>JAKIJQ010000006.1:0-5857639 GCA_023373905.1 Rhizoglyphus robini | reverse complement strand
AGTCGACTTTATTTTACTTGTAACGTCTTTTCGTTATTTTCTTTCTTCTCTTTTTTTCTTTAATTCATATTTCCCAATTTGTTTCTCAATTTCTCACTGTCAGTATCAATTTAATTTGTTCATTGTCACCAATCACAAATTGATCTAATCTTCAAATGTATCTCTGTCTGAGTATAACACCAATAAACAATAAACATGAATGTTCCTTTGTTGAATCGAAACGAGCCAGTACAAATGAGTACGTAATACTTTGAAATTGGTTAATCGGGAGATGTCGTGAAATGTTGAACGAAATTGCAGGCACGGGTAATTTTGATTGGCTTTATGACTTTATGGATTTATTTTGACTATGAACGGACCGATCTCGACGAGAGAGGACAGTAAATGTTCAGAAATATATGACGAATCATACCCGCAAGGTGGTTGTGGTGTAGTGTCAATAGAAGTGATAATAGACAATCACATTTTGATTGGATATTTTGGCTATGTGTTGACGGAGATAAAAAACATTGGCCTGAGAAAGTTTATACTTTATCTACAATCTCACTACCATAACTAAACCAACTTAAACCAAAACCAATTCAAACCAGATTTAAACAAAATCATTAAAAAAAACTTTGAACCCATCAACGAGTGTACCACCAATAAACCATAAATAAAATGATAAAACATCAAGAAAAATTTAAATACAAAATTTTGCTTCACTAGGAAACAAAAATATAAAAAATGTATCCAAGTAAACTTTTGTATTAAAAAGTATGTGAGCTTCAAACAAGCAGTTCACTTTCCTCTGGAGAGTGACTCAAAGACAAAGTTGATGTTTGCTGCAACTGAACACGTTCTTGAATTGGTTTGTCAAATGAAACATTCTCCATCAGTGGGCCATCAGTCAATTAAGCAAATATCAGATTCATCACAAACTGTCATCGAGAATCTGCTCGAATGAGACATGCAAAATAAATGGTGCATGATTCATTTGACCAAACTCAATTTAGTATTACACCAAATACTCATGACCCAATCAAAATCTAACATCGATTCAACAAAGGCACATTTGAAGATGTGATCAATTTGTGCAACAACGAACAGTCAAATTGATCCCATTGACAGTGAATTGTGAAGTGTAAAGTTTAATATAAATGAATGTTTTGACAGACGTTACAAGAAAATAAAGTCAATTCCACTCGACACTCACTCATCATATGCCATATGGTATAAAGTGCAAATTAAAACTAACAGAAAATGATGAGAAACAAATTGGGAAATGTGAACAGGAGAAAATATCATAAAAAGTAGAAAGTAAACCGAAAAGTGTAAAGTGAAATACAACTGAATGCATTGACATTACAATAAATAAAAGTCGATTCAACTCTGCCATCACTCGTCCAGCACCACTCGAACATATTCGTTGGGGTCTCGCAGGTCCACAATGTTCTTCTCCTTCTGTGCTTTCATTGACTTGGGCAATCCAAAGTGACACATTCGAATGTGAGTGATCAGATTTGAACGTAGCTTGAATTGCTTGCTGCAGTGACACCAATTGCAATGAAATTGATTAGTGGCGAGATGAGTCAGTTGGTGCCGTTTCAAGAGAGAATTACAAGCAAATGAAGCAGTACATCCAGGCTGGGTGCAGTGGAAATGCTTCAATAGGCAGCGATGTTTGGCTTTTTGATGAAATATCATCTTGCGACGTGTGTCGGTCACTTGGGCACAGACGTCCACGAAATTGCACTGAAATTGGCCAGTGAGATGATTCTGGTACCAGTGAGTGTTTGCTTTCTTTTGCGAATCACATTCTTTGGGACAAACTGAACAAAGGAAGCGAGTATCGAGAGAATGACTTCGTTTGATGTGATCACGAAGTTGATTTCTGAAAATAAAACTAGGTCAAGTTTATGTTGAATTTTAGTATTCACTTACGGTTCATCGAATCGTGCATTGCAATTGGTGGCAAAACATTGAAGAGGAGAAAGTTGATGCACAGTGCTCAAGTGATTGTGCAAATGAACCATTGAATCCAACTTGACATTACAATTTGACTGGGTACAATTCAAATGGAGGATTTTAACTTTTGCTTCATCTCGGTCCTCATTGCCAATGTCGTCAGCATCTTCTCCATCATCATTCACCTCAACAGTTTTCTTCGATCTCTTCTCAGTTCGATTTGGTTGAGATTGTTTTCGTTTGTTGAGTTTGCGAGCAGTGGAAGCAGTTGACTGTTTCGATGTGACTCGATTCGATCGTGCTCGAGCACTGGTCGATGGCTCATTCGATGCGACCACAGAACCATCGTGATTGTCGTTTGCAATGTTGAACATTTCGTCATCATCTTCACCTCCCGATCCATTCTCGTGACTCATCACTTGATCGATGTTTGCTTGTTCAGTCACCAAACTATTGGTCAGTTGCATTGGTTCGTTGGGTGATGAATTGGGAGCACAGACAGAGTTGGTTGTGGTGTGGAGTTGATCACGTGATGAGATGTCAATTGGTGCATTCAAATTGGACTGCATCGAGTTGTCATCATCATCACTCACCTCTTCCTTCTTCACCACAAATCGATCACATCCACAACAAACAGTCGCACTCTCGCTTGTGAACACATTTCGTGTTGTCCTCTCTCGCTCACATGTGACTGACTGTGTGCTTCGAGTAAACATATTTCCTCAACACATTTCTTCTTGTCCTTTTCTCTGTTGCTTATCTCTCCTCATCTCTACATTCGTCAATTGTCATCTACTCGTCATGAATCGTCACGCAGCTGCAGGCAACGACGAGGCAAATTGTCAATCACATCACGAGTTAGTAGAGGAAATCGCTCAACTGAAGGAACGTGAACGAGTGCTGATTGGTGAGAATGATCAATTACGAGCACAACTGGTGGAGATGAAGGAACAAGAGAAGAAGAAATATGATGATTTGATGGTGCAGTATAACATGAAACGAGAATATGAAGATGACGGACTGGACAAGCAAGGTATGACTTGTTGGTTGGTTGTATTTGACTTATTTACATTTGGTGATATTTGCACAGGCACATCAAACAATCAGGTGACGGTCAAAACTGAATGGGACCATGAAGAAGTGAAGGTGGAAATCAAAGAAGAAGATGTAGATGATCATGACATTATCATCAAACGAGAATTTGTGCCTCCATACATCAAAACCGAATCGAGAGATGAACTTGTGAATGTAGAAATCAAAGAAGAAATCAAAGAGGAAGATGATGGATGTGATCGATGTGTTGTGAAGAAGGAAGAATTGGAGGATGAAGAAATGGTGGAGGTTAAGGAAGAGATCAAGGAAGAAGACGAGGAGGAGGAGAAGAATGTCGAAGCTCAGATTAATGACATCGAGGATTGGGCTGAAGGCAACCAAGTTGGTGGTGGTGGAGAATCTCGATCGGTGGAGAACGCATCAATGAACACAACTCCTCATTCAACTGGACAATCTCAGACAAACATTAGCAAGTCTTCGAGAATTGTGAAACGAAAGCGTGACGAACCACAAGTACAGAACGAAGTGAACAGTCGAGACAATCAACAAGTGGAAGGAGATGAAGGAAATGATGATGCAGGAGAAGGTACTTCCCAGTCAGTGAAGCGAGCTCGACCTTCCCGCCCAACCACTTCGAGTGATACTCAAGAGAAGCAAGTCATCACTCACACTGTTCGATGTCCAGAGGTGGATTGTCCTGATACCTTTACTACTGTCAAACTACTCAACAAACATCTGAAAGGGAAACATTCGATTGAAGCATTCCGTTGCCTGGTCAAAGACTGCGGACAATCGTTCACCAACTCGTGAGTTCAATTGTTCTTGTTGTTTTGCATATGTCTTCAACTAACTCTATATATATCTATATAACTCTCTATATAGGAACATTCTTGGGGAACACCTCGTCCAGTCTCACCAGCAAACCATCGAATGGAACTGTGGCAAATGTCCCAAACATTTCGCAACATATCATCTATTGTCCAAACACAACAATCACTATCACCATCTCGGTCACTTTGAGTGTTCCTTTCCCGCCTGTACATTCACGGGAGAGTATAGACAGAAAGTGTACGATCATTACTCGTATAAGCACAAGCAAACACTGAACTGTGACCATCCTGGCTGTACTTTTCGAACAGCGAAACCATCTAATCTGAAGCAACACCGCCTTATCCATCTCGACATGAAGCCATATCGATGCAAATGGCCCGCGTGTGACTTTGCTGCTGTCCAAAAGGGTGTTACAATCAGACACATTCGTGGAAGACATTTTGCACTCAACTCAAGTTCAGGCCCGAATGGTGACCAACTCGGTGAACCGAGTGATTATGTCGAGGTGGTGCACGACTTGTTGCAATGAGAAGTGTTTTCTGTTTTACATTAACCACTTTGTTTGTACCTTGAGTAAATCCAATAAAAATTGAGCTAAACTTGTGCGTGTTTCATTTGGGCGATGAGTGTTGGTATACCGACAAAGTTCTTCTGAACTCGTTTTGTCACTTAATATCATCAAACATTTTAAAGAATTGGAGTGGTGACTAAAAAGGTAACTCAAACTAATTTGAACTTAATTTTTTGAATGAGTCAACTGAATTGAACATTTCTTGAGATCGGTTTCTGTTATTTGGTGTTCGAGAAAACAAATTTGTGCAAAGCTGAACAAGTCATTGAGTGTCTATGTGTTATTTAACCATTCAAATAAATTCTTTGTTTGTTTTGATGTTATTAACAATATCATTATTATGTACACGATGTGTATAGTAAATTTTAAATTCTCTTAATTAAACGTAACAGAATTTATGAACAAGTTTTACTATTAACTAGTATAATACCGTTATATCTTACATGTTTTATCTAGGTTTCCCTTGAATGAAGTTACTGTGTAAGTGGATGTATTGGGAGTATAACAGATGAGTTAGCAAAAGGTGATTCGGATTTTTAATTTAGCGAAATGAAGTTAAGTGTTCCAAATGAATCAACAAACGACACTCTGTTCACTTGTTTATATGTCAAGTTAGTGGTATTTTCGTTTGCCTCATAGATCAATTTGACCGTTTCCATTATAACGAAAATTCTTGTGTTGGGTTCTCTCTGTTCACACGTTTATCTTATATATAAATATCGTAGTCGTTTTTTGGCTCCACCCATGCTCCTCCCGTATTTCTTACGTCAAACCACAGTAGAAGTACAAAGAGGTAAAAGGGGCTATCTTACGTCAAAGCGTTATAGAAGTAGAGCGAAGGGTGGGAACTTTGTTTTCGATACACATTTAGGCAGAGGCGCTCTTTTAGCAAGTTCTATAAGTAAGTGAACACTCAGTGACTTGTTAATTAGATATTATTATAAAGGTTATATACATATCTGTTAGGTCAATCATCTCCTTTGCTAATTTGAGAAGAAAAATAAAAAGAAAACATATATGCATAATCGGACCCTCAGATAATTGTCACTATTATTCGGATATAAATGAGGGCAATTTTTTCTTTTTTTGTTTGCTTTTTCATAGCCCTCATTTATTTCATTTTGCATTTTTTAAATAAAATAAATTATATCTTTTATTATCGATGTGGGAACGTTTTAACGATTTAGTTGAATCGACAATAAAAATTTTATCATTGTACAGTCGCATTTGTTTGTTCACAATTTGCAAGCACCAAAAGGATTGAAACAAATTCATAAATTTCGTTATGAAATCCAAATGGATACATTCGAAGATTGAAACGAATTGGATTGTCGCTTAGAGAAGAAAATTGTTTAGATTCGAGGAAAGAGTTTTTTCGTTCAACTTCTCACCACAAATCACAATTGAAATTACTGATTGTCCAGGTATGACTGAATTTGTCAACTTCAAGGTTTCATACACTAAGATCCTGTAAAGGCTAAACTTTTGTGAAACGTTCCCAAATTGCTCTACAAGTAGTGGCAGGAAATCTCTGATATTGCTCAATCATGGCATCCATTGTCCTATTTGTCAATTTGGCCAGCTCTTCAGCAGAATCCACAGAATCGTACGAAATTGCCTCTCCTACATACGAAACAAGTTTCACCGGAAATATAATTGGCAGTGGACATATAGTGACAGTGCGTTTGTTACATAACTTTGATTTGTGAAAGGTATATTTTTAGGTCATCGACCAAGAAATAAAGAAATTTTATTCGGCACCACAGTCGGACTTGAACTTTTATTTTGGTTTTAACATTTTTAAATCTGTTTTTTTTAAGATTTTATTTAATAATCAATTTATAAGAATATAATAAAAATCTTCCGTAGAAATATAAACTCTGAAATTTGTAAAAATGTGTAAATCAAATCAAATAGTTATCAAAAAATACCTTTGAGAACGTAACCATTGTGATCAATCCAAATGTTCCATACGTAAAACCATACGATCGAACAGTGTACAACCGTTTGACCGTTTCTGCCATACGAAATCGACCTCTAAAATTACCAATTTTATGACAATGTTGAGCTTGAACGCGTACTAATTGTTTTGAAATTGCAAATATTTTTGTAGACAAATAGGCTAAATAGTAATGAATTACAAATATAACCACACCCTGTCCACTGACGACTGTGGCCATGAACAGCAGTGGCAAGCCCTTTAAATTGAGCACAAAAATAACCATCAACAAGTAGGCAGAGATGGGAAAGCCAAACAGTAGAAAAACGAAAAACATTCTACCAATTGTTCGATTGGCAATTTGAATAGTCTTGAAAATGAGAATTTCAAATTGATAAAATTTATTCATTTGATCCCAGGAAAAATCTTTGAAAGTTTCAACTAAAAAGGCACTTGCTTGTCGGCATTGAAGTGAAATCACCAATTGGAATAAAAATCCAAATGATATTGCAAGTACAAAAATGTAGCCAAAGCTTATAAATCCAAAGTGGATTGTGGACAAATTGACCAAATGAATCAGTAAACTTCTGTAGCCAATGAAATTTGTGAAAAAATATACGCGATATTTCAATATTTTCACAATGCAAATGTATTGAGTGTATAGCATAGAGATTTCTAAAAAGAGAAAAATTGTAAAATTAAGTTAAATATTATTCATAGACAGATATCTACCAAAAACGTAGAAGAGAATTTGCATTACTCGAGAAATGAAATTTGCAGACTTTCTGCAGTGAATAATAATAACATTTGAAGTGCTGCCTGACAAGAGAAAAATTTGAGAATTTGTTTGAAAACCAGTCAATAGATCATAAAATATTCGAATAAACCGCCTATCAACATCAATGTAGAGAACATAATAGAAATATAGGGCCACCAGGTGCAACAGAACGATCAATAGATGAATTGTGCTGAGCAGTTGGCTTATGATTGTCGATTGTTGATAAATCAAATAAATCATATCCAAATTGATGAGTCGATATAGTTCGCTTTGATCATTGATTTCAATTGTGACCAGTGATACTGTTTGACCAATGTGGTACAGTGTGAGAAGACAAATTATGTACATTTGTTGTTTGATTCGACTTGGATCGACACAAAGTACAAAGTTCAAATAGTTTTTGTATAAATGCAATTCTGTCGACCTGATTGGCAACAAAAGTTGAAACATTGACTTAAAAATGTTCATGTTTTTTAGATTTGGCGATTTATTCTTTGACTTGAAACTCTATGGGGAAAATTAAATCATTGGGCAAGCTGATAATATTTTTTGACATTTGAATAATAATATTTTAAATAATAATAATTGTAATAATAATGAATGATATATTAAAAAACAAATTTCGGTTAAATTCAGTTCAATTTACATTTTATTATTAATTAATAACAAAATTGTGACATTGACAAATTGTGATTTAGAAAAATTTGTCATTGTTAATTGTGGCAGTGTTCTTTTCATGAAAGATCGAAAACTTTTGTACTTATGAATACAATAGCAATTCAAGTAACAAGTATAGTATGATTTGATTAGATTGACTCTCACAAAATTACTTTTATCATATATATTGCTGCCTTTGTCGTTTGACAGTTTGAATATTATTAATATCATTCGCTTCTTGGCATTTGTTACCTCACACTAAATTTTTTTTCCTCAAATTGAACTATAAAGACCGAATCCGAATCAGCACCAAATGAGCACAACATTATGCAATCAATCAAGGTGGAGGTGAAAGAAGAACATTACGATGACCAGGACTATCCCGAATGTGTAGTGAAGCGTGAGTTGGACTTTGATGAAGGTGAGCAGATTAACAGAAAGTTTAAAGTCAAAGTCGAAGGTAAATGTAAATGTTGTGTTAACGATAACTTACAGTGCATTTCTGTGTTTCTCTTCTTCAGATGTTTCAAGCGGACAACTCGTTCAACACTTTAAATGTGTCAAGAAGGAAGAAGAAGGTGGAGAGTACGTGATGGAGTGTGACTGTGAGGATTGTGAAATATGCAGAGTGAAAATGGAAATTAAGGAGGAACCAGAACAAAGTGGATTCGAGACAGAATTGGGTGGAAACTGTGGTCTGGCTATTGAAGGTGGCACTCGAGTCAAGAAAGAAGAAGAGGACGGTGAGGTTGAGGGCGAGAGACCGAACAAGATTCAACGAATGGAGTGGAATCGAGTGGTTGTGAATGTTCCAGTTGGATCACTGTCACCATCAACCAATGTCATTCCCATCAATGTCGAATATATCGATGACCAAGTGGCATCAACCTCATCCACCAACCCAATCACCATCGAAGGTAATCAGTTTTGTTTGTTGTTTTATCTCAGTGATTTATTCATTTCATTTCTCCTCAGACCACACCCAACCAACACAATCTGTCGCTTTCCCTCTCCCAACCCCATTCGTCACCCCAACTCAACCATCATCATCATCTACTCAACATGTCAATGAGAATGGTGACCAATCATTTGAACAACGACAAGAGTCACAAGACACGAGTGCTGCTGGTGGACAACAAGTTCAACAAGTTCTGGCAGACAACTTTGTGAAACGAATTGAACCTGCTGACGAGCTGGGAAACCGATTCGAGTGTGACTACCAGAAATGTGGAAGACGAATGAAATACAAAGAAAATCTCATTCGTCACATTCGATCACACACCGGAGAGAAGCCTTTCAAGTGTTCAGTTGAAGGTTGCGACTGTGCATTTGTGCTGAAAGGCGACCTCAAATCACACCTCAACACCCACTCTGGAGACCGTCCCTTTGTTTGTAGTTGGCCTAGATGTGAAGCTCGATTTGCACAGAAAGGCCATCTCACTGTGCACCTTCGTACTCACACTGGTGAGCGTCCATTTGGTTGTGACCAATGTGATGCCACATTTACTCAACATAATAATTTGGTCGCTCATCTACGCACCCACACCGGAGTTCGTCCATTTGTGTGCACTTGGCCCGAGTGCGGTCAAGCTTTCATCCAGTCTAGTCATTTGAAGACTCACTCTAGTGTTCATTCAAATGAGCGCGAATTTGCTTGTGATGTTCGTGGCTGTACCAAAGTTTACAAACACAAGGTGGGTTTGCGTCGACACCAAAAGGACAAGCACAATTAGCCTTTGCGCCTAGTCATCATCACTTCTCTCTCCATTCAGTCACACTTTTGTATCTGTCCTCAAGTCACACGAATCCACTTTTATTCATACATAATGTATGCTACATTCGAGTTGTCAATTTTAATTTCTTTTATCTCTTGTAATATTTAATAAAGCACTTTTCTGTCAACTGACTCGAATGCACTTTTTCAAACATACTTTCTTACAATTGATGTAAAATAAAATTAACCCATGAAATGTTGTTGCTCGTTAATTAAAGCCAATCAGTGATTTTCTTTGACGAAGTTTGGTGATGAATTGTTCACTGCAGTAGAGGTCGAGTTGGATCACTCTGTAGAGTAACAGACTTGAGATTTACAAACATTCCCAACAAATATAGACATTTAGACGGAGACGGATTTCATTATGATTCAAATTTTAGATAGTTTACTGAAGAGATTTATTAGATTTTATATGAGACATTTGGTGAGGGTAGAGTAGAGTCCAAAACAGAGTCGAATACAGTCACTCACACATCAGCACAACTCCTGGACAAAGCTGTGAGGTCAGACACGGCGTGCACACACTCGTACTCACACTGGTGAGCGTCTATTCGAATGTGACCAGTGTGATGCCACATTTACTCTTCATGGTAATTTGGTCACGCATCTCCGCACCCACACAGGATCCCGTCCATTTGTGTGCACTTGGCCCGAGTGCGGTCAAGCTTTCACCACCTCAAGTAATTTGAAGACTCACTCTCGTGCCCATTCAAATGAACGTCTGTTTGCTTGTACTGTGCGTGGCTGTACCAAAGTTTACAAACACAAGGTGGATTTGCGTAAACACCAAGAGGCCAAACACATTTAGTCTTTGCGTCCCCACAAAGGCAAACGACGTATCCATCAAATTCAATCAGGCAGTACTGCACAACAGTCCGCTATTCATAAACAAAGGTACTTAACGTCATTTAATAAGAAAAAATTGTAATTATGGAGCGTAAAGCCTAAAACGCCACTGAAACAAACTTTGTGACATTTTCAAAATCATTGCTATAGTACGAGTTACGTTAGTTGCTTCACGCCTTGTGGTTTTTACAAAGTTGACCTAAAAATGATTGGCCTCACTACCAGACAGCAGTCACAGAAGCAAAAGTTTAAAATTACATAGAATAATTAAATGAGCTATTTATGGAACAAACTATTCAGAATGTTGATTCATTTTACAAAGTTTTAATAATCGCTCGAAGTGCAATTCCATTTGAAACGAACCATCCTGTTGTTGTTGTTCTCTCCCACTTTTCTCTATTAATCGTTTTGAAATATCAAACAAATTCGAGTTAATAGAAGTGTGGTTTATTAAGTTTAAAGATGAGATATAAGAAATGAATTGTTACATTAAATGATTAATACAAACGAAAACTGTGTATTCATGTGCATTGTGGGCACAGAAACAGAACTACAACTAGATGGAGATGGAATAACAAAATATGGAATGATAAGGCTAATTGTGTTTGTCCTTTTGGTGTCGAAGCAATGCACCTTTACGCTTGTAAACTTTGGTACAGCCACGAACATCACAAGAAAATTGACGCTCATTTGAATGTACAACAGAGTGAGTCTTCAAATGACTTGACTGGGAGAAAGCTTGACCACACTCGGGCCAAGTGCACACGAAAGGACGGGATCCGGTGTGGGTGCGCAGATGAGTGACCAAATCACCATGACGAGTAAAAGCGGCATTACACTGGTCGCAATGAAAAGGACGCTCACCAGTGTGGGTACGAAAGTGTACAGTGAGATGGGTTTTCTGCGCAAATCGAGCTTCACAACTAGGCCAATTGCAAACAAAAGGACGGGTTCCAGAGTGGGTGTTGAGGTGTGCCTTCAAATGACTATTTTGGGAAAATGCCTGGTCGCAACCAGCCACAGTACACCTGAATGGCTTCTCTCCAGTGTGGGTTCGAATGTGATCAATCAAGTGCTGTTTTGTCTTCATTAGTTTTCCACACGTCTGGTAGTCGCACAAAAATCTGTTTCCGAACTCGTCAGGCTCAATTCGTTTGACAAAATTTTCTGCGGGGACTGGCTGCTCATCATCACCAGCACTCATGTCTTGTCGCTGTTCAATCGTTTCGTCACCATCCTGTTCATCATATTCTTCGAAATCTTGTTCAATATTGTGCACTCGATTTAGTGTTGAATTGTCCTCGTCAACTTGTTCTCGAACAGATTCCTGAGGCACATCAAACACATTGTCCATCCTCGGTACACCATTGAGCGGTTCAGCTCGAAGTGGCTCATTGACAGCAGGTGATGATGATGATGGTTGAGTGGGTGTGACGAGTGGGGTTGGGAGAGGGACAGTGACAGGTTGAGATGGTTTGGTGTGGTCTGAAGGGAAATGAAATGAATAAAACACTCAGATACAACAATAAATGATTGATTACCTTCGATGGTGGTTGGGTTGGTGGATGAAGTAGACATTTGATAATCGAGACATTCGACATTGGTGGAAATGCCATTGGGAGATGGTGATCCAACTGGAACATTCCCAAACACTCGATCCAAACGTTGAATCTTCCTTGGTTTCTCGCCCTCTCCCTCACCGTCCTCCTCTTCTTGTTTGATTCGGGTGAAACCTTGACCAGTCTCATCACTGTTCCCACCCAATTCTGTCTCGAATCCACTTTGGTCTAGTTCCTCCTTCATTTCCATTTTCACTCTGCATGTCTCACATTCCTCACAGTCACACTCCATCACGTATTCTCCACCATCTTCATCCTCTTTCTTGACACATTTAAAGTGTTGAACTGATTGTTCGTTTGACGTACCTGAGGAATACAAACAGAAATTCAGAAAGTTATGGTGTAAACTACAACTACATTTGCTCACCATCTTCTTCTTCTTTCTTGACACATTCACAAAGTTGAACAGTTGAAGACTCTGGGAAATACAAACACAGAAATGCATTAATTTAATGTGAACATACAACAACAACAACATTTGCTTACCTTCCATTTCAACTTTGATGTTAGCCTGAATAGTAGTGGAGTTGGTTACAGGTGGTGGTGGTGGTACTGATGAGGATGATGTTCCAATAGTAGTGAAACGAGAACATTCGCTAGTAGAGTGAGGTAAACCAATCTTCACATCTCGATCAGTGTCCATCTGTTCGCCACCTTCATCAAAGTCCAACTCACACTTCACTACACATTCGGGACAAGCACAGTCTTTGTCATCTTCATCATGCTCTTCTTCTTTCACCTCTACCTTGATTGATTGCATAATGTTGTGCTCATTTGGTGGTGATTCAAATTCAGTCTTTACAGTCACGGGAAGATGGTCTGGGGGAGAGTAAACAAAGTAAAGCTCACATGTTGAGTATATTACTGCAAATACATTCGAAATATTCCTGTTTGATGCAAATGTCACTGCTCGATTGAACAGGTGCACTTGGTGCTGCACCTGGAGCCTTCTCCTCATTGAGACGAGCTGGAACAGATTGATGGGACATGGCAACAGTTGGGGATGTGAGCACAGATTGGGAGAAACGAGAGGAACGGGACAAAAATACGAAAATAACAACTCGAGTAGCTGCAGTAGAAATGAACACACGATGATGGCAAAATAGAAATAACAATAAACCAACAGTGCCGTTTTGGGCGTTACTCTCCATGGCTTCATTTCTCTTCATAGCTTTTAGTTTGGGAAGTAACTTTGTTTATGAATAACCGAACTGTGTGGTACAGAGCCTCTTTTCGATTTTCTGAATACGTTGATTATTGCTTTGTTGTCCTTTGTGTTTTGAACACGCTGTCTTTCTCTAGCTTTTACCACACTTTTTGTTGATTAACAATTTCGATTTGTCCAGTTACTCTACTCTACCACCAAATGGATCGATATCCTGGTTACGAGTCGATGCTCGCTCGTGTGGAGCAGAAGAAGGTGCAGGTGAAGGGTCAACTGCCCACCTTTTACTCTCATCTTGTGGATAACATGGTTGCCTTTGTGTTGGGTCAGGTGAACGAGTGTTGTAATGTTGCCACCGTTGATGCTACAACCAACACAGCTCAAGATCACCTTTTGCCCTGCTCAAATGAACCAGTTACACTTGCATTTGCAGATGACACTCGAGTTGACGTGAGCGAACATGCCAATACTGTGAATCCACAGGTGGACCATCAACGCCAAGGTATTTTCTGTCTATCAACACAATATAGTAATCTATTTTTCCTTCTCATCCAGCAGCATCAGGATCTATTTCAAACGAACAGTCTGTGTCACCACCATCACCACCATCAGTAACTCAATCCACCATTCCCGCAAACATCGAGGTCAAAGTTGAAGGTAAACAAACATATTTGTTGTGTTATGTTCACCATATTTCATTTCTGTGTTACTCTTTCAGATGAATCAAACGGACAATCAGTTCAACTCTGTGAATGGATCAAGAAAGAAGAAGATGAAGATGATTATGAAGCACAACTGTTTCACTGTTGTGACTGTGGAGGTGAGGGTTGTGAAGAATGCAAAGTGAAACGAGAAATTAAGGAGGAATTTGACGAAAGTGGATGCGAGACAGAATTGGCTGGAAACAGTTCTCAAGTTGTTCAGGGTTGCACCAGAGTCAAGAAAGAAGAGGAGGACAGTGAGGGTGAGATTGAGAAACCAAAGAAGATGCGACGAATGGATCGAGTGTTTGAGAATGTGCCAAATGGATCACCTTCACCAGCATCCACCAATGTCATTCCCTTCAATGTTGAGTGCACCGATGACCAAATGGCAACTTTATCCACCAACTCATTGACAATCGAAGGCAATCAAACATTTTCAGATGATTCAAGCGGACAATCAGTTCAACACTTTAAATGTGTCAAAAAGGAAGAAGAAGATGGTGGAGAGTACGTGATGGAGTGTGACTGTGAGGATTGTGAGACATGCAAAGTGAAAATGGAAATGAAGGAGGAACTTGACGAAAGTGGTGAGACAGAATTGGGTGGAAACAGTGGCGAGGCTGTTCAATGTTATATTAGAGTCAAGAAAGAAGAAGGCGAGGATGATGGTGAGGTGGAGAGGCCGTACAAGATACGACGAATGGATCGTGGGGTTGGGAATGTTTCCATTGGGTCACCATCACCGTCCTCCAATGTCATTTCCATGAATGTGCACGAATATGTCGATGACCAAATGGCAACTTCATCCACCAACCCAATCACCATCGAAGGTAATCCATCATTTATTTGTTTAATCTGACTTATTCATTTCATTTCCCATCAGACCACACCCAACCATCACAACCTGTCACTGTCCCTTTCCCTACCCCAATCGTCTCACAATCCTCATCATCTACTCAACATGTCAATGAGACACTTCGAGATGAACTGCTCAATGCTGAACCGATGATGGACAATGTGGCACTTGTGGTTGAAGTGGGTGCGGTTGAATTTGATCGAGGACAAGTCGCCAAGGATAATTCAACGTTGAATCCAACGCAAACTGAACAACGAAATGAAACGAATGTTGGTTATGATGGGCAACAAGTGCCCGCCGAGAACTTTTTGAAGCGAATTGAACCTGCTGATGAGCTGGGAAACAGATTCGAGTGTGACTACCGGGGATGTGGAAGACGAATGAAACTCAAATTTAGTTTGATTCGTCACATTCGAACCCACACCGGAGAGAAACCTTTCAAGTGCTCTGTCGCTGGTTGCGACCGGGCATTTGTCCAGAAATGCGACCTCAAATCACACCTCAATACCCACTCTGGACACCGTCCCTTTGTTTGCAGTTGGCCTAGATGTGAAGCTCGATTTACAACGAATAGCAGCCTCAATGAACACCTTCGTACCCACACTGGGGAACGGCCATTCGAATGTGACCAGTGTGAGGCCGCTTTTACTCATCATAGTAATTTGGCCACTCATCTGCGCACCCACACCGGAGCTCGTCCATTTGTGTGCACTTGGCCCGAGTGTAGTCAAGCTTTCAACCAGTCAACTCATTTGAAGACTCACTCTCGTGTCCATTCAAATGAGCGTCAATTTGCTTGTGATGCTCGTGGCGGTACCAAAGTTTACAAGCGTAAAGATGCATTGCGTAAACACCAAATGTACAAGCACAATTAATCTTTGCGTCTCAATTTCCTCGACAGTCCATTCCCACCATTCAGTCGCACGATTATTGCATCTGTCCTCAAGTCACATGATTCCACTTTTATTTATACATTAGAGTTGTCAATGTTAATGTTTTATATTTCATGTAAAATCTAACAAAACACTATTCTGTTAATTAACTTTGTTTTTGTTTCATTTTACAAAACGATTAAAAGATTAAAAAAGTTTATTCAGACTTGTTTTATTAAAAAGTAATAAAAATTTAATTAATACAGATACTCAAACAGGTTAAATCAATACAAATAATAAATAAAATATGAAATACAAAAGCGGATCTAAGCAGAGCATGAGACCTAGAAATATGTCAAGTTTGACTGAAAATGGTCAACATTTGATATCACCATTGCTGCGATTGTTGCTAATTTCCACCCTATCTGAAACCGTAGGATTCCAAAAATCCGAAAATCAGCATTTTAGATCATCTGGTTTCAGAGATATGAGACAAAAAGATCACAATTTTGATGATTGTAAACAAATGCGACTATTTCTACTGCTACGGCTTCGGTGTGAAAATAGCCCAATCTGACTTCGTCTCGCTCTTTTACTGGCTTGCCAGAATTTTTGATTTTTTTAAATTAAAATAAAATTTAGTTTCCTGACAGTTTTTGACAGATTCATTTTAAGTTTTAATAATCGCTCGAAGTACAATTTCATTTAAAACGAACCATATTGTCGTTGTTCTCTCCCACTTTTCACTATTAATAGTTTTGCAATTTTAAACAAATTCGAGTTAATAGAAGTGTAGTTTATTAGATTTTAAGATGAGATGTAAGAAATGAAATGTTACAATGTTATGATTAATCAATACAAACACAAACAAAAATGTGTATTCATGTGAATTGTGGGCACAGATACAGAACTACAACTAGATGGAGATGGGATAACAAAATATGGAATGCTAAGGCTAATTGTGCTTGGCCTTTTGGTGTTGACGCAATGCATTCATACGCTTGTAAACTTTGGTACAGCCACGAACATCACAAGCAAATTGACGTTCATTTAAATGTGCAAGAGAGTGAGTCTTCAAATTACTTGAGGTGGTGAAAGCTTGACCACACTCGGGCCAAGTGCACACAAATGGACGAGCTCCGGTGTGGGTGCGCAGATGAGTGACCAAATTACCATGATTAGTAAAAGCGGCATCACATTGATCACATTGATAAGGACGCTCACCAGTGTGGGAACGAAGGTGTGCAGTGAGATGGATTTTCTTTGCAAATCGAGCTTCACATCTAGGCCAATTGCAAACAAAAGGACGGGTTCCAGAGTGGGTGTTGAGGTGTGCTATCAATTGGTTATTTTGGATAAATGCCTGGTCGCAACCATTCACAGAACATTTGAAAGGTTTCTCTCCAGTGTGGATTCGAATATGATTAATCAAATTCAGTTTTTTCTTCATTCGTTTTCCACATCCCTGGTAGTCGCACTCGAATTTGTTTCCAAACTCGTCAGCTGGTTCAATTCGTTTGACAAAGTTCTCTGCAGGAACTGGCACTTGCTCATCACCAGCACTCGGATCTTCACGATTTTGAACCGTTTCGTCACCATCCTTCTCTACATCATTCTGGTTGTCGTCCACTTCTGTTCCATCGTCATCTTGGTCAATGTGCGCTGAATTCAATGTAGCGTTGTTGTCATGGTCAACTTGTTCTCGGTCAAATTCCACGGCACGCACTGTAACCACAAGTGCCACATTGTCCATCATCGGTTCGCCATTGAGCAGTTCATCTCGAAATGTCCCATTGACAGGTTGAGCAGATGATGATGGTGGTGGTGTGACGATTGGCGTTGGGAGAGGGACAGTGTCACATTGAGATTGGTCTGATAGGAAATGAAATGAATAAACACTCAGATACAACAACATGTGATAGCGAAAACACTTTTCCTATCTTTTTCCTAATTTTTTTTCATTATTTTAAATCACCCTATTACAATTGACCACACTATACAACATTATTTTATTTAAATCAAATTATTTAATTTCTCAAAATTCACTAGAAAAACAAACCCATAAATCACTAATTAGCTAGTAACAAAGTCATAAAACTGTCAATTATTTAATTAATTAGTTAGTACAGGGAAAGTTAGGCTATTTTTCAAATATTCATTTTATTACTCTAAAATAAGAAATCATTTAATTAATTAGTCACCCGCTCCCCTATACAACACACACAAAGACAGTTGTCAAGGCAAACGAAACACAAACGACAAGACGACGACACAAACGGACTTCGATTGCATCTTATGAAACCAAAAACACTATTGCATCATAAAATCTTAAACAACCTGTTTGAAGCACTACCAAAGGCACAACGACAACCGAACGTTTGACATGATCTTCAACAGCAACACCATCATCAAATGTGAAGAGCCAAAAGGGTATAAAAGCCCGAACCAACTCTATGTAAATTGTCTTTCTACCACGAGACTCTGTCCAATTTTAGATTGAACTGAGAAACCATTAAGAAGATAGAAATTCCCGTCCACTGGACGTAATTGTAAAGTTTCAACTTATTAAAATTTTATTATGCAACCAATCGATTCGTTTAATTATTTTCTAAGTCGAGTCTGACTTTGACGATTTTGTCGACTCGTTCTTCTAAATTTTTCTAAGTGAACTTCAACATAGTCTCTCTAGACAACCTCGTCACTGAATAAAACTAAGTCAAGTCTGACTTAGATTCACAAACAACCTCGTCACTGAATAAGACTAAGTCGAGTGTGACTTAGCTTTACAAACAACCTCGACACCTAATAGTCTATATCGTAATAGACTTGGACCCAGTTCAAGATAACTCCATATTCCCTCGTCAAACCCTAACAATAAAATTATTCATTACATAAAGATAAAATATTCCTAGTTTCAGAATTGAGAACGAACTTATTTATTACACTAGGATGAGATATTCCTCGACAAAGATTCAAGAAAGTAGAAATTTATTACACGAGAATGAGATTTAGAATCCTTCCTCAATTCAAGAGTGTAAGGTCAAGCAAATTTATTACAAACAATTGACTGATTACCTTCGATTTTGATTGGGTGGGTGGATGAAGTAGCCACTTGGTCATCGATATATTCGACATTGATGGGAATGCCATTGGTTGATGGTGAGAGTGATCCAACTGGAACATTGCCAAGCACTCGATCCATTCGTTGAATCTTGTTGGGTCTCTCGCCCTCCACCTCACCGTCCTCCTCCTCTTCTTCCTTAATGTGCATCATTTCTCCATCCTCCAACTCCTCCTTGATCTCTTGTTTCACACAATCCTCCATCTGTTCCGTCTCACCACTTTCGTCTAGTTCCTCCTTCATTTCTCGTTTCACTCTACATATTTCACATACTCCACAGTCACAGTCCAACACGTACTCTCCACCATCTTCATCTTCTTTCTTGACACGTTTACAGATTTGCACTGATTGTCCGTCTGAAACATCTAAAGAAAATTCACAGAAATGCACTGTAAGTTATAGTGAACACAACACAACAACAACAACTAGGTTTGTTTACCTTCAACTTTGACCTCGATGTTTGCGGGAATGGTGGATTGAGTTACTGATGGTGGTGACACAGTCTGGCCGCTTGAACTCGATCCTGATGTTCCTGGATTATAAGGAAAATTAAATTACTAGTGTGTTACGGAGAACGGATAATACCTTGGAAGTGATGGTCAACTTGTGGATTCGCTGGATTAGTTAGTTCGTTCATGTCGCTTCGAGTGTCAAGTGCACGCGCCACTGGTCCATCGGCCAAAAGATAATCTTCAGTTGTGTCAGTTGTAGCATCAACGGTGACAACATTACAACACTCGTTCACCTGATCCAACACAAAGGCAACCATGTTATCCACAAGATGAGAGTAAAAGGTGGGCAGTTGACCCTTCACCTGCACCTTCTTCTGCTCCACACGAGCGAGCATCGACTCGTAACCAGGATAACGATCCATTTGGTGGTAGAGTAGAGTAACTGAACAAATCGAAATTGTCAATCAACAAGCAGAGTGGCGAAAGCTAGAGAAAGACAGCGTGCTCAGAAACACAAAGGATAACAAAGCAATGATCAACGTATTCAGAAAATAATATAAATGGGCGCTGTGACACATTATTCGGTTATTCATAAACAAAGTTACTTTACGTAAATAAGGCTAAGATGAAAATTGAAGTGGTGGGGAGTAACGCCCAAAACGCCACTGATGCTTATTATTGTATTACTTTGTCATTGGTGTGTGTTTGTGTGATCGTTTCAACTGCAACTCAAGTCAACTTTCTGTTTTGTCTCGTTGCTCCTTTTTTGGATCTATCTACCCTTAACTGTTGCCATGTCCCAACAAGCTGATCTGACTCGTCTCAATGAGAAGAAGGTCTCATGTCCATCACCAAGTGCACCAGTTCAATCCACCAGCAGTGGCATTTGCATCAAACAGGAATATTTCGAAGGTATTTACAGTAATATACTCAACATGTGAACTTTACTTTGTTTACTTTTCCCCAGACCAACTCCTCATGACTCGAACTATAAAGACCGAATCCGAATCAGCACCAAATGAGCACAACATTATGCAATCAATCAAGGTGGAGGTGAAAGAAGAACATTACCATGACCAGGACTGTGTGGTGAAGTGTGAGTTGGACGAAGATGAAGGTGAGCAGATTGACAGAAAGATAAAAGTCGAAGGTAAGCAAATGTTGTGTTCTGTTCACCATAACTTACAGTGCATTTCTGTGTTTCTCTTCTTCAGATGTTTCAAGCGGACAATCAGTTCAACACTTTAAATGTGTCAAGAAGGAAGAAGAAGATGGTGGAGAGTACGTGATGGAATGTGACTGTGAGGAATGTGAAATATGCAGAGTGAAAATGGAAATGAAGGAGGAACTTGACGAAAGTGGTGAGACGGAATTGCCTGGAAACAGTGGTCTGGCTATTGAAGGTGGCACTCGAGTCAAGAAAGAAGAGGAGGAGGATGCTGAGGTTAAGGGCGAGAGACCGAACAAGATTCAACGAATGGATCGAGTGCTTGGCAATGTTCCAGTTGGATCACTGTCACCATCAACCAATGGCATTCCCATCAATGTCGAATATATCGATGACCAGGTGGCAACTTCATCCACCCACCAAATCGAAGGTAATCACTCATTTATTTGTTTAATCTGACTTATTCATTCCATTTCCCATCAGACCACACCAAACCATCACAACCTGTCACTGTCCCTTTCCCTACCCCAATCGTCTCACAATCCTCATCATCTACTCAACATGTCAATGAGCTACTTCGAGATGCACTGCTCACCGCTGTACCGATGATGGACAATATGGCACTTGTGCCTGAAGTGGATGCGGAGGAATTTGATCGAGGACAAGTCGCCGAGGATAATTCAACGTTGAATCAAGCGCAAACTGATCAAGATGATGACGAGTTGTCCAACAGTGCAAACGACAATCACGATGGTTCTGTGGTCGCATCGAATGAGCCATCGACCAGTGCTCGAGCACGATCGAATCGAGTCACATCGAAACAGTCAACTGCTTCCACTGCTCGCAAACTCAACAAACGAAAACAATCTCAACCAAATCGAACTGGCAAGAGATCCAAGAAAAGTGTTGAGGTGAATGATGATGGAGATGGTGACGACATTGCCGTTGAGGACAGAGAAGAATCAAAGGTCGAAGTGCTCTATTTGAATTGTACCCAGTCAAATTGTACTGTCAAGTTGGATTCGATGGTCCATTTGCACGATCACTTGAGCACTGTCCATCGACTTTCTCCTCTTCAATGTTATGCCACCGATTGCAATGCACGATTCGATGAACCGTAAGTGATTACTATCGTTTCACATTAAATTAACTTAGATTTTTTTAGATTGCAAATTCGTGGTCACATCAAACTGAGCCATTCTCGCAATACTCGTTTCCTTTGTTCAGTTTGTTCCAAAGATTTTGATTCGCAACCCAAAGCTTACATTCACTGGTACTTTTATCATCTGACTGGTCAGTTCCAGTGCAATTTCGTGAGCGACTGTGCCCAAGTGACCGACACACGTGGCAAGATGAAAACTCATCAAAAAACCAAACATCACTCCCAATCGAACCATTTCAACTGCACCCACCCTGGTTGTACTGCTTCATTTGCCTTCAAATCTGACTTGAACCAACACCAACTGACTCATCTCACCACTAATCAATTTCATTGCAATTGGCCACACTGCAGAAAACAATGCAAACTACGTTCTAATCTGATCAAACACATTCGTACGCAACACTTTGGACTTCCTCAATCAATGAAAGCACAGAAGGAGAAGAACATTGTGGACCTGCGAGACCCGAACGAATATGTTCGAGTGCTGGTTGACGAGTGATGGGACAGTTGAATGTACCTTACTTTACTAGTAATGTTTGTCATTGCATTCATTTTGTATATCAATTTACATATTACACTTTTCATTTTACTTTCTTCTTTTTTATAATATTTTCTCTTGTTCATATTTCCAAATTTGTTTCTCACAATTTCTGTTAGTTTAAATTTGTACTCGATTAAACTGATGCAACAATGAGAGGTTTTTGATTGAGCTATTTCATTTTTGGATAATTCCAAATTTGGAAAAGATTGAGTTTTTCATTTCCCAAATCTTTCATTTCAATAAAATATTGGATATTTTGTTGGTTAATTGCAATTAATGCAATAAGTTAATGCAAAATTGCCAACTTTTAGGAAGAGTTACTATTGTTATTTTGTGAAAATTGTTATCTTATCTATTTAAATCAATCAGTTATTCTTTGATTTGTTTGCGCTTTTAAAACATTTTTTATTTTCTTCAAATCTAGAATCACAATCTCCCTGTTGCAATCTAAAAACAATCTTGCTAATCTGAAATAAACCTTTACTCGTGAACATTCGAGTATTAAATTCTGGATTAAATTCTCAAGTTAGAAAATTCATTATCTGTCTCTATTGTTTTAGCAAATAAGTAAACTCATGGGCTCATTTTAGTGTGGATTATTTTTACTTTATTACATTTTCAGCATTAATGAATTTGATCGTTTTCATTAATACAAAAATTCTTATGTTTTAAGGTCTCTTTGTTTTTGTAACGTTTTGTCAAATAGAAATTTAACACGATTTGAAATTCTAATTACAGCCAGTTTCAATCACTTTTTGTTTGCTTTACATTTGGGACAATCGAGAATATCAGGCACACAATCGCGACACAATTTCATGTGCTCACAGCCCACAAATTGTAAAGCTCGAGTCTGCTTCACCTGATCACACAGTTGACATTGAACAAGTTGCTGATTCACTTGTGGCGCTGTTGAAAAATTAAATTTTTAGGTTTATAAATTTAAATATTTAAAGACTTACCTTTTGAGCTAGAGGGAACAGCTCTGCACTTGAGACAGTCATCCAACTGTTTGCCACACTCGAAACAAAACTGCAAATGATCACAACAGGTGAAACGCAACAATTTGGTTGTCTTCAGTTGATTGCACAAAGGACATTTAGTGACAAATTCGGTGGAGCTTTTTTCAACTGAAAAATCTGATAACAAACAAATTGCAATTATTTCTGTTTGAAATCCATACTAATCCATACCGGAAATAGTAGCTGAAAGTTGGCTAAAATCAGTAAAAGTGGTGTCATGTAGGTCATCATGGTTGTAACGAATGTGCTCGCAACAGTCTGATTTGAGTCGTTTAGTTGAGATTTTAGCTTGACAGATTTGACAGTTTATGAATGCAGACTCGTCTTTTGGAAGTTCTGTTGGAATGATAATATAAAGTAAAAGTACAAATTGTACATTGAAAATTATTGTTCAAGTCAGAAGAAACTTACTTCGTTTACTCGAATGGGTTTTAAATTTATGCTCGCTATCTGTCGAAGGGACGTTGTCTTCGGTGTAACGAATATGCTCACAAGTTTTGCAAAAATCACCATCTCCAGCAGCCATTTTAGGTTTTAGGGTTCTCCAATCCCAAATCTGACTTCACCAGTGGATTCGCCACGCTCGGGATAGTCAATAACCTCAATATCACTTTTTGAGTTCACACAGTGCAAGTCTGTATTTTGCATTTGGTCTATTGCGTCATCGTATGAGCTTTCATGAGCGGAGGTATGAGTTTGAGTGAGTGTGAGCGAGCTTTTTCATAAATTTGCCTTCTCTACTCACAAGAGTCCAATTTGAGTCGCTTAGTTGACATTTTGGTTTGACAGAGCAGACAGGTGAGCAAGTCCTCGGAGAGTTCTGTGAAAAATATAAATACCAAATAAATTAATCTATTCAACATTATACAATTTTTATAATTATTACTTCTTTTTCTGGAGTGAAGCTCGATCAAAGGTGTCAACATGTCTAGCGTAGTTTGTGTGGATTGCTCAGTTGAAGTAATCGCGAGTCGTTCATTTCCTGTGGACTTTTCCAGCGTCAACTTGAGACATTCGCAGCAATCGGCGAAAAAACGTTTGAGGTAAATTCTTATTGTAACACGCCGGGCAAATGATGAATTCAGATATGAGACCTGTGAGTGATTTGGCCAAAAAACAGAGTGAAATTATAAAATGATGTTAAAATAAGTTAGTATGAAATACCTTGTCATGCAAAACGCATGTAAAATGCTTAAAACAATTAATTTTAATTTTTTTCCTTTTAATTTTAATATTTAGCTTTATTTAATTAATTTAATCTTTAGTTATATTATACGCCTAAGTATAGTAACACAGAATACCCAAAATACCTATTTCCTTGTAATACTGTACGCTTCAAGTATAGTATAGTATAGAAACAGAACATATTTAATACACACTTTAATTCTACTCTTCATTACGAGTATTTTGATATATCGCATGCCTATGTTCTGATTTTAATATTAATTATTAATTATTAATTATTAAATATGAATTATTATTATTATTATATTAAGAGTGAATGAGTACAATTAGCCATCATGCATATGCAAGACACCTGGACGTACATCTCCCTGCACTGAGCACACACACTCATCGCCTCACTAAAAGTCCCCCTCATGCCCTCGAGCAACGTCATCCCCGCTACATAGCACATCACAAGTTGACCTCTAATGACACTTTCACGATGAAGGGTCTCACACAAACTACGTACCTCAAGTGGTCCCTCTCCTCTCAGGTCCAAGAAAAAGTCCCTGTACAATATAAAGTTGATTTCGTTCCGCCGAAAATATCATCATTCCAATGGAAATTTCAATGCAGCCAAAAGTCTCATTCTGCGGCTACATACCCATAGGAAATCCATTGCGCATTTGAACGCATTTGATGGTTTAGCTTTGAAGTCCATAGGAAATTGGCTGTTTGAGAAAAAAGGCCCTAAAACGACGGCCAGACTAAATGTCTGCTGATTTCAGTTTTGGCGAGAATTTGCGCCCATAGAAAAGACATTGCGCACTTTCGTTCTCCTTGCACTTGTTGCAGTTGTGCCAAACTGTACCTCGAACTTTAAATTGTCCACTTACTTATTGAAGCCCTCACCAGCACAAGGAAAGTAACAAGCCATCTGCTATAAAAAGTCCCCCGACTCAGTTCATCGGGACCAGTACATCGGTCTACATACTAGAAGACACATTGCCGTTCTCTCCTGACACTCAACTCTCGCTCACTTGGTCTTCCTGATTGCTCACTCTCTTGGTCTCCCGTTTGGTTCTCCTGTTTGGTCTTCCCGTTGGTCAATCCCATTTGGTCTTCCTGTTTGGTCTTCCCGTTTGGTCTTACTATTTGGTCTTCCCGTTTGGTCTTACTATTTGGCCCTCTCTTTTGGTCTTCCTGTTTGGTCTTCCTGTTGGTCAATCCCGTTTGGTTCACCTATTTGGTTCTCCCGTTTTGTCCGCCTTGTTGGTCTTTCCGATTACCCGTTGGTCACATGTCTATCTAATTGACCATTGCCGAGTCTAACTATATCTTGTTGGACATTGCCGTTTCTATTTCCTGTTCCCGATCATAGACCACATTTCATCGGATTTAGCCTAGTTCGACCATTTCTGGTTATCATCTATCCACCATTGAAAATATTTTCCTTCTCGAGTTCAAACTAATTTCTCGAGCTATTGGAAATTGTCAAGTTTTGACTTTAGACCATTCAACCTATTTAATTACTATCTCAAAATATTCTTATAAACCTAAATAATCCTTATTTGAAATGAACTCGCCTACTCAACCTAAATCTACGCATCACTCCTGAACTGAGAAATTGATTTGTGCTTGGAAACATCAATCGTCGATTTCATCGCATCTCCATTTGTGTGTGCTTAGCATCGAAACCCAACGCATCTATAAATCAACGTAAATCATCCGTCTCCTCTCAAGTTCCCGTTATATGCAATTGATAGTGTTGGCTCATTCTCTCCATATTATCTTCTGTATTCTGCATCCCCAAAATATTCAATAAAAGTATTGCAAAACTAAAATTCACCTGTGTTTTTATTTCACATCTACCCCCCATCAACCTCAACCGCACTAATAACTTTTGATGGTAAATTAAAATCAACTTTGATCTTTAGATATAAACAAGTACAAATGGTAGTACATGAATTGTCTTATGGTAGACAAAATCTTGTATGTCCCATTTTGTATGATAACCTTTCTTGAGAATGTGTTCAATTTCAGAGGAAGTCAACACTTTTTTGTAACTCATCGACACACTACCTTCGATAGTGGTGGGCGCGTCCACCGCGACAATTGCATTGGTGATATTGCCCATGATTATTGGTGGAGCTCGATTGAGCAAATCTTTGGAACTGAGATAAAAATTCCAATAATCTTTTTTGGGCGGATACTTGAATGCGGTTTGACCAAAGTTGAGGTTGGCTTGCTGGTTATAGTAGAGACTGATGGATGCGTGGTAGGGATGGGGTGAAGAGTAGATTGGTTCCACTGCCTTGTAATTGATCAAGCGGCCATTGAGGTAGAAAGAGAATTTCTTTTCTTTGTCATTGCTTTCTCTATTTCGAACCACTTCAATCAAACATCCAATCACATCGCCGGCTTTCCATCTTTTTGCACTACTTTCAAGTTTAAACATTTCATTTTTGTGCCACACACCTCGATTGTAGCCATCGAATCCAATGGAGAAATCATCTGCGCCAATTTCTGTTTGATCCAACTCGGTTCGCTTAGTAGACCAGCCAAATCGCATTTCTCCACTTGTCAGTAAGATGGCCTCGAAATAATAGATTTCCTTGTTGACCTGACTGACCGATCGCACACTTTGCCATTTCCAATCACTGCGAATTGTGAGCTGATTTGAAGACAGCTTTAGATGTTTAGTTCGGTCATTTATATTGAGGGCTGCTGGATTGGGTTGAGATGGTCTCGAAGGCTTCAGCACTTTATTGTTAATGTGCTCACATGCAAAGTTAATTTGGCATGAGAATGAATAATTGTACAAAGACATATATTTATCTGACTGTAATGATTTAATTCTCGATAGATAATCATCATGCTTGGTGAGTAATTCCACTGTTTCGTGTTTTTTAAACACTTTCTTTTCATTTTCTTTCAATCCCAAGTCTGTGAGTGCAATCAACACAAACAACTGTGTCCACTCGTCGTGTGTGGATTTGAGGGTGCGGGTTAGGTATGTGAAGATTTCACTGTGAATTTCGTCGATAAAACTGTACATTTCATAACGTTTTGAAAACATAATGAAGTGGGAGAGGACAATGCAAATGTTTCGATGTCGCAAAAAGCTGTCCTGCCCAGAGATGACCTGCAGTTGAATGTAGGGATAGAGCAGTTCGAGTAGTATTGCATTATTAATTTTGTCAATCACCATCTCCACCACCATGCCCACCCACTGAGTAATCACATCATAATATGGATCATCTTCTTCCTCATTATCTTCCATGTCCCCTCTACCAACTTTTCCCATCATCTCAATAATCGCTTGAATGTATCGCACTCCTTTCAATCCTTCATCCATTTCATCCACTTCATCAACATCATCCAAGTCACAATTTCCAAAGTCTAGTTCATTTCGAATGTTTTCCTCCACTCGAGTCACTAAGCTGTCGAATTCGTTTTGTATTTCATCCCTAAACAACAGGCTCACTTGATTGTCATGGGTAATATGTTTGAACCAGAAATTTTCATCAATTAATCCAGTTTTGAGCAAACGATATTTTCTTGCATCGTTTCCACTTGTCTTGTGAAAATCGCTAAATCGATGAATATCTTTGGGAATAAATTTGAACGGTACTTGGCCAAAATTGAACTGACAGTGCTGTCGAGTGGCCAGCCCAGCCATGGCATAGTAAGGAGTGGTCAAGAAGTGAACCTCCTCTGAACAGTCCACTTGTTGTCCATTGTAGTAGAACACAAATTGACCTCGATCACAGTCGAGCAAGCAACCGATCACATCACCTGCACGACAGTCTGACTGATTGACACTGCTGCACTGTGTTTCATTGTGCCACAAACACCGCTGAGAAGTGTCGAAGCAAATTGAATTGCGATCATCGCCAAAATCATTAAATTCCTCAAAGCGCGTTTCGCAACTCCATCCGAATCGCATATATCCACTGGTCAAAATTGTGACTTCATAGAAATAAACCCCCGATGTGACATCAAATGCAGAACGAACCGGAACTAGAACATCTTTATCGGCTCGATCATTTCTGGCACCTGTTCCATCGTGGGACAGTTTTATTTGACTGCAGATCATTGAGATTTTTGAATTCAGTAATTTTGCCCATGTCCTTCTGAATATTTCCATATACTTTAAATGCATTTTCATATATAAAATGGCATGTAGCAGAACTTTGAAACACAAAACTAATTTGAATCTTTAAAAAATTTCACAATTTAAATCCAATTTCGATCTCAAGCATGCAGTTCATCGAGATTTTTGAATTCAGTAATTTTGCCCATATCCTTCTGAACATTTCCATATAATTGAAGTGCATGTTCATGCATTGGATTGCATGTAGCAGAACTTTGAAACACAAAACTAATTTAAATCGTTAAAAAATTTCACAATTTAAATCCAATTTCGATCTCAAGCATGCAGTTCATCGAGATTTTTGTATTCAGTAATTTTCCCCATATCCTTCTGAACATTTCCATATAATTGAAGTGCATGTTCATGCATTGGATTGCATGTAGCAGAACTTTGAAACACAAAACTAATTTGAATCGTTAAAAAATTTCACAATTTAAATCCAATTTCGATCTCACGGATGCAGTTCATTGAGAATTTTTGTATTCAGTAATTTAGCCCATGTCCTTCTGGACATTTCCATATAATTGAATTGCATGTTCATGCATTGGATTGCATGTAGCAGAACTTTGAAACACAAAACTAATTTGAATCTTTAAAAAATTTTACAATTATGTTTATTATTTTAATGAGAATGGCTTTGTAAACCACAATTTTGTTGCCTTTGATAGTGGTGTGTAGTAGCCCACCCAAAATTTAAAAAATTTTCAATTTAGTATGGCCAACAGTAGCAAAAATCGAAAGCACAGTGAAAGTAAAAAAGTGCTGCCTTACACTCAAAATAGCCCATCATGCTCTATTCACAATTACGTTACGTATTCTGAATACTTTGATGTCAAATCTCCGCAGAAGAATCGAAAAAAGTGTCACTGCAACAATTTACACTGTATGAACTATTTGTTTTTCATGCAATTTCATACGTCATAAGAAACAAGTTCATACATTGCTTTTGTTTACTATTGGATTGACGTTTGTAAATGTGTACCGAATTGCTCTTTGATCCACGAAAATCAGGAGAATTTGGTCCGAGTTGGGTTCTCTCGCGATCCCAATCTCCACCACTACCTCCAATGTGCTGGGTGTTTAGTTGTGACCAAGGTGGATCACAGCTGACAACGCTACGGTATCTCTTTTTTTGGTGTGATATCTCTTGTGTAAATTTGAATTACCGTACTCTGTTGACCTCAAACTTGACACTCCTAACCGTGAGGACCGCCTTAACCGAAACTAATGCAAACCAAAACACGTCAGCTACGATTGGTCACCAAATGTACTCAAGTCTAGACAAAATATAAAGATGACAGAGGCACGCACGGTGATTTAGTTTTGTGTTAGTTTCTTCACTTTCGTATGATCTCATCTCGACATTATTGTCTCGTATCAGCAACAGAGCTCATGTATGGTAAGAAAGGTGAGTCTAAGAAAATGTTTAAAAATATAGATTGTGGTGTGAATGTAGATTCACGTTATGCTGTACTCAACATTCGAGATGTGTCATGTATTTGGTTGTGAAAATGTTTGGATTTCTCAATGTATTACTTTCGGCATTAAAATGTTGTCTTTGTGTTTTGTAGACAAACACTTGTGTTTTTTGCAAATGTCATTGAGTCGTGTAAAGTGGTCTACCGCCAATAAAATACTCGCTATAGATGTACTCATTGAGTACTACTCAATATATTTGTTTGTGAAAAGGTTTGTTTATCAGAATATTGTGGTTGGCGAATACCATTGGCATGTGGCCACGTAATGTCACAGTCATTTCCATTGCAGATCGTCTTGTCACCAGAACGTACAACATCGATCAGTCAGACACTGGCCGCCAAACCGGCCGGACGCAAAACTCTGCTCCTTGTACTTTTAAAAATTTTTAATATTCCAAGGGGATAACGCATTTACAATAGCAATCAATGCTCTTGGTAACCAAATTTGGTATTGACGTTAATATTTAGAACACAACATATTGTTTTCGCATTTTAACTTTCTGTCCAATTCTAATCGAATCATGTACCTGCTCTACCCTATACTCAACCAGTCAGGGAATGGAATCAAACTTAGTTTGGTGATTTGTGTATTCGGAAGGGGTAACATTAATAATTGTAATTATAATTGAAAGTGGTAATTGTCAGTGTGTTCCCTATAGCTATAGCTTACATTTAGCATTAATTTTGCTTAAGAGTTCAATAAAATGCCATTTCAAAAAGGCAAACATTGACAGCAGCCATGCATTGGAATGGATTCAGAATGGATTTTTTTTAAATTATTGAGTACTAACAATTGGGGTTTAATAAAATGTTCACTGTAGTGATCACAACCCTTATAGCGAAAATAACTACACTAAACGACACAATTGTGTTTGTTAACAGTGACCTAACCTAACTCAACTATTGTAACAAACAAGGACTTTTTTTATCATTTTGCAGAGTTCATTAAACATTCTGCAGCGATATTAATGCAACAACATTAAAGCAGCGACATTAAGGATAGCGACATTAAAGATAGCGACATTAAAGATAACGACATTAAAGATAGCAACATTAACGCTGCGACATTAAGACACAACAGTAACCTAACCTAACGGAACTTCAGTGACAAACAAGGGCTCTTTTATCATTCAGCTGAGAGCATTTAACATTCTGAGAGCGACAATAAAGCGGCGACATTGTTTAAATATTGCCAAAATCCTACATGTGTTGGGGGGGGGGGAGAATGTTTGTTAGATGGTTGTGTGCTAAACATTGCCAAAATTCTACATGTGTTGGCATTGGGGAGAGTGGTTGTTAGATGGTGGTGCTAATATTGCCAAAATTCTACATGTGTTGGCATTGGGGAGAGTGATTGTTAGATGGTGGTGCTAATATTGCCAAAAATTCTACAGGGGTTGGCATTGGGGAAGAGTGGTTGTTAGATGGTGGTGTAAATATTGCCAAAAATCTACAGGGGTTGGCATTGGGGAGAGTGGTTGTTAGATGGTGGTGCAAATATTGCCAAAAATCTACAGGGGTTGGCATTGGGAAGAGTGGTTGTTAGATGGTGGTTTAAATATTGCCACAAATCTACATGGGTTGGCATTGGGGAGAGTGGTTGTTAGATGGTTGTTTAAATATTGCCAAAAATCTACATGGGTTGGCATTGGGGAGAGTGATTGTTAGATGGATGTTTAAATATTGCCACAAATCTACATGGGTTGGCATTGGGGAGAGTGATTGTTAGATGGTTGTTTAAATATTGCCAAAAATCTACAGGGGTTGGCATTGGGGAGAGTGGTTGTTAGATGGTGGTGCAAATATTGCCAAAAATTCTACAGGGGTTGGCATTGGGGAGAGTGGTTGTTAGATGGTGGTGCTAATATTGCCAAAAATTCTACAGGGGTTGGCATTGGGGAGAGTGGTTGTTAGATGGTTGTTCAAATATTGCCAAAAATTCTACAGGGGTTGGCATTGGGGAGAGTGGTTGTTAGATGGTGGTGCTAATATTGCCAAAAATTCTACAGGGGTTGGCATTGGGAAGAGTGATTGTTAGATGGTTGTTTAAATATTGCCACAAATCTACATGGGTTGGCATTGGGGAGAGTGGTTGTTAGATGGTTGTTTAAATATTGCCACAAATCTACATGGGTTGGCATTGGGAAGAGTGATTGTTAGATGGATGTTTAAATATTGCCACAAATCTACATGGGTTGGCATTGGGGAGAGTGATTGTTAGATGGATGTTTAAATATTGCCACAAATCTACATGGGTTGGCATTGGGGAGAGTGATTGTTAGATGGTTGTTTAAATATTGCCACAAATCTACAGGGGTTGGCATTGGGGAGAGTGGTTGTTAGATGGTGGTGCAAATATTGCCAAAATTCTACAGGGGTTGGCATTGGGGGAGAGTGGTTGTTAGATGGTGGTGCTAATATTGCCAAAATTCTACAGGGGTTGGCATTGGGGAGAGTGGTTGTTAGATGGTGGTGCTAATATTGCCAAAATTCTACAGGGGTTGGCATTGGGGAGAGTGGTTGTTAGATGGTTGTTTAAATATTGCCAAAAATTCTACAGGGGTTGGCATTGGGGAGAGTGGTTGTTAGATGGTGGTGCTAATATTGCCAAAATTCTACAGGGGTTGGCATTGGGGAGAGTGGTTGTTAGATGGTTGTTTAAATATTGCCAAAATTCTCACAGGGGTTGGCATTGGGGAGAGTGGTTGTTAGATGGTGGTGTTAAATATTGCCAAAATTCTACAGGGGTTGGCATTGGGGAGAGTGGTTGTTAGATGGTGGTGCTAATATTGCCAAAATTCTACAGGGGTTGGCATTGGGGAGAGTGGTTGTTAGATGGTGGTGCTAATATTGCCAAAATTCTACAGGGGTTGGCATTGGGGAGAGTGGTTGTTAGATGGTGGTGCTAATATTGCCAAAATTCTACAGGGGTTGGCATTGGGGAGAGTGGTTGTTAGATGGTTGTTTAAATATTGCCAAAAATTCTACAGGGGTTGGCATTGGGGAGAGTGGTTGTTAGATGGTTGTTTAAATATTGCCAAAATTCTACAGGGGTTGGCATTGGGGAGAGTGGTTGTTAGATGGTTGTTTAAATATTGCCAAAAATTCTACAGGGGTTGGCATTGGGGAGAGTGGTTGTTAGATGGTGGTGCTAATATTGCCAAAATTCTACAGGGGTTGGCATTGGGGAGAGTGGTTGTTAGATGGTTGTTTAAATATTGCCAAAATTCTACAGGGGTTGGCATTGGGGAGAGTGGTTGTTAGATGGTTGTTTAAATATTGCCAAAAATTCTACAGGGGTTGGCATTGGGGAGAGTGGTTGTTAGATGGTGGTGCTAATATTGCCAAAATTCTACAGGGGTTGGCATTGGGGAGAGTGGTTGTTAGATGGTGGTGCTAATATTGCCAAAATTCTACAGGGGTTGGCATTGGGGAGAGTGGTTGTTAGATGGTGGTGCTAATATTGCCAAAAATTCTACAGGGGTTGGCATTGGGAAGAGTGATTGTTATTGGGTTGTTTAAATATTGCCACAAATCTACATGTGTTGGCATTGGGGAGAGTGGTTGTTAGATGGTTGTTTAAATATTGCCACAAATCTACATGGGTTGGCATTGGGAAGAGTGATTGTTAGATGGATGTTTAAATATTGCCACAAATCTACATGGGTTGGCATTGGGAAGAGTGATTGTTAGATGGATGTTTAAATATTGCCACAAATCTACATGGGTTGGCATTGGGAAGAGTGATTGTTAGATGGATGTTTAAATATTGCCACAAATCTACATGTGTTGGCATTGGGAAGAGTGATTGTTATTGGGTTGTTTAAATATTGCCACAAATCTACATGGGTTGGCATTGGGAAGAGTGATTGTTAGATGGATGTTTAAATATTGCCACAAATCTACATGTGTTGGCATTGGGAAGAGTGATTGTTAGATGGTTGTTTAAATATTGCCACAAATCTACATGGGTTGGCATTGGGAAGAGTGATTGTTAGATGGTTGTTTAAATATTGCCACAAATCTACATGGGTTGGCATTGGGAAGAGTGATTGTTAGATGGTTGTTTAAATATTGCCACAAATCTACATGGGTTGGCATTGGGAAGAGTGATTGTTAGATGGTTGTTTAAATATTGCCACAAATCTACATGGGTTGGCATTGGGAAGAGTGATTGTTAGATGGTTGTTTAAATATTGCCACAATTCTACATGGGTTGGCATTGGGAAGAGTGATTGTTAGATGGTTGTTTAAATATTGCCACAAATCTACATGGGTTGGCATTGGGAAGAGTGATTGTTAGATGGTTGTTTAAATATTGCCACAAATCTACAGGGGTTGGCATTGGGAAGAGTGGTTGTTAGATGGTGGTGCTAATATTGCCAAAATTCTACAGGGGTTGGCATTGGGGAGAGTGGTTGTTAGATGGTGGTGCTAATATTGCCAAAAATTCTACAGGGGTTGGCATTGGGGAGAGTGGTTGTTAGATGGTGGTGCTAATATTGCCAAAATTCTACAGGGGTTGGCATTGGGGAGAGTGGTTGTTAGATGGTGGTGCTAATATTGCCACAAATCTACAGGGGTTGGCATTGGGGAGAGTGGTTGTTAGATGGTGGTGCTAATATTGCCAAAAATTCTACAGGGGTTGGCATTGGGGAGAGTGGTTGTTAGATGGTGGTGCTAATATTGCCAAAATTCTACAGGGGTTGGCATTGGGGAGAGTGGTTGTTAGATGGTGGTGCTAATATTGCCAAAAATTCTACAGGGGTTGGCATTGGGGGAGAGTGGTTGTTAGATGGTGGTGCTAATATTGCCAAAAATTCTACAGGGGTTGGCATTGGGGAGAGTGGTTGTTAGATGGTGGTGCTAATATTGCCAAAAATTCTACAGGGGTTGGCATTGGGGAGAGTGGTTGTTAGATGGTGGTGCTAATATTGCCAAAAATTCTACAGGGGTTGGCATTGGGGAGAGTGGTTGTTAGATGGTTGTTTAAATATTGCCAAAAATTCTACAGGGGTTGGCATTGGGGAGAGTGGTTGTTAGATGGTTGTTTAAATATTGCCAAAAATTCTACAGGGGTTGGCATTGGGGAGAGTGGTTGTTAGATGGTTGTTTAAATATTGCCAAAAATTCTACAGGGGTTGGCATTGGGGAGAGTGGTTGTTAGATGGTGGTGCTAATATTGCCAAAAATTCTACAGGGGTTGGCATTGGGGAGAGTGGTTGTTAGATGGTTGTTTAAATATTGCCAAAAATTCTACAGGGGTTGGCATTGGGGAGAGTGGTTGTTAGATGGTTGTTTAAATATTGCCAAAAATTCTACAGGGGTTGGCATTGGGGAGAGTGGTTGTTAGATGGTGGTGCTAATATTGCCAAAAATTCTACAGGGGTTGGCATTGGGGAGAGTGGTTGTTAGATGGTGGTGCTAATATTGCCAAAATTCTACAGGGGTTGGCATTGGGGAGAGTGGTTGTTAGATGGTGGTGCTAATATTGCCAAAAATTCTACAGGGGTTGGCATTGGGAAGAGTGATTGTTATTGGGTTGTTTAAATATTGCCACAAATCTACATGTGTTGGCATTGGGGAGAGTGGTTGTTAGATGGTTGTTTAAATATTGCCACAAATCTACATGGGTTGGCATTGGGAAGAGTGATTGTTAGATGGATGTTTAAATATTGCCACAAATCTACATGGGTTGGCATTGGGAAGAGTGATTGTTAGATGGATGTTTAAATATTGCCACAAATCTACATGGGTTGGCATTGGGAAGAGTGATTGTTAGATGGATGTTTAAATATTGCCACAAATCTACATGTGTTGGCATTGGGAAGAGTGATTGTTATTGGGTTGTTTAAATATTGCCACAAATCTACATGGGTTGGCATTGGGAAGAGTGATTGTTAGATGGATGTTTAAATATTGCCACAAATCTACATGTGTTGGCATTGGGAAGAGTGATTGTTAGATGGTTGTTTAAATATTGCCACAAATCTACATGGGTTGGCATTGGGAAGAGTGATTGTTAGATGGTTGTTTAAATATTGCCACAAATCTACATGGGTTGGCATTGGGAAGAGTGATTGTTAGATGGTTGTTTAAATATTGCCAAAAATTCTACAGGGGTTGGCATTGGGGAGAGTGGTTGTTAGATGGTTGTTTAAATATTGCCAAAAATTCTACAGGGGTTGGCATTGGGGAGAGTGGTTGTTAGATGGTGGTGCTAATATTGCCAAAAATTCTACAGGGGTTGGCATTGGGGAGAGTGGTTGTTAGATGGTTGTTTAAATATTGCCACAAATCTACATGGGTTGGCATTGGGAAGAGTGATTGTTAGATGGTTGTTTAAATATTGCCACAAATCTACATGGGTTGGCATTGGGGAGAGTGGTTGTTAGATGGTTGTTTAAATATTGCCACAAATCTACATGGGTTGGCATTGGGAAGAGTGATTGTTAGATGGTTGTTTAAATATTGCCACAAATCTACATGGGTTGGCATTGGGGAGAGTGGTTGTTAGATGGTTGTTTAAATATTGCCACAAATCTACATGGGTTGGCATTGGGAAGAGTGATTGTTAGATGGTTGTTTAAATATTGCCACAAATCTACATGGGTTGGCATTGGGAAGAGTGATTGTTAGATGGTTGTTTAAATATTGCCAAAAATTCTACAGGGGTTGGCATTGGGGAGAGTGGTTGTTAGATGGTTGTTTAAATATTGCCACAAATCTACATGTGTTGGCATTGGGAAGAGTGATTGTTAGATGGTTGTTTAAATATTGCCACAAATCTACATGTGTTGGCATTGGGAAGAGTGATTGTTAGATGGATGTTTAAATATTGCCACAAATCTACATGTGTTGGCATTGGGAAGAGTGATTGTTAGATGGATGTTTAAATATTGCCACAAATCTACAGGTGTTGGCATTGGGAAGAGTGATTGTTAGATGGTTGTTTAAATATTGCCACAAATCTACATGTGTTGGCATTGGGAAGAGTGATTGTTAGATGGATGTTTAAATATTGCCACAAATCTACATGTGTTGGCATTGGGAAGAGTGATTGTTAGATGGTTGTTTAAATATTGCCACAAATCTACATGTGTTGGCATTGGGAAGAGTGATTGTTAGATGGTTGTTTAAATATTGCCACAAATCTACATGTGTTGGCATTGGGAAGAGTGATTGTTAGATGGTTGTTTAAATATTGTCACAAATCTACATGTGTTGGCATTGGGGAGAGTGATTGTTAGATGGTTGTTTAAATATTGCCACAAATTCTACAGGGGTTGGCATTGGGGAGAGTGGTTGTTAGATGGTGGTGCTAATATTGCCAAAAATTCTACAGGGGTTGGCATTGGGGAGAGTGGTTGTTAGATGGTTGTTTAAATATTGCCAAAAATTCTACAGGGGTTGGCATTGGGGAGAGTGGTTGTTAGATGGTGGTGCTAATATTGCCAAAATTCTACAGGGGTTGGCATTGGGGAGAGTGGTTGTTAGATGGTGGTGCTAATATTGCCAAAAATTCTACAGGGGTTGGCATTGGGGAGAGTGGTTGTTAGATGGTTGTTTAAATATTGCCAAAATTCTACAGGGGTTGGCATTGGGGAGAGTGGTTGTTAGATGGTGGTGCTAATATTGCCACAAATTCTACATGTGTTGGCATTGGGGAGAGTGATTGTTAGATGGTTGTTTAAATATTGCCACAAATCTACATGTGTTGGCATTGGGGAGAGTGATTGTTAGATGGTTGTTTAAATATTGCCACAAATCTACATGTGTTGGCATTGGGGAGAGTGATTGTTAGATGGTTGTTTAAATATTGCCAAAAATTCTACAGGGGTTGGCATTGGGGAGAGTGGTTGTTAGATGGTGGTGCTAATATTGCCAAAATTCTACAGGGGTTGGCATTGGGGAGAATGTTTGTTAGATGGATGTTTAAATATTGCCAAAAATTCTACATGGGTTGGCATTGGGGAGAATGTTTGTTAGATGGATGTTTAAATATTGCCAAAAATTCTGCAGGGGTTGGCATTGGGGAGAGTGGTTGTTAGATGGTTGTTTAAATATTGCCACAAATTCTACATGTGTTGGCATTGGGGAGAGTGGTTGTTAGATGGATGTTTAAATATTGCCACAAATCTACATGTGTTGGCATTGGGGAGAGTGGTTGTTAGATGGATGTTTAAATATTGCCACAATTCTACATGTGTTGGCATTGGGGAGAGTGGTTGTTAGATGGTGGTGCTAATATTGCCAAAAATTCTACAGGGGTTGGCATTGGGGAGAGTGGTTGTTAGATGGATGTTTAAATATTGCCACAATTCTACATGTGTTGGCATTGGGGAGAGTGGTTGTTAGATGGATGTTTAAATATTGCCACAATTCTACATGTGTTGGCATTGGGGAGAGTGGTTGTTAGATGGTTGTTTAAATATTGAGAAAAGTCTACATGTGTTGGCATTGGGGAGAGTGGTTGTTAGATGGATGTTTAAATATTGAGAAAAGTCTACATGTGTTGGCATTGGGGAGAGTGGTTGTTAGATGGATGTTTAAATATTGCCACAAATCTACATGTGTTGGCATTGGGGAGAGTGGTTGTTAGATGGATGTTTAAATATTGAGAAAAGTCTACATGTGTTGGCATTGGGGAGAGTGGTTGTTAGATGGTTGTTTAAATATTGAGAAAAGTCTACATGTGTTGGCATTGGGGAGAGTGGTTGTTAGATGGATGTTTAAATATTGAGAAAAGTCTACATGTGTTGGCATTGGGGAGAGTGGTTGTTAGATGGATGTTTAAATATTGCCACAAGTCTACATGTGTTGGCATTGGGGAGAGTGGTTGTTAGATGGATGTTTAAATATTGAGAAAAGTCTACATGTGTTGGCATTGGGGAGAGTGGTTGTTAGATGGTTGTTTAAATATTGCCACAAATCTACATGTGTTGGCATTGGGGAGAGTGGTTGTTAGATGGTTGTTTAAATATTGCCACAAATCTACATGTGTTGGCATTGGGGAGAGTGATTGTTATTGGGTTGTTTAAATATTGCCACAAATCTACATGTGTTGGCATTGGGGAGAGTGATTGTTATTGGGTTGTTTAAATATTGCCACAAATCTACATGTGTTGGCATTGGGGAGAGTGATTGTTAGATGGTTGTTTAAATATTGCCACAAATCTACATGTGTTGGCATTGGGGAGAGTGGTTGTTAGATGGATGTTTAAATATTGCCACAATTCTACATGTGTTGGCATTGGGGAGAGTGGTTGTTAGATGGTTGTTTAAATATTGCCACAAATCTACATGTGTTGGCATTGGGGAGAGTGATTGTTAGATGGTTGTTTAAATATTGCCACAAATCTACATGTGTTGGCATTGGGGAGAGTGATTGTTAGATGGTTGTTTAAATATTGCCACAAATCTACATGTGTTGGCATTGGGGAGAGTGGTTGTTAGATGGATGTTTAAATATTGCCACAATTCTACATGTGTTGGCATTGGGGAGAGTGATTGTTAGATGGTTGTTTAAATATTGCCACAAGTCTACATGTGTTGGCATTGGGGAGAGTGGTTGTTAGATGGTTGTTTAAATATTGAGAAAAGTCTACATGTGTTGGCATTGGTGAGAATGGTTGTTAGATGGTTGTTTAAATATTGCCACAAATTCTACATGTGTTGGCATTGGGGAGAGTGGTTGTTAGATGGTGGTGCTAATATTGCCAAAAATTCTACAGGGGTTGGCATTGGGGAGAGTGGTTGTTAGATGGTGGTGCTAATATTGCCAAAATTCTACAGGGGTTGGCATTGGGGAGAGTGGTTGTTAGATGGTGGTGCTAATATTGCCACAAATCTACAGGGGTTGGCATTGGGGAGAGTGGTTGTTAGATGGTGGTGCTAATATTGCCAAAAATTCTACAGGGGGTTGGCATTGGGGAGAGTGGTTGTTAGATGGTGGTGCTAATATTGCCAAAAATTCTACAGGGGTTGGCATTGGGGAGAGTGGTTGTTAGATGGTGGTGCTAATATTGCCAAAATTCTACAGGGGTTGGCATTGGGGAGAGTGGTTGTTAGATGGTTGTTTAAATATTGCCACAAATCTACATGTGTTGGCATTGGGGAGAGTGGTTGTTAGATGGATGTTTAAATATTGCCACAATTCTACATGTGTTGGCATTGGTGAGAATGGTTGTTAGATGGATGTTTAAATATTGAGAAAAGTCTACATGTGTTGGCATTGGGGAGAGTGGTTGTTAGATGGTTGTTTAAATATTGCCACAAATCTACATGTGTTGGCATTGGGGAGAGTGGTTGTTAGATGGTTGTTTAAATATTGCCACAAATCTACATGTGTTGGCATTGGGGAGAGTGGTTGTTAGATGGTTGTTTAAATATTGCCACAAATCTACATGTGTTGGCATTGGGGAGAGTGGTTGTTAGATGGTTGTTTAAATATTGCCACAAATCTACACGTGTTGGCATTGGGGAGAGTGGTTGTTAGATGGATGTTTAAATATTGAGAAAAGTCTACATGTGTTGGCATTGGTGAGAGTGGTTGTTAGATGGTTGTTTAAATATTGCCACAAATCTACATGTGTTGGCATTGGGGAGAGTGATTGTTAGATGGATGTTTAAATATTGCCACAAATCTACATGTGTTGGCATTGGGGAGAGTGGTTGTTAGATGGTTGTTTAAATATTGCCACAAATCTACATGTGTTGGCATTGGGGAGAGTGGTTGTTAGATGGATGTTTAAATATTGCCAAAATTCTACATGTGTTGGCATTGGGGAGAGTGGTTGTTAGATGGTGGTGCTAATATTGCCAAAAATTCTACAGGGGTTGGCATTGGGGAGAGTGGTTGTTAGATGGTTGTTTAAATATTGCCAAAATTCTACAGGGGTTGGCATTGGGGAGAGTGGTTGTTAGATGGTGGTGCTAATATTGCCAAAATTCTACAGGGGTTGGCATTGGGGAGAGTGGTTGTTAGATGGTGGTGCTAATATTGCCAAAAATTCTACAGGGGTTGGCATTGGGGAGAGTGGTTGTTAGATGGTGGTGCTAATATTGCCAAAAATTCTACAGGGGTTGGCATTGGTGAGAGTGGTTGTTAGATGGTTGTTTAAATATTGCCACAAATCTACATGTGTTGGCATTGGGGAGAGTGATTGTTAGATGGTTGTTTAAATATTGCCACAAATCTACATGTGTTGGCATTGGGGAGAGTGGTTGTTAGATGGTGGTGCTAATATTGCCAAAATTCTACAGGGGTTGGCATTGGGGAGAGTGGTTGTTAGATGGTTGTTTAAATATTGCCAAAAATTCTACAGGGGTTGGCATTGGGGAGAGTGGTTGTTAGATGGTGGTGCTAATATTGCCAAAATTCTACAGGGGTTGGCATTGGGGAGAGTGGTTGTTAGATGGTTGTTTAAATATTGCCAAAATTCTACAGGGGTTGGCATTGGGGAGAGTGGTTGTTAGATGGTTGTTTAAATATTGCCAAAAATTCTACAGGGGTTGGCATTGGGGAGAGTGGTTGTTAGATGGTTGTTTAAATATTGCCAAAATTCTACAGGGGTTGGCATTGGGGAGAGTGGTTGTTAGATGGTGATGCTAATATTGCCAAAATTCTACAGGGGTTGGCATTGGGGAGAGTGGTTGTTAGATGGTGATGCTAATATTGCCAAAAATTCTACAGGGGTTGGCATTGGGGAGAGTGGTTGTTAGATGGTTGTTTAAATATTGCCAAAATTCTACAGGGGTTGGCATTGGGGAGAGTGGTTGTTAGATGGTTGTTTAAATATTGCCAAAAATTCTACAGGGGTTGGCATTGGGGAGAGTGGTTGTTAGATGGTGATGCTAATATTGCCAAAATTCTACAGGGGTTGGCATTGGGGAGAGTGGTTGTTAGATGGTGATGCTAATATTGCCAAAAATTCTACAGGGGTTGGCATTGGGGAGAGTGGTTGTTAGATGGTTGTTTAAATATTGCCAAAAATTCTACAGGGGTTGGCATTGGGGAGAGTGGTTGTTAGATGGTGGTGCTAATATTGCCAAAAATTCTACAGGGGTTGGCATTGGGGAGAGTGGTTGTTAGATGGTTGTTTAAATATTGCCAAAAATTCTACAGGGGTTGGCATTGGGGAGAGTGGTTGTTAGATGGTGGTGCTAATATTGCCAAAAATTCTACAGGGGTTGGCATTGGGGAGAGTGGTTGTTAGATGGTGGTGCTAATATTGCCAAAATTCTACAGGGGTTGGCATTGGGGAGAGTGGTTGTTAGATGGTGGTGCTAATATTGCCAAAATTCTACAGGGGTTGGCATTGGGGAGAGTGGTTGTTAGATGGTTGTTTAAATATTGCCAAAAATTCTACAGGGGTTGGCATTGGGAAGAGTGATTGTTAGATGGTTGTTTAAATATTGCCAAAAATTCTACAGGGGTTGGCATTGGGGAGAGTGGTTGTTAGATGGTGGTGCTAATATTGCCAAAATTCTACAGGGGTTGGCATTGGGGAGAGTGGTTGTTAGATGGTTGTTTAAATATTGCCAAAATTCTACAGGGGTTGGCATTGGGGAGAGTGGTTGTTAGATGGTGATGCTAATATTGCCAAAAGTCTACATGTGTTGGCATTGGGGAGAGTGGTTGTTAGATGGTTGTTTAAATATTGCCAAAATTCTACAGGGGTTGGCATTGGGGAGAGTGGTTGTTAGATGGTTGTTTAAATATTGCCAAAATTCTACATGGGTTGGCATTGGGGAGAGTGGTTGTTAGATGGTGGTGCTAATATTGCCAAAATTCTACAGGGGTTGGCATTGGGGAGAGTGGTTGTTAGATGGTGGTGCTAATATTGCCAAAATTCTACAGGGGTTGGCATTGGGGAGAGTGGTTGTTAGATGGTTGTTTAAATATTGCCAAAATTCTACAGGGGTTGGCATTGGGGAGAGTGGTTGTTAGATGGTGGTGCTAATATTGCCAAAATTCTACAGGGGTTGGCATTGGGGAGAGTGGTTGTTAGATGGTTGTTTAAATATTGCCAAAATTCTACAGGGGTTGGCATTGGGGAGAGTGGTTGTTAGATGGTGGTGCTAATATTGCCAAAATTCTACAGGGGTTGGCATTGGGGAGAGTGGTTGTTAGATGGTGGTGCTAATATTGCCAAAATTCTACAGGGGTTGGCATTGGGGAGAGTGGTTGTTAGATGGTTGTTTAAATATTGCCAAAATTCTACAGGGGTTGGCATTGGGGAGAGTGGTTGTTAGATGGTTGTTTAAATATTGCCAAAATTCTACAGGGGTTGGCATTGGGGAGAGTGGTTGTTAGATGGTTGTTTAAATATTGCCAAAATTCTACAGGGGTTGGCATTGGGGAGAGTGGTTGTTAGATGGTTGTTTAAATATTGCCAAAAATTCTACAGGGGTTGGCATTGGGGAGAGTGGTTGTTAGATGGTTGTTTAAATATTGCCAAAATTCTACAGGGGTTGGCATTGGGGAGAGTGGTTGTTAGATGGTGGTGCTAATATTGCCAAAATTCTACAGGGGTTGGCATTGGGGAGAGTGGTTGTTAGATGGTTGTTTTAAATATTGCCAAAATTCTACAGGGGTTGGCATTGGGGAGAGTGGTTGTTAGATGGTTGTTTAAATATTGCCAAAATTCTACAGGGGTTGGCATTGGGGAGAGTGGTTGTTAGATGGTGGTGCTAATATTGCCAAAATTCTACAGGGGTTGGCATTGGGGAGAGTGGTTGTTAGATGGTTGTTTAAATATTGCCAAAATTCTACAGGGGTTGGCATTGGGGAGAGTGGTTGTTAGATGGTTGTTTAAATATTGCCAAAATTCTACAGGGGTTGGCATTGGGGAGAGTGGTTGTTAGATGGTGGTGCTAATATTGCCAAAATTCTACAGGGGTTGGCATTGGGGAGAGTGGTTGTTAGATGGTGGTGCTAATATTGCCAAAATTCTACAGGGGTTGGCATTGGGGAGAATGTTTGTTAGATGGTGGTGCTAATATTGCCAAAATTCTACAGGGGTTGGCATTGGGGAGAGTGGTTGTTAGATGGTTGTTTAAATATTGCCAAAATTCTACAGGGGTTGGCATTGGGGAGAGTGGTTGTTAGATGGTTGTTTAAATATTGCCAAAATTCTACAGGGGTTGGCATTGGGGAGAGTGGTTGTTAGATGGTGGTGCTAATATTGCCAAAATTCTACAGGGGTTGGCATTGGGGAGAGTGGTTGTTAGATGGTTGTTTAAATATTGCCAAAATTCTACAGGGGTTGGCATTGGGGAGAGTGGTTGTTAGATGGTGGTGCTAATATTGCCAAAATTCTACAGGGATTGGCATTGGGGAGAATGTTTGTTAGATGGTGGTGCTAATATTGCCAAAATTCTACATGTGTAAGCATATACAAATAAAATCCAGATTTATTCGCGTCTGGTGGAGGAAAATATATCATTTGTATCACAAGAGCAGAAAATTATATAGTTTGATTTTGTTTGTAGACGTGATTGGTTTTCGAAGAAATTAAAAAAAACAAACTAAACAAGAATATGAAAGACCTTTTTAAACGTAATTGTTATTCTGCACTTAAAAGTTTACTTGAAAATTCAAACAATTCCGCCAACTGTTCCATGACAACAGATAGACTAGATGTGGATTCACTCAATTCAACTCAAGTATTCTTCAATCTTCCCTACTGTCTCACCTCAATTTTTTGGCCTAATTGACAATGGTAGTGTGATCACTGTGCAGTTGTGCTGTTACCGTTCACCGCCACTTCAAAATCTCAAAAAGTACATCATTAATTTGGCCCTGTCTGACCTTCTGCTCGGTGCCCTGTGTATGCCCTTCATGTACACGGACTTTAGCCTGGGCCAGTGGATGTTTCCCCACTGGCTCTGTCAAACTGTCAATTTTGTACAACTTCTCAGTGTCTGTGTCAACTCGAGCACCCTGATGATCATTGGCATTGAACGATACTGTGCAGTGCTGTATCCATTTTCTGCATTCTATCGTCGACTCAAATCGTGTTCATACTTTTTGGTTGCCTGCACTTGGATTGTTGGCGCTGGCTTTACTTACATACAGGCACGGTACACGGCAGTGGAGAAAATCATCGATACAAACAACTCAACCCACCACTATCGGTGCAACAACTACATCGGCATCAGTGTTGCAGAACGGCGAGCCCTGACTGTGGCTAGTTTTGTGGTCACTTTTGTGATTCCCGCGCTGGTGCTCATCGCTACCTATACTGCCATTATTAGAAATCACATTGATAGAGGCCAAATCTTGGCTGGGAAAAAGTGCAATTCAGTACTGATAATTTGTTTTTGTTGTAAAACTTTAAATCTTTCCTTTTCTGTTTCAGAGCACGAAATCAACCAGTAAAACGAAATCAACCAGTAAAAATATATCAACCAGCAAAAGCAAACCAGCTAAAGGGGTAACATTTGAAGCCTCATCGAGAACCACAAATCGAGCTAAGCATAACAACGCAAAAGCCATTCGAATTACACTCGCGATCATCATTCTGTACGGTCTATGTTGGCTGCCAGTGAAAGTGTTTGTTCTACTGAACGAGTTCAATCTCATCGCCTACAGCACCGTCGCGCAGTACTACTTCAAACAGTACCTTTACATTGGACTGCACTGGCTCGCAATGGCGCACAGTTTCGTCAATCCGATTGTGTACACTTTGTCGAGTCAAAGTTATCGGGTAAGCAAACAAATAAGCAAACAAAAAATATGCCAATGCATTTGAAATTTGAATGAAAGAAAATTATTTTGTTTTCAATTTTGTTTGCATCAATATAGGCGGATCTAAGAAAAATGTTTAAAACGACATCAACAGTCAACTTTTAAATATCAAACCATGTGCGTCAAAATGCTCATACTTTTGCTCTGATGAAACTACCTGGTGAAGCCCATGGTCTTTGATGCTGAATCAAATTAAATATATATACAATCGATAATGTATAATCGAGCCAAATGATGAAGTAGGTAAAGTGATTTAACATGATAAAATGTTGAGATTTGAGTAATACTCATTATCGTTAATATATATTATCCAGGTTTAATTTTCCAACAATATAACAAACCAAAGAAAGCACGAACATGAAGCATAAAAGCAAGAAAGCCATCATCAAAACCAAGAACATACGTATGTATGCCAAATTTGGAAATTCTAGGTTTTACGGTTCTCTCAGAATATGGACTAAGGTTTACAGACAGACAGACAGACAGACAGACACGATTGCAATAGCATAAGTTCAGACTCTAAAAGGGTCTCGCTAAAAAACAAACAAAGCTTCAACAGTGATAAAGTTTATTGAGAAACTATTTATTTTCAATCTGCAAACGAGCCTTCTTCATGAACTCCCTAGCGCGATCAATTATGTGCGATTCGGTGAACTGACCAGGCACGACCAAAACTTTTGAACCCTCCGATGGAGGTCCGTCCAAGAGAGCGAGTACAATTTGGGAACGGTGATTGAGTGAGCTGACCAACTCATCAGCAAGAGGACTTGAAGCACAAATTGGCACCCAGTCATTGCACACATTCTTGTCAATGTCCGTATAGATCACTCGCTTGAGGTCAATGTCCTTTTCGTTGAAACACTCTTGAACATGATGGGCACCGGTGAGGCATTCACGAGATGTGCTGGTGCCTTTGATTCGAGACAGCTGATCCTGGGCCGAGCCAATGCCATTGAGTGCCATTTGTGACTCGAGACGTTCCACCTGTTTCTTGATACTCGCTAACTGGGTTTTCGCACCAAAGGTCATATCGTACAGAAATACATTCTGTCCAGCAGCCGAGTAGAGAATTGCCCAGAACTGTGCCAGTGGACCTGAACCAAGGATAGACACTTTGACCGGGGTGCGATACTTTAAAGCAGAGTTGGTCACACTTTTGCACGACATCTTCTGTAGGAGAGAAAAAGACTGACAGACGACAAAAACAACAATGCGAAATTGAAACAGAAATGACAACTTTTTGTAACTCGTGTATCACTAGTGTGTATGTGTCACAAGTAAATCAAAAATAGAACACCAAAACCGAATGTTGAAATGTATTAAAAATTCCATTTTATATTTTATCTGCACATGCGCATTGATATGTCCGTCTTTTGTGTGTGTGCACAAATGTTAAACTTGTAACATTCCCCAAACACTTGACAAACTTGCAAGGCTTCATTACCAAAGGTTTACTTTCGAAATACTTTAATTTTGTCTTTTCAATTTCAATGTAAAATTATTAATCAAACAGATGATCTTTTGATTATTTAGATTTTTATCTGATGAGTTTAAATTACTATTTGAATAGTTCATTCATAGAAGACGAACGATTTGATTTTCGAAAATAAAGTATTCGATCTAGCAATTTCTACTATACTAAAACAAAGTCTGCCTGGTATTTTCTTATTTTGAGATTCGAACTCTTTTTATTATGCAAATCAGCCCTTCGCAAGTTGTCCTTGGTGCCACTTTTTGGATTCTCCTCTCTATGTATTCGAAATTGTCACCTGAAGGATCGCGTGTCCGAAAGTGGTTTCTGTGTCACTTTGTTGTGATCGCTATCCTGATTTCTCTGGCTGCCGCTAAGGTGAGGGTTTCAATAATGTTTTTTTTATATTTTTTACTTAGAAATCTTCTAACACGTACAGGATGACGCACTGAACGACACTCAAATCGACTTTGGATACAATAACCAATCGAGTAACTTGCCTGGGTCAGAGGTTACTTTTGGCAGTCAGCCAGTAAGCTCAAACTTGACAGAGACCTCGGTCAAAGATAATTTCCTCATTAATAAAAATTAATCTTCTAAAATCACTTTCCTTTCCCTAGTCTCAAGCCGGACCAGTACTCTCAAAGTGGTCATCATAGTCTTATCTATTGTTCTAGTGATGGCTCTGTTCGCTGCAAGCTATTATTACTGGTCCTATAAGATGCAAAGGAATGTGGCTTTTGAGGTAAAAGCCACCCAATCAAGCAAGAAAGCTCTGGCTGCGCACTCTCTGGGCAACAAACGAATCTCTCCTTTCCAAATAAAAGCAAAGGCCCGAGTTAATGTAAAAGCTCAAATAAACACTCAATCGACTCCGCACACGGGTGCTTCCAAGCTGGCCAAGAAGGTTGTCAACAACAGTCTTAAAAAGGCAGCCAAAGTCAAGAAGGTCAAGGATCGAAAGAAGGCTAGCTTTGACAAAATATGTCGGGAGATGAAGATTAGTAGCCTAAGCCGAAAGTCGTCAACTACCCCTGGATCACTGACAATTAAGGCAAACTGAACAGTGGAAGAGCAGAGCACGTTCTTAGTGCATTCCATTATACTGTCACTCTATTCTCACCTTACTCACCTTGACTATCTGCGTACATAATAATCTGACAGATGCAATTTTACTTTTAATTAAATTTGTCTATATTTGCATGTCTATGTTTTGTTTTGTGCTGTCAGAAGTCCTTTGGTTGAAGCTTTTCGTAATTATTCAAATCCGAATTCAATTTGAAGCACTCGTGTAGTGTTTGGTGAGTAGTACCTGTACTTGACTGAGTGTTAATATATTTTTAGTAGTTACAAGTAAATCCTCGACTTTAGCCTCAATACAATTTTGACCCTATTGCGGTATTTTTTTAGTTTTTTGGTCATTCAGGGTCCTTCCGTGACCATTTGATCTTTTATTTTTTAGTATTTTTAGTATTTTTAGTATCCTTTAGTTATTTTTCACGAGAATCTGCGTTCTCATTTCGCTGATTAGACATTTTCGGGTCCATTCGCGACTCTTTTGATCATTCATTTGATTATTTTGGCCCATTGCGGTCTTAGTTCAATAATCAAACATTTTCGGGTCCATTCGCGACTCTTTTGATCATTCATTTGATTATTTTGGCCCATTGCGGTCTTAGTTCAATAATCAAACATTTATGGATCCATTCGCGACTCTTTTGTTTATTCAATTCAATCAACATCAAGACCCACCTTTTAATGTGGTTCATTTCGTGACTCAATTGTTTAACTCAATTCTTAACTCAATTATCCCTCTAATATTTAACTCAATCTTTTGTTCCTGGGTGCATATCGTGTGCTTACCAGCAATTTATTGCTTTGATTGTCGCCTTGCTGATCACTCAATTGTTTAACTCAATGTATTAACTCAATTATTTAATAAAGCGACCGCACGCTTGCTCATTTAGGTGAGTAAAGTTGCGTGCATTAAATAAATAAATAAATTTTTTACATAAAAACAACCCTTTCATAAAAACGTGATACCCTGGAAGCTCAAAAACATTATGCAGATTTTGTTTAGAAACATAAAGAACCATATTTATTTTGATATAGAGGTTCTCTGAAACATCAAGAGGGTAAATTAAATATATTAATATAACGATTTTTGTGCCTTTTTAAAAATCAACTAAGTTTAATTCAAGTAATTAAGTCCATGTATGTCTAGTGTTAATTCATAGAGTACGTTACTCTTGACAAACTTTCATACGGATAATTATATATTAAAATTAGATTATTACATTTATTTAAAATAGTTGAATGGAATCAAGTACATCATACATATAGTACGTAATTTAAAGTTATGGCGAGCAAGATGAATTGTCCAGGTTACGTTAGGTTAGGTTAGGTCCAAAAAAAATAAACCTTTTATACTATGAACGATTATGACAATTAATTAATTAATTCATTTATAAAGAATGTACATTTTCAGAAAAACGATTTTTTAAACTTCATAACTTAACTTATCAATGAACATACTTTATTTGTGTTTATCATTTGAATTTGAAACCATACTCCTAATCATGTCCGTGCATCTCATTAGTAGTCCATATAGTAGTACGTAACGTTTTTAAAGTTTATGTGGGGGTTGTAGCGCCCGTTGAATTATTTGTTCATAAACATAGTTACTGTATGAGATTTTGTGTGATTAATCAACAAAATCAATGTTTAATTAATGGTGCCACTAATTTGCATGATGTGATGATCGTTAGTCATGATAATGACTGTACTTTTCAGTCTTCAAGTGTCGATTAGTTTGTGTTTTGTGGTTGTTGGCTTTGTCACTCGCTCTCTCGTCTCGTCCACATCGTCACGCCGACTGTTTTTGGTGCAAATCATTCCTCTTTAACCGTAGATTTTATCTGTGATCTTAATTATCCATGATCTTAATTATCCGACTTGAATAACTTCATATATCTACCTACGACTCTGTCCCCAAACAATGTCTAAGCGAGCCTGCAACGAGGACGATCACCTGAACGATCACTTTTCAAAAATATTATCCGATCTGTCTAGCCAAAACGATATTATGCTGCTTGGTTAGGTTAGGTTACATGTAGGATTGGCTTTAGGATAGGTGTTAGGTAGGTTAGGTGCGTTGTAGTATTGGCTTTAGGATAGGTGTTTGATAGGTTAGGTTAGGTTGCATGTAGGATTGGTTTTAGGATAGGTGTTAGGTAGGTTAGGTTAGGTTGCATGTAGGATTGGCTTTAGGATAGGTGTTAGGTAGGTTAGGTGCGTTGTAGTATTGGCTTTAGGATAGGTGTTTGATAGGTTAGGTTAGGTTGCATGTAGGATTGGCTTTCGGATAGGTGTTAGGTAGGTTAGGTTAGGTTGCATGTAGGATTGGCTTTTAGGATAAGTGTTAGGTAGGTTAGGTGCGTTGTAAGATTGGCTTTAGGATAGGTGTTTGATAGGTTAGGTTAGGTGCCGTGTAGGATTGGGTTTAGGTTAGGTGTTAGGTAGGTTAGGTGCCGTGTAGGATTGGGTTTTGGCTAGGGTGTTAGGTAGGTTAGGTGCCGTGTAGGATTGGGTTTAGGTTAGGTGTTAGGTAGGTTAGGTTAGGTTACATGTAGGATTGGCTTTAGGATAGGTGTTAGGTAGGTTAGGTGCGTTGTAGTATTGGCTTTAGGATAGGTGTTTGATAGGTTAGGTTAGGTTGCATGTAGGATTGGTTTTAGGATAGGTGTTAGGTAGGTTGAAAATGTTTTATTGCGTTTTAAAAAATCAAGTTTACAAATGAGATTTATAAATGTGTTACAGTTTGTTAGTGCAAGCACTGAGAAGCATGTGTCTTGTGTACACAGCTGAGTTGATGTTGTATAAATGAGGTTGTGAATGTGTTTTAAACAGAGAGTGGTGTTAGGTAGGTTAGGTTAGGTTGCATGTAGGATTGGCTTTAGGATAGGTGTTAGGTAGGTTAGGTGCGTTGTAGTATTGGCTTTAGGATAGGTGTTTGATAGGTTAGGTTAGGTGCCGTGTAGGATTGGGTTTAGGTTAGGGTGTTAGGTAGGTTAGGTGCCGTGTAGGATTAGGTTTTGGCTAGGGTGTTAGGTAGGTTGTTTAATCCTTTATTGGTCGTTAGAAATTAAGTAAACATATCCTTTGACAAAAATAAGTTACAAAATGCATTTGCATGCTTACAAAATGGTTGGTACGTTTTGGTGTGTTGATGTTTTAGGTGAAATGAGTATTTTTTTTGTTTTTTTTGTTTTAGATTTGATAAATAGTTCAATAATTAACAATAAATAATAAATATAGTACAGACAAATAGACTAGAAAGTAATTACAATGTGTTGATTTCGACTTCTTCAATGGCTGGGCTGTCTTCTGTTCTGGGTTGTTGGGCTTGATAGACGGGTTGAGGCGGATTGAGTCGAAAAGCTCTCAGTCGGTCGAGAATGATCTTCATTTGAGGAACAAATCTCTCGTTGAACTGTCCTTCCGAAAAGATCCAGTTGGTCAGTTTTCCGATGTTTCCCAATCGAAATTCTCCACCATGACCTGCATATCCACTTCCATGCATGTCCTTGAAAAGAGGGCACTTGAGTAGGACATGTTCCACCGTTTGGATTGTCGTTCCATCGCACCAACAGTACGGTCTGTATACACTGCCCGTTTCATCCTTCACTTCGAAACGATTCAAGTACTGGCCGAATGGCCCGTGTCCACTGAAGACTTGTGTTAGATAGTAATCTGTCTTGATGAACTTCGGGATGGTAATCCAGTCTTTGAAAAACCCTCTAAGGGTCGGATTAGCAAGTTTCCTAAATCGTTCGTTCATGAGTTGATTGGTGACTGACTTTGCGACTTTCTTGGCGATGTTCTTCGGGTACCTGGTGTAGACTGGCTCGAGATGGGTTTTGGTTGAGATCTCCTTTGCCGCTTTTTTCAGTTTTGATCATAAGTGCGTTGATTCTGCTTGGGATGGTGATTGACACTGGGAGGCCAAGTCGGTTTAGGAACTTGGCGATTGTATTTTCAAGACTGTTCAATGTGCAAATTTTGGTGAGATTGCTGAGCACGGTCCGCTGGGTGGTGATGAGGCTGATCTTGCTGATGTCGATGAATTGTATATTCTGGTTCTGTGAGATATACTTCAATGCACTCATGATTGCATATTGCTCGCATTGGTATCTTGGAACGAATACGGGCAAATAAAATTGTTTTTCATGGTGGTTTCTGATGAGATAGGCAGCTCCTGAGTTCTTTCCGTTGTGAAATCCAGAAACGTAGATTTGCAGTTCGTCGTGGGTTTCGGGAAATTGAATTTCAGCAATAGATAGAATATGCTCATCGGTTGAGATGGGGCGCGTTGTTTCGTCATCAGGTGTTTGTGGTTGATGGTGATTCACCCGGGTGGTTGTTGATGTTTCTTGGGAGTCAAGATGTTCAGATGGCTCATATTCTTCAGTAACGATGTTTTCTTCGATTGTGGTTATTCTGTACGGTTCTTCCGATTGGAGATCTTCTTCTGTCTCATGAGGATTGTCTTCGTCAAAGTTTTCATCGTCAGAGAAGTCTGAGTCTTCATGAGGGCAAGCTCGCCTTGTTGGAAGAGGAATGGTGATTCTTTCAAACGGGATTCTGTAGAAGATGTTTTTCTGTTCTGGTCTTGCACCGCTAAGACCGTTCACGTCGAGAGTTGATTCTTTTCGTGGTTGCTTACGCATAAGTTCATATACGTTTTTCGTTTCCAATAAATGAAATCCGAGATATGGTGTTTTCGAAAGGCATTCACACACAATTGCAGGAATTGTCCAGTAACCTTTCACCGCGTTTCGAAGGCATTGGTGTTGTGTAGAGCACAGACGATCAAGAGTCTTTCCTTTAAGCATTTTCTCATTGAACCAGATTGGGCAGCCATTGCTCAACATTGCTCTAATGGCGCCTTGAAAAATCTGGATTCTTTTGGTGGTATCAATTCCGTAGATGTTGCGACAGTAAATGAAGAGGCGAACTTTCAAACAGTTGACTTTAGCAACTGTTGCACTGATATGTTTTCCGAAAGTCCAGGACTTTTGGAAAACCACTCCGAGGATCTTGACTTCATTCACACTTGTGATCCCCATTTCACCCTGGGCACTGTCGATTGTAAGATTTCTAGTGAGTTTCAGATGGAACAAAGGCATGACCTTAGTCTTTTCGTGGCTTAGAGTTAGTTTGTTGTTTCTGCACCAATTCTGAATGAAGTTGATTGCCTCCTGTGCGATCCTTTGCAGTTGATTCGCATCCTTGTGAAGACAGAGAAGCGAAACATCGTCGGCAAATGACATCACCACTCCATTTGGGATTTTGAGTTTTCTGAGAAGATCTGACAGCAGGATTTTCCATAGTGTTGGAGAAAGAACGGATCCTTGTGGACAACCCTTGGTAATGTTCTTGCTGGCTCGGTACTTTCCATAGGATGCAGACACCGAACGATTCTCGAAGTAACTCTTGACCAAACGGATTAGATCTTCAGGATACTTCAATTCATTCATGATTTTCAGAATTGGAGGCCACCATGCGTTGTCGAATGCAGAGCGGATGTCCAAGCTGATTAAAATGGCACGTTCTCCTTTTCGTCTGTTCACAACTGCTTCATGAATCACTCGAAGAGCATCAACGGTTGAACGATTTCTAGTAAATCCGTACTGGTTTTCTCCGAGAAGATTTTCAGAATGCGCAAACTCTTCGATTCGATTCTTGATGACTCGTTCAAAGATTTTCCCGGTGATTGGTAGTAATGAGATTGGTCGATATGATGTCAATTGGGTTGGGTTTTTTCCGTTTCCTTTTGGAATGAAAATTGCGTCCCCAATTTTCCATTCCTCTGGAAAGTATTTCAGATTGAATCCTCCGTTGATTAGCTTGAGTATCACTTGGGTTGCTGTTGGTCCAGAATTCTTGAGCATATTTCCGGAAATGTGGTCAAGGCCAGGAGCTTTGCGGTTTCCAATCGATTTGACAATGAACTCAAGTTCCGCTGATGAGGCTGGACGGATTGGGTCGTTATTCTTGAACTTGTTGGTGGTGTTGAAAAGATTTTTGACATATTCACGCGTTTCGGCTGCTTCTGGGGTGTCGTCTTCAGTGGTGTCGTCTGGAAAATGATGGTTGAGCATACGTTGGAGTGCTGGTTGCTTCTCATTGTTGGGAAACGAATCCAAATAGGCAAAAGAGCATATTTTGTTGAGAGAACCTTTGACAAGTCGATAGGTATTGCCGTATGGGGTCGTGACACCAGACTCGGTAAGAAAGTCCATAAGGCTCGAGAAACGTTTAGACGAGATCATTTCATTTAGTTCATTTCTTGTCCAGTCAAACAGTGTTTTCCTGAATTCCACGATACCAGGAACTATGTTTCGCAAACAATTCCTATAGCTTCTTTCAAGAAATCGAACAAATCGTAACTGATCGTCCAGTTCATCATCCCACCAAGGCATGAAAACTCCGTTCCTAAATTTGGGCTTCTCATAGGGTCCTTTTCCTTTGTGCAATGACTTTTCGGCTGCTTGTGTCAACTCCTCCGTCAATTTTCTCGCCACCGCTTTCATGGCTTCAATGTTTGTTGCTGGTTTATGATCCAAGAGTTCTTGAAGGACCATGTTGTCGATGGCATCTGCATATTTGTCCCAGTTCGCAAGAGAGGGAGTTTCGGCCCAAGACCAGGTGGAATTGTGGTAGACTCCTTGAAAGATGTGGTTTGGACCGACGACAAAATCAAATCTCTGGATTAGATGGTCCGAATTGATGCCTGTGTCATCCACTGTCCAATTTCGAATTCCAGGATGAGCAACAGAGTTCACCAATGTAAGGTCCACCAGACTTTCGCCATTAGGGCCTCTAAAGGTGGTTGTTCTGGTGTTCTTGAATGTCACTTCGTTCTGACCCATCCAGTCGACTAAGATTCTGCCGTGTCGATTTTCTTTAGGTTCCCACCACGATTTGCTTCTTGCATTGAAGTCACCAGCAATAATCACAGGAGAGTTGGTTTTCTGTGCCATGGTCAGAATTTTCTTAGCACCAGCGAGGTTGTGTTGTAGAGTTTTGTGGTCATCAGGCCTTGAGTAAATGCTTACAAGGTAGATAAGAGCTTTTGATGTTTCGATTTTGATTGCCACAAAGTTGTCGCTGCAAGTTTGGAGGTGTTCGATTTTCAATTTTTGGTTGACTTGCACAATTGCACACTTGGTGCCATCGTCACGGTCGAATTTTCGTATCACTTTTAATTTTGAACTTGAGAATTGGCCCATTTTCCCGTTTGGAGAGACATACGGTTCTTGAAGAAGACAAAAGTCGATTGAATTATCTATGATGTATTTACACATGAGGATGTTGGCATTGGCACAATTGTGCAGATTTGCTGAGCAAATTTTGATAGAACTTTCTTTTTTGTTTTGGGTTGTGTTTGGGCTAGTTGTTGTCGCCATTTCGGTAATAGAGGGTTGGGTGAAGGTGGGTTTTGGTGGTTTAGATGCTGCCATGGCTAGTGCCAGGCATGCTTTGGGTGAGATTTGAGGCTAACAAAAGTTCATTTTCGATTTGAGGTAGTTCGTTTCGGTTATTTCTGATTCTGCTAACAAAATCTTTAATAGCTTCCTCAGTCGTTGCTTCGTTTACATTGGGATATTTTGAGTTGAAGAAACACTGAGAGTTGAGAGTTGAAGGCGAGTTGTTAGATGATCGTGAGTGGTCGTGGTGAGGTGGTGTTGATGCGTGTTGAGATGATTGGGTTTGTGTTGATGTTGAAGTTGGTTGTGGGGATTGAGGAAGTGGAATTTCTTGAACATTTATGAAAGATTGAGAATTTTGCTGACTGCAATTTTGAGTTGAATTTTGTGGTGAGTTCATTCTCAGGGAGTAGTCGTGCGATGGTTCTGGAGGTGGAGGTAGCCAAACCATATCCCTTGTTCCGTAATCAGTATTGGCTTCTGCAATTTCGATGTGTTTGTGGTAGATTGGACAGTCAATGCTGTTGGGTCGATGGGGAAGTGGTGTGGTACAGTTTGCACATTGTTGAGTTTTTCGGCATGGTGTTTGGTGGTTTGTATCGTGCCTTTCACCGCACTGAATACACTTCTTGTGTCCGGTGCACACGGTCGACTTGTGGCCAAAACGGAAGCACTTCTGGCATTGAGTCACAATTGCTTTCCTTTCGACGATGTTCTTGAGATGAGTACTAGTTTGAATTCTAAATCCATGATATGCCATAAGTTGGAATACTCGAGGTGAAACCGCCAAGATGACATTGGTACTGAACTCGTTGCCACGTCCAAATTCCCTCACGTAGTCCATTTCAAAATCTGCAGCATCTCTCAAGAATTCGGTGTGATGCTTGATCAGGTTTACAATTTGGCGACGTTCAGTAGGTTCATTTGAGATGTCATATCTTCGCACATTCCGAACAAGAACAGTTGGACGTCTCGGTTTGTGAAATTTAGCAGATATTTTCCCGGCGAGAGATTTAATGCTGGAAATTTTCTGTGCAAGACGAGTTGCTTCCTCAATAGTTTCTGTGTAGAGAATGCAGCCTCTTTTTGTATCTTCTAAACCCGTGACATCTTTCATTGACACTCCTATTGTTGTCAGTGTTGAGTAGACTTTTCTCGAGTGAATTTCTTTGAAATCCAATGAGTTGACGAAGATCTTGTGTTGCATTTTGGTGTTGTCGATTTGTGGTGATTTTGGCGGTTTTCTTGCTTTTTCAGCATAACTGATTGCGTTGTGGGTCAGTTGAACGTTGTTGTTGATTTCGTCCAGTTTGGTTTCAATGTCTTTTGATGGGGTAGATGGTCTGTTGACAACTGTGGTTCTAACTTCTTCTTTCAGTGAGTTGAAATCCTCCTTCAGTTCGTTTATCATTTTGGAGAAATATGAAGGTGAGGACAAAAAGGTAGCTGCAGCTTCAAAGTTTGCAATGATCCCTTCCACCATTTGTTTCGCATCTTCAACATATTGTTTATTTATGCGTTGATAACGTTTTCCGGAGTCAAGGAGAAATTTCGAGTAGCTGGCTTTTGACTTTCTCAAAAGGAGTTGCACATCATCATCCGAAGTAGTTAGATCTTGAGGTGAGTAGATGGGCAGTTGAGAGGTTTCTGTTGAGTTCAGTGGAATAGTCGGTTCCAGTAGTAATGATTGGGTCGATTGAGATGATTCTGAGACTTGAGGTTGACTTGACGTTGAGACTGTGCTGACGATTGGGGTGTTAGGTACTTGTTGAGTTGAAGCATTTGAGGTTTGCGAGGACAATTCTATGGTAGTTGTAGTTATCTTTGGTGGTTTGTCCTTCGGCGAGGTTGTTCTGGAACTTTTCAATGAGTGTCTTTTATTGTAAAGACTTCTAACACTCCTTCGTGTCTTTTCCCTAATAATTTCAACTTGTGCAGTGTTCAACTTTGCCATTCTCTTGTAGTACTGTAAGCTGCCGAGTGTTGACATGCGTGCTATCCTTTGTTCAGGAGTTTCGTTGTCAAATCGATTACGCTTTTTAGTAGTTCTTTGACTGAGTGATCCAAAATTGTCAGGAAGCTCCTCGGGCTCAAGTGAAGGAGGATTGGGTTGGCTCGATGACATCGTGAGTGGTGAATTCGATGGTTCTGGAGCCTCCGTATTCCTTGGCTGGATAACAAATGAACTTGGAGATGTTAGATCCAATTGGTCATCAATTCCATCCGTAGATGATCCCGTTTCCTCTTCAGTGGGATTGTTTTTCTTACGGGATCTCAAGGTCATTCCCGTGTGGGTCGAATCCATTTTGTGGAGAGGGCGTTTCCGGTAGTGTTGAAACCGGACAAAAAGGTGACTTCCGGTTTAGGGGCGTGGCGGTTGCAGCGCGGGATCCGCGGTGCGACCGACACGAGCGAGGCTTGCCGAGCGAGATCCGAGATTTGCGAAGGCTGAGGCCGAAGGCCGATGGCTGAGCAAATCGAGGGTTTTGGTGGCAGTGGTAAAATTCAGGTAAAATGTGGCCAGGCTGGCTGACACAAATTGTAAACAGTAGAGAGTGAGTGAGTTGGGGAAAGGCAGGCACAACACTCAACGGTTCTTGTTTACACTGTGAAATAGTCGATCACAAATTCATACCTTGAAAATAATAAAAACAAATCGTGAGAATTTTGGTGGCAGTGGTAAAATTCAGGTAAAATGTGGCCAGGCTGGCTGACACAAATTGTAAACAGTAGAGAGTGAGTGAGTTGGGGAAAGGCAGGCACAACACTCAACGGTTCTTGTTTACACTGTGAAATAGTCGATCACAAATTCATACCTTGAAAATAATAAAAACAAATCGTGAGAATTTTGGTGGCAGTGGTAAAATTCAGGTAAATGTGGCCAGGCTGGCTGACTCAAATTGTAAACAGTAGAGAGTGAGTGAGTTGGGGAAAGGCAGGCACAACACTCAACGGTTCTTGTTTACACTGTGAAATAGTCGATCACAAATTCATACCTTGAAAATAATAAAAACAAATCGTGAGAATTTTGGTGGCAGTGGTAAAATTCAGGTAAATGTGGCCAGGCTGGCTGACTCAAATTGTAAACAGTAGAGAGTGAGTGAGTTGGGGAAAGGCAGGCACAACACTCAACGGTTCTTGTTTACACTGTGAAATAGTCGATCACAAATTCATACCTTGAAAATAATAAAAACAAATCGTGAGAATTTTGGTGGCAGTGGTAAAATTCAGGTAAAATGTGGCCAGGCTGGCTGACACAAATTGTAAACAGTAGAGAGTGAGTGAGTTGGGGAAAGGCAGGCACAACACTCAACGATTCTTGTTTACACTGTGAAATAGTCGATCACAAATTCATACCTTGAAAATAATAAAAACAAATCGTGAGAATTTTGGTGGCAGTGGTAAAATTCAGGTAAAATGTGGCCAGGCTGGCTGACACAAATTGTAAACAGTAGAGAGTGAGTGTGTTGTGGAAAGGCAGGCACAACACTCAACGGTTCTTGTTTACACTGTGAAATAGTCGATCACAAATTCATACCTTGAAAATAATAAAAACAAATCGTGAGAATTTTGGTGGCAGTGGTAAAATTCAGGTAAAATGTGGCCAGGCTGGCTGACACAAATTGTAAACAGTAGAGAGTGAGTGAGTTGGGGAAAGGCAGGCACAACACTCAACGGTTCTTGTTTACACTGTGAAATAGTCGATCACAAATTCATACCTTGAAAATAATAAAAACAAATCGTGAGAATTTTGGTGGTAATGGGAAAATTCAGGTAAAATGTGGCCAGGCTGGCTGACACAAATTGTAAACAGTAGAGAGTGAGTGTGTTGTGGAAAGGCAGGCACAACACTCAACGGTTCTTGTTTACACTGTGAAATAGTCGATCACAAATTCATACCTTGAAAATAATAAAAACAAATCGTGAGAATTTTGGTGGCAGTGGTAAAATTCAGGTAAAATGTGGCCAGGCTGGCTGACACAAATTGTAAACAGTAGAGAGTGAGTGAGTTGGGGAAAGGCAGGCACAACACTCAACGGTTCTTGTTTACACTGTGAAATAGTCGATCACAAATTCATACCTTGAAAATAATAAAAACAAATCGTGAGAATTTTGGTGGCAGTGGTAAAATTCAGGTAAAATGTGGCCAGGCTGGCTGACACAAATTGTAAACAGTAGAGAGTGAGTGAGTTGGGGAAAGGCAGGCACAACACTCAACGATTCTTGTTTACACTGTGAAATAGTCGATCACAAATTCATACCTTGAAAATAATAAAAACAAATCGTGAGAATTTTGGTGGCAGTGGTAAAATTCAGGTAAAATGTGGCCAGGCTGGCTGACACAAATTGTAAACAGTAGAGAGTGAGTGAGTTGGGGAAAGGCAGGCACAACACTCAACGGTTCTTGTTTACACTGTGAAATAGTCGATCACAAATTCATACCTTGAAAATAATAAAAACAAATCGTGAGAATTTTGGTGGCAGTGGTAAAATTCAGGTAAAATGTGGCCAGGCTGGCTGACACAAATTGTAAACAGTAGAGAGTGAGTGAGTTGGGGAAAGGCAGGCACAACACTCAACGGTTCTTGTTTACACTGTGAAATAGTCGATCACAAATTCATACCTTGAAAATAATAAAAACAAATCGTGAGAATTTTGGTGGCAGTGGTAAAATTCAGGTAAATGTGGCCAGGCTGGCTGACTCAAATTGTAAACAGTAGAGAGTGAGTGAGTTGGGGAAAGGCAGGCACAACACTCAACGGTTCTTGTTTACACTGTGAAATAGTCGATCACAAATTCATACCTTGAAAATAATAAAAACAAATCGTGAGAATTTTGGTGGCAGTGGTAAAATTCAGGTAAATGTGGCCAGGCTGGCTGACTCAAATTGTAAACAGTAGAGAGTGAGTGAGTTGGGGAAAGGCAGGCACAACACTCAACGGTTCTTGTTTACACTGTGAAATAGTCGATCACAAATTCATACCTTGAAAATAATAAAAACAAATCGTGAGAATTTTGGTGGCAGTGGTAAAATTCAGGTAAAATGTGGCCAGGCTGGCTGACACAAATTGTAAACAGTAGAGAGTGAGTGAGTTGGGGAAAGGCAGGCACAACACTCAACGATTCTTGTTTACACTGTGAAATAGTCGATCACAAATTCATACCTTGAAAATAATAAAAACAAATCGTGAGAATTTTGGTGGCAGTGGTAAAATTCAGGTAAAATGTGGCCAGGCTGGCTGACACAAATTGTAAACAGTAGAGAGTGAGTGAGTTGGGGAAAGGCAGGCACAACACTCAACGGTTCTTGTTTACACTGTGAAATAGTCGATCACAAATTCATACCTTGAAAATAATAAAAACAAATCGTGAGAATTTTGGTGGTAATGGGAAAATTCAGGTAAAATGTGGCCAGGCTGGCTGACACAAATTGTAAACAGTAGAGAGTGAGTGTGTTGTGGAAAGGCAGGCACAACACTCAACGGTTCTTGTTTACACTGTGAAATAGTCGATCACAAATTCATACCTTGAAAATAATAAAAACAAATCGTGAGAATTTTGGTGGCAGTGGTAAAATTCAGGTAAAATGTGGCCAGGCTGGCTGACACAAATTGTAAACAGTAGAGAGTGAGTGTGTTGTGGAAAGGCAGGCACAACACTCAACGGTTCTTGTTTACACTGTGAAATAGTCGATCACAAATTCATACCTTGAAAATAATAAAAACAAATCGTGAGAATTTTGGTGGTAATGGGAAAATTCAGGTAAATGTGGCCAGGCTGGCTGACACAAATGGTAAACAGTAGAGAGTGAGTGAGTTGAGGAAAGGCAGGCACAACACTCAACGGTCTTGTTTACACTGTGAAATAGACGATCACCAATTCATACCTTGAAAATAATAAAAACAAATCGTGAGAATTTTGGTGGAAATGGGAAAATTCAGGTAAAATGTGGCCAGGCTGGCTGACACAAATTGTAAACAGTAGAGAGTGAGTGAGTTGGGGAAAGGCAGGCACAACACTCAACGATTCTTGTTTACACTGTGAAATAGTCGATCACAAATTCATACCTTGAAAATAATAAAAACAAATCGTGAGAATTTTGGTGGCAGTGGTAAAATTCAGGTAAAATGTGGCCAGGCTGGCTGACTCAAATTGTAAACAGTAGAGAGTGAGTGTGTTGTGGAAAGGCAGGCACAACACTCAACGGTTCTTGTTTACACTGTGAAATAGTCGATCACAAATTCATACCTTGAAAATAATAAAAACAAATCGTGAGAATTTTGGTGGTAATGGGAAAATTCAGGTAAAATGTGGCCAGGCTGGCTGACACAAATTGTAAACAGTAGAGAGTGAGTGAGTTGAGGAAAGGCAGGCACAACACTCAACGGTCTTGTTTACACTGTGAAATAGACGATCACCAATTCATACCTTGAAAATAATAAAAACAAATCGTGAGAATTTTGGTGGAAGTGGGAAAATTCAGGTAAATGTGGCCAGGCTGGCTGACACAAATGGTAAACAGTAGAGAGTGAGTGAGTTGAGGAAAGGCAGGCACAACACTCAACGGTCTTGTTTACACTGTGAAATAGACGATCACCAATTCATACCTTGAAAATAATAAAAACAAATCGTGAGAATTTTGGTGGAAGTGGGAAAATTCAGGTAAATGTGGCCAGGCTGGCTGACACAAATGGTAAACAGTAGAGAGTGAGTGAGTTGAGGAAAGGCAGGCACAACACTCAACGGTCTTGTTTACACTGTGAAATAGACGATCACCAATTCATACCTTGAAAATAATAAAAACAAATCGTGAGAATTTTGGTGGAAGTGGGAAAATTCAGGTAAAAAAAATAGGTAGGTTAGGTTAGGTTGCATGTAGGATTGGCTTTAGGATAGGTGTTAGGTAGGTTAGGTTAGGTTGCATGTAGGATTGGCTTTAGGATAAGTGTTAGGTAGGTTAGGTGCGTTGTAGTATTGGCTTTAGGATAGGTGTTTGATAGGTTAGGTTAGGTTGCATGTAGGATTGGCTTTAGGATAGGTGTTAGGTAGGTTAGGTGCGTTGTAGTATTGGCTTTAGGATAGGTGTTTGATAGGTTAGGTTAGGTTGCATGTAGGATTGGTTTTAGGATAGGTGTTAGATAGGTTAGGTTAGGTTGCATGTAGGATTGGCTTTAGGATAAGTGTTAGGTAGGTTAGGTGCGTTGTAAGATTGGCTTTAGGATAGTTGTTTGATAGGTTAGGTTAGGTTACATGTAGGATTGGCTTTAGGATAAGTGTTAGGTAGGTTAGGTGCGTTGTAAGATTGGCTTTAGGATAGTTGTTTGATAGGTTAGGTTAGGTTACATGTAGGATTGGCTTTAGGATAAGTGTTAGGTAGGTTAGGTGCGTTGTAAGATTGGCTTTAGGATAGTTGTTTGATAGGTTAGGTTAGGTTACATGTAGGATTGGCTTTCGGATAGGTGTTAGGTAGGTTAGGTTAGGTTGCATGTAGGATTGGCTTTAGGATAAGTGTTAGGTAGGTTAGGTGCGTTGTAAGATTGGCTTTAGGATAGGTGTTTGATAGGTTAGGTTAGGTTGCATGTAGGATTGGTTTTAGGATAGGTGTTAGGTAGGTTAGGTGCGTTGTAAGATTGGCTTTAGGTTAGGTTTTTGGTAGGTTAAATTAAATTAAAAATCTAAATTTATTTCTATTGCAAATTCTGTAAGAATCTTAAACACACATAAATCTATTTTACTATTGCAAAAAAATACCAGCCGATTATTTATTAACATTTTATTTTCTTTTATTCCGTCAGCAAACTGGTGGAAAGTGAACAACCGAGCCGCCGACCAACGACCTTTACAAACAATCAAAACGCTGATTCACTTGATTGTTGGCAAGAAAGGCCACTCCATTCTGACTCATTTTACCCTGATCGAGAACAGAGACGAATCTGAACTGTTTGGCTATGTGCAGAAATGTCTTCGTCAGTGTCACTAAAAGCAACAGGCCAACAAGAATGGTGCGAACAAGAAATTGTCTCATGCCGGCTAATGTTTGTCTGAATGTCTGTTGTTAATTGAATTATTCTTGTAAAGTATTTTTCATTTTCAAGCAAGCTCATTCTTATTTTTTATTTGTACTTGTTAATTCGTCGATTTATTTATTATGTGATTTTATTATGATCTGATTATTGTAATTATTGTTTATTACCTGTACTCGTATCCATTACTTTGACTTTTGTTAATTTTCTGGCATGATCAAATTACATTATTGAATTATTAATTAAAAAGACGCCCATTTTATCGATTGGCAATATTTCAATTTAATTTGGTTTGTAAAATGCAAAATCTTAAAACAATTATTAAACTTATCTAGGCCACGTATATTTATTAAAAATAAAATTTGTTTATTGATTATGAGCCATTTGAAAACTAACTATACCATGGATATAAATTCAATTAACAAGGATTATTTTTTATGAAAACCAGATATTTTTTGCTTCAAAAACAACAAATTGATACATTTTAGAAACTTCTAATGTAAACACGATGAATTAACCTATTTATTAAGCAAGCTAAGGAGTTTGGCTTAACAATAAACCTTTTTTTACAAAATGAAAAGATAGTTGGATAGTGAAAATTAGTGAAACAGTGAAAACAATATTATCCTGTAAAATTTTTAGCTTCAGATATTTAAAAAATGAAAAAAATTATAAACAACCTTTTGAAAAAATGGTCTTCAATCCGTTCAATATCACTGTCATGCTTAGCAATAGAATAAGATTTTGTTATTACCTTTTCAGAACCTCATTTCATCTATTGTCTAATGATTTAAAAACGAATAAAATTTACACTCAAAGCAATTGACAATGGATAAATTAGCATAATCTGATAACAATTTTTATGTTATGTGTATTGTTAGATTTTAATGGAAACAAACATTTTAGATTTAAAGAATGATAGACCTTTTATAGCGCCATTTGAAATTTAAAACACTTTTCGACTTTAAAATTCGAATTAAAAAAAATTAATTGATTTAAGATATAAAGAATTAATAGTATCAGACCGAAGCGACTTTTTGAAACAGTACCAATTAAAAATTAATGTTAATATTTGAACTTTTAAACTTTGGAAATTCTGGAAAAATAACTAGGTTAATTGTTTTAGGTATTCAATGAAACTATTTCTAATTAATGATCGCGATTTATCGAAATTTCTATAAATTGAAACTATTAAATACAATTTTCTAAAAATAGCTCACGGTAATACGGAAATAAATAATAAACAATCAACTCGACCTAGTGCCCTAATTAAAGTTAGTTTTCTAAGTGCAAACTTCAAAGTGTCTATTGAAAATTTCTACAAAGTTTAAAACTGAAAACAATAAAAATTCTTTTTTTTGTTTTGAGTTTAAATTGTAAAAATCATTTCTGATCATGCCTCTCTTAAATTTACATACGCTCTCTATCGAACAAGCCGACTATCCATCATACGAAGACATTCCAATCGATATTGAGGTTTCATCATCGGAAAATGAAATTTCGTGGAATACTCAAGAGTGGTTTCTTCTGTTTGTGGTGTTTGCAGCTTTACTCTTGGCCACAGTTGTCGCTTACATTGGAGAACGGATTCTGCGGGCATTTGGCTTTGGCATCCTAAATTCTACTAATCGTCCTATGGATCGTCAGAGAGATAGCATCGAAATTGGCAACATCAAGAATGATGATAATTGTAATAATCATTGCAGTTGTGTTTGAATTGCAAAAGAATGTATTATAAATTGTATTGTGATGAATGTTCTGTTTGTTAAATTGTATTCAGAATATGGTTAAATTTGTTTAATAAAGTCTGATGCTACAATATTTTTTGTGAAACAAATCAAAACTGACAAACCAAACTAATTTGATGAATTGAGGATCATGAAATAGGTAAAGATATTGCAAATTTTTTTTGTAGGTTTGGATTTCAAAATGAGTTAACAAATAAGTAATTTCTAGTTGGAGTAGAGGATTGGTTTGACAAAAGAAAAGTATTTAAATGATTGCTAATTTTCATTGATAAATTACTGTCCGACCGAGGCGTTAGATGGAAAGAATAGCAACCATTGCCAATTTTCATTGATAAATTACTGTCCGACCGTGGCGCGCGATGGATAGAATGGCAACCATTGCCAATTTTCATTGATAAATTACTGTCCGACTGAGGCGTTAGATGGATAGAATAGCAACCATTGCCAATTTTCATTGATAAATAACTGTCTGACCGAGGCGTTAGATGGATAGAATAGCAACCATTGCCAATTTTCATTAATAAATTACTGTCCGACCGAGGCGTTAGATGGATAACTTGGCAACCATTGCCAATTTTCAGTGATCAATTACTGTCCGACCGTGGTGCGTGATGGATAGAATAGCAACCATTGCCAATTTTCATTGATAAATAACTGTCTGACCGAGGCGTTAGATGGATAGAATAGCAACCATTGCCAATTTTCATTGATAAATTACTGTCCGACCGAACAATAACCTTTATATATTTAGCCGTCAAACTACAATTTTGAACTTTTATCTGCATATTATTCAGGAATAAATTGCTTGATAATTTTGAGAAATTTCTAGTAGGGTCTTGCAATTGCCAACCCACCACCCACAACCCGCATGTGGGTGAAGTGGGTGAAGATTTTTTTAGAAAAAGTCTAAAAATATAATAATTTTTTAAGAATAATTATGCAATAAAATTATTTATTAGATAATTTTGATCTGTACAATAAAATGTAATCCATTGTAAATGTAATGTTAAAATTGTATTATGTATTATTATCATACATTGATGGTATCTATATTTAAGGAATTTGTAAGTTATCATAAAGTCTCACTTCAACATCTTCGACAACCAAGTTGATTTGATTCGGCAAAATTAGATTTGTTCTTGACTTTTATCGCCTTCAATAGTCTCAGGATCTTCTAAGTCTGACAGTTTTGGTTGCTTGAATACTGAGGAATATTGTCGATGCTTGGTATAATTTGGGAAATCGATTTTTTAGGCTTTTGCAAACAAAAAACAAATTTTCTTCTTCGTCAGGCTTGTAGAATTTGTAAAACTAGCTCCTTGACCAATTGATTCAATTGGATAAGAACAAATGTGTCATTTGGCGATTCTCCCTGACCCTTCAATTGTGGGAAAGATCCAATGGCCTACTGGGACACTCTTGCTGACCGGTCAACTGTGGAATATTTGGACTTGTTTGGTTAAGAACTATATGTGGGTGAACCCACTTCCCACCCGCATGTGGGTGTAGTGGGTGACGATGTGGGTGCGGGTTGCGGGTGCGGGCCGGGTGAGGAAAAATTTTTTTACAATGCAAGACCCTAATTTCTAGAGTTTGAGAGAATTGAAGAGTTTGGTTTGTAGTAACCTTTTAAAAAATGTTGTGCCCACATTCAAGAAATGTAATATATTTTTATTATTATTGTGTATCTTCATATAGAGAAGTAGAAATAGTGGACGTTTGGAGAAATTTCTCTGGAATTTGATTTTGTATTTTAATCATTTGTGTAACCATGCTGCTGCTGATAATGCTGAAGCTATTCAAAATTATTTTTATGGTGAGGTAGATATAGTCGGAAAGTAAAGTAAATTATAACTTACTTGTATGAAATAGCTGAAAATGAAAAATGAAAATAAACATTATTATGTTGCCCTGATCATATGCGTTTAAATTAGACAAGTTGTTCTATTTTAGGTTACTGATTAGATCTATTTCCATCGATGGAAATAATTTTAAAAAATTGGAATCTTTCCCTATTGGGTAGATATAGGCGACCTTTTAAATGCATAATATCAAATAATGTTTACTAACAATTCAGATAATGTTTGTACGTAATGATAGACACGATAGTATGAGAAATTTTCAAGACTATTTAGAAAAAAAATATTCCAAATAAGAAATAGTAATAACCTTTTTACAAAATTTGTTGGCGATCTGATTTAAAATCTATTATTTGATCTGGGAAATGTCGAAATATTGAAGAAAGTTTTCGGGAAATGTTTGCTATCTCATAGAATAAGGTTGAAATAGCTGAAATTTTTTAATAAATTAAGAACTTTTTTTTACAAAATTGTTGTAATTTTATTTAAGAAAAGTTGAAAATTTTCCCAGAAGGGTATAATTGAGTCAACCTTTTAAACGATCAAGTCCATAGACGGGTTGGTATTAGAATATTTAAAAAAATTCCATTTAAAATATAATGATGGTTACCTTTTAATAAATTCCTCAATTTTATTTAACTTTAAACTATTAAATTTTTAATAAGTATAAGTCGAAATATCCGAAAGTTTTCGGGAAACCAACTTAGCTTCTCTTAGATTAAGGCTAAAATAGTTGTTATTTTGAAAAATGCTTTAAATTTTAAAAAAATACCTTTTAGTTGTCCTCAATTTGTTAACTCACAGAGATTTTTTTCTGTCAAAAATACTTTCACAGTTTCTCAAAATTTTAGAAATAAAATTCAAAAATACTCGTCGTCCACAGAAGTGGTACTCAGTGAGAAAGTTTACGGAAAACTCTTTTGAACCACCGTACATTGAATTACTATCACTACTATTCTGGTTTGTTTGTGTTTAATTAAAAAAAATTCTGGCAAGCCAGGAAAGTAGCTCGACGAAGTTTGACTGTACTAACAAAAAAATCCTGAAAGACTGAAAAATAATTTTGTTATGACACAATATTATTTTAAAAAATTATAAAATATACTAGGAAATTATATGAAATAGTAATCATAATTATAATAAAAAGTTGCGTTCTCGAATAGATTTACTTGTCAAAAACACCATCTTGAGAGAATATCTACTGGATCCTGACTATGGACTACTGCTTGATGAATCTACTTTGAGGTTCAGTCAAACAAAAAAATACAAAAGAAATCAAATACCAACTCTTTGTCAAATACAAAACATGTGATCCACGATTATGCCGTTCTGGGTGACTATCAATTGCTGGAAACAGGCAATTTCGTGATGCAATTTTACTTGTGAAAACTGGGGAAAGTTGTAAAATATTTCCAGTGCACAAAGCTATCCTGGTTGCACAATCAAATTTTTTTTCATTATTGCAATCAATGTTTAAACACAGTAAAAATCAGAATAGTCAAGATAATATGGTTAAGATCGATATGCATATTGAAGTGTTTGCACAAGTATTGAGGTTTATCTATACTGGTTCAGTACAAGACTTAGACTTATGTACTCCCTCGAACTGATGAAAGTGCCTGATAAAGTAAGTTGATTTCATTTCAGCGAAATACAGTAATACACAATTTTCACAATTTTCATATATTATTCAGTATCAGCTGGACAATCAAAATGCATCTGTAAACATTATCTATCTAGTCTTTGCATGTGCAAATTTCTCAATCGATTCGGTGGCCAACATTCTAGAGGTATGCATCAAGCCTGGAACATTAAAAAAAATGCGTTGATAAAAAAAACTACACAAACAGACAGCCTGAGTGAGTGTCACTAACGCACTGAGTGACCGTATCGACTATTTCCACACAAAAACAGAGTAGAAACAGGGGCCCACACACCACACTCACGTGAGTAGAAATAGTCGCATCTGTTTTCACACAGCAAAATCTGGACCTTTTTGTCTCATATCTCAGCAACCAGATAACCTAAAAGGCTGATTTTTGGAATCCTACGGTTTTAGATGGGGTGGAAAGGGTGTGCCAAGTTTGGTTGCTGGGGGTGCAGTGGTTTCTTCTCCCAAGCCTGCAACAGACAGACAGACAGACAGGGTGAAACTATAAGACTTCGACTTCGTCTCGCTAAAAAACATTCTATAACATGTGCCAAGTTTAGTACGTCTAAGAGGAGCTTCAAATTACACAACAGATGTTTTACAAGGGTCCTTCACAACATACGTACATACATATGTATATTAATTAAAAATTCGATAATACTACTGAACTTTTTATGAATGGTTTAAACTTGAGAAACTTTTTGAGGAAAAACTTTGATGCGTATAATTGTATTTCTCGAAACCAAACCCAAAAAATTTTGAAACTTAAAATCACTTTCTAACTAAAAAACATAAGAATTTGAGTAAAACAATAATAGAGGCTACATTTTTTTTTATAAAACAATAAAAATCATAAAAATATATAATGGTAGTTACCTTTTATTTGTGTACTCGGATAAAGAGACGCTCTAACAATAATCAACCAAAACATATACCAATAAACAAATGACAGTGTAATAAAAAAATGAAATTAAACAAAATGACCTTTAAGAAAAACGATGACGCCGAAACACGAGGATCAATTGTTGTAAAGTATAAAAAAACAACCGACACAATTCAAACAAACAAAAGTTTTTTTGCTTCAACAAAAAAATAATAGAACCTTAGAATTTTCAAATTTAATAAATAATTGATAAAAACATTTTGAATTTGAAATGAAACCTTTTACTATATACAAAGAACTTTTCAATTTCTATTTAAAAGAAGGAGTGTGACATTTATGGTGAGAAAATAAGTGGAGAGATAGGGTGAAGCGTAAAAATAGTTTTATGGATTAGTTTAAGCTTTTAAAGAAAATGTCTTTTTAAAACTTTGGGTTAAAATGGAATAGAAAAAAATATATTCGCATTTTATACGGCTTAAGCCAATAATTTTTAGGCAGCCATTTCAAAATATTACACATTTCGATAATCGTAGTTATTTTCCAAAAAAAACAATAGCCATCAAATCGATTAGATACCATTGGGTTAATGAATAAACTACATGAGTTTTAATTATATGCACTATGAATTGAGAGCTCTAAAACATTTGATAAAAGATTAGTTAATAGTAAGATTTAAATTAAGGCAACTTTTTAGAAAAACTCAAAATTTCAAAAACTAGTAAAATGTTAGCTTTTAATAAAAAAAAATAGATTCAATAAATATTTTGTTTTCTCAAGATGTTGGGTGGAATAATTATAATTCGACAAATGTACCGTTCATAAAGTATGTACGGTATATTAATACGCAATAATAAAATTAGTCATTCTTAAAGAATGTTCTTTAAAAATTTGAATTAACCTTTCAAAAGATCGAGTAGAGATTTTCGAACAACTTCCAAACAAGTTAATAAGTCACATTGACATCCCTATCTAAATGAATTATCTAGGAACTATTTGTAAAAGAATTTTTTTTGTCAAATTTAAATGGGGCTATTCACAAAATAAATTACCTTAACCAGTGATTATGAAGTTTTCAATAGAGAGTTAATTTCATAATGTACGTGACCTTTTAATTGGACATAAAGTAAGACAATATAATTCATAAATATAGTGACAACAAAAATCAATGGGATTAATCATAATAAAGTATGTTATAGTTGATAATTTTTTGCATATCTGAACGTAATTTTAGAAGGCCCATTCCTAAACTACGTTACTTTAGAGTTTTAACCATTTATTCCAAGACTAAAGTAAATATCATCTAACTATCTTGTCAAATGATTCACAAATATTGTTACAGTAAAAAAGAGTTCAATAGAAATGGTTCATAAAGTATCTGAACGTTATAATTTTTTTATCTGAACGTAAACTAAGAAGGTCAGTTCTTAAAGTACGTAACGTTTTAGTTTGAAACCATTTATATCACTAGTCAAGACGACAATCAAAAATTGTCCGGTTAATTAATTTTTTAAAGTACATAACTGAAATAACTGTTTATAAAGTGTTTTATAATCAAGCAAAATATTTTAAATAAAATTATCGAGATGAAAACTATAAAAACCTTTGAAATTTCTGTTGAGAAGGTTTCTCTAATGCGTAAAAATAGTTATCGCAATATTAAGATTATTCACAAAATATGTTACAGTTAATAAATTTTGTTGTGTATATAAACGTAATCTTAGGGAGTCAATTTCTAAAGTACGTTACTTTTAAGTTTTAACCATTTATCGGGATCGTGACTTGAACATCTTGTAATGAACCTGATAACTCACAAATATCGTTACTGTAAAAAAACAAATATTTAATTAAATCGAAATATTTTGTTACACAAAGTGCGTAACTGAAAGTAAAAATCTAGTTCCAGATATTACTTATTATTTAATCATTACCTTGATCTACTTGACCAATATCTACAGGGTGGCCCAAAAGTAACAGGACGTTTTAGAATAATATTTATATGACTGCTTCATCCTTTTTGAAAAGAACTGAAATTATTGGCACATGTGACCAATAGTATGATCTACATTTACGATATGCCACTTGGGTTATCTCACTTTAGGGAGCGCTCACAGATGACGTTACACTTTGCATCAATTTTTTGTTTTGGATACAACTTTTGATTAACTTAGTGGATTTTAGTGTTTTAAAGCGTTTTGGAATCCTTGTGAATAATTCTTATTGAATCCAACTTAAAAATGGGGAAAAATTTTGTTAGAAACCCAAAAAATCCCAGAAACTGGTTTTGACTTCCGGCCCAAATATCATGGAGCAGATATTTTTTCTAAAATTTTAATATGCATATGTTAGTTCCTTAAGGTATAATAGAAACAATTTGAAGGGAAAAAGTTCAAAATAATTCAAGCAAATTATTTTGACAACTCAAAATGTCCTAAAATTGTCTATGTCCAAAGACATTTTTCACATTTTGTTCCATATCTTCGGAACGGATTCATGGATTTTCAAATGTGAATATGTTTTGGAAAGATAATAATGTGCTCTAACAGGCTAATACTTCAAACAAATTAATTTGGCTTCATAAACGATAGAAAGTCAGAATTCCAAAATGGACTTCCGGGTCAAATACTCTGGAACGGAAGTGGATTTTGGCAAACCAAGTAGTACATTAGAAAGGTATATTAAAATGCAACATAATAGACCATGTTTGAAATCAATAAATAAAGTCATGGTCGAAAGAGATTAAAAATAAGAACGTCCTGATACTTTTGGGCCACCCTGTAGATGGATAAATGAAAATCATTTTTTAAAAAATTTAAAACTTTATTTCATAACTAATTTAGCAAAATAAAACCAATTACAACGATTGCTCATTTGCTTTGAAACTCTTCCATGAAAAACATTTACCATGACATGAATATAGTAATATATGGCGCCTGCAGACGTTCTGGCACCTTTCGGGGTCGTTTTGAGCGGCGGACCCAGTCGGGGATGATCTGGTGAGTAGAGGGCGGAATCTGACCGGCGACGGGCATTCTTGCGAACACGTTTCACTGCAATCTTCTTGGGTACAATCGATATCTTCTGCTTTGGTTGTTCGGCATTGGCAGTGGGAGCAGAAGAAGTGGACCAGCAGTGGAGGATGATGATGAGGGAGCCATCATACGAGCCTGAAGGATACAAAAAAGAAATAGTTGAACGAATTAGAATATGTAAATAGGATAACCAGAATGATACACTATCGATTATAGATTCGATTAGAATTCAATACTAAAACAAAACAACTTCTCCCGGATAAAGACAATTCAATTGAGGAAGAACTTGTTAAACTTGTTAAAGACATCAAAAGGGAGGGATAGAGGCAAAGAGAGGGAAAGAGAGAGAGAGAGAGAGAAAGATAAACGATCTTTAAAAGTTACAAACTAAACAAAGAGGGAGCTGCTCATTAATCAGTGAGTTGCCTTACGACACAGCATGAGTGATCAATCTGATAAGACAATAGTAACAAGAATGATGAATGGGAGAGAGGCAAATAGAGGGAGAACGGCAAAGAGGCAGAGGGAGAAAGAGACATACTTGCTCTACTGGCTGGCTCGACCACAGGGTTAGCTTCGGTTCGGCGATGGTCAGCGAGGTCGGACGGTGGTGGTGGTGGTGGCACAACGGCGGGAACTTTTACAGGAGTCAACCTTATTCGAGGCATTGTAGTAGGTTGTGGGGAGTAGGTTGGTGGTGGTGGTGGCACACAGAAGCAGTACAGATGATCACCGTTTAAGGAAATGACTCAATTTGACGTGATTATGAGTGCACACGCACACAGACACCAATTGAAGATAAAATTCCGAAATTTATTCTTGAATATATTGAATATAAATAAAATAGAATACAAATATAAAAGCACAGTAAGTGATAGTAAGTAATAAATAGTATAAACAACAAAGTAATGCCTACAGACAGGCAAATGAGGGAAAAAATCTAGAAGGGGACAAAGAGCACGATTAGCACAGGCAAATGGCATGGTCAAAACAGGTCTTACTCAAACTAGACCACTGCTCAGAGTAATTAGCAAAGTGGTAAACGATCTTCTTTTATAGTGACCAGTCCTGGTGGTGATGGTGACAGTTAACGGTCATCGATGACATTGAGTCACTTGCCACTAATCGAGTTCGTTCGCTCAACAGTCATGCCCATTATTTCCAACAATTGATGCCTCTCACTTGATTAATTGGTGGTAGAGTGGTGGGCGAGTGCTTGCGTGTGTTGTGTGCTAATGAGTTGAGATGAGATGTGCATGCGCTCAACAAGCAAAACCAGTTGATAGGGTCTGATAGATCGATGAGGGGAGAGAGTAAAGAAGTAAAATCAAATTGAAATCAAAGATAAAAATTCTGTTCATTGTAAAAAGTCAAGTTAAATACAAAATCTCGACTTTCTTCAACATTCTTAAGATTTTTTTAAAAACATTTTTCTCGACAAGAACAGTGGCGCATTAAACATACAAACCCCGGTGGGTGGTAGCGCCCAAATCTGTTTGAGGCGTTTCAATTAAAATCTAAACAAAACTCAACATTTGAACGTTATCAAATTGGGCTGCACTTCACCTTGACTTGTTTTTTGTTTGTTTGATCAAACTCGTTGATAAGCGCGCATGCGTACGTGCCAGACTTGACTTGAACTTTTACTCATTTTGTACTCACTTGATAAGTAGAGAAACATACAACAAAACAGTACAGACATCATCAGACTGTTCACTTTCTGTTTGTCGTGCTTGGTGATTGGTTGTGTCTTGTTCGTTCTCGTCTTTTCCCGTCGTTATTTTCGCGTTCTTCTGGAACTGGGTGCTGAGCTTGTGTGCTGAACATTCTCTGTCCCCGAGGTCGTATCTGGTTGCTGATTGGTCCACTGCTTGGCTCCTTCTCATTGGCACCCCTACCTGATTGGTCCATCCGCTTGTGCTTTCTCCTGATTGGCTCCACCGGTTTGGGCCCCTCCCTCCACCTGTTTTTGGTCACACTCCTCTACCTCCTCGTTCCTGTGGTCCGCTCACCTGGCTCCTTCCTTCCGCCCTACCACACCATCTTGTCATTTCATGTCTCACAAAAAGGCGCTCGACGATCTCGGTGAGCTGATCGAGTTCAATCTCAAAGTGAATGCTTTCTGTTTTATTATGCGATTTTATTGTATGTACATTTACTTGCTTTCTTACTGCTGTACTTACTTGTTGTTTACTTAACTTTTCGACGATATAACTTTCACTGTTGTTTATAACATTATTGTTACACACATATTTATTTCTCATTTGTTTTTAACCGTTTTTGACCTATCTCAACTAACTTATGATTGTTTGATTTGATTTGATTGTGATTATTATCCACTAGTTTTGTCTACAAAGGTAGCTGTATGTAAAGTAAAATAAATTATTCTTTTAATGGTCCAAACAATTTTTCTCAATCACAAATCTCAAAAACAAGTAGCATCAAAAGTGATGAACGACGCAATTTCTTTCCTTCTCTCCCCTCACAATCGATGTTGGTTTCTTTCTTTATTTTCCAATCTTGCAATTCCTTTCATAAAGTACGTGTAACAATATCTGAAATAAATAAATAAATACTCACGATCATTTTCGGACAACATTTTTTTGTGGACGGAAACAGTGGCGCATTAAAATAGAAACATCAAAGGGCGGCAGCGCCCAACTGTTTTTAAACTTTTCAATTTGATAATCAAAACTTTATATTTGAACTTCAAAGTATTGGGCACTAGTGCACTTTGACGTATATTTTGTTGGGGTTTATTGATAGCGCGCGTGCGCAGTGTGAGACTTGACTTGAACTTTTACTCATAGCGACTTTATATGCAGCCTTGATATAAAAGACGGATTGAGTCTCAAACTCTCCAATCATTTCTAACAAATCCTTGTTTCTATCCATAACAGAACAAAGCTTGTCATAGATTTCACGTGAAACTAAGTCTTCTTTTGAACATGATGCAAGATGGCATTCCAATTCATGCCAACTTTTTACTACTTGTGGGACAAATTTGTTTCTCTGCTCAAACATTCGAATATAGTCAACAATTCTACTTAACTTAATAGAAATGTTTTGCATATTTTCAAGTAAATGTGGATCTAAATGCAATTTAGTTGCACTCTCTGCTAGTTTTTTGTTTTTTGTGATCAAGCAAAAACAGTACATGTTCAATCGATTCATTGTTGAGATCCAAATACACTACACTTTCAAGCCATGTCCCCCATCTCGTCTCGACATATTGAACTGGCAGTGGTTCGTTCGTTTCATTTCGGAAAAATGCTTTAACCCAACCAAAATGACCAAATAATAATCATCGTATACTAAATCTAAATATTGTAATCTCAAACTGGGTTCACAATCCAAGAAGGAGAACGGATCGACAAACAGGAAACAAACCGGTTGTGCATTCGTTGTCAAACAACAAGAAACCATCTACCACAGTGAAAAAGCCCGATTGCATGACGAATGCAGTGTATTTCAGTCGGAACTACTAGCAATCAAGAATGCAGTCACTTGGTGTCTTCAACAAGACAAAACGGCCATAATCAACTCAGACTCGCATTCTGCTCTGCAGGCCATATCCAACAAGAAAAATCGCAACAAACTTGCGGTTGAAATCAGAAAACTGTTGCGTCAGCACCCCAAGCACATTTGCCTGTGTTGGGTCAAAGCTCATGTCGGAATCGAAGGCAACGAAGAAGCCGACAGACTAGCTAAGGAAGCAACGAATTTGGAAACAAGTTCGTACAATGAGCTTCCCCCATCATGCGCCGTGAGAATTTGGAAGCAACAAGAAACCACAGCGTGGGACGAACGATACAGAACGTCCACTGACGGGAGAGAAACGATTCCTTTCTTTCCGACTGTCCTGCACAGGAAGAAATGCTCAAACATTCCCGATTTCATCACGACTCAGTTCATGTCTGGACACGGCAAGTTCCACTACTACCTGACCAGATTCAACATTGAACATGACAAGAGATGCGAATTTTTGTGTCGAACCTGAGCAAACCTCACTCCACCTCATCAAGGAATGTCCAAGATGGGACTACTGAGGAACGATCTTGACAGCCACATCTGCAGGATCACTAATTCAAACCAATTAATATTGCCAAGCGTCTACTGCACCGACAGGTTCTATAGACATTTTCGTAACTTTGTATATAAAATATATAATGATTTGTAAATATCTCTATATAAGTTTTTATACCCACTTTTTAATTTCCCTATTTTGCATAATGATTCATTTTGTATTCTATTACTTGTAAACAATTCTATGTATCGAACTATACCTCAACGATATGTATGTGCATTTTCTAGCTCACATTTAGCATTAATTTGCTTAAGAGGTCAATAAAATATTATTTCCAAAAAAAAATGTCGACTTTAGTTAGTTTAATAAAAGGTTTTATCAATTTAATTTTGTTATAATGAGCCGAATGCATGATCGGACATTAAGAATCGTGTTTTGTTTTAAAATTTCGGTGGCCATTTTTTTTTGTTTGGATAATGTTATACTTTTAATTGGTTCTTTTCCTCCCAGATCTTAAATGGTTTATGAATTTCTATATTAAATGTTGGTTATATCATAAATCAAAATGCTTTGTCTCTATTAATTTTAATGTCAATTAATTTTTAGCCTTTTTCCATATTTGATAAGTGAATTTTAATTTCCAATTCTGCAGAATGTTGACTGAAGAAGTGCAATGAAATAAAATGAAGCCTGCTATTGGCAATTCAATTAGTGTATGTTTTAACTATTTTTGAATTTCTACTTTAAAAATATGAATTATCAAAATTGCATTATTAGTTTTTGAAAAGCATGAGAATTGCTCCTAAACAAAAAGGTTCAACAAATTAAGTCTATTTTAATATTTTAAATAATAAATTTTACAATTATGAGGACTCCCAAATGGCATCTATCTTTATTTAAAATTATGGCGGTCCTATCTTCATATTATGAGGGTTACAAAATTAAAAAAAAACAATTTTATTAGATAGGTGCATCTTTTATTTAATCATCTAAATTCTACATTAAATAATGGCAACAAATATTACACTTTATGATACATGGAAACAGCCAAAAGCGACATTTTTGAAGACATTACTTATTCACAAGTTTCAGGATTCAGGGCAGTAACATTAAAAATTTTTGGTCACCGGCACTTCATAAATTTTTCCACACGGGTGTTTATGATTTACTTCAAAATTGGAGTGTTTTCACTATTTTACGGACGGGTGTTTATGATTTACTTCAAAATTGAAGTATTTTCACTATTTTCCACACGGGTGTTTATGATTTACTTCAAAATTGGAGTATTTTCACTATTTTCCACACGGGTGTTTATGATTTACTTCAAAATTGGAGTATTTTCACTATTTTCCACACGGGTGTTTATGATTTACTTCAAAATTGGAGTATTTTCACTATTTTCCACACGGGTGTTTATGATTTACTTCAAAATTGGAGTATTTTCACTATTTTCCACACGGGTGTTTATGATTTACTTCAAAATTGGAGTATTTTCACTATTTTACGGACGGGTGTTTATGATTTACTTCAAAATTGGAGTATTTTCACTATTTTCCACACGGGTGTTTATGATTTACTTCAAAATTGGAGTATTTTCACTATTTTCCACACGGGTGTTTATGATTTACTTCAAAATTGGAGTATTTTCACTATTTTCCACACGGGTGTTTATGATTTACTTCAAAATTGGAGTATTTTCACTATTTTCCACACGGGTGTTTATGATTTACTTCAAAATTGGAGTATTTTCACTATTAGATGCACGGGTGTTTATGATTTACTTCAAAATTGGAGTATTTTCACTATTTTCCACACGGGTGTTTATGATTTACTTCAAAATTGGAGTATTTTCACTATTTTCCACACGGGTGTTTATGATTTACTTCAAAATTGGAGTATTTTCACTATTTTACGGACGGGTGTTTATGATTTACTTCAAAATTGGAGTATTTTCACTATTTTACGGACGGGTGTTTATGATTTACTTCAAAATTGGAGTATTTTCACTATTATATCAGCCAAGTGCATCTTTTATGATCACTAGCAACAGCAACCTGGTTGCCATAATGAGATGGCTTAACTCTGTTCATAGGTTGCCGAGAAATAAAAATAAATCACGATCAAGGCTTGAATGCGCAATCTTATCTGTTATGGGCATCTTTTACCACAAGTTTTACAAAGTCGAAATTGTATATTAGATAATAGCAATTATATCATGTTTGTAAACTTTATGACCCTTGGAAACAATAAAGAAATAAAAAATGATATACAATGGCAACTCTTGGTTAATTTACTTTGGGATGGCAACTTTTTTTGGATATATATAAGGGTTACTTGGCTTCTTGAATTGTACAATAGAATCTTTCAAACATTTCTTCATTTTTCGAAATTCCGCAATTGAAAAATGAGATCCTTACTAATTTTCCTTTTTTCTTCCTTTCAGTTTGGCCACTTTGACTCAAGTAGAAGAACCATTCAATCGCCCGACAAAAAGCATCGACCCAAATATTCGCATCAAGCATGGAAGCCAAAGAGTTATTGGTTCAGGCACTCAGACAGCCCGGGCAGACATGTTTCCATTTATGGCGATCCTGCATACAGAAGGAGACATTCATCCTCAGTGCAGTGGCACAATCATCGACTGGCATCACATTTTGACATCAGCTTTCTGTCTGAAATTTTGGAAAGAGTCGCAAATCGTGGTTAAACTCGGCACTAATAGATACGATTCTGGTGGAACCAACTATACTGTGGCCAAGTTCATTAGGCATCCAGAGTTTGACATTCCGGTGAATTCAAAACTGAATGACATTGCCATCATTCGTATCAACGGTAGCATTACTTTTGGGCCTCATGTGAAGGCGGGGAAATTCTTTGGAAACTTTTTTGCCTGGAAATTTGCCTCCTTGCATTCCGGTGAATATCAATCATACTACACCACCGATAGTTTTCCCTAATATTTCACATCCTGGGATACTTGCGGGCTGGGGCAATTAGGTTGAACTGCAGTATATCCAACTGCCAATTGTGACATATGCCGAATGTCTACGGGAACTGAAAGCACTGGCCCATTTGAAGTATAATGTTTTTGCACCAAATCAACTGTGTACCTACAAGAATGGAGGTCAAAGCGGCTCTTGTACCGATGATCGAGGCGGACCGCTCATGCTGGATGGATACCAAATTGGCATCATTTCCTGGGGTGGTGCATGTAATGATCGACTGCCCAATGTTTATACCAATTTGATTTGCTATAGAAAGTGGTTCGGTGAGAATATCGATCAAGAGTAGCTATTTGTATTTGAATCATTTGTGCGCCAATTAATCAGGAAATCGCCTTCCAAAATTGCTTAGCTAGTTAGTAATAATTTTATTGTTATAATATTAATTGTGGATTTTAAATTTTAATCTAAATTGACTTGTGGGTCAATTTGCAAATTCTAAATAATTAAACAAAAAAATTAAAAAAATTTATTAGCATTTTTTCATGTAGCTCACCCTTGGTCTGTGTCAAAGGTGAAATAAGCCGGACACTTGTATAGTTCCTGGTCACAGTTGAACTCGACAAAAGTTGGCACCTTCTCGCAATTCTACAATAGGAAAACCAAAGTTTAGTTTAGTGTTCAATTTTCCCATTTACGCGCTTACTTAAAAAGCACTAATAAATACATAATACAAAATGCACTATGAAAGATAGAGCAACTGTTGTAATGCATCTAAATAAAGAAAATACACAATGGAAGGCAGTAACTCTCACAGTACATTCGAATCTATTCTGTGATCTGATTGGCTAATACAAAAATTCAATACCATATCAGTACATAATTACCGAGTAGTACACAAGAGTTTACCGTACAGTTGTACCTACAAAAACCCAACCCCGCCCCCAACCCCGCATTCTTACCTGTCAACACTCGGGAAATCGGGACTGAATCACTTTACGGTTCGCCCATTCAAACTTCTCAAGAACCAACATATGATCTATGCTGAGTCCAAGGCGGCCATGTCCTCCTTGCCGAGTTCATCATTATCGCCGGGTATATTCGCATTTGTTGTTGAGATGTCTTGCGCATGCGTAGTATTCAGAATAGCCAACTCGAATTCCATCACAAATCAAAAGCTCATAATCTGTTCAAGTTGATGCAAGTTTGATTTCGTGTGATGTGCGCGTTTAAAAGTCCAAAGTGCACACTTATTTAGCCTTGCCAGACTTGAGAAGTGCAGGAAAGTGATGTCCATAAAGCAAGTTACTTTCAGACAGTTTTGATTTGAACTCTGTGTTAATATGAGCAATAATTGTAGCGCCAAGTTTCAAAGATATTTTATTTATTTATTTTTATTAAAAGGATACAAAATTAAATTAATTTGAAGGACTTCTTATTCTTTTACGAGATTCAGATTTGCGCGTTTTGTTTGGCTTAGTTTGGTTGTTACCAGAACCGTTACATTTAATTCCTAAATCTTGGTTTATTAAATCAATCGCATTCACCTCGACCTCATTGGACAACAAAATGTTACTCTCATTGAGAGTCTCAATCGGTTCATCAACAGCAATTGGCTCACTCTCTTCATCGTTTCCCAAGCACAAATTTTCGCTCATTACCAGTTTACGTGCGAAATGATATTTATCATCGCTCTTAATTGCCTTGCACAATTCAGGATTTTCATAAATATAATCAAACATTTGGCAACTGTCGGAAACAACATTATATGAAACCTGTGCAAAGTCTCTCACAGATTCAACAGATAATCTCGATTTGGACGTTGTCCAATACAACTTGATTCTAGAGAAAACTCTCTCAACAGTCGCATTGTGTCCAGGCAGTGTAAAAAGATACTCAATTAGATTACGGAAATTGATTAATTCAATATTTAGTTCAATAAAATGATCAAACACTTCAAGCCATCGATCAGGTATAGATTTGTACTTCTCAACGACGTCTTTGTTATTCCAGTCAGTAATTCGGGTAATTACATAAGGTATCACAAGTTCACATTCAACCTTTAGTTCACTGACATTTACTCCAACTCTTTCAATTCGTTTTGTCTTTTTGAGTACATTCATCGATCTCTCTACATCATTCCAACTAAACACAGTATCCACATTCGTCCACTCTAACTGCAATTGATTAATCTCCTCGGTGTATTTAGTCCATTTGTCTAAATACAACGAGGATTGTATATAGAATTTTTCCAGACAAGCCATGAAAGCAATCATTTTGTCATTATCCATTTTATCTACTGCCTCTTTAACCTTTTTAGGCAAGTAAATAGTACTAAACGGTTCAGATGTCTGCGAGTAATAGAAAACATAATCATTGCGAAGTTGTGCATCCAAATCTTTGATAGCCTTAATGCCATCTAGGATTGTGCACTTATCAGATTCGATAGTTTCGACTGCGTCTTGAAAGTGAACTGCAAGTTCAGCGACAACAAGCACCCAAAGGTAATTGTCGTCGTCTGCAAAGAAATCTTTGATCTTTTTGATCGTCGATTTATCTGTCTCGGGATCTGACTTTTTACTCTGCACGCCAGCAAAGTAAGTTTTGTACACAAAGTACATCTCAATCAAAGTATCCAGTGCAGGTGAAAGTGATAACCAGCGAGTCTTGCAAAAGTTTTTAGGCCGTTTTGGAACAATCCTATCAACTTCACCCTTTTCATTCCTGTGATTGAGACACATTTGCTTGAAATTTGTCCAACGCACGGTCTGTCCGTTAAAATAGCCAAATAGATTGCCAAGAATTGATCCAATTTTGCAAGGTATGTAGCTTTTGACGTTATTCTGAATGCAATTGTTCGCGATATGACACAAACAACCTATGCCAAATATATTGTGCATACACAACTCGCTTTTGATTCTTTCCAGACAATTATTGTCACCGCCACGTGTCATGCCCCCGAAGTTGGTTGGTGCATTGTCCGCACATATCGCGATGATCTTTTCTCTCAGATTCCAATCGTTGATTGTGTCGATTAGGTTAGTGGCTAATATTTCTGCTGTCTCCCCGGGGATGCTCAAAACGTCCAAAACACGTGTTTGGGGTCCTTTGGAGAAATGAAAGAATCTGACCAGAATGGAAAGTAACTTGATTTCTCCGTGGTTGGAGCAATCAAAGTGAATGGTCACATATTTTGCCACATTTAATTCTCTTTCTAACTTTTTCCTAGCATGCGGTGCCAACACGCCTCGAAATATAGCATTTGATTTAGTTTTGGCGCAAGTGAATTTTGGATCGTAGACTTTTGCTATTAATTTGGCCAAATCGGTGACACTTGCGAATGATTGATACGAACTGAGCGTGTGGAAAACAATGGCACCTTCCATTGCATAAGTACGATCTCTGGGGTCGCGTGGGGGTTGATCATTGGATGTGTCGATTTGAGATTGAGGTTCGTGTTGACATTGACCATTGCCACCAGTGTTCGGTTCGGTTGTGTGCACCTTTTCATACTTGAACGTTAGATTTGGATCACGATGAAGATGGAAAGCAACTTTGTCTTGGTGGTTCTTTCCTTTGGCATGTTCTCGGCATTTGTACGAGACGCCTCTCTTGGCGACACTAAACCGAGATGTACAAAGTCGACATTCTCCCCATTCACTCCCACAGGGGCTTCCTTTAAAGGCATAGTCTTCATCTTCAAGGCAAAACGTGAACTTCCTGGGTTCATGCGGATTGTCCATTTTGTCTTGGAACGATTCTTGTTGTTGTTTGATGTGGAATACAATTCTATTGACAATGCAAACAAGCACGTGGACAATTACATCAATAGTGCTCCTATCTGTGTTCCTTTGTGTTCCTTTGTGTGCCTTTGTGGCAATCAGTGCCGCCCGCCCGCCTATCATATCATATCTTAAAATTGTGCTAATGATTAATCTTTAAGCACGAATTGTTCTCTCTTGTACTCCATTCAGACATAATGCACACAGAGGAGTGCACTGAAGGATAGTAATCTAGTTGAGCTACGCGGCTGCCTTCACAAGTGCGAGTATGTATGTTTTGTGTTTGGAATGCGCTCCAGCAGCACTCTCTGATATCCGTATCTTATTTATTAAAATACAAATCAATATAATTAATCTAGCATTATTTTAAAAGAAAGTCGAATAAAAAATTCAATTCACAAAATTTTACAAAAATATTTATTAAACAAAGAAAATTTGTATTTGGCGCCTCAATTATATTAGTCACTGCCTTCAAGTTCAAAGAAAAACTGTCTGAAAGTAACTTGCTTTATGGACATCACTTTCCTGCACTTCTCAAGTCTGGCAAGGCTACACTTATTACTAGATAAATTTACTCGAGTGTTTGTTTGTTCAAATGCATGCAGTTGGCTCATTGCATAATATGCACTGCATATTACCCCTTCGACCTTTTACTGAGTGATTAATGATCTGTCTGCATTTGTAGTTTGAATTTGTGCTTTGCATTTGCAAACCAACACAGACAGTTCAATTTAGCATGAAATTGTTTGCGTTGCGTGGTTGCGTGGGGAAGGAATTTGCGTTTTGCATTGTGCATTCACACATAATGTATGACACATTGCCTTGTTGTACATGTATATGTTTGTTGGGATAATTCCCCATCAAGAGAGAAGAAAAATAGAGCAGTGGAGCCTTCATGAAATGCACATGCGCAATTTTAAAAACTCAAATTACACTTTGTGCGTATTCAGAAAATTTTATTTGGGTGACCTCCTACACTCAAATGAACACATTCATAAATAGTAAATTTATTTACCATTGGCAACTGTAGCATTCAAAATCATGTTTAATCCAATTGGACAGAAATGCCCTAAAACACACAAATTTTTGAACATAAATGCCACTGTTTTACTGAGCAGTGTTTATCCAACATGGACAGTTAGTTAATTGTTTTGATTTGCTACAAGAACAACACGAAGCCGTCTGTAATGAACAAATTGAAAGCACAGAACATTGAATGGGAGGAAGATTCCAAAGGAAAATGACGGTAAAAATTTTGATGATATTTATGTCGTTTAGTAAATGTAACAATTGGTCAAATGGCAACAATAGTCGACATAATGAGTCATCAATACCAAAATTGTGATTAGTCCAAAAATTAGATGAAAGTGAATAAAACGAGAAAAAGAGTGAGACTAAAATAAATCATCCCTGCGCGTGCTATTTTCATCTTCCCCATCTCCCTCGTATTCTTCCATTAGTTCTGACTGAAAGAACTTGAGAAATGTGCACAGAAAATGACGTGCGTAGAATCATGTGGTTAAACGACTAAATGATAAACATAGACTGAACAGCTCCATCATTGCACATTGCCGATTGCCATTGAGTGTGGTTTTGGCGGTTGCTTGTTGTCAGGCGCGAACTGGAACACGTTGAGAGACACAATCTGGTCAAGCCAGTAAAGAAGGCACGAGTTGGTTTGATATCCAGCGTAATCATTATGATATTTCACTTTTCCGAATTCTTTTATCTTTTATCTTTTTATTGAACAAATGATGCACAAATAGAGAATAACATACTAAACAGTTGCATTTTGTTCTACACCACATATTCCAACCACACAACTCAAATACAGACAACTAGACACACAAAATATCCAACGAATATTGCTATCCCCCTTTGATCACTTGTCCGATCAGACTATTTAAGCTACGACTCGTAATGTGTCACCCCGGTCATTCCCATGCTAAAATACACCACGTTCGATTACATCAAAAACGTGTTAGCATCAAGTCTTTGTCTATCATCATCACCTTTCGATTTGGACATAGACAATTCTCCATCGAATTGATATTTCATGTTTCTTTCTAGTTTGTTTGAACATTGCCAACTAGATTCATCTGTTCAGTTCTTGTGACATAACATTCGTTTGAATTAACATTTTGTGAATTCGTTGTTTGTGAACCTTTTATAGAAAAACTCATGACAGGATTTGTAAACGATTTACGGAATAAAACCTCATACCATTTCACCCCCAAAAACCAAGCGTGTCTTTATTGATCGTATCCAGACCAAACAGGACGCGATAAGACGGTGAGCAATCAAAGACCTACGTGAAAATTGACCTCCGAACCTGTCATTTTCACTGTTTCACTTCATAATCAATATTTTGGCGCCTAAATCAAGTAAACAGCAAGAGAGTTCATAGCGCACGCTCTACCACGACGTTAGCCTGTGTGGCTGTTGATGCCAACTCCACCACGATTTGTGACCTCCTTTTTCTAAGAATATCGCAGTCAGTGCTGTCGCACAGACTTAAACATCATTTGAAAAGAATCTAAGGGAAGAAGTTCACTACTCGACTACTGGTGCCACGACAACATCATACACCAGTGGCACAACACCTCACAAATCAGCGGTTCGGGGTTAACTACCCCAAACCCCAACAATCGTCTAGTACGAGACGTTCTATATGAAAATTCTCATGTGCTTTCTGTCGTCAAGTAGAAGCACCATCATCATATAATCATTTGGCTAGATGCCGGCAGCCACACACACCATCAGCACATTCTAGTTTGCGAAAAATTCTCCATCCTCGCACTCTAGTTTTGCTCTTCATTCAGTTCGCCCGCGTTCATATGAGGTGAACTAAACACTCGCGACACCCATCTACACTGTGCACAGTGACTCAATATACGTGTTTCCGATCAACAATTTCTGGTATTCTTTTCGTTCGTTGATGCTCAACTGGTTTCGATATCCGTTGGTCATCACCCCAGAGAGCGGTTCCGTCAACCGACCCCCGCTCTCCCAACCGTGGTCTCACCGTTCTCCGCTCGTTCCTTCGACACGAAGTTCGGACAACCACAACAGAAGTCATCGTTCTGGCCGCATGCAACTCCAGTCGATGTGCTTCATCTGAGTTCTACAACTCAACTCCCCATTGGTACCACCAAGGACAGCTGTCTCGTGGGTGAGTCTGATCGGACAAAACACAACCCCCCCCATCGCTTTTACTATTATACTATTATTACTATTATTACTATACATTACATTATACTTTCAATACAACTCGTTATTTATTTTATAAATTGCGTTTATCAAACCATCTCGTTTTCTCTCGTTCCTTTCGTTCTTTGTCATCATGTCAATCACAATCCCCTCTCTCGGCAAATCTGCCCACGACGATGTCCAAGCAGTGGGCGAGTTTTGGTTCAAATTGATAGAACAGTGCACGGATTTGGTTGCTCTAACAAATAGCGAGCCACCAGACAGTAAGAAGAAAGCAGGTGACCGATTGAAGGCTTACAAAGTGTTGCGAGATAACTATGAAGGCTTGCAACAATTGACTCGTGAGTGGGACAAAGAGTACCCTACTAGTTCGCTACCTGTTAACACAGACGTGTCCAAAAAGTTTGAGAAAAACTGGAAGTGGTTGAAACGTACTTATGACAGTCTGACCGTAGATACAGTGATGGCTGGCCTTCAGCTTGATTCGAAGGGCGTACCAATATCCCATAGTACCCCAGTGGAGCCTTCTCCTGAGTTAATTTCTCCTGAGCAAATTTCTCCCGAGTCAGTTTCTCCCGCCGGGGGAAGTGGCTCTACCGAGTCATCTAGTGACGATCTGTTGAACGCTAACCTAAATGATTTCACTAACAATCAGTCAAATAGCAGCAATCAGTCTAACACTAACAATCAATTTAGTGCAAACAGTCAGTTAAATAGCAACAACCAGTTTAACATTAACCCAATAACCCCACCTGGTGCTTCTGGACCCACATACATGGTTCTTCCGCAATCGTTCGATAAAAAGCTACTCGATACTATAAAGCCTTTTAAGGGAAATGTTTTAGAGTACCCAAACTTTATCTCTCTGTTCGACTACGCAATTGGCGGTTCAAAACTACCAGTCAATTTCAAATTAGAGATTTTGAAATCCAAATTGGTCGGCACTCCGTTTGATTTGATTCATTCATACGGACCTGCTAGTTACAAGCAGGCAAGAGATGTTTTGACTGAAGAGTATTCGGATTCAAATCGCTTAATGGGCAAAATCCTCACGGAGGTCCAGTCTTTGCCAAAGTTGGAGAACACCAACGATTTAAAATCGTTAGAGCGAATTTTGAATAAGTTACGGTCCATTACAGACTTGTTTGCGGGTGCCAAATTGGATATCTCTTTTGAGCACAGAGTGTGTCTGGCCATTCAGAAGAAATTCCCCATTTCAATCACACGGGAATATCAGATGTTCAACACAAAGTCGAAAGTTGTGAATCAAAAGCTTCGAGAGCTTCTAAAGTACATGGAGCCAGAGATCAAAATGCTCCAGAATGCAAAGGTTGCGGACGATACAATTGGAATGTCAACAGGTGGAACGCGTGCAAGTTGGAAAAAGGGCAATGGTGGTAAACGAGTGTACGCTGTTACCAAGGCCAAAAGAGGCAGGGGCCCTGTTAAACCATCTGGTTCTGGTATCACTACAAAACAGAACTACACCCCTACGCCCAGTGCTCCCGTGAAACATACTAACACGGTCCCTTGCACTAACCCTAGGTGCGGTATGTGGAACCATGCCGTACTGTATTGTCTTCGGTTTCCACCTTATCTGAAGTATCAGATAGCCGTTGATTTGCTGCTCTGTTTGATTTGCCTCAAAGATGACCACCCTACCGACAAGTGCTCAGAAAACTATAAGTGTTTCAGATGCCAGGGACGGCATAGTAAGTTCATCTGCAATGTGAGACCGGCCTACTACAACAACAACTACAATAACAACAACAGTCACAACAACAACAATGGACGCTCCCAAGGTAAGGTATTCAAGGTCGAAGCGCGAGATCCCTCGGAAGCAGACTCTGGTGAGTTTGGTAATTGTTTGGGAAATCTGTTCTCCGATAAACGTGCCTTCACTGCATTGCGTATAAACTACAACCCAGTGCAAACTCTGCTGGTTTGTGCGTACATCATGTTGCGTGTGTTCAGTGGTTTGATCGATACTGGGGCAGATGTGAATTTGTTCCCAACATGGTTGGCCTATAAAATGGGTTACACCATTCTACCAACTAGTGTGCCTTTGGAAACCGCTAACGAAACGTACACCGCTACTGAAAAGATCATTGTGCCATTGCGCATCGGCAAAATCGAGCACGAGGTTGAGTTTTTGTTGTGTTCAAAGTGCGACAAAGTTATTTTGGGCTTGGAAGTTCTTGGCCAATACAAAATAGCTTCCTTCGGTTACAGTCTTTTCCAATACAACGAGAGTGCACGTACGTTTTTCCCTTTGCCAAGACCTACTAAGAGTGTAATGAGTGTGAGCACGATCGAAGAAATTCCTTTAACTCCTAACGAGGAAAAGTTGGTAAAGAATGAAGTGGTCGCTTTTAAGGACATTTTCTCGGAGAGTGGTAAAAGAATTGGTTTGATCACTACTGAAGAGTGTGCCATTAATCTAAAACACGACCGAATTATCAATATACGACCGTATCGAGTGAGTGAACAGACACAAGCCGTCATTGATGCAAAGATCCAAGAGTTGAAAGAGTTGGGTGTCATTCGTGACAGTACCAGTGCATACTCATTTCCGGTCGTGATGGCCTCCAAGAAGGATGATATCGATCCAGCAGTAAAAGGTAGATTGTGTGTTAATTATCAACGCCTGAATGAGATAACCGAACCCGAGAGTTATTATTTGCCAACTTTGGAGTCAGTGTTTGACAGACTGACCGATGCGAACTATTTTTCGACTCTTGATATTGCGAATGGCTTTTACCACGTAAAGATTAGAGCCCAGGACATTCATAAAACAGCTTTTACTACGGCCAAAGGTCATTTCGAACATTTGCGTATGTCTTACGGTTTAATGAATGCCCCCATCACCTTCCAGAGAATGATTTTCAATCTCTTGTTGAAGTATGCCCTTACTGGATTTTGCATAAATTGGATTGATGATTTCTTGATTTACTCTAAAACGATTCAGGAACATTTGGCACACATCCGTGCCGTGTTTACGATGATTCGAAAAGAGAATATTGTGTTAAAACTGAGTAAATGCAAATTCGGGCAGAGAAGTGTGGTGTATCTTGGCTATATAATTAGACCTAATTTAATTAGTCCTTTGCGTTCGAATACTCTCGCTATAGATGGGTTGACACCCCCCAGAGGATGTGACCTCTCTACGAAGTTTCTTAGGCAAAGTTAACTACTACCAACGATTTGTCGAAAATAGAGCAGCCTTGTTTTATCCTTTGTACCAGCTCCTTAGAAAAAATGTTCCTTGGAACTGGGACTCTGATTGTCAGGCCGCTTTTGAGAAGGTCAAACAAATCTTGACCTCCTCCCCAGTTCTCAGAATTTTCCATCCAGACAAACCAATCTTTCTATACACCGATGCTAGCCGAAAAGGTTTAGGTGCAGTGTTGAAGCAATGCGAACTTGTAGATTCTAAAGACTTCTTTGTTGTCGGATACTTTTCCCGGCCCTTGCATAAATATCAACTGGCCTATGGGGCCTCGGAGCTTGAATTGCTTGGGATCGTAGAGTCAGTTAAATACTGGCACTACTATCTGGTTGGTCGTTTCTTTACCATCGTTACCGACCATTTACCCTTGAAAGCAGTCCAAAAATTCACACAGGTCAACACTAGACTGTTCAATTGGTCCATGAACTTGAGTTCGTACAATTTTGTGGTGGTTTATCGCCCTGGTGTTCAAAACCAGGAAGCCGATTATCTCTCGAGACACCCGGTGGAAGCGAAAGATCACCCTTATTATGAACTAAAGGAATTGGTCAACAAACAGGCTTTGTGGATCTGCTCGAACGTGATTTTGAAAGCTCAGGAAACAATGCAAGTCCCTCGGTCAAAAAGAGTGTTTGTTGACGTTACAAACGGTGTCCGTCGCATATTTTATCGGAGGGGAGATATCTGCAAAGATTATCTTTCGGATGAATTGACTGAAACGGAACTGACTAAACTACATTGGTCAAAGGGCCATATTGGGTCCAAACAGATGGAACTGCAATTCGTTAGGAAATATTACAATCCTAACCTTCAGGCGATATTGAGAAAGATAAAAATAGAGTGTGTGATCTGTTTAAAGGTAAAAAGAGCGTACCAGCAGTACGGTTCGTTGGGTTCCATCGGTCCTAGCGAGAAACCGTTTGAAATAATCCACATAGACACTAAAGGAGGACTTAAGTCCAAGTACGGGTCAAACAAAGACAATTTGCATGTTGCCATCTGTGCGTTTACACGTTTTGTTTGGATTGTACCGTCAAAAACTAAGGTGGCCAAGGATTTTATTAACTTGCTCCACCAAATCCTTGTCATCCAAAAACCAAAACTCATTTTTTCGGACAATTTTCCGAGTATCAAGGGCAAAGAGTTTCAAAACTTCTTGAAAGGTCAAGGAATTCAGTACCTCTCTACTGGGGTCAGTACACCGAGTTCAAATGGCATGGTCGAAAGAGTGCAAAATACGTTGATCGGTCGACTTTCTTGTAAAGTGTTGGAATACCCAAACAAAGCGTGGCCATCTTTGGCAAAACAATGTGTAGAAGAGTACAATTCGACAATCCACACTGTCACAGAATACCCTCCTCGGTATTTGCTTACAGGTGAGGATCCCGAAGACTTGTACAATGATGAATCCATCGATGAGTCTAGAGTCAAAGCTTTTGAACGATCATGGGACGATCATGTGAAAAACGCCAAAGATCACGATAAGAGACGAATTGACCTCGACTATCAGGTTGGCGATCAGGTAATGGTGCAAGCCAAACACAAGCTTCACCGTGACACTCTTGAACCTTTGTACGAAGGTCCTTACGAGATCAAGGGTAAACTCGGACATACTGGGAATGAGATCGAACGAAACGGTAAGTTAGAACGTTTTCATACTAGTAAGTTCAAACCTACCACCGAAATCCCTAAGAAAGTGCGTCCCTCCACACCTACGCCCATCTCAACCCTGGTACTGACTGTTTTGGTGTTTGTTCTCATGTTCGGTCTTTGTGTTGGTCAAGAAGAAAGTGTAAAAACTACAGACCCCCTGTTATGGGTGGAAACGAACAACAAAATTGCCATTGGTTACAATTTTAGTTTCCACTCTGCAAAAGTCTATAACCCTTGCACTGGTTTCGCTTACCTAATGAAAGATAACAACTTAACAAGGTTGGACGAGTTGACAGGTAAAAAGACTTGTCAAAAGACTTACCAAACAGAGATTTTAGACTACATTACCCAACATTGCACTGTTACGGACGAACCACAATTGATAGACTTTCAGGACTCTCATTCACGACGAAGGAAAAGGCAAATTGGACTGGCACTTGCAGGCGCAGGTGCAGTTGGTGGCCTAATATCTTACGGTATCATGGGTTTGAAAAACATGTGGTCACCAGAGGTGACTAGTGACAGTGTTGCGAAAATCCAACGACAATTGACCACTCAATTGGATAAGGTAAAACATGGATCTGAATTGTCTATAAAGTTCGAAAAACAAATGCTCGAAACCTATAAACAAGAGTGGCATGAGCTGAGACATATTGAAAGCTTAGAAAATCTACACGACCGCGAAAACAAAGCGTTCGGAGTTCTCATGGGCCAGTTACGGACCATAGAAATGAGGGTCAAAAACCTCATTACTGGGTTCGAAGAGGATCCTCCAATGGTAACGATGGACTATGAAATTCTCTGGCCAGGTAATCCTATGGTAAGAGACACCCCCACTAGATTGTGGAAAGTTGGCAAATGTCAATTTAGCCAAAATGATACTATCACCATGACGTTCGAAATTCCCATCTTATCCAAACGACTCCGAATTCTTAAATCAAATCCGTTTGTTGTCTTAGCCAATAACTCTAAAGGTGAAGAATGCGCAATGAGATTCAAAGGTAATCAGTATGTTGTGCATGACAAGGTGAATGGGTGCACTAGAGACTTGTTGCAACCACCTATGAATGACGTAGAGACAGTGTTCATGTTTGAAGACCATCATACGTGCATCGACCACACTAATCGAACTAAAGATTGGCATTTCGCTGAGTGTAGACCGCATGGCAAACCATTGGGTCTCTACACTCAAATCAAGCGAGATGAACGCAATTCGTATGTTTACTGCTTTACTAGAGTGTTGAAGGTCGATGGTCTGAATGAGTTCGTGTGCCGTAATTTTATTTATGAGATACCTAAAACAAAATCTTTCCTGATTTATGGAGAAAAGTTCCGTGTGCAAAAGAATAAGGTTAAATCCGAAATGGTAGTGAACTATGATTTGATGAAACTGATTAACCACAGAACATTCTTACCAGTAACAGACATCAAGGGACCAAATACCGATCTTTCGGAAATTTTGGTAAATCAAGAAGAAAATAACAAAGGCATTGGGTGGGAAACTGTTGTCAGTCACCCAGCTTCTTGGTTCTCATTCTCCGGCGTGACTTTGATCATATTGGCCATCATTTCACTAATTGCTTTCCGATATGCCACAAAGAGTCGCGCTATTCGTGACAGATTGCGAGCAGTGGCTGCACTTATGGGTCCGTCCGCTGGAGAAAATCGTCCGATCCCCTTGAACGAAATCCGTTAGAGTAAAACTCAATCGGATAATTGTAAATAATTGAAAAAATTCCGTAAATCATGCTTTGTATTATTCTAAATATAGTTTGCTATTATGACAATAAATTTGCTTAAAATTAACACGTTAAAATTCTTGGCTTTCAATTGAGAATAACATTAACAATCAACAATCGTGAGCTTAACCCTATCTTCTTCTTCTCTCCACCATGTGGCGTACTCCTGTCTTCGATAGGCCATCTGTTTAATCATTTCTTTTCGGAGTATAAGTTTCCAGATGTACAAAGCTTCAAGCAAAATAACCACCAGTAGTGCAGCGATAGTGGCCAATCCCAAAAAGTCCCAAAGTAACCATTCCCTGGTGAGCAGTTTGGGCTCACAAACGTTGCCTTCGGTCAGAGTCGTTTCATTTGCCGTTTTCGTACTGAGAGTTGATGTTTGCAATAACGAAGTTGCATCGAAACTAGTTGCATGCAATGTTGAAGGTTGCGTGTTCAAGTACGCACGCGTAGTACTTGAAGGTACACTGGCTGTGGTGACAGTCGAGACTGAAAGTGGTGGTGGTCGTTGTGGCGACTGTGGTGGTACTGTGGCTGCTAGTGGTTTGTTTGTTTCGGTGTTTGCGGTGGCGTTGATGTCGATGTACTTTGACTGGTTGAGTGTTGGGCAGGAGCGGAAAAGATTGACAACTTTGTCAAAGAGGTCACTTCTCCAGGAATTCTTTCCTGGCCCCTCTTTGGCAACATCCAACCTCAGTTGTTCAACCAGAGGCACAATCCGGTCACAACCCGCACCAGCCCGATACAGATCCACTATCTCATTGTAGTGATTCTCAAAGTTAGCTTTAAAAATAAAAATAAAAATATATTAACTGCTTCATAAATGTAAATAGAGTTTACTAACCCTTAACCGCTGGGATAATACCCAGAAAAATCACTGCATAAATGATGATCGATTTCATTTTTTTGAAAAAAAAATGTACAAGTCGAGTTCGTATTAGTAGGTATGACTGATCCAAATCAACGAGTGATCAGATTGATAATGATCAACATAATTGATTAACATCATTGACAATTGAAACAGAGCGATCATATTAGGATGTTTATGTTTGTGTCTGACCCTTGTTTCCATTTTCTGGCCCGGATGTCGTTTTGTAAATGTAACAATTGGTCAAATGGCAACAATAGTCGACAAAATGAATCATCAATACCAAAATTGTGATTAGTCCAAAAATTAGATGAAAGTGAATAAAACGAGAAAAAGAGTGAGACTAAAATAAATCGTCCCTGCGCGTGCTATTTTCATCTTCCCCATCTCCCTCGTATTCTTCCATTAGTTCTGACTGAAAGAACTTGAGAAATGTGCACAGAAAATGACGTGCGTAGAATCATGTGGTTAAACGACTAAATGATAAACATAGACTGAACAGCTCCATCATTGCACATTGCCGATTGCCATTGAGTGTGGTTTTGGCGGTTGTTTGTTGTCAGGCGCGAACTGGAACACGTTGAGAGACACAATCTGGTCAAGCCAGTAAAGAAGGCGCGAGTTGGTTTGATATCCAGCGTAATCATTATGATATTTCACTTTCCAAATTCTTTTACCTTTTATCTTTTTTATTGAACAAATGATGCACAAATAGAGAATAACATACTAAACAGTTGCATTTTGTTCTACACCACATATTCCAACCACACAACTCAAATACAGACAACTAGACACACAAAATATCCAACAAAGATTGCTATCCCCCTTTGATCACTTGTCCGATCAGACTATTTAAGCTGCGACTCGTAATGTGTCACCCCGGTCATTCCCATGCTAAAATCCACCACGTTCGATTACATCAAAAACGTGTTAGCATCAAGTCTTTGTCTATCATCATCACCTTTCGATTTGGACATAGACAATTCTCCATCGGATTGATATTTCATGTTCTTTTCTAGTTTGTTTGAACATTGCCAACTAGATTCATCTGTTCAGTTCTTGTGACATAACATTCGTTTGAATTAACATTTTGTGAATTCGTTTGTTTGTGAACCTTTTATAGAAAAACTCATGACAGAATTTGTAAACGATTTACGGAATAAAACCTCATACCATTTCACCCCCAAAAATCAAGCGTGTCTTTATTGATCGTATCCAGACCAAACAGGACGCGATATTTACATTACAAATTGTCAATTTGAATTTGATTACTGAATACTTCTAGATTCGCCATCTCATACGTATCACGTGACTGCATGCATCAGGACCAATCACCACTCAGCCCCAATCATATTCATCACAAAACTCAGTTTCACATTGTACCTTTTTTATACCTTAATATTCTCTGTTCATTTCGTTTGACTATTGACCAACTTGAATTGATTTGGCTCTTAGCCACTCAGTGCAGCATCGTTCTGCTGACGATTGTGCATTTCCACTGTATCTAGTGCCAACTGCCTAGTGCCAAGTGCCAAGTGCCAAGTGCCAAGTGCCAAGTGCCAAATGCCAAGTGCCAAGTGTCTGGTGCCAAGTGCCAAGTGCCAAGTGCCAAGTGCCAAGTGTCTGGTGCCAACTGCCTAGTGCCTAGTGCCAACTGCCTAGTGCCTAGTGCCAACTGCCTAGTGCCTAGTGCCAACTGCCTAGTGCCTAGTGCCTAGTGCCAAGTGCCAAGTGTCTGGTGCCAACTGCCTAGTGCCTAGTGCCAAGTGCCAAGTGCCAAGTGTCTGGTGCCAACTGCCTAGTGCCTAGTGTCAATTGCCAAGTGCCAAGTGCCTAGTGCCTAGTGCCAACTGTCTAGTGACTAGCGCCGAACACAAACCGAATCATCATTTCGTTTCAATCCCAAATATGACCGTCATCATCATAGTGCAGCATCGTTCTGCTGACGATTGTGCATTTCCACTGTATCTAGTGCCTAGTGCCTAGTGCCAAGTGCCTAGTGCCTTGTGCCTAGTGCCAACTGTCTAGTGCCTAGTGCCTAGTGCCTAGTGCCTAGTGCCAACTGTCTAGTGACTAGCGCCGAACACAAACCGAATCATCATTTCGTTTCCATCGCAAATATGACAAGTTCGTGTGTCATCTCTCCAACTGAGAGTGGTAGAAGAAGTGCTCTCGAGCAACTGCCAAATGAGCTCGGTGTAATCATACTGAAGCGATTGCCAACCTTCATGCAACTCAATTTTGGTCGAGTCTCCCGTGCTTGTGCCAACTTTCAACTTTTGACCACCACACTGCAGAAAACACTGTTCATCTGTCTCACCTGTAATGGCGAAGAAGAGTTCTACGATAGTGTTCTTATTCCTGATTCACCATTTCCAACTAAAAAGGCTCGGCTACTTTCGGTTACAGATGAGAGCGGTACTCAGCGTCCACTGGATGGATTAAAGTACAAAACTCTCATGTACAATTCGGGAATTATAATCAATGTTGACCGTTTGAAGGACAACAATCTCGACAACACCATCGATGGGTTGGGCATTAAATTTCCCAATTTAAGTGAAATAATCTTTTTTGAGTTATCGAATTACTTCACTCGAGCTTGGATTCATCAATCGGGCGCTTGCTCAGTGGTCTGCAGGTTTGCAAGTGTTAAAATTTCATCTTCGAATGGGAGATGTTAAGCCAAAAGCCGAAACAGACCGTCAATGGGCTGACATGCTTGGCAGACTGCAAACTATGCCTTCGCTGAAATCACTCACAATTGACTGCACTGAGGCCATCCTTGAAAAGTACCGAAAAGTACAGCCACAACCAAATGAGCCTCTTTTCCCAATGTTGGCAACATTGCGTGAACTTTATTTGTACACACACGACAGCGAAGACCTTGTCTACAGTTCATTTGGCCACTTTGCACGGCACAATCCTCACCTCGAGCGTGTTGGCTTTGAGTTTCTATACATCGAACCGTTACTGTTCAGTGACTATGCCAAGTTGGGCCAACAGATCAGCAGTCGAGTCACCCATTTGAACACTCTGTACAGTTTGCAGGCGGATCAACTGCTCTCAACTGTGCGCTCATTCTCATCACTCACAGTTCTGCAGCTCGAATTTGATCAACAAATCGAATACAAGAACACAATGGCTCTGCTTGCACCACTGCCCAATCTGGTCGAGTTGATGTTTGGTGTTACTCCCGCATTTGACATTTTGAGCAGACAAGCAGAACAGGAAACTGCAGTGACACCAGTCACATCAGTGAAGGCACTAAGGGTCACCACTGACTGGCACAAACATGGCATCCTCAAGAAGTTGTACATTCTCGATATGTTTCCCAATGTGCAGCATTTGGAGCTGTCCAATTTGTCAAGATGATGGCTCCCTCACACTGACCACTCAGAGCCTTTCTTAGTCAGGTTGAAGTCGTCGTTCACCGCTTGTTACTAGTGTGAACATAGCCGCTTTACTGGCTATATAAGCGTGTATGCTGAAGCACTCGATCATCGCATGTCTCGTATGTGTGCCGATCAGCTGTCTTTGTGACTTGTGTTAACTCGTTTCTTTCTTTGATAGACTTTGTGTCCTATTACCTTTTATTGGATCTCGATCCTCAAGGTCTGGTGGCATCTACTCGTAACTGACTTTGTGTCCTATTACCTTTTATTGGATCTCGATCCTCAAGGTGGCCTCTCTCGATCTCTCTCTCTCATTTTTGTATTTTACTTCATCACGAATAAAGCTTTTAACTTAACACAATTTGTCCAATTTCTGTGTGTCAATGCACTGTGAGACACTTAAAGAGGACTTTGCCAAAGATGAACATGCATTCTCTCACTGTTTGACCTTTTATCTCGATTCATTGAAGACACTCATCAAACGACTCGACAATAAACATTTCAAATGTACTTATTTCGATCAAAATGATTGGGTTAAGCGTTATATTGGAGACTATTTGGAGTTAATCAAAAATGATCCGACTATATGAACGTTCTCTTATCAATATTTTATCAATATTCGGATTGCTCGGATCTACGCAAGCTGCGCAAACAACATTCGAATCAAAGAATCAATCAATCTAATCAGTTTGTCTACACCAGCACAAGAATTTTTTGGTAAAATTTGCATCCCGCATCCGGAAGCTCCTCAGCAATGGCCTTCTCGAATTTGCTCGATCATCTGAGCATTATTAACAAACGCATTTCCGGTGCTGATCCACAGTTTGAGCCACATCAAATTGAGTGTATCTTCTCCCAACAGTATCACCAACATCCAAATCGATTGCACCCACTCCCAACAGTATCAGCATCCCCACCATATCACCAACATCATCACCCGAATCTCGTTTACATCAAACATTACCATCTCTAATTGAAAACATCATCACTCCCATCAGCATCACCATCACCCACTCAGTCCCGCCACCTCAGCAACAACATTCCTCATAGCTACCTTCCTGTTTTTTTCCCTCAAACCTATCTCGAACTGTACCTTCTGTATCACATTTGTGATCAACCCTCGCCAACCAATAATAAACCAAATTACTTCTACTATTTTTTTATTTTATTTGAATCAAACCACAACACATTCGTGTGCAGAATCATTTCATCAATCACAAACAATCCCACTTGGGAAAGTGTGATCACCATCAAGATTGCCAATGTACCCACAAACTCAAATACAATGTCTGACTTTATTTGTCTATACTAGCAGAAATGTTACATTACGAGACGAGAAATTACAAATGCGAAAATAGAAACGAGAAAATACACGAATATGTTACATATATTTCACAAAACTCATTTGCTATCTCCTGAGTCATCAATCGACTTGCCCTTTTTTACTATCATCATCCCTCTCACTAAGCTCAGTCTCATCCACTTCATCTCTCACCTCATCCTCTGAGGTGTTTGGCGATTTTCTCGAGATCCTGGCCTTGTTTTTTTTTGCCAGATGTTTCATCTTCCTGAGACTGAGCTAATTTTTTCCTGGTTTGTTCCTGGAGTGATTCATAAAGTCCTGTATCCTACGAAGGTAGCAATACAAACTATAATTGCAGCACCAATACTGGAAAGGACAATGGCAAGATGGAAGCCTGATAGGGGTGGGGAGTTGGACTTGCTGATGGTGGAGAAGTAGTTTAGAGAAACCTAACAAAAGTAAAGCCAAAATCAATGATTAGTATGAGTATATTGTGCATTAGTGAATTACATACGAGATGAGGAAGACATTGTCATGTTCAGTGGTGATGAACCATGATGACCTTTCATTCATCCCATTGTGAGTGGAGAAACCCACAGCCGAGTTTACTTTGTCTGAAATTATGGTGTCCACTGGATGGCCTAATGATAAATATTCATTAATTATTTGATTGATTTTATGGCTTTTATCAATTAACTTACTCTCGAGCACGTCTACTAAATACAGATTGTGGGAACATTCGCATGTACGAAGTTCACTTTCGTCAACAGACTCGTCCAAATTGAGGAGGAGAGCGCATTTTAAGTCCAATTCATTTGAGTAATGAATTGTCAACAAAAATGAAGACACATTGCTTTGGAAGATGAAGAATAGCTTGTCACTCGATTCCAAATCGAGGACAATTTGTGGCCACTTTGTGCTGGTGCGGCTTTCTGTGGCGCTAGTCAGGTCGAGGTAGCCGAGTGGGTGAAGTTTAAAATCCTTTATTTGAGCTTATACGACTTGGTTGTTGGTGGCAATGATGGTGATGGTCCTGTTTTGGCTGACACCAATGGCTCGTACTTTGATCACATTTTCCCTCAAATCCTCACAGGTTGACTATAATATAATTTGTATTTAGTTTTATTTTACAAAGTAAATAATATATAATATATTCATATTTGTAACAAACCAGTCAACACACTCTTAACGAAGGGTACACAAATCTAGGCCTGGGACACACAAAATGGCGGGTTTCGTCGTTCAATCGCTAGGTCCTAGTGCTTTAACCACAAATGGCGGCCAAATTTGCCCTTCGATGATGAAATCGTTCCTATAAACGTGAAACTGTCCGAAATAGCACAAACAAACGGTAACGGTAAATAATTCGACAATTAACGGTGCTATACACTTGAAGAACGTAGGATTCGACTCGAAAATGACTTAAAAGCACAGTTTACAAGAAAGAATGATGATTTAATAGTTAAAAGGATGAAATCTTGAATTGAAATGGGTGGCAAGGCTCTTGACAAAATAGTACGTCACAGGTTCCAGTGGAATTAAACTGTTGACGACTGTAGACACGGACTGTGGAAGGAGTTGTTCCAAAAAACCACCAGACTCGATGCCGTTGTTGAGATTTGCTACCGAAAATTAGTAGATTCCACCAGATTTTCGCTATTTTCACCACCAGTCGAGTGTAGACCGTGATAGTAGTCACAAAACGAACCAAAATTTGTCTGTTCTGTCCGTGACAAAATCACCATAAATCGAAGAGAGCGAGACAGACCAAGGTCAGGAGTTTATATACTCGAGAGAGGAGGTTATTGTGTGTAGTGGCGCCACTGCTGCACATTGACTGCACAAAACCGTGTGTGGAAGACTCGAGAAGGAGGTGGAATGTACTAGAACTTTCTTGAACAAGCGATGATGCAATACTCAAAAGTCGAGTGGAATCGTTCGTTTGACTCGAATTTTCGGGATTCTGGTTGACTTTGAGTTCCTAATGATGATGTCCGTGTCCACTAGTCGAATACAGTCTTGATTCCGAGGATTCTTCGAATTAACATTGAATTAGTGTTTATGTAGATGTGTGGTGAGCCTTGCCAGTCGAAATAACATAGAATAATGTTGTATATTGTGTTGTCAGTGTTACAAATTGAGGGTTAGTTAATCTAGATAAGAGTTAAAGTGTAAATTACAAAGATTCACTGGTAGGAGACCAGAATATGGAAAAGTGGGTGTGTTTTGATGGGAGTAAACATGGAATAGTGGAATTGTGTAGTATCTAACCGAGAAATTGTTACAAAATGTTAGATTATTGGTTAAATGTAGTTATTCTACAAACAAAAGTGCTTATCTTAAGAAATATGATTAGATCTAAGGTCAGTAAATAGATTATTTACAAAAAGGAGGTAGCTGCACGCTTTGAAATAGTCGCATCGAATTGATTCTAAGGTCGAAATGGTAGAAATAGTAGAAGCGCGAAATACGAAAGTGGGGCGATTCACAAAAGGCGTTATACTCATTATTTACATATTTATGATTATGATTTACCTCATCGAAACTTTGGCCATAAACAATACTAGTCAGGATGAAGAAGCAAATCAATTTTGTGAGAAACATTTTGCCAGACATTTGGTTGAAATTAGTAGTTTGAAAGATTATGATCTTTAGAATAACACGAACACGAGGTTTGTGGAGATGAAAAATGGGGTTTTGGCCCTTTGATCAAATCGGAAGCTCCCAGACGGTTTTGACAAGTTATATTTCTTAGGGTTTAAAGCATGGGTTAGTAGAGATTTGTATATAGACAGGCTTACCATACTAGTTTCACTGACGTTAACGCACGGCACAAATGGAGAGGGAATAGTTCCAAGAGAAGGATCCAAGTAAAGAGAAACGTGGGAAGATGCCAAGGATAGCAGAGCAAGGCAGCAGCGAAACTGTATAGTCTTGGTTTGGCAAAAAGTGAAGTAGAAAGTTAAAGAAAGTAGAACACTGTAACGTTCGAAATCGAATCGAAATTTTAAGCGAGCGTATTTTTAATTTCGTTATTACAAATATAAAAACCAAAAGCAAATAATTCTTGAAGTAATTTTGTTTAAATTTAGAACAATTTTAAATGTCGTTTTAATTAGTTTAATAAACCAATTATGCGTCAGAAGAAATTTAAAGACAAAAAAATGTTACTTGTTTTGGAATATTTTTTGAGGACAAAAAAAACAAACCAACTCGTAAGCGAATTTTGTTCGATTTCCAAAAGTCCATTTTCGGTCATGGTTGAACGTGATGCACAACTTTTGCCACAATATATTTACCCAAATTTTTCAGAAGTTGAAGCGACTAACACGAATTCTCTCACATTTGCTCGAGAAAACTTGACGATAATCAATTTCGACAAGCCTAGTACCCTAGTAAGAACATTTACAGTCCATGGATTGAACGGTATCGTAGGAATGAAGCGTTTGAAGTGAGGAATATTCTAAACCGACTACACTCTCATCCAATACCGCAATACGCCAGTCGTCGAAAAATGAAATTCAAACAAATGAAAAAACATGGCAGGGCACATCCAACTAACATCTCTGGATGATATGGAGATGAATTGGTAAGCACATCCAACTAACATCTCTGGATTATATGGAGATGAATTGGTAAACACATCCAACTAACATCTCTGGATTATATGGAGATGAATTGGTAAGCACATCCAACTAACATCTCTGGATTATATGGAGATGAATTGGAAAAAGACATCCAACTAACATCTCTGGATTATATGGAGATGAATTGGTAAGCACATCCAACTAACATCTCTGGATTATATGGAGATGAATTGGAAAAGACATCCAACTAACATCTCTGGATTATATGGAGATGAATTGGTAAGCACATCCAACTAACATCTCTGGATTATTCATTCATTCATTATCGAAGTACGCAACCACCATTTCTGGTGGACTTGGCCGAGCCCCGAGCAGTCTGATTACAGGCCAAGTTTTTGCTGATCGCGTCGCGTAGGGCGTAATGCAAGGTGCCGACTGGGGAACGAGTGAGTGGCAGGCCCACAGCTGAAGATCCCACCGATCTTCCCCCGAGATTCTCCTCGCGCAACCAGGACTGATTATTGCCTCACAGGGACTCACACCTGGTCGAGGATGGCACTAGATGGTAAGTGGTGAAGTGCCAGGAAACAATGTCACAGTTTTAAGAGGAGACATTTGGCCACTCCGTCCGTACCGAACTGGTTGGCTCAGCGGTCACTGGACTACCCAAATTTTTGTCCCTGGGATGGGGGACCGCGGTAATTCTAGCCAAAGCAACCAGACACACTTCCCAACTTCCGAAAGAAAGAAAGAAAGAAATGGCTGGCACCGGGGTTCGAACCTCCGCTCCCTTGAGTGTCACTGCCTGCAGCTCTACATACATGGAGATGAATTGGTAAGCACATCCAACTAACATCTCTGGATGATATGGAGATGAATTGGTAAGCACATCCAACTAACATCTCTGGATTATATGGAGATGAATTGGTAAGCACATCCAACTAACATCTCTGGATTATATGGAGATGAATTGATAAACACATCCAACTAACATCTCTGGATTATATGGAGATGAATTGATAAACACATCCAACTAACATCTCTGGATTATATGGAGATGAATTGATAAACACATCCAACTAACATCTCTGGATTATATGGAGATGAATTGATAAACACATCCAACTAACATCTCTGGATTATATGGAGATGAATTGATAAACACATCCAACTAACATCTCTGGATTATATGGAGATGAATTGATAAACACATCCAACTAACATCTCTGGATGATATGGAGATGAATTGGTAAGCACATCCAACTAACATCTCTGGATTATATGGAGATGAATTGGTAAGCACATCCAACTAACATCTCTGGATTATATGGAGATGAATTGGTAAGCACATCCAACTAACATCTCTGGATTATATGGAGATGAATTGGTAAGCACATCCAACTAACATCTCTGGATTATATGGAGATGAATTGGTAAGCACATCCAACTAACATCTCTGGATTATATGGAGATGAATTGATAAACACATCCAACTAACATCTCTGGATTATATGGAGATGAATTGATAAACACATCCAACTAACATCTCTGGATTATATGGAGATGAATTGGTAAACACATCCAACTAACATCTCTGGATTATATGGAGATGAATTGATAAACACATCCAACTAACATCTCTGGATGATATGGAGATGAATTGGTAAGCACATCCAACTAACATCTCTGGATTATATGGAGATGAATTGGTAAGCACATCCAACTAACATCTCTGGATTATATGGAGATGAATTGGTAAGCACATCCAACTAACATCTCTGGATTATATGGAGATGAATTGGTAAGCACATCCAACTAACATCTCTGGATTATATGGAGATGAATTGATAAGCACATCCAACTAACATCTCTGGATTATATGGAGATGAATTGATAAGCACATCCAACTAACATCTCTGGATTATATGGAGATGAATTGGTAAGCACATCCAACTAACATCTCTGGATTATATGGAGATGAATTGGTAAGCACATCCAACTAACATCTCTGGATTATATGGAGATGAATTGATAAGCACATCCAACTAACATCTCTGGATTATATGGAGATGAATTGATAAGCACATCCAACTAACATCTCTGGATTATATGGAGATGAATTGGTAAGCACATCCAACTAACATCTCTGGATTATATGGAGATGAATTGGTAAGCACATCCAACTAACATCTCTGGATTATATGGAGATGAATTGGTAAGCACATCCAACTAACATCTCTGGATTATATGGAGATGAATTGATAAGCACATCCAACTAACATCTCTGGATTATTCATTCATTCATTATCGAAGTACGCAACCACCATTTCTGGTGGACTTGGCCGAGCCCCGAGCAGTCTGATTACAGGCCAAGTTTTTTGCTGATCGCGTCGCGTAGGGCGTAATGCAAGGTGCCGACTGGGGAACGAGTGAGTGGCAGGCCCACAGCTGAAGATCCCACCGATCTTCCCCCGAGATTCTCCTCGCGCAACCAGGACTGATTATTGCCTCACAGGGACTCACACCTGGTCGAGGATGGCACTAGATGGTAAGTGGTGGAGTGCCAGGAAACAATGTCACAGTTTTAAGAGGAGACATTTGGCCCCTCCGTCCGTACCGAACTGGTTGGCTCAGCGGTCACTGGACTACCCAAATTTTTGTCCCTGGGTTGGGGGGACCGCGGTAATTCTAGCCAAAGCAACCAGACACACTTCCCAACTTCCGAAAGAAAGAAAGAAAGAAATGGCTGGCACCGGGGTTCGAACCTCCGCTCCCTTGAGTGTCACTGCCTGCAGCTCTACATACATGGAGATGAATTTGATAGCACATCCAACTAACATCTCTCGATGATATGGAGATGAATTGGTAAAGACATCCAACTAACATCTCTGGATGATATGGAGATGAATTGGAAAACACATCCAACTAACATCTCTGGATGATATGGAGATGAATTGGAAAAGACATCCAACTAACATTTCTGGATGATATGGAGATGAATTGGTAAAAGACATCCAACTAACTTCTCTGGATTATATGGAGATGAATTGGAAAAGACATCCAACTAACATCTCTGGATTATATGGAGATGAATTGGAAAAGACATCCAACTAAAATCTCTTGATTATATGGAGATGAATTGGAAAAGACATCCAACTAACATCTCTGGATTATATGGAGATGAATTAGAAAAGACATCCAACTAACATCTCTGGATTATATGGAGATGAATTGGAAAAAGACATCCAACTAACATCTCTCGATGATATGGAGATGAATTGGAAAAGACATCCAACTAACATCTCTGGATGATATGGAGATGAATTGGTAAAGACATCCAACTAACATCTCTCGATGATATGGAGATGAATTTGATAGCACATCCAACTAACATCTCTGGATGATATGGAGATGAATTGGTAAAGACATCCAACTAACATCTCTGGATGATATGGAGATGAATTGGTAAAGACATCCAACTAACATCTCTGGATGATATGGAGATGAATTGGTAAAGACATCCAACTAACATTTCTGGATGATATGGAGATGAATTGGTAAAAGACATCCAACTAACATCTCTCGATGATATGGAGATGAATTTGATAGCACATCCAACTAACATCTCTGGATGATATGGAGATGAATTGGAAAAGACATCCAACTAACATTTCTGGATGATATGGAGATGAATTGGTAAAGACATCCAACTAACATTTCTGGATGATATGGAGATGAATTGGAAAAAGACATCCAACTAACATCTCTGGATGATATGGAGATGAATTGGTAAAGACATCCAACTAACATCTCTGGATGATATGGAGATGAATTTGAAAAGACATCCAACTAACATTTCTGGATGATATGGAGATGAATTGGTAAAGACATCCAACTAACATTTCTGGATGATATGGAGATGAATTGGTAAAGACATCCAACTAACATCTCTGGATGATATGGAGATGAATTGGTAAAGACATCCAACTAACATCTCTGGATGATATGGAGATGAATTGGTAAGCACATCCAACTAACATCTCTCGATGATATGGAGATGAATTTGATAGCACATCCAACTAACATCTCTCGATGATATGGAGATGAATTTGATAGCACATCCAACTAACATCTCTGGATGATATGGAGATGAATTGGAAAACACATCCAACTAACATCTCTCGATGATATGGAGATGAATTTGATAGCACATCCAACTAACATCTCTGGATGATATGGAGATGAATTGGTAAAGACATCCAACTAACATCTCTGGATGATATGGAGATGAATTGGTAAAGACATCCAACTAACATCTCTGGATGATATGGAGATGAATTGGTAAGCACATCCAACTAACATCTCTGGATTATTCATTCATTCATTATCGAAGTACGCAACCACCATTTCTGGTGGACTTGGCCGAGCCCCGAGCAGTCTGATTACAGGCCAAGTTTTTGCTGATCGCGTCGCGTAGGGCGTAATGCAAGGTGCCGACTGGGGAACGAGTGAGTGGCAGGCCCACAGCTGAAGATCCCACCGATCTTCCCCCGAGATTCTCCTCGCGCAACCAGGACTGATTATTGCCTCACAGGGACTCACACCTGGTCGAGGATGGCACTAGATGGTAAGTGGTGAAGTGCCAGGAAACAATGTCACAGTTTTAAGAGGAGACATTTGGCCACTCCGTCCGTTCCGAACTGGTTGGCTCAGCGGTCACTGGACTACCCAAATTTTTGTCCCTGGGTTGGGGGGACCGCGGTAATTCTAGCCAAAGCAACCAGACACACTTCCCAACTTCCGAAAGAAAGAAAGAAAGAAATGGCTGGCACCGGGGTTCGAACCTCCGCTCCCTTGAGTGTCACTGCCTGCAGCTCTACATACATGGAGATGAATTGGTAAACACATCCAACTAACATCTCTGGATGATATGGAGATGAATTGGTAAACACATCCAACTAACATCTCTGGATGATATGGAGATGAATTGGTAAACACATCCAACTAACATCTCTGGATGATATGGAGATGAATTGATAAACACATCCAACTAACATCTCTGGATTATATGGAGATGAATTGATAAACACATCCAACTAACATCTCTGGATGATATGGAGATGAATTGGTAAGCACATCCAACTAACATCTCTGGATGATATGGAGATGAATTGGTAAGCACATCCAACTAACATCTCTCGATGATATGGAGATGAATTGGTAAGCACATCCAACTAACATCTCTGGATGATATGGAGATGAATTGGTAAAGACATCCAACTAACATCTCTGGATGATATGGAGATGAATTGGTAAAGACATCCAACTAACATCTCTGGATGATATGGAGATGAATTGGTAAACACATCCAACTAACATCTCTGGATGATATGGAGATGAATTGGTAAGCACATCCAACTAACATCTCTGGATGATATGGAGATGAATTGGTAAGCACATCCAACTAACATCTCTCGATGATATGGAGATGAATTTGATAGCACATCCAACTAACATCTCTGGATGATATGGAGATGAATTGGTAAGCACATCCAACTAACATCTCTGGATGATATGGAGATGAATTGGTAAGCACATCCAACTAACATCTCTGGATGATATGGAGATGAATTGGTAAGCACATCCAACTAACATTTCTGGATGATATGGAGATGAATTGGTAAAGACATCCAACTAACATCTCTGGATGATATGGAGATGAATTGGTAAGCACATCCAACTAACATCTCTGGATGATATGGAGATGAATTGGTAAGCACATCCAACTAACATCTCTGGATGATATGGAGATGAATTGGTAAGCACATCCAACTAACATCTCTGGATGATATGGAGATGAATTGGTAAGCACATCCAACTAACATCTCTGGATGATATGGAGATGAATTGGTAAGGACATCCAACTAACATCTCTCGATGATATGGAGATGAATTGGTAAAGACATCCAACTAACATCTCTGGATGATATGGAGATGAATTTGATAGCACATCCAACTAACATCTCTGGATGATATGGAGATGAATTGGTAAAGACATCCAACTAACATCTCTCGATGATATGGAGATGAATTGGTAAAGACATCCAACTAACATCTCTGGATGATATGGAGATGAATTGGTAAAGACATCCAACTAACATCTCTCGATGATATGGAGATGAATTTGATAGCACATCCAACTAACATCTCTCGATGATATGGAGATGAATTGGTAAAGACATCCAACTAACATCTCTCGATGATATGGAGATGAATTTGATAGCACATCCAACTAACATTTCTGGATGATATGGAGATGAATTGGTAAGCACATCCAACTAACATCTCTCGATGATATGGAGATGAATTGGTAAAGACATCCAACTAACATCTCTGGATGATATGGAGATGAATTGGTAAAGACATCCAACTAACATCTCTCGATGATATGGAGATGAATTTGATAGCACATCCAACTAACATCTCTGGATGATATGGAGATGAATTGGTAAAGACATCCAACTAACATCTCTCGATGATATGGAGATGAATTGGAAAAGACATCCAACTAACATCTCTGGATGATATGGAGATGAATTGGTAAGCACATCCAACTAACTAACTTTGACTTAGGGCACAGACACGACTTTTACGGGTGCTGCTATGGCCACGATTTGAGCCTCGGCTGTCTCCACATTTGTTACGAGCACGGTTACCACTTCGACCTTGGTGAGCGCCACGATTACCTCTTCGACTGCGTCGTCTCCCACGTGAGGTTGATCTTTTGCTACTTCGACTTAGATTTGATCCACGAGTACGCTTGTTCTTACGGCCAATTGACTTGTTTCGACGGCGAGACCGTCTTCGGCTTTTGCCACTGTGCGAATTTCCAGAGTTTCGCCCTTATTTGCTAGAACACTTGGCACCCGAGATTGGTCGTCTACGATTTCGGGAGCGACCAGCATTTGCGCCACGAGAAGACTGCTTGTCATTCCATGGGCCACCATCAGATCGCTTGCGACTTTGAGATCTGCCTCGAGTAGAACTACACTTGTACTTTCTGTCAGTGAACTTGTTGTAACTTCGAGTCTGGCTTTTCCTTTTTACCATACATTCTATGGTTTCGTTCTCTCCGGCTAGGTCTCGTTCGGCCCGAGATTGAACGTTTGCGACTACGAGATCGGCCCCGACTAGAATTTAAATTTTACTTGAATTCGTTTCTATTCAATACGAGAATTTTATTTAAGTTTAGAAATTATTTGAAACAAATCAATTAACAAATATATGAAAGCGATTGAGTGAAATTATCACTTCGGGTCAAAGAATTGATTTGCGAACGCAAATTGGACGCAAACTGACCGATTTTATAATAATGAACTAGTTAGAAAATTCAATCTCATGTTTGATTCATTTCGGTATAGATGTCTTGAAAGTCATAGTCGACTCGAATGTACTCCAATCGGGACAAAGTTGGAGATAGATAGATGAGGTAGAACATTTAAATCAATATATCCAAGTTCGAGTCGTTTTAGCGATGCCAGCGAATTGATCTTGGCAGCAAAATCACGGATTTTCTTACGAGTAACTTCACGAGTATCTTTAATGTCCCCAATGGCCAATTGCTCAACGTTTGGGAATAGTTCCAACATTGGTCCAAAAAAAGTCAACATTTACGAGGTTCACAATCTGTGAGGCAGATTTGTTCAAATCAGAAGTAAAACAGTCTTCCTCATTCACAAGGAGCGACTTGTTTTGTTTGCAGTAATGTTCAATCAGCCAATTTCACCTTGTGGCCACCAATCGCAACCGAACCAACTTCTTGATGTCACCATCCGAATTCACCTTCTTCAAAACGAGTTGCATCATCTCGTTAGGCAACTGATTGATCGGTCCACCACCGCCGGCGAGTTGAAAAGACGAGTCAGTGGCATTGACAACCACAACAGATTTGGTGTTTGGTTCCATTTAATTGAATGGTAACTAAATAGATAATAAATATAAATAAAATTAAACAAAATATAAGAGTAATTACCTAAGTTATACTCAGAAGAGTAGAGAGTTGAAAAGAGACTTGGATACTATACAATTGATAGCAAAGCTTAATGCGGACACACAAGTCGGGCTAAAAAGCTGATTGCGTAATAAGAGGAGCGACAATAAAATCGAAAATCGAGAGCCGTGAACGAGAACGTGAAGGGCAGACAGAGTGAGTGAGTGAATGTAAACAACAGCTAACAAACTTTGACACCCTTAATAAAGAACGTTTAAGAGAATATCCAGGTCCCAATATCATGATAATGGGACCTGGATATTGTTTTTTGTCAAAATCTACTAATCTACTACCACGGTATTGAGATGTGGGAAATCTCGATTCCTTACCTAAATCATATCAGGATATTAGGATGTATCTTTTCTAAATTTACCTGTTTATTATCGATTATTAATCCATTTATTTGTTTGAATCATCGGACAAATTGTTCCCTTCATAAAGATTATTAGTGAATTGCATTAAAAAGTTTTTTATTGACAACAAAAGATATATTTATTATATATAGAATTAAAATGAATTTATAATTTACATTGGCTTCCATGTGATAACTTCCTCATTAGAATTTGCAAAATCATCACAATTGGCATTGATATATAGGACATCTTTCTCGTAGCCAAGTGCCTTTTTCTTAAATTTTTTCTTCAATACGGTGAATTTCCAATCCTTCGAAATTCTGTAAACGAAATCCTTTGCTTTGTAAATCAAATCAGTGGAGCTAATTCTTGCTTTGTTAAGTGCTTTGAACTCTTCATCACGATATTCGGGATTCACTTTGTTTCGAATAATTAATTTCATCATATCAAACAAAAATACCACACGTTCTTCAATTTCTTTAGTCTGACCAATTCGTTGTCCGCTGCTTCGCCCTTTGGGAGATAGAATATTATATACCAAGGTAAGTTGATATCGATCGCGCAAACTTTCAAAAATGCTTGCTGTATCTCGAAAATCATTGTTAGCAACAAATGGCTCATAAGCTATTTGAGTAGATAAAGTATAAAAGAACCGAAGTTCATTAACAAGTTTTCGACTTGGTGCCATTTTCAAGTTAGCAGCAACTGGCTCATAAGCAATTTCAGTTGTTGATGGGCTTGATAAAATCCCTTTTGACGGATACTCGGATCGGGCCAAAATGGTTGATTGACGGACGGACAGAGCAACCGGGTCATAAGCAATTTCAAGGAATCGAACCAAAATCCAAAAACATCAGTACGAAAACAACAAAACGACCTGAATTTGACTATTTAGACATTTATAAGAGCCTTGTGTAGAAATAGTCAGTTTGTTGTTGTGTTAGTTGAAGTCACCTAGGGTCACTGTCGCTATTATTACGATCCAACTTTCGATCCACGCGTCCGTTTAAAGTCCAACCAAGTTTAAAGTTTAAACTCCAACCTAGTTGGCATCACAAAATGGACAGCATTTTCTCCAAGAGAAAGGTAAATAGTTAAAATAATTCATAGTGATCTTAACCCTGTTTTTTATAGTTAATTGTTTTCATAGAATCTGGCTATGATTCTGAATGTGAAGCTAATATGCCAGCTCATAAAATGCAAAAAATATCAGAGGATATTGGTACGAAATTATATCAAGATACTTTCGGAAATCGAAGTTAGAACGATCTAATAAGTCGCCTGGATTAGATTATTCATTTTTATCGAAATATTCTCTTGCTTGGGAATTTGCTTTCAAAAAGTTTAATGAATTGTACGATAATGATCAATCCAGTAAAGAAAAAGATCAGCAAGATAGAGATTCTGGACATTCAGATAACTGTGAAGATTTGTCAGATTCAACTAGTGATAATGAACAAGAATCGGAATCGGAATCGGAATTGGAATTGGAATCAGATTTCGAATTTTAATAATATGAACTATTAAATTTGTTGTACATATTTTTTACCTTATTGTACCTTATTTTAGTACACTTTGTATAATAAAAGTTTCTGATAATTTTTCTTTGATTGATCACAAGATTAGCCTACATATCTGCAATGCAATCACTTGTCCAAATAGCAGATGATGCAATGTCAAAATATTATACATCCTATTATCATTCTCCGTAAATTCAACGATCATGTCGAATTATCACTTCGGGTCAAAGAATTGATTTGCGAACGCAAATTGGACGCAAACTGACCGATTTTGGTTCGAAAAAATCCAAAATTTAAAATACGGTAAGTTATTTATTTAAGTTATTTATTTAAGTTTAGAAATTATTTGAAACAAATCAATTAACAAATTATATGTAAGCGACTTAGTCCCATGGTCGAGATTCGTTGGTTTCGAGTCCATCCATTGATTTCCAACATAGATTCCAGCATGTTGTTTATATTATATTTTGCGAAGCCCATCATTTTAACGACTTCAGCGCTAATAACCATATCCAAAGATTTTATAATTGCGGTCCTTTTCTCTTCCGGCATCGAATAGGCTTGTAAGTATTGCAAAGAGTATTGCAAAGAGTTGTGAAAAGACTGGATAACTTCTTTTTAAATTCTTTGCACTCATCATCCAAACCAACTAACATTTGGAGAATTGCATCTCTTTCAGCCGTTAGGGGAATAGGGGACGGATCATTGGAACCATTGTTCTCATCCTTGCTCGGCTTCACAGCTCCACTGGGACGTGCTTGTAAAATTTTTTGTCCAATATTGTTCTCAGGATTGGACACGACACCACGACATATCATTTCAATAAAATCAGTACAGAAATTGTTGGTAGTGGGATTGATGTCCAACATTGTGATCAGAATGTTCATCATTTTCAATTTTGAAAAGCACATCATCCTAGAAAGTTCACCGTGAATATTGTTGGATTTAATAAACGTGATCATTCGCTCCACCGGCATCGAATGGTAATTTAAGACCGTTGCCGAAGACAAACGAAACGAGCGGATAATTGAAGCTTTAAATGGTTGGTAATTTTCTTCAAAGTCAACCAAAACTTTGAGAATCTTGTCTTTTTTTACATCGCCATGCTCGGATTCGTTTCAGGTTTCGTTGGTTTCAGCTTGAAATAGTAACTAAATAGATAATAAATATAAATAAAATTAAACAAAAGATAAGAGTAATTGGAGGAGCGAACGAACAAACTCAAGCCCGAGCGAAGCGAGGGTTTGAGTTTGTGAGTGATCGACTCCTCTGGCGCCGCTTGATAGGAAAAGGCTTGTCAGCAGGATAGAGCCTACACCACTCAATGGATGACCCTAGAAATTTTACCAAAAATTCTGGTCTGGGTGTAGACGAACTGATTAGATTTTGGGCCCATAAGGTCAAAGGTCACCGGAGATAAAAAATAATTAGTGATATTTTACATTGATATGTATTGAGATATGAGTCAAAGTGTGTGTTTGTCGCACTCTGATGACTCATCGATGACTGAACTGATAAGGACGAGTGCTCGGGATACTTCCGCTCCGACTTTACGCCATCGGCGTCACTTAAGACTAGTTATGTAAGATCTACTCAACGGAGTAGATACTTGAACTTGGATACTATCCATACTAAAGAACGTAATGATAATAGGGTCAACGATTTTGAGATTTCCCACATCCCAATACCATGATATTAGGATGTGGGAAATGATTCTGTAATCAATTTATTGTCTGAATCAACGGACAAATTGTCGGGCAATGTCAACAGATACAATGCTTTAGCTATGGGTATTGGACAAATTGAAATAAAACGAAATGAGAGAAGATTCCATTGACAACAAAATTTATATTTATTAGAATAAAAAATTAAAATTATATTAATCAATTGGCTTCCATGTGAGAAGTCCCGTGTGTTCATTTTCGAATATAGCGCAATCACGATCGATAAACCGGACTTCATCATCATCATTATGGTTTACGAGGGTTCGAAATTCGTCCTCCAAGTCTGGAAATTCATCAAGATCAGAAATTAGATCAATCAAGTCAATAGATTTCGAGAACAATTTCATGGTGTTTTTTTGCAATTTTCGAAGTAATTTGCGCTCGTTACTACGAAAGTTCTTGCTCATGGATGAGTAATATAATTACATAAGATCTACTCAACGGAGTAGATATTTGAACTTGGATACTATCCAATGGATAGCAAAGCTTAATGAGGACACACAAGTCGGGCAATAAAGCTGAATCGTAAGGAGCGACAGATTGAAATTGTAAACGAAAATTAAATCGAAAAAAGACGAGAGCACGAGAGCACGAGACGGCCAACGGAGTGACTGAACTAATTGTAAACAAAGCCAATTTTGACACCCTTTATAAAGAACGTAATGATAATAGGGTCAACGATTTCGAGATTTCCCACATCCCAATACCATAATATTAGGATGTGGAAAATCTCGATTCTATAATCAATTTATTGTCTGAATCAACGGACAAATTGTCGGGCAATGTCAACAGATACAATTCCATGACTTGAGTTGCGAATGTTCTTCTTGTTCACAATGTCAACAAGAAAGTTATATAAATAAATCCCAAAATACCCTTTCAGCGGACACACAAATCGGGCCAAAAGGTTTAACTTAACAAAATTTATTAGAAAAAAATTAAAATTATATTAATCAATTGGATTCCATGTGAGAAGTCCCGTGTGCTCATTTTCGAATATTTCGCAATCACGTTCGATAAACCGGACTTCATTATCATCATGATGGTCTACGATGGTTCGAAATTCGTCCTCCAAGTCTGGAAATTCATCAAGATCAGAAATTAGATCAATCAAGTCAATAGATTTCGAGAACAATTTCATGGTGTTTTTTTGCAATTTTCGAAGTAATTTGCGCTCGTTTTTACGCAACTTCACGTTCATGGATGATACGTGGATGATTTGTTTCATAATTTTAAACGTAAATGAGAGACGCTTTTGAGTATGCTTAAGGTAACTTTTTCTTTCGGTTATGCTTCTCTCACCGGGATTAAGAACAGTGTAAACAACATGATATGAATAGCGTTCGCGTAATAGTTCAAATCGTTGAGCTTTTAGATGTAACTCATGATTCGGAGCCGTTGATTGGTATTTGAGTTGATCGTTAGTTGCAAAAGCACAATAGAACCTTAGTTGAGAGATTGTATCCATTTTTTTATAATGAGTCAAATGAGTGAAGTGGTATTTCACAACAAAACAATAACACATAAAAATGAGACTATTTAGACATTTAAGCTTTCTTGTGTAGAAATAGTCAGTTTTCTGTGTTGTGTTGTTAACTCACTTAGCGTTGGTCACTATTATTACGTTCCAACTTTCGATCCACGCGTCCGTTTAAAGTCTAGTACTCTAAACTCCTACCTGATTGGCATCACAAAATGGAAAGCATTTACTCCAAGAGAAAGGTAAATAGTTAAAATCATTTATAGTGATCCTAAACCTGTTTTTTATAGAATTTTGACTTCAGCTATTCTGAATCTGAATCTGATTCTGATTCTGAAGCTGAAGAAAATGATATGCCAGCTCATAAAATGCAAAAAATATCAGAGGATATTGCTGAGCATTTATTTCAAAATACTTTCGGAAAATCTAAGTTAGAACGATCTTCTAATAAGTCGCCTGGATTAAATTATTTCTTTTTTATTGAAATATCCTCTTGCTTGGGAATTTGGTTTGAAAAAGTTTACTGAATTGTACCGTCAATCCAATAGAATTAAAGAAAAAGATCAGCAAGATTCTGGACATTCAGATAATTGTGAAGATTGGTCAGATTCAACTTGATAATGAACAAGAACAGGAATCAGATTACGAATTTTAATAATATGAACTATTAAATTTATTGTACATATTATATAGTACCTTATTTTACACTTTGTATAATAAAAGTTTCTGATAATTTGTCTTTGTTCTTTCTACTATCGATGCCAGGTATTGCAAAGATTGATCACAAGATTAGCCTACAGATGAATGCAATCACTGTCCAAATAATAGCAGATGATGCAATGTCAAAAAATCGCCATGATATTGGGATGTGAGAAATCTCAAAAGGTCCAGAAAAGTTTCCGGTTTATCGGTAATTTTGTCTATTGTGACCCAAATGATTATACTCGATGTACTTCATTATTTGGCATTGCTTTCGGTTGGATTTTGGGACACAAGCATTACTGTGGCTTCGATAATCCAGTTGGTTGCACTGCAAATGCAATGAAACGTGCTAGTGCAGTTCTAGTGCAGCATTGGTTCATTTTGTAACCAAATATCTCAAAATTCGTCCAATACCCATCATATTAGTTTTGCATTGTATCTCGTGACATTACCCGATAATTTGTCCGTGGATTCGGACAACAAATAGATTATAAAATTAAGATTTACTAAATGAATCGTGTTTTCTCACATCTCAATACCATGATATTGGGATGTGAGAAATCTCGAAAAATGGTCCAGAAACAATTACGGTTAATCGGATTTTAAGCCTATTGTGATCAAATGATCATACTCTATGTCAGGGATGCGCAAAGGGTGGACATCAGTCCACCAATGTCCACTAAAAGATTTAAAATGAATAAGTTTCAAAATAATTCGTTCATTCAATTGAACAAAATAAAAAGCTAAGAATGATTTTTCCCCCACTTAATTTTGATGACCAATTAGAATTGGTTTCAAAATCTTCTACCTTATATCATATTGATTTAAACTAATCAAAGAAATATCCATTTAAAACAAAATTGAAAAGAAAAGAAAACTTTTTAGCCACATTAGCTCAAATAGTGTATCTGTTTTTTATCATTATCCATCTGAGCAGATTTAAAATTTTCACACATGTTCATCATGTTCCTAACAAGCGATTGTCAACAAGTTTGAATTTCATTGACCAATCATTTTCAGAACCTCAAACTCATATTTAAAAAAATAAATCAAATTTTTTTCTTCTGTAAATAGCGAAGTGTTATGTGGAGATACATAAATGAATTTTGATTAAAAGGAAAATTAAGATGCCCACTTGAATCATCATCTCTATCAGCCTGGATTTGTCAATCAAAGATGTTTTATTTACTTTAAATGAGATAATCCAAATGAGTTGAATTGTCTACAGAAAAATATTTTTTAACTAAAGTTGTTAATATTATTGAATTATGAACACAAAACTCAATCTAACATAGCGTTTTCCAACAACTCTTATCGGAATGGTAAATTTGATGACCACGTTCGGTTCAACAATCATTTAGTAATCAGACTAATCTTTACTCCACTACCTGAAAATAAGTTCAGAGCTCAATTGACCATTGAAACTGATCCTCAAGGTAGTAAAACTAAAATGTTCTTTGAATAACTACCATAATATATAATATAATCCAAATTTTGAAAAATGCCAACTTTCAACATTTTGACTCGTACAATTGTATTTCGAAACTTTTGTGTAAATTCATTGTATTTTGATTTTTGAATTGTATTTTGAATTCATTAATGACAGATAAAGGGTGGACTTTTAGTACATTGAATGTCCACCCTGTTGGACTTTGCTTCGAAAAGTTTGCGCACCCATGGCTTAAAGCCTTTGGTTCATTTTGCAACCAGATATCACAAAATTTGTCCAATACCCATCATATTATTTTAGCATTGTATCTGTTGACATTGCCCGACACTTTGTCCGTTGATTGAGACAATAATAAATTTTAAATTCGACATTTAAATAAGGAATCGAGTTTTCTCATATCCCAATATCATGGGAATGGGATGTGGGAAATCTTAAATGGACACAACTGCATTATGGTGAGTAACGAGAAACGAGAGCTTGAACGAAAGTGAGTGAGTGACCAGAATTGTAAACAAACTTTGACACCCTTCATAAAGAACGTCCTGATAATAGGGTGAACAGTATTTTCTGATATTAGGACAAGTAAATAAATGGAATGGGACACTGAGTTTCGAGGCACCACTGGCCGTGAATTTTAATAATAATAATAATATATATGATAACAAAATAAAAATCAAATACTAAATTAAAACAAAATTAAAAGCTAAAATTAAATTAGTACCAACGGGCGATGAATATTTTCTTCATATCTTCTACTTCTTTCTTTCTTTTTTCTACTTTTTTTTCTTTCTTCATCATCCGGATCATCCGGTTCATCCGGTTCAATAAAGCATTCAAAAGCTATCTTTTCCAAATAAATAATGCGGAAAGGGCACACATTTTTTGTGGTAGTTCGACATCCCAACGCTGATTTTTCCTTTTTTCCATCTTCATTTTTGTCATAAAATGCATAGAAGCAATAGGGGCAATGGGCAATGCCGTCGTGTGCGAGTGCATGTGCTGGTGAACGTGCCCGACGAATTATAAATTTATCGGCTTTTTTCTTTGCAACAGTGGGATAGTATTCATAAAAGGTGAAATATCCGCGAAACAATCGGATGCGAAAGTGAAGCAATCGATTTAGATCGCGATTTTACATGGCCAAGGTTTCTGGGGTCTCATCTCTTTGAGGGTGGCCTGGATAAGTTAACGTTTCATTAGTTATAGGGTCGCTGTATGAGATATTCCAGACAACTGGACAATCGGAATCCCAAAAACCATTGCCATTTCGAAGTTGTCGAGGTGTAAGTTTATTTGGCAAAAGAGTTTCTTGATAAACAGGCCAATGTTCACCCTCATCATTTTTCGGTAATGCGATATCTCGTCCATCTTGACGCCACTGATATTTGTTGTACCAGCAATACCGATAGCAAAGTCTCACCAATACAACAAACCCGTCGGGAATGGCTTCTCCAATAGCAGGAAGGGCTTCTCCTTCAGGAAATTCTGGAACTTCAATTGGAACTACATCTGGCACAATTGGATGCACAATTGGAGGCACAATTGGTGCTGCTGCTTCTTCGTTATTAGCTTCCTTAGGAACTGGCAGTTGAAGAAGTATCATCTTCCTTTTGGTCCTTTGTGGCTTCTTTACCAGGTTGGACATTAGCCTTAGGAGAAACTGAAATGGCTCCAGTTGGAGGCACAATTGGTGCTGCTGCTTCTTCGTTATCGTTACCATGTTTGTCGGAAACATGCAATAGAGCCTTTGGCGAAGAAGTTTGACTCCCTTGCGGGACTGTTGCTTGGTTGCTGGTTGCTGGTTGAAAAGCATCAGCAGGAAGGGCTTCATCTTCTACAATTAGAGGCAAAATTGGTGCTGCTGGTTCCTTAGGAACTGAACTGGCTCCAGTTGAAGTTGGTTGATACACATCAACTTCAACTTCCTTTTTCTCAAGATCAGAATGTGACGGATTCGCGGATCGGGTCAACATCGGGTTCACATGCTCAGTTGGTTCGGTAACTAAAGCAGGTTTGCTCAAACCAGGCGCGTCTTCCTTTTGGTCTGTTGGTGAAGCAGGCAATAGAGCATCCTCATCTGGATCTTTTTGCTTAGGAGGGTCATCAGCCTTAGCTGGTACCTTAGGAACTGAACTGGCAGTTGAAGGAGTATCTTCCTTTTTGCTTAAGAGGGTCATCTGGTTGGACATCAGCCTTAGCCTTAGGAGGAACTGAAATGGCTCCAGTTGAAGTTGGTGGTGGTTCGGAAAACTTTGGCGAGGCCACCGGAGTTTGAACCCCCTTCCGGGACTGTTGCTTGGTTGCTGGTTGTTGGAGACACAAATGGTTCAAAAATGATATAAGGCCTGATGGAAGGCGCTCTTCTGATGGTTAGAGTCATCATCATCCTTTGTGGCATCGTCATCTTTTTTGCTTAAGAGGGTCATCAGCCTTAGGAACTGAACTGGCAGTTGAAGTTGAAGTGGCAAGTGAATCGGTAATCCCTTGCTCATTGTTGGCTTGCGAGTCTTCGTGATCACGGTTCGTGATGGCTTCCTCTTGCTCAGGAGTTTTTGGGCTTGTCAAAGTCTTGACTTCAGTTGAAGGCGCAATTGGAGGCACCTTTTCCTTTGTGTCATCAGCCTTTGCAGGAGTTTTAATGTCGGTGTCTTTCTTTTCAGGAGTTTGCTGAGTTGAGGCTGAAGTGGCAAGTGAATTGCTACCATTGTTGGCTTGGTCTTGCGGGTCTTCTTGACCTTCGTGCACAGGTGAAGGTGAAGCGGAAGAGCCAAACGAGTAAAACGAGTAAACTGGACTCTCATGACTGCCCGGAGGTGTGGCGGCATTACTAGTACTCGAACCTGCAGCTGGTTCGGTGAACACTGGAACTTGCTCAGGAGTTTTTGGGCTTGTCAAAGTCTTGGCTTCAGTTGAGGCTGAAGTGGCAAGTGAATTGCTACCATTGTTGGCTTGGTCTGGTAAACCAGTAAATTGCGGGACTTCAGCAGTTAAGGAAGATTCAATTGACTGATTTTGGGTAGTGTCATCTTGATCTTCGTGCACAGGTGAAGCGTTAGGAGGTGTGGCGGCATTACTCGAACCGGCAGCTGGTTCGGTGAACACTGGAACTTGAACACTGGAACCGGCCGCTTGCGATTTAGACAACTTCATTGTATTATCTAAAAAATACATAAAATATATAATTAAAATTTAGATTTTAGAATTAATGTGACACATTACATTCTGCAGAATATTATTATTAATAAGGCACTCAAAAGGCTCATGGTTCAAAGGCGGAAGCAGACAAATGACAAGTTAGCCAACAGTGAACGCAAGTTAAGACGATTATGACTGTGCTTGGTTATAAACATCTTTATAGGCAAAATATTCCTATTGTTGTGTTGGATTTGGGTTTTGTTGGGATACATAATTGGATAAGGGGAGGTTAATGTAACTTAAAGAGATTTTGATTTACCTTATGGGCTAATCACAAATGTGTTCAATTGCCCTTAAGGGGGTAAATTAAGATGTAATAACTTTTTAGTTGTTTAGATATTAATAATTTTGGTTCTATTTGTGCATTTTAATAAAACAATTTTTTAAAACAAAATTTGAAAATGCGACTTTTGTGCGATGTCTTTGACAAGACTAAAGCACAAGCTTACATTAAAGCTAGAATTGATTAATATATTTGACTGATTGCGTGATTCTGTTTATGAATTTTTTTAAAAATGGTAGACTGATACTAATTTGTCATTTTTTAAATAATTTGTTGACAATTTTTATCATGTTTGATTTACTAATTTTTCACGTATATAAAATTTGAATCTTTTTAAAAATCTCCAAAAATTTTAGTTAAACGTATTTAACTTACGTACATATACGTATCAAAGACAATTTTAAATATACAAAAATGCATTTGTGTGTTCTTAGATTATTTGTGACAAACTTATAATTGCTATTAAAAAAAAATGAATATGTTATTTTGCTAACAGATCTCAAATTTGAAAACATTGTAAATGTTTTTAACTGTTTCAAGACTGAATTTTTTGGTTCTTCATTTAATTGGTTATAATATAACCGTTATATTGAAAGATATATAAGTTGTTTATTTTTTGTTATTATGACATTAAGAATTTTTTTTAACATAGATTTGTAATCTCTCGTTTCTAAGAAAACCCACTTAAAATTTGAAATTTCATATTCCTGATTAGCATTAAAGATAATTTAATAATTTAAAAAAATATGAATTGATCTAGTCAATGTTTTTGTGCCATCGCATTCACTCGACAATATGAATTGGACAGGAAAATTATTCGAAAATAGTTCATTTGGTTTGTTTGGAACATTCTCGGTCATTTGATTTGATGTTTGATATAGTAGTTTGATAATTTGTTTGTGGTATTTGATTTTTTAAAATATTGATTGTAATAAGTTTGATTTAATTACTGTTCACATATATAAAATTGTTGTTTTTTCTTTAAATCGCTATAAAATTTTTGTTAATTGCAATTAATCAGCTTTCTTATTCACCTTCTCTGTGTTAATTGTCAATGGAATGACGGTATCAGACTATTAGTAAGTCTATTCGTTTGTCTGTGACACAAATACAAATTTATAAATTCAATGTCTACATTGTGCTTTAAAAGGTTGTTTTTACACTTTATTCGTGTTTTTGTTGTTGTTGCTGTTGTCCAGAAAGTAATCAATTTGATTTGTTCGGCTTATTCAGGATCGTGATTTGTTTTTGACTTAAACTTATCAGAAAACACACACAACAAGTCAATTGACGATTTGGTGAAGTTGATTGGTGCACAAATTGGTTGCTTTTGATGATTCGATCAAGCAAAGTTTGCGTTTTTCTGTTAATCTCAACTTTCTTCTTGATTTGGGTTTTTTAAAATCTTTAATTGCTTTAGTACAGAAAAAGTTCGTTTAGTCACGTTGTATTTTCAGGGTTTGCTTGATTCAGCATGACATTTCTAATAAACGCAAAAGTTATTTAAATAGAACGTGCTACAATAAATGATTTATGATTACAACATTTTATTTTATTTTTTGTAAAATTTCGGGAATTAATTGAAAATGTCTTTCGATATAAATATAAAAATATCTTGACTAGTCTTTGCTCAAGTACGCAATATGTAATGTATGTTAAAGCGAATTGATTTTGTTTGTTGTTTTAATTTGTTTTAATTAGTTCATCAATTTCATGAGATATTTTAAAAGGTTTAGCTTATTTTTCGTATTTATTTTTTCGTTTGTAAATAGATTTTGGTTTAATATACTTTTTTTGTAATAAATGAATCAGATGTTTCAATTTTTACTGAGAAATGTTTCCATAAGTTACATATGGTTCATTTTTTGTTTGTTTTTTGTGTTAGGGGCCATACTTTAATTACGTGATCAACTGACTGGGTGGGAGGGGTCCAAGGTGTGATCACGCTTTGATCACGGAATTTTGGAAGGGGTCTAAAGTTCAGACCAAACAAAGAATCCCGAATTCTCGGATCTTTAGTTATTGAAATACATGTTAATAGTTTGTTGCCATACAATGCAACTTATTGTACAAATCCAAATATAACGCATGCGCATTTCACATTCGTCTCATGATTACACTGCGCTAACTGTAGGCAAAATTTTTTTTGTAGGGGTAGGGGTCACGTCATGATCACGGACTGATCACGCATGGTACTAGGGGGTCAAAATCTTTGATTTTTTGATCACGTAATTAAAGTATGGCCCCTTATCTGCAATTTTAAACGATTTGAGTATTAAGTTTTGGTTAACGAAATGTGCTGAGAGGTGCAAGTTGCTTGAACATGAGTTTTAATTGATTGTTCTATACAGAGAACTAAGTTTTAATTGATTAATCAACATTTATACAAACAATCATGGTTCTACAGAACTCACAAATCTTACCGCAACACTTTTTTAAGGTCTATTTTTTGAATTCAGGTTTCTTGTCTTAATTGACTCTCGGGAACTTAATTGGGATTTCGAATTACAAATTACCAATACAATTTTTATAACTGTGTCAGACTAACTAAATAATTTTTCGTTGTACAAATTCGGTTTTATTTATACTAGGTGATCTTGATAATCGACGATGATTTAAAAGGTAAATGACAATTCAGTAAATATATTATTATAGGTGTTGTTAAATTGTACATTTCTCATACTTGGTTTTATTCCTGTTTCAATGTGATGTCTGGTCTGATGATTATAAGATAACGTTAAAAAAATTAATCAATTCACAGTCAAACTGTGTTTGTTAGCTTTGTGTTGTACCAGGGGGTTATTGACTAACTATCGGTTTAAATAAAATTCTTGCTTAACTTTTTAAAAAATTTTAGTTTTTATTATTAAAAATTTGCATTCAATTCTTTCACAAAAGTTTTTTCTCCTGTCATCCTCCAAGTCATCTTAAAAAGGTCGCTTTAAAATAAATGTGTATTGTTTATTAAGCATAATTTGTGAGTGTTGCTTAGTTATTTTTTTTGCTTTAGCTTTCTCTTAAAAAATTCATAAAATTTGAGTCAGATCATTAAAATGGTTATATTTGTTTTAATTTTAATATTTCCATACTAATTTTTGTTATAAATCTGTTTTTCTGCTGCTAATTCCAATTTACTTTCATTTTGTTACTCGGATTTATTACTTGCATAGTGATCTAGTTAGTTAATTTCTATTCGATCATCTTAATTAAAAGGTCCGTAAGAAGTTTTTGAAGGGTAAACTAACAATTTTTTTCTAATTTCTAAATAGACTTGAATTTTTTCAAACTCTTTGTTTTAATTTTACACAAATTTAATTTTCATCAATTTTAAATGGCAATATTGATAATAGACAAAAGCCAATTTCCAAAAGGTTGTTTTGAAATTATATTTTTTGAATTTGTTTTTAATTCAACAAATGTAAAAATCTTGATTCACAATTTTTACAAACTTTAAATGCTCACTTTATTATTAAATGTAGACTTTTTTATGATGTGTTTCTGGATTTGTAAGAGTCGAAAAAATAAGAAAGAATTTGTCGACTATTTATCTTATGGTTTAAAGAGTTGTGATGGTTTCCAAACCGTTTCTTTAAAAAATAAAAGGCTATTCGTAAAAATTGAACAAGATTTAAAAGAATTTTATATATCTAATCAAGTTAATCATATGCGCATATATTTGATTACAATTGCAAGAAATCTTTAATAAACTACAATTGGTAACACAAAACATGAAGATCAAATGTTATGGAATGACTCATTTAGACTTAGATTGCTGCATTATACGAATGATTTTTAATCTGTTGGACCCTAAATTGTTTGTTTTTTCGTTTGCTTTATGCCAAATATGAATAATCTTGCAATGTTAGATGATTATCTGGTGGCAATGCACTATATTTGTTTACTGCGCTGTTTCTATGATTTATATCGTTTGTATGATTATTTATGAAAATAAAACAGTTAATATTTTTTGTTTGAGCTGGATAGAAAATATTTTAATTGTTAGGAGAGTTAGGAGAGAATATGAAGTCAGTATTAAAAATGGTAAACAATATTTATGTGAATAATTTTAAAACACAGAGTTGAAAGGCAAAGGAGGTTGCATCCCGAGCTCTGTTTTTTCAAAAGGTTCACTGAATTTAATTTATGATGATTTTTGTTTTAAACTAATTATCTTATAATTAGGATTTTTTATTAATAAAATGTCGAATTTGGGTTATATGTATGAATTAGAGAATTTTTGAATTATATTGCATTAGAATGGCTAACAATAGGGAACAAACTGTTGAAAGCGTCAGGTAAGATGGAACTAAAGTTTTTTACAAGGTAAAACATTAAATTTTAATATATTAAAAACTCATTTTTGAATTGATTAACGGATTTTTTATATTGATTTTAATTTTATTTTTTGTTATTATAAAATGTATTCTTTTTCGTAAGTGTGAATAAAAGGTTAAACGTTATTCTAAGTTTTATCTGCGTGTAAGTTTCTCATTCGCTTTCTCGATTTAAAAATTAATTGTTTGATATGTACAAAGTATTTTTGTTGGCAACATTTAGAAGGTAACGTCATTTTGAATATTACATTTTATCTGAGTTATGTTTTAGTTTTAGCATCACGTGGCTGCTAGTTTTTTTTGGTTACATTTATTATAAATCATCAAAGAAAACTTTTTGTATGATTAGTGTTGGAATGGGAGAAATGTTGGATGCTTGGATGAGGTGTTGTATTGTTTCATAAACACATTGTTTGTCTTGTTTAGTTTACATTTAAATTTAACGCCGCAAGAATGAAACGGTCCGAAAATTGAAATTATTTTAACTAATTCTTGTGGAAATCTTCTTCTTATTAATGGTTATCAACTTATAAATAATTTATTAATGAGCTTAAATGCATCATCACTTATGTTTTTAGCTCTCCTTATTAACTGAAGATTGTTATTCTTTTGTTTGCGTTAAATAACACAAGTTTGGGAAGTTGTATTTAGATTTGTGTTTATCAAGGTCAGTCTGTCTGTCTTACGGAAAAACATTTCACGGGTAACTTTTTGTATTATAAAATGCATTCTTTTCCCACACAATTTAATGGTTAAACAATATCAATCTGCACATTAAATTTGTATTGTATTTGTATATTTTTAGATTATTTGCTATATGGTTTTTATCAACTTGTAGTTTGGTTAACAGAGCTCATATTGGGTCGTCTTTAATAAAGGTAAATATTTATTTGTTAACAATTAATTTATGCTAAACTTTTAGTATATCAGTTTTGTTTAAAATTTGTGTATATTATTATATTGTTTTCATATATGTAATTGAGATTTGATGATTAAGGGATCGTTTAAAAAGGTATTTCATAATTTAAGCTTCACTTCATTTTCATTTTCGACATAGATATTTTTAAAATTTTTGATTAAATACCATTCTGTGACAAGTAGTGAATGTGAATGTCATATTTATCGTGTGTTGAAATATGTCAATGCGAATTTGTGAGTCACTTTAACGACTCACTCCTAAATGGATTAATTTATTCGACAGTCTCTTCGGTTTTGTTGTTTTCAAAATGTTTACATTTCTTAAAATTATTCTTAAATTTCACATTCTTAAATTCTGGGATTCATAAATACTCCCGTGAAAACTTAAATTTTCAATAACAAATTAACATGTTTTCTAATGAACAAACAGGTCTATGTACAATATAAACTTTTTTGAATTTTGATTTCGTTGAGAGATTTAACACTTTCATTTTCTTATTTCGAATTTTTTTTGTAAAATATTTATTTTTAGTAAGTGACATTGTTTCTGTAAATAATATAAAATTGGAAAGGTTATAGTTTACAACTTAACTGTTTGGACAGTCAAAATCTAAAGTTTCAATTCTGCTTTCACTCTTTTAGTTTTAAATTCGTATTTAATATTTCTTATTTTAAAATCACTGCTCATATATTGGAATTTACAAGGTCCTTATTTATTAATTCAACGCGAATAACTTTTGTGTCTATTACTAAAATCCCAAACTTATTCACTCTAACTAACGATTTCTCCGATTTCAGATTGAGCTTGAGATTGGATATTTGTATTTGTCTAGAGATTATTTTCAAAATGTATTTTTAATTTTTTGAATTCTCACTCTCTTGCCAACAAATAAATCAAATCATCTTGAAATTCAATCGGTCTTTTCGTTTATCATTAAAAGAAATAGTAAAAACAATAATAAATAATGAGAAACAAATAAAATTAAAAATATAAAATTATTATCAACTATTTTTTTTGGCTCTGCTTTCAATTGAGCCCAACTGTATCCAAACGTTAGTCCTTTATCAAATGGTCAATTATTTTTAATTTCTTCTATTTTGTTTATATCAAATTCAAGCGCATTGTTGCCATTCCAATTTTGTATCCTCTTTTGGCTGGCTGATCGAATGTTGGAATGTAAAAGAAGGATGAACTTGCACAAGGTTAACTTTACTAATTTGTATAATCGAAATCTATAATCACAAATCGAATTTACATTTATTTTATCAATTTTCATCTTAATTTTCTTCCTCTTTATTTACATGGTCTCATTTTTTATCAATTCAACCTGTGTAATAAACTTGGCTTTGTGTTTTTATTGTTATTAACATTTTTTATTCATTTCATAACATGAATCTTCTATTTCAGGTTTACTATAACAATTCGTTTCACCCCCAGCAATGTAGAACAAAGCTCTACCTTGACAATCAATTTTTATTTTTTTAGATTCACTTCAAAATATTTAGAATATTACAATTAGTAGTGAGTAGGGAGTCAATCAATTCGAGTGGATTACTCTTATTCGCTATTTAATAATGCCAATACACAGGATCAATTGATTTGTTTATCACAAAACAATTTATCTTCTGTTTTTATTAAGCGCTCTTGAACCAACTCAACGAACTCCACTTTTTTCAAAAGGTTTACTCAACTTAATTTATGTTTTTGCTTTGTTTAAAATTGTTTGTTTTATACGTTGAATTACGTGGTTTTATAAAAAAAAATGCAAATTTGTGTTATATGTTTGAATTATAGAATTTTTGAATTTTTGTAAATATTTGCACTAGAATGGGTATCATCAAACTGACAATTTAAAGGTTAACCAACATTCTATTTTCAATCTGCGTTTATGTTTCTCACTGGTTTGCATTTTAAAAATAAACTTTCATACTACAAAAATCAAAACAAGTTGTGATAAGAAGTGATAATGTTTATAGTTTAGATTTGCAGCTGATGTTTCCAGAGTTAATAATCAAAAAGAGACTCTGATATTCAATCATTATCATAATGACTAAATGAATGGAAATTTTTAAAAGGTTTAATTAATTTGTTTTTTAAATTAAATTACTTGGGTTTTATAAATTTTATCAATGATTTGCAATTTGAGAAATTGGAATTTGTCTTAATGAGCAATATTCACATTTTTAAATTTAGATGTTTTTTCTCTTTTTAGGATAATTGTTTTTTTAGCGAAAACTGCAGCCAAATTACCATCTAATAATGCGTTCTTGATTTAATGGTAAATCATTTGGTTTAACTTGATAATTATAATTTACTTGGTTCGGTTTTTGTAGAGGTTACATTTGTAGAGGTTGTAAGCTTCGTAGTCAATACTTTGTAATCTCACAAACAAACACTTTAATCAGTAATACTAACACATCTAAAATAAAGGTTCTTACATTTAAATTTCTATTTCATAATAATTCACAAATGTAATTTAGAATTGAACAGTGAAATAGAAAATTATGTTCACACAGACTTTATCATATTTTTTTTTTAAATTATTATGTTATTCTCAGGATTTTCACAAAAAAATGTTTTTATTTTTCTGCGCTTCTAAGGTCCTAACTTCGAAAAAATATATTTCATAGGGCAAATCAAACAGTAATGATAATAAATTTATTTCTTTGGTTTTGAGTTATTAAAATGGTAAATTGAATATTGTATATTGCGTAATTTTGAATTTCAAGAATTTTCTCAAATCTCGTTAGAGAAAAACAAAACTACATTAGACCTTGTTGACTGCTCCCTGATTTTACCAACAAGTGGAATTTAACCTGGAGAAATAATCACACTCTTGGAGTGTTAGTAGTAGCAGTGAATCACACGAGATGGCGCCACCAAACCATACAACTGAGTTTCCTGTGCACAACAGATGATGATGAACAGCAGATGATGATGAACAGCAGATGATGATCATCTTAAAAGGTATTTTTAAACAAACATTTAAAAAACTATTTAAATCAACTAAATGTCAATACTAATATTGTTCAAAACGTTTAAATCATTTTCTGGTTACATTCTCCTCTAATTCGAGTTCTAAAGTTTTAAAAGGTTTTTCATTTAGTAAATCATTTCATATTTTTGAAATTCGATTCAATTTTAATTATCTATTAAAGTGAAAGGTGTCGTTTCTAGAATTCTTCAATTAAATCAAGATTTTGAATTAAGTCACTATTCGAGTATATAAATGGTTTTAAATTTTTTAAATATCAAGTTATAGTTTTATTAAATTTGTAAATCTATATCTTTATTTATTCCCTTTTCTGAGTTATTTCCCGCTTAGTTCACATCGTATGCTTGATGCGTTGTTAATGTGAATGAGCTTTCTTAATGGTTTAAATTCTAAAACATTTTAATTTATTACAGATTTTAATATCTAAATTCTATAATTCTTGGTCCAATATTAAAGGAATTATTCATGCACACGTGTAAATTCATGCCTTCAGTTAGCTAGTCTGATGTGGAGAAAACTGTTTAATTAACAGTGTTTATAGCACTACAATAATTACAAGGTTAGCTTTACTATTTAGGTAATACAAATCTATAAAACTCAATTACGCCTCCCAGTCTTCAATTTCCTAAAAGGTATGTCTTATTACTAATTCTGCTTTATTTACATTATCATTTCTTCTAATAATTTCATCCAATCAATTTGTAAAATTTTTTCTAATTGTCACAATCAATCAAGCAAATTAAAATCAAAACAATTAAAAATTGTTATTAACTATTTTTGGGTTCGATTTCTGCTTTCAATTTTGAACCGAAATCGAGCATTTTTCTTCTATAAATGGTTAATTAGCTGAGCGAAGTGAACGAACGAACGAACGCACGAGCGATAGCGAGTGCGTGAGTGAGTGAGTGAACGTAGCGAAGCACTTCTGCATCAACTTGAGAAAACCGTTTCGACTTTTCAATGGGAGAAAACGGCAGCATTGTAACAGAGGGGGAATATGTCACATTTTTTGTTGCGCAGTTTTTTTCTAGAAAGAGTTCACTAAATTTTACAAACAAGGTCTCGGGAGATTCAGCTACTAATAAATGGGCCTAAGTTCGTTTTGTGAGAAAATCCATGATTGTTTAGGTAACTTCCGGCCAGGTAATGTCAGTTTTTAATGTATTCTCTATGGGAAATAGCTATTTTCACCTCTACTTTGCAGAGGCTGTAGAGAATTGATTTTATTGAGCATTGACATGAGCGACACACCAAATTAATCGTTGAACTATGTAGATTATTTCCCGCCATTAAAAATTTGAGAATAACCCTTATCTAACTGGCAATCTACAATCAAACACAAACATTCAGAATACAAATTTGTTATTGTAAAATTAAAAATTGAGTTGAACAACCTAATTTTCTCGTGTTCATAGTAGAAGTTCATAAAGTTCGCGTAATTAGAGAGCATTTCTGGAAATGTCTCCCATAGATTGCACAGTTTGAGCATTGCCATGTGTGACATATCAAAATAATTCTAAGAATGTGTATTTTCTTGTCAAGTAGATCATATATTTATCAAATATTATTCTCATTGTTTCCAATTGCATTCAATATGTAAATGTTTTGATCTAAAATTCTTTCTTATTTGCATTGAAACAGTGTGACATCGATTGCTGCAAATTACACTGACAGAACATATTTTCATCTCACAATATTAAACCAATACATGTCACAATACAGGCACAACACAAATATACATTCAAAAATATGAATAATTTATCAAAACACCAAATATAACTAATTTCTTGTGTTTGGTTAAATACGAAGATTGAACGTAGCTTTAGTAACGTGATATTTTTAATTACCCTATAGTGCACCCTCGTAGCATGTCCGCACATGTCTGCATGACAGTCGCGCACCTCCAACACGACTCCCCAAGTGTGTGTGCACAGAGAGAAACATGTGGCTTTAAAATTTCCCATTCACTCATGTGGCTTAATGCGAAGAAGGGAAGAAAATCATAAATTACACAAGTAGAGGGTCACTGTGACATGCATTGCATGCAACAAATAGACAATCTCAACAGAGAAGAGAAAAGAGAGATAAACTTATCTTAAAAAATTCTGCAGGATTAACACGTTCAATTTATTGAGAACATTTTCACATTTCACTTTTAATTTTTGGAACTTTGTGAAATAATCGCAGTTATCTTGATGGCAATCAACAATCGGACACAAAGGCAGTAAATACAATGAGCTGAAGTGAAGTGAGTAAGTGAAGTAAAAAAGCATTGCAACAGTTGACTTCACTTCACCTCACTTCACTTACTTTTAGTGTATTTGGGTAAGTAACGCTCGGAGTAAGTAACGTTAGAAGTACTTTTTACTTACTTCATTCTCACTTACTTACTTCACTTCCATTTCTTGTATCTAAAGCCGAGTGTGATCTAATGTCGGTAATGCAATGTATTTCTTATGGAGACTGTGTCCATAGCAAAAGTAAATGGACATATGCACACACAAACATTGCATTAAGAATATATTATATTTTCTGTAGGAAATCAATTGAACAGTGTCCAGTGAATTGATGCTATTGATGATGCAATCGATCTAAATGGATCAAATAAGGTCGTTTCATAAGTTTGTCAACACTATTTCCCAAACAACATACAATTAGGTCCTATTGCTATTGATGGCAATGTAATCAATCCAAATGGATCAAATAAGGTCGTTTCATATGTTTGTCAACACTATTTCCCAAACAACATACAATTAGGTCCTATTGCTATTGATGGCAATGTAATCGATCCAAATGGATCAAATAAGGTCGTTTCATAAGTTTGTCAACACTATTTCCCAAACAACATACAATTAGGTCCTATTGCTATTGATGGCAATGTAATCGATCCAAATGGATCAAATAAGGTCGTTTCATAAGTTTGTCAACACTATTTCCCAAACAACATACAATTAGGTCCTATTGCTATTGATGGCAATGTAATCAATCCAAATGGATCAAATAAGGTCGTTTCATATGTTTGTCAACACTATTTCCCAAACAACATACCATTTGGTCCTATTGCTATTGATGGCAATGTAATCAATCCAAATGGATCAAATAAGGTCGTTTCATAAGTTTCTCAACACTATTTCCCAAACAACATACAATTAGGTCCTATTGCTATTGATGGCAATGTAATCAATCCAAATGGATCAAATAAGGTCGTTTCATAAGTTTGTCAACACTATTTCCCAAACAACATACAATTAGGTCCTATTGCTATTGATTGCAATGTAATCGATCCAAATGGATCAAATAAGGTCGTTTCATAAGTTTGTCAACACTATTTCCCAAACAACATACAATTAGGTCCTATTGCTATTGATGGCAATGTAATCGATCCAAATGGATCAAATAAGGTCGTTTCATAAGTTTCTCAACACTATTTCCCAAACAACATACAATTAGGTCCTATTGCTATTGATGGCAATGTAATCGATCCAAATGGATCAAATAAGGTCGTTTCATAAGTTTCTCAACACTATTTCCCAAACAACATACAATTAGGTCCTATTGCTATTGATGGCAATGTAGGTGATCCAAATGGATCAAATAAGGTCGTTTCATAAGTTTGTCAACATTTATCTCAAATCGCTCAGCTATACTGCTAGCAGTAAATTCTAGTTAATCTTTGATGGCCAAAACAATTGACTTCTGTTTATGTATGACCAAACAGAGTTTGCGAAAATTTAAATCGATTTGGCATTCCAGAAATTTTGCCTTTTTAGTAACTTTAATAAACTAACGTTAGTCCTTTATTAAATTGTCAATTATTTTTAATTTCTTCTATTTTGTTTATATTAATTTCAAGCGCATTGTTGCTATTCCACGTGTCGTTTATATGTTTATTTTTCTTTTGTATCCTCTTTTGGCTGGCTGATCGAATGTTGGAATGTAAAAGAAGGATGAACTTGCCCAAGGTTAACTTTACAAATTTGTAATCGAAATCTATATTCACAAATAAAATTTACATTTATTTTATCAATTTTCATCTTAATTTCCTTCCTCTTTATTTACATGGTCTCATTTTTTTAATCAATTCAACCAGTATAATAAACTTGGTTTTGTGTTTTTATTGTTATTAACATTTTTTATTCATTTCATAACATGAATCTTCTATTTCAGGTTTACTATAACAATTCGTTTCACCCTAGCAATGCAGAACAAAGCTCTACCTTGACAATCAATTTTCATTTTTTTAGATTCACTTCAAAATATTTAGAATATTACAATTAGTAGTGAGTAGTGAGTCAATCAATTCGAGTTTTGTGAACCTAATCATGTTTTGTGTTACCAATTGTAGTTTATTAAAGGTTACATTTTAGTAATAATTGGTAGTAGAATTTTTAACCATTCTCAAAGGTTTAAACTTTTTTTTCATATTACAATTCTTTTTTCTATTTTCTATTTTTAATGATAACAAAAAAGCAAACAATTAGGATTATTCCAATTTATCAAAAATTAGTGAGTATTTTTTTTTGTATTTGGACTTATTTGTCCAGGTCTATCTGTCGGTTTGGGTTGTGGCAGTTTAAAGGGAGAAAATGTGCATTAATCAACGAAATGTTTGGACATCTTGTGTAATAAATTTCTCTTTTCTCGGTCAATAATTGTCGAATAATCATGAAAATGTTTTTTTTTACAAATTGTAAATCTGTTGAACTTGCACAAGGTTAACTTTCCTAATTTTTAATATAAATCAATAATATCAAATCCAATTTACATTTATTATTTTTAATTTATCTTTTTCTTTATTTACATGGTCTAATTTTTTCAATTCAACCAGTATAAACTTGGTTTCGCTTTTTATTGTTATAATTACATTTTTTATTCATTCATTTCATAAAATTAATCTACAATTTCAGGTTTATTCTCCGACATTTCAGTTCATTACTATGGTTTGTTACATTCTGCATGTCTCTGTGTGGTTCATCGTGCCACATCAAATATTGCGTCCTTTTATTAATTCGACTTGGTTTAGTCTTCTGTGAACTGAACAAAATAAAAACAATTCGACTTTTTTGAAATACCAAATTAAGTTTCTGACAACAATGAGTTGATTTAAATTTCAAATCTAATTTGTGTTTGTCCTCTATTTTGTTACTGTTTTTTGTCATGAGTAGTTGGATGAATGAAAGTTTGAAATTATTATTATATTTTTGATATTTAGCTGAGCGAAGTGAACGAACGAACGAACGCACGAGCGATAGCGAGTGCGTGAGTGAGTGAGTGAACGTAGCGAAGCACTCTGTTACCACTTGAGAAAACCGTTTCGACTTTTCAATGGAGAAGTGCGGAAGCATTGTAACAGAGGGGGAAATGTCAGGTTTTCTTGTAACTGTGGTTTTCGATTGAACGAATTCACTAAATTTTACAAACAAGGTCTCAGAAGATTTAGCTACTAATAAATGAGGCTAAGTTCGTTTGATGAGAAAATCCATGAATGTTTAGGTAACTTCCGGTCAGGTAATGTCAGTTTTTAATGTATTCTCTATGGGAAATAGCTATTTTCACGTCGAATTTGCAGAGGCTGTAGAGAATTGATTCTGTTGAGTATTGACATGAGGAACACACCAAATTAATCGTTGAACTATGTAGATTATTTTCCGCCATTAAAAAACTTAGACATAACTCTTATCTACACAGAAATCTACAGTCAAACACAAACATTCCGAGTGTGACCTAATGTCGGTAATGCAATGTATTTCCTATGGAGACTGTGTCCATAGCAAAAGTACATGGACATATGCACACACAAACATTGCATTAACAATATTTTGTATTTTCTGTAGGAAATCGATTGAACAGTGTCCAGTGAATTGATGTTTTTGATGATTAAATCGATCCAAATGGATCAAATAAGGTCGTTTCATAAGTTTGTCAACACTATTTCCCAAACAACATACAATTAGGTCCTATTGCTATTGACGGCAATGTAATCCATCCAAATGGATCAAATAAGGTCGTTTCATAAGTTTCTCAACATTATTTTTCAAACAACATACAATTAGGTCCTATTGCTATTGATGGCAATGTAATCGATCCAAATGGATCAAATAAGGTCGTTTCATAAGTTTGTCAACACTATTTCCCAAACAACATACAATTAGGTCCTATTGCTATTGATGGCAATGTAATCGATCCAAATGGATCAAATAAGGTCGTTTCATAAGTTTCTCAACACTATTTCCCAAACAACATACAATTAGGTCCTATTGCTATTGATGGCAATGTAATCGATCCAAATGGATCAAATAAGGTAGTTTCATAAGTTTCTCAACACTATTTCCCAAACAACATACAATTAGGTCTTATTGCTATTGATGGCAATGTAATCGATCCAAATGGATCAAATAAGGTAGTTTCATAAGTTTCTCAACACTATTTCCCAAACAACATACAATTAGGTCCTATTGCTATTGATGGCAATGTAATCGATCCAAATGGATCAAATAAGGTAGTTTCATAAGTTTGTCAACACTATTTCCCAAACAACATACAATTAGGTCCTATTGCTATTGATGATGTAATCGATCCAAATGGATCAAATAAAGTCGTTTCATAAGTTTCTCAACACTATTTCCCAAACAACATACAATTAGGTCCTATTGCTATTGATGGCAATGTAATCGATCCAAATGGATCAAATAAGGTAGTTTCATAAGTTTGTCAACACTATTTCCCAAACAACATACAATTAGGTCCTATTGCTATTGATGGCAATGTAATCGATCCAAATGGATCAAATAAGGTCGTTTCATAAGTTTCTCAACACTATTTCCCAAACAACATACAATTAGGTCCTATTGCTATTGATGGCAATGTAATCGATCCAAATGGATCAAATAAGGTCGTTTCATAAGTTTCTCAACACTATTTCCCAAACAACATACAATTAGGTCCTATTGCTATTGATGATGTAATCGATCCAAATGGATCAAATAAAGTCGTTTCATAAGTTTGTCAACACTATTTCCCAAACAACATACAATTAGGTCCTATTGCTATTGATGGCAATGTAATCGATCCAAATGGATCAAATAAGGTAGTTTCATAAGTTTCTCAACACTATTTCCCAAACAACATACAATTAGGTCCTATCGCTATTGATGATGTAATCGATCCAAATGGATCAAATAAGGTCGTTTCATAAGTTTCTCAACACTATTTCCCAAACAACATACAATTAGGTCCTATTGCTATTGATGGCAATGTAATCGATCCAAATGGATCAAATAAGGTCGTTTCATAAGTTTGTCAACACTATTTCCCAAACAACATACAATTAGGTCCTATTGCTATTGATGATGTAATCGATCCAAATGGAGCAAATAAAGTCGTTTCATAAGTTTGTCAACACTATTTCCCAAACAACATACAATTAGGTCCTATTGCTATTGATGGCAATGTAATCGATCCAAATGGATCAAATAATGTCGTTTCATAAGTTTGTCAACACTATTTCCCAAACAACATACAATTAGGTCCTATTGCTATTGATGGCAATGTAATCGATCCAAATGGATCAAATAAAGTCGTTTCATAAGTTTGTCAACACTATTTCCCAAACAACATACAATTAGGTCCTATTGCTATTGATGGCAATGTAATCGATCCAAATGGATCAAATAATGTCGTTTCATAAGTTTCTCAACACTATTTCCCAAACAACATACAATTAGGTCCTATTGCTATTGATGGCAATGTAATCGATCCAAATGGATCAAATAAGGTCGTTTCATAAGTTTCTCAACACTATTTCCCAAACAACATACAATTAGGTCCTATTGCTATTGACGGCAATGTAATCGATCCAATTGATCAAATAAGGTAGTTTCATAAGTTTCTCAACACACATCTCAAATCGCTCAGCTATACTGCTCGCAGTAAATTCTAGTTTTCTAAGTTGCTCTTCACTTTCCACTTGCACGTTCTACTATTCACCAAGATAATGATGATGCACTTGAGCAACAATTGAGCCCTTCTCATCACACACTTAGGATATAATGTAATGTAATCATCTCAACTGAACATTACTTCAACTTTGTTTCAACATTCAAGTTTGTTCAAGTGCTTTAGACTAATTCTATTCATAAAGTAGTTGCTTTTGTATGTTACAATTTGATTTCTATCGGATTTCGGCAACCAATTAAAAGAAATGCATATTATTAGTTGAGTATGTGCCGTAATCTAGGTAATCTTGGACACGCATCAATAAACTCAACATCAATGATTTTGGGGGATGTTTTGGATGAACTTTATTTCGTTATTTATGTATTTCGAGAAATTGTGATATTTTTGTTTTGTACAATGGTAACTCAATAAATGTGTTATTTCTTGATTATAATGTCGTAAATATATATTCGAAGATGATTTTAATTATTTTATTCAGGTTGAGATTCACATCTCAAAGAATATTTGAACACAAAATGTTTTTGCTTCCATGCTTTTTTGGTAAATGCAACAAAAAAACCTTTTCCTTACTAATTTCAATTCAAATCTTTTCAATAATTTTCAATTTACTATTTGAATGTTTTAAGTTTATGGAAAAGAAAGAAAAAAGTTTATCAACGTTAAGGATGAGTAATTTTAAAAGGTAAATACATTTTATTGTATCAGGTGTACCTAAAAGTTATGAAATGGCTCGATGAGGTGGAGGAGTGAGGTGGAGGGGAAGTTGTCACTGACACAGTCTAGACGGCGTTAGCGGTTATACTATTTTGTGTGCAGTGCCGCAGCAGGACACTCACATAACAGCCAAACAAGAAACCTACACGCTCTAACCCCTAACTCAGAACAGTATAACTGCTAACGCCATCTAGACTATCTCACTGACAACTTTTCCTCCTCCTCACTCCTCAACCTCCGCGCCCACTTTCATTTTATATAGGGAACACCTGATATTAAAAACTCATTTTTAATTCTAACGGTTTATTAATTGATCTTCTTAATTTTGCTATTTAAAAAATTTATTCATTTTCAGTACTGTGAATTAAAGGTTTAACAATATATTTTATTTTCAATCTGCGTTTATGTTTCTTACTCGTGTTTGTTAACGTCTGTCTGTCTTACAGCAAAATTTCTCGAGTCCAACTTTGGCTCTCTTTTCAAAAAGGTATTTCTTGTTGCTTAAAATTTATCTAAAAAATTTGATGATTTTTAAAACTATTTTATTTAAATTTCAATTTACGATAGCATTCTCTTTGCTTCACTCATACCTGTGAAATTACAACAGTGTGAATCTCCTCCAACGGTTGAAAGGTAACAAAATATTTTTTAAATTTATTAAATTTTAAATTTATTTTGTACATATTCATAACACTGATAAAATGTATAGAAAATACTGAGGTTTAATTCTATTGAAAAGTTAGTTTATTTTCGAAATTACGAAAAAACAAACTTTGTTTGCTGTTTGTACGTGTCCAAAAAACATAAACAAAATACAAACCAAAATTGTTAGAGCTTAGCAGAATAATAATGTAACTTTTAAAAAATTTCAAATTAAAGTTCTGACAAAAATGAGTTGATCTAAATTTTAAATGCAATTTACTTTTGTCCTATATTTTGTTGTTGTTTTGTCCTGAGTGGTCGTGAGTGGATGAGATTTTGAAATCGCCATTATTTTATTTTCATTTTTTAACCAAGTAGCTCTTCACTTTCCACTTGCACGTTCTACTATTCACAAAGATAATGATGATGCACTTTTCGTACACAACAATTGAGCCCTACACACTTAGGATATAATGTAATGTTATCATCTCAACTAAACATTACTTCAAACTTTGTTTCAACATTCAAGTTTGTTGAAGTGCTTTAGTCTAATTTTATTGGTAAAGTATATTTGCTTCATTATAGTAATTACTGATTAAACAAGTAATTTAGGTTCAACATACCAGATTTCCAAAACTATACTGTATTTTAAATAAAAACAGATTTTTAATTGTTTTCCAACGATTTTCCAATGGTAACCACATGGTAAATATTCTTAATTCGCGTGTGGCACTTATTTTGTTTTCTACACTCTTTCTGTGTTGTTTCGCAAAGAGAAAGTTTACATGTTTTCCGGAAAGAAAATTATTTGGCTTGTTTGGATTATTCCTAATCGTGAATTCTTTTTTTATTTCAACTATATAACTTTATATTTAATGATTAACAAACTTCGTCTTTCAATTTATGGTATTTAATTATTCGATTTCTTATGGGAAATTTTGTAAGATTTTATTTGTCTTTATGAAATTTTAATGGATTTATTAAATTTTTTAGTTGCTTTTTGGATTTTTAGCTTCTTGGAAGATTATAAAAAGGTTAACATTTTTATAAAATGTGCATAAAATAATGCATGGCGCCCGGTTATTTGTTGATATAACGTATTGCTGAATAGCTCTGGACGGTAAAGCCATTAAAATTTCTATTAGATTATGAGTTACCAATATTGAAGATATGCGTCGATTTTTTTACAGGTTAAATTTTATATTTTTAAAACACTATTTTTAAATAACATTATTGTGAAATATTAAAACAATTACATTAATCAGATATAAATTCTTGAAATATTTGCTTCATTTTACATGATAATTGAAACGCAGAATGTTAAAGGGTAACATTTATTTAATTTTTTTTATTCGGAAAATTGGAAGAAAATACACACTTTAATCTAAAACCATGCTTAATCATGATGAATTGGCCTCTTTGGAATTACATCTCATTGTCAGAATAACTCAAACAAATTTGAATTTCAAAACTGAAAATTTTCAATATGGAATTTTCCATGTTTTAATCAACTTTAATTTTCACTTTCTGATGGTCAACTGACCAATCTGAGTTGTAAAATTCCATACACAATTATGATTGTTTCGAAAGAGTTTTTTTGGGTAAAATTGCGTTTTCGTTAAATATAGGTAAAATTATTCTACAATTTTGTGTTGCACCGTACACATGCAATTTACATTTGTGTGTTTATATTTACATTTGTGTTCCCGTTTGGTGTTGGAACGAATTTGATTATATACATTGGCTTGGAGTAAAGTTTGCTTTGTGAGCTGCAATTTCAACACTTTACACACCCAAAGTTTCTCTCTTCCACAAAACGTTAAAGACTTTCTATATTTATTCAAGCGCTTAAATCGCATTCGGAACAGCTTTCGGCTGTTTGTCTTTGACTTTGGTACACTCATTTGGTAGTCATATAAACCTTTTCGTTTTGTTTGCTGTCTTTTCTTTGTTCTGTGAAATAAAAATGTTGGCATAAAGGCAAATTTTATTTGAATTTGAGTTTTGCTTGATTCACGATTTTTTACGTTTCGGATCTTAGTTTCATTGTTTTTAAATTCCTATTTTCGTTTGTATTTGTTTGCACTTTATGTTTGACTTAACATCTCACCGAACTGCAACTGCCAAACGCCTTCAAAAGCAATTTGTCTATGTGTCAAAGTGGTAGAGACTTTCTTGGGAATATATTTTTTTTATTTTCATTTTTTTTCTTTTAAAATACCCACAAGAAAAATTAAAGGTTTTGTATTTATTTACATAATGTTCAATTCGTATTAAGTTTTATTTTCCATTTATATTTTAGCAAATTTAAATTTGAATTTATAATTTTTGTTTTAAAAATATTTTTGAATGTCATTTTGTAAAATTTTTCTTAAGTTTTTTTTATTAACTTTGGTTGAAAAAAATCATAAAAAGGTTTTTTTATTTAAATCTATCGATTTTTTGAATTAACTTAATACACACGTCCAACTCTAATTCAACTTTGCTATCATCTGACAAGTAAAACCGAACTTGAATATCGCTTTAGCCAATTACAACACATCGATGGTTTAAGGCTGTCTGGAAAGGTCGTTTATATCGACTTTCTAAGATTTAGCACGACTTATGTGACGACTTTATAACTGCGACGACTTCTTAAACATTTCTAATGTCCCAAGATTAACGTTGGAATGTTAACGCACTGCAGTGAAGCCTACCTTTTTGTCGATAATATAAAAGATCAATTTGTCTGTCTATTTTCTCGCTCCCTTTCTTACAATTTCGTTTCTCTGACTTTGAAGTGTAAATTTGAATTTAAATTGAACTTGGTTTAAAAAGAAGATGTAAAAAGAAAAGTGTCTCGCGTTTGGCATACATTTTAAATGAGATTGCTGACTTTGATTAGAGTTTAGAGTTGAAAACTTGAGTTTAAAGAACGAATTGAATTTTGATTTATATTTCTTTTGTGTTTAAGAATGGCCTTTTTGGAATTTATATCTTGATTTTAGTTATTTTTAAAGAAGAAAAGTGTGAATAGTGATTTATGTGAGTGCACTTGGGTACTGATCTGTTCCTTCAATCGAAAACAACAAAAATGTCTCCATCAGATAGGATTCTTTATTAGATTTTACAACTATTGATGAAATTCTCTGTTATTGTTGTTGGTTTAGTTGGAATTTTATATAAAATTTATAAAATGGAATTTTTCTCTTAATTTGCAATGTGATTTTTTAAAATGTTCGGTTATTTATCTGTCAAACCCATCAATCGTTAAACATACAATTTATATTGTTACAAAATTAGCAAATTCACAGTATTGGATTATTGATATCAAATTTCATTAGAAAAACATAAAACTTTCATCTTTTGATTTCACAATTTAAATGTTAAACTTTCTTCATCTAAACTTTTTTCAATTAATTTTTTTAATAGATAGGTCCATGTTAATCTAATCTAAATGTTTCAAATTTCAATTCCGTTTGCAGGCAATAAATCTCAAAAAATAAAACCAATTTCTGGGGATTGCTAAAAACAAACACAACTCAATATATTTATGATATTAAAGGTAAATCAAATGGTTTTTAAAAAAAACAACGATTTATGGTTTACCAAATTTTTACAATTTTTTAGAGGCAGCACATATTTAACCCAAACAAATAACACAACGCCGTAACAAAAGGTTCTCTCAAATATTTAATCAATCACGGGTAGTTGATTCATAGTATTAATTTTAGATTTTTCTATAAATTCGATATGTTTTATTTTCCGATAAGTTTGTTTGTGATTGGGCGTGTTTGATAGAATTTCATTTTATGAATCTTTTCGAGAATGTGAAAGTGCAATGTTAAGAGAAGAAATGATTTTTGTTGTTAATTTGATCTTAATTTGAAATATTTAATATTTATTTGTTAAACTAGAAAAGAAAAGCTGCAATTTTCTATGATGATGATTTCTCATTGCATCCCTCAAAAGGTATATTTAGTTTTGCATATTTTTTATTTAATTGTAAATTTTATTTCAATTCAGTTCAGGCGGACTTGTTTATAAATTTCACTTTAATTCGCAATTGACCATAAATTGGTATATTAAAAGGTTTATTTTTAAATTTTGCTATAAAAAAAGCAAATGTTTATTTATTATGAAATTTTTGCATTCCGTATTAATTCACTTTGGACAGTTTGGTTTTATAATTTTCGTTTCATCTTTTACTAGATTGTACTCCAAAAAGACAATCTTTCCGGGCTCATTGAATCGTCTTATTCAAACTATTTAATCGAAAATGAATATTCAATCGAATAATATTTTCTTAATGTTTTCCCCTTCAATTTTCTATTACTCCAAGTGCAAGTACATGTTTTGTGCATTTTGTCTGTTTATGTATTATTAGCTAATGGTGTTACATGCAATCCAATATGTGCGGCTGCTGCACTATCCATTAGCGGTTTGTGAATCCATTTCATGGATGTGTCTTGAGTGTGTTGAGAGTTTTCTTTATTTTTCTGTTTGTTTGAATCTTACTTTTCGGTATATATTTACATTTCAATTACTTGGGTTCTGTGCTAAGGTACTATACTTGAGTGCAACACCGTTTCACGATCACGAACCAATCTTCTTAAGGTAAATTCAACAAAGAATATTGCTGTAAGTGTTGTTGCGAGATAGATAGTTAGCACTACTAATATTGTGGTGAGAGGTGCATAATTGAGTGAGTGCATGTTCCATTTGGAACAAGCAAATGTGCTCATCATTGAACCATCCACTCAGGCAATATTCAATTTGGGATATGTAAGTGCATTTTTGGTTGCTGCACTCTAAGTGGACTCCGGTCAAGGAACCTTCCTTCAAGAATTTATATTAAGAAATTATTGAGATTCTTTAGGTAATATCTTTGGTTGATACTAGTGGGCCCTGCGGGGGCTAAATTTGAAATTTGAACTTATAAAGTGTAATAAGTAAGACCAAGGATTATATCCGTGGTCTTTAGTCTGAACGTGTGACTGCTTGAACAGCAATTCCCGCACCAACCAAACATTTTAAACCTAAACCTGATCCTACACGGCACCTAACCTACCTAACACCTAACCTAACCCGATCCTACACGACGCCCACACCTGCCTAACCACCTAAACCTAACCTAACCCAATCCTACACGACGCCCACACCTGCCTAACCACCTAAACCTAACCTAACCCAATCCTACACGACGCCCACACCTGCCTAACCACCTAAACCTAAACCAAATTCTACATTTCACCTACATAATACAAACTAATTCTCACATTGTTGCACTCATTGTTGGGTACACTGGAAAATGGCTTGACCCTCAAACAGAAGAATGACTTAGGTGAAATTTGAATGGCAGCTATGTCTAAAACACAACTTTTTGAGTTTTTGAGCACGTCACGCACAAATTCATGTATTTTTAAGGATCTATGCCAAATTTCATCCAAATCGGTCAAGAAACCTCGGAGCCTTATCTTGCACAAAAACGGCCAAAAGTCAAGGGATAGTCTTCACTTACGTTCAGACAATTATTTTTGGCTAATTTGCATTTTGCATTGCATTTGTTCAATGACCATAGAGAAATCAAAATGGTGAAATCAAATTAAAAATTGAGAATTTGTCTTAATTCAATTTCTATATTTTTATTAATTATGTTCGATTTAATATATTTATTGATTTAACATTGTCTAATAATGTCTGTCTGTCTGTTTATATGTCGTCCTTTTCTCTTGATTCAACGTTTAACTCTGCCTGATTGACTGATTAGTTGGCATTGTTTTAAAATATATAATTTTTTTCAAAGTTTCGAATCGATATTGATGAAGTTCTCAAAAGGTTTTATGATTTTGTCTATTAAATTCTCATTCATTCATTTCACCTAATATACAAACTACAAAGTGAAATTATGTGTCATGAGATGTGCTGTATCTAATTTTCACTTCATTTCGAGTTCTCAGTTTGGCTAATCATATTTTATTGTAAATATTTCATTTTGAAATATCTATTTTACGTTTTTGTCTCTTTTCGTCATCACAAAATCATTGAATATTGTTTATAAAAACGAATCTTATTCTAAAACGAACATTTTGCTTTTGGCTTGATTTCGCCATGGTTATTATTTTCAAAGGTAAAACGAAATTTATATTTTTTGTTTTAATAAAAATATGTGTTTGTTTTCTATGGTTTTCCATTTGTTCTTTTTTGTTGAGAATGAAATCCACTTGACTGACAGAAAAAATGAAATGATACGAATGAACTTTTTAATTTAACGAATCTTGACTAGTGACAAAAGCAGATTTTTTATTTCACTTTAAATATTTTTCTTTTGTTTTTATCGACTTATTTTCATAAATTACGATAGTATCCTTTTTTTATTTGGATTTCTTCTTCTTCTTTCAGTCTCATATTTCACTTTGTTCTTGAAAGGTATCACACTCCTGCCAGGTTGAGTAGACAGATTTGCTACAAAATATAACAATTGTAAGTCTGTTACTGCTATTGCTAAATTCATGAATAACTACAAGTATAAATAGTAAATCAAATTTATAAATGGTACAACATATTCTGAAAGCCATAGAACTTATATTTGAATTTTCCTCATGGATAGAAGGATAGAAGATCCTCATAGATGGATTTAATCAATCATTCTAATTGATTTTATGATATTAATTTTCAATTTCTCTACAAAATTTATATTTAATGTTTCAATTTAAATTTAAAATTTTTATTATTATTATTTTAAAGTAAAGTGGCGACTCTGCGTTGACTTAATTGGAAAAATCTTATATTAAATGGTGACTAATTATTCATGAATTCTAAATAAAATTATTAATTTTATAATAATTTTTAGCGAGACTCTTTTAGAGTCGTAAGCTAATGCTATTGCCATCGTGTCTATCTGTCTGACCGTCCGTCCGTCCGTCTGTAAACTTTTGTTCATATCCTGAGAGAACGGTAGACCAAATTTGGCATACATACACTAGGGAGTATATGTAATCGACCAGTAAAACCAAAACTGGGCGCCATGGATCATGACGCCCATTCTGGTGACAAATGTATTCTGCGAGAACCGTAAACCCTAAAATTATCAAATTTGGCATACATACACTTGGGAATATATGCAATCGAATAGTCAGACCAAAACTTGGCGCCATAGATCATGACGCCCAATTTTAGTAGCTCAAAGTTTTAAAAAAATTTGATGGTCACTACGTTGAAAATGACGAATAAATGTGTTGCACATTTTAAATAAAAATATTGGTCCTAATACACTCTCTTTAGTGATCCAAATGAATCAAATAAAGTTGTTTTAAATGTTTCTAAGTCGATAGTTCAGGTTTATATTTTTTAAGAGTCTCGCACTTTGCCTGGCTTGCCAGACAATCTTATTGCATTTGGAGACATTTTAAATCACTTCTTTGCCTCATTTTCAATGTTGATGCATTTTTCAAAAGGTTTTATGGTTTATATTTTGATTAACAAACTCAAATGATGTATCACATTATATGTTGTATTTCGAATGTAATTTGTATTTGTGCTTTGGGTTTCTAATTATTTTTACATACACACGTTGAAAAAGTGAATTGTTTAGTTCATTGACGTCATTGGATTTTGTAAAGTTGAATGGTTTTTGTTGGTAAAGCACCAGCACAGGTAAGATGAAGTTCTTTAAATAATTTTCAATTTAATTTATCTTTTTTTAGATGCCAAATTCGTGACGTTTCATTTAATAATTTGATTTTTTAAATATTTTGTAAATAATCTTCTTTACTAAACCATAATTTACAACAATGCTTTAATGTTATGAATGATCATTCTTGATTTAACACAAGGTTTTTAATTTTCTAAATCTAATTGTATCTCTGCATATAGTTTATAACTGAAATGAGAATATTATTATTTGTGGTTTATATGTCTAGTTTTGTGTGGTTTCCATTTGAAAACTCACATTTTCTCTCTTTGCTTAATACTTTCAATTTACTTTTTGCTATGAATTTTGTCTATGTTTTTTGAAAGTGGTACAGACAAAATGTGATTATTAATGCATTATGGAGTGTGTGTTGTATGTATTATAGAATGTGTGTGTTGTGATGTAGTGGAGAGTGGTGAAGAGAGGATTGGGTTGTGCATATGAAGAAGTAGAAGGTGAAATTGTTTGAGAATTGGCTAAAGTATTCTGAGACACATCTGCTCTCTATTTGTCAGTTCCTTTGTCGGCTCTCCTTTTGCTTCCATTCAATTTGCATCTCTCACTGTCTTTGAATTATTCATATCGACCGAATTATAGTATTTAAAGAAATGAAGAGAAATGAACAGAGAGAACATTTTCGAGTTAGAATTCCATTAAAAGTAAACCGACTAACAAAAAAGAAATTCATCTAGAATGTAGTTGTCAGTTTTAAAACAAGATGTCACTACTTATTTCTAAAATTCTCAAAATTCACTACAGATTTCGAGTTTTTAATTGACCAATTGTTATTTTTGTATATTCAAATTACCTGTAAAGCTGTTCATCGACCTCGTAATACAAAAGGTAATTTCATTTATTTAAAAAATTCATTTTAATATGTTAAATGTAATTACAAATTGAAATTTTATTATATTTGAAGAATAGGGTTTATATTTAATGGTCAATGTTTATCTAATTTGAATACTTTTTGAAAATAAATATTTGTCGAGCGTAAGCGAACACTAAGGCACAACATTTTGGATTCTTGTGAATGTAACTCCTCCTACATTTCTCAACCGATTTGCATCAAACTTGGCCAAAGTGCTTAGAATACCATCTAGATGTGCAGTTCAACCTTGGTTTTTGCTAAAAATGTTTTTTAAGCATACCTGCCGAACAAATCTCTGATAGAAAAAACCAAAGTTTGACTTTCCATTGTTGGGTCTCTGTGTCCAACAATGAGTGCAATGGCAATGGGAAATTTGGCTACATTTTGACTTCAAACTTAGGTTAGGCGGGTGTGGGCGTCGGTTAGGATAGGGTTAGGTTAGGTTTAGGTGGTTAGGCGGGTGTGGGCGTCGGTTAGGTTAGGTTTAGGTGGTTAGGCAGGTGTGGGCGTCGGTTAGGATAGGGTTAGGTTAGGTTTAGGTGGTTAGGTGGGTGTGGGCGTCGGTTAGGATAGGGTTAGGTTAGGTTTAGGTGGTTAGGTGTGTATGAATTTTGCTTACACTCGACTATTCCCCAGAATTTCAATTTTGGGGACATTACTTTCAAAATAATATCAAAGGATTTAAATTTAGCACCCGCAGGGCCCACTAGTTTATTTTGTTTTGTTAGGTCTGGTTTGGTCTGGTTTTGAGATGTGTGTACCTTAATGTTGGCTTACCTGCACAGTATTTGCACGAATTTCTTCCTTTCTGAATCATAATAATCTGTACAACATCCAACCCCTGAAGATTCTTTTTTGAATCCCCTGACTCTGCATTGCTTATTTATTAATTCATTTGTGTTAATTAGAATTAATTTGGTCACTCCCGAGGGAGCTCACTCGCTAATTTACTTTCACTTTTACCTCTCTGATTTAGATTTGTGTTTTGAATTTTTCTCCCACTAGTGTATACCGTTACCGGATTCTGTGTTGGTAGTTGGATTTGCTGATTAACTTGGATTTTTTTTCTAACTTGGTTGTTGGGTTTTTCCTGTTCTATTTCAGTTTTGTTTTGGGATGTTTTGGTTTACTTTAATTTTTGGTTTATGTTTTACCCAGTATCCATGGAATAATTTTTAGAAACATGGACCATTTAGGTCAAATTGAGTGCAATTTTTGTCTGTTTTTCTCTGATTAATTGCTACTTTGGGGATAATTATAATGCATTTGATGTTTAGAATACAAGAAAAACGTTAGAATAAATAAAAAAATACACTTAATTCTTTTCACGCTTTTTCATGCTTTTTTACGTGTTTTTCATTTTTTGCGCTCCTTTCAATAATTTCATTTTGAATATTCTTCTTTACACCACTCGACGAAATATTGAAAGGTCTAATATTTAAAAAGAATTTTTGTGTATGAAATATTAATTTGTGTGTGGTTGTCCAATAGCCACCACAACAAATAACAATTTTGTCTATTGTTTGTGATTTCGAAGCTTCGCTTATTTAAAGGTCAATCAATTTTATATTTGCGTTTTTTTGTCAAAATCAACAAAATTTAACACTTAATATTTTAAATATAAAAACTTTATGTTCTTGATCTTCATCAACACATTGAGACACACAACAGTGATATAATGTGTGCAGTTGGAAATTTGTTCGCTATCATTAATCAAAATTCGAAATTCAAGAATTCGCGTCTTTCCATTGATTTTCTGTACATTTTTATTCCAAGCTCAAATCTATCAAGCAGCCTGTATATCAAAAAGGTAACATTTTTGTAACTCATTTCAATCTTTGATCAATTGGTATGGCTGTCAAAACATAAATCTTACTTTAAGTGAATAAACGAATACTTTACTGGGAATTATCAACTCATCAGAATTATTTTTTATTAACAACATTTTTTGATGAGGGATTCCAATGAATGGTAAACCAAATGAAGTTTTATAAAAGTTAATTAAAAAAATCTTTATTAGCGATATTCAAACATATTATGCATAATAGATGGAAAATGAGATTTGAGATGTGCATTAGAAAGTTCTAAAAACATTGATATTTTTCATATTTGAGGCAAATTCAAAGTTTGATAGATAATTAATTTTTTACGTGTAAGACATAATTAATAGTCATAAATATTTTTGATTATCATTTTCATTTGTATTTAATTAAATTTTAAAAGTATTAAATTTTAAAATTAAAAGAATTCAATCTTTTCGTTAATAAACGTAAATATTTCATTTCATCATGAAATACTTATTTTACTTGAATCCTATTTATTTATTTAGTCTGAGTCTGTTTGTATCAAATTTAGTGACTCGGAATTTACTTTTTTGTTAATAAATTTTCCATAATATTCCCTACCTTGTATTTCTCTTTTCTCCACTTTTTCAGTTCAGTTTGATCTGTATCATTCGTCTTCATTTCTGTCTGTCTGTTTATGTGTGACTGTTTGAACACATTTGGGTTTAAAATTTGTTTATTTCATTATTATTTTATTAATATAATTTTATTTCAATTTGTGTCTGTTTGTGAAGAATTTTCCTGTGACAGTTTACATATTCAGTGTATAAAGAAAAGTATAATTGAATTAAATTGTAATTTTTGGTGTGATCTGGTTTGCTCTGGTTTTGGAATGGCCTCATTTTTATGTGTGTACCTGAATGTTGGCTTCACCTGTACAGTATTTACACCTTTCTTGAATTCCCTTTTTTCTGAAACATAATCATCTGTGCGTCATACAAACTATAGAGATTTTTAATCTGCCTGACACTGCGTTGCCTTTTATTAATTCATTTGTGTTAATTGGAATTAATTTGATCGCTAATTTACTTTCACTTTCACCTTTCTCTGATCAAGATTTGTGTTTGAATCTCTCTCCCTCTAGTGTACACCGTTACAGGATTGTGTGTTGGTGGCTGGAGTCCAACCGTTGGACTGACTGATTAACTCGGATTTGGTCTCACTTTTTGGGGGTTTTGTTGGATTATAATAGTGTAAAGTTTATATATCATCATCGTCATCATTAGAGTTTCATTTCACTTACGTTTGCTTTCACATCTAAATTATTATCAACTTACATCATCTTGAATCGAAAACACAATCGATACTTTCGCCACTCTCCAAAAGTAATTGAAAAGGTTATGTTTTTTTCTAAGTAAGTAACTGGCTTGCTTAAATATAAGCATATTTAGACTTCTCACTGTTGTCGAATTAATTGCAAATGTTTTTGTTGTAATTTGTACGTCAATTAGCACTCACAATTGGGTTGACTGTATTTTTGTATACTTGCTCTTGCATTTTGTATGCATTGGTTGATCCGTTGATTCATTTAATTACACTTGATTTGTTTTAGGCAAATTGCTGCAATGAACTGAATGCACTCGAGGTCTGTCGATATATGTCTAGTACTGTCTAGAATCTAGACTCTAGATGACAGTTGTAGTGGTTAGTCATGGATTCATTTGTTAAATTACGCAAAAATATCGTTTAATTACAAATTCAAATTAGGCCAATTTGTATGTACCAACTTACCGAGTCCGACCCAAAACCACACACTTTTGTCTTTATTTTTTTATTTCCAATATGTCTGTGTGAATATACCAAAGTGTGAGTATAGCAAATAGTTGACGGAATCCAACAAAATCTCTAACACCAATCCAACAAATTGGCACACAATTATCAATACTTCTTCTTTTGCGATTTTTCAAAATGTTTTTTGATTTTGTTTATTAAATTTGTATTTTATTTTTGCCAGATACACAAATAACAATGTCAAATTGTGTACTATATCATTAGATGTTTTATTTCATATGTAATTTGTATTTGCAATCTTAAATATTATCTTCTTTTCTAAGAACTACTCACTGTCAGTAATAACATTCTACAAATGTCCATAAAAATGAGTCTATTAGTTAGGTTGAATTGTTTTGTTTTGCATTGATCCAACTATCTCACACTCTACTGTTTTGATATTGTGAGTGGGTCATTGTCTAATTGAAGTTGTTTTCGTTTAGACCTAAGTAGTATGGAGACAAATGCACTCTATTCGAACTTAAGGAATTAGCATTGATTTAGAAATTGTGAGCAAATTGTAAGTTGAGTGCACTGGAAAAAGGCGGTGGACTTGATAGTGAGACAGACTTAAGTACAGTTCTCGATTTTGTGCCCAATAATGAAATAAACTGAATATAGAGTACAGAGTTGAATTGCTATGCTGATGAATTTTGTTTGTCATTGAATTTACTATTCATTTTGTTATTTGTGCATCGTTTTATGGTTTATTGTTTTAGTTCATAATGTTTTTTTAGTGATTGATGATTTTTGTGTTTTGGGGACCCGAACGAACATTGTTTATTGTGTTTATTAATATTAATTTTGGGTTATTGTTTAGTATGTTTTGTTTATTTGACAATGCATAATAATAATATTCATAAGTAAACAAAGAATGATGACGCACCTGTGTGCATTGAGTATTTCATTATTTTCACTTTCACTGGAAAAGTAAATAGTTCACATCATTTACGTCATAGGTTTTTGTGTGAAGTTGAATGGCTTTTGTTGGTAATGTTGGTGAGGTAAAGTAAAGTTAATTCAAAATTGAAATTTGCTATGTATTAAAGGTGTTCTTTCACAGTTTGTTATTAAAAAACATTCAATTTTATATAGTTCATTTGCACAATTCGTGACTTTTCATTTAATATTATAACATTTTATATTTTTATAATTAAGCTTTTAGTAAATCACATTCAGCTGTCGAATTTCGCGGATTCTAAAAGGTCTAGATTACTTATTTACGGTATGGGGTTTATATTTTTTTAAAAGTTTATTTTGAAGTTTTACTCTAAATGTTTTTAAAAGATATATAAAATATTTTATAAAATGAAAATATTTTTGATGTTATCTCGCCTTAATGGAAAAACTCGCTTTAAATTACCTTGAATACATTTTTCTGGATATAATAAACGGTTAAATTCATATATCTTTAGTATGCAAAGAATCTTAGTAGTAGTACTTTGTGCACATTTTATTTCTGATACAAATTGAGTGTTCTTTCATTCACACGTTTCATTCACTGGTTGTTTCACTTCATTCAGTCAATCCTTCATCAAATTGTTGGCCAGCCGCACTGACACGCCATTTCTCATTGTGTTGATGCCGTGTTTCTTCTTCTATTTTCTCATTCCCTCACACAGCTGTCTCTATCGTTATTTTCATTAATATTTATTCATTTTTTGAGTTATGCATATACACAGGGAGGCATATAACAAATGGTTTTTACTTTTCTAAATCTTTTTGTATCCCCGCATATAGTTGGTATATTTGAGTGCTAAAATAAACTAGATTTACTGCAAGCAGTACAGCTGAGCGATAATTCATGAAATTCTATCCAAAATCAGAGGTAAAATATAAAATTGAACTCAAACTTAGAGAATACATTTTTCTTACCTCTTCCATTTGGGTCTCAATAAAATTTATTGTAAAAATTAGAGTTGAACAAAACCAGACGCCCTAGTCGCCGGGTTGAGGGTTTTGCGAACCAAACATCCAAAAATAGAGTCAAAGAACCCATTTCCCTCTTATCAGTTCTCCTCAAAGTTACACGTTTCATGATACACAGGACAGACTTGTTGTGAGTCACCCTTCACTAAAGCAATCTACAAACATTCCCCAGGTCGTCCAACGCTATTTAGAACAAAGTAATAAATAACTTTAAAGTCTGTGCACACATTCCCGGAGAGTAAACAAAAGTGAAGAAAATAAAAACAGATGTCAAATTCTCTGTAAAAGTAAATTGTTTGGCTTAAGATGTTTTTTTGGATTAATTTTCACCCGACAATTATAGTTCTGATAATAAACAAAGCAGTTCAATAAAAAGTTAGAAATAAAATTTCAAATACATTAAACAGTCAATGGTAATAAAGTGATCGCACTCCCTCTCTGTGTCAAAGGTCAAGTCAGTCTGTTCTTTCTCAATTGCCAGTGACCACTGCACCGAGTGGCAGACCAATGTTCTTGTTGTTGTGTTCGTTCTCTCCTCTCCCCAAGCATGTTTCCATTGAAAAGGGTGTAATTCGATACCCTACCATCTGCCATATGCAGCAGCAGAGTGCGCATTGCGCAACAAATTGTATTACGTAATGATCGCACATTTGTGTTACTCGAATAATAATAATTTTTACTTTTACTCACTACAAATATTTTTAGGTTGACCTTGCACCTTACCCTTCACCCATAAGGCATCCTCACCACATAGAGACCGACAAACCGATATAATTTAGTTTTATTTAATTAATTACATTAAAACACCTTTACCTGTCTATTATTGATAGGTTATTAAATTCCTTTGATTGGCTTCTTCCCTGGCACATGTCTTGTCAACATAGCCTTAATTGACCTCAGTGGCTGGTCGCGTTCTTGAGATAATTTGTTCACAAATTCTCACACATTTCTATGCTGAAGTTTCCTTCTACTTTCACTGTAGAAAGAGCATTTGAGCTTCGGCCAAAAGCTGACCTCACTCCACTCACTCCACTCAGTCGCTCGCTGGCGCTCGCTCCTTCGTTCCGTTCGTTTCGTTCGCTCAGCTAATTATTTGACGTTTGTTGGACTCTTTAATGTGGAACCGGTGAGTCAAGTCTCCTGTTTTAAAATTCTTTTTAATTTGTCACTCTATTTACTAATTTCCTCAATTCTTTAATTCCATAAAATCATACAAAATTCATACGTAAGAGAATTTGTAAGTAGTCGATTATGATAACGATGATTACGATTGTTCAATGGTTTAGTTTATAAAAAATGGTAAAAATGGAATTGCATTTACTACTCCTCCACTTTATTACAGGTAACCTAAAAATCTTTGTTGCTTGTTTAAATTTCGCGCACAGGCAATGAAAGTTAATAAATTTCCTTAAAGATTTTTTTGGCCAAATTTTAATTTCAATTGTTCACTGGTTTATAGTTTATACCAGTTTTCCTGTCTTGTCTAACACCTGATCGCTTACAAATGGTAAATATCCAAAAATTATTATTCATATTATCATTTACCATTTTTTTAAATCGCCTAACTAGATTAAAAAGATTTCTTCTCCGTGATTGCAGAATTCTTGGTAAATTATGTTGTATGGTGTAATACTCAAAGAATATGATGATTGTGACTGTGCTCAAAGATGATGATGATGATGGGACATTACCAAACAAACACAAATGGATTATTACGAATCTATTTTCAATTTCAGTCCTGCACATACAACTATACATTGTTTCTATTTATAGCAGAAACTAGATTACGTGAGAGCATAGTGTGATCAATAATTAACGATTTGGAGTTCGGTCTGATATTGAATATGTGTTCTCTTAACTATTCTGTTAAAATCTGGCGAATAAAAAATTATTATTATTTCATTTATTGAAAATTTCGTTTTGACCCACCCTATAAATAACATTCGATTCAATCTACGTAAATGTGATATATTCAAATGATGATCGAATGCTTTACTTTCTGATCACGTATGTTTGTATTTTTTTTATTGGGCTTCTCAACTTTTATTTGCAGATTTTTCAAAATTTCACTCAATACATGAATATATAGTAGTTGATATTTTATATCATACACATAAAAGATGGATGAGATTGAGAGATGTGCATTCGAAATTTTGAAACAATTTTTTTAATATTTAAAGAAAATGTCTAGATTGAGCTACGAGATTTAGTTTGAAAGTGAAAATGAATTTGTAATGGTCATAAATATATTTTTTTAAATCTTAAATGTTTTTTAATTTTGTTGATTATGAATATTCAGTGTATATATTTCATTTAATTTTAAGTCAATTGTGTACGTGTTAAGACATAAATATATTTCTTAAACGTATTTCTGTAAAATGTCTGATAACCTTTACTTCTTTTTGTTAACGTTAATATTTTATATTCAATTTGTTTATATTTTTAAATTCAAATACACGCTTTATTTATTCATTTTGCTTGTTTAGCTTAGTTACAGTAGAATATTTGAATTAAATTTAGTGACTGAATTTACTTTTTTGTTTGAAATTTTCCATAATATTTTCTACCTTGCATTTCATTTTCATTTTAGTTAACAAAGTTGGTTTGCATCATTCGTCTTCATTTCTGTCTGACTGTCTGTTTGTGTGGAACTGTTTGAACACATTTGGGCACTGAATTTGTTTATATTTCATGATTATTTTATTGAATACATTTCTTTTTATGTCTGTTTGTGTAGTTTCTCTGTCACTTTTCATGAATACAGTGTAAAAAGAGAAGTGTAATTGAATTAAAATGTAATGTTTGGCTAGGTCTGGTTTGGTCTGGTTTTGTCATGTCGGCATTTTTGTATGTACCTGAATGTTGGCTTACCTGCATGCATTTTTTCGTTTTTCCATCATAATCATCTCTGCTGTAACACAAGGTGATGCTATTGATCCCTTGACTCTGCTTAACTCTAAATTATATTAAGAAAATGGAATCTAAAAAGTCCATAAATAAGTGAAATGCCAAAACTGTTCAAACAATTTTCCATAAAACATGACGCGTATTTCTGATAATTCCTATATTACCTTGAACACACAAACAGAATTAATTAATTAAAATGGAGTTTATATTAGGTAAGCTTAAAAATTTCTGTTATTTATTTCGAATTTCTAATGGTCCATTTTTTCATGGACATTTTACTTTACCTGATATATACGAATGTTTGTATATGTCTGTTGTAATTAATATTTTCAGTGATTAACTCTTGTGTGTGGGCACTCTGTGATTGCAATGCGGACCTCTGTTCACTGTTGTCTGTGTCTCTGCATTGCCTTTTTATTAATTCATTTGTGTGTTAATTAGAATTAATTTGGTCGCTAATTTGCTTTCTGTTCTGCTCTCGCTAACTCACTTTCACTTTGCTTTGGTCTGTTCTACATTTGTGTTTTGGTTTGTGTTTGATTTTTTTCTTCTATAGAGTACACCGTTACATAGGTAACACTACGAGGGAATTGGGATTGCAGTTACAGTGCAGTCCATTTGGGATTTAATGGAGGTTGCTTTCATAGATTAACGAGGATTTAGTTTTTTGGTTTGTTGTTGGTTTTTGGTTTTGGGATTTTTTTTCAGTTGTGGAGCTTAGTTTAGTAGAATGTGTTTAATATTTTAAGAGACATGTATTTTTTGGGGTCAAATTGAGTGCGATTTTGTGTGGAAGGTTTCTTCCAAAACTAGATTAATTTGATTTTTTGTGTTGCCTTCCGTTGTCTTCATTACTGTACTTGTTTTTCTAATTTAGAAATTTGATTGCATTTTTATAGTTTTGTTCATTGTTTTCTGTTATATTTGTCCTACATCTCTCCTCACAAAATTTAGTAATTTGGTTGCCCATTGTCCACTGTTTTCTTATTATAATTCACTTTTTTCTTATTTCCATTCAATGTTCGTGTATGTCTGTTCGTTCTTGTCTTAATTGCCAAATGTCTCGAAGGTCTATCTATTTGATTGTTTTTTGTTCGTGATTTTGTTTTTGTGTTTTTTTCACTCAATTCTCGTGAGATGCATCTTTAGGTTAAAACCGAATTCTCCAGTTGTCCAATCAAAATGGTTAAACAATTTTAAATTTGAAAATTATTCTCAACTGTATTTCTCTCTTACAAAAAAAATAATTAAATTGATTTTATAGTATTTTTGTAAAATTTGCTTTCTAAACAAACATAATACATTGCTTGACCAAAAATCTATTGCCTTTTAAGCGTTTTGACCTTTAGAATGCTATCCACAACAAATAGTCGAATCATTTAACCTTTTTGGATTTGTCTCTCCCTGGTAGGTAGTCTCACAAGTCAGTATTACTCAAAAATTAAAATAATTTAAAAATTCATTGTTCATTGCATTGACTCAATTTTCAAATGGTCAAATTCTTAAAATGTTAAATATAGTTTCTAAAATTACAAATATAATAATATCAATTTAAAATACTGTATATTACTAGACGATAAAAAGTAAACATTATGACTGAAATTCTGCAGAGTTCAAAAAGGTTTCTTCAAATTTGTGCCATTCTCATCAATAAAATAAATGATTGATTAGTTTTCATTTGTTCCTATATTTCTATTAGCTACACAAAAAAACATGCAAATTCACTTTACTGGCATTTCTTTGCTCGGACATGGCTCGTATCCTTAAATAAGAGCCGTTTTGGAAACCTAACCAGAAACCCTTAGCTATCCCTCTACTCTTCAACAACTTTTTCACTAAATTTTCATGTACGATTCATGTTTTATTAATGTTCTCCCTTTAGACTGTTCAATCAATCTAGAATGAATGTATACATTTATTCGTAATCACATTCACATATGAGATGATGATGAAATCTGTAGTGATCGTGTTTTTTTGTGAAACCCCAAGGTGCACAATCAATAAAAGCGTTCCAAAGTGTTTTTGGTGAAATGTACTCGTTATTGCAACATTTCCAGCCAAGATGATTCACGCACGAATGAGTCACAAATGTACATTTTGATTATAATGGAATATGTGAGTTAATTGTTTTATGTTTATATAGATGGCATGCATGTTGTAGTAAACGATAGTATTTCGAATATTTTGCGAATATGTTGTTTACTTGATTGTCAGTGAATTGCTCAGTTGAGGAATGCAATCAATCAAGCTCGATTAGGTTGGTGAGACTTGACTGGTGAGCAATGAGTAATAGACTTGGGCTGGTGAGAGATGACACTAAATGAGAAATGGGACGACTGTCTAGCCCCAACCGATTCGGTCCACTACACTCGAGTAACCCAGTTGGGTGCTGCAGGACCCACCTTGCCTTCTCTATTTCTCTATCCCTCTAAGTGAAATAGCATGTTTTCGCATGGATACACCTCATGACAATTAATTGTTGTTTACTAAACCGGAGAGAACCTAAAAGCGAAAAATTATCTTCTCCTTTGGAATTCAACGAAAACTGAATATGAAATTTGTGGTTCAAAAAGTTCTTCATTTTTAGTAACTTTTGGAATTACCCTATACCATCAAGGTGCTTTAGTACACCGTTTTCCCGTCTTTTCCGCCCCCGACATTCATCAACCAACAGAGAACACTCAGATTCAATGGCCCACAGAACGGAAATTAAAGCATAAATTCAACGGAAAAATACCTCAAGAAAAGGAGAAGCAGAGAAGTAAAAGTGTGATAAAGTGAAGTATCCATGCGAGTGAATATTAAGTCTCTTTTTGATATGTTTAGAAAATTCCATCAATCAAATACCGAAAAGAATAAGAACCTTTTCAAATCTTTTCAATGAATCCTAACTGGTCACAACAGAACACTTTGCATCTTCATTATTTTATTTCATATTTTTAAATAAATTTTGTTATGTATTTACATTCAAGAGACAAATAAAATTTCTATTTTGACGTATTTGCCGACGCATTTGGAAAATCTCAAAGGAATTTTTTGAGTTGGAGATAATAAACACCAACACAATTTGACTTGAGCTTTCATGTAAAAATGTTGATTAAGTTTTGTTATGAACTGACAAACATGAACAAACAATTCCAGGAATCATTAACGATCTATTAGTATTTTATGCCAAAAGATTGTTTTATCATGTTTATTTCTTGATAACGGTGTATTCTAAAATGTCAATTATGACATTCTTTTCATATTTTTCCGCAGAAAATTTCTTGTAGTTATGTCATCTTTAAATGTGCTTTTGTTATGCTTTTTCATTTTAATCAAAAACAACTTTAGTTCAGTGTTTATATTCTTTGGAAAAAATCGAATTTTCGTCATTGAATCCGAATCACACAAATTCTTAAGAAAAAAGGTCTTCAAATTATGTTTACAAATTTGAATGTTAAATGTCACCTTTACTTTTAATCTTGAAGAGTGCAGTTGCACTTGAGACTTTATCTGAGAAAATATTTTTGTTATTGAAGGACTCTCTTTTGTCGCCTTTTCAACATAAAATAATATTATTTAATATTTAGAATAAAAAATGTGTTTTCGGTTCTTCTGTTTATGTTTGATTTTATCTTGTTTTTTTCGCATGTCTTATTGTTATGCATAAAAGAATAGAAAAAAAAGTGAGATGACTTTTATTGCTTTTCTTGATAAGTTTTATCTTTGAGTTTCTTTTGAACTTTTCGGAAAACAAAATTTGTTATAGTTACTTAATGTTACGAGTTTCTCAAATTAGATGACAAATAAAAACTTAAGAATAATATTGCATCCAATTCGACTAGCCTCGTTATTTTTAAAAGTAAAACGATATTTATTTTTTATTAAACGCTCTATATATTTCAAATGTGTGTTTATAAAAGTGAGATCATAAAATAGAAGATGAAAAGCAGCGAATTTGTCTAGGAAGGGGAACTCTAATTTATCAAAATATGTGAATACAATTGACAAAACAAAAAAACGACAAATAAATATTAAAACAGATCACAAATCGAGAATGCCAAAGGTAAAATCATTTATTTAAAAATTTATTTTGACGGTAAATGTTAAACAAATGGTAATTTTAATATTTGAATAATATTCCAAGTCGGTCCTAGATTATTCATTCAAATGTGTGACCCGTCCTAATTAATGGTTATAAATATTTTTATTTATTTTCAAACGATTTAACAATTTTAAATTAAAGAAATTCAATTTGTGTATTTGTGGAGTTTTAATTTCAATCTTCAATGAACTGAAATAAGCAACTTCAGTATAGTAGGTGAAAAGTCTTTGTGATGTGTGGTTGAATTTGCGGTGTTAGATAGAATGTGTAACTTTTTTTCAAAATAAATCTTGATTTTATGAAATCTCGGAAGAATTTGCTTAATTTTATATATTTACGTAAATGTAATGCTATAAAAAGACAAGTCATACAAACTTACGAATTTATATAAATTCACTAGTGATTTTATATAATTTTTAATTTTCACATATTCACGCTAACATATGCATGCATTGCAATTGTCAATAAAAACAGGAACTTAGGAAGGAGAATTTTAGATCGACGTGCCAGATTATCCAATTCCTGCATTCGTCTCTCAAATGTGTACTTTACATTTTATTAGACAACAAACCTCCACCAATAGGAGCTCTCAGTCAGTGTTGGTGGAGCAACAGTCGAAGCAGAACAGAACAATTTTGACCACCATTTGCAACACTTCCGCCTAACGTTGCATGACAAACGTTCTTCCTGTTTTTCGTTTATTTTTTTATCAGCTTAAAGGGAAAAGAACTTGTCTGAGGAAATGAGGATGAACACAAAGGCGAAAAGATATTGTGTGTTATGGATTAACTTATAATAATTTAGTAATTTAATTATTCAAGTATTTTTTAAATTTTAAAATTCAAACATGACTCTACAAATATGTCATCGACCTAGCCGTAGTATGCTAAGGCCTTCCGTAATTTCACTTTCTTTTTATATTATATTTGTTTCGATTTTTTTGCTCGCTCCGAACTCCGCCCAAGATATTGCCAGTAAGTAGACTGTTGAATGATACTCACTTACACACTGTTCAACCAACTCATTCATTCAATGGCCTCAACCTCAACCGTTCGGTTTTGTTTGCAGACAACAGCCTATGCCAGTCGGAGGGCTTTTACCGAGACCCAAGTGACTGTGCTCAATTCTACCGTTGTAACCGTGATAAAGGCGGCGGCGATTTTTTCCGTTTATTCCGCTTTGCCTGTGCTCCTGGTCTCGTGTTTGACCCTATCAAGGGCGCCTGTAACCACCCACAAAATGCCCCTGCCTGTCCCGAGGGCCAAGGAATTTCACAGCAACCCTCTGTCATCAGTGATCAGCCAGCCCAAACGCCAAGGAGTTCAACTAAGGAATTGTTTTCTGTCGAAACATTTCCATTTTTCGTCTTATTCTTAGTTCTGCTTGCCTGATCATCAACTGAACTGGAATTAGAAAACAAATAAAAACTTAAGAATAAAATTACATTCACTTTTAAGTACTTGGGCGTAATTTTTAAAGGTAAAACAATATTTATTTTTTTATTGTTTCAATAGAAATATTTCAGAATAAAATTTACTTGAAATGAAATGCGTAGAATGAAATTGAAAGTGGAAAATCTTGTTTAATTTTCATTTCATTCCGATATCACTTCTTTGGTTTTTCTTATAAATGAATAACAACAAATTTAGGTTTACAGAATTTCCATCTTCTTACTGTTTACAAAATTATAATGGGGGAGTGATTGTAACGTAATTGTATTCTATTTGAGCTATTTATGCCCTGTGTAGCGTGGACAAACTTTTCTGCCTCACTCTTGCCTAAGTTAAGAAGCCTAACGCACTTTGAACAATGTTTTTAAGTTGCCTGTTCCTATTGACAGTGGCAATCCAGTTTCTTCAATGCGAGTTCAAACAGTTGAAACGCGCAAACTAGCAGAATATGATATAATCCATTTGGGTGAGGTCAGCATGGTATCCAAGTATGCCTTGATAGCCGCTGATCATGCCGATTTGACCAAATGTGTTTTTTAGTGACTTCCGTCAGGTGTTGCCTATTCTGCGGCTAGGTACTGAGGGTGACATATATGTGAATTAGACTATAGTGAATTAGTCTGTAGTGAGTTGCCTGTTGTGGTTACTTTTTGACCAAATGTTATTGATCAGAAACATGCGAACTGTGACTTCAAAAGATAAAATCATGATAATCACAGTTGGCTTCTTGATAATGGAACCCACTGATCAATAGTCATGCATAAATTATTATAATTTACCAGAAAGATTTTCGGTTATCCCAACTATAGAAATCTTGAATATCATCTTAAGATCATTCTGACTACCATCTACGATGATGCATTTGAAGTCAACGACATTGTTCTCGACCAGCAAGCGAGAATTGATTGAGAGTTCACGAGTGTAGATTCATTTGTTATTGAAACAAGACAGAACACAGACAAATTTGCGAGTTTTATGACGGAGTATATCAATAGCTTAACTCCCAGTGGATTTCCACGCCATATCCTTCAAATAAAAAAAATTCATAGTGACTTTTTTGATGAAGATGTAGAACGACAAATTAAATGTAGATTGACAAATAGAACTCGACTATTTGTTGAGGATCTTGGTGACCAAAAAGAAGTCACATTTGCTTTGGCGGATTGCATATGGACACTTCAATGATCAGCAAGTCCTTATTCCACCCATTCAAATCATGGCCAAAGCAACAAGCTTAGGCTTACCTTACGTGTTGGGTAGAGTGCAATTTCTAGTTAGACTAATTTTTTAAAAGTACAATCAACAACGCTTAGGGATAAACATTTACTGATGTGGGTATACATGAAAAATCAGGTAATTTCGCAAAGTCAATGCTATGTGGCTCTCAGTCGTCTAAAAACCCATCATATTTGCGCGTATTTCCGGGTGGTGGCATTTAGAATGTGGTCTACAAATTTGCATTCAGATAATTCTGGCAAACACAACATGGAAGAATAATACGCATAATTGACTTTTTCACAAACAGTAACAACTTGGTAACACGTTCTATTCCTTCAACATGCATTTACATCATTTGTAACCAAACACAACCATTTTGATGCATTACACACTTCCAATTCTTATTTTTTTCTAATAAACAATACGTTTTATTAACTCCAGAGATGGAGTGGTGGAGTGGGGTGGGTGTGGGGGGTGGGGGTAAACCCGCCAAGGGCGGGTTTTTTAACAAGTCAACGGCAAACCCTGAGCAGTGAGCGGAGTGCAACGAAGCGAGCGCGGAGGGTTTGGGTTGACTTGTTAATGTTCATTTGTCTTAATTTCCAAATGTCTCGAAGGTCTTTTTGATTGTTGTCGGGATTGCTTTGTGATTTTGTCTTTATATGTCTTCTCTCAATAATTATGAAATTGTTCTCTACGTCTTAAAATGTGTAGTTTTGAAATGAATTCGAAATTACACTAACAAATATGAAATTTTCTTTTTGCTTTATAATATTTGACATTACGACCTTTATGCAGCCACGATCAATCAATGCGTAAATCTGCCTGCGTAAATGAGCAAAAGCCAAAACAAAGTTAATAAGTTTTAAATTACGATATTTGTGAATAAAGTTTTATTACTGTTTATTTATTCCGTCACAAACCAGTGCCATACTAAAAGGTTAAATATTTTTAAAATACTAAAACTAATTATGTATTTTATTTCAATTTATTGATTTGGGTTTTTTAGTTAGTGGATTATTATTATTTAATTATATACTCAATACAAATGTTGTTAAATGGTTTATTTGTGTACAAAAATTAGAATTTAGAAATTAGAAATTTAAATAAATTTTATATCCAGCCACAAGATGGCGCTAATAAACTGAAATTTTTCTTCTCTTCTAAACTAATTCCTATATTTTATTCACTCAAAAAATTCAGAAAAACTTTTAATAAAATGAGAAAACGAATCGGTAAAATTCAAAAATTTTAATCTCAAATAGATAAATCAATTTGACAACAGAATATTAAGAAATTGAGAGACATTTCGTAGAAGAAGATCATAATAATTCGATTTAATTGGAAATAGAAAAAAAACAAAGTTTGATACATTTAGACTGTACACAAAAGAGAGTTTTTTTGGTCGTTAAGTTAATCATCAGAGTTTCCATCTGTTTTTGTTTAGTGGGTCTGTTCATAGAGGACGTGTTCATGTAATTTTTGCTGTTTTTGGTTCGTATTCAATTTTACAAGATTGGTCCAAGAAGATTTTTTATTTTAACAATTCTTAACATCACAATGAGAGTATTTCTGTTTTTTTAAGGGAAAAGGTGTTTGGGAAGTTGGGTGTCAAGGTGTTGAAGGCAAAAATGAAAGTTTGGGAGTTTGGGAAGAAGAAGAAGGTTCTGGGTATTTTTGGGAAGTTTCTGGGTATTTTGAGTGTGTGTGATATGTTTGGGAGACTAGAGAATATATTCGGTTATACTTTTGTATGCTATACTTTGATTGAGGATGAATTCTTATTATTACAAGAACTACTGGAATTTGGTTGTTGTGGTGTACTGGTATTTGTGGATAGGGTCGTACTTGGATTTGTCGGACCGTTCGGATTCTCGGATCCGTTATGTAAAGTATTTTTACTGTTGATATTACATTTATCTTGTGGATCATTGTCCACCGTGATTAATAAGGTCACATCGGTACTTTCAACAACTTTCTCAATCTTTGACTTTGTTTCAGCAACTTTCTCCTTCTCCTCATCTTCTTCCTCGATAATTTCATCACAGTCCTCGTCCACTAGTGGAATTTCGAGATCATTTCCGGTTATCGCTTGAATACTGTTGTTTTGAGTGATTGTTGTTGTGGATTCTGGAACTGACTCGTTCTCCTCGCCTATGATCATCTTTCTCAGATAGGGATAATGATGGGTGTAGTGTTGATGGTGCTGCTGCTGTGGATGGGGGTGTTGATGTTGTGGTACGACTGGGGGCGTGCCGCCCATAAAATGAATATTCGGCAACTGATGGGAGTAAGATTCATTTGTTGTTGAGGTATTGAAGTTATCGGTTGGAGGATTTGATGATGATTGATTTGGCATTGAAGATGATGATGATGATGGAGGTGGGGGTGGTGGTGATGCTGAAATAAGCGGTGGCATTGGTCCTGATGGTGGTGGTTGATAGTAGTGATGGGCAGCACCGCCACCAATTACGGGACTGGAGGTCATGGTGGCGCCACAGGACGACCGGCGCCAAGCTCGACAGGAGACACACATCTGGTGGATACTGTGTGGGGACATCATACTGCCACCGGAATCGCCTAAGGTAAAAGGTAGAAATTAACAAGATTAGAATCATAGAATAAAAAATTTGGGCGCCCAATGACGCCCATGTCGCCCAAGATGCCCAAGACGCCCAGTACAACAAGAAAATGTAGTGAAAAACTCGTGATTTTTAAAATGCTTTTGTACTAGCAAATCAAAAATTTTAAACATTGGGCGCCAAACGACGCCCTATGACGCCCAATTACGCCCAAATACGCCAATTGCACCCATAACAACAAAATGTACAATGTTGAGAAACTCACGGTTTTAAAACTGCCTCTATATTAGTAAATCAAAAATTTAAAACATTGAGCACCGTATGGCGCCCATGACGCCCATGACGCCCATGACGCCCATGACGCCCAATAACGCCCATGGTGCCCAGTACATCAATAACAAAACGTATAGTGTTGAGAAACTGAAACTTAAAATTATTTTATTCTAGTAAATCAAAAATTTTCAACATTGGGCGCCATATGATGCCCAGTTGGACGCATTTCTCACCTCTATCTCTCTATTCTACTTTTATAAATAAAATAAAATAAACGACTGCGTTGCACCTTGCTACTGGATTCAGCGAACCAGCGCGCCCAATCTCGGAACATTCCATTGGACAGTTTCTCTTTTGAAATGGAAACTCTCTTATCAACTTGGAACACCAACACCAAACCAGACAGGCAGCCCAGACACATACAACACATAGAATGTACATGTGGATCCAACGGAATTAGGCAAAAGATTTATCGGCGGGGATTCAACAACAAAATACGAACAAAAGTACAGTATACGAGATAGATAGAATGTTTTAGTAGTGTTTTGACCGTTCACTGTGCAATTAACAGTGTACAGTAGACTATACGATAGACTACACTACTGTTAATCATGTGCTGGGCAGTATGCACTCGGGATAATTCAAGGTAAATGGCTTCTTCACACGCTAAATGTATATCCATTAAAGTAGAATGTCCACTAGAAAGGCTCGGCCCCAATCGGGCTAGCGCATCAATTATTAATTACTGCTCTAGATATGCAAATGGTTGAAACCATTAAAACCATTCTTTCGGACTCACTTCTACTTCTGCCTAATGACTCCCTGATGGATTCACACAAACAGGCACACACGTTCAAGGTTGATTGTACTACGATCTATCCAGAATTAAATGGAACAGAAAAAATAAGGTCAAGTGGTATAGCTTACCGTAAAGTCGGGTATTTCGTGTATTTGATTCGTCAAACATATCTCCGTTTTCGAGTAATGCACCACCACACCCAGGCTGAAGACACTTGGGTTGATGATTACTGTTGTTGTTGGCAGAATGTTCCGATTGGCTGCTATTTGTTCGGTTGTTTGGCCCGTCGAAATGATGTCCATTGGTGACCTGTTCGTTATTTCCGTTATCGAGTATCTCAACGCCCATTGGTCCCTTTGTTCCTAGGGCCCCTGGTCCAATTAACGGTTGATGACAACACGTAGCACAGCACAGACACCGTCCATTGATACGACAACTCTGCACATCGGTTGTGGCACTATGCGAAACCCGACGACCGGTTGAGGTGAAGGACACAATGCCGAAACCGGGTGAGGGCTCACATTGGGAACATGATGAGGATGATGGTTGTGCTTCAGTGTTGGACAGGTTGGGGTTGAACAGGTTAAGAGGCAAGTGCGGATGATGATGGTGCTGTTGATGAGGATGTTGTTGCTGAATACCTGGGATTGTGGGGGTTAATGCTGATGATGGGTTTGAGGCAGTTGAGGAGAAGAGATCGACCAGTGGGGGTTGTTGATTATTGGCGGAGATCGAGACTGTGGGGTTGGTCGTGTTATTGGTGCTGGACAAACAGGATGGACCATTTGCCTTTACGTTAGATTCTGTTTGAGAAAAAAAATAGAATATGTTAGTTAACCTGTTCAACCCCATCCAATTCAAATAGATTACGGAAATGTTTAGTAAAAAAATATGTTAGTTAACCCTTTCAACCCCCACCCAATTAAAATAGAACACGGAAAAACGAAATACAAAAATCGATAATTATCGATTCATACTAATTATGCACTTGTCACTTTGTATTTTCACGTTCAACTCTCAATTAGAACTCAACTTTCAATTTAGAAAATTTATTTTACAGAATTGAGAATGAATGAACGAATTTAAATTAATTCAGGTTGACGTGCAAATTCTGGAACTGACAAAGGAATATTCCATTTGCACTGAACTGCACCCTTGAACAGGAAGATAGGGAGAGCCTTTCCGGGCTAGCAGAATATTCTGCAGTCCGGTTCAGTCTGTGCATGGAATAAATGCAAATTAAATTAAAATATTCTCTCTCTAATAACTTAATCTAATTAGTCCAAAGTACATAGTCCAGATGATGATTTTGGTGCGTTTCCTGGAGCTTCCCCGAGTTCTGTAAAATACAATAGAAATTCCTCTGATTTAGTAGAAAAATTTTAGATTTATTTGGAAAAATCTGGTTCATTTGAACTCACATTTAAATCATCCAGAATTATAATATTCCAAATTACTTTCCAAGAACATACACAAGGACATTCAGAGGACTGTCCTTACCAATCAGTCATAATTAAGCTAATTGACTTAGAGCCGGATATACATTTCCATATATATTATTATTATTTCCGCCCCATCTTCTCATTCTAACCCGCGACCTTAATTAACTAATGACATTTTGATTGGACAGACACAAACAGAGACAAAATGCACCAATCCCAAATATACCAAATATAAATAAATATAACAAACTTTATATTATGATGATGAATATTCCAGGAAACAGGAAAGAATTTCCGATACAACCAAATCAAAAAGGCCAATTGTTTCTCAATCAAACTGTCAAATATTCAGAAAAAAATGTTCCAAAAAACTGTTCCAAAAACGCAAATATATGTTCAATCAATCAATCAAATGTCAATCAAATCAGTTTCCCCTCCAAAAACACAAAACGGAAACTAATTAATGCGAAATTTTGTATGGCATAAAACAAAAAGTTTCTGTAATACACTGCAGTGAAGTTAACTTTCAGGAGGAAAAAAATCTACAAACTTTCGTATTCACCTAACAACAATTAAGTTAAGTTCAGTTAGTTAGTGGAGCTAATGAGATTTACAATAAAAATTCCGGTGCATGCAAATTCAGTTTGTTATTATGTCGATTCTATATACAGAATATTCTTGGGTGTGGTAAAATAGGGCAACTAATTACGATTTGATTTAACACAGAATGCAATGTTTCCGAAACAAACTTTATATTGCCCAAAATTTAAATTTAATTAACCCGAAAAATATAATGTTTTAAATATTTGAATTTATTTTACGGGTTAGGAACGCTGTTGATAAGTTGATTTTAAGTGCACAAAATAAATTCAAGCCGTAAAGCCGGAATTAATATAATATAATTACTAAATTAGAATATACTAATTCTGGTTTATATTATGACGCCAACCGAATTTCGGTTTCCGTTTTTGGTATTCCCCATCATCATCATCATCAACCATCCATCCCTTCCCCCCTTCGTTCACCCACAATCTAATTAGTACAGTAGTGAAGACTAATCCAATTTGCAATTCAATTTATAATCGTAATACAGAGAGAGAGAGAGAGAGAGAGAGAGAGAGAGAGAGAGAGAGAGAGAGAGAGAGAGAGAGAGAGAGAGAGAGAGAGAGAGAGAGGAGAACATTACACACACAGGACTGTCATGTCATTTGTGAATGGGTGATTCTACTTGGTACTTATTACTGTTCGGAACTACTACTATATAATATAATATAAAAGTCAAATTGATTAGTTTGGATCGACTCTTTGTTGTTGACCAGAAGCAATAAGTTGAATAGCATTTGACTTTTCAAATCACCACGCAAAGCAAATCCTCACGATTCTGTTTTATACAATTCTGTAATATACCATTCTGTGTTGTAAATAAAAGTACGTTCTTTTTGACGCACTCAAGTGTGTGCTTCGAGTGGAGCTTTAGCGAACTGCGTAAATGAACTCTGCGTCAAAAAATGCACTCAAAACACGAAACATGGAAAAAGGAGCTAATAAAGTTAAAGTGAGCTAATAAACAGAATTGCACTGAAGCAATTAATTTATTCTTTCTTCTCGTAGTATGTGTGTTCAGTACCAGACCCCAATTACCAGTTCCTACGCATTACACTACACTTCACTGAGGTTTAATTGAAATTGGACAAACTGCAAGTCAGAAACAGAAAATTACGGATTCGATGTCAAAAGTTCCTATTCTTGATTACGTTATTTACGAATAGCTCAAAATACAGAAACTTATGAATTGACCTTTGATATAAAAGCAGCGGTACAGAGAATAAAGAGAATATAAGAGATATACAAGTGCTAAATAATTCAAGGTTAATTTCAAGTACACACATTCTATTAAAGAAATTAACTGATTAGTATTTGGTTGGTTGGCGTAAGTCTCTAGCTCAAAGCCAAAAAGTCAACAAACGCACAGACAAAAGCCTTATTTTAATTAAATAATAAATTTCCACCACAGCATCTTCATTAATAAAATGGTCATCACTAAACAATTTTTAAAACTCTTAAATCCTATTTAAAAATATTTTAAAACTAATTTTAATTGCAAAAATCATAAACCAGAAATTCAATTTACCCTTCAAATTTTCTCATAACTCACTTTGATCAAATTATTCCACTGGAAATGTTGTACAATAAAATGGTCATACGAATCTCTAATCAATTAATCTTATAATCTACTTAAAAGTTACTTAAAACTCATTTAACAACACATTTTATTTCCTAAATCATAAACCGAAAACTAAATTCAAATTTAAAATTTACACACAGCTCACTTTATCTTAAATCAACCCAAAGTTCTCATCCATATAATAGTCATATCCAAATATTTAAATCTCATTTAAACTCTCTTACAACTTTTTCGCAACGCATTTTATCTCAAAGGTCATAAACTGGAAAATCAATTTGTCCTTGAAACAATCTCGAAACTATTTTTTCTAAATCACGCATGAAAATTTTCTCTTCTCTGCAAAATAATCCTTCAACTCAAATCACATTTAAATTATCTATTGAACTCAATTTACTCTTAAAAACCCTCTCACAACTCGTTCTATCTCAAACTTATAAACCGGAAACACAGTTTACTCTTCAAAACTCTCTCAAAACTCTTTCAAAACTCCCTTTTCTAAAAATCCCCTAACTTACCTTCATTGGCATTCTCGGCAATCACAGTATTAGTGAATGATGTAGTGGCAAATGGCGTATTAAAGGTGGCACTGCTGCTCATCGTTCCAGGCCCAGCCGGTGTCAAACTATTACCCGCCAATGACCTTCTCTGCAACATGTTTGTGGTGCTTTCTCTGGTTGTTGTTGTGCTTTCAGCCTTGGTCGTTTCCGGATCAAAGGTGAATTTGATTGAGCTTGATTTGTTGAGCTGAGTGGTCTGCAGGTATGGTGGCGCCGGGGTGTGCACTAGTGCCATATGATGCTGCACAGAAGCTGGAAGGGCTCCTGGTGCCAGCGGTGATGGTCCTAGGGGCTGGGGCTGATTTGGTAGTGGTGGATGAGTGGGAACGCCGGGAATGCCTGGCTGTGAACCCGCCGGTGGCACTGGCGGATTCTGATGATGGAAATTGTTGTGTGGACCACTTGTGTGGGAAAGGGTCGAATTCACGGACCCTGTGCCACTATTCAACATTTGCACTCCCCGATGGGCTGCCATTTGATGATACTGTCCCGAACCAGTGTTGGCCATCATTCTCGCAGCAGTGAACGCATTCCGAGCCGAACCCGCGGCTCCTTGGGCCCGCGTCTGTGGTCCTCGCATTATCCGTGGCTGCTCCACCGGCAGTACACGACGTCTCTTTTTAGGCAACTTGGCACGTGCCTGGGTGTGTGAGTAGAACATGGCAAAGTTGGACACAATGACAGGCACAGGCAGGGCAATGGTGAGCACACCACAAATGGCACACAGTGCGCCCACGAACATGCCCGCGTACGTTTTGGGCGCCATATCTCCTATTAGAATAACAAAAAAAATTAGAAAACTATCACCCCAAAATCCTAAATACATACCATATCCCACCGTGGTCATCGTTACCAGTGCCCACCACAGCCCCAGCGGGATCGAATTGAAATCATTCTCCGGATTGGACTGTATCCTCTCGGCATAATACACCAAACTTGCAAAGATCACAATACCGAGTACCAGGAAGAATACCAGTAGTATGAGTTCCCTGGCACTCGCCTTGAAGGTCTGTATCAAAATTTTTAACCCTGCAGAGTGACGTGTCAGCTTGAATAGCCTCATGATGCGGATGATGGAAAAGAACTCGAGAATGTCCGCATTCTCGAGGTGAGAGTAGTTGGCTTGCAGTAGCAAGTCAATGTAGAAAGACAAGGTCGCCGTAATGTCGATTATGTTGATGGCACCTGAATGGGGTTAAAGGTCAATTGATAAATGGATTTCAAAGTATGGTGGAAAGAAAAATGATGAAAATCGAATCAACTGGGATCAAAGGCGAATCAAGGAAGAATAAAAATCTAAGAGCATTTATATGGGAATTTAAGGGAATCTAGAAAAACAAATGGAGATTTAAAAGAATTTAAAATAAATCTATGATAATCAAGGGAAATTAAAGGGTATTACGGGTGAGTTAAGAAGAATCTGGCTAATCTAGAAAAATTTAGGTGAGTATAAAGAAATATAGGTTTATCAGGTGCAAACTAGGCAATCTATGATATTCTAGGCAAAGACAGGCCAATCTAGGGCAGTTTAGGGCAGTTTAAACCAATCTGGGGTAATTGTCAGACGTCAGTGAAGACTATCCCTTGACTTTTTGGCTGTTTTTGAGCACGATAAGGCTCCGATGTTTCTTGGCCGATTTGGATGAAATTTGACAGAGATGTATAAAAATATATGAATTTGTGCGTGACGTGCTCAAAATGTCAAAATGTTGTGTTTTAGACACAGCTGCCATTCAAATTTCACCTAAGTCATTCTTCTGTTTGAGGGTCAAGCCATTTTCGAATGTGCCCAACAATGAGTGCAACAATGTGAGAATTAGTTCAACAATTTAATGTTTGAGCGCATGATTGGTTAGGTGTTTGGCAGGTTAGATGTCGTGTAGGATTGGGTTTTGGTTAGGTGTTAGGTTGGTTAGGTGCCGTGTAGGATTGGGTTTTGGTTAGGTAGGTTAGGTTGGTTAGGTGCCGTGTAGGATTGGGTTTTGGTAAGGTTGGTTAGGTTGGTTAGATGCCGTGTAGGATTGGGTTTTGGTAAAGTTGGTTAGGTTGGTTAGATGCCGTGTAGGATTGGGTTTTGGTTAGGTGTTTGGCAGGTTAGGTGTCGCGTAGGATTAGGTTTTGGTTAGGTGTTAGGTTGGTTAGGTGCCGTGTAGGATTGGGTTTTGGTAAGTTTGGTTAGGTTGGTTAGGTGCCGTGTAGGATTAGGTTTTGGTTAGGTGTTAGGTTGGTTAGGTGCCGTGTAGGATTAGGTTTTGGTTATGGTGTTAGGTAAGTGTGGGCGTCGTAGCTCAAATGGTCTCACGTTCAGACTAAAGACCACGGATATAATCTTTATATCCTTTGTTATTACACATTATAAGTGCAAATTTCAAATTTAGCACCCGCAGGACCCACTAGTCTAGGTGAAGCTAGGGCAATCTAGGCCAGTTTAGGCCAATCTAGGACAGCTTAGGCTTATCTAGGACAATCTATGGGATTGTTGGTGAAACTAGTGGAATATAGAAGCTATCAAGAATCGAAGGAGAAAAGGTTATTTCAAGTGCATCCAAAAAAGATTCAATGAGATTTAAGAAAAATCTTGAGAATGTCTAATGTAATCAAAGAGAAACTAAAAGAAATCATGGAAATTTAATTGGTTCCTTGAGAGAATAAAACAAGATTGAATAGCGTATCAATTGAAAGGGATATTGGATTTGGATTTAAGTTTGCCCTAACCAAAAAGGATGGTTCACATACCTTTGAGAAATGTGCCCCTGTTAGGGGCACACGTAAGCCTGGTGATGATCTCAATGGTGAACCATGCATTGCACACACACTCTATGTAGAAGAATGCTTCGTGTGGATTGGTCTGATTCTTGTCGAGAACCCAGCCCATCGTTTGGTTGGTTGTCCACACGGTGAGGTTCGATATCACAGGCACCCGCATGTCGGGATGGGTTTTGAGGCAAAAGGACACAATCGACACACAGATGAAAAAGACCGACAGTAGGCCCACAACTTTGGCCGAGTTTGACGAGTAGGGCTCGTCGGTGACGGACCACAGTTTTGGCTTCAACCGCTGCCACCAGGACAGTGTCCCGTTGAGATAGTCCTCCTCCATGCCGAATTTTCTCGCAATCTCCTCATCGCTCGGCTTTTCAGTGTCGAGATCGAGTCGATCAAGCACCGCTAGGGTGTCCTGAGTATCACGATGTTGGGTGTAGGTCTTCCAGCAGCAGGGCTCAACCTGATTTGCGTCCAGCCCCCAGAATTCCAACTCCTCCTCAAACAGTGGACCGCACACATCTGTGGGATAGTGCAACTTGCCCGTACGGTAATAATTCAGTATTTGACCAAAAACACCCGGATGTCTATCGAAAAAGTACTCATCAAGTACGGGATCATAATTTGCCAAGGCTTCCGTCAACCTCGACAGTCGAGTGGCGGGAATTTTCTTCAGTGTCGCCTTGTAGGTCTCATGTCTAATGCCACCGACATTGAGTATGACTCGGTTGTCCGAGTCTGAGTTCATCATCATCATCTTGGTGGTTGATGATGATGGTGGTGGGCCCTGTCCTGGGAGTTGAACCCAAAACCGGAAAGTTGGCGTCAGAGATCACGAAAGGTCATCAAAACGACGTGTTGAAGTGAAGAAAAGGCAAAATAGAAGTGATATAAGATGAAAAATTTGGCGCGAAAAATTTAAAAAACGTAGAGATTATCGGAAAAACTTTAAATCCGAGCGAAAATCCATGATTTTGAAAAAATTCAGAGACATGATTGAAAATGCTTTTTGAAACGCCATTAGAAAACGAATAAACAAACTTTGAAGAAATAATTCAATGTTGAAAAGAAAGTTGAAAACAAGGTCGAAAAACAATGTTGAACAAAGACCAAACTTTCGTTTCGTCGAAAAGCAGAAGGCAAAATGATGGATCGGTCAGTGCAGATATACCGAAAACAATGTTATATTTTGTTATATCCAGAAAGAAAGTGTTTGCCGGAAAAAAAACCTGTGCCGTGTTACTTAATGATGATGATGATGGTACTTCACTTCACGAAAAAGATGATTCACGACGATGGGCAAGTGAAAGAAAGTAAAGTGAAATTGAAGGGGAAGATAGGAAGATGAAGAGGCATATCGAGGGGGGGATAAAAAGGTAGAATCCAAGGTAGAAGGTGCAAAACAAAAAAAATGATGAAGGTGCTCATAAACTGACAGTAAACAACAAACCGTTTCCAAAGTAATATTAGGTTAACGTTAAGGATCGAGAGCGGTCGTAAGAGCTTGCGAGTACTTTTCTGCTTCAGTAATGGTACAGTCTCTAATGTCCGAGTGAGCGAATATAGTAAATAGCTTTCAATTTCTCAAATAACGGTCCATTTAAAGTTAAGGCAATTACGTGGAGAGCGAAGTGAAGTAAAGTGAAGACAAGTCCGAAAAGTGCTTCAAAATGATAAAGTACTTTACTGCCCAACTTTACTTTACTTCAAGGTGAGCCAAAGGTGATAACACACACAGACACAAAATTGCAGTAAAAAGTGATGATCCAAGCACTTTATAATATATATAAAATTTGGCTCGCTCCAATTGGAATTGGATGCACTTTGTTTTTTTATATTTTCACTTCTGAGATACTCAAAATCTGTTTGTGCCGTAAAGAAGATGATGATGGCGTAATCGTAATAATAATAAAGTATATATTTTCGCTTCAATTGCCTTTTTCTTCATCTTTTATGGAGCACACACACATTCATAACTTATTATTCCTTCGTTTTCTCTCTTCTCTCTTCTTTTCGCTTCGTTCCAATCTCGTTCTGCTCGCATCATTTGCACAGGTCATATCACACAGATGCCAGTAGACTGGACTGGACCGGCAGTGAAGCCCACTCGAACGGTGAAAACGAACGTCCCAAATACAAAATTCCGTGTTGATTGATGCTGCACTGCACACTGCACAGTTCTGCTAGTGAACTGAATCGCGTCTACTTCCCTTCTGAATTTGTGTGTGTGCGTGGGCAAATGCAATATTCCGTATTATTATTCTGTATAAAAGAGAGAAAATAAAATAAACCAATTAAATTAAATTATCATTAGTGAAGTTGAGGAGGGGTATGAAAATGGGGAGGAGATGGCGGAAAAGACAGGAGAGCATAACAAACAAATATTAATGATGATAAGTGATTGTAATTAGGAAGTGAAGATGAGAGTAAAACAAAAGTAAAACAAATGGACTCATAGATTCGGCGAATTTCTGAATCAAGTTCTGAGTCAAGTTCTGAGTCAAGTTCCGAGTTGTTTCCTGGGAAATTCTAATTCAGGAATCCATTCTTTGGAAGACATATAACATATAATAAACTTTAATTCTAACAAAAGGTCAGTTCATAAAGTAAGTACAAAAGGCCCTAGGATACAAATTATTAATTAAATTAAATGTTGAAAGATATTATGGAGTCATTTGATTCGTCCGAATCTAAGCTAGCAGAAATTTGACAAAAACTAAATCTCAATTTAAAAAATTGCAAATGGCAAATGGAAAATGTTTAGAAATTAAAAAAACTACATGCTAAATTATACCTTTTAAATTCCTTATTGGTTACTTCAAAAAACCTGTTTAGTGTTACTTTAATGTTACTCATAAACCTAACAAAAATCTTTTAAATGTCCTAAAAGGATCAATTCATAGAGTACATACAATGTGTAATGTACAAAATAAAAAAGCCTTAGGATACAAATCAAATAGGAGGATAATATAGATTCTGCATTAACACCGACTGTCAATTCTACCTAAATATCCTTCTTATAATTCTACTAAAGGCAGCCATTTGTCAACTTTCCAAAAACATTGCACATTTATCCTAAAATTCCACAAAATCCCAAAAGATTTCTCTTAAAACCAGTTTTGTTTTAAAATGTCCTGGTTTCACTTAAATCCAACATAATAATATTTCAAATAATCACTTTTCCCATTTGTAAACTTCCTTACCAAACCAAACCAAAGTGTGCCACATTGTGCGTCATCATCTTCCCCTTTTCCCTCTCTTCTCTAAATTAATAATTAATCATATATTCGAACATATTTCCACTATCAGCTACATTCCACATTTTATACGTTTCAATATTCCTAGCACAATCGTTCACTTTCACACTTTTCCCTGTACCAGCACCAAGAAAGAGTTTCATTAATCATCAAACACATCTCTCGAAACTTTGAATTCAAACTATTTGTGAAAGGGAGAAAAGTGTACATCTATCTCTTTCCAGGTCCAATCGGTGAAAATTTTCTGCAAATGTTAGCGAAAAATATTGAAAAGTGAGAAAAGGAGAAGGGAAAATTGTGGAAGCTACCGAGATAAGTGCGTTTCATATCATACGAACCATTCGCAAAATGTAATTAGTCATAAGTTTGGAGTTTGAAAGTTGCTATCACGGAAGTAACTGTTCTGTACCTCTACTTTCAAGTAAAAGTATAGACAAATGCAAAAGTTTCTGTATTTTTAAAATATATTAGAAAAATTATTAATATTTAAGATACCGAAAAAATTCTATATAAAATAACGAAACTTTCGGATTATTTCAATGAACAAAACTTAAATCCCCAAAAGAAAATTGACCAAAAAAATAAAGTGAAACAAAACGAAAGATAGATATATTCCTTAATTCTAATAAAAATATGAGAAAACCAAATTGAAAAGCTTCTCTTCAATATTTGAAAGTGAGAAAAATGGGCGCCACATAAGAGAAAATCACGAAATCACGCAAACAAACTATCAAACTATCAAACTACTGTTTTTGTTTTGGGGTGAGCACAAAAGTTTCTGTTAAATATAACATCATTTATGAATAGTACCGATATATAAGAATTTTGCTATTTACTTAATGACAATTATCGTGAAGATAATATAAAACCCCGGTTCTTAGAAAAAAAATAAATTCTTAGTAGCCGGAAAAAGTGAAGACTACTAACCTACCAACCAAAATTGATTGGTGAAAAACACGAAACTGCCGAGAAATTCTGAGGCCAACAAAGCGAACGAGCACACACAAAAATCATTGAGAGATTGGAAAACCATTTCGGTGTCTACGTTTCTGTGCTTTCTTTTCACATGAACTAATCAAACAAAAAAAAGAAGAAAAAAAAAACAAATTGAAATTGGATAATTGGCTCCATTGGTTCGTGTGTGTGTGTGATCACGGACGAGCGATGCGATGACGGGCAAAGGCAACCAAAACCCAGGAATTCTCCCTGGGACTGTCTCTCTCATTCTACTTTCTCATTTAAAAAGCTCTCTCTCTCTCTCTCTCTCTCTCTCTCTCTCTCTCTCTCTCTCTCTCTCTCTCTCTCTCTCTCTCTCTCTCTCTCTCTCTCTCTCTCTCTATTTCTACTTTCTCATTTAAAAAGATCTCTCTCCTCACAGTATCCTAGATTACAGAAGTAGGAATTCGCCTCTAGAATCCAAAGTATCCGAAAGCCTCTAAAGTGTGTATCCCAGGTATTGAGAATTGGAATTTAAGGGAGAAAAAGAAGAAGAATTCATTTCGTGGAATTTTGTTTCAGACAGGCCGGACAGACGGACGGACATTTATAATACCTTTATTACACAACCTTCAAATATAAGAATAAGACCATGTCTCTTTCGGTTTGTTTCGCCTGTCTGAACAAACATCCAAAATTTTTATAAGATCTGACACATAGAGATAATATCAAATTAAACTTAAAAAATTTTGCTCTGTACTTTAAAAAAGAAAGTACATTTCGTGATGTAATTACAATGATAACACAAAATGATTACACAAACACAAAATGTACCTATGGACCTATACAGGTCTTATGTAAGACTCAAATTCTGTTTGGACAGATGACAACATTACGTATAAAAAATATAAAATGACATAACCAAAAAAAACAAACAGACACAAATTAGTGGTCTCAAGTACGAATCGAATTGTACATCAGAAAAACAAAATAAAACGAAAACATAAAATTATGAAACCTTTTTGGGAGATTCGGACGAAATTTTAACGCAAATGTACTCACCACATAAATGTAAGAACAAAAATATCACTTCCAAATGCAAATAGACAGGAAAATGGGACAGGAAAAGGAAGACATGAAAAAAAACAAGACAGCAAACGAGAAACCCAAAAATGAACAAAATAAAAAAATTCACATAGCAACATAATAACAATAAGAAAATATATTAAGATACTGAGATTTTTCCTATTAAATCTTGAAAAGAAAGAATCTTTAAAATATTAAAGGACCGTTCATAAATTCAGTAGTTAAAAGATTAATTTTTAAATCGTTTTTTTATGTTCCATATTTATGACCATAATCTAAAGCTTATAGATGAGAACTCAATTTGTCAAATTCATTATTATTTAAAAAAAATTATTAAGTTATTAAAATTAACCACAAAGAATTTGTTTTAAATTATAATCAATATTAATTTTTAAAAATAATTTTTTGTAACATTTTAAGAAAACCCTTTTAAAATGAAGACTAAACTTGAAAGTTAAAACCAAATTTTTTTCCATCCACAGTATACAAACAAAATTCGACCCAATTCTTTATCTTCACCCAAAAATATATTAACCATCAAAACCCATCACGAATCCTCAATCAAAACACTCAAAACATAAAACAAACTTTAATAGCCCCCAACATTATAATCAAATGACACCCAATCCACACACATTCTCGTCCATTCTCTAAAGTATAAAAACTAAAATCAAAAGGCATTAAGGCTCGCACATACAGTTTGCACACACAAACGATCCAAACCAAAATGAAAAACCAAAATGCAAACAAAAACACTAAATGAAACATCATTATGTACGAGGAATATTATTTTTTACCCTTAATGCATGTGTAGTGTCGTCTAGGCAGCAGCAACCATAAAGCATCACATAACTTATAATAAATAATATGGTAATCGAATGGCTTATGGTATATATATGATAACCCTATACCCTGAATGGGGAACATTTCGTTCTTATGCATAGTTTAATATTCAGTAGAATGATCTAGGCCTACCAAAAATGGAGATATTAAACCAAGAGTTGAAAGAAGAAATACTATATATAGTATAATTTGTTTGTACAACCTTGTGTACGGGTATTACATCTCCCCCATTGAGCATCCCTGTGCATTCTACTGTACATTCATATACTCCATTACATCATAATCTTTACGTTAAGACTCTAAAACGCCACGACATATACGAATAAATACATACCTCAATAAACATATGTCTCACTATTGTACAGGTTTATGATGATGATGATGATGATAACGTTAGATAGTATTATGCAAGTCTTAAATATGGTTTTTAATGTGGTGTATACGTGATGACATTTGCGAATGACCCTTTACTCAGCGTCTCACTGCTATCTAAGTTTCTAGTACATTATTAGAATATGAGCAAAATATAAGATTTTGTATTGGAAAATTTAAAAAAATTGTATATTGACCTTTATGGTAATGCGACATTGGTTAAAAATTTAATGTTGGATTGGGTTTATGTGATAGTTATTACTGTTTATTGTCTCTTTTCAATGCTCAATTTTGTTTGATTAAATAGTATTGTAAATAAGAGACAATAAAAAATGACTTGTGCGACAATTATCTAAGAAATATTGAAAATTACTTTTTTGATCGTGAAACCATTGGTTCAAATTAATGGATAAAGTTAGGTATTGATAATTGGACGAGTTTATGTCTAAAGAAGATTTTGGTTAAAAGAATGTGCTTAAATTATAAATTTATAAATTAGATTGGGCTACCTATTTATTAATTCCATACAATTACTTGAATATTTAAACAAAAAAATATGATTTATTTTTATCAAATTGCAACAGGAAATTAAAAAAAATAATATTAATAAAACCATTTGCCGTCCACTATAACCGTTTATTTATATCTTAATTTGATGGATTAATACTATAAAGAATAAAATGGATTAAAATCTATATAGGAACTGTGTTGATTGACCCAAGTTTTTTGAACAGAAAAATTGAAATTAAAATATATTATTTATTAACTACAAGAGAACAGTATTAAAGTTATAACCGTTTTATTGTTGCTTACTGCACAGGAAAAAACGTTTCAACTTTTACTTGAGATCGCAAAACCGTATCCGGACAATGGGACTAACCAACTTTAAAACAAAATTTAAACAAAAATAGAAAACTGTTCTGGACATAAAAAAGTAATAAGTAGCACCTTATCTCTAGACATGTTGAAATTATTATTGCTCTCCAAAGGACCTAAAAAACTAAAAACTAGAACATTTCTTTAAACCCGTCTTAATTCTCTAGCAATTTTAGTTCCTGCAGGAACAAATAAAGTTCCCTCAAATGTGAAATCTAATCTCGATTCTCTCATCACCTCCTGTAAGACAAAACACATTAAACCTAATGTTTAATGTGTGTGCAATTTCACAACAGAACAGAACAGAAACAAAAATAAACCATTAAAATCTCAAACTAAAGCGAGAAATGGGTTTCTGTATAAAAAGTCATAATTTTTGTACAATTCTCATGATTACTCAAGTCTCGAATTCAAGCAAAGCACACACAGACATTCACAGAATTAATTGTAAAAATAAATAAGAGAATATAAATTCACATAATAATTTCGCATTATACGAATTCGTTCTCGCGTAAATGAGAATCGTGTTCGTTAATGCCTTGCAGGAAAGTATGCATTCAGGGACTTCTGTGATTTCGTAGTAGAATGTCGTTTAAGATTACAAAACACACTTAAGACAAAAAAAATTAAACAAAATAAAAAAAACTTATTTCGCTTATTTCTAAGAAATGTGGAACAAGAGAAATGAAGTTCAAATACATTTTTAATTTAATTTTTAATCATGAAAAAAAACAGAAAGTAAAATGATGTCATTCAAGACCCACTCAAATACATACGACAATCATAATAATGATCATAATTGCAATAATTTCCAAGAAAATATGTATTCAAATTAAATGCACGAACAAACCTAAAGTCAAAGAAATTCAAATTCAAATTAAGAACAAAAAACGAAAGAACGAAACTTAAAAAAGAGTTCAAGAGTCACGTATATCAAAGACAAAAGAAGAATATAAGAAAGTGAAATTAGCATAAAATAAGCTCGAGGGGAATTTCATTTGAATATTTCTTCAATATTTGCACTTTTGAGGGTTATTCAAAGAGCGCGTGATCTTATAAAAACAATTTCCATAATGTCATTCTACATTTTCTGTATTTTTAAAAGAGTGAAAAATATTGTTGAAAACTTAAAGAGCAAAGGGTAAAAACAGATGTTGGGATCAGAAAAAATCGATAAACTCGTTAATGCTCCACTTTTTTTCCTGTAGATAATGGGGTTTTTATTTTCTCTCCCGTGAAGCGCAAAAAACATGGAATCTTACTTACTGATCATGACATCATCTTACGTAACAACATGGCTTTATCTCTCTCTCTCTCTCTCTCTCTCTCTCTCTCTCTCTCTCTCTCTCTCTCTCTCTCTCTCTCTCTCTCTCTCTCCAAAATGATTGATGAATCATTTTCCAATCAAACACATTCACTCACAAGACTCAGACAATCTCAGACGATCGTTAACCATCTTCGTTTTCTCGATAAAAAGAACAATCTATCCTTTCCCAAAAATGGGTATTCAGAAAATATCTCTACTCGCATACAAGAAAAATCGAACAAAAATCGAGAATAGGAACTTTTTGCTTCTTAATGATGTATCTTCATCTTCGTAACCCTAATAATAATGATAATAAAAACAATGCGTCATTTCCCTCCCCTTTAGTCTGGTAGTTTTTCTTTTTTATCTCATAAAGTACAAGAGGAATGACTTTGTATCTCTTCGTCACTGATATTTTTTATACATGAAAAAAACTAGACTTTGACTTCTGGTTGAGAGAAGAGAAGATGACAATACCACCCAAAAAATGTCACCGCATGGAATATCACTGAAATGTGCCTGTGGGGTGTAGATATCTTCCATATAATACGTAGTGTTTCAAAATTGTTCCATTTGGATCATGATTGATAATCTTTTTCAGAAGAACGTATTTTACTATAGTGAACATTGTACGGATCCTACGGAATCATACCTTAGAGCTATATGATGCAAAGACGGAAAAATTTCTGTATATAAATGAAAGTTGATGACTGATGCGACAAGCAAGGAGTAGTGAAACAACTATGGTACAGCAGCTGTGTGTGTGTGCCATTCACAATGTACGTTACAATGTATTCACTTTTTCATCGATACCGACAACTCTCTCTCTTGTATTGTAATAAAACTTGTGTCTTGCTTGTTCCAAAAACAAAAACAACTAGACAACTACCATTTTCCACTTATTTTCCCATTCGTGGAAGTTTACTAATATACGTATTTTAGGTATGTTCCAAACGTTATTCTTATTCTGCTATGCATAATATACGAGGAAGGAAATTTAGTGTGTATCCAACAAAATTTACATGTACAAAACAACAACATCCTAGTGACAAAGTAATCCATCACATTACGTACTACTACTAGAAGAAAATATGAACACCAGAGAATACAGAAACAGACCAGGCGCCATGAAAATGAATCGGTCAAAGAGTGGGCGCTATTGTACCTTCATGTTTTGAGAAAAAGAATAACAAAACTGTTACAGAAATAAAAACAAACAAGTTTTGACAGACAGACACATTTGACATTTAAAAGTATGTTAAAACCAAGAAAATTTCTTTTCAAAATTAACTAAAACTCCGAAAACCACAAATATCTATTCCCACAACTGTAACCAGATGACGACCAAAATCCGTTTACAAAAGTTCTAAAAAAATACAGATAAAACCTAAAAAAACAGACCAAACTTTTCTCTCAAATTCGATTAGAAATTACAACTAATTACAATATAAAAACAAGAGCATGCGCAGAAAAAAAAACAGAACGCATCTATCAAACCAACTTTCCAATAAATTCTCTTTCTCACATATGTGGAGAATTATTTTGAATTTTCTACACAAAAGTAAAAATGAATTAAACCATTCAAAGATGATGTTACCTTTTAAGGAAACTTTTGATTCATGTCTAGTAGACATTGTCTACTGATGCTGATAAGCGTATACATTGTATAATAATATGATAATATTAATCGATAGTTTAGGGGAGTTTGGTAATTACCGCTATAAGCGCTTTAGGATTCATCAATTGAATCAAAAAGCGGCGCTTATACAAAAATTTTTATGCATCAACCTTTCACTTCCTCTTATGGATGCAAAGAAAAGTTATTTCTTCTTCCAATAGCGTAAATTCTACTTACAAGTACGTTTATATAAATTTTTTATTTAAATAATCATCCTTCACATTATTATCATTATTATGTATATGAATGGGCGCGGGCTGTCTTCCCCCAAATCTCATTAAAAGATCGATAATCATAAAAATAACCAGACGATAAAAGTCTGGGGGCAGAAAGAGCAAAAAGATGGAATGACTCTTTGGGACTTTGGATCGTAAAAAAGTGGTTGTCTCGTCTGGCTCTTCCGTCTGGTTCACTCGAATCGAGTGGTGAGAAAGACACGAAAGTCTAGAGTACAGACTACTACTCTAATGGACCAATAATCATAGTGAGACCCAAATTGGGTATGCACACTTAAACATGAACATAACAGGCCAAAACATATATAACCGTTAGAATATCGAATATATTTTCTGAACAAACGACCAAAATTAAATCGACAACGGAAAAGTCACATACACAAAAAACCCGTTAAAGGGTTAAATGTTTTCCTTCCTATCCAAATTCCTTCCGGAAACCAAAACTCAACAAATTCTACATTCGAAAACATATATTAAAAAATATATATTTTAACCTCCAAATACTTCATAGAAAATATAAATTGTGACTGAATTCTTCTTAAATTACCAAGAGAAAATCAAATCTCTGAAATGAAATGAAAAAATGCGACTTTTAATAATCAAAACGGAAATTCACCAAAAGCACGGAAAAGTTCAGAAGTAAAGTTGTATCTGCGCTAAATTACTTTTTGATAAGAATAAGTAGGGCACACAAAACAGGAAAAATTGAGAATAACTTTCATTAGTTTCTAAAAGGAAGGAAAAAATAAGTAGAAACTGATATGAAGTAGTTCTGAGTTTTGTAGATCTAAATTTAAAATTTAAAATAATATAAATCTTTGACTCTAATGCTCTTTCGAGTTTTATAAGAAACAAATTACGACTAAACTTACTGATTTAAATCTTAATAATGGAGAGAGAGAGAGAGAGAAGGAAAAAGTTAAGATACTTATGAGTCTAATTGTCTGAGTATGAGTGAGTCTGGAAAATACAACTTTTCGATTTGAATTTGAATGATTAAATTTTGAAATTCCAAAAAAATCAAAATTTATCAAATTTTTTAAAATTATAAATAATAGACTTTTTGTACATTTTACCTGTTGTATAATTCACACGATCAATACAGGAAATTAACTATTTAAATATTAAAACAATATATTAAAAATCATGAAAAAGATTTTGGCGCTTATTTACGAATTTCTGGAATTCATTAGATGTTCAGGTTCGGTAACGCGAATTTAAACAACAAAACCGAAAATGCAAAAACTTCCCAGCATGGAAAAAAGCTAAAACGCACATTTCTTTGCTTAACATTAACGTCTTAAAGCCCACGTCAAATTATATCATTGTTCGTTTTGTTAATGTAAGCAAAGAAACAACCTTTTGTTCTTCTCAGCACGGAGGTAAATGTTGATGTTATTGTGATTTGATGATGTTTTACGTAATGTTAATGTTGTTTTTATTGGCAAGAGAAAAAAACCTTTTTAGTCTTAAACCTCAGAGAATTGAAACAACGAAAGAAAAATAAACACAAAACTACTGCTTTCTTACTTAGACAGACAGAACAAGACAATGAAAAGTTATTGCTCTCTCGCTGCACAGGGAGATAAACAAATTATATGCCTTCAAAATTTTATTAATATAAATTTGTTATGTCTTGTGTGTGAAGAACAAAGAGAAAATCAAGTTTAGGACTGACGGAGAACTCCCAAGGAGTTGGTAAAATTAAAGAAACCTTCTTCTTCTCTTTTGATATACGAAATACAAAACGAAATTATCGAATCATTAAACTCTGGTTGGTTCAAACATTTTAGTGTATTCCTTTTAGTACACACATCACACACTCCCAGACTCGAACCGAAGAAGTCGTCAAGTCAGTCAATTTAGTCTCTCTTCATATGTTCAAGTGAGTTAATTTGATTTGTGTCCCTAAACTAGACTTTGTAGTGAGTGTAGTAACCAAATAATCCCAGACATGGAATTTAACGAGTCAAAAGTGCTATTCCAAGACTTTACAGTCATGACTACAATACTAAAGATTTGATGGGAAACATGATAGAAAAAGATAAGAAAATTCGAATAAAATTTAGTAATAACCTATTTCTGAAAAGAAGCCCAAAAACTTATTCTTGTCAACATCAACTCAAAAAAAAATTCACGATGATGAGATTCAATCGAGTCAATCGAATTTTGTGAAAGTGGAAAGTTGTGTCTATAAAATCATCATAAAAAGTGAATATGAAATAAAATGTTGAATTATCAGAATTTCCTTGGCCTTAAAATATTTTGGCATGACCTTTAAAAACATTTAAAAATCTGAAAGATCAACATTTGAATTAGAATTTAAAAAAAAATATGTTTAAAAAAAAGCAAATGTGCCAGTTTGGAAAATAAAATAATTTTCTATTTAAAACAAATCCAAGTATAGAAAAGTACCTTTTAAGCTTCAAAACATTGAACAAACTTAACATAAACCAATTAAAATTGATTAAACACAAATAAACATTTTGAATAACTTTTGAATAACCTTTTCTTTAAACCGAAACGACTAGAACAGAATAAAAGAGATAATTAAGCTTTACTTGCTAATAATAATTTTTTTATATTACAAAAATTAAAAAAAAAAATTTAACCTGAACTTGTCCAAAAGTCCAAAATTGAAGAAATAACCCAACAAAAGTCGTTTACCTGCAAAAAGTTGTTGAAATTATAAAGAAAATACAAAAATTATATTTTTAAACCTTTTTGAATTGTCAAATTGTCATAATCAAAAGTTTAATTCTACAAATCAACTAAAAATGATTTAAAACTTATTCAAAGAGTATTACTAAAACGAACCAAGACTCTGAAACTCTAAATGGAATGAGCATGCACAAGACACAAAGAAATTAATAACTAAATTTTTAATAAAATCATTTTTAACCATTTACATCTTTTTAATCATCTTCTACATGACTGAATCTTCATTTTATTATCAAGCCATACTAATATTTGATATTTGAAATTTAAAAAATTTATTAAATCCAAAATAATTTGTTTAGAATGCAACCCAAACACGTGAACCCAAGAACTTATCGAAACAAAAGTAAGTACTCAATCTTATAACTAAATATATTAAAGAAATGATTTCAAAATGAAAAGGAAACTTCCATTAAACTTTTTCCTTTCTTAATTTTACTTTCACTTATGAACACCAACAGAGTTGACTAACTCAACTAGTAGAGAACAGACCCATCAAGAACAGAATCACAGAACCATCAACACAAATAATAATTCTAGTTAATTATTGTTTTTATATTTCAACTAAATTGAGTTCATTAGTCTCTCGCTTTTAGTCTCAAGTCGCAAGAGGCTCGAGTTTCTCTCAGTTTTTTTTGCAAAACAATTCAAACCAGCCAAGCATCGCATCTCACTATAAAGCACAATAAATACACTAAATGACACATGACGCACAGAAATAACAAAGCAAACAAAATTCCATGAAAAAAACCGAAAATCCAATAAAATCTCATTCTCGAGTACAACTCCATTAGTCGAAAACAAAACATCAACACAAAACGAGCCCAAAACATACAAAAACAAGAAAACAAAGAAACCATAATAAGTCAGAACAGGAGTTTTCATCCATAACCCAAAAACACAATCACTGGATTCTATAGAAGATCGTACCCATAACCCGAATCTGAGTCTGAGGGTCAAATCTTGTTGTTGTTCCAATTAAAAATCGTTTATCGTATACAAACAGGCACAATAACAAGCAAAAGAAGCCAGACAAAGTTGTCCAAAGAGAATGTTGTCCATTGTGTTCCCTTTGTGTGTTTGTTTTCCTGGAACAACACAAAACAAGTTTCGAGCATGGACAATGGAGACTACACTTGAATCGAACAACAGGATCAATTATTATATTTTTCTAGGGTTTTAGGTACAGACAGAGTGATCTGATCAATTTCCAAACATATAAAATCAGAAAGTGAAAATGATGATGACGCTCTCGGTGATGGTGATTACACGGAAAAGGTGTGGCTCAAATTATCAAAATTCAAAAATGATGGACAATGCTCAATTCTAGGAAAAACGAACACAACCTACAAAAACCAAAATAAAAGATCAGAGAAAACAAGAATGATGTTCCTCCAACTAGAATAGAATAAGCACAAGAACACAAATCGAAATGGTACTGCAATTAACGACCTAACGAATGTTCGAGACAAGAAGAGTCAAATGCAATAGAAAGCATGAGAATATATACTCGAATTCACTGCACAGCAATAGACAGGACAACTACTATAAATCTATGTTCAGCCCAATTACTAGAAGAAAAAGTTAACTGCTAATAAACCTGAACAAAAAAAAAAAGAAAATATTCTCCCTCTAACTCTCGAATATTCACAAATACACTCAATCAAACATATCAAAATATTATGATGAGGGAAAACTATATTGCGAAATAAAAAAACCCCGAAATAATGCATAAAGATAAATTGACATGGAAGAGATATAAACAAAGAAGAGCGTAGCATATAAAAAGATGGCTAATTGGCTAGCCATCCAAAAACAACAACCCAATTCCATTTCGAAAGAATAAAAATATTCTGATTAATGTATTCACTCACTCACCGGAGAAAAAGTTGGAGAGACAAAAATGAGAGGTTGAAAAGTAATGGAGAATCATAAATAAAGGAAATAGTAATTCCAAGAGCCCAAAAAATAGAAAATCCAAAAAAACTTCAATAAATCAAAATTTGTGCAAGCACCCTAGAAAAAGTTAGCGAATAAATTAGTCTTTCTTTTACAGAAGTCCAAAATTGCACCAAAAATCCAAAAATTTGTCAAATGGGTAATTCAGTGGGCTGGTCACAATCAAACTTATTAAGAATCTTATTTAAGAAATAAATTTCCGAAAATTGGTTTTTAAAACAATAGAATTGCTTTTCCTCTTATAAGATGATTGACAGATTTTTAATTTTCTCTAACAGAAGCAAACGCCCAAAAACTAATTAAACCTAATAACCTTCTAAATTAAACAATAACCGAGATAAAGAAATGAATCCCATAATAAAAGGCATTCAAGCGTGACACTATTCTTTAAACAAGAGCCGATGAACATTAGAGCAACATTAGAAAAGGAAATCAATCAGGACACATTTTCAATCCAATCTTGTTTGATAGATTCTATTGTGTTGGGTTTTGTTCGGCTCAATGCTTTTCAACAATAGACACGAAACGAAAGTCAACCTCATCTCTTAGAAAAAACTTGTATCCTTGTACATACGTTAGTTAGTGTTCAGTCAGGTTGAGTTCTGCTCATGTAATGCAATGTCAAGTCAATATAATCGAAAACAGAAAATCGTAAGAAAACATGTGTTGTATGTCATTAGTATTCAGTTGCTCAATTGGTTCCATCAAACACGTCTCAATCTTGCAAATTAGCTAAATCCTGAACATTGTAACCAAAAATTAGAAGAGGATTAATCAAATTGAACCTAAATTTGTACTTCATTCGATTACACTTACAAAATTAGTTTCACTACAAATTAGTGGATTCCATGTGGCACTACCAAAATAAGAGAGCAATGCACTGTACAAAGGACAAACATTGTATAGAATTAATACCGGACAATCAAAGACAGTAAAATCCAAATTACCACTTGAGGTAAAGCATTGATTAGTGATTAACACATTTTTCAGTGACAAACACAATTACACAAGCACACACTCGAATCCGTGAACAGCGATCATCGAACAAATGAACCGTGAAAAGCAAATATTTGTACAATCCTTCGAGTGTATAGCATAAGTTTCTGTACATGGATTCATATTCATATCGTATTAACATTTTTAAAGACAACTTTTTGAATTTAATTTTTACCATTTAAGATCAACGAGAAATATTGTGAAAATATAAAAAACAATACAGAAAAGAAAACATTCAAATTGAAATTGATTTTTTAAGAAAATTTATTTATTAAAATAAAAGTTGATTCATAAAACCTTTTATTAGAGGAGCGAACTGACGAACGAACACCCGAGCGAAGCGAGGGTGTGAGAGAGATAGTGAGTGACGATTCTACCCCAAAAATTTGGGAGAATGGCATTTCTTGTGTCAATATCTCCTCCAAAACCACCACATGGATCGGTCTAAAAATTTAACACAATGTTCGGGTGGTGGTGAAGACGTGCTGTGTTGGTTTGGGGCCAGGTAGGTCAAAGGTCAAAGATACTGCAATAATTTGAATTTTGTATAGAAATGTGTAGGGCCGAGTGTCAACAGTGGCTGTGTGACACAGACAAGCACACACGCCAAGCAGCGCGCCAGCTGTGCGCAAAGAGGATGCGCAGTAACAAACACACCCATACAGGAGTGATGTGATTCACATAGTAGGTGTGATTGTGTTTACCTTGGACGACATTACATACTGTTGACTGTGTTTGTTCAAAACATTTAAGCACTATCAAGACATGTTGCAAGTCTGTGTGATCTATTAAATCGAGTCAACACAATTCGAGCTTTCATCCCCCAGCCATAATACACTTTCAATCAAAGTACATTTTCTAATCTACCCAATTTTTGGGAGAGCGCTGTTTTTTGGTGCATAAATCAAAATAATCTTAAACATAATCAACAACAAATTACTTTTAAAGTACGTTTAAGGAAAAATGTTTTGAGGAATTATTCGAGTAGTGTCAAAGCAAAATTGTCAAATACAGTGGAATATTGTTTACATTTGTACTTTATGGAGAATAGAAATCAAACTATGTAGCATAAACTGGTGAAAAGGATAGATTTTGCTGGTTGTGATGATTGACATGTTTACCTACAAGTTGTACAACATTTGATTGAATGGCCTTTGTGATGTCAGGTCATATTTAGTATTTTCTATAGATAAATTTTTGGTAATTCGATTGTGACCGATTGTGAGTATAAAGCTGCAGATCATGAAATGGAATACTCCAAAAGAAAGTGATATTTGTTTTATGTTAATGGTAATGTTCAGAATACTCATGTGAATACTCATATACAGAATTCTGATGTTTAGAACTTTCTATAAAGTTCTTTTAGATGATTTTGTACTTCACGACTAAACGTACGAAAATTCTCTCTCACTTCAAGAGAGTAAAGACAGTTCTTCTGTTTAAATCAATTAAGTCATTTGCATTGCTAAAAATATGTGAACCTAAAGTATCGCACATTGATTGATAAAATAATAATGATAATAGATAATCTCACAAACATTTTCTATCTCCTATACCGTTCGCTCCGACTTTACGCCAACGGCGTTATTTATCTTTAGAAAATAAGAAAGCAAGAGGGCTCCATAACGTTGGCTGGTTGAAAAACTAGTTTATACCGTTTTTTAGCGTGAATTGGACGTATGATTAAAACACGTTAATTCAAAAAGGATTCTTAAATTATGTAAACTAAACCAAAAATCAATTTATTTAAAATTTTAAAAAATTTAGAAATTAAAAACCATTATATAGCATAACATATTATTAAAATTCAAAATTATATCGAAACACTTAGTAATGAAAGGTAATACTAAAAACTTACATAAATTTACAATTTTGCAGGACAGAAATGGCTGAAAAGATGATGGTTGTAAAGTTTGAAGAAAACGCACATTCACAAATGCACTTGAAACTTGAGAAGCTTAAAAAAGCACTTTAATTTTGAACTTTTCAATAATAACAAGCCACTACACTTTTCCAAATCACATACAGATTTACAGATTTTGAATCACAAAATACCAAATATACGAAAACATGTGGAAAATTTTCTTTTCACAAAAGTAGAAAACCAAAATCTAGAATTAAAAAGAAATAAGAAAATACATTAAATGATTGATTTGATTTATTACAACTTGGTCTGACTATTTTAAACACCAGATGGCACACCGAGACTCTAAAATACAAATCAAATTGAAGGATTTTGTAGATTTTGTATTAATTTATCACTATAAAGTTTATACAACTAAAATAAATTCTACCTGAATCCTTTCTCAATCCTACAAAAGACATGAGGCATGAATTTGTCAACCTCTAACACCATCTTTATTGCTAAGATTCAAGAAATGAATTCCATTAAAACTTTAGTTTAGTTTAGTTTACTTTGTTTTTAGTTGGCCTATTCCTTCAGTTTGAAAAGAGCCACATTTTGCGTCATCATCATCAGCCCCTTTCCCTCTTCTCTAAATTAATAATTAATCATATTCGAACATATTTCCACTATCAGCTACATTCCACAATATATGCGTTTCAATATTCCTAGCACAATCGTTCACTTTTACACAATCTCTTCACAGCACCAAGAAAGAGTTTCATTAATCATCAAACAAATCTCTCGAAACTTTGAATCAAACTATTTGTGAAAGAGAGAGAGAGAGAGAGAGAGAAAAGTGTACATCTATCTGTCTGTCTCAGTATCAGGCAAGGTCCAATCGGTGAAAACTTTCTGCAAATGTTAGCGAAAATATTGAAAAGGGGAAGAAGGGAAAATTGTGGTAGCCAAGTGATAAGTGAATTTGGATAGCACAGGAACAATTCTAAAAATGTATTACTAGTCTTAAGTTTGAATTCGAGAGTTCTTATTACTGAAGTATCTGTTCGGTTCCTGTACATTCAAGAAATAAGCAAATGAAAAAGTTTTAATTAATTCATAAATGAAATTTGAAAAATAATTGATTAACCGTTTAGGTGATGAAGAGTTGCGAAAGATATCAAGAAACCCCAAAAATCGTTTGATTTCAATGAACAAAACTTTCTAATCTCCAAGAAGGGAATTGAACCAGAAAAATATTGAAAAATGAATATTTTTTAATGATAACTTTTTCATGAGAAGAGAGTTTGAAAAGTGGGCGCAACACAAATAAAAATCACCAAATCACGGAAACAGACGCGAAAACTAACCAAACTACTGTTCAGTTTGTTTTTGGTGAGTACAAAAGTTTCTGTACAATATAACTTCATTTATGAGCAGTCCCGAAAAATTGAAATTTTTAGTACAATCTAGTACCTAACACGGGAAAATAACTGACCGGTTCGTAGAAATTTTCTTAGTAGCAGAAAAAAGTGAAGACCTACTGACCTACCGACCATGTTATTGATTGTTGAAAGGCACGAAACTGCCGAGAACTGAAGGAAAGAGAACACAAAAATCATTGAGAGAATGAAAAACGATTTCGGCGTCTACTGTCTCTGTCTGCTTTCTTTTCCACTGAATCGAGAAAAATAATAAGATGTAGGGTAAAAAAGCAAATTGAAATTGGATAATTGGCTTCATTGGTCCGTATGTGATTACAAACGAGTGTCGATGAAGGCAAAAGCAACCAAAACCAAGAATTCTCCCTGGGACTGTCTCACTAATATTGCCATGAAACTCTCTCTCTCTCTCTCTCTCTCTCTCTCTCTCTCTCTCTCTCTCTCTCTCTCTCTCTCTCTGCACAGTATCCTAAATTACAAGAGGAATTCGTCACAAGAATCTAAAGCAACCAAGAGCCTAAAGTGTATCCAAGGTATTGAGAATTGGAATTTAAGAGAAAAAACAAGAAAAAAATTCATTTCGTGGAATTTCTTAATTTAATTAAAATAAATGTTTTTAACCTTTGATATTGTATAAGCGTGTGATGTGAATGTGAATAAATGAGACAGTTCATCTTTCCCAGCCAGAAATGCAAATGGAAATGACAGATGAACAACACAAATGAACTCAGAACTCAGAAAGATATATTTAGTCGGATTCAAAACATACAAAGATGATGGAACAGGAAAAGGAGGACATGCGCAAAAGACAAGACAATGAGCGACAAACCGAAATAAAGAAGTATAATAAAAAGAAAAGATATCCACAGAGAAACAAAATAATCATAATAATAAGAAAACATTCTCCTACTAAAAACATACTGAGATTTTCCCATCAAATCTTAAGCAGGAAAATGTGATTTGATATTACACAAAAATGGTTTGTTCATAAATTAAGTGCACAAAAGATTAAATTCTTAATAACTTTATTTATGATTGCATGAGCTCATTTTATGACCTTTAGTCTTATAACTAGGAACTAATTTGCATGACTGTTTCAAATTAAATTCTTTTTTTTTAAATTATGTAAAATTTTTAAACCCTTTTTAAAAATATTTCTGTATTACATCTAAAACCCCAGATTTTCTTTCTATAAAACCAAAAAAATGTGATCAAATTATTGGAATCCAAAAATTGTCCAGAATATCAAAAAGACCATCTTCTTATATCAATGAAAACTCAATTTGTGAAATTCACCGTTTAAAGTAACCATTTAATTAAAATTTCATGTTTCATGTGATAATTATTGTTAATTGTTTTAAAAACATTTTGTTAAAGTAAACATTTTAAAAACACAATACCTTCTATCAAAAGAATCTTAAAACAGTGATTTTATCATCAAATACAACAACAACGACAAATTGAGCCCATTCTTCAATGTTTCCAAATATCAAGAAAAAACTCATCACGAATCCTCAATCAAAATACACAAAACATAAAACAACTCTTATAGCCCAACATTATAATCAAATGACACCCAATCCAGGCATATTAGTCCATTCCCAAAACTAAAATCTAAAAATCATTAAGGCTCGCACACAAAGTTTGAACAAATGATCCAAGCGAAAATGAAAAACCAAAATACAAACAAAAACCCCCAAATGGAACATCATTATGGACTAGGAATATTATTTTTTACCCTTAATGCATGTGTAGGGTCGTCTAGGCAAGCAACCATAAAGCATCACATAATTTATAATAAATAATATGGTAATCGAATGGCTTATGGAAGTGTGGTGTATAATAACCGAAATGGGAAAGATTTTTCTATCGAGTATTATACACAGTCAAATGTAGAGTCTAGAGTGTGATCTGGGCCTACCAAAATAGAGATATTAAACCAAGAGTTGGGAGAAAGGGAGCAAATTTGTTTGTATAACCTTGTGTGTCTGGGTATTACATCTCCCCCATTGAGCATCCCTGGGCATTCATACATACTATTCATATACTCCATTACATCATAATCTTCTCGCTAAGACTCTAAAATGACATATACGAATAAATACATGCTTCAATAAACATATGTCTTTCTATTGTACAGGTTTATGATGATGATGATGATGCGAGATATTATTCAAGATTTAATGTGTTCATTTTTTGTAGTGTACCCCCTTTTGATTTTCTTATGTTATCTGATTAGGTTTGTAAGGTCACAGTTGAATTCAATGTCACACGTATACACTAAAATCAAACTCAGGATTTAAAATATTTAATTAAATTTAAATTTAAGAAGCTGGATTGTATTACCTTTTGAATAACCAACAGAAAAATCATCATTAAAACAGAGTTATAAACTGATTTTAGGTGGATGTCGTTAATATATTTTTGTAACTGCGATAAATGTAGGATTGAAAAAAATTTATAAATAAAAAATTTTACCGGCTAAAATTCGTATCAGAACAGTTGAATTATATTCCAACTCTATGAGAAATTTGATAAAGATAAAATTAAATATTGGATTACCTTTTGGAATGCACGACTTCATCTCTAACATTATTTTGAAAAAATTGCTGAAGCTACCAATCTTGAATATTTTTAGTAATTGTAAATTTATAACAATAAAAAATGATTTTAAAAAATGAGATGTTATATTCTTTTAAAAAAAATATATTTTTTTATTCAGAAATATTAAAAAATGAACATAGAATTAAACTATAATATCTCAAACAGTTTTAACAATAGTAACTCTTATCAATTGAATTAACATTTTGATATAAAAATTGGATGGTGTTACCTTGTAAAATGCAATAGTGAATTATCTAAATCAAAAAGTGTAAAAAACCGAATAGAACCAACAATTGGACAAAATTTCAAGTTTAAATTGTTCTGAGCTTAATAAAAAATACAAAGTAGAACCCAGAACCTTATCTCTAGACAATGTGTTGCAATTGCTATTACTCTCCAAAGAACAAAAAAAATAAAAACACTACAACATCACTTAAAAGTGTCTTAATTCTTGAAAATTTTATTGCCTGAAAATATAAAACAATAACAACAAAGTTTTCTCAAATGTGAAATCTAATCTCGTCTCTCATCTCCCTCTGAGATAAAAAAAAACATTAAACCTGTTTAATGTGTGCCCAATTTCACAACACAGGGAGAAAAGTATCTGAAAGAACAAAAAACTCATTAAAGTAGTGAAATCTCAAACTATTTTTTTTCTGTATAAAAAGTCATAATTCTGTTATATAATTCTCTTGATTCTCATTTCAACAAGACTTAAATTTAAGCAAAGCACACACATCCACAGAATTAATTGCAAAAATAAATAAGAGAACAAGAATTCACATGATAATTTTGGATTATACGAATTCGTTCTTGCGTAAATGCGAATTGTGTTTTTTCTAAAGCCTTGCAGGAAAGTATGCATTCAGGGATTGCATTCATAGTTGAAAATGTTATGAAATTATATCGTTGTTCAGTATTTACAGTAGATAAACAATATAAAAAGTAGAAGAATAAAACCGTTTAAAATTCGTAGGGAATCGGTGTAATTAAATTGGGCTTGTTTTAAATTTTTCCTTTAATATTAAAAACCGAAAAGTTTAAAAAACGATGATGTCATTGAAAAAGTATAATAATCATGATCATAATTGTTATATTAGATTTCTATGGAAGAAAAATGCGTTCAAATTTTAAATGTACCAATAAATAAAGCCCAAGAAAGTAAAATTGAGAAAAAACGTAAAAACCAAAACTTAAAAAGTTCAGGAGTCATTTAGCAAAAAAATCCAAGAACTCGAAAAGAACAAAAAAATTATCATAAAATAATAAGCTTCAGGGGAAATTCGTGAATAATATATATTCAAAAAACAAATTTCCAATATTTGTACATTTGAGGGTTCTTCGAGGAGCGCGTGATCATATATGAATAATTTAAACAATAATGACAACATTTTTAAAATGGAGAAAAAAATCGTTGAAAACTCATTGAAAAATGTACAAAACAGACAGTGATATAAAAAATTTCTAGATAAACTCTATGATGGTTTACTTTTTCTTATGTTATGGAGATAATGGGTTAAAGGGTTTTATTTTCTCTCCGGTGAAGCAAAAAAAAACATGGCACATCTTACTTACTGATCATGACATCATCTTACGTAACATCATGGCTTTATCTCTCTTCTTTACTATCCAAAATGATTGATGAATCATTTTCCAATCAAACACATTCACTCACAAAACTCCAATCTCAGACGATCGTTAACCATCTTCTTCTACTTCTCGATAAAACATACAATATATTCCTTTTCACAATCCAAAATGTGTTCATTCAAAAAGTAACTCCACATTCGATGAAGGAAATAGTTTCACATTAAACTGCTACGGTCCTCATTATGATTTCAAAACGAACCCAACGAAATAGAACCTAACCAAGACTTAATTATCAAATTATCAAAATGCCATCTGTTCTTATTAAACTGATTCAATGTGTTAGATTTCATAAAAAGAGAAAAAATGAGTCATTCGTAGAAGTTGTTACTATAAATATTTTCAAAGAACACATCTAAATACAAAAAATCAACTCGTAAATACTTCTTACAAGTCTGATGCTTTCATAAATAAAGTTACCTTTTTGACATATTGTTGACTTTTACTGAATAACATATATTACACATGTAATGACTATGACTTTTTAATTATTTAACATTAAATTTGTGTTTAACCTGTTTTTAAAATTCTCACCTGTAAGATTCTTTCAACTTGTCACTGTATAAATTGTATTATTGTACTCTGTTAAATTATGATTATGAATATTCTAATCTATTTTAAACGATCTCGAAGATCGAAGACGAAGAATAAAGATTAGAAAAGAGCAAAATTGTGAATATAAATAAAATAAAATAAATATTTAGTAAATTATTAAAGAAAAAAATAAAATAAAACCATTTTTTAAATCTCCGATGGTTGGTCCGTCGAATGTTCACAATTTTAAAATCTAATCCCATCTCATCACCCCCAAGACAAAACACACATTAAACACATTAATGTGTGCAATTTCACATTTCACCAACACTACACAGAAAACTGCACCAGAAAAGCTCATTAAAATAGTGAAATTGCAAACTAGAAAAGAAATGCGCTTCTGACTATAAAAAGTCATAATTCTCTTGATTCCCCATTTACTCAAATCTCAAATTCAAGCAAAGCACTCAAACACAGAAAGTTAATTGCACAAATTAAACAAGAGAATATTAATTCACATAATAATTTTGCATTATGAATTCGTATTCGCTGGAAATGAAAATCGTGTTTATTAATGTCTTGCAGGAAAGTAGGCATTCATGGAGACACAGCAGTCACAGAAGAATGTCACTTAAGACTACACAAAACTCGAGAAAAACAAAACAAAACAACTTACCAAGTATATATAACGTTTAGTTTCCGTTGTTGAGATGAATACTAATAATATTTCCTGTAATAAGCTGGGTTCAGTTCGTTTTCTTCTTCTAAATAAGCTTCGTTTCGGATTTTACAAATTTCTGAAATTTAAAAAAATTGTAAATTACTTTAATTTATTTTCTAGAAAATTATTTTTATCTCACGCTAGCCTGCACTGTTAATTTATCATATAAATTCATTTTTTATTTAAAAAATAATTGAATCTTCATTGAATTGAAGCTCTTATTGAATTTTTTAACCGTTTGAAAAACTGAAGAGATTTTAAAAACAACCAAGAAGAATTCTGGTTTATAAATAAACCAGAATGTTTAGAAAATAGTGCAGAATCCTCACAATAAATGATTGAAGAAAATATTTAATGTCTTTAACCTGTTAGCAAAATGTTTGGCTCAAATTGACTAGTAAATTTGACATATTAAAAAAATTAGCGCAAATTTACGAATTTCTGAAATGTCCGAGTCCATTTTAGGCTTTAATTCTATTTTAAGATGTTCAAATGTTTAACCTTTCAGAAAATCAACACGAAACAATCAGAAAAATCAATCTTGAAGAAAATTTTTTACGTACTAATATAAAAATAAAAATTAACTTATTTCAAACTCGAAATTAAAAATAGCAAAAACCTTTTATAACAAGAAATGGAGATTATTGAATCATTGAAAGATTATTTGAAACCACAAACATTTTTGGAACTATTTTTTCAAAAAACGCAAATAACAAACTTCAAAAAGAAACCAATAAACTCAACTTCCTATCAATTTTCCGTATTGCAAGAATTAAAACTTTATAAATGGAAGCATATCAAAAAGTACTAAAATCAAGAAATAAATGTCAAATAGCCAAAGCCATACAACCTACCATTGGTTTAAGAAATTATGGATTTACATAAAATATTTTGATAACATTTTTTCAATAACCGTGATTAAACGACTTAATTATTGAAGTTTATAAGTAAATTCAAAAAAGTTTGCTCTTGAATGCACCCAAACACGTGTCCAAGAATTTCAAGAAACTCTGAAAATGTTATTTTCTAAGAAGAACCTATTGCGCTAAAACTCGTAATAAAATCGTAAAACCAAAATTCACTCTCGATTAAACATTAATCACAATTATCTTTTTTTTTATAAAACATAAAATCATTAGGCACATTCTTGGACGAGAAAATAGATTCCATTAAATTAAATTTCAACTCTTCATTGATTTTTAATCACGTTATTGAAATTGATAATAAAAGCAATAATGGAAATATAATTAATTTTAGTAAATGTCACCTTTTCATAGAAAATTGGAACTGTTCTACTTAGTAACTTAGGTGTGTAGGAGTCATTCATGATAGTGGTTACTATAAATAATTTAAAAGTAGGCGTCTAAGAATAGATGTATTTGTCAATAGTCTTATAAATTTTTACTAAAATCCTTACTAAATCCTAAGTAATTATCAACAAAAAGGGAAAATCAAAACCAAACATTGTGTTTTAAAAATTGGGATTTAACCATCTACACTTTCATAAAATTATTTTTCAAATGAAACTTAAAAATAAATACTAAACATAGTTTTGATAAATAACTTTTGTAAGAAAACTTGTGTTCAAATAAAAATACCATTTTAAAAATGCTTGAAAACTTGATTAACATAAGTTTATCGGCTAAAAGAAAAGCAATTATAAATAAGATAATGAAATTTAAATTTAAAGAAATTTTACCTATTACTATTGCTATGCTTTCCTATCAAGAAACTTTTGTTTATAAACTAAAATCAAAAACCTAAAAAATTTAAGTTCAAATATCAAATTAGGTATGTAAATAAATATATCAATGGCCTCATTATTGGACACTTGTGAATACAAATTGGCCTATCAATTTTAATGACCATCATAACTACCCTCACTACTTTTCAACACTAGTTCATTGGCCCATTAGCTTTTCTAAAAAAAAACCAAAATTGGAAAGGCCGTCATTAAGACTAGACAACGGAAATTAAGCAGCATAAAAAACACTAGTTAGAAGGTATCTTGTTACAAGGAAAGAAAAACTAATTTAAAATGAGAGTTACGTTCTGTGCTTAAAATTGATAAAGGATTAAAAGAACTATGATGATGATAACCATTTTGAAGAGTGTGAGAGATAATCGTGAAATGATAAAGAAATGTAATAAAATTGAGAGTAACATGAAAGAATCGAGGCAAAAAAAAGTCAAAAGCGAAAATTATAAAAACAAAACCCTCATCAAATGTTCCAAAGGCTCAAGGGCTCATTATCAAATGATGGCTTGCAAAACTTGCAAACTCTGCAACCAAAAATAAGTTTTCGACAGTTCAGTGTACACACTAATGGCTCAAAACAAAGGGATAGAGTGAAATGCCAGATCTCTAATTCATTACACAAGAGAGAATTCCCTTCAAAAGTTTCAAGTGAATTTGCAAATTTTAAACAAACAGACAAAACACGAAACTCTCGAATCTATTGCCCAAACAAATCGATAACCATAATCATAATCATTAGTTAAGTTTAATAGCTTCGCACTATGACAGTTTTACAAACTAACTCAAACAACCTAAACGAAACTGAAAACTAGAATAACTCAATAGGGGATTTTCTCTGAAAACCAGGAACAAAAGGGTTTCATGCACCCACAATCAAATTGCAAGTAAATAATTAGAAATTTCAACACCCAGTGACACTACTTGACTTATTCTCCAATCTAAATAAATTCAAACTTTATTTCATAAATACACAAACGATTCATATTTATATCTCCAATTTTGCAATTCAAAACAACAACAAGATATTTTTAAATCAAATTAATCAAATGAAACATATGATTTCTCTAATATTTCTCAACCAAGTTAGAAATTACTCAGAAAAAAAAGGAATATTAAAATCAGAAAAGAAGTTCTTCTTCAGTTAGGATTATTAATCTGTTCAAGAATATTTTTGGAAACGAGAGTTGCTAGCTCGGAAATATCTCCATTCAATAATAAGGAAATGCGAAAGTTTTAATATAATTAAAAAAATTTGAAAACTCATTAAATAAGATTTAAGTTGCCGATAAAATATAAGGGGAAGAAGTAATATTTCAATGAACCAAAACTTTTCTCAAATTCCCAGAAGTGAATTGACCCAGAAAAAATATAGCCAAGTTTTGAAAAATGGAAATTACCAAGTAATAACATAACATAAAATATAAGAAATACAAATACAAATGATTCTCGTACATAAGTTGAGAGTGGCAAAAGTAAGCGCCACATTAAAAAATGAAAATCACGAAATCACGCAACCAAACGCAAAACTAACCAAAAATCCAACTACTGTCCAGTTTAGTTTCAGGCAAACACAAAAGTTTCTGTAAAACATAACGTTATTTATGGATAGTCCTAAAATCAAGGAATTTATTGAATCTATCAATTTATAATGATAGTAAAATAATGATAATAAAAATACAGCAGACCGGTTCTTATTAAAAAAATTCTTAGTATCCGAAAAAGTGAAGACCACTAACCTACCAACCATAATATATTGATTGGGCAAAGACACGAAACTTCCGAGAACTGAAACAAACGAAGGAACACACACAAAATCATTGAGAGATTGGAAAACGATTTCGGTGTCTACGTTTCTTTCTATTTTATTCTCATGAAAGATTCGAACAAAATAAGTTCAAGAAGGAAAAAAATAGCAAATTGAAATTGGATAATTGGCTCCATTGGTCCGTACAGTTTGTGATCACGATCACGAACGTCGATGACGGGCAAGTGAAAGGCAAAAACAACCAAAACCAAGAATTCTCCCTGGAACTGTCTGATTCTCTTTCATTCTACGTATACTTTCACTAAAAAGATACGCACTGTTGAGTAGTAACCTAAATTGTACACTTGGAATTCGCCTCAAGAGTCTCTAAAGTATCCCTAAAGTGTATCCCAGGTATTGAGAATTGGAATTTAATTGAGAAAAGGAAGAAAAAGAATTCATTTCGTGGAATTTTGTACAGACAGGCCGGACAAACAGACCGGACAGACAGAATTTATCTTGTAAAATACCTTCAAAACAACACAACCTTCAAATAAAAAGAATAAAACCATGTTTCTCTCGGTTTCGCCTGTCTGAACACACATCCGAAATTAAACAAAATCTGACACACATAAAAATATAAAATCAAATTAAAATTTTGCCGTGTTCCTTAAAAAACGGAAAAACATGTCAGTTTCGAGGCACAATTTAATAAAATAATATAAGATACACAAATAACAAATCAGTTCAGATAAGGTCAGTTCAGGTGAGGAGATACAAGAGATCGGCCTTGTACTCAGATCAGTTCAGGTGGTCATGACCAGGTCAGGGAAGGAGGAACCAGAGATCGGCCTAGTCCTCAGATCAGGGTAAAGTTCACTTGAGTCACAAGAAATCGACCTTGCACTCGTAAATCACGTCTGTCCTCTGTTCTGTTCGTGTGTGTTCAATATATCGTGTTGTGTTAGTCAGCAAATCGAATTTACTGGTGTTTAGTGTTTGTGTAAACATGTGTAAGCGGCAGCATCGAATTCGGAGGTGACCTGACAAACATTTCGTGATGTAATTATATGATAACATAAAATGACAGTCTTATGTAAGAAGCTTTCGAATTCCGGTAGGACATGATATAGGATTAAGTAAGAAAAGAAAACATGAAATTACATAAGAAGAACAAAACAAACAAAACCATATAGACACAAATTATAGGTCTCAAGCACAGAATAGTGAAAACAAAAAATAAAGAAAAAACCCGAAAATTATCAAACCCTAAGAAGACATTCTCCAAGACAAATGTGCTCATCATATCTTTTAAAAGGCCTTGTGTACGGGTATTACATCTCTCTCCCATTGAGCATCCCTGGCCATTCTACTGTACATACTATTCATATACTCCATTACATCATAATTTTCGAATAAGACTCTAAAATGACACGACATATACGAATAAACACATGCTTCACTAAACATATGTCTCACTATTACGTATATACAGGTTTATGCTGATGATGACGATTCAAGATATTATTATGCAAGTCTTAATATGATTTTCTACGGTGTACGTGAAATATTCGAATGACCTTTTCTTCATCGTAGATTTGAGATAACAGACTAGTAAGATGAGAGCTGTAAGATTTGAAACTTTTAAAACAATTGATAATGACCTTTTGGTTAGCGAATGGATTCGAAAAATCACCAACAATACAACAACTTTGTTACACCTCAGGACAATATATAGATTCTATACTAGTCTTAAGTGACGCCGTTGGCGTGAATTCCAAGCAAAAAATACAACTATTTTTAGAAAATTACGAAAAAGTTTAATAGAAATGTTAATAAAACGGTTTATCAAACATCGAATTTATAAATTAATGTTATAAATAAAACTATATCTCAATTAGTGTTAATAGAAAGTAAATCATAAAAATTAAATGAATATTGCAAAATAATGATTTGATGGAGTCACCTTGTAAAATACCAAAATACGCTTCAGTCTCAATGTGAGTAAAAAGTCATAATTCTGAACAATTCTTTTGATTCTCATTTACCAAGTCTCAAATTTAGGATTCAAGCAAAGCACACACTAGAGACAACAAGAGTGTGTTTTTTGCACCTATGTAAAAGCCAACATTCAGGGGCAGCTCTCAGTAACGCTGTACTAAATGTTAGCTTCACCTCACAACCGAAGTGCACTTTAGCACAGTTTTGTTGTCTCTAGTACACACAGAGAGTTAATTGCAAAAACAAATAAGAAATCAAGAATTCAGATAAAAAATTCGCATTACGAATTCGTTCTCTCTTAAATGAGAAACGTTAATGCCTTACAGGGAAGTCTGCATTCAGGAACTTCTGTGATTTCGTAGTAGAATGTCATGTAAGATTACGAAACACATTTACGTCAAGGAAAATTAAACAAAATAAAATAATCAAACCGTGCCCTTCCATTCCTAACAGAAATGAAACAAGAGAAAAGGGGGTCCAAATGAGATGCGAATTTTAAATTTAATTTTGCAATTAATGATGCGACTGAAATGTTGAAGCAGAAACTAAAATGAAATTATGATGTCATTCAAAGACAATCATATTGATCATAATTGCTATGATTTCCATAAAGGAAATAAAATATTCAAATTAAATGCAAAAACGAACGTACAAGGAGTACAATTGTGAAAGAATGCCAATTTAAGAACAAAACTAAGAAAGTTCAAGAGTATATAAAAGAAGAAAGGATAATTATCATGTGAATAAGCTCAAGGCAGAAATGCTTGAATATTCCAAATGTTCAATATTTGCACTTTTAAGGGTTATTCAAAGAGCGCGTGATCATATATAAAGTAGGAAATAATAATTTAAATAATGAAACCGTTTTAGAAAGGAAATTAAGTCTCGATTAACTAAAGAGCAAAGAGCAAAACAAATGTTGATCTAGAAAATTATCTTTTGCAAGGACAAAAACAAATTTACTTACAAAGTATAAAACGTTTAGTTCCGGTGTGAGATGAATACTAAAAATATTTCCGGTAATAACGATTCAGTGGCGTTTTCGTTTTCTAGGTTTCGGCTTTTAGAAATTTCTGAAAATAAATTGAAAAAATAAAAAATTAATTTCATTTTTCTTCCAAGAATTTGTTCTTATTTTGCGCTAGACTGCACACTAATTTATCATCTAAAATCATTTTTCATTTTTAAAAATAATTGAAAAAATAATAATAAATGCTTTAAAAAATAATACGTCATCTATGAATTGAAATTCTTATCTTAAAGGAATTTTTTAACCGTTTGATTAAAGAATACATAGGGTACAACAAATTCAACTAAAAAATAAATTTTCTGGTTGAGAGAAGAAAAGACCGATGACAATATCGTACAAAAATGTCACCGCATGGAATATCACTGAAATGTGCCTGTGGGGTGTACTACCTTCCGTATAATACAAAGTGTTCCAAAATTGTTCCATTTGGACCATACAATGATAGATCATCTTGTCAGAGGTTCGTACTATAGTGAACTGGATCCATCGGAATCATACTTTAGAGCTATATACGAACGTGATGTAAAGACGGAAAAATTACTGTATATAAATGAAAGTTGATGACTGATGCGACAAGCTACGAGTAGTGAAACAACTATAACTATAGAACAGCAGCTGTGTGCACCATTCACAATGTACGTTACGTTATACTTTTTCAACACCGATTCCTCAACATATCGTATAGCAAAGCTTGTCTCTTGTGCTCGACGAAAATAAACCCAAACCAAACTGCTATGTCCACTTATTTTTCCATAAGTGGAAGTTTAGTAATGCATTTTGGGTATGTTTCAGGAACACTGTTGTTCCAGTAGAGGTTCCAAATGTTCCTATTCTGTTATGCATAGGCAAGAAATTTAGACTGTCCAAAATTTACATACAAAACAGCAACATCCCAATGACAAAGCAATCCATCACATTACGTACTACTAGAAGATAATATAAACACAAGAGAGAACAGAGACAGACCAGGCGCCATGAAAATGAATCGGTCCATCGGGAGCAAAACGTTGTATCAATTTGGCTCCAAACTTTGAATACAGTGACAGTACCAATGTATCATCATATACGAAAAATATAACAAAACAGTTCCAGAAAAACAAGTTTTGACAGATAGACAGACAAATTTAGTTTGACTGGTAAAATTCTAGGTTGAAATCAAGAAAATTTTCCTAAAATTAACTAAAACTTTACCAAAACCACAAAAGTTTTGAAAGTCACAACTGGAACTTTGAACCAGATGCCGACGATTCCGTTTTCAAAAGTTCCAATTAAACCAAAAATCTCCACAAAACTTTTCTCCAATTGATTGTAGGATTCTAATTACAATATAACGATCTTTACGCATGCGCACAAAAAACAAAACCAAGAAGCTTCTATCAAATAAACTTTCCTAAATCCTCACAAATATTATTATGTAACCAGAAAGTAACATTAAATTAGCCCATTCAAAAATGCCGTTACCATAAAATCATATTTTTTGTTCATTTACCTTTTAACCGATAAGCATTATACTTTTTATACAATATGATAATAAGAATAATCGATAGTCTGTGGGGTTCGGTAATTACCATAAATTTTTGCTAAAAAGGCACTTATTTGAGAATTTTTATTTAAATAATCATCTTTCATAATATATTATTATGTATATGAAAGGGCGCAGGCTGTCCCCCAAATCTCATTAAAAGATCGATAATCATAAAAATAACCAGACAATAAAAGTTGGGGCAAGAAAGAGCAAAAATATGGAATGACTCTCCGGACTGGGACTTTGGATCGTAAAAACTGGTTTTCTCGTCTGGTTGTTCCCTCTGGTTCACTCGAATCGAGTGGTGAGAGACAAAAAAGTGCACTCTAATGGGCCAATAATCACAGTGAGACCCAAATTGGGTATGCACCCTTGAACATAACAGGCCAGAACATATATAACCCATTGGTTAAAAAGCAATTTCGAAAATATCTTTCTTCCTTTTCTGAATGAAGCTACGACCAAATCAAATCGACAACGGAAAAGTCACATACACAAAACTACGTTAAAGGGTTAAATGTTTTCCTTCCTATCCAAATTCCTTCCGGAACCTAAATTCTACAATCGAAAACATATGTAGAAAATGTCTATTTTAGCTCCAAAATACTCCATATAAAATGTAAATTGTGCTTTAATTCTTCCTCAATTACAAAGAGAAAATCAAATCTCTTCTTCCTGAAATACAGAAAAAAAATCTATACATTTAATAATCAAAACGGAAATTCACCAACGAAAAAAATTACGAAGAAGAATATTCTTGAGTATTTGCGCTAAATTACTTTTTGATAAGAATAAGTAGGGGCACACAAAACAGGAAAATTGAGATTAACTTTCATTAGTTTCAGAAAGGAAGAAAAAATAAGTAGAAACTGATATGAAAGTTTGAGTTCTGTAGACCTAAATTTAAAATTTAAAATATATAAATCCTTGACTCTAATGGAGACTTAACGAGAACTTATAAGAAACAAATTGGGACTCAAACAAAACTTATTTCTGATTTAAATCTTAATGGAGAGATGAAAAAAGTTGAGATACTTATGAATCTAATTATTGAAGCAACTAAAAAAGAGAATAAAGAAATATGACTTTAGAATTTGGATCTATTTGAAAAAAAACAAATATTTAAGTAGAATATCGTTCTTAAGTATTTGTTATTTGTTCAGTTCGTTTGCTCCGACTTCAAATAATAACAGAAAAAGCTTGACAGCAGAAAAAATGCCAACTAAAAGAGAACCGAAAAATTTTCTTATAAACGGAACATCAAAACCGGAACCAATGTCGAAATCAAGAATCCTTGCAAAAATTTCAAATTCCATCCATAAATTTTTCTAAATTCAACTTCATGCTGTACTCTAGTTGCCATTCCCGATAGTCAATCTCGAAATACTTTCCAAACACGTCAACCATCAGAAAAATCCCCAACACAACCGAAAACCTTTCCATTTACGTAAAAAAGTACGTTCATATCCAGTACATTGCAATATCAATAAAAAAATCAAATGGCTGTTGCCTGCGTTTCATCGTCGGACAAACGAACATCAAAAATGCCAAACACGAACACAAATAATGTTTTGATGATACGATCCTCCTAATATAACAAACAGATAGAGAGCAAAAAGGCGCGTCCATGGATTTATTCAATAATACTAATAATAAAAACTCATGTTGATGCGATAAAGGAAATGCAATTTCGATCTCAAACGCCTCGTGCCTAACGCCATGTAGAACATCAAGAATCCCCGCCAAAACGTGAGGAATCTCACCAACGACTATACATCAAAATTTAGTTTCCATCATCGTCATCATCATCATCATTCGCATTGCAAAGTCAAATAAACAAGAGAACTAACACACAAACACACTAAAATCTCGTGAAACAAGTGCAGTTCATAAACTTTTCCTAAAATTATTATAACAATTCATTTTATCGTAGAAAATATTAAATTATATTGAAAATTAGAAAATGTGTAACCTGTTAGTTAAATGATTCCCGCATTTGTATCAAATTTGGACTAAATAAAAATCATTAAAAATTGGTCAATTTTTTAAAGATTATCTGTTGAAACGGCCAAGTCCATTTGAGGCTTTTAAATAAAAATATATTATGCTAAATAAAAGATGTAAGGTAAAATGTAATATAACGAATAAAGCAGATAATGAAATTTCACAGCATGAATGATTTTTTTAAGAACTTAACTTAAACACCTTTTATAGCTGCACAGGGAGATAAACAAATTGTATGCCTTCAAAATTTTATTAATATAAATTTGTTGTGTCTTGGCGTGAAGAAAAACAAAGAGAAAATCAAGTTTAGGACTGAGAACTCCCAAGGAGTTTACAAAATTAAAGAAACCTTTCCTCTTCTTCTCTTTTGATATACGAAATACAAAGCGAAATTATCAAATCATCAAACTCTGGTGGTTCAAACGTTTTTAGCTTCTCCCCTCATTTTTGTTGTATTGCTACATTCCTTTTAGTACACACATCACATTCCCAGACTCAAACAGAAGAAGTCGTCAAGTCAGTCAATTTAGTCTCTCTCTTCATATGTTCAAGTGAGTTAATTTGATTTGTGTCCAAGACTTAGTAGTAGTGAATGTAGTTTAGTAACCAAATAATCCCAGACATGGAATGTAGCGAGTCAAAAGTGCTATTCCAAGACTACTAAAGTCATGACTACAATACTAAAGATTTGATGGGAGAGATGATAGAGGAAAACAGAGAGGAGTAGAGTATAGAAATTTTCTTGAAATTATTGGACCAACTTCTGTAGAATTAGCAGCAGACACACACTCTGAAATGTAGTAGAAGTTCACGAAATATTTCAATAAAATTTAGTGTGGGCCTTTCTTTGTCGAAATCAACTGAAAAATTTTCATGACAATTCAATCGAATAAATCAAATTTTGTAAAAGTGAAAAGTTGTGTCGATCAAATCATCATTATATAAAGTGAATATGAAATTAAAGGTTGAGTTCGTGGAATCTTAGACTAAAAATATTTTATCTGCATGACCTTTTAAAAAAACAAAGGCTAAGGTTGTAATCAGTAAATTGCCTCTTAAAATTGAATTTATAAAAAAAATGAATGACCTTTAAAATATACGAATTCAAATGTAACAAAGCACTTTTTAAAACAGAAACTAGAGGTTTATTCTAATCCTAATATACAAAACATTGATTAAAAGAAACAATTGAAATAAAAACATTTTCTGAGAATTTGAAAAACATTTTTTTTGTTATAAACAGTACCAACATGTTAATCTTGTACACAAATCGCACATGTTTCTATTAAGAAAATTAAATTAAATTAAATTACCTTTTTTAATGAAAATTTTTAACGAGTTTAAATAGAACTGAATCTTGTTTAAGAATTTAAAAATTTTCAATAAAATAATTTTTAACTTTTTGCATTTTAAATATTATTTAAAATAAAATTTTATTTAAAAAATCAAACTCAAAATAATTTCCTTTCCTCGAATGCAGCCAACAAACACGTGCCCAAGAACTTACTGAAATTGAATGGTAAAAATTGTCAAGATGATGGCTCCCTCACACTGACCACTCAGAGCCTTTCTTAGTCAGGTTGAAGTCGTCGTTCACCGCTTGTTACTAGTGTGAACATAGCCGCTTTACTGGCTATATAAGCGTGTATGCTGAAGCACTCTATCATCGCATGTCTCGTATGTGTGCCGATCAGCTGTCTTTGTGACTTGTGCTAACTCGTTTCTTTCTTTGATAGACTTTGTGTCCTATTACCTTTTATTGGATCTCGATCCTCAAGGTCTGGTGGCATCTACTCGTATCTCACTTTGTGCTCTATTACCTTTTATTGGATCTCGATCCTCAAGGTCTGGTGGCATCTACTCGTAACTGACTTTGTGTCCTATTACCTTTTATTGGATCTCGATCCTCAAGGTGGCCTCTCTCGATCTCTCCCTTTCATTTTTGTATTTTACTTCATCACGAATAAAGCTTTTAACTTAACAAAAATACTCATGAAACTTGAGAATTTTTTCTTTAATTTGAGTGTCAACACTGTTACCTTTTAAAAACGATGTGATTTCACAGCTGTAATAATGATTTTGTATTTGGAACGGCAATTATTTTTGTAGAAAAAATTAAATTTTCTGAAATTGATTTTTTTCGAAACAATAAATTATAAGATTTCTATAATTGACATTTTTTTGTAATTTTCCCTAATACAAAATCAAACGCTCAAAAACCAATTAAACCTAATAATCTTCTAAATCAAACAATAACCAAGATAGAGAAAAGAAACTAGAATGAAAGGAATTCCGAACCCATTCGAGCGTGTCACTATTCTTCAAACAAGAACCGATGAACGTATTAGAACGTAAGAAAATAAAATCAATCAAAACACATCAGCCAATCTATGTTGGATCGATCGATTCTATTATTTGCTTTTCGGCATGTTCCGCTCAATGATTTTCGACAATGAAAGTCAATCTCATCACTCGGAAACAGTATCCTTGTACATACGTTAGTTAGTGTTCAGTCAGGTGTATGTTGAGTCCCTCATGTAAATGCTATATCAAGTCAATATAATCGAACCAGAAAATCGGAGGAGAAAAACATGTGTTGTGTCATTAGTATTCAGCTCAATTGGTTCCATCACACGTCTCAATCTGATCAAATTAGCTAAATCTTGAACATTGTAGCCAGAGTGGGGATTAATCAAAACCTAAATTGGTGCTACAGTCGATTACACTCAAAAGATTGGTTTTACCACAAATTAGTGAATTCCAAGTGATACTACCAATAAGTGTCCGATGCAATGTACAAAAACCGTAAAAACATTATATAAACCTAATAGTCCCTTGTACGACAATAAAATCGATTGAGGACCACTTGATGACAAAGCCTTGATTAGTGATTAACACATTGAACACATACACACAATTACACAAGCACAAACACACACTCGAATCCGTGAACAGCGAACTCAACGAACAAACGAACCCTGAAAAGCAAATATTTGTACAATCCCTCAAGTGTATAGCATAAGTTTCTGTACATGGGTTCAGTCATAAAGGACGTTACTAGAATTCATAACTTTTGGTACATACCTAATAGAAAGTAAAGCGTTCACGTTTATATATTTGAGTTATATAGTGTATACAATATACACTAATTTTCCATGCAATGTACACAATCAGGATAGATAAAGGTACAAAAGCTAATCGAATTACCGAATTACAAAGCAATGTACAAAACATATAGGTTGTATAGCACACCTTTTCGATAACCCAACACTTCGAACAAATAATTTTCCATTTATCAATACACCAACACAAAAAAAATTCACATTATCACCATAATCGTAAATCTAATCGAAAGAGTAGAATATAGTCAATAATCGCATTTTGCTGTTTGCACATTACCAGTGGACATTCATATACAATGTATTACACACACAAAATTGCTCTTCACAAAAACTATTCATAAATTATGTTACGATAACTTTTGTACAAACCTAATAATTTAAACGGCAAGATATATTCATTATTACATTGTGGTAGCAAATAATAATTTTTAAAAACCAAAGTGTTCCTGTATTTATATATTTTTAAAAAAGATAAAATTTAATTTTAATTTTTACCAGTTGATTCAGTAGTCAAATTTGTCCTAATGTGTGTTAATTTAACGTTAAAAACCATTAAAACAGTCCATCCAAAATCGTGATAAAAAATATCAATAAATTCTGAAATAAATAACATAATTACGAAATCAGATCAAGATTGACATTTGAATTCTCAAATTAAACTTGACAAATAAAATTTCAAAGTCAATTATAATTATTCTGTATTCTATAGACACTAATTTTAATAATACAATTCACAATGCTAATAGTTTTGTTTAATTAATAGTAACACTGTCAGTGAAAGTCTCTCGTGTTAGTTAGTCAGACGATCTCCCTGATTGGTAATGACAGTTTCCTTTCCCAAAAACAAATGAACCAAACGGGTTGCTACACACTTACACTACACTAGAGAGTACACTCAAGATTTTCCAGTCAATCAAACAAAGAAAATGAAAGAAAAAGAGTGTAGAAATTAATTACGAATTACAAATCGTTGATTAGAAAGAGATATCTTTGAGAGTTGAAGTTGAAGGCGGAAACGAAAAAAAAACGATCATGATCATCTGATAAAAAGAGAAAGACAAATGAGTCACAATCTGTCAATTCGAATCAGTAAAATGAGAGTAAGGCCAATGTCCAGTGATAATCATAATATCCACTAAAAGCTTTCCTTTCAAATAAAGTAGTCAATAGTCGAGTAGTAGTCATGACAAATGCTAATGAATGCAAACACTGTGAATGTTCACTCGTCAGAATGAATCATGATAAAATCAAATGAATGAAAGTGGTCAGTTGGTAATATTGACTAGTCGGCTGGCAGTGAATATATAGCATAAAGTGTGCCAATGTCATCATCACACTAACCGACTTCCTCATTTCATCTAATGGCTATGATGATTATTATACAGTCGACGAGAATAGAGTGCAGTTATTATTGTGGTCGTCATATCAACTAACCAAAAAAACCAGAAGAATGTTTTATATTTACGAGAATATTGTGTGTCTAATCTAGTATAAAATCTCTCTGTGTGGTTTAGCTTGAAAACAGCACTAGACTTTCTACTATATGTAGGTGAAAACAATTGCAAAAAAAAAGATTATTTGGTGTCGGACGCTTGGCCTCGAAATTGTTATATGGCACAGTAGGACAAACAATGGTGGTCACTTTTAGGCTTTTTGGTTAGTGGTCCTGTACTGGCACATATGTTGGACATAGACTGACAGAATATTTAGACAGACTGGCGAGTGAGAGCCACACAAATTCGGTTAAGGCAAGTCAATATTTGCGTTTCACCCAGAAGAACCGTTCAGTCTGTTTATTATTACAAACAGTACAGAAATGTTAGAATAAGCGCAGAACGTTTAGAATGATCCAAAAATGGCGCTTATATTTACTCGAATTTTGTTTAGATGCACTGTAAATTTGATGGTGTTGGTTTGAGCTCGTCATTTGTGTGTGGTTTGTCAGCCCCAGTGTGCACTTGTCTCTCCTTGTCTATCTGTCCAATTTCATTTTACAATTTATACTCCTCTGACTAAAATCACCAGAATCGTGTTTGGATGGCTGGATGGGGAAAAAAAGCGAAAAACCTACGCAGTAAATTATGCTATGTGTTACTCACAACATGATGAAACACACGAATCCAGACAGAGGAGACAAAACACGTCCAGAAGGGTTTCGTACCTTATCAAATTATTTTAGCTCAAATTCACAAACAGAGCTTACATAGACTCGACTCTCTGGTTCCTTCCCGTGAGATTTGATCAAAACTCATTGAACCATCCAAAGTGTCCATATCAAAAAGCACTAAATTTTGAGCGAAAATCGAGCACGGTAGTAACGTTTCGGGTGACCTGCTTGCTTTTTGGACCTTGATAGGTCTATCTTATTCAGTTTTTTGTGCTGGTTCCGAATCTGGCAAGATCAGGTCTGAGATGCATCAGGTTCTTGAGATATACCCAAAAATGTAGATCAAAGTTTTGATAAAAATTTTATGCTATTTATATTCATTTTTAATGATTTTCTGAGTATTCCAAGCTTTGATTATCACTATTTCGTTGTTTTATTAATGTTTTATCAAAATAAGATCCTAAATTTTAAAAAATCTCAAAATTAAAAAAAATATTTTTTTTTTTGGAAAAGAGTGACCGTCAAAACAGGCCGTTTTTCGCCTGTTTTGTGATGTGTGTACAATTTACTCGAAATATGTATCAATTTAAAGCCCTTTGAATACTGATTCTGAAAATATATATTATTTATCTGTCCGATAACTCGTTTAATCAAAAATTGGATCCAAAAGATGAAGAAGTTCATGAAAACATTCACACTAAACCAACTTGAAAGTTCAAAATAGACGAGTCATTTTGAAAAGAACGTAAACAAATCTAGATTTAACCATAACTTTTGTTGATTAAACCAGTTGAATTAAAGTTTAAATGGTAAGATAAGCAAAAAAAGAAGGAGTTTGTCAGAAGGAATTGAATCATCTTTTTGATTTGATGAGTTTATCATTGTTTTTTTACATACAAGTTTGGATAAAGTTCTTTATATTGACTCATTTTTTTTAAAAACTTGTGTATTAGTTTGTCAATTTTTTTGTAAATAGAGATAATTTTGTCAGTGATTTCTGTCGTTTTTGAATTGTTTTTTGAATCGATTTGACTAAAATCCACTTATCGGACAGATGATTAATGTATATATTTAGAATCAGCATCAAAAGATCTTTAATTTGATATATCATATATGGAGATTCATTACACATCACAAAACAGGCGAAACTGACGGTCACTCTTTTTGTGCTGAATTTTTGGAAACGCTTATTTCTATGGAACTTTTATTGACAATTCTATAATTGAGAAATTGGATCTTATCCTATAATTGGGTCGTTTGATCTTAATCCACAAATGGGTCGTTTGATTTTATCCCACAAATGGGTCGTTTGATCTTAATCCACAAATAGGTCGTTTGATTTTATCCCACAAATGGGTCGTTTGATCTTAATCCACAAATAGGTCGTTTGATTTTATCCCACAAATGGGTCGTTTGATCTTATCCCACAAATGGGTGATTGGATCTTATCCCACAATTGGTTTGTGGGAACTTATTCTACAAATGTGTCGTTTGATCTTATCTCACAATTTGTTCGCTGGAACTTATCCTCCAATTAGGATAGTTGGATCTTATTCCACAATTAGGCTTGAATCCAACAATTAGATTGTCGGGTTATATCCCACAATTGGGTGGTTAGATATTATCCAAATATACACAATTGGGCTGTTGGATAATTTTTTCAAAAAACGACCCCATTTGTGGGATCAAAACTTGCAGCCCAATTGAGGGATATGAACCAGCAGCTCAATTATGGGATTAGATCAAACTAACCCAATTTTGGTATAAGATTTAACTACCCCAACTGTGGGATATAATCTAATCACCCAATTGTGGGATATAAACCAATTACCTAATTTTTGGATAAGATCAAACGATCAAATTTTGAGATAAAATCAAACGATCCATTTGTGGAATAAGTTTTAACAAACCATTTGTGGGATAAGATCAAACGACCTATTTGTGGGATAAGTTCCAACAATCCAATTGTGGAATAATTTACAACGAACCAATTGTGGGATATAATTCAATCACCCAATTATAGAATGGTCAATAAAAGTTGCATAGAAATAAACGTTTTCCAAAAATTCACCACAAAAATTTTTCAAAAAAAAAAATTTTGAGTTTTGAGATTTTTTTAAAATTTAGGATCTTTTTTTGATAAAACATTGATAAAACATTAATAAAACAACGAAATAGTGATAATAAAAGCTTAGAATACTCAGAAAATCATTAAAAATGAATACAAATAGCATAAAGTTTTTATCAAAACTTTGATCTACATTTTTGAGTATATCTCGAGAACCTGATGCATCTCAGACCTGATCTTGCCAGATTCGGAACCAGCACAAAAAACTGAATAAGATAGATCTATCAAGGTCCAAAAAGCAAGCAGGTCACCCGAAACGTTACTACCGTGCGAGCGTCTGCCCGGAAGTGTATAATTTAAATTAAATATTAACATACCATTTAGTTGAAAGCTGAAACTTTATAATTTGGTTTGCTTTTAGAAGACAGACGGGCAATGTTTTTTTGGAACGCTCTCACATTCCTATTTTACTTTGGATATGTTGGAATCTGTAATATTTTTTTTATAAATGTTATGCGCCTCACAAAAACCTCTACCCAAACTCACAGCCCACTCGAAAATCATATAAATTATATTCCGAACGTAAATTTGTCAAACATTATGGCAATATATAGCTCATAAATACAACATTAAAGTCTGCTAAAAAAATAAAGTTACCTTTTTTTATAAACATCAACATCAACAATAAGAAGTTAAAAGATTTGCAATAAACAAAAAAAAATCTGGTATCTACGAAAGAAATTTAGAAAGAATTTAGAAAAATATAAAAAATGCGCAGTTTGAAGGGCACTGTTAAGTGTGGAGTGAATAGTCTCATTTCAAGGGCCGAGTGAAAGATAATTTGCATTTAAATTGAAAACAAAAGACTAAAAGACATATTGAGAGGAAGAGAAGAAGATAGAGGAGAAAGAAATAATGACGTAAAACGTTCATGTTCACATGAGATAATAATTCAAACGCAGAATATTCTCTTGAATTAAAATATTATTCTACGAAAAGTTTGTGCTTCATAAATTCGTTCTGTCATATTTTGAAGGGAAATGCATAAAATTCATCAAATAAGCGCCAAATCTTGACTGAATGTCAAAATTCAAATTAAATTGCTTGTTTATTTGCGAGAATAACCACAAATGACCACATAATTTCACCATATAATTTAGTTCATACCGAAGAATTGAGTCATTCAAATTCAAACAATATGATGTGTAAATTGAGAAATTCTCTACATTCCATAACACAAACATAATACAAATACAAACTTGTGAACTCAAATGGAATACCAACAAACAAGCACAAAAGTAGTATACATGTTCATATATGTCTAGAACACAAATAATACAAAAAATGTCGAAACTCAACGTCCACGCATTTCCGATTCTTGTCCATTTTGTTCATGACATTATCATCATATGAATGTCTGTGGTTGTATTTGAATGGGGAAAAAGTAAATAGAAACAAAAGGATATGGGCAAACAATGAAATTCTGGTGAAATCAAATCACATCCAGAAAATAAAGTAATTTAACCTGTTATTTAATTCAAAGTAGTTCCATATAATCATTGTATTACGAAAATAAATATTGTTATAAACAAATAAATTGAATTAATTCCATTAAATTTTTTTTTTGTAATAAATTAATAATATAATGGAATTATATTTTAGAGAAATAATTTTCTGGTAAAAGACCTTTCATAATTCGTAACTTTGTGCTTTATTCTAATTTTAAATTGTAGTGGTCGCGGATGCGCACGCATTCGCATTCCGCATCCACACAGTGAACCGATCAATCGTTCAACGCAAGCGCCAATCGTACATCTACCTGCATGCAGCCGATGGCAATCGGCGCGCTACCAGAAATGGCCAGAAGAGTCATTCGTACAGGTACATCACAGATGCATTCTCTGCATTGCATCACTGCTGATTCGATACCTGTACGAGAGCTTACTCGAACACTCACGCACAATTGAGATTGCGCTCAAGTGATCTCGATTGTGTTCGATTACATTCGATTACATCTAGATCATTCTAGATGCACACACAGATTAGTATAAAAGCGCGCACGTGTTCGCACTCACTTCATTGTATTTACAACTACCTCTTCTCTCTCCACTCTCTGTAACTTGTGTTTCCTCAATAAACGTTTTATGCAACCTATCTCTTGTGTTCCTTCATTTCAATAAGCGCGCGTCTACAAAGTGAAAATAGGAAAAAGTTTAATAAAATCGAAAGTTAAGCAAAAGTCAACTCAAAGGTGGGCGTTAAGAAAATGTGAAGAAATGAAAACAAAAGTACATTGAATCATACTTTTCCAGAGATTTTAATTTCTGAGTTTAATTTTGATAACATTTTAAGATGATCCGGATAAGAGAAAGATGAGCTAATTAATTTAAATTTAGTGACTAAAACAAAGCAATTATTTATAAAATTGCTGGATTAAAAAAGTAAATTAAACTAATCTATCAATAACTTTTTAAAAATGAACTATTAACGTTATATATAAAACCTTTCAAGAATTAAAAAACTAAAATTCCGATAATTCGAATCTTCTCATTATTGGACACTTGTGAATACAAATTGGCCTTCTCAGCTTTAATGACCCTACACTAACTACCCTCACTACTTTTACTACCAACACTAGTTCATTAGCACATTAGCTGTCCCTAAAAAATCAAAACCAAAATGAGAGCGCCGGTCATTAAAACTAGACAAAGGATATTTAACTTTAAGAAAAACAAATTTGAAGTTATCTTGTTACATAACAGAGTAAATAAAACCTAATTTAAAATGAGAATTCCGTTTTGTAAAGAAAATGCTCAAAAAATTGATAAAACAATGTATGAACTTTTTAATATACAACGATAATAATGATGTTGACCATTTTGAAGAACGTAGAAGACGGCGAAGAAATTACTAAGAAAAGCATTAAAATTGATAGAAATCGTGATAGAATCGATCGAAACTACAGAAAAAAGTCAAAGTGTTATTGTGGTACCTCATTTATTGGAAAAATGCTTGTGGATAGGAAAATAAATTAAATTGAAGGAAATCCCTAAGAAAAGAAGAAAAGGACAAAACAGAAAAAGAAAAGCACTTAATAATGTGAGTGCCAGAAGAAATGCAAATTATTATTGCAAAATAGGAAATTCACTAACAGAAACTCCGTCCAAAAACCCGAAAACTCGAAAACAAAAACCAGATTTTCTCTTCTTTAAAAATCCACCAACCATAACGAATGCATCTGCTTTTTCGGCTAAATCACAAAGACTAAATGTATTCACAGACACAAAGTTGAAATAAAACTTTGTCTAAAAAAATTAGATTATAATTTCCATCCAAACAAAGAAATTGAGAATTTAAGTGAGATAAAAAGTTTTTTAAAACTATTCCATCCACAAAGGACGTTACAAATTACAGAAATTTGTTATACCATTTATAATTCGAAACTTGTTTCAACTTGAAAGTATATATATATAGAAGTAGCATCCAAATTCTTCCAATTCCAGGAATCATTAATGAACGCGCACTTTTTCATCAACAAAACAGACAAACAACAAAGTTACTAAATGCAAATGCAGAGGCACAGACAAATTAATCTAATTTAATTTAATTTAATTTAATACAAATTATATTATTACAATTTCCGTTTTCTCTTTTTCGTTTCGATCTTTTTTTCTCGAGCCCGTTCTGAATTTCAAATTTTTATTCATCTCATATGTTCAACAACAAGAATTGAATCATTGTGAGAATTTTAATGAAGCTCATGCATTTGAGGAAGCAACGAAAAGAAAAGGAGAGGAAAATCGGAAATATATATTTTTCGTACTATCTCATTATTACTAGTGGGCCCTGCGGGTGCTATATTTGAATCAGACTTATTTTGGTAAATAAGTAACACCTTGGGCATAGAAACTAATGCCCATGGTGTATAGTCTGAGCATGAGCAAAGATACCTAACCAACCTAACACCTAACCCAAAACCCATCCTAACACGGCACCTAACCTAACCCAAAACCCATCCTAACACGGCACCTAACCTAACCCCAGAACCCATCCTAACACGGCACCTAACCTAACCCAAAACCCATCCTAACACGGCACCTAACCTAACCCAAACCCATCCTAACACGGCACCTAACCTAACCCAAAACCCATCCTAACACGGCACCTAACCTAACCCAAAACCCATCCTAACACGGCACCTAACCTAACCCAAAAGCACGACACCGAGCGGTGTGGTGGAAGGGAAGATCATTGTCCCATTAATTTTGTGATTTCATTGGCACCAGCGCACCAAACTCCGAAAAGTCGATATCCAACAACGCACGTAAGCCCCCTGCACCTTTTGGTGCCGGGGGCCCCCAGATTCATGAAGATTTGAATGAGAAAGTTCCATATTTGCAAATCAACACCTCAAATACCATCAAAATAACTCAAAATGTCACGTTTCGCCTATTTGCGCATCGGTTTACCAGCAACTGGTGTGAAATTATTGGTTCCTTGGTTCACCAGGTCCTTTCCCCACCATCATTGAAATTGTGACTATTGATTTTGTGTCTGATTGCCGATTTGGTCCAAAAACTCATTTGTTATTATTGAGCAGCATTGGCCAGTGAGCGGGAGCATGCGCAGTTCGATCTCCTTTATTCTCTCCTTCTGCTGTGGAGTGGTCATGAAAGCCTTCGAGACATATGTTCGCCTCTCACCCTCGCTCCTCACCCTCGAGCGTCATGCATTTTATGTCTATTTGTGCCTGTGTGTGTTTTGTGTTCGCACACAGAGATGGAGTTACTGTTGGCTACACAGTGAGAGTGCTGTCTGTCCGTCCTGTTGTTGTTATTGGGACTGTACAGTGTAATATTAACAACCCCTTTCATGTATCATAGATTTGTCTCCGATGTTTTGGTTGTTTTGCATCGGAAATGAACTCACCAAAATATGCCAATGCACCACATGAACTGTCTTCAGCACTCAACCTCGTCACACCAACGTAACCTGTCACTTCGATGATCAGCTGGTCTCCACTACCATTGGAACAATCCGAACTCATCTCACCCTCTCCGAAACCTACTTGTCGACTCATCTCTTCAAGTGAACAACTCAATTCACCTAAGAAGCTCTGTGGCCTTGTTTGTGTTACAAATGGTCCCTTTTGGTATTCTATCAAATCCCCATTGTGGGTCACGGTGTGGCCACACCGCCGATACCATGCCAAGGCAACTCTGGTGAACATATCTCGATGCAGTTTTGGAACCCCCATGGAACATCTTGTCGCTTCAACATTCATCAACTCGTCTTCACCACCCTCTCCGAAATTTGGTTCCTTCTCTGGGATCACTCATGAGGACAACCCTGATGGACACGAACGACTTGATGGCAGCGGACTGAGTGGATGGAAGAGAAAGGATTGCGAGCATCTGGACAACTTGGCCTGCCCTCAAACCACCAAAATATCCCATTTCTCTGAAACTACAAACCATCAAAACGCGATGCGTACTAAGCCCACCAAAATGAGGTTGAATTTATTTTCACCTTGTTGTTATCATTTGATATTGTTGTTGTCATTTTCTTAAATATTTCTCAAACCACCAAAATGTTGAACCCACCAAACACTCACACCACCAAAAGTCACTTATAATTCTGTCTTAAACTCATTTCTCCGAAACAAACCTAGGTTTGACCCCACATCTCTCCGAAATATAAATCTACCACAAATGAAAGCAATGTAATGTTGCACTCATGCGATGTGTTTTGTAATAAGATACATTGTACGATTATCGATCAATAAATTTCTCTAAAAAAAACCTAACCCAAAACCCATCCTAACACGGCACCTAACCTAACCCCAAAACCCATCCTAACACGCACCTAACCTAACCCAAAACCCATCCTAACACGCACCTAACCTAACCCAAAACCCATCCTAACACGCACCTAACCTAACCCAAAACCCATCCTAACACGGCACCTAACCTAACCCAAAACCCATCCTAACACGGCACCTAACCTAACCCAAAACCCATCCTAACACGGCACCTAACCTAACCCAAACCCATCCTAACACGGCACCTAACCTAACCCAAAACCCATCCTAACACGGCACCTAACCATCACACAACAATCAATTCACTTGTAAGCTTAATTTCACCAGACACATTTTATTTTTTCAACTTCAATTTTAAGCAACTTAAAGTGAACGCACCTAGACGATCTATATACCGTTGGAAAGATCGTACTTTCTACTACAAAATCGCCAAAATAATCAGTATTCTGCGATCAATAGTTTTCAAGTTATAGTCGTTTGAAATAAGGTCTTCAAAAAGGCGAATATATTTTTCAAAGCACTTTTCCGGGAAACCAAGTATTTTTAGCACACCCCTATGATGACCTAAGAATGTCCACAAAATTTGAAGTCAATCGGTGCAAGCATAAAAATGTAGTTACGTCCACAAAATTGTCAAAAAGTCAAGGTATAGTCTTCGCTTCGCTTACGCTCACGCTCAGACAATTATACCCAAAATAAACGAGAAAAATGTATAATTCAGATGAATGATTTTATTTGTCATGGAAGAATGTATTAATGTGTATCTTCATAAAGAGGAAAAAAAGTGCAACCTACAGGATGAACCAAAATCAACAAAATCCTATGAATAGAAAAAGAATGAATTAAATATCAACGAAATCAAGAAATGGAAATGTGCCAAATCATTGCAACTAATTAACGATAAAAACATTCATGTTATTAAGATTATTGGTAATAATTTATCCTGAAAATTATGATAAAATGTTTTTGGGGAATACCTTTTTTGCAGAGAAATAAGAGTTGATACAAAAAAGATTGTTGAAATAACTATATTTGTGAATGTGAAATAAAATTTGAGAAAAATCAATAAAAAAAATAAAACCATTAAAATAGTCACTAACGCATCAATGATAAAATCGGAGAAAAAAATTCAGTAAAAATTAATATGATTGTATTAATAGCTTTCATTCATATCTTATCTAAATTTTGCAATTTACCCAATATAGTAGCAATTTATTAATATAAAGGAAAAACTTAAAAAACTTACCTTATTTTTCAATATTGTTTGATGAAATGGAAAAGGTGGCTGTAAAGTTTAAATTATCCGAAAATGTAACCGAAAATGGTGAGTTGAGCCGAGAAACACTTTAATTTTGCACTTTTAAATAAGAATAATAACAAGTAGCACTATTTGAAAATCACTTTCACAAGACTTTACTGATGATTTTGGATCACAAAACAAATGAGATGAAAACAAATGGAATATTTTCTTTTGTTTTATGTGTAAAAGTGTTGAAAACCAAAATCTAAAAGAAAGAAAACATTAAAGTTGGTTGATAATTAATGACCAATTGGTCTAACGATTTATTAATTTACATAAACACACTAATTGAATTTGACTGGGTAACCACTTAAATAGCACACTTACGAATAAGTTAATATATATACGCAAATTGAAAATTGTAATTGAAATGGATATTTCTAGACAACAGAAGAATAAATATTAAAAGATATAAACTATTTATAATCCTCAAAGGGGTATGAAGGAACCTTCACTTGAGATTAACTGATGAACAATGTTAATCTGTGAAATTTCTATTAATATGTTAGACAACATGCTAGAATTATTATTGTTCCCCAAAGAACAGCTAAAAACTATAAAATTTCTTAAAACCTGTTTTAAACTAGCGAACGATACAAAGTGTAAAGATTCACCAACAAAGATAAAGTTCACTCAAATTTGAAATCTAATCTCATAAGAATGTTGCATTTTAATTCACAAACAAAAAAATGTTAAGAAGAAGAGTATCCTTGTGTATCTGCGCTAAATCACTTTTTGATAAGAATAAGTAGAGCACAAAACAGGAAAATTGAAAATAACTTTCATTAAGGTTTTATTTCAAAAATAAGAAAGAAAGAATAAAATACTGATATGAAAGTTTAAGTTCTGTAGATCTAAATTCAGTAGATCTAAATTTTAAATTTCTAATATAAACCTTTGAGTCTAATAAGAAACAAATTTGGTCTAAAAAAACGTACTGTTTAAAATCTTAATGGAAAGATGGCAGATTAAGAATATTAGTTTAATTTTGGGACAACGAGTGAGCGAAGCTTTATACAGTTTTTCGGTTTGAAAATATTGGAATGAGCAAACTTCCATCACAGTACATAGGACCAGCTAAAAAACTACCCAAACACACCGAAAACCTTTCAATCTAATCAATTTCACTAAAATAAATAATATTTCAAAAATCTTGAATAATATTAAAATATCCAAAATATTTAACCTTTTATTTAATCCATGCAAAGGAATTTCTTCCAAGATAAAAAGAAATATAAACTATAAAACAGAAAATTCAAATTCCCTGCATGAAAAAAGTAAAACGCCCATGTCTTAACATTACACACATAAACATTAAAGTCAACGTCAAATTATATCTTTGTTCTTAATAGAAAATCTCGTGTCTGTGAAGAAGAACAAAGTGAAAATCAAGTTTAAGACGGAGAACTCCCAAATATTTGGTAAAATCATAGAATACTGTTTCTTCTTCACTTTTGATATATACGAACAAAATCGAAATTATCGAATCTTCAAACTATGTTGGATCAAACGTTTTTGGGTTGCCCTATCATTTTTGTTGTATTGCTACATTCCGTTTAGTACACACAGCACACATTCCCAGACTCGAACAGAAGTCGTCAAGTCAGTCAATTTAGTCTCTCTTCATATGTTCAAGTGAGTTAATTTGATTTGTGTCCCTAAACTAGGCTTTGTAGTAAGTGTAGTGTAGTAACCAAATAATCCCAGATAGAGAATGTAACGAGTCAAATGTGTTACAGTCATGACTACAATGCTAAATATTTGATGGGAGAGATAGAGAGGGACAGAGTAAACCTTTCCTGGAATTACTGAATCAACTTCTGTATAAAAAAAATTAGTAGCAGATGCACTTGGAAATTACTTGATAGTATAAAAGTAGTTTTACGCACTCAAAATATTGCAATAAAATTGGATAAAAGTCCGCTTCTCAGCCAAATCAATCGAATTTTGTATAAAATTGAAAAGTTGTGCCGCTAAAATCACCATAGAAAATGAATGTGAAATAAAATTTAGAGTTTGTAGAATGTAAAACTTATCTAATATTTATGCATTTAATTATAACAAAATAACTTTCAAAACCTTTGCAGTGACGTTATTCTTAATCATGAATCAAAAAATGATTATTTAAACATAAGAAACATTTAAAAAACTTGAATTACCTTTTTTTAACAAACAAAATCGAATTTCACCAAGCAGGTGATTAAACTTTACTTGTGAATAATATTAGATATCGTAAGAATGAAAACATCTCTAAATGAAAGCAAGTTAAAATGTATAACATAAAATGCACAAAAATAAAACATTAAAAATCATTGTCCCAACAAATAGTTGTGAAGAATATGGATTTGCGAATTATGGAAAATGAAAAATAATTGAAGAAAAGAATGAAAAGTTATTTTTAGAAATGAATTTATTGTATTTTCACCTTTTAAAAAACTACTCCAATAAACAACAAACAGTTTGCCAAACAACGCTTTTTAAATATTGAGAATAAAATAAACTATTTCTAATAATTTTATAATCCAACAAATTTGAATTTTGAATTTTCAAAAATATAATTTTCAACCTTTTACATTTCTACGTGAGCATATCATAATATTCTTTGAAATAAAAAATATAAAAAAAATTAAAAATGAAAACCAAAACTTTATCCTCTAGATTGAAACCCAAACACGTGCCCAAGAACTTGCAGAAACAAAGGAACAAGTACTCAATCTTACTTTTATTAAATAGAAAATAGAAAAAAGAAATGATTCCAAAATGAAACAGAAAGTTCCATTGAACCTTCATTTCTCCGACTGTTTCGGGAATACCAAACAGAGTTGAGACTAACTCAACTAGTAGAGCAGCAGACCCATCAAGAACAGAATCCAACAGAACCATCAACACAAATGATAATTCTAGTTAATTATTGTTTTTATATTTCAACTAAATTGAGTTCATTAGTCTTTTAAAAAGTCTCGAGTATCTCTCAGTTTTTTATTTGTTTCTAACAATTCAAACCAGCCAAGCGCATCACACTAGGCAACAGCACACTAATACCCTAAATGACACATGACAGGCAAAAACGACAAAAAGGAAACAAATAAAATTCCTTGAACCAAAAACCCAAAATCTAATAAAATCCAATTTTCGAGTGCAACTCCATTAGTCGAAAACAAAACAACTAAAACACAAACTCAACAATATAAAAACATGAAAACAAAGAAGAATAGTAGAATAACGAAGCCGTAATGAGTCATTTTACTCTCCCTAGCTCAGCCCAAATAACACAACGTACTCTCGATTAACCGTCGAGTAAAACCTTTGGTAGAAACACAAAAACACGAATATCCATCTACAACCTCCCAAAAACACAATGATTCGTGTTGGATTCCATAGAAAATCATTTCCAGCACTCCAATCGAGGGTCAAGTTTAGTTGGGCTCTGTTGTTCCAATTAAAAATAGTTTATCGTATACAAACAGGCACAATCACAAGCAAAAGAAGCCAGACAAAGTTGTTCAAAGAGAATTGTCCATTGTGTCCCCTTTTTGCGTATGTTTTGTGTTCCAGGAACAACATACGAGTACAATACAAAACAAGGTTCCAATGGTTGGACAATGGAGAAAACTCTTGAGTCGTGTACAACAACAAGATCGATCAAGATCAATTATTATATTTGTCTAGATTTTTTTTCATACACTAAAGTATGATCATCGATACCCGAACTTTTACTAAAATCAGAAAGTAAAAATCAACGCCCTGTGATGGGTTACATGAAAAAGGAGTGGCCCACAAATGAACAGAACAAATTCTAAAATATGTTCAAAGCTCAATTCTAGGAAAAGAAAGCTCCTACAACAAAAATCAAAGAAAATCAAAATCAGAAGAAATAATAACATACAATACATAACATGTATTGCTTCCTTAACTAAAACACAGATCGGACTAAACACAGAATGTTAAATCGAAATGGTATTGCAATTAACGACCTAACGAATGAACAAGAGACATGAAAAGTCAAATACAATGGAGATATACTCGAATGCATTCTTTACGGCACACTGCACTGGACAACTGTGTTTGGACAATTACGAGAAGAAAAAGTTTACTGCTAATAGACCTGAACAAAAAGAAGAAAGCGAATCCAACAAAACTCGGAACATATACACGAATGCTCTCAATCAAACAGTCAATAGGATAGGAAGAATGATAATGCGAAATAAAGCCTTGGAAGAGATAAACAAAGAGAAAAAATATAGCTAATTGGCAAATCATCCCAAAACTCTACCCAAACAACAACACAATTCTATTTCGAATAAATAAAAATCCTTTGATTAATGAATTCACTCATTCGTACAAGAAGAGAAGAGAATCAGAAATAAACTAACAAATCAAAACAGTAATTCCATGATCCAAAAAAACTGTAATCCGAGAATTAACGGTACAAACGGTCAATAAATCAAAATTTGTTTAAGCACTTCCGATTGAATCAATTAGTCTTATCCTTGAACATAACAATTTGTCAAATGAAAACGAAAAATTTAGTAATTTAGTGGGCTGGTTTGTCAGATCAATCAGATTTTAAGATTTTTATTTAAAAAATTTATTTCCGGAAATTGGATTTTTAAATCAATAGAATTCTTCTTTCTTAAGATGATTGACAGATTTTGAAATTCTCTACAATAAAAACCAAACGCCCAAAAACCAATTAAATCTAATAATTTCTAAATCAAACAATAACCGAAAAAAGAAACCTAATATATAGGAAATTCCGAAGCACGCATTCGAGCGTGACACTATTCTTCAAACAAGAAAGCCGATGAACGTATTAGAGCGCAAGAAAATAAAATCAATCAAGACACATCAGTCAATCTATGTTGGATCGATCCATTCTATTCTTTTGTCGGTTGCTTTTCGGCATGTTCGGCTCAATGCTTTTCGACAATGAAAGTCAATCTCATCCTTCGGAAACAGTATCCTTGTACGTACGTTAGTTAGTGTTCAGTCAGGTGTATGTTGAGTCCCTCATGTAATGCAATGTCAAGTCAATATAATCGAACCCGAAAATCGTAGGAAAACATGTGTTGTGTCATTAGTATTCAGCTCAATTGGTTTCATCACACGTCTCAATCTCGTAAATTAGTTAAATCTTGAACATTGTAGCCAAAAAACATGGGGATTAATCAAATTGAATCTAAATTGGTGCTACAGTCGATTACACTCAACACGATTGGATCCAATCACAAATTAGTCGATTCACAAGTGGCGTACCAATAAAGAAAGTGCAATGTACTTTACAAAGCATTGTATAAAGCTAGTACCGTACAATAGCAATAATTTTGTACGACAGTAAAATCGAAAGGACCACTTGAGATTAAAAGCATTGATTAGTGATTAACACATGACATACACAATTACATAAGCACAAACACACTCGAATCCGTGAACAGCGAACTCAACGAACAAACGAACCCGGAAAAGCAAATATTTGTACAATCCATCAAGTGTATAGCATAAGTTTCTGTACGTGGGTTCAGTCATAAATCCAGTTACCAGAATTAATAACTTTTGTATATACATAAGGATTTTATCCAGCAAAGCGTACACAAACTTTCCATATATACTTTAATCAAGATAGGTGAAGGTGTACAGCTAATCGAATTACTGTACAAAGCAAAGTAAAAACAGTTAAACTGCCCACCTTGTCCATAACAGCTCGAATTTTTCCATTCGTCAATAGGAAACCAACACAAAAAAACCATTATCATCATAATCGAAAATCTAATCAAAAATCCGATGATCACATTTTGCTTGCACATTCATAAAGGACATTTATATTTACAGTGTAATATACAAAAGCTATTCATAAACTGCGTTACAAAAACTTTTGTCTATGAAACTAAATAAAGCCGGCATAGTTGTTGTATTGTATAGTATTATAATAATTATATATATTCTCAAGATGTGTATAAACGAATTAACCGACACTTTTAGACAATAACTCCTTAATAAGAATATTTATATATCAAATGATGAATGAATGATGATGATTATACTTGGCGCCACTAATAATTGAACTGAATAATATGAATAATACAAGGGAAAGCAATGCAGGGAAACAATACACAAACTTGGAGGTTCAATGGTATACTCTCAAATGTACTGGACATACGAAATGGAAGAATCTGTCGTTCGCTCTCTCATCTCAAGAATATTCCATATGTACGGATTGTGATGTGTAGTTTGGGTGATTGGGTCCAAGATTCAAAAGTTTCGGTTCAAGATTAGCATTCGAGTTAAACAGTTTTAAATGGAACAACTTTCTGAACGTGTTTCTAATGGAACAAATATTCACATTTTGATCATCTCCAATATCCCATCCATCTATTGAAAATAATGATAGTAATCGCTTATAACTGGTCGAACTACTATGTATGTACATAAAATTTTTTCCATATGTCTGCGCGTCTCTCTGCTCCCATTAAAAGAAGAATAAAACCCAAAACGAGCCAACGAAAAAAACCATAATCAAGTATGGAAAATTTTTCAAACTAACGAATTTAGAGTTGAGAGAGACTGTAGGAAGCAACAAAAATACTAGCGCCTAGGCGTTCATATCAAAGACTAGACGAAATACAATTATAATGGAAGACCTTTTCAATTACCTAAAGAAACCAACGAAACTTATTTGAAGAAAAATTAAATTTAGAAAAAAAATTAAGCATTTCAAATATGAGAGAAAAACTAACAGAAAAATCGGGAATTTTAGAATTTTATAAATACAAAAGTTTATGTATTTTAAAAGAAGAGATTTAATTTTGCCGTTAAAAATCCGTGGATTAACAACAAGTAATATTTAAGAAAATGATTTTTCAAAAAAAATCAAAACATGTTTTTTTAAAATTAAACCATTTAAAAATGACTTCTACCTTTGTGTCTCATAACTACTTTCTTGAAACTGAAACTCTATTAAAAATTTAAAATTCACAAAACTTAAACATTGAAAACCATTTAAAATTTAATTTGACGCACTTTTGGATAGAAAAGAAAATTATTGAAAATATATTTTTAAAAGAAACTACTATATCAAAGTAATTTCACAAGTGACAGAATTCTCAAAATCAATTTGACAAATAAAAATTTCAGAGTCATTCATTATTTTATCATAGACACTAATTTCAGTACAATTCATTGAATAAAAATAATCAAAAATAATTCACTTTAATTAATTAATAGTAAGACTGTCAGTGAAAGTCTCTCGTGTTAGTTAGTCAGACGATCTCTCTGATTGGTAATGACAGTTTCATTTCCCAAAACGAAATGAACCAAATGGGTTGCTACACACTTACACTACACTAGAGAGGGTACAGTCATTTTCCAGTCAATCAAACAAAGAAAATGAAGAAAAAAGAGTGTAGAAATTAATTACGAATTACAAATCGTTGATTAGAGAGATATATCTTTGAGAGTTGAAGGCAGAAACGAAAAAAACGATCATGATCTTCTGATAAAAAGAGAAAGACAAATGAGTCACAATCCGTCAACTCGAATCAGTAACCAGTAAATGAAAGTTAGGTCTAGTTATAATCATAATATCCACTAAAAGCTTTCCTTTCAAATCAAGTCAAAATAGAAGTTCAGTCAAATAGTAGTCATGACAAATGCTAATGAATGCAAACACTGTGAATGTTCACTCGTCAGAATGAATCATGATAAAATCAAATGAATGAAAGCGGTCAGTAGTCAAGTAGTAGTTGGTCATTTTGAAACTAGTCGGCTGGCAGTCAATATATAGCATAAAGCATAAAGTGTGTCAATGTCATCATCATACTAACCGACTTCCTCATTTCACCTAATGGCTATGATGATTACATACACTCGGTTAATGCTGCATACAAAATTGTGGTTGTCGTTGTCATGTCAACTCAACTAAAAACAGTACAACCTATATTCACATAGAATCGTGTATGTCAAATCTAGTGCATGAAATCTTTGAGTGTGGTTTAACTTGAAAAAAGATATTCTAGACTACTATATGTAGGTAAACACAAGTGCAACACAAAAAAAGATTATTTGATGTTGGACGCATGGCCTCGAAATCGTTATATGGCACAGTAGGACAAGCAATGGTGGTGGTCACTTTTAGCCTTTTTGGTTAGTGGTCTTGTACTGGCACATATGTTGGACATAGACAGGTTCTAGACAGACTGACGAAAGCCACAAATTCGGTTAAGGCAAGTCAATATTTGCACTTCAACCAGCAGTTTCTGTTTATTACAAACATTCGCGTTCAAATGAAACTTAAATAAGCGCCATGGGTTTCAGAAATTCAAGGCGCTTATTTTTTATTTGGATTATAGATAGAGTGTAAATTTTGTGGTGTTGGTTTGCGCTCGTCATTTTTGAGTGGTCTGTCAGCCCCCATTTGTCTGTCCTTCCTTCACTGTTTGTTCATTTATTTTCATTTATACTGCCTGTAACAGAATCACCATTCGTGAGTTGGATGGATGGATGGGACGAGAACCTACGCAGTAAATTATGCTACGCCGTGTGTTACTCACATCATGATGGAACACACGAATCCAAACAAAACACGTCCAGAAAAACATGACACAAACACAATCAAACATCATCACCAGTGAAATGCATCAGAAACTGGATGTTTCGGGGTTGCATTCCCAAACTCAAACACGCAAATTGCACTCGCGACATGATTGTTCTGTTTTTGGGCACAGGAACAGAGGATCAGGACACAGCAGCAGGATTTGTTCACTAAACAAATATTATGTTTAAGTTTATGTTATTATGCAATTCTAATTCAACGTTAAAAAACAAGTTTACTTTACATTAGGTTGTATTTGATCTATCTAAAAATAGATTTTTCGTGTTTATAAAAGATTCGATTCTAATGGCATGATGATCCATTAGAAATGATGTACTAAAGTTAGATATTATATCTTGAAAAATTATAAATTTTAAATGTACTATAAAGTACTAATAAGTACGACCTTTTGAAAGGAATTACCAAATTATAATAATTCTATAGAAGAAAAATCGTCATATTTTCATTAAATATTTTTTAAATTATTATAATTCATAAACAGAAAATATAAAATAAAAACCCTTATAAAAGAAAATTTTTAAAGATCTGAACAGTAAAAAAAAGTTTGAAAGTATTTTGCAAGACTGAGAGAAAAGGATAATTTGCATTTAAATTGAAATATAAAGACTAAAAGACATATTGAGAAGAGGAGGGAAGAGAGGAAGATGGAAGGAAATTATGACGTCAAACGTGTTCATGTTTACTTGAGATAATAATTCAAACATAGAATATTCTCTTGAATTAAAATTATTATTAAAAGTTTGTGTATCATAAATTCTGTCATATATTAATTTTACAGAATAGGAATGCTTAAATAAGCATGAGCATGAATCTAAACTGTCAAAATTCAAATTAAATTCTGTCGTTATTTATTCTAAAGGGAGTGAATTCCTACTTGAATAACCGCACAAAATGACCACATAATTTCATCATAATTTAGTACATACATTCAGACAATTTGTAAATTGAGAAATTTTCTACATTCCATACAAGACAAATAATACAACAAATGTGAACTCAAATGGAACAGCAACACACAAGGGCAAAAGTACGTAGAGAGCGGAAAGCTGAAAAAACATTCAGGTAATATCAAACTGTTTTCTTTCTTTTTTGCATAAAAATTAACTGTAAATTTACTTATTTTTAGAAATAAAACTTGAAAAACAGAGATTAATGGGTTAAATACCTTTTTGAAATCGAACCAATCAGCAATTTATAAAAATCTATAATTTTTCTAATAACTTTCTTAGACATATTTACAAAGTATTTTTTTACAATAAGTTATTAATATAACATGTTACCTTTTTTGAAACTAATTCAAAACAAATCTGTTAATTCTGAAATAAAGAATTTCGATAGACAAGTATTTTTTAAAGAAATGATAAACCATTCTTATAGCACGTAGTTTCGTTTTCGATAGTTATACAAATATAAAAGAAATTGTAATATTGAATTGTGAATTCAAAAATTATGATAAGAAACTATTTTCATAAAATATATTGAATCATTCATATATGACAAGTTACATTTTTAGAAAATTGGTTTGTCAGTAGTTTTTGAATAACCATGCATTTTTAAAATTTAAATTCATGATTTGTGAAAAAGGTGTTTTTAAGATTCAATGATTCATTCATTTATAAAGTTACCTTTAAGTATTTCTCATTCTATGCTTAATAATTATACATTATACATGTATTATGAATATAAATTCGTAAAGCAAATAGAGTTGAATATAGAAGAGTTCACATTTAAAATCAAAATATATTCCAACAATTGAACCGAATTTGACAATAGAATAACAAAATCGAAACCGGGACAAATCGAGACAATTTTTTCAGACACAAATCTGTATATTCTAGTGTATTTACAAAAATCTCGTCTTCTCTATTCAAAGAATCCGTGCATTTTATTTTTACTCTATCACTTCCTTTACATTTCCTTTCACTTTTTGAATACATTTTCTACCCTCAGTGCCATCAGCATTATAATACAAACTAGTCAAGGGGTGCGTTTTCACCCAACTTCACACACAGCAGATTGACAATTCAATATTGACACTCAATATGCAAACATTAACGGACAAATATAGACGAGCGAGAGACCAGACGAAACCAGAGAGCAAATTAGAGATGCATTAGAAGGAAACAGAATAAGCAGACCGAGGACATAAACAGACAGTAATCGATACACACTCTCAAGCACTCACAAACAGAATATTCTTATGCAATCATAAACTAAACAAATCGTGGCATCTTCTCGAGTGCACAATATCGCCTTCCTTTCCATTTAGCCACTAATCAGAAACCACCATCACTTCAAACAACAAATAACTACTATTAAGAAAATATAATATTTTGTATATTACGTAATAAAATATAATATGAGATGGAAAACAAAATAGAAAAAAAATAGAAACCCGTTTGAAGAACAGGAGAAACAATAAATCAGAGTAAAAAACCAAAAACATAAAACAATAATGCTAAATAGTTTGTAAATAAATCGAAAATTACGAAAATACGTAAATAAAAATGTCGCGAAAGAGGAGAGAAAAAAGAAATTAAAATGTACCTAAATACAAAAATTTTAAATACAAAAACGTTATAATGTTATAATTTAATAATTAACAAATATGTTTGAAAATATTAAGAATTGGTGACCGTTTGCGAATTTGTGCTATTGTGCTACCACTTTAAAGTGACAGATCAATAAATTTTCTTAAAAATTGTAATAAAATTTATAATTTCCATTTGAAAATAAAATAAAAATTCAAATTAAACTAAAATACCTTTAATAAGAACATGGAGCGATTTGAAATTGTTTACTGAAAATTAATAATAAATTAATAAACAGGAAATATTTTGAAACCCCCCAAACAAACTAGACAAAAGTTAATTCAAATAGACAAGTTTTCTCATGACAGTCTCCTGAACTGTCAAAACAATTCCAAGAAAATCACAAACCACATTCCTTTCTCGTACTTCCATTTAATTGTCTGATTACTAAGACTATTAAAATAATTAATAAATGATTTAGATTAATTCTACTAATTGCTTTCTTTTCAATACATGTTTAACAATGGAATTATATTAAAGAAATGATTTTTCAGAGAAAATACTTTTTCATAATTATTTAGTTTTTGCTGAGGATTGGAAATAAGAAAATGTTTACAAGAACCGAACCAAAATGTGGGCGTACAGAATTAAAAAAATAAATCAAGAAATGAAAGCAAAAATAAATTGAAAAAACATTTAGAGAATCGTGGCCGTCGAATTCATAGAAACAAAAATCAACTTTGAAAGCAAAATACATTCTCTATTAAATAAATTCACCTTTTTAATAACCAAAACATAAAATCATTAGTGACATTCTTGAACGAACAAAAAGACATATTTCAAATTAAATTACTACTCTTCTATTGATATCAAAACGAAAATAAAATCCAAACCAAATTTAAACGGAAATACAATTTTTATCGTAAATGTCATCTTTTTTTATTAAATTGATTCATTGTATGTATTCTTATAAAGAGTAGGTAAGTAGGAGTCATTCATGGAAGTGGTTACTATAAATAGAAACTTGGTTTACTTACCGAAAGTAAATATTAAATTGAAGGCTAATTAGATTAAAAGCTTTCTCAAAGTAGTCTCTGAGTAACTCGACACTACCCAAAATTGTAACAAACTAAAGGCAAATAAAAACAAACGTACGCTTTTAAAAGCACTGCAGGGAAGTTAACCGTAGAACAGGGGAACAGCACTCCATGACACGTGTACTCCGATTGTGTGTCGTCTAACGTGTGTGGAAGTAGTGTTGAGTTGACATGATAGAAAATACTGAAAATAAGGAAAAAGTCAACAAAAACACAAAAATCGATTAACCCGTGAAACATGTTGGTCGAGGTGTCCACACATAATTCTTCATTTATCAGCGTCAAAAATCCCAAAAATCACTCAAAATAGCTCAAACACAATAATGACATTTTTATGATCTGTATATGTAGTATTGTACGTTATATGTGTGAAGCCGCCTTTTGGTCATTAACTCCCCCCAAAACGAATAAACCCAGACAAGGCACCATCATAATCATTAACGACCGGCTTTGATATAATATAAATTCCGGCTATATGATACAAAATTATTAAAAGTCGCCAGGCTCGACCTCACAATCAAATGCGCCGGGCCCCTCACAAAAAAACTCATTAAAGACTGTTTTGTAAATGGCGAATGATGGTGTTGTTTCTGTTGTTTCCTCTAACCTAAACCTAACGAAAAATTTAGATCATGCACATAAAGTGATCGCCAATAATCATCAGAATCACCCACCAAACTCATCATCATCGGAACACATGTCTGCAGAAAGAGAGTCATTAGTAATCATTCATATATTCAGTGACACACAAAATCGAATGGTATTAGAACAAAATTCAGAAATGAATTAATAAATAGGAAAATTATCAAATAAAAATTATGCGATCAAATGTAAAAAACAATTTATAATGTTTTAGTTTAAGAAAATTTTGATAAAAAGTTTACCGTTTAGAATATTCCTCAGGACAACAAGATGAAACTGAAAGTGTTATTAAAATTTGTAAATATTGTAGATTAAAATTTGAATTGACGTTTTTATTACTGAATTAAAAATTATTATTTACAAACATTAATAAATCAACCATTTAATAAGAAATTCGAATATGGATGTTGTCCCAATTTTTGAAAATGAATACAAAATACTGATTATTTGCTCGTCCATAACTCTCACAATGAGACAGTATTGCAAAAAATGAAAGAAACGCAAAAATGGTTCATTACAAACGTGTTTAACCAGTATCCTACTTTTTATTTATAAAAAATTAAAATTTCAATATATTTTTTAATAAATAATAACGAGAAAAACTCGAGTTACACTAAAAAAAAATATGAACCTTTTTTTTACACGATAGATCCTAAAACAATTTAATAATGCGAATCCAAGATATATCCATTGCCTCATTATCGAACACTTGTGAATACAAATTGGCCTCACAACTTTAATGACCCTACTCTAACTACCTTCACTACTTCTACCACCAACACAAGTTCATTAGCTCATTGGAAATCCCTAAAAACGCCAAACCAAAATGACGCGCTCATTAAAAAGAAGAAAGAAAAGGTAATGAAAATTTGTTAAAAACACAAGTTAGAAGAAGGTATCTTGCTACACAAAAAATGAAAACTAATTTAAAATGATAATTCCGTTCGGTTTATTTAAAAAGAAACTCAGAAAAAGATGATGAAAGAATGAGTGAACTTTTTTATAAATCGATAATAATGATAATGACCTTTTAGTAGAACGATAGTACGAGATGATGAGCTAGAATGATGAAGATAATGAAAACCAATAAAATTTAGAGAAATAGATAATAAATCGATCAAAGAGGCCGAAAAATGTCAAAAGTGTTTCTGTCGTTTCTCGTTTATTATTGGGAAATATTAAAAAATATTAAATAAATTGGTAAAAATACTATTTTCGAAATTTTTAGTCAACCATTTTAAAATTCCTGTATCGTATCTAAAGAAAAAATAAAAGTGTTTACAAGTGCATTTCAATTATATAAAATGATACTATCTTTGAAAAAATTTAATTGTGGTGTAACTTAACGTTAGAAAACTTTGTACTCGTTTACTATGAACAAAATCATCGCACAATTCGTTTGCACAGACTTTAAGACTTCCTTGGGACTTTATTACGAGTCCAAAACTTTTCACAGAAAATAACATTTTTGTTCAACAAAAACAACAAATTGCGTCCAGTGAAAAGTGTGAAATTGACAATAATTTTGAAAGTTTAAAAACAAAACCAAAATTGAGCAATTTCAAATTTGAAATTGAAAAACTTTACTTTTACTCGTTTTTTCGTTTCACCAGTGAATTTCAAAACAAATTTCCCAAAATTAGCAGTAGCAGTGAAACGGAAAAGAAAACAAAACGCTCATCATTCTGAGCCTAACAAAAACTCAAGGGCACATTTTCAAATGATGGCTAAAAAATCTGCAACCAAAATGAAGCTTTTAATTGGAAATGGCTCAAAACCAAAAAGAATCGAGTAAATGCCAGATCTCTCTTTCATTATCATTGCACAAGAGAGTAATCCACTTCATAAGGTTTCAAGTGTAAACGTACTAAATTCAAAACAGACAAACACAACACCAAAATACTCGAATCTATTGCCCAAACAAATCGATAACCATAATCATAATCATTAGTTATAAGTTTAATAGCTTCGCACTAACCATCCAAACTTAGCCAAACAAACCAACGAAATTGCAAACTAGATATAACACAATAGGGGATTCTCTTTGAAATCCAGGAACAAAAGGGTTCCAGAGCTGCATGCGCCCACACACAAACAACAGTACACATAAATAAGCGCCGTTAACTCAAAACTTGTTAAATATAACTCTTATTTAACCAAAAATCGAGAATATTCTAAGTTTGTGGCGATGGAACGATGGATTCTTTGAAAATTTGTTTAAATTCTTAGCATCAAGCCTTTCCGATCACCACAAACCGAAAACAACAACAACACAATGGACCAATTATTCAAGGAAGAAAGTGAATAAAATGAAGAAAAACCCTAAGAAAAAGAAAAGCATTCAATAATGTGAGTGCCAGAAAAAAATGCAAATTATTGCCAAATAGGAAATTTACCAACACAGACGCTCAATTTTCCAAAGCCCGAAAACCGAAAACAAAAATCCAGAATTTTTCTTTAAAAATCCACCAACCATAACGAATGCATCTGCTTTTCGCTTAAATCACAATGTGAATAATTCTGTCCGTTATTCACAGACACACAAAGTAGAAATAAAACTTGGTTTCAAACAGAAAGTTGATGCTAATTTATCCAAACAAAGAATGAATAGAATGTAGGTAAAATAAAAAGTTTGTATATAAAGAATCTGTTCGTAAAGGGCGTAACAATATACAGAAATTTTTCACTATTCGAAATTAGAAAACAGTGTACAAATAGTAGTGCCAAAATTCCAGGAATCATTAATGAAGGCGCCCACTTTTTCATCATCAACAAACAAACAAAGTGCTCCAACAAAAGTGTACGCAGACAAATTAATCTAATTTAATTAAATTTAATACAAATTATATTATTATTACAATTTCCGTTTTCTCTTTCTCGTTTCAAAAATTTTTTCGTCCCCGTTCTGAATTTCAAATTTTTATTCATCTCATATACAACGAGAAGAGAATCATTGGAAGAATTTTAATGAAGCTCATGCATTTGAGGAAGTAACAACAAGAGAGCCAAAATCGGAAATATATATACTATATATACTACTATATATAATACACAATACACAATACACAATACACAATATACTACTATATATATTTCTCGTCCGATCTCATTATTATGATTATACTCAAAATGAGCGAGAAAAATGTATAATTCAGATGAATGATTTTATTAGTCATGGACTGGAATGTATATTAATGTGTGTAAAGAGGAAAATGAGTGCAACTTACAGAATGATCGAAAAAAATTAACAAATTTATATGAAATCTTATAAAAGAATATTAACTTATTAAAATCACCATATATACTAAATTCGAGAAAAAGAAACGGAATTATCCCAAATCATTGCAACTAATTAACGATAAAGCCATATACATGTTATTAAGATTGGAAATAATATGGCGTAAAAATACGATAAAATGTTATAGGAGTAACCTTTTTAATGGATTAATCATTATGTACTCATTAATATCAAATAAAACTTTAATAGAAATTTTAATAAAAATTATATATTAGGTGAAAAGATAAAATACATAATTTAAGACCTTTTAAATCAAATCAAGAATCAACTCGCAATCTTTCAATTGCCCTTATCAATTTTTATTTTAAAAAGTGCAACAGCTTGGAGAATCATGAATCGGTATTTATTGGTACAAAACTGTTCAAGAATTCAATAAAAATCAACAATCAAACAAACCCGTCAAAAGTTCCATTCATTTCCTTCATCACATTTACACTTGACAAACTTATTATTCACTTCTTCTCTATATATGAGAAAGAGAATAGTGTCAAGTCATCATAAATTATCGTCGTATACAGCAATCTCATCATCTCAATCAAACATTTTTTTGCTCAAGTGCAAAAGACAAAAAGATTCAACCTATTCTTAAGATAAATTCAGACTTTGAAAGTTATTCAACAACAACGAAAACACTCCTAAAGCGATAAATCATCATTCAAGTCAACACACATCACATCACATCGTCCAGAATGTGTCATGTTCAGTATTCCCGGGACCATCAAATCTTCGATATTCTCAAATAAGCGCAAAAAGGAACAAAAGAAGCGCCTATTGGTTCGTCAATATAAAAATCGTTCATTCGTAAACCATTCGTCAGATAAATGGTATTGAAAAATCCCTAAAAGCCTAAAGTGTAAATGTATATGATGAAGAAAAGGCAATAGCAATTGAAATTTAATTTAATAAAAGCGCAAACCAAAATGGGCAAATCATAAACAAAGTGATATGAATCGTTGAGTATACTGTTAAGAAAATGTGTTACCGTTCTTCCTCATCTCATTTCAATTGGTCAATATTGTGAGTGGCACTTCATTCCACTAGATCCACCAAGTGGTGGAAAAGTTTCAATTTAAATTTTCATCATTTCACCATCTATCTCATATCTCATCTCATATCTTAGAATATGAAAAGAAAGATGCCTTAGACTTTTGACTTGAGCAAATTCAAGTTCAATTAAAAAGAAGAAATTCAAGGGATTTTCTCTCCTTCATTTAAACATTCCGAAAATTATCAAAATGAAAGAATAAATTAATGATAAATTATCACATAACGTCGATCGGCGTCTTTAAAGATTAATATACAACTAAATAGTAAAAAAATAAATATTGCTCTCGACAGCATAAAATATAAAGATTTACCTTTAATCAAACCAGAGCGCATAAAATTCAAAATATCACTTTTAAAATTAATTTAATGTTTTATATGAGTTTACTAGAACAAAATTTTTTGAAATTAACAATTAAAACCTTTTGAAAATCTTTTATTATTTATCAATGAAAACATAGTTTGAATTGATTGCATTTTCAAAAATTTGACGAATTTTATTTATAATTTCTAAAAAACTAACTAATGAAAACGGATTGTTAAAAAAGAATTACAAAACTACTACATAAATGGAAAATTTCCGGAAAAGTCGTGGCCTCCTTTATTAAAAACCTCGACTTTACCAGAAAACTTACTATGTAATAAAGGTAAAAAGTAATTTCATCGATCGGTTCAGAGTCAGAAATGTTCTAAAATTATATCTTACTTAATATCTTACACGTAAAGTTAAGCAATAAAGTGACAATTTAGTAAAATAAAATCGTAAACAACTTACATAAATTTTCAATTTTGTAGGACGAAATGTTGATGTTCGATGGCTGTAAAGTTTAAATTATCCGTAAATAACCGTAAATGTTGAGTAGAGCAGAATACTTCCGTGTTTTTATGACACAAACATTCCATGTGTTTGTCGTGTTGTTGTTGAAGTGGAAGATGATTTTAAAAAATCGTTTCAGTGCTGGGCAAAAAGGTGAATAACCCGATGTTATTTTGAAAAATCAATCTCTCAAATGCACTTGAAACTCGAGAAGTTTAAAAACTTTAATTTTACACTTTTCAATAATACAAATAATATCAAGTCACTGCACTTTTCCAAATCACATCCACAGGATTAGATTTAGATTTTGTATCACAACACACCAAGCAAGTTGAGAATTTTCGTTGTTTTAAGAGTAAAAGTAGAAATCTAAAATCAAAAAGAAAGAAAAAATTATTAATATTATTCAGTTAATGAATATTTAAAAAAATGTTAAAACCTGTTAGAACACGAGAGTTTTTTTATAAAGATAATATGAAATTAAATTAAATATGTGTATCTATTTTATCTATCCTAAAACAAGAAGACATTCGTGATATAATTATAATACAAAAAAATACACAAACAGGCCTGATGTAATAATGCTCAATTGAATGTTAGACATGTTGATATTACTAAAGGGGAATCATAAATTAAATTTTTCAACACCGTTATAAAGGTTTGGTCAACTAGTAGAAATAAACATACATACTATGTGAACTATCCCAAGCTTAAATAATGTAAATAGTCCAGTTACGAGACACCTTGTGCTAAGCTATTTCTTACGAATAAAATCTTTTTTATGGCTCTCTTTAGGACCATAATTGTTTGCTTAGTACTGATAACTTAATTTGAGAAATTATTGATTCTTATATTAACATTTTATATTTTAAAAAAATTGCATTAATTTATAATCAATGATCATTAAAAAAAAAGATTTTTAAAAAGATTTTTTACCTTGCTAAAACTGGCAATTCGAACAAAAATAACTATTTCCTACGTATCGATTACTACCAAAACTCTTTTCAATTAAAGTTTCAAAATATTTTAACCAATAAAAAATCCCATTTAGTCTAAATTTTATCTGATGTTATGTTTGTGGAATTTTATAAGTTATAAATAAAAGAGGAAAACTAAAAACTTTAAACATTTGATAATGACCTTTTTGATAATTTGTCTGAGCTGACTTCCAAATTGGATGTGCTTATATGTCTGAGCAATACAAATTAAGTTACTTTGGTTATACAAATGACAATAATTGTAAGTTTCGAAAGAAAAGACATGATTATTTCTAAAAATGCAAAAATAATCATACAAATAGTGAAACCGTTTCAATTATTCTTGTATTACCGAAAATGAAATGTCTAAACAAAATATTATGTCACAAACAGTTTTAATTGAAATTTTGAATAAAAAAAATTAATGGATTTACTTTTAAATCAATTTGACAGAAATATTGACTTTATAAAGTGCAATCATTCAACTCTATTGGGCGACTTTAAGATACAATAAAACCAATAAAAAAAATTGCAAAATCGTACTGAATTTTCAAAATATAACTAAATGAAAGGAGAGAAATATTTAAAATGTATAACCGTTTGATAACTATATCACACTTAATAACATAACAAAACAAAAAACATTTAATCTTAAAACTTTTGATTAACTTAAAAACCATGTCTATTGTAATAATTCTAAACACTTTTGAACATTTTAAAAAATATTTTAAATAAAAATTGGATGGATTACCTTTTAAATAAAAGTCTATTAAATTAAGATTATTAATCTAGCCAGAAAAATTAATCGGTATTTGAACAATAGAACTATATTTAATGTGACAGAATTGGACTTTAAAACACAATAATAGTCCCACTAAAGTGAATTTCAATAAATTTAATTTTACCAGTTACTGAAAGATCGTATACCTTGAATAGTTAATACGAAAATTATAATGATCATAAATTCAATGATTTTAAAGATGGAAATATATTCAAATTAAATGCACGAGCGAATAGTGAACAATTGTCAAATTAATAAAGAAAAAAACTAAACTAAACGAGGGTCGCGTACAAAAAAAAGACAAAAGAAATATTTCAAGAATACGAAGTAGGAAAAAAATGAAAGCGAAATTAACATAAAAAATAAGCTCCAGGGGAATTTCATGAATATTCTAATTGTCCAATATCTAAACTTTTGAGGGTTATTAAAAGAGCGCGTGATTATACAAAGATGAAAATAATAATTTAAATAATGTCACCATTTTAGAAATTGATAAACGAGCAAAGGTCAAAATGTCAAATGTTGATATAAAAAATCAATTTATAAACTCGTTAATGTTCGACTTTTTTCTTGAAGATAATGGTTAAAGAATTTAATTTTCTCCGGTGAAGCAAGAAAAACATGGCACTTCTTACTTACTGATCATGACATCATTTTACGTAAAAACATGGCAACTTTATCTCTCTCTTCTTTACTATCCAAAATGATTGATGAATCATTTTCCAATCAAACACATTCACTCACAAGCAAATCTCAGACGATCGTAAACCATACTCTTCTCAATAAAAACAATCTATCTTATTCCCATCCCAAAATTTTTTTTTTCCATAAAGTTTCCCTACTCGTATGCGTGAAGACATATAAAACCGAGTACGGAAACTATTATCTTGATTTCCCTAACCCTAAAAATAATTGTAAAAATAATGCTTCATTTTCCTCTCCATGTAGAAAATATCTATCCGTATTTAAAATATCAAATTATAATGATGATAAATTTAAAATTTGTAACCTGTTAAGCTTAATGTCATGGTTGAAATTGAAACAAAAATTGAAACAAAGGAAAAAATTATAAATTTCCGATTTAAAATTAAATTTGAAACCTTTTTGCTTACTTGAATTGATCCGAGAGAATATATCTAATTCTTAAAGAAAATTTCAAATAAAACTTTAAACTCTATTTTCTTTTCTCAAATGCACCCAAACAAACTCGTGACCTACAAACTTAGTTTCAACTAAATTGAATTTATTAGTCTATCTCTTTAAAGAGGCTCGAGTTTCAGTTTTTTTTCTCGTTGGCATTCAGCAATTCAAACCAGCCAAATAAATCGCACCAGGAATCAGACTAATACCCTAAATGACAAATGACGCACCAAAAAACAGACAAAATCTAAACAAATAAAACTCCTTGAACCAAAAACCCAAATTCCAATAAAATCTCATTTTCGCGTACATTAGTCCACCAGAAAACAAAGCAACAACATGAAAACATGAAAATAAAGAAGCCATAATGAGTCTCTCTACAGGAACCCAACCCAAACACACAAAGAAAATCGTGTATGATTCCATACAAAATCGTCTCCAGCACAAACAAGAACTCAAACAAACGAGTCTGAGGGTCAAGTTTTGTTGGGCTGTTCCAATTAAAAATCGTTTATCGTATACAAACACGCACAAAAAGAGAAAAGAAGAAGAAGCCAGACAAAGTTGTTGAGAGAATGTTGTCCATTGTCCCTTTGTGTTTGTTTTGTGTGTTCCTGGAACAACATAAAGCAAAACAAGGTTCCAGCAATGGACAATGGAGAGTACACTTGAGTTCGTACAATAACAAGATCGATCAAGATCAATTTGTCTAGTTTTTAGGGGTACACAATGTGATCTGATCGATTTCCAAACATCTAAAATCAGAAAGTGAAAATGATGATTGTGATCTCGGTGATGGGTTACATGAAAAAGGAGTGGCACACAGACACAATTGAAAAAATCCAAGAAAATGGACAATGCTCAATTCTAGTAAAAGAAATCACCCCAGCACACGAATCAAATCAAAAAAGATCATGACAACATGAGATTCCCCTCTCAAAAGTAGAATGGATCGGACCAAAAACAGAACCCAAATCGAAATAGTTTTGCAATTAAAGACCTAACAAATGAAGAGTCAAATACAAAGGAGATAGTGAGGATACACTCGAAAGCAGTCTTTACAGCACACTGCACTAGACATTGTCCAGTGAACTAGTATTCGGACAATTACCAGAAAAAAATTAACTGAAGAAGAAATTATGTGAAAGTGGTACTAAATCGGAAATAAACCAAAGTAATTCCAAAAAAAATTAACAAAAAGAATTCGAGAATTTACGGCACACAATAAATCAATAAATCAAAATTTGTGCAAGCATTCAAGATAAAAGTTGAATCAATTATTCTCCTGGTTTAATTGGAGGAGCGAACGAACAAACTCACGCCCGAGCGAAGCGAGGGTGTGAGTTTGTGAGTGAACGAGTCCTCTGGCGCCGCTTGATAGGAAAAGGCTTGTGTAGACGATTCCGGCTAAACGGCTCAATGGATCGGTCTGAAAATTTTTACACAATGTTCTGGTAGGGATGAAGATGTGCAAGTGCTCATAAAAGTCAAAGGTCAAAGGAGCAGTAATTTTTCAAAAAATAAATCAAATTTTGTATAGAAATGTGTAAGGACCGAGTATCCACAGTGGAAGTACAAAACAGTGTGTGTGACAAGCACACACGCCAAGCATCGCGCCCGCTGTACGCCCGCTGTGCACAATGAGGATGCGCAGTGAGAAACACACCCACACTGGAGTAATTCACATAGTGGGTGTGATTGAGTTAACTTTGGACCAAATTCCAAACTCTTGACTGTATCTGTTCATAAACATTGAACAACGATAAAGACATGTACTTTGCAAGTCTGTGTGATCTATTAAATCGAGTCAACACAATTCAAGCTTTCTTTTCCCAATTATTTAATACACTTTCAATTAAAGCGCATCTAATTTGCCCGATTATTGACAGAGCACTAATTTTGGTGCATAACTTAAAAGTAATCTTGTATAAAATCATTGACAAATTACTTTTAAGGTATGTTCGCTAGGAAATTGTTTTATTTAAGTTATTCAAGTTGTATCACTGCACAATTGTCACCTACAGGGTACTATTTTTTTACATCTGTATTATTGAGAATACGAATTAAATTATGTAGTCTAGAACATATGTAGAGATTATATTTAGTTGGTTGCGATGGTGGAGATGTATATTGCAGAACATTTGATGACCTTTATGATTCATGCAATGTTTGGTATTTTTTAAAAGATTAATTTTTATATTTAGATTGTGAGTATAAAGCTGAAAGCTCATGAGATGGAAGACTCGAAAGAAAGATTTTTTATATGTTAATTGTAATGTTTAGAATGAACTCTCTTGAGGATTCTTTTGGTCAATTTTGTGCTTCACGACTAAACATAAAATTCTCTCTCATTTCGAAAGAGTAAATATTGTTCTTCAGTCTAAAAAAAGATTTTAATCATTTTCATTGCTAAAACATTTAACATGTGCTAATACCATTCAATATCTAATATTTGCACCTACTTAAAGGCATAACTTATCTTCTTTAATTAAACACGTTCATTACCAGAACTGAAGACGGGAAGTAATTTGTTTTCAAAGCAGTGAAATGGTCTTTTGGTATACAGAAAATAATTAACAAAAAGTTCAATACTGGTCAAAACTAAGGGATTTTTGTCAATTATCCTGTGTTACAAAAATATGTGTACCTAAAGTATCACTCACAAAAAGCGAGTAAAATCTCATAACAAAATTCTATTCTAGACTATACCGTTCGCTCCTCCTTTACGCCATCGGCGTCACTTAATACTAGTATAAGAGGAGTTGTTGTTGGAGAAAAAACCAAAATTAAAGAATTTGTCGAATTCTAAGAAATCATGTTGAGTAATTCCCGGAAATTAATTTTTTTGAAACAATAGTATTTTGCTTTCTTATTTAAGATGATTGACAGGTTATTTAATTTTTTTAACAAAATCATCAAATGCACCAAAAACCAATTAAACCTCATAATTTATAATAATCAAAAAACAACCGAAAGAGAATCCAGTTAGAAATAAAATTCCAAAGCACATTCTTTCGAGCGTGACACTATTCTTCACCAACAAGCCGACGAACATTAAAAAAGAGAGAAAAAATCAATCAAAACACATCCAATCTTGCTGAATCGATTCTATTCTTTTGGCTTACTTTTCTCTGTTTGACTCAGTGATTTTCGACAATAGAAACAAGCACAAAAGTCGAATCTAATCTCGCAAACTTTGTATATCTTTGTATTGTTAGTGTTCAGTCAGGTGTATTTTTCTTCCCGGGTTTGATACGTCAAGTCAATATAATCGAACCCGAAAATTCACTAGTAAAACATGTGTTGTCATTAGTATTCAGTTCAATTGATCCAATCACACACGTCTCAATTTCGTTAAATTATATAAATCTTGAACATTGTAGCCAAACATTAGATCAGAATTAATCAAATTAATTCTAAATTGGTGCTACAAGTCGATTACACTCAACACGATTGGATCCAATCACACATTAGTGTGGTTTCTAAGTGGTGTGCCAAAATAAAAGTTCTGTACAAAAAAACACTAGACAAAGTTGTATAAACCTCGTACAATCTATAAACCTTGTACAACAGTAAAATCAAGTGAACAACTTGAGGTAAAAAGCATTGATTAGTGATTTTCCCATTTGCAGACATACACAATTACACAAGCACACACTCGAATCCGTGAACAGCGAACTCAACGAACAAACGAACCCTGAAAAGCAAATATTTGTACAATCCATCAAGAGTATAGCAATAAGTTTCTGTGAGTGAAAGCATTCATAAAGGACGTTAACAGAATTAATAACTTTTGTACATACCTAAGGATATTATCCAGTAAAGCGTACACTAACTTTCCATATGTACAATCAAGGTAAAGATAAAGTTAATCGAATTACCGTACAAAGTAAAATATATGAAAAGCAGTTGTATACTGCACACCTTTTCCCAATAACCTAACACCTCGAATATTTCCATTCATCAATCGAGCCAAAAAACGAAAGTCATTCACATTATCATCATAATTGTAAATCTAATCAAGAGTAAATTCAGTCAATAATCGTATTTTCCTTCCGTAAATTCCCAGTAGACATTCATATACAATGTACATAAGTTATTCATAAATTACGTTACGACTTAAACCTAATATAACCGACACAATATTTTCATTATTATATTATTGTAATATTTAGATGCATAAACGAATTTATCCCAAACACTTGTACACGACTGTACGATTGGCAATTCCTTCTTAAGAATATTCCTATAAATGAATATGTAAATGATTATTTTTGTCAGAATTTAAACAAAATTGCGATAAGAATATGTCTAATATGAATGATTATGATGATCATTTGGCGCAAATGATAATTGAACAAAATCATATATGAATAATACAGGGAAATAAGCAATGCAGGGAAGCCCACAAACTTAGAGGTTCACAGAAATATTGTCAAATCGACATATACGAATCTGTCGTTCGCTTTCTCATCTGAAGAATATTCCATATGTGTTCCGGATTGTGATGTACAAAATTCAAAAAGTACTGTATAAAGATAAGCTCCCAAGTTGAAGAGTTGGTGGAACTTTTTGGAACGAATATTCACATTTTGATCATCTTAAATATCCCATCAATCCATCGAAAATAATGATAACAGCAATCGCTTATTATAACTGGTCAGACTATAGTATAGTACATAAATTTTCCATATGTCTGCGCGTCTCTCTCTCTCTCTCTCTCTCTCTCTCTCTCTCTCTCTCTCTCTCTCTCTCACTCTACACCCAAAAGAAGAATAAAACTTCCAAAACGAACCAACAGACAAAAAATCCATAATCAAGTGTGGAAAAATTTTCAAACAAACGAATTTTTAGACTAGGAGACTAGAAAAATGTTAGCGTCTAGCAGTACTGATCAAAGACTAGACGACAAGCAATTATAATTGAAGGACCTTTTCAAAACTTGCTACAATTTATGGCGAGAACGAAACAAACATATTTTAAAAATGAAAATTTAAATTTAAAAATAAATTAAATACATTTCAAATTTAAAAAACTGTTAAAAATACAAGATATGTTTAAATTTTTATAAATACAAAAATTACCAAAAGTTTATTTTAAGATACAAAATTTAAATTTTTACCAGTTAGAATTGATGAATGTAAAAGAAGTGAATATTTTAATAATGAAAAATATATTTTTTAAATCCAAACAAATTAAAAGAGTAAAAACCATTTAAAACTACTTTGATTCATCACATAAATATCCTTTTGAAATGAATCCTTTAAAAAATATTAAAAATTCAACACACAAGTTTAAGATTGAAAAACATTTGAAATTCGAGTTTAGTTCCTGTTTTTGATAAAGAATATTTCTGAAAATCAATTCGTATATTACGAAATTACAAATCGTTGAGACCTTTAAGAAGTTGCTGGCGGACACGAAGCAATATTTGATAAAACTGTTTGATAAATGCCAATTTTTTACAATCTGTCAATTCGAATCAGTAAAAAAAATGAGACTAAGGTCAATGCGTCTAGTCATTAAAACATTATCCACTAAAAGCTTTCCCTTCAAGTGAATAGTCGAGTAGTTGTCATGTCAAATGCTAATGAATATATACAAAACGATAAAATTTTCGTCAGAATAAATAATGAGAATCAAATGAATGAAAGTGGTCAGTAGTCAAGTAGTAGTTGGTCATTTCTAGACTAGTCGGCTGGCCACTATATATCATACGAAAAGTGTGCCAATGTCATCATCACACTAACCGACTACCTCATTTCACCTAAATGGTTATGATAATTATACACTCGGTGAATGCTGCATACAGAAAGGTAGTCGTCGTCATGTCAACTCAACTAAAAAACAGTAGACTATATTCACAGAATCCTGTATGTCAAATATAGCATGAAATCTCTGTGTGGTTTTTGTGCTTGGTGCTTGTAGGTGAACACAAGTGCAACAAAAAAAGATTATTTGGTGTTGGACGCTTGGCCTAGAAATTGTTATATGGCACAGTAGGACAAACAATGGTGGTCACTTTTAGGCTTTTTGGTTAGTTGTCCGGTACTGGCACATATGTTGGACATAGACTGACAGGCTCTAGACAGACTGGCCAGTGAGAGCCAATTCGGTTAAGGCAAGTCAATATTTGCACTTCACCCAGCATTTTCAGTTGATTACAAACATTTGCGTTAAAATGTACTTAAATAAGCGCCTTGGGTTTCAGAAATTTAAAGCGCTTATTTATGAGGATTATAGATGGAGTGTAAATTTTGTGGTGTTGGTTTGCGCTCGTCATTTGTGTGTGGTCTGTCAGCCCCCACTTGTCTGTCCTTCCTTCACTGTTTGTTCATTTATTTTCATTTATACTGCCTGAAACAGAATCACCATTTGTGAGTTTGGATGGATGGATGGGACGAGAACCTACGCATTAAATTATGCTACTCCGTGTGTTACTCACGGTATCATGATGGAACACACGAATCCAGACAGAGGAGACAGGACACGTCCAGAAAAACATAGCAAAACACCATCAAACAAAACGACAATACTAGCGAAATGCACCAGAAACGGATGTTTCGGGAATTTATTCACAAACTCAAACACGCAAATTGCACTCGCGACATGATTGTTCCGTTTCGTTCAAACAGGATCAGGACACAACAGCAGGATTCGTTCACAAAACAAATATTATGTTCAGGTTGTACGCATTATAATGCAATCTAATTCATTTGTCGAAAACAAAAACAAGTTTGTATATACTTTACGTATTTGATCAATCTAAAAATAGAATTTTTCCGTGTTTGAAAAATTCAAATGAGATGACATATCCATTAAAGGCAAAGTTTTAAAGATATATCTTTTTATATAAACAAAATATTAGATTGTACTAAAATATATTAAGATGTACTGAAAAAAAATGTACGACTTTTTGGAAACAACTAAAACATATGAAAAAATGTCATATTTTTAAATATATATTTTTAAATTACATTAAAATTTATACATACAAAAGAAAATAAAGATAAATAACGAAAAATACCTTTTTTAAAAGATTAACCGAATGAATTCAAATTATTTGCGCATAAATTCACAAACAGAGTTTACGTAGACTCGACTCTCGGGTTCCTTCCCATGATAAAAACTCATTGAACCATCCAAAGTAACATTTTCAAAATCGTACTAAATTTTGAGTCTGTCCGGAAGTGTGCAATTTAAATTAAATAATAACATAAAATTCCGTAACTGAATTTCGAAAACGAATATGTTGAAAGTTGAAACTTTATAATTTAGTTTGCTTTTGGGAGCACTGACAATTTATTTGAATCACTTTCGAGCTCACGAAATTTTTTTTGAAGTATCACTTTCTCTGAAATCTTCATCTACACAAAATGTTACACGCCTCATAAAACCTCTTCGCACAAACTCACTCAAACAGCCCACTCAAAAGAGTGGTATAACTCATGAAACTAACGTCAATTTGTCACATATTATGGCAACATAACTCATAAAATTATTCCCACAAGATTGTTCATAAATAAAGTTACCTTTATATTAAATATTTGTCCATTCATTGAAGCACTAAAACATTTAACAACAAGCAACAACAGAATTCAGGTTTCTAAGAATTCACAAAATAAAAAAGTGTCAAAGAAATATGCAGTAAAAAATGTTTGAGTCATTGCTAAACTGAGAAAGAAAGATAATTTGCATTTAAATTGAAAAATAAAGACTAAAAGACATATTGAGAGGATGAGGAGGAGGAGGATGAAAGGAAATTATGACGTCAAACGTGTTCATGTTCACTTGAGATAAAATAATTCAAACGCTGAATATTCTCTTGAATTAAAATTATTATTCTGCGAAAAGTCTGTGTTTCATAAATTCATTCTGTCATATATTAAAATTCTATAGAATGAGGGGACGCATAAAATGCTCTTAAATGAGTGCTAAGCATGAATTTAACCGAAAAAATGTCAGAATTCAAATTAAATTGCGTACCCTTATTTATTTTATATGAAAATTCCTGGGTAAATAACACCACTCACAACACTGACAAAGTGACCACATAATTTCGTCATAATTTAGTACATACATTTGATGGGTAAATTGAGAAATTCTCTACATTCCATAACACAAACAAACATAATACAAATACAAATGTGAACTCAAATGGAACACCAACAAACCAGCACAAAAGTAGTATACGAACATGTTCATATGTCCAGAACACAAAGTACAAAGAATGTCGAAACTCAAATGTCTACGCATTTCCGATTCGTGTCCATTTTGTTCATGTTGACATTATCACAAACATTGGTGGTCGTTTTGGTAGGGGGGGGGGCAATGCAAAACTAAACAAAAGAATACTGAGGACGCAATGACCAAAAAAGCATTCAGGTGAAATCAAATTGCACCCAAAAATACGGAAAAGTTTAATCTGTTTGTTTATCTGAGCGTGTATGAAGGAATGTTTATAAAACCGTAAAACCAGACAAAAAATGTCAATTCAAATGAACAAATAGATAACAATAGAGATGCAATGCATTTGATGTTTAGTTCGCTAATGTTTTCTCATAAAATTTTTTATAAAATTGAATTTATGATTGATTAGAAATAAAATTTTAGAAACGTTTAATAATTTTACGATAAACCTTTTTGTAGCACCTATAGGCAAAAGATCGAATTTTGAAAAATCCATGATTTTTAATGTAGTTATTCATATAGTAAATAAGTTACCTTTTGTAAAGTTGTATACAAATTTAAAACAAATTTGTAAATATTGAATTAAAGAATAGAATTAAAGAAAAGTTTTTTAAAAATAAATATTTAATCACTCAAATTGAAAGTTACCGTTAGATTTTTTTCACTGGTAAAGGAGATGATGATAATAATTATGCATAACATATGAATTCGTATTAAGAATTATGAATATAAAAGAGTTCATATTAAATGAAAAAAATCAAAATATATCCTAACAATTGAACCAAATTTAACAATAGACAAAAAATTATTGAAACCGGGACAAATTGAGACATTTTTAAAGTTAAATCTGCATGGTAGTGTCTAGTGTGTACACAAAAGTTTCGTCGTCTCTATTCAAATCTATTCAAATTCTATTCCTTTTCACTTCCCTTCCATTTCCTTTCACTTTTTGAATTCATTTCCACCCCTCGGTGCCATCAGCATTATAATACAAACTAGTCAACGCGCGCTTTTTCACCCAACTTCACACACAGCAGATTGACAATTCAATATATTGACACTCAATATACAAACATTAACGGACAAATATAGACGCGGCGAGACCAGACGAAACCAGAGAGCAAGATCGAGAGAGATGCATTAGAGGGAAACAGAATAAGACAGACATTTTCAGAGAGTAATCGATACACACACTCAAGCACTCACAAACAGAATATTCTTATGCAATCATAAACCAAACAACCAAAATGACGCATCGAATGTTGTGCAATTTCCTTCGTTTCCTTCTGGCCACCAATTAGAGCACCACTTCAAACAACAAATCACTACCAGAAAGAAAGTCTATTATTAAGAAAATATGGAAATTAAATATTACGAAACAAAGAAAATAAAAAAGGAAAATCTAAAGAAATTAATAGAAACCAGTTTGATAGAAGAGGAATCCGAATAAATCAATGATGGCTACCAAAGAATGGAATAAAACTTAAAGCAAAAACTAATTCTAAAAATTCTAAAAAATAAAAGAAATACCATTATTGATGGATGAACCGTGTGGATTTGAACAGATGGAAATGCGAAATAAAGAAATTAAAATGAACCGATAAAAATCAAGAATGCAGAAATTACAATGAAATAATTTTTTTTGTTACAAATGTTTTTTGAAATTATAAAATTGATTAAGATATTTAAATGTGCGACCTTTTTGTAGGTGAGTATGTCGAGAAGTTTAAGAAATGGTAAGAAATGCTAAAGCAAACTAAAATATCGAAAGAGCTTAACCAAAAATAAAGTTAATATATTTTCAAAACCTAAAACAAACATTACAAAAGTTTGTTCAAACAAATCTTCCTCTTGACAATACCTTGAACCATCAAAACAATTCAAAGAAAATCACAACCCACACAGATAAATTCATTTCTACTTCCATATAATTCCATTGTCTTGTATTACTAATGAATGAATTTAAGATTAATTCCACTAATTGCATTCTATTTAATATTTTAATAATATAATGGAATATTGTTAGAGAGAAAAGACTTTCCAAGAAACCAATTGAGACAGTGTCCCGATGCATTAGAATAAAATCGTAGACAAATCGTGGGACACAAGTCGAATGTCTTTAATGTAATAGACTTACTCTCCTGAAATAAATAGTAAATTGAAGGCTAATTAGATTAAAAGCTCTCTCAAAGTAGTCTCTGAGTAACTCGACACTACCCAAATTGACATACTAAAAGCCAATTGAGACAAAGAAACGATATTAAAAGCACTGCAGGGAAGTAAACCGTAAACAGCACTCCAGGACACGTGTACTCCGATTGTGTATGTCGTCTAATGTGAGTTGAGTTGTGTTGAGTGGACATGAAAAAAATAAGGCAAAAGTCAACAACAAACAAAGAGCACAAAAATCGATTAACCCGCAAAACATGTTGGTCGAGGTGTCCAAACAGAATTTTGTCATTTAGCGTCAAACAACCAAAATCTACCCAAAAATAGCCCACACACGATAATGACACTTTGATGATCTATATGTACGGTACGTTGTATGTGTGAAACCCCCCATTTGGGCATTAACTCCCCCCAAAAACGAATATAAAAGCAGACAAGGCGCCATCATAATCATTAACGCCCGGCTTTGGTAATATAAAGTCCGGCTATACGAGAATACAACGAAAACTATTAAAAGTCGCCCGGCTCGACCTCGCAACACAGATCAACCAAATGGGCGCCGGGCGCCAAACACACACAAAAACTCTCATTAAAGACTGGTGAATGGCAAATTATGTTTCTGCTGTTTCCTCTAACCTAAACCTAAAGAAAAGATAGATCCATTCATACACATAAAATGTAATAATCATCATCATCAACCGCCAACACCAAAGTCATCATCATTGGCACACACAGACAGGGTCATTAGTGATCATTCATACATTCAGTGACACACAATCAAATGAATGATATTAGAAATAGTCATCATGCATGAATCGGAAAATTACAAAACAAGAAAATTTCGATCAGAATGTACAAGATTGATAAGCATTTCTGATGCTCAAATTTTTGTCAATATTTTTGGATATAAAATAAGATTTAAAAAACTATATAGAAAACTAAAATCCCAATTGCGAATTAATAATGCGAATCCAATATCCACTCATTCTCATTATTGGACACTTGTGAATACAAATTGCCATCTCAACTTTAATGAGCCTACACTAACTACCCTCACTGCTTCTACCACCAACACTAGTTCATTAGCACATTAGCTGTCCCTAAAATGGCCAAACCAAAATGAGAACGGAGGTCATTAAAACTGAGAATCGAGAACGAAGAGGCAAAAGGAAATTTGTTACTATTAAGAAAAACACAAGTTAGAAGGTATCTTGTTACCCACTATAAAATGAAAAAACGAATTTAAAATGAGAGTTCCGTTCAGTGTGCAAAATATAGATAAAATTGATGAAAGAATGAATGAACTTTTTAATATATCGATAATAATGATGACGACCATTTCGTAGAAGTGACGGAAGATGCGATGAGAAGATGATGATGATGAAAAGCAATAAAATCGAGAGAAATAGAATTGATCGAGGATGCCGAAAAAAAGTTAAAAGTGTTTCTGTTATGTCTCGTTTATTGGAAAATATATTAATAAATTGAAAATTTGTCGTCATCCAAACTAAAAATTTTAAAAAATTCCAAAACAATTCTTTGTCAAAAGCCAAAAATGAACAATTTCAAATCAAAAAGTTTGTTTTTTACTGTTCCAATTTGCCAGAGAATTTGCCAATTACTCGAAATTAGCAGTAATAAAGATAGAAAATACCAAAACTCCCTCATTAGCTTTTAAGTTAAAGCTTTAGGGTTCATTTTCAAATTATGGTTCAAAACTTGCGAGCTCTTCCAAAAGTAAAATCTATTGAATTGTTTGTACATAAATAGGATCGAGTGAATCCAGATATCTCTTTCATTTTCATTTTAATTGCACAAGAGAATAATCCCCCTTGAAAAGTTTCAAGTATATGCGTACCAAATTCAAAACAGACAAACACAACACCAAACTCAACTCGAATCTATTGCCCAAACAAATCGATAACCATAATCATAATCATTAGTTATAAGTTTAATAGCTTCGCAAAGTTCTAGTTCCAAAGCTAGCTCAAACCAACCAAACTATCCATCCAAATTGCAAACTAGAATAACACAATAGGGGATTCAGGCACATTCAAATAGAATTGAATACCAGGAACAAAAGGGTTCCATGCGCCCACACACACAAACGCACAATAATAAGCGCCTTTAGTAAACAAATTTAAGGCGCTTATTTAATTAAAAAAATGGACTATCAGTACATTCAAAGTTTGTGGTACACATTCGATGGAATTTTTGAAAATTTGTTTAAAGCCTTATAATATCATACAGAATATTCTTTCGATCAGCACAAAATCGAACAACAACAACAACAGCACACAATGGACCAATTATTCAAGGAAAAGTGCATAAAGGGATTCCCAAAAATAAAAAAGAAAAGCACTTAATAATGGGCCAGACGAAAATGCAAATTATTATTATTGTCAAATTGGAAATTCACTAACAAAACAGAAGCTTCAACCGAAAACCCAAAAAACACAATAAAATTATTCTCTTATTCTTTAAAAATCCACCAACCATAACGAATGCATTTCTTTTCCTACTCTAAATCACAATGTGCATATTCACAGACACAATGTAAAAACTTCAAAAAAAATTTGATAAAAATTTATTCGAACAAAGTATCTTTTGATTAGGTTTAATAAAAGGTTTTCTCAAAACAATTCCATTCATAAAGGACGTTACAATTTAAAGAAAATTTTTTACCATTTGCAAATTAAGATTCGTTGTTACTATATAGATTTTATTCCAATTCCAATTCCAGGAATTGTCATTAATGAACGCACACACTTTTTCATCAACAGAACAGACAAACAACAAATTTTGATTAACAAAAGCACGCAGACAAATTAATCTAATCTAATTAAATTTAATACAAATTATATTATTACAATTTCTGTTTTATATACTTTTCGTTTCGTTCTTTTTTTCCTCTCGTCTAGTTCTGAATTTCTAAATTCAACTCAACAACAAAAAAGAGAACCGTTGTCAGAATTTTAATTAAGCTCATATACGAGGAAGCATCAACGGGAAAAAGAGAACATCTTTCTCATTATTATTATAGTCAAAATGAACGAGAAAATGTTTAATTCAGACGAATGATTTTAATATTAGTAGATAAAATGTATATGAGTGTGTCTCTGCCAAAAAGAAGAAAAAATGTGCAACTTATAAAATGGCCGCAAAAATTTTAACAAAAATTTACTTGAAGAAGAAAAGAATTTGATTATAAATCACCATTTACAATATAAGAAAACTGAAGGAAAGTAATTATCCATAAAAAACTTACATGTTATTAAGATTGCGTAGTGATATGGTGTTAAAATTATGATAAAACTTTTGCGGGAAAGCTTTTTATTGGCAAATGAAGGATGTTTCGATGAATGTGAAAGATGTCTTAAATTAAATATTTTAAAAATTATTAAAAAAGAAAATATGTTAGACCATTTAAAATCATATTAAAAAAATGCAGAATAATTTCATCAAAAATTCCCGAAACACTATTCATAGCTTCATTAATCTCTTATTCAATTGTCCACTTTCAATCTTATTCTCTTCTAAGAATTTGTAACAGCTTGGATAGCACTCGAATTTGTGAATTTATGGGTACAAAAATAAACTGGAATACAATAAAAATCAATCAAACCAACCTGTCACAACACACATTTATTCACACTTGTCAAACTTATTATTCACTTCTTCTATAGAATGAGAAAAAAACGGAAAAGTGTCACGTCATCTTAAATCATCACCATCATATACAACAAACAACGTCTCAATCAAACTTTCTTGTCTTGCTCAAGTGCACAAAAAACCAAGACAAAAAGGTTCAAACTTTTTCCGGGGAGAAACTTTGAAAGTTATTCAACAACAAACAACAAAAATCCTAAAGCGATAAATCATCATTCAAGTCAACACATCATCACATCACGTCTAGTCTCCCAGAATGTGTCATGTTCAATATTCCCGGGACCATCAAATCATCGATATTCTCAAATAAGCACAAAAAGGCACAAGAAAATGGTCTATTCGTTCATCAACACAAAATCGTTCATTCGTGAACCAATCGTCCGATAAACGATATTGAAAAATCTCAATAAACTCAAAAGTGCAAATAAATTCGAAGAAAAAGCAAAAGGCAATTGAAATTGAATTCAATAAAAGTGCAAACCAAAAAAGGGCAAATCACAAACAAAGTGATACGAATTGTTGAGTATACTGTTAAGAAAATGTGTTACCGCTCTTATTCTCATTTCAATTGGTCAATATTGTGAGTTGCCCTGGCACTTCAACTCCACTTCATGTGATCCTCCACCAAGTGGTGGAAAAGTTTCAATTTAAATTTTCATCATTTCACCATCTCATCTCATATCTTAAAATATGAAAAAGAAGATGACGTAGATTTGACTTTCAGTTCTAAAAGTTCAAATGATCTCCCCTTCACAATTCAAATCCCTGAAAATTATCAAAATGAAAGAATAAATAAATAGTGATAAATGATAGATTGCTTTCATCGTCTGCACAAAACTGAGACAAATCATAGAGAAAACATTTTCTACTTTTTTGTTCTAATAAAAATATACAAAATTGATAAATTTCAAATCTAAAAAGAAACAACAACAAGAAGCAAAGAAGAAAAGTAGAAGGTCTGACTGTCTAGAACCGGGATAAATTATTGCCACTTGCAACTTCTTTTATAGTCGAAGAAAAAACTCACAAATTTTGTCTTTGTCTTTGAAGAGAAATAAACAACCCATAAATATTCAAAACAAAATAAAGTTTGCATTCAAAAACATAAAGAATCACCTTTTATCATACAGAAAAGAGTACTTAAATTATTCTAAAACTTACTATGTAAAAGGTAAAAGCAATTCAATCGAATTCATCGATCGTTCTCAGAAAAGTGTAATTTTCTAAATTATATCTAACTTACGTTACGTTCACGTAATGTTATGTAATAAAATTTTATTTTGGTAATAAAAATGCAATGAAAAACTTACATAAATTTTCAATTTTGGTTTTGGCGAAACGGTGGAATCGATGATGGTTGTAAAGTTTAAATTATCCGAATAGTGTTGAGCAGTGTCGAACTTCCGTGTTTTTATGACTCAACACAATCACTTGAAACTGGAGAAGATTGAAACGCACTTTAATTTACACTTTTCCAAAAAATACATATATTGGAGGAGATATAGATTTAAATCACCAAATACACGAAAACACGGAGAACAAATTTTCTTTGCTTTAAGCGGTGAAAGTAGAAAACGAAAATCTGAAAATTTAAAAAAATATATATTAAAGTTGGTCGATAATTTATAAAACCTTTTAAATACGATCCGAAAAATGTTTAAAATGATATAAAATATTTCGAAATTTTAATGTCATTTGAAATTTATTAAACAAATAGAAAAAACAAAAGTTTAGTAATACAAAGAATAAGACAATAAATTAGTTTGTGTAAACCAGCCTTGCACCTATACTTTAAGTTCCATATAAATTCCTCCAAAACCAGTTAGGTATTCACTCCAATGTTTCTATTCTTCTTAAACCCAACACACGATTCTTTTCCCTTTTCCTTCAGTTAATTTGCCAAACCAAACCAAAGTGTGCCACATTGTGCGTCATCATCATCTTCCCTTTCCCCTTACACTAAATTAATAATTAATCATATATTCTAACATATTTCCACTATCAGCTACATTCCACAATATATATGGGTTTCAATATTCCTAGCACAATCGTTCACTTACAACACTCTCCCCCAGAACTAAGAAAGAGTTTCATTAATCATCAAACACATCTCACGAAACTTTGAATCAAGCTATTTGTGAGAGAAAAATGTCTAACTCCATTAGACCAGGTCGGTGAAAATTTTTCTGCAAATGTTAGCGAAAAATATTAAAAGAGGAGAAATAGAGAAAGGAAAATTGTGGTAGCGTTCGAGATAAGTGAGTTTGATAGCACACGAACTATTCGAAAAATGTAATTAGTCATAAGATTGGAGTTTGGAGAGTTGCTATCACGGAAGTAGCTGTTCTGTTCCTTTATATAGAAAAATTATTAAATAAGAAATTTAAGATACCGAAAAGATACAAAGGAGAGAACACAAGAAGGCCTATAAATAAGTGGACAGACTGCCGACTAACCTACCCACCATAATATTGATTGGTGATAGACACGAATCTGCCGAGAAGAACTAACCAAGGAACACAAAAATCATTAAGAAATTGGAAAACGATTTCTACGTAACTTTCTTTTCTCTTGAACGAACAAAGCGAAACAAAAAGTATAAGTAGGAAAATAGATAAAAAACCAAATTGAAATTGGATAATTGGCTCCATTGTTCCGAATGTGATGAGGAACCAGGAATTCTCCCTGGAACTGTTTGATACTCATTCTGTTTATTGTTTTCACTAAAAAAGATACTCTCAGTTGAATAGTTTTCTGGATTACCTAAGAAATTCGCCCCACGAATCTAAAGTATCCAAAGTCTAAAGTGTGTATCCCAGGTATTGGGAATTGGAATTTAATTAAGAAAAAAAAGAAAAAAATCATTTCGTGGAATTTCGTACAGACAGACCGGACAGGCGGACGGATTTATCTTGTATAATACCTTTATTACACAACTTTCAAATAACAAAAGGTAAAAGGAGAAAATCATGTCTCTCTCAGTTTGTTACGCCTGTCTATACACACATCGAAAATTATTATAAGATCTGACACAATGAGAAATATAAAATTAAATTAAAAACTTGTCCTGTACCTTAAAAAAGGAAACATTTCGTGATGTAATTATAAATGATGACACAAACACACAATTCTTATCTTAAGACCAAAATTCCGGTTGAACAGTTTTATGATGACAGTATTACGTAAGAAAAAATAACATGAAATGACATAACAGAAAAACAAACAAACCATACAGACAAATTAAAGGTCTCAAGTACCGAAAACAGAACAAATAAACGAAACCCAAAAAATTATGAAACCTTACTCTGAGACTAATAATTCATAAGACATTCCAAAACAAATGTAGTAATCATATCTCTTAGTAAATGTAAAATCAAAAGTATCTCTTCCAAATGAAAATATATTATTTTTACTATTAAGAATGCTCTTAAACTTCTTGCATCACCTCAAAAGCAAGCATCTTTCCTATCTAGTATTTCTCACATCCAGTTTCTCGCATTCGCATTTATTCATAAAATTGTAAGTGAATGAGACAGTTTGCTCCATCCTCCAAATGCAAATGACAGATGAACAATAACAACACAAATGAACTATCACAACTAGCTACTGTGCAGGAAGATGTAACATTTAGTTGGATCTAACAAAACATATAAAGACGAAAGATGAAACAGGAAAAAGAGAAGACATGCAAAAGACAAGACAAAATGAACGATGAACCCAATAAATGAAAAAACAGAAAAATCCCTATAGTAACAAAATAAAAATAATAAGAAAATAACATATAGATAGAGATTTTCCCCATTAAACCTTAACGGAGAAACATGATTTCATATTATTGAACCGTTCACAAAGTACGAAACTTAAAAAGATTGAATTTTAAATACGTTATTTATGGATAAATTCTTTATGACTATAATCGTTAGCTTATGATGAGAACTCAATTTGTGAAATTCATTTTGTTAAAATAACCTATTTAAAAAATTTATCATAAAAATTAATTCAAATTATGAATTTTAAAGAAAAACCTTTTAAAAGTATGCTGGTAGTTTTCAATTCAACATTAAAACCCTAAATTTTATTTCCCGTATGAAAAATCGATCAAATATTAAACAAAACAAAACGTATCTCAATCAAAGAACAAACATAAAACAAACTTTAATAGCCCCCAACATTATAATCAAATGACACCCAATCCAGGCACAATTCACGTTCATTCTCTAAACTAAAAACTAAAATCAAAAGGCATTAAGACTCGCACATAGTTTGCACAGTCAAAAGATCCAAACCGAAATGAAAAACCAAAATGCAAACAAAAACACCAAATGGAACATTATTATGTACGAGGAATATTATTTGTGAGCCTTAATGCATGTGTAGTGTCGTCTAGGCAACAGAAACCATAAAGCATCACATAATTTATAATAATAAATAATATGGTAATCGAATGGCTTATGGAATATATATGATAACCGTATATTCCCAGAAAGGGGAACATTTCTACGTATTATGCAGTCAAATGTAAAATAGAGTGATCTGGGCCTACCAAAACAGAGATATAAACCTAGTGTTGGGAGAAGTGAGCCAATTTGTTTGTATAACCTTGTGTGTCTGGGTATTACATCTCCCCCATTGAGCATCCCTAGGAATTCATACATACTATTCATATACTCCATTACATCATAATCTTCTCGGTAAGACTCTAAAACGACATATACGAATAAATACATGCATCAATAAACATATGTCTCACTATTATACAGGTTTATGCTGATGATGATTACGTTAGATATTATTATGCAAGTCTTAGTATGGATTTTAATGTGGTGCATACGTGACATTTGCGAATGACCCTTTCCGAATGTTATTTGGTGTTTGGTTTGTAGTACTTTATATGGATAAAATATTAACTGTAGCATTAGAAAATTTTAAAACAAATGATATTGACCCTTTGGCAAAGAATCTATGGCGATTTGATTTATTTATAGCTTATTATTATAGCTTGACATATACAATACATTACTCAGGCTGTAGTTGAAAAATATTTTCAATAAAAATTTGAATGCAACCTTTTAAATATGCTCAAACATCTCGATGAACTAAAACTGAAAAATTAAATAATGTTAAATTAAAATGTTAAAAAAATTGACGAGGTTACCTTTTGATTTGAGTTGAAAAAGCGATGGTAGTAATCAAGACTAAATTCGGACTATTGGGCTAACTTTTAAAACACAAAAAAATCGAAATAAAAATTTTTGAAAAATTGTACTGTGCTTAAAAATATAAAATTAAACCGAGACTTTATCTCTAAACATTATTACACAATTATTATAGTTTTTAAAAGCCCATAAAAACCAATAACATTTCTTAAAAATTTAATTCTTGGAAATTATAGTGAAAAACACAAACAGTAAAGTTCTCTCAAATGTGAAATCTAATCTCATCACCCCCAGGACAAAACACATTAAACCTGTTTAATGTGTGCACAATTTCACAACATACACAAAACAGTAGCACAAAACAAAAAACTCATTAAAGTAGTGAAATCTCAAACTAAAAAGAAATGAGTTTCTGTAAAAAATCATAATTCTGCTGTACATTTCTCTTTACAAAGCTTTAAATTCAAGCAAAGCACATACACAAAATTAATTGCAAAAATAAATAGAAATTCACAAAATAATTTCGCTTTACGAATTCGTTCTCTCGCATAAATGAGAATCGTGTTTTTAATGCCTTGCAGGAAAGTATGCATCCAGAGAAAATATATATTCAAATTTAATGCTCAATTCAAAAGTCACGTATATTTCATAGTTTATTTTAAAGACAAAAAAATATGCTGGCTAAACGAAGTTAAAAATATATGGGAAAATATGATAAAAATTGGTTCGAAGGGAAATTTGTGATTATTCTAAAAGAAAATATTCAATATTTGCACTTTTGTGGGGGTTATTCAATGGACGCGTGATCATAAGAAAATTTTACAGAAGATAATGTCCCCATTTTATATAACTGAAAAAGATCGTTGAAAACTTAAAACAAATTTGAACTTAACCAAATCTACTAATTTAAATCTTAATGGAGAAATTTGAGTAAAAAAAAACTAATCCTAACAAAAATTTCAAATTCTATCGATCTTTTAAAAATGTTTTAAAATTCAACTATTTAAAATAAAATTATATTTGCTTCCTGTTGTACTCAAGTTGTCATTCTCGATAGTAGAGTCATTAAAAACGAAATACTTCCAACACATCACAACCAACAGAAAAAAAATGCCAAACACGAACGCAATTTTTTTGATGATACGAAAATCCTTCTAATATAACAAACAGATAAAGAGCAAAAAGGCGTCCATGGATTTATTCAATAATGATAAAAACTCATGTTGAAGCGAGAAGGGAAATTTAGTGTCTCTCACGCCTCTTGCAGAACGCCATGAAGAAAATCGAAAAATCATTTAGGAGTCCTTTTCCCCCATCAAAACGTGTGGAATCCCACCAACTACCATACAACCCAATTTTATTTATATCGTCAGAATCATAATCAGCAGCAGAATAATTGAACAAAAATCATATAAACATGGGTACTAAAAAGTTCCTTTCTAAAAGTTTGTCTTCAAATTAATCAATAAAAATTTATAAAATAAAAATTTAAATCAATATAACCTTTTAACATTCTTTTCTGATACAATAGTAACAAAGATATAATCTTAACAAATTTGGCGCTTATTTAAAAATTTCTAGAACGACAAAGTCCATTATGAGACTTTATTATTATGTTAATGTTTATAGTTAGGTAAAAACAACTTCTCAGCATGAAAAAGCATTAAAAACGCGTACATTCCTTAGTTCCTTAACATCACAAACATTAACCTTAAAGCCCACGTCAAATTAAATCTTTGTTCGTTTCAGAAAACAAAGTGCCATTTGTTCTTCTTCTACTCAGCACGTAGGTAAATGTTGATGTTGTGATTTGATGTTGTTTTTCTAATGTTAATGTTATTTTTGTTGGCAAGAGAAAAAACCTTTTTAGTCTTAAGCCTCGGAGAATAGAAACAGAAAATAAGACAAATAAACACAACTACTGCTTTATTACTCTTAGTTTAGTTCAGATTATTTAGACAGACAAAATGAAAAGTTATTGCTCTTGCTGAACAAAGAGAGATAAACAAATTGTGGGGCTTCAAAATTTTATTAATATAAATTTGGTGTTGTGTCTTGTGTGAGAGTGAAAAACAAAGAGAAAATCAAATTCGGAACTCCCAAGGAGTTGGTAAATTATAGAATCCTTCTTCTTCTACTCTTTTGAAATATACGAACAAAACGAAATTATCGAATCATCAAACTCTCTTGATTCAAACGTTTTTGGATTGTTCCTCGAATTATTTTTGTGTATTGCTACATTCCTTTTAGTACTCACATCACATTCCCAGACACGAACAGAAGAAATCGTCAAGTCAGTCAATTTAGTATCTCTCCTCATATGTTCAAGTGAGTTAATTTGATTTGGGCTCAAAACTAGACTTAGTAGTAGTGAGTATGTAGTGTAGTAACCAAATAATCCCAGACATGGAATGTAACGAGTCAAAAGTGCCGCTGTTCCAACAGTCATGACTACAATACTAAAGATTTGATGGAAAAGATGATAGTGAAAAGAAAAGAAGGGAAGAGAAAACCTTTGCTGAAAGTACTGAATCTAGTTCCAAGTAGCAAGCGATTTGAAATTACTCGATAGATATAAAACTATTGCTACACACACACAAATATTGCAATAAAATTGAGTAAAAGTGTGCCACAAACCGAAAAACGAATTCTTGTCGACATCAACTGAAAAATTTTCACGATGATGATTCAATCAAATCAATCTAATTTATGTGGAAAGTGAAAAGTTGTGTCCATAAAATCATCACACATAAAGTGAATATGAAATAAAAGTTTGAGTTTTTAGAATATTGGACTTAAAATATTTTAATTATATGACCTTTGAAAAAACGTCTTTGGAACGTGTAGAAATAATCAAAATTATAATCAAATAATCGAAATTTATTCTTAGAAATAAGTTTAATAGAAATAAATTTAATAGAAATAAATTTAATAAAAACTGTGCGACCTTTAAAAAAATAATCACCACACTGTCCTAAAAAATGACAATAAACTCTACATGTTAATAATTGTAGAATATAAAAAAAGTTTAAGCTAAAAACACAAAAAATCAAATTTTGAAATGACTTCAAGACTATAAGAAATGATTATTTCAAAATGAAAAGGAAACTTCCATTGAACCTTTCGTCTCTTATTTCCACATCTATAAGAAGACCAACAGAACATTCACTAACTCAAATAGTAAAGCACAGAGACCCATCAAGAACAGAATCACAGAACCATCAACACAAAAAAAATAATTCTAGTTAATTATTGTTTTTTATATGAAACTAAAATGGATTCATTAGTCGTTTTCATTTAAAGAGTCTCGAATTTCTTCCAGTTTTTTGTTTGTATCCAGCAATTCAAACCAGCCAAGCACATCACACAAGGCAGCACTCTAATACGCTAAATGACAGATGACAGACAAAAAGGAAAAGGAAATAAAATTCCATGATACAAAAAACCAAATTTTAATAAAATCTCATTCTCGAGTACAACTCCATTAGTGGAGCAACCCAAAACATACAAAAACTCTTTATTTTGGATCAACGGTGCAAAAGTACCATATTACCCAAAAACACAACGAAAGTTGTAGGATTCCATTGAAAATCATCTATAGACTACCCAAGAACTCAATACACAATCGAGTCCGAGGGTCAAGTTTTGTTGTACTCTGTACTGTTGTTATTCCAATTAAAAATCGTTTATCGTATGACAAACAGGCACAATAACAAGCAAAAGAAGCCAGACAAAGTTGTCCAGAGAATGTTTTCCATTGTGTCCCCTTTTGTGTATGTTTCGTGTTTCTGGAACAACACAAAACAGGGTTCCAGTATGGACAATGGAGAGTACACACTTGAATCCGTACAACAACAAGATCGAACACGATCAATTATTTGCCTAGGTTTTTGGCTGTTCGCAATAGTCTGATCATCGATTCCCAAACATCTATTAAAATCAGAAAGTGAAAATGATGATCGTGCGTTCGGTGTGATGGGTTACATGAAAAAGGAGTGGCATAGACACAAATGACAAATTCAAAAAGATGGACAATACTCAATTCTAGAACATAGAAGTACCTCCTAAAAGAATCAAAAATCAAGAAAATCAGAAGAAACAAGAATTTAGACTATTTTATCTAGAATGGATCGAACTCAACATGAACCCAAATAGAAATAGACTTGCAATTAACGACCTAACGAATGGGGCAAGAGATAATACAATGGCGAGGGATATGCACTCGAATGCATTCTTCACTGCACACTGCACTGGACAACTGTGTTTTCGGACAATTACAAAAAGAAAAAGTTAACTGCTAATAGACCTGAACAAAAAAGAAAGAAAGAGAATCCAACAGAACTCGGAACAAACACGAATACACTCAATCAAACAGTCAACTGTATAGGACAGCAAGAATGAAAATAATGCGAAATAATGTCGAAATAACGCATCAAAAAATATATATAAAGATAAATCAAAGAGATAAACAGAGAGGAATCAGAATAAGATGGCTAATTGGCTAATCAACCCAAACTCTCCATCTCCAAAACCTAACAACAGCACAATTCCATAAATAATACAAATCCCCTAATTAATGAATTCACTGACTCACAGGAGAAGGTTAAAGAAAAATCAGAAATCAACCAAAGAAAAATTGTAATTCCAAGAACCCAAATCAAGAATCAGAGAATTTACGATATAAAAAGTCAATAATTCATAATTTGTACAAGCACTTTAGGAAAAAAGTAGAATCAATTAGTCTTATAGAAAATCCAAATTGCACCCAAAAACAAAAACAAAATTTATCAAATGAAAACGAAAATTGAGTAATTCCGACGGTTAGCTTCAGATCAATCAAACTGATTAAAAATCGTATTTAAGAGATTAATTTCCAGAAATGTATTTTTTAAAACAATTGAATTGCTTTCTTATGATTGACAGATTTTTAATTTTTCCCAGCAAAATCAAACGCCAAACGTCAAAAAAATAATTAAACCTAATAATTTTTATATCAAACAATTACCGAGAAAGAGAAAGAGAATCTCGAGTTAATAGGAATTTCAAAGCTCACTCGAGCTTGACACTATTCTTCAAACAAGAGCCGATGAAAGTATTAGAACGCATGAAGAAAATCAATCAAGACACTTCCAATCTATGTTGGATCGATCGATTCTATTCTTTTGTCGGTTGCTTTTTGACATGTTCGGCTCAATGCTTTTCGACAATAGGCACGAAAACTAAAGTCAATCTCGGTAACTTGTATCCTTGTACATACGTTAGTTAGTGTTCAGTCAGGTGTATGTTGAGTCCCTCATGTAATGTCAAGTCAATATAATCGAACCCGAAAATCGTTGGAAAACATGTGTTGTATGTCATTAGTATTCAGCTCAATTTTATCTATCACACGTCTCAATCTCATCAAATTAGCTAAATCTTGTACATTTTATCCAAAACCACAAAGGGGATTAATAAAATTGAACTTAAATTGAGGCTACACAGTCGATTACACTAAACACGAATGGATCCAATCACAAATTAGTGGATTCCAAGTCGTACAACCAATATAATAAGAGTGCAATGCACTGTACAAAAAAGATTGTACAAATATTGTATAAAGCTTGTACCGTACAATAGTTATTTTGTACGACAGTAAAATCAAGTGGACCACTTGAGGACAAAGCATTGATTAGTGATTAACACATGGAACACACATACACAATTACACAAGCACACACACACTCGAATCCATTGAACAGCATACTCAACGAACAAACGAACCCTGAAAAGCAAATATTTGTACAATTCATCAAGTGTATAGCATAAGTTCCTATAACCGAATCCATTCATAAAGGACGTTAACAGAATTAATAACTTTTGTGCACACCTAATATTAAGTAAAGCGTTCACGTTTATGAGTTGTACACTAATTTTCCATGCAATGTGCTTTCAAGATAGGTACCAAGCTAATCGAATTACCGTACAAAAGTGCAGTACAAAAATGTTGTACAACACTCCTTGTCTACCTTAACATAACACCTCTGAATATATTTCCTATTCATCAATACGCCAACTCAAAGAAAAAATTAGATTCACATTATCATCATAATCGTAAATCTAATCAAGTCAATCTAGTCAATAATCGCATTTTTCTCGTACATTCCCAATGGACATTCATATACAATGTACAAAAAGGCTATTCATAAATTACGTTACGGAAATTTTTGTATAAACCAAATAATTTTACCGGCACAATATTATTTTCATATACCAAAATATCGTATTTTGGTATATAATCACATTTCGGAAGAATAAACGAATTATTACTATCCGACTCACTTGTACCCGACTGTAATTTCGGTGGTAATTCCTCAATAAGAACATTTCTATCAATGAATAAACGAATGAATGAATATATTCTGACAGAACTGAATTTAAACAGAATTGAGATAAGAATGTATATGATGTTTAATATGAATGATGAATGATGATCATTTGGCGCTTATAATTGAACAGATGCAGGAACAGCAATGCAGAGAAGTGAACGTAGATAGTGTAAAAGAAGTACTCAAATCGGAATAAAGAATAAGATTCTGTCTGTCTGTCTGTCTGTCTGTCTGTCTGTCTGTCTGTCTGTCTGTCTGTCTGTCTGTCTGTCTGTCTGTCTGTCTGTCTGTCTGTCTGTCTGTCTGTCTGTCTGTCTGTCTGTCTGTCTGTCTGTCTGTCTGTCTCTCTCTCTCTCTCTCTCTCTCTCTCTCTCTCTCTCTCTCTCTCTCTCTCTCTCTCTCTCTCTCTCTCTCGCAACTCAATAATATTCTGTACATGTTTGTATACGATGTACAGTTGGGTTCCAAAAGTTTAGGTTAAAGATTCGCCAAATCCAAGTTGAAGAGTTCAAATGGTGGAACTTTTGAAACGAGTTCCAAATGGAACGAATATGCATACACATTTTGATCATCTCAAATATCCCACCCATCCATCAATAATGATGATAATAATAATAGCAATCGCTTATTATAACTGGTCAGACTAGCAGTACATAAATTTTCCATATGTCTGCGCGTCTCTCTCTCTCTCTCTCTCTCTCTCTCTCTCTCTCTCTCTCTCACTCACACTACGCCAGCAGAAAAATAAACCCCAAAACTAACGTGAAAAATCCATAATCAAGTGTGGAAAATTTTTCAAACGAACGAATTTAGAGACTAGGAAGCAACTAAAATGCAAGTCTAGTCTAGATCACAACAAGCTAGACGACAAGCAATTATAGTGGAGGACTTATTCAAAAAAAAGAAGAATAAAGATTCTGGATTAAACGAACCAAAAATATCAAAATGGAAACATAAATTTAATATAAATAAATGAAACATTTCAACTACGAAAAAAAACTGTCAATAAGATGTACGAATTTTCAAATTTTAAAATACCAAAGTTCATGTATATTTATTTTAAGGTAAGACGCGAAACTTCAAACATATGTGAATGGCCCCTTCACATATTAGTGAAAAAAGGCGGGATTCGTAATCTTCCTTTTTCTCCGGAACCTATTGACCGATTTTTGTCTATTATAGCTCAAATTAAAGGTAAATGTATGATCTTGAAAAATGACGATCTGAATTTTTTTTAATTCCTCACATTAAATAATGAGAGTGATTCAAACAGCCTCGATTAACAAAAAAACGTTGTTTACATTTACTTTTATGGATAGATTTTCTTAGTTAGTTCTAAATAAAAAAAATCAGATCGTCATTTTTCAAGATCATACATTTACCTTTAATTTGAGCTATAACAGACAAAAATCGGTCAATATGTTCCGGAGAAAAAGGAAGATTACGAAACCCGCTTTTTGCACTAATATGTGAAGGGGCCATTCACATATGTTTGAAGTTTCGAGTCCTACCTTAAAGACTAGATTTAAATTTAATTTTTTTACAATGAGAAATTCAAATTAGGAAAACTGTGAATATTAAAAAAAATTGTTTTATGATAAAACAAATTAAAAGATTAACTACCATTTAAAATGCAATTCTTTTGGGACAATTGTTAACAAAGAGCATTCTTGAAAATTATATTTGAGAAATAGTTAATTACAAATAAATCAAAATCATTTCATAAGTTACGTGAAGCAGCATTCTCTGTCAATCGAGCAAGAGTTGATATTAATTTTAATTTAATTCCGAATTACAAAACGTTGATTACAGCTCTATGATATTTGGGTTGAGAAAAGTTGTAGGCTGATACGAACACGATCATATATGATAAAACAGACTGTCAAATGACAAATGAGCCAACTGACAATCAGTCAATTTGAATCAGTAACCAAAATGAGAGTAAGGCCAATGTCCAGCTATAATCATAATATCCACTAAAAGCTTTCCGTTTGAATCAAGTCGAAAATAGTCGAGTAGTAGTCATGACAAATGAAAAAAATGTTCATTGGTTCGTCAGAATAAATCATGAGAATCAAATGAATGAAAGTGGTCAGTAGTCGAGTAGTAGTTATGGTCAATGGTCAGTTGGTCATTTTGACTAGTCGGCTGGTCGATGATATATAGCATAAAGTGTGCCAATGTCATCAACACTCTGGACAGCCAGACTTCCTCATTTCACCTAATGGCTATGATGATTATACATTTGGATTATACAGAGTACACAGAAGTGCTGATGGTCGTCATGACAACTCACAGTAAAAAAAACAGAACGTTCCATATTCACAGAATGTTGTCCATTGTGTCAAATCTAGCATAAAATCTCTGTGTGGTTGAGCTTAATAAAAGCAGCACTAGACTTTCTATTACTATATGTAGGTGACCGCAAAAGAAAAAGATTATTTAATGTTGGACTGTTGGCCTCGAAATTGTTATATGGCACAGTGGGACAAACAATGGTGGTCACTTTTGGTTAGTGGTTCAGTGTTGCTATGTGCAGTGCATTGTGCACATATGTTGGACATAGACTGACAGATCTAGACAGACAGAGCCAGCCACAAATTCGGTTAATGCAAGTCAATATTTGCGTTTAACCCACAAGCAAAAAACTCCCAGTCTGTTTATTATTACAAACAGTGCAAAATATATTAAAATTAGCGTTCCAGAATTTTGGCACAAAAAGGCGCTTATTTACACGAATTTTAGTACAGACACACTGTAAATTTGGTGGTATTGGTTTGCGCTCGTCATTTGTAGTCTGCCAGCCCCCATTTGCACTTGTCTGTTCATTCATTTTACCATTTATACTGCTCTGACCACCAGAATAGTGAATTTGGATGGATGGATGGGACGACAAGCGAGAGAGAGAGAGAGAGAGAGAGAGAGAGAGAGAGAGAGAGAGAGAGAGAGAGAGAGAGAGAGAGAGAGAGAGAGAGAGAGAGAGAGAGAGAGCCTACGCAGTAAATTATGTGCTACTCCGTGTGTTGCTCACATCATGATGGAACGACACGAATCCACAGACAGAGGAGACAAGACACGTCCTGGGCTGAGCAAAACAGCGCAAAACATCAAAAACAACAACATCACCAGTGAAATGCACCAGAAACGGATGTTTCGGGGATGCATTCACAAACTCAAACACGCAAATTGCACTCGCAACATGATTGTTCCGTTCGGTTTTGGGCACAGGAAAATAGGATCAGGACACAACAGCAGGATTCGTTCACAAAACAAATATTATGTTCAGGTTTCCATTATAATTCTGCAATTCCTAATTCATTTCCTTGAGGACAGAAAAAACAAGTTTGTTTTACTTTGTGTTGTATTTAATTTATCTAAAAATAGATATTTTGAAAGATTCGATTCAAATTAGATGACATCCATAAGAGACTATGTTCTAAAGATAAAAAAATGATGCAAAATTAAGAAAATTAAGAAAAATTAAAATGTAATATTAAATTTTAAAAACACAACATTTTGAAACCATCTAGCAATAGATTTGTGACAAGCGAAGAAAAAAGTATCATATTTTAATTGTATTCAAAATATTAAATAAATATTAAATTTAATTAAAATTCATATGAATTCAAAAGATATTTTTAATAAAAAAAAAGAAACAAAACACCTTTTTTATAAAGCAGCAGAAGTATCCGAATATATTCAAATTATTTTCGCACAAATAGAGTTTACATAGACTCGACTCTCTGGTTCCTTTCCCATGAGATTTGCACCAAAACTCATTGAACCATCTCAAAAGCACTAAATTTTCTGCCCGGAAGTGTATAATTTAAATTAAATATTAACATTCAAACATTCAGTATGTTGAAAGTTTAAACTTTATAATTTATAGTTTTGCTTTTGGGACAGGGACTGACAGTGTTTTTTAGCTTGCTTTGAAGTTGGATGGGTTGGTATTCTAAATTTTAAATTATAAAATGGCAGACCTTCTGAGCGTAAATTTGCTAAATTGTGAAAAGCAAGAGGAATAAATACAAATTTAAAAGTTCGTAACGCTCTGACTCTTTTCGAAGTACTTCAACAACATTTTTTTTCATCTAAACGCAAAGTATTACACGCCTCATAAAACCTCCACACACAAACTCACAGCCCACTCGAGAGAGTTACGTATAATAACTGATACGACAATTTGTCATACATTATATGACAGCAAAAAGTCATAAATAAGTCTGATGCGTTCATAAATATAGTTACGTTATTTGAATTCGTATAGGGTTAAAATTTTATTATTTGAAGAAAACTAAAAAAAATAAGTGCAACCTGTTAATACACGAAAAAGATCAAAATAAGTGCCAAAGAAATATACATGGAAAATTTTTGATGATATCGCAAGAGCCCCAGTGAAAGTGATAATTTGCATTTAAATTGATAAAAAAAGACTAAAAGACATTACGGGAAGGCGGAGACGAGGAGTTAGAAATTATGACGTAAAACGTTCGTGTTCACTTGAAATCATAATTCAACAGAATTTATTCTCGATAATAATATAATAATAAACATAAATAATACTTTTTAGTATTTTACCAAAAGATTGTATTTCATAAATTCACATTCTGTCATATTGAATAAAAGAGAAGTGAATAAAATTCTTCAAATAAGCCCTGTATCTTGTACCCAAAATAAACATAAAAATTCAAATTAATTTTCATGCGCTTATTTATAAACTGCATTTACGAGAATTCCAGAGTGAATAACCACAAATGAGCACAACACGAAAATGACCACATATTTTCATTTTAATTTAGTACATTCACAAAATCATTGAGTCGTTCAAACTCAAACAATTTGATGGGTAAATTGAGAAATTCCCTACATTCCATACCAAACAAATAATTTAACAAATGTGAACTCAAATGGAACACCAACAAACAAGCATAAAAGTAGTATACATGTTCATCATATGTCCAGAACACAAAGTACGTACAAAGAATGTCGAAACTCAAATGTCCACGCATTTCCGATTCTTGTCCATTTTGTTCATGACATATGATTGCGTATGAATGTCGGCTGTATGAATGGGGACAAAACGAAACAAAAGAAGAATGGAGGGTGGAAAACCGAAAAAACGTTCATATGAAATTAAATCGCTTCTAGAAATAAAATAGTTCAATCTGTCCTTTTTAGCGAGACTCTTTTAGAGTCGTAAGCTTATGCTATTGCCATCGTGTCTGTCTGTCTGTCTGTCTGACCGTCTGTCTGTCTGTAAACCTTTGTCCATATCCTGAGAGAACCGTAGACCCTAAAATTATCAAATTTGGCATACATACACTTGGGCCGATATGTAATCGACTAGTCAGACCAAAACGTGGGCGCCATGGATCATGACGCCCATTCTGGTGACAAATGTATTCTGAGAGAACCGTAGACCCTAAAATTATCAAATTTGGCATACATACACTAGAGAGTATATGTAATCGACTAGTCACACCAAACCTGGGCGCCATGGATCATGACGCCCATTCTGGTGACAAATGTATTCTGAGAGAACCGTAGGCTCTAAAATTATCAAATTTGGCATACATACACTTGAGAGTATATGTAATCGACTAGTGAGACCAAATCTGGGAGCCATGGATCATGACGCCCATTCTGGTGACAAATGTATTCTGAGAGAATCCTAGACCCTAAAATTACCAAATTTGGCATACATACACTTGAGAGTATATGTAATCGACTAGTCAGACCAAAACTGGGCGCCATGGATCATGACGCCCATTCTGGTCACTTATAATATTCTGAAAAAACCGTTGACCCTAAAATGATCAAATTTGGCATACATACACTAGGGAGTATATGTAATCGACTAGTCAGACCAAAACTGGGCGCCATGGATCATGACGCCCAATTTTGGTAGCGCCAAGTTTTAAAAAAGATTTTTTTGTGGTCACTACGTTGAAAATGATGAGTAAATGTGTTGCACAATTTAAATAAAAATATTGGTCTTAATACACCTCTTTAATGTTCCAAATAGATCAAATAAAGTCGTTTTAAAAGTTTCTCAGTTGATAGTTCAAGTTTCTATTTTTTAAGAGTCTCGCACTTTGCCTGGCTTGCCAGACAATCTTATTGTTTATTTGTTTAACCGTTTAGAGGAATGTGGCTAACCCAAGATTCAGAACAAAAATATCGATGCAAATTGAAACACAATAGAGATATTTAAAGTTTAGTTCCGCTCGCTACTGTTTCAAACACTTTGTTCATAAAAATTTAATAAACTAAATATTTTTTTAAGTCATTCATTTTGCAAGTTACCTTTTGTGGAATGTTACGCTCAACTAAATTATAAAACAAAATAAAATCAAATAAACAAGATTATTAAAATCTGAATTTAAAAAATATGATTTTTAAAATGATTGCTTTAAATAATGAGAATTATTCATATAGAAAGTTACCGTTGGAGTTTCCCTTATGAATGATTATGTTAATTATGAATTACATTTGAATTCTTAAGGTGATTGAATTTAAAAAAAGAGTTCATATTAAAATAAATCATGAAAATTGAAATGAATTTTAACCAAAAAAGAATCGAAACAGGACACAAATTGAGACTATTTTCGCTGAACAAATCTGCATAGTAGCGCCTAATGTTCAGATACAAGACTCGTCTTATCAATTCAAAGAATCCGTACATTCTATCACTTTCATGGCATTTCCTTTTTGAATACATTTCCTCCCCTAGTGCCATCATCAGCACTAGTAGACGAATTTGTGAGTGTCAAAGCATCGCGTTTTCACCCAACTTCACACACAGCAGATTGACAATTTAATATTGACACTCAATATACAAACATTAATGGACAAATATAGACGACGAGAGACCAGACGAAACCAGAGAGCAAAATCGAGAGAAGCATTAGAGGGAAACAGAATAAGACAGACCGGGGACATATTCAGAGAGAGAAATCGATACTCTCTCAAGCACTCACAAACAGAATATTCTTATGCAATCATAAACCAAATAACCAAAATGACGCATCTATACTTGAATTAAAACACATTTCCTTCGTTTCCATCTGGCCACCAATCAAACCACCACTTCAAAACAACAAATCACTACCAGAAAGAAAGTCTATTATTAAGAAAATATGGTAATTGTATATTACGTAACGACAAATTTAACGGGAGAGATCTCAAGAAAATAATAGAAGAGAAACCAGTCAAAAATTGCGAAATGGGACGAGAAAGAAAAATGATAAATAGTCATTTTAAAAAATTGAAAATTTAAGTTTAGGAAATAATTATATTGAGAAATTGAGAATAGAGAAATTGAAAATTGTGAAAATATAGAAAATGTAAACGAGAAACAAACACAAATAGAAGAAACAGAAGAAATTAAAGCGAACCAATTTAAAAATTACAAAACAACAATGTTCTAATCATTATTTTGATCAAATATCTTTGAGAAAAACATTAAAAATTTATCATATATTGAAATTCAAGGATTTTACCTTTTTGTAGCCAACGCATGAATCGAATTGCAAAAAAATCATAATAGAATTTGAAATTTAAAATTTTCATTTAAAAAGAATTTAAAATACCTTTAATAAAAAAGCGGTAAATGTCTAAGCAAACAAAAATATTTTCTCTTGACAATCTCTTGAACTGTCAAAACAATTCCAAAAAAATCACAAACCACACAAAAATTCCTTTCCAACAAAAAATACTTCCATTTATAATTGTCTAATATTACGAAAATTAATATTAATAAATGAATTAGATAAATTCCACTAATTGCTTTCTTTTCAATATATTAAAATAATATGACGGAATATTAGAAAAATAGAAAAGATTTAATTTTAATTTAGAGAAAACCTTTCATGACATTTACTTCGATATTCACTCTAATTACTATTGAAAATACAAATGGAAAATATAAAAATCTATATAAAATCTAAATGTCAACTCAAAGGTGGGCGTTGAGAATTGAAAAAGGTATAGAAATGAAAGGAAAATTACATTGATAAAATCGATCTTTTCAAAGAATTAAGATAGATATTTTCTAAGAAGAACCTTTTACGATGCAACTCGAGTCAGTCGAATATCAAAAATACAATCTCTATTAAACGAAAAAAACCCACAATTTTCCTCTTTTCAATAAAACATAAAATCATCAGTGACATTCTTCGTACCAAAAAAATAGATTTCACTAAATTAAATTGTAACTCTTCATTGATTTCAATCATCAAAATGAAATCAACAATAAAACCCAAAACGGAAATTTAATTTAGAAAATGGCATCTTTTCAAATAAGATTGGAAAAATATTTACCTTTGAAGTAGGAGTAGGAGGCATTCATGGAAGTGGTTACTATAAACATCAAAGTATAAATCTAAGAATAGGTTAACCCTGAAAAAATTTTGAGAAGAGAGAATAAACAAGACATAAACCAATTGAGACAGTGTCCCGATGCATTAAAATCGTAAACAAATCGTAGGAAAAATCGTGGGACACCAAGTCGAGTGTCTTTAATCTAATAGACTTACTCTCTTCTCTCTAGTAAATTGAAGGCTAATTAGATTAGACTTTCCTCTCAAAGTAGTCTCGAGTAAGTAACTCGACACTACCCAAATTGACACACTAAAAGCCAATAGAAACAAACAACTGCTATTAAAAGCACTGCAGGGAAGTTAACCGTAGAACAGGGGAACAGCACTCCAGGACACGTGTACTCTTATGTCTAATGTCTGTAGTAGAGTTGAGTGGACATGAAAGAAAATGCTAAAAATAAGGCAAAAATAGACCAACAACGAAAAAATCGATTAACCCGCGAAACATGTTTGTTTTGTCTAGGTGTCCACACACAGAATTTGTCATTTATCGGCGTCAAAACCTCAAAATCACCCACCAAAACAGTTCACACACACACACAATAATGACACTTTGATGATCTATATGTACGGTACGTTGTATGTGTGAAACCCCCCATTTGGGCATTAACTCTCCCCAAAACGAATATAAAAGCAGGCCATCATAATCATTAACGCCCGGCTTTGGTAATATAAAGTCCGGCTATACGAGAATACAAAAAAACTATTAAAAGTCGCCCGGCGCGACCTCCCAACACAGATCTACCAAATGTGCACTGGGCGCCACACACAAAAAAACTCATTAAAGACGGTCTGGTGGTGTTGATGTTGTAGCAATTGCCTAAAGTCCCTCTAAACCGAACTTAACCTAAACCTAGAGAAAAGAAACAGATCCATCCACATATAAAGTGATCATCATCATCATAATCATCATCAACCACCAACACCAAAGTCATCATCATTGGCATACACAGGGTCATTAGTGATCATTCATACATTCAGTGACACACAATCGAATGAATGATATTAGAAATATCATAAATGAATGAATGTATCGGAAAATTACAAAACATAACAAAAATGGTGATCAGAATGGTATAAGATATTTGAACAGGTTTTTACTGAGAAAATATACAAATTTTAAATTTCTAGTTTGAATAAAATTTTAGTTAGAATTTGAATTTGAAAATAAAAGTTGAATTAAAGTTTAAAAATACCATTTTAAAAAATTAAAAGAACAGAAAAACGTAAGAATGAAGTAGTGAACTAAGTAAGCTAAATTTATTGAGTGAAACAAATCAATTATAAATAAGACTGTTAAATTAATCTCAGATAAAAAAATATTAAACATATAAAAAATTCCACTTTAACCTTTTTTATCAACGAAAATTAAAACCCCAAATTGTAATTTCAAATGACAAATTTAATAATGCGAATCCAATATATATCCATTTCTTAATAATTGAACACTTGTGAATACAAATTGCCTTCTCAGCTTTAATGACCCTACATTAACTACCCTCACTACCAACACAAGTTCATTAGCACATTAGCTGTCCCTAAAATGGCTAAACCGAAATGAGAACCGCGGCCATTAAAACAGAGAAAACGAAAAGGCAAAGAAAATTTGGTATTAAAAAAACACAAGTTAGAAGGTATCTTGTTACACACTCAGAGAAAGGAAAAACTAATTTAAAATGAGAGTTCCGTTCTGTCTATAAAAAAGAATGAAATATGATTAAACTTTTTAATATTTCGATAATAATGATGACGACCATTTCTAAGAAGGGCAGAAATCAATTTCAAGAAAAAAATGATAAAGATAAGAATAAAATCGAGAGAACAAATTGAAAAACTCGATATTTGTCGTTAAACTAAAAATTTTAAAATTCTCAGAAAATTGCTAACTAAAGAAGAAGAATGAAGAAATAAAAATGAAAAGAGTTCATTGTGCAAGTGCATTTCAATTATATAAAATAATTCGTCAAATAAAAGTTTATGTCGGAGCTAAATTTACAATATTTCCAACACAATAAATCCATTATCCATTGAGTTCGCAAATTCTCTCGCTCAGATGTTAAACTCTATTTCAAGTTTATAATGAGACTCATCAAACTTTTCACGGAATATCAAACTTTTTTTTGATTCAACGACAAAACACCAAATTGATGATGAGTCCAGTGAGAGAGGTGTGAACTTGACAATAATGACAATAATTTTGTTCACAAGTTCCAAAACAAAAACAAAATTGGACAATTTCGAATCTAAAATTTTTACTCTTGTAGAAGTACCAGAGAATACCAAAGCACATGTCAATTATCCTATATTAGCAAAACGAAAATTAGAAAAACAAAACCCCTCATCAAAAGCATCCAAAAGCTCAAGGGCTCATTATTATAAAATGTTGGCTTAAAACATGCCAACTCTGCAACCATGAAAAGTATAAGCTTTAGACTGCATACACAATAATGGCTCAAAAACAAAAGGGATCCAGTAAATGCACCAGATCTCTCTTTCATTGCACAAAAGAGAATCCCCTTCATAAAGTTTCAAGTGTAAACGTACCAAATTCAAAACAGACAAACACAACACCAAAATACTCGAATCTATTGCCCAAACAAATCGATAACCATAATCATAATCATTAGTTAAGTTTAATAGCTTCGCACTAGTAGTGCTCCAAACTAACCCAAACTAACAATCCAAACTGAACCAAACTCGAATAATAACACAATAGAGGATTCTCTTTATGAAAACCAGGAACAAAAGGGTTCCAGAGCATGCACCCACACACACACAAATAGTTTTAAAATATTCAAAATTAAGCGCCGCTAGCTCAAAACTGGTTAGATACAACCCTTATTTAACCAAAAATAGACAACCATTATACCAAAATATTCAAAGTTTGTGGGAACGATGGAATATTTGAAAATTTGTTTAAAGTCTTAGCATAGAGTCTTTCCGATCAGCACAACTAAACAACAACAACACAATGGACCAATTATTCAAGGAAGATAGTGCATATATTGAATAAAATGAAGGGAATCATAAAAAAAGAAAAAAACACTTAATAATGTCTATCCCAGAAAAAATGCAAATTATTATTAATGCCAAATTGGAAATTCACCAACACAGAAGCTCGATTTTCCAAAACCCGAAAAACCGAAAACAAAAACCAGAAATTTTTCTTTAAAAATCCACCAACCATAATGAATGCTTTTTCGGTGAAAATTACAGAGTAAATTTATAAATTTATTTACATACACAGAGTTGAAATAAAAACCAAGTCTCAAAAAGTTAGATAATAATTTATCCAAATAAAAGAATTTATGATTTAGGTAAAAATAAAATAAAAATTTCAAAATGATTCCATCCACAAAGGACATTACGTACAATTTACAGAATTTTAAAAAAATTACCATTTAGAATTCGATGTACATTTCATCGTATAGAATAGTAGTTGAGAAAGAGTAGCACCAAATATTCAAGAAAGAAAATATCGGACAGAAAATTCAAATAGTTTCACCAATGAAAAATCCTGGAACAGAGCTACAATCATATCTTTCATTCAATTGTCATCAACTCTTGTTGTTGAGTGTAACAGCTTGGAAAAGCATAAACCTAGGAATTTTTATGAAGACAAAATACAATAAAAATCCATCAAACCAACCCGTCAACATTCTCATTCTCATTCTAATCATCAGATTCACACTTGTCAAACTTAACTTATTCACTTATTCTACAAGAGATAAAGAACCGAAAAAGTGTCAAGTCATCTTAAATCATCATCATCTTATACAACAAACAACATCTCAATCAAACTTTTTATTTGTCTTGCTCAAGTGCACAAAAAATGACAAAAAGTTTAAACTTTTTTCCTGAAAAGAAAATTCGCACTTTGAAAGTTATTCAACAACATCAAACAAAATCCAAAACCGATAAATCATCATTCAAGTCAACACACATCACATCATCACATCTGCCAGAATGTGTCATGTTCAATATTCCCGGGACCATCAAATCATTGATATTCTCAAATAAGTGCAAAAAGGCGCAAGTGGAGCTATTCATTCGTAAACCAATCGTCCGATAAATGGTATTGAATAGTCGCAAAAGTGAAAATATATGTCATTTTATGTATAATAATTATGATGACAATAATGTGGTTTAATCGAGTCATCAATTACAGTTTGGAAAGTCGTCCAAACGATTAGAATTGCATAGGATGGCAACAGTATAAAAACTTAAAATAGAATATCTCGTACATTTTCTCTCTACGTCATACCATCATAAGATTCATCCAGTAAGAGAGCGCACGCATAAGTGAGAGTATTACAATATCATCAGTGTCGACCGTTTGTCAAAGTTTGTCGCCTTTGCTTACTTATTGAGTGTTCTGTTGGTTGGTCATGGTTGTTGTATTGCAAACTGTGATATACTGGGAAACGTGAAAGGCACCAGCCTTTCATGGTGATGAGAAATGAACGAAATTATAACACACCACCCTTTTAGTTGTCATTACAAACAATTCAATGAACAAATCGGGATTCATACTGGAAACAGTTAGATTCCTCAATACACCACAAATCCCTAAACCACATAACATTGATACAAACAACTACCTACACCAAACATAATGCTATCCCCTGAATCCTTTCCGGTTTATCTTTTATTTAAGGTTGTGTTCGCCATTGAAGACGCTGGTTAGATCTGAGCTCCCAAAGTGTGTCAAGATCAACGCTTAAAAGCTCTACTTTGTCTCTTCACCTTCGAACCTGTGTTCAGACTTAGTAAACCCAGCAATATTGCATCATTGTATAGTGATCATCCATTTATTATTATTATTACTTGTTATTCTGTATTTTACTTATGTTTCTTCTACTTTATTTTCTCATTGTGAATTCTCATATCTTTAACTCAACAGTTTGAATGTTGAAAACTTAATCATGTTTAGAATTTGTGTTAATATTTCTCTAAATTAAATAACTACATTCAGATCATCCCCAAATCTCGAGTACTCTTTATTTATTCTACTCCGGTATAATAGGACCGCGATATATATATTCGAATAAAAAGCAAAATCAATTGAAATTGAATTCAATGAAAGGGCAGACCAAGAAAAAGGGCAAACCATAAACAAAGTGATATGAATCGTTGAGTATACTGTTAAGAAAATGTGTTACCGCTCTTCTCATTTCAATTGGTCAACATCGTGAGTGAGGCACTTCACTCCGCTAGATCTTCACCAAGTGGTGGAAAAGTTTCAATTTAAATTTTCATCATTTCACCAACTCATCTCATCTCATCTCATCTCTTTCTAAGAATATGAAAAAGGAAGATACCGTAAATTTGACTTTCAGTTCAAGAAGTTCAAGTGATTTTCCCCTCTCAAAATTCAAACCTCGCACAAATTATCAAAATGAAAGAATAAATAAATAGTGATAAATGATAGATTGCTTTCATCGTCTGCAAAAAAACTGAGAGACAAATCAGAAAGAGAGAAATCCCCTTCTTATTCTACTTCTTTGTTCTAATGAAAATAAACAAAATTTGATAAATTTCAAAACTAAAGAGAAACAACAACAAGAAGCAAGGGAAAAAGGAGAAAACACAACGCAACATTTAGCAATGAGAAACGACTCGTACGATTTCGTCTGCTTCATGAGTTGTTGAGTATGTCTGACTTGTCTAGAACCGGGATAAATTATTGCCACTTGCAACTTCGTTTATAGTCGAAGAAAAAACTCACACAGTCTGTCTTTGTCTTGAAGAAGTAATTAACAACTCGTAAATAGTCACAGTCAAAAATAAAGTTTGCACTCAAAAAGAATAAAGAATTACCTTTGATAAAGTTCCACAGCAATAACTTCAGTCAAATGAAAACAAAAATCACGTTAAATTAAATTAATATTATTTTTCGAATACAAAAAATTATAAAACCAGTAAATTAAATAGTTACGATTCTATACACCAAATTTGAAATTTTACAATTCTTTTCATATCGAGCTATTCATAAATAACGTTACACCTTGAGGGCATATCACCTTTTAACATTTACGTTGTGTCTTTTCAAAGAAAATATGACATAAACATACACAGGAAAAGAACATTTCAGTCTAATAAATATACAAAAAATATAATTGAAAATCAATGCGGAAAAGTCCACATTTTTTAGGTAAATTCATTTTTAAGAAAATTTATTTATTTATTAAAATACAAAAACATTAAAAACCTTTATGTAAGCTGTCCCGAAATTAAACCATCTAACTTATTAAAACAAAAATACTTAAATTAACAATAAAAAAAACCTTTTTAAAAATATAAATTACTAACAAATTCAGAAAACCGAATCGATTATAATTCCAAAATTACTACCAAAAATCGATAATTTCCGAAACAGTCATGATAACCTTCTTTACATCTAAAACTAGACTCTTCCAGTTGGGAAAAAGTAAAACAAGTCAAACGTGAAATTATCCACACATTCACTCGAAAAGAATATATTGAGCAATTGAGTGAGTTAACTAATCAATAAAAAACATTCCGCCTATTCCTAAAATTACTTCTAATAATACGAGTAAAATTATTAAAATTGCAATGTGCAATATTAATTTATGTAAAAAACGAAATACGAAAATTGAGTAGGTGTAAGCTTGTTCAGGAGGAAAGAAACTTATGTGTTCTATGTAATCATAAAGGTAAAATCGATTTTATCGATTTTTGTCAGAGTTTCGGAAAAATGTTTTAAATTATTATATCTTACTTATAATATCCTACATAATAACTACTATAAAGTAGCAATTTAGTATCCGTAATAATGATAATAGTTGAAAAACTTACATATAAATTTTCAATTTTATTCCGAAATTGGTAAAAGATGGTTGTAAAGTTTAAATTATCCGAAAATAAGTATCCGTAAAATAATGTTGAGTTGAGCGAGAGACGCACTTCCGTGTTTTTATGACACTCTTTTTCACAAACTTTCCGTGTGTGTTTGTCGTTTCGTGTTTTTGTCGAGGTGGGAAATGAAGAAAAAACTGCTTTAAATTTTTGTAATAAAAAGGTGAACAACCCCACGGTGTTTTAAACCCAAAAAAACACGAACCCTCGAATGCACTTGAAACTCGAGAGGCTTAAAACACACTTTAATTTTACACTTTTCAATAAAAAATAACAAGCCACTGCACTTTTGCTCAAAACACAGGATTAATACCACAATTTTGGATAACACACAAAATACACACTCCAAATACTTTACGAAAAAACAAGTGGAAAATTTTCAATTTTGCTTGTAAAATAGAAAATAAAGCCAAAAAGCAGAACAAATCACAGAAGAGAGAAATAATCAACTAATCAAGCGAACGATCAAAAACAGATGCTGTTTTTAAAGTGGTTGAGGATTTTTCGCGGTTGACCTCGAGTGGTTCGAATCGATTGCGTAATTCTAAATTAAAATGTGAAAAGTTTAATCGATGATTGATCAAAAAACGAATGAGAAAGTTGAATTGGAATTTGCTTATTTGCATTTGTAGCTTAGAACCTTCAAAGCCTTGAATACACAGAGACACACAGTTGAGTACGTTGATTGATTGATTTGTGTTGAGTTGAGTTGAGTTGAAAAGTAAAAGAAAAGAAGATTCAGTCTTCTGATGAATTTAAAGAAAGAGACGAGACGAATTGAGAGAATGTGAAATCACCAAGAGAGAGAGAGACGAAATCCCCCTCTCTTTCACGATCCAATCAATCACCACAATGATTAACTACAGCACACACACACACTGTTGTTGATGTTGATGTTGTACGTACACTGTGAATGATAATAATATAAACGGGACTTTAAACCCCTGGTGGTCCCACATACATACAACGTCTCTCCCTTCAAGAAGTATTTAAAGTTCAAAACAGTTTTAAACCACAAATCTTCACAACCAAGTTAATCTAAACATCGAGTAAAGGGAAGGAAAGGAAAAAAAGAAAAGGATAATATATTAAAGTTTGGTAGTAGTTTGATAATTTATGACCACCACTTCTGGTCTGACGATTCATTAATTTACTCAACCCCACACACACTCGAACAACAAATCACGGAACGGACAAATAGAAAGCTAGTTAGTTGGCTAGTTAGTTAGTCAACGCATTAGTCAAATTAAGCTAATAATCAAAGAAAATTGTGAACATGAACAAAAGTTGTTTGTGGGTGGTATTTTTGTATGTTTTGATTGGTGCTGCCGCCTCTGCATTGTATATTCAAACTTGCTACTAACATTGAACAGACCAAAAATACTTACGCTAACCAAAACATTGGAGAAACTTGAAATAACAATAAAGTTTGAGAGAACCTTGTACAAAAACTCAACACAACTCTACAAAAAAATAGTGTTTCAATTAAGATTATCACTTCCTAAGCTAAAAAATAATCAACTCTTGAAGAGGAAGAGAAATAAAAAATTGTGAACCCTGGATTGGCCTGAGGCTTTTTAGTAGCCAATTTTCAAGATGAAAAGGCAGAAGCGAGGAAAAGTAGTTAAATAAACAAACTGATTAAAAATACTAGAAAATGTCAATCACTCGAGTAGAAGAGGAATGAAAATGAAAGTGAAAATTAAATAACCTAAAATGAAACGAAAGAAAAAGTGTGCACAAGTAAAATAAAATAAAATAGTATCCAGAAAAACTGTTACTCAAATGTATAAAATTGCAAGTTCAAAATTGGTGCGAAAAATTGATTGCGAAAAAGTGTGCAAATACAAACTCAAATACATGTCAATCTTCATTAAACCGAAACACGAAAAGTACATTTCACTTTTCTCGAAAATTGCAATTCAAGTGAAAAAAATATAAAATATTTTCTAATCAAAATAATCAAACACGAAAAGACACTTGAAAATTTTGAATATTGCACACTAAATGATGAATCACTTTTCACAAAATATTTGAAAAATCAAAATTTATAAATGTATTTCAAGTTTATTCCGTGAAAAAATTAAATTGAGAACCTTTTAAATACATCAGAACCAGTTACGAAGAAATACTGTCAAAAAAGATCATTCAAATATTGCGAAACTCAAAGATCACTTCAACACATTTTCTTTACTATTTGTCGTCCTAATCCGAGTCGGAAATACCAAAAGTAAGCGAGCAACCGAATACAAATTCTTGAGAGTAAGACTTAACGACGAGAACATATATCGCAATCACCAATCAAAAGTAAAAGCAAAACGAAAGAGACGGACTATCAACAATAAAAATAAGAAACGACGAAACACCCAACGAGAAACTAAATCGAGAGGAACGAATACGAAATACGAAAGCAAAACCCGAAAAGAACGAAAGAAAGCAACAAACATAAGCTCTGTGTGGTGTGGTTCATAAACAAACAGAAAATAAGCGAGAAGAAGTTTAGTTTTGTAATACACAAAGCCTAGAGAAAATATAGAGACAGACAGATGGAATGGAACATATAAATCTTATTGCAACAACTTAATCACACAGAAAATGTTCACACAAACACATATGCACACACACACACACACACACACACACACACACACACACACACACACACACACACACACACACACACACACACACACACACACACACACACACACACACACACACACACACACACACACACACACACACACACAAACAACACACACACACACACACACACACACACGATTAGTCTCACCAGTTGGATTCGGTTGATTCTTGTAAATACAAATCAAATACACAACGAAAGAGAAAAAGAATCACAAATATGTTTGAGTAGTTCGGATCAGTGTCATAAACACACAGTTTCAGATATGTAAATATATTTTTCTTCTTATGATCCAAAAGGCCGACAAAACTTGCAAAAAGAACAAAGTCGGGTAAAAAGCACAAATAACAAATTGGAGCGCGCGCTTTTCGTGTTTTCGATGTGTTCTACTCTTCAGAACAGTAAACTAAAGTAGAGACAGAAGCGTATACGGGAACATGAACACAGGGCCGAATGAGACATGCCATCCTGTGTGTCTACGTACGGAATGAGGAGAGAGAGAGAAAGATTGTAATATGAATTGGTCTGTGCACAATTTGGTGATAAAGTGGAGGTCTGATGAAAGAGAGGTAGTGGCACGGAACATACAATAACCGAACACACACACACGAAATAATAACCGAAATAACGGTAAAGCAAATAGCAAATACACTATACTTGTGTTTGGAGTTCACTTTCTCTCTCTCCATTAGTCTACATGTCTAGTCTGTATGTCTGTGTACAGTTAGGCATCATCGCACGGACAGAAGTCGAGTCTGCACAGCGCCCCACTACCGGTAACTCTACACTCTACACGGCACAGACATCGTGTCCCGCTTTTCCCGCCATGTCTCTATATTCAAATCATACACCACCAAAGCACACACTAGTAGACTACGCATACGAGCAGCTGTTGGACCCTGTAATTCTGTCTGTGCCACTGATGGTCGCCGGAATATATTAACCGTGTTCACAAATTCCCTTAAATTCTACTCATACATTCTCAATTGCCCGGATTTACGGTAACTTATGAGATGGTATACTTGAAAATTTGCACGAGTGGAGGTCGATCAGACTCTTCTATTACGGTGAAAACTGTTGTTCGGTAAAGTGAAACAGCGGATCAAATACCAGACTCTAACTAAGTGTACCGGTCTCTCGGTTCTCGGTGCATGATAATAACAACTACTCGTATCCCGTAAAATATATAAAATATTCTGTATATTGTACGCATGCGCATATTTCGAAAGGTGTTAGCATGCATTGTATGTATTTGAATTGCTTTGAGAATTTAAATTAAAAAATTTTAAACCTTTATTGAAACAAGAAAGTATAACAAGTTAACTTTGATTTTTTTTAAATATTTAAAAAATTGATTATATTTAAATTTCAGGTTTGCCCTTTTGATTCAATGCCTCAGAAAAACTCTTTCTATAAAGTCTAATCGAAAAGTTTGTTAATCATAATGCAAGAAAAACAAATTATAAAATCTGTTAGTTAACCTTCGAAATAACTATCAAGAAATTTAATTTCCAATTTTTCATTTTTCAAAAGCATAAAACAAATTCAGGCTACTTTTTAAAACGCCAAATATATTTAAATTCAAAAATAAATGCACCTTATTTTCATTTATTTTAGATTTTAAAATAGCAATTCTCAGAATTTTTCTCACCTAACAGACGCGAAACAGCAAGAAAAAAAAACTTCTCGAGAATTTTGAGAATATAATAAAATATAAAATTTATATATGATAAAATCTATTTCGAACATTATTTTCTATTTGTTCAATCTGTAGATCTGTAAATTGCGTTTCTCGGACTGGACTGTGTGTACAGTAAATTGTAGATTTTTTTAAGATTTAATAGAATGGTGATAATAGAGTGTAGTGCAGTGGACATTCAGACACAATTGTGAAAGTATTGTAAAAGGACACACACGGGGCAAATTCGAAAATATTGGAAAACATTGCTCTCCATAACCAAACCAATTGGAAGACCAATTCAAACGTTCCTCTACTATCAAACATTTTCCCTTTCTTAGACAAATTCACAGTTTAATTTGGTCGTCTTTTTATGATCTAACTTTAAGAAATATTAAAAAATGTTTTATAAAAAAAAGTTTGTATAAAAATTATATTTAAGAAAAGCCATCGTTTAAAAATAAACTTGTTCCAAGCAGTCGCCCACAGATCTATGAAAAACAACCCAATCTCTCTAATTATAATCTTTTTTTAATGAATTGTATTAAAATATAGAGAAATATTTTTAACGTCACAATTCACTTAAAATTTTGAATATATAGAAATGTAGATACCATATAAAATGAATTCGAATGTTTTGTATGAAATAATGGAATAGAAAATGCAGTGGATAATCATCAATTATTGGTGGTATTTGACGAAACTCGGAATTGGAAAGAATTACTATAGAATAAACAAAAATCTAGGGTTATCCACAACTATCGTAATTTAAAATGGCTTTAATTATATTTATGTTTGCAGAGATTATATGTTATATTTTAATTGATTTTTGGAATCTCTGAATGAATGCTTTAAAAATAGGAGATAATCTTACGAGATCCTAAGAACAACATCGATTGTGGGGAGAGAAGAAAGAGTCGTTCATCACGTTGGATAGAGATGAATTGAGATTAAGAAAATATATCCAACTCGAGGGTTAAAAGACAAACATCGTTGTTTTTTCATTTTTTATTAAATTAACAACTTTTCAAACGTAGACAAGAAGGGACATTCGTAGTTACAACAATTTAAATATAAATATACAATGAGAGTAGAGTGAGAGAGGTCCATTTTGGACGAGGAGTGACGGGAAGCGGACGGTTCGATTCGAGAGGGGACTCAGTTGTTCGATTGTTCCGGCGAGGTCTTGGTGTGACAGGAGTCGGGTTACTTGGCAGTGGAAGTTGTTGCTGCTCAGTAGCTTGCTCGGTAGTAGAATCGGCACCAGTAGATGACTTGACCGGGCTGGAATTATTCTCGATCATGACATTGATATTGATGGTCAAGTTTATGTTGTAATCATTATTATGGTTGTTGTTGTTGGCAACATCATCAACAGTTGATTTGACCACCACCGCCGCCGGAGCTATTGAGTTTCGCTTTGAAACTTCTCGGGAAAAGTGATTCAATCTATCCTTGTATACTTCAAGCAGGTGAGGGTTACGTTCGAGGATATTGCCATACTTGACCACAAGTGGCGCCAAGCAATCACGTGATAGTGGTGGGCCGGACTGCTGAAGGGCGTTGGTAATAAAGTCGTCCAACGACTCGAGCTGTTCAGTCTGGTCGTCACTTTGGTTGTTTGAGGACATTGCTAGGAAATCAATAGGAAGTGGATTCGAGTGATTCGGTGGTGCCAGAGAGAATGCCGATGCCAACAGAGCAGACCAATCCAGGGAATTCGAGTAGGAAAGTTACGATAACCACGACCAGTGTGAGACAAAAAGTAGACGAGAAGATGAGAGAGAAGACAGACAGACACAACAACAAACACACACACAACCGAAACAGTCACGAGAACAGATTAAACAGTGTGTCACTGTGTTTATGAATATCTCCTCCTTATCAAAGTTGAGTGGCCAAATGAGTAATCGTTCAAGACAAACCTAATCATCTAAGAGGGGGCGCACTCGACTCATTTTATCAAACAAACAAACAAACAACAAATTACACACAAAGGTGCAGTAGCGCCCAATTTAAAATAACGCTCAAATTAAAAAAGTTTTGTTTTGATAAAATAATTGGAAAGTTTAATTCCAATTTGGGCGCTGCCGCTCATGATTTTACGGTGGCGCTGTGGCTGTTTTTGTGGAGGAAAAAATAGTTTGCCGAGAATGGTCGTGATTTTTATTATAATAAAAGATAAGATAATATGAATAAAAATGCAAAAAATATAGAAACGTTATTTATGAATAGATCTAAATCCTCCAACTTGGGAAACTCATAAAATTAAGATTATATATTAATTTTTCTCTAAATTCAAACTGAAGTGCATCTGAATTATTCAAAAATTTTGTCTAATTTGTCAGATTAAATGTTAATATGGCATTGTAACATTTAAATTCAAATTGAAAATGAAAACTCATAAAGAGAATATTCATAGGAAAAAATGAGCAAAGAATTTTTTCATTAGAATTTTAAACCTTGTTTGAAAAGAGAGTAATACAAAGCCCTTAAGTTGTGCTTTGATTAAAAAACAATTCTCAAATATATTTTTAAATGAAATTACAACAAAAATGATGTTTATTATGAAAACACTTACGTAAACATCGCAAAATTAAAAAAAAAATATTTAAACGTAAATAGATAAATTTCATAATTTTTGACCTTTGGAAAAGAATACTGTTACACTTTGAAAATTGTGAGCCAACACATAGACTTGTCAAGAATTCGTAGAATTGTTTATTTATATTTGTGAGTCCACAAGATAAAAACATAATCAACATTTTCATATGAAACGCAAAAGACAAGCTCTAAAATTGTGTTGTTTGAATTATTTTCAAAACAATCCACTTGTGAGACTTGAAATGAGTTAGTGAGTAAATCCATATTCCAACCTATCTCTGATATGTAAATGTACAAAAAATTAATAAAAACATAAAATACGAGTATACTAATAATAAAAAGTTTAGTTTTGACCGGTTTGACTCAATTCATCAACAAAAACAAATAAGTCCGTACATGAAAAATGTGCAAAAGAGGCGAAAAAGCGTAATCTAAAACCTGTTGTCTAAAATCATAGATTTTACTATTAATGAGTTTTTAATTAGCGCTTTAAAATGATTAAAACTTGAATGCGCTCAAAAAGGGAGAAAACTTGAATGCGCTCTGAAAGGAATAAAACTTGAATTAAACCTTTGTTTGGTTGATCTTTGATTAAAAACTCAGAGAGCCAGAACTTCGACCACGGGGTTTGTTTGTTCTCCTATGTATGGACGATATTCAATTCCAAGGCGATATTGATCTTGCTTATTGCGTTCTTGGGTAGTAATAATTTTTTTGTTTTTAAGTTCATGCGATTCATTTGGTTCTTTGGTCTTTCCTTGGGTTTTTGTCCTAATTGAAAATGAAATCTTGATAAGAAACTAAAAAGCAAAATTAATCGAATCTTAACATGATCACACGATTCACATAATTCTTTAGTCTTAAAACCCGATTGATCACGTAATGTTTCGACAATTTCTTTCAGTATTATTCGGTAGCTAACAAAATCTCCAACTCAACGTATCATATTTATTACTCATTGTTCACTTGGCACGTGAAATTCTAGCAATAACAAATTAATCCAAACTTAATACCTCAATCAAATAGAGTAACAGCCACGATTACTTTTGTATCACTACCAATAAATCTCACGTTTAGTCAAAATTAAAGCAAGTTATTAAACCGTAACAAGCCATCTGAGCACTGATGATTTAACTCTTCTCAGAGATAATTCTGTATATTTGTCAAGGCGGAATTTTGAAAATTATAAATGTATTTCCGGTTTAAATATGTTCATTTTCAGTACATGTGATTAAATCAAAACTGCATGCATTCATTAAGTCACACTTAATGACTAATATTGCTGGCTCTCTGAGTTTTTAATCAAAGATCAACCAAACAAAGGTTTAATTCAAGTTTTATTCCTTTCAGAGCGCATTCAAGTTTTAATCATTTTAAAGCGCTAATTAAAAACTCATTAATAGTAAAATCTATGATTTTAGACAACAGGTTTTCACCATTTTTACTATAATGATTGGGTTAAATAAGTTTTAGATAAGTCGCAGTGAGCTAATTTTTCAAATTTTAATGTTAATTTCATGAGTTACACCTATAGATAAGTGGAAATTAAAGAAAATTAGTCTCGAAGGTGTTCTAATAACGATATGTAATGCATTAAACTACACGTTTTCTTATCTTAAAATACTCTTCATAAAAAAATATGTTTAAGGTACGACTAATCTACCGAAAAAACGGCAATTCCTAATGTCTCAATAAACTTTCGCAATTCATTTCCACATAAAAAGTATCAAAATAAATACAAATCACTTTATTTGTTTACAATCAATCAAATTTCAATACCACCATTTTTGTTCTAGTTGCAGCATTCAAGACCAATTTAAAACAAGCACAGAATTGTAATTTGTTAAATAATGACATATTAGTTTCCAAAGCAATGCATGACAAATACAAACCTATTCTAAGAAAATACGTTGAGTATGGAGTAGAGAAGAAAGCGAATCTACAAAAAACAGTCACATCACGATTTATATTATTAAATACTTCTTGAGACTCGCTTTGATAACAACAATGAGCCTTTTGTCGATACCAGACATTAGGGTCGAAATAAGATCTCAATAAAGTGAAGAAATTCTTGCAGAACTAAATCACAGCAATGCCTCTGCCAGCTTAATGTTTTGTTTTCAACCTTGAACATGTTTTGTAGCCTGTAAACAGATGACTTGTTTGGTTTAGTGAAGAAAAAAGAAAATATCTTAAAAAAGATTCTTTTTAGATGATCCATTTATTTTATTCACTCTGGTTGATGTTGCTAATTCACAATACTCAAATTGATTAACGAAAACCAAATAACAAACAAAAGAAGACATCAAAACAAACTTGTTTCTCCCAGCACCGTGAACTGTGATCCAACTTTGTCACAACCGACCATAGCACATACGCATAGTAGTACAATAGCACAATAGTAGCGATAGAAGTTAAGATCACGAATGAAACCAATTTGGGCCAGGTTCTGGTGTTTTCCGAAGACAAATGAGCAAATCAATACACAATCACAAACATCAACACAAAAAACTGACTCAAAAGTGACAACAACAGCATCACCAGCAGTAGTTCATTGTTGCAGTGACACTTTTGCACTTTACAGCGGAGATTTTGTACCAACGTATTCAGAATACGTAACGTATTTGTGAATAGAGCATGATGGGCTTTTTAAGGAGCACAGCACCCACTTTTAACTTTCACTGTATTAGCTATTTTTGCTACTGTTGGCTCTGCAACGCAAAATCGTCGCGAAATTATGTGGGCACTATTACACACCACTGCTGGAAGGCAGCAAAATTGTGGGTAGCAGAGTCGTTCTAATTAAAAACTCATAATTTAATATCTAAATTCTGACGTTATTAAATTGATTATTGTAGCTATTCTTTAACTAATTAAGAATAATATTTTTTGATTATTTTATAATCGGAACAAAACAAAAAAACTACCAATACGTTCATGAAACAAATATCAAGAACAACACACCAAACAAAAGTGCAAACAAGAGTGTTATGTTCATGTACGAAATGGAGGCAAAAGAATAAACACAAAAGCCAGCCAATGACAATGAAACTTGACGTGTCGACAAATGAGATAAAATGAGAAGAGACGAGAGAGAAAATCTCGACAAGCTTGAGCGAACACAACAACAAAGCTCAATTGTACGATAAACTGTGAGTGAAAAGCTATGAACATGATAAACAAACACAGCCAAAAAACAACATTTTGTGAACCAAAATAAACAAACAAAGAACAAACCAGAATGAATCGAGAATACAAGCCAAACAAACCAAGTGAACCAAACGGAAAAATAACACAAAACAGGAATAAATATAAAATTAAATTGACAAATTTAGTAAAAAGTTATAAATAACTTAATATTTTATTTGAGACCATTTTATAAATACTTACAAATCTTACTTTAAAAATCTCGGTTACAATAATAAATTGATTAAAAACAAGCGTTTTCAGTATAGGAAATTCAAATTAAAATGAATTAAATATTAATTGAATTCATATATTTAAAGACCTTTTTTGTTAACGAGAAATTTATAATTACTAAATTATTTATCAAAAATTTTGTGGAATGGGAAACTTTTTAGTGAAGGGAAGGGAACGTTAAAGGTGAAGGAGATTGGACGAAGTATTGACGGCCATTTGAAGGGCACTTTTACTGTCTAGTGCACCCTCTTCTCTACATCACTCGAATTATTTTGTATCTTTTTATTCTTTTATTAGTCCTGCACCCTCTTCTTTTGCTCCATTTATACCCAGATATGTTTAATTTGATGATTTTTCGGTTTGTGTTCAGTACAGAATTGATTGATTGAATCTCTAAACATGCTCCAACTGAAATAGCGACACAATCTCCACTCGAATGGATACTTCACTTTATTACACTTTTTCCTTCTTTTCTATTTCCTTGGAAGTGTATTTTTCCCGGGAATTTAGGTTTTAATTTCCGTTTTTTAGCACGGAAAGTGAGTGCTCGTTGGTGTTGGTTGTGAAAGTGAAAGGAAAGAATGAAAAAAAAATCAGTGAATTAAATCACCTTGAAATTGTCAGGTTAAAGTAGTTTTATAAGTTTCAAGAAAAATATTAAAAACTTTTGAATTTTCATTATATTTAGTAGTTGAATTCCAAAGAAGAAAATGTTTTCTCTTTTTCTACTTTCTCCCCGGTGTAGTAAACAGCGATTAATTGTCATGAGGTGTATCCATGCGAAAGCATTCTATTTCAATTAAAGGAGGAGGAGAAAGAAGGAGAGAAGGCAAAGGGGATCCTGCAGCACCCAAATGGGTTACTCGAGTGTAGTGGACCGAATCGTTTGGGGCCAGACAGTCGTCCCATTTCTCATTTAGTGTCATCTCTCACCAGCCCAAGTCTATTACTCAACGCACGCAAGTCAAGTCTCACCAACCTAATCGAGCTTGATTGATTGCATTCCTCACTCAAGCAATTCACTGACAATCAAGTAAACAACATTCTGGGGTGTAATAAATAAATAATAATACCGTTGAAATATAAAAGGAGAAGTATTTAGACACAATTATGAGATAATTAAGCAATTACAAAAAAATATATTAAAATATTCCTAAAAGTACTCAAAGAGGGTATTTTCCTTCATTTTGCCTCTTCAATTTGCCTCTTCAATTCATATCATCGAGTAAATGTTTGCACAAACTATTAAGCCAAATCAAAGAGTCTAGTCGAATGTAGGTGCATACACAAATACGTGCGTGATCGAGCAATTGCACTCTAACCGACTGTGTGGTCTTGAGAGAACGAGAAAATAACCAACAAAACTAATCGACAGGAAATGGATGTTTTTCATTAATGGACTCAACAAAAAAGGAAAAAATCGAATTGCAACAAAAACAAGTGATCCAAATCATTGATCAAAAATTAAAACAAAAAGTTCTCGAAATCGAAAAAATAATTCTCTTGTAATGTAATTGGTTGTTGAAAATTATGTAATCGACAGCCTAAGAAATGATCTTTTATACTAGCAGGTTCGTTATTATTGAATAATTTGATTGTTTACGAAATCCAATTAAATATATGTGAAGTATTCAATTGAAATTTTGCATATAGAAATGCGGATACCATGTAAAATGAATTAGAGTGCTTTGTACAGCTTAATGGAATAGAAAATGAAAGATAATCATCAATTATTTGGCAATACACGGTGATTTAGAATTGGAAATAATTACTGGAATAAACTTACTTACCATCTTACTAACCATCTAACTAGAGATCTAACTAATTTTACCATTTTGATTACACAAAGGTTTTTATTTGAAGATATTTATCAATACTTAAAGATGCATTTTCACAATCAATGAGAGAAGCCATATAAAAACAAAATCATGAACCAAAGAAAAAACAGCAATCAAATAGACCTTGGAGACATTTGACAATTAAGACAAACGAAATTACGCAGACACGAACATTGAACGGAAACTAAACAAAAGTGAATTATAACTAGTGGACTGTAGGCAATGGTGCACAAAAATGTGAATGTGTGAAGAGAGACATGAAAAAACAAGAATACTGACGGAGAACAATAAAGTCAAACAATGAAAACTGTAAATTGCAATCAAATTGACAAATTGGGAAAGCACAAACAAAAGTACAGACAACTACGAAACCAAACTCCTGAGGCTATCTGGGTAAAATTAGGTGCAATTTTTTTTATTCTCCTGACGATTTTTTTAAAGTATAAACACCAAATGTATTTATATCCAAAAAGTATCAATTAATCAGAAGATTGCAGAAAAAAAATTGCACTTAATTTGACCCAAAAAGGGTGCATGTTCCCAAAACTTTTCACAAATCCCCCGTAAAAAACTCGAAAGTATAATTAACCTAAACCTAAAAAATAATCCCAAAACCAATGCCAGAAAAAAGAAACAACAACCCAAAGTGAGCCCCAATGCGAGTTAATCAGTAAATCCGACTATCCCAAATTATAAACGAATTCAAGAATCATGTAAAGACAAATATTTAAATAATTCAGGTTACTGACAAACTATGCAACTACCTAAATTGAATGTGTGTGTTGTATGATTAGTTGTAATTAAATTAGATTGGGCAAATTGTGTATGATAATAAAATAAATTAAAAGAATATTCCACACATGAATATATATTCTAGGTAGTAATAACGTGTGAGTGTACATAGCTAATATTGGACGGAACTGTACTGGTGTATTTGGACGGGACTTGTGTGCAGGTAATTGCAGTAAAATGATTAGAGAAGTTAATTTAGGAATCGGTAGTTAATTTTAGGAGTATGATGAACAGTGGTGACCCCTAACCACTGCAATGAAAATCACATTCTAGAATAGTGAATTATGAATTATTACTTAGTCGGTTTTACTTTTACTCGAATGCTCACACGAATACATTATTTTCTCATCATTTTTTCCATTTCTTTCAATACTAATTCTTTCGATATGAATAATTCACAGACATTGAAGACGAAATTTATAGTAAAATTGAATTGAGAAGTATATTTGGCAATGAAAAAGAAGTGAATTTGTATAAATTGAAACCCAAACAAGACTAGAAATATACAAATAAACCACTAATATTAATATTCATAATATTTCAGTTGCAATAAAGTTGAACATTTTGAACACAAACTACAAAACTCTTTTCACAGTTTTCACGAAACTAAAAAGTTTCAAATAGTAAATAGTAAACTTGCATTCTAAATTATTGGAGAAACATTCATAAACTTTTCACTGTCCGAAAAACAAAGACCTTCAAACACAAATTAAATGATATTCACCAAAAACAAATAAACCTAAATATTCTCATTTTTAACTAGACCAAAACATTCCTCACAATGTTGAATATCTTTTATTAATTTCACATTAAATAAGATTGTCTGGCAAGCCAGGCAAAGTGCGAGACTCTTAAAAAATAAAATAGAAACTTGAACTATTAACTGAGAAACTTTTAAAAACGACTTTATTTGATCCATTTGGATCACTAAAGAGATGTATTGGGACCAATATTTTTATTTAAGATGTGCAATGCATTTGCTCATTATTTTCCACGTAGTGACCACAAAAAAATCTTTTTAAAACTTTGGGCGTAATGTTCCATGGCGCCCAAGTTAATCTTGACTATTCGATTACATATGTTCACAAGTTTATCTATCCAAAATCTTTCAATTCTAGGTTGTACGGTTTTCTAAGATATATCATTTTTTCACGAGAATCGGCGTCATGATCCATGGCGCCCAGTTTTGGTCTCATTAGTCGATGACATATGCTACCAAGTATATGTGTGTTAAATATGGCAATTCTAGGGGTTTACGGTTCTCTCAGGATATGGTCAAAGGTTTACAGACAGACAGACAGACAGACGGACACCATGGCAATAGCATAAGCTTACGACTCTAAAAGAGTCTCGCTAAAAATTGAAGTAAACCATTTTTCATTTGTATCTGTGACTGTGGCAAATCAATAATAAATAATAAAAAAGACATTCAGCCCAGTTTTGAAACGTTAATTAATTAAAAATTCTGTAATTATATATACCAAAAGTAAATTAATATGATTAAATTTAAAATAATTAGAACACAAATTGATTTACCTTTTTAACTCACTAACAAAAGAACGAATTTCTGTAAATCGATCATCAAGATTCCTGTTCATCACAAATGCGCGGATAATAACAACTTTACGGTAAAATATATAAAATATTCTGTATATTGTGCGCATGCGTATATTTTGAAAGGTGTTAGCATGTGTATGAGAATGATTTGAGAATAAATTTAAATTTTTTTAAACCTTTATTAAAATAAAATCAAAGAGTTAAAGTTAACTTTGATTTTAAAAAATATTTAAATGGAATTGCTCATTTAAATCTCAGGTTTAACCTTTTATTCAATCCCTAGAAATACTTTTTAAACTTGAAACAAAAAGTATATTAATAATACAGAAAAACAAATATTAAAAAATTATTGGGCAACTAAAGAAAAACTTTTTTAAAAACACCAAATATATTTTTTAATTCAAAAAAAGAAATGCATCTTATTCTCATTACTTTGCAATACTACCAATAAATGATACCAATTCTAAGATTTTTTCTGACCTAACCGACGATAAACAATAAGATTGTCTGGCAAGCCAGGCAAAGTGCGAGACTCTTAAAAAATAGAAACTTGAACTATCAACTTAGAAACTTTTAAAAACGACTTTATTTGATCCATTTGGATCACTAAAGAGGTGTATTGGGCGTCGAAGCAGTGGGAATTTCAACTAGTAGATATATGGATATTTGCATTTCGTGGAACTGGGTAGAAAATGGGGGGCAGTTTCAGTAAATTCGGCGTCGAAGCAGTGGGAATTTCAACTAGTAGATATATGGATATTTGCATTTCGTGGAACTGGGTAGAAAATGGGGGGCAGTTTCAGTAAATTCGGCGTCGAAGCAGTGGGAATTTCAACTAGTAGATATATGGATATTTGCATTTCGTGGAACTGGGTAGAAAATGGGGGGCAGTTTCAGTAAATTTGGCGTCGAAGCAGTGGGAATTTCAACTAGTAGATATATGGATATTTGCATTACGTGGAACTGGGTAGAAAATGGGGGCAGTTTCAGTAAATTCGGCGTCGAAGCAGTGGGAATTTCAACTAGTAGATATATGGATATTTGCATTTCGTGGAACTGGGTAGAAAATGGGGGGCAGTTTCAGTAAATTCGGCATAGAAGCAGTGGGAATTTCAACTAGTAGATATATGGATATTTGCATTTCGTGGAACTGGGTAGAAAATGGGGGGCAGTTTCAGTAAATTCGGCGTCGAAGCAGTGGGAATTTCAACTAGTAGATATATGGATATTTGCATTTCGTGGAACTGGGTAGAAAATGGGGGGCAGTTTCAGTAAATTCGGCGTTGAAGCAGTGAGAATTTCAACTAGTAGATATATGGATATTTGCATTTCGTGGAACTGGGTAGAAAATGGGGGGCAGTTTCCAGTAAATTCGGCGTCGAAGCAGTGGGAATTTCAACTAGTAGATATATGGATATTTGCATTTCGTGGAACTGGGTAGAAAACGGGGGGCAGTTTCAGTAAATTTGGCGTCGAAGCAGTGGGAATTTCAACTAGTAGATATATGGATATTTGCATTTCGTGGAACTGGGTAGAAAATGGGGGGCAGTTTCAGTAAATTCGGCGTCGAAGCAGTGGGAATTTCAACTAGTAGATATATGGATATTTGCATTTCGTGGAACTGGGTAGAAAATGGGGGGCAGTTTCAGTAAATTCGGCGTCGAAGCAGTGGGAATTTAGCGTTAACTAAAAAAAGAAACAAATAAACAGACAAATTGATCTTTTTTAGTAGCCAAAAGTAAACTTCACTGCAGTACATTAAACATTCCAACGTTAATCTTAGGCCATTAGAAATGTCTTAAAAGTTAATACGTTTGTAAAGTCATCACACACCTTCTTTCTATTGAATTAATCCACGGTAAGTCAATATAAACGACATTTGACCTTATATTTCGAAAGTCTTAAAATATCATAAACGATCTAAGTGACTAAAGATATTCAAGTTCGGCAATTTTTGTTTGAGCGTAACAAAGTTGGAAAACATTTTCATCAATACACAACCATTTGAACTTGTAAAATATATTTTCAAATATTACATTGCATTTTCGTTAAATTTAGCACAGACAGCACAAATAGCAATATATTTAATAGTGTACAGTTCGTTTGACAGCTGCTTTCTAAAACCACAATAAATCAATTCCAAATATTAAAAGAAAAATTATAAAACATTGACAAAATTATTATTAAATTTCAAGTAATTCCAAGACTACACACTTTGCGTGTGTATTAAATTAGATTTGAAAATAGTAAATCGAATCTTTTTTGACAATGTGCGAAGTTCAAGCTTTCAGACTGTACCACAACGAGTCATTATGACTCGAGAGAAAGTAAAAAAGATGAAACACAAAACAAGACTAATACTTTAAATGTCATAATATATAAACTACCATTTTCAATTTTTCCGAAATGACTACCCAATTATGATCAAATATTCAAATAAACCAAAAATTAAATTTCATTCTTATTACTGCAGTTTATTTTACATTTTAGAATACCTTTTGACATGACACCACAAAAAACTTTTCGAGAATTTTGAATAACAAATTAAAATAAAGTTATATGATAAAACCTTTTTGTCCAATTCAATCGTTTCTATTCCTCGTTTGTCAAAGAAATTCTCCTTCCTAGACAAATTCACTGATTTCATCCTTCTTCTTCTTTATAATCTCATTTTTAAAAATCCAAATTGAAATTTACAGTGTGTTATTATAAATAAAGTTTTAATGCATAAAACAAGAAACATATTGCTTGATAATCAATTATTAATCACCCACTCGTACATCCAAAATCCGTCCTCATTATAATTTTGTAAGCAGCATTAAGATGAAAATTTGTTATATTTTTATACTCGTAACGAAAATAAAGAAAAATCAAAATTCATTGTACGAGAATTTGTAGTTTTTCAGATATATTTTAACCATTAGTTCAATTTACAGTGGAATTTTAATTCTGTTTTTATTCCAAATATTTAAAATAAATTTATTCTGTATAATTCAAATATTTAATACGAATTTGACATGTTTTACTCACAGAAGTCCCACGTGTCAACTCAATTATAAATCCAAAAGTTCAATAAACTTTAGAACTTTTTGAAACAAATAAAAGCACTCCAAAATCTAGGCAAATTAAACACATTTGAATTAGAATTTTAGTTGTACTATTTACAAATAGAAAAACAATTATGTCGAAATAAAATAACAAAATATTAATGCATTCAAAATTGTCAGTTGTTATGTTTGTTAGTTAAAAGCAGTTTATTGATAATAAATAGAGGGCAGACACAATAAGGCAGTATGAAGGGCTTGGGAGCGTAAGTCATCAGTTCTTCTTCCAGGATACGAGCCACCAATAGTAGTACTAGATGGTCACACTAGTAGACAGGAAGTTGGGGCCAACAAGACTTCAGGAAGACACAATCTGGAAGAAAGAAGAGGTGCGTTTAGCACAAGTCACACAGACAACTGATCAGTAGCACATACTAGGCATACGATGATAGACTGCTTCAGTCAGCAGACTTATATAGAGAGAGAAGAGTAGTAGTGCTGTGTCACTCCCGCGTGGTGACAGCAAGTCAAGTCAACTATGATGACAGCAACTGGTGATATGATGACTGTCTGAGTAGTGGTCATCGATGAGTGGAGGTTGACCATGATTGGTCTGTTGGTGAGGGAGCACTTATCTTGACAATGTTTAGTAGTAAATCTGTATTTTCAACCTGTCAAAAGTGTAATACCTCTCAGAATCAAAACCAAAGTGAAATTGACGAGACAGAAGAAAAGATGAAACCAGAAAAACAACTTTCGAATCAAATTTTTTTTATATGTAACCTGTCCAAGACAGACAAGCTTTTCAAAATTCCAACATTTAAATAGAAAAACTTATTCTATGAATAAAATTCAAAAATATATAAACATAATTTATAAATAAATCAAAATTCCAGAATATTCAATTACCTTTTCAGAAGCTCAACTTTTAATTATTATTAAAAAAACAAAAGAAATAGTTCCGGAGTGAAATAGAAAACCTTATTTTCTTTATCATTCACCAAAATTCTATTCTTTTAAATTCATTCACCTTCTATTTTTTCGCACACTCAAGTGAATTTTACTCTGAACAAACAAAAAATTAACCGACAGTCAAATATTCAAATCATTTTACAAAAACTAATAAAATAAAATAAAACATTTTACCTTTCAAAATCAATGTCGCATTTTCTTCAAGTTTTCTTGCCTTCAATTTGGCAAATTTGAATCATTTTATAAAATTCAAAAACTATGGTTGCCATGCTATTTTGAGTAGTCAAATATGTGGTTACAAGTGGTTAAATTGACAGTGGATTTAGTTTTTATGCAAAATATTTAAGACAAATGCTATCATCTGAATAATTCAAACATTTAATACAAAATTGACCTTTTTCTTTCACAGATATCCCACGTTTAACAACCCAAAAACTAAATGCTCAATCTGACATGAGTATAATACCACTCGCGATCAAAACTAAAGTGAAATATGAGACCGAATAAAAAAGAAGGACAAAAAAGAATACAGAATGAGAAATCTCAACCTTTAAATCAATTCACTAACACCAACTGTAAGTTTGTAACTCGCCCAAGACAGACAGAAACACTTTAAAATGACACTATTTAAGGATAAAATATATTTTATATTTCAAAAAGTAAATCCAAGTGTCGGTTTTGATTTAAAAAATGTATATTTTCTTACAACACAATTGAAAAAAGACCGTTTTCTTGAGAATTCATAAACTTATTCAAAGATGGGAATGATTAATTCAAACGAATGAAAAACATTGAGCTAATGTTATTTTTTGATTAAAACACAACAAAAGCACATTTAAAGATAATTTAAAAACAAAAGGATTATTTCCTATGGAAAAACATGAAAGATAAGTCATAATGGATATTTCAAATGCACCCATTTCAAGAATCAAACATAATCAAACAAACTTTCTACGAAAACTAAATCTGTAAAGATTCCTGGAATTGTTTATTCATGTCACTGACATCATAACAAAACATAATCAACATTTTCACAAGAATTGTGCTGTTTATTATCTCCAAACCAAAAGAAATCCACTGAGATTTTCGAAATGATTGAACGAATACACGTCAAATCACATATTTCAACATTTATTTCGTATACTTTATATGTAAATGTATAAATAAATTGTAAAAATAAATATGAAATAAAGTTATAACATAACGATGAAAATAATTTTAGTTGAGAGCTGTTGTGACTTGGAGGGAATTATTGCTCAATATCATTGTAAATTAAAAAATAAAATTTTAATTATAATTTAAAAAATAAAGTGTTTACCTTTATAAACTGCATCATCAAAGTGTACAATTATATTTAAAAATTTGTTGATTTGAAAGTGTGAATTAAGTGAAAATATTAAATGATTTAATAAATTAAAAAACCTTTATGCATAATTCCTCAAGAACTTGTTGAAATACGTAGATAATTTGGAATTTCTATATCTTTAAGGTTGCTTTAACAATACGTCATATTTGAAATATACATTAAAAGCAGTTTCTGTTAGGGATCAGTTGGAAATGGAGGCGAATGGATGGAGTATTAATTAAACCGTTTGAGGGAAATTCTTCTGTCTGATGCTTTCTGACTGGTTCTCTCGAACTAATTTGTTTAATTTTATATTCTTTTAATTGTGCTAGGTTCAGGAACAATTTATCACTTATACATATTATAATACTAAAACCTTTAATGGTTTCAATTCAAAATATTTAACAAGGATACCATTTTCTAAAATGAGCAGTTTAAATCTATAAAAAAAATTTATCCAAAAAAATAATGAGAGGGTTAATTATGAATCCTAATTCCAATAGAAACTTATATGAACTTATATGAATTACTTAGTGAATAAGAAATATTTTTAAACCTTTAATAACAATCTAGGTCAAAAGTTCGAAAAATAAGAAAATTAAATTCTTTTTTTTGGAACATTAATTTTAAAAAAATATCCAAATAAAGTTGTGTATTTAAAAGTTTAACCTTTGATTAAATTCCTATATTTCTTGTACAAATCCACAAAGTCAGAAGAAATCCTAAAAGTGTAATATTAATGCAACGAAAAAAAATATTGTATTAAAAAAAATAACTTTATTCTTGTTATTGCAGTTTGTTTAGCATTTTGAAATCGGGTTTTGCAGAATTTTTACCTAACAAACGAAAAAGAAAGGAAAAAGACCTTTTTAAGAATTTTTAATGAATTTTTAGAATAATAAAATAAAAATTGTATGATGAAATCTATTTGGACATTATTTTCTTTTCACTGTTCAATGTTCAGTGTAAATTGAGTCTCTCTCGGACTAAACTATGTGCCCAGTAAATTGTAGATTTTAAGATTTAATAGAATGTTATAATAGAATTTAGTGCAGTGCAGTGAACATTCAAACACAATTGTGAAAAGCAGATTAAAAGGATACACTCGGGGCACATTCGAAAATATTGGAAAATATTTCATTCCACAACCAACCGATTGGTAGACCAATTCAAAAGTCCCAATTCCTCTACTTTTAAAGATCTTCCCCCTCCCAGACAAATTCTGAGGGTATGTTGATACAGTGCAAGTGTCCACAATACAACAATCTATAAACATGGCAACAAACAACATTTGGTGACACACAAAATAAACCCAAATAAACAAACAACCAACAAGCTAATGATTCGAGAATATACAACAACAGCAAAAACAGTAAACAAACTAAACCAAACGGAAAATAACACAAAACAACGAATAAATAAATTTAGATTGACAAATTAACTCAAACTATAAATAACTTTATATTTTCAATTAAAACCATTTATTTTATCTAACCTTTATGCATATTCTCAAATAATAAATTAATTTTTAAAATTTATAAATATATTAGAAATTTAATTTGAAATTGAGAATTAAACAAAATATTAAGCTAATTTATAAATATAAAAACCTTTTTTCAGGGTTTGGAAAAGCGGAAAAATTAAACTAAACCTGAGAAAATAATCCCAAAACCAATGCCACATAAACAAACAACAACATAAAGTGAGTACCAATGCGAGTAAATCAGTCAATCCTACTATCAAATGGATTGAAATGTGTAATCAGGAATACACGAATAGTGTTGCCAGTATATAACGATGCACACTCGGGAAATAAACGACAAATTAATTCTAATTCACACAAATGAGTGAATAAAAAAAAATGCAGGGCAGAAAAACAGTAAATGTATGTCCGCATTGTAATCACAGTGCACACAAAAATAAAACATTGAAAATATTTTTAACAGACATACACAAACAGGCACAAATATAAATATATTTTATAAACTAATTATGAATAATATAAACAAATGAGACTTTCAAATTGAATTAGAATTAGATACCTTTGAAATATCTTTAGATTAGAAAGTTTTATTTTTGGATTAAAATTATGATTTTTTTTGGTTTGAAAAACCCATCCGGGTATTTTTATTGGTTAGACTGCCAGCGAACGGGCTACAAAAAATGTGTTATGAATTACAGTTGGAGTTAAAGGTTTACAGAGGTAGTTTAGTTTTAAGAAAGATTATTCGTTATCATGAATTTATGATGATCATGATTTAAAAACTAAACTGAATTTTGTTGGCTACCTTTTAAAACATTATGTTGGTTTTATTGGCTTAAAAATTTTCCTGTAAAATATTAGCTAAGAAATTGGCTAAAGACATTGAGACTACTTGTTCCTTAAATCATCCCTTGTCAAATGAGAAAAAGAGATTTATGGTGTAAAAATGGGGGGAGATAGAGTGTATCATAATTGTAAATGGATTAACTTAAGTTATTAGGGAAAGAACCTTTTAGGCGAATCTACGGAAGAATCGATTAATCTACCTAATATATCTAAGAATCTAAATTCAAAATGGAAATGTAAAACCATAGAGTAGGATTTAAGACACTTAAGCCATTGGTTTTAGGGCTATCTTTTCAGTAATCTTCAATGAATAGATTAAGAAATCCGTTACTAATTGCTTAGAGAGCCTGTAGAACAACAAAAGATGTTAAGATATCAGATAAGATATAAAAAGATTTTAGGGCTACTTACATGTTTATTTGTACCAATAAAATAATTAATCAAACAATCTCTAAAGGATAAGAGTACAATACAATGAATATTATCTTGAAAGTTGTTAGTTATAGGATACAAAATGAGAAAATAGATGTGAAACAAAATTTTATGAATAACCTTTTGAAAAGATGTAAACCTGAAAATAGATGAATGAATAGTCAGAAGATAAAATTCCTTTCCGTAACTTTAATTTTAAAAAAATATTAAAATAGAGTTGTTTTTTTAAAGTTTAGCCTTTAATTCAATTCATGAGTTTCTCGTTCAAATGAAAATTAAAAGTGTAATAATTATGCAACTAAAAAATATTAAACTAAAAAATAACCTTATTCTAGTTACAGTAGTTTATTTTGAAATTTAAAATCGTGTTTCATGGAATTTTGATCTAACAGACGCAAAAATAAGAAGAAAAGTAAAAAACCTTTTGAGAATCTTGATAATATAAAAATAAAAATGTACTTATAAAGTCTATTTAGACATAATTTTTTTCGCTGTTCAATCAGCAGATCTGTAAATTGCGTTTCTCTCGGACTTCTCTACACAGTAGATTGTAGATTTTGTAAGATTTAATAGAATGGTGATAATAGATTGTAGTGCAGTGCAGTGGACATTCAGACAAATTTTGGACTGTGAATGGGGAAAGGAAAGAAAGGACACACTCGGGGCACATTCGAAAATATTGTAAAATAATGCAAAGACTGGTGAGAAAAATCAAACGTCTCTATTCCTCTACAATCAAAGATCTTCCCCTTCCTAAACAAATTTTAAAAAATATAATAAATGTTTTTAATGTAAATGCAAAGCTACATTTTAAGAAACATCCTATATCAAGCAGTCAACTACAGATCTCTCTCCATTATAATTTTGTAAGAAGTAAGAAAATTAGTTATATTTTGATAATAACATTAAGAAACCCTTTTTATTCCTCTTGTTCCGTTTTTGTATGGGGTTTGTACTTTATTTTTAGAAATCTTGATTTTTTAAATTTAAAATAAAACAAAAAATTTGAGATTTGCAAATATTTTTAGGAGATTCGAAACTACCATTGTATTTGAGAAGTTAATCAGATATGTGGTTGCCATTAGTAAAATTGGAAGAGTTTGCAAAACATTTAAATCGAATTCAAATTTATTCTCTATAGTTTAAATATTTAATACAAATTTGACATGTTTTAGCCTACAAACGTCCCACGTGTCAACTCAAATATAAATCCACACAAGTTCAACAAACTTTGTATTTGAAACAAAGAGAAGTAGTGTCAAGACTAGACAAATGTGACACATTCAAATATAAATCATTAAAATTTTAGTTGAACCATTCAAAAATTTGGAGACAAATTCAAAACTATAACATTTTTGTATTTACGTGGAATAAAATAAAAATACATGTGAAATTGTAAATTGTTATATTTCGTTATAAATCTGTCTACTCAACCTGACAGACGTGTAATACCTTTCAAAATCAAAGTAAAAACGAGACAGAATAAGAAAACCTTCAAATCAAGTTATTATTTTTAGCTATGTAGCCTGTCCAAAACAGACAAACAGACAGGTCCTTCAAAATTCCATCATTTAAACAGAAAAAAACAAAGTACTATATGAATGAATGAAGTGCAAATGCTAAAACATGGCAATATTATTTATGAATTGATATAAATTCCAGAATATTCTATTACCTTTCTAGGAAACCAAATCTCTTTGTTGTTGTTATTCATTTATAAAAAAAATAAAAGAAGCAGTTCCGGAGTGAAATGAAACTCTATTATCTTTGTCGGTAACCAAGATTCTCTGCTTTCAAATTCATTTATCTCATTTTCTCGTCCACTCAAGTGAATCTTGCTCTGAATATACAAAATGAACAAACTCACAAATATAATTTAAAATATTTAAAAAAAAACCCAATAAATAAATATACCTTGTTTTACCTTTATAAATTCTGACACACAAAGATCTCGTAAAAATTTCATAACGATAAAAGAGTTTGATTGTGACCTGTTAGGCTTCTTTGGAAAAATCTGTTCAACAAAGACCAAGGTTAAAAAATATATTGAAATTTCAATTAAATCAAAAATAATGTTTTGACATTTATAAATTGTTTCAAAGAGTTTATTCATTTAACTAAAGACTATTAATTTTGTCGCACTCAATGGACTTTGTTTGGTATTGAAAATCGTACCCCTAAACTAAACAAAACTAACAATATGTTCACGTAACATCACAATAAAAAAACAACAACAACAATTACACTTAAAACAAAAAAGCAAACATGAGTTATTGAGTGTCTAAAATAATAAACGAAAGAATCATAAAAACCAAGCCAAAGACAATGAAACTTGACGTGGAGAAAAAATATGAAAAGTGAAAGCGAAAGGGAGTGAGAAACGCTCGACAAGCTTGAGCGAACAAACATAAACACAACAAAGCTCACAAAGCAAGATCAACTAGAATAGATGTTAAAAAAGTGAGAAAATTTTGAATGGGTATGCTGATACAGTGCAAATGTCCACAAGACATAAAGCTATAAACATGACAAACAAACAAGGCACATGGCAACAAACAACCTTTTTGTGACAAACCAACTAACCCAAAATAAACAAACAACCTACAAACCAATGAATCGAGAATATACGACAACAGCAAACAGTAAACAAACAAACCAAACGAAAAATAACACAAAACAGAGAATAAATAAATTTAGATTGACAAATTTACTAAAACTATAAATAACTTTATATTTCCATTTAAACCCATTTATTTTATCTAACCTACTGTAGCCATTCTGGCCTAAGATAATAAATTAATTTTAAAATTTATAAATATATTAAAAATTTAATTTGAAGTTGAGAATTAAACAAAATATTAAGCTAATTTATAAATAGAAAAACCTTTTTGCAGAATCTGGAAAAATCGTAAAAGAGTGAAGGTCAGTTTAGCCCAAATTTTTAGGCAAAACGGATTTAGATGAAACATGGCTTGTTTTGAAGGGTTTGAATAGTTGTTTTCAAATATGTAACTCAAAGATCTGCCCCACGTCCAGAACCGTTCCAAATTATTCCTACAATAATTCCTATGCAACATATGTCACTATCAACTATTTCTACTTCTGACAAACAAAATGACATGTTCATCTCATCAGTTTACGAACTTTTGAGTCATTTTAACTGATAAAGCAAAAGAAAATAACTCTGAATATGAACTATTTGTATTTTGTTGATTATAAAATAGATTAAACTTTTAAAGTACTGATTACTAAGTTTTAATTCTCAATTTTATTTCTTTATCCAACTTAAACTTGAGTCTTTGTAACTGATCGACAATTGCTATTTGTTTTGTGTGTGCTATATTCAAGTTTATCGTTGTAAATCAGGCTTTTTATTGACCGATGAGAATGAACGAAAAACTCGTTCAACTGTGAGTACCTATACAACTTTGTATCTTTGGAACCAAATTACCAGGAAACTAAATGTCGGACAGATCTTTGAGTTACATATTTGAAAACAGCTATTCAAACCCTTTAAAACAAGCCACGTTTCATCTAAATCCGTTTTGCCTAAAAAATTGGGCTAAAAAGAGCTTGTTTTGACCGTCACTCTTTATAAATTGTTTGTACGTCATTTTATTTTAACATCACATTTGAACTGGGAAGTTTTTCTTGGGAAGTATTAGTTGAGGCGAATGAATGGAGTATTAATTAGACCGTTCGAGGGTAAATCTATTATCAAGTGCTCTCAAATTTTGGTACCCTCGAATTAATTTGTACCTTACTCTATTCTATTAATTGTGCTACACTCACTCTCTATCTTCTTTGGCAAATTCACTGTGTACCCATATGTTTAATTGAATACCTTTTACAGTTTTTCTTGTTTTCGATACAGAATTGATTGATTGAATCTCTGCACATGCCAACTGAAAGAGAGACGCAATCTCCACTCGAATGAATACTTCACTTTATTACACTTTTTTGTTCTTTTCCTCTACTACCTCTTCTCTTAATGTACTTTTCCGTCAAATTTATGTTTTAATTTCCGTTCTGTGAAAGTGAATGTTCGTTGTTGGTTGATGAATGTCAGGAGAACAAAAAGATGAAAAAACGGTGAATTAAAGCACCTTGATTGTATGAGTAATTTCAAAAGTTACAAGAAAAAAAGTAAAAATTTTTTTGAACTACAACTTTCATATTCAGGTTTAGTTGAATTCCAATGAAGAAGAAAATTTTTCTCTCGGGTGTAGTAATCAACAATTAATGAGGAGTATCCATGCGAAAACATGCTATTTCACTTAGGGGGAGAAGAGAAATATATAGAAGAATAGGTGGATCCAGCAGCACCCAAATGGGTTACTCGAGTGTGGTGGACCGAATCGTTTGGGGCCAGACAGTCGTCCCTTTTCTCATTTCGCTGTCATCTCTCACCAGCCCAAGTCTATTACTCAATGCACACAAGTCAAGTTTCACCAACCTAATCGAGCTTGATTGATTGCATTCCTCAACTGTGCAATTCACTAGCAATCAACTAAACAACATTCTGTTGAGTTTATTAAATAATAAATAATACCGTTGAAATGGAAAACGAAATGAAAATACAGATAAAACGAGATTTTCATCACGTCCGCCATTGCAAAAAAATATATAATTCCAAATAATCATAAAAACAGTCAAATTCACATACAATTTTTCTGTATTTAATTAAATTTAGAAAAGCCAATTTACCATAAAATTTTTATTCCTACAAAGTCTCAACTAATCGGCGTTTATTTTCCTTCAATTTCCCCTCTTCAATTCATATAATCGAGTAAATGTTTGCACAAACTATTAAGCCCAAATCAAAGAGTCTAGTCGAATGTAGGTGCATGCACAAATACGTGCGTGATCGAGCGATTGCACGTTTTAACCGACTGGGTGGTCTTGAGAAAAGGAGAAAATAACCAACAAAACAAATCGACATGAAATGGAAATTTTTCATTAATAGACTGAATAAAAAGGAAAAGAAAAATCGAAAGAGCAAAAAACAAGTGATTCAAATCATCAATCTAAAATTTAAAAAAACAAACTAACACAAAAGTGGACAAGAAATACCCACGAAAAATCTACGCTCACAGAAACAATTAGCTCACATATTCCATTGCAAGCAAAATGTACGCATTTGAGGCTCATTCGTGCTTGTATATCATCATGGGTGGAAATGTTGCACAGTCGAATATATTTCAGCACACTTTGGACCGCTTTTATTGATTGTGCACCTTGGAATTGCACCAAAAACACGATTTCAAACAGATTTCATCATCATCATTTCATATGTGAATGTGATCACGAATAAATATTCATTCGTGTATAGATAGATTGAACAGGCCAAAGGGAGAACATTATTAATAAAACATAGAAATGAAACAACAAAATAAATATATAGAGAAATAGTTGGTAAAAGAGGAAATTCAGTAAACATTAATCAGAATCCAAAAATGGACATAGCTCATAAATGGTCCAAATAAGCGCCGATGGAACAAGGTTTGATTTAAAAAAAAATAGCGCTTATTTAAAATTGTATTAAACTCGAGTATAAAAATGCAGGTAACACGTAAAGTGAATTTGTGTGCTTTGAGTAGCTTAACGAAATTGTAAATGAAGGGCAATCAGTGATCTATTATTGATGAATACAATTTTGACAAAATGCCGTAATTTATATCTGCAAACAAAATTACTGGTATACGCTTTTGGCTAATGTCCAAATATAGTATTTAAAGTAGTTTAAAATTTAGGTTTAATTATATTTATGATTTCAGTGTTTATATTTGAATAAATTTGACCTTTTGAAATTTCCCAATCACACAAGCAAACAAGGTCAAATGAAACTTAAGCAAAGCAAACCTTGTCCAAACTAAATGTTGTTATGTCATATACATTAAATTCCAGGATTTTCGGAATCAAACCACAAAAATTGCACTTAATTTTACCCGAAAAGGTGCTTCCCTTAAAGTTAATTCCACAAATTCTCGGCAAGCAAAAAAAGTTAAACCAGAAAAAATTCCAAAAACCAAAAGCAGAGCCAAACAACAACAAAAAACAACCAAAACAACCCAAAAAAGTTCAACCAAATCCTCTTTAATCAGTCAACCCAACCACCAATCCATCCCAAATTCACTGCACTGTAATTGTAATCTCAATGCACTCGTAGTGTTTCCAGTGTAACGGTGTACAGTAAATGGAGAGAGTCAAACACAAACCAACAGACAAATGTAAACCAGAGCAGTAAAAGCGAATGAGTTAGCGAGAGAAGACCCGAAAGCAAATTAGCAACCAAATTAATTCTAATTAACACAAATGAATTAATAAAAAGGCAATGTAGTACAGTCAACAGTGAACGCAAGTCCGAACTGCAATCACAGTCCACACAAGAGTAAATCTTTGAAAATATTAATTACAAAAGACATACACAAACATTCGTATATATCAGGTAAAGTAAATTGTTTCTGGAATTATGGATCATTCATAAAGGTGGTTTTTAGTTAACAGGGATTTTTGTGCATACCTAATATATAACTCCATTTTAATTAATGAATTCTCTGTGTGTTCAAGGTAATATACAGGTAGACCAATGGAATTTTTGAAAATAAGCGCAGCCTTTTCAAAAGAATATTTTAAACAGTTCTGGTTTGGCGCTTATTTGTTCGACTTTTAGAACACATTTTCCAATCTAGTAAAAGCAGAGTCAGGGGATCAAAAGAATCACCTTGGGTTAGTTAGTGCAGAGATGATTTTGATAAATAAAAAAAGAAAGTTATGCAGGTAAGCCAACATTTAAGTAAACCAAAAATGCGGACATCCCCAAACCAGACCAAACCAGACCAAGCCTAACATTACAATTTAATTCATTTACACTTTTCTGTATACACTGTATACATGAACATCCAGTAGGTACAGGTATTAGTACAACTCTACGCAGGCACAAAATGAAATATTCTATAAAATAATGAAATAAACAAATTCCGTGACCAAATGTGTCCAAACAGTAACACACAAACAGACAGACAGACAGAAATGAAGACGTATGATGCAGACCGAACAAAACTGACTAAGGGAAAAATAAAATGAAAAGTAGAGAATATCATGGAAAGATTTTTAATTCCGAGTAACTAAATTTGCTTAAAGCATACAGAAAGAGCTCAAACTAAACAAATAAATAGAATTTATTAATTTTAGTAAAATTGAATAATTTCAAAATAAAATACTTATTTTCAAAAACATAAAATTAAATTTTTTTAATTTAAACTCCTAATACTATTGAAACTAATAAATAAAAATAATTATGACCATTAATTATGAAATTGTATACGTTTATTTGAATTATCTAGCACCGAATTTGCCTGTTCTTCAAATATTAAAATTTCAATTTGTTTAACATTTTTGAAAGCACATCTCAATCTCATCCATCATTTATGTATTAGGTAAAAAATCGTCAATATTAAGGTATTGAATGTGATTTTGAAAATTACCTGAAAATAGAAACGAAAAAGTCCAATATAAAATCCAAATATACGTGATCAGGTGCAGGTAATTTTAATACAATAATTGGATAAATTAAAACTCAAAATGTTGAATTTTGGAAATACAATGAAGCAACAGTAGTGACCTCTTTGCCTCGACAATGAAAACTAAATTCTAGACAAATTACTACTGAGTCGGTTTACTTTTACTCCAAAAAATGCTCACACGAATATGTTTTCTTTTCTTCGTTTTTTCTCATTTCTCTCCATTTCTTTCATTGCTAATTCATTCTATATATGAATAATTCACAGACATTGAGAATTGCAAATTGAACGGAAGCAAAAGGAGCACCGACAAAGGAACAGACAAATAGAGAGAACAGATGTGACTCGGAATACTTAAATTCTCAACAAAATTCACCTTCTCCATATTCACAATTCCCAATCCTCTCCTCGCCCACTCTCCACTACACCGAAAACTATACCGAAAACAAGATTAAAAACAATTATTCAATGCGCAAATGAATCGAATCAGTTTTATTTTAGTAAAATAAATGTAAAACAAACAAATTTTTCATAAATCCATCTCTGGATTGTTGTTGTTACTCGTAGATTAAGGAGCAAGAAGTGTTAATAAAAAGAAAAGGATATTTCAGATGATAGAACAGATGATTGTATGATCACATGACTCATGCATTCTTTAGGTTTCAAATGCGTGTAATAAGGTTGAGTTGGGTTGAGAAGTTGATTACTGAAAAAGAATGCTGTTGTTGTTGCTACCTGTTGCGCCTGGTGGTCCAAAGTCATCAAAGGTAATTAAAGTTTAATTATTTGTAAAACACATTTTTTAAGTGTTAACCAGAAACCATAAAGTTTCAAACACAGAAAGCACAAACATTGAAGTTTTCAAATCAATTATTATACAAACCAAGGACTAGCGAACAGATAGCCAGGAACTTGTGCTCACAGTTCGAATAGGAATACATTCGACCAGCCATCCTGTGTGTCTACGTACGAAATAAAGAGAGATCGAAATAAATTGGTGAATGTGAGCACAATTTGGTGATAGAACGCTAGTGGAGGTGCAGTAGGGTAGTGGCATGGAACAGAATCCCAAACACAGCAGTCGAGTAAGTCTGCACAGTACAGTAGCCCCCCTCTACCGCTAACTCGAGACTCTACTCTACGGCGCAGACTATATCGTGTCCCATTTTTCAACATGTATCTATTAAACACCAGACATTGTCTTAACTAATTGCTTGTTTGGTTTCGGTATTTAACAACTATACAGTTCAAAATATAAAATATTGTCTATATTGCTTGTGCGCATGCGTGTTGAAAGGTATGAGCTTATATGAATTATTTCGAGTACAAAAAAACATTTTATTTTTTTAAACCTTTAATAAGAATCTCGAGCAAAAAAATCCAATAGTCAGTAAATAAAATTCCTTTCCGTAACCTTAGTTTTTAAAAAAATATTCAAATAGAGTTGTAAATTAATTTAATAAATAAATTTAAATTATAACTTTTAATTCAATTCCTGTGATCCTAATCCAAGTCCCAATTAAAAGTGTAATAAAAAGGCAACAAAAAAAATATTAAACTAAAAAATAACTTTATTCTTAAATCTGCAGATCTGTAAATTGAGTTTTTCGGACTGGACTGTGTGTACAATAAATTGTGAATTTAAGAATTTAATAGAAAGCGATAATGTAGAGTGTAGTGCAGTGCAGTGGACATTGAGACACAATTGTGAAAGGTGGCGGGGAGAAGAGAGAAAGGACACACTCAGGGGCACATTCAAAAATATTGGAAAGATTGCTAAGACCAATTCAAACATCTCTATTCTTCTATTATCAAAGATCTTCCTCTTCCTAGACAAATTCACTACTTTTTGCCTTCTTTTTATGATCTCATTTTAGAAACACAAATTCGAAAAATACAGCATGTTTTATAAAAAGAGTTTTTAGTGTATATGTTACGCCCTCAAACCCGACTTTGGCCAAAGTGCACTTTGGCCGGCCAATGTCCGCTGTAATATCATTTTCTGCATATCATTCACATTGGCCGGTCAAAGTGCACTTTAGCTGGCTTAGCAACACATTGGCCGACTGTGATCGGCCAATGTCCAAGATATTGCATTATTAAGCATCGTTGATATTATCTATTGAATATTTCCGCATCATCTTATATTTAATAATTATAATAATTAAAAAATAATTAATTGTTCATCAATTAAAAAGAATAAAATTAATTTCATCACAGGTGACAAGTCTTAAAAATTCTATTAAAATTTAAATTTGATCTAATTAATTGATCTAATATCTCAATAAACTCATAATTAATCAATATAATTAAATTTTGTATTTAATCTGATAAGATTATCTAGATAAAAAAGAAAATCAAATAAAGTATTTGTTGGACATTGGCCGAACCACATTGGCCAAAGTGCACTTTGGCCGGTCCTAGCCCACATTGGCCGGCCAATGTGAATGATATGCGTGAAATGATATCGCAGCGGACATTGGCCGGCCAAAGTGCACTTTGGCCGAAATCGGGCTTGGGCCGTAGCATATATGATACGTTAAATTTTAAGAAACGTTCTATATCAAACAATCAACTACAGATCTCTCACTTCATCATTCCCCATTATAATCTTGTAACCAGAAAGAAAATGAAAATTTGTTAATTTTATACTACATTTTTATAGTACAGGCATTCTGAAAAATATCTTTGAATTGTTTGTTCCGTTTTTTAGAGATTCGTACATTTTTTTGCTCGATTTTTTATATTCAAATACAGATAAAGAGTATAAATTGTGGAGCTTTAAAGAAAATTTAATGCCTGCAACTGTATTTGGAGTTACTCAGATATGTGGTTACCATTAGTTAAATTTATATAGAAAATTGTAACTTTGCAAAATATTTAAAAAGAAATTATTTAAAACAAACAAACAATTTTATTCTGTTTAGTTTAAACATTTAATACAAATTTGACATGTTTAAGCTTAAAAACGTCCCACGTGTCAACTCAAATATAAATCCTCAAGTTCAATAAACTTTTGTATTTGAAACAAAGAGAAGTTGTGCCAAAACTAGACAAATGTAACATATTCAAATATAAATCATTTGAATTTAATTTTTACCATTTACAAATTTCGAGGCGAATTCTAGACAACAAACCTTTTGTATTTATGTCGGAATCAAAAAATAAAAAATAAAAATACACGTGAAATTGTAAATTGCTATATATCGTAGTAAATCTGTCTTCTCAACTTGACAGACGAGTAATACCCTTCAAAATCAAAGTAAAAACGCGACAGTATAAAAGAAACCTTTGAATCAAGTTATTTTTGTTTAGCTATGTAGCCTGTCCAAAACAGACAGAGAGATTCTTCAAAATGTCATCATTTAAACAGAAAAAAATAAAGTACTATATGAATGAATTAAGTGCAAATGCTAAAACAGCAATATTATTTATGAATTGATATAAATTCTGTGTGATCTATAAAACTAAATGAAGAGAATCAGTGCCAAAACTAGACAAATATGACATATACAAATCATTTGAATTTAAGTTGTACCATTCAAAAAATTTTGGAGACGAATTCAAAACTACAAATAGTAATGCATTTATGTCGGAATAAAAAATATAAACATGTGAAATTGTAAATTGTTATATTTCATAGTAAATCTGTCTTCTCAACCTGTCAGGAGTGTAATACCTTTCAAAACCAAAGTGAATTGAAACAGAAAAGGAAAATATCAGAAAGACAACCTTCGCATCATGTTATTCTTTTTAGCAATGTAACCTGTCCAAAACAGACAGATTGGTTCTTCAAAATGCCACCATTTAAAAAAGAAAATCAATGAATAAAAATGCAAATCAATAGCAACGTTATCCACGATTTGATATAAATGCCAGGATATTCTATTACCTTTCTCGGAAACCCAATCTCTTTGTTGTTGTTATTCATTTATAAGAAAAACAAAAGAAGCACTTCCGGAGTGAAATGAAAACCGAATATTCTTTGTCTGTAAGCAAAATTCTCTGCTTTCAATTTTATTCATCTCATTTCATTTTCTCGCCTACTCAAGTAAATCTCACACGAAAATTAGAACAGACATTCAAATAGATACACATCTTTTTTAAATAAATAAAAAAATAAATTTTATCTTTGAAAATGTCAGTCAGCCGACAGATCAAGTACTGATCGCGAAACGACAAAGTGAGTTTAGTTGTGACCTGTTAGGCTTATTGGAAAGGACAAACGTTTAAAAGATATATAAAATTCAATTATAATTTAAAAATAATGTTTTGGCATTTATAAATTGTTTCAAAAAGTTTATTTACCTAACAAACATTTAACTAAAGATTATTATTTTTGTAGCACTCAATGGATCTAGCTTGGTGTTGAAAATCATACTCTGAACTAAACTTAACTAACAATATGTTCAAGTAACAACAACAACAATTACACCCAAAACAAAAGCAAACATGAGTTATTGAGTGTCTGAAATAATAAACGAAAGAATCATAAAAAACCAAGCCAAAGACAATGAAACTTGACGTGGTGAAAAAAATATGAGAAGTGAAAGCGAGAGGGCAAAAAAAAAATTCTCGACAAGCTTGAACGAACAAACATAAACACAACCAAGTTCACAATGAAAGATGAACTTAGGATTGAGTGAGAGTGAGAAAGTGAGAGAATTTGGAGGAAATGTTGATACAGTGCAAATGTCCACAAGACATAAAGCTATAAACATGACAAACAAACAAGGCACATGGCACAAACAACATTTTGTGACAAACCAACTAACCCAAAATAAACAAACAACCTACAAACCAATGAATCGAGAATATACTAAAACAGCAAAAACAATCCAAACGGAAAATTACACAGAACAGGGAATAAATAAATTTAGTTTGACAAATTTACTCAAACTATAAATAACTTTATATTTCTATTTAAAACCATTTATATTATCTAACATACTAAAATAACCATTCTAGTCTAAAATAATAAATTAATTTTAAAATTTATAAATTATTAGTGATGGAGGCGAATGGATGGAGTATTAATTAGACCGTTCGAGGGTAAATCAATTGTCAAGTGCTCTCAAATTTTGGTACCCTCGAATTAATTTGTACTTTATTCTATTAATTAACTCACTTTTCCACTTCCTTTGACCATTCAGAGAGTACCCACACGTTTAATTTGATACCTTTTACGGTTCTTCTTGTTTTCTGAACAGAATTGATTGATTGAATCTCTAAACATACCAACTGAAAGAGAGGAAAAGTCTTCACTCGATTGGATTCTTCTCTTTATTACACTTTTGTGCTCTTTCCCTATACTACTTCTTCTCTTAAAGTGCTTTTCCGTCAAATTTATGCTTTAATTTCCGTTCTGGGGATCATTGAAAGTGAATGTTTGCTGTTGGTTGATGAATGTCGGGAGAACAAAAAGAGGAAAAACGGTGAATTAAAACACCTTGGTGGTAATTTCAAAAATTAAAAAGAAAAATTGTAAAACTTTTTGAACGACTATTTTGGATATTTACATTTAGTTGTTGAATTCCAATGAAGAAGAAATTAATTTTTCTCTCGGGTGTAGTAATCAACAATTAATGAGGAGTATCCATGCGAAAACATGCTATTTCACTTAGGGGGAGAAGAGAAATATATAGAAGAATAGGTGGATCCAGCAGCACCCAAATGGGTTACTCGAGTGTGGTGGACCGAATCGTTTGGGGCCAGACAGTCGTCCCTTTTCTCATTTCTCTGTCATCTCTCACCAGCCCAAGTCTATTACTCAATGCACACAAGTCAAGTTTCACCAACCTAATCGAGCTTGATTGATTGCATTCCTCAACTGTGCAATTCACTAGCAATCAACTAAACAACATTCTGTTGAGTTTATTAAATAATAAATAATACCGTTGAAATGGAAAACGAAATGAAAATACAGATAAAACGAGATTTTCATCACGTCCGCCATTGCAAAAAAATATATAATTCCAAATAATCATAAAAACAGTCAAATTCACATACAATTTTTCTGTATTTAATTAAATTTAGAAAAGCCAATTTACCATAAAATTTTTATTCCTACAAAGTCTCAACTAATCGGCGTTTATTTTCCTTCAATTTCCCCTCTTCAATTCATATAATCGAGTAAATGTTTGCACAAACTATTAAGCCCAAATCAAAGAGTCTAGTCGAATGTAGGTGCATGCACAAATACGTGCGTGATCGAGCGATTGCACGTTTTAACCGACTGGGTGGTCTTGAGAAAAGGAGAAAATAACCAACAAAACAAATCGACATGAAATGGAAATTTTTCATTAATAGACTGAATAAAAAGGAAAAGAAAAATCGAAAGAGCAAAAAACAAGTGATTCAAATCATCAATCTAAAATTTAAAAAAACAAACTAACACAAAAGTGAACTTGATATTGATCCAATTGGAATAAAACAAACAAGTTTACATGTAATTTTAATCTGTTATTTTGTTGTTGAAAAAAGTAAGAAATAAACAGTTTAAGAAATTATAATTTCCCTTAGCGTTATTATTGAACGATTCGTTTGTTCATAATTCAATGCAATATATTCGAAATACCCCCAAAAATCTACGCTCACAGAAACAATTAGCTCACATATTCCATTGCAAGCAAAATGTACATTTGTGACTCATTCGTGCGTGTATATCATGGGTGGAAATGTTGCAATGTCGAATGCATTTTACCTGAAACATTTTGGACCTTTTTTATTGATTGTACACCTTGGGCTTGCACCAAAAACACGATTTCCAAGCAGATTTCATCATCATCTCATATTTGAATGTGATCACGAAAAAATGTACATTCGGATTAGATAGATTGAGATAGGCCAAAGGAAGAACATTATTAATAAAACATAGAAATGGAACAAAATAAATATATAGAGAAATAGTTGGTAAAAGAGGAAATTCAGTAAACATTAATCAGAATCCAAAATTGGACAAAACTCATAAATGTTCCAAATAAGCGCCGATAGGGCAAGGTTTCATTTAAAAATAGCGCTTATTTGAACTTGTTTCATATTCGAATATAGAAATGTAGGTAACACGTAAAGTGAATTTGTCTGCTTTTTTGAGTGGCTTAACGAAATTGTAAATGAAGGGCAATCTATGATCTATTATTGATGAATACAATTTTGACAAAATGCCGTAATTTATATCTGCAAACAAAATTACTGGAATACGCTTTTGGCTAATGTCCAAATATAGTAATTTAAAATAGGTTTAATTATATTTATGATTTCTGTGTTTATATTTTAATAAATTTGACCTTTTGAAATTTCCCAAACCACACATGCTTTACAATTCATTCCAAATTCATTGTGATAAAAAAAATATATAAAAACAAAATCACAAAGCAAACAACAATTACAACAACAATCAAATAAACCTTCGAGACATTAAGACAAGCACAAACAGTCACGAACATTGAATGGACAAACTAATCAAAAGTGAATTATAACCAGAGGAGAGTTGTGCCCAAAAGAAATCGAATTTTGTGAGGAGACATACGACAAGAATACAACAGAGAACAATAAAGTAAAATAACAATAAAATGCAATCAAATTGACAAATTGGGAAAGCACAAATAAAAGTGCAGACGATGCACGAAAGCAAACAAGGTCAAATAAAACTTAAGCAAAGCAAACCTTGTCCAAACTAAATGTTGTTAGGTCAAATACATTATATTCCAGGATTTTCGGAATCAAACCACAAAAAATTGTACTTAATTTTACCCGAAAAGGTGCTTTCCTTAAAAAGTTAATTCCACAAATTCTCGGCAAACAAAAAAACTAAATCAGAAAAAAATTCATAAAACCAAAAGCAGAGCCAAACAGCAAAAATCCAACAACCCAAAAAAGTTCAACCAAATCCTCGTTAATCAGTCAACCCAACCACCATCACAATACCAAATAGACTGCACTGTAATTGTAATCTCATTACACTAGCACTGTAACGGTGTTTATGAAGAGAGACAAACACAAACCAACAAATAAATGTAGAGCAAACCAAAGAAGCGAAAGTGAGTGAGTTAGCTAGTGAGCACAAAAAGTCAAATTAGCGACCAAATTAATTCGAATTAACACTAATGAATTAATTAAAAGGCAATGCAGTACAGACAACAGTGAACACAGGTCTGCACTGCAATCACAGAGCACCCAAGGATAAATCACTGAAAATATTAATTACAAAGACATGTACAAACATTCGTAATTATTAGGTAAAGTAAATTGTTTCCGGAATTATGAACCATTCATAAAGGTGGTTTCGAATTGCAAAAACTTTTGTGAATACTAAATATTACTATATATATAATTACTATGTATAACACCATATTAATTAATTAATTCTCTGCGTGTTCAAAGTAATATACAGGTAGATCGGTGGAATTATCGGAAATAAGCGCACTATTTTCAAACGAATATTTTAAACAGTTCTGGTTTTGCGCTTATTTGCTGACTTTTAGAGCACATTTCCTAATCTAACTTAAAGTAAAGCAGAGTCAGGGAATCAAAAGAATCAGAAATGCAGAAGTGCAGAAATGATTTTGATGAATAAAAAAGAAAGTCATGCAGGTAAGCCAACATTTAAATACACTAAAAATGCGGACATCCCCCAAACCAGATCAAACCAGACAAGCTAAACATTACAATTTAATTCAATTCAACACTTTTCTGTATACACTGTATATGTTAGCGTCAAAGTCCGAAGGCTCGGCATTTTCGGAAAATGCCGCGGCAAAGTCCGAAGTCAGATATGAAAATAATTTGAGCGAACTATGCCGCGGCAGTTCTTGAAATTGCCGCGGCAAAGTCAGAAGTGCCTAAATTCATTTCGGCATAGTTGTTTTCTAATTAATTATTAATGGATTTTTTAAGATAAAGTCATTAAAAATCTTCAAAAAACTATGCAAAAAACAAATTTATTATATGAATTCATTTACCAAAGAAAAAAGTAGCCTGATGTCTTTATTCTTTGCAAATAAGGAAAATAATGGAAAACATATTCTGTTTGGTTTTCTTGGCATTTTCATTTGTTTTATTTGCGTAAGTTATAATTCATTGTTATTAATGCATTATTATTAATTTTCTAATTAGTTATCTTATGAAAACGGCTAATTAATTATTTTTAGCAATTTATTTTAGTCAGAAAATGGGTTTTGCCGGACAGAATTCCGGCATAGTGTACTTAGCCGCGGCATTATCCAACATTGCCGCGGCAATGTCATTCAAATTGTTTTTAAAAATCTGACTTCGGACTTTGCCGCGGCATTTCCCGACTTTGTCGGCCACCGGACTTTGACGCTAACATATACATGAACATCCAGTAGGTACAGGTATTAGTACAACTCTACGCAGGCACAAAATGAAATATTCTATAAAATAATGAAATAAACAAATTCCGTGCCCAAATGTGTCCAAATAGTCACACACAAACAAACATAAATGAAGATGAATGATGCAAACCGAATAAACTCCTAATACTATTGAAACTAATAAATACAAATATTTATGACCATTAATTATGAAGTTGTATACGGTTAATTGAATTATCTAGCACCGAATTTGCCAATTCTTCTAATATATCAAAATTTCAATTCGTTTAACACTTTCGAAAGCACATTTCAATCTCATCCATCATTTATGTATTGGGTAATAAACCTTCAATATTCAGGTATTGAATGTGATTTTGAAAAATAAGTGAAAATAAAAACGAAAAAGTCCAATATAAAAAATCCAAATATACGTGATCAAAAATCAAAGTAATGCATTCAATCTTTATATTTGCATATATCACATTAAGATTGAATAAAAAAAATTACTTATAAGATAGTTCAAAAATTATTATAATTTATTAAATCAGGTAACATTTTGTAAGCATTGAGTGGAAAATGCATCACATTTATTTAAAAACACACTTTGAATCTCAAACTTATCAGACAACAGTGATCACAAAAATAAACTTTCAAACACAAATATACTAGATAATGTTTGGTGGAATTGTACTCGGGTTTGTGGACGGGAACTGTCTGTGAGTGTATGTGCAGGTAATTTTAATGAAATAATTGAATAAATTAGAACTCGAAATGCTGAATTTTGGAAATACGATGAAGCAACAGTAGTGACTTCTTGTCTCGACAATGAAAACTAAATTCTAGACGAATTACAAACTGAGTCGGTTTACTTTTTACTCCAAAAAAATGCTCACACGAATATGTTTTCTTTTCTTCGTATTTTATCTAAATTTTCTCCATTTTTTTTCATTGCTAATTCGTTCGAAATATAAGATTAAAAACAAGATTATTCAATGCAAATGAATCGAATGAGTTTTATTTTTAGTAAATTAAATGTAAAACATGCAAATTTTTTTCATAAATCCATCTCTGGATTACTATAGTATAGGACTATAGGAACTATTGCTACTCGTAGATTATGAAACAAGATGTGTTAATATAAAAAAGGATATTTCAGATGATAGAACAGATGATTGTATGATCACATGAGCCGTTCATGCATTCTTTAGGTTCCAAATGCGTGTAATAAGGTTGAGTTGGGTTGAGAAGTTGATTACTGAAGAAGATCATCGTTGTTGTTCTACCTGTTGCTCCTGGTATAGTCCGAACTTTTTTCTAGTCACAAGAAATATTTAAAGATTTTTACTACAAATCTTTAAGTGTTAATCAGAAATCATAAAGTTTCAAACACAGAAAGCACAAATATTGAATATTGAAATAGTGAAACTTTCAAATCAATGATTATGCGACTAGCTAACAGATAGCAAGGAATTCCTTAGTTTCAAGTTAACTTGTGTTCACAGAAATACATTCGACCAGCCATCCTGTGTGTCTACGTACGAAATGAAGTGAGATCGAAATGAATTGGTCTGTGTGCGCACAATTTGGCGATAAAGCACCAGTGGAGGGCTTGTGGGTAGTGGCATGGAACAGAATCCCAAACACAGCAGTCGAGTAAGTCTGCACAGTACAGTAGCCCCCCACTACCGCTAACTCGAGACTATACTATACTGTATAGCGCCGACTGTATCGTGTCCCATTTTCCAACATGTATCAGATACATTGTATCTATCAAACACCAGACATTGTCCTAACTAACAGCCGGTCTGGTTTCGGTATTTAACAACTATATGTACAGTTCAAAATATAATATGGTGTATATTGGTTGTGTGGTGAAAGGTGTGAGCTTATATAAATTACTTAGTGAATAAGAAAACATTTTATTTTTTAAACCTTTAATGATAATCTCTGTCACAAGTTCAAAAAGTCAGAAAATAAATTTTTTTTTCCGTAACCTTAATTTTACAAAAATTATCAAATAGAGCTGTATATTTAAATTATAACCTTTAATTCAATTCCTGTAATCCTCTTCCAAGCCCCAATTAAAAGTGTAATAAAAAAGCAACTAAAAAAATTAAACTAAAAAAATAACCTTATTCTTAATACTGCAGTTTATTTTGCATTTTAAATTCGGGTTCATGGAATTTTGACCTAACAGTCGCAAAAAAATAGAAAAAAAGAAAAAACGCGTTGAGAATTTTGTGAATTATAAAATGGAAAAATTACACCCAAAACAAAAGCAAACATGAGTTATTGAGTGTCTGAAATAATAAACGAAAGAATCATAAAAAACCAAGCCAAAGACAATGAAACTTGACGTGGTGAAAAAAATATGAGAAGTGAAAGCGAGAGGGCAAAAAAAAAATTCTCGACAAGCTTGAACGAACAAACATAAACACAACCAAGTTCACAATGAAAGATGAACTTAGGATTGAGTGAGAGTGAGAAAGTGAGAGAATTTGGAGGAAATGTTGATACAGTGCAAATGTCCACAAGACATAAAGCTATAAACATGACAAACAAACAAGGCACATGGCACAAACAACATTTTGTGACAAACCAACTAACCCAAAATAAACAAACAACCTACAAACCAATGAATCGAGAATATACTAAAACAGCAAAAACAATCCAAACGGAAAATTACACAGAACAGGGAATAAATAAATTTAGTTTGACAAATTTACTCAAACTATAAATAACTTTATATTTCTATTTAAAACCATTTATATTATTTAATCTAACCTACATTTTAGCTTGAAATAATAAATTAATTTTAAAATTTATAAATATATTAGAAATTTAATTTGAAGTTGGGAAAATATTAAAGCTAATTTATTTAATTTAGAAAGACCTTTATACACTATCAGGAAGTAGCTGAAAAGAAATATAAAAAAATTATAAATTGTTTGTACGCCATTTTATTTTAACATCATATTTGTACTAGGAAGTTTTTTTGTGAAGTATCAGTTGGTGCGAATGGATGGAGTATTAATTAGACCGTTCGAGGGTAAATCAATTGTCAAGTGCTCTCAAATTTTGGGTCTCTCGAACTAATTAGTTCCTTTCTTCATTCTTTTAATAAACCTACACTCACTCTCCCTCTTCTTTTGTCCATTCATAGTGTGCCCACACGTTTAATTTGATACCTTTTAGGTTTTTTTTGTGTTTAGTACAGAATTGATTGATTGAATCTCTAAACATACCAACTGAAAGAGAGGAAAAGTCTTCACTCGATTGGATTCTTCTCTTTATTACACTTTTTGTTCTTTTCCAATACCAATTCTTCTCTTAACGTGCTTTTCCGTCAAATTTATGCTTTAATTTCCGTTCTGTGGATCGTTGAAAGTGAATGTTCGCTGTTGGTTGATGAATGTCGGGAGAACAAAAAGAGGAAAAACGGTGAATTAAAACACCTTGATTGTATGAGTAATTTCAAAAGTTACAAGAAAAAAGTAAAAATTTTTGAACTACAACTTTCATATTAAGGTTTAGTTGAATTCCAAAGAAGAACATAATTTTTCTCTCCGGTGTAGTAAACAACAATTAATTGTCATGAGGAGTATCCATGCGAAAACATGCTATTTCATTTAGAGGGAGAATAGAAATATATAGAAAGATAGGTGGATCCAGCAGCACCCAACAGGGTTACTCGAGTGTGGTGGACCGAGTCGGTTGGGGCCAGACAGTCGTCCCATTTTACATTTCTCTGTCATCTCTCACCAGCCCAAGTCTATTACTCAATGCACAAGTCAAGTCTCACCAACCTAATCGAGCTTGATTGATTGCATTCCTCAACTGAACAATTCACTGACAATCAAGTAAACAACATTCTGTCGAGTTTATTAAATAGTACCGTTAAAATGGAAAACGAAATGAAAATACAGAGAAAACGAGACTTTCAACACGTCCGCCATTACAAAAAATATATAATTCAAAATTGTCATAAAAACAGTCAAATTCACATTCAATCTTTCTGTTTGATGTATTTAATTAAATTTTCCAAATCTAATTTACCATAAAATTTAATCAAATTAGGGAACCATTCCTACAAATTCTCAACAAATTGGCGTTTATTTTTTCTGCAATTTGCCTTTTCAATTCATATCATCGAGTAAATGTTTGCACAAACTATTAAGCCAAATCAAAGAGTCTAGTGTCGAATGTAGGTGCATGCACAAATACGTGCGTGATCGAGCGATTGCACTTTAACCGACTGGGTGGTCTTGAGAAAAGGAGAAAATAACCAACAAAACAAATCGACATGAAATGGAAATTTTTCATTAATAGACTGAATAAAAAGGAAAAGAAAAATCGAAAGAGCAAAAAACAAGTGATTCAAATCATCAATCTAAAATTTAAAAAAACAAACTAACACAAAAGTGAACTTGATATTGATCCAATTGGAATAAAACAAACAAGTTTACATGTAATTTTAATCTGTTATTTTGTTGTTGAAAAAAGTAAGAAATAAACAGTTTAAGAAATTATAATTTCCCTTAGCGTTATTATTGAACGATTCGTTTGTTCATAATTCAATGCAATATATTCGAAATACCCCCAAAAATCTACGCTCACAGAAACAATTAGCTCACATATTCCATTGCAAGCAAAATGTACATTTGTGACTCATTCGTGCGTGTATATCATGGGTGGAAATGTTGCAATGTCGAATGCATTTTACCTGAAACATTTTGGACCTTTTTTATTGATTGTACACCTTGGGCTTGCACCAAAAACACGATTTCCAAGCAGATTTCATCATCATCTCATATTTGAATGTGATCACGAAAAAATGTACATTCGGATTAGATAGATTGAATAGGCCAAAGGAAGAACATTAATAAAACATAGAAATGGAACAACAAAATGAATCATAATAAAATATAGAGAAATAGTTGGCAAATAGAGAAATGCAGTGAACTATAGACAAAATCCAAAATTGGACAAAACTCATAAATGTTCCAAATAAGCGCCGATAGGGCAAGGTTTCATTTAAAAATAGCGCTTATTTGAACTTGTTTCATATTCGAATATAGAAATGTAGGTAACACGTAAAGTGAATTTGTCTGCTTTTTTGAGTGGCTTAACGAAATTGTAAATGAAGGGCAATCTATGATCTATTATTTATGATACACTTTTTGGCGAAACACAGTGATTTATATTACTGTACAAAATTACTGAAATAAGCTGGATTTTGGGTCATGCACAAATACTGTGATTTAAAATAACTTTAATCATATGTAATTTATGATTTCAGAGTTTAAAATTTTAATGGATTTAACCTTTTTAAATCTTCACATAAGAACAATCAAATTGACCTTCGAGACATTTGAGACAATTAAGACAAACGAACCGACAAACATTGAATGGACACTAAACAAAAGTGAATTTTAACAAGTGGACAATTAGTTGCTCAAAGGAAATAGAATGTTGTGAGAAAACATACAAAAATAATACGACAGAGAACAATAAAGTCAAAACAATGAAAACAATAAAACGCAATTAAATTTACAAATTGGGAAAAGGCAAACAAAAGTACAGACTATGGAAACAGAATAAATTCAAAAATGGTCAAATCAAACTTGTGCAGGACTTTTGCAACTAAATGTTGTTAGATCAAATATGATATTCCAGGATTTTCTGAATATAAAACACAAAAATCGCACTCAATTTGACCCAAAAGGTTAATTTCTTTAACAAAAAATCCACACATCCTCGGTAAACCAAAATGTTAAGCCTGAAAAAATTCCTAAACCCAAAGCAGTGCCAAACTGCAAAAAAAACCGAATCCTCATTAATCAGTCAACCACCATCACAATCCCAAATGGACTGCACTGTAACTGTAATCTCAATAGACTCGTAGTGTTGCCAGTGTAACGGTGTTTATGGAGAAAGTCAAACACAAACCAACACAAATGTCGAGCAAACCAGAGCAGTAAAAGTGAGTGAGTTAGCGAGAGCAGACCAGAAAGCAAATTAGCAACCAAATTAATTCTAATTAACACAAATGAATTAATAAAAAGGCAATGCAGTACAGACAACAGTGAACGCAGGTCCGCAATCTGTAATCACGGTGTACCCAAGGGTAAAACACTGAAAATATTAATTACAACAGGCATACACAAACATTCATATATATCAGGTAAATTAAATTGTTTCCGGAATTATGGACCATTCATAAAGGTGGTTTAGAATAACAGGGACTTTTGTGCATACCTAATATATGACTCCATTTTAATTAATGAATTCTCTGTGTGTTCAAGGTAATATACAGGTGGACTGGTGGAATTATTTTAATTAAACGCCGTGTTTTTTAAAGGATATTTTAGAACAGTTCTGGCTTAGCGCTTATTTGTGGACTTTTTAGAACATTTCTTAATATTATTTAGAGTAAAGCAGAGTCAGAGGGATCAAAAGCATCACCTTGGGTTAGTTAAAGTAGAGATGATTATGATGAAGAAAAGAAGAAATTAATGCAGGTAAGCCAACATTCAGGTACACACACAAAATGCGGACATTCCAAAACCAGACCAAACCAGACTAAAGCAGACAAACCATTACAATTTAATTCAATTACACTTTTCTCTATACACTGTATATATGAACAGTCTAAGGGCATCTCTACAAAAACAGACACAAAATGAAACATTCCATAAAATGATAATGAAATAAACAAATTCTGTGCCCAAATGTGTCCAAACAGTCACACACAAACAGACAGACAGACAAAAATGAAGACGAATGATGCAGACCAAACTAAAATGAACTGACAGTGGAAACAGAAAATGCAAGGTAGAGAATATTATGGAAAGTTTTTTTAAACATACCAAGTAAATTCCGAATCACTAAATTTTATTCAAACATACAAACAGACTCGAACTAAATAAATAAATAGAATTAGAAAGTATAATAAATTTTAAAATATAAAATATTTACCTTTATTTACGAAAACACAAGGTTGACTTTCTTTGATTAAAAAAATTTATTACTATTGAAAATAATAAATAAAAATATTTATGATCATTAATTATAGAATATCATTTCGTTTCATGGAATTATTTAGCACTGATTTCCCCTATTCAACTATCAAATTTTAAATTTGTTTAACATTTTCTAATGCACATCTCAATCTCATCCATCATTTATGTAATACGAAATAAATCTCTAAAATATTCAGGTATTGAAAGTGATTTTGGAAAACTAAGCAAAAAAGAAATAAAGAAGCCAAATAAAAATATACGTGATCAAAAAGTAAAGCAATGCATTCGATTTTAATTTGCATATATAACATATAGATTGAATATAAATGTTTTATATTTAGGATATTTTAAAATTATTTATTTATTAAAGGAGTTAACTATTTGTGAACATATAGAGGAAATACTCTCATTTATGGAAACACATATTCAATCTCAGACTTAACAGACAGACAGTGATCTCAAAAATAATCCTGCAAACACAAATATTTAAATAATTCAAATTACGCACAAACTACACAACTACCTAAATTAAATATTTGTTGTATGATTAGTTGTAATTAAATTAGATAGAGCAATTGTGTATGATAAAAATGAACAAAATTATAACAATTCACGACCATGAATATGTGAATAAAATAAATTAAAAGAATATTCCATACAAGGATATTCTAGGTAATAACAAAGTGTTAGTGAATAAAATAGCTAATGTTGGGTGGAATTGTACTGGTGTATATGAACGGGATTTGTTTGTTAGTGTGTGCAGGTAATTTTAATAAAATAATTGGATAAATTAATATAGGAACCGGTACTGACAAATTTTAAGTATAGAATAAAGTAACAGTGCTGACCCCTAGCCTCAGCAATGAAAACTACTACCGAGTCGGTTTATTCGAATGCTCACACGAATATGTTCACTTTTATTCATTTCTCTCCATTTCTTTCATTAATAATTCATTCTATATTTGAATAATTCAAAGACATTGAGAATTTGCAAATTGAACGGAAGCAAAAGGAGAACCGACAAAGGAACAGACAAATAGAGAGCAGATGTGACTCGGATTACTTTCTAGAATATTTTTAGTGCCAAAGCTTTCGCCTTCTCCAATCCTCTCCTCACTTTTTTGCCATACACATTCCATAGTGCATAAGTAATTACATTTTGTCTGTGCCACTTTCGAAAAAAAGATAGTCTAAATTTTTAGTGAAATTTTATTCTAAGTATTAAAGAAGAAAAGGAATTTGAAAATGAAAACAAAACAAAACTATGAATATAAATATATACCACAAATAATATTCACATTTCAATTGAAACAAAGTGAACACATTTTGGACACACAAACCACAAAATTCATTTCTTACTTTTCATAAGAAAGAAAAGTTTAAATAGTAATTTCAAAATTAACAAATAATAAATTATTGGAAAATATTTATGAACTTTTCACAACTCCTGAGAGGTAAACAACTTCAATTGGATTAGATTTTTTATTGGTAATCCATTGCAAGCCGTTCATTTATTACAAAAATAAAAAATATATATTTTCAAACCATTTAAAAACTGCATTAGAATTCATAAGAATCCAAAAACATTTTTTTTAGAAAAGCAAAAGCAAAATACTTGAATAAATAAAAACACGCGGATGCGTGTTGAAATGCATGTGTTTAATTACTACGAGGATAAGAATAAATTTAATTTTTAACCTTTTATTAACAAAGTTAAGAAAAAGCTTCAAGAAAGTAAAATTCCTTGCCGTAACATTTATTTTGAAAAAAAATATTTATTATAGAATTAAATAGTATTGTTTAATTAAATCAAGTGTAATCTTTGTTTCAAGTCCTTAAGTTTTTCTAAAAGTCCAAGATAAATGAGAGATAATAATGTCAAAGAAAAAAAAATTAAAAAACAGTTAGTAAAGAAATTTCTCACAAAATTTAAAAGGCTATTTTTAAAAAAGCAAACAAATCAAACGCGACAATATATTTAGTCAGTATTTTTTAATGAAATGGTCAGTAACAATTGGTAAGTATTTCATGGTCAGTTGTTGTTAATGGTCAGTATATTAAATAAATGATTAGTTATTATACTAAATGGTCAGTATCAGTATTGGTAAAGAATTATTAATTAATTTATTAGTTATATATTATTAATTTAGTCAATTTTATATATTTATATATATTTTTTATTAGAGCATTTTTATTATAGTATTTTGCACTATTACTACCCATATAATATAAAATACTTACCAAAATTATTAATATTACTGACCGAAAAATACTTACAAATTACTACTTCAAATACTGACCATTTCATTAAAAATACCGACCAATTAAATGGCAGCCCAAATCAAATACATTTTTGAAAGAAATATATTTAAATTCAAAAACAAAATAAACCTTATTCTCATTACTGCAGTTTATTTTTGAATTTTTAAAAATCTGTTTACTATGAATTTTCTTACCAAAACAGGCAAAAAAAAGAAAACTCTTTGAGAATTTTGAGAATAATCAGATAAAAAATGTATGACATGTCATTTTTTCTATATTCACTGTTTAATCTAAAGTGTAGAAGGTAGGGACTGCCCACAGCTGTTCACTCCAAACAAACTTATTGCCATGTACATATTTGTGAACGCCCCCGGCTCGGGCGCTGGAGTGCTCTTTTGCCGACCAAAAGGAACTAGGCAGGATTATCTCACTGTGGCCTCACTTGACCCGTTTGACACTGTTCATTGTAAGATACAGCGATGGGAGGGATTTGGTTGAGAGAGACTCAGACTCTGGCGACGAGGAATGGCCCGACACTTTGTCACTCTATCAGGCAGTCAATTCGTTGAGTTCACTCAAGCATTTGAACATGTTTAGCATGCTGTACTGCAAAGATTTGACTCTAGAACTGGACAAAGTGTGGCCTCGATTGGAGCACTTGTCGCTCACATACCCCCTGTATGGATTTTAATTTGGAGTCAATTTTGGCCAGATTGGGACCAAATTTCCGATCATTGCGCCTGGAGGGACCCGACCAAGAGTACGACGATATTTTGAGTGTAAATTTTCCCAGACTCTCATCAAAGATTACCGAACTACAACTGACGAATGTCAAAGAGAAAATGTTCAACTTTATCTGTGACCACTTTCAGCTGCTGAAGACGTTCTTTAAATAAATTCTTACATGTTCAATTTTGTTATGTTTAATAGAAGAAAATATGAAATACACGAATAAAATAAATTTAAAAATTCATTTGGGATTTTCCAGGAATTAAGCAAGAAAGTTTACAATTGTCACTTGTTATATTTCGTGGTAAATCTGTCTCTGCTCAACCTGTCTAAAGTGTAATGCCTTTCAAGATTAAAAACCAAAAGTGAAATGCGAGACAGAATAACAAGAAGAAAACAGAAAACCAACATTCAACCCTCAAATCAATGAAACCTGTCCAAGAAAGACAGACGCACTTCAAAATGTCACCATTTTAAAAATTTTATTTTACAAATTATGAATGTAAATGTAAAAGGCATAGAAACGTTATGAATAAATCTAAATGTTCGTTTTGATTTTTAAAATTAATAATTGAAAAAAGTTGTATATTCAAAAATAAATTTTAGTATTTTCCACCATTTATAAATGAACTTTTATACGAATAAACATAATTTTTGGTTTTTGTATAGGAATTAAGCACCACCATAATTGTAACACATTTACAGTTGTCATTTGTTATTTGTATTTCGTAGTAAATCTGTCTGCTCAGTCTGTCAAAAGTGTAGTACACCTTTCAGGATCAAGACCAGAGTGAATTACAGAGACAGAAATGAGCCACTCAGAAGCCAAAGGGTCTAACTCCACTTTTCATCTTTTTCGAGATAAACGCAAAAGTTTGAAAAACTACATTTTTAATTCTTATTTGAATATTTAGCTAGTTTAATATTTTGTAACCAATTAAAAATGTTCGTTTATCAATATTATGCTATTTTAAACTTAAATATCCTTGTGGGTAACTTTAATTTAATAATTTTAACCAAAAATTGGTCAATTTTTGGAGTTAGACCCATTGGCCTCTGAACTTTTTTCCAAATTGAAATGACAACATTTGAAAGTCAAGCTAAATTGATTAAATGTGATTGATTGCTAAGCAGATTTATTAAATTAAGAAAAATTAAACATAAAATTAGTTTAATTAATTAAATTAAAAATTATATTATAACCATTAACGCAAATTTTACTCACTCGAATCTACTATAATATAGATCATCTTATAGTGGGTTTAGGATTAGTCTTAGTGTATTTGAGCAAGCAGAAAGCTATTTCCTATGATCTTTTCGTTTTAAAAATAAATTGAAAAAATTTCTAAATCAATTTTGATTAAGGTCGTCATAATATTACTTAGTCGGTTAACATTACGCATGAGTAAAGTGGAGTTGGACCTTTTGGCCACTGAAAAATATTGAGTTCAATTCAGAAGCCAAAGGAGTTTTTGCTATATTTAGGCCAATTTCACATTTTTTGGCAAGAATTAATTTTTTTGAAGAAATGGACATATTTTAAACACATTTTCATCATAAACTCATTTTCGCCAAAAATGGAGTTAGACCCTTTGGCCTCTGAGTGGCTCAAATAGAAGTATACAGAAAAGGAAAAAGAAAATTCAACCTTCAAATCTTTATATCCTGTTCACTGTCAGTGTTCAATACAGAGAAACGTCATGAACCTTTTACTTAAAAAAAAAACCGTGACTGGACATTACTTCCACTAGACATTACTTCCACTGGACATTACTTCCACAATAGACAATAAAATTTTGTGTTTTTTGTGATTTTTTTGAATTTGTAACTTTTCTATAGTGAGTTCTTTGTTGACCATAGAAAGATTCCTTTTAGATCCAATTGAGAACAGACTTGGTAAATCAGTCTTGTTTGACTGTAAAATCGTTTTGGTGGATATATTAGATATACTTAAATTGGTGTCCTATGTAGTACACACAACTAGTGCATTGACATCCAATCGGAAGAGTGATTGAATCAATTTGGACTAGCTTTATTGAATCATCAAGTGAATACATCATCGAGGTGTTGTGCTCTCGCAAGCGCAACTGGCCATTAATGTCTGTGTTGATAGTTAGGGAGCTCGGAAAACACGATGTTCTCGGATACAATCGGCAGTCACCGGTTTAGTCTTGACAGTCAGTTAATCAATGGCAAGCTGTCGGGTAAATTGTTGTTAGTTACAACGTTGTGGAATGTTTGGCCAAGGATGTTTATGTCCGGTTGGGACAGGCACCGCAGTATCTTATTTGAGTTAGTGGATTTAGCTAATTGGAAACCAAAAAGTATCCAATTTAAGTAAGGAGAAAATAAAGGAGAGAGTAGAGTGAGTTTTGGTGTAATTAAACTGTTATTTTTGATTTAACATCTTGATTTGAACGAATGTCATGACATTTTTCTTGAACCGAATCTGAATTCCTTTTGAATTGTGAATATATTATTTTATTAAATCTATTCTTCCTACATCTATCGCCTTCATTGCTTGGTAAAGTCATCGAAACTGATATTGGTAAAGTTTTAAAATGGCTTGAATAGGATCGACTAATTTATTTTGAGATTTGATTGTGAGATAAGGTCTAACCCAATGAGAGATTTTATTCTCGTCGATGACATCGAGGTGAACATGACCGCATTGACGAAACTTGACAGTGGTCAATGATATGCCTATGGTAACTGAATCTATGGTCAATGACCATTGGTCATTACGACCACAGGTTGAAAACAAGTCAAAGTTTTGGCACTCCAATCATTTAAAATTAGTTTTAAAAAGAATACACTCTAACCGATGTTTCGTACTCAAATCTGGTCAAATGGATTCATTTTTAAGTTTTGTGGGTTATCACAAGATCAATAGATTGCAGCTGCATCTCTGTGTGGAAGTAATGTCTCTCAAAAATTCAAAATAAAAATATAAAATCACAGAATTTTATTTTGTCGGCAAGATCAAAGGAAAAAAAACAGAAAATTTTGTGGAACTAACGTCTAGTGGAAGTAATGTCCAGTGGAAGTAATGTCCAGTGGAAGTAATGTCATGGCACCAAAAAAACTTAACAAAATTGTAGCTAATTTATCTTCAAATTCTTCCTTCCTTCATATTGTCTCGTAAATGTTTGCAAAAACTATTGAATAACTGTCATGTCATATATATTGTGAGCAGTAATGATTGTATTTTTAGAAACCTTTGAAACCACTACCAACTTTCTTACAACAAACTATTTGTTAAACAAATTTATATTTTTATTAATAAAATTTTAAAATAATAATGAAAGTAACTTCAAATGGAATTTGAAATTAAACTATTTTAAGAATCATAAAATTGTTCTTGTTTGAGGATAAAATCAAGCTCAAGCATAGAAATGCAAGAAGAATATTTATGTAACTTTCGTTGCTAATCAAAATATAAGCAAATGGGTACCAATCAAAAATCGATTATTAAAGAAAATTACGTAAATTTGATGAAACCTTTTTCAATACTCGAATTTGGGTTAATTTTTATCATTTTGCAATACAGAAATTTAAAGTAAATTTTATTATAATTACGATTTCATAAATTATATTAAAAAATTTTATGGATTTCACCGTTTGTGCTACATCATGGAAATAAAGTTGTCTCAAATTTTATTAATAACTTTACAACACAGTGCTAAATAAAAAAAATATTTGCTATAAAAAAGAGAGATACTTGACTCCTGCGAACAAATCGGCCCAAGGGCGCCATTTTCATTGGCGTCATGGCGCCGGATGAAAAAGCTACTTTCACGTCTATAGTTTCTTTATCCTATTTTTCACCAGACTATAGATGGTCAATAATTAATTCATTAGAGCATTGAGTAGTATTATGAGACTACGAGGAAGAGAGATAAAGCCAAAAATATTGTGAAAGTAAATTCTTAAATGTTATTTCACCATTTTGAGTTTACAACTGGAATTTTGTCATTAACCAGAGAAGCATTTCACAATCACCTAGAAAACATATAAAGACAAAATCAAAAAGCTAACAAAACAACAATCAAATAGACCTTCGAGACATTTGGGCAATTAAGACAAAAAGACAAACAAACATTGAATGGACACTAAAAAAAGTGAATTATAACAAGTGGACAGTAGACAATGGTGCCCAAAAAGCTAAATGTCGTGAGGAGACGTAAAACAAATATAACAGAAAGCCATGAGCAAAATAGTAAAAATGTAATTAAATTGCTAAATTAAGAAAACAAGAACACAAATGTAGACGACGGAAGCAATACAAATAGTCAAATTAATCTAGTGCTGCATAAACATCCTACAAAGATCACACTCAATTTAACCTAAAAAGGTACATGTCGCTATTAATATTCAACGCTTTCTGACAAAACTCAAGCTCTAAACCCGAAACAAAATCTTCATACAAAACCAAAGCAAAGCAAAACAGCAAAAAAAATCCACAAAACCTTAAATTAAACCAAATCCTCGTTAATCAGTGAATGTAATCACCATCATAATCCCAAATGGACTGCATTGATTCTGTAATCTCAACAGACTCATACTGTCTCCAGTTTAACGGTGAACACAAAAAAATAAACACAAATTTAGAGCAAACCAGAGCAAAGTGAAAGTGAAAGTGAGTTAGCGAGAGCAGAACAGAAAGCAAATTAGCGACCAAATTAATTCTAATTAACACAAATGAATTAATAAAAAGGCAATGCAGTACAGACAACAGGGAACGCAGGTACACGCTGCAATCACAGTGCACCCCAAGAGTAAAACACTGAAAATATTAATTACAACAAACATACCCAAACATTCGCATTTATCAGTTAAAGTGAAAATTCTATAAAATTATGGACCATTCATAAAGGTTGTTTCAAAGAACAGGGACTTTTGTGTTCACTTAATATATAACTCCATTTTAATTAATTAATTCTCTGTGTGTGTTCAAGGTAATATACAGGTGGAATTGTCGGAAATTAGCGCAGTATTTTATATGGTGACATTTTGAAGCGGTTCTGGAATGGTGCTAGTTTAAATTTTTTAAAAATGTTATCAAACAAAAATATTTTGAAAAATACCTTTTTGTAGATACAATTTGCAGAAGCTAATAATAATGGAAAAACAGACGACAATTTTTAAAATTAAATATAAATAAAAGCATTTATTGAAATTATTTAAAGAATTTCATATTCAAAGATGTAATCTTGCTTCAATCTGGCCTCTTCTTCATATATAAAAGTTTCAATTTGACCTTTAACATTTCATCGTGCACATCTCTGTGTATGACATAATCTACTATATTTGTGGAGTGAGTGTGATTTTGAAAAATAAACAAAGAAATATAGTAAACTAATATAAAAATATATAAAAATAAGTGATCCGACTGTAAAGTAATGCATTCGATCATCATTTGCATGTTCCACAGATATAGATTGAATATGAATTTTTAGTATTGAGTGGGATAAAATTAATGTTTTTAATAATAATTGAGATAACTTTTTTGTATTGGGAAAATTATTACCGATTAATGAGAAAACATTGAAAATTACCTAAATTAAATGTGTTGTATGATTGAAAATTTATAAAAACTGAAATAAAACAGTATCGTTCAAAAGTTAAATTAAGTTTATCAGACATTCATTAATAGAAATACTTTGAAAAATACCTTTTGAATGGTCGGATTTGCAAACCCTGGAGATTCTATTAATTTTAATAAAAATGATGTGCCTTTGAAATTGTAAATTATGCTTTTAAAAGCGATTTAAACCTTGATTCAATTACAAAGAATATTCTGCTCAACTGCTTAATATGACAAAATCGAAATCGGTGCTGAATTTATTTCTGAGTTTTTAATTAGAACTTTTGAGAATACGATGAACACAAAAGTAATGACCCTTAGTTTTTGTAATGAAAACTACATTCTTTAATTAATTGCAACTGAGTCGGTTTACTTTTACTCGAACAAATATGCTGACACGAATGTGCTTTTCCTTCATTTCTCTTTATATGTTCCATTGCTAATTCGTTCGAATATGAATAATTCACAAACATTGAGATGAAACTTGAACGGAAGCAAAAGAAAAACCGACAAAGGAACAGACAAATAGAAAACAGATGTGTCTCTGAACACTTCTTTTCAGAATACCCAACAAAATTCATCTTTTCCTTTTCCATTTGTACAGCATAATCTTCTCTCCACTTCCACTTTTAAAATAAACAAAATTTATAGCTAAATATAATTTAAAATGTTACGCAAAAAGAAAGTGAATTTGGAAGCCAAACAAAGTTGAAATTGAAATATAAACCACATTAATAAACCACCAATATTAATATTCAATTTGAAACAAAGTTCTACATTTTACGCACAAACTACAATACTTTTTCCATCCCATTTTTAGCACAAACTAGAAAGTTTTAAATTGTAAATTTAACATGATAAATTATATTTATAAATAGCAAATTTTATTTAAATAATTTATTAACCTTTTGTTATCTGAACGAGAGTTCGACAAATTTAAACACCTTTTAATATTTTTATTTGATGACAATACCATTCAGGTATGGCGATTCGGGTTTATCTCCAAATGGTGGCTTGGGTATATGGCTGGTCAAATGCTTTATGAACTTTTGATATATAAAACCAAAAAACCAACAAAATTAATCAACTAATACAGTGGCATTGACATATTGCAACACACGATAAATGACATTTACATTCACTACTTTTTGTGTAGTGCAAAAGGATTTCTTGGGCAATTTGTATTGGCAATAATAACAGCAATTTAACTCTGCACTCTATATTCTGTTTATTTCATGATTGAACACAAGTCGAGAGCGGTACTTAAGTCTGTCTCACTTTTAAGTCTACGGCCCTATCCAAAGAACCACTCAACTCACAATTTGCTCACAATTTCTAAATCAAATGCTAATTCGTACAAAGTTCAAATAGAGTACATTTATTGTCATACTACTTATGTGTAAACACAAACAACTTATAGTGGCCAATAACCCACACAATATCAACATCGATCGAGTAAGAGACAGGCCGATCGATGCACAGCAACAACAAAACAAAACTATTCAAGTCATAGAGTCGTATTTATAGACATTCGTAGAATGTTATTACTGACTGAGAAGTAGTTCTAAGAAAAGGATATAATAATATCGAGATTGCATATACAAATTACATATGAAATACAGTACATCTAATAATACATAATTTGACTGCTCTTTGTGTTTCCGTTGAAACGAAAATAGAAAAACAAAGAAATCATAAAACCTTTTGTCAAATCGATGACTGGTAAAGGAGTACTTTAAAATGGCTAAAATTGCAAAAAAAAATTAAAAATTAATTTTATTTAGAGTTTTAAAATAATTAATTACCATTTAATATCAAAATCTGACTTCGATTTAAACTAAAAATTATATTTTTGAAAACAATGTCCACACAACAAATTGCCAATAGCCATGTCAGAATCAAACATGAAATCAAGAGAAGAGGACGACAAACAAACAGCCAGACAACAACATCGGAAAGTTCCGACCTGAAAATCGAAAAGTAATTCCTTTGATTTTGTTTGATTTTCGATTCTTTGTAAATCTTCTTGCCTTAACAAAATTGTTTCTTCAGGTAAAATTCCATTTTTACATTCCTGAAAAGAAATTCCTGAAATGAAATTCTACTCTCAAACTCCCAATCACACACAAACGTATCGGAAAATAATAAAATAACACACAATTTCGAAACATTAAATATAGCATTTTTAGAAATGTTTCGTCCGTTTGCAAAAATTATTCGTCTTTCGCAAAAACTAATTCGTCCATGTGCAAATATTTTCGTCTTTTTGACGTTTTTGGACATTTGCAAAATATATTCGTCTTTGTGCAATAAATACCACTTGATTTCGTCTTCTTGCAAAAATGTTTGGCCTCATGCAAAAATTATTTCGTCCATTGACTTTTTGGTTGAAATATGGCGGAAAAAATGATTGAAAATATTTTTTGAGTATTTATAAATTAATTTAAATACTTTTACATTAATTTTGGCACATAATTGTGAAGGTTTAAAAATTAAAATTTTTTGAATTAGAAAAATATTAAAAATTAATTTATTTTTTTAATTTTCAAATTCTATATTTTGTTATTGGAATTGGCTTTTGAGTTCCAAAAACAAGTTTAATAGGCTTAAAATAATTATTTTACTACTTTATCAGTCGTTTTCGATCAAAAAGTTGATGGACGAAATAATTTTTGCATGAGGCCAAACATTTTTGCAAGAAGACGAAATCAAGTGGTATTTATTGCACAAAGACGAATATATTTTGCAAATGTCCAAAAACGTCAAAAAGACGAAAATATTTGCACATGGACGAATTAGTTTTTGCGAAAGACGAATAATTTTTGCAAACGGACGAAACATTTCTAAAAATGCTATATATATTTCTTGGAGAAATCGAAAATTAATATCATATAATCAATTAGTATGATTGATTAAATTTCTATGAGGACCTTGTGTATAAAATCACTATAACTTATTTCTAATAAATGTAGCAATTTTTTCTGGAATTTCTTTCGTATCAGCCTTAATTTCATTAAAAAAAATACCAGTAATTATTGTCGAGCGTGAGCGAAGACTCTTAGTGACAGCTTTTCAATTTCTTGTGCAGTTAACTCCTCCTACATTTCTCAACCGATTTGCATCAAATTTGGCCAAAGTGCTTAGAATACTATGCAGATGTGCAGTTCAACCTTGGTTTTGGCTAAAAAAGCTTTTTAGGTACAGTCAACTCTCTTTAATTTAGAATTTTTGGGAGTAAAATCTCAAAATATTTTCTAAGTTATAAATTACAAAGGGATGAAATTTGGGTTAAAATGTAAATAATTTGGCCTAATTAAAATAATTAACTTAATAACGATTTCACAATTTGAAGTTCAAATATCATAATTAAATAATTGTAGTAAAATAACTCAATTATGACGACTAAATCATAGAAAAAGTTTGGTCAGATTTTTAGAGAATATCGCTTCTTAATCCCACTCTGGGTCACTTTACCTAACAAAATTTTCTAAGTACATAAACTTACCTTGGTTCCCCATTATACATTTATTCTAAATAAGCTCCAAATATTGTTCTAAGTTATAAATTATAAAGGATTTTCTAAGTTACAATGAGATTCTGTACAGTTAAAGATACTAAATTGTACCAATTTTAAATCAAACCTCTTCTAAGTTATAAATTATAAAAAGTTTCTAAGTTAGCGAATTATAAATTACAGAGAGTTGACTGTATACCTGCCAGTCAAATTTCACCAAGGCCAAATCAAACAATGCCAATGCAAAATTTTGTCAAACGAGATATGAGAGGATAGTTTTGGGTCGTTCAAGATGTGTATGGGGTGTAGATTTAGGTTAGGTGCCGTGTTAGGATGGGTTTTGGGTTAGGTTAGGTGCCGTGTTAGGATGGGTTTTGGGTTAGGTTAGGTGCCGTGTTAGGATGGGTTTTGGGTTAGGTTAGGTGCCGTGTTAGGATGGGTGTTATGGGTTAGGTTAGGTGCCGTGTTAGGATGGGTTTTGAGGTTAGGTTATGTGGAATGGATTTGTTCAATTGAAAATAATGGTCTCTACTGAGCTGGAGAGAGAATACTTGGGTGACCAAAGGGTTTGACCGTTATGTTCACTCTGTGTTATAAAAATTCGATTTGTTCAATAAATAAATTGGACCAGGAGATATGTAAGACGTGGAATGGATTTGTTCAATTGAAAATTATGGTCTCTACTGAGCTGGAGAGAGAATACTTGGCTGACCAAAGAGTTTGACCGTTATGTTCACTCTGTGTTATAAAAATTCGATTTGTTCAATAAATAAATTGGACCAGGAGATATGTAAGACGTGGAATGGATTTGTTCAATTGAAAATTATGGTTTCTACTGAGCTGGAGAGAGAATACTTGGGTGACCAAAGGGTTTGACCGTTATGTTCGCTCTGTGTTATAAAAATTCGATTTGTTCAATAAATAAATTGGACCAGGAGATATGTAAGACGTGGAATGGATTTGTTCAATTGAAAATTATGGTCTCTACTGAGCTGGAGAGAGAATACTTGGCTGACCAAAGAGTTTGACCGTTATGTTCACTCTGTGTTATAAAAATTCGATTTGTTCAATAAATAAATTGGACCAGGAGATATGTAAGACGTGGAATGGATTTGTTCAATTGAAAATTATGGTCTCTACTGAGCTGGAGGGAGAATACTTGGCTGACCAAAGGGTTTGACCGTTATGTTCGCTCTGTGTTATAAAAATTCGATTTGTTCAATAAATAAATTGGACCAGGAGATATGTAAGACGTGGAATGGATTTGTTCAATTGAAAATTATGGTCTCTACTGAGCTGGAGAGAGAATACTTGGCTGACCAAAGAGTTTGACCGTTATGTTCACTCTGTGTTATAAAAAATTCGATTTGTTCAATAAATAAATTGGACCAGGAGATATGTAAGACGTGGAATGGATTTGTTCAATTGAAAATTATGGTCTCTACTGAGCTGGAGGGAGAATACTTGGCTGACCAAAGGGTTTGACCGTTATGTTCGCTCTGTGTTATAAAAAATTCGATTTGTTCAATAAATAAATTGGACCAGGAGATATGTAAGACGTGGAATGGATTTGTTCAATTGAAAATTATGGTCTCTACTGAGCTGGAGGGAGAATACTTGGCTGACCAAAGGGTTTGACCGTTATGTTCGCTCTGTGTTATAAAAATTCGATTTGTTCAATAAATAAATTGGACCAGGAGATATGTAAGACGTGGAATGGATTTGTTCAATTGAAAATTATGGTCTCTACTGAGCTGGAGGGAGAATACTTGGCTGACCAAAGGGTTTGACCGTTATGTTCGCTCTGTGTTATAAAAATTCGATTTGTTCAATAAATAAATTGGACCAGGAGATATGTAAGACGTGGAATGGATTTGTTCAATTGAAAATTATGGTCTCTACTGAGCTGGAGGGAGAATACTTGGCTGACCAAAGGGTTTGACCGTTATGTTCGCCCTCTGTTATAAAAAATTCGATTTGTTCAATAAATAAATTGGACCAGGAGATATGTAAGACGTGGAATGGATTTGTTCAATTGAAAATTATGGTCTCTACTGAGCTGGAGGGAGAATACTTGGCTGACCAAAGGGTTTGACCGTTATGTTCGCTCTGTGTTATAAAAAATTCGATTTGTTCAATAAATAAATTGGACCAGGAGATATGTAAGACGTGGAATGGATTTGTTCAATTGAAAATTATGGTCTCTACTGAGCTGGAGGGAGAATACTTGGCTGACCAAAGGGTTTGACCGTTATGTTCGCCCTCTGTTATAAAAAATTCGATTTGTTCAATAAATAAATTGGACCAGGAGATATGTAAGACGTGGAATGGATTTGTTCAATTGAAAATTATGGTTTCTACTGAGCTGGAGGGAGAATACTTGGCTGACCAAAGGGTTTGACCGTTATGTTCGCTCTGTGTTATAAAAATTCGATTTGTTCAATAAATAAATTGGACCAGGAGATATGTAAGACGTGGAATGGATTTGTTCAATTGAAAATTATGGTCTCTACTGAGCTGGAGGGAGAATACTTGGCTGACCAAAGGGTTTAGGCGTAGGTTAGGTTAGGTTTAGGATGTTAGGTGAGTGTGGGTGCTGGTTAGGTGTAGGTTAGGTTAGGTTTAGGATGTTAGGTGAGTGTGAGCGCCGGTTAGGCGTAGGTTAGGTTAGGTTTAGGATGTTAGGTGGGTGTGGGCACCGGTTAGGTGTAGGTTAGGTTAGGTTTAGGATGTTAGGTGAGTGTGAGCGCCGGTTAGGCGTAGGTTAGGTTAGGTTTAGGATGTTAGGTGGGTGTGAGCGCCGGTTAGGCGTAGGTTAGGTTAGGTTTAGGATGTTAGGTGGGTGTGAGCGCCGGTTAGGCGTAGGTTAGGTTAGGTTTAGGATGTTAGGTGAGTGTGAGCGCCGGTTAGGCGTAGGTTAGGTTAGGTTTAGGATGTTAGGTGAGTGTGGGTGCTGGTTAGGTGTAGGTTAGGTTAGGTTTAAGATGTTAGGTGAGTGTGAGCGCCGGTTAGGCGTAGGTTAGGTTAGGTTTAGGATGTTAGGTGGGTGTGGGCGCCGGTTAGGCGTAGTTTAGGTTAGGTTTAGGATGTTAGGTGGGTGTGGGCGCCGGTTAGGTGTAGGTTAGGTTAGGTTTAGGATGTTAGGTGGATGTGGGCGCCGGTTAGGTGTAGGTTAGGTTAAGTGTAGGATGTCTGGTTTGTCAGGTTTTCGCTTACACTCGACTATTCCCCAGAATTTCAATTTTGAGGACATTCATTTCAAAATGATATCAAACGTTTTGAAAATAGCTCCCGCAGGGCCCACTAGTATATATCAAAAGTTAATTAATTATAATCAAACAAAAAATATTAGAAGAAAAATTTATTGAAAATTACCTAATATTTAAAATTTATTATTACAATTTCTAAATTAAGAATAAATTCAAGTATAAATGTTGAGTGGATATTTTAGGAAATTGAAACCTTTTAGAAAAACTCAAACTGTTGTCAGTCAAATATAAAGGAAAATAGAGATTAAAGTGGTGGTTTTGGCCTTGACTCGAGTTGGTACATACAAATGGACCTAATTTGAATTTGTAATTAAACGGAAATTTTGCGTCATTCACAAAATGAATCATAGAGCAGTATTTGTACAGACACGAAATAGAGAAACTCACTTGAAATGAACCGACTTAATTGGTCAAATGTAGACAGACATTGAGTGCATTCAGTTCATCGTATAATTAGCCTAAAGCCAATCAAGTGTAATTAAATGAATTAACGCGAGAGACCAATGAATACGAAAATACAGACCAATTGCGTGGGCCAATTGACAAATTGGAACGGAAACATTTGCACTTAATTTAACATGTAGTCTGTGACAAGCCTAAAAGAAAGCGACTCTAGAATAAGCTAGGTAGTAAATATAAACGGAACTTGATGAATTATAACCAAATCATTATTCTACAATGGAGATTATTATTTGGAAAGACTTATTACTCGTATTAGAAAGAAACAGAATGCAAAAAAAACTTTAACATTTAAAAAATTTAAAATTATAAAAATAACCATTTACATACATCAACTGCGTATCATAAAACAGAACAATTATAAAAAATAATTATCCAATGAAAATTTGATTATTTGTATAAATTAATTAAAATGTAAGAATACATTTAGAAAGATTTATAATAAAAAATTAAATTTTTTAGACCTTTTGTAAAAACAAGTGATCAACAAACTGCTAAACTAAAATTTCATGAACCATCATTTAAGAAATTTATCAAAACGAAATAATTTTGTCAAATTCAAAAATAGAAAAAAATAACTTTTTATTTAAACCTCAACGCAAGACTGAAATTCTACAAAATTGTGGTTTTTAATTTACAATATTAGAAGCGAAAAACTGCTCATTTCTCGAATTGCCAAATATTATATTAATTTTGGGTTATTGAAAGCTTTAAAAATGTCATCACAAACAAAAAAACGAACAGACCGTCGAATATATTATCAAATATTTTTGAATAAACAAAAAAATACAAATATTGTTTTACCTTTAAATACCTTCTTGGTTTATCATAATCACCTAACTATAAATTGAAAAATAAAAATTTAAACGAAGAAAAACATCGTGCTCAAGTTGTTTTTGATGAATAATGAGCACTAACTATAAAGATGAAATAACCAAAAAGATAATTTTTATTCTAGATTATAAATATGAAAGGAATGTCATAATATAAAATATTATAAGGAAGATGCAAAAAGTTTAATAATTTTGAACCTTTAACGTACAATCGTCATCAATCTAATCCAATTCGCACATTCACATGTTGTCAGATAAAAAGATTTTAAAAAACTTGAACAAACACACAAAACAAAGCTCACAAAGAAAGATAAACTAGAATATAGACTGTGAGTAGAAAAGAGTGATAGAATGGTGTTTGAGTGGAAATGTCCTCAACACATAAAACTATGAACATGACAAACAAACAACATTTTGTGACAAACACCAAATAACGAAAATAAAAAAAAAACAACGAACAAACCAATGAATCGAAAATATTCGATGATAGTAAACAAACCATCTGAACCAAACGAATAATAACACAAAACATAGAATAAATAAATTTAGATTGACAAATTTAGTAAAACTATTATAAATAACCTAATATTTCCATTTAAGACCATTTGTAAACTTTACTCCAACATTATAACTATAGCTACATCTATAGAATAAAATAATTAAATGATTTTAAAAAATTCTGCTAATATATGGAATATTCCACTTGAAGTTGTTAATTTAAAGAAATATTAAATGAATTAATAAATTGGAAAACCTTTATGTCGAATCCATATAAAAATTAATAAAATAAGCAATTTGTAGAATCTTATTCGGCAATTTTTATTTAGCATTTATTTGTGAACTTTTTGGGAAGTTTTGGTTTTTGAAGTGATATATTTGTGATATTGGAAATTAAAATATACATTTTATAGATTTAACCGTTTGAAATGTGACAAAACGTACATCTATATCGAAAATATAATTATTTTAAACGCATGCGAAAATTGGAGAATATTTTTTATATAGACCGGGTATAAACGCCCGTGTCATTGTCTATAACCAAAACACACTAGACACAACAATTCCACTGCACAGAAACAAATCGGCCCAAGGGCGCATTTTCGTTGGCGTCATGGCGCCCGACAAAATTGAAAGAAATTTCTAGTCTATAGCCGCACTTCTATATACCACTAGACTATAGATGGTTAATAATTAATTATGGGCAATACGAAAAGGGTTCGAGCAGATGGACGAAGGCGAAATGGTGTGAATATTGCTGTTGTTGATTGCATTGTGATTTATATTATATTATATTAGTTTTGCTATGAGTAGATTGACCCAATACGCCTGTGTAAATCAAAATGGCTAAGTACAAATATTCCTCGAAAATCTAACCATCTGAGAACATTCTCAAATATTCTCGAGTCCAGATTTTGTTTTTGAAATATGAGTAAAGTTAATATTTCTTGAAACAAGATAAAAATAAATCTTAGATTCTGTGAAACATATTTTAAACAACATTTTTGCATTTGAAAATTTTTATCTTTAAGGAGGGACGCGATGATGCTAACATCTGTGAACAATCCCTATGACTTAAACGGGAAAAAGTGGGTTTCGTATTGTTCAGTTTCAAACAGAGCCTATGGACCGATTTTGACATTCTATAGCTTAAATTAAAGGTAAAGATGTAAACTACAAAATTGACTAACTGAATTTTTTAGTTTATACTAAATTAACCTCTTCATGGTGTCATTTTGGGCAGGGTGCCCAGGACGAACCACAATAGCTAGCGGTCTGAAAATTTAGGAGCATACTCCCCTAGAATACCGCTACTGCGGAAAATTGTCAAAAGTTCCAATTGGATCGATATCCGGGAGCCCATTTCCGGTCTGGATTTTTTGACTGATATTATGTTTTTGGACTATTCTAAGACGTTTGGCGTCAAAATAAATTCTTTTGGACAACCGGAAGTTGGAGTTCCAAAATGGAACTTCCGGTTCCCGGCATAAAATCTCATTTTTAGCTTCAGAATCGAATCCTCCGTCCTTTTTCATGGAGAATAGCATATTTTAACATTGAAATCCATGAAGTCTAAAAGAAGTAAATGGATTTCAAACTTTGTCTAATTTAGGCCGAAATTGACTATTGGACCAAACAGAAATGAAATTTTAATATTTCTTTTATTTTACTTAGAATTGGCTGATTTTAGTTTTCTTATGAGCAATCCTTCATGAAAAAAGATGGAGAATCCGATTCTGAATTTCAAAATGTGATTTTTCCATAAAACCCGAAGTTCAATTTTAGAACTACTACTTCCGGTACACCCAGAGAGTTTTAATTTGTCCTATTCGATTCTCTGTGTTGTATTTAGTAAGAATAGCATTTTAGAACATGAAAATCTATCCACTGCCAGTTATATAATTAGAGTTTCAAAATTACTATATCAATGTCAATTCAGTCTGTTCACTTTCCGGCCTTGTTTATTTAGCCAAAATTAGAAGTTTTTCAATTTGAGTTTGTTTCGTTTAGACTTTATGGATTTTTATATTCAAATATGCTATTCTCCATGAAAAAGGACGGAGAATCCGATTCCGATCTCAAAAATGTAATTTTGGATTAGAAACCGGAAGTTTTATTTTGGAACTCCAACTTCCGGTGGACCAAAAAAAATTATTTTTGCCCCAAAAGTCTTAGAATTGTCCAAAAACATAATTCCACTCAAAAAATCCACACCGGAAATGGGTTCCCGGATATCGATCCAATTGGAACTTTCGACAATTTTCCGCAGTAGCGGTATTCCAGGGGAGCATGCTCCTAAATTTTCAAGTCTCTAGCTATTGTGGCTCGTCCTGGCCACCCTGCCCAAAATGACACCATGAAGAGGTTAAAGATATACAGGTCCAAGAAGTTACAAATTTGACCAAAACAAGAGGGGTTTTGTTCTTTATGATCCTCTCACTGTTAAATAAGATAAAATATTAAAAAATTCAGTTAGTCAATTTTTGTAGTTTACATCTTTACCTTTAATTTAAGCTATAGAATGTCAAAATCGGTCCATAGGTTCTGTTTGAAACTGAACAATACGAAACCCACTTTTTCCCGTTTAAGTCATAGGGATCGTCACAGATGTTAGCATCATCGCGTCCCTCCTTAAGTGGATAATTTCTTTATTCGTTCATTTCACTAGCATCATTTTATACACAATTAATTCATATTGTTTGTCTGTGTAAAAAAGACAATATAGCTGAAGGCAAACACAGCTATGCTCAACAAAAATTTCCCATCAACAACAGCAAATTCAAAAATTTGAATACGAAAATATTCATTATAAAGTTGGTACAATTCGTACACTTTTATTTGTGCACTTTCGAGCTGTTTTGCTCTGTTGCTTTTCGGATTTTTTCGATAAAATGATAAATTTATTTTTGAAATTTGAAATAGTTTCAGTTTCTCTTTATTGAGTTCACTTCTGTAATATTGTTTGACCTGTCGAATGTTTTGTTGAAAAGTTTTCTGTATTCTATGATTGATCCAAACCAGATAGTTAATGTAAAACCATACAAACGATTGATACACGAGCAGGCCCGGTTCTGAAGTGCAGTTCAAGTTGAAGCATGCAATCATAATTCCGCTAAACACATTGAGAAAACCAAAGCTAAACATTGGAATCGAGAATTGGTGGTTCAAGCGGCGGTTTACTTTTGCTAATTGTTTCATCTGTTCAAGAGAGTTAGCGATCATTTTGAATGAAGAATGACTTTGAATTGTGAATTGGTTCATCGTTTGATGTGTTGCATGTTGATAGTAGTGCAGCACCATACAAACCCAATACTGCTGATTGAACACATAGTAGAGACAAATGTAGGCTAACCAGTCGCTTTTGGAAGGCCATTCTGCCAACTGGTGCACTTTTTGTCGTTCCACCATTGACACAACAAAGAATACGTGATTTATCACGAGTGTGAATGCAAAAATCACATTTGCTTGTCGATCTTTGGTTTGATTGTAGAATTGGCGGAAAAATTCACAATCAAGTGAACGCACAACTTTATGACCGTCCAGTGTACAGCTTGAATTGCAAACCCAATTGAATATGTGTATTTTGGAAGAATTAGCAGGAATTGTCCGAATAATGGTTTTGCATTTGTGTAGGCGCAGCCTTTTGCGACTGTTTGTACCTTGAATGGATCAAGTGAGAAGAAACTATAGAGTAGGATCATGTCCACCGAAAGATTCCAACATAAGTTGAGTACACTTTGCCAGCGATGAAATTCCGTTTGCATGATATGCACACCGATGAAACTGATGAGAGAAATTTGAAATTGTTAATTTGAATTTTTTTTTTTCATAAAAAACAGTCAAGTTACACTACCTGTAAAAGTTGACAAACAACTTGAGAATTCGTGTTTGAGGAGTTTGGGACATTTTCCGTTGTACGTTTGAATGGGAAATGAAAGTGCAAACTCCGTGCTGTTTCGTACTAAGTGAAGACAAGCATTTAAGCATTGAAAGCTAAATTGATTAATTGTGTACCAATAATTTTTGTAAATTCCTATTAAATAGGAAATTAGAAAAAAATAACAAAGGTTAATATCATTTGATCGATTCACAATTAGTTAAATTTGGATATATTGATGTTAATAAGCGGAATAGGCAAATCAATATAAAGGTAAACCGAAATTCGTATAATGAATTGATCATTCACAAAAAGTTTTAATTAATGTGTCAGTGAATAGGTTGTTATTTAATTCTGTGGCTTCAGAAAGTTCTGTGAACCAATTCCTCGCATGTCAAACCTTTAATGTCCGTTCAAAGTTCCGAGAAGTGGATAAGACTTTTCAATTTTTAAATAATTTTTAAATCAATACTTCAAATAAATCAACATTTATAAATAGTTATGTTAGCGGCTAACCGAAGAACTCGTAACTTAAGATTTGTCTCGGCAATCTTCGAAGTCGCGAAAAATGATTTTCGGAACTTTGCGAAGTTACGAGTTCTTCGGTTTGCCGCTGACAGTTATATTTACATTGAACCCTATTGGTATATCATTTAATAATTTTAATACTACGTAGAGATGCATTTCACAATATTTGAGAAAAATCGTACAAAAACAAAATCACGAACCAAGTTCAACAACCAGACAACAAGTTCAAAAATAAACACGCGAACATTGAACATGAACACTAAACCAAAGTAAACTAGTGAACAAAATGGTTGGAATGTGAAAGGAAAGACACGGAGCAAGAATGCGAATACAGAAAACAAAAAAAAGGTAAAAAAGAATTAAAACACTAATATTCAATCAAATTGACAAATTGGAAAAGTATAGACAAAAACTATGAAAACAGACAAAATCAAACTAGGTCAAATCAAGTGTATTATTATTGTCCAAAACAAAATCAATTATTCAGCGCACAAGCAGATCGCACTATATTTGCCCTGAAAAGGTTCCTTTTTAGCGAGACTCTTTTAGAGTCGTAAGCTTATGCTATTACCATCGTGTCTGTCTGTCTGTCTGTCTGTAAACCTTTGTCCATATTCTGAGAGAACCGTAGACCCTAAAATTACCAAATTTGGCATACATACACTAGGGAGTATATGTAATCGACTAGTCAAACCAAAACTGGGCGCCATGGATCATGACGCCCATTCTGGTGACAAATGTATTCTGAGAGAACCGTAGACCATAAAATTACCAAATTTGGCATACATACACTAGGGAGTATATGTATTCGAGCAGTCAAACCAAAACTGGGCGCCATGGATCATGACGCCCATTCTGGTGACAAATGTATTCTGAGAGAACCGTAGACCATAAAATTACCAAATTTGGCATACATACACTAGGGGAGTATATGTAATCGAGCAGTCAAACCAAAACTGGGCGCCATGGATCATGACGCCCATTCTGGTGACAAATGTATTCTGAGAGAACCGTAGACCATAAAATTACCAAATTTGGCATACATACACTAGGGAGTATATGTAATCGAGCAGTCAAACCAAAACTGGGCGCCATGGATCATGACGCCCATTCTGGTGACAAATGTATTCTGAGAGAACCGTAGACCATAAAATTACCAAATTTGGCATACATACACTAGGGAGTATATGTAATCGAGCAGTCAAACCAAAACTGGGCGCCATGGATCATGACGCCCATTCTGGTGACAAATGTATTCTGAGAGAACCGTAGACCATAAAATTACCAAATTTGGCATACATACACTAGGGAGTATATGTAATCGAGCAGTCAAACCAAAACTGGGCGCCATGGATCATGACGCCCATTCTGGTGACAAATGTATTCTGAGAGAACCGTAGACCATAAAATTACCAAATTTGGCATACATACACTAGGGAGTATATGTAATCGAGCAGTCAAACCAAAAACTGGGCGCCATGGATCATGACGCCCATTCTGGTGACAAATGTATTCTGAGAGAACCGTAGACCATAAAATTACCAAATTTGGCATACATACACTAGGGAGTATATGTAATCGAGCAGTCAAACCAAAACTGGGCGCCATGGATCATGACGCCCATTCTGGTGACAAATGTATTCTGAGAGAACCGTAGACCATAAAATTACCAAATTTGGCATACATACACTAGGGAGTATATGTAATCGAGCAGTCAAACCAAAACTGGGCGCCATGGATCATGACGCCCATTCTGGTGACAAATGTATTCTGAGAGAACCGTATACCCTAAAATTACAAAATTTGGCATACATACACTAGGGTGTATATGTAATCGACCAGTCAAACCAAAACTGGGCGCCATGAATCATAACGCCCAATTTTGGTAGCGCCAAGTTTTTGAAAAAAATTTTTGTGGCCACTACGTTGAAAATGATGAGTAAATGTGTTGCACATTTTAAATAAAAATATTGGTCACAATACACCTCTCTAGTGATCCAAATGGATCAAATAAAGTCGTTTTAAAAGTTTCTAATTTGATAGTTCAAGTTTCATTTTGATCAAGTTGATTTTTTAAGAGTCTCGCACTTTGCCTGGCTTGCCAGACAATTTTATTTCTTATAATTATTTCAATCATCCTAGTAAACCCTAAAACCTAAAACAGAAAGTTCAGTTAATCTGAAGCGTAAAAATCCCCAATACCAAAGCCAAAGCAGGGAAAAACATAAAAACGCCAAAATTTTCAACCAATTCCCCGTTAATCAGCGAATGTATCCAAAATGGTAAACTGCATTCTCATGACACTCGTAGTGTTACCAGTGCAACGGTGTATAGTATCAAAAGAGTGTAAAACACCAACAAACAAACAAAATTCTACCAGAGCACTGAGCACACTCGGAATATACAAGCAATTAATTCTAATTAACACATATGTATTGATAAAAAAGGCAATGAGGGAGAGACAACATTGAACGCAGGTTCGCACAGCAATCACAGTGCACACAAATGTAAAACATAGTCAAGGGATTTAAAGCAGCACCTTGGGTTGGGTTGGGTTAGAATGAAAATCATGCAATTAAGCACACATTCAGGCACAAAATGCCGACATTCCCAAACCAGACCAAGCCAAACAACTCAAACATTACAATTTACAATTGTTAATTCAATTCTCTTCCTATGTATTCTGTTTATACACTTCACTGTATATATGAACTGTCCCAATCTGTTGAAATTCTACACAAACAGACAAAAACAGACCCGCAACTGACTGAACTGAGCTAACTGGAAAGTGAGAAAGTGCAAGGCATAGAATATTATGGAAAATTTATGAAAAAGTAAATTCCGAGTTACTAAATTTAATTCATAAACATTGCCCGGGCAGTGTTAAGATTGTTGAATTATTAGGTTTGCCCGTAACATATATACGCAATTAAAAATAAATTAAATATATGATAAATTTATACAAATTGAAATAAAATATTAACGTTCAAAAGTTGAATGTATCAAAGATTCTAATGCTTAAGATTTTTTTGAAATAAATTGAAAATACTTTTTGATCAGATTTGCAAATTCTATTAATTTCAATAAAAATGCCGTGCCCTGGAATTGTAAATTATGCCTTTAAGAGAGATGCCTTTAAACCTTTGCGTGATTCAATTTCAATGAATATTCTGCTTAACAACGTAAATCCTAACAAAAATCCTGCAAATACAAATATTTAAATAATTTAGATTACTAACAAACTATACAAACTATACTACCTAAATTAAATATGTGTGTTGTATGATTAGTTGTAATTAAATTAGATAGAGCAATTGTGTATAATGAACAAAAAATCACAATTATACACGACCATGAGCTAGATAATAAAATAAATTAAGAGAATATTCCATTCAGGAATATATATTCTAGGTAATAATAAAGTGTGAGTAAATATATATACAGCTAATGTTGGGTGGAATTGTACTGGTGTATGTGGACGGGATTTGTGTGTGCAGGTAATTTTAATAAAATAATTGGATAAATTAATATAGGAACCTGTACTAACAAATTTTAAGCATAGAATAAAGTAACAGTGGTGACCCCTAGCTTCGACAATGAAAACTACTTTTAGAAATAAATTACATCCGTGAGTTTATTTGCTTTTACTCGAATGTTAACATGAATATGTTCTATTTGCTTCATTTCTCTCCATTTCTCTCCATTTCTCTTCATTTCTCTTAATTCGTTCGAAATATGAATAATTCAAAGACATTGAGAATTGCAAATTGAACGGAAGCAAAAGGAGAACCGACAAAGGAACAGACAAATAGAGAGCAGATGTGTCTCTGAATACTTTCTAGAATATATTCTTTCCAAAGCTTACAATCCTTTCCTCACACTTCTTTTTGCCATACTCTCCATATAATGCATAAGTAATTACATTTTGTTTGCACTTCACTTTCAAAAAGATAATAAAATTTATAGTGAAATTTAATTGCAAAGTATAAGGCAATAGAAAAAAATTCATAAAATTTTAAAATAAAAACTACACAAAACTAAAAATATAAATATAAACCCTAAAGAATAACAATATTCACAATTTAAACAAATATCCACATTTTGCTCGCACAAACCACAAAACTATTTTTTTTTTCACTTTTATCTAAATTAGAAAGCGTTTTAAATAGTAAATTCAAAATTGAATAAAAATAAATTATTAGAAAATATTTATCAACTTTTCATTATCTGAGTGAGAATTAAAAAAATGATTTGTTTACCTTTAATGAAAGATGAGGACATCTGAGGGTACTCCAAAAATACATCTAAAAACAATTTTTCCTGTGATTATTTATTTACAACATTTTTTTTATGTATACCATTTATAAGAATATTCAAATATATATTCAAAACTATCGAATTAATATTGCGAAATCAATCAGCGAATCTCAATAATTTCTCAATATATATTCGCGACGAAAAGGTTCTTGACCAAAGTCCATCTGTCCATCGTGCATTTGTCCATCTCGCATTTGCACTCACACACCACAAAATTGCACTCACAAAATGAGTATTGCTTGAGTGGGTAGTACAGTTGCACATTTTTCTCGTTCCAAATGGAACATGCACTCACTCAATTATGCACTTCTCATCACAGTATTAGCAGTACTAACATCTTTTTCGCAACAACATTTATTCAATATTCTTTGTTGCACTTACCTAGAGTAAATTCGAATCGTGTTCGAGCAACGATGTCTCAATATAGTGAAACCTCCAAATCATATTATGGAAATGCAAAAGCTTTTATTATATCAAAAGTAGGATTCAAACTAGGATAAAAATGCAACACAAACAAAACTCTCAAAACTTAAGACCAACATCCACGAAATGGATCCACAAACACAAGTATTGCAAAATATGCACAAACACAAACTATTACTATATTCTTGACCTGTGCATACTAAAGATAAAGATATTTTGACCTTGTACTTTCACCAACAGAATCACTATCCACAATTTTGACGTGTTTGATCAGAAATATTAATTTAATTAAATCTAATGGGATAATTGTGTTTAGTTTTTTCACGCTAAATTACCTATTATGATCAACTATATATCTATCCCTGAAATAAACTTGAAATAGAAATTAATATTAAAAACATATCATAAATAAATAGTTGAAACCCTTATCCCTACAACCATTTATACAGAAATTGAAATGATAATAATTTTAGACTTAAAAGCAAAATATATAATATATAGTCAATCAGTCAGAATTAAAGATGGAATTGAAAAAAGTAAAGGACGAACAAACAAACAAACAAAATCGGAAAACTCCATCCTAGAGATCGAAAAGTAATCCCTTTCTTCGTCAATCTTCTTCTCATTTTGATTGAACAAAATCATTTCTTAAGGTAAAATTCCATTTTTATGTTCAAGAAAAGATTCATGTGAATGGAATTTTACTTACAAACTACTCCCAATCACACACAAACATATCGGAAATTAATAAAATAATAATACATTTCGAAAAACCCCAAATATAGATTTCATGGAGGAAAAAAAGAAAATTAATATCATAAAATCAATAATATGATTGATTAAATATCTATGGAACCTTTTGGAAAAATGTTGAACAAAATGTTAGAGAATGAGTTATCCCTAAATGTTCTGATTTTTCCGAAAATTGTTGCTCTAACTTTAATTTCATTAATTCCTGATTCGACATATCAAAAGTTAATTAATTATAATAGCACAGGAATTTATTAGAACAAGATTTTTTCTAAGAATTACCTTTTTCTATACATACGACATTGTTAAGTTTAGTTATTTTCTGAAAACGCATGCGCACTACTATCCAAGAATTCCAAGAGAGTACTCGTTGGAATCTTTAAATTAAATTTAATAACAAATTCTCAATATACCCGAGGAATTCCTACTCCAAACCCACGCGTACACGTTTGAGTACGCAAATATTTGCATTCTTACAATGAAAACAACCATCAACATAGGAATATAACTAGTAATTAATAAGATGGAATAATTCGAACCAAGGCGAATGTCTTGAGTATTTTAGGAAGATAGATTTAAGAAGTTTTTATACGGTTTATGTTTTGAGTTAGGTTGTGATTCATGAAATGAAACTCTTTTGAAAATTAATATTAAAAATAAATTTGATTTAACCATTTTGTGAAAAATTAAGGGAAAAGTTTAAATTTATCAAATTATTCCGTTTTGGTGAAAATTATTGCTTCTCAAGAAGAAAATTCTATTCTAATTTTAAAAGTTTTAAATAAAATTGCAACTAAACCCAACAAAAATAGAGAATTTCAGAAAAAATAAATTGCAAAATTTAATATAGAATCATATCTGATGTAGACGAGTTTTTGTTGTCGATTCAGCACCACCAAAAGTGCACTCTCACAAATCACAAATCACACTTTTCTTCTTAAAAACAACTCGTAAAATCAAGATATAAATTCCAAAATGTCAATTCACCAAAGCACAAAAGAAAACAAATCAAAATGCAATTCGTTCTTTAGACTTTCTAGTCTCAAATCTAAACTCGAATCAAAGTCAACAATCTCATTTGAAATTCACAAAAAGGGGGACACACTTTTTATTTTTACTTCGTCTCTAACCCAAGTTCAATTTAAATTCAAATTTATTCCTTGATTCAAAGTGAAAAATCCTAGACAATTTTATAGCAAAAAAACGAGACAAATTGATCTTCTTTAGTAGAAGCACAAAAAGTAGACTACACTGCAGTGCATTTACATTCCAACGTTAATCTTAGGCTATTAGAAATATTCCAAGAAATTAACACATTTAAAAAGTTGTCATCCGTCTCTTTTCTCTCGTTTTAATCTTTATAAATGCAATAAAAACGATTTTTAACCTTCCAAGACAGATCTCGAGACAGTCTTAATATAAACTATCTATTTGTCGTGTTTGACTATAGACGTTGAATTAAGTTTAATTTTTAAAATAGGTGAATTTAAAAATGATTAAAACCTTTTAAAAAATGGACTGAATATATCGTAAAACTAAAAACCAAGAATTTTAGATAAAATCAAAATACAAAAACAATTTTGAAAACAAAAAAAAATTAAACTTGCTAAAACGCAAAAAAATAAAAACTGAATATGAATCCATAAGAAATTAAATATAAAACTAAAAAAATCTGAATTTTTCTTGCTTGCATGCATTCAACTTTGAAATTTAAATTTTGAAATCATAAAAAAATAAATGTATTCTCGAGAAAATCTTTGTTATTTCCATAGACAAATTGCTTTTGAAAGGCGTTTGGCAGTGGCAGGCAAGCCAAAACACGCACACTCGGTGAGACGTTAAGTCAAACATAAAGTGCAAACAAAAATGAACTAAATAAGATTGTCTGGCAAGCCAGGCAAAGTGCGAGACTCTTTAAAAATAAAATAGAAACTTGGACTATCAACTGAAAAACTTTTAAAAACGACTTTATTTGAACCATTTGGATTACTAAAGAGGTGCATTGAGACCAATATTTTTATTTAAAAATGTTCAACACATTTATTCATCATTTTCCACGTAGTGACCACAAAAAATCTTTTTTTAACTTTGCGCTACCAGAATTGGGCGTAATGTTACATGGCGTCCAAGTTAATTTTGACTATTCGATTACATATGTTCACAAGATTATCCATCCAAAAATATTTCAATTCTAGGTTGTACGGTTTTTTTAGAAATATCATTTGTCACCAGAATGGGCGTCATGATCCATGGCGCCCAGTTTTGGCTCTGACTGGTCGATTACATATACTCCCTAGTGTTTGTATGCCAAATTTGGTAATTTTAGGGTCTACGGTTCTCTCAGAATACAGTTGTCACCAGAATGGGTGTCATGATCCATGGCGCCCAGTTTTGGTCAGACTAGTCGATTACATATACTCCCTAGTGTTTGTATGCCAAATTTGGTAATTTTAGGGTCTACGGTTCTCTCAGAATATGGACAAAGGTTTACAGACGGTCAGACAGACGGTCAGACAGACACGATGGCAATAGCATAAGCTTACGACTCTAAAAGAGTCTCGCTAAAAACAAAGAAACTTAGAACTGAAATGAAAAGAATCGCGAATCAAAAGGCTCAAATTCGAATAAAATTTGCCTTCATGCCAGCATTTTTTATTCTTTTTTAAAACAAAGAGTGTAAAGAAAACTACGAAAAGGTTTATGACTACCAAATTGTAGATCTGCAGATTATTAAACCAAATGAGTGTACCAAAGTAAAAACAAACAGCCCAAAACTAGAAAAGCGAGATTTAAGCGCTTGAATAAATAGAAAGACTTGAACGCACCAATTGAGAAAGGCACTGTTTGTGAAAAGGAGTTCAAATTGCAGTTAAATAAAGGAAACTTTACTCTTTTTAAAAATGTATATAATCAAATTCGTTTCAAGACCAAACAAATGTAAATTGATGTGTACGAAGCAACACAAAATTCCAGATTAATAATTTTGCTTTAATTTAACGAAAATACAATTTTTACAAAAGCACATTTTTCGAAAATATGTTAAGAATTTTATAAATTGATAATCTAACTCTGTAAAAATCAGATTAGTCAGTAGAAACCACCAGAAAACAATAAAATTTAATTTATAATACAAAGAAATGTTTAAACCTTTTAATGATGGCTCTGAAAAATTTTTGAATTTGAAAAGATAGGCAGTGTAACATGAGATATGATCACGTGACTCGTACAGGCATTCATAATTGCTCAACTCTAATGTACGATTCGTTATAATGAATGTGACAATAAAAAAATTTGAATTATAAAACTTTAAAAATTTGAAACTTTTCACATAATTGAAGATTTATTGTGGAAACCAAATTCTTAATTCGTGCTTTTTTTAAACTCTATTGAAGTTCTCTGTACTCAAACTCGAGTTCACCCTAAAAATACTGCAGAAGCAACAACCGACAGTTAATTATTAAGTAAATATAAAATCAAAGAAAACAAATTAAAGTTTAAAGCAACCTTTCCAGAACAATTACAAAGTTGAATGTAAATTTTAACGCAAATTTATTTTAAATTATAAATCTTTTTAGTTATATTTGAATTGAAAAAAATATGATTACTTTGTACAAATATCATCGAATGGAATTCAAGTAATTTTGAATGTATTTTTACACGAAACACACAATGGACCGATCTTAATCGACCGTGCACTTTCAGTCCAGAAAACTAAACCCATTAGATGGGTCAAAATTACCAAAATAAGCTACATTTTTGGATCATTCACAAATGCAGTTGTTAGAAATAGATATTGTTATATTTGTGAATTCTGAGATTATATTTTACTTTTTTATGAACATTGAGAAGAATTGTTGTACTTAAGCTCACTTAAGAGTTGCTCAATTCAACTAAAATCATTTATATATTTATTTGACAAACTCAATTTCCCAATGCTCATACAAACATTTCGTTGATTAATGAATGTTACACAATTTATCCAATCAAAATGCAATAATCCAGACCGACCGACAGACCTGGACAGCTTCAACTGGACACACAAATAAAAAAACTTGATCATACGATGTAAACACGATAATAATAATCAACTGAAACATTTTAAAAGTCTATACATTTGACATATAGAACTTAGGACAACACGGGGAAAATAACGGACAGAAAACATGTCTATTCGATTAGTTGGGAAAATCAGACAACATCCCGAGCACTGTTGATTATATCTTCAGTTTGTAATAGTACTTTTCACAAATAAAACGACACAAAGAGCTTAGTTGTATAGAAAAACACAAAATACAAACGAAACGTAACATTCTAATGTCCAAAATGTATATTTTTTTAATTATTGCAACCTTTTTGAAATTATTCATGAAAATAAACATTAATTAGCCAAACAGATTTTAAATTTTTCTATAAATAATTTTAAAGAGCTTAGAATTATTGAATAAATCTAAAAACATTTTTTAACCTATTTTAATCTGAACAACCCGTCAAATGGTGCAATACATTTCGAGTCCAAGACCAATATGAAACAGAATAAGAACAATTAATCAAATTCACGATAGACAGACGAACTTCTAAATGCCATTATTTAAGAATAAAGTTTATTCTATATTTCAAATGTGTATGCTTAAATGCATATATTAACATTATTTATGAAATGATCTAAATTCCAAAAATTATCTACTGCGCACCTTGAAATCTATTTTTTATCCATTCATTTATAAACAGTTCCGGTGTAAATCGAAAATCTTTTATCAGTAGCCTCAATTCACTACATACAAATTCATTCAACTCTTTCCATTTTCACGCCCACACTAGTGAATTGCATTCGAAATTTAAAATACAAACAAATCTTTTTACATTTAAAAGAAATAGAATAGAAAAATAACATTTAAAAGGCATATAAAATTGAATTTAAATATTATTTAATGATTGAATAGAGGAACATTAAAATAAAGTAACCATTTATAACTCTCACTAAATCTTACCAAATTTCTCACAATTACCCAAACTTGTTTATTCAAACAATAAAAAAAATTAAATAGCTAAACTGAAGCTGGTAATAATTAGCCTAGACTAGCCAAATTTGACTATTAAAATAGAAAAAATGCTTCAATTACAAAAAATTAAATACAAATCCATACGAACTCAAATAACTAAATAAATAAACCTTTTAAAAAAATACTGTATTGTGACCGTGAAATGTGGAATCTACTTGAGAAAATAAATTGTGCAAATCACAACTTTATTGTAACACGTCTTATTGGAGGAGCGACCGAAATCACTCACGCTGAGCGAGCGAAGCGAGCGAGGTGTGAGTGATTGAGGGAGTGACGAATCGTTGCCAGAAAAAGGGAATTGGTGCAAATCTTGTGAGCAAGCAAACGCCGAAACTACTGTATGGATCGGTCTGAAAATTTTACACAATGTTCGGGTGGTGGTGTAGATGTGCACTATTGATTTAGGATCATATAGGTCAAAGGTCAAAGGAGTAGTAATTTTTCAAAAAAATTCAAAATTTTGTATTGAAATGTGTAGAGACCGAGTGTCAACACAGTGTGTATGTCCTCCTGTGACACAGCCAAGCACACACTCTTCCCGATGCGCCCGCTGTGCGCAATGGAGATGCGCAGTAGCAAGCACACCCAAATGTGAATCAGGGAGTTGGATGCGGACAATTTGAATAAAATGCACGTTTGTCCGAGTGTTTGTTTACGTTTTCCAACATATTCTGCTCACCGATGATTTGAAACTAAACGTCAGTGACCATTTAAGGGTATTAACCAATGATTAAACCGTTAATAACCATACGACACTGAACAACGAATAATTAAGTGCAACTTCAAGGATTTTTAATGATTGAAAGTTTATTGCGTATGTTAAGATGTGAATTAATCCGAAAGCAATCATGAAAACACACATTTGTTTATTTATTTCAAAGTTTTTTTTCATTTTTCCATCAAAAAAATATTCTGCCCTTCTTTACAAATTTGGTGGATCCTACACTATGGATTTGTGTGATGACAATAAGGAAAATTTGATTACAGACATTTATCCGATCAATCAGATCTTGAAGTGCTATCTCGAAGATTGTTGTCAATAATTTGTTGAATGGTGGATTTGTATTTGTGACCCGAACAAATATTTAGTATTTGTTTGAGTTTGAATTTAGTTCATTTTGCTATTTGCATCATGTGATAGGATTTATTTGGGTTTAGAAAATGAATCGAAAAAATGTACAAGGAGTTTATATCTAAAAATTTTAAAATGTAAAAATATGACAAATTAGATTGAAATTAAAAACATTAATTTATTCCCAAAACTCCCAATATAACCCAACCCCAATTAAACTAAATTTAGAGTACATTGCCCATAGTGAATTTAGAGAGAATCAGTTGTTGATCGATTCTTCGATGTTATTTAATAATGAAAATTATATTTTTTAATGTATCAGAGGTAGGCTACCAATGGCTAAATGACCCAATTTCCAAAACTCAAATGCCAATTGGCCATTAAAATATTTCCTAATGATGCAGTACCAACATTTATTTTATATTGGACATGTTTTAGGCATAATTTCACAATCCCACAATTAGCGCAAAAATATCTCGGCTTTTATTTCTTTTTTAACCGGATTTTTAAAATCCCATGTCAATTGGTAATTGAAGATTATGAAATTGTTCGGATGGGTAAAGATCTAGGTGTCTATTTTAAAAACGCAATGGTTATTTTGTGGCCAGAAGCAGAAAATAGTTGCCCAACTTTGTTGTACATGAACTGATTTGAAACACAACTGATCAAACGAGAAACAAATGGTTTACATACTCTCGCTCCGACTTTTATGCCAATGGCATTATCTATTTTGATTTACGATAGCTAAAAGGTTTCATAATGCTAGCGGCTGGTTCTATACTAGTTTAATAAATTTTACGTTTATCTAATATCTAGAAACCAAAAAACACACATTAAAACAAACAAACAATAATAAAGTTACTAAACAAACTTATTCTGCAGTGATGCAATCAAATATAAAACACAATTAAGTGAAGAAAATTTAGAATAGCAGTCGGGAGGAAACTTTGTTTGATCGAATCAACATCAACAGACCAATTTGTGCACCAATCAGCATCAACCAAATCATTAATTTTTCGTGTATTTTTTCTCGTATTAATCGAAAGCAAGCAAAATCAAGATTCGGAATAAACCGAACAAGTCAAATTGCTTACTTTCAGGGCAATAGAACTAAACATATAAACAAATTGGCAGTCTAATTTCTTTTTCCAAAACAAACGATAAACAGTGCTGGAAACAAAATAAGTAGATTGCCACAAGCGAATTAAGAAAATATTCTGTCTAGGCCATAGCAAACAATTCGAGTTCAATCAACTAAAACATTCGTGTAATGATTGTATTCTCTGCTAATGTGGCAATTTTCAAATGAACTCAACTTGAACAACCACACCAACTTTACTTGCAACCATTTCCAATTCATCTACAGAACACAAAACCCTCCGTCAATCAGAGTGAACTCTGCAAATGTGACAATTTCCAATGAACTCAACTTGAACAACCACACCAACTTTACTTGCAACCATTCCCAATTTATCTTCGAGAACACAAAACCCTCCGTCAATCAGAGTGAACTCTGCAAATGTGACTATTTTCAAATGATCTCAACTTGAACTACGAAGTCAACTCCATATGCAACCATTCCCAATTTATCTTCGAGAACACAAAACCCACCGTCAATTAAAGTGAACTCTGCAAATGTGACTATTTTCAAATCCATATGCAACCATTCCCAATTTATCTTCGAGAACACAAAACCCTCCGTCAATCAGAGTGAACTCTGCAAATGTGACTATTTTCAAATGATCTCAACTTGAACTACGAAGTCAACTCCATATGCAACCATTCCCAATTTATCTTCGAGAACACAAAACCCACCGTCAATTAAAGTGAACTCTGCAAATGTGACTATTTTCAAATGATCCCAACTTGAACTACGAAGTCAACTCCATATGCAACCATTCCCAATTCATCTACAGAACACAAAACCCTCCGTCAATCAGAGTGAACTCTGCAAATGTAACAATTTCCAATGAACTCAACTTGAACAACCACACCAACTTTACTTGCAACCATTGCCAATTCATCTACAGAACACAAAACCCTCCGTCAATCAGAGTGAACTCTGCTAATGTGACAATTTCCAATGAACTCAACTTGAACAACCACACCAACTTTACTTGCAACCATTGCCAATTCATCTACAGAACACAAAACCCTCCGTCAATCAGAGTGAACTCTGCAAATGTGACAATTTTCAAATGAACTCAACTTGAACAACCACACCAACTTTACTTGCAACCATTCCCAATTCATCTACAGAACACAAAACCCTCCGTCAATCAGAGTGAACTCTGCAAATGTGACAATTTCCAATGAACTCAACTTGAACAACCACACCAACTTTACTTGCAACCATTGCCAATTCATCTACAGAACACAAAACCCTCCGTCAATCAGAGTGAACTCTGCAAATGTAACAATTTCCAATGAACTCAACTTGAACAACCACACCAACTTTACTTGCAACCATTGCCAATTCATCTACAGAACACAAAACCCTCCGTCAATCAGAGTGAACTCTGCTAATGTGACAATTTCCAATGAACTCAACTTGAACAACCACACCAACTTTACTTGCAACCATTCTCAATTCATCTACAGAACACAAAACCCTCCGTCAATCAGAGTGAACTCTGCTAATGTGACAATTTCCAATGAACTCAACTTGAACAACCACACCAACTTTACTTGCAACCATTTCCAATTCATCTACAGAACACAAAACCCTCCGTCAATCAGAGTGAACTCTGCTAATGTGACAATTTTCAAATGAACTCAACTTGAACAACCACACCAACTTTACTTGCAACCATTCCCAATTCATCTACGAGAACACAAAACCCTCCGTCAATCAGAGTGAACTCTGCTAATGTAACAATTTCCAATGAACTCAACTTGAACAACCACACCAACTTTACTTGCAACCATTGCCAATTCATCTACGAGCACACAAAACCCACCGTTAATCAGGAGTGAACTCTGCAAATGTGACAATTTCCAATGAACTCAACTTGAACAACCACACCAACTTTACTTGCAACCATTCTTAATTCATCTACGAGAACACAAAACCCTCCGTCAATCAGAGTGAACTCTGCTAATGTGACAATTTCCAATGAACTCAACTTGAACAACCACACCAACTTTACTTGCAACCATTCTCAATTCATCTACGAGAACACAAAACCCTCCGTCAATCAGAGTGAACTCTGCTAATGTGACAATTTCCAATGAACTCAACTTGAACAACCACACCAACTTTACTTGCAACCATTGCCAATTCATCTACAGAACACAAAACCCTCCGTCAATCAGAGTGAACTCTGCTAATGTGACAATTTTCAAATGAACTCAACTTGAACAACCACACCAACTTTACTTGCAACCATTGCCAATTCATCTACAGAACACAAAACCCTCCGTCAATCAGAGTGAACTCTGCTAATGTGACAATTTCCAATGAACTCAACTTGAACAACCACACCAACTTTACTTGCAACCATTCCCAATTCAAAAAAAAATGGAGCTGCAATTAGCACTCAATTGTTTTGCTTTTACTGAATTTACATTACATTAATTACATTTTTTAATGAAAAGTGCAGCATCATTATCTCTTTACTAAAAATTAAAGTAGAAATGCCTGGAGAGCTGAGAACTGTTTATAGCTAACTATTGTTTCGGCGAACTAACGTTTTGGAGAACTAATGGCCACGAACTAAATTCGGCGAATTTTAGTAGGTGAACCCAAGTTTCCATGTTACTCATGTAAAATTACTTAATGATAAATTAATAAATTAAAATAAAATTAGAGGGACTGCGAGCAGTTAAGCTGAGCGATTATTACACTAAGTTCTAAAGATGAAACAGAAATGTGAATTTGATTTCAATAAATTGAAAGTGTTGATCCCGCAGAAATTTAAAAACATCTGTTAATTCTTTTTTCTCTTCTCTTCTGAGATTGTCAATTTGTTGCATGTACATGCACATGGACATGTCACAGTGACCCTCCACTCGCGTAATTTATGATTTTCTCCTCTTCTCGTCGCCTCACGATAAAGTGCGAGTGAATGGGAAAGCCATATCTCTCTGCTCTGTGCACACACACTCGTGGAGAGTCGTGCTGGAGGAGCGCGACGGTCATGCAAACATGTGCGCACATGTTACGAGGGGGCTCTTGAGGGTAATTAAAAATATCACATTACAAACTACATCCACTCTTCGTATACGACAAAACAAAAGAATTTAGTCAAATTTGATCTTTTGATAAATTATTTATATTTTTTGAATGTATATTTGTGTTGTGTGGGTATTGTGACATGTATTGGCTTAATATTGTGAAATGAAAATGTGTTTTGTTTGTGTAATTTGCAGCAATCGGGGTCACACTGTGCTTCGATACAGATAAGAAGGAATGTTTGATCAAAACATTGTCAAATTGAATGCATTGGGAAACAATGAAAATAATTTTGGATAAATAGATGATCGACTTGACAAGAAAATACACATTCTTAGAATTATTTAGATATGTCACACATAGATATACTCAAACAATACAACCAATGATAGCTATTTACAGAAATTCTCTCTAATTCTGCGAACTTTATGAACATCTACTATAAACTCGAGAAAATTAGGTTGTTGAACTCAAATTTAAATTTTACAATTTCAAATTACAACTCTGAATGTTTGTGTTTGATTGTAGATTGCCAGTTAGATAAGGGTTATTCTCAAATTTTTAATGGCGGAAAATAATCTATATAGTCCAACGTTTAATTTGATGTGTCGCTCATGTCAATGCTCAATAAAATCAATTTTCTACAGCCTCTACAAATTCGAGGTGAAAATAGCTATTTCCCATAGAGAATACATTAAAAACTTACATTACCTGGCCGGAAGTTACCTAAACAATCATGGATTTTCTCACAAAACGAACTTAGGCCCATTTATTAGTAGCTGAATCTCCCGAGGCCTTGTTTGTGAAATTTAGTGAACTCTTTCTAGAAAAAAACTGCGCAACAAAAAATGTGACATATTCCCCCTCTGTTACAATGCTGCCGTTTTCTCCCATTGAAAAGTCGAAACGGTTTTCTCAAGTTGATGCAGAAGTGCTTCGCTACGTTCACTCACTCACTCACGCACTCGCTATCGCTCGTGCGTTCGTTCGTTCGTTCACTTCGCTCAGCTAATTATGAAAACCATTTATAAACTGAACGAGAAAGCGAGATTTAAATTAATAATTTTAAAAAATCGAATCAAAAATTTAAAACATATATGACTTTTTTTGTAACCAAACTATACAGTCTTTATCCTCAAGGTTACCTCAACGAGATAATTGCGCTAAATAGTAGAATAGAATATATTGTCTTAAAAAGGCTAGACTATGACTATTGACAATTGTAATTGGGTTTAGTATAAAAACAAACAAATTTTCGATTAATGACCTTAAAAAGTAAGGTTGTAATAATTAAAATACCGTATTTTCCCGAATATAGCCCGCCCTCTGAGTATAGCCCGCACCGGTGTATAGCCCGCAGAAAATTTTCTTCGGTAAATTATCCCGTGTATTGCCCGCACCCATGCATAGCCCGCACTTTTGAATTACTCAATAATTGCCCTATTCTTGACCTTGTTTTATGGTTTATTTTGACTATACTTTGGTTTATTTTCGCAATTCTATATGTGATGAACCCGAAAAATGCCCAAATACGACTAAATTTTCAGTTAAATTATGAAATAATTGAATAGAAAGGTGGATTTGTAAGGATCAGGGACAATTCGGGATACTATTCCCGTGTATAAGCTGCACCCGAATATAGCCAGCAGAATGCCATGAAAAAAAGTAAAATCGTGTATAGCCCGCGGGCTACATTCGGGAAAAATACGGTAATCAATTTAACTCTGAAAACAAAACAATAAATATAGATTACATTTTAGACGGATTTTTTCAAGAAAACTTATCAAACAAGCCTATCTCAGTATACAAGCATAAATTGTAGGAAATTAAATTTAAATTAAACTTATTCAAAATTATGTGATTACCGTTGGTAAAATTGGTGGTAAACTAATAACATTTAGAAATAGAAACAAATAATATTTACAATAAAAAAATAATTTGTTAACCATTACACAGATGGACATCCAAATTGAGGTTGAAGGAACAATTAGCTCACATATCCTATCTTATGTATTATTTTACGCTGATTTCGAATCTTTCCTCAGAAATTCATGTTTGGTTCATTTTTTGAGGGTTTTTGAAGTTTTAAACTTGTTTTTAGCCATTTCAAGTTCAAAGCCTTCAAAACATATAGTTTTTATTTTAAAATCAAATTCTCTGAGTTTTTCTGAAAATTTTAAGCTAAAGAACACTAAAATTGGTCAAGATTTAATATTTTAATTCGATATATAAAGATTACATTTCACAGATAAAGAGGTACAAATTAGAATCTAATCAAAGTTGTGTAAGTCTCATTTGCAATCAATTTACTTGCAAGATGTTATCACTAAAAATCTAATTAAAATATTAAATCTTGACCGATTTTGGTGTTCTTTAGCTTAAAATTTTCAGAAAAACTCAGAGAATTTGATTTTAAAATAAAAACTATATGTTTTGAAGGCTTTGAACTTGAAATTACTAAAACCAAGTTGAAAACTTCAAAAAACCTTAAAAATGAACCAAACATGCATTTCTGAAGAAACATTCGAAATCAGCGTAAAATAGTACATAAGATAGGATATGTGAGCAAATTGTTCCTTCAAACTCAATTTTGATGTCCATCTGTGTTATTCATATTGTGCCATACACATCTGATGAAAATTAGCTAAAACCAAAATTTTGGAAACTGACTTTAAACAGGAAAGAGTTGAGTAAATTTAAATATTGAAAAATGTATAAAAACTTTTTATTAGACAACTTAAGTTACAACAGCCAACTTTTAAGTTAGACAGATTTAAAACGAAATAGTTTATTCTGGTTGATCAAATTTGAATAATATTCAAACTCTCCACTTTAATTAAAAAGTTTTAAAACAATTTTTTTACAAAAATACTACAAAACATAATAAGATTTAAGCAATCCAATACCTTTCCTTTTTAGATTTCCTAGTAGATTTTCGTATTTTTAGAATAACAAAATAAGTAACCTTTTGAATGAAACAATTCCAAGTTTAATTATTAACATAGAAACAACAATTTTTTGAAATTGAATTAGTTGAAAAGCACTTGAAACTTGAATGTTGCAACAAAGTTGAAGTACAATGTTGAGATGAGACTCTCATCATTAGCTTGAGAATGTAATGAGCACTCAATTGCTGCTACTTTATACATTTTTTATAATGAAAAGTGCAGCTTCATTATCTCTTTACTAAAAAAATTCAAGTGCAAAACTAAAAGAGCGACTGAATAAAACGTGGATTTTAAAATCCCATCCACCAACGCGACCACTCAGGACAAAAAATAGCAACAAAATAGAGGACACAAACCCAAATTACATTAAAAATTTAAATCAACTCAACATTTTCGTTTGTCAGAAAATAACAATTTGTTATTTTTAAAATTCTCGAGTTGCTTTTACTTTACAGTACAGTTCACAGTAGAATAAACCAAGTGGAATTAATAAATAGACCAAGACGCGATGTGGCACGATTCCCGTCAACTTCCATTTTCCATGTGGCAACTCCAAAAGAATATACAAAATATTCTTCATTAAAAAATGTAATAAAACACAAATAGAAAACAATAGAATTGTCCTAACAAAAGGCAAAAACATGTTTACTCTAATGAACAAATTTTTAATTAGTAAAACACATTCTCTAATAAAAATCACCCAACTAAACCTAAATATCAAATGTATGAAAATGTTTTTCAAAGCGCCATCTAAATCGTAAAGTCGTAAGTTCGAAAAAAATATGTAAAATAAAATACAAATTAGAATCGAAAAAAACAAAATTGAATTAGTCAAAAAAATCAATAATTTAGAAATAAACTGGTTTACCATTAAATCAACAATCAAAAGATCAACATCAAAATAAATATAAAAATTCAAAAATTTTACACTAATTAAAAGTCTAATCAACTCGATGTACGAAAAATTCTTGTAAAACTCAAATTCTGGGAACTCAAAACTATTCAAAGTCGATCATTTTTTGTAAACTTCTTGTTCTAGTTATAAACTTCTAAAAAATAAATATCAAGGCAATATTAGGGTCATCAATTAGGGAATACGCAAACAAATTATGAGAAATTTTCTTGATTATAAATAACAGTAATTAGAATTGATTAATTGAGAGGGATAGGAGAAGAGGAAAAAATCTATGATGAAGTAGAATGCTAAGCTAAAGACCAATTTAAGTATCAAAGTATGTTCAGTTTAGCAAAGACTCTACTGACAAGACTATGTATTCGAGTAATTAACTAAATTAGCTAAATTGGCTGGCAGTGATCGAGTGCACCAAAAGACAAGAGAATAGACCGCTATTAGGTCAAAATAACGGAAAATGAATATAACAAAAAATCAATAAAATGATCGAGTGCAAGCAGACCAAACAGACAGAATGCGGAGACTTCCTTTCACTGCAATATATTTCAACTCAACATTCTATTGAATTGGTCTTTCAAATTCATTATAATCAAAAGAGGGGAAAAGCTACAAGATAAATTGAAGGTAAAATTAATAGAGACAAGGCTTTTGGGTACGTTAATAATTAATAATCCAATTGTGTTCACTCAAGAAAACCCCAATTAATATGCAAATTTCAATACACTCAAATCATACAAAAATGTTGAAAACCTCTAAGAAACATAAGAAACATTCGAGAATCAACTTTCAAAAATCGTTTTACTACAATACTTGTATATAATGAAGTTAATCGAAAATAAAAAATGGTTTATTCAATTTTTTTAAAATCACGTGCTCCCATATAGGCGTTGGCAGAAACTAAAATTTTTAAAACCTTTAAATTTACTTAAACAAAATGTCTTATAAGTTATAACTAACTAAAAACTATATTTCTCAACTACAACAATGAAAGTGTAAATAATAAATTTAAAAAAAGTGATTTTTAAAAATTAAAAACCATTTATCAAAATATTTGTTCGTCAAGAAAAAAGACGACAACGAAAAAAATATGTTTTATAACTAACTAAAAACTATATTTCTCAACTACAACAATCAAAGTGTAAATATTAAATTAAAATTCTAGAGTGATTTTTAAAAATTAAAAACCATTTATCAAAATATTTGTTCGTCAAGAAAAAAGACGACAACGAAAAAAATATGTTTTATAACTAACTAAAAACTATATTTCTCAACTACAACAATCAAAGTGTAAATATTAAATTAAAATTCTAGAGTGATTTTTAAAAATTTAAAACCATTTATTAGGCAATCTGTAAAAAAACCTGTCAATTTAAAGATATATTAAAATTCACAAATAAGTTGTCAAGCCGCACAAGAAACCAACCAATCCAAATCAAGTCAAGTGAGAAATAGAAAGATGAATTTCCAAACACAAAAATTCCACGAATAAACCTCAAAGTCAAAACCGAACTCCCTTCAATTCAAGTCCAAAGTAATCCAAATGGAATTAATATCACACAAAAGACATAGTTGTACAAAGAAAGAAAGCGAAACTTCAAATTTGTCATTAATTTTAATTATAAAATTCCAAACTTTAAAAAAATTGAAAAATGAAGACATCTTTGTTTAATATTATTTTTATCATTAAATTGAAAAATATTTGAAGGAAAAAGTGAAAGAGACATCAAAGGGGCGATTGAATGAATAGCAATAAGTCTCTTAATGAAACAACTCAATTTTCAAATATAAAAAGAAAAGGCTAAAGTTTTATAACTTTAAATTCTTCGTCTTTTGAAATAAAAATATTTCATTAATAACAAACTGTCCAAAGATAGAATAGACAAACCGAGCCGCGAACCAAACTAATAACCAAGATGGAAAATTCTTCCTCCAATTTCCTCTTTTCAAAAGCAAAAAGAAAGTCTTTAAAATTCTAAAGTAAAATAATATTTTGTTAGGTTAGTTTGAAAGTTTCTGTCTAAAGAGTCATTCAAAGTAGGGATTACTCTGAACAGAAACTTGATAAACATTTAGTTCTTACTACAATAAATAATGATATTATGAAGTAGATGATGATGAAAGACTCCTAAAATACGATCGATTTATTATGATCGTACTGTGGAGATTACAATTTGCAAGAGATACCTATTAAAAACGGGGAAAATGATGAAATTGAATGATGAAAATGAACCTATCGAATATGAAGTTAGTTACACAAATCGATTTATTATAAATGAAAAAAGTTTTTGTTAATAAAATGAATTATATTTGAATTATAAGAAAATCATCACTCAAAAAAGAACGAATTGTGGTTACCTATACACTTGTTTTCTTATTATAAAAAATCATGTAAATATATTATCTATTAAATTTAAGTTTTCCCTGGGAGTTTCTGTAGTTCTGGGATCACAAAATGTCTCGTTCAACATAATATCCAGGTTCAATGACAAACTAACAAAACAGATCCTTTTACTATGTTATACCAACTCTAGGTGTTCAGCGTTTCATAACATTTTTATCATTATTGATTATATGAACTAGCCTTGAGATATTAGTATATAGTGATAATCAAGATAAATGGACGAGAGAGTCTACGTACAGTTCGTACAAAGTGTTGTACCTTAAGTAAAATTAATGTAACCATGAAATAAAAGAGAAGAATAAAAAACTCAAACAACAAAACCAGACAAAACGTAATACGTATTTTTAATAAACAGGACATTTTTTCTCGTTTCAAAAATGTCACCATTAAAAAAGCAGACAGTCTAAATAATAAATTATCATTTATCATAAATGTCGAAACAGAGAGAAAAACAAATTTTTAAATTTTTTTTCTAAAACATTAGAAATATGAATTTTGAAACAAATTAGCTAAATAATAAATTTTATCAATAAATTAAAAGTTTAGAGAAGATTGCGCCATCTGGCGAATACAATGAAAACAATTTTTTTTAATTTAGCTTTATTTGGAGACATTGGCAGGTAATTTATAGGTTAGGGTCAGTAGGTTCAAGGGTTTAATCTCGCCTCAGGGTAAGCTGCTTAGGGGAAACACATGTACGTAAGATTACAAATCGTGAGTATTAAATCGAAGAAAAACAGTAAGATACGAATTAGAAATAATGAAAAAAATTACATTTGCTCGACAAAAAAATGATTTACACAAATATATTATCAACTTGCCCAGGTTGAACCAAATAAGCACGTCCCTCGAGTACAACTTTGCGTAAATTAGTGAAAACTTTCATCTATTTCAGCACACGAATTCCTTTGCTTCTAGTATTTCCAAACAAATTTCGATATTCTATTTTGATTAATTGCACATTTGTTAGTACATTACTCACACTATCAAACGGAACTGGTGGAATATATTGAAGGTGAAGGGTGTGTAGTGACGGATAGGTACCAGACACGGGACATTGCTTCCAAGGGTTCATTGTATTCGAATATATTCCCAAACCCGTTCCTTGTGTTAGATTGTCAATGTGCAAGTATGCGAGATTGGCTAAATTGTGAAGTCCAGAATTGAGAATCAAACAACGGATTGGAGAGTTCGTTTTCAGGTACAAATGCGTTACAGATTGATAGTTTCTGTACAGACTTTTATGCAAAAATGGTAAACTGAAAGCCGTAAAACTGACGCAAATTTTTAAATCGGTGATTGTGGAACAATGTTGCAACAACAGAGCACATTGGTATTGTTGCACATTTTTAGGTACATCATTCACAGTACTGAAAGGCATTCCAAAACTTCTCAACCTTGTCCACTGTGCAATCGCCTTCAGTGGTTCGGTTGATTCGAGTTGAAGTCCCAGGAAAAGTTCTTCCAATTTTGCTAAACCTGTTGGAAGTTGGTCGATTTTAATCGATCTTCCTGGGTTGTACTCAACAACAGTCAAATGTTTGAGGCATTTTAGTGTGGCTGCACACTCGAGTGCATTGTTCCACTTTTGATCTGTGCATTCGAGCAGTCTTCCAATCAACAATTTGAGGCTGACTAAATTTTTCCATTTTTGTAGTAGAATTGGTACTTTATCCAGTGCTTCAGCTTTAAACTGTCCCAATTCAAGTGAAGTTATGTTGGGAAATTTTGCGATCAAGTTAGGTACAGGATCCGGATTTCTGTTCCAATTAGACAGTAAAAGGCAATCTGGGCCACGTTTAATGTTGTTGTTTGTGTTGAAATAGATTTTATTTTTGTTTCGAGAGTTACCAACACGGAGGACAGAGTTGAGATAGAGAGATCGCTTCTGTCGGGCAACAATTAAAATTAAACAAATCATTATATATTTCCAAAAACTTATAAGTTCAATAACACTTATTGACTTAGCCTTAAGAATTGGTGCGCTAAAGGGTTATCCACAAATAAGCAAACAGCTGGCTTCTCCTCACAGAAGTGTTTATATGTGGATAACCCTTTAGCGCACCACTTCTTAAGGCTATTATTGACTGAAGCTTTAATTTTATTTCATTCTATTACATAATCAGAATTTTAAAAAATCAAACAATTTTACAATTTTAGTAATAAATCTAAACAATTTTCCAAACATTCGTTTTGTTGGTTTGAATTTTACGATCCAAATGGCAAATCTCGAAGCTTTGTCTAAATGACTCTGCACATTGGTAAACTTGAACAGAAATGCTTTCCAACTTCAAATCATCACCAAATGCATTTTGCAAAGATTGTACCATCTTATCCTTGCACAACTGTGAAATTGCATAATATGACGTTTGCACAGTCTTACACAATGCACAACCGTTACGTAAATGATCAAATGGAGCAAGAACAAGTGAAGTTAGAGCAGGAAACAAACGAGCCAACACTGAGCACGCGCTAGTAATTCTGTTTGTGTGCAGTAGACCTGAGGCACACAAGTATAGTGTTGAAACCGATGAGAAAATTGGTAAATTTGAAATATCTTCAGCAGTCAAAGACGACGAATGCCAAGGAGACCAATCATCACGCAACATTCTTGGCGCATCCCAAACTGAATCCAACTCTGGATTTTCATTTAAAAATTGAGTGTACGCAAAATCCACTCGTAGATGAACCAAATGACGCGCAGTTTTACGCAAGCAATGAACCAAAAATTGTAGTGAATCCTCAAATGATTTCACATGAAGATATCGCAAACTCTCACTACAATGTTCGTTGATCAACTGTAAAAAAATTTTAGAATCATGTTTTGAAATGGTGATCGTAAGATGAGTTAAACGAGAGAAAAGTTTTTGTGCTATTTGTTCAAGTGGGAAATCAGAGACGGATTCTAGAGTCAACTTTTGGAGAGATTCAAAAGTAGTAGAATTTTGATTGAATAAAACTCGAATCACTTCGATAGCTACAAATTGGTTGGTGAGATGCAGTTCGGTGAGATGATTCAAGTTGATAGTGTAGCTAATAGGTTTTTCGGCCATACTTCTGCAGTAAATATCGAGGGTACAGCGTCGAAGAAGGGGCTGATTGGTTGGATTGAGTTGGTTCAGCAAACGATACACACAATTGTTGGCACTATTGCTATACTTCAACATATAACCACCAGGACCGTGTCTCTGTTGAGTGTAGAACACCTTCAAATCGATCAATTTGTTGGCCAGTCCTCGGAGTAGTTGGATGACTTGGTGGATTTGTTTGGGCAACAGAATGTGAATCAGTTCTAAACGAGAAATATTTGCCAGTTTGCTCAGCAATCGAGTGCAAACATCTTTTGTGAAGCATTCATTTGTGGGCAATTTTAAATGATTTCTTAAATTTACACGTGAAATTACATCTCCGTGCGCTTGCACGAAGGAATGGGTGCAATCTTTGTAATTGACTTCTTTCAATATTAGACCAGATTTTTCCGAACAATACTCCAGTTCATAATGACAGCCAATCAGTGCGAGTGATTTGGTAAAACGACATGCGAGCTGATGTGCCACAGACCAACGACGGCAAACGAGTTGAAGGTGGCGTATTTGATCACCCAGTGGAATGCGTACAAATATTTCCACTAGACAATCGTCGGGCAAGTTGAGAATGATCATTTTAATGGTTTAAAGTTCGGTTTTACTTGAACAACAAATTAACATCAAATTCAAACACAAAACTTTAAAAATCAAAAACCAAAATTTTACGAAACTGATTACTAGAAGAAATCATCACTTGACCAGTGGAAGTTGTAATAATAATTTGAGCTAAAAAAAATGATATTTAAACATTTGAGTAAAAAGCGTTTGAAAGGCTGATTTGTTGATTATCATCCAAAATCACCTTATTTTCAATTGGTATTTGATACTTTGAACTTTGATAAGGCAACATATGTCAACTATCTCTCTTTGGCGAACACAGTTCGGCTCAGCGATCACAGGTGTTAAGTGAAATTCCCTGAGGTATGACCTTTGACCACCACCCACTTTGACCCTTCTGACCTTAAAGTGAACCTCTAGCAAAGCAAAGAATACAAAAAAACTCAAGTGCAATTTTTCAGTAACTTTAGTATACATGTGAGTATACACTTTTTACGATATTTGTCATGTTACTTTGTTTTCAGATAATATGAAAATAAATAACTATATAATGACATTGTTTATGGCAATTTAGTTTGATTAATGACATGACAATTGATTTTTGAATAATAAAACACAAATTATTTAAATGTTTCTGAGTATTACATTAGTAAACTTTTTAGAAAAAGTACTGAGTTTGTCGTAACATTATTCAATTTTGTTTTGAAAGCAGAATAATTAATTTCAATTTTTGGTTTTCCAAAACAACATTGAAATTAATTATCGCTAATGACTAACCTACTCAATGTGACTGACATTTCACGAAGAACAATAGATTCAGGTGCATACAGTAATTAGCGTAACTTCTCAAACATTGTACCATTTCAAAGAATTTTTTTTACATTTTAATGAATTTTACAAAGTAAAATAAAATTTCCAGTTTGCAAAAAAAATCATTTCACTATCAAGATGAATTGTAAACAGTTTGCAGCTCTCCTCTTCAAACCAACACAAGGCATCACTTATTTTGTCTTCTATTTCGCCTTTGTCCAACAAATCTATCAATTCAAAAATGCAAAACTTCTGACACTGATCAAAGTGGCCAACACAATTGTGGCCGCAACAATGGTGCATATGGTGTATCTCTCTTTCTGGTCTCGAGGTAGTCCACTTGAGAGTGCAGTTCACTTTGATGCATTCTTCATTTGTATTGGCAAATCACAGATCAATTTGTTGGTTGCAATTGCTTGCCTTCTCATACTGTACTACAATCATAAGCTCTATGTTGAGACCAACTATCCACTGTTGAGACGGTTGCACACTGTGATTGTGCTCAAAAAGTGGCATCCATTTTTTCTCAAATCAACATTTCAACGCCAAAATGTTTGCCTACGAACACGAAAATGCTATTTGATAGTCCTCAATGTATTCTTGAGCCTCATTGGCTCATTTGGTAAAGCATATAAACTCAATTGCGAGCAGCATATAATCTGTTTTTTTCACATTTCTAGAAATCCTCATTATTATATCGTATATTTATTTTACATATACACTCATCAAATATGGATACAATTCGATGCATCTCTTTGTTACACTAATTTGGATCGGAATTAGCCATTTGAATGGACTGACATTTGGTGTGTTTCTTTTGAACACTGCTCACTCGCTTGCAAACAACATTTCGTGCACCATTGCACTCTTGATGATGTTTTATCAGAAAATTGGTCAAGTTTTCGGACTTTTGTGCAGAGTCTTTTCAAAATCAAAATCAAAAACATATCCACTCAGGCGATATATTCGCTTTCGGTACTCATTTGTGGCGAGTCTTGAGTACTTCTTTGCAATCAATCGATTTCATGGAAAGTTGTTTTGTGCCATTTTGGTTGCTTTCGTGCCCATCAACATTGGCTTCACCATGTGGATCATACAGGGCAAACTGGACATTTTGGCACGGCTGTTTATTCACTTTTGGATTGCGTACGCTTGTGCTTTTCTGTTTGGCTTTCACTTGGTCTTTGCTCAGTGTAGCAAGCACATTCACAAACCTACCAATTTACTCTTTCGGTTGATGGTGCGCAAGAAGCCCACAACTCGAACTCGAGTGCAGCTTGCCCATTTGTTCGAGGCATTGAACACTCAAAATAGATACGGTTTTACGTACGGAGACTTTGGCTTGGTGTCCTTGAATACATTTGCAAAGGTAAATTAAAATGCGAATTTTGAAGTTTAAATTAAAATTAATATATACTGTTTTGGCAGTTTCTTTTGCTTTATGGAAAATTTTGCATTATTTCGTATAAATTGATGGACAGACGAATTATTGAATAAACTAATCACTTTAATTGTATTTATTAATAATTTTTATGGGCTCTCAAATATCCGCCTCGAATCAATGTCTAAGGTGTAGGCTTGTATTTAATAACCCAAATAAAATAGTTACTTTCCCAAATAATAATTATTATTTTCCCAAATAGTAACTTTCCCAAAATAAATAATTTTTATGCCAAGTAAAAAGTATAGCCAAAAATATTTAGTAACTTTCCCAAATAATAATATTACAAAGGTAACTAATTGACCAATTGGGGTATCTACTTGCCAAAATAGGGTAACTAATGTGGTAGGGTGACTAAAAAATAGGGTGACTTGCTCGCCAGCCATCGCGATGAAAACATCGCTCTGTCGGCTCTGTCTGTCTCGCAAGTGAAAGTCCTACTGCTCTACCCACTTTTATATGTTTGTTTGTGTACGTGACATCGCCTTTTGTGATATCTCCCACCTTGCATGTTTCTTGTTGTTGTGCATATCAACTATACCTACTGGTTAACCAGTTCCTGCCGCTTTTCCTGGAACAGTTCCAGAAATCCACTCCGCTCGTTCGGTGCGTCAACCGTTCTGCGAGACAACATTTAACGTGGTATGCTCTTCAGTATTTTCCTTCCCTAATTCCAGTCTTCTCCCTTGATTTACATAACCGATCTACCTGGCTACCGCACCAAGTACACGGTTCTGGATTGGTTTATCACCCACAATCATGGACGAAGACGAAGACGACATTCCCTTGGTGGCCAGAGCCTTCTTTCGTGAGCACCGGTCGGCCAGACGTGTCTCACATCCAACTGAGCAATGTGATGCTAAATCGCTTCTCCTGGAAATTGTCAAGTGTACTGCTGACAAAAAGAACACTGTTTCGAACAAGGCCAAAGTGGTCAACAATGTTCTGCGACTACTCAAGCTCGTTGATCGCGGTCATCTGTCAAAGGATGATGACAATCCCAACTTGCTCTCAACCCAACCCAATCCAGCTGCTACCCATCCTGCCTCGTACCTTAATGAATCTGTGGAATTCCTGCTGACCAAGAATCGATTTCAAGCGCTCAGCCCCGATGTTGGTCTAGAGAAGATAGTCGATTCTAATCTGAATGAAAGCAGTCTCGATCTAGTCAATGTTGACTTTTCTAAATTGTCATCTGACGTTGCCTCATCTAAAGCACTATCAATTCTACATGAACAATCTGTGCCAACATATGTACAAGTGCACCGTCTTTTCTTGCTACGATTGAGTGAACTTCTACTACATGACGACACACCAAAGATTCTGAGCAGTTGCATCAATTGCAAATATCTGAAAAGGACTGAATCTTCGTGCCCAAAACCAGTTTCTTCCTCTTCGATGGACGCAATGACTCAATTTGATTTGGTATATGATGACAGCTCATCCAACCATCTAGCCAATAATCAAAAGTCAATTCTTGAAAATCTTTTATCCAAACTCACCAGAATCGAATCCCAAAACGATTCCTTGCAAGAAGTCATTCAACGCTTGACTGGTCCTATGTCCACTACTATTGAGAAGTCTAATTGTCCTCCATCTAATGAAATGGTGGAACCGATTGTTAGAGATCAGAGGCCGAATCCCAAGATCCGGATCGACTTGGGCGTGTCTTCCAAACAACAAACTCGAACAGCGCATCAACCATCGAAGCAGAATTCATCATCCAAAGCCAGACAGTCTACAAGCGGCCAATCTAGCGTCGTAAGAACTCAACCCAAACAGAACAGCGCTAAGTTTATTCCTCGGTCAGCATTGGCGGTGGCATAGTCAACAGACACTTCTCTGGTTGGACTGGAATTTCGGGCAAGAATTTGGTGAGCTTAATTCGATTGCGCAGTGGCACGTTAGGATCTATCTACGGATGCGCCGATCAACCCACCTGTCATCGTTGTCTGAGGAATGTTCCCGAATCCCTTCCACATATCCTGAACCATTGCAGGGAAATGGATGGTATGCACACTGTACGCCATGACAAGGTTAAAGTTATGATCTTCGACACACTGGTGGCTAAGAAGTGGAACGTCTGGTGCGAGTATAAGATTCCGGTAACTCGAACGCAATACATCAAACCTGACTTGATTGCAATTACACCTGATCAATCGATAGCTTTCTGTTTCGATGTCCGAATTAGCTATGAATTCAACAAAGACACTTTATCGATTCGGGACACAGAAAAGCGGTCAAAGTACCAGCAGTACGACAAGCCAATTCGGGAATACGTTGAACTCTTCTTTCCGAACGTCCGGAAAGTCGAGTACTATGGATTGATCTTTGGTTCGAGAGGATCGATTCACAACGTTACCTTGAATCTACTTAAAGACGCTGGTTTTAGCGATCTCAGAATTGGCGCAATCATAGACAAGATATGTTTCGAGTCACTGCGAATCTACAAGACCTTCCACTTAGCTTCGACCTCCAACGCATCTTCCTAAATTATAATTTAGATCACATTAATTTGTACTTTTATTATTTATTTTCCTATTTGTCCATTTTCGATTTTACTTTTATTTTTATTTTTACTATTTTGTATTAGTATTTATTGTTTTTATTCCTTTCTTGTATCACTTAGCTATTTCGTATCACTGATCTCATGTCAATTTGTGAATTATTAGTCCTTCTAATAAATTGATTTCTAAATTGACCAATTGGGGTAACTACTTACCCAAATAGGGTATCTAATTGACCAATTAGGGTAACTAATTGACCAATTGAAACATCCAATTGACCAAATAGGGTAACTAATTGCTTAATTACTTGTGGAATCCAACAACTAGCCAATTGAGGATCTTGCTTCCCACTAATTGAGAATTTAGCTACCTACAAATTGTAAGATCTAAAAATCAGCATCAATTACATTAACATAATTCAATTTGGCAAAGTGACTAAAATTTTTGGTAACAAAAACTATTTATTTTGGGAAAGTTACTATTTGGGAAAATAATAATTATTTTTTGGGAAAGTAACTATTTTATTTGGCATTTTAAATATAATCCTAAAAATAGCCATTGCTCCAGTTCTTCCAAACACAATTCGGAATCCACTGAAAACGCCCACAGTAGGCCTCCAGCATAGGCGGGAGAAGATTCCGTGGGGGTCCACTTCACTTCACTTAACGGATTTTGCTTATTGTGTTACGGATTGGATTTGGATTAACAGTGAATGTAATATTAGGGGTTTCTTCAATTGTCTCAATTAAAATTGTCGGAATAGAACGTGTCCAAAATAACCTGAGGAACCTAGAAAACGCCGTCAAACTTTGAAAGCAAAAAATTACAATCGCCCCGTCGCGTTCAGACAAGTTCGGACAATTTGGGACTAATTTAGAATCGCTGGTGTGGACTACCTGTCCAGGACTAGTCCCAATGTTCCATCCCTTATGCAATATATACAGTCAACGACTAAAAGTTCTTCATAGTTTTGTAGTCAAATGCAGACATAGTGAATTTTGCCCAACATATGAGAGGGGACAACGAGATTGAGTCTACCGTGCAGACAACGTCTAGACGGCGACCAACAGTCGAGACAGCACACTCATGAGTGATCACCCTTGCACTAACTCAAACTCCTTTACACCCTCACAAGTTTACTTAATTGTATTGACTTTTCCATTTAACTGAGTGCACACAGCACGTGCATACTCACAAATGCAAAGTGATTGTGAGCTCATTCAGATTCTTTGTAACATGTTGCATATGACTCGCATTTTCCGGTGCTTGTTTTGATTTCTTTAGAAATCATTTTGAAAGTCGGGAATTTAATGTTTTGGGTATTACTGATTTGTGAGACGGCAGCAAATTAATTTAATCTGTAGTGGTAAAGAATGAATAAAGGCAAAATTTTTGAATGATTTGGGGTAGGTAAAAAGAAGATATTAAAATGCAAAAACTTTATTGGTTCACATGGTACGTGGTTTAAGAAACATATTTAATCATTTAATTATGAATAGCAAATATTGTTTAGCAGTAATGTCTTTTAGCAGTAATGTCTGACGGTATTTTACATTTTGCATAAGCCCCGCCCCCAATGCAAAAAATGCGTTTAGCAGTAATGGATTTAGCAGTAATGTCCTGTAACCTTATATTAGGTACCATTTTCAAAATTCATTTGCATTTGACCTAGTTTGTTTTGTAATTAAAAACAACACAAATTGAAATATATTTAAATTTATAAATCTGTGAGAATTTACTCTATTTCTGTCTGAATATAGAATACCAGTATTGATAGCCATAATATTTAAACGATGTAACATAATTCGTATCTTTAGGATAGAAAATGAACAAATTAACAAAATGCTGTATTTTTTTTAGTCATAAGATTGACATCAATCAAACATCATATACAGACATTCAAGTAAGCAAAACAATTCATACAATAAAATGCAAACTCAAACAGCATTACTACTTAGTAAATTATAAATTTATTGATTTGATTTGAAATATTTATTATCAAAAACCTTTTTAAAACCCCCAAATAAATAATCTCAAAGCAACTCACACAATGGAAAACGGATATAAATTAGTAAAATGTAAAAGTAAGTAATTGAAAAATTAAACAGTTTATCAGGTGTTCCTATAAAAATAGAAACATGCATTAGTTGTGCAGGACTGAAATAGAAAATAGATTCGTAGTAATCAATTTGTGTTTGTTTGGTAATGTCCAATCATCATCATCTTTGACCACCATCATAATCATTATTGTCATCTAGTATATTACACAACACAATTACCAATTACCAAGAATTCACAGAAATCACTGTAACCTAACTGTAACTCTAGACCTTTTATAACCCTCAGAATTGTACAGTTGAATGTGGTTTACTAAAAAGCTTATTTACAAAACTATAAAATGTTATAATATTGAATGAAACGTCACGTATTCTGCAAATGAACTACTAAATAAAATTGAATGTTTTAAAAAAAATAAATTGTGAAAGACCTTTAATACATAGCAAATTTGAATTTTTTAATTAACCTTACTTTACCTTACCAGCTTTATCAACACAAAAACCATTCAATTTTACAAAACCTATGACGTCAATGAAGTGAACAATTCACTTTTTCCAACAAACATAAAATAAATAAAAACCTCAATGCACACAGGTGCGTCATCATTCTTTGTTTACTTATGAATAATATTATTATGCATTGTCAAATAAACCAAAAACATATTAAAACAATAACCCAAAATTAATATTAATAAACACAATAAACAATGTTCGATCGGGTCCCCCAAAACACAAAGATCATCAATCACTATTCCATTTATATGAACAAAAACAATGAACCATTAAAACTGTTAATCTTTAGGTTAATTACAGCGCACTGTGAAGGTGCATCTGGTCAGAGGGAAAAGTACATAAGTCGAGGTAGATGGTGAGACAGTACAACGATCGAGGGGTGATTACACTCTAACTACAGACAGGCAGGCAACGAGCTTAAATAGACAAATGGTGTGACATTGTGCTGCCTCCTGTGTGGGCAATGACTAGACAATGAACTCACGATGTCCAGTCATAGGTCAAACATCAACATTCCCCGGGTTTAATAAAGAAGAGTCCCGGGACCCAGGGAGTTCGTAACCAGAATCGTAGGTCGAACCAATCAGCATGTCCTGGGTTGCACGATAGCGCGATGACCAAACAACGAGATCTCCAGTAAATCGATTCGGCCAATCCACCAAGTTGAGATCCAAACAGCCGGTCTCCTTGTCTCGGGCAGACAGCTCCACATTGGTCATCGGTGATAGTCTCGGAACATGACGGGCTAAGAACGCTTTCCGAGACTTGCTTCTCTTCAGTTTGACAGGAGTGTTTCTGTCCATTCGTTTACGCTTGGAACGCCTAGTCAAAGTCGGGTCTTCACTTTCAGTTTTGGCATCTTCATAGTTTATGCTTGAACCAACAATATCCTTTTGGTGTTCAGATTCGAGTGGATCGGACAAGACTTGTTCAATCACATTGGGCACAGATTGTCCACTCGTAGATGCCATACTTTGATCATGAGTGATGTTCACAGACATATCACAAACACCCGAGTCGCGTTCGACAGTCCTGCTGGGAACAACCAATTCTGGGACTTGTTCGTCTTCACTATCGGTTAGGTAAGAGTCGTAATACCAATAGTCTTTTCGTGGATCACCAATCGAGTATGACGGAATGTTCCTTATTGAACCGGACAGGCAATGCGGGCTCACTTCCCCACCAAATTTAATATCACATGCTTCGACATGAATCGACTTTCCGCCTTGAAGTTTCACTCGATAATCATCGTCCACAGTATAACCGAGAAAAATCGCATTAGTGTCCCAACAACTTCCATTTAGGACAGAGCACTTACTTCCAAAATCACGGAAATAGTTTTGTTCAGGCCTTTGTCCGAACATCTTCTCATAAGGTGACGGGCCACTGGTTGAGGTCTTTCGGTTCATAACATAGTTCGCGTAATTGAGTGCCTCACACCAAAACACTGAAGACATTCCACTTTGTCTCAGCAGACGATTCATTTCCGTTTGAAGTGCTTCATTCTTCAGTTCAGCTACTCCCTTTAGCTTACTCGTGGTTCGCTCAAAGTTGATGTCAAACTTTCTCAAAATTGAACCAACAGCTCGACGGCAGAAATTTAGGTTGACACTCATACGGACACGACCAATCGTAAAACCTTTCTCCGCCATTTTACGCAAATAGATCTTCAGAAATCGAGTCGCTTCTCCTCTGTAGTCGAGAAAATAGACGGCACAATGGCCAGTGAAGTCATCCAAACACGTCAAAATGAAACGACATCCATCATGAGAAGGCACAAAGGAACTGCACAAATCGATGTGCACCAGATCGGAGGGTCTTCTTGCCTTCGTCAACTTCCTTTGGTTTGTCCCATCAACAGCAAATGATTGCTTCACACAGTTTGCCTTCTGCGTAGACTTGGCCATATTAATCGAATACAGTCCATCGGTTCCAGCGTAAGCATTTATCACGCACTGATTCTTCTGGTTGAACATGCGACACGTGTTTCCCTTGAAGATTACTGTATTGCCATACTTGGTTGCTTGTCGGACTGAAAATAGGTTTGAATCCAGACCATTCACGTATTCAACATCCTTCATCGTGATGAGCGCTGATTCAGTTTCGAGTTTCACAGTCCCAGTGCCAGTCGCCTCAAGCAGTTGACCATTCGCCGCCAAGATCGGAATCGGTTCACTCAGATGATCATAGTTAGTAAACACTTGACGGGTCTTGCACATATGACGACTTGTCGCACTATCAACATACCACTTGTCAGCTGTTACACTTGAACTTGCAATATTTGCCTTCACGATCGGTGCTTGCCGGGCAAAGAACGCTACTTGCTGACAGTCAACTTCAGGTTGAAACATCAAGTCAAAGCTTGAACCTTTACTTCTTTGGTGACAGTTCACAGCCGTGCATGGCTCCGTTGACAGGACATCTCCAGGATGGTCCACGAACTTGTCCACCTTTCCACACGAAGAGCATTCGAGTGTGACCAGTTCCGCGAACACTTTGTCCACACATTCACTCACTTGTTGGCACAGCCTTCGTCGTTCCGTTTGCTCTTCCTTGAGATCCGTAGACCACTCGAACACGAGGCCAAATCTTGCATCCATCATCGCCTTGATGCGATCCTTCCAGTGACACAAAAGTTTCAGCTTCCAGTAAGCACAGCTACACTTGAGGTCAGTTGATGCCATCGTACCAACAAAGTCGAACTCGATCAGTCTCCACCAAACGGCACTTGCACACGAGAGAGAATCCGCCGTACACTTGACTTCCCAGTCGAATACTTCCAGCTTGAAGAAAGGATACCAGATGAGCTTCACAGATTAAGTCTCATAATCTGTTAATCTTTAGGTTAATTACAGCGCACTGTGAAGGTGAATCTGGTCAGAGGGAAAAGTACATAAGTCGAGGTAGATGGTGAGACAGTACAACGATCGAGGGGTGATTACACTCTAACTACAGACAGACAGGCAACGAGCTTAAATAGACAAATGGTGTGACATTGTGCTGCCTCCTGTATGTGCAATGACTAGACAATGAACTCACGATGTCCAGTCATAGGTCAAACATCAACAAAAACAATGTACAAAAAAAACAAAATGAATTAATAGTTCAATGACAGACAAAATGTTCAACTCTGTACTCTATATTCATTGTATATTTCATGATTGGGGCACAATTAGAGAACACTGTACTTAAGCCTGTCTCACTTTCGAGTAAACCGCTCCCTCAACTGCATTCCACTCAACTCACAATTTGCTCACAATTGTTAATAATCAATGCTAATTCCATAAATTCGAATAGAGTGCAGCTATCTCCATAGGTCAAAACGAAAAACAACTTCAAGTGGACACAATGACCCGCACAAAATCAACACAATGTAGAGTGTGAGATAGATTGATTGATGCAAAACAAAAACTAAACAATTCAACCTAAATTATAGAGTCGTAAATTTATGGACATTCGTAGAATGTCATTATTGACTGAAAGTAGTCCTAAAAAAAGATAATATTTAAGATTGCAAATACAAATTACATATGAAATAAAACATCTAATGATATAGTACACAATTTGACATTCTTTGACACAATTATATATTTCAAAACAATGTCAACTAATCATTCAATCAGGCAGAATTAAACGTGGAATCAAGAGAAAAAGACCACAAATCAACAAACAGACAACATTATTAGACAATATATTAAATCAATAAATAAATTGAAGACCCTTTATATTGAATCGAGCATAATTAATATAAAATATAGAAATTGAATTAAGGAGATGAGAAAAATTCTCAATTTTCAATGTGATTTCACCATTTTGATTTCTCTATGGACATTCTCTCAACAGGTGCAGTGCCGAGTCAGGGAATTCAGATAAAAATATTCATGGGTTGGCTGATGCAGAAATGATTATGATTATTTTGTATAACTTTTCATTGATTGAGCGTGAGTTGATAGAAAACAAAACACAAAAAATATTTTTAGGATACCTTTATTTATACCACAATCTTCAAATTGAAAAACATTTACTAAACATTTCTTACTTAACCTATTTTATAATTTCATTTGATTTACCATTTTTATTAAAATTGCTCAACATGTAGTTAGCCAAAAATAATATCACGAAAAATTAACCAAAGAATTTCAATAATTTCTTAATATAAATTCTTGAAGGAAGGTTCCTTGACAGGAGTCCACTTAGTGTGCAGCACCAAAAATGCACTTACATGTCTCAAATTGAGTATTGCTTGAGTGGATGGTGCAATGATGAGCACATTTTCTCGTTCCAAATGGAACATGCACTCACTCAATTATGCACCTCTCGCCACAATATTTTGTAGTACTAACTATCTATCTCGCAACAACACTCACAGCAATATTCTTTGTTGCATTTATCTTGAGTAGATTGGTTCGTGTTCGTGAAACGGTGTTGCACTCAAGTATAGTTGCACCTTAGCACAGGCAAAAACACAAGTAATGGAAATGTAAATATATACCGAAAAGTAAAATAAAAAAACAGTGAAATATAGGGAAAAAATTCAACAACAAAACTCTCAACACACTCAAGACACATCCACGAAATGGATCCACAAACCGCTAATGGATAGTGCAGCAGTACATATTTGGATTGCATGCAACACCATTAGCTAATAATGATAATTGGAGGAGCGAACGAACAAACTCACGCTCGAGCGAAGCGAGAGTGTGAGTTTGTGAGTGATCGACTCCTCTGGCGCCACTCAAAAGGAAAAGGCTTGTTAGCAGGATAGCGTCAACACGGTTCAATGGATCGTCCTGCAAATTTTACCAAATATTCTGGTGTGGGTGTAGACGAACTGATTAGATTTTGGGCACATAAGGTCAAAGGGCACAGGAGATAAAAAATAATTAGTGAAAATTTACCAAGATCTGCATTGAGAAATGAGTGTGTCTGTGTCTGTCATACTTTGATGACTCATCAATAACTGAACTGATAAGGATGAGTGTTCGCAATACTCCCGCTCCGACTTCACGCCAACGGCGTCACTTATGACTAGTATCATAAACAGACAAAATGCACAAAACATTTACTTTCACTTGGAGTAATAGAAAATTGAGGGGAAAACATTAAAAAAATATTATTTAATTGAATATTCATTTTGGAAGAAATAGATTGAATAAGATGGTTCAATTTGCTCGAAAAAATTCAATTTAAAATGAAATTCTACCCCAAACTCCCAACAAACTTATTGGAAAATAAATTACCACGACCACAACAACATTTATAAATCTTGAAACATTAAATATCGAATTTATAGAGAAATTTAAAAATTAAAACTATGAATCAACTACCCAATGTATTATTGATCAAATATTTAAGAGAACCTTTTGTTACGGCGTTGTGTTAGCTGTTCGGGTTAAATATGTGCTGCCGCTAAAAAATTGTAAAAATTTTATAAACCATAAATCGTCGTATTTTTTCAAAAACAATTTGTACCTTTAATATCATTATATCTATTGAGTTTCTTGAAATTATATGTATAGTTGTGTGTGTTTTTAGCGATCCCCAGAAATTGGCTGTAATTTTGATATTTATTGCTTGCAACCGGAATTGAAACTTGAAACATTTAATTAGATTAACATGGACGTATCTATTGAAAAAAAATTAATTGAAAAAAATTTAGATAAAGATAAAGAGTTGACCGATAAATAACAGTAGAAATCAAAATGCAATTCGTTCTTTAATTTTTGTTCACTTTTTATTTAAACCAAGTTCAATTTATATTTAAATTTATACTTCAATGTGAGAGAAACAAAATTGTACCAAAAAGAGAAACAAATTGACAGACAAATTGATTTTTTTATATTAACAAAAAAACGTAGGCTTCACTGCAGTACATTAGCATTCCAACGTTAATCTTGGGCCATTTGAAATGTTTAAAAAGTCATCCCATTTATAAAATCGTCACATAAATTGTGCTAAACCTTGGAAAGTCGATAGTAACGACCTTTCCAGACAGCCTTAAACCATGGATGTGTTGTAATTTGCTTAAGAAATATTCAAGTTCGGTTTTTACTTGTCAGATGCTAGCAAAATTGATTAGAGTTGAACGTGTGTATTAAGTTAATTTTAAAAATATAGAGATTTAAATAAAATAAACCTTTTTTAAGAATGTTTCCCAACCAAAGTTAATAGTAAATCTAAAAAAACTGAAGAAAATTTTTACAAAATTCTTACAAAATGACATTTAAAAAATGTTTAAAAAAATATAAATTCAAATTTAAATTTGCTAAAATATAAATGGAAAATAAAACTGAATACAAATTGAACATTACTCGTATGTAAATAAATATAAGACCTTTAATTTTTCTTGCTGGTAAACATTTAATCAACTTTAAAATTTTGAAATAAAAGAAAATGGAAAAGATAAATTCCCCCAAAAAATCTCTGCCACTTTGACAAATTGCTTTTGAAGGCATTTGGCAGTTGCAGGCATTCGGTGAGATGTTAAGTCTAACATAAAGTGCAAACATATATACAAAAGAAATAGGAATTGAAAAACAAAAGAGACTAACACTTGTAAGAACCGAAACGTAAAAAATCGCGAATCAAGAAAAACTCAAATTCAAATAAAGTTTGCCTTTATGCTTTCATTTTTCTTTTATTTTAACAGAACAAAAAGAAGAAAGCAAACTAAACGAAAAGGTTTATGACTACCAAATGAGTGTACCAAAGTCAAAAACAAACAAAGAGCCGAAAGCTGTTCCGAATGCGATTTAAGCGCTTGAATAAATAGAAAGTCTTTAACTTTATGTGTAAAATGTTGAAATTTCAGCTCACAAAGCAAATTTTACTCTGCAAATATATATAATTGTCTGAACGTGAGTGAAGACTATCCCTTGACTTTTGGCCGTTTTTGTGCACGCAACTCCTCCGAGGTTTCTTGACCGATTTGGATGAAATTTGGCAGAAATGATTAAAATTATGTGAATTTGTGCGTAACGTGCTCAAAAGGTCAAAAAGTTGTGTTTTAGGTATAGCTGCCATTCAAATTTCACCTAAGTCATTCTTCTGTTTGAGGGTCAAGCCATTTTCCAATGTTCCCAACAATGAGTGCAACAATGTGAGTTCAACCATTTAATGTTTGAGCGCATGATTGGTTTTTGGTTAGGTTTTAGGTAGGTTAGGTGCGTGTAGGATTGGGTTTAGGTGAGGTGTTAGGTAGGTTAGGTGCCGTGTAGGATTGGGTTTAGGTGAGGTGTTAGGTAGGTTAGGTGCCGTGTAGGATTGGGTTTAGGTGAGGTGTTAGGTAGGTTAGGTGCCGTGTAGGATTGGGTTTTGGTTAGGGTGTTAGGTAAGTGTGGGCGTCGTAGTTCAAGTGGTCTCACGTTCAGACTAAAGACCACGGATATAATCCTTGGTCTTACTTATTACACTTTATAAGTTCAAATTTCAAATTTAGCACCCGCAGGGCCCACTAGTAAAATTCGTTCCAACACTAAACGAGAACACAAATGTAAATATAAACACAAATGTAAATTGCATGTGTACGGTGCAACACAAAATTGTAGAATAATTTTGCTTAAATTTAAGGAAAATACAATTTTTTATCTAAATAACCAAATTTGTGTATGGAATTGTACAAATTAACAGTCCAACATTCAAACTAGTAAGTTGACCACAAGAAAGTGAAAATTAAAGTTGATTAAAACATGGAAAATTCCGTGTTGAAAATTTTCTGTTTTGAAATTCAAATTTGTTTGAGTTATTCTGACAATGAGTTGCAATATCAAAGAGGCCAATTCATCATGATTAAACATTGTTTTAGATTAATGTGTCTATTTTCTGCTAATTATTTTAAATAAAAAATTAAATATTTGTTACCTTTTAAGATTCGTGGGTTTCGAGTGACTGGTAAAATAAAACTAAAATTGCAATCCTTTATCAAATAAATTGTTATTTTTTAATTTTTACAAAAAAATCATTTAAAAATAAAAAACAGTACTAAATTTCTATCAGGTCATGAAGTTTATGAAGGTGTTTTTTATCGTTTTATTGAAAAGAATCATCTTTAAAATCGAGTTTTAATGGTAAATCTTAAGAGATTTGGAGGTTCTTGTGCATAAAATTTTCAGAAAAATGAGGAGAATTTGAAAATTGACTTTAAATTGATGTTTCAAGCCTAGAAATTCGAAATTTAGACAAAAATGCGCTTAAAACTTGAATATCTCAAAAACTTTTGATTTTGATTTTGATCCCAACTCAAACGATCGAGTTCCGACACTAATTGATGTTCTAATTTTGATCCCAACTCAAACAATCGAGTTCCGACACTAATTGATGGTCTAATTTTTGATCCCAACTCAAACAATCGAGTTCCGACACTAATTGATGGTCTAATTTTTGATCCCAACTCAAACAATCGAGTTCCGACACTAATTGATGGTCTAATTTTTGATCCCAACTCAAACAATCGAGTTCCGACACTAATTGATGGTCTAATTTTGATCCCAACTCAAACAATCGAGTTCCGACACTAATTGATGGTCTAATTTTGATCCCAACTCAACCAATCGAGTTCCGACACTAATTGATGGTCTAATTTTGATCCCAACTCAAACAATCGAGTTCCGACACTAATTGATGGTCTAATTTTGATCCCAACTCAAACAATCGAGTTCCGACACTAATTGATGGTCTAATTTTGATCCCAACTCAACCAATCGAGTTCCGACACTAATTGATGGTCTAATTTTGATCCCAACTCAAACAATCGAGTTCCGACACTAATTGATGGTCTAATTTTGATCCCAACTCAAACAATCGAGTTCCGACACTAATTGATGGTTTAATTTTGATCCCAACTCAAACAATCGAGTTCCGACACTAATTGATGGTCTAATTTTGATCCCAACTCAAACAATCGAGTTCCGACACTAATTGATGGTCTAATTTTGATCCCAACTCAAACAATCGAGTTCCGACACTAATTGATGGTCTAATTTTGATCCCAACTCAAACAATCGAGTTCCGACACTAATTGATGGTCTAATTTTTGATCCCAACTCAAACAATCGAGTTCCGACACTAATTGATGGTCTAATTTTGATCCCAACTCAAACAATCGAGTTCCGACACTAATTGATGGTCTAATTTTGATCCCAACTCAAACAATCGAGTTCCGACACTAATTGATGGTTTAATTTTGATCCCAACTCAAACAATCGAGTTCCGACACTAATTGATGGTCTAATTTTGATCCCAACTCAAACAATCGAGTTCCGACACTAATTGATGGTCTAATTTTGATCCCAACTCAAACAATCGAGTTCCGACACTAATTGATGGTCTAATTTTGATCCCAACTCAACCAATCGAGTTCCGACACTAATTGATGGTCTAATTTTGATCCCAACTCAACCAATCGAGTTCCGACACTAATTGATGGTCTAATTTTTGATCCCAACTCAACCAATCGAGTTCCGACACTAATTGATGGTCTAATTTTGATCCCAACTCAACCAATCGAGTTCCGACACTAATTGATGGTCTAATTTTGATCCCAACTCAAACAATCGAGTTCCGACACTAATTGATGGTCTAATTTTGATCCCAACTCAAACAATCGAGTTCCGACACTAATTGATGGTTTAATTTTGATCCCAACTCAAACAATCGAGTTCCGACACTAATTGATGGTCTAATTTTGATCCCAACTCAAACAATCGAGTTCCGACACTAATTGATGGTCTAATTTTGATCCCAACTCAAACAATCGAGTTCCGACACTAATTGATGGTCTAATTTTGATCCCAACTCAAACAATCGAGTTCCGACACTAATTGATGGTCTAATTTTGATCCCAACTCAACCAATCGAGTTCCGACACTAATTGATGGTCTAATTTTGATCCCAACTCAACCAATCGAGTTCCGACACTAATTGATGGTCTAATTTTGATCCCAACTCAAACAATCGAGTTCCGACACTAATTGATGGTCTAATTTTGATCCCAACTCAACCAATCGAGTTCCGACACTAATTGATGGTCTAATTTTGATCCCAACTCAAACAATCGAGTTCCGACACTAATTGATGGTCTAATTTTGATCCCAACTCAAACAATCGAGTTCCGACACTAATTGATGGTCTAATTTTGATCCCAACTCAAACAATCGAGTTCCGACACTAATTGATGGTCTAATTTTGATCCCAACTCAAACAATCGAGTTCCGACACTAATTGATGGTCTAATTTTGATCCCAACTCAACCAATCGAGTTCCGACACTAATTGATGGTCTAATTTTGATCCCAACTCAACCAATCGAGTTCCGACACTAATTGATGGTCTAATTTTGATCCCAACTCAACCAATCGAGTTCCGACACTAATTGATGGTCTAATTTTGATCCCAACTCAAACAATCGAGTTCCGACACTAATTGATGGTCTAATTTTGATCCCAACTCAAACAATCGAGTTCCGACACTAATTGATGGTTTAATTTTGATCCCAACTCAAACAATCGAGTTCCGACACTAATTGATGGTCTAATTTTGATCCCAACTCAAACAATCGAGTTCCGACACTAATTGATGGTCTAATTTTGATCCCAACTCAAACAATCGAGTTCCGACACTAATTGATGGTCTAATTTTGATCCCAACTCAAACAATCGAGTTCCGACACTAATTGATGGTCTAATTTTGATCCCAACTCAAACAATCGAGTTCCGACACTAATTGATGGTCTAATTTTGATCAATAATTTTGATGTGCAAGTCTGTTCCACTGTGCCGGATCAAATCGATTCTTCAGTTCACCAATAGACAGAACTACGAGCAGTAGACAACGACGTATAGACTTGTCGATCGAGTGGAAGGAGTGAGGAGGAATGAAACCAGGCGTGAATTGGTCCAACAGGGAAACTTTACGTCGAAGTTCGTTGAATTCTTTATGGATTTCGATGCATTCTTGATTTGATTGGTTTGATTGAAGGTTGAATTGTTCTGATCGAATAGGCCATGGTGATAGTGGAGGAGTAGGATAGAGTGAAACTGATGGATCCATGTTGAGATTATTATAATACATTGTTGTTAGTTTAGTTAGAAAATCACGACTGAATCGTGTGACTGTCCAATTCGACTGTCGAAGCGCAACTGAGCACCTATGACATTTTTACATTGCATTTTTAAATTGACTATTACTATTAGACTTGGTTTGGGTTTGCTACTCTTTCAACGTTGACTTTGGATTTTGATGTTGTGATTTGTTGGTGAAATGGCCAATTTGTCTAGAAGAAGGCAGAAGAGGAATGCAAGAGAGGAAACATTAATTTTTTTTGTCACGGTAATTTTGTGTTGTTGTTGGGCAGTGTACACACGAATGAACAAATGTGCAAGTTCAAAGTGCAAATGTAATAAACTTTTTAATTTCACATTTCAAGGTAATAAAAAGTGAGGGGGAAAGAAAAGAGTTGGGAAAGTGCATTAAAGTTCATTTTGTGTCAACTTGACTCTTTCAGCTCTAAATACACCAAAATGTATGAATGATTGCTATTCAATTTAGGTTTGAAGTATGGACACATTTACAAATATTCAAAACTATAGCCTACATGCGAGAATTTTTTGCCTAACGATTCCATTGAGTTTAAGATAGATTTAAGATGTTCCATTCCTCATATTTTGTGTTTAATATCTGAATATTTTCCCCATAAATTTCTTATTTTTCAAATAGAATAAAAACGAAAAGTTAAAATAAAATTCAAAGATCAATTAGTAATTAATTTTGCAGACAATTTTCAAATTTTCAAATCGAAACGAGTAATCAATAATAAAAAGGATCGATATTAAGTGGGTAGTTTAATTCCATTCTGTACCTTTACATTTGATCGAAATTGGCTCGTTGATTTTGTAAACTGATTAATTGCGTTTAATTAAAGTAAATTAAATTCAATATATAAACCAAAAAGTATACACAGAACGAGTACTTGAAAATGTAAAATCAATTTTCAAATATTTAAAAATGAGTCGAGTTGATTAAGTTGAGCGTACCATGAAGTCTAAATTCATCCTGTAAAATACCTAGTCCTTACAAACCGCATTCAATATATAAAAGTATACCCGGAAGTGCTTTCTTTGTCTTCTCGTGTCTTCATTTGCCGCTGGACAACTTCCTGGTCAACGGAAACGGTTGCCCTTGGTCGTCTTTCCTCAATCTCCTGGTACTTGGCCAATTCGGAGGATGTAGTTTCCTCGAAGGAGCTTGATAGTTTCCGTTTGAATATTCGTGATGGTTGAGTAGAATCTGGGATTTCTTGGTTTGAGGGTAATCGGTTGGACTGGATTCTCGGATAATTCCATTTGTGGATGGTCCAGTTGTTTTTGTTGTAGCTTCAACATGCGATACTTTTGGCATCGTCGTCGGTGTTTCTCTAAGCGGATTTCCCGTTCTTTGGTTGACTCATTTGGATTTGGTCGTTTCCTTTCCCGTTATTTTCGAAGTCGATTCTGCCGCTCAAACATCGTCTCGGTAATTCGCTTTTGAAGAAACAGAACTGTCCATACACAGATAACGTGCATTGTCTCGTATATCTACACATTCCATTGTAGAATATTCTAAAGTCTACTATAGATTGTGATAAGACTAAATGTCACTCCCTATCACAACATTCAAAACCAAACAAAAAATCCGTTTATCAGATAAATCAAACAAAATATTATTAAAATCCAAAAAGGCAAGGCAAATATATAAATGAGGATACACGCAAAATAGACCAAAAGACTAAAACATCTGATAATAGATCAGATCAGATTAAAATATGATAAATCCAATTATATAATGTTAGATAATGACAAGTAGTAGAAGAATGTTTTCGGGTAGATAAGAAAGAATATTAAAAGTATAGAAATCTATAATAAAACGACATATAAAAGTAATTTTCGAGCCAAATGAAGTGACCCGAAGAAGCATCACCATCATCTCTTCATTCTCTTCAATGACGTTTTCGTTTGTTGTCCAGTGCCTTCTTTTTCTCTGCTTCTTTAGCGTCAATAACAATGAGCCTTGGTTGGTTTCGGCGACGAACATCTGGAGAACCTGACACCGAAGTCGACGGACTGAAGTTCAGTCTGACGTACCGGACCGGTGCCGTAAAATTGGGCTGTTGGCCATAGAATTCCGAATAATCAGAATCCTTTAAAAAACCCGAGTAATTAAAAAAATCTATAATTACAGTTACTGACGAGAACGAAATCGATTGATAAGGACCGGAATAGGCACCAAAACGATTGTGACCAGGCGAACTGAGCACACTACTAGTGGACAAGTTTGAGGTTCCACTAAGACCATTTTGAAAAGGGGACAAAAGCGGGCGCTGTTCATCTTTGCTCGAGGATGGTAACATTGAAGTTCCCGAACTAAATCGATTGGATGTATTTTCATCTTGAGCCCAGAGCTATTAGAATTTAAAAACAACGAATTACAATAAGAACTACATCGATAGCAACACAAATTCTTACCCGTGCCAGCTCTACGAAACGATTGCCACTAGTCACTCGAGAAATAGCCGGTTCACGGGAACCAGAATCCATTCAGTGTGAATTTTTGTGATTGTAGGACAAAGTCCGAAAGCCGATGACGATACAGACAACGAGAAGACAGCGCACCGAGTGACACACAAGCAGGAGAGCGCACACGAACAAAGCCGAGCTGTTCACAAACACAACGTTGGGTGTTGCCCACAAAATGCACTAAACATAAATTTTGTTACTTTAGTAAATTTTGTTTACCATTCATAATTTTGATGGGCTGTAGCGTCCACTCATTTGTTCAATACAAATCCAGTGCTGCCAGACGTTAAGTACAGTCAGTCAGATCGATCACGCGACCACTACCCTAAATGTTACTGTGAAGTTAACGCTACACCACCACACTATGGTCGGACAACACGTATTTGCCTCCTGTGTTTATCAAAACAAACCAACTAGTGCTGCTTTTTTGAATTTCATACTTTTGTTTTTGATCATATTTGAACCAATCTAACCCACAATTGATGGTTCAGGATAGTTCCCACGAATGAATAATCGAATCTAACCCACAATTGAAGGAACAGCAACGACTCAACATTGCGGACAATAGCAACCCTGAAGATTATGTTCGGGTGCATAGCGAACTGTTGGAACGCCAACTCGAGTGAGGACTGTTCACTTTATTCCAATATGACTCAATGTCATCCTGGTTCTTGTAATCCTAAACATTTACAATAAAAAATTTTATTTTTATAACTTGAACAATGGAAATAGTTTCTGAAAAGATTAGTTTTGGATTTACAAAATTAGTAAATAAATCAATTTATATCGAAAGATTAATCATGTCAATTAAAGGTTTCGACATTACACCAGAACATGTTACAAAATTAGATCTTTGTTCTACAGGAACTAATCACTTATACAGTCAACCCCCCATAATAAGTTTCAGCTGCGTTTCGAAAGGGGGTCTGTTTCCTGGGGTGCTGTCAAAGTTAATCAGATTAGCCGAACACTATTTCTACTCAAACAGTTCTCGTTATGTTAAAATAGCCCGTTATCTCTACCTTCGCAGGCACCCCAAGAAACAGACCGGGTATGTTTTCTGAGGTGAAAAATTGAAAAGTGTTCGTTTTTTGAAGTGAATTTTTCAGTTGAGCACACCACCCGCTCTTATGTTTTTATTTAGTCTTTTAACTATTTTAAACCATTCAAAATACAAAATAATTTATATACAAAACAATTCTAATGCTACATTTCATCAGATTCGCTATTTTCAAAGACATTATGCAATTCACGTAACTTTAATCATGTCCAGTAGACATTTCCGATCCAAGTTGGTCATGGTGAGAGGTAGCAGATAGTCTTGTCCATTCATGTCGGTCTACCCTTTTCTTAACGTCGTCTTGAATCCTTTCCATGCCGCGAACCATTGACAACCGATCGTATTCTGTCTAGTTGTTCTCTAATTCTGGATTTCCTGATGAACATGTAGAATGCAGTCGGTTATCGGGAAAGAACCAAAACTTCTTATTTGTTCAAACATTCCGTCCAAATGAGAGGTGGAGTAACACTCTTCACTAGATAATCATCGTGGAACGAACTTGTTGCAAACGGAATTACAGGCTAAATAAATAAAAGAATTTAATATACATTCATATAAATAAATCAGAATACTCGATAAAATAATTGATTCTTTTGTTGGTGGAGGCATCTTCAGTGGATGATCATTTCGAAGGTGATCGGAAAGAAATTAAGTTTTGTCACAGTTTGGTTATAATTCAGTAGCTTGTGTTGAAGATAACAATCCGAACACTAAGAAATAATCGTTCTTCAAAAGAAAATTTCGATAATACTTCGAAAAAGATCGATCAAAAAGCTAAAACAATTCTTAGTTGGTGCAGATCTGTCGACAGCCGAATGTGTTTGTTTTTATTTATCGTGCACTGCGGCGTTCGGCAACACAAACTGACCGTTCATATAAGACGTATCTAGGGGGGGTATGTTTCTTGAGATGTGCGTGTTATGGGGGTTGACTGTAGAGTCATCTTGCTGCGTCACTTGAGTGAGGACAATCTCGCCAGACTCAATCAGATTGAATCAATATTATAGCACACAAATGATCACATATTCTGTAACTCCATCATTCTACAGAATCCATCACTCTGTTTATCAAATTACATTGCTTTCCAAATTGATCTGTCTGCATATCTTGTGCATTTAAATACGTAGAACCCAAAAATATAATGTTAAAAACTTGTGAGATACCTTGTTTTCGAAGAATTTGGTGATTATCAGCGAGGAGATGTCAATGAGTCTATCCCGATTCATCATACGCTCCGATTATGAGAAGACGACACTGACATTGACGATATTAACTACTCTCAGTGTAATCATATATGATTGATTTGGTTTTGTTCTTATTTTAATAACAATTTTGATTAAAATTTATATTATAATCTTTAAATGGTTTTTATAGGAATGGGTAGAAATACGGTTTGATCAAAAGTGTATGTCAAGGGGGTCTGGCCTTTGATCAAGACCTGATCACATGGGGGATGGGAGAGTTCAAAAAGTCGATTTTCTTGATCACGTGATTAAAGTACGCCCCCTATGACAATTTTGAGGACATTGTTGATTACTTAAATACGAGTGTATGACATTTTTTTAAAAATAACACAATAAAATTCGTACATTTTAAGATACAGATTTGAAATTCTTAATGGTGATAATGACTCGAATGAAAGCATACATTTGGAGTTTAGTTTTATTTATTAGTTCATTTATCATTTCAAATGAATTTGTAATCGTGTTCACGGATATTTATTGATATTAAAAGTGTTGTACATTTAGTGGTACAGATTTAGATTGTGATTAGCAACGGGACAATACAAACAGTGAGATAATTGGTTGATATGAATTTCACATTGTGAAAAGATACAAAAGGTTAGAAAGAGTGTAATATGAGATTAGAATCCATAATAATTATTAGAGATAAATGAAGTAGCAATCACATGCATGCGCAAGTGGACGAAATGGTCCAAATGCTGGGCAACATCGTCTCGAACCCATTTGATTGATGGTGAGTTGTTGAAGATTCGGGAAAACAGATGGAGTTTGTGTTCTGAGAAAAACAATTAACAAAGCAGCTTAAAATTAATTCAATCTCTGGCAATTTGGTCGATATACCTCAATACAATCGTCGATCATCGCCACCTAGACAAAGTAATTAACATCATTGAAATGTATTTTTGATAAATATTATTTCTAAATGGTTTATGGTGAACAATATATTTCACAACATTTAACATTTCTCACAACTAGCTCCAAAGTATGCAAGTGTAGATCAAATAAATCATTATGCATGACTGATTTTACTGTTTTTATATGTTTCCACATATATTCATTTTAATATTTTAATAGGTTTTCATTATTTTCTTGACGTTTCATAATTGGTCATACATAAAGATTTTTTTTATAATTTAAAAAGTTAAAAATTTACAATATTTTTAAAGATTAACTATTTAGAATTTAATGGCAAATTTAGCCGTGATTTTGCCACCTTGCGTACAATTTTCCTATTTTATTTTTGACACTAGACTATCGTGGATAATTGTCTTTTGAAGTATTTCATATGTGATGCATTCAAGACATTCTACTTTGCAAGGATTAATCAGCATGGCGTTCCATTTTTTAAGAAAAGCTTTCAAAAACCAAATATTTTTAATCGCAATTCATATAGTAAAAAATTTAGTTTTCATTTCATTCAGTTTTAATATTTTACAATCTTTATTTAATATTATCGTGATTTACTATCTTTGAAAAATTTTAATGGTTTTACACGTATTGTCGTTGCCGAGCGCCCCCCATCTAAAAATTCTATTACTCATTATTTTTGTTCGCACTTATAATTAACACAGAATATAGACGGAGTCGAATAAAAAGGTACTCATTCTTTAATTAATATTCACTGTCTATGTTTTCTCGTTTAGTGCAGTAATTTTATCATACACGTAATCAGTGACTATATCAACAATCTTTCCAATCTTTTGAGTCATTCTGTTTTCATCACGATTCTCTTCTCTCCTTTTCCACTCAAAAATCAAAATCCCAGAGAATTTTTGGATATTTTATTAGAATGAATCAATTGGTAGTTGAATAGTAGATAGTAGACAGTGTTCAAAAAGGTAATTTAAATTTAAAGTTTCATATTTTTAATTAAATCTTTATTCAGTGAATGGTTTTAATCTGCTTGTGCGTATTTGTGATTTTCATAGAAAAAATGTGATTTTAATCCAATTTTTTGAAAAATCTTGAATCGTTAAACTTCATCCAACTTCCGTTAAAAGGTTGTTTTAAATCGTCATATGACAATTCAGTTTGATTATACAGTCTGGGGTTTTCAGGTTTGCTTGCATTTACCTATTTGATTTTCAATTTTAAATAAAGATTAAAAAATTTGCATCCAATCTATTAAGAGTGCAATCGAAAAGGTCTAATATGTTAGATACGAGATTAGATTAGATTAGACGAGATTTATAATGTCAAGTAATTTTATGATCATTTTAATGGTACTACATGTACATTTTAAGAATTTATGTTTATGATTTAAAAACATTTGTACATTTTCTGAAAATTCTAGAACATTACGAAACGTAAGCAAAGGTCTATGAGATTAATTGTCACACAAATTACGGACAAAATTCATTCGCTTGAAATTATAGTTTTAAAATGTTAGTTAATTTAAAAAATTGTTTCTGATAAAGTTTGAGTTTGTTCAAAAGGTAAAATGTAAATTACATTGTAATCTCTATTTTAAGCTTAATTCAACATTTGTTCCAGATATTTTGGGTACCATGACATTTGACTGTGTACAATTCCCAAGAATGCAATGAGACAGATAACATTTCAAGATAATTTTTCTTATCAGACACATTTTAATGTATTCTAAGGTTGAAACTTGACACTCTACATAAACGGTTATATTCTTGAAAAATCAGATTTTTCTTTACTTGTTACTATATGTGCATTTAGCTTTCCAACTTTAGCGGGATTTAAAAGGTTAATTTATAAACTATTTTTTTTAACAATTTGATAATTATTTCCTAAGAATTGATATAATGTCTTTTGTTATTTGATTCATGATTTTCTGAGAAGGGAAACTTGAGAATGAACAGCATGAACAGCATTATGAGATAAAGGAAATATAATTGAGAATTAAAAAATCGTGAATTTTGTATGCGGGTTCGATGATATGAAAAGGGTAATCTCAGTTTTTGTATTCTTTTTAATGGTAATGATTGGCGATTAGCGAATTAAATTTAGTGATTGGTTGAAAATTCATTCTTGAAAACTATATTCCCCATTCTTTCTGATCATAGCTTTCGACAATATAATTTATATTTTGAGAATAGTAGGCAACTTTGCAATTTTGATTGTTGCTTCAAATTAATCGTCAATCGAAAACAAAGCTACGTGTATTGCAGGATTTATGTCATCAGATGTTTGATCAACCTCAATGTGAACTTGCTAAAAAATAACCTAAAATAAAATTTATAACAAACAGAATAACAAAAATGTTCAAATTGTAATCAAAACAGCAAATCACACTTGCCAAATTTTACATCACAATCTTATCTTAGACTACTCCGACAATTTTCAAATATACGAGCAAAGTTGATCAATATCAATTTGATCAAATTTTTGAAGGAAATGATAGATAAAGATCTCGTCGAACTTTATGATAATAAACGGTAAGCATTTAATGTACAATGTAAAAGTTCACTCTTATAGAAAATATTACTATTTCATTAAGGATTTTTGTGAAATTATTACAACGGGTTTCAAAAAGGTCTTTCTAATTGGAGGAGCGACCGCAATCACTCACGCTGAGCGAGCGAAGCGAGCGAGGTGTGAGTGATTGCGGGAGCGACGATATATACCCGAGAAAAATGTAACTTCAGTCATTTGTTGTGTGCGCTACAACTCAAATACGAATGCATGTATCGCTCTGAAAATTTAACACAGTGTTCTGGTTGTGGTCTAGATGTGCTGTATAGTTTTGTGGCCATATAGGTCAAAGGTCAAAGGAATAGAGATTTTGAGAAAAATCCAAAATTTTGTATTGAAATGTGAAGGAAGCTAGATGTCAACTCTGTGTGTCCCTCTGTGGCACACGCTTTCCCTGGCACGACCACTGTGCGCAATAGAGATGCGCAGTAGCAAGCACACTCAAAGGTGATTCCAGAAGATGGATGCGGACCATTTGACTTGAGTGCAGGTGTTGTATTTGTTTACATTTTCCGATATATTTGAGAATTATCATTATCACATTTAATTGGTGCGAAATTTTAAACCTAACAACTTTATTTTAAATAATGCAGTGATGCTCATCTAATCATTGACATATTTATATTTCCAATAGTAAAAATTTAATTTTTGCAATATCGACTATTTGTTCACCAAAATGCCTTGCCGAACTACTCTGACAACCATTGACTTTGTATTAGATCTATGGATAATGTAACATAATTAAAACCGTTTGACGTACCATTGCAACCTAACAATGATACAAAACATAAAGATAAACAAGGACAAGAACAATTGCACAAATGTGATTTCTAGATGGGAGAATCTATCCTCGGATCATGAAAATAGTCGAATTTCTATTTGGATTTGTGAACCGAGTACCAATTTTCAATTTTTTGCTTTGTTATTCTTTTTTTGAATGATGTTTTCTTTTTACTTTTGAAATATAAATGAATCTGTATGTTTAGTATAAGCGACTGTTTCTGAGCATTAAAGCAAAACAAATGCAAGGAGAATCAATAAGATTTGCAGGCTGTGACCATAAAGAAAGCGATGTTCATGATCCAAAGTCTACAACGTGCGATGTAAATCGAGAATTATTCTGTGATATGAATTGCTTTTGGCTGAATGCGATGATCTGCGTATTAAGGTACATCGTTTGCATGTGTTTGATGAAGAGACAAATTAGATTGATACATTAAATTTTTGTCCAACCAAATTGTCCAACCAAAATTGAATTCTCGATTTTAATGTGACTGAGTGATTTTAGCGTTTTACACACTTTCGCTCCGACATTCATGCCAATGGCATTACCTATTTTTATTGATGATAGCCATAATGTTTCAAAATGCCAGCTGCTGGTTCAAATACTAGTTTTTATGTTATATTATTTTACCAACATAATTGCTGGAAATTAATCATGAAGCTCGTATTTGTCACTTGGCACCGTTGTGTGTATATATGAGCCAATCTCACTTCAATACAAAAGGTCAACAAAATCTTCAATTTTGTAATCTTTAAACCCACTTTTAATTCTAACCAAATTCTAACTCATTGAAAAAACAACAGATTAGCCATTTTTCCCCTGAACATCGCTTCCATTCAAACACTGAAACTGAATGTATAATGTATTGAAGTATTTAATAGATAGCTATTTTGTATTTACAAGTTTTTTTAAATTGTACCACATTTTTATCAATAAATTGTAAATACAATTTCCATAATATTTTTTGAACTTATCTTTTTATTATCAGAATTGTAATTTTATTCCCATCAAAGACCAGAGATATCAAAAGTACAAAACAATTTAACACGTGACACGTTTTATTATTACACGCATTATAGTTTGTATTCAATTCTGGCGAAAACTTTGGCCAAACAGAGCAAAAGAGCAAACAAACGTCAATAACTACACAGAAAGCAAACTTCATATTTCTTGCTGAATTTCTCTTAAAAATGGTTTCCTTTAATTATTTCACATTTATAAAATTAATTGTGCTATTATATAATCAAACACTGATTAGTTGCCTACTGCAACAGTAGACTAAGTTGGAAAGTTTAATTTTTTGATTTTAATAATTATTTAATAATTTGGATTGATTTACAAGTCACCTATTTTTTTGTATATTTTCAATGTTAAACTAATGTTTTTAATATTAATTATATTAATATTTTTAAATTTCTTAATTTACCATTTGTTAGTTTCAAAAATTTTTGAGATCTTTCTCTTAAATAGTATTTATGCCTAAACATTGATTTTTTTGTACATGTACTATCTAATAATAAGTATACGTTGATTTTAGGTAAAATGGTAAAAAATATATAAAAAAGAATTTATTTAAAATTTAAATAATATTGAAGTAAAGTTATGTAATTTTGCATAATATGAAATCGACTGAAATTATACTAAAAGGGACATTTTGTTGAAATGATGTTGGTAATTCAATACAATTCTCAGGTTGATTGCCAACTTTGCACCTCGATGCCACGGTTTTCACTGACGATCATGTTGAAAAAGCTATTGCCGAGGGACTGCTTCTGGATCCAGAAGGGTTGAATGTGGTTGGCCATGATTGAGAGGTTGTGAGTACGAGGTGGATACGAGGTGAGGACGAGGTGATGATGAAGTACGAGAAAACGAATAACGATCACGAGAAAGTGGTGAGCAAAAATAAAAGAGAAGACGTCCAAATCGTTGGATCATTTCGTTCGAACTGTCTACATTTATGCTCAAAGCACTCACCCAGAAAAGTCGTTTACAGATGCATCTGTAATTCTTCACAAAATTACAGATGCATCTGTAAATTTTTAGCACTCAAATCAACTTTAATTTCATGTGACCTTTAGCCCGTTTGTATATTTGGATATACAAAGATCCATATTTAATAATTTGAATATGCTGAATCCAATGGAAATGTTAGTTTTGATCTAACTAATTAGTAATAATGGTTATTTTCCTTCCAATAAGTTTCGATAGCTGCAGGCCTGGAAGTGAAGCTAACATTCAGTGGACCATCTGATTAAATCGTCCCTTTTGGAACAGCTGAAATAGCATGTTTCTCATTAAATTTTTGCTTCTGTCTTGTCATTAATCGATTAAGAAAGCTCAAATTAGTCCATATGATCCATAAAATCCATCACATCCGTGCAGAAACAAGTTAGAAATTTCCAAAAATTACAGATGTATCTGTAATTTTTAACATTTACAGTTGCATCTGTAAATTTGTAAAGAATTACAGATACATCTGTAAACGACTTTTCTGGGTGCTCTATTATTGGAATCACTTGAATGATCAAATTGAATTAACCAAGCTCAATTAAACTCTGCCAATTTGAAGATGGCTTGAGGTAAACTTTAACCAATTTGAGCATTATCATTGAAAAAACAGAGATGGTGATGATTATCAATGAGCTTGTTACCGAGTTACCTATGAGCTTGCCAATTGAGACAAGTAACTTGTAAGAGCAAAACAACACTGAAGTTAAATATTGCAAAATGATTTCCAAAAGATTTATAATTATAAATTTTGAAATAAGATGTAATTATTATACTACAAAAGGTTATTATAAAAAATTAAATTGTATAACAATTTTAAACCATTAGAAAAACAAAAATTATATTGATTGTACAAAAAAATTAAATTTGTGTTTTTTTAAATTAATTAAGCTTTTATTTATAAATGTTAAAAAAAGGTGAATGCAAAAACTGGTAAGCGGCGTTGATGAATAAGGAACTATCAAATATAGTCCTTCAGTGAATTCGGCTTGATGAATGCACAATCGTGTAAACTCCATTGTTTTCAAGTTTCCAAACAACCAACACAACCGGATAATTGCCACCAACCAACCCGGCACTTGATCGTGGAATGTGTTGCATAAGTTGAAATTTTATCCGAACATTTTGCCCGCTTCCAATCTCGAATTTATATCCGAACATGTTTTCAATGTTTTCATAACGATTCGGTAGCGTGGCTAGAAAGACAATTTGTCTATCGTTTTTGGGCGTACGACAGGCAGTGACAACAGGAATATTGTCCTTAAAATCTTCCAATTCAATATAAAATTGGCCGGGTTCGAGTTTGGCGTACATTTCCGCAAGCCCTGGGTTCAGTGCTAAGTTTTGAGGCGTATTTCCAAATGGTCCTTTTCACACAGCTACGCGGCTTTGATCATACACGAGTACCAGAGTGTAGTCGACTGGTGCTCTAACATCGGAAGATTTTAGCCCTTTGAAGGTAACAAGTTTCTGGACTGCATAGCTGTGCGGTAGCTGAAGTCCTGCATTTTGAACTTTATATTCGAAATCTGGTGGATGAATATCACTGAAAAAATAATACAAATTAGCAATCATAAGTCAGAAGAAAGCTTTGTGCACAACTTACTATATCGTTGCTGTGATGGCTGCCTTTAACGCAAATTCCCTGCAGATTGACATCAATTTTGCAGCCATCCTTTTCAAGGCAATTGCGGTAAATAGTCCAGTCTGTAGAACCTGTCAAAAGGTAGTGTGCCTGTTCCGGAAATCCCTCCTTCAACGAGTCATATCCGGCGTACTCCTTGGCTGCAAATTTCTCCACTGCTTCCGCATACATTTGATCACGAAAAGTCTGGTTTAAAAAGGTATACATAGAATTATATTATACTATTATATAATCAACTCACCGAAGCAAACCACATTCTATTTTCCGCAGTTCTGAAAGGAAATTTCAGACTCACACGAACGCATTAGGAAATGTGAGACTTGCCAAATACCACCCACAATGATATCAATCCACCAGTTTTCAGAAATAAAGTTCAAAATGCAAGACTTCAACTACCGCACAGCTATGCAGTCCAGAAACTTGTTACCTTCAAAAGGCGAAAATCTGATGTCACAGCGCCAGTCGACTACACTCTGGTTCTACTGTATGATCAAAGCCGCATAGCTGTGTGGAAAAGACCATTTGGAAATACGCCTCAAAACTTAGCACTGAACCCAGGATTTGCGGAAATGTACGCCAAACTCGTACCAAACCAATTTTATATCGAATTAGAGGATTTTAAGGACGATATTCCTGTTATCACTGCCTGTCGTGCACCCAAAAACGATAAACAAATTGTCTTTCAGGGCACGCTACCGAATAGATATGATAACATTGAAAACATGTTCGGATTTAAATTCGAGATTGGAAACGGTCAAAATGTTCGGATAAAATTTGAATTCATGCAACACATTCCACGATCAAGTGCCGGGTTGGTTGGTGGCAATTATCCGGTTGTGTTGGTTGTTTGGAAACTTGAAAACAATGGAGTTTACACGATTGTGCAAATTCACAACTGAAACTGATAAAAAGAACGAAAAAAGATTGAGTTTATATGTTGATTTGTTAACCAAATTTTGGTTGCCAGGTTGGTTGCTGCCTGTTAGCAACAACGCTCTCGTCCACAAATGTCACAGTGTTAATTAGTGATAACTCAACCGACGCAATCCACCAAATTCCTATCACTCAAATGGCACATGATGATTAAGGCTAAAGGTTTAATGTATAGTGATTAAATATCATGCGATTTTTCTGATTAAAACTACGATTAATCCAGAACATGATTGCATGTACAGTTTGACGTGTCACAATTTCGTGCGTCATTTTTTATGTAAAATGATGATTTTTCTGGAATTTGATAATTAAAATTAAAACTAAATTGGATTACTTTAACTTAAATTTAAGTGAATTCAGTTTGGGTTTGACTTTGATGGTTACTCTTAATTTTTGTTTCGGTTAAGAATTTCTGGTTTTGTCTTTTAATTGTTTTTCTCTAATTTCAAAAAGTTTTCATCTGTTTTTAATTAACTCCTAGTTCTTATAACGGTAAAGGGTAAATTCACAGTTTACACAATCAAAAATTTTAAATTCTATTTTTTATTTTTTTTAATAAAAATTTTTTATTTCGTTTTATTAATTTTGACTTTTAATTTGTTGTTCATTTTTAGCAGCATTTACAAGGTCACATTTATTCTATCCAACCAGATTAACCGTTTCATGATTTTCGTTATTGACATTATTAACGTTTGACTCATTGACATTTACGAGTATACTATTAGTATTACTAATGATACAAGGTTTTGACTATTTGACATTTTAAACTATTTTCACTATTTGAAGCTTCTAGACTGGCTTAATGAGTTTTGTTAGTTTTTTGTTCCGTTTATCGAACGTATGGTATTTCTAAAGGTAATCATAATATTTGGATAATTCAATGTATGATTAATTAAAAAACGTTGTTGTTTCAAAAATGTTTCTTGACTGTGTTTTTCGCTGTAATAACTCAGGGTTTTTTTTTTGAAAGAAAGTCACAAAGAATTTTGCAATGAGAGAATAAAAAATTTAATATTACTTTTGGGTCTGTTTATCAATTTGGTTGAATTGAACTTTAAGATGCCATGGTAAATGCCAAATTGTCCGATTTTTAGGCTAAAATTAAAAATCACAGAATTATATATTTGTGTGGTATCAGAGAAGGCGAATTATTAACTTTCATCTTAGAAGTTCATATAAATTACAAATAATTTAAAGGTTCAAAATTGCCATTTTTTGTAATATTCTAAAACTTTATTACACACAACTTGTTGGTTACAGTCACGTTTTTTTAAATTTAATTTTTACATTTGTTTTGAAATGGAACACAATTTGCAGCTATTCATTTCAAAGGTTACCGAAATAAATCAGTCACTGTCAATGGCTAAATAGAAACACAGAAGCTCTGGTATAACAATTATTCAGTTTGAGTTTGTTTTAAATTTTCTTAAATTTTGATGGTTTTCATCGAAGCAAGTAATTGGTAATCGAACTTTATTTTAGCCTCTAACTCAATTAAACTTTATTTTCTTTTGTAAACTCCATTTCCAAAAGGCTAGAATTGTTTCACTCTTTTGTAGATTATTTGAATTGTCATTGGAATTTGTAAAGCTAAATTGGTGGTTTGTTCCCGTGAGGCAATAATCAGTTCTGGTTGCGCGAAGAGAATCTCGGGGAAGATCGGTGGGATCTTCAGCTGTGGGCCTGCCACTCACTCGTTCCTCAGTCGGCACAATGCATTACGCTCTACGCGACGTGATCAGCAAAAACTTACTGCTCGGGGTTCGGCCAATTCCACCAGAAATGGTGGTTGCGTACTTCGATAATGAATGAATGAAATTGGTGGTTTTTTAAACTGGTTAACTTAAATGTGAATTGCATGTATAGTTTCATTTTCATTTTAAACAAAAAAAACTAAATCTGCTATATTTGCGTGCATAAACGGTCTTTCATATTTTTCAATATTTATATAAATTCAAAAATCTTGATACCTTAATAATAATTCCACAAAAAATCGAAAAACCAAACAAATATTCCAGTTGATTTCATTTATCATGAGGTTTTTATTAGAAATTCTTTTGTAGGACTCCATATTCAATAATTGATTAATTAATTTAGTTCCAAATTCAAGTGCATCGGATATATGATGCATAGCTGTGAGCTTCACAGTGAGTAAAAAATTTAACATTTCATCCTAATCCAAGAAAAAAAGTTAGCCAAAAGAGTGACCGTCAAAACAAGCTCTTTTTTAGCCCAAATTTTTAGGCAAAACGGATTTAGATGAAACTAGGTTTGTTTTGAAGAGTTTTTTGTGCTGTTTTCAAATATGATACTCAAAGATCTGTCCGACATCTTGTTTCCTGGTAAATTGAATCTAAAGATACAGCTTTGTATAAAACTCACAGTTTAACGAGTTTTGCCTTTTTCTCATCGTTCAATAAAAAGCATTATTCATATCTATAAACTTGAATAAAATATGATAAAACAAAAGGCAATCGTTGATAAGTTACAAAGACTCAAAGTTGAAAGTAGACAAGGAAATGAAATTGAGAATTTAAACTTAGTAATCAATGCTTTTAAAGTTTAATCTAATTTAAAAACAACAAAATACAAATAGTTCATATTCAAAGTTATTTTCTCTTGCTTTTATCAGTGAAAATGACTCAAAAGTTTGTAACCTGATGAGATGAATAGGTCTTTTTGTTAGTAAAAAGTAGAAATAGTTAATAGTGACATATGTTTCATAGGAATTATTGTAAGGATAATTTGAGATGCTTCCAGGCCTCGGACAGATCTTTTGAGTTACATATTTGAAAACAGCTATTCAACACCTTCAAAACAAGCCACGTTTCATCTAAATCCGTTTTGCCTAAAAAATTTGGGCTAAACTGACGATCACTCTTTAAAAGTTATGCATTTATATCATAAATTTTAATCATAAATTTTGATGGTGCATTTCACATCCCTGGAATTGTCGTCGAACACGGAGCTTGAACATTCGATTGTCGAATTTGCAATATTTGAACACAAGCACAAACACACACAAGAGACAAAAGTTATATGACGTTCTACTTTGGGCTTTACTGATACTATACATTGAATAAAATGGAACATTTTTCGAGTATTCGAAAATATGTTCTACTGGTTGATTATAATCATACTAACCATTCTCGCTACTCTCAATGTCCAACAAAATTAAACTTAAACTTGAAAATTCGATCGAATCTAGTTGTAACTTTATAAAAGGTTAATTAATTTTTTTGATAACTTTTTGTGAATAACTCATTTTTATTATTGCATTTTTATAGCGAACATACTTCATGAACGTTTCATTTAATAACAAAATTTAATGTGATCAAGGGATTATTTAAAAATTTATTGCATTTTTTTTCGCGAACTTATACTCGTAGATACTTTATGATAGGCTCTAATTATTTCTAACATTGAATTTGGAATCAGTGATTAGACAAAGTAAAATCTTTATTTTTTTTCTCGACTGTTAAAAGATCTCAACACAACCTCAGGGTTTACAAAAGGTGACTTTGATTTTTATAAATTTAAAAAATAAGAAAAATTTTTAGGTTTATTTAAGTTTAAATTTAATAGATTCATTCAATAATTCACAAATAAATTGATTAGATATTTTACGGTTCGAGTTACACATTTGAAACAATTTGTTAAACAGTACATATCAATTTTGAAAAACCATTATTTTCTAAAATGAGTTTTACCCGCTAAATAAGTTTTTAAAACTTTAGTTCACCATATAATTTAAAAACAGTAATTAGATTGTCAGCTTTTGAAAATATGCACAAAAATTCAATCATATTGTATTGTAGAGTTTCTAAAAGGTTACTACACTCAATTTAAAAACTGTCCCACTTAAAGCTGAGTTAATTCAAGCTTTTTTTTAAATTGTAATTCTTGATTTGTTTTTCTTATTTCTAAATCTATTTGAGATTCTACTGACAAAGTAGTTGTTCTGATTACCTAATCTCTCATTTATTGTCAATAAACTTAATAAATAAAATTAAAACCCTAACAAATCGCGTTTTCAATTGGTCATTCATATTTTTATTTTTCTTTTCTTAACCTAACATCTTATTTAAATATTTCAAGACTTAATAAAATGTAAAAATGTCACTGTTGTACCTGCAGATACTCCACTTATGCCAACTAACGACCATTTCAACTCCTTCATCGGACGGTTAATCTGTTGTTTTGTTTATCTGTTCCATATTATGAGTTTTTAATTAGAACGACTCTGCAACCCACAATTTTGCTGCCTTCAATAGTTAGGGGCAGTAAAGCCCAAAATAAAATGATGACAAAGTTGTTGTAAAGCCAACAGTAGCCAAAAATCGCTAATACAGTAAGAGTAAAAATATGGGTGCTCTGCCACCCATTGGTCTATTCACAAACAAAGTTACCTATTCTGAATACGCTGCCCCGCTGTAAAATGCCAAAGCGTCACTGCAACAATGAACTACTGCTGGTGATGCTGTTGTTGTCCCTTTTGAGTAGTGTTTTGTGTTGATGTTTTGCTAATGTGTACTGATTTACTCATTTGTTTTTGGAAAACAACCAGAACCTGACTCAAATTTGTTTTATTCGTGATATTTTATATCTACTACGTCTATTGTGCTGTAAATGTGTTAATGTGACAAAGTTGGTTCACTTTTGACAGTGTTGGGATAAACGAATTTGTTTTGTTGTCTTTTGGGTTGAGTTTTAGGAAGTATTTAAGAAAATTAATCGTGATATGACTGTTGTTTCAAGACTCGCTTTTAGATGTACTCAATACTCAACATGTGATGTATTTGGTTTTAAAAGGTTTGTGTTTCAAGATATTTCCTTTGGTATTAATATGTTACTTTTGTGATTTGTAGATTAACTTCTGTACAATTCTTAACGTATTCTGTATCTTCTTTACCCGAAACTCCCCAGATGCACTTTATTTAATATTGAACAGGTTTGTTTTCATGTATTTTTTCTGTACTAAATATATATATTTTTCTTTATAGATTACCTTAAATGTTCATAATTCTATACATTTCTCGAATCGGCTATATTCAATACTCAAGGTGTAGCCTGTATTTGTTTTTTCAACCTTTATGTAATTATAAATGCTTGTTGTTGTTGCCTTTTTGTGACTGTGTTTGTTTGACAAATGTGTTTGTTTTCATTTATTTAGTTTCAAAACGAATAAACGTCATAAGAAGCTAGTTCATACATTGCTGTGCTGTTGACACTTGTTTGCTAGTGTTTTGGGTTGAATCAACAACAAAAAGAGGAAGAATTTTATGAGTACCGATTTGCTCATTTGTCTTTGGTTGTGAAAAGGTTTGTATTTCTCAATGTATTACTTTCAATACTAAAATGATGTCTTTGTGTTTTGTAGATTAACTTTTTGTAGAATTCTCATCGAATCTTATAACCTGCTCAACCCAACGCTCACCAGGTGTACTTTTTTGGTTGTGAAATTACCAACTGTAAAATGGTTTGTTTGTTCAAATGTATTTTTTGCTCAAATATATTCTTTTTCTTTCTTAGATTACTTTTCTGTTCAATTCGTGAACAATTCAATACTATGTCAACAAATGATTTGTATTGTATCGTGTTGATATCTTTTTTCGCTTCCTAAATTATTTTTCTGTAAAAATATTAAATCATGTATTTGGTCTACCCAAAATTATTTATTTGTGAAATAGTTTGTATTTCTCAATGTATTGCTTTGGACACTAAAATGTCATTGTTTGCCAGTTTTCAAATATGTGCGTGTTCCATGGATATTATATGCTTCAACTAGAACTAGAAATAGCTTGTTTGGATTTTAAACAAAGTAATTTGTATTTATTTTGATTTTGAATGCGTAATTGACTTATTGATTTATTTATGTGAAAATGTATTGAGTCATTGAGAATGTAATCAAACTTGATTTTTATTGGATTAGTGAGCACTTAAAAGTGGGTTTGTGATTAAATTTTCAATGAAGTTACCACCCCTATAGCAAAAATGATAAAAACCTGTTGGATAAAATCATAGATTTTTACTGAAACTGAGTTTTTAATTAGCGCTCAGAAATGAAATAAACTTGAATGCGCTCAGAAATGAATAAAACTTGAATGCGCTCAGAAAGGAATAAAACTTGAATTAATCCTTTGTTTGGTTGATTTTTCTATTAAAAACTCAGAGAGCCAGCAATTCGATTCAGTGAGAGTTAACATAGGTTTGATTAAGTAACTTTAAGTGCCAAAAATACAGTTCAAAAGGGAATCTAATAAAGGTTTGCAAATTGTTGCCACTTATAAATAAACTGACAGTTGTGAATGATTTCTTGAAAGTTTTAAGTTATCAATGCACAGATGGCTTTCTACGGTCTAATAACTTCCTTTGAACTTGAATGAAACGAGCAGATGCTTTATTGGGGTAATGATACAGAAGTGCTTGTGGTTATTATTGAATTTGGTTCAAATATTAAATGAAGCAAAAATGAATTATTTTAGCAATATCACGTGCATAAATAACGAATTGTGAAATATGAAATTTTGATTGCTTCAGAATAATACCGAAATTGTCGGAACATTTCGTGAACAATGGTATTTATAGTGACTCAGAGTTGAGTTTGTGAGATTCTCGTTAATTTCTAATACAGACTTCATTGTCCATTAGGGTAAAACCAAGCAATCAAAGGAATCTGAAACAAACCTGATAGCAAAAAAGTTATCTTGGCTAAAGGACGCCATCACCAAGATCTACATCGCCATTGAACTGAATTGAGTCCTAACATAAGAGAACAAACAAACAGCTGTGGTCGAATCGCTGGCTCTCTGAGTTTTTAATAGAAAAATCAACCAAACAAAGGATTAATTCAAGTTTTATTCCTTTCTGAGCGCATTCAAGTTTCTTTCATTTCTGAGCGCATTCAAGTTTATTTCATTTCTGAGCGCTAATTAAAAACTCAGTTTCAGTAAAAATCTATGATTTTATCCAACATTTTTTCTAAAAAGGTAATCTCAGCTTCAATTATTTTTTAGTTAGTCTTTTACCCATTGTCTAACATCATGAATTGAATTAGTGTAAGTCCGGATTTTCATTAAAAAAGTTTTTTATTACTTAGATTTAGTTTTGGTTTAATGCATTCTCCGTTTTCATGAAACAATTTAAAATATTATAAATTACTCTTGTTTTTTAAGCATAGGTTTTAATAGAATTTTAGTTTTAGTTTTGAACATTTTTTCAAATTAATTCTATCAAATTCCAATCAAATCTTTCTTCCTTTAATGCCATCTGCATTTGATTCTTAGATTTCGAATGTTTACTTTGTATCAAACATTTTTCCAAATCAGATTTGTCTCAACAGAGGCTTTATGTTTTTTTGGTTTAACATTAATTATTTCTCGTTCAAAAATTACAAAAAAAATTAGAAACGTTCATGACTGAATATTAATTTGCGAATACGTCTGTACGTCATATATGAAAAAGCCCAAAAGAAGAAACCTCAAATATTTCAAAATCAAACTAAAACTAAATTTTCATTTGACCACCCAAATACAGTGCACCATAAATCAAATCCTCAGTTTCATTTAATTTAATTTTACAGTTTGTCCAGTTTTGATTTAAATTGTTACCACTTATTTAGTTTTTGTTTGTATATTTAAAAAATAAAAACTAAAATTTCACAACTTTATTTATTTGTCTTTGAACTAATTTAATTCACCTTATAGTCTTTAACGTTCCTGCGTATAGACAAACATTCATAAAACATTATTTCATTACAGCATGTACCCGCGTGACCGGTACTGCCCGAGAGTGCTTACCGCGGGTAAGTCACTTCATTTTCTCTTGAAATTGGTTTTTTTTCTCTATGGCCTTTGCTCCATTCTTCTTGGACACCTCTTTCTGAATCTCATACTTGTGGCCACAACCTTCGATCAAGCATTGATAACTTCCAGGTTCTTTTGAAGAGAATGGTAATGGTTTACGACCACATTCTGGAAGAAAAAATGTATAAATAAATATTAAATTAAATATATAATATGTTACATGTAACTAAAATTATAATAACATGTAACTAGATTAGCAAGCAAAATATGACAAACGAGCGAATACATATATACACATACCAATAGTTTTGAACTGTTTAACATGACGATTCCAATCGTCAAGGCTTTCGAACCATCGGTCGCAAGACGCACAGATGTAGAAATTTCGATGTTCACCAATTTCATGCATTCTTCTTGCATTATAGCTGTTCAACACTTTGGCACATGGTTTATTCGGGTTACGCTTGTTTTTGGAATTAAAGCTTTCATTTACAAATCTGCAGATGTAGTTTTTCTCTTCATTATTCTCTTCAACCGATTCATCATCCGAATCCGTTTTTTGACTGCACGAATTGGAAGGGAGAGAAGCTGACGTTGCATCGTCGCTTTCATTTTGATTAGCCGAACCATCAGGCATCCCAACATCGTTATCAATTAGCTTTGTAGAATTAGGAATAACGTCAAAATTTTGAGATGAAACGTTGCTTAATTGGTTTCGTTTAATAGGCCAATCAGATAAGCTTCTGAAGCTTCCTGTAAAGCCATCATGGCGGACGCTTGGAATCTGAGGCCATTGTTGATATCCTGAGCGATTTCACGAACCAACCGTTGGAAGGGGGTCTTTGGAACCAAAAGATTCGTCGTCTTTTGATAGCGCCGTATCTGACGGATTGCAACGGTGCCACGACGGAATCGTCTTTTCCTAACAACACGATTTGTTGCTGGAGCACTTTTTCGAGCCGCAGTGAAGATTAACTTCCTTGTAGGGTCGACATATTTGAATTTCCTCTTTAGAAGATCTTTCCTTGATCTAGCCATCCTGGCGTTGCGTTAACAAGACTGTTGCACAAGCTGTTGACACGAGAATTTCTCAAATAATAGTTAAACGACCGTCGGTCAGATCAACAATGCGATGAGAATGATACCAATCTGGGCACAAAGACCAAGGTCTTAAGCACCATGGCAGCATTGTTGCTAAGATGAACAATCAAAACCAACAATCAAAGCAAAATCCAAATCAGGACAGTAATTTGATTACCACCAACTCATTGTCGTAAGAACGGACATTGAATTGAATGCTCGAATTCGTAAACGTGTCAGAGCCAGACGGTGCACGTATTCCAAATTTGAGTAGTTAGTCCCATTCAGTTGGATGGCTTCAGTTACTTGAAATTTACGATTTTAGCGCAAAAGAGGACTACCGGGGCATGGTGTATAATCTACATCGATAAATAGAATAAAGCACACACACATTGTTTATACAGAATTCAGTTACATGAAACTAAATTTCATGTAACTGTATAACTGGGTGCATGCACCCATTGAATATCGGTCAGTGAGGTTTCGCTGATGATCAATGCCTTTAAAGAATCTTAATTGGAATTTCTCAACAATAAATAAATTCTCCATGTTACATTTCCATGGAAAATTCTTAGCATGAAAGGCACTGTTGTTGTAGTCAGATTCTCATGCTGTGATTCGCGCACGTCTTCTGTGAAGGGTCACCGCGTGAGCAATTGGAAAAGTGATGGCAGCATGTTGTTGTCTCTCAGGCACTGTGCTTGTGTGTTTGTATGTCGGTCCTCATTGTCTGCAGACTAAAAAATGAATAAACAAAAGGTATTTATTAGTTATTTACGCAGGGCCGGTTCTTTCCCATAGTTCAGGTCATTTGCGCATGACCAAAAATTTTGGCGAAGGGCGCCAAATGGGCGGTTGGGGCGCCGCCGCGAGCGAAGCGAACGTGAACTTTCTCTCAGAGTTGCTTCTACCAAAATGGGGGCCCTCAGCTCGTTTCAATTTAGTTTTGTGTTTCAAAGTTCTGCTACATGCAATCCAATGTATGAACATGCATTTAAATTATATGGAAATGTTCAGAAGGACATGGGCAACATTACTGAATTCAAAAATCTCGATGATCTGCAGTTGTGAGACCGCATTTGGATTGAAATGGTCGAAAGTTTTGAATGATTCAATTTAGTTTTGTGTTTCAAAGTTCTGCTACATGCAATCCAATGTATGAACATGCATTTAAATTATATGGAAATGTTCAGAAGGACATGAGTAACATTACTGAATTCAAAAATCTCGATGATCTGCAGTTGTGGGACCGCATTTGGATTGAAATGGTCAAAAGTTTTGAATGATTCAATTTAGTTTTGTGTTTCAAAGTTCTGCTACATGCAATCCAATGTATGAACATGCATTTAAATTATATGGAAATGTTCAGAAGGACATGGGCAACATTACTGAATTCAAAAATCTTGATGATCTGCATTTGTGGGACCGCATTTGGATTGAAATGGTCAAAAGTTTTGAATGATTCAATTTAGTTTTGTGTTTCAAAGTTCTGCTACATGCAATCCAATGTATGAACATGCATTTAAATTATATGGAAATGTTCAGAAGGACAAGGGCAACATTACTGAATTCAAAAATCTCAATGATCTGCAGTTGTGAGACCGCATTTGGATTGAAATGGTCAAAACTTTTGAATTCAATTTAGTTAGTTAATTTGTTAGTTCCAAAAAAGGCGCTCTCAGCTCGTTTCAATTTAGTTTCCCCAGTTGTATTTATACATATATATACAGTATTTCCTAATTATTGGCGAATTTTGAAGTAAGATATTTTATATTTGGCTATACTCACAATATGTTGACGTTCAATTTAATCAAATAGAGCAAATAAATATTCTCAAATAATTGATAAATCAAAAATTAACTCAATAATTATGTTCCAATTATGGTTCACAATTTATCGGATAATCCGGTCCACTTCTGGGCATCGAAATAAGAATGGTCTAATAATAACACTAGCACGCATCTTCTAGCGTTGCTCGGATGCAAAATGACTACAAATAAAGTGTCAAGACCGAGAGAGAGATCTTGTGTTCAAGATTTTGCTATATAAATGGGCTTGAGTAAAAATTAAAAGGTTTCGATGTCAAGTGATCACTACGCCAAACCCAATTTTTTTGGCAGTAATTCCTTCACGTAACTAGACGAGTTGATTACAAACATGACAATAATTGAGCCGTTCAGAGGCCAAAGTGACTAAGTCCATTTTTGAAAATTTTGAGATTATGTTGAAAATGTGTTTAATTATTGATAATCTCTTCGTCAATAACTCGTAAGACCAAATATTTCGATATTTTATACAGAACTTTGATTTATTTACTCAATCTTGGTAATATAATGTGTAATCGATAATTCCAATCAATAAAATCTTATATATAATATATAAAGCCAACTTTATTTGGTTATGCGATTTACACCGTGTTTAACTAAGAATATATACAAAGAGTATTTGAATATCACATATAAGTATAACAGAAACTATATATAAAAGAAACTATGTATAAAGATATAACAATACACAAATACAAATGGTTCTAAGAGAAGAGAAGAAAGTCTAAGGTAGTTTGATTGCGTTGATTGCATAGAGTAGTTGAGATGAGGAGATTATTCAGTTCTGGTGACTATTCTCTGGGTGATTTCCGAAGTATTGGAGAATTTTATTAGATGTTAGAGCGATGTCTCGACATAGTTTGCCAATCATTGCGTTCGATAGTCCAAGTTCGCGAAGAATATTCAGAGTGACATTGTGGATAGCTCCTCGAGACCCAAAGACTAGGCCATATATCTTGACTTCTTGACATAGACCAGTCCGAGGAACTTGACTGTTGATGAATTCGATGATCTTGGTTCGAATTTTGGAATACTTCTTCGTTTTCGATTTGCAACTATTGATTAGGCTAGAATCATCACTTTCGTAGGTGATTCGTACGTCGAGGCAGAAGCACTTCTCCCTTCGTTCGTCAAACACTATGAGATCAGGTCTGAAAGACTCCTGGTGTGACTCCTCCGGTTCGTCTCTGTTGGTGTTCGTCTGTTGGTTTGGGACATCAGGGACTGGTTCCTCTTGAATGTCTTGTTGGTCATACGGAACGTTGAATTGTTGTTCTTTTATGGCAATGATTCCTCGATTGATGAGATGCTTGTGAATTTGAGCGAGAGTCTCATCATGCCTGTATGTGTGTGCTGACCGAATGCGCTTATCCTTACAACCTCCTAGAACATGGCTAAGGCTTTCCGGTGTTGCACATCCAAAGCGGCATTTATCGGCTTTGAATCGTGTGTCTGAACTCGTGTTCTTGTATGACAGTCCAGCAGTTGAACTTTGTAGTTTGACAAGCTTCACAAGTTGATTCGGGGGAAGCAAGTTGGGCTTGTCAAGGTGTCCGTTGGTTGTTGATCCTCCCACGATGAAGTTCTTGTGGCCCTTGTTCTCTGGTTTGCGGCATAGAGTTGATATAAGTCTGCTCTGGTTATCCAAAGCAGAGGGCAACAAACGTTGAACTCGAAGAAGGGAAGTGTAGAATGAGTCATGATCAAACATGTCTTCCACAAACCAACTTTTCGATTGTTTGAGTTTGGCAGCTCGAATCCAGAACAATCGTGGGATCTCGAAGCTCAGTTGAAGTAGACCAAGACCAGCGTTCTTGGTTGTCAGATGCAAGTACTCGTGAGGGGTAGAAGTTGGTAGTTGCAGAACTTTTCTTGCTGCATTTCGTATTGCGAAGTCGATGCCCATCATAATAGTTCGGGTGAACTTTTCATTCACTATAGAGTGAAGCTTGCTGGGGATTAGGTGGTGTTTGATGAAGTAGTACTTCTGACTTGCGGTTATTCTGGCAGCCAAGATTTTGTCTAACATTTCTTGGATATCCTCTCGGTGAGTGCGATGCCTTCCGGTTCGATCGATCACTACACCCAAGTACTTGATGGTCGGTTGTTTCGGGACTGGTTTTCCGTCGACCTTGATGATCTCGTCAGTTCCCATCACGACCGATTTGAATTCATTGATTGACATTCCAATTGATTCGTAGAATTTGCTGCAGATGTCAATCAATTTCTGTAGATCCTTGTCGGTGCTTGCGAATAAGACAATATCATCGGCGTATCCAATTCCCGGAAGACGCTTTCCGAATCGTTTTCCCAATCTGACTCCAAGACGGGATTCCTCCAGTCTCCTCAGCAGTTGATCGACCACTATGTTGAACAGTATCGGGCTCAGGGGATCCCCCTGTTTGACACCCTGTTTAAGATTGAAGGATGCCGTTTGGCCCGAGATCTTCATTGTTGTGGTACATCCGTTGTACACCTCCTCCAGGAAAGAGATGTTCTTCTGGCACAGACCACTTGCTTTGCAGCAGCTGAAGATGGTTTGGTGGTTGACACTGTCGAATGCTTTTCTGATGTCGAGTGCGGCTAGTCGATAACCTTTGAAGGTTTGTGCAACGAACTTGGTCACTGTGATGGCTTCAAAGATTCCATCACTTTTCACAAAATCCTTTTGAAGGTCACTTAGTGGCACTTGAGTTGACATTCGTTCTGCAATGACAGCGGTTAGTGTTCGGTATATGATCGAGCTGACTGTGATTGGGCGATAGTCTGCCGGATCGGTTGAGTCTTTCTTTGGGATTAGAGTGGTTCGGTTAGCCTTTAGATCGTCCGGGATTATTCCCACTAGTAGGATGCAGTTCAACATGACAGAAATGTGGATGGGGTGGTCGATGAGATGCTTTGCGGTGACCTTGTCTGGGCCCGGACTTGACTTGTTTTTTCTTTCGAAGAAAATCGCAGATTTCCAGATCGTGAATGTAGTAGAGTACATCAACTGAGTTGGGTTCTGCAGTTTTCTCAGGATTGAATTGAGAGAGAGTAGGAACCTTCTCAAAAATTGGTTTCCAGAAATCAAAGAATGCCTTCGGATCAAGTTCATCTGATACATTCGCCTCACCGTTCATGATCTTGTTATACAGACGCTTCTTGTCTGTTTCCCACAACATTTGGTTTTGAGCGAATTCTGTCATGTTGTTTCTGGTTGATTGCGATAGTCTGCTTCTCTCAAGTTGGTTTCGCCGACGGTGTCTTCTGCCTCTCCTTCCTCTTGTCCGCCTGTTGTTTGCCGCATTTGGCCGAGCGATGTTTTCCAAATTGCTCTGAGGGTTTTCCTTTTCAAGTTGGACGATCACCTTCAGGAAGCTACCGTAGATGATGTTCATCAGCCGGCGAAGTTGTTCGGTGGTTGCGGGCATTTTTAAGCGGCCATTTTCATCAAATTTATTGAGAAACAAGACCATAAGGCGCTTAAAGTGAGAGTCCTTCTTCAGAAAGGAACAGTTGGCGAGTAGGAGCTGAGGAGTGAGTGGGACCTTTGGGAGTGGTGGGGCGTGAAACTGCCTGTCTTCAAGTATTCGAGAATCAAACTCGACCTTTTCCCGTAGACAATATCGGTAGTGTGACATTATCTTGGATAAGCTGTCGAGTTGTTTCGAACATTTTGGACAGCGAAAGACAGTCTTGACAGAGTGTTCGCGCATGTGTTCTACCAGCTTCTTTGCAGACAATCGATTGGTCCTGCACTTTGGACATAACCGACATGACGATATTTTATACAGAACTTTGATTTATTTACTCAATCTTGGTAATATAATGTGCAATCAATAATTCCAATCAATAAAATCTTATATATAATAGTCAAAATTTAAAAGGTTTAAAACTGTTTTTCAAACTTTATCGTTTTTCTCGAAAAGTTGAATTGTGGACTTGGTCACTTTGGCCTCTGAACGGCTCAATTCGCTCTCGCAGTATAAAACCAACATGCAAAACAAGGTATGATTCTCGATATAAAAATATTTTAGAAATGTGATAAGGACCCCCTCTTATACTAATATTTAGAGGGCGCCAAATTGGAAAGTAGGGGCGCCAAAATTGAAAAAACTCCGGATCATGACCTAACAAAATTTGCTGCGCCGGCTCTGTATTTACGTATTATTTATTGATTTTTAATTTAATTTTTATATAGGCTGAAAAAGATTTAAACGAAGCATCGAAGAAGGCCAAAGTTGACTTTCCCTCGCCCTCGAATTCCGGAGAGCCTAGCTCTCTTCCAATTTCAAATTTGCTATCATCCCAACTTCTAGATGAAAATGTATTGTCGACTGATAGTGAAACCGATGAGGAATTAAACGAAGAGGATGAGAAGGAATCAGACGAGGATGTGGAAGAGGAAAAGGTGTAGGAAAACGCGGACAAAATTTTGATTCGTCGCATGCTTCCTAAATGTTCTATAGCTGGTTGTTTGGATCCTTATTTTTTGGATGAAGCTCTTCTAGGCTACCATCGCGAATATCATGTAGTTGATGATATCAACGATAAGAAAGACAATGATGATGATTCCGAAGATTCCGATAAATGAAGAGCAATAATAATGACAATTTTTATTTCATATTTAATATATATTAAATATGTTCACTATATGTCACGAATATATATCCGAAAAAAATCTTGTGTCTATTAGCATTATCATTGACAGATACAGCGCGCCATCTATGTAATAAATGAATACTTTATGCTACTGCTTACATGTAATTGTAATATAGTCACAAAATGTTCGAATTCTATTTTCTATTTGTGGTTTGGCTGCTGTGTTCGCCTGCTCATTAGTCGCTAGATATTCACTACAAAAGACATATTTCTATTAGACAATCTGAAATGGAGTTAAAGGTATTTCTAATTATTTTATATATTATCTTTCTAATGTTTATTTAATATTTAATAGAATCAACACCAAAAAGTCACTGCTGCTTTCCAATTGATGTCTATACAAACATTGACTAAATTGATGGAGGGAAAGGTCAACATTGATCTGAAAATCGCTATGATGTTTTTTGGAATATGTGGCCCCAATGATTAATCCCAATTTGTAATTAAATGTATTTTATTTCGTAATAAATAATAATAATAATTTTTTAATGTAACTGGCAACTTGTGTTTGTTAAAGTTGTTACACGTAACGTCTTCTGTGGACAGTGCCATGTTTGTTGTGGTGCTGCTGTGTTTGGCTGCTCTGCTGCAGTTGCTTTCAGTTGCTGCTTTGCTTCACATTGACCAAATGTTTTTATTTGTTTATTTATATTTAAGCATTTTTTGTTATTTTGATTCATACAACGTGCTCATTACTTACAACAAAAAATGCCTTCGTTAAAGTACATTTTACAACATAAGTTGAATCCACTATCCAAAAACATGCCGACACCATACAAAAACGAGTAGTGCAAGCTCTTTTGTACTCCTTGCACCATCAGGTAAGTGATGACTGAAATGAGATTACCTAACGATTTTAATAATATTTTTACTAGGGACTCAAAATATATCTACTAACGGGCCAAATGTAACCGAAATAATACCGCCAGAAAATGTTGTAAACCGCCCTGAAAATGTTGTTTGTGAAAACAAAGGTGACGGTTATATGTCAGAAGACGATTGTGACAACAAAAATGAGTGTAAGCAAAATTTTACCCAATCAGCTTTGGATCTTTTGACTGATGACGAATATGAATTCGATGATCTCCAAACCCGAAATCCAACATAAAAAACGAGGTAAGTTTAGTGAGGTTTACATCTAAGTATACATATATAAATACTATATAATATAGATCTAGAGGAATGCAGAGAAAATTCGAAAAAACTCAAGACTCAAGACGACGAACCTCCAGCCCAAGTTGCACCATCGGAATTATCAATGTTAAAGCCATCGGCGATTTCACCTGCGCCATCTGGGCCAGGCCGTGAACCAATTTTGCCAGTAGGTGACAATGCTCTCACTAAAGTGGAGGATGATCCTATTGATAAAACCATAAAGGATGAAGGTAAGCAATATATTAATTATAACATGTAACTATATTCACTGTTATATATTACCCAATCACAGATATATGCCAAACTCAGGAAGTTGGCATCACTAACGACGAACATCGGAATGACACTCCTCCGCAATTAAAGAATTTGGCGTCGAGGAAAGACCCTCAGTTGCTGCTCCAGAAAAAAGAATCTCCAGCCCTAGGTGGAGACGGTATGCAGACTCAGGATCATATCAATCAGGAATATGGTAAACCCTCAGTTGCTGCTCCAGGACACGAGACCCAAACCCATGTTGCACCATCGGAATTATCAATGCAATCGGAGCAGAAATCCCAACCAATTTTGCCACTAGCAAAGCGAAATAAGAATAAATCAAGAAATTTAAAATCAGGTACGAGTATCTAGATTATTGTTACGTGTAACTAATATTTTTTTTAACAAACAGTTAATCCATCCAAAAAAGCTATTGCAACTAACATATTAACTACGACAATTGAGCGTGCTGATCCGTCTAATGATGAAGGTACCTGCCCTTCTTCGTTAAACAACCATGGTATTGATTACACAATCACAGATATATGCCAAACTCAGGAAGTTGGTATCACTCATGAATATTCTCCGCCATCTATTAAAAAATTTATCGTCGAGGAAGAATCACTAGCCCAAGGTGCTCCATCGGAACAACCAATGCAACCAATTTTGCAAGTAGCAAAGAAAACTAAGAACAAATCAAGAAATTTAAAATCAGGTACGAGTATCTAGATTATTGTTACGTGTAACTAATATTTTTTTAAACAAACAGTTAATCCGTCCAAGAAAGCTATTGCAACTAAAAAGTCAACTACAACAATTGAGCCTTCTTATCCGTCTAACGATCAAAGTCCCTGCTCTTCTTCGGAAATGAATAATCAAGAAATGTTCAATATACTGCTGAAACACTCTATTTCTTTGGCAGCAAAGTGCCTGCCAAAAAACTTTAACCAATATGATTTTGATTGGAAATCAAATCGACCATTTCCTATTCCAGTAAAATACTTCAATTTCGATTCATACGAAACTACGAAGTTTGATGAAAATGTGGATTATGCATGCACAGACATCGACAAAGGTTTAGAAGAAGAAATTCAGATTAATATTGAAATTCTGCGCTATGCCCGCGACTACCTATTCTCAAGCACCACATTCCACGCTTTTAAAGCAAAAAAATTGAAATCAATTTTGTCCAAACGAGCCATCAATTGGATCCATGCTGAGAAGCTTGAATTTCATCTATAATATATTGTCTGAAAATGAAAAATCAACTGAAGAAGATGACATTAGTCTAACTTTTTTCCTCACGTTCCAAAAGTCTTCAAGTTCCTTTGGATCCATTAGGTGAATTTTTAGCAACGAATCCAACAGATGTTTCCAGCAAACGCAAATCAATTATAGCAAAGCAAACTAACACAAAATCCAGAAAGTTAAAATAAATGGTACGAGTATCTAGATTAATGTTACGTGTAACTAATATTTTTTTTAAACAAACAGTTAATCAGTCCAAGAAAACTATTGCAACTCTTCTCAATTGCTGTTCTTCGGTAAACAAGAAGCAAGAAATGTTTAATAGACTGCTGGAACACTCGATTTCGTTGGCAGCAAACTACCTGCCAAAAAACTTTGAGCAATATGATTTTGATTGGAAATCAAAACGACCATTTCCTATTCCTCCAAACCATTTCTTTGATCATTTCGATTCATACGAAACTACGAAGTTTAATGAAAATTTAGATTATAAATGCACAGACATCGACAAGAATTTAGAAGAAGAAACTCAGATCAATATTGCAATTTTGCGCTTTGTCCGCGACTACCTATTGTCAAGCACCACTTTCCACGTTTTTAAACCAAAACAAATAAAATCGATTCTCTCCAAACGAGCAATCAATTGGAACCACGCTGAGAAGCTAGGCTTTAATCTGCATTGTGCTTTCTGCATATGGAGCTACGCAAGCAAATTGAATGGAGAGAGATATGAAGACAAGATTGATGAACACATGGCTGCTGATTCATCTAGCAAAGATTGCTGCAAATTCAAAGAATATTTCGAAAATATAATATACGTTGGAAAACTGAAATCTGCTTCCAAGATGTCCAAAATTCAATTTGCTCGTGATCATGTTTAGTTAAAATACTAGTCATAAGTGACGCCGTTGGCGTAAAGTCGGAGCGGGAGTATCCCGAACACTCGTCCTTATCAGTTCAGTCATCGATGAGTCATCACAGTTCGACAAACGCGCACTTTGACTCATATTTCAATACAGATCAATGTAAAATATCACTAATTAATTTTTATCTTCGGTGACCTTTGACCTTATGTGCCCAAAATCTAATCAGTTCGTCTACACCCACACCAGAATTTTTGGTAAAATTTGCAGACCGATCCATTGAACCATATAGATGCTATCCTGCTAACAAGCCTTTTCCTATCAAGCTGCGCCAGAGGAGTCGATCACTCACAAACAAGTTTGTTCGTTCGCTCCTCCAATTATTTACATAGGAAATATGTAAAAAAGTTTGCTTGTAACAATATATAGCATAACATTTTTGTATTTTGTAATTTTTGACAGATGTATCCTATGTATGCTTAATATAGAAAACATTGCATTTGAAAATCTTTGTTTCACTTAATTTCAGCTCAATTTAGCTCAATACCCATTTTGTTATGGCACTGGCGGTATCCGTAAAAAAGGACTAATCGTTTTGTGTTATTGGTGTATCAAGTTACATGAAACTGAATAGTCAATTACATGTAACTATTATTGCACCCATGCAATAGCCGGCAGATGTTTTCCAAATGGAATCAATGACTTTACTGAATATCCGTCGACATTGTTCATCAATATGGATGCCATTAATTGGCTACAACCCAAAAATGGCTGCCGGTTTGGTGAATTTATTTCAGCTCAATTTAGCTCAATATCCATTGGATTGTGTACTGGAAGTAACTGTAGCGACGAGTCTATTGGTCTAATCCAGTTACATGAAACTGGACTTAGGCACCTCGGAATATTTGTCAGAAATGCTTCCCAGAAGGAATCAATCACTTTAAATTTCTCATAAATAGATAAACTCACCAAGTTACATTTCCATGGAACATTTCTGGAGCAAAAGAAATGTAGGTGAAGCAAAGCAATATGATGACTCCACCAGATATAGTTATGGCTGAGGTGAATTAATTAATCTGCTGATAGTGGAGCTTTCAAGGGAGGTTCAAGAATTACCAATTTTGATAAACTTTTAGCGGCTTTTGTCAGAGTATCCAGTTCAGAGTAAAGTTTGGAGTCATTTGGAGTAATTTTACGACCTCGTAGATTCTAAACAGCCTCAAAGGCAACAAACGACGAGCCAAAACACGACTGAAAATTCTGGGGAACGGCGTTCAGGATCATGAACATAGCCCGGCGATTCATGGGATGATCCAGCGGGTAGACACGAGTAATAGAATCGAGAAGGCCCTCTCTTTCCAGGGCAGCGGAGAGCATGAAAAACCAGGTTTTGAAATTATACTGGTCGAGCAAAGGAATCGGATTGTCATCGATGACACAGACTTGGTTGACTGGCGAGACAAGGACATCCTTAGGGACGGGAAACTGGGTGGCTGGAGCCACACTGGTCTGGTAACGGGCAGGAACGAGAACTGGACGAGAACGAAGATACAAGATGTACAGGACCAAGACAGTGAGAACCGTGATAATGATCACAGTCGAGACTTCTGGCAGGAATGAACCGTACAGGTTCCACAGGATACGGGCGAGATACTCGAGCAGAGACATCGTGGCTGATAACGTGTTGCAGGACACGAGAGACAGGGAAAAACACTTGATGTTTATTCAACTTAACTAGCATGCATACTGAGCACAATGCAGGCCTTATATACAGCGAGAGAACGTTCGAGAAACGTGGTGAAGTTTTCGCTTCGAGAACCTTCTACTCGTTTCTAAACATAACACAAAACCGTCCACAGAGAACGTTACAGGACACTACCAAAACACACCACTTAACACGATCGACGTATCCAACATCCAACCCTCGATTATTGAAAGTAATGAAGATCTGGATCTTTTGGTTGACGATCTCATCACGACAATCTCTGAAGCCTCTCCCATTGCAATGTCAAATGTACAGAAATTTGATTCAATCAAGAAGCTATATGGCCTTGCAGCCTTCGCAAAGGCATCGAATGAAGGTCAAACTCCACTCTCCATTCAACTTCTCAATCAGATGAGCCAAATGCAGACAATGATAGCCTCCTTATCTGCAGAAACCACCGAACTCCGCCAAATGATTCTTACTCTGAATAAACAGAACGTGAATCTACAGATGAACGTGGCTCCTCTGCACGACATACCTCAATCTACTGTTGATCAGCAAACAATACCGAAAGTGATATCTCCACCGCGTACTGTACAATCTACCTCTGGCTCTACTACTTCTGGGTCAACTACTATGTTTGCTGAAGTAGCCAATCATGGACGTAACCATAACCAGAAAATTCGGCCAAACCTCACTTCTAAGTCAACAGTTGATAAAACCATCTAACCCTTGATCTCGCTTGAGACTCCCGCCCCAAAGAAGACTCCAAGGAAGATCCGGGCCAAGAAAAATATGCCCACTGTAAGGATCAAACCTATAGACCATGACTCTAACCTAAAAGACCTCCTCAAAGAGGTATCACTTCCACCCGAAATCCATCTAAGGCACATCAAAGATCTCACCGATGGTTCTAGAATACTATACTCTCACGACCACGAAATTATCAAGACACTCTTTGATGGCAACGATAAGGTCAAAGTGATAACAGAAAAAATTCCTGCCTAGACTAAAAGTCCTTTTTGTCTCCGACGAAGTCTCCGAAACCGATGTAAAGGCCGCACTCAAGGCTGCTAACTCTCGATTCCTTTACACTCGATCTTCCAAGAAAAACGGCTTCAAGCACCTCACGTATGAAGTCGATCCAGAAAGTTTCAGGAAACTGAAAAATAAAAAGGTTCTTCTATCTAACTGGTCTTCTTGCCGAGTGGTTGAATGTTTGGACGCCCCATTCTGCTCTAACTGTTTGGTCCCCGGACACAACGAGGACAACTGCTTCCAAGACAAGAATCCCGAAATAGATAGATATTCGAGTACACCAGCTAACACTCCTCGAAGGCTTTCAGAATCTCAACCGTCGAATCCCGAAACTGAACCTGAACCATCATACCCGCAAACTCACTTACTACCTGTACAAGTACAACCAACTCAACACCAACCTGTCTCACCTCTGTGGGATCATTCACGAGTACAGTGACTCTTGTGCGCCACTACTCTCGGTCATCTTTCCGTACTACATCTCGGTGCAGTGTTACTCTCTGTACGCCATCACCTTCATCGATGTGCCCATGGTGCAGAAGCTCATCTTCTACCTGGTCATTGGCGAGTGCAATCTCTTTCTGTTTAAACAAATTTGTCATCATCAACGAGTGTGCCTATGTGGCCAAGTACTGCAAGGCCATTGAGGTCCAGTGTCGACTGTTCTACTTGAATGTCAATGTGCTCAAGGCGTTCAAGATGAACAAGAGAAGTTTGGTTAAGGTAGGAAGGGTTGTAATGGTTATAATAGTTCCATTGATTCCATCGGTCTCATTGATTCCTGGTGGTTCGACTGGTTCCATTGATTTCATTGATTCCATTGATGCTATTAAATCCATTGATTTTATTGATTCCATCATTTTCATACTTTTTTCCTCAATTCTTTCTCTACAGATGGAATCGTTCCAAGTGAATCGTCGTCTTCACTCCTTCACCTTTCACATCTTTGGAAACTATCGAATCACATCGAAAACCTTCTATGTGGTAAGTGGTCTAATAAAGAATATAATAAATCTTTATATATGTAAGAAGAGTGGTGTTTGACCCCAGTGTCCTAGTTCCAATTGGAACCAGGTCTTTGGGTCAGGACCCAATCGAGGTACAAAATAAAAAGGCGGCCAACTCGACAACTGATGATTTATTAGATTTTTGCGACTAAGTTCAAAACAAGTGAGCGAGCCGAGGCACACGTCCGTTCAGGACCGTGGCACAGACCCAACTCTCGAGGAGAGAGAAAGAGAAAGAAGACAAAACATGTTCAAGGGGGTTTGCACAGGCAGAAGTGGGGGTTACAGTTCAAAGGTTGAGCGCATCTGCGCAAGTGTTTTAGCTTTCAATAAGTTTGTGAATAAATTACAAGTTCAAAAAGTGTCTTTACAAATTCGGCAGAATTTATATATTTTTTTTTATCAATGTATGTTTTATTCCTTATCAGATCATTTCCTACATTAGCGCCTACTTTATGTTTGTATTCAAAAATTCGAATCAATACCATCGAGCTATGGTTTCACTGAAGGAGATCAATGAAACATTTGCTGAATGATTAAAAAGAAGATGAATTGAGAAAAGAATCCGTTTGAATTAAACCTAGTTAGATTTAAAAATAAATTTGTCACGTCATCAATGGACGCTTCATGTTAATTCTTGATTCTTGAACTATATAGATTTAGTTATTCAAAAACATTTAATTAACCCTTTGCATTCCAATGAGACTTTTATGGATAATGAGTTAACTCAAATGTCAAAACAAAACATAAATGTCGCAAAAATACTCAAAGAGTTAAAACATTTTCGTCACGTCATCTATGAACATATATTTCGTTATTTTGTATCTTGATATAGATTTAGCTATTCAAAATATTTAGATAACCTTTTTGTCACTAGATGGGATATTTATAAATTAATAAATATTTAAATCAAATGTCCCATCAAGAGTCAAAGGGTTAAGTAGATAATTTTCAACAAATTTTGTAACGTCTTTTATGAACGTACATTTTGTTATCTTGAATTTTTGATGAAAAGAAATGAAAAGGCGGCAAAGGATACAAAACTTTTTTTAAAACTTTTTTCGTTACGTCGTATGTGAACGTTGATGTGAACTTTTTCTGCAGTGGCGTTTTTCTCTACTGCGCATGCTCAAAACAAATCTTCTGAATACTTGTTATTTACTGTTCACGCTCGCTCTCTCGTTCTCGTTTGGCTGTACTTTTTGTTTTGGTTTTGTCACCTAGACGATATATTCTCTATTTTTCACCGAAAGTTCTGGAAGTATCTCCACCAAATCTTCTACACCTCCTCCTTTTCCTTATCATCACCATCATCGAATCATGGAGCACGGCCTCGATCTGTACGAACAGTACCGAGAACCCCAACGAACACTGCCCTCCAGCACCGAGGTGATCACCCGACCCACCGAACTTCAGGCCGAATTTGAGTGTCCCATCTGTTTGGAACTGATGCACCAGACCACCATCACCATGTGCATGCATAGATTCTGTCGGGAGTGCATTCTGAAGGCGATTCGTATGTCCAAGTCCGAGAAGCTCTGCCCGATCTGTAAGACCAAGATTGAGACTGTGCGTTCACTGCGGGCGGACACCAAGTTTGACGAAATGATTGAGCTGCTCTTTCCCAAGGACTTTGAGGACGATCAAATGGAGGAGGCTGCGCAGGTGAGTACGCAGGCACACGCGCATGCGCAATTGTTCCTTATTTTAATCTTAATCTTATCTTTTAGTTCATCAAAGCGGCAACTATCACCCAAAAGGAGAAGGAGATCCATGTCGTGCTTCGAAAGTTGGTCACACTCCCAGGCGGTGGCGCCACTGGTGTCGATCCACACGGTCCCTCTCGTACAATCAAGGTGGCGCCCATTCAGTGCACCATTGGCCACGTGATCAAGTATTTGCAGTTCACTGATGAGCTCTTCGGCTCGTCCGCACCAGAAGGAGATGATGGAATGGAAGAGGATGAAGCAATTCTCATCTTCTCGAAAGTCGAAAAGTCGTTTTCTCTACTTGACGAGTCCGAAGCGCTGGAAGAGCTGGCCAAGGATCGTGGTCTCCAGAATGGACGTCCACTTGAGCTCTACTTTCAGATTGTTTAATCTGTTTTATATTAATATCTTAATATTCCCCCGATCTTAATCTTATATATTTTAATTCTATATACATTATTTATATGATAACAATCTCTTACAATATTCATTTAAATGTAACAACTTTTTAATGCGCATGCGCGCACTTTCACTTTTACTATGCATACACAAATACAGTTATACTTATTTTGTTTTCTGATCTGAATGAGTTTTATTTAGAACTGTAAGAATCTTAGAACGATTTGGTGAATCATATCCAGCCAATTGGTAGACTAGAAAGAATCCCTAAATTGAGTTTGTGAATCATATCCAGCCAATTGGTAGACTAGAAAGAATCCCCAATTGAGTTTGTGAATCATATCCAGCCAATTGGTAGACTAGAAAGAATCCATAAATTGAGTTTGTGAATCATATCCAGCCAATTGGTAGACTAGAAAGAATCCCTAAATTGAGTTTGTGAATCATATCCAGCCAATTGGTAGACTAGAAAGAATCCCTAAATTGAGTTTGTGAATCATATCCAGCCAATTGGTAGACTAGAAAGAATCCCTAAATTGAGTTTGTGAATCATATCCAGCCAATTGGTAGACTAGAAAGAATCCCTAAATTGAGTTTGTGAATCATATCCAGCCAATTGGTAGACTAGAAAGAATCCCTAAATTGAGTTTGTGAATCATATCCAGCCAATTGGTAGACTAGAAAGAATCCCCAATTGAGTTTGTGAATCATATCCAGCCAATTGGTAGACTAGAAAGAATCCCTAAATTGAGTTTGTGAATCATATCCAGCCAATTGATAGACAATAGACAATAGTTCAAAACGCCAATACTTCCAATCTGGTGACAAAATGACTAAACAACAGTCGAGAAAGTTGTACTTCTCTTCCAAGGCTAGTGAGTTTATGCGTAGACCGAGTTCAAAACGCCAATACTTCCAATCTGGTGACAAAATGACAAACAACAGTCGAGAAAGTAGTACTTCTCTTCCAAGGCTAGTGAGTTTATGCGTAGACCGAGTTCAAAACGCCAATACTTCCAATCTGGTGACAAAATGACTAAACAACAGTCGAGAAAGTAGTACTTCTCTTCCAAGGCTAGTGAGTTTATGCGTAGACCGAGTTCAAAACGCCAATACTTCCAATCTGGTGACATTAATCAAAAACAACAGTCGAGAAAGTTGTACATCTCTTCCAAGGCTAGTGAGTTTATGCGTAGACCGAGTTCAAAACGCCAATACTTCCAATCTGGTGACAAAATGACTAAACAACAGTCGAGAAAGTTGTACATCTCTTCCAAGGCTAGTGAGTTTATGCGTAGACCGAGTTCAAAACGCCAATACTTCCAATCTGGTGACAAAATGACTAAACAACAGTCGAGAAAGTAGTACTTCTCTTCCACGGCTAGTGAGTTTATGCGTAGACCGAATTTAAAACGCCAATACTTTTAATCTGGTGACAAAATGACTAAACAGTCGAGAAAGTAGTACTTCTCTTCCACGGCTAGTGAGTTTATGCGTAGACCGAGTTCAAAACGCCAATACTTCCAATCTGGTGACAAAATGACTAAACAACAGTCGAGAAAGTTGTACATCTCTTCCAAGGCTAGTGAGTTTATGCGTTGACCGAGTTCAAAACGCCAATACTTCCAATCTGGTGACAAAATGACTAAACAACAGTCGAGAAAGTTGTACATCTCTTCCTAGGCTAGTGAGTTTATGCGTAGACCGAGTTCAAAACGCCAATACTTCCAATCTGGTGACAAAATGACTAAACAACAGTCGAGAAAGTTGTACATCTCTTCCTAGGCTAGTGAGTTTATGCGTTGACCGAGTTCAAAACGCCAATACTTCCAATCTGGTGACAAAATGACTAAACAACAGTCGAGAAAGTAGTACTTCTCTTCCAAGGCTAGTGAGTTTATGCGTAGACCGAGTTTAAAACGCCAATACTTCCAATCTGGTGACAAAATGACTAAACAACAGTCGAGAAAGTAGTACTTCTCTTCCAAGGCTAGTGAGTTTATGCGTAGACCGAGTTCAAAACGCCAATACTTCCAATCTGGTGACAAAATGACTAAACAACAGTCGAGAAAGTTGTACATCTCTTCCTAGGCTAGTGAGTTTATGCGTAGACCGAGTTCAAAACGCCAATACTTCCAATCTGGTGACAAAATGACTAAACAACAGTCGAGAAAGTAGTACTTCTCTTCCAAGGCTAGTGAGTTTATGCGTAGACCGAGTTCAAAACGCCAATACTTCCAATCTGGTGACAAAATGACTAAACAACAGTCGAGAAAGTAGTACTTCTCTTCCAAGGCTAGTGAGTTTATGCGTAGACCGAGTTCAAAACGCCAATACTTCCAATCTGGTGACAAAATGACTAAACAACAGTCGAGAAAGTTGTACTTCTCTTCCAAGGCTAGTGAGTTTATGCGTAGACCGAGTTCAAAACGCCAATACTTCCAATCTGGTGACAAAATGACTAAACAACAGTCGAGAAAGTTGTACATCTCTTCCGAGGCTAGTGAGTTTATGCGTAGACCGAGTTTAAAACGCCAATACTTCCAATCTGGTGACAAAATGACTAAACAACAGTCGAGAAAGTTGTACTTCTCTTCCAAGGCTAGTGAGTTTATGCGTAGACCGAGTTCAAAACGCCAATACTTCCAATCTGGTGACAAAATGACTAAACAACAGTCGAGAAAGTTGTACATCTCTTCCTAGGCTAGTGAGTTTATGCGTAGACCGAGTTCAAAACGCCAATACTTCCAATCTGGTGACAAAATGACTAAACAACAGTCGAGAAAGTTGTACTTCTCTTCCAAGGCTAGTGAGTTTATGCGTAGACCGAGTTCAAAACGCCAATACTTCCAATCTGGTGACAAAATGACTAAACAACAGTCGAGAAAGTAGTACTTCTCTTCCAAGGCTAGTGAGTTTATGCGTAGACCGAGTTCAAAACGCCAATACTTCTAATCTGGTGACAAAATGACTAAACAACAGTCGAGAAAGTAGTACTTCTCTTCCACGGCTAGTGAGTTTATGCGTAGACCGAGTTCAAAACGCCAATACTTCCAATCTGGTGACAAAATGACTAAACAACAGTCGAGAAAGTAGTACTTCTCTTCCAAGGCTAGTGAGTTTATGCGTAGACCGAGTTCAAAACGCCAATACTTCCAATCTGGTGACATTAATCAAAAACAACAGTCGAGAAATTTTCGTTGATGCTCTCTTCGGACACGATCCACTGGGCGACGATCCAGTCCACCAGGCCGCAATTGTGGTTCATGTCGGTCAATGTTGAGAGCAATGTCCAACGGTCGACGTTGGATTTGTTCTTGTGGTGGAGCGTGTTCTTGAGGCGCAAGAATGTCCATAGCTGGATCACGATGTGCGTCCATATCGTTAACTAACTCGAAACTGTGTGTGCAACACAAACAAGCAAACATAAAAATAGAAACATACAGTCAATTGCCCTAACTCAAATATCATTCGATTCGAAAATTTCAACATGTGTACGTGTAAGAAAATTTTAATTTCTCGTAGATTGCTAAACTTGCAAATTCAATCGTTTTTAATGGTTTTAATTTTTAAAGTTCAAAGTTATAAAACGCTTTTTAAATTTCATAATTATGTTAATTTTCAACTTTATAATTGTATTTTTGTAATCTAGTTTTCAATCTACAACAAGTAATATTTTAGTAAATTTGTTTTTTTATGTCATGAAATAAATTAAGAAAACCTACTACTTTATTTGTTTGTTGTCAATATGTCAAATTCATGTTTATTTCAATTCAACACACATCAAAATGTTTCTATAATTGTTTAATTAAAATTTGTCTATATTTTTTATTGTGTTTTTGTGTATGCAAGTTGGTGATCTAGAGAATTATAGTATTTTTTTTTTTTTAAATTCATACATAGAATTTAGTTTATTTGTATAAAAGTATGACCTTGGTTTAAACATTGAGTTACAGTGTTTGACAATGTAGAATTTTAAATCAAAGTATGATATGAATTTTTATTGTGGCCTTCTTTGACATTGTTGTAAAAATGGTTACTACACTTTTATTTAGTCTAACTAAAATATCTATTATCAAGTTTGGTTTTATTGAATTTTTTATTTTTTTGGTATATTTCGACAATAAAATTCGTCATGTAACAGGTCTACTCTCAAATGTGTATTTTTGTTTAGATTGAAAAATAGTTTGAGTGCATTTTGAATGACTAGCCATAAGTCGCGAATTTCGAGAGAAACTTTGTAAAACATTTGTAAGGTTTTTAGAGTTATGTTTTAGACCAATGATAAACATTATTCACAAAACAATTAGTGGACAAATCTTTGAAAGTTACACTCATAATGATACACATTACCAAGTATAAACTTTACTGGAAAAAAGCCGCATCTTTTTAATATTTGAAAATTACTAATTGGATTCATTCCTCTGTTGTGATCGTTATCATCGTTTTAAATGGTTACAAACAATAAATTCAATAATTTGTATAATCTGTAAAATTCCACAATATTAACTTTTCAATTTGTTTGGTAATTCTAATACATTTTCAGATGATTATTTTTTAGATGTGAACATGTTAGAGTAAAACTCTACGACAAGTGTAAAGTTGTTTCTGAGTTTGTGTTTGACATTCTTATTGGCAGATGTTATATAATTAAATGGCCCTCTTTTTCCTGCAAAATGGTATCTTTAAATCGTATTTGATCGACTTGAAAATCAATAAATCAACCAATAGTAATTCATCTCTACTCATATTATTCAAATTTAAGCAAAGATTTTCTTTTTATTTATAAATTTTCTAATACATTAGATTATGAGTTATAAAATTCAATTTTCAAAAAGGTTAATTTACAAGTTTGTTCGATTCTCGAAAGAAATATGAATGATTATTTTCTTAATTCCAGCTGAGTGTTTATCAAATGGTGACCTAAGCATTTTTTTTTATTTTGAGATTAAATTAAATTATATATATTTAATTCGAATGACTTTTAAATGGTTCTCAATTTTTAAATTTATTCTCACAAAGAAACAACTGTCGTACGAAGTGTTTATCCAACAAACTTTGTTTGCAAAGTTTTTTTTGTAAATGTCTTGAATCTTTAGCTGCATTTAACGGTTTCTTAAATTATATCTTAAAATCAAGAAATTTTTGAAGGTCTTTAAAGAGTACCACATTCGCCACTTTATTCACTTCATCATCGTCTAAATCATGTTTACAGTAATTTGAGTCTGTTCCAAAATCCGAAATTGTCATGAGATTAGCTACGTTGTTACACTTCGCCCCTTAATAATGGTTATATTCTAATACTAATTTCTTTATTATATCTTTACTTTATCGCCAAGTGCGTGTCGCGCCCAAACAAACACAATTTTTTCTTTGCCAACTTCATTTGCAAACAATACCTCTAATTTACATGGTTATCTAATCTAGGCTTAAGAAGTGGTGCGCTAAAGGGTGTTTCACAAATAAGCACTTCAGTGCGGAGATGCCAGCTGTTTGCTTATTTGTGGAACGCCCTTTAGCGCACCACTCTTATGCCTAATCTAATCAATAAGACAAACCAAAAAACATGAGACAAGTAGAATATCTTTATTAGAGTTTAAGGCACAAATTCTTCATTTACGAGCTTTGCTTTAGTGCGACACAGAAGTACAGAAACAGTTCCAGTACGAGATCTTGTGGAACTGCTCTTGCAATCTGAGGTCCTCGATTTTGACTGTACAAATGAGTTTCTCGAAGAAGAATTGACAGCACCTGCAGTGGAAGGCATCAAGCGGTAGACCACAAATGCAGCAAAAACTGCCACCAAACTGATCATAATGACGATTGTGACAATTGTCCAGGGACTCAGTGAGGCCATAGTGGCGCTTCCATCTATTCCATCAGTGAAGCCTGAAGTGAAGTTCGCTTGATCACTGTTGCTCACGTTTTCTATGGTTCGAGTCACCGTCGGGTCAGTTGGCCAAAAGTGGATGCCACCAGCAATGAGCGCTCCAACCACTTTGCTTGACCGGATTTACGAGATCACGTGGGAGGAGATGAATTGTGACCAGCGCTTCGATCACCAGATCGATTTGGTCCACAAATGAGAGCGAACCAAATTTGGCCACAGATTCGCTTGCCTGGTAATCGAGATCACACCGGTGGAACACTTCAAGTGCACCATTCACCAGACGGTAGTGATCGGTCTCGCTTTTTTGGTCACGGAATTTCTTGAAAGTTTCCTCGGCGTTGAAGATAATATTCTTATCATCCTTATCACTCACACACCAAACGGTCATGCTTGCACTGAGAAGATAGAGGACAATCGAGAACTTTGAGGGTGGACACATCTTGGAGGGCTTGGTGAAGCTTGGCGCAAAAGTAGAAAAGTAGAAAATCACAGACAAAATAGTCTTGTGCACAAATAGAAATCACAATGACAAAATTCGAAATGCAGTCGACCTTTTTTGCACTGGCCAAAATAAACTATAAATGATTCGAATTTGTTTAATTAATACCATAATCTTCTATTTTACGAGAAAACAGTTTGTCTCATTTTTTTCATGCTGTTGACTATCCTCATCAAATTTAAAGGTCATTCAATTCTTATCCATAAATAATTTACAATATTTCTTTTTGTTTTTTGTTAATTTGACATTTTTTTTGAATTGAAATGAAAACTTTCAGTGACTCTTTTGAATATGATTTTAAAAAGGTCACAAAAACCCCTCCTCAAAAAGTTTCAGTCGAATAAGATTTTCATCAAGTGATGCATTATCTTAAATTGAGAGTTTAGAGCACATCAACAGTAATTTTAACTTGTTTTCTTAAATCGTAAAAAATACTCGTTTTTATCGAATGTTACGGTTGTTTTATAAGGTTTTAAATTTTAGTTAATATTATGATGTTTACCTATGTGCTTTTTGTAAAAGGTTCACACAATTTTGATTTTTTTTTCAAATCAACAATTTACTCTCAATCAATTACAATCGATTTTGATAGTAATTTTCAAATATTTAATTAAACCTTTATTCAAGGATTATAAGATATTATCAATTGACAATACAATTTTAAAAAAATTTCTATTTATTTTACAAGATTCAGCTTTTATTTGTCATAGTTTGGTTTTTACTCATCATCAGATTTCGAACATCTTTCCAGTGGAATTAAGTATGAAATCCATGTGCCTCGATAATAGTGTTGAAATTATAATCACAGTAATTGTCTGGGCCAATCAATGGATTAGCTGGAACAACAATGATAGTCGATACTCCTTAAATTTGGTTTCACAAGTTGTGGACAAATTGTCTTTCAGCTTTGCGTGTTTAGCTATCATCACTGTTGTATGTCCTCCGTTGGTCAATCTGATCAAACTTCTCACAGCTATTCCTGAAAGTGCAGAATCACACCTCGATCTCTGACAACTCGCAATCTCCCTCCTCATTTCACAAGGAGATTTTCTTGATCTCGTATCATCAAGTATTTGGAAGGGCGATATATTTTCCTTTTATCCGATTTCTGCAACAAGTTGACATCTTTCTGTCACAAACATGTCATCAAACAACCCGTTCATTGAGGACATTGAACGGCAGCGAAGCCGCCGAACTCCACCCTCGTGCTTCAAAACTTTGATTCCTCCTGTTTGCACAGTTGTGTTTGGCATTGTTGGATTCATCGTATTTCTGTACGTCATGTCTATGCTTAATCCTCTTGGTCTGGGCAATATGGATCACTACGACAAAGACCCATATGACGTTAGTCGACCTATTAGACGATGGCACGGTCGAGTATTGACCAATCGTTCACTTGGAACTAATTTGGATTCTAACGATAAAGATCCGTACGACGTTAGCAGGCCTATCCGACGCCGCCCCGCCCCAACCAATGGCTCCATCTCCACAGCACTGGCTGCTAACAAATCGTCTACTGGCTTCTTGGATATATCTCCAACTGAGAACTGGATTACCGCCGAAACCACCGACGAACCGACAACCCAATCCGTGGGAACCTAACATCCTTCCAGCCATTCAATCGAAGCGATCCACTCAACTCGATTGAGTATCCCAACATTCCACCGGTTACCTTGTGCGTTCCAGAGAAAATGGATCTGGTCGAGTACGAAGACAAGTGCTGGTACTGCAACTTCTGCTGGCAAGAAGTCAATAATTTCACTCTCTCCAGTTTGGCCGAATCCGAAGTGGAACACCGCTACAAGTGTTATCAATTTTGTTTCGACAACTACAACTTTCAAAGCTGTGCTCTTCATTTGTTCAACACTGGGGCATCGGTTTCCGGACGCGAGTGTCGCTACTGCAAGAAGGAGACCCGAGAGGCCCTGCTAGGTGGCAACCAGTAAGAGAAGCCTCAACTTTCCTAAACTGAATATTCGTTCGAAAGGATTGGATTTTATTTGTATTTTAATTGGCTCAATTGAGCTATTTTTATATGTTGAGTGGATTTGTTGAAATTTCCTAGTTTCTGATTAAAATTATTGTTACAAAAAATATTGACTTTATTCTCGGAAACAAAATCGTTTTAGTTTAGTTCGACACTTAATTGCATAGTTTTTTAACAATTTTCAATCCATTTTATTGGAATTTATTTGATTATTATTTCCAAGAAATTCTGTATAATAAATGTATAAATGTGACATGATTTTTTTGTTTTGTATTAAATTTATTATTACATCTTTCAAATTTTTTATGTAAATTAGAAAACAAACTTAAAGTAAGATTATAAGTAATATTTTTAAAGGTAACATTTGTTTAAATTCATGTATCAATTCAAACACAAGTGCATCGATTATCTTTGCTATGTTCCATTTCGATGATGACATTACTTGATTGACTATTCATTGGACGATTAAAGTTGTTGACACCAAACCCGCATGCACGCAGAATTCGTTCTCCCATGTAAGCGACAACTGTGGCCAAGAGTAAAGCTGCAACAACCACAAACAGGAGAAAATTCTCGTGAATATCCCACGAGATTTTGCTTTCAGATGGATTAACTTCTAAATCAATGTCTTTGTATGTTGGATAGTCGACATGTTCAGTGGAGATGATGTGTGACTGTTTCATGGTAAACTTATGAGAGAACATCATCAGAGTTAGCGGAAATTAATTTTATGATTTTTTTAAGTTCACAAAAATTAAATTTTTGTTTTGTTTTTACTTTTCCTCGCCAAACACATTTCTACTAGAAACTTAAAAATTTGCACAACTAATACAAACTTTTTAATTAGGGCACTAGGTCGAGTTTATTAAACTCAAATAGTTTATTAGTTATTTCCGTCGTATTTCCTTGAGTTAATTTTAGAAAGTATTATTTCATTAATATCGTAAATTTATTTGTTTCTAAACACAACGATCATTAATTAGATTGTTTCATTAATGACTATTAACAATTAACAAAGTTTTGAAATCTATAAATAAATAAATAAGCCAATCCAAGTTTACAAGTTCAAAAGTTCAAATAATGAATTTTTAATTTTTTAATTTCGACTAAAACTATTCCTTTATAAAATATATTGGCAACTATTATTAAATTGTAAAAATCCCATTATCGAATTTCAATTTTTTTCTTCGCAATATACAATTTACCTTGAGGTTCACAATTCATGTTTGCACGATTTTAAAATTGATCAAAAACAATTCTAGTGATATGCTCTGCAATGACATAAAAGATAAAAAACTTTAGACTTGTAGAAATAATTCCTCAACAACAACTCAACAACATTTATGGTCAACTTAAATGTACATGAAATTGAACGGAAATAACTCAAGTTTACAAAACGGTGACTCAAAATAATCTTCATTAGCTAAACTGTTAAATAAATCTGTAATCATTCCTTATCCAAAATGTTCAAAATTTCGCAAGGTCGCATTCTATAGAAAAAGTTACTCAAATTCGATAAATTTTGTTTATTCATAAAAAATTGAAAATTAATACTCAAAGTAATATATTTATTACATGATTATTGCAAATATATTATAAATTAGTATTTTCAAAGAAAGGTCTTTGATAAGGTGTGTCAAATAGTTTTATTTTTTGTTAAATACATTTGAACGTCGGAAATCAATGCAGGAAAGCTTACATTCAATGTAGTTTCTTTTTGTGGTTTAAAATATTGTCAAAATCTTTTTTGATTAAATTTTCAAGTATTTCATTTCTTTTTCATACTTTCCAAACACTAAACAAATCATAATTGAGAGCTACATATCTTGCAATGAATATTGTGAGTTCTTGATATGTTTATTTCATTTACAACCAACAGATTCAATTTTGTAAAATAGATAGTTGACTTGTTCAGTAGTGTTGGTGTCAAAGAAAAGTGAAGAGAACAGGACCAAAATTGATTTTGGGTCAGAGTGTTGATACATAGGTCAAATTTATTTTAATGTTTTTATTTTATTTTCACCACAATAGACACATTTCTATTATAGAAGTTTACAATTGAAACAAACTTTATTTTAGCGCACTAGGCCGAGTTGAGAAAACTCGATTGGTTTGTAAGTTTTATATTTAATTTTTTGTTATTAATTTTATTGAAATTACATAAAACATGAAACTTTATACAATTATTCAGAAGCGTGTCTATTAATTGAGTATTGTATCATTTTTCAGGTAATATTTATATGTTTTTTAATATTTGGTTCAATTTTGGACAATTATGTCCAGTATTCTGTTACTGAAAGACGTCTGAAATGGCATGGATATCTTGGATTTTGATTGTAAGTTACAACAAGTTTTTTAATTCTCTCTGTGGTGATAAAAAAAAAGGTTATTAACTTTATACATACAATTCATTTTTACGATTTTTGCACTGCTTTAGACTCCGAGCTAGAAGAATTCTTCCAGGTACATTTTAAATCACTGTAGTTGTGGATAACCCTAAATTTTTGTGTATTTCAGTAATTATTTTCAATTCTAAATCACCGAGTTTCCTCAAATACCATTAATAATTGATGATTATCCTTAATTTTCTATCCCGTTAAACTGTACAAAGTATTTTTGAATTTATTTTACCTGTTATCTGCATTTCAATATAAAAAATATTAAGCGAATTTTAACATTACTTAATTAAAACCTTGATCTAAATAAAATCTTTTAATACCTTAAAACCCCTAAAAGGCCCTAATAGCCCCAAAGTTCAAGATTTCAATTGTTGTAATCAAATTTTTTAATGATGACATTGTTGTACGCAACAAACAGCGTGACAACAGAATTTTAATAGAAGTTGGATGGGATGGGATCATTTACCTTCAATCACTTTGTGTTGTGTCTCTGCCTGAGCTGACCGACTTTGACTTTTTGTCTCCGAGTTTTGCGATTTTCGTCGTTATTTTTCGTTGTTTTCCTCCTTTATTGTTGTTATCCTTCTATTGTTTTCATTGTTGTTCCCCTTCTGGATTATTATCCTCAACCATCATGTTTAGATTCAAAGGTACGTTCCGTAAAGTTTTCCCGATTTTTAAATATATTTCTTATTTTAGGTACAAAGTCCGGAACGTTCCGATCCTCTAAATCTAGCCGTCGGTCTTAATCCTCAAAATGTTCGGAACTTCTCGATAAGCTCGAACCGCTGGCCAACCGTATCCTCGACCGTCTGGACGACATCACCTACCGAGTGGACTATCTGACTACTGAATCTTTTGGCAGCGAAAAGATCTCAAACGGTTCACCCTCACCATACAGGACCGTTTACAGGGCTGTCTGGCGAAGAATAATCACAAACAGAATCCTTCTGGTTTCGGAAATGAAGAAGAAGAAGGATACAACGTACAGGAAGCGATTGTACAGTGATTGGATATATATAATTTATGAAACGGCCACTAAATCTTTTATACGAGTCTCAGTTTGTGGTATTCATATTATAGTTCATTCTCGTCATATAATTTATAAATTAAATAGTTTTATTGAATATGCGTTTTATTAGTAATAGCCTTAATTCTGGTCATATTGACTGGTAACTTTTATAAATCAGTTTCTAAACAAAAAATCACAAACATAATTTTCATTGTGCCCTGCAACAAAGCCAACATTTAAACAAATATGTTGGTTGTCCGTCTTCAAAATAATAGATTACCACAAATTTATCCGATTAATTTTGCGCTGAATTTTTAATCAAACATTTATTCAAGTTCTTGGAATATTATAACTGGCAAATCACAAGTTTTTGAATTAATCTCAATACAATTCAATTCAAATAAATCATGTCACAAAAGGTAACACAATTTATACATTCATGTATCAATTCAAACACAAGTGCATCGATTGTCTTTGCTATGTTCCATTTCAATGATGACATTACTCGATTGACCATTCATTGGACGATTAGTTTGGTGGTTGGCGGTGTTTCCAAAGCCAAATGCACGCAGAATTCGTTCTCCCATGTAAGCGACAACTGTGGCCAAGAGTAAAGCTGCAACAACCACAAACAGGAGAAAATTCTCGTGAATGTCCCACGAGATTTTACTTTCAGATGGATTAACTTCTAAATCAATGTCTTTGTATGTTGAATAGTCGACATGTTCAGTTGAGATGTCGTGTGACTGTATCATGATAAACTTGAGAGATAACATCATCAGAGTTAGCGGAAATTAATTTGATGATTTTTTTCTAAGTTCACAAAAATTAAATTTTTTCTGTTTTTAGTTTTCTTCTTCAAACACATTTCTACGAGAAACTTAAAAATTTGCCCTACTAATACAAACTTTTTAATTAGGGCACTAGGTCGAGTTTATTAAACTCAAATAGTTTATTAGTTATTTCGGTCGTATTTCCTTGAGTTAATTTTAGAAAGTATTTCATTAATATCTTCAATTTATAGAAAACAATTTATTTGTTTCTAAACATACACGATCATTAATTAGATAGATTGTTTCAACTATTAATAATTAACAAAGTTTTGAAATCTAAAAAACTAAATAAGCCAATCGAAGTTTACAAGTTCAAAAGTTTAAATCATGAATTTTTAATTTTTAATTTCGTTCCTATTCATATTCCTTTATAGAATCTATTGGCATAAATAAAGGTACATTTATTTAATGTAAATTTTCTTTCTTTCTGCATTTTTAAAATTCATTTACAGGCTTTTCATGAATCCAAAGTTTCAAGTACTTTATAGTTATATAATAAGGTTCATTCGCGATTTTAGATAATTGCCCTCGAAATATTTCACAATTTTCTGTACAAATTATATAATTATTGTCAATTTGACCAATTTGCCAATCCGTTTACATAATCAGTTGAACTAAAAATTAAAATTCTAAAAACATTGATATTTTGAACGCACATTAAAACATTATCGTATAAGTCTGTGAGTTTGGAATGTTAGAACAAGTGAGAATGAATGTGTTAATGAATTTGGGTTTGAATTTGAATTTGGTGTACGTGTTAGAAAATTTTAATTGCAAAACAAGTTAATTCATTCGTTTTTAATGGTTTTAATTTTAAAGTTCAAAGCCATAAGACAATTTTAAAATTTCAAAATTTTGTTAACTTGACATGTCTTGATCGATATTTTGTCTTGGGGCGCCATCCTCGCCAATGACCGAATCGCATGGATCTGCTCTGTACCGCTGTGCAAAGTCGTCCGCCAGTTTGTACTTGTCGGGACACTTGAAGTACTGCTCGTATGGAATGTTGAGTCGTGCAAGGCGAATGTCAACTTTTCTCGACTCGAACTGTTGAGTTAAGTTGAACTCAAAGTCCTGTATCACATAGACACAGCCGAGTGAGCCATCAAACAGATACTGAGAGCCATTGTACTGGAAAAGCCATTGGGCAGCTCGTCCCGGAACAACTGACGATCAGCACTAAATCCATTCAAATGGTCTCGGTGAACCAGCCGAATCTCGTGTGGATTGTCCGTCTTTTTCCATAAAGTAGTATACTTTACTGTCGAGCTTCAGATCTTCAGGCTTGATTTGTTTGCTTTTCTTGAATAAACGAAACATATCCTTCAGGCTAGTGAACGCTCTACTCCAAAACCCATTTGGGCCAGGCTTGTCATCGTACATGAAATTGTATATGATAAAGTTGACGGTTTGGGTATCTAGATGCAACAATTTTAAAAGGCTTAATTACACATCCACTTACCTTTCTGAATTACATAACCCGTAGCAATATCATTCTCGATCTTGTACAGCAATGCAAGCTCGGGCCTGTCCTTGGTGATTGCCACTTTCGACAGAGGCTCAACAAGTTCATCGAGAAATGTGAAAACGGCTTCGAATTTAAAGTCCCAAGTGTACAGTGCACTGCCAGTGTAGGCCAAGTAGATGACCCTCGATTTAGCTACCGCATAGACAATCGCCGTGGTCGACGATTCATTCCTTTCCATCGCTTCAAAGAATGCATCAGCTTCGAATATAAAACGATAGAATCGTCTAATGTCGCCATCTTTCTCTTGCTTGTGGGCTTGAAACCAGCTGGGAATGAGAGCCGCTTCGTTAAACCACTCTTCATAAGTGTCATTCAGTGACATTGGGTACGCGTCAGTGACAACTCGGAATGAGAAAAATAATCCGAAAAATGAACACTCGAACATACCTTGGCACCACAGAATAGGTCAGCACAGAACAAAATCACCGTAAAACTCACGAGTCCACGAAGAGCAGCCATTTGGTAAGACTTTTTTGGTGGTCACACAAAATAGAAAGTATAACCAAAATGATGAGTACTTTTCTCGTTTTAGCCTTGGTCACCCTTCGAATTTCAACTTTATAATTCCAAATGTCGCGTAACTATAGACAAATTACTTTCTTTGTAAGAAAAAAAATAATGAATTTTTAATTTTGCCTTAAACTATTCCTTTATAAAATCTATTGGCAGAAATAATGGTAAATTTATTTAATGTAAATCTTCTTGTGCATTTCTAAATAGTTAAATTAGTTATTTAGTTTTATTTGTGTCTAAGTGAATTAAAAGTCTTTGCTATTTATGTTGATTGCGATACAAAAGGTTCAAAAAGTTTTATAATTGATTTTTATTAATTCTCTTAAAATTTTTTAGGTTCGATAAACTAAAGTTAATGGTATTGCCAGTTTATAATAAAGGTTTTCAGAAAAACGTTTAATTTATATCTAATTCATTGATTTCTATTTAATCCTAGGCATTGTAACAATATTTAGCTTGAATTGATTATTTCTTGTTGCCCTCCTTTTGTTTTGGATTCAAACTATTCCTTTGTAAAAACGGTTTGCATAAACAAAGGTAAAATTATTTAATAAAAATCATCTTTTGCTTATTTCTAAATTCTTTAATATTTGAGCATGTTTGAATTGTGGTAATATTTTTGTGTTCATTTTTTGGCGCATGCCAATTTCAAAATTTAATTCTCAAAAGTATTTCATTTTTCACAACTTTCTGTACGAACAATAAAATACATTTTCATTTGTTGATTCTTTCGTGTTAGAAGGAATAAATTGTGGATTTTCACAAAGGTATTGATGCTTTCATCATTGACAAATTTACAATATTGATAATATTGCAATTTCAATTTAATTTCTTATCTAAAATTAAATTTTAAAAAGTTTTCAGTAAGATTATCGACATTATCATAACAGTAATTCTATATTTTAATTCAAAAAAATATTTACTACTCGTACAAGAAAGTTGTCAACAAAATTGCGCCTTCCTAAAAAATTGTGATACCAAATTGCTCAAATACAATTGAATTTACAAATTACTAAAATCACCTGTCTGCTCAAAATGTGTCTAGGTTTTGGTTTCCCCTTATTTAGTCTCGAAATAGACTGATAGCTTGAAGGGTTAATTTAAATGCGAAATGATTTGTGCAAAGTGATGTGTTGCTCTTCGTGCTTTGATTGTTTAACGATCTGTATTGGTGTAGATTTTTAAAAAGTACAATTTAATTTTTGTATAATTCATTTTCGGAAATCAATGCAAAAAAGCTTACATTCAGTGTTTTTGAGAGTTTTAAAAAACGTCAAACTTTTTTTAAAATCAAACAAATCAATTAAGATGAAGCTTCAAACATAACCAAATCTGATTCGAATGATATATCGACCTCACTGTAATTAAAACGATTTAATCTTTCACCTGAGAACTTTAATGCTTAGGCGTTAAAGTTCATTAAAGCATAAATTTATGATTTTTACAAACCTGAACAATTTCTGAAAAAACTGTATTTGTGAGTCCAAAATTGGTAATTCATTTTAATGTTTGTTAATAGTTGAGATAAAAAGCTATTTTTATTTGTGTAAATCTACGAGTTTAATAGTTTAATGTTACTCAGCTGTTAATCTGTTTTTTTTCGATGAAATAAGCTGAAACTGTCTCATTTTTATTATATTTATTGAAATTCTTATAAACTGTTAACTTACGCTCTCGTTTGTTTCCATTTTCATAAAAGGTTTTTTAAAATAAAATTTAAAATTTAAATTTGGTTTACTAATTTTATTTGAATTTTTTCTTTTGTCATTTAAATTGAAAACTTTTTTATTTCGTTTTGTTTACTTTTGATTCGCTATAAAAATTTAAAATAAATAAATTGTTTGACAAAACAAAATGATTTGAATCTTGTAATTTGAATATCGCTTCGTTTATGTTTTTGGTTGGTGTAATTTGATGGTGGAAGTTCACCTACCCCTAGGCCTAGTAGACAACATTATTAAAATTTTACCTTTCAATTTACAATCATTCCAATTCTAAAAGTGCCAACATGCATATCCTCAAAGCTTTTTTAGTTTATTTTTCTTTCGTTTAAGGCGTGCCACTTGAGACAAAGTCCAATGTGGCATTTAAATTTGTATCAAATAAAGTTGTTGTCATAAATGATGCAAAAGGTAAAAAAATTCATATGTAATTTTTTATTAATTATTAAGAAATTCTTTGATACGATAGTTTTATTTCGTTTTTTATAAAAGGGTTTTAGAAATACATTTTATTTAAATCTAACTTTTTAATTTTTTACTTAAATATCGTATTTCTTTATAATTTTCTAATATTTGTAAAAATTTTAGTTCGAAACCCTAAGTTTTTGATTTAAGCGTTTTCACTAAAAATAAAGTTAAGTTATTTAATAATTAAATATTCAAAGAAATGAAGAATTCTTGGAATCAAATGGAAATGTAATCAAAATTTTTAAAATCATTATCAAGATGACTGTAGGAATAATTGCTAATATAGAAAAGAACGCCCACATAGATGAGATTGAAGGTGATAAAAACTGTTGGAAAGAATACACGAGCCACTTTGTCGATTCGAGCAGTGTTTCGTTTTTTCGTTTTAGGTGATTTTGATTTGTCAACTTTGTCGTCAAGCTTGTCTGTCACTGGTTCTTCTACTTCTTTAGTCTCCATGAGAGTGTACGACTGTTCCTCAGACTCAAAGAAGCCAATCATAGCAAACTCAACCATCGCGAGAAACACCATGAGGAAGCACACAAAGAGGTAGACGTCAATTGCCTTGATGTAGGACGTTTTAGGCAGTGACTCGTTGGTAATGATGACCCTTCTACCTTATTTAATTTTCTTCAATTTGTTTCGAATTAACTCTTTAAAATCATCTCGAAATACGAATTATGGGGGATTTTTTTGGAAAAATATGAGCCACTTTTATACTGTAATGGGTATCAAAATATGAGATTTCTTACAATTTTTTTTCGAATTACGAATTAGAGGAGATTTCGAATAAAGGGAGGCACGAAATATGAGCACTTTACTGTAATTTATTATTAATTAATCAGAAAAACAATTTTACAAACAATTTGCCTTTCGATTTTATTTGATGATTTCAAAAAATATATGCAAAATGTGAAAATGTTTACAAATAATGTCATGTGTTGTGCAAAATGTAACAATCGTGATACTAGTTTTAGCACTTATCTTGATTTGAAAATTCATTTTTTATGTGATTGATGCGGTCCCTGTTTACCTATACTTGTTTTCATCCCCCAAAAACATTTGTATTCCAACATCTTTAATGTTTTCTTTCGCATATTTTGGTTGGGTTTTGTGTGCTGTTGGATAATTAAGTTTGTTTGGGTATCTATGTGGGACAAACTTTAGTGAAGAATGTTGTAGTGATGAATGCTGAGGTGGCCTATACTGAAGGGACGGTTGGTATTGTGAAGGTATTTTGTAATTATTATATTGTGACCCATTAGACATCGGTGACCGATATTGTGGATCCTTTTGGGGAAAATTCGTTTGTTGTGCATAAGTTGATTGGGGACTTATGAGTTGGGGATACGAGGGTTGAGGATTCACAGGTTGTTTATAAGTTTGTTGAGGATTCATGGGTTGGGTATAAGAGGGTTGTGGATTCACAGGTTGTTTATAAGTTTGTTGAGGATTCATGGGTTGGGTATAAGAGGGTTGTGGATTCATGGGCTGTGGATAAGTTGGTTGGGAATTTACTGGTTGTTGATAAGTTGGAAAGGGATTCGCTGGTCGTGAATAAGCAGGTTGGGGATTTACTGGCTCTGGATAAATTTGTTGGGGTTTCATAAGTTTTGGATACGAGGTTTGGGAATTCATAGGTTGGGGATACGAAGATTGAAGAGTTACTGACGGTGGATAGATTGGAAGGGTTTTCGCTGGTTGGGGATTTACTGGTTCTGGATATGCTGGTTGAGGATTCATTGGTTGTGGAAACAAAGGTTGGGGATTCGTCTGTTGGGGATAAGAGTGTTGGGAATTCATGAGTTGGCGATACGCAGGTTGGGAATTTACTGGCTCTGGATAAGTTGGTTGGGGTTTAATTGGTTTTGGATACGAGGGTTGAGAATTCATAGGTTGGGGATACGAGGGTTGGGGATTTTCTGGCTGTTGATACGCTGGTTGGGGATACAAAGATTGGAGAGTCACTGACGTTGGATAGGTTGGAAGGGTTTTTGCTGGTTGTGAATAAGCTGGTTGGGGGTTAATGGGTTGTGGATTCCATGACTGGATATAAGTTGGTTGAAGATTTACTGGTTCTGGATTTCCAATTTGAGAATTCCCATTCTGAAATGATGAAAAAATAAATGCTGGACGAATTGGTGAACATACTCCACATGATTTATTTTTTGCTGATGCCGGTGTTGTAGTATTAGTGGAAGTATCTTCATTTTCTTCCTGTGCATTGTTGTTATCATTTCCACCATCATTGCCAGCAGCATTATTATCGTCCATATTATCTCCTTCCTCCTCAGCACCATCATCATCATCGGTGATCAGCTCATCATCCACAGGCTCGCCACAGCCAATTGGTGCGGGCGTAGTTGTGCTTGTGGATGTTAGTTTGCAAGGTGGTTGATGCTTTGCTCCTGAATTTGCAAATTTGTTTTGCTTTCCTATGTTTCCATGATTCATGTATCCATGCTCCATATAATATGGCCTCATGTTCCCAGGCCAAATGTACCCAGGCCCCATGTTCTCAGGTTCCAAGTACACGGGTACAATGTACCCAGGCCCCATGTTCTCAGGTTCCAAGTACACGGGTACAATGTACCCCAGCCCCATGGTCTCATGCTCCAAGTGCCCAGGCCCTATGTACCTGGGCCCCGTGTAATCATCGTAAGGAAAACCATCCTGATAATAATCATACATGTTGGAAGGCAAAGCAAGTTGATTTTCACTGGATTTTGATTCCATTAACGGAATAATTGGTCTTCTGTTTTTACTATACGGAAATGAGACTTTTCTCCATTTTGAATTGAGCCGCTTAGCATGAGGCTTCCATTGATAATAAGAAGGACCAGAATAATATTTTCTGTGTGGCATTTTGCCGATGTAAGTTCCAGTGGCGTAAGAGGATCCATTAGACTTTTTCACCGGAACATAGACCAATTCATCATACACACCACGATAATCATTTGATTCCACAAATTTGTGAACAATTTCACCTACTGAAGGCTTTGTTGAAGATTTTAAACGAGATAAAGATGCTGCTTCATAGACACGAAAAATTGGATAATTCAATAAAAATATCAACAAAAAGGCCAACAACAAAGTGAACAAGTGTTTCGAATCGGTGTTTCGCTGTGCCATCTTGAACAACAACAAAATATCAATACAAGAAAAATCACGTATCACGTTTAAAACACGTAAGTGTTATATAAATAATTATATTATCATTCACAATTAAATCTCATTATAAGTGCTGTTGGTATGGTATCTAGGTCGAGATGAAAGTAGATAATAATCATATTTTGTCTGTGCGCAATGCTCAATTTTCAATCAGTTTTTGCTCATTTTTCAACAGCTATAATAATAATAAGCTATAGCGATAATGAGAAATGTTGATTGGGGTGCCACAAATCACAACGTACAAAACAAAATATCGACAACAAAAAACAATAAAAAATATCAAAACATTTTACACTTTCCAAATGTATCAAAGGCACACATTCACATGGACGTTCGAGTGTAAGCAACGAGCAAAGTGCAAGAGCATACGTAGTTGGACATAAATCGGACAAACATAGAGTACGAGGAGATGAGAGGGATAAACAAGATGATGATGATGATGAGTGAGATAAAGTTTGACTTTCGACCTGCAAAACGTGATTTCAGCTGACCGAGCTGAGTCAAAAGAAGTGGAAAAAGAGAAAACACTCTTAAAAAATTGCTCATTTTAATTAGAGTAAAAACCACTTGAACTCAACTTCCAGGTTAAGGTTGTTGCCCTTCATTGGACCCGCAACGAAAAGAAAACATTTTTGCTCTTTTAATTTGCACATCATTAATTACATGTATGAAATGACTTTTTTAAAATTATTTTTTCAAATTTGTTGTCACTTGATCTCACTCTCGTACAAACACTGTAACTGATCCCCTTAAATGATGTACTAGCGTTAATTTATATTTACCGCCCCTCAATATCACAGAACAAAAATGCATTTGGGGATAACAAATGGATAGATCAATTGACAATCAGATATATATTAAGGGGGGACAGGATGGGGTTATGGAACAAAATATCGTGATTTTTTTTAAAGTTTTAAAATGTATATTATCTTATTATCTATCGTTTAGCAAAAAATCAGAGTGTTTTTCCGATAAAAAGTCATTCAAAATTGGGCTGTGCCCCCACATGATTCCCCTCGCTGACATAGTTTGTGTTTTGTATTTAGCTTCTTCTAACAACTTTGACTTTTGATCTTTGGGTGCACTTTTAACCGATAAGATGTTAACCGATTTTGGCTTTCTATATATCAAATTAAAGGTAATGACATGAACTTTAATACTTATTGGACGTTTGGGCCATTTTATCTGTAAATTAATCTCAAAATGCAAAACAACTTTAAAAAGTCTTTGGTTTTTAGTATTTTCATTATTTACTAGGAATATATACAAATTTTTTAATAATAAATCTCAAACGTCCAATAAGTATTAAAGTTCATGTCATTACCTTTAATTTGATATGTAGAAAGCCAAAATCGGTTAACATCTTCTCGGTTAAAAGTGCACCCTTCGGAGACCACTTTTCCCCATCATTAATATAGGGGTCATCCACATACAAAGGCAAAATCCTGTCCCCCCTTAAATGTAAATCATGTTTAATAACAAGACAATTAGGCGATCATCGAGTGAAATTATACTCAATTTACAACTTTCTAGAAATCAACTTTTAAATCAAAACATTAGACACGTGTGACTATCGAGTCGCACGTGTCTATCGAGTCGCATCGAGTAATTTATGAGAAATTTCGACAAAAAATACAATTTATAAAAATTCATTTAAAAAAGTTGAATTATTTAAAAATGAAAATTTCTAAAGAATATACAAAAACTTGAACTCAAAATATTTTAATCTAATATAAAAATTCGAAGAGATTTTATTACGAATTCTCGGAATTAAATGTTTATGTATTCGAAATTTTTAAAATCTTTATCAAGATGACTGTAGAAATAATTGCTAATATAAAAAAGCACACCAACATAGACGAGATTGAAGGTGATAAAAACTGTTGGAAAGAATACACGTGCCACTTTGTCGATCCGAGCAGTGTTTCGTTTCTTTGTTTTTGGAGCTTTTGATTTGACAACTTTGTCGTCAATTTTGTCTGTCACTGGTTCTTCCACTTCTTTAGTCTCCATGAGAGTGTACGACTGTTCCTCAGACTCAAAGAAGCCAATCATAGCAAACTCAACCATTGCGAGAAACACCATGAGGAAGCACACAAAGAGGTAGACGTCAATTGCCTTGATGTACGACGTTTTGGGCAGTGACTCGTTGGTGCTGATGACCATGGTGGTGATGGTGAGCACTGTCGTCACGCCCAGTCCCACTCGAGCGTAGTGATCTGCTCGATTGAGCCAGAAGGGAATCCACGAGATGAGCACAATCATAAAGGAAGGCATATAGATCTGATTGATGTAGTAACCGAGGATTCGCTTGAAGCGAAACGCACATACGAGTGCATCATAGCTTCCTATAAACCAAAATCAAAAGAGTGAGTTGAAATAAAATAAAGATAATGTTTATATACCAGTTTTTTTGCTAATATTATAAGATGTGAGTGTGAATGTGGATAGAGATATATTTGGTTTTATTAAAACCGGAGGTAGGAATCGTTTCCAATAAAGGTCAAGATCGGAATTAAAGTAACTGTCTGTTGTGGGTGGAAATGTATCAAAATTATTCGATCTTATATATACTTACAACTTCTGAAAATCAACTTGCAAATCTGCTGGTCAACCGGAAAATACTCAAGATCCATTGGACAGTTGACTGTTGTGGTAAAGGTATTTTTGTAATAAACTTTACCATTTTCATGCAATCGAATTTTGGCACTGGTCAGTGTAGAGTCGGACAGTTCCATGCTGAGTGACTTGCTGTTGAGAATGTGAGTGTCCGACAGCCAAATGAGCTTGGCAAAGTCACGCACAAGCAGTAATTTAGACACATTGTTGGTGGGCGTGAACTGTAGCCGTGGATCATACCAATGCTGATGGACATACATATTCACAGTGAAATCCTGTGCACAATTAAACAAAATACTTAGACAAAAATATATAAAAACATTCATGACCTACATTGGTATAATCCGAAACCGAGATGATGTCATTCACCCAAATGGAGATGTCTACTTCTACTGCTTTTTCTGTGTATTTCCAAATTTTCCAATAATAAAGAAAATATATAATCCAAAGTATTAATTTTTACTCAATTATAAAATACATCGATAACACTAACCTCCCAAGTAGGGTCTTAAGTTCTTATTATAGATCTTCACATCCGTCAATGATTGGATCATTTTTAATGTGGTATTTGTGTATGATTCGGTTGTATTCACTGTATCATTCTCCGTCATTGTGATGTTTGAATCTTCACCTACATTGGGTACCATCGTGCTGTTTGATTCCGTTGAGATATTCTTCAACTCATAGGCAAAAAGAAGCAACGCATAAAGTAAATATCTTGCAAGGCAAGACATAATATCCGTAATTATGAGTGTGTGATAGTTGAACGAACAAATTGTTTGAAACAAGTGATCCTTCCGATCACATGAAAGTGAATGATCATCGGTTTGATGTTCTTTGCTCAGTTTTAAACTCAAACAAGTGGAAACATTCCTGTAGGGAGACAGTTTTTTATTACTTTCCGCAGTTTAAAGATTTACTGATTTAGATGGAGACAGGTCTCCACAAGGACACCAAGAATGTCAATCTCAAAACATCAGTGAGTGCATGTACATGTGTATGCATCAATTAAGTTTGATGTTGGTTGTTGGTAATTTTATTCGTCTGCGTCAACATTTTTCATTGCTTTATGAGAAGAATCGATTATCACTAATAATTCTGAATTTAAAGTGGAGTTTAAAAGTTAGAGTTGATGTTGTTGCTCAAACAAAAGGTTAAAAAATGTTTCATATTCAATTTTTTGTTCATTAATTTTATTGAAATTCTTAGATTCGATAAACTACAAGTGTTACTCACTCGATTTATAAAAGGTTTTATCATGATATGTTTAAATTATATTTGTTAATTTATTAATTTAATTTTAATTTTGTAACAATATTTGAAAAAGTAGTTTTTGATTACAATGTTATCGCTTACCTGACTATATACTTTTTGTTTGTTTTAATTCTATTCCATTTTTGCTTCATATTTAAAACTGTGTTTTAACAGCTTGAACCAATTTTCACTTCAAATTTTTGTCTTAACGGTCATTTTATCAAATTTCAAAAAAGAATCCATCAAGATTATGGCTAAAATGTTTGGAGATCTAACGTTAGCGATAAAAATTGTTAAAACATTCCAGTACTTTTCTCCTTAAAAATAATCTTGATTTATTTCTTTAATTTTAGTATTAAATCCCTTTTGGATTACTAATTTTCATATTTGTCTTTTTATTGCATTTCATATGTAGGTTTGTTTTGTTATTTAAAAAACTTACCCAAAAAACCTTTTTATACATAAATGTTAATTTTTTAATTTTTTTAGTTTTATTTAGAATAATTTGTGTCCTTCCAGTTTGCCACATATAAATGGTGATAACTTTTATTTTTTGACATTAAAAATCAAATTTATGCTGCCATCTGTATATTTTGGAGCTATTAAATCAACCATAAACTTTGAATTGATCAATTAACGTTATGATGAAAGTGACAAATTGATTACAGTTTTCCTATTTGGTACTTTTCCGTATTTGTATTTACGTAAGAAATTTTTTCGAGACAAACTTCGTACATTTGTGCTAAATAAGCATTGCATGAAGAAAGTAGCCGACAAGATTATCAATTCAATTAAACTCAATTGATTGGAATTAGCAGTTGTCCTTGAATTGATAAAATGAATGAGGCGTACTCACGTTGAAACGTAATGTGATTACACAAAATGCATCAAAACAACTCAAAGTTTCAGTCTGAAAAATTAAAATTTCTTAAAAATTAAAATCAAAAATTTGTTAAAGTTAATCTAAAAAATGTTTCAAATGTGTTCTCTGTGTGCTCTCTGCTTAAATGTTTATGTAATCGAAATTTATAAAATCTTTATCAAGATGACTGTAGAAATAGTTGCTAATATAGAAAAGAACACCCACATAGACGAGATTGAAGGTGATAAAAACTGTTGGAAAAAATACTCGTGCCACTTTGTCGATCCGAGCAGTGTTTCGCTTCTTCGTTTTTGGTGCTTTTAATTTGTCAACTTTGTCAAGATCAAGCTTCTCTGTCACTGTTTCTTCTACTTCTTTAGTCTCCATCCGAGTGTTCGATTGATCCTCAGATTCAAAGAAGCCAATCATGGCAAACTCAACCATTGCGAGAAACACCATAAGGAAGCAAACCATTAGATAGATGTCAATTGCCTTGATGTACGACGTTTTGGGCAGTGACTCGTTGGTGCTGATGACCATGGTGGTGATGGTGAGCACTGTCGTGACCCCTAATCCAACCCGAGCGTAGTGATCTGCTCGATTCAACCAGAAAGGAATCCACGAGATGAGCACAATCATAAAGGAGGGCAAATATATCTGATTGATGTAGTAACCGAGAATCCTCTTTAAACGAAAATTGCAAATGAGTTCATTATACTTTCCTAAATCACCGAAATCAAGAGAGTGAGTCGAAATAGAATAAAGATAATGTTTATACCTATTCTTTTGCTAATATTGTAAGATGTGAGTGTGAATGTGGACAAAGAGATATTTGGCTTTATTCTAACCGGTACATTCCATTCCCAACGAAGACCAAGGTCGACGTTTAAGTAGCTGTCTATTGTGCATGGAATGCATTTTTAAAATTATTCGATAGTATTTCAAGTATATACTTACAACTTCTCAAGATTAACTTGCAGATTTGCTGGTCAACCGGAAAGTACTCGAGATCCATTGCACAGTTGACTGTTGTAGTAAAGGTATTTTTGTAGTAAACATTACTATCGTTACGAATCCTAATCCTGGCACTGGACAGTGTAGAATCGGATAATTGCATGGTGAGTGACTTGCTGTTCAGAATGTGGGTGTCAGCAAGCCAAATGAGATTGGCAAAGTCACGCACGAGTATCAACAGAGACACATTGTTGATGGGCGTGAATTGTAGCCGTGGATCATACCAATGCTGATGGACATACATATTGACAGTGAAATCCTGTGCACATTTAAAACTGTGACAAAAATATATAAAAACATTCATGACCTACATTGGTATAATCCGAAACCGAAATGACGTCATTCACCCAAATGGAGATTTGTACCTCTACTGCTTTTTCTGAGTATTTCCAAAACAACAGGCAGGAAAACATATATAAAGTAATAATTGCACTCAATTAATAGGTTAAGGTAGGACAGGACGTTGCCGACATATGTGAATGGGCCCCATGTATTTCAATGGGAAAATTTCATTTTGCGTTTGTACCTTTTTCTCCCAAACTAGTGTACCGATTTTTGCCTACAATATCTTAAATTAAAGGTAAATGTATGATCTTTAGATATGACGATCTGAAATTTGCTAATTCTATATATTTCATAATGATATGATCTCAATTGGCCCAAAAAAGTGTTATTTCTACAATCGATCATAGATTTTCTTAACCAAAACTCAAATTTAAAAAAAAATTCAGATCGTCATATCTAAAGATCATACATTTACCTTTAATTTAAGATATCGTAGACAAATATCGGTACACTGGTTTGGGAGAAAATGGTCCAAACGCAAAATGAAATTTTCCCATTGAAATACATAGGGCCCATTCACATATGTCGGCGACGTCCTGTCCTACCTTGATAGATTGACACTTACCTCCCAAATAGGGTCTTAGATTTTTGTTATAAATCTTCGTGTCTGTCAATGATTGGATAATTTTTAGCGTGGTATTTGTGTATGATTCGGAGGTGTTTGCTGTCTCATTGTCCGTCATTGTGCTGTTTGAATTTTCAGATACATTTGGCGCCATCGTGATGTTGGAATTATCAGGTACATTCGGTGCCATCGTGATGTTGGAATTTTCAGGTACATTCGGTGCCATCGTGATGTTGGAATTATCAGGTACATTCGGTGCCATCGTGATTTTGGAATTATCAGGTACATTCTGCGTCACTGTGCTGTTGGAATCCGCTGAGACATTCTTCAACACATAGGCAACTAGAATCAACGCATACAGTAGACATCTTGCATTACAAGACATAGTTTGCGATAATGAGTGCGATATTGCGATCTTTGATCAATCAACGAACAATTTATGAAACGTGTGATCGTTTCTATCATATGAAAGTAAATGAGTATGACATGTTCTTTGCTTTTAAACTTTAAGATGGGGTAACATTCCTGAAGGGAGCCAGTTTTTTTCTTACTTTACGCAGTCTTCAGATACTGATTTAGATACAGAGACAGGTCTCCACAAGGACACCAAGAATGTCTCCAAACATCAGTGAGTGCATGTACATGTGTATGCATCAATTAAGTTTAATGTTAGTTGTTGGTAAATTTATTTGTCTGCGTCAACATTGCTTTAGGAAGAGTCGATTATCACTAATAAAATTCTGAATTCGATAAATGGTGATAAGACTCACGCACTAGACATTGAGAGTTGTGCACGTGTTATGTGTCTTTCGAAGTCATCCTTTGCTCAAACATTTTAGTTTTCTTAAAAATTAAACTTAAATTGAAGCTTTCATTACAACATACTTGGTTTTTGTCATGTTTTTCTCGCATCAGCTTTCCGATAATTGGTAATTTTCCATACACAAGAGCTATCGAATACAAGAAAATTGTTGTTTCTGAGTCAATAGACTTGAAATTGTATAACATTTGCATGACATTTAATCGGTAATTTGTGTGATTACCGTAAAATCTTAAAACCCACCGCGGCCAAAATTAATTTCGCCTGAAAATTTTGGCCCAAAAGCCGAATTTTTGTAAAACAAATTTACAATTGTCCACCAACTCAGTTTATATTATATTAAATCGCTTCAATATTACTGATTTTCATTGTTGTCTTTTCTAGCTTCTATGCGTAATTTTTCTTTGTTTCAAAAAACTTAAATAAAGGTAAATTTATTTAAATCATTTAAAACTTTTTATATTTTTTTTCATTTTTGTGGCTTTTAAATTTGAAAACATTTAAATGGTAAAAACTTTTATTTTTTTGTATTATTAATATTATTAATAACACGTCAAATCAATTTCATGCTGCTGCTCGTATGTTTTGAATTCATACTAAATTAAATCAATCATTACTTTTTGCTGACTATGAATCCACAAATTAATATTATGATGATGAAAGTGACAATTTGATTGCAGTTTTCCTATTTGGTTCTTTTCCTTATTTGTATTTACGTAAGATTTTTTCGAGGACAAATTTCGTACATTTGCACTAAATAAGCATTGCATGAAGAAAGTAGCCGATATGATTATCAATTCAATTAAACTCAATTGATTGGAATTAGCAGTTGTCCTTGAATTTATAAAACGACTGCTCAGTGAGTCGTACTAACTTTAGAAAATTATGATTACACAAAATGCATCGAAACAACAAAGACTCTGTCTGAAAAATTATATCTAAAATTTGTCAAAGCGAATCTAAAAAATGTTTCAAAATTATTGGAAAAACAAATCATGATGATCAGCCGAAAGAATGTAATTTATACGGCAGTAATTATGTTTATGCATTTGGCTTTTGTAAGAATTTTAAAATTTGTTTTTATTTTGTTAAATAATTGTTTTAATTCCTTCAATTAGGGTGCCAACATGAACATCCTCGGAGCATCTTTAGTTGATCTACGCTTCATTTTTAATGTACCACTTGAAACCATGTCCAATGTTGCTGTTGCCCAGGGCATTGGCTACCTAATCGGTGCACTGGTTGGTTGGTCCTACAAATGGCTCAATCGACAACTGGTTCTCACACTATTACTCTCACTAATGGCAGCCACAATTGCCCTTGTGCCACACTACCCACATCTATGGATTGCCCTGCTGGGTCTGATTGTAAACGGAATTGGCTGCGGTGCATGGGATGCATCGAGTGTCATTTGGATTGTGGACATGTGGCCAGTGGGCAATGCTCCACTACTGCAGCTGTTACAGTTCATGTATGGCTTTGGGTCAGTGGTGGCGCCACTGGTTGTGGCGCCCTATTTGAATGGTGAAAAGATGGTTAATGGGAAGAATAATCAAACTATTAGCGTTGAAGATAGGATTCAGTACTTGTCGATTCCATTTACGATCTGTGGATTTGCCGTTGCAATTGGTAATTTTAGATTTTGGATTTTTTAAATTTCTAATATATTTTTTTATTTAGTTCCCATAACTTTATTCGTTCTGTTTTTTATCACAAAATATGAGAAAACGTCTCTTCTAACTTCATCAGATATTTCAAAGAGTGTCGCCGATATTGACCAAATTGAAATTTCTCGAAAAATCCCGTACAGGAAGATCAAATTAGCCATGTGCGGTTTGTGTTTAGCAGCTTACGCAACTATTGAATTGGGTTGGTACGGATTCTCGTCCGCAATGTTCCAATCACTGCCTATTGCGATGAGTGCCTCGGATGGTGCCTACATGATATCACTATTTTCAATTGCTTTAACACTTGGACGGTTGATTACTGCTTTAATAACATTGAAACTGCCAACGGATTGGATACTTGCCTATCATTACGTAATCACATTTGCCGCAATTTTGAGCATTTTTCTCGGAAGAAATAGTCAAACGGTGATTTATTTTGGTGCAGCTTTACTCGGGTTTGGCTACTCTGCAATTTGGCCTGGTGTTCAGGCCTTTACGGAAAGACATCTTCGATTGTCCAATAGAATCTGTTCGTTGTATTCCTTTTTGACCGGACTGATGTCACTTGTGATTCCGCTTGTTTTGGGACAGACATTCAACAAACATCCACTGATGCTCTTTTTGTTGGTGACGCTTTTTTGTGCGCTCAGTTTTGTCATGTTTGCAGGTGTTAAGCTGTGGATTGTGAAGGACAATCGAAAGATTAGTTAAACTTTATCAGAAATAAAATATTTTTTAAGATATAAATTTCTCAACATTTTCATTATGGTCATAATTTGTACAGTTTTGGAAGTTTTTAAACTTTGTGTGTCGACCACTTTTTATTAGATTGTGTTATAGACATTTGATTTACAAAAGGGTTAAAGTTTCATTTGAACCATATATTTTTAAGTGATTTAATAATTGTCATGTAATAATTAGCATAATGGCATGCAAATAGTTTTTTCTTTTATAATTAATTTTTAATTCGCATTTAATATGTATTTGTGGCTACAATGTTCTGCAGATTTAAAAAAAGGTTTTCATTTTTCTAAGTACAATAATTTCAGTGAACGATTTTTTTTGTTACTTTCGACATTTACATATTTATACATTTGTATATTAACAATATTAACTTCAACTAGAAAGTGCAACGAACACCATTGAAACAATTAACCGATTATAATTTACACTCAATTTATAATATGAAACTGATTGATTGGTTGGTTGAAGTGGTTGAATAGTTAAGGCAGGACATGATGAAATTTTGACTAAATATAACGATATTTTTGTTATCTTTTAAAAACAATCTTATTGATTCGAATTTGCATTTAAAACCAAAAAAGATCAACTTTAATTAAAGAAATTGGTTTAAAATAAAAATTTAAAAATCTATGCACATTTGTATCTCAATCAGATCGAATCTTACAGTTCACTTTTCTCAATTTAGTTAAAACTTCAATTTGAATTCTTTGAAGATACGTATTAAATCTAAATCTTTGTCGATTATGGCATGTGAGGGGTTTAAATTGTAGAGAATTTAATGAACTAAAAAGTGAGCTGATTGGTTTAGACTGTTTTTGCTCTATAATTTCAAAATTATTAGAAATATAGCAAAAATTTGGATTTTTTGCATTTAAATCGCCCTAATTTAAAAATTTCTAAAATTAAGCCGAAAATTTCCTGCTCACTTTTCAGTTCTTTTAATTATCTTTAATTTTTGCCCAAGTTTGTCAAAATCGGTCCAGAAATGTGGTCAAAACGTGTCTTCAAAAAAGATAAATAAACCCAGTCAAAATGCCATCTTTCACAATTGAGCATATTTCCATCGTGTCTCCCCTTAAGTTGAGATTGATTCAAGCAGAAAGTCAATAAATATATATAGAATGTATGTTAAGGTCCAGTGTGGATGTTAATGGAATTTAATTTAATTGAAAAATTTTGTACTGGTCGATATTACTGGATGATTATTAATGGTTCTAATTTAAATTTTGTCTGTTTAAAATTCGAAAAATTGTTTATTTCATTTACTTTTCTCTAAGATCAGTTTGAGTTAATTTAATTCAGTTTTAATATAGAATAGACAAATATTCTGACGTGCTTAAAATGTTTAATGATAGGTATGGTATGCCGCTAAAGATAGTCAAAGTCTGGAGAGGAGGGGCTTAGCTATGGTTTTCTTCTACAGGACAGACAGACGGACGGACGGACGGACTGACAGAGCTAAGCTTATACTTCATGCTAAGCTCCTCCTCTCCAGACTTTGACTATTTTTAGCGGCACACCATAATGATAGGGATTGTTTCTAAATTGTTGTTGTTGTTTTTCTTCTATTGAATTTCGCTGGATTTTTAAATCACTCTTTGAATTAACTGTTTCCAATTCAATGACCAAGAATTTTTATAGTTTTGGGTTGACTTTTTGTAAGGATTCGTGTATGATTCAGGCTGCTACTTATTTGAAAAATTTCCTTCATAAATTTTCAGAATGCAATAAATTAATTACTTTTGTTCTACATTTAAACAATATTAAATTAAACCAGAAAGCATAACGAATTTCATTCAAACAATTTACTGGTAAAATCAAAATTAACTTTAATTTTTATTAATTTTGTTGCTTAGATAAAAATTTATACCATTAGTAAAGAAAACATTAAAGGTTAAAACAAAAATTCATTTTCCAAGCAAATTATTTCCTATAAAGAAAAATGTTTTTGTCTTTCTATTTATTTTCAAGGATACAAATCTTTTAGGGCTATGAAATGGAATTAGTCGTATGTAATGTTTACATTTTTACATACAGCAGTGCTTTATTAATTTTGAAATGAGATTTATACTGAAAATTTAGAACGTATTGGAACTGGAGTATTTTTGAATTTTATTATTCAATCATTTTTGCAAGATTTCATAGTTATCTGTGTAAGCAAAAGCCCTTGTCAAATGGTATTGTCAATTTATTTATTTAGAAATATATTGTTGATTTTTTAAGCATAAAATAGTCTGCATAGTAATTTTAATCTCTCTAAGTACAGGTAATCGATTTTTTCAATGAAACGCAACTCATATTCTTTTCTTGTCAATTAGAAAATTGCATCCTTGAGCTATATCTGGTAATGTAAAGCTTACAAATTTGACTATCTTTATTAAAGCAAAAATCAATTTTTTGTATTTGTGTAAAATGTTCCAATGTAATCAGTTCGGAATCAGTTGCTCGTTGCACAAACATTCAATCAATGAACGTAGAATCTTCCCCAATAGGAAAAGTGATTTGTTTTAAAAAGATATTTATTATTTGGAATTGTCATATCGACAGTTGGGACACAAGTGATGCGTGAATACATGGGCGAGTAATAGATGTACATTTGAAAATATGATATAGAGTGCAGAAGAATGTACATCGACTCGACTGTAGATGTACAGACTGAACCGTACAGATCTGTCAGATGTTGTGGTGCATGTTGGGCTGCACCGCTACCAATCCACTTGTTGTAAATTTTTAAAATCTTTATCGAGATGACTGCAAAAATAATTGCTAATATATAGAAAAGAAAACCACTATAGATGAGATTGAAGGCGATAAAAACAGCTGGAAACAAGACACGTGACACTTTGTCGATCGGAGCAGTGTTTCGCCTCTTTGTTTTTGATGTTTTTAAATTGCCAACTTTTTCATCAGGCTTGTTTGTCACTAGATCCTTCTTTAGTCTCCATCAAAGTGTACGACTGTTCCTCAAACTCAAAGAAGCCAATCATAGCGAACTCAACCATTGCGAGAAACACAATGAGGAAGCAGACAGTGAGATAGACGTCAATTGCCTTGATGTACGACGTTTTGGACAGTGACTCGTTGGTGCTGATGAACATTGTGGTGATAATGAGCACTGTCGTCACGCCCAGTCCCACTCGGGCGTAATGATCATCTCGATCGAGCCAGAAGGGAATCCACGAGATGAGTACGATCATAATGTCTGGCATACAGATCTGATTGATGTAGTAACCGAGGATCCGTTTGAAACGAAACTTACAGGTAAGTGCATCGTAGACTCCTAATTCCAAAATCGAAAGAGTGAGATAAAATAAAATAACGAAAATATCCATACCATTTGCCAATGTATTTCCAAGTATTTTTTCCAAGTATTAAAGATGTAAGAGTGAATGTGGAATGAGAGATATCTGGATTTATTATAGCCGGGAACAAGGTCCAATTCAGTTTAAGATGTGCACCGAAGTAGCTGTCTATTGGGCGGAAATGCATTAAAATTATTGGATGATATATTACAAGTATATACTTACAACTCGTAAAAACTAACTCATTCGATCTCACTGTATCCTTCCTCATGGTATTTCTCGCAATGGTTGAGTTTGCTATGATGGGCTTCTTTGAGTTTGAGGAACAATCGTACACTCTCATGGAGACTAAAGAAGAAGAACCAGTGATAGACAAGCCTGATGACAAAGTTGGGAAATTAAAATCACCAAAAGGCGAGGCGAAAAGAGGCGAAACACTGCTCGGATCGACAGAGTGTCACGTGTCATGTTTCCAACAGTTTTTATCACGTTAAATCTCATCTTTGTGGATGTTCTTTTCTATATAAGCAACTATTTTTACAATAATCTCTGTAAAAATTTTTAAAGATGTTTGAGAAACGTTCTCGTGGTGGTAGATCTCAACACCCAACCACACCATCGGTTCTGTTCCAGGTTCGTTATAATGCACGAGTCGATGTACTTTCGATGCACTCTACCATACTCAGCAGACATGTATCATATGTCTGTATGGATAGATTGACTGCAAAACATATTAAAAACAGTAATTTTACAATTAGTAAATTAACACATTGTCACTAACCTCTCAAGAAGGGTCTTAGGTTCTTGTCATAGATTTTCACATCCGTCAATGATTGGTGATAAGTTTTCTCGTGGAATTTAAGTACGATTCGGTGATTTTTCAGTGATGTGTTTAAATTTTCAGTTACATTCTGCCCCATTGTGCTGTTTAAAATTTCAAACTTGGATCTTTGTGATGTTTAAATTCACGAAAACACTTCATCAACACACACAGCAAAAAAAGAATCAAAAGATACGTCATCTATGTCAAATCAATATAACCGATATATGATGAGTTGATCAGTTTGATTAGTCAACGAACAATCACGTCTGAAATGGTCGATTGTTTCGATCACATGAAAGTGAAAGAGCATGCTCAAGTTCAATGCTCACAGTTTTAAAACAACACTAAAAAAGGACACCATTTCCGAAGGAAAACATTTTTATTTTAATTCTTTTTGCAAATCACAGATACATAGAGACAGATTGTACAAGTACATTTGAGTTTGAAGTTAGTGGAACATGTTCTTGATAATTTTGTTAGCCTGTACATCGACATAGTTGGCTGCTTTATATTTAGTATTTGTTTATCGATAGTGAGCACTCGATCGATTATTGTTGATAAAACACACACGTACTAGACACAACTAGTTGCAATACGACCAACCGTATCGGCTTTTCAAGGCCGCGGTAGCTTTTAACGTGGATACGCGAGTCATTAATCCAAAATCGACGCTTCTCGAATGCGTTCAAGTTCAAACATCACGTTCTCAGTGTTTCTCAACCGAATCAACCATTCAACAACAGTTTCTTGACAAACAAAATCTAATCAATTGCAAACTTAATTTTACTTTCGCATGGGCAAGGAATTAAATTCGATGGTTCAAATGCAAAGCATTTAGAATTTGGTTCAGCTCAAACATTCTTAACAAACGAAAAATATGGTAAATTTACCACAAAAATTTTTGCTTTCTCTTCAGCCCGAAATCTTACATTCAATATACTAACATTGCTTTAAATTTATTTTTTTTAAATGGAAATTAAAATAAAATTATGATTTTTCAGATGGTGTGGTGGGAGTTGTGCTGCATCGCTACCAATCCACTTGTTGTAAATCCTTAAAATCATTATCTAGATGACTGTAGAAATAATTGCTAATATAAAAAAGAAAACCACCATAGATGAGATTGAAGGTGATAAAAACTACTGGAAACAGGACACGTGACACTTTGTCGATCCAAGCAGTGTTTCGCCTTTTCGCCTTTGATTTTGTTTTCAATTTGGTCCCATTAAGTTTGCCTTTCACAGGTTTTTTCTTTTTCGCTATTTCTCGATGCCCAGACTCAAAGAAGCCAATAGTTGCAAACTCAACCATTGCGAGAAACACCATGAGGAAGCACACAATGAGATAGACGTCAATTGCCTTGATGTACGACGTTTTGGGCAGTGACTCATTGGTGCTGATGACCATGGTGGTGATGGTGAGCACTGTCGTCACGCCCAGACCCACTCGAGCGTAGTGATCTTTACGTTCAAGCCAGAAGGGAATCCACGAGATGAGCACAATCATAAAGGCGGGCAGATAGATCTGATTGAGATAGTAACCGAGAATTCTCTTGAAGCGAAACTCACAGGTGAGTTCGTGGATGCTAGTACGAATTTGTTTGCTCTCTCTGTAAGATGTTAGAGTGAAGGTAGAAAGAGAGATGTTTGGACTTATATAAATCGTGTACTCATTTCTCCAATTTAGGCTAAAATGTTTTTTGGTGAAGCTGTCTGTATTGTGTGACAAATGTAATTGTAATGTAATTGTAAATGGTATAAATTAAAATTATTTGATAGTACAGCAAGAATATTTACTTACAACTTCTAAAAATCAACTTGCAAATCTGCTGATCAACCGGAAAGTACTCGAGATCCATAGCACAGTTGACTGTTGCCGAAAAGGTATTCCGATAGAAAACAAAACCATTTTTAAACACAAGAATGCTGGCACTTGCCAGTGTTGAATCGGACAGCTCCATGTTGACTGACTTGCTGTTGTGAATGTAAGTGTCTGGCAGCCAAATGAGCTTGGCAAGGTCACGCACGAGTGCAAAATAGGTGACATTGTTGATTGGTGTAAATTGTAGCCGTGGATCATACCAAAACTGATTTACATGAACATTGACAGTGAAATCCTGTGTGGAATTTACAAATGTTAACTTAAGTAAAAATGTAAAAAGACATTCATAACTTACATTGTTTAAATCCGAAACCGAGATGATGTCACTCACATAAAGAGTTACATTCACTTCTACTGCCTTTTCTGTAAGTGTTTCAAGACAAAGAAATATATACAAAGTAATATATAGATCGACACTAACCTCCCAAGTAGGGTCTGATGCTTTTGTCGTAGATTTTCGTGTCCATTAATGAATAGATCAGTTTTCTCGTGGTATTTATGTATGATTCGGAGGTGTTTACTGTGATATTATGCATTTTTGTGCTGTTGGAATTTTCCGTTATGTTTTGCTTCATTGTTCTGTTGGAATTTTCTGTCACGTTCTGTGTTTCTGTGATGTTCAAATTTTCAGGTACATTTTGTGTTTTTGTGTTGTTGTTTAAATTCACTAAAATGGTCATCAATACACAGGTCAAAAGAAACAATGTTCCATATAAAATACGCGATCTATGGCGAATCATTATTAGGAGTGCGGATCGTTGATCTATGATCAGTAAACGAACAATCTTTGAAACGAGTGATCGTTTCGATCACAAGAAAACTGAATGTGTATCATCATATTAATGTTCACTTTTCAGTTTTAAACTCAAAGAAGAGAACAACATTCCTGAAGGAAAACAGTTTTTTATTTCTTTTTGCTCTTTACAGATACTGATAGATAGAGACCGGTCTCACAAGGACACCTTAAAATGTCTCAAAACAAGTGAGTGCATGTACATGCATCAAATAAGTTTGAAATTCGTTGTCGATTGCTGCTAATTTGATTCGCATGCGTCAACATGTTTGACTGCTTTATTTCGAGCGTAATACTAAATTGATAATTATTGCAAGCCACAATAACAAAATGAATTTAAAATGAATTAAAAAAATTTAGTTTAATGGATAAGAAATTTGAGAAGACGTTGGGATAGCGTTTGTCCGTCAAACAAACTTAACTCATTTCTACTTTTTTGGTCACCGGTTTGGCTGGCACATAGGGAGATGCCTTCTTTGGTGGCTCTCTTCTCACAACTTAAATCTTTCATGCGACTTTTTCGCATTTTTTCAACTGTCATTCTTCTCCTCCTCTTTCTTGGACCCGATTTTCTTGCTCTCCTTCTTGAATCTTGATCTCGGTTTTCTGGTTCTAATTGTTGAGATCGGTCTTCTTGTTCTCTTTCTTGGACAGGGGTTTCTTGTCCTCCTTCATTTCTTTGTATGGTTTTTCTCGTGTCACCTCAAGATGTACATCATCGTCGAGTTCCAATTCTTCTAATAACTCTGACATTCCTTTATAGTACTCGAAAATATTTGAACCGTACTTTTCGCCATAAGTCAATTTCTTTTCGTTTATCTTCTTCAACTTGGATTTCTGGTTCTCTTTCTTGAGGTCAGTTTTTTTTGTCCTCCTTGTTGACATCTGTCTTCTGATTCTCTTTCTTGAGGTCCGTCCTCTGGTTCTCCTTCTTGGGCACGGTTTTCTCCTTTTTATCTCGTTCTTCTCGTCTTCCTTCTCGGGTTTATCTTCCTTGTCTTTGTCCATCAAACCAAAGTGAGTAAGAACTTGGGTCACAAGGAGTGCACAAATAAAAGTTCAGCTGAAGACAAGAAAAGCAATAATATGACAGGTTCAGTAGAAATAAGAAATTAACTGAATATTACAAAACTATAGAAAAATCTAGCAATACTGTGAACGTATCAGGGCCGGCGCAGGGGTGCCAGCCGCCCTAGGCGAAAATTTTGTATAAGGGGGGGACCCTTATACATTTTTTCAATGAAAAAAATTTGCCGCCCCTTTTTGTATATAAGGCCCCCCCTTATAAATATTTTCAAAAAAATATTTGATTTAACAAGTTTTCATACTTCAACAAACAAATTGAACTAAACGACAAAAACATTAAAATATCCAAACAAATTTTGTATTCTTAAACAGTGCCGCGGGTTCGTAGGGCGCCAGCCAAAAAGGGGCAAATTTTTAGGGTAAAAGTTTGATTTGGTTAACGTTAATTGGTATCGATTTGGCAGTGCGAGCCTAGCGAGCAGTAAAATGTAGGTTTCTCCGCAATTTGGGAATGCCGGGTATTTCCCTTTCAACCATATTGAGTTACCAGACAATTTGAAAACGCCCTTTCCCACAAATTGAATTACCAGACAATTTGAGAACGCCCTTTCCCACAAATTGAGTTACCAGACAATTTGAGAACGCCCTTTCCCACAAATTGAATTACCAGACAATTTGAGAACGCCCTTTCCCACAAATTGAATTACCAGACAATTTGAGAACGCCCTTTCCAACAAATTGAGTTACCAGACAATTTGAGAACGCCCTTTCCCACAAATTGAGTTACCAGACAATTTGAGAACGCCCTTTCCCACAAATTGAGTTACCAGACAATTTGAAAGCGCCCTCTCTACTGATCTTTGGGATAGGGGCTTTCAATTTGTGGAAACTATCTTTGGGACAGAAAGGCGCCATTAAATTGTGAGGATCTAACTTTGGGACAATAGGGCGCCCTCAAATTGTCTGGAAACTAACTTTGGGAGAATAGGGCGCCCTCAAATTGTCTAGGAACTAAATCTGTGGGATAGGGCGCCCTCAAATTGTCTAGGAACTAAATCTGTGGGATAGGGCGCTCTCAAATTGTCTGGAAACTAACTTTGGGAGAATAGGGCGCTCTCAAATTGTCTGGAAACTAAATCTGTGGGATAGGGCGCTCTCAAATTGTCTGGAAACTAACTTTGGGAGAATAGGGCGCCTTCAAATTGTCTTGAAACTAAATCTGTGGGATAGGGCGCTCTCAAATTGTCTGGAAACTAACTTTGGGAGAATAGGGCGCTCTCAAATTGTCTGGAAACTAACTTTGGGAGAATAGGGCGCTCTCAAATTGCCTGGAAACTAACTTTGGGAGAATAGGGCGCTCTCAAATTGTCTGGAAACTAACTTTGGGAGAATAGGGCGCTCTCAAATTGTCTGGAAACTAAATCTGTGGGATAGGGCGCTCTCAAATTGTCTGGAAACTAAATCTGTGGGATAGGGCGCTCTCAAATTGTCTGGAAACTAACTTTGGGAGAATAGGGCGCTCTCAAATTGTCTGGAAACTAAATCTGTGGGATAGGGCGCTCTCAAATTGTTTAGGAACTAAATCTGTGGGATAGGGCGCTCTAAAATTGTTTTATGAATTAGAATTATACTTGAAAATTTAGTCAAAAATTTTGCGGCGGCTTTGCCGCCGCCCCTCCAGAACCTTGCCGCCCTAGGCGGCCGCCTAGTTCGCCTAGGGGGTCCGCCGGCCCTGGAACGTATCGTAACATTGTTCGATCTGGTTAATTTTCGAAAACTGAATTGTCAAACTATGGATTGGACATGAACGAGGGTTACAATTTTAGTTTTTGGAGTCATTCATTTGGAGTTGAATATAATTTCGATATTAAATTCTTTATAGAACTACAATTCGAGTCGAAAAAAATAGCCATTGGATTTTTATTAACACCCATTTGCATCTCCAAAACCAAGATGAGTAACTTGATAACGAAATATTGTATGGAAAGGATCGCTTTATTTTGTCAATAGTACAATGAGAAATGTGTTTCCATTTTTTAGAAATTTTACACTTTTACTTTTGAGTGATTTATGTGAATTGTTATATAAAAAAGAACATAAATTACAGTGCTGGTATGTATGTGATTTTGATAAGCTATTGGTTTCATACAATCAAAGCACAATGTCAAAATCAAATTACACCACAACCACCATCGAATCGTGGTTCAACTCGGCAATTCGAGACGACTGGTTGGGCTGGGATGGTTTTGGTGGATTCGTTGAAAAATGATCCTTTTCCCGAGAGATTTTCGTGACTAACAATTTTGAGATTTGGCTCATTTTGTCGTAGGATTCTAAAGTGAGAACCGACGTAAACGAGCCTTTTACAATATCAATCGTACTGAATTGATAATGTCGTTCAGGCAAAAATTGAAACAGTAAAATTCGAGTCGTTCTTTAAATCCAATTCAGCAGTGAAGAGTTCAGCTTCATAGATATAGTCAAGGAGAATGGTAACATTTCGAGCAGAAGACGAGAAAAACCAAAAAAAAAAACGTGGGTATAATCCAGTGATAAAGTCATCACTGATAATCTCACACTGGACAAACTCAATATATCTACAAAAACTACTCGGTTCAAATTTAGTTTTCATGTTGAAATGCAGTTCATAATCGTGGCGAGTTTGATTTATCGGTGAAAATGCAGAATCAAGGTCAATTTTGAGTTGTTGACAAAAGAACTCAGTTTCTTCAAAAATATCATAATCCTTACAAAACAACTTTCCGTCATCAAAGTAACCGCCGGGACGCAATTTAGTGCCGTGCACTAGGACAATCGTAACCAAAACCAGAATTACTCGACTGGTTGACATTTTAATTGGGGAAAAAGGTGAAGAAAAGTCGTGTGAAACAATCAAGACAACGTACAACAGCGAAACAAACGGTGAATCAAACACAAACACAAGCCTGCAACAACTCAACAACAACAAATGTGAAGCCGCATGTAAAGCCTGCTTTGCACGGTGTGGTTTCACATTTCACTGCACGCGCGCCCGCTCAAATTGCTTTCAACCAAAGCCAACTCTACTCTTCTCTGACCCTCAAAATTTTTACAAAAAAAATATTTTGGATACATTATATATTGCAAACTAAAAGTATGCTTCCTGTACATCTATAAAACCTTTTTCAAGATGAGTGTAGAAATAAGTGCTAATATAGAAAAGGATGCCCACATAGATGAGATTTAATATGATAAAAACTGTTGGAAACAAGAAACGTGCGACTTTGTCTATCCGAGCAGTGTTTCGCATTTTCGTTTTTGGTGTTTTTAGTTTGTCAACTTTGTCATCATCAAGTTTGTCTGTTACTGGTTCTTCAACTTCTTCTTTAGTCTCCATGAGAGTGTACGACTGTTCCTCAAACTCAAAGAAGCCAATCATAGCAAACTCAACCATCGCGAGAAACACCATGAGGAAGCACACAATGAGGTAGACGTCAATTGCCTTGATGTACGACGTTTTGGGCAGTGACTCATTGGTGCTGATGACCATGGTGGTGATGGTGAGCACTGTCGTCACGCCCAGTCCCACTCGAGCGTAGTGATCAGCTCGATTCAACCAGAAGGGAATCCACGAGATGACCACGATCATAAAGGAGGGCACATAGATCTGATTGATGTAGTAACCGAGGATTCTCGAGAAACGAAACTTGGCGATGAGTTTATCGTGTTTTGCTAAAACAAAAACAGACAGTGAGTAAGATTAAATAAAATAAATATTCATAAATACTAGATTTTTTGCCAACTTTGTAAGATATAAGATTGAATGTGGACAGGGAGATATTTGACTTGATTAAAATCGGAGATGAGGGCATTAACCAATTGAATTTAAGATTTTTGTTCATGAAGTTGTCTATTATTATGTGGAAATATTTGAATTATTAGATTTTTTGCAAATTTGTATATACTTACAACTCATAAAAAGTAACTTGCACACGTGTTGATCAACCGGAAAGTACTCGAGATCCATTGGACAGTTGACTGTTGCAGTAAAGGTATTGCCATAGAAAACCAGACCAAAATGAGACACAACAATGCTGGCACTGGTCAGGGTAGAGTCCGACACTTGCATGTTGAGAGACTTGCTATTCGTAAGAAAAGTGTCCGGCAGCCAAATTAGCTTGGCAAAGTCACGCACGAGCATCAATTTAGTCACATTGTTGGTGGGCTTGAAGCGTAATCGTGGATCAACCCAAGACTGAATCACTTTCATATTGATTGTCATTTTCTGTTAGAAAAATTGTTAGAAAATTAGAAAAAAAATTGGCAAATTTGCATCTTTAAAGATTAAAAAAAACATTCATGTTACCTACATTGTCATTATCCGAAACCGAAATTATGTCATGCACCCAAATGCGGATCTTCACTTCAACGGCTTTTTCTAAGGGTTCCAAGACATAAACAGAAACATAAACATCAGACTCAAAAATCACCTTCACTAACCTCCATAGAAGGGCCTAATGTCTTTGTCATAGATTTTACTGTCCGTTAGTGAGTGAATGAGTTTGCTCATGGTTTTTGTGGGCGATTCGAAAGTGTTGTTAGATGATGAGATATTATTATGTATCATCGTACTTGAATTTGAATATTCAGGTACATTTTGGAATATTTTGCTATTGGAATATTCAAGTACATTCTCTGTTTCGGTGATGTTGGGATTTTCAGGTACATTCTCGGTTTCGTTGCTATTGGATTTTTCTGTTATATTCTGCGTTTGGGTGATATTCGAATTGGTTGAGATATTCGTCAACATACATGTCAAAAAGAGTACAGTTCCATATAGGAGATGTGATGTATGGCAAAACATAATAAAAAGTTGATTGTGAGAGTGTGATAGTTGATTTTTTAATTCAATCAACGAACAAACTCGACGAGAGTTAATGAGCATACTCGTGGTGATGTTTGCTACTCAGTTTGTAAACTCCAATAAAAGAAAACATTCCTGAGGAGGAAATTTTGCCTTTTGCAGATTACAGATAAAGTTAGATGGATACAGGTTTCACACGGACACCACAAAAAAAATGTTTTGGAACAATAAGTGAGTGTATGTACAATTGTACCTTGGACATCAAATAAGTTTGAAGTTCGTTGTTGTTGGTACTTTAATTTGGCTGCTTCAACGTGTTTGACTGCTTTTTGATGAGTCGATCACTAACATATTACTCGATTGATTATTGTTGATAGAAATACGCGTACAAGACAGACAGAGGTGTACGTGATTTTTTAAAGATTTCACTGTCGTACCTATCATTTCGTATCTAAAAATCTTAAGAAAATAAGTTTTTAATAAAAATATTTATGAAAATATTTGGACCTTTTGTTTGAACACCAACAGCTACAGCTTTAAACTTTTTTAACTTATGAATTTATACAAATTTTATTCACTTACACGTTCAAAAGTACATTTGAATTCACATGAAATATGCTATTTAATTTAATTTAATGACGTTTTGATACTGCAAAAATTAACTTATTTTAATGATGATAAAGGTTAAAAAAGAAAAATAAAATAAGGGACCTTTTAGATACCTATATACCTCGATTTATTGCAACAACTTTCAAATAAAATGAACCAAATAAAAAAAAGACAATCAAATTATTGGTCAGTAAATTTTAAGATATCTAATAAGATATCCAATTATAATTGGATTTTTTTATCCAAATTTTCATCATCATGATTGTGGCATCAAATTGTGATTTTCGTTCAATTATTGAATTTTATTTTTCAAAATAGAGTTTTCGGTTTACCGGTTCGTACTGAAGAAGAAAACAACTTTATTAAAAAATAGAGCGGTGCTGCCCACCTAAGATGGGTTGCCATGTTATTGCCATTGTTATATCCGAAAATAAATATGTAGTATTGCTGTTTATGCAATAATTAATCAATAAAAAAAAGTTTACCATATCATTAAGTTTAACATAATAATTTTTCAAAAGTAATTTTTTAATTTTAATTCTTGAAAATTTGATTCATTCATTGAGTGCAGAATAAAAACAATCCAAACACTTCATTCAAAATTAAACTGTTTTTCCTCTTGTTTTGCTGCACAAATTCCGGTGCACCAAGTAATCGCCTATTTTGTGTTAAAATTTGTGGGAACTGTGAAACATTTGAAATTTCAAATGTCACTTAGGCTTTCGTTTTGGCTAAATTTAACCTTATCCTTATTCGCTTATCCTTGAAGACACAATGAACACAAAATGAACGTGCACTTTTATTTCGATTAGAATTAACATTTTTTAGTTTGATGAAAAAATTATCAAGTAAACTATTAAACTTTTAAATTGATGTGAGTTATTGAACATACAATGTACAAATTGTACACAAAAAAGTTTCCTTTCACTGTTTCGCCTTTTAAATCAGCAGTTACACCAACATTTTATTACTTATTTCACTAGCTCATAAAATGTACATTTTACTGTATGATTTAATAAAAGGAGGCATCAAAAGCAGTACATGGCCATGAAAATAACAAATATCACTTAGACAATTTTGCCAATAGGAAACTGTTCAAGTTCAACATTCCCTTGATTCAACTAGCCAAGCACAACTAAGAGAGGCTGAACAAATTTTACGTTGAGTTTATTCGTATTTTCCGTTTGCTTGCATTTTTGACAATTCAAAATATTGCTTTTCGTGGACAAGTGCGATGTTCTGCGTAACCCAATTAATGGTCAATTTTATAACATCGATCCAACTACATTTGCGCAACATAAAAACAGCAATCTCAGTTGGTCAAAGTTGAACCAATTTACATGTGATTGAATTGGGTGATATTAAGATTGCTTTGACTGAATATATTGCACAGCCGAGACCATATTAACAGAATTTTGCACAACCGATGGCTTTGTTGGTTTATCCGTCAAATTCCGAGCTTTTAGTCTTGCCCACACCTCCAATTGTGGCAACACAATAAATATATTGCACAGCCGAGACCATATTAACAGAATTTTGCACTGACGATGGCTTTGTTGGTTTATCCGTCAAAATCCGAGCTTTTAGTTTTGCCTCCATCACCAATTGTGGCAACACAATAAATATATTGCACATCCGTGACCATATTAACAGAATTTTGCACAGACGATGGCTTTGTTGGTTTATCCGTCAAAATCCGAGCTTTTAGTTTTGCCCTCACTGCCAAATGTGTTCACACAATAAATATATTGCACAGCCGAGACCATATTAACAGAATTTTGCACTGACGATTGCTTTGTTGGTTTATCCGTCAAATTCCGAGCTTTTAGTCTTGCCCACACCTCCAATTGTGACAACACAATAAATATATTGCACAGCCGAGACCATATTAACAGAATTTTGCACTGACGATTGCTTTGTTGGTTTATCCGTCAAATTCCGAGCTTTTAGTCTTGCCCTCACTGCCAAATGTGTTCACACAATAAATATATTGCACAGCCGAGACCATATTAACAGAATTTTGCACTGACGATTGCTTTGTTGGTTTATCCGTCAAATTCCGAGCTTTTAGTCTTGCCCTCACTGCCAAATGTGTTCACACAATAAATATATTGCACATCCGAGACCATATTAACAGAATTTTGCACTGACGATTGCTTTGTTGGTTTATCCGTCAAATTCCGAGCTTTTAGTCTTGCCCACACCTTCAATTGTGACAACACAATAAATATATTGCACAGCCGAGACCATATTAACAGAATTTTGCACTGACGATTGCTTTGTTGGTTTATCCGTCAAATTCCGAGCTTTTAGTCTTGCCCTCACTGCCAAATGTGTTCACACAATAAATATATTGCACATCCGAGACCATATTAACAGAATTTTGCACTGACGATTGCTTTGTTGGTTTATCCGTCAAATTCCGAGCTTTTAGTCTTGCCCACACCTCCAATTGTGACAACACAATAAATATATTGCACAGCCGAGACCATATTAACAGAATTTTGCACTGACGATTGCTTTGTTGGTTTATCCGTCAAATTCCGAGCTTTTAGTCTTGCCCTCACTGCCAAATGTGTTCACACAATAAATATATTGCACAGCCGAGACCATATTAACAGAATTTTGCACTGACGATTGCTTTGTTGGTTTATCCGTCAAATTCCGAGCTTTTAGTCTTGCCCACACCTCCAATTGTGACAACACAATAAATATATTGCACAGCCGAGACCATATTAACAGAATTTTGCACTGACGATTGCTTTGTTGGTTTATCCGTCAAATTCCGAGCTTTTAGTCTTGCCCTCACTGCCAAATGTGTTCACACAATAAATATATTGCACAGCCGAGACCATATTAACAGAATTTTGCACTGACGATTGCTTTGTTGGTTTATCCGTCAAATTCCGAGCTTTTAGTCTTGCCCACACCTCCAATTGTGACAACACAATAAATATATTGCACAGCCGAGACCATATTAACAGAATTTTGCACTGACGATTGCTTTGTTGGTTTATCCGTCAAATTCCGAGCTTTTAGTCTTGCCCTCACTGCCAAATGTGTTCACACAATAAATATATTGCACAGCCGAGACCATATTAACAGAATTTTGCACTGACGATTGCTTTGTTGGTTTATCCGTCAAATTCCGAGCTTTTAGTCTTGCCCACACCTCCAATTGTGACAACACAATAAATATATTGCACAGCCGAGACCATATTAACAGAATTTTGCACTGACGATTGCTTTGTTGGTTTATCCGTCAAATTCCGAGCTTTTAGTCTTGCCCACACCTCCAATTGTGTGCACACAATAAATATATTGCACAGCCGAGACCATATTAACAGAATTTTGCACTGACGATTGCTTTGTTGGTTTATCCGTCAAATTCCGAGCTTTTAGTCTTGCCCTCACTGCCAAATGTGTTCACACAATAAATATATTGCACAGCCGAGACCATATTAACAGAATTTTGCACTGACGATTGCTTTGTTGGTTTATCCGTCAAATTCCGAGCTTTTAGTCTTGCCCTCACTGCCAAATGTGTTCACACAATAAATATATTGCACAGCCGAGACCATATTAACAGAATTTTGCACTGACGATTGCTTTGTTGGTTTATCCGTCAAATTCCGAGCTTTTAGTCTTGCCCTCACTGCCAAATGTGTTCACACAATAAATATATTGCACAGCCGAGACCATATTAAACAGAATTTTGCACTGACGATTGCTTTGTTGGTTTATCCGTCAAATTCCGAGCTTTTAGTCTTGCCCCCACTGCCAATTGTGTGCACACAATAAATATATTGCACAGCCGAGACCATATTAACAGAATTTTGCACTGACGATTGCTTTGTTGGTTTATCCGTCAAATTCCGAGCTTTTAGTCTTGCCCACACCTCCAATTGTGTGCCCACAATAAATATATTGCACAGCCGAGACCATATTAACAGAATTTTGCACTGACGATTGCTTTGTTGGTTTATCCGTCAAATTCCGAGCTTTTAGTCTTGCCCACACCTCCAATTGTGACAACACAATAAATATATTGCACAGCCGAGACCATATTAACAGAATTTTGCACTGACGATTGCTTTGTTGGTTTATCCGTCAAATTCCGAGCTTTTAGTCTTGCCCACACCTCCAATTGTGTGCACACAATAAATATATTGCACAGCCGAGACCATATTAACAGAATTTTGCACTGACGATTGCTTTGTTGGTTTATCCGTCAAATTCCGAGCTTTTAGTCTTGCCTCCATCACCAATTGTGACAACACAATAAATATATTGCACAGCCGAGACCAAATTAACAGAATTTTGCACAACCGATGGCTTTGTTGGTTTATCCGTCAAATTCCGAGCTTTTAGTCTTGCCCACACCTCCAATTGTGACAACACAATAAATATATTGCACAGCCGAGACCATATTAACAGAATTTTGCACAACCGATGGCTTTGTTGGTTTATCCGTCAAATTCCGAGCTTTTAGTCTTGCCTCCATCACCAATTGTGGCAACACAATAAATATATTGCACAGCCGAGACCATATTAACAGAATTTTGCACAACCGATGGCTTTGTTGGTTTATCCGTCAAATTCCGAGCTTTTAGTCTTGCCTCCACCACCAATTGTGACAACACAATAAATATATTGCACAGCCGAGACCATATTATGCAAATACTTGTAGAAGTTTTTCAAACATTTAAAAAATGATTTACAAAAAATATTTCGAACAATTCATGTTTTATTATTTTTTATTTATGATTAGAAAATACTTTGTATATTCTTTACTGTAATCCCATTAACCTGACAAATTCTAAGAATAGTGCAAAAAGTATGCAAATCTATTTGCTAATTATGTTATTGTTTTGTGCTATTTTTGTTTTTTGTCTAACACAGGATCCTCCAATGTTCTTTGTGATTGGATTTATTATATTATTCAATAAGCACTTTTGTGCCTTTCAAAGTTTTGCTTTTCTTTATTTAAATCTGAACACTCAATTACGTAATTAAATGCTAGACACAGATTTATTTATGAAAACATGTTCTTGCGTAAACAATCAGAAAACACCCGTTGTTTAGGTTTAATTTGTCAAAGAAGGTAATTACAATGCTTTTTTCCCCTGTAATCGAGATTGTTTAGGAGTTTGGGGAATGTTGATTGTGCTGCATAGTTTTGTTCAATTATGGCTCAACAATTTTGCCTACACATCCACTGGAAGGCCTCGTTTGTTCACTCATCTCATTTTCCCACCCCAATTCTGGAAAGAAGGCGACGTCATAATTGGCAATGCAATTTCGCTAATGTTGTCCTGTGTTGGGTGTCTCCTATTTGACCAAATGCTGCATCCAAAGTTTAACATGTATCTGGTTGGTGAAAGGTTTCTGTTTTGCAATAAAAAATTTATCAACCGAAATGAAAGTGAACAAATTTTAAAGTTGCGTAAAATATTTCTCAAAATCCTCAACAATTTTGTTGTGATCATTTTGGCTGATTGTCAAGTCTTTTATGTGGGAAATTTCGTTTGGCTTTACTGGACTGGTGCAGTGGAAGACTATTTCACGGCCGTTAGCATCTCGATTTTGTTCATTTACGCTGGCTACATCAACTCGGGCGTATTGATGTATTTTGTGCTCACACTGCGATACGTTCGATTGAAACAAAAATTTAGATTCAACGAAATCTAAAAGTTAAACTCAAAATTAAGAAGCAAGAACAAGATGAGCAAACGATTTACAAAAATTGAACAAGTGAAACTTTGGGCTCAATTTCGAGCATTTTCTAGACAAATGACCAAGCTATACGAAGAAATCAAAGGCGAGAATGCGTTCTGGTCCAAGTATGTGAGCCTCTGTTTTGTTGCCTATATCGTCAACATTTGCTACATGTCCTATGTGTTCTTCTTCAACCACAACTCAATTGGACTGAGGAGACACTTTTATGGATTCTTCGCTGCGGAATTGTTGCTCATTCTAATTGTGATTACGGCAGAGTGCTCAGTGAGTGGTCTATCGTAATGTTCAAATATTCAAACAAATGATCACGTTTACGCATTTTTATCGAATGAATTATAAGATTCCAATGGGACATCTTATGAAAGTAAGCTATTGACAGCCTTTGACATTGTATTGTAAGTATTGATTTTTGAATTGTTAGAAACGAGAATACGCGAGTTGGCCAAAAACCATTAACAGTATAATATATTGCTCAACGCCAAACACAACTTGAAAATTGGCAATTCTGTTCATCTCCGTTAATTGGCTTTTGTAAACTGGTGCTTTCTGGCTATTTTTAATTATATCTTTCTGACGCAAACTGTTAATGGTATACACGTTTTTTAATTTAAAATCGATTTTTATAATTGAAATTAAAAAATCTTATTTATTCACAATTTTTTCCCGGTTAAGTTTGTATTGTTTGATGAATTCGTTTCAATTCAATGTAATTTGTTGGTGAGAGGATTTAGGCTAATTTTCGGTCTACTCAATATACTCTGTATACAATTCAATTACGTAATTTCTCCGATGTTTTTTTGAGTATAGTCTAGATTTTTTGAATTCACGTATTTCAACAAAAATTGAATTGTAAAAATTAAATTAATAAAATAATTCAAAATATTTTAAATTTGAAAATATAATTTTAATTAGAAAAATTATTGATTAATGAAATTAAATTAAAATTTTCACTTTATTGTTTGCCATTTGACAATCGACACTCCGAACCAAGCAAACCACAACTGACTTGTGCACCAAAAAAAATGACTCGTAAACTGTTCTACATATTTCGTCCGATGCAGAATCTTGACAATTTCCGTGAATACTTTAACATAATAGAACAAATTTGGCTATTTGACAACCGGAAGCTCATCGTAACGTTCAAATTGTTAAACGTCATGATTTTGCTCAAGGCAATGCACTTTATCTACATGGCCTTCTGGTCAACCGGAAGTGAACTTGAGAATGCGTTGCATTTTGACTCATTCACATTTATGATTGGAAAGCAACAAATGAATTTGATTGTTTTCTATTTATCGGCAGTGGCCTTTTATTACAACAGAGAACTGTTCATCAAGCCAAATTATCCACTTGTCAAGATGCTACACATGGTGATTGTGGAGAAGAATTGGAAAACATTCTTTGTTGGTTCTAAAGTTGAAAATCAAAATGTTTGTCCAAAAGTTAGAATGTGCTTTCTGACTGTTCAGAACACATTTCTGTTTAGCATTGCTTCATTCGGTATGAGTTTGTTTTTAAGTTCAAATCACTCATATATGACATTCAAATTGGAAATAATTTATGACTTATTAATAAATATCATTTTTTATCCAATAGAAATCATCATAGCCTGTTCGTGTATATACTTCACTTACACATGCATGACCCACTGGAATGAATCCATCATCCTGGCTCTACTTTTTGTGGCAATCAGTTATTTCAATGGATTCGTATTTGGTCTATTCATGTTGCTCTTGAATCACTTGACTGCAATCAATTTTTCGTGTTCAGTTTCGCTTCTAATGATGTTTCACTTGAAAATGAAACAAATCATTGTTCTACTCACACGAATTGGAAGCTCAGAGCGAGTGAACACTTTTCCACATTCACAGTACACTCGATTTAGTCGCCTATTTGTGCAAAGTCTAACATTCTTCTTTGTGATCAATCAAACACACGGAAAACTGTTCTTTGTCTATTTTGTTGCCTGTGTTCCAACAAACATTCTCTACACAATGTGGATTATCAAAGGACAATTGCCATTGATATCAGAGTGTCTCATCATTGGCTGGGTTGTGTACATTTGCAATTTAATATTTGTGTTCCACTACATGTTTGCCCAAGTAACCAAACAAATCCACAAGCCGAGTAAATTACTGCTTGGCACAATCGTGCGCCATCACAGCCCTCGAACCCTCGGCATACGAACACGAATTCATATTGCGCATGCCGTTGCCGCCCTCAACACTAACAATCGTTATGGATTCACCTATGGCGTCTTTGGTCTGATTTCCTTGGCAACCTTTGCAAAGGTAAAAACACACAAACCAAACAATGAAATTCATTATATATTTAATCATTTAATATTTTAAGTTTCTTCTCTTGTATGGAAAATTCAACATGATTTCGTATAAACTGATGAAAAAAGAAATTATTTAATAAGCTTTTAGTTTAAATTTGACCAATCGAATTAGTAGATAACTATTTTAAAAATCTCAAATCTAACCCGTAGAAATTCCTCTATCAATACAAAAAAATACTAAAGTCCAGGGGCCGCACGATGGCAGCGATTTTATTAAAAATATTTTATGCCAATACCTTCTAGTTGGAATTATGGAAAATTAATATAGATTAAAACATTAAAATGGTAGGAAGCGACACCCTCTTCTCGTACACAGCACGCCCACACAAAGCATTACCTGCACTCACACGATCTTTACATACTAACATAATCAATGTTGGGACCATATTTCGAAACTACATCCGAACAATTTACCCATTTACATTTAAATGTCTTAAATTAAAAGTTAAATATAAAATGCACTTTCGCCCACTACAATCTTGGGTTCATGGCGCCTTAATTTGGTTACATAAAATCCATTTTATAAGTGATCATAGTAATAATCTCTGTCGTCAGTCGGGCGACATAAAAAACAAATTGTCAACACGATTGACTTCTAATACAATAAATAATTTCTTATACCGTATAATAAGTTATACGACAGAATGGAGACAAAGACGAGAAATCATTTAAAATTTTGTTTTAAACCCCATTACTGAAACGCTGACGTGACGAACACACACGAACAACTGAAATTGTAAATGTAAATGAGATGGGATAAAATTGATATTGATTAGATTTTATTAATGAGATCAATTTGAATTATATCGAGTAATCATTGAGTAATTGTCGGAGCGGAACGTCGAGCGAGCGAAGCGAGCGAGTAAGTGTAGTGACGACTCTGCGTTGACTCAATTGGAACCCGTTCAATGGATCGGTCTGAAAATTTTACACGATGTTCTGGTTGGGGTGAAGATGTGCCTTTTGTGCCATAAGCCATAGGTCAAAGAAGCAGGGATTTTTCCAAAAAATAATCTAATTTTGAATAGAAATATGTAGGGTAGGCGAAAGAACGGCACCTGAGGGTCCACCTCATATATGCAGTTGTCGCTGCTACCCCCAAGCCTACGTAACTGAATTGTGAGGTGGACCCTCAGGTGCCGTTCTCCCGGCTAATGTAGGGAGTGTCAACAGTGGATGTGCGAAACAGATAAGCACACACGCCGAGCATCGCGCCCGCTGTGCGCAAAGAAGATGAGCAGAAACAAACACACCTACAAAGGAGTGATTTGACACATTGTGGGTGTGATTGTGTCAACCTTGGACCAAATTCCATACTGTTGACTGTATCTGTTCAAAAACATTGAACCATTGAAGATACGATTCTGTGCACAGGATTGGGGCTATACGGTTCAATGTATCTCGCTGTAAATTTTACCAAAAATTCTGGTGTAGCTGTAGACGACTTGGTTAAATTTTGGGAATATAAGATCAAAGGTCACTAAAGATAAAAAAAATAATTAGTGATATTTCAAATAGATGTGTATTGAATAAGTTGACGTTTGTGTCTGTTGCACTCTGATGGCTCATTAATTACTGAACTAATAACGAAAGTATTCGCGGTACCGCCGCTTCGACTTCACGCCAACGGCGTCACTTAAGACTAGTTAAAATAAACTATAATCACAAATCTCAGTAATAGTTCAGAATGCACATAGATAGTGTTTGGTATGAATTTGTTATATAGCAAACAGTTGGTTCAACTTCTACTTTGCATTAAAATAGATTTGAAAAGAATTTCAATATCAACATAGTAAATTGATATCCGTCGTCAAGTCAGTCATCAGACAACAATTTACGTTTATTTTGACGACAGATCATCAGAAAGAATGTACTGTGATGATGTACATTGCCTATGTATTATTAAAATTAATAGTAAAATTATATATAAATATATCTAGTTTTGAATTTACCAAATTGAACGCACTCGCATCCAAGCGATAATTGTTGGACAAGCGAAAGCAAGCTCGACCAAAATTTTCGATTCGTCGCAATAGTGTCCATCTGTGAACTAATTGATTGATATTGTGTGATTACAATTTTACAATGTGAGAAAACAATGTAGAGAAACCTGAGTTTTCTGTTGAAGCGCCGTGAATGCGCCAAAATGCAACTGAAACAGAATGCACGCCCTCATATTTCCAGCATAGGCGACATCATTGTAGTGATCCACCAGTGAGCATCGACCAATGACCACAAAAATCAGCACAGTCAACTCCACAAAGAAGAATCTAAAGTAGACAAACTGATCGATAGTTTGTCGATAGAAAAGAGACAGCTGTACAGCAGATAGCAGACAGTGATCATCTCCGTACTGAACTGAATTGTCATCAGTGGACTCCAAAAGTGATTGTAGCCACGAATCTCGGCGCATTGATAAGCAAAGTGTGCATTCAATTTGCGAAATTGACATTAAAGTCGGTTCAAATTTGGTTTGTTCACACATTTCTTGGCTTGTAATTCAATGTTGCGCAACAATTCTTTCTGTGCCTCAATCAAGTGCTGCTGCTTAATAATAATGTAACGAGTTGCAGTGAAGAAGTGATAAAACAATCCAGACGCCACTATATGAAAACAATTAGTCACTATTAGTCATAAACTTTATTTAGGTAAGGCAATTTGGTATTTGTGCAAAGCAAATGATAGTTTAACGAATTAAAGAATTTGGAGGCCTACCGAGAACCAAACAGCCTCGTGAATGTGTAGAATTTATCTTTGGAGGCCTACCGATACCAAACAGCCTCGTGAATGTGTAGAATTTATCTTTGGAGGCCTACCGAGAACCAAACAGCCTCGTGAATGTGTAGAATTTATCTTTGGAGGCCTACCGATACCAAACAGCCTCGTGAATGTGTAGAATTTATCTTTGGAGGCCTACCGAGAACCAAACAGCCTCGTGAATGTGTAGAATTTATCTTTGGTGGCCTACCGATACCAAATAGCCTCGTGAATGTGTAGAATTTATCTTTGGAGGCCTACCGATACCAAATAGCCTCGTGAATGTGTAGAATTTATCTTTGGAGGCCTACCGATACCAAACAGCCTCGTGAATGTGTAGAATTTATTTTTGGAGGCCTACCGAGAACCAAACAGCCTCGTGAATGTGTAGAATTTATCTTTGGTGGCCTACCGATACCAAACAGCCTCGTGAATGTGTAGAATTTATCTTTGGAGGCCTACCGATACCAAACAGCCTCGTGAATGTGTAGAATTTATATTTGGAGGCCTACCGATACCAAACAGCCTCGTGAATGTGTAGAATTTATCTTTGGAGGCCTACCGATACCAAACAGCCTCGTGAATGTGTAGAATTTATCTTTGGAGGCCTACCGATACCAAACAGCCTCGTGAATGTGTAGAATTTATCTTTGGAGGCCTACCGATACCAAACAGCCTCGTGAATGTGTAGAATTTATCTTTGGTGGCCTACCGATACCAAACAGCCTCGTGAATGTGTAGACCAGAGGTGCGGAGATTTTTGAAATCAAGATCCACTAGAGTGGACCTCCACACCCCTGAAAGTCCACCCAATACTATAGAAGAGGGTACCCTTATATATTTTTCAGAAATAAACTTTTTTGATTCAATGCTATTAAGCTAACAAGATGCCAATTTGGATTGATAGTCCTTATCCAACAGTTGGTGGAACGGGAAGTGTCCCCAATTGTGTTTGCGGATCATTGTTGGGTAGAGAAACATTATCCAACAGTTGGTGGAACGGAGTGTCCCCAATTATGTTTGCGGATCATAATTTGGTTGATAGACCTTATCCATAAATTTGTGGTTGTTAATATTTCTTAATATACCACTTTTATACAGATTTATGCAATGCTTCAAATAGTAAGACTTGATTATCAATTATCAAAGTTGACGTTAATTCTATGATCAAATTGGGGACTTACGTACTGTCGTGTTATTAATTAAAACATATAATTGGTTTAATTTCTTAAATTGATAGCATAAGACTCCCAAACTCAACTGAGGACACTTTCCGTTCCACCAACTGTGGGATAACGTTCTTCAATCCAATTCAGTATATGATCTACCAACTCAAACTTTTTTTCTAGGCAGAAAACTGTGTGACCAGGTCCCTCAGCCTAAATCCACAAGCAAAATTGGACACATTTCAAGAGAGTAAAATGTAAAATGAAAATGAATTTACTAAATAATTGAGTTTTATTGTAAATGGAAAACATGAACCAATTTTTAGTATTTAAAACATTAATCTCATAGATTGCAGTGAGGTCCACTCGGTGGACATTTGAAAATCTCGGAAGTCCACCAGTGGACCGAGGTCCACGGTCTCCGCACTCCTGCTGTAGACAATAATGAATTTACGATTCAACCGACGGTATCGATTAATTTTCTTTGAGTTCTCTTTATTCCAGACTGTATATTCAGAGAGAATCGCACAAGAAAATTCACAAAAAAAAACTAAAATTCAGTACTGACCTTTTCCATTGACAATCAAACTGCGACCAGTGCCATCCTTGACAAAGTACATACAGTACCGATCCGAAACCCATTTTCGTGCCAACAGTGTGCCACTCATCAGTATGATACCGGTGGAAATTGACAGCATCAACAGGTCGCCCTGTTGATGATATTTCAGTGGATATATTCTGTGTGTGATCATGTGGGCTTGTGTTGTATACTCAAAATTGTTCCTATACATAATCAGGCCAGTGTCCACCGTGAGAAAGATCCACACACAAATTGGTAGCAGAAAGTAGCGATGATCGGTTGCCTCTGCCGACGCCTCTCGTGCCGCACAACACTCGACAAGTTCTTTCCACTGATAGATGACAATGTCAAAAATATTCAATTTGAATAACCTTTTACTGAACATTTGTAATGTAGAGGAAGTGAAAGAATATTCAATTTGAATAACCCTCTTGGACTTTTGGAATGAGCACTGGATGTCTCGGAGGTTTTCGATATATATATTTCGATACATATATGCTGCAGCCTCAGTGAGGCTGCTTCAGAAAGATGCCATTTTGATTTCTTACATCATGCATTCTTGCATCATCATTAAATGAACAATCATATTAAATTTAAATTCGATCAAAATTCTCAAATACGAGCAAATTGGAAACTGTTTTAATTGAAGCAACACTACAAAATACAAGTTCATTTCTTTTTCCTGTGTTATCGTTTGTTTGTACAATCAAACCAAGGTCACAGTACGATTCATCGTTCCCCAAATAGTAAAGAACAGTCATATTAAATCCAAATTTGATCAACATTCTCAAGTACAAACAAATTGAAAACTGTTTTGAATGAACAAAAACTAGAAATTTCAAGTTCATTTCTTTTTCCTGTGTTATCGTTTGTTTGTACAATCAAACCAAGGTCACAGTACGATTCATCGTTCCCCAAATAGTAAAGAACAGTCATATTAAATCCAAATTTTTTTACAAGAAAAACCGCAAGGCGTGAAGCGGCTAAAGCCTGGCTTCACGCTCTTGCGAAACCTCCGCTAGCGCTGCGGTTTGTTTTTCTTGTAAAAAACACCCTTCGGGTGGGTTGATTCAACCCTGTTGAAGTAAAAGAATATCATTTTTAATAGATTCAATAGACAACCGATTACAGTAAGCGTTAGAAATGATTTTAAAATATTGATTAGTGTAAGTGTAAGTGTACGAAAATGTCGAATTGATTGGATACATTTTCAACCAATACTTTGTAATTTGGTTGACGATTTTTTAATTTGGATTTGGAACCAAACTACATAAATAAAGCATTGAGTAAACTTTTAAAACAATCAATTAAAAACATCGAAGAAATGTTTGCTGGTTACATCGATAATAAATAAATGAATGAAATTAAATAATTGTTAACTTCACTTCTCATCTTCCATACTTGAGTGACCTGAGCAAGAACTCAATTTAATATGTTAATATTGATAAATATAGCCACCAAAAGTGGAGAAATTGCTTCACATCACATATTTTGATCGATTCCGAATAGATACAATAGATTCACTTTTGCATAACAAAATGGAAATGGGTCTATTTTGAAAATAGTGATGCTGATGACTAAAGAAACAATTCGGGTTCTTGGACTTCAAGACTTATAGCATTGTAACATATAACTAGTAACATATTCTTGGTTGTTTAGTAGATATTTGGTTTTGGTATCAAAACAATACAATGTCGAGGAATAAATGAACAAAACACAATGGAGTTCATAACTAACATTAATAACATTGTTGATTAACACATTACTGGAGTAGAGATCACGCTTAATGAAGACAAATCAATTCAGTAAATCTAAGTAAAGTAAACCAATCAAAGCATTTGCATCAAAACAAAGCAACGTGAACAGCAACAGCTGAGATGTTAGTAAAGTACACACAAACGCACAGCAGATAAGTTGTGTGTTCGCGTGAGCGGTGGCTCCCCCAACCGGCGACACGGACAGGACAGCACAGAAAGTGAGTGTGCTGGCTGTGTCGTGTGTTCAGTAAGTTAGCCTGCTCACAGACGTAACACAACACAATACACAAATTGGTGTTCGCTTACTTATTGAACGAATTCACAGAGCGCCTCTGCCTTCTACAGTGGCCGCCATTAATAGCAGATTCAAGGTTGGGCCTACGTGCTACTTCTATAGTGGTTTGACGTAAGATCGCCCCTTTCTTCTTCTACTTTGGTTTGTGGGAGGAGTATGGGAGGAGTAAAAAACGACTACGATATTTAAGTATAAGATTTGATCAACATTCTCAAGTACGAGCAAATTGGAAACTGTTTTAATTGAACAAAAACTATATATTTCAAGTTCATTTCCTTTTCCTTTACATGCATTGAATGTTGTTATCTTCTTGTCATTAGAACGAAGCACGCGTGCAAACGATTAGTCTCTTTTTGTTGGTGATTCGCTTACAAACCAGAACAGCTATCAAATGATATGATTGATATGATAAAACATATCTAAATTGAAGTTAAACGCACTAAAATCTATCGTAGGCACGTAAAATGAAGCACACTTTTGATTTATAGATCTTCTTATATGTCACTGCAATTCACTTTGATTTATTTGCTTGGCTAATATACTAATTTCTAATCACTGAGAACTGTTTGACAGTGCACTTCAATATTGAGGAGGGTGTTTGCAAAAACAATCAAAACACTTTATTTAAATTGATTTATCATTTACAATATTTTAAATATCCAAAAACATTTCCATCACAAATCAAACAACTCTTTATGCACTGGATCGACCATAGCAAGACCCAACTCTTCGAACATCACCTTAATGGTCTCTTGTTGGTATTTCATTGTACGGCTCAGTAGTTCCATCAGTGAATTGTAAGTTCGTGCTGCTTTCTGTGCATCCTGGTACTTGTGAGAAAGATAACGAACCAACAGTTTACTGTACACCAAATGTTGAGTGCGGACAAAGTCGGACTTTTGAAGGTCGTTTGAAGGAGAAAACAGAAATCGAGCACAAATCTAGGAGAAAATGTTATTAGTTTGAAATCAACATTAGAATCCAACATACCAAATTCCGAATCATAGGATCCTGTTCCAGTGCTTCGTGTAGATTCACCTGAAACTGTGTGAATTTGTTTGGCATGTCCAACTTGTTCCAATCGTACAGAACAGCATTATCCGTGTAAATGGCAATTTCTCCATCTTCACTCGCCATTGTAGGAAAACGATTCGTCACTGGATCATAGACAAAGGCAAATCTAGTGTTCAATACGGGCACATACGCTCTCTTGACTAGGGCCAACTGATCTTCTACGGGCAAACAGTTGAATGCTTCAAATGATCGACTGTAGGCGATGAACTTTTTGATGTAAAATTTGGGTAAAGCTAGGGCTTCGAGTAAGGTTGCGGTTGTACCCACGATTCGAAGGGTTGTTTCTTCGGGGAATTGACGAGTGGAATTTCGAACTTTGGAGAGCAATTTCTGTTCGCACAATGTTAAATTTATAGGTTCATTAGAATACAATGTATTGTCCTTAACGTTGGGAAAAACATTCTGTGGTTCATAATTGCGACTTCTTTCCAATATCAAATTGCATCGGTTTTGATTGAGTTTTTGAGATTTTCTGAAATTTGGTTTTGACGAGCTTATCGGACATTTGTTGTTATCGTTAGATTTAGATGCAAATTGTTTCAATAAATAGTAATTCTCATCAGTTCTTTGTGGATTGTTGCATTCGGACTCGATTCCATTGTCAGATTTTTTCTGTTTAATAATCTTCTCTTCGACCAAAGTTGCGGTAATGGCCAAAGCTGCCAAAACAAAGAAACAAAGCAATTCCATAGTGAGAAGTTTCATTATGAACATAACATTATTTCAACATTTCCTTATTTGAACATATTGAAAAATTGTACAGAAATTCACCTTTTTGAATGAATGAACATGGCGCTATTTAACCATATATGTCTTATCAAATCATGATATTTTGTTATCATCGTTTGTATATTTGTATTATTTGAACGTAACATGAACGATGATGATGCTAATGATTAGCTCGATTGTTTTGTTTACCACAGAACAGTTGTGTATTATTCCACTTATTTGGTTGAGTCACACGTTCACAAAATTCGGTTCACCATAATATCACAATAATTCATTATTTTTGCAATAAAATTTGTACAACATTTGAACACACAATGACAAATGTCATTTAACGTTCAGCCAAAATGTACAAAAATTTGCTTATCCTTGAAGACAAGAAATGAACACAAAATGAACGTGCCCTTTGATTTTTACGTATTATTGACACATTCACATTGACTTACGTTGTGTTCACTGTGATTCACTTCGCTTTGATTTTGAATTTGTGAATGTATAGTAATGTGTATTGTAATCACTGCAGTGATTCTCATGAGAACTGTTTGCTTGTCTTAGTGAATGGAAAAGTTATCAAGTAAATTGTTCGTTCAAGTTGTACATTTGTTTTACAATATACCTGCATTGTACATTGTATAACAAAAGTTGCCTTTCACAAATTGACAAATGCAAAAGCCGAATGAAAGATTTTGCATATTTCAAATACAATAAGAAATATGTCAAAAGAGTTGTTGATGCCTGGTCAACTGTAGAGTGCAACGAACGTTTCAGAAATTCAGAAAATCTTGTATTGAAAAAATTCTTTCCAGTCGCTTCATGGATTCCTCAATATATCTCGACAAACTTCATACAGACTCAATTTTTTACTGGACACGGTTGTTTTCGAGCGTATTTATTTCGGTTCCACAAAAGGAACAGCTCAGCTTGCGACTGTAACAACGAATCAAGTCAAACCGTTGAACACGTTTTGTTTGAATGTACCAGGTACTCACCAATCATCCAACAAGCATTTGCAAACGCAGGGATACGTGCCTCTTGTTTGATGGAACTCGTTGGTAGTCACCGAGCTTACACACTGTTCGACGAATCCACGACTGAAATCCACAAGATGCTCATGATCGACAATCAAAACTCAGACATCAATCGAATGAACTAACTTTGTATATGATCTCAACCAAATCATGTCTCTTGTGTTTTACATCAAGAAAATGTTCGCACATCACGGATGGTGGTCTTAGTATATATATTTTTTTTATCACTCTATCTATTAATCTCTTTATTCAAACACACTATTTAAACTCTTTTTTACTCTTATTTTAAACACACAATTTATACACACACTTTAAACTCTTCGGTGCATTGACTTGTACCTATCCAGCCCGGGCTCACACTCGAGGCTGTTTAGTTGGTCGTCTAGTGCTTACTCTCTCATTTTAAACACATTGTTCAAACACATTTCTTTAAAATAAACGGCCCCGCATGATTCAATGAATCAATGATTCAATGAATCGTGCAGTAAATAAATAAATAAATAAATAAGTTGCCTTTCACTGTACCGTACAATGTCCTACTGTAAAACAAGGTCAACCGGGAATTGGGAATTACGATATTCATCAACACACAGCCCAAAAGAAACAAAGTGTCCGTATAGGATACGTTATCTATAGCAAAACATTATAACCGATTAAAAGTGTGAGCTCATGCTCTCTTGGAAGATTTAAAGATGTTTTTGAGAAAAGTACAATTTTAAAAAACTTTTCCATCGATCATAATCATAAAACTCAAATCATAAAACAACAATTTTAAATTTTGAATTTTTAAAAATTCATTTCATAGAGTTGTTCAAATTAGGAAAAATTCCCTTAAAACCAACTCAGCTTAAAATGCAATATTATCGGCAAAAAATTAAATAAAAAGAAAAAAATGAAGACAAGCAAACAAGCAAATAAGGAATTGCGTGTCCTAATTTTTTTATCAATTCAATTCACTGTCAATTCAAATAAGAAGAAGAAGAAGAAGAAGAAAAGCATCAGTCTCTAGTGACCTTAAATTACACCTTGAATTAACGTGCTAATGATAAAACAATGATACAAATTATTTGACGCATTAGCTTCGCGACACTTGGACATAATCGTTCGGGTCACGTTCGTCAAATATATTCGGCTCTTTTTGCCCTTTGACTGTTCGAGGCAAGCGAAAATGTTGCTCTCGTACATGTCGAATTGCATTTATATGTTTACTGAAAGTCAATTGACAGCTGTCCCAAATACACGCGAAAGGTTTTGCACCACTATGGATTAGTTGGTGTTGTTCCAAAATTTGGTTGGTTTTAAATGTTTTGTTACATGAGGTGCATTGATACCTCTTCCTAAGGTCATGATTGAGTTGACAATTGCGCACTTTGCGCATTAAATCCACCACAAACTCTTTATTTTTCACTTTTTTCACTGCTTTACTCGATTGATCCGTGTCGTTCCGTTTGTCACCTTCCATTTCATCAGTCAACTGAACAACATCACCGAACATTTTCCTCTGAATTCGTTCTCTGTCCGACGATCGTCTGCCACTGGTGGATGGAATCGATTGTTGTTGGTTGACTGGTTCACATTCAATTTGAGTTTTCTTTGAATTGTAGTTGAGTTTCCCTTGACCTGTGACTGTCCATTGAGTGGTTGAGTTGAGTCAATTCTTTGCATCTCATCAAATCGACACGATTCATCATCATCTTGGTTGATTTCAATTTGTTAGTTAGTTTCATCTTCATCTTTGATATCATTGAGGCAATCCAACTCAAAGTCGTCCACTTCATTATCCTCGACCTCATTATTTGTAAAGTTATTGTTTGAGGTGATTTGATCTGCTGTCAATTGGTCATTGAAATCAGGAAAAATCGATGCATTTTCAAAATCCGTGTTTGGCTGATCAGTTGGGAATGCAGTCTGAGTAAATGTCAAATGTCATACAACGGATCAATCAGTCCATTTAAAATTATTTTGAGAATGGTGTGTTTGAGTTTGTCAAATTGATAGTCCACGGTGGTATCAATATAACGAGTGAGCACTGACTTGACTTGAGTCCATTCTTGTTTTCCTCCATCAAATGAAGAAGAGGGTAAATTGGGTGTTCCATTTTAGTATAATCACACGAGACACACAAACGAGCAAACCAATGCGATGGATCAGACTGGATGCATGCTGTGCGTTTGGAATAATAACAAACAATAACAATCTCGACTCAAAACTGACAATTTCTGTCACTAGATGGCGTTACTGTTTTGGATTTTGAGACTGTTTTGGCGGTTTTGGTTGAGATTATTGTTTAATATTGGGCGTTGTAACACCATGAGTACCAAACATTCACATTAAAATTCATAATAACAAATAAAATTTACACATTAAGTGTTTTTCTTATTTATCAGTTGACAAGCTTGAATTCGAGTAGAATCGGGACGATAATGCCCCAGACAAAATGAACACAAAATGAACGTGCGCTTTCATTTATTATTATTGACATTCACACTGACTTAGTGTCACTGAGATTCACTTTGATTTATGTTTGAATAAAGTGATAATTTCTAATCATTTAAAACTGTTTGACAGTTCTCAATATTGAGGGTTGTTTGCAATCAAACAATCAAAACACTTTCAAAACAAAATTCCAAAATTGACACTTCAAATTGTTTTATCATTTTTATATACTAAATCTAAATCTAAATCAAATAAAGATTCGCGTGTAAAATTTTTTTTGAATATCCAAAATAATTTCCATCCCAAATCGAACAATTCCTTGTGCACTACAGTGGAACGATCGACCCATGGATCGACCCTAACCTTCTCTAATGTGATCCAAAAAAATGTATCAATTTTTTGCTTCGAAAGTCGATTAAAACGATTTTCGATTTATTTCGTGTGATCGTATAATGGAATGAAGGCGATGAACTTTTTGATGTAAAATTTGGGTAAGACTAGGGTTTTAAGTAGGGCTACGGTTGTGTCCACCATTCAAAGGGTGGCCTCCTTGGAGAATTCACAAGTGGCTTTAAGGACTTTTCGTCGAGCAATTTCTGTTCGTGTGTTGTTAAATTAATTAGTAGTAGATTCATTAACATTTTTTCTCTCCAATTGTATTGTTATGAAGATGGTGTTATTTTTCGGTTATATAGCACAGAAAAATGAACATTTTTCATTAAGAAAAGTCGGCATAGAAATCAAAAATAAAAAGAAATGTACACAAACTGAGATTTAAATTAAACTTGGCAATTAATTGTTATTTTGTTTGTCAATAGGTGGCAACTGCGACACTTTTTTTTACCAATGCTCTTAATAATATGAATTCAAATTTAGAATCGCGCGAGAGAGTCTCTTACTTTTCCTAATAGAAAGTTGTGCACTCTTTTCCATTTCATATTTTGCGCATTACGATTGGCGTCGTCAATTTGACGACGCATGACATTAACAGTCGACTCTCACCAAAGAACATTTTCAATGTCATTGCCAATGAGCATGTTTTGTGAAACCATAACGACTAAACGACTTTGCGCAAATGCGCTTTGTTTAACTTCAATTTGCAATTCAAAATCGTCCATATTCAAATTCTATTGGCTCCAATTTACGCATGAGCAGTGTGTATTTAGGCAAATATGGACAAATCAATTACCAAAACCATTGTCCACTAACACTTGACCATTTGGAGTAAAAAAAACTACGATTGAGATTATATGATGCAATTAAATGTCGTTTCAAATGAATCTTTGAGAGCTGAACAACTGTTCTCTTCCTGTGTGAAGGCAATCGATTCTTTGAACGTGTTTAGTATCATTTGTTTGTTGTGGGTATGGTTTTGCTTTACATTAAATGTATATGTTACCATCACTACAAAGCTTGTTTTGTTCCTTGAAGCTCGTAATTGGATCAATCTTATTGATCTGTTGTTTGTGCAAGTTTCTAATTTCGTAATACACAAATGCAAATTCAAACTCGAATGACGTTTAGGACAATTCGGACAATTCGGACAGTAAGGACAAATCAAGAACTGTTTGTCAATTGGTAACATTGAGCTCATATTTGAAATAAATTATTAGTTTATTAGATTAGTTTAGATTATCATAGTAAAGTGAGAAGAACGGTGTGTATTCAATCACATGACTTGCAATCAACAATGCTGGCCCATTTGCAAATAAACAGACAATCAATTTACAATAAATTAAGTTTTAATTTGAATTTGCTTTATTTAGGACAAATTATAAATAAATACACAGAATACAGAATACATTACAAGTAATAAAACTAAACGCAAACAAAACAATCAGAATCGGCAGCAGCACTCACGAATTTCGCAATGATTATTAACCAGTCTGAAAGAGAATACTGTACGATTACGATAGATCATAACATAACTCCAAGACTTACGGTCAAGTAGGCTCACTCTAACATCAAGTCATTGACAGGCAGATGATTTCAAATGTGGTGAATGCATGGTGAAGAAGTTGCAGACCAGTTGACATCGATGACTTTCGAAAGAAATAAACACAAATTTGAGTTAGTAATTTCTGGAGCAAAATTGATTGCACGCAAAACGGTATGATTCTAATTCACGTTCAGGCTTCACTCAATTTACTTTTTAAAAAAATAGACACTTACTTAGTATGCATTGTGGTACTCACATCAAAGTAAAAGTAACTTTGAGAATGCTTCGCCAATTAGACTTTGCCATAATCTAAATATAAACGCAACATATATTAATCTTTATGAATTAAAACTCTGTAGAAACCAAATGTCTTGCGAGTTGCAAATTGAAAAGTGCTCTCAATTCGTCTGTTAAATTGATTTGCTTGCTGCATTGACATTCCATTCAGAAATTAAGATGCATCAAATGAAACAGTGCATAAAGTGTTAACGATTGCATAAGATTAGTTGATAGATTAGTGCAATACTAGAGGTGATGTTGTACCATTCATAGTGAAATGGTCAAAACGTGCTTTGAAACAGTAGTTATGTTGTGTTACAGGTGATAATTACAAATTGATTGCATTCAAATAATGATAACATAACAATGATATGTACAATGTTGTCTAATTTACTCGTTTAATGTGTTTCTTTAAAGTTGTTTAAAGTTTAAAGTTCTTTAAAGTTTCCGCATTAACTTGTATGCCATAATTAAAAACTTAACAAGCAGTTGATTGTTCTGAAATGGGAAAATTGATTATATTAGCACAACAAGTCAATTTTTGACATTTATAATACCTTTGCTAGTGTAGCAAATGTGATCAAACCAAGCTTTCCAAAGGACATTCCGTATCTGTTGGGCTGCAGAAATAGACCGATGTAAGTGTCCAATTTCATCAGCACACGAATTGATTTGGGTCTGTTTTTGGCACGAATATTCATGGACAAGATCATACGTGCAGGCTTGTGAATAATGTTGCTTAGTAGTGCCGGATAAAACTGAATTGCAGTTACAATTGTATATTGAAATAGCGCCAAAACAGCGATTGCAATTTGCACATCAAGCGATATCTTGCCGTGCAGCATAAACAACATCATCACGAAAAAGGCATTTGCAGGGTAATTTGCCATGACACTGGCAAATATGTATTTGCCGAAGATCAGAGAAGAGTGATTTACTGGTCTGATGACTTGACTAGTTTTGTGTAAGAAATTTGTCACTTCATAGTTCCAATTTCCAAGTTTACTGTCTTTCAGATGATTGCTCAATAAAGAATATTTTTTTTGATTATTTGCACAAATACGTAACTGTGCATGGACTTAAAGACAGTATAATAAAAGAATAAGTTAATTAAGTACATGTAAAGTATCGCGTTTGCTTGGGTAAATAGAAATAGTAAAAACAAAACTGATAATTCTATCTGCAGACCAAAATTTGGTGATGATAAAATTCTGGTACTTCACGAACAGCAAACCTAATAATTAATCAAACAAGAATTTTAATTATATCTTAAAAATCAAGAAATTATTTACAATATGTTACTTACAGATTACTAAATTTTGCATTGGAGCTATATTTCGCAGCTTTAGTGCATGGTGGCGCAAGTTGCTGCATTCAACAATGCAATTTAAAAGTTGTAAGTTTTTTTTCTTTGATCTCACTTTCAGTCATTTCATTCTCTGGTTTGTTGAAATCTTTCACACAAAAGAAGTCTCCATTTAACTCTACTATAACTTTCTTGATCAACAACATAGCTCTATTGTCTAAACTCTTCTTGTCCAAATACATTAAATAAATGGCGTAAGCGGGCAAGAGACTCATAGTAGCCACGCACCAGTTGAATCTGGAATCAAGGTTGTCCATGTACAAAGTGTCAAATAAAGCAACCCTTGTCCAATCACTTGCTTCAAAGAAGTTGAAATAAATTTGAAAAGAAGTTCGAAGTAAAAACAGTGCAATGTGTGCTACAAAGGTTAATTTGGTGGAATTATATTTTTCACCACTTTCCAGAGTTTCCAAGGTACGAAAATAATCCGAAAAGTAGGTAATGTTATAGAAGAAATTTTTCCTTATGAAATTTCTTGACGATTCTAAGTATGTGGTCAACTTTGAATAAGAAGATAACGCAACTTGACGAAGTGACTCCATTTTGGGAAAGCTGATTTTTCGGGAGATCAAGCCGAGACAATGCTCAAATGTAAAATGAATTTAGAATATAAATTTAAAATCTAAATTATAAAATTTAACATTTAGTAAACGAGGTCGTAATTAAATATTAATTGTTTCTCCTTCTTCCTGTGCTCGCATTTTCATGCAACGATGACGTGCGTGTTACAAAATTGTTCCTTATGGTTTTGTAGCATAGCCCTGCAAAACGTCCATTAACTATTTGAAAGAATTTGTAACCAAAATCGAGCTTTCTAAATGGCAGCACACAGAGGAAATCTTTAGATACAGAATGGTTTAAATTGAAATGTCTAGACATAGAGAAAATTTAAATCAAAATTCAAAAATTTATTTAACCAACTCATAGTGTACAATGTACATGCACTCGCAATGTGTGCTTAGTAGAACCAGTATTATTAATTATTCAAAGACTGCAAATAAATTGATTTTTTTAATTAAATTGAAAATTATCGATTTTTAAATTTCAATGCAAATTTTGCAGGAATTTGAATAAAGCTATGAGAAGGCGTCAAGCTGGAATCGCCTAAAAATTCGAACGAATAATTTGCACTTAAATTAACAAAAAACATTTTCATTTGTAGCATTGCATAATTTTTTGCCAATGCAGGGTCTTAAGCCAGAGCCAAACGGCATGAAAGCATAATCATTTCCTAAATCTTCTTTTGAACTTCTTCCAAAACGTTCTGGGTTAAATTGTTCGGGATCTTTAAAATATTTTGTATTCAAATATTGCATAAAAAATACCACATTTGTATTAATAGGAATTTTTAAGCTATCATCCAAAATGTCAATTTCTTGAGAAGCCCTTCTTCCAAGCGCAACTGCGATCGGTACTAAACGATTCGCCTCTAAAATACAATATTCTAAATATTTTAACCGTTTGAGAGAATTAAAATTAATTTTTTCTCTATTTGATTTCAAATCACGAAGAAATGTGTCTATTTCATCTTGAACTTTTCGTTGTCGTTGAGGATCACGTGACAAATAGTATAATAGCCATGTTAATGCTGTGGTGGTTGTTTCATGTGCTGTAATTACAAACTCGTTATAAAAGTAGAGTTATTTTATGAAACACATCGAACCTGTTTCTAAGAAGGTGACTGAATGCGCCAAAACTTCCAGCCAATTGTTCAAGTTGTATGAATTTCCGGATATCAATTTTTTTTTGATCAGCGAATCTAACATCGAGCCTCTGCTATTGGTCTCGTTTAATGTATTTTCATTTTTAATTATTTTATATCGTTTCCAAATAATTCTGATAATTTCAAGCTTAAAGAAAAATGTATTTTTTATGAGCCTTGTGACGTTTGGGTAAATATGAAAATCAAAAAATAATGCAATACAGTGCCAAAATGAATTAACAAATTCATACTTCCAAAGTTGCAGTGACACAACATTGATTGAAAGTAAAATTTTGTCATTAAAATATGCAAATATTGGCACCATCCCATTTTGTTGAGAGTTAAATTCAGTTGAAAAAAAAATTCTGGTATGGAAAAATGGATGATTATTAGAATAATATAATAATTAATAATATGAAAAATACTCAAACATTCTCACCTCCAATAATATCGAGCACAAACGTGGAAGCTAATGTATTAGCAAATGTTCCAAATGGACAATTTTGTTTAATTGATTTATGAATAATTTGTTTCAAAATTTTGGAGTTTTTCTTGGTTTTTGGAAAAATAGTATCTAATGTCGATAACTTAAAGTGCTCATCAAAAGTTTCTTTTTTAAGTTGTTTCAATTTTGAATATTCACTAATTTATAAAATTTATAAAAATATAATTAATCAAGCAAATAAAAATATATTAAAATTAATTTACCATGTTAGTACACTATCTCCAGAAAGAATACTTCCAAACCATTTGTAGACTGTTGATTTATTTTGACAGTATGGATTGCTCAACAAATCCTTTAATTATAAAATATAATATAAATATGGTTTTGGTCAATAGAATATAGAATTGTTATACTTTAGCCAGCTTTGCATCGCATACGATAACCCAGGGGTGAATATCCCAAACCACATCTTCACTATTCCACAACGATTGCCATATTTGTTGCAAATTTCTGTTAAATATTTATTCGTGCCTATTCAATTTATTAATTAATACAATATGTAATATAATTTTAATTAACAATTGTTCAAATGCTCACCTATAGCAACTTCCTCAGGTTTGTTAAACATTTTGGACATTCTAATGAAAAAAATCAAATTTTCTATAAAAGTTGGTCCTGGAATTGGACGAAGTTTTTGATACAGCAAATATTGATTTAAGCACATTTTGCATAGAAAATATACGCAAAATAATAAAATGCTGTATACAAATATTGTAGGAATCATTTTAAATTAGTTTAAGCATTAAATAAAAGAAAAATTATATTTTAACAAATGAACAAACTTGAATTCAATTCGCCAATTAAATGCTTGGATGTCGAATTAAAATCAAATATTTTTCTGTTTTAGAAGATTTTTGTGCGTTTCTTCGTCGTTGTAAAAGTAACAATCAGCAAATACAAGTTAAACTAGATTTGAAATGTACTTTTCGGAATTCTAGCCTCCGGGTTTAAACTTAAGTGCATGAACTCGTGCATAAACAGAACAGACATTTTAAGCAAATTCTAATATAAATTAAAGATAAAGATAAAAGTAAAACTATTTTATACTTTGTTGAAGGCTAAATTTGACTGTACCCACTTTGTCTTCTCAGCACTTCGTAGAGTGCAATAGGGCTATCATGATGCATCACTTAATGGATATTTTATTATCCAATAGCATCAATGTTGTGATTTGATTCTAAAAAAGTGTCACAAGACTTTATGGAAAACTCGTCACTGACTTAAACTCAGTATATATGATTGCAACGGTCATATGCTTTAATTGCTGATAATAGCAGAGATAGAGAACGTATACTAGTATTAAAAATAAAAGTGCAGTTTAATGTGTTGTTTAATTAAAAATTCACTGCATTACAGGCAACTCTCTATAATTTAGATTTTTTAAGGAAAATCTCAAAATATTTTCTAAATTATGAATTATTATGAACAAAGGGGCGAAATTCGAGTTAAAGTGTGAATAATTTGGCTTAAATACAATAATTCATTTAACCATTTTACATGTTAAAGTTCAAATATAATAAATAAGTAGATTATAGTAAAATAATTCAATTATGACTTTATTATCACTGAATCATTTTGGGTTCAATTCAAACTTTGTATTTCAAAGCTCAACAATTCTAAAGTTAACCAGATCAAACAATGATTGGATCCCAGTATAGATTAAATTTTCCAAAAAATGTCATATTAGTTCATTTTCCAAATCATATCGCGCCTGTTCTATTAAATTTTTTTCCTGTTACGAGAAATTTTTGTGTCTGTCACAAAGTTCTTACTCGCTGTAGATTGATGGACATGAACGAAAAGAATGAAAAGCTAGACAAGGTTGATAAGCACATAGGCAACGTGACTTATGGAATGAAATATAGGTAAAAGGTATGCAGAACCTTGACGAACTTGAACAAAGTTAAGATGCACATATTGAGGTCACCAGAGGGGAACAAAATTTGACGAACAAGAAACGCGAAAACATGAAAAACAAGACTGACAAGGTAGAGAAGATGCGAAAATCGCATGAAAGTGGCGAAAAAGAATTTTATAATTTTTTCATTTAAGGTAAGACTTGACGGTTATGCAGTGAAAACAACGTTTTAGCCTAAAGGGATAGGATTTAGTAGCCTTCTCTATTTTTGTAAGGAATCTTCGTTTTGTGGGCAGATTTGGGGATATGATACCTTTTGGAAAGATAATCGCATGGACAAAATAATTATCTCAACAGAATACATAATTTAGACTTTGTGCTATCACGAGTTGATCACAAAGCTAAAAACATTCCTTTTTTCGCACATTTTGTTAAATTTCATTAAAACCTTGTCAAATCTGGGTATTCTTTTGAGATAATTATTTTGTCCATGCGATTATCTTTCCAAAAAGGTATCATATGCCCAAATCTGCCCACAAAACGAAGATTCCTTACAAAAATAGAGAAGGCTACTAAATCCCATCCTTTTAGTCTAAAAACGTTGTTTTCACTGCATAACCGTCAAGTCTTACCTTAAGTAGTATTTGGTTGAATTGACTCGAGTACATTTTCATGTACATCTGCAGATGGAGACAAAATGTTTTGTGTTTGTTTGTGAATGTATTTTGCAAATTGTAATCAACTGAAAACTGTTTGCTTGTGCTCGTGAATAGAAAAGTTATCAAGTAAACTGTAAAACTTTTAAATTGATGGGAGTTATTGAATACGCAACAGGGTACAGTACAGTAAGGTATACACCAGTGATGCGGAAACCGTGGAACGCGTTCCACTTGTGGACTATGAAGGTTTTTGGAGTTCCACCAAGTGGACTACCAAAAATACCTTACATTTAAAAAAACAAATCAATTTAATATTTCACAATTTTATTTCGTATGTGCAAACAAAATTCCATTCAATGAGTTAGTCCTTCATTTATTCATTCTCTGTGTACGCAACCACTATTTCAGGTTAACCTGTTTTTGCCACGAGTGGAAACTTACAGACCAGGTTGTCTTATTATGTTGCTTACTCAAGTCTTTCGTGTAACGTAGTGCAAAAGCAACAAGAGAGGGGTAAAAAAAGCTGAAAATCCAAATCTATCTTAAACGAGATTCTCCTTGCTAAACCAGGACTAATTATTGCCGTGTAACGGACATACACCTGTTTGATCATGACAATAGATAATAATTTGCAGAGTTCCAAGAATCAAAGTTGTGGTTTTAAGAAAAGACCCCACAATCAGTTTCACTGTAGTTGGCTCAGCGGTCACAGAAATGCCCAAATGTTCTTCCTGGAATGGAGGATCGCGAAAATTATCCCCACAAGTGACCAAATTATGAAATATTTTCAACCAACCAATTTTAGGATAAGTTTCATTAATTTTAAAAATAAAAGAAAGTGTATAAGGGGCATATAGGGCATATAGGTATACCCCCTGCTAAAAAATTGGGGACGAAAAAATTAATGGTGGACTACCAAGGGTCTGGAGATCCACTCAAGTAGAACTCGGTCCGAAAAGTTTCCTCGTCCCTGGTATACACGAACTTTTATTTTTATTTCACTCGCCCATAAAATGTACATTTTATTACGCAATCCTCTTCCAAATTCGAATAGCCATATTGCGTGGTCTCACCCCACCATTCACAACATCAAATTTGATTCCACTCAGCCATGTAAAACTGGTCCGTCTTGTGTCGGTAATTTTGGTATAATAATCACGTTTTTCATGGAAATTTTTCGCCCGCGGACCGTCATCAAAAGTTGTGAATCCAACTATTCTTGGATAGTTCTCTTGTTGAACGGTGCCAAAAGTTTCTGTTTCGGTACCCAAGATTCGGAAGAATAATCCAGAATATGTAGAACTGATTTCCGCCCAGCTCATGTTAGGCCATAATTCGGTTGGAGATTTTTCAAACGGAATTTGTGCATAAATGAAACCAATTGGAATTGTGTTTTTGATTGATTCTTCAAAATTTCTTTCCAAATCTGCGATTTTCTTGTTTGCAGAATCGAGAGAATCTTGCAATTCTTTACGTGATTCAAAATGAGATTTGACCAAGCGTTCAATTGACCAGTTCTGCATCTTTTGGCACACTACTCCATAATGCTTCTCACAAGGTTCGTCCAACCATCTACCAATTGTCAAAGATTGAGGATCTACAGGCGCCTCCATCTGTACACAATAGTTCGTACTTCGTGAATGAGTCTTTGAGGGGCTCCAGTTGGTGAAAGTCTCTTTTGAATAGTCATTCCATTCGAAAGTATTATTTGTGGAAATCTTTGCACCAATCCAAAAGTTGTCCAACTTTTTGTGAGTTTTGAACAGAAAGTTGGTTAGGAAGTTTTGTTCCTCCCTCGATTGAATCACGGGTAAATGGGCGTCCAGTTTTTGGCAAGCCTTTTCCGCGTTTTCATGAGTCTTCAATGCATCATGATCGATTATTTTGAAACATTTCTCGTCCCTAAACGACGCCCAGTCTTTACACGAAGATTCGTAGACTTTTGATTCAACTAAAAATGTTTAAATTGAAAAAATATCAAAATTAAATATAGAGATATTAAATAAATAAATTACCTGATTGGTTTAGCAAAATGAGGGCAAAAATTGGTATTGGATTCATTTTCGGGCCGGTTTGATGTTGTACAAAGTTGGTTTTGGGGGTAACAGCAGGAAATCTTTTATATACCAACAATTTTGTACAATAAATTGTGCAAATGAGCAATAAAACAATTAAGCTAAATAGTAACGTTCATTTATGATCCCGGAAATGTTCACCAATCATCACTAATTTCATTGACCTGTAATGTACAGCTAATGCGCTCATAGATGACGTGATAATTGATAACATTTAGGGTCAGAATTTTGAAAATTCAGACGGAATTTCAAATTTTTAGGCCAAGAACTTATTTTGGCACTACAAAAAAATTATCATTTATTATTATGTAATACATTGAAATCATACGACTAGACACTAGAAAAATGGCACACAAAAAAGTATAATCAAAGTCAAGATAATCAAAGTTCCAAATGTCCTAAATATGCAGACGAAGATGATGATGAGTACGAAGCAGATGATGGCGGTGGTTGAGGCTCGCCCACTAGTTTGCCCCCTCTAAAAGATCTATCAATTACATTTGTCTTATCTTCCTCCTCTTCGGGCACTTCCGCCGCCGTGTTCTTATCCGAAACTTTATCCGAATCCTCCGTATCACTAATGTACGCTGCATCGCCCACATAATGAGTTGGATAGACAATGAGTTGCCGTAAACTCAACGCTTTCAAGTGCTCAATTCGATCGTACATCTTCACCAGCGTCGCATTCAAATGACCACCATACATAATAGGGAGAAATTCATCCACAGGAATCATACGACCCAGTGGATTTGCGTGCAACAATTTGCCGATTCCGTCACGACTGATCATGTAACCAATGGTCCAGTAGGAGTAGCCGGGTCGAACAAAGAATCCAGAATCGAGTTCCTCCTCCGCTGCGAGATCTCCGTTCAACTTTCGTCCAAGATACAGAAAATCGTAACCCTCTTCAGCTTCGAGTGCACTGAAACGTTTGAGCGTTTCAGAGAATTTGGCGCGAAAGTTCTTCTCGAAACGAACGTCGTCTTCCAGAATTACAATCTAAATGGGGGAAAATTATGCGTGAATTTAAAATTAAAGTTCAAATAAGGCAGGACAAAAATTACAAAATATATAAAATCGGGCACCATTTATTTCAATGATAAAAAGTAATTTCAGGTCTGGTACCTTTTTCTCCGTAATATATTTACCGATTTTTTTCCTGTCATATATCAAACTAAAGGTAAAAGTATGATCTTTAAAAGTGACGAACTAAAATCTTCTATTTAATTTTAAAAAATCAGATGATTTGCGATTTAGTTAAGAAAATTCATAATTTCGAATGTAAAAATCTTTTTCTGGTCGTCTTAGATCATATCACTGTGAAATTGGATATTTCAGCTCGTCGACTTTAAAGATCATATATTTACCTTAAATTTAAGGTATAATATGCGAAAATCGGTAAAATTTTCACGGAGAAAATGATACCAAACTTAAAACCACTTTTCCATTTAAAATACATGGGACCCTTCACCTATGTTGGGCCTGCCTTAATTTCCTACATTGAATAACCTACCTTTGTATAATTCATCCTCCAGGCATCTTCCCAAATTCGATAATGTGACAGAAAGCAGCCAAACTCCCCAAAAGTCATCAATCTCTTATGATACGGATCGACATATCCCTCCAATGACCGAATCCGATGCTTATCGAGATACTCCTGAGTCAGCCTCTTCCCATCCACTGCTTCGTACAATCGGAATTGCACCTGAAGTAGCTTCAAACTCGCTTCCATTCGTTTCCGTCTTTCAAATCTTCGACGCAAGTTGATCACGTAGATCTGGTCAACTCCGAGACGATCTGATTCTTCCTGTAGAGGCTCGAGATAGGATTCGAGTATGGGGGACACAGGAAATGGTGGACCTTCGACAAGGGATTCGAGTTCGAGGTCGACTAGAGTTTGTTTGAGTTCTGAATCTGGTTTCTGATTTTTGGGATTGAATCCAGAATCGGAAATTGGTTGCGGAATATAGCCCCAAACGTGTCGGTTATCCACATAGAGTGTAACTCCACTTTTAGCAGCAGATTTTGCGAATGCAATGATATCATCATACGGAATAGGACTCCCAACCATACCTTCGACCTCAATAGGATCAAAGGTCAACTCCCGTGACGCTCTCTTTCGGGTATCCACCATAAAGCACGTGTGCACCATCGGTACAGCAAAAGTGCCCGTCTGTTTCCGTTCCAAAATCGGCAAATAATCCTCCGTTCGGACATAGTATCCTTTTGCGTCCATTCCAGCCCAAAAGTTTGAATAAGTTCCAGAGGAGTAGAGCATGGGGGCGGTGACGACCATTTCTGGGTTATCCACAAATAGTTGGGTCAAATTCGAGAGTAGATTCTGTTCCACGAGTATAACATCCGAATCGATGAAGAGCACAAAGTCTACAAAGGACTGATAGGCGTGATATAGTTCCTGATTTTTTGTGTCGATCAGAAATTTGAATCGATCCTTGTTCCAGTAGGAATTGGTGTTGGTTTTTTGGGTTGCACCGCCCCCGCCTCCTTCACCAAACAACTTTTCCGTCAATTGTACATTCGAAATCGATAGATCGAGTTCATTATAGTAAGGTCGATTCAACCGTACCCAGCGCTTCAACATCTCAATCGTGAGATCATTCTGTCGGATTCGATCGTCGAGAATCTCAAAACGTGTCTCCCGATCGTAAAGTAGAGGAGCTGCTCCAGGATGATCATAGTAGGATTCCTCATAGAATATTCTCTCGGTAAGGAGGCGTAAACGGATTCGATCTTTTGGATAGGTTTGAGATTCTAGGCCTCCGAGTACGTGGGGCAGGTAGAGGTACTTGTTGTACGGGTGAACTAGAATTACAATTTGTATTGTGGGCTCAAGATTGTCACGTGATAATGAAGATTCTTGAGATTGTACTAGAGTTGATGACAAGATTAAAATCGATACGAATGTGATGATGATGAGATTCATGATGATGATGAGTATGTTGACGAGTATCGTAGTTGGCACTCAGTTTGGTTCAATCTAAGTTAGAAAACCGATTAGTTTTGGGTTATATTGAAAACATTTGGATACTTTAGTTTGTCATAGAACGAGAAGAACCATCTGGAAAAGTCATTTGACAGACTGTGCACAAACAGGCATGGTATGGCAATCAAAATCAGATACAGTCGAGTCGAGTAGCGGTAAAAGAGGGATTGTTTATATTTAGCAACATTTTGGATAGATAGTTAGTTTATGAAGCAATGAACCGTTCTCTCTTCTCTTCTTTCCTTTCAACCAAAAAAAATGGGAGTGTCTGGTTTTTATTATCGCGCTTTGGCAGAAGGCGAATAGCCAAAACAACTCTCAAATGTAAACAAACCAGCAGAAAAATCTCGGCGGCAAATTGTGGAAATAGTCGCCAAACTGTACTTGTAGAAACAGTGGCGTTTTTAAATAAACTTGGGCGCTGGGGTGTAGTAGTGCCCAAATATTTGAATGGTTACAGAAAATAAATATATAGTAACGCTGTTTATGAATTATATATTTATTGGGTAGTAGCGCCCAAAAGTTATTATTCTGAATACGTTGCCTGTTTTATTGTTACTTTTAATACAGAGTTGGTTAGGTGGAAATAGTCGCATTCTTTTCTGCTCTTATGTTGTGTTGTTGTGGTTTTTGGCTTGACAGACAGACTTCAAAATAATATCTTTTCGGTTTATTTGATTTTGATTTATTTCTATTTCTATTGTTTTGATTTGATGATGATAATGATTATAACATTCTGCTGGTGATGGTCACGTGATTCCGATTTTAATTCCGGTTATATTTTTGTATTTGTTTGTGTTTGCCGTCTTGGGATGGTCGAGAGGTTTGTCAACGATTTTGAGGTTTGTTTTGCTTTTTTGAAGGTTTTTGGGTTAATGTTTTGTATTTTTATAGATGGAAACTGAAATCAATCTATCTGATTCTGGTGCGAGTTCTGGTCCTACCGTAGGTCCAACGGTTGGTCCACCGCCCTCTACTGCTGCGGCTATATCTTCGGCCTCGATAATCGATTTTATGTACGCGGACACGGACACTCATCTGGCCGAGGTGGCCGAACTGTACAGTTACAATGAGGAGGCGGATTTCACCGCAAACCGTACCGCATTCGAGGAATTGATGGAGGACTATGGCTTCCCACTGAAGTGGTCTCACATGTCCGCGGTACAGCAACATCGAGCCATCGAGCGAATGTCCGAGGGCGTTGAGGTGATAGATCGGGGCTCGAGGACGCGGGCCATTCGGGCCCTACTCTACCTGTGTCAGGGCAATTTTGCCGACTGTCCCACCATTGAGGATCAACCGAAGAATGCGAGGAAAAACATTTTTGCGCTATTCGATTTTGGCTTTCTTCCCGTTTTCGTACAGTTGATTCACTTTGAGATTGCGAACGCGTTGAAGATGGATCCCACGAGTCCGATTCCCAGTCCGAACGATCCAAATTCGAATCTCAAACTACTCATATCGATTGTGTATCTATTTGTGCTCGAGATGAGTGTCGTGCCCGACTCTGACACTGAAGATATGATCGAAATTCGGGGCCGGTTCATAGATGAAATTACACAACCGATTTCGGGTGAATTGCTTCACTTGACTCTGTTTGAAATGGTTGGACGACTGTGCAATGGAACGGGCGCAAAGTTCCCGATGAAGAAGATTCTATTACTTTTATGGAAGTTGCTTCTATTGACACTCGGTGGTACGGATCAGTTACGGGAAATGAAAGACCGATATCGAGCGGGTTCGGGTTTGAAACCGATTCCTGATGATACCCTCGAGGTTGCGCGACGTATTCGACCCGCTAGTCCACCCCCTACTGCAGTGGAAATGATCGACTCGGCTCATCAGCGCAAACTGAATCGACCCTTCAAGCGCCAGACTGTGGTGAAGCAGAACTCGTTCGGTGAGGACAACAACTTCAACACGAATGCCAACTTTGTCGACAATGGTGATGATGAAATTATGAACGATGATGCGTTTGAGGCTGCGGCCGCGGCTAATGGATCAAACGGTGGGAACGCCCCCAAGGATGCTGACCAGTCGGGTACGGGTTCGGGCTCACCCCGACCATCGAGTCCACTGCCCGAAGTGACCTCTGTCCACCGATCCGAGGAGGCTCAACTGAAGCAACAGTTTCTGATCAACAGTAAATCTCTGCCCTGGATACCGAAAGTCCGCCAGAAGGAAATCGATCTCTTCCTGGGACAAGTTCGCCGGAAATTTATCGGTTACGCTGTACCTGAAGAGGACCGTACCACTACGGCTGGCCTACCCGGTCCAATTCTTGAATCTATTTCGATTCTACAGAAGCATCTATACGAGTCGCTTGGGGAGTTGCAAATTAAACGTGAAGATGACATTGCTCGTTTCCCACTGACGATTGGTGAATTCAATCCGGAAGCTGTGGATTCTTTTGCCGAGACTCTCTACCGAACACTGCTGCCCAATTTGCCACAGTATTTGATTTCCCTTCTCAAGTTACTGCTCGCGTCCGTTTCGTCGGTTAAATCGAAAAGTGATGCGGCCGCTGCTGCTGCGGCTGCATCGACGGCTGCCGCCGCAAATGTACTGTCCGATGTTGGCCTGATGACCTCTGTGCCACTGGCCACCGGTGGCCAACTGTCCGAACAGGCCAATTCTGTGCTCCTGTCCCTGAAACTCAAGATTGACCTCAACCGGCACCAGGAGATTATCATCAAGGCCATCTCTGCGGTTCTTCTCCTTTTACTGAAACACTACAAGATCAGTCACATTTATCAGTTTGAATACATTTCCCAGCAGTTGATGTTTGCCAACTGTATCCCACTGGTGATCAAGTTCATCTCACAGGAAATGGCTGACTTTATCATTGCGAAAAACTCGGTACCCGTATTGGATTTCCCCGCTTGTGTCATTGGTGATCAGCCCGAACTGACCTCTGACACCATCGAACTACTGACCGAGACGCAGCCCTACTGTTGGCGAAACATGTTTAGTTCAATCAATTTGCTCCGGATACTGAACAAGTTGACCAAGTGGAAGAATTGTCGTATTATGATGTTGGTACTGTTCAAGTCGGCGCAGCCACTGAAGAGGTCACTGCGCATACGGCATGCCATGTTTCAGGTGTATGCGTTGAAGCTGTTGAAGATGCAGGCAAAGTTCCTGGGGCGACAGTGGCGGAAGAATAATATGAAGACCATGAGTGCTATTTACCAGAAAGTGAGACATCGATTGTAAGTATAGTCTCTCTAATTAATCATATAGTCCCTCTAATTGACCAGATAATCCCTTCAATTGACTAGTTATCCCTCCCATTTACTAGATAACCCTTTAATTGACTGGTTAACTCTCCAATTAATCATATAATCCCACCAATTGTCCGGATTGTCCCTCCAATTACCCATACAATAGACAGATAGTCCCTCCAATTAGCTAGATAACCTCTACAATTGACTAGATAGTTCATCCAATTAACCAAATAGTCTCCAATTGACAGGATAGTCCTTCCAATTAGCTAGATAATCTCATCAATTGACAGATAGTCCCTTCAATTGACAGTGTAGTTCATCCAATTGTCCGGATAGTTTCTTCAATTAACCAAACACAACCACAATTTACCATATAATCCCTCCATTTGATAGGATAATCCCTCCAATTAATAACCAAACACAATACAGCCATATTTGACCAGATAATCCTTCCAATTGTTAGGATAACCTTCAATTGTCCGGAGAGTCCCTTCAATTGACCATTTAATCCCACCAATTGTTAGGATATAGCTCCTACAATTGCCCAAACATAACACAGCCGCAATTGACCCACGATAGTCCCTCCAATTTGAAACCAAAACCCAGTCAATTGTAGAAAGTTCAAATCTATTACTCCTGACTACAAATTGTTTATTGCACTTGATGATTCTTTTATTGAATCGTAACGTTTTATGTGAATCTATCATTAACTATCGATTTTTTTTGTTCCAGGAACGACGATTGGGCTTTCGCGAACGATGTCGACTCGAAGCAGTTGTACTTTCAGACGGAGGAATTTCTGCTACAGGCCAACATTAATCGATTCCACAATCGACGCTACGAGAAGCCATTCCCGAATGCAAACATCAATTCGGTCACTGCACAGGCGTTTCAGGCTGGTAAAGGTCAGGGTGGCGAGTATGGTCAAATGGGTCGATGGCCTGGTGCGGGTGTTATCCGTTCGGATTCGACTTCTGGTGATGGTTCATATCCCACCACTCCATCGACGCCCATCACTGCGAGTATGTTCTTCGATGGATCGCGAGGTCAACAGGCTGCGGCGGCTGCTGCTAGTCATATGGCTGCGGGCGTGAGTCCAACCCTGGCGGCAATGGTCGAGGCGGATCTGCTCACACCAGTTGACAACAATCTACTGAGTGTACTGAGTCGGGAGGTGGAGTTGACCAAGGATTTCAAGCGAAATTATGAAGTTTGGCTCGAGAGGGAGGTATTTGAGTACAGCATCAACTGGGACGAACTGCTCAATGGGCCCACGGGTGAGGATGATTGTGGCGGGTCACGCATACATCACGTGACTCAACAACGACAACAGCAACAACCTCAACCATCTAGTACTACAACATCATCAACCAACAATCCATCACCGAGCCACTCTGCATCGAGCATCCTCTCGGGCACCTCGACAGTGATTCGTGGTGCGAGCATGTCCTCCCAATTAGTCAATCCATCCAACTCGTCCATCACCATCTGAACACAACACACTCAACTCTTTAACCTCAAAATCAATAAAATAACTCAACAACTAAACAACTCAAACATAGGACATTCATTTAAGTACATACATTTATTACTCTTGCATTATTCATTTACAAACAACAAACAGTACCTTACAACACCCACCTAGGCCTATCTTAATAATTTTCAATTTATTTTAATTTTAATTCTTTTTTAAATTACAATTTTGTTTAAATTCATTATACTTAGTGTGAATTATTAATTGATTTTTTGTATTGAGTAATTCATTTTATTGTACATAATAATTTACTGATAAATAAATAACGATTTAATAAAGGATTTATCAAGTTTAAGTATTCAAACAATTTGTTAGGGGTGAGAGAATTTTACTTTAATTGATTGGATTGTCCGTTTGACAATAATTAGAGGAACTATGTGGTCAATCTATCCGGTCAATTGTGGTTGTGTGTTTGATCAATTGGAGGGATTATATACGGACAATTCAAAAAGTACATACAATCGTCAAGGGTAATAGATTTCTACTATCTAATTGGCTTGGGTTTTGGTTTGGAATTGAAGGAACAATCTGGCCAATTGTGGAGTTTGGTCACAATTGGAGGGACTTTACTTACTTTCTCAATTGTTTGACCACTCTTTTCTCGTGTTTGTTGTGTGCATGTGTGTTCTATATTTACAGGTGAGAGAGTGTAAACAATTAGTTCAACAACAACTACTAGTGCTCAGACAGGTAAAATACACAGACAGGTGCGTGTGTGCACTGTGAGTAGTAGCGTAATCTGACAATGCAACGTGCTAACTGAACCGAGCACACTGTTCATAAAAGTGTGTGTGCTATATTCTCACACACAGGTGAAAATATACGTTATGTAATGGAAATGGAAGCTATATTTTGTAGTCAACTAAATGTAAGTACCTTTTGTGTGCATGCATAAGTGTTATCGTTAATCTGATTTATGATTATTATCCACTTTGCCACTCACAAGTACACAAACACAAGCAAACCAGTGCCAAAACTATTATTTAATTGCCATACTTACCGACAACAACAAAAACACTTAACACCACGCATGTCTAAGAGACAAACAAGACAACTAAACAAAGCAAAAACAAAACAAGTGAGACTAAAGAAAGACTTTGCTTTAAAGCTAAAGTTCAAACTGCACTAGCCACTGGTCGAGATATACCAAATTTGAATGGATAAGTTTTATAGCATGTATGTGCAATACATAAATTAACCCTTTCACACCCTATGATGCTATTTTAGGGGTGTTACTCAAGCAAGTCTATTTGTTGCATTTCAATGCTACTATTTCCTGTGTCAATTCAAAATCAATTGACAATATGTTTTGGACAGTAAACTGAAATGAACAATAGTCAATAAACAATAGAGATTGTACAGTAGGAGAAAGAAAGTACTTATTTCCTAATAGGCTAAATTTAGCCACACACTTTGCCATGAAAGGGTTAAGTGGGCCTTCCTAACTGTCTGACGCTGTCTGATTTTCACTTTCACTTTCACTTTCATTTGTCTTGTCTCGTTGTCCGCATCTTTAGATGAAAGAGATTTCTCTTTCCGCACGCTGCTCTCTTCCTTCCCATCCCTTCAGACAGTGTTGTCGGGCGGATGAAAGTGAAACGCCCGGACGGACAAAAAAAATGAACATACGGAGTGAAAAGGTGAGAAATGAAGGAGAGATCTGTTTAATATGGAAATGCATTGCACTACAATTGCACTGACGCTTTGAAAACGACTGTCCTGATCGAGTTAACGATGAAGCCGTAAAAAGGACAATGGAGGGGACGATGTTGATGATGAGATGCTAATTCGTGCATTGTTTTGTGTTACTCTCTTCCTCACAACAACAACAACTTAAACTGAAACTGACCAACACCCGACAACAGTGTTAAGCAGTGAATAGTGTGGAGGAGTAGTGAGAAGTAGTAGTGAAAATGTCGGGCAGTGAGCATTTAATCGGGCCAATTGAAATGAATGTCGGGCACTGGGTAAAGGCATACAACATGGAGCATACACACAATCCCGCGCCAATTAGCACACGCACACACACAAGTGGAAATGCAAAGTTGCTTGCATTAATAACTCTTTCTCTCACATTCGAACACAAACACGAGCCATAAACTGCTCTCTCGGGTGTCCGTGCGGGACAGTTGCACAGATTGTCTTTTGTGTTCCGCGGACAGAGTCGAAGTCACTACAGAGAAAGTTGTACTTCGAGATCAAACTTTCACTTTCATTTTCAAACTCAACTCGACATTCTGAAACATTCGACCAAAAATGGATTATTAACGCACTGACCCAAAACTGCTCATCAAATAGCAGCAAATTGAGGATCCATTTGGATCTCGAACCAGAATTGGGGAATTTCAAACTAGAAGAGAGTTCCCGATCTCGTATACTCGAATCTCTTCTTCTCCTCATCCAAATCTTCGATCTCATCAATTTTCCATTCTCAAAGTTCAAATTCCAAAGTTCAAACATGAAAGTTCAATGTAAGTTCAACTCAACCTATTTTTTGTGTATTGGAGTATTCAAATGAGGGACAGAATTCTCTACTGAACTGACCAGTCTTTGAGCAAAGGAAAGTTAAAGTGGTCGCTGCTTCCCCTTGCCTACGTAACTGCATACGTGAAGTGGACCCACACGGGATCTTCCCCCGTCTGGCCCAATTGTTTGAAACCCCTAAACGCTTCATTGGTTAATCGACAAACTCGTAATCTTTTACCCAAATTCCTTCCTCAGATATTCTCCTCTTGAATGTTGTTCTACTCGGACTGGTTGCATCTGTGACTGCGAAATCCTCTTCCTCCTCCTCAACCCCCGGTTCCTCAAGGCGATCCAAATCTCGTTCATCTGGTAAAGCACGCAATCACGATCATCAGACATGTCATTTGAAGGAAATCGACTCCTGCCTAGACAAAGTTCAGGTGCTGACGAAAGGGCCGAGTCCGTCGTCGATCATTACAACCTCGGATGGACTGGATAAACTTTGCACGTAAGTTGAATCACTTGTAGAATCCGAGATTTTAAAACCAAATTCCTAATCCAAATCTAAATAGCACTGTAAACGACATCCTAAAATGTGTGAAGGGCTACCTGAAAAAGTGTGGCACTCCCCTCCAACGGGAAATCTATGATCTCAGCATTGAATACTTCACGCGGACGATTCGCAAATTCTGTGACGAGGGACCCGAGCGGGAAAGTAAGAGTGGTCTTTTCATATATGACGTTACTGTATTGATACAAACATTTTTAGTATTCTTGGAATCATCCCCGTGCATTCACGGTAAAGTACTCTCGACTGGAGTGTACAAGGGAAATTGTAATTCCAACTTTATTGCCGCACTCGATCACGCATCAAATCGAACCAACATTGATGAGCGAATTGATTCGTTGTGCTGTGGTCACAACACTTGGGAGGACTGTACGAGTGTGATGATACGTGAACAGTGTGGCGATGAGTCCATGGAACGGTTCGATAATTTCCTACAGAAGACATTGGGTGGATTCGTATCGGTGCTCTGTCCGAGGAATATATTTCCGCCTACCGGTAAAGTGTGCAAACTGGCACTGCCCCCACGGGGCACAAAGCCCCGCGGCAAGATATCCGACAACTTTATTGGCAAATATCTCAACAGTTATCTCAGTTTCATCTTTAACAATGCTTAGTGTTCAGTGTTCAGTGTGCCCCAGTGTGGGGGCTGCACTGCCCCTACACACTCAATTAACTCAATTATACATTCAATTGATGGAATCTGTTGGCAGTGCCACTTTCCACAATTTTTCAAAAAGCTTCATTAATCAGTATTCTTCTTTTTTGTTTTTTATTCAAATTTTCGAATGCACTTTTACCGAAATCATCCCTAAAATTTTTAATAAATTTTAACTTTTTTACATTATTTTTAAAATAGTGCTTTTATAAATGACACTAGTTTTAGGTGATGTAAGGGCGGTACCGCCCACTGTTTAATTAACCAATTCTTTTTTTCAAATTTTTGTGCACTTTTAAAATCAATCCAAAAATTGTAATAAATAATTTTGACTACATTTACATGCATTTAAAAAAGATTACTTTGATCATTTTGTTCTTATTAAAATTTTTCGGACATTTTTGAAATCAATCCAAAAATTGTAATTTAGATAATATAATTTCAAAATATAGTAGTGCTTGTAAATGACTCTAGATGGAGACACACGTTTTGGAACTGTTTCAGGAACATGCAAGGGGCGGTACCGCCCAACGTTCAAATTTGGAATCTTTACTGTATAAATATGCCCAACTTTATTTACATAATACGAAATACATAACGTTTTACCATAAAACCTCACATTTCAACATAACCCTTTCAACCCCATCAGCTGTGTTAATTGCACCACTTTGGATCCTGCAGACACTTTCCAATGAACCACTTGTCCTGTAAATAATTGTTGGGCGTTGGCGTCACGCCCGACTCAATCGAGGTTGATGGAATGAGCCGCTTGTTGTGCCACCTCGAGTACTCTTCCAGATAGGCGTCCTTTAGGGTTAACTTGAATTGCTCACTCAAACAGTGGAAACAGGCGTCACAGTGATCCTCTGCAGCCTCACAACCGGAAGAGGTCTCATTACGGATATGACATTTTGGATCGGCACAAAGGTCGGGTAGAATTGACAGATCTCTGTCTAGTAGATACATGTCCCATTCGGAATCGGCCGGAAGGGTGATCCAGTTGGAACTGTGTGGGAGACGTGTCAGACCGGAAAGGGAGAACAGACTGTAGAGTACGGGTTCGTAGATCTGTTTGTTGGGCGGGAATTTGGCCGAGGCCATGTTCGGGGACATGTTCGCTTCCATTAGGTACACATTCAATTCTTCATCTAATGTAAAATCGAATCGGACCATTTCGAAGAAATTTCTGTATGTTTTGGGTAGATGGGTTATTCATAAATAGAATTACATTCCATGACCACTCACCTCTTATCATTAGGATACATCTCCGTAATCTTAGTAATCTGACTCTCCTTCATATAGTAAATTGTCTTGATGGACTCTTCCATTTGACTCCAAACCGTCGCCGGATCTTTACCCAGCGTGGTCTTGATGTACGAGTTGAGTGTCTGTTTCATGTTCATGTTGAGATTCACAAAATAGTGCTTCAGAGAGGGCATTTCCCAGGTCGGAGTGTAAAGGTCACCCACAACGTATGAATCTAGATCTGTGACATTGAATGGATAGTATTCTTTGGCACAGAATCGTAGTAATGCGTCATTTTCGTAGATGTACACTCGGAGGGGATTTACGGAGGTCAAGGTCACGTACAGGCCAATGTCGAATTTTCTAGTCAAAGAATCGAGAAATTATATAACGTCATATATGAACAGAACAGGACTTACTTTCCATCAATTAGCAGTGGATTCTGAATGTACTCCTGTACAAAAGTTCCAGTCTGATCGAGATTCAACTCTGCAACGCTCAACACTCGAATGCCTCGATGATTGTTGTCCTTCTGAACCCAAAGCTTCTCGGGATGTTCTTTGGCCTACGGAGGTTTAGAGATTTAGTTTTGGGAAATATCTCAAGAAGTTAGTAGGTAAGTTACTCGATAAGTTTGTCGAGAAAGTTCTCGGGAAATTACTCGGAGAGTTACTTAGGGAGATTTACTTACAAATTTAAGAAATGTATCCTTTTCCCTCGGCAAATTAAAAGCCTTGGGCACATACTTGAGACCGGAAGTTGCGAGATTCACTTTGTTGGTAATGAAACCCGAGCCCGGAAAGTGATTAACCTTCTGATGGGGCAGTATGTCGGTGAGCGGGAATGCTTTCGTGAAGGGATACTCGTGTGACCAGAGGACGTCCCAGTGCGGGGGCGGAACGGGGCCAGGGCTCACTTGGTAGCCAATCTGTTGGAACACTTTGATCACGTGACCTAGATAACCGTGATGCATCTAGGGTGAGAGGGTAAAGGTAAATTAGCTTTTGAGGGTTTATAAAATTAATAGAATTATCATACATTTTGACCCGTAACCCAGGCAACTGGTAGCGGCTTTCCATTTTGTTGAACTCGTTCAGCAATGATTGGACTACAAGTTTGAGCATCATTTGAAGAGGAAATAAGCTTTCCAGGACCGGCAAGTTGGTACCAAAGTACACCGACAATCAAAATCAGTAATGCAATAGTTAGATTTTGCTTTTGTGAAATTCGGTTTTCTAGCAATTTGAGGTTTGAATCTTTGGCTTCTTTTGGTGGAGAAGTTTGACTTTTTGATTCTTTGGTCATTTTAGATGATGAAGGTTAAAGGTTAAAGTTGATTTGTAAGAAGATGAAGTAGAAGAAAATGTTTAACACAACTCGTAGCACTAAACACAAACATCAAACTGAACGAGACAAATTCAAACTTCGGACAAACACAACCAATGAAGGGAGAAACTAATCGATTTAGGTGACTCAACCAAATCGTAAGTCCTTTGACCTTTCGCGATGACCTTTCTCGATGACCTTTCCGGACACCTCGTCGATCACCTCATCAAATTACCTCGTGTTGTATATAATGAGCAGCTCGTAGATAGTGAGTCTGACCAAGCGTAACACAAACAATGGACAACGATCACTATCTGATTTGAACTTTGTTTGCTTCTAGTAGAGTTCACATTGCATTGTCATTGGTTTTGATGAGTTCGCAAAATGTCTTGTTGTGAATGTTCTGCATTCGCTCAATCAAACTTCAACTCCACCGGTCAGTTCTGTCTGCTCGTTTCACGCAATGTCTCACGTATTTGTCTCCTTGTATTGCACATTCATACATAGTCTGCACATTTGCGCGCCCATCACGATGCAGCCGCATCTCGTCCAACCGGTTACGTCATTGTGCAACAAGTTTGTCTCTCTCTCTCTCTCCTATTTGCGCCTCATCAAAAACATGTTGTCTCAACGAGATGATCTCGTTGATGTTTCTCTTTTATTTCTCTATTTCCCGATCAAACGATACATCCATTGAAGCATCTATCAAATGCACGATGTTTAAGAAATGCCCCACCACTATTCACTACAACAAAGTGGCTCAGTGGTCTAGGGGTATGATTCTCGCTTTGGGTGCGAGAGGTCCCGGGTTCAAATCCCGGCTGAGCCCAGATATTTTTTTTAGTTTTATTTTAATTTTTAAATATTAATCCTATAAATAATATCAATTCATAGATAAGCAAATCATAATACATTGCATTAAAATTAGCGCCGCGAATCTCAATTTTCAAAAATTTAAGCACACAATAGAAAATTTCATAAATATTGTTAACAAAAAAATAGTTTTCTGAACTAATCAAAATTTGATCAGGAATTTTAAATTTTTGTGTGGGAAAATTAAAATGAAGTAATTTAAAAAATTCAAATATTTTGTAAACTCATTGGCGCCATCTAGTGGCAGGCACTGTTTGTTTTGAGTTGAGTTTGTTATTGTCAGTCAGACCACCGCAGTGGATGCAGACCCACTCATTGGATTCACTCACTCATTGGATTCACCCATTCATTGGATTTACTCACTCATTTTGGATCCAGATCCAAACTCTAGTCTGATCCACCAAATTCACTCGTTTTTGTTTCGTGTGTTCCAAAATGGAATTTACAGTTCACCCTCTTCTTCATTTGGTAGATGACAACAGGAATGGACTCAAGTCACTGCTCACTCATTACATCGATGCCACTGTGGACTATCAATTTGACTTGCTCAAGAACAGTATTCTCAAGATGATCCACAATGGACTGATTGATCCTCTGTTGGAGTATGATGAAAGTGATTTGACCTGCGAATATACCACACAATCAGACATTGAAGATCACGACAATTCATCATCGATTTTGCATCATTTCAATGACAAATTTAACCAACAAAATGAACCAAATGCTTCGTTGGAAGACGATTTACTGGTAATCAATGATTTGAATCAATCAACTGATGATGACACAAACAATTTATCGTTAATTAACGAAACTGAACATCAAATTAGTCAGAAATCAACGAGAAATGCAACAAAGCAAAACGATCAATCTGTCCAACCCATCTGTCAACAATCGATTCCATTCATACGATCGTCGGGCAGAAAACGAATTCAGAGGAAAATGTTCGGTGATGATGATCAGTCGAATCATGATGGGAAAAGTAACAAACGCAAATACATGAGCAACCCAAAGAAAACTGTGAAAAAAATGAAACAACAAAACGTTGAAAAAATTCACCAAGACGAAGAGCAAGCCAAACTCAGCATTGTGACACTTGAAGTGAACTGCACCGAACCTGACTGTACGAGGATTTTCGAAAGTCATGAATTGTGGAAGGAACATTTGTCCTCTACCCACGACCAACTGCCGTACAACCACCTCCATGACAGTGCTCGACACAACCAACTGTAAGTCATTGCACCATTGCATTTGAGTCTCACTAATTTTCCCTATCATAGTGGCCAGACCGAATATGCCTGCACAGAATGTGAAGCAGTGTGTAAATCACAATGTTCACTCATTCTACATTGGAAAATGCATCATCTATCAGGCAAATATCAGTGCTCGACATGTACGTTTGTAGCAAACTTTCGGAGTGAAGTTCACAATCACTATCGAAAGGAGCATTTTTGCAGCAGCTTTCAGTGCACTTACCAGGGCTGCAATCAAGCTTTTAACATCATTCGACATTTAGAAATTCATCGACGAATCCATAGCGGCGAGATGCCCTACAGATGTACTTGGCACAGCTGTGGAATGACCTTCAATCAATCTACAAACGCAATTCGACATGTTCGAGTGAAACATTTTCGCTTGCCTCGAACAGTCAAAGAGCAAAAAGAGCAGAACATAATCGACGAACGTGACCCGAACGATTATGTCCAAGTGTCGCGAAGCTAATGCGTGAAATGAATTTTTTTGCTGGAAAATCATCTTTTGGCAGCGTTCAACAGGAGAGCTATCCAAGAATCGTTGGAGTCACAACTTTTAAAATCCGTTTTCCTACGTTTAATTGATAATAAAATACTTTTGATTTGTCATTGTGTATCTTGTTGGATCCACTAATTGGTGATAAAATCACACTGTTTTATTAGAAGAATCTTCCTAACTAACAGTATCTCCCTTTGACCTGATTGACCTTACTATACAGTACAGTGAAAGGCACTACGTTCTGCACTGTATAATAGATAACTCGCATCGATTTGAAAGAACAGTTTACTTTGCCAACTACAAGAGCACGACCAAACAGTTCTCAGTTGATTACAAATTACATTCAGAAAATCAAAGTGAATCACAGTGAACACAACGTAAGTCAATGTGAATGTGTCAATAATACGTAAAAATCAAAGGGCACGTTCATTTTGTGTTCATTCCGTCAACTGATAAGTGACTTTCATATTACATTTGAACGTTGAACGTCAATTTGTAAGTTCAAATGTTGCACAATTCATACAAATCTTGTTTGTTAGCACCCTTACACATTGCAAAATAATGAATTATTGTGATATTATGGTGAACCGAATTTTGTGAACGTATGACTCAACCAAATAAGTGGAATAATACACAACTGTTCTGTGGTAAACAAAACAATCGAGCTAATCATTAGCATCATCATCGTTCATGTTACGTTCAAATAATACAAATACAAACGATGATAACAAAATATCATGATTTGATAACAATTTTATGTTTAAATAGCGTAATTTTCATTCATTCAAAAATGTGATGTTCTGTTCAATTTTTCAATATGTTCAAATAATGTTATGTTCATAATGAAACTTCTCACTATGGAATTGCTTTGTTTCTATATTTTGGCAGCGCTCACCATAACTGCAACTTTGGTCGAAGAGAAGATTATTGAAGTTAAAAAGCAAAAAATATCCGACAACGGAATCGAGTCTGAATGCAACAATCCACAAAGAACTGATGAGAATTACTATTTGTTGAAGCAATTTGCATCTGAATCTTACGAGAACAACAAATGTCCGATAAGTTCGTCAAAATCCAATTCCAGTAAATCTCAAAATCTCAATCTGAAACGATGCAATTTGATATTGGAAAGAAGTCGCAATTATGGACCATTGAATGTTTTTCCCAACGTTAAGGACAATACATTGCATAATTACAATTTAACATCTCACGGACAGAAATTGCTCTCCGAAGTTCAAAATTCCACTCGTCAATTCCCCGAAGAAACAACCCTTCAAATCGTAGGCACAACCGCAACCCTTCTCGAAGCCCTCGCTTTACCCAAATTTTACATCAAGAAATTCATCGCCTACAGTCGATCATTTGAAGCATTCAACTGTCTGCCGGTTGAAGATCAATTGTCATTAGTGAAGCGAGCGTATGTGCCCGTGTTGAACACTCGATTTGCCTTTGTCTATGATTCAGTGACGAATCGTTTTCCTACAATGGCTAGTGAGGATGGAGAAATTGCCATTTACACGGACAATGCTGTTCTGAACGATTGGAACAAGTTGGACATGCCAAACAAGTTCACACAGTTTCAAGTGAATCTACACAAAGCACTGGAACAGGATCCGATGATCCGGAATTTGGTATATTCAAATTATGATTACAAACTGATTACTAACAACATTTTCTCCTAGATCTGTGCCCAATTTCTATTTTCCTCTTCAAACGACCTTCAAAAGTCCGACTTTGTCCGCACTCAACATTTGATGTACAGTAAACTGTTGGTTCGTTATCTTTCTCACAAGTACCAGGATGGACAGAGAGCAGCACGAACATACAATTCACTGATGGAACTACTGAGCCGTACAATGAAATGCCAACAGGAAACCATCAAGGTGATGTTCAAGGAATTGGGTTTGGCTATGGTCGATCCAGTGCATAAGGAGTTGTTTGATTTGTAATGGAAATGTTTTTGGATATTAAAGAAATGTTGTAAATGATAAATCAATTTGAATGAAGAGTTTTGATTGTTTTTTCAATAGACCCTCTTCAATATTGAAATGCACTGTCAAACAGTTTTCTCAGTGATTAGGAATTAGTGTATTCAAACAAACAAATAAATCAAAGTGAATTGCAGTGACAGTAAAAAAAAAAAGATTTATAAATCAAAAGAAATTACAAAGTGTTACTATACATATTTAATATTAATATTTAATATACAAATTTAACCCGTTGAAGAAACGAGCAAAGTCTGGCTTGTCAATTACAATAAAATGACAAAAAGTATGAAAACAATAATAACTACAATTGATCCAAAGATGTAATGATTCCAAAGTGAAGAGGCAGGATCAGGATTGACAGGAAGTTTGCTGTCTTTTTTCAATTGTTCATAAGCCTACCGGAAGATAAACTTCTCTCGAAGTGAGTTCTGATTGAATCCAGAATCGAGAGAAAATTCATCAAAATCTTTCACACTTTTTAAATCAAAAAATTTCATATTTTGCAAGATGTGGAAGGCACTGTGTGGAGAGTTGAGTGGGAAAGTAGCAATCATGGGATTTAATCCAGAAGACTAAGAGTAGTTAACCATCATTTTCCCCTCGTGAGGCGAATTGACAAACACGATCAGCTCTTCTGGAAAGCCTTCAATTCCCGCAACTTCACACTGAATAAATTTAAGGACGTTACACGAAACTCGTTCACGACATTCCTCCTCAATTTTGAATCCAAACTTGAGACTATCAACTCCATTTGAGCGAGGTGACGAAATCGATTCGAGTTTGATTGAAGATGACGAGTCTGGGCAAGCATACTTTTTTGCTTCAAAAGCGCCAACATATATTATAATTTGTTCCATTTGATCCATAGCGATCTCGATCTTTCGCCGGAAGTCCTCTTGTAGCTTGTAGATCTCCTGGTCCAAATGTTGCGAGCTGAAGACATCACATCTCCACTGTTCGAGTCTTCTTTCTATGTTTTCTCGAATGGTCTTGAAAGGAACCACAACGTGGTTGAGGTAGAAACATTCGATCGGTCTTTTTCGAATTTGCCTATGTCGAGTTGAACACTGAGACTTGTGCCACATCTCACTTGAAAGTGGTCTTCGTAGGCGCACGTATTCGCTTGCCACCTCTTGTGCGACCACGCATCACTTGTTGGGATCCTAGATCATCGGATCTGGTGTAACCGGCTGCCAGTTCCTTGAACTCTTCATAGGTTCGCTGGGCTTCGTTCCAATTCTGTACGATTCTGTACTTTTATTTAAATCCTGGTCGTAGTTGAACAACGTCTGCTCGGCTCGTCTACGGATATCGGTCAGACTTGGTAGTACTTGGATCTTGTTCCGATGATCCACCACCGGTGAGGCCTTGTGACACACCTTGGTAGGGCGCTTGTGTTTCTTGGCCATTGAGTAGCCTCGACCCTTGCACAAGTTAGGCGAGAAGAGGGGACTTTGGGTGGGAAAGAGAACAAGCTATAGAGACGACCACCACTGAGACGCCTTGCAAAAAGACTTGGAGCGGTCTTTAAACGGTTAAGCAACCACCTCTGCCATCATGTAAGCGAGTCGGAAGGTCGTGGGGGTAACAAGTCTGGTTTAATGGGACATTGGTGGGCATGAATGAGCCTGCACCGGGTCATTGTTGAGTTCGATAGAACTCTCCCTCACAAATTGCTAATATTAATTTTAAATCAAAGTGCACGCGTTCATTTTGTGTTCATTTTGTGTTCAAGGATAAGTGACTTTCAAATATTACATTTAGGTTGAACGTTAACGCCAAAGGAGTATTGGTATTTCAAATGTTGCTGCACAATTTTCTATTAGTAGTAATAATTTATTACAAAATCTTATTACAAAATAGTGGTGATGGAGATATTTGATGAACACAAACAGACAAGTGGGATTAACGTTATTCGGAACTATTAACTTATTCCGAATGACACAACTTGTCTCGTCCGGTAAAAACAAAAACAATCAAGCTAATCATCATCATCATCATCATCATCGTTCATATTACGTTCGAATTGAAAGAATGATAACAAAATATATTATGATTTGATTTAACAATTTTAACATTTGAGCGATTTTCATTCATTAAAACAAAAAATATTAATTTCTCAATAGCGCCATTACATAAAAATGTAGCGACATCTAGTAACATGGATTTAACACTCTTAGAACAGTAGATAAGTGCACACACATTCCGGGGGGGCGGGGGCCTGCTCAACAGGTTCTGCTATTATTGTCTGCTTTCGCTTTTTTTTGTATTATATCAATATTTGATGGTGTGGTCTGGTTAACAACAACAAAAAGACTAATCGTTCGTTCATGTTTCGCTCAAAATGCGAAGATAACAAATTTTATTGCGCTAAAGAACTTGTTCTTGTTTAAATTGCGAATAGATTACGACGGAAAATGGAATTCGATTCGATTCAAACGAACCGAACTGCGGAAGCAACAACACCGCGCTCACATCTGTACATGGTGTCAAGTTTCACTCCTCGCGAGGTTCCTCTCTCCTCTCCTCGAGGCGATCTCTCTCCTCCTCTCTCTCGATATATGAGATTGAGTGCAATAAATGGCAATTACAGTGCAGAACAGAATGCGCGTTTGTTTGGGGTGACAAACTGTTGGTCAATCGACATATCGTCAACACATATGGAACGATCGGATTGGCCTTCGCATACCAGTGACAGATTTATGACCAGTTGGTTAGTTTTCGTGAACGGAAACGATGGTACAAATATAGCTTTTATATATCTCACTCTCCTCATACGTTTTTTACTCCTCCCGTTCTAGTTCCTAAGAAAAAGGCCCACTCCACAAATAAAATCTAAAGTAGTATCTAAAGTGCATGTGTGCGGAATGGTTGCGGACTTGTCCTTACTGGGGTCTGTTGTTATTCTGTCTTCTGTCTTTCTCACTCATCTCACACGAACTGAACCCAACGAACTGATCACATTCACAATATTGGTTCATTAGATTGTGCCTCACCATGCCATCAACTCACCCACTTCTAACCTTGGTGAATGCCAGCCAGAATGACCTCAAAGTCTCTCTAGTGAGTCAAATGGAACGCACAGTTCAACCTCTCCTCACTCTCATTGAACAAGACAACAACGCGAATGAACAATTCAAGTCACTGCTCACTCATCACATCGATGCCACCGTGGACTATCAATTTGACTTGCTCAAGAATACTCTTCTCAAGATGATCCTTTATAAAGGATTCATTAATCCTCTGTTCGTGTATAGGGAAAATGACACTGAAAACCCCCATCTAACTTCTATTCTTGATTTGACATTTACTCAGACCACTTTCAACCCAACTTACCAATCAAACATGAATCATGAAATTTCATCATCGATTTTGCATCATTCCAATGAAATTCATTTGGAACAAAGCATTTTGTCTCCATCTGAAGATGTGAATGCACTCGTGTCCTCTCACTCTCCACTCAACACCACTCAAGTGAATTCAACTAATGAACAGTATCCTTTGATTTCTCTGAATGCAACTGACCAAATTACGCCTGAACAACTCACTTTGAAATGTTCCTCATTGGTGAGCACCATCACCACCTCACCACAGATCAAGGAGGAATATCTTGAAGACTCGTCAAGCACAATTCCAATCAATGTCCAGTGCAGTGATGCACCAAATGATGAGGACAAGGAGCAATCGAACAATGCTGACATTGAAGTGAACCATGCTCAAAATGGACAAGTCCCGATTGATGAATTTGATGATGTGAAAGAAGAATACGACGAAGATGATGAAGATGTAGGTGAATATTTTTCTGATTGTGAAGATGAATGTGAAGATTGTGTCAAGGGAATTTGTGGTTTAGATGAGGGAAATGATGATGCACAAAATGATGCTCACAAAGGAGTGCACATGCTAAGTGGATTAGGCCAAGAAGATCAACCAAATAGTTCATTTACAAGCGGCAATTGCACAGCAAATGTCATCGATGACTTGAGTCAATTTGTCCAACGTTTCAATGAACTCGATCATAATCATCAATCGATCAACATTACATCAACCAGTGGATCGTCCCAAATAATTCCGAGTAAAGTGTTTGTTGATGATGCTCAATCGAGTGGTCAAGTAAAAAGTGACAAAAACATGAAAGAATTGAACAAAGTAAGATCTCAAAATGAGGTAGAAGATGAGTCATCATCATCATCTCACTGTGCCATCATGTCAACTCAATCACAGATTGATGTAGAAGGTGATTCATCGAATGTATTCCACTCTTCTACTGACTCATCATCACGTGAGACTCTGAAACAACACATTCAGAAGGGCATTGAAAGTCTATATCATGCCTGTCAGTGTCGAGATGATGTCGATTGTCACCTTCCATCGTGCATCAAGATGAAACGAGATTTGCAACATTATGCAAATTGTAATTGTAGAACAATTCAATTGAAAGTTTTAGCTTTTGTTATATATTGTAAAATTTGTATATCACTCATTGTTTTGTGTTTGCATCATGCGAAAGTTTGTGCCGTAGCATCAAACTGTCCGATGCTTTTTTGTGCCTATTTAAAGCGAATGATTAAACAACCAAAGTTTTTGCAGCGACTTCAACAAGCTCTAAATGTTCATCGGCGAATTGCTTCTATGGATAACATGAGCCAGTCTCAAAATTGTCAATCTAATTCTAATAGTAATGACTTATACAATCAATTTGTTGAAAACTCAAATGATTTATCATCGTTGTTTAACAAAGGTGAACAACAAATTCAGAGTCAACTGTTTGGTGATGATGATCAATCGAATGGTCAAGTGATGAAAAGTGACAAACGCAAAAGAATGTTCCAATCGAGTAATGCAGTGAAAATAATGAAATCATCGCAAAATGTTGAACAAATTCATCATCAAGTAGAAGCAAAAGAAGCCAAACACAAAGTTGTGACACTCGAACTGAACTGCACCGAACCTGATTGCAAAATCATTTTGAAAAGTCTTGAATTGTGGAAGCAACATTTGTCGACTTGTCACGATGTAATGCCTACCAAACATCTCTATAAAGATGCTCGACACAACCAACAGTAAGTCACATTGCACCACAGTGTCTCGAGTCTCATTCTAATTGTTCGTTTCATAGTGGCGAGACTGAGTATCACTGTACTGAATTCGACTGCCAAACAGTGTACCATTCCCAAATGTCGCTCTATCAACATTGGAGACATTCTCATCAGGCGGGTAAATTTCAGTGTTCCGGCTGTGCGTTTGTGGCCAACTTTCGGGGTGAAATTTTCAAACATATTCGAAACAATCACCGCACTAGCAAGTTTCAATGCACTCACGAGGGATGCTACAAAGCCTTTAAAAGCAACCGCGATTTGCAAACTCACCAACGAATCCATAGTGGCGAGAGACCTTTCGCGTGTGCTTGGGACAGCTGTGGATCAACTTTCAACAAACATGAACATGCAACTCGACATGTCCGAATGCGACATTTTCGCTTGCCACCAACAGTCAAAGTACAAAAAGAACTGAACATAATCGACGAACGTGACCCGAAAGTGTTTGTCCAAGTGACAAGTGAGGTTAATGTGCGGAATGGATGGACACCGTTCACCTCTATTTAATCATGTTCATCGTTGACTGATATCATTGTCCCAACTGTCTAATAACATACTCACCATACATCACACATATGTAAACCCATCTGATCCATTCTTAATTCTTTGACATACACGATTAATCAATTTGTAAATGTCGTAATCCAATAAAATATTACAATAACTAATGTCTTCTATTCAACAGTCACTTCTCAAAATATTGTGACAATGAAAACAAAATGCGATTAATGGGCAGATTTGTCTTCAAAGTATCTGCTTAAGTGCACAACTTGTCTCACCCTTTCGCTCCTCTTTAATTGGAATCTGATCATTTTGAGTCACTTTTGTGCACAATCTCAATTAATAGCACACCACAAAAACCAAACTGTCTCATCTGGGATGTGAACTTATTGGTTAGATTGAATAGAGGAGCACTTGATTTAGATTCTCAAATTCTTAATTTCTATTTAGTTTTTCCAATTAGATAGTCAACACACTCAAATCGAGGAGTACGTTATGGAGCATTTATGGTTTAATGTTTAAAGAAAAAAGCAAAATGTTCTTGGTTTAGTGAGAGTAGTTGTTTAGTGGCAGAATGTTTTGTAATTGAATTTAACTTTTATAAATTTTAACAATTAAAACATTTATTTTACAATTGCTTCTCAATTTTCCGCGAAAACAACAATTAACATCCAACCGAACAGTAGCGACATCTGTTAGTTGTAGCTGTTAGGTCTGTTCTGTAGTTATAAAGTTCAACACGGTAACCTTTAACCTGCAGTGGTGGCTGCATGCGGTCTGTTGCTGTTCCGTATTGAGTCGATTGTTATTGTTTGCCTTCTGAGTCCCATCACTCGCACAGCTTTCACCCTCGTATGATCCATCTCATTTGCTTGCTCGTTTATCTTATCTCTCATTTATTCCGTTCATTGGACACCTACACCCAGACCGATCATTAACATTGGCTCATTGGACTGTCTCATCTCACTGTCAAGCATGGCACTTCCAAATCACCCTCTACTTCGTCTGGTGAATGTCAGCAAGAATCGACTCAAATGCTCACTCACGAATTACATCGACTTGCAGGTGGAAAATCAATTTGGCAAAATCAGGCAGCGAATTGTGGAGATGATTGAGTCGGGTGAGATTGTCCTGGGCGATGTGATTTCAAGTGATCAACAGTCAACATCAAACAATCAGATCACCACTTCAGTGATCAAACAAGAATGTCACGACACAATAAATATCGACTCGAATGATGATGATGATGATGATGAAAAAGATGAAGATGTAGGTGAATATTTTTCTGATTGTGAAGTTAAATGTGAAGATTGTGTCAATGGAATTTGTGGTTTGGTTGGTGGAAATGATGATGCACGCAATGATGCACGCAATGATGCACATAATGATGCACACAATGATGCACAAAATGATGCACAAAATGATGTTCACACAGAAATGGACATGCAAATTGAATCGAACCAAGATGCTCAACCAATTGATTTATCAGCAAACCACGATCTCATCCCAAATGCCATCGATAACTCTAATCAATCTACTAATAACACAAATGATCTATCGTTGCCTAATGAAAGTGAACCCCAAATTCAAAGTGTTCGTAGCAATGTAGCAACAAACCAAATGACTAATCGCCGATCTGTCCAAATTGTTAATGAACTCGACAATCAGCAATCGATCCACATTGCATCATCATCAACCAGCGGAATACGATCATCATCATCATCTCAATATGCCACCATGTCAAATCATTTACAGATAGGAGGTTATTCAAATTCCTACTCTTCTACTGCCAGAACACGTGAGACTCGTATTCAATCCATTGAGCGGTACGTTCAAAGTCTCTATCATGCCTGCCAGTGTCGAGATGATGTCACAAATTGTCGTGTTGCATTGTGTGCTCAGATGAAACGACTTTTGCAACATTATCAAAGTTGTACAAACAGGAATTTAGCTGGTAGAGTTATGCCTTGTAGCACTTGCAGACAGCTCATTGCCTTGGTTTGTTATCATTCGAAGAGTTGTGGCCAAGTGCCAAACTGTCCAGTGCCTCATTGTGCGAGAATCAAACAAAAGATTCAACAACAACCACAATTCCTGCAGAGATTTCAACAATACCTCTACGATGTTCCTCGTCAAATTGCTTCTACTTTGGCTACTAACATGAACCAGAATTCTCAAAATTGGCAATCTACATTGACATCTAATAGTAATAGTAACAACGCTCCAGTAAACCATTCCTACATAACATTACCACGAGGCGGTACTTTTAGCATTCACTTTTAATTAATTGTATTATTTTGTCATTTTGTTTTGGACTTGTTGAGAAATTTGCTGTGACTTTTACATTTTGCTTGAAAGTTATGAGCATTTGAATATGTTCCCTGTAAGCATCAATTTACCGCCAAAACATGAAATGGCTTTTTGACCAATTGACTTTTATATCTTTCTCCATCCTTCTTATAATTTCATTCTTATAAACAAATAAATCGACTATAATTGAAAGGAATAACATCGGAGACAGTAGCGACATCTGTTTGGTTTAGTTGTTAGGTCTGTAGTAGTTATGAAGTTCAACACGGTAACCTGTAACCTGCAGTGGTGGCTGCATGCAGTCTGTTGCCGCGGCGAGACACCGTACAAATGTACTTGGGACAATTGTCAAGTATCCTTCAATCAAATTGGAGCTGCCATTACACATGTCCGAATGAAACATTTTCGCTTGCCTCGAACAGTTAAAAAGCAAAAAGAACTGAACATTATCGATACACGTGACCCGAACGATTACATTCAATTGTCATGAGGCTAATGAGTATGATATCTTTATGATGAATTCCCTCTAATCGTCACATTGTACAAAGAATTATGATACGTCGTGTAAGGGTTGAGTGATACATCTTTACAATATACATTTTGTATGTGTTAAATGAATTCGACATTTGTTTTCAATGATAATAAATGATAAAACAGTTTAAAGTGTCAATTTGAATGATGTGTATTGATTGTTTTTACAAACCCTCAATTTTGAGCTCTGTTCAAACAGTTCTCAGAGATCACAAATTTGTTGTGAAAATATATCTTGACTTTCATATACCACACATTAGGCTTGAACGTTATAAAATTTGAATTTGTCCAAAATGTCCCATATTTTAAAATAGCTTCATTTTCTTTCAAAAATGATAATTTTTGTTCAATTTTTTGGAATTCTCCTAAACTTGAAACTTTTCACTATGGGATTGCTTTGTTTCTATGCTTTGGCAGCGCTCACCAAACTGATTCGTAACATTTTCTCCTAGATTGTAACTAACGATCGTAAGTATAATTATAGCGTTTAGTTACTAACGGGTAATTAAATTAAATTTGGGCCGCAATAAATGGGCTTTTATATCCAAAACGGTAGCGACATCTAGTGACATGGATTTGACACTGTTTGTACAGTGGAGAAGTAGGCACATGTGTTGTCTGTTTTGAGTCGATTGTCTGTCTCGGCCAGTCAGACCACCGCATGCATTCAGCCTGATCCACCAAATTGGTTCCTTCGTTTGTGTCGTGTGATTGCACCAAAATGTCACTGCCAGTGCAGCCTCTGTTGAGTCTGGTGGAGCAGAACGCGAATGGACTCAAATTGTTACTCAAAAATTATATTGATTACACGGTGGACAATCAATTTGACCAACTCAAGAACAGTATTGTGCAGATGATTGCAACTGGACAGATTGGTCCTCAGAGTAATGACACTGCAACGGCATATACTCAGACTAGATTTACAAATGGTCAATCAAACATTGATCATACAAATTCATCGATTGTGCAGCATACCAATGACCATTTGACAATTACACCTGACCAAATCACTTCAACATCATCATCACTGGTGAGCACCATCACCACCTCACCACAGATCAAGGAGGAATATCTTGAAGACTCGTCAAGCACAATTCCAATCAATGTCCAGTGCAGTGATGCACCAAATGATGAGGACAAGGAGCAATCGAACAATGCTGACATTGAAGTGAACCATGCTCAAAATGGACAAGTCCCGATTGATGAGTTTGATGATGTGAAAGAAGAATACGACGAAGATGAAAATAAAGATGAAGGTGAATATATGCCTTTTGATGATGAATGTGAAGATTGTGTCAAGGGAATTTGTCAATTAAACCAACGCCACTTGGTTGGTGAAAATGATTATACAAACAATGATCATTTGGAAAATATTGGGATTTCCTCATTGGTTCAAGCCATAGATTCACAGAATGAATTTGTGGAAAAAGCCTTTGATGGTGATGGTGAAGATCAACTTTTGCCGACAACTCAACAAAACAATGACAACTCTACTGCATCGATTGTACCATGTACGACGATGCACTGTGCAAATGACCAATTGATAACAGATCAAATCACTTTGCCACCAACCAACCAACTCATAGCCACCAAAGAATCGAATGGTAAAGTAAAAAATGACAAACGGAAATGCAAAAGCAACTCAAGGAAAGCAGTGAAAAAAGTGAGAAAGCAATACGTTGAGGAATTTCACCAAGATGAAGAAGAAGAAGAAGAAGAAGAAGAAGGCAAACTCAAAGTTGTAACACTCAAAGTGAACTGCACCGAAGATGGCTGTAAAACCTTTTTTAAATAGTGTTGAAATGTGGAAGCAACATTTGTCCTCTGTCCACGGTCAAATGCCTTACAAGCACCTCCATGACAATGTTCGACACAACCAACAGTAAGTCAATATATTAGACTGTTTTGAATTTAATTAATCTTCATTTCATAGTGGCCAGACCGAATATCCCTGCACTGATTGTGAAGTTGTGTGTAATTCACAACGTTCCCTCATTCTACATTGGAGAATGTATCATCTATCAGGCAAATATCAGTGCTCGACTTGTACGTTTGTAGCAAACTTTCGGAGTGAAGTTAACAATCATCAACACAATCACCGTTCCAGCAAGTTTCAATGCACTCAACAGGGATGTAATCAAGCATTTAAATTCATGGCCAATTTAGAAATTCATCAACGAATCCATACCGGCGAGAGACCGTACAGATGTACTTGGCACAATTGTGAAGTATCCTTCAATCAAATTGGATCTGCCATTCAACATGTCCGAAGGAATCATTTTTGCTTGCCTCGAACAGTTAAAAAGCAAAAAGAACTGAACATAATCGACGAACGTGACGCGAAAATGTACATCCAAGTTTCGAGTGGCTAATGTGTGACAGTTCCCTCCACTTGATCATGTTCACCGTTGACTGATATCATTTCTCCACTGTCTAATAACATATAATATATGGTATACCATTTATCGCACATGTAAACCCACCATACCTTATATATCCAAACTTTACTCGTACAACCCAAAAAATCTTTCACTCTTTGACAAAAACATAACATTTTACACCAAACAGATCAATATCAAACTTTTCTCAAATTGTTTGGATTAACAGTAAATGACAAACTTTCTTGTTTGATAATTTTCAAATTTTAAAAGTTTTCACCAACAGACTATTCAATTTGTATATGTCGTAATCCAATAAAATATTACAAATTGTAATTGTAATTTACAATACTCAATCTATGTCTATCAACAATCAATTCCCACAACATTTAAGATTATTTTAGTTTAGAGAAAGAAGCAAAATGTTCTTGGTTAGTGAGAGCAGTGTTTACTGGACAGAATGTTTTGTAGTTGAATTTAACTTTAAAAAAAATTTATATTTTGACAAAAACATTCATTTGACAGTGGCATTTTTCGCCAAAACAACCAATGCATCGGATGCATTGCATCCAGAACTGTGGCGACATCTGTTTGCTGCAGATGTTCCGTCCGCTGTAGTTATGTAGCTCAACACGTTAACCTGTACCCTGCAGTGGTGGCTGCATGCAGTCTGTTGCTGTTCCGTATTGAGTCGATTGTTATTGTGTGCTACCACACGCACTGCATGCACCGAGTATGATCCATCAAATTGGTTTGCTCGTTTGTCTCATTTCATTTTACCACCATGTCAATCCCATCATCTGATCACCCTCTTCTGGCCCTAGTAGATGCCAACAAGAATACCCTCAAATGTGCCCTCGTCAAGTACATAGATGTCACGGTGGAAAATCAATTTGGCCAACTCAGGAACAGAATTGTGCACATGATCGAGTCGGGTGAGATTGTCCTGAATTCAAGTGATCATGATCAACAGTCCACATCAGACACTTTGCCATCACTCGTAAACACCATCACCACCTCAGCACTGATCAAGCAAGAATGTCATGACAGTTCATCAAGCACAATTCCAATCAATGCCGATTACAATGATGAACCAAATGATGATGACAATGACCCATCAATTCAAGTTGGCATTTCGGTGAACGATGGTCAAAATGAACAATATCCGAATGATGATATAAAAGAAGAATACGACGACGACGATGATTATGATGATGTGGATGAGGAAGAAGGTGAATATATGTCTGATTGTGGTGGGTGTGAAGATTGTGTCAATGGAATTGGTGGTTTGGTTGGTGAAAATGATGATGCTCACATTGATGCTCACACAGGAGAGGACATGGATATTGGATTGGGGCAAAATGAGATTGAAAATGAACCAAATGCTTCGTTGGAAAGCGATCTCATGGTCATCTCAAATGTCATCGATGCTTCTAATCAATCAACTGAAAACGACTTAATTAACGAATGTGACCAACAAATTCGTACCAATCAGTATGCAATAAAACAAAACATCGAAAACGGTCAATCTGTCCAGCCCATCGAAGACAATCAACAATCGATTCCATCCACCAGTGGACTACGATCATCGGGCAGAAAACGAATTCAGAGGAAACTGTTCGGTGGTGATCACCAATCGAGTGGTCAAGGGAAAAGTGACAAACGGAAATCCCAGAGCAACTCAACCAGTAAAGCAGCGAAAAAAATGAGAAAACAAAACGTTGAGGAATTTCACCAAGATGATGAAGAAGAAGGCAAACTCCAAGTTATAACACTAAAAGTGAACTGCACCGAAGATAGCTGTAAAGCCTTTTTAAATAGTGTTGAAATGTGGAAGACACATTTGTCCTATGTCCACGGTCAAATGCCTTACAATCACCTCCAAGACAATGTTCGACACAACCAACAGTAAGTCATTACAATTGTACTGTTTTGAGTCTCACTAATTGTTCATTTCATAGTGGCCAGACCGAATATGCCTGCAATGAATGTGAAGCAGTTTGCACATCACAACGTTCACTCAATCAACATTGGAGAATGTATCATCTAGCAGGCAAATTTGAGTGCTCAATTTGTGCGTTTGTGGGCAACTTGTGGTGTGAAGTTCACAATCACTATCGAAAGAATCACCTTCGCAAAACAATTCAATGCACACAAGAGGGATGCAATCAAACATTTCAGTTCATGAATCATTTAGAAATTCATCAACGAGTCCATAGCGGCGAGACACCGTACAGATGCACTTGGCACAATTGTGAATTATCCTTCACTCAAATAGCAACTGCCATTCGACATGTCAGAATAAAACATTTTCGCTTGCCTCGAACTGTTAAAAAGCAAAAAGAACTGAACATAATCGACGAACGTGACCCGAAAGTGTACATTCAAGTGTAGCGAGGCTAATGTGTGATGTATTGACACAGTTCCCTCTACTTGATAATGTTCATTGTTGCCTGATATAATTTCTCCACTATCTAATAACATACCATTCATCTCATCTGTAAACCCATCTATTCCATTCTTAACCTATTACCCGTACAACCCCTAAAATCTTTTACTCTTTGACATACACGTAACATTTTCATCAAACAAATCAATATCAAACATTTCTCAAATTGTTTGTCTTAACACTCTAGTAAATGATAAATTTTCTTGTTTGATAATTTTCAAATTTTAAAAATTCTCACCAGCAGGTTAAGCAATTTAAAAATGGCATAATCTAATATATTTTTCAGTATGTTTTGTAGTTGAATTTAACTTTTGAAATAAATTCTGTACGAGTACGATTCTGTCGTATTTTAACAAAAACATTCATTTGTGACTTCTCAACAATCAATATTATTGATGCAAATTGATTCAAATCATTCAAATAATGAATCATTAATGATTCTATAACATCCAGAACAGTGGCGACATCTGTTTGCTGTAACATTTACGCCTGTTGTAGTTGTGAAGTTCAACACGGTAACCTTTAACCTGCAGTGGTGGCTGCATGCGGTCTGTTGCTGTTCTGTATTGAGTCGATTGTTATGGTCTGCAGCTGCCTTCTGTGTCCCAGCACTCGCACAACATACATCGAGTCTGATTTCAATCAAATTGGTTTGTTCGTTATCCTCATCTCATTGTGTCAACATGTCGATCAACATTCCATCAACCAGTGGACTTCATTCATCTAAAGAAAATCCGACAAAAGTGCTTGCTAATGATCAATCGAGCTTTGAGATTAAAAGTGATAACAAACGCAAAAACAAGACCAACAGTAATGCTGTGAAAAAAGTGAAACCACAAAATGACGACGAAAAAGAAGATAAATCATCATCATCTCAAAGTGCAACCAAATCAACTCAACCACAAAATGCTGCAGGAGTTGATTCAAATGTATCTTTTGATACCTTACCAAACGAGTCTCGAAAACAATCCATTGAGAGGTGCATTCAAAGTCTATATCATGCTTGTCAATGTCCAAATGACGATGCAAATTGTCGTATTCCATCGTGTATTAAGATGAAGCGAGTTATTAAACATACCAAAAAATGTGCAAAAAGGAATGCAAATCAAAGTTCGCCTGTTGGTGGTGCTACACCTTGTCCTATTTGCAAGCAGCTCATTGCATTGTGTTGTTATCATGCTAAGAATTGTGATGAAACAAAATGTCCTGTGATTTATTGTGTGAACATCAAGCAAAAGGTTAAACATCAACAATTACAGGAGCGACTTCGGCAAGCTCAAATTGTTAAGCGCAGAATTGCTTCAATGGGTACTAGCTTGTGGCAATCACAAAATGCAGTTCAATCCAGTTCTTCGAGTAACAAAGATCCCGATTCTGAACTGTTGGATGAGATGTTGGACATATTAGAGTTTTGCATCTGAACATTTTCGACAACACATTCATCATTTTGTAAATTTATTTGACATTTTAATACATTTTGTATTCCTAATTAGTAATAGTTCAATCTCTTGTTTGTAAATGCATAACTAACTAATAAATGTGACATATTTCACTTGAAACCATCTCCAAAAGCGTAAAACTGTATGTAGCATATTTGAAATATTATCTTTGGATAGATTTTTAAATAACGGTTATAATAACGGTTTGAATAATAAGAATGAATGGACTCAAGTCACTGCTCACTCATCACATCAATGCCACTGTGGACTATCAATTTGACTTGCTCAAGAACACTATTCTCAGGATGATCACTACTGGACACATTGATCCTCTGTACGAGGACACTGAAAATGAATTTACTCCATTTACCGAAATCACTTTGCCAACAATTTATCAATCAAACACGGATCATGATGATTCGTCGAGCATTTTGCATTATTCCAATGACTATTTGGCAACACACGAGCAAAACATTTTGCCTGCAGATGTGCATGAGAATGCACTCGTACCCTCTCACTCTCCACTCAACGCCACTCAAGTGAATTCAAATAATGAACAGTGTCTGTTGATTTGTCTGAATGCAACTGACCAAACGGTGATCACACGCGAACAAACCACTCCACCATGTTCATCACTCGTGAGCACCATCACCATCACTGAACCATCACGCAAGTCAACGAGACAAACAAGACAAAACGGCAAATCTGCCCAGCCCGTCATTGAACTCGATCATAATCGTAAATTGACCAACATTCCATCCACCAGTGGACTACGATCGTCGGGCAGAAAACGAATTTCGAGAAAAGTCTTGGCTTCACTATCACTATCACTATCGAAAGAAACACTTTTCCCGCAAGTGTCAATGCACTCACGAGGGATGCAATCAAACATTCAAGTTTGAACATAATTTAGTGAATCATCAACGAATCCATAGTGGCGAAAAGCCCTACAGATGTACAATTGTGGAATGACCTTCAATCAATCTGCTAATGCAGTTCGATATGTCCGAGTGAAACATTTTCGTTTGCCTGAAACAGTCAAAGTGCAAAAAGAACTGAACATAATCGACGAACGGGACCCGAACGATTACATTCAAGTGTCGTGAGGTTAATATGTGGGTCGAATGATTTTGGTGTTGTTGTTCATTCATTCATTCATTATCGAAGTACGCAACCACCATTTCTGGTGGACTTGGCCGAGCCCCGAGCAGTCTGATTACAGGCCAAGTTTTTTGCTGATCGCGTCGCGTAGGGCGTAATGCATTGTGCCGACTGGGGAACGAGTGAGTGGCAAGCCCACAGCTGAAGATCCCACCGATCTTCCCCCGAGATTCTCCTCGCGCAACCAGGACTGATTATTGCCTCACAGGGACTCACACCTGGTCGAGGATGGCACTAGATGGTAAGTGGTGGAGTGCCAGGAAACAATGTCACAGTTTTAAGAGGAGACATTTGGCCCCTCCGTCCGTACCCAACTGGCTGGCTCAGTGTTGTTGTTTTTGAATGATAATAAATGATAGACCAATTTGAAGTGTCAATTTGAATAAAGTTATTTGACTGTGTTTTTCGCCAATTTTTGCGATTTCGCTACCATTCATCACACATGAAAACCGATATAATATTCATTTTTAATGTAATTAAAATTTAATTAAAAATTGAATTGCGAGACATTGGCCGTCTCAATAGTGAAACATGATCAGTGATCATCACCACTGAACAATCCTTGACTAACATCAATTCAATAATAAAAAACATTTTCAATTGTATATTTTGTATTTTGATTGTTAAAATGTGAAATCATCACTGGAGAATTTCTCATCTACCTGGCATAATTTGGGTGTTTGGTTTGTGCGTTTGAGGCCACAAAATCACAACTAAAATCGCCTTATCAGTCATAATATTGAAAACAGTAGCGCCATCTAGTGGCAGAAATTGTCTGTTTTGAGTAGAGTTTGTTATTGTTGTTGTTATTGCATTATTACACGCATTAATGCAACTGCAATATTAATATTGCATTGCACCCATATCCATCTCATTTGTTTGCTCATTTGTGTCGTTTTAACCAAAATGGAACTCACAGTTCACCCTCTTCTTCATCTGGTGGAAGACAACAGGAATGGACTCAAAATGATACTCAAGCATTACATTGACTTTACGGTGGACGATCAATTTGATCATCTCAAAAACAGTATTCTCAAGATGATTCTAAATGGACTCATTAATCCTCTTTACAGTGAAAGGGATTTGAAATTTCATGACATTCCATCAAGCACAAACAATGTCGACTACAATGATGCACCAAATGATGATGACGATAATGATCAATCGATTCTTGTTGGCATTTCATCATTTAGTGAAAATCAAAGCGCAAAAGAAGAGATTTATGAATTTGATGATGGTGATGATGATGATGATCTTAGTTATCAGACTGATCCTCAACAACACACCGAAATTAGTGCATCATTTGCATCAGTTCAACCTTCACCATCAAATCATCAAAATAATCCATCCAATGCATCAATTGCACCATCGACTATGAATAACAATTCAACTGACCAATTGACAACAGATCAAATCACTTTGTCACCAACCAATCAATTCCAAACCTGCACCAAACAATCGAATACTAACTTGACCAATCATAATGCCGATTCTGATTACGTGGATTGTATCAACGAGGATAAGGAAGAATACATGGAAGGAGATGATGAAACAGAAAAGATTCAAATCGACCAAGATGATGAAAAATCGAGTAGACTTGATGAGATTCAAAAATCGAACATAATTCAATCCTTCAATGGAAAATCACAGGTCAACGGAAAATCAACTACAATCCCAAGAAAACTAGTCAACCGTAAAACTGATGAATCAGCCAATCACCAATCGATTCCATCCAACAGTGGACTAAATCGATCGTCAGGCAGAAAACGAATCCCAAAGAAAATGTTCGGTGATGATGCTCAATCGAATGTTGAATTGAAAAGAAAACGGCAAAGAACGAAATCTAAAGGAAGTAAAACATTGAAAAAAACAAACCGTGAGAAAATTCAACAAAAAGAATCCGTTACTAAACAACTCCAAACTACAACACTTGTCGAAGTGAACTGCACCGAACCTGGCTGTAAGATGATTTTGAATAGTCGTGAATTGTATAAGAGACATTTGTTGAAATATCACGGTAAAATGTCTTACAAACAACTCGTGGACAATGTTCGACACAACCAACAGTAAGTCATTGATATATTGCACTGTTTCAAGTTTCACTAATTTTAATATTTTTTTTAATTCAGCGGACAGACTAAATATAAATATGCCTGCACTGAATGCGATGTAGTGTGCATATCACCACTTTCACTCAACCTACATTGGAGGCATACTCATGAAGCAGGCAAATTTGCGTGCTCAGATTGTGAATTTGTGGCCAACTTTAGGCGTGAATTGCTCAGTCACAAACAAGCGAATCACCGCTCCAGCAGATTCGAATGCACTTACGAGGGATGTTCAAAAGTATTTCACCTAAACTACGATTTGGAACGACACCAACAAATTCATAGTGGCGAGAGACCGTTTGTGTGTGCATGGGACAGCTGTCAAGCAGCTTTCTATCGATTTTGTGACGCAATTCGACATGTCCGCACACGACATTTCTATTTGCCTGAATCAGTTGGAGAACAAAACGAAGAACTGAAGTACATAATCGATGAACGTGATCCGAAAGTGTTTGTCAAGGACTCACAAACTTGTAGAAGCAAAGTCCAACAGGGTGGACATTCAATGTACTAACTAATGTAGTAACTAAAAGTCAGCCCCTTTATTTGTCAATCAATCAAAAATCAAAATACAATACTTTATGCATCCCTAGTGAATGTAAAATGTTTTGAAACTGCAGACATCATGATAATAGCATACTTTGGTGTTACTCTCTTTTGACTCTGACGCAGAACTGACCAATCAAAATCGAGTACACAGAACTCCATTGTTACTCACAATTGTCAGTGGTAATTCAGTGGAGACGAGGGGGTTGGTCAGTCTGTGAGTGACTATGGTCTGCACTGCAAACAGCCACACCTGTAGCGCATTTTAGTTGAGTCAAAACAAGCAAGTGTAAATTGTTATTATTGAGAATCGTGATAGTAATTATAAAATTTTAAACTATCCAAAAAAATGTTATCCCATTGCAGCACCAATCGAAAACGTAGCCGAAGTGCACTGTCTAATATTGCGAATATAAATCATCATCAAAACAATAACAAAAACAACAAACGAATCAAATTAGACAATCAATCACAACAACAAGTGATTGTGAATTCACATTTGTCTGATCAATCCGTCAATCGCCGTCCCCTTCACAACAACAGCAACAACAAACGAATCAGACTCGAATCAAATCAAAACATTTTGAGTACCAAAAGGACTAAAGTTGCACACAATGCATTGAATTGTTTGGATACACCGTCATCATCATCTCGTCCCCTTCACCTCAACCATCTTCCATTTGACTGTCTCTCATATATATTCTCACGCATCTCACTCCAACACCGCATCACTCGACTATCTCTGGTCTGTCACCATTGGAAGTCAACAGTAGACGAGATGTGCCTCATCAAGGGACAACTCACCATCAATCTATTCTCGAGCTATAAACCGAGAGTTACCGAATTGGCCACTAATGATCTTGAATATTATTGGACCAATGTGCGGCAAGAAAAAATGGAAAGTCTACTTTTGAAGAATCTAAATTGCCCTATCCCTGACCTGTCTCTCCGCTTTCCTCTGGTCACTCAACTTGTGATTCGATCCAACGATACAACCGAGCAACAGAATCGAGCATCACTTCAACTGTTTTGGGGTCTTTTGGGTGGTCAACCAAAGGAATGGTGCTCATCATTGACCAGTTTGACACTGTACAAAACGACCAAAATCACAGATCCGACATATCTGCCAGAGGTGAGTGTTGTTGATGACTCATCAATGATGAGCACAATGAAACTTTGACCCCAACCCTTACCTTTATCTTTGAATTCTCAGATTTGTTCGATGATCAATCGAGTGTCATCCAATCTCACCCATCTCAATGTCTATCTTCAGTCTTTTGGTCCTGTTACACGTCAAACCTTCCATCCAGAGCGAGTGAAGCTACACAATGTTTTGCCCCAATTGGAACGATTCTTTGTGAATTGCCCTTTTGCTAATTGGACATCGGTTGTGCGCACTGTCAGTGATCGCGCAAAGAGAAGGACTTCCACTGGAATCAAAGAGTTCAACATTCAACTTGAATGTTCACTTTCGTTTGAGAATTGGACCAGTTTACCCGGCCAAACGCAGCTCACCTCTACTGTTAAGCATCTTCACTTGTTGAGCATTTCGTCCCAAAGATGGTTTTGCTTAATATGTGAAAGCTTTAGTTTGGTGCAGTTTCTACAGATCGAAGTTGGAAATGTGAGTTTAAAGTTGTGTGTGTGTCTAATATTGTCTAATATCGTTTGTTTAGAACAAATTCGACTCGGACTGGTTCTCTGATCTACGCAAATTGAAACATCTGACCGAACTCAAGATGCATCACTTTAAACTCGATCCAACAGTGAAAGCTGTTCCACTGCCAACAATCAAGAAGTTGACCATCTGTGAGCCAAACCTGTTGAGCCACTTTCGAGCATCTACCAACTCGAATCGTTTCAACGCGTCCCACTACTGTCGCCTACTGTCTCAGCACTTTCCCTCTGTGTCTGTGTTGGCTTTGTTGAGCAACGAGAAGAGTGTCTCAATGGCAGAGAGGAATATTCGCAAGTGGGCGAAAGTGCACTTCAAACACATTCACAAGCTGGTACTGGTGTTGAAGGCAGTGGAGTATAGAAATGAGATGAACTGGCGACGGAAATTCATGAGAGAATATCGAAAATTGTCACGAAATTAGTTTGTTTTACGACTTGCCCATTTTCTGCTAACTAGCGACCATTGAATATATTGGCGGGAAGATTGTCTTCATTATATTTTAAAAATAAAATTATTTTTACATTCACTGGTTTGTTGGAGTACTTGCAGTCAATGTACAACAGACACCCTCCACGTGAAATGACCTACAAGAGATAAGCTAATATAAACCATCCGTAAATGTTCCTATAGAATGCCACCACTTGGTTGACTTGATCGAGACTGGCCTTGAGATTCTACACACAAAACAAGAATGGAAAGAAAGAACATCAATGAACATAATCGATCAAATTTAATGGGTACTTTACCGGTTCAGTGTCGTTCGAGTAGATAAAAATTTTGGTAGAATTTATAGGTTATGAGGATAATCGACAGGATATACATGACATAGGGGATGCTAAACATTTCAAACAACAAACTTTTCAGTAAAGTTGTTTACATGATCAATCAATTCAGAAATAAATTTTATGCTAACAAACAAAAACTATTAAGAGATTGAGATATGAAGAGAAATATACCGCAAAACGTTTTAAAAAATTCCGGCAAGCCGGGAAAATAGCGAGACGAAGTTTGAATATGATAAAATAATGTTGAGTTTTATTTCTATACAAAAAGCAGAGAACAAACTTAACTTAAAAATAACTTTATTTTCACAGTTCCATACTTGTTGGATAGGATTAAACGGCTCTTTTATGCTTCTGATACACCAATTGACAATTGGGGCTGTGAAAGTGCACATGTGTGTTTGGAAACGTATATTGTACAACATTCATTCCTTCCTGTTCGTTCCTTTTCGGTGCATTGAGTTGTACCTATCCAGTCCGAGTTCACACTCGAGGCTGTTTAGTTGGTCGTCTAGTGCTTACTCTCTCATTTTAAACTCTTAATTCAAACTGTTTACTGTAAAATAAACTGCCTCGCATGATAAAATGAATCGTGCAATAAATGAATAAAAATCTGTCCACGAATCATTTGTGGCCAACTTATTGATGTAAAATCAGCTTTAAATTCTATCAATTGTGCATGTTTACAACTAAACTATAAAAACACATCAAAACATAGCAAATGCACATTTGGGCAAAAATTTACATTTGGCCAACGGAATGCGAGGTTTGCACCAGGAAGTACAGCACAAGCTAGGCATAAATCTGCCACTTGGATGGGTGCTAAGGCAATTATTACGTCTTTTGGCCATTAGGGTCAGTTGTCCAGACCAAATGCATAATGCACCCTAGTCGAGTTTTATTGCTCAATCGCGCGCGCCGAGAGAGAAGAGAGGTGACATTTGACACGTCCGTTCGTCCGTGTCCAGATGTGTGCGCGGTTCGCCTCGGTGCAGTTGTTCGTCCTGTGCCGCTAAATGACATTTTCATACTAATTTATACTGCAATTAACAAGAACTATCGCGGTTGGTTCGTTTTGTTTACAACGTAAATGACACATTCGGAACACACTGCAACAAAAAAATAAAAGTTGTCTCCTATGGCTGATTTTTGGAATGTAACATTCTCTCGTGTTGTTAAAAGTGTGCGCCAAGTTTGGTTGCTGGGGGAGCCATGGTTTCTTCTCCCAAGAAAACAACGGACAGACGAACAGGGTAAAACTATAAGACTCCGACTTCGTCTCGCTAAAAACCCATAACTTTCCAAGACTGTAGCGACATCTAGTGCTTGTAGGAGCAGTTGTCTGTTGTGAGTCGAGTTTGTTGTTGTCTTCCTCCCAGTCCCAGCACTGCACGCGCCGAGTGTGATCTATTTCAATTGGTTTGTTCGTTTGTATCGTGTTAACCAAAAATGTCACTGCCAGTTCACCCTCTTCTTCTTCTGGTGGAATCCAACTCGAATGAACTCAAACTGCTACTCAAGAATTACATTGATTTCACGGTGGACAATCAATTTGACCAACTCAAGGACAGCATTGTGAAGTTGATTGCAACTGGACAGATTGGTCCTCAGAGTAATGACAGTGCATTGGCATATACTCAGACTACATTTCCAAGTGGTCAATCAATCGTTGATCCTGAAAATTTGCCCAATTTGCATCATTCCAATGATCAATTGATAGCCACAAATGACCAAATCACTTCACCATGTTCATCACCCGTGAGCACCATCTCAACACAGATCAAGCGCGAATGTCTTGAAGACTCGTCAAGCACAATTCCAATCAATGTCCAGTTCAGTGATGCACCAAATGATGAGGACAAAGAGCAATCGAACAATGTTGACATTGAAGTGAACCATGCTCAAAATGGACAAGTCCCGATTGATGAATTTGATGACGTGAAAGAAGAATACGACGATGATGAAAATGAAGATGAAGGTGAATATATGTCTGATTGTGCTGAATGTGAAGATTGTGTCAAGGGAATTTGTCAATTAAACCAATCTCACAATGGAATTTCATCTTCGGTTCAAGGCCAAGAATCACAGGATGAATTTGTAGAAGTAAACATCGATGATGATCAACTTTTGCCAACAAGTCAACCAAACAATGCCCACTCTAGTGCATCGATTGTACCATCGACTTTGTACCACTCAAATGACCATTTGACAGCTGATCAAATCACTTTGCCACCAACCAACCAACTACAAACCAAAAAACAATCCATCTTGACCAATCATACTGAGAATGAAGATGAAGAAATAGATTTTGAGGATTATTTTAATGAGATTACGAAAGAAGACGAAGAAGATGGAGTTGATGAAATTGACGGACAGTTTGATATAGACCAAGATGATGAAGAATCGAGTAGACTTGATGAAATGCAAAGATCAGACACAACTCAACCACTCAAGGGACAGTGTCCAATTGAAACGACACAAGTCAACAGTCAAATTGAATCTGATGAACCAGTCATTCAACAATCGATTCCATCTGCCAGTGGACTACGAACGTTGGCCAGAAAACGTATTCAGAAGGAAATTTTCGGTGATGTTGTTCAGTTGACTGATGAAATGGAAGGTTTCAAACGGAAAAGCATGACTCAATCTAGTGAAACAGGGAAAAAAGTTAAACACCAGGAAGTCGATGAAATTCAAAGAGAAGAAGGGGAGGACGATGAAGTTTCAAATGAAGTTCCCGAAGATACCAAACTGCAAATTGTGACACTCGAAATGAACTGCACCGAACCTGACTGTGAGACCATTTTGAAAAGCCTTGAAATGTGGAAGGGACATTTGTTGGATTGTCATGATCAAATGCCTTACAAACAACTCAGAGATAATGTTCGACACAACAATCGGTTAGTCTTATTAATTTTACATTTTTAAATATATTTCCCCATAAAATAGCGGACAGACTGATTATCCCTGTACTAAATGCAATGTAGTGTGCAAATCACCAAATGCCATCTTTAAACATTGGAAATTTGCTCATCAACCAGGCAAATTTGAGTGCTCCGTTTGTGCATTTGGGGCCAACTTTCGGTGTGAAGTGCACCGTCATATGCAAAAGAGTCACCGTCCTAGCAAGTTTCCATGCACTTTCGTGGGATGTCAAAGAGTATTTACTAGCGAATGCCATTTGGAAGAACACCAACGAATTCACAGGAGCGAGAGAGAATATGCGTGTATTTGGGCCAAATGTCAATTGACTTTCAAGCAACATCAAAATGCAATCAAACATGTCCGTGTTCAGCATTTTCGATTACCTCCAACAATTAAAAAGCAACACGAACTGAACATAATCGACGAACGTGATCCGAGAGTGTTTGTCAAAATGTCTGGTCACTGATGTCCTACTCTTAAATGACGTATATCACCTTTACTTCATCAGGTTTGAGGTTATTATTTACCGATTCAGTAATCATTGCTCAACTGACTATTAGTTAACTTTATTAGTAGGGGGAAAATTACATATACATAGAGTCAATTTAATTGAATAAATTATCAAATTCGTCGTCAACTGACTACATATTACGACATATATAACTCCAAAGTTATTTTACTTTTCTCACGTAATCATGACATTTTCACCAAACGAATCAATTTCAAACATTTCTCGAATTAGTTCAGAATCCTAGTTATAGTAAATGATTAACTTTCTTAACATGTTAGGACACAGCATTTTCAGTTGCCTAAGACATTCAAAGAGCAACACCAACAGAAAATAATCGACAAACGTGATACGAGAGAATATATCCAAGTGTCATGAGGCTAATTAGGCGTGTGTGTGTTGTGCAAATGGACTGACGCCCATCCAAAAATGTCCGTTTTGTTATTTTGTAGTTGAATTTAACTTTTGGAAATAAAGTTTCTTTTTACCAAAGAGGGGTTTTTCTGTATACCACCAAAACAATCACAACATCGAAAACAGTAGCGACATCTGTTGGGTGTAGTTGTTGTAGTTAAGAAACTCAACACGGTGGCCTTTAACCTGCAGTGGTGGCTGCATGCAGTTTGTTGTTATTCCGATTTGAGTCGACTGTTATTGTTTGCCCCAGTTTGAGTCCCAGTATACTGTGGCTGAGGGCAGGCACAGCAACCACCAAGATCTGATTATTTGATTCATCACTTCGGTTCCCTCGTTTGTGTCGTGTGATTGCACCAAAATGTCACTGCCAGTTCATCCTCTTCTTCATTTAGTTGAATCCAACGCGAATGGACTCAAACTGTTACTCAAGAATTACATTGATTTCACGGTGGACAGTCAATTTAACCAACTCAAGGACAGCATTGTGGAGATGATTGCAACTGGACAGATTGGTCCTCAGAGTAATGACAGTGCATCGGCATATACTCAGACTACATTTACAAGTGGTCAATCAATCGCTGATACTGAAAATTTGCCGAATTTGCATCATTCCAATGATCAATTAGCAATCACCACCTTAGAAGGGATCAAGCAGGAATGTCTTGAAGACTCTTCAAGCACAATTCCAATCAATGTCCAGTGCAATGATGCACCAAATGATGAGGACAATGTGCAATCGAACAATGCTCATATTGAAGTGAACCATGCTCAAAATGGACAAGTCCCGATTGATGAGGTGAAAAAAGAATACGACGACAATGAAGAGAATAGAGAAAGTTATCAAATTGATATTCAGCAAACCGAAACTGAAGTGAGTGCATCTGCATCAGATCAACCTTCACCATCACATCACCAAACTGCTCCATCGAATGTATCATCGATTGCACTCGCATTGACTATGTACAGTTCAAATGAACATTTGTCAACACATCAAATCACTTGCCCGCCAGTTCCTCTAACTATTCCACTGATCAAACAAGAATATGACGACCCTTCATCAAGCACAATTCCAATCAATGTCCAGTGCAGTGATGCACCAAATGATGAGGACAATGTGCAATCGAATAATGCTGACAGTGCTGAAGTGAACCATGCTCAAAATGGACAAGTCCCGATTGATGATGTGAAAGAAGAATACGACGATGATGAAAATGACGGTGAATATATGTCTTACGATGATGAATGTGAAGATTGTGTCAAGGGAATTTGTCAATTAAACCAACGCCACTTGGTTCTTGAAAATGATGATGCAGTCAATGATGCACCAAATGTTACAGACAATGATCATTTGGAAAGTGTTGCTTCATCTGTTCAAGAACGAAATTCACAAGATGAATTTGTGGATGAAGCCTTCGATGATGATGGTGAAGATCAACTTTTGTCCTCAAGTCAACAAAACAACGATCATTCGAATGCATCGATTGTACCATCGACTATGAACAATTCAAATGAACATTTGTCAACTGTACAAATCACTTGCCCACCAACAAACCAACTCCAAACCTCCACCAAACAATCGAATAACAACTTGACCAATCATAATGAAGTTGGGGATTTTGATGATTGTTTTAATGAAATTGAGGAAGATGATGATGAAACAATTGACGAACAGATTCAAATCAACCAAGATAACGAAGAATCGCCTTTACCTGTTAAAAAACAAAAACTGGATACAACTCATTCCCTCATTGGCCAATCACAGGTCAATGGACACTGTCCAATTGCATGTGATGAAGCAGTCAACCAACAATCGATTCCTTTTACCATTGGACTACAATCAACGAGCAGAAAGCGAATTCCTAAGAAAATATTCGGCGCTGATCAATCGAATGGTCAAGTGAAAAGTGACAAACGGAAGAACAAGAATAATTCACTAAAATCTGCGGGAAAAGTGAAACCTATAAAAGCTGAGGAACTTGTCAAAGTAAAAGATCATGAAGTTAAAAAAGAAACAAAACTAGAAATTGTGACACTCGAATTGAACTGCACCGAGCCTGGTTGTACGAGGATCTCGACGAGTGGAGGCTGGCAGTCACATGTGTGGAGTTGTCACCGAAAAAGCGCTTTCAAACAACTCGAGGACAATGTTCGCCATAACGATCGGTGAGTCGATTTGAGTTGTTTTAAATATTGTTTAATTTTATTAAATATTACACCAATCATAGTGGCATAATCGAATATGCTTGCACTGATTGCGACGTTGTGTGCACGTTGCAAGATTCGCTCAATCAACATTGGAAGGCATTTCATCAATCAGGAAAATTTCAATGCTCTGGTTGTGGGTTTGTAGCCAATTTGTGGTGTGTAGTGAATGATCATATTCAAGAGATTCATTTTCAAAAGATTCTAAAACAATGCACTTATCAAGGATGTAACAGAGTATTTAAGAGCAGCTACGATTTAGAAAAACATGAGCGAATGCACAGTTTCAAAATGCAATTCATGTGTATTTGGGACAAGTGTCAATCAGCTTTCACTCAACATTCAACTGCAATTCGACATGTCCGGACTCATCATTTTCGCTTGCCTCAAACGATTAAGGAACAAAACGAACTGAACATAATCGACGAGCGTGAACCGAGAGAATACGTGAAAGTAGTGAAACAAGTTGAGGAAATCTTGCAAAAAGACGATACTAAACAACTCAAAGCTAAATTGAACTGCACCGAACCTGGCTGTAAGGCTATTTTGAATAGTCTTAAATTATGGAAGGAACACTTGTTGACTAATCATGGTCAAATGCCTTAAAACCACCTCGAGGACAAACCGGCGAATCGAGATGTAGTCACAAAATAGCTTGTTTGTGTGTGTTATCCAAATGGACTGACGCCCATCCAAAAATGTTCGTTTTGTTATTTTGTAGTCGAATTTAACTTTTGGAAATAAAGTTTCTATTTACCAAATAGGTTTTTAAGTATACCGCCAAAACAATCACAACATCGAAAACAGTAGAGACATCTGTTTGGTGTAGCTGTTACGCCTGTTCTGTAGTTATGAAACTCAACACGGCAACCTGCATTGGTGGCTGCATGTGGTTTGTTCCGTATTGAGTCGATTGTTATTGTTTACCTTCTGTCAAAAGCTTTACGGCTAGAGGTAGAGCGGGGTGAGCCAGCACACAGTGAGTGGGGGAATACAAAAAGATTGTAGAGCATTAGAAAACGGGTGCAAAAGGTGGTAGAGCATGATGAATTACCTTCATGGGATCGTTATCTACTGATTAGACACTTCTATTAGCCAAAATGATCAAATCCTCGACCAATAGGATTCAAAAAACAAACTCACAATGTGCTCTACCACAGTCAACCTGACATTGAAGGTTGTGTACAACTTGTGTTACACAACCTTCATATACCAAATGCTCATTGGACACAGGCACACACTCACACACACAATACACACGATACTGATGGACAACGTGGATCTTATTATCACGCAGCCAACACCCAATTTAGAGAGTGGATCTTTTATTTCATAATTAACAATTTAGGACAACATTTGCACTACAAATGTGAACATCGAATCAAAAAAACTTGCATTTGACAGTTAAAAACTTTGTCATCTAATCATACTAAAATGGCAATGTCTGATTGTTCCTTTGACAATATAGCTAATGTCTTTTAAGATTATGATTATCGGGACTAGGAAAAATAATCCCGACATAATTTTCTAGCAGTTGTGCATGTGTCTTCACAGCCACGAATTTAATAAGATTCAAAAAACTCACAATGTGCTCTACCTCCGGCTTTGACTCAAAGCACACACACACAAGTACTGCATTCAGCCTCGTGTAATCCATCTCATTGGTTAACAAATTTGCTCGTTTGTGTCGTGTGATTGCACCAAAATGGAACTCACAGCACATCCTCTCTTAACTCTCGTTGAATCCAACGCGAATGGACTCAAACTGCTACTCAAGAATTACATTGATTTCACGGTGGAACGAAATTTTGACCAACTCAAGGACAGCATTGTGGAGATGATTGCTACTGGTAGAGGTCTCAGCTTAACCCGCTTTTTGAAGTGGCGTATTCAGAATAACAAAAATGACGGGCTTTCTTCGTTGAAAAACGCATTAAAAACGTCACTGCTGAAAAACGGGGTAAGGTGAGATCTCTACTACTGGACAGATAGGTCCTCAGAATAATGGCAGTGCATCGGCATATACTCAGACTACATTTCCAACTGGGCAATCAATCTCTGATCTTGAAAATTTGCCAAATTTACATCATTCCAATGATCAATTGGCGAACAGGCCTGACCAAATCACTTTGCCATCACTCGTGAACACCATCACCACCTCAGCACTGATCAAGCAAGAGTGTCTTGACAGTTCATCAAGCACAATTCCAATCAATGTCCAGTGCAATGATGCACCAAATGATGAGGACAAGGAGCAATCGAACAATGCTGACATTGAAGTGAACCGTGCTCAAAATGGACAAGTCTCGATTGATGAGGTGAAAGAAGAATACGACGATGATGAAGGTGAAGGTGACGGTGAATATATGTCTTATGATGATGAATGTGAAGATTGTGTCAAGGGAATTTGTGGTTTGGATGGTGAAAATGATGATTAACACTATGATGCACCAAATGTCACAGAGAATGCTCATTTGGAAAATATTGAGATTTCATCATCGTTTCAAAGCCGAGATTCACAGGATGAATTTGTGGAAGAAGGCTTTGATGTTGATGGTGAAGATAAACTTTTGCCAACAAGTCAACCAAACAATGACCACTCTACTGCATCGATTGTACCATCGACGATGTACAATGAAAATGACCAATTGACACCAGATCAAATCACTTTGCCACCAACTAACCAACTCCAAACCAAACAATCGAATAACAACTTGACCAATCAAAATGAAGGTTAATGTTTTATGGACGGACATATTTCCACTTTACTTGATCATGGTTCAAGGTAAAAGTTCCCGGATCATTGTCCAATTGTCCACCATTCATCACTACTGCAATTTAATCTAATCCACCCTCATACAATGTCTGTCGATATGAATCGATTGGAATCGAAACAAATTTTATTCAAACAAAAAAACATTGTGGAAAAGGTTTTTGGATATACCGCCAAAACAGTTAGGCTTCGAAAACAGTAGCGACATCTGTTTGTTGCTGTTATTGTTGATTTTTGTAGTTACGAAGCTCAACACGACAGCCTTTACACCTGCAGTGGTGGCTGCATGTGGTCTGTTGCTGTTCCGTATTGAGTCGATTGTTATTGTCTGCCTTCTGTCCCAGGACACGCACTGCATATGCACTCAGGGTGATCTGTCAAATTGGTTTGCTCGTTTGTCTTTTGTGATTGCACCAAAATGTCATTTCCAGTTCACCCTCTGTTGGGTCTGTTGGAGGACAACCGGAATGGACTCAAGTCACTGCTCACTCATCACATCGATGCCACCGTAGACTATCAATTTGACTTACTCAAGAACACTATTCTCAGGATGATCACTACTGGACACATTGATCCCCTGTACGAGGATACCGAAAATGCATTGTCATTCTCAACTCAGAACACTTTCACAACTTATCAATCAAATGTCGATCATGCTAATTTGTCAATTTTGCATCATTCCAATGGCCACTTGGATACTGCATACAATCAAAACATTATGCCTTCTGAGGATGTGAATGCACTCGGGTCCTTTCACTCTCAACTCAATACCACTCAAGTCAATTCAAGTAATGAACAGTGTCCTTTGTCAGGCTCAATTCCAATCAATGTCCAGTGCAATGATGCACTAAATAATCATGACAAGGAGCAATTAAACAATATTGCCATTGACGTGAACGATGGCCAAAATGGACAAGTCCCGATGGATGATGTGAAAGAAGAATACGACGATGATGATGATGAGGATTATTACGAAGATGAAGGTGAACATATGTCGGGTAGTGATGAATGTGAAGATTGTGCCAATGGAATTTGTGGTTTGGATGGTGAAAATTATGATGGACAAAATGATGGACAAAATGATGCACAAAATGATATTGACAATAATTATTTAGAAAATAATATGATTTCTTCAAAGTTGGTTCAAAACCTAGATTCACAGAATGACGATGTGGAAGATCAACTTTTGCAAACAAGTCAACAAATTGTTAACAATGACCACTCAAATACAGACAAACCAGTCACTCAACAATCGAATCCATCCACCAGTGGACTACGATCGTCGGGCAGAAAACGAATTCAAAAGAAACTGATCGGTGATGATCAATCGAATGGTCAAGTGAAAAGTGACAAACGCAAATGCACGACTCGATCGAGTAAAACAGTGAACAAAGTGAAAAACCAGGAAGTTGAGGAAGAAAAAGATGATGATGATGAAGAAGAAGAAGTAACCAAACTCAAAATCATTACACTCAAAGTGAACTGCACCGAAACTGGTTGCAAGAAGTTTTTTAAAAGTTGTAAAATGTGGAAGAAACATTTGTCCTCAATCCACGGTCAAATGCCTTACAAAGAACTCGATGACAATGTTCGACCCAACCAACAGTAAGTCATTGCACCATTGTCACTGTGTTTGAGTCTATCTAATTATTCAATATTTTCCCAATCATAGCGGCCATACCGAATATCCCTGCATTGCATGTGCAGTAGAATGCAAATCACAAGATTTACTGTATAAACATTGGAGAAACAATCATCTAGCAGGCAAATATAAGTGTTCTGACTGTGCGTTTGTGGCCAACTTTTCGAGTAAAGTTCGCACTCATCAACGAAACAACCATCGCTCCAACAGATTCCAATGCACTCACCAGGGATGTAATAGAACGTTTGCGGGAAACCGTGATTTGGAACAACACCAACGAATCCATAACGGCGATAGACCATTCGTGTGTGCTTGGGACAATTGTGGATCGACTTTCAATCAACATTCACATGCAATTTGTCATGTCCGAACAAAACATTTTCGCTTGCCTTCGACAGTGAAAGAGCAACACGAACTGAACATAATCGAGGATCGTGACCCGAAAGTGTATGTCCAAGTGATGTCGTGAGGCTAATGTAAATTAAATAGATTGATGATTTGATCATGTTCATCGTTCACTGAGTTCATTGTCCAATAACACACTCACCATTCACCACATATGTAAGCCCACCATATCCGCACATATTCACTTGTTTATACAACTATTTGAAATAAACTTTACATTTTCTCAAAATCAACAAACCAAAAAATCTCCCGAATAGGTCTAGGTCAAAGTCTCAGTCAAGTAAATCATAGTAGCTTCCTTGTTTAGAAATTTTGAAATTTTGAAAATCCAACATGTTAATCAATGTAAATGTTGATCAACAGAAAGATTTGATGACATTGTGACAGCGTAATGTGATATATGTCCAGAATTAAAGTTATAACTTACAGAATTCTTAACTTTTTAACATGGGACTTTCATATTTATTTATTAGATAGTTTTGATTTTGTGCTAAAAAATTTACAACATTAAACTATTTGAATGATCAACATTATTAATGTTTACTATGGACAGACGCTCAAGTCATATTTCGTTTATATAATTAAAAGTTTTAATTGAAAGTTTTAATTCAGATTGCGAAACAGTAGCCCCATCTATTGTCAACTCGCAGTGGTGGCTGTCAGCAGAATGTTGTTGTCTGCTTTGGTACTCACTACACATGCAGAGTACCGCTGGTTTAATCTATTTCACTTGCATTTGATCGTTTATATCTCTATATCTTTTATTCTTCTAAAATGTCAGTGCCACCATCTCACCCTCTTCTTCGTCTGGTGGATGCCAACAAGAATACCCTCAAATGTGCTCTCGTCAAGTACATAGATGTCACGGTGGAACAACAATTTGGCCAACTCAGAAACAGAATTGTGCACATGGTCGAGTCGGGTGAGATTGTCCTGGGCAATGTTAATGCTATCGAGTCAACTCAAGCCAACGATACTCAAGTGAATGCAAGTAATCAACAGTCCACATCAGACACTTTTCCATGTTCCTCACTGAGCACCATCACCACTCCACAACTGATCAAGCAGAAATGTCTTGAAGACTGGTCAAGCACAATTCCAATCAATGTCCAGTGCAATGATGCACCAAATGATGAGGACAAGGAGCAATCGAACAATGCTGACATTGAAGTGAACCATGCTCAAAATGAACAAGTTCCGATTGATGAGGTGAAAGAAGAATACGAGAGCGATGATGGGGATGAATGTGAAGATTGGGTCAATGGAATTTGTCAACTAAACCAAAGTCACTTGGTTCGTGAAAATGATCATACAGACAATGTTACACCAAATGATATTGACAATGATCATTTGGAAAATATTGGAATTTCCTTGGTTCAAGGCGATTTGTCAACTGAACAAATCACTTGCCCACTAACCAACCAATGCCAAACCTCAACATTACAATCGAATAGTAAGTTGTCCAATCATATTGAGGATGAAGTTGGTGATTTTGATGTTTGTCTTAATGGAATTGAGGAAGAAGATGATGAAACAAATGACGAACAAATTCTAATCAACCAAAATGATGAAGAATCGCGTTTACCTGCTAAAAGGGGAAAGATTGGACCAAACTCAACCACCAAATGAACAGTTACAGGTCAAGGGACAGTGTCCAATTGAAACGACACCAGTCAACAGTCAAATTGAATGTGAAGAACTAGTCATTCAACAATCGATTCCATCCACTAGTGGACTACAGTCGTCGGGCAAAAAACGAAGGCCAATGAAAATGTCAGGTGATGTTCAAACGAATGGTCAAGTGAAAAGTGACAAACGGAAAAGCATGACTCAATCGAGTAAAGCAGTGAAAAAAAGTGAAAGCTAAAAATGGCGAGGAAATAGATGAAGAAAGTGGTGAAGATAAAGGAGAAAAAGAAACGGAACCCAAAATTGTAACACTCGAATTAAACTGCACCGAGACTGGCTGTAATAGTGTCTTTAGGAGTCTCGAAGGGTGGAAGGGCCATGTGTGGATGAGTCACCGAAAATCAGCCTTTAAACACCTCTACGACAATGTTCGACGCAACCAACAGTAAGTCATTGTACCATTGTCATAATGTGATCGAGTGTTACTAATATTTTCTCATCATATAGTGGCCAGACCGAATATCCCTGCACTGAATGCGATGTAGTGTGCAAACAATTTCCAGTTTATATCAGTTATCATTGGCAAGAATTTCATCAATCAGGTAAATTTCAATGCTCAGCTTGTGACTTTGTGGCCAATTTGTGGTGTGAAGTGGAGTATCATATTCAGAAGAATCATATTCAAAAGAAACATCCTTCCAGAAAATTTCAATGCACTCATCCGGGATGTAATAGAGCATTTACGAGCACAAAAAATTTACAAGAACACGTACCAGTTCATAGCAATGAGAGACCATTCGTGTGTATTTGGGACAATTGTCAGGCAACTTTAAAGCGACATAAAACTGCACTTCGACATGTCCGGACTCAACATTTTCGCTTGCCTCCAACGGTTAGAGAACAAAACAAACAGAACATAATCGACGAACGTGACCCGAAAGAGTTTGTTCAAGTGTTGCGAGGTTAATGTTTTATGGACTGGCATATTTACTTGATCATGTTCAAGGTAAAAGTTCCCGGATCATTTTGTCCAATTGTCCACCATTCATCACCATTGTAATTTCAACTCTCATACAAAGACAAAAAATATATTTAACGTTTGTTTTTTCAGCAATTTTTTGACTGACATTCAAAACTTCTTTAAAAACATTCAAGTTTGTACATTTTGTTTTAGAATACTAAATTTTTTTCGGGTTCCCTGAATTTGGTTATTTTGGGCCACAATGTTTTCAATCTCTGTAAATGTTTCTTAGATTTTGTTGATTTTCAATTGTCAAATGACACTTGCGCATTAATTAATTTCCATTGACTTTTACACTTTTAATTTTTTAAGCAATTTTTTTGCAATTTGCACTTTTGTCACTTCAAAAATAATCGTTATTCATTATATCACCCAGATGGGGGATCATTGTCAATTTATGCGGGGATTTAGAGACACGATTATTTCTGAACTGACAAAAGTACAGATTACAAAAATTTTTGCTTAAAAATTAAATGTAAAAAAGTCAATTGAAATTAATTAACGCGCAAGTGTCAATTGACAATTGAAAATCAACAAAATCTAAGAAACATTTACAGAGATTAAAACATTGTATCCCAAAGTTACCAAATTTAAGGCACCAGAAAAAATTTTAATATTCCAAAACAAAATGTACAAACATAAATGATTTTAAAATCCCCGCATAAATTGACAATGATCCTCCATTTGGGCGATATAATGCATTCATATGCTCAATATGGGCACAGGAGTATAGGACGATTTTATATATAACAAATTAAAATAATGCACCAACAAAAAAGTCTATTCTCTCGATTGAATTGCAGTACCATGACCGATACTTTACGTGCTCAACTGTTGACCATTTCGGTGCTGGCCCTGCAGAGGCAAATGTACCACAATCGAGGACTCAATGTCGCCACTCCAGCCCACAACAACTCAACTTACGATTTTGTGATTGTCGGTGCACCGCCGGTTGCATTGTCGCCAGTCGTCTGTCCCAGAACCCAAATAGTTCAGTTCTGTTGCTCGAAGCTGGTGGCCCTTTGACCATCACCGCAGACATGATGCCTGCATACTACAACTTTGACTACAACTGGGGCTACTACACCACGCCACAGCGCAATGCCGCATTTGGACTGAGCAATCGACAGGTCTTTCAACCGAGGGGCAAAATACTTGGCGGATCACACGCCATAAACACTGCCTTCTACAGTCGAGGAAACCCACGAGATTATGACTACTGGGCGAGTCAACATGGCGCCACGCAGTGCCGGCCCACGAGATCATTCCAAGGTAGGCAAAGTGTTCATTTACCGCTCTTAACCCTCAGTTTACCGCCTTTGGCGTAAGTTAAATTGACCAGAAATCGTAAAAATTATCCCAAGCCATTTTACCGCCTCTGAAAACGATAAACAAGGTCATTCTTGCCTACCTTCGCCTACTGGCTGGGCCGGCACTGGATGTTGGCTGGTCTGCGAATCTCAACTCGATTATGAACGTACAAAATCTAGCCAACTTCCTAGCCCACAGTGAGGGTCCCCTAACTCGGTTGCCCATTTCGGAAACATATGTGCCTACAGGAGTGAATGGGGACAAAGAACGGGCTCATCTACGGCCAGGTCAACCAGATCAGTCCAGACATGGAAGTTGTCCTTCAGGGATATGACCAAAGCAACCAGAAGGCTTGGAGAAGCTACTTTGAGCCACTAGTGGGTAATAATAGACGCTTTAGTTTAGCTTTTGGCCCTTTCAGAACAGTGACCAGTGGCACGGTGAGACTCGCATCCAACGATCTGTACATCCATCCACTGATTGATCCAAACTACTTTGCAAATCGAAGAGATCTCCTCGCACTGGTGCGTACCATGAGTGTGGCCATGAAGATTGTGGAAAGTGAGCACATGAGACCATATTTGGAGTATACACCAGTGCCGGTGCCCGGTTGTGTTCTATGCACTCACGTGCCCATGAGTGAATGTACCTCCTATTTGATTTGTGTAGCCCAAACGATGACGGCCACATCGTTCCACCCAGTGGGCACATGTCCAATGGGCAATGAGACAAGTCGATCGGCGGTGGTCGATCCGAGACTTCGAGTGAGCAATGTAGCTAACCTGCGAGTGGTAGATGCTTCAGTGATGCCTTCAATTCCAAACTCAAACATCAATGCGCCCACTATGATGATTGGCGAAATGGCCTCGGACTTTATTAGACAGGACAATCGACTGTAAATAGAGGTGAAAATGAGTCGATTGGTATTAAAATATTCGGACATATCCTGCATGTTTATAATTATAAATAAAATTGCATTGGCCAATTCTAAGGCACCACAGAGTGCAATGCTGTATTGAGATAAATAATTTACAATTAGATAGCAACATGACGTTGCTCGAAAAAGTGCAAGTGCAGTCAATCAAGTTTAGTTGCACAAATATTTGAGCTGGAGGGAGAATACTTGGCTGACCAAAGGGTTTGACCGTTATGTTCGCTCTGTGTTATAAAAAATTCGATTTGTTCAATAAATAAATTGGGGAAGGAGATATGTAAGATGTGGAATGGATTTGTTCAATTGAAAATTATGGTCTCTACTGAGCTGGAGGGAGAATACTTGGCTGACCAAAGGGTTTGACCGTTATGTTCGCTCTGTGTTATAAAAATTCGATTTGTTCAATAAATAAATTGGACCAGGAGATATGTAAGACGTGGAATGGATTTGTTCAATTGAAAATTATTGTCTCTACTGAGCTGGAGGGAGAATACTTGGCTGACCAAAGGGTTTGACCGTTATGTTCGCTCTGTGTTATAAAAATTCGATTTGTTCAATAAATAAATTGGGGAAGGAGATATGTAAGACGTTGAATGGATTTGTTCAATTGAAAATTATGGTCTCTACTGAGCTGGAGGGAGAATACTTGGCTGACCAAAGGGTTTGACCGTTATGTTCGCCCTGTGTTATAAAAATTCGATTTGTTCAATAAATAAATTAAACCAGGAGATATGTAAGACGTGCAATGGATTTGTTCAATTGAAAATTATAGTCTCTACTGAGCTGGAGGGAGAATACTTGGCTGACCAAAGGGTTTGACCGTTATGTTCGCCCTGTGTTATAAAAATTCGATTTGTTCAATAAATAAATTAAACCAGGAGATATGTAAGACGTGCAATGGATTTGTTCAATTGAAAATTATTGTCTCTACTGAGCTGGAGGGAGAATACTTGGCTGACCAAAGGGTTTGACCGTTATGTTCGCTCTGTGTTATAAAAAATTCGATTTGTTCAATAAATAAATTGGGGAAGGAGATATGTAAGACGTTGAATGGATTTGTTCAATTGAAAATTATGGTCTCTACTGAGCTGGAGGGAGAATACTTGGCTGACCAAAGGGTTTGACCGTTATGTTCGCCCTGTGTTATAAAAATTCGATTTGTTCAATAAATAAATTAAACCAGGAGATATGTAAGACGTGCAATGGATTTGTTCAATTGAAAATTATAGTCTCTACTGAGCTGGAGGGAGAATACTTGGCTGACCAAAGGGTTTGACCGTTATGTTCGCCCTGTGTTATAAAAATTCGATTTGTTCAATAAATAAATTAAACCAGGAGATATGTAAGACGTGCAATGGATTTGTTCAATTGAAAATTATGGTCTCTACTGAGCTGGAGGGAAATACTTGGCTGACCAAAGGGTTTGACCGTTATGTTCGCTCTGTGTTATAAAAAATTCGATTTGTTCAATAAATAAATTAAACCAGGAGATATGTAAGACGTGCAATGGATTTGTTCAATTGAAAATTATGGTCTCTACTGAGCTGGAGGGAAATACTTGGCTGACCAAAGGGTTTGACCGTTATGTTCGCTCTGTGTTATAAAAATTCGATTTGTTCAATAAATAAATTAAACCAGGAGATATGTAAGACGTGCAATGGATTTGTTCAATTGAAAATTATGGTCTCTACTGAGCTGGAGGGAGAATACTTGGCTGACCAAAGGGTTTGACCGTTATGTTCGCTCTGTGTTATAAAAATTCGATTTGTTCAATAAATAAATTGGGAAAGGAGATATGTAAGACGTGGAATGGATTTGTTCAATTGAAAATTATGGTCTCTACTGAGCTGGAGGGAGAATACTTGGCTGACCAAAGGGTTTGACCGTTATGTTCGCTCTGTGTTATAAAAATTCGATTTGTTCAATAAATAAATTGGGGAAGGAGATATGTAAGACGTGGAATGGATTTGTTCAATTGAAAATTATGGTCTCTACTGAGCTGGAGGGAGAATACTTGGCTGACCAAAGGGTTTGACCGTTATGTTCGCTCTGTGTTATAAAAATTCGATTTGTTCAATAAATAAATTGGGGAAGGAGATATGTAAGACGTGGAATGGATTTGTTCAATTGAAAATTATGGTCTCTACTGAGCTGGAGGGAGAATACTTGGCTGACCAAAGGGTTTGACCGTTATGTTCGCTCTGTGTTATAAAAATTCGATTTGTTCAATAAATAAATTGGGGAAGGAGATATGTAAGACGTGGAATGGATTTGTTCAATTGAAAATTATGGTCTCTACTGAGCTGGAGGGAGAATACTTGGCTGACCAAAGGGTTTGACCGTTATGTTCGCTCTGTGTTATAAAAATTCGATTTGTTCAATAAATAAATTGGGGAAGGAGATATGTAAGACGTGGAATGGATTTGTTCAATTGAAAATTATGGTCTCTACTGAGCTGGAGGGAGAATACTTGGCTGACCAAAGAGTTTGACCGTTATGTTCGCTCTGTGTTATGAAAATTCGATTTGTTTACACCCAACACCCACCTAACCACATAACCAAACGTAAACCTACACCTAACAACGCCCAACAACCACCTAACCACCTAACCTAACCTACACCTAACGACACCCAACACCCACCAAACAATTTTCAAATTTAAAAAAAAAAACACCCACCAAACCACCTAACCTAACCTACACCTACACCAAACAACGCCCAACAACTATCAAAATTCGAAATTTCAATTGTTGATCAAAATTTTTCCTTTGTGGCATTGTTGCACTTTTTATGATGACATTGTTGTACGCAACAAACAGCGTGACAGACAAACATCCGTACACCAGAATTTTAATAGAAGTGGGATGGGATGGGATTTTATTCCAACAAAAACATTGAAGCAAATGTTTTTAGATTTATTGCCAAAACAAACATAGCATCGAAGACAGTAGTGACATCTGTTAGTTTTAGCTGTCAGGTCTGTTGTAGTTATAAAGTTCAACACGGTAACCTTTAACCTGCAGTGGGGGCTGCATGCAGTAGTCTGTTGCTGTTCCGTATTGAGTCGTTTGTTATTGTCTGCCTTGACAAGGTCTTGCAAGTCCTAGCACACGAGCACCGAGTCCACCAAATTGGTTTGCTCCAAAATGGAACTCACAACACATCCTCTCTTAAGTCTCGTTGAATCCAACGCGAATGGACTCAAACTGCAACTCAAAAATTACATTGATTTCACGGTAAAACAACAATTTGACCAACTCAAGAGCAGTATTTTGGAGTTGATTTCAACTGGACAGATTGATCCTCAGAGTAATGACAGTGCATCGACTCTGGCTACATTTCCAAGTGGTCAATCAATCACCGATACTGAAAATTTGCCGAATTTTCATCATCCCAATGATCAATTGGCAATCACGCCTGAACAACTTACTTTGCCATGTTCCTCACTAGTGAGCACCATCTCACCAGTGATCAAGCAAGAATATCTTGAAGACTCATCAATTCCAACCAATGTACACAACAATGTTGAACCAAATGAGGATGACAATGATCAAGCGAACAATATTGGAATTGAAGTGAACGATGCTCAAAATGGACAAGTCTCGATTGATGATGTGAAAAAAGAATACGACGATGATGACGAAGATAGAGAAGTTCATCAAGTTGATACTCAGCAAACGGAAACTGAAGTGAATGTATCTGCATCAGTTCAACCTTCACCATCACATCACCAAACTGCTCCATCAACTGCATCAATTGCACCATCGACTGTGAACAATTCAAATGACCAATTGTCAACTGATCAAATCACTTGTCAACCAGCTCATCTAACCACTGCTCCACTGATCAAGCACGAATGTGACAAACCTTCATCAAGCCCAATTCCAATCAATGTCCAGTGCAATGATGCACCAAATGATGAGGACAATAATCAATCGAACAATGCTGGCATTGAAGTGAACCATGCTCAAAATGGACAAGTCCCGATTGATGAGGTGAAAGAAGAATACGACGATGATGAAAATGAAAATGAAGGTGAATATATGTCTTATGATGATGAATGTGAAGATTGTGTCAATGGAATTTGTCAATTAAACCAACGCCACTTGGTTCGTGAAAATGATAATACAAACAATGACGCACCAAATGTTACTGACAATGATCATTTAGAAAATACTGGGGATCCTTCAGCAATTCAAGAACGAGATTTACAGGATGAATTTGTGAATGAAGAGGTCGATGATGATGGTGAAGATCAATTTTTGCCAACAAGTCAACCAAACAATGGCCACTCTACTGCATCGATTGTACCATCGACTTTGTACCATGCAAATGACCAATTGACAGCAGATCAAATCACTTTGCCACCAACCAACCAACTACAAACCTCCGCTAATCAATCGAATCTTGACTTGACCAATCATAATGAAGATGAAAATTTTGATGGTTGTTTCAATGAGATTAGAGAAGAAGATGAAACTGGAAAACAGATTGAAATCAACCAAGATGATGAAGAATCGAGTCGACTTAATGAGATGGAAAGTGTGGACCCAACTCAACCACCCAGTGAACAATCACAGGTCAAGGGTCAGTGTCCAATTGAAACGACACAAGTCAACAGTCAAATTGAATGTGATGAAGCAGTTATTCCACAATCGATTCCATTCCCCACAGTGAATGAAAGTGAACTACGATCGTTGATCAGAAAACCAATCTCAAAGATCGGTAATGATCAATCGGGTGGTGAAGTGAAAAGTGACAAACGGAAAAGCGCGACTCAATCGAGTGAAGCAGTGAAAAAAGTGAAACACCAGGAAGTTGATGAAATTGAAGACGACGAAGAAGATGATGATGATGGTGAAACAAAACCTCAAGTTGTGCCACTCGAAGTGAACTGCACCGTGAGACCATTTGCGTGTATCTGGAACAATTGTCAATCAACATTTGATTGTCATTCTGCGGCTATTCGACATGTCCGCACACAACATTTTCATTTGCCTGAATCAATTGAAAGACAAACAGAACTGAACATAATCGAGACACCGAATCCGAACGATTATGTCCTAGTGTCGTGATGGACTGATACACATTTTCCCATTTACTTTATAATGTTCAAGATCATAGTCTGATCATAGTTGCCGGATCATTGTCCAATGGATAGAGTGTCAGGGACCAGTGGATCCGCTGGTAAAAAAAATTGAATTTTGTCATAATAAATTTTAATAAAAAAAACCTTTTGTTTTTGATTTTATCTCATAATACAATCAAAGAAATTTTTTGAACAAAAACAAAATGTATGCAATGTAGATCAAAATTAACTGAAAAATGCCAATTTACGAACTTATAACAAATCCAAAGTATAAATTGAGATATTTTATCGGTGATTAACAAAGTTTGAATCATTTTCTACACAGTTTTGAATGGTATCTTTTTAAAGTAGCACAATTTGAGTGGACTCATTTGCTTTTGATTAACATGAAGAAATGCCTTCCAAATTATGATTTTAGTTTTAAATTTACAAAATATATTGATAATCTTTTCGTTAATCTTTTTAGGAATGAATGCACAAACTTTCATTTTCACTTTACATTGAGCAAACTGAGAGTTGAACATTTTCCTAAAATCCATTAGCCATTTTTGTAAACTTTTTGCTTATAACAAATATAATAGCAGTGCAAATGTGGGAATGTATAAACAATTTGTAAACGATGGCTTTCCTTTTCAAAGTTTCCTTTTTGAATCGATTATGGTTGAAATACTTTATGTTGTGGAATAAACTTGAGAAAACAAATTTAACGAAAATGAAGAAATTTTGACATATGAAAAGATCATTAATTCATCGGTAAATGATAAATGATTTTGTGATCCCACAATCGATCAGAATCATGTGTTGTTTTCAATTTCATCGTGTGTATGTTTTAAGGAATTTACCAAAATATTTTGGTTAGAAAATCGATTTTTCTTTCTCTTTACTTGAATGATATCACATTCAAGTAAAGAACTCTAGTTGTTTCATAGGGATCGTTGTTTTTCCGATTCAAATCTATCTGTATATTTTGTATTTAAATTATAATCGTTACCTCGAAGGATCTAGAAAGGTCCGGGTGATGGCGACTGCAGCGCCATCCCCTACAAAAATGATTAATGTATGATTCATTTTACAAATAATCCGAAAATCCGAAATTGAAAACTTCAGTTTTGAATTTAATTGACTTAAGGACAGTCGCGGAGTTACTGTTTTACGAATGGCCCCTCTTCACATTTTAGTGCTTTTTTCATTGATCTTTGAAAGGCCATAAGTCAGTTAATACTATTCCGATTGTGTCATATTATATCTTAAATTAAAGATAAAGACCGTTAGGCTTTATTTGGATTAGTAAACATTTCAAGAAATAATTTTTTGTTACGGATATAGATCGAATAATGTAAAAAGTAGGGTATTTTTACACTTTGATAAGATCTCACAATGAACTGAGATAAAATTTGATAGATGTTTTCTAATCCATTTTTAGTAAATGTTGTTACCTTTAATTAAAACCCGGACTCAACAAAATCGGTTAAATTTTGAATGTAATATGGCAAAAACAAAATGGTTAGTTCGAGGTTTACAGGAGAAGGAAAAAACTAAAATGTAAGCATTGGCCGGTAGGGGGAAAATACGAAAAGTGCATCTTGGAAATGTTGATTTTTCTGGACTTCCAGTCGGAATTTTGATCTAATTTTTTGTCAGATGATAGATAATGAGATAACTGATAACTTAAGATCTTAAAATAATTTGAAATTTTTAACCAAAAAATTGCTCCGCGACTTGCCTTAAAGCAACAAACAACAAATCAAATTACGTAATTAGCGAGCTAATTAGCATTTGTAACAAATGTGCAACTTTGTACAAGTGCAACACGTGAAGAAGAAGTCTAATCGAGTGTAATAAAGCACAATTGTCCCCATGCAAGTGCAAAATAATACTGCGGACATGTGTACGTACTGACAATGAGTTGAGTTTGCACTTAATTGACTACATTTGGTGGTGTACGTTTTTGTCTGATAAAAAATTGTGCTTGTAATAAAAAGTATATTGCGAATGCATTCCAACTAATACCAAGTTCATTTGTGCCTGCAATGTGCCAGAGACATTCTGAATACATTGTGCATATGCATATTGTAACTATTGCATAGTGCAACTAATAATACTAAACGTCCATCACTCAATCAATGAGCTTTTTGTATGCAAATTTCAGATATATAAGATATTTCTTTCAAGCCACTAAAGCCAAGTTCAAATTGCAACCTTTTATAAATTTTTAGTTTCAATCTTAAATCTTAAGAAGAAAAAAGCAGAAGAAAAGATGGCTTCACCAGTGGAAACGTACAAATTGGCAACCCGAGAGAACTTTGATGCTTTTCTGGAAGCTCTTGGTATGTTTGAAAATTTCGTTAAAGATTTACGATTTTTGAATATTTTTTCAACAGGTGTTCCAGATGATAAACGAAAAAATGTTGTGAATGCAGACTTGAGCGTTGAGGTTTCAACCACTGAGGATGGCTACATTCTATTCAAGGAGATTGCTCCCTTCAAGACGAGCACTATTCGATTTAAGGTTGGCGAAGAGTACGAGTACGAACGACTGGACAGCAAAAAAGTGAAAGGTATCATCACTGCAGTGGACAAAACCTACACCGCCATTGAACACGACGATGGTAGTGTCAAGAGTAAATACATTCAACAGTTTACCGCTGATGGGCTTATTTCGGTAATTGTGTTATTTTTTTAAATCGCAAATCTAATTAATTATATTTTTCCAATGTTTATAGACGTCCACCGTGAACGGAGTCTCATCCACTCAAGTCTATAAACGTGTTTGACTGATCGATTCAATTTTGTTTGCTGCTTCTTAAAAATTACAATTTTTTTCGATAACTTTAGAATAGCTAAAAATTTTTAGTTAAGAGTTGTTAAAATATAAACTATCCAATAAAGTTGTTAGTTAAATCGAACGCTTCCACAATGACTTGATCCAAATTATCCGGTCCAACTTCGTAGAGCAGCATTCGAAAGATGTCTCGCACTCGACCAATGGTGGCCATCGAGTCCAGCAAAGCGGCGAACTTTTGACTTGCTTTTTCGGTGCAACCAAATTTGTGCTCGAAATAACGATGAAGCAAACGAGAGTAAACAAAGTACTGATATCTGAGAAATTCATGCAAAAAATTGAGTATTAGTTTATTCAATTTAGCACTAATTATAATTTATTACCGGATAAACTCTGGATTGGAATAATTTGGTCTGCTTTGAAATAAATACAATACTGTAGCCTGTAAAATATAAAATATATGTCAAGATTTAAATAAGTTACCGTAAATGAGAATTTTAAAACGTAGAATGCCTAGTCATTCCTGGAGACTGCTTAGGCAAAAGGCGGAAAAAAGGAATTTCAAAATTTTTTTCTTTGATTTGCCTAGGCAGTCTCAGAAATGACGAATTTTGCGTTTGGACGGTAACTTGATTGATCAACAAATTGAATTGGGCTTGACTTTCCAAATCACGAACGACCACATCATTGTCCATCTCAAGATGGAATGCATGTCCATACTGTAAGGCTTCCTCTAGACAATCTATGTTTTTCATACATTTGAGATTGTCTTTGGTGACTAGTACCGCTTGGTTGCCAGATTCGTTCTGTATGATAAATAAATATGTAAATAAATCAATGTCAATCACAGTTTACCGCAATGGAGTAGTAGCAGTGCCTCTCGAAATCATACATGAACATCCTGCGAACAATAGTAAACTCGAAAAAAAACTTTCGCAATATCACAAGCTGATCTCCACTGTTGAGTGACCTGTACCCAGGCACACTTTTGCAGAATTTGACTATTCTCCTTATGTAAAGCGCGGGAAGATTCAAAATTGCTCGTGGATTTGGAGCAGTGCCAATCACGCCAAGTTGTCGTTCATCTTCAAACCAAAATTCAATTGAGCGTTGAATTGTTTGGATATGTTCAAGTTCGTTGTTGTCGAGTATGGCCGGCACAGAGATGTTTTTAAAAGTGCAAAAAAGAATATTCTGTTGAAAATCAATGTTTGCTTTTGATTGGGAATAGTTCAGTTGACTTGCTTGTTGTGCAGCTCTGTGTCTGGAGATTGGCACACGTTTGCACATTCCAATGGCCAAACATTTGTTCATTCGACATTTGGCACAACACTTGCGAGTGACAAAATCAATTTGACAATTCTCGGCGCTTTTCGGACAAATCAATGCCTGTAAATGAAGTTGCACAATCATTTGGTTAACCATTATAAGAAACAAACCAATTCAAAAGCATTCCATTACCCTGAGACTATTTAAAATTAAACTAGTTAGTTAGTTAGTTAGTTAGTTAGTTAGTTAGTTAGTTAGTTAGTTAGTTAGTTAGTTAGTTAGTTAGTTAGTTAGTTAGTTAGTTAGTTAGTTAGTTAGTTAGTTAGTTAGTTAGTTAGTTAGTTAGTTAGTTAGTTAGTTAGTTAGTTAGTTAGCAGCATTAGGACCCACAGACCCGCAAATTGAGGGTTTCAGGGTAATGGAATGCCAATCCAACAGCCCAACACCAAACCAAACCAACACATACACTCAATCTGGTGATGTTTCGATTGAAAAATATTCGACATGGATTGCATGACAGTCCTGAGCGGTTGAAACCTGTCGCGACAAATTAAATTCATAAATAGGCAAACTCAATGAATTATTCAAAAATATAACAAGACCTACACAGTGCATCATCACCGCATACTGCACATCTTTTACTCATCCAATATGACATATTTCAGTATAATACTTTTGACTTTGTTTTTTGAAACTTTGATATTTTGCTAATATTTGGTCTGAGTAAAAACAAATAACGAAAATACTGGAACAATTTCTCGCATCACAGTTCAAACAGTATTTTCAATGAGAAATTGTGTTCATTTTGAGGAATGCGAAACAGATTTTTTTGTATGGTAATTTATATTCAAAGATACATTACACTCAGGCTTTTGTTTACTTGAGTAATCACGAAATAATAATATGCTTTAACCTTAATAATTGTCAAATTAGTCTAGAAAAGTATATGACAAATTGTCAAATATAAATTCAACTCAAAAACATATGTTTGTCAACCAATTTAATTGTTTTCCTTATTGTGTTCAATTTGTAAGGTATCGGTCAGAAGTATCAGAAAATTGTTATAATAACCAAAATGTTGTTACCATTTCAAAATTGACTCACTCAAGGAAATTGTATATACTAAATTAAAAATTATTTTACGGACATATATACGCAATATTGTGAGTTAATTTCACATTTCGAGTTTTGCACTCGAACTTGCACTTGAGTGCTTGCGTTCCTTTCTCGCTAATGTACAAAAGGTAATGCCATTTTGATGGAGTTGGAGCGAGACCATCCAGAAGACAAATATGTTAATTGTAAATTAAATATCTATAAATATATAAATAGCAATGTAAAAAAGATTTTGATACGCATTTTAAACGCACTAATTTTAATGTTCTTTTGCAATGCAAAAATTTGTAATAATACAGTTTTTAAAATAGTTATTTTTTCTAAACAATTTGTTATGCATGTAAATGCATTTAATGAGCATTTATTATTTTAAATTTCAAAACAAATCGACAACATTTTTAGTTGTTAGTGTTATCGTATTGGACACAATCTGCTGGTGTCGCCACTGACCAATGAGTGTGTCACCACTAGAGGACTCTCGTTTACATCTATAAGAGATGCTCATCACACTGTCACACAGACAGAGCAAAAGTACGTGCCTCGTAACCAGCATGTTTTGGTCTAACTCAATACTTTCTTATACAGCTTCCTACATCGACTATTCGCTTCATCGCGCAATCCACTTCATCTAGACGATATTATCTGTACCATAATCTAACTTATTATACATTAAAATTACAGATTATTAGACTTATATGAAGACCGAAGTCGACTGCTTTCAAAGAAACTATTGACCAAGACACTAAGCGGAATTTTTGTGAGCTCTCGTTTGATCCGTTGAAACTTGCTGGAAAAAGGTGTTGGAGTAACAATTCGAAGTTGTCCTGGAACTGTGCGGTAACATGGCTGACGAGCGGCGTGGTTTCCCGGCGTGGGCACTGACCGGTCCAAATTTTTCGACTTGGAAGACTCGAGTGATGGCGGAGATTGATGCACAAGGCCTACACTCTTCACTTGAACTGGTTTCGGCACCTACACCTACGATTACATCTGATAAGGCTGCAGAAGTAGATGCACATGCCAAGAAACGAAAGGAGTACTTCCAAGCAAGAGGCATCATCATAAGAAGTCTTAATGATGAGTGTATGGAGATGATTACCGAAGAATTGACGCCAAAGGGAATCATGGAGATGTTTGAGCACAAGTTCCAGATGAAGAGTGATCTTGCTGTAGCACTAGTACTACGTGACATTCTCCGTCTAAAGGCCGAAGTTGGAAAAATGGGAGAGTATTTTTCAGCCCTTGAAATGCAATATGCGAAAGCCAAAAGGCTGGGCCTTCCATCAATACCTGAGAAGTGGCAAGTTTATTGGATAATTGCTAATATGCCTGAAGAATTGGATCCGGTATATAGCAGACTGACACTGAGAGAAGATGACGACTTTGACGTACACCGTGTAAAGACCCATATAATTGCCGAAGAGGCTCGACAGACCCGTCAAAAGTCGGACGAGCCTTTGTCTCAAACAGAAAATGTGGCCATGGCTGCACGAGGTCGATCTTATCATGGTAGTCACCAGAGAAGAGACAATAATTGTTGGAAATGTGGCAAGCCGGGCCATTACGCAAGGGGTTGCCGTGAGAAAGGAAGCAATTTCAATGAAGATTCTCATCCCCGAAAGACTTCGTGGATCGCTCGCCAACCCGTACCCCCAGAGGGCATGCAAATCAAATCACGTGAGTGAGTCAGCTGATTTTATTCGTTTTTTTGTTGACAGTGCTGCCAGTGAGCACATGACGAAATCGAGAGAAGCTTTCACTTCGGTAGTTGATCTCATCGAACCAATCCCTATTCACGTGGCCAACAATGAGACTATTGATGCAACCGGAGTCGGGAACCTCGAATTCATGGCCAACGACTCGTCAATTACTATTGAGAATGTTGAATACGTTAAAGAAATTGCATCAAATCTTTTATCTGTTCGTCAACTAACGAAAAAGGGAAATGTTGTTGTGTTTAAAGGCGAAAAGTGTGAAATCTACAACAAATATGATGAACTCATAATGTCAACTAGTGCTCAACCTGACGGTCTTTATGCTCTCGATTTGAAGTTGAAGAAGTCAACTGTACAGAAGGCTTGCTTGACTCAGAAGGCAGACTCGGTGATATGGCACCGACGGTTGTGTCATATCCATGAGGAAAAGATCATGAAAATGAAACACAAACATAAGTACCTTCTGGTGTGTGACGAAATATGCGAACCATGTGCGCTGGGGAAGATGGTAAAAACGAGTACCGCGTGGAGACGGAATTAGTATGAAATCTTCACGGCCACTGGAATTAATTCATTCAGATGTTTGTGGACATTTTCCCAAAGCCAATGATCGAAGTCGTTACTTCATCTCGTTTATTGATGATTACTCCAGAGTGTCCTTCATCTATACCATTGAGCACAAAAATGAAGCTTTAAAACGTTTCAAGTGGTTTATAAATATGATGCGTAGGCAAATGCCAGATTTTGAAATATGTCGAATCAAAACTGATAACGGTTTGGAGTACTGTAATCGAGAAGTGAATGAATATTTGAAATCGGAAGGGATTGTCCACAATCGCACTGCTGTCGATGGAAGTCACCAGAATGGAATTGCTGAACGCAAGAATAGAACTCTTGAGGATGGTTTCCGAGCATTGTTGAAACAAAGTGGGATGCCTGATCGATACTGGAGCGAAGCTGTGACTACAGTGAATCACACATTGAATCGAGTGGTATCATCTGCAACTGATGAAGTTCCTGTGAAGCGGTGGACTGGAACTGAGGAAAATCTGGAATACCTGAGAACGTTCGGTTGTCGAGTCTTTGTCCACAATCCACGACCGAAGAATAAAATGGATGATCGGGGATTGAAGGCTGTTTTTGTGGGATACACCGAAACAACTAGAAACTATCGTGTTTTGCTTGATCGTGGAAACATCACGACAGTCGAGGCGTGCAATACGATTTTTAACGAAAATGAATTTCCTTTTAAGAAATCTCAACCTTCACCAAGCGAATCATCTATTACAGTCAGTCAAGTCGAACCGCTGACAGTTGAAACAGAACCACATCCCGAATGCAATGTCGATCAAGAAAGTAGAGTAAATGAAGATTCTGGAATCGACAGAGGCGATCTAACCATGAATCAGACCAGTGAACCTGATAAAGACAATGTCCGAATTAATTCCTCTGAAGAAGACGTCCTGGAAGACATACTGGAAGAAGATGATACAGCGTCACAAGCAATTCCAGGTGATCAATGTGTGAAGAAAAGGTTTGAGAGGAAGAATAGAGGACAGTGGACATCAGAAAAGTTTGCCGATACCTCATTCAAATCTCAACATGGCAAAATGGCAAATTTTGCACCAGGCTCTTGTTTGCGTCCAGGTGAGAAATTGCTACAAGAATATGATGACCCAATGTGGAAGGCCGCAATGGACGCTGAAGTAGACAATATGGTCAAATTGAGATCTTTTGAGTGGATCGACGAAACTGGAGATGAAAGACCTGTCAGCTCTAAGTGGGTTTTCGAGTTAAAGCGAGATGACGATCAAAAGCCTAAACACAAGGCGCGTCTGGTTGCAAAAGGTTTCACCCAAACTAAAGGTATAAATTATTATGAAACCTATGCCAACGTGGCGGATGTTGTCTCTATTAGAATATTCCTAACAATGGCGGCAAAACTGGATCTAGAGATGTTTCAGTTGGACATTAAAAGTGCTTTCCTAAATGCCGATCTCGATGAGAATATTGTCATGATCCCTCCTCCATGCTACAGGATTCCAGGAAAGCTTTGGAAGCTTCGAAAGAGTCTCTACGGTTTTGAAGCAAGCAAGCAAGAACTGGGAAGATACGTTCTCAGCATTTTTGGAGTCAATTGGATTTATTCGTTTCAAATCGGACAAGTGTGTTTTTAGGAGGGGAAATGTGCTTTTAATAGTGTACGTGGACGATGCTCTAGCTGCGGCTCCTCGGATGTCTGACATTGAAGATGTTGTGAGTCAAATCAAATTGCGTTTCACAACCCACGAGATTGGTCAGCCTAGACGTTTTCTAAGCCTGAATATTGAAAGAGACCGTAAGAATCGCATCATCTATATTGACCAAACGGATTATGCTGATGCCGCTTTGGATCGTTTCAATTTGGCTAATGTTAGGCCATTCGACAAGATTCACAAGTTTGAACCGGTTGAGTCAAGTCAGAAGGTGGACCAGAAGGAACTTGAGCAAATGCTTGGAGTTCTGCAATACATGGCGTGCAGAACAAGACCTGATCTAGCGTATATTGTAAATCGATTGGCACAAGAAGTCCCCAACTCAACTGAGCACATTGTGAATGCCGTAAAGAATGTTTTCCGGTTTGTTAAATTTTCTCGTGGATATGCCTTGGCGTTGGGTGAATTAGGGAACAAGCCCTATGAGATTTACGTTGATGCTAGTCACAGCCAAGAGACTAAAAGCAGGTCACGCAGTGGCTCTATTGTCAAGTTATTCGGTTCAACAGTATTCTGGTCATCTACAATCCAACAGATACAAGCTATGTCAACTGCTGAGGCAGAACTGAATGCCATGGTTTCAATCGTTGAGGAATTACCGTGGTTGAACTCACTGATCCAGGATTTTGGCATAAACTCTAAACCGGTCTTCATGGAGGACAATCAGGCCGTGCTGTCTATGTTGGAGCGACCGAGGACAAAGAAATACAAACTTCGTGCTGACTACATCAAGGACCGTTTGGATAACGGAGAAATCGCTTGTGTTAATTACAAGCCAACATTGGAACAAGCTGCTGACGTTCTCACCAAGGTGGTAAACCGAAATGCGATCGAGATGCTCGGACTGGTGGATCGTTCCATTTCCAAACCCCGGGGAATGTTAGTGTTATCGTATTGGACACAATCTGCTGGTGTCGCCACTGACCAATGAGTGTGTCACCACTAGAGGACTCTCGTTTACATCTATAAGAGATGCTCATCACACTGTCACACAGACAGAGCAAAAGTACGTGCCTCGTAACCAGCATGTTTTGGTCTAACTCAATACTTTCTTATACAGCTTCCTACATCGACTATTCGCTTCATCGCGCAATCCACTTCATCTAGACGATATTATCTGTACCATAATCTAACTTATTATACATTAAAATTACATTAGTTAGTAAAAATAAATCTGTTATCATTCTTAACGACCTCTTCATAGGTTGGCAATGAATCGTCAATTGTTTCAGTGACATTTATTACAGAAATTACCATTTCGGTAACTGTTGAGGGTCTTTCAAGATATGGAACCGATAATTCTTCTTGGGAAACGTTATGACCAATGCTCGTAGGTATGCAGTAACTGCAACATCCACAAATGAGGCACACTATCGCCAAAGTAGTCAAGGTGAATGCCAAAAAATGCTCCCAACTATGTAGATATTTTGGTTTACTTTTGGTCAAATATTTGAAATCGCACTTTTGCAAATACTCGTCAAAATGTACCTCCGGCGCAGAATCGTCACAGTCGCAATAATGTTTCTTGACTATCAAACTATGCACACACTTGGCTGCCAGTCCAAAGTGGTCTTGACATTCGCTGCTATTTGAACATCTCACAATTTCGCAATCTGAACGCGATGAAGCCACTGGTCGAAAGCCAAATTCACAAATACAACACTTGGACAAACTGCAGGCGGAATGGAAGCCACAATCAAAAGAATTTGAACAATTTGAATTCAATGGTTGAAGTTTGGGCAGGGCTTCAATGGTTACAAATGCGATGCAAACTATCAAGACAATTAAAATGATAAATAAATGAAATATTTGTTTCATGTTTCTATTCGAATTCAATTCAAAGAATTCATAAAAAAAATATTAGATTGAGATGGTTTAGAGAGCACGTTGATAAATAAATAATCAACAAACGCTAAAATCACATTATTTTAGGTACGTTCAAATGTTGCACTTTTGAATGTGTCAGCTCGATGCTAAGATGCACTTGTAACTCGTTTGTTGATCAGCGATAATATCGCAAATACGTATTTCTATTAGCAACTTTACACTGCTCATTGAGCTACAGTTGCCCTTGGGCTGGAGCATCCAACCCTCGCGTGGATGCTGCTCAAAATACGTGCAAAATAAGTGCAAAAAAACGAACTGATACACGTGACTCGAAAGATTATATCAGAATTGGAAATTGATGCTTGAGTCATTATCGTTACCGTTCTAATCGAAAATGAGCTATTATCGATCAATTGTCACTGATTGAAATCCAACAATTCAATTATTATTAAAAAATTTGAAAATTAGTTCAATTAGGAAATTGTTTTGCTTGTTATTATTATTATTTTGTTTTTATTATGAATTTCCTGCAAAAATCTTTTGACTTAAATTTTAAACCGACACTTGATATCCCAAACTATTGTGAGTTTGTGAACTTTTTCAATTTAGTTCAAAGAACTACAGTAAATGTAACCATGAACGGTGAGAAAGCGGCCACTACTAATCGTCTTTATGGGCTCGTTTTCATATTAATTCGATTTAATCTCACATTCAAACCAATCAAGTGCACAACCATCCCTACCATTGGCAAGCCATGAACATGGCCCAGCTTAATACATAGAATGTTTTTCAAATGTGGGGTTGCACGAAATGCAGTCAATGCGCTTTAAATGGCTCACCGGCTTATAAGTCAAGCCAAAATCGCTATAAATAGATATGAGTCGCCCAGAAGCAAAATCGATTAAGTACACTTTGGCACTTTTCGAGAAAAACGACTTTTAAAAGTTTTGAACTTAAAATTTTCGTTTTTAGAGTAATGCTTCTTATTTCTTATCTTTTTAAGATGTTTTGGCTAATAGAAATGTTAATTGTACTTCATTTCACTATAATCAAGTATTTAATTCGCGGAACATAACTGTTATATATTTATTTTAATCAAATATTGAAAATCTTAGTTGACTTAATCGATTTGCTTTTGAAAATTAATGAGCAAGATGTAAAATGAACATGTTTGATTGAATTTTTGTATCAAATCGATTAGATTAAATTAAAAATGATTATAAAACAAATTTTAATTTTCTTAATTGAAATAAAAATACATAAATTAATATTCGAAAATCCACCCGGGAGCATTCTGATATGAGGTACTATGAGTCATATGAGTCAATAAACAGTGGAATCAATAACAGCTGGACTTAATCGATTTTTCCACTGAAAATTATTTGATTTTATTAACAAGGAATGTACATTGGTGTAATATTACGGGAAATTTCAAAAAATTTTTATCAGAGAGTTATTTTTTAAAGAGATAATAATAAACTGAACATTTTTTCATCATAATATCAAAATGTGAAAAAATGGACTTAATCGATTGTGCTTCTGAGCGACTCATATATTGATCTACGCTCTACTATATTGACATTATAATGATATGGTATTATGAGAATATCATTAAGCTAACGACCAATGAAGAATTATTGCATTATCAATAATTGAAGGTAAATTCATAATATCGATTCCATAGATGACAATGTCGTTGAGGAGAAAAACGGTTCAATGTGAAGATCAGATTAATAACATCATTCTAGCACAATTCCAATTCGACCGCAAAAATGAATAACCCAAAAAGTGAACAAAATTGTAAAACTTCAACGAATTCTATCAAACCAATCAAAATTCACCCAATTTCCGGTTTGGAAAGCAGTCAAGTTCCTTTCCATTGTAATGGATTGAGATTTCTGTTCAATGTGCATCGACTTATGGGCATTTCATACTTTGGCTCAACAATTCCATCCCTTCGACCCCTAAGTACTTGTACTAAAGTGCTTCTCGTCACATGGAACGTATTCGAATTATTGTTCTCCTACTACACTTTCTATGCGTCATCATCATCGGAATCCTCGGAACAGCCAGAAGGAACTTTTGTGGGCAGCAAATCTTTGGCTCCACTGGTGAATTACATTCGTTACTGCTCCCTGTTGGCCTACTTTCTATTTGCACACATAATTAATCTCTATATGGGATTTGTGGCCAGGGCATTCATTAAGCTAATTTCTGATGATATTTTACCCTCAATCGAGCATAAATTTGAATATAAAATCGGCACGAGAATTGTTGCAGTTCAATGCGTCAGTGTTGTGTGTTTGAGTTCGCTTTATCAAGCTTTGATCTATGCAAGATTCGGTCAAGTGTATTACATTCGTTGGTTCGAGAATGCCTGGAATCTTTACTCACTCTCATCGCCAATAGCACTCATTGCGTACATGAACCTTTTGCTATGTCACATCATTGAACGTTCTGCCAACAAAGGCAATTTGACTCAATACATTGAACAGCTCTTTCACATTCAGGCAGTCATTGGTCGGATAGTGAAACTGTTTGCCCCTGCAATCAGTGCACTGCTGATGAATTCGTGCATTGTCGTAATTGCAGCGCTGTGTCTGTTGTTTTCCGATTTTTGGGATACATTCTTCTTCTCCATCTATTGCCTGATCACGTACTCAATTCTTCTAATTTCACTAGTGATGGCTTCGAGCTGTATCTATGATACCACCAAGTCAACCAATGATAAATTGCACAAACGGTTGTTTCAATCGACTTTCGTACCATCACCAAACCCTACAGTCAAGTTGTTCACTCCAACACTTTATCGCCAAACAGATGTGCATCAGCAGATTTCGAATCAACTTTTGATTCTCGCCAACTTGGAGCGAACCATTCAGATGTCTCCCTTTGGACTGTTTCAACTCACTCGATCGTACATTTTGTCCTTTTTTGCATTTGCACTCTCGTATTCGGTCATTTTGATCCAGACCAGTGCTAGTTATAGTGCAAAGTAGCGCACATTTTCTAGCTAATCTTTGTATAGTTGACCTTTATTAGCATACCAAGCGATAGTGTTATCCGAACGCATAAGAAAAAAAACAGAGTAAAAAGTTTTAAATCATATCTAAATGCAATTCGTTTTTCAATATTTACCATATAAGAATAAGAGTAGAGAAAATATCATTTGATATATGTCGCCTCAACAAAACATTTTGTACAACATATTGAACGTATGAAATAAACTAAATCACTTGTATTATATCAAATAATGTCAATTAGAAATGGTAACTACAGATAACATTAATTCAAATTGTTTTTCAAGCAATTTGTAATTGATAAGGTGACTGAGTTTTTAAAATATTTTTACAGTACAGTACACTTTTTTGCCATTATCATTGATTCAATTATTAGTTCCATTTGAGGATGTGCAATAGATGGACAAATGAATTAATCAAAAAGTAAAGGAACAAAATGATTTTTGATAGGCGCAAAGCATTTTCAAGAAGACAACAGCAATTTTGGCTTTTTGTACAAGGACAAGACATTTTTAAAAATTTATATTTTATCTAAACAAATTGTATTTAAACAACTTTTATTTAATTGTATTGTATACAACTTTTTTTCGGTAGAGGTTTTAAGATTTACCGCCAAAACAAGCAAAAAATCGAAGACAGTAGCGACATCTAGTAGCTGTTAGGTCTGTTCTGTAGTTAAGAAGTTGAACACGGTAACCTGTAACCTGCAGTGGTGGCTGCATGCGGTCTGTTGCTGTTCCGTATTGAGTCGATTGTTATGGTCTGCCTTCTGTTCCAGCACAGGCACTGCATGCACCTCGTGTGATCCATCAAATTGGTTTGCTCGTTTGTGTCTTGTGATTGCACCAAAATCGAACTGCCAGTTCAGCCTCTGTTGAGCCTCGTTGAATCCAACGCGAATGGACTCAAATTGTTACTCAAGAATTACATCGATTTCACGGTGGAACGACAATTTGACCAACTCAAGAACAGTATTGCGGAGATGATTGCTACTGGACAGATACAATGTATACAGATCAAGCAAGAGCATGCTGATGACTGCAATGATGCACCAAATGATGAGAACAAGGAGCAATCGAACAATGCTGACATTGAAGTGAACCGTGCTCAAAATAGACAAGTCCCGATTGATGAGGTGAAAGAAGAATACGACGATGATGAAGATGACGGTGAATATATGTCTTATGATGATGAATGTGAAGATTGTGTCAAGGGAATTTGTCAATTAAACCAAAGTCACTTGGTTCGTGAAATTAATAATACAGACAATGTTACACCAAATGTTACTTACAATGATCATTTGGAAAATACTGGGATTTCTGCATCGGTTCGAAGGACAGATTCACCGGATGAATTTGTGGAAGAAAACGTCGATGATGATGGTGAAGATCACCTTTTGCCAACAAGTCAACAAAACTATGACCTCTCGAATGCATCGATTGTACCATCGAATATGTACAGTGCAAATAACCAATTGACAATAGATCAAATCACTTTGCCACAAACCAACCAACCTCCAACAAACAATCAAATTGTGACTTGACTAATCAAAATGAAGATTTTGAAAATTGTCTAAATGAAATTATGGTAGTTGAAAACGATGATGAAACTAGTAAACAGATTGAAATCAAACAAGGTGGAACAGAATCAAGTCCACTTAATGAGATGCAAAGAGTGGACGCTACTCAACCCCACAATGGAGAATCACAGGTCAAGGGACACTGTCCAATTGAAACGAAACAAGTCAACAGTCAAATTAAAAATGATGAACCAGCCATTCAACAATCGATTCCATCAAACAGTGGACTGATACCATTGTCGGATAGGAATCGAATCCTAATGTTCGGTGGTGATGTTCAATCGAGTGGTGAAGTAAAAAAGTGGCAAACGGAAAAGCCCGACTCAATCGAGTAAATCAGTGAAAAAAGTGAAACATCAGGAAATTGAGGAAATTGACCTAACAGAAGATGATGATGATGGAAAAGATAAAACTAAAGCTCGTGTTGTGACACTTGGAGTGAACTGCACCAAAATTGGTTGTAGTGCTGTGTTGAATAGTGTCGAAATGTGGAAAGAACATTTGTCTTCTCATGGCCAAGTGCCTTACAATCAGCTGTACGACAATCCTCGAACCAACCAACAGTAAGTCATTTAGTAATGAGTCATTGCACCATTGTGCACTGTGTTCGAGTCTCACTAATTTAATCGTTTCCAATAGGGGCCAAACCGAATATCCCTGCACTGAATGTGAACTAGTGTACAAATACAAAATTTCACTCATTCAACATTGGAGATTTTATCATCAGACAGGCAAATTTAAATGCTCGGCCTGTGAGTTTGTGGCCAACCGCCGAAAGGAAGTGGTCAAACATAAAAAAAGGAAATGTCACCATCGTCCGAGATCGTATCAGTTTTCAAGTTTTCAGTCCATTTTTTAGGAATGAAACAAAGCATTCGGGACCAACCGCTGAATCGAATTAAAACCCAAAAAGAACTAAACTCGTTGCCCGAAAGTTTGTGTTCAAAGAATTGATTGTTATATTTTACAATTAAGATATTTGTGCCAATGACAATCGTAATTTTTGTAATTGTTTAAAAACCTGGCAAAAATAGGCGAAATGTTTTATAATGTATGTACAAGTTTATTTTTTCATACCATTTGGGGATTACCGACAATGACGCCCAACTCCAACCTTACGACAATATCTACCACAGCAATCGCGATGGGAAGTGCAGACTTTTCCCATTGGACCACATTGTTGGGATGAAACCGCAAACATGAATGCAGCCAGTAGTAAAAGAAGCCAAACAAACTTGAAAGCTATCTTTTGAGTACATTTCATGATTGAGCACAGTTGTTTGTGTTTGCAGTTGGTTTGTGTTTTGATAATGATCTTCTCAATTTCAGTTTGAGATCAATTTGCCAATTTTGGTCAGTTGAATCAACCGAACTCACGCGAGTTTATATATAGTTTTTAAGGAAGTTTCGAAATGTTGTTCATGATATGAAAATGGTGTCAAATATTATAAAAATAGCAAAGTAATCTCGTATTTTCAATAGAAAAAAAATTAAAAATCTGTTTTCCATGTTCCGCATGGATGCAGTAGCCGGACGTATACGTACGTGTATACAGCTCTTCAAAATATTTATTAGCACTAAGGTTATGTTTGTTATTTGATGAACCAATTGGAAATTGTGAAATTATAAAATATACATTGTATGTCATTTTATCTACTCCATTTCCCTTATTATCCAATGTACGAGATAGATAGCACGTTATCACGTTGCCAGCCTGCTCATTGTCAATGCACTGGCCATCACGTCACACAGTTCATTATTTTTGCTTTTAATACGTACTATACGTGAACTATGTGTGATAAATATGCTTGACTCAAACGGAATTGATTGGCCATCTCACATTTTGAAACTTTCAAGTTCCGGCGGAAAGGGGTTCCAAAATAAGAAAAAATTCTTGTTTTAGCAAATTTGAAAAGTTCTCCTGACCTTACAATTTGACATAATATGCTCAAAATTTAAATACGTGCTATTACTGACCCATAGATTCTATTTTTTTGTGTCCGATGTTCCAATTGGAACGATTTGGTCATTTCCAAAAAATTCACTTTTGGTGCATTAACTCATTCCATGCCAACCTTCGCACGGGGCTACAGCCCGAACCATGCAACCTAGCGACTTGAAATTTTAGGAGCATATACTTCAGGATGGGGGAATTTGGGGAAGCTACCTTATTTGTTCCAATTGGAACTTGGGTGAAAAAGTTGCACTAACCACCAATTTTTATGTTTGTAAACGATTCTACTCGTCTTCCTGAGCATTTTGATATACAACTTGTCATAGAATCCATTTTGGAACCAAGGAATCCTGGATCCAGGTACCAGATAATGACATTTTGGAACTAATTAGGCATCAAAAACGGATTCTACGGAAAAAATCATGCGGAATTGACCCTTCAACTATAAAAATCCATGCAAGCAAAGCAAAGATACTCATTCTCAAAAAATGTCTATTTGGGACCCGGGATGTCTGTCCGTCCATTCTAGGGCCCAATATTTTTTTCTTAAATTAATGATTAATATAGTCAAGTTATATATCAAAATGCTCAGAATTATGAGTAGATTCCATTTTGGACATTTTTATGTACTATTTGGGTCATTTGTTTGACTTTGGTCCAGGGCCTAGGATCCGGTTCCAGGAAATCTATTTTTGAAACCAAACGATAAGACTATTGCATTCTGCTCACCCTCCTGAAGAAAATGGTACCAATTTTATCAAAATCCATGCACGGGAACATATTCAAAATGAAGATTTAGTCTGGCCCTAGAACCGACGGACAGACATCCCGGGTCCCAAATAAGCATTTTTTAAGATTGAGTAACTTTGCTTTGCTTGTATGGATTTTTATAGTTGAAGGGTCAATTCCGCATGATTTTCCAAATTCCCCCATCCGTAAGTATATGCTCCTAAATTTTCAAGTCGCTAGGTTGAATGGTTCGAGCTGTAGCCCCGTGCGAAGGTTGGCACGGAATGAGTTAATGGTGCATAATTTTAACATTTTAAATCAGGCCAAGATTATCTAAAAAATTATTTGATGACTCAAAACATTTTTAGACGAGAATTAATGTTCCAATTGGAACAAAAAAATTAATAAAATTATCCTTGCCTTATGAACTCTCGCCCCGACACCCTTACCGTTTCTTCGGCATGCCTGACTCCTCTCCCCGAGCAGTTCACTTTATCCTGCGCCATCATCCTCCCAACCGTCAAGATATGCTCGAGTACCAGCATTCGGTTGTTTTACCGACTATCACTCGTGACTCGAGCGGGCAAGCCTCCATGTGGACACCCATCGAGGACATTCATAGCGTCTCAAAGGCCCTTCAATGTGATGCCAAGTCATGGGGCAAGTTCTTGCCAAAGCGATTCGACCCTGTTGGCAGCTACAAGTATGTCGTTCGTGGAGTCCTGGCACTGTATCGAAAAGAGTGGCTTCAAGTCGCCGTCGATTACTTTCACTTGTGGTCGTTGTGTTGTTCTGGACATTCAAGTGCTCGTTACGATGTTTCGTCTCCAGAGGAGTATCTCATTCAAGTCCTCATCAACCGCCTGTTCCCCAAGTCCAATGGGCGTCACTTCTCAACTCGTCATATCAAGTGCCTCTCTGCCTCACTGATGGGCTTCATCTACTTGGTGGACCAACTGTACTCTGTGAACTTTTACAAGCATCGACCATCAATGTACAAAGTGGCAGGACAAGAGTCAAGTGAGTCGGTTCTGTCAGATCTGCTTGGCGAGTTTGCTTTCACTACCAAGCAGTGGTTCATTCGGAGATTGCACCTCAAGTGTGGCTACCTCCTCTCAGGATGGGATGAATTATGGGAACAGAAGGCCTCATTTGCAGCGCCAAGTATCTCAGCCCTCACCCAAGATGCTTTGTTTCATACAAAATATCCAATACAAAAAATATTTTTGTTCCAATTGGAACTCGAATTTCAACATTAAAAATATTCTTTAATTTGGGATTAATTTTTAGCATAATTCAGGCGTGCTTTTAAAGCACAAAATAGACCAAAAGTGATTTTTTGGAAATGACCCAATCGTTCCAATTGGAGCACCTGACACAAAAAAAAATTGAATCTATGGATCAGTAATAGCACGTATTTAAATTTTGAGCATATTAGGTCATATTGCAAGGTCAGGAGAACTTTTCAAATTTGCTAAAACAAGAATTATTTCTTATTTTGGAACTCCTTTCCGCAGGAACTTGAAAGTTCCAAAATGTGAGATCAATCCAGTCAATTCAGTTTGGGTAAAGCATATTTATCACACATAGTTGGAATTTTCATAAAACGCCAGTTTTCCTGGGACCCCTTCCAAAACCTTTTACCGCATCCAGTACACATTTCTATACATTTGATACATTTCTTTTTAAAAAAATCGCTGTTCCATTGACCTTTGACTTTTATGAGCACTTGCACATCTTCACCCCAACCAGAACATTGTGTAAAATTTTCAGACCGATCCATTGAACGGGTATTGCCGAAACCGTCTACACAAGCCTGTTCCAATTGAATCAACGCAGAGTCGTCACTTCACACTTGAACCACTTATCCCATGGGATCCATGCATGAACTAAATACATCACTTGTATATATCGAATAATAATGTCAATCGGAAATGCAAATGTCATCTCATCCTGACAAATATTTTTACAAGTTGTTGCATCAAATCAAAACAGTAAATAGTTCATGGACTCGTGTTTACAATTTGTAATTATACAAGTGTCAATCAACTTTTGTACTTTGCATTGTTCATTCTATCAAACAAAAAATAAAGTCAAACCAATTTTCATTTTTTACAATCAAAATCAAAATTATTCTTCTTGAACTCTCTCCCTCTTATAAATCTCCATCGTAAATCAAACCCATTCAATGGAAAATCCCATTGCCCCCGCTCACTTCTTCTGATAAGTTGATCAACTTGATAAAAATGTTAAATGTTGAAAGGCGAATCTTTGAACGCACAAACACACTCAATTTACGGAACTGTATAAGATAATTTATCTGAGCGACAGCTGATAAAGTGATATTTCACTCAGCGTCATCAATCATCTAACAAATGTGACTGTGTACGTGCTTAAATAAACGCACAATTACCCAAAGTCAACTTGCGTTCAAACCAATCAACCAACCGAAAATGAGCTCTCAAACATCAAAACCATTGAAATTTCTAATTCATTCTATGGATGGAGCTGGTCATCTCAATTCAGCTATTGGACTGGCTCATATTCTGGTGCGCCGTGGTCATTCGGTGACATTTGTAATGAACGATGTTTACCGAGGAAGGTTCTCATCACTTGGTTTTGGTGAAATTCTTCTCCATCAAACTATACGAGAAGACCCAGAATTACCCGCAACCAAAAATCCAACCAAAACCACCGCAGAACAGTTGATGAAAAACGGACTCCTATCTGGTGTTTCCCCATTTGAGAAAATGCGTCAACACAATCTTGGTGAACGCTGCTTTCTGGCAACCCTCTGTGATAAACTCGCTGAATTTGACCCTCAAATCGAAAAAGCGATCCAAACGGAACAACCCGACGTGATAATAGTCAACCAATTCTTGACTACACCTGCAATTTTGAAATCAAAAATCCCCTGGATCTACCAATATCCATGCAATTCACTGGCAATCTATTCTTCTCAAAAATTGCCTCCGTTTTATTCAGGATTTCCGGTTGAAAGCGATCCAGAAACATGGAAAGAGTTTCGTGAATTTCAACAAACCGAATACATTCAACGGTTTGAGCGTTATCAAGAGAAGCTAAACGCTGAATGCAATTACGAACCAAAAATTGATTTATTGGACCGAATTTCTGGTTCTGGTTATTTCGCTAAATCACCTTTCCTTAATCTTTACGACACTCCAAAAGAGTTGGATTACGATGATGATGATTTAGTGGAAATACCGAAAAATTGTGTTCGATTCGAGTCGTTTTACTTGAAGGTTGATGATGATAATGTTCCTTTTGAATTTCCGGAAAAGTTTATCAAAGTTGAAGAAAAGTTGATCTACGTTTCACTGGGCTCAATGGGTGCAATCGATGTAGATTTAATGAAACGAATTGTCCAAGTTCTGGGTAAAACTCGCCACAAGTACATTGTCTCGAAAGGTTTACGAGCTGACGAGTATGAACTACCGGCAAACTGTTGGGGTCAAGCCTATCTCTCTCAAACCCGAATCCTCCCTTTCGTAGATCTGGTGATAACACACGGTGGCAACAATACCGTAACCGAAACATTCGTGCACGGAAAACCAATGATTGTGCTGCCACTGTTCTTTGATCAGTACGACAATGCTCAACGCATTCAGGAGAAGGGGCTCGGAATTCGACTCGAGCCTTATGAATTTGAAGAGAATAAACTTATTCGTGCAATTGATCAATTACTAGACAATGATGATTTGGCTCAACGGTTGGAGGCGATTGCAAAAAGAATCAATGATTTGCAGAGTACAGTTGAAGCGTGTGTCATGATTGAGAATAATGTTGAACAATTTTGGAGTAATCAAAAGTTGTGATTAAAGTTCTGTTGGCTTTAAAATTTCATTAAAGAATAATGTCTCAATGCTGTTGTGATCCAGTGCATAAAAAGTCGGATTATAACGGATTTAATCAATTCATAATTTTAAAAATTTAAATGGTTTGGTTAAATCTTGAAGATTTAGTCCTCGATCAATTTATTGAATAACAACAAACAAAGAGTTGAATACAACTGCCCTTAGGCAGCTTTGTTACACAATACAATAATAAATATAAGTGTTGATATCGTCGTGTTTGATTTGAACGCAATTCATATTGAGATCACCGAGTTGACGGAAATCTTAATATGAATTACGTTCAAATCAAACACGACGATATCAACACTTATATTTATTGTTTCGGGCACAATCTAAAGTGTAAGTGGTCGTAATCCTATTGGGTGAAAGAAGATTGTGTATTCAGTCCCAAGGACAAAATCATTCAAAATTAACTACATTAATTGGCCGGCCCAGCTAAACACAATTGAAACCAGAATGCGTGTAAAACCCAGAAATGGTGAAATTGTTGTCATGATATTGTTGTGAATGAGTGTTGAGTGAGTGTTTAAATAACGTTTTAAATGAGGAAAACTTGTGATGAAAGTAATACAATAAAGTGTAAGAGATAGTAGTCCTGCGAACTGATCTCCCGATAATGGGCAACTCAGATGGACGTTACACCAAGACTTTCATTTTAATCACGTGACATGACACACAAATGAGTGTACAAGCGGGGTTGATTCTAATCAATGATGAGTGTACATGCGTTGTTTTTCTGTCTATTGAGATCAATGTAAACAAATGTCTCTCGTGTGTTTATTTTGCTTTTACAGTCAACTCTCTATAATTTATAATTCGCTAACTTAGAAACTGTATGAGAATAACAACTAAAAATCTTGAAATGTGCGATCAAACTTTTCTATAGTTAATCCCTCATTATTGAATTGTTTTACTACAATCTACTTATTTGTGATATTTTGATTACAAATTAGGAAATTGGGAAAATTTATTTTTCAAATTAACGCAAGACTCGGTGCGTTGCAGTGAAAACAAACTCTGACACTCAAATCAATGGAATAATATCGTTTTCTTAGAATTCCTTTTTCACACAGAAGAACTCAACTAATTTTCCCTCACGATAGGTCAAATGAAAGGAAAAGACATTGACTTAAAAAAATCTCAGAGCTCTTTTCCCGATTTGGACTTTGTTTAGTTAAAAATCACCGAAATATGCGCCAAATCCGAATTTTTTGACCTTAAGTTAAGCTCACGCAAAAACAAAATCCAAATTGAGCGGAGAAGGGGAAATAGAAACAGTGCAGGTGAATTGCTTTTTTGTCAATTAAGTTTGGTTTATTGAATTTTTGGTGATTAACTGTCAGACATATGGTAGTACATCTTGCATTGACACACTCACATTGCATTGTATTCTAATTGTGCATTGCACCCCGTACATTACATTTGACATTCAGGTGCATTGTGCAATTTGGAATAGCTATGCAATGTGCCCAGAAAAATTCTTATTTTTGTACATTATATATTATATTTGTTATTAACAATATATTTTGTTACATTGCAATTTATATATTTGTCAATACTAGTCTTAGCGGCAGCCGGCGTTAATTAATTATGAAGCCCTCTTGCTTTTTTATTTTTTAAAGATAAATAACGCCGTTGGCGTGAAAGTCGGAGCGAGAGTGTGTGAAACGCCGCAAATATTTTAGTCACTTTAAGGTATATGAGATAGAAGGATCATTCTCGGATAATAAGATTGTGAGATACTAACTTTGGTTTCCAGTTAAAAGTTCAACGTATCAATCTAATACATTTCCTCGTCATTATCACACATTCAAACAATTCACGCAATTCACACATCGCATTCAGTTAAAACAAATTCGTATCACATAAAAATTTTCGATTTAGATCACACATACTATGGATCTATGGTTCATGAGCATAGTTTAATTCAAATATGGTTACTGACTGCAACCCTTATTGCATCTCCTACCGTTGATTTCAAATGTCTTATGGCTCCCGTATTTTTATACTGAAAAAACTATCCCTTGTACATAATAAACAGATTCAAACGAAAACAGCTGAAAATTTTCTCTGATGTTTTTTCGGAAAACTCTCTAATCAAATATGCTCCAAAAAGTAGAATGAACAATTTCGAACAAAAACTAATCGCAAATTGATAATCATTCACCGATTCAGATAGAGAATTCAACCATATTCAAGACTGGATTTCAAAGTCAAAAGATAAAATTATTTGAAAATCCACATTTTTTGCTATTGTCTTTGTCCTTTATCTTTATTGTTGTTTAAATTTTTATTTATATTCTCATTGCTAGGTGCATTCAAGAGATTTCTAGTTTTCCAATGAGAAACACTTTTCAAAAATCCAATATAATGTCAAAGGTAGTGTGAGCATTTCCGGAAGGCATATTGGCCAGAGAATAAGAGCAATTTCCACTATTGTCCATTACTAAATACGTCAATGGTTAGCTGGAAATCAACCCATTTTTTAAGAAAATTGTTATATGTTTAAAATTGTGGTCAAACTTAATTGTAATGAAAGCTAATGCAGCTAGCTGCGATAATGCTAGAATTCATAACCAATAGAAAATGTCAACAAAACACACAAACATCGGCACTCGAGTCAAATGGTCCGCATACAACTCCTGGACTTACCGTTAAGTGTGCTTGCTACTGCGCATCTTCTTCACGCACAGCGGGCGCGCGGGGGAAAGAGTGTGCTTGGCTGTGTCACACAGGAACACACAAACAATGTTGACTCTCAGTCTCTACACATTTCTATACAAAATTTTGGATTTTCCTTAAATTCGCTACTCCTTTAACCTTTGACCTTTATGCCCACACAACTATACAGCACATCTAGACCCCAACCAGAACACTGTGTTAAATTTTCAGACCGATCGATACAGTAGTTTTCCCGGTTTTTTGTACACAAGAAATGACTGAAGTTACATTTTTCTCGGGTATATATCGTCGCTCCCGAACTCACTCACACCTCGCTCGCTACGCTCGCTCAGCGTGAGTGAGTTCGGTCGCTCCTCCAATTAAAATGATTTTAATGATTTTTTGATAGATTCCATTTAATTGTTAATTTTAATAATTTAGTTTATGCATCCCTGAACCTATAGAATATTATTATCAAATGGGAGCTGTAGGCTAAAACTCGTACGAACGTTCATGGCTGGAAAAGCGATCAACTGATGATATTCACACGTGTTGGGGCATTGCATGCAACAGCAAAATTAATGTTGGCTATGACTGTTGGCAGTAAAAAACACGAAAGTAATGACACGCACAAATTGAAAGTTGCACAAATTCCAGGAATATTAAAAGCAAATGATTGAAATGTTAAAAGGCAATGATTGCCAACTACTATTGAGACGATATTGAGCCACATGTTGTTCTTGCAGGTACTCACAGTCACTTGTCAGTAAAATATAATAAAACATGCTTAGTTGTTAAATGTCCAACGTTTGTGCACCATCTTGTACCAATGGTACAAAGGATTCAAGGGCAACAATGTCCTATACAACAAGTTGTGTCTAATATGCCCAAAAAATCGGTCTATCTTGTTCGCAACTATTAAGATGTTCTAAGACTCATTGGTTGTCTCTTTTGTCAGCATTGCGTAACATTATCCTGATGTATCCTCCACTGGTGGAGTATTAACGTCTGAAAGTGTTCCCTAAGAAGGGTAAGTGAAAGCAAAGTGGTACTTTTGCTAAGCTATTTTTTTAAACGTTAAATAGTTTAGCTTTTCATTTGCTTCACATCGACTTTTTGAACCTTGAAGGGAGTTGCAAACCAAAAATAAAAATAAAAATGAATTTATTAGAATGGCAAAGAAATTCTACAAATTCGCTTGAACTTACGTTGAGTCATGGTACTAGAACATGTTTGTGTTCAAAATTTTCTCGTTAGCTTCTAGTATCCTTGAGGAAGCGCCTCAATCACTCGAAAGCATCGTTGAATGTGTCGATATTATGAAAATGGAATATGTTGATTTAAAAATGAAACAATTTAGCTAGAGAATTTGTGTAAGTCAAAACAATTATTGCAAAACACTTGCCTGATTGGAATGATCGCAAATTGAAAACTGTCGACTGTTGAGTTGAGTTGTTTAAACATTTTCTTCTCGATCAATTGACTTGCTTAATTTTGAGTTAATTACTCTTTTTGTCATCTCTATTTCTGCAAGTAATGCAGTAGTAGAAAGATTTTTCCTTTTACTAAGAGTTATTGATCCGATTCTATATCGAATCTCGATTTTAGTAGCATGCAAGCTGCAGGGCATGGCAAGTTTAGTTTGTTCAGTGACACTTCTACAGACAAATATGTTAGTGCTTCGTTTGTTTGGAATAGGATTGAATATTTCATATTGAAAAGCGCATTTTAGTTTATATATTTATTTATTTTGGTTTTGATTTATTTTATTAAAATTTACCCCTATCTTAAGTTTTGTAACTTGAGGACCATGGATATCACGTCAATAGATGTGAGTATTACCAACAATAAAATTCCCTCGACTGAACAAGCTCTAGCGGATATGAATTGATTTTCACAGATTTGATTTGTTTTCGCAGACATTATTTCGCATCATTTGTGAGTTGGTTTGTTTTGAAGCAATGAAAGTACAACGTAAATTAGATCAAAGCAAAATGGTATGCACAAGTAGTTACACGGTAGTTTAAAAAAACATTTTCCAAATGGAAATAAATTCATTTGACTATAATCAAAAGATGTCCGAGCGCCCTTTTGATTGTTTTTTTTATTTACTTGGAGCTTGTCTGTGAAAAATTCCAATTGGTTTGATTGTATAACAAACAACATCGTATTGATAAACCTCAATGAAACATTTGACAGTACTTTGACACCAAAAACACAAAAAAGTTTGTAATTAAAGTTTTCAATTGTTACATAAATGTTATCACTCAAATGATCCTCTGTTTGTTATGAATTATAATCAATTAACGATGGTATGGTGATTAATAATTTTTATTTTGAAATAACAAAATACAAATTGCCCTTGATCAAATTCAAAAAAAAACAAATGAAATTAATTAAACCATTTTGAAAGGGTTAAAAAGAGAGCAGACTGTATATTTTGAATATCGTATGACGTGTGCTTCAGATGTGACTTTACAGCTGTCCACTGCAAACTGTCACGTCAGTCAGTCAGTCAGTCAGTCAGTCAGTCGATCAGTCAAAGCTGACTCATCCTCTCATTTTTGGCTTTTCGCTTTGAAAGTGTACGTACTATCAGGATGTTCGCTTTTCGGGAGACTCCCGAAAAATCGGGAGAATTCGCAGGACTAAGAGATAGAAAGGATTTGAACTATGATTGCACTCGATAAATTTATCGATGCAATCATAGGATAGTCGGTAAAATTGACGCACGAATAATTCACTAAAAATAACTTAGCCTAACAATGAATTGAAAAGGAAAATGCGCAAACTTAAAAGAGAAAGCACATTCTCGTAAACAATAGGTACTATTGTACCCAAATTACTACTAACTTACAAGGAAATTTAGATTAATTCTATGAATTTAAACAATTTAATTAATTTAATTTTGAATATAAAATATTTTTAGTGTTAAACATTAGAACACAACATGCCAATTATGGATTAAAGTTTGGATAAATAAGTAGAATGTTCTTTATTCATAGGAAGCTGTTGAATGTTTAGTAATTGAATTTAATATTAATAAAAACAACTTTTTTTTTATTAACAAATTGTTCATTTAGTTCAAGTGGTTTCTCAATTTACTGCCAAAACAACCAAAACATCAAAAACAGTAGCGACATCTGTTTGGTCAATCGAAAATTGGACATACAAATTCGTCATCGATTTTGCATCATTCCAATGATCAATTGGCAACCATTCAGAAGCAAAACATTGTGCCTCAATCTCCAGATGTGAATGCACTCGTGTTCCCTCAATCTCCACTCAACACCACTCAAGTCAATTCAAATAATGAACAGTGTCCTTTGATTTCGAATAATTCAATGAATGTGAAGATTGTGTCAATGGAATTTGTCAATTTAACCAGTGTCACTTGGTTCGTGAAAATGATAATTCAGAAAATGATCATTTGGAAAAGACTGGAATTTGGTCATCGGTTCAAAGCCGAGATTCACAGATTGAATTTGTGCAAGAAGATGTTGATGGTGAAGATCAACTTTTGCCAACAAGTCAACAGCACAATGACCACAGCATCGATTGTACCATCGACTATAAACAATCCAAATGACTAATTGGCAACAGATCAAATCACTTTGCCACAAACCAACCAGCTCCAAACCTCCACCAAACAAACAAATTGTGAATTGAAAAGTGACAAAGGAAAAAGCTTGACTCAATCGAGTAAATCTGTGAAAAAAGTGTAAACTAAAGACGTTGGCGAAATTCCACAACAAGAATATGAAACTAATACAAATACAAAACCCCAAATTGTATCACACAAAGTGAACTGCACCCAGCCTGGCTGCAAGACCATTTTGAATAGTCTCGAAATGTGGAAGCAACATTTGTCCTCTATCCACGGTCAAATGCCTTACAAACGACTGTATGACAATGCTAGACACAACCAACAGTAACTCATTAACATTGCACTATTTCTATTATCACCAATGTTTTATATTATTCAATATTTTCCCAATCATAGCGATCACATATACATTGAATATGCCTGAAACCAGTGTGAAGTAGTGTGCATATCACAAGCTGCACTCATTAGACATTGGAAATTGGCTCATCAACCACGTGATGGAACCTGCTGCTGCTGCTGCAACTCCTCAAAGTTCACATGAGGATTTGGAGCATTCGGTTGAATCCGAAGAATTATCTCAAAGTGATGAATGAATTTTTTGGTGGAGAAATTACAGCAAAACCATTAAGGAGGGAAGCGATGATGCTAACATTTGTGAACGATCCCTATAACTTAAACGGGAAAAAGTGGGTTTCGTATTGTTCCGTTTCAAACTGAATCTATGGACCGATTTTTACATTCTATAGCTTAAATTAAAGGTAAAGATGTAAACAACAAAATCGACTAACTGAATTTTTAATATTTTATCTTATTTGTCAGTGAGAGGATCATAAAGAACAAAACCCATCTTGTTTAGGTCAAATTTGCAACTTCTTGAACTTGTGTATCTTTAATTTAGTATAAACTGAAAAATTCAGTTAGTCAATTTTGTAGTATACATATTTACCTTTAATTTAAGCTATAGAATGTAAAAATCGGCCAATAGGTTCCGTTTGAATCGGAACAATACGAAACCCACTTTTTCCCGTTTAAGTCATAGGGATCGTTCACAGATGTTAGCATCATTGCGTCCCTCCTTAAACAAGTCAACACACGTTTAATTGTACCATTTTGTCATTTCCTATTTTGCATTCCTAATTAATTCAATAGTTTTCAATAAATGATTGAAAATTTGAATTTGAAATAAAAAACCGGATTTGTATTAAATTTTTGTTATTACAATTTTTAAAGTAATAAATCCCAAAACAGTAGCGACATCTAGTTGCTCGACTTGTAAACTTAGTATATAATTGAGTAATACTCAATGTAATATGTAATATACTCAACGAGTATATTAGGGGCCATACTTTAATTACGTGATCAACTGACTGGATGGGAGGGGTCCAAGGTGTGATCAGGTTTTGATTACGGAATTTTAGAAGGGGTCTAAAGTTCAGGCCAAACAAAGAATCCCGAATTCTCGGATATTTAGTTGTCGAAATACATGTTAATAGTTTGTTGCCATACAATGCAACTTACTGTACAAAACCAAATATAACGAATGCGCATTTCACATTCGTCTCATGATTACACTGCGCTAACTGTAGGTTAATTTTTTTGGTAGGGGTAGGGGTCACGTCATGATCACGGACTGATCACGCATGGTACTAAGGGGTAAAAATCTTCGATTTTTTGATCACGTAATTAAAGTATGGCCCCTTACAACACTGTGCCCTTTAGCAAGAATTTGTTTAGCGCAGCAGCAATCAGTTTTCTTTTCCTTTGTGCACTCACTCACTCAAATTGTGAGTCGATTTGTTGTTGTCTGCCTTCACTCGTATTTCACGTTAACATTTCACCCAGTCTCATCCTTCACATTGATTCGTTAGTCATCTCATCTCACTGTGCCCACCATGTCAAGTCCATCATCACAAATTGATGCAGGCGATGATTCTTCAAAGGTATCTGGACCTTCTGATACCTCAACCCGCGAGGCTCGCAAACAATCTGCACAGAGATATATGCAAGCTTTATATCACGCTTGTCAGTGTCGAGATGATGATGCAAATTGTACTCGTCCATTGTGTAGAAAGATGAAGAGATTTATACAACATATAAAAACTTGTACGAACAAAATTCAAGCTGATGGTGCACTATGTTCAATTTGCGAGCAGCTCATTGCGCTGTGTGATGAGACAAACTGTCCGGTGCCTTATTGTGTGAATATCAAACAAAAGATTAAGCATCAACAATTGCATGAGTCACTTAAACAAACTCAAATTGTTCAGCGCCCAATTGCTTCTATGGTTAGTCTCATGAGCCAGTCTCAAAATGGCCAATCTACGAGTTCAAGCAACAACGTTATTCCCAGTACTTCAATTTGTCCTCATATGCTTTTTATACAGAATCAATCATACGTGATGGAACCTACTGCTGCTGCTGCTGCTGCTGCTGCAACTCCTCAAAGTTCACATGAGGATTTGGGCAATTCTGTTGAATCCGAAGAATTATCTCAAAGTGGTGAATGAACTGTTGTTGGAGAAATGAGAGATGGACCAGTTGAAAAAAAAATCAACATTTAATTGTATTATTTTTTCATTTTTAATTTTGTATTTTCCTAATTAATTCAATAGTTCAGGTTCAAATGGACTACTAATAAATGTGACAATTTCAATGCTCCATTTGTATTCGTATTTGCTGGCAATTTAAAGTATACAAAATATTTAATTATCTGTCGAAAGTATCACAAAATCGAAAAGATGTTTCAATTAGACTCAAGACTCAAGTCTTAAATGAAATAAATCCCAAACAGTAGCGACATCTAGTGGCACGACTTGTAAACTTAGTATTACAACACTGAACCTTTTTAGCAAGAATTTGTTTAGTGCAGCAACAGTCTGTTTACTTTTCCTTTGTGACTCATGAGTGCACTCACTCAATCACAAATTGCTTCATCGATTTGTTATTGTCTGTCTTCACTTGCATTTCACATTCACATTGCACATCCAGTTCCAACCTTCACATTAATGTGAACCAATTGGTTCGGTTGTCTCCACCAAATTTTTCATCATGTCAAATCAATCACAAATTGCTGCCGGAGGTGATTCAAATTCTGAATCATCGACAACCTCATCACCAACTCCCGGGACTCGTAAACAATCTCTTCAGAACTGTATCCAAAATCTCTATCATGCTTCTCAATGTAGAGATTCAAATTGTCCTCACCCATCGTGTATTAAGATGAAGCACGTAATTCAACATGCGAAAAATTGTAATAACAAGAAAGGAATTCAAAGTGGTTCAGTTGATTTGTCCACATCTTGTCCGATTTGCAAACGGTTCCTTGCACTGTGTTGTTGTCACGCGAAACACTGTAATTATGAAGCATCAAACTGTCCTATGCCTTTTTGTGTTAGTATTAAGCAAATGATTAAACGCCAACATCAACAATTACTGCAGCGACTGCAACAAACTCAAATTATTTGTCGCCAAATTGCTTCTATGGCTGCAGACATGAGCCACTCTCAAAATTCTATTCAATCTATTAATTCTAGTAATCGTACTCCATTTTGTCCTCATTGTCCACGAATAATTTTTTGCACAGAATCAATCATACACAGAATCTGTGACTACCCAAAGTAGTTCAAATCAAGATGATGATGATGTTGACCTGAAGAATTTGCTCGACGAGTTGGATGAATTTTTGTTTATTAAATGAGAGAGCTAAACCACTGAAAAAGTCAACGTTTAAAATTTAATTGTATCATTTTGTCATATTGATTTTTTTGTATTTTAAATTTGTTTACTCCCTGGACAGTACAGAACGTTCATTGACTCCATATGTTCCTCAACAGACTCAATCAATTACTTCTCATTGTGAAATTGATAATGAGGAAGAGTATGAAACTGTAGATTACAATAAAGTTAAGGATTGTAATGGAAATGAAATGGTGAATGGATTGTTTGATGAAAAAAGAATATTGGAAAGTGATGGTGAGTTGTTGTTGAATGTTACTTGTCAAAGTATTCTCATTTATTAAAAAAATGTATGATTTATTACAGATAGTTCGAATACATATATACTCGTAGTTGGATTTTCGGTTAGATTTGTGTAAATCATGATTAATGAGCATTATATGCACTTGGTGAGCATTTTATCGAAACACTTTGGCACAATCACAGTGAGTCACACTTTCTCAAGCAACTCTCTCGGATCACGATCATCGATGATGTTGAGTGCTCGTTGTTGTTTGAAGGTTTGAGGCAAACCAAAATGGACCATTCGAATGTGTCTGATTACATCTGATCGTAGAGTAGCCGTGTGAGCACATTGTTTGCATCGAAATGGCTTGACATGCAGATGGATGGCTTGTTCGTGAGTGGTTCGGGGGCCCAATTCTCTAAAAGATTTATCACAAAACCTACATTGATGTGGTCTCTCGCCTGAATGTGTTCGGAGATGACACTCAAGATTGCTTTTATGTCTAAATTGTTTGCCACACTGGGCACACCGAAAACGTTTTATATTTTGGTGAATCAGTTGGTGTTGGGTTAAATGGCTGTGTTGACTAAATCGTTTGTCACACTGATCACAGTGAAATGGACGTTCACCTGTGTGCACTCGAACATGTCTATGCAAATTTTGTTTACGATCAAATGATTTGTGACAATGTGAACATTGAAAATGACGATTCGGTTGGACAAGGTTAGGTTGAATTGGTTTGGTGGTGCATTCTGGAGCAATTAATTGCTCTTCAATTGAGTTGGTTGAGTGGTCTTCTTGTTCATCACTGTCATCAGCCACAATGTCATAATCATAATCCAAAATCTGTTTGCGTTTCTCTTTTTTTGTTGCACTTTTAATCTCTTGACTAATTTTGCGTTTTGCACCTTTGCGAACATTCACATTCGATTGAGCATCTCCGAAAACTTTTGTCTGAATTCGTTTACGAGTCGATGATCGTAGTCCACTGGTTGATGGAGTTGATTGGTGGTTGTGCTCAATGACGGACTGGGCAGATTGGCCGTTTTCACTGTTTTGTTTTGTTACATTCCTCAAAGACTTGCGAACACTACGAATTTGATTTTGTTCACTTTTGTTAATCAAAAATAAATCATTTGCGTTATCAGAAGATTGATTGGAGTTATCTATGACATTTGGCATGACCATGAGATCACTTTCTAATGAAGCATTTTGTTGATCTTGTTCAATCTCATCTTCGTCCAATCCAATTTGCATGTCCACTCCTGTCTCAGCATCATTTTCACCATCAAAACGACAAATTCCCTTTTCACAATCGATTGTACTCGATTGTGCAATTGATGCATTGGGTGGAACAGTTTGGTGATTTGATGGTGAAGGTTGAACTGATGCAAATGCACTGACTTCTGTGTTCACCAATGCCTTGTTGGTTAGTCTGAGGAAGAGCGAATTGACCAGTCGATCCATTTGGCTTCGTACCAATCTATTCGTCGTCTCCTTCTCTCCTTCGATCAATTGACACAACTCGGACATGGTCGAGCGGATATTAGTCTGTTTGAACGGTCGAACAGATGACGAGATGAGCAATCCGAGAAAAAGCGAATCGATCATTGGATCCACGAGTCGAACCATCTCGCCCCTCAGCCACAATTTCGTGGCCATGCTTTGGGCTGCAATCAATTTGGACAACAATTCGGACACATGAGGCACAGTAGATGAAGATGACATGATGATAATCGAGCTGGTCAAGGCGTAATTCAATTAATTCACGAATGACGATGGAACAATCCAAATGTGGTTTTAGTGCAAACCACAAAAGTAGCACACAAACTCAACTCAACACTCGTGCAGCAAGCCAAATGTGACCATCGCTGATCATAACAATGCAACCTTCAGACTCTAATAAAGTTCACAGCACACTCACAGATGGCAGTTCTAGCGTTTCGATTGGCTGTATTAAGTTGGAAGTGTGTTCAACTGTTGTACTGCTAAGTTAGGTTCATTTGTATTTGAGGACAGCAGCCCGAAGCCACAAAGCGTGGTAGCAGTAAATGTTTTGATCTAGAATTTAACTCACACGCACAAAAATTCCATGTGTTATTTCATCAAAATTTTTTTGTTATTAATTACTTCACGATGAGTTGTACATTGTCCCACGAATGTCGAGTCATGTTGTCCTCATTGCTCACAGCCTCTACTGATGCCACTCGTGTGTAGTTGCGAGATGAGATGGATCGAACAGTGGACCCAATGCTCGAATCAATCTTCAGTAGACTCACAACCAAATTGACCAATGCCCAGGTACAACTATCACTTTCAACTCACTTCAGCCCACAATTTGTCAATATGAACTTTTCTTACCAACCACAACAAAATGTCCCAAATCATTTGAATTCTATTTACAATCAACAACAGGGGTCTGTAACTAAAATTTTTATTATATTATATTAATTTCTGTTTTCAATTTATTTTTAGCAGTCAATCTCAACCCATGACGATTAAGAAAGAAATTGAACCAATGCCAACAAGTCAAGTCCAACCATGTTCGTATGCACCAGTCTCGAATGAACAGTCCAACCACAATTTGACTGATCAAAATAGGTATAATGGTCTAGATAAAGATCAAAACTCTCAAATTAAATTGCCTGAAAATGAAATGCAACTTCAAACTCTGAAATTTGCACCTCACATTAAACACAATCAATTTGATGAAGAGGAATGTGATTGGGATGAATTCGGTGAAGGAGGGATTGAGGTGAAGGAAGAAGATGAAGATCATGTAAATGAAGAATCATCTCAATCTGTAAAGAGACCAAGATTGGACACAACTCAACCAAGCAATGCAATTAGAGAAGAATTAATTGCCACTGAATGCACTATCAATCCAATTCAACCAAACCTTGCACAACCAAATCGTCAATTGCAATGTTCACATTGTCCGAAATCATTTGAACGAAAAGCCGATTTCAAGAGACATCTCCGAGTGCACACAGGCGAACGTCCATTTCACTGTGACCAGTGTGACAAACAATTTAATTTGATGGGCAATTTAACCAAACACCAACTGATTCACCAGAATATAAAACGTTTTCGGTGTGATGAGTGTAACAAACAATTCACCCTAAAAGGTAACCTTGACTATCATCTGCTAATCCATTCCGGAGAACAACCATTCCTTTGTCGATACTGTGCAAAGTCGTTCACTGCATCGAACACTCGGAACACTCACGAACAAGCCATCCATCTGCATGTCAAGCCATTTCGATGCAAACTATGTGCTCACACTGCCACTGTACAATCAGATATAATCAAACACATTCGAATGGTTCATTTTGGTTTGCCTAAAACAATCAAAAAACAACGAGAACTCAACATCATCGATCATCGAGATGCGAGAGAGTTGGTAGAGAAAGTGTAACAACGTGATAGACAAAATGTTTCGATTCAATTATCATTGTATAGATTGTATCAATGATTTGCACAATTTAACCAATGTGACCGAAAGTGCTGTATTCCAATTTATAATAAATCATACATTCTATAGATTGTTGTTACCAAAAGTTTTACAATACACAAAATGTGCAGGCAGAATGAAATTTGAAAACAGAATAAACAATAGATTCTGAATAGAATGGCCAAAGATAAACAATTGTGCTGTTTAATGTATCATTTTTTTTTTTTTTTTTGGAAATAGTATTTTATTGACCTCTTAAGCAAATTAATGCTAAATGTGAGCTAGAAAATGCACATACATACACACTGAGGTATAGTTCGATACATTACAATTGTTTACAAGTAATATAATACAAAATGAATTAATTATGCAAAATTAGGAAATTAAACAGAGGGTATGAAAACTTAAAGTAGATATTTACAAATCATTATATATTTTATATACAAAGTTACGAAAATGTCTATAGAACCTGTCGGTGCAGTAGACGCTTGGCGATATTAATTGGTTTGAATTAGTGATCCTGCAGATGTGGCTGTCAAGATCGTTCCTCAGTAGTGCCCATCTTGGACATTCCTTGATGAGGTGGAGTGAGGTTTGCTCAGGTTCAACACAAAATTCGCATTTCTTGTCATGTTCAATGTTGAATCTGGTCAGGTAGTAGTGGAACTTGCCGTGTCCAGACATGAACTGAGTCGTGATGAAATCGGGGATGTTTGAGCATTTCTTCCTGTGCAGGACAGTCGGAAAGAAAGGAATCGTTTCTCTCCCGTCAGTGGACGTTCTGTATCGTTCGTCCCACGCTGTGGTTTCTTGTTGCTTCCAAATTCTCACGGCGCATGATGGGGGAAGCTCATTGTACGAACGTGTTTCCAAATTCGTTGCTTCCTTAGCTAGTCTGTCGGCTTCTTCGTTGCCTTCGATTGCGACATGAGCTGTGATCCAACACAGGCAAATGTGCTTGGGGTGCTGACGCAACAGTTTTCTGATTTCAACCGCAAGTTTGTTGCGATTTTTCTTGTTGGAGATAGCCTGCAGAGCAGATTGCGAGTCTGAGTTGATTATGGCCGTTTTGTCTTGTTGAAGACACCAAGTGACTGCATTCTTGATTGCTAGTAGTTCCGACTGAAACACGCTGCATTCGTCATGCAATCGGGTTTTATCACTGTGGTAGATGGTTTCTTGTTGTTTGACAACGAATGCACAACCGGTTTGTTTCTTGTTTGTCGACTCGTTCTCCTTCTTCGATCCGCCCGTGAAGATGTTGAAATGATGCGACTTTAAACAGTTTTGACGAACATAATTCGCCCTCAGAGCAGGGTGTCCATCCTCGAGAAAGTGAGCCGGTTGTTGGTAGGTCAATTGTGGTAAGGTTTCAGGTACTATGTTGTGTCTGATGAGATAACGATTCGACCACAGTTTGAGACGCAGGTCAATGGGCGGAATGTTTGCCAGGACGAGTGAGGCTTCTAGTGAAATAGTTCGATATCCTCTTGTGATCATCAGTGCAAATGATCGTTGAGTGGATAGCAGTGTGGCTTTGTTGGTTTCGTTGAGACCTCCAATCCACGCAGGACACGCGTAGCACAGCAATGGTTCGATTGCACCGTTGTACAGTACTCTGAGTAAGCTGCCCGAAAGTCCCCAACCATTACCGGTCGTCCTCAAGATCCGTTGGACTATTTTCTCGGTTTTGGCGCAGACGTACTCGATGTGCTGGTTCCATGATTGCTTTGGGTCAAAGACAACACCAAGGTACTTCATCTTGGAAACAAGCTCAATCTCTAGTCCGTTCATTTTCAAAACAGGTTCACGGTAGCTGTAGTCGTGCTGTCTTGTCACAAGCATAGCTTGTGTCTTGGAAGGGTTGAATTTCAACTTGTTGTCACTTCCCCATTTGGCGATTATCTCGAGAGCACAGTTTGCTTTTTGTTCACATTCGTTTTCGTCTCTCCCCTCAATGGCCACGAAACCATCATCGGCAAACGCTTGATGGTAACACCCATGAGGAAGTTGTAGTTGCAAGAAGTTGTTGTACAGCACATTCCACAGTAGAGGAGAACACTTGGCACCCTGAGGACACCCACGGTTGAGAGACTTCCTGGCAGTGACATTACCACATAGGGTCAATTCGGCTTGTCGGTCAGAAAGATAGTCGCAAAGCACACGGAAGAGGTTTCCTGGGATACGATATCGTTTGAGAGTTGCCAGAATCTGGTCCCACCAGGCTGTATCAAACGCTCCGGAGATATCCAGTGAGATGAAGATTCCAAATTTTTTCTTTTCCAGGATTTGTTTCTGAATTCGTGCTATCTCACAGACTGCTTCTTCTGCAGATCGTTGTGGAGTAAAGCCAAACTGTCGATCCCCAAAGTTCGCTCGCGAGCTGTGCAACCAGTAGGTCAACCTGTCAGTCAAGAGGCGTTCGAAGATTTTTCCCATTACAGGAAGAAGGCTAATAGGCCTGTATGACTTTGCTGTAGAATCGTTGTTACCCGATGGTTTTGGGACAAGTTTGATCACAGATGTTTTCCACATGGTGGTCTCTGCGAAGTGAAAACACTTGTTGTAGAAGATCCAAAATAGATTTGGGAACACTTTGTTCACGTGTTTGATCATGTTGGCCGAGATTCCATCTTTGCCGGGACTTTTGGAGTCGTCCTCAGCTTCGATTGCGGCGTGGACTTCTTCTCTGGTGAAGAGGCAGTCGTCCGGTTGGTCGTATGGTTGATTGGCAAACTGAGTGATCATCTGTTGACGTTGGTTGTTTTCTGTGTCATCGGGAAATAACTGTTCGAGCAGTGCCTCTGCAGTTTCCTCCACATTTTTGGTCTTTCCAGTTTCAGTTTGAATCGTCGTTAGCTCGTTGTTGAGATTGGATGGAGACTTGCACAACTTGTACACTTGTTTCCACACGGTGTCACGATTCTGAACTGTGTAGAATTGTCGAATGGCATCTCGTTTTGCTCTTTTTAGTAGCTTCTCGTAGGGATATTTCACTTTGTTGAGTTGCTCCCTCAGAATCGGTCCACGTATGGCGTTGTTCCGATGTCGTTCAAACTTTTTCTGCAATTTGTCCACTTCTTTCTTCATTTCTTTAAGTTCATCGTTGAAGAAATTAATTTCTCGTTTTGGAGGCTTGCTGGGAGGAAGTGATTTTTCAGCCACCTTGACAATAGTGTTGGTGAGTGATGTTCCAAATTGGAGTGTTTCTTGCTTTGAGCTTATGTTTGCTACTGTGTTGTTGTGGTGTTGGATACGTCGTTTTGTGTGATTGTCGAATCTGTCCCAGTTGACCTTGTTGGTGCGAAATTTCCTGGTCAATGATTTGGGCAGTGCTTCTTTGGTAGATGACCACTCGAATGTCATAATGCGGTGATCGGAGATCGAATCGATGTCAGTCACAACTTTCCAGTTTCGAAAGTATGGGTTGGCTTTGTTGTTGGTGAGAGTGATGTCGATGTGACTTTGATTGGAGCGAGAGTTCACAAAGGTAGGTGATGAGCCTTCGTTTTGAATACACAAACGGTTTCTCATGATGAAGTCGTAGATTTTTTTGTCCACGTTCGTTCGAGCTAACGCTACCCCATGATGAGTGCCAGCCGTTGAAGTCGCCAGTCATGATTATGGGCATTGTGCGATATGTCGCAAGAATTTGTTCTAGATTGTCGAGTTCGTTGTCTAATACGTGCATTGCTGATGAGCCGGAGAAGTACACACTGCACAAGATGAATGGATTGTTGGTCCTGACCTCCACACAGGTGCAGTTCGAGTTTGTGAACTGAGAAATAAGGCACATAAAGTTTGATTGTGATTTGACTGTCGCGATGGCACATAAGGGATCAGTCCCAAAGAAGATGTTGTAATCGTCTATCAAATTCTCGAAGACGTTTTGATACACATACGGTTCTTGTAGACATAGTATTGTGGCGTTGAGTTTCTTTGCGTTGATTTGTAATCCTATAGATGCAGCTATTTTGTGCTGCATGTTTTGATGTAGAATTGTTATTCTTTCACTCATGGCAAGGATTAATTTTCTTAAGAAGCTTCTGAAAGGAAGGGCAGAGTTGGGCATGATTAGCCGGGTGGTCAGTTGAAAGTTGATTGTGTCCACGCTGGGAACGTTTAACATTTATACGAGCGCAATTTGTGCACTTTAATTGGTGGGAACTGCAGTTCTTGGTTGGATGAGCTTCATCACATTTTCCGCAACGCTCTTCGTTGCTACATGCATCAGCAAAGTGTCCTGCCTGTTGGCATTTCTGACACACGATGACTCTTCGTTTGTAGTTGGCGGCAGTACAGAGTTTGCCAGGAACGAAGATGCGACCTTCTGCCAATATCAGTTGGTGAGCCTCTTGTGAAGCCTCAATGACTGCATAAAAGTTGTTTTTTGCGATCTTTCCTGACAACTTTCACTTCGATAGAGTCCTCGTGCTGCTTCAGTTGGTGGTTGAGGCTGACGATTGAATTTTTGAGGACTTCTTTGCTGTACACATCACCGAGGTCAAAGATGATTACACGGGCTTTTCGTCCCTTTGGCTTGGCAACTGAGATTTGCTCGTCGTCTTTCAGAGTGTCGCAGACTGCGGTACAGCTCTCTTCAGAGCCGCAGTGCACAATCACCCTTTTGTTCGAAACATACTCGCAACTCCCAAGCAGGGTGATGTTATTCTCAAGGATCGTTCTGGTATCAAGTTTGTCCTTGAATATGGCATAAGTTTGCTGAGAGTCGGCGACACTGGGTACCTTGGGTTTGAGGACTACAACGTGTTTCGGTCTCGGTTTAGCCTTGGGGGGCATGGGACGAAGAATTTCTCGCAGCCAATTCAACACGCACAAGGTTTGTCGGATTCCTCGCTTTAGCTGCTTCATTCTCCTCCTTGAGAACTAAGTTAGCTTCTTTGAGTGCCGAGATCTCCTCCGTTGCTTTGTTCAATTCCACCTTGAGATTTTCGATTTGCTTTCGCAGTTCGTTCACCTCCTCACTACAAGTAGAATTTGGATTTGTATCAACAAATGGAGCAGTGTTGCCAGCGTTGAGAGCATTCTTCAGCTTTAAGATTTCACCGTGAAGAGTGGTGGCGGCGGTGCTGATGTCTGCCTTGATTTCTTTAAGCTTTACGGAGCGACAGTCTGTATCTCTCAACTCGAAAAGGTACTTGTAGCAGGAATCAACATTTTCAAAGTTGATATTTGAAGACATTTCTAGTTCTGAAAAGTTCCTCATATTTCAGAAAATCGTCGATAGAGTGCAGTGTTGCTCGATGTTAGTTTTATTTAAGAATTCGGTTAGTGATTAACACTTTGTCATTGGTCGATTTGATTAGTCACCTAGGACATCGAGTGACGAGTTGAGCGGTCGTCGGTGATGCGGTGAACGGTGATTTGGCGCTGATGTGACGTGGTGTTGGCGCTGGTGAGGCGTCGAGTTGGCGTTATCAGTGTCGATGTGCGCAAGCTCGTGGACTTAGCAGTTTTCTTACCTCTTAAAGAGGTATATAAGCGAGCAGCGAATTTAGGGTGGTGGGTGGGAGTTTGACGACGACGACGAAGACGAAATCACGAAGTGATTTCGTGCGAGAAAGAAAAACTATGTATCATTTGTGTGACCATGTTTTGCAATTCAATTGAACTTTGTTTCAAATAAGCAAGTTAAAATGCAAAACGGTTTGATACGTGATTGACTACAATCGTAGAGTTTACATTTGACCAAGTGAAATTCAAATTGAAATTTTTCATAAATTGAAAACACATTGACATTTAGTACCGAATGCTTAACATTTTTCCCTCCGTTAATCCAAGATCATTATCTTGATTATGATCACACATCAAATAAATTGAATGTAATTGAGCGATTTTTGAGTTAGTTTAAAAAACTAATAAAGTAATATACTAATTTTCGTTTAAACATAAAATCGATTAAAAGGTCACCACAATTCCACTCGATTTAGTTGTTAAAATTGTGCATCATCAAGATAGCACAATTTTGGTTAGTTTTGTGAAAAAGTCAATTAATGAACAAATGTCACTTTGACATGTGATGTTCAACTGACAAAATTTTCCATCAAACTCTAAACGCAAATTGTAAATTAAAACGAAATAACATTTAAACATTCACTGTCTGCCATTTGAACATTTGACATTAACCAGCAACCAAATAAATAATTCAGACTAATTGAGCTAAGCAATGAGATTTATGGTGTCACACGCATAATTTCGCAAATGCGTCAATAGCAATGCTCATGCAAATTGAACATATATAAAAGTGTGTTTCCATCTCGGTCGGTTTGATATAACATTTTTGGTGCCAATTTGCTCTGTGTGCTCACTTATTTTGACGAATTGTGTTTTCATTGCAATTGACTTTGATTCTGTTGGCTTTGTCTCAGCTTTCGTTCGCGTTTCTTCTTGTGTTATTGCTTTCACGTGTCATTGAACATGGCGAGTAGGCCATTACGAGGCACTGCCCTTCGGTCACATCCTTTTGAATAGAGTTTGAGAAAATACCCTCGAAACAGGACGATGCGTAGTACTCCCAGCCGGACTTTTCCATTTTGTACAATATCAAAGCGTCTGGATAACGATATTTGGCCAATTTGTGCTGCACTGATGATGACGAGCTGCTGCTTCGAGCATGGTGGTGCTGCATGAGCGGTCAGTCGAATGGGCACTGTTGGATCGGTCACTTCAACACACATAGGAAGCCATATTATCCGTGTCCGAAAAGTATTGCGGAAATTGTCCATTTGTAGCTTTCGTTAACACATTCCAATGTCGCACGCATATACTTCTGAGTAATTCATCCACAGCTCCTCAGGAGTCATGAAGAGAAGACCTGGTTTGTTCGCTTCGTGATGGTGTTTTTCTTTTATTCCTTTATACTGTGACTTGTGGCCAATTAGGGTTATATTTTGAAAATTTTGCTACACTCTCAAGCGCCAAACTACCTCACTGGTTTTAACTCTTCACTAGTACTATTACATTCGTTGAAATCCACTCACAGATTGGCTAGATGTGTCATGTTACAAGTCCATTTACATTCCCTTTAATAATGTTTTTTACTTTAATATTTGTTAGTCTGACGAATCAGTGACGATGGGGCAGTCTATCCATTGATTGTTGAGAAGGCTCTAGCTATTAGCACTTTGGTGGCTTTCAAGCATTGTCAGCTGATGACCTCATCGCTGGACTGTTCAGCTCGGTAAATGGTGCTGGATCAGTGACCGTTCTAAGGAAAAGATGCCCCCGATGCACCAGACGTATGCAACAATGCCAACTTTAGCGTTTCCTCCTCTAAAACAGCCGCAATTGAGAAGATGCAAAAAAGAATATGCAATTGGCTCAATTTTTTATGGAAATATTAATATTGGGTAAGTAGATGATTGAAATAATGTACAAATGGATTAATTTCCTATTTGGTTTGGTAGTTCTGATGGTGCCAAGGAGAATGTAAATGGACTTGTAACAGGCCACACACCTATGCAATCTTGGAATGGATTTCAATGGATGGAATAGTTCTAGTGAAGATTTATGACCAGGGAGGTAGTTCGGCACTCAAGTACGTACAGTTTTCAAAAAATAGCTCCAATTGGCACAAGTCCCAATATAAAAGAATAAAAGAAAAATACTATCACGAAGTGAACAAATTGGGCATTCTCTTCATGACACCTGAGGAGTTGTTGATGAATTACTCAGAAGTGTATGCGTGCGACATTGGGCCACAGTATGTGTTAAAGAAAACCACAAATGGGCAATTTCCTCGATACATTTCAGACACGGATAATATGGCTTCCTATGTGTGTTGAAGTGACCGATCCAACAGTGCCTATTTGACTGACGCTCATGCAGCACCACAATGCTCGAAGCAGCAGCTCGCCATCATCAGTGCAGCACAAATTGGCCAAATATCGTTATCCAGACGATTTGATATTGTACAAAATGGAAAAGTCAGGCTGGGATCGATGGCTACGATCGTAGTCCACTGGTTGATGGACTCGATTGACGGTTGTGCTCAATGACGGACTGGGTAGATTGGCCATTTTCACTGTTTTGTTTTGTTGCATTTCTCGTTGATTTCCGAACACTACGAATTTGTTTTTGTTCACTTTTGTTAATCAATAATAAATTATTTGCGTTATCAGAAGATTGATTGAAGTTATCGATGACATTTGGCATGAGATCCCTTTCTAATGAAGCATTTTGATCTTGATCTTCAATCTCATTTTCGCCTAATCCAATTTGCGTGTCTGTCTCAGCCTTGTCTGCATCATCATTTTCACCATCAAAACCACAAATTCCAATAACACAATCTTTATTCTTTACAAGAAAAACCGCAAGGCGTGAAGCGGCTAAAGCCTGGCTTCACGCTCTTGCGAAACCTCCGCTGCGCTGCGGTTTGTTTTTCTTGTAAAGAACACCCTTCGGGTGAGTTCAAGTAAAAGAATATATCAATAGTTCAATAGATTCAATAAATAATCCATTTCAGTAAACGTTAAAAATGAATTTAAAGAATTGATTAGTGTAAGTGTTAGTTTGCGCAAGTGTCGAATTAAATAATATTGATTGAATGCATTTTCAACCAATATTTTGTAATAATTTGGTTAAAGAATTTTTTAAATATCGAATTGGAAACAAATTACATAAATGCTTTGAGCAAACTGTTAAATAATTAATTAAAAACATGTAAAACCAATCATTTCAAGATAAATTGTGTGTCATTTTAGTTGCATTTTGCTGGAAGTCATATTCAAATTTGAATATACGAATTGTAGAATATCAAAGAAATGTCTGTCAAATTTTGATACCACTGGTGAGATTTAATACATTTTCGTTAGTCAACTTGAACTCGAAATCATTCAAATTTTTTGGACTAAAGATTTTTAAAAATGTCCTTGGGCATTGGTCGAGGTAATGGAAGAAATATACCAAATCAAATTCGATAATTGAGCCAGCACGGGTGCCCGAAACCCATCAAATTGATCAAATTCACCAAAATCAATTTCTCTCTCAATATGTTTCAATTTACTTCGTAAATTAAACAATTGTTAACCACTTCTCACATTTAAATTGAGTACTGATCTCACATAACATATCATGATAGAAAGATCACACTAAATCTATGTAGAGCTAGAGTTTGTGTTCATCTTTCGAAGCTTTGTTAAATACGTTGGTATACCTTGTTCGATGCATGGTGGCGAATTTTAATCTTTCTTTAATCGATCGTTTGTCAACCAGAAGTTGAGACCAGCAAATATTATCCATCGCCAAAGACGGTAAACTTGTGGTGGGCATCTTGTAGCGAACAACTTTGCCTGTCTCATATGCCCGAACTGAATTAGATCTAAGATAAGGCAGCAAATCGAGTGCATTGTCGATACTTGACGAATAATACCAAAGTTGATCAAAAGCAAACTTGTATGTTGAATTGAAAAGATTCACGCTTTAGAAAGAAAGTCGCTTAAGGCTCAACTTTTTGAAGTGGTCAAATTTTCCAAGAAAACATAAATCATTGTCAGATCTAGACCTAATTAGTGAGATTCTCTCGGCAAATACTCTTCATCGCCTTTGCCATTGTCTAGACGTCTGCATACCCCTCAAATATAGCAATCAATGTGTGCACCTACAAAACACTTCGCTTCATTTGGCATTGAGTTGGTCATCTTCTTCAGAAACACCATTTTCCACAAAGTAACGAGTTCACTTTCAATTTGAGATGATTTGAGTGAAGAAAATCAAAATACAGGAGAAAGTTGCAAAAACGCGAGACATTCACACTCACACAGTATTTTGACTTGTTGTTCTTGTTGCTGTGTTGTTGTCACAATGATGAACCCGATGAAATTCAGGGGATTTGTAAAGATACAGATGCAGAGCATTAATAATTGGCCGAAGTGGTAGACTTGAAATGGCAAAGAGAATTGAAATAAACACAAAACTGTCAAAACAACGCGTCCGAGGAGGTAAACAGCTGTTCACAGACGTAAACAAAAACGCGTGCACTTGAGTTGAGAGAGGCTGTGTCGTTTAGTCACTGCTTTCCTGCACACTCATCACATCGGCACACTCGCTCACACAAAACTCGCCGCGCTATTCAAATCAAACTGAAGACTCTCCTGATTGGTTCTATTAATCGAACAAGACCGAAGGAGGAGCTAATGTCTAATGTAAACTGATACAGCACGGGTGGAGCCAAAAACAACTACGATATTTAAGTATAAGATCATCAAATTCATCAATCAGGACATTTGCATTCTGACCATCATGATGATGAAATCATTGGTGGACAAGTGATTTGATGTGTTGACAAATGTTCATTTGAATAGTTAGTCACAGTACTCGAGTCACAATCGATCGATTGTGCAATTGATGCATTGGGTGGAACAGTTTGGTGATTTGATGGTGAAGGTTGAACTGATGCAAATGCACTGACTTCAGTGTTCACCAATGCCTTGTTGGTTAGTCTGAGGAAGAGCGAATTGACCAGTCGATCCATTTGGCCTCGTACCAATCTATTCGTCGTCTCCTTCTCTCCTTCAATCAATTGACACAACTCGGACGTGGTCAAGCGGGAATTAGTCTGTTTGAACGGTCCAACAGATGACGAGATGATTAATCCGAGAAAAAGCGAATCGATCATTGGATCCACGAGTCGAACCATTTCGCCTCTCAGCCACAATCTCGTTTTCAAAGTAAATGATTTATTGATACAACATTAAATGGTCAATTTGGTTTTGAGTCTGTTGAAGATCGAGTCGAGCATTGGGTCCACTGTTCGATCCATCTCAGCTCGCAACCACCCACGAGTGGCATCAGTAGAGGCTGTGAGCAATTCAGCAATCAACATGACTCGACATTCAGCGGCTATATACATACATAGCGAGTAAATACATATATGTATTTCGCCGTGCAACAAGTCAAGTGCACTTGCTCTGCACTGCAGTGCTCTGCACTGCAGTGCTCTGCAGAGTGCACATGTGAGGTAAAACACGTTTTACCACTCTCACTCAACACAACATTGGACTCGCCTCACCGTTGGTCAGTGAAATGCAGTCACTGCACAAGAAGCAAAAAGTCAAGTTTGTTTTGAGTTGAGTTTTGCGTGTGGTTGTGAGTTGTATTGGTTTGTTAGCGTTATGTGCCATTTCGGTTCGGGTCTTGCCTCTGGTTTAGTATCTCGAACATTGGTCACCTCTCACCCTATCGCCCAACTGTCTCCAAATGGATCGATTGAATCACCTCAATATCAAACAAGAGGAACATGATAGGCAGAAAGAAGTTTCAATCAACAATGCACAACAACAACAGAATAATGAAGGTAAGCAAAAAGTGTTGTGTTCTTATGTTACTTTATTAGTCTGTGTTGTATAGGTCATGATGCATCATCATGCCAACTCTCGGGTCGAGCACCAAAACATGTGAAAAAAGAGGAAGAAGGTGAAGATGGCATTGTGAAACAAGTTCAACCTTGCACCAAAGTCAAAAAGGAAGAAGAAGGTGATGGAGAGTGCCTCAAGTTGAAGTGGGATGGTGACGAGTGTGACTGTGAGGAGTGCAGAGTGGACAGACAAATTAAAGTTGAATTCAATCTAAACAACAATCAACAACAGGCCAACAGCTACCCAGGACATTCAAATGCCAAGAAAGGTGAATAGATTTGTTTTATGAATGTTAACCTAAAAGTCCTCTGTTTGTCAGGTGTTCCATCTCAAATCTCAGTGTGCAAACGTGTGAAAAAGGATGAGGAAGAAGATGGTGATGATCAATGGGACGAGGATTGTGACTGTGACGAGTGCAGAAGGATGAGACTAAAGGCGATTCGACTCAAACAGATCAATACTAATCAAGAATCGAGAACTCAAAATCGTGAGGCTGGTGGCGATGATGGTGAGGAGACAGAGATAAATGAAGATGGAAATGGTAATGAAGATGTTCTAGTGGGGAATGATGACAACATGGCAGTGGATGATCAAATTGGGGATGAGGATGGAGATGAATTGGACCAGGAAGGTGAACAGAGTGGAGATGGTCAAGAAAGTAGTGAAGATCAAATGAGTGATGATGACGATGAAACAGAAATCGACGATGAAGAATATGAAATGGAGGTTGGTGGCGAAGATGAGGACACAGAACAATTTGGGAATCAAATACCAATTCACGATGATCACCAACCGAATCGACAAGTAGTTGAGGAGGAGGAGGAGGAGGAAAATGAAGAGACGGAGATTGAAGACAATGAAGGTGATGAAGAATCTCAAACTGGGGAGGATGCACCAATTGAGACAACTCTACCCCATTGTAATGGACAAACTCGGCAAATCGTCAAACAGTCTGCGAGACATTCGAAACGAAAACAAATTGACGATTCAAGCGCCACTGAATGTTCAGCCAATAAAATTCAACCAGACCTTGCCCAACCAAATCGTCGCTTTCAATGTTCACAGTGTCACAAATCATTTGATCACAAATCCAATTTGCAGCAACATCTCCGAGTGCACACAGGCGAACGTCCATTTCACTGTGACCTGTGTGACAAAAAATTTAGCCAGAAAGGTGGTTTAACAAGGCACCAGTTGCATCATCTAACTATAAAACTTTATCGATGTAAAGAATGTGCAAAACGATTTACCCTAAAACAACAACTTGACTCTCATCTTCTAATACATTCCGGAGAACGACCATTCGCTTGTAGACATTGTGAAAAGTCGTTTACTAAATTGAGCACTCGGAACAAGCACGAACAAGCCATCCATCTGCATGTCAAGCCATATCGATGCAAACAATGTGGTCACACTGCCACTCATCAATCAGCTATAATCCAACACATTCGATCGGTCCATTTTGGTTTGCCGAAAACAATCAAACAACAACGAGCACTCAACATCATCGATGAACGAGATCCGAGAGAGTTGATTGAGAAAGTGTGACAAAAGTTACGTCTACACTAGACAATTTTTGTTCTTTTCTTTTTCCTGTCAAATCCACCAACTGTACACCTAAACAATCATCACAGTCGGATTCCTCGTCCCTCATTCATTAAAGTTACATCTTTTCAAATGTAAAAATTATTTAAAATCTAATATCCAAGAACTTTGAAATCTTCTAAATTGTACAAACACTAGACAATTTGTGCTCATTTCCCTTTCCTGTCAAACCAGTGCTCACCCTAAATTTGTTGGCCAATTGCGGCGAAAGTCTTCCCATTCATTTAAAATGTTAATCCATTGGACGTATGCTGAGAAGTGCAGAATCCAACAATTTGAATTGTAATTGGTGCTTACAAGTGAGAACAAGAACATAATGATAAGTGACAAGTTGATAAACCCCGGCGTAAGTTTTTAGTAAAATTTGGATAAAATCGTAAAATCGTATCACAAAATTTAAAAGATGTATCAAGTTTAAGTTAAATGAAATAAATCCCAAAACAGTAGCGACATCTAGTTGCACGACTTGTAAACTTAGTATTAATTGAGTATATTACAACACTGTACCTTTTAGCAAGAATCACCGCAGTCGGTTTGCTTTTCCTTTGTGACTCACTCACTCAAATTGTGAGTAGATTTGTCTGTCTTCACTTGCATTTCACATTCACATTGCACATTCAGTCCCAAACTTCAAATATTGGTTCGTTTGTCTCCACCGATTTTTTTCATCATGTCAAATCAATCACAAATTGCTGCAGGAGGCGATTCAAATTATAGATCATCGACTACCTCACCTACTCCCGAGACTCGCAAACAATCTCTTCAGAGGTGTCTTCAAGCTCTCTATCACGCTTGTCGATGTCGAGATTCAAATTGTCCTCACCCATCGTGTATCAAAATGAAGCACGTAATTCAACATGCGAAAAATTGTAATAACAATAAGAAAGAGTTTCAAGGTTCAGTTGATTTGTCCACATCTTGTCCGATTTGCAAACGATTCTTTGCACTGTGTTGTTTCCATGCGAAACACTGTGTTGAAGCATCAAACTTATGTTCTATGCCTTTTTGTGTGAATATCAAGCAAATGATTAAACAGCAACATCAACAAGTACTCCAGCGACTGCAACAAACTCAAATTATTTGTAGACAAATTGCTTCTATGGCTGCAGCCATGAGCCAGTCTCAAAATTCTATTCAACATATTAATACTAGTAGCAACAGTACTCCATTTTGTCCTCATTGTCCTCGAATAATTTTTTCACAGAATCATTTATACACAGAACCTATTGCTGTGACTACCCAAAGTTGTTCAAATCAAGATGATGATGATGTTGACCTGAAGAATTTGCTCGACGAGTTGGATGAGTTTTTGTTTATTAAATGAGATGTGAAAGATGAGAATGTTTAACAACTGAACGAGTCAACATTTGACATTTAATTGTGTCATTTTCCTATTTTGTATTTTTTCTTAATTAGTTCAATATAGTTCAATATAACTGTTTGTTTGTAAATGTATAACTTAAATGTGTAACTTTGTGGTTTGTGAGTCTATTTTGTAAATTTTACATATTTTTGTTGTGTATTTGTAAACAATGATATTGTAATACATCCAAAACAGTCGTGACTTCTAGAAACATCTGTTAAAGTAAGGCTTGAGAATTTGAAAACACTTTTAACCCGTGGCGCCACCGCCGGCAGATGCTGTCAGTTATACAATAAAAGCATGTGTTCCTGTATAATGTTTTGAGTTGATTTGTTATTGCCGTCTTGCCTCCACTCAATTGCGTTTTTTCCGATTTTTTAATTTTGTAACTTCAATTTTTCATCCCAACATGGAAAACAAGACTCAAGTTATCCTGGCTCTGATAGATGCTAGCAAGAATAACCTTAAAGCATCACTCAAGAATTACGCAGAATTCGCGGTTGAAACTCGATTTGGCCATCTCAAGAACCGAATTGTTTCGAAGTTTGAGTCTGGTGAGATTGTCATGGTGGGCGATGCACCAGAGACAAGAGTGTTGGGCAAGCAAATTGGATCCGGCGAAGTTGAGGTAGAAAGTCAACCAAATGATGATTCGTTGGAAGCAGATCTCACTGTCAGAGCCAGTCCAGATGTCATCGATGGCTCATCGTCAAATAGTCCTAAGAAAGTGATCGGTGACCATCAATCGAATGGTGAAGTGAAAAGTGACAAACGAAAAAGCGCGACTAAATCGAGTGAAGCAGTGAAAAAAGTTAAACTTCAAAATTCTGTGGAAATTGGCCAAGAAGAAAAAAAGCCAAATCCAAAAAATGACACTTAAAGTTTGACATCACATGTTCAGGACAAACATTTCATGCTGTATATAAATGCAACATGTAAATAAATTTAATAATTCGTATATATCCAATTGACAATTGTGACATTATGTTTACAATGTATGCTAAATGCATTGGATCATCAAATCAAAGAAGCCATTCAATTGAAACATCAAAAATTTAAAACACGCAAAACAGTAGTGATTTCTAGAAACAGGCGTTTTAGCAATGTGTGCACTTGATAAGTTCGACATTTTTTTTTGATTATATTTTTACTAGTGGGCCCTGCGGGTGCTAAATTTGAAGCCTTTGAATGTATTTTGAAAGTAATGTCCCCAAAATTGGCATTATGGGGAAAAGTCGAGTGTAAGCAAAAAACACCTACCTAACCACCTAAACCTAACCTAACCCTATCCTAACCGACGCCCACACCCTCCTAACCACCTAAACCTAACCTAACCCTATCCTAACCGACGCCCACACCTGCCTAACCACCTAAACCTAACCTAACCCTATCCTAACCGACGCCCACACCTCCCTAACCACCTAAACCTAACCTAACCCTATCCTAACCGACGCCCACACCCTCCTAACCACCTAAACCTAACCTAACCCTATCCTAACCGACGCCCACACCCGCCTAACCACCTAAACCTAACCTAACCCTATCCTAACCGACGCCCACACCTGCCTAACCACCTAAACCTAACCTAACCCTATCCTAACCGACGCCCACACCCGCCTAACCACCTAAACCTAACCTAACCTAACCCTAACCGACGCCCACACCCACCTAACCACCTAAACCTAACCTAACCCTATCCTAACCGACGCCCACACCTGCCTAACCACCTAAACCTAACCTAACCCAATCCTAAACGACACCCACTATCCTCTCTGTGACAAAATTTCCAATTTTGATTGTTGCACTCATTGTTGGACACCAGGCCCAACAATGTGAACTCAAGCTTTGACTTTCACAATCAGAGATTTGTTCGGCAGGTATACCTAAAAAACATTTTTAGCCAAAACCAAGGTTGAACGGCACATCTGCATAGTATTCTAAGCACTTTGGCCAAATTTGATGCAAATCGGTCAAGAAATGTAGGAGGAGTTAACTGCACAAGAAATTGAAAAGCTGTCACTAAGAGTCTTCGCTCACGCTCGACAATTAACATAGTAAAAGATTAAAGGTAATCCGCATATAGCTGTTTGCTACAACTTGCTGTTGTTTTTTTTTCTTTTTTGAGCAGGTTTTGGCTTTAGTTTTGGATTTTATTAGTCAATTGCTTAACAGTTTGAATGCGTATGGGAAGAAAAGTCAAAAAGGATTGTGCATTTATTGGTCAATTTACTAAATCTTAAATCTAAAATATCTAAATAAATGCACTAAATTGAAACTTATTGCAATTCAATCATTCAATTCAATGGTAAAAGCAGCGGCTGCTTAGCAGCCATAAAATCAAAAACAGTAGTGACATCTAGTAACAGGTGTATATGTCAGCGGCAAACCGAAGAACTCGTAACTCCGCAAATTGACGAAAATTTGTCTCGGCAAATCGCGAAGTCACGGCATTTAAACGATTATTCCAGTTTGCCTAGTGGGATCACGGAGTGACTAGTCACTTCGCAAAGTTGCGGAGAGCTCTTCGGCAAAGTTAAAATATTAAGCTAATTTATTCTATTTATGATAATAAATGAGTCCATATGTCCAAAATGTGAATAACAATTCCGGTTTCCGGATGTGGGCAAAGGTAAAGCAGACTTTAGCAACATTCTGGGCGTTGTCATGAAAAACAATTTTGAAATTGACCTCTAGCGAATTGGAACCAAACAGAGTATCCTTGTAAAATTTTACATGGTTATGAAGCGAACACTTGTCATAATAGTTTTGATTGTGAAAATAAGCATTCTTGATGTATTTAGACTCATTTATTATCAATAAAATAATAAATTAACTGTAGATCTTTAATTTGCCGAAGACTACTCCGCGACTTTGGGAACTGACTAGTCACTTTGCGATCTCACTAGGCAAACTGAATATATAATCATTTTTCCGCTACTACGCGGAGTGCCGAGACAAATTTTCGGCAATTCGCGAAGTTACGAGTTCTTCGGTTTGCCGCTAACATATGCACAGCTGAGAAGTGTTCACTGTAAGTTACATTCGGTTTGCTCTTTTGTATTGAGTTCAGGGCCGGTTCTTCCCATAATTCAGGTCATGGGAGCATGATCAAAAATTTTAGCGAAGGGCGCCAAATGGACGGTAGTGGCGCCGCCGCAAGCGAAACGAGCGGAAAAATTTCCCCAAAATTGCTTCTCCAAAAATGCGCTTTCAGCTCGTTTCAATTTAGTTTCCCAAGTTTGTTTGGCAATTATTGTCGAATTTTGAAATAAGATACTTTCTATTTGGCGTTGCATGCATCAATACCAATTTAGCAACACTCCAAAATTGCACTGACCGAGCCAGAATGATTGACTTTTAAAACGGCAACGTTAACACGTTCTCCACCGAATTCGAACTCGTAGTTGTCACTGTTCGAGTGACACCAATCAATACAATCTATATATATATTTGTATTTAATATCAACAAATGACACGAATTGCTTCCAGCAAATATCATGCGGCTTGTTTGCTTGGCATGCTTTATTAATTTGGAAAAATACAATCTCATTATTGAAAGTAATAAATATTGATCACCGTCTTGTGTTTCTTAGTAGTACTGCCATGCAAAGTAATTTTCACTAACTTGCAAATAATAACCACACTCAATACTTGTTTTTATTGCAGTTTATTGATTCATTCTCGACGGTCTTTCCAAATTTTGTAGCGCTCAAATAAAATATCTATTCGAATGTCATGAGTTTTTCGAGAGTTGTAAAAATGCGAAAATTTGTATGATTTTGTGTTACTTTTGGCCAAACAAAAGCGTTCTTTGAAAGCTCAAATACTCATTGTATAGTGCCGAAATTGTCATTGAAACGATATATATTGATTTTAAATTCAAATACAAGACAATCGGTGCTACTGACAAACAAAAGTTTAAACTAGAAAGAAGTCAATTATTAATTTACTATTGAAGACAACTTCGCCTAATGATTTTTAATGGTATATTTCAAATTACGGCTATATTTTAGTTGACTTTTTCAAAAATTGTATTCATTTCAGATCAAATCGAGCAACTATACTCATCGCGAAAAATATATAGAGAAAATTAATATGGAAATTTGCATTTTACTCCGCCAGTGTTTCATCTCAATTATGGTGCAAATAATTGATTTTACGATTCTATTCTTTGTTGTCTTGTTCAATAGAATGTATAAATTGTTCAAAATTTTTGTTGTCCATCTGCGTGAATTCTACTTTGACCTTGATCCAATTAAAGACTGCAATTCGTTGGAAGAAATAGCCAACTTGAAGAATGCGCGTCCTTTTTATCACTTGTCAACCACATTTCCGTGGCTCAAAGTAAATCTACACTTTTTACCACCTTTAATATCGGCGTTTTACTACACACTCGACTCGCTCTACATTGTATTCATTCGTCATGGTGGACAGTACTCATCAACTGGCATGCCTGACCTTCTCGCCCACAGAATGTTTTTGGACATATTATGGAGCATTTGTGATCCCATGATCTACGCTGGTTTAATGCAACAATCACTTCTCTTTCTTTATCTTTGTCAAGTGCCCAATGTCAGCCCTGACTATTTCATGTTTGCCATCTGGAACGAGTCACTTCAGAAGCGTACAATCTACTTCAGAGGAAAGTGTAAGTGTGCGCTTGTTTATTTGTTTTTATTTAATTCAGAAATATTTTGTTAACTAGTTTGGAAACAGAGCAAATCAGACGAGATTATGAAGAGACGTGCAAAATTGAGACAAATCTACACTACAGCTATGATGGTGATGTTTGTGCTGAATTATCTCACGATCGTTGGCTTACATTTCATCAACGGTGACAACAGTACAGTGAGAAATCAATGGCTTTATTTCTATTTCAGCTTCAGTATATTTTACGCTACTTATGGTAAGTGTGGCTTTTTTAAGGCAAGACAAAATGCATTTTAGTGGAAATAGTCACCCTACTCATTTCAATGGAATAAAATCGTTTTACTTGTGCAACCATAGCACCGACACCTCTGGACCAATTTTGACTTTGGATATGCCAAATTAAAGGTAATTACATGGGCTTGATTAATATCAAAACACATTTTCTAGTTTGGATGTGGTTTGCTCAAAAATTATTAAAATGTGCGCAAAAAACAAAATTTTTGCCTTTGAGATCAACTCACGACAAAACAAAGTCCAAAATGAAAAATGTGTTCTGATATTAGTCAAGCCCATGTAATTACCTTTAATTTGGCATATCCAGAGTCAAAATTGGTCCAGAAGTATCGGTGCTATGGTTGCACAAGTAAAACGATTTTATTCCATTGAAATGAGTAGGGTGACTATTTCCCTCCTTAAAGTTTCATTTATGAAAAAACATCTAAATTGCAGCTCTTGTCTATGTCGCATTTTACTTTCATCTGGTCACCAGTTATATACAATTTAAACAGAGAACTAACTTGGACAAAATCAATTCGTTTATTGCACAAATGTTGGCTCTTGAAACACAAAGTTCAACTAAAAGAAAGAGAAAAAACATTTGCATTTGGAGAAGATTTTGTGCTTGCAATCGAGAAGTGTTGGCACTTTTGAGCGAACTACACGCTCACAATCAGTTTTGGAGTTTCGTTCTTACAGTATATGTGTTCAGTCATGTGGTGATAATTTGCTTCGCATGGCATGCGCTTCTATTTAGCCCGGCATTCGACTCAGTTCTGATCAAATCTATTAATCTGCTCTTTGCAATACAATTCTTTGTCACCATCATGTTCATCACGAGCGAGTGTTCGTGCATTGTACGCAAGAATGTGCTCATCTACAAAGCAAATCGAAAGTTCGCCTATGTTTTCTCGAGGATCTGTAGCCCAACCGCTGTACAGCTGATCACAGTATGTGGACGGTTTAATTGACATTGAACACACTTATCAATGATAAGAAGTAATAAAATATTTCTCAATGTTTAGCTCAGCAAAATGGTTGCCAACTATAAAAGCGCTCGAGCTGGATTTCGATACCTCAACAATTCCATCATAGATTCGCGAATGTTTGAAATGGTAATAATATTTTGTGCTTTCAATATTTTTAGTTTTACAAATAATTTTCAATCCCAATTTAGATTATACTTTCGATATCGGTACTGTTTATGAAAGTATTCAAAAAGAATATCATGGGCGAAGACTATGTTGGTTAATTAGTGTCAACTATTTTCAACTTTGATATTTACAAAAATTTATATTCAAATTAAATGCTGTGTACTGCTACAAACAAATATCATGGCTTGTACTTGTGTTTTATAAATTTGGAAATATACAATCTCATTATGGAAAGTAATAAATATTAATTGACCCGCTTGTGCGTTTACATTCTCTAAACATTCATTCCATACAAAGTCGAGATAAACAAGTGATAATATAAAACTGAGCCTTGCTTAATAGAGTTGTTTACAAATATGACAATAATTCGCTCTCGCAGAGTAAAACCAACATGCGAAACAAGGTATGATTTTTGATATAAAAATATTTTAGGAATTTTATAAGGGCCCCCTCTTATACGAAAATTTGGGGGGCGAAAACTCTTATACAACACTATTTTAAATCGCCCTATAACAATTGACATTAATACAACATTATTTTATTTAAATCAAAATTGTTAATTTATTTAATTTCTCAAAATTCACTAGAAAAACAAACCCATAAATCACTAATTAGCTAGTAACAAAGTCATAAAACTGTCAATTATTTAATTTATTTAATTAATTAGTTAGTACAGGGAAAGTTAGGCTATTTTTCAAATATTCATTTTATTACACTAAAATAAGAAATCATTTAATTAATTAGTTAGTACAGGGAAAGTTAGACTATTTTTCAAATATTCATTTTATTACACTAAAATAAGAAATCATTTAATTAATTAGTCACCCCGCTCCCCAAACAACACATACAAAGACACAATTGTCAAGGCAAACGAAACACAAACGACAAGACAACGACACAAACGGACTTCGATTGCATCTTATGAAACCAAAAACACTATTGCATCATAAAATCTTAAAATAGCAACAACCTGTTTGAAGCACTACCAAAGGCACAACGACAACCGAACGTTTGACATGATCTTCAACAGCAACACCATCATCAAATGTGAAGAGCCAGAAGGGTATAAAAGCCCGAACCAACTCTATGTAAATTGTCTTTCTACCACGAGACTCTGTCCAATTTTAGATTGAACTGAGAAACCATTAAGAAGATAGAAATTCCCGTCCACAGGACGTATTTGTAAAGTTTCAACTCATTAAAATTCTATGATGCAACCAATTTATTGCGTTAAATTATTTTCTAAGTCGAGTCTGACTTTGACGATTTTCGTCGACTCGTTCTTCTAAATTTTTCTAAGTGAACTTCAACATAGTCTCTCTAGACAACCTCGTCACTGAATAAGACTAAGTCGAGTGTGACTTAGCTTCACAAACAACCTCGACACCTAATAGTCTATATCGTAATAGACTTGGACCCAGTTCAAGATAACTCCATATTCCCTCGTCAAAACCTAACAATAAAATTATTTATTACATGAAGATAAAATATTCCTAGTTTCAGAATTGAGATCGAACTTATTTATTATACGAGGATGAGATTTCCCTCGTTAGAATAAAAACTAAATTTTTAGAAGATAGAAATTTATTACACGAGGATGAGATCTTAAATCCTTCCTCAATTCAAGAGTGTAATCTCAAGCAAATTTATTACAAACATTTTCATTTCATTTTCCTCATTTTCAATTGAATCTCTTGTCAACCGCCATGAGTATCCACACCCAGCCCGACCTCTGTCTCGTCACAATCTTCTCCGATCTGCCACTAAGCGATCTGGTCAGCATTGGTCAGGTTTGTCCCAGGTGGAGACAACTGCAGCCGAGTGTCACCTCGCGTGTTCGTGCCTTGACCATCAAAGTTGGCCTTAATGATTTTCATCTGATTGAGGGGTCAAATTTTGTAATTGACCAATTGAAATATCTCAAGAATGATGATGGCACCACAATGGCAGAACCATTGCCTTGTGAGGCGTCTTCATTTCACTTTCGAGAACTAAAAAGTGAGAAAGTAGTTGGCTTGGCAAGGACATTTGCGAATGTGTCCAAACTGGTCATCTCACTGAATTGTGTTGACTCAGCTCAACTTTGCCTTGTGGCCGAGTTGTTGCACTTGCTGAGAGCCACTTTGGTGACACTCAAAATATATTATCGAATTCAAAATGTCACTAAACTCAACTGTATTCCTCAGTGCCATTCAGGACCCTTTTTCATTGCCATCAATTTGTTGGCATCGCTCAAGCATTTGTCACTCGACTTTGACTGTCATTTTGCAATGCATCCTCTCGATGAGAGCATGGACCCACTGCTTGAGACAACCGAAATCGATTTACCCATCTTGACTCAACTCGATCAATTTGACTTTCATTCAAAGGATTACTCTGTGGATGTGCTGTACGAGTCACTGAGACGCTATGCCCAGCACAGTGCTCGACCATTGAGACTTAGTCATGGATATGGTAGAGTTGATCAGATTCCGGAACTGCTTCAATTGGATGATGGACTGTGTCGTCGCATTACTCAGCTCAATCTCTCGGGTGACCCACTCGAAGACACTCATCTCAACAGTGGCTGCACTCGTTTGAGTTCACTCACCAGTTTGTATACTGAGGCAGAGAACGTGACTATTCCTGAACTGTTCACCAAACTGGCACAACTGACCCAGCTGATTCACCTTCAACTCGATGTCTGGTTCCCTTGGCCACAAAGCCTCGATCCAGCCGAAAACATTTCTAGATTGAACTCGATTAGATCCCTCTATTTGTCCTTTGAAATGACCAATCACAACAATCTCACTCTGCTGCAACTTCCATGGACACTGCCCAACCTGGAGGTGATCAAAGTCTATTTGTACCACAGCGACCGTCTAAAGTGTGACATTTGTGAATATCACGATGATGGCGGCGATAATCACGTCAATCTAGACCAAATGAAACGCTGCTTTGGACAGCTTTTGGCGCCACTGGCACAGTGCCCTCGACTGCACACCATTTCAGAGTTCAGTGCTCTTAAAGTTGTAGCTAAAAATATCACCAAACAACAATTGGAGCAAGGAACAGTTGAATTTGTTGAAGTAGCTGTTGAACCGTATCTGAACTACTTAAATTGTCAATCTTAATAAAATGTTTATCCTGGAAAGGTCATTGTCACAACAAGTAATGTGAGTGAAATGTTTTTACTTTATTCAGTGAATTCCCACTTCTATTAAAATTCTGGTGTGCGTATGTCCGTCTGTCACGCTGTTTGTTGCGTACAACAATGTCATTTTGAAAGTGCAACAATGTCACTAAAGAAAAAATTTGAACAACAATTAAAATTTTTTTCGCGGGTTAGATAATGGTGGTTTGGTGGGTGTTGGGTGTTGGGTGTTGTTGGGTTAGGTTAGGTGCCGTGTTAGGATGGGTTTTGGGGTTAGGTTTTTTTCAAAGAAATTTATTGATCGATTAATCGTACAATGTATCTTATTACAAAACACATCGCATGAGTGCAACATTACATTGCTTTCATTTGTGGTAGAATTATATTTCGGAGAGATGTGGGGTCAAACCTAGGTTTGTTTCGGAGAAATGAGTTTAAGACAGAATCATGAGTGACTTTTGGTGGTGTGAGTGTTTGGTGGGGTCAACATTTTGGTGGTTTGAGAAATATTTAAGAAAATGACAACAACAACAACAAATGATAACATGAGGTAAAAAATAAATTCAACCTCATTTTGGTGGGCTTAGTACGCATTGCGTTTTGATGGTTTGTAGTTTCAGAGAAATGTGATAAAAGGTGGTATTTTGGTGGTTTGAGGGCAGGCCAAGTTGTCCAGATGCTCGCAATCCTTTCTCCTCCATCCACTCAGTCCGCTGCCATCAAGTAGTTCGTATCCATCAGGGTTGTCCTCATGAGTGATCCCAGAGAAGGAACCAAATTTCGGAGAGGGTGGTGAAGACGAGTTGATGAATGTTGAAGCGACAAGATGTTCCACTGGAGTTCCAAAACTGCATCGAGATATGTTCACCAGAGTTGCCTTGGCATGGTATCGGCGGTGTGGCCACACCGTGACCCACAATGGGGATTTGATAGAATACCAAAAGGGACCATTTGTATCACAAACAAGGTCACAGAGCTTCTTAGGTGAATTGAGTTGTTCACTTGAAGAGATGAGTCAACAAGTAGGTTTCGGAGAGGGTGAGATGAGTTCGGAGTGTTCCAATGGTAGTGGAGACCAGCTGATCATCGTGGTGACAGGTTACGTTGGCGTGACGAGGTTGAGTGCTGAAGACAGTTCATGTGCTGCATTGGGTATTTTGGTGAGTTCATTTCCGATGCAAAACAACCAAAACATCGGAGACAAATCTATGATACATGAAGGGGTTGTTAATATTACACTATACAGTACCAATAACAACAACAGGACGGACAGACAGCACTCTCACTGTGTAGCCAACAGTTACTCCATCTCTGTGTGCGAACACAAAACACACACAGGCACAAATAGACATAAAACGCATGACGCTCGAGGGTGAGGAAGAGGGTGAGAGGCGAACATATGTCTTCAAGGCTATCGTGACCACTCCACAGCAGAAGGAGAGAATAAAGGAGATCGAACTGCGCATGCTCCCGCTCACTGGCCAATGCTGCTCAATAATAACAAATGAGTTTTTGGACCAAATCGGCAATCAGACACAAAATCAATAGTCACAATTTCAATGATGGTGGGGAAAGGACCTGGTGAACCAAGGAACCAATAATTTCACACCAGTTGCTGGTAAACCAATGCGCAAATAGGCGAAACGTGACATTTTGAGTTATTTTGATGGTATTTGAGGTGTTGATTTGCAAATATGGAACTTTCTCATTCAAATCTTCATGAATCTGGGGGCCCCCGGCACCAAAAGGTGCAGGGGGCTTACGTGCGTTGTTGGATGTCGACTTTTCGGAGTTTGGTGCGCTGGTGCCAATGAAATCACAAAATTAATGGGACAATGATCTTCCCTTCCACCACACCGCTCGGTGTCGTGCAGGGGTTTTTGGGGTTAGGTTAGGTGCCGTGTTAGGATGGGTTTTGGGGTTAGGTTAGGTGCCGTGTTAGGATGGGTTTTGGGGGTTAGGTTAGGTGCCGTGTTAGGATGGGTTTTGGGTTAGGTTAGGTGCCGTGTTAGGATGGGTTTTGGGGTTAGGTTAGGTGCCGTGTTAGGATGGGTTTTGGGTTAAGTTAGGTGCCGTCTTAGGATGGGTTTTGGGTTAGGTTAGGTGCCGTGTAAGGATGTGTTTTGGGTTGGGCGTCGTTTGGTTTAGGTTAGGTTAGGTTAGATGGTTATGTGGGGGTTGGGCGTCGTTCGGTTTGGGTTAGGTTAGGTTAGGTGGTTATGTGGGGGTTGGGCGTCGTTCGGTTTAGGTTAGGTTAGGTTAGGTGGTTATGTGGGGGTTGGGCGTCGTTCGGTTTGGGTTAGGTTAGGTTAGGTTAGGTGGTTATGTGGGGGTTGGGCGTCGTTCGGTTTAGGTTAGGTTAGGTTAGGTGGTTATGTGGGGGTTGGGCGTCGTTCGGTTTGGGTTAGGTTAGGTTAGGTGGTTTGGTGGGGGTTGGGCGTCGTTCGGTTTGGGTTAGGTTAGGTGGTAAGGATCGTTAGGTGACGTCTTATCATCTATTGCATCTTATTTAATATTTTTGACTTAATTTTTTTCCGTTAGGAGGGGTGGGGGGCCCGCTGGCAGCTTGCTGCCAGCGGCTTCGTACCTAAGTCCCAAAGGCAAAACGTTAGTTTTGCGGGACTTGTACGAAATTTTGTTTTAAGTTGCTTAGTTGAATGATTACAAATTCATAGAGTGGAACAATCAAATTTAAATTTCTTCTTTAAAATGGACATGTACTCCACACTGATGTAGACCAATATCTGATAAAAGTGATAAAACAAAAATTTTGGTCAATCATTTACACAAACCGAAAATTTAAAAATTTACCAAATGAAAAGTTTTTGAGGTGATTCGATAGTTGTTAAGCAGTTTGAAAGCGTACGGGTGAAAAGGTCGAGAGGAGTGCATTTCTTCTGCTTAGTTTGAAATCAGAATTAGAAATGATGTTTTTACAAAATCATCTCACCTTCAACATTGCGAGTATGTTCATTAGTCCTGTTTGGTTCGAGTAACCATCCAAACAGAACAGTCGCATGTAAAAGTGTTTACACTGAGACAGAATCTGACTGTTGTTTTTTACCACTACGGCACACTCTCGAATCAACATAAAGAAGAACACAACCATTTCACTAAGAACCAAAAAGTAGATAAAGCCCTGCGCGAAAGGAATATTCTGTGCAAAGATGGACAGATAGCCCAGGTAGCACTGCACAAAGATGTAATACGGAAAGAGCACAGTGAGAATGGGCCTCCAGAATGCACTGTAGGCATTGGTCTGTCGACAAATGTGCACCAATTCTTGATTGAGTAGAATAAATTCTATTCGAATTGAATGGATAAATAGTTTTGAATGTTTTGTGTTTATATCCAATCGTCGATTGAATCTTTCGAGTTTGGTGATTGAATACTTTTGACGAATTCTAATGTATTTGCTGGACATGATCACAAAGATTTGCATTGTCAGTACAACTAGGAAAGGAAAAGGATTTTTAGTAAGACAAAATGCAAAGGAAAAGGCAAAAGGCAAAAGGCAAAAGGCAAAAGGCAAAAAGCAAAAACCAAAAACCAAAAACCAAAAACCAAAAACCAAAAACCAAAAACCAAAAACCAAAAACCAAAAACCAAAAACCAAAAACCAAAAACCAAAAACCAAAAACCAAAAACCAAAAACCAAAAACCTACCATAGATAATATAGAAGAAATACAGCGGAAAAGCAACTGCCCAAATCCAAATAGAATGCACCGAAGTGCGATAGACCGAATTGACAAAGAAACATTAAAGTAACAATTGCAATGCACAATGACCAGTTCGAATTAAAGTTAAAGTTCGGGTTAAAATTCACTGAATGAAGTGACAAATCCGTGATTGCATCCGAGTCATTTGATGGCCATAGTTGGACAAAATAGACACATACCACTACATGTCGCTGCACAGGGTTGAGCAGCTACCGGGACCCCCATTTACCGAGTGCCAAACACTTTGAATTGTGTCAATTAATGAAGTGACAAATCCGTGATTGCATCCGAGTCATTTGATGGCCATAGTTGGACAAAATAGACACATACCACTACATGTCGCTGCACAGGGTTGAGCAGCTACCGGGACCCCATTTACCGAGTGCCAAACACTCGCAATTGTGTCAATTAATGAAGTGACAAATCCGTGATTGCATCCGAGTCATTTGATGGCCATAGTTGGACAAAATAGACACATACCACTACATGTCGCTGCACAGGGTTGAGCAGCTACCGGGACCCCCATTTACCGAGTGCCAAACACTCGCAATTGTGTCAATTAATGAAGTGACAAATCCGTGATTGCATCCGAGTCATTTGATGGCCATAGTTGGACAAAATAGACACATACCACTACATGTCGCTGCACAGGGTTGAGCAGCTACCGGGACCCCCATTTACCGAGTGCCAAACACTTTGAATTGTGTCAATTAATGAAGTGACAAATCCGTGATTGCATCCGAGTCATTTGATGGCCATAGTTGGACAAAATAGACACATACCACTACATGTCGCTGCACAGGGTTGAGCAGCTACCGGGACCCCATTTACCGAGTGCCAAACACTCGCAACTGTGTCAATTAATGAAGTGACAAATCCGTGATTGCATCCGAGTCATTTGATGGCCATAGTTGGACAAAATAGACACATACCACTACATGTCGCTGCACAGGGTTGAGCAGCTACCGGGACCCCATTTACCGAGTGCCAAACACTTTGAATTGTGTCAATTAATGAAGTGACAAATCCGTGATTGCATCCGAGTCATTTGATGGCCATAGTTGGACAAAATAGACACATACCACTACATGTCGCTGCACAGGGTTGAGCAGCTACCGGGACCCCCCATTTACCGAGTGCCAAACACTTTGAATTGTGTCAATTAATGAAGTGACAAATCCGTGATTGCATCCGAGTCATTTGATGGCCATAGTTGGACAAAATAGACACATACCACTACATGTCGCTGCACAGGGTTGAGCAGCTACCGGGACCCCATTTACCGAGTGCCAAACACTCGCAACTGTGTCAATTAATGAAGTGAATTAGCATCAGATCAAAAATATCTAAAATACAAAATACACTAAAACACAAACATTGAGAACTTTATTATTCTATTTGTGGAAACACAAAAATTTAAATCAAAAATTATTTTAAACAAAATATATATATTATATATTATGACATATTATGACCAACATAAAGCAAATAATTTTTGAGAGTATATGAAATAATTAGACAAAAATTGACGACTTTGACAGTTTGAGTTTGATTCTACATAGAATGAACAAAAATCAAATAAAATTTGGAGAGTTGAAAAAAAATCATATACATTAATAGAACTTGTGTGCTAAAAAAGATTGTTTTGAGCAAATCAAATGCGTAAACAAATGCCATCGTGGATGCGTTGGTTTGGTGTATTGTTAGGCTGCAGCAATCAAATTCCCTTACTCTTACCATCCTTGTTGCCGTCGTCGTCGTCGTTCTTCATCTTTGCGAACGATGCCCAGTACCGTTCCAGACGTTCGTTTTGCATGCGACGCTGTTCTTCTTCTTGTTTTTGTCTACGAAGATCCCCTTCGCGCTGTCTTACCCATCGCTGTTCCAAATTGGCCAATCGAATCTGTTCATCTCGTTCTTCTTTTTCTCTACCGCGACGATGCTCTTCTGCACTCTGTCGAGCCAATTCTTTAGCCGAATATTTGTTGTTGTTTTTTGACATTGTGAGTGAAATGAAAGACAGTGAGTGAAAATAATGTTTGGGTTGTATGAAAAGAAACGGAATATTTTGATAGTTTAGAAAATCGAGTATCTAATTGAATTGACTTTGCAAGGTGTTGCTTGATTGGTAACAGTGAGATCTACTACTGGCCTTGGACTGAGTTGAATCGTTTGTGCACTTGATTGTTTAGATTCACTTGTTGAATATAATTTGTGTGTTTGGTTTAGCTTAAGTGCAGGCAGTTTGAGCGTTATGTTATAATATAGAAAAATTTGTTATTGTTATGCATTGATCATTAGATTAAGAGAGAACATTCAATGGAAGAACACATATCAATTAGCTGATCACGAGTCTCTTCTACAGAAAAAATACATTTTCATTTTGATTCAAACTCATCCCTTACTGTGTTGAATTGTTCTGGGAAGCGAGTGTGCAATACATTGAATACGAATATATCCACTTATCTATATTTAGATTAGTTTCATCAGTTAGAGTTCGAGAAGCATCTCTCTAAATTGTATCGTATCCGTTTATTAGTATTACAAAATCTCTGATCAAGTTAAGCTCAAGTTTAGTAAAAATAGAACTTGAACACTTTAACTAAAAGATCGACTTAAAATATCTCTAACATATTTAATTTTCTGGGGCGCATATTAAGTTAGTAATTTCACAAACAAAAATGTATAGATTCAATATAAGGCAAATTTATTTAGTGTAAATGAAATAGAGACAAAAATTGACGACATTGAATGAATTGAGTTTGATTCTACAGATTTAATAAAATATTTGAGAATATTGAAGCAAAAAAAACATTAATACTAGAAGAACTTGTGTTCGAAAAAAATTGTGATTTGGAATAATGAATGCGTGAGCAATTTTGGTTTGGATGCATTGGTTTGTATGCATTGGTTTGATGCATTGGTTTGATGCATTGGTTTGATGCATTGGTTTGATGCATTGATTTGATGCATTGGTTTGATGCATTGGTTTGAAGCAATTGGTTTGGATGCATTGGTTTGATGCATTGGTTTGATGCATTGGTTTGGATGCATTGGTTTGTATGCATTGGTTTGATGCATTGGTTTGATGCATTGGTTTGATGCATTGGTTTGATGCATTGATTTGAAGCAATTGCTGATTGGGTTTAAATTGCAAACGAATCACTTATTCTTGCCATTCTTATTGCCCTTGTCGTCGTCCTTCTTCGTTTTCGGAATGGACCAATATTTAGGATGTAAAAAGAAGAAAAATTTGAATTAAATTTTCAAGTTTTGCAGTTTGATCGGTGGTCGATGTGAGACCAACTGACTTGGAATGGTTTGAATCGTCGGTTTAAAAGCTGCAATTGAATGTTTATATTCACTTGTTGAATATTTATTGGGCACTAGTTGATCCCGAGTCATTGTCATTTTGTTTCGACTAATTTCAATTTCAAAAGTACGTTCATCAGTTCGGCTCTTCTTGGAAGCATTAAGTTCTAAATAGTAGTCGTTTCATTCCGAAAATGTATCATTAGTACAGAATGGGTTTGATCAGTTTGTGGGTTTCAGGGTTCCAAGAAAAAGTGATTCAAAGTTTAATGGGCATAGTGTGTTCCGTTTTTATGCTTATGTTAGGTTATATGTTTTGTACTGCTTCGATCATCGGGGGACAAGACCGATATTCATTGGAAGAACAATATCAATTTAGTTATGCAAACATATTCGTTTGTTTTCTATTATGTCTATATTTAGTTTGGATTCTTGGAAACATTATTCTCTAAATGGAATTAATCGTTTCCGTTCGACAATCCAATTATTAATTGATCATTAATATCTTGATATTAAAAACAAGCTACTCAATGCAACTTTTTTTTAAAATTTGAAATATAATTTTTTTTAAATAATTAAATTTCGAATATTCAAAAAAATTTTCGCACAATAGTTTATTTTATTATAAGGAAAATTCAACATGATTTTTTACAAAATGGTATAGAAGAGAAACATTAAACATGATTTTGGAAGAAACAAATATCGCAAATTATAGACTCAAAAAAAATCATTTTCAAATGTTGCGTTAAGCAAACTATTCTGTTCCGAATTTCAGTGTTTTAATTTTTTTTATCAAATAAAAAATTTAAATTTAAATTTTTTTATCTCCAACTCAATATTCGTTTCGTGTGACACCAAAAAGGGTTAAATCAATAATTTCACAATCAAAAGATATATATGACAAAATATGAAAATTTTTTTTATTAAGTATATGAAATATTGAAAATAAATTAACAGCATTTACAATTAAGTTTGATTTTAAAGAATAAAAAATTAAATTTTTGATATAAAAAGAAAAGAAAATGTTGAACATGAATTACATTAGTAGAACATGTGAACAAAATGAGACTGTTTTGGACTAATCAAATGCCATCGTGGATGTATTGGTTTGATTGCAGATTGCTTTTGTGCTTTCAAATCACTTCTTACTTCTTACGATTGTTCTTGTCATTGTCATCTTTCTTCTTCTTCGAAAGCAACCAAAGCTCACGTTCGTTTCGCATGCGACGCTCTTCCTCTTGCCTACGACGATCCTCTTCGCGCTGGGCCGCCCAGTACCGTTGCAGACGTTCATTCGCCATACGACGCTCTTCTTCACGTTCTTCTCGACGACGATTCTCTGCGGCCCTCTGTCGGGCCACTTCCTTGGGATTAGGTTTGTCTTTTCCCATAGTTGAGCAGTGGGAAAAGAAATACGAGAAAAATGTTTGGATCTGTAAGAAAAAGCAAAATTTGAGAATAACGAATATCGTATTGAATTGAATTGGCAAGATGTACCTTGATTGGTGGCAGCGATACCTACTGACTACTGACCGAGTTGAATCGTCCTTTTAAATGTTTAGTGTAATTGATTGTTTAGATTAATGAATTTAATTGTACTTTATTAAGCTTAACAGCCATGGGGGCGGTTTGAGCCAGTTTGAGCGTTATGTTATGATATAGTGACAAATGTGTTATTGTTAAGCATAGTTAGATTAAAAAAGAACATTCAATGTGGGGGAACAATGTTCCCGGAACATGTCAAATAGTTGATGATCACGAGTACTTCTACAGAAAAAAAAATCATAGAGTCATTTTGAGTTTCGACCCATTCAATTCAATATGTTCAATGTTCAGTTCTGCTTCTTGGAATCCATCTCATCGTTTCTCTAAATGGTCGTATCATGCAATAAAAAAATCATTAGTACAGAATGATGCTGATCAGGGTCAGCTAAGGGTTCTAAGAAAGATGCATTTTAATGAATCAGTAAATACGAGTTTAGGTTTAAAAAAGAAAAGCAGCAAAGTTCAATTGTAAATTCATATTTTAATCATTAAAATATATAATAAAGTTCATTAAAAATTATAATGTTAAAGTATAATTAAAGTAATAATAGAAATAAAGCCAAAAAACATAAATTCAAATCTCATTGCTCGAATTGTATTTAGACCTATGGACACATTCAAACTGTCAACGCGCGTATTCTTGATGAGTTTAAATTTGAAAGATGAATTTTTCGATTCCCAAAATTCGGGACTTTCAAACGTTTCCGAGTAGCCCTCGAATGTGAATTCGTTAAAAATGTGATACATCTTGAGGCGAGTGTAGGAGAGACTTTCCACAATTCCATCAGACACAGTTGAAAGTCGAAAATTTTCATAAACTTGTCGATCTTCAGTCTCGTTAAGGGCATTTTTGAGTGCCAAATTTCGATACATTTCTCCAATCAATTCTGGCTTTAATGAATCGGAAAGATCAAACAGCAGTTCAGTGGCATGATCGGTGATGAAGTCAAGAGCGGTTCGTTTCAATCGTTCCGAAGAAGCTGCATTCGCCAAAATCAAGATGCCGATCACATTTTCAGTTGTGATTTGGTCACAAATTGTCAATTCGCACATTTGCTTGAGAACATCGAAGCCATACTAGAAATAGATAAGAAAAAACATTACGATTGACATTCAAAGTACAAAATCATTTTTCTGTTCATACCTTACAAGAGACCGCCAACAGTTCGTACTGATACTGCTTCAAAAGCGGCACTTTGCCCGTGTAAAGGTAGTAAATCAATTGGTCAAAAACTTCACTCGGTTCACCAGGAATGGCCACTCGTCGGTTTTCCTGCTTTTCGACAACATTTTGCGGCAAAACATCAAACTCAGATGATCGATTCGGCAGGACAAATTGCAGTGCAAATTCTACACCTTCTCACCTTGATCACCTTGGAGCACAAGAGTCAAATCCGAACGAGTGCCACTCACCATCCAAAAGTTCAAAAGATCCAACACTTTTCGTATCGAAAGATGCTTTAATTCCTCTGTGCTTTTCATGTATTTTGACTGAGTCCAATCGAAAAACGATTTGAAAGAATATGAGAAGGTTTCTTCAATTTGATTTTGTATCTCAAAATTTAAAATCTCGTCACGTGGATAAACTAGATCTGACTCGGCAAGTCGGTGTTTCGATGCTAATTTGCACCACATTTGTTCCATCAAATCTGGATTAAAAAACGTTCGCGCAGCGACAATTCCCTTCGTGACCTGTCACGAGGGAATTGAGTTTTCTTGTAAATCTCTTATATATTAATTTTTGAAAAATTAAATTCACTAACTATACTCGAGTGAAAGTAAATTTTAGCTTTCATGGCAGACGGAATAAGTGATGAAACAAGTTTAATCGCCAAGAAATCAATTAGAAATAAGTATAAAAGAATACACTTCAGCTTAATAGTAAAGGTCAATCTTTCCTTCCTTCTTCTACCTCAGCCTTTCACCTTAACTTTTAGTCTTGTTAGTCGAAATAGTGCTATGTGGTTTACAGACATTTTGTTTTCAATTATTTGCGATTACATTTAGCAGCAACACAACTGCCCACACTTGGTACAGAACTTCAAATGGTCACAACATTCTACGTAGACAATGATCATCGAGTCGTGACATATCTGACAGATGAGGGTCGGTTCGGATTCTGCACTGGAAATTATAATTGGTTGAGAAGATGAGGATTGGGTGGATGTGGACGGAATTGGTCCTACAGCATATGTGATGTGTTCACAACAGTCTGATTGGAGTCGTTGGGTGGAGATGTGCTTGTGACATATAGGACAGGTGATGAAGGAAGTAGAGGGAAAGGTGAGTTCTGATTGGGAGAGAATGGGATTAGTTGCTGATGCATTGGGGTTATATTACTCACTTGGTTTCAAGGGAGTTGATGTCGACTGATGGCTGAGTGTGACGTTTCCAAGAGTGTTTGTTGCTTTGATTGCCAAAATTGTATTGATGAAGGAAGAATTGCTCAAATCAATCGGAGAGTTGAGCTGTCCTGACAATTGAAGCGATTTTTGAATGGACAATGCAAGTTCCAAATGTTCAATGTTCGGTTGTGGATATTTGAAGTGACACTGACCGAAATTGGAGTACACTTGTTGGTGAGCAGAGAGACTGAGTGAGGGGTAGTAGGGAAGGTGAGGTGAGAAGTATAGTTTGTCTGGCAGTGGCAATGGATGACCGTTGAGGAAGAAATAGAAACGACCAGTGGAGATGTGCATCAAACATGCAACCACGTCGCCTGCTTTCCACTGAGGGATGCAGTGGGTGGGGGATGGACTGTTCTGGTGGTACATGACACGACTGTGACCGTTGAAGCTGATCGAAAACTCATTTCCACCAAGTTTTGTTCTTTCCCGCAACTCAGTTCGTTTCGTAGACCAACCAATTCTCATTGGTCCATTGGTGAGCAGAAGTACTTCGAAGTATTCAATTCTATTCTCACCAGAACATTCGTATCGCACACTTTGCCATCTCCAATCACTTCGAATTGTGAGTAAATCGTGTGACACTTTGAGGTGTGGAGTTTGGTCAACGATGTAGAGAGATGATTGATTTGATTGATTCAAGTTGATTGGACGATTGAGCACATTTCTATGAAAATATTCACTCATAAAGTGCAGTTGGTTTGAGATAGAACGACAATGCTCTAATGGGATCATTTTTAATATATTCGAATATTTTGAAGTGTCGGTGTAGTTGTCCAGTAATGTCATAATTCGAGTGTTTTCTTGTATCATTTTCAATTCTCCTTTTTCCAATTTAAAATGATCGAGTGCAATCAACCCAAACAACTGTGTCCATTCGTCACTCGTTTCTGTGAGTGTTCGTGTGAGGTAAGTGAAGACTTCATTGCGAATGTATTTGATAAAGCGATAATCGTATCTTTCCGAAAACTTAATCAAATTCGACAGAACAATGCAAATGTTTCGATGTTTGATGTAGTCGAAGGTAGAGTTGATTTGGAGATGGAGGTAGGGATAGAGCAGTTGAACTAGTTTTGCTTGATTCGCATTTTCAATAGTCTCACCAATCACCATGCCAATCCACTGAGCCATCAAATCGATTTTTTCCTTTTGGGTTGTATCGCCCATCTCCTCAATGACTGCTTGAATGTATCGAGCACATCCAAACTCATCCTCTATTTCCTCTACCTCTCGACCCTCTTCAATGTCTCTCTCCACTCTCTTCACCAACTCGTCACATTCGTTTTGTCTTTTGTCACGGTAAAACAAATCAACTTGGTTGTCCACAGGCAAGTGCTTGAACCAGAAGTTACTATGGAAGATGCCATCAATTTCACAAGTTTCGGCCAATCGATACTTTTTTTTATCTTTTCCACTTGCTTTGTGAAAATCAATAAATTGAATATGATTTGGAGGAAATTTGAATGAGGTTTGCCCGAAGTTGAAGTAACAATGATTTTTGATAAAGATAATTGAGGTGGCGTAGTAGGGGGAGGAGGAGAAGATTACTTGTTTTTGATCATTTACTTCAGCCAACTTTTCATCGTCACCCATCACTTCTTTTCCATTGCAGTAGAAGACAAATCTCCTCTTGTCTGTATCCATCAAACATCCAATCACATCACCTGCATAACAATTTGGCAGATGCACAAATATGTAATCTCCATCAGCTTGACATATTAACTTTTGAGACCTAGCATTATTTAATTTGTCAAACACTGCATCATACGTGCTCCATCCAAACATCATCTTCCCACTTGTCGCAACTGTGACTAGGGGTCATAACCGGTAAATGGTAATTACCATTTACCGGTATTACCGACCAAAATTTTATTACCATTATGAACGATAATCGCCAGTAATTACCAAAACGGTAATTTTGGTAATTACTTAAGCATTTTTGTACTTTTAAATGAGAAACTTTCCAAAAGCACACATTTGTTTTGTTGTCAGCTGTAGACTACAGCCTGTAGTTGTGCACTAGTAAATACTGTTTGACAGTAGTTGTTGTGTGGTTGTGCAAAGTAGTTGGTGGAATATTGATCAAGTTGCAAAGTGAGATCTGTTGTTAGAGTGTTTCGTAAATCTACAACAAAAAATGATGAACTTCAAAAGTTCGTACAAGCAGAATACGAAAAAGAATAATAACTAATACTTGATAGCCCAACAAGATGGAATTCCCTGTACTCAATGTTGCATCGATTTAATCATCATCATCAACCATAATATCAACATTGGCTCCGATTGAGGCATGTGTTCGACATTTGTGTAAGAAGAATCAGTCAATTTACTTGAAGATTGAAGCAAAAAAGCCCAAAGGATTAATTATAGCTAATTTGGACAAACCACTCAAATGAATCTATACGAAAAAACTGGCCAACTTGGTCCACTTCTAGAGAAAACATTGAGAATAACTGAAACTATCCGTACAACAAGCTGTGATTGTGAGAGAGGGCATTCTCAGTGGCAGGATATTTCTGTTCAAAATTGCGCTCAAAATTGGCAGATTTGACTTTGAGTACACTTTGTTTTCTTAAATCATATTTTAATAATCATTATTTCTTGTAAACAACTTGTAATCCGAACATGAAATACTGATGTTGACATGAATACTGACAATAAATTAAAGTTTTGATTTTACCGATAATTACCGGTAATTACCGACAGTGTTTAATTTATTACCGATAATTCATAATAACACTTTTACCGGTAAATTGTTACCCCTAACTGTGACTTCATAAAAATACACTCCTGATGTGACAGAATATTGGGAACGAACTGGAATAGATCCATAATGATAATCAGTTTGATCATTTCTAGCTTCGAATCGATCATTAGACAGTTTGATCGCAGGCAATTTTCCTCCCATCTCCTTTCTCTCTTCCCTGCCCATCACATTGTGCACACACCACCTCGCACTCCACTCCACTTGGTATCGATCAAAGTCAAACTCGTCAGGTAGATCACTCGCCAATGGACATTCACTGTCCAATGACTGCACACGACCCATCAATTCACTCTTCAGTACGTCTTCACTCTCCAAGTAAAAATATTCTCTTAAACACAACTTTTCCACCAGTTCTATTGCAAGTGAAACTAGTTCGACATGATCACATTTGTGTAAAATGTTTCTTAAATACACAAACCACACAAGTTTTACATTTTCTTGGATTATTTCAAAATAAATTCCCCCTCGTAGTAACAATAAAATCCATTTTCGATGCATTCGCCAATTGAGTTGTGACAATTGCGGTTGTTGCGGCAAATAGTTTTGTATTAAAGGTTCATACACTTGACTTGCAATTTGCTTTACTGAAAATTTGCTAAATGCCCTCCAGGCAAGCTCAATCGTTTTAGCATCTTCACAGCAATCTATTAATCTTTTTAAGATAATCAAACAATCGATCACGAGTTTTTTGATTTAATTCTTTAGTGCTTGGTAACACAAACCAAATGATATTACACAAATTTCTTTGCCATTCACATTTGTCTATGTTCAAACTATTTCCAATAGAATCGATCAACTTGAGCAATTCGATTGGATACTTGTTGAATGGGAATTTTACCAATGTCATCAAAGCAAGATCAATCGTTTTCTCGTCTTCACACTTATCAATAAGTTTCATGAAGTAATCGAGTATTTGAGCATAAACTTGCTGACTTGATGAATCGTGCGATTCATATCGATCTTCACATTTATCCAACATCTCTTCAATCACTCTACATGCTTTGTCGTGTTTGACCCATTTACTCGAATTTAAGCACAATTGTTTTTCCATAGAATCTATCAATCGTTTCAATGCGTTTTGTATGTTGACAGCGGAAGACAAATAAATGTCATTAATAATTGAAAACAGTTTCCATATGTCTGAATCAATCAGTTCGAGCACATCTTCCCTCAGCACGTAACAAATCACTTCTCTGTCGAACCATTCTTTATCATTCCTATCTCTGTACCTCTCCAAGTCCATTGAATTTTTTTCTTTTCTGGCTAACCATTCCTTCATCAACATTTCCAACTCTTTACATTTTTTCCTCTCTTCACAATTTGACTCCATTTTCAATTGCACACAAGACTAGTAAACTGTAAACTTCAAACTTGAAAGTAGTCAATGTCTTGAATGTAATTCAAACATAATATAATTAGTATCATACAGAATTCAGAACACACAACTTCACTTACCCAAATCACATAAATTGTAAATCAGCTAAACATCAACACTACTCACAATCACCAGAAAATCCAAGTGCGCATTAAGTTTGACCACAAGTCAACATGTACATCTCTCGAGTCGGAGAGTCTCTCTCCTCAAGTTATGCACACCACTCACACCTAACAAACAAACACAATCATATTATATATCACAAGACTTCATCACCTTATCAACACGCGATAAGTATACTGCAGTATGCATTACCTTTTGTGTATCACTCACAACTATTGTCAGAATATGTTTGCATTTGTCATAATAATTTCATTTGGATTTGTTATGTCACAGATTCTGTGACACAGAGATTTTGACACATATATGTTAGAATTTGTATTGTAAATTTGAGACATTACCGTCGTAACCTCAAATAGAATGTGAATGTATCGTGCAGTTGTGGGAATAATGTTCGCATTGGGAGTTGGGTTTTGTTTAAGTTTAAGGTACTTCTTATCTGTCTGTAAAGGTAAGAAATCTTTATTGCACTCTCTGTACTGCCTTTGCTCTATATGTCTAATATCTCTTTTGGTTTTATTGGGCAGCTGAACACAATTGTTGATACGTTCCATAAAGTAACGATCCACTTATTATCATAGAAAGCAATGCAAATGAAAAACTTTGTATACAATGTATGGTCTTCATTACTTTCTTTGGGTCATTCTTCTTCTCCAGTTGTTTTTGGATCATCGTATCTTTATAATATTAAAGTAAAGTCGGAAAGTGTCGTCGTCGTCGCCGTGGTTGTGGGATGGCTCAAAGGTAGAGAGTGGGCCATGCGCAGTAAAGACATTCTTTCATATTCAGTATTCAATAGGATTCTGTACTCAAACTGTTCAACATATATCCATTTCACTTAAAAATGAACATATACATCAGACTTATGTAGAACAATATCTGAATGAGTGATAAAGTGATACTCAATTAGTCGAAATTTCTTTTCCAAAATCGAATCATTATTACCATGTGAAATGTTTTTGAGGTGATTCGATAATTGTTGAACAGTTTGAATGCGTACGAGTGGAAACGTCGAGAAGATTGCATTTCTTGGGACTTGAGCAATTTGAATTAGAAATGAATTTTTAAAAAATCAACTTACCTTCATCATTGCGAGTATGTTAAATTCTTCTTTTTGGTTCGAGTTTCCATCCAAACAGAACAGTCTCATGTAAAAGTGTCTACACTGAGACAGAATCTGACTGTTATTCTTCACCACTGCGGCACACTCTCGAATCAACAAAAAGAAGAAAACAACCATTTCACTGAGAACCAAAAAGTAAATGAATCCCTGCTCGAATGGAATATTCTGTGCAAAGATGGACAAATAACCCAGGTAGCACTGCACAAAGATGTAGTACGGAAAGAGCACAGTGAGAATGGGACTCCAGAATGCACTGTAAGCATTGGTCTGTCTACAAATGTGAATGAGTTCCTGGTTGAGTAGAATAAATTCTATTCGGATTGAATGCAGGAATAGTTTTGAATGTTTTGTCTTTAGATTCAATCGTCGATTGAATGTTTGGAGTTTGATAAGTGAATACTTTTGACGAATTCGAATGTATTTGCTGGACATTATGACAAAGATTTGCATTGCAAGTACAACTAAGAAAAGAAAGAAGATTCTCAAAATGAAAATAGCAAAGGTTAAATGACAGAAAGGCAAAAGGCAAAAGGCAAAAGGCAAAAGGCAAAAGGCAAAAGGCAAATGGCAAAAGACAAATGGCAAATGGCAAAAGGCAAAATGCAAAATGCAAAATTCAAAATGCAAAAACCAAAAACCAAAAACCAAAAACCAAAAACCAAAAACCAAAAACCCCAAAAACTTACCATAGATAATATAGAAGAAATACAGCGGAAAGGCAACTGCCCAAATCCAAATAGAATGCACCGAAGTGCGATAGACCGAATTGACAAAGAAAACATTAAAGTAACAATAGCAATGCACAATGACCAGTTCAAAGGAAAACGAAACACATTTGACCACAGTGCGGGCACGTGCACTGAAGGCTCGGATTTGGGTGGACACTTTGAGTGGAAGTATTTTGTGATCGATTTGAAGACACATTCGATGTTTTTGTACAGGACACAGAAGACACCATTTTGATGGTAGACACGAATTGTGACCTAGTATTGCGAAAGTTGCCACTGTAGCGGCAGTTCCCGAGAGCATGATCATGTCCGTCTGGAACCACATCATTTTAGGTGTGATTTGGTGTAGTAGAATGTACGGAGTGTGACGAAGGTGTTGAACATCGAAGTTGAGGTTGAACAGATACCGTATTTTCCCGAATATAGCCCGCCCCCCGATTATAGCCCGCACCGGTGTATAGCCCGCATTTTTTGTACAGCCAAGGTTACAGAAAACCCCATTTAAAAAAGTAAAATCGTGTATAGCCCGCGGGCTACATTCGGGAAAAATACGGTACTCGTACTCAAGACCAAATATTTCATCCAAGAAAATCAAACAAAAGAGCACAAAAGCAAATCTGAATTGATTGTTAAACATTTGTTTCATTTTCTCACTATTTTCTATCCATTTCAATGCGTCCAAATGGTCAAACAAGGCTTCGTAGTGTAAGCGCAACCAATGACGAACAAATACAAAGAGCAACATTTTTTCCTAGTCGAAAATATTAATCTTGACACAATTCTGGCAAATTAAAAATTAAAAATACTTCATAGCGAGAGCAAAAGGAAACGAAATGTTGATTGAAAATCGATTCAAGCGAGAGAGAGAGAGAGAGAGAGAGAGAGCACAAGACAAAGTTTTCTCATTAATCATGTTATAATAAAAGTTTTAAGGTTTAAGTTTCCCAAGAATAGTGAGTGAGGATATTGACACAAATGAATTAGACCTCGCAATTTTCTACGAAATGATAATTTGCGTGATGAACTGAAGAAATGTTAGTGCAAAAAAAATTATGAACCGTTAAAGTGCAAAATCGATTCGATATCAAAGTCAACTTACTTAAAACGATTAACAATTCAATACAAACCGAATTGTATAAGATGTTTAATATTTTTGAAAAAACAAATACATTACCGGTAAGCATTTGAGACGCCGTTGATTCACAATTGTCTCAGTCAGGTGATTTTCCTAAAATTTTAGGAACAATTATGAAAGCCATTGAGCTGATCCAATGGGTTTAGGTAAAAAATTTTATTATCGTTTTACGCTTTCTAAATGGTCACTTTACGTTGTTCAATTTCATTCAAACATTTTATGAATCTCTAATTGAATGCCACTAAACTTGACCACCCGTGTCAGTGTAGACAGAAAGCACGGCATCACAACCTTCTGGTGCATCTCAGGTTGACTTGGCCGATTTGACTGTCGATTGAAGGCCACTTCCTTACAAACCAAGGTCAACATGGTCATCAGGTCACAAGCGTGAGCGTACGAATTGAAAATGTGACATAGATCTTGAATGAACCAAGAGCCGAGTGTTGGATTGCGCCAAGAGTAGTGACCTAAATGATGATGAAATTTGCATTTATGAAAATTTGATTTTTGAAAATTGGATTATCCACAAAATTGAGCTTACCTTCATAAGCACTGTAGAAGATCAAGAAATCCGCATGAGTTGGCAATCGAAATGGGCTACGCATGTTCTCATCATCTTCCCTTGATGACGGTCCTTTACCAGAATCCGTAACCAAAGTTCCTGAATCGAGTATCTCACCTCGACAGGCCTGAATGAAGAGCAACTTTGGTTTGCCCACCAAACTTGCACATTGAGAGGGCGTGAACTTTTGGATCACGTCCTTCTCGATGGTGAGTGGTCCGTCCGTGCAGAATATTACTATCCAGAATTCGATTAGTAACAAAATAACACAAAAAATCTTACCATCATCCATTCCACCATGAGTTAGAATGCACAGGGCAAAACAGTCATACTTGGAGTGATCAAATTTGGATTCTGTATTGAATAATAAATAGTATGAAATTTTTTGATAATTCAAACTAACACTCACCAGCCTCAAGAACATTTTGCGTCATTTTACGCGTCATATTCTGATGAACCAAAATTTCGAATCCCAAATACTCAAAAGTGTTACCCAACTCGTGCACATCCACCTGTGAGCCCGGTCTTGGGCCATTATTCTGCAGTACACTAAAGTTGTCATAGTTGAGAATGAGACAACGGCCACGGGTTGGTTTGACACTCATTGGATAGAACAGCTCAGTTCGATCTGGGATTGGTAGTGCTTTCGGTAGTGTTTTGGGCTTTAGAAACGGGAATTTCGATGAAAAATGACCATCGGTCAGAATGATTGATGATTCATTTGAATCATTGTCCGTTGTATCCATTGATGCCATTGTTTTTGGATGTTTTGGAATGATCAAGTTTAGGTATATGAATGTTAGTTTGTATTTGCTCAAAGCAACGTGTTGATATGATACGATGATGGGCTTTGGCTCTGGCTGTGATTGCACACAGTTGCATCCATGACAACCATGATAATGTCCATCTCTTTGTGTCATTAGAATAAACATTGTATATCGAGTTAACAACAACAACTGGTTGGTTTGGAATGGGGCCATACTTTAATGACGTCATCACAAAATTGGGGTTTTCGATACACCCATACTCCCTCGTCATCAAACCGTCATCATCTGACATACCCATACCCTCCCCCCTAAAAATGACGTCATCATAGACAAACATATTATATTTAGTTAATGCATTGATGATACACAGGAACAATCAAACAAGTTATCTTAGATAGAATCCTCTTCTAAAGTAAGAACTAGCGGTTGAGGTCCAGGAACGGATGATCGTCAAAATTGGTACCTCGAGGTGGTGATCACCTGCTGCCTCATCAAAGTCAAAATTATCTTCAATTTCAGTATCCTCGTCAATTTGAGTATCGTCATCAGTTTCTGGATCCGATTCTGACATTGATTCATCAAGATCACATTTTGGAGTATGCAACTTCATTGCTTTCTGTGAACAAAAATAGACATCACACTTTTTGCAGACTTGAGATCTGATTTTGTGATGAACCGATGGACAATAGTAATCAAATGGTAAAGATTTGAATTTTGTAGATGGAAGAAACGATGACAAGCACATTCTTTGTTGAAGAGAGATAAATCGTCCTGTTTCTAATTCGATGTCAGTAGATGCAAATGGCCCTTCTTCTCTTTGAGTAAACAAAACTGGAGGTGGCAAAAAACGATCTTGCAACACTCGATCGATGCTGCTTCGAAATGGCTTACAACACTTGTCGTTGCATTTAACGATTTGAAGCAAATGTTGACTACTTCTAACGTGTTTTGCTTTCCACTTTTCATTTTGCAACTGTACTGTTGGTTTTGATTCGTCTGGATCGATGACTGAATTGCTGAATTGGCGCATTTTTGTTTCTCATTCAGAACATACAAATGGGCAATATGCCCCCAAGAAAAATGTCTCATTGTATATTTGAGTGCTTAAAAACTATGTTTATGAAATGACCTTTTTTGGAATGTTAAACACATAGATCAATTTTCTGAATACAAAAATTTAAATTTTGTATTTTCATTGAGTTTTTATGTTTTACTTAAAAAGCCTTGATGACGTCATCGAGGGCTAAGCACCCCCTCTCTCACCGTCATCAAAGCGTCATCAGCACTCAAATACCCCCATACACCCTATGCTGATGACGTCATTAAAGTATGGCCCCTATCTGAAAATGATTAAATGAGCAATCATTTACAATGCACTCAACTCAAATATGAAAATGATTTGGGTCGGAAATTCCCTACTCGGAATCGGATGTAACATCCAAAACAGTAGCGACATCTGCTAGCATGGGTTTTTAGCTTACAAATATACAATATACAAATAATAATTCTGAATTAATAAATGAATCAATGATTAAATCCAAAACAGTAGTGACATCTGGTAGTACCAGCTGTAAGCTTAGCTAGCATAGTTGAAAGTACAACACTGTAACCCTTTAGAAAGTAATGCGCAGCAGCAGTCAGTTTGCTTTTCCTTTGTGCACTCATTCACACAAATTGTGAGTCCATTTATTATTGTTTGCCTTCACTCGCATTTTACTATTCATTTCACACAGTCACAGCCTTTACATTGGTTCGTTAGTCTCATCTCACTGTGCCCATCATGTCAAATCAATCATCACAGATTGATGCAGGAGCTGATTCATCAAATGTATCTGACTCTACCTCACTAAGCGAGACTCGCAAACAGTCCATTCAGAGATGCATTCAAAGTCTCTGTCATGCTTGTCATTGTCGCGATGTAAATTGTCACCGTTCATCGTGTATTAAGATGAAGCGCGTTGTTCATCATGCGAAAAGTTGTACAAAGAAAGGAATTCAAGGGCATGATTCAGCTGGTTGTCCAACACCGTGTCCCATTTGCAAACAGCTCATTGCGCTGTGTTGTTATCACGCAAAAGATTGTGATGAAACAAACTGTTCTGTACTTTATTGTGCGAATATCAAACGAAAGGTTAAACATCAACAATTGGTGCAACGACTTAAACAAGTTCAAATTGTTGAGCGCCGAATTGCTTCTACGGGTAGTCTCATTAGCCAGCCACAAAATTGTCAATCCAGTTCTAGTAACAACGCTAGCAGCACTCCATTCAATCATCAACATGTAAGTGTTTCATTTCATTTTATTTTACTATATTTAATCATTTACAATTCATGTTTATTTTTTTTCACAGAATCAATTATACATGGAACCTTCTGCTGTTACAACTCCTCCCCAAAATTCAAATGAAGATGTGGACCACTCACTTGACCTCGAGGTGTTGGATGAGTTGTTCGGGGAATTAGAGTTGGACCAATGAACAAGTCAACATTTGACATTTAATTGTATCATTTTGTCATTTCATTTTATATTCATATTTAGTAGTAATAGTTCAATCACTTGTGTGTTTAAATGTGAACTTTCAAACTTCACGTTCACATGTTCAATTCAACATTTTTGCTTTTAACATTTTAATTTTTGCATCGATCAGTTAAAAGAACAAGAAGAACTCAAGTGAATTGAAACGGATGGGAATTTATTGGATACTAATAAAAGTATTTTTTCTTCTTCAAATAAATGATCGAATTTCGAATTTGAAAATATATAGAAAATGCTTTCGATAGTGAACGAATTCGAAATTAGATTCGTCTTAGCATGTTCTCTGACCCGAATTTGAAATTCGAATAAGTCGATACAAATTGAGACGTTCGTTCGAGTGATTTGAGTTATTGTTGAGTTAGTTTAGTGTACAAGCTAACTTGTTTGTGTTATTCGACTGAAAAGACCTGTCTCCAACCGAACTTTGAGTTCAATTTATGGATTTCATATGGCAAGCAATTTCAAGCAAATTGATCTTTTTCAACTTCACGAATAGCTCACACCTTCTCCACCAACTCTCTCGGATCTCGTTCATCGATGATGTTTAGTGTTTGTTGTTGTTTGATGGTTCGAGGCAAACCAAAATGGACCACTCGAATGTGAGCGATTATGGTTGATTGTTGAGTAGCAGTGTGACCACATTGTTTGCATCGATATGGCTTCACATGCAGATGGATGGCTTGTTCGTGACTGTTCCGAGCGCCCAATTCCTTAAATAGTATTTCACAATGTCGACATTCGAATGGTCGTAATCCTGAATGTGTTAGCAGATAATTGTCAAGTTGGTGCTTTCGGGTAAATTTTTTGTCGCACTGGTCACAATGAAAACGTTTTATATTTTGGTGAATCAGTTGGTGTTTGGCTAAATTGCCACTAGTGTTAAATCGTTTGTTACACTGGTCACATTGAAATGGACGTTCACCTGTGTGCACTCGAAGATGTGCCTGCAAATTACAATTGTAATCAAATGATTTGTTACAATGTGAACATTGGAAATGACGATTCGATTGGGAAAAGTTTGGTTGAATTGGATTAGTAGTGCATTCAGTGGCAATTGATTCCTCTCCAATTGAGTTTTTTGCATGGATTTCTTGGTCATAACTGGCATCAGAATCTGTATCATCTTCTCCATCATCATCCAAAATCTGTGTGCGTTTCGCTTTTTTCCCACTTTCATTCGTTTGATCACTTTTGCGTTTTCCACTGTTGTGAGTATTCCCATTCGATTGAACCAAATCATCGAAAACTTTAGTCTGAATTCGTTTACGAGTCGATGATTTCACTCCACTGGTGGAAGGAGTCGATTGTTCCATGTTCCGCTCACTGACACATTTCTCGGTGTTTTCAGTCCCTCCAACCTTTAGGGTGTTCATTTGAGTGTTGTTTGTAACACTTATATCGATTTGTAATTGTGCCTCATCAAAATTTGTTTCATCTTCATCTTCAACAGCCACATCGTCGTTCAAGTGATTGTTGTTGTTCTCATGATCTAATTCACAAACTCCATTGGCACAATTTTCACAATTTGGAATATTAAAATATTCACCTTCCCCACATTTATAGTAATCGTCATTACCATCAAATTCATCAGTTTGAATTTGTGTGTTTTGTCCTTCAATCAGCTCATCAATGGAAATATCATTTAGGGCAACATTTGTGTGGGCAAAATCCAATGGAATTGAAGTGATTGACGAACCTTGGAAACCTTCTTTCTTGATGAGTGGTTCGGTGTCGATTGGGTTGTTTTGATTAGGCAAAATATCATTTGAGATGATAGATTGATTGGTTTGATTGGTTTCTAATGCAGCATGAACAGTGGGTTGAGTTTCAAAATGTTCATCTCCATTTTGCACCGTCTCTGTATCATCACAATTTTCACGAACCGAATTGCAAATTCCGTTTTCACAATTCTCACATTTTGCAACATTGTAATCATCAATCTCCTCTCCATTTTCGTATTCCTCGTTTATTTCTTCATAGTCGAATTCTTGTTTGATCATTTGATTATCAGTGTTGATTGTGTTGGACTGTGAAACCTCATTTCGCAGATTGTTTTGATGCCTCTGTGCTCTGGTCAAAGTGTCATTTGAATATTCATGTGAACAATCATCACTCGATTGATGTGTATTTGTGTGAGTTGGTTGTGGTAATGTGCCAAAGTGAGTGCCATCACTGTTCGGGCCAATCACGCCCCACTGAATCATCGTCTCAAAACTATTCCTGAGAGAGGCAAATTGACTGTCCACGGTGGCATCGATGTAATGAGTGAGCATTGACTTTAGTCCAGTCGCCTTGCATTCCAACAGAGACAGAAGAGGATGAGTCGGCACTTGCATTTTGAGTGACAAATTAACAATACAAATGAAAATGAAATACACAAAAAAGTATATGCAGCATGTGAGTTGAGTGCGAGTTAGCAGTTGAGCGCTTGAGCAGTGCTGTTGTCTGTGTCTGTCTATCCAAAACATCTGTGAGATATGCAAGTCACGTGATACCCCTCACTAGCAGTCATCACCACCCACACTCAACACAACATTGGACTCGTCTCATACTGTTGGCCTCGGACAACCGATCAGTGCTACCTTTGACCATTCCACTCCTCCTGCTCATCGGTTTGTTTTGATTAGAACAAAGAACATTACATTGAACTCGAATGCTGCATGCATTTTTGTGTATTGCTAATTTTCATTTGTTTATGAGTTTTTTTGTCAATTTTAACTCGAAATGGAAGTCTCGATTCATCCTCTTTTGGCTCTGTTGGAATGCAACGCAAATTGTCTCAAGTCCATGCTCACTCATTACATCGATGTCACCGTGGACAGTCAATTTGCCTCTCTCAGGAATAGTATTGAGACGATGATTCAAAGTGGACAGAATGGTCCTCAACAAAGTTACAATGTCACTGCATTTGGCACAACATTACCACAATCAACTCAATCCAACACAGATCAATCGAGTAATGAGTGTTGGAATAAATGTTCAAATGACACATTGACCAGAGCACAGGAACATCAAAACACTCTGCAAAATAAGGTTCCAGTGTCCAACACAACCAACACTCAACCAATGATCAAAGAAGAATTCGATGATGAAGAAGAAGACGGAGAGGAGATTGACGATGACAATGTGACGAAATGTGAAAAAGAAATTTGCACTTCGGGGAATGATGCAGAGACGAGTGAAAAAGGTGACGAATCTTTTGGTACAACTCAACACAATGTTCATTATAGGTTAGAAAACAATCAAACCACTCAACTAATCATCTCAAATGACATTTTGCCATCACTATCATCCACCAACCCAAGCAACACTGAACCACAGATCAAGCAAGAATGTCTCCAAGATTCATCAAACACATCAATTCCACTGGATTCCAACAGAAATGTTGCACTAAATTATATTTCCGTCGATGAACCTATTTTTGGACAAAACACACAACTTCAAACTGATGAATTCGATGAAAACGATGATAATGCTGATCACTATGAAGACTGTGAAGATGAATATTTGAATCAACCTAATTGTGCAAATGTGGTTTGCAATTTTGATCATGAGAACAACAACAACAATCACTTGGACAACAATTTGACTGAAAGAGATGAAGATGAAACTGACTTTGAAGTAAATCTTGATGAGGATCAAGTGGATATCGACATCAGTGTTAACAACAACACTCAAATATTTTTTAAAATCCAAGATTAAAATGATAGATTTTTTATTTGCGCTTGTAAATGGTTGAAACAAGAAAATTATTACTTATGTAACATTTTGAGATGTTCTTTAAATAAAAAATCAGGCGGCGGGTTACCTTAACCTCTTCGAGATACCATCTTATATATAAATATTTAAATCTATAATATTTGTCCAAATTATATTTCACATAATTAATATTACTGTATTAAGAAAACTTACAGCAGAACTTAAGCAGAATTGTAATTTAAGTTTATAAGTTTCTGTTCAGAATTTGGATAGAATGTTCTAACTCTAAGCTTATCCCATACAGTCAAGTCTACGTAGATCAGTAGTCAGTACTGATCTGTTGTTCAGATGTTAATTATAATGATGGTGAAAGTTTTGCTGAAAATACGATCCGCTATTATCAAGTGATTAAAGTATAATTTCAAACGGGACTGCTATTAACCATTTTCTTGGTTCTTACAACTTTACAACAAAGTAGATAGGCTTTTATCATCTTAAGAATTCAAATCTCAGCAAAATTGTCATTTGCCCTTTTGCTTGATCGAACCTCAAGTTCTAGATGTCAGATTATTCTCTGCCGCCTGATTTTTTATTTAAAGAACATCTCAAAATGTTACATAAGTAATAATTTTCTTGTTTTCAACATTCCCAAGCGCATTTTCTTGTTTCAACCATTTACAAGCGCAAATAAAAAATCTATCATTTTAATCTTGGATTTTAAAAAATATATTTCAACCATTTTCAGTTTGAAATAATTTTGCTTAATTGGATTATTATTTGCTAGAATAAATTCATCGTACAGGCAAAAACATAGGAAAAAATTGAATTTCAAACTCAAAGCTGAAATTCAAAAGCCTTGTTCGGTCATCAGAATACAGAGAATGCAATGTGCGAACATACTAATGTAAAATTCAAATGTGACAGTCTAAAACAACTAAATAAAATTGCACCAAAGTGAAAAATGCCAATGCCTTGACCAGAAATAATTCTGTATGTACATAATGGATAATTATCACGGATTCCACTTATTCCTGTAATGGTGTAAAGACAAAATAAATTAGTTTCAGTTAAAGAAATGCATCATTTAGCATACCGTTTTAAGGTGTAAATCAAATTGATATACAGATTGATCAAGTGATACAAATAATTCCACGATGATTCCTGAGTAAATCTAAAACAACAAACAAAAATAAAAAGTAGATCAAATCAAATCAGCGAAATCACTAAAAAATCTTACCAAACATTAAAAAACAGCTGATCGATGCAAGGACGATGTTTTGATTGTAGCACGAGTTGATCTGATTTAGAGATTGAGTGTCGAGGGCTAGATGTTGAATGTCGTGAGGTTATGGTGATGAACTGGTTGGCCAATTGATATGATCGGTTAATTTTGGATGAGGAGAATACAATTCAAAATAGTATCAAAGTGAAAGCACAACAAACAGCACATAAGCACAGACACAGAGAGACATTTGTTGACGATATGAACAAGACTCAAAGCACACGGATAAAGATTGATGGGCTATATTGCCACCGAGATTGCTTCGAATTGATCCACAAATGTCACAAAACACGAGATCTCAATCACGATATAAATTGAATCAAAAAATCTATAAATTCGTCAAAAACGCCTCTCAAAAACATCAAAACAAAACAGCTGATCGATGTGAGGACGATGTTTTGATTGTAGTACGAGTTAAGTTGAGTGCGCTGAGATGTTCCATGCAACCAGGTGACGATGATAAAATGTTTCGTGAATTGATAGGATAGGTAACATTGTGGATAAGGTGAAAAGTATGTTTAAAAACAATAACAAAGTGAATACACAACAGACAACACACAAAATCATCACACAAACACGTACACACAGCGAGCCACACTTGTTGATGTTGTGAACAAGACTCGAAACAATAGAATAAACGTTTCTGGACCACATGGCCACCGAGATTGCTTCGAATTGATCCACAAATGTCCCAAAACACGAGATCTAAATGACAACAACACACATAAAGCACTGTTTGTACTGCTGACAGTAGACTTTCAAACTGTACAGCGAGAGATTAGCAATGTGTTCAGAAAATGCACATAAATACCATAAAGCCCATGAAAAAGGTCCGTTCATATAACTTATAACTCTACACTGAACTCTACGGTCTTACTTTCACTGTACTCCGCCAACTCCTTCTATTTTGTCCACAAAACGGATTAGCTATATTTTTTATGGGCGCTAATGCCCTCCAATGTTTTAATGGGAAAAAGCGTCACTTAACACAGTCAAACTCATAAAAAATCTATAATAAACATCCAAAATATTCTCAACAACGAACAATTGACTCCATCAACCAGTGGAGTACGATCAACGAGTCGTGAACGATTTCAGGCAAAAGTTTTCGAATATTTGGTTCAATCGAATGTGAATCCTCACAAAAGTGGAAAGCGTAAAAGTGATCAGCCGAATGAAAGTGTGAAAAAAGCGAAACGGATACAGATTTTGGATGATGATGAAGACACTGATTCCGATGGCAATGATGACCAAGAAGACTATGCAAACAATGCAATTGGAGAGGAATCAATTGCCACTGAATGCACTGCAAATCCAATTAGACCTAACCTTGCCCAACCAAATCGTCAATTCCAATGTCCACATTGTCACAAATCATTTGGCTTCAAATTCAATTTGAAGCAACATCTTCGAGTGCACACAGGTGAACGTCCATTTCAATGTGATCAGTGTGACAAACGATTTAAACAAAGAGACAAATTAACAAGACACCAACTGATTCACCAAAAATATGAAACGTTTTCGATGTAATGAGTGTACAAAACGATTTACGCAAAAACAACATCTCGACTCTCATCTTCTAACACATTCGGGAGAGCGACCATTCGCATGTCGACATTGTGCAAAGTCGTTTACTCAATGGATCACTCGAAACAATCACGAACAAGCCATCCATCTGCATGTGAAGCCATATCGATGCAAACAATGTGGTCACACTGCCACTCATCGATCAGATTTAATCAGACACATTCGAATGGTCAATTTTGGTTTGCCTTCAACCATCAAACAACAACGAGCACTCAACATCGTCGATGATCGAGATCCGATAGAGTTGGTTGAGAAAGTGTAAATCATTGTGTTTGTCAAAGTGTTTCGATGCAATCGCCATTGATTCCACCGGGTGGAAACGTCGAGAGGATTGCATTTCTTCAGCCTTTTGAAATTAGAATAGAAATTAATTTTACAAAATCAACTCACCTTCAACATTGCGAGTATGTTGCAATTGTCCAGATTGGTTCGAGTAACCATTCATCCAACCGAATTCGGAGATATCACTAATGTTTTTAAAATACAATGTAACAATATACCTGTTCAATTAAAAAATTTCAATCAAAACAATCACACAATGTCACTACTAATTTTTGATGTTATGGCTACAGTGACGGGTTTGAATTGACAATTGTGTATATATCAAATGATGACTTGCAAAGGAACTGAGTGCTTGATTGACAACCAAATCAATAGATTCGAAATCTACTTTATTCTGTACTCTAGAATGTATGATTTATTACAAACAAACACAAAACAACCAGATTGATAAAGTAGTGCAAATCATTGATACAATACAATGTTGATCACATCGAAACACTTTGACAATCACAAGTCACACTTTCTCAAGCAACTCTCTCGGATCTCGATCATCGATGATGTTGAGTGCTCGTTGTTGTTTGATTGTTTTAGGCAAACCAAAATGCACCATGCGAATGTGTCTGATTAGGCTTGATCTTTCAGTGGCAGTGTGAGCACATTGTTTGCATCGATATGGCTTGACATGCAGATGGATGGCTTGTTCGTGCTTGTTCCGAGCACCCAATTCCGTAAACAGTATTTCACAATGTCGACATTCGAATGGTCGCTCTCCAGAATGTATTCGTAGATGAGAGTCAAAATTATCTTTTCGACTAAACTGCTTTTCACATTCATGACATTGATAATTCTTAATATTTTGATGGATCAGTTGGTGCTTGGCTAAAGTGCCGCTATCTTTAAATCGTTTGTCGCACTGATCACAAGGAAATGGACGTTCACCTGTGTGCACTCGAAGATGTCTCGTGAAATTGTAATTGCAATCAAATGATTTATGACAAAGTGAACATTGCAAATGACGATTTGGTTGAATTGGATTAGTAGTGCATTCAGTGGCAATTGATTCCTCTCTAATTGCATTGTTTGCATCCCTTTCCTCTTGTTGAATCACCATAGATTCATCTGAATTGTCTCGAGGAAAATGTCCAAAGGTTGCTCGAGTGTCGATGGCTAATGAACACAACAATTCAATACATTAATTGATGAGAAAACAGATTTCAAACTCACCCCTCTGTGCATTTCGAAGCAATTGATCATCTGATACTTGTTCTAATTGTTCGTCCACTGTTTCATCATCATCACTCGAATCTTCACCATCAACCTCCATTTCATATTCTTCATCGTCGATTTCTGTTTCATCGTCTGAATCACCAATTTGATCTTCACCACTTTCTTGACCATCTTCATTCTGTTCGCCTTCTTGGTCTAATTCATCCTCATCACCAATTTGACCATCCACTGCCATGTTCGCACCCACCAGAAAATCTTCATTACCATTCCCTTCTTCATCAATTTCTGTCTCCTTGCCATCATTTTCACCACTTGCTACTGGATTCTGCATAACATTTGTTTGTTTGAATCGAATCGCCTTTTCTCTCATAAATCTGCAATCGTCACAGTCACAATCCTCGTCCCACTCATCTTTGAATTCTCCATCTTCATCTTCTTCCTTTTTCACACGTTTGCACACTGAACTTTGTGATGGAACACCTGAAGAATAGACTTTTAAGTTTAACATTTACAAATTAAATCTATTCACCTGGATTCCCTGGGCAGCTGTTGGCCTGTTGTGGATTGTTGGTTGCATTGTTTTGACTGAATTCAACCTTAATTTTCCTTTCCACTCTGCACTCCAAACAGTCACACTCGTCACCATCCCAGTCCAACTTGACGCATTCTGCTTCTTCTTCTTCTTCCTTTTTGACTTTGGTGCAAGGTTGAGTTTGTTTGGCAATGCCATTTCCTTGTTCCACTTTTTTGACATGTTTTGGCACTCGAACCGAGAGCTGGCATGATGATGCATCACCTGTCCGTTGGATGTCCACATGAGCATTGTTGTGAGAAACTTGGTACTGTTCATCGTCTTCCTCTTGTTTGATGTTGACCCGATTCAATCGAACCATTTGGAGACAGTTGGCCGATGACTCATCGGCGATGAGTGAGTTGTGACCAATGTCGAGATACTATACAACGAGGCAAACTCAATTGAGTTAAATGAAATGTCACAGAACACAAAGCAAAACACAACACACAGCCCCTCAGAAACACAACCGGGCAGGAAAGTTCTTGATACAACTGATAGAGGGAAGGTACAGCAAAGAGGCACTATTACGTATAAGGCAAATGTAGTAGTGGCAGTGATCGATGAGTGGTTGCGAGTAACCTTTGACCACTTCTCCAGCTCTTAGATTTGTTTTGATCATACCAAAGAACTCAAACTCACACAGCTGCACTAGTGCACACATTTGTTGGCACTAAAGGTAGCATTGTTATGACGTCAGTCGACTCGCAGTGAGTCCCGCACTGATCACATTTGGCTTGCTGCACACAGAAGTGTCGATTTGAGTTTGTGTGCTACTTTTGAGGTTTGCACTAAAAGCACGTTTGTATTGTAATCGTAAATTTGATTCGTAATTCGTAATTCAAGAATTAGGCCTTGACCACTACTTCGATTGTAATCATGTCATTGCAATCTGCTGTGCCTCAGTGCCGTCCTCGTATGTCCGTCTTGTCCAAATTGATTGCAGCCCAAAGCCTGGGCTTGAGATTGTGGCTGCGGGCCGAGATGGTTCGACTCGTGGATCCAATGGTCGATTCACTTCTTCTCAGATTAATCATGTCGCATTCTGTTCGACCTTCTGCTCAACCCTTCAAACAGACTCATTTACGCTCGACTGTGTCCGAATTGTGTCAATTGATTGAACAAGAGAAGCAGGAGACGAATAGACTGCTTAGAAGCCAAATGGATCGAATCGTCAATTCGCTCTTTCTCAGACTGACCAACAAGGTACTAGTATTGGTGAACACCAAAGTCGATGCATCAGTTCAACCTTCACCATCGCATCACAAAACTGCTCCATCAAATGCATCAATTGCACTATCGACTATGAATAACAATTCAAATGAACATTTGTCAGCACATCAAATCACTTGCCAATCACCAGCTCCTCAAGCCCATCCCATCACCACCTCAGCCCAAGACCAACCAAATACTTCAGTGGCAAATCATATTATCATCCCAGATGTCATCAATAACTCGAATCAATCTGCTCATAACGCAAATGATATATCTTTGATTACCGAAAGCAAACCACAAATTCGTAGTGTTCGAAAATCATCGATGAGTGCAAGAAAGCAAAACAGCAAAAACGGTCAATCTGTCCAAGCCGTCAGTGAGCACAACCATTCTTCGATTCCATCAGTTCTACTGAATCAACTTGGCAAGAAAGTGCATGAATTAACAAAAAATGAGCAACTGGATAATGATGGAGATGATGCGGATACAGAGGTGGAGGAGGAAAGTGAACAGAATGGAGATGAAGGTGATGATGAACACGAAATGGATGCGATTGAACATGGACAGATTTTGAAGAGGTGCAATAGAACGAGGATTCAACAAAAGGAAAGAGTTGCAGGAATTGGAGAGGAATCAATTGCCACTGAAAGCACAACTAATTCAATTCAACCAAAGCTTGTTCGACCAAATCGTCTTTTACAATGTCCACGTTGTAATGAATCATTTGATCGCAAATCCAAATTGAAGCAACATCTTCGAATGCACTCAGGTGAATGTCCATTTCAATGTGATCAGTGTCATAAACGATTTAGTCAGCTTAGCACTTTGACAAGACATCAACTTATTCACAAAAATATCAAACGTTATCGGTGTGATGAGTGTGGAAAACAATTCTCTCAAAAGCACCATCTTGACTGTCATCTACGAACACATTCCGGAGTACGACCATTCAAATGTCGTCATTGTGATAAGTCGTTTGCTACATGGTCCACTCGGAACACTCACGAACAAGCCATCCATCTGCATGTGAAGCCATATCGATGCAAACAATGTGGTCACACTGCCACTCGTCAATCATCTATAATCACTCACATTAGAGAGGTACATTTTGGTTTACCTCGAATTGTCAAACAACAACGAGCGCTCAACATCATCGATGATCGAGATCCGAGAGAGTTGGTTGAGAAAGTGTGACTTTGTGATTGTCCAAGTGTATGGATGCATGGAGCACCGATTGTTTCAATATTAATGATTTTGATGATTTATTTATGAATTGCCCAAGTTCTGACAGAAAGTTGTGTTGTACTCCAATTTATAATAAATCAGGCATTCTATGGTTTGTTTTTTTTCAACTTAAACACACAAAATGTGCAGACAGAATTCAATTGGAAAGCACCATCACGGTCACGTTGAGTGTTCTTTTCCTACCTGTGCTATCACATTGCTTTCAATCTGCTCGTACTTGAGAATGTTGATCAAATTTGGATTTAATATGACTGTTCTTTACTATTTGGGGAACGAGGAATCGTACTGTGACCTTGGTTTGATTGTACAAACAAACGATAACACAGGAAATGAAATGAACTTGAAATTTATAGTTTTTGTTCATTCAAAACAGTTTTCAATTTGTTTGTACTTGAGAATGTTGATCAAATTTGGATTTAATATGACTGTTCTTTACTATTTGGGGAACGAGGAATCGTACTGTGACATTGGTTTGATTGTACAAACAGAACAGCAGGACAGAACACTGCCGGACAGGGAAGTTACCGATAGGTACTGCAAATGAATATTATTTCAAATGTTGTGGTAGTGGTCGATGAGTGGCTGCGAGTATACTGCGGTATACCTTTGACCATTCCACTCCTCCTGCTCATCAGTTTGTTTTGATCTTAACAAAGAACACTACACTTGCACTGAACACGAATTGTGCATGCATTCTGTGTATTTCACTATTTTATTTTGTTAATTTTTTACTCAAAATGCAAGTTCCGGCTCATCCTCTTCTGGCACTCGTGGAATCCAATAAGAATGGAATCAAGTCACTGCTCACTCATTACATCGATGCCACCGTGGACAGTCAATTTGCCTCTCTCAAAAATAGTATTGAGACCATGATTCAGTCTGGCATGTTTGATCCTCAACAAAGTCACAATTTCACTGCATTTGGCACAACATTAAAACAACCAACTCAGGCAAACACAGATCAATCGAGAACTCAGTGTTTGAATGAATATTCAAATGACACATTGACCAGAGCACAGGAATATCAAAACACTCTACAACGTGAAGCCTCACTGGCCAACACAAATAACATTGATCCAATGATAAAACAAGAATTCGATGATGATGAAGAAGTTGGAGAGGTGATTGATGATGACAGTGTTGCAAAATGTGAAAAGGGAATTTATAGTTCTGGGGATGATGCAGAAACAAGGGAAAATGAAGATGAATCTTACGATACAACTCAACACAATGTTCATGTTGTATTGGAAAGCAATCAAACCACTCAACTAATCATCTCAAATGACATTTCTCCATCACCCACCAACCCATTCAACACCGATACACTCATCAAACAGGAATGTCTCCAAAGTTCGTCAATCACTTCAATTTGTGGCAGTACGGCTCGGTTAGAAAAGGCACTACCACATTACACGTCGCTTAAAATCACTAAATAAGAGTATTTATTTTCGTAGAATGATGCAATGTAGGGTCAGGGAAAAATCAATGATAAAATGGCACGAGGCCGAGAAAAACACAGGTTAAAAGGTATGGATAAGTGCGGGACCGTGTGGCCCGGAGCGTTGGTTGGGAGTGTTCGTTCCTGGAACAGCTCGCCAGAGGATTTGAATAAGAGCGGTGGTGAGAACTAAAAGAAGAGCAGGACGGTTAGTCGAGTCCGTGTGCAGCACTGAGGGCTTACTCTGATTAGTCTGATTGTAACCTAGCCTCGCAGGCCAGTTAAATTGAAGGAACTGTGATGAGATGACGCCAGGCGTCAATCGCATCGAGGTAAAATCGGTCTCGAGTGATGAGACATGATGAACGCGGTGAAAGAAATGACCACCACCGTGGTGGACGAGAATGACGAAACGCGAGAGGCGCCGTTAGCGTGAGGCATGAGTGGCAATAGCGCCGTGGAGCCCACGAGAGTCAAAATAGTCGGACGCCAACGTCTCGGTGGGAAGTACGACCACAAATTCCATTGGATTTCACCAACAGAAACGCTGCACTAAATGATATTTCGATCGGTGAACAGATTGAAGGACAAAACATACAAATTCAAACTGATGAATTTGATTACACTGACAAAGTAGATGATTACTGAGAACTTTAATGGGTCCACTGTTCGATCCATCTCAGGCTGAGATTTCTCTCATCTCATCTCACGCCAACAGAAAGCATATTTTCGGACATCAAGCACATGTGGACAGACAGTAAATCCAACTTAGCAATTGAAACAATTGAGGCATTTGTCAAAACCAAACGCAACTTGACAAGTGATCCTTTTGTATTTCTAGATATGCTCAATGGTTCCAACGTATTGCTTGAAGATATGCTTAAAAATGTGCGATCTAGTTTAAAGTACCACGATAGAACATCAAAAGAAAAAGGAAAAGCTGCAGCTGGTATAGACAGGAGAGAATTATTTGCTAGCAAGCATCCTTATCATCATCTTTCTGAACATTGCTATTTCAAGTTACATGATGAACATGGTGAACATGAAGAACTTGGTGAACATGGTGAACATGAAGAACTTGGTGAGCATGATGAACATGATGGACATGATGAACATGAAGAACATGAGGAACACGATGAACATTATGAAATACTCAAAACATCACAAGACCAAACTCCAAAAGCGACCACAAACACAGCACAAAACCAAACGCCAAAACCAAGGACTCGAAAGAGAGTAGCAACCACAACAAATACAACACAAAATCAACGTCGAAGCAAACGAATGGCAATCAAAGACCCTCAAAGTCACAAGCCTGCAATTCAAAGTAATGCAATTTCTGTACAAAATGATATTCAATGTGAAAATATATATAATGTTTTAACTTAATAAATTTATTTTTACTGATATTTTTGGTTAAGCTGCAGAGCGTTGGTTTCACGGTGTTTGAATTAAAAAAAATTGCTTTATTCAATGTAAACAAAACGATCTTCTGAATACGTAGGCATAGAATCGTATTTTGAAATTTGTGGCTATACGTACTCTATGAATGCCCCAATTTAGAAAGCAGCGATCGCGCTGAACATACCTATCGGCAGCCTGATCTCAGCTCGCAACCACACACGAGTGGCATCAGTAGAGGCTGTGAGCAATGAGGACAACATGACACGACATTCGTGGGACAATGTACAACTCATAGTGTACAAATAAACAAATTTTGATGAAATTACACGTTGGATTTTTGGGTGTGTAAAATTTTAGATCAAAACATTCACTGCCACCACGCTTTGAGGTTCGGGCTGTACTCAAAACAAATGAACCTAACTTAGTAGTGCAGTTGTCTGTGAGGTTTGGCAAGACACGTGATAGCCCTCACTATAGTAGCAGTCGACTGTGACGTCACCATCACCACCCACTCAACACAACATTGGACTCGTCTCACTGTTGGCCAAACAGTCGAGTACTACCTTTGACACCATTCCACTCCTCCTGCTCTTCGATTTGTTTTGATCAGAACAAAGAAAATTTCTCTCAAATTGAACTCGAATACTGCATATTTTGAGTGTATTCAATTAGTTAATTTTTCACTCAAAATGAATGTTTCGATTCATCCTCTTTTGGCTCTGGTGGAAAGCAACGCGAATTGTCTCAAGTCAATGCTCACTCATTACATCGATGTCACCGTGGACAGTCAATTTGCCTCTCTCAGGAATAGTTTTGAGACCATGATTCAAAGTGGACAGATTGGTCCTCTTCAAAGTTACGATGTCACTGCATTTGGCACAACACAAGCAAACACACATCAATCGAGTGCTAAGTGTTTGAGTGAATATTCAAATGATACATTGACCAGAGCACAGGAACATCAAAACAATCTGCAAAATGAGGTCTCACTGGCCAACACAATCAACCCTCCACCAATGATCAAACAAGAATTCGATGATGAAGAAGAAGTTGGAGAGGCGATTGATGATAACAGTGTTGCAAAATGTGAAAAGGGAATTTGTAGTTCTGGGGATGATACAGAAACAAGGGAAATTGAAGGTGAATCTTACGAAACAACTCAACACAATGTTCATGTTTTATTGGGAAACAATCAAACCACTCAACTAATCATCTCAAATGACATTTCACCATCACCATCACTCACCAACCCAATCAACACCGAATCACTAATCAAGCAGGAATGTCTCCAAGATTCATCAATCACATCAATTCCACTGGATTCCAACAGAAATATTGCACTAAATTATATTTCCGTCGATGAACCCATTTTTGGACAAAACACACAAATACAAACTGATGAAAACGACCATAATGATGATGATGCTTGTGAAGATGAATATTTGAATAAAACTTATTGTGAAAATGAAGTTTGCAATTTGGATCATGCGAACAACCACAACAATCATTTGGACGGCTATTTGACTGAGCGAGATGGAGATGAAACTGACCATGTAGCAAAGCATGATGAGGCACAATTTCAAATCGATATTAGTGTTACAAACAACACTCAAATGAACATCCAAAATGATGTTCTCAACAACGAACAATTGGCTCCATCAACCAACGGAGTACGTTCGTCGGCTTGTAAATATGTTCAGGCAAAAGTTCTAGGTGATTTGGCTCAATCGAATGTGAATCCTCACAAAAGCGGAAAGCGTAAAAGTAATCAGGCGAATAAAAGTGTAAAAAAAGCGAAACGCAAACAGATTTTGGATGACAATGAAGATACTGATTCTTGTGACCAAGAAGACAATGCAAACAATGCAATTGGAGAGGAATCAATTGCAACTGTATGCAATTTGCAATGTTCACATTGTCTGAAATCATTTGACTTCAATTCCAAATTCAAGCAACATCTTTTAGTGCACACAGGTGAACGTCCATTCCAATGTGACCTGTGTGATAAACGATTTAAAGAGAAAGAGAAATTAGCAAGACACCAACTAATTCACCAAAATATGAAACGTTTTGGATGTAAAGAGTGTTCAAAACGATTTACCCTAAAACAACATCTCGACTCTCATCTTCTAATTCATTCCGGAGAACGACCATTCGCATGTCGTCATTGTGATAAATCGTTTACTCAATCGATCACTCGAAAGAGGCACGAACAAGCCATCCATCTGCATGTCAAGCCATATCGATGCAAACAATGTGGTTACACTGCCACTCAACAATCAGCTATAATCCTACACATTCGAATGGTCCATTTTGGCTTGCCTCGATCAGTCAAAGAACAACGAGCACTCAACATCATCGATGATCGAGATCCGAAAGAGTTGCTTGAGAAAGTGTGACTCATGACTTGTGATTGTCAAAGTGTTTCGTTGCAATCAACATGTATTTTATCAATGATTTGTGCACAAGTTGACAAATCTTTCTGTATTTGTGTTTGTTTTGGTAATAAATCATTAAATTGTGTCAATTGCTTCTATAGAATCATTAAACAAACTTCACTTTTAATTCGCCATCAAACTTAACAAAGTAAGTAATTTCCTGACTACTTTAGCATTTTGATCAACTTTACATTTTGATCATGTCTTTCATTTTGTTTATTTATCATCATATGTAGTCTCATTTTGTATGTATGAGATGTATTTGTTTTTGAGATTAACATCAATGAACGATGCATGTACGATTACGCTATGTGTTATGAGTCATACTGTAAATGTGTCTGTTTTGTTGTTGTTTCTGTTGATTTAGCTAAATTAAGAAAGTTGCACTGTGTAACTCGTACAATAGTCAGATGTTTACTGTATTGAGTTTTTGATTTGTGATTGTCTGCCTGTCGCTCTCACACCGCTCTCCAGTCTGATCCTTCATCTCGGTTTGTTAGTCTCATCTCACTGTGCCTCACCATGTCAACTCAAGCCCTGATGGATGTAGCAGGCGATTCATCAAATGTATCTGGCACTACCTCATCAATCGAAGCTCGCCAACAATCTATTGATAGGTGTCTTCAAGGTCTCTATCATGTCTGTCAATGTCGAGATGATGCAAATTGTCGTCTTCGAGTGTGTATTAAGATGAAACGAGTTGTGAAACATACGAAAAGTTGTACAAAGAAGAGAGTGCAATCTGATGGTACACAATGTCCCATTTGTAAACAGTTCATTTCGCTGTGTTGTTTTCATGCGAAACATTGTGCGGAAGCAAACTGTCCTATGCCTTATTGTGAGATTGTCAAACAAAAGATTAAAGATTCACAAGTACAGGAACGACTTCAGCGCCAATTTGCTTCTATGTCTATCAACATGAGCCAGTCTCAAGATTGTCAATCTAGTAACAATGCTCTATTCTATCCTAAACATGTAAGTGTTTTATTGTTTTATTTATTTTATATTTTAGCATTTACAATTCATGTTTAATTTTTACACAGAATCGATCATTCGTGGAACCTGCTGCTGCTGCTGTTGCAACTCTTTCTAAAAGTTCAAATGATGATTTGGACCCGAACCCGAAAGAATTTGATCTCGAAGTGTTGAATGATTTGTTAGAAAAATTAGATTTGAACTAATTTCAACATTCACTTTTACTGCTGTGGTCCTTTTTTAAACCATTTACAATAGCAATTTCTCCACTACTGTTTACTAATAATGTTTCCATATTTTTTTGTTTATTGATCTCAATTATCCGCCACTCAAATGTATTACTTCTATTATATAAATTCACCAACACAGTGTCATTAATCTTTAATCTTTACTATTCAATTTGTAAACTCTCATTTTACTTTTTTAATTGAACTTGAGTTGATGGATTCTTTTTTTTTGTGGTCATTTTGCAATTAAAATCGAAATTTTATAAATTGAATGTTTTTTACTTGAATTGGTGAATTGAATTTTTGAATATGACTTAGTTAGTATGATTTTAATTGTAATCAAACAGTGGAACAATCAAATTTACACTTCTTCTTAAAAATGGACATGTACGCCACACTGATGTAGACCAGAATCTGAAAAGTGATAATTTTGATCAATCATTTACAAACCACAAAATTTTTAATTTACCATATGAAATGTCTTTGAGGTGATTCGATAGTTGTTGAGCAGTTTGAATGCGTACGGGTGGAAACGTCGAGAGGAGTGCATTTCTTCGGCCTTTTGTGAAATTAATATTAGAAATGAAATTTTTTTAATCATCTCACTTTCAACATTGCGAGTATGTTCAATTTTCCAGTTTCGTTCGAGTATCCATCCAAACAGAACAGTCTAATGTAAAAGTGTCTACACTGAGACAGAATCTGACTGTTATTCTTCACAACCGCTGCGCACTCTCGAATCAACATAAAGAAGACCACCACAATTTCACTGAGAACCAAAAAGTAAATGAAACCCTGCACAAATGGAATATTCTGTGCAAAGATGGACAAATAACCCAAATAGCACTGTTCGACAATGTAGTACGGAAAGATCACAGTCAGAACGGGACTCCAAAAATTACTGTAACCATTGGTCTGACGGCAAATGTCCACCACTTCCTGGTTGAGTCGAATGAATTCCATTCGGATGGAATGCATAAACAGATTCGAACGTTTCTTCTTGTCCATGTTCTTCTTGTGAGCCAATCGTCGATTGAATTCACGAAGATTGGCGATTGAATACTTTTGACGAATTCGAATGTATTTGCTGGACATGATCACAAAGAGTTGCATTGCAAGTACAACTAGAAAAAGTTGATTCATTAAATCAGACAGGAGGTTTTCATTTCAGTGGCAAAAGGCAAAAGGCAAAAGGCAAATGGCAAATGGCAAATGGCAAATGGCAAATGGCAAATGGCAAATGGCAAATGGCAAATGGCAAAAGGCAAAAGGCAAATGGCAAATGGCAAAAGGCAAAAGGCAAATGGCAAATGGCAAATGGCAAATGGCAAATGGCAAATGGCAAATGGCAAATGGCAAATGGCAAATGGCAAATGGCAAATGGCAAATGGCAAATGGCAAATGGCAAATGGCAAATGGCAAAAGGCAAAATGCAAAATGTAAAATGCAAAATGTAAAATGCAAAATGCAAAAGGCAAATGACAAATGACAAATGACAAATGGCAAATGGCAAAAGGCAAAATGCAAAATGCAAAAGGCAAAAGGCAAAAGGCAAAAGGCAAAAGGCAAATGGCTAATGGCTAATAGCAAATGGCAAAAAGTAAATGGCAAATGGCAAAAGGCAAATGGCTAATGGCAAATGGCAAAAAGTAAATGGCAAAAGGCAAATGGCAAATGGCTAATGGCAAAAGACAAAAGGAAAATGGCAAAAGGCAAATGGCAAATGGCAAATGGCAAATGGCAAAAGGCAAATGGCAAAAGGCAAATGGCAAATGGCAAATGGCAAATGGCAAAAGGCAAATGGCAAATGGCAAAAGGCAAATGGCAAATGGCAAATGGCAAAAGGCAAATGGCAAAAGGCAAATGGCAAATGGCAAATGGCAAATGGCAAAAGGCAAATGGCAAATGGCAAATGGCAAATGGCAAATGGCAAAAGGCAAATGGCTAATGGCTAATGGCAAATGGCAAAAAAGCAAATGGCAAATGGCAAATGGCAAAAAAGTAAATGGCAAAAGGCAAATGGCTAATGGCAAATGGCAAATAACAAAAAGTAAATGGCAAATGGCACTTTTGACGAATTCGAATGTATTTGCTGGACATGATCACAAAGAGTTGCATTGCAAGTACAACTTGAAAAAGTGGATTCATTAAATCAGACAGGAGGTTTTCATTTCAGTACTGCAGTGGCAAAAGACAAATGGCAAAAGACAAATGGCAAAAGACAAATGGCAAAATGCAAAATGCAAAATGCAAAATGCAAAATGCAAAATGCAAAATGCAAAATGCAAAATGCAAAAGGCAAAAGGCAAATGGCAAATGGCAACTGGTTAATGGCAAAAGACAAATGGCAAAAGGTAAATGGCAAATGGCAAATGGCAAAAGGTAAATGGCAAATGGCAAATGGCAAATGGCAAATGGCAAATGGCAAATGGCAAATGGCAAATGGCAAATGGCAAATGGCAAATGGCAAATGGCAAATGGCAAATGGCAAATGGCAAATGGCAAATGGCAAATGGCAAAAGACAAATGGCAAATGGCAAATGGCAAAAGGCAAAATGCAAAATGCAAAATGCAAAATGCAAAATGCAAAAGGCAAATGGCTAATGGCAAATGGCAAAAACCAAATGGCAAAATGCAAAATGCAAAATTCAAAATTCAAAATGCAAAAACCAAAAACCAAAAACCAAAAGGCAAATGGCAAATGGCAAATGGCAAAAGGCAAAAGGCAAAAGGCAAAAGGCAAATGGCAAAAGGCAAATGGCAAAAGGCAAATGGCAAATGGCAAAAGGCAAATGGCAAATGGCAAATGGCAAAAGGCAAATGGCAAATGGCAAATGGCAAATGGCAAATGGCAAATGGCAAAAGGCAAATGGCAAATGGCAAATGGCAAATGGCAAATGGCAAATGGCAAATGGCAAATGGCAAATGGCAAATGGCAAATGGCAAAAGGCAAATGGCAAATGGCAAATGGCAAAAGGCAAAAGGCAAATGGCAAAAGACAAAAGGCAAATGGCAAAAGACAAATGGCAAATGGAAAATGGCAAATGGCAAATGGCAAAAGACAAATGGCAAAAGACAAAAGGCAAATGGCAAAAAACAAAAGACAAAAGGCAAATGGCTAATGGCAAATGGCAAATGGCAAATGGCAAATGGCAAATGGCAAATGGCAAATGGCAAAAGGCAAAAGGCAAAAGGCAAAAGGCAAATGGCTAATGGCAAATGGCAAATGGCAAAAGAGCAAATGGCAAATGGCAAATGGCAAAAGGCAAATGGCAAAAGGCAAATGGCAAATGGCAAATGGCAAATGGCAAAAGGCAAATGGCAAATGGCAAAAGGCAAAAGACAAAAGGCAAATGGCTAATGGCAAATGGCAAATGGCAAAAGGCAAAAGGCAAAATGCAAAATGCAAAATCCAAAAACCAAAAACCAAAAACCAAAAACCAAAAACCAAAAACCAAAAACCAAAAACCAAAAACCAAAAACCAAAAACCAAAAACCAAAAACCAAAAACCAAAAAACCAAAAACCAAAAACCAAAAACCAAAAACCAAAAACCTACCATAGATAATATAGAAGAAATACAGTGGAAAGGCAACTGCCCAAATCCAAATAGAATGCACCGAAGTGCGATAGACTGAATTGACAAAGAAAACATTAAAGTAACAATAGCAATGGACAATGACCAGTTCAAAGGAAAACGATACATATTTGACCACTGTGCGGGCACGTGAACTAAAGGCTCGGATTTGGGTGGACACTTTGAGTGGAAGCGTTTTACGATCGATCTTCAATTGCATTTGATCTCGATTCACGTCACACAAAAGACACCATTTCGATGGCAGACACGAATTGTAACTTAGTAAAGCAAATGTAGCCACAGTAGTGACAGTTCCAATGAGCATTACATAGTCCGTCTGGAACCACATCATTTTAGGTGTGATTTGATGCAACATTATGTAGGGATTGTGACGAAGGTGTTGAAGTTCAATGTTTATGATAGACAGATACTCGTACTGAAGACCAAAGATTTGATCCAAGAAAATGAAACAAAAGAAGACGAAAGCAAATCGGAATTGATTGTTGAACATTCGTTTCATTTTCTCACTATTATCAGTCAATTTCAATGCGTCCAAATGAATAAACAAAGTTTGGTAGTGCATTCGCAACAAATGGCGAACAAATTTAAATAGAAACATTTTGATTTTTTTAATTTTCTTCAAGTTTAACGAAAAAACTAATCGTGAAAAGTTTGAATTAAAAGAATAAAATTTTGAAGTTTCCAAGTTTGCTCTTGAGAAAATGGAAAATTTTGATTGAAAATCGAATCGCGAAAATGTAGATTTATGGAAAATTTTATTATTTCAAAATCAAAGTGAGTAGTAGTCCATTACTAAAATCATACTAAAATCACAAGATCAGACCGTTTTAAACTAAAAGAGAACGCAAGTGAAGCGAAACACGAACGTGACAGGCGAAGCACAAAATGTACAAAATCGATTCTTAATTGAAACTATTTTGTACGATTATTGACCTAAAACTGGAAAGTTTGAAATTCAGACTTTGAATAATTAGCAAAAATGTTTGCATTACCGGGAGCTATAGAAAGCATTACCGGAAATCAGTGTCATATATAGTCAGCTGATCCTGCCTGATCTTCGTATTGACTTTGACAAATGTACGATGTCTATCAATGTTGATTGCATCATTAATCACTCACAAATGAGAACTTTTAAAAATGATCAGATTTGGGGTTTCGTTGATTTACGTTGATTTGTTCTGTTCGATCATTTCGCAATCGCAAGTCAACTTTAGAACTTTAAACTTTGACTATTTAAAAAAGATGACTTTTCTAACTTTGTCATGATTGAGATTTGTGTTTTCTGTTTTTCGATTTCTTGTTCCGTGCTTCGAGAATGTGCGAGGAAAGTGATCTCGTCCGCCACTATCGTGACCTCCAGTTCGAACCGAACAAGTTTCTCGACACTGGCTACCTCTCCACCAAAGACCGCCTCATCAACCGCTACCCTCAAGTGTACCTTCAGGTGGTGTTCCACTACTTTCGCTTTGACCTCGAAGTGTGCCTCGAGTCGACCATCAAGTCGGTCACCAGATATTTGAACGATTTCGGTTGGCTTCCACTGGCGCTGCACAAGTTGCGCAACACTGATGAACGAGCAGCCGAGATGGAACGCCTCTTCATCATTTTCAAAGAAAACAACTTTTACCGTACGAATGCCAACAGTCTGAGTGATCGTTCCGAGGACGAGGTGGAGATTGCCTTTTCGAGCTCAAGTAAAGCTGAAGCGATCGCAAAGTTGCTCAAGCCAAGCGGACAAGTTGCAAACCAAATTGCAATTCCAATCTACGGGACTGGGGTTAATGGTGGTCTGGTAGCGCACTTTGGTGATTTGTACAACTATTTGAAGAACAGGATGGACATGTGGAGCTTAATGAACAGCCAGATGAGGAACGGACAACGTTACTTGAACGCAGAGACCATCTACCAAGTGAGAACATCTTTTGCCCTGACACTGTACCAGACTTTCCTGTATCAAGTCGAGCAGATGATCCCGTGGTTTATGGACGAAATATGCCGACCCGAACGTATGCCATCGCTCACGCAGGCAGCATTCGAAATGCTCAACCGCGACCAGTCAGCACTCGAGCAGACCATTCGATTTGCCTTTGGTGTTCTACGTCAAAGCAGCCAAATGGCCGACCAATTCTGCACTGCCCTGCCCGAGCACTGTCTCACCTATCTCAAGCGCATTCGACTGTTCAACCCAGCCTGGAATGTGGCCCATCTGAATCAAATTCCTACCGAGTTTGCTCAAGTGACTCCCTTCGTACGACACTATCGCAAGGCCATTGACCGGCAACTGTTGCCTCAAGGCTGGGCTCACTTTATGCAACAGTTCAACATTGTACCAGCGGTGGACAAACTCACCAATGGAGTGCTGGTCGACCTGTTCATGGAGACGATCAACAGTGAACGAAGCAACAAGCCTCAAGTTCAACAGCAGCAAAGCCTCACTGAGTTCGATGTTCGCAATCAGATGATCTGGTTCGTGGCACTGGTGCCTGATCACTTCCGCTCTCTGCACAAGGCACTTTTCCCGGGTCTTCCACTTCCATGCAACTATCCATGGTATCCTTGATCATGAGGAATACTTTTATAGTTGCTTGGGTTTAAATTTAATAAACTTTATTATCGTTTAAGGCTTTCTAAATGTTTTCTTTGCCCAATTTTCATTAAACAACTCACTGAATGCCACTAAACTTCAGAACCCGTGTCAGGGTAGACAGAAAGCATGGCATCACAACCTTCTGGTGCATCTCTGGTTGAGTTTTTGGACAATTTGACTGTCGGTTGAAGGCCACCTCCTTACAAACCAGTGTCAACATGGTCATCAGGTCACAGGCGTGAGCGTACGAATTGAAAATGTGACATAGATCTTGAATGAACCAGGAGCCGAGTGTTGGATTGCGCCAGGAATAGTGACCTGAATGGTAATGAAAATTGGTTTTGTGAAATTGGGTTATTCTCAAAATTGAGCTTACCTGCATATGCACTGTAGAAAATCAAAAAATCCGCATGTGTTGGCAATCGAAATGGATTACCCATGTCCTCATCATCCTCTCTAGACGATGGTCCTTTACCAGAATCGGTAACCAGAGTTCCGGCATCGAGTATCTCACCACGACAGGCCTGAATAAAGAGCAACTTTGGCTTGCCCACCAAACTTGGACATTGAGAGGGCGTGAACTTTTGGATCACGTCCTCCTCAACGGTGAGTGGACCATCCGTACAGAATAATACTTAAATTCAAAATTAGATTTTTGCTAAAATTTACGACAAATCTTACCATCATTCATTCCACCGTGAGTTAGAATGCACAGAGCAAAACAGTCATACTTGGAGTGATCAAATTTGGATTCTGTAAAATAGAAAGTTTTAAATTTTGGAAATAAAAAAATTTAGACTAACCAGCTTCAAGAATATTCTGCGTCATTTTACTGCTCATATTTTGATGAACCAGTATTTCGAATCCCAAATACTCGAAAGTGGCACGCAACTCGTGCACATCCACCTGTGAGCCCGGTCTTGGGCCATTATTCTGCAGTACACTAAAGTTGTCATAGTTGAGAATGAGACAACGGCCACGAGTTGGCTTGGCACTCATTGGGTAGAACAGTTCGGTTCGATCTGGAATTGGTAGGGCTTTGGGACTTTTTAGCTTTAGATACGGAAATTTTGATGAAAAAGGACCATCGGTCAAAATGGTTGATTCGGTTGTTAGATCATTGTCCGTTGTGTCCATTGATGCCATTGTTTTGTGGTATTTTGTTGTTTTGGAATGATCAAGTTTAGCTATATGAATGTTAATTTGTGTTTGCTTAAAGCAACGTGTTGATATGATACGATGATGGGCTTTGGCTCTTTTGTGATGATGATGTTAATGATTGCACAGATGAATCCATGACAACCAGATATCATAAGTTTGTCATTAGAATAAACATTGTGTCTAGTTATTAACAACAATTGGCTGGTTGGAATTGGCTTGTAATAAACCTTTTGTTATAAAGTTGCACTCATGGACACTCATCAATGTGCAATAATAACCACCAACTCACAAGAGAGTCTCAACCCAAAAGGGCAATCAAAGTGAAATCAATCCAAGTTGTATCAAAACACTCACAATTGTCAGTTAGAAAGAAAAAGTTATAAATGACAAAAATGGATTCATCACCAAATCCCAATAAAAATACATCAAAACTTCAGCATCAACTATTCTACCCAATGTCCAAACCAGTCCGTGGCCGCTGTCTCATTCTCAACTATGACAACTTTCCGGTACTTCGAAACAATGGGACACGATTTGGTTCTCAGGTTGATGTGCACAAACTGAGGCACACATTCACAGAGTTGAGATTTGAAGTGTTGGATCATCAGAATTTGACTCGAAGAATGACGAACGACATTCTTGAAGATGGTTAGTGTTGATCTAAAAAATTCAAAATTTCATTCTTTTTATTCAATACAGAATCCAAATTTGATCACACTCAGTATGACTGTTTTGCCCTGTGCATTCTTACCCATGGTGGAATGAATGATGGTAAGATTCGTGTCTTTCATAAATTTTGGTTATAAATCTTTTTTATAGTAATATTCTGCACGGATGGTCCACTCAACCTCGAGGAGGACGTGATCCAAAAGTTCACGCCCTCTCAATGTCCCAGTTTGGTGGGCAAGCCAAAGTTACTGTTCATTCAGGCCTGTCGAGGTGAGAAACTCGATTCGGGAACTTTGGTTACCGATTCTGGCAAAGGAACATCAGAAAATGAGGATGAAGACATGCGTAATCCATTTCGATTGCCATCACATGCGGATTTTTTGATATTCTTCAGTGCTTATGCAGGTAAGTTATGGATAATATAATCCGTAAAATCTATGATAATCTAATTCAAATTCGTTCAAGGTCACTACTCTTGGCGCAATCCAACCGAAGGCTCCTGGTTCATTCAAGCCCTGTGTTACATTTTCAACACCTACTCCGACCTAACAGACCTACTAACAATGCTTACATTGGTTTGTCGAGAGGTTGCATTCAACCGAGAGTCAAATTGTCCAACTCAACCAGAAATGCATCAAAAAGTAGTTATGCCATGCTTTCTGTCTACACTGACACGGGTGGTCAAGTTTAACAGGATTCTACTATGACTAATTACATTTACTGTATACTTTAACCTCCAATCCATTACCAATAAACTTATCAACCACTTATCTTAATCATTTATCAAACCAACTGTTCTTTTTCTCATTGATGTAATCAACAATCCTACAATCAAACATAGAACGTATTGTGTTGATGATTTCAATCTTATACTTTCTAAATAGCAAACATTGCATTCAGGTCATCGGCGCAAACACACAATGGAACACTGACAACAGACAACAAACAGTACTGGTCGTCATAGTTTTTGGGTGAACCAACACCAAATCGATAATAATGAGTCTCACTATATAGCAATATACGACAAGTGACAATACTTTGGCATATAAAGTTTCACTAGTCACTCCAAAACAGACACAAACTCCTCTCTCAATCTCTCCACTGCAGTAGTCCGGATATATAATTATCCCCATAAAACCGTGTCATAACACCGTGTTAGTGCTATTCCCAATCGTATTACCGTGTGCAGTGTATGCTCAAATCACTGAATTCACCTTCAAATGGATCTAAATACTCCGTCCACTTCTTCAAGCTCAAGTTCTCAAGACCAAACGGACAGCATTTTTTGGTTAAAACTTTCATCTCTCCATCATCATTCTAGTCCGTCCAAACCAGCTCCAATCACAATTCCCGACCGTACCTCCCTCTACTATCCAATGACCTGTACCCGATCGAAACGCCGCGGTCGTTGCATAATACTCAACTATGAAATATTCACAATATTCAAAGATGGCGGAGCACGTTGGGGCACTGAGAAAGATGTCGAACAGTTGGTCAAAACTTTTGATTCGCTTGGGTTTGAGGTTCTGCCGCCCTATCACAATTTGACCAGACAGGAGACTAAGGATATTCTCTATTTTGGTATGCTAAAAATAATCAAACAAATTAATTTATTAGTTACCAGCAAAACTTTATAAAACATGAGCAACAAGGAAAAGTCTTTTGCAATTTTTTTAAAATTGTTAAATTAAAAATTTTAAATTTTTAGAATCCAAATGGAACCATAAAGAGTACGATTGTTTTGTACTTTGCATTCTAACGCACGGAGACGAAAATGATAGTAAGTTGTCTTTGAAATGAGATCCTTGGGTCCTCCCGTAGATAACGTAACGCTAATTACCTTATCTCTTGACAGTAATCTATTGTACGGATGGTCCCCTCTCAACGGATCTCATCTTCAGTCTATTCACATCGGACAAATGTTCAACTCTAGTGGGCAAACCCAAACTTTTCTTTATTCAGGCCTGTCGAGGTGAAAAGTTGGATTCAGGAACTTTGGTTCACGATTCTCCAACCAAATCGTCGAAATCGTCCAATTTCGTCATACCAAAGTATGCAGATTTTTTCATTTTCTACAGTACCTATCCAGGTATGGGATTTACGGAACCAAAATTTCGAACCATTTTAAAAATTACTCTTTCAAAGGATTCTACGCCTGGCGCAACACTTTTATCGGTTCCTGGTTCATACAGGACCTATGTTACGTGCTCAATTCATACTCAGAAATGTACGATCTACTCACCATGGCTACCTTGGTTTGTCAGAAAGTGGCATTTACCCGTGAATCCTACAACAAGGACGATCGAGAGAAGCACAAAAAGAAGCAAATGCCCTGCTTTGTCTCGACACTGACTCGACTGGTCAAATTTGACAAATTGCTAGAAGAACCAACACCGGAAACTCAAAGTTCGGAACTTGAAATCAAATCAAACTCAACTAAATCAACTGGACCAATGAAATTGGTTACCACTTTGTAAATAATTCAAAAAAAAATTAAAATTAAAATCCATTTATTATAATTTCGGGAAATATATTTTACGATTCCATTTGGTATAACATTAAATATAGAATGTATATATATGAGTCATCAGAATAATACAAAGGGATACATCAAGTAAAGAGAGCCAGATAGATAATAATCGAGATCGGAATGGAGATAAGACAGTAGAGTTGAGAAAATAGATTGGGAAAGAGAGATTTGGGTAATGTTCCAGGAAATTAAATACACTTTCCATAAGAGAATGTTTCCGGTCAAAACTGAAAATGTGTGTGTGTGTTATCAGATTAAGAAATCGTATTCAGAAATTGGGGAAAGGTCGTTTGTGTTTGTGAATCAGAAATAGAAAATTAATAAACAGGAAGATGTTTATGGAGATAAAGTAAAGTAAAGAGAGGCCGAAATGTTAGGGGTCGTACATAGATCACGTGATGCAAATGTAGTGTGTAATCCCCAGAAACTGAAAATTTTAACTGAAAATTTTAATTGAAAATTTTAAAATGGAAATTTTTCTGATAAGAGAAACTTTTCGGAAACTATCTGTTTAAATAAATTAAAAATTAAAACAAAAACAAAATAAAATAAAATAAATTCGTTCTTTACTAGTAATAATATAATAAAATATATATTAATAAAATAATAATAAAATTGATAACAAAAAAATAGATAAGAAAAAACAATAAAGATTCTAATAGAGAGAAAATAAAGATGAAACAAATGATAAGGAAAAATAAGCAAATGACTAAATGAGAGAGAGTTGTGTATACAAAAAAAAGATAGTGTACAGAATGAGGCAGAGGTTTGAGATATATATTCGGAGAGAGTCAATGTCAATGGTCCATCCAAAGATGAGATAACAAAAAATAATGATCTGATAACATATGATGTAACAGTGTTTTTGGATGGGATTGCGTGCAAGGGGGGCAAAAAGGTATATATGACGTATAATGATGATAGATCATGTGATTGATGATGAAATATGCTGAAAGGGAGGGTCGTTCATCAAAGTAGTGACTCTTTATGTAGATGAGAGGCGGCCGAAAAAAGATAATACATCGGATAGTGTAAAGGGAGTCGTTCATAAATGTCGTGTATGAATGAATGAATGAATGAATGAATGAGTGCATGAATGTATAAAGAACAACAAAAAGACCATTTTGTCACAGATAAAACTCGTCTCGTTCATATATGACATTATATACCATTTGGGAGTGACCGTACACATATGACGTTACATGATCGGATCAGATAACAACAACAAACAAACAACAACAATAATATAGAGGTTATTAAAAAGAAAAAAACAAAAGCTATATGTGTAGAAAATATAATGTGACATAATACTCTAGAATGCATAAAAACTGATGGTTACGGTATTTGTGAATGGAGCGTGATAAGGTAAGGTAAAAGATTGTGAAAACAATGGAAGAAGGTAGGAAGTTGGGTGATATTGCGACCATATGACTAGTTCCGGGAAGAAGTAGAGGTTTGTATGTGAAAGTGGTGGAAGAATTAGGAGAAGGAAGAGGAGGAAGATGTTCACAGAGGACGTGTCGTGGAGATGATAACATCAAAGATAGTATCGTTACGGAAGGAAAGTGGGTGTAATGCAGATCGAGCAATTCGTAGATGATGTGACTGTACAATGTAAAGGGGAGATTCGTTTTGGGGAGTGAAGTGTGACTTGGTTTTCACTTGTTGTCACTGTTGTCTTCATCCATTGGTTCTTCCACTGTTTGAGTGGTTTCAGGACTGAAAAGATCAAATGTTAGGTAAAATATAACGTCATCTTTGAATGTACCTTTGAAGATTCTTCATGGTGAGTGAAGCCATCGCATTGACCGTCTCACACTCGTCACGCTCTTTACGGGCAGCTTCTACAGCGTCACAACCAACCAAATGGCCGTATCGACGGACACTTGACCAGTGGGTTGCTATGTTTCGGTAGATCACAATTAGATAAGAAGTTTATATATAAGAAAGATTTACATTGAATTGCGATGACACGATTCATGGTTTCGATGGCAATTGGAGCTGGCTTGCGGGTGATTTCCTCCTCGCTCACGGGCATTATCGCATCGCCCAACAGGGCGGAAACACAGGCCTGGGCCGAGTCACAGATTGAGGTCAATTCATAACTAACGTAACGAATGATTAGATTAAGATTTAGATAAGATCGATAATCGACTTACCCTCCCTCAAGTGCCATCACCAACCTTCCCTCCGCCAGGGTCATCAACTGTTGAGTCATATTACCGAAACAAGCGGGCGAAATCATGTAACCACCCAACGGTGGCGGGTGACCCCTCGCTCCATCGAATCCACACGCAACCAACACAATCTCGGGCTCGTACTGTCGCGCAATTGGCATCACAATTGAACGGAATGCAGCCAAATACTCGGCGTCGCCCATCGGTGGGCTCAGTGTTCCAGTCCAGCCAATGTTCACGTTGAATCCACGTCCGGCACCCACGCCCACCTCAGTCAAATCACCAGTGCCCGGGAAAAAGTTGCCCTCATCGTGTCGATGCAGTGAAATGTACAACACTCCCGGATCATCGAAAAACATTTGCTGCAGTCCATTGCCATGGTGCACGTCCCAGTCGACAATGAGAATTCGTTTGAGGTTCAATTTGGTTTGCAAGTGACGGGTGGCAATGGCCACTGAGTTGAAGAAACAGAAACCCATCGGTTGCTGGTGCTCGGCGTGACTCCCTGGAGGTCGAACCACTGCGAATCCATTCTATTAAGTATTCATTAGTAACCAGAAACCATTCACAAACAGCGTAACACATACCTTCACCTCCTTGAGCGCAACCCTAGTGGCAAGCTCAGTAACGCAGCCAGCAGCCATACGAGCCGCACCAGCGGTGTGCAACTCATTCCAGGTAGTGTCCGAGTCGACGCCAATGCCTCCACACGGGAGCATCACAAAACTTTTGATGGGCAGTTCAACTAAAAGATAAAATAATTAGAAAATAACTCAAATACGCATACTCAGTAACATACCCAATTTGGCCGGATCAATTTTGTGTCTATTATGGGGACTAGATCCAAAAAGGAGTGTATAAGCCTCACTGTGGCATGTCTGTATTTCCTCCAAAGTGGCCTTTCGAGATCGTAGTCTCTGCAATAAAATTTTGACAATCAGTAACGAACTCTATGGATGGACCATCCTCTAAACCAACGGTACCTCACAACGGGCAGCCAGGCCTGTTTCGGTGAGTCGTGCCCAGATGGACTGTAGCCGGCCACCGTGTTCGGGATGTTGGTACGCGTCCGAGCAGTTGCACTGGTGCTTCTGCATAAATGAGTCGTACACCAGGGCGGTGGTGAAGCGTAGGGATCCTGTTGAGGTGGTTGAACTGGGCGTCGCTAGGAGTGTTCCAATGTCGGGACTTTTCGTGCCAGAATTGGGCGAATTCGCTGCACTCGAATGGGTAGAGCTGTGAGTGTGTGAGAGCATCACTTGAGGACTAGACAGAGTGCGGGAGAGTGGTCGACCCGGATGAGTATTGCTGACCAGATGGTGATGATGATGGTGCAGAACGGGCGTTCGGAAGGCGCCTGGCACACCTGGCGGAGTGAACACTCCTGACTGTTTGCCCGAGGCCACAGCCGCCGCGAGAATCGATTGCTGGTACAGTGCAGCTTGTAGAGATGATCCTTCCAGCAGACTCGCCTGCAACACAGCGGGACCAGCGCCAAAGGGAAGATGCGCATGGGGAATCTGGTGAATGTTGCTGGCACTGCCACTGTTACCCAGTGCCCTGTGGTGGGCGTGGAAGGCGGACACGAGATCAGAGTGTGGAAATGCATGAGATGTAGTCTCGGGATTGGAGCCCGTGGAACCGTGCCGTGGCTTGGCGGTCAGATCAATGACCTGGTCCGAGATGTCCTGGTCCTGTTCCTGTTTCACCGAAGGTTGATCATCCATTTCTGCAGCGACGGCAGCCTCCGTTTCCTCTTCAACATTTTCAACCATTTGGCTCTTGCTCGAGGCACGAGTTAGGACAGCGGCACGGATTTGTTGCTTCACCAGACTGGACGCATTGACCACTCCACTGCTACTTGTAGCATTAGAGTTTGGTGATTTGGATCCATTCTGTTGGAGCAGCGCCGGATGACCCAAAGGAAGTGGTGCACTCTGTGTACGACCCAGTGGACGTTGGACCAATCTAGCCGCATGCAGCGCAGCCGTAGGTCGCATGGCACCTCCACCAGCATGACCACCTGTGATCGAATGTGACGGACTCGACGATCCCTGTTGCGCCTGTTGCTGTTGCTGTTGCGCCTGCGCTTGTTGCTGCAACATTGTTCGATTGTAGATTGAGGCAGCAGCCGCCGCAGCCGCCGCCATTTGATCCGGTACTGGAATGCCAACAGCCGCCGCAGCGGTTGCATACGAATAGAGTGCAGCCGTATTGGCCAGGGCTGCTGCGGAGAATTGTTGACCATTTTGGGCAGCGGCGGCGGCAGCAGCAGCCGCAGCGAAAATGTTTGAGTTTGAGGATTGTTGCTGCTGTTGATTGATGGCAGCCTGTTGCGCTGCGGCAACTGCTTCACGCTGTCTATCTTCCAGCAATCGAAGTTGCTGCTGGAGATAGGTTGGACTAGTGGGTGGGGTGAATTCGCCTTCAATCACTACAAGGATAGAAGAACAATGAGAATAGTTCCAGAAAAATCGGTAATTTTCCGGTAAAATCAAGCCACAATTTACCTGGCAAGGATGGAAAGAACGGATGACCTTGTTGCTGCTGTTGCTGCTGTTGTCCATTGTTGCCATTGTTAGCCGCAGCCGCCTGTGCCGCAGCATTCGCCGCCATCGAGATCCTGAGGGCACGCAATTGTAGCTCACTAAACTGACCAGATGCGAGTGACTTGTTCAGATCGGCTGCGGCCTGAGCCGCTGCAGCAGAATTGGAAAACTGAATGACCGAAGGCTTGTGGGGATGGACCTGATGGGGTCGACCGAGGGAAATGTTCGGCAGAGAGGGCGACGAGTAGAGCTGCATGTCGGCCGCTTGGGTGAGACCGTTGAAGGGCGATTGACTCGGTTCCTGGAACGGAAAGGTATATGAACATGTTAGCGAATGGTTTCAAAAAGTTATTCAAACCCAAAGTACATAACCAAATTCCTTCTACCTCTACCAACTTTTGCTCAACAACACCTAACAATTGCTCTTGTCATTACAATTAATCTTCACACAACTATTCACACATACTTCTTCTTCACCACTTGAGAAACAACACAACAACCAACTCGAAAAAAACACATAAATCATGGTCCGAAATAAGACGGAAAGAATGCTTATTTGTGCTTTGATTTATTCAATTTCCCCCTCTCTCTCAATTATACTATAGAAGTAGAAGTAGTAAAAATAATTCGTTGAAGGTCGTGTACAAAAACCTAACCTAAACTATTCCTAACCTAACCTAACCTAACCAATCCTCATGTGATCTAAACTAAACTTTCAGCAATTTTGTTCTTTCTTTTTTGCCTAAATCTTAGCACATTTCACAGCACTTCACCCACAAACACCATAAAACAAAATAGCAACAAATTTTTATACTGTTCCTTTCAAAAATCCAAGGGGTGAAACGAGTTAAATATAGAAAATAGTAGAGTTACAAGAATAGAGTCAAAGAAGCGATGAAAATGAAAAAGAAGGAATTCGTACAGCAAAACCCAAACAAACAACAACAACATTAAATGCGCACTACATTTCCTAGCACGACTATTTATGTTTTATTTTTTATGCGTACTAAAATCAATCAAAAGTCTAACCTAACCTAACCTAACCTAACCTAACCTAAAGATTCACTTCAAAATGACAAATTGCAATGCACTAAACAGTCGAGCACACTTACCTCTTGAATGGGCGTAGATCCGGCGCTTGACTGAAAGCTCGATTGGTGACTTAGTATGCCACTGGGTGGTGAGCACGAATTCTCTGGAATGCCATTTGCCATATCATCTAAAAGTAGAAATTCAGGATAAAATTATTAATAATTAAAAATTAATTAATACATAATAAAATACAAACAAAAAACAACCAACCTATAACCTTAACCTTTAAAATCCTCAAGGTCACGACCTTGAATTCAAACCTGTCAAATTTATATTTAGCACACAAGGTTTCATCCGTGTAACCTAACACTACTAATCATCACATTAATCATCGACAATCAATCAAATAAATATTTCCTCATTCCTTTCTCTCATTTTTCGATAACAATCTTTTCCATCTTCATCTTCAAAACACTAATAATAATTATCAGTAATAATTAATTAATTATTAATAATAATAATCCAATGATAATATCATTAATAACCATAATAATATGCTCTGTCCACATACAAAGTGATGTAATAATCAGTCAACGATCAATCAAATACACAGACTAATTAATCAATTTGAAATACGCAGTCTTTTACTGGGTAAAAGAGGGGGAAAATATATGAGAATGCATTTTTACTTGTGCTTTTTTGTATAATCCTGTCTGGTATGTGCGCATTTGCACAGGTACATTTGACAATTGTAAGAAAAAAGTACCGCTTACAAAAATGCTAAAAATGTGCTCACTAATTTGTGTAGTCATCGAAGTTTGAAATGCGCATATGCTAAATATCCAATGCTTGATGTCCAAATGCCCAATACTTAATACCAAAATGTCCAATGCTTAAATGCAAATGTGCCTAATGCCTAATGCCTAATGCCTAATGCAAAAATGTGCAATTTCTAAATATCTAATTTACAACCAAATGTACCAATCACTTGACCCCAAACGTCCTCTACCCTTAACCTTTAACCCACCTCACGTATACCCCTTAGTAGAACTGCATTAATTGCCCAATGCCCAGCACAACTATCAAATGTCAATTAGCGTTTGCAAGCAATGCCAACCCCGGACATCTGGGTTCATCCTATCTATCTATCTCTCTCCCACTACCGAACTAATAGTTCTCGAAATGCACTCTCAATAGTTTTCTCCCTACTATCTATCTACTGTATCTGTCTACTCTATATATGTGCCTTTGCTCGGACCATTAATTAATTAAGTTGAAACATTTTTCACGGTTAATTAGAGTTGCTTGCATTGGTAGAGTGCAATTGTGAGTGTGTGTTCGCTTGAGTTGGTTCAGTTTGGGTTTAGGTCTTTCAGTGGGGGCGAACAAACTATCAAACTAGACACACGAACATTATCAAAAGACAATTATGGAAAATACTGCAGTGTGTTAATGAAGCGAATGTTATCTGTTCACGATTTTTCAGGTAATATCAAATTCTAAATATTGTAATAACCGTAATCATTTCCCAAATAAGCGCCACACAATCTAATATACTTTACTGTCACTCTATTTATGAACAGTGCTTGCGCTTATTACTGAGAATTACATTACGGTAGATTTAGAAGAGTGATAACCATAAACAGAACTACTATTTAGATAGCGTAAATAGTACAAGACAATCAGTAGTAAGTAAGCATACTTGACATTGTGCGGCGTTTAAGCGGCGACGGTTTGTCCTTGCGTCGAAGCAACGGTGAACTACGTCGTTGGATCACTTTAGCTTTCAGTGCGGAACGGACTTTTAAATTGGGCTCGGATGCTGTGAGTTTGGTCAGTTTTTTGGTGACATTGCAGCAGCAGCAGTTGATTTTGTTGTTTAATTGCAGTGGCGTTAAATAGTCAAGGGTGCAACAGCCGTGGTGTTCAGCAGAATTATTAGCGTTTTGGAATTCGTTTTGGGTTCGGGATTCGGGTGTTGCATTTTTGGTTATGATTTTTGGGTGGTGGTACGGGTTTGGTGGAAGCAATTCAAACACAGCACAAGAACATGCAGTAGCGTGAGGAATTATGATATGAGGAATCCAAATTGGAATGCAATGAATTAAGGGAGAGACAAAATGAGAATGTTAGTAAATTGTATATTTTTTGGGGATAATATCATATATCTAATATGATATATCTGGATTTAAGTATTTGCGTTCAAGCACTTTGTTTATGAATAACCCCTTAACGCCCCATCATCATCAACCAGAACATACCTGTCTTACGCAATGGAAAGTCATGGTCATATTTGCCGAGCGTAGTATGCCATGGAACAATTCGACTTGTGGGCGGTGAGGGCGTTCCGCCCCCGGGTCCAGGAACTGCTGTGCCACCATTTGCTGCAGCCGCAGCAGCCGCGGCCGCTGCAGCCTCACGCTGTTGCTTCTTCGCAAGCACAAATTCCTGCAACCTCTGTTTCACTTCCATGGATGCGGTCGCAGAAGGATTGTCCTTCTTCTTCTTGAGTTGACTCAAACTGGAATTGCTGCCCGAATTGACCGAACTCAGATTGCTACCGTTTGAGTTGTTATGGGAAATGTTGTTGGCGAGCATCTCGAGGCTCGTTGCAGCGGCCATTGCTTTCACCTTTTCCATTCGTTCCTTTTCGGCCTTTTCGCGTGCTTCACGCATTTCACGTTCTCGCTGTTCACTGGCTGCTTTTGCCAATTCTAGAGCCTTTTGCTGCTCAATGATTTGCTGTAATAATAAAAAGATAATTAGTAAGGTACAATAGATAGGGTTGGTTGCAACTAGGGGAACAAGTTGAAGGTAGATAGACAAATGTTGCATAAAGGGGTACTAGTGTTGCAGGTAAAACTACAAAAGTTACACAAAAAAGTTGCATAATATTGCAGGTAAAAATATTTGGATTGCAACAAGGGGGACAAAATGTTGCAGTTCAAAAGTCAAAAGTTGCATTAAAGGGTACTAATTTTGCAGGTAACAACAAAAGTTGCATGAAAGGGTACTAATGTTGCAGGTAAGGGGACACAACAACAAAAGTAAGTTGTAATAAAAGGGTTGTCTCCAAATAGGGGGGACAAAAGTTGCACAAAAAATATTAATGTTGCAAGTAAAAAAACAAAAATTGCATATGGGGGGTACTGATCTAGCAGGTAACATTACAATAGTCGCATAAAAGGGAGCTAATGTTGCAGGTAAGGGGACACAACCACCACAAACAGTAAACACACTATACCTGACATAATCGATACTGTTCAGCGAGCTGCTGCTGATGGACCTCATTCATCTCTTGCTGTCTCTGTTGGAATGATTGAATGAGCTGAATCTGTTGAATCTCCTGTTGTTGCTTCAACTGTTGCAAACTCTGCTGCAGTGTGAGTATGTGAGTGTTTGAATTGGCGGCATTGTTCGACATTGCAGCCATTGCCGCAGCCGCAGCAGCCGCAATATTGCCAGGAATATTGTTCTGAGTGGGCATTACGCCGGCGGTGAGTTGGGCACCCGTGAAGCCACTGAAATTGATTGGCGGTGAGTCGGGCCCAATGGGCGGTGTGCTCGGTCCCGAGCCTGGTTGTTGGTGAGCTGAGGAGAGTACGGCTCGATGGTTTGATGAACCATCCAACTGGGTGGATCGTATGGTGGAGGTAGTGTTGGAGCCAGAGGAGGAATTAGCCGCAGTAGCGGCGGCAGCGGCAACGGCTGCAGCAGCCAGTGGACTCAGAGGATGATTCGCCACCGTAACACCGGACATATTCGATAGGGAGCCACTCTTCTTCAGCTGCTGAGCCACCAAACTACTATTTGTAATATTATCTCCACTGATGCTGGTGGAGGCGACCAAATCGGTGATGGACGAGGAAGAGCTCGAAGACAGAGACGACGAAATGGACGAGTTGGACGCGTACAGGCGGTGGGATCGACTGGCTGCCGATATTGCACCAGAACTCGACTTTTGATGAAGCTGAAAATCGGATCCAAGATAAGATGCAACAGAAGTAGTAGAGGAGAGAGTTGCACTGGTTGCAGATCGTGATGATGATTGATTGGCCTGATGATGGTGATTAGATCCAACTTGGTGTGAAATTGCGTTGCTGTTTGGTTGATAAGAATACGTTGATGATGATGAGTGTGATGGCGTTGCTGCTCCTGATAGGTACGGATGATAGTGATAGGGATGATATGGGTGCGGTGGCAGCAGAAGATACGACGAGGAGCTTCCCGATGCTGAGGCCTTGGCGATGTTCGAGGTCGACGCTGAGCGTGAACCGCCCAGAGAGTTGCTTGATGAAGCGGTCAAATTGGGATTCGATAAATTCAGGGACGAATTGGACGAATTGAGCGATGAACTCGAGAGGGAATTTAGCCGATTTGGTGGCGCCGGATGATGTGAGCCATGTTGCTGATGGTGATGGTGACCATTGTGCTGGGGCACATCGTGATGTTGTTGGCCAGCTGCGGCGGCTAGGCCTGCAGCCGCCTGGAATAATCCCACTGAGATTAGATCACCTGCAAAAGATAAAAAAATCGAAATTAATAAAAAAAATTTAAAAACACAAAAATCAAATTAAATTAAAAACTCATAAAAACTCAAACTTAAAAAACTTCACCTAATGAGCGAGACATTGTGAATGTATATATATGAAGGTTGAGGAAAATCAGTAAATCAATTCACGCATGCGTAGTCAAAAATAATAAAAACAGAAAATCACGGAAAATCACAAACACAAAATTATTTTTTAAATAGGAAAAATATTCAATTCAATTCAAGTTTTTTCAATAAAATTTCCATTAATAATCACGATAAAACTTAATTAATTAATTGAGCAATTAAAAATAAAGAAAAAAATCAAATTCACGAGAAAGTTTCCAAAAAGGAATTAAAAGGCAAAGTCAATAAAAGAAATAAACACAAAATAAAATATGACAACTCGGTGGGTGTCACGTGATCACTTTTATCTTCAATCACAAAGGAAAACAACTTTTTTTTGGCAAATCAAAAGAAGAATTCAAATTCAATATTCAAAATGAGCGAAAAACTTTAACAAAAAAAACATTCTACAGTTTTCTTAAAAAATTAAGAAACCGAGAAAATAAATTTTGTTATTCTTCAGTTTGTTAATTTTCGAGAATTAAGACAATCAGAAATTATCAATTGAAAAATAATTGCTTTCTTAAATCGTTTGAAAATTTTCTTGAATGAATGCAATACTTCTTTAAGGAGGCACTTTCTTTTAGATCAGGATTAAAGCTTTCTAATATTTTTTATATTAAATAATTAATGAGATCGTGAAAAGTCAAAAGGCACAAAAATTTATCTCAAAAAATGAAACTCTCCAGGCTGTTCATCTTGGGGAATTTTCGAGTTGTGCGAAGGATGGTCCATTTGAGTAACTTTGCTAGTGTCACGATTGCTCAAAGTGTCACACAATGTTTGGTAGTAGGAGGTTTTCTGGGAGTAGTGAAACAGAGAGTTTGGTGTTTGTTCGTATGTTGTTAACAGTAATATTAAGGGGTAATTATACTCGGGAGCCATTTTTGCAATAATCGAGAAAGTAAAATAAACAATATAAAATGACGATTTAGATTAGATCTAGTGATTGAGATAAGGAAGAGATGAAGGCGAAAAACTTAATTGAGATAAGTGATTTTGGGTTGTTGAAGTGTTTGAGAACAAAGTTGATTGAGAGAAGAAGAACAAACAGAAGAGAGACAGACAAGCACACAATAAAGCAAACAAATGCAAGTCTGAGTCTGAGTCTGGCGAACTGCAAATAAACCTGATGAGAAGAGGTGCCTATGCCTGTATGCCTATGATCATGAGTGAGAAGTGATATTACACTAATAGTCACAAAGTCACCATCACGTAGTCACACTACATCCTTGCGACGTCATCAAATTGATATATCACTGATTGCCTTCTCTAACTACAGTAGTTGGTATATACTAAATATACATCAAACACCAGTCACCCTCCCTCCCTCTCCCTCTCTCAGGTATATACCTGCATGGGCACACACCTGCTTAAACACCAAACAGACAACCCAACAAACCACATGATGATTCACAGTGATTTGATGTAATGAACAACAGAATCAGACATGAATTATGAACAATGACACACTCAGTTATTGAGATAGACAATGATATTATACAATGGAGGTGAAGGTGATACAGAGGGAGATACACAAAGGGAGATATAAAGTGATGGTGTAGAGAAAGTGATTTCCAGCAATCATTTCTAGAGAATTGGGTTTCACTGAAATGGGTTGTAAAAATTGGATAAAGTATTAAACTGAATAGGTTATAAATGTTTAAGTTACTTAAGTTACTAAAGAGACTAAAGAGACTAAAGAGACTAAAGAGACTAAAGAGACTAAAGAGACTAAAGAGACTGAAGAGTAAAGAGATCAAACTTTCAAATCCATTTTGCATCAAAAACATTTTAAAAGGAGGCAATTTTGGAGGTCTCTCTTAAAGAGATCAAAGACAAAGAGTATTCTAAAGGTCAATAGATGGATCAAAGCCCAAAAAAGAACAAAGGATTGAACAAGTGATTGATAATCTCCACTTTTGTACCACTATCGATCTAATCAATAGTCGATCATCATTTCCCCATTGACAATGTCACCCAGTGTCCCCTTGTTGTATGTGCCCCATTTTGCGTCACAGTGCAATTGCAGCAGGCAGGCACACAGACATTCCCATCTGTCTCTCTCTCTCTGTCTCTCTCTCTCTCTCTCTCTCTCTCTCTCTCTCTCTCTCTCTCTCTCTCTTTTGTACATGCCTTATCAGTAATATCTCATATGATCATCATTGCACAGTTGGCCTGTGAGCGAGTGAGCATCATCATCACGATCGACATCGACACAATCACTTTGATCACCACTTCTAAATATAGACAGACTCAGTACAGTGTTGTTGGTAGATGATACACAAAAGGAATTTATATATGACAACACACAAGCACACATTGGTACAACATTGTGCAAACCAGCAAACCAGCAAAACCAGGCGCACCAAACCGACAATGTATAGACTCTAATACAACAACAACACGATCGTTCGATGTGCAATTGGCGGTATTGTGTTTGAATGGTTGTGTAAACGCACTTTGTGTTATGTTTCGAAATCGAAAATGAACAAAACAAAACAAAAGAAACACCAACACACTTCCATTAAGGAAGGGACAAATGACTGTGTGTTACCAGGGGGATTATGAGTTTGAACCAGAATAATCAAACTTTTTTTTGAACTGATGATAAATGATTGTTGTATAACGTTTGTGACTGTAAACATGTCAATTAGTAGCAGTAGAAAGGTAAGAGTAACACATACAGGTAAAGGTAAAACGACAGGTGAGTCATTTGATAAGCATTCGGTATATAAGAGAGGTTATAAATAACTTACAGTACAGAATCATGATTGAGTAATGAATTTCGATTGTGCAAACTATCATTTTGTTGTTTTATGACTACTCAAATGCACAATTGCACAAGTCTGGGCTTTAAAAGTCTGGGCCTTAAAGAGTTATCCTTAAAAGACTTGGCTTTAATATACTGGGCTTTAATATACTGGGCTTTAATATACTGGGCTTTAATATACTGGGCTTTAATATACTGGGCCTGAATATACTGGGCTTTAATATACTGGGCCTTAAAATTATTAATCATACTCGGAGAATTTTAGAATACCCAAGAGTTTAAGTTGCATAATCAGGATATATAACCTATGTATTCAAAACTGTAAATGAACCAAACCAAAAGCCGAACTCATCATCCCACTCAAACAATCATAACCCGGGAATAACCGGTTATCTACGAATGAAATCAGATCAGATGATTCAAACTGTAGAATGCAAAACCCGAATACATCCTACATATGTGGACTACGTGATATACCCTCGTGAGTACAAACCAGAATACCGGTTATCACTAGAGGTTAAACTAGATTCTACTACCACCAAAAGTGAACCAGAAAACAAGTTGAGTATCACTATCCCACCTACACACAACTTGTACCACTGTATAATTGCATAAGCACATTTTGTGTTCAATCAAGCAAAACTGTACAGTACAAAATGACAATTCGGGTACTTTCGGGATGCACCCAAATTAGCCAGACACACATTCATAATTACTTGAACAATAATGACTGAATAATGCATATATATATATACAATACTGAATATACTTTGAAAGTATAATATACAGGATTTAACGGATATACACTGTAATACAGTCAAAGAATAGACCACAAGAATAGCGTCCAAATGCAGAATGACTGGACACAAAGTAGGTATACATGTACACTCGAATGATCACTGAATCAGTATGGTTCTCACCGCTAACCACCTCAAACCGCCCTAAACCCGCAAATCGTATAACCAAAAGTATCACAAATGGCACCTCAAAAGTGACAAAGTCATCTTCAGAGAGAGAGAGAGAGAGAGAGAGAGAGAGAGAGAGAGAGAGAGAGAGAGAGAGAGAGAGAGAGAGAGAGAGAGAGAGAGAGAGAGAGAGAGAGAGAGAGAGAGAGAGAGAAAGAGAGAGAGAAAAAGAGAGAGAGAGAGAGAGAGAGAGAGAGAGAGAGAGAGAGAGAGAGAGAGAGAGAGAGAGAGAGAGAGAGACACACACATTCAACCTGCATTCGAATAGAGAAGAAGACACACAAGAATCCACTGCAATCATGACATCAGCACTAAAATTTATCTACTTCTACCTTGATTTACAAGTTTCGTCGTTCAATAAGCGCCTCAGAAAACTTTGAATTTGAATGCGGCGCTTATAAATCGTCTATTTCATTTTCATTTTCACAAGAATTCTACCTCTATGTTTATTTCTCTCTTTAATTAAAACTCTCCAGTCCAGGTTTCGCTGAGATCACGTTTCCGAAACATGTTTAAAGTCTCGTATTTATACTTTCCCCCTTCTAAATTCATTTCTCCCTCAATCTAGTCACCAGTACCTTCCAGTTTAGTCACATCTACCTAATAATACACAAAATTGTGTTGTGTTTATTGTAGCATGTCTAGTCGAAATTTCGCAAGTCAAGGCACATAATACCGTGTTACCGGATTTATAAAACATTATATAACATTACGTATATACAATGTTCGTGTAGAAAAGTTCATACATAGGTGCATAGTATAGGTAGTAGTACCTGTACCTGAGTGTACCTGCATATACACCAACAATGACAAGGTAGTGTGACTGTATGGGTATTGCAATCAACAGTATACTGGGTTACTGACATCTCGTAGGAGAGATGAGAGTAAACAATTGCCCAATCAATCAGTATAATGCAAATGCAAATGACAATAACATCAACAACAACAATACAAACTACTCATATTGTTACTCAATTTAGAAAGAAAAAGTCAGACTCTAAATAAAGGATCCAGGAAGACAATGATGAACAATGCAACACACTTTTAAATGCGAATCAAGTATCAGTAAATTTCCATTATTTGAAAATAAACGTGACACGTGATGGAGAGTTTGATGAGATTGTTTGAGTGAGGCTAAATTGGTTGTTTTTGGACGCGGAAGGAGAAGTGAATTGGGAGTAATGAAATTTGGGTTTTTGCATATGGATGAAATTGTACTTAAGGTGCACAATCTATAGATTTATATTTTAAAAGGTAGATTTTTTAAGGTCTCAATCTAATAAAGCCCAGTATATTAAGGCCCAGTATATTAAAGCCCAGTATATTAAAGTTCAGTATATTAAGGCCCAGTATATCAAAGCCCAGTATATTAAAGTTCAGTATATTAAAGCCCAGTATATTAAGGCCCAGTATATTAAAGCCCAGTATATTAAAGTTCAGTATATTAAGGCCCAGTATATCAAAGCCCAGTATATTAAAGCCATATATTAAAGTCCACTCTTTTAAAGCCATTATATTCACTGAAGGCCCACTATTTTAAGGTCCCAATTTTTAAAGCCTAACCTCTTGAAATAGTCTTAATGTGTAAATGTTTAACAAACCCAACGCATTTTATCCATAAAACCAAATCATTTCAATCAAACTCTCTCAACCTGTTCCATTAACTTCAACTTTCATTTTCTCTTCAACACTTATTTCAAGGTTCACTAACTCTCTTTACACTTCACTACACTCATTTAGCCATTCAAGACAAAGTTGTATAATAAAGCATAAAACCTCGATTCGTACCTTGATCTTCAAGTGAGCAATCTATAAATAGATCCTCTCCAAATGTACCCATGATTTTTCTGCCGCGCGCTCTCCCTTCTCTCCCTCCTTTTCCCCTCTCCTCTAATTAGTAGTATGATATCACTTGTGTGTGAGTAAGTAATTTTAAAATTAGATAAAAAAAAGTTAATAATTTAAATTTAGGAAAAGTTTGTCTAAAATTGGTTATATAATGAGACTGGTTTTGAAAGTTGGAGTTGTGAAATGATCGATGATGATTTTGGCTGTGTGTGCTTACTTGTACTCGGTTGTTGTTGTTGCAGTTGAGGCGGTGGCGGTGTTTTAGCCGTAGCCGAAGACGATGAACAAGATGAAAGTGAACCGGTCGATTGGTGTGCGGCTAATGTCTTGGCTTTCATCAACGATGACGATGAGGGATGATTCGTCACGTGATGATATTGATGGTGATGCTGCAAGTGATTACGAATGATGCCCGATGGTGACACTACCGAGATGGTGATTGGTGGCGAGGCGGACGCGAGTTCCATCTTTGAATTATTATTAGCTAATTGATTCAGGATATATATCGCTAAATTTAAAAGTCTGAATTTCGTTTGGTCCAACTTGTTGATTCAATTATAAAAATCAAACTGTATATTATGCAATGCTTTGCAATGGACTTGTTTTGCTTTCAGACAAACATCATCATCTCAAAATCTTGATCATCAAAGTCAAGGTTGTTTTGTCTTGTCTTCTTCTTCTTGTCTGGTTGCTGTTGTTTACGTTGCATATTGTTGTTGCATAATATCGATTGCACAGATTTGTTAATTAAAATTTAATATATATAAAATCGTCACCACTTTTCATTAGCATTTGATCAATAAAATCTTAAAATATTCTTCATTCATTCATATAAAACATTAAGTTAATCAATTAAAATCCTTATCAGAGCAGTCACTTAATTGGTGGACGTATCTCGGACGTGTGTATGGAGAGAGAGAGTTACAAATGATCGAAATGATTCAAATTTCCCCAATTTATTAGCTTCAATTTGTCAATAAAAGAGGAGAATCTTATCAGAGACTGGCAGTGAATGAATGAGAGTGTTTCAATTAATAAGATTCAATTTGCAAAAACACGGAACAAAATGAAAATGAACGAACGCAACAAGAAGAAAGTTGTTTTTCTCGATCTTCGCAAAAGATATAAATTTTTGTCAGCAGTAAGAGATCGATGTAATAGATTATGAGATTATAAATATAACTTGCAGCAGAAAAACACGTGAATTGTTGTGTTATTCCAAGGGTGGAGATAGTCAGGATTAAGTCTTCAAGATCACATGCAACAAGTGAATTATCGTTTTGAAAAACTTGAAAAAAAGAACAAAGTCACGATTCACATGTTAAAATCAAATCAATCTTCGAAGACACATAAAAATGTCCAACTTTCTGAGAACCGAAAAAGCAAAAGTTGTTGCCTTTTAAAAAGATGTCTTTTAAGCGATGTTTAGTCTAGCTGTGTCTTCTGTGCGTGTGTGCGACCACCACGAGAAATGGTTGATGATTGAGGAGTGCACAGAAAGTAGAGGAAAAGGGAGAATTCCAAGGGACACTTCACTTTCAGCTGTACAGACAGAGACAGACTGGTACAGACTCATTGAGTGAATGTGAAGGCATATGCATTGAGTTGTCGGCAGTAGCAGCAGCAAATGTCTGCAGACAAGTGGTTGATACATCGAACGCGTATGACGTTATGTCGTCCATCGCAACGGATCACTGCTCAAACGCTCAATTGATGCGATGATGATTGGGGTATGGGTACTGGTGGGCATGGTGTTAACGCTTTGTGGCTACCACTCACCACTGGTTGAGGCATTGCACAGGCATTCGTTCATCTCTGCAGTGGTTGTTGTTTGTCTAGTGTTAATCGGACTCTACCATTAAACTAAACCTCTGCCCCAAACCAGATATGCACAACCACAGTCCCCCCCCCCAATCCCTCAACACCACCACAACCATCACATTCATATGTACAGACCACTTGTTAAATATCATAAAAAGTTATACAAGTCACAAGAGATATCGAACCAAAGTCTCTCTCATCTGTACTGCTGATAAGAACGGATTACACACAAATAAGCGCCTCGCACGCGTGGTTACTGTACCATTTTGGGGAATACGTTCATAAATACAGTGATAGAAAAAAATAAGCTATTCATTTAATCATTCTGAAACTTTGTTCCAAAATTTTAACCACAACTTAAACATTCACATTTGATTTGAGGCGCTTATTTTGAAAATTCGCCAGTTTGAATCAAACCACTACCACTACTACAAACTCATCACATTCATTGAAGCTCATTCACTCGTGAATGCATTTTTGTACATGAGTCAATTCGAATTCGAATTTCGATTGCATGATAAGATCGACTCGGTATTGAATATAGCACCGCCTGAGGTGGGGTTGCTTCATACAAAATACAAGGTGAGCTCAAAGACCTTCTAATTATATATACTCAAATATTAGGATCATGCATTAAATGTCATCCTGTACGCACTATACGAACAACCCCCCTTTTCCCATCCCTGTGCATACATTCAAACATACATTCAAACATACATTCATACATTCATACATACATTCATACATACATTCATACGTACATATACCTAGAGTGCTAATTAAACGCGATTGCCACTGTGCAAAGAAGTCAAATCCAATGATGCGGAGAATCAAATTCGATAATGAATGTATATGAACATCGAGAAATCAATAATTAGTAATAGAGGTGAAGCAGAATGAAGAAATTTTGGGTGTGTTTAAATGATGATGACGACATCACAGCGTGACTCTACCAAACCAGACTTGATGATAAGCTTTGTGATGATGCTTTTCTGGGAAATGTGCAGACTGATAAGACGTGATACACCAGAACATAACTACAAAGAGCAACTACTGTACTGTTTTGGGTGTGAGGATGGTGATGATGTGTAAATGAGACGATGATACAATGTATGTCTGCAACAAGATGCAACAGTACGATTGCTTACAAATTGCTTCACCTTGTCGAAAAGTGATCCAAATTCTAACCAAATTCTAACCTAAAATTCTGTTAGGCGCTTATTTAAATGAGAATTCACAGGATAGTCAATTTACCTCTAACTAACTGCAATTTACAAATGGCAAAACCCAAATGTCGTTTTTAATGTCATCAGACACACACGCTCCCAAATTACTTTTCACCCCCCAAAGACAACAACAACAATTTCAAGTCATTTAAGAGGGACGAAAACCTCCATCACGTGTCACTAATGGAAATTAACTTCTTCTTTCTTTACCGCTGAATATCTCTCGAATAATGCAGCATTTAGTACTTTCTTCTTTTTGTTCAGAGTCGAGTTGTATCTGAAATGCACTTAAGGATTTCCTCATCGTCATCATCATCGTATACTCTCGCCTGTCACATCAAATCGACAGAGTCGCGAGTGAAAGCCGCGACAGCCCACTCTCGATCAGCCACCCGTTCAATGTCAACCTTCATAAATACACATTCTGAGAAGAAAAGAGAAACAGAAGAAAACGGTTTGGTACATTCATTTGTAAAGTGCAAAAAGCAATAAATATAAAAACAAAACAACTAATTTTAAATTTGATCATTGCACTACTATTGATTGCAGGTAAGTGATGCAAAAATGATGATGACTTCCTGTGGGGGAGCTTCATTGCCCCCACCATCATGCAAAACCCAAAAGCAAACACAACTTTTGATCAAATGATAAGATATTTCTCTAGAGTAGCACACAAACCTGCATTGTACTCTTTAATGATGACGAAATGGAACAAAATGAACAGACACACACGCATAAAGGTAATAATCTACAACTATTTGCCTATTAACTATCAAACTTTGATGAGGGGAAATCAAAAAGTTTTGGATTCAACTCAAAATGAGTCAAACGATTCAATTTTGGTGAAACCTTTTATGATAGAAACCAATTCACTGACCAAATAGCACACATACTGTCTTATCAGTTACGTGGACCACCAACGCAACCATCACCCTGTATACATTGTATCCACATGCGCATGCGCAGTTTGAGCAGCAGCAATTGCTCTCTCATCAGTCAGTGTCATTATCGCATATGTCGTTCTATAAATAGAACGCAAACACCATTCACACCACTCTCTGTGCCTCACTTTCGTTTGCTGTTTTTGCTCTTCTTTCTGTCCGGTGCGGTGGCTCACCGGTGGTGGGTTCGTGAATCCAACCACCGAGTCTCGTATATCTCCAATTTGGGTGTCCACACATTTTGGTTTTGTGGCATACTCTTTAATTTGTTTTGCACATGTCTTGCCTTGTCTTGTCTTGGCTTTCATTTATGAATTGCTATATTGTTGCTGTTTTGGTGGTTGGTTGATGGTTAGTGGTTAGTGGTTTTTGGGTTTGGGTAGTATGCGATTGGACATAATAATAATGAAATGATGACAAACTGGCGCCAGTCCGTCTCACCAGACGCGTCACACCAAACACAACATCAAACACACTCAACACATAGACAAAAGTATTGTCTTCCAATGTGATAATATGCTTTGGCGTTGGATGATACCTTACACCAATGGCGACACACAAACACAAGAGAGAGAGAGAGAGAGAGAGAGAGAGAGAGAGAGAGAGAGAGAGAGAGAGAGAGAGAGAGAGAGAGATGGAACCAGAACCACCGCACTCTAATCAATCAATCACCTTGATGGCATAGACAAAACCGCCATCATCGATATATCATCGATACAGTGGGCTCGTGTGTCTGTCTGGTGGTAGGTGGTGGTTTGCACTTTCTTTAAGAATTTAATCTTTAAATGCGACAAAATGTGCACATGATTTTGATTGATTGAGTGAAATAAAATGTAAAGAGGAGAAGGACAAAAAACAATGGATGAGTTGGTCAAGCAGGCTCGCTCGACTAGACAATTATATAATCTTAAAGGGTGTCAATTACATAATCAAGGGGGGTAATAGTACACCTACAATACATAAGCGAGCCGGTGATTAGTGTATTGAATTTACAAACTCGAACTCAAAGATGACCTCGAGAAAAGTCCTCTCTTTGAGTTTAATACCTTTAACCTTGTGAATCGTAATATGTACAATCCTTCATCAAATGCACAAACACGAACAAACAGGATTGAACGTACATACAATCGAAAGTACATATCTACACAACGTGAGTCAAGTACAGTGCACAATTGTGTTGCGAGCCGGCTCAAGTAGCGATTAGCAACTCATCATATCCTCAACAAAATCTGTATGACAGTTATAATAAATTTGATTCATAAATCATAATTAATTCATAATTTACATGTACGCAAGAAAGCAAGCAAAAAAGTTCAATCAATTCAACACCGAGAGATAACAACGCGTGAGATGCGGCAGCTCATTGAAATCAATTAAAATTCAATTAAAAACAGGTAATGGGATGTTATCTGAATTTTGGGAAGAAAGAAAAACGATCATCAGCAATTCAGAAGCTCAATGATTGAGGGAAGAAGAAATGATTTGAAATTCATACGAATTTTGAGCAAACACCCTGCACAATACCCTTCCACAAGCATCACCTCAGATACGATCACCATCTCATCATAGAAACCCAAAATTATTTATGATTTAGTCATAAATAAGTAGCATCTAAATCAGTATAATGTCTCAATTCCCCCCTCGTCCCCTTCTTCGTACAAATTGTGACATCATCATCTTCTTGTCCTGCATATGACACATTACGGACCATAAAGCCATTAAATCACCATCTCAAAATTAGATAAACATCACAAACCGAAAACCGTACATCTCAACAACCAAAGGTATTTTGTCTTGTAAATGTTGTGCCTAAAATATTTTGTACTGTCTCGTATGTTTATTGTTTTTTAATGATGATTTATGTGGATTATCTCACCTTGAGACAAACTGGAAACTTCTTCTTCTTTGTATCACTCATCTTAATAATCTACATCTAAAGCGTATAAAAATAGACAACCTTGTTGTAGGGATATATATTTCGCTAATCTGAAACACTCTTTTGGGATGCAATCGAGAGCACAAATCTGGTTTTATATTAGATTGCCTAAAATCTAGAGGTCATTTTGGTTTACGTGTGTAATCTAATGTGCAATTGGATAAGCAAAAGCCAAACATTTCCAGAAGCAGTATCCATCAAGGTTTACCTAAACAAAAATGTTCATCAGCTTTTTTTCTGATGCAACAAGTTGGCACAATTTGTTCATATAGTTCAAAGTTCAAGTCTATATAAGCTGACTCCCTAAAATCACATTACATTATGATTGAAATCATCTTTGATATAACGACTCTCGACAAACTCGTGTGTCTAAATCCATGAGAACGTACGTACGTAAGCAGGCAAACCAAGTACAAGTACAGTTACTCAAGTGTAGGGAACACCACTCCCCAAGTGTCGATCTGTTCCGTTCTGTTTTCGTCATTCGTCTCAAAGTGTCTTATCAGGCGTGAGCTAAATCAAGACCAGGACTTACTAAGTGCTATTTTGTATTGAGAAGTAGAGATCACATGAAGAAATCTTCCACTTTTTTCAGTTTGGTTGATAAGTGTCCATTAAGAGGACAAAACTGGTGATCTCACACGCCAAGAGCACAGACAGTCAGAGTCATTCCCCATCATGATCAACCCGAAAAAGGCAACTCACACCATACAAAGAACTTCGATACATCGATAGTGTGATGTGATGTGCCCCAAACAAGCATTGACGTATTGTGCGCACGTTTAAATAAACCAAAACTGTGATTATCACGAGATCGAGTCTGCGACCAAATCACACTTTGATAAGCTGCGAGCAAGCAGCAAAATGGGCACCTTTTAAAAGCGCAAACCAAAAACGGACTGAAACACACACAGTCCCCTTTTGGTAATATACTGACTATGTGGTATGTGTCAAGATGTGTATATTTATAGCAAAGAAGATAAGAGAAAAATGGTGATGTGACATCGACACACACTCGCATCATCATCAATGGCAGCCAACATAATGCAATGTAATGACAACTCATGCTACACTTTCACACAATCGCCATTTTGTATGAATGTGCAAGCGTTTACACATTCAAAGGGGGGCATAAAGTGAAGCAATAGTGATCTTATCGATTATGTAAATCTCATTTTGGGTTATGTTTAGTGGCACGAAAGAGATAACAAAGTAGAAACAGTGTTACTCTAACAATCAATCGCTACTGTTGATGATTTTCCTGGTTTGATGGTCTAAATTGAGTTTGAAAATGAGAATCAAATTTTGTTTGGGATGAGCCTCAAGCCTTGAGCCTCAAGGCAAGAATGATCTTTGATCAATTGAGCAATACCCAATACCCAATCCCAATGCCATCATCATCAACCACCACGAACCTCAACGCGCTCGTGTACGAAATCAATCAATCCCGATCGAGAAAACTCCTCATTGATAAGATAAGTTTTAGTGATGATGATGGTCAGGACAGACTGGTCGCAAGTTCTTTATGTTCAGGGTAACGAGCAAACGGTAAACAAAGTTCAGTTATAATCAAGGATAATGAACATCCCAATTGGGTGCTTATGATACTGTACATATGATCCCTCTGACATTATAATCAGTCAACATTTTTTATTAGTATTTACTGCACTACAACTAAACCGTATACAAAGGACTAACGCCGATTGCAAAATTGATGATTTCTATTAATAAATCGAGTGAGATTGTTGTTTGTTGTTTGTCGTGATCAAAGATGTCCAAAAAGCACAAAGTCAGCCACAGACCCCGAACCACAAACGGACCTTGTGTCTTGATGATATGTGTTATATCACACATACAAATCTTTCCATGATCTCTCCCATGAAGATTGCAGAGAGTTTGGGTATGGATAATCATCTCTCATTTAAATCCAATTGAGTATACATTCAAAAACATCTAACATCTAACATCAATCCAAGTCGATCACAAATCACTCACGCACAAGTGACTCAATCTGATCAGTGAAACTCACTGTATTATTAGGTCTCTAATACCCAAAATAATGCTAATAATCAAATCACACTTAGAAAAAACTCTAAAAACTCTCAGTGTGGTAAACACAGACACTCTCGAGCATGTGTTGGACTGTTGGGGGTAAATGTGCCAAAGTCCGGGATGTGTTATAAATATCTTTGCCAAAAAGTCAAGTGGATCAATAATACAAAGTATCTTACAAGTTATTAATAACAACTGTGCACGCACGTACGTATGATAAACCTTTGGAATTTTATCAATTCAGAAGCAGAAGGGGGTTAATTGATAATTCCTATTTAGTGTACTCAGAAGGACGTACTTTTAGGTACTTTTCAACCTTAAACCAAAGATTCTCAAGTTAGAGTGATCAAAGTTTAAAGTTCCAATGCACCAAATCAGTCAGTCACTCATTCTCAATAGCTTATCACCAAAATAAAAAGTCGCCGTTCTTTAATTTCATCATCAAAATCATCAACCAAATCATTCGCATTTTTTTGCATTCGTAAAATCATATGATTTTCACTTATTTAGTCATATAGGATGATGATAGAGTCCAAATTCCATGGAGGGACTTTTCTCTCATGATGTCCTCACTTATCATATTAATAAGAGATAAAAAGTTCATTCAAAATCATCCACAAAATCTATTAAAAGACCAGACTTTGGATTGTTGTATGTATTAAATTAAAGTAACTAAGCAAAATATATTGCAATATGTGGTTTCGAAATTGAAATCGTAGAAAAAGAAGACCAAATACACACGAACAGACAAACCAAAACTTGAATCATGTGACAACTAACTTTCAAATCAGTAGGGAAATAAGATAACAGTATACATTTATAATTTCATCACTCAGAGGAAATGTTGCAAATGAGAGACATTTATTGTTCCAGAGAGGATTTAAAGTGTGCTCTTCTGTTTATTATGTATCCTAGATTTTGGCATCCTGGTAATTCAATATATCTACCCGGGGATGGAATGTAGAATCCAAGCGAGAGAATATAATATACCTGGGATCTCAAGAGACTTGAAAGTTCCGAGAGAGAAAGAGAGATGAATTGTAGTTTTTTGTGTGCGGGTGGTCGGTTAGTAAGCAAACAACTACAAAGTCTCCCTCTTTTGGGCATATCACGAGAATACATACGACGTACATTTATTTACATAGTTTCAAATATATTTTGAAATTCCCGATAAAACCGACCAAAACCAGACCCAATAGAGGAAGATCCCTCAATGAGTCTGTGCACGCTCTTTATGAAATGAGGCCTCACGAGCTCATGATTTTGCAATCATTTCGAACTCCCTCGCGCAAACATTCATAGACAAACGGAGAGAGAGAGAGAGAGAGAGAGAGAGAGAGAGAGAGAGAGAGAGAGAGAGAGAGAGAGAGAGAGAGAGAGAGAGAGAGAGAGAGAGAGAGAGAGAGAGAGAGAGAGAGAGAGAGAGAGAGAGAGAGAGAGAGAGAGAGAGACTCATTTCTTCATGTGATCAAAGAAAGAACTCTGTACTCATGTGCATTATACAAAAATATACGATCACAAGGCTCATCATCATCATCATTGGGGACTACTAATCAAGTCATTCATCAATCGATTATCAACTCATCATCACTGGATGACACTTCATTGGGATTCACTAGCTAACTGAAAGCTAACGCGTAACTTGTTTACTTCGAAGGGGACTCAAATGCCAAAGCAGATTACAGTACAGACTTTGGCAATATGACTAAAATATATGACTGAATCAGAAATATGTAATTCAAAAACAACAAAAAGATAACAATCGGTGCAGAAAAAAAAAATTACCAAAATTACTGGAAAATTTTGGTTGGCTGAAGGACAGTCTACAAGGAAACATTCCAAGGATTCATACAATTTAGATAACCTTTTGTTAAGAAATTTTGTTCGAGACATTCTGAACAGATTCAGACAGATTAATTGTGAAATTCCCCAACTTTTAACTACTAATTGTCTCGGAACGTTTGCACGCTATAAGTTTAAGGGTTTCACGTTTTTTTTTGTATTCAAAGTATCAAAGACATTTTTCTCGTGAAAATTGGGAAATAAAGTTCATATTTTTTTGCACTAAGATTAAGCAATTACTCTTATTTCTTGGAACTTAATAATCTCGGATTTTCTTTATTTTTACGCTTCGTAAACACACAGATTCAAGTGCAACAAATTGTGCAACTCATTTTGGATCGATCCAGACTTTTCCCAAAAAAGAAACCATTTCAATATAAACATTATACCAAGGAATTATGAGAGATCCAACATCATTCGTATTCCAAATAAAGCTAACTAGCCAATGTGTCCAAATGAAAGTTTCATTTGAGAATAAGTTCATAGATGGGAAATTCCATTGAAATTTGGTGAACTCGTGAAATTCCCGGACCTAATTAAATTACACTTCTCAAGCATCAGCAGTAACAACAACAACAGCAGTCGTACCCACCAAAACAAGTGTGAACCAGAGGAATCCAAATGTCGATGAACAGAAGAATCAATAACAACAATCCAGGCAGTAGAATTAAACACACAAAAGTACACAATTCCATTGGATTCCTAGATATCAACCCACACACATAAATAGAATCGTACACATGTCGAATTTTGAATTTATTTACGCGAATTTACCAGGAAAAACCTGTGTAAATTTGTGAAAGTACACAATTCACAAAGTACGTACATTTCCATCGGACTGATCAAAGATCTGGTTTGCATAATTTAATTAAGACAGCATCAATTTTCAAAGATTACGAGTACATGGGTACAATTTCAATTTCAAGAACACAAAAGCAATTTCGTGATCAAAGTTTTGTTGTTAGTTTTCAGAACACACAAGAAATTGTGCTTTGAACCAAAATTTAATCAAATTACAAATTCCAGGAATTTTGTGTAATTCTACAACAAATTTTCTTTGTCTTGGTTTGATTGTGAAATTGAAACTGAATGAAACTAAAATTCAGGAAACCAAAGGACAAGACGAGAGAATTCCATAGAATTTAGTCTCTCGATTATTATTCTCAAATTAATTAAAAAATTATTTAATTTTTGTGCCCAAAATTTAAATTTTTAAATTGAATTTAAAAATTGTGTGAAAAACACAAACTTTCAACCAAACAAAGCAACTTCTTTATATATTTTATTTCATATAATAAAAAAACAGAAATAAACCGTAACCGAGGTTAATGGAGTGTTGGATTAGTCACCACACAAAAAGACTTCATCTTTGAACGATCTTGAAATGTAAAAACATGAAGACGAAGACGAAAGCGAAAATCCAAAAATAAAACCAAGAAGAAAGCAACTTTTACCAAGGTCACTTCACTAAAGCAACTTTTGAAAAGTGTCTCTTTCAGTTGCCAAGAAAAATCAAAATTGTTGCACACTTAAAAAAAAATTGCAAAACAAATCAAAGCAACAAACTCGGAATTGAAAAGTTTTTAAAGTACAAAAAGGTCATAAAAAATACCCAAAAATTTAAACCCAATTGGATAAAACCATGAGCCATTCATAAATGACATTCCCATTTGCCTTAACAGTACGAATGATAAATAGTTTGTCATTCATTTTTGCATGTTTGTGCAATCACTCTTTAAGTGAAAACTCTTTTATGGATTCATAAATTATTCTGTAAAAAAATCTGAAATATTTTAAAATCACACGCACACACCTAAACTTAAGCATAAACAGAGTTGGACATGATTTATCACTTTCCTCTTGAATGAAATCGTGAAATCTCTTTTTTTATTTCATTTTACAGTACTTCACTTTACTTCACTTCAAGAGAGGTGACACATGAACCAAACTTGATAAACATACACGCTCAGGCAAATACGTAAAGGAAGAACAAAAAATATATAAATAAATATATCCATCATATACACTAATACGAAACACGAACGAAAACGCTATGCAGACATAGTAAATTTGCAATTTGATGGCGCCCGAATGGCGCCAACCCCAGAGTTTCGACTGTCTAATGGCAAAAACAAACTTACGGAGAGGAAAAAAGAAAGAATTAGTATCCTTTCTTGTACGAATATCTCAGGAGAGAGAGCAAGACTGAGCAAAAAGAAAATATAGTAAAAGAGGAGCTTAAGCTGTTCACTAATGAGCATAATGATGATGATGTCTGCCGATGATGATGATGAAGAGACAGAGATCGTAAAAGAGGATAAAAACTCACTATACACTTGAGAAACCAGAGAAAAATAAACAGTAAAAACCAAAAACTAGCAAAAGTTAAGGAATATATGCATTCACAAGACACAAACATATTACGTCATAAGATGATGAAAGAAAACGAAGAGAGAAGTGTCTCTCTCTCTCTCTCTCTCTCTCTCTCTCTCTCTCTCTCTCTCTCTCTCTCTCTCTCTCTCTCTCTCTCTCTCTCTCTCTCTCTCTCGTAGAAATAACGTAACGGATCTCGTATAATGAAGAAGTCGAAGCAAAAGTTATGAAGCAAAAAGGTAAAAGTTGGGAAAATGAACGAAAGAGAAACAAGAGAACTTGTTGTTTGCATAATTTCTGTGTTGCTCTTTTCTTGGAAGAGGATGCGAAAATGATGAAAGAGAAGAGACGAGTGTTTTCAAGTTCAATGTGAAACAAATCGACTATATTTCCGGATACTTAACCCTTTCGGGTCCTATACGAGAAAAACAAATATCTTAACAGTAAAACTTGCAAACACTGTCAAACTTGTCACTGAAAGGGTTATTCAAAATAAAATTTACTTGAAGATGTAAACATGCTAATAGATAAAGATAATTTAAAGTTCCCGTTTTGATTTCAATCATAAAGACAAAAATATCCTAAGGTGATTTGATTGTTGTGTTGTGGTGTAGTTACGTCTTTTAATTACAAGATTTATAATTCGGAATAAATTCTCAAAATAGCCAAAAAGATCTGTAAACCCAGATATATAAAGTTGAAAGCTAGATTAACTAGAATTCGCTAGAATTCACTGTTCTATTTTTCTTATTTTAGTTGTAGTAAATTTAGTAGTTGGAAATGAATCAAATTTCCGAGGAAAAAAGAAACAATAATAGAAGGGAAAAGTATACAAACACAACAAGCTAAAATGTAATTTCATCACTTTGTTCTCTAAATCTTAATTTTCTTTTACTTTCAACAACAATTTTTCCTTTAATTCCGAGAATTTCCTAAATTAGAAAGCAATTTCAGTTTAGAGTTATATTCTGTTACTATGTTGTTTCTTTTTCTTTTACACTTTACACCAAAAGAAAAAACAATGTTTGATTTTACAACAAAATTTTAAATTAAAAACGAAACAAAAAAAACATTTAAGAGATTCGTTTGTACAGATTAGAAGATTCATTCTGTCTGTTTGTCTTTTTAAATTGAAAATTTTTTACTTCTTTTGAAAGATAATTCAAAATGTAATTCTTGGCAAGTAAATGGAAAACTAATCAACGTGTTGTGTGGGTGGCTTTAAAGGTGGCACGAAAAGGTTAAACGAATTGTGAATTCTATTTTTATATATTTTTTTAAGTAATCTATTGTTTTGTTTTGAATGAATAAAATTCTTTAGGTTTGCCCAAATTCTATTAAAACTATTAAATTCCCAATTTTATTTATCCCAGACAATTGCTCGCCATTAAATCCTTTTGTGCAAAACACAACTTTTAAATCTGTGCCTAATCTTTCAATCTCTTCAATCAATTTCAAACCAATCCCTAAAAGTTCATCACAATTTCAGTGAAATATCATAAATCGTGTCTACGTGACTTTGTGCCTTGAAAGTCGATTTCACATTCATTTTTATTGCACTTTCATGTCTTCCTATTTATTTTTGTTGTTGTTGATTTTCGCTTCAACTCAAATGGAAAAGTCTCCTCATTTATGTCAAATCAAACTCATCGTACAAAATCACACACGCGCGCTCTATTATTGCAAATTATATTTTCGTATTTGCGTCGCTCTCTTATCAGCAACTTATCAAGATGATACTTTGTGCGATGGTGTTTTCCTTCATTTGCTTCAGAAACAGTGCAAACAGAACATTAAACAAAGTAAAGTGTCACAAAAGTTGGCAAAAGAACAAAATTCGAGCGTCAAATTATCAAACAAATTAGTAGTGTCGAGAAGAGTGAAATCACTAGTGAGTGAGTGGGAGTGAGAGAGAGAAAGTCACCAGATCTTGGCTATTTAATGATAAGACATGTACTTTATACCATAGTCCAATGGTCCGTTGGTGAGTTTCTCTGTTTTGTTGTTTGTTTGTTCGATAAATTCTAAAGATAGATCCAAATTGTGGAAGATCACGCAGGGACGTTCGATCAAACTGCGAGGGAGAGAAAAGGTCATGTGCTTTAGGTTAGGTTAGGTTAAGTACCCATAGGTTTAGTGTGGGTGTGGACGCGTGTGTTTGTAGGGTACAAACACGATTATCAGAAAAGATCCACAAATTGGGCGTCATGGGCGCCCAAAAAACACAAAAACAGTTTCTCAATCTAATGTCACCATTTTTGCCCATATGCTTTAAACACTGTTCAACATGTTCTGGACTTTGGAACTGGAGAAATACACTCAAATTGTGTTCTTTCAGTCTCCCTCTCCCTCTCTCACACGCACAATCCCACACTCGCACATTGACGTAATTGCACAAGCACATGGAGATAATAAATAAAAAAGGCAAAAAATAGTTTTTGGGTGACAAGAACAGTGTTTTGTGTGGGGGCTTTGGATTGAGGGGAAAACAAGATAAAAAAACACTACTAAAACAGACAAAGTGACATTAAACGAACGCCATTTTGTTGTTTTACTTTAAAGTAAGTACAAAAAGTTACTGTTAATCGGTACACAATCTATGAATGGCCCAACATTTTGAAATTTTTTGAAACGTTTATCCCTCAAACAAACTATTAACTAACTAATGAGTAACAAACACACAAAGAAAGAAAGAAAGAATATGAAACATAAACCATATCATAGATTAGTAACGCTGATAAGAGAGAGAGAGAGAGAGAGAGGGGGGGGGATTTTATTACGTAAATGTGAATGAGAATATACCATCACACATCCATGGATACGTGCGTTCTATGTGACTTATGACGATGTTCGCTGACACGAGCAGTGCAACTGATTTTCACAAATAATACCGAACATAGTACCTATAGTGATCGAGTAGTGCTTGAACACGTGTTGGTGTGCATTTCGTAATGTTTAGCGCATGACTTGGGCAATTTTCCAGTGCATTTTGTTGTGTTATTCATTCAAACAAATGCTCGACTTTGGCGTTTTACTTTGACATCTTTCAAAATATTGTCAGGTGATTCAAAACAGTTTGCATTCAGAGACTTTTCATAAATATCGTTCATAGACCTTGATTTTTATTACTGAATAAAGCCCAAACAATTTCATTACTTTCCATTAAAAAGAAACCCATTTTACATTACTCATTCATTAAGTGATCTTTCACTTCGATATTTAAAGAGAGAAATGCCCAAAGAATGTGATCATCATAATGAACAAAAATACCACGAAATCCTGAAATTGTTGGTTAATTATTTAATTAATTAATCTTAATTAACTTAAATTGCGTAAATAAAAATGCATCATCATAAAAATGTCCCCTGTCTGTGACTGTATCTGTGTCTATGTTATATTACATTTGCCTCGTGTCTGTCTGGTAGTAGGTATCCCGAAAGCCACAAATGCACATTTACAATTATTAGGTAAACTCAAAAGTTTTCCGATTTTATCTTCAAAGCTACAATCAGAAAATAAAATCATTACGGAAACTTTTGCTTTCACCTAATATTGTTAAAAGGAATTATTATTATTAAAATATTTGTGTTTGTCTACAAATATTGGGAAAATTATTTGATGATGAATGTGTTCGTATGTGTGTGTGGAAATTTATCGAAATGGAAAAATCATCATCAAACTGGTCGAGACTCGACTCGACTAAGGTTTCATTCAAAACAAAACATATAAAAGTCAAAAGGTGACATTTTTTGCTCGCGACATTTTTTTCCATTCATTCAACCATATTATATTATATTATAAAATGAAACATGAAACCCATACAAAAAGTACATTACAGGGTGTGCGGACAAAATGGTCCGTTCATAAATGAGATTACTATCTATGAAATAAATATAGAATAGAATCACCTAATATATGAGAGCTATTTTTGGACATATCAAAAGCAGATTATATCTCACAAAATGATTGACTACACAAAACTATTATGGATTTTTACTGAAATTGATATTTTATTAATTTGCATAATAATTGTTCTGGCGTGTGTGAGTGTAATTCAATTTATGGTTAACCCATTTACGCCTGAACAATTTTTTGTCCGATTTTGACAAATTTTGACAAACTACTGGACAGTACATAATAAATTACCAGAAACTTTACGCCGCCACCAAAAATGAGCAATTCATAAATGAGATGCTATTTTTAGGTGCATATAAATCTGGTTATTTATTTACTTTTTTTTGAATTGCGAATCAGTCAGTGCAAGTGTGAATATTTATGAGGGTTAGACTTTTCCTGGTAGATTTTAAATTGCAAATGTAAATGTATATTTTAAAAAAATTGTATATTTATTTATAAAGCCAATAACACTAAATTTTAAATTCACTTCCCTGATTTTTTGCTTGAAAAATAATGTATATTTAAAAATAAATCTTTAAAGCCTCACCACTACTGCGAGTAGTTGAGATTTATGGGATTGGCTATACGAGAGAACGGATTTGCTGTACAGTAAAATAAATGTACAGCAAATCACTGTACGACAGTATGATTCCGTACAGTAAATGAGGACAAACGCAGTGCAGATGTATAAAGAAAATGAAGATGATGATGCGCTTCAAACTCGAGACTATCTATCGAGTATAAAAATAAAAACAAATACATCTCACAACCTAAAATGTACAATATATATAAAAGGATTTATTTGTAAGATTTGAGATAAGTGCCTCAATCTATACATCTTGATCTAATCTTTTATATACCATTTGAGAGGTTATCTTGCCAATAAGTTTGTAAATGTTTTTGTTTTTTGGCTCGCATTTTAACTGGACAAAAACATTTGCAAAGAGCATTATTATCATCATTACTGTTTGGTTAATTAATCGATTAGTTGGATCGTGAATGCACAAAATAACACATTCATTGGAAGTCTCCTGAGAGGGAGGAGGAAAGAGGGTTTTGGTGCAATGTTCATTGAGGGATTGCAGTCATGCTTGAAGTGTATCTCAACATCATGTTACGCGACAGTTCAATTCAGTCAATCGTCAAATCAAATTTTGTCTTCATCGTCATCATCACACTCATCAGTCAGTTTGTTTTGTCAGTCAACTCGAACTCGAACCAAATCAAACGTGCACACATTCACAAACATCATCATCATCATCATCACAAATCAACACAAAACTCAATCAATCGCATCGATGCGTGACAATCACGCTAAACAAACACACACAATCCATATGGATGGATGCATTCATAGAGCGTTAAAAACAAGTCCAAACAGGTGTAACACCCAGGTAGAGAAAAATCAACAAAATATTTCATGATATTCAAAATATTATGAAAAATGGGAGCCATAGACTGAAACGTTTGCTAATTAATTAATTAGCATCCAACAAGCATGCAAGCTTGTAAAAATATGTTTGCGGGGGAATTTCCAATATGTGACTATGCATCCAAAAAGATGTGCACCGGAAGATGCAGTGAATGCATAGGTAAGCTCATTAACGTCAATTGGGAGTTAAGCTCATTACACTACATATTTGAATGGCTCCCTATTGATTTGCTTGGTTTGGCTAATTTATTGCTTTATTATGTGCTTTAATGTAGATATACGAGAACTCGATAAAATATGAATAAATAATCCTACAAAGTTCGTATGCACCGGATCCTCAATCTTGAAGCGCGTTCATCTTGATCTTATCTTCAAACGTTTTGTACTTTAAATTTAGAAAATTAATGTTCTTTTAAAGACAATCAAACTCTAATTTATTTTATATAAAATTACTTATTCCCGCTAATTAGCGCCTCTTATCCTGTGGAGAAGACAAATTAAATCCTCCGACCATGCCAATTAACGTTTCTCGTGAATTTTAATCCTCTTAAAATAATATTAAATACGTTCAAATGTTCGTATACTAAATCATCAAAAACAGGTAAAGGCAAAAGTCTTTGCCTCGTGTTGTTAATCTGCAAATCCTAATTGACGTGATCCAAATATGGAAACTTTTTACCTGTTTCTGAATTTCAAAAGCTTTTGCGATTACTTTCACTGATAAATCACACAGCCTAATGAGTAACTTTTATATATTTTATAAATTAAAAAATAATAAAGCCAGGTAAAGCTCCCTCACTTGCTCATTTATGTGTACCTCTTTGTGTGTGACTGTGACTAATTAATTATAATTATCAATCAAATCAAGGTAAAAGCAAAAGTTTCTCCAAACTTTCCCTTCAAAAGGCCTTTAAAATCAATAGAAAGAAACTTTTGAACCAAAAATGCCCAAACACAAAAAGCCTTAATTACCAGATAATTTAACAAACACAGACGTCAATCAAATCAAATTATTAAATCTCAAATGACAATTTAGGAAAATCTGAAATCTAAAAATAATTCTTTAAAACAGACTCAAACCTTTTTGAAATTCATGACGACATTTTAAAGTTGTGTTCCAATTGGAACAACAAAATCATAAACATCATTTAACACACCAAAATTGCAACAAACTATCTCAAAGTATAAAAACTATTTTGGGTAATCTGTCAAAAGTGCGTGAATTGCAAAATTCCACTTAAGTCTAAGTTTAAGTGTTTTTTTGGAAAGTACCAGAACCAGAGAAAAACACATTTTATTGCACAATTGCACAGTCAGTCACACACTTCAGACACACTTTAAAATAAAAACAGATACAAAATCCATAAATTCAAATTTAAATCCACTTAGTTTCTTCTTTTTATTTCCTTTCAAAACGAAAAGAAAAAGAAAAGAAATATACGATTTAAGCCGATTCTCCAAAACTAAAGACTCAAAGTACTAAAAAGTATCATAAAATTTAATATAAAGTTAATAATAACCTACGACTAATAGAAAGAAAGTGTATGTCTAGGAAGAGGAGTTAAGAAGTTTGAGTGTTCCAAGAAATAAGACAAAAAAATAAAGCGACCTAATTCCACTACTTTCCAGGAAATTCAAAAAAGCTCAAACTTTAATTACCGCATTAACAACAAATCTCTTCTTTCTGAGAGTTAACGCTCTTTTCGAAAGACTAATTTCCAATTTTACACACATTTCTATCAAACAAAACAAACAAAATGACGAAAACGCACGACTTACGAAAGTCAACGAAAACATCAACTGGAGAAAAACAGTTTTAATCTACATTTTTACTTTTGTTTTTATTTAAAAGAGGTAAGTAAAAATAACTTGAAATTCTCGGAATTAAAAGTCGAAACTTACCTTTAGTCGCTTATTTGCTGTTTGAAGTCTATTTTCAGATATTTCTGTTATTTTGTCTGTGATGATGATGTTGACAGAAGAAGAATGTTAACTGTAAGTTAGTTGTGACGTTTTACACTTTAAAATATGAAAAGTAGCAACTTATTATTTACTTTGATTTGAAACTTTAGATTGAAATTGTGTGTGCAAACTTCCTCAAACAAAGTTGCTGATTGCTAATTGATGAGTTGAGTCATTATCATGTGATGTTTAGTAGTATCAGGAATCTATTTACGATTCTCATTCACGAGAACACACAGAATCATGCTTTCAAGGTAAATTTGGTAAGAATCAATGGAATGTTTATGATGACAAGGTTTGATGGCGGTTTGACAGATGCGGTTTGCTAGCTTCTGTTGTTGATGATGTTGATGGTGTACATTGAGTGTAGTGGTCATACACATACAATTGCACTCTCACAACTTTAATACAGACACATAGAAATACACATGCACTTGAATGTTGAGTTGAGGTTGATGATGATGATGATTGTGGGGTTGGTTATGTTGAGTGTGTTGTTGATCATCAATCGCGAAAGCGCGCGCTGATGATGAGTCAAAACCTGAAACGACGACGACGACGAGCGACGAACTACAAACACAGCGCGAACGAACGAACGAACCAGTGCCGAAACAGACAGAAAAGAAACAAACAGAAAGAAATTAGTTAGGACGAGCGCTAGCGAATGTGAATGTGTGCACAAGTGAATGAAAGTGAAAGGTACTATTTTTAGAACAGTGTGCTACAGAACAGATAGATAGATACTCTGTCGGGTAGTGTGTGTGTGGTGTATAGAGTGTATAGCTTTTAGTAGAGTGGTATGGATAGAGTGGCGGTTTGCGCGCGAGCGGTATTTCTCGTTTTCTTATACAAGATAGCAAAGACAGAACAGAAGACTTGTGATGTGAACACAAGACCGACTGACTGACTGACTGACTGACTGACACTGGGAGAAAGTGAACAAAGTTGAAGGCAACAGCGAATGAGACAAAAGTAGAAGACACCAAGTCTAACCAGAACAGAAGGCGAGTGTGGTCGTTGTGCTCTATGATGTGAACCACTGGTTCACGATCTGGTTGTACATACACTCTATACATACCACACTCAGGTGAGTGGTCGTACATCGTACAGTGTACAGTACAGTAGAGTACGGTTGGGGTGCTAGTGGTTCGTATGCCGCATCAACTACTACTTCTACTGTATATACAACCAGTCTGGTATAACATAGACTGACTGTTTTGGTTAGATTCCACACGAGTTGCGCACAAATACTGCGACCGAACCATGTGATCGAACAGAGCTTTTGATGGACATTTGAATCAACAGACACAAGACAAATCAATCTTCATTTTTTCCTGTTTTTGATTGCCAATCATACATGTTAATTACATATAATTTAACGAATATATGATGGAAATGTTTGATAATAACGTTATTATAATGCTATTGTACGTACTATACAGTACACACAGGTGAACTACCAAAATATATTCGTTTACTTTTATAACTATTTTGTAAATGCAATGTCATTGTCATGTTCATTGTCTCTCTCACGATAGTAAGTCAATAGGAAATGATTTCAAAACATTATTTTCATTGTGTCATTGATTATGATGTTTTGGTTGAAATAAGGTTTCACTTTCGTATTCAAATGAATCAATCAATCAAGTTTGTGTGTCAGTTGTATTTGTATACGCTATTTAAGGTTCCTTTTACAGTCACATGATTAAGTGCAACAACTTGAGAATTATCTGTTAATGTTGTTCCGGCTGGAACAAACCTTAAAATATAATCTAAAAATCAAACCTTAAAAATGTAAAAGTTCAAACACAAATGTGAAATTATATTTCCTATTTCTATTTCCCAAAACCGGCTTGACATATATGTGAATTTTGAATTTAAAAAAATAAAAACACAAGTAGACAATTTTCTTGGGAGAAGGAAGTAATTAATTACACAGCCTTCTGCTTGTTTTCACTCACAAAATATGCTCAAGTTCAAGGGCAAAACATTTATAGGAAAATCAATTTCAAAATTCATCATCATCATCATAAATTAGCAGTTCACTTGAAATGAGATTATAGATTTTACAGGGGAAATCGATAACAAGAACAAAACTAGAAACTAGGAAGTAGAGATCATAAATCACAAAAAGCAGGACATTTTAACTGAACAAACAAACCAAACTACGAATTACGGACACACACGTGGGTTCTATGTCATGTTTAGATGATGAGCTGAAATTGATTTTACGTATTCACCTTATACACCTCAAGACATGTACAATGTATCGTTTAGACCACATTCCCAAAATAGCACACAGTCATCATAAAATGACTATGACAGGACAGGGTCGCACAAAACCAATGTAAATGCAATGCAACACAAAGCAGCACAAGGTTACACTATGTATGCACTAACATAGCAATAACAACATATAGAATGGCATAATCGATAAGAAGGGGAATCCAAAAATATCTTATTCACTTGTACATGTAAACTGTTAAGCTCACATCACAAATCATCATCAAACACTGTCACTAAGAAGGAGTGCGATATGATCTTAATGTTTTCCGGTCCAGAAAAGACACAGACAGTGAGAAGTGAAGAGAAGAGTGAAACTTAAGAAGACACGTCTCTTCATTCATGTCTCTTTAAAGATCGTTTATCTTTGTCACCTTCACAACAGGCAACTCTGCAAGACAGAGTAAGTGACAGGCTCGGGTGACAATTTTAGCCAGCCAGGTAGTGCACAAACTTTTATTAACCCGTTCAGTCTCATTTTGGGTGAAAATTTCGTCATTGAATTTTACTTTTAATTTTTTAGTAAATACCAAGTTGAATTGTAAATTGTACAAAGTTTATTTGGTTTGTAGCCAAAATTAGACCCTATGACTCTCAGATGATAATAAAATTTGGTTTTTGATTCAAAAACTGTCAAAAGAAACCAATAAAAGTTTGAAAAACCAACTCAAATTGAACGGGAAAGTTGCGATTAGATTGCGACCTCAATGAGCCTGAACGGGTTAACTTTATTGTCCTCAACTTTGCACATATCCATCATAAAACAGACAACAACACGAAATGATGATGATTATCATTTAGACTCACTAATCTTGGTACTCATCTCCCAGGTATATCACTTGTGTCATATATACAATCAAGTGGATCACCATCATCATCAGAGGCGCGATGAGCAAGTGACAAGTTGTACAGTGCATCGAGAGGTCCCCTACTTCAATTCTCGGAAATCTTAAAATATACCAATGATATCATACTAATTGTGTTGATTATCACACTAATAAAATGACAATGAAGTGAGAGGGGGGACAGGGACACAGACATTGATTGATGGACGAGAGAGAGAACGAGCGCACTCGCTCAGGTGATACACAACCAAAACCGTAACTTTGTACCACTCGTGATTGAGACTGACTGAGATTGCAACGTTCAAGTGGTTGCAGGCACAAAAGCTAATCCTTCCGCACTCTGAAGGTGAAGAAAAAAACGATTCAAGAATTTATAATGTCTTTTTAAACTTGCGTTAAAGTTACAAAGTAACTTCAAGTAATACCTAAGTTTAAAATCAGTGCAAAACAAAGTAACAAAGTTTGGGATAAATACACCTTTTTACGGTTCCGTAAATTGGATTTATTCAAGCGTTCGATTCGATTCGATACTAATTTGATCTTATTATTTGGATAGTCGAAAACAATTATCCTTACTCAAAAAACCAAATGGAACGCATCTAACCAAAATACATCTAAAAATAGCCATCGAAAACAATAATAACAAGGGAATGTTAGAATTCGTGTACGGGAAACTACTTTTCTCCAAGTTAGTTGATGTGCTTACAACTTTCTGTATACGAGAAAGACAGTACCTACCTATCTCTAATTAGCAAATCATGATCGTATGATGAATGACTCAAGAAATGACAAAAACAAGCACAACAAAAATGTCAACAATTCCAACTATTTATATAACGAAACATATTTGAATTACCTAATGCACGAAATTACCTGAATTTTGGGTGACTATTGCAATGGCTGTGAAGAGGAAACCTAATATATCGATGACGTATGATACACTCAAAAGATATTATGTTGTCTTAATTTCTAAAAATAAAACTGAGACAAAGACCGTACATTTTGTCAATATTACGCAAGAGAAAGAGGAGCTCTCGTAATAAAACAATCATAGAGGTATACAAATTATAATATTATTATGGCCGAATTAGACTCATGCAGTTGAGGACATTTAGTTCGACGACGACGACGAATGATGATGATGAAGATATCTCGAGACTTTTAAATAAGGAAATTTTAAAATAAAACAAAAAAAATCATAACAAAAAGTCCATCTTATCATAACCACTTATATGAACGAGCCTTTGTGCGGAAACTTTTGTACAGACCTTTTCGAGTGGTACTCATAATTTTTTATCCATACAATGAAAGTAGCATTGCATAACATTGAATAACTTCAAGAACAGAAGAGAAGAAGGACACGTATACTTGAAAGTTTGACAAGTTCAATAACATTTGTAACTTTCCTTTCGAAATTTTGTTTAAAACAAATAAAAAGTTGAATCAAATCAAATCAAATTTGAGGGGTTAAAATGTCCTTGACGCAACTATGCAAAAAATTTTTCAATTAAAGAGAAGGGTAATCATCTTTATTTTTTTTATTGCCAGAAAGTCCAAAGTCCTGTCAAAGAATTGAGTCCTGCCAATATTATGTCGCAATTGGTTTGTCTGATCATAAATTTGATTTTATGTTTTTGCACCAAAGTTGAATTTGACTTCTCGAAGGCTCCATGTATGTAATGTACACGAAAGCATGTGCACAGAAAGAGACTGTCGATCGGTCTTATCTCTCACTCACATTCCGTAGAGTACGTGCTCGCACTTATGATTAAGTCACTTTAAATCGAGATGTCTGTCAAAATCTGCAGATCTCGTAATCAAGTTATCAGTTGCAAATGTTAACAGAAACGAAAAAGTTTCACACATAGATTAGGATTAATGCGTGAGTGTGTTAGTGTGAGTGAGTACGTGCTCCTCAACGTGAATTAATTCGATAAAATGTGAATTAAATTATCAAACAGTGGGAAAGGATTGAATGAAAGACACAACATCGTGATATCAATCGCATTCATGATGTTATGCAAAGAAAAATTCCAAAATTTCCCAAACCTCTTCTAATTGAGAGATAAGAAAGATGAAGATGAAGTGATAAGGATGTGAAATTATTCATGCATGGATTATGTAAGTCTCGTATACCCCCTTTCAATACTTCTAGAACTATTGAAGACCTTAAATTACCACTATCACATCTAAGAATTTAGATGAATTATTTTGAAAGTTGAAATATGATTGTTTACTGATGCAATTTGTTGTTTTGTGTGCATATTTTGGGTACATTTTTGTTGTGTTTGTGTTGCGTTCTTGATGCGTTGTACATTTTTCCGTTTAAATAAGCGAGCCCAATGCTCTCAATTTCAAAACGTTTAGGCGCTTATTTTGACGAACTTTCCGCTTCTCGTGCTGATAATGTATTTATAATCCTCAAGTCGATCATGATGCGCACATATTTAGACTGTGTAATACTGCTGAATACAAATCACTCTACTTCTTCTTATGCTTCATCCCCCTCTCTCATACAAACTTGAGTGTTTAGTCTCAACATGTTGTTTCGGTTTTATTTTAAAACACTCTCACAAGAGAAAGCTATTAATAGATGATCGTTCATAAGCTCGCGCGCCTGTTGCTCTCGCTCCCTGTGTCTGTGACTTGTTCTTGTTCGATCTGTTGATCTCTTCAGTTCAGTATTTGCTCTTCATTTTCTTCACTTTCTTTTTGTACTAATAAGCTCGAACTAATCGAGCAGAGGAGGAAGAAGAAGAACACGCGCGCGGTAGCACAAAGGGAGAAAGCGTTTAGCGCTAAATATTTGAGGTTTACATGCTGAGATGATGATGATGATGATGATGATGCTGATTCGAAAAAGTTATTTCTGTCTACACAGTGGCACTGTGTGTGTTGAGTTCAGAATATATATATCGATGCTACGCATGAATGACTTTAATTCATATTATATATTACAATGCAAACTAAATGCAAACAGTTGCAGTTGGAAGGTTAGAAGAAGAAGATTTATTGATTCATTCAAGATTTAGAAAATTTAAGATTTATTTATTATTTTGTTTGGAGATCATAATTAAATGATAATAATCTTTGAAGGTTGGGGAAATTGAGAATGGAATGTGGTTTGGATGTGGATTTGGTTTGAATCGGTTTAGATCGGTTTAGAATCGAGTTTAAAATCGAGTTTAGAATCGAGTTTAAATCTGTTTGAATCTGTTTAGAGCGGTTTTAGTTTGGTATAGATTGGTTTAATTTCGGTATAGAACAAATTTAGATCGGGTTTAGTTTGGTATGAATTGGTTTAGATTGGATTAGATCAGGTTTAGATCGGTTTAGATCGGGTTTAGTTTGATAAAAATTGGTTTAGATCGGTTTAGAACGGGATTAGATCGGTTTAGAACGTGTTTAGATCGGTTTAGGTCGGGTTTAGTTTGATAAAAATTGGTTTAGATCGGTTTAGAACGGGATTAGATCGGTTTAGAACGGAATTAGATCGGTTTAGAACGTGTTTAGATCGGTTTAGGTCGGGTTTAGTTTGATAAAAATTGGTTTAGATCGGTTTAGAACGGGATTAGATTGGTTTAGAACGTGTTTAGATCGGTTTAGGTCGGGTTTAGTTTGATAAAAATTGGTTTAGATCGGTTTAGAACGGGATTAGATCGGTTTAGAACGGGATTAGATCGGTTTAGAACGTGTTTAGATCGGTTTAGGTCGGGTTTAGTTTGATAAAAATTGGTTTAGATCGGTTTAGAACGGGATTAGATCGGTTTAGATCGGGTTTAGGCTAGTTATGAATTATCACGAATGGGGGTTTTGAAACGACTACGAATGTTGTCTAGAATCTTGGGTTTTTGATTTATTTAACTTTGTGGACGATTCTAAAATGATGATCCTAAAAATAGAATTTCATTTCATTTCACGCACCACTTTTGTTCACCAATCGTCGCCTCTCTCGACTCAGTTTCAATTGCAAAATAAGGTTAACGTGCAAACATTCATTTTGCCTTAAGAATATTCTGGTACGACCATTTTTAGATTTATTTTAGACAGTCAGTCACTGAATCCTAAAACCAATACACACACACACATCTTAATTAGTACTACTGTCTAGTACTTAAAGAATCTCAAAATTAGGCAAGAGAAGAAGTGAAGAAATCTAAACTTAGAAACTGGTTAAAAATTTTCGTGTGTTTAAATATAAATTCTACAGATTTTTTTTCTGGTTTACTAAATTATTCAACGTTTAAAATGAAGTGAATAATTTAAAAACTTTGTAAAGAAATTTATTGAACTTGAAGATATTTATTTTGTAGTGTTGTTTAGAAATAGAAACCTAAAGCTTCAATTCCACAAATAGGTTTGCGAGAGCGCAAGACTTGAGAGAGAATAAAATAGTTTGGGTTAATCTGACTGAGCCTGAATCCGTTGTGGATGGAAATAATAATCCTCTCTTTTGAAGTGAAGAAAACATATGTGAAGAAATGTACACTAAAGGTAGAGGCAAAATTGTATCCGTAAAACTCTTAAAATGTTACTCATTACTGAACAGAACAGTGTTAAGAAGGGGCTAATAAAGTTTAAATTAAGCAAAAAGTGAGTGAAGAATGATCATCATCATCATCGTACAAAGAAGAAGAAGACTTGGCCCGGTGTGAGAGATATCGAACAACGCTCTTACAGTCTTTCTCTGTTTGAGTCTTCTCACACCGCTTCAATCCTCGCATCTGCTCAGGTTGTGCTGTGTGTTGCATGTCCTTCGAGTTATTAATACATCTCATGGTCATGTGCGTCACATTTCAATACACTCACTCACTAACTAATAACACTGTGTACATCTATCTGCACAAAGTGTATATGATGAAACCAGTCTAGGTATGAGAGAGATGTTATACAACCGATCGTACTGAGAAAAATGAACAAGATGGAGAGGGGGGGTTGCAACGTCTATCTTATCTGTAATTGGGTTAAATGGTAGAGGTATGCGGTTTGAGTAAGAAATTGAATTATTTATATATTAAATAAGGTTTCCAAAATTTTTTGTAGGAAACCTAATTTGGTTGATAATCTTTTGGAACTCAATTTGGTTGAGATTCATGTCAAACTACTTAAATAATCTGCATAATATTTTTTGGAAACTTAATTTTCTGGATAATTTTTTAGGAACTTAATTTTTTGGATAATTTTTTAGAAACTTAATTTTTTGGATAATTTTTTAGGAACTTAATTTTCTGGATAATTTTTTAGAAACTTAATTTTCTGGATAATCCTTTGAAAACTTAATTTTCTGGATAATCCTTTGAAAACTTAATTTTCTGGATAATATTTTGGAAACTTAATTTTCTGGATAATTTTTTGAAAACTTAATTTTCTGGATAATCTTTTAGAAACTTAATTTTCTGGATAATTTTTTAGGAACTTAATTTTCTGGATAATTTTTTAGAAACTTAATTTTTTGGATAATTTTTTAGGAACTTAATTTTCTGGATAATTTTTTAGAAACTTAATTTTCTGGATAATCCTTTGAAAACTTAATTTTCTGGATAATATTTTGGAAACTTAATTTTCTGGATAATCTTTTGGAAACTTAATTTTCTGGATAATATTTTGGAAACTTAATTTTCTGGATAATCTTTTAGGAACTTAATTTTCTGGATAATATTTTGGAAACTTAATTTTCTGGATAATCCTTTGAAAACTTAATTTTCTGGATAATCTTTTAGGGACTTAATTTTCTGGATAATATTTTGAAAACTTAATTTTCTGGATAATATTTTGGAAACTTAATTTTCTGGATAATCTTTTAGAAACTTAATTTTCTGGATAATCCTTTGAAAACTTAATTTTCTGGATAATATTTTGGAAACTTAATTTTCTGGATAATTTTTTGAAAACTTAATTTTCTGGATAATCTTTTAGGAACTTAATTTTCTGGATAATATTTTGGAAACTTAATTTTCTGGATAATCCTTTGAAAACTTAATTTTCTGGATAATCTTTTAGGAACTTAATTTGATTAAAAATCTTTTGAAAGGCATTTCGGTGGATAATCTTTTGAAAACCAAAATTGTTGGTGGATATTTTAAAACTTAATTCTGTTTAAAATTATTGTGGAACTTTTAAATTTGCTATACACAATTGTTTGAAGCGTTAATTGGGAATTTAATTAGTAATGCTTATGATTAGTTTTTTTTGGAATTCAGTTTCTTTAGAATGGAAATAAATTCCAAGGCTGTTGATTATTAATCATAAAAAAATTAAGTTCCCGGGACTTGCGTACCAAAAGTAAATTCTCAAAATAAAAAAAAACAGTATTGAACGGTCTGTACCTAAAAGTTATTTTCCAGGTAACAAACCAAAAAAAATTACCACCCAATGATCAATAATCATCCTGCGCTTAATGATTCAATACATAGGAGAATCGATTTGTCGTTCACTCTCCCAACTAATAATGATGATGATGATTAATTATAATGGAGAACACACGCGCTCGCCGTTTATTTTAATGATAATAAGTAGAAGCTGGTGGTGGTCAGCACAGCACCCATGCGCATGTGAATCACCGGGTGCTTTCGTAAATACAGTAATAATAATTTGTGTGTACGAATAACCACCCAATAATTATGGAGACACATAACAAACAACTACATTTATAAATATACTAAATAATAATCACCAACAAAAATGTTTCGAAAACATCTCAATTATGAGAACAATTTGTCTCTCGTATATTATTTCCCTTATCATCAACACACAAATTCCAGAGACAGTCGAAAACAATTATCCATCTACTTTACTCGTATTACTAATTAAGCACCATTTTTGACCGTATGATGATGGCCTTGTGATGATGATGATCGCAAAATGAGGTGATTTGAGAGATTGTAAACAACTTTGTATTGGGTGGTGCATCTCATTTTCTGTTTAATATATTTGATATACTAAGTATATTAGATAACGGATATATTTATTACTCTAACGGTACACTCTGTTTGCAAAATGATAATTATGAACGAAAGTTATCATCATCTTAAATTGACCTCTAGGCAAAACACTTCAAATCAATTAATCAAAGCATAAAAGTTAATTACAGTTCTTCAATTGGGCTTTGGGGTACTCTTGACTTTGAGTAATCAACAGTTTAACACATCATCACACTGCAATGAGATTTAATTGTCGTGGGAGATTAATATAAAATGGTGATTGTTATGTTATTTACTAAATAATTTAGGTTTGAACTCAAAATTACATAACAAAATTTGGTTTAGGGACTTGAAAACTGCCAACTTAAAAAGGTGAACTCAAAAATGGAGAACTTCAAATCAGAGAACTTAGAAATATAAAATTCAAAATATATATTCAAAAGTAAACCTTCCTTTAGTTAACGAAAAATATCTAAATTTAAATTCAAAATCAGTTCGCAAAAACCTAAAATTTGAATGAACTTTCAAACTTCACAACTGAACAAACCAAAACTTGTTTACATTACTTCGGGAAAAAGTTTCAAATTTCCTGTTTTAAACCGAAACTCAAAATTGAAAAGTGCTTACATGTTTGAAACTAATTACCTATTCACAGATACAAACACAAACCAAAATTGGGTCAAAAGTTTCCTGTTTGTTTGGTTGATCAAACTTTGTAGCCAAAATGCACAAAACGCAAAACTTTCCCTTCGAAATCACACACAAAACATTTTTCTGTTAAATCGATTTAATTGGATTTGGGTATTTATTTATTTATAATTGAATGTGTACATGTGCAGTACAATGTCCTTCAATATAAAATACGAACAAATACTTAAATGCAATAAATAAATAAATTATTCCAATATAAAGGAAATGATCATAAATTATAAAGTTCACTTTGTTGACTGGAAAAAAATATATAAAATACAAATCATACAACTATTAATAGACCAATTTTTTTCCCTAAATATTGGTCTTGAACAAAACAAAATGGAGAAAAACTTTCCGAAACACAAAATAACCATAAATTATTGAAATGTCATAAACAAGTCTTTTGAGGGTTTGGAAAAGAGGGAGGACTGGAGTTTTAAATTCCCGGCGTATTTTGATTATTTTGGACATTTATCAAATTAATTAGAAACTTTCTATATATTTACGACTAATAAATAAAATAATTACCGGATAGCCGGTAAATATTAATAATTTAATAATAAAATAATTATCACATATATACAATTAGACAAAAAAAAAAGTTTGTGTGATTGAATTCGTTTTTCCATTCATAATTCATAATTCAAGCCGCCCTCGCAAACATATATTTTCGAAGTATGTTTAATTATTCGTAAATTCTCAAGAAAAATCGATTCCGGTGGTGACCGAATAAAAAGTTCCAACAGACTCGAAACAAACAATCTAAAAATAGTTGTTGTTTGTAGTAATTATATATAGAGTTCCAAAAGGAAGCGAAAATTGCTAACAACCAAGAAATAAGCCTACGATTAGGTCAATATTTATAAGTTTTACTTATTTACTTAATAGTAATAGTGAAATTGGGTACAGTTTCCGGTGAAAGTTTGAGTTTAGTTTGACATATGAAAAGCAGGAACCTTGTTTCTCTAAAGTTGATCAAAAAATTGGTTTATTAAGATAATTAGCCTCCAAATGTTTCATGAACTCAAAGAAATTTGATATTCCTGTACAAATGCAAGTGCAGGGTCATATTAAGTTCCAATTGGAACATGTCAAGCCGTAAAATTCTCGGTAATAGAGAGAGAGAGAGAGAGAGAGAGAGAGAGAGAGAGAGAGAGAGAGAGAGAGAGAGAGAGAGAGAGAGAGAGAGAGAGAGAGAGAGAGAGAGAAAACCCTTTTGTCAGCCTTTACATTTACTTTTTATTTTGCAGAGTCAAAGACAAAGACGGGAAGGTTTTTCGTTTTCCTCTTCTTCTTTTCCTTTGAAAATTCGTTACAAATTCATGACCATCACTTGGCTCTTGTTCTTACACACAAAGAATTAATTCCATTTCCTATTCTGAAGAATTTTTCTACAGAATTTCCATTATTCCTTTATATTCCCAAGTATTTAAGCATTCTCTTCATCAAAACCAAAAACAAAACTAAAGAATTTTTCGTGTGTATTCACAATTGCCATAGCAACAAGCGCCCTGCGCCGAGTTTTCAAGAAACAAGGAGAAAAAAACCCGAAAAAGAAAATAAGAAAGAATCTCCCAAAGACACAAAGAAAAGAGTGCAAATTATATTATCATTATTTGTGTTCCAAGTGCATATGGGAAAAACGACAAAAGACTTTGAATTTGGTGAAGAAAAAAAAATAATAAGCAAAAGAAAAAGAGACAAATGGAGGAAAATTCGCAATGAAAATTATGATAAATGATGTGAAAGTGAAGGAAAGGAAATAAAATGCGAATTTGAAGAAATGTACTAAATACTAAAAGATTGGGAAATTCGACAGACAAAATTCGAATGAAAACTAAAAATAATTTTGAGAATTTTGTGAATAATTTGGAATTAGAAAACGTACAATTTGAAATCGTATACATACATTATTCCAGAATATAGAATAATCTTTCCTTCTCAAATTCCCAGATGGCATTCTAATCTCCAAATAGAATATTCTGTGCATATTCATTCCGCGCACCTCTTCATTATCGTATACATTTGTCATTCAATAACACATCAATGTATCATTAATTCATACGCTAAGGGTCTGACTCTCTCTCTCTCTCTCTCTCTCTCTCTCTCTCTCTCTCTCTCTCTCTCTCTCTCTCTCTCTCTCTCTCTCTCTCTCTCTGTTGTACAGAATATTCTGTGTCCCAGCTGTATGCTGCTATATTCCGTATGGTATAATCGTTAATGTGGCTTATTATATTCTCTCTCTAATGTTTGCATTTCAATTCTTTGGTTTTCTCATGGAAAGAAGGTTTTCTCTATCCAATCTCAATTCAATGTCGACATGCCCAATTACTAGCAACCAAAATAAAAGAATATTCTATTCTAATGTTTATTGTTAAGTCGATTCTGTGTATTATTAATAATCTTTGCATATATTCATCTGTGCACATGCGCAGTAGGAGTACGAGAAAAAACCAAAAACAATGATTCCAAGAGAACAACAACGAAGCAACAAAGAACAAAGGAATAAGGAAAAGAATAAAAGAAAAATATAAACGAGAATCGTAGAATCTAGGGTACATGAAATGTGATCGATTTAGGCCATAGAAACTAAGCCAAAATATAAGAACCATTTGATTAGTAACGATTCTGTGTTTCAATGGAACTGAAATGTTTCGAAACTTTTTCTTCTCGGAACTTGGCTTAACGGCATAAGAGAATACAAAGAAGAAAAGACCATTTAAATTGTTGTTTTCAAAATGTTTCAAAAGTTTTAATGGCCTCACATGATTTCCAAGAAAAAGAAGAAGGAGAAGCAGATGAAGGACATATAATTTGGATCTATATTTAATAATGTACTTGAAATTTAGTTTGAATTTGAAATACTTGGAATTGATCAAAGTCGATTCCGAATTAGATCATAGGATTAGTGTATGAGTGTTGTCAAAATTGGTGTGATTCAAAATTGATGAACTTTAAATGGGACAAATAACTCAAGGGCAAATGTGTTGCAGTGAAGTTTGCTTCCTGGGGGGAAGTTTCACAATTTCTTAAATCAAGACATTTCGACACATTTTCTATAAAACAAATCTCTAAAACCCAAAATTTTCCAAGAAATCCTCCTCCTCTTTTCGTCAAGAGAAAAAACATGAATGAGCCGCTTTTCTTTTGAATTGAGACAAAATCCAATTGCACACACACACTACAGAATTTCTATTGACCCATCCAAATTAATCATTTATTAATCTAATATATTTATTATTGCTACTATCATCAACAAAATAGATAAATAGACAAACTATCATAAGTTTCAATATTTTGACACTACTTATATGAGTGGCCCTTCTTTACTGAAACTTATTGAATTTAGTTATGTAACGACAAGAGTACTTCTTAGCACATATGTCTCAATAAAAAGAACGAGAAAGACCCACAATTTGAGTAATATGAAAAAAAATAAGAAGAAGATGATGATGATGGTCGTCGGAAGTAAATAAGGAATTACAGTCACACAGTCCGCCCTCATATTCTTGGAAAAGTTCTCGAAATTCAATTGCAAATAAACGCAAACATAATTGTACGTTTATTTTGGAAGCGGTTTACTCGAAATATTCAAGAGCTCAAGCTACCAAGAAAAAAGAATTATTTTCTAGTTCAATGGTATGTTACTCTGAGTTCATGAACCGTTCACAAATAACGAAATAATCACAATGTTTATTCCATTTATGAACTGCGCTTATTTTTTACAAAAACATATTTATATTATTAATAACAATATTTTGATCTTTTTATAAGAGTACTAATATTTCGAAATGATCTCTAAATCCTATTTCATCATCATGAAACATGTTTTCAAAAGCTTAATCTTCAAGATATTTAAGAGAAAATACTAATATTTCGTAAATATTGTAAATATTTTTCTAACACACTTTATGAACTGCCCTTCTTCTTCTTTGTTTTAGCAATTTTTCTATTTGTTCTAATTAACAAATTCTCTATTAACTAAAAAGTAAACACAAAACCTTAATTATTTCATTATTCAAACACAAATTCACACAGACAAAATTATCGATAAAAAAGAACCCATTGATTGTGTCTGAAAATGTCATCGAGTCAGTAAGACCCAAAAGTGAATCTCTAATTGTCCAACATAATATTAATTAAATCATCAAATAATGATAATATTAATATTTCAGAACGAAAACAAAATTCATAAGAACTCAAACATTAAATGTAATGCAATAAAAGAGTGGCAAAAGAACAAAAACAAAACTGCGTAGGCAGAATAAAACATTACTAAAAGCAAGCGAAACTTAATTTGATTTCAAATATTTTGAATTTGAAATATCTAATTCATTCAAATTCTCTCGAAAATAAGCGCTCGAATGCAAATAATTAGACCGCTTTTGCAATTGAATATTCACGGAAACATAATCAAAAATAGAAAAATCGAATATACCAAAACGAACCAATATTGAACTAACAAAAAAGATATATCTTACTAGCCGGAAGAGAGGATATTTTCAATTACGAAAACATGTTTTCCAAATTCATTTCTGTACTCTAAAGTCACTGTCAAGGACAGTTGGCATTATTTATAATTTAAAACTCTCTTGATGGGCTCTTCATAACAATCGTGATCACACACAAGATCACATTATAAAGTAATATAAAAGTACGGCAAACCAAATTAAAGTCCTCAAAACGAGAATAACAGATCGATAAAGTTGGTGACTCTGCAGAGTATAACTTTATATATACATTCTGTAAATTCTGTACCGCAAACAACCGAAATAAAGGCAAGAATATTCTTATTTTACATGCATAATAGACGGTAGAGTATGACTTTGGTACATATTCGATTCGATTCTGTAATAATAATCATAATAATTCTGTAGTCATTATTATTTCAATTCATTAAGAATCGAATTCAGAATCGTCTCGACTGCTCGCGATCGGTCAATACAATTCGAGTTTGATTGATCGAATAATATGCTAATGTATAATATACAGGTAAGATTGTACAGGTAAATTCTGTAGGTAAAATAAGCGCCGTACAGAATACCGAATACCGAATACCGAATACCGAATACCGAATACCGAATACCGAATACAGAATACCGAATACCGAATACAGAATACCGAATACCGAATACAGAATACAGAATACAGAATACCGAATACCGAATACAAAATCTAGAATCTAGAATCTAGAATACAGAATACAAAATCTAGAATCTAGAATACAGAATACAGAATACAGAATACCGAATACCGAATACCGAATACCGAATACCGAATACCGAATACAGAATACAGAATACAGAATACAGAATACCGAATACCGAATACCGAATACCGAATACAGAATACAGAATACAGAATACCGAATACCGAATACAGAATACAGAATCCAGAATACATAGTACAGAATACAGAATACAGCGCTTAATAAAACACAAAAAAGTACAGCCAATAAAAAATATTCCATAATAATAATGGAAATATAATTCGATTATTAAATAAATTAATTATCTCAAACATTACTCTTGTGCTACAATGTAATATCATTATTCATTATTCATTCGTACTCAATCAAGTTGTTCAATAAATTGTATTCTATCCAAAAATTTTCCAGAATATTCTTGATTTATAATATCAAAATTATTGTGAAATATATATTTTTAATAAATAAAACAAATTATTTCTATTTGATAAATAAATAAACAGTAAATTTGACATTCGATATGCCAGAGAATTCATTTATTTATTTAGTAAGAATATTCTTTTTTTTGCACACATTCTTGGGTTGCGAAATATTGTGAATATGAAATGAGAGGAGAAAGAGACGAGACGAGAGAGGGAGGGAAATAAATTAAGTCTCCTTTAGACTGGTTTCAACTGGTTATTCTCAACTTTATTCTACTACTACTATAGTACAGAATTTATATACAGAATATTCTTTAATTTTTATTTAAATATTTCCCCCATTCAATTTACTAATCCTTTTAAACTTTTCGGAAAATGTACACTTGATTGATAAAAAAGTACATTTCTAAAATATTTCTGAATAGAATATTCTGTAGAATTTAATTTTAAAAAAAATCTTGATTTTTACATTAAATTAATAAATTTTCAGAATATTCTAGTTCTCTTTTTAAATTTAATTTTCTCTAAATGAACTAAGTGAAAATAATGGGGGAAATTCTGCATGTTAGAGGAATATTCCTGTTTTTGTGTTCTACTTTTTTACTAAAATTTAAAAACCATCAAAATCAAATTAATGACACAAAAACAACAACCCAAAATGGAGAAAAAGGGACATTCATTCGAAAATATATTTAAAATATATTTAAATGTAAAATATTCTCAGAAATTATTCTGGAAATGTACTAATGTTATACTAATGTTCGTATATATATTTAGTGAAAATTTAGTGCCTCAGGACTCAGAAGGAGAATATTCGACAAATTCGACATAATTAAATTGTCATAAATTGAATCAACGAGAGTCTATATTGATAGTAAATCAAATGTGAATCAACCTTGAACTTCTTCTTCCTACACAAACATTTACAACTATTTGATATATCTAATGAAGTGAATATAACCAAATCAATCAATAAAACGTGAATGCATTCTGTGAATAAGAAGGTAACTTACCAATCGTCAATCGAACTCGTAAATGGTCGTCTTTACTTCTTAATGCAAGCAGAAGATATAATAACAAATTATTAAATTAGTTCCAAATCATCAGCCGTGCGTGAGTATAATGCAATATATAAAACACAAATCAATCAATCAATCGATATATATCTCGATTTGTATTATTGACAGGAGGTGGAGAAGGTTGAGGACGAGGAGACGGATACGGAGACAGGAAAATAGTAGAAGGAAAGTCGAGTCGAAATCCCAAGTGAATATTTTTTAGTATTTTGAAAAGAAGAAAAACAATTCAATTATCCAATTATCGCAAATATCCCAAACAAATGTACAAACAAAAAATCACGTGTTTATGATAATGTTCACAAGTTGAGAAGAAGAAGGATAAAATGAATCAATTAAACATGAAAAAAACAAAGCACAAAACGACTTTTACTTTTAGGGTACGCAAAATTGGTCAATTGATGTTGGGGAAAATACAGATTTTTTGAGGTAAAAGTAGAGATGAAAAGGATCAAAACCGGTTGGCTACTACCTTGCACTTGAAGATATGATTTATGTTTAAATTGTCAATGAAGAAGAAGGAGATGAAGATATTTTGAATGTCTCAAATAAAAAAAGAAGGTTGTAGACTTGAATGCAATGAAAATGTATTTTCAAGTTGAATGACGTTTCCGTCACGGTAATAATTGATGATTGCCTTTCTTAGATTTAGAGTTCAAGTGCCCTTAACGTTGAGATCATTCGAGATAAAAACGCGTTTGAACATTTCGCAAAATCAATTAGCACTTTTGCACCTCACTCTCTTTTGCTTTTGTAATGATTATTCAATTAATTATAATTGAGTGTTCATGTTTTCAAGTCAAGTTGAAGACACTCGAGTAGATGCACTTGAATCAGAAATAAGAGTTCAAAAGATGATGATGATCAACAAATGATGATAAACATACACGACTATTTTTAGACGACAATTCCAAGAACGAATCAGTAAAATCACTCAGAGAACTCAGGACATTCACATAAATCAAAGTTGTGTTGATTTGATTTGATTTGATTTTGAAGAAATGTTGACTCGAGGCTCACTCAGTGAGATGACTAGAGTTGACTAGACTTAAAAAGAGGCAAATCTTATTAACTTACTCGTTGGTTCGTTCTGAGAGTAATCAAAGATGCAATAAAACCCCGTACAAAACAACCACAAATCACCGTACAACTTTATACGCTGAGATGTTGAGGAGAAGAGTGAGATTAAGTTGTTGTTGTTGTTTTTAAATGAGGAGACAAACGAGAAACATGATGATTCACTATCTCGATGAGTCTCTTCTTCTGCTTGTTGAGAATATAGAGGATTCAGTGAACAAAGATGAAGGTTGAAAGTCGAGTTGAAGGGAAAGAAGATGATGATAAAGAGTTGGGAGGTTTAAGAAAAACTAAATGAACTTGAAATTAGAAAGAACTTAAATTGAGCGAATGAGAGTGATGAATGAGAGATGATGTTCAGTAAAAATAGATCATATAGAGAAGCAACCAAAACAGACAGACAGACAGAGAGAAACGAGACACATCCGACGCGTATGAACCAGATATCGGTTCTGAACTTGTGATTGAGACTGAGTGAGCGAACGAGAGAACCGGAGATCCGAATACACAACAAACCCAAAAGAGCTTGGAAAGAATCTTGTTCTCCTTCCACTGCTGCTCTGTCCTTACTGTTGTGCACTCTCCTCAATCCTCAATGCGATCTCGCACACACAGAATCGTATACACAGAATTGTGTACAGAATTGTGGTAGAGGTTCGTGCATTAATGATACATGAGGTTGGGGGGTTTGGAGTAGAAGCACCAGAATGAGTAGAATGTATGTTTTGGTTATTGTGTTGATGTTTGAGCTGAGCGTGGGTGGAACACACGATCTTCTCTCTCTCTCTCTCTCTCTCTCTCTCTCTCTCTCTCTCTCTCTCTCTCTCTCTCTCCCACCACCAGAATCAAACGATCAAAACAGACGAATCACGTAGTATAGCTAGCAGTAGAGAGTTCATCTCACTCGGCTATATCCTTTATGGTTCAGGAGAATTGGTTTGTTCAAAAAGTTTCTCAACTTTTTGCGGAAATTTTCCCTCTCTTCTTCTACTACTACTGAGATTCAGATTGTAGAGAGTTTGTTCATATGTTCAATAAGTTTCTTAATTAAGGATTTAACCAGAAAAAGTGGTGTATATCCTTTTTAGTAAGAATTTGGGAATGGTTGGCAGAGTTGACAGGTTTTGTGGTGCTCTAATCGATTCCAACTAAAAGAACTGAGTAAACAAGAAAAGGATAAACCAGGATATACAGGGAATAACCTCAAATAAACGATAAGATAAGATAAGGGTATACCAAGGGGGAAGAGAGCAAACAAAAGAGAAAGAGCCATACACAAAGATAATTACCGTGGTAAAAGGAAAAGAGAAAGAGAGCGGGAGAATAAATTGAATCCAGCAGTATTGCCCCCCTTAAGGGGCGCCTCTCCCCCCTTTCTCTTCTTAGAGAATAGTAGCGGCAAGGCGTGAAGGCGTCTTAGTTGGATATGTGCCGGCTTCCTTTAGGGTAGAAGCAATAGCACAACATCCAACAGACTCTTCTTATACAGTAGAGTAGCACAAAATAATATTCCTACTTTTTCTTCATTCAACATGGCTTCCAACTTTTCTTTCCCACTCTCTTTCTCTTATGGCGCCCAATTGTAGGTTAGCACACGCACACACACACAAACACCCAACAAAACCAAAACAAACGGTAATGATGATCATAAGGGAGAGAGGGGCGCCATGCAGAATGCGCATGCGCACAGGTCTACCAATGACCAGAGAAGGGAAGGGAATATATCACTTCACTCTACAGTATATATTATTTGAGATAGATAGAGATGGATCGCTTTTCGGGTTGAGTATATACGGGTACTTGTAGATGCGCATGCGCAATTCTTGCCTCTCTTTTAATAACCGGATTCTGGTTTGGGGAGAGTTTGACCCAAAACCTCAAACAGATACATTCTGTCAAAATAAGCGACAGTGTCACAGAATCATGACTGTTCAATGTAAAAAAGGGCGCTTATTTTTTTAATTTCTCTATACGCAGAATTAAATATCCAGAATTTGAAATTGTTTCCCAGAACCGTCTGATGATGATGCAATTAGTGGAGAATTAGAGAATTAACGAATTAGTAACCAAACATTATAATAGAGAGAATTTGTAGTAGTAGACAAAATAATAATTACAATAATATAATAAAATTTCTCTAATTAGTGTGTAAACCAGAATAATTATTTGGGTTGTAGTAGTTTCGAGTGGTGGACTCGAGTATATACTTGAAAATACTCACAATAATCGCTCTTTTAATTATTATATTTATGTGCGATTAATTAATTAATTTTTGAAAAAAGTTGGTAATTTGAACAAAATAGAAAAAATGATAATATGAGTGGAAAAATGAAATAGAAGAGGAAAAGTAGGAAATGTTTTAAAAGTTTCGTTATTCAAGAATATTCTTGCAAAAGAGAATGCTCTTTCAACATCTAACATTTGTTAACAACGACCTAAATTCAAACCCGGAATTGTCAATTTCTGAAAAAATGAACAAAATAATATGTTTTAATGATACTAATTGGTACATTACATTTAAAAAAATTATAAAATTACAAAATATATTGCGAGCACAATCGATCGTTTCATTCTTCTGCATGAAGAAAGAAATGATACAAACTATATGAACGACCCTCTTCTCTAGTTCCCAATTTGATTGACTCATCATCATCATCATCATCAAAATTGATGAGCACAAATGCAAATAAATTTCGAAATGATATATAAATATAAACCCATTTAAGTTTTTTTCTTATCATCATCACAATCTACAAACACATTCATAGACAATTTCAAAATTGTAATTCTCGGTTCTCATTATTTCAAACTTCATCTTCCTCTTCTATTATACGTTCACCTTTAATTGAATTTGAAATTCAATGTCAACAGGGCAAACACACACACACACACACACAGAGGGAATACATTGAAAGAGAAAGTGAGGATAGACATGTGTGCCATTAACATTCAAACATTGTGAGAACAGAGAGAGAGAAGGAAGCAACAGCAACAAGAAGAACAAGAAAGCCAACGCTTCCAAACGAACGCCTACGCATGGGATACGAATAGAAATTGACAATATGGATGCAGGAGAGAGGAAGGGAGAACAGGAGATTGCTTTATTGAATTAGTATATGCGACAACATATATGATATACCCAATTACCCATATGTACGAAATATAGGGTGTTCCAGAAAAAATGGATCCATAATTTTAATGAATTTCTCAAGAATTTTGAACAAATTGACATTCTGATCCTTTTGTTTTTGAATGTCAGCAAATTTCAATCAACAATTTGACATTTCTAGGTCATCGTTCAATTAAGCTGTTTTGAAAAGTTTGAGTTTGAAAAGCTGTTTATTTGTTAAATTAGTTTTAGTAAATGTAAACTTTGTCGGAGCTAAATTTTTGAGATATATGGTTGTGTAAAGCTTCGATTATTTCGCTCTGACTTTGATTTTTGGTTTAATTTTGGATCACCTTATATTATTTCATTTATACCGTACTGTACTGTGTTCATATGTCAGTGAGTCCTTCGCGTGGTCTATCTGCTGTGATCGATCTAGTTTAGAACACTGTTCGAGAAACTCACAAGATCAACACACCGATTAATATTTATATTCGTGGGCGCCCTGACGCCCTCGAATATTGTTGACAGTAGTGTGTCTTGGTTGGTTGATTTGTTGGTCGGTCGGACGGTTGGTGGTGGGTCGATCCTGTCGTCGACCATTTTCTCAAGGTGTTGCAATAAATCTTGCAATATATTCTTCACATAAAAGCGTATCACGTGATATATCTTATATTTTCAAGGTGGAAATGGAATTGTATCGGAAAATTCAATTTATACAGTCTTTTATGAATTTATGGATTTTATATTTTATGATTATTGTTACGACCTAAGGTAAGGTGCGGTAAGGTGTATGCTTTTCCTAATAAATATTACTTAGAAAGTAGCCTTGAAAGTATTTTTAAAATTAATAATAAATTACCATGCTTTTAAGCCATTAAATCCGAGCGCTTATCTGAAATGATCGATCACGGATATGTAAATGTTGGATATCTGAGAGTGCTCAATGATAATCGTAAGTGATGTACACTTTTTACTATAATTTCTAGAACAATTTTTTAATATATTCTCAAACAAACTCAAAGAGATGGTAGATAATAAAGAGATTATTTTTTGTCATTGATGAAAGTTTTCCACAAGGTGAATCTTCAGACTTGAATCAAAAATTTTAAAATAGTATCCATGCGACAGTATTCGTAGAAAAGCGCATGCGCATAATTTTTTTTCAAATTCTAAGAATATAGTTTTTTAAAAATTGAATAAATAAATTGAAAACACAAATACAGAGTTTGAAAGAGAGAATAAAACAAATGAAATTTGCCATTTGTCAAATTGCAATCAAGCAAATGTACGAGATTGACAAATGCACTTCCGTTTTCTGTAAAATTTACGGTTAATTTCAGTGTTGTTTTTAGGTTTGTTTGATTTATGTTGCGTAACTAACTGTACAAACATCATCAATTATGAAAGATTGGATTTTATATTCTACTTTTATTTTACAATTGTAAAAATTCACTAGACCAAACGAACTTATTTACACTTTGCTTTATTATTTTGATTTTAGCTTTTGCTTTGACTTTTGCTTTGAATTCTGCTTTGAATTCTGCTTTTTCAAATTATTCCTGTGAGAGAAGTCATCTAAGTTAATTTACTCGTATAGTCATTAATTTTGGAATACAGAAATGCAAATTCAAAATGCACAAAAACGACAAGACAAAATTTACGACAAAAGAACTGAATATTATTTCGTCATTTGCTCTACTTTACTTCATTTCTACACTTTATTACTTTGAATTGCACAACAATGAGATATTAATAACTTTTTAAGGTAGAGCGACAGTTAAAGGTATTTTGCAAGAGAATTATGGTGAGAGAAAAAGCCAAGGAGAATGTGTTGGGTGATCCAATGGAATTTATTTGGGATTTTTTTATTCTTTTGTACTTTGAACAGTGTTTAATGAACACGCCTTTTATGAATCACCCTAATTGTATTACTAAATTTTCTATTTTTATGTTTAAATTAATGAAAATGAATGCATTTTGCATTACTTCTTCTTTGTGATGCAAAAAATCGAATGAAGAATGATTTTTGTTTTCAATTTAGTTTATTTTATTTTTACTTTCCATTACATTCACTTTCCATTCAATTCACAATTCAATTCAAATTGAATTGTGTGTTTGATTCACATGAGAAAAAGTTGATGAAGAATAAGAATAAATGTGATGCAGGGAAGAGGAAAGTAAATTGGGAATTTGATTTATTTCGAGAATTTTTTTTGTTTAAAGAAAAATAAAATAAAAATTTGATTATTTTCGACTAAGTGATTTTGGTGAGTTTGTTTGTTTGAAAAGTTTCTCAAATGCTCGAAAATGTTTGACGGATTCACGAATGCACAAATCGTGTATATTTATAAATTGTGTCAAACTCGTCAAATGGTCAGATGTAGCCCTGCCAACTCTCAAAATCCGCACGGTGGGCTAATCGTACAGTACGTATAACAGTTACTTTTCTACATGAAAATATGAGCGAGAGCGGCTTAGTGGTTTAGCCTTCTGCCTCATATAAACCAAGTCGGTGGTTCGAGCCATCGAATTGACAAACTTTTTATTTTGTTTTTTTATTTATTAAATTGATTTAAGGAATCTTAATCGACCAATTGGTGAGCTGGAAAGATTCTCAAATGGAGTTAGTGGATTTTATCCACCAAATGGTGGCTGGAAAATAATGTGCAATTGATTTGTCATGAATGGTGTGGACTACGACATGAAATAATTGATCGAAGGTTCCAAATGGTGATGGTTGGGTTGCTCGAAGATTACCCGGAAAATTTTTCTTTATTTTGTGGGATTCTACAATTGAGTTGATTTTTTTAATTTATCCATCCAATTAACTGTTGGAAATAGTTGAAGTTGAAAATAATGAAATGTAAATTGATTTGTTTGGAATAAGGATACCGATAATTCGAGTTTCCAAATTTTTGAATTCTTGGTTAGAAATTATCAAAAATATATTATTTGATTATAATAATTTTGTAAATATTGCATCATTCTGTCATATTCCTGACAACCCAAACAAGTTATATTCAATTAGCGAGTTAAGTTAGGTTTGACCCTTTTATGACAATTTTAAGTAAATCTAAAGAATTTCGTTAACATCAGATTATTTAGATTATTGGAATAATAATGATCAAACCAAAAAAACACAAAAAAATTGAATATACTGAATAGTATATAATATTTTCAAATATGTCCTTAGTTGTGAATCAAATGGGTTATGACTAAAATGAACAAAGCCCCCAAATTGATGGATTAATCAATAATCACTAATCGGAAATTAGAATCTTGAATTTACCTAATTCAACTTTGAATGAATTATTTCTAGACTTGTGTAAAAGAGAGAACTTGCTTTTAAATTTTATCATTTTTCAGGCATTCATAAAACACGGATCTATTGGAGAATATCTGAATCGCTTCAAGGTACCTCAAATAAAAATATCAACAGCTTGTTTAGTTTGCATTATGAACGAAAAAATCCAAGCGGTATTGATCAAAGCACACCATGGCCCACTTTTCACTATTCAAAGATATAAGATCAGATGGGTAATCGGGAAACTGATTAGCGAACTTGGAATCTTTCGATCTTGTAAATCTTCGAGCAACCCAACAATTTTCACCAGAAACCTTTGATCAATTATTCCATGTCGTAATCCTCACGATTAATGACAAATCATAATTGTCGGAGCGGAACGTCGAGCGAGCGAGGCGAGCGAGTAAGTGTAGTGACGACTCTGCGTTGACTCAAATGGAAAAGGCTTGTCCTTGTGATATCTTCAATACGGTTCAATGGATCGGTCTGAAAATTTTACACAGTGTTCTGGTTGGGGTGAAGTTGTGCCTTTTGGCTAATAGGCCAAAGGTCAACGAAGCAGCGATTTTTCAAAAAATAAGTCAAATTTTGCATAGAAATGTGTAGAGACCGAGTGTCAACAATGGGTGTAATAACACCCTCAATTCTGCACTCCTAGTATACTAGGATTCAATATATGACTCCTTACATACATGTATGAAATCTTCCTATACCAATATGTAATCTATGTATACAAAGATATTTAATTATCCTAGTATATCAGGATTGCAAAATACAGGTATGCAAGGAATGAATACTAGTATACTAGGATTGTTGCTAATCCTGGTATACAAAGATAAATTATCCTTGTATACTAGTATTATGGAATCCTGATATACTAGGATGATTATTTTTGTATAAGAATCGAATGATGATGTCTTTAGACGAATGCATTTAAAAGTTTATCACCTAAACCAAATGTAATTAATTATGAGCCATTGAAAACTATTTCAAATTCAGATTCTCAATCAATCAATATGGACATTACTCCATATTATCCAAAGTAAAACTTTGGCCTCGGAACTTTACTAATTTGGTAAAAATACCAGTGTGAAAATGAATCAGATGAAAAACAATAAATTATTGTCAATAACCAAATAATAATAAGCACACACGCCAAGCAGCGCCCGCTGTGGTAGTGACAAACACATTAACACAATAGTAATGTGATTCATTGTGGGTGTGTTTGTGTCTTAGAACAAATTTCATAATATTGACTGTATCTGTTCAAAAACATTGAACCATTTGATTTGACGATTCTTTGTACAGGATTACGGCTATACGGTTCAATGGATCGCTCTGTAAATTCGGGTGTAGGTGTAGACGACCTGTTTGCATTTTTGGCACATAAGGTCAAATGTCACCGGATATTTAAAAAATAATGATTAATATTTTTAATCAATGTGTATTGATGAATAGGTTAGGTGTGTGTTTAAACAATTGTTGCACTCTGATGGCACATCGATGACTGAACTGATAAAGAAAGTGTTCGCGATACCGCCGCTCCGACTTCACGCCAACGGCGTAACTTAAGACTAGTAGTCTAATCAACAGCTTGTTTGGTTTGCTTTATAAACGAAAATTCTGAACACTGTTCAGTGAACAGTATTGATCAAAGCACATCATGATCTATATTCACTATTCGAATATGTAAGATTGGATGGCTAATCGAGAAAACTGATTTGTGAAATTGAAAACTTTCGGCACTGGATCTTTTTAGAACCACAGATTCAACGCTTTTATTAGCCGAATGTTTTATAGTGACTTATAATGACAAGAGACGGCCTGACCACAATCTAGATTCAGTTAATCTTTGAACATTACCATGGCAACCTTTGATTAATTGTTTCATGTCGTAATCCATACGATTCATGACAAATCAATTGCACATATCACTAGTCTTAAGTTACGCCGTTGGCGTGAAGTCGGAGCGGCGGTTTCGCGAACACATTTACTTATCAGTTTAGTCATCGACGAGCCATCAAAGTGAAACTGACAAAATTTGCAGAACGATAGCCGTAATCCAGTACACTATGTCGTCACTTTATTGATTCAATTTTTTTTGGACAGTTACAGTCAACAGTATGGAATTTAGTCCAAGGTAGGCACAATCGCACTTACTGTGTGAATCACAGCACTCCTGTATGGATGTGTCTGTCACTGCGCATCCCCTTTGCTCACAGCGGGCGTGCTGCTCGGCGTGCGTGCTTAACTGTTTTGCACAGCCACTGTGGACACTCTGTCCTTACACATTTCTATACAAAATTTGATTTATTTTTTAAAAAATCACTACTCCATTGACCTTAGACTTTTATGGGCACAAGCACATCTTCACCCCAACCAGAACATTGTGTAAAATTTTCAGACAGATCCATTGAACGGGTATAGCCGAAACTGTCTACACAAGCCTTTTCCAATTGAGTCAACGCAGAGTCGTCACTACACTTACTCGCTCGCTTCGCTCGCTCGATCGTTCCGCTCCGACAATTATTTCCAGAACTATTTCCAACCCCAATTTGGTGGATAAAATTCACTAACTCAATTGGAGAATCCTTCCGGATCATCATTTGAGGAATTAAAAGCCGTATGTCAATTTAATAAATAAAAATAAAAAAAGTTTGTCAATCCGATGGTTCGAACCACCGACTTGGTTTATATGAGGCAAAAAGCTAACCCGCTATGCCGCTCTCGCTCATATTTTCATGTAGAAAAAGTAACTGTTATACGTACTGTACGATTAGCCCACCGTGCGGATTTTAAGAGTTGGCAGGGCTAGTCAGATGCAAAATAGTCATTATAGTCAAAATAGGCAAATAAAATAATTTATCTAATTTTTTGATTTAAAACAATCTTTATTAAAACTTATGCAACTTATTTTGTCCAAATCGTCCAAATATCTTATTTAAATAAATTAAAGTTTTCACAAAATCAAGTTATCCAATTTTTCTGTATCATTTTATAATAATTACGCAATCATTGGCAGACAGAACATTAATTGTCATTAAAGTGGTATAAAAAAAGCGTAAAAACCCACACAGAGATATTTGGAGACAAAATCAGCAATAAAGAAACATACAGAAACGGAAAGTGTCATTAGGCAATTGTACGAAAGCTGCTGGAAAAAAGGGGGAATTAACCCAAAAGAAGAAGAAGATTCGAGAGTGTGAGAAAATGTACCGAGACAAGGGAAATGGACACAGACTATGGGGACAAATTAAGTGAAATGAATCCGAAAGCCTGAGCTAATTTGGAAGTTAGGAGAAAAGAAGTAGACTAAAGTTGGTGAGCACAGTAAAGGTTATCTGTGCAATTAGTGGTTAGACTGTTGTGACTGTAAGTGATGGTGCAATCCTAATGGTAACCAACCACACTCAACTAGACAGAGGAGACAATAATAATGAGAATCCTGTGAGTCCAACTGAGTGGAACAATCGAAAAGAGCAAAACAAGTAGAAGAAGTGGTAGAAGAAGGAAAAACAAAAAGAAGAATACTAGAAAAGTGCATTAGGTTATTAGGTGAATGAATGAGAGAGGGTTAGTTGGACAGACAGACAGACAAAATGAATGAATGAATTGGGTTGATTCATTATTGTGGTTTTGAAAATAAGATCCACAAATAAGCAAACAGCTGATTTCACCTCACTGCAGTGCTTATATGTGGATAGCCCTTTAGAGCGGGACTTATTATGGCTACTCTAGGCGAAAGTTTTTTTTCTATGAGAAGGTATTCCTGATTTTTTCATTTTATTTTTCTAATTTACTCAACTCTACCTAACAATTTTACTTTCTAAACTAATCAATAATAAGTCAATATATATGTTTGTTTGTATATTCTCAACACACAATAGAAACTCTCCTGGTCACTAACCGGAAGTTCTATTCATTGTATATATCTTAATGTTAATGTTGCAAGTCCATTACATTAGCACAAGACAATAGAATACAACCTTGTTGTTGTTGTTGAGTTGGTCACGTAACAGAAAGAGAAAGTTGTAAAGATAATAGAAACCATATAAAAGTGTGTGCCCTTCTGTTCCCCCTCTCAGTCTGTCCCTTTCTCTTAACTGTATTTCTTCTTCTTTTTGTTACGTGTGTGATGTCACACTTATGGTGGTGGTCTGTTTTTGGGGTTTAAAAAATAGAACCAGACCACCAACATCATCATCAAAGTGGAAGACAAGCCAAAAACTTTATGTTCACGATAGAGTGATTAATAAGTCACAGAATAATTTTAATTCTAGTATCTTTGATTGTGCATTGGTTTTTGGGTCAGCAGTATTAACAGCGGGTTTAACAAGGCAACTGATTTTCCTTGTAAAAATTATGTCATATTTAACGTACATTCAAGCGATATTTGCGAAACCAGTCATTTCGCAAAATGCCAGACAAATCTCCCGTCAAACTGCAAAATTGTTTAATTTAAGACAATTTCGGTATTTGCTTAGTCAATTCGCAATTTGACTAGTCATTTCGAGATCTGGCAAAATGCACGCCGGCATAGCATATTTTTGATAGAAATTTGCGGGCATTTGTTTAAGAAATTCGCAATTTGACTAGTCATTTCGGGAAATGTTAAATGAAATCCGTCAAAATGAATTAATTTGATTAATTAATTGATAATTGATTAATGATAAATTCTCCAAGTTAATAAAATATAGTTTGTATAAAATCAATGTTTTTCATTCAATAAACTTTAATTAAAAACAACTAAAAACTTAATTTGATTTATATTTAATGCATAAAATATGAATAAAAAATTTCACATTGTTTTTTTAATTTGTCGGAGTGCATTTTGTCCGATCTCGAAATGTCTAGTCAAATTGCAAATTGACTAGGCAAATGCCGAAATTTTCCAGTGAGATATATGAACAAGACCACTATCCACTGTTCCTGCATAGGCGCCAACGGGTTAACATTTTTCATCTTTCATCATCTCGATGACAAATTACATGTACAATCATCATCATCATATTCAAGTGCATAGGAAGTTTGTGATGAGCATTCGTAAGTATACGATAAGATAACCACTATCATGAGAAAAAGAAGAAGGGAAGGAAATAACAAGGAAAGCGTGACCAATTGGCTTTTAATGATGCAAACACATTGCAAATCATAATTGAAATAATGAATTGCTTCTTTGATTTTAAATTGATAGATGTCAAGATGTTCTAAACAGATTGTAATGATACGTCAAGTTTAACTTTTAAAAGTTACGGAAGAAGGAACGCACCTTTCAGAAAGGTGCCTCATTCACTATCACAATTATACCCTCAAATATTAATAAACATAATATTATTATTCATATTATTCATAAAACGTAGAAGCGGTGATTTCATATTTGTGACTGTCTGTGTTTACGTCAACAAATATGAATTCATATTCATAACTCTTATTTATAACTTATGAAGGTAAAGGTAGGGCGAGTGCGATGAGGTATAAAGGTGATAAAACATGTGTTGGCTGCGTGTGAGTGAGCTGATAAGAAGAAGAGAAATGCTGGGAATTTTCTCAATAGAGACAACAACTGACACTCACTTATAAGTAATTATTTACCTTGTTCTTGTTGGTAGTGTTGTTGCTGTTGCTAACGGGAAGGTATCGTATAGTGTTGAATAGTTGAAATTCCATGTTTTTAATCTTTATTTCTTTTAAAGTGAATAATAATGTTAATGCAAAGTTATATTTAAACTTGTTATTCAATTCTTCTTCCTGGAAGAGCATAATAAATGAAAATGCTTTATTCTGTAGAACATTTTGGGTATAACGGTAAAAGTCGTTAGAGTGGCCTTTATTTAGGTTCGGCTTTTCGTGTTCTTAAGGTTGAAATATTGTAGGTTTTTGTTTCTTGCTATTTGATGTTCGATATTGGATGTTAGCTTTTGGATGTTAGTTGTTGGATATTTGCACTTGGGTGTTTTCTATTGGTCTATTTGCAGACTATTGGCCAAAGCCTAAGATATTTCAGATAGACTATTGGCTATTGAATGTTTGTTTATTGGATGTTAGTTGTTGGATATTGGTAATTGGTTTTTGGTTTTTAGTTTTTGGTTTTTGATTTTTGGTTTTTGGTTTTTGGTTTTTGGTTTTTGGTTTTTGGTTTTTGGTTTTTTGGTTTTTGGTTTTTGGTTTTTGGTTTTGGTTTTTGGTTTTTGGTTTTTGGTTTTTGGTTTTTGGTTTTTGGTTTTTGGTTTTTGGTTTTTGGTTTTTGGTTTTTGGTTTTTGGTTTTTGGTTTTTGGTTTTTGGTTTTTGGTTTTTGGTTTTTGGTTTTTGGTTTTTGGTTTTTGGCTGTTGGATATTAGCATATGGAAGTTAGCAATTGGTTGTTGACTATTAGTTTAAACCATAGATAATATTTTTAATAGCTATTGGGTAATGGAGTTTGTTATTTGATGTTGGATGTTATCTATTGGATATTGGCTCTAGGATGTTGGTTGTTGGATGTTAGCATATGATAGTTTGCTATTGATTGTTGGCCATTAGTTAAAACCCTAGATAATATTCTTAATAGCAATTTGGTATTGGAGTTCGTTATTGAATGTCGTATGTTATCTAATGGATAGTAGCTGTAGGATGTTAGTTGTTGGATGTTGGTAATTGGTTGTTGGTTTTTGGATGTTAGTTGTTATATGTTAGCATATAGTAGTTTGCTATTGGTTGTTGACTAATGGTCAAAACCATAGATATTTCTGATTGACTATTGACTGTTGGTTGCTTGTTATTGAATGTTAGCTGTTAGATGTTAACCGTTGGATGTTAGGTGTTGGCTGTTGGCTGTTATCTGTCAAATGTTAGACCCATGAGTGTCAGTTATTGATTGTTGACTATTGGCTGAAATCTAATGGATGTTAGCCCTAGGCCATTAAGTTAATAAACCCCCACTTCACTATGTAGACTTCAAACTTTGCCTGTGTGTCAACAATTTTGTTATCCGTGACAAATAAATATATATTCAAATTATATTAATATTATTATTAATTATATTATTTTCTAAATCAAAAGCAACTATACTCATATTTTGTTCTTCTGTTATATATCTAGCGAAACACAAAACACAAAATCTTTTTTCAAGATTGTAATGAATCTCTGTTTTGTACACTCTAGGGAAAGTGGCAAAATTGTCAACAGAGAAACTCTGAAAACTACTTCCACCGTACTGCCAAAACAGATATGTCCATTTGTGCCTTTGAAATAGGAAAAATTTAAAATTGGAATTTCCACTTTTCACTTGTTTGGGTCTACCTACACCACTTTGATGTACACCGCGTCGTACTGTACCTTGTACTGTGCCTTCATACACGGTTGGGCTCCCAAAATAAGTGATCCATACACCTCCGTGGAATATTCCACTGGTCTCAATAGACACCAAGCCGTATCGTATACAGCAAAGGCGATACACAGCACACAGTTCCACTCAGTACCAACCCAAAACCATTCCTTTTAATGCAAACACACATTCGATTATTAATATAATGGTCATATGTATTGAGTGAGTAGTAGATCTATTAATAGAACTGTGCCAAACACTCTCACTCCATTCGTCAATAGATTTTATACATACGATATATGAGATGAACATACACACACACACACACACACACACACACACACACACACACACACACACACACACACACACACACACACACACACACACACACACACACACACACACACACACACACACACACACACACACACACACACACACACACACACACACACACACACACACACACACACACACACACACACACACACACACACACACACACACACACACACACACACACACACACACACACACACTTATTTACATACTTGCGGATCGAAAATAGTTTTCGGATAATAAACATATGAATATTATTAATAATAAGGAAGGAAGAGGAAAGGCATAAAAAGTTGAAAAGGAAATGGATATATATTTGTGGATGGGTACAGGGTGTTGCACTAAATGTATTGAAACTCGATCACGCTGTTTGTGAATGCTTCATTTTACTGTAACGACTTATATGGACAGTTCCGCTGTATCTAAGTGTTGGTAGTTTATCTTGCTAGTGTAAAAAAAACTTATTAATTTGTATAAGTCCAATCAAATTGTAACGACTTATATGAACAGTTCCACTTTATCTAACAATTGTAAGTATGGACTGTTTATCTTGTTAATGTATAAAAACTTATCAATACGCTATTTGTATAAGTCCAATCAAATTGTAACGACTTATATGAACAGTTCCACTTTATCTAACAATTGTAAGTATGGACTGTTTATCTTTATAATGGTAGAAATCTATCTACATGCTATTTGTGAATGCTTCATTTTACTGTAACGACTTATATGAACAGTTCCACTTTATCTAACAATTGTAAGTATGGACTGTTTATCTTTATAATGGTAGAAATCTATCTACATGCTATTTGTGGATGTCTCAACAGTTTCATTGTATCTACATCACGTCTGTTGAACTTGATAGTACAAGAGCTTGTTAATACGTTTTTATGTATGTTTCATCTAAACGTAACGACTTATATGAACAGTTCCGCTATATCCAAGTATTTTATCTTCAAATCTTTTTTTCCAATAATAAAATTATTTTAGATTTAATTTACCCGGAAAAAACCTAACCCATTTAGCAGTTAGCAATCAAACTTATTTAGGTCAAGAATAAGCTTAACAAATTCTTGAGTTTTTCAAAGTAAAATCGGAAAATTACCAACAGTTTCAATTTCCCCCAAAAATAAACCCAAAACAATGTTTTAAAACTCCCTAAAAATAGCAACTCTAAAGAGTAACCCGAATTTAGTAAATGTAATTTAAAATGAACAAACCCGTTTAGAAACACAACAACAGTTTGAATTAAATACAAATTTAGCGTAAACAAAATATGTTATTATAAATTGATCTAAAAATATGATCATAAATTATGTTATGCAAAGAAAAACTCTAAAGAAACGTTGTGTTTATGAAGTATGAACCCGTGAAATGTGCCTTTCGGTAAATCTAAACATAAACCTAAACAAATACAAACTCGTACTCCAAACTCGAAAAACTAAATTTGGCAAACTCAGTGTAGGATTCATCATGTTGTGTGTATATGTGTTTGGTTAGGTTAGGTTGAAACTATTTTTAGGATCTGGTACTTCCATTGGTTGCACAATCACCAAAAGGCATAACAAGGTTTCATTATTTGTAAATAGACCTAACTATAGTTAGAACCATTTTGGAACGGTTTGGTTTCTGATCAACATCCAATTACACAACTGATATTAGACAATATATGGATATTGGTTAAAGAAATATACATTTTCGATTGAAGCTGCTATTGCTGTTGCATTTACATTAAATATAGCCTGCCTACACACCAAAGTAATATTATGGGTAGATATAAATAGAACATGAGAATAGAGGGCAATGTGAAAGTGTTTGAAAATGAAATTGCAATCTGTTATATATAGACATCCGTGGATGCGGGGTGAGAGTGTGTGTGTGTTAGGGGACAGAGGGGTGCTGTGCCCCACCCCCTTCTACTTCATCTACTGCCCTACCACTACGCGACCGAGTAAAGCACATATATTCGTTCACCGATCACTGTCGCCTGTATAACCCAAACCCATGAAAATGTAGGTCAAATTTGTTTTCGTGCAAAATAATCATTTTCTCGGCTTGCTCTTTCCTCTCTCTCTCTCTCTCTCTCTCTCTCTCTCTCTCTCTCTCTCTCTCTCTCTCTCTCTCTCTCTCTCTCTCTCGCTCGAGTGTCTCATTCTGTGTGTCGGTCGATGAGTTTGGAGTTGTATGTTGCTAAATTTAGATTTTCGGTCATGGAATTAGGAGGGGTAGGGAGACGAGAGAGTTCAATCAGAGGGGTCTATCATTAAAACCAGGATATGAGTGCACTAAGTAGTTCAATAAGTTTCTGTAAGTTTAATGGTTTTTCGATGAAAATCTGTTTTCGGGTTACTTTTTGAACATGTTTTCAATTGAGGGTCAAAGGGGCATTGGTTGTTTTTACGATGATGATTGAACTTCTATAAAGAGCTTTTCCCGGGGAACGCGTCGTTGTTCATGTTCGTAACACTAATTAGTTAGTATGTGTTTGTGTGTGTGCCCATTGTTGTATCCAATTGGAAATCTAATTAAAAATGCGATCAACGAACGAGCGCACACAGACCCACATTCGTACTAGTGATGATGATGGTTGGTTGGAGGGACAGAAATAGATTTAGCGATTGCTATTTTTGGGATTTTGGGATAGGACAAATTGAGAGTTGAGTGAGAGTGGAACGACGAGGAGGGTCGATCAAATTGCTCGCACATAACACAAGCACAACAAGCTCATATGGAATGGAATATGACTGATGATTGGAACGTGATATGCCGCACTGGTTTTCACCACTTGTCATCAATTGCTACATATTCGAATAGGAGAGGATTGTGGCTGGTGGTTGTTGCGAAATGGACAGGTTGAAGAAAATAAAGGTCATATGTGATCGTATACTAAAATAGAGTAGACGGTCATAAATATAGATTATTTGGGCGTTCACTGAATTGTAATTTGGGTAATCCAAGATTTTGAAATTTTTCTTTTGGTTTTCTGCTGTTGGATGTTAGTTTTGGATATTTGCTGTTGGATTTTAGTTTTGGATATTTGCTTTTGGATATTTGCTGTTGGATGTTAGTTTTGGATATTTGCTGTTGGATATTAGCTGTTGGATGTTAGTTTTGGATATTTGCTGTTGGATTTTAGTTTTGGATATTTGCTGTTGGATGTTAGTTTTGGATATTTGCTGTTGGATTTTAGTTTTGGATATTTGCTTTTGGATATTAGCTGTTGGATGTTAGTTTTGAATATTTGCTGTTGGATGTTAGTTTTGGATGTAAGTTGTTGGATATTAGCTGTTGGATGTTAGTTTTGGATATTTGCTGTTGGATGTTAGTTTTGAATATTTGCTGTTGGATGTTAGTTATTGGATATTTGCTGTTGAATGTTAGTTTTGGATATTTGCTGTTGGATTTTAGTTTTGGATATTTGCTGTTGGATTTTAGTTTTGGATATTTGCTGTTGGATGTTAGTTTTGGATATTTGCTGTTGGATGTTTGCTGTTGGATGTTTGCTTTTGGATATTTGCTGTTGGATGTAAACTTTTGGATGTTAGTTGTTGGATGTTACATTTTGGATGCTGGTTTTATGTTAGCCTTTAGATGTTAACACATTGTTTCTATTAGTTGTTAACACCATTATTCCAATCAGATCCAAAATCTGTCTCCATTTCTTTTGGATATTCCACAACAAACAATCGATTATCACTATCGATACTATCGTTCATCATCATTTTTTAGAACGCTATGTATATATGTCCAATTGATCCAAATATTAATAATCAATAAAACAGTAAAACTAAGTGCATTATATCTAAGCATTACTACTCGTCTTATCGATTCACCCCCCTCAATTATTGTCTCTCAATTCTGTAATCACCCAGCACAACCAATTGGAAACAATTGGAATATATAACAATATACAATGTATCTATTATAGATTGTATACCGAGAAAACTGCTGTTTTCACCCAATGCACCAACACACACTCACTCACACAATCTAATAATGATGATTCAAATGTCAAACAGTGAGACACGAGGCAAAAAGTGTACTACTAGAAATAATACAATGTGACATAACTATTAATTTGATATACGATCAAACGAATGAATGCGAAGGAAGAAAAGATCGTGCAAAACATTAATTTGGCTTGTTCAATAAGTTTGTGGCTACAAATTAGCATTCATAAGAATATTCTTGAGTTATTATGCTCAAAGTTATTTATAATTGACCTTTAACCTTTACTTGAAACATATAAAGACGTTTGATAATCTTCAAAATTATCCAATCTAATTCTGAAACTAATTGAGTTAATATATTTTCTATTTGCACAATCTTACGAGATTCAACCAACCACTTCTACTAAAAAGACAAGCCCAAATTGAGGCAATACCAAATTTAACGACAATTCAAAATTGCACCAAAATTGTACGTCCCAAAAGTGCACTATTCCATTATTAACAATTCATAAAGTTATTACCCATTGCAGAGTAATAATTATCATAATATAATTTAATGATAATGATGATGATGACATTATTTTATTATATTTCATTTCAACAACAGAAATCTTAACGGAACTAAAAATAGCCTACAAGAATATTCTTGCTAATTTGAATCGTAAGAAAGGAGACATTAATAAAAAACACCAAAATTATAAGTAGATAAGAATATTCTTGTGATAATAATGAAGGGTTCATAAGTTCATTAAAGTAAAGAATATTCTCTGTGTGTGCTAGTTCACAGAATGTTCATGCACATCCGGTTGTGTGTTGGTGGTAAGGGGGATAGTAGAGTAGGCGGGAGAACGGCCCCTGAGGGTTCACCTCACAAATATAGTTACGAAAGCAAAGGAATGTTAAAGTGGTCGCTGATACCCCAAGCCTTCGTAACTGTATATGTGAGGTGGACCCTCAGGGGCCGTTATCCCGCCTATAGTAGAAGGTAGAATTTTAAATTGGAACCCTAAGGAATATTCTTTAATGCACTACTCTTACACAAGAGAGACAAGATTAAAATGTTGTTTTTATTTTTTAATATTAAAAATAAACAAATTCTCTTAATTAAGATTCATGACATTTCAGTGATTTAAAGAATTTTTAAACAAGAATATTCTTTAAGGCCGTTCAAAAAGAACGCTATTTGCGAACCACCCCCTCAAAAAGTCTTAATCTTTCTTGGTGTTTCGAAATTTTGAAAAAAAGAAATAACTTTATAAGATCCATGTTCTAAAGTTCAATGTTTTTAAAAGACAATTTCTCAAGAGTTGTGTAAGACAGGAAAGTTGTACGGCGAATTACCAAAGATAACAACAAAACAAAATTATTGCCAAATAATAACCGAAACATAAAAACATATTTCGAAATTTGAAATTCTATGCGTTTAATAAATGGACAAAATATAATTGTTGCAATAATTTCGGAAAATAAGAGACAATTTCATAAATTTCTCAAATTTTTGATTTTCTATATATTTCCAAGAAGAGATAATTTAATGGAGAATTTTATTGAATCATCAACAGCAACAAAGTCATAAAATCATTTCTACTGCCAATTCCTAATGAATTGCCTTTACACTGCAAAAAGTTACTTTATAACAAGTTTGAGTGTTGTGACGAAAGCTGAGTGAGTGAGGGAAATTGTTGAAATAATAAATAAAAATGAAATTAACTTCAACTAAGAGTGGATTCTGTCATTCTACGATGGGGGACAATTCTCTCTCTCTCTCTCTCTCTCTCTCTCTCTCTCTCTCTCTCTCGTTGGTTGAGCAATCAGAAAAGAAAAAGTTAATTTATATTTTGAGATATAATTTGAAAAGAAAGTTTCCGTAAAGTCATTATGATGTGAAATGGTAATGAAAGAAGATGAAAGTTTAAAGAGTGAAAAAGGATATTAAATAAAGAATATATTTAAGTTGTGGTGGTTGTATATTTATAGAATTTCAAAGTTTCACAAGAAGGAAATAAAATAAAGTAACTGTAACTTTTTAATAGCGCTAATTCGTAATTGAATTCTATAAATAAGTTTGGAATTAATAAGCAATTTTTAAATTACATATACGACTTCTACGTAGGACCCCGTAGCAAATAAAAATCGATCCATTTAATAATTCCTCATATATTATTTTGAAACATTGAACCAAACATTAGCAAAAATTTTTTTATTAGAATCATTAAAAACAAAACTTTGAAATGTCAATCCATTAAGTACTAGAGAAGAAGTGTATTATCTAATCTCAAAATGATATAAATAATAGAAATGCCAAGCTCAAAAACAACTTCAAAATATAAACATTATACTTGAGAGGAGAGGTGCAAAAGTTTGACATTTCGGTAATCACTTATATGAACAGGACCAAAATAAAGAAACTTGTAAATCAATGCAAATACGGAATCATCTTACAAGTAGCCTATGTTTGAATGTTCTCCGTAGTCTCGAAACTGTCCAGGCGCTGAAAGAATGTCACCACAAAGTACGCCTTCTGAATCGGCGTAATCGGCGACTTCTAAAAATTGCTGCGATTCTAATATTGAACCGAATAGTCTTGAATCAGTATTACGAGTATTGCAAGACTGCACTCTTCATTGACGAACTCATCAACCATCAAAAAGGCGAACATTTGCAGAGAGTGGAGGGAAACTACTGTTTCAGGTATAGTGCCTACTTTGATCACCTCAGAGCAAGCAGTTTTCTGCTAATATTTCTCGAATTATCACCAAATTCCGAACCAGCCTAGGAGACTTATCTATTGTGTGTACCTAGATTCTTACGTAAAGCAGGAGTAGGAAATTGAGGATTACCGTAAATTCCCGAATATAGTCCGCGCCCATGTATAGCCTGCACTTTTGGAATGTCCACTAATTGACCCATTATAAACTTGGTTTAGGGGTAGATTTTAAACTAATTTTACGTTACTTGTTTTATTTTGAATGCTACGTGCCCGAAAATACCCCAAAATAAAGTAAAATTTGAGGTAGAAATGTGAAAAATAAAATGAAATTGAAGATTTGCAAGGATGGATGAAAACTTTCAAAATGTATCCTGTGTATAGCCCGCAAAAGGCCACGAAAAAAAATTGTTCCGTCTATAGCCCGCGGGCTATATTCGGCAATTTACGATAATTGAATATTGTAGTGCATTTTCATTATGTTACCCTTTAACACTTTGATTAGCAATGAACGCATCTTGTGTGTGTGTGTGTGTGTGTGTGTGTGTCCCAAATGAACTTTTTCTTATCTTCTTCTGTTTCTTGAGTCATCAAGTAGAAAGATTGTGAGTAGAGTGACTAGTAATAGTGACTATTAGTAAGCGTTCTCATTTTTCAGTTATCATATGATAATATGCCCATGCGCAAATAAGAGCACATAAAAAGTCCAAAAGTCAAAAATATATTTCACATGTTCGACCTATGGCTGTGCATTTAAAAAGTACAGTGCAAAGTTGAAGTTTGAAAAATGGAAAATTTCACAACTGTGACCGTTGGTTGGCACATTTGGTTTGTGTTTCTATTTGTTTTTGCTTGTTTTTTGTGCTTTTCTATTTCACGCACTTGCTGTGTGCTGTGATGCTTGATGCAAAGTTCATTTTGTCGATAAGATGCTCTGCTGATGATTCACATCACAAAATATACTGTTGACATTGTTCACATCACTCGTCCAGATGACCAGATGAATAGAACATTTCACAACTGCGCAATACTTTTTACTATATAAGTACACGCTCAACAATAAAAATTCACTCATTCAATATCTTGACTTGATTGGTATTGGTTTGGTTTTTTGTTTTGCTTTTCAACTTTACGATCGAATCGATGTTTTCGTTTTGACTTTAGCATTTTTCATTTTGCAATTTCATTTTTCAAGGAGTTTCCCGTGTGAGTACTGAAGGTTTTGTTGTGTGTTCTCAATTTGTAACCTTCTTTATCTTATTCACTGTAGAATTGCGCTAATTTGTTTTTGCACCCGACCGAATTTGGTAGATCACGAATACATTTGTCTTCATCAAGTCTTCATCTTTATCTGAAATGACTTTTTCTGTTTTATGCCTCTTGTCCATGCGGCTTCGCCATGTAGCTTTAATGGCCACTCTACTTGCAGTGGCGCTCTTTACGGTTAGTCTCTGTAGTATCCTAATTGATCTCATCTACTAATCCTAAACCTAATCTATTCCACAGGATTGTAGTAGCATCCAAGAGGATGAAGAAGGGGGAGTAGTTACTAGAGCGCCACCGTCAATTACGACTGAGGCACCAGAAGAGCTTTTTAGGAATCTATGTACCGAGGACAGGAACACCTTTGCCGATTGGATTCATATCATGGGAGTGATTGATGGACAGCTGTATGCCATCACCGCTGATTACCACTGGAGCGTGTACGAACTGAACCAGTGCACTCGGCATCATCCTCGTCGCTGCATGACGGTGAGCGAGCCAGTCAAGTTAAAGGACAAATGGCCCGAACTTGCACAAACCATCAAGCAAGCGATTGGAAGAGGACTTCGCGCAAATTTCGATTTCAAAAATGTACCAATTAACGATGTGGTCTTTATGAAGAGTCCGGACAGTGCGGCTGATGATTTGGCATTGTTTCGAGGTTACTTTGGACATGGACTGCCTCAGTCAGCTGCAACGCCATATCTAGCATTTAACTTTGACAACAAAACTAAAACAAACATGCATTCGGATATGGAAATTTTACAATTTCCGGGTATTTGGATTTCTTCGGATTTAGAAAACAAGGCCTTCCGTCTATTCAGTCGTGGCACTCATTTGGGCGAATTCACTGTGCGATGGGAGCGTGCTGGCTGGCAGCAAACTGAATCTTTGTTTGTATCGCCTGTGAGCAACTCGCGAAAAGTCTTTTGTGACCAAACGAGGGGAGACCCACAAGATAACTGGCTTGAACTAGTGGATCAAGACAAGAACAGCTGTGAAGCGCAAATGACTTGGACGTTGGAGAAAGGAGTGTTCTTTCAACATTACTTTTACTTGTTTTCGAAGGACCGTGTGCACTATTTCTCCGAAGATGCCCTACGAAGAAGGACAGTTTACATGTCAAGTTCGTTCGATAATTTTTTTCATTGCGAATCGAATTAATTGCTGACTAGTTGTCGTTGTAGTTGAATTCAATTCGCAATGAAAAAAGTTTTCGAAAGAACTTTACATGTAAACTGTCCTTCTTCGTACATTACATTGCACACATGTCCCTGCGGATTGATGTGTATGCCGTGTTTTTGGCACCTCACCATAGGTGAGCGGCTTAATTTGTTTGTTTTACGAATAAAGTTGTTACATCTCTCTCTCTCTCTCTCTCTCTCTCTTTCTCCCTCTCTCTCTCTCTCTCTCTCTCGCGATAAGAAAGAAACCCCTGGACACGTCCTCGATGCCTGCTACTTTAACGACGAACGCCGAATTCAACACCACAACAAGGTCAAGGAGTGCTCTACTTCGCGCCAAAGGGTTCACTTGTATTTTCGAGCCTCACTGCATGGGGATGGTGATAGTGCCAATCGTTTCGTGGACATCCTCGCATGGGAGGAGAACTCTGACAAGCTTGCAAGGTCTACATCATAGACCCGACTGTACGATGGGAAGACAACCACGATGTTGGCAAAGAAGTTCAAGAGGAGAAGCAAGCAATTAACGAGAGCTGTTACGACGACCTATGCAAGAAGTATCCGATAATCGAGAAACGTGACTGCGAGGTCATTGGATTATGGATGGGAGCGCGAGGGACTGTGAGTACCCAAATGGTCGACTTCTTCGACAGGTTCCATTTGGATAAGAAAGCACTACCCGAGTTAGCTGAGACCGTTTTGTCATGTTCAGTGCGTATGATTCACTTTCACATTTATGGCTAGACATTTTGTTTGACTTATATTTACAGTATTTACACCACTTACAGTATTCACATTGTTTTACAGTATTCATTTTTTGTAACCCTCAAATTTCATTTATGTAACTATTGTCTTATCTAGATTAATTAGTACGCTGTGTCTAAAGGCAACTCACTGTTTAGTGAGCAGCTCTCTCTCTCTCTCTCTCTCTCTGTATTATATTTATGCATAATAAAGATTGTTTTTCTCTCGTTGGTTGAGCAATCAGAAAGAAAAAGTTAATTTATATTTTGAGATATAATTCGAAAAGAAAGTGTCCCCAAAAAGTCATTATGGTGTGAAATGGCAATGAAAGAAGATGAAAGTTTAAAGAGTGAAAAAGGATATTAAATCATAATCATAAAAGTGTGGCGTGAGTGAAGAATTTTTAAGTTGTGGTGGCATATTTATAGAATTGCAAAGTTTCACAAGAAGGAAATAAAATAAAGTAACTGTATTTTTAATAGCGCTAATTCGTAATTGAATTCTATAAATAAGTTTGGAATTAATAAGCAATTTTTAAATTACATATACGACTTGTACGTAGGACCCCTAAATCAAATAATAGCTAAAAATCGATCCATTTAATAATTTCTCATATATATATTATGATTGAAACATTGAAGCAAACATTAGCAAAAAAATATTAGAATCATAAAAAACAAAACTTTGAAATGTCAATCCATAAAGTACTGGAGAAGAAGTGTATTATCTAATCGCATAAAATGTTATAAAAATAACAGGAAATGCCAAACCCAAAAACAACTTCAAAACATAAACATGATCATATACTTGAGGAAAGGTGAAAATAAGTTTGACATTTTGGGTAATCACAGGACCAGAATATGGAAACTTATGTGTTTTATGTGATTCAAATGTCAAAAGATACTCGTAAAGTCATTAAAGTCTATTCAAATGTGGTAAACAAGATCATTTTGATTTTATATCTGTGTGTGTGTGTGCTTACGGTTATTACTATCGAGAATATTATTCGTACAGAATATTCTCGAATAGTCCTCAAAATGAATCCATTAAATATTTATATAATTATTTTAAAATTTATTTCGTTTTCAAAATAGATACATACGAGTTCAGAGTGTACGCTAAACAAACTCGAAAAGTAAGAATTTCCAATCGATGAAAATAAATTATACTATCAAGTAATCTAATATAATTACATAATGATAAAAACTTTTCTTCACTTGGCTCCCAGGAGAACGTCTGGAGAGTTTTCTGAATTTTCCACATATGCAAAATTCTCATGAAACGAACGAGTGTCATCGACCGCGGGAATATATAATTTATATATTTTATTTAATAATATTATTAATAAATAATCATAAAGTAAATAATATAAAATAAAATCGATTCAAAAAAGAAGAACGAGAAAAGAATTTATTTACCAATCAAAGAATTTATTCTGTAAGATTGGGAATGGAATTGGAATCGACTTGAGAATTTAAGTGAAATTACTTATTTTGGGACATGTTTTGAGAGGTTGTTGTCACCTTTTTTTGGAGGGAATTTCATGAAGAGAAATTGAGGCTTTATTGATTTTGTGGAGGTGGTTGAGTGGAGTGATAAGTGGTTTGGCATTGAGGAGAATTAGTCGAAAAATTTGGTAAAAAGGTGAATGACTTGTTGTTTGTCTGTCCTGTTTTAGATTGCAAGATTCTAGATTTCTTAGAAATCCTGTAAATATTCTGTAAAAATTCTGTAAATATTCTGCAAAGATTCTGTAAATATTCTGTAAATATTCTGTAAATATTTTGTAAATATTCTGTAAATATTCTGTAAAGATTCTGTAAATATTTTGCAAATATTCTGTAAATATTCTGTAAATATTCTGCAAATATTCTGTAAATATTCTGTAAATATTCTGCAAATATTCTGTAAATATTCTGCAAATATTCTGTAAATATTCTGTAAATATTCTGCAAAAATATATAATCCTATAGATGGCACTGTAAATTTAACCAGAAAAATCAAACATTATTTTTAAGACCTCAAAATATATCAAAACAAAATTTTTAAAATGCGGATTCCAAGTGTGTAAACAAACTCAAAACGAACCCCGAAAAACATATCCCGGAAATCTCAACCAAAACACGATCAAATGTGTCATTAACGTCAAAAGTTCCATAAAAGTCACATGATTTTGAAGTGTGTAAAGGAGAAAAAACACATCCAGGCCACAAAAATAACTGTCAAAAACAGAAAATACTCAAGATCAAATCTGTGTAGCGTGAACAAAAAATCCTAGATTTATGTTAAATTTTTAACAAAATTCAAATGTGCAATCAAGAGAAAATCAGAATCCAGAAAATTCGATTCCAAAAACCCATTCATATAGAACGTTATTTATTTGGCGCCAAAATATAAAAATAGAAACATAACCATCTGACACTTTATAAATTTCTAGTGAATTCTCTCTCTCTCTCTCTCTCTCTCCCTCTCTCTCTCGAACCTAAAAATAGTTGCGCCATCTCTTTGTATTATTAAACTTATATTAGGTTTCCATTTGCTAACTTAGTATGAAGAGTGAAGTAATAGAATTCGTAATGTATTTATAGGAATGTGTTGTTTATTATGACGCCCAATTCTGTCTCTCATTCTGTTTGCCTCTGATTGGCGCCCAAATGGAGTTTCTATATTTAATAATACATGTAACAGTAATACAGAATGTGTGTCGTAATGTACCTAATGATTGTTAATTCATTGTTTTATTTGATTCTATTTTAGGATTCACTTGGTTGGGATTCTTTTCTTGATGATGTTTGTTATGTTATAACATGGAGGATGGATTGTTGTTTTCAAGTCTGATCGGAACTGGTTGTGTTGATGTGTTTTGTGTTATTGTCTAGAAATAGATTCTTCTTCTGCATGGAGTACTTCTTCTTGGGAGTTACCGTTAAGTTAAGAGAGTCAAACTGTTTGGGTTGAAATGAAAAAAGGTTATTTCGAGGGTGCGCTAGATGATGATGATTCAGTTTAATGCATGATGACGACGATGTTTTGTGTGTGTGCCACTTGTCAAAAGTGTTGTTGTTTTTGTGTAAAGAGTTTAATGATCCGTTGGATTTGGATATCATCTTACAATCATGATGATGACAATTTCCTTGTTTTCGTTGGATTGTGCTGCGCAATTTAGTGTGTGCAATCTCCATATGAAATCAAAGACTTAAGATCATGGTGACATTATTGTTCTCATTTAAGATCTTGTGGTTCTTGTGCGTCTCAATGTTGAATTTATAGTTTTATTGGGATACGCAGAATAAAATTTTGAGAGTTAATTCGCAGAGTAAATTCGAAATGTTGGTGGGTCATGATAGGAAAGTTGAAAGGTTCGGTAGATTTATACAGTAGAAGGTGAAAGTAGGTTAGGGTTTTTACAGTAAAAGATGAAAGAAGGCTAAGGTTTGTACAGTAGAAGGTGAAGGCAAGCTTGTATTTGTACAGTAGAAGATGAAGGTAAACTAGGATTTGTACAGTAGAAGGTGAAGGTAAGCTTTGATTTGTACAGTAGAAGGGGAAAGCAAGCTTGGATTTGTACAAAAGAAGGTGAAGGTAAATTAGAATTTGTACAGTAGAAGGTGAATGTATGCAATGGTTTGTAAAGTAGAAGGTGAAGGCAAGCTTGTATTTGTACAGTAGAAGGTGAAGGCAAGCTAGGATTTGTACAGTAGGAAGTCGAGGTATGCTAGGGTTTGTACAGTAGAAGGTGAAGGTAAATTAGAATTTATACAAAAGAAGGTGAAGTTAGGCTAGAGTTTGTACAGTAGGCGTTAATAAAAAAAATATTTATACAAGTGAAGCTTGGCAGTATTTGTAGAGTGGACGTTAGGTTAAGATTTAAATTGTAAAAGTTGAAATTGAAAATTTTGCTTACACAAATTGTTTTGGGTAAAAGTAAGGCTCAAAGGAAAGAAATTATATTTTTTAATAAACTTTGTAATTTTAATCAAAAAATATATATTGTTACTTAAAAATTTGTCTAGAGCCCCAAATCTTTGAAATAATTCACTTCAAAATACTAGATAATATCATTTATGAATTAACCATAATATTTAAACGATAAATCTATTAAACAACCCCAAAATAGCTTTCCCTCTTACCACACAATTCTGGTTATTACATAATTTTCCCATTCCGTAAACTTTCCCCCACCCCAAGTGATTGTGTCCATCATCACTTAGCACCATCATCATCACACATCAGTTCGTCTGTCCAATGCATCAATCGACACATCTCAAAATAACTTGACGATCACACGACGTCACCCTCATCACGTCATTCTAACCCTCACCATCATCCCCTTCTTCTTCTCAAACTTCATCTCACAACTACATCATCAAATCAATATTCTGCAAAGACCACAACTCAACGAAATGGTATTATAAATAGAATCGCCAAGAATTCACTCAAACATTAAGAAAAATCAAGCAGATTAGACCAACACACAAAGAAAAACGAAAAACGAAAAAGAAAATCAAATATTTCAACAATCCCCAAGAGAATACGTTCTCTTCTATTCTCTCTCGTAATAACAGTAACAAAATTATGAAGAGCTAATTATATATATATTCTTCAAACAAAATATATACAGAATATTCTAAAGAATCTGGTGAACAACACTAAAACACTCAACATTTGCTGATGAATTCTATAAATAAGTCCCTTTTAGTGTGAATATTATAACAGAATCTATTTTTGTGTCCAAACAGAATATTCTGTCTGAAAGTAAAATAACAAATTTATGCAAATTAATCTGTTTGAATATGTTTTGAAATAAAGCGGCGAAAAATCAGAAACTTTTTGAAAAACACGTAAAATACAGCAAAGTACGATTTCAAAATTTAATTTAAATTAATAATTAATTTCTTGGAAATTCTTGAATAACAAGAATATACAATAGTGTTGTTGTTTACAATGTTGTTGTTTACAATGTTGTTGTTGTTGTTTTAGGTGCACAAACATTTATATTATTCCTAAAAATTTCCCTACTAAGGAGCTGTTCAAATAACAAGTGACAATTTTAGAAAATTCTGTAATAATCAAATAAAATTCTAGGTACATGAAGCCGTAAAATATACAAAAAAGATCTGTCTGATTCTTATTCTTTTTTTAAATTTCGATATACGTACAATGTATAAAGTACATTCGAGTTTAAAGTACCTTTCTAGTATTTGATTTTTTAAAAATTTGAAAAACTATATGGCGCCATCTAGCGGGCTTATTACTTACTAAAGTAATTGAAGGTAAAAGACTAAACACCTGAACGCTTTTACAACTCACGAATCCGCAACCTTTTCAACATTCATCCGTGTTATTTTTGGAATGGTTACTGCATTTCTGTAGGACCCACGTGGATTATACTAGATATTTTAAGTTGACGGGCTATTCACAATATATGTGACGTTTGTTCCAAAATATTGTTATAAGACACCCCCCTCAGGGAATTGCATGTGACACTTTCAATAATAATAAAAGAATAAGATTCCGTGTACACCGGAAACCCGTACACCTGTTACTACTGAGACATTTTCCCACAACCAAATTCAACAACAACAAAAATAACTAAAACTATAGAATATTCTGTATACTACAAAAGTGTCCCCCCGGAAGTGTCATCTTGCGAGTGCGATAATCGTGCAATCAATCTTGTCTTGCCAAAAGTGCAAAAACAGTGCGTTTTTGCACTGTTGAGAATAATATTAAATAAACTCACAATGGCATGTATGGGAACCAATGCAAGAATATTCTGCGTTTTGGATTTTGGATCATGCGTAATTATGCGTTTGTGTGCGCTAACCTAGAAAGCAACCTGTCTGGGTTATGAAACCTATTTTCTTAAATAAGCGTCGCATTATATCAAGTTTATAATTTCAACCATGTTGGAACGGTTTGTCCGTCATTTATGAATTGCCTCTTAAAATGAAGATAACATTATCTATTTTAATTTAAGATATAATACAGAATTGAAATATTAACCGTTCCAAAATGGTTTCATAAAAACGATAAAGTTGAGCGACTGCGCTTATTTATGAAACGCTTTTAATCAATAACCGTTTTTTTCATTTTGCAAGCGAAACAACCAGAATTCTGTGTGTGTGTGTGTGTAGTGTTCCAGAATATAGAATACAGAATACACAGAGAGAGTCCGGTCCGACACGAAAACACAAAAGAATATTCCGAATCCTGCGCCGTTCGTGGTCGCGTCTATTGCTCCATTCTGTTCTATTTTTAGAATTCATAATGGAATACACAGAACACTGTACACAGTACAGTACAGAATCGAGAGAGGAGAGAAAAGAGAGGATAGAGAATAGGGACAGCATCTGTGTGTGACCCCCTCTCTCTTCATTTTGTCTGTGTACATTCTGTGTGCTGTACTGTACTGTCGAGTTCTAAATTTAATTTTTCACTTTCACTTTCACGGAATTTCCCATCATCGTCATCATCATCATCACACACAGAATAGAGTAGACACAGAATCGTAGTGCTAGACAAGTCACTCGGTCAAGTGATGAGTCGAGGGAAGAGAAAGAGGATAGAGAGAGAGAGAGAGAGAGAGAGAGAGAGAGAGAGAGAGAGAGAGAGAGAGAGAGAGAGAGAGAGAGAGAGAGAGAGAGAGAGAGAGAGAGAGAGAGAGAGAGAGAGAGAGAGAGAGAGAGAGAGAGAGAGAGAGAGAGAGAGAGAGAGAGAGAGAGAGAGAGAGAGGAGAGAGAGAGAGAGAGAGAGAGAGAGAGAGAATTCCCAGGATTCTGAACACAGACTCACTCAAAAATGAGGTTAAAAGGGTGTTACAGAATAAAAGAGGGTCGATGCGACTCACTCTTTCTCTATGTCACACAATCCAGAATATACAGAATCCAGGAACTAGACAAAATCTGTAGAATTCTGTAGATTCTGTAGATTCTGTAGAATTCTGAGCGGAATCATCCATCTTGCCATTTCTTCTTTTTGCTTCTTTTTCCTCTTTCTCCTCTTCATTTCTCCAATATCTATAGACGGAAATAGAATATAATCGATTTAGCAATAGACGAACTAAATTCTGTAGAGGATTCTTCTGTACAACACACGATTCTGGTGCACTGGAACTGGATATTCAATTATATAGAATACGACATTTATTAATGATCCCATTTCGTACAATGATTAAGATTTTTAGTGCAACTTTTAGTTTTGTTTTTTTTGGGAAGATTTTTTGGATTCTGATGTTAATGGTAAGTACTTCCTGATTCGATTGCAGCGCCACCTACAGGATTGTATCGAAAGGCGCTTATTTGAGGGAGAATTGACTATTGGTAAGAATTATTACTTTTCAATATAGAATATTCTGTTAGATTCTGTATATTCTACTATTATTCGTTTTCAATTTACTTTTGCTGTGTGCTAGTCATCATCATCATCATCATCAGAGTTCTTGTTGTTGTTTGTTTGTTTGGTTATTTCCTCTCTCTCTCTCTCTCTCTCTCTCTCTCTCTCTCTCTCTCTCTCTCTCTCTTGTGTCTTCTATGTGATTCTATATATAGATTCTTGACTGTACGGTTATTAGGCGAAATTCGGTCGTCCGGAATGAACCGTCTATGCGTGATAGAATTCAGAACAGAATGGAATCAGAATTAGTTGGCGAAAGGCGCACACAGGCGACAGTAGGTCTGTGTTTCTAGGTCGAGAGCACATGACGCCCAGGGCGCCGCAAACAACGCTACCCCACCGGACGGGTTGGTGTCCTGTTTATCTGTCTGTTATTCTGTATTCTGTGTATTGGGCGCCAGGGCGCCATCAAAAACGTCCGGGCCAGTAATTTGTACCGACACTTTGTATATATATATTCCTATGTTTCAATCCTCTTTTTCGTATGACCAAAAAGCAATCATTGGCCTATACGACAAGCAATCAACGAACAGCAAAACGAATACGAACAAACCCAAACGAACCCAAACGAACCCAAAAAACTTAAGTAAATATAACCACGATTGGTTCAAACTGATTTTATGATGGTTGTAGTATTTCAGTTTGACCAGACACACACAAAACAAAACAAACCCATAAGACAGATTCTATGTATGATTTCTCGGAATCAATCAAATTCTTCTACAGAATATTCTTTCAGTACATGCAAATAACGGTTGGTGGTAATTAGGCAAATTGTGTATGCCAAAATAGGAAAAACATTATTGAAAAAAGGGCGATTCGGTTATGCATTCCAAGAAATGAAATTAAATGTAAATGCATTCACAGAAAATCTCATATAAACCACAACGAATTTCAAAATTCACGGTTGGCTTCACTGTAATGCTTTTATGATGTTTTTTCCATTCTTTCAATCTAAGAATATTTGGTTTACTCATAATTTCGAAACAACGATTTAGAAATTGATCCCAGAAATTGTAAAATTAGCACCTAAACTGACCGAATGCATTCTAAATGAATAGAACAAATGGTAATATTATATGGTAATAATTATTTATCGCTAAATTATCGCTTAGTAAATGTAGCGTGTAAATTAAGGGCGATTCACAGAGTACGTTCAAACATGCAGAAAAGCACAAAAGGAATTGTACTGACTTGTACTGTATTGTTCTAAATATAGAATATATATACAGAATAATTTTTTTTTTGATACAAAACAACAACAACAAGAATATTCTGTGCAAGTCCAATTGTTTTGGTCGGGCGCGCGTGTATTCGAATAAACAATAGAATTGTGTTCTAAAAGGCGGAAAAGCAAGAGAAACAGAATCGGGCTCTTATTATCACGCTTCTACCGAAAAACTCAATTATAAATGGAATTCTCCAAAATAGAGGAAGAAGAAGTAGCAAAGCAATTTGAGATGCTATTTTTAGGCATCAAAATGGATGGCGGAATTTAATTATCGATCAAATTTCAAGATAAAAACTCAAATAAGTCAAACTCTCAATTTGCCAGAACTCAATTTCGGACTTCAAGGTTTTTTATTACCATTAAAATAATTATCTTTAATAATGACAATTATTTTAATAAATATAATTTAATAAATAAATAAAATTTAGTAATAATCCTAAAAATATATTTATTTATAATTGCTTCCACAGAATTTACCTTGAAACGGGTCCTCGAAAATTTTAATTTAAAATTATGGAAATTTTTCTGTAAACAACAATTTTGACTTTGTTTGTCTTTAAAATTATAATTATAATTTTTAAATGGTTATTAAAAATAATGAGACAATTAATTTAATTAATTAATATGCTAATTAAGAAAACATATATTTAGTTTTAAAATTTAGTTTAAATCGAATTTTGAAATCAAATTTTGAATCTAAATTTTGAATCTATAAAACAAATTTCGATTTTGACCTTTTGATTTTGTCTTATTAACTGATACACTAACACACATTCTGTGTATGACCTTTTAAGTCGTTCGTGTAATTAGATTAGCCACAAGAATTCTGTATATCCTCCCACGGGTTTCCGAATTTCAGAAATGAGAGTCTCTCAAAGTGAATTAACCAAATTGGAATAGAATGGAATAAAACAAAAAGTAATTTCATTGCCATTTGTCCATGGCAATGAGACTTCCTGAATTTGGTCTTTTTTACTTTATTTCAGTTTTGGTTCATGTTCCAATAGCTTTGTCGTCCACCTACGGATTGATACTATTTTTAGGTGAATTCTCTATTCTATTTTTTATTCTCTCTGCTACTACATCCGAACAAAAGTAGGATACATTTAATAATCTAATATAATTTAATATTATATTTAATAAAATAAAATCATAAAAGGAACAAAAAGAATCAAATTTTGTGGCTATGTTTCAAATTTCCTTCCGTTTCAGTATTATTCTGTTTGTTCCGTTTGTTTCTGTGTGTCATTTCTGGTTCGTTTTACATAGATAGCGGAAACATTGTATGATTACACTATTTTGGGATATAATTCAATTTAGAAACTTTTTAATTGTTTTTAAATATCAAAATCGATTAACGCTCATACACACGTACACACATTAACATTTTGTGTAAATGTGTGTATTATATTCTGTTGTAGAATATATTCTCTATTATTGTGTTAGTAAACAGTCGCCATCTAGTGGACAGAATATAAGTTGCATTGTATTGTGTCTATAGGAAAAACTTGGTTCCTTTTTTTTCGATTTGAGAAACTTTGGGACTCGACCTGAAAAGGAAAAGTTGATTCGGTATTCGTACTTTCAGAAATGTTCCGAAAAGTTCAGGAAAGTTGCCCGACTGCCATATTACACTTTCCGGGTAAGCCAATAACTTCTAGAGTTACCGGTAATTTTTATTTTTTATACTCATGATACAAACCGGTTAGAATTGGATTGCTAATCGTTTCAATTAAGAAAACGAATCGATTTTGCACTTTAACGGTTCACAAATTGTGTACTTTGACTTCTTCTTCTTTATCTATTGTCATCACGCAAATTATCATTTCTTAGAAAATTCCAGGAGATATAATTTCTCGTGTCAATATCTTCACTCAATTGTGGCTTGCAAAACTTGCCTTATAACTTTTATTTGATTAACGAGAAAACTTTGGCTTGTGCACTCTCGCGCGAATCGATTTTCAATCAACATTTCCACTTTCTCTCTCGCTACAGAAGCTTCTAAATTTTCAATTTGACAAAAGCTTCTTTCAAGATTAATATTTGAGACTTAGAAAAAAATGTTGTTCTTTGGATTTGTTTGTCATTGGTTGCGCTTGCATTATGAGACCTTGTTTGACCATTTGGATGCGCTGAAATGAGTTGAGAATAGTGAAAAATCGAAGCAAATCTTCAATAATCAATTCAGATTTGCTTTTATCTTCTTTTGCGCGATTTTATTGGATGAAATATCTGAAATATATGGTCTTGAGTACGAGTATCTATCAACTTTGTGTTTTAATATTCAACACTTTCGTCACACTCCGTACATTCTACTACACCAAATCACACCCAAACTCATGTGGTTCCAGACCGACATGATCATGCTCTCGGGAACATTCGCCACAGTAGCTACTTTCGCAAATTTAAGTCACAATTCGTGTCTACCATCGAAATGGTGTCTTCTGTGTCCTGTAAGAGAACGAATGTATCTACAGATCGATCACAAAACGCTTTACATCAATGGGAAAAAGAGCAAATGGGTTTGATAAGAGTTTTTGATAATAAGTTTTGTATATTGTGATTGGTTGGATTGGGGGTTAAAGTAATAATACAAATTGAGTCACAGAATCCGGTTAAACTTGACCACCCGTGTCAACGTGGACAGAAAACAAGGCATAACAACCTTCTGGTGCATCGCTGGTTGAGTTGGACAATTCGATTCTCGGTTGAATGCAACTTCTCGACAAACTAGTGTAAGCATTGTTAGTAGGTCTGTTAGATCGGAGTACGTGTTGAATGAACCAGGAGCCTTCGGTTGGATTGCGCCAGGAGTAGTGGCCTAAATGAAAATGTTAGGTTTGTAGACTTTTGAATCATCCTCCTAGACTTACCTGCATAAGCACTGTAGAAAATCAGAAAATCCGCATGTGATGGCAATCGAATATTATTTTCCTCATTCGATGGTCCTTTCACTGAATCGGTAACCAGAGTTCCAGAATCGAGCTTCTCACCTCGACAGGCCTGAATGAAGAGCAACTTTGGTTTGCCCACCAAACTTGCACATTGAGAGGGCGTGAACTTTTGGATCACGTCCTCCTCGAGGTTGAGTGGACCGTCCGTGCAGAATATTACTATCCAGGATTCGATTAGTAAAAAAAATTCATCGAAAAAATAACAGAATTTTACCATCATTCATTCCACCATGAGTTAGAATGCACAAGGCAAAACAGTCGTACTGAGTGTGATCGAATTTGGATTCTGGAGAATAAAAAAATATGAAATTGTGTATTTCTTTTAATAAAAACTCACCAGCCTCGAGAATATCATTTGTCATTCTTCGAGTCAAATTTTGATAATCCAGAACTTCAAATCTCAATTCGGTGAATGTGTGCCGTAATTTATGAACATCCACTTGAGAACCAAATTGTGTTCCATTGTTTCGAAGTACAGAAAAGTTGTCATAGTTGAGAATGAGACAGCGGCCACGGACTGTTCTTGTCATTGGGTAGAATAGTTGATGTTGTTGAAGTTTTGTTGAGGTATTTGTGAAATTTGATGATGAATCCATTTTATTACTTTTTTTACAAAGTGAATGTGAGTTATGATCCAACTTTGATGGATTTCACTTTGATTGCCTTTTTGGGTTGAGACTCTCTCTTGAGAGTTGGTTTATTATTGCACATTGATGAGTGTGTCCATGAGTGTAACAGGTTTATTACAAGCACAATTCCAACCAACCAGTTGTTGTTGTTAACTCGATATATACAATGTTTATTCTAATGACACAAAGAGATGGACATTATCATGGTTGTCATGGATGCAACAGTGTGCAATCATCATCATCATCATCACAGCCAGAGCCAAAGCCCATCATCGTATCATATAAACACGTTGCTTTGAGCAAATACAAACTAACATTCATATACCAAAACTTGATCATTCCAAAACATCCAAAAACAATGGCATCAATGGATACAACGGACAATGATCCAAATGAATCATCAACCATTTTGACCGATGGTCATTTTTCATCCAAATTCCCGTTCCTAAAGCCCAAAACACTACCGAAAGCACTACCAATCCCAGATCGAACTGAACTGTTCTATCCAATGAGTGCCAAGCCAACCCGTGGTCGATGTCTCATTCTCTACTATGACAACTTTAGTGTACTGCAGAATAATAGCCCAAGACCGGGCTCTCAGGTGGATGTGCACGAGTTGGGTAACACTTTTGAGTATTTGGGATTCGATATACAGGTTCATCAAAATATGACGCGTAAAATGACACAGAATGTTCTTGAAGCAGGTGAGTTTCGTATTCAAATTCTGTAAAATTTCATACTTTCTTTTTTACAGAATCCAAATTTGACCACTCAAAATACGACTGTTTTGCCCTGTGCATTCTAACTCATGGTGGAATGAATGATGGTAAGAGTCTGTTTTTAATAAATTTTGTTACCAATCGAATTCTGGATAGTAATATTCTGCACGGATGGTCCACTCACCATCGAGAAGGACGTGATCCAAAAGTTCACGCCCTCTCAATGTGCAAGTTTGGTGGGCAAACCAAAGTTGCTCTTCATTCAGGCCTGTCGAGGTGAGATACTCGATTCGGGAACTTTGGTTACCGATTCTGGAAAAGGATCTTCAAGAGAGGATGATGAAGACGTGCGTAGCCCATTTCGATTGCCAACACATGCGGATTTCTTGATTTTTTACAGTGCTTATGAAGGTAAGTTTTTAAGATAACATAATTTTCTAATTCAATTTTCGTAAATCCAAATTTTATTACCATTCAGGTCACTACTCTTGGCGTAATCCAACCCTAGGCTCCTGGTTCATTCAAGATCTATTTCACATTTTCAATTCGTACGCTCACGCCTGTGACCTGATGACCATGTTGACGCTGGTCTGTAAAGAGGTGGCCTTCAATCGACAGTCCAATCGGCCAAGTCAACCTGAGATGCACCAGAAGGTTGTGATGCCATGCTTTCTGTCTACCCTGACACGGGTGGTCAAGTTTAGTGGCATTCAATTAGAGATTCATAAAATGTTTGAATGAATTGAACAACGTAAAGTGAACATTTAGATAGCGTAAAACGATAATAAAATTGTTTATTAAACCTAAACCCATTGGATCGGCTCAATGGCTTTCATAATTGTTCCGAAAATTTTAAGAAAATCATTTGATTGAAACAATTTTCTTGTGAATCAGCGGCGTCTGTAATATTTACCGGTAATGTATTTGGTTTTTCAAAAATATTAAACAACTTGTACAACCCGGTTTGTATTGAATTGTTAATCGTTTTAAGTAAGTTGACTTTGATATCGAATCGATTTTGCACTTTAACGGTTCTTAATTTTTTTTTGCAATAACATTTCTTCAGTTCATCACGCAAATTATCATTTCGTAGAAAATTGCGAGGTCTAATTCGTCTGTGTCAATATCCTCACTCACTTTTCTTGGGAAACTTAAACCTTAAAACTTTTATTATAACATGATTAATGAGAAAACTTTGTCTTGTGAGCTCTCTCTCTCTCTCTCTCTCTCTCTCTCTCTCTCTCTCTCTCTCTCTCCCTCGCTTGAATCGATTTTCAATCAACATTTCCTTTCCTTTTGCTCTCGCTATGAAATATTTTTAATTTTCAATTTGCCAGAATTGCTTGTGTCAAGATTGAGACTAGGAAAAAATGTTGCTCTTTGAATTTGTTTGTAATTGGTTGCGCTTGCATGCTGAAGCTTTGTTTGACCATTTGGACGCATTAAAATGGATAGAAAATAGTGAGAAAATGAAACAATTGTTCAACAATCAATTCAGATTTGCATTTGTGCTCTTTTGTGCGATTTTCTTGGATGAAATATTTGGTCTTGAGTACGAGTATCTGTCCAACCTGAACTTCGATGTTCAACACCTTCGTCACACTCCGTACATTCTACTACACCAAATCACACCTAAAATGATGTGGTTCCAGACGGACATGATCATGCTCTCGGGAACTGCCGCTACAGTGGCAACTTTCGCAATACTAAGTCACAATTCGTGTCTACCATCGAAATGGTGTCTTCTGTGTCCTGTACGAAAACATCGAATGTATCTACAGATCGATCACAATACTTCCACTCAAAGTGTCCACCCAAATCCGAGCCTTCAGTGCACGTGCCCGCACTGTGGTCAAATGTGTTTCGTTTTCCTTTGAACTGGTCATTGTGCATTGCTATTGTTACTTTAATGTTTTCTTCGTCAATTCTGTTTATCGCACTTCGGTGCATTCTATTTGGATTTGGGCAGTTGCCTTTCCGCTGTATTTCTTCTATATTATCTATGGTAAGTTTTGGTTTTGGGGTTTTTGGTTTTTGGTTTTTGGTTTTTGGTTTTTGCCATTTGCCATTTGCCATTTGCCATTTGCCATTTGCCATTTGCCATTTGCCTTTTGTCTTTTGCCTTTTGTCTTTTGCCTTTTGCCTTTTGCCTTTTGCCATTTGCCATTTGTCTTTTGTCTTTTGCCTTTTGCCTTTTGTCTTTTGCCATTTGCCATTTGCCTTTTGTCTTTTGCCTTTTGTCTTTTGCCATTTGCCATTTGCCATTTGCCTTTTGCCTTTTGTCTTTTGCCATTTGCCTTTTGCCTTTTGTCTTTTGTCTTTTGCCTTTTGCCTTTTGCCTTTTGCCTTTTGCCTTTTGCCTTTTGCCTTTTGCCTTTTGCCTTTTGCCTTTTGCCTTTTGCCTTTTGCCTTTGCCTTTTGCCTTTTGCCTTTTGCCTTTTGCCTTTTGCCTTTTGCCTTTTGCCTTTTGCCTTTTGCCTTTTGCCTTTTGCCTTTTGCCTTTTGCCTTTTGCCTTTTGCCTTTTGTCTTTTGCCATTTGCCATTTGCCATTTGCCATTTGCCATTATCCATTTGGTTTTTTGGTTTTTGGTTTTTGGTTTTTGGTTTTTGCATTTTGAATTTTGTATTTTGCATTTTTTTTTGCCATTTGCCATTTGCCATTTGCCATTTGTCTTTTGCCATTTGCCATTTGCCATTTGTCTTTTGCCATTTGCCTTTTGTCTTTTGTCTTTTGTCTTTTGCCATTTGCCTTTTGCATTTTTCATTTTGCATTTTGCATTTTGCATTTTGCATTTTGCATTTTGCTTTTTGCCATTTGCCATTTGCCTTTTGCCATTTGCCATTTGCCTTTTGCCTTTTGCCTTTTGCCTTTTGCCATTTGCCATTTGCCATTTGCCATTTGCCATTTGCCATTTGCCTTTTGCCTTTTGCCACTGAAATGAAAACCTCCTGTCTGATTTAATGAATCCACTTTTTCTAGTTGTACTTGCAATGCAACTCTTTGTAATCATGTCCAGCAAATACATTCGAATTCGTCAAAAGTATTCAATCTCCAATATTCGTGAATTCAATCGACGATTGGCTCACAAGAAGAACATGGACAAGAAGAAACGTTCGAAGCTGTTTATGCATTCCATCCGAATGGAATTCATTCGACTCAACCAGGAAGTGGTGGACATTTGTCGTCAAACCAATGGTTACAGCAATTTTTGGAGCCCCGTTCTGACTGTCATCTTTCCGTACTACATTGTCGAACAGTGCTACCTGGGCTATCTGTCCATCTTTGCACAGAATATTCCATTTGTGCAGGGTTTCATTTACTTTTTGGTTCTCAGTGAAATGGTTGTGTTCTTCTTTATGTTGATTCGAGAGTGTGCTGCAATTGTGAAGAATAACAGTCAGATTCTGTCTCAGTGTAGACACTTTTACATGAGACTGTTCTGTTTGGATGGTTACAAGAACCAAACAGGACTATTGAACATACTCGCAATGTTGAAGGTGAGCTGATTTTTTAAAAATTCATTTCTAATTAAAATTTCACAAGGCCGAAGAAATGCACTCCTCTCGACGTTTCCACCCGTACGCATTCAAACTGCTCAACAATTATCGAATCACCTCAAAGACATTTCATATGGTAAATTTAAAATTTTCTGGTTTGTAAATGATTGACCAAAATTATCACTTTCAGATACTGGTCTACATCAGTGTGGCGTACATGTCCATTTTTTAAGAAGAAGTGTAAATTTGATTGTTCCACTGTTTGATTACAAAATTCAATTATACTAACCAAGTCACATTCAAAAATAATGTAAAAAACATTCAATTTATAAAATTTCGATTTTAATTGGAAAATGAAAAAAGAATCCATCAACTCGAGTTATATTAAAAAGTAGAATGAGTTTACAAATTGAATAGTAAAGATTCAAGATTAATGACACTGTGTTGGTGAATTTATATAATAGAAGTACGACATAATACATGTGAGTGGCGTATAATTGAGATCAATAAACAAAAAAATATGGAAACATTATTAGTAAACAGTAGTGGAGAAATTGCTATTGTAAATGGTTTAAAAAAGGACCACAGCAGTAAAAGTGAAAGTTGAAATTAGTTCAAATCTAAATTTTCTAACAAATCATTCAACACTTCGAGATCAAATTCTTCGGGTTCGACTGAGTGGTCCAAATTCTCATTTGAACTTTGAGGAGGAGCTGCAACAGCAGCAGGAGCAGCTTCCACGAATGATTGATTCTGTTTTAAAAAAATAAACATGAATTGTAAATGCTTAAATATAAAATAAATTAAAAAATAAAACACTTACATTTTGAGGATAGAATGGAGCGCTGTTACTGGAACTAGATTGACAATCTTGAGACTGGCTCATGTTGATAGATAGAGAAGCAAATTGGTGCTGAAGTCGTTCCTGTACTTGTGAATTTTTAATCTTTTGTTTGACAATCTCACAATAAGGCATAGGACAGTTTGCTTCATCACAATGTTTCGCATGAAAACAACACAGCGAAATGAACTGTTTGCAAATGGGACATCGATCTGTACCATCAGATTGTACTCTCTTCTTTGTACAACTTTTCGCATGTTGCATAACTCGTTTCATCTTAATACATATTGGAAGATGACAATCATCTCGACATTGACAAGCATGATAGAGACCTTGAAGACACCTATCAATAGATTGTTGGCGAGCTTCGTTTGGTGAGGTAGTGCCAGATACATTTGATAAATTACATCCTACATCCATATGTGATTGAGTTGACATGGTGAGGCACAGTGAGATGGAACTAACGAACCGAGATGAAGGATCAGACTGGAGAGCGGTGTGAGAGCGACAGGCAGACAATCACAAATCAAAAATTCAAAACAGTAAACATCTGACTATTGTACGAGTTACACAGTGCAACTTTCTTAATTTAGCTAAATCAACAGAAACAACAACAAAACAGACACATTTACCGTATGACTCATAGCACATAGCGTAATCGTACATGCATCGTTGTTTGATTTTAATCTCAAAAGCAAATACATCTCATACATGTACATGCCAAAATGAGACTACATATGATGATATAAACAAAATGAAAGACATGATCAAAATGTAAAGTTGAGCAAAATGCTAAAGTAGTCAGGAAATCACTTACTTTGTAACGTTTGATGGCGAATTAAAAGTGAAGTTTGTTTAATGATTCTATAGAAGCAATTGACACATTTTAATGATTTATTACCAAAACAAACACGAATACAGAAAGATTTGTCAACTTGTGCACAAATCTTTGATACAATACATGTTGATTGCATCGAAACACTTTGACAATCACAAAATAAGTCAGACTTTCTCAACCAAATCTCTCGGATCTCGATCATCGACGATGTTGAGTGTTTGTTGTTGTTTGATTGTTTTAGGCAAACCAAAATGAACCATTCGAATGTGTTTGATTATAGCTGATCGGTAAGTGGCAGTGTGACCACATTGTTTGCATCGATATGGCTTGACATGCAGATGGATGGCTTGTTCGTGAGTGTTCCGAGTGATCGATTGAGTAAACGATTTATCACAATGCCGACATTTGAATGGTCGCTCTCCGGAATGTATTAGAAGATGAGAGTCGAAATGTTGTTTTAGGGTAAATCGTTTTGCACACTCTTTACATCGATAAAGTTTTATAGTTAGATGATGCAACTGGTGCCTTGTTAAACCACCTTTCTGGCTAAATTTTTTGTCACACTGGTCACATTGAAATGGACGTTCACCTGTGTGCACTCGAAGATGTTGCTGCAATTTGGAATTGCGATCAAATGATTTATGACAATGTTGACATTGGAATTGACGATTTGGTTTAGCAAGGTTTGGTTGAATTGGATTAGTAGTGCATTCTGTGGCAATTGATTCCTCTCCAATTTCATTGTTTGCATGGTCATTTTGGTCAGGATTGTCACCAGAATCAGTAACATCATCTTCATCATCATCATCCAAAATCTGTTTGCGTTTTGTTTTTTTCACACTTTCATTCGCCTGATCACTTTTACGCTTTCTACTGTTGTGAGGATTCACATTCGATTGAGCCAAATCACCGAAAACTTTTGTCTGAACATGTTTACAAGCCGACGAACGTACTCCACTGGTTGATGGAGTCGATTGTTCGTTGTTGAGAACATCATTTTGGATTTTCATTTTAGTGTTGTTTGTAACACTAATATCGATTTGAAATTGTGCCTCATCAAGATTTGCTACATGGTCAGTTTCATCTCCATCTCGCTCAGTCAAATAGTCGTCCAAGTGATTGTTGTTGTTCTCATGATCCAAATTGCAAACTTCATTTACCCAATTAGGTTGATGTAAATGTTCATCTGCACCATCATCATCATCGTTGTATTCAAATTCATTAGTTTGCATTTGTGTGTTATGTCCTTCATTCTGTTCGCCGATGGAAATTTCGTTTTGTGTAGCATTATTGGGGAAATCCATTGGAATTGATGTTATTGACAAACCTTGGAAAGATTCCTGCTTGACGAGTGGTTCAGTGTTGACAAGGTTTGTGGGTGATAGTGATGGGAAAATGTCATTTGAGATGATTAGTTGAGTGGTTTGATTGTTTTCCAATAAAACATGAAAATTGTGTTGAGTTGTATCGTAAGATTCATCTTCATTTTCTCTTGTTTCTGCATCATCCCCAGAACTACAAATTCTCTTTTCACATTTTGCAACATTATTATCATCAATCACTTCTCCAATTTCATCTTCGTCATCGAATTCTTGTTTGATCTTTGGATCAGTGTTGATTGTGTTGGCCTGTGAGGCCTCACTTTGTAGAGTGTTCTGATGTTCCTGTGCTCTTGTCAATGTGTCATTTGAATATTCATGGGAACACTCATCTGTGTTTGCATGAGTTGCTGGTTGTAATGTTGTGCCAAATGCAGTGACATCGTGACTTTGTTGCGGACCAATCACGCCAGACTGAATCATCGTCTCAATACTATTCCTGAGAGAGGCAAATTGACTGTCCACGGTGGCATCGATGTAATGAATGAGCATTGACTTGAGTCTATTCGCGTTGCATTCCAACAGAGCCAGAAGAGGATGAATTGAGACTTTCATTTTGAGTGAAAAAATAACAAATTGAATACACACAAAATATGCAGCATTTGAGTTCAATTTGAGTTCAATTTTCTTTGTTCTGATCAAAACAAATTGATGAGCAGGAGGAGTGGAATGGTGTCAAAGGTAGCACTCGACTGTTTAGCCAACAGTGAGACGAGTCCAATGCTGTGTTGATGAGTGGGTGGTGATGGTAACCTCACAGTTGACTGCTACTATAGTGAGGGCTATCAGTGATAGCCTATCACGTGTCTTGCCAAACCTCACAGACAGTGGCAACTGCACTGCTAAGTTAGGTTAATTTGTTTTGAGTACAGCCCGAACCTCAAAGCGTGGTGGAAGTGAATGTTTTGATCTTGAATTTTACACAACTAAAAATCCAACGTGTAGTTTCATCAAGATTTGTTTATTTCTACACGATGAGTTGTACATTGTCTCACGAATGTCGAGTCATGTTGTCCTCATTGCTCACAGCCTCTACTGATGCCACTCGTGTGTGGTTGCGAGTTGAGATGGATCGAACAGTGGACCCAATGCTCCACTCGATCTTCAACAGACTCACAATCAAATTGACCAATGGGATCGAAGGAACACAATCGGGTGGTGCTGGTGATGACTGTTCCCAGGTGAGGAGTCCAAATCAAAATCTTCAAGACCAATGCTCCAATAGCCAAATACATCAACTATCCACTTTCAATCCTCAACACTCAACTTTATCTCACTTCAACCCGCAACTATCTTACCAACCACAAAATGGCACAATTCATTTGAATTTTATTTCCAATCCTAAACTGAGGTCTCAATATCTCAATCTCTAGTATCCAATAATATCTAATTTTCAAATTCATTTTCAGAAATCAATTTAATCCCATGAAGATCGAGGAGGAAAATGAACCAATGCCATCATCAGGACAATCATTTTGGTATACACCAGTCTCGAATAAACAACCGAACCGTAATTGCAATGATAATGATGAATGTGTCGATGGAGGAATTGAGGTGAAGGAAGAAGATGCTGATGATGACCAAGTGGATGAAGAATCATTTCGATCTGTGAAGAGACCAAAAATGGACACAACTCAACCAAACAATGCACAAGTAGAGGTGACCAGACTGTCTTTAAGGCAATCAACTGATGAAACACAGTCGAACGATGATACGAGACAAGAAAGTGACAGAATGGGAAGTGAACAGAGTGCGGGTGAGTTGTTGTGTACAATGTTCCCAAAGTATTCTCATTGTTGTGTTCATTAGCCATCGACAATCGAGCAACCATCGAACATTGTTCTCGAGAGAATTCTGATGAATCTATGGTGATTCAACAAGAGGAAAGGGATACAATCAATGCAATTGGAGAGGAATCCGGTGCCTCTGAATGCACTACTAATCCAATTCAACCAAACTTTGGCCAACCAAATCGTCATTTACAATGTCCACATTGTTTGAAATCATTTTATTATAATTCAAATTTGCAGCAACATCTTCGAGTGCACACAGGTGAACGTCCATTTCAGTGTGATCAGTGTGACAAACGATATAAAGATATCGGCTCATTAGCCAAGCACCAACAGATTCACCAAAAAATCAAGAATTTTCAATGTCATGAATGTGGCAAACAGTTTAGTCGAACAGATCATTTTGCCTCTCATCTTCGTGTACATTCCGGAGAGCGACCATTTGCATGTCGACATTGTGCAAAGAAGTTTACGAAATGGAGCGCTCGGAACCAGCACGAACAAGCCATCCATCTGCATATCAAGCCATATCGATGCAAACAATGTGGTCACAGTGCCACTCACCAATCACATGTAATCACTCACATTCGAATGGTTCATTTTGGTTTGCCTCAAACCTTCAAACAACAACGAGCACTCAACATCGTCGATGACCGAGATCCAAGAGAGTTGCTTGAGAAAGTGTGACTCACTTTGTGATTTTGAATGTTGTTGTTGGTTTGCGCATTGTGCAAATGATTTACTAAAATGTGTTTTATCACTTTCAGATATTGGTCTGCAATGTAGACTCTACATCAGTGTGGCGTACATGTAGTGATGTTAAAATCGAATACGAATATTCGAATATTCGCGAATATTCGAATGCCGTATTCGATTTTAACATCACTAGTGGTGACTGCTAGTGAGGGGCATCGAAATGAACTTGGATCAACTGTTTTCATTTGAGCCAAATGAAAAATATTTTGAACAACATATTGCAATAGCTGCTTCGTCGCTGGTAAAACTAGCAGACAATTGTACTGCTTCATATGAAAATAGTAAACTTGATACTTTTTCACAAGTTGGACAATTGTTGGAAAATGTTTATCACAACATGCAACAATATGAAGCAATCATAATGGAGCCAATAAAACTGCCATATTTAATTGACTTTAAGTTGGCTAATTATAAAAAATTAATAAATCTAATCTTCATCGATTGATGATTCATCGATTCGAAATTGAGACTATGTTTTTAATTATTCCTCACTGAAATATCCTAACGCCCAAGAAATACAATTCTCTCGGTGTTTCCACTGGTTCGCATTCATACTGTTCAACAATTGTCGAATCATGGCAATTTCACATGGTAAATTGTGTATTTTGTTGTTGTCTGTAAATTATTGACCAATTCATCAATTTCAGAATTTATAATACCATGGCACATAAGTGTGGAGTATATATTTACATTTTTAAATGAAAAAAATGTGTTTCCATGATCCATAGTTGAACTAATTAGGAAAATATAAAATGAAATGACAAAATGAATTACAATTAAATGTCAAAGTTGTTGACTGTTGTTCAGTGGTTCAACTCTAATTCCCCGAACAACTCATCCAACACCTCGAGGTCAAGTGAGTGGTCCACATCTTCATTTGAATTTTGGGGAGGAGTTGTAACAGCAGAAGGTTCCATGTATGATTGATTCTGTGGAAAAAAATAAACATGAATTGTAAATGATTAAATAAAAATAAAATAAAATGAAACACTTACATGTTGAGGATAGAATGGAGTGCTGCTATAGTGTTGTTACTAGAACTGAATTGACAATTTTGTGGCTGGCTAATGAGACTATCCGTAGAAGAAATTCGGCTCTCAACAATTTGAACTTGTTTAAGTCGTTGCACCAATTGTTGATGTTTAACCTTTCGTTTGATATTCGCACAATAAGGTACAGAACAGTTTGTTTCATCACAATCTTTTGCGTGATAACAACACAGCGCAATGAGCTGTTTGCAAATGGGACACGGTGTTGGACAACCAGCTGAATCGTGCTCTTGAATTCCTGTCTTTTTACAACTTTTCGCATGTTGAACAACTCGTTTCATCTTAATACACGATGGACGGTGACAATTTACATCGCGACAATGACAAGCATGACAGAGACTTTGAATGCATCTCTGAATGGACTGTTTGCGAGTTTCGCTTGGTGAGGTAGAGTCATATACATTTTGTGATGAATCACCTCTTGCATCAATCTGTGATGATTGATTTGACATGATGGGCACAGTGAGATGAGACTAACGAACCAATGTAAAGGCTGTGACTGTGTGAAATGAATAGTAAAATGCGAGTGAAGGCAAACAATCACAAATCGACTCACTCAAGTGAGAGTGCAGTGCACAAAGGAAAAGCAAACTGACTGCTACTGCGCATTACTCGCTTACAGGTCGGGTTACAGTGTCGTACTTTCAACTATGCTAACTAAGCTAACAGCAAGTGCTACTAGATGTCACTACTGTTTTGGGTATTATAGATTTTATAATAGCCGGGAGAACGGCACCTGAGGGTCCACCTCATATATGCAGTTGTCGCTGCTACCCCAAGCCTACGTAACTGAATTTTGAAGTGGACCCTAAGGTGCCGTTCTCCCGGCTATTTTATAATATAGAATCGATTCAGAAATATTATTCCGTTTATTACTATTAATATGTTTTGAATCATCTCTCACTAAAATTTCTCAATTCCCAAAATGCCATCCTTTCGACATTTCAATTCGTACACATTCAAACCGTTGTTTTAATTACCAAACAAATCACTTCAAAGACATTTCATATGTCAAATTTCCTGTTGAATGCATTGTAAATGATTGCCCATTTTTATCACCTTCAAATAGTGTTAAGTGTGGCGCATATTTAATTTTTAAGACAAAAATGTAGATTTGTATGTTCCACTGTTTGATCTTCCTAACAGTAACTTAAAACCAAATTTGGAACTTAAGTCACCAAAATAAAGTCAAAACATTCAATTAGCAAAATATGGAGATTTTATTTTTCATTAAAAAAAATAGAAACAAAAAATCGATCACCTCGAGTACAAGTAGGAGCGTAGAACGAGAATACCTCATCGATTAATTCATAATCGTTGGAAATACATTTTCGGATCAAGTGTTCTATTTGTTCTATTGGCGGATCAAAACAAATCAAAATTTTGAAAGCGAACATAATAAATAATAAATGTGAACTTAGTTTGAAAGTTAAAGTGCATGTAATATTCTATTTTTTTAAAATATTCTAAATACTGTTCATTTTTATTAAAATCAGGTTTTCTATCTATCAGTCAGTTCAATCCGCGTTCATAAATTAGTGCATAGGTCAGCACAAACTCAAAGATGGTCGAGTTGTCTGTGCGTCATCATTCACAAGTAGTGTCACACTCTGCAAACGTGAACAGATCGTCGAACACGTACAAAAACACTCGTTCTCTCTCTCGCTCTTCACACTCCCCAAGTCGATTACTGGTTAAAACCAGAGTAATCGCAAATCAATGTCCAAACTAACTCTTGCCGATCGTCGGATGACATTTCGTGCTCAAATGCCTCAATTCCTTCTTCGATGCTAAATGCTATCTTGTTGCCAAGTAAGCTCAGGCTCGAAAGCCCTCAAAGCCAAACGCCCATGAGCGTACCTCTTGTTGTTCGTTTTCCCCTTTATCACAAATGCGCTGTGCAACCGCACTGATGCTTAAGCACAAACACACACACTTATTGGTTAGTCTCAACACCTCCCAGTGTGATCGTTTCATTATGTCTTATTGTCCCTCCTATTCCATCCTCCTTTATCGTCCATTTTGAATCCCAAAGTACTTAAGCAGGATACCGGAAGGACAGACGCCATTCTGGTGGTGACGCGCTCAGTTTCGTTGGTCAGTGACAACATCCACGCCAACTAAAAGAAAGTTTCCTGTTCGTCATGCATTTCGACAACAGTGTTTCCGGTAATCGTGTCTTTGGCCAACTCAGTCTGGATCAACTTCAACCAGACGATCCAAATGACCATTTTGTAATGATTGTTCAAGTATCGAGCATTTGTCCTTCATATTATCAATTTAACCTTCCACTCGCCATGTCTCAAAAATCTATGTTTTCGCAAATAAAACTAGACATTCGTGTCACCAAAAGCCCAATATCGGCTAACATGGCAAATGGTATCGAAAACCGTCTGCACCTTTCCAATCCAGTCCAACTTTGACTGTTGACCTTCAAAAGTCAACAGACAAAGACCAATCAGTCTCAATCTTAGCCCGTAGTCTTTCAGTACGAAAAAACTTAAACATTACAAGACAGTAGTGAAATACACCTAATGCAGCCCAGACCCGCAAAATCTAACAGATTCTCAAAATTCTGCTTCTGAAAATTTTCCTCCCGTTTTCTATTCTCGGTAAGCCTCAGTACAAGTCCCTTAATGCTTTGGCTATGTTTCTCCCGCATCTCACCCTTTTGACCCGTCTACTGTATCGCCTTCGACCCGAAAATTTCCTTAGGGTTTGTTTCGTATTGGTGCCAACTCATCGCGTTGATGTTCGTCGTGTCCGCTAAATGACATTGCGAACACTCCCCACCACCATTGGAGTTGCTTCTTATCATCGCATATGCGTTGCACCGCTTCCCAGTACTACTACCGTACTCGTCGATATCGATCACTCAATTCACTTCGTACATTGGCAAGTTGAACCATTTTTGTTGTTATCAATCGTATACCGTAACATCACGTAGCACTACCGAGTATCCTCGAATCAATCAAATCGTTGATAACTCGTTGCCAAATGTTCGTCTATTTCGAGCAAAGTTCCTCTACACTCGAGTCAGTTGGCTGTCCTCCTCTTCCAGTCGTTCGGATGGACTTCGTAATCACCATTGGCTCTTATCTCCCCCTCATGTTTTCTCTTCTAAGTCGAGGGAGAAGTGGAAATACTTTGGCAAAATACTACTACTGGGTGATGATCAAAACTTGTCGATAAGGAACTTTTATCTTGGTCTGAACTGTCAATCAACAAGCAGTACAGCACCAATCGTATCGTCGTATGTTTCGTATGTTTCTTTATGTGTTGGGAAACATCATCCCATCACACATTGAGTCGAGAATTGTGAATTCGTCAACATGAATTTCAGTGATTTTCATGATTCACAATAGTCAAGCAAGAAAACCCAATTCATTGTACAAGCATTGGTTCATCTCAAAACATCGTTTTGCTGTTCTCACTTTGAGAAAAAAAAAACCCAGTCTTTTTATCTTTTTCATTTCTTCTTTCTCTAGAATGACCTTTGATTTTCCCCAATTGATCGGAATGTCAGGAGTGTCACAATCCGAGGATTGTTTGGATGGTATGGATGTTGTGGAATCACTTCGGAGCCATTCGATCGAACTCGATAGAACAGACAAATCAGCCGTATCATTGTCTCGGTGGTTAATCTTGGATGGTTTCGTGTATGGCCTATTGGACCCAGACCTAATCCAGGATCCCACATTGGACAAATAGTGGCAGATGACCGATCAAATCTTTAAAAAGGTTACGTACTTTGATTCAATTGGACGATTCCTTCCTTGCCTGATGTCTCAGTTTACTATTTACTAAACAAAATATCAATCATACAGTCAGTTCATTTGCAATACGTGTGACTCTATCAGTGATAGGTGATAAACAGCCGCTTTCGATCGCTGCGATTTTTGCTCTTGATTAGATTGTATGTGTAGTGAATGTGAATAGTATTCAATCTCAGTGTAACTTGTGATTTGTAATTTCCACCATTTAGTAAGTTTCTATCTCAGTTGTTTGTTATTAACTTACTTCAGTGTGTCTTCTTGAAATGAATAGATATCAGAATTCCCTATGTCAAGATCAATGTCATCTCGAAACGAATAGGTTATTAGATTTTTCTATGTCAAGATCAATGTTTGTCTTTTTCCATTATCGTCCAGTCAAGTTTTGTCCATGCGAGTTTGTTCTTTTATGTTGAGTTGATTCCAATCGTCAAGTCAACTCAAATCTGTCGTGTCATATTAGAGTGAGATAATAGAAAGCATCCGTCGTCTTTCTTATCAAATGCAATTGAACCGTTTCAATCAACTGTGTGTTACCGCGAAAAGTTTATTGTTCAATCATCATTTACATTTAGGTTAACGTTTTGAACATTCTATTGTGTCTAGTTATTGTCTCTTTCACCTGCGTGATAATCAATCAATTCTTAGACTTCTTGTCTGAGATCATAGCTTAGTCTCTTGTTGTCTCAATTGTTTGACCTAAAATCTATTTTGTTTTGGTCATGATTGGTATGTTTTTTGTATAACTAAGCAATGTGAGGTGAATTTGCAATTCTTGACACACCAGTGCCTATTAGTGAATGTTGATTGTCGCGATTTAATATTCTCTCAGTAGAAGTCGATAATATTCCATCATTTTCACTCTCATTCTAAATCTAGTGACTTGTGCTCTCATACACCACAAGTTAAAGCACAAGATCGCTGACCTCCTTCGCGAAAAAAGGATTCCAATGTATCACAGAAGCTCAATGCTTAGATGGCGACGGTCGTAACCGATTCGTGGACATATTGGCCGTCAAAGACGGATCAAGGAACGCCTTCATAATCGATCCGACTGTCCGCTGGGAAAGTAACGAGGACGTAGGAACACTCGTACAAGACGAAAAGACCCGGATATACTCAAGCTGTGCAGACGACCTGCGATCTAAGTACCCGATGATTGGCAACAAGTCGGTCGAAGTCATCGGCTTATGGGTCGGAGCCCGAGGCACCATCAGCAACAGGATGACGGCCTTTTTCGATCGCTTCGGACTGAATCGAAAGCTACTGCCCGACATAGCCGAGGAAGTACTGACCGACTCGATCCATATGATTCACAATCATATATATGGACCAAGATAATTCGCGACATCAAAGACAAATCGATCAAAGACAAAGAAAGAACAACACCTTTTTTTACCTTAAACAAACCCTAACCTACTCCAGATATTTATACACAAACAACTCCATACACACCATTGTCCCACGATTACACTTACTCGCTGTGTCACAGGGCATCTCACTAATTTGTGAGCAGCTAACAAGACTAAATAAAGTTTTGTTTTTCTCTTATTTATTGATAGTCCATCTTATCAATTGTTGTGTCAAGGTTCGTGTTGAAGTGTCGATAATCTTCACTTTGGTGTTGATAAATCTTATCTTCAATACAGCTACAGTGTGTGTTCCTCCATCAGAATGTGTTGTGTTATTATTTGTTGAAGCACAGTGTAGTCTCCAGTTTTGTGTTACTACAATAAGTCATGCACGTTTAGATATCGAGATATCAAGTAGATGTATTTCAATAATAACAATTTCTTGATAATGTCATCAGTGTCAATGTCTCTTCTACATTTTGTTCAATCTTCTATTCCATCAACAACATGGAGATAGATTTTCTTTTCGTCAATATCTTTTCGATTTTGTTTGTACGGTCATCTTAATGCATTTTTTTGTTTCATCTACTAGATCCAAGAGTTGAATTATGACAAGCAAGTTCGTTCATTCAAACTATTCATTACCAACAAGCTAAGATCATTTGATCGCTACTCAAGTGGTCCAGTGATCTCAATCTCAGTTGTTCTTTTCATTCTCCAACCATCGTGTTCTGATCATAAGAGCTAAAGCTTGTGTTTAGTATTTCTTGCTATCATGTCATCTCAGTGTAGTAACAATTTTTGTTGATTCTTTGTACAAGTTTGATAGTGTATGCCATACTTCAGTTGATTCATTGCCGAATTATTCCATTCTTCAATCAATTAATTTCTTCAATTGAGATTTTTGATCATTCTTTGAGTCAGTTTAGAATTCTACAGATCACCAGTAGATTCATTTCCAAATCGTAATCGGCATTCATACGTCTTAATCGTCATCGAATCATTCAATTTCTTTTATCAACAACTAGTGATAACAAATCCCTCTATCTTTCATCTCTATTGACATTTTTAGTGTTGAGAAAGGTTCTGTCCTTTTATACTCCTCATGTGAGAAGGTCGTGACACCACTGACCCGAATTGAACATTCTCACAACTCATGAGTCGATAACCTCACACTGAATTTAAACTTCAAAAGCTTTCGACAGTTAAACCGTATTCTGGTCCATTCATAGAATTATGGTTTCGTATGTTTTCAATCGGACAAATGCATTTAATCACGTCGACCTGATAATGCATTTCACTGGTCAATACCATCAAGGAGTCAACTATCTCCTGTGTCGATTCCATCGAGAATCACACCAACATGAACTATTTTTAGTTCTATATAGTTGAATTGTATGTGTGAGACTGTCAGCTCACCAGTGATTGATGTAATCCATCAGCACAACTGTTGTCATGATGACGAGTTAGCTACTCTCATCTCAAACGACAACCTGTCAGATATTCAAGGGAATTGCAAACCCTTGTCTTCAGGCGCGATCCGGCAAGAATGTCCACAGAGTCCTTCTGCAAACTAATAAGGCCTTGGGGTATGCTCCCCTGGTAAAATCCACTACCGAACAAAAGTCAGTATTTGTATGCGGTCAAGGGCTTCAACTATCCCTTGGTAAAAACAAAAAAAAATAGTTGGGGTACTTATAGTACGTCAGGAGTGCTCTCCTTTGGTGAAATCTCACATCACCATTCAAAGGAATGTATTGTCAAGGGCTTCAACTATCCCTTGGTAAAAACAAAAAAAAATAGTTGGGGTACTTATAGTACGTCAGGAGTGCTCTCCTTTGGTGAAATCTCACATCACCATTCAAAGGAATGTATTTGTAATGGTCTTATGTTTCTCCATAGAAAATCTTAATTGATTCTTCGCAAAACATAACCCGCAGTCAACTATATCTAGTGTTTTGATCTGATCAAGTCATTGCAATAGTAAGGATCCAAATTATTTGTGTTTCAAATAGTTGAATTGCATGTGAATCCTAGAGAGTATTTCCTCTCTTAAATGATTCGTGTTTCCTCCTCTTCATCGTTTGTTTGTGGCAACATCTCATAAGCCAAATGAGATTCATTTTTTTTTGTTCTTCATTATGCCAGTTTACCTTCAGTTTTCCTTCCTTCCGTTCCAATTGTTCTCCAGCTTCAGTTCCAATTCCTTCAGTTAGTTTCAGTAAATTCAAACAGTTTTTCAAAATCCTATTCTTGTCGAATTTGTATTCGTTAAAGTCAAATATTCTTATCGATTATTTCAGTCAGCCCCGCTTTTGATTTCAATTTATTTTTGACTTAATATTCTTTGTGCAATTTACATGTGTTGTATAGAGTCGAATTGATATAAAATTCAATTTTCGGTTTTCAATTTATGGCATAACTAACTTTCAATGCTTTAACTTCGATAATCGGTGTTATTGTCAAATATTATTTGTTATCCAACTCAATTCTCTTCGCTCTCCCCAAGTCGATATTCAATATTCAATATCGCAATAATCTTCCGCAATCCAGTTCTTCACATTTCAATCTCAATTTGTTAGGAATAGTCTGTTCAACTTAATTGAAATAGTTAAGTACTATGTAATTCAGTCTCATCAGTATTATCGGAGAAAGGCCAATCTCTATCTAAAGATTGACTACTAGTACTTACGTTTCGATCCTTCAATTTCAGTTTTCAATAATCCACCAACAGTTTTCTTGTCAGTCTCCCGAACTAAATCCATCCATCTCTCTGTTTCCTCAAATCAGGTTATTACAGCTTTCAATTTCTTCTTACATTTTGTTCCGAACCACAATTTTTTTGACTTTATTACGTTATTGCCAAATCAAATCTTGAGCAATTCTACATATTCTTCAATACAGTTCTTAAATCATTCCTCAGTACAGTAAATGTACAGTTTTCTTTCAGTTTGTGTTTTTCCTTACCGTATATCAGTCTTTGTCCGTCCTTTTGTGAATCATCTTGTTCATTCTGTTTGTAAATCAAGTGGAATCAATACGAGAATCATTTGGCTTGATTTCTCTAAAATTTGAATTCCCAAATTACATTTGATCCAACACAATGTAATTGTATGTTTGCTGTATGTTGAGTTCTAAATGATTTCCTTATCAGACATAGGAATCGAACTCTATAATCAATCACCACACCTTGATTGATTTAAAAATAATTCCATCCAATTTTGATTCGAATTCGATTGTATTTCCATCTAGTTGTATCGAGTTTAAGATAGTAAATTAACAGTCAAATCACCTCTGTTGTTTTAAAATCCTATCTTATATCTAGTGAGTGAGCCTTTTTGAGTTGTCATACCTTTATACATTTTAGTTCGCTAATCTGATAGATTAAATATTCAATCCAATATCTTGAAATTAGTAATCGATCTTAATTCATAACCCTTGGTTCTGATTTTGAACTGCATGGATGTAATATTCTATTTTCTTAGAATATTCTAAATACTGTTCATTTTTATTAAAATCAGGATTTTATCTATCAGTCAAGTCAATCCGCGTTCCTAAATTAGTGCATAGATCAGCACAAACTCAAAGATGGTCGAGTTGTCTGTGCGTCATCGATCACAAGTAGTGTCACACTCTGCAAACGTGAACAGATCGTCGAACACGTACAAAAACACTCTTTCTCTCTCTTTCTCTTCGCTCTCCCCAAGTCGATTACTGGTTAAAACCAGAGTAATCGCAAATCAATGTCCAAACTAACTCTTGCCGATTGTCGGATGACATTTCGTGCTCAAATGCCTCAATTCCTTCTTCGATGCTAAATGCTATCTTGTTGCCAAGTAAGCTCAGGCTCGAAAGCCCTCAAAGCCAAACGCCCATGAGCGTACCTCTTGTTATTCGTTTTCCCCTTTATCACCAATGCAATGTGCAACAGCACTGATGCTAAAACACAAACACACACACTCATTGGTTAGTCTCAGCACCTCCCAGAGTGATCGTTTCATTAAGTCTTATTGTCCCTCCTATTCCATCCTCCTTTATCGTCCATTTTGAATCCCAAAGTACTTAAGCAGGATACCGGAAGGACAGACGCCATTCTGGTGGTGATGCGCTCAGTTTCGTTGGTCAGTGACAACATCCACGCCAACTAAAAGAAAGTTTCCTGTTCGTCATGCATTTCGACAACAGTGTTTCCGGTAAATCGTGTCTTTGGTCAACTCAGCCTGGATCAACCTCAACCGAACGTTCCAAATGACCATTTTGTATGATTGTTCAAGTGTCGAGCATTTATCCTTTATATTATCAATTTAACCTTCCACCCGCCATGTCTCAAAAAGCTATGTTTTCGCAAATAAAACCTGACATTCGTGTCGCCAAAAGCCCAACTTTGGCTATTATGGTTTATGGTATCGAAAATCGTCTGCACCCTTCCAAATCAGTCCAACTTTGACTGTTGACCACCAAAAGTCAACAGACAAAGTTCAATCAGTCTCAATCTTAGTCGTTAGTATTCCCGTACAAAATAACTCGGTTATTACATTCACATTTACACACAAGTGATTACTACTCAGTAACTACTGAATAAGAATATAAAATGAAATGACAAAATGACACAAGTAAATGTGAATGTTGTTGACGTGTTCATTGGTCCAACTCTTTTTTTTTTTTTTTTAATGAAAATTTTATTAGTTTTATTGCTTCTACAAAATTAATTGCTCCGCAATAAAACTAAATATAAAGAACGAATATACACACAATGTACACATGAAAATACAGAAAAATATCACTATCACAATAACAAAACTTATACTCTGCGAATAGGACATAAACAGGTAAACAGGTGGGCGCGAATAGCTAGAATATATAGTTACTTCATAATAATAATCAAAGGTGAATCATCTGCTAGACAGGTAGGCGCGTATAGTTACTTCATAATGATAATCAAAGTTGAATCATCTGCTAGACAGGTAGGCGCGTATAGTTACTTCATAATAATAATCAAAGTTGAATCATCTGCTAGACAGGTAGGCGCGTATAGTTACTTCATAATAATAATCAAAGTTGAATCATCTGCTAGACAGGTAGGCGCGTATAGTTACTTCATAATAATAATCAAAGGTGAATCATCTGCTAGTCAGGTAGGCGCGTATAGTTACTTCATAATAATAATCAAAGTTGAATCATCTGCTAGACAGGTAGGCGCGTATAGTTACTTCATAATAATAATCAAAGGTGAATCATCTGCTAGTCAGGTAGGCGCGTATAGTTACTTCATAATAATAATCAAAGTTGAATCATCTGCTAGACAGGTAGGCGCGTATAGTTACTTCATAATAATAATCAAAGTTGAATCATCTGCTAGACAGGTAGGCGCGTATAGTTACTTCATAATAATAATCAAAGGTGAATCATCTGCTAGACAGGTAGGCGCGTATAGTTACTTCATAATAATAATCAAAGTTGAATCATCTGCTAGACAGGTAGGCGCGTATAGTTACTTCATAATGATAATCAAAGTTGAATCATCTGCTAGACAGGTAGGCGCGTATAGTTACTTCATAATAATAATCAAAGTTGAATCATCTGCTAGACAGGTTGGCGCGTATAGTTACTTCATAATAATAATCAAAGGTGAATCATATCAAAATATATAGCACATTAAAATTGTTGAGGCCGGATATATGATAAAGTCAAAGGGTCAAAAGATGAGGCCGATGACAGTAGCGTTTCAGTGAGGTTGAGCAATTCCAAGAATAATAACAGCAACAGGCGCGCAGTTGTTCGAAGCATAAAGTCTGCGACGATTAGAACCAACACATATACGTACAACTTGGTAGGCGAAAACTTGTTTTGGAGGAACGATCACACAACCGCGAATAGAAAGGGCACACAAAGAAGTCTCATCTGCGCATGCTCATGACTCACAGAAAATGCGGCTCAATAATAACAGATAAGTTTCAGGACAAAATCTCAAATCATTTGCAAAATATACTTCAGAATTTCCTGAGGTGATGAGAAAAGGACCTGGTGAACCAAAGGATCACAAATTTGGCACATTTTGCTGGGGAAACGATGAATAAACAGGCGAAATGTGACATTTTGTGTTGTTTTGATGGTAAATTGATGTATTGATTTTCATTTCTGGACTTTTCTCAGTCAAAACTTCGTAAATCTAGGAGCCCCGGCACCAATGGGTGCGGGGGGCTCACCTGAGTTAATTAATGCCGAGTACTCGAGATTTGATGTGCTGGTGCCAATAAAATCACAAGATAAATGGGAGCTCAATTTCGCAACGATGCACACCGTGGTCGTGCAGGAAAGCCTATGGTCCAACTCTAATTCCCCCAACAACTCATCCAACACTTCCAGGTCAACAGAGTGGTCCACATCCTCATTTGAGCTTTGGGGAGCTGCAACAGAAGGTTCCATATATGATTGAATCTGTGTAAAAACAAAGATGAATTGTAAATGATTAAATATAATATAAAATCGAATAATAAAATAAAACACTCATACGTGGAGTACAAAATGGAGTACCGGGAGAGTTGTGACTAGAACTAGGTTGAGAAGCTTGAGGCAGGCTCATGAGACTAACCATAGAAGCAATTTGGCGCTCAACAATTTGAGGTTGATAAAGTCGTTGCTGCAAATGATGTTGTCTAACCTTTTGCTTGATATTTTTACAATAAGGCACAAGACAGTTTGTTTCATCACAATTTTTCGCATGATAACAACACAGCGCAATGAGCTGTTTGCAAATGGGACACGGTGTTGGACAACCAGCTGAATCATATCCCTGAATTCCTGTCTTTTTACAACTTTTAGTATGTTGAACAACGCGCTTCATCTTAATGCACGATGAACGGTGACAATTGACATCTCGACTAGTGCTTGTCTCGGAACGGAATCGGAACGCTTTCCGAAATTCGGAATGGCCATTCCGAATTTCGGAATATATGCCGAAATTCGGAACGGAACGGAATATAATAATAATAATTTGCTGCTAATTTAGGACAATAAAAATTTAATAAAATTAACAAAACAATGGAATTTTAAGAGTTTTATTGATTAATTTGGATACAATCAAATTGAAATTTATAATTCAATTTTAAGTGATTAAAAGGGGAGCGACTCGGTGTTCTGTGCATCATTCAACGCTTCTTTTTCTTTTTTCTTCTCCTCTTTGATCGCATTGACGATTTTAAGATAATAATGTCGGACAAAACAAATGGCATCAATCGAAGCATCACTCAAGGAACACCTAAAGGAAGTTACTGCTCTTCCTGAAGCTGAAAATGCTCGTTCACTTGAAATTGAAGTTGGAGGAACGCACGAAAGAATGTTTTTTATTTTGTCTAAATAATGTCCTCTAGTCAAAGTTCGCTTGAATCCGCCTTGTTTGTTGTCAAACTTTTGTGCTTGTTTGCGGTAATCTTTCACTTCATCTTCGATTAATTGACGCAAGTTTGATTCTTCATAGGAATTGTTGCTTTGGGTTGATTGAAAGTCGTAGGAGTCGAATGTTTCTTCAAAGCTCGGAATTTTAGCAGACATTTCATCCGATTCAGTTTCAGTGTCACTACTAGAATGAGTGTTGAAAGCATCTGCAATTTCATCTGTAGCAAAATCACTGTTGGATGATTGAATAGATGTTGTACGTTGACGATTAATTCGGTTAATTGATTTATTGTAATTTTCAATCAAGTTGACCATTTGTTTGACCATTTCTTCATCAGTGTGCTGGTCAAAATGTTCAGACTGATATGCAGGATTGCTCAAAAACATAAAAATGCTTGTGTTCACAGTTCTTCTCTCAGAAATGCAAGGCTTAATACTATTGTAAAGCAAATTAGCAAATCGATTTTTAGATGAATGAAACTTTAAAGTTTTGAGGATAGTATCGATTGTTACTTGAGCAGTTCGAAGATCTGCAGATTGTTGAGATAATTTGGCAACTCCTTTATGAACTGGATTAAGCACTTTGACTAATTGATCAATCAGTTCAAAATCACTGTCGGTAAGTTTGTTCTTGAGGCTTTGTTCGATGATAGTCATTTTAATTTGGTCCTTCAATTCCAAAACACGTTCTAACATTCTATAAAGCGAATCCCATCTATTCGGGATATCTGGAAATACACCTTTTTCTCTATTAAACTTTTCTTTGACTTTGTTCACTAAATAATGTTGAGCGTAATGAGAGGCGTTAATTTCATTGACAGTTTTTCTAACTTTCAGTGTGAGATCTCTCAATTCAATTAGTTCAAAATCTATTTCTTCGTCTTCATCTACTACAAAACTTCCAGAACAGATTTCAGATAGTTGTTCAACATCTTCAAGAGTATGCACTGGAAAAATGCAATCTGATTCTGGTTCAGTTGCAGTTTCATGTTCAGTTTCAGGTTGATCAGATTTGGCACTGTTCTTTGTTGTTGTCTTTTCTTTATAAAACACTTTAGTAACACCAAGATGCAAACAGTGGAGGTAACAAGTTTGAAGTGGTTTGTTTGCAAGTTCGGCTAATAACTTCATCACAGAAGCACCGTCTGTCGCAAATGCAGTAATGTTATCCAAAGATAGATCAAAATTTCTTAATTTTGATTTAATGGCTTCAAGTAAAGCAACTGCATTCAATTTACACAAACGACACAATCCTAAATTAAACTCCTCTCCTTCCTCGGTGCGAACCATAACGTTGAGATACTTGCGTTTGGCTCGGGATTTCCATTCGTCGCAAATTAAACTGAGAGATCCACCGTTTTTAAGATAATTCTGAATTGACTCTTTAGTCTTGCTTTGTAGTTTGAATTTATGACGAAACAACAAGAGTCGAACAGAGTTTGGAGTTGTTGGTGGGTTACAAGTTGAGTAAGTCTTTTTCATTTCAAATGGGGTGTCAATCGAATTTGCCAATTGATGAAAAGACGGATATTCTAAAGCAATCTTTCTACAATAGGATGCTTCCATTGAACGCTCAAGTGGAGTTATGAATTTGTTGATAAGAGGCTGGTTTTTAGAAACTTTTGCTTTCTTTCTAACGTCGATTTTATGTATGTTAAGCAGATGAGTGATCATACCTCCAGTAGAGGAAGCCGAAGAGCCAGTTTTGACATATTTGTAGCTTGTGTTGCATGGCTCGTTTGTTTTTGGATTAGAAAGTTGACAATGAGCTCGGCCATCTCTGACTTTAAAGTGATCCCAAACACCAGACACCATTTTGAAATAACAAAAATAAACAAAACACTGCACAAGCACAAGAAAAGAAAACCCAAAGTAGGGTCAAGTTGAGCCACGAGGTGATATGAGCTTGACAGAGGTTCGTTCTGAACTGACTTCAATTGGCATATGTGCAATTAGCCAACAGTAGGACTTGGGCCAAAAATTGAGAGTTCATTGCACTAGACAATTAGCCTTTTGTCTCTACCTTCTGAAGATTATCTTTTTCTTGGAATTGAATGGACTTTGGTAAAGTAACCAAGTGAAGACCTTGGAAATTCTTTTGTTTGTGTCTGCAATGAAGAGAACGATTGTGGCCAACTTAACCAAGCTTTATCAAGCTAATTCGTGTTTGTCTGCAGATCTAATGGGCTACTTGTGGTTTTAGTCTTAATTACATTCAGGTCTAAGTGGCAAAACCACCAGTCCACTTGGGACATTATAATGCTATAGCATGCTGCAGTAGACTTTGCGAACACTGTTTGAACGGCAACTGCAAAGCCCACCACCGCAGGCATGTGAGGGGCTATAAGCCGACTCAAGGACATCGATTTTAGCCGATTTGTCCTATTCAATTCGACTAACCAAACTGACCATTCCGAAATTCCGAAAATTTTCCGAATTTCGGAATAATTTCGAAATTCGGAACCAGATTTTCCGTTCCGAAGAAAATTTCGGAACGGAATGGTCGTTTCATTCCGAATTCGGAAAATTTTCCGAAATTTTCGGAACGGAAACATTTCCGAGTTAAGCACTAATCTCGACACTGACAGGCATGATAGAGACTTTGAAGACACCTCTCAATGGACTGATCGCGAGTCGCGTTTGGTGAGGTAGCAGAAGAGTTAGATACTTTTGAATCACTTCCGGCATCAATTGATTGAGTTGACATGGAGGCACAGTAAAATGAAACACAAAACGAGCGATGAGAAGGCGATCAGACAGGACACAGTATTGATACACGAGAAGTGAGAGCGAAAGCAGACAATTATTATTATAAAGTCACAATAACAAATTGTGAGTATTAATGGAAGAGCAACAGACAGCTGCTGCCACCAGTACAAATTACTGTTCTTCACTTCTCAACTGTACTAACAGCTAAAACTCATGATAACAGATGTCGCTACTGTTTTGGATGTTACATCCGATTCCGATCCGAATCATTTTCATATTTGAGTTGGGTGCATTGTAAATAATTGCTCATTTAATCATTTTCAGATAGTGATTTACACAAGTGTGGCGTTTATGTTCATTTTTAAGAAAAAGGCAGATTCGCATGTTCCTCTTCTTGATGGCAATTTGCAATCATACTATAACAACGGTCACGCAAAACAAATTTCACCAAATACAGATCAAGTTCAAGTCAAACATTCAATTAGCAAAATATGCAAGTTTTAATTTTTATTGGAAAATGGAAAGCAAAAAGAATCAATCATTTCGAGTACAAGTAGGAGGGTAGAACTTGAACACATTTTCATTCATAATCTTTGGATATACGATGTACATTTGTGAATTCATGCATCCATTATAATTATGTTAAGTATTTTTTGCTTTTAAACTGAGTGAGGCAAATTAAAATTTTTAAAACGAAAATGTTGAATTGCATGTGAACATAATTTGAAATTGAAAGTTCACATTTACACCCAAGTGATTGAACTATTACTACTAAATAGGAATACAAAATGAAATGACAAAATGGCACAAATAAAAGTGAACGTTGTTGACTTGTTCAATGTTAGTCCAAATCTAAATTCTTCAACAATTCATCCAACACATCGAGGTCAACTGAGTGGTCCACATCCTCCTGATTTGAATTTTGAGGAGTTGCAGCAGCAGATTCCATGTTTGATTGATTCTGTGTAAAAATTGAACATGAATTGTAAATATATAAAAATAAAATAAAACACTCACATGTTGATGATAGAATGAAGTACTGGGAGAGTTGTTACTAGAACTAGATTGAGAACCTAGAGGAAGGCTCATGAGACTACCCATACAGGCAATTGGGCGCTGCACAATTCGAGCTTGGGAAATTCTCTGCTGCTGCAATTGTTGATGTTTAATCTTTTGTTTGATATTCGCACAATAAGGTACTGCACAGTTTGGCATCATTGCCACAAAATTTCGCATGATAACAACACAATGCAATGAAGTGTTTGCAAATTGTACAAACTTTAACAGCTCCAGAAGGACCTTGCACTAAATGTGCATTCTTCTCTCTAAATTCTCTGTAATTACAACTTTTGCTATGTTGCACAACTCGTTTCATCTTAACACACGATGGATCAGTACAATTTGTGTCATCATCTTGACATTGACAAGCATGAACAAGACTTTGAATGCATCTCTCAATAGACTGCTTACGAGTACTGTCGCTTGTAGATGAGCCAGATGGTGAATTACCTGCCCAATAAACACTCAGTGATGGATTTGACATGTCGGCATAAAGCGAGGTGCAAAAAAGGTAAGAATCACTTGTTGGATCAAACTGTGGCCATTGATTTGACATGTTGGCACAGGATGGATTGAGGCGAAATGACACTAACTAACCGAGAAGTGAAGGATGAGTGACTGGGTGTGCTGCAACGTAAAGTGAATTGCGAGTGAGTTGGCTTACACAATAACAAATCGACTCGAGTGAGCTCACAATTCGTGAGTGAGTTACCAAGTAAAACAGGTTACTGGTGTGCAGTGTGACTGAAATACTTTTTTAATAGATGTCGCTACTGTTTTGGATTCTGATTCAAATTGAATCATTCAATGAATCATCAATCAATTCATCATTGATCAATTTATCATCCATTCCAATATTTTACATTATATAATTGGTAGTGGTTTTACACACTCTTTTTACATTTTTATTTTATTTCTATGTACTAGTATGTACTAGTATACCGAAATATATCTGTTACCGTCCAAACGAGAAATTCGTCTTTCCGTGTGCTTTGCAAGCAAATCAAGCAAATTTTTTATCCAATATATTTTTTCGGCTTTTGCCTAGGCAAGGCATGGACTTGCAAGGTATTCCGTTTATATAATTTGCTTTTTTAGGCAAAAATGTGAAAATACATCTACAACTTTTATTTAGTTTTGCCTAGTAAATTCACAAAATGGCGAATTTCTGGTTTGTACGGTATATGTTACCGGAAAATCTGAAAAGCCGTTAGTTTCCAAGGTTTGCCTAAGCAAAAAAACAAAATAATTTTAATAATTTAAAATATCCAGTTTTTCAATTATTGTGATGATATAAAACACTATCAATTCGTTTGAATCTGAAAAATATTTGATCATACAATTTATCAAAAAATTGAAAATTTTAAACGAAAATTAGTCTTAGATAGTATTGCAAGTGAATTAGTTATTTTATAGCTATTTAATAATTGAAATTTGCACATTTGCCTAAAATGTCAATTTTAAGGTAAGACTTGACGGTTATGCAGTGAAAACAACGTTTTAGCCTAAAAGGATGGGATTTAGTAGCGTTCTCTATTTTTTGTAAGGAATCTTCGTTTGTGGGCCGATTTGGACATATGATACCTTTTTTGGAAAGATAATCGCATGGACAAAATAATTATCTCAACAGAATACACAATTTAGACTTTGTGCTATCACGAGTTGATCACAAAGCTAAAAACATACCTTTTAGCACATTTTGTTAAATTTCATTAAAACCTTGTCAAATCTGGGTATTCTGTTGAGATAATTATTTTGTCCATGCGATTATCTTTCCAAAAAGGTATCATATGTTTAAATCGGCCCACAAACAAAGATTCCTTACAAAAATAGAGAACGCTACTAAATCCAATCTTTTAGGCTAAAACATTGTTTTCACTGCATAACCGTCAAGTCTTATCTTAAACCACGGAATGCATAACAAGTCCGTGTTTTGCCTAGACAAAAGTCGGAAAACAAAACTTTAAGAAATTTTTATTGATTTGCCTAGGCAAACCACGGAAAGACGAATTTATCGTTTGAACGGTAACATATCCAATTATATTGACGCAAACGCAAGTGTAATGTAAGATTTATAGTTTAGACCAAATTGATTGTTCACTTGACTGTACATTTGTCAATTTGTGGTTTGTTCTTGTTTGCCAGTACCACCTCACGCCAACCAGAGAAACTCTGTGCCTGGATTGAGAATGAGTACTGTGGCGGAATTGTGTTGTGCGTGTTGATCGAGTTCGATTGCAGCATGGATTGGCCAATTTGGATCGTCGAGTGAGGCACGAGCAATGAAGATCAGTGTGGCACTGTTTTGTTGTAGAATCTGCTCGGCCCAGTAGCCACTCACAATTCCGCCCACAGCACCCGTGGGAATGTCTGCCTTTTGTTGGATTTCTCGTGCAATTGTGATCTGGTCGACATTGTTGAACCATGCTGCAATCAGTGACTTGTTGACATTGCCACCCGCGCTACAGTCTACGAGATGTACTCCAAGTTTCTTAAACCGTTTGGATAATTCAATCGACTGTTCCAAATCCCAACCATCTTCGCCCTCAGGTGCAAATTCAAGACACGAGATTCTTACAAAAAGTGGATAATCCTGTGGGATTGCAGCTTTGATCTGTTGCACAATTTCGAGTGCTAGTCGAATTCGGTTCTCAAACAACCCTCCATATTGGTCTGTTCGTTTGTTTGAGTAAGGCGAAAGGAATGATTGCACGAGGTAGCCATGTGCAAAGTGCAGTTCAATTATGTCGAAACCGGCTTTTATGGATCGAAGTGCTGCTGAGACGTAGGACGATTTGATTGTGGCAATGTCATCCAAAGTAGCTTCTTTAGGAATTGGATCATTTTCTGGGTCAAATGCTTAAATAATGTGGAAAATAATTGTTAAGTAAAAGTTACGTTCACAAATAAAGTTACATAACTTTAAGTTATTAACTCACCAAGTGCACTAGGCGCAATAGCTTCCCATCCACATTCCTCAACCGGAACATGTTTGGTATAATCAACCCAAGGCGCATAAGTACTCGCTTTTCTCCCTGCATGGGCAAGTTGAATTGCCGGTACCGCACCTTGTGATTTAACAAACTCAGTAATACGTCTTAATTTTTCAATATGTTCGTCCATCCAAATTCCCGGACACTGCAGAGTTATCCTTCCTCTCGCCTCCACCGCAGTGGCCTCCATCATCACAATGCCCGCACCACCAATTGCCCGTGCACCCAAATGCACCAACTGCCAATCACTGGCAAAACCGTCCTTGCAAGAGTACTGAGACATTGGTGAGATTACGATTCGATTCTTGGCAGTGACATTGCCAATTTTGATGGGACTGAACAGAAGAGATTTCGACATTTTTGGTAAGTTGATTCGAAAAGTTAAAACACAAAATGAATGAAAAGTTTCTACTAAACTAACTTCGATTTAAAGCTTTTTATATCCTTGCGATTGTGAAATGAAAGCCAATCTAATCTACTAGTCGTACTGTGATTGCACTAAAACATGTGTCGTATCAGTGTTAACTTATCCGTTGATAACTTCAATTGATTTGAAATGATCAAAGCAACATGCCGATTGCCCATTCAATGATTAAGATGTTGATGACACACAAAATTACACTTTCATAATTGGAATGGTACTTTAATGCAAAAGTATTACAACAACAAATCAAGGATTTTGAAAAGTAAAAAGTAAGGGGATAAGATATGAGAGATTTAAACGAAACGATTTAAACAAAAAACAATAATCAATTTATTTATTTATTAAATATCTATAATATAATACTAATAAAAATGAAACAATAAGGAAAATAGGTTTCCAACCAAAAAAGAAAACGGTATTCAAAATAAAAGCGTGCCACCAGCCAAATAAGCTCATAATTTCACAATTGCCAAACAGTGCAGCAGGTGTGGCACCGATCGCTCTCACAGCCACACTCAGTGCATATTCGGTCACGGTGGTGGGTGATCTGGCAAGGTATACACTAGCGAGCCTTCCCACAATCAGAACGGTGACCTGGGTAGCCATGTTGTTGTAGCACACCACCGATGGATGGTCCACCTTTTCGTAGAAGTGTAGAGCCGATTGGTTGACGAACGACGATACGGCGCAGCCAATGGTGACCAGAACGAGTGCGTGCAAGAACTGGTGACGGACAAGTAGGAAGTAGTGGCGGATGGGTTGGCTTCTCACGGGTTCTGGCCGATTCGCGGGATCATCATCTTCTTTGACGATATAGTTCACCAGCACGATATAGAGCCCAATCGCTGGGAATAGCGCCAAAAAGGCCAGACACCAGATGGGCGCATTGAAGTGGACGTCATGGCGATGATGCGTAGCATGGGGGCCAATTGGCTAGGGCACCCAGCGCTAGTGATGTTAAATACGACTTAAAAAATCAAACGATTTCGATTCGACACATGCTTTAATCGAATCGAATCGATTCGACTCGACTTAGTGTTATAACTGTGGTAAATCGAATTGTTTGATTCGACTCATAGTCGAACTGCATTGTCAATCGGTTAATTTTCTGATTAGTCTTTCATCAGGAGGCATAGTACTTTTACCAGACATGCAGATTTGTGCGATAAGAAATGCTAATGACTGACTAATGCTTTGGCATGATGAAGTGAATGCCACGTAAACTTAAATTAGTGTGAACTTTGCATTGTATTCAAATTGTTTCAAAAAAATTGGTAAAATAAAAACAAACATTTATTTAGTCACATTTGACATATTTACTAATCATTTAGAAAAACAATATGGCACATGATCATCATTTTATCATGATCATTTTACAATTCAAATCACTTGTTAATGAATATTATGATTAAAAATTCCTAAATGGGATTTAAACGATAAAAAGCTTATCGATATTTTGTTTGATTTGCATTAATCCCAACAACGTGTTTTCTTTGACTGAATTAATGTCCTTCATAATGTCAGATTCTGAAGCAGAAGCCTCGGTGCGTCAACTAGCGTATACACGGGCATTGTTTGTTTGGTCGTAAGAAAGTGTTGAAATGCATTTCGTGTCAAGTTGAATTTTATTTATCATCATTTGCTATTTTTGCTAGTTTTAGTTTGCGAGTTTTGTAATGTTCAATTGGAACAACGATCGTTTGATAGCGCCAAATCTCATCTTGAGCATCTAAATCACAAAGCAAATGTTTTTAAAGTAAAGTAAGTAAAATCCAAACAGTTCAACATCCACATGTGAAATACATTTCAAAATAATGTTTTTTTTCTCAATGTTATTTGATGTATATCTTGTAACACAAGTCTACATGTATATTTAGTTGTATTACAGAGATATGTATAAAGATGAATATATGCACAAACTTGTTTTAGCCTAATCTGTCTCGACAGAAACAAAAAACTTGTCCAACTTTTCCATGATTCACTTGAATTAGAGTTTCGTGGCAACAGTGTGTTCATTGCAAATATTGTTATCGTTAACAATCTTTCACTCGACTAACGCGGTATACCCCGTTTAAGTTGCCCAATGCATCAAAAAATTTAAACTGCAAGAACAACTTAAGAAATTATTTTTCTGGGGGTAAAGTTTTCAATGTTGAATTGACCATAATGCTTACTATGATAATAATTTTTACGAAGAATAACACTCATATGTCATCATTTTTTAATGTCAATTTATCGCTTTCACAACCATATAAGTACCAACTAACTGCCACAATGCTTTACCAAACACTGCTTTTCTTGTCTGCATTTCGGCTACAAACTTTAAAGTTAAACTTTAAATTTGCCACTCTGCTGTCAACTATTTGTGACAGCAGACGCCAGTGAACGTCTAAATGTGACTACAGTTCAAAAGATACCCAGTTGATTAAAAGCCTAATTTTGTCTGTCAAATTACTAATTGTCAAACAGTATGCATTGACTTAAGTTGAATACTTACTCGTTGACATTGTACTTTACCAGCTCAATGTTGGATGCATCTGATATTGAATGAATATTTTGATTGTCTGATTTTGATTCGACAACACTGATTGTAGTATCACAAGCAACACATGTAATGCACACGTAATGCAATTCACTCTGATTTCAAAAAGAAAAGTCATGAACAAAATCCACCAGAAACAGTCAATCCAGAGTTGTCATTCAGTGATGAATAAATCAAGTTTCTCGACTATTTAAATAAACCAACTCCAACTGAATGTTTATAGAATGAACATGATTTGGTTTAATTGAGAAACAAAACAAAATGCTTCCAGAACGTAAATAAGCAATTCCATCAAGATTGAATAATTTTTATTTTTCTAGTACAAAATAATAACTAAATTGTTGCCTTTAATTGAATAATCAAAATACTAATTTGAAGTTGAACTGCTCGCTTGCATTTGAAGATAAAGTTTTGTTTCTTCTGCTTTGTGGAAGTAGTAAGAGTGCAGAAAAAGCATTTTGTCAATACGTTCTGGTAGCATTTTGTTTCGCTTTTCATTACAAATCATGTCTGCCTCATTCCATACACGTTCAGTTGGTGTCGAAGTAGCAGGTATCTCAAGGTATTTTAAGGAGAAATTTCTGAGTGATTCATTGCTGAATGACAGGACTGGATTGGCTGTGCGTGGAGGATATGGTTGATCAAGATACAGTTTGAACTCAGCATTGATTGATTTAACAGAAATGTCTTTAGGTGTGTTCTGTTTCTGTATCATTTGATCGTGACTAGACCAAATGTCAGTAGAGCTAGACGCTTGGCTCACAGAAACTTCAAATTCACTGTCAGATGAAGTACTATCCAAATTAGATTGGCGATGCGCAAGATAAAGCTTTTGTGCTTCTTTCTTAGAAACATGAAAATTCTTCTCATCACGAAATCCCATTTTCCGGAACCGAGGGTCAAGTACACAAGCAAGGCCTGCTAATCCTTCTTCTACATCACTGAATCGAAAATCGAAATTAATTTTCAAGTATTGTAAAAAAGATCGACCAATTTCACTGATGAGATCATTTTCAGCAAATTCGTTGAAAATTTTGTGCAAACCCTTGAAAATAGGTGCCACAAGTGAAAGTGTTGTGTAGGACGAACCACTTAGCTCACGAGTGGCATTCTCAATTGGTCGCATCAATGTGACAAGATCCGAAATTGAATCCCATTCAGAATTGGTCAGGTACAAATCGGTTAGATCAGAATCAATCACAACTTTTGTGAGTGATTTTCTAATTTCTAATATTCGTTCCAACATAAACAATTCGGAATTCCACCGAGAATCGACCATCAATTTGGTTTTCAGAATCTCCTCTCCTAATTGAATTTGGGCACATTTCAGATCGTACGCAGGATTTTGACTCTTATAGTAGACAGATATTTTCTGACATTTGAAAACCAACAGTTTTCCATCTTTGCAATCGTCCAACGCATCGTGGTAAAATGTTTGAAGGTGGTGCCCTGAGCATCGAAAGTAAGGCAATCGAAGGAAATTTTCCACTGCTGAACGAATGTTTGAACACGCGTCTGTGACTACGACCGTGATCTTGTGCATAATGTCCCAACTGACGAGCATTTGTCTCATTTTGTCCGCAATCATTTCGCCAGTTTTAGGACCTTCGAGGTAGATTGATCCGAGAGTTCGAAATTCGAGTTTAAGTGATTCTGGATCAATAAAGTGAACTGTGACTGCTAGTAGAGAATTTTGCGAGTCTGAACGCCAAATGTCACAAGTCAATGACAAATGGTCCAACTTAGCCAAAGTTGCCTTGAAAATTCCCACTTTTTCATCATAATCATCATCGATCCGTTTGGTCATTGTTTGCCTAGTTGGGATTTTGTATCTGGGTTCAAGGCCATGAACAAAGTTGACAAATCCAGTCCCCTCGATTGCCGAAATTGGTCGAAAATCCAACACCACAAACTGAAGCAGAAGATTGTCAAGTCTAGACTTCTCTTCCTGAGTCAGTGGACTAAGTTTCAATTTCTTTCTAGATGGACCATCGAACTCAGCTTGCTCAAGTGCACGTTTGTAATTATCTGGATGCTTGTTACGAAAGTGGGTATTTAGAACGGTGGTAGCCGAGTTGGTAGAGAACTGTTTTGGGCAATGCAGACACTTGATGTACTTCTTACCATCTTGTGCTTGGATGGGTTCTCGGTCAAAGCATTTCCATGCTGGGGAATTTGGTTCAGGTGCCATGATAACGAATGCTGAAAGTTTAGTTGAGATTTGATTGATACTTTTGTCAAAAATGTTCAGAAATGCACGAACAAAGCTCAAACAGAAGTCACTTTAGCATCAAACAAACAAGCCCGAACAGATGTGTTTAGTGTACCGAGTGTACATATTTATTAATCTTAGGTTCATATTTCAAACTGCAACTCAATTTCAAACTCATATTGCTAATTATACATTGATAAGATGCCCATTTGACAATTTATTAGTTTTATTGTGAATATTTTTTTGCTACAAGAAATGTAGACTAATGTTATCGCCTACTAATACAATGCGTACAAACGCCGTGCAATGACAGTCAGTTTAATCGATTTGTTTGGCGACTATTAGTCAGTCGTGTTGTATTGATATGATATGATTGAAAGTCGAAACGAGTCGTATCGAATCAATTCGACTCGACTCGGAGTTGAATGAAAATGAATCGATTCATATTTTTTACATCACTATCCTCTGTTGTCGTCACATTAATTTCCAGTTTCGAGCATCATACAGATGAATTTCAAAAGTTTGTTACAGATTATTATCCATCATTGAAGCATCGCGTCGATTCTCCACTGAAATTGAAAAACATACTCAAAAACTATACCTTAGATGAAGAAGAGATTGCTTTAATGAATTTTCATTTTTAATGGAACTGATTGGTCATCAAAGAATATTGAAAAGATTAACAAAGTTTGCATTCAAAGTTATTCTATTAGCCCAAATGGTTACAGCAATAAACACAACAATTTCACCAACAATCAGTACATCAAGACCAAAGAAGGAAAATATTGTGTCGTTAATAATATCGTCAAAATCGATACTGAAGTTTATTTATTTTGTTTTGAGTTTTTGAATGTTCAAGGATATAAAGTTACAAACGATATTTATTTTGAACACATTAAATTCAGTTTAAATGAAGATTTATCTATCGATTTGAAACTTGTTCCACTTTCCCAAATTGAATGTCCATTCTCTGTTTTATTTTTTGAATAACAGACACATTATATTTGATTTATTTAACAGACACATTTAAATATGTTTGATGTAATTTAAATATAAAATAATTTGTTATTATTAATAATATTTGCATCAGTTTACTATTAACTAATGAAATGAAATGAATTTAGACGTAATTTAGCAAAATTTAGCAACGCAGTCCGCAGAAAAAACAAAAACGCTAAATCGCGGCTAAATAGAGGATATTTTTAAAAAAATAGCAATTATATAGCGAAATTTATCCTTTCATTTCCACTTGGGCATTTGCCATTTGCCTTTTGCCTTTTGCCTTTTGCCACTGAAATGAAAACCTCCTGTCTGATTTAATGAATCCACTTTTTCTAGTTGTACTTGCAATGCAACTCTTTGTAATCATGTCCAGCAAATACATTCGAATTCGTCAAAAGTATTCAATCTCTAATCTTCGTGAATTCAATCGACGATTGGCTCACAAGAAGAACATGGACAAGAAGAAACGTTCGAATCTGTTTATGCATTCCATCCGAATGGAATTCATTCGACTCAACCAGGAAGTGGTGGACATTTGCCGTCAGACCAATGGTTACAGTAATTTTTGGAGTCCCGTTCTGACTGTGATCTTTCCGTACTACATTGTCGAACAGTGCTACCTGGGCTATTTGTCCATCTTTGCACAGAACATTCCATTTGTGCAGGGATTCATTTACTTTTTGGTTCTAAGTGAGATTGTGGTGGTCTTCTTTATGTTGATTCGAGAGTGTGCCGCTGTGGTGAAGAATAACAGTCAGATTCTGTCTCAGTGTAGACACTTTTACATGCGACTGTTCTGTTTGGATGGATACTCGAACGAGACAGGAAAATTGAACATACTCGCAATGTTAAAAGTGAGCTCATTTTTTAAAAATTCGTTTCTAATCATAATATCACAAAAGGCCGAAGAAATGCACTCCTCTCGACGTTTCCATCCGTACGCATTCAAACTGCTCAACAACTATCGAATCACCTCAAAGACATTTCATATGGTAAATTAAAAATTTTGTGGTTTGTAAATGATTGATCAAAATTATCACTTTTCAGATTCTGGTATACATCAGTGTGGCGTACATGTCCATTTTTAAAAAGAAATGTAAATTTGATTGTTCCACTGTCTGATTACAAAATTCAATTACGAACGAAGTCATATTCAAAATAAAATTCACGAAATAAAGTAAATAAACACTCCGTTTACAAAATTTCGATTTTAATTGCAAAATGACCACAAAAAAAAAGAATCCATCAACTCAAGTTCAATTAAAAAAGTAAAATGAGAGTTTACAAATTGAATAGTAAAGATTAAAGATTAAAGACTAGTCTCCCCACTGGGCAGTGCCCAGTAAAAGTGAATGTTGAAATTAGTTCAAATCTAATTTCTCTAACAAATCATTCAACACTTCGAGATCAAATCCTTCGGACACAACTGAATTGTCCAAATCATCATTTGAACTTTTAGAAAAAGTTGCAACAGCAGGTTCCACGAATGATCGATTCTGTAAAAATTGAACATGAATTGTAAATAAAATATAAAATAGAATAAAACAATATTTAACAAGTCAACCCAAACCCTCCGCGCTCGCTTCGTTGCACTCCGCTCACTGCTCCGGGTTTGCCGTTGACTTGTTAAAAAACCCGCCCTTGGCGGGTTTACCCCCACCCCCACCCCACACCCGTTCACTCCACCACTACATCTCTCTCGACAAATAATGTCACAAAAAGCTAAGCAAACGTCTTGTTTATTGGTAAAATATTAGAATTGGAAGTGTGATATAAAGACATCTAAATTGCACAGAAGAATCATTATGCATTTTTTCGAATAGAAAGATGTTGCGAAGATATACATTTGGTGTTAGGCTGTTGATGCACTCCATCGTAAAACACGCAATAAAGACTGATTGTAAAGCATAAACTTGAGTTTATTTGTTTCAGAATTAGCCCAACAATCAACTATCCATTGGAAGGTAAGCTTTCCGGAAAAGTGCAGGGCATTGAACATACTCTCCCTCTCTATGCGCAAACACAAAGTGGTTATTTGGGCAAATGAATTAGGCTCAATTGGTGTGATAGATGTACCAACCGGCATCTCGGTAGGGACGCAGTAACCGATAAGGCAGGTGGTCGCATAGAGCACCGTCAAAGTATTTGTTTTGAAACATGGAATTGTCTTGAACATCGGTGTAGGTGTTTGTCATTGCATTAGAATTAAGTGGAATGTGTTAAGTATTGATGGTTGTGTTTAAGCATTTGGGGCTGAGATAGATTGATCGTTACGTAATGTGGATGGTTAAAAAAGGTTTACAGTTGAACCTTGTTGTCCCTTGATTCAAATTATTGCGATTGAACTTGACTAAAGTATACTTTGATCTGATGATGGAAAAATGATTGTGGTCAACATTGGTTTGACTAATGAAGCTTTGACATAGCAAATGATACCACGTTCAGTGTGGTCAGTGTCGTTGTCTCTGTAGAGTACAGCGATTTCAGCAGGTTGACCATACTGCTGACCTGCGTGGTGACGAAATACTATTCGGTAATCAGATCCTCCAACTGAACTTTTCTTTTCTTAAACTCATCTGAACTGCTGGTATGTCGCCGGCACAGTGGATTTATGTATTGCTCAGTGTGCAAAACTCGCATAAATCACATAAAATCAGAAGAAAAGTTTGCTTGCGATGAGTTATATATAGACGATGTGAGATTGTGGTAATGACAATCAAAAAGGGAGATTTGGCGCAGAAGCTCTACTGGGTTCTCGTTTGATTCTCAGAGAAAAAAATACGAAACTGGAGAAAAAATACTGAAATATAAGCTTTTGTTTGTTTTGAGATTTGAGCGGGCAAAGTTGTTTCGAAACAAACATTAACATCACATTTACTTGTCTATGTAATATCGAAATTGCAAGTGTAGGATTGCAGGTAGTTTGCAATTTATATTATAGTTTGTTATCAAATAGAATTGACGATGTTGATTAGATATCATTACATTGATATATGTTCAGTTTTATTGTTTATTTATTTATTTTGCATGTTGTTATTCATATCTCAATCTATGCATCATCACTTAAAATAAATTTGAATTGGAAAAGTTTCCGGGAAAGTTGAGAAATTTCCCGAAAATTTTGATTTTTAGAACGTATTTGGGAAAGTTTCCGTAAGTTTTGAAAAATATTTCCGGAAACTTTCCCTAGCCCAAGGGTCAAGGGTCATAAGTCATGGCCCTAGTTATACTCAAAACTGTACAACCAATCAAAGCACTGTCAATGTGGCGCTGCTCATCAACCAATCAGATCACTCGAATACCATCACCAACGACGACGACGACGTGCGACAAACAATTTAAAGATAGCGGCACTTTAGCCAAGCACCAACTGATCCATCAAAATATCAAGAATTTTCAATGTCATGAATGTGAAAAACAATTTAGTCGAAAAGATCATTTTGACTCTCATCTCCAAGTACATTCCGGAGAACGACCATTCTCATGTCGACATTGTGAAATACTGTTTAAGGAATTGGGAGCTCGGAACAAGCACGAACAAGCCATCCATCTGCATGTCAAGCCATATCGATGCAAACAATGTGGTCACACTGCCACTCATCAATCAGCTATAATCACTCACATTCGCATGGTGCATTTTGGTTTGCCTAAATCAATCAAACAACAACGAACACTCAACATCATCGATCACCGAGATCCGAAGGAGTTGCTTGAGAAAGTGTGACTCATCTTGTGATTGTCAAAGTGTTTCGATGTGATCAACATTGTATTGTATCAATGATTTGCACTACTTTATCAATCTGACAGTATTTGTGTTTGTTTGTAATAAATCATACATTGTTGAGTACATACAACAGAATCAAGTAGATTTCGAATCTACTGATTTGGTTGACAATCAAGCACTCAGTCTCTTTGCAAGTCATCATTTGATATGTACGTTGATATCACGTTGATATATGCACGATTGTCAATTCAAATCCAACGCTGTAGCCATAGCATCCAAAATTAGTAGTGACATTGTGTGATTGTTTTGATTGAAATTTTTTATTTGAACAGATATATTTAACATTATATTTTGAACATTACTAATGTTAGGAGTTAGTGATATCACCGAATTCGTCTGGATGGATGGTTACTCGGAACCAAACTGGACAATTGCAACATACTCGCAATGTTGAAGGTGAATTGATTTTGTAAAAAAAATTAATTTCTATTCTAATTTCAAAAGGCTGAAAAAATGCAATCCTCTCGACGTTTCCACCCGGTGGAATCAATGGCGATTGCATCGAACCACTTTGACAATCACAATAAGTCACACTTTCTCAACCAACTCTCTCGGATCTCGACGATCGACGATGTTGAGTGCTCGTTGTTCTTTGATGGTTGGAGGTAAACCAAAATGTACCACTCGAATGTGTTTGATTATATCTGATCGTTTAATAGCAGTGTGACCCCATTGTTTGCATCGATATGGCTTCACATGATGATGGATGGCTTGTTCGTGAGTGTTCCGAGTGAACGATGCAGTAAACGACATATCACAATGACGACATTCGAATGGTCGTACTCCGGAATGTGTTCGAAGATGATCGTCAAGATGGTGTTTTAGTGTAAATTGTTTGTCACACTCACGACATTGAAAACGTTTGATATTTTGGTGAATAAGCTGATGTCTTGTTAAAGTGCTAAGCTGACCAAATTGTTTGTCGCACAAATCACATTGAAATGAACGTTCACCTGTGTGCACTCGAAGATGTGCCTGCAATTTGGATTTGCGATCAAATGATTTAAGACAATGTGAACATTGAAAATGACAATTTGGTTGGGCATGGTTTGCTTGAATTGGATTTGTAGTGCATTCACTGGCAATTGATTCCTCTCCAATTTCTGCATCTTTTTCCTCTTGTTGAATTCTCGTTCTTTTGCATCTCTTCAAAACATGTCTCTGTTCAATCGCATCCATTTTGTTTTCATCATCACTTTCATCTCCATTCTGTTCACTTTCCTCCTCCACCTCTGTATCTTCATCATCTCCATCATCCATTTGCTCGTTTTCCGTCAATTCATGCACTTTCTTGCCAAGTTTATACAGTAGAACTGATGGAATCGAAGGATTGTTATGCTCAATGACGGGCTGGGCAGATTGAGCGTATTTGCTGTTTTTGCTTTGTTGTACTCCTCGATGACTTGCGAACACTACGAATTTGTGGTTCACTTTCAAAGGTAATCAAAGATAAATCATTTGCGTTATGAACAGATTGATTCGAGTTATTGATGACATCTGGGATGATATGGTTTGCCAGTGAAGTATTTGGTTGGACTTGGGCTGAGGTGGTGATGGGATGGACTTGAGGAGTTGATGGAGAAGAGATTTGATTTGTTGACAAATGTTCATTTGAATTGTTATTCATAGTCGATAATACAATTGATGTATTCGATTGAGCAGTTTGGTGATTTGATGGGAAGGTTGAACTGATGCATCGACTTTGGTGTTCACCAATAACTTGTTGGTCAGTCTGAGGAAGTGCGAATTGACGAGTCGATCCATTTGGCTTCTAATCAATCTATTCGTCTCCTGCTTTTCTTGTTCAATCAATTGACACAACTCGGACACAGTCGGGCAGAAATGAGCCTCTTTGAAGGGTTGAGCTCCAGGGCAAACAGATGGTGACATGATTAATCTGAGAAGAAGTGAATCGATGATTGGATCCACGAGTCGAACCATCTCGGTCCGCAGCCACAATCTAGTGTCCATGCTTTGGGCTGCAATCAATTTGGGCAAAACGGACACACGAGGACGGCACTGTGGAGGCACAGCAGATTGCAATGACATGATGACAATCGAAGTAGTGGTCAAGGCCTAATTCGCAAATCACCAATCACCATGGAACAATACCAAACCTCACAAGTAGCACACAAACTCAAATTGACACTCGTGCAGCAAGCCAAATGTGATCAGTGCGGGACTCACTGCGGGTCATAACTGTTGAGATATGTGATTAGGTTTTGTCTTGAATGTTCCTGTCATGTCTAGAATAATCGAGAACAATTAGAATTTACTCGAATTGTATAGAAACATCTAGAACATTGTAGATTGTAAATGTAGAAACGTGTAGAAGGTTCTCGAAGCGAAAGTTTCCAGACGTTTCTCGAATGTTCTCTCGCTGTATATAAGCTGCTGTTCTGTGCTCAGTCTGTTATCTCGTTATGTTGAATAAACATCGATTTCATTCTCTGTGTCCCGTGTCCTGCAACACGTTATCAGTCACGATGTCTCTGCTCGTGTTCCTCGCCTGTGCCCTGTTGGACCACATCCGTCCATTTTCGCCAGAAGTGTTAACCGTGATCATCATCACCGTTCTCGCTGTCTTGGTTCTGTCTGGAATTTATTTTCAGTTCTCCGGCCGTGTCTCGGCGTTCCCGTCTCCAGTTTTCGGCCGTCCTTCGGCATCCTTGCTACCAGTTCCCGGTCGTTATCCGACATTCCCGTCCCTAGTACCCGGCAGTATTTCGGAATCCTTGTCTCAAGTTCCCGACCATTCTTCGGCATTCCCGACCCCAGTTTCTCCCAGTCTCATGGCATTCCCGTCCCCAGTTACCGACCGTGTCTCGGCACCTCTGTCTCTAGTTCCCGGCTGTTCTCCAGTATCTCTGTCACCAGTTCCCGGTTGTTTCTCGGCAATCCCGTCTCCTGTTCCCGGTTGTTCTCTTGCGTTCCCATCTCCTGATCCGGGCCGTTCTTCAGCATCCCCGGTATTTATGTCACCAGTTCCCGGTTGTGTCTCGAAATTCCCGTCACCTGTTTCCGGTAATTCCGTGAAGTGCCCGAACTCTGTTCCCGGTCGTTCATCGGTACAACCGTTCCCTGTATCTGCCTCAGTGACCTTGTCACCCGTTCTCGAGTCATCCTTAGAAGATTTGCCTTATTCTCCCGTCAGCCCGAGCCTTGTTCTCGAAAGTTCTTCTACCAGCCCGAGTCTAATTCTCGAAAGTTCTTCGAGCATCCCGAGTCTCGTTCAAGAACATTCTTCGATCAGCCCCGACCATGTTCTCGAATCTTCTTCGACCAGCCCGAGTCTAGTTCTCGAAAGTTCTTGGAGCAGCCCGAGTCTAGTTCTCGAAAGTTCTTCGACCAGCCCGAATCACGTTCTCGAAAGTTCTTGGAGCAGCCCGAGTCTAGTTCTCGAAAGTTCTTCGACCAGCCCGAATCACGTTCTCGAAAGTTCTTGGAGCAGCCCGAGTCTAGTTCTCGAAAGTTCTTCGACCAGCCCGAGTCTAGTTCTCGAAAGTTCTTGGAGCAGCCCGAGTCTAGTTCTCGAAAGTTCTTCGACCAGCCCGAATCACGTTCTCGAAAGTTCTTCGACCAGCCCGAGTCTAGTTCTCGAAAGTTCTTGGAGCAGCCCGAGTCTAGTTCTCGAAAGTTCTTGGAGCAGCCCGAGTCTAGTTCTCGAAAGTTCTTGGAGCAGCTCGAGTCTAGTTCTCGAAAGTTCTTCGACCAGCCCGAATCACGTTCTCGAAAGTTCTTCGACCAGCCCGAGTCTAGTTCTCGAAAGTTCTTGGAGCAGCCCGAGTCTAGTTCTCGAAAGTTCTTCGACCAGCCCGAATCACGTTCTCGAAAGTTCTTCGACCAGCCCGAATCACGTTCTCGAAAGTTCTTGGAGCAGCCCGAGTCTAGTTCTCGAAAGTTCTTCGACCAGCCCGAATCACGTTCTCGAAAGTTCTTGGAGCAGCCCGAATCACGTTCTCGAAAGTTCTTCGACCAGCCCGAGTCTAGTTCTCGAAAGTTCTTGGAGCAGCCCGAGTCTAGTTCTCGAAAGTTCTTCGACCAGCCCGAATCACGTTCTCGAAAGTGCTTGGAGCAGCCCGAGTCTAGTTCTCGAAAGTTCTTCGACCAGCCCGAATCACGTTCTCGAAAGTTCTTGGAGCAGCCCGAGTCTAGTTCTCGAAAGTTCTTCGACCAGCCCGAATCACGTTCTCGAAAGTTCTTGGAGCAGCCCGAATCACGTTCTCGAAAGTTCTTCGACCAGCCCGAGTCTAGTTCTCGAAAGTTCTTGGAGCAGCCCGAGTCTAGTTCTCGAAAGTTCTTCGACCAGCCCGAATCACGTTCTCGAAAGTTCTTGGAGCAGCCCGAGTCTAGTTCTCGAAAGTTCTTCGACCAGCCCGAATCACGTTCTCGAAAGTTCTTGGAGCAGCCCGAGTCTAGTTCTCGAAAGTTCTTCGACCAGCCCGAATCACGTTCTCGAAAGTTCTTGGAGCAGCCCGAGTCTAGTTCTCGAAAGTTCTTCGACCAGCCCGAATCACGTTCTCGAAAGTTCTTGGAGCAGCCCGAGTCTAGTTCTCCGAAAGTTCTTCGACCAGCCCGAATCACGTTCTCGAAAGTTCTTCGACCAGCCCGAATCACGTTCTCGAAAGTTCTTGGAGCAGCCCGAATCACGTTCTCGAAAGTTCTTCGACCAGCCCGAATCACGTTCTCGAAAGTTCTTGGAGCAGCCCGAGTCTAGTTCTCGAAAGTTCTTCGACCAGCCCGAATCACGTTCTCGAAAGTTCTTGGAGCAGCCCGAGTCTAGTTCTCGAAAGTTCTTCGACCAGCCCGAATCACGTTCTCGAAAGTTCTTGGAGCAGCCCGAGTCTAGTTCTCGAAAGTTCTTCGACCAGCCCGAATCACGTTCTCGAAAGTTCTTGGAGCAGCCCGAGTCTAGTTCTCGAAAGTTCTTCGACCAGCCCGAATCACGTTCTCGAAAGTTCTTCGACCAGCCCGAATCACGTTCTCGAAAGTTCTTGGAGCAGCCCGAATCACGTTCTCGAAAGTTCTTCGACCAGCCCGAGTCTAGTTCTCGAAAGTTCTTGGAGCAGCCCGAGTCTAGTTCTCGAAAGTTCTTCGACCAGCCCGAATCACGTTCTCGAAAGTGCTTGGAGCAGCCCGAGTCTAGTTCTCGAAAGTTCTTCGACCAGCCCGAATCACGTTCTCGAAAGTTCTTGGAGCAGCCCGAGTCTAGTTCTCGAAAGTTCTTCGACCAGCCCGAATCACGTTCTCGAAAGTTCTTGGAGCAGCCCGAATCACGTTCTCGAAAGTTCTTCGACCAGCCCGAGCCTTGTTCTCGAAAGTTCTTGGAGCAGCCCGAGTCTAGTTCTCGAAAGTTCTTCGACCAGCCCGAATCACGTTCTCGAAAGTTCTTGGAGCAGCCCGAGTCTAGTTCTCGAAAGTTCTTCGACCAGCCCGAATCACGTTCTCGAAAGTTCTTGGAGCAGCCCGAGTCTAGTTCTCGAAAGTTCTTCGACCAGCCCGAATCACGTTCTCGAAAGTTCTTGGAGCAGCCCGAGTCTAGTTCTCGAAAGTTCTTCGACCAGCCCGAATCACGTTCTCGAAAGTTCTTGGAGCAGCCCGAGTCTAGTTCTCGAAAGTTCTTCGACCAGCCCGAATCACGTTCTCGAAAGTTCTTCGACCAGCCCGAATCACGTTCTCGAAAGTTCTTGGAGCAGCCCGAGTCTAGTTCTCGAAAGTTCTTCGACCAGCCCGAATCACGTTCTCGAAAGTTCTTGGAGCAGCCCGAGTCTAGTTCTCGAAAGTTCTTCGACCAGCCCGAATCACGTTCTCGAAAGTTCTTGGAGCAGCCCGAGTCTAGTTCTCGAAAGTTCTTCGACCAGCCCGAATCACGTTCTCGAAAGTTCTTCGACCAGCCCGAATCACGTTCTCGAAAGTTCTTCGACCAGCCCGAATCTCGTTCTCGAACGTTCTTTGACCAGCCCGAATCTCGTTCTCGAACGTTCTTTGACCAATCCGAGTTTCGTTCTCGAACATTCTTCGACCTGTCCAAGTCTCATTCTCGAAGGTTCGTCGACCCACCTGAATTCCGTTCTCGAAAGTTCTTTGTCCAGCCCGAGTCTCGTTCTCGAAAGTTCTTCGACCAGCCCGAGTCTCGTTCTCGAAAGTTCTTCGAGCAGCCCGAGTCTCGTTCTCGAACATTCTTCGATCAGCCCCGACCATGTTCTCGAATCTTCATCGACCAACCCGAGTCTAGTTCTCGAAAGTTTTTCGACCCGCCCGAATCTTCTCGAAAGTTCTTCGATCAGCCCCGACCATGTTCTCGAATCTTCTTCGACTCGCATGAAATCCAAGCGTTCTTTGATCAACTCGAACTTTAGTTTTTGCTTCCCTAGTGTGGCATCAATCCTGTCAAGCATAGTGAGCTTGGTTTCTCCTAAGATTGTTTGTGACTCTGCCCGTGTTCCGGTTGTCAATTATGTTCATGTCATTGATGACAACCCGATTCCCCTGCTTGACCAGTATAACTTCAAAACCTGGTTCTTTATGCTTTCTGCTGTCCTGGAAAGAGAGGGCCTTCTCGATGCTATCAAGCAAGCTTACCCTCAGGATCATCCCGTTAATCGCCAGGCCATGTGCATTATCCTGAAGGCTGTTCCTGAGAATTTCCAGTCGTGCCTTTGCTCGTCATTCGTTGCCTACCAAGCAGTACAGAATATACGGGCAAAGTTCGGAATGATGTCATACACCAAGTTATCTCGACTCGAAGAAGACATCAAGTCCACCAAGTTGGTCAAACTCGATGGCAAGTCTGTTAAGGAACACCTTGACCTGGTGGAAAAGAAGATCCAGAATTTCCGAGCAGGGGGTGCTATCTTCGACAATGACAAGCACCTTGGACTTCTGGTTGAGACACTCCCGGATGGTTCTGCCTGGACGTCCTTCAGGGATATTATCGCTTATGGTACCCACTCGGTCGATGAAGCTATCGATAAGATCAAGGATAAATGTCAAAAGTTGCATCAAGGAAGATCCTTCCTCGCTCGCTGCCCGAAAAACCGAATGGATCCCGCTAAAGGTGCTCAACGAACCAGAGACATTGCGCGCAATGCCTGTTATTATTGTCACCGTCCTGGTCATCGAATTGCTCACTGCTTCAAACTGAAAGAATCTTCCGCCTTGAAGCCCGTTCTGAAGCCAGTCTTGAAACCAGCCCCGAAACCAGTTCCGGAATCAGAACCGAAGTTAGTCCCGAAACCAATTCTAAAGCCTCTCCTGAAGCCGACAATGGAAAGAGTTCCGAATCCAGTCTCGAAACCAGCCCTGAAGCCAATCTGTGTCCAGGCTGTTGATCAAGCTATTGACTCTCCTCTCGAACCAGCATCAGAACCAATGTCTGACCTAAGTTTTATATCATCTTATGATCTAGTGCCCGAATCTGTCCTGGACCCAGCACTAGTCTCAGCTATCATCACTGTTCCAGAACCAGTTCTTGACCCTGAGTGGATATCAGCCAAAGGCCCAGCGGACGTCTTAACAACCGTTCCAGCTAACATCCCAGAAGCAGTTCTCGACATAGTGATCGAATCCACCAAAGAACCAGCAACCAACCCCGCACTTGTCTCAGACCTTGAGCCCGATCCTGATCTATATTTTGAATTTGATCTGAAAGAACCTCAACCCGATCTTGAGCCCGCATTTGAACCATCCCCGGAAACTCGTCCAGACCAAGTCTCAGAACCTGTCTTCGAAGTTATCCTTGAACCCGTCACTGAACTCGACTCGACAGAACCCGATTCAGAGCTGACTTCACAACCGTTCCCTGGTTATAATCCTGGATTAGTCTGTGAATTCATCTTTGAACCCGAATTTATGTTCGAAACAGAATCTGTTTGTGAACCCGTTCCAAAATTTCAAGCTGAAGTTGACACAAAACCTGTCTCAGAATTTGTACCTGAACTTTTACCAAAGCCTGTCTTTGAACTCGTGCCAGAACATATCTCTGAATTCGCACTAGAACTCGTCTCTGGACTTGTTCCCGTACCTGTTTTGGAACTCATCAAAAATCCCAGCCGAGAACTTGTTCCTGAACCTGTTCTTGTCTCCGAACTTGCCCAAGAACCCGACACTGAACCCGACTTTAAGTATGGATCTGCACTTAGACTGGAGCCTACATCTGAACATGACTCTAAATCCGATTCTATACCCGTCTTGAAGCTCAACTTTAAGTCAGTTCCAGGACCTGTTCTAGAAGATGTCAAAGAACCCGTTGGTGGACACATCTCTGAAACTGCATCTGAACCTGACTCTCACTCTGTCTCTGAGCCTGCCTCTGAACCAGAATCTGAACTCAACTCTGAACTTGTCCACAAACCAGTTATTGGAGTCTTCTTGGAACCTGCAACTAATCCCTGCTCTCAACCCGACTCTATATCCGTCTCGGAGCACAACTTTGAGCCAATCTCTGAAGCCGTCCTGGATCTTGGCCTGGAACCAGTTCTTGGTAGCATCTATGAACCTGCTTCTGAGCCCGCTTCTAAACTCGTCCCGGAATCTGCCCTTAAGCCCGTTCTTGGACTCCTCGTGGAACTTGCTTCTAAACCCGTTTCAGAACCAGAATCTGAATCTGCCAGAGACCCAGTTCCAGAACTTGTCTTTGAACTCGATAACTCTACACCTGCCACTGAATCTGCTTCCGTACTTGTAGAGCCATCATTGGATCCTGAACTTGTCAAAGCTTTTCTATGCGCCCGAATGCTGATCTGCGTTGTTCAGATTAGTCTTTGGTTCCAACTCACATCTGGTCATCTACGCCCGACTTGGTCTCACTTCAAGTCTCGTAACATCTTGTCTGCGTCTCCAATCCCGATTTCGTGCCTGTGAATTCAGACATCACCTAATCAGGGGGTGTGTTGAGATATGTGATTAGGTTTTGTCTTGAATGTTCCTGTCATGTCTAGAATAATCGAGAACAATTAGAATTTACTCGAATTGTATAGAAACATCTAGAACATTGTAGATTGTAAATGTAGAAACGTGTAGAAGGTTCTCGAAGCGAAAGTTTCCAGACGTTTCTCGAATGTTCTCTCGCTGTATATAAGCTGCTGTTCTGTGCTCAGTCTGTTATCTCGTTATGTTGAATAAACATCGATTTCATTCTCTGTGTCCCGTGTCCTGCAACAATAACAATGCTACCTTGAGTGCCAACAAATGTGTGCACTAGTGCAGCTGTGTGAGTTTGAGTTCTTTGGTATGATCAAAACAAATCTAAGAGCTGGAGAAGTGGTCAAAGGTTACTCGCAACCACTCATCGATCACTGCCACTACTACACTGCCTTATGTTAAAAGTACTTTTGCTGAGGCACTAGTGCCTCAGAGGCACTGCCTCTTTGCTGTACCTTCCCTCTATCAGTTGTATCAAGAACTTTCCTGTCAGGTAGTGTTTCTAAGGGGCTGTGTGTTGTGTTTTGCTTTGTGTTCTGTGACATTTCAGTTAACTCAATTGAGTTTGACTCGATGTTTAGTATCTCGACATTGGTCACATCTCACTGATCGGCCAAACTGTCTCCAAATGGTTCGATTGAATCGGGCCAACATCAAACAAGAGGGAGGCGATGAACAGTGCCAAGTTTCTCACAACAATGCACATGTGGACATCCAACGAACAGGTGATGCATCATCATGCCAACTCTCGTTTCGAGTGCCAAAACATGTCAAAAAAGTGGAACAAGGAAATGGCATTGACAACCAGGTTCAACCTTGCACCAAAGTCAAAAAGGAAGAAGAAGAAGCTGCAGAATGCATCAAGTTGGAGTGGGATGGTGACGAGTGTGACTGTTTGGAGTGCAGAGTGGAGAGGGAAATTAAAGTTGAATTCAGTCAAAACAATGCAACCAACAATCAACAACAGGCCAACAGCTGCCCAGGGAATTCAGGTGAATAGATTTAATTTGTAAATGTTAAACTTAAAAGTCTATTCTTCAGGTGTTCCATCACAAAGTTCAGTGTGCAAACGTGTGAAAAAGGAAGAAGATGAAGATGGAGAATTCAAAGATGAGTGGGACGAGGATTGTGACTGTGACGATTGCAGATTTATGAGAGAAAAGGCGATTCGATTCAAACAAACAAATGTTATGCAGAATCCAGTAGCAAGTGGTGAAAATGATGGCAAGGAGACAGAAATTGATGAAGAAGGGAATGGTAATGAAGATTTTCTGGTGGGTGCGAACATGGCAGTGGATGGTCAAATTGGTGATGAGGATGAATTAGACCAAGAAGGCGAACAGAATGAAGATGGTCAAGAAAGTGGTGAAGATCAAATTGGTGATTCAGACGATGAAACAGAAATCGACGATGAAGAATATGAAATGGAGGTTGATGGTGAAGATTCGAGTGATGATGATGAAACAGAAGTGGACGAACAATTAGAACAAGTATCAGATGATCAATTACCTCGAAATGGGTCGAAGGGTGAGTTTGAAATGTTTTCTTCTTTTCAATTAATTGAATTGAATTGCTGTGTTCATTAGCCATCGACACTCGAGCAACCTTTGGACATTGTTCTCGAGACAATTCACATGAATCTATGGTGATTCAACGTGGCGATAGGGATGCAAACAATGCAATTGGAGAGGAATCAAGTGCCACTGAATGCACTACTAATCCAATTCAACCAAACCGTCATTGGCAATGTTCACATTGTCTGAAATCATTTGATCGCAAATCCAAATTGCAGGCACATCTTCGAGTGCACACAGGTGAATGTCCATTTCAATGTGATCAGTGTGACAAACGATTTAAAGATAGAGGCACTTTAGTCAAGCACAAACTGATCCATCAAAATATCAAGAATTATCAATGTCATGAATGTGAAAAGCAGTTTAGTCGAAAAGATAATCTTGACGCTCATCTCTTAACACATTCTGGAGAGCGATCATTCACATGTCGTCATTGTGACAAGTCGTTTACTACATCTGACAATAGGAAGAGGCACGAACAAGCCATCCATCTGCATGTCAAGCCATATCGATGCAAACAATGTGCTCACACTGCCACTCAACGATCAGCTGTAATCACTCACATTCGCATGGTCCATTTTGGTTTGCCTAAATCAATCAAACAACAACGAGCACTCAACATCATCGATCACCGAGATCCGAGAGAGTTGGTTGAGAAAGTGTAACTTGTGATTGTCCAAGTGTTTCGATGTGATCAACATTGTATTGTATCAATGATTTGCACTACTTTATCAATCTTGTTGTATTCGTGTTTGTTTGTAATAAATGATACATTCTAGAGTACAGAATAAAGTAGATTTCGAATCTATTGATTTGGTTGTCAATCAAGCACTCAGTTCCTTTGCAAGTCATCATTTGATATATACACAATTGTCAATTCAAACCCGTCACTGTAGCCATAACATCAAAAATTAGTAGTGACATTGTGTGATTGTTTTGATTGAAATTTTTTAATTGAGCAGGTATATTGTTACATTGTATTTTAAAAACATTAATGATATCTCCGAATTCGGTTGGATGAATGGTTACTCGAACCAATCTGGACAATTGCAACATACTCGCAATGTTGAAGGTGAGTTGATTTTGTAAAATTAATTTCTATTCTAATTTCAAAAGGCTGAAGAAATGCAATCCTCTCGACGTTTCCACCCGGTGGAATCAATGGCGATTGCATCGAAACACTTTGACAATCACAATAAGTTACACTTTCTCAACCAACTCTCTCGGATCTCGACGATCGACGATGTTGAGTGCTCGTTGTTCTTTGATGGTTGGAGGTAAACCAAAATGTACCACTCGAATGTGTTTGATTATATTTGATCGTTTAGTGGCAGTGTGAGCACATTGTTTGCATCGATATGGCTTCACATTCAGATGGATGGCTTGCTCGTGAGTGTTCCGAGTGAACGATGCAGTAAACGACATATCACAATGTCGACATTCGAATGGTCGTACTCCGGAATGTGTTCGAAGATGATCATCAAGATGGTGTTTTAGAGTAAATTGTTTGTCACACTCACGACATTGAAAACGTTTGATATTTTTGGTGAATAAGCTGATGTCTTGTTAAAGTGCTAAGCTGACCAAATTGTTTGTCGCACAAATCACATTGAAATGAACGTTCACCTGTGTGCACTCGAAGATGTGCCTGCAATTTGGATTTGCGATCAAATGATTTAAGACAATGTGAACATTGAAAATGACGATTTGGTTGGGCATGGTTTGCTTTAATTGGATTAGTTGTGCATTCACTGGCAATTGATTCCTCTCCAATTTCTGCATCTTTTTCCTCTTGTTGAATCCTCGTTCTTTTGCATCTCTTCAAAACATGTCTCTGTTCAATCGCATCCATTTTGTTTTCATCATCACTTTCATCTCCATTCTGTTCACTTTCTTCCTCCACCTCTGTATTTTCATCATCTCCATCATCATCCTGTTGCTCGTTTTCCGTCAATTCATGCACTTTCTTGCCAAGTTGATTCAGTAGAACTGATGGAATCGAAGAATGGTTGTGCTCAATGACAGGTTGAACAGATTGACCGTTTTTGCTGTTTTGCTTTGTTGCACTCCTCGATGATTTTCGAACACTACGAATTTGTGGTTCACTTTCGGTAATCAAAGATATATCATTTGCGTTATGAGCAGATTGATTCGAGTTATTGATGACATCTGGGATGATAATATGCAAATGGGATCTACAGTCAAATGATTTCAGACAATGTGAACATTGCAAATTAGTAGTGCATTCAGTTGCAATTGATTCCTCTCCAATTGCAGTGTTTATATTGTCTTCTTGGTCATCTGAATCAGTGTCTCCATCGTCATTTAAAATCTGTTTGAGTTTCGCTTTTTTCACACTTTTATTCACTTGAACACTTTTGCGCTTTCCACTGTTGCGAGGATTCGCATTCGATTGAGCCAAATTGCCGAAAACTTTTGTCTGAACTGGTTTTACGAGTCGATGATCGTACTCCACTGATTGATGGAGTTGATTGTTCGCGGTTGATAACATTTTCTTCATCATTTTGGAAGGTCTTTTGAGTGTTGCTTGTAACACTGACATCCAATTGTGCCTCGTCAATATTGCAAACCTCATTTGCACAATTAGGTTGATTCAAATATTCATCTTCTCCACCTTCACAGTAATCATCATCATCATCATAATCACTATCGTTGTAGTCAAATTCATCAGTTTGAATTTGTATGCTTTGTCCTTCAATCTGTTCACCGATGGAAATATCATTTTGTGCAGCAGCATTTCGGTTGAAATCCAATGGAATTGAAGTGATTGACGAACCTTGGAGATATTCTTGCTTGATCAGTGATTCGGTGTTGATTTGGTTGGTGGGTGATGATGAAATGTCATTTGAGATGATTAGTTGAGTGGTTTGATTGTTTTCCAATGCAGCATAAACATTTAGTTTAGTTTCAAAATGTTGATCTCCATTTTCTACAGTCTCTAAATGATCTCCAGAAGCATTATCGTAGTTGTCACGAACCGAATTGCAAATTTTTTTTCACATTTCTCATATTTTGCAACACTGTCATCATCAATCTCCTCTCCATTTTGGTCTTCCTCTTCTCCGTCCAATTCTTCATCATCATCGAATTCTTGTTTGATCATTGGATCACTCGATTGAACTGTGTTTGTTTGAGTTGGTTGTGGTAATGTTGTGCCAAATGCAGTGACATCGTGACTTTGTTGAGGACCAATCATGCCCGACTGAATCATCGTCTCAATACTATTCCTGAGAGAGGCAAATTGATTGTCCACCGTTACATCGATGTAATGAGTGAGCAGTGACTTGAGACAATTTGCGTTGCATTCCAACAGAGCCAGAAGTGGATAAATCGGGACTTCCATTTCGAGTTAAAATTGACAAAACAAATGAAAATTAGCAATACACAAAAATGCATGCAGCATTCGAGTTCAATGTAGTGTTCTTTGTTCTAATCAAAACAAACCGATGAGCAGGAGGAGTGGAATGGCCACAGGTAGCACTGATCGGTTGTCCGAGGCCAACAGTATGAGACGAGTCCAATGTTGTGTTGAGTGCGGGTGGTGGTGACTGCAAGTGAGAGGTATCACGTGACTATCTCCCAACTGTTTTGAATAGACAGACACAGAAAACAGCACTGCTCAACTGCTAACTCGCACTGAGATCACATGCTGCATATTCTTTTTTGTGTATTTCATTTGTTTTATTAATTTTTCACTTAAAATGAAAGTCCGGATTCATCCTCTTCTGGCTCTGTTGGAATGCCACGCGACTGGACTCAAGTCACTGCTCACTCATTACATTGATGCCACCGTGGACAGTCAATTTGCCTCTCTCAGGAATAGTATTGAGACGATGATTCAGTCGGGCATGATTGGCCCGAACTGTGATGGCACTCACTTTGGCATGACATTACCACCACAAACTCAGACAAACACAGATCAATCGAGTGATGAATATTCAAATGACCAATTGACCAGAGAACAGAGGCATCAAAACAATCTACAATATGAGGTGTCATTGTCTAACACAATCAACACTGATAATCAAATGATCAAACAAGAATTCGACGATGAAGAATTAAACGAGGAATACGAATATGGAGAGGAGATTGATGACGACAATGTTGCTAAATGTGAGAATTGTGAAAAAGGAATTTGCAATTCGGTACGTGAAAATTATGATGGTACAGAGACGGTGCAAAATGGAGATGAACATTTTGAAACTCAACCCAATGTTCATGCTGCATTGGAAAACAATCAAATCAACCAATCGATCATCTCAAATGACATTTTGCCTAATCAAAACAATCCAATCAACACCGAACCACTCATCAAGAAAGAAGGTTTCCAAGGTTCGTCAATCACTTCAATTCCATTGGATTTTGCCCACACAAATGTTGCCCTAAATGATATTTCCATTGATGAGCTGATTGAAGGACAAAACACACAAATTCAAAACGACGATTACTATAAAGGTGGGGAAGGTGAATATTTTAATATTCCAAATTGTGAAGATTGTTCTAATCGAGTTTGTGATTTAGATCATGAGAACAACAACAATCACTTGAACGACGATGTGGCTGTTGAAGATGAAGATGAAACAAATCTTGATGAGGCACAATTTCAAATCGATATTAGTGTTACAAACAACACTCAAATGAACACCCTAAATGATGGAGGGACTGAAAACAATGCGAAATGTGTCAGTGAGCGGAACATGGAACAATCGACTCCTTCAACCAGTGGAGTGAGATCATCGACTCGTAAGCGAATTCAGACTAAAGTTTTCGATAATTTGGTTCAATCCAATGGAAATACTCGCAACAGTGGAAAACGTAAAAGTGATAAAGCGAATGAAAGTGTGAAAAAATCAAAACGCAAACAGATTTTGGATGATGATGGAGAAGATGATACAGATTCTGATGCGAGTTATGACCAAGAAATCCATGCAAACAACTCAATTGGAGAGGAATCAATTGCCACTGAATGCACTACTGCACCAATTCAACCAAACCTTGCCCAACCAAATCGTCAATTTCAATGTTCACATTGTCACAAATCATGTGTCAACAGATCCAAATTGCAGGCACATCTTCGAGTGCACACAGGTGAACGTCCATTTCAATGTGACCTGTGTGACCAACGTTTTACCCAGATTGGCAGTTTAACCCAACACCAACTGATTCACCAAAATATAAAACGTTTTCATTGTGACCAGTGCGACAAAAAATTTACCCGAAAGCACCAACTTGACAATCATCTGCTAACACATTCAGGATTACGACCATTCGAATGTCGACATTGTGCAAAGTCGTTTACTACATCGGACAATCGAGCCAAGCACGAACAAGCCATCCATCTGCATGTGAAGCCATATCGATGCAAACAATGTGCTCACACTGCCACTCGACGAGCACATGTAATCGCTCACATTCGAGTGGTCCATTTTGGTTTGCCTCGAACCATCAAACAACAACAAACACTAAACATCATCGATGAACGAGATCCGAGAGAGTTGGTGGAGAAGGTGTGAGCTATTCGTGAAGTTGAAAAAGATCAATTTGCTTGAAATTGCTTGCCATATGAAATCCATAAATTGAACTCAAAGTTCGGTTGTCCGATTATCTGGTGAGGGTGCCACCACAAATGTTACGAGTCTAATATGAGCCCTTGAGACGGGCACAAAACTGATGACCACTTTTCTCAGTAAGAGGAAGTTCATAACTATTTGGTGGCATGGCCAAACTTTTGAACAATCTCATAGTTAATTTTCATAGTCAACAAATTTAATTTGGGACGGGTTTTTTCATATTTTTTGTTGATATGTGTTATAATTCGTTGTTAGATTCATTTTGAGACATTTTTTAACATTTGTAGTACTATAATATTAAATAAAATTGCACAAAACAATAGTTCCTCTAACTCGCAATTCAAAGTAAAATTTACTATTAGTTTCTCGGCAACTTCGAATTAACGGAACTTGCGCATTGCACCAACCTCAATAGCGAATTCGACTTGTTCCATTTATCGAGTCTTCAGTGAATATTTCAATCAACTCCAAAAACATTCTGTCAAAATCTTCTTTGTTCAAAAATCCAAGTTGGAACCGGTAGTGAATCTGCAAATCTTTGCAGTCAAATGTGGCGACCTTTGTTTAACATATATTTGTTTGCCTAAATGTGTATCTTTTAAAATGTAGATTATACCAGGCACTTGTGGTGCTCACTTTGGTATTGTTCGGTAAAGTTTACGAACGCCAAGTTAAAGGTGTAGTTTGAATCATATGAATTTGGAGAATCAATGCACAATTGAATCATTTATTAGAAACGAATATCGAAGCACATTTTATTGACAATATACACGTGTGCTAATTGTACTAAATGGTCGAGTAGTCTTGTGCAGTTGCAGTATATTTTCAAATTCGAAATTCGATCATTTATTTGAAGAAGAAAAAATACTTTTATTAGTATCCAATAAATTCCCATCCGTTTCAATTCACTCGTGTATCGATTATGTTGAGTTCTTCTTGTTCTTTTAACTGATCGATGCAAAAATTAAAATGTTAAAAGCAAAAATGTTGAATTGAACATGTGAACGTGAAGTTGGAAAGTTCACATTTAAACACACAAGTGATTGAACTATTACTACTAAATATGAATATAAAATGAAATGACAAAATGATACAATTAAATGTCAAATGTTGACTTGTTCATTGGTCCAAATCTAATTCCCCGAACAACTCATCCAACACCTCGAGGTCAAGTGAGTGGTCAACATCTTCATTTGAATTTTGGGGGAGGAGTTGTAACAGCAGAATAAAAGCAGAAGTTATCTTTCTATTGATAAGTTAAAGCCGATATGACACATGTTTTAGTGCACTCACAGTACGACTAGTAGATTAGATTGTTTCATAAGCGCAAGGATATAATAAAAAGCTTTAAATCGAAGTTAGTTTAGAAACTTTTCATTCATTTTGTGTTTTAACTTTTCGAATCAAAACTCCAAAAATGTCGAAATCTCTTCTGTTCAGTCCCATCAAAATTGGCAATGTCACTGCCAAGAATCGAATCGTAATCTCACCAATGTCTCAGTACTCTTGCAAGGACGGTTTTGCCAGTGATTGGCAGTTGGTGCATTTGGGTGCACGGGCAATTGGTGGTGCGGGCATTGTGATGATGGAGGCCACTGCGGTGGAGGCGAGAGGAAGGATAACTCTGCAGTGTCCGGGAATTTGGATGGACGAACATATTGAAAAATTAAGACGTATTACTGAGTTTGTTAAATCACAAGGTGCGGTACCGGCAATTCAACTTGCCCATGCAGGGAGAAAAGCGAGTACTTATGCGCCTTGGGTTGATTATACCAAACATGTTCCGGTTGAGGAATGTGGATGGGAAGCTATTGCGCCTAGTGCACTTGGTAAGTGTAACTTTAAATGTGAACGCATTTTCATATTTTTCAAATTCAGCATTTGACCCAGAAAATGATCCAATTCCTAAAGAAGCTACTTTGGATGACATTGCCACAATCAAATCGTCCTACGTCTCAGCAGCACTTCGATCCATAAAAGCCGGTTTCGACATAATTGAACTGCACTTTGCACATGGCTACCTCGTGCAATCATTCCTTTCGCCTTACTCAAACAAACGAACAGACCAATATGGAGGGTCGTTTGAGAACCGAATTCGACTAGCACTCGAAATTGTGCAACAGATCAAAGCCGCAATTCCAGTGGACTTTCCACTTTTTGTACGATTGTCTTGTCTTGAATTTGCACCTGAAGGGGAAGATGGTTGGGATTTGGAAAAGTCGATTGAACTAGCCAAACTATTTAAGGAACTTGGAGTACATCTCGTAGACTGTAGCGCGGGTGGAAATGTCAACAAGTCACTGATTGCAGCATGGTTCAACAATGTAGATCAAATTCCAATTGCACGCGAAATCCAACAAAAGGCAGACATTCCCACGGGTGCTGTGGGCGGAATTGTGAGTGGTCACTGGGCCGAGCAGATTCTACAACAAAACAGTGCCACACTGATCTTCATTGCTCGTGCCTCACTCGACGATCCAAATTGGCCAATCCATGCTGCAATTGAACTCGATCAACACGCACAGCACAACACAATTCCGCCACAGTACTCATTCTCAATCCAGGCACAGAGTTTCTCTGGTTGGCGTGAGGTGGTACTGGCAAATAAGAACAAACCACACATTGACAAATGTGCAGTCAAGTAAACAATCAATTTGGTTTAAACTACAAGTCTTACATTACACCTGCGTTTGCGTCAATATAATTGGATATATTTCGGTACATGAAAATAAAAGTCAAAAAAAGTATGTAAAACGAGTACCAATTATAATGTAGGATAGTGGAATCGATGATGACTCGTCATTGATGAATTATTGAATGATTCAAATTGAATCTAAATCCAAAAACAGTAGCGATATCTATTAGAAAGTATTGCAGTCACTCTAAACAGTAATTACTAGGTTAACCTGTTTGCTTTTCCAATTGGTGACGTCACTCAAATTGTATCGCTCACTCGCGAGTCGATTTCAAATCGACGATTTGTTATGACAATGTCTAGACATATCTGCCAACGTCTGTTAACTCACTCGCAAATTCGCAATTCACTTTAAAGTTACATTACATTGCACACACCCAGTCACAGTCATCCTTCACTTCTCGGTTCGTTAGTCTCATTTAGCCTGTGCCACCAATGCTAAATAAATGTAAAGCATAAATACTAAATACGAAATACTAAATATTAGTATGATATCATCATAAGCAATTAAAAATGACTAAAGTTCATTGCACAATTTTGGTTTATGTCTATGATGATGATGATGATGATGATGGACATACATGATTGATGGTTAGAATGGTGCACTGATGATGAATCATCACCGCGATAAACATGCAAATAGTGTTTGTCAAAATATAAAAGAGAAAGAGAGAAATGATTCGTGTTTGTAAAAGGTTAAAGGTGATCTTTGTTTGTCTTTCACCAAGTCTAAGTCTCTGCCCAATCTGCTGCTGCAATAAATAATTCAAGTAAAGGGCTCACTTAGCAAGAAATCCAGCAAATGGAAATGCACTGACTTGTGAGAGAGATATAGACAGAATGAAATTTTAGCTTGAACCGTTGAAGCCATTTTACCGAAGCCATTTATCATTTGACCCCAACTCAACTCACATATCGAACTGACCTTTGAGCTACACTCTCCTTGATCTGTTCAGTCGACAGTTCTGTCGTTTGTTGTTGCCAATGGTCAAAGGTCTGAGTGGTCGTTTATTTAGCAGCAGCAACCTGAAGGAGGAGACTATACGTTTACGTTGCATAGCATACAGCACACACACACACACAGCATATATTCAAATATTCATATATTCATATATGAAAAAGCACTGAATCTCCACTGAGCAATCTCCACATTAGTTGAGCATATAAAAGTTGATACAAACTAATGAAATGAAAACTATCACACTGAAACGGACGTTCTCCTGTGTGAATTCGAAGATGTTCCGTGAAGTGGCATTTGTAGAAAAAATAATTTTGCACAGTTGGGACATTGGTGCAAACGAATATTTGCTCGAAAATTTGAGACTTCTTCAGATGAAGATGCAGATGCATCTGCATCTGTATCTGTGACCTTGAATACATTTGCAAAGGTAAATTAGAATTTGAATGTCTAAAACTAAATTTAATGTGATTTTTTTGTTAGTTTCTTTTGCTATATGGAAAATTTTGCATGATTTTGTATAAATTGATGAACAGACGAATTATCGAATAAACAAATAACTTTAGTTGTTGTATTTAATAAGAATGCTTATGGGCTCTCAAATATCCGAAAATTGATAAGAATATAAAAACGAAAAAGAAATGCTATTTCCGTTTCTCTTGAAATGCTGCATCATTATTTTAAAAGTAAATCTAAATTTAACAAAATGACAAAAAAATTGTTGACAAATTGTGCAAACATTAATTTTGTTCATGGAAAAAATAATTTTGACAAGAGGAAGTTGTCCCCACTTTAAGCAAAGTATGTATTCGATTGTCCTCCAAGCGTGCACCAACATTGAATTAATTATCTAATTTCTATTTAATTTTGTAAACAAGATCATTTGTAATTTTTTCATTTAACGTATGAATTAATTACTTTGAAAAAGTATGTAACGTTCTTAATTAACCATTATATAAATTTTTTGTGTCAAAAAATTTAAATTAATTTTATTTAAACTATAATTTACTGCGAGCAGTATAGCTGAGCGATTTGAGTGTTGTGAAACTTATGAAACGACCTTATTTGATCCATTTGGATCGATTACATCATCATCAGCATCAATTCACTGGACACTGTTCAATTGATTTCCTACAGAAAATTTAATATATTCTTAATGCAATGTTTGTGTGTGCATATGTCCATGTACTTTTGCTATGGACACAGTCCATAGGAAATACATTGCATTACCGACATTAAGTCACACTCGGAATGTTTAATATATATGTTAGCGGCAAACCGAAGAACTCGTAACTTCGCGAATTGCTGAAAATTTGTCTCGGCACACCGCGAAGTAGCGGAAAAATGATTAACTATTCAGTTTGCCTAGTAGGATATATAATGTTATATATATATTAAAAAAATCATGGTTGCATTCTGAATACTGAAATACTGGGCACTTCTCTGGTGTTGATGTTGTTGTAAAGAATATTCCTCAACATTTAATCATCATGACTCTGTGTTCTTCAATAAGAACTCGATGAAAAATTATTCAGAAAATTTATGATTTGACAAACTTGGTTATTATCGTTGTTGTTGTTGTACCAAACAGCAAAGTGCGTCATTGTCGCATAATTAATGCTTTATATCGATTGACCATTTTGTTTCCGGGAACGGAAATTTAAATTAAATTAATTAAACTAAACTTGAATTGCGTACAGATTCATGATTGCATGGGACGTGCCGACAAGCTCTATGCAATTCATTTAGAAATTCTGTTTCATTTTATGTTGGTCGTACATGCTTCAGTTGTACTTATAAAATTGAGAAAAAATGTTTAATCAAATTTTAGTTCTACTCATTACAATCATAGCGTTAAGTTATCGTTTTGTGCTTAAAGTAGTGAAATCACAACTCAACTCAATCACAAGTGAATTCTCGCCAATTCGCGAAAAGGCAACGAGTGGTCAAATCAACAAGATCTACTTATTCCCGTTCTGTTTGGCACTTTACATTGCACTGGACAATGTGTACGAGCTGTACAAAGTGAACTTTCACTATGACCCCACCACAATGCCCAACTTGTTCACACACAAAATTTATTTTCGACAATTTTGGAGCTTTGGTGACATTATGATCAATTTGGGAGTTTACATGATGTTGGCCATTTATTTCTGCTTGTTAATCAAACCAAGACTCGATCCTAAATTTGTAATTTTTCTTGTACCAATTCACGATGGAGCTAAGAGGCTTTTCGTTAACAAAACAGGTAGGTGTTTGGATTTTTGATTGTTTTCACTTTAACGCATGTAACAAATTGCAATAGAAATCAAATCGGAATATGCTGACAAAATCTTTCGACTCTATCAGAAAGGCAAAACATTGATCAAAGTTGTACAAATTGTGTCCTTGATTGAAATTCAATCGTTTTATTTGGCCAATTTCTATATGAACTGGACAAACTCTTTCAAGGATTACATCTTGATTGGGGTAATTCCGCTATTCTTTTTGTATGGAGTAAGTTGTCGAAACTGATAATATTCCACTTAAAAACTATTTTTCTTATCTTTTTAGCAAATATATTTATGGTGCAATATTTTGTGCTCACAACACAATGCTTGATGATTAAACAGAAGCACTTCATCAGACAGCTGAACACGTTGAATCAAAGACTTTCTCGAAAATGTAATTCGAAACATTTTTACGAACAGAAATCAGAAAAATCAATCGACACATCTGATGACTTGTGGCAATTTTCCCAACTGAACAAACGCATTTTGGACTTATTTTGGGAAATACGTGCTCACAACCATTTCTGGAGTCGCTACCTGACCATGTACTTTCTGGTGTACGTCTGTGAGTTGTGCTATTTTGTGTTCTCCTTTCTGTTCTACTACAATTCAATGGACTACTTTATGGTGTTTTTCACAATCTACATGGGAGTGCACTTTTTGGTTGCACTTTTGATTATCATCAATGAAGGCTCCCACATTGTGCATAACAATCGACAGATTCATAAACAAAATTGTCGATTCTCATTTCAGTATCAATTTATGTTTGCATGCAAAGTGGAACAATTGCTCAAGGTAAATATATTGAAGGTACTCGATTTTTGAATTTGATTATTATCATCTATGATATGTAGTTTGACTTGATGCAATCACATTGGCGATCTTACAGTCGAATTGGATTCACACTTCTCGACGGTTTGCGAATCAATTCGAAAATGTTTCAAATGGTAAATTAATAAATTCAATCCCGTGAGATTATAGAATTTAATTTCTATTTTGTAGATCACTGCTTATGTCAGTTTATTCTTTATGATGATTTGTGAGAAAAAATTGAAGCAAAATTAAATATTCGGATACTTTTTAATCATTAGAGTATTTTTCATCTTTAAATTGTCGGAATGGAACGAATTCTCGAATCACTTACGGTCCGGAACTCGTCGGAAGTAATACAAACTTTATGTTTCATTATTCATAATGAGAATCCATTAAAGCAATATTGCATTGTTTTGTGTAAATTTGTTCATATATTCGGTGTTCATTGCATCAAACACTTTGACAATCAAAATTGTCATAGTTTCTCAACCAACTCCTTCGGATCTCGTTCATCGATTATGTCGAGTGCTCGTTGTTGTTTGATTGTTGGAGGCAAACTAAAATGGATCACTCGAATGTGAGTGATTATATCTGATCGTTGAGTGGCAGTGTGAGCACATTGTTTGCATCGATATGGCTTGACATGCAGATGGATGGCTTGTTCGTGCCGGTTCAGGATTCGGAATAAAGTAAATGACTTTTCACAAAAATTACATTGAAAAGGCTGCTCTCCTGAGTGTGTTTAAAGATGGTAAAATAAATTATTATTAAATGGTTAAAACAAATTGGCTGTTTAACTGATCGAGGCAAATTAAAATTTTGAAAGCGAACATAATAAATTGCATGTGAACGTGCAGTTTGAAAGTGAAAGTTCACATTTACAAACAAGCGATTGAACTAATTACTGATTAGGAATACAAAATTAAATGACAAAATGACACGAGTAAAAGTGAATGTTGTTGACTTGTTCAACGTTGGCCCAAATCTAAATTCTCCAACAATTTATTCAACAGTTCGAGGTCAACTGAGTGGTCCACATCCTCCTCATTTGAACTTTGGGGAGTGGCAGCAACAGCAGGTTCCATGTATGATGATTGATTCTGTGTAAAAATAAACATGAATTGTAAATTTTTAAATAAAAAATAAAATAAAACACTTACATGTTGAGAATAGAATGTTCTGGGAGAGTTGTTACTAGAACTAGATTGAGAACCTAGAGGAAGGCTCATGAGACTACCCATACAAGCAATTGGGCGATGCACAATTTGAGCCTGGCAAATTCGCTGCTTCCATTGTGGATGTTTGACCTTTTGCTTGACAGTCCCACAATAAGGTACAACACAGTTTGCATCGCTACAAAATTTCGCATGATAACAACACAATGCAATGTAGTGTTTGCAAATTGTACAAACTTTAACACCGCCAAGACATTGCGTCAGAATTTCATTCTTCTCTTTACAACTTTTATTATGTTGCACAACTCGTTTCATCTTAAAACACGATGGATCAGGACAATTTGCATCATCATCTCGACATTGAGCAGCATGAAATACTTTCTAATAGATGTCGCTACTGTTTTGGATTCTGATTCAGCCTTTGATTTGCCTGAATGTGACACAATGCCTTACATTTTTAATTTTAAAAAATGTGTTTGCACTTTCCACAGTTTGATTGTACAATTCTTACTAACAGCCACTTAATTACCAAAGTCGCTCAAATAAAGTTTAAAACATTCAATTTACAAAATATTGGAATTTGATTTTTATTAGAAAATGGAATACAAAAAGAATCAATCATCTCGAGTACAAGTGGAGTGGTGGTATAACTTGAACACATTTTAATTCATATAATCAATCATTGAATATACCTTTGCGGGCCAAGTGAATCGATTATGTTGACAGTTCTTTTTGTTTAACTTTAACTGATCGAGACAAAAATTAAAATGTTGAAAGCAAAAATATCGAATTGCATGTTAACGTTTTATTTGATGGCAAAATTAAGAAGAGAATGTTTACATAATAAACTAGTGGGCCCTGCGGGTGCTATATTTGAAGCATTAAACTTTGTTGGCTTCAATAATGTCCCCAAAATTTGAGATTATGGGGAATAGTCGAGCGAAAGCGATTATAAGCGTCTCCCAAACCCACCTAACCACCTAAACCTAACCTAACCCTATCCTAACCGACGCCCACACCTGCCTAACCACCTAAACCTAACCTAACCCTATCCTAACCGACGCCCACACCTGCCTAACCACCTAAACCTAACCTAACCCTATCCTAACCGACGCCCACACCTGCCTAACCACCTAAACCTAACCTAACCTTATCCTAACCGACGCCCACACCTGCCTAACCACCTAAACCTAACCTAACCCTATCCTAACCGACGCCCACACCTGCCTAACCACCTAAACCTAACCTAACCCTATCCTAACCGACGCCCACACCTGCCTAACCACCTAAACCTAACCTAACCCTATCCTAACCGACGCCCACACCTGCCTAACCACCTAAACCTAACCTAACCCTATCCTAACCGACGCCCACACCTGCCTAACCACCTAAACCTAACCTAACCCTAACCGACGCCCACACCTGCCTAACCACCTAAACCTAACCTAACCCTAACCGACGCCCACACCTGCCTAACCACCTAAACCTAACCTAACCCTATCCTAACCGACGCCCACACCTGCCTAACCACCTAAACCTAACCTAACCCTATCCTAACCGACGCCCACACCTGCCTAACCACCTAAACCTAACCTAACCCTATCCTAACCGACGCCCACACCTGCCCTAACCACCTAAACCTAACCTAACCCTATCCTAACCGACGCCCACACCTGCCTAACCACCTAAACCTAACCTAACCCTATCTGATATCTGTGAACTGTCCAACATTGTGAGCAAACTTAAGAAGAAGGTCTCCCCTGGCATTGATGGTGTTTCAAACAACATGATCATCCACGCGTTCGAACACATCAAACATATTCTGCTCGACCTGATCAACGCCTGTCTGAGAATAAAATATTTTCCCAAAATCTGGAAAAAAGCTTCAGCTATTTTCATACCAAAATCTGGCAAACCTGATTATCAACATCTGGGCTCCTACAGACCTATCAGTTTACTGTCTAACCTGGGGAAAATTCTAGAGAAGGTCATCAAAGACAGACTTGAATTCTTTGCTTCTGAGAACAAACTCAACAGTCAAAGCCAGTATGGCTTCATCCGAGGGGGCTCAACCGTCGATGCACTGTTCAAACTTACTGAAGAAGCTAATCAAGCAAAGGACAGAGGCAACTTGGTGGCGATTCTCTCTTTCGATATTAAAGGAGCATTTGACCACTGCTGGTGGCCAAACATTATCAAGATCATGCACGAGAGAAACTACAGTCTGGACATGATTGATCTTATCAAGAACTACTTCACGGATAGAACTGTTGAGTCTACTTTTGGTGATGCTCATGTGGAGAAGAAACAAACCAGGGGCTGTCCACAGGGCTCAGTGTTATCTCCTATTCTGTGGGACCTTAGCATCGACCCGTTGCTGCACAAACTCGAAGAGAATAGTGTTGGTAGGAGTTGTGCCACCTATGCCGATGACATGTCAATGGCAATTTGGGCCGAGACAAAAGAGGAATTGAACGCTCGAATTGAACAAACAGTGGAACTCGTGTTCGACTTCTGCAAGAACATTGGCCTTCAAATCAACTTGGACAAGTCATGTGTAATGCCACTGGGAAATTCTCTCCGGGTCGGAGATATGATCCCTGTGGGTTCCTCGGCAATTGAAGTTGTGAAATCCGTGAAAATTCTGGGCGTTTTGTTCGACAAGCAGCTCCTGTTTAATCTACATGTCGATCAAGTCATCAGTAAATTGACTTCCTTGAAGAGCTCATTTCTTCGTTTTTGTGCAAACACTTATGGACTTGACTCGGAAAGGAGATCTATTCTGTATCAACAGGTGATTCGAGCGGCACTAACGTATGGATCAGAGATATGGTCCCACAGGATTCAAGCCTCAGCTCATAAACTCTTGGAGACTTTTCAACACTCAATCGTGCGCAGAGTGGTCTCTGGGTACCGAACCATCTCCAAGGTCTCTGCTCAGGCGTTGTCTCGTGTTGAACCAATCAAAATCTTTCTTGAGAGAAAACGATTTGAATTCCTGGCCCTACAAGACACACCAACTCTGGAAAATCCACTCTCTCGTTCCTTACAACCAGGCCAGCCTGCAGCCATAAGACCAGCTCCAGAAAAGTCGTTCCATGAGTCACCGGCAGAAATGGCCAAACTACAGTCCAATACAACCGTCGTGCGCCCAACTCGCCAACCAGCCCAGTCACAAACTTCATCTTCCACAAACTCAACACAACTCACCAGCTCAACAAACACCGAATCTCATCTGTACATATCAGCAAAGAAACTCAAAGTCCGTGTGTGTCCTACAAGCGGTGTTTCGATCTTTAGAATGGGAGTCGTCTATCATCTATACAGTGGAAGCTCAGTAAGACCTCAAGCGCATCACATGCGGTTCTTACCATTTGTCGACAGGAGCCAAGGCACTCAATTCGCGATCAAAAAGGCCTTAATGTTCATAGTGCAAAACCAAATCGAGCATCCTCGCAAAATCAACATCATTACAGACGAGCTCGAGTGTGCGAGATTCATTGAACAAGGTTACCTCAAGTTGGGTGAACTCGAACATGACATACTGAACCTGGTGAAGCATCTGAACTGTGAGCTCACATTCAAACGACCAGTTCGTGGCGATTCGCATTGGAACAAGTACATCAAGGTCAGAACAGCGGCTAGAGAAGAGTGTTCGTCCACACGTCCCTTTCAGTACCTGTACTACAACAAAAAGTTCATCCGTAGAAAGGCCAAAGAGTGGGCTAAGGAAGAGTTCGGCAAAGTGTACGATGATTCTGCTAACGAAATAATGAAATCGTTCTTTCCTCGTGCCAAATTCATCCCCGAACACATCAAGACCGACTTCGTGCAGTCCATGTTCTTCTCTCGACATGGCTGCTTTCGAGCATACCTGGACTTTGTAAACGTGAGAGACAGTGATGTCTGCATTTGCGACGAACAGACACCTCAGACGGTGGATCACGTGTTGCTGAGATGTCCCCGCTACTCGATCATCACTGAAGAAGAATACCAACGAGCAGGAAGGCAATACAACAGTCTCATGGAACTGGTCGAAACTCCACCAATGTACAAGATCTTCTTGAAAGTGATTGCACAAATCTACCCTCTACTACACAACGACAACCGTTAAACAACATACTCAAATTGGATTCGCATGCACAAAAAAAAAAAAAAAAAAAAACATTTAAAAAAGTGTGCGATTTCATATCATGTACATAATGAACATAGTCGTCTCACCATTTGTATATAATCATTCACAGCCGATCACAACTCAACCCCAATTTCCCCATCCCTTGTATATTTTTTTCTATTGAATTCGTTCACACTCACTTAGTCAATCTCACTTAGTAAAACATTATGTATCAACAACCTCTCTCACACTATTTGTTTAAAACTCTTTCATAAATCACTTTTTTTTAACATAAACTTAGCTGTGTATTCAGGACACATGCCTTCAAGTGCTTTGCACGATCAAACTGTCACAAATTCATGAAACAATATTCGTAAAACATTTATTAATTTTGTATTAATATTTTAAACTCAATAAAACCCTTTTCAACCTAACCCTATCCTAACCGCCGCCGAAACCTGCCTAACCACCTAAACCTAACCTAAACCTAACCGAGGCCCACACCTGCCTAACCACCTAAACCTAACCTAACCCCTAACCGACGCCCACACCTGCCTAACCACATAAACCTAACCTAACCCTATCCCTAACCGCCGCCGAAACCTGCCTAACCACCTAAACCTAACCTAACCCTAACCGACGCCAACACCTGCCTAACCACCTAAACCCTAACCTAACCCGATCCTAACCGCCGCCGAAACCTGCCTAACCACCTAAACCTAACCTAACCCTATCCTAACCGACGCCCACACCTGCCTAACCACCTAAACCTAACCTAACCCGATCCTAACCGACGCCCACACCTACCTAACCACCTAAACCTAACCTAACCCGATCCTAACCGACGCCCACACCTGCCTAACCACCTAAACCTAACCTAACCCGATCCTAACCGACGCCCACACCTGCCTAACCACCTAAACCTAACCTAACCCTAACCGACGCCCACACCTGCCTAACCACCTAAACCTAACCTAACCCTATCCCTAACCGACGCCCACACCTGCCTAACCACCTAAACCTAACCTAACCTAACCCTAACCCCTAACCGACGCCCACACCTGCCTAACCACCTAAACCTAACCTAACCTAACCCTAACCGAAGCCGACACCTGCCTAACCTTAGCTTTAAGTCACAATGTATCCAAATTTCCCTTTGCCATTGTTGCAGCACATTGTTGGACATCAGGCCCAACAATGAACACTCAAACAGAGATTTGACCTTGGTGAGATTTGACTGGCAGCTATACCTAAAAAACATTTTTTGCAAAAACCAAGGTTGAACTGCACAATCGCATAGTATTCTAAGCACTTTGGCCAAGTTTGATGCAAATCGGTCAAGAAATGGAGGAGGAGTTCACTGGAAACCAAATCGGATTTCTTGTCACTGAAAGTCTTCGCTCACGCTCGACAATAAGATTGTCTGGCAAGCCAGGCAAAGTGCGAGACTCTTAAAAAATAGAAACTTGAACTATCAACTTAGAAACTTTTAAAACGAGTTTATTTGATCCATATATTATAAGTGACCAGAATGGGCGTCATGATCCATGGCGCCCAGTTTTGGTCTGACTAGTCGATTACATATACTCCCTAGTGTATGTATGCCAAATTTGGTAATTTTAGGGTCTACGGTTCTCTCAGAATATGGTCAAAGGTTTACAGACGGACGGACGGTCAGACAGACAGACGTGCACGATGGCAATAGCATAAGCTTACGACTCTAAAAGAGTCTCGCTAAAAAGAAATGCTCAATGTTGAAATATGTATGTACATGAATGAATGTGATTTGAATCTATATATTTCTGTAAAATCCAAGATTTCGACTATAGATTTTTTATTTTCCATATATTTAGAGCAGCGCGTGTAAATTAATAAAACATGCAAACAAACCTAACGCTACTAAATTGATAAAACAAGAAAATTGAACTTGTAATTCATTTTCCAATAAATAATAAAAAATCGTGCCCCAGGTGTAACTGCAAGAATTGCGTCATATTTGTTGCTGCAAATGCAACAGAACAATCAGAGTTAGGTTCGATCTAACTCTAGACTGTCTCTGGCATATTTAATCTCTGACATTTAGCACTTCATTGCGGTGTATTTGCAGCCTCTCACATCACGCTAACCTTGTGCCTGTGAGCATTAAACTTTCTATTCAACTCCTGTTTACCGTTATTTTCATGCTTGTGCCTGCGTGAATTCATAACATTTGTTACTATTTATAATCCAATATGCTATTTATGATAAATGATTTTTATTATATCTTTTTTGGTTCATGATATGTAATGAATGACATTTTATTTTTGTCATGGGAGACGGTACCAAAAAAACATTATATTGGTCAATTGATGCTATTGACTTGACTACAAATCATTGACTAAACGACAACTGAAGACTCCATCAAAATGAATGAATAATACTATTTTCTTCTGGTTTGAGTACAAATCTGTTCCTTGAAACTTACAGTTTGGCTTATTCAAGGAATCAAATTCATGAATTCTTTCCTTACTTTGAATGGATTTACACCTGGGGCACGATTTTTTATTATTTATTGGAAAATGAATTACAAGTTCAATTTTCTTGTTTTATCAATTTAGAAGCGTTAGGTTTGTTTACATGTTTTATTAATTTACACGCGCTTCTCTAAATATATGGAAAATAAAAAATCTATCGTCGAAATCTTCGATTTTACAAGAATATATTGCATCGATTTTCAATACGTGTTATGAACAAGTACCAAAGCAAGTCGAAAACACACTGGAAAGCTACAAAGCACGATTCCTTTTGGCAATTGTTCACAAGACACAATATGGCTAAATGATCATGATGATCATAACTATTACCAGTTCGTTGTAGACAAAATCTAGCATACCAAAAAACTATATTTGTTATATGAGCAAATAGATTGTCCAGAAAACTTACGAAATAGCATCCACGGATATATAACATTGTAGCACCGTTAGTATCTTGTTCGTTTTTGCATAACCGATTTACCACCGCGTAAAAATTTTTGGAAGTTTCAACTTCTTCAAGGAACAAGGAACACTTCAGTTTGTTAATCTTCTCCGTTACTTGTTTATGGCTTAGGATCCTTTCGAAATGTGATTCTTATTCACTTTTTGAATGTTGGCGGTATCAATTATCGAAGGTTGAACCAGAGTTTGCTAGTGTCCACCACTCGTTTGTTTAGCTTCAATCACTTGTGGTTTATCATTAAATTGAACACGAACGGTTGTATCTACGTTCACATCTGGCAATGGTGGTTGACGATTGTTTAATGCCACGAGATGGTTCAGGTTCAAAGATTGATGGTTTTGATTCTTCAAGTTCCTTTAGTAGGAAAATCTGATTATGAGGGGATACAGTCAACTTCATGTTGGCACTTTTCGGTTTAGTATTTTCCAACTGATAATAAGGAGTTGACTGGTGGAGAGATCGATTGATTCGATTAGTATTGGGGTTAAAGGTAGAAATTCAGTGCTTAAACTCACAACGCGACGTTACAGCTCATCCTCATACTGTAGCGGCCAAAGTACAATGAAGAAGGTTCTTCACGATGTTGATTTTGTCATTTACAGAGATAGATCCGGGACAGAATGCGGCATTGGTTCTGCTTTTGTCGTATATCAAAATGGCCTAGAATTACACTCAGAAATGTTCGAGCTGGTTCATATTGAAAGCAAAATAGGAGGGCGGTGCTTCATGAATAAAGAGTACTATAAGGCAATACAATGTATTTATGTAGTGATTAAAGTAAAGTAATTAATGTACCAAACCAAAAGACGACTACATCCGCCAATTGCTAACATGACACAATATACTTCGCTTCCAGGGCAGAAATCCAAACAAAATCACGATTCCATTAGCCAATTTGTACACAAAAGAAAACCGAATTTAATTTGATCACATTGTTGACAAAACGTTGTGTTTATGCATCGAGCAGTAAACAAGACCGTCCACAAATGACGTTTGTTTTGACTCAAAATACGCATTTAACAACAAATAAGACAAACACACACGAGCACAGCAACGTATTCAGAAGTTTAACACAAAACATGCGCGAAATTGATTTCACGTGTGATTTTTGGTTTTCTGCGCATCTGGGCAAAAAGATGGGCATTTCACATAGTACAAGTGATTGCGTCACTAACTTCTACAATTCAAGTGCTCCTCCTTGCTGGTGGGCAAAAGACACACCTCCTCCACTTCTACAATGACGTCCCCAAAAGGCTTAAAATGTACCAAATTTTTGGGGCACTAGCGCCCAATGGGAAAAATACATGGAAAAGCGTTAGTTTACCTAGCAAAAATAACTAAAAAATCTATAATATAATAATAATAAAGTGATTCAAATGTTCATGATAACTGACAAGGTAACTCAAACAAAAGCAAAATATATATCAAATCGAATCGTCTTTATTCATTGAATGTTTTTTAGAAGTAAAAGTAAAAGATTTTAGTGTTGTATACGAGTAATAAGTATGCTAAGTTTGGGGGGTGCTAAGTGTGTTTACATATGTGATAAGTGATGTCGGGTATGTTATTAGACAGTTGGGCAATGATCTGACAACGATAAACATGATCAAGTAGATGAGAACTGAGTCAATCAATCACACATTAGCCTCACGACACTTGGACATACACTTTCGGGTCACGTTCGTCGAATTGCATGTTCATATTTATTGAAAGTTGATCCACAGCTGTCCCAAGTACAAGGTCTCGCGCCACTATGGATTCGTTGGTGATTTGCCAAATTGTGCTTGCTCTTGAATGCTTTGTTGCATCTCTGGTGAGTGCATTGACACTTGCTTGAACGATGAATCGCCATTTGATGGTTCTTCACTTCACACCGAAAGTTGGCCACAAACGCACAAATTGCCTGGTAGATGAGTATTTCTCCAATGTTGGCTGATTGAATATTGTGATGCGCACATTGCATCACATTCAGTACAGAGGTATTCAATCTTGCCGCTATGTAAACGATTAAATTAATGAGACTCGAACATAGTACAATGCTAATGACTTACGGTTGGTTGTGTCGAACATTATCATGGAGGTGTTTGTAAGGTATTTGACCGTGGATTGAGGACAAATGTGCCTTCCACATTTCACAACTTTTCAAAATTCTCTTGCAATCAGGTTCGGTGCAGTCCACTTCGAGTGTTACAATTTGAAGTTTTGCTTTTTTTTTCTTCTCCTTCTATTTCATTATCCTCTTCTTCTTGTTCTCCATGAAAATCGCCAACTTCTTGGTATTTCACTTTTTTCACTGGTTTTCTTGAGTTAGTCGTGCTTTTCCGTTTGTCACTTTTCACTTGACCATTCGATTGATCATCATCACCAAATACTTTCCTCTCAATTCGTTTCATGTCCAATGATCGTAGTCCACTGTTGGGTGGAATCGATTGTTGAATGACTGGTTCATTAGTTTTAATTTGACTGTTGACTTGTGTCGTTTCAATTGGACACAGTCCCTTGACCTGTGTCTGTTCGTTGAGTAGTTAAGTTGTGTTCATTCTTTGCGCATTCTCAAGTAGACGTGACTTTTCATCGTTGACCAGTTCGCCTGTTTCGCCATCTCCATCCTCATCTTCTTCCTTGATCTCCGTATAGAGACAATCCTCATAACTACAACCTTCATCATCACCATAATCACTCTCATAATTTGCCAAGTTGCCATTCGATTCATTGGCAAAAGTTAAGAGTTGGTTGGTTATTAGTGGCAATTGCTTTAAACTGATTTGATCTATTGTCAATTGATCATTTGCATGGTATAAAGTCGATGGTACAATCGACACATTCAAAGAATCGTTGTATTGTTGACTTCTGGGCAAAATTTGATCATCTTCAACATCATCATCAAAGTCTTCATCTATCAATTCAGCACCAAAATACTGTAAACCGTGTCTTTGAATTACATTATGACTTGATTGATCAGCGGAAGGATCCGTTTAAGAAAAATTATAGTTGAAATTGATTGGATTTGTAGATGATGTACTTGATGTGGACTGTTGATTACTATAATCCACATGATTGGTGTCTGGTTGAATTGACGCTGGTGCATTCACATGGACAATCTCACCCGACTCGATCATGTGCACAATTCTGTTCCTGAGTTGGCCAAATTGTTGTTCCACCGTGACATCTATGTACTTGACGAGTGCACATTTGAGGGTATTCTTGTTGGTTTCCACCAGACAAAGAAGTGGGTGGTGATATGATGGGACGGACATGGTGGAACAATGAGATGGGACACAAACGAACGAACCAAAGGGACAAATTTGGACCGAATGCTTTTATGGGAAGGCAGACAATCACAATCAAACATAAATGCTGAAGAGCAACAGGCTGCTGTTACGCTTGTGCCATCAGCACAGAGTGTTCTACTTATCAATTATACAAACACTAGATGGCGCAAAATGGTTTGTTTAAAGTTTTTGCGGCGCGACTTCAAATTCATAACTTTGAATATTCAGACAAACAATCTATTCTCATTCATATATGTAATTATATTATTAAATTATATTATAAAAATTATAAAAATAAAAAGGAACACAATACAATAAAAAAGTGGTGGATGTCTAGAATTCCAATACAAAAACTCATTCAATTTGACCTCAGTTGGCTGCAGTGCCCACCATCAGTGATGAAGCCAATGTGTAGTATGTCACTAGACACTATCCAAATGGAATAGAAAATGCAACGTGATGTTCTTATCACTTGTTACCATCATCATTTCGGTTATCAGGAATATGCTGTGCACTCTCTCTCTCTCTATCAATAATTGGAATATTTAAAAAAGCGCGGGAAAATGAATTTAAATCATTTAATAAAATGCAGTATGTGGTATACAAAAGGGGTTAATTTGTATTATTGTCTAAATAATGAATTAGTACTATATTATTTACAAAATATTCAGGAGAGAGATAACACTCCTAGAATGAGCATGCGCACAACTTCACAATTAGCCAATTCGTGCTCGTTTCTTGTTCGACTTCTCCAGAGCTTCTTCCAGCTTCCTCTTTCTCCACGCATTCTGTATCTCCAGTCCGTGAATTCGTTTTGCGTACTCCCTCCTCACTTTCATCAGACTTTCTCACTCGACGAATGTCCTCCTTACGAGGCTTACGTCGAGCCCACTTTTTTTCTTCACTACTGGAGTCACTTGTACATCATCTTCTACTACTTTCTGAGGGGAAATCGGTTCCGAAGAAGATAATGAATTTGATAAAGGTGATGATGAGGAAGTGTTGTTGGATTGAACCGGAAGGGAAGATGATGGTGCACGAATTGAGGAAAGTTTAAAAAAAAGGGAAATTAATAGTAATGGTATTTATGAACAGCCCCCACAAACTTACCTCAATAGGTTTGTTCATAGCAACCTTTCGTTTAGGCTTATCAGGCCCTATGATCACGATTGGTTTAGTATACAGATCTGACTCATCAGTGTTCGCATACTTTAAATCATCATCACCGTCCCCATCTGCAAACATAGGTTCCCTCATCAGTGTGTGCACCAAATCGTCGAGATTGAAACCGAAACCTTCTTGAACGGCTTCGTCAAGGTACTTGAGCGTCTGTTCTACGGTTTTCATGTTTGTTTTGATGATGATGATGAAGAAGAGGATGAGGATGAGAGGGTTATGAGAGGGTTAACTCGACTAAAGTTAAGCTCAAAATGTGGGTGAAGCTAAGTTTTGAGTTCAAATATATAGTTAGATAGTGATAAAAAGCGGGTTTTACAAAAAGCAGTTTTTGAATAGTTTTGAGTAGTTTTTGAGTAGATTTTGAGCATTTATGAGCAGTTTTCCTTATCAATGATAAATTTTCTGAAAGCTGTAGCGCCATCTCGTGAGCAAAATATTAAACAAAACAAACACTAAAAGATAGATTTTAATAAGTCAAAAAAGACTTGAAAATTGCTAATAAAAGAAGATAATAATTTGAGTGTGTCAGGAATTGTGTTCAACTGACAATGTTCAATCGAGGGTTTGAAATTCGACCCACAATGGGGGATGATCCTCTTTGATGGAACATTTGCTTGGCCTTTGAGCTTTAGGCTTTGGCCTTTCCGCCTTTACTGGTCTTGCGTTTGCTGGCCTGACGGTTCTGTTTGGAAGCTTTGGCCTTGCCACCACCAGCAGCCTTGGTCTTGGGGGGCAGTGCCTTTGCCTTTGGTGGGCTTTCTTTAATCTTGTCAGTGTGCCACGCGGTTGGAATGTTGTCCGACTTAATCTTAAGGCCTTGGCTCTTGTGGACCGACTTGTGCACAGTGGCCCGAGTGGACTTGACCCGAGCGGATTTGCCACGAGTAGATTTGGTCCTAGCAGACTTGGGCTTAGCAGACTTGTTCCTAGCAGACTTGTTCCTGCCCGATACGAGTGATCCTTTCGTAGGCTTTGCCTTGACAGTTCCTTTGGAATTCTTGACAATCGGGACTGCGGCTGCTGCTGCAGAGCCAGAAGGCATTGAAGAGCCAAGTTTAAGTGCACTGCCACTCGAAGTTGCCGCCGCCATTTTGCTGCTGCTGCCTTTGGACTCTTTGTTCCTGTTCTTGTTGTTGCTGGGTTTGCTACCGTGGGAGCGTTTCTTCCGGAAGAACCAAACAGCCAGGCCAATCAGCAGGAGGGCGACAATGACCCCACCGACAATGCCCACAATAAGTCCAATGTTACTGCCGCCGCTTGAAGAGGTATAAGGTTGCAATTTAATTGTGGTACTGGGAGTAGTCGGGTCGGGCGTGCACACGAAGAAGCTGCTCAGTTCCATGGACTCGATCTGGCATGTGGCCATGTCGACTATGGCGAGGTGGTCCGTCTGGGAAGAGAACAGGTAGTACTTGGGACCGTCTTGGAAGCCGACCGTGTAGTTGAGAGGACTGGTACAGTTGGTGGCTGATTCTTCATCGATGGATGTACCAGCCAAAGTCATCCGGCTCACTTTGGACTGAGTCAAATTGGTGTAGTAGTACATAGCACTTTCGCTCGATGAGATATAACGGGTAGAAGGACTTTCCAATCCTGGTTGTCCGCACCAGTTATCGGATTTGCTCACAACTCCAGTTGCAATGTTGTACATAACGAGGCAAGAGCCAGCCTGGTGACGAATCCACAGCAGTTGGTCGTCCTTCACTGAATGAAAAGCGAGCAAAGTATTCTGGTCTGGAGGATCGAGAACAATGGGCGAGGCGGACAGTAGCTGGGGCCAGTGCTTCTCCACGGTGGTCACATTATTCAACTTGAGCTTGTGACTCGAGTTGTCCCAGGCACTCGCCGGCAGATCGAACAGATTCTTCTTCTCGGTGAGCAGTACGAAGCGCTGGTTGATGCGACCAATCGTTCGAATGGGGTCGTCATGCTTGAGGATGGCTTGCAGTACCTGGTACGAGGTTTGCTCGGTGGTACTTCCGGAAGAGGTGGGTGGGGAGGTACCGGCATGGACCTGGCCACACACCACGAGAGCCACCATTAGGACCACTGGGTACGAGGTCACGGGTCGTAGCATTCGGTGACGTTGGTGGAGACAGGTGAAGTAGAAGGTGATGGCGGGTGATGAAGAAGGAGGCGGCTGGTTACTTGACCAGAAAGTAGAGAAGGATGACGCACGAGTTAGAGAAGCTTGAGGCAAGTCGAACTAAGAACACAACTCAAATGACCAGTTTACTAGAGCTACAATCTCTTTTGAATACGAAAAATGTTGTTCCATTTGGAACTTTGTTCAGTCAAGAAACCATTCTAAATTTTACGTGACGTAACCGTGACAATTTACTGAATCATCTTATCGGTCGAGGGAACATTTGAAATTTGACTAAAGTTGACGTAACCTTGACTATTTGCAGCTTTCTACTTATCGTCATATATTAAACCAAAAAAGTAGACACTAAAATATAGATCAATTTTAATAAAAAGTCTTTTTTTAAGAATAAGTCAATATAGACTTGAATGGCGAAGAAGAAGAGAATAATTTGAGTGTGTCAGGAAGTTAGTGTTCAACCAGGGCATGGCACTTCGAGCAGCTCGCCGACGACCACTGACGAGAGCGCCAATTTTCCGACTGGATTTGAAGTTTAATCTTATCAACTAATGACTACGTGTCGATGACAGTGACTTTTGTTGACTAGTTGTAGTCGTGCTGAAGTAGACTTTTTGTCGAAAGTACTTTTTGTCGCCAAAGCATTTGTGTCGACTTTGCTTTGTGTTGACTTAAATCTTTTCATCGAAATCCGCTTCAAAATAAAATCCTTTTTCAGTAATATAACATCTCCACATTTTGTTAACAATTAAATTTTTGGTTTTGGTTTTAATATGTTTTGAATTTATAAGGAAATTTTTTTATATGTAAATTCCTTGAACAGTTTTCAATGAACAGCGGTAAATAACCGCCGGTTATACGACGTACAATATATCATTAATAAAACTTTTGAGTTTGATCATTGCGCTTTGAAGTTGAACATATTGGTATTTGAATCGTAATCACATTTTCTTCTTATTCTGTCTTATCAGAATTCTACCATATTCTTCAATTTCACAATATCTTAATGAAATTCCATTACCGTACAGGCCCGATTAACCACCGCGGCGTTTGTCGGTTTCAACCTGATCCCTCTGCGGCGTTATTTTGAGATCGGTGGTAACTGGGGTGCTTTTCTTATTCGTTTGAGATAAAAATTTACAAAAATATTGAGCCTAATTTTGGTTACTTCAGCGCCGTTCCACCCCAAGGAACGCCGGGAGCATGTGGGCCAGAGGCCAAACTGGGCAGGGGCGCAAAATCAGGGTCGGTGGGGCAATTTTGAAAGTTTTGTTTAAGAATTTCAAACTTCAAACAAAAACAATTTGAAAGATCCCATTTGTCCAATTACTTCCCCCAAACAGGCGCTCTATCAACAATAATATTCATTTATCCCAAAGTTTCTTCCCAAAAAGGCACAGTATCAGCAATTCAATTATTTTAATTCACAATTTCTTAGAAAGATATTTACGGTACCTTTCAATCGATGCTTAAATATCCCATTTTGTACGCGTACGAACATATCAATGGCTTTTTGACTTGTCTTACATTGAACTTTTCCATCGAAAGTAACTTTCAAACCATCAATTGCGACGATAGTCCGTTTATGTTTATGCTTGATGATTCTAGTACACAACCCTTTACAACAATTTGATTAGACAGGGTTAGAATGTTTTGTGTTGTGTGCGGTGCTGCACTCCTCGATCATCGAACGGTACAAAACGTGTCAAAATTGTCTGTCCCACTCAACTGTGAGATTGATGATGCACTTCAAAACAATAATACGCAAACATAACAAAGAAATGCTCAATCTCTGAGTGGTAGACGTCATTTTCTAGACTAAAATCTCGATTAACTTAATCTCGATAACAAATACGCATTGATGGCAGATGAGTTGTTTCGCGAACTTTTCAATTCAGATTTGCCCTTTTGTTTCAGGATTGTATTAGGCAAACATTGACAGATTTGATTTGTGTCATTGTTTCAGGTCATTTTAAAGCTTCAGAATTTTAAGTTTTTGCCTTTGAGTTTTGATTATAAACAAGAGCACAAATTAAGGTCCGCAATTCTTTACAGTGTTTAATTTTTAATTTGACTTGCATCTAGATAGTTTTTTAAATGTTTCCACGTTGTCATTAGTCAAACTAGTTTAGGTTTCTCAGTTTCTTGTTTGTTTTTATTTAGGAGCGTGAACAGAGAGCGGTGTTGTGTCGCTAACGCGTTTAAAGTTAACTCTTTGATTATTATTCGTGTTCTATAATGGCAATCAGAATGGTGGCAGTTTCATGACGATTTTATTGTTGGTTTGGGGTTGTTATGATTATACATTTTTGCTTTCTATTCTTAAAAGAATATATTACGGATAGCAATTTGTCTTGACCAATCACATGTCTCAAGTTGCTCATGTCAAGTTTTTACGATGGGTAAATCACAAATGAGATAAAATTTCCCTTCAACGTGCACTCAAGCCAAGCAGAATGTTTGCATATTGAAGCAATTTCAATTTCACACATGTGTTTGCCATGAATTCCAAAAATGATCGTACAAATTCTTTAGCTTTCGTCGTATCGGCGATCGCATGCATTTTAAAAGAGACGTTTACTTATCTTATAACTAAACATACAATTAATCCATTGACTTCAATCAATTGGAAGAGTCTTGAAAGAACGCGATTGATAAATTAATCAAAGCGAGATGCAGCGTGTCTTGTAACTGGATTCCGGTTATCTATGTGAGTTATAATGACACTGTCCCTGGTAGAAGCAAGACAGACACGCCACTCGATTTGATCGAAAAGAACCATCGATGAGACACGTATAGACCTATAAGCTGTGCGAATGGATCTGTTGTTAATAAAATTGTGAAGGGAATGTTAGATGACGGATGTTTAGCCTGGGATCGGCCTAAGGTCCGGTAGAAGGGTTTAGGTCTGGGCCGAACATGTTAAAAACATCATTATTTAAAATTTACTACAAAATATATTACGAGCGTATATATTGAAAAGAAATGTAGTGTACCTGTAAATGTAGGTATATGTATTTGGTAGTGTTTATTGTCGAAGCCATCAATCATCTCTTTGTCTACACAAAGCAAAGTCGACACAAATGCTTTGGCGACAAGAAGTACTTTCGACAAAAAGTCTACTTCAGCACGACTACAACTAGTCAACAAAAGTCACTGTCATCGACACCTAGTCATTAGTTGATAAGATTAAACTTCAAATCCAGTCGGAAAATTGGCGCTCTCGTAAGTGGTCGTCGGCGAGCTGCTCGAAGTGCCATGCCCTGTGTTCAACTGACATTTGAGAATATGTTCAACCACAATGGGAATTCTCTCTTCACTTGACTTTGGAAGCCTTGGCCTTGCCACCAGCTTTGCTCGCCTTGCGCTTGCTGCCATTGACCTTGCTCGGCACGTGAGAGGCCTTTTCGCGTGATCCCTTGGTCCGAGCGGACATGACCGATCCAGTCGAAAGTTTGGAATTCTTTCGATTTGAGCCAGAAGCCTTTGAAGCGCCATGTTTGATTGCACTGCCACCAGAAGTTGCCATCTTGCTTCCTTTGGACTCCTTCTTTTTGTGCTTTTTGCCCGAACGTAGGCACCAGACAGCCAGGCCAATCAGGAGGAGGGCGACAATGACCCCACCAACAATGCCGACGATAAGTCCAATACTCGTACTGTTCGCGGTGGTGCTTGATAGGTTGATTGGGGCTGGAGTGGTCGGATCGGGCGTGCACACGAAGAAGCTGCTCAGTTCCATGGACTCGATCTGGCAGGTGGCCATGTCGACTATGTCGAGGTGGTCTGACTGAGAGGAGAACAGGTAGTACTTGGCACCGTCTTGGAAGCCGACCGTGTAGTTGAGCGGACTGGTACAGTTGGTGGCGGGTTTTTCGTTATAGGTTCCGGTAACCTCAGCCCTGATTATGGCTGACTGGGTCGAGTAGTAGTACGCATCCTTTTCGCTTGAGGAGAGGTAACGGGTGGAAGGATTGTCCAGACCGGGTTGTTTGCCACAAACATCTGAGTCAAAAATAATCGCTTTTCCTTCTGCAATTTTGAACATGACGGGACAGGAACTAGCTTGGTGCTGAAACCACAACAGTTCGTCAACATCACCTGGGTGAAAAGCGAGCAAAGTACTCTGATCTGGAGGATCGAGAGCAATGGGCGAGGCGGACAGTAGCTGGGGCCAGTGCTTCTCCACGGTGGTCACATTGTCCAACTTGAGCTTGTGACTCGAGTTGTCCCAGGCACTCGCCGGCAGATCGAACAGATTCTTCTTCTCGGTGAGCAGTACGAAGCGCTGGTTGATGCGACCAATCGTACGGATAGGGTCGTCATGCTTGAGGATGGCTTGAAGTACCTGGTACGAGGTTTTCTCGGTGGTACTTCCGGAAGAGGTGGGTGGCGAGGTACCGGCATGGACCTGGCCACACACCACGAGAGCCACCATTAGGACCACGGGAGGCGAGGTCACGAAACGCAACATTCGGGCGACGAAGGTGGCGACCGGTGACGTAGAAGGTGACGGCGGGTTATGAAGAAGGAGGCGGCTGGTGACTTGACCAGAAAGAAGAGAAGGGTGACGCACGGGTTAGAGAGGCTTGAGGCAAGTCGAACTAAGAACACAACTCAAATGACCAGTTTACTACAAGTGCAGTCACTTTTGAGTACGAAAAATGTTGTTCCATTTGGAACATTCGAAGCAGACAAGTCAGGAATGGTTGATTTGTTCATTTCATTTCGAAATTTTTTATTGCATGTAAAATTTGTAAAAAAATAAAACAAACTTCTCATGCGGGTTGTCGTTTTTCATTTCGAAATTCGGGGAAAATGTTCATTAAAAGTTTATAATTTAGAGTGACATCTTTGAACCAACATCTATGTTGGCACAATATTGTCACGATTGATCATGACAGATTTGAGGTCGATCTTGGTACATTTAAGGGTCAAAGGGCAACATTTAGCTGTATTGTGTGTAGGCTCGAATGTACCTAAAAGTACATTTTAAGGACATTCGTACAACGTACGTGCGTTCTTTTGAGCACTTTTATTTCGGACACGCATTTTGAGTACGTTTCTCGGGGTTTTATCTGAAAATGTACTCAAAATATGAACTTTTTTTTAAATACATAAGTAGGTTGAAAAAACGTTGTACAATTTATCATTTCAATTTTTTGTAAAAATTTTTTGGATGTTTTTCTCTTTTCAATTTGTCAAATCTTCAATCTCAAAATGACCAAATTACTCAACAAGTTAATTTTGTTTGTGATTTGTTTCGTCTGTTTCATCTCAATTGTATCCGCTTGGGTTTACCGCGATCCTGATGAAGACGCATCCCTTGCCCAACTGGTCGAGTCGCGTGGTTTTGTTCTACAGGAGCATAATGTCACAACACAGGATGGTTACATTCTTACGGTTCATCGAGTTGTGTCTCGAAACTTTACTTCTTCCGACAATTCAAATCGAAAGCATCCAGTAATCATCGGCCACTGCATCTACTGTTCGTCGGACATGTTCTTTGTGAACAGTCCCTTCCTGGATTCAAATTCCTCAAAATGTGGCGACAATTTTGGATTCTGTTTAGCTAAACAAGGAAAATATGATGTTTGGTTGCCGAACTTTCGTGGCAACAAGTACAGTTCGAGACACGTAAATCTGTCTTCAAGATGGCAAAGATCGTACTGGGAATTCTCCTTTCAACAGAAAGCTCAGTACGATCTGCCCGCAGTGATTGAGCTGGTTCGTAATGTTACCCAGCACGAAAAGGTTGCCTATGTTGGCTACTCTCAGGGCACGATCATGATGTTTGCCCTACTTGCGGAACAGCCAAAGTATGCGAGTATTATTCAGCCGTTCATTGCCTGGGCACCGGGACTGTTCATGGGTGATGCTCCCACTAGGAAGATGGACGTACTTCCGTTGCGACGAATTGGTGGAGCTTTCATGCCTTTCGGTAGTAGACTTTTGCAATCCTACTGTCGTGGAGGGGTTCAAGCACGGATTTGTGCTCGTACTTTCGATTGGTTCTTTGGTAAAGGGGTCCACTGGAACGTAACAAGATGGCCCGTTTATGCTCGATCCATTTCGCATGGATCCAACTGGGAAGCTGTACACATTCTACAGACTATTACAGCTAGAAAACTAATGAAATTCGATTACGGATCTGCTCGTTTAAATCGACAACATTACGGACAGGACAGTCCACCTGCGTATCAAATTGAGAACATTCCCTCCTGTGCACGGATAATCCTCATGAACGGTCAAACCGATCTGTGGATGCCGCCTGTTGATGTGTCACAGGCGTACAACTTTCTACAGCCTAAGCTGGGCAGCACTAATGTGATACACTATCGAGTGCCTGCACCGGTTTGGGGTCATTTGGATTTTGTGTTTGGTCAGGACGCGGGTCGGCTGGTGTACGATAAAACGGTGGAATTTTTGGATCAATATACACAGTAATTAAAAAATAAGTTTATTCTTTTTCAATAATTTTGTATATAAATAAATTTTTTATAATATTGTTAATTTCTTTAAATATTTGTTTATTTGAATTATTTTGTATTTTGTATTAAAATAATTATAGCATTTTTAGAAATGTTTCGTCCGTTTGCAAAAATTATTCGTCTTTCGTAAAAAACTATTTCGTCCATGTGCAAATATTTTCATCTTTTTGACGTTTTGGTCATTTGGAAGTTTGAAGTTGAATTTGTCGAGCTTTAGCTGTTGACCGTAATTAACCGATTTAAATTGTCTTAAATCTTAATAAAATGTTTATCTTGACAATGTCAATGTCTCAACAAGGGACATTCCACCTTCGAATCAATATATTGAGCAACATCCTGGTTTTGAGCTCACCGACTAGTCAATTGGCTGTCTCAGGGATTATCTTGAGGTATCATTCTGTGATTGAGTTGTGTCCATCGTTATTTACAAGTAGACTCAATTAGTTGTCATTGTCAATCACCGTTTTCTTCTTTTTTCATTATCTAAATTTCAATTTCACTGATGCAATCATCACAGTCCCATTCATCTTCATCATCTTCATTCTTCTTTAGCGTCAATCCAAATTGATCATCTAAATCACTGTTCGATAGTTTATTTCTTTTTAATATGCTCAAATTCAAAGTTCACTTGAGGTTGAATAGAAATGGAATCGAAATGATTTGGTTCATTTGCTATATAGGCATAAATATATCAAATATTTGATGAGAATAATAAGTAATCCTTGTTCAATGTTGTCTAGTTGAAGTTGGTTGACAAACCGATGAAGAGTCCATTGCAATTTGCAACGGTACAATTGGAAGAAACAATTGAAATGCTTTAAACAAATCAATGTAAATACTTGTTCCCTGTGATCGGTGCAAAACTGTGTCAAGTTGACCAAAGCCAATTTCCGAACTGACCAATAGACGGTGCCACTTGTTTTACAATTTTATTTATTAAATATTTTGAGTTGCCTGCTCACGGGCATGTTTATACTATTAGTTTAGGCTCGTTTCACTTTTCTGTAAAATCACATTTTCATTTCATTTTTCTCATCTTTAATTGAATCTCTTGTCAACCGTCATGAGTATCCACACCCAGCCCGACCTCTGTCTCAGCACAATCTTCTCCGATCTGCCACTAATCGATCTGGTCCGCATTGGTCAGGTTTGTCCCAGGTGGAGACAACTGCAGCCGAGTGTCACCTCGCGTGTTCGGTCCTTGACCATCAAAGTTGGCCTGAATAATTTTGATCTGATTGAGCTGTCAAATTTTGTAATTGACCAATTGAAATATCTCAAGAACGAAGATGGCACCACAATGGCAGAACTATTGCCTTGTGAATCATCTTCATTTCACTTTCGAGAACTAAAAAGCGAGAAGGTGCGTGGCTTGGCACGGACATTTGCGAATGTGTCCAAACTGGTCATCTCACTGAATTGTGTTGACTCAGCTCAACTTTGTCTTGTGGCCGAGTTGTTGCACTTGCTGAGAGCCACTTTGGTGACACTCAAAATATATTACTGTAGAATCAGAGATAAAAGTAAACTCAACTGTATTCCTCAGTGCCATTCAGGCCCCTTTTTCAATGCCATCAATTTGTTGTCATCGCTCAAACATTTGTCACTCGACTTTGAGTCTCATTTTGCATTGCATCCTCACAATGAGCACATGGACCCACTGCTTGAGACAACTCAAATTGATCTGCCCATTTTGACTCAACTCGATCAATTTGACTTTCATTCTCCGGATTATGTTGTAGATGTGCTGTACGAGTCACTGAGACGCTATGGCCAGCACAGTGCTCGACCATTGAGACTTAGTCACGGATATGGTAGAATTGAGCAGATTCCGAAACTGCTTCAATTGGATGTTGCACTGTGCCGTCGTATTACGAAGCTCAATCTCTCGTATGACACTCATCTCAACAGTGTTTGCACTCGTCTCAGTTCACTCACCAGTTTGTACACTGAGGCAGAGAACGTGACCATTCCTGAACTGTTCACCAAACTGGCGCAACTGACCCAGCTGATTCACCTTCAACTCGAAGTCTGGTCCACCTTGCCACAAAATTTGGTTCCAACCACGAGCATTCCTCGGCTGGAATCGATCAGATCACTCGATCTGTCCTTCACCATGACCAATCACAACAATCTCACTCTGCTGCAACTTCCATGGACACTGCCCAACCTGCAGGTGATCAGTGTCTATTTGTACGACAGTGACCGTCTAAAGTGCGACATTTGTGAATATGACGAAGATGATGGCGGCGATAATCACGTCAATTTAGACCAAATGAAACGCTGCCTTAAACAGCTTTTGGCACCACTGGCACAGTGCCTTCGACTGCAAACCATTTCAGAATTCAAATCTTATAAAATTAGAGCTGAAAATATCACCAAACAACAGTTGGATCAAGGAACATTTGAATTTGTTGAATTAGATGTTGACCGTAATTGAACGATTCGAAATTGGCAATTCTTAATGTCATATGTCACAAACAACTTTATTTTACTGAATAACCATCCAAAAAATAAGACATAAAACCCCCCACAACGATTTGATCCATAATTTGATTTCACTTTCACTGATGATGATGATGTCTGTTGATGTTGTCTATAGTTTCCCAAAACCATAGTACGAAACTCACAACCCGCATAACTACATTCTAGCAACTGTTTGTGTCTCGATTGATAGTGACCAGAAACTTTACTTCTATATTCACCCGTAAATGAACAACCCGGGTAGGAACATTGAAATAGACCACGATGATGTAGTTTAAAGTTGTGAATGAACAAATAGAGGTACTTGGTAAAATGTTTCGAGCATTTATCACAGTATCACTGTGCTGGGGGTGGGCCTTCTTTACATGCCTCAGGGACTGTTTTGGAAAATTTACAAGCAGACTCGAGTTCGTAAGCAATGTCAATCAATTCAATCAGCATCTTCTTTTTGTTTCATTTCAACAATTTCAAACCTATTGTGAATGTCAATTGAAAATGGGCCATTGAAGAAATCATCACAGCCACATCTCTCTTTAGCATCTTTATCAATCGAATTAATTAATAATATATTAATTAATATATATTAATATATTAATTAATAATATATTCTGATCATCTAAATCGTGCTTCAACTGTTCATTTTCAATTTCCTCTTTACCAATAGATGGCGCCTCGGGTTTTACAATTTTGAAAATAAATACGTTGAGATGCCTGCTCACGAGACAGTTGGGGCATGTTTACACTTTTACTGGCTGTTGTAGGTTTGCAAACCAGCCAAAACAGCCAAATTTGGCTGTTGCTCTTTTCTGCTTGAAAACTCATTTTCATTTCATTTTTCTCATCTTTAATTGAATCTCTTGTCAACCGTCATGAGTATCCATACCCAGCCCGACCTCTGTCTTGCCACAATCTTCTCCGATCTGCCACTAATTGACCTTGTCCGCATTGGTCAGGTTTGTCCCAGGTGGAGACAACTGCAGCCGAGTGTCACCTCGCGAGTTCTCACCTTGACCATCAAAGTTGGTCGGAAGGATTTTGATCTGATTGAGTTTTCACATTTAAGAATTCCCCAATTGAAATATCTCAAGAACGATGATGGCAACACAATGGCAGATAAATTGCCACACGAGTGGTCTTCATTTTACTTTCGAGAACTCAAAATCGAGAAGGTGTTTGGCTTGGCACGGACATTTGCGAATGTGTCCAAACTGGTCATCTCACTGAATTGTGTTGATTCTGCTCAACTTTGTCTTGTGGCCGAGTTGTTGCACTTGCTGAGAGCCACTTTGGTGACACTCAAAATATATTGTCGAATAAAAAATGACACTAAACTCGACTGTATTCCTCAGTGCCATTCAGGCCCACTTTTAAATGCCATCAATTTGTTGTCATCACTCAAGCATTTGTCACTCGACTTTTGGTCTCATTTTGCATTGCATCCTCACAATGAGGACATGGACCCACTGCTTGAGACAACTCAAATCGATCTGCCCATTTTGACTCAACTCGATCAATTTGACTTTCACTCTCTGGATTGGAAAATCGATGTGCTGCACGAGTCACTGAGACGCTATGCCGAGCACAGTGCTCGACCACTGCGAATCAGTCATGGATATGGTGGGGCTGATCAGATTCCGAAACTGCTACAATTGGATGTTGCACTGTGTGGTCGTATCACGAAGCTCAATCTCTCGGGTGACCCACTCGCTGACACTCATCTCAACAGTGTTTGCACTCGTCTCAGTTCACTCACCAGTTTGAATACTGAGGCAGAGAACATGACCATTCCTGAACTGTTCACCACACTGGCACAACTGACCCAGCTGATTCACCTTCAACTCGATGTCTTGCTCGACTGGCCACAAAACCTCGATATATCCGAGAGCATACCTCGACTGGACTCGGTCAGATCACTCGATTTGTCCTTCAAAATGACCAATCACAACAATCTCATTCTGTTGCAACTTCCATAGACACTGCCCAACCTGCAGGTGATCAAAGTCTATTTGATCGATAATAAATGTCTAAAGTGTGACATTTGTGAATATCACGATGTTGATGACGACATTCCCTGCGACCTTGATCAAAAGAAGCAATGCTTTGGACAGCTTTTGGCACCACTGAAACAGTGCCCTCGACTGCATACCATTTCAGAGTTCAGTGTTGATAACATTGAAGCTATAAATATTACAAAACAACAATTAGATCAAGGATCAATAGAATTCACTGTTGAATTAACTGATGACAATGATTAAACGATTTAAATTGTCAATTTTTAATTGTCGGAGCGGAACGTCGAGCGAGCGAAGCGAGCGAGTAAGTGTAGTGACGACTCTGCGTTGACTCAAATGGAAAAGGCTTGTCCGCGGGATAGCGTCAATACGGTTCAATGGATCGGTCTGAAAATTTTACACAATGTTCTGGTTGTGGTGAAGTTGTGCCTTTTGGTACATAGGTCAAAGGTCAACGGAGCAGCGATTTTTCAAAAATTAAATTAATTTTTGCATAGAAATGTGTAGAGACGAAGTTGACGTGTGTGTTTGTTGCACTCTTATGGCACATCGATGACAGAACTGATAAGGAAAGTGTTCGCGATACCGCCGCTCCGACTTCACGCCAACGGCGTAACTTAAGACTAGTGTTAATGTCACAAACTACTTTATTTTCATAAATTAAAAAAAATTGAAACCTAAACCCCAATAATTTGATTTCACTATCACTGATGATGAGTCTGTAGATGTTGTCTAAAGTTACCCAAAACCATTGTACGAAACTCACAGCCCGCATAACTACATTCTAGCAACTGTTTGTGTCTCGATTGATAGTGACCGGACACTTTACTTCTGTATTCACCCGTAAACGAACAACCCGGGTAGGAACATTGAAACAGACCACGATGATGTAGTTTAAAGTTGTGAATGAACAAATAGATGTACTTGGTAAAATGTTTCAAGCATTTGTCACAGTGCCATTGGGTGGTGCTGTGCTGGGGGTGGGCCTCCTTTACGTGTTGGCCTAGATTGTGTCTGTTGACAATAACAAAACATTAGATTTAGAATAAGATTTGATGATAACAAACTCACTTATTATGAAACGATTGACCACAATCCTTGACAACACATTGTGCCGAATGAATAGAATGTCGTGTCCACATGTGATTCTTGAGATCGTCTTCGATGTGCATTTCCAAACATTGTGGACATTGAAGGGCGAGAGTGATGATTTGCTTTTCGGGTGTACTGAACACGTATGATATGTTCGGTTGTTGGGATGTTAGTTGTTCATTTGATGTTAGTTGTTGATTGGATGTTAGTTGGGATGTTGATTGGCCATTGGATGTTGATTGGATGTTAGTTTGTTTAGAATGCATTGCCTGTGCTACAAACTGTTCAATGGCATCAATTGGTTCTTGTGATTGTGATTGAATTAAATTGCTGTTATTCATTCTAACTTTCTTCACTGGTAAATTGATATCCGCAATTTCATCATCATCATCAATCCATTGGACATCATCATCATCTTCTTCTTCATTATCATCAGCTAGAACCTCGTCCTTAATTCCAATATTGAGACAATCGGGACAATCACAATCATCGTCTTCATCTTCTTCATCATTTTGATTAGTCAAATTGTAATTGGTTGATTGTTCATCCTTCGTGATAAGATTTGTTGGTTCGTAAATGGATGACCCGTCTTCATTCTCTTCCTCATCTTTGATGGGTTGAGTCAAATTGAATTGAATTGAATTTGTGGATTGAGCAAATGGTTGATGATGATTGAAATTGGAATTGAATAAATAAGAAGTTGGATTGTATAATGATGATGATATAAATGAATTTGATGTTGATGGTTGGTGTTGATAATTGTGCGCTGTTACTGATTGATGCTCATTGGATAATTGGTCATGTGGATTTGTATTTAGAATTGAATTTAGTAGAGGATTCATCCGTGCCTGGTGACTATCGTTACCAGTTTGCACTTCCGGTTCTAGTGCAGAACTCAATTTTGTTTCAAGATTATGGAACAGTGAATCGAGCAATGGGTCAAAGAGTGAGATCATTTCAAGTTGCAACCATCGTCTTGCACCTTCCTTCTCGTTTGCAAGTAATTTTCCCAGAATGGGATTTACGTGAGGTGATGGTGATAGCGATGGTGAGTCCATTATTTTAAGTTTGAAGTAAGAAAATAAGCTCGAAATGATCAAAATAGAGCAGCACAAATGCAAATGCAAATCAATTCAATGGGAAAAGACACACTCACAGATAGTGACACGATGCAGTGCACTCTTAACGATCATAACAACACACAACTTTTTGTGCTCACCCGCAGATGGCACCATGTTCTGCACAAAATTTTATATTTTCTCCCATTCGAAAAGAAATCCAATGTTGAGTATGTTTTCAATTTCAACATTCAACAATCTCTTCAAATACATTCTTTCCAATAGTAACATAGCAAACAACACCGCAAGCATATTGATTTCATGCAAAATATTCCCTAAATAAATTAGCCAAAGTTTTATTCTATTTTCTTCAAATATACCCGAATCAAAATATTTTCGAATTTTCGAATTAGTATACTGAGTCAATTTTAAAAGGTAACCAAATAATCGATGAATGAGTTTTTTGGCTTAATCTATCTATATCTTCTAGTACTTCATAAATAACATTGCGCAATTTTCTGTGCAAACAAATGGCAGCAGTAATAAAATGTTCCCTGAATTCAACCGAATCAATTAAATTGAGCACACCTTCTCTCAACACGTGACACATCACTTCTCTGTCTCTTTACCTTTACTTTGTTTTATTATTTAAACGTTACATGAACATTAATGCAATGGTAATAGGAATATATCACTTAGATTTCGGCCAGATTGGCATACTTGTGTGAATTTATACAATCGGTGCAGTGAAACACATTTTCCAATCCCAAATTGAGTCACACTTTCTCAAGCAACTCTTTTGGATCTCGTTGATCGATGATGTTTCGTTCATGTTGCTCTTTGACTGATCGAGGCAAACCAAAGTGCACCACTCGAATGTGAGTGATTATGTTTGTCTGTTTAGTGCAAGTCAGGCCACATTGTTTGCATCAAAATGGCTTCACAAGCAGATGGATGGCTTGTTGGTGCTTGGTAAGTGAGTCCGACGCCGTAAACGACTTACCACAATGTTTGCACGTGAATGGTCGTTCACCAGAGTGGCTTCGGAGATGAGCATCCAAATTGGCCTTGTGAGCACACTTTTTGCCACATTTGTCACACTGAAAACGTTTTATATTTTGGTGTATCCGCTGGTGTTGAGTTAAACCTCTTCTCTCTTTAAATCTTTTGTCACACTGGTCACAGTGAAATGGACGATCATCTGAGTGCACTCGAAGATGTCTCGCTAATAAGGACGGGATGTCAAATGATTTCAGACAATGTGAACATTGGAATTGACGATTTGGTTGGGCAATGTTTGCTTGAATTGGATTAGTAGTGCATTCAGTGACAATTGATTCCTCTCCAATTGCATTGTTTGCATCACTTTTCTCTTGTTGAATCACCATAGATTCATCTGCATTGGGTTGACCATGATGATGAGTTGTCTCCATTCTTGGTCTCTTCACATGTCGAGGAGATGATGGCTCTTCCTTCTGGTCATCATCATGAATCCATTTGGCATTGTCATGGGCAAATTCATCATCATCATCACCTTCTTCTTTCTTAATCTCAATTCCATCGTCAACACAATCACATTTGTCATCTTCGTCTTTAAAAAGTACATGTTTGGTGTGAGGGTGTAGTTGTTGTTGAGATTGAAATTGTGCTAGCATTTCAGTGGGCGATGATGATTGATCACTTGAAGTCGATTGAATCATTGATGATGAATTGATTAAATTATCATTGTTGTGTTGTGATTCGAATTGAGCTTTAACAAAATCATCAATCTCGTCCATGTGAGGAGTTTCAAGTAGAATGGTTGAATTGATTTGAGAATTAGCATCGATTGAATTGGACAATGATTCACAGTAATATTGTTGAGTATTCACAATTGCCGGTTGATCTCGAGTCTTGTGTCGTATCAATCGTTTTGCACCATCCTTCAATTGGTCCAAAAAAGCGCCAACAAATGTAATCCCAATTGGGAATGGAATTGCCATTGTGGGTGTGTGTGCACAGTTGGTTGAAAACAAAAAAACGAGGATGATGATGATTGTGGGTTTGAGTGCAAATGCATTTGTGTCAGCTCAACTTGACTTTTATGTGTCGGTTATAAATAAGCAAGGTTCCACTTTGCCACACTAGATGGCGACTGTTGGTCTATAAAATCAATATTTATTGCTACACATCCCTCTATGGATGGGGTGTGAAAGTGGCTATGTTGTTATTGTGAGCTGAGTGCAGCAGTTGCTGCATTTCTGACTCGAGTTGTGTTTGTGTTGTTGTGCGAGTGATTTGACCCACTCTGGATTTTTACCCATCAATTATTGTTTCATTATCATAACCAACTCCTCTAATCATGTCTCCCACCTTATCACACGAATCTCGAGTCATGTTTGTGGAATTGCTTGCAAGAGAAAAGGAAGACACTCGTGGGTGGTTGCGAGCTCAGATGGATAGACTCGTGGATCCATTGATCGGTTCAATGTTCAACAGACTCGAATCCAAATTGATCAATGGACTGGAACACATGCAAAAAGGTGATGCTGGTTACCGTGCACAAGTTCTGAATCCGAGTATTGTCGACCAATCAGCCAATCTCATTACATACCCATCAACTTCTTTAACCCAATCTCTCATTCAAAGTTATTTCAATCGTCACAATTCCAATATGAACTATGCTCACCCAATTCCTATCGATCCAAGTACCACTAGTCTATCTTCCCATTTATCTCCAGTTCCACCCTTACCAGTAAGCGTCCTCAATGATCAAATCACTTTACCCAATGAACTCACTGTCCAATCTGAACTCACCAATGTCCAATCACAAATTCCAAAACCAATCAAACATGAGATTGAGCCAACTAATGCAAATGAACCATTCAGATCAGATCAATCTCAACAATCTTTGCGTTCCATTGTTGAACTTTTAGTTTCTAAGTCGTCGCCGAACTTGGTTTATCAACGGCTCTATATCCAGATTGATGGACACTTTCATTGATACAATTACAGGGTGATCGTCGACGCTTTCTTTAAATTTCGAAATCAACTTTAACGAGTGTGGAACTATTTCAAAAGAATCTGCACCATGGTTCGGCAATGTATCAGGTATCGTAGAGTTCAATTTTTCCGTGTAATTTGTTGCAGAAGTAGCGACAAACAACAAGCATCGCATGCATTGTGAACTTGGGCGCTGGCAAGCTCAGGGTCATAAACCGCCAAACTGGTTGAATTTATGGTTGCCAACCCATGACACCCTATGGATGTGAAACTGACTCATGGGTCAAGCCAAATTTTTATTATGGGTGGCTGTGGGTCTGACACTCTTATGGGTGACCCGCGGTTACACTTTTGGCCCCAAAGTGAAAAGAAGTAAAACGGGAAAATAGTTCACTCTCAAAAGTACGCAACTCTTTCTTTCTGTGTATCCAAGGACAAAAGTATCCAATCTTGAGTGCATGATTGTGCTGAACATACTTGCGCAGAGAGTCGTAAAGTTCGAGACCACCGGCGTTAGTGTAGTAGGCAAGTTCGCTCAGTTGGGACAGAATTGAGAGATCAAGAGAAATTTGACCACCAAAGTCCAAATAATAATCGCAACTAAAGGCGTGAGGCGTTTCAGTTTACTCAGCCCGTTGATGGCCTCAGTGCCTGAGTGCGCAATTGCTCAGCTAAAATGGCCGTGTCCATTTGTTTGTCTTCACACTCGACCATGTGACAGCATTTTGAGACTGGTCAGAGTAGAAGACCAGCTAGACTTGAGTAAGAGCGCCAGAGGAGACCGTTTCCGCCACAAAAGGTGACACAGATCTCGAGCGACTCATTAGTTCGTCACCGCAGTTGACACAGCCAATCAGGATCGTGAGCCCACGTCTACGGAGACATGCGTTTCGTTATTGAGCGATCCAGGGCAAATAGACGAGATCGATCGTAATCAGATCAGAATCTCCTGGGTTTGGTTAGGGGCCAGGTGCGGAAATACCAAACAATAAATGGCAGGCGATGGGTGGTATAGCACAAAATTGCTAAAAGATGATGAGAAAGGTGATGCAAAACAAATGACAAGTTTAGCAAAGAAGCAAAGTGATGTTTGAATGGATCTGCTTGGATTATAAACATTTGTATAAATAGCCCAACTGTTCCTATTGTTGTGTTGGATATGGCTGTTTGTTGAGATTCATTGTTGGATAATGGAGGATAATGTAATTTGGAGAGATAATATAGAATAGAATTTACAGAGATATACACAGTGGACAACTGTACACACGAGGTTTTAGTCCAAACCTCAAAAGTACCATTGTTAGTTGGTAAGACACAAACTTAAATCACTCAAAAACTCACCCGTGAATTTGAATAATGGATTTATTGAATTCATACTAAGAAATCTCAAACATTTACAAATTCACTTCGAGATAATCAGTTGGGTCAGTTGACTGACGAGTTGTGCCAGAGCTCGAACCAGTCCCAACTTTTTGCTTCATATGAGACGACCGAATGTGTCTCAGCGTGTTGGACCGAGTAGTACTGGAATAATCACACTGAGACCATTTACAACGATACGGTTTAATGTCGAGATGGACTCGTTGGTGAGCCTTGAAACTGGACGATTTGGTTGTTTCATACGTACAGCCAGGATGGGTACACTTTTTCACTGCCAGTGAGTTGTGGTTGTGTGTTGCGTAGTGAGTAAACACTTTCCTTCTGTACTCTCCCGTGAATTTACAACGGGGGTAGGAACATTGAAATTTACCTATTTGGTGATACTCTCGCTTGTGAACTGACAAATCGTGATACGAAGAGAAATGGTTCTCACACTTGTCACAGTGCCATTCGGTGATGGACTGGTGAAAATTTTTGCGATGATGACCTAAAGTACAACTTGAAGTACAAGTGATATTAGTTGAAGTGAAGTGCAACAAAACAGAACAAAACTTACTTGGTGTCAAATGATTGTTTGCAATCTTTCACCAGACAAGGAACTTGCCGAATCGAGTGACTGTCCCACATGTGCGCGTTGAATTTGTCTTGTGCAAACATTTTCTTACATTGAGCACATTGAAGTTTGTGAATGATGATTTGACTCTTCTTGGTACTACTACTCGAAGTTGCAGGGCGAGATGTTCGACGTCGTTTGGCTGATGGAGGAGTGACTTCCTGTTGTTCATCTTCTTCGTCTTCATCCGAGTCTTGCTGATTGTTTTGATTGTTAATTTGAGGTTGTTCATCATCATGAGTTTGCTTTCTTTTTGTTGTAATTCTAGCAGACTGTCTGGTGATGATCCCAGAAGTTTGAGTTCGAATGGGTTGAGGTGGAGTTGAGTTCACTGGTGGATCGTTATCCACAGATCGAGATGAATTCTTTTCTTGGTTATTGTCTGCCATTCCATCACCATCGTGATCACTGTCACTGTCAATCTCAGTATCATCATCTCCAGCCACATCTTCTTCTTCGTGATCACTTCCATCTTCATTCTTAATCTGCATCATCATTTGTCCAACTTCAAACTGCACATCCTCGATCTCTGGTCCGTCACAATCCAACTGTTGAGTGTCATTGTCAGTAGCATTCACTTGTCCATTCGGTTGTTGTTGATCATTTGGTTGATTCAATCTAATTTGTCCATCATCATCCGTATTTAAGTGATGATCATCAGTTGAACGATTGTTAACTTGATGAGAAAGAGGAGCCATATGAATACCAACTTGGTCACTCATGTCTTCTTCATCTTCATCGCAATCCTCAAATTGTCCATTCACCATTGAGATTTCATTGTCCATTACGTTATTGTTGAGTGATCGAGTGATTGTGTCCACTCGTTGCTTCTTAACAACAGACTGATGCGACCCTTGATCGTTTTGGTTAGTTCCAATGAATTCGCCAGTTTCATCATAACCTCCATCCTCACCTTCTTGCTTAATTTCGTTGACACAATCCTTACAATCACAATCATTCTCTTCGTCCTCATGATGTAAATGTTCATTGTCATCGTCGTCATTTGGTGCATCATTGCAGTGGACATTAATTGGAATTGTGCTTGCTGATGAAGTGTCGTTACATTCTTGCTTGGTCACTGGTGAAGTGGTGATGTGATGGTCTGAAAGAGCTGGTGGGCAAGTGATTTGATGAGTTGACAAATGTTCATTTGAATTGTTCAGTGTCGATGGTGCAATTGATGGGAATGGTTGAACTGATGCAGATACATTTACTTCAGTTTCAGTGTGTTGAGTGTCAATTTGATAACCTTCGCTATCCTCATCATCATTGTCACAATTTTGATAATCATCGTCGTCTTCTTTTACGTCATCAAATTCATCAATCGGGACTTGTGCATTTTGACCTTCGTTCACTTCAATCTCAACAGTCGATTGATCATTGTTATCATCATTTGGTGCATCATTGCATGCATTCGATGAATCATTTTGATGATTTGATGGCAAAGGTTGGATTAATGGCAATGCATTGACTTGAGTAATTTGAAGACCAATCTGTCCACTTTGAATCATCTCGACAATATTTTGCTTCATCGCGTTGTAGTGACTGTCCACGGTGGCATCGATGTAATGAGTGAGCATTGACTTGAGTCCAGCCTTATTGGCTTCCATCAGACACAGAAGAGGATGAGTTGGCAGTTCTATTTTAGATTTTGCAAATGAACATTTGACAAAGGCAAAGACAAAATTAATCACACAATCCGAATCAGACTGCAACTGAGAAGCGTGTGTGCAAAAGCTAGAGCCTAGCAGCTAGATATCCAAACAACTGCTCACATGCAAAACGGAGCAGTTTCAAAGCAAGGGTTGAAGGTTACAAACAATCTTAGTTGCCAAAAAACCAATTTACACAACACGAGTTGTAGTCACTGTGTGAACTTTGTGACCTATTTCAAAATGTCGTGAAATTTGGTGATTTCCACGATTGAAACAACCAACTATAAATGAAATTGTTTTATTAGCCATAAAAGAGAAATGTACAAAATGTACGGATGCATGTGAAATATAGTTTTAAACAATCTAATAATCTAGCAAATATGAAAGTTGTTTGTATGTTTTCAGTTTCAACAAGCGCGCTTTCATAGTTTCGAGTGTTTATTTGATCATTACTTGTCTAATCCCCTACCCTCTAAAAAAGAAGTGGTCACTTTCTCTCTCTCTCTCTCTCTCTCTCTCTCTCTCTCTCTCTCTCTCTCTCTCTCTCTCTCTCTCTCTCTCTCTCTCTCTCTCTCTCTCTCTCTCTCTCTCTCCGTGACATATGTACTAATATATCACTTTGCAATTATGTCTCATCAAACATTGTTTCAATGTTTTTGTATTACTATTACAATATTAACATTGAAATAAGATCGTTAGGAACGATGAATCGTACGGTGACATTTGTTTGATTGTACAAACAAACGATAACACAAGAAAAGGAAATGAACTTGAAATTTATAGTTTTTGTTCAATTAAAACAGTTTTCAATTTGTTTGTACTTGAGAATGTTGATCAAATTTGGATTTAATATGACTGTTCTTTACTATTTGGGGAACGAGGAATCGTACTGTGACCTTGGTTTGATTGTACAAACAAACGATAACACAGGAAAAGGAAATGAACTTGAAATTTATAGTTTTTGTTCAATTAAAACAGTTTTCAATTTGCTCGTACTTGAGAATGTTGATCAAATTTGGATTTAATATGACTGTTCTTTACTATTTGGGGAACGAGGAATCGTACTGTGACCTTGGTTTGATTGTACAAACAAACGATAACACAGGAAAAAGAAATGAACTTGAAATTTCTAGTTTTTGTTCATTCAAAACAGTTTTCAATTTGTTTGTACTTGAGAATGTTGATCAAATTTGGATTTTTTTTTATTAATTGTGAAAAACAGTCCAGGTAATTCTCATATATCAAATTTGGATTTAATATGACTGTTCTTTACTATTTGGGGAACGAGGAATCGTACTGTGACCTTGGTTTGATTGTACAAACAAACGATAACACAGGAAATGGAAACGAACTTAAAATTTATAGTTTTTGGTCAATTAAAACAGTTTTCAATTTGTTCGTACTTGAGAATGTTGATCAAATTTGGATTTAATCATTAACATTATCATTTGCATTCTCATGCCAATTAGGATTGTCACTCAAAAGCATTTCATTCACCTCGACATAGTCCCCGAGACGAACGCTTGAATTTGGATTTCCTTTGAAATGCATTCGACGAATGTGACAAATTGTGCCTTTCTTTTGGGTAGCGGCAAAGTCACACTGGGACCATGTGCACCTGTACGGCTTGATGCCGAGATGGACTCGTTGGTGTTCCTTCAATTTGGACACACTATATGTCTGATATTGACAATTGCCATGTTGACACTTCACTTTCTTGGCATGTTGTTGTGCGTAATGAACGTTCACTTTCTCTTTGAATTCTCCCGTGAAAGTACAGCCGAGAAAAGAACACTGAAAATTACCAAGTTGATGTTGCCTGTAATGGTGTTTGTTCAATGCTTTATATGAACTGAAAAGGTGGTCACACTTTCCACAGTGCCATTGGGCGATGGACTGGTGAGACTGGGCCAGATGACGACCTAGAAGATATCTAAAAGCAATCAAGTTAGTTTGGAGATGCAAAAACAAACAAACAATTGAACTCACGCGTTGTTGAATGATTCTCGGCAATTTTTGACCACACATCTAAATGAACTAATCGAGTGAGCACTCTTTAAGTGAACATTAAATTTGTCTTTGACAAACATTTGACCACATTGAGGACATTGAAAAGTGTGAGTGATGATTTTCTCTTGCTTCGTACTGCTCGAAGTGGTAGGTCGAGGTCATTTGACTGACCGGGGAGTGACTTCTTCCTGTTGGTCATCATTATCACCTTCTTCTTCAATGTCTCCCTGATTGTCTCGATTGTTAATCATGTTCGGTTGTTCATCATCGTGAGTTTGCTTCCTTTTTGTAGCAATTCTTGCAGATTGTCTAATTTTCACCTGAGTTTGTCGAATGGGTTGAGGTGGAGCTGCGTTCATTGGTGCATCGTTATCCACAGATCGAGATGTGTCCTCATTTTGGTTGTTTGCCATCACATCGTTGTGATCACTGTCACTGCCAATCTCAATGTCATCATCCTTAACTTCTTGCTTAATTTCGTTGAGACAATCCTTACAATCACAATATTTCTCTTCGTCCTCTTGTTTGATCAGTGGAGCAGTGGTGATGTGATTAGCTAAATGAGCTGGTGGGCAAGTGATTTGATATGTTGACAAATGTTCATTTGAATTGTTCATAGTCGATGGAGCAGTTTGGTGATGTGATGGTAAAGGTTGGACTGATACATTGACTTCAGTGTGTTGTTGGTCAATTTGGTAACTTTCATTATCCTCGTAATTATTATCAAAATCATGATCTTCGTCGTATTCTTCTTTCACATCATCAAATTCATCAATCGGAACTTGTGCATTTTGACCTTCGTTCACCTCAATCCCAATATTCAATTGATCATCATAATTTGGTGCATCATTGCATGCACTAGATGAATCATCATTTTGATGATTTGATGGAAAAGGTTGGACTGATGGCAATACATTGACTTGAGTAATTTGAGGACCAATCTGTCCACTTTGAATCAACTCGACAATATTTAGCTTCATCGCATTGTAGTGACTGTCCACGGTGGCATCGATGTAATGAGTGAGCATTGACTTGAGTCCTGCCTTGTTGGCTTCCACCAGACAGAGAAGAGGATGAGTTGGCAGTTCCATTTTGGATTAAGCAAATCAATTAGATAAAAAAAGCACAAACCAATGTGACCAGTGGTTAAGGCAGAATCTTTTGACAAATCAACACAAAAATATTCGAAAGTAAGCTAAGAAAGCAAATACTCAAGTAAACGCAAACTTAAAGACACAAAACAGCATGCACGCTTTCGCAAAACACACAAATGACAGGAAACGGAAAGTGCACTGCAGCAGAAACTTTTCAGTATTACACTAAAGTGAGGGAAATGTTCACAGATGAAAGCAGCAGAATAATTAGCGCGTATGTTTAAAAGCGATGTAACCTTTCACCTTTGAGTAGTAAATGTAACTTATCATGTTGGTCAATATGCAAAGGTAGCATTGATACCCAACTGTGCCAATTGTATATGACAATTACAAGTTCATTACATTTGTTAATTGTCAATATATCCGTATACAGAGATTAAGTTTCAAAAAATGTTTTATTTGATTACAATAAACACGTTTAAATTTGTTGGAATTGGATTTAGTTTATGATATCCATATGATGATCATTTCGAAATTGCATTGCAATCGTGTTGGCTCATCAGATTATATTTAGCAGCATTAAGATGAGCCATGTATATGTAACCAAAAGATGATTCGACACATTTGAATCCAAAAAACCAAATACCACTACCAAATGCATCATTTGATGGGCATCGTTGATTGTGACACAAATGCAAATCCAATCTGAAAGCAACATACACGAAACCTACAATACCTACAACTGTCAATATAATCACAACTATTTCAAGCACTATCACAATTCAAGACCAGGACATTTACCAGCAGGACAGATTGATTTGTGTGGAAAACTCGACCTTTAAAGTGAAAAAAAATTGTCAATTGAAAATCAGAAATTAAAATGAATTTGCGCATGACATGATTGTTAATACTTCATTGTCTCGTAGATATTTTGCGGCCAGACCAGACAATCCATGTTTTTGTGGTATATAATAAAGTTTCGACGATTCGATTAGCAGGATCAATTCCAGAAAAAAAATTTGCTCATTGCCAAACACGAGTCTACCAAAAACAGAGTTGAATAAAAGTTGAACTAATCGAATCACATTTCTGGTTTATATTCACAAATCAAGCATTTTTTTGCCATACAAATCGACCAATCAGATTCGTCCACGTTTCTACAACCTTTCATGAATGCTAAACATTTAACGCATCGGCAATTTATTTCACCGAATACTTGAAATAGTCAATGGATTGTGACAAGGAACGATCGAATCAAATGACGCATTCACATTTCCTTAAATGTCAATGTCGATCACATACCAATCAATTGTGGATTGTCACTTTGTTGTTCCTGTTTGGTTGTCTACGATATATCACAAGTTTGGTCATTTATTTGATTTTCCCTTGCAATTTGGACATCAATACTTTTGATTTTTTAGCACTCAAATTCAAATGTAGATTACAATATTGGTTAGGACAATCTTAACCCAAGGATTCACAAACAAATTTGGCCCGAATGATAATTGGAATTGTGATTTCAATCATTCAAATTAATCAAAATTGAAATTCAAAATTTTTAAACAGTGTGAAATAATTCTCGCCTGACACGTACATGCGATTTTGTACTGTTAAATTTAACATTGACGCAATATTGCAGCAACCCAAACTGCAGTTGTATTGTTTTACATTTTAAGTGCAAGATCACAATCAAAACACACAATTTTCGGTATTCTCCCTTTTCTCGTCCCTTTCTAAATTGTAGTCATTTGAGATGATAGTTGCTGATAAGAGAATGAAATATAAAAGTCGTCTAACTCAGTTGGCATTAGTTTAGTATGCTTAGTAAAATGTTCATTTGATCGAGTATGTTTTTCATAATGTCTTCATCTTGACAAAACAACCAAAACAACAAAAACAATTCAATTAGTAATTAATTTCATTCAAGTAAAATTTTCCCCTCAATTTATACTGGTGATCACAGAGGTTTGTTTTTATGCGAAGACATTTGCATTTAAGGAGAGCATTTGATTGGCTTGCAATCAAATTGATCATTGAAAATTTTTCTGTCCGCCAAAATGCTCTTCCCATTGGACTCATTTCGCCTAGTCGAACCCCATTCAAGCATCTACTCACCAAACTATTCATTTGCCTTTGCATTTGAAAATGAATTTGATTATCAAATAGAACGAGAATTTTTCATTCAACATTGGTACACCTCCATCTATCTGTCCCTAGTTTATGTTGTGTTTGTTGTCTATTTGGGACAAAAGTTCATGTCAAGTCGTGCCGAACCCTTTCGATTAAAGCGTTCAATTGCAATATGGAGTGGTGTGCTTGCACTTTTCTCAATCCTCGGTACACTGAGAACATGGCCTGAAATGCTACATGTGCTAAATAATTTTGGTTTTCATGACTCGGTTTGTTCCGTTAGTTATCATACTAAAGTGAGTTTCTTGTGCTTTTTTTGTTCTTTTAATGATTCACTCTTTCATTCAAAGGTGCCAATCACCAGTTTTTGGATCCACCTGTTTATCATCTCCAAAGCGCCCGAATTTGTGGACACAATTTTTGTAGTGTTACGCAAGCAGAATCTCATATTCCTGCACTGGTACCATCATGCCACTGTGATTGTGTTCACCTGGTACAACTATGCAGATGTGTCCTCGCTTGGTCGCTGGTACGCCAACATGAACTACGCCGCCCACTCCTTCTCGTACAGTTACTTTTGCCTGAAAGCGTTCGGACTGCGAATTCCACGTCAACTCGCAATGTCAATCACCATTGCTCAGTTGGCTCAAATGGTGATGGGCACTTTTGTCACTTTCTACGCGTTTATCACCAAAGTGAACGGTCACTACTGCGAAGTGTCCTACTCGACCCTCTACTTTGGAATGGCCATTTACATTTCTTATTTTGTTCTGTATGCACAGTTTTTTATATCTTCTTATTTGGGCTGCAAACCGAAAATCTCTGCTCGACCTACCAAAAAGAGAGTTTGATTACTCTAAATGTTAAATTAGCTTATGTGAATATACTCGAAATTAGGTAAAATATAATAAATTGCGTTCAAGTTTAGTTTTGTCTCATTTATAATAGAAAAATAAAGTCGAATTGTTCAAAATCAGGCAAAATGGTTATTTTATTTGGCTCAGGGGGAAAAAGTCCTGAATATTGTAGTCAATGTATAAACATGTTTAGTTCCTTGTTGTTGTTGTTGTTCAATGTTTAGTGCAAAATTTAATTAGCAAAAATGGTAAATTTAATTGCTTTTGATTTACTTTCCATGAAACAATGTGTCGTAAACTTTCAAACTTAAACAAAAACACAATTATTCTCAAGTATAAAATTCTTTTATGTGATTGACGACATTAAAAAATCAAATGCACAATTTATGAATATTTCGGTTACGTGAAGGTACAAAACAGAATTTCGTAAAAGTTTTTGCCACAAATCAAACTTTAATTAGGCCGCTAACAATAACGCTGCCAATATGAATTTGCATCGCAACGGCCGATCCTTGGATGTTTTCTATTCTCCAACTTTTCCCCTGTTTTATTGATATTTGAACATGATCATAGTTTTTATTTTTACTAAATTAAAGTTTGTTTTGAACTGAAAGGTGTCATTTTCAATTGGTTTCATTAACAAAAAGGCCTATAAGCCTATCACCACCATCGTACAGTCCAAAATGGCAATCAATGTTGCATCATTCGATACGAGAAAACCATGAATTTATAAAAGAAAAATATAAACTAAATTGAAATGATTAGTCAAACGAATGTAACTCAAAAGTCATATATACCTTTGAGAACGTATTCATCGAAACGAGTGACTTCATCGGTCCATACGTGATGCCATATCTACTGTTTGTATGAAATGCATTCACATGATTGGCCAATTTGATCTTCGATCGTAAGCTCTCACTACTAAACTGAACTTTAGCCGATAAAGTGAAGAGAATTTTAGTTGATTTATGAATTCGCTTTGGATAGAGGACCGAAATGAGGTGAGTGGCAAAGATGGACACAAATTGATCAAACACTACACCACTTTGAGCCAACTTTATTGATGGGGAAGAGGACTCGAACAGAATCATGAAAAAGACCACAGTACTGAGTGGAGTGTTGAACAAGATTATGATGAACAGAATTTGCCCAAAGATTCGATTGATCGACAGAATTGATAACAAAACTTTGGTGTGCAATCTAGTGTAGAGAAATAACGAATACGAAGAAAATTTTCGATAAAAATTCTTTGAATTCTTCATTTTTAACCGTAGCTTCACAAAATCGTTAATTTGAACCAAATTCTTACATTTATGAAGCTCCTTCCTGAGCACCAATTCAACCAGCTTCAATTGAGTGAAACAAATTGCACTACAAACTGCACTCAAAATAGTGAGAAAAGCTTGACATTTGACAAATTTGAATAAAATTGTCATTAAGAGAAGCCCAGTAATTTGCATTGAGATTGCTGATACGATTCCACTTAAAGTCGTTAAATAAATCTTCCAATTGAGAAACCATAAATAAATAAGATTGTCTGGCAAGCCAGGCAAAGTGCGAGACTCTTAAAAAAATAGAAACTTGAACTATCAACTTAGAAACTTTTAAAACGACTTTATTTGATCCATTTGGATCACTAAAGAGGTGTATTGAGACCAATATTTTTATTTAAAATGTGCAACACATTTGTTCATCATTTTCCACGTAGTGACCACAAAAAATTTTTTTTAAATTTGGCGCTACCAGAATTGGGCGTAATGTTCCATGGCGCCCAAGTTAATTTTGACTATTCGATTACATATGTTCACAAGTTTATCTATTCAAAATCTTTCAATTCTAGATTGTACGGTTTTCTAAGAAATATCATTTGTTACCAGAATGGGCGTCATGATCCATGGCGCCCAGTTTTGGTCTGACTAGTTGATTACATATGCGCCCTAGTGTATGTATACAAAATTTGGTAATTTTAGGGTCTACGGTTCTCTCAGAATATGGACAAAGGTTTACAGACGGACAGACAGACGGTCAGACAGACACGATGGCAATAGCATAAGCTTACGACTCTAAAAGAGTCTCGCTAAAAATCCCAAATTCCAACATCACAAAGATAAAGTCACAAGTAACATAGAAAAATTGCATAAACTTGAGCACTCGTAGACAAACTTTCTCACCCCTCTTCCGAACTTGTTTACTTTCATCAGGAAATTCATGAACATTTTTCTTGAGAAACAGAATCTGAAAAGGTAATTCAACAAAATCGCTCCCAACCCCATGTCGATGAACCAACCGATAAAGTGGAATCACTTGAGCTATAATCATCGCGGTAATTGCTTTCATGAATCGATCGTCTTCAATGTTGAACAGTCGTTTCGATATAATTCGTGTCCAGTTTTGTTTGATTAGATAATCCAACAGATAAAGAATGAATAATGAATAGAATAGTAGATACGATAAAATGTAATTCAAGATTGCGAATTTGTGTCCTCGATTCAGCGATTTGATTTGATGAAAGTAGGAATGGAGATAGGTCCTGCCCTTGAAGGGATTCATTTCGGTTAGTGCTGAATGGATTAGAGAATTCATGATTTTTGAGTTGAATTTGTTTTTTGTATAAAATATAAAGTCGAATAGAATAATGTTTTAAGAATTTTTAAATAAGAGAGTGCGACTCACTTTCTTTGACGTTTTGTTGAATTTAAAATAATATTAATATTAAAAAAAGGAAATCATTAAAAATTTACTATTTCTACCATTTTTTATATTTTGACATTTCGTATTCCATGGGTAAAAAATTCCGTGAAGTGTTCGTGACATTTTATTATTTTAAAAGATGAATTTGCAAATTAATAATTAACGATAAAGAATGAATTTTGTTTTTTAAAGGTGAAATTTAAGAGAATTTATTTTTAGAAAATAATTTTGCCAAAAAAAAATCGATTTTGGACTCCACTTTTGGTGCAATGGTAGATCGTTTATCACGATATTTATTGACGGTTCTCATGAAAGTGAGAAGATATTAAATTTCAGACATAGAGGATCAATTTGACATGGCGGAAATCGTTGGGCATCCCTCTACAATCCTACTCGTTCTTGAGAAAAATGTAGTTAATTATTGAGGTTTGGAGTAACCTAACCTCACTCAACTTCTGAGTAAGATAACTAAAATTATCACAAAAAGTTCACAAAACAATGCTTAATGTTTGAAAATCCTCTAATGTTCCAAATTATGTTTTTTTGATCGACGCTTAAAAAACATCTCACCAAATTTTGCCGCTGGGAAAAACGTCTCATGTTCTCAATAGTTAATTATTGAGGTTTAGTAGTGACGGACTTACATTCTGAATTTTACTTATAAGCATTCCAAATTCGTCAAATGTTCTGATAAGGTCAAAATCTGCCATCTGTTTGCTTATCAGTATGTAACGACATTTATGTACAATTGTGTCTTTGCGTTACGACGCAATTTGTCATAATTTTGCACACTGTAAAACGTTAAGTAATTGCTTTAAAGCATTCTTGTTTATAACATGAGTTAGGTAATAAAAAATGTTTATCGCTCTTAAAAGGGCAATTTTTGTAGATCTAGACACACTAGAATGCATCATCAAAGTGTAAATAGATTACTAAGATAAGATAAGAGAGAAGATTTATTGTTTTGATAGGTAGAGGTGCTTTCTCATTGTCTCGACTAATCCAAACTCACTCAAACAAATGTTAAATGTCCGTTTACGTTTTATGTTTTCAAAATTCATCTAAATTTTTCAACTAAAATGTCTAGTAAACTCAACGCAAACATCACGGTCGCCCTTTTGTGCATCTTAAGTTTGCTCAATTACATGGATCGTTACACCCTTGCGAGTGTACTCAAAGACGTCCAATCCTATTTCGGGATCAACAACACCACAAGTGGTCTACTCCAAACTGCCTTCATCTGTTCGTTCATGATTTTTGCGCCCGTCTTCGGCTTTCTGGGTGATCGTTACTCACGAAAATGGATCATCATTGGTGGGGTTGTCTTCTCTACGGTCGTAACCCTTCTGTCCTCGTTTGTACAGCCAAATCAGATTTTTCTATTCTTCATTGGAAGGGCACTGGTTGGGGTGGGTGAAGCGAGTTACTCCACTGTGGCTCCTACGATTATCGCAGATTTGTTCACGGGAAAAAGAAGATCAACCATGATTGCGGTGTTTTATTTCGCCGTTCCTGTTGGTTCGGGATTGGGTTACATTGTGGGCTCTCAAATGTCGAACCTATTTGGTGGCTGGCAGTGGGCGTTACGATTTACGCCCCCTTTCTGCTTCATTGCTACGTTCTGTTATGTGTTTGTGAAAGAACCCGAGCGGGGGGCAATGGATGGTGGCGCCCAACAGAAGACTACTAATTCTTCTTCTTCTTCAAACTTCAAAGAAACTATCAAAAGTTTCAAAACTGACATTCTCTACTTGCTGAGGGTTCCATCGTACCTTTGTATCACATTTGGCTTCACGGCTGTGTGCTTCTCCACGGGCGCCATCTCCTGGTGGGCGCCATACTTTATGACCTACGCTATTCCTGATAGTTCGGAAGAGAATATTAGCCTCATTTTTGGTATAATCGCGTGTTTGGGTGGATTCTTGGGCGTGATACTGGGCGCCTGGTCTTCCCAATACTTTCGACCAAAATACCCTTCCATAGATCCGTACATTTGTGGTGTTGGGGTACTGTTAAGTATTCCTTGTGCTATAATTGCACTGAGCGTTGCCCGATCCCAACCAATCATAGCTTGGATCACCATTTTCCTGTCAATTACCTTCCTGTCCGCGAACTGGTCAGTAGTGGTAGACATTCTGCTGTACGTGATTGTGCCCAGTAGACGAGCCAGTGCCCAGGCTGTGCAAATATCAATATCACACATTCTCGGCGACGCATCAAGTCCCTTTATCGTAGGAGGCATTTCAAACTTAATTTCAAACAACAGCGACGATCCAGACATTGAATTCCGAAGTCTTCAATACGCCCTCTATCTCTGTCCCGCTGTACTCGTACTGGGTGGATTCTTCTTTATCTACGGAGCAAAATTTGTTCTCAAAGATGAGTCTCGGTTCAAGAGCGAAATTGCAATTGAATCCGTTTTGTCATCTAACAATAGTGAATTTTCAAATTCAGAAATTTAGTTTAAAATTGACTCACCAGATGGCGCCAGCGTTTCCATACAATTATGATACAAAATAGCCAAAACAACAGCTGATGATGATACAGTGTGTCTGTTTATGTTTTGGTTGTGTATATTGCACTTGTTGACAGTTGCAACGTGGCTTTCTTAATTCTTTTACCTTTTGTTCATTTCTGAGTTTGATTTATCATTTTGTTATTATCATTTGTGAAATTATGATTGCAAATCAACGGTAATTACGTTGTTTTACTTAATTTAGTGAACATTGTTGTTTCATTTCATAATATATTTTATTCTAATAAATCCTGAGAACTAAACTTGAACTTTGAAAATTTATTTATTTATTTATTTATTTAATGCACGCAACTTTACTCAAAGAGCAAGCGTGCGGTCGCTTTATTAAATAATTGAGTTAATACATTGAGTTAAACAATTGAGTGATCAGCAAGGCGACAATCAAAGCAATAAATTGCTGGTAAGCACACGATATGCACCCAGGAACAAAACATTGAGTTAAATCATTGAGTTAAATATTAGAGGGAAAAATTGAGTTAAGAATTGAGTTAAACAATTGTGTTACGAAAAGAACCACATTAAAGGTGGGTCTTGATGTTGATTGAATTGAATGAACAAGAGTCGCGAATGGACCCCAAAATGTTTGATTATTGAACTACGACCGCAAAGGGCCAAAATAATCAAATGAATGATAAAAAAAAGTCGCGATTGGACAAGAAATGTTTGATTATTGAACTACGACCGCAAAGGGCCAAAATAATCAAATGAATGAACAAAAGAGGTCGCGATTGGACACGAAATGTTTGATTATTGAACTAAGACCGCAATGGGGCCAAATCAAGATCTAATGAATGATCAAAGGTCGCGAATGGACCCGAAAATGTATGATGACTGAAATGAGAACGCAGATACTCGTGAAAAATTACTAAGGGTCAGAATACTAAAAATAAAAGAACAAATGGTCACGGAAGGACCCTGAATGATAAAAAAACTAAAAAAAAGACCGCAATAGGGTCAAAATTGTATTGAGGCTAAAGAATACTGAAAGATAAACTGAGAAAAAAAAATACTAGATAGAATAACAAATAGATAAATCGGCAATCACGGGTCAGCGCAATCAGCATCTCGGTTGGCCAGCAGCAGCAGTGATGGATTGTTGAAGCTTCATTGCCCACAAGTTGATCATTACGATGCATGATGATTGAGAATTCAGTAAGAGAACAGGAAAGGAAACCAAAAACAACTTCCGGAAATTAAAAGTACTTCCGGTTTACTTTGAAAATCTTATCAACCTTATCAACCTCAAATCCTCAATCCTACTAAATGTTGCTTCTTTTTATATCCTACAGGTGAAATACACGTCAGATTTTTGCTAATTTTTATGCGTTTGTCTTGACTTTCTTCTTCTGTTCAAGAATCCAACCAAATGAATCTGAACCAAGAACCTGAACCTGAAAATCCGTACACCAAATGGATTCTCAATCTCGAATCATTGATCGTGAATGCCGCCTGGACCAACCGTGATTATCAACTCATCAAAGAGTCCTTCTACCTGCATCATAAATCGTTCACCAATCCTACAGATTCGTTGATCCATTTGGGACGTGCCTTGATTGAGTACTTTTGGAGCCAAAATCTTGATCAATCGATGATCGACATTTCGGTTGAATGGATTTGGAGTTGTGGTTTTATAACTTTCGATGAGGATTTTTATCGCCAATCTTATCAGTCAGATAACTCAACTGATTCATTACTACAATTTGTCTCATCTTATCTCGAAACAGATTTGCAATCCTTTCCCTTTCATAAACAACGTAATTTGTGCATCTTTTTGAATCTTTTACTGAAAAAGTGCAATCAAACTGAGTTTGTTGAAAACATTTCTGTGCCACTTGAAAATTTTCTTATCAAAATTTTATCAAATTGTAAATCAATATCAGCTCTACTTTATGCAGTGCTTCTTGTGGAAAGTTTTTATCATATTACAGGCAAAATTCCCGTTGATAAGATTCGACAATGTTTGATCGAACATTCGCAGATCGAATCAAAATCATGTCTTTTGTCTTATCAACTCAAATTTTGTGCTCAACATCTGCTGGATCTCCTTATCAGTGATGATAAGAAGAAGTCTGATAAGAATTTATTATCTGATGAAGATATTCTGCAAGTATTCTCCCGGTTCGATCAAACACCGTTCCTGAAACTTTCTCACGATCAACTGTCTATTCGATCTGATTCGATCACATTCCAAACTTATCAACCGTCCGCTTATCAGGCGAGTTATGAACGTGGCAATCGATATTACTATGAAGTAACACTCAAAACTTCCGGTCCAATGCGAATTGGTTGGTCAAGTAAAGCACTAGATGGAGCTGCTATTGGTGCTGATAAGTACTCCATTGGATATGATGGTCATCGACGGTGGATTTGGGTTGATAATCGAACTTATCAAGTGGACAAGTTTGACCTTCCATCCTACAGAGACATTGATGAGAACTTGCCACGATGGAAGGCAGGAGATGTGATTGGTTGCTTCCTGGATCTCGCTATACGTCCACAGGCGCTATTCTATTTTACCCTCAATGGTGATATGTTGGATAATTGCCGGAAATTTTCCGTTCTGCCAAATGACCTGTTCTTCCCGGCAATTTCCCTATCATTCCATCAACAGTGTGAAGTCAACTTTGGCGCCAAACAATTTCAACACTCAATTCCCGATTTGATGTGGTTCTACAATTTTCACCAGAAAGCATCAACAACCAAAGAAACTTTCCGTAAAGAAATCGAAAAATCTTATCAAGAAAAATTCCCGAAAGAAACATTATTATCAGATTTTGATCTATTCATACTGGAACTTGAGTGGAAAGTAACTGAAGATTTTGATGCAAAAGATCATAAATATGATTGGAAATATTTCCACAAAGAACTCTCGGACAATTTCCGCCTCTTGATAAGTGCTCACAGTGAAAATTATTTCTATCAACTGATAAGATCTATTATCAAAATTGTTGGAACTAAAATAGAAAACTCTAATCTTATCAACGTTATGATGGACTCTTTAATCAGATTGGTTTCATCCATTGAAGATGAAAAGTTGATAAGCTCATCAGATTACGCAAGTCTCATCAAACTCTACCTGATAAGTGATGAGAAGATTGATCTTATCAAACAGAGGAATATCTGCATTGCTTATTTGATTTTATCACCAAAATTTTCGAATCAAGATTTGCCTGACGAACTGATAAGTTTCTTTATGAAAGTTCTGCTCGAAAGTGAAGAAAACTTATCAAAATTGCTATCACTTGTAATCCTATCAAGCGATGAGAAAGTTTCTGAAAATATAATTCAAGATAAAAACGAGATAATTTACAGAAATCTTGTCGAGTTTGCTGATAAGAATTTCGACAACATTCCAATTAACAATTTATATTTCCGAGATTTCGATTCGGTTGGCTATCAAATTGGATTTCTATCGAAATGTATTCTGAATTCTGATAAGCATTTTTCTGATTTCGTTAAATGTTCTAATGATAAGGTCAAACTGTCGCCTGATTGCTTATCAGTGCGTAACGACATTTGTGAATGGGCCAATGTGTCCTACTGTGGCTATTCGTTTGAAAATGGAGTTTACTTTTATGAAGTGATTTTACTTACAAGTGGATCGATTAAAATTGGATGGTCTTGTGCTACTGTTAATAAGGAAGATCATCGTGAGTTGATAAGCTACGATGGAAGGTGTCGATGTTTGTGGATCAATGGTAATGAAAAAGATGGTATTCCTTATCAAGATGAATCACCTTGGAAAGCTGGAGATGTAATCGGTTGTTTGATTGAGATTGATTCAGAAATGAAGCATTTAGTTTTCTATCATAACGGTCGCTCAATCCACATGAATCAATCTGATAAGATTCAACCTTTTACGCATTCGCACTCATATTTCCCCTCAATTTCCCTATCGCCTTATCAGCAAGTGTATGCCAACTTTGGTCAAGCACCGTTTCAGTATCCACCCAGTGGTTCAAAAAAGTCCCGATCGATCAGTTCGCTCAATCCCACCACTGGGCCACGTGCCGAATTCTGTCAACTTTGTCATGCTCGACCGCACTCGATGCAATTCTCTCGGTGCAATCATTGGAAGTTCTGTTTGGCCTGTGTGGGCAAGATGGAACAGTGTCCCGATTGTGCTGGAAATAATATGTTTGTTGATCAGAATAATTAATAAAATATTTGTGTTGAATTTTAATTTATATTTGTTTTATTGTTTCAAATTCAATATTCTGTTTGTTCTCCTCACAACATTCGTGCTCAAACATGGCACTAAACACAGGCGAACGCAAATATCAAAGATGCTGACGGAAATGCGAGAGAGTGGTACTCTAACAAATGTGCCAAACGTTTCACCACATGTCAACTTTTGGCCTATCACCACACTCAACATCGCCAGTTGGGTCACTTTGAGTGTCCATTTCCGGGATGTATATAACTCAACACCTCGACATAGTCTTTTGGGGTTCGGAGTGGTGCTCTATTCAAGGACGAACTTGGGTTTGCTGCAAAATGCATTCGTTCAATGTGACCAATTGTGCTATGAAGCCTTGTAAAGGCACTGTGACACTTTGGCCATTTACATCGGTACGGTTTAATGCTTGAATGGGTGAGTCTGTGTCTCTTCAGATTGCTGGAATCGTGTGTTTGATAGTGACAATATTCACAGTGCAATTGTGTCCTTTTGTGCTTTCGTGAGTAATGATTGTGAACTTTAATTCTTCTGTCTGCTGTGAATGTACATTGATTGTAAGAAATGTTTGTCAGATAATTTTGTGGAAGGAGAGTGTCCGATTGATTGTGATGCGACAATGCAAAGTGAGATTGTCCACTGCTCGAGTGCACTCTCGGTGAGGTGAGTCTACTTTGATCGAATGCAAAGAAATTCTGCATATCACTCAGTGTCTGGTCATAGGCACGATCAACCATGTTGTCCACTTTGAGATGCATTTCGTGTTTAATTCTACTTTTACATGTATCATAGTGATGCACAAATGCGCGATTGGACTGTGGACTGCTCATGATGGACTGTGAGTGGTCTCGGTGAAAGCAGCAAGAGGAAACGAACAAAGTCAAAGCAATGAAAATTTTCTCAAGCACAACCTCACTTAACTGGATCTGGTTGGGTTGTGTGACTGTGTCTTTATTAGAGCACAATGTGAACACAACAAATCGACTCACAATTTGACTGCTCAATTACAAGTTCCTAAGCAACCAAATACACCAAACAAACGAATCGCGTTCAAATGTTAACTTAAAAACTAAAGAACGAAACAAATAGAATACATCACATTGTGCGTCATGTGACCACCAAACGCCAGCACACACCAAACAAGTTTGCTTGATCGAGTTACAAAGTAGGAGAGTTGCAACCACGAATTGAGCAATATATTATTGATTCGAGTCAAGTGGCTTTCATTCTTTCCTTCTTTCTTTCTTAATGCTTAAAACTCTATCCCAACAGCACAGAAAAATCGATACAGTCAACTGTGCAGTTGAATCAAATTGTCACTTTCTTAGTTCGAGTTTAGAAAGAATTAGTTATTAGAAATGATTGAATATTTTATTCAATGATTTTGAATTGATTGAATTGATTGGTTACAACATATGGCTCACATCAAATCGTTCAATACCTCGACAAAGTCTTTCGGGTGACTGAGTTGTGCTAAATTGTGAGTTGAACTTGAGTTTGCTGCAAAGTGCATTTGTTCAATGTGACAAATTGTGTTGTGTCGGTATGAGGATGCATAGTGACACTCGGGCCATTTACAACTGTACGGTTTGATGCCCAAATGGGACTGTGTGTGTCTTTTGAAACTGGTTGAATCGTATGTTTGATAGTCGCAATATTCACAGTGAAATGTCAGTTTGTGCATTTTTTTGTAATGATAGGACACTTTTTCTTTGTACTCTGCTGTGAATGTGCATTGAGGGAATGAACACTGAAAGTGACCCAAATGGTGATATCGAACGTTGTGAGCAGATAATTGATTATATGTTGGAAAATGTTTGGCGCATTTCCCACAATGCCATTGGGTGGTGTACTGATGAGTATTCTTGATGTGATCACCTAGAATATTCCTAAAACAAATGATCAATTAGTCCAGGAAAAATAACAATGAACTTACAGTCTGTGGAATGAATGGGCACAATCTTTGACTAAACATCGATATGGACCAATCGAATGTTCATGCAACATGTGTGGACGAAGTTTGCTTTCGGGAAATGATTTCGGACAGTTGGGACATTGACGGCTGAGTGTGATGATTTGCTTGTCGTGTGTACTCGAATTGTGAGGTTGTGTTGGTTGGTTAGTGCATGACTGGGAAAGACATTCGTTTAGGTGAGGATTGTTCACTTCGATTGGTTGTGGTTTATAAGTTTGTTTAGGTGTTGAAATAATCACTGACTGTCTGGTTTCATTTGATTGTTCATTGTTTGGTTGAATTGTGTCTTGTTGTTGTTTCTTCACAAGTCGAGATGGTACTTCATCTTCTTGACCATCTTCAATCCATTGGACACTGTCATCATCATCATCATCTTCATCTACTTGGTCAATCTCAATTCCATTTTGACAATCATCACATTCACAAATCTCTTCTTCTTCGTCATTCAAGTTATCATTTACTTGTTCATTGACGATTGATGAAGACAGAGATGATGGTGATGGATGTTGTGCTTGAACTGTTTCCATTGGTTCATTTGCTGTTGCCTCAATCTCATGTTGAATTGTCATTGTACGAGGTTCGTCGTTTGTGACTTCATTGGATAAAGCTATTTGAACATTGGTGATGGATCCTGGTGGAGGTTGAACTGGAGATATGGAAGAAGACTGACGAGTAGGATGTGGACCGAAGGGAATTGGTCTGTTGTGTTGTGGAAAAAGATGAGACAAAGTTGGATTGAGAGAAATGTTTGATAAATGAGTAACATTTTGTGTAATGAAAGTGTCCAAATAATTTTGATGCGACAATGCAAAGTGAGATCTCATCGATGGTCTACTGCTTGAGTGCACTCTCGGTGCTGTGAGTCTACTTTGATCGAATGCAGAGAAATGTTCTCAAGCACAAGCCTCACTCAACTGGATCTGGTTGGCTTGTGACTGATCTTTGTTAGAGCACAATGTGAACATGAAAAATCGACACGCAAATCGAATTGACTGCTCAATTACAAGTTCCTAAGCAACCAAATACACCAAACAAGCGAATCGCGTTCAAAAGCTATAGCTTATAAGGTTATAACCTGAAAACTAACTAGTGAGACAAATAGAATACTCCAACTTGAAAACTGTGCGTCATGTGACCACCAAACGCCAGCACACACCAAACAAGTTTGCGTGATCGAGTTGTACAGTTGGAGAGTTTCATTCACGAATTGAGCAATATATTATTGATTCGAGTCAAGTGACTTTCTTACTCTCCTTCTAATTACTTTAAAACTTTATCATACCGTAATTTCGCGACAATAGCCCGCAGGCTATACGTGTTTTTACAACTATAAGAGGTCTACTGCGGACTATATTCGGTTGCGGGCTATACTCAGGAATATTTCCAAAGTGGCTGCCTTTCTTAACTTATATGTCATTTCAATCAATATTTTCGCCATTTATTCACGGATTTTCAATATTTTTGTTTTATTTTGCCTAATATATAGTCAAAATAAGAAAGTTTGCTAGGAATTAAGTTAAAAAGAACTCAAAAGTCTGTCTAAGACAACTAAATAGATTGACAATTTGAAAGTGCGGGCTATATTCAGGTGGGGGGCTATACACGAAAGTATTTACAATTTCAGAAAAATTGCGGGCTATACACGTGGTGCGGGCAATACATAGAGTGCGGGCTATTGTCGCGAAATTACGGTAATAAAATCGATACAGTCAAATGCCCTGGTGAATCTTATTTCAAGGAAGCTATGAGTGAATTCCTGAATGGGTTCGTTTGTGTTTCTTCAGATTGTAGGAATCGGACGCTTTGTAGCTACAATGTTCGCAGTGCAATTGTACCTTTTTTGTGTTTTTGTGTATAATGAACCCGCACTTTAACCTGACTGTCTGCTGTGAATGAACAGCGAGAGAATGCACACTGAAAGTGACCAAGTTGGTGGTAAAGAAGATTGTGATTAGATAGCAGATCATAAGTTGGAAAATGCTTTGGACATTTGTCACAGTGCCATTGGGCGGTGTGATGATGAATAAAACTAATGTGCTCACTAAGAATAAACCTAAATCAAAAAATGATTAATTAGTTTATGAAATAATGATGATAGTAGTGAACACTCACTTGTAATTAAATGATTGTCGACAGTCTTTCACTAGACATCGATACTGATCAATCGAATGTGCTCTCTTCATGTGATTGTTGAGTTTGTCTTGAGGAAAGGTTTTCGGACAATTGGGACATTGACGACTGAGAGTGATGATTTGCTTGTCGTGTGTACTCAAATTGTGTGATGGTGTTGGTTGGCTAGACTGGGAAGAACCTTTTGGGTTAAGATTGTTCACTTTGGTTGGTTTAGTTTGATGGGTTTTGTTGTGTTTTGCATTTTTCGCTGATTTTCTAGTGATACGTGATTGTTTACGCTTGTTTGATTGAGTTGGGCCCAGTCTTGATTTTTTCAAAGGTGGAATCCATTCTTGGTCGTCTATTTGATCTCTATAAGCAGAATCTTCTTCAGTTGCATCATCGTCACTCGAAGTGGTGATGTGAATGTTGTGAGACAGTTGATGTGGTTGTTGTTGTTGACACATTCCAACGTTTTGTAAAGATTCACATGTTGAAGTCGATGGATTCGTTGACTGAGCAAACAAAGATGTTTCATGTGATGAATTGATTGAATCATTCATTGAAATTGTTTGCATTGGTTCATTTCGAGTTTGAATCCTTTGTTTGCGTGGTAATCTTCGAGATTCTGTGTTGGTGGGGTCATTGGGATTTGTGATAGATGCATAGGTGATGGACACTGGTGGGGGTGGAATTGGAGACGTGAGAGAAGACTGACGAGTGGATGGTGGATAGATGGTTATTGTTGCGTGGTGTAGTATTTGAGATGGTTCATGAGTTTGTATTCGTTTAAAAAATTTCTTAGACTGATGTGACTGTTCCTTTCTTGGTTGAGTTGTGTCCTGTTTTGGTTTTCCCCCAATTTGACTCGATTCTTGGTCATCTATTTGATCTCCATCAACACAATCGTCATCAGCATTTGTTGTGTTGTGATTGTTGTCAAACATTTGGTGGGCTTGTTGTTGTTGGTCCATTTCAGTGTTTTGTCCAGATTGATCAGTTGAAGTCGATGGAATCGTTGACTGAGGAGACAAAGATTGTTCATGTATTGATGATGATGAATTGATTGAATCGTCGATCTGTTGAGGTTGCAATTGAACATTAACAAAATCATCAATCTCGTCCATGTGAGGAGTTTCAAGTAGAAACGTTGGATTGGTTTGCGAATTAGCATCGATTGAATGGGAATTTTCCAATGATTTTGAGTGAGATTGAGTATTCACAAGCACTGCTGAATTCTCAATCACCGGTTCATCAGTTTCATGTTCTGTAGACACAGGTGAGAATGGAACTGGAGACATGAGAGAAGACTGACCAGTGGAAGGTGGATCGAATGTAAAGAAATGCTGCAAGTCAGTCAGTGCCTTGTCATAGACACGATCAACCATACTGTCTACATTGAGATACATTTCGTGTTTGACTATGGTTTTGGACATGAACAAGTGATTCAGAAATTTGGTATGGGACAGTGGACTGTTCATGATTGTCTTTGAGAGAGAGGGGACGATGAGAACAGCAAGAGAAACAAAGTCAAAATATTAAATTTCTCTAAAGTCAAATTCACTTCACCGAGTCTGGTTATGTTGTGACAGTCAACTTTGTTACAGTCACTATGAGCACAACAAATCGATACAAACAAGCAAGTAATAACGCAAACTGAAGTGTACTAATTGATTTATCATGGCAGCCAAACATGTCAGTGCACTGCACACCAACCAATATTGGAATCCCGTTCAAATGCTAACCTAAACGCCAGCATACACCAAACAAGTTTGCGTGATCGAGTTGCACAGTTGGAGAGTTGCATTCACGAATTGAGCAATATATTATTGATTCGAGTCAAGTGGCTTTCTTTTTACCTTCTTTCTTTCTCAATACTTTAAACTCTCTCAACAACACAGTCAAATCGATACAGTCAAATTTGATCGGCTAACAATTGAGGTAAAATTAAGAATAATAGACAATGATAGTGAGTAGAATAAACGTTTAAATGTGTAAGTTTACATGAGTTTACTGCAGTACTGAACGCGTTGATCACAACAAATCACTCAACACTTCGACATAGTCTTTCGGGTGACCGAGTTGAGCTCCATTCGAGGACAAACTCGGGTTTCGTGCAAAGTGAATTCGTTCAATGTGAAGAATTGTGTTATGTAGTTGAGTAGCGACATAGTGACACTTGGGCCACTTACATCAGTACGGTTTGATGCCTGAATGGCTTAATGAATGTCTTTTCAGATGCTTTGAATGGTATGTTTGATAGTTGCAATGTTCACACTGAAATTGTGTGGCTGTTTGTGCATGCGTTTGTAATGACCGCGCACTTTTTCTTTGTGTTCTGCCGTGAATGTACATTGAGGGAATGCACATTGAAAGTGACCAAATTGGTGATATCGAGTGTTGTGTAGAGATAATAGTTGATATAAAGAGTAGGGTTTGGAGCATTTGTCACAGTGCAATTGGGTGGTGTACTGGTGAGTATTTTTGACGTGATCACCTAGAATATTCCTGAAACAAATGATCAGATTAGTTGTTGGAAAATAAAGATGAACTCACTGGTTGTGATTGAATGATTGAGCACAATCCTTGACTAGACAGGTACAATGTACCTGGTACATAGACCAATCGAATGTTCATTCAACATGTGTTGATGTAGTTTGCATTCGGGAAATGATTTCGGACAATTGAGACATTGACGACTGAGTGTGATGATTTGCTTGTCGTGTGTACTCGAATTGTGGGGTAGTGTTGGTTGATTAGTGCATGACTGGGAAGAACCTTCGTTTGGGTTAGGATTATTCACTTCGGTTGATTGTGGTTCATGAGTTTGATTATGTGTTGGAATGATCACTGACTGTCTGGTGACATTTGATTGTTCATTGTTTGGTTGAGATGAATTCAGCCTCGGTTTCTTTACTGATTGAGATGATTCTTCATCCTCTTGGTCATCTTCAATCCACTGAACACTATCATCATCATCGTCATCATTTTCATCATCATTATCAATTCCATTTTTGACAATCATCACATTCACAAATTTCTTCATCATTTAAATTGTTGTTCGATTGTTCATTGACGATTGATGAAGACAGAGATGATCGTGGTGGATGTTGTGCTTGAACTGTTTCCACTGGTTCATGTGCAGTTGCCCCAATCTCATGTTGAGTGGGAATTGCACGAGGTTCGACATTGGTGAGTTCATTCGGCAAAGTGATTTGAGCATTGGACACTGGTGGGAGTGGAACGTGAGCTAAAGGAGAAAACTGATGTGTGGAATGTGGATTGAAATGAGCTTGTCCGTTGTGTTTTTGGTTTATATGAGATGAAATTGGATTGTAAGAAATGTTTGTCAAATGATTTAGTGGAGTAGAAGTGTCTGATTGATTGAGATGTGACAATGCAAAGTGAGATGGTCCACTGCTCGAGTGCACTTCAGTGAATCTACTGAATCTTTGATCGAATGCAAAGAAATGCTGCAAGTCACTCAGTGCCTGCTCATAGACACGATCAACCATTTCATCCATTTTGACGTACATTTTGTGTTTGGTTCGGGCTTTGCACATGTCAAAGTAATGCGCAAATGCGGGCTGGGACAGTAGACTGAACATGGTGAACTGACAATTGTGAGTGGAAACGAACAAAGTCGAAGCAAAAGAAATGTTCTCAAACACAGTCTCACTTAACTGGATCTGGTTGGGTTGTGTGTCTGTGTCTTTGTTAGAACACAAATTGAAATGATTACCCAAGTTTCAAGTTCCTAAGCAACAAAATACACCAAACAAACGAATCGCGTTCAAAAGCTAACCTTAAAACTAACTGGTGAGACAAATAGAATACTCCAACTTGCACACTGTGCGTTATGTGACCACTAAACGCCAGCACACACAAAACAAGTTTGCGTGATCGAGTTGCAACCACGAGCAATATATTATTTATTCGAGTCAAGTGGCTTTCTTACTCTCCTTCTAATTACTTTAAAACTCTATCTTAACAGCACAGTAAAATCGATACAGTCAACTGTGCAGTTGAATCTCATTGAATGGAAGGTATGAGTGAATTTCTGAATGGGTACGTAGGTGTTTCTTCGATGGCGATTGTAGGAATCGGATGCCTTGTAGCTACAATGTTCACTGTGCAATTGGGATTTTTCCTATGCTTTTGTGTATAATGAATGCGCACTTTGACGTGACAGTCTGCTGTGAATGTGCATTTAGGGAATGCACACTGAAAGTGACCCAGTTGATGATATAGAAGATTGTGATTGGACAATAAATTATAAGTTGGGAAATGCTTTGGACATTTGTCACAGTGCCATTGGGCGGTGTGATGATGAATAAAACTAATGTGCTCACTAAGAATAAACCTAAATCAAAATGATCAATTAGTTCAGGTAATAGTAATAGTAGTGAACACTCACTTGTAATCAAATGATTGCCGACAGTCTTTCACTAGACACCGATACTGATCAATCGAATGTGCTCTCTTCATGTGATCGTTGAGTTTGTTGTCTTTGGGAAACGATTTCGGACAGTTGGGACATTGACGACTGAGAGTGATGATTTGCTTGTCGTGTGTACTCGAATTGTGAGGTGGTTTTGGTTGGCTAGACTGGGAAGAACCTTCTTTTGGGTTAAGATTGTTCATTTTGGTTGGTTGGGTTTTATGGGTTTGGTCGTGTTTTGCATTTTTCAGTTTGCAAAGATTCATCAGTTGAAGTGGATGGATTCGTTGACTGAGCAAACAAAAATGTTTCATGTGTTGATGATGATGATGAATTGATTGAATCATTCATAGAAATTGTTTGCATTGGTTCATTTGGAGTTTCGATCGTTTGTTTGAGTGGTAATTTTCTAGATTTTGTGTTGGTGTGGTCATTGGGATTAGGGACAGGTGCATTGGTGATGGACACTAGTGGGGGGTAGAACTGGTGACGTGAGAGAAGACTGACGAGTGGAAAGATGTGGATAAATGGTGATAGTTGCGTGGTGTAGTAATTGAGATGGTTCATGAGTTTGTATTCGTTTAAAATTTCTTAGACTGATGTGACTGTTACTTGTTTGGTTGAGTTGTGTTCCGTCTTGGTTTTTCCACAATTTGACTCGATTCTTGTTCTTCGATTTGATCTCCATAAACAGAATCTTCTTCAGTTGCGTCATCGTCACTCGCAATTGTGTAGTGAAAGTTGTGAGACAGTTGATGAGGTTGTTCTTGTTGATCCATTTCTGTGTTTTGTATAGATTGATCAGTTGAAGTCGATGGATTCGTTGACAGAAGAGACAAAGATGTTTCGTGTATTGATGATGATGATGAATTGATGAATTGATTGAAGCATCGTTCTGTTGTGGTTCCAATGGAACATTAACAAAATCATCAATCTCGTCAATGTGAGGAGTTTCAAGTAGATCAATGGTTGGATTGGTTTGCGAATTAGCATCGATTGAATGAGCGTGTTCCAATGTTTTTGAGTGATGAGAAGTTTGAGTATTCACGACCACTTCTGCATCATAACCATCCTCATTAACCGGTTCATCAGTTCCATGTTCATGTTCAATGGACAATGGTGGGGATGGAACTGGAGATGAGGGAAATGACTGACCAGTGGAAGGTGGATCGAATGTAAAGAAATACTGCAAGTCAGTCAACACGCTCAACCATTTCATCCATTTTGTGGTACATTTCGTGTCTGGTCCGCATTTTGGACACAAACAAGTGATTCGCAAATTCGGGATGGGACAGTGGACTGTTCATGATAAACTGGGAGTGAGTTTGAATGGTGATAGCAGCAATGTTAAAGAGAGTTAATTTCTTTAAAGTCAAACTCTTTTTACTGAAACTGGTTTTGTTGTGACAAATCTTTGTTGCAGTCACTGTGAACATAACATAATGATACAAACAAGTGCATTCAATTTACTAATTGATTTCTCTTGGCAACCAAACACACCAACAATCTCAAAATCTAACCTAAAAACCAAACACCAGCACACAAGAAACAAGTTTGCGTGATCGAGTTGCACAGAAGGAGAGTTGCATTCACGAATTTGGCAATATTATTGATTCGAGTCAACCAACTTACTATCTTTCTTAATACTTTAAAACTCTATTCCAACAACACGACAAAATGTGCTTCACTTTTCGCATTTATCGATTAATTAATCGTTCTTGTTGGTACACTCGAGAGTCACTCTCGAGTTCGATTCTGTGGAGAAAAGACAATTACAGTGGTTTGGTCACGAGTGACTGAGAATGTCGCAAGAAAGAACTCTACACGATATCAAGTGGAAGGTGATCTGTTGCCAAAAGACTGTTGGCAGTGCTAACTCACAAGGAATGGTACAACCTGGTTACAGTGCTGACTAATTGTGGACGGTTAATAGAATGCGTGAATGATTAATTATTCATTCTCCCCATACTTCATTACACGTACATCTTGTCTGTGTGTAGAGTTTGGTTAAGGTTTTGGGTTGATTTGGTAGTTGGTAGTTGAATTGCGATGAAGGGATTCTGTTTGTGTTTATGTTGCTTGGAGACTCGAAATTGAGAAATAAACTCAATTGATTTTTTAATTTGCCATGTTCACATTGTGCTCTAACAAAAACCAGTCACAAGCTAACCAGATCCAGTGAAAAAAGCTTGTACATTTCTTTTGCTTCAACTTTGCCTGTTTCCTCTTCCTCACCATTCAAACTCACTCAGTCCACCATGTTCTGTCCACTGTCCCACCCCGCATTTGCGCATCACTTTGAAATGTGTAAAAAGCGAACCAAACACGAAATGTACCTCAAAGTGGACAACATGGTTGACCGTGTCTATGACCATGCACTGAGCGACTTTCAGTATTTCTTTGCATTCGATCAAAGTAGACTCACTGCACCGAGAGTGCACACAAACAGTGGACCATCTCACTTTGCATTGTCGCAGCACAATCAATCGGACACTTTCATTCGACCAAATATTACTAAATTTTCAAACAATTCTCTACATGCAAGCCAACAAGCACTTATTTCACAAATACCTCAATCGATAGTCCCAATCGTAAACCAATCAAATAACTCAAAACCTGTCAATAGGCAATCAATTCCACCCAAACCACTTCACCCAATTCACTCACTTACTCTTCTCTCTTTACTCACTGATGAGTCTTCTTCCACATCTGCAATTCCACTCCCACCAGTGTCGCTCTCAAGTACTCAGATGACTTTGCCTAATAAACACACCAACGAACCTAAATGTCAAATCCAACCTGTTCAATGGCAGATTGGAACTGCAAATGAACCAATGGCAACAGTTCGAGCACAGCATCAACCATCATCTTCATCAATGTTCAATGAACAATCGAGCAATAATTTGGACGATGAATGTGATGAACATGTCAATGGAATTGCGATTGACGAAGAAGTCGATGATGACGATGATAGTGTTCAGTGGATTGAAGATGAACAATCATCTCCACCTGCGAAGAAACCAAGACTGGACACACCTCAACCAAATAACCAAGAGATGACTAGTCCGTCTCAGAGACAGCCAACTGATGAAGCACAACCAAACGAAGATCAGATTAACGATAAAAAGATCATCACTCATGGACTTCAATGTTCCGAGTTGGGTTGTTCGCAAACGTTTGTTCAAAACGAACTTTTGTTTCACCAATTCAACTGTCACATGTGGATTGTACATTCCATTCGGCCATATCGTTGCCTAATTAAGAATTGTCGCCAATCATTTGATAGCACGTGAGTTCACTTTTATTATTGCCTCAGCTAACTTTGTATTTTAGCCATGATCTAGGTGATCATTTTAAACAATCTCACCAGCAGCACCACACGACTGAATGGCACTGTGACAAATGTGCCAAAAATTTCGCCTCATATAAACAGTTAACCACTCACAACTATCTCTATCATCAACTCGGCCATTTTCAGTGTTCATTTCCTTTGTGCACATTCACGGGAAAATATAGAAAGAAAGTGTACAGCCATTACACACAGCAACACAAACCAACACTCAACTGTCACCATTTTGGTTGTCAGTATCAAACACCGAATGCAGCAAATCTGAAGCGACACCAACTAGTCCATCTCAAGCCGTATCGCTGCATATGGCCAGAGTGTGAATTTGCTGCTGCACACCAATCTGACACAATTGATCACATTTGTCAAAGGCACTTTGCACCCAAGCCAAGTTGTTCAGTCTCGAACGGAACACAACTCGGTCAACCGGAAGACTATGTCGAGGTGGTTAACGAGTTGTTGGGCTGAACTCGATGATGATATCTTCGTAACAGTAAGCCATCGCTTTACACATACGTTTACTGATAAACAACTAACACAGATCGACACCAGAATGTAGAGGTGAGTTTTGGCGACCCGGCTGACCCGCGACTCGATCCGAATCCGACCCGACCAGCGGTTCCGGGTCAAGTCAGGGTCGAGGGTTTTTTTCAACTTTCTTACCTCTAATCGAATATGAGAATTAGTACTATCAAACTGAATTTGAAATTGATAAATTATTCAAATCAATTGGATCAACAATTGTAAGGACTAATTGAGTTTGGCTGTCAATTTAGTTTAGTCACCTCCAACAATTGACTGGTTTGGGTATAAAGTACCAGGAATTTTAGTTCAATCAAAACTAAATTCGTCTTGCCTCGACTTTAGACGCCGACTTAAGTCTCTCTAGACTCTTCCTGATTTTGCAATTGCAATTTCAGTATTAGCCAGTACCTGCCAACAGCCGCCTAACCTAAGAAGCATCATCCCTACCGAAGCAATGTCCAAGAGCAGTGGAGACTAAAGACCGAAGACCAGAAACTTCTGGATGCTGAGGCCAAAGCCATCAACTTTTCCCTGATGAATGCCGATTTGTTGAAGAAAGTTGAAGAAGGACGTTTGTTCGACCGAGCGCACATCTTTAACTATACCGAAGACCAACTTTACTTTCTTATTTTATTCGTGTGTCTTCTTGGGTTTTTTTTCGGTTCGGTTCGGTTGGTGAGCGACACGATTCGTGAAGATTCCTTGATTTTATACTCTCCCGAAGTTGTCACCTAGGTCCTCTTGGTCGTCAGGATGGAAGACCAGGATTTGATTTCCAGTGACCATCTAGCCCTAGCGTTACTCCAGCAGCGCCAGTAGCGCCAGTTCACAACGTTGCCCCCGTTATGGCTGGAGGCAGAAACTTTCTGATAACAGCAATAAATAAAAATTTGAGTTGAGATTGAGAAATCATTTTGAGTGTGTTTTTATTGATTGATTTCTGTGTGATAGTTCGTAATCGTAGTCTCTCGTTGAAATCGTGCATGTCGAGATTGATTATGGTTTTGCAGTTTATTCAAATTTCACTTAAGATTGCACTTTCGTTCTTCGTAAAACTTAGTATTAATAATAGTCACCAAGTTTTAACCCGCCAAAAATCACCCAGAAATAACTCAAAAACCCCAAGAATCGAAAGCAAAAACAAACAAACATTTGATCATAAATAATCTTTATTGCATAATTAAAAAAAAGCACTTTCGACAGAACATTGTCTCGAAGGTTTGACTCAAAGTTACTTGAGAGTGTGACCTCACATGGATTGAGGACGCAAAGTAAGTGGACTTGGAACGATGCCAGTGAAGTAGATCTCGAAGAAGATCTCGAACTGACCTTGTTGTAGTCGGTCTCCTTCGTGTGCTTGCGTCAGGTTCTTCCTGCAGTACATGAAAAAACCTTGTAGGCATCCATTGCCATCCAAGCTCCAAACTTGATCATTGTAGACTTCGTAATACACGAAATCTACACGCGCCAGGAGTAATGTAGTCCCTGCGAGCCGGACTGGGTTGCGAGATTCTTCAGTTCGTAAATGTTCTCGATGATGGTGATGAGTTTGGTCTGTTGGTGGATAATAAAATAAATTCAAAAACTCAAACCAACCTAAATCTCAATGCTACCTCTTGCTCAAACTTCACGTCCAAATTGGTCAGAGCCTTCAAGTAACGACAAATTATCTTGAACACCCCCTCACCTATCCAGGACAGTGGTTTGGATGATGCTGGACGGGTGGGTAGTGTTTGACTGAAGCTCGAGGTTGAGTTGAGTTGACATAAGAAAGAGAATCGAGGCTCGAGAGCCGATGAGTTGAATTGAATCCTACAAATCCAAATTATACCCAAAAGCGCCCCATTATTGGACTCACGCTGAGTGTTATTGTAATCAAAAATTTAAACAGCCAAACTCAATTAAGCTCTCATTGATTGTTGTAATCCATATAATTTGCAAAATTTCCAACGCTTTCATTTTTGCCTTTTTTGTCATGTGATAAATCGTGCCTAATGATATATATGATCCAATTAAGAGAAACTTTACCAAAAATGTGTATGATTATAATTTCCGGTCTGACTAAATCCTTCGGACTATTCCTCAAAATTGCTTCATAAATAAAATAAAAACATCATTACGCGGTCATATTTATTTAGCTAATTAACCAAAAACTTTCAACATTTTGTTTTTCCGTCACAAACGATCCTCTCAATTAAATCATTAAGTGGAAATGTTTTGCCAAAATTAATAATCCAAATACAGTCAACTCTCTGTAATTTAGAATTTTTGGGAGTAAAATCTCAAAATATTTTCTAAGTTATAAATTACAAAGGGGGTGAAATTTGGGTTAAAATGAAAATAATTTGGTTTAATTGCAATAATTAACTTAACGATTGCACAATTTGAAGTTCAAATATCATAAATAAGTAGATTGTTGTCGAGCGTGAGCGAAGACTCTTAGTGACAGCTTTTCAATTTCTTGTGCAGTTAACTCCTCCTACATTTCTCAACCGATTTGCATCAAACTTGGCCAAAGTGCTTAGAATACCATCTAGATGTGCAGTTCAACCTTGGTTTTTGCGAAAAATGTTTTTTAGGTATACCTGCCGAACAAATCTCTGATAGAAAATGTCTCAGCTTGAGGCCCCATTGTTGGGTCTCATGTCCAACAATGAGTCCCGCAACGAGTGCAACAATGAAAATATGAAATTTGTTCATAGAGAGGAACGGGTTAGGTTTAGGTGGTTAGGTGGGTGTGGGCGTCGGTTAGGATAGGGTTAGGTTAGGTTTAGGTGGTTAGGTGGGTGTGGGGGGTCGGTTAGGATAGGGTTAGGTTAGGTTTAGGTGGTTAGGTGGGTGTGGGCGTCGGTTAGGATAGGGTTAGGTTAGGTTTAGGTGGTTAGGTGGGTGTGGGCGTCGGTTAGGATAGGGTTAGGTTAGGTTTAGGTGGTTAGGTGGGTGTGGGCGTCGGTTAGGATAGGGTTAGGTTAGGTTTAGGTAGTTAGGTGGATGTTGGCGTCGGTTAGGATAGGGTTAGGTTAGGTTTAGGTAGTTAGGTGGGTGTCGGCGTCGGTTAGGATAGGGTTAGGTTAGGTTTAGGTAGTTAGGTGGATGTTGGCGTCGGTTAGGATAGGGTTAGGTTAGGTTTAGGTGGTTAGGTGGGTGTGGGCGTCGGTTAGGATAGGGTTAGGTTAGGTTTAGGTGGTTAGGTGGGTGTGGGCGTCGGTTAGGATAGGGTTAGGTTAGGTTTAGGTGGTTAGGTGGGTGTGGGCGTCGGTTAGGATAGGGTTAGGTTAGGTTTAGGTGGTTAGGTGGGTGTGGGCGTCGGTTAGGATAGGGTTAGGTCAAGTTTGTGTGGTTAGGTGGGTTAGATTTTCGCTTACACTCGACTATTCCCCATAATATCAATTTTGGGGACATTACTTTCAATATAATATCAAATGTTTGAATTTAGCTCCCGCAGGGTCCACTAGTAGTAAAATAATTCAATTATGACGACTAAATCATAAAAAAGTTTGATCGCATTTCCAGAGATTGTCGTTTCTCATTCTCACTCTGGGTCACTTTACCTAACAAAATTTCCCATGTACAAAAACTTACCTTGGTCCCCCATTATACAATTACCGTAAATACCCGAATATAGCCCGCGGGCTATACACGGAACAACTTTTTTTTCGTGGCCTCCTGCGGGCTATATTCGGGTGCGGGCTATACACAGGATACTTTTCGAAAGTTTTAACCTATCCTAGCAAATCGATTCAATTTTTCACATTTTAGGCCCAAATTTTTTTACCTTATTTGGGTATTTTCGGGTAAATAGCATTCAAAATATGGCAAATAACGCAAAAATTAGTACAAAATGGACCCATAAACCAAGATTATAATGGGCAAATTTGTGGGTTTTCCAAAAGTGCGGGCTATACACGGGCGCGGGCTATACACGGGGTGCGGGCTATATTCGGGTATTTACGGTATTATAAATAAACTCCAAATGTTGTTCTAAATTATAAATTATAAAGGATTTTCTAAGTTACAGAGTTTTTGTACAGTTAAAGGTACTAAATTATACCAATTTTTGATCAAACCTATTCCAAGTTATAAATTATGAAAGGTTTCTAAGTTAGCGAGTTATAAATTAGAGAGAGTTGACTGTATAACAATTTAATTGATCCAATTGTCACAAAAGTTTATTTTTAGGAACAATTAAATACAATTCATTCAATTGAATGATCGATCGATCTGGTGACCGAAATTAACCAATATATAATATTAGCATTATTCTGTACCCTCTCAAGCAGAATATTCCAATATCTAGATTGATGAAGACGGCAGGTTGTTTTAACTATTTTAATTCCAAAATGAAGTTCAACTTAGTGATCCTGGTATTCATATTATTTTGTAAGTATTTATTTTTTTCTGAAGTAAATTTTGTTTTTTTAATTTTATTTTTGGAAATTTGAATTCTCATAAAGATTCCACCACAACCGGTCACAGTCAATTCAAGCCAAGAATAGTAACTGTGGCGAAGCGCATTCTGGCCCGAACCGCAATTGTGTTTGAGCACTTTCAAGCCAAAGCCCTCCACATGGCCTGTAATGTTGAAGATGATCGACAAATGATTCTACAATTACGAATTGTTTAATTTGAACTTTTCGTTCAAATTATGAGACTAGAAACTGAACAGAATGGAGGGAAATTGAAGCATCTTGTTCATGAGATTGTCGGTGCAGAGCTGAGGCTGAGTGAATGAGTCAAAAGAACCAAAAGCGCCAAATGTTCTTAAAATGTGGCTTTGAACTCACAACTTACAATTTTGTATAAAACTAATCAGATTTACTTTAAAATCATTACGAAACAAATTTAAATCAGCTTTGTTCATTGCAGGGATATGTATCTGTGCTTGAAAGAATTGCAAAATTTTTTGAAATTGAGTTATTTTTTAGAAAGATTGTCATTAAATTAACTCATTTTCATCAAAATGTTCCAAAATGGAGTAAACCGATTTTGTTTCTGAGCCACTCATAGGTTACTTTTAGGACACACAAATTGTGGGCGGTTTAGAGAATTTACCATTTGAAATGTTTTTGATAATTTAAATTGTTGGACAGTTTGAATGCATATGGGTAACTGTTAGTTGTTAGTACAGTACTCAGTGTGCTAGTGAAAGTTGCACTGTGTAACTTGGACTGCAGCAATAGTCTACTGTTTTGAGTTGATTTGTTATTGCTTTTACTCTCACAAGGCCCTTGTGCTGTAGTTGACTCCCCACTGATCTAGATTAGATATAATTAGTGCTCAGCCTGATCCATCGCATTTGTTCACTCGTTTGCACCGCAATGTCACTGCCAGTTCAGCCTCTGTTGAGTCTGGTAAAGGCCAACGCGAATGGACTCAAATTGTTACTCAAAAATTACATTGATTTCACGGTGGACAATCAATTTGACCAACTCAAGAACAGTATTGTGCAGATGATTGAGTCTGGGCAGATTGACCTGAATGCATCAACTCAAGCCAACACCACTCATATGGATTCATCTGATGAAGAAGAAGATAATGTCGCGGATAGTGAAAGTTATCAAATTGATCCTCAACACATGGAAACTGAAGTCAATGTATCTGCATCAGTCCAACCTTCACCATCACATCGTCAAACTGCATCAATTGCACCATCGACTATGAATAACAATTCAAATGGACATTTGTCAACAGATCAAGCCACTTGTCCACCAGCTCCTTCAGTCAATCACATCATCACCTCAAAAGTGATCAAACAAGAATGTAACGACACTTCATCATCGAGTACAATTCCAATCAATGTCCACTGCAGTGATGCACCAAATGAAATTGACAACGATCATTTACATCATGAGGACGAAGAGAAAGATGATTGTGATTGTAAGGATTGTCTTAACCAAATTAAGCAAGAAGTTGAGGATAGAGCTGATGTAGCAATTCAACCGAACCTTGACAATGGCCAACTATGGGGTAATCCATCCCGTAACATTCAAAATGTTTCAAATGAGAATGAATTTCCCCGAGTGGACACGCAAATTGTATTAGGCGAAGATGAGATTGAAGATCAATTCAGCGCTTCATTGGAGAATGATCTCAATCGTAATGTCAATGGCCAATCGAATCAATCTACTCGTAACGCAAATGATTTATCGTTATCGATCAACGAAAATGAACAGCAAATTGACAATGTTTCCAAATCAATTAAACAGATTGCAAATCAACAACAAAGCACTCAGTCTGTCCAGTCCGTCAATGAGAACAGCCACCAAGCAATTCCATCAACCAGTGGATTGCGAGCATCAGACAGAAAACGAATCCCAAACAAAATGTTTGGTGATGATGATCAATCGAATGGTCAAGTGAAAAGTGACAAACGCAAAAGCACTCAATTGAGTGAAGCAGTGAAAAAAGTAAAATCTCAAAACTTTGAGGTAATTGAAATAGACGAAGAAGAAGTTGAAGAACAAACAGTGACAATCGACAAAATTGTGACACTCGAATTGGACTGCACCGAACCTGACTGTAAGTTGACTTTCAAAAGTCTTGAATTGTGGAAGGAACATTTGTCTTATCACGGACAGTTAGCTTACATGCGACTATATGACAGTGCTCGACCCAACCAACAGTAAGTCATTGATATATTGTGCACTGTGTTCGAGTCTCAATATTAATGTTCGTTTTCATAGTGGCCAGACAGAATATCCCTGTACTAAATGCGATGTTGTGTGCAAATCCAAAAATGCACTCATTCCTCATTGGAAACAATATCATCAAGAGGGCAAATTCAAGTGCTCATTATGTGCGTTTGTGGCCAACTTAAAGTGTAAAGTGGTCAATCATCAACGAAGGATTCACTTCAAGAAGAAGTATCAATGCACTTTCGAGGGATGTTTCAGAGCATTTGGGAACAACTACGATTTGGAACATCATGCACAAGGTCACAGTGCGGAGAAACCGTACAAATGTCTTTCCGGCAATTGTGAACAGACTTGAGCTACGTTCACAAGTAATTGAACATGTTCGCCTTCAACATTTGAATTAGTCTCGAACTGTTCAGAAGCAAGTTGATTCATGTAACAAGAACTGAACATACAGGAATGGTTTCAATTAGCCCGCACTTGAGAATGTTGATCAAATTTGGATTTAATATGACTGTTCTTTACTATTTGGGGAACGAGGAATCGTACTGTGACCTTGGTTTGATTGTACAAACAAACGATAACACAGGAAAAGGAAATGAACTTGAAATTTCTAGTTTTTGTTCAAGTAAAACAGTTTTCAATTTGCTCGTACTTGAGAATGTTGATCAAATTTGGATTTAATATGACTGTTCTTTACTATTTGGAAAACGAGGAATCGAACTGTGACCTTGGTTTGATTGAACTCTACGGTCTTACTTTCACTGTACACTTGAAAAACCTTACTTGAGATGTACAAAACGGATTGACTATATTTTTTTTATGGGCGCTAACGCCCTCCAATGTTTTATTGGGAAAAAGCGTCACCCTTCACAGTCAAAATCATAAAAATTTTATAAAAATAGCTAACTGTTAGTTGTTAGTACAGTACGCAGTGTGCCAGTGAAAGCTGCACTGTACAACTTGGACGGCAGCAATAGCAACAGCTGTTGCATGTTTTGAGTTGATTTGTTGTTGTGTCTGGCTGGCTGCCTCTCTCACACGCTCTCACATTTCTGTCCAATTTGATCTATTTCACTTGGATTTGTTTGTTTCTCTCTTTATTTTGGTGTTCCAAAATGTCAATCCCATCATCTCATCACCCACTTCTTCGTCTGGTTGAAGCCAATAAAAATACCCTCAAATGTGCTCTCGTCAAGTACATAGATGTCACGGTGGAAAGTCAATTTGGCCAACTTAGGGACCGAATTGTGCACATGATTGAGTCGGGTGAGATTATCCTTGACGATGTCCAACGAATGTCTACACAAACCAACACCACTCAAGTCGATTCAACTGATGCAGAAGATAGTGAAGATATCGTGCATAGTGAAAGTCATCATCAAATTGACCCTCAAACCCGTAAAGTCAGTCCATCAGTCCAACCTTCACTATCAAATCATAACCAAACAGGTCCATCCACTGCATCAATTTCACCATCGACTATGAACACCAATTCAAATGAACATTTATCAACACATCAATCCCCTGAATCCGAGAATCAAATTGTTCCCTCACCAACTACCTCAGTAAATCCCATCACCACTGAACCAATCATGATAAAACAAGAGGAATACGATGACGAGGACGACGAATATGAATGTGAAGATTGTGTCAATGGAATTTGCCAATTAAACCAACGTTGTCATTTGGTTGGTGAAAATGATAGTAATACAAACAATGATGCTGAGACCGGAGTTGGCACTGAAAATGGATCAAACCAAAACGAAATAGAACCAGATCAACCAAATGCTTCACTGGCAAATTATGACGATGATGAAGACGAGGAAGAAGAAGAACAAGATGAAGGTGAATACATGTCTGAAGGCGATCACGAATGTGAAGATTGTTTCAATGGAGTTTGTCAACTAAATCATGATTTGGTTCTCGAAAATGATGCGTCAGAAGGAGATGACTCTGAAATTGGATTAGGGGAAAAAGATGATCAACCAAATATTGTACGCGAACCAATACCCATCTCAGATGATGACCCAAATCAATCTGCATCCGAAAATACCCGTGATTTATCGTTGATAAGTGGACAGCAAAATATTACTCTCAGTGTTCACAAGTCAACCAGACAATTGACTGAACAAGAAGAAGCATCAACGAGTAGTGGTGGCCTACGATCATCCACTAGAAAACGAACTCAAACGAAAGTGTTCACTTATAATGATCAGTCGACTAATGAATTGAACAAGCGGAAAAGCAAATCAAAAGGTAAAGCAGCTAAAAGAATTAGATTTGGAAACGATGATGATGGCGATAATGAAGTTGATAAACACAAATATGTTGTACTCCAAGTGAACTGCACCGTCCGTGGCTGTAAGACCATTTTGACTAGTACACAAATGTGGAGGCAACATTTGTCCACTGTCCACGGACAGAAGCCTTACAAACAACTCGAGGACAAGCATCGGTAAGTGTTTTCACTGTTTGTGTCTGTTTTTCATTAACGATTTCATTCAATAGCGGCAAAGTGGACTATCCCTGCACTGAATGTGTCAGTGTTGGTATAAGTTGGATGTCAATCACTTCACACTGGACACAGTATCATCAAGCAGGCAAATTCAAGTGCAGTGGCTGTGAGTTTGTGGCCAACTTTAGAGAGGAAATTTACAGACAGGCGGAATGGTCACAAACAGATTGAGGATTCATTTAGCCAACTTCCGATTAATGAGTTCGATGATGATGATTGGTTCGACGAGGATGAAGAAGAAGATGAGGAAAAAGAAGATGTAGTTGAGTATGTCGATGAAAGTGAAGAAGAAGAAGGTTTGGTTCGAGAAAATGATGCAACAGAAAGTGACTCTGAAAGTGAACAGCAAATTCGTAATGTTCGCAAGTCAACGAGACAGTTGACTAAACAAGTTGCATCATCATCAACGAGTAGTGGACAACGATCATCGAATAGAAAACGAAACCAAACAAAAGTGTTCCCTTATAATCAATCGACTAGTGATTTGAACAAGCAGGAAAGTGATTCACGTAAAGCCGTAAATGAAGGAAATGAGCTTGAAAACGATGATGAAATTCAACAAGAAGATGATGGCAATGATAAAGTCAAACTCAAAATTGTGATACTCGAATTGAACTGTACCGAACCAGGCTGTACGGCCACTTTGACTAGCATGGAAATGTGGAGGCAACATTTGTCGACTTGTCACGAACAAATCGACCCTTACAAACATATCGAATTTGTCAATGCTCGACACAACCATCGGTAAGTGATTGAATTCAATTGATCTCATTAATTTTGATTTCATTTTTATCATTTGTATAGCGGCCAGAAGATATATCCCTGCTCTGAATGTGACTTTGTGGGCAAAAAGCTGATTGAACACTGGCGAGTGTATCATCAAGAGGGCAAATTCAAGTGCGCATCTTGTGAGTTTGTGGCCAATTTGCGATGTGAAGTCAACAAACATCACTTGCATGAACATTTGAGACAAGATTAACCCGCGTGAGAGATTGCGTTCAAATTAAAGATTAATGTGTTTGGCATTAGCATTTTAAAAGCTTTTAAATTACAATTACCTTCAACTATAAACTTCATTTTTCCCTTTTCTTCATTTCCTGTCTCTATAGTTTCCTGTATATTTTACTTAATATACTTAATATACTTAATATACTTAATATACTCAATATACTTAATATACTTTATATATACTTTGCGAATTTCTGATTTTTATTATAATACACTTTCAGTTAAATCAAACATTAAACATTGTTCACGTTTGCGTTACAAGAACCAAAAAATTCAAATTTTCTAATTAGAATCAATTTATGAAATTGCTAAGAACAATTTTAGTAGTGTAATTGAATTAACAGAAATGCGTAACCTTTTTCAAACTTTGAAAATGTACTATGTATAAATTTTCGAATCATTTCATTATCATAAAATAATCAATCAGAAAAAGTAATGTTAATTAATGTTAATTAAATGAGTCCAACTGTACACCATTTCATTAATGCATTAATGCAATGCGTGTAACTATGAAATCATGTTTCTTCAAACAGATATATCGTATCTATCAACTACTAGTACTCGAACTAACATGATCATGTAACTAAATAAAAAAACTGAACAAGAATAAAACAACTGCTTTACGTCAATCTAGCAACATTTTGGTTTGCTAATTAGATTTCTGAGAAATGATAAAATGAAATTAAATCAGTGCGTCATGCCGTCAATCATTTTGTATCAAGGCAAAGTTTAGTTTGCCCACATTTCTTACCCTCGTATATAAAAAGCGTTCGTTCGTGAAAGCAACGAAATCATATCAAAGCAATTCTAACTCACAATTTGAAACATTAAACTTCAACAGAATTCAAAATGGCATTGACTCGCTGTAAGTTGGATTTTCAACACTTTGACACACTTTGATTGTTTAAATTCTGTTTATTTTTAATTTTAGATTTTCTTGCTTCTGTAGCCCTTGTGCTGGCGGCCAGTCCCGTGTATTCGGTTGAATTTGTTGGCCGCTACAAGCTGGACAGCAGTGACAATTTCAACGAATTTCTCAAAGAAATTGGTATGGGCGCTATCAAGCGGCTGGCCGCAGCTGCCTCCAATTCCGAGTATGTGATCACCGAGGACAAGGATGCGGGCTCCTACACCCTCAACACAATAGCCACCTTCAAGGACTCGACCATTACGTTCAAGAGCGGTGTCGAGTTTGATGAGGCTCGATCGGACGGAACCGAGGTCAAGACAACCATCACTGTGAAGGACAACAAGTGGGTACAGGTGCAGAAGGGCAGTCCAGAGGTGACCATTGTGCGTGAGTTCAATGACGATGCTGTGGTGGTCAAGTCTACGGCTAATGGTGTCACTTCCACTCGAGTTTACAAACGACAAAAGTAGATAAAAAACAACAACAAGACATTTAGGTACATTTTCCTGTATACTTTGTACAAGGTCCTGTTTGGGTCAATTCCATTAAAATGACGCTCCAAATAAGCAGGTAATTTTAAAATTGGCATTTCCATTTTGTATTGCATTTCACATTGCATTCTATATTAGAAAGAAATATTATAAAGCATACATCGCCATCTAGTGTTACAAAATGAAACTTTGTTGTTTACACCCCACAACAAATCAGCGAGTGCACTCAACTAACTCAACTGCATTCAACCCCAATCATCATCATCGTAATATTGTTTTCACCCAATTGTACACACACGCCCACAATGGCAATTCCATTCCCAATTGGTATTACATTTGTGAACACTTTTTTGGACCAATCGAAGGATGATTGAGGTTTGGATTTGGGTGCATTTTAAGCTGACGTTATGAGTGATTTCGGGGTGAGAGGGAGGAGTTTATTGCATTTATAGCTGACAATTGTCTAATGTGCTGCCCCCTGTAGGTAATTTTTTGCACAAGACTTTAAATACAATTACCTTCAATCACAATTAGGAATAGTTGTCCTAATTGATCTAGTCACTAGGTTATACTGGATCCCATTGGGTTGGTGGATCTTATCCTTCAATTGGAGTTTCGAGCAATGTGTCTTAGACATAAAATAAATCAAAACATTTAATATTGACAAAGAATATGAACAATTTATATACAATATAAGAAGTCAATCTTAAAATAAACGTTTCTTCACTGTTTTGTTTCCTTTTTCGTTTCCTTTTTCGCTTTTTTCCAATGTTGGAAGTCGATTCTTGGACTTCCTCCTTGTCATCGCCAAACAAAGCAGTGGTGAGTTCGTCATCCCACATCATAGTGTCCATGTCCATCGGGTCAACCTCTACCTCCACTTCTTCACACTCTTTGATGTACTCTTCAATGTTGAACGACTTTTGTTGAAGTTCAAGTTTGAAGTCAAACTCGTCATTAGCGAGAATTGCTTCGATATCTTCATCTTCACTGTCACAGAAGCGTTTGGGCTTAGCAACAGTTCGCTTCGACCTTCGACTTGTTGTCACTGTTGTCGACACAGTACTTGGCTTTCCACCTTTAGTCTTTTTGGTCTGTTTGGTTGAGGTTGGCTCGATAGTTCCTCTTTTAATTCGTTTTGTTTGCTTCGGTTTCGGCGGAGACGGGATAAATGATAGATCGATTGTCTCTGGGGCCTCAAACTTCTCGTTCTTCAAAGTTGACCATCTTTCCCGCCATTCAGTGAGTTGATCAACACTCAAGTGCATGTTCTTCAATTTCCTCTTTTTCTGTTTTTAGAAACAGTTATTAATTTAATACTTAATCAAATGTATTTCAACTCACCTCCTTCAGCATCGCATCTCTGGCAACGATGTTCGAGCGAACCAACATGTACCGACATCGATTTTCTGGTGTACAGTTCGCAGTAAACCGTAGAATCGGGGCAAATCCTTGAAAGAAGCTTTCGCAAGCCACCGAAACGATCGGAGAATATTCGATGTATGGGTCAATGCAGGCTCGCTCGCAAATATCGCGCAGTCCTTTGTTCTTTTTCCAAAGATTCTGTGTCTTCTTGAACACATTCTCCGCTGCTTTGCTCATTAGTTTGTCCATGTTGTCTGCATTCTTGAGTGCAGCATTATGGACGTAATTGTTGGCATTTTTCACAATACCCATAGCTTGGCACAACTTCAGCTTGGACGTTTCCAATTCGGTGATGAACAGAGGAAGAAGGCAGTAATTCTCGTAGATGAATGCCAACTCAGATTTGATCTTCTTGTAACTCGATTTGATCAAATCTCGTAGTTGGCGAATTCTGCCAGTCTCCTCTTTATCGTTCAGCTCGTTAGGAATCAGCTTGATGAACTTGCAGGCCTCCTCAAAATGGTGAAAGTAATAGCATGCAGTCAACAACCAAGTGCCCCATCTCGTTGATGATGGAGTTGGTGGCAGAGAAGGTCTCTTCTTCTTTGGCTTGTCCTCTTCCCGCAGAAATTCTTCACCTGTTAGTTGAGCATCTACTTCAAGCTGATCCAATTGAGAAAGCGTCTCTCCATCTGTCTGGTCTGGATTGAGGAACTGACTCAAGAACAAGTTCTTACGATTGGTTGACCTCGCAAGTGACTGCTTCATGAGTCCGATGAATCGATTCGCATCTGGGAACTGTTTTTTGACTTCCTCGCAGACCAAGTGAAGAGCATGAGCCACACATGTCACTGGCGTCATGTTCGTGTACTTCTCTTTGAGCTTGCCAGCAGCACTCTTCATGTAGTGCGCACCGTCCGAGATGAACACTTTGAAGCGTTTTTCGGCTTCCTCTGGTTTATCAGGCCAGAGTAACTTAATTGTTTTGTCTACAAACTCGACGATACGGTCAGCATTTGGTGATTCGTCGAATTTCTCCATGAAAAATGAATACACTTTCATGTCCTTATCCAACGAACCAATGATTGCCGCCGTGTACGGAGCACGACTTTTGCCAGTTCCTTTGGTCGTCTCGTCCACGATCATGAAGATGTCCCTGTCCTCCAGTGCCAATCGCAATTTGCTGCGCAACTCTATTAATAAAAATAATAAATTAAATTTGGCTAAAATCAACTTTGTATTACCTTCCACCAAAGCAGGAAATCCGACCTTACGAATCGTAGAAGACGATATGTATCTTCTACATTTAGTAACGATCTCATATTGGAGTTCGTTTTCAGCACTACTGAAAGGCTTGCCATGCTTGAAAACAATTTTCGCAGCCTTCTTGGCCATTTCTTTGCCCACCAGTCGCGAAACAGGACACAAGTCACATTTCTTCGGCGTTCGACAGTTGGGAGATTCGCGAGGAATGTAGCCAGTGCAATCGATAGGAGCCTTCTTTGGTGTCTCCAAATTGCTTGCTTCTCGCTTGTGCCTTGGACCAGAAAGATGGCGATCAACATTGCGACTTATATTGCGACAGTTCTTAAAATGTCGAGCACAGGTTTCACAGGCTACGACATTTTCGCTCAAAGTAATGTGATCGTTGTCGTCCTCGGATGCGACTTTCTTTCGATCATTTTGGCATTCTTCTTCGCCCTCCAAATTTGCATTATTTTCGTTTGGTTGAACTGAACTCGCTTCTTGTGATTTGCCCTCCTCAATTGTCTTCTTGTTCTTCTCATTACACCTTTTTACTAGCTTGTTCAATGTTCGGTACTTATTATTCATAATAACACGGCGAACTTGCTTATTGTGATCGGGACTAGGGCAAGTTCGAGATGGAGATGCGACAGTAGATGTTTCCATAATGTAAACACTGTCCGAATCGGTCACATTGGAAGTAGAGATAATAGAATCATCGGTAGATTCCAATTGATTCTCAACATAGTAAGTCTCCTCTTCACCTGAATTGACCTCTTCAATGGTTGTGGTCAAGATTGGCTGTTGAAACAAATACGACGAATAAGAATTAGTTTTAAATATTCACATAATTTACTTGTGGTGAAGAAAGAGGAGATTTCTCAACAGAACTGACACTTGTGAGTGAGTGATCCTTTGGCTTGTTTGAATGTTTTCTCCAGTGATTGCTGACTTCATTGCTAGTTAGTTTCTTAAATTCGGCTGGACAACTAGAGCAAAGCAACTTGTTATCTCGAAACGTCAAACGAGAACTATTATTTCGGATAAGCGTTTTAATCTTGATAAGGCGAGTCTGTTCGGTAATGTCATCAGTAAGGCCGTTGACTTCGACAATAATTTCATGCCTTTGAGACTTAATATGACCAAGAAGTCTATCGGCAGTTTGGTTTGCAAAGAATTGATTACATGCAGTACATTTGACGAGAAACTTGTCACGAACTTCCAGAACAGTGTTTTCAGTCAACACTCTACGAACAGCTGGTTCAAAGGAATCCATCGTAGATTGTAGTAAAGATAACATTCGAACCAAACACTGCCTGTAGGAGGGAAAGTTATATTATTGGTGGTGGAAAATATGTTCACTGACCAAAAACGGGATCGATTGTGAAATGTGGTCGAGAGACTCACGAAACAAAGCTTTGTCCAAGAGGACTCTGTCTGTTGATTAAGAAAAATGAAAGTGAGCATTACAGATCATATTAACATCAATTGACAAAATACCTTGCAGACACAACGTTAGAGATTAACCAAACAAAGGGGATAGCACTGAAAAGTGCTGTTTTCTTCTGAAATTGTAGCTAGATCAAAGATCTGATGGCGTACAACCAGGATTCGCTCGGTGGAGAGAAGAGTGCGAGATTGCAGGGCCCGAAGGCAAAAGTCAAGTCAACAGTCACAAGAGTGGCAAGACAGACAGCAGCAAGCGCGCGAATGAACAAGTGCACTCGGGCCGAGTGACAACAGTTTTGTGAGGGTTGTTCACAAATGCAATTCGACTCGCCTTTTAAGCTCCTCCCTCGCCTCGCTGAATCACTTGAGACGAGCTGCCAAAATGCACCCAAATCCAAACCTCAAGGATGATGCAAAACGATTGATACGACACGAGATGGAATCAATGCTCGATCCAATGGTTGAGTCACTGTTCAAACAGTTGAAGGACAAATTCGTGGACTATGTTGGTCTTGATTCTTCGAGTTTAAATCAAGAATCAGAATTTCAACATCATGAACATGATCTTGAAGCTTACAGACAGATGATTCGAGATAAACAAGCAATCTCGAACAATGCTCAACAATATCATTGTGAATCCAATTCTCATCCAATCGATGCTAATTGTCAACTCAATTCAACCAACAATCAAGAACCTCCACTTATTTTCAATAATGAGGACTATGATGACGGTGTCCAATGGATTGATGATGATGACCAAAATGAAGAATTATCATCTCGACCTTTGAAAAGACCAAGAATGAGTACAACTCAACCAGACAATCCAATTGTAACCAGACAGTCAGAAAAACAACCAAATGAAGAAGCAGAACAACCAAACGAAGTGAACAATCAACAAGACAGCCAAACCCTAATCACACTTGCACTTGAATGTACCGATTGTACAGAAACATTTGTTTAAAACGAACACAACAACAACAATTTGGCTGATCAATTGAAGGATCATATGTGGAATATGCACTCCATTCGTCGATTGCAGTGTCCGGTCAAGGACTGTCGACAATCGTTTGATAACAAGTGAGTTAACTTCTTGATTTCCTCTAGACTAATTCGTTTTGCTTTTAGAAACTATCAAAGAGTGCATATCAAAGAAGCCCACAGTCACACCACCCAATGGCAATGTCACAAATGTCCGAAACATTTCACCAAATATCAACTACTTTCCAGTCACAATACCAAACTTCATCAACTCGGTCAATTTCAATGTGCATTTCCTCAATGTACATTCACAGGTGAATACCGCAAGAAAGTGTTCAATCACTACGAGTACCAACATAAAAACAAGCCCGATTTGAAATGTCCCCAGTCAGATTGTCAGTACCGAACCAAGGACTCGGCCCAATTCAAGGCACACAAACGAACCCATCAGGGCATTGAGCCCTATCGATGCCAATGGCCCAACTGTAACTATTCGAGTGTTACGCGTAAGACCACAATGGCACATATCAAGAGAATTCATTTGAGCTCAAAGGCAGGTCAAGATCTGTCTCATTTGGGCAAACCGTCGGATTATCTCGAACTGGTGGTTTAGTTGGGAAATCTCTGTATGTCCTGTAGAATGCATGATTTATTACAAACAAACACGAATACAGGCAGATAGGTCTACTTGTGTAAATCATTGATACAATCGGTGTCAATTAAACACTTTGACAATCACAAATGTCACACTTTCTCAATCAACTCTCTCGGAACTCGATGATCGATGATGTTGAGTGCTCGTTGTTGTTTGATGGTTGCAGGCAAACCAAAATGTACCACTCGAATGTGAGTGATTACATCTGATCGTTTAGTGGCAGTGTGACCACACACTTTGCATCGATATGGCTTGACATGCAGATGGATGGCTTGTTCGTGATTGTCCAGATTGCATTTCTCAGTCAATTGTTTTTCACATAGATGACATCGAAAACGTTTTAAATTTTGATGAATCAACTTGTGTTTAGTTAAACTGCTAATCTGATTAAATCGTTTGTCACACTGATCACAGTGAAATGGACGTTCACCTGTGTGCACTCGAAGATGTGCCTGCAATTTGGATTTGTGAATAAATGATTTCAGACAATGTGAACATTGCAAATGATGATTTGGTTGGGCAAGGTTTGACTGAATTGGATTAGTAGTGCATTCAGTGACAATTGATTCCTCTCCAATTGCATTGTTTGCATCCATTTCCTCATGTTGAATCACCATAGATTCATCTGAATTGGGTTGAGAACAATGTCCAATAGTTGCTTGAGTGTCGATGGCTAATGGACAAAACAATGAGAATACTTTGGGAACATTGAACACAACAACTCACCCTCACTCTGCTCACTTCCCATTCGGTCATCTATTTCATTTGATCTATTCGAAGTGAGTGTCTTTAAGTAACGCTTATCGCTACTAAAGGTGTGAGTGAGTGTCTCAAATAAACCAATGAAATGCTGTTTAGAAGTCGTTTTCACGAAGACTTTGATGGTTAGTTAGAATTAGTTTATCTTGGATCGTTGCAATTGGTAAAAACATGATCCGCTGGAAGCTAAACTCAATGTAATAGTGATGTGCTAGGTTATAGATGGTATCTAGTAACGTAAACAATCGTCGAATATACGACGATCACTGCACAACAACAACTATCACTATTTATCACTTAGTTTGCGTTTTTCTCATCTGAGAGTCGATCGATCATGGTGTGCGTGCTTGTTCACGAGAACGGCTAGCCACACACACCAGTTTGGTTGACACTACACACTCAATAATCGCTCACATGAACTATTTATAAACTTATTATTGATAAAAGTTATTTATCGTACTTTGGTCAAAGGTAAAGAAATCGACTAGTACTAAACGAACCGAAAACGTTTGCGCTTAACATAGCGAATCAACTCTAGTTGCCCTCGACTACACTTATCATGATGGTCTGATAAGAGGTAGAAACTTCACAAACAAATGAGTTTGAGTATTGATCGAGGCTGTTACCAAAGGAAGCAATCACTGCATCATTGGTGTGTTATCATAAATGTAACTAAAATGCACTGAACATACGATATATGATATTACAGTTACGATTATGTATATGATATTACAGTTACGATTTTGTTTTGGTTCGATTAATCAAGATTATTTGATTTTAAATTAATTAATTGATTAAATATATTAATGTTATAAAAATTATAACATGACATGTCCATTCGCGGTCTCTTCGCAGGTCGTGATGATTCTTGATCTATTTGGTCATCTTCGTCATCATCTTCTTCCTTCACCGCAACTCCTCCATCAACACATTCCTCACAATAACATTCCTCGCCATCGTCATCATATTCAACATCAAATTCAGTGTGTTTAATGTGTGAGTGTTGTTGTTGTTGAATTTCAATGTTTGACAACAATTCATCAGTTGGAGTCGATATAATCAAAGATGGTTCATGTGTTGATGATGATGAATTGATTAAATTTTGATTCTGTTGCTCCAATTGAACATTCATTGATGGATTATTGATTTCTTGCTTGATCGACATGAGTGCAGGTTGATGGTTGGTTGAATTGACTTGACAATTAGCATCCATTGAAGGAGCATTGGACAATGATTCACAATGATATTGTTGAGGTACATTCGAGATTGTTGCTTGATCTCGAATCTGTCCGTCGCCTTCACGATCATGTTCAAGTTGAGGTTCTTGATGAAAATCAGAAGCCTCAACATAGTCCACGAATTTGACCTTCAACTGTGCGAACAGTGACTCAACCAGTGGATCGAGCATTGATTCCATCTCGTGTCGTAACAATCGTCTCGCATCATCCTTCGATTGGTCAAAAAAAGTGTTCACAAATGTACCAATTGGGAATGGAATTGCCATTGTGGGTGTGTGCACAATTAGGCGAAAACAAGGAAACTACAAAAATTACGATGATGATTGCGTTGAATCAGCTCAACTTGAATGCAACTGAACAGCTCAAGCGAACAAAACTCACATGTAAACAAATCGAATTGATTTCGAGTTTAAGGTATACTAGGTGGCGGTGTGCATGTAAACTTTACAGGAAAGTGTACTGACTGAGTACAGTGAGTGAGATTTGTTTACATGTTTCTGTCTGCCTGCAATTGCATTCAAGTTGAGCCGATTCAACCAAAACATCCTGATTTTGTCGTTTTCTTGTTTTCACCCAATCCTCTCCACCTACGATGGCATTACCTGATTTTAGTGCATTTGTGAGCACTTTTCTCAACCACGAGAAAGAGGATGCAAAACGATTGATACGACACGAGATGGAATCAATGCTCGATCCACTGGTTGAGTCACTGTTCGCACAGTTGAAGGCGAAACTCGTGGATTATCTTGAAGATTCCTGGGGCTTTCATCCAGTGCCTCATCCTCAACATGACCAGAAAGGTGTTGATGTACAAATGATTCAAAACCCAATAGTCAATGATCATCAATATCATTCTCGATCATTTCAAAGTGCTCGTACAAACAAAGCAATTGGAAAAGATTCAATTGCCACTAAATCCACTACAAATCCAACTCAACCAAACCTTGCCAAATCGAAACGTCACCCAAAATGTCCCCTAAAATGTCCCCACTGTCCAAAATCCTTTGACATCAAATCCAAATTGAAGCGACACCTTCTTGTGCACACAGGTGAACGTTCATTTCAATGCGACCAATGTGACAAATGTTTCAGTCAGGCGGGCAATTTAGCCAAACATCAACGAATCCATGGAAATATAAAACTATACCACTGTGATCAGTGTGACAAACAGTTCACCGAGAGTGGTGGCTTAGTGCGCCACAAGCTCACTCACCAAAATGTGAAACGTTTCCAGTGTGAAGAGTGTGGCAAGGAGTTCACCCAAAAGAGTCATCTCGAGGAGCACGAACAGGCCAAGCATTTGCATGTGAAGCCATATCGATGCAAAACCTGTGGTTTCACCTGTGCTAGATCATCAAATATTGTCAAACACGTTCGAATGGTTCATTTTAGTTTGCCTCACACAGTCAAGGAGCAACAAGAACTCAACATTATCGATCATCGAGATCCGTGGGAGTTTGTGGAGAAACTCATTTTATGACAGTCAAAGTGAATTTCGATTCAGGGGACAGTGACCACTGGACTCGGATTGTATAAACAATTTACACAAATTGACAATTTGGACTGAACGTTAATTGCTTTATTCATATATGTGAGTTATAATAAATCAATCATTCCACAATTAGCATTTTACAATTGCACAAAATATGTAGACAGAAATAAATTGGAAAACAACGATCAATATTGAATAAACAGAATGATCAATAGAATGACGTGATTTCAAGTTCCAATGTATTGAACTGTTTTTGCTTCAAATAAAACAATTGCGAATGTGCAATTGCAAAACAATTTGACACATTTGCAGAATATTGCACAATTGTTTAATCTCAATTTGATCTTTTTATGTGCGCGTGAAAAGTGAGGCATTATAAAGTGCCGTACTAGTCAATAGTGATGACCACCACCAGCTAGTGCCTGGTCAAAGTTCATGCTCTCATGCTCACATGCAGTACTGTCAGACTCGAATCGGAAAGATAAATGGATACTATCCATTGGACTATCCAGTATACCAATGTCAGGCACACAATGCCTCCAGAGGTGAAAAGTGAACAATCAAATAGGAAAGCTAAATGGGAAGTGCTAAATAAGATAAGATAAACTTTGACCTGGCTATGGCAGTGCCAGTCTGTGCCCAGTTGTGCCTGGCCCAAATTAGCGTCCAAATGTGGATGGTAGGACACACAGACTAACACTTGTGTTGGCCTTGAATAGATTGTGCCTTAATATACTAGTAATTATCAGGTAACATTCGTGGTTGTGGAAAGTGACTACCTTGCACCATAGTGCGATATGTATAATCTTTAGATCAGTGGTAGTCTTATACGGGATGATAAGACTTATCTTGCACTGAGCGACATATTTGTTTGGTAAATGCAATTCTGTTAAATGACCAGAACGGATCTAACCAACGCATTAGTTGCCTTTTGGTTGGAGAGTTTTATCTTTTACGCATTTTAGTTGAATAATTTGAATAATAATATTTTGCGCAAAGTCTTCGAGATGTCCCCTCGCTGCAGTGACAATAAATAGATACCACATGTTCTCTTTTCTTCTTCGTGTCGTCAATTACAAAAATATGCACCCCTATTTAGTCGTTTTCAGTTAGTTTTTTTTATAGAAGATCTCAGTTTGTGCAACACAGTTTGGTGGATAAATCGCTTTCTCAGTAAGTCACTTGTAAGTTTTGCTTTGTTTACTTATTCATATTCATGGAAGGGTTCCCTTGGAACACTACGTGCAAAAAAACATAAAAATTGTGTGTTAATTGTTGCATCAATTCTGCAAGTCCTCAATGTCTCTACTGAATAATCGTGCCTTCGTTGCTCACTTTGAGCAGTCCAAAGCGGAAGCCAAACAACAAGTGAACAACATGATCGATGCAATCTATGTCAAAGTGCTCGAGCAGTGGCTCAACAAGAACGATCGCAATGATTCGGTGCACGGACTTGGACTAAATCTCAATGATGCAACAGACAGACAAATGCATTTGAAAGGAATTGGAATTGAATTTTGTGAAGCAAACAATGTATCTAGGGAAGTATCAAACGCAACTGAAGCAACTACTAATCAAATTCAACAAAACCTTCCCAAAACAAATCGTCATTTGCAATGTCAACTTTGTCCAAAATCATTTGTTTGCTCGTCCAAATGGCGACAACATCTTCGCATACACACAGGACCATTTGAATGTGACCAGTGCGACAAGCGTTTTACCAATAGATACCGTTTCACAAGACACCAACTGATTCATCGAAATGTAAAACCATTTTCGTGCGAACAGTGTAACAAAAGTTTTAGCGAAAAAAGCAATCTAACCAAACATCTGCTGATTCACCAAAATATTAAGAATTTTTCAATGTCATGAGTGTGACAAACAATTTAGTCGAAGAGACCATTTTGAATCACATCTTCGAGTACATTCGGGAGAGAGACCATTTGCATGTAGATTTTGTGCAAAGTGGTTCACTTCATCTGACGCTCGGAACAAGCACCAACAAGTCAAACATACTCGTAATCTATTCTAAATTGTCAATTGGAACTATTATTATATTATATTACTATCTTCCTCTAGAGAGCGCTCTTCAATATATTGATTTTAAATTCAAGGCCATAGGTGTGCTTCTGACAAACTAATAAAGTTTACTAACTTTTGTATATAAAAAAGTTTCAATTATTAATTTGTTATTGAAAGCGATGACTTAGTCTAATGATTTAATTAATGGTAGTTTCCGAATTTTAACGATATTAAATTTTTAAGTTGAAAGTGAAAGTTTGAGTGTTTGAAAGTTTTTTCAATTGTACATTTATTATTGATAAATTGTGTGTCGTTTGAAAATGTCAAAAACTTTAAATATTATTTTAGTAAATGTAAGTAATTGAAAATTGTATTCATTTTGGATTGTCAGTTAAAGAGAGCTACTCATCGATAAAGTTAAAATGGCGATTTTGCTGTTCAAGCGTTTCACCTCTTCAAAAAATTGTACAAATATTTGAATTTATAAAAATTTCCCTTCAAATTAGGTAAAAATTTACCTTCGAATTTCGATTTATAGGAACTTTTTCGAATTATCGGAACAATTTGTACAGTGGAAGGTAGCGAATTAGACGCACTGAGCCGATTTTAGCTTCCAATTACGAATTAAAGGAGGCATTCGAATTAGAGGATGTTAGAATTAACGGAACTTTACTGTATTTATTATAGAGGAAAGTGTAAGTGTTCTTATGTATCCTGTTCTTATAATTGTAATACTTGTTTGTGTCTAATTAGTTTGGAAACAGGACAAATCAGACGGGATTCTAGAGAAGCGCTCAAAATTGAGGCGAATCTACTCTACAGTTACGATGCTAGTGTTTTGCCTGAATTATCCCTCATTTATGGGTTTTCATCACGCAAATGGCGACTACTGTTCACTGAGAAATCTGTGGATTTATTTCTATTTGAGCTTCTTTATATTTTACGGTACTTATGGTAAGCGAGTAATTAACACTTAAAAAATGCATAAAATTTTTAGAAATTTTCAATAACAAACAAAATCTCAATTGCAGCTCTCGTATTGGTCACATTTTACTTTCATCTAGTCACCAGTTACATTAAATTTAAACAACAACATATATTGAGCAAAATCATTTTGTTGATTACACAAATTCGCAATGTTGAAAAGCTAAACTCAACTAAAAGAAGAAGAAGAAAAGCTTTTTGCATATGGAGAAAATTCTCAGTTTGCAATCGAAAAGTGTTGGCCCTGTTGAGCGAATTGCACGCGTACAATCAATTTTGGAGTTTCATTTTGACAGTTAATATTTTCAGTTATGTTGTGATGATTTGTTTCGCATGGCATGCCTCCCTATTTAGTCCAACATTCAGCTCAGCTTTAATAAATTGTTCAATCTGTTTTTCTCGATTCAATTCTTTGTTACCATCATGTTCATCACTAGCGAGTGTCCGGCCGTTGTTCGCAAAAATGTGTTCATTTACAATGCAAATCGACAGTTCGGGTACGTCTTCTCGAACAACTGTGGACCAACAAATGCACAACTGCTCACGGTATGTTCTTTATTGGATATACATATGTATGACATATCAAAAATCTTTATTAAAATGTTTAGCTCAACAGACTGATCGCCAACTATAAAGGCGCTCGAGCTGGCTTTCGATACCTCAACAATGGCATCATAGATTTGCGAATGTTTGAAATTGTAATCATAATTTTATTCTTTCAATTTCTTTTGTTTTATTTTACAAACAATTTTTTATTTCATTTTAGCTTCTATAGAACTATAGTTTCAATTTGTTTATTGTTTGTTATTGTTGTGTATTGTTTATGAAAGTGTTCAAAAAGAACTTTATGGGTAAAGAGTATGTTGGATGATGGGCAGCGTTGATAATTGACAAACAATCTAACAAGCTTGTAAGCAATAAATTTAATTAGACACAATATTGATGAATGATGAATCAATGATAATTGCATCAAAATATAAAGTCACACTTTCTCAACCAACACTTTCGGATCTCGATGATCGATGATGTTGAGTGCTCGTTGTCGTTTGATGGATTTAGGCAAACCAAAATGGACCACTCGAATGTGTTTGATTACATGTGATCGATGAGTGGCAGTGTGACCACATTGTTTGCATCGATATGGCTTGACATGCAGATGGATGGCTTGTTCGTGAGTATTCCGAGTGTTCAAGTGAGCAAATGTCTTCCCACAAAACCCACATTGATATGGTCGCTCGCCAGAATGTATTCGGAGATGTTTAATAAGATTAACTTTATGATTAAAACGTTTGTCACAATGATCACATTGAAAACGTTTTATATTTTGGTGAATTAGTTGGTGTTGAGTTAAATTGCATTTCTCGCTAAATCGTTTGTCACACTGATCACAGTGAAATGGACGTTCACCTGTGTGCATTCGAAGATGTTGCTGTAATCTGTATTTTCGATCAAATAATTTCAGACAATGTGAACATTGCAAATGACGATTTGGTTGGGCAATGTTTGCTTGAATTGGATTAGTAGTGCATTCAGTGGCAATTGATTCCTCTCCATTTGCATTGTTTGCATCCATTTCCTCTTGTTGAATCACAATAGATTCATCTGAATTGTGCTGGCTATGATCTCCAATAGTTGCTTGGTTCTCTAAAATAGATTCGAGACTAATGACTTGACCTTTGACTTTTTCATCAGGGTAATTGTCGTCATCAGAATCCGAATTTATATTCGATTGAGCAAAATCTTCGAAAACTTTGTTCGGAATTCGTTTACATGCCGATGATTGTGCTCCATTGATTGTACTGGTTGATGGGATCGATTCAATTAGACTCGATTGTGAGCTTTCAGTTCTCTCAATGGTAGCATGTTCTTCGTCTTCATTTTGGGAGTTCATTTGAGTATTGTTTGTAACAATAATATCGATTTGAGATTGTGCACCATCATGTTTTGTATCATTTCCATCTCGAGCAGACACATCGTTGTTGAAGTGACTGTTGTGGTTCTGATGATCAAAGTCGCAAACTCCATTTGAAGGTTGATTCAAATATTCATTTTCACCACCTTCAAAGTAATCCTCATCATCTACTTCATCGTCAAATTCTTGTTTAATCATTGGTTCTGTGTTGATTGTGTTGGACAGTGAGATCTCATTTTGCAGATGTGTGTTGGTCAATTGGTCATTTGATGATTCTGTGCACTGGTCAAATGATGATTCACCAAGAAAGTTGTGGTCTGTGACATTCGCTTCACAGTCAGAATCGATTTCGCTCTTGATTGAATCATTCGATTTTATTGGTTCATCTGTTGGCTCATTGTGATTTAGTCCGTGCACCGAATGATTGCTCTGGGGCATGTTGAGCCACAGTTCGAGATCGAGCAGCACTTTGGCATAGATTGCATCGATCATGCTGTTCACTTGTTGCTTGGCTGAGGCTTTTGATAGCTCCATGTGAGCCATAAAGGCAGCATCGTGCAGTAGAGACATTGCGCACTCAGAATTGATGCAACAATTGACACCCAATTTATATGTGTTTGGTGTTGTGCGGGAACATGAAAATTTAGAGCAACAACTCAACTCAAAACAAACTTAACTTGCAGTCTCATGCAGTCACCGAGGCCAACTGTGTGAGACGAGTCCAATGTTGAATTGAGTGCGGGGCTGACTGCTACTGAGGGACCCTTTGAGGCTCACAGAGGGCTATCACGAGTCTTTCCATCTTCACAGCTGTTTCGCACAGACACAGACAGCAGCACTGCTCGAGTGCTCGACTGTTGCACTGCCAAGTTAAGTTCATATGTTTTGAGGGCTAAGTGGCCTGTGTTTCGGTGTGGCTGTGTGTGACTGATTGTTCACGAGTGAATATCTCAAATCAAGTTTGAATATAGTTTTGTTTTATCAACAATTTCCTATCACTACTTTCACGATGAGTTGTACATTGTCACACGAATCTCGAGTCATGTTGGCTGAATTGCTTGCAGCAAAGAAGGAAGACACTCGTGGGTGGTTGCGAGCTGAGATGGAATGACTTGTAGTTCCAATGCTCGACTCGATGTTCCGCAGAATCCAAACCAAATTGACCAATGGACTGGAACGAACACAATCGAGTGACTGTGCACAATTGGGAAATCAAAATCCTTGTCTTTACGATCAATCAACTGATGCACAAATACATCAGTCAACTACTTTTGATTCTATTTCTAATCAACAAACGAGGTATCTACCTATCAATCACTACTATCCAATAATATCTAAATTTTCAATTTATTTTTAGCAGTAAATCTCAACCCATGACGATCAAGGAGGGAATTGAGTCAATGCGGCAAATAATGAATAGATGCGATGAGTTAGCAGGATGGGATGACCGGTGACATTGTAGGCCAAATTTGTCTCGGCCAGTACCAGCACTGATCACTGATCACCATCAGTGCGAAGGGAAACAGAAAATGTCGATTGTTCTTAATGCGTGCCAGTAATGTTGGTTTCTGGCCATTGAACGGAAGAGGAATTTCATCAAGGGAGCCAACAGTTTTGATTGGATCCAGTGTCATGTGGAATACACGGACATGAGCGAGCAAACATGTGAATAACTGGAGAAACAACCTTTTAACCGCGGTCAAAATTGACCGGAACAAAATTCCAATCATTTTTACCGCAAAACTTGAGAAAAATACAGAAAATAGTAAATCAATAAGTCCAGGATTCACTAGAAATTTCAAAATCATTTGGCAGGCTTCTTTATTCCTCCTAGAAACTTTTTCTAAACAACATTTTCGATAAATAAATAATATAAAAATATCAGTGTAAGCGCATTTTGGACAGACCATTGAGGATGGTCATGGTCAAGAATTGAACACTCAATTTGAGCATTTTCAATCAGTGGACAATGTAAACTGGAACAAATGGCCATGGCGAAAACACATCTTTAAAAAACATAAATTTGATTTGTTCCATCATTTATTGAATCGTTCCTCAACAGACTCCTTCAAGTACTACGAAATGAAGTTGTATGTGGATTGTTTAAATAAAATAAAACATGAATTGGCTAACTTGTGCAAATCATTGATATAGTCAGTGATCATTGCATTGAAACACTTGAACAGTCACAATTGTCACACTTTCTCAACCAACTCTCTCGGATCTCGATGATCGATGATGTTGAGTGTTCGTTGTTCTCTGATGGTTAGGGGCAAACCAAAATGGACCATTCGAATGTGAGCGATTATGGATGATCGTTGAGTTGCAGTGTGAGCACATTGTTTGCATCGATATGGCTTCACATGCAGATGGATGGCTTGTTCGTGAATGTTCCGAGTTAACCATTGAGCAAATGATTTATCACAAAACCTACATTGAAATGGTCGCTCACCAGAGTGTACTCGGAGATGATTATCAAGATTGACTTTTTGTGTGAATTGCATGTCACAATGGTCACATTGAAAACGTTTAATATTTTGATGAATCAGTTGATGTTTGGTTAAATTGCCTTTCAAACTAAATCGTTTGTCACACTGATCACATGCAAATGGACGTTCACCTGTGTGCACTCGAAGATGTCGTGTGAAATCGTTTCTTAATTCAAATGATTTATGACAATGTGGACATTGCAAATGACGATTTGGTTGAATTGGATTAGTAGTGCATTCAGTGGCAATTGATTCCTCTCCAATTGCATTGTTTGCATCACTTTCCTCTTGTTGAATCACAATAGATTCATCTGAATTGTGTTGATCATCATCCACATTGTCGTTGTCATCGAATTCATCAGTTTGAATTTGTGTGCTTGGTGCTTCAATCTGTTCATCAATGGAAATATCATTTAGTGCAACATTGTTGGTGAAATCAAATGGAATTGAAGTGATTGACGAACCGTAAAGAGATTCTTGATAGATCTGTCGTTCGGTGTTAATCAGTTGATTGGTTTGATTGTTTTCTAATGCAACATGCAGAAAGTGTTTAGTTGTACAGGAAGATTCTTCTCGATTGTCACTCATCTTTTGAGCTATATTATCTCTAGATGTACAATTTCCTTTTTCAGATTTATCACATTTTGCAACATTATCATCATCAATCTCCTCTCCATCTTCTTCTTCATCGTCGAATTCTTGTTTGATTATTGGATCATTAGAGTTGATTGTGTTTGCCAGCGGGACCTCACTTTGTAGATTGTTTTGATGGTCCTGTGTGTTGGTCAACTGGTCATTTGATGCCTCTGTGCTCTGCTCAAATTGTGATTCGATAGGTGAGTTGCCAGTGACATTAACTTCCCAGTCAGTATCGATTTCGCTCTTGATTGAATCATTCGATTCCACTGGTTCATCTGTTGCATAATTGTGATTTAATCCGTGCACCGAATGATTGCTCTCGTGCTTGTTGAGCCACAGTTCGAGATCGAGCAGCACTTTGGCATAGATTGCATCGATCATGCTGTTCACTTGTTGCTTGGCTGAGGCTTTGGATTGCTCAAGGTGAGCCATGAATGCACCTGAGTGCAGTGGAGACATTGCGCACTCAAAATTGATGCAACAATTGACACACAATTTAGATGTGTTCGGTATTCTAAGGAAAATTGACAATTTAGAGCAATAGCTCAACTCAAAACAAACTTAACTTGCAGCTCATGCAGTCACCGAGGCCAACTGTGTGAGACGAGTCCAATTGGATTGCAATGCTGTGTTGAGTGCGGGGGCTCACTGCTACTGAGGGACCCTTTGAGGCTCACTGTGGGCTATCACGTGTCTTTTCGTCTTCACAGCTGTTTCGCACAGACACAGACAGCAGCACTGCTCGAGTGCTCGACTGTTGCACTGCCAAGTTAGGTTCATTTGTTTTGAGGGCAAAGTGGCCCGTATACAGTGTTTCGGTGTGGCTGTGTGTGACTGATTGTTCAGGGGCGAATATCTCAAATCAAGTTTGAATCTAGTTTTGTTTTATCAACAACTTCCTATCGCTACTTTCACGATGAGTTGTACATTGTCACACGAATCTCGAGCCATGTTGGCTGAATTGCTTGCAGCAGAGAAGGAAGACACTCGTGGGTGGTTGCGAGCTGAGATGGATCGACTTGTAGACCCAATGCTCGACTCGATGTTCCGCAGAATTCAAACCAAATTGACCAATGGACTGGAACAAACTCAATCGAGTGGCTGTGCACAAGTGGGGAGTCGAAAAACATGTCTTCACGATCAATTAACTGATGCACAAATACATCATAACTACTTTTGATTCTATTTCCAATCAACAACTGAGGTCTGTATCTATCAATGTATACTATCCAATAATATCCAAATTGTCAATTCATTCCCAGCAGTCAATCTCAACCCATGAAGCTCAAGGAGGAAATTGAGCCAATGCCGACAGATCAAAATTGGAATAATAATGAGGAATGTAACAATCATCAAATTAACTTGCCAGACAGTGAGATGCAACAACAGCCTCAACCTCAACAACTCGTTCACATTATACACAATGAACATGATGACGATGAATGTGATTGTGAGGAATGTGTCGATGGAGGGATTGAGGTGAAGGTAATAGATGAAAAGCACCAAGAGAATGAAGAATCATCTCGACCTGTGAAGAGACTAAGACTGGACACAACTCAACCAAACAATGCACAAGCAGAGGTGACCAGACAGTCCACGATACTTCCAACGGATGAAGCACAGTTGAACGAAAATACGAGACATGATGAAGAAGGTGATCGAATGGGAAGTGAACAGAGTGAGGGTGAGTTTGTCGTGAATGTTTGCAAAGTATTCTCCTTGTTGTGTTCATTAGTCATCGACACTCGAGCAACCATTGGACATTGCTCTCGAGACAATTCTGATCAATCTATGGTGATTCAACAAGAGGAAAGGGATGCAAACAATGCCATTAGAGAGGAAGTTGTCAATGAATGCACTACTAATCCAACTCAACCAAACCTTGTCCAACCAAATCGTCATTTGCAATGTTCACATTGTCTGAAATCATTTGATTGCAGATCTGCTTTGCAGAGACATTTTCGAGTGCACACAGGTGAACGTCCATTCGAATGTGATCAGTGTGACAAACGATTTAGTCAAGCTGCCACTTTAACCCAGCACCAGCGGATTCACCAGAATATTAAGAATTTTCGATGTACTCAATGTGAAAAACAATTTACTCGAAAAGATTATCTTGACACTCATCTTCTAGTACATTCCGGAGGGAGACCATTCGAATGTCGTCATTGTGAAAAATCGTTTGCTCAATTGATCACTCGGAACGCTCACGAACAAGCCATCCATCTGCATGTGAAGCCATATCGATGCAAACAATGTGCTCACACTGCCACTCAACGAGCAAACATAATCGCTCACATTCGAGTAGTCCATTTTGGTTTGCCTCGATCCATCAAACAACAACGAGCACTCAACATCATCGATGATCGAGATCCGAGAGAGTTGGTTGAGAAAGTTTGACTCACTTTTTTATTATCCAACACACCGAACAAAACATCATTTTAGAGAAAAATTAACCCATTTCAATCTTATTATTTTTGAATTATTTTTGAATGATATTTATTATCATATGATGCTACATTATATGATACTACGTTATGATACATTTTGAAACAATTCAGAACAATAATACAACATGATCGTAATTAAATAAATGCTAAATATAATACTTGTCAACAGGATCGATATTATTATGATAGTGATTGTCAATAATGTCCGAAAAGTCTTCATCTTTGTCGTGCCATTCTTCTTCTGTGCGACTGTATACAATTAGACGAGTCAGAATTTGAGTACGTTGCATCATCGTGCTTCGAAGGACTTTTCGCAAATTTGATCGAAATGATTGTGTCTATAAGAAAATAAATCGCAATCGCATACACGCCCTGTCCAATGACACGTCTATTTCGATCCATATACGCGTTCACACCAGAATATAGTTTTTTTTGTTTATATCCTAGTGTGATCGCATATATTGATTGAAACTGGCATGTCAATGAGCAAGGAGATTATGCGATTGTTTTGTATTATCCTTTAAGCATAACCATTTTGACCAAATTTGTAAATAGTCATTCGAAACACGACTATGCGAAATACTCAAATTTGTTGACTCGACAAATTTATACAGAATCAACACACCGGATATATCTATAATTTGATGATTTGGGTTGTACTGATAACATAAACAATGCTATAGCACTAGTAGCTATACTACATAGTACTAAAAGTGATAGATTCTGAACCCAAATGGTTCATCATGTTCTCTTGTTGGCGAATGAGACGATACGGGAACAAACAAACAAAAGAAATAACTGCGGAAAAGAGAAAGAATCGAAAGTAACTAGTATTGAACCAGCCGCTGGTATTATGAAACTTTGTAGCTATCATAAATCAAAATAAGTAATGCCATTGGCATAAAAGTCGGAGCGAGAGTATGCAAAACATTTGTTTATCCTTTGACCAGTTGTGTTCCAAATCAGTTCATATACAACAAAGGTGGGCAATTTTTTCCTGATAATTGTCACAAAATGGTCATTTAATTTTCAAAATATATACCTAGATCTTTACCAATTCGAACAATTTTATAATCTTCAATTGCCAGTTGATCAAAAATTACGGTTCATAAAACATATTTTTGCACTAATTGAGGGATTGTGAAACTGTACCTTTGACATATCGAATTTAAAATCAATTTTAGCACTGAATAATTAGAAAATATATTAATTGCATTTTTTGGCATTTGAGTTTTGGAAATTGCCAATGTGATCAATTACCAATTTGTAGCTCATCCCTGATTTAGTACATTAATGCATGCAATTTTCATTATTAAATAACATCCCAGATTCAATCAACAACAAAATATATGGCAATATACTCTATATTGAGTATAATTGGGGTTGGTTTATATTGGAAGTTTTGGGAATATATTCGTGTTCTTAATTTAACTCTAATTTGAAGTGTTTTAAAATTTTAAACTGCCGAATAATAAACTCTTTGTACATTTTTGAAAGATCAATTTATAAGCACAAATGAATCATATTGATGTATGTATGTATGTATGTATGTATGTATGTATGTATGTATGTATGTATGTATGTATGTATGTATGTATGTATGTATGTGTGTGCGCAGATTTGTAGGATCGATTCCCAGTTCGGGCAACTTTTTTTTATTTTTTTAAACTACACTAAGTCTCGCTTTCTGCCCGGCTTGCCGGACTTTTCTTATATATATGAATTTATTCGTCTACTTGTACAAATATATGTAATCGTTGGTCAATTTAGATTAATTTCATCAGTACAATTTAATATATATTCGTACAAGTACCGAAAAATTAATGTTTTTCCTTTTGGGACTTGTGCAACATTTGCAAATCATCGATACATTCAGGGATAATTTCATCGAAACACTTTGACAATTGTCACTTTCTCAATCAACTCTCTCGGATCTCGATCATCGACAATGTTGAGTGCTCGTTGTTGTTTGATGGTTTCAGGCAAGCAAAAATGGACCATTCGAATGTGAGCGTTTATATTTCCTAGCAATGTGGCAGTGTGAGCACATTGTTTGCATCGATATGGCTTCACATGCAGATGGATGGCTTGCTCGTGCTGGGTCAGAGCGTTCAAGCTCACAAACGACTTGTCACAATGTCCACATGAAAATGGTCGCTCTTCGCAATGTATAATATAGACCTTCATATGGAGTTGATCGTCTTAATTCATTCAAAGAATGGTTTTTAGGAGAAAATTTTAAATTTGCTTGTCTAACATGCCTTTTCAGATTTCGAAAAGATGTAAAGCTTCAAAAACAACGTGTGCAACGACCTTGGGATGGTATTTATCACGAAGACATGTTGGATAAACACTTCCAGTCCTGTGATCTTGTGAAAAATTTTGAAAAGGCATTTCCTAATATTTTTCATTTGAAAGAAATTTTTAAAGAATTCAAATATAACCATTGATTAATATCTTACTTATTAATATTTCAAATTTAATTTAACACTAACAAATAAATTTAAAATTTAATTGTAAATTTAACAATAAAAATGGTTTGTTTCTGGATTTAATTCTGAACATTCTCAACAATGACTGCAAGAATGCTGCCGTCTAGGACATATGATGAGTGACTTTTGGCCTAGTTGAAGCAGATTCCCCATTTTGTGTAGCTAACTAGAAAATATCCTGCTACAACATTGAGCAATCATTTGTTCCCGCCATGGCTAGAATAAAGCAATCTCCACGCAAATTTTCTGGATGTTCCAATAAAGTTCGACCAAAAGTACTAGTCTTTACGGCGGCTAGAATATCTGCGCCTGCCCAGGGTGGTGCCAATTATGTATCGTGGCGTTATCGCCCTGCTACCGTTGATATCCGCGAAACATGTCGAAAGTCAACCGAACTGCTGATCCGCAAGTTGCCCTTCCAACGGTTGGTTCGTGAAATCGCCCAGGGCTTCAAGACCGGCCTTCGATTCCAATTAACTGCCATGATGGCTCTCCAAGAAGCTTCCGAGGCTTTTAGAACATTCATAAAGAGCGTAATATGATGCAATTTTCTACGCTAGCAATAGCAATTAATAAGCTGAGCTCAGCTCAGCAATAACTATTAAGCTGTGACATTTGCTTTGAAAAAGTCTACAACAACAAAAAATCGAACCCATCGCTATTTTGGTTTACTAGAAAATTGTGACCACACATTTTGTTATTATTGTATTTTAAAATGGCGATCGCCATATCAATATTGCCGTAAGACTTGCAGGACCTGCCGAACAATATCAAACTATTGTGTAAAATCAAAATTTTATTTCAACAAAAATAATTTTAAAAAAGAGTGGCATTTTTAAAATACTACGGTATTCATATTAATTGAGATTTAACCTTACCCCGTTTTTCAGCAGTGACGTTTTTGGATGTGCTTTTCAACGAAGAAAGCCCGTTATTCTGAATACATACAATAAATTTATATTTTAATATCACACCTTTGTAATATTTTATCTTAATTGTATCCAAAAAAATTGTAAATTGTAAAACATTGTTTGGTTTGGCTTACATTTACTTCAATAATAAAGAATTTAATATTGTTTACTGAATTGTGCTTTCCCTTATTATTTTCTTCATGATGATGAGACGGCACATGAAGTGTCAACAAAGCGGCTTGCTGTACCAGGTACTACAAAATCGTGAAATCACAATTATGATACAAAAATTTGGTCTTTTATTGAATTATAATGGACAAACAGTTGATCCCTTATCAATGGGTCATGATTCAGGAATCCATCATTGGTTTGAGATTGTGAATTATTGAGCGAAATTTGAAGGCGAATTGATTGAGGTCGAAATGGTTGGTTCAGTTGGTGGAGTATTTGACTGAATTGAGGTAGAATTTTGATTATTTAAAGTTGATGCATTCAAAGTGATAAGTTGATCAATGTTTGAAGTTTGAAAGGAGAATGAAGTTTATTGATTGTTGTTTATTATTGAGTTCCATTGCTTGATGCTCTTGTTGAATTGAATTTAGATTATACTCAATTAAACTTGATTCCATAGAATTGATGCTGGGACTGTGATTATTTGAATATTGGTCGAATTGAAACAAAGTGTTAGTTGGAATTGAATCGAGATTAATTTCGTCAATATAATTTAAATCTCTACTTGAATTTGAATCAACCAAAATTGGAATTGATGGGTCTAGTGATGTGATACTGATCGACTGATCGTGATTGAGAATCGATTGATCCAGATGATACAAGTTTGATTGACCTTCGAGTGGATCTGAGTGGATTGCGGACGAATTTACAGTTAAATTTGAGTGTTTTAAAGCGGATTCGGGTTTGGCATTATATTGATTCTCGAGATTCGATTTATCCGAATTGGCACTGAACTGTTCAAGTTCCACAGAAACAGATTGATTAGTCAATGTATTAGACGGAAGTGTGATGCATTCAGAGAGTAGAGTAGAGACACGAGTTTGTGGGTTCGGTTGATGTCCAAGTTCTTGATGTTTTGACAAGCGTGAACGCAATTTTGAAACCGTTAAATCTTCTGAATGTTTGATGACAGAATCATTTTCGGTAAATAATTGTTCCAGTTCATCTAAATCAATTTCATCTTGAAAAGTTCTTTTAAATAACTGACTATTAGAATCGGATATGGAAATATCCAACAGTTCGTTATCTGGTTTCGATGATTCGTGATATTCTATGGCTTGGTGCTGTTGTTGTAGCACTACTTCACAATCAATTTGATGATATGTTTGAAGATGGTCCATCAACAAACCTTTTCTATTTCTCAAAAGTTTACACTGATTGCAAGGTAGGTTCACTTTTTTGTGTATCAAACGACAATGGCGGTATAGAATATTTTTGTTTTTGAACTCCTTGCCACACCTACAAACTTTACACATGTACGTTTGTTTTGGATGTACATTAAGAATGTGCATCCTAAGAAATTGATTGTTTGTGAAAGATTTGTTACATTTAAGACATTCTACTGCGTATGGATCCAAGATATTGTTCACGTGTTGATCAAGTTCAATTTGATGATATGTTTGAAAATGTTCCAGCAACAAATCTTTTGTATTTTTCAACATTTTGCATTGATCGCAAGGAAAGTTTACTTCTTTGTGCACCAATCGGTAATGGCATACTAGGGTTCTTCTAGTTTTGATTCTTATACCACACCAACTCACTCCACACTTGTACACTTGTTTTGGATGTACATCCTGATTGTGAGTGTAAAGCGAACGTTTGCTTTTGAATGATTGGTCACATTTAGGACAGTTCATTGATAGATTCGTTTTGATTTTTTCAAGTTTAGTGACTTGAAAGCCTTGATGGCGTCCTGTTGGTTGCTGTGAATGCAAATCTTGATTTGCAGAATACACTAAATGTTTGTTCAATTCATTTACATTTACATTTATTTCATTTGCACCAATTCTTTCTAATAACTCTTTATTAAAATTATGACTATAATCAACTGATGGTTGTTTTGATTGTTCTGGTATCAGTGATTGATTAGCTGTTTTGTGGACTTCAATTTGATGATATGTTCTAAAATGTTCAAACTTCATATCTTCAGTATTTCTCAACATTTTGCATTGATCGCAAGGAAAGTTTACTCTTTTGTGCATCAAACGGTAATAGCGGTATAGGCTATATATTGTTTTGATACTTTTGCCGCACCCGCTTACTCCACATTTGTACACATGTTTGGGATGTAAAGATTGAATGTGACTATATAGCAATGGTTTGCTTTTGAAAGATTTGCCACATTTAGAACAGTTCATTGATTGTTGATAATCTATAATAATAGAATGAAGAGTTTGAAGGTGTAACAATAAATCTTTTCTTTTTCCAATCATTTTGCATTGATCACAAGGAAAGTTGACCCCATTGTGTGCCTCTTTTCGGTAATGCTCCATCAGGACTGGGTATAATTGGAACTTCATACCGCACCCGCTTACTTCACAAGGATGCAATCGTTTGGAGTGGACACATGAACGGTGTAAGGGAATTTTTGTTTTGTATGATTTTCCACATTCAGGACAGTTCAACAACGATTGATTGGTTGATTCTTTGAGTTCATTGACCTGATGCACGATTGGTTCTTGATACAGTTGCTGCTGTTGATGCCTATTTATATTCGATCCAATCAGTCCATTATCGCCAAAGATTACGGCTTTTAACTGTTGATTATAATCATTGTAATAATAATCATTATAATTATCATTGATCACTTCAATTTTCCCATTATTATCTTGATCATCACAATCAAAACTCGAAGATTTACTTGGCAACGGATTGGATTGAATTCAAGAACCGACAATGGGCTTGGAATGAAATGGAACCATTTGAGGATGAAGAGGAAGATGAAGAAGAATGGGAAGATGCTGAAGTAGATGAGGACCAAGAAGATGAAGATGAGAATGAAGAATAGTTTCAATTTATCTCATTATTATCTAGTCAAAATTGATCCCACAAATTGTGTTTCATCTAAATAGTCTTAATCTGGTCTCACTCTATGTCACACTTAGTGATAATAAAATGTCTATTTGGCATTGATAACAAATGCAATCTTTATTGAATGCATTTTAAAAAGTAGTAGTTCATAATTCATCTCGAGTGATCAGTCCTGGAGGTAACAAACTTTGCAAGTCTTTTTTATCTGTATCGAGTTTGACTGTGTGCAAGTTGGCACACAGACGAAATGGCTGTCGAGCTAGACGCAGGCAGTCCACAATTCGAGCTCCTACATCAGGCTCAATTGGTGAATTAATGGGAACACTGTCATAGTCACACATGTTACAGCTTCCTAAATTGTGAATCAAATGGAGCACTTGTAGGCTAGGAAAGACTTGAGCAAGACGAAGTGATTCGGTTTTGAGATGAGATTTGGGCCAAATTGTCAAGGTTAACAGACGAACTGAGGACACTGGGATAATTTCGAGTTGGGGCGTGGGCTCCTCAGTAATAATTTGGTAGAAGTATAATTTCAAATGAACCAGTTGAGACAATTGGGACAGACATCGAGCCAACTTGTTCGTCGGAATTGTCCAAATGTCTAGACACAGACTGTGCAGAGATATAAATCGTGCACAAAACTGTTGCATGTTTTCATAGTGAGAATCAATGGGGCAAAGAACACGGGCACGAATGAACTTGGTGGCCAACTGTGGATCGAGTCGATTCAACTCATTCTGTTCAATTCCAGGGCCACATTCAACATGAAGATCATCTCCAGTTGCGTATTGACGTAGTGATGCAAGCAGTGACTGTACTGGATAGAAACCACCACTGGTGAAGGTGGTCAGACAAGACAGAATGGACAGTTCGGGATATGAGTCACAGATATTAATGTTGATTCTGAGATGTCGCAGTGTTTCGAGTCGATTGATCGAGTTGAAGAGAGGGAGCATTGGGTTAATGTTAGGATTATTGGCGATTCGACGTTGAGCTAATCGACTAAATGAAATGTTATATGTTTTAAGGCTTTCAAGTCTCAACGAAACCAGACTTGTGGCATAGTAATTGATCAGACGAGTCACTTGTTCCAGGACTCGAATTGTCAATTGAAATGGAAAAAATATTTTCAGTGTAAGGTGTGTGATGTTGGGCAAAATGTTCATGAGTGGTGTAGTGAATCTTTCGCTTAGAGAATCACAACCAGCCACTCGTAAAGCATCGAACTCAATCTGTTCATGTGTTCGAACTGGTGCCCAGGGCAATCCATCCTCGCGACGAACATGCTCGATCAAGGAGCTACCAAATGGATTCTCATAATCGTTCACTTCTTGATTCCTAACAGCAATCACCAGTGTATTACGACTTCTCAAGTCAACCTTCTGCAACCTCGCCCAATTGGTGCACACTCGACCAACACTGCGAATCATGTCACTGACAGGAAGCTTCTTGAATATTAACAAAAGACACAGATCATCTATTTGGGACCATGAACGTGCTTGGGGATCCATGTTGAGGTGATGAGGTTGGTGAGTGAAATCGAGAAAAATGAGTCCCAAAGCAGACTAACAAAACCCTTATTTCTCAAGTTCCCAGTGTTACACGATGTTACGCAGAATTATGGATCAAAATTGAGGTAGAGCTTTCAGGTAAACTAAAAATTGGACACAATGCCTTCTGTAAGTCACAAATTGTGCCGCACAATAATAAAGTATTAAACGTATTGAGAATATTTTTATCTGAGGAGAGTAGGATACTGCTCGGAGAAATTCACAAATGAAGTTACTCTACTATTTTGTACTAACACTTTATTGGGAAGGTTCCATGTTAGAGGGGCAATGCACAAAAACGCCACTGAATTAGTTCTGCATTATCAATTGAGCTTGTAAGCCTGAGGGTACGCCTGCTTTCCTTGTGCAACTGAACTATGGCCGTTCTGTGCATGCGCAGGAACACTGTTTTGATCAGTTGGCTTTGTCCAGTGGAGTGCACTGAGTGGACGCTTCTTGTTCGCTATTTGTTGTGTGCCTGTTGTTTTTGGTGTCTCGACATTGATCATCTCACTCATCAGCCAACTGTCTCCAAATGGATCAATTCAATCACGTGAATATCAAACAAGAGGATGATGATGATATGAAGGAAGTTTCAATCAACAATGAGGAAAAACGACAGGACAAAGAAGGTAATGATTTGTTTGTAATGTTTACTTTGAATTAACATTTATTTTTTAAATTCCAGGATCATCATCTCGACATGACAACACATCACTTTTGAACATTTACATCAAACAAGAGTTCGATGATGATGATGAACACAAGGAAGTTTTAATAAACAATGAGGAGAAACAACTGGAGAATAAAGATAATAATGATGGTTGGTGATGATTACTCTTTGTACGTACAATATGCTGACATTTCTTTTTCAAGTTCCAGGATCACCTCAACATGACAACACATCACCATCAAATGTTTACATCAAACAAGAGTTCGATGATGATGAGCATAAGGAAGTCTTAATAAACAATGCAAAACAACACTCAGTTCAAGGTTGCACTAAAGTGAAGAAAGAAGAAGAAGGTGGTGAAATCAAATTGGAATGGGATGGTGACGAGTGTGACTGTGAGGAGTGCAGAGTGGAGCGAGAAATAAAGATTGAATTCAATCAAACCAATGCAACTGAACAAGTCAACCGCAGCCTAGGACCATCAGAAGCCAACAAAGGTAAGCAATTTGGCTTGTGCAGTATATGTTAATCCATAAGTCATTTGGGTGCTCGAGTAGATGCATCTCAACAATGCAAATGTGTCAAAAAGAAGAAAGACGAAGAAGATGACTGTGAATACATTGGGTTGTGGGACAAGGATTGTGGCTGTAAAAGATGCACTAAAAATCGGAACATATCGATTGAACTCAACCAAACCAATGCAACCGAGAATCAACAAGTCAACCCAGGGCCATTAGATGCCGAGGAAGGTAATATTTATTTGTTTGTTCTGCGAATTATATCCTAAAAGTCATTTTTGTGTTCATCAGATGCATCACGCAAACAGACAATTCAAGTAAGCAAACGTATGGAGAAGGAAAAAGGTGCACAAGATCGTGGGGGTGGCGATGATGGTGAAAGAGAAGAGGATGATGGAATTGATTCGGAAGATGCAGAAGTGGGGGACGGGAATGTTGGTGATCTGGCAGAGAATGATGAAAATAGTGAGGATGGAGATGAATTGGACGAAGAAGGTGGTGAAGTTCAAATGAGCGATGAAAGTGAAGACGACGAAACAGAAATCGACGATGAGGAATATGAAATGGAGGTTGATGGTGATGAATCGAGTGATGAGGAGACAGAAGTGGACGAGCAATCTGACCGAGAACCAGAAAGCAATTCCCTCAAATATAAAATGGTCCAGAAAACAGCTCAAATTGAGTTAGTCCGAATTGGCAAACTATACAAATGCACTTTTGAAGGATGTGACAAACAATCGAAATGTAGCCGCGATCTTATGCGTCACATTCGTACCCATGCATTCAAATGTACCTGGAGTGGTTGCAGCAAGACATATTCCACTCAAGAAAAGGTGCGGAAGCACTATCTTCATCATACTGTAGAGAAGGAGTCTTCCAAGTGTACTTGGAAAAGCTGTAGTGAAGCGATACCCAAATACACAGACGTGGTTAAAACCAAAGGCTCCAGTGATCGTATCAAACGGCCAATTAACGCCTTCAACGTGTGGGCTAGGACTGTACGACGCAAAATCGTCGAACTTCGTCCTAATATGCGCCATTCAGGAATATCAATTAAACTTGCACGATGCTGGAGGGGGCTAACTGAGAAGCAACGACAGCCGTTTGTTGATGAAGCTGAACGTCTTCGGCTGCTGCATATTAAACAGTATCCTGATTACTATAAACTACACCCACTACAAAGACGCCTAATTTGAGTGAAGCTGTGATTGTTAGTACCAATTAGTGCACTGTCAACTTTAACAAAACAAAATACAATTGTCAATATTAAGCAAAACACTCGAGTAGGATGTATTGCAATTCAATGATTGAATATTATCAGATTAATCAAACATAATCACTAAAACAACTTTATTTAGAACTGAATTTACAAGGTGACTCAAATCTCAAAGCTTCGCTTTTCGATTTGTCGCTTTGCGAACGTCACCTTGTAAAAACGCGCCTACGGCGCGTTGTTGGATAAATCAGTTTTAAATTATGGAATTATGGCATAAATTGGATATTATTTTAAAGTTACCTGTAAGTATATTTGTCTGTCCAATTTTGTGAGCTACAATTGTAAAAGAAGAGTTATTGAGATAAGAATTGCTTTAATTGCTTTTACTACTTTATATATTTACACAAATATGTGCGCGATTGACATACAATTCTGTGAGTGCTAATTCTGAGTATGTGTGAATGTTATTGTTTGTCTTATTCAATTCTTATTGCAAATGTACTTATATTGTGATGGTACATGAGTGATATAGTTCTGTTCAAAAGAAAAGAATAAAGAAAAAAAGATTCTTCAACCGGTCATGTGACCATTCCATCATGCTTCAATGTTTCAAGAATGGAAAGCAAAAAACATTGTATTCACCTCGCTTGAAGTTAAACCGCTATTGGTAGTGATTAGATTTGGGATAAGCGACCACTCCACGCTTCGGTTTTCCATAACAACAACTTCCCGAACAGCAGGTAAATCATAGTTTCGGTATTTGAAGTTTGGTAACCCAGAATCGTGCCTCTTTAACTGGATTCCCATCACCTGAGAACTTTCGGTAAACGAAGTGTCCATTGGTCTGTATTGAGTATAGAGACGATTGTTGGCTTGTTCCAACTCATGTTTAAGAGTGACCAGAATGTCTTCTTGAAGTATATTAGACACTTGAAACCAAAGCTGATTGCTCTTGCCCATGTCTCTGTTGCGATTCGACCGACAATCGTTGAAGTTGTACATCCGTAAACGGCTCCTTGAACTTTAAAAAACCTAGCGCCAGGAATTGGATCTTTGACAGATGTGTAGCCGATTGAGCCCAATTCGATAGAGTTGTTGAACAGTTTAATGTCCACAAATTCTGGTTCTGGCCTGAAAACTTTCTGGGTAAGCTAGAAAAAGCGTCGGATCCATTTGCAAAAAGTCACAACATTCCGAATATGTGCCATTACAGTCAGCTTTCCTCTTCCTTTTATTCTCAAAATGAGAGCACGGCATTTGATATATTCTCGGTGAAATAATTCTGGACCCAAATAATCAATCTCAGGTTGGCCATTCCTGCCAAATACAAATTCTGCCTAGGTTGGTCAGATTCTTGGTGGAGCAGCATCAACTGGACTTGAATTACATTATTGGGATTCCAAAAAAGCACTAATCTAGCTTTAAACTATCTTAGTTATTTGTCGATCATGTAGAGAATTGAGACAATTTGTCCTCTGATATCTGATATCACGTTAAGCTGTTCCATTTTAAATGTTATTACCATGGTATCACTGATTAAGTTATTATTCGCATTTAAGGAGCACGCTATTCGAGAGGCAAGCTTTCATTATACGTTGAACCGCAAGTCGATTCTTTTCTCATCGTACAATGACGATTGCGCTACAGTTCATTTCTTCTTAATCCAATTTGCCCGGAGTAAAATGCAAACTGGAACAACCCATTAAAAAACTTCGTTGATAAAGTGGTCGCTGAAAACTGATGAGGTACTTGAGGTACAGATGCAACACAGGCGATAGCAATTAGGATGATAACAAAAGAAAGTTCGTGATACCAAAGAAATGTATTAATCTTTCTCTTGCCACTATTGCATAATGTAAACACAATTCAAACGAACTCGACTATTTTAACCTAACCGACCAAAATATGCCGTATTCAGAAAAATTTGTACTTTAAATTTAGGTGCTGTGCCACCCCCATTGCCCATTTAATGTATAACAAACCAGTTTCAAAGTTTACTGACCGTGGGAAGCAGACCCCCTTAACGCCACTGGATAAAACCAATGTTGTTGTAAACTGATGCTCTATTTTGTTATATGAATGGGGGGATAACACAATGAACATTGTTTGTTTGTTTAATGTGTCATGTGTGATCATGTGGGTTGACAAAAAATGAGATTTGATTAAGACTACATTAACAAGTCAACCCAAACGCTTCGCGTTTGCAGCGTTTCACGCCGCAAACTGCTACGCGTTTGCAGTTGACTTGTTAAAACCCGCCGCTTGCAGCGGCGGGTTGAGGTTCTGGTTGGTGGATTTTTCACAAAGCACACAATTTCTCTCTCGGCATCGTCGGTATCATTGACTCCGTACAGTGTAGCAACATCGGCACTGGTTGGCTACGAATACTGGTGGCCATTGCTTTGGCCAACCTCGATTTTGAAACACCTCCGTTTGCGTGCTCAGTGTCGTACGTGTATTTAAATTAGCGACACAATGGATTGACTTCCATGAGAGTATCATGCAGCAGTGCCATCAACTCTGGAACACATTTATGGATGAATTTTTGTTCATCTTAGCATCTGGTGCATCTGCTGTGTCCAACACACTGGTTTGATTGTAGATTGGTGAACGAATGTAGGACCCGATGTTGTATAACATATACTTGATGCCACCCTGAATCTTGAAGTAGTAAGTTCCCGGCCCATTCATGTCCATTTTCTTGTAAACAACACACGCAATTGACAATGCATTGCTGTACTGGCGGATGAAGTTGATGAATTGAGAAGACAATGACTGCCCAGTGAAGAGTTGCTTCAACAAATAGTGGTATTGCGGCAGTGGAAACTTGATGAGTTTTAAACAGGATTGGAACTATTTGGGAGTTGGGACACCTCGTTGTTTTATTTGTGTATGTTATGTTGTTATGCATGGCGCCACATTCACAACACATCTCACTCCTCTGACCAACCTCAAATCGGGTGAAATATGTTTGACCATCGATCATGTACTACTCAGTGAGTAGTACTCACGGTTTAATGCACACTTGTATTTGGATGTGGTGAAGTGATCATCGAGTGGGTTAACATTCAAACGTGTAGTTTCAAAATGGAGTAAACAATTTTTTATTATGTACAGTTTAGTAAAGCAATAAAGCGCATTATAGTCGGTCACAATAAATGGCATGCCGGCACACACCAAAGTGAAGCTGTTCGAGAAGTTTATCTAAATACATGAAAGGCTAGTAAAGGAAAAGAATAAGTGAATGCAACATGTCCCTATTACAATCAGACCATAAATTGAAGACAATAAATATGGTGAAAACAATTAGAAAAATTATCACGATAAACACGAGGAAACATAACAATTGTCTTTAAAGACTTTTGTCTTCAATGTGCCTGTGTTTGTTTGAGTGAGTGTGCCAAATTCGAATGAGTGTGATTCGCTGGGCAATATATCAATTATTGACAGTAGTGGGGGTTAGGGGTGAAAGTGAACCACTAATCATGCTAACCACACTCACACACCCTCACACCACGCTTTCCATCTTTATTCATTAGCCCTTTCAGTCCGACACGGCAGATCATGTTGGGATTTTTTATTTAGCTCAATCTCATGCCCAATAAGAATTCTGTAAAGTATTTCGGTCGGGTAATGTGTCAAAGTCAAGATATACTCAAAAATGTTTGAACTAAAAAGTTGTATTGAAATGTGTTGAGTTTGACTCAGTGTTCTTAGTCACGTGATTAGTCTCACTGAAGAGTTTTAAATGTGTAAGTTGGCAAGACGTGACTTTTGCACTGCTCTAGAGTCCGAGCGGGGAGGATTCTTCTCGCTACTTCGAATTCCCCAAAATGGGTTTAATCAACTTTGTATACTACTTTTCAGTTTAGAATATCAATGTTAGACATATAAATGATAAGATATTCAAATATTAGGCCAATCTAAGTAATATTGCCCATCCAATGGACCCTGTGCTTGAAGGGATCAAAAGTCAAAACATTTATTTTTTTAAAACACGACTTTTGATCAGATATGATAGGGTCTGGTAAATCTTAGGGTTTATGCTTGTTTATTAGCTGAAATTGCTTAAAGACACATCAATGAATAAATCTGATAAGTTGAATAAAATAAAATATGGCAAAAATCTCTAGATATATTATGTCAAAGTATCGGGAAGAATTCAATTCTTCCCGCTCGGACTGAAGTGAAATTCCCTTTAGTTTTATAAAAGTATACTTCGCAGCGCACTTTGCATTGTAATGTAACATGATTATGCGTATACGCGAAATTTAGATATAAAGCTCAAATATTTACAAAACGTGAATCAATTAATAACTTTTAAGCATACCATTAGATTCAGCGTAAAAAATACTATAAGATTGCATTTTAAAATTGAATTTTTTTAACAGATTCTACGGGAAAATATAAATTTAATAGAAAATAATATTTTCTGCCTTTGAGTAGTGCTTTTGTTTGTGACTCTACTTCCACAGTGTTCTTACTTCTACTGTGTTAGTCTTCTTTTGCCACGTCATCGACTACTCATCTTAGCCTACTTCTACAGTACAAAAAACTCCGTACCTTTGAGCGATCCCACCACGACGACGACGACGAAGCTTTTCGACTTTACTTTAATATTATAAAGATTCTATAGATTATATTTATAAAATTCCCAAAATATGTAGACAAAATTTAATTGGAAAACTGAACAATATATTCTGAATAGAATGACAATATTAACTGGTAACGTACATGTGTCATTTGTGTGGCAATGTATTGAAGTTCGATTGGAACTCCATTGGAAATGCAATCCATCTTGCAGGCAATCCATCGATTCAGCTTCTGCACCAGAATTTTGAGCTGTTCCACAGTCCGGAACACGGCTCCTTTTAGGATACGGTTAAGCCAACCAGAAAATTTTTATCTGGCCAGGTATATCGAAAGTCACAGAATTAGGATGAGAATCACAAGAAAAATTTAGGTCATTCAACCAAATAGCAATAAGCGTTTGTACATCTTTTTGGAGAATTTATGATTTCAATAAGAAAATACACCTTTGCAATGGATTATTTATTGATAGCATAATAAAACTTTAACAAATGTCAAACTTTCTCAACCAACTCTTCCGGATTTCGTTCATCGACGATGTTGAGTGTTTGTTGTTCTTTGATGGTTCGAGGCAAACCAAAATGGACCATTCGAATGTGAGTGATTATACTTGCTCTTTGAGTGGCACTGCAACCACATTGTTTGCATCGATATGGCTTCACATGCAGATGGATGGCTTGTTCGTGAGTGGTCCGAGGGCCTAATTGTGCAAAAAATTTATCGCAAAACCTACATTGATATGGTCGCTCGCCAGAATGACTTCGTTGATGACTTTCAAGATTGACTTTTTGTGTAAATTGTTTGTCACACTGGTCACATTGGAAAGGTTTTATATTTTGGTGAATCAGTTGGTGTTTGGTTAAAGTGCCAAGCTGACGGAAACGTTTTTCACACATGTCACATTGAAATGGACGTTCGCCTGTGTGCACTCGAAGATGTTGCTGCAATAAGGACAAGTAGTCAAATGATTTAGAACAATGTGAACATTGCAAATGACGATTTGTTTGGGCAAGGTTTGGTTGAATTAGATTGGTAGTGCATTCAGTGGCAATTTCACGATTACGATTATAGTATTCGGGTATTGCTCGAGTGTCGATTTTGTGTTTAGCTTTCTTCACACTTTTATTAGATTGAACTCTTTTGCCCTTTGCACTTTTGTGTCTTTTCGCATCATCATTCGATTGATCATCGCCGAAAACTTTCTTTGAAATTCGTTTACGAGTTGAAAATCGTACACCACTGGTTGATTGAGTCGATTGTTGGTTGTTGGGCTCAATGATGACAGCTCGAGCTATTTGATCTGTTTCAATGTTGGTCATCTGATTTGCTGTACTTGAGGAGATTGATTGCAGGTTGGAATGTTCATTCTCGTGTCCATCTTCAACGCCATCTCCATCTCCTGCAGCCACTTCATTGTTCAATTGATTGTTGTTGTTCACATGATCTAAATCGCAATCTCCATTGGCACAATCTTCACAATTGGAATTATGAAAATATTCATTTTCATCAAATTCATAATGATGAGGAATTTGTGTGTCTTGTCCTTCAGTCTGTTCATCTGTGGAAATATCATTTGAGGCAACATTGTTGAGGAAATCCAGTGGAATTGAAGTGATTGACGAACTGAGACATTCTTGCTTGATTTGTAGTTCGGTGTTGATTGGGTTGGTGGGTGATGGTGATGGAGACATGTCATTTGAGATGGTCGATTGATTGGTTTGATCGTTTTCCAATGGAGCCTGAACATTTAGTTGAGTTTCACCGGAAGATTCACCTTCACTCTGTTCACTTCCCATTCGGTCACCATCTTCGTCTGGTCTATCTTCGTTCAGTTGTAGTGCATTGGTTGGTAGTCTCATGGACTGTTTGACTACATCTGCAGATGGTTTTGCATTGTTTGGTTGATTTGATTCAATTCTTGGTCTCTTCACAGGTCGAGATAATTCTTCATCCACTTTGTTATCCACATCATTAGCATTATTCCAATATTGATCCGTCAAATTGTGGTTGGACTGTTCATTCGAGACTGGTGCATACGAACATGATTGGACTTGATGTGTTGGAATCTGCTCGTTTGTCATTGGTTCAATTTCCTCCTTAATCGTCATGGGTTGAGATTGACTGCTGAAAGTGAGTTAGAAAAAATAGATATTATTGGATACTAGAGATTGAGATATAGACCTCTGTTTGGGATTAGAAATAGAATCCAAATGAATCGATTTTTCATTTGAATCGTATTGAATCACTCGCGAATCAACTTCAACTTCATCATCTTCAGTCTTGATTGAGAAATGATTTGAGTGAGTTTGAAGATGAGATGGATGTAGTGAAGGAGGACAGTTGACATTTTCATGCATTTGTTGAGTATTTGTAGACATAGATTGCATCTGCTCGTCTGTTGCATCATTGTGATTTAGTCCAAGTCCGTGCACCGAATCGTTGCGATCCTTGTCCTTGTTGAGCCACAGTTCGAGATCGAGCAGCACTTTGGCATAGATTGCATCGATCATGCTGTTCACTTGTTGTTTGGCTTCAGATTTGGACTGAGACAAGTGAGCCAGAAAAGCACCTGAGTGCAGTAGAGAGTCTACTGGAGACATTGCCCACTCAGAATCGATGCAACAATTGACACAGGCGAGATGTGTTTGGTGTTCTTGGGAAGTGAATGAGAATTGGAGAAAAACTCAAATCAAACTGAGCTTTATTCGCAGTCGCAGTTCGTGTTGTGTTGTGTAAGGTGTAAAGTAAGTGAAGCCTCGAGCTTTGTCATATGCCTCACTTGCCTATTGTGTCGCGGCAGCACTGTTGCCCCTACTATTTTAGTACTGTGTCCCATTTGCATCGCCCTCTGTGAAAATTTTGTGAAAGTTTAGTTGTTTTGAGCCTAAAAATTTTAGGAAAAAAGCGGAAATATATTCTCGAGTTTAATCTCAATCTAACAGAAGTTTAGTAAAAGGATGTTGCATTTGTGTTGACATTTGCAGTATTCGAGTATTGTTGATTAATTTTTGCTAAAGTGGATGTCACTCTTTGAGTTAACTTTTGATTAATAAATTAATGCAATTTTGAGATGCGATTAAGATTTTATAAACCGAAACTTTAATCTACATTTTAAATCTTTCAATTTTAAATAAGTGTTAAGGTACAAAACCATTGATTTATGATTTATCAAAGCTGATATAGTCGAGTGTAATCTCAATCTAACAGAAGTTTACTAAAAAGGATGTTCAATATATAGCTAAACAAGATTCAATGTTCAACTGTTTATGATATCATAATATTAGTGACCATTTCACAGATATATGATTCACAGAGAATGATTATGTCGTTTGTTATTTTAGTTTTTGAAAAATTTTTAACAATGAAACTGAAATTGCGTTTGTTGTTTTTTACAAGTTTCTGCTTGGTCATCGATTCGAGCAATGGGTCAGCTTCGAAATGTTACTTCATCAACCAGGAAAGTAAAGAAACATGGAAATTGGTGTGGCAAGACAATTTTCAATCGGAGAATGTTTTGAAGGAAAATTGGGAAATCGATCAGGGAAACAGACTTGGTATGTTGCAACATATCAATTGAGGATGCTTATGCGATATATATGTTTAATTTACTTTATTTTTAGAATGGTATAACCAAGTAAGTTGTAGTTTAAAAGAGAATGTCAAACTTGAAGATGGATTTTTGGTGATGAGTGCAAAAGAGGAAAAATATAATCAGATGAATTACACTGGCGCAATGTTGACCACAAATAGAGAGTTTGGTTATGGAAGATTCGAAGCACGAGCTGCACTTTCGGTGGACAGAAATGTTTGGTCAATGATTTATACTGAAACAGGTGATTGGAAAAAAGATGGATATATTAAAATACATCAATTTGAAAATTTATCAAAAAGTTTGCATAGTGCAGTATTCTCCAACCAAGATAAAGCAGACAAAAATAACCAATTCAACATAGATTTTTCTTTATTTCATTTATACGGAATGGAATGGTCAGACACGGAAGTTAAATTCTTTATTGATGTCCATTACATTGAAACAATTCTGCGGTTACAGGACATAACTGCTAAATCCATTACTGCTAAACGCATTTTTTGCATTGGGGGCGGGGCTTATGCAACATGTAAAATACCGTCGGACATTACTGCTAAAAGACAATACTGCTAAACAATATTTGAAATTCACAATTAAATGATTAAATATGTTTTTAACCACGCACCATGTGAATACCAATTAAATTCTTGTATCTTAACATCTTCTTTTTACCTACACAAATCATTAAAAATTTTGCTTTTATTCATTCTTTACCTCTACTATGTTGATTTACTGCCGTCTCACAAATCAGTAATTCCCAAAACATTAAATGTCCTAACTTTCAAAGTGTTTCCTTAAGAAATCAAAACATCAAATCAAAACAAAGCACCGGAAAATGCTGGCCATATGCAACATGTTACAAGCATTGCTTGATTGAATCTGAATGAGCGCACAATCACTTTGCATTTGTTAGTGTACACTCAGTTGAAAGAAAAGTCAACACCATTGAGTGAACTTGTGAGGGTGTAAAAGAGTTTGAGTGAGAGCAAAGGTGAGGGTGCTGTCTCGACTGTCTGTCGCCGTCTAGACGTTGTCTGCACTGTAGACTCAACCTCCACTCAACTGTTCACTTTTACGAAACTATGAAAAACTTTTAGTCGTTGACTGTATTGCATTAGGGATGAAATATTGAGACTAGTCCTGGACAGGTAGTTCACATCAACCATTCCATTTCTAGGTTTCTCATGTTATTTTGGACACTCACTATTCCGACAATTTAATTGGGACAATGGAAGAAACTGCTAATATTACATTTACAGTGAATCCAAATCCAATCGGTACCAGCATATGCTGGAAGCATGAATTCTATTGAATAATTCCACTCAATTTTCAAAATTGGACATTACTGCTAAAAAGGGCTACAGTGCGCAAGCGCACCACTTGCAAGCAGGCACACCCACGTCGGCATTTGCTTTAATCTTTTTTATTTGATTTTAATTGACGCGTGCCACTAAGCATTGTTGTCCTGAGTGTGCGAGTTGTGCGCTTGCGCACTGTGGCACTTTTTAGCAGTAATGTCCAGTTTTAGCAGTAATGTCTGATTTCACACAAAGTTGGAAAATACAATTTCCAACACTTCTTAATAGAATTTGATTATTTGATAACGATCAATAATCATTTTATAAGGAGAAAACATTGAATGGAGATTGTTAGAATGTGGTTTTTGTTCCCAAAAACGTACCAAATATGCATTTCAAGTTGAAAGTTTTAACCCGACTAATTCTAAGCAAAGGCAAGTCATCAATTCTAACTAAGACCAATGCCGCATGCATTTAAGTGGCTAGCCAATTTAGAGAACTCGTTATCCAGACTTGAGGGAGGACTCCTTTGATTCATCATCCTTCTCAATCAGTTCTTTTATATTACAGTAAAACATTTCAACTAATCTCCCTTTAAACTTGGTGAACACTGTTCCATGATTAGCTTAGAATTCATATTGTAAAATGACAGTCATGCAATACTTCCACATCGCCTCAACCGATGAACACTTTCATCACGACGAAAGTGGTATCGAAATTAATCAGTTTCGTTTGACCTTGTCAGAATCACAGATACAGCGACAATACAAAGAAACACTTTCAACATTTGATTTAAACTACGAGAAAACCCGTTTAGAAAACCGACAATTGTAAATTTAATAAATGTTCACATTGTCATTCAAATTGTGAATTACACTGATCACTATTCATATTTGACGGTTAAAAATATTCTTTAAACGTCCTCATTAAGTTGTCTGAAGTAAATCTTACAGAGCATTTTCACTGGCAATCAATTTGGATTCTAGTCCACTGTATGCTGGGCGAGAGTAAACAATCAGAAGGAGACAGATGAGCAATCGGTAAGCGATAGAGAACAAGTAGGGAAGGTAGATAAAATAATATGTTTACTTTTGCAATGAGGACATTTTGAGTGAAATTGTCTGGTGCAAGCTCTTGTCGAGTTTGAAACTATTAGAAAGAATATGAAGACTTAAACAATGTTATTTCCATTATCATTAAATCAATTCAAAAATTAAAATCAATTGACAAATTTAGCAGTAATGTCTTTTAGCAGTAATGGCTGACGATATTTTACATTTTGAATAAGCCCCGCCCACAATGCAAAATAAGCGTTTAGCAGTAATGGATTTAGCAGCTATGTCCGGAGACCAATTCTGCTAAAGACAACTCAAAGGATCAAAACAGAACAACAAATTCGCTTTTGGATTGGGGTTCGTGATCTTCACGGACAACTTCCTGATAAGCACACTTGGAATTGTCCTCTTTTAATTGTGGATTATGTTCGAGTTTATGAGAAAGTGTCTAATCCAAATGTTGGATTGAAGGTAGAGATGTGTGATGAACAAAACGATGTAGATCAGTCGAGTAAGAAGCAAAGAGAAATCATCAAATCGATTTGTGGAATCAAAATCAGTTCTACAATCGTCCAGCTAGAACCCAACAGCAACCCCAATTCAACTTCTGTAAATTCAAATTCATTTTGGTCAAACATCAATTCATTCGGTAAGTATCACTCTAGTATGATTTAAAATGTATTTCTAAAATCCATTTTTACAGTTTACGGATCATTTGTTAGTGCAGTTGTACTTTTAATCGCTTTCATTGTCCATCAACGTTACCGGATCAACAAGTTGAAACAACCCAAAGTTCAGTCACCACGTTTGGAAGAAATTGAACTTGACAGCCGACATCAGTACGAGGCTATTTCCTATGATGATGTGAGAGAAACTACTTTCTAATTTTACATCTCAAATGGATAATTCCAAATTCTTGAAAATTGCCCAATAATAAATGATGTACAATATTACGTTCATCATTCAATAGTAATCAATAAAAATAACAAAAAACTCAAATACTATCACAAGAATACATGACTATAATTTTTTAAAGCGGTTTAGAAGCTTTGGAATTTTGATATATATGTCAGCGGCAAACCGAAGAACTCGTAACTTCGCGAATTGCCGAAAATTTGTCTCGGCAAATCGCGAAGTCACGGCATTTAAACGATTATTCCAGTTTGCCTAGTGGGATCACGGAGTGACTAGTCACTTCGCAAAGTTGCGGAGAGCTCTTCGGCAAAGTTAAAATCTTAAGCTAATTTGTTCTATTTATGATAATAAATGAGTCCAAATGTCCAAAATGTGAACAACAATTCCGGATTCCGGATGTGGACAAAGGTAAAGCAGACTTTAACAACATTCTGGGCGTTGTCATGGAAAACAATTTTGAAATTGACCTCTATCGAATTGGAACCAAACAGAGTATCCTTGACAAATTTTACACGGTTATGAAGCGAACACATGTCATAATAGTTTCGATTGTAAAAATAAGCATTATTGATGTATTTAGACTTATTTATTATCAATAATATAATAAATTAACTGTAGATCTTTAATTTGCCGAAGAGTACTCCGCGACTTTGGGAACTGACTAGTCACTTTGCGATCTCACTAGGCAAACTGAATAGCTAATCATTTTTCCGCTACTTCGCGGAGTGCCGAGACAAATTTTCGGCAATTCGCGAAGTTACGAGTTCTTCGGTTTGCCGCTAACATAAACACAATGTTTGCTGTAAAAATGGTCATCATGCAATCTGATTGCCAAAGCGGTTACACGGTTTTACAAGTAACAAGTAGGGATTGTAAAAACTACTTAAACGAGAGAAATTGGTGCTGGTGAAATCACTTTGAGTATTAAACTTATGGAAAGCTTTGATTCAAGTTCTTCGATTTTACTCGAAATACTTCAAGTTTGTTTGTCCATTTTCAATACTCATCATTCGAATATACCCAATCACCCTCATCACAATGTCCCGTCTGTCTCACTTACCCGATCTATGTATTCTGTCCATCTTCGCTCACATTCCTCTGGTTGAAGTTATTCGCACTATTGGCGGAGTGTGCAAAAATTGGTCTAGATTGCAGAGGGACGAGTTGAAGCGCAGAAGAACCCTGGGATTCTATCAAGATAAGTCAGACGACCAATTTTATTATGACGAAAAACGGAATCCATTTGGAAGCAGCTTAATCGAGCATGTTCGTCGTGATGATGGATCGCCCTGGGCGAGAGAACAATCACGCTGTCAGATAATGCACAATGCTCTACAAGTGCCTGGTGATGTACTGACCCAAGGATTCACTACTCGAATTGTACAAATCTTACCTCGAATCACTCATCTCAGTGTACTGCAATGTATTTCACGTTTTTCAGTGAGTTCTGTAGTGGGACAGATGATTCATCTGATTGATCATCATGCAACTAGATTGATATCGCTCAAAATTGATTTTCTCTATTACTACGATGACAAACCAACAGAGCGCGAACTCAACAATCTCGAGTGCAATGTGCTCGCCCTGTTTGACTGTATAAATGGGCTTAAATCACTTCGACATCTCATGTTGAATGTGAAAAATCGAGATATGATGAAAATTGGTCCCAAACTCAGACTGCCCATCATGTCTCGCTTGAACACTTTTTGCACTGCGGAACATAAATTACCAATTTATGTGTGGACTCAGTACGCAAACGAGGGAAATGTTCAAATTAATTGTGACAGAGAATGTTCGCTTGAGAGGTTGCTTCCGCTCGCTCCAGCGTTTTCAACCAAATTTGTTCGTGTCTTGGTTGAAAATAACCTAACTGTTCATGATTACGACAGAACCAGACAGTTTTGTGACCGATTCAGCTCACTCGTCAGTCTTTGTCTCACAATGGAATCAATGCCAATGACCATGTTGGCTCGATGTCTTTCACAGTTGACTCAACTGATCCATTTGAAATTGAAATTCATTTCTTGGAAGTGTCCAATTCCTCAAAATGAGCTAACACCTCCACTCAAAATCGCCCAAGTGTTATCAGTTCGTCTGCTCACATTGAACATCCACACCAAATCTCATCACGACACCGAACGTCTTCACATCTCCGAAATATTTCCCAACCTTCAAGTGCTCGATTTGAGTCACAACATTGAAAAGTGCAGTGAATGCGCTCTCAGTTGTGGCCAATCTATTGCCCGAAAAGAACCCAAATATCGTGCCCAATTTGAGCACTGCATGCGTCTAGCTCGACAGCCATTTCGTCGGTGTGCCAAGCTGCACACCATCAGAATCTATTCGCATTTAACGCATCGAAGTATTATTACAATTGATCAGTTGTGAATGTTTTTCTTTATTTTCATATCAATTAATCAATTTTTTATCTTTAAATAAATGTGGAGCTACAAATGCAATGATTAATCAAAGCGGATATATGCTCGAGTGTAATCTCAATCTAACCGGATTTTGGTAAAAGGATGTTGCATTTTTATTGACATCTGCTATAATCAAGTATTGTTGATCGATATTGAAATATATTTCACAAACTAGGAGTTGTTTTATCTAGTGTAAAAATGATAGCTATGCAACCGAAATTGCATTTGATCCACTTGTCAAATTTGTGTCTGATCATTGATTCGAGCAATGAGTCATCATCGAATGAGAAATGTTACTTCATCAATCAGAAAAGTAAAATAGCTAAAAAATAATAAATAGCAAATTAATAATGTTTTATTAGTGCTTCAAAATACCATGACAACTTCCAGAATCAATAACCTAATTTTGCTTCAAAACATCATCAGATTGAAAATTGTCTTGCCACACCAATTCCCACGTTACTTTACTTTGCTTATTGATGAAGTAACATTTTCTCATTTGATGATGACTCATTTCTCGAATCAATGGTCAAATACAAACTTGTAAACAACATCACAAGTCATTTTTAGTTAAAATTTTAAGTTATTTTCTGTTCAATAGTGAACATTTTAAGTTTAAGCAATTGTTCTTTCCCCGTAAATATTTTACAAAATACGAGTTTTGTGTTTCATTTGTTATTTTCGTTATCGTATGATTTTTTAGCGAGACTCTTTTACAGTCGTAAGCTTATGCTATAGCATATATATAGTCATCGTGTCTGTCTGACCGTCTGTCTGTCTGTCTGTAAACCTTTGTCCATATTCTGAGAGAACCGTAGACCTTAAAATTACCAAATTTAGCATACATACACTTGGGCCGATATGTAATCGACTAGTCAGACCAAAACTAGGCGCCATGGATCATGACGCCCATTCTGGTGACAAATGTATTCTGAGAGAACCGTAGACCCTAAAATTACCAAATTTGGCATACATACACTAGGGAGTATATGTAATCGACCAGTCAAACCAAAACTGGGCGCCATGGATCATGACGCCCATTCTGGTGACAAATGTATTCTGAGAGAACCGTAAACCCTAAAATTACCAAATTTGGCATACATACACTAGGGAGTATATGTAATCGACTTGTCAGACCAAAACTAGGCGCCATGGATCATGACGCCCATTCTGGTGACAAATGTATTCTGAGAGAACCGTAGACCCTAAAATTACCAAATTTGGCATACATACACTAGGGAGTATATGTAATCGACCAGTCAAACCAAAACTGGGCGCCATGGATCATGACGCCCATTCTGGTGACAAATGTATTCTGAGAGAACTGTAGACCCTAAAATTACCAAATTTGGCATACATACACTAGGGAGTATATGTAATCGACTAGTCAGACCAAAACTGGGCGCCATGGATCATGACGCCCATTCTGGTGACAAATGTATTCTGAGAGAACTGTAGACCCTAAAATTACCAAATTTGGCATACATACACTAGGGAGTATATGTAATCGACCAGTCAAACCAAAACTGGGCGCCATGGATCATGACGCCCATTCTGGTGACAAATGTATTCTGAGAGAACCGTAGACCCTAAAATTACCAAATTTGGCATACATACACTAGGGAGTATATGTAATCGACTAGTCAAACCAAAACTGGGCGCCATGGATCATGACGCCCATTCTGGGGACAAATGTATTCTGAGAGAACCGTAGACCCTAAAATTACCAAATTTGGCATACATACACTAGGGAGTATATGTAATCGACTAGTCAGACCAAAACTGGGCGCCATGGATCATGACGCCCAATTCTGGTAGCACCACGTAAAAAACGTTTTTTATTAGTACGTTGATTTTTATTAGTACGAAATACATTGTACTTTTTAAACAAAAATATTTGACCCAATACACTACTTTAGAGTTCTAAATGAACCAAATAAGGTCGTCTCATAAAATTAAATTTTCTCAACATTAATTTCCAACAACTTATTTTTATTGAGAATTCTTCATTCGACATTTGTCATACACGACTCATGTGACTCGATCACTCAATCGTGACTTTTTTGTTCTTTCCAAATCAAACAACGACCAGTCTTTGTACTTGTGCTATCATTGCCAGACGTATGATAAGACTAGAGGCTCGAAGTGGCTTATCATTGATCATTGATGTATGTGACTGTTTGTATGCATGAAGGACAAAATGATCGAGGTTTGTCGTGTCAAGTCAAACAAACAAAGTTATTCATGATCTATGTATAAAATAATAAATCTCTTACGTGTTAAAATACATTTGCTAATGTGCAAATCTCGAATTTAATTTTTTTGTTGATTTGATTTTTGTTGTTAAAATGCAAGCAATGCATCTGAAATTACTTTTCGTGTTCTTGTCAAGTTTGGTTATTGATTCAAGCACTGAGTCATCTTCAACTGAGAAATGTTACTTCATCAATCAGCAAAGTAAAGAAACGTGGAAATTGGTGTGGCAAGACAATTTTCAATCGGACGATGTTTTGAAGGAAAATTGGGTGATTGATGATGGAAAATGTAGTGGAGGTATGTTTATAACATTTCTAAAAAATAATAATTAATTATTATTTTATTTTATAGCCTGGAACAATCAAAAAAGTTGTAGTGTAAAAGAGAATGTTAAACTTCTCGATGGATGTTTGGTGATGAGTGCAAAAGAGGAAAAATATGATCGATGGAATTTCACTGGCGCAATGTTGACCACAAAACGAGTGTTTGGTTATGGTCGATTCGAAGTACGAGCTGCACTTTCGGTGGACAGAGATGTTTGGTCAATTTTTTCTACAATAACAGATAATTGGAAAAAAGATGGATATTTTATCATGCATCAGTTTGATAATGTATAGAAAATTTGTTATAGTGCAGTATTTCCAAACAATGATAGAGTTGACAAAAATAACAAATTCGACATTGATTATTCTTCATTTCATCTGTACGGAATGGAATGGTCCGAAAAGGAAATTAAATTTTTTGTAGATGACCATTACAGTGAACCCATACTGCTCAATGCAACTCGAATGATCAAACCTGAACAACATATTGGATTATGGCTTGGGGTTCGTGACATTAACGGACCACTTCTCGGTAAACACAATTGGAAATGTCCTCTTTCCATTGTTGATTATGTTCGAGTTTATGAAAAAGTGTCTAATCCAAATGTTGGATTGAAGTTGGAGATGTGTGAAGAACAAAACGATGTGGATCAGTCGAGTAAGAAGCAGAGAGAACTTGTCAATTCGATTTGTGCTATCCAAACATTTCCTGAATCACTTTTGCCAAACAAAAACAAAATCGGTTAGTAAATTTTTTTGTAAATTAAACAAAATATATTATATTTCTAACATATTTTTCATAGACATATCCAATGGCTACAGTTGGGAACCATGTGGAGGTAGTTGGGAGCAGTACAAAGATGAAAAGTGTTTCCAAATCCTAGACGAATCAACCTATTCATTTGAAAGTGCAATCGACAAATGTGCTTCACTAGAAGACATGTCCACACTTGCAATCATCGAATCGGAAGAAGAGCAAAATTTCTTGTCGAATTTTCTCTTTACTACTAACAAGAAAGTTGACAACTTTTGGATTGGAGCCAAATACTCAAACAATCTGTTCAGATGGTTGGACAATTCTGAGTTGACTTTCAAGAATTGGCATTCGAATTATCCAAGTAAAATAGGTCGCAACAATTTGTGTATACAAATGCAAGCAGAAGAAGGTTTGACTGGCAAATGGCAAAACGAACATTGCGAGACTAGAAATGCAGTTGTGTGCCAAAAGATGCAACTTTGGCCAATTGAACAGCTACAGAAATCGTTTTTGAATGCAAGACGCGAAATTAGGGAATTGAAAAACGAAATTAAAAGTTTGAAAAAGAATCGTGGTTAACCTCCGCAATTGTTTAATTCTTGAATTTGTGAATTCAATTGAACCTTATAATTGTTAGAATAAATTTTACCCCGTTTGTTCAACTGCACAATTAGTACATGCCAGAAAGAATGTTTGTTCATGATCATGTGGGGACAAGACACTCTTTTTTTTAATGAACGAAGGTTAGAACAAACTGTGCACATGTGGATTGGATATTGGCGGCAGACAGTTTGCCATTTCGGTTTTATTTTTAGAAAAAGTTATTATTCTACCTAGCTTGTTTTTTTATCTAGTTATGACTAGTTATGGATTGGACAAGTGTAACTCAAATCAACATAATTTTTGTAGATCAATGCGAGTTATTAATATCAAATCTCTATGTAGTTAACAAGACTGTGATGGTGAAATCACCAAACTAAGTATAGCAGATAAGAAGAAAGCATCATACGGAAAGCTCGCTGTATGACAAATACACTGATAATAACACTGAACTGAGGGGAAGTCACGTACTGAACACAGTTTGATTGATGAAACATAAATTCATTATTTGTCAAAATATGGATACCTAAGTTTAAAATATTAAAATGCTTGATATAATGTTATTTGAAAAATAATAACATACTAACACTTACAAATGAGTACCTCTGATTGTTCACTTCATATCTCGTAATCGAGTCATACAAACAGAAAAACACATCAGTCGACTTAAACTCAAACACTTTGAGTTGTGCCAAAATTTGCAAATTGATTCGAGTTGCATAAAAAAACTTTCCATATATTGCATTGAATCGTGTTCTTTCTTTGATTGAATCGCATGAGCGCAAACAACTTTTTTCCTGGAAATCTGATATCTCTGTCTGCAAATTGCCTTGCAATGAAGCGAAAACAGATTCACTCTTTGATTGACAACGTCAAATGTAACTCAACTTTAGTCACTGATAAACAAATACAACGTGTACGGTTAAAGATAGTTTTTTTCTATGATAATAGCCAATATTGCCACTATCAAACACTACTATCAAGCACCAAGCAAATTACCACTCCAATTGCAATCTACGAGCAATCGTGTGACTTTAATCACTCAACAAACATGTACAAATGAGAACCGATCTGGTCTTGACAATCATCATCCACAAGTTCACTAAACAAGTTCATAAAGTATCCATTCTCATACAGATTGTTCTCCAGCCGAGTACTTGCACTCGATTTGCACTTGTACAGTCGATTGATAGCAACAGCATCCAACGCACTCAACCCAGGCTTATGGTACACTTCTTTGAGTACCACCCCATCACGTTTAGGCTTCATAGTCACTCTATTGTCTAGACCAAAAGACCGCTCACCGTACAGCATTACCGAGTTGTAATCCCAACGGGTGACCAACTGTCCATACGGACTATGGACAATATCAAAGTTATCCAATTTGTTACAGTAAAGTCTCGTTAATTCGAAAATATTGGGACCCCAAATCCTAAAAAATTTTTTCGAATTACTAATTATCGAGACTATTTGAAACTGAATATATTTGATTGAATTAGATCAAAATGGAATCTGAAAATTGTTAATTACTAAATAATTTAAACAATTTGAATGTTTTGACGTTCTAAAATGCAAAAAATGCAAAAATCTGCCGTTAATTATGATTTAGACAGAAACCTGCGTATTCAGAATATAGATTTAATGTTCATCAGTCCTCCTGGCACCAGGCGTTAATGAATTGAAAACTATTTGTCTGAGTTAACAATCAAGTGAATTTTGTTAAAAAATTTGTTTACTGTCCTTTGATACTCAATTTCGAAATTTGGGATGAGGTTTTGCCCCAAAAATCGATAAAATTTGTTCGAATTAGCATAAATTTTGCATTCCAATTACCAATTAACGAGTGATTTTCAAATTATAAAGAACATTTGTACAGTGACAGTTAGCGAATTATACTAAATTTTCAAAATTTGCTTTCGAATTACCGATTAAAGAGACTTTCGAATTAGCCCAGGCACCAATTATCGAGACTTTACTGTACGACAATCTGCTGGGATATAAGATGTTTGTGTCTATTGAAACATTCTCTCAAGATTTAATAGATAGAAAAGATCGAATTCAGCATTGCAGTATGGCACAGACCATAGAAAAGCTCTCAAATGTAGTGGTCGATGGTTGGTTGAGTGTGACCTTTGGATTATCTGATTGTTTGATCATATCAAATGACAGCTGTTTTGAACACTGCAGCTTACAATGCTTATTTCTAGATAGTTTTAAAACAGATCTCTTAATCTAGACGTATCTATGAAAATATTTATTTAAGAAGTTTGGTGATACAATCACTTTTCAAATGCAACATCGAAATATAAAATAAGTCATACTTTCTCAATCAACTCTCTCGGATCTCGTTCATCGATGATGTTGAGTGCTCGTTGTTGTTTGATGGTGTGAGGCAAACCAAAATGGACCACTCGAATGTGAGTGATCATTGCTGACCGATCAGTGGCAGTGTGACCGCACTGTTTGCATCGATATGGCTTCACATGCAGATGGATGGCTTGTTCGTGCCTCTTCCGATTTTGTGATGTAGTAAACGACTTTTCACAATGTCGACATGCGAATGGTCGCACTTTAGTACTTCGGAATGTATTAGAAGATGAGAGTCAAGATGGTGTTTTAGGGTAAATTGTTTATCACACTCATGACATCGAAAACGTTTTATATTTTGGTGTATCAATTGGTGCCTTGTTAATTTGTTTCTCTGTTTATATCGTTTGTCACACTGGTCACAGTGAAATGGACGTTCACCTGTGTGCACTCGAAGATGTTCCTGCAATTTGGATCGTTTGACAAATGTTTTGTGACAATGTGAACATTGAAAATGACGATTCGGTTGGGCAAGGTTTGGTTGAGTTGCATTAGTAGTGCATTCAGTGGCAATTGATTCCTCTCCAATTGCATCGTTCTGTTGAGTTGAGTCCATTCTTGTTCTCTTCACAAGTCGAGATGATTCTTCATCCACTTGGGCATCTTCATCATCTTCTAACTTCACCTCAATCCCACCATCAACACATTCGTCACAATCACATTCCTCGTCATCAAATTGATTGTGTTTAATGTGACCTAATTTCTGAGGTTGAGGTTGCATTTCCGTGTCTGACACGTTAATTTGAAAATTTTCACATTCATCTTTGTTATTCGAATGTTGAACTGTCAAATTGTGGTTGGACTGTTGATTCGAGATTGGTGCATACGAAGATGATTGGACTTGATGTGTTTGCATTGGTTCAATTTCCTCCTTAATCGTCATGGGTTGAGATTGACTGCTGAAAGTGAGTTAAAAAATAGATATTATTGGATACTAGAGATTGAGATATAGACCTTTGTTTGGGATTAGAAATAGAATCCAAATGAATCGATTTTTCATTTGAATCGTATTGAATCACTTTCGAATCAACTTCAACTTCATCATCTTCAGTCTTGATTGAGAAATGATTTGAGTGAGATTGGAGATGAGATGGATGTAGTGAAGGAGGACAGTTGACATTTTGATGCATTTGTTGAGTATTTGTAGACATAGATTGCATCTGCTCGTCTGTTGCATCATTGTGATTTAGTCCTAGTCCGTGCACCGAATCGTTGCGATCCTTGTCCTTGTTGAGCCACAGTTCGAGATCGAGCAGCACTTTGGCATAGATTGCATCGATCATGCTGTTCACTTGTTGTTTGGCTTCTGATTTGGACTGAGACAAGTGAGCCAGGAAGGCATCTGAGTGCAGTAGAGACATTGCGAACTGAGAATTGATGCAACAATTGACACAGGCGAGATGTGTTTGGTGTTCTTGGGAAGTGAATGCGAATTGGAGAAAACTCAAATCAAACTGAACTTTATTCGCATTCGCAGTTCGTGTTGTGTTGTGTGAGGTGAAATGTAGTGAGGCCTCGAGGTTTTCATATGCCTCACTGGCCTAATGTGCCGCGGCAGCACTGATGCCCCTACTATTTTGGTACTGTGTCCCATTTGCATCGCCCTCTGTGAGAATTTTGTGAAAGTTTACTTGTTTTGAGTCTAAAAATTGTAGGACAGCCCAAAGTTCATGATCATGCCACGAACCTCAAAGCGTGGTGGCAGTAAATGTTTTACCTAAAAATTTTTACACGCACAAATATCTCACGTGTTATTTCATCAAGATTTTTGTTAATTTGTTCACGATGAGTTGTACATTGTCTCACGAATGTCGAGACATGTTGATTGCTGAATTGCTCACAGCCTCTACTGATGCCACTCGTGGGTGGTTGCGAGCTGAGATGGATCGAACAGTGGACCCAATGCTCGACTCGATCTTCAACAGACTCAAAACCAAATTGACCAATGGGCTGGGACGAACACAATCGGGTGATGCTGGTGACTATGGACAAGTGGTGAATGGAAATCAACATTTTTACGATCAATCAGTCAATGTCCAAGTACATCAACCCTCAACTTCATCTCACTTCAACCCCCAATTTGTCAATACGAACAATTCTTACCAAGAACAACAGCAAAATGGCCCAAATCATTTGCATTCTATTTCAAATCAACAACTGAGGTCCGTAGATCAATTTATTGCCGCGGCAAAGTCAGAAGTGACTAAATTCATTTCGGCATAGTTGTTTTCAAATTAATTATTAATGGATTTTTAAGATAAAGTCATTAAAATCTTTAAAAAACTATGCAAAAAACAAATTTATTATATGAATTCATTTACCAAAGAAATAAGATTGTCTGGCAAGCCAGGCAAAGTGCGAGACTCTTAAAAAATAGAAACTTGAACTATCAACTTAGAAACTTTTAAAACGACTTTATTTGATCCATTTGGATCACTAAAGAGGTGTATTGGGACCAATATTTTTTATTTAAAATGTGAAACACATTTATTCATCATTTTCAACGTAGTGACCACAAAAAATCTTTTTTAAAACTTGGCGCTACCAAAATTGGGCGTCATGATCCATGGCGCCCAGTTTTGGTCTGACTATTCGATTACATATACTCCCTAGTGTATGTATGCCAAATTTGGTAATTTTAGGGTTTACGGTTCTCTCAGAATATGGACAAAGGTTTACAGACAGACAGACGGTCAGACAGACAGACAGACAGACACGATGGCAATAGCATAAGCTTACGACTCTAAAAGAGTCTCGCTAAAAAAGTAGCCTGATGTCTTTATGAAAACGGCTAATTAATTATTTTTAGCAATTTATTTTATCAGAAAATGGGTTTTGCCGGACAGATTTCCGGCATAGTGTACTTAGCCGCGGCATTACCCAACATTGCCGCGGCAATGTCATTCAAATTGTTTTTAAAAATCTGACTTCGGACTTTGCCGCGGCATTTCCCGACTTTGTCGGCCACCGGACTTTGACGCTAACATATCTAATAATTTCAATATTTTTTTCAATTTATTTTCAGCAGTCAATCTCAACCCATAACGATTAAGGAGGAAATTGAACCAATCACAAACGAACCAATGCCAACACAACAAGTCCAATCATGTTCGTATGCATCAGTCGCGAATGAACAGTCCAATCACAATTTGACTGATCAAAATCGGAATAATGATAATCATGAAGATGAAAACTCTCAAATTAACTTGCCAGACACTGAAATGCAACCTCAATCTCAGCAATTCGGTCACATTAAACACAATCAATTTGATGACGAGGAATGTGATTGTGATGAATGTGTTGATGGTGGGATTGAGGTGAAGGAAGATGATGAAGATGATAATGATGAATATGACGAATTGGATGAAGAATAATCTCGAACTGTTAAAAGACCAAGAATCGAATCAACTCAATCCAACAATGCGCAGAAAGAGGTGAGCAAACAGACTCAGAAACAATCAACTGACGATGCACAACCGAACGAAGATAAACCAAATGAAGGTGACCGAATGGGAAGTGGACAGAGTGAGGGTGAGTGTTGAAGTGTTGTAATGTTGATATCACTGATGATGAATTAACAGATAATGAGCAAATTGATAATGGTGAGGTGGAAGATGATGGAGATGATGAAGATACAGAGGTGGACGAGGAAACCAACTTAATTGGAGAAGAATCAAGTGCAATTGAATGCACAAGCAAACCTTGTCCAACCAAATCGTCATTTGAAATGTCCACATTGTCACAAATCATTTGCCTTTACATACAATTTGCAGAGACATCTTCGAGTGCACACAGGTGAACGTCCATTTCAATGTGACCTGTGTGACAAACGATTTAAAGTGAAAAGCAATTTAACCCAACACCAATTGATTCATCAAAATATAAAGAACTTTCGATGTCCTGAGTGTGACAAACAATTCAATCAAAAAAATAGTCTTGACTCGCATCTTCTAATACATTCCGGAGAACGACCATTTGTGTGTCGACATTGTGAAAAGTCGTTTAGAGATTTAAGCGCTCGGAACAAGCACGAACAAGCCATCCATCTGCATGTCAAGCCATATCGATGCAAACAATGTGGTCACACAACTACTAATCAATCACACATAATCACTCACATTCGAGTAGTCCATTTTGGTTTGCCGAAAACAAGCAAACAACAACGAGAACTCAACATCATCGATGAACGAGATCCGAGAGAGTTGATTGAGAAAGTGACAACGTGATAAAGACAAAGTGTTTCGTGACAATCATCATTGTGATTATCGATTGTATCAATAATTTGCACAATTTAACCAATCGAAACTTGAAGTTAAATGATGTATTCCTATTTATAATAAATCATTCATTTTATAGATCGTAGAATACATTTGACCAATTTAAATTCACAATTTGAAAATTTGTTTCCATAGTTTGAAAACACATTGACATTTAGTAGCGATTGCATTAACATTTTTTTCAAATCAAAATCATTATCTTGATCATGATCAAACCCAATAAATTGAATGTAATTGAGCGATTTTGTGTTGAATTTAAAAAAATTGACAAAAAAAGTATGTGATTATTAAGTATTCTAATTATGCCAATTTAATTTAAAACATAAAATTGATTAAAAGATTCACAATTCTACTCAATTTAGCTGTTCTAATGTTGTCCATCAATATAGAGCGAGTTTTATTAATTTTGACAAAAATCAATTAATGGGCAAATGTCACATTATAAAAATAAATAGTTCAACTTGGAAAACATTTTCAACCAAACTAACGCACAAATTGTAAATTAAAGTAAAAAAATCCAGTTGAGCAATCAACCTCACAATTCACAGTCTGGTATTTGAACATTTGAACATTACAGCAAGCAAATAAATTGAGATTAATTAAAACATGTGTTTGTCACATGCCTCACATAGCAACAAATTCGAATATGCATGCCAATTGAACATATATAAAAGTGTGTGCATCTAGGTCGGTTTGATATATCATTTTGGTACCATTTGGTAAGTGATTTATTGATTTTTGGTCAAAAGTTATATATTGAATTGAATATTTTGTTTTCATTTTTAATCAGACGATGGTCAACTATATCCGTTAATTGTTGAGAAGGCTTTCACTAGGCTGTTTGATTAGCCCTGCCAACTCTCAAAATCCGCACGGTGGGCTAATCGTAAAGTACGTATAACAGTTACTTTTCCTACATGAAAATATGAGCGAGAGCGGCTTAGTGGTTTAGTTTTATGCTTCATATGAACCAAGTCGGTGGTTCGAGTCATCGAATTGACATACTTTTTTTCTTTTTTCTTTTTATTAAATTGACATATGTCTTTTAATTCCCCAATTGATGAACCGGAATGATTCTCCAATTTAGTTAGTGGATTTTATCCTTTATTTGGTAAGCCTCCGGGTTTCTAAAATTGTTTCTAAAAAGTTGATGTAATTTATCCGCCAATTTAAGATTGGAAATAAATGAAGAAAATAATGAAGAAAATAATATGTAAATTGATTTGTTATGAATAGGGATAGCAATTAATCAGGTTTCCAATTATTAAAATACTCGATCAAACATTTTCAAAATTTTTAATAATCGCATATTCAAATCTGATTTTAATTTTGTCAATATTTCATTATTTTGTGTAATATATTCCTGATAACCCAAACATGTCTTATTCAATTAGCGAGTTGTTCTACCAATGTTCTACCTCCAAAATTGAGATTGGAAAATTCTCTAATTCGATAGTTGAATTTCATTCCCCAATTGATGGACCGGAAAATGTCTCATTTGAGTTTAGGAAAACGTCTTTTTTAAATGATAAGATCGGAATTTCAGAATGTTTTTGAAAATAAATTGTTTGGATATGTTATAAACACTCAGAATAGTCACAAAAAGGTACTTTTAGGTAAACCTATTTCGTTAGCATCCCAATATTCGAACCCCAAAAATCTAATATACTGATTGGTAGGGAACAAGTATGTAGTGAAAATCTGTGCACAATTATTTTACATGTGGGGAGAGTCACTCATCCGCAATGCAGCAAATGTGCTGCCACCTAACGAGGCGACTGTATTTATTCGAATTAAAACAAGCGCGTTTTGCAAACTGGCAACTAGTTTTTAATTTAATCTGAGTATTTCTTCAAACGTAATGTCTGCATTACAGAAAAAATTCATATATTCACTCTTAATTGATTTATCATAATATTTCTTTGTTTTCAAAAGATAGGGTTTAATTTTTTGTGTGTGTTTGTTTGTATGTTTCGAAATGACTTGGTTTTTTATTTAATAAGCCTATGTTTTGTTTAACAAAGATAAGAAGTACAACATTAGTGCACTTTTTAATAAATTTGTTTGTTTAACGGGCAATAATATAAATAAACATTATGTCTATCCACAATAAGTTTAATTTCGCTTTTAGCCATTAGCAATCCCTCAGGGATGTGGGTCATAATCCCAAAACAGTGCGGTGTTGATGAGTCACTTTCGGTGACAACGGGTGACCATTCGCTTTCACTTTCATTATACGTACATCTAACGTACATACCGTGTGTGGCCTGCACACAAGGCCACAGGCGGTTATGCCCGACTAACGTCATAAACTGTCTAGAACCGCTACCTTTGACAGGTACATCATCTTTAGACTATTTATTGTTTTACCCTTCGTGTCGCGTCGATGTGGCACATTTGGTCGCCAAATGGTCAATACGAGTGGCCACTTGGCCACTTCTCATACAAAGGCTTATTCATTTGGTGTGTTGTCTTCTTGCTGTTCACTTGTGTCTTTTGTGCTTTGTTTTGTTCTGTATTTTCTATTTGTTTGTTCATTATGTCATTGATGGATCTTCCAAATTTCAAGTGGATAAATAAGGAAACTGTAGATTGTATGAAGATACATCCTGAACTCGCAATTGATTATTCAATCGAAAATGGTGGCATTTCTTGTCTTGCTTGCAACATGTCTATGAAGCAACCACGAACTAATCAAGTTAAGAGACATGTAAAGACCGATTTACATACTTCTAGAACTTATTTTTTCTTAATTAAACCAATCGATAATTTTGACGAAAGAGAAAAGGCCGCCAAACGATATCGAACTCTTAATAAATATTCATTTTTAAATGATACAAATGGAAATATACAGTGCACAATATGTGACGATACAGTTGAATTCGAAAAAATCTCAAGTCATATGAGAAATAAAAATCACAAATCTATTGATTCTCAGAATTCTACAAATCCGTCTCAAAATGAAATCACTTTACTGATTGAAAAGAATACATCAACAGATGGTTCTATTTCCAACAACACAACAAATGTTTTTGCAGCACATGTGAGCACACCAAATAACTCGTCTATCAATTCGACTATCAACTCATTTAGTGACTCAGCCATCGATCAATCTCTCATTTCAGATGTCAACTCACCTATCAATCCTTCTACCAAATCGCTTATCAATTCGACTTTCAACTCACCTTCCGATCCATCTATCAATTCATCTATCATTCCTTCTATCTATTCTCCTATCAACTCGTCCGCAACAACATCAACAGACAGCTTACTAACTTCAAATACTTCAATCACAACTAAGCTGAATTATCGCCACAAGACAATTTTAGGAATTATTGAAAAACACGATGAACTGAAACTGATTCAAGACGCCTTCGACGAAAAAAGAATCAATTGTTGTGCTTGTGATCTGGATTTTCCAATGTATGCTCAACATATAAATCAACATCTTGAGACAAATGTTCACAAGGCTTATTCTTATGTGCACAAACGATTTCCAAATTTGGAAAATGAAATTAAAGAAAAATATGCTGCTCGATATCTTATGCTACTGAAAAATGAATTTTTGGAAGACAGAGAAGGAAAAGCTTTTTGCAAGACATGTTCTGATGTTGAAATTGGGTACAATTCTAAAGCAATTATGAAACACAAACGCTCAAAAGCTCACCTAAAATCGTCTTCAATTAGTGGACAAGTAGGAATAGTTTCTTCAGATGTTTCCTTGTCAATCAATCCGGCCAATGCATCAACTGACCAGCTGAACAGCACTTTAATTCACGAATCAATTAATAATTCATTTAATTGCAATATTAGCTCAATCATTTCTAGTTCTCCAGCTAATCAGTCCATCACCAATCAACAAATTTTGGACCGACTGCTTGACACCAGAAATGAATCTAGAAAGCAACAGAAAACCCAAATAACTATAGCCAGAATTGCTGACAAACTAAACAAAGAAGAATCTGAGAAAAATAATATTGATAGTCAGCATGTTAAAGTGTCCAAGAAAAAAGATAGCTTGTGTTGTGTAACATGTTCTCGTCTGTTTGTAACAGATTTGAAGCATTTGGGTTCATCCGTACGAAACCACATTAAATGCCAGCATCACATTAATGAAGTAATTGACAGTAAGTTATCAAGAAAACCTAGAGATCCTGGATTGCTTACTCCAAATCCCAGCCCGGCCAAAAGTGAATATGAACCAGTACCGAGAAAAATCGAACTAAATGATGCAATTATTGCTGCAAAAGTTATTTGCAAGCACGGTGCCTCATTTAAATCAATTGAAAATGTTCATAAATATGAATGTTATCAAAAAGCAGGTCGTTCTATGTCTGAATTTGTTGTCCGCAAGCGAGGGTTTCCTGCTCTTTACAAAGGTAAACAATTTAATTATTTTAAATACAAAATCAACTTTTATATTTCAAATAATTAACTAGATTTGACTGAACGGCTGCAAAAAGCACTTTGTGACAGTGATATTTTCATGATTGTCGATGAATGCACTAAAAATGGCCATTCTTATGTTGCAGTCATCATAGGAACTCTCGAGAAAGAAATGAAAATTTATGCGGTCAACATGAAGAAATTGACTTCAAATGCAAATGCGGACACAATCACAGATTTTGTGAATGAAACTGTCGGTTTGATTTGGCCTAATGAACCCGATATTGTTCAAAAACGTTTCAAAACTTACATTTCTGATGCTGCTCCTTACATGAAAAAGAATCATGGTCAACTCAAGAAAATATATCCAGATATGATTTCAATTACATGTATAGCACATGCTATTCATTTGATTTCCACTTGCATCAAAACTCAGTTTACATTATTAGACAAATTTATTGGTAAGATGAAACAAGTAATGGTGAGATCTGGAAGTCGCAAGGATTTATTTCTTGTACAGTATGATGAGTATGTTGAAGTCCAGGATTTGCTAGAAGACGGCAATGAAGAAGAGGAAACAGATTTAACCCAATCGAATTCAAAAGAAAAACCAAAGAAATGTCTTCCTCCTCACCCTCATAATACTAGATGGGGAACATGGCTTATTTCTGTTTCGTTTTATAAACATAATTTACATTTAGCAAAAAAATTTATTGATGCTCTACCGAAAAAATTGTTCCAGAATCCGCAGGATAACACGCGACTCAGAGAACTAAGAGATATGTTGAATAACCAGTATGACCAACTTCAAGAGGAGCTCAACATTGTGTATGAAAACTATTGTTTGTTGCCACTTTTTATTACTGAACTAGAGACAACTGGTCTACCTCTCCAAACAGGAGTTGCAATTGCAAAGAATGCAAAAGATTATGTTGAACAAGCAAAGGATAAAAATGCAGATGGAGAAGAAAAAGATAGAACCAGAATCATTTACGAAAAAACAATACAATTGCTGAGCAACAATCAAGGATTGAAACGAGTTTGGAAAAGTTCAAAAGAAGATTCTTCGCTCAAGCATACTCCAATTGTATCTGTCCTGGTTGAGAAGTTTTTCTCTGAGTTCACAAGATTGACAATTCAAAAAACAAGAAACTTTCAAGGTAATGCACTTTCCGAGTTTGTGCTTGTGAGGTCTAATTTTATTGCTGGACAACTGGATATGCGAAAGCAAAAGGTTTGATAGGTAAATTTGTAAATGATAATATTTAATAAATTTTATTTAGAATTCATATAAATCCAAGCAAAAATTAAAAAATCTGCACATTGACCAAGACAAAAGAAACGATTGGCTTAATAATCATGCAACACTCAGCAGGAAAGATATTAATGCTGACGAAGAGGAACAAGCTTGCGATGAATTTATCGATTCAATTCCTACTCCTAAGCAAAAACCCAAACGGAATGTTAAGAAAAAGAATGCATCCAAACCGTCTCAACCTGTCAGAGAGTCAAATAAGAGTCGAGCCAAGCGCAGACTTGACTTTGAACCAGTTCAACATGAACCTTCAATCGAGCCTGAAGAACCAATTAACACAAAAAAGAGGAAAACTCAAAATCCATTTGGTAATAAAAAGACTACAACAACAACTCAAAGATCAAATTCTGAACATGTTCAGAGCACTTCTGAACCCGGGCCTAGCAGCTCACAACGACCGACTCGTTCGACAAAAGCCAAAGAACAGCCAGCGAAATACAAGGCTTATGATTGCGAATTATTAGATGATGATTTAGATGATGATTTTGCTTTTGAATCTTTTATGAATTGAGATTAACATGCTACATGCACTTATTAAGTAATATTTTTTACTTTGAATTAAATAAAAATACTTTATTGCTCATTAATTAATTTGATTAATTAATATTTATATTTCAAAAAATCTTAAAATATTTTTAATTTTAATAAACATCAAAGTGATGGCTTATTTAAAAGTGTTACACGGTCAAGGCAAAATTTTACTTCTGTCAAAACGCACATTTGAAAAAACCGCTTTCCGTGAGATGGCAGCACATTTGCAGCGATCACCTCACGACAGCAGTGACTCTCCCCACATGTAAAATAATTGTGCACAGATTTTCACTACATACTTGTTCCCTACTGATTGGCATTCCTAGTAATCCATGATCAAATCCCCAAATTGATGGCCTAATCACTAGACATAAAATTGAAACTTGTTTCAAAGTAACCACCTAAATGCAACCTTGAAAGAATTCTTTCTAGCTTGTGTAAAAGACAGAACATTGCTATGGATATCTTTTTCAGACATCCTGCGAACACGTGATCCTCTATTGGAGAACATGTGAATATCTCAAGATACTCCAAATAGTCAAATCCACAGCTTGTTTGGTTTGTTATATTAACGAAAAATCTAAACTGTATTGATCAAAGCACATCATGATCCATATTCACTAATATGTAATATTGGATAGCTAATTGGGAAAACTGATTTGCGAAATTGAAAACTTTTGGCACTGGATCTTTTTAGAAAACAGATTCAACACTTTTCTTAACCGAATTTCCAACCCCAATTTGGTGGATAAAATCCACTAACTCAATAGATAAATCCTTCCGGTTCATCAATTGGGCGATTAAAAGGTCTTAAGTCAATTTAATAAATAAAAAATAAAATAAAATGTTTGTCAATTCGATGGCTCGAACCACCGATTTGGTTTGTATGAGGCAAAAGCTAAACCACTAAGCCGCTCTCGCTCACATTTTCATGTAGCAAAAGTAACTGTTAAACGTACTGTACGATTAGCCCACCGTGCGGATTTTGAGAGTTGGCAGGGCTAATTTAATCTGATTTAGTAATCAATTGGTATCATTAATTGAGTAATCAAACTAACCTAATTATTAATAAATATAATAATTAAGCCGTTAAGTGATTGGACCAGTGTTTTAGTTTATTTATATAAAATAGATGTGTTTATTTCTTTTGGCCAATTTACAATGCAATTGAAAGTTGGTTTAGTTTGATTTTTACAATACTGATCCACTGCATTGTACGTATGTCTACATGTACCTCTACTATGCACATCTATACATTTGTCCTGCAAAGCATATGAATTAGAGTGACTGTGCTTTTGCACTTTGCCACATTTAATGTTCGTGAAAGTGCAAAAGCACAGTATGCCCTTGCGTATGTGTGTTTAAAGTTGAATTTGTTTATTTCTAATTTTACAATTAGTTGAATTACGTTTGATTGGGTCAATTTGTAGTAATTTGTTCCTACTTTATATGTATCTTTTTTGTTTATAAAGTTATTATCAGATGTATAAATTGTGACAACCAGGCACATGATATAGATCTAAATGAACCGTAGACTAAGGTTTATAAAAACTTATTTTTTTATTTGGCAACAAGCAAAGGTGTCTAACGGTTCCCTCCTGGCAAGCTGGTCACACAAGACGAGATTTAGATCAACTTGTCCCAGCGTGATCAAAACATGACCAAGACGTGAACCCCACTCTAAAATTTCAATTTTATTTTAAAATTTTAAAATAAAAGTTTTTAAACATTTGCTTAAAAACAATTAAAGGGTTACTTTTAAATATTTTAATGCCTTACAATTTCAAACTTAATTAGTAAAAAAACTTTTTCGCTTAATTTGAGCCCACCAATATTATTGAGCTAGTTGTTTGTTAGTCCATTGCTTCAAAACGGGTCAAAAGAAAACAGTCGTAATTTTGGCACCTGCCATTCCGAATACATTTGGTTGTAAAGAAGCAGTGTCAACTTGTTTTTACAGGAGCTTAATACGTCACATGCAACTCCATTGTACGATCGATACATTCAAGCAATAACACGTAGCTTTTATCTATTTAATTCAACTACCACCTGGTACATACTGACGAGACAAGCACATGGATCAGCAATAGTTCAAAAGCACAGTACTTGCAGTAAGTGCATTTGATACGGATAAATTTATTGCTTTGTTTGTGATGGCTAATTAATTATTAATAAAATATTTCACAACACATTTCACTTGAAATAAAAGTATTTAAATGAACAGTATTTTCCATTTGTTCATGTGTTTGGGTAATTGCATATAGAACTTGGGCCAATATGCAAATATCAACTTTCATAAGTTTTCTTTTCTTGTGCTCACTTGGCTTTGCCTCTTCGGAGAGTCCAGTGGGCGATGTGGTGGGCAAGATGGTTGTTGGTTATCAAGGATGGTTTACAGTAAAAGGTGATGGATCGCCCATGAACAATTGGTTCCACTGGAGTGGCGTACAAGGTCCATCGCCCAATCATGTCACATTTGAACTATGGCCTGACGTGCGTGAGTATAATCACACATATCAAACAAACTTTCAGCCACTGGGCAATGGACAACCGGCTAAACTTTTCAGCTCATGGGACGACCAGACGGTGGACACACACTTCAGATGGATGAAGGAGTACAACATCGACACAGCAGCTTTGCAGCGATTTGCGGGCGATGCTAAAAAGGATCAAGCTTATGGGTAAATAATAATCATAAATGCATTAATGAATAAATCTGATCAGTGATCACTGCATTATTTCAGACGGCAGCTGAATGGAATTGCAAGTAAATGCAAAACCGCCGCCGAGCATAACAATCGAAAGTTCTACATTATGTATGACATTAGTGGTTGGGATGCTTTCGTAACTGAATTGATACCAGACATGCACACCAACCTGAAGCCATTGGGAATCTTCAACTCGACTGCGTACGCACATCAGAATGGCAAACCAGTGGTGTGCGTGTGGGGTCTCGGTTTTGCCAACCGGTCTCAAGATGTAAACGGAATGGTTAATGTTATCAAAGAACTCAAGAATGAAGGCTTCTACGTCATTGGTGGTGTGGAGACTCACTGGTTGAAGGATGCAAATCTGCAAAAATTCCATCCTGCATACCTCGAACTCAACATGCTGCAACCGTGGACAGTCGGTCGTTACTCTGGTGTACAGGGTGCTAAGAATTTTAAGAACACAATCCTTGAGGATCATGAGTTTCTGGAGAATCACAACATTGACTATCAGGTTGTGACCTTTCCTGGTGCTGCCTGGTCAAACTGGAAGCCCAATGCTAAGCACAACGACTTTCCACGATTGCACGGCGACTTTCTGTGGCAACAGTTTGTCAATTTACGGGAGCTGGGCTTGCACAATGCCTACGTGGCCATGTTTGACGAGTACGACGAAGGCACTGCCATTGCGAAAGCAGCCGAAACTAAGCAGGACATTCCACGGGATCAGTACTTTCTAACACTGGACGCAGATGGTGTTCACGTGTCGTCAGATTTTTATCTCCGACTCACAGGTGATGGCAATCGAATGTTACAGGGACAAATTCCCTTGTTACAGAATCACACAACCCCTTTTGTGAAACATTGAATTAATCATTAAGATTTAAGATATCTTATTTGAAATTAAATGCCAATCGAAGTCTAATCAAACCAGACAAAAGTTTGAATTGAATGGCCATCTACAGTAACAGTGAAACTGCCATATTTGAGATCATTAATTTGCAATGGAGAACTTGAATCGGCTTTGTTCAGAACAACGGCAACGGTCGAGTGAGCAGGAGTGGTAAAGATGACAATTTCAAGTGCGTCCTTGTTTTGGCTTGTGGTTTGTAGTTTTGAACCGGGTAATAAGAATCGGGTAAAGTGACCAAGCGCATAGTACATTGGCTGCTTGTAGTATTCGTTTGAGCTGGCATTCACCACGATTGGCGAATCAGCAGAGTTGCCAACCCAGCTGGGACCACCTTGCAGATCGACAGCCATATTCCAATCCATCCATCCGTTGGTGTAATTTAATGGAGCACAACTTTCAATGGGGCACAAAGTTCCAGAGCACCAAAAATGGAGCACTAACTAGTCGGCCCTGCGGGTGCTAAATTTGAAATTTGAACTTATAAAGTGTAATAAGTAAGACCAAGGATTATATCCGTGGTCTTTAGTCTGAACGTGAGAACATTTGAACTATGACGCCCACACAAACCCATCTTAAACCTAAATCCATCACGGCACCTAACCTACCTAACACCTAACCCAAAACCCAATCCTACACGTCACATAACCTACCTAACACATAACCCAAAACCCAATCCTACACGCCACCTAACCTACCTAACACCTAACCCAAAACCCAATCCTTCACGCCACCTAACCTACCTAACATCTCACCTAAACCCAATCCTACACGTCACCTAACCTACCTAACACCTAACCCAAAACTCAATCCTACACGTCACATAACCTACCTAACACATAACCCAAAACCCAATCCTAAACGTCACCTAACCTACCTAACACCTAACCCAAAACCCAATCCTACACGTCACCTAACTTACCTAACATCTCACCTAAACCCAATCCTACACGTCACCTAACCTACCTAACACCTAACCCAAAACCCAATCCTACACGTCACCTAACTTAACTAACACCCTAACCAAAACCCAATCCTACACGGCACCTAACTTACCTAACATCTCACCTAAACCCAATCCTACACGTCACCTACCCTACATAAAACACCTAACCCAAAACCCTATCCTACACGCCACCTAACCTACCTAACACCTCACCGAAACCCAATCCATCACGCCACCTAACCTACCTAATATCTCACCTAAACCCAATCCTACACGTCACCTAACTTACCTAATATCTCACCTAAACCCAATCCTACACGTCACCTAACCTACCTAACACCTAACCCAAAACCCAATCCTACACGTCACCTACCCTATCTAACACCTATCCCAAAACCCAATCCTACACGTCATCTAACCTACCTAACATCTCACCTAAACCCAATCCTACACGGCACCTAACTTACCTAACACCCTAACCAAAACCCAATCCTACACGTCACCTAACCTACCTAACACCTCAACCAAAACCCAATCCTACACGTCACCTAACCTACCTAACATCTCACCTAAACCCAATCCTACACGTCACCTAACCTACCTAACACCTAACCCAAAACCGAATCCTACACGCCACCTACCCTACCTAACACCTATCCCAAAACCCAATCCTACACGTCATCTAACCTACCTAACATCTCACCTAAACCCAATCCTACACGTCACCTACCCTACCTAACACCTAACCCAAAACCCAATCCTACACGTCACCTAACCTACCTAACATCTCACCTAAACCCAATCCTACACGGCACTTGACCCACATAAAACTTTTTTACCCATTGTTGCACTCATTGTTGGATACACAGGAAAATAGCTTGACCCTCAAACAGAAGAATGACTTAGGTGAAATTTGAATGGCAGCTATGTCTAAAACACAACTTTTGGAACTTTTGAGGACGATATGCACAAATTCACTTATTTTTATGCATCTCTGCCAAATTTCATCCAAATCGGCCAAGAAACCTCGGAGGAGTTGCGTGCACAAAAACAGCCAAAAGTCAAGGGTTAGTCTTCACTCACGTTCAGACAACTACCGGAGCACAATTTTCATGGAGCACAACCTACCATACAACCATGTTTTAGATTCTTTTTAAAATGACCAACACATAAAATGCTTTCACTGAAGTTCTCACTCACCGATATTATGTCATGGGCATAGTTTTCTGCCTTTTGCCAGCTGCCCAGTATTACTGTGTAACGTACTTCAATGACTAAATAACAAAACTGAGTTTCAAAATAACACGTTCCTTGCGATATCTTGGGTAAAAAGCAACGAGCGACATCTAGCGTAAACTTAGACCTCTACACTATATTTATTTGATTAGCCTTAATGTGGAATACTTTTCGGGATTCCAAAGTTAATTTTCCCCCAATTTGAGGGCGCCCTATTATCCAAAAGTTAAATTCCTCACAATTTAAAGGCACCCAATTGTCCTAAAGATAATTTTTAGTTTTTGACGGTAGTGTAAACGACCATTTTTGAACTTTTACGACTTTTCTAGTTGCGTGCAGTATTTTAAAAATATTTGTTTTAAGAATTTCAGGACAAAACACACAAATTCATCATCATTATGAATTTGATGAAAATGAACATTTTCATAATTCCAATTGTGAAGATTGTGCCAATGGAGATTGCGATTTAGATCATGAAAACAACAACAATCAATTGAACAACGAAGTGTCTGCAAGAGATGGCGTTGAAAATGGACACGAGAATGAACATTCAAACCTGCAATCAATCTTCTCAAGTACAGCAAATCAGATGACCAACATTGAAACAGATCAAATAGCTCGAGCTGTCATCATTGAGCCCAACAACCAACAATCGACTCAATCAACCAGTGGTGTACGATTTTCAACTCGTAAACGAATTTCAAAGAAAGTTTTCGGCCATGATCAATCGAATGATGATGCGAAAAAACACAAAAGTGCAAAGGGCAAAAGAGTTCAATCTAATAAAAGTGTGAAGAATGCTAATCACAAAATCGACACTCGAGCAGCATCCGAATACTATCGTAGGCAATCTAATTCTGGTGAACCTATGGTGATTCAAAAAGAGCAAATGGTTACAACCAATTCAATTGGAGAAGGAATAGCAACTAAATCCACTACTAAACCAAACTTTTCCCAATTAAATCGTAATTTGCAATGTTCACATTGTCACAAATCATTTGATCGCAATTTCAAATTGCAGCAACATCTTCGGGTGCACACAGGCGAACGTCCATTTCAATGTGACCAGTGTGACAAACGTTTTAACCTGAAAGGCAATTTAACCACACACTAATTGATTCACCAAAATATAAAACCTTTCCAATGTGACCAGTGTGACAAACAATTCACACAAAAAGTCAATCTTGAAAGCCATCAACGAAGTCATTCTGGCGAGCGACCATATCGATGCAAACAATGTGGTCACACTGCCACTCAACAATCAGATATAATCAAACACATTCGAATGGTCCATTTTGGTTTGCCTCAAACCATCAAAGAACAACAAACACTCAACATCATCGATCCTCGAGATCCGAGAGAGTTGATTGAGAAAGTGTGAGCTATTTTGTTATTTTTCAAGTGTTCCGATGCAATATACATTGATTGTAATTTGCACAAGTTGACCAATCTGACTGTAATCGTGTTTGTTTGTAATAAATCATACATTCTACAGGGAATACAATAACTTTTGAATATTCTAATTTGGTTAACTCGAATCGTGATCACTGCCTTTTGTATGTGCAACAAATACAGACAGTCGGCATTAATTGTGAATTGTCAAGCTTTCTATGTACCAACTCATTGCCCAAATAAACACAAAATTAGCTCAATACTTATTCGATTTATTCTAGTACAAACAAAGTAGATAGATGTGAAACACCCCCCAAACACTTTTCATTGCAACAAGTCGTGCATTACTTTGATATAATCACTCGGATCACAGAGTTTAGCGCCATTCGATATTAGACTTTGGTTGAGTGAAAATTGTCTTCTACGAATGTGCTTCATTGTGCCAGCTTGTCGCAATGTTGGTTAAAGTGTAAAGTGACCACACAAATGATACATGAATTATACAAGTTAATCTTGTCATTCTATTCAGAATCTATTGTTCATTGTTCTGTTTGTCCAATTAGATTCGGTCTGCATGTTTGTTATTTACTGAATTACTTGAATTATACAGTTCGTTGGGGTTGAAGTACTTCTACTCATTTGTTCATTCAGGATGTTTGTTATTTACTTTGATAAATTATACAGTTCGTTGGGGTTGAAGTACTGCTACTCATTTGTTCATTAAGGATGTTTGTTATTTACTTTGATAAATTATACAGTTCGTTGGGGTTGAAGTACTGCTACTCATTTGTTCACGAAGGATGTTTGTTATTTACTTTGATAAATTATACAGTTCGTTGGGGTTGAAGTACTGCTACTCATTTGTTCACGAAGGATGTTTGTTATTTACTTTGATAAATTATACAGTTCGTTGGGGTTGAAGTACTGCTACTCATTTGTTCACGAAGGATGTTTGTTATTTACTTTGATAAATTGTACAGTTCGTTGGGGTTGAAGTACTGCTACTCATTTGTTCACGAAGGATGTTTGTTATTTACTTTGATAAATTATACAGTTCGTTGGGGTTGAAGTACTGCTACTCATTTGTTCACGAAGGATGTTTGTTATTTACTTTGATAAATTATACAGTTCGTTGGGGTTGAAGTACTGCTACTCATTTGTTCATTGAGGATGTTTGTTATTTACTTTGATAAATTATACAGTTCGTTGGGGTTGAAGTACTGCTACTCATTTGTTCATTGAGGATGTTTGTTATTTACTTTGATAAATTATACAGTTCGTTGGGGTTGAAGTACTGCTACTCATTTGTTCATTGAGGATGTTTGTTATTTACTTTGATAAATTATACAGTTCGTTGGGGTTGAAGTACTGTTACTCATTTGTTCATTGAGGATGTTTGTTATTTACTTTGATAAATTATACAGTTCGTTGGGGTTGAAGTACTGCTACTCATTTGTTCATTGAGGATGTTTGTTATTTACTTTGATAAATTATACAGTTCGTTGGGGTTGAAGTACTGCTACTCATTTGTTCATTGAGGATGTTTGTTATTTACTTTGATAAATTATACAGTTCGTTGGGGTTGAAGTACTGCTACTCATTTGTTCACGAAGGATGTTTGTTATTTACTTTGATAAATTGTACAGTTCGTTGGGGTTGAAGTACTGCTACTCATTTGTTCACGAAGGATGTTTGTTATTTACTTTCAAAAATTGTACAGTTCGTTGGGGTTGAAGTACTGCTACTCATTTGTTCACGAAGGATGTTTGTTATTTACTTTCAAAAATTGTACAGTTCGTTGGGGTTGAAGTACTGCTACTCATTTGTTCACGAAGGATGTTTGTTATTTACTTTCAAAAATTGTACAGTTCTTTAGGGTTGAAGTACTGCTACTCATTTGTTCACGAAGGATGTTTGTTATTTACTTTCAAAAATTGTACAGTTCGTTGGGGTTGAAGTACTGCTACTCATTTGTTCATTCAGGATGTTTGTTATTTACTTTGATAAATTGTACAGTTCGTTGGGGTTGAAGTACTGCTACTCATTTGTTCATTGAGGATGTTTGTTATTTACTTTGATAAATTATACAGTTCGTTGGGGTTGAAGTACTGCTACTCATTTGTTCACGAAGGATGTTTGTTATTTACTTTGATAAATTATACAGTTCGTTGGGGTTGAAGTACTGCTACTCATTTGTTCATTCAGGATGTTTGTTATTTACTTTGATAAATTATACAGTTCGTTGGGGTTGAAGTACTGCTACTCATTTGTTCATTCAGGATGTTTGTTATTTACTTTGATAAATTATACAGTTCGTTGGGGTTGAAGTACTGCTACTCATTTGGTCATTCAGGATGTTTGTTATTTACTTTGATAAATTGTATAGTTCGTTGGGGTTGAAGTACTGTTACTCATTTGTTCATTGAGGATGTTTGTTATTTACTTTGATAAATTATACAGTTCGTTGGGGTTGAAGTACTGTTACTCATTTGTTCACGAAGGATGTTTGTTATTTACTTTGATAAATTATACAGTTCGTTGGGGTTGAAGTACTGTTACTCATTTGTTCATTCAGGATGTTTGTTATTTACTTTGATAAATTGTACAGTTCGTTGGGGTTGAAGTACTGTTACTCATTTGTTCATTCAGGATGTTTGTTATTTACTTTGATAAATTATACAGTTCGTTGGGGTTGAAGTACTGCTACTCATTTGTTCACGAAGGATGTTTGTTATTTACTTTGATAAATTATACAGTTCGTTGGGGTTGAAGTACTGTTACTCATTTGTTCACTAAGGATGTTTGTTATTTACTTTGATAAATTGTACAGTTCGTTGGGGTTGAAGTACTTTTACTCATTTGTTCATTCAGGTTGTTTGTTATTTACTTTGATAAATTATACAGTTCGTTGGGGTTGAAGTACTGTTACTCATTTGTTCATTCAGGATGTTTGTTATTTACTTTGATAAATTATACAGTTCGTTGGGGTTGAAGTACTGTTACTCATTTGTTCACGAAGGATGTTTGTTATTTACTTTGATAAATTATACAGTTCGTTGGGGTTGAAGTACTGTTACTCATTTGTTCACGAAGGATGTTTGTTATTTACTTTGATAAATTATACAGTTCGTTGGGGTTGAAGTACTGCTACTCATTTGTTCATTCAGGATGTTTGTTATTTACTTTGATAAATTGTACAGTTCGTTGGGGTTGAAGTACTGCTACTCATTTGTTCATTCAGGATGTTTGTTATTTACTTTGATAAATTATACAGTTCGTTGGGGTTGAAGTACTGCTACTCATTTGTTCATTCAGGATGTTTGTTATTTACTTTGATAAATTGTATAGTTCTTTGGGGTTGAAGTACTGTTACTCATTTGTTCATTGAGGATGTTTGTTATTTACTTTGATAAATTATACAGTTCGTTGGGGTTGAAGTACTGTTACTCATTTTTTCATTCAGGATGTTTGTTATTTACTTTGATAAATTGTACAGTTCGTTGGGGTTGAAGTACTGCTACTCATTTGTTCATTCAGGATGTTTGTTATTTACTTTGATAAATTGTACAGTTCGTTGGGGTTGAAGTACTGCTACTCATTTGTTCATTCAGGATGTTTGTTATTTACTTTGATAAATTGTACAGTTCGTTGGGGTTGAAGTACTGCTACTCATTTGTTCACGAAGGATGTTTGTTATTTACTTTGATAAATTGTACAGTTCGTTGGGGTTGAAGTACTGCTACTCATTTGTTCACGAAGGATGTTTGTTATTTACTTTGATAAATTGTACAGTTCGTTGGGGTTGAAGTACTGCCAGGGCACTCATCGAATCCAATTGGGCTTACGTAAATAAAATAAGGGTCCGTCCACAAAATACGTCGCTTCTCTCGCTGTTCATGTCCCCACTGCCCCCATTTCTACTGCCCCAGCTAACAAACATCAACATAAACAATACTAACAGAGTGTGAATTGGTGCATTTCATGATCAGCTGTTGACATCCAAATCAAGCAGTTTACTGAGTAAACTTTACTCAACATAACTCTGTGTATGTAACATTACACTTACCAGAAAAATGTTTTCCATGTAAATTAATGATTCCTGACCCACAATGTGGATGTCCCAATGCTCAATTAATCCAAATCCAGTCTCAAAAAATCGGGCCCACGATTAAAGGGAAATTATTTTGACCTCACTGAACTTTGCATACAGGTGGCTTAGTGGTCAAGGCGTTGGCCTTTGAAGCGTGAGGTCCAGGTTCGACTCCTGGATACGGAAGTTTTTTTCGATTTTTTTTCAATTTCTTTCAGGCTAAAAATGATTAAAACTACTTAAAATTAAGTTAAAAACATTAAATTATTCAAATTAGTTAAGTTTTCGTGACTTTTATATTCAATGTATCATACCTTTGACATACTTATAAATTGAGGCATAAACGAGAAAATAATAATGATTTGCATTGGAAAACATCTTAAAATGGCTTAGACATTGATTATATAATCATTTCGGCCCAAAAATCGCAAAAATAAGTCAAAAAATTTTCCTTAACCGGGAGTCGAACCTGGACCTCACGCTTCAAAGGCCAACGCCTTGACCACTAAGCCACCTGTATGCAAAGTTCAGTGAGGTCAAAATAATTTCCCTTTAATCGTGGGCCCGATTTTTGAGACTGGATTTGGATTAATTGAGCATTGGGACATCCAAATTGTGAGTCAGGAATCATTAATTTACATGGAAAACATTTTTATGGTAAGTGTAATCAGGTATAAGGCACTAAATGACAGTATTACTGTAAACACAACAAACATTTACACTGTGCAGCCTGAAGCATTGCCAAAGTTAGGGGGCATTCGCTTAAAGTGGGCAGTGGGGACATGAACAGCGAGAGAAGCGTACGTAATTTATGTATGGGCCACAGAACATTTACGTAAGCCCACATTGGATTCGATGAGTGCCCTGAGTACTGCTACTCATGTGTCGAAATAGCCGTCACCACGAGCGGCCACGCTTTTGCATCGCGCTCTGGTCCTTATTATAAAATTCCTCAACTTCAACTACAATTTCAAAACTTCCGCCGTCAAAATGAGTGAAAAGCTTGCCCGAGTGCAAGCGGATGTTGAACGTGTCAAGGACAAGTATGGGGAGATCGTCAGGTTTCTGAAACAACACATTCCCACCATGAACACTCGTAACAGCACCCCAACAATGGACATCAACACAGTGCTCGACTACCTCAACGTTGCTAATGAACTTTTCACTAATCTCGATGCCTTGTCCAGTGATTCTGAATCTCGTATAGCCAACAATATCGCCAAAACCATGAAGCAACACTTTTCGGCTGAGATGTTTGTTCCTCCAGTCCAATTCTCTTCAATAGTAAGTGAGCAGCAGGCACAACTCGACAGTGAGCGCCCTCTACCAAAATTCGTTGCTAATCCACCCAAAAATCAAAACAAAGTCATTATTGTGGCCTCTAAGGACACCAAAAACATCAGTGCCAAATTAGTTCAAATAAAAGTGAGAAACGGTCTAAACAAGAAAAACTCCAACAACAAATTCAGTAAACTCAATATAAAGAAATCGTTCACCACCGTCAAGGGCATTGGTCTGGTGTGCCAAGCAAACAAATCAATCGACGATATTATTAAAGAAATCAAAGAACAAACTGAGGATATCAACTCGGGTTGTGAGTACTATGAGTCGAAGCCGTTGCTTCCAGTTTTGGTCATCCAGGATGTGAGTAAGGACATTGAGTTGTTAACTTTCAAGGAACAGCTATGTGAAAGTAATGACATCCCGTTGGATGGCATAAAGAAATATTTCAAACTCAATAACAAACAAGATCTACCTACAATGGACATCTGTATGCGAGTTACTCCTGAAACCTTTCAACTAGTGGCTGAGCGTAACTTCAAACTATTCATTGGTTCTCAACAGTGCTACCTCCGTAGGCGTGTGCTGGTGGATCAGTGCCAAATATGTTTTGGCTTTGGGCACGCTACTCGAGACTGCAACAACAAACCCGACAACCCTATATGTTCAACTTGTGGCACGTGCGAGGATAGCCATCAATGCTCGAAAGAACTATGCTGTTACAACTGTTCCAAACATGACCCGGATAATAAAGACCAATATAAGCATAGACCTAATTCGATCGAATGCCCACTCTACAAGCGACGACGTGACCAACTCGAGAAACGAACCCAATATCATCCTTCTACCAATACGTAATGGCTTCTCCCATAACATTCCTTCAACTTAACCTTAACAAAAGCCCAACTGCTTCGTTCGAATTAGATCATCTCATTCATAAACACAAACCCGACCTAGTTCTCATACAGGAACCTTCAACCTACTTGTCTAATAACCAATACTTCATCAACGGTTTCTCCCGTTCCTTGTACGACATTGCTTTCGATGGTGGTGGTCTCCCGTATTGTGCGATTTTGTACAATAAGAAGTTTAAAGTCTCTATCTTGAACAATCATACGTCCGATAAGGTAACTACAATCAAATTATACCTATCAAACATTACTCTAGTCATTGCTTGTATTTACATTCATCCAAACGATAAAACAGAATACATCAACACACTGTACAACATATTCAACGACACTTCTATTAACAACCTGCCTATCATCCTCTCGGGGGATTTCAATGCTCGGCACTCTTATTGGTTCGATCACCACACTAACTCTAGAGGTATAGAACTAGAGAAAATTCTAGTACACTTCGATCTAGATCACCACAACCTTAAATCAGTCTACACTTGTTTCCACGGGAGAGGAAAAAGCATCATTGATCTCACTATCACCAACACACATGCACGAGACAGACTCACCGAGTGGAAAACACTAGGACAAATCACCAACACAGACCACAGACTCATTCAATTCAATTATCTTCTCGGAGACACACAAATTCCCACCAAATCTCAAGTTTCTACTCGCAAATTCTTTGAAAATACACACACTGATTGGCTAGCATTCAGTGACAACATCAACGTTGACACAATCACACACGCAACAGAACTAATTCAAAACTCACCAAACACTACAGACATAATTGATATGACAGTCTCTACTCTCTCGGAGACTATCATGAATGCTGCTTACAACACTCTCACTCCTATACCTCGTGATCACAAACCTATCTTCAAACACTGGTTCGATCAGGAACTGTCTTTTATGCAGTTCACACTCAAACACAAACGAAACAAATATTATCACGAGAAGGACACTCAGGCTCGGCTCATCCTTGAACTCGACTGGAAACAATATAGGAACAAATACACCAAAACATTGTACAAAAAGAAACAACTATTCAAACGAGCATTTCTCGAGGATGTTGAGTGTGACTCAATATTCAAGCTAGAGAAGGCAAATTTGTGAGTATATTTCTGTAAAATCGAAGATTTCGACTATAGATTTTTTATTTTCCATGTATTTAGAATAGCGCTTGTAAATTAATAAAACATGCAAACACACCTAACGCTTCTAAATTGATAAAACAAGAAAATTGAACGGGTAATTCATTTTCTAGTAAATAATAAAAAATTGTGCCCCAGGTGTAACTGCAAGAATTGTTGCATATGTGTTGCATATAATGAGTATGTATTGGTACTTAGGTAAATTAGTGAACAAATCGATTGACAGTTCTTTCCAAATTTGCAGTTGTAAGCATTGGACCGGTTTGTTTATTATACGTGCTCGAACAATTAGAAAACAAATCCAATATATGCATATAATCCAAGGTGCTACTATTTAGAATCAACGATTCTTGTTATATCTTTTTTGGTTCATGAAATGGTTTCTGAAATGTAATCAATGATATTTCTTTTCTGTCATGGGAGACGTCACCAAAAACATATTTGATAATTAATGCTATTGATAATGGTATTGACTTGACAACAAATCATTGATTAAACGATAACTGAAGAATCACACAAAATGAATGAATAATACTTTTTTACGTCTGGTTTAAGTGCAAATTTGTTCTTTGAAACTGACAGTTTGGCTTATTCAAGGAATCACGTTCATAAATTGTTATCTCATTTTGACGGGATTTACACCTGGGCTTGAGCGTGTAATTTGCTTGTTTGGCTGTTGTGTGAGTGTGCTGCTGCGGCACTGCACACAAAACAGTATAACCGCTAACGCCATCTAGACTGTTTCACTGACAACTTGTCCTCCTCCTCACTCCTCACCCTCCGCGCCCACTTTCATAACATTTAGGAACACCTGATATTACCAGTTCGTTGTAGACAAAATATAGCATACAGAAAAACTATATTTGTTACATGAGCAAATAGATTGTCCAGAAAACTTACGAAATAACATCCACAGATATATAACAGTGTAGCACAGCAAGTGGGCCCTAAGCAAGTAGACAGATGATGACAATTTGGGAAAAATTGTAGATTGAGTGATTCGAGTGATTGTACACCAATTTCAAATATTCAAATGCTACATGTCCTATAGAATATATGATTTATTACAAACAAACACGAATACAGCCAGTTTGGTCAACTTGTGCAAATTACAATCAATGTTCTTTGCATCGGAATGCATTTGGACAATCACAAAATAAGTCACACTTTCTCTACCAACTCTCTCGGATCTCGATTATCGATTATGTTGAGTGCTCGTTGTTGTTTGATCGATTTAGGCAAACCAAAATGGACCGCTCGAATGTGCTGGATTATAGCTGTTCGCTGAGCGGCAGTGTGACCACATTGTTTGCATCGATATGGCTTGACATGCAGATGGATGGCTTGTTCGTGTCTGTTCCGAGTGTTCAAACGTGCAAATGACTTTTCACAGAAATTACATTGAAATGGTTGTTCCCCAGAATGTGTTCGGAAATGATTTTCAAAATTGACTTTTTGTGTAAACTTCTTTCCACATTGGTCACACCGAAAACGTTTTATATTTTGGTGAATCAGTTGATGTTTGATTAAATTGCTTTTCACATTAAATCGTTTGTCGCACTGGTCACATTGAAATGGACGTTCACCTGTGTGCACTCGAAGATGTTGCTGCAAAAGGGAATTGCGATCAAATGATTTAAAACAATGCGGACATTGCAAATGACCATTTGGTTGGGCAAAGTTTGGTTGAATTGGATTAGTAGTGCATTCAGTGGCAATTTCTTCTGCGGTTCGTTTTCGTTTCAAATGTCTCGCAGACTGTCTGACAGTTTGAGATTCTTCACCACCAACCTCCATTTCATATTCTTCGTCGTCGATTTCTGTTTCATCGTCTGCATCACTCATTTGATCTTCACTACTTTCTTGACCATCTCCACTCTGTTCACCTTCTTGGTCCACTTCATCTCCATCCTCATCACCAATTTGATTATCCACTGCCATGTTTCCATCATTCCCCAACAGAACATCTTCATTACCATCCCCATCTTCATCTATTTCTGTCTCCTCTCCATCATCGCCACCAGCCCCACGATTTTCCATGTCATTGCTTTGTTTGAGTCGAATCGTCTTTAGTCTCATCCTTCTGCAATCGTCACAGTCACAATCCTCGTCCCACTGCCCAATCAATTCTCCATCTTCTTCCTTTTTCACACGTTTGCACACTGAGCTTTGTGATGGGACACCTGACAAACAGAAAACAAATCAATTTTAGGTGAACACACAAACCAAATCTGCTTACCTTTCTCGGTTTCTGATGAAGGCCCTGGGGAGCTGTTGGCCTGTTGTTGATTGTTGGTTGCATTGTTTTGATTGAATTCAACTTTAATTTGTCTGTCCACTCTGCACTCCTCACAGAAGCATTCTCCATCACCTTCTTCTTCCTTTTTGACTTTGGTGCAACTTTGTTGAACTTGTTTCACAATGCCATCTTCACCTTCTTCCTCTTTTTTCACATGTTTTGGTGCTCGAACCGAGAGTTGGCATGATGATGCATCATGACCTATACAACACAGACACAAGTCACATACGAACACAAGTCACTTATTGCTTACCTTCATTATTTTGTTGTTGTTGTGCATTGTTGATTGGAACTTCTTTCTGTTCATCGTCTTCCTCTTGTTTGATGTTGAGGTGATTCAATCGAGCCATTTGGAGACAGTTGGGCGATGAGTGAGATGTGACCAATGTCGAGATACTCAACAAGACACAAACCGAACAGAAATGGCACAGCACACAAAGCCAAAACAACTCACAACCACACAGACAGTGCACTGCCGGACAGGGAAGTTACTGAAGCAACAGAAAGGTACTGCAAATGAACAATGTTCAAATGTAGTGGTAGTGGTCGATGAGTGGTTGCGAGTGACCTTTCACCATTCCACTCCTCCTGCTCATCTGTCTGTTTGGATCATAACAAAGGACACGAGCTCTCACTGCACACGCTTTTTGCTGTAGCGTTTTTGGATATTTCATTTGAGGATTTAGTTTTTTGTGTCTTGTTTCGTTGATTTGCACCAAAATGTCACTGCCAGCTCACCCTCTGCTCAGTCTCGTGGATGAGCACGCGACTGGACTCAAGTCACTGCTCACTCATTACATCGATGCCACCGTGGACAGTCAATTTGCCTCTCTCAGGAATAGTATTGAGACGATGATTCAGTCGGGCGTGATTGGCCCGAACTGTGATGGCACTCACTTTGGCATGACATTACCACCACAAACTCACACAAACACAGATCAATCGAGTGATGAGTGTTCACATGAATATTCAAATGACCAGTTGACCAGAGCACAAGACCATCAAAACACTCTGCTAAATGAGGTCTCACTGTTCAACACAATCAACACAGAATCAATGATCAAACAAGAATTTGATGATGAGGAAGATGGAGAGGAGATTGATGATGACAATGTTGCGAAATGTGAGAATTGTGAAAAAGGAATTTGTACTTCTGGGGATGATGCAGAGATGGGAGAAAATGGAGATGAATGTTCCGGTACAACTCAACAAAATGTTCAGGCTCCATTGGAAAACAATCAAACCAATCAACTGATCATCTCAAATGACATTTCTCCATCACCAACCAACCCAACCAACACCGAACCACTGATCAAACAAGAATGTCTCCAAAGTTCGTCAATCACTTCAATTCCATTAGATTTCACCAACAATGCTGCCCCAAATGATATTTCCACAGATGAACAGACTGAAGGACAAAACACACAAATTCATCATCATTATGAATTTGATGAAAATGAATATTTTCATAATTCAAATTGTGAAGATTGTGCCAATGGAGATTGTGATTTAGATCATGAGAACAACAACAATCAATTGAACAACGAAGTGTCTGCAGGAGATGAAGATGGACACGAGAATGAACATTCAAACCTGCAATCAATCTCCTCAAGTACAGCAAATCAGATGACCAACATTGAAACAGATCAAATAGCTCGAGCTGTCATCATTGAGCCCAACAACCAACAATCGACTCAATCAACCAGTGGTGTACGATTTTCAACTCGTAAACGAATTTCAAAGAAAGTTTTCGGCGATGTTCCATCGAATGATGATGCGAAAAGACACAAAAGTGCAAAGGACAAAAGAGTTCAATCTAATAAAAGTGTGAAGAAAGCTAAACACACAATCGACACTCGAGCAACACTCGAACACTATGATCTTAGTCAACACAATTCTGATGAATCTATGGTGATTCAACAAGAGAAAATGGATGCAAACAATTCAATTGTAGAGGAACTTACCATTGAATGCACTACAAATCCAATTCAACCAAACCTTTCCCAACCAAATCGTCATTTGCAATGTCCCCATTGTCATAAATCATTTGATTGCAATTCCAAATTGCAGCAACATCTTCGAGTTCACACAGGTGAACGTCCATTTCAATGTGACCTGTGTGACAAACGATTTAGCGAGAGAGGCAATTTAACCAAACACCAATTGATTCATCAAAATATACAACTTTTTCAGTGTGATCATTGTGACAAACAATTTACTTTAAAACGCAATCTTGACGTTCACGAACAAGCCATCCATCTGCATGTCAAGCCATATCGATGCAAACAATGTGGTCACAGTGCCACTCAATATACAAATATAATCTCTCACATTCGAGTGCCATGCCTCGAAGCGTCAAAGAACAACAAACACTCAACATAATCGATCATCGAGATCCGAGAGAGTTGATGGAGAAAGTGTGACTTGTTTTTGGTTTTTTTGTCCAATTGTTACGATGCAATAAACATTGATTGTAATTCGCACAAGTTGACCAATCTGACTATAATCGTGTTTGTTTGTAATAAATCATACAGAACATACAATAACTTTTGAATATTCTAATTTGGTTTATTTGAATAGTGATCACTGTCTTTTGAATGTGCACCAAATACAGACATTCGGCATTAATTGTGAATTGTCAAGCTTTCTATGTACGAAACTCATTCCCTAAATAAACACAAAGTTAGCTCAATACTTATTCGATTTATTCTAGTCCAAACAAAGTAGATAGATGTGAAACACCCTCAAACACTTTTCATTGCAACAAGTCGTGCACTACCTCGACATAATCACTCGGATCACAGAGTTTAGCGTCATTCTAGACTGGACTTGGGTTGAGTGAAAAATGTCATTGATGAATGTGCTTCATTGTGCCAGCTTGTCGCAATGTTGGTTAAAGTGTATTAAAGTGTAAAGTGACCAAACAAATTATACAAGTTAATCTTGTCATTCTATTCAGAATCTATTGTTCATTGTTCTGTTTGTCCAATTAGATTCGGTCTGTATATTTTGTGTATTATAATAATTAATGTAAAAATAATCTATAGAATGTATGATTTATAACAAATTGGAATACATTACTAAACTGTGTGTCAGATTGATTAAATTGTGCAAATCATTGATACAATCGATAATCCCAATGATGATTGCATCGAAACACTTTGTCTTTATCACGTTCTCAATTTCTCCACCAACTCTCCCGGATCTCGTTCATCGATGATGTTGAGTGCTCGTTGTTCTTTGATGGTTCGAGGCAAACCAAAATGAACCTCTCGAATGTGTCTGATTACATCTTCTCGTTGAGTGGCAGTGTGACCACATTGTTTGCATCGATATGGCTTCACATGCAGATGGATGGCTTGTTCGTGCCTGTTCCGAGCGCTCAAATCTGTAAACGACTTTTCACAATGTCTACATGTAAATCGTTCTCCGTAATGAATTAAGAGATGAGAGTTGAGATGTTGTTTTAGGGTAAATTGTTTGTCACACTCAGGACATCGAAAATTCTTTATATTTTGGTGAATCAGTTGGTGTTGGTTTAAATGGCCTCTTTGGCTAAATCGTTTTTCACACAGGTCACAGTGAAATGGACGTTCACCTGTGTGCATTTGAACATGTCGCTGCAAATTGGAATTGCGATCAAATGATTTTTGGCAAAATGAACATTGGAATTGAAGATTTGACTGGACAAGGTTTGGTTGAATTGTATTTTCAATTGCATTGTTTGCATGGTCATCTCGGTCATCCGTGTCTTCATCATCATTCAAAACGTGTTTGCTTTTCACTTTTTTCAAACATTTCCCTTGATCACTTTTTCGCTTTTTGCGGGGATTTACACTCAATTGAGCATCTCCGAAAACTTTCTTCGTAATTCGTTTACGAGTCGATGATCGTACTCCACTGGTCGATGGCTCAATTGCTGACTGATCAGTGGATTTCACTCTGCGAACATTCTGCAATTGATAACTTTAGTCATTCATTTGTAATTCAATATTTTCAGTAGTGTCATCGATGGCATTGATTTGCACCTGAGTATTGTCGATCGCACTGACATCGATTTGAGATTGTTCTTTACCAAGATTTGTTTCAACTCCATCTCCAGCAGACACGTCGTCTTTCAAGTGATTGTTATTGTTCTCATGATCTAAATTGCAAACTCCATTGGCACAATTCGGATTGTTCAAATATTCATTTTCACAGTAATCGTCAACCAAATCGTGGTTGTCATCAAATTCATGAGTTTGAATTTGTGTGTTTTGTTCTTCAGTCTGTTCATTTGTGGAAATAGCATTTGAGGCAGCATCGTTGGTGAAATTCAATGGAATTGAAGTGATTGATCAATCTTGGAGACATTCTTGTTTGATCAGTGGTTCGATGTTGATTGGGTTGGTTGGTGATGTTGATAGAGAAATGTTGTTTGAAACGATTAGTTGATCGGTTTGATTATTTTCCAATGCATAAACATTGTGTTGAGTTGTATCGCGAGATTTATTTCCATTTTCTCCCAACTTTGCATCATTCGTAGAAATACAAATTCCTTTTTCACAATTCTCACATTTCGCAAAATTGTCATCATCAATCTCCTCTCCATCTTCATCGTCCTCATAAAATTCTTGTTTAATCACAGATTCTGTGTTGATTTTGTTCGCCAGTAAGACATCATTTTGCAGATTGTTTTGATCATGCTGAGCTAGGGACAATTGGTCATTTGAATATTCATGTAAACAAACATCACTCGATTGATGTGTGTTTGTGTGAGTTTGTGGTGGTAATGTCATGCCAAAGTGAGTGCCATCACAGTTCGGGCCAATCACGCCCGACTGAATCATCGTCTCAATACTATTCCTGAGAGAGGCAAATTGACTGTCCACGGTGGCATCGATGTAATGAGTGAGCAGTGACTTGAGTCCAGTCGCGTGCTCATCCACGAGACTGAGCAGAGGGTGAGTTGGCAGTGACATTTTGGTGCAAATCAACAGAGCAAATGAAAATGAAATACACTCAAATGCAACAGCATGCAGCATGTGAGTTCAGTTCGAGTACATTGCAAGCTGCAGTGTTTAGAGCAGCTGACTTTTGATATGATCAAAACAAACCAAGGTCAAGGGTCAAAGGTTGCACTCAGCCACGCCATCTGTGAGGGAATGGTGATTTGTTGTGACCTGCACTGATCACAGTTTGCTTCCTGTTTGCACGAGTGTTGTGTTGAGTTGTACTTTTGAGGTTTGTACTAAAACTAGTATTGAATTTATTGTTTCAACCAGAATTGTCTGCCTTGACCACTTCGATTGTGATCATGTCATCTTCATCTGCTGTACCTCAGTGCCGTCCTCATGTTTCCATGTTGTCCAAATTGATTGCAGCCCAAAGCATGGACACGAGATTGTGGCTGCGGGCCGAGATGGTTCGACTCGTGGATCCAATGATCGATTCGCTTTTTCTCGGATTGCTCATCTCTTCATCTGCTCAACCCTCCAAACAGATTAATATCCGCTCGACCATGTCCGAGTTGTGTCAATTGATTGAAGGAGAGAAGGAGACGACGAATAGATTGGTACGAGGCCAAATGGATCGACTGGTCAATTCGCTATTCCTCAGACTAACCAACAAGGCATTGGTGAACACAGAAGTCAGTGCATTTGCATCAGTTCAACCTTCACCATCAAATCACCAAACTGTTCCACCCAATGCATCAATTGCACAATCGACTATGAACAGTTCAAATGAAGTTCAAATCACTTGTCCACCAACTCCTCCAACCCATCCCATCACCACCTCACAATGTGTTGAAGACTCGTCAATCACAATTCCAATCAATGTCGACTGTAGTGATGCACCAAATGATGATGACCAATGTGATGAGCTTGATCCCGTTCCATTTGGAACACATTTACCATCTCCACATGGCACTGTTCAATCCGTGAATGACAATGAACGTAAAGAAGAACGAACTTATGAAGTCTACGAGATTGAAGAAGATGATCAAGGTGATGAGAATGAAAGTGGACAAGGAGGTGGTGATGATGAACTGTTGACGAGTGGACAAATTGATGAAGACGAGATTGTTGGGAATGAAGATGGAGATGATGAAATTCACATGAGTGAAGGTGAAAGTAGTGATGATGAAATAACGAAAAATAAGCAAATTGATGATGATGAGGATACAGAAGAGGATATTGATTCAAACAATTCAATTGAAAATACAACTGAATGCACTACTAACGCAATTCGACCAAACCTTGTCCAATCAAATCGTCAATTCCAATGTTCATTTTGCCCAAAATCATTTGTCTGCAATTCCAATTTGCAGCGACATCTTTGAATGCACACAGGTGAACGTCCGTTTCACTGTGACCAGTGTGACAAACGATTTAATCAGTATGCTCATTTAACAGCACACCAATTGATTCACAAAAATATAAAGAATTTTCAATGTCATGAATGTGCAAAACAATTTACTCGAAAAGCTTATCTTGACAGTCATTTCCAAATACATTCCGGAAGAAGACCATTCGCATGTCGACATTGTGAAAAGTCATTTGGTCACTTGGGCACTCGGAACAAGCACGAACAAGCCATCCATCTGCATGTCAAGCCATATCGATGCAAACAGTGCGGTCATAGTGCCACTCAACATTCAACCATAATCCAACACATTCGAGTGGTTCATTTTGGTTTGCCTCACGCAATCAAACAACAACGAGAACTCAACATAATCGATCATCGAGATCCGAGAGAGTTGCTTGAGAAAGTGTGACTTATTTTGTGATTGCCAAAGTGTTTCGATGCAGTCAACATAGATTGTATACAGAATCTTACCACTTAAATAAAGAATTTCATAAATGTTTCGGGGTCATAAGACCTACTTAAAAAATGTCTATAATTTCTAAAGAAATCCAGATCAAATATCTGACTGTACTGCAGTAGTTGGAAAAAGTGATAAGTTTTAAAATTATTGGAGTTGCAGCCCAACTTGTTCGGGCAAAGCACATCAATCTGCCAAGAAAGGAAAAAAGTTGAACATTATGGATTCACGTAATACACACGATTATATTCACAAGAACGTTGCATGAGGCAACATCACCCAATTGCACTGTGACAAATGTTCCAAGAATTTTAGAAACTATCAGTGCTTTATATAGCAAAAACTTTGATCAAATAATGTAGCTTGCCAGATGGTGGTTACTGACTGCTTACCATGGGTCAATCTCAAACCAATTTGTAATATCTTTTATTAAATCCACCTTTGTACTAAAGAGCATTAAACATTAAATAAATAAATAACATGGAGAAAAGTGAGAACTGTAAACTTTCCTTTGATTGTGTTTGTCTCTGTATCGGAAAATGAGAATGAACATGCATACATGTCTTACTTTGCAATATCAAGATAGGTGTCTTATATACAAGTTAATCTAGTCATTCTATTCAAAAACTATTGTTCATTCTGTGTGTCCAATTAATGGATTCTGTCTGTACATTTTGTAAATTTTAATTTTTTTTGAAAAAGAACAATTTATAGAAAGTGTGATTTATTATAAATTGGAATAAATCAATTTCGGTCAGGTTGATTAAATTGTGCAAATTATGGATATGTCACGGTACAGATACAATCGATAATACAATGATAATTGCATCGAAACACTTTGACAATTACGTTGTCACCTTCTCCACCAACTCTCTCGGATCTCGATCATCGATGATGTTGAGTGCTCGTTGTTGTTTGATTGTTTTAGGCAAACCAAAATGGACCACTCGAATGTGTTTGATTACAGCTGATTGTTGAGTGGCAGTTTGAGCACATTGTTTGCATCGATATGGCTTGACATGCAGATGGATGGCTTGTTCGTGCCTGTTCCGATGGACCAATTGAATAAACGACTTTTCACAATGTCGACATGCGAATGGTCGTTCTCCGGAATGTATTTGAAGATGAGAGTCAAGATGGCGTTTTTGGGTAAAGCGTTTGTGACACTCGGGACACCGAAAACGTTTTATATTTTGATGAATCAGCATGTGTCTTGCTAGATGACTCATATTTCTAAATCGTTTGTCACACTGGTCACATTGAAATGGACGTTCACCTGTGTGCACTCGAAGATGCGTTTGTAATTTGGACAGGTAGTCAAACGATTTGTGACAATGTGAACATTGCAAATGACGATTTGGTTGAGCAAGGTTTGGTTGAATTGGATTTGTATTTGATTCTTTTCTATTTGAGTTTGTTGAGTCGCTTTTCTCGTGTTTAATCCTCGTTCTTTTGCATCTCTTCGAAACCTGTCTATGTTCAATCGCATCCATTTCGTGTTAGTCATCGCCTTCATTTCCATTTTGTTGACTTTCTTCCTCCACCTCTGTATCTTCACATCCTTCGTCATCATCCACTTTCTCATTTTCAGATAATTCACCATCACTACCTTCATTCACATCCATCTCATCTTCATCAATTTGTCTACTCGTCAACAGTTCACTATCACCACCCCCTTGTTCACCTTCATTCTCGTAACCATCCTCATCTTCATCTGTCTCACCGACTTCATCAAATCGATCATCTTCACGTTAATTGTCATTCATGGATTGAACTGTGCCAAGTGAAGTTGGTAAATGTGTTTCCAATGGAACTGGAACGAGCTCATCACACTGGTCATGATTGTCATCATCATTTTCTGAGCTGACCAAAGGGTTTGACCGTTATGTTCGCTCTGTGTTATAAAAATTCGATTTGTTCAATAAATAAATTGGGGAAGGAGATATGTAAGACGTGGAATGGATTTGTTCAATTGAAAATTATGGTCTCTACTGAGCTGGAGGGAGAATACTTGGCTGACCAAAGGGTTTGACCGTTATGTTCGCTCTGTGTTATAAAAATTCGATTTGTTCAATAAATAAATTGGGGAAGGAGATATGTAAGACGTGGAATGGATTTGTTCAATTGAAAATTATGGTCTCTACTGAGCTGGAGGGAGAATACTTGGCTGACCAAAGGGTTTGACCGTTATGTTCGCTCTGTGTTATAAAAAATTCGATTTGTTCAATAAATAAATTAGGGAAGGAGATATGTAAGACGTGGAATGGATTTGTTCAATTGAAAATTATGGTCTCTACTGAGCTGGAGGGAGAATACTTGGCTGACCAAAGGGTTTGACCGTTATGTTCGCTCTGTGTTATAAAAATTCGATTTGTTCAATAAATAAATTGGGGGAAGGAGATATGTAAGACGTGGAATGGATTTGTTCAATTGAAAATTATGGTCTCTACTGAGCTGGAGGGAGAATACTTGGCTGACCAAAGGGTTTGACCGTTATGTTCGCTCTGTGTTATAAAAAATTCGATTTGTTTGTGGTGCCCGTCCGAACCAGACGTAAACATCCTCGGTCGAACATTCACACACCGAGTAACTCACAACATTTCATCGTAATGATCTGTACGTGCCTTGACGACAGCTTCCCACGATCAGCTTCACTCTGGATTTAACCTGTGCATTCCGATCTCACCGGAACGCATCCAGTTCACTAACTCACTAACTATCAACACACACACATCCTATGTAATGGCCAGTTGCTCATTGCAACCAGCCAGTTGGATTCGATCAGTCGAGAGGACAACATCTCGACTTGATGTATCATTCTAACTTGATGATTCAATAAAAGCTCGTTCGTTCAAACTCTTCCGATTGGAAGTCAATGCATTAGTTGTGTGTAGTATTGCATCTCATATACTCGCACACACTACATGTTCAATAAATAAATTGGACCAGGAGATATGTAAGACGTGGAATGGATTTGTTCAATTGAAAATTATGGTCTCTACTGAGCTGGAGGGAGAATACTTGGCTGACCAAAGGGTTTGACCGTTATGTTCGCTCTGTGTTATAAAAATTCGATTTGTTCATTAAATAAATTGGGGAAGGAGATATGTAAGACGTGGAATGGATTTGTTCAATTGAAAATTATGGTCTCTACTGAGCTGGAGGGAGAATACTTGGCTGACCAAAGGGTTTGACCGTTATGTTCGCTCTGTGCAGGGATGGGTAAAGTGAGCTCTCCAAAAGCGACCGCCGAACATGAGCGCCTCCAAGCGAACAAATTATTTGCTTATCAATAAAATCAGAGTTTAAAGTTGTGCATTGTCAATTGGTCGTGATGACTGTTTAGAGTTGAAGTAAATTAACCCTCTCAGTCGCATATTGGGGATTGTTGGTTACAATTACGTAGTCACATTTACTCACAAGAATAGACTTTTATATGTGATCAAACACTACTTGTTACAAAAAAACACGATTACAGTGAGATTAGTCAACTTGTGCTAGGGTTTCCAATTATTCGGTTTTTCAAAACTTCGAATAGTCGAAGGTCTTAAGGGGGAGACACTATGGAAATATGCTCAATTGTGAAAGATGGCATTTTGACTGGGGTTATTTATCTTTTTTAGAGACACGTTTTGACCACATTTCTAGACCGATTTTGACAAACTTGGGCAAAAATTATAGATAATTAAAAGAACTGAAAACTGAGCAGGAAAGTTTCGGCTTAATTTTAGAAATTTTTTAAATTAGGGCGATTTAAATGCAAAAAATTCAAATTTTTGCAATATTTCTACTAATTTTGAAATTACAGAGCAAAAACCATCGAAATCAAGCAGCTCACTTTTTAGTTCATTAAATTTTCTACAATTTAAACCCCTCAAATGCCATAATCGACAAAGATTTAGATTTAATACGTGTCTTCAAAGAATTCAAATTAAAGTTTTAACTAAATTGAGAAAAGTGAACTGTAAGATTCGATCTGATTGAGATATACAAATGTGCATAGATTTTTAAATTTTTATTTTAAACAAATTTCTTCAATTAAAGTTGATTTTTTTCGTTTTAAATGAAAATTCAAATCAATAAGATAATTTTTAAAAGATCACAAAAATATCGTTATATTTAGTCAAAATTTCATCATGTCCTGCCTTAAGCCAAAAACTTCGAAGCTTCGAAGCTCCGAGAAGTTTTCACCTTTTTTATCAGATTGAAATTTTGCGTTTTAAAACAGTGTACCAAATAAATTATTGAATTCCCTTAGTTTACCTCACTGTGCCTAGTTTATTTCCCAATTCCAATTGGTTCTAACAAGTCCAACAAATCCATTTTAAAACAATTGATGGATTCATTGATCAGAAATTTGTTAGTTATGATAAGAGCCAACACCTCAATTATATATTCGAAACAAACAATTGAGCAATTGGACAACGGTAACTTGACATTGCATTTAACCAATTCCCCCGTTCTCTCAACCAAAACTCTCACCAAAACAATTCACTCAAACCAGTATAATAGATTAATGTTTATTTTTACATTACATTTTAATTAATAATTTACTCGAAATAATACAATAAATCACTTTGGGTTATTCAAAAAATAGTATTTCAAAAATACTAATGCACACAATAAATCAGGTGACATTCGATTTCTTGTCTTAGTCATAATATTTCCAGATACAGATAAGACGCGCTCAGAATCGGTAGACGTTGGCTCGATTGCTTTAAAAGCATTCAACAAACTCTCAACGTTTGTTCCTCGTTGTCCAGTGAGGCAGGCTAATTTGAGCTCATGAATTATGTTTACTTTTCGCGGTGGAGGCTTCGAATTGGAAATTGACGAAATCGATTCATCTAATCTTTCAGTTAATTTCATTTTTTTACTTTTCACATTGTCACAATCGATACTTTCACTTATTATCTTCACCAAGATCATCTGCGACCACATAATCGCCCGGGAACAGTTGATCATACTTTTCATTGATGAATTCATAGATGTCCATTTTGGTAGATTCGATTGGAACGTTCATGCTCCATTGGAAAACACTCAAACCAACCAACTGATCATTTCAAATGACATTTCACCTTCACCCACCAACCCAACCAACACCGAACCACTGATCAAGCAAGAATGTCTCCAAGATTCGTCAATCACTTCAATTCCATTGCATTTCACCAACAATGCTGCCCCAAATGATATTTTCACAGATGAACTGACTGAAGAACAAAACACACAAATTCAAACTGCTGAATTTGAAGACAACAACCAAGTAGATTATGACTTCAATGAAGGTTGTGAAGGTGAATATTTTAATCAACCAAATTGTGAAATTGTGCCAATGGAGTTTGCGACTTGGATCACACAAACAATGATGTTTCTGCAAGAGATGGCGATGAAACTGACATTGAAACAAATCTTGATAAAGCACAATTTGATATCGATATTAGTGTTACAAACAACACTCAAATGAACAACCAAAATGATGCAAACAATGTCATCAATGAAAGATCTGTCAGTGAACGGGACAACGAACAATCGATTGCATCCCGATAAGATACCACACGATAAAATTTGATTTTCTGTGATAATAAAGCAAACTGAGAGCAACACTTGAGATATTGTCAATCATTGTGTCTAATCATCATCATGATGTGCCTCAAACCAAACATTTGAGAAATGGGGATAGTGTGAGAGACTTAGACAAACATGTCTGTTTGTGTGTAATCTGCTTGAGTCATTTGAACTTGAGTCATTCAGATAAGGAGATAGAGAGAGATTGCTTGTAAGTCACTATGCAATGACAGCATTAGACAATTTGTGCATAAAGTGAGATTCAGAACAAAATCATTTTATCTCTGAAAGGTCTCTCACAGTTTGAAATTACAATTTAGCATGCATAATCACAATTTGCACAAAACAGCAAACGATACTAACAAATCAAGCTTTGGGCAATTGTGTATATTTGAAAGTCTGCTGCCAAACAATTTGTTATACAAAAAACACTTTATATATTTATGTAAAAAATAGTTTATCTCATTTATGACTAATTTATGGTAATTGAAACACAAAGTACATGGATTATTGCTCATTGTAAAAATTTAAATATAAATCAGATTAGTCTCAAACATTTGATATAGTAATTGACGTCAAAAAGGCAATTTCTGCAAGGGGTAACCATATCGAATGAGTCACAAAGGACATGTGTAAAGTATTGCTCATTAATTGATTTTAACGTGATTAAAGGTATATTGCACACTACAATTTGCACAGTAACAATCAATGGCTTTATCATATAAGATCTCATGTCAGCGTCACAATCACCGCACTATTCTCAGTTTGATTGTCAATTATATATTAACACGTGTGCACAGCATCACAAATTATATGCAAACTTTCCAAGCGACTAGTTTTCTCAACCAAATTGTCCCAAATCATCTCCCAAGCCATGAATCCATCACATTATCTCCTGTTGTCTCTCTTAACTCTCTTCTTCCAACTTTACACTTCCAATGCTCAATTGGTTCCCCTCAACTCGAGCTGTTCCTACTACAAGGCCAACATGAAATGTGGCACAAACGCGGTCTGTGGCGCTGGTGATCTGTGCAGATGCAAGTTTGGTTACCTTCCTATTGGTCCCTCCAATATCCATTGTTCAGCCTTCAAGTGCTCCAACTCGACTGACGATTGTGTGCGCAACTTTGGACCCAACACCAAATGTGGCCATGCAAAGGGAAACTATTGTGACTGTGACTTTGGCAACTCATCATCGTCAGATGTGTTCTTCGATAAGCAAGTGCAGAGGTGCGTGCACCGACACGAGCTCACACGAATTGACTGCTCGAGCAATGCAAACTGTGGACGTGGAATGTTCTGTGACAGTGGCGAAAAGAGTTGTAGATGCAAATATGGCTACAAACTGAACAGAAACGGTTACGACTGTGACCAGATCAAGTGTTCACACGACTCGGACTGTAAACCACCGAATTGGATTGAAATTATACCGAGAAGACGATGTTCAATGCTGAACAAAGTTTGTGAATGCACGCGGGATCATGAGCTGAATGAACAAACTCAAGAATGCGAATGGCGAGGATTGCCGAAACCAGTAGTGAAACCAGAAGTAAAAGTACGAAAAGATGTAAAAGGAAATGGTGGTTCTGTGTCCGGAATGCAAATATTTTTTATAATACTCGTAATTTTGCTTGTAATTGTGGCGTGTTGCATATGTAAAGCTGTTTCGGGTAAAACAACTACTACTCAATATCCAAGAAGGCATGACAGATATGACGACTGCACTAACGACTACACCTCCTCCTCATACAACAACACAACCGAACTATTCACCATAAGTTCCAGCAGTCACGATTACAGCAGTAGTTACCAAACGAATGACTATAGTTGCACTGACAATGACAACAGTACAACTCATTACAATCACGAAGCCAACGACAATTCTATGCCTTCATATGACGATGTTTAGGATGCTAGCGATTGTAAAAATATTGACAATCATTCATTTCATTTCATTTTCATAATATTCAATAAAATTAAAATACAGCTCAAAGATTGTAAGTGTATAAAAATGAATATACTTGTGTAATTGATGATCTAAGGACTCTGTCATATCTTTCCTCCTACATCGTCCCTTCAATGATGTCACACAACACTGCAAGTTGATATCATTTAGACGTGTATACAGACATGTTCAAGTCCCGCACACACTATCATCAACAGTCATCATTTCTCAAGTGTTTGGTTTTGAGGTATGTCATGATGATTAATAACAATACAATATCTCAAGATTATTGCTCTCAGTTTGGTTCATTCGATCGTATATCGCTTACCTCTCTGGCCATCTTCGATCATCTCACCTGACGACTTTGGATTGCGCTACAACAAAGAACGCAGGATAGGTAGATTGTTCCATTTCCGAGAATCGATTAAGCAACACACGGTAGTGCAGTGAATACTAATTGATTTATTCCCGTATGCCCTTTATAAAAGCTACATTCATAGAAATTTCAAGAAAACTTCTTTGATTTGCCTAGGCAATCCACGGAATGACGAATTTGGACGGTGGATTTGTGAATGACCTGTTTTATTATTAATCAGATGTGGATATATAGTGTAAATATTGTAAAAATAAACGTTTATATTGTATTTATATGTTGGTTAACGATGATTGATTGGTTTAATTGAATTGGGTTGTATTGCCAACATAACATAAACTTGCAAATGCCATAATTTCGATACAATATTCCAATAGACATTTTATTACATCAAAAAATTTCGAAAAATGTTACACCTTCTCAACCAACTCTCTCGGATCTCGTTCATCGATGATGTTAAGTGTTCGTTGTTCTTTCAAAGTTGGAGGCAAACCAAAATGGACCGTTCGAATGTGATTGATTATATTTGCCCGATAAGTGGATGTGTGACCGCACTGTTTGCATCGATATGGTTTGACATGTAGATGGATGGCTTGTTCGTGCTTGGTCCGAGCGCTCACATCAGTAAACGACTTGTCACAATGTCGACAATCGAATGGTCGCTCCCCGGAATGTATTAGAAGATGTGTGTTAAGTTGATGTTTTAGGATGAATTGTTTGTCACACTCATGACATTGAAAACGTTTTATATTTTGGTGAATCAGTTGGTGCCTTGTTAATTTATTTCTCTCTTTAAATCGTTTGTCGCACTGGTCACATTGAAATGGACGTTCACCTGTGTGCACTCGAAGATGTAGCTGTAATTTGGATCTGCTATCAAATGATTTGTGACAATGTGAACATTGCAAATGACGATTCGATTGGACACGGTTTGCTTGAATTGGATTTGTAGTGCATTTAGTGGAAATCTTTTCTTTGGTTACATCTCTTTCTTCACTAGCATTGTTTGCATCTATTTCCTTTTGTTGAATCACAATTCTTTTGAATCTCTTTGAAACCCGTCCATGTCCAATCGCATCCATTTCGTATTTATCATCACCTTCATCTCGATTCTGTTCACTTTCCTCCTCCACCTCTGTATATTCATCATCTGCATCATCACCCATTTTTTCATTTTTTGTTAATTCATCATCACTACTTTCACCTTCACCTTCATTCACATCCATCTCATCTTCATCAATTTGTCCACTCATCAACAGTTCACCATCACCATCTTCTTGTTCACCTCCATTCTCGTCACCTTGTTCATCTTCATCAGTTTCATTGACTTCATCAAATCGATCATCTTCACGTTCATTGTCATTCACGGATTGAACAGTGCCAAGTGGAGATGGTAAATGTGTTCCAAATGGAACGGGATCAAGCTCATCACATTGGTCATGTTTGTCATCATCATTTGGTGCATCACTACAGTCGACATTGATTGGAATTGTGATTGATGAATTTTCGAGACATTCTTGTTTGATCAGTGGTGAGGTGGTGATGGGATGGGTTGGTGGACAAGTGATTTGATGTGTTGACAAATGTTCATTTGAATTGTTAGTGACAGTACTCGATTGTGCAATTGATGCATTGGGTGGAACAGTTTGGTGATTTGATGGTGAAGGTTGAACTGATGCAAATGCACTGACTTCTGTGTTCACCAATGCCTTGTTGGTTAGTCTGAGGAAGAGCGAATTGACCAGTCGATCCATTTGGCCTCGTACCAATCTATTCGTCGTCTCCTTCTCTCCTTCAATCAATTGACACAACTCGGACATGGTCGAGTGGGAATTAGTCTGTTTGGAGGGTTGAGCAGATGAAGAGATGAGCAATCCGAGAAAAAGCGAATCGATCATTGGATCCACGAGTCGAACCATCTCGCCCCGCAGCCACAATCTCGTGTCCATGCTTTGGGTTGCAATCAATTTGGACAACACGGACACATGAGGACGGCACTGAGGTACAGCAGATGAAGATGACATGATCACAATCGAAGTGGTCAAGGCAGACAATTCTGGTTGAAACAATAAATTCAATACTAGTTTTAGTACAAACCTCAAAAGTACAACTCAACACAACACTCGTGCAAACAGGAAGCAAACTGTGATCAGTGCAGGTCACAACAAATCACCATTCCCTCACAGATGGCGTGGCTGAGTGCAACCTTTGACCATTCCACTCCTCCTGCTCATTGGTTTGTTTTGATCATATCAAAAGTCAGCTGCTCTAAACACTGCAGCTTGCAATGTACTCGAACTGAACTCACATGCTGCATGCTGTTGCATTTGAGTGTATTTCATTTTCATTTGCTCTGTTGATTTGCACCAAAATGTCACTGCCAACTCACCCTCTGCTCACTCTCGTGGATGAGCACGCGACTGGACTCAAGTCAATGCTCACTCATTACATCGATGCCACCGTGGACAGTCAATTTGCCTCTCTCAGGAATAGTATTGAGACGATGATTCAGTCGGGCGTGATTGGCCCGAACTGTGATGGCACTCACTTTGGCATGACATTACCACCACAAACTCACACAAACACAGATCAATCGAGTGATGAGTGTTCACTTGAATATTTAAATGATAAATTGACCAGAGCACAGCAAGATCAAAACATTCTGCAACACGAGATTTCACTGGAGAACACAATCAACACAGAATCAATCATTAAACAAGAATTCGATGATGATGAAGTTGGAGCGGAGATTTATGATGAGAATGTTGCGAAATGTGAGAATTGTGAAAAAAGAATTTGTACTTCTGTGGATGAAGCAGAGATGGGAGAAAATGGAGATGAATCTTCCGGTAAAACTCAACAAAATGTTTATGCATTGGGAAACAATCAAACCAATCAACTGATCATCTCAAATCACATTTCACCATCACCCACCAACCCAATCAACACCGAACCACTGATCAAACAAGAATGTCTTAATGATTCGTCAATCACTTCAATTCCATTGGATTTCACCAACGATGCAGCCCCAAATGATATTTCTACAGATGATCATACAATAGGACAAAACACACAAATTCATCATCATTATGAATTTGATCAAAATGAATACTTTCATTATCCAAATTCTGAAGATTGTGCCAATGGAGATTGCAATTTAGATCATGAGAACAACAACAATCAATTGAACAACGAATTGTCTGCCAAAGATGGCTTTGAAGATGGGCACGAAAATGTACATTCAAACCTGCAATCAATCTCCTCAAGTACATCAAATCAGATGACCAACATTGAAACTGATCAAATAGCTCGAGCTGTCATCATTGAGCCCAACAACCAACAATCGACTCAATCAACCAGTGGTGTACGATTCTCAACTCGTAAACGAATTTAAATGAAAGTTTTCGGCGATGATCAATCGAATGATGATGCGAAACGACACAAAAGTGCAAATGACAAAAAAGTTCAATCTAATAAAAGTGTGAAGAAAGCTAAACACACAATCGACACTCGAGCAACAGTCGAACACTACGATCGTGGTCAATCTAATTCAGATGAACCTATGGTGATTCAACAAGAGCAAATGGTTAAAACCAATGCAATTGGAGAACGAATTGCAACTAAATCCACTACTAATCCAACTCAACCAAACCTTTCCCAATCAAATCGTAATTTGCAATGTCCACAATGTCACAAATCATTTGATTGCAATTTCAAATTGCAGCAACATCTTCGAGTGCACACAGGTGAACGTCCATTTCAATGTGACCAGTGTGACAAACGATTTAGCGAGAGAGGCAATTTAACCAAACACCAACTGATTCACCAAAATATAAAACGTTTTCAGTGTGATCATTGTGACAAAAAATATACTTTAAAACGCAATCTTGACGTTCACGAACAAGCCATTCATCTGCATGTCAAACCATATCGATGCAAACAGTGCCGTCTTACTGCCACTCAAAAATCAGATATAATCACTCACATTCGAGTGGTCCATTTTGGTTTGCCGAAAACAATCAAAGAACAACTAGCACTCAACATCATCGATGATCGAGATCCGAGAGAGTTGATTGAGAAAGTGTGAGCCATTTTGTCCAAGTGCATCGATGAACATTGTTTGTGATTCATAACACTGATCTACAGGAATTGTCAAGTTTTAGGTACTCAGAATCTTATTAGCTATTCTTACAGCATTTTTGACGTAGAATTCAATAGTCTGGTCAAAATTGACCGTTTGACTTCAGTTTTTGAGATATCCAAGTTTTAAGGTCATTTTTTCCAAATTTTGAATTTCTAGGCTCGAAACTTCAATTTAAAGTTGATTTTCAAATTCTACTCGTTTTTCTGAAAATTTTAAGCACAAGAACGTCCAAATCGCTTAAGATTTAGTATTTAAACTCGATTTTTAAAGATGATATGTTTCAGGTAAAACGATAAAAATCACCTTCATAAACTTCATGACCTGATAATAATTATTTAATTTTTATCGTTTTATTATAAAAGAATCATCTTTAAAAATCAAGTTTAAATACTAAATCTTAAGCGATTTGGACGTTCTTGTGCTTAAAATTTTCAGAAAAACGAGTAGAATTTGAAAATCAACTTTAAATTGAAGTTTCGAGCCTAGAAATTCAAAATTTGGAAAAAAAATGAGCTTAAAACTTGGATATCTCAAAAACTGAAGTCAAACGGTCAATTTTGACCAGACTATTGAATTCTACGTCAAAAATGCTGTAAGAATAGCTAATAAGATTCTGAGTACCTAAAACTTGACAATTCCTGTAGATCAGTGTAATCATAACATAATCACTCGGATCAAAGAGTTTAGCGTCATTCGAGACTGGACTTGGGTTGAGTGAAAAAATCTCATTGATGAATGTGCTTCATTGTGCCAGTCTGTCGCAATGTTAGTTAAAGTGTATTAAGGTGTAAAGTGACCACACAAATGATACATGAATTATACAAGTTAATCTTGTCATTCTATTCAGAATCTAATGTTCATTGTTCTGTTTGTCCAATTAGATTCGGTCTGCATATTTTGTGTATTATAACATTTATTGTAAAAATTATCTTTAGAATGTATGATTTATTACAAATTGGAATACATTACTTAACTGTTTGTCAGATTGATTAAATTGTGTAAAATATTGATACAATCGATAATCATAAAAATTTGCATCGAAGTCTTTATCACGTTGTCATTTTCTCAACTAACTCTCCCGGATCTCGTTCATCGATGATGTTGAGTGCTCGTTGTTGTTTGATGGTTCGAGGCAAACCAAAATGAACCTCTCGAATGTGTCTGATTATACTTGCTCTTTGAGTGGCAGTGTGACCACATTGTTTGCACCGATATGGCTTGACATGCAGATGGATGGCTTGTTCGTGCTTGGTCCGATGGCCAAACTGAGTAAACGACTTTTCACAATGTCGACATTGGAATGGTCGCTCTCCGAAATGTGTTAAGAGATGAATGTCAAGACTATGTTTGTGAGTGAATTGTTTGTCACACTCATGACATTGAAAGCTCTTAATATTTTGGTGAATCAGTTGGTGTCTTTCTAAATTGTCAAGTTGACTAAATCGTTTGTCACACAGGTCACACTGAAATGGACGCTCACCTGTGTGCACTCGAAGATGTCTCTGCAATTTTGAATTGCGATCAAATGATTTTGGGCAAAATGAACATTGAAATCGAAGATTCGATTGGGCATGGTTTGGTTGAATTGAATTAGTAGTGCATTCAGTTGCACTTGCATCTTCAATTGCATTGTTTGCATGGTCATCAGTGTCTTCATCATTATCCAAAACGTATTTACATTTCACTTTTTTCGGATTATCCTCCTGATCACTTTTGCGCTTTCCACAGTTACGATGATTCCCATTCGATTGAACCAATTCTCCGAAAACTTTCGTCGGAATTCGTCTACGACTCGACGATCGTACTCCACTGGTCAATGACTCAACGACTGTTCGATCAGTTGATTTCAGTGTGGAAACATTCTTCAATTGATCACTTTGGTCAATCATTTGTAATTCAATGTTTTCAGTAGTGCCATCGATGGCATCGATTTGACATCTGATTTGCAACTGTGCCTCATCAAGATTTGTTTCATCTCCATCTCCAGCAGACAAATCGTCGTTCAAGCGATTGCTGTTGTTTTCATTATCTAAATTGCAAACTTCATTGGCACAATTAGGATTGCTCAAATATTCATCTTCACAGTAATCATCAACCAAACTGCTGCTGTCATCAAATTCATTAGTTTGAATTTGTGTGTTTTGTCCTTTAGTCTGTTCATCTGTGGAAATATCATTTGGGGCAGCATTGTTGGTGAAATCCAGTGGAATTGAAGTGATTGACGAACTTTGGAGACATTCTTGTTTGATCAATGGTTCGGTGTTGGTTGAGTTTGTTGGTGATGGTGATGGTGAAATATCATTTGAGATGATCAGTTGATTGGTTTGATTGTTTTCTAATGAAGCATGAAAATTGTGTTGAGTTTTATCGTAAGAATTATTTCCATTTTCTCCCATCTCTGCATCATCCCCAGAAGTACAAATTCCGTTTTTACAATTCTCACATTTTGCAACATTCTCACCATAAATCTCCTCTCCATCTTCCTCCTCATCAAATTTTTGTTTGATCATTGATACTGCGTTGAAAGTGTTGGACAGTGAGACCTCATTTTGCAGAGTGCTTTGATGTTTCTGTGCTCTGATCAATTGTTCATTTGAATATTCATGTGAACACTCATCACTCGATTGATCAGTTGCATTGATCTGTTTGAGTCGAATAGCCATTTCACGATTCCTTCTGCAATCGTCACAGTCACAATCCTCGTCCCATTCCCCATCATCATCTTCTTTTTCCTCTTTTTTACACGTTTGCATATTGAATTTTGTGATGACGCACCTTAGAAGATACAAATGACAAATTTTAGGTAAACATGCACACAAACCAAATCAAAGTTTACCTTTTTCGGTTTCTGATGAAGGCCCAGGGCAGCTGTTGCCCTGATGTAAAGAATTCTTGATTGCATTGTTTTGATTGAATTCAACTTTAATTTGTCTCTCCACTCTGCACTCCTCACAGTCACACTCGTCACCATCCCACTCCAATTTGATGCATTCTCCATCTCCGACTTCTTCTTTTTTTACTTTGGTGCAACATTTTTGACTTGGATTCACTGCGGTTGCAGTGCCGTGATTGACAGACGAATGAGATGATGATGATCCTATAGAAGAAATGAATCAATTCAATGTAGGAATTGTAAAAAATACAACCAATACCTTCATTGTCCTTTTGTTGTTGTTGTTGTGCATTGTTGAGTGAAACTTCTTTCTGTTCATCATCAAGCTCTTGCTTGATATTGACTCGATTTAATAGATCCATTTGAGATGAGCGAGATGGAAAATGTTTCGAGATTCACGTTTTATCGAAGGCAAAATCACCAAAATCGAACTGAACCATAACTCAAAACAACCCACAGACACAACACTAAACGAATTTGCCCATGCCTTTGTTTTTGTCTGGGAGGAAATGTACAAAATTTGCACTAAAAATAGTGCAACAGCTGTTGCCCCACACGCAAAATGTATGCTTCACAGCAGTGCAGTGTTTCTTCAACTCGAAGTAACCGAATTATTAACGTATTCAGAAAATTGGCATTATATGTTTTACTACACGCAAATGAACTATTCGTAAATTATGTTATTCTATAATTCACCACTGTACTCTCAAAATCCATTTGGGCAGCAGTTCCCCTCAAAATTTAATTTTTGGAAAATGCCACTGTTCGATGTGTGCGGCGAGAGTGTTTTGATTTGATTTGGCAGGATGCATGTTTAGTGATGCCGCTTCGGCGCACCGACGCACTGAAGCTCTCTCACAGCTGGATGTTCGACGCACCGATGCACCGACCAAAAGAGCGACTCACCGCGCGGCGCGTTGCCGGCGCGCAGGTGCACCGAAGTGTTTATACCACTACTTTTGTGGGTGTCATAACTAGTGGCAGTGGTATAGCATTTAGTTAAAGCAACTATGTGGTTTCAAACACGCTTTTAAAGCGGGAATGGTCATATAAGAAATTTTAAATTTTATTTTTGTACTTTTATTTCTAAGTTCTTATTGTTTTCATGTGATCAACTATTTGATGATCACTTAACACTGAACTAAATCTAATATCCTCCAAGCATCTTTGATCTTGTATTCCAGCTCTCATCTCATCGCTTTTTTAATTTTTGTTTAACCTCACCTCATTATGACTTCAACCAAGCGACCATCAATCGACGTTCAAAACGAAGACGAATTTCAAGATTCACGACCAAATATAAAATTTCCGAAAACCAAAACAGCAAAAGCCTGGACTCATTTTTGATCAACTTGACAGTTTCCATCCCAATGGCAGTCGACAAGTTCGATGTAAGCATTGCTCTGAAGATATGTGTTATTCTGGTTCTACCACTTCAATGAATACTCACATTGTTCGTAAATATCTAGATAAAATTGGAGATCTTAATCATTTTCGCGAACAGATCATGACCCTTTTGACTTCTTCAAAATTCCCAAGCGAAGGTCCAATTAAACCAGCTGGGAGTACTCTCCTCCAACGTGAATTTAGTAACATTTCCGGATTGAACAATCGAAGTGCTCATTCCCAAGACGAATTCAATCGGCAAATAGCGATAATGATTTCTACAGATCTATTACCAATAAGTTTCTGTGAAAATCCAGGGTTTCGCCAGTTTTGTCAGCTTTTCTTACCTCAATATGTTGTGCCAAGCCGAACCGCAATGACCGAAACCCATTTACCCAATGTACAAACTGAAATTCAGAAAAAATTAAAGCCTCTTATAAAGAGGGCTGAACATGTTTCCCTTACTACAGATCTATGGGACAATGGCCGCTATAGTTTCATTAATGTGACTTGTCACTTTAGTGTTGACAATATTTTGTATTGTTCTAATTTGGGTACGAATGTGATGAAAAAGAATCACACTGGCATTAACATTGCGGATGCGCTCGAGGAAATTATTAAAGATTGGGACATTGGCAAAAAACTAGTTGGAATATCAGCTGACGGTGCATCGAATGTTAAATCAGCAATTGAGATTCTGCAAGCACGCGGGTACAAATTTGAACTAATATGGTGCATGGCTCATAGACTGAATCTTTGTGCTGAAGATGTTATACAAGAAGATAAAAGAAAGATGGACGTTTAGTTGAAACGGAAGTTTTCAAGTTGATCAAGAAAGCTCGATCTATTGTTTATTTCTTGAAAACACGAAAAGCCAAAATGCTCCTCCAGGAGAAAATCAAATCCAATTTAGACTTTGAATCGGATTTCGATATATCTTCAATGAATTCATCTCAATCGTTTGGTTCACCTAATTCATTTAGTTTAACTAGTTCGAAAAACAAGAAAAAGAAGAAGAAAAGTAAGAAACAAAGTGTTTTCTTAGTTAAAGGTAATATTTATAGCTATATCTAGATTACTTTAAATTTAAGTTTATTTATTTTACGTTTAGATTGTAAGACTAGGTGGAATAGTAAATTTGAAATGTTATTCAAGTTGGACAAATACAAAGTAGAAGTTGACTATGTTCTAAGTCATTCTCAAACGGATTCTAATTGTCCTGATGGATTTAATGCAACTGAATGGGATAAAGTCAAGGAGTTTATAATAATTTTTGGACCACTTGAAGCAGCTACTCGATATTTGAGCGGAGAAAAGTATGCAACATATTCGTTAGCAATTCCAGTGTTGAATGAATTGGAAAGGCGATTTAAGGAAATTAAATTAGACGGAATTAAGCACTTAAAAAATGAGTTGGGCCAACTGAAGGATTCCGTGAATCGTCGGTTTAGCGAATTTGGAACAAAGAAGTCGTCTATGATTGCGAATTTGGTGGATTCTCGATTCAAAGGTTCGAAATTTCTAAGTGACGAACAAATGAAACAAACGAAGAGTTGGATCATCGATGAGTTACGCAATATGCAAAGTAGAACTTCGGAAGCAAGCAATGACAACTCAGAACATGACTACACAAATCAGCAAGATTCAGAAACTGACAGTGGAAGCGAGGATGAAACTCCTAATAATGGATTCGCTAAACGTTGGACTAAACTTGCAAAAGAACACAACAAGGATACGGACATTGAAAGTAGTGTGAATCTTCACTTAACTACGCCAACAATCGACATAAAAACCAATCCTTTCGAGGCAATTAGTGGAGAAGATCTTTGGAAAAAATTGCAAGTTAAGTATTTAATCATTCCTGCTACATCAGTACCAAGTGAAAGAATATTCTCAAAAGCAGGGACTATAACATGCCGTAAAAGAAACAAGCTTGGACCAAATAACGTCAATGTGTTGCTATTCAATAATTTCAATATGAAATTTATTCAATAGTAATATCTAATTCTTGATTATGAATTCAATTTGAGTGTCCAATTCGAATATTTTTTTATATATTAAACTATTTTGTTCTCATTTGTCTATTCAATAATTTTTTCATATTGACAATAAAGTCTTTTGAATGTGCAATTGTCCATTAGATTGGTCCTATCAATCGTCCAAACGTTCGGTGCACCGACGCACCACACTTTTCATCGGCGCACCGCTTGCTGTTTGAAAAGCAGTAAACAAAGCGTTCGGTGCGTCGAGAAATGCGCGGCGCGCCGAAGCGTCGTGCGAACGGTACACCGACGGCAACACTATGCATGTTCATGGCTGATGTTCATAAACAAGTGGAATATGCCTGCAATGGATCGATTGAGTACTGAGAGCATTAAACAGGAGATGGACGATGAACGAGATGATCAACGGGTTAATTATCATCAACAGCAACAGACGAATGCAACCTTGAATGACCAACAAACTATCAACTCACTACAACAGTCAAATGCACCAACAGGTAAGCAATGAGTGTTGTCTTGCACATGTCTTGTATTCATTTTTGTCTGTGTTAATCAGGTACTGAACCATCATCATCCCAAAACTCAGTATGCAAAAGTGTGAAAAAGGAAGACAAAGATGATCAAGGTGCAATGGTGAAGTCAAATCAAAAACATTGTACCAAAGTAAAAAAGGAAGAAGTCGGAGATGGAGAATGCATCAAATTGGAATGGGATGGTGACGAGTGTGACTGTGAGGAGTGCAGAGTGGAGAGACAAATTAAAGTTGAATTCAATCAAAACAATGCAATCAAGAATTCTTTACAACAGGGCAACAGCTCCCCAGGGCCTTCATCAGAAACCGAGAAAGGTAAGCAGATTTGGTTTGTGTGTATGTTAACCTAAAATTGATTTGTTTTCTGTTCGTCAGGTGTTCCATCACAAAGCTCAGTGTGCAAACGTGTGAAAAAGGAGAAAGAAGAAGAAGATGGAGAATTGATTGGGCAGTGGGACGAGGATTGTGACTGTGACGATTGCAGAAGGATGAGACTAAAGACGATTCGACTCAAACAAACCAATGATATGGAAAATGGAGGGTCTGGTGACGATGATGGAGAGGAGACAGAAATAGATGAAGATGTGAATGGCAATGAAGATGTTTGGATGAGGAATGATGTGAACATGGCAGTGGATGACCAAATTGGTGATGAGGATGGAGATGAATTGGACCAAGAAGGTGAACAGAGTGGAGATAGTCAAGAAAGTAGTGAAAATCAAATGAGTGATGCAGACGATGAAACGGAAATCGACGACGAAGAATATGAAATGGAGAACCTTGCCCAATCGAATCGTCATTTGCAATGTTCATTTTGCCCAAAATCATTTGGTAGCAATTCCAAATTGCAGAGACATCTTCGAGTGCACACAGGTGAACGTTCATTTCAATGTGACCTGTGTGACAAACGATTTAAAGAGAGATACAAATTAACAAGACACCAACTGATTCACCAAAATGTAAAAATTTTTCAATGCGATCAATGTGCAAAACAATTTACTCGAAAAGATCATCTTGATGTCCATCTTCTAGTACATTCCGGAGAGCGACCATTCACATGTCGACATTGTGAAAAGTCGTTTACTACATCTGAAAATCGAAACAAGCACGAACAAGCCATCCATCTGCATGTGAAGCCATATCGATGCAAACAATGTGGTCACACTGCCACTGATCGAGCAAATATAATCCAACACATTCGAATGGTCCATTTTGGTTTGCCGAAAACAATCAAACAACAACGAGAACTCAACATCATCGATGATCGAGACCCGAAAGAGTTGGTTGAGAAAGTGTGACTTATTTTGATGCAATTCGACATTGATTGTATCAACTATTTGCACAAGTTGACCAATCAGAAAGAAAGTTCGTATTTTCCTATATGCATTCTTGTAATAAATCTAGCACAGTTATATAAAATTTAATAACAATGATTTACTAATAATCTACTAATTACATCTAACATGAAACATGAAAACAAATATGTGACGGATTGTGTGACGGTGTTCCGATAAGTATTGAGTTGAGTCAATGGCAAAAAAGACCTAGAGAAACAGAATTTCATGTGAAAATTTAAGCATATTTGCAAATAATAGTTCCATTTCGTGGCTGTGAACAAGTTGCTGTGAATGAACTGTTTTATTATTAATCACATGTAGATATAATGTTAGTACAATAATTGTAGAGCGTAAGCGAAGACTAAGGTACAACATTTTCGATTCTTGTGAATGTAACTCCTCCAACATTCATCAACCTATTTTCACCTTAGGTCAGATGGGTCAACTTGTGCAAATCATTCAATCGGCACATCGAAACAATTTGTCACTTTGACATTCACCAAATTGCTCATACTTTTTCAACAAACTCTCTCGGATCTCGATGATCGATGATGTTAAGTTCTCGTTGTTCTTTCATGGACGGAGGCAAACCAAAATGAACCATTCGAATGTGTTGGATTATACTTGTTCTTTGAGTGGCAGTGTGACCACATTGTTTGCATCGAAATGGCTTGACATGCAGATGGATGGCTTGCTCGTGACTGTTCCGAGTGCAGAATTCTGCAAACCACTTTTCACAATGTCGACATTTGAATGGTCGTTCTCCGGAATGTGTTCGGAGATGAGAGTCAAGATGATATTTTCGAGAAAATTGTTTTGCACAATCATGACATCGAAAACGTTTTATATTTTGGTGAATCAGTTGGTGGAGGGTTAAATTGCTTTTCACACTAAATCGTTTGTCACACTGGTCACATTGAAATGGAGATTCACCTGTGTGCACTCGAAGATGTATCTGCAAATGGGAATTGAAGTCAAATGATTTTGGGCAAAATGAACATTGAAATTGACGATTCGATTGGCCAAGGTTTGGGTGAATTGGATTAGTAATAGATTCATTGGTACTTTCTTCTCCAATTGAATTGTTTGCATCCATTTCTACCTCTGTATCTTCATCATTCATTTGGTCATTTTCCGTTAATTCACCTTCACCTTCATTCACATCCATCTCATCTTTATCAATTTGTCCACTCGTCAACAGTTCACCATCACCTTCCTCACCGTTATCCATATCATCGACTTCATCAAATCGATCTTTTTCAAGTTCATTGTCACTCACGAATTGAACAATGCCAAGTGGAGATGTTAAATGTGTTCCAAATGGAACTGGTTCAAGCTCATCACATTGGTCATAATTGTCATCATCATTTGGTGCATCATTACAGTCGATATTGATTGGAATTGTGATTGATGAATTGTCGAGACATTCTTTTTTGATCAGTGCTGAGGTGAAGATGGGATGGGTTGGAGGAGTTGGTGGACAAGTGATTTGAACTTCATTTGAATTGTTCACAGTCGATTGTGCAATTGATGCATTGGGTGGAACAGTTTGGTGATTTGATGGTGAAGGTTGAACTGATGCAAATGCACTGACTTCTGTGTTCACCAATGCCTTGTTGGTTAGTCTGAGGAAGAGCGAATTGACCAGTCGATCCATTTGGCCTCGTACCAATCTATTCGTCGTCTCCTTCTCTCCTTCAATCAATTGACACAACTCAGAAATGGTCGAGCGCAAATTAGCTTCTTTGAACGGTAGAGCACCTGTTCGAACAGATGACGAGATGATTAATCTGAGAAAAAGCGAATCGATCATTGGATCCACGAGTCGAACCATCTCGCCCCGCAGCCACAATCTCGTGTCCATGCTTTGGGTTGCAATCAATTTGGACAACACGGACACATGAGGACGGCACTGAGGTACAGCAGATGAAGATGACATGATCACAATCGAAGTGGTCAAGGCGTAATTGTTAAATCAACGATTCTCGATGGAGCAATACAAACGTGGTTTTAGTGCAAACCTCAAACGTAGCACACAAACTCAACTCAACACTCGTGCAGCAAGCAAGCAAGCAAGTTCAAATGTGATCATCGATAAGGGATCGCTGGTCATAACAATGCAACTTTTGAAACTTGCCACACTGAGGTACAGTTTGTCCTCAAAACAAATTAACCTAACTTAGCTGTTAAGACTTAGCAGTGCAACAGTCGAGCAGTGCTGCTGTCTGTGAGGTTGGCTAACCACCTGATACCCCTCACTAGCAGTCACAACCACCCTGCACTCGACACAACATTGGACTCGTCTCACAGTCTCTGTCAACAGTCGAGTGCAACTTTTGACACCATTCCACTCCTCATGCTCATCGATTTATTTTGATCGTAACAAAGAAAACTGCACTCGCACTAAACTCGAATGCTGATGCAAGTTTTTTGTGTATTTAATTTGTTAATTTTTTTTACTCAAAATGCAAGTCCCAACTCATCCTCTTCTGGCACTCGTGGATGAGCACGCGACTGGACTCAAGTCACTGCTCACTCATTACATCGATGCCACCGTGGACAGTCAACACTCTCACTAAAGTAAGTGCAGCTGCAGCTGCTATACGCTGACAAAAAAGACAATTGCAGGGAATATTCACTGAGAATGCGCTTGTCCGGCTTATGACCGTTTCTCAGAGAATATCCTTTGAAATCTTAGTAAATCACAGTGAATATTGATTGCGTTAAGTTATGTGTTAATGCATTACGCGCGTTTGAAATATCCCTTGTAATTTCTCAATAAACACAGTTGATATTTACTGTGATTCTACAGTGACTAATCACAGTAAATATTCTTTGCAATTTGCAAATAGATTTCACTGGAAAACACTTTACCGTGAGGTAGCGGTATAAAGCACTCACCACAAAGTAACACCTTGAAGAGCCACATTTGTTATCTGTGCACTGTGGACGCTTTTGGCTTTGCCACTAGTTTCTCATGATCACCATTTTACCTTTCACCTGTCTCATTCACTGCACACATATTGAAATCGAGCGTGGTCACAGTTGCCTTCTTCCTCTCTCACTTTTGTTTGTTTGTGTATTCTCAAGTTTAGATTCTCAACTAAAATTCAACCAAATTGCATTTTTTTTCACCCCCAAAAAAATTTAATTTATCTACCTAATTAATTGTGTGATAATCTACATCAAGATTAGCTCTTCATGTGTGTTTATTGTTTATTTTGATTATTTTGAATTAATCTTGACCATATGAAAGGACAAGGAATCTATTTAACTTATTAATTACTACGCTTTCCGAAGTATTGAGTTTGGTTTAAGAGTGGCTCGATATCACATCGCTTGGTTTCTAACCGAAGAATTGGATGTATTGCCCGCCGGAATAGATTCTGTTATTTGTTGGTCTTCTGAAACTTATTTTCGCAAACTTGCTGCTAAGTACGAGAAATCGTATTGAATGTTGGACTGTATTAGATGGAGAGTCTGCGATCAACAAGAGGAAGACAGAAGTTATGGGATCTGAGAATAGCACCATCCGATAAGATTTTTTCGCGGTAATAATAAAAATTTGATAATTCATTTTAGTTAATTCACTTTTTATACATAGAATACATGTTTCACTCTAAGAACCACCAAACAGCATACGCGCACTGAACTCCTGTTCAATCTATAAAGAAACCAACTCAATCTGCAGCAAATGAATCAGAAGTGTCTCAACTATCAACTGTTTCAAATCGACAAAACTATGCCCAGCAAGATAACTCTTCTAGACCTCAATCTATTGATTTAATCAAGGCACATTCTTGTTTAAGACGTATCTTTCAAAGCTGAAGCCCATCAAACTGCAATCAAAGTTGATTCACAAATCACTGATTTGAAATCAGTGCGCGTACTTTGAGTTTGGTCGAACAAACTGAGCACTTGTATCATTTATATTTCAATTAAATAAATTATTAAATAAAATTTGCTCAAAAACACAATGTATTTTGACTTAGTTTCTTCAAATTTACAGCAAATGTTCATTAAGATTTGCACAATTTACAGTGAATATACGCTGAGAACGAATAAGCTCGATTTTTGTTTTGCGAAATCACAGTGAATATACGCTGAGAACTAACAAACGCTAGATCGATGCAATGCAAAATTACAGGGGATATGCTCTGAGACGGATAGGCAATTACAGCAGATATCGACTTAGGTGCAGCCGCAGTGGATATCGTCTGTAATTTTTTGCCTCGCTTTTTTAGTGAGAGTGAATTTGCCTCTCTCAGGAATAGTATTGAGACGATGATTCAGTCGGGCGTGATTGGCCCGAACTGTGATGGCACTCACTTTGGCATGACATTACCACCACAAACTCAGACAAACACAGATCAATCGAGTGATGAGTGTTCACATGAATATTCAAATGACCAATTGGACAGAGCACATGAACATCAAAACATTCTTCAAAATGAGGTCTCACTGTCCAACACAATCAACACAGAATCCATGATCAAACAAGAATTTGATGATGAGGAAGATGGAGAGGAGATTAATGATGAAAATGTTGCGAAATGTGAAAATAGAATTTGTACTTCTGGACATGATGCAGAGATGGGAGAAAATCCACAGTCTCACTCGATTGGTTACGAACCAGAATTGGATCCAGAAATATTGGCACAAGTCAAACAAGGTGAGTGATGAAAGTGAAATGATAATAAATTGATGACTTGATTTGTGCACTAATATAGAAATTAAAGAAGAGGAAAATGAGATGAGCGTGAAGAACGTGATGGACAATACTCAACAGATTGAGGTTTGCGATGAATCTGAAGAAGACATGAGTGAGCAAGTTGGTCATATTGCTCTGTCTAATCATGTCAACAGTCGACCTTCTTCCACTGATGCTCATCACTTGTTGCACAATGGTGATGAACAATTTGGGAATCAACCAATTGACGATGATCACCAACAGAATGGACAAGTGAACAACACAGACAGAAATTGCACCGAATATATTTGGTAACTCTTGACCACTACCAAATATATTCCGTATTATTCACAGAATATAAGTAGTTTCAAAAATACAAAATATAATCTGTAAAAATATTAAATATAATCGGTATTTTTTCTTACAAAATATATCTTGTTCTTTATGACCGTATATACTTAGTAAATTTGCCAAATATATTTAGTGTATTTAAAATCTGATATATTCTGTCTAAATTACCGGGTATATTTGTTTTTTTTCTGACCAAATATATTCTGTTTTTAAAACCAATTATATTCCGTTAATTTACTAAATATATCCTGTATTTAAAATATTAGATATGAACGGTAAATCAACCAAATACATTTGGTTAAGCATTACTAAATATATCCTGTCTTTACATGTTTTAGCAAATTTTCTAATTTATTTCACTATTACCAGATATATTCAGCATTATGTGTACAGAATATATCTTGTAATATATTACAGGTTGCATTCTATACATTTACTAAATATATTTGATAATTTTAATAGTGAATTAACCAGTATTTGAATGGTATTTAATTACCAAGTATATTTGATATTTAAATATAGAATATATTCAATTTCTACAGATAACAAAATTTCAAATAGTTCTAACTTTAATTACCGAATATATTCTTTAAAATTACTGAATATATCTTGCATTTATATCACTAAATATAAACCGTATATCTACCAAATATATTTTATCTTGTAATGCTGAATATATTCTGTTTTAAAAAATCAATAAAAAATTATAAAATTCATATCTTATAAACAGTATATATCCTGTACTTTAGATACTGAATATATTTCATTCTTTTGACGGAATACATTATGTACAATTACAAAATATATTTAATATTTTAAATTGTAGATAGATATGAAATAATGACCAAATATATCCGGTTTGTTAGTATCATACATAATCGGTATTTTCCAAACTTAATTTATTTTTTATAAGTTAAAAACATATATTCGTTAAAATCAAATCGAATCAATCGAGGATCCACTGAAGTAAATAAGAATCGTTGTCATCGAAGAATAGAAATCATTAATGCCACTGACAGTGACACTTTTTTGGATGGTTGGGCGAAGGATGAGACGGATTTGGATGGCACAACTCAGGAAGAGCTAATCAGCTCAAAGCAAACACACAATGCAGATGGGTCAAATGCATCATCAAGCTCGAATGAGCCGTCGATGAACAATTTAACTAATGAGGAGGATGAAGAAGCTCAAGTGAATCATGATACTCAACAGTTGGGTGGTGATACAAACAATGGACAAATGGTGCAGATTGAGGTGGAGGAAGAGGATGGAGATGAGGAGGCGGAGATTGAAGACAGTGACGATGATAAAGATGAATCTCAAACTGTAGAGGACGCACGAATTGTGACAACTCAACCACATCACAATCAGAAAGTCGTAAGACAGTCTGAGAGACATTTGAAACGTAGACAAACTGACAAAGTGAACAATCAGAAAGACACGGAAGATGAAGATGACCAAGTGGATGATGAATCATCTCGACTTGTGAAGAGAACAAGAATGGACTCAACTCAACAAGACGATGCAATTGGAGAGGAATCAATTGCCACTGAATGCACTACTAAACCAATTCAACCAAACCTTGCCCAACCTCGGACCACTCACGAACAAGCCATCCATCTGCATGTCAAGCCATATCGATGCAAACAATGTGGTCACAGTGCTACCAAACAATCAGATATAATCACTCACATTCGAACGGTCCAGTTTGGTTTGCCTCGAACCATCAAACAACAACGAGCACTCAACATCGTCGATGAACGAAATCCGGAAGAGTTGGTTGAGAAAGTTTGAAATTTATTAAAGTTTTTGCTGCTATCAATAAATAATCTTTGTATTGCAAAAGTGTATTTTCTTATTGACATTATAAATGCCCCAAAAAGATGCACAAACGCTTATGGCTATTTGGTTGAATGACCTAAATTTGTCTTGTGATTCTCATCCTACTTCTGTGACTTTCGATCTATCTGGCAAGATAAAAATTTCCTGTTTGGCTTAACCGTACCCTCAAAGGAACCGTGTTCCGGACTGTGGAACAGCTCGAAATTCTGGTGCAGAAGCTGAATCGATGGATTGCAATTCCAATGGAGTTCCAATCGAACTGCAATACATTGCCACACAAATGACACATGTACAGTAAAAGTTAATCTTGTCATTCTATTCAGAATCTATTGTTCATTCTGTTTGTACATTTTGTAAATTTTAATTGAAAAAACAATTTATAGAATGAATGATTTATTATAAATTGGAAAATATCGCTTAACTCTAGTTATATTGTGCAAATCATTTATACAACCGGTGATATTTGCATTCAAATACTTTGACAATCTTAAAGTGAGTCACACATTCTCAACCAACTCTCTCGGATCTCGATCATCAACGATGTTGAGTGCTCGTTGTTGTTTGATGGTGTGTGGCAAACCAAAATGGACCATTCGAATGTGTTTGATTATAGCTGCTCGTTCAGTGGAACTATGACCACATTGTTTGCATCGATATGGCTTCACATGCAGATGGATAGATTGTTCGTGCCTCTTCTTATTGTCAAATGTAGTAAACGACTTGTCACAATGTTGACATGTAAATCGTTCTCCGGAATGAATTAAGAGATGAGAGTCGAGGTGTTGTTTTTGCGAAAATTGTTTGTCACACTCTTGACAACGAAAATTTTAATATTTTAGTGAATCAGTTGGTGTTTGATTAAATTGCTTCTCTCGCTTAGCAAAGCAATTTAACCAAACACCAACTGATTCACCAAAATATAAAACGTTTTCAGTGTGATCATTGTGACAAAAAAAATACTCTAAAACGCAATCTTGACGTTCACGAACAAGCCATCCATCTGCATGTCAAGCCATATCGATGCAAACAATGTGGTCACTCTGCCACTCAACGAACAAATATAATCAGACACATTCGAATGGTCCATTTTGGTTTGCCTCACACCATCGAAGAACAATTAGAACGAAACATTATTGATCATTGAGATCATGGGAGGACTTGTCGAATCCACTAGCCTTAGAGAAGATATGTGAAAGTATTGAGCCATCTAGTTGCACCAAGGCGCCTAGGCGAGTTAATTCGACAACTACGAACTGTCAAATAAAAGTGATCTCCATAAAGGTAGTCTGCTGTCAAGACTGATAACCACCAAACAGCCTAAAGAGCGCCTTCTCAACGATTAACGGATATAGTTGATCATCGTCTGAGTTAAGAATGAGAACAAAATATTCAATTCAATATATACGTTTTGACCAAAAATCAATAAATCACTTACCAAAGTAAATCTAATTTCGCCTTTGTGCGGTATGAGGCCATCAACAATGACACAGGTCTGTTTGCCATCGGGATAGAGCATCACATCAAAAATGGTAGGCCTCATAAAGAAAAGACTTGCATTGAGGATTGCACAGAAGAAATCAGCAAAAAAGGGATGATTACAAAACGAATGATGAGACAAAGCCAACAAAGCCGCAATAGAAATAAAGACACAATTCGTCAAAATAAGTGAGCACACAGAGCAAATTGTACCAAAATGGTATATCAAACCGACCGAGATGCACACACTTTTATATATGTTCAATTGGCATTCATATTCGCATTTGTTGCTATGTGAGGCATGTAACAAACACATGTTTTAATTAATCTCAATTTTTTTGCTCGCTGTAATGTCAAATGTGCAAATACCAGACTGTGAATTGTGCGGTTGATTGCTCAAATTTTTTTTCGCTTTAATTTACAATTTGTGCGTTAGTTTGGTGGAAAAATTTTCCCCTAGTTGAACCATTTATTTTGATAATGTGACATTTGCTCATTCAATGACTGTTTCAAAATTAGCCAAAATTGCCCAATATTGGCTATTTGACCGGCTAAATCGAGTGTTTTAATTGAGGAACTTTAAACTTTGATTTGATTAATATTTTATTCAGAATCTATTGTTCATTCTGTTTTACAATTACAATGAAGGATTTATTATAAATTTGAATACATCACAAAATTGCATCGACATACTTTTCTCCAAATGTGACAATCCCAAAATGAGTCACACTTTCTCTACCAACTCTTTCGGGTCTCGTTCATCGATGATGTTGAGTGCTCGTTGTTCTTTGATGGTTTGAGGCAAACCAAAATGGACTATTCGAATGTGTCTGATTATATTTGATCTATTAGTGGCACTGTGACCACATTGTTTGCATCGATATGGCTTGACATGCAGATGGATGGCTTGTTCGTGCCTGTTCCGAAGGACTATTTGAGTAAAAGACTTTTCACAATGGCGACATTCGAATGGTCGCTCTCCTGAATGTGTTCGGAGATGGCAGTCAAGATGATATTTTCGAATAAAATGTTTGTCACACTCATGACATTGAAAACCCTTAATATTTTGATGAATGAGTTGGTGTTGGGTTAAATTGAATTTCACACTAAATCGTTTATCACACTGGTCACAGTGAAATGGACGTTCACCTGTGTGCACTCGAACATGTCTCTCCAATTTGAACAGGTGGTCAAATGATTTTGCACAATGTGAACACTTCAAATTATGATTTGGTTGGGCCATGTTTTGTTGAATTGGATTTGTAGTGCATTCAGTTGCATTTGATTCTTCCGAAATTGAGTTGGATGAATCCCTTTCCTCCTGTTGAATCACGCTTCTTTTGTATCTTTTTGAAACCTGTCTACATACATTCGCATCCATTTTGTGTTCACCATCACCTTCATCTCTACACTGTTCACTTTCCTCTTCCACCTCTGTATCTTCATCATCTTCATCGTCATCCACCTCATTATCATCCATTTGCTCATTTTCCGTTAAATCATCATCACAACTTTCACCACCACCTTCATTCACTTCCATCTCATTTTCATCAATTTGTCCATTCGTCAACAGTTCACCTTCACCACTTTCATTCTCGTCACCTTCCTCACCGTTATCAATTTCATCGACTTCATCAAATCGATCTTCTTCACGTTCATTGTCATTCGCGAATTGAACAGTTCCAAGTGGAGATGGTAAATGCGTTCCAAATGGAACTGGATCAAGCTCATCACATTGTGTTGGTTTTGGGAAACCGTTTGGGTCGCGATTGAAGCCACCCTCACCATCGAACCTCATTCGCCCCTCACCACATCACGCAGTCCTTTGTCTCTTCTCTCTGTCCCTATCCCTCACTTATTCAGTTGGCTTTTGTCTGCCAAGCAGTGCACACGTACTGTTGTGAGCATTCAACTGCAGTCTGTATTGATCGTAATAATAAACGTGGATTGTGTCGGTTATCTCGTCTATCGGTTATTGGAAAGCGCGTGTGTCTTAACACATTGGTCATAATTGTCTTCATCATTTGGTGCATCACTACAGTCGACATTGATAGGAATTGTGATTGACGAGTCTTCAATACATTCTTGTTTGATCAGTTGTGAGGTGGTGATGGGATGGGTTGGAGGAGTTGGTGGACAAGTGATTTGAACTTCATTTGAATTGTTAGTGACAGTACTCGATTGTGCAATTGATGCATTGGGTGGAACAGTTTGGTGATTTGATGGTGAAGGTTGAACTGATGCAAATGCACTGACTTCTGTGTTCACCAATGCCTTGTTGGTTAGTCTGCGGAAGAGCGAATTGACCAGTCGATCCATTTGGCCTCGTACCAATCTATTCGTCGTCTCCTTCTCTCCTTCAATCAATTGACACAACTCAGACATGGTCGAGCGCAAATTAGCTTGATTGGAGGGTTGAGCAGATGAAGAGATGAGCAATCCGAGAAAAAGCGAATCGATCATTGGATCCACGAGTCGAACCATCTCGCCCCGCAGCCACAATCTCGTGTCCATGCTTTGGGTTGCAATCAATTTGGACAACAATTCGGACACATGAGGACGGCACTGAGGTACAGCAGATGAAGATGACATGATGGTAATCGAGGTGATGGTCAAGGGAGAATTCTTAAATCCCGAATCACGATGGAGCAATGCAAACGTGGTTTCAGTGCAAACCTCAAAAGTAGCACACAAACTCAACTCAACACTCGTGCAGCAAGCCAAATGTGATCATCGCTGGTCATAACAATGCAACCACCTTCACAGCACAATCACAGATGGCGACTTTGTAGTTTCGATTGGAAAGTAACCTGATGGTACATTACTTTTAAACTTTGAACTTTAAAAGTCTTTACTCTAAAGCAGTGGTCGTTAACCTTTTCTGAGTTGGGAGTTAATTTTCTTGATATAATTGAGTCAATTGCTAAGTGGACAGAATTTATGCTCACAGTGAGAAGAAGAGTATTTATCGACGAGGAATGACAGAATTTTATTTAGAATCAAATATCATTTTTATTTATCCAAAAAAATATTGTTTTGCAATTTGATTTATCTTTGCACTTTGTGTATTAAATTATAAAATGTCAACTTTAGAATGCGTGATTTATTACAAATACAAATAAAGCCAATCAGTTATTTGTGCAAATCAAGGATACAATCCGCGAACATTGAATCGAAACACTTTGAACAATCACAAAGAGAGTCACACTTTCTCAATCAACTTTCTCGGATCTCGATGATCGACGATGTTGAGTGCTCGTTGTTCTTTGATGGTTCGAGGCAAACCAAAATGAACCTCTCGAATGTGTCTGATTACATCTTCTCGTTGAGTGGCAGTGTGACCACATTGTTTGCATCGATATGGCTTCACATGCAGATGGATGGCTTGTTCGTGCCTGTTTCGATTAGCCAACTGAGTAAATGATTTTGCACAATGTCGACATTCGAATGGTCGATCTCCGGAATGTGTTAGCAGATGAGCATCAAGTTGATGTTTTAGGGTAAATTGTTTGTCACACTCAGGACACCGAAAGCGTTTTATATTTTGGTGAATCAGTTGGTGGGTGGTTAAATTGCTTTTACCGCTAAATCGTTTGTCACACAGGTCACAGTGAAATGGTTGTTCACCTGTGTGCACTCGAAGATGTTGCTGCAAATGGAAATTGCTATCAAATGATTTTTGGCAAAATGAACATTGAAATTGACGATTCGATTGGCCAAGGTTTGGGTGAATTGGATTAGTAGTGCATTCCTCTTCAATTGCATTGTTTGTGTGGTCTTCTTGGTTATCAACATCAATGTCTTCTCTATCATCTAAAATCTGTTTAAATTTAATTTTTTTTGCACTTTTAATCGCATGATCACTTTTGTGTATTAGATTATTGCGAGGATTCACATTCGATTGAACCAAATCTCCGAAAACTCCTTTGAGAATTGGTTTACGAGCCGACGATCGTAATCCACAGGTTGGTGGAATCGATTGGTGGCTGTGCTCAATGACAATCTGGGCAGATTGGCCGTTTTCACTGTTTTGTTTTGTTGCATTCCTCGATGACTTGGGAACTCTACCAATTTGTGGTTCACTTTCGTTAATTAACGATAAATCATTTGCATTATCAGCAAATTTATTAATGTTATCGATGACATTTGGCATGACCATGAGATCGCTTTCCAGTGAAACATTGTGTTCAACTTCAATCTCATCTTGGTCTAATCCAATTTGCATCGTGTCTACTCCTGGTTCAGCATTGTCATTGTCTGTATCATCATTTTCATCAACCAAACCACAAATTCCATTGACACCATCTTCACCTTTATCACTTTCATCAACATCGTCGTCGTCGTGTTCTTCTTTCACTTTTTCAATTTTATCAATCAGAACCTTTGAATTCTGACCATCGCTCCATGAAGAAATCCCAACATTACTCGATTGAGCATTGTCATCATCATTTGGTGCATCATTGCAGTAGACATCGATTGGAATTATGGTTGACAAACTTTCAAGGCATTCTTGTTTGATCAGTTGTGAAGTGATAAGAGGATGGGCTAGAGGAGCTGGTTGGGAAGTGATTTGATGTGTTGACAAATGTTCATTTGAATTGTTCATATTCGATGGTGCAATTGATGCATTCAATAGAGCAGTTTGATGATTTGATGGTGAAGGTTGAACTGATGCAAATGCACTGACTTCTGTGTTCACCAATGCCTTGTTGGTTAGTCTGAGGAAGAGCGAATTGACCAGTCGATCCATTTGGCCTCGTACCAATCTATTCGTCGTCTCCTTCTCTCCTTCAATCAATTGACACAACTCGGACATGGTCGAGCGGAAATTAGTCTGTTTGGAGGGTTGAGCACCAGGTCGAACAGATGACGAGATGAGCAATCCGAGAAAAAGCGAATCGATCATTGGATCCACGAGTCGAACCATCTCGGCCCGCAGCCACAATCTCGTGTCCATGCTTTGGGTTGCAATCAATTTGGACAACAATTCGGAAACATGAGGACGGCACTGAGGTACAGCAGATGAAGATGACATGATCACAATCGAAGTGGTCAAGGCAGACAATTCTGGTTGAAACAATAAATTCAATACTAGTTTTAGTACAAACCTCAAAAGTACAACTCAACACAACACTCGTGCAAACAGGAAGCAAACTGTGATCAGTGCAGGTCACAACAAATCACCATTCCCTCACAGATGGCGTAGCTGAGTGCAACCTTTCACCATTCCACTCCTCCTGCTCATCGGTCTGTATTGATCATATCAAAAGTCAGCTGCTCTAAACACTGCAGCTTGCAATGTACTCGAACTGAACTCACATGCTGCATGCTGTTGCATTTGAGTGTATTTCATTTTCATTTGCTCGGTTGATTTGCACCAAAATGTCACTGCCAACTCATCCTCTTCTGGCACTCGTAGATGACCACGCGACTGGACTCAATTCACTGCTCACTCATTACATCGATGCCACCGTGGACAGTCAATTTGCCTCTCTCAGGAATAGTATTGAGACGATGATTCAGTCGGGCGTGATTGGCCCGAACTGTGATGGCACTCACTTTGGCATGACATTACCACCACAAACTCACACAAACACAGATCAATCGAGTGATCATTGTTTGGTTGAGCATTCAAATGAACAATTGAACAGAGCACAGGACCATCAAAACAATCTGCAAAATGAGGTCTCACTGTCCAACACAATCAACACTAATGAACAAATAATCAAACAAGAATTTGATGATGAGTAAGAAATGTACGAGGAGCCAGAAGAGATTGACGATGAGAATGTTGCGGAAATGTGAGAATTGTGAAAAACCTGTGTGCACTCGGAGATGTAGCTGTAATTTGGATCTGCGATCAAATGATTTCTGACAATGTGGACACTGCAAATGACGATTCGGTTGAGCAAGGTTTGCTTGAATTGGATTAGTAGTGCATTCAATTGCACTTGATTCTTCTCCAATTGAGTTAGTTTCCACGTCCACCTCTGTATCTTCATCATCTCGATCATCTTCCACCTCACCATTATCAATTTGTTCATTATCTGTTAAATCATCATCAGTGATATCAACATTAAAACATTTCAACACTCACCCTCACTCTGTCCACTTCCCATTTGGTCACCTTTTCCATCTGCAGGTTTATCCTCGTTTGATTGTGCTTTGTCAGTTGATTGTTTCTGAGTGTGTTTGCCCAAATTTTTGTGCGCATTGTTGGACTGAGTTGTGTCCATTCTTGGTCTTTTAACAGGTCGAGATGATTCTTCATCCAATTCGTCATATTCATCATTATCATCATCATTTTGTTCCTTCACCTCAATCCCACCATCAACACATTCATCACAATCACATTCCTCGTCATCAAATTGATTGTGTTTAATGTGAGCGAGTTGTTGAGGTTGAGATTGCATTTGAGTGTCTTGAAATTTAATTTGAGAATTGTCACATTCATCATGATTATTCGAATGTTGATCTATCAAATTGTGGTTGGACTGTTCATTCGAGACTGGTGCACACGAACATGATTGGACTTGATGTGTTGGAATCTGTTTGTTTGTAATTTCTTCAATTTCCTCCTTAATCGTCATGGGTTGAGATTGACTGCTGAAAATAAATTGAAAAAAATATTGAAATTATTAGATACAATAAATTGATCTACGGACCTCAGTTGTTGATTGGAAATAGAATGCAACTGATTTGGGCCATTTTGTTGTTGTTGGTAAGAAAAGTTCATATTGACAAATTGTGGGTTGAAGTGAGATGAAGATGATGATTGATCTACATTTGCTGTTTGATCGTAAAGACTTGGATTTTGATTCCTCACCTGTGCACAATCACCAGCACCAGCCGATTTTGTTCGTTCGAGCCTATTGGTCAATTTGGTTTTGAGTCTGTTGAAGATGGAGTCGAGCATTGGGTCCACTGTTCGATCCATCTCAGCTCGCAACCACCCACGAGTGGCATCAGTAGAGGCTGTGAGCAATTCAGCAATCAACATGACTCGACATTTGTCTGACAATGTACAACTCATCGTGAAGGAATTGATAGAAAATCTTGATGAAAAATCACGTGGGATTTTTGTGCGTGTAAAAATTTTTGGGTAAAACATTTATTGCTACCACGCTTTGAGGTTAGTGGCATGAACTTAGGGCTGTCCTTAAATTTTGAAGCTCAAAACAAGTGAACCTTCACAAAATTCTCACAGAGGGCGATGCAAATGGGGCACAGTCCCAAAATAGTAGGGGCAACAGTGCTGCCGCTGCACATTAGGCAAGTGAGACAAGACAAAGCTCGAGGCCTCACTACATTTCACCTCACACAACACAACACGAACTGCGAATGCGAATAAAGTTCAGTTTAATTTAAATTTTTGCTCCAATTCGCATTCACTTCCCAAGAACACCAAACACATCTCGCCAGTGTCAATTGTTCCACCAACTCTCCCAACAATGTCTCTACTGCACTCAGATGCCTTCCTGGCTCACTTGTCTCAGTCCAAATCAGAAGCCAAACAACAAGTGAACAGCATGATCGATGCAATCTATGCCAAAGTGCTGCTCGATCTCGAACTGTGGCTCAACAAGGACAAGGATCGCAACGATTCGGTTCACGGACTTGGACTAAATCACAATGATGCAACAGACAAGCAGATGCAATCTATGTCTACAAATACTCAACAAATGCATGAAAATGTCAACTGTCCTCCTTCACTACATCAATCTCATCTCCAATCTTGTGGCGAATGCACGCGGGCAGTCGCACAGGAAATAACGGTGAACACAAGGGTAAAGGTGGTGAAGTGAGTTTAATGTGCACGCAGGCAGTGGTTTGGTGACAGTGTAAGATGGCTCGCAGCAAAACACTATGCCCTGAAGGGCAAAGGGCAAGGGGTTAAATAGGCCCAGGAAAGGCTATAGTTCGATCGAACTCGGCTTGCTTTGTTGCATTTGCAACATCTTGGGCCCGGGCAGGCACGGCCTTATCGTCAGACAGCGCGATATGAATCTCTTCCCAGTGGACCAACTCTACGGGTGATATCTTGAGAGGCAGACCATCCTCGATTTGTAGATCCAACCGTTTGTCGGATAGAGAGTTGGTGGATGGTGATTGCATCAGTTTGAACCGAATGTGCAGGTAGAGCGAAAGTAGACGTGAGTCGTAGTGAACCAGGTTGATGCATTCCTCGTGCCAGTAAAGGTTGACGGGCCACAACTCATCTTTGAATCGGGTGTGACGATGGTGAGTCGATGGTGAGCCAGTGTTGGTCATTCGAATCGCCAATTGGTCTGTTAGTTCATTACTTGGTTTGCATCTTTGTAGTGACTCGTTACTGGTGGGCATCTGACATTGGTCTTTGTGAGTTGTGAAGATGGTTTGGGATTGTTCTTGTGGATATTGTTCCATCTGGTTTTGGAGGTGGGTGACTTGGGTTTGTACTTGTGACTTGTACTTGCGTAGTAGTCGTGTGACACTTGCGTTACTTTCGGGTGGAAGTATGTTGTCCAACTCTTGGTTGAGGTTGTTCAGTGAGACCATCCAAATGTCGAGTCGTTTCTCCAAATCGTGACTTTCATTTTGCTGCATTTGACATTGGTGAGTGTTGACCAGTTCTATTGGGTCTTGCTTCATTTGATTGTTGTCTTGGAATGCTGTCTCTGATTCTTTGTGATTGTCTGTGTCGTTGAAGTCGATTAGCCAGTCTTTCTGTAAGAAGCCTTCCACGCGGGGACGGCCACACCAAGTGGACTTGCAGTCGGGCTTGTCTGTTCCATTGGGTATTGCTGGTTGAACGCTTTCTTCTTTTCCACCGAAGACAAGCCAACCAATCTTGGTATGTTTGGCTATAAGGTCGTCATCGACTTTTACTTCTTGTCCGGTTACCACTCGAGAGTAGTGTGGCAGTCCGAAAATGATCTCAATTGGTCTTGACGCATCGTCTTGATAGTGTATTCCTTGAGACTTTAGTTCGATCACTTTGTCTTTGGAGAGGGACTTCCATCTCATGTCACCGAGGTCGTCCACAACTCGCACGTTGGTCTTGATGGTAAAGTCGTTATTCAACGATGATAGCCAGAATGACGTAATTCGGTCATTTATTGAGCTAACTTGGCTTTCCGCGTGTCTCTTGATACCAAGCTCTGGTGCCTTGGAAACTTCAAGTTTGAGTTCATTGGCCAACTTTTCGGTTATGAAAGAGTGGCCAGCAGCACTGTCGAAAGCAATTCGTACTTCTTGTTTGTTGATTCGTGCCATACACGTTTGATATTGCGCAGATCCAAGATTGCACTTGCGAATGACAGCCTCTGGGTTGACTACTTCTGGTGATGTTTCACGTGGATTGCTTGATAGGTCGTCAATTGTTGTCGGTTTTGGTAAATAGGTTGAGTTGAGATGCTATGAACGTTGACTTGGTGTTGGTCGTTTTGTACGGTCGACTGTTGTTGTTGGTGGATTCGTTGAATTGTTGCACACATGTATGCCCAGTGCTTTCCACCATTGCACTTTCGACAATTGAGCTTGGAGTTGGTGCATTCGGACCAAACGTGTCCAGGTTGAAGACAGGCCAGGCACAGGTTCTTGCTTCGAGCAGCGGCTTCTCGGGCAACTTGATCGAGGGTGCATTGAGAAGTTACGTGAGTACGATCATCACAGAAACTACACATCTTGTAAGTGGTGAAGTGTGTGGTTGCTTGGTTCACGTTGGTGAATTCGGCGTAGTTCTGATACGGTTGCTCTGTTGGCGTGATTGGTTGTCGTGCGGCTTGTCCACTTGGGTACGACATTGGCACTTGGCTGTTGGATAGTTCTTGTGGCTTGTTCGTTCGTTGGAGTCCATATCGTCCACCTGAATTTGGCACTGACCTGGGCACTCCATTATCGGCAATAAACTGCTCGGTACTTTCAATTTGTACTTGTAGTTCGCTAATAAATTCTTCAAGAGTGGCCACCTTGGGTCGCTTTTGATTGATCGAATGCTGGTACTCGTCTGGTAGAACTTTCTTTATGGTCGAGAGTACATCCTGGTTGATGTATACGTCCGGCAGCTGGAGCAGTTTCGCTTGCGTCAAGGTAAGGCTTGCGGTGGACCACAGATTTCGCAGTGAGTACACATCGTAACGGTTGTCAATTCGTTTCAAATGGCTTAGATGCACATTGAACGCTGCCTTCTGCACTTGAGGGTTCTCAAAATAGGTTCTCATATTTGTAATCACTTGGCAGTAGCTTTGCTTGGTAGGGATAAGTTCTTTGATCCAGCTCTGAGCAGGGCCACACAAACATTGTTCGAGGCGGACACCCTTTTCGATGTAGCCAACTTTGGTGTTCGAGTGTACCAGTGCGTTGTACTTGGGCCAAAACGTGAGCCACTTGGTGACGTCGTTGTCGAATTTGGGCATTGGAATGTCTCGCAGGCTCAGTGGTGCAAAATCGCTCTCGTCAACAATCGTGTTCGATTGTGACTCTTGTCCAATTGGTTCTCGTTGGTATTCGAAAGTGATGAGGTCATCGATGATGTGGTTTGATGGACGGTCCACAGTTCGGTTGGCTTCGCCTTGGGGACATCTTGGTACGACTTGCTCTTGTTGACCGACTTCCTCTTGAAGCTCTTCGGGCACGTTTCGAACTTGCACTGGCACAGCAGTGGTTGCGGTTCCGATGGGCATTTCGGTGTCGAACTTGCACTTGGCGTACACTTGTTCCAGCTTGTGGTCAATGTCGTCGCACTGTTGTGACAAGACCGGGTCGAGGTCGACCTCCAACAGTTGCTCGATTTCGAGTAGTTCATCCACGGTGGAGCAGTAGTCCACTTGAGTTGGGGTTCGACCCATCTTGAGTGCTCGAAACCACAAGTCGACTTTACGGTGCAGTTGTCGTCGCCGCTCTTGCAGTTTCTGCTTGGTATCGCAGGTGAGGGTGCCATCGGCTTTGAACTTGATCTTGACTTGGGTGATGAACTTGTCAAGTGTGGGATCCATCCCGGTGGTGCCTCCAAATGTGGCGAATGCACGCGGGCAGTCGCACAGGAAATGACTTGGACACAAGGGTAAAGGTGGTGAAGTGAGTTTAATGTGCACGCAGGCAGTGGTTTGGTGACAGTGTAAGATGGCTCGCAGCAAACACTATGCCCAGAAGGGCAAAGGGCAAGGGGTTAAATAGGCCCAGGAAAGGCTATAGTTCGATCGAACTCGGCTTGCTTTGTTGCATTTGCAACATACAAATGCATGAAAATGTCAACTGTCCTCCTTCACTACATCCATCTCATCTCCAATCTCACTCAAATCATTTCTCAATCAAAACTGAAGATGATGAAGTTGAAGTTGATTCGCGAGTGATTCAATTCGATTCAAATGAAAAATCGATTCATTTGGATTCTATTTCTAATCCCAAACAGAGGTCTATATCTCAATCTCGAGTATCCAATAATATCTAATCTTTTTAAACTCACTTTCAGCAGTCAATCTCAACCCATGACCATTAAGGAGGAAATCGATCCAATGCCAGTAGGACATGTACAATCATCTTCGTGTGCACCAGTCTCGAATGAACAGTCCAACCACAATTTGACAGATCAACATTCGAATAATCATGATGAATGTGACAATTCTCAAATTAAATTTCCAGACAGTCAAATGCAATCTCAACCTCAACAACTCGCTCAACTTGCTCACATTAAACACAATCAATTTGATGACGAGGAATGTGATTGTGATGAATGTGTTGATGGTGGGATTGAGGTGAAGGAAGAAAATGAAGATGATAATGATGAATATGACGAATTGGATGAAGAATCATCTCGACCTGTTAAAAGACCAAGAATGGACACAACTCAATCCAACAATGCGCAGAAAGAGGTGGGCAAACAGACTCAGAAACAATCAACTGACGAAGCACAATCAAACGAGGATAAACCAGATGGAAAAGGTGACCAAATGGGAAGTGGACAGAGTGAGGGTGAGTGTTGAATTGTTTTAATGTTGATATCACTGATGATGATTTAACAGATAATGAACAAATTGATAATGGTGAGGTGGAAGATGATGGAGATGATGAAGATACAGAGGTGGACGAGGAAACTAACTCAATTGGAGAAGAATCAAGTGCAATTGAATGCACTACTAATCCAACTCAACCAAACCTTACCCAACCAAATCGTCATTTGAAATGTCCAAATTGTCATAAATCATTTGATTGCAAATCCAAATTGCGGGAACATCTTCGATTGCACACAGGAGAACGTTCATTTCAATGTGACCAGTGTGACAAACGATATAAACAGAGAAACAAATTAACAAGGCACCAATTGATACACCAAAATATAAAAAGTTTTCGATGTCATGAGTGTGACAAACAATTCACTCAAAAACATAGTCTTGACTTACATCTCCTAACACATTCCGGAGAACGACCATTCGCATGTCGACATTGTGAAAAGTCATTTGCAGATTGGTGCAATAGAAAAAGGCACGAACAAGCCATCCATCTGCATGTGAAGCCATATCGATGCAAACAATGTGGTCACACTGCCACTCAACGAGCAGCTGTAATCAAACACATTCGAACAGTACATTTTGATTTGCCTAAATCGATTAAGCAACAACGAGCACTCAACATCATCGATGAACGAGATGCGGGACAGTTGGTGGAGAAAGTGACAACGTGATAAAGACAAAGTGTTTCGATGCAATCATCATTGGGATTATCGATTGTGTCAATATTTTACACAATTTAATCAATCTGACATACAGTTAAGTAATGTATTCTAATTTGTAATAAATCATTTATTCTATAGATTATTTTTACAATAAATATTGAAATAAAATACACAAAATATGCAAAGAGAAACTAATTGGACAAATAGATTCTGAATAGAATGACAAGATTAACTTGTATAATTCATGTATCATTTGTATGATCACTTTAATACACTTTAACCAACATTGCGACAAGCTTGCACAATTAAACACATTCATCAATGAAATTTTTTCACTCAACCCAAGTCCAGTCTAGAATAACGCTAAACTCTGTGATCCGAGTGATTATGTCGAGGTAGTGCACGACTTGTTGCAATGAAAAGTGTTTGGGGGTGTTTTACATCTATCTACTTTGTTTGTAGATGAATAAATCGAATAAGTATTGAGCTAATTTTGTGTTTATTTGGGCAATGAGTTGGTACATAGAAAGCTTGACAATTCACAATTAATGGCGACTGTCTGTATTTGTTGCACATACAAAAGACAGTGATCACGATTCGAGTAAACCAAATTAGAATATTCAAAAGTTATTGTATGTTTTGTAGAATGTATGATTTATTACAAACAAACACGATCGTGTAATCGATTACAGCCAGATTGGTCAACTTGTGCAAATTACAATCAATGTTATTTGCATCGGAACACTTGAAAAATAACAAAATAGCTCACACTTTCTTAACCAACTCTTTCGGATCTCGACCATCGATGATGTTGAGTGTTTGTTGTTCTTTGATACTTCGAGGCAAACCAAAATGGACCACTCGAATGTGTCCAATTATATCTGATTGTTGAGTGGCAGTGAGTCCGCACTGTTTGCATCGATATGGTTTAACATGCAGATGGATGGCTTGTTCGTGATCGTCAAGATGGCGTTTTAGAGTAAATTTTTTGTCACAATGATCACACTGAAAACGTTTTATATTTTGGTGAATCAATTGGTGTTTGGTTAAATTGCCTCTCTCGCTAAATCGTTTGTCACACTGGTCACATTGAAATGGACGTTCACCTGTGTGCACTCGAAGATGTCTCTGCAATTTGAAATTGCAATCAAATGATTTGTGACATTGTGGACATTGCAAATTACGATTTAATTGGGAAAGGTTTGGTTGAGTTGGATTAGTAGTGGATTTAGTTGCAATTCGTTCTCCAATTGGATTGGTTGTAACCATTTGCTCTTGTTGAATCACCATAGATTCATCTGAAATAGATTGCCTACGATAGTATTCGGATATTGCTCGAGTGTCGATTGTGTGTTTAGATTTCTTCACACTTTTATTAGATTGAACTCTTTTGCCCTTCGCACTTTTGTGTCTTTTCGCATCATCATTCGATTGATCATCACCAAAAACTTTCTTTGAAATTCGTTTACGAGTTGAAAATCGTACACCACTGGTTGATTGAGTCGATTGTTGGTTGTTGGGCTCAATGATGACAGCTCGAGCTATTTGATCTGTTTCAATGTTGGTCATCTGATTTGCTGTACTTGAGGAGATTGATTGCAGGTTTGAATGTTCATTCTCGTGTCCATCTTCAACGCCATCTTCTGCAGTCACTTCGTTGTTCAATTGATTGTTGTTGTTCTCATGATCTAAATCGCAATCTCCATTGGCACAATCTTCACAATTGGAATTATGAAAATATTCATTTTGCTCAAATTCAGTTTGAATTTGTGTGTTTTGTCCTTCAGTCTGTTCATCGATGGAAATATCATTTGGGGCAGCATTGTTGGTGAAATCCAGTGGAATTGAAGTGATTGACGAATTTTGGAGACATTCTTGCTTGATCGGTGGTTCGGTGTTGATTTGGTTGGTTGGTGGTGGAGAAATGACATTTGAGATGATCGATTGATTGGTTTGATTATTTTCCAAAACATGAATATTTTGTTGAGTTTTATCGTAAGATTCATTTCCATTTTCTCCCATCTCTGCATCATTCCCAGAAGTACAAATTCCTTGTTCACATTTCTCAATATTGTCAACATCAATCGCCTCTCCATCTTCCCCATCATCAAATTCTTGTTTGATCATTGATACTGCGTTGAATGTGTTGGACAGTGAGACCTCATTTTGCAGAGTGTTTTGATGGTCTTGTGCTCTGGTCAATTGGTCATTTGAATATTCATGTGAACACTCATCACTCGATTGATCTGTGTTTGTGTGAGTTTGTGGTGGTAATGTCATGCCAAAGTGAGTGCCATCACAGTTCGGGCCAATCACGCCCGACTGAATCATCGTCTCAATACTATTCCTGAGAGAGGCAAATTGACTGTCCACGGTGGCATCGATGTAATGAGTGAGCAGTGACTTGAGTCCAGTCGCGTGCTCATCCACGAGACTGAGCAGAGGGTGAGTTGGCAGTGACATTTTGGTGCAAATCAACAGAGCAAATGAAAATGAAATACACTCAAATGCAGCAGCATGCAGCATGTGAGTTCAGTTCAAGTACATTGCAAGCTGCAGTGTTTAGAGCAGCTGACTTTTGATATGATCCAAACAGACCGATGAGCAGGAGGAGTGGAATGGTCAAAGGTTGCACTCAGCCACGCCATCTGTGAGGGAATGGTGATTTGTTGTGACCTGCACTGATCACAGTTTGCTTCCTGTTTGCACGAGTGTTGAGTTGAGTTTGTGTGCTACTTTTGAGGTTTGCACTAAAACTAGTATTGAATTTATTGTTTCAACCAGAATTGTCTGCCTTGACCACTTCGATTGTGATCATGTCATCTTCATCGACTGTACCTCAGTGCCGTCCTCATGTGTCCGAATTGTTGTCCAAATTGATTTCAGCCCAAAGCGTGGACACGAGATTGTGGCTGCGGGGCGAGATGGTTCGACTCGTGGATCCAATGATCGATTCGCTTTTTCTCGGATTGCTCATCTCTTCATCTGCTCAACCGTTCAAAGAAGCTAGTTCCCGCTCGACCATGTCCGAGTTGTGTCAATTGATTGAAGGAGAGAAGGAGACGACGAATAGATTGGTACGAGGCCAAATGGATCGACTGGTCAATTCGCTCTTCCTCAGACTAACCAACAAGGCATTGGTGAACACAGAAGTCAGTGCATTTGCATCAGTTCAACCTTCACCATCAAATCACCAAACTGTTCCACCCAATGCATCAATTGCACAATCGACTATGAACAATTCAAATGAAGTTCAAATCACTTGTTCACCAACTCCTCCAACCCATCCCATCACCACCTCACAACTGATCAAACAAGAATGTGTTGAAGACTCGTCAATCACAATTCCAATCAATGTCGACTGTAGTGATGCACCAAATGATGATGACAAACATAACCAATGTGATGAGCTTGATCCCGTTCCATTTGGAACACATTTACCATCTCCACTTGGCACTGTTCAATTCGTGAATGACAATGAACGTGAAGAAGATCGATTTGATGAAGTCGATGAAATTGATAAAGGTGAGGAAGGTGACGAGAATGAAAGTGGTGATGGTGAACTGTTGACGAATGGACAAATTGATGAAAATGAGATGGAAGTGAATGAAGGTGAAGGTGAAAGTTGTGATGATGATTTAACGGAAAATGAGCAAATGGATGATGAAGATACAGAGGTAGAAATGGATGCAAACAATGCAATTGGAGAAGAAAGTACCAATGAATCTACTAATAATTCAACTCAACCAAACCTTGCCCAAACAAATCGTCATTTGCAATGTTCGCATTGTTCTAAATCATTTGACTACCTGTCCAATTTGCAGAGACATCTTCGAGTGCACACAGGTGAACGTCCATTTCAATGTGACCAGTGTGACAAACGATTTAGTGAGAAAGGCAATTTAATAAGACACCAACTGATTCACCAAAATATAAAACGTTTTCGATGTCACGAGTGTGACAAACAATTCACCCTAAAATGTCATCTTGACTCCCATCTCCGAACACATTCAGGAGAGCGACCATTCGAATGTCGTCATTGTGCAAAGTCGTTTACTCAATTGGTCCATCGGACCACTCACGAACAAGCCATCCATCTGCATGTCAGGCCATATCGATGCAAACAATGTGGTCACACTGCCACTCAACAATCAGCTGTAATCAAACACATTCGAGTGGTCCATTTTGGTTTGCCTAAATCGATCAAACAACAACGAGCACTCAACATCATCGATGAACGAGATCCGAGAGAGTTTGTGGAAAAAGTGTGACTCACTTTGGGATTGTCACATTTGGGAAAAATATGTCGATGCAATTTTACTAGTGTTAAGTGATGTATTTGAATTTATAATACATCCTACATTGTATAAATTATTTTTATTCAATTAAAATTTTGTAAAATTTGCAATTGCAAACAGAATCTCTTAATTGAAAAAAACCGAATGAACAATAGATTCTGAATAGAATGGCAGCCTGTTAATCAAATCCAAGTTTAAAGTTCCTCAATTGAACACTCGATTTAGTCGGTCAAATAGCCAATATTGGGCTATTTTGGCTATTTTTGAAAAAGTCAATTAATGAGCAAATGTCACATTATCAAAATAAATAATTCAACTTGGGGGGGGGGTTCTATAAAACTAACGCACAAATTGTAAATTAAAGCGAAAAAACATTTGACCAATCAACCGCACAATTCACAGTCTGGTATTTGAACATTTGACATTACAGCAAGCAAATAAATTGAGATTAATTAAAACATGTGTTTGTCACATGCCTCACATAGCAACAAATGCGAATATGAATGCCAATTGAACATATATAAAAGTGCGTGCATCTCGGTCAGTTTAATGTCATTTTGGTACCATTTGCTCTGTGTGCTCACTTATTTTGAGAAATTGTGTCTTTATTTCTATTGCGGCTTTGTTGGCTTTGTTTCATCATTCATTTTGTAATCATCCCTTTTTTGCTGATTTCTTCTGTGCAATCCTCAATGCAAGTCTTTTCTTTATGAGGCCTACCATTTTTGATGTGATGCTCTATCTCGATGGCAAACAGACCTGTGTCATTGTTGATGGCCTCATGCCGCACAAAGGCGAAATTAGATTTACTTTGGTAAGTGATTTATTGTTTTTTTGGTCAAAAAGTATATATTGAATTGAATATTTTGTTCCCATTCTTAATCAGACGATGGCCAACTATATCCGTTAATCTTTTAGAAGGCGCTCATTAGGCTGCTTGGAGGGCACGTGGCTATCAGCCTTGACCGCAGACTACCTCAATGAAGGTCACTTTTATTTGACGGGCCGTAGTTGTAGAATTTACCAGCCTTGGTGCAGTGAGATCATCATTGAGATGGCCCAATACTTTTACCTCTTTGCACCAAGGCGAGTATATTCGACAACTTCTGCTAGTCAAATAAAAGTGGCCTTCATTTAGGTAGCCTGCTGTCAAGGCTTAATATTAGCCAGATATAGCGGAGCAAGCATTCTATCCTAAATGGCATATTAGAAGGAATGCAGAGAGAACACTTGCAGAAACTCGAGTGCAAGTTCGTAGTACCAGTTCAATCATTGTTTTTCATTTTAATTTTAATTGTCAATCATTAATCATAAGTCTTAATAAAGAGAATTTTAAAAATATGTAAGAAACCACTTCTATTCTGTGTGTTTTATTATATAATTTTGTATTTAATTGTATTGTGAGCGGTTAATTCAAATGTAAAGTCAAATGTGATAGGTTGGTTTCGCAGAAGCCAGCCACATCAGAATCGAAACGCTATTGCCGCTATCTGTGAGTGCACATGTGCAGCAAAGGTTGCATTGTTATGACCAGCGATGATCACATTTGGCTTGCTGCACGAGTGTTGAGTTGAGTTTGTGTGCTACTTTTGAGGTTTGCACTAAAACCACGTTTGGATTGTATTCATCGTGATTCGTTGATTTAAGAATTACGCCTTGACCATCACCTCTATTACCATCATGTCATCTTCATCTGCTGTGCTTCAGTGCCGTCCTCATGTGTCCGAATTGTTGTCCAAATTGATTGCAACCCAAAGCGTGGACACGAGATTGTGGTTGCGGGCCGAGATGGTTCGACTCGTGGATCCAATGATCGATTCGCTTTTTCTCAGATTGCTCATCTTTTCATCTGCTCCACCCTCCAAACAGACTAATTCCCGCTCGACCATGTCCGAGTTGTGTCAATTGATTGAAGGAGAGAAGGAGACGACGAATAGATTGGTACGAGGCCAAATGGATCGACTGGTCAATTCGCTCTTCCTCAGACTAACCAACAAGGCATTGGTGAACACAGAAGTCAGTGCATTTGCATCAGTTCAACCTTCACCATCAAATCACCAAACTGTTCCACCCAATGCATCAATTGCACAATCGAGTACTGTCACTAACAATTCAAATGAACATTTGTCAACACATCAAATCACTTGTCCACCAACTCCTCCAACCCTCTCCAACTCCACTCAAAAAAATAGTTTTGACTTTCATCTCCGAATACATTCCGGAGAACGACCATTTGTGTGTCGACATTGTGCAAAGTCGTTTACTCAGTTGGTTCATCGGAACAAGCACGAGCAAGCCATCCATCTGCATGTCAAGCCATATCGATGCAAACAATGTGGTCACACTGCCACTGTACAATCAGCTATAATCAGACACATTCGAAATGTCCATTTTGGTTTGCCTCCAACCATAAAAAAACAACGAGCACTCAAAATTATTGATGATCGAGATCCGAGAGAGTTGATTGAGAAAGTGACAACGTGATAAAGACAAAGTGTTTCAATTATCATTTGACCTATCCCGTATTATCGATTGTATCAATGATTTGCAGAATTTAAACTATGTGAACTAAAGTTAAGTGATGTATTTCAATTTATAATAAATCACATTTTCTATAGATTGTTTTTTTAATTAAAATTTACAAAATGTACAGACAGAATCCATTAATTGGACACACAGAATGAACAATAGTTTTTGAATAGAATGACTAGATTAACTTGTATATAAGACACCTATCTTGATATTGCAAAGTAAGACATGTATGCATGTTCATTCTCATTTTCCGATACAGAGACAAACACAATCAAAGGAAATTTCCAGTTCTCACTTTTTCCCCATCTCATTTGTTTATTTAATGTTTAATGCTCTTTAGTACAAAGGTCGACTTATTAAAATATATTACAATTTGGCTTGAGATTGGTCTATTGTAAGCACTTTTTTAGGACATGTCGTTTACTGAGAATGTCGCTTGTAATGCAGTCGTAGGTCACTATTGTAAGCATACGCCTTGCCACACCCACTCCAAAAACATTTGAATTTCTCTTCAGTGTGTTTTCATTACGTATTTATTTGTTTTTATACATCCTTTCCAGAGACACTTGAACGGCCTCTCACCAGTTTGGCATGTTCGAATGTGAGATGTCAAATTGTACTGTGAAGAGAATCCTTTTCCGCACTTGTGAGAATATTCTACCTGGATGAACCTAGGTGACTATTCGATCGAGTGGACAGATTAGAAGGAAATCCTTCATTTTGCAATCCCGACAATTTTGAATTCCACATTACAAACAAACAAAAACAATCGAGAGTTTTTTATTAGAAATACCAATGCCAAACAAATTCACAATGTCAGTGATAAATGATGGCAAGCATCGAGCCAGCGACAATCGCCAAAAAATTTGAATCCCAATACCAACTTTGCAATTCAAATAATTTTGTCGTAGTAGTATCCGAAGAATGCTTAATATATTCGGATTCAAATGGATTCACTTTAAAAGTAACTTCCAAGCCCACATGTTCAGTGTACTCGAAAGTGTACACGGTTCCACTAAATAGATATACAATCTTTCCATTTGTGAAGCCCAGCTTAAGTGGACCAAAGATCACTTGACTACAAGTGGTGCTACTGGGACCAGCATGCGCATCCTCGAATACGATCATGTTGATTTGGCACCTTACAGGGACGAAGACTGAAAGCCAACAGGAAGATATCGTGCAGAGGATTGTACTTGTGCTTCTCCAAACGGCCATCTCTCGTCATGTACAACACAACATTTTGCTCCGTTGTGACAATTGGCACACGAAACCTTTGAATTTTGGCTTTGTTCAAAAAGTAGACAAATAATCCGAATGGATTGATTGATTTTTCCGTCTAAATGAGATTGAATATTAGAAAAAAATAAATTACTCACACGAAAACTTACATTTGGTATTTGGCCACTGGTGGGCAAGATAGAAATGCTTAAAAGAACAAATAGAGCCAAACAAAGAGGATATTCATGCATTTTGGGTTAGAGTTTGAACTTGAAAGGCAAAAGCTTAAACTTTAGAATAAAGTTTAGACAAATGTGCACAATCGTATGTACATTAAAATGAATCTGTAAAAGCAATTTTAAGGGCCGCCAACACAAGGCCATTAAGCACTACCAAGTCAATTTTTAATGGCAATCCCAGTACAAGGCGTTTGGGTTTCGCGAATTATAAACGAGAGTTCTTCGTCTTCCTCTGGTTTGATATTAACGTGACTCACAACCAGACTACTTTTATGCGGACTCTCAAATCACTATGAAAATTTTTCAGGATATTTCTGATCACGTGTAGAGTATTGAATTTAATTTTCATGAATGAATGCCCATAGGTTCTCGAGTTATAAAATTCCAAAATTCATTACGCGGGCTCTTTTGGGCGCGAGTCGTCAAACGGCTGTATGGATATGCAGACATTCAAGATGCACTCTTGACCCAACAAATGAACAAAACGATCACAGAACCGTTGAATCATCAAGAATTTGGAATGAATTGATAAATTCTGATTTTTATTAATCAATTACAACATTTATGATTATTTAAATTCACATTTTGTTTAAAAAACAAAACTGTTTTTTTTCATGGACTTGATGACTTTATAATTGGATTATGTTATATATGTAGAATGTTAAGCGAGGATATTTTGGGTTTTCAATCATAAAACTTAATCGATGATATTGTGTGACCAAATTAACAAAAAACTTAAGCGCGTGTGTTCGCTTTGGCGCCCACACTTACAGCCTCGCAAATCACTCACTGCAGCAAGCACTGTCACAATCAGGCAAAACAACTCACATATCGTGAACTTTGGAATTTTATAACTCGAGAACCTATGGCCATTCATTCATGAAAATTAAATTCAATACTCTAGACGTAGTCAGAAACATCCTGTTAAATTTTCATAGTAATATGAGAGTCCGCATAAAAGTAGTCTGGTTGTCAATCGAGCCATTTGGAGACAGTTGGGCGATGAGTGAAATGTGACTAATGTCGAGATACTCAACGAGACACAAACAGGACAGAAATGTGCGCACACGTGTGCTTTCGGAATGCACTGCTGCACTCGTAGTGTTAACTTAGCACACAAACAGTAAAGTTTCGCTTTTGGACCTTTTCAACTATTAACGGATATAGTTGAGCATCGTCTGATTAAGAATGAGAACAAAATATTCAAATCAATATATAACTTTTGACCAAAATCCATAAATCACTTACCAAATGTTACCAAAATGATATATCAAACCGACCGAGATGCACGCACTTTTATATATGTTCAATTGGCATGCATATTCGCATTTGTTGCTATGTGCGGCGTATGACAAGCACAATTTTTAATTAATCTTAATTTATTTGCTTGCTGTAATGTCAAATGTTCAAATAGCAGACTGTGAATTATGCGGTTAATTGCTCATACGTTTTTTCGTTGTAATTTACAATTTGTGTGTTAGTTTGGTGGAAATTTTTCCCTCAGTTAAAGTATTTATTTTTATAATGTGACATTTGCTCATTCAACTTTGACTTGACTTTTTTCAAAATTAGCCGAAATTTCCCAATATTGACTATTTAACCGGCTAATTCGAGTGTTGAATTGAGGAACTTTAAACTTTGAGGATTGATTTTAAATTAGTAGAATAAAAAAAATTACTTTTTAATCTAAAAAATGTGAAAAGGCATTTACGGAAAATACTGGTTATCTGGGGAAGCAATACAAATTACATTCTCAGTGAACACCATTTTCTAAATGTAGATTACCATGCAATCGCAAGCCAATTTGTAATATATTTTTTTATTAAATCAACTTTTGTACAAAAAACTTAAACATTAAATTAATGACATGGGGAAAATGAGAAACAGTGGAAACTGACAACATGATTACTGTGGTTATGTTTGTCAATTTGTCAGAAAATGAGAATAAATGTGCATACCTGTCTTACTTTCAATTGGTCAAATTCATTTAGGATTGTGTTTAATCGAATAAGATAGTTTTGCACATCTGTAATAGACTTATTTGAACTTCAAATTTTGAAGCATAGAGTTCAATTTAATTGCAATGCATTGTCACACAAATGAAACATGTACAGTACAGTTTAATCCTGCCATTCTATTCAGAATCTATTGTTCATTCTGTTTTTCAATTGCTAGATTGTGTTTGTAAATTTTGAAAATTTTAATTGAAAAAAAACAATTTATACAATGAAGGATTTATTATAAATTTGAATACTTTACTTAACACTAGTAAAATTGCATCGACATGCTTTTCCCAAATGTGACAATCCCAAAATGAGTCAAACTTTCTCCACCAACTCTCTCGGATCTCGTTCATCGATGATGTTGAGTGCTCGTTGTTGTTTGATTGATTTTGGCAAGCCAAAATGGATCACTCGAATGTGTTTGATTATATGTGATCGTTCAGTGGCAGTGTGACCACATTGTTTGCATCGATATGGCTTGACATGCAGATGGATGGCTTGTTCGTGATGTGTCCGATGGGCCAACTGAGTAAACGACTTTGCACAATGTCGACATGCGAATGGTCGCTCTCCAGAATGTGTTCGGAGATGAGAATCAAAAGCACATTTTAGGGTGAATCGTTTGACACAATCGTGACATTGAAAACGTTTTATATTTTGGTGAATCAGTTGGTGTGTTGTTAAATAGCCTTTATTTCTAAATCGTTTGTTGCACTGGTCACATTGAAATGGACGTTCACCTGTGTGCACTCGAACATGTCTCTGCAATTTGGAATTGCGATCAAATGTTTTGTGACAATGTGAACATTGCAAATGACGATTTGGTTGGACAAGGTTTGGTTGAATTGGATTAGTAGTGCATTCTTTGTCTATTTTTTCGTCAGTTTCTTTTCGTTTCAAATGTCTCGCAGACTGTCTGACGATTCTCCGAGTTTGTACATTTGGATGTGGCAGAGTTGTCTCAATTCGTGCGTCCTCCACAGTTTGAGATTCTTCACCACCAACCTCCATTTCATATTCTTCATCGTCGATTTCTGTCTCATCGTCTACATCACTCATTTGATCTTCACTACTTTCTTGACCATCTCCACTCTGTTCACCTTCTTGGTCCAATTCATCTCCATCCTCATCACCAATTTGATCATCCACTGCCATGTTCCCATCATTCCCCATCAGAACATCTTCATTACCATCCCCATCTTCATCTATTTCTGTCTCCTCGCCATCATCGCCACAAGCCTCTCGATTTTCTGTAGCTTTGGTTTGTTTGAGTCGAATCGTCTTTAGTCTCATCCTTCTGCAATCGTCACAGTCACAATCCTCGTCCCACTGCCCAATCAATTCTCCATCTTCTTCTTCTTCCTCCTTTTTCACACGTTTGCACACTGAGCTTTGTGATGGAACACCTGACGAACAGAAAACAAATCAATTTTAGATTAACATACAAACCAAATCTGCTTACCTTTCTCGGTTTCTGATGAAGGCCCTGGGGAGCTGTTGGCCTGTTGTAATGAATTCTTGATTGCATTGTTTTGATTGAATTCAACTTTAATTTGTCTGTCCACTCTGCACTCCTCACAGTCACACTCGTCACCATCCCACTCCAATTTGATGCATTCTCCATCACCTTCTTCCTTTTTGACTTTGGTGCAAGTTTGAACTTGTTTCACAATGCCATCTTCACCTTCTTCCTCTTTTTTCACATGTTTTGGTGCTCGAACCGAGAGTTGGCATGATGATGCATCATGACCTATACAACACAGACACAAGTCACATACGAAACAAGTCACTTATTGCTTACCTTCATTATTCTGTTGTTGTTGTGCATTGTTGATTGGAACTTCTTTCTGTTCATCGTCTTCCTCTTGTTTGATGTTAAAGTGATACAATCGAGCCATTTGGAGACAGTTGGGCGATGAGTGAGATGTGACCAATGTCGAGATACTCAACAAGACACAAACAGAACAGAAATGGCACAGCACACAAAGCCAAAACAACTCACAACAACACAGACAGTGCACTGCCGGACAGGGAAGTTACTGAAGCAACAGAAAGGTACTGCAAATGAACATTATTCAAATGTAGTGGTAGTGGTCGATGAGTGGTTGCGAGTGACCTTTCACCATTCCACTCCTCCTGCTCATCGGTCTGTTTGGACCATAACAAAGGACACGAGCTCTCACTGCACACGCTTTTTGCTGTAGCGTTTTTGGATATTTCATTTGAGGATTTAGTTTTGATTTCATCTTGTTTCGTTGATTTGCACCAAAATGTCACTGCCAACTCACCCTCTGCTCAGTCTCGTGGATGAGCACGCGACTGGACTCAAGTCACTGCTCACTCATTACATCGATGCCACCGTGGACAGTCAATTTGCCTCTCTCAGGAATAGTATTGAGACGATGATTCAGTCGGGCGTGATTGGCCCGAACTGTGATGGCACTCATTTTGGCATGACATTACCCAGAACACAGCAAGATCAAAACAATCTGCAAAATGATGTCTCACTGGCGAACACAATCAACGCAGAATCAATGATCAAACAAGAATTTGATGAAGAGGAAAATGGAGAGGAGATTGATGATGAGAATGTTGCGAAATGTGAAAATTGTGAAAAAGGATTTTGCACTTCTGTGGATGATGCAGAGATGGGAGAAAATGGCGATGAATTTTGCAATAAAACTCAACTTAATGTTCAGGCTCCATTGGAAAACACTCAAACCAACCAACCGATGATCTCAAATGACATTTCTCCATCACCAACTAACTCAACCAACACCGAACCACAGATCAAACAGGAATGTCTCCAAAGTTCGTCAATCATTTCAATTCCACTGGATTTCCCCAACAATGTTGCTCCAAATGATATTTCCACAGATGAACAGACTGAAGAACAAAACACACAAATTCCTCATCATTATGAATTTGATGAAAATGAATATTTTCATAATTCCAATTGTGAAGATTGTGCCAATGGAGATTGCGATTTAGATCATGAGTACAACAACAATCAATTGAACAATGAAGTATCTGCAGGAGATGAAGATGGCGATGAAGATGGACACGAGAATGAACATTTAAACCTGCAATCAATCTCCTCAAGTACAGCAAATCAGATGACCAACTTTGAAACAGATCAAATAGCTCGAGCTGTCATCATTGAGCCCAACAACCAACAATCGACTCAATCAACCAGTGGTGTACGATTTTCAACTCGTAAACGAATTTCAAAGAAAGTTTTCGGCGATGATCATGAATCGAATGATGACGCGAAAAGACACAAAAGTGTAAAGAGCAAAAGTGTTCAATCTAATAAAAATGTGAAGAAATCTAAACACACAATCGACACTCGAGCAATACCCAAATACTATGATCGTGATCGTGAAATTGCCACTGATTCAACTACTAAACCAACTCAACCAAACCTTTCTCAATTAAATCGTAATTTGCAATGTCCACAATGTCATAAATTATTTGATTGCAATTTCAAATTGCAGAGACATCTTCGAGTGCACACAGGTGAACGTCCATTTCACTGTGACCAGTGTGACAAACGATTTAGCGAGAGAGGCAATTTAACCAAACACCAACTGATTCACCAAAATATAAAACGTTTTCAGTGTGACCAGTGTGACAAACAATTCACACAAAAAGTCAATCTTGAAAGTCATCAACGAAGTCATTCTGGCGAGCGACCATTTCAATGTAGGTTTTGTGATAAATTTTTTGCACAATTAGGCCCTCGGATCACTCACGAACAAGCCATCCATCTGCATGTCAAGCCATATCGATGCAAACAATGTGGTCACACTGCCACATTGCGTGGAAATATAATCACTCACATTCGAGTGGCTCATTTTGGTTTGCCTCGAACCATCAAACAACAACGAGCACTCAACATCGTCGATGAACGAAATCTGGAAGAGTTGGTTGAGAAAGTGTGACATTTGTTAAAGTGTTTTGATGCTATCAATAAATAATCTATGTATTGCAAAAGTGTTTTTTCTTATTGAAATTATAAATGTTCCAAAAAAATGCACAAACGCTATTTGATTGAATGACTTAAATTTGTCTTGTGATTCTCATTCTAATTCTGGGACTCTCGATCTATCTGGCCAGATAAAGATTTCCTGGTTGGCTTAACCGTACCCTAAAAGGGGCCGTGGTCCGGACTGTGGAACAGCTCAAAATTCTGGTGCAGAAGCTGAATCAATGGATTGCCTGCAAGATTGATTACAATTACAATGGAGTTCAATCGAACTGCAATACATTGCCACACAAATGAAACATGTTCAGTACAAGTTAATCTTGTCATTCAATCCAGAATATATTGTTCATTGTTCTGTTTGTCCAATTAGATTCGGTCTTCATATTTTGTGTATTTTATAAATATAATCTATAGAATGTATGATTTATTACAAATTGGAGTACATTAATTAACTGTGTGTCAGATCGATTAAATTGAGCAAAGCATAGATACAATCGATAATCCCAATGATGATTGCATCGAAACATTTTGTCTTTATCAAGTTGTCACTCTCTCAACCAACTCTCTCGGATCTCGTTCATCGATGATGTTGAGTGCTCGTTGTTCTTTGATGGCTCTAGGCAAGCCGAAATGAACCACTCGAATGTGTTTGATTATGGTTGATCGTTGAGTAGCAGTGAGACCACATTGTTTGCATCGATATGGCTTTTACATGCAGATGAATGGCTTGTTCGTGCCTATTCCGACTGTCCGATGTAGTGAACGACTTCTCACAATGTCGACATTCAAATGGTCGTTCTCCGGAATGTGTTAGAAGATGAAAGTCTAGACTATTTTTTTGAGTGAATTGTTTGTCACACTCTGGACATTGAAAATTCTTGATATTTTGGTGAATCAATTGGTGTGTTCTTAAATGTGCAGACTGATTAAATTGTTTGTCACACTGGTCACATTGAAATGGACGTTCACCTGTGTGCACTCGAACATGTCTCTGCAATTTGGATTTGCAAACAAATGATTTGTGACAATGTGAACATTTAAAATGACGATTTGATTGGACAATGTTTGATTGAATTGAATTAGTAGTGCATTCAGTTGCACTTGCATCTTCAATTGCATTGTTTGCATGGTCATCTTGGTCATCCGTGTCTTCATCATCATTCAAAATGTGTTTACTTTTCACTTTTTTCAAACTTTTCCATTGATCACTTTTTTCGCTTTTTGTAAGGATTCACATTAAATTGACCATTTCCGAAAACTTTCTTCTGAATTCGTTTACGAGTCAATGATCGTACTCCACTGGTCGATGACTCAATTGCTGACGGATCTGTTGATTTCACTCTGAAAACATTCTGCAATTGATAACTTTGATCATTCATTAGTAATTTGATGTTTTCAGTAGTGTCATCGATAGTAGTGATATCGATTTGAGATTGTTCCTCACCAAAATTTGTTTCATCTCCATCTCCAGAAGGCACATCGTCGTTCAAGTGATTGTTGTTGTTTTCATTATCTAAATTGCAAACTCCATTTGCACAATTAAGATTGCTCAAATATTCATCTTCACAGTAATCGTCAACCAAACTGTTGTTGTCATCAAATTCATCAGTTTGGATTTGTATGTTTAGTCCTTTAGTCTGTTCATCGGTTAAAATATCATTTGGGGCAGAACTGTTGGGGAAATCCAGTGGAATTGAAGTGATTGACGAACTTTGGAGACATTCTTGCTTGATCAGTGGTTCGGTGTTGGTTGGGTTGGTGGGTGATGGTGATGGTGATGGTGATGGTGATGGTGATGGTGATGGTGATGGTGATGGTGAAATGTTGTTTGATACGATTAGTTGATTGGTTTGATTATTTTCCAATGCATAAACATTTTGTTGAATTGTATCGCAAGATTCATCTCCATTTTCTCCCATCCCTGCATCACCCCAAGTAGTACAAATTCCTTTTTTCACATTTATCACATTTCGCAACATTCTCATCATCAAATTCTTGTTTGATCATTGATTCTGCGTTGAATGTGTTGGACAGTGAGACCTCATTTTGCAGATTGTTTTGCTGTTCCTGTGTTCTGGTCAAATGGCCATTTGAATATTCATGTGACCACTCTTCACTCGATTGATGTGTGTTTGTGTGAGTTTGTGGTGGTAATGTCATGCCAAAGTGAGTGCCATCACAGTTCGGGCCAATCACGCCCGACTGAATCATCGTCTCAATAATATTCCTGAGAGAGGCAAATTGACTGTCCACGGTGGCATCGATGTATTGAGTGAGCATTGACTTGAGTCCTGTTGCGTGGCATTCCACGAGTGCCAGAAGAGGGTGAGTTGGCAGTGACATTTTGGTGCAAATCAACAGAGCAAATGAAAATGAAATACACTCAAATGCAACAGCATGCAGCATGTGAGTTCAGTTCGAGTACATTGCAAGCTGCAGTGTTTAGAGCAGCTGACTTTTGATATGATCAAAACAAACCAATGAGCAGGAGGAGTGGAATGGTCAAAGGTTGCACTCAGCCACGCCATCTGTGAGGGAATGGTGATTTGTTGTGACCTGCACTGATCACAGTTTGCTTCCTGTTTGCACGAGTGTTGTGTTGAGTTGTACTTTTGTACGTTTGTACTAAAACTAGTATTGAATTTATTGTTTCAACCAGAATTGCCTGCCTTGACCACTTCGATTGTGATCATGTCATCTTCATCTGCTGTACCGCAGTGCCGTCCTCATGTGTCCAAATTGTTGTCTAAATTGATTGCAACCCAAAGCATGGACACGAGATTGTGGCTGCGGGCCGAGATGGTTCGACTCGTGGATCCAATGATCGATTCGCTTTTTTCTCGGATTGCTCATCTCTTCATCTGCTCAACCCTCCAAACAGACTAATTTCCGCTCGACCATGTCCGAGTTGTGTCAATTGATTGAAGGAGAGAAGGAGACGACGAATAGATTGGTACGAGGCCAAATGGATCGACTGGTCAATTCGCTCTTCCTCAGACTAACCAACAAGGCATTGGTGAACACAGAAGTCAGTGCATTTGCATCAGTTCAACCTTCACCATCAAATCACCAAACTGTTCCACCCAATGCATCAATTGCACAATCGAGTACTGTCACTAACAATTCAAATGAACATTTGTCAACACATCAAATCACTTGTCCACCAACTCCTCCAACCCATCCCATCACCACCTCACAACTGATCAAACAAGAATGTGTTGAAGACTCGTCAATCACAATTCCAATCAATGTCCACCTTAGTGATGCACCAAATGATGATGACAAACATGGCCAATGTGATGAGCTTGATCCCGGTCCATTTGGAACACATTTACCATATCCACTTGACGCTGTTCAATCCGTGAATGACAATGAACGTGAAGAAGATCGATTTGATGAAGTCAATGAAACAGATGAAGATGAACAAGGTGACGAGAATGGAGGTGAACAAGGAGGTGGTGATGGTGAACTGTTGATGAGTGGACAAATTGATGAAGATGAGATGAATGTGAATGATGTTGAAGGTAAAAGTAGTGAAGGCGAATTAACGGAAATTGAACAAATGGATGATAATGAGGTGGATGATGATGCAGATGATGAATATACAGAGGTGGAGGAGGAAAGTGAACAGAATCGAGATGAAGGTGATGATAAATACGAAATGGATGCGATTGGACATGGACGGGTTTCAAAGAGATTCAAAAGAACGAGGACTCAACTCGAGAAAAGCGACTCAACAAACTCAAATAGAGAAAAAATCAAATACAAATCCAATTCAAGCAAACCGTGTCCAATCGAATCTTCATTTGCAATGTTCACATTGTCACAAATCATTTGATCGCAAATCCAAATTGCAGCAACATCTTCGAGTGCACACAGGTGAACGTCCATTTCAATGTGACCAGTGTGGCAAACGATATAGAAATATGAGTCATTTAGCAAGACACAAGCTGATTCATCAAAATATAAAACGTTTTCGGTGTCCCGAGTGTGACAAACATTTCACTCAAAAACGTGCTCTTGACACTCATCTCTTAATACATTCCGGAGAGCGACCATTCCCATGTCGACATTGTGAAAAGTCGTTTATTCAATTGGTCCATCGGAACAGGCACGAACAAGCCATCCATCTGCATGTCAAGCCATATCGATGCAAACAATGTGGTCATACTGCCACTCAACAATCAGATATAATCAAACACATTCGAATGGTCCATTTTGGTTTGCCTCGAAGCTTCAAACAGCAACGAGCACTCAACATAATCGATGATCGAGATCCGAGGAAGTTGGTGGAGAAGGTGACAACGTAATTGTCAAAGCAACGTAATTGTTTCGATGCAATTTTCATCGTAATCTCGATTGTATCAATAATTTGCTCAATTTAACCAATCTGACCAAAATTGATTTATTCCAATTTATAATAAATTACACTTTCTATGAATTGTTCTTTAAAAAAAATTTAAATTTACCAAATTTACAGACAGAATCCATTAATTGGACAAACAGAATGAACAATAGTTTTTGAATAGAATGACAAGATTAACTTGTATATAAGACACCTGTCTTGATATTGCAAAGTATGACAGGTATGCATATTCATTCTCATTTTCCGATACAGAGACAAACACAATCAAAGGAAAGTTTACAGTTTTCACTTTTTGTCCATATCATAAATTTATTTATTTAATGTTTAATGCTCTTTATGTACAAAGGTGGATTTAATAAAAGATATTACAAATTGGCTTGAGATTGACCCATGGTAAGCAGTCAGTAACCACCATCTGGCAAGCTACATTATTTGGTCAAAGTTCATGCTATAATGCAATGGTTTTTTTTAATGCTTGGGATATTTGTCACAGTGAAATTGGGTGATGTTCCTCATGCAACGTTATTGTGAATATAATCGTGAGTATTACGTAAATCGATAACATTAATGTATGACATTTTTGCCGTTTATGGTAGATTTGCTAGAAGTGCTTTGCCCGAACACGTTGAGCTGCAACTCCAGTGATTTTGAAAGTTGATTTTCACTTTTTTCAAGTACAGTACAGTCAGGTATTTGAACTGGATTTCTTTAGAAATTATAGACACTTTTTAAATAAGTCTTATAACCCAGGAAAATTTATAAAATTCTTTATTTAAGTGGTCAGATTCTTTATACAATCTATGTTGATTGCATCGAAACACTTTGACAATCACAAAATAGCTCACACTTTCTCAATCAGCTCTCTCGGATCTCGATGATCGCTGATGTTGAGTGTTCGTTGTTGTTTGATTGTTTTAGGCAAACCAAAATGGACCATTCGAATGTGTTTGATTACATCTGATCGTTGAGTGGCAGTGTGACCACATTGTTTGCATCGATATGGCTTCACATGCAGATGGATGGCTTGTTCGTGCCTGTTCCGATGGACTATTTGAGTAAAAGACTTTTCACAATGACGACATTCGAATGGTCGCTCTCCTGAATGTGTTCGGAGATGGGAGTCAAGATGATATTTTAGGGTGAATCGTTTGTCACACTCGTGACATCGAAAACGTTTTATATTTTGGTGAATCAGTTGGTGTGTGGTTAAACTACTTTTCCGGTTAAATCGTTTGTCACACAGGTCACATTGAAATGGACGTTCACCTGTGTGCTCTCGAAGATGTCTCTGCAATGCTGAATTACGATCAAATGTTTTGTGACAATGTGAACATTTCAAATGACGATTTGGTTGAGTTGAATTATTAGTAAATTCATTGGTACTTTCTTCTCCAATTGTATTGTTTGTATCCTTTTCTTCTTGTTGAATCATTATACGAGATGCATCAGTATTGTGTTGACCATGATCAAAGTGTTTGTTGGTTGCTCGAGTGTAGATAGCTAATGAAACACCACAATTCAAAACTTTCATTGAAGCGACAACATTTTAAACTCACCTTCACTCTGTTCAATTTTCATCCGGTCACCTTCTCCAAATGTGAGCTAGCTGCTGAGGTTGAGATTGCATTTGAGTGTCTGGAAATTTAATTTGAGAATTGTCACATTCATCATGATTATTCGAATGTTGATCTGTCAAATTGTGGTTGGACTGTTCATTCGAGACTGGTGCACACGAAGATGATTGTGCATGTCCTGCTGGCATTGGTTCAATTTCCTCTTTAATGGTCATGGGTTGAGATTGACTGCTGAAAGTGAGTTTAAAAGATTAGATATTATTGGATACTAGAGATTGAGATATAGACCTCTGTTTGGGATTAGAAATAGAATCCAAATGAAACGATTTTTCATTTGAATCGTATTGAATCACTTTCGAATCAACTTCAACTTCATCATCTTCAGTCTTGATTTGGAAATGATTTGAGTGAGATTGGAGATGAGATGGATGTAGTGAAGGAGGACAGTTGACATTTTCATGCATTTGTTGAGTATTTGTAGACATAGATTGCATCTGCTCGTCTGTTGCATCATTGTGATTTAGTCCAAGTCCGTGAACCGAATCGTTGCGATCCTTGTCCTTGTTGAGCCACAGTTCGAGATCGAGCAGCACTTTGGCATAGATTGCATCGATCATGCTGTTCACTTGTCGTTTAGCTGAGGTTTTGAACTGACAAAAGTAAGCCATGAAGGCATCATCGTGCAGTAGAGACATTGCGAACTGAGAATTGATGCAACAATTGACACAGGCGAGATGTGTTTGGTATTCTTGAGAAGTGAATGCGAATTGGAGAAAATTTAAATCAAACTGAACATTATTCGCATTTGCAGTTCGTGTTGTGTTGTGTGAGGTGAAATGTAGTGAGGCCTCAAGCTTTGTCTTATGCCTCACTTGCCTAATGTGCCGCGGCAGCACTGTTGCCACTACTATTTTAGACTAAAAAACTGTTTTGTAAATTGAAACTCCAGCGCCGCCATCTGTGAGTGTGCTAACAAAGTAAGATGGTTGCCTTGTTATGACCAGCTATCATAGTGTTGTGTTGAGTTGAGTGTCGTTTGCTACTTGTGAGGTTTGCACTGAGATCACGTGTTCATACAATATACAATATATATTAATATTAACTGTATCCATGTTGATCATGTGTTTATCTGAATAACCAAATCTTACTTCCCCTTATTCACTTCAGTCACTGTTTGTGTCTTTCATCCAATCGAGTTCCAATTCATCTTCGTTGGTCAATACTCAAAGTGACAGTACATCTGATGGATCAATCTGTTGTGGCAATGAATGCGAGCAATGGACAATTGAGATGTGTTCAATGTGAAGCGGTGTTTAACCACTTCTCAAGCCTAACCAGGCATGGTCACATACATTTCGGTGAATTTAGATGTTCACGAAATGGTTGCGAGAAAGTTTTCTCTGAGCGTAAACAACTGAGCAAACATCTCAACCAACATTCATCTACAAACCTTCAAGTGCGAATTGTACCTTTCAACATTCGAATAAAGGTCGATGTCAAGGAGGAACAAAGTGATTATTTTGCTGGTAAGCAATTGTGATTGTTTTGTTAGTGCACGTGCAGGTTAACTTGAGTCCATTTGTTGTGTCCCACAGGTGGATCGAGGCAACAATCAGTTCAAAAATGGAAACGGATAAAGAAAGAAGAAGAAGATGACGATGAGTTAAAAGTGAAGATTAAGGTGAAGAAAGAACATGACCAGAGCGGAGATGGAGATCGAGACAATGGTCGCACAGTTGGAGGTTTCAAGAAAGAGGAGGAAGATGTGAGTTATTGTGAGCGTGATGTGACGTTTATTCAAAAAGAAGAAAGGGATGCAATCAATGAAACTGGGGAAAATCAAGTGCTAATGAATGCACTACTAATCCAATTCAAGCTAACCTTGTCCAATCAAATCGTCATTTGCAATGTTCACATTGTCCTAAATCATTTGATCACAAATGCCACTTGCAGAGACATCTTCGAGTGCACATTGGTGAACGTCCATTTCAATGTGACCAGTGTGGAAAAAGATTTAGCGAGAGAAGCAATTTAACCAAACATCAACTGATTCACTAAAATGTAAAACGTTTTCGGTGTCATGAGTGTGACAAACATTTATCCTAAAAACTAATCTTGACACTCATCTTCTAACACATTCCGGAGATTTGCATGTCGTCATTGTGACAAGTCGTTTACTCAATTGACCACTCGGAACAGTCACGAACAAGCCATCCATCTGCATGTCAAGCCATATCGATGCAAACAATGTGGTCTCACTTCCACCGAACGATATTCTATATTCTCTATATCTATTCCAATTTATAATAAATCATACATTTTATATTTAGTAGTCTGAATTGTTTTCGGTTTATGGGATTTTGAGCAATCACTTATGAGTGGCACACAATATCGACAGAATAAAGCCAAATAAAGCAAAGCCACTACAAATCGCGCATTCCTCACGATTACAAAGCCACTTTCGGAAACAGGGACTTTCCAATCAGAACGCTGATTCCGCCATCTGTGAGTGGTGAATGTTGCATTGTTATGACCACTGGTCATTGACCAGTATACTGCATATTTCGCAACCACTCATCCACTCACTACCACTACATTTGGACAATATTCATATGCAGTACTTATCTGTTACTTCAAGAACTTCCTTGACCTGTTCTGTCTATGTGGTTGTGAGTTGTTTTGGCTTAGCTTTCGTTGCCATTTCAGTTATGTTTGCCTCGTTGTTTTGCATCTCGACATTGGTCATCTCACTCATCGCCCAACTGTCTCCAAATGGTTCGATTGAATCACATCAAACATGAACAAAAAATATGAACAGAAAGAGGTTTCTGCACAACAATGCACAACTAAAGAACAATAAAGGTAAGCAATGAGTGTTGTGTTGGTATTTCTTATGTGACTTGTGTTGGACAGGTGATGCATCATGCCAACTCTCGGTTCGAGTGCCGAAACATGTCAAAAAAGATGAACAAGGAGATGGCATTGGCAAACATGTTCAACCTTGCACCAAAGTAAAAAAGGAAGAAGAAGCTGGGGGAATGCAAATTGGAGTGGGATGGTGACGAGTGTGACTGTTTGGAATGCAGAGTAGACAGGACAATTAAAGTTGAATTCAATCAAAACAATGCAACCAACAATCAACAACAGGCCAACAGCTGCCCGGGGATTTCAGAAGCCAAGAAAGGTGAATAGATTTGTTGTTGTGAATGTTAATCCTAAAATTCTTGTCCTATTTGTCAGGTGTTCCATCACAAAGCTCAGTGTGTAAACGTGTGAAAAAGGAAGAAGATAAAGATGATGATGATCAATGGGACGAGGATTGTGACTGTGACGATTGCAGAAGGATGAGACTAATAGCGATTCGACTCAAAACAAACAAATGTGGTGGAAAATGGAGAGACAGGTAGCGATGATGACGAGGAGACAGAAATTGACTAAGAAGAATATGAAATGGAGGTTAATGGTTAAGGATTGAGCTATGATGAGACAGAACAGTTTGGGAATCAAACAATTCACCATGATCAACAACCGAATGAACAAATAGTGCAGATTGAGGAGGAAGATGAGGAAACTGAAATTGAAGACAATGAAGGTGGCGATGAAGAAGAATCTCGAACGTTGGAGAGCTCACGAATTGAGACAATTCTACCACATCCCAATGAACCAACTAGCAAAATCGTCAGACAGTCTGCGAGACTTTTGAAACGAAGACAAACTGACGAAAATCAAGGAATTGAAACTGAATGCACTACTAATCCAATTCAGCCAAACCTTGTCAAACCAAATCGTCATTTGCAGTGTTCACATTGTCCAAAATCATTAGTATGCAATGCAAAATTGCAGAGACATCTCCGAGTGCACACAGGTGAACGTCCATTTCAATGTGAACTGTGTGACAAACGATTTAGTCAACAAAGCAATTTAACCCAACACCAACTGATTCACCAAAATATAAAACGTTTTCGGTGTGACCAGTGTGGCAAACAATTTTCCGTAAAATATAGTTTGGACTCTCATTTACGAGTACATTCCGGAGAACGACCATTCGAATGTCGACATTGTGCAAAAGTCGTTTAGAGATTTGAGCGATCGAACCAGGCACGAACAAGCCATCCATCTGCATGTCAAGCCATATCGATGCAAACAATGTGGTCACACTTCCACTCATCAATCAAATATAATCCAACACGTTCGAATGACCCATTTTGGGTTTCCTTCAACCATCAAACAACAACGAGCACTCAACATCATCGACCATCGAGATGCAAGAGAGTTGATTGAGAAAGTGTGACTCACTTTGAGATTGGCGTCCAAGTATTTTGATGCAATGATCACCGGTTGTATAAATGATTTGCACAATTTAACTAAAGTTAGGTGATGTTTCCAATTTATAATAAATCATTCAATTTATAGATTGTTTTTTTTTCAATTAAAATTCACAAAATGTACAGACAGAATCTTGTAATTGGAAAACAGAATGAACAATAGATTCTGAATAGAATGACAAGATTAACTTGTACTGTACACGTATTTGTGTGATCATGTATTCCAATTGGATTTAACTCTCAAACTTTTAAACTTAAAATAAACCAATTATACCTAATTGTAAATTGTGAAACTAACCATTCAGATTGTTGATCACATCATGGTCGATCTTGTGACAACCAGGTAGGCAGGAACACAGTCACAGAAACATTCGTACAGGATAAAGCAATGATTGTGATGCGGCTACTGACGGATCAATTAGACAATGCTCACAAATTTGATAAAACGGGTTATGGTGCAAGAGATAATCTGTTTAGGTTTACATTAGAAGAAATAACTGAAGTGATAGATTGATTACTGCAGGATGGAGAGTTAAAAGATAATCTAGAGAATGCTGCATATTGATGAAATTTTTATTTCTTTACTTTAAGAAATTAACATTTGGCTGAGAGAATTTAACACTTTTTTGTGTAATGCACAAGTTTGTATTTGAGAAATTAGTGTTAGATATTGTAGTAAATTAATATTATCAAATTCTATATAACTGTGCAAGATGCAATTTATTACAGGAACGAATATATAATAATATACAAACTTTCGGCCAGATTGGTCAACTTGGTAAATCATTGTTGATCCAATGTTGATTGAATCGAAATAACTCACACCTTCTCAACCAGCTCTCTCGCATCTCGTTCATCGGTGATGTTACGTGTTTGTTGTTCTTTGATGGTTCGAGGCAAACCAAAATGAACCACTCGAATGTGAGTGATTATGTGTGATCTTGTAGTAGCAGTGTGGCCACATTGTTTGCATCGATATGGCTTGACATGCAGATGGATGGCTTGTTCGTGAGTGTTTCGAGTGTCCAATTTAGTAAACGACATCTTACAATGACGACATTCGAATGGCCGATCTCCGGAATGTATTAGAAGATGAGAGTCTAAATTGCATTTATGAGTAAATTGTCTTTCACACTCGTGACATCGGAATCGTTTTATATTTTGATGGACCAGCATGTGTCTTGCTAGATTATTCTTATTTCTAAATCGTTTGTCGCACTGGTCACATTGAAAACGTTTTATATTTTGGTGAATCAGTTGGTGTTTGGTTAAATTGCCTCTCTCGCTAAATCGTTTGTCACACTGGTCACATTGAAATGGACGTTCACCTGTGTGCACTCGAAGATGTTGCTGCAATTTGAAATTGCAATCAAATGATTTATGACATTGTGGACATTGCAAATTACGATTTGATTGGGAAAGGTTTGGTTGAGTTGGATTAGTAGTGGATTTAGTTGCAATTCGTTCTCCAATTGCATTGGTTTGCTCTTGTTGAATCACCATAGATTCATCTGAAATAGATTGCCTACGATAGTATTCGGGTATTGCTCGAGTGTCGATTGGGTGTTTAGCTTTCTTCACACTTTTATTAGATTGAACTCTTTTGCCCTTTGCACTTTTGTGTCTTTTCGCATCATCATTCGATTGATCATCGCCGAAAACTTTCTTTGAAATTCGTTTACAAGTTGAGAATCGTACACCACTGGTTGATTGAGTCGATTGTTGGTTGTTGGGCTCAATGATGACAGCTCGAGCTATTTGATCTGTTTCAATGTTGGTCATCTGATTTGCTGTACTTGAGGAGATTGATTGCAGGTTGGAATGTTCATTCTCGTGTCCATCATCATCCCCATCTCCATCTCCTGCAAACATTTCGCTGTTCAATTGATTGTTGTTGTTCTCATGATCCAAATCGCAATCTCCATTGGCACAATCCTCACAATTGGAATTATGAAAATATTCATTTTGATCAAATTCATAATGATGAGGAATTTGTGTGTTTTGTCTTTCAGTCTGTTCATCTGTGAAAATATCTTTTGGGGCATCATTGTTGGGGAAATCCAATTTAATTAAAGTGATTGACGAACCATGGAGACATTCTTGCTTTATCAGTGGTTTGGTGTTGGTTGAGTTGGTGGGTGATGGTAAAATGTCATTTGTGCTTAGATTGGTTTGATTGTTATCCAACTGAACATTAAGTTGAGTTGCACCGGAACATTCATCTCTGTTTTCTCCCATCTCTGCATCATCCACATAAGTACAAATTCCTTTTTCACATTTTTCACATTTCGCAACATTCTCATCATCAATCTCCTCTCCTTTTTCCTCCTCATCAAATTCTTGTTTGATCATTGATTCTGTGTTGATTGTGTTGGACAGTGAGACCTCGTTTTGCATATTGTTTTGATCTTGCTGTTCTCTGGTCAATTGGTCATTTGAATATTCATGTGAACACTCATCACTCGATTGATTTGTGTTTGTCTGAGTTTGTGGTGGTAATGTCATGCCAAAGTGAGTGCCATCACAGTTCGGGCCAATCACGCCCGACTGAATCATCGTCTCAATACTATTCCTGAGAGAGGCAAATTGACTGTCCACGGTGGCATCGATGTAATGAGTGAGCAGTGACTTGAGTCCAGTCGCGTGCTCATCCACGAGACTGAGCAGAGGGTGAGTTGGCAGTGACATTTTGGTGCAAATCAACAGAGCAAATGAAAATGAAATACACTCAAATGCAACAGCATGCAGCATGTGAGTTCAGTTCGAGTACATTGCAAGCTGCAGTGTTTAGAGCAGCTGACTTTTGATATGATCAAAACAAACCAATGAGCAGGAGGAGTGGAATGGTCAAAGGTTGCACTCAGCCACGCCATCTGTGAGGGAATGGTGATTTGTTGTGACCTGCACTGATCACAGTTTGCTTCCTGTTTGCACGAGTGTTGTGTTGAGTTGTACTTTTGAGGTTTGTACTAAAACTAGTATTGAATTTATTGTTTCAACCAGAATTGTCTGCCTTGACCACTTCGATTGTGATCATGTCATCTTCATCTGCTGTACCTCAGTGCCGTCCTCATGTTTCCGTGTTGTCCAAATTGATTGCAGCCCAAAGCGTGGACACGAGATTGTGGCTGCGGGGCGAGATGGTTCGACTCGTGGATCCAATGATCGATTCGCTTTTTCTCGGATTGCTCATCTCTTCATCTGCTCAACCCTCCAAACAGACTAATATCCGCTCGACCATGTCCGAGTTGTGTCAATTGATTGAAGGAGAGAAGGAGACGACGAATAGATTGGTACGAGGCCAAATGGATCGACTGGTCAATTCGCTCTTCCTCAGACTAACCAACAAGGCATTGGTGAACACAGAAGTCAGTGCATTTGCATCAGTTCAACCTTCACCATCAAATCACCAAACTGTTTCATCCAGTGCATCAATTGCACAATCGACTATGAACAATTCAAATGAAGTTCAAATCACTTGTCCACCAACTCCTCCAACCCATCCCATCACCACCTCACCACTGATCAAACAAGAATATCTTGAAAGCTCGTCAATCACAATTCCAATCAATGTCGACTGTAGTGATGCACCAAATGATGATGACAAACATGAGCAATGTGATGAGCTTGATCCCGTTCCATTTGGAACACATTTACCATCTCCACTTGGCACTGTTCAATCCGTGAATGACAACAGTGCCGGCGGCAGGGCATTTTTTCTTGCATGATGGCAAGGGCGCCGAGGCTCTGGGGGCGCCAAATCGGCCCGGAGTAAGGGCGGTGGGCGGAAAATGGCATGCGAGTTGGGGCGGTGGCTGAATGTTTGGTTGGCGTCAAATGGATTGGGAGTTGGTGTGGTGTGTTTGGTGTGTGGGAGCTATAAATCGCCAATGTGATGATGTGGCTGAAATACTTTGCATCTCAAAATCTCAAAGATCTCAAAATGGCCATTTCGCGAATATCCAGTGAAATGAACACACACTAAAATTAATAATTAATAAAATCTTGAATCAAAAGTAAATTCACAATCATATTTGTTTTAGTTGAATTTCATTGAAATTTGCATTGAGTAAAATAAATATACACAAGCATCGATTGTTCGGGTGCATTCGTATCAACTATCGAAAGCCATGTGTTTACATTGAGTTCTGGCAGTGTGAGACTTACTGCGAGTACACGTGTGTGAATGATTGTGTTAATGTTTTTGATTCACTTAATTTCTCAATTTGACTCGTTTTCTCAATTGATTAAATTTTCTCACCTTTTACCATTTTGGGCCACTTATACGAAAAGTCGTATGTAAAAATTCCCACTAGATAAATTAATTTTATTACAAATCTTTCCCTTTTAAGATGGCTGATCGTAAAGTCAAAAATTCCGGTGCTTTTAACCGAAAGCAAGCTAAAGTTAAGGAAGAACGACTAAAACAAATTACTACCGAAATAAAAGGATTTTTTCAACCAATCACCAAACCACAATCACGTGACAACAATAAACCTGAACAGAAAATAATAACAGAAGATAATAAGAATATATCACCAAATAAACGACAAAAGCTCAGTATTGATTTACCTGAACATTCTGTCCCAACTTTACCAATTTCTTCGACTTTTCAAATTGACTCAACACATCTCAATGCTAAAGCATCTACATCTCAGTCAAATGTTGCTCAATTTTCAGAATCAAATTTAATTACTGAAAAGTGTGATCAAACCGAGAATAATCTTTTTTCTTCTGAATCTTCATTTAATTCTTATGATGATCCCGGTACATGGCCTACTAAAATTGAAGACAGTTTGCGTGTTGCACTAATTCAAAGAGGCCCAGTTCAATTTCAACCAACTCAAATTGGATTTAATTCGTCGCATTACTTTGACGAAAATGGCAAAAGACGCGAATGGTTAATTTTGTCTAAATCGAAAAACAAAATATTTTGCTTTTCGTGCAAAGTATTCAACAAAGATTGTACATTCAATTCGGGATTTGATGACTGGCGAAGATCAAAGCAATACATTTGTGAACATTCTAAAAAAGATTATCACACCAAATATATGACTGAGTGGAAGTTGCTGGCACTTCGAATCAAACGAGAAGCAACAATTGATTCTGTTGGCCAAAAGTTATTGAACGAAAAAGAGCAACGATTGTACACTGAAATGATTAGAATTGTTAATTTTGTTGCCTATTTGGCCAGTGAAAATATAGCATTTCGTGGACAGACTGATACATTGAATGACCCAAACAATGGAAAATTTTTGAAACTTGTTGAAATGAGTTCAAACTTTGATCAACCAATGAGAGATCTTGTCGAGCGAGTCAAAACAGCTAGAGCAAATGGAAAATCAATTGTTCATTTTTTAAGTCATGACATACAGAATGAGTTGATTGAAATTTTTGCAAATTTGATTCGGCAGAAAGTAATCAATGATATTAAGCTTGCAAAATATTATACAATGATTCTCGATACAACCACAGACATTTCATCTCACGAACAACTCACCATTGTCTTCAAATACGTTCATTTTAATGAAGTCACAAAATCAGTTGAAATAAGACAAAGTTTTATTGGTTTCAAACGTGTTTCATCGACAAAGTCAAAACATTTGTTTGATGACATCATGGAAGTATTGCGCGAAAATGGCATTGATTATCGAGATATGAGAGGACAAGTTTACGACAACGGTGCTAACATGAAAGGTCACAAAACAGGTCTTCAGAAACGCATTACCGATGTCAATCCACGTGCCTATTATATTCCGTGTATTCCACACACACTCAATCTAGTAACATCAAAAGCCGGCGAATTGAACAAACAATTTGTGCACTTTTTTACTATTATTCGTGGGCTATATAATTTTATTCACTCAGCCAAACCAACTTGGGTGTATGAACAGCACAAGCCAAAACTTTTGAAATTAGTAAATTGGGGAGACACACGTTGGGAGTCTCGAATCAAATCGATTAAACCGTATCACAATCACCTGAAAGGTATTGTCGAAGTTTTAGACCAAATTGCTGAATCTGAAAATTTTGATTCGGACATGCAAGCGACGGCTCGGTATTATTCTAATGAAATTTCAAGCATAAAGTTTATTTGCTTAATTAATATTTGGTTTTCTATATTGACTCAAGTCAAAATTGTGTCAAAATTTTTGCAGGGAAAATCTGCTGATTTGAAACAGGGATTGAAAGAAATTGATATATTTATTTTGAACATGCAGTCAATGAGAACAGATGAAAAGTTTGAGGACATTTACGAAAATAGTTGTGAAATTGCTCAAAAATTAAACTCTGACTTGAATTTCCCACCTCAACGTAAAATAACAGACCCAAAAAAACAATTTAAAATTGATTGTTATTTTCAAGTATTGGACCACTTTATAATTAACATGAGAGATACTCACAAAATATATTTGGAACATTGCCTTAAGTATGATTTTCTCTATAACTTAAAAACGATTGATATCAAAGAGCTACGTAACTCATGTCTTGACCTGGAATTGTACCTTTCTGATGGTCACGAGAAAGATATTACCGCTTCAAAACTTTTTGATGAAATTGTTCAAATTCGTCCATATCTTGATAAAGACAAACCAGCACTTGAGTTACTTCAATTTTTATATGAAAATGATCTCAACTCTTCATTTCCAAATTTAGATATTGCATTGAGAATTTGCTTGACTCAATCCACGAGCGTTGCAACAGGAGAACAAACTTTTTCTAAGTTGAAAATTATCAAAACCTATTTGAGAAACTCAATGCTTCAAAGTAGGCTTTCGAATCTTGCGGTAATTTCTGTTGAAAAGGTAATATTTCAAATGTTTGACTTAAATAGGATTGCAAAAAATATGGCTATTTCAAAATGTAGAAATATCAAGTTTGTTTATTGATATTTATTTGAATTATTTGAAACATTTCTATATTCTGATTTAACTTGATTTATTCGAACGGCTCTGTCAAGTCAAGAAGTTTATTGTGGACAGACTCCACGAATATCGTGACAACCCACACCGAGTCCCAGCCAACCTTCGAATGTCCCAATGATTCCAACTTGGTGCATTTGACCTATGATCTCTTACCCACAATCATTCATAACCTCAGCATTGCAAATATCATCTCATATTTCAATTTCATATGTACATTTGTAATATTATTTTCATTTCCACTTTTTTTTTCTCTCATGTATTATATTGTAAATAGCATCACCAAAACCATTAATCTTTCTTAAAACCAAACTACCTCTGTAAACATCTAACTCCAACTGTAATTCATAACACATTTTTGTAGCCCGTTCGCTGGCAGTCTAATCAATAAAGATACCCGGACGGGTTTTCCAAACAAAAAAAAAAAAAAAAACTTGATTTATTGTTTTTAACTTAATGTGAATCTATTTGGCTTAATTAATTATACTTAATAATTTTCAAGTATGTGAACTTTAGATTAACTACAATAATAATGTAATTTCTGTTGTAACTTTAATACTTTTACAGTTCATGAATAAAGTATTTTTATTTCAAATTTTTTTCATTTCTACAATTTGCATTTTACATTTTTGATACAGTCTTGAGGTATCACTTGTTAAATCAAAGTACAGCTCTTGCGATTACTAGAGTAAACATTATTGGTTTGATTTTGCAAATGTGTATTCAAGCAAGCAAGCGTTCGTGAACGCAATTCGATGATTTATTATTTTTGATTACTCAAACGTTATCGTGTGCAATGGTGATTGAGTGATGTAATGGGAATTTCCAACAATTAATTAGTTAAGAGTTTTCAAATACATGCGATTCAGTAGTATGTTTTGTTCATGATAGAAGATGGATTCGACAATTTATACATATTAGATGCATTCTCAAGCTTCATTGAATGATCTATTGATCCAATTGCTAACAGAACAATATACAAAACTCAACTTTTCTAGAAATGGCAAGCAGAATTGCAAGCAAACTTCAAAATCAGTTGTTTTCATATTATCTAATACAAAAAAGTAAATTTATCTATGCAAAGTCTCAATTAAACAATGTGCAGTGTGTATAATAAAGAAAAACATTTCCCGGACCAAGGTAAACTTTTTTGGGGGCGGCAACTCGATCATGGCAAGGGCGCCAGTCACCCCGGCGCCGGCTCTGAATGACAATGAACGTGAAAAAAATCGTTTTGATGAAGTCGATAAGAAAGATGAAGATGAGGAATGTGACGAGAATGGAAGTGGTGAAGGTGAACTGTTGACGAATGGGCAAATTGATGAAAATGAGATGGATGTGAATGAAGGTGAAGGTGAAAGTTTTGATCATAATTTAACGGAAATTGAACAAATGGATGCAAACAATCTAATTCTACCAAACCTTGCTCAATCGAATCGTCAATTTCAATGTTCACATTGTCTGAAATCGTTTAAATACCTGTCCTTATTGAAGAGACATCTCCGAGTGCACACAGGTGAAAGTCCATTTCAATGTGAACAGTGTGACAAACAATTTAGTTTTAGAAGCAGTTTAACAAGACATCAACTGATTCACCAAAATATAAAGAATTTCAGATGTCCTGAGTGTGACAAACAATTCACTCAAAAACATAGTCTCGACTTTCATCTGCTAACACATTCCGGAGAACGACCATTCGAATGTAGACACTGTGACAAGTCGTTTATTCAATTGGTCCATCGGAACAGGCACGAACAAGCCATCCATCTGCATGTCAAGCCATATCGATGCAAACAATGTGGTCACACTGCCACTGTACGAGCAAATATAATCAGACACATTCGAATGGTCCATTTTGGTTTGCCTCAATCGATCAAACAACAACGAGCACTCAACATCATCGATGAACGAGATCCGAGAGAGTTTGTGGAAAAAGTTTGACTCACTTTGGGATTGTCACATTTGGGAAAAGTATGTCGCTGCAGTTTTACTAGTGTTAAGTGATGTAATCAAATTTATAAAACATCCTACATTGTATAAATTGTTTTTATTCTATTAAAATTTTGCAAAATTTGCAAACAGAATGAACAATAAATTCTGAATAGAATAGCAGCCTGTTAATCAAATCCAAGTTTAAAGTTCCTCAATTCAACCATCGATTTAGCCGGTCAAATAGTCAATATTATGCAATTTTGGCTAATTTTGAAAGTCATTTAATGAGCAAATGTCACATGTATCATAAATGGTTCAACTAGGGGAAAAAATTTTCCATCAAACAATTGCACAAATTGTAAATTAAAGCGAAAAAAAACATTTGTCTTTTTGTATTCCCCCACTCACTGTGAGTTGACTGAGAGAGAGGGCACTGTGTGTGGTTGGTCAATTTGTTTTTGAATCCTATTGGTCGAGGATTTGATCATTTTGGCTAATTAAAGTGTCTAATCTGTAGATACCGATCCCATGAAGGTAATTCATCATGCTCTACCACCTTTTGAACAAGTTTTCTAATGCTCTACAATCTTTTTGTTTTCCCCAACTCACTGTGAGTTGACTGAGGTAGAGCACATTGTGTGTTTTCGTTTTTTGAATCCTATTGGTCGAGGATTTGATCATTTTGGCTAATTAAAGTGTCTAATCAGTAGATACCGATCCCATGAAGGTAATTCATCATGCTCTACCACCTTTTGAACAAGTTTTCTAATGCTCTACAATCTTTTTGTATTCCCACTCATTCACTGTGAGTTGACTGAGAGAGAGGGCACTGTGTGTGGTTGGTCAATTTGTTTTTGAATCCTATTGGTCGAGGATTTGATCATTTTGGCTAATTAAAGTGTCTAATCAGTAGATACCGATCCCATGAAGGTAATTCATCATGCTCTACCACCTTTTGAATTAGTTCATAGTTTGTTGGGAAAACTGTTTTATTAGACCGAGGTACAACACTGAAATTCTTGGCGTGATGGTGAGCGGTCGAAGACCGCGAAGTATCACGCCCAGGGCGTTACTCTGTCCGTTCAGGAACGACTACGATCACAAGCGATACATGGTTGGATGCGTAAAAAATTAGAGAATAGATTTGTTAGGTGGTTCTGGCACTGGTGATGATGGATTCCTTAGGATTCGGATAAATTAGGAACACAACAGAGATGACAATATACTTTTTTAGTTAAACAGCATTGCTTTGGTTAGTGGAATTAGACACTAGTAGAATTCACTAGTAGAATTTAAGTAGTTCATAAGTTGGTCATATAGTGCACTAAAGGCAGGGGTGTTGCAGTACGGTCCAGATGAGGATTGTGGAGTTGGATCAATAGAACTAAAACATAGATTCACAGACAACAACAAAACATGTGCTTTTCTTTTCAACTGTTGATAAGCGCATGATGACATGTGAACACACTTTACAAACTTATTCCAACAATGTCATCATCACCCACTTCAAACTCAGCCAAAACCGATCCAGTTGTACAGTTGCAAACAGCCACTCTCAACTGGACTATCGATCGATTTAAATCTTTGAAAAACTTTGTAGTTTCGCAAGATTTTTTCGCCCCAAACTCAAATCAACAAAATCAACAATAATTTCGATTATTTTTGAATCCTAAAAAGCAAACTGTTCCACAAGGCAAATAAAGTTTACATTGCCTTGTGGCACAAATCGACTGAGAAAGAGTTGTCTTTTCGGTATCGAATTTCGATTTTAAATTAAGCAAACCAAAAAGTCCACTCTATTGGTGAGTTTCATTTATAAGTTAACGATTAACTATTGTTTTATGGGTTGCATAGAATTTCGTTGGAATTATGTCAAAACGAATTATCCTTATGGACACCTCAATTTTACACCTTATCTGGATTATGATAAAGCTGCTGGCTATTTGGTGAATGGTGCTTTGAAGATACATTGTGAGGTTGGGAATTGTATTTTAAACTTAATTTTATATGAGTATTAATGTGTTTATTCAATAGGTCGATATTTTGGAGACTAAACTCGCGACAAATCAAAAGTTGATTGATGCAGCAGCAAAGGCAGAAGCTCTTGTAACGCATTTCGTACAAGTCCTGCAAAACTAACGTTTTGCCTTTGGGACTTGTACGAAACCGCTGACAGCAAGCTGTCAGCGGGCTCCCTCACCGCCCAACCGCGCCAAGCAAAGTATTATCTAACTTGCACTACATCACCTAAGACGCCCATCAACTACTCTGCACAATGCAGCACAGCTCAAGTCGAAATGCATCGAGTGCATCACTTCCAATGCAGAAGCAGTCATGGCCACTGAGGCATGGAAAATATTCCATTGTTTGGTTTTGCTAATTTCCACCGAATTCTTAGTGATATGTTCGATGCATTTCGACTTGAGATGGGCTGAGTGGTGCATGTCCGCAAAAATCAACAGCGCCACCACCGAGTCATTGGTCAGTGTGGTACTGAGAAATTGTTCACAAATCGATTTCAAGTGCTCCAATTGGTACTAGAATGATCAAAAAGTTCAAAAAGTACAACTTGTGACACAAATGTCGAACTGATATGGGGGCGTACTTTAATCACGTGATCATGAAAATCGACTTTTTGAACTCTCCCATCCCCCATGTGATCAGGTCGTGATCAAAGGCCAGACCCCCCTAATAGACTCATTGACATTGATCATCACTAAATTCTTCGAAAACAGGAGCGAAATTACTTCTATTTTTAAAGAAAATTGCTTTTCAAAATATGCTTTGGATTTGTTCTGACCCCCCTCACTTTTTCGTGATCAATGTGTGATCATTTGTCAAACCCCCCTTCCCTCCAACCCTTGATCACGTAATTAAAGTACGCCCTCTATTGTGAGATGCACTGTAGTGATAAAATTATTTAATTTTAAATTTTAAAATTTGTAAAATTACCGAATCAAATTGAATGCAATTTATTAAATGCAAGAGAGAGAAAAAAACACAGAAGTGCACCAGACAAATTGGAGGGAAAAGCAGACAAGGCCTTGCCGAGCGAGTGAGGGCTACAGTTGCCAATAATAACATCTCTCTAGCGCGCTATTGCGTACGTCTTTTATGAACGCGTCTTTATTTTGAATATTGTCTGCTGGCTTACGCGGAATTGTGCTAAAAGTGGCTCATTTGGATCACCTGATTAGGCATGATGCCCACCAGATCTAGCATAACTGCTCATACCAGTCGATCCAGAATGTTTTAAATGTGTAAAAAGCCAAACGGACGACCCGTGAGAAAAAGTTGACTTATTTTGTTGCGGTGTGAAATTTTTACTCACTTTTATATTGATAAATACGATAATATATGTTATTATGTATTCTCAAAGGAAAAGTAAGGATCACATGCAAAAGCAATGAAACATGCGAAATTCAATTGCGAATTGCGAATCCCTGTATTATCATAAGAAAGAGTAATATCATATGATAGTATGTAATAGTAGTCTTTTAATAAATTAAAACAATAGATATCAATAATGATGTCAATAAATATGCAAACGAAATGTACAATATGCATTTAATTTATTATTCAACACAAAATACTACGCCTGCAAATTAAATAGAGGAAAGTAAAGAAAGTTCAAAGAGGAATATTACTTTAATCTTCCATGTCGTCTTTATTATCAGATAAAATTGTTTTGAACTCAGATTTACTTTCCACAAGCAGATAGCATAAATTAGTCAATAATTCTTTATCCAAATCACAGTTGTTTATAATGTCAGCAAGTTTGTGTTCAACATTTTCCAGTGCTATCAAATCGAGCTCGAAATGTGAATTTAGATTTATAGTGGAACAATTTTGGGCTGGCAAATGTTCAACTAAAAAGTTTTTTGACTTTTTCTAATCGGCGAATGTGATTTTGCTTTGTTTCGTTACTAATCAAAACAGAAGTAGCAACACTTTGAACGTATTTGATTAATGGAGCTGTGAACGACATTATGTGATCTGAAGTTGTCTGGGCCGATTTTTGTTGAGGGGTCATTGATTGTCGAACTTGTGTGGCGGTTGAACTAATATTGACAGCAACTTTGTTTAATTCGTACTTGATTCTGTTGAGAAACAAAACTACTTTGTCCACAATTTGCTTCACTATGGGCTGTGCAACATATTTGGATTGTTTCATTTGTTTGAGTTCGCTCTGCAATGTTTTCATTTCCTGTTTGTTTTCCATAATTTGCTTCTGATTGCTCAACACCAAATCAATCAACATTGTATCTTTCAAATGTGATGATTTAATTTCGCTGTAAATTTGTTCATTTTGATCTAAAACAGGTTTAATTTCATTGCTCAAAATTGTTTGGAGCTTTCCAATCAGTTCAGTACAATCGGTGTGTTCCGATTTGATGTTGATGTCTCCAAAGTTTGATTGAGATTTGGCGTTTACAAGGGAATCCTTAATATTTGCATTTTCGAAATAGTGCTCGTGGTAAATGTTATTTACAGTGATTATTTTCTGGTCAATAGTCAATTTCTGTTTAGAAATTTTAGTTGAAAATTGTTTTAATTTTTCTGTTGCTTGCTTTTCCCGTTCAAGATTTTCTCGTTCCAGTTTTTCTTGTTCTAGTTTTTTCTCGTTCAAGCTTTTCTCGTTCAAGATTTTCTCGTTCCAGTTTTTTCTCGTTCCAGTTTTTCTCGTTCAAGCTTTTCTCGTTCCAGTTTTTCTCGTTCAAGCTTTTCTCGTTCCAGTTTTTCTTGCTCTAGCTTTTCTCGTTCCAGTTTTTCCCGTTCAAGTTTTTCTCGCTCAAGATTTTCTCGTTCCTGTTTTTCTTGTTCCAGTTTTTCCCGTTCAAGCTTTTTCTCGTTCAAGCTTTTCTCGTTCAAGCTTTTCTCGTTCAAGCTTTTCTCGTTCAAGCTTTTCTCGTTCCAGTTTTTCTCTTTCAAGCTTTTCTCGTTCCTGTTTTTTCTTGTTCCAGTTTTTCTCGTTCCAGTTTTTCTTGCTCTAGCTTTTCTCGTTCAAGCTTTTCGCGTTCAAGCTTTTCTCGTTCAAGCTTTTCTCGTTCCTGTTTTTCTCGTTCCAGTTTTTCTTGTTCTAGATTTCCTATTTCGTTTTTTAGGCACAACTTTATTTTGTAAGATTTCCCCAGTTTCTCCATCAATTGTGCATTCGGTTATCCTCAAAGCAGATGGTACTTCAAGGCATTCCAATATTTGTAAATAATTTCTTTTATTTTTTTCTTTAATTGATTCAGTTATCATTGTAATCTATGTCAAAATAAAAATGTAACAAAATAATTATTACCGATTCATGTGCTCACCTCACAAAGTAATGTCAATTTATTATCCGCAAATATCGATTCACGAGAATAGGTTTCATCAATAATAAAATGTTTAGTAAACCCATTCAAAATAGTATCTCTAATATCTGTAAATAATATAAAATTAACTATTTTAATTTCCAAAAAATTTTTGTTTACCTTTCTTATCTCGATGATATTTCTGTTGGTTAATGTCGATTGCAGATATTTCAATAGCAATGGGCCTTTTATCATCTGTGTTTAACTCAAAAAACAACATTTTTTCATTATTTAAATTCTTTATTAATTCAATTCGAGAACGGAAAATTGCTTCACCAGTTTCAGTACTATCTTTAATTTCAGGTAGTTCGATGCTTGATTTGTTTGTTTTTTCGAATAAATTGCTAACATTTTCAATAGTCCATTTGAATGCCAATGATTTTGTGGATAGTAATGGTCTGAAGTCAAAATAGTCTCTGGTCCATTTTGCATTGTTTTCAAGGTTTGATAGATTATTAACCTCCCTGTTATGCAACCGTCCCTAAATATATTTGAATAATAAATTTTAATAAAACACAAATTAACTTGAACAAACCTCTACACACAATGTAAACTTGTCATTATGTGTCAAACCATTTGAAGGATCGAGTAGATAGTCTCGTTTAATGAATTTTGTTATAATTTCAGCATCATACCTCTTAATTGTCCATTCTATAAAATTAATTGCAAATTACAAATCAATTCGTAATGGACAAACACACGAACATACCGTTGACAAACAAGTTTTCTTTTTTGGTATTTTTTATTGATATTTTTAGCTCAAGAACAAAATATTTGCTATGTTCGTTGTTACAACAAAAGAATGAAACATATTCTCTACAGGATCCGACATAACCATTTGGATAGAAACAAAAACTTAATTTTCCATCGATACTTGATTGTATGTGTGGATGTCCAGTGATTCTGTCGCAAACCGAACTTAAACCACTAATGGTCAACTCTTGACGAAAAGGAACAATTCGCTTGTTCATTGTGAGTTGATTTTCAATGTGTTAATGAACGAAACGTAGCACAGACAACAACAACAACTCACACAAGACAACTCTCAAGCCAAATCATCACATTCCAAGCAATCGATCAATTTGACTTATCAATCGTTAAAGCTCTGTTCCTATGATACATCTAATTAGAGAGCAAGAGCATCACTCCAACAAGTGCGCTGCTGTCATATAAAAATGCACATATCGGTTGAATCACGTGATATGAGACACAAAGCATATTAGTTTGACAAAATTCCTATGTAATTGGGCTGTACATTTTTTGGGTGTTATCGGATGTGTTTCATGAATATTAATTTCGAAAAATGTTTCAACCACCTAAATTTTCTTATTTATTCAGACTTTGTCAGTTCGAGAATGTCAATTTTGTAAACAAAAAACCAAATACCGATTGTAATAATGTGCTGGAACAATGCTTATTCAACAATATAGTTCTGTAAAATCGAAGATTTCTAGGATAGATTTTTTATTTTCTCCACATTTAGAGCAGCGCTTGTAAATTAATAAAACATGCAAACACACCAAACGCTTCTAAATTGATAAAACAATAAAATTGAACGGGTAATTCATTTTCCATTAAATAATAAAAAATCGTGCCCCAGGTGTAACTGCAAAAATTGTTGCATATGTGTTGCATATAATGAGTATAAATTGGTACTTATGTTGATAAGTGAACCAATCGATTGACAGTTCTTCCAAATTTGCAGTTGTAAGCATTGGACCGGTTTGTTTATTATACAGTGCCGGCGGAAGGCCAATTTTTCTTGCCTGATGGCAAGTGCGCCAATCCTGCGGTGAGTGAGGGCGGCAGCGGTTTTGGTTTGTGGCGCCGGTTGGATCTGGGGCGGCAAATGGTTGGCGTTGGTGTTGGGGTTTCTCTGTTCACACATTTATATGAAAAGTAATACGTCAAGTTAGTGGTATTTTCGTTTGCCTCATAGATCAATTTGACCGTTTCCATTATAACGAAAATTCTTATGTGTTGGGGTCTCTCTGTTCACACATTTATATGAAAAGTAATACGTCAAGTTAGTGGTATTTTTGTTTGCCTCATAGATAAATTTGACCGTTTCCATTATAACGAAAATTCTTATGTGTTGGGGTCTCTCTGTTCACACATTTATATGAAAAGTAATACGTCAAGTTAGTGGTATTTTCGTTTGCCTCATAGATAAATTTGACCGTTTCCATTATAACGAAAATTCTTATGTGTTGGGGTCTCTCTGTTCACACATTTATATGAAAAGTAATACGTCAAGTTAGTGGTATTTTCGTTTGCCTCATAGATAAATTTGACCGTTTCCATTATAACGAAAATTCTTATGTGTTGGGGTCTCTCTGTTCACTTGTTTATATGAAAAGTAATACGTCAAGTTAGTGGTATTTTCGTTTGCCTCATAGATCAATTTGACCGTTTCCATTATAACGAAAATTCTTATGTGTTGGGGTCTCTCTGTTCACTTGTTTATATGAAAAGTAATACGTCAAGTCAGTGGTATTTTCGTTAGCCTCATAGATAAATTTGACCGTTTCCATTATAACGAAAATTCTTATGTGTTGGGGCTCTCTCTGTTCACTTTTTTATATGAAAAGTAATACGTCAAGTTAGTGGTATTTTCGTTTGCCTCATAGATAAATTTGACCGTTTCCATTATAACGAAAATTCTTATGTGTTGGGGTCTCTCTGTTCACTTTTTTATATGAAAAGTAATACGTCAAGTTAGTGGTATTTTTCGTTTGCCTCATAGATAAATTTGACCGTTTCCATTATAACGAAAATTCTTATGTGTTGGGGGTCTCTCTATTCACTTGTTTATATGAAAAGTAATACGTCAAGTTAGTGGTATTTTCGTTTGCCTCATAGATCAATTTGACCGTTTCCATTATAACGAAAATTCTTATGTGTTGGGGTCTCTCTGTTCACTTGTTTATATGAAAAGTAATACGTCAAGTTAGTGGTATTTTCGTTAGCCTCATAGATAAATTTGACCGTTTCCATTATAACGAAAATTCTTATGTGTTGGGGCCTCTCTGTTCACTTGTTTATATGAAAAGTAATACGTCAAGTCAGTGGTATTTTCGTTAGCCTCATAGATAAATTTGACCGTTTCCATTATAACGAAAATTCTTATGTGTTGGGGTCTCTCTGTTCACTTGTTTATATGAAAAGTAATACGTCAAGTCAGTGGTATTTTCGTTTGCCTCATAGATAAATTTGACCGTTTCCATTATAACGAAAATTCTTATGTGTTGGGGTCTCTCTGTTCACTTGTTTATATGAAAAGTAATACGTCAAGTCAGTGGTATTTTCGTTTGCCTCATAGATAAATTTGACCGTTTCCATTATAACGAAAATTCTTATGTGTTGGGGGTCTCTCTGTTCACTTGTTTATATGAAAAGTAATACGTCAAGTTAGTGGTATTTTCGTTTGCCTCATAGATAAATTTGACCGTTTCCATTATAACGAAAATTCTTATGTGTTGGGGGTCTCTCTGTTCACTTGTTTATATGAAAAGTAATACGTCAAGTTAGTGGTATTTTCGTTTGCCTCATAGATAAATTTGACCGTTTCCATTATAACGAAAATTCTTATGTGTTGGGGTCTCTCTGTTCACTTGTTTATATGAAAAGTAATACGTCAAGTCAGTGGTATTTTCGTTTGCCTCATAGATCAATTTGACCGTTTCCATTATAACGAAAATTCTTATGTGTTGGGGTCTCTCTGTTCACTTGTTTATATAAAATTTTCAGCCAATCAGAAATATCTAATTGAATTCACTCACATTTAATCGATTTAAGGAATTTGTGAACATGCACCTGAACTCAAATTTTATGCTAACTTGATGGATTCTCAAATTTTATTCCGCGAATTAATTTAAAAGTTTTTATGTCAATTGTCAGAATGAGTTTGTTTTTATTATGGAAGAACTTTTTATTGGAATGACCTTATCCTGGAAGGATTGAATTGATGCTTTTTAAAATAATACAATTGTGTCTCATAATAGAATAATACCCGGAATATTATATCAGAACGTTATCTTTTGTACCAGATTGAGTAATTCACATTTACAGTTACTGTTATGTATATCTTTGACTTTTGTGTTATTTGTTAACAAAGAATGAAAGAAAATTTATTGGGCGTTTTACAATTTCAGAACATTCTTCACGATTAAAATGTCAAGAAAATTTGAAAATTAATATTTTTTGTTTAAATCCAAACTTACAGTTTGAAGTTATTAATAAACTAAATATAATTCAAACAATTCCTCCATAGACTGTACATAAATTAAGCTTTTAGTTTGAATTTCGGATCTACCAATTGGCCCATTAGATTTTAAAATAAATAAAATTTGCAATCTTTTGCATTCACCTTTGTTGAAATTAAGCTTTGTCTCAGTTTTTGACATGTTTTTTGGGAGATCTTCCAATAGTGAGGTTAGTTAATGCTTTCATTTTTTAAACCAACTATCTTTGGAATAATTTAACTCCAACTATAACTAATATAACTTTTTTGTAGCCTCTTCGCTGACAGTCTAATCAATAAAAAATAACAGTACAAGTTTTACAAAAAAATTCATCAGTTTGAATTTGTGTGTTTTTTTCATTTAGTCAGTTCATCTGTGAAAATATCATTTGAGGCAGCATTGTTGGTGAAATCCAATGGAATTGAAGTGATTGACGAATCATGAAGATATTCTTGCTTTATTTGTAGTTCGGTGTTGGTTGGGTTGGTGGGTGATGGTGAAATGTCATTGGAGATGATCAGTTGATTGGTTAAATTGTTTCCAAAAGCATGAACATTTTGTTGAGTTGTACCGGAAGATTCATCTCCATTTTCTCCCATCATCTGTCATCATCATATTCTTGTTTGATTGTATTTGTTCATTAGTGTTGATTGTGTTGGACAGTGAGACCTCATTTTGCAGAGTGTTTTGATGTTCCTGTGCTCTGGTCAATTGGTCATTTGAATATTCATGTGAACACTCATCACTCGATTGATCTGTGTTTGTCTGAGTTTGTGGTGGTAATGTCATGCCAAAGTGAGTGCCATCACAGTTCGGGCCAATCACGCCCGACTGAATCATCGTCTCAATACTATTCCTGAGAGAGGCAAATTGACTGTCCACGGTGGCATCGATGTAATGAGTGAGCAGTGACTTGAGTCCAGTCGCGTGCTCATCCACGAGACTGAGCAGAGGGTGAGTTGGCAGTGACATTTTGGTGCAAATCAACAGAGCAAATGAAAATGAAATACACTCAAATGCAGCAGCATGCAGCATGTGAGTTCAGTTCAAGTACATTGCAAGCTGCAGTGTTTAGAGCAGCTGACTTTTGATATGATCAAAACAAACCAATGAGCAGGAGGAGTGGAATGGTCAAAGGTTGCACTCAGCCACGCCATCTGTGAGGGAATGGTGATTTGTTGTGACCTGCACTGATCACAGTTTGCTTCCTGTTTGCACGAGTGTTGTGTTGAGTTGTACTTTTGAGGTTTGTACTAAAACTAGTATTGAATTTATTGTTTCAACCAAAATTGCCTGCCTTGACCACTTCGATTGTGATCATGTCATCTTCATCTGCTGTACCTCAGTGCCGTCCTCATGTTTCCGTTTTGATGTCTAAATTGATTGCAACCCAAAGCATGGACACGAGATTGTGGCTGTGGGCCGAGATGGTTCGACTTGTGGATCCAATGATAGATTCGCTTTTTCTCGGATTGCTCATCTCGTCATCTGCTCAACCCTCCAAACAGACTAATATCCGCTCGACCATGTCCGAGTTGTGTCAATTGATTGAAGGAGAGAAGGAGACGACGAATAGATTGGTACGAGGCCAAATGGATCGACTGGTCAATTCGCTCTTCCTCAGACTAACCAACAAGGCATTGGTGAACACAGAAGTCAGTGCATTTGCATCAGTTCAACCTTCACCATCAAATCACCAAACTGTTCCACCCAATGCATCAATTGCACAATCGACTATGAACAATTCAAATGAAGTTCAAATCACTTGTCCACCAACTCCTCCAACCCATCCCATCACCACCTCACCACTGATCAAACAAGAATATCTTGAAGGCTCGTCAATCACAATTCCAATCAATGTCGACTGTAGTGATGCACCAAATGATGATGACAATCATGACCAATGTGATGAGCTTGATCCCGTTCCATTTGGAACACATTTACCATCTCCACTTGGCACTGTTCAATCCGTGAATGACAATGAACGTGAAGAAGATCGATTTGATGAAGTCGATGAGACAGATGAAGATGAGGAATGTGACGAGAATGAAAGTGCTGATGGTGAACTGTTGACGAATGAACAAATTGATGAAAATGAGATGGATGTGAATGAAGGTGGAGGTGAAAGTTGTGATGATGATTTAGCGGAAAATGAGCAAATTGATGATGATGGAGATGATGAAGATACAGAGGTAGAAATGGATGCAAACAATTCAATTGGAGAAGAAAGTACCAATGAATCTACTACCAATCCAATTCAACCAAACCTTGCCCAATCGAATCGTCATTTTCAATGTTCACATTGTCCTAAATCATTTGACTTCAATTCCCATTTGCAGATACATCTTCGAGTGCACACAGGTGAACGTCCATTTCAATGTGACCAGTGCAACAAACGATTTAGAAATAAAGGCTGTTTAAACACACACCAACTGATTCACCAAAATATAAAACGTTTTCAATGTGATCAGTGCGACAAAGGATTCACCATGAAATGTAATCTTGACTCTCATCTCCGAACACATTCCGGGGAGAGACCATTCAAATGTGGACATTGTGAAATGTCCTTTACAATATCAGACACTCGGACCAAGCACGAACAAGCCATCCATCTGCATGTCAAGCCATATCGATGCAAACAATGTGGTCACAGTGCCACTCAACTTTCAACCATAATCCAACACATTCGAGTGGTCCATTTTGGTTTGCCTAAATCGATCAAACAACAACGAGCACTCAACATCATCGATGAACGAGATCCGAGAGAGCTGATGGAGAAGGTGACAACGTAATTTTCAAAGTGTTTCGATGCAATTATCATTCTATTATCGATTGTATCCATAATTTGCACAATTTAACCAATTTTACAGAAAATTAAGTGATGTATTCCAATGTATAACAATTTTGAAAAAGTCAATTAATGAGCAAATGTCACTTTATAAAAAAAATCCATCAAACTAACGCACAAATTGTAAATTAAAGCGAAAAAAACATTTGACGCTATCAACCGCGCAATTCACAGTCTGGCATTTAAACATTTGACATTAGAACAAGCAAATAAATTGAGATTAATTGAAAATTGTGTTTGTCACATGCCTCCCTTTTAGGGTACGGTTAAGCCAACCAGGAAATCTTTATCTTGCCAGATAGATCGAGAGTCACAGAATTAGGATGAGAATCACAAGAAAAGTTTAGGTCATTCAACCAAATAGCCATAAGCGTTTGTGCATCTTTTAGGGGCATTTATAATTTCAATAAAAAAATACACTTTTGCAATAAATAGATTATTTATTGATAGCATCAAAACACTTTAACAAATGTCAAACTTTCTCAATCAACTTTCTCGGATTTCGTTTATCAATGATGTTGAGTGCTTTTTGTTCTTTGATGGTTCGAGGCAAACCAAAATGGACCGTTCGAATGTGTTTGATTATATCTGATTGTTTGGTAGCAGTGTGACCACATTGTTTGCATCGATATGGCTTCACATGCAGATGGATGGCTTGTTCGTGAGTGGCCCTAGAGCCTAATTGTGCAAAAAATTACCACAAAACCTACATTGATATGGCCGCTCGCCAGAATGACTTCGTTGATGACATTCAAGATTGACTTTTTGAGTGAAATGTTTGTCACACTCGTCACATCGAAAATGTTTTATATTTTGGTGAATCAGTTTGTGTTGGGTTAAATTGCATTTGTCGCTAAATCGTTTGTCACACTGATCACATTGAAATGGACGTTCACCTGTGTGCACTCGAAGATGTCTCTGCAAATTGGATTTGCAATCAAATGATTTATGACAATGTGAACATTGAAAATGACGATTTGGTTGGGCAAGGTTTGGTTGAATTGGATTTGTAGTGCATTCTGTGGCAATTGATTCCTCTCCAATTGCATCGTTTTGTTGAGTTGAGTCCATTCTTGTTCTCTTCACAAGTCGAGATGATTCATCATCCACTTGGTCATCTTCATCTTCCGTGTCTTCCTGATTGTTCACTTTGTCAGTTTGTCTTCGTTTCAAATGTCTCGCAAACTGTCTTACGACTTTCTGATTGTGATGTGGTTGAGTTGTCTCAATTCGTGCGTCCTCTACAGTTTGAGATTCATCTTTATCATCGCCACTGTCTTCAATCTCCGTTTCCTCATCTCCATCCTCTTCCTCCACCTCAATCTGCACCATTTGTCCATTGTTTGTATCACCACCCAACTGTTGAGTGTCATGATTCACTTGAGCTTCTTCATCCTCCTCATTAGTTAAATTGTGCTTCGACGGCTCATTCGAGCTTGATGATGCATTTGACCCATCTGCATTGTGTGTTTGCTTTGAGCTGATTAGCTCTTCCTGAGTTGTGCCATCCAAATCCGCCTCATCCTTCGCCCAACCATCCAAAAAAGTGTCACTGTCAGTGTCATTGTTCACTTGTCCATTCTGTTGGTGATCATCGTCAATTGGTTGATTCCCAAATTGTTCATCACCATTGTGCAACAAGTGATGAGCATCAGTGGAAGAAGGTCGACTGTTGACATGATTAAACAGAGCAATATGACCAACTTGCTCACTCATGTCTTCTTCAGATTCATCGCAATCCTCAATCTGTTGAGTATTGTCCATCACGTTCTTCACGCTCATCTCATTTTCCTCTTCTTTAATTTCTATATTAGTGCACAAATCAAGTCATCAATTTATTACAATTTCACTTTCATCACTCACCTTGTTTGACTTGTGCCAATATTTCCGGATCCAATTCTGGTTCGTAACCAATCGAATGAGACTGTGGATTTTCTCTCATCTCTTCATCATGTCCAGAAGTACAAATTCTATTTTCACATTTCTCACATTTCGCAACATTTTCATCATCAATCTCCTCTCCATCTTCATCATCATCAAATTCTTGTTTGATCATGGATTCTGTGTTGATTGTGTTGGACAGTGAGACCTCATTTTGAAGAATGTTTTGATGCTTTTTGATGTGAACACTCATAACTCGATTGATCTGTGTTTGTCTGAGTCGATTGTGGTGGTAATGTCATGCCAAAGTGAGTGCCATCACAGTTCGGGCCAATCACGCCCGACTGAATCATCGTCTCAATACTATTCCTGAGAGAGGCAAATTGACTGTTCACGGTGGCATCGATGTAATGAGGATGATGAGGATGGAGATGATAAAGTAAGTAGTGAAAATCAAATGAGTGATGCAGACGATGAGACAGATATCGACGACGAAGAATATGAAATGGAGGTAGGTGGTGAAAAATGTCGAACTGCAGAGGATGTACCAATTGAGACAACTCTGCCACATCGCAATATACAAACTCGAAAAATTGTCAGACGGTCTGTGAGACATTTGAAACGAAAACAAACTGACGACGACATTTCCACTGAATGCACTACTAATTCAATTCAAGCAAACCTTGCCCAACTAAATGGTCATTTGCAGTGTTCACATTGTCCCAAATCATTTGACTACCTGTCCCAATTGCAGAGACATCTTCGAGTGCACACAGGTGAACGTCCATTTCAATGTGACCAGTGCGACAAACGATTTAAAGATAGAGGCACTTTAGCCAAGCACCAACTGATTCATCAAAATATAAAGAACTTTCGATGTCATGAGTGTGACAAACAATTCACTCAAAAACCTAGTCTTGACTTTCATCTCCGAACACATTCCGGAGAACGACCATTCGAATGTCGACATTGTGCAAAGTCGTTTAGAGATTTGAGCGATCGGAAAAGGCACGAACAAGCCATCCATCTGCATGTCAAGCCATATCGATGCAAACAATGTGCTCACACTGCCACTGAAAGATCGCATTTAATCACTCACATTCGAATGGTTCATTTTGGTTTGCCTCAAACCATCAAACAACAACGAGCACTCAACATCATCGATGAACGAGATCCAAGAGAGTTGGTTGAGAAAGTGTAACTCTCTTTGTGATTGTTCAAAGTGTTTCGATTCAATGTTCGCGGATTGTATCTTTGATTTGCACAAATAACTGATGGGCTTTATTTGTATTTGTAATAAATCACGCATTCTAAAGTTGAAATTTTATAATTTAATACACAAAGTGCGAAGATAAATCAAATCGCAAAACAATAATTTTCTGGACAAAAAAAATGATTTTCGATTCTAAATAAAATTCTGTCATTCCTCGTCGATAAATACTCTTCTTCTCATTGTAGGCATTGATTCTGTCCACTTAACAAATGACTTGATTATATCAATAAAATTAACTCCCAATTCGGAAAAGGTTGACGACCACTGCTTTAGAGTAAAGACTTTTAAAGTTCAAAGTTTAAAATTAATGTAACTTTGAAAGTTAAAAAGTTGAAAGGAAACATATTGGATTTTTGATTTTACTTCCTACACAACGTGGTGATTCAGAAATTGGACTCGAAACAAAGTCAGGATTATAGTTTTTGATATTGAGTATCCAAAATTCACTAGACAACCGCATTCTGGAGGGATTTTCTACTACGGGGTGGGGCAAAACCTTTCGGAGTGGGGTCCCAGAAAACCCCTGAGTTGGTAAAAATCCAAACTATGCATGATAATTATCCTTGACCAAATCGGAATTGATTGGCCATCTCACATTTTGGAACTTTCAATTTCCGGCGGAAATGGGTTTCAAAATCGAAAAAAGTCTTGTTTTAACAACTTTGAAAAATTCTCCTGACGATGTCATTTGAGCTAAAATTCTCAAAATTTAAATATAAGCTACTACTGACCTATAGATTCAAAATTTTGTGTCAGGTGTTCCAATTGGAACGATTGGGCCATTTATCAAAAAATCACTTCCGGTCCAATTTCGAGTTTTAAAATACGCTAAAATTATTATAAAAGTTATTTCATAACTCTAGAAAATTCCTACGCCGGATATAGGGCCCCAATTGGAACAAAAAAATATTTTTAAAACAAATTTATAATATTTTTCCAGATTCTTGAATAGTAATGACTTATGTTATTTAAATTTTGAGTTTTGGTTAATTGTCATAAAATCCAGCAACAATTTTAACCGAAATATAACAACAAACTTAGAATGTTCTGAAGTTAAAATTGCAATTTTAAAAGTTGGAAACAACTTTTAGAAATCGACATTTCTTATCTGATATCTTATCGATAATGATCTATCTTGTCTGAAATAATGATTATGTTATTCAACAGCAGACAATTGATCACTTACAACTTAGGATATTCATTCATTCATTCATTCTCATTCATTCTCAAGACGCAACCACCATTGCTGGTGGACTTGACCGAGCCCTGAACTTAGGATATATTAAATTAAATTACAAAATATTTTTCTTGTTCCAATTGGAACCCTACTTCCAGGGTAAAAACTTTCTAGAGTTATGAAATAATTTTTATAATAATTTTATAGTATTTTAAAAACTCAAAATTGGACCGGAATTGATTTTTTGATAAATGGCCCAATCGTTCCAATTGGAACACCTGACCCGAAAATTTGAATCTATGGTTCAGTAGTAGCTTATATTTAAATTTTGAGAATTTTAGCTAAAATAATATCGTCAGGAGAATTTTTTTAAAGTTGTTAAAACAAGACTTTTTTTCGATTTTGGAACCCATTTCCGCCGGAACCTAAATTTATTTTATCTAATAATTTCTAATTTCTATATTTTTCTAATTCACTTTCAGCAGTCAATTTCAACCTATAACGATTAAGGAGGAAAGTGAACGAATCACAAACGAACCAATGCCAACACATCAAGTCCAACCATGTTCGTATGTACCCGTCACGAATGAACAGTCCAACCACAATTTGACTGATCAAAATTGGAATAAAGATGAAAACTCTCAAACTAACTTGCCAGACACTGAATTTCAACCTCAATCTCAGCAATTCGGTCCCATTAAACACAATCAATTTGATGACGAAGAATGTGATTGTGATGAATGCGTTGATGGTGGGATTGAAGTGAAGGAAGAAGATGTAGATGGTAATGATGAATATGACCAATTGGACGAAGAATCATCTCGACCTGTTAAAAGACAAAGAATTGACTCAACTCAATCCAACGATGCACAGAAAGAGGTGGGCAAACAGTCTCAGAAACAATCAACTGACGAAGCACAATTGAACGAGGATAAACCAGATGGAAAAGGTGACCAAATGGGAAGTGGACAGAGTGAGGGTGAGTGTTGAAGTGTTGTAATGTTGATATCACTGATGATGATTTAACAGATAATCAGCAAATTGATAATGGTGAGGTGGAAGATGATGGAGATGATGAAGATACAGAGGTGGACGAGGAAGCCAACCCAATTGAAGAAGAATCAGGTGCAACTGAATGCACTACTAATCCAATTCAACCAAACCTTGCTCAACCAAATCGTCATTTGCAATGTTCACATTGTCACAAATCGTTTGACTACCTGTCCAAATTACAGACACATCTCCGAGTGCACACAGGTGAACGTCCATTTCAGTGTGACCAGTGTGACAAACGATTTAAAGATAGAGGCACTTTAGCCAAGCACCAACTGATTCATCAAAATATAAAGAACTTTCAATGTCATGAGTGTGACAAAAAATTTTCTCGAAAAGATCAACTTGACGTTCATCTCCGAATACATTCCGGAGAACGACCATTTGTGTGTCGACATTGTGCAAAGTCGTTTATAGGATTGGGCGATCGGAACACTCACGAACAAGCCATCCATCTGCATGTGAAGCCATATCGATGCAAACAATGTGGTCACACTGCCACTCATCGAGCAGATGTAATCCGACACATTCGAGTGGTCCATTTTGGTTTGCCTCAAACAATCAAACAACAACGAGCACTCAACATCATCGATGAACGAGAGCCGAGAGAGTTGGTCGAGACAGTGTGACATTGTGATAGACAAAATGTTTGTGTTTCGATGTAAAGTACACGGTATATCAGTAATGAAATTCATATTATAATTCGCGTGTGTTTATAATAAATTATACATTCTTAAGTAGTTTTAATTGTATTTCATAGTCTAAAAACTAAAAAGTTGACAAATTGTTAAAAGTCAAGAAATCTATTCAAATAATTAAACTACAATAAATGCAAAGGTGCCCAGCCTAGAAAATGTTGACGACCACTGCTTTAGAGTAAAAACTTTTAAAGTTTAAAGTTTAAAATTAATGTAACTTCACATTGGGAAGTTCCCAATCGATTCCCCAGAGTCGCCATCTGTGAGTGCACATGTGCAGCAAAGGTTGCATTGTTATGACCAGTGATGATCACATTTATCTTGCTGTACGAGTGTTGAGTTGAGTTTGTGTGCTACTTTTGAGGCTTGCACTAAAACCACGTTTGTATTGATACATCGTGATTCGTTGATTTAAGAATTACGCCTTGACCATCACCTCTATTACCATCATGTCATCTTCATTTGCTATGTCTCAGTCCTATCCTAATGTGTCAGTGTTGTTGTCCAAATTGATTGCAACCCAAAACGTGGACACGAGATTGTGGCTACGGGGCGAGATGGTTCGACTCGTGGATCCAATGATCGATTCGCTTTTTCTCAGATTGCTCATCTCGTCATCTGCTCAACCCTCCAAACAGACTAATATCCGCTCGACCATGTCCGAGTTGTGTCAATTGATTGAAGGAGAGAAGGAGACGACGAATAGATTGGTACGAGGCCAAATGGATCGACTGGTCAATTCGCTCTTCCTCAGACTAACCAACAAGGCATTGGTGAACACAGAAGTCAGTGCATTTGCATCAGTTCAACCTTCACCATCAAATCGCCAAACTGTTTCATCCAGTGCATCAATTGCACAATCGAGTACTGTGACTAACAACTCAAATCAACATTTGTCAACACATCATATCATGATGAAGTGCACTTGTCCACCAACCCATCCAGCCAATTCCATCACCACCTCACAACTGATCAAAAAAGAATGTCTCGATACTTCATCAATCACAATTCCAATCAATGTCGACTGTAGTGAAGCACCAAATGATGGTGACAAACATGACCAACGTGATGAGCTTGATCCATTTGGAACACATTTACCATCTCCATTTGGCACAGTTCAATCCGTGAATGACAATGAACGTGAAGAAGATCGATTTGATGAAGTCGATGAGACAGATGAGCAAGGTGACGAGAATGGAGGTGAACAAAAAGGTGGTGATGGTGAACTGTTGACGAGTGGACAAATTGATGAAGATGAGATGGATGTGAATGAATGTGGAGATGATGAAATTTACCTGAGTCAAGGTGAAAGTAATGATGATGAATTAACGAAAAATGAAAAAATGGGTGATGATGCAGATGATGAATATACAGAGGTGGAGGAGGAAAGTGAACAGAATTATGATGAAGGTGATGATAAATACGAAATGGATGCGAATGGACATGGACGGGTTTCAAAGAGATTCAAAAGAATTGTGATTCAACAAAAGGAAATAGATGCAAACAATGCTAGTGAAGAAAGAGATGTAACCAAAGAAACTGAAGAAAAAATTGCCACTAAATGCACTACAAATCCAATTCAACCAAACCTTGCCCAATCGACTCGTCATTTGCAATGTTTACATTGTCACAAATCATTTGATAGCAGATCCAAATTACAGCTACATCTTCGAGTGCACACAGGTGAACGTTCATTTCAATGTGACCAGTGCGACAAACGATTTAAAGAGAGAAATAAATTAACAAGGCACCAACTGATCCATCGAAATCTAAAACGTTTTCAATGTCATGTGTGTGACAAACAATTCATCCTAAAACATCAACTTAACACACATCTGCTAATACATTCCGGGGAGCGACCATTTGATTGTCGTCATTGTGACAAGTCGTTTACTGATGTGAGCGCACAGAACAGGCACGAACAAGCCATCCATCTGCATGTAAAGCCATATCGATGCAAACAATGTGGTCACACATCCACTTATCGGGCAAATATAATCAATCACATTCGAACGGTCCATTTTGGTTTGCCTCCAACTTTGAAAGAACAACGAACACTTAACATCATTGATGAACGAGATCCGAGAGAGTTGGTTGAGAAAGTGTAACATTTTTCGAAATCTTTTGATGTAATAAAATGTCTATTGGAATATTGTATCGAAATTTTTGCATTCGCAAGTTTATGTTATGTTGGCAATACAATCAAATTTAATTAAACCAAACAATCATCATTAACCAACATATGAAGACCATCATGGAAAGGGCATCACGGATTGCGAAATCTAAAGACAACGAGATCTCAATTGCTCTGACCAAATTCGACAGACACACCGCAAAGCGAATCACCCGTCAAGAGACCAATCGCAGAATGGAAAATCGATTTAAGGCATTAGCTAACCCGGTGATTAAGGAGTTCTTCAAATGCTGGACCTCAATACTAAAGTACATCGAACCAGGTTTTATCGAAACTCAGTTCTTCTCCCGACACGGTGCAAATGCAGTGTACTTGCATCGCTTTAAACTGATCAAACAGGACACCTGTAGTTGTGATGGCGAATCCAAGCAAACGATACAGCACATTCTAATTAAATGTCCTCGATTTGAACACTTGAGAAATGAAGAGAAACGACTTCCTCAAGTAAAAACCTTAAACGATTTTGTATCAACTCGGATAAGATACCGAGCATTCCAGAAGTTGGTCACCAGGATACATGCTGAATTGGCCGTGGAGCACAAGTCATCGGACACGACCATCCTGGCAACAACATTCGGCGATGAGGAGTATGTTGATTTAGGGCTATATCTCAACGTCTCCGTCCACTCGTCTACCAGTGACCCGAATTGACCGACTATGAAACATTTAGTTATAGATTATACTTTGTTATTGTTTAGATAGTGATTAATAGTATTATTTTTATATATATTTATAAGTGTAAATAGTGTACATTCTCTCATAATTAGTCTCATTGCGGAGCAATTAATTTTGTAGAAGTGATGAAACTAATAAAATTATTATTAAAAAAAATTCAACGCCCAAATCGAGAGTCAAATTTCAATATAACTTTTTGCTCCACACCCGGTAGATGGTTAGTTAGTAACGGTTGATTGCACTAATTGCAATTGAATTAAATAATATATCTTTTAATTACCAAATTGTTTTCACAAAAAACTTTGATCCAGATGAAAACAGTTCAGAATGAGATAGTGAAAAGTAATCTACATCTAATAAACGTTTTTTATTATTGATTATTCTCGTTTTTAAAACTCCCTACTGAATTTCCATTATTAGAATTTGTAAATTTCACGTTTCTGCCAGTTTGAGAAGTCGAATTCAGTAAAAATTGCGATCCATGTACAGTGACATTGCTCATTCGAATTGAGGTCGTAGCAGAATTGAAATAATTGTACTCAGTTTTGAGTTCTTCTATTTTGTCGTCCTCGATCCAAATCTATAAATATTAACCAAAAAACTAAAAACAACTTTTAAAGGTCACACAAACCTCGCACAACAAGGTCATTGTGTCATTTGGCAGAAAATCTTCGATAAAAGCTGGTGCTTGTAAATAAGAACAATCCAACAATTTTGGAATGCTAAACATAAAAGTTTTTAAATTTTTCCCTTTTTCATCTAAAAAAATCCTTTTACTTTAGTCATCATTTATAATTTTGTATTTAACTCGAAATCACCACTTACCCGATTTGATCCACTTGTTATCCTTTGTGCCGAGAATTGAAACTCGACATCTATAAATGATTTTTTGAATTTCTTTCAAAATTAAATTCACGTCTAGAGACAGGTAGTTCCTAGTAGAGGACACCCTGCTCTTCTTTTGAACATTTGACCGTAGACAAAAATAAAATGCATATCGAGTTTCATCAGATGGAACGACTTTCTTTGAGAAAAACCCTAAATCACTCAGGGAACGAACAGTGCTACTGAACTTTGCAATTGTCCATTTGATCTCGAATGAATGAACTCTCTTTTGTGTTAAAACATAGTAACTGTTCAAATTGCAAATAGTAATTTGTGAATGATTCACCCGATTGTGTGATTTTTTTCTTTTGTGAGTATTTTCGCGATATTCATGGTTATAATTATGACAAAAACTGGCTTGCTGGCAAGATATTCTTGTCCTTTTAAATGTGATGCTCTTAATATTTGCTTGAACATAGTCATATGCTTCATATGATGACCGATTTATTCGATATCCACGAAACATACTTTTTTCACGCAGACAAACAGACATTCTACAGTTGCCTTTATAACAATGATATTGCGCCACGAAAAAAAACTTGGAAATACCTAAATATTTTTGTAAACCTAAAAGTTGAAATATTTTTGTAGTTTTTTATTTGAAGAAATTATGCATTTTCAGATATTACCTATATGTTCATAACGCTTTATAACTCGTTGAGATTTTAGTTTTTTGAATTTGCATTGAAAAATTTTGACATTGTCAATCAAAACGAATAAATAACTAACTAACAAATTTTGCTGTACAACGCATCTTGTGAGACTCAATTTAATTTATGACTTTACAGCGATGTCGCATCATATTCGCATCTGTGTGATATGTCCTACCAATCATCATACTCAGATTGCATTGTCATGTAAACGCAAAATTGACTGCATAATATGCAGTGCATATCACAAATGAACCAACACAGATTTGGCATTTGGTATTTACAAGATAAAGGTAATTGAGTTTAATGGGCTCATAAACGCAGTGATACGTATTGTAAGGTGTGGGTCGATGTTGAGGGATACATGAAGGATACGGTTAGCATCACATGTTTGTTTTATTTATATTTAGTTAGAATTTACATTATTTAAAGTTTTTCTGTGTTTTTGATTGGTTTTGGTGATTGGTTAGTTTGTAATTTGAATTCAATCATCCAGAGACAGAAATGTTAATTAACATGATACACAAATGATATACAAACATACCCTGAATGATATGTTCTACAATTTGTAATCGATAATAAACTAATCTTAACTGTTTAATCGATCTGTCAACGGTGCACTTGTCGATGCAGCAGCAGTCTCGAGCATCTTCAAATCTTCTCGCACTTTCAGTTCGCTCACTTTTCTCCAAAAACTTTGGATATTCACTCACAGAGGTACAACTAGCAACGAAGACATTAAATTGATGGTCATGAGTAATTGACTAGTGTGTAGCCATATATCGCGGCTACACACTAGTCAATTACTCATGCCTCAAGCAAACTTGTAAAATTAATTTAAAATAATTGCTTATTTAAAATGCATAATCATCATAAGACTTGATTTTTTCAAAACTTAATTTAAGCAATTTTAAATTTTAAATTTTCATTTTTTTGGAATTGTCAATTTAATTTTTCTTAATTATCATATAATTTCCGACCTTGAACCAGAGCTCTTAAGTGGAAGTCCAATTCAGGTGCAAATAACATGGTAATTAAAAATGTAATTAGGCCTCATTTCCAGGTATTAGAATCCAAAAAAATAATTATTTAAATTTTAATAATTTTAATAAAATATATTTTAAAAATTATTAAAATGACAATTTGTAATGTTTTATTTGCACTGTCAAGTCGATGTACTGAAGAAATGATTGAAGTGTTCAGGGAGAGTTAAATGACAATATTTTTTAAATTTAAATTTTTAAAAATATTTTTGCTTTCAGTGGTGAGAACTATAAGTAACAGCTAGGAAATGCACTTGAAACGTTATTTGACTTGTGCGATCCTGCACTACCTGTATGGTCAATATCAGTACCTTGATCCAGTTGAGGATCCAAAGGCGAGTTTTGCGCGACTCAATTTGGCTCGCATTCGACCTCAAAGTAATGCTTCATCGGACAATAAACCCCGAAAAAGGATCAATTGCACCTTTTTGCCTCATTTCATTTTGTATATGAGCACAATCGGATGGGGATTTGTTGGTTTGCAGTACCATCATACAGGACAGGTTGATTTGGGCACTCTGTTCAACAGTCCGTACACTATGATTCATCAAATAATTCTACCGGACTTGTGGGTACAGTTGGATTGGGGCTGGTATGCCGCTATGGTAGGCAACATTTGTGCATACGCAACTTTTGTATTCAATCCAGTACACGAGATTAATTACAAGATGATTCGCAAGAATAATGGAAGATTGGTAATTCGCAAAAATGGTTTGTAATTTGCTTTTAAAAAGAATAAACCATATTAAAAAAACAATTTTCCCTAAGAATTAAGCAAAGAAGTTTCGGATAAAATTTGTGCATTTCGAAGTCGTTTCAAGACGAAAATGTTTCTCACCATTGTCTCGTTTGATCTACTGGCTGTGTTGTACTTTTACACAGGTCTGTTGTATCAGAATGTGCACAGAGTGCATATTGTGGATGCGCTATTCTGGTTGAGTCTTTTTCCAAGATTTATGTTCGACACTGTTTATGGTAAATTGCAATCTGCATATTTGATGTATGGCTATAATTTGAGCTAAATTGTTTTAGGAATATTTGGAATAATGGTGTTTGTAATACTTGCTTGCAAATATTTACAAATTCAATTGAGCACCATTTTGAACAGAATGATCAAACTCAATTGTCAAGTTGTAACCAGCACGATCAATGGCAAAAAGTGTCGTATTCGATCAGTTTGGTGCGAGTACAAGCAACTCAATCGACGTTTACTGTCGCTCTGTTCGGAGATTGAAGTGTATGCCCACTTTTGGTCGCCTTACCTCTCGATAATGTTTCCCTTATATGTGACGGTGCAAGCATATCTCGGATACATTCTCATCTTTATTGATTCCATTCCGTTTGTGCAAAAGTATATCGTTCTTTATGGAATTATTGACTATTACTCGATACTCTTTCTGCTAATTGATCAATGTGCTCGAGTGGTCAAGTTGAATCAAAAAATTCAGACCGAAAACAGACGATTCTTTGTTAACATTCAACAAAATCAGTCAATCAGTGGCCGAAAGATCACAATTCGCAATTTACTTTTGGTATAAAATTTTTATTATCTAATATTACCGCTTCTTTATGTGCACTATGTTGTATTTGTGCTACAGGCCGAATCGCTGCAAATTAGCAAACGATTGCATCGTTTTGCTTTTCGTCTGTTTGGAAACTATCGGATCACTTCGAAAACTTTTCACATGGTATATTTCGTTTCATACACTAAACGTATAACTGGTCAATTTATTTTATATTTAAGATAATCGGTTACATGAGCACCTTTTTTCTCTATTTTATACAACAAACAAACAAATTGAAGAAATACTAAATCAATTTGAACCTTTTTTTATCTGGTTCAATAGTCACGACATAAGATTTCTTTGGAATCACCATCCAGCCAATCCACTTGCGTGTCATCCCACAATTTTAGTTAAAGTTTGTATGAAATATGAAAATTAATTAATTAATTATTGTTGCGTTTCGATTCGGTTTCTTTATAAAATTACGCTCCCAACTTTAAGTCATAAGATAATTAATTATATCATGTTATAATATATTGTTGTTTTGAGGCAATGTACCATTAATTTCTAACTTTAAAAATTATAACAAATTAACATTTATTAAATTATACAGTCTGTAATTTAGAATTTTTGGGTGTATAAAATGCTAAAGCAATACTCGTGGTTGTTGACAAACGTGTTTTATGTTTCAAAGTTTTAAAATTAAATTAAATCATTTTACATCGCACACTACCGGATGACTGGTCGGCAACATGCGATTTGCCTAGGTAGATTTCAGAGTGACTATAGTGAGCTGTGCCTAGGCACATCAAACCTCGTCTTACATTTCCTAGGCAGTGTGCACATTTCCGTTCCGTCGCACATTGACTGTAACAGATATAAATATAACAACTGACTACTTTTCAACTTTAATTTTTGATCATTTCAAATGACCTCACCTAGACTATGCAGTTACTGTTAAAAAGATCATGCCTTGTACTACAAAATCGTCATTTATATTTTTTTATATTATTCAAAATTACAAGCAATGGAAATAATGAGCACTTCAAAATGTTTTGACAAGTTTATTTGTGATAGTATTTTACCCACTTCATTCGTGTCAATAGCGCACAATTTTTAGTTTGGTAACAATTCCATGCGGAATACCCCAAAAAGTACGACTGTCAAATATATAATTTTACTCACTTCATCATCATCTTCGTCCTCTTCATCGAGTTCCTCTTCACTGAGTTGAACAATATTTTTACGTCTGTTCAAAAAATTTAGACAATGCAGAACTGTCAATTGACTGTGCGCCCATGCGCATTGTAAATCCGCCCATTCTTTTCTAAATCAAATAAACAATAATTGATCATTTGTGAATTAACATTAACCGAGCACACAATAGCTAACCGAATCACTCTTTTCTCCCAAATCCTCCCTCCCCCATAACCTATTCATCACAATTTTGACCCTACGAGGGCCATTCAATAAGTTCCCGAAAATGGTCTGTATTTCTTTACTGTTTTTGATCTAAATTATCATATTGGCATATGATATAGAGTCACTAATTCTAATAAGAAAAAATACCAATTCACATTATCCGCCTGTTTCCTGGAACAGATACGATTTATTTAGTAAACCTGGTTTTGTGCCCTTGGTCGCGTTTGGAAATATCTCGAAGATGATTGAATTTCTAGGGCTGAAAATTTTTATGGATACTCACCTCGAGCACCCCTATCGAGATATGTGTTCAAAAGTTCCATTTGGATCGTTTCCGGAAATATCATTTCCAAATGGAACTTCCGGTTTTCTAGGGAAATTTGCATTTTTAAATTCAGAAATTGATCAGCATGCAATGTAGATCTTATATAAAAAATAACAGTAAAAATCTGATAAGATTTAGTGGTAAAAAAGCATTTTTAAACTTTATCAAAATAGTCGCTTTTGTTTACTGAACAGCTATACCTACGATTTTGGTTTCTTATCAAAGCTTTATCTCAGCTATCTCTTATTCGTTTTTGACAATCTTGGTATCAAATCGCAGTGCCTTTTTCGTCTGAGCACAATAGTAATATCAGTTTTAAAATTTGAATAATTTTTTGATTTTTTTGTCGGGATCGGGTTGTTCCATTTGGAACAAGCACTTCCGTTATATTAAAAATTATTATCATGCTTGATGAACAATAATATATAGTTAAAACTTGATTATAATTTTTTTGATAAAAAATTTAGTCAAATTTTATTAACCGGAAGTTGATCCAATTGGAACATTTTAAATATATATTCTGATAAGTGTCTACGAGGTGAGTACCAATGAAAATTTTCAGCCATAGATATTCAGTCATCTCCAAGATAATCCCAAACGCGACCGTGGGCACAAAACCAGGTTTTCTAAATAAATCGTATCTGTTCCAGGAAACAGGCGGATAATGTGAATTGGTATTTTTTCTTATTAGAACTAGTGACTCTACATAATATACCAATATGGTAATTTGGATCAAAAACCGTTCGGAAATACAGACCATTTTCGGGAACTTATTGAATGGCCCTCGTACATCTTAATTGTGATTTGCAACCACTTCTGTATGATCAACACTCGCACTCTAGTGATGTGTCTCTACAAGTTGTGCTCTGCATCTCCAACTCTAATTCTAAATATTTCCTAATTCTAAAGCTTGCAGAGTTCAACTCTTCAAGTACAATTATTCTCATACCCTGCTCACCCTTAATTCTCAAACAATATTCTCACTTTCCGATATTCTCTAGGTATTGATAAAAATTGCCTACGCTTAATTCTCACCTTAATTCTCACTTTATAATTCTCAAACTAATATTGGCTGTTTGTGGTTTGTGACTTTTCTTGTAAACTTTGCAAATACACAATAAAGATAAGATAACCGAATCACTAAATTGGGTTAGTTCAAGTTGGAATCCATTCGGAGCATCCAAGCAAGTCAACGTGTGTGTAGCAATCTCTTGCATTCATTTGAACAGATTAGCTGCCTTTTCTGAAAGGTGGCTGAGCTCAAAGTTTTCCGGATATTCTTTCTGTAAATTTTAAAAAATAAATTTAATATTTTTTATTATTATCTCCATTATTATCTCCATTATATTAAAGTAAAGATGAAAAAAGTGGTCGTCGTCGTCGTCGTCGTCGTCGTCGTCGTGATGGTATTCGAGTGATCTGATTGGTTGATGAGCAGCGCCACATTGACAGTGCTTTGATTGGTTGTACAGTTTTGAGTATATCTAGGGCCATGACTTATGACCCTTGACCCTTGGGCTAGGGAAAGTTTCCGGAAATATTCTTCAAAACTTACGGGAACTTTCCCAAATACGTTCTAAAAAATCAAAATTTTTGGGAAGTTTCTCAACTTTCCCGGAAACTTTTCCAATTCAAATTTATTTTAAGTGATGATGCATAGATTGAGATATGAATAACAACATACAAAATAAATAAATAAACAATAAAATGTAACATATATCAATGTAATGATATCTAATAAACATCGTCAATTCTATTTGATAACAAACTATAATATAAACTGCGAACTACCTGCAATCCTACACTTGCAATATCAATATTTCATCGACAAGTAAATGTGATATTAATGTTTGTTTCGAAACAACTCTGCCCGCTCAAATCTCAAAGCAAACAAAAAACTTATATTTCAGTATTTTTTCGCCAATTTCGTATTTTGTTTCTCTGAGAATCAAACGAGAACCGAGTCGAGCTTCTGTACCAAATCTCCCTTTTTAATTGTCATTACCACAATCTCACATCGTCTATATATAACTCACTGCAAGCAAACTTTTCTTCTGATTTTAGGCGATCTTTTTTTAAATAGGGTTTCCACACTGAGCAATACATAAATCCACTGTCCCTGCAGCATGCCAGCAGTTCAAATGTGTTTATGAAAATAAAAATTTAGTTTGAGGATTTGATTACCGAATAGTATTTCGTAACAACGCAGGTCAGCAGTATGGTCAACCTGATGAAATACAGAGATAACGACACTGACCACACTGAACGTGGTATTTGCTATGTCAAAGCTTCATCAGTCCAACCAATGTTGACCACAATCATTTTTCCATCATCAGAACAATGTATACTTTAGTCAAGTTCACTCACAGACAGATAATTCGAATCAAGGCACAACAAGGTTCAACTGTAAACCTTTTTAACCATCTACATCACTTAACGAATTAATCAGTCTCAAATGCTTAAATCACCAATACTACACACATTCCACTTAATTCCAATGCAATGACAAACACCTACACCGATGTTCAAGATAATTTCATGTTTCAAACCAAATACTTTGACGGTGACCATGCGATGCGACCACCTGTCTTATCTGTTACTGCGTCCCTATGGGGATTCCGGTTGGCACATCTATCACACCAATTGAGCCTAATTCATTTGCCCATATAACCACTCTGTGCTTGAGCATAGAGAGGGAGTGTGTTCCATGCCCTGCACTTTGCAGGAAAGCTTAACTTCCAATGGATAGTTGATTGTTAAGGTAATTCTGAAACAAAGAAACTCAAGCTTATGCTATACAATCAGTATTTATTGCGTGTTTCACGATGGAGTACATCAACAGTCAACTCCAAATGTATATCTTCACAACATCTTTCGATTCGAAAAAATACATAATGATTCTTCTGTGTAATTTATACGCCTTTATATCACCCTTCCAATTCTAATATTTTACCAATAAACAAGCCGTTTGTTTAACTTTTGTGACATTTTTTTGAGAGAAATGGAGTGGTGGAGGGGGAGGGTGGGGGTTGGGGTGGGGGTAAACCCGCCAAGGGCGGGTTTTTTAACAAGTCAACGGCAAACCCGGAGCAGTGAGCGGAGTGAAACGAAGCGAGCGCGGAGGGTTTGGGTTGACTTGTTAAATTTAATATTTAATATTAAATTCTATTTTATAAAGCTCACATAATACGCAGTGATAACATCAAAAATGTTATTTTTAAAAATATTAAATTTTCCATTTCCCAAGCTTGAATTGTAACACTTGGACAGTTGATCAGCGCCGAGTCCATTCAATCGAGGATAAAGTGAACCAAGTGTGGTATTGCTTGGATCTGTAATATTCAAGTACAAACCAATTTTGTCCTTTTGAGCGTTTAGTTGATTTTGAATTTTGTTAAATGGCGATTCCGAACGACTCTGAGTGGTCAGTGTGAGGGAGCCACTATCTTGACAGGATGTAACCTCGACCAGTCTCACAATTGTTTCCACCCAATTCAGTCTCGAATCCACTTTCGTCTAGTTCATCTTTAATTTTTCGTTTCACTCTACATATTTCACATTCTTCACAGTCACAGTCCATCACGTATTCTCCAACATCCTCTTCTTCTTTCTTGACACGTTTACATAGTTGCACTGATTGTCCACCTGAAACATCTGATGATGAGAGAAACAGAAATGCACAAAGTTAAAGTTATCATAAGCCAACTACTAGGTTGGTTTACATTCAGCCTTGACCTCGATGTTTGTCTGACAAGTTTGTTTGTGAGTGCTGGTGTGAGATGAAGATGGCAGTGGCACTGATGACACAGTCTGTTCGTTTACAGCAATTCCTGATGATCCAGGATTACATGAAAAAAGAGATTAAAACTATGCTACGGTTTAGTGAAAATGTACCTTCGATGTGATGGTTCACTTGTAAACTGGCCGAATTGGTTTGATCGTCGATTTTGGGTGTCATTTGCACGTGCCACTGGTCCATTAGAGCCGAGCAAACGATGATCTTCAGCTGTGTCGGTAGCAGAATCGACAATGCTACAAGCTAGAGATGCTTCAATGTGGCGATTGACCTGATCGAGCACATAGACAGCAAACTCATCCAACAGGTGTGACTTTTCGGTTGGCAGTTGACTCTTCACCTGTGCCTTCTTGTGCTCGTGTCAAGTGAGCAGAGACTCGTAACCGGGCAATCGATCCATTTGGTGAGTGTAGAGTAGATCCAAAACAGAGTCGAATACAGTCAGTCACACATCAACACAACTCGAGAACAAATCTGTGAGGTCAGACACGGCGTGCTCATACAATCAAACGACGTATTCAGAAAATCAAACTCAATCAGGCAGTACCGCAAATACTCGTTTTGAAATATTAAACAAATTAGAGTTAATAGAAGTGTGGTTAATTAGATTTTAAGATGAGATATAAGAAATGAAATGTTACATTAAATGATTAATCAATACAATACAAACAAAAATGTGGATTCATGTGACTTATGGGCACAGATACAGAACTACAACTAGATGGAGATGAAATAACAAAATATGGAATGCTATGGCTAATTGTGCTTGTCCTTTTGGTGTTTAAGCAATGTTTCTTTATGCTTGTAAACTTTGGTGCAACCAGTCACATCACACACAAATTGGCGCTCAGTTGAATGTACTAGAGAGTGATTTTTCAAATTACTTGAGGTGGTGAATGCTTGACCACAGTCGGGCCAAGTGCACACAAATGGATGGGATCCGGTGTGGGTGCGGAGAAGAACGCCCAAAATATTATGCTGAGTAAATGTAGCATCACATTGGTCACATTTGAATGGCCGTTCGCCAGTGTGAGTACGAGTGTGTTGAGTGAGATTGCCTTTCGTTGCAAATCGAGCTTCACATCCTGGCCAGGTGCAAAGAAAGGGACGCGTTCCAGAGTGGACGTTGATGTGTTCATTAGAGCGGTCCATGGTAAAGTCATATCTCAAATTTCAAAAAGCCTGGGTGCCAAACGCTTCCATGTGATGCCAAAAGAGATTCCCGCGCCATAGGGGAACCATATGTTGCAACACAAACATGCACATCGAGTTCAAAATTTCACGCTTTAATGACGGGAGTTTCGAGTGCTCTGTGGAAAATGCGTTTTATGACCGTTTTAGAGCTGTAAACTTGCTGCAAAATTGCTCTTATCTTGTTCAGCACAAAATTCTGAATAAAATAGGATGTTTCCAAAATTTTTTAAGTGCATTCTGGTTGGTTCTGGGCGTCTTGAAAACTGACCAAAGTGTGAATCTATGTATTTGGATAGACACAATATCCATTGCTGTCCATCTGCATCTTATTATGCAACCAAACTATGGCATAAAGAGTATCAAAATTTTTGAAATTTCATGGAGAATTCGATGACGCAATCGACATCTTAATTTTGACTGCCAGAATCGATCCAGAATTAGGCGTCATGTTGGATTTGGCCATGTGTGGTATCAAAATGGCTGAATTGATTGGAATATTAAGGAATATGTATAAATTTACGTTATTCCAATAAATGGTCAAATTCTGGATTGCAGAATCGTACCAGAATTGGGCGTAAAACAGAATTTTAGCATGTGGGGTGTCAAAGTGCTCGTATTAACTTTGATATCAAAGAAAACATTTATATGATATTCATGTAATGAGTCTCAATGAGTTGTCAAAGAAATTAGAAATTAGAATTTAAAATTAGAAAGAATTAGAATCCGAGACTTATCAAAACATTTAATGCTAAGTGTTTTCAAGAGTAAGAACTGAAAACACAGTTAATTCAGTACTTGCCTTTGTCTATCATGATCTGAAAGACTTATTGTAGTTCAAAGTATTCAAGTAACATGCGTAATAATAAAGCTATCTAATAAAAATAATTTTTCTTTATATATACAGATACTTTTATTATAGTGTAATGGTAATGATAATCAATACGATATTTTTGTTCCGAGTACTTCAGATTTGATGGAAGTTGATTATTTTGATGAGATTACTTGTGATTATCCCGATCCACAAAGTGACTCAGACATTGAAGATGAAGAAGAGGATGAAAAAGATAGTGAATCGGATCACACTGGCATATATATCATCGGGGGATGATACTACGTGGCAAGTTGCCACTGGAAACCCCAAGGGAATGAAATGAGAGTACTAAAGGTACTTTCAAGAAACTATTTGGATATTACCAATTTTGCTGTTTCCATTTAATAGAGATTACTAGAATCATGACGCCTAGAAGCCAATTTTCATGATGACTCCTTACTCTAAAACATTCATTAAAATGTCGAATATTTAAGCGCTTTCTTTGATACCCCATATACCCCATTACGAGCATTCTGTTATTCTACTTTTAATTTAAACAAAAAACTTAGCATAGAATCAAATTATGGTATGATTCTGTTGTCTTGGACTAACTTGTTGATCATCAGAATCTTCTTTGGAGATATCATATATATCAGATATGGCAAAACAGACAAATTGTGAAATAAAATCGACCTTAATAAGATGGGAATTCAAATTCTATAGCGATTCTGTAGTTTAAAATTGCAATTTTTTAATTTCTTTAACTTCCCTGATATAACATCCATTACAAACATATTTACATGCTTACAATGCTTATAATCTGCTTGACGCCCAATTCTGGACGATTCTTGTTTCCAGAATTTAACAACTTAATGGAATGCACTACTTTTTGTCGTTTAGTTTGATACACTATTTAATACGACCATTTTGATACCACACAAGCCCAAATTCAGTATGGCGCCCAATTCTGGATCGATTCTGGAAGTCTAAATTGAGTTGTCGATTGCGTCATCAAATTCTTCTTGAAATTTCAAGAATTTTGGTACCATACATGTCTCGGTTTGGTTGCATAATAAGATGCAGATGGATGGCAATGTATAATGCGTCTATTCAAATACATAGATTCACACTTTAGTCACTTTTCAAGACGCCCAGAATCAACCAGGATGCACCTAGAAGATTTTTGAAACATCCTATTTTGTTCAGAATTTTGTGCTGAACAAGATAAGAGCAATTTTGCAGCAAGTTAACAGCTTTAAATCACTCATAAAACACATTTTTCACATAGCACTCGAAACTCCCGTCATTTAAGCGTGAAATTTTGAGCTCGATGTGCATGTTTGTGTTGCAACATATGGTTCCCCCATGGAGCGGGAATCTCTTTTGGCATCACATGGAAGAGTTTGGCACCCAGGCTTTTTAGAATTTGAGACATGACTTTACCATGGACCGCTCTAAGTGTTCCTTCAATTGGGCATTTGTCAAATTCCTCCGCACCCACATCAACCACATGTGCCACATCATCGGTTCGCCATTGAGCAGTTCGTCTCGAAGTATTCCATTGACATGTTGAGCAAATAGTGATGATTGAGTTGATGTGACGATTGTGCAAGGGAGAGGAATAGTGACAGGTTGAGATGGTTTGGTGTGGTCCGAAGAAAAATGAAAAGAATAAAACATTCACAATACAACAAATGATGGATTACCTTCGATGGTGGTTGGAGTGATGGATGAAGTTGGCTCTTGGCCATCGATATATTCAACATTGGTGGAAATAACATTGGAGCCTGATGATGGTGATCCAACTGGCTCGATCCCAACCCCTCGATCAATTCGTTGAATCTTCTTGGGTCTCTCACCCACACCATCCTCCTTTTCTTTCTTCACTTTAGTGACAACTACCTGAGAACTGTTCCCACCCAATTCTGTCTCACCACTTTCATCAAATTCCTCCTTCATTTCCATTTTCACTCTGCATGTCTCACATTCCTCACAGTCACACTCCATCACGTACTCTCCACCATCTTCATCTTCTTCCTTCTTAACACATTTAAAGTGTTGAACTGATTGTCCATGGAGCTAAATAAAAAAATCCCAACATGATCTGCCGCCTCGGTCTGAAAGGGTTAATGTAGTTAGATAGTTTTATAAGAATTAGATATTTGACATTGATGAACCCAATTTCAATAGAATTATTTCTCCGATCGTTGTTCTCGGCGAGAACTTCTCGCCCACTGATAATCGTTTTGCGATATGATTAATATGAAACAATATTCGAGTCAGTTGACAGAAAAGTGCTTTATTTTATATATAGGCTTATAATTAATGACCCAATAAATATAGTCACTTTGCCAAAAAAAATAATTATTTTCCCAATTAGTGATCTGACCAATAAAAGTAGTTTTTAATCCCAATAAATTTAGTTATTCAGCCAATAGTTAAAAATTGTCAGATAAGAGAGTTATCCAAACGTTTATAGCAAATTTTAATTCACAATTGGTCTAGTATTACTTAAACTTGTCTCTCGTGGATCCTATTTCCAGTTGGTTGGCCGAATGAGCGATGCTCAAATTAGCCCACAAATGGTTCTATCTAATTTTAAGTTATATTTGGATCCCGGCAATGTAAAAGGATAGTGATGGCACAGTAAAGTCTTAGTTCAATAACTCATAGATGGCTTCCAATTGATTGGATTAACCATGGAATTATAAACCACGGAGAATCTTCTTTGCCTTTCTAACTTTAGGATAACTTTCATAATAGGGATATTGTCTTTTTACAACCAGCGCTAACCCGTTACACAGATAGAGAACAAATGTGGGAAATTTTAAACACTTAAGATGAGATCTTATTGACATCCTGACATTGTTGAGATAATTTCTTGACGCACCACTGTGGGGTAGGATCCATTAGATACTTATTGGGAAAATAACAAAATTTAAAAATTTAAAAATTAAAATTATTGGCCAAATCACTAATTGGGAAAATAATTATTTTTTATTGACAAAGTGACTATATTTATTGGCAATAAAATTATAACCCAAATGTTACATGAGATAAAAGAAATTAACATTGACAACTCAAATGTAGCATACATTTTGTGTGAATAAAAGTGGATTCATGTGACTTGAAGACAGATTCAACAGTGCGACTGAATGGAGGGACAACTGACGAGGAAATGTGGACGTTAAATCTAAATGTGCTTGGCTTCTTGGTGTCGACGCAAATCCACCTTTTGCTTGTACAGAGATACAACTAAATGGAGAGGGAATAACAAAATTTGGGCTCTATGGCTAATTATGCTTGGCCTTTTGATGCTTCAACAATCCCGAACTTCCCTTGAACGCTTTCCCGCAGCCAGGTACATTACAAGCAAACAGACGTTCAATTGAATGGACACTAGAGTGCTTCTTCAAATTACTTGAGGTGGTGAAAGCTTGACCACACTCGGGCCAAGTGCACACGAATGGATGGGATCCGGTGTGGGTGCGCAGATGAGTGACTAAATTAGCCAGCTGAGCAAATGTGGCATCACACTGGTCACATTGAAATGGACGCTCACCAGTGTGGGTACGAAGGTGTACAGTGAGATGGATTTTGTGTCCAAATCGAGCTTCACAACTAGGCCAACTGCAAACAAAGGGACGGGTTCCAGAGTGGACGGTGAGGTGTTCCTTCAATTGGGCGTTTCGGACAAATGCCTGGTCGCAACCATCCACAGAACACCTGAATGGCTTCTCTCCGGTGTGGGTTCTCTCTGTGAGAACTTGTTGAACTTGTTGCCCACCAACAGCACTCGTGTCTTCTTCAATCGATTGGTCACCATCCTGCTCATCTTCCTGATCAATTTGTTCTCGATCTAATTCCTCCGCATCCACATCAACCACATTGTCCATTCTAGGAACAGTATTGAGCAGTTCATCTCGAAGTGTCTCATTGACATGTTGAGCAGATGATGATGATGGTGGTGTGACGATTGGGGTTGGGAGAGGGACAGTGACAGGTTGAGATGGTTGGGTGTGGTCTGATGGGAAATGAAATGAATAAAACTCAAAGTAAAATAAAACAAAACTGATTACCTTCGATGGTGATTGTGTGGGTGGATGAAGTAGACATTTGGTCATCGGGACCCTCGACATTGGCGACAATAACATTTGGAGATGGTGATGATGATCCAACTGGCCCATTTCCAAGCGCCCGATCAATTCGTCGCATCTTGTTTGGTCTCTCACCCTCAAGCTCACCTTCCAACTCTTCTTTCTTGACTCTAGTGAAACCTTGAACTTCCTGAGCACTGTTTCCACCCAATTCTGTCTCACTTTCATCAAGTTCCTCCTTCATTTCCATTTTCACTCTGCATATTTCACATTCCTCACAGTCACACTCCATCACGTACTCTCCACCATCTTCATCTTCTTCCTTCTTGACACATTTAAAGTGTCGAACTGATTGTCCACTTGAAGCTGAGGAATACAAACAAAATATGCACTGTAAGTTATGGTGAACAGCAACATTTGTCAATTACCTTCGATGGTGATTGGACTGGTGGATGCAGTTGCCACTTGGTCATTGACACATTCGACATTGGTGGGAATGACAATGCGAGATGGTGATCCAACGGGTTCATTCATAAGCACTCGATCAATTCGTTGAATCTTGCACGGTCTCTCACCCTCACCATCACTCTCCACCTCTTCGCGTTTGACTCGAGTGTAACCTTCAATAGCCAGACCACTGTTCCCACCCAATTCTGTCTCGAATCCACTTTCGTCAAATTCCTCCTTAATTTCTCGTTTCACTTTGCATTCTTCACAACCCTCACCTCCACAGTCACAACAGTGAAACAGTTGTTCTTCATAATCATCTTCATCTTCTTCTTTCTTGATCCATTCACAGAGTTGAACTGATTGTCCGTTTGATTCATCTAAGGAACAGAAATGGACTGTAAGTTATTGTGTGAACATAAAACAACAACAACATTTGTTTACCTTCAACTTTGACCTCGATGTTTGCGGGAATGGTGGATTGAGTTACTGATGGTGGTGATGGTGGTGACACAGTCTGTTCGTTTGAAATAGATCCTGATGCTGCTGGATTAGATGGAAAAATAGATTACTATATTGTGTGGTATTGTAGACAGAAAATACCTTGGCGTTGATGGTCCACCTGTGGATTCACCGTATTGGCATGTTCGTTCACGTTGAGTCGAGTGTCATCTGCAAATGCACGTGCAACTGGGACATTTGAGCTGGACAAAAGATGATCTTCATTTGTATCTGTAGAAGCATCAACGGTGGCAACATTACAACACTCGTTCACCTGATCCAACACAAAGGCAACCATGTTATCCACAAGATGAGAGTAAAAGGTGGGCAGTTGACCCTTCACCTGCACCTTCTTCTGCTCCACACGAGCGAGCATCGACTCGTAACCAGGATAACGATCCATTTGGTGGTAGAGTAGAGTAACGAAACAAATCGAAATTGTCAATCAACAAAAAGCGTGGTGAAAGCGAGAGAAAGACAGCGTGCTCAAAACACAAAGAACAACAAAGCAATAAACAACGTATTCAGAAAATGCAAAAGATGGGCGCTGTTACACATTGGTTGACTATTCATAAACAAAGTAACTTCATGTTCGAAAGGCTATGATGAAAATTGAAGCCATGGAGAGTAACGCCCAAAACGCCACTGTTGGTTTATTGTTATTTCTATTTTGCCATCCGTGTGTGTGTTCATTTCTACTGCAGCTCAAGTTTACTTTCTGTTTTCCCCATTTCTCTCGTTTGTCCCTGTCTGTGCTCACTCCCGCAACTGTTGCCATGTCCCATCAATCTGCCCAGACTTGTCTCAATGAGAAGATGGCCTCAGGTGCATCACCAAGTCAGTCACCAGTTCAATCCAGCAGTGACATTTGCATCAAACAGGAGTATTTCGAAGGTATTTACAGTAATATACTCAACATAGTGAACTTTACTTTGTTTGCTTTTTCCCCAGACCATCCTCCCGTGACTGTAAAGACCGAATCCGAATCAGCACCAAATGAGCACAACATTATGCAATCAATCAAGGTGGAGGTGAAAGAAGAACATTACGATGACCAGGACTGTGTGGTGAAGTGTGAGTTGGACCAAGATGAAGGTGAGCAGATTAACAGAAAGATAAAAGTCGAAGGTAAGAAAATGTTGTGTCATGTTCACTATAACTTACAGTGCATTTCTGTGTTTCTCTTCTTCAGATGTTTCAAGCGGACAACTCGTTCAACACTTTAAATGTGTCAAAAAGGAAGAAGAAGGTGGAGAATATGTGATGGTGTGTAACTGTAAGGATTGTGAAGTATGCAGAGTGAAAATGGAAATGAAGGAGGAACTTGATGAAAGTGGTGAGACAGAATTGGGTGGGAACAGTGGTCTGGCTATTGAAGGTGGCACTCGAGTCAAGAAAGAAGAAGAGGACGGTGAGCTTGAGGGCGAGAGACCCAACAAGATTCAACGAATGGATCGAGTGGTTGGGAATGTTCCAGTTGGATCACCATCACCATCCTCCAATGTCATGTCCATCAATGTCGAATATGTCGATGATCAAGTTGCATCAACTTCATCCACCAACCCAATCACCATCGAAGGTAATCACTCATTTGTTGTTTTATCTGAGTGATTTATTCATTTCATTTCCCATCAGACCACACCCAACCATCTCAACCTGTCACTTTCCCTCTCCCAACTTCATTCGTCACCCCAACTCAACCATCATCATCATCTACTCAACATGTCAATGAGGATGGTGACCAATCAATTGAACAACGACAAGACACGAGTGCTGCTGGTGGGCAACAAGTTCAACGAGTTCTGGCAGAGAACTTTGTCAAACGAATTGAGCCAGCTGACGAGCTCGGAAACAAATTCGAATGTGACTACCGGGGATGTGGAAAAAGAACGAAAGGAAGAGGTGATTTGATTAAGCACATTCGAGTACACACCGGAGAGAAACCTTTCAAGTGTACAGTGGCTGGATGCGACCGGGCATTTGTCCAAATGAACGTTTTGAAAGATCACCTCTACACCCACTCTGGAACCCGTCCATTTGCTTGCAGTTGGCCTGGATGTGAAGCTCGATTTGCAACTAAAAGCAATCTCACTGCACACACTCGCATCCACACTGGTGAGCGTCCATTCGAATGTGGCCAATGTGATGCCACATTTACTTTTCATGGTAATTTGGTCACTCATCTTCACACCCACACCGGAGCTCGTCTTTTCGTGTGCACTTGGCCCGAGTGCGGTCAAGCTTTCGCCCAGTCAAGTACTTTGAAGACTCACTCTCTAGTCCATTCAAATGAACGGCAATTTGTTTGTGATGTGACTGGCTGCTCCAAAGTTTACAAACATAAGGATTCATTGCGTCGACACCAAAAGGACAAGCACAATTAGCCGTTGCGCCTAGTCATCACCACTTCTCTCTATTCAGTCGCACTATTTTTGTATCTGTCCTCAAGTCACACAAATCCACTTTTATTTATTTATACAGTAGAGTTATCAGTGTTCATTTCTAATTTCTGTGTATATCTCATGTAAAATCTAATAAAACATTGTATACTATAAATTAACTCAAATTTTGTTTAATTTTACAAGACGATTAAGAGATTCAAAACGTTTATTCACACTAGTTTTATTTAAATGTAATAATCATCCATGAATAAAGATACCCGAACGGTGCACTTGGCCCGAGTGTGGTCAAGCTTTCACCACCTCAAGTCGTTTGAAGAAGCACTCTACTGTCCATTCAAACGAACGTCAATTTGCATGTGATGTGACAGGTTGCACCAAAGTTTACAAGCGTAAAGATGCATTGCGTCAACACAAAATGGCCAAGCACAACTAGCTTTTTCACCCCAAATTTCAACACCAGTCCATTCAGTGGCACTTTTTATATCAAGTAACACGAATCCACTTTTATTGATACATTTAGTGGTTAATATTGATCTCTTATATCTCATGTAAAAATTTAATAAAACACTTCTGTCAATTAACTCAATTATTATTTTATTCTACAAAACGATGAAAAGAGAAATGCGAGAGAACAACCAACTGACGGTTGTTTCGAGTGAATTCCCGCGATTGTGCACTATTTGCATCAATCTTAATAATATTATGTGCTTTATTGTAAGACTTTTCATTTTGGCCATTTGCCAATAACTGAATATTGCCACGGTTGTGCAATAAAATCAATTTGTGCACAATAGGTGGCGGATGTAAACTCGCCATTTGATGCTTTGAGCAATTAGAGCTAGTGTCAGTGACTGTAGTAGTGTCTTTGTACTTTCATTGAAAACAATTCCATTTGAAACGACATCCTGCAGTTGTTCTATCCCAATTTTCACTATTAATCGTTTTGCGATATGAAACAAATTCGTGTCAGTTAATAGAAAATTGTTTTATTATTAGATATTAAATGCGATATAAAAATGAAATGTTACATTAAATGAATAATCAATACAAACACAAACAAAATGTGGATTCATGTGATTGTGGGCAGATACCGGAGTACAACTAAATGGAGGGATAAAGAAATATGTGATGCAAAGGCTAATTGTGCTTGGCCATTTGGTGTAGACGCAGTGTATCTTTACGCTTGTAAACTTTGGTGCATCCACGAGCATTACAAACAAATTGGCGCTCATTTGAATGAACACTAAAGTGAACCTTCAGATTACCCGAGGTGGTGAATGCTTGACCGCACTCGGGCCAAGTGCACACGAATGGACGAGCTCCGGAGTGGGTTCGCAGATGAATGGTCAAATTAGCAAGCTGACTGCCAGTGATTCATAAATAGTCAGCTCTGGAATTTGATGAAATTAATTCTATATGAAGTAGACCTCGAGACCAGATAGCCCACCCAGCTATTCTTCATGGGTTCCAATAATAAAAAATTAAATGTTAAATCTTTTCGGAAAAGCTGCCATGTATAGGGATACGTGCATTCAAGTAGCATTTTTGGTATTAATCGGCGATTAGAAATTATTACTTTCTCATATAGTATGATTTTATTTCTGAAAAACATTCTTATAGGTTTCACAAGTATCCCTGATTTTTTAAAAGGTTTGTAGATGCAAGATTTAGTATTAATTTTTTTTATCAAAAAATATTAAATTTTACAAATTATCATAAAGTTGTTAAATTGTTTGAACTTTAAGTAATTCAAACCCTAAGAAAGCTTACACCTACCTTTCTTTTAAAATTCAGGGATACTCTTGGAACATGCTAGCATCATTTTCAACAATAAAAGCATAATATATGAGGTTGTAATAATTTTTAATTGCACATTAATACCAAAAATATCACTTGAATGCACGTATCCCTATACATGGCAACTTTTCCGAAAAGATTTAACATTTAATTAATTATTTTGGGAACCCCTGAAGAATAGCTGACCAAAATGGGTGTGCTATCTGGTCTCGAGGTCTACTTCAGAGGTTGTCTTCATTCGTTTACCACACGCTTGGTAGCCACATAAAAATCTGTTTCCGAGCTCGTCAAGCTCAATCCGTTTGACAAAGTTCTCTGCGGGGACTGGCTGCTCACCAGCACTCGTGTCTTGTCGTTGTTCAATCGTTTCGTCACCATCCTGTTCATCATCTTCTTCGAAATCTTGTTCAATATTGTGCACTCGATTCAGTGTTGAATTGTCCTCGTCAACTTGTTCTCGATCAAATTCCTCAGGCACATCAAACACATTGTCCATCCTCGGTACACCATTGAGCAGTTCAGCTCGAAGTGGCTCATTGACAGCAGGTGATGATGATGATGGTTGAGTGGGTGTGACGAGTGGGGTTGGGAGAGGGACAGTGACAGGTTGAGATGGTTGGGTGTGGTCTGATGGGAAATGAAATGAATAAAACACTCAGATAAAACAACAAATGATTGATTACCTTCGATGGTGGTTGGAGTGATGGATGAAGTAGACACTTGATCATCGGGACATTCGACATTGGTAGAAATCCCATTGGGGGATGGCGATCCAACTGGAACATTCCCAAACACTCGATCCAAACGTTGAATCTTCCTTGGTTTCTCGCCCTCACCCTCACCGTACTCCTCTTCTTGGTTGATTTGGGTGAAACCTTGACCAGTCTCACCACAGTTCCCACCCAATTCTGTTTCGAATCCACTTTCATCAAGTTCCTCCTTCATTTCTTGTTTCACTCTACATACTTCACAATCCTCACAGTCACACTCCATCACGTACTCTCCACCATTTTCTTCCTCTTTCTTGACACATTCACAGAGTTGAACTGATTGTTCGTTTGACGCACCTGAGGAATATAAACACAGAAATGCATTAATTTAATGTGAACATACAACAACAACAACAACATTTGCTTACCTTCGATTTTGACTTTGATGTTAGCCTGAATAGTAGTGGAGTTAGTTACAGGTGGTGGTGGTGGTACTGATGAGGATGATGTTCCAATAGTAGTGGAACGAGAACATTTGCGAGTAGAGTGATGTAAACCAATCTTCACTTCTCGTTCAGTGTCCATCTGTTCGCCACCTTCATCAAAGTCCAACTCTCGCCTCACTACACATTCGGGACAAGCACAGCCCTTGTCATCTTCATCATGCTCTTCTTCTTTCACTTCTACCTTGATTGATTGCATAATGTTGTGCTCATTTGGTGGTGATTCAAATTCAGTCTTTACAGTCACGGGAGGATGGTCTGGGGGAGAGTAAACAAAGTAAAGTTCATTGGCTCCAAAGGAGCATAGTCTGAGCGGGCGGGCACCACGCCCTCCACTACCAGAGTAAATGTTTATTTATTTTTATTATAATATTTTTATTATAGCTACAGTATTTTAGATGTAGTTCCCTCCAGATCACGTCTTCTCTGTCAGATTGTTAGATTAGTAAAATAAAAGTTCCTCAATAACAGGTTCATCGTGGTTTGTCACTGACAAATTGTCAGGCTCAATAGAATATATGTTGGAAGCATATGTTTCAATGTAGATATATCCCCATTTTCAGATGTGCGACTTCTGTTCGATGTGTTCGATGATAACATACAACTCACGCACGTTCCTACCCCACAAGTTCCACAAAAATTGCAGATTGCGATCGGGCCTCGTGCCTCGGCCGATCGCAATTGCAATTTTTATGGCTCTTTTCTGAATTTGTTCGAGGTTATTAGTATCCCAATTCAAGGATCATGGTATCCCAGTGCTAACTATCACGTCAAAATCTTGTGACCACGTACAGTCCAAGCATGTATGCACGTATGTCGGTGAGTGTTTGCATTCGACGGTCGTATTGAAAACATGTCGGCAGACGGATTCTTCAAATAAGTCAAAGCTTGTTCATTCGATTTCGATTTGTTTTTTGTCTATAAAAGCTTTTTAGTCGATATATACGAAATACAGGGTGCACAATGCACTGCACATTTGTGATTCAGGAGGGAGCTACCTTGGATACTTAAGATTCTCATTCGTAAACATATTTGCAGTTGTTTGGTTAGTGCCAAAAAAAACACACTGTTTAGTTTCAGGAAAAAACGTTTACATCTCACACAGGTGTTGGATAGCCTTCATATCCTCATCAAACTCTTTAGCGCTTTCAATCATCTCGATTGCAGTTAGTGCGTGATCCAAACACAAGATAAAACGGCTCTGGTAGAACTTGGTAAGATTTGTTTTTATTGTGGTCAATTCTGTTGCATTAATCTTCTGACGTAGTAACGGTGGAAACGTTGAGTCAAGGACAGCTTCCTGGTCTTCAACTTCTTCCGGTTGGTCTTCATCTGGGTCTTTCTTAGGTCTTCCATCCATTGTATTAAAAACAATGCCCAACTAAAAGTGATGAATTTCATAATTTTTGGTTCACGACTGGCCAGTAGCCACAAACCAAATACTTCTGTGTCTACACTCTGATAAAAAGTTGTACATGAGTTGTGTGTTGAAATGTCAGCTGTTGTTGTCAATAGTTTCAATAGTTACAATTCTCAACACTAGGTGGCGCCAGGGGTCAGATTTTATCTTTGCATTTCTGAGATAACTACTATTTTTATGCAACTCAGACCTATCCCAAAAGCTTAAGTTTAAAATTTGGTGCAATTTGGTTCAGTAGTTTCGCCGGAAATTTCTGGACAACAAACACAAAATGTCATGGTAGAAGTCTTTCGCTTTGGCGAAGCTTCGCTTCGCCCCCGCTCAGACAATTATATGTTGAGTATATTACGGTGTAAATACCTTCGAAATACTCCTGTTTGATGCAAATGTCACTGCTGGATTGAACTGGTGACTGACTTGGTGATGGACCTGAGGCCTTCTTCTCATCGAGACGAGCCGGAACAGTTTGATGGGACATGGCAACAGTTGCGGGAGTGAGGTTAGGTCCAACAACAATGACAACGAGACAAAATAGAAAGTTGGCTGCATGCAGCTACTGCAGTAGAAACGATCACACAACAAACACACGGCTCAAAATAACAATAAAACAAACTATCAGTGGCGTTATGGGCTTTACCCTCCAAGGCTTCAATTCTCATCATAGCCTTTTTTACGTGAAGTAACTTTATTTATGAATAATCGTACCAATGTGTCACAGTGCCCATAATATCGTTTTTCTGAATACGTTGATAATTGCTTTGTTGTCCTTTGTGTTTTGAGCACGCTGTCTTTCTCGATCTTTCACCACGCTGTTTGTTGATTGACAATTTCGATTTGTTCAGTTACTCTACTCTACCACCAAATGGATCGTTATCCTGGTTACGAGTCGATGCTCGCTCGTGTGGAGCAGAAGAAGGTGCAGGTGAAGGGTCAACTGCCCACCTTTTACTCTCATCTTGTGGATAACATGGTTGCCTTTGTGTTGGATCAGGTGAACGAGTGTTGTAATGTTCCCACCGTTGATGCTACAACCAACACCACTGAAGATCTTCTTTTGTCCGGCTCGAATGGACCAGTGGCACGTGCAGAAGATACTCGAAGCGAAGTGAACGAACAAACCAATTCCGCGAGTCCACAAGTGAACCATCACTTCGAAGGTATTATCTGTCCACTGTAACTGAGTAGTAATCTATTTTTCCTTATAATCCAGCAGCATCAGGATCTATTTCAAACGAACAGACTGTGTCACCACCATCAGTAACTCAATCCACCATTCCCGCAAACATCGAGGTCAAAGTTGAAGGTAAACAAATGTTGTTGTTGTTTTATGTTCACACAATAACTTACAGTCCATTTCTGTTCCTTAGATGAATCAAACGGACAATCAGTTCAACTCTGTGAATGGATCAAGAAAGAAGAAGATGAAGATGATTATGAAGAACAACTGTTTCACTGTTGTGACTGTGGAGGTGAGGGTTGTGAAGAATGCAAAGTGAAACGAGAAATTAAGGAGGAATTTGACGAAAGTGGTGAGACGGAATTGGGTGGATACAGTGCTCAAGGTTGTATCCGTATCAAGAAAGAAGAGGGGGACAGTGAGTGTGAGGGCGTGAAACCAAAGAAGATGCGACGAATGGATCGTGTGTTTGAGAATGTGCCAAATGGATCACCATCCCCAAATAGCATTTCTACCAATGTCGAATGTCCCGATTATCAAATGTCTACTTCATCCATCACTCCAACCACCATCGAAGGTAATCCATCATTTATTTGTTTAATCTGACTTATTCATTTCATTTCCCATCAGACCACACCCAACCATCACAACCTGTCACTATCCCAACCCCAATCGTCACACCAACTCACTCATCATCATCTGCTCAACCTGTCAATGAGCCACTTCGAGATCTATCGCTCAATGGTGGATCGAGGATGGACAATGTGGCACTGGTGGACGAAGTGCGTGTTGAGCAATTTGATCGCGAACAAGTTGGCGAGGACAACTCAACGTTGAATCAAGTGAACATTGGCCAAGAAGATGAAGAAGATGACGAGACGACTGAACAACGAGAAGACACAAATGCTGAAGTTGAGCGACAAGTTAAAGTGCCAGAGAATTTTTTTTTGAAGCGAATTGAACCTGCTGACGAGATGGGAAACCGATTCGAGTGTGACTACCGTGGGTGTGGAAAGCGAACAAAACAAAGAAGTAATTTGATTGCTCACATTCGAACACACATTGGAGAGAAACCTTTCAAGTGTACAGTGGCTGGTTGCGACTGGGCATTTGTCCGAAATTCCCAATTGAAGGCACACCTCAACAGCCACTCTGGAACCCGTCCCTTTGTTTGTACCTGGCCAGGATGTGAAGCTCGATTTGCAACGAAAGGCAATCTCACTCAACACACTCGTACCCACACTGGCGAACGGCCATTCAAATGTGACCAATGTGATGCCACATTTACTCAGCATAATTCTTTGGTCACTCATCTCCGCACCCACACCGGATCCCGGCCATTCATCTGCACTTGGCCCAACTGTGGCCAAGCTTTCATCTCGTCAAGCCATTTGCATAGTCACTCTCATGTCCATTCAAATGAACGTCATGTTTGTGATGTGACAGGCTGCACCAAAGTTTACAAGAGTAAGGATGCATTGCGTCTGCACCAAAAGGCCAAGCACAACTAGCAACTTAACCATCCCAACTTACGTTCTCCTTCCATTTCGTCGTACTTTTGTATATGCCTCATGTCACACAAATGCAATTTTGTTTGTATTGGAGTTGAGCCCCTATTCAATGTAACATTTCATTTCTAATGTCTCATATAAACTCTAATAAAATAACTTTTCAGTCAACTCAACTATCTCCAATTTGTATAGCCTTGCCAACTTTATTTAAGGGAAAGAAATGCTGGTCGTAAAGTACGTTACACTGCTGCTGTTTTTCAACAACTGCCCACTTGCGAAAAGCTATGACTGGTACAGCGGTTAGTGTGTTTGTCTAATAACACAACCTTCCCGTGTTCGAGTCGCCCTTCAGAATCACTTTTTTTTATTTTTTTTATATTTATTCTTTATTTGTCATTAAAACGACAATTAGAATGTAATTAGAATATAGAAATTCATGAATTTGAATTATACGAATAAAATAATTGCCAAACATTCCCTTAATAAGCGTTTAAGTTCACATTTCCGTATGGCTGTGAAGTTTTACTATTGAAAAATAAATAAAAAGATCAGATACCCTAAAATTGAATCGAGATTGTTAAAAACAAATATAGATGCTCTTGACTTTGCAATGAATATTTTTTTCTTATATACATTTTGCGTTCAATAATTCTCTATGTAAGGATACGCTCACATGCTACACATCGAAATACACTTGAATCAAAATAGGGGAAATTTTTTTTCTTCAGCGAATAGAAATTTTTCGAGGAATTCACCTGGAGTACATTAGATTGCTTTTATCACTTTTTCCCAACATATATCGAGAGGTCATCCACATATCACGGCGATGTCCTTGCCTGCTTTAAGTGATAAAGAAAATTTATGATTACCCAATTTGAGGCCAAATGAACAGTAGCGATAAAGCAAAAGTACCTTTTGCACCAATGCTCGTACATTTGCTTTGCTCATTATTAGTAGTGCAAATAGTGATTATCATTTTTGTGTCGCGTCATGTAGACGTTTAACATGTCAATTTGTGATAAGTGAATGCCTTGTAATTGTATGGGCAATAGTGCAAATGGTACTTATTGCTGCTTAAACAGATTTTGCTTAGATTACACAATGTACATTCGTAGTTCAAAGATTCGATAGGAAAGGTCCCTTGTGCTTAAAGAGAGCCGATTACTCGGTTGAAATTGGACTTTTTGTATTATAAAGCTCATTTTTAAAATGTCATAGCTACCAATAAAAGTTGTTTGATTTGCTTGTCAATATTGTTTCTGGACTACATTTGGTTAGAAATCACTCTACGGTACTCTAGTCGACTCTCGTAACTGTGAACATATTTTTTAATATTTAATGCTCCAATCGTCTGATTGGATTATTTGATTGAATAAATTTCTATGATTTGTAAATAATCCTGCTAATCATTTTAGTCTTGTTTCAAAATTGTATAAGGGTACCCCCTTATAGAAAAAATTGGAGCGCCAAATTGAAAACTAGAGGCGCCGAAATTTAAAAAAAACTCATGATTATGACCTAACAAAATATGTCACTCCGGCTCTGAGCCATATAATGAAAAGACATTTGGTATAGGTTTTCAGCTTTGTTTATCATGATATTTGACTGAGTGGATAGGGCCAAAATTGAGGCGGCCCAGTGCGACATGTGTGTATTAAGCCCAAAACGTACTCTACGAAAAGCACTCACTGTCAATTCAAATGTTTTTAAAAGTGGCAATTTTTGAGTGTCAATTGCCACTTTTTGGCAAACTCGTGAAAATGGTTGGAGACCCCTGGGCTAGGTTCCTGTCCGACGTGAACAGCTTTGGTCGCAAAATCACAACTAGAAAGATGTTCATTGCTTTGGCCAATGGCCATACATTTGGTGTTTGTCGTTGTGTATATTCACTTGAAAACGCAACTGTCTTACTAATAGGCTAAACTTTTATAACCCCTAAAATGTCTCTAAAGGGCTCAGTTTATTATCAACATTAAAATCAAAATTGATCAAATGACTTATCAAGAAACGTTACAATAACGTTTTGTCAATGTCCTATGAGGTTAAAATACAAAATAGGTTCAAAAATGACCATATGAGCTGCTCGTAAAATTAACCCAAAAAAAAAGTTTAAAATTCTGGTGGACCATAGACCACATTGTTGATCTTCTGTATTTCAAATGCAATTGTGAGCTCCATCTTGTCAGTCTCCTCTCCAATGCGACTTATGGCAGACTGCTCCGTGGCAGCTTCAAGTTGTGCAACCAGCTTCCTCAACTGTGCTTGCTCCTGCTTCAGCACTGTAGTGTCATATGACTTGCCCCATTTGACCAACTCTGCCATTGCTTGGTCAGCTCCTTTAATCAGGCTGTGACCACTGGCCAGAATGGTCGACTTGTCGCGACCAATTTGACCAAACACCAAGGTTGCTAATTGACAAACAAAACAAAAATAAATAACTACAAAATTAATAAATAAATAAAAACCAAAAACTATAATTTTAAAGTTACCCAAAGTTAACCCAAAAACAATTGTCAACTTCATTTTTGTGTCCGTTGTAATTATGAATGAACCAATGAATGTAATCTCAAGTTTTATACTCTAACTTTGAAGTGGATTGGCATGAGCACAACTAGTTTGACAATCTTATCAATTTTGGCAACATTAAATTTAAATTTTAATTTAATTAAAAATTTAATTAATTAAAATAGACTTAAGTACGATTTGGAACGGATTGGATTGCATTTAAGGAACATTCATTAATCACGTGATCCTATACAGTAAAGTTCCGTTAATTCGAAGTTGCAGAGATACCAATCACAAATTTTAGTTCGAATTACGAATTAGAGGAACTATTGTTTTTTGCTGTTATTTTTAATATTGGTATACTATAAACGTTACAAAATTTACCAACGTTTACCAAAAAAGACAAAAATCACCTTATAACATCATTCACTCAATTGTTGAACTTAACATGCAGAAAAATGCAGAAAAATTCTTTATACCCATTTGTTGCCATTGCTAAAAAGTAAATTGGGAAATTCAGGCTTCATTATACAACTCACTTTACTTGGTTTTCATAAGAAAATGATAATGTTTGCAAATTGTGAAATATGATTGACTAAATGATATCAATTTAGATTGTCTTGTTGAGTAAGGTTACCCTTTACTGGGTTTGCTTTATGGTTTGATGGCAACAAACTAATGTTGCATGCAATCGACCACTAAAAATAGTCGTTTTAGTAAGTCTCCTAGCCAATTTCACTATGTATGGACAAACAATTTTAATTCCGAATAATTGTCCACATTTCCACTCATTTGTAGATAACAATCGGTACTGGCTATATGCTGGTTAACTCCCATACTTTGTTCTGTTTGACTTTTTACTTATCGTTAATGGAGGATTGGAATTTTCAATTTGCGGTATTACTCAATGTATGCGCTTTTGTCGTAATCGTGTGGTCAGATGCTGTGAGTGGTACTTTACAGTGCGTTTACTTTTGAGGAGACATTTGCATATTGATTGCCTACTTAAAGTCAAGTAAGACAAATTGTCACATGTGGGTATCGTAATGAGTGCTTTACTAAAGAGTGCTTTACAGTAGTGATGAGATTTAGCAAAATTTTTGTGTCCGGAGCCTGCCCGAACCCGGTCGTTGTCCAATTATGTAGGTAGCGTTCCCGATCCACCAATTGAGGGATAATATCGACAAAGCCGACTAATAAAATCAATCTGTATCAGGGCTCGGATATTCGCTAAAAGTTTACACACTCCAATGCACTGTGGAAGGCTACGCACCGTCTAAACTTTTAGCGAATCTCCGAGGCCTGATCTGAATGCTGTTTAGGTTATGCTTTTGATGACTAGAAAACGCCACTCGTGGTTATCTGGCAATGACTGTAACCTGACCATGATGTAACATGACTGTAACATCCCATCTACGCTTCACCTTCATATAAGACTCATGTTTGCTGTTCTCTGTTAACCAGTTGTGCTAGTGTGCTCACGGAAGAACTGCTCTGGTTTTTACTCTGAGCGCTAGTTTCCAGTCTCTGGTCAACAGTGTTCTCAACAAAGCTACTTCCACCAATTACGCCGTCCCTCATTGGCTTGTCCCTCACCACATGCTTCTCTCTATGCTTTTTAGACGTGATTTCTATGCATATACTAACTGGTGCAAATAGATCCAAAATGAGGCAGCAAGTAGAGTACATTTTCGATACTTAAAGAATAATGCCAAAGTCGAGCTAAAGTGGTTTGGAAAGATTAACACTTTGGAAAGAAAGTAGATTGAGGCACAACTTTTGAGGCGGTCAAACAATGCCACGTTATGAGAATATGGAAAGGCTATTATATTGATTGGGCAGTAATCAATATTTTTAAGCAGTAATAAATATATAAATTTACAGTTTCAAAAATAAATTCTGGGCAGCAAACCATGAGCAGTAAGTTACCCCCATTGGTCATTTCCCATCTTAATCCCAAATTTTTTAAAACTGGCTTTATATTAATTAAACTTCCAACTTATTTATAATACTGCCTGTTATATACTGCCAATGGCTGTAACATTTCAATCAATGGCTCTTAATTTGATTGAATTGATTGTCTTAATAGTAGAAGGCTTCTGTGTGAGTGCAACTTACTCATTACTCGATTGTTGATGAGATTACACTGTCCTATTCTAATTAGACTAAAATACTCAGTGCTTTTAGTGTGAGGCACTATTTTAGTGCGTAACAAATTGCACAAATGGCATCTATTTCTATTACATAAAAGGTGCTTGTTGAAGTTCAACAAGTTGTTGGTCGCTTATTGACTCACTTTGTACTGTTGCGCCGAGTGGAGAACCACCAGGAGATAATGCCTTGGGACCAAGTGTCAACTTAGCTCGGCAAACACTGTAACAAAAGAATTTGAAAGAAGACCAACCGAGATTCTGGTATTAAACAACTCGATTATGCATCCACAGCAGCTAACTTTGATCTATTCAAGCCTTTAAATTTCAAGGTTTAATTTTGTACAATAAATAAATTTGGATCAAGCTGGTGACTTGCCTCCCACCGCGACACGAAAGGAGTGATGCGGTTTTTTGAGAATGAATGAATGAATGAATGAATGAATGAAATAAATTTATTTGAAATTGAATTTAAATTTAAATCTACTAAAGCAAACTTTAAGTCAATCCCAAATAATACAAAATCGTAATTAGCTAACTCATAACATGACTGCAACTTCTTCGACATTGGCTCGCACTAAATAGATTAGGCTGCCGATGTGGCTTAAAGTTTACTCTAACACTAATAGTATGTGATTTTAAAAGTACGTTGTTTGTGAGCGTGTCATATGCAGTGGCGCTTATAAAGCAACAGCAACGTGTTAGAGTAAACTTTAAAGCCACATCGGCAGCCTATATTAAATAGATGCCGTTATTGCATTAATAATAAAATTGTTGATTATGTTTCCAGATGAATTAGCGAATAATTGTCGCCGAGATTGCTTCCAAAGTGAATCGAATTAATTGAAGACAAGTTCAGATTTAGATTTATACTTGCCGCACTCAGTGGGTACCCGCTCTAAGAAGCCGTTCTGGTGCAGTTGTCGGTAATTAATTTCACTTGCCATTTACTGTTGGCTCAGTGCTAATAATTATTATAATCAATAATGGTCAATCTAGCCCGTCACCAACGGTACTATGGTCTTGGTATTGAATGTGACATTCAGAATGTCGTTTTAGAATGGAAAGTCAACGCCACTCAGCAGCACTCTTGTGCAGTAGTAGAGCCGACCAAGTCAACCGACCATGTCAAAAGCAGCAATATACCTTGTTTACATTATTAATTGACAATGACATTAATGACTGTAGCCGATCAGCAAAATGAAATCAATACTGATTTTAAATCAATGACTTAATAATGAGTGATCACTGTGCAGTAAATTGCAATTATGTGATCAATGCTGCCAACTGATCGATGTAAGGCAATGACAGACATCGATTTGCACTGCAAATAGATGATTGTAACATCACTGCTCATCTCATTATTTCAATTAGGTGTAGTTTTCTCAAGTGGCCCACTAAACATACCTAATTATACTATCTATGGATAAATTTGTTCAAAGTTATCAATGCAACGTCTTTCTGGACAATTTGCTAATGAAGTATTGATGCAATGACTGGCAGAACAATGTTCCCTTTGGTAAATACTGTCATCAGCAGTACAATAGAGTGATTTAGTAAGCGGTGCCAATGCTACAATAATGTGAAATAGTGACCGGGCACCAAACTCGACAATAAATTATTTCAACTTTTCTGTGGTCTTCACTGCCATTTGCACCGAAGTACTTTTAGAATGCAACAAACCACACCAAGTGCGATGGGCCAAATTGAGAAGAACAATGTGTGATCACTGATCATACACACATCCTGGTGCGTCTTGCGGTTGACAGTTAGTGCCACTGTTCTCACGCTGGTCTCTGAGAGTCTCCACTGGTCTATTCAACAGTGTTAAGCGAATGAAATAAAAATTACAATTCTGTTTAATTGTACTGGTCACTGCACCTGCTGGACAGCAAAGGAAAATTGTCCATTTGCAGGTAAAGTTCGTCGTCTGTCTGACAATTCTGTTTAATTGTAATCGGAACTGCACCTGCTGGACAGCAAAGGAAAATTGTCCATTTGCAGGTAAAGTTCGTCGTCTGTCTGACAATTCTGTTTAATTGTAATCGGAACTGCACCTGCTGGACAGCAAAGGAAAATTGTCCATTTGCAGGTAAAGTTCGTCGTCTGTCTGACAATTCTGTTTAATTGTAATCGGAACTGCACCTGCTGGACAGCAAACGAAAATTGTCCATTTGCAGGTAAAGTTCGTCGTCTGTCTGACAATTCTGTTTAATTGTACTGGTCACTGCACCTGCTGGACAGCAAACGAAAATTGTCCATTTGCAGGTAAAGTTCGTCGTCTGTCTGACAATTCTGTTTAATTGTAATCGGAACTGCACCTGCTGTACAGCTAATGAAAATTGTCCATTTGCAGGTAAAGTTCGTCGTCTGTCTGACAAATCTGTTTAATTGTAATCGGCATTGCACCTGCTGTACAGCTAATGAAAATTGTCCATTTGCAGGTAAAGTTCGTCGTCTGTCTGACAAATCTGTTTAATTGTACTGGTCACTGCACCTGCTGGACAGCAAACGAAAATTGTCCATTTGCAGGTAAAGTTCGTCGTCTGTCTGACAATTCTGTTTAATTGTACTGGTCACTGCACCTGCTGGACAGCAAAGGAAAATTGTCCATTTGCAGGTAAAGTTCGTCGTCTGTCTGACAATTCTGTTTAATTGTAATCGGAACTGCACCTGCTTGACAGCAAAAGAAAATTGTCCATTTGCAGGTAAAGTTCGTCGTCTGTCTGACAATTCTGTTTAATTGTAATCGGAACTGCACCTGCTTGACAGCAAAAGAAAATTGTCCATTTGCAGGTAAAGTTCGTCGTCTGTCTGACAAATCTGTTTAATTGTAATCGGCATTGCACCTGCTGTACAGCTAATGAAAATTGTCCATTTACAGGTAAAGTTCGTCGTCTGTCTGACAAATCTGTTTAATTGTACTGGTCACTGCACCTGCTGTACAGCTAATGAAAATTGTCCATTTGCAGGTAAAGTTCGTCGTCTGTCTGACAAATCTGTTTAATTGTAATCGGCATTGCACCTGCTTGACAGCAAAAGAAAATTGTCCATTTGCAGGTAAAGTTCGTCGTCTGTCTGACAATTCTGTTTAATTGTAATCGGAACTGCACCTGCTTGACAGCAAAAGAAAATTGTCCATTTGCAGGTAAAGTTCGTCGTCTGTCTGACAATTCTGTTTAATTGTAATCGGCATTGCACCTGCTGTACAGCTAATGAAAATTGTCCATTTGCAGGTAAAGTTCGTCGTCTGTCTGACAATTCTGTTTAATTGTAATCGGCACTGCACCTGCTGTACAGCTAATGAAAATTGTCCATTTGCAGGTAAAGTTCGTCGTCTGTCTGACAAATCTGTTTAATTGTACTGGTCACTGCACCTGCTGTACAGCTAATGAAAATTGTCCATTTGCAGGTAAAGTTCGTCGTCTGTCTGACAAATCTGTTTAATTGTAATCGGCATTGCACCTGCTTGACAGCAAAAGAAAATTGTCCATTTGCAGGTAAAGTTCGTCGTCTGTCTGACAATTCGGTTTAATTGTACTGGTCACTGCACCTGCTGTACAGCTAATGAAAATTGTCCATTTGCAGGTAAAGTTCGTCGTCTGTCTGACAATTCTGTTTAATTGTACTGGTCACTGCACCTGCTGTACAGCTAATGAAAATTGTCCATTTGCAGGTAAAGTTCGTCGTCTGTCTGACAAATCTGTTTAATTGTAATCGGCATTGCACCTGCTGTACAGCTAATGAAAATTGTCCATTTGCAGGTAAAGTTCGTCGTCTGTCTGACAAATCTGTTTAATTGTAATCGGAACTGCACCTGCTGGACAGCAAAGGAAAATTGTCCATTTGCAGGTAAAGTTCGTCGTCTGTCTGACAATTCTGTTTAATTGTAATCGGAACTGCACCTGCTGGACAGCAAACGAAAATTGTCCATTTGCAGGTAAAGTTCGTCGTCTGTCTGACAATTCGGTTTAATTGTACTGGTCACTGCACCTGCTGTACAGCTAATGAAAATTGTCCATTTGCAGGTAAAGTTCGTCGTCTGTCTGACAAATCTGTTTAATTGTAATCGGCATTGCACCTGCTGTACAGCTAATGAAAATTGTCCATTTGCAGGTAAAGTTCGTCGTCTGTCTGACAAATCTGTTTAATTGTAATCGGCATTGCACCTGCTTGACAGCAAAAGAAAATTGTCCATTTGCAGGTAAAGTTCGTCGTCTGTCTGACAATTCTGTTTAATTGTAATCGGAACTGCACCTGCTTGACAGCAAAGGAAAATTGTCCATTTGCAGGTAAAGTTCGTCGTCTGTCTGACAATTCTGTTTAATTGTAATCGGCACTGCACCTGCTGGACAGCAAACGAAAATTGTCCATTTGCAGGTAAAGTTCGTCGTCTGTCTGACAATTCTGTTTAATTGTAATCGGCACTGCACCTGCTGGACAGCAAACGAAAATTGTCCATTTGCAGGTAAAGTTCGTCGTCTGTCTGACAATTCTGTTTAATTGTAATCGGCACTGCACCTGCTGTACAGCTAATGAAAATTGTCCATTTGCAGGTAAAGTTCGTCGTCTGTCTGACAAATCTGTTTAATTGTAATCGGCATTGCACCTGCTGTACAGCTAATGAAAATTGTCCATTTGCAGGTAAAGTTCGTCGTCTGTCTGACAAATCTGTTTAATTGTAATCGGCATTGCACCTGCTGTACAGCTAATGAAAATTGTCCATTTGCAGGTAAAGTTCGTCGTCTGTCTGACAATTCGGTTTAATTGTACTGGTCACTGCACCTGCTGTACAGCTAATGAAAATTGTCCATTTGCAGGTAAAGTTCGTCGTCTGTCTGACAAATCTGTTTAATTGTAATCGGCATTGCACCTGCTGTACAGCTAATGAAAATTGTCCATTTGCAGGTAAAGTTCGTCGTCTGTCTGACAATTCTGTTTAATTGTAATCGGCACTGCACCTGCTGGACAGCAAACGAAAATTGTCCATTTGCAGGTAAAGTTCGTCGTCTGTCTGAAAATTCTGTTTAATTGTAATCGGAACTGCACCTGCTTGCCAGCAAAGGAAAATTGTCCATTTGCAGGTAAAGTTCGTCGTCTGTCTGACAATTCTGTTTAATTGTAATCGGAACTGCACCTGCTTGCCAGCAAAGGAAAATTGTCCATTTGCAGGTAAAGTTCGTCGTCTGTCTGACAATTCTGTTTAATTGTAATCGGAACTGCACCTGCTTGCCAGCAAAGGAAAATTGTCCATTTGCAGGTAAAGTTCGTCGTCTGTCTGACAATTCTGTTTAATTGTAATCGGCACTGCACCTGCTGGACAGCAAACGAAAATTGTCCATTTGCAGGTAAAGTTCGTCGTCTGTCTGACAATTCTGTTTAATTGTAATCGGCACTGCACCTGCTGGACAGCAAACGAAAATTGTCCATTTGCAGGTAAAGTTCGTCGTCTGTCTGACAATTCTGTTTAATTGTAATCGGCACTGCACCTGCTGGACAGCAAACGAAAATTGTCCATTTGCAGGTAAAGTTCGTCGTCTGTCTGACAATTCTGTTTAATTGTAATCGGCACTGCACCTGCTGGACAGCAAACGAAAATTGTCCATTTGCAGGTAAAGTTCGTCGTCTGTCTGACAATTCTGTTTAATTGTAATCGGCACTGCACCTGCTTGCCAGCAAAGGAATGCTTTCAGTGAGCTTTGTCACAGACTTCAATTTTTCATTCTTTTTCATCCAGTCATCTTAAGACTAAAATACTTTGTTAAACTTGAAAAAAATCAAAAAATCAAAATGTTGTTAAAATTTGTTCGCAGTTGGTTTCGATTACACTACCGAACCTTGTTTATCCATTTGGATTCGTTGAAATTGATTGAAAACCATAGTGATAAAATGAAACGAATGTTCAACAATCAATTTCGATTCGCTTTCATCTTCTTTTGTTTCATTTTCTTGGATCAAATATTTGGTCTTCAGTACGAGTATCTCTCAATCTTAAACATTGAATTACACCACCTTCGTCACAATCCCTACATAATGTTGCACCAAATCACACCTAAAATGATGTGGTTCCAGACGGACTATGTAATGCTCATTGGAACTGTTACTACAGTGGCTACATTTGCTTTATTAAGTTTTAATTCGTGTCTGCCATCGAAATGGTGTCTTCTGTCTTCCGTGAATCGAGACCAAAGGCAATTGAAAATCGATCGCAAAACATTGCCACTAAAAGTGTCCACCCAAATCCGAGCCTTCAGTGCACGTGCCCGCACTGTGGTCAAATGTGTATCGTTTTCCTTCGAACTGGTCATTGTGCATTGCTATTGTTACTTTAATGTTTTCTTTGTCAATTCGGTCTATCGCACTTCGGTGCATTCTATTTGGATTTGGGCAGTTGCCTTTCCGCTGTATTTCTTCTATATTATCTATGGTAAGTTTTGGTTTTTGGGTTTTTGGTTTTTGGTTTTTGGTTTTTGGTTTTTGGTTTTTGGTTTTTGGTTTTTGGTTTTTGGTTTTTGGTTTTTGGTTTTTGGTTTTTGGTTTTTGGTTTTGGTTTTTGGTTTTTTGGTTTTTGGTTTTTGGTTTTTTGGTTTTTGGTTTTTGGTTTTTGGTTTTTGGTTTTTGGTTTTTGGTTTTTGGTTTTTGGTTTTTGGTTTTTGGTTTTTGGTTTTTGGTTTTTGGTTTTTGCATTTTGCATTTTGCCTTTTGCCTTTTGCCTTTTGCCATTTGCCTTTTGCCATTTGCCATTTGCCATTTGCCATTTGCCATTTGCCTTTTGCCTTTTGCCTTTTGCCTTTTGCCTTTTGCCTTTTGCCTTTTGCCTTTTGCCATTTGCCATTTGCCATTTGCCATTTGCCATTTGCCATTTGCCTTTTGCCATTTGCCTTTTGCCATTTGCCATTTGCCATTTGCCTTTTGCCATTTGCCTTTTGCCTTTTGCCATTTGCCATTTGCCTTTTGCCATTTGCCTTTTGCCATTTGCCATTTGCCATTTGCCATTTGCCATTTGCCTTTTGCCTTTTGCCTTTTGCCTTTTGCCTTTTGCCATTTGCCTTTTGCCATTTGCCTTTTGCCATTTTGCCATTTGCCATTTGCCATTTGCCATTTGCCATTTGCCTTTTGCCTTTTGCCTTTTGCCTTTTGCCTTTTGCCATTTGTCATTAGCCATTTGCCATTTGCCTTTTGCCTTTTGCCTTTTGCCTTTTGCCATTTGCCATTTGCCATTTGCCTTTTGCCTTTTGCCATTTGCCATTTGCCATTTGCCATTTGCCATTTGCCATTTGCCATTTGCCATTTGCCATTTGCCATTTGCCATTTGTCATTTGCCATTTGCCATTTGCCTTTTGCCTTTTGCCTTTTGCCATTTGCCATTTGCCATTTGCCATTTGCCATTTGCCATTTGCCATTTGCCATTTGCCATTTGCCATTTGCCATTTGCCATTTTGCTATTTGCCTTTTGCATTTTGCCTTTTGCATACTACCGTACTACATTGTCGAACAATGCTACCTGGGCTATCTGTCCATCTTTGCACAGAATATTCCATTTGTGCAGGGTTTCATTTACTTTTTGGTTTTCAGTGAAATTGTGGTGGTCTTCTTTATGTTGATTCGAGAGTGTGCCGCAGTGGTGAAGAATAACAGTCAGATTCTGTCTCAGTGTAGACACTTTTACATGAGACTGTTCTGTTTGGATGGTTACACGAACCAAACAGGACTATTGAACATACTCGCAATGTTGAAGGTGAGATGATTTTGTAAAAACATCATTTCTAATTAACAATTTCCCAAGGCCGAAGAAATGCACTGCTCTAGACGTTTTCACCCGTACGCATTCAAACTGCTCAACAATTATCGAATCACCTCAAAGACGTTTCATTTGTTAAATATAAAATTTTCGGTTTGTAAATGATTACCAAAATGTGTGTTTTATCACTTTTATCAGATACTGGTCTACATCAGTGTGGGGTACATGTTCATTTTAAAGAAGAAATGCAAATTTGATTGTTCCACTGTATGAATTGTAATCATTGAAGCATACTAACTAAGCAACTCAAAACATAAAATTCACCAAATAAAGTAAAAAAACACTTCATTTACAAAATATTAAATTTCGATTTTAATTGGAAAATGAGCACAAAAAGAATCGATCAACTCGAGAATCAATTAAAATGAATAGATAGAATGCATGAGTTTACAAATTGAATATTAAAAATTAAAAATTAAAGACTAGTCTTTCCAGTAAAAGTGAAAGTTGAAATTAGTTCAAATCTAAATTTTCTAACAAATCATTCAACACTTCGAGATCAAATTCTTCGGGTTCGACTGAGTTGTCCAAATCATCATTTGAACTTTGAGGAGGAGCTGCAACAGCAGCAGGAGCAGGTTCCACGAATGATCGATTCTGTAAAAATTAAACATGAATTGTAAATAAAATATAAAATAGAATAAAACAATAAAACACTTACATGTTTAGGATAGAATAGAGCATTGTTACTGGAACTAGATTGACAATCTTGAGACTGGCTCATGTTGATAGACATAGAAGCAAATTGGCGCTGAAGAAGTTGCTGTAATTGCGAATCTTTAATCTTTTGTTTGACAATCTCACAATAAGGCATAGGACAGTTTGCTTCCGCACAATGTTTCGCATGAAAACAACACAGCGAAATGAACTGTTTACAAATGGGACATTGTGTACCATCAGATTGCACTCTCTTCTTTGTACAACTTTTCGTATGTTTCACAACTCGTTTCATCTTAATACACACTCGAAGACGACAATTTGCATCATCTCGACATTGACAGACATGATAGAGACCTTGAAGACACCTATCAATAGATTGTTGGCGAGCTTCGATTGATGAGGTAGTGCCAGATACATTTGATGAATCGCCTGCTACATCCATCAGGGCTTGAGTTGACATGGTGAGGCACAGTGAGATGAGACTAACAAACCGAGATGAAGGATCAGACTGGAGAGCGGTGTGAGAGCGACAGGCAGACAATCACAAATCAAAAACTCAATACAGTAAACATCTGACTATTGTACGAGTTACACAGTGCAACTTTCCCTGACTGTACTAACAAATAATTAAACTTTGTTTTTTAATTTTGCTAAAAAAACAACAGAAACAACTGCAGTACTGCAAAATAGACACATTACAGTATGAATCATACTGTATTTGTACTGATAGGAATATTTAAACGTTCATGATATCTCAAGGATTGTGCATGAGACAGCCTGAGAGCTCAAAAGAAATATGTTGGCTCAACATATTGATCCGAAGGTGGCACATCACTTGCTGTAACATTAATGTTACAGTGCAATTGTGCAATTGCCAGAATAAACATTTTATTAAGATTGACAATTTAAATCGTTCAATTACGTTCAACAAATTCAATTGGTCCTTGATGCAATTGTTGTTTGGTGATATTTTCAGCTCTAACTTTATGAGCACTGAACTCTGAAATGGTTTGCAGTCGAGGGCACTGTGCCAGTGGTGCCAAAAGCTGTTCAAGGCAGCGTTTCATTTGGTCTGGATTGACGTGATTATCGTCGCCACCATTGTAATATTCACAAATGTCACACTTTAGAGGGTTGATGTCGACTTTGACCACTTGCAGGTTGGGCAGTGTCCATGGAAGCTGCAGCAGAGTGAGATTGTTGTGATGGGTCATGGTGAAGGACAGATCGAGTGATCTGACCGAGTCCAATCTAGGCATGTTCTCAGCTGGATCGAGGCTTTGTGGCCAGATGTACCAGACATCGAGTTTAAGGTGAATGAGATGGGTCAGTTGTGCCAGTGTGGTGAACAGTTGCGGAATGGTCATGTTCTCTGCCTCAGTATGCAAACTGGTGAGCGAACTCAAACGGGTGCAAACACTCTTGAGATGAGTGTCACCGACTCGGTCATCCGAGAGATTGAGCTTCGTAATACGACGACACAGTGCAACATCTAACTTGAGCAGTTTCGGAATCTGATCTGCTCCACCATATCCATGACTGATTCGCAGTGGTCGAGCACTGTGCTGGGCATAGCGTCTCAGTGACTCGTACAGCACATCCACAGCACAGTCAAGAGAATAAAAGTCAAATTGATCGAGTTGAGCCAAGATGGGCAGATCAATTTGAGTTGTTTCAAGCAGTGGGTCCATGTCCACATTGCGAGGATGCAATGCAAAATGAGACACAAAGTCGAGTGACAAATGCTTGAGCGATGACAACAAATTGATGGCATTGAAGAACGGACCAGAATGGCACTGAGGAATACAGTCGAGTTTAGTGTCATCTCTGATACGACGATAATATATTTTGAGTGTCACCAAAGTGGCTCTCAGCAGGTGCAACAATTTGGCCACAAGGCAAAGTTGAGCTGAATCAACACAATTCAGTGAGATGATCAGTTTGGACACATTCGCAAATGTCCGTGCCAAGCCAACTACATTCACACTTTTGAGTTGTTCAAAGTGAAATGAAGACGATTCACGAGGCAATTGTTCCTCCATTGTGGTGCCATCATCGTTCTTGAGATATTTCAATTGGGGAATTCTTAAATATGACCCCTCAATCAGATCAAAATCATTCCGACCAACTTTGATGGTCAAGGTACGAACACGCGAGGTGACACTCGGCTGCAGTTGTCTCCACCTGGGACAAACCTGACCAATGCGGACCAGATCGATTAGTGGCAGATCGGAGAAGATTGTGCCGAGACAGAGGTCGGGCTGGGTGTGGATACTCATGACTAGTTGGCAAGAGATTCAATTTGAAAGAGAAGAAACTAAAATGAAAATGTAATTTCAAGCTGGAGAAAAGAGTAACTGTTACTCAATAACAGCCAAGCCTAAAAATGTAAACATGCACCACTGTCTCGTGAGCAGGCATATCACAAGATATTTATAAAGTTAATGATAATATTAAATTAAAATTGCAAAGCACGTAGCACCATCTATTGATTCGTTTTGAAAGTGAAACTTGTTATGGTTATGCTGAGTACAGTTTTGCACTGATTGCATGCAATTGAAGAAAAAGCAAACAGACTATCTCAAGGTATTTTAGTAAATAGACCAATCAACTTTTGACCCTTTAATTTAATTTTGCATGGATTTTTTGCAACTCACCAGCTCAAACAGCCATCCTAAGTTATGATAAGATAAGATAAGAAGTTTTCCTTATTGATCTGTAGAAGCAATGCACATTTGAATGATTAATGCAAACAAATACTAATACAGAAAGATTTGTCAACTTGTGCACAAATCATTGATACACAATCAATGTTGATTGCATCGAAACATTTTTTCCATCACAAAAATGAGTCACACTTTCTCAACCAACTTTTTCGGATCTCGATCATCGATGATGTTGAGTGTTCGTTGATCTTTGATTGTTTTAGGCAAACCAAAATGTATCACTCGAATGTGAGTGATTATAGTTGATCGATGAGTGGCAGTGTAACCACATTGTTTGCATCGATATGGCTTGACATGCAGATGGATGGCTTGTTCGTGCCTCTTTCGAGTGATCGATTGAGTAAACGATTTATCACAATGACGACATGCGAATGGTCGTTCTCCGGAATGAATTAGAAGATGAGAGTCGAGATGTTGTTTTAGGGTAAATCGTTTTGAACACTCTTTACATCCAAAACGTTTCATATTTTGGTGAATTAGTTGGTGTCTTGCTAATTTCTCTTTCTCTTTAAATCGTTTATCACACAGGTCACATTGGAATGGACGTTCACCTGTGTGCACTCGAAGATGTCTCTGAAAATTGAATTTGAAGCCAAATGATTTCAGACAATGTGAACATTGCAAATTAGTAGTGCATTCAGTGGCAATTGATTCCTCTCCAATTGCATTGGTTGCATTGTCTTCTTGGTCATCATTGCCATCGGAATCAGTGTCTTCATCATCATCCAAAATCTGTATCCGTTTCGCTTTTTTCACACTTTCATTCGGCTGATCACTTTTACGCTTTCCACTTTTGTGAGGATTCACATTCGATTGAGCCAAATCACCGAAAACTTTTGTCTGACCATGTTTACGAGCCGACAAACGTACTCCGCTGGTTGATGGAGTCGATTGTTCGTTGTTGAGAACATCATTTTGGATGTTCATTTGAGTGTTGTTTGCAACGCTGATGTCGATATCCACTTGAGCCTTATCAAGATTTACTTCAAAGTCAGTTTCATCTTCATCTCTATCAGTCAAATCATCGTCCAAGTGATTGTTGTTGTTGTTCTCATGATCCAAATTACAAGCTTCATTTACACAATTTGTAGTTTCATCTTCATCATCGTTGTAATCAAATTCATCAGTTTGAATTTGTATGTTTTGTCCTTCAATCTGTTCACCGATGGAATTATCATTTAGTGCAGCATTTCTATTTAAATCCAATGGAATTGAAGTGATTGACAAACCTTGGAAACATTCCTGCTTGATGAGTGGTTCTGTGTTGATTGGGTTGGTGGGTGCTAGAGAAATGTCATTTGAGTTGATTAGTTGAGTGGTTTGATTGCTTTCCAATAAAACATGAACATTGTGTTGAGTTGTATCGTAAGATTCGTTTTCATTTTCTCTCGTCTCTGCATCGTCCCCAGAACTACAAATTCCCTTTTCACATTTCGTAACATTGTCATCATCAATCTCCTCTCCATCTTCTTCTTCATCATCGATTTATTGTTTGATCATTGATTCTGTGTTGATTGTGTTCGCCAGTGAGACCTCATTTTGCAGATTGATTTTATGTTCCTGTGCTCTGTTCAATGTGTCATTTGAATATTCATGCAAACACTTAGCACTCGATTGATCTGTGTTTGCCTGAGTTGGTTGTTGTAATATTGTGCCAAATGCAGAGAAATCGTGACTTTGTTGAGAGCCAATCTGTCCACTTTGAATCATGATCTCAATACTATTCCTGAGAGAAGCAAATTGACTGTCCACGGTGGCATCGATGTAATGAGTGAGCATTGACTTGAGTCCAGTCGCGTTGCATTCTAAGAGAGCCACAAGAGGATGAATCAGGACTTTCATTTTGAGTGAAAAAATGTCAAATTGAATACACAAAAAAATGCATGCAGCATTCTAGTTCAGTTTGAGTTCAGTTTTCTTTGTTCTGATCAAAACGAATCGATGAGCAAGAGGAGTTGAATGGTCAAAGGTAGCACTCGACTGTTTGGCCAACAGTGAGACGAGTCCAATGTTGTGTTGAGTGGGTGGTGATGCTGACGTCACAGTCGACTGCTACTATAGTGAGGGCTATCACGTGTCTTGCCAAACCTCACAGACAACTGCACTGCTAAGTTAGGTTCATTTGTTTTGAGTACAACCCGAACCTCAAAGCGTTGTGGCAGTGAATGTTTTGATCTAGAATTTTACACTCCCAAAAATCCAACGTGTAATTTCATCAAGATATTTTTATTTCTACACTGAGTTGAGCTGACATGAGCTGTACATTGTCCCACGAATGTCGAGTCATGTTGTCCTCATTGCTCACAGCCTCTACTGATGCCACTCGTGTGTGGTTGCGAGCTGAGATGGATCGAACAGTGGACCCAATGCTCGACTCGATCTTCAACAGACTCACAACCAAATTGACCAATGGACTGGGACGAACACAATCGGGTAGTGATGATGATAACTGTTTCCAAGTGAGGAGTCCAAATCAAAATCTTCAAGATCAATGCTCCAATAGCCATATACATCAACAATCCACTTTCAATCTTCAACACTCAACTTTATCTCACTTCAACCCGCAACTTTCTTACCAACCACAAAATGGCACAATTCATTTGAATTTTATTTTCGATCCTAAACTGAGGTCTCAATATCTCAATATCTAGTATCCAATAATATCTAATCATTTCAATTTCATTTTCAGCAATCAATTTAATCCCATGAAGATCGAGGAGGAAAATGAACCAATGCCATCATCAGGACAATCATCTTGGTATACACTAGTCTCGAATGTACAACCTAACCGTAATTGGAATGATAATGATGAATGTGTCGATGGAGGAATTGGAGTGAAGGAAGATGCTGATGATGACCAAGTGGATGAAGAATCATCTCGATTTGCGAAGAGACCAAAAATGGACACAATTCAACCAAACAATGAACAAGTAGAGGTGGCCAGACTGTCTTCATGGCAACCAACTGATAAAACACAATCGAACGATGATACGAGACAAGAAAGTGACAGAATGGAAAGTGAACAGAGTGAGGGTGAGTTGTTGTGTACAATGTTCCCAAAGTATTCTCATTGTTGTGTTCATTAGCCATCGACAATCGAGCAACCATGGAACATTGTTCTCGAGACAATTCTGATGAATCTATGGCGATTCAACAAGTGGAAATGTATGCAAACAATGCAATTGGAGAGGAATCCCGTTCTACTGAATGCACTACTATTCCAATTCAACCAAACCTTGCCCAACCAAATCGTCATTTGCAATGTTCATATTGTCTGAAATCATTTGTTCACAAATCTGATTTAACAAGACATCTTCGAGTGCACACAGGTGAACGTCCATTTCAGTGTGATCAGTGTGACAAACGATTTAAAGATAGCGGCTCATTAGCCAAGCACCAACAGATTCACCAAAATATCAAGAATTTTCAATGTCATGAATGTGGCAAACAGTTTAGTCGAACAGATCATTTTGCCTCTCATCTTCGTGTACATTCCGGAGAGCGACCATTTGCATGTCGACATTGTGCAAAGATGTTTACGAAATGGAGCGCTCGGAACCAGCACGAACAAGCCATCCATCTGCATATCAAGCCATATCGATGCAAACAATGTGGTCACAGTGCCACTCACCAATCACATGTAATCACTCACATTCGAATGGTTCATTTTGGTTTGCCTCAAACCTTCAAACAACAACGAGCACTCAACATCGTCGATGACCGAGATCCGAGAGAGTTGCTTGAGAAAGTGTGACTCACTTTGTGATTTTGAATGTTGTTGTTGGTTTGCGCATTGTGCAAATGATTGACCAAAATGTGTTTTATCACTTTCAGATATTGGTCTACAATGTAGACTCTACATCAGTGTGGCGTACATGTCCAATTTTAAGAAAAAAATGTAAATTTGATTGTTCCACTCTTTGAATACAATTACTACTAACATTATCATTATCAAAATGCATTATCCCATTTTGAACCCAATTTTCTGTGTTTGAACAGTGTTTTGCCATTTACCATCCACGCATTCGATTATTTGCTTAGACTATACGTACGTTGTACTTTCAACACTAAAATCGATTGATCAAAGATCATTGCCTCTCACACATACAAATAAACCTATGGTTACCAAACGTATTATCTTACTTTGTTATACACTTGCATCAGCAATGCCAATGTAAATATGACCAGATATTACTCGTCTTTTTGTATATGTCGTTGGGTGGATTATTCTCACGAGTTGGCTTCATTTGCTCCGTCTTCCAAATTGGCTTTGTATACAATTTGTGCTAAAATGCGTATTAACTTGGAAAGTCTGAATTCAAACACTGAATACAACATTTTGCTGATTGGCGAAATTGGCGCAGGAAAATCAGTTTTTGTCAATGCGTTTATGAATTATTCGAGATTTTGGTGCTTTAACGAAGCTAAAAATTGAAAAAAATGAAATTGTATTCAAAATTTTGAACTTGACAATCAAGAAGAAATTAAGTCTTTAATGATGGAAGAAATGAAATTTTACTAGTTAAAATATTAAAATCATGCTCCAACCTGCGTCACAAATCCCAGATGGTGCACATTCTAACTGATGGTTTTACAAATTCAATTGTTCCTTGATCCAACTGTAGTTTGGTGATATTTGTAGCTCTAACCTTATGAGATCTGAACTCTCAAATGGTGCGCAGTCGAGGGTGCCAGTGGTGCCAAAAAGCTGTTTAAAGCAGCGTTTCATTTGGTCTAGATTGGCCTGATTATCGTCAGCATCATCGTGATAATAACAAATGTCACAACTTAGACCGTAACTGTCGTACAAATAGACATTGATCACCTGCAGGTTGGGCAGTGTCCATGGAAGTTGCAGCAGAGTGAGATTGTGGTGATTGGTCATTTCAAAGGCCAGATCGAGTGATCTGATCGAGTCCAATCTAGGCATGTGATCGAGACTTTGTGGCCAGTCGTACCAGACATAGAATTCAAGGTGAATCAGCTGGGTCAGTTGTGAAAGTTTGGTGAACAGTTGCGGAATGGTCATGTTCTTTGTCACAGTAAGCAAACTGGTGAGTGAACTCAGTCGGGTGCAAATATTGTTGAGATGAGTGTCATCCGAGAGATTGAGCTTCGTAATACGACGACACAGTCCATCATCCAATTGAAGCAGTTTCGGAATTTGATCATCTTTACTATATCCATGACTAATTTGCAATGGTCGAGCACTGTGCTGGGCATAGCGTCTCAGTGACTCGTACAGCACATCTACAACATAATCCGGAGAATGAAAGTCAAATTGATCGAGTTGAGTCAATATGGGCAGATCAATTTGAGTTGTCTCAAGCAGTGGTTCCATGTGCTCATCATGAAGATGAAATGCAAAAGGAGACTGAAAGTCGAGTGACAAATGCTTGAGCGATGACAACAAATTGATGGCATTGAAAAAGGGGTCTGAATGGCACTGAGGAATACAGTTGAGTTCTTTCTCATTTCGGATACAACGATAATATATTTTGAGTGTCACCAAAGTGGCTCTCAGCAAGTGCAACAACTCGGCCACAAGACAAAGTTGAGCTGAGTCAACACAATTCAGTGAGATGACCAGTTTGGACACATTCGCAAATGTCCGTGCCAAGCCAACTACATTCACACTTTTAAGTTTTTCAACGTAAAATGAAGACGATTCACGAGGCAATTGTTCTCCCATTGTGGTGCCGTCGTCGTTCTTGAGATATTCCAATTAGGGAATTCTTAAATATGACCACTTAATCAGATCAAAATCATTCCGACCAACTTTGATGGTCAAGGCACGAACACGCGAAGTGACACTCGGCTGCAGTTGTCTCCACCTGGGACAAACCTGACCAATGCGGACAAGGTCAATTAGTGGAAGATCAGAGAAGATTGTGCTGAGACAGAGGTCGGGCTGAGTGTGGATACTCATGACGGTTGACAAGAGATTCAATTTGAAGGAGAAGAAAATGTAATTAAAATGTGATTTCAAGCTGAAGAAAAGAGCAACTGTTACTCAGTAACAGCCAAGTCTAAAAATGTAAACATGCACCACTGTCTCGTAAGCAGGCATCTCACAAGATATTTATAAAGTTAATATTAACTAAGATTGCAAAGCACGTAGCACCATCTATTGATTAGTTTTGAAGGTGAACTTGTTATGGTTATGCGGAGTACAGTTTTGCACTGATTGCATGCAATGGAAAGAAAGCATACTATCTCAAGGTATTTTAGTAAATTGATCAATCTACTTTTGACCCTTTAATTTAATTTTGCATGGATTTTTTCAACTCACCAGAACAAACAGCCAACCTTTAAGATATGATAAGATAAGAAGTTTTCCTTATTATTAATAGTTATTAATAAGTTATTAATCTGAAGAAGCAATTGCATTAATGCACATTTGAATGATTTATTACCAACAAACACGAATACAGAAAGATTTGTCAACTTGTGCACAAATCGTTGATGCAATCAATGGAGATTGCATCGAAACACTTTGAAAATCACAAAATGAGTCACACTTTCTCAACCAACTCTTTCGGATCTCGGTCATCGATGATGTTGAGTGCTCGTTGTTGTTTGATGGTTGGAGGCAAACCAAAATGTATCACTCGAATGTGAGTGAGTATAGCTGATTGGTAAGTGGCAGTGTGAGCACATTGTTTGCATCGATATGGCTTCACATGCAGATGGATGGCTTGTTCGTGCTTGATCCGAGTGATCGATTGCAGTGGCGTATTTAGGGGTCCGCGAACTCCGCGTGCGCGGAGTTGAGATTTTTGAGATAGTATTGCCAGTATAGATCAGTGGCGATTGACCATTAGGCTATAGGCATTGGCCAATAGACTATCCCTTGCTCCGCGGACCTGGAAAAATTTTCTGGATACGCCACTGATCGATTGAGTAAACGATTTATCACATTGCAATGACGACATTTGAATGGTCGCTCTCCGGAATGTGTTAGAAGATGAGAGTCGAGATGTTGTTTTAGGGTAAATCGTTTTTCACACTCTTTACATCCAAAACGTTTCATATTTTGGTGAATTAGTTGGTGTCTTTTTAATTTGTCTTTCTGTTTAAATCGTTTGTCACACTGGTCACATTGGAATGGACGTTCACCGGTGTGCACTCGAAGATGTTGCTTGAATTTGGAATTGAAGTCAAATGATTTAAGACAATGTGAACATTTCAAATTAGTAGTGCATTCAGTTGCAATTGAATCCTCTCCAATTGCATTGTTTGCATTTTCTTCTTGGTCACAAGAATCAGTGTCTTCATCGTCATTTAAAATCTGTTTGCGTTTCGCTTTTTTCACACTTTCATTCGCCTGATCACTTTTACGCTTTCCGCTTTTGTGAGGATTCACATTCGATAGAGCCAAATCACCGAAAACTTTTGTCTGAACATGTTTACAAACCGACGAACTTACTCCGCTGGTTGATGCAGTCAATTGTTCGTTGTTGAGAACATCATTTTCGATGTTCATTTGAGTGTTGTTTGTAACACAGATCTCGATATCCACTTGAGCCTCATCAAAATTAACTTCAAAATCAGTTTCATTTCCATCTCTATCAGTCAAATCATCCTCCAAGTGATTGTTGTTGTTCTCATGATCCAAATTGCAAACTTCATTTACCCAATTAGGTTGATGTAAATGTTCATCTGCACCATTATCATCATCGTTGCCTTCAAATTCATTAGTTTGAATTTGTGTGTTATGTCCTTCATTCTGCTCGCCAATGGAAATGTCGTTTTGTGTAGCATTATTGGGGAAATCCATTGGAATTGAAGTGATTGACAAACCTTGGAAGCATTCCTGCTTGACGAGTGGTTCAGTGTTGACAAGGTTGGTGGGTGATAGTGATGGGGAAATGTCATTTGAGATGATTAGTTGAGTGGTTTGATTGTTTTCCATTAAAACTTGAAAATTGTGTTGAATTGTATCGTAAAATTCATCTTCATTTTCTCTTGTTTCTGCATCATCCCCAGAACTACAAATTCTTTTTTCACATTTTGCAACATTATCACCATCAATCACTTCTCCAATTTCTTCTTCGTCATCGAATTCTTGTTTGATCTTTGGATCAATGTTGATTGTGTTGGCCTGTGAGGCCTCACTTTGTAGAGTGTTTTGATGTTCCTGCGCTCTTGTCAATGTGTCATTTAAATATTCATGTGAACACGGAGCACTCGATTGATCTGTGTTTGCTTGAGTTCTTGGTGTTGGTAATGTTGTGCCAAATGCAGTGACATTGTAACTTTGTTGAGGACCAATCATGCCCGACTGAATCATCGCCTCAATACTATTCCTGAGAGAGGCAAATTGACTGTCCACGGTGGCATCGATGTAATGAGTGAGCAGTGACTTGAGTCTATTGGCGTTGCATTCCACGAGTGCCAAAAGAGGATGAATCGGGATTTCCATTTCGAGTGAAAAAATAACAAATTGAATACACACAAAATATGCAGCATTCGAGTTCAATTTGAGTTCAATTTTCTTTGTTCTGATCAAAACAAATCGGTGAGCAGGAGGAGTGGAATGGTCAAAGGTAGCACTCGACTGTTTGGCCAACAGTGAGACGAGTCCAATGTTGTGTTGAGTGGGTGGTGATGGTCACAGTCGACTGCTACTATAGTGAGGGCTATCACGTGTCTTCACAATGCCCGAAAACAAAATTTTTTATCTCTCCTTCAAGTTTTGTCTTCAAGTGTCTCAAGTGGTGAGGTTTTTGGATCTTTTCCCCCCAGTTTGTGGGTCTGGGAGATTCCTCAGATGAGTTGATAAATCTTATACCCCATTTGTTGAGCTGATAGAATTCCATAACGAATTCATGAATCTTTTCCCACAATTGGAGGTCCGTGAAACTTTAAAATTGGATAGTTAGGTCTTATCCCCCTGTTGGCTTATTGGGGAAGATTGCCCAGTTAAGTTGTTAAAATCCCCTTAAATTAGATTAATTTTAGGGAGTGCTTGGAAATGTTTGTGTGGAATTCCGTTAGTCTACAAATCGAATTATTTACCAATTAAAGCAAAACTCGAATAACGCGTTAACGAAAAAACTATTGGTCCAATAGTATTGGACATAGTAAAATGAGACTAAAGACAAAAAGATAGTGCTATTTTTACTGATCGAATGGTGTAATTTATAAACAGGTGTGAACAAAAGAAGTTCCTGATAAAACAAAAACAGACAAATTATTGTTGTTTTTTTGCTTGAAGAAATTCAACAATGAATTCAAAAAGTAAAGGAGTATGGCCAAATTAACAATTTTTCTTACAATGGGATTTGACCTATACCAGAGTGTAGTACTCATCTAAGGATACAAAAAAGTCATTAGGACCTAGGGTCCGGGAGACGTCGTTTCGGTACAAAATGGCGGACAAAGTTCCAAAACTCACTTATAGCTATACGTCAAAAATATGAATGTCATTATACATTTTTGAATACTATAGCTTTATACAAATAAAATTTTACTGGAATAATGTTCTAATAGTCTTCAAATGGCTCCGATAAAATTAAATTGTGCCCAGGGTCCACCAGGTGGCGCTTTAGACAAAAATTTAAAAAAAATAAAAGTTAAATGTTTTTCCTAAAGCGCCACCTGGTGGACCCTATGGCTTAATTTAATTTACTTTGTCTCTGGGGGAACTTTGGAATCGTATAACAGTGAAATCCAGTTTATCTAAAACTTTTATAGAAAATAATGAAAAATTTATTCATATTTTTTCACGTATAGCTATACGTGAGTTTTGGAACTTTGTCCGCCATTTTGTACCGAAACGACGTCTCCCGGACCCTAGTTCCCAATGACTTTTTTGTATCCTTAGATGAGTACTACACTCTGGTATAGGTCAAATCCCATTGTAAGAAAATTGTTAATTTGGCCATACTCCTTTCAAGCCAATTTGGTAAGCCACAATTATTTTCGGCTTTTATATTGTTGGAAATAATTTGAATACGGAGTGTAGAAAGCTGTTAGTGAATTCTCATTGGTGATTTAGGTGTGGAGTGTGTCTAGGTTTTGGTTTAGGTTAGGTGCCGGTTTAGTGTAGTGGTGGTGTTACGTTGGTGAAGTCGTTATGTAATTATGGGGTAGGAGTAGGGCAAGTAGGGTTAGGGCGCCGCTGCCAGCTTGCTTTCAGCTGTTTCGTACAAGTTCCAGAACGTTAGTTTTGCGGGACTTGTACGAAATTTTATCTTTAAGTCAATGAATAAATAAATAAATTCATTTGGATTGGATTCAAGCCAATTGGATAGTTTGGGTGCTACATTTACTTGGTATTAAGCTTGAAAAAGTTAGAAATTGTCAGTTTTGGGTAACTCTAATTTAATTTATGATTCAAAAACGGTAACCACCAATTAAAGAATGAGATTCTAATTCTCAATGTGGAATATTTCCAGCATACTAACTGATACTTGGATCTAACATCCAAACAAAAAAGAAAAAATTCTTGAAGCGCAATTTCAAAGTTTAAATAACCCAACTACCAATTATATTTTCAGAACAACCAATGGAGTTGTAAAATCAAATTTTAAACAGTTGTGGAATCATCCTAGAGCACAAACTGGGGGATATGATCCAACAACCCAACCAGGAAATCTCCCCGACCTACAAACTGAGGGAAAAATCCTAAACCCCAACCAGGGAATCTCCCCTACCCACAAATTGGGGGAAAAGATCCAAAACCCCAACCGGGGAATCTCCCCAACCCACAAACTTGGGGAAAAGATCCAAAAACCCCCACCGGGAAACCACCCCCGTCCCACCAACTGGGGGGATACGATACAACAACCCAACCGGGGAATCTCGGCTAGCCAACTTTCATAAAATGTTCAATCTTATTAGATTCCCAGGCCTCGAATTAGTTTTAACTTCGCTTGTAAACTTCTTAAAACCTAAATTTCGCTATTTCATGGCGCCCTCTGGTGGCGCCTTGACACCCAACCACAAAATGGTCATCATATTCGGATTCCCAGACCTCGAAATAGTCAGTAAGCCACTCGTCACCTCCACAGACTCAATTTCATCATTTTCGAACGCCCCCCTGGTGGCGCCCTGACGCCCAATCACAAAATAATCAACATATTCGGATTCCCTGACCTCGAAATAGTCAGTAAGCCACTCGTCACCTAACCACAGACTCAATTTCCCCGTTCATCCAAATAGTTGACCCATCCAATGTTCCAGGAACAGTATCTCGGTCAAAACAACATGTACTGAGTCGTCATTGAGTGATTTGGAAACTTCAGAACATACTGAATCTAGGAGTAAAGACAAAACTTGAAGGAGAGATAAAAATTTTTGTTTTCGGGCATTGTGCCTTGTCAGACCTCACAGACAACTGCACTGCTAAGTTAGGTTCATTTGTTTTGAGTACAGCCTGAACCTCAAAGCGTGGTGTCTGTAAAAGTTTTAATCTAGAGTTTTACACTCCCAAAAATTCAATTGGATCCAACGATAACGTGTTATTTCATCTAGATTTGTTTATTCCATCACAATGAGTTGTACATTGTCTCACGAATGTCGAGTCATGTTGTCCTCATTGCTCACAGCCTCTAATGATGCCACTTGTGTGTGGTTGCGAGCTGAGATGGATCGAACAGTGGACCCAATGCTCGACTCGATCTTCAACAGACTCACAACCAAATTGACCAATGGACTGGGACGAACACAATCGGGTAGTGATGATGATAACTGTTTCCAAGTGAGGAGTCCAAATCAAAATCTTCAAGATCAATGCTCCAATAGCCATATACATCAACAATCCACTTTCAATCTTCAACACTCAACTTTATCTCACTTCAACCCGCAACTTTCTTACCAACCACAAAATGGCACAATTCATTTGAATTTTATTTTCGATCCTAAACTGAGGTCTCAATATCTCAATATCTAGTATCCAATAATATCTAAACATTTCAAATTCATTTTCAGCAATCAATTTAATCCCATGAAGATCGAGGAGGAAAGCGAACCAATGCCATCATCAGGAGTCCTGATTCAGGACAATCATCTTGGTGTACACCAGTCTCGAATGAACAACCGAACCGTAATTGGAATGATAATGATGAATGTGTCGATGGAGAAATTGAGGTGAAGGAAGAAGATGCTGATGATGACCAAGTGGATGAAGAATCATCTCGATCTGTGAAAAGACCAAAAATGGACACAACTCAACCAAACAATGCACAAGTAGAGGTGGCCAGACTCCAGATGTCTTTATGGCAACCAACTGATGAAACACAATCGAACGATGATACGAGACAAGAAAGTGACAGAATGGAAAGTGAACAGAGTGCGGGTGAGTTGTTGTGTACAATAGAGAGTATCGAAAAGACGATTTTTGACATTTTGATGAGGCCTGAGGTTAAAAACGATGTCTCGTGGTGTAGACAATGTAATTCCGGAGTTTGGTCCAAATCGGTCAACATCTAGGTGTTTCCCCAGAGTCCTGGATTTTAAACGGGAAAAAGATGGAGAAATGGCTGCAGTTTTGACCCATTTTCTAGATCTCAGCAACTACGTGGGATATTGGTGTGATTTTACTTGGATTTACTAATTTGAGTACTGGGAATTCGATAGAGACATCAAAAACTGGGTCTAGAGGGTCCTAGGACCGGAAATAGATGATTCAAAGTGGCAAAAATGGCAAAAATATGAATATTCATGAAAATAATCACATTGATTGGTCAAATAATATTCATATATATATAGTATATCCTTAAATATTCCAATCCTGGGACTCTGGGGCCCTAGGGTCAACTTTAAAATTAATTGATGAAATATGGTCATGTGATATGTCAAAATGCACGAAATAACAAGGCGATTCTTGTGTGACATACTAATTCTAAGTATGATGTTTATTTTGTGATCCGGTATTAGATCTTATCCCACAAATGGTGGATTGGGGAAGTTCCTCAAATTGGACGATTTTTATCCAACAGTTGGTAGGTCGAGGAGTTTCTCCAAATTGGGTAGATTGTTTTATCCCACAATTGGTTGGTCTGGGAGTTTCTTCAAATTGGGTGGATTGTTTTATCCCACAATTGGTTGGTCGGGGAGTTTCTTCAAATTGGATGGATTGTTTTATCCCACAATTGGTTGGTCGGGGAGTTTCTTCAAATTGGATGGATTGTTTTATCCCACAATTGGTTGGTCGGGGAGTTTCTTCAAATTGGGTGGATTGTTTTATCCCACAATTGGTTGGTCGGAAAGTTTATTCAAATTGGGTAGATTGTTTTATCCCACAATTGGTTGGTCCGGGAGTACCTTCAAATTGGGGGAAAGTTATATCCCACAAATGATGGACCGGAGAGTACCTTCAAATTGGGGGAATTAGTCTTATCCAACAATTGGTGGGCAGGAAAGTTGCTTCAAATTGGCTGATTCTGATCCCACTCTTAATTGCTTGATTGGGAGATAAACAAAAAACAACACAAGGTTAGTGTTCTCATTCAATCGTCTAACATTTAAAGAATCCACCAGACAAACCAAATGTAGAAGAGGATTAACTCATTAAATTTGAGTAATCTTTTTAGTCTACCAATTTCAGAATGGATTTTGGTGAATGCCACATAAAGCTTTGAGAATCCATTTTCCAATAGATTAACGATTTCAATTTTTTGCATTGGAATGAATCTTCTCTTTCCTCTTCTCCTCCTCTTGTAAAAAGTTGATGATTTTCTTTAGGGACAGGTCTGTTCCTAGTTTTTGGTATGAGAAGACATTGTCGATGTAACTTTTTGGTTAAATACACTCAATCACTGTCAATCATATGATGCTATGAATGGTATAAACATAAACAGCCGTCACAACACAATCACAAACAATGGTTCATTGTAAATGAATTTGAATACACTCAGCGACATACCATGGTATTATTAACACTTATTTGTTATTAGATTATTATGGTAAATTTCATAAGGTTTATGGTATTATTTAATTTTTTAATGGTAAAAATAATTCTTTTTATGGCCAATTTCAATATTTTTAATGGCCAGATTAATTAGGTGCCTACACAAACAATCAAATGGAAACATCTCCTCTGCATATCAATTGTTAGGTAAAATCAAAAAACAAAAATGTTTAGAAACATCATTTGTGGGATAAGATCAGTTAACTCATATTAGGAACCAACCCGACAAACCCATAATGAGAAAAAGCCAACCACTCAATTTGAAGAAACTCCCCGACCTACCAATTGTGGGATAAAACAATCTACCCAATTTGAGGTACTTCCCCAATCCACCATTTGTGGTATAAGATCTAATTAACAAGTTAACCCAAACGCTTCGCGTTCGCGGTGTTTCACTCCGCTCACTGCTCGCGTTTGTGGTCAACTTGTTAAAACCCGCCGCTTGCAGCGGCGGGTTGATACTGTAGAGACATTTTCTTTTAAAAAGCAAAACATTTTTCTATATTCTGGCACAATTGAAGACTGTGGATATTTCTTTTCAAAGGATTAGACAAAATCATATGCATACTGCTATTTCGATTTATGTTAAGTTTGTCCATATCTTCAAAATCTTTTAAAAATCAATCCTCTGACTCTGATTTGTTCAATTTGTAGTTTATTTTTATAGTAAATAATTCGAAAATTCTTGGTTTTAAATCAGTAAATCTCACACAGAGCTCGAATAATACAGTGTCTGTGTGAAATACACTTTGCGTTGTCAATTTCGTATTGAAAATATGCAATGATGTACATGAATACATACACCATATACGAGATAATAATTTTAAATAGCTTACACTGCTAACTGAATTCACTTCTCGTCATTTAGACTATTGTTCATTTTAGACAATTTCTTAATTTTTCGTAAATATTCGCAAGTCAAACTCTTAGGTTTCCGAATTTATGGTGTACATTCTGCCAAATGCAGCATTCTGTTATACCATGCAGCTGAACATTTAGTATTTCTAAATAAGTAAACTTGCGTTATTCAAGAACTTTGTAATTTATATTTCTAAGTCGAAAGCATTCACTAAGCGTCATTGTAACTCTCAAGATTTTTAAGAAATTTTTTAATTGGGTTTTCGAGAGAATGCAACCACAATTTGGTTACGTCTTGTGAGCTCTCTCAAAAGAAATCCAAGATTTTATCATATTTAGAAAAAATATTTCAGAAAAAATGAGGAAAACATTTTGAATTAAGTGGTGGTTAATTTGTGGTCGACATATGTCAATGGGCCCAATGTATTTCAAACGCAAAATTTCATTTTGCGTTTGAACCTTTTTACTCCCTAAACCAGTATACCGTTTTTCAAGCAATATATTAAATTAAAGGTAAATGTATGATCTTGAGAAATGACAATCTGAAATTTTTTTACTTCTATATATTTTAAAAACGATATGTTCTCAAATGGCCAAAAATAGTGTTATTTATACATTTGATTGTAAATTTGCTTGTACATTTGTTTTCTTAACTCATCTCAAATAAAAAAATCTGATTCTGAGTATTACATTGGATTCTGTGTTAAAAATTATATAAGAATAAATTTTTTTAACTCAATGTATTAACTCAATTATTTAATAAAGCGACCGTACGCTTGCTCTTTGAGTAAAGTTGCGTGCCTTAAATAAATAAATTTTTAGTCTTTAAAAGTATTTCAGGTAGTTTCTAAAAGAAAATATCCAATCGAATGTCTACTTCAACTGTACATTGTAAAGTGTACATCTTCCATCAATCAATCAAACAGTGTGCCAGTGAACACACAACCTTGCCTGAAATTGTAAACCTCTTCGTTTACTAAAAAAAAGCACATGCGCAGTAGCGACCTGCCAAACGAAACAATATACTGGTGGAGTTTCAAAAAACTTAGAGCTGGGAAAGTTTCCGGAAAAGTTGAGAAACTTTCCGGAAACTTCGTTTTTTCAAAACGTACATGGGAAAGTTCCCGGAAGTTTTCAAAAATATTTCCGGAAACTTTCCCAAATCCATGGATCAAGGGTCATAACCATGGATTCTATCATCTCTCTACTGCGCATGTCCGTCGTACCTTCCACCATGCTTGTGCCCGACACGACGATGACAACCACGATTTTCAAAATTACTTTAATGTAGTTAGAGATATCGGATCACAAAATAAACATCATACTTAGAATTAGTATGCTACACAATAATCGCCTTGTTATTTCGAGCATTTTGACATATCACATGACCATATTTCATCAATTAATTTTGAAAGTTGATCCTAGGGTCCCAGGATCATAGGATTGGAATATTTTTGAATACACTACATTAATCAGTATTATTTGATCAAATAATATGATTATTTTCATGGAAATCCAAATTTTTGCCATTTTTGCCACTTTGAATCCTTTATTTCCGGTCCTAGGACCCTCTGAGTCCAATTTTTGATGTCTCTATCGAATTCCCAGTACTCGAATTAGTAAATCCAAGTAAAATCACACCAATATCTCACGTAGTTGCTGAGATCTAGAAAATCGGTCAAAACTGCAGTCATTTCCCCATCTTTTTCCCGTTTAAAATCCAGGACCCCGGGGAAACACCTAGATGTTGACCGATTTGGACCAAACTCAGGAATTACATTGTCTACACCACAAGACATCGTTTTTAACCTCAGGCCTTATCAAAATGTCAAAAATCGTCTTTTCGATACTCTCTAATAAGCAGGATGAATTAACTTTTCCCAACCGAATTGATTGATCAGGGAGGTGGTGATTTGTGCAGTGTGGGAACTTGCGTTGTCTTGATGGAATATTATTTTGTGATTACGAAGAGATGGTCGATTGTTCCACAAAGCAACTCGAACTCGATCCAACACTTGGCAATAGTAATTCGAGTTCACTGTAGAGCCCTCAGGGAGAAACTCGAAGTGAATGATTCCAAAAAATGTCCCAAAACACCAAAATCATCACTTTTCGGCAGTGAATGCTCGGCTTAGGACAAAACAACTTCTTATTTTCCAATTTGCCACTTTTGCGCCAATGTCGAGCAGCGGTGGAATAATCAAAAAATATCATTTTTTCGTCACATGTCACGAGATATTTTAGGAAATTTGGCTCTTCTTGTAATTTAGAAAGTAAAAGAAGCACAAGCAAACTTTCTGTTTGCCTTTTGCTTTTCGGTGATCGGGTAAGGAACATACTTGTCCAACTTCAAAACATAGCCAAGCCGCTTCATGTGGCGATATATTGTAGATGGCGAAACCATAAAGTATTCAGCCATGTCAACAGTGAGTGCAAGTGGATTAGCTTCGATGTAGAGAATCAGTTCTTGGTCAATTACATAAGATAGGCGGCCAGTCCGAACTTGATCAGTATTTGCGTAAAACCCAAGAGAATATCGTTCAAACCACTTTTGAATAAGTGATTCACTGAAAGTTTTTTTCACCAAAAATACCACTCAACTGACGATGAGCTTCTTCTACAGTCATTTTCGAAGCAAACAAATACAACAAAATAGTCCGCTTTTGCTTGCGATCCAAAGTGGAAGCAATCTTTGCAGCAACACTTTCACATGGAAAAATAAGTTGATGTACATTCGGTGGTTCAGTCACTTTGTCGAATTGAGAAAAGGCAACATTGGACAAATCACTAAAAGGTTGGCGACCTTGTATTCTGTCTTGGTTCATCTCAACCACAGAAGCATAGCTCACAGAATTGTCGGGTAAGTTAGTGTTAGGCAAGAATTCGAGCTCACATTCGATCGGAAGCATGCACTGGTCACTAATTTGAGTCTCGCTTTGTTCAGGTAGCTGATTGTTATCAGGGATCGATTGATGCCAACCGGTGAGAATGCTAAAATCGCCTCGATTAAATTGGCTGTAAAGATTTACGACGTAAGAATATGATATAAAGTCACTGCCGTAATAGCTGGTTAGCTGTCGGAACGCCTCAGCCTTAGAATGACCATTTCGATACTCCACATAGACAGCGTCATGCTTTGAAGGTAGCATTTTGTCAGATCAAAAGTGCAATCAACCAAATTGGCGGGAACTTGATCAATAAACACAGTGAAGGGAGCAAAACATAAACAAACAGGTGGCCGTTGACTGTCCAGTGCGGCAGTACGCCTATTTACACATTGGTCTATTTTAACAATATTTGGTTAAAAATGTATTAGTGGCGTCATCTAGTTATAACAATGAACTCTTACGAACTACTGAACTGAACTAATACAATCAAACCAATGACGATTCCTCGTTCCCCAAATAGTAAAGAACAGTCATATTAAATCCAAATTTGATCAACATTCTCAAGAATGAGCAAATTGAAAGCAATGTGAGAGCACAGGTAGGAAAGGAACTCTCAATGTGACCGTGCTGGTGATGGTGCTTTCCAATTGAATTCTGTCTGCACATTTTGTGTATTTAAATTGAAAATAAAACAAACTATAGAATGTATGATTTATTATAAATTGGAGTACAACACTTAACTTTCTGTCGGAACTTGGGCAATTCATAAATAAATCATCAAAATGATCAATATTGAAGCAATCGGGGATCAATGTATCCATACACTTGGACAATCACAATGAGTCACACTTTCTCCACCAACTCTCTCGGATCTCGGTAATCGATGATGTTGAGTGCTCGTTGTTGTTTGATTGTCCGAGGCAAACCAAAATGGACCTCTCGAATGTGAGTGATTATGTGTACTCGTTGAGTGGCAGTGTGACCACATTGTTTACATCGATATGGCTTCACATGCAGATGGATGGCTTGTTCGTGCATGTTCCGAGTGAACGATGTAGTAAACGACTTATCACAATGACGACATTCGAATGGTCGTACTCCGGAATGTGTTCGGAGATGATCGTCAAGATGGTTCTTTTGAGAGAATTGTTTTTTACACTCATGACACCGAAAACGTTTGATATTTTGATGAATCAGTTGGTGTCTTGTTAATTTGTCTCTCTGTTTAAATCGTTTGTCACACAGGTCACAGTGAAATGGACGTTCACCTGTGTGCACTCGAAGATGTTCCTTCAATTTGAACCTGCAGTCAAATGATTTCAGACAATGTGAACATTGAAATTGACGATTCGAATGGGCAAGGTTTGGATGAATTGTATTAGTAGTGCATTCAGTGGCCATTGATTCCTCTCCAATTGCATTGTTTGCACTGTCTTCTTGGTCACCTGAATCAGTGTCTTCATCGTCATTTAAAATCTGTTTGAGTTTCGCTTTTTTCACACTTTCATTCACTTGAACACTTTTGCGCTTTCCACTGTTGCGAGGATTCGCATTCGATTGAGCCAAATCACAGAAAACTTTTGACTGAACTCTTTTACGAGTCGATAATCGAACTCCACTGGTTGATGGAGTTGATTGTTCACTGTTGATAACATTTTCTTCATCATTTTGAATGTTCATTTGAGTGTTGCTTGTAACACTGACATCCAATTGTGCCTCATCAAGATTTACTTCAAAGTCAGTTTAATCTTCATCTCTTTCAGTCAAATTGTCGTCCAAGTGATTGTTGTTGTTGTTCTCATGATCCAAATTGCAAACTTCATTTGCACTATTAGCTAGATTCGAATATTCATTTTCAACATCTTCATAGCAATCATAATCCAAATCGACATTGCCATCGAATTAATCAGTTTGAATTTGTGTGTTTTGTCCTTCAATCTGTTCATCGATGGCTATATCATTTAGGGCAGCTGCATTTATGTCGAAATCCAATGGAATTGAAGTGATTGATGAACCTTGGAGAAATTCCTGCTTGATTAGTGATTCGGTGTTGATTGGGTTGGTGAGTGATGGTGATGGTGAAATTTCATTTGAGATGATTAGTTGAGTGTTTTCTAACGTATTATGAACATTGAGTTGAGTTGTATCGTAAGATTCATCTCCATTTTTGCCAGTCTCTGCATCATCCCCAGAAGTATCATCGTAATTTTCACGAAACGAAGTGCAAATTCCTTTTACACATTTCTCATATTTCGCAACATCGTCAATCTCTTTTCCATCTTCTTCGTCGTCGTCGTCAAATTCTTGTTTGATCATTGATTCAGTGTTGAATGTGTTGGACAGTGGAACCAAATTTTGCAGATTATTTTGATGTTCCTGTGTGTTGGTCAATTGGCCATTTGAATATTCATGTGAACACTCATCACTCGATTGATCGGTGTTTGTGTGAGTTTGTGGTGGTAATGTCATGCCAAAGTGAGTGCCATCACAGTTCGGGCCAATCACGCCCGACTGAATCATCGTCTCAATACTATTCCTGAGAGAGGCAAATTGACTGTCCACGGTGGCATCGATGTAATGAGTGAGCAGTGACTTGAGTCCAGTCGCGTGGCATTCCACGAGTGCCAGAAGAGGATGAACCGGAACTTGCATTTTGAGTGAAAAATTAACAAAATAAATTAAAGTGAAATACACAAAATGCATGCACAATTCGTGTTCAGTGCGAGTGCAGTCTTCTTTGTTATGATCAAAACAAACTGATGAGCAGGAGGAGTGGAATGGTCAAAGGTTACTCGCAGCCACTCATCGACCACTACCACTACATTTGAAATAATGTTCATTTGCAGTATCTACAACTGTATCTGAAACTTTCCTGTCCGGAAGTGTTCTGTCTGTTTGTACAATCAAACCAAGGTCACAGTACAATTCCTCGTTCCCCAAATAGTAAAGAACAGTCATATTAAATCCAAATTTGATCAACATTCTCAAGTACAAACAAATTGAAAACTGTTTTAATTGAACAAAAACTATAAATTTCAAGTTCATTTCCTTTTCCTGTGTTATCGTTTGTTTGTACAATCAAACCAAGGTCACAGTACGATTCCTCGTTCCCCAAATAGTAAAGAACAGTCATATTAAATCCAAATTTGATCAACATTCTCAAGAATGAGCAAATTGAAAACTGTTTTAATTGAACAAAAACTATAAATTTCAAGTTCATTTCCTTTTCCTGTGTTATCGTTTGTTTGTACAATCAAACCAATGTCACAGTACGATTCCTCGTTTCCCAAATAGTAAAGCACAGTAATATTAAATCCAAGTTTGAAAGATATTTAAGATATAGTACGAGCAAATTGAAAACTGTTTTAATTGAACAAAAACTATAAATTTCAAGTTCATTTCCTTTTCCTGTGTTATCGTTTGTTTGTACAATCAAACCAAAGTCACAGTACGATTCCTCGTTCCCCAAATAGTAAAGAACAGTCATATTAAATCCAAATTTGATCAACATTCTCAAGTACGAACAAATTGAAAACTGTTTTAATTGAACAAAAACTATAAATTTCAAGTTCATTTCCTTTTCCTGTGTTATCGTTTGTTTGTACAATCAAACCAATGTCACAGTACGATTCCTCGTTCCCCAAATAGTAAAGAACAGTCATATTAAATCCAAATTTGATCAAAATTCTCAAGTACGAGCAAATTGAAAGCAATGTGAGAGCATAGGTAGAAAAGGAACACTCAATGTGACCGTGCTGGTGATGGTGCTTTTCTATTTCTATTTGAATTCTATCTGCACATAGGCCTAAAGTTTAGGCCCTAAACCTTACATCGCCCAACACCCACACCAAATAGCTTTTCCTAACACCAAACAACGGCCAGCTAACACTCCAAAAAGCCACCAAATTCATCCTAAGCCTGAACCTAAGCGAATTTTCCTATCTTAACACACCTAACCACACTTCTCTATTCTAACACCTACCACCGAAGACACCTGCAATGTGGTGATTGGTGAGTACTTAATATAAATAACATTAAATTAGACATATAAGAGGTTACTAAAATTTTTAATTTTTTGTAAACTTTGACGATTTGATTTGAAGTGAAGCAGCAAAGTACTAAGTAGTAGAGTACTAAGAGGCCATACTTTAATCACGTGATCAAGAAAATCGACTTTTTTGGACTCCCTCATCCCCCCATGTGATCAGTTCGTGATCAATGGCCAGACCCCCCTCCCAGACATACAATTTGTAATCAAGCCGTATTTATACCCATTCCAGATAGCTTAGATAGCCTACCCAATTGACCTACTATTTACACAAATGTTACATACACTTTTGCAAGCTTTGGTTGGCACATTGAATCAATTCATAATAATACAATTTTGAAAAAATTTTTCTTTTAAAATATCATCTGAATTTGATCAGACCCCTTTCACTTTTTTGGTGATCAACAAGTGATCATTTGTCAAATCTCTCCTCCCTCCAGCCATTGAACACGTGATTAAAGTATGGCCCCTAAAGTGCCAAAGTGCCAAAATAATGAAATAGCAAAGTAGCCGAGTACAATTTCGCTACAAAAAATTTGTTTGTAAATTGGCTTTTTCAATCGAGATCTCGAGCGAAGCCTTTATGTTTGCATCACAGCTTTTGAACATGAAATGTTTACTTTAATAAAGCCAAATACGGTTTAAACATATATTAAACATATACGCAGTAAACCCATAAATTATAGGACTCAAATGTCAAATTAAAAGGAATTTTTGTAATGAGTTATTTGTAATTGACGTGAGTTGTTTTGATGTGTTGTGCGATGCACAATAGGTTTCAGTGACAAGTAATTAACAAAACTAAATGACAAATGTCAATGTCTAACGAAGAAATATAGTTAAAATTAACATTTAGGATTAAGCAGCTTATCAACCATGAAACCATCTGTCAGTTGTGCATTGGTTTATTGTGTTTAACGTTCCCACCTGAACAAACAAACAATAACACAAATTCACATCACAATTCGAAATGATCATCCCAGTGAAACTTATTATCACTTTGTGCTATCTCATCAGATCGCTCAAACTGTTTCTCTTTGTAGGCAATGAATTTGTTGATGATGGCTTGATGATCGTGAAGATAGAAGACCCATGCTGAAGGTATTTCGGTCACGACATTGTGATTAGGATTAGCACTGTAATAAGTGATATGAGAATCATCATCACTTAGATCATTATTGCGTGCACCGGTTAAAAAGGCCAATCAGATCACCAGTATCTGTGTCCAAAACTGGAGAACCACTGTCGCCCTGTAAAATTAAATAGTGCCATTAGTGCCAATAGTGTCAATAGTGCCAATAGTTCACTCACCTCTTGAACAGTAGCAGATTTAAGATTAAACAGAGTCAAGGAGTGATTGGGATGCAAAATGTTTTCAATGGGCACGCTCCAGATCTGTTGCAAGTAAACAGGTTTGTCATCATCTGTATTTTCCCTCTCGAAGCCAAATATGTTGACCAGTTGACCTTCTTCTGGCAGTTCATCGGATATTTCCGGAAAATCCACCGTCCACTGCTCCCCAATTGGCTCGCCATCGATGGTATCATCATTTTCACTCAAATATAGCATTGCCAAATCAGACATGGGAGTTAGGTAATAGTCTGGCAGCACAATCGCTTTCACCACTGGCCGCAGGAACCATCTGGTCTCGAACTTGTTGGTCTGTTTGTTCTTCAGTTGGCCAATTTGTTGAATCATAATTTTAGGTCTATAGGTAAGAAAAAGTAAAAAAACAATGAAACATTTACAAACATTGGCAATCGAATATATTGTGTGTTTATTGGCTTTTGATCTATGATCTTTGACCGTTGAGCTTGGAACATTTCATTGGCATGCACATCGAGTCAATACACTAACCTTACATCTCCCCATGTAACACAGTGCCCAGCAGTGAGTGCCTTATCCGGTGCCACCAACACGCCCGTACACATGGTCTCTTTGAATCCGATTTTGGGATCAAACCCCCACATGTACAGCCGAACAACGTACGGATGTTCGGTCCATTTGACGGGTCGATTCGAATTGTACATGCACTCGCCAATGTTTCCAATTGAGATGACAATTGTGATGATGATGATGATGATCAAACAATCAATATTGTATAACATTTTGTCTCTTTAAATTGATAACAACACACAGCTTGAGAGCCCGAGCTCTCAAAAACAACAAAAATTCACAAATCCCCAATTTGAGAAAATGCCAAGTGTTGTGTGTTGACTTTTGTCGCGTTTGAAAGTGACTTTCGAAGTTTAAAACGTATAACCGCATGCACCATATATTGCCAATTGCAATAGATTGAAGCAATTAGCTATAAAGCTACCAACTTTGTGGTGAACAATTCACTAATCACTCGAATTTCAGATTCAAGTTTGTTTATATGAAATAGAGAGCAAAAGTAATATGATATGACACGCAAAATAACTGAACAACTCGTTATCCTAACTCTCAAGCTAAATTGCTAGAACAGCCGAAATTGAAATTCAAATCGAAAGTGAAATTTGATTTTGACTTTTTCTTGGCTGTTTTGTTTTTACTTCAATTCAAAGTTAGTGCCTAGTTCCTAGTGCAAACATTTCCTTGTTCATCTTGAGTCTCTCATCGCCACCTTCACTAGACATTTGATTTATTCAGTAGATCACAGTACTCATTCAATTGTACATTTTTATTTGACAATGCTCTGATATGAACAAACAAACAAGATAGCGCACAAATGCACATCACAATTCATCCTTCACCTTGGCCCAATAGCGAAACTTGAAGCGTCTCTTCAAGTTTCTCAATTTGATGCGCCTCAAATTGTTGATCAGCATCGGCAATGAACTTGTAGATGATAGATCGATGATCTTGAAGGTAGAAAACCATTGCTGGCGGTGTTTTAACGACTACAGTTTGACTAGGAATAGTATTGCGAAAAGTCATTTGTGTGCCATCTTTACCACTCTTGGGTGCACTGACAAGCAGACCGATTAGATCTCCAGTTTCAGTGTCGATGACTGGACTACCACTGTCGCCCTGTCAATACTCAATAGGGTCAAAAGGGTCAATGCAGTCATTATAGTCACTTACCGGTTAAATAGTAGCCTTAAAATTGGAAAAAGTCAATGTGTGATTGGCATCTAAAATGAATTCAACTGGCACTCCCCTGATCTGTTGCAAGTAAACGTGTTTTCCCTTATTGAGCCCATCGAAGCCAAGCAAGGTGACCAGTTGACCTACTTCAGGCCTTTCATCCGATATTTCCGCCCATTCCTGGTCGCCAATTGGCTCGCCATCGATATCATTTTCACTCAAATATAGCATTGCCAAGTCAGAGAGGGGAGTAATATGATATTCTGGCAGCACAATCGCTTGCACCACTGGTCGAATGATCCATCTGGTTTCGTACTTGTTGGTCTGTTTGTTCTTCTGTTGCCCAATGTGTTGAATTGTGATTTCGAAATTAGGTCTATTGTGGGGAAAGTAAAAAATAATTGGCAATTAGCATGCAATGTGCCCAATGTTGTCTACTGTTGATATTATGTTCATTATCTATTTACACTCGTATATTGTGCCTATTGACCCTTGATCTTTGATCATTAACCTTTGGTAGTTGATGATTTATCAGTGACAAGTGATTATTGATTATAATAAATAATTGATCATTGAACTGTGACAAATCGAAGAGAGCTGATTTGTCCGATTGGCTGATTGATTATTTACAGTAAATCATGGATCATTGAGCGCAAATCATTAAAAGTTGGCCAGTGACAAGGAAACAGTGGCCTTATTAATAGACCGTTGACCATTGTGCTCAATGTCAATATGAAGGTAAAGTTAGAAAAAAATAATTGTGTGCCATACACTCAGTACATAAATACTTACATTGCATCTCCAAATGGACGGTCAACACAGTGGGCAGCAGTGAGTGCCTTATTTCGTGCCACAAGCACGCCTGCACACTGTGCACTGTGCACTGCCCAGCTGGATTCTCTCGGGTCGAAGTCGGGAGCTGTCATTAGCAACCGAATAACGTACGGATGTTCGGTCCAAACGATGGGTCTAGTCGAGTTGTACATGCACTCTCCGATTTTGCATAGTGTCATCCACACAATTGTCGCTAACACAAGATGATTGAACATTTTGAACATAAATCATGAAACACATTAAATTGAACACAACCACTTGACAGCTCAGACTATTTTCAAAGACACTACAACTGAAAGTGAAAATCACAACTGAACTCGGGTACATCTGTTTAGTGTTTACACACAGGGTTACATGGATTCTCCACTAGATGGCAGCAGTAGCACAGGTGCTACTGAAGTGTAGTAAATATTTCCAGTAATAGTTCCACTGTGCAGTGAAGCTCACTGTGAGTGAACACTAACTGGCCAGTGGCCACACATACAGTATACAGTATACTTTGGTAGACAGACAGAGACAGACCGATCTGTCCACCGACTGTATACTCGTAAAGAAAGCGTATCACAGTATACCGCTCCGGCAAAAATGCAGCCACATACGAGTGCATGAAAGTGATGATATTAATTGGAGAAAAATACATTTAAGTGTGAATATTGGCAAATAAAAAAAATTGAAATAACCGATGTTATTATGTTTAATTGATGATTATAATTATTTTATTATTCGATTAGTGTCAGGAAAAATATGCCCAAATCTCGGATTGTACATGGATTACTATTTGAATGTTGTTTTGTATTAGCATTTCCGACATTGACATTATTTGAAATAATACAAGTGATTAGTTACTAACAGTGAGATTTGGCTGTCATATTTATTGCATTACACATTTATAAAAGTGATTGAACTAATGAACTATTTAGTAATTCAAAATGAAATTACAAAGTGAATTACAAGTAAATGTGAATGTTGTTGAATGTTGTTCATTGGTTCAACTCTAATTCCCCAAACAACTCATCCAACACCTCGAGGTCAAGTGAGTGGTCCACACCTTCATTTGAATTTTGGGGAGGAGTTGTAACAGCAGAAGGTTCCATGTATAATTGATTCTGTGAAAAAAAATAAACATGAATTGTATATGTTTAAATATAGTAAAATAAAATAAAATAAAACACTTACATGTTGATGATTGAATGGAGTGCTGCTAGCGTTGTTACGAGAACTGGATTGACAATTTTGTGGCTGGCTAATGAGACTATCCGTAGAAGCAATTCGGCGCTCAACAATTTGAACTTGTTCAAGTCGTTGCACCAATTGTTGATGTTTAACTTTTCGTTTGATATTCGCACAATAAAGTACAGAACAGTTTGTTTCATCACAATCTTTTGCGTGATAACAACACAGCGCAATGAGCTGTTTGCAAATGGGACACGGTGTTGGACAACCAGCTGAATCATGCCCTTGAATTCCTTTCTTTGTACAACTTTTCGCATGATGAACAACGCGCTTCATCTTAATACACGATGAACGGTGACAATTTACATCGCGACAATGACAAGCATGACAGAGACTTTGAATGCATCTCTGAATGGACTGTTTGCGAGTCTCGCTTAGTGAGGTAGAGTCAGATACATTTTGTGATGAATCAGCTCCTGCATCAATCTGTGATGATTGATTTGACATGATGGGCACAGTGAGATGAGACTAACGAACCAATGTAAAGGCTGTGACTGTGTGAAATGAATAGTAAAATGCGAGTGAAGGCAAACAATCACAAATCGACTCACTCAATTTGTGTGTGAGAGTGCAGTGCACAAAGGAAAAGCAAACTGACTGCTACTGCGCATTACTCGCTTAAAGGTTACAGTGTCGTACTTTCAACTATGCTAACTAAGCTAACAGCAAGTGCTACTAGATGTCACTACTGTTTTGGATCTTCGATTCAGAATTATTATTCCGTTTATTACTATTAATATGTTTTGAATCATCTCTCACTCAAATTTCCCAATGCTCAAAATGCAATCCTCTCGACATTTCCACCCGTACACATTCAAACCGTTTTTTTAATTATCAAACAAATCACTTCAAAGACATTTCATATGTCAAATTTCCAGTTGAATGCATTGTAAATGATTGTCCATTTTTATCATTTTCAAATAGTTTTAAGTGTGGCGCATATTTAATTTTTAAGACAAAAATGTAGATTTGTATGTTCTACTGTTTGATCTTCCTAAGAGTCAAATAAAACCAAAGTCACCAAGATAAAGTCAAAACATTCAATTATAAAAAATATGCAAATTATATTTTTTATTGAAACATGGAAAGTAAAAAGAATCTATCATCTCGAGTACAAGTAGAACGAGAATGTCTCATCGATTAATTCATAATCTTTGTAAATACATTTTTGGTTCTAGTGTATCAATTGTTTTGAGTTCTATTTGCTCTTAAACTGATCGAGGAAAATTAAAATTTTGAAAGCTAACATAATAAATTGCATGTGAACGTGTAGTTTGAAAGTGAAAGTTCACATTTACAAACAAGCGATTAAACTATTGAACTAATTAGAAACTTGTTGACTAAAATCATAGATTTTACTATTACTGAGTTTTTAATTAGCGCTTTAAAATGATTAAAACTTGAATGCGCTCTGAAAGGAATAAAACTTGAATTAAACCGTTGATTGATTTATCTTTGAATAAAAACTCAGAGAGCCAGCAATTCGACCACAACGGTTTGTTTGTTTTCTTTTGAATGGACGATATTCAATTTCATGGAGATATTGATCTTGGTGATGACGTTCATGGGTCAATAATAACTTTTTTGCTTTTCTTGCTTTAAAAAGTTCATGCGATTCATTTGGTTCTTTTGTTCTAATTGAAAATGAAGTCTGGATTAGAAATTGAAAAAGATAATTAGTCAAGTCTTAATATGATTACCAGATTCACTTAAATTTTAAGTCTTAAAACACGATTGATCAGTGATCAATATCAATGATCACGTAATGTTTCGACAATTTCTTTTAGTATTTTCTGTAACTATTAAAATTTTCAACTCAGCGTATTATATTTACTATTCGTTGTTCACTTGGCAAGTGAAATTCCTACAAATACCAGTTAATCCCCACTTAATACCTGAATCAAATACAGTAACACATCGATTACTTTTGTATCACTACCAATAAATCTCTCGTTTCGTTCAGATTCAAAGCAAATGATCAAACCGTAGCAAGCTATCTGAGCACTGATAATTTAACTCTTCCATGAGATAATTCTGTTTATTTTTCAGAGCTATATTTTGCAAATATTTAATATATTCCCGGTATAAATATGTTTTTTGTTGCTTCAGATGATTAAATCAAAACTGTATTTATAAAGTCCTACTTGCTGACTAAAATTGCTGGCTCTCTGAGTTTTTATTCAAAGATAAATCAATCAACGGTTTAATTCAAGTTTTATTCCTTTCAGAGCACATTCAAGTTTTAATCATTTTAAAGCGCTAATTAAAAACTCAGTAATAGTAAAATCTATGATTTTAGTCAACAAGTTTTCACCATTTTTGCTATAATGATTGTGTTTTTTTTTCAATATATTCAAAATATATGCAAATCATTTACATTGTTTACAATCAATCATATTTCAACAGAATCATTTCTGGTTCTAGTTGCGGGTGCAAGACCAATTTAGAACACGCACAGAATAGTAATCTGCTAGACAATGACAATTTAGTGTTCAAAGCAATACATTGACAAATACACACCTATTCTAAAAAATACGTTGAGTATGGAGTAGAGAATCTAATCTAATCTATTCAAAAAACAGTCACATCACGATTTATATTCTTAAGTACTTCTTGAGACTCGCTCTGCTTACAACAATGAGTTTTTTGTCGATACCAGACAATAGTGTCGTGATAAGATCTCAATAAAGTGAAGAAAACCATTTGAAAACTATATAACAGCAATGTCTCTGCCAGCTCAATGTTTTGTTTTCAAACTTGAACATGTTTTGTAGCCTGTTCACAGATGACGTGTTTGGTTTAGTTAAGAATAAAGAAAATATCTTTAAAAAGATTCTTGTTTGATGGTCATTTTCACTCTGGTTGATGCTGCTAATTCACAATACTCACATTGATTAACGAAAACCAAAAACCAAACTTAATAAAGAACACCAATACAAACTCGTTTCTACCAGCACTGTCATCTGTGAGCCACTTTGTTACAACAAATACCCACAGAAGAGAAGAGGTGGAGAAGGCAATTCAGCTCACCAAAGAAGCCAAATTCTAAATTCGATTGTTCTCTCGCTGCATAAAGGCACTCACTGTGCTCAGTCCGCTATCTCGTTATGTTTGTGTAATCGAGCTCACGTGTTGTGAAATATAATTCTGTGTGAATCCCTGATGATCTGTGTTGTCATTCTCTGTATCCTGCAACAAATACAAATACAACACGATACAATACAAATCGCTTGCTTACTGACATGAAGTAGCGAATTGTTCATTCGAAATTCACACAAAAATAAATTACAAATACCCACAGAAGAGAAAAGGTCGAGAAGGAAGATCAGCTGACGAAAGAAGCAATCCAGGGTCCAATTTCAGTGGTTTCAGAGGTCAAATTGGCACGTTTGCAAACATCAAGAAACATTTAGGGTTAGCTGAGAATAATAATTCGTAAAAACCACTCAAGTGATCTTTATCACTCCTGTTGATGATACTAATTCACAATATTTATGTTTAATATTTACGAAACCCAAATAACAAAACAAAGAAGACACCAAAACAAACTCGTTTCTCCCAGCACCGTGATATGTGAACCAACTTTGTCACAACAATAGCACACACGCATAGCACAATAGTAGCGATGGAAGTTAAGATCACGAATGAAACCAATTTAGGTCAGGTTTTGGTATTTTCCGAGGACAAATGATCAAATCATTGCACATTTGCAAACATCAACACAAAACACTGACTCAAAAGTGACAACAACAGCATCACCAGCAGTAATTCATTGTTGCAGTGGCGCTTTTGCACTTTACAGCGGAGATTTTGTACCAAAGTATTCAGAATACGTAACGTATTTGTGAATAGAGCATGATGGGCTTTTTAAGGGGCACAGTACCCATTTTTAACTTTCCCTGTATTAGCGATTTTTGCTACTGTTGGCTCTGCAACGCAAAATCGTCGCGAAATTTTGTGGGCACTATTACACACCACTGCTGGAAGGCAGCAAAATTGTGGGTAGCAGAGTCGTTTTAATAAAAACTCAGTAATACAAAATGAAAGTGACAAAGTGATACAAAGTAAAATCACTTGTTCAGAGGTCCAACTCTAAATTCTCCACCAATTCATCCAACACTTCGAGGTCAACTGAATGGTCCACTTCCTCATGTGAAGTTTGGGGAGTTGCAGGTTCAATGTATGATTGATTCTGTGTAAAAATAAACACGAATTGTAGATGATTAAATATAATATAAAATTAGAAATAATTACGGTACGCGTGACGTACAGGTTGGCTCACAGAACTCAACTGAACTTTATTAACACAGATAGGGTATATCACAGGCAAGACAGCATGGTCGCGCATGTGCTGTAGCACTAGCGCGCCTTGCTGGAACAATCTAGAACTACGATTAGCAACGCCATCTAGCAAGCGGAGGGACCTCCGCCACACCTCCCATCCAACTTCCGAGGACGCCCGCGACCTCGGAATTCTCCTAACGGTGCGTCGTATTCTATCCTCTTCACATGGTTAAGGTGTAACCTCTTCTGCTTCCCATTACGATCCACCAACGTCACTCGGGGTCTGTCCACACTGACCACTCGGTAGGGTCCTTGCCATCTCTTGTTCAATTTCTTCGATTTTCCTCTTCCTTGTTCTTGAACGTGCCAAAGGACCAGTTCGTCCGGCTCAATGTCTGCGCTCCTTTTCTTGCGGTCATACACCTCCTTGGTTCTTCTCGTTTTCTTGTCTCTGTTGATCCTCGCGATTGACACATTCAGCTCTGGGTCCAGTGGAACACGGTCGAGTCCGAACATTCTATCCACTTTCGTCTTGGCTTCTCGGTTGAACATCAACGAATATGGTGTCACTCCCGTTGTATGATGCCTTCTCACGTTATACGACTTGACACACTCGGGTAATAGTTTGACCCAATCCGTCTGTTCCACACATGACGTGCGCAGCATCTTTTCGATCGTCTGAATCGCTCGTTCGACCAATCCATTCGACATATGGTGATACGGTGATGTAATCCGATGGTCTACCTTCAATCCTTTGCAGAATTCCTCAAACTCCCGACAATCAAACTGCGTACCACCATCGGTCGTGATCAAATCCGGTTCCCCATAACGGGCATACACATCTTCCCGTAGCCATTCGATGATCGTTGAAGCTTTCATGTCCTTGAGTGCTTTGGCCTCAATCCACTTGCTGAAGGCATCCTGTACTATGACAAAGTACTTGTAACCATCCGACTCGGTCAAATCCGTACAAATGTCCATATGGACTCGCTCGAACACTTCGTCACAATCTTGCCATACCAACTCCTCCCGATTCGGCTCGATGTCATCCTTCTTTTCGTTACACGGCACGCATCTCTTCAGATGTCGCCTCACATCATTCTTCCAATCCGGCCAGTAGAATCGTTGTCTGACTGCTTCACTGCACTTGAAACGACCCAAATGCCCAGCATTGTCGTGCACCTCCTTTAGAATCGTCTTTTTCTCCTCCGTCGTCTCAATGCACAGACGCTTTGACTCTTTCTCCATCAGGTAGATTCGTCCTTCCATCTCCATAAATCTTTTCGGGTCCTTCTCGACCAGACGCTTCAGTTTCTCTGATGTTCCCCCTGGGATCGAGGTGATCAGTCCAACCTCAATTCGACTCAACGTATCCGCCAACAAGTTGTCTTCACCTTTGATCCAATCGATCCCCTTGATGTCGTATTCCTGTAATTTGCCCGCCATTCGACCTAGTTTGTCAGGCAAATTCTTCTTGGTCATCAACCAATGTAAGGGCTTGTGATCGCTCTCCACCGTGAATTGTTGTCCTTTCAAGAAATGTCTCCATTTCTTGATAGCCTCCATAATCGCGGTCGCTTCCTTCTCGATTGTAGAATATCGTCTCTGAGTGTCGTTGAACGCCTTTGACATAAACTCCACCACCCTTTGTTCACCATCTATGTTCTGGGACAGAACCGCCCCCATGGCAAAATCTGATGCATCGGTCGACAGTATAAATGGTTCATTCAAATCCGGTAAGAACACCTTCGGTTGACTTGCCAACTTCTCCTTAAGTAGTTTGAAATTCTTCTCGCACTCATCACTCCAGTAAAACTTTTTGCTATTGCTGGCCGTAAACAGCGGTTTAGCCAGTTGGGCAAAATCTGGGACCATATCTCTCAGAAAGTTGGCCAGCCCAAGGAAACCTTTCAGTAGTCGTTTTGAATTCGGGGTCGGAAAGTTTGCGAAAATCTTTGCTTTCTCATCGCTGGGCGACTTGGTACCATCCCGAATCTTAAATCCCAAGAATTCAATTTCTTCCTTTCCGAATTCACACTTCCCTTCATTAAGTCTCAAGTTGGCTTGACGAATTCGATCCAAAACAATTTGCAGGTGCCTCATGTGTTCTTCCTCTGAGCTCGAATAAATCAGCACATCATCCAGATAGCAGACGACGAATGGAAGGTCTCCCAAGATTCTCTTCATTAACCGCTGAAACGTTCGTGGCGCGTTGGTCAGACCAAAGGGCAAGCGCTTGAATTGGTACAACTTGCCCTTGAACGTAAACGCCGTCTTCTCCTTGTCCTCCTCTTGCATCATGATCTGGTAGTAGCCCTTCCGAAGATCCAATCTCGAGAAGAACTTTGCCTTGCCAACTTCCTCCAACAATTCGTCAATTCTAGGCATCGGGTATCCGTCCTTCTTTGTGATCTCGTTCAATTCTCGGAAATCTATCGCCAGCCTAATCGACCCATCCTTCTTCTTGACTCTCACCATCGGGAATAACCACTCACTGACCGATTCCTCAATAATGTCTTCCTCGAGCAATTCATCCACATGCTTTGCCAGGTCATACATATAATGCACTGGGATTCTTCTGTTTCGTATAGCAATTGGCTTGTGGTTCCCCGTCTCCACGGCGTGAGTCACTAAATCCGTCTTCCCCAATCCCTTCATCAGATCCGCATAATCCTCCTTGACCATAGTTTGACATACATCTGCAACCGCACTCCCGATTGGGATCACCTTCTCCGCGGGCTTCAACTCGGGTTTTCTCTCCGCGGTTTGAAGAGGAGGTTTCATAAATTTCACCTTTCCGTCCTTCATCGAGATCAACGCTTCATACTTCTCTAGAATATCAGCTCCGATGACAGCCTCCTTCGCGTTCTGAACATATACCGGCTCAACGAACTTGTATCCTTCCATAAAGAATTCAGTGGTTATCGGACCTCTAGTCCACAAGATAGACTGCCCGTCGGCTTGTACAAAACTCGTCAATGGTCCTTCCTTACCGACTGCCGCTTCTGGTAGAATCGTGATGATTGCTCCTGTATCGATAACGGCCGTACTTTCCTTATCATTGATGGTTATTTTGACTCGTGGGCGTTTGTCCTGCTTCTCAACACCCTTTATTTCATTCACATCTACTCTCCAATTATTCGGATCGCGTTGAATCCGCTTATGACCATCAGAACGCATCGCATACTTGGAAACCTCTTTATTGTTCAACTTGGAATTACAGAATTTCTTAGTGTGACCTTTCACTCCACACTTTTCACACTCATGTTCCTTCAATTTCTCACACTCACGAGCAATGTGGCCTTCTTCTTTGCAGAAATAGCACTTCACTACCCCTTCTGTTTCGGTGCTTCCTTTCTGGGCTCCATCTTCCTTTTTCGCGGTACTCTCATAAGCATTTCCTCGACTACGTGACCCGCCTGGGTTCGACAGTTGATGGGCCACCAGCTTCTTCTCGATATGCTCCAATGCCTCTTTCAACTTCTCCGGATCCTTTCTTCCAGCGCACTTGTTCCACAACGTCTCGCCCAGTTGTACATTCCTCGGCAGTAGTCCGTAGACTTTGTCGTAAAGAGTGGATTTTACATCTGCGTTTCCACACTCCTTGACCACAGCGTAGGCCAATCCCAAAGCATTTCTCAATGCGCTCAGCCCTTCCAAATCGTCATCGCGTTTCATCTGCAATTTAGCGAATTTAGTCACCACATACTTGCGAACCGCCATGTCCGACAAGTATTTTTCCTTCACATATTTCGCCGCCGCAGTCCAGTCCAAACTAGCAATCATGTTAACGTCCTCTTCGATCACCGCCGAGCACAAGAATTTGTGTTTCATACCGTCAGTGATGTTGGCCTTGTCCTCTTCAAATAAATTCTCCACTCTGATCCAAAATCCAGGAAATGACTCTACTTGTCCGTTGTGCATGATCGGCTTCTCCTTCTGGATTAACCTGGATGGCTTCGGGGCTCCACCCGTAACGGTTATCGTGGTGCCTGGTCTTGCACTCCCTGGGTTGCCATCTTCCTCCAGCCCAATGGCTCGAATCATAAACGCGGCCGCCTTTGGGTCCAGCGAGTCTTCCTTCGTCTGCTTAGAAGCCTCTGGCAACTCGTTGATCAGCTCAAAAAACTGTTGCACCAACTGTATTATGTCGCTTTTCCCTTTTCCTACTTGCAACGCCGCCTCTATCACCGTCTCCTGCGTTTTCAATCTTCGCATCATCTTCTCAACTACTGCAATGTCCACCGGAGTAGCCATGGTAGAGTGCTTCGCCGAACGAAAAAAATTCTTCAAACAACACAACAAAATAAAAACTACTTCACAATAGAACCAGAAAAGGTCTACACTTCAAAATGACTTCACTTCTCACAAAGACTTCAAGCGAAAACGTGGTTTTCGTTAACACTCTGCCACCAATTACGGTACGCGTGACGTACAGGTTGGCTCACAGAACTCAACTGAACTTTATTAACACAGATAGGGTATATCACAGGCAAGACAGCATGGTCGCGCATGTGCCGTAGCACTGGCGCGCCTTGCTGGAACAATCTAGAGCTACGACTAGCAACGCCATCTAGCTAGCGGAGGGACCTCCGCCACAAAATTTAATTTTTTAAGTTTGATTAATAAAATACTTACAGGTTGAGGAGTACTGGGTGAGTTGTGACTAATTTGCGAACCTTGAGGCAGGCTCATGAGACTGCCCATACAAGCAATTGGGCGCTGAACAATTTGAGCTTGATCAATTCGTTGCTGCAATTGTTGATGTTTAACCTTTTGTTTGATTTTCCCACAATAAGGCATTGGACAGTTTGAATTGGCACAATGCTTAACAATGCAATGATAACAAGCCAGAGTAATGAGCTGTTTGCAAATTGGACATCGTGTACCATTAGCCTGAATTGCCTTTTTTTTACAAATTTTATTATGTTGAATAACTCGCTTCATCCTAATGCACGATGGATTAGTACAATTTGCATCATCATCATCATCTCGACATTGAGCCGCATGAAGAATAACTTGAACACATCTCTGAATGGACTGTCTGCGAGCCTCTTTTGAAGTAGCTGAAGATGTTTTTGAATCACTTGCCAAATCACTCAGTGATTGATCTGACATGATGGGCCACAATTAGCACAATGAGACTAACAAACAAATGTGAATGATGTTGAGTGATGCGCAATGTTAAATGCGAGTGAAGTAGCAGACAATAACAACAAATCAACTCACAATTTGTGGGTGAGCCACGAAGGAAAAGCAAACAGACTGCTGCTGCTGCTGCCACCAGTACGGGTTACTGTGTTGACCTTCTCAACTGTAACTAATAGCTTAAATGAATGCTAATAGATGTCGCTACTGTTTTTTGAATATGGCAGAAAATTTGAAATTCTGACAGAAAAAACCTTTTAAAAAAAACTCGATATGATGATATTACTATATTTTGAATTACTATATTTTTCCCCCCAATAAAATTTAATAGCTTTTGAATAATTTCTCACTCAAATTTTCCAATGCCCAAAATGCAATCCTTTCGACATTTCAACTCGTACACATTCAAACTGTTTTTCAATATCAAATCACTTTAAAGGCATTTCATATGATAAATTGAGTTTGGTGAATTGTAAATGATTGCTAATTTAAACACTTTCAGATACAGTAAAGTTCCGTTAATTCGAACATCCTCTAATTCGAATGCCTCCTTTAATTCGAAATTCGAAGCCAAAATTAGCATAGTGCGTCTAATTCGCTACCTTCCACTGTACAGGGGCATTCTTAAATCACGTGATCAGCAATTTGGGCCCCTAACCACCTACCTCCCCCACAATGATCACATCCTAGAGCATAGAAATGAGTAGGGAAAATTTGGATCAAGACACCCTACCACCCCTCTAGATGATCACGTGATTTAAGGATGTCCCCTACTAATGGTTCCATTCATTTGAAATAGTTCCTATAAATCGAAATTCGAAGTGAAATTTTAAGCTAATTCGAATGAAAATTCAGTCAAAAAATAATTTTTTCACTTATTAAGCGCTTGCAACCAAATGAAGTTAAAGCATTCAAACAACTCAATTAGATCATTTATCTAACCTTTCTGTGTCTCTAGTGTCAAAACTTGAAATTTCGTTGGGGTTTCCAAAAATCAACTAAACAATTCTTTTTATGATTTGCATTTTATTCGGACAACAAAACAGAAGTTTCTTTACTTCTCTACTAATTCGATATAAATTTTCAAATCTCTTCAAAAAGACATAACTCAAAATGTGAAGTGGTATGTAAAAAGAAGCTTATCAACTTTTATTTATTACAAATTGAAACGATCAAATTGCTCAAACATTAAACCAATAAGCCAGTTAAAATTCAGGTAGAGAGACAAAGATTAGCAATTATTATTATTCACAAATCGTATTCAGGGATATCTCTCAATTGTAGGTCATGAAGATCTCTTATTGAATCTTTAAATTTCTTAACTTAAATGTGATTTGGATTCATTAGATTTGACGAATCCTGTTGGAAACTAACTCAATTGAAATTCTCAACTGTTTTCAAATAAGAAAAATATCAAATGACAAAATTGGGAGTATCGACGGCTCGCCGATTGAGAAATGAGATCCAAATAAACTCGAAGTCCGCTCGGGGCTCGATTATCTGGTTAAGATTTTTCCTGTACTTATACGAATCCAACTCGAACCTGAAACCAAGTTTTTAAAATCCCTGATAAAAATTAATTTATCAAAAATTCATAACAATTTAGTAGTTTGACCGCATGAAGTAAACAATCTCGAAACAGCTGAATCTCATTGATATACCAACAAACTTCATTTGAACAGTTATTTCATAATTTTGGGCACATATAGGTTAAATTTTGGTTTTAGATACATTTTGGAACCTTTCTGAACGTTTACAATATACCCACAATGAAAAATAGCAGTAAAAAACAAAAGTTCCTCTAATTCGTAATTCGAACTAAAATTCACGATTGGTATCCCTGCAACTTCGAATTAACGGAACTTTACTGTAGTGATCTACGTTAGTGTGGGGTACATGTTCATTTTTAAGAAAAATGCAAATTCGAATGTTCCACTGTTTGATTGCAATTTGCAATCCTACTAACAGTCACTCAAAACTAAAGTGAAATGAAACGAAACGAAAATGAAATTTTATTTTTATTGGAAAATGGAAACTAAAGAATTAATCATCTCGAATACAAGTAGAGTGTATAAAACTTGAACACATTAATTCATAATCATTGAATATATACTTTTGCGGGTCACATGTATCGATTATGTTGAGTTCTTTTTGGTCTTGTTAACGGATCGTGGCAAATTAAAATTTTGATATGATATGATATATTTTGAACATGATAAATTGCATGTGAATCTAGTTTGAAATTTGAAATTTCACGTTAAAGTGATTACAGTAAACAAATAAGTGATTGAACTATTATTACTAATTAGGAATACAAAATTAAATGACAAAAATGACACAAGTAAAAGTGAATGTTGTTGACTTGTTCAGTGGTTCAACTCTAAATTGTCCAACAACAAAATTGTTTGTCACACTCTTGACAACGAAAATTTTTAATATTTTGGTGAATCAGTTGGTGTTTTGTTAAATTGCTTTGCTAAGCGAGAGAAGCAATTTAACCAAACACCAACTGATTCACCAAAATATAAAAAGTTTTCAGTGTGATCATTGTGACAAAAATTTACTCTAAAACGCAATCTTGACGTTCACGAACAAGCCATCCATCTGCATGTTAAGCCATATCGATGCAAACAATGTGGTCACAGTGCCACTCAACAATCAGATATAATTGGACACATTCGAGTGGTCCATTTTGGTTTGCCTCACACCATCAAAGAACAATTAGAACAAAACATCATCGATCATCGAGATCATGGGAGGACTTGTCGAATCTACTAGCCTTAGTGAAGAGATGTGAAAGTATTGAGCCATCTAGTTGCACCAAGGCGCCTAGGCGAGTAAATTCGACAACTACGGCCCGTCAAATAAAAGTGATCTCCATAGAGGTAGTCTGCTGTCAAGACTGATGGCCACCAAACAGCATAACGAGCGCCTTCTCAACGATTAACGGATATAGTTGATCATCGTCTGAGTTAAGAATGAGAACAAAATATTCAATTCAATATATACCTTTTGACCAAAAATCAATAAATCACTTACCAAAGTAAATCTAATTTCGCCTTGAGGCTATTGACAATGACCAAGGTATGATATGATAGGTACCAATGCAATCGGGATAAAGCATTCACACCAAAAATGGTAGACCTCACAGTGAAAAGACTTGCATTGAGGAGCATTGAGAAGAGATCAGCAAAAAAGGGGATGATTACAAAATGAATGTCGAGACAAAGCCAACAAAGCCGCAATGAAGACACATATATCAAACCACCGAGATGCACGCACTTTTATATATGTTCAATTGGCATGCATATTCGCATTTGTTGCTATGTGAGGCTTGTGCGTGTGACATTTTTAATTAATCTCAATTTATTTGCTTGCTGTAATGTCAAATGTTCAAATACCAGACTGTAAATTCGCGTGGTTGATTGCTCAAATGTTTTTTTCGCTTTAATGTGGGGAAGGCATTTCTCAGTGGAGATTCAGTGCTTTTTCATATATGAATATATGAATATTTGCATATATGCTGTGTGTGTGCGTGTGTGCGGTATGTTATGTAACGTAAACGTATAGTCTCCTCCTTCAGGTTGCTGCTGCTAAATGAACGACCATTCAGACCTTTGACCATTGGCAACAACAAACGACAGAACAGTCGACTGAACAGATCAAGGAGAGTGTAGCTACGCAAATGCAGACGGGACCGGATGCGCACAAAGGTCAGTTCGATGTGTGAGTTGAGTTGGGTTCAAATGATAAATGGCTTCGGTAAAATGGCTTCAACGGTTCAAGCTAAAATTTTATTCGGTCTATATCTCTCTCAGTGCATTTCCATTTGCTGGATTTCTTGCTAAGTGAGCCCTTTACTTGAATTACTTATTGCAGCAGCAGATTGGGCAGAGACTTAGACTTGGTGAAAGACAAACAAAGAGCACCTTTAACCTTTTACAAACACGAATCATTTCTCTCTTTCTCTTTTATATTTTGACAAACACTATTTGCATGTTTATCGCGGTGATGATTCATCATCAGTGCACCATTCTAACCATCAATCATGTATGTCCATCATCATCATCATCATCATCATAGACATAAACCAAAATTGTGCAATGAACTTTAGTCATTTTTAATTGCTTATGATGATATCATACTAATATTTAGTATTTCGTATTTAGTATTTATGCTTTACATTTATTTAGCATTGGTGGCACAGGCTAAATGAGACTAACGAACCGAGAACTGAAGGATGACTGACTGGGTGTGTGCAATGTAATGTAACTTTAAAGTGAATTGCGAATTTGCGAGTGAGTTAACAGACGTTGGCAGATCTGTCTAGACATTGTCATAACAAATCGTCGATTTGAAATCGACTCGCCAGTGAACTCTCAATTTGAGTGACGTCACCAATTGGAAAAGCAAACAGGTTAACCTAGTAATTACTGTTTAGAGTGACTGCAATACTTTCTAATAGATATCGCTACTGTTTTTGGATTTAGATTCAATTTGAATCATTCAATGATTCATCAATGACGAGTCATCATCGATTCCACTATCCTACATTATAATTGGTACTCGTTTTACATACTCTTTTTGACTTTTATTTTCATGTACCGAAATATATCCAATTATAATGACGCAAACGCAAGTGTAATGTAGGACTTATAGTTTAAACCAAATTGATTGTTCACTTGACTGTACATTTGTCAATTTGTGGTTTGTTCTTGTTGGCGAGCACAACCTCACGCCAACCAGAGAAACTCTGCGCCTGGATTGAGAATGAGTACTGTGGCGGAATTGTGTGTTCTTGACCAAGTTCAATTGCAGCATGGATTGGCCAATTTGGATCGTCAAGTGAGGCACGAGCAATGAAGATCAGTGTAGCACTGTTTTGTTGTAATATCTGCTCGGCCCAGTGGCCACTCACAATTCCACCCACAGCACCCGTGGGAATGTCTGCCTTTTGTTGGATTTCTCGTGCAATTGTGATCTGGTCGACATTGTTGAACCATGCTGCAATCAGTGACTTGTTGACATTGCCACCCGCGCTACAGTCTACGAGATGTACTCCAAGTTTCTTAAACCGTTTGGATAATTCAATCGACTGTTCCAAATCCCAACCATCTTCGCCCTCAGGTGCAAATTCAAGACACGAGATTCTTACAAAAAGTGGATAATCCTGTGGGATTGCAGCTTTGATCTGTTGCACAATTTCGAGTGCTAGTCGAATTCGGTTCTCAAACAACCCTCCATATTGGTCTGTTCGTTTGTTTGAGTAAGGCAAGAGGAATGATTGCACGAGGTAGCCATGTGCAAAGTGCAGTTCAATTATGTCGAAACCTGCTTTGATGGATCGAAGTGCTGCTGAGACGTAGGACGATTTGATTGTGGCAATGTCATCCAAAGTAGCTTCTTTAGGAATAGGATCGTTTTCTGGGTCAAATGCTTAAATAATGTGGAAAATAATTGTTAAGTAAAAGTTACGTTCACAAATAAAGTTACATAATTTTAAGTTATTAACTTACCAAGTGCACTAGGCGCAATTGCTTCCCATCCACCTTCCTCAACCGGAACATGTTTGGTATAGTCAACCCAAGGCGCAAATGTACTCGCTTTTCTCCCTGCATGAGCAAGTTGGATTGCCGATACCGCGCCTTGTGATTTAACAAACTCAGTAATATGCCGTAATTTTTCAATGTGTTCATCCGCCCAAATTCCTGGACACTGCAGAGTTATCCGTCCTCTCGCCTCCACCGCAGTGGCTTCCATCATCACAATGCCCGCACCACCAATTGCCCGAGCACCCAAATGCACCAACTGCCAGTCACTGGCAAAACCGTCAACGCACGAGTACTGAGACATTGGTGAGATTACGATTCGATTCTTGGCAGTTACATTGCCAATTTTGATAGGGCTGAACAAAAGAGATTTCGACATTTTGTTGGTAAGTTGATTCGAAAAGTTAAAACACAAAATGAATGAAAAGTTTCTACTAAACTAACTTCGATTTAAAGCTTTTTATATCCTTGCGATTGTGAAATGAAAGCCAATCTAATCTACTAGTCGTACTGTGATTGCACTAAAACATGTGTCGTATCAGTGTTAACTTATCCGTTGATAACTTCAATTGATTTGAAATGATCAAAGCAACATGCCGATTGCCCATTCAATGATTAAGATGTTGATGACACACAAAATTACACTTTCATAATTGGAATGGTACTTTAATGCAAAAGTATTACAACAAATTATCAAGGATTTTGGAAAGTAAAAAGTAAGGGGATAATATATGAGATTTAAACGAAACAATTTAAAACAAAAACAATAATCAATTTATTTATTTATTAAAATATCTTTTATTACAATGACTATATAATACTGATAAAAATATAAAAATAAGGAAAATAATTTTCCAAAAACCAAAAAAGAAAACAATGTTCAAAATAAAAGCGTGCCCCCAGCCATATAAGCTCATAATTTCAGAATTGCCAAACAGTGCGGCAGGTGTCGCACCGATCGCTCTCACAGCCACACTCAGTGCATATTCGGTCACGGTGGTAGGTGATCTGGCAAGGTATACTCCAGCGAGCCTTCCCACAATCAGAACGGTGACCTGGGTGGCCATGTTGTTGTAGCACACCACCGATGAATGGGCCACGTTTTCGTAGAAGTGTAGAGCCGAATGGTTGACGAACGACGATACGGCGCAGCCAATGGTGACCAGAACGAGTGCGAGCGAGAACTGGTCACGGGCAAGTGGGAAGTAGTAGCGGATGGGTCGGCTTCTCAAGGGTTCTGGATCATCATCTTCTTTGACGATATAGTTCACCAGCACGATATAGAGCCCAATCGCTGGGAATAGCGCCAAAAAGGCCACACACCAGATGGGCGCACTGAAGTGGACGTCATGGGGATGATGCGTAGCATGGGGCCAATTGGCTAGGGCACCCAGCGCAATTCCCAGAGCTTCGTAACCGAGTATTGCGATTTGGAGAATGTCCACACCACGCCTGCTGACTAGTAAACGTAGAATTCTGGTTTGACCAAAGCCGAGCAGTGTGGCCATCTGATCCACCGCAATGGACAACTTCCAGGCGTAAGAGTAGGCAGTGGCCTTGTCGGTAACCAGTTTCATGGCGATGATAATGTACGTCTCAAAGTACACAGTGATGCCGAGTGGCAGGGTGCAAAAGATTGCGCATTGGATGTGGCCGTAGATGATTCGGTGTCGGGTTGGGAATGTCTTTACCCAATTGAAGCACCATCGGGCAATTCTTGAAATGATGCCAAAAACCCAGCGGAGGAATCTTGACACCATGTTGTAACACCATCGGCCGAATCTTGTTAGCTTGTCCGCAATCCATCGGTATAGAGCCACCATCTTCACAATGCCCGAAAAAAATATTTTTGAATCGCCGCTTAAATTTCGTTTTGTGCCGCTGATTCAGTATGGTCTGAAGTTTCCAAAACACCCACAGACAGCTCTGTACATGTTCCTTTGACCGAGATACTGTTCCTGGAACATTGGATGGGTCAACTTTTTTGACAAACGGTGAAATTGAGTTTGTGGGGGTGACGAGTGGGTTACTGACTAACTGGAGGTCGGGGAATTCACTGGTGATATCCATTTTGTGATTGGGCGTCATGGCGCCGCCAGGGGGCGCTCCAAAATGGCGAATTTGGGTCTATTGGGATGACAAGTTGCATACTGACTAATTCGAGGCCAAGAAATTTAATTCTGATATCCATACTGGGTTTGAGCTTTAGGGCGCCAGCAGGGGGCGCTCTTAAATAGTGAAATTGGGGTTTTACGAAGTTTCAAGCGAGGTTTTGACTAATTAGAAGTCTGGGAATTTGATAAAAATGACCTTTTTGTGATTGTTTGCTTGAGGAATTTACCCGGATGGGTTGTTGGACCTTATCCAACAATTGGTTGGTCGGGGAAATTTCCCGGATGGGTTGTTGGACCTTATCCAACAATTGGTTAGTCGGGGAAATTTCCCGGATAGGTTGTTGGACCTTATCCCACAATTGGTTGGTCGGGGAAATTCCCCGGATTGGTTGTTGGACCTTATCCCACAGTTGGCGGGTCTGGGAAATTTCCCGGATGGGTTGTTGGACCTTATCCAACAGTTGGTTGGTCGGGGAAATTTCCCGGATGGGTTGTTGGACCTTATCCAACAGTTGGTTGGTCGGGGAAATTTCCCGGATGGGTTGTTGGATTATATCCCACAGTTGGCGGCTCGGAGAGATTCCACAACTGAGAAGTTGAATTTTACAAACCCATTGGTAAAAGTGAAGTCTCTTATCTCCCTAATTACTAATATCTAAATACTTTTAAAAATCAAGCTTGGAGATATCAGTGAGAAGAAATCATATTACTAATCTCAACCAAATATTCCAAAAAACTGTCGAGTAAAAAAAATTATCAAAGTTTTATGAAGTAACAAAGTTTTGTCAATGATCTGATAAGATTTTTTTTAGTTTTTTCTATTTGCTGAAATATTTGATTTACAAAGAAAGTCAGCGATACGAACGAATAAATGACTTAAACGTAGTTGCGAAAATACCGAACTTTGTGTCAACTTTGACCATTTCAGTCTCGGGATTGTTAACCAAAAAATTCTCAATTAGATAGTTTGGGTATTACATTTGCTTTGTATTAAGATTAAAATAACTCAATCAACTTCAGTTTCGAGTAACTCCAATCCAATTTGGGATTCCAAAACAGTAACCATCAATGGATGAGGTTCTAATTCTCAATGTAGAATCATGCCGGCACGCCAACTGATACTTGGATCTAGTATCCAAACGACTAGAACAAATATTCGAACCAATCAATTTTTGAAATATTTTCCGGATCACCAATTGGTTTGCAAAATTCAACTTCCCAGTTGCGGAATCATCCTGGACCCCTAACTGGGGGATAAGATCCAACAACCAATCCTGGGAATTTCCCCGACCAACCAATTGTTGGATAAGGTCCAACAACCCATCCGGAAAATTTCCCTGACCAACCAACTGTGGGATAAGGTCCAACAACCCATCCGGGTAAATTCCTCAAGCAAACAATCACAAAAAGGTCATTTTTATCAAATTCCCAGACTTCTAATTAGTCAAAACCTCGCTTGAAACTTCGTAAAACCCCCAATTTCACTATTTAAGAGCGCCCCTGCTGGCGCCCTAAAGCCCAAACCCAGTATGGATATCAGAATTAAATTTCTTGGCCTCGAATTAGTCAGTATGCAACTTGTCATCCCAATAGACCCAAATTCGCCATTTTGGAGCGCCCCCTGGCGGCGCCATGACGCCCAATCACAAAATGGATATCACCAGTGAATTCCCCCGACCTCCAGTTAGTCAGTAACCCACTCGTCACCCCCACAAACTCAATTTCACCGTTTGTCAAAAAAGTTGACCCATCCAATGTTCCAGGAACAGTATCTCGGTCAAAGGAACATGTACAGAGCTGTCTGTGGGTGTTTTGGAAACTTCAGACCATACTGAATTAGCGGCACAAAACGAAATTTAAGCGGCGATTCAAAAATATTTTTTCGGGCATTGTGTCTTGCGGCCAATCCATCGGCACCCAGCGACAGTCCACCGATACATCTTCGGAACTACTACTTCGAGTAGATCGACAGTCCCAAACACAACCCCTTTTAGGGCACGGTTTGCCAAACTAGGAAGCCTTGATCCGGGTAGAAAGATCCAGGATGCTAGAATCGCGATGAAGATCACAAGAATGAGGATCATCTTGGGTACAAAGTCTGGGTTCAAAGTTGTGAAGTCAGTGAATGCAGCAGGAAACTTCTGAGGATGAGGATGTGGTGATGCCTCTCAGCGAGTTGTAAGTGAATGCAGACAGTGGCCCTAGATGAGCCAAATGGATGGTATCTTATGCTCAAATCAGATGGATTGTTGCTGTCCTTGACTATTATTGGCATTTGTTTCTCCATCCCAGAGATATTTACTAGTGTTGATCCAAATTGAACTAATTCTGTGATTATTGGGATCATTCCTATTGTTGTGTTCATTCCAATTGTAATTAGGAGATGAAGAATATGAAATTGGAGGATTGCAACCTAATATTAACGAATTGGTATTATTGATTGGATACTAAATTGGTTGTGTTCAAAACTAAACATAAAATCAAAGCTTCAAATAACAAATTGTAATTCAATTTTTATTGGTAAGTGCAAAATGAAATGGATTGATATACATCGAGTTTAAAAGTAGAAAATGAAATGAGAATGTCGCAAGCATCAATTTCTAATTTATAATAAGCTTAAAAATATTACAATACAAATGTATCTGCACAATTCAGATTGTTCCAATCATTTGTCATTTGTAAAACATTTCCAATTGTCCAACTTGTAGCACAGCAGCTCGTGGAATAGTTTTGGGCTTTGTGTTTGAATCACTTTCAATTTTGAATCGTTCTGTGTCAGTACAGAATGTTTTCTGTTTATTGTAAAGTAAAGTACATTTGTGTTTTGATGAATTAAATGTATAAATACCTGCGAATGTACTCGAAGGCTTTTGCTTTGAGCATTGTGGCTTTGTGTTTGTCTGCAAGCAGTAGGAATTCTGCAACATTCGTGTCGTCTAGTTGATCGCACAAAGCAGTCTCACAGGCTCGTTTGAGTGAATCCATTTTGTACTGAAATTGTATATATTAAGTATAAGTTTTATATGACAAATCAAAGTCAAACCTTGTCCAGAAAAGGCAAAATTCTCTGTGCCCATCGAGTCAATACATCAGTCTGTCCGTACACGAGTTTGAGCATCTGCTCAAATGCTTCAACATCGTCAACAACATTTTTGATTTGTACTCGACTTTTGCTCTTAAACATTCGAGCAAACACAGACGAACGAGCTGACACAATCGACTTGTGAGCGTGCAACTCTTTCTTCTGACCAAATACAAAAACAATGTCCGTGAGTTTCAAATTTGAGTAAAATTGAGATAGATCACGAGCAATGCTAAATTTGTGCTCGTCCGCAAAAGTGTTCACGCCTGACTTGGTCACGGGCTTGTCAATGTTGGAGATGTAGAACACTTCGAAGGCCAACTCAAGTTGTCCATTGCCGTTGAGCAATAGATGGTCGTTTTCCAACAACTCTTTTCGTGTGATAAACTTTGGCCATCCAATCGATTCGCCATTTGACATTTTCTTGCCAATTTCTAAACAAACAAATATTTTTATCATTTCAAATACCTAAACATCAACATACCCAAACTGTGTCCCTTGGCAGTATTTCCCTTGACCATAATCGAAGCCTTCACCTTGATAGCCACTTGTATATTCTCATCACATTTCAACTGCAACTGCAATGACAAATGTTCCTTACAATCGTCATTCTCTCCATGAGGATACAATTTGCCACTAAACTGCACAGACAAATTGTTGTTGTTGTCAATTGATTTGAAAAAAGAACTGATTTCAATGCTGTCGTGTGGATGCTCGTCGAGACAATGGCTCACCAACAAATGATTTTCACTGAAGTGACGAATAGTCAAATGTTTTGAACATTTGGCCATACTCGATGTGCAAGTAGTGTACGACCAACTCAATTTGTACGGATCACAAGTGAGTGCTGGAGGTGACCAAGTGCTGGACGAATTCTGAGGAATCTGTTTGAACAGTTCGTAGTACAGTTCTGGTCTGGCGGGTATTCTCATGTCCATAATGTTTTCGCTCTCTAATACACAACTTGCGTGACTGTAAATGTAAAAAAATTGATTATTATGTTGTTATTTGATTATGTTGAGTAGTATCAACCCAAAAAATGCGTACCAGTGAATGTAATCGATGCATTTCGATTTCAAAACCTTACAATTGTGCATGTCCGCGAGCAACAAAAGATTTCCCACCGATTCAGGATTGATTCTGAAGCACAGTGCATCCTCACACATTGACTTGAGAGAATGGAGTTGATACTGCCGAAAAGGGGAAATGTTACTGTCGTTTTAGAAAGTGTTTCGAATAATTTCAAACCTTGTCCGCAATTGAAAGTAGCTCTTCGTGCATTCCAAAAAATTGCTTCTTACAGTACAAATATTCTATGAACTCTCGTCCTACATCTGCATCCACATCAGTGATCTCGACTCTTCGTTTGACCTTCTCTTGCATTTCATGCTCAAACATGACAGCAAACACTTCGGATCGGGCACTGAGAATTGCCGAGTGCACGGGAAACTCTTTCCTGTCCTTGCCAACACCAAACACGAGCACAACGTCCGACAATTTGTCTCCTCTTTCGGACAGTTGACAACAATCACTCCTCAATTGATTGAAGACAATTTCGTTTAAATCATACGAAACCCCATCAACAGCTTCTTCATAGGCAATTTTGCAACCAATGGTTAGAACATCGCCTGGTGTCAAATTGTGCTTCAAAATATTCTCATGGGCACAAAATTCTTGAACCCCCCAATTAGAAATCTTAGAATCTTTTGAGGCAAATTTCGCTTTTGATTCTAAAAAATAATACATATAATACATTAAAGGCATTATTCATTATAAAACAAACCATATGAATTTGCCCAATAACCATCTGGACCAATAATCCAAAATTTATATTTCAAAACAATTTCGTTTCCTACACACTTGACAAGATACAAAGAAATGTTGCCTTTACAATCTTCATGATTGCCATTTGGATATAGCAGCAAACGAAATTGAAGCTTATCGTTGGAGGGAGGTGAAAATTGAGATGACCAAAAGTGCTTGACGACCGTTCCGGAACTGTTTTCGTCCAGGCCGTAAAACGAAAAATTTTCAATGGTCCATTGATGGTAGAAAGTGATTTCACGTATTTCAGATTTGTGATTAAGCTGCTGTTGGATGATTGGATTAATGGATTCGATCACTAATGAACGTTTCGCTGGTGGAGATTCGGCTTTGGAAGAAGGATCGGTTGAAGACATTGTGAGATACGAGATTGGACAAAGTCAAAATTTGATTTTACACAACACTGCTCTGCAGAGAATGCTTTGTTTGTTTGTATTTGGAGGGAAATGCAGTGGTCGAGTGAAATGTACATGTCACGTGACTGTTTTGCAGGCTGCAGCGTGTGGTCGATGGTCATTATCTGCTAGCAGCATGAAACCATGTAAGCTAAGTTGTTAAACTTTCTTCTTCTTGAAGTGAGAAAAGGGCATATGTTTCAACAGTAGCTATTCAACTGACCCCTTCAGACAGAACTGCTAGCAGTCGCCCTCATTTGAAGGGGTCAGAAGAAGACGGTTTAACCATATGACTGCATATGAACCAAGTCCACTTGCTCACTTCATTTCCCTCCAATTAAATCGTTAAGCATGAATAACTCACTCATTTATTGTTTCTTGATTTTGTAATGTGTTGACTTCACTTTGTGTTTTGCTCTTTTGTTTTGTTTTTGGTTTACCACCGAAACAACCAAGAACGTGTTAGTTTATGAGTCTGGATAGTTTCGTCAGTCATCTCCATCGTCAATTTACAAAATGAATTATTTCACTTTGTTGAAGTAAGTATCTTTACTAAATCCGAAATAGATCCGTTTGATCTGTTGATTTGATCGGATTTGAAGGAAACGTACCCGAAGGGACAAATAACGGACGTGAAGACGAAGTTATTTGAGTTTCCTTATTATGTAATAAAACAATATGAATTCATTCTTCGAAGAGGTTATCTTACCTTTAAAATGAGAATGTATAAAATAGACCGCGTATAAACAAATAGACGTTCGGTGGCAAAAACATTCGAGGCAAACATTTGGCTCACAACACCCACGCCCTAATGGAACTCAACTCGCTGATTCGAAAGACTATCTCGAGCTCGTTTATTGGTCGTGTGAACATGTGAAAATACAGATGTATGAATAAATTAATAAATAAATAAATTGTAAATACCATAACATAAGTCAATAAGTAATTAGGTTAGGCTCCTTTATGGAGTAATGAACAACAAAGGCACAACTTCAAGTGAGCGTTGAATTCAGTATACTGATGCCCCAATGGGCCACCCATCTAGCTCAACTGTCACCAGTAAGACCTAGTTATGATTAAATTGAAATATAAGGCGGCCCGATCAATACTGACGCCCATTTTCGGTTTCAAATAAAGTCGTACAATAATAAGTAACTCAACATTTATTGGTAAATACAAAATGAAACGGATAGATAAAATAACGAGTTCAAAAGTAAGAAACAGCAAAGTGAGAATGTCACACACGAATTTAATATCAAATTGATCAAATTAATAACGTTCTTTGTTCAATGTTCCTTGCGTTGATGATTACACTTCGTTACGCACCTTGGCCACAAAGGCACAAGCCCAGCACTTGAATTTGCCTACATGATGATATCGTTTCCAATGTTTGTGCAATGATGGCTCATTTTTGCCCACATAGAGACAATCATGACAGGGATACTCCGTCTGACAGCTGATAAATGATAAATGAAACGAAAAATTAATGACGACCCTCGAAAGACTATCAATACCACTTACCGTTTGTTGAGTCGAGCATTGCCATTGAGATGTTTGTAAGGCAGTTGGCCGTGGATTGAGGACAAATGTTGCTTCCACATTTGCAAACTTTTCAAAGTGCTCTCACAGCCATGTTCGGTGCATTTTAGTTCGAGTATTAAGATCTTGTAGCCAACTTCTTTTTTTTCTTCTTCCTGTTGAATTTGATGTTCAGTTTCATTGATCAAAGATAATTCACGGGTATTTTCAGATGCAGATTGGTTAGGTTCATCGATCACTTCGTCATCATCTGAGATGACTATGAGCTCGCTTTACTAATGAAGCATTTGGTTGATCGTCTAATTCAATTTCAGAGTCACTTTCTGTTGATGCATCATCATTTTCGTTCACCAAATCATGATTCAGTTGACAAACTCCATTGAAGCAATCTTCACATTCAGAATCACTTTCAGACATGTATTCACCTTTACCTTCTTCCTCATCTTCAACTTCATCCTCGTCGTCATCTTCATCAAATTCGTTATCAATCGTCATGTACATTCTACATGTGTATTTGTTTCGAGTTTTCAAGTTAACTTTTGAAGAAGTTTCCATTGGTTGGTGTGTTTACTCTCTGTTCATTCACAGCAGACTGCCACATTCATTATACACAAAAGCATAGGAAAAATCCCAATTGCACAGTGAACATTGTAGCTACAAGGCATCCGATTCCTACAATCTGAAGAAACACAAACGAATCCATTCAGGCATCAAACCGTAAATGGCCCGAATGTGACTATGCCGCTACGGTACAACAATCTTCATAACACAATTCTTCACATTCAATGAATGCACTTTGCACGAAAATCTGACCTCGAATGGAGTACCACCACGCCGTAACCCGAAAGGCTATGTCGAGGTGTTGACCAATTTGTTGTGAATTACAACATGTTGTGGCAACTGTGTATATGTTCATTTTGCTCACACTATCATTGTTCACTAGTCTTAATTTTACCTAAATTGTATTTGTAAAAGTGAATATAACAAAACAATCTTCAGAACCTACTCACTCATAGCTTCAATGCAATGAGATTCAACTGCACATTTGACTGTATCGATTTTACTGTTTTGTTAGGATAGAGTTTTAAGTAATTAGAAGGAGAGTAAGAAAGTCACTTGACTCGAATCAATAATATATTGCTCAATTCGTGAATGAAACTCTCAAACTGTGCAACTCGATCACGCAAACTAGTGTTTGATGACGTTTGGTGATCACATGACGCACAGTGTGCTAGTTGGTGTATTCTGTTTGTTTCATTCTTTAGTTTTTAAGTTAACCTTTTGAACGCGATTCGTTTGTTGGTGTATTTGGTTGCTTAGGAACTTGTAATTGAGCAATCAATTTGTGAGTCGATTTGTTGTGTTCACATTGTGCTCAAACAAAGACACAGTCACACAACCCAACCAGATCCGGTTTAGTGAGGTTGCACTTGAGAACTTTTGCTTTGACTTTGGTCGTTTCCTCTTCACCGTGCCAATTCAGTTCATCATGAGTAGTCCACCGTCCAATCCCGCATTTGTGCATCACTTTGATAATTGTAAAAGTAGAATCAAACACGAAATGCATCTCAAAGTGGACAACATGGTTGATGGTGCCTATGACCAGACACTGGAACATTTCTTTGCATTCGATCAAAGTAGACTCACAGCACCGAGAGTGCACACGAGCAGTGGACCATCTCACTTTGCATTGTCGCATCAAAATTATTTGGACACTTTCATTACACAAAATGTTACTCGTTTATCAAACATTTCTCTCAATCCAACTTTGTCTCATCTTTCCCACAACACAAAAGACCAATTCCCTTCGATCCACATCCTACTCGTCAGTCTTCTTCCTTATCTCCAGTTAAACCTCCACCAGTGTCCATCACCAATGTTCAAATAACTTTATCCAATGAAGTCACCAGCGACGAACCTCATGCAATGCCAATTCAACATAAAATTGAGGCAACTGCAAATGAACCAGTGGAAACAGTTGAAGCACATCATCCACCATCATCATCTCTGTCTTCATCAATCGTCAATGAACAATCGAACAACAATTTGAACAATGAAGAAATTTGTGAATGTGATGAATGTCAAAATGGAATTGAGATTTACCAAGAAGTTGCAGATGAAGATGATGATGACAGTGTCCAGTGGATTGAGGATGGTCAAGAAGATAAAGTACCATCTCTACTTGTGAAGAAACAACAACAAGACACAACTCAACCAAACAATGAACAATCAAATGTCACCAGACAGTCAGTGATCATCTCAGCATTCAATCAAACTTATGAGCTACAACCGACAGAAATGAACAATCATAACCCAAAAGAAGGTTCTTCCCAGTCAACCATGAGTCCACCACCACCCAATTCGAGTACCCACAACAAGCAAATCATCACTCTCAGTCGTCAATGTCCCAATTGTCCTAGAACGTTTCCCGAATGCAAACTGCGTCCACACATGTTGTATGAACATTCGATTGGTCCATATCAATGTCTAGTCAAAGATAGCGCCCAATCATTTGATTACATGTTAGTCCACTTAATTTATTTCATGAATTAATTGATATTTTGTTTAAGGGTTTCACTTAGTGAACATATCAAGAATGTTCACCGCCACACCAGCCAATGGCACTGTGACAAATGTTCAAAACATTTTGCCAGTTATAAACTATTGTCTAATCATAACTATCGAATTCATCAACTAGGTATCTTTCGGTGTTCTTTTCCTTCATGTGCATTCACCGGAGGACACAGAAAGAAAGTGCAAAATCATTACAGATGTCGCCACAAACTGGTACCGTTGAAATTGCACCATTGTGACTATTGTGACTATCAAACATACGATTCCAGCAATCTGAAGAGACACAAACAAACCCACTCTGGCATCAAACCGTACCGATGTATATGGCCAGATTGTGACTATGCCACTACAAGGCTACATAACACAATAAGTCACATTGAACGAATGCATTTTAAACCAAACTCAAGTTTGTCTCCGAATGGAGCACAACTCGGTCACCCGAAAGATTATGTCGAGGTGCTGACCGATCTGTTGTGAATCACATTGTTGCTTGTTATCAATATATTGATATTGAATTTTTGTTAACTTGTGCCGGTTATTTTGGTGTTTTGAATTTAATATTAAATTGTGTCTACAAAGCATAAAATAAACAAACTAAAGGATTTACAACTATGATAGCTCGAGATGAAATATGTTGAACATTAATTAGGAACAATCACATGTTTGCGCAAATGGACGAATCGATTCAAATGCTGCACAATACCATCGCGTACAAGTAGATTTCGATGTTGAATGGTGAGACTGCGAAGATTGGGACAAATTGTGGACAGAACACGACAAAACAGGTCTCCATCAAATGGGCGGTCATCAGTTTGAACATCAAACAAGTTCATCGAAAGCACTCGTACCGAAGTGATAGTTGACAAATTGTTTGATTGTGCCAGTGTGGACAAAGAGATCCGGATGAAATCGATAAATAGTTGAAACAGATTTGACAGTCGAGCAAGCACAGCGATCATGTCAGCATTGAAAGTCTATTAATGATAAAAAAATTAGTAAACATTATAATGAGCGAATTAGTGAATTAGTCACTTTTACCTGTAAATCTGCGAATCTAATGTTCAAACTTTGGAGTGCAACACAGTTGGCACAAATAAATGACAGCACTTGAGGTTCTTTTGTGATCAATCTCAAGTGGGTGAGACTTTTCAGTTGTGGAGCGTTGAGTTTGAGCCATTGAGTCATGTGGCCGTGTCCTACAATGCCATTCAAGTACAAACTGGTGCAACCTGTTCCTAGATGCGGCACAATTTTGTCTACATTTTCAATGACAAATGAGTGATGCTCCAGTCGGGCCAAAGTAGTCTGCTTAACCAAATCAGAACAATCGAAGCCCAGTCGCTTGAGAGCGGTCAAGCGGTCGAGATGATCAGACAGCGGGCCACGGAGAGATTCAGGGCAGACATAAAAGTCAGACAGGCGTAAAGTGATGATGGTCGATCGCCACTGGCCACTGAGTAGTGATAGCACGCTTTGTGCAGTGCCACTGGTGCGGGCGAGATATTCGTCAAACAGAAGATTCTCCACACGAGGGAACAGTTTGACCAGAAAAGTTGACAAATCATCGGAAATTTCAATTTCGTAATATCTATTTAGCTTCAGTTTGAGAATGGCACAGTTCGCGTTCCAATCAACCAAACCATGAAATCGTTCATTTAAATGGCAAATGTTGGCAAGTTTATTACCTTTTCGTACAATCATCAGTGATCTTTTCGTTCGACAAATGTCCTCGGCCAGCACAAGCCATCTCCAGCAGACAGCTCGACAGCTGCCAATCAGCTGTTGCACCTCCAAATTGGCCAAAATTGTACGCAACACTTCGTTGGGCAGTGAGTTGATGTTCTTTGGCTTGGTTCGGTTGAATAGCTTCGTCAGAATATGTCCCATCTTGCTTTGGAGTTCGTGTTTGGAGTTTGAGTGGACAAACTAATCACAAAACGAGAGAGAAAATGTTCACAGGAACAAGACAACAAAAAGCCAATATGTGCACGTAGCACACTCATAAAACACTAATTGCCTATTCTTATCTATAGATACATGACTTGACATACTTGACACATGCTTTTTGTATTAGTAATTTGAAACTCAACTTTACGTATTTTAACCTTTCTATCTCCAATTTCAGTACAATCTACTAAGTAGAGTTACGCCTTTTATGGGCGGTGCTTTGTTTTGTTGTGCAGTAGTAAAGTAGTGAAAGTGTCAGCTGGCACAGACAGTCGTGTCGTCGTCGCTCTGCAGACAGGTCTGATTTTGTCACTATTTGTCTCTACAATCTCGTGACCCTCGAAATGTCCAAAATGACCATCTCATCTCTTCCCGATTTGCCTCTCCGAAACATTCTGAAGCGCCTCTCCCTGTACGATCAAATCTACGTGTCTAGACAGGTGTGTGTCCGCTGGCGAGTGGTACAACAGTCCGAGCTGGATCGATATCTCTCTCTTGTGCTTGTTGACGATCAAAATGAATCGTTGTTGAATTCACTTCGAGAGGACAAGCTACACTTTCATGACATGCTTCAGCACGTTCGACGGGATGATGATGATGGCTCACCGATTGTACGACTGAAAACACTCAAACAGCTCAAGTACAATTTGGTTCCACTCCTAATGGCTGTTCAAAACCCCGTACTAATGAACGCTCTTCCTGAAATCACGCATTTAACCGTATCGTATGCGAACATTTCGTCTGATTGCCTAAGAAAAGTTGTTTGTATGCTTCACCACTGGTCGGTCACTTTGATCTCGTTGAAGCTCGATTTTGAAGACAGTCGGAAGACACATTCTCAACGAGCTCATTCTGACATTAAACCGTATCGATGTAAATGGCCTGGGTGTTACTATGCCTCTAGAAGAATATATGGCACTATTGGTCACATTGAACGAATGCACTTTGCAAAACGAAACCCAAATTTGTTCTCGAACAGGGCACAACTCGGTGACCTGAAAGACTATGTCGAGGCGGCGACTCATTTGTTGTGAATCTCAATGTTGGGATCACCTTCGTTTCAGTTGTCAATTATAGTTTTCACTAACTTTTCACTCAATTCGCTCATTCGTACGTTGTTCAACTCAACATTCAAAGTTTTCTATCCACATTTCCATTTACGGTTGTTGTCAAATGATCTTTTTTGTCACGTATTTTTTAATGCGAAAATATTAATGTTACTTTTGTGTGAATATTAAGATAATAATAAAACTTGACAACTTTATAATATCAAAATCAATTAGAACACACTTGTTTGTATCGATCTTTTGTACTCACAGTGCCAGTGACTCTCTGTGTAGTGTAACATACGTAGATCTGTCGTTACACAATCAGATTCAGTAAAGTGAGTTTGACTTTTGATTTATTTTCTCTTTGTCTTTGTTTCTCTTGCTGCTCACAGTACCCACTCTCTCAGTGTATCATGTTCTGTCCACTGTCTAATTCCGCATTTTCGCAGCACTTTGAAATGTGCAAAAGCAGAACCAAACAGAAAATGCATCGTAAAATTGATAAAATGGTTGACCGTGTCTATGACCAAGCACTGAGTGACTTGAAGCATTTCTTCCCATGCGATCAAAGTAGACTCACTGAAGTGCACACGAGCAGTGGACCAGCTCACTTTGCATTGTCGCATCACAATCAATCGGACACTTTCATTCCACTAAATGTTACTCATTTAAGAAACACTTATTTCAATCCAATTTCATCTCATGAACAACAATACAAACTAATTTCCGTCGATCCACAACTCACTCGTCAGTCTTCTCTCTTGGAACGGAAACAATCTGGTGATTTTGGTGACTGTGGACAAGGGATGAATTCAAGTTTGGTCGAAAAATCAGCCAATCTCATTCCCTTACCATCCAGTTCTTTCACCTCATCACTCAATCCACCTTTGTCTTATATCCTCAACCCTCAACATGCCAATATTGACTATTCTCACCAAATTTCCATCAATCCAAGTTCTACTTGTCAGTCATCCTTCACGTCTCAAGTTCCATCCCCACCAGTGTCCACCACCAATGCTCAAAGCATTTTGTATAATAACCGTGAATCTTGCCAATTACCACTCAAACTAAGGTCTAAGTTTGCAAGAACTGCAAATAAGCCAATGGAAACAGTTCAAGTACAACATCCACCATCATCATCTCTGTCTTCATCAATCGTCAATGAACAATCGAACAACTTAAACAATGAAAAGATTTGTGAATGTGATGATTGTCAAAATGGAATTGAGATTGACCAAGAAGATGAAAATGATGATGACAGTGTCCTGTGGATCGAAGATGACCAAGAAAACGATGAATCATTTCGACCTGTAAAGAAACTTAGGCTGGACACAACTCAACTCAATAATGAACATTCGAGTGTCACCAGACAGTCAGTGAACATTTCAACACCCAAACAAACTCATGATCAACAACCAACCGAAGTGAACAATCACAACCCAAAGGAAGGTTCTTCCCAGTCATCCACTAAGCAATCGACACCACCTCACAATTTGAGTACACACGACAAGCAAATCATCACTCTCAGTCTTCAATGTCCCAATTGTCCGAGAACCTTTCCCCAAAACCAACTAAACGATCACATGAAGCGAGCACATTCGATTGGTCCATTTCGATGTGCAGTCAAGGATTGTGGTCAAGCATTCGATAACAGGTGAGTTTACTTGCTACGCAATATCCTGAACTTATTGATCATTTGTTTTAGTAATATTCTAGGTGACCACATCAACAACATTCATCAGCCCACCATCACCAAATGGCTCTGTGGAAAATGTCCTAAACATTACACTGCATATAAACTATTATCCGGTCACACGAATCTATATCATAAATTGGGTCACTTTCAGTGTTCATTCCCTCACTGCACCTTCACAGCAGAATGCAAAATTAAAGTGCAAATTCATTACACACGGCATGTAATTCTTGTTCACAAACCGGCACAAAACTTGAACTGTGAACATTGTAGCTATAGAACAAACAATTCGTGCCATCTGAAGACACATCAACGAATCCACTCAGGTATCAAACCGTATCGATGTAAATGGCCAAAATGTCACTATGCCTGTACAGTACTACACAACACAATTTGTCACATACAACGAATGCACTTTGCACGAAACTCAAGTTCGTCCTCGAACGAAGCTCAACACGGTCACCCGAAAGATTATGTCGAGGTGTTGACCGATTTGTTGTGAATCAGTGAATGTGTAAATGTAAACGTACACTTTAGTGACACTGCTCAAACAAACCTAACCTAACCTCACATAACTTTATTGACACTAATCGACGCTCATCTTCTACAAATGTGAACGCGGGCAATCCATTTTATTTCAATTGGATCACTTTTGAATTCATTTCAATTCTATTGACAATTATTTGTCAATTAAAATTGTGACTAAACAGAATAAATGATCTTGTCCATAATGGATTCTTTCGCTCGTTCGTTCAACTCACATTATTAAAAGTTTCTTTCCACAATTCCATTTAAGTTTGCTGTCAAATGATCTTATTATTATTTTATTATTTGTCACGTATTTTATTATGAGTTTTTAATTAGATTAAGGAGAAAATATTAATGTTACTTCTTGGGATTACTAAAAATAATAATTTAACAACTTTATAATTTCAAAATCAATAGTATCAAGTAAACTTTTTTATTCGGTCAAAATGTGTGACAATCTGTAGATTATAAAATGAATCTTGAAACTTTTCGTTTTATTCATTCGACTGACACAGTCTCAAAGTCAAGATCACAAAATGTAAATCTTTACTTTTTTGCTCTTGACATACAACAAAAAAATTGTTACATATTACAAATCTACGGTACGTACTTTGTGAATAGTAAGTTTCACAATGGCACCCAAAATCAGACTTTCTCTGCTGTCGAAGCCATTTTACTTCTTAAGTTGGTTCATTGTGGCCCATGTCAAAGTGTGTCTCTATGCCTTTGACCCCATCCACGATGCTCCTCCGAGTGTCACACTGGCAAATCTCAAGTCCTACCGCGCAGTTCGTGCTCAATCAGATCACAAACTTCGTCATTTCTTCATCCTTCCTGTGTGTGTTTGGTTGTTTCTCTTTGTGGACACAATTTGGATTATGTATCAACATGGCTATGATTATGAAGGGGAACCAATGCCGGAACTATTCACTCACAGAATGTATTCGCCTAAATTCTGGCAACAGGGCGATTTGTTGGTTCTGACGGTCTCGAGTGGCATTGGACTGATTGGACTCACTTTTCTGTGCTCTACTTGGTTGGATGATCGGTATTGTATGTACTTTGTGAATGGGGCAGAAAATTTGGTTGTTAATGGAAAAGGTAAAAAGGGCAAATTCTTAATAACAAAACTTTAATTCGTTTCGGATTCGTTTGTCAAAAAAGTTTGGAATCGTCAAAATTCCGAGAAATTGTACGAATTTCGTCGCAAATCCAAACAGGCTCTTCTGGTTCTTGGAACTTCCTCCCAACTTATCGGTTATCTGTTTTTTCTGTGGAATTTCCTGCATTCTCCTTTCCATGACTTTGTCCATCATTTCAAAATGTGGATCTACCTTCCAGTTCTCACTTGGTATTGCATTTATAGTAAGTTTGTTTTTGTTTTAAAGTTTAGCACTTGACTTTTGACCTTTGACACTTGCCCTTTGACACTTGACATTTTATGACCCTTTCAGCTGTGGCCCTGATGTTTTACCACTTCTTTGTCGTCACCAAATACGTGATGATCAAGCAAACCCATCTGATCGAATCCCTGGACAGTGTAATCGAAATCCTTGAAACCCCAACCAGTAACCCTCGTCGCTGTTTCACCCGGAACTATCACCACTTCCGCTCGATCAACTCTCATCTCGCCTACCAATGCACCGAAATCCGTGGTTACAACAACTTTTGGTCTACTCCACTGACTATTCTTTTCGGTGTTGAAATAATCACATTCTGTTATCTACTGTATTCGTGTCTGTTTTACGAGCAGACTGTGGTTCAGTTTATCTATTTCTTCTTCTATTTGATTGAACTCGGTGGATTCATCTTTGCGGTCATTTATCGGGCTTCGATTGTTGATCATAATAATGATCGATGCTATGCAAGGAATGTGAAGGTCTGTGTGCTGTTTCAGTTGAATTTGGGTCAGGTTATTCCGATGAGATTGATGCTTAATGTAAGTAGTCAATCCAATTACGAATTCATTTACGTAAACCCCCTTTCTATAGATTGACAAGATTGCAACCAACCGAAACTTCTCTCGATGCTGCTTTCGACTGCGCAACAGTTACCGGCTCGATTCAACCGCCTTCAACATGGTAATAAAATCATATATTACAATATCTCTCAATATAGGTTCATAATCTCATTATTTCAGGCCATCTTCATTATCAGTACCTTCTTCCTCAACATTTGTCAACGCAACCGTCGTCAAGTTGAAGGCCGAATGGTGCAGCAAGGACAACTTTAGTATGGATTTCGAATTAAGTTTTGTGTGTCATTGAGTCACCGAAAACTTTAGACAAACTTTCAAATTCAGACAAATTCGTAGAATTAAATTTCTGTTAATGCATTATTTCTCCTCACTTTTGATCTAATTTTAGATTTGTTGTTCAAACTCTAAGAAACATTCACTGGAAATGCGGTGAATTGTAAATTTCCAAAATTCATGGCAACCGATAGATTTAGTTAGTAAACTTAAATAAACTTAAACAAAGGCAGAAGATTCAAGGCTTGACTGTCTTTATTATTGAAGTTTTATATGGCAAGTTAAAAATCTTAGACAACTTTAGGGGAGTTTAGGGGTTAAAGGTTAAGGGTTAAGTGGAAATACCTAAATGATATGTCAGTCATTATTCAGAACATCACTTGGACAAACACTTTCGGGTCACGTTCGTCGATTATGTTCAGTTCGTGTTGCTCATTGACTGATTTAGGCAAATGAAAGTGTTGCATCCGAACATGACAAATTGCAGTATTGAATCGATAAAAAGATGATTGACAATCGCCCCAAGTACACTTGAAAGGCCTCTCGTCGTTATGGGCTCGTTTGTGTTGTGCCAAATCGTGGTTGGTCCTAAATGCTTTGTAACAGCCCTCGAAAGTGCATTGAAACTTGCTGGTAAAGTGATTGTTTCGATGATGATTGCGAACTTCGCACCAAAAGTTGGCCACAAACTCACAGGTTGAGCACTGAAATTTGCCTGATAAGTGATACATTCGCCAGTGTTGATAGAGTGAACGTCGTGTTTTGGACACTGTGTCACATTCAATGCAGGGATATTCGGTCTGGCCTCTAAAAATGGAAAATATTAGTAAGACTCTCAACAGTACAATGGTAATGACTTACAGTTGGTTGTGTCGAAAATTGTCCACGAGTTGTTTGTAAGGCATTTGACCGTGAACAGTTGATAAATGTTGCTTTAACATTTCAAAACTTTTAAAAATCCTCTTACAGTCAGGTTCGGTGCAGTTCATTTCGAGTGTCACAACTTGGGATTTAGTAGTATCTTCTTCTTCCACTTCTTGTTGAATTTTCTCTACATTTTGAGGTTTCACTTTTTTCACTGCTTTACTCGATTGAGTCATGCTTTTCCGTTTGTTTGCACTTTTCACTTCACCATTAGATTGATTATCACCAAACATTTTCTTTGGAATTCGTTTTCTGTCCGACGATCGTCTACTACTGGTGGATGGAATCGCTTGTTGAATGACTGGTTCATTAGTTTGAATTTGACTGTTGACTTTGTTGTAAGACACTAAGAATGGTCACTCAGACCAATCCGGATTCACTTAGAATCCAGAGAAATTCACAAAGAAAAACGGTTTCAGAAACTTTATTCGGCTCACAACAGAGCAGGCATGGACACAGTAGTACGGTCACAGACAGACTAACACGCTGCTTTCACATTTTCCTCTTCCTACACACCACACACACAACAGCGGGCCGTACACAGAAGACGTATCAAATCATAACATTCAACAGACTTGTTTCGTTTCAATTTGAGACTTTCTCTTGACCTGTCCATTGAGTGATTTAGTTGTGTGCACTTTTTGTTTCTTCACAAGTTGATGCGATTCTTCCTCATCTTTCTTGATCTGTTTGTAAGTTTCATCATCACTATCTTCCTCAGGTTCATATAGACAATCCTCACAATCACAGAATTCATCTTCATCCTCATTATGATTGGTTAGCGTATTGTTCGATTGGTCTTGAACCGATGAAGAAAGCACAATATTTTCCAAATGATCAGCAGCAATATTTGGCGTAAAAGAGTTTAAATTGATTGGAATTGTAGTTGATGATGAACTGTCGTCATCACATTCTTGTTTGATCAGTGGAGCAGTTTGGTGATTTGATGGTGAAGGTTGAACTGATGGCAATGTCTTGATTTCAGTAATTTGAGGACCAATCTGTCCACTTTGAATCATCTCGTCAATATTAAGCTTCATCGCGTTGTAGTGACTGTCCACGGTGGCATCGATGTAATTCTTGAGTATCAATTTGAGTCCAGTCGCGTTGTCTTCTACCAGAGTCAGAAGAGGATGAGTTTGGAGTTCCATTTTGGATGCAATGATACGAGACAAACGAGCAAACCTATTTGGTAGTTCACATTCGGTGCATGCGAAACAGACAGAAATAACAAATCAACTCAAAACATAAAACTGCTTTTGCAAATTGCTGCAGTACGATCGAGTTACACAGTGCAACTTTCACTGGAACACTGCCCTATATATAGTGCTAAGAAGCAGTACGATTGTCAGCCAAATCTGAAGATTCAAAATCTACTTGATTATGTATGTCCTCTAGAATGTATGATTTATTGCACAAACAAACACAAATACTGTCAGATAAAGTAGTGCAAATCATGTTAGAATACATGTTGATAGCATCGAAACACTTTGACATTCTCAAAGTGAGTCACACTTTCTCAACCAACTCTTTCGGATCTCGATTATCGATGATGTTGAGTGCTCGTTGTTCTCTGATGGTTGGAGGCAAACCAAAATGGACCACTCGAATGTGAGTGATTACATGTGATCGATGAGCGGTCGTGTAACCACATTGTTTGCATCGAAATGGCTTCACATGCAGATGGATGGCTTGTTCGTGTCTGGTCCGATGGTCCGATGTAGTAAACGACTTTTCACAATGTCGACATGTGAATGGTCTCTCTCCGGAATGAATTAGCAGATGAGAGTCAAGATGGACTTTTTGAGTAAATTGTTTGTCACACTCATGACATCGAAAATTTTTTATATTTTGGTGAATCAGTTGGTGTCTTTTTAAACTACATTTCTCGCTAAATTGTTTGGCACACAGTTCACATTGAAATGGACGTTCACCTGTGTGCACTCGAAAATGTTTCTGCAATTGGGATCTGTGGTCAAAAGATTTATGACAATGTGAACATTGCAAACGACGATTCGTTTGGGCAAGGTTTGGTTGAATTGGATTAGTAGTGCATTCAGTGGCAATTGATTCCTCTTCAATTGCATTGTTTGCATCCATTTCCTCTTGTTGAATCACCATAGATTCATCATAAAAATTATCACCAAAAGTTGATTGAGGGTCGTTAGCTAATAAAATATAATGAGAATACATTCAAACTTTAAATAACTCACTCAGTCCACTCCCCACTCGGTCACCTTCACCATGTCTCTCATCTCTACCCTCACCTTCATTCTCCCTTCGTTTCATTTCCTCTTCCTCTTCAATTTCTGTCAATCAAATCAAATCATCAATTCACTTCACTATGTTCAATCTCACCTCTCTTCACTTTGTCCAATGTCTCCTGGTCGTACTCTTCGTCGTCGTCAAAGTGCATGTTTGTTTGTTGATCACTCGGTGTTTGAGTCAATACATTTTGAGGTAATCGATTGATCCTTTCATAACCAACTATTTCTCGAAATTCATCATTACCAATATTTTCATAACCATCATCATCATTTCTGTCGTTATCTAGCAAATAGTCACGATCACTGGTTGATTGTTCGTTTGAATTGTGTCGAATCACTCGAGAATCAACTTCTAGCTCACAAGGCAAGTTGTGATCAATTGTGAAATTATCTTCACAGTCAGAATCGATTTCGCTTTTGATTTTAAAATGATTCGAGTGAGATTGAAGATGAGATGGATGCAGTAAAGGTGGACAATTTTCAAGGATTTGTTGAGTATTTTTAGACATAAATTGCATCTGTTCGCCTGTTGGCTCATTGTGATTTAGTGCAAGTGCATGCACCGAATGATTGCTCTCGTGCTTGTTGAGCCACAGTTCGAGATCGAGCAGCACTTTGGCATAGATTGCATCGATCATGCTGTTCACTTGTTGCTTGGCTGAGGCTTTGCACTGAGATAAGTGAGCCAGGAAGGCACCATCGTGTAGTAGAGACATTGCCGACTTGCAGAATTGATGCAACAATTGACACACAATTTAGATGTGTTTGGTGTTGTACGGGAAGTGAATGCGAATTAGAGCAAAACTCAAATCAAACTGAACTTTCTTCACATTTGCAGTTTGTGTTGTGTGAGGGTGAAAAGTAGTGAGGCATCGAGATTTATGCGTGTGTTTCCTAAAGTAGTCACTTAGTATAGTGTAGTATAGTATAGTACTATAGTGCACTAAGTGCAGCCCTCCTAGCACTACTAGTGCTATTATAATAACCCACTTGCATCGCCCTCTATGAGAATTTAGTGAAGGTTATTTTGTTTTGAGTACAGCCTGAACCTCAAAGCGTGGTGACAGTAAATGTTTTGATCGTCGATAATTTTGTACAAGAAAAAATCCTCCTTGCTATTTCATCAAGATTTGCTTATTTCTATATGATGATTTGTCCATTGTCCCACGAATGTCGAGTCATGTTGTCCTCATTGCTCACAGCCTCTACTGATGCCACTCGTGTGTGGTTGCGAGCTGAGATGGATCGAACAGTGGACCCAATGCTCGACTCAATCTTCAACAGACTCAAAACCAAATTGACCAATGGACTGGCACGAACAAAATCAGATAGTGATGGTGACTGTGCTCAGGTGGTGAATCCATATCATCACGATCAATCAGCCAATGTCCAAATTCATCAACTATATTCTATCATTCAATCTCAACCTATGACGATCAAGGAGGAAATTGAACCAATGCCAACATGTCAAGTCCAATCATGTTCGTATGCACCAGTATCGAATGAACAGTTCAACCACAATTTGACAGTTCAACATTCAAATAATAATGATGACGATGAAACCTCTCAAATTAACTTGCCATACACGGAAATGATACCTCGACCTAAGAAATTCGTCCAAATCAAACACAATCAATTTGATGACGAGGAATGTGATTTTGAGGAATGTGTTGATGGAGAAATTGAGGTGAAGGTAGAAGATGAAAATGATGAAGATGACCAAGTGGACGAAGAATCATCTCGACCTGTGAAGAGACCAAGACTGGACACAACTCAACCAAACAATTCAATTGGAGAAGAAATTGTAACTGAACCCACTACTAACCCAGTTCAACCAAACCTTGCCCAACCAAATCGTCAATTCCAATGTTCACATTGTCCCAAATCATTTAATCGCAATTCACATTTACAGGCACATCTTCGAGTGCACACAGGTGAACGTCCATTTCAATGTGACAATTGCGGCCAACGATTTAATCAGAAAAGAAATTTAGAAAGACACCAACTTGTTCACCAAAATATAAAACGTTTTCAATGTTCTGAATGTGAGAAACAATTTACTTTAAAACACCATCTTGACTCTCATCTTTTAATACATTCCGGCGAGAGACCATTTGCATGTCGACATTTTTTTTTTTTGGAGAGAATCTTTATTAACCCCCTAAGATGTAAGCATATATAGAGGTGTAAATTGGTACATGATGATGAGTTAGTTACATTTAGTGTAATACATAAGAAATATTATGCAAATAAAGAAAATAATTGGAAAGAGAGATAAAAAAATATGAAAAATATAAATGAATAATGATTAATTACAAATGATTAAATATTTTATAAACAAATTTATGGAATTCACTATAGCACTTGTCGGTGGTATATGTGCTTAGTGAAAGTTGGGTAGAGTCGGTCCTGCTGTTGACAAAGGCCTCAAAGTCGAGCCTATGTCTCGCCCAGGCATCACATTCGGTGATCAAGTGGATCGGGGTGTGTTCGCCCTTTTGACACTTGCACATCTTGTCGCGCTCGATGCCCACTCTGGTCAGGTACTGGTGAAACTTGCCGTGTCCAGACATGTCGACATTGTGATAAGTCGTTTAGTAAATTGTGCAATCGGAACACTCACGAACAAGCCATCCATCTGCATGTCAAGCCATATCGATGCAAACAATGTGCTCACACTGCCACTGAACGAGCAGCTGTAATCAAACACATTCGAATTGTCCATTTTGGTTTGCCTCAAACCATCAAACAGCAACGAGCCCTCAACATCATCGATGAACGAGATCCAGGAGAGTTGGTTGAGAAGGTGTGACTTATTAAAAATAAGTTATTGTGGTGATGCAATGTACATTGACTGTACTATGATTGAGATCTGTTTTTGGGTGCTTTTAACTCACAACTTGTAATAGCTCCTCCCCTGGAAAAAACATCCAATCAAAAAGTACACACAAAAACTGATCTCAATCATGATGTGACCAATCTGACCAAAATTTAAGTGTTGTATTTGTAATAAATCATACACATTCTTCAGTTTGTATTATACATGTCGGTCATTAGTTCTCCAAATATTTGTTCAGGTTGACACTATACGGGTATATCAAAGTAATCACACTATGTCAATACTAACAATTTGTTGTTATGGTTACAGTATCGGATTAAATTAACAATCATGAATACCAAATTTATTTTGTCTTTATTATTGATAATGTTTCTCATATCAGTCAACAAGTTAGCGAAAAATTAAAAAATAAACACTATTTTGGTGTTGTAATAAGTGAATTATGCGGGTTTATATGTGTGCCGAATGGTGGGTTTGATAAACAGATAAATAGTTACATTACTGTAGTTAGACAATGCTATCAGTCAACGACGATTGATTGCATTGAAACACTTTGACATTCACAAAATAAGTCACACTTTCTCAATCAACTTTCTCGGATCTCGGTGATCGATGATCTTGCGTGCTCGTTGTTCTTTGATGGTTGCAGGCAAACCAAAATGGACCACTCGAATGTGAGAGATTATTTGCGATCGTAAAGTGGCAGTGTGAGCACATTGTTTGCATCGATATGGCTTCACATGCAGATGAATAGCTTGTTCGTGCCTGTTCCGAGTGTTCAATTCTGCAAACGACATTTCACAATGTCGACATGCAAATGGTCGTTCCCCGGAATGTATTCGCAGATGAGAGTAAAGGTCATGTTTTCGAGTGAATTGTTTTTTACATTGAGAACATCGAAAATTCTTTATATTTTGGTGAATCAGTTGGTGTCTTGTTAAATCTGCTCTCTGTTTAAATTGTTTGCCACAATGGTCACATTGAAATGGACGTTCACCTGTGTGCACTCGGAGATGTTTCTGCAAATTGGAATTGCGATCAAATGATTTCAGACAATGTGAACATTGCAAATGACGATTTGATTGTGCAAGGTTTGGTTGAGCATTGTTTGGTTGAGTTGTGTCCATTCTTGTTCTCTTCACAGGTCGAGATGATTCATCATCCACTTGGTCATCTTCATCTTCTTTTTCCGTTTCTTTCTGATTGTCCACTTCATCAGTTTGTTTTCGTTTCATATTTCTCACAGACGGCCTGGGGATTCTCTGAGTTCGTCGATTTGGATGTGGTTGAATAGTCTCAGTTCGTGTGTTCTCAACAATTCGATATTCTTCTTCTTCATCACATTCACCGTCATCACTGTCAATCTCAGTCGCATCTCCATCTTCTTCCTCCTCAATTTGCATCATTTGTTCATCATCTCCCTCCTCGATCTCAGGTTCGACCCAATTCTGTTGAGTGTCATTGTCAGTGACATTGTTCACTTGTCCATTTGGTTGGTGATCATCCGAAATTGGTCGATTCCCAAATTGTTCATCCCCAAGTGTCGAGTCCATTTCATAGAACAAGTGATTGTTATCAGTTGAAGTACGAATGCCGAACTGATTAGTCTGAGTTGTATTGTCCTGTATGTTCTTCAATGTCATCTCATGCTCTCCCTCTTCTAATTCTAAAATCACAAATCAATTTATTATCATTTCACTTTGTCCACAACTAACCTCTTTTAACTTCAGTTATTATTTCTGAAGCGTATTCCTCTTGACCAATCGAATGTGGTTGAAGGTAATCTGAATTTAAAGTTGATGTTTGGGCAATGAGAGAAGATGGTTGATGTATTTCAGTATTGAGTGATTGCATATGATCAGATGGGATCACCACCTGTGAACTGTCACAAACATTCTCCGATCCAGTCCAATCCGTGTTCATCAATAATTTGTTGGTTAGTCTGAGGAAGAGCGAATTTACGAGTCGATCCATGTCGCCTCGAAGCAATCTATTCGTCTCCTCCTTCTCTCGTTCAACCAACTCGGCCACAGTCGAGTGGCAATAAGGCACAACAGATGGTAATGAGGGCGACATGATTAGTCTGAGGAAAAGCGAATTGAGCATTGGGTCCACGAGTCGAAGCATCTCGGCCCGCAACCACAAACTCGTGTCCACCTTCTCTGGTCCGATCAATTGACACAACACGGACACATTCGAATGGTATTGAGGTACAGCAGATGAGGATGACATGATGATAATCGAAGTAGTGGTCAAGGCAGACAATTCTCGATGCAACAATACACACGTGCTTTAGTGCAAACCGAGCAAGTGCAACTCAACACAACACTCGTGCCAAAACACTAGCACAAATGGCATCAGCACTCACAACACAACTTACACTGCTCGAGCATAGATGGCCGTGTGCTTCAGTGGAGCCGTTTTCAAATTGAATTGGACTTTGAACTTATAAAAAGTTGATAAATCTGTAGTCAACTCACTTTTCAACGAGCACTCAACATTGTCGATCATCGAGATGCGAGAGAGTTGGTTGAGAAAGTGTGACTCATTGTTTTGATGTAATGTGCATTGTCTGTATCATGATTTGATCAATCCGACCAAAATTGATGTGCTGTATTCGTATTTGTAATAACTTGTTGGATAAAATCGTAGATTTTACAGAACTTGGATTAAACCCTCGTTTTGTTGTTGTATAATTAAAAACTCAGTTCAATGGTTATCACTATCAATCATTATCATGAATGAGCCTTCAGGGCAACTTCCCTCCTTTTGTGTGAATTTGAATTTTTCAATCATCGATGTCCCTGTCTTGTTGACTATCGATTGTATCTGACAGTGGAGTATGATCTTTTGAGCCGCTATTCAGCAGTCAGCAGCTGACAGTCAGCTGACATGATGATAATCGAAGTAGTGGTCAAGGCAGACAATTCTCGATGCAACAATACACACGTGCTTTAGTGCAAACCGCAAACCAAAACAAAAAGTGCAACTCAACACAACACTCGTGCCACAACACTCGCACAAATGGCATCAGCACTCACCACAACACAACTTACACTGCTCGAGCATAGATGGCCGCATGTGGGCTTCAATGGAGCCAAATTGGACTTTGAACTTGATAAATCAGTAGTCAATTCACTCAATGGGTTCAATCATTTGTTAAGTTGCAATCTAATTCAAACCAATCAGAAATAATATCAATTTTTAAATGATATATTGATCTAATTTGAGGACTTTCCCAACTGACTAAATCAATCAGTCAACCTTTGTTGGATACGATTAGAATGTCTATTCCATTTCTGTTGAGTATAGACCACTTTACCGTGTCTACTTTGGCATCACTTGGTTAAGTTTGAAGCCAAATCAAAAGTGAAGTTTGCCTTATGAATCTGTTGAAACAACACTTGCATTTATTTATTACAAACAAATACAAATACAGCAAGATTGTGCAAATCATTGATACAATTTGACAATCCCAAATTGAGTCACAATTTCTCAACCAACTCTCTCGGATCTCGGTCATCGATAATGTTGAGTGTTTGTTGTTGTTTGATTGTTTTAGGCAAATCAAAATGGACACTTCGAATGTGTTTGATTATGTTTGCTAATTGAGAAGCAGTGTGACCACATTGTTTGCATCGATATGGCTTGACATGATGATGCATGGCTTGTTCGTGCTTGTTCCGATTGCCCAATTGAGTAAAAGACTTTTCACAATGACGACATGCAAATGGTCGCTCTCCGGAATGTATTAGGAGATGAGAGTCAAAATGGTGTCTTAGGGTAAATTGTTTGTCACAAAGATGACATCGAAAACTTTCTATAATTTTGTGAATCGGTTGGTGTTTGGTCAAATCTTCACTCTCGCAAAATCCTTTACTATACAAAATATCGTTACCTTCATAGTTCTTTTGTTGTTGTTGTGCATCGTTGATTGAAACTTCTTTCTGTTCATCATCTTTTCCTTGTTTGATATTGACGTGATTCAATCGATCCATTTGGAGACAGTTGGGCGATGAGAGAGATGACCAATTTCGAGATACAGATTAAAAACAAGAGGAAACAGAACCGAAATTGCTAAACTCGCATACTCGAACTCTACAGGGCAGGGAAGTTCCTGAAGCAACAGAAAAAGGGAAGGTAAAGCAAATAGGGCAAATGTAGTGGTTGTGATCGATGAGTGGTTGAGTGTAACCTTTGACCAGTCCACTCCTCCGACTCATCTGTTTGTTTTGATCATAACAAAGGAAAAGTGCACTCGCACTGAACTCACCTGCTGCATGCTGTTGCATTTGAGTGTATTTCATTTTAATTTTTTCTGTGATTTGCACCGCAATGTCACAGCTAACTCACCCTCTGCTCAGTCTGGTTGAATCCAACAGGAATGGACTCAAGTCAATGCTCACGAGTTACATCGATGCGACCGTGGACAATCACTACAACGCGATGAAGCAAAATATTGTCGAGATGATTCAGTCGGGCCAAATCGACTCACAAAACAGTGATGTCACTGAATTTTGCACAACATTACCACCACCAACTCAAACAAACACACATCAATCGAGTGCTCAGTGTTGGAATTCCAATGACCATATGAACACAACACACGATCAAACCACTCTGCAAAATGAGGTCTCACTGTCCAACACAATCACAGAATCAATGATCAAACAAGAATTCGATGATGAAGAAGAAGATGGAGTGGAGATTGACGATGACAATTTTGTGAAATGTGAAAAATGCGAAAAAGGAATTTGCAATTCGGTTCGTGAAAATACGGATACAACAGAAAATGGAGATGAATCTTCCGATACAACTCAAAGCATTGTTCATGCTTCTTTAGAAAACAACCAAACCACTCAACTAATCATCTCAAATGACATTTCACCATCACCAACCAACCCAATCAACACCGAACCACTGATCAAACAAGAATGTCTCCAAGGTTCGTCAATTACAGTTCCGTTGGATGTCAATAACAATGCTGCCCTACATAATATTTCCATCGATGAACAGATTGTAGGACAAGACACACAAATTCAAACTGATGAATTCGATGATAATGACGAAGTTGATGATGATTATGATGGCGATGAAAATGAATATTTAAATCAACCTAATTGGGCAAATGGAGTTTGCGATTTGGATCATGACAACTCGGCGATTCAACCGGCAAGTTGGTGACTGGGACATTCTCATCACAGTTGAAATTGTTATTGATTGGGCCAGTTGATTGAGAATGGTCAAATTGAGTATTCTTTGATTGACTATGATCAATGGTCTGTCCACCAGTTCCATATTGACAATCAACTTTTTACATAATATGAATTGCATTGTGCTGTTGAGTTGTATTTATCCTTTGTCTCTTCACAGGTCGATATGATTCTTCTTCATCATCGTCGAATTCTTGTTTGATCATTGATTCTGTGTTGTTTGTGTCCAGTGAGACCTTATTTTGCAGATTGTTTTGATGGTCCTGTGTGTTGGTCAATTGGTCATTTGATGATTCTATGGTCTGCTCAAATGATGATTCACCAGGTAAGTTGTGGTCAGTGACATTCTCTTCACAGTCTAAATCGATTTCGCTCTTGATTGAATCATTCGAGTGAGTTGGCTTATTGTGATTTAGTGCAAGTGCTTGCACCGAATCATTGTTATCGTGCTTGTTGAGCCACAGTTCAAGATTGAGCAGCACTTTGGCATAGATTGCATCGATCATGCTGTTCACTCGTTCAAGCGACCAAATGGGAAGTGAACAGAGTGCGGGTGAGTACTTTTCATCATGTTCCCAAAGTAATCATTGTTATTTCATTATCCATCGACACTCGATGCAACTATCGATGATCATGTTCAATACAATTCAGATCAATCTCAAAAAGTTATCGAAAAATTAAAAAAATAAACGTTATTTTGGTGTTGTAATAAGTGAATTATGCGGGTTTATATGTGTGCCGAATGGTGGGTCAAATTTGTAAACAGTTACAGTAACTAGTTAGGCAATGCTATCGGTCAACGACGATTGATTACATCGAAACATTTTGACATTCACAAAGTGAGTCATACTTTCTCAACCAACTCTCTCGGGTCTCGATCATCGATGATGTTGAGTGCTCGTTGTTCTTTGATGGTTGCAGGCAAACCAAAATGAACCACTCTAACGTGAGAGACTACATTTGCTCGCCATGTGGCAATAAAGTCACATTGTTTGCATCGATATGGCTTGACATGCAGATGGATGGCTTGTTCGTGCTTTTTCCGAGTGGACGATAAATTAAACGACTTTGCACAATGTCGACATGCAAATGGTCTCTCTCCAGAATGTGTTAGCAGATGAGAGTCAAGATGGTGTTTTCGAGCAAATTGTTTGTCACACTCAAGACATTGAAAATTCTTAATATTTTGATGAATTCGTTGGTGTCTTGTTAAAGTGCTTCTATCACTAAATCGTTTGCCACACGGATGACATTGAAATGGACGTTCACCTGTGTGCACTCGGAGATGTTTATTGAGATCGTATCTTGATTGGGATAATTTATGACAGTGTGGACATGGCAAATGACGATTTGGTCTGCCAAGTTTTGGTTGAATTTGATTAATAGTGCATTCAGCGACAATTTCCTCTCCAATTGCATTGTTTGCATCCCGTTCCTCCTGTTGAATCACCATAGATTCATCTAAATTGTGTTGAAAATGTTCACCAAAAGTTGATTCTGAGTAGTTAGCTAATAAAAAAAATGAGAATATATATTCAAACTTTAAATAACTCACCTTCGCTCAGTTCACTTCCCACTCGGTCACCTTCATCAGGTCTCTCATTTCCACCCTCATGTTCATTCTTCATTCGTTTCATTTTCTCTTCCTCTTCAATTTCTGTCAATCAAATCGAATCATCAATCATCACAATTCACTTTGTTCAATCTCACCTCTCTTCACTTCGTCCAATGTCTTTTGGTCGTACTCTTCATCGTCGTCAAAGTGCATGTTTGTTCGTTGATCACTCGGTGGTTGAGTCAATACATTTTGAGGTAATCGATTGAACTCTTCGTAATCTCCTAATTCTCGAAATTCATCGTTACCTATATTTTCATTGTCATCATCATCATTTCTGTCGTTATCTGGCAAATAGTCAAGATCACTGGTTGATTGTTCGTTTGAATTGTGTCGAATCACTCGAGAATCAACTTCTAGCTCACCAGGTAAGTGGTGGTCAGTGACATTCTCTTCACAGTCAGAATCGATTTCGCTCTTGATTGAATCATTCGAGTGAGATTGAAGATGTGATGGAGACAGTGAAGGAGGGCAATTGACATTTTGATGCATTTGTTGAGTATTTATCGACATAAATTGCATCTGTTCACCAGTTGGCTCATTGTGATTTAGTGCAAGTGCGTGCACCGAATGATTGCTCTGGTGCTTGTTGACCCACAGTTCGAGATCGAGCATCACTTTGGCATAGATTGCATCGATCATGCTGTTCACTTGTTGCTTGGCTGAGGCTTTGCACTGAGATAAGTGAGCCAGAAAGGCATCATCGTGCAGTAGAGACATTGCCGACTTGCAGAATTGATGCAACAATTGACACACAATTTAGATGTGTTTGGTGTTCTACGGAAAGTGAATGAGAATTAGTGAAAAACTCAAATCATGATTGCAAGCTGAACTTTCTTTATATTCGTGTTTTGTTGTGTTGTGAGAGGGTGGAAAGTAGTGAGGCCTCGAGGTTTATCATACGTGTACTCAGTACTGTGCTGACTTCACTTGTACTAATACCCCACTTGCATCGCCCTCTATGAGAATTTAGTGAAGGTTATTTTGTTTTGAGTACTTCCCGAATCTCAAAGCGTGGTGACAGTAAATGTTTAAACATAAATGTTCAAATTTGAACATTGATAATTTTACACTCGCAAAAATCCAACGTGTTATTTCATCCAAATATTTTTATTTCTTTACGATGAGTTGTACATTGTCCCACGAATGTCGAGTGATGTTGTCCTCATTGCTCACAGCCTCTAGTGATGCCACTCGTGTGTGGTTGCGAGCTGAGATGGATCGAACAGTGGACCCAATGCTCCACTCGATCTTCAACAGACTCAAAACCAAATTGACCAATGGGATTGAAGGAACACAATCGGGTGGATGTAATGACAGCAAATCTCAACTCGTGTCAATTAAAGAGGAGTTTGAAACAATGCCATCTGGTCAAATCCAACTATTTTCGTATGCCCCAGTCTCAGATGAACAGTCAAATTTGACCAATCAACACTTGAACAATGAACACTTCAATGATCACTTGCACAGCTCGGAATGGAATTATACTGATGGACACTTACTGAATGATGATGATCAAGTGATGGATGAAAATGAAAATGGACATGATAGCCTCCAACAGATTAAAGTTGAAGAAGTGGGTGGCGAATCATCATCTCGACCTGTGAAGAATCAACGAAATCAGTACTCAACTCAGCCAAACAATGCACAACCAGAGGTCAGGCAGTTTCTCGAGGCTTATAATTAATCGCCCGATAAAAATTGTAAAAAGGTCGATAGAAACTAATTATTTGTCCGATTTGTTACTTCACCGATAAAGCTTGTAATTTTACATATATTTATTGTATATTGGCCGATAACAATTTATTGTATGTCTACCGATAAAAAATTGTAAATTTTTAAATTTGGATTAATTGTGAATGTCAAACTGTGACTCAAACACAAATTTTATGAAGGCATCCACAAAGGTCGTTTACTTTCATTTTGTGTACTGGCACGACTACTGTCAGCTGTTGACATTGTGTGATGCCCTGTGGTCTGTGTTGCTGTGTTGTTCGTGTTCTCTGGCTTCTTCTTCTTCTTTACCTCTTTCCCTTAAAATGGAACTATCTGATGTCTCTGAAGTCGATTCCCAACCAATTAGTGTCAATTTGAGTGATTCATCAGACTGTGATAGCGACTCTGAAAATATAAACCAGAATATACCACCAGCGAAACGCAGAAGAGTCAACCTCCTGTATCGTGTTGTACAGACTTTCAATCACCTATCTGACGCAAAACAATACCTCGAACGTTCTCATCCTGAATATGAATATAACACAACACAACATCCCTCAGATGGAGATAAATTGGTCTATTTGTGCAGAAGTGACCACACATGCCCATCTAGGTTCAACATTCATCTACTCGCCAATTCAACTGCAATTAAAGTGTTACGTTCAGATGGATCCCACAACAAGCACACAGACAAACCTGTCAATGGCATTCCAAAGGACATTAAAAGTGCAATTTGTCGTATATATGCTACTGGATTAACAAGACCCAATCAAATTTTGCATCAACTTATAGAAGAAAATATTAAAACACCAACAAAACCACAATTAAATAATTTCCTGAGAAATCATCGCAAAACAGCATCGCCAATACCAGACCTTGGCACTCTGGAGTCCCACATTCAAAAGTTGGAAATAGACTGTTCAAACATCGATGAAGCATTCGTTAGTAACTCCAAATTTGATCATTCCAATTCTACATTTGGAGCATTCTTCACTACCAAACGGTAATTTAGTAAATAATGTAAACTTATACTGACATTACACTTTTAGATTGCTAAGTCAAACATCTCTCTCTTCGTCGATTCAAGTCGATGCCACATACAAGCTTGTGTGGAACGGCTTTCCTTGTGTCATTGTGGGCACTAGCGATCGAGACAGGCACTTTCACCCTTTTGGGTTTGCTTTAACTTCATCAGAAGCATCACACGACTACGAGTTCGTGTTTAATTCACTTAAAAAATTCGATCACAGCTATTCTCCCAAGAATCTAATTGGCGACTGTGCACTAGCAATTACAAACGGATTCGAGTCTGTTTTTGGTTTTGATTACATCCGAATTGTGTGCTACTTTCATGTAAAGAAAAATATCGACAAAAGCAAGTTATTTAATGCTCTAAATCCATCTATTAAAAGTGAAATACTCAACAACATTGATATTCTCCAAAGGTCACGCTCAAAAGTGGAATTCGATTTTGCTTGTGCTTTGTTCATTCAGAAGTGGCGCAAACAAACAGGAACCGAGGATTTTCTCGCCTACTTTAAAAAAGAATACATCCATAAATCGCCCAATTGGTACGCAGGATGTGTTGTTGGTGAACCGAAAACAAATAACGGTTTAGAAGCTACCAATAACGTTGTAAAAAATGACGGAACATTCAGAAGAAAATTACCTCTGAACGAGTTCATTCCTACAGTCATGAAAATAGTCAAATACTGGTCATGTGATCGAGATCCTAACCTAAACCACTGCAAGCATTTCGTTAACTCGCCAACAATCACCACACAAATTGCTACCACTGCTTACAAGTATTCACAAGAACCAGTAATGAAGTGTATCAAAGAGAGAAGTGTGGATGCAACACAATCCGTGTATTTCATACCATCTTCAGCTTCATCCAAGACCAAACTATCTGAACAAGAAATTAACAAATATATTCGAAACGAATCAATATTTAACTATAGATCTTTTGAGACCTTTGTAAAGCATCATCATGAAAGGCTTTGGGTAGTAAGATTCAACTTTACCAATTGGATGCAATCAAGTTGCAGTTGTCCTATTTTCCACAAATTCTACCTTTGTAAGCATTTAGTTTCTCTTGCAATATTCAACAAATTGTATGTTCCACCACCTGAAGCAAAACAAAACAACGATGTTCAATAAGAAACGGAAACCTGGAAGGCCTGCTAAAGTTAGCAAAGCACTTGTCATTGATACATCGTTATAATGAGCGGTAATTTAGATGCTTTGGATGAGTTCAATGTATATTTTAAATGTGTAAATTAATTTTTAATTAAAATTATCATTATTTTGATCGATTTTCAATATACCATTTCTTATCGGATACCTACAAAAATTTATCGACCAACATACAACAATTTATCGGGAAAAATTACAAGCTTTATCGGAGAAGTAACCAATCGGACAAATAATTAGTATTTATCGGCCCTTTTACAATTATTATCGGACGATTAATTATAAGCCTCTCGAGACAACTATTCGATGAAGCGAAATGGAGTGAAAATACGAGACCAGATGAAGAAGGCGACCAAATGGCAAGTGGACAGAGTGAGGGTGAGTTTGTTGTGTTCATATTCCCAAAGTAAACTCATTGTTGTGTTCATTAGCTATCGACACTCGAGCCACCATCGATGATCATGTTCAATACAATTCAGACGAATCTAATCAACAAGAGGAAAGGGGTGCTAACAATGCAATTGGAGAGGAATCAATTGCCACTGAATGCACTACTAATCCAATTCAACCAAACCTTGCCCAACCAAATCGTTATTTACAATGTTCACATTGTCATAAATCATTTGATTACAGATCCAATTTGAAGTCACATCTTCTTGTGCACACAGGTGAACGTCCATTTCAATGTGGCCAGTGTGACAGACGATTTAGCCATAAAAGTAGTTTAAAAAGACACCAACAGATTCACCAAAATATAAAACGTTTTCGGTGTCATGAGTGTGACAGACAATTTGCCTTAAAACACAATCTTGACTCTCATCTTCTAATACATTCCGGGAAGAGACCATTTGCTTGTCGACATTGTGATAAGTCGTTTGGTAAATTGTGCAATCGTAACGTTCACGAACAAGCCATCCATCTGCATGTCAAGCCATATCGATGCAAACAATGTGCTCACACTGCCACTCACCGATCAACCATAATCACTCACATTCGAGTGTTTCATTTTGGTTTGCCTCCAACCATCAAACAACAACGAGCACTCAACATCATCGATGAACGAGATGCGAGAGAGTTGGTTGAGAAAGTGTGACTCATTGTTTTTATGTAATGTGCATTGTCTGTATCATGATTTGATCAATCCGACCAAAATTGATGTGCTGTATTCGTATTTGTAATAACTTGTTGGATAAAATCGTAGATATTACAGAACTTGGATCAAACCCTCATTTTGTTGTATAATTAAAAACTCAGTTCAATGGTTATCACTATCAATCATTATCATCAATGATACTTCAGGGCAACTTCCCTCATTTGTGTGAATTTGAATTTTTCAATCATCGATGTCCCTGTCTTGTTGACTATCGATTGTATCTGACAGTGGAGTATGAGCCTTTGAGCCGCTCAAAGAGTGGCCTTACTGACCTGTGCAGCGGCAGCACGGTGCAGTGTTTGTGTTGTTGTGTGTTTGGCTTTATGTGCAGTGATTCATGTATGATCACTGCCAGTGAACGTTTTGTTCAGTCTATTTTCTGTGTCGTGTGTTTCAAAATTTGTCATCTCCCCAACTGTCTCCAAATGGATCGGTTGAATCACGTCAACATCAAACAAGAAGAAACCGTTGATGACCAGAAGAAAGTTTCAATCAACAATGAGGAGAAACAACAACAAAGCAGCGAAGGTAACAAATGTGATTTGTGTTGATTACTTTGAGTTTAAATGATCTTTTTTGTTTTAAATTTAGAAACTCGAAATGAAAACACATCACATTCAGACATTTGCATCAAACAAGAGTTCGATGATGATGATGTTGATGAACATAAGGAAGTAAAAAACATTTCACAACAATACTCAATTCAAGGTTGCACTAAAGTAAAGAAAGATGAAGAGGAAGGTGGTGAATGTAAGGTGGAATGGGATGGAGACGAGTGTGACTGTGAGGAGTGCAGAGTGAAGCGAGAAGTAAAGATTGAATTCAATCAAACCAATACAACTGAGGATTGGGCGGTCAACAGATGCCAAGGGCCATCAGAAGCCATGAAAGGTAAGCAATTTGGCTTGTGCAGTGTGTATGTTAACCAACAAGTCATTTCGATGTTCGTTAAGGTGCACCTGAACAATTCAAGCGTGTCAACAATGAAGATGATTTGGCAGGTAATGGTAACGGTTTGGCGATGGATGATAGAGATTGTGAGGATAATGATGAATTGTACGAAGAAGGTGATCAGAGTGAAGATGGTCAAGAAAAAGATGATGGACAAACGGGCAATGATGATGATGAAGACGTTGAAACAAAAATTGACGATGAGGAATATGAAATGGAGGTTGATGGTGAAGTGATGAGTGATGATGATGAGGAGACAGAAGTGGAAGACGAGCAATCTGAACGTGAATCAGAAAACAAAGTGTCGAATGAATTGCCTCAAAATGTATTGACTCAACGTCCCCGTGACTCAACGGTGATTCAACAAGAGGAAAGGAATGCAAATAATGCAATTGGAGAGAAAATTGCAATTGCCACTGAATCCACTACTAATCCAATTCAAACAAATCGTCATTTGCAATGTTCACATTGTCATAAATCATTTGACCACAAATCTCATTTGCAGCAACATCTTCGAATGCACACAGGTGAACGACCATATCAATGTGATCTGTGTGACAAACGATTTAGCCTATTTGGCAATTTGAATCGACACAAGTTGACTCACCAAAATATAAAACACTTTCGATGTGATCAGTGTGAAAAACATTTTACCCTAAAACACCATCTTGACTCTCATCTCCTAACACATTCAGGAGGACGACCATTCACATGTCGACATTGTGCAAAGTCGTTTAAGGCAGGAGGCGGTGCATTTTCAGTAAAAATAGCTGCCAGTCAAAACAGCGTGAAAAAGTGGTAGTCTTTGGGTGCATTTTTCTCCTATGTTTCTGGACCGATTTTGTTGTATAATAGCTTTTATTAAAGGTAAATGTATAGACTTTAAATTTATCTATCAGGTTTTCTCATAAGTATTTCCGCAGCGCCATCTCGTTGGTGCAAAGACAACTGTAGGATGTCTGTCCATCTGCAGGATTAACTTATGCCTTTGTCTTATAGAAAAATTAAATGTTTTAAATGTCTATCCGTCTTGAGTTGAGTTCAAAGTAAAAAATAATCAATTTTTTCAAATTTTTTGCATAATTAGTAAAAATATCATTAAATAGTTGGAATTTTTCTAGATAAATTTAAAGTCTATACATTTACCTTTAATAAAAGCTGTTATACACTAAAATCGGTCAAGAAACATAGGAGAAAAGTGCACCCAAAGATAACCACTTTTTCCCGCTGTTTTGACTGGCAGCTATTTTTACTGAAAATGCGCCGCCTCCTGCCTTAAAACATCGGACAATCGGACCAAACACGAGCAAGCCATCCATCTGCATGTGAAACCATATCGATGCAAACAATGTGGTCACACTGCAACTGAACGATCAACCATAATCAAACACATTCGAGTGGTCCATTTTGGTTTGCCTCCAACCATCAAACAACAACGAGCACTCAACATTGTCGATGATCGAGATCCGAGAAAGTTGGTTGAGAAAGTGTGATGAATTTTTGTGAATGTTTCGATGCAAGCAACATTGATTGCATCTATAATTTGCACAAGTTGACATATCTGACCGAATTCGTGTTTGTTCGTAATAAATTACCTTTTTGCTTATTTCAACTCGTGGCCAGAACGGTTATTTTTTTTATTGAACACTATAATTCTTTCTTCATATCTTTTGAAGGGTAAGTTGTGTCATGTGAAAAGTGGTTTACTCTGCTGAACATTTTAAACAGACAGACAATTTCAATGCCCAAAGTGTGGCCACACTAAAAGCTCTCACATTTGGTGTTCCAGGTCTCACCATGGGAGGTGGTTTGTTTTCAAATGGAAACCCAAAAAGAACAAGGCAGTATGGAATGAAATTTAATAAATGATTGATGAATTGTATACAAAAGTATACTCTTTTTGTACAATAATTGATTTTCAGGTTTGGTGAGGGAAGCGTAAGGTTCGCCATAGCAGGTTTGACTGCAATTGTATGTTGTTTGTTGGTATGTTTGGTTGCTATAGCAACTTACAAGTGACTAGAAATATTGAGCAATCCATTCAATGTGTATTACATTTGTTGGTGTCGACTTGTGTTCGCATTATGCCCTCACATAGAACTGGCACAATACAGCCAGACTTGGCCAAGTGAGGCAGACTTTTGACAAAATTTCGTCTCCTCTTGCTGCTTTGCCCCTTATAAGGTATACCCACTCACCCTCAACAATCACTTTCACCAACTGGGTCATTTTCAGTGTTTCTTTCCTTTGTGCACATTCACGAGTGAATGGAAAAAGGTGCACCGCCATTATGCACGACAACACAAAGTCACACTGAATTGATATCATCCTGTAAGAAATTGACTGTATCATGATTTGACAAATCTAACCAAAATTTAAGTGTTGTATTTGTATTTGTAATAAATCATATATTCTACATATAGAGAAGAACTGTGTCAAACAATTGTTTCACAACATATGAACGAACACTTTCGGGTCACGTTCGTCGTTTATGTTCTGTTCGCGTTGGTCTTTAACACTTCCAGGCAATCGAACATGTCGAATTGCATGTGAATGTTTGTTGAAAGTCAATTGGCAATTTTCCCAAGCACACACGAAAGGTCTCTCCCCGTTATGGACTCGTTGGTGTTGTTCCAAATCGTACTTGCTCTTGAATGTTTTGTCACATCCCTGGTGAGTGCAGTGACACTTTCTGGAACGATGAATCAGCTTATGGTTGACTAGTAGTCAATGACTACTTCATAGCGAAAGTTGCCCACAAACTCACAAAGGGAACACTCAAATTTGCCAGATAGATGAAAATTTCTCCAATGTTGATTGAGTTGAAACTTGTGATGTGAACACTACTTCACATTCAGTGCAGTGATATTCGGTCTGACCACTATGAAACGAACAATTAGAATGAGACTCGAACACAGTGCACAATGGTGCAATGACTTACTGTTTGTTGTGTCGAACATTATCCTCGAGTTGTTTGTAAGGCATTTGACAGTGGAAAGAGGTCAAATGTTGCTTCCACATTTCAAAACTATTCAAAATCCTCTTACAGCCAGGTTCGGTGCAATTCAGTTCGAGTGTCATAATTTGGAGTTTGGTTTCATCTTCATGAACTTCATTTGCAACTTCATCATCATCATCTACTTCTTCTTGGTTAACATCATTATCAACTTTCTGATGTTTCACTTTTTTCGCTGCTTTACTCGATTGAGTCATGTTTTTCCGTTTGTCACATTTCACTTGACCATTCGATTGATCACCATCACCGAACATTTTCCTCTGAATTATTTTTCTGCCCGACGATCGTCTGCCACTGGTGGATGGAATTGATTGATGAATGACTGGTTCATCAGTTTGACTTTGACATTGTTTGTTAGCCTGTGACAGTCCATTGAGTGGCGGAGTTTGTTCCACTCTTTGCATCCGATCAAGTATACTCGATTCGTCATATTCTTGGTTGATTTCAATCTGTTCGGCAGTTTGCAGTAATGGTGAAGGTTGGACTGGTGCAGATACATTGACTTCAGTGTGTTGAGTATCAATTTGATAACCTTCACTATCATCATCACCACTGTCAAAATCTTGATAATTATCGTCTTTGTCGTATTCTTCTTTTACGTAATCAATCCGAACAAGTGCATTTTGAGCATGGTTCACTTCAATGTCAGCATTGTTCGATTGCTCCTTGTCCTCATCATTTGGTGCATCATTGCACTGGACATTGATTGGAATTGTGCTTGATGAAGGATCGAGACATTCGTGCTTGATCACTGCTGAGGTGGTGATGGTGCTCACCAGTAAGGAACTTGGCAAAGTGAGTTGTTGAGGCGTGATTGCCAATTGATCATTGGAATGATGCAAATTTGGCAAATTTTCAGGATCAGCGATTGATTGACCACTTGGAAATGTAGTCTGAGTAAATGCCGATGCAATTTCATTAGTCTGAGGACCAATCTGTCCAGTTGCAATCATCTGCACAATGCTGTTCTTGAGTTGGTCAAATTGATTGTCCACCGTGAAGTCGATGTAATTCTTGAGTAACAATTTGAGTCCATTCGCGTTGGATTCAATGAGAGTAAGGAGAGGGTGATCCGTGAGTTATGTTATGCTGCGGAAACACGAAAACCTGGATATGCATGGGCAAAAATTAATTCTGGTTCTATTAAATGTGGATATAAAGGATGTGCTTATGACTATTTTGCGACATTGCGTGATTTGCGTTTGCACATTGAATTAAGACATCGTGAAGCTATTTGTCACATTCCGTAAGTTATACATACATTTTGATCATGGTCTAAAATTTATTTATTTACACACAAAATGATAGCGGCTGAAATGAAATGGTATAAGAAGCAAACAGCTAAATTTGCAAACCTTGTACAAGATGATGTCAACAACAACGATATTAAACGAATGGACATTGATGACCAAAAATACGAAGATGCTGATGAACATGAAAATGCCATCAATGGTAACAATGACAAAATTGTTACCAACCGAGAAAACAACGAGGATCACTGATTAGCCTGATTATTAATGGATTTCAAACCTAAAGTCGCCATTTGTGGTCACTTTTTTGAATCACAAGTTTGATTCTCCCTTATGTTTCTTTTTTTATTATGTAACTTTACACATTTTAAAAATCTCAGAAACAATCTTTTGTTATAAATATATTGCAAAAGTAGTATACTATAGTGGAGGTCATTGGGCTTGACCTTATAAAAATATAAAATAAATTAAAATAGGTGGCCTATAAAAAACTGCGATCTGTATCATCATTCATTCGCATTACATTGCAATATTGATTCATTCAATAGGAATTCGATTCTCAAATTCAAAATCTCAAAGCGTTTGAATGATTTGACTCATATTCAAGTTGTTCCCTTCCAATTGACTCGACACTGTACAAATGGAATACGCAACGTAATCTTCTTATCATGTTTCCATCATCTATTCGCTTATCACAAATGTGATGCGCAACGCTCTCCTTATCTACTTCCAATTTCTACTTTGAACGATAATTCAGTGCGCATGCGTACTGCTCAATGTCACCATTCTTACATTCAATAAAGTTGTTATCACGAATGTGCGGTCTCACTCTCTTTTGTAAAACATTTTGTAATACAATGCGCTCTATCATATTCTTTTTTTTTATATTAAGCAATATTGATGATAATGAGAGAAATAATAATGATTGGACTATTGAATTGAAATTTACAAGAAAACTCAATTCCCTCGTGACAGGTCACGAAGGGAATTGTCGCTGCGCGAACGTTTTCTTGTAAAAAACCTTTTCAGAGATTTGAAAAATAAAAGTGCCAAATTAATTCAAATAACAAATTCAGGATTTAAAAATACTTTCATTGGATTTCGGAGTTGAAAAGTTGATTTGGATTCAACCGTCATCATTTCAATCTGGCTAGCAGAAGGAAAGTCAAAAGTCCGATCCGGCACTCTAAGTACATTATAAACATCAAACAAAGAATCGGGCATACTCAGAACATAACTTGTGTTGAAATGAATTATTAGTTGATTAGTAGGATCATCAACCACCGCATTGTGCATAATATTGTATCGAGTGATAAGTTCGGGATTGGCCAGTTCCAGTTGCTGTTTCAGCACATGAAGAGCCATTTACGTCGAGATTACGCCGAGGACACCGTACTTGGGGAGTTTACGAGTTGCTTCGGCGGTATCCAAGATTCACAGCTATTATTCACCCCTGTAGTCAAACAAAACATAATTAGATATCAATGATAGATATCAAAATAACACTTACTGATAGCCCTTTGGGGGTTTGAGCGACCGCCATGTTGTGCACGGTGTGACCAATCTCACGTTCCACTCTGATGGATGGTTGAAGAGGGCAGGATACATCTTGCCACCATCACAACACATCGAATAGGTGATAGAATCACCAACCTTCTTACCTATTCGCTTCCTCCCATCCATAAAATACCAAACACCACAGTTGTTGCGCGCCGGGTCCATCAGACCGAGATAGTCCTCCTCGGGTTCACTATACCTCAGTTAACCTGGGCTTAGGATAGCCGCACAATAGAGGAAAAGATCATGACGATGTTGTTGATTTCGAGAAGTTCCAGATTCGACTTGACGGTCAGTAGCATAAGCGCATACGTTCACACACATTTTGTTGATAATAATTCAGCTGGTACTCACGTCGTGGAGCAACCTTTTCTTCGTGGGTGAGCTTCTGTCGAGGAAGAACACCGCCATGACCTCAATCTTCCTGACCTCCTCCACGTCCACCACCTCTTGCACGATCTCTAGCCCGAGCTCGTTCGCGATTTTGACCTCGATCCATGATGATAAGATAGATTGATAATGATGAAGGGAGAGGAGAGAAACCTATTTCCTTGAAATACATTTCAAAATCCTTTTCGTTATATTCAAGCCTGTCCTTGTACTTGACGTTAACTTTCGTGACATTATGACATATATGACGACATCAGAGAGTTAATGTTGAGGTGATAACAAAGAAGATAAGAGATTAACATAAAAACACTTGAAGAATGAAAAACAGTAGAACCAACGTGATGTAGTGCTGTGAGAGCGATAGCAATACACAAAACAGCTGATGGTGTGCGTGTTCGTCCAGCTGTGCAATGTTTGGCTTGAGCTCTGCCTTTCGCTGTACTAATGACACACTCTTCAACACGACAGCACAAACACGCTCTGTGCTTGCCTGTTGGCTGGATCCTTTAAATGATTTTTTCGGTACCAAGGACGCATTTTCGTAACGAGTACATGATATATCAATGTTCCTAGATTTTCACGATGAACCCAACAGTATTTTTTCTTATCAAGAATCCTAAAACCCAAAAATCCAGAATCCATTTTGAGACTGGATCGAGCCGATTCTATTTATCCCAGATCCGCTATGGTCCAAATAGTCTACTAAAAAATTTTCATGACCTTACATTCAGTAGTTTTTGCTCACGAAGTTTTTGTTTCGTAAGTTTTCTAATTTTAATATATAAGAGATATTTTAAAAAAAGCGGGAAAATGAATTTTAATTATTTAATAATAAAATGTGTTATATATAGTACATAGGGGGTTAGCTATTGTATTGTCTAAATAATGAATTAATATTTACAAAAGATTCAGATGGAGAGAGATATTCTCTTTGCATGTAGTGAGCATGCGCATTACGGCGCAATTAGCCAATTCGTGCTCGTTTGTTGTTCGACTTCTCGAGAGCTTCTTCCAGCTTCCTCTTTCTCCACGCATTCTGTATCTCCAGTCCGTGAATTCGTTTCGCGTACTCCTCCTCACTTTCATCCGATTTTCTCACTCTACGAATGTCCTCTTTACGGGGTTTACGTCGAGCCCACTTTTTCTTCTCCACGACTGGGATCACTTGTTCATCTTCTTCTGCTACTTTCTGAGGGGAATTCGATTCCGAAGAAGATGAGGAAGTGTTGTTGGATTCAACCGGAAGGGAAGATGATGGTGCACGAATTGGAGGAAGTTTCTGAAAAAAGGAAATTAGTAACGATATTTATGAACAGCCCACACAAACTTACCTCAATAGGTTTGTTCTTAACAACCTTTCGTCTACGCTTAACAGGTCTTATGATCACGATTGGTTTAGCATACAGATCTGACTCATCAGTGTTGGCATACTTTAAATCATCATCACCGTTCCCATCTTCAAACATAGGTTCATTTATCAGTGAGTGCACCAAATCGTCGAGATTGAAACTGAAACTTTCTTGAACAGCTTCGTCAAGGTACTTGAGCGTCTGTTCTACGGTCTTCATGTTTGTTTTGATGATGATGATGATGATGATGAGAGGGTTATGACTTAACACGACTAAAGTTAAGCTCAAAATGTGGGTGAAGCTAAGTTTTGAGTTCAAATATATAGTTAGATAGTGATAAAAAGCGGGTTTAAAAAAGCAGTTTTTGAACAATTTTTGAGTAGTTTTTGAGTAGATTTTGAGCATTTATGAGCAGTTTTTTTTATCACTGATAAATTATCAAAGCGTTGCAGCGCCATCTAGTGTACAAAACATAAAACAGAACAAACACTAAAAGATAGATTTTAATAAGTCAAAAAAGACTTGAAAATTGCTAATAAAAGAAGATAATAATTTGAGTGTGTCAGGAATTGTGTTCAACTGACAATGTTCAATTGAGGGTTTGAAATTCGACCCACAATGGGGGATCCTCAGATTTGCTTGGCCTTTGACCTTTAGGCTTTGGCCTTGCCGCCTTTGCTGGTCTTGCGTTTGCTGGCCTGACGGTTCTGTTTGGAAGCCTTGCCACCACCAGCAGCCTTGGTCTTGGCCGCCAGTGCCTTTGCCTTTGGTGGGCTTTCTTTAATCTTGTCAGTGTGCCACGCGGTTGGAATGTTGTCCGACTTAATCTTAAGGCCACCACTCTTGTGGACCGACTTGTGAACAGTGGCCCGAGTGGACTTGACCCGAGCGGAATTGCCCCGAGCGGACTTGGTCCTAGTAGACTTGTTCCTAGCTGACTTGTTCCTAGCGGACTTGTTTCTGCCCGATACGACTGATCCTTTCGTAGGCTTGGCCTTGACAGTTCCTTTGGAATTCTTGACAATCGGGGCTGCTGCTGCAGAGCCGGAAGGCATTGAAGAGCCAAGTTTAAGTGCACTGCCACTCGAAGTTGCCATTTTGCTGCTGCTGCCTTTGGACTCTTTGTTCCTCTTGTTGCTGGGTTTGCTACCGTGGGAGCGTTTCTTCCGGAAGAACCAAAAAGCCAGGCCAATCAACAGGAGTACCACAATGACCCCACCAACAATGCCCACAATAAGTCCAATGTTACTGCCGCCGCTTGAGGAGGAGACACGTGGTGCGAATTTGATTGTGGTGCTGGGAGTTGTCGGGTCGGGCGTGCACACGAAGAAGCTGCTCAGCTTCATGGACTCGATCTGGCAGGTGGCCATGTCGACTATGTCGAGGTGGTCCGCCTGGGAGGAGAACAGGTAGTACTTGGCACCGTCTTGGAAGCCGACCGTGTAGTTGAGCGGACTGGTGCAGTTGGTGGCGGGTTTGTCATCAAAATCCATAGGAAGCAAAATTACTTTGTCCACTCTTGTCAAATTGGCGTAGTAGTACAACACGCTGCTTTCTGTTGAGGAGATGTAGAGAGTTGAGGGACTGTTCAGACCTGGTTGCTTGCCACACACAGTAGCCATCGGAGCAGCTACTCCAGTTGTAATGTCATACACGATAGGACAGGAACCAGCTTGGTGTTGAATCCACAGCAGTTTGTCAATATCCGTTGAATGAAAAGCGAGCAAAGTACTCTGGTCAGGAGGATCGAGAGTAATCGAAGAGGCGGACAGTAGCTGAGGCCAGTGCTTCTCCACGGTGGTCACATTATTCAACTTGAGCTTGTGACTCGAGTTGTCCCAGGCACTCGCCGGCAGATCGAACAGATTCTTCTTCTCGGTGAGCAGTACGAAGCGCTGGTTGATGCGACCAATCGTGCGGATGGGGTCGTCATTGTTGAGGATGGCTTGCAATACCTGGTACGAGGTTTGCTCGGTGGTACTTCCGGAAAAGGTGGGTGGGGAGGTACCGGCATGGACCTGGCCATACATCGCCAGAGCCACCATTAGGACCACGAAAGGCGAGGTCACGAAACGCAACATTCGGGTGACAAAGGTGGAGACCGGTGACGTAGAAGGTGACGACCGGCGACTTGACCAGAAAGAAGAGAAGGGTGATGCACGGGTTAGGGAGGCTTGAGGCAAGTCGAACTAAGAACACAACCCAAATGACCAGTTCACTAGAGGTGAAGTTGCTTTGAATACGAAAATTGTTCCATTTGGAACATTAATCGATCGAGAGAACATTTGACATGACGTAACGGTGACAATTTGCTGCATCATCTAATCGGTAGAGGGAACATTCGAAATTTGACTAAAGTTGACGTAACCTTGACTGAAAAAAAAGTAGACACACGAAATGATAGATCAATTTTAATAATAAGTCTTCTTTAAGAATAAGTCAATATAGACTTGAATGATAAGAAGAAGAAAAGGATAATTTGAGTGTCAGGAAGTTAGTGTTCAACTGACATTTGAGAATATGTTTACCCACAATGGGAATTCTCTCTTCACTTGACTTTAGAAGCCTTGGCCTTGCCACCAGCTTTGCTCGCCTTGCGCTTACTGGCATTGACCTTGCTCGGCATGTGAGAAGCCTTTCCGCGTGATCCCTTGGTCCGAGCAGACATGGCCGATCCACTCGAAAGTTTGGAATTCTTTCGATTCGAGCCAGAAGCCTTTGAAGTGGCATGTTTGATTGCACTGCCACCAGAAGTTGCCATCTTGCTTCCTTTGGACTCCTTCTTTTTGTGCTTTTTGCCCGAACGTAGGCACCAGACAGCCAGGCCAATCAGGAGGAGGGCGACAATGACCCCACCAACAATGCCCACAATAAGTCCAATACTAGTACTGCTCGCGGTGGTACTTGGTGATAGGTCGATTGTGGTGGGAGTGGTCGGGTCGGGCGTGCACACGAAGAAGCTGCTCAGTTCCATGGACTCGATCTGGCATGTGGCCATGTCGACTATGTCGAGGTGGTCCGACTGGGAGGAGAACAGGTAGTACTTGGGACCGTCTTGGAAGCCGATCGAGTAGTTGAGCGGACTGGTACAGTTGGTGGCGGGTTTTTCGTTGAAGTCTCCGGCAAGCTCAGCCCTGAAAATGGTTGACTGGGTCGAGTAGTAGTACACATTATTTTCGCTTGAGGAGATATAACGTGTGGAAGGGTTGTCCAGGCCGGGTTGTTTTCCACACAAATCAGAGCGCTTTACCTCTTCACCTGTTGCGATGTGGTATGTGACGGGACACGAACCAGCTTGGTGCTGAATCCACAGCAGCTTGTCCTTATCATTAGCATGAAAAGCGAGCAAAGTACTCTGGTCTGGAGGATCGAGAGCAATGGGCGAGGCGGACAGTAGCAGAGGCCAGTGCTTCTCCACGGTGGTCACATTGTCCAACTTGAGCTTGTGACTCGAGTTGTCCCAGGCACTCGCCGGCAGATCGAACAGATTCTTCTTCTCGGTGAGCAGTACGAAGCGCTGGTTGATGCGACCAATCGTACGGATGGGGTCGTCATGCTTGAGGATGGCTTGCAGTACCTGGTACGAGGTTTGCTCGGTGGTACTTCCGGAAGAGGTGGGTGGCGAGGTACCGGCATGGACCTGGCCACACACCACGAGAGCCACCATTAGGACCACGGGAGACGAGGTCACGGGACGTAGCATTCGGGCGACGAAGGTGGAGACCGGTGACGTAGAAGGTGATGGGGAGTTATGAAGAAAGAGGCGGCTGGTGACTTGACCAGAAAGAAGAGATGGGTGACGCACTGGTAAGAAAGGCTTGAGGCAAGTCGAACTAAGAACACAACTCAAATGACCAGTTTACTAGAGCTACAATCTCTTTTGAATACGAAAAATGTTGTTCCATTTGGAACATTCGAAGTAGACAAACCAGAAAAGGTTGTTTTGTTCATTTCATTTCGAAATTCGGTGAAAATGTTTATCAAAAGTTTATCATTATTTAGTGAGACACCTTTAAACTTTGCTTTAAATTTGTAACTTTTTTAAAATTATTTTAAAAATTATTTTTTTAATAAACCAAAAAGTGTTTGCGCATCTATATTAATATTGGCACAATATTGTCACGATTGATCATGACAGATTTGAGGTCGTTCTTGGTACATTTAAGGGTCAAAGGGCAATTTATAGCAGTGTTGTGTGTAGAGAGGTTCGAAAGTACCTAAAAGTACATTTTAAGGACAAACGTACGTGCGTTCTTTATTGTACTTTTATTTGGACACACATTTTGAATACGTTTCTCGAGTTTTTATCTGAAAATGTACTCGAAATATGAACTTTTTTTTGAATATATAAGTAGGCTGAAAAATATTGTGCAAATTATCATTTCAATTTTTTTTTGTAAAATTTTTTGGATGTTTTTCTCTTTTCAATTTGTCAAATCTTTAATCTCAAAATGACCAAATTACTCGACAAATTTATTTTGTTTGTGATTTGTTTCGTCTGTTTCATCTCAATTGTATCCCCTTGGGTTTACCGCGATCCTGATGAAGACGCGTCCCTTGCCCAACTGGTCGAATCACGTGGTTTTGCCCTACAGGAGCATAATGTCACAACACAGGATGGTTACATTCTTACGGTTCATCGAGTGGTGTCTCGAAATATTTCTACATTTGAAAATTCTAATCGAAAGCTTAAGCCCGTAATCATCGGCCACTGTATCTACTGTTCGTCTGACATGTTCTTTGTGAACAGTCCCTTCCTGGACTCAAATTCCTCAAAATGTGGAGACAATTTTGGATTCTGTTTGGCGAAACAGGGAAAGTACGATGTTTGGTTACCGAACTTTCGTGGAAACAAGTACAGCTCGAGGCACGTCAATCTGTCCTCAAGATGGCAACGATCGTATTGGGAATTCTCCTTTCAACAGAAAGCTCAGTACGATTTGCCTGCAGTGATTGAACTGGTTCGTAATGTTACCCAGCACGAAAAGGTTGCCTATGTTGGTTACTCTCAGGGAACGATCATGATGTTTGCCTTACTTGCTGAACAACCTAAGTATGCGAGTATTATTCAGCCCTTCATTGCCTGGGCTCCGGGACTGTTCATGGGTGATGCTCCCACTAGGAAGATGGACGTACTTCCGTTACGACGAATTGGTGGAGCTTTCATGCCTTTCGGTAGTAGACTGCTGCAATCCTACTGTCGTGGAGGAGTTCAAGCTCGAATTTGTGCTCGTACTTTCGATTGGTTCTTTGGTAAAGGGGTCCACTGGAACGTAACAAGATGGCCCGTCTATGCCCGATCCATTTCACACGGTTCAAACTGGGAAGCTGTGCACATTCTACAGACGATCAATGCGAGAAAGTTGATTAAGTTCGATTACGGATCCGCTCGACTGAATCGACAACATTACGGACAGGACAGTCCGCCTGCTTACCAAATCGAGAACATTCCCGCCTGTGCACGGATAATCCTCATGAACGGTCAAACTGATCTGTGGATGCCGCCTGTTGATGTGTCACAGGCGTACAACTTTCTACAGCCTAAGCTGGGCAGCACTAATGTGATTCACTATCGAGTGCCTGCACCGGTTTGGGGTCATTTGGATTTTGTGTTTGGTCAGGACGCGGGTAGGCTGGTGTACGATAAAACGGTGGAATTTTTGGATCAATTTGTACAATAAATGTTGTTTATCATTTTTTCAATAATTTTGTATGTAAATAAATGTCAATATCATAGTACTGTTTAATTCTTGGAATATTTTTTTATTTGAATTATTCTGTATTTTTTAATAAAAGTTTTATATTAAATTTTACATTGTATACAAGAGATAGAAGTATACTCTATAGATATGAATTTTCACGGGGGTGGGCATGGGTCTGCGGGCCCAGGTACATTTCGAGGGTACCTTTCGGGTTTGCAAGTTTTTTTTCAAAAACTAATATGTGTAAGGGGCATGACCTTTGCGGTTGGCCTACATATGCTAATAACTAAATGGATTTAAATTGTAAAGTTATTCAAATTAATATAGTCGTATTTCTAAAATCAGATCTGACCCCAATGAACCGGCAAATCCGTGCACCCACTGTCCCCCGGACACGCAGACATGCGGGTCGACCCGGAAAGTTACCACTTCCCACGCGTGGTGCATGTTTATACTTTTATATTAGGCTTGGAGCTGTTGTTACTTTCTCCTGTTTGAAAACACATTTTCATTTCATTTTGCTCATCTTCAATTGAATCTCTTGTCAACCGTCATGAGTATCCACACCCAGCCCGACCTATGTCTCAGATCAATCTTTTCCGATCTGCCACTTTTCGATCTTGCCCGAATTGGTCAGGTTTGTCCTAGATGGAGACAACTGCTATAGCCGAGTGTCACCTCGCGTGTTCGCACTTTGACCATCAAAATTGGCCAGAATGATTTTGATCTGATTGATGAGTCACATTTACGAATTCCCGAATTGGAATATCTCAAGAACGACGATGGCACCACAATGGGGGAACCATTGCCTCGTGAGTCGTCTTCATTTCACTTTCGAGAACTCAAAAGCGAGAAGGTGCGTGGCTTGGCACTGACATTCGCGAAAGTGTCCAAACTGGTCATCTCACTGAATTGTGTTGACTCAGCTCAACTTTGTCTTGTGGCCGAGTTGTTGCACTTGCTGAGAGCCACTTTGGTGACACTCAAAATATATTGTCGAATTGAAAACGACACTAAACTCAAGTGTATTCAACAGAATATTTCAAATCATTTTTTCAATGCCATCAATTTGTTGTCATCGCTCAAGAATTTGTCACTCGACTTTGAGTCTCATTTTGCATTGCATCCACTCGATGAGAGCGTGGACCCACTGCTTGAGACAACTCAAATCGATCTGCCCATCTTGACTCAACTCGATCAATTTGACTTTCACTCTCTCGATTACACAGTCGATGTGCTGTACGAGTCACTGAGACGCTATGCCCAGCACAGTGCTCGACCATTGAGACTTAGTCATGGATATGGTGCAGTTGAACAGATTCCGAAACTGCTTCAATTGGATGTTGCACTGTGCCGTCGTATTACAAAGCTCAATATCTCGGATGACCCACTCGATGGCACCCATCTCAGCAGTGTCTGCACCCGTTTGAGTTCACTCACCAGTTTGCATACTGCGCCAGAGGACATGACCATTCCTGAACTGTTCACCACATTGGCACAACTGACCCAGCTGATTCACATAAAACTTGATGTCGTGATCCCCTCGCCAGAAAGCCTCGATCTAGTCGTGATCATTGACCGACTGGACTCGGTCAAATTACTTGATCTGTCCTTCAGAATGACCAATCACAACAATCTCACTCTGCTACAACTTCCATGGACACTGCCCAACTTGGAGGTAATCAAAGTCTATTTGTTCAACAGTGAATATTTTAACTGCGAACTTTTAATAATTGAAATGCTTTAAACAAATCAATGTAAATACTTGTTCCCTGTGATCAGTGCAAAACTGTTTCAAGTTGACCAAAGCCACCTTCCGAACTGACCAATAGACGGTGCCACGTGTTTTACAATTTAATTTATTAGATATTTTGAGTTGCCTACTTTCGAGGCAGAAGAGCATGTTTATACTTTTTGGCTTGGCTAGCTGTTGCTCTTTTCTGCTTGAAAACTCATTTTCATTTCATTTTGCTCATCTTCAATTGAATCTCTTGTCAACCGTCATGAGTATCCACACCCAGCCCGACCTCTGTCTCGCCACAATCTTCTCCGATCTGCCACTAATCGATCTGGTCCGCATTGGTCAGGTTTGTCCCAGGTGGAGACAACTGCAGCCGAGTGTCACCTCGCGAGTTCGATCTTTGACCATAAAAATTGGCCAAAATAATTTTGATCTGATTGAGGGGTCACATTTACGAATTCGCCAATTGGAATATCTCAAGAACGATGATGGCACATCAATGGGAGAACCATTGCCTCGTGAGTCGTCTTCATTTCACTTTCGAGAACTCAAAAGCGAGAAGGTGCGTGGCTTGGCACGGACATTCGCGAATGTGTCCAAACTAGTCATCTCACTGAATTGTGTTGACTCAGCTCAACTTTGTCTTGTGGCCGAGTTGTTGCACTTGCTGAGAGCCACTTTAGTGACACTCAAAATATATTGTGCCTCCTTTACATGCTGACCTAGATTATGTCTGTTGACAATAACAAAACATTAGATTTAGATTAAGATTTGATTATAACAAACTCACTTATTATGAAACGATTTCCCACAATCCTTGACAACACATCGTGCCGAATGAATCGAATGTCGTGTCCACATGTGATTCTTGAGATCGTCTTCGATGTGCATTTCCAAACATTGGGGACATTGAAGGGCGAGAGTGATGATTTGCTTTTCGGGTGTACTGAACACGTATGATGATATGTTCGGTTGTTGATTGGATGTTAGTTGTTCATTTGATGTTAGTTGTTGATTGGATGTTAGTTGGGATGTTGATTGGCCATTGGATGTTGATTGGATGTTAGTTTGTTTAGAATGCATTGCTTGTGCTACAAACTGTTCAATTCCATCAATTGGTTCTTGTGATTGTGATTGAATTAAATTGCTGTTATTCATTCTAACTTTCTTCACTGGTAAATTGATATCGTCAATTTCATTATTATTAATCCATTGAACATCATCATCATCTTCTTCTTCATTATCATCAGCTAGAACCTCGTCCTTAATTCCAATATTGAGACAATCGGGACAATCACAATCATCGTCTTCATCTTCTTCATCATTTTGATTAGTCAAATTGTAATTGGTTGATTGTTCATCCTTCGTGATAAGATTTGTTGGTTCGTAAATGGATGACCCGTCTTCATTCTCTTCCTCATCTTTGATGGGTTGAGTCAAATTGAATTGAATTGAATTTGTGGTTTGAGCAAAAGGTTGGTGATGATTGAAAGTTGAATTGAATAAATAAGAAGTTGGATTGTATAATGATGATGATGATATAAATGGATTTGATGTTGATGGTTGGTGTTGATTTTGAATGTGAGCTGATACTGATTGATGCCCATTGGATAATAAATCATGAGTATTTGTATTTAGAATTGAATTTAGTAGAGGATTCATCCGTGCCTGGTGACTATCGTTACCAGTTTGAACTTCCGTTTCAAGTGCAGAACTCAATTTAGTTTCGAGATTACGAAACAGCGAATCGAGCAGTGGGTCAACGAGTGAGATCATCTCAAGTTGCAACCATCGTCTTGCACCCTCCTTCTCGTTTGCGAGCAATTTACCCAGAATGGGATTTACATGAGATGATGGCGATAGCGATGGTGAGTCCATTATTTTACTTTTAAAGTAAGAAAATAAGCTCGAAATGATCAAAGTAGAGCAGCACAGATGCAAATCAAGTCAATTCAATGGGAAAAGGCACACTCACAGATAGTGACACGATGCAGTGCATGCACTGCACAACGATCATAACAACACACCACTTTCTGTGCTCACCCACAGATGGCACCATGTTCTGCACAAAATTATATATTTTCTTCCATTCGAAAAGAAAAAATTGAGTATGCTTTTAATTTCAACATTCAACAATCTCTTCAAAATTTGAAGTTCAAATACATTCTTTCCAATAGTAACATAGCAAACAACACCACAAGCATATTGATTTTATGCAAAATATTGCCTAAATAAATTAGCCAAAGTTTTATTCTATTTTCTTCAAATATACCCGAATCAAAATATTTTCGAATTTTCGAATTAGTATACTGAGTCAATTTTGATGCATTTGCAAGTTGTTAAATTGTGATGATTGCAGATAGTTGTGCAACAAAGGTTCATATACTTGACTGACAATTTTCTTTGTCAGAATTGTACTCACATGAATCTATTAATTTTACAAGGTAACCAAACAATCGATAAATATGTTGTTGGCTCAATCTATCTATATTTTCTAGTACTTCATAAATAACATCGCGCAATTTTCTGAGCTTTTTGGTTGGTCGTTGTCCAATTTCCTTTTAGTTTATATGTTGACAGCAAACAAGCAAACAAATGGCAGCAGTAATAAAATGTTCCCTGAATTCAACCGAATCAATTAAATTGAGCACACCTTCTCTCAACACGTGACACATCACTTCTCTGTCTCTTTACCTTTACTTTGTTTTATTACCAAGTTTTATTATTTAAACGTTACATGAACATTAATGCAATTGTAATAGGAATATATCACTTAGATTTCGGCCAGATTGGTATACTTGTGTGAATTTATACAATCTGTGCAGTGAAACACATTTTCCAATCCCAAATTGAGTCACACTTTCTCAAGCAACTCTTTCGGATCTCGTTGATCGATGATGTTTCGTTCATGTTGTTCTTTGACTGATCGAGGCAAACCAAAGTGCACCACTCGAATGTGAGTGATTATGTTTGTCTGTTTAGTGCAAGTCAGGCCACATTGTTTGCATCGAAATGGCTTCACATGCAGATGGATGGCTTGTTCGTGCTTGGTAAGTGAGTCCGACGCAGTAAACGACTGACCACAATGTTTGCACGTGAATGGTCGCTCACCAGAGTGGGTTCGGAGATGAGCATCCAAATTGGCCTTGTGAGCACACTTTTTGCCACATTTGTCACACTGAAAACGTTTTATATTTTGGTGTATCCGCTGGTGTTGAGTTAAACCTCCTCTCGCTTTAAATCTTTTGTCACACTGGTCACAGTGAAATGGACGATCATCTGAGTGCACTCGAAGATGTCTCGCTAATAAGGACGGGATGTCAAATGATTTCAGACAATGTGAACATTGCAATTGACGATTTGGTTGGGCAATGTTTGGTTGAATTGGATTAGTAGTGCATTCAGTGACAATTGATTCCTCTCCAATTGCATTGTTTGCATCACTTTTCTCTTGTTGAATCACAATAGATTCATCTGCATTGGGTTGACCATGATGATGAGTTGTCTCCATTCTTGGTCTCTTCACATGTCGAGGAGATGATGGTTCTTCCTTCTGGTCATCATCATGAATCCATTTGGCATTGTCATGGGCAAATTCATCATCATCATCTTCTTCTTCTTCCTTCTTAATCTCAATTCCATCGTCAACACAATCACATTTGTCATCTTCGTCTTTAAAACGTACATGTTTGGTGTGAGGGTGTAGTTGTTGTTGAGATTGAAATTGTGCTAGCATTTCAGTGGGCGATGATGATTGATCACTTGAAGTCGATTGAATCATTGATGATGAATTGATTAAATTATCATTGTTGTGTTGTGATTCGAATTGAGCTTTAACAAAATCATTAATCTCGTCCATGTGAGGAGTTTCAAGTAGAATGGTTGAGCTGATTTGAGAATTAGCATCGATTGAATTGGACAATGATTCACAACGATATTGTTGAGTATTCACAATTGCATGTTGATTTCGAGTCTTGTGTCGTATCAATCGTTTTGCATCATCCTTCGATTGGTCCAAAAAAGCGCCAACAAATGTAATACCAATTGGGAATGGAATTGCCATTGTGGGTGTGTAGTGAACAGTTGGGTGAAAACAATATTACGATGATGATGATAATTGGGGGTTGAGTGCAAATGCATTTGTGTCAACTCAACTGGACAAATGTGTCGGTTGTAAATAAGCAAGGTTTCACTTTCCGACACTAGATGGCGACTGTTGGTCTATAAAATTAATATTTATTGCTACACATCCCTCTATGGATGGGGGGTGAAAGTGGCTATGTTGTTATTGTGAGTTGAGTGCAGCAGCTGCTGCATTTCTGACTCAAGTTGTGTTTGTGTTGTTGTGCGAGTGATTTGTCCCACTCTGGATTTTTACCCATCAATTATTGTTTCATCATCACCACCAACTCCACTCACCATGTCTTGCACCATATCACAAGAATCGAGAGTCATGTTGGTGGAATTGCTTTCAAGAGAGAAGGATGACACTCGTGTGTGGTTGCGAGCTGAGATGGATCGGCTCGTGGACCCATTGATCGATTCAATGTTTCACAGACTCGAAACCAAATTGACCAATGGGATTGAACGAACACAATCGGGTGATGCTGGTGACTGTGGACAATTGATGAATCCAATTTTTGTCGACCAATCAGCAAATCTCATTTCCCACCCATCAACTTCTTTACTGCCATCTCTTATTCCAACTTATTTCAACGGACACAATTCAAAAATGAACTATTCTAACTCAATTCCCATCGATACAAGTTTCACTAGTCAGTCTTCTCTTTTATCTCCAGTTCCACCCTTACCAGTAACTGTCCTCAATGCGCAAATCACTTTACCCAATGAACTCTCTGTCCAATCTGAACTCAATGTCCAATCTCAAATTCCAATACCAATCAAACATGAGATTGAGCCAACTAATGCAAATGAACCATTCAGATCAGGTCAGTATCAACAATCTTTGCCTGCATCAATCGTAAATGAACAATCTAATCAAAACCTAGTCAATTGGATTGATGAAGAAGAAGAAGATGAGGAAGATTGTGACTGTGACGATTGCGTTTATGGTGGAATTGGTGTTAAAGAAGAAGATGAGGATAGTGATAGTGTCAAATTGATCGAAGATGATCAAGGGGTTGAAGAATCATTATCATCTCGACCTGCGAAGATACCAAAGCATGTTGTGGATCACTCAACTCAATCAAACATTTCATCATTAGCAGTGATGGGCAGACTGTTCCAGACGAGACAATCACCAACTGATGAAGTGGCACAACAACCATCAATCAACAATCAAATCATCACAGTCTACCTTAAATGTCCATTATCTGACAATAATTGTGACTGTCCTGACACATTCCCCGGAGACCAACAACTCAATCAACACATGTTGGATGTACACTCAATTGGTCCATCTCGATGTTTAGTCAAGGATTGTGGTCAAGCATTCAACCACAGGTAAAAGTGTTCACTTTATTATTCGCGATTAACCAACTAATAAACCATGTTTTAGTGTCATTCTCAAGCAACATCGAATGCAAGTTCACCAGCACACCACCCAATGGCAATGTAACAAATGTGCCAAATATTTCAAAACATATCATCGATTGAACAGTCACTACAATGACTATCATGTGCTGGGTCACTTTAAGTGTTCTTTCCCTTTTTGTGCATTCACGGGAGAATACCGAAGAAAAGTGTACAATCACTACAAATGTCAACACAAAGATCAGCCCGAGCTGGTTTGCCAACAAAGTGGTTGTCAGTATCGAACCAGTAACTCAACCCGATTCAAGGCACATGAACGTGCTCATCTAGGCATTAGGCCCTACCGATGCAAATGGGCCAACTGTGACTATTCGAGTTCTTATCAAGATGCCGCTCTGAATCACATTCGAATGCAACATTTGAACACTCATGTCCAAAGTTCAAATCAGAACGTGGCTCATTCGATTGACCCGAAGGATTATCTGGAGGTGGTTGAGTGAGTTGTTGAGAAATGAGACCAATTGAACGATTCTGATTCTATGATACACGGATGATCATCAAAATATTTTTGTTATGCTTGACAGATAACTTATCTTGCTATAACTTATAGCCAAATATTTATTTCTATTGTGAACTTTTCCTTGGTACATTTTTCTTAATTGTAATCATCAAACAAATCGCAAAGCATACAACCACATATACAAACAGAAAAACAGATAAACAAATGATTCGTGTTGGTCCATCTGTGAACCAGTATCCTAATTGCACCATCCAATAAATTCCAAGTGCTTGGGCTACAGTGATGTCCTCAATCTTTTCATCATTGGATTGTGAAGTACTTTCAGTCGTTGATCCACAGTAGATAAATTGTTTTGCAGTTATAATCGAATCGGGAACTGTGAGTGGACTGCTGCTGCACAATCCATTTTTATCGAGGATGAACTGCTCAACAGAGCCGTCCCGATTAATGAAGAATAGCAAATTTGATTCTTTGTGGTAAAATCCAGAGAGTGGATAACCAGAGCCAGGTTTGGCTATCGTGGAGAATTGACAATCTGTTGGCGTATTGCTAACAAAAATAAAAATGTAATGTTAGTTTAAGGTCTGGTGAGTAAATTGAACTTACGCAACGACAAATAGATCTTCATGTTCAGATGTGATGTACAAGGATCTTGTATTAACATCATCACCAATACGCGAAAATCCCGAAGCAAAGTGCTCACTGTGTGCGATCATGAATTTAACTCGTGTTTCTAAAAAGATAAGATTAGATTAGATAAGAAATATATAAATTAGAAACTTACTATCAAGCAAACTACCACCGTTGACATTCCTACTGCAATGTCCCACAATTAGTTGATAGGTTGATGGTACGACAAAGTTCAAAAACATGAGACACGACGACTGTTTGCCATTTGTCTTGTGAATTGCACCAAGGTAGGCAGCATTTCGGTTGTTAAAGATGAAGTAAAGAACTTGATCATTTGAATCGGTTAAATTGAGTGCAGAGGTGGACGTCCATTTGTCCTTGGCCTGGATCGGTTGAGCCGAGGACAGGTCCAAATAGTAGAATTTGTCGCGTTCGTTGAACTTTAAAGTTTGTTCTAAATTCATTTGAAACATGTGACCAGAGGTGGTCACAATTGCCAGACTGTCGTTATATATCTTGCCAATAGCTCTTATCTTGACTTGATTTTGTTGCATTTGATTGCAAATGGTCTGTAATTTAAAAAAGTAAAAGACAAACAGTAGAGAAAATGGAAACAATAAAGACATGCAGATTGTGAACACAGAATAACATTTACAGATTCGCAGATCAAACCGTTGCAAAGCAATGCCAAAACAATGATGGGATAACTGGCACGCATGTCTAGGAGAGGAAGCCAAAAGTGGACAAACGTATGTACAATGAAAATGAATCTACAACACTCTGGTCGAGTTGATTATATATTCACTATAGAATTGAAATATGAGTACACTATGTGCAGTTTAGTGTAGAGTTTGTTTGAAATATGATGGCGATGGGTGGTATAGCACAAAATTGCTAAAAGATGATGAGAAAGGTGATGCAAAACAAATGACAAGTTTAGCAAAGAAGCAAAGTGATCTGCTTGAATGGATCTGCTTGGATTATAAACATTTGTATAAATAGTCTAACTGTTCCTATTGTTGCGTTGGATTTGGCTGTTTGTTGAGATTCATTGTTGGATAATGGAGATTAATGTAATTTGGGGGGATAATATAGAATAGAATTTACAGAGATATACACAGTGGACATCTGTACACACACGAGGTTTTAGTCCAAACCTCAAAAGTACCATTGTTAGTTGGTAAGACACAAACATAAATCACTAAAAAAACTCATCTGTGAATTTGAATAATCGATTTATTGAATTCATATACTAAGAAATCTCCAAAATTTACAAAAGCACTTTGAGATAATCAGTTGGGTCAGTTGACTGACGAGTTGTGCCAGAACTCGAACAATTCCCAACTTTATCCTTCAAATGAGACGAACGAATGTGTCTCAGCGTGTTGGACCGAATAGCACTGGAATAACCACACTGAGACCATTTGCAACGATAAGGTTTGCTGTCGAGATGGACTCTTTCGTGAGCCTTGAAACTGGACGATTTGGTTGTTTCATACGTACAGCCAGGATGGGTACACTTTTTCACTGTCAGTGAGTTGTGGTTGTGTGTTGCGTAGTGAGTGAACACCTTCCTTCGGTACTCACCCGTAAATTTACAACGGGGGAAGGAACATTGGAATTTACCGATTTGGTGATACTCCCTTTTGTGAACTGACAAATCATGATACGATGAGAAATGGTTCTCACACTTGTCACAGTGCCATTCGGTGATGGACTGGTGAAAATTTTTGCGATGGTGACCTAAAGTACAACTTGAAATAAAACAAATGATTAGTTTAAGTGAACTGCAACAAACATAAAATTACTCACTTGGTGTCAAATGATTGTTTACAATCCTTGACCAGACAAGGAACTTGTCTAATCGAGTGACTGTCCCACATGTGCGCGCTGAATTTGTCTTGTGCAAACATTTTATTACATTGAGAACATTGAAGTTTGTGAATGATGATTTGACTCTTCTTGGTACTACTATTCGAAGTTGTAGGGCAAGATGTTCGAGGTCGTTTGACTGACCGAGGAGTGACTTCTTCCTGTTGGTCATCTTCTTTGTCTCCATCCGTGTCTTGTTGATTGGTCCTATTGTTCACTTCGTTCAGTGGTTGTTCATCATCATGGGTTTGCTTTCTTTTTGTTGCAATTCTAGCAGACTGTCTGATGGAAATCTGAGTTGGAGTTCGAATGGGTTGAGGTGGAGTTGCGTTCACCACAGGTGCATTATCCACAGAACGAGATGAGTTCTCATTTTGGATGTTGTCTGCAACCCCATCACCGTGGTCACTGTCGCTGTCAATTTCAGTGTCATCATCTCCAGCCACATTTTCTTCATCGTGATCACTTTTATCTTCATTCTCTTTCTTAACCTCCATCATCATTTGTTCAACTTCGAACTCCACCTCCTGGTGCTCTGGTCCGTCTGCACAATCCATCTGTTGAGTGTCATTGTCAGTGGTAACCACTTGTCCATTCGGTTGTTGTTGTTCATCGTCAATTGGCTGAGTCAATCCAATTTGTCCATCATCATCCGTATTTAAGTGATGATCATCAGTTGAACGATTGTTAACTTGATGAGAAAGAGGAGCAATATGAATATGATAAACTCTATAACTAACGCCTTTTTTGACACAAAAGGGTTATTTAAAAAAGGTGCAGACAGAAAAAATTGGACTCAATAGTTGTGGATAAAAGTCACTTTTATTATAATTTAGTTGTTTTTTAGTTGCTTAGTATAATAAAAGAACAAAAAATAGATTGTCCAAAAAATGATGATGATGGGTAAGAACAATAAAATAGAACAGCACATTAATGAACAGGGATTCACGGCCACTCTAACACATGACCTTTGAGATGTGATGGTTTCGGACTGTTCGTTTGGAGACATCTAATCGAAAGAAGTCTATCGATTAGAAGAAGTTGAGAGGAGGTGGAGTTTTTCTAAGTCGAGGTGGACTTAGAAAACGAGATGACACTTGATGTAAAAGTTCTAAGTTAGTAGCGTGATAGTTGAATTCGCAGGTTGATGAAAAAGATTCTAAGTCGAGTTGGACTTAGATTTTCTCAAACGAGGATCCCCTGAAAAGTCACAAGTCAGACCGGAAATAGTTCTCAAAAACTAAGTCCGGGCGGATGTAGAAATAATTCTAAATCCGGCGAAGCCAAAGGGCCAGTGACTTGTTCCAGCGGAAGTTCAGTCCTCGGAAGTGGAGTTGGCACTGGAAGTCGGAAGTTGGAGCAGATGTTCTTCAGTAGGCAGGTAGTTGGTTGGTGGTTGTTGTTCCAAAAGTGAAGTTGCATTAACTTGCCAGTTCTGTCCAAAAACAGCGCCTTTTATACAGTTTTGGAACTGCTCTTTTGATGATCGGGAAAAAGATCACTCCCCTGGATTCCAGGTGTTAATGATAGGCATGGGAGTTTCCGTTGGATGAAATACTCTCCAATGTCACCATCAGTAGTGTCGCATCTGCTTCTCTCAGATTGTTTCCAATTACCGCATCTCTTGGTTATCTTCATTTGATGACAAAGAGACGTCCTGGGATGGTAGTCCGCCAAATCAGTAGTGTTACAAGTTTCGGTAGTCACCATAAGTTTGTAAATGGATCCTACAGATCTTACCACGAGCCACAGATAGCGAAGTGGTGTGGGGTAACATCTTGAACTTGAGATTGTTGGGCAGTGGTCACACCCCTTCATTGTGGATGTTACAAATGTGCGCTACTGGTGATCATTCTCACAGTATTACAATTTAGAGAAAAGAAAATAAACTAGTCTATTTACAAAAAGGATTAGTACTAATTTAGAAGATTTCCCGCTTAGTGGCTTTTGGAAGAGAAACCAGTCAGATGAGACGAAGTAGTGACGAGTGGCTCTTCCAGTCGGCGCTAGTGAGTCGGAAAATTTAATAATAAACATTCAGTATGTCAACTTTTACTCACCAGGGGTCTCTGTTAAGGCAAAAATTTTGTTGTTTATTATAACCCCCGATCTAAGACGGAAAATCGGTTTTATAAACGGAATTTCCACTGAGTTTTAGATGGACGACTTATTTCGTTATAACTAGTATCCTTTTGTGGTATAAGTTTGTGCTGTACATTAATTGATTATTTCAAACTTATCACCGTTTTGTATTTTTGTATTTTCTTTTGTTGAATGTTCAAGTAGTTGATTATTCTTTTTGTTAATTCCAATGGGGAATTAGGGGATTAAGGAAGCTTCTCTATGGGAATGCTTCAATGCTTCAATTATTATAAAAGTTTGCTTTATAGAGTTGGACTTTCTGGAGAGTCCCTTATTATCTGCGGATTTGTTAATTCATTGTAGAATCCTTCACCAACTGCCATTTCTAATGACGATTGTTCGAGAGGATTGTTATAAAAATTGTTGTTTTCAATATGTTCGAGAGCTGGAAGAGAGCTTTGTCTTGCATTGTTAAAATCGTCGTTAGTTGTGGACACAAGCGGGATCTCTGGGCAACTAGATCCTTTAGTGAAAATTCCGGAGGCATTACTTTCGCAATTAGCCTGCACATTGGTGGGACCATTAGTTAGATCAAGAGGATCTTGATGTCCTTGGTACCTGATGGAGTTCGGAGGGGTCATCGAGAAATCTCCTTGAAATGGTGGCGTCTGAGAAGATCCGGACCAAGAGGATCTAGGTGATGGATATGGGGTACCATTGTCGGTCCCATAAAATGCGTTCCTGAAGTTTTCGTTTCTGACACGATAATGATGTGGTCGATGATGATTAGAGGAAATTTTTAATCTAGGGACATATCGTCTGGGCACTCTCTCTGGTGTATAGCAGTTGTTAGGTGAGCTGTTTAACCTAACTCTTCCAGAGTAAGGATGCATAAACGCTTGCGACGCTGAGTATTGGTTTCGTAGATGAAAAAAATCGTCTCTCAATCCTCTCAACATATCCTCTTGGCATTTTATTCGTTCGCCATATGAACGGAGTGTTCTCTCCATTTCATCTACTTCTTTGTAGGACATGATCGTTTTTACTAAGAGGAGAGAGAGAGAAAATTGTTTAAATGGTTTTTTTTAATTGGTAGAAGCTAGTGCCTCTACTTCTCGCAAATTATACGCCTGTGCTCTGGAATTCACTCTCGAGAACTTAGGATACTTTAATAATATCAATACTATCCAGATAGTTCCCAACACGCACAGCGAGACCAGTACTAAAACCAGAACGATATTTCCAAGAGAAGATTCACTTGTAGCAGGCCGAGATGACAGCATGTCCATCATTTTGACATCTTTTCGTTTTGTTTGTATTAACCTATCCAAATCATGAGTATCAAATTTAATGAAAGTGTAGGGTTCCAACACGGTTCCCTCTTTGTATCTGTTGACCCCAGTTTGGATATCAAACACACTATGCATTTCTAGTGATTCAATGTCTATCGGAATAGCATTGATAGCAATGGGTTTGGTTTTGTTAATTCGATAGACTGTATTAGTGCATTGGAATGGCATCATTCTCCCGATTTGTAGCATTTGGTAGTTGCAATAAACATAGTGATACTCATCATCAGCTTTGAATTGGATGATTTGCGATGGTAATGTGAATCCAGTTGGATCACAAGAGATGTTCACCCAAGCATCTATCTTTGGTGCTAACCCAGTACAAGGTTTTAGATCGTGATAATAGATGGCTTGAGGTTTGTGTTCTATTTCCATTTCCAAATCTATGGAACATCCATTCTTCTTGTACCTTAGTAGGTTACGAGTACCTAAGTATCGATTGTTACAAATCCGTCCCCAGTGATCTTTAGTGTAGATTCGAAAAGGGTGTGCTCTTAAAATTTGATATTCGTTGGATACTTCAACTGATTTTATTCTCATCACTAGAGTGGTCTTGTTAATCATATTGCATCCATTGAATCGCCAGAAAGCATATGGACAACTTTCTCCTTCACCACACATGTGGAATGATGGAAATAAGTACCCAAATTCAGATCCTATCTCTCTTGATTCGTTGGCTTGAGCAAAGAAAGAATGGAGTTTGCCTTGAGTGACTAGCATTCCTTGCATGATTGTTGAAGCTTTTTGCCTGTTTATCATATCGCGTGTTAAAGTCTTCCTGAACTCGACAGCATTATTTGTTGTTTGATTCATTAGTTTTTCTATCTCTTGATCTATATCTACTTGTAATCGAGTGTCCATTTTTATGAGGTCCATTTGTTGAGTGAGATTACTTATTCTTTCTGAATCTCTACTGTTCTTGTGGTACAAATGTATAGTGGTCCCAGCCAAACCCAATGTAGCTATTCCAAGTAATACGAAAACAGTTACGGTGGCAGTGATCACAAATCTAGGTCCTCGGTTGCTTAAAGCATAGTTTCCTGGTTTGGTTACTGTTGGAACATCTGTGGGAGGACATTCAGCTTGAAATTTTGAAAGTATTAATTTTTGATAATCGGCTTCACATTGCGCTTTTGTTTCAAAAGAGTCCTCCTTAAGGATGGCGCAAGGAGAATCTAGAGCCAGTACCATAGTAGTGTATCTATACTTTGTCGCTACTGCATCTCGCGTTTTACTCCACAGAACTGGTTCATGAGTCATGTATCTGGACGCAGTAGTACTACCTATCATACACATGAGAGTTAGACAGCAAGCAAAGATAGGGAAATTTAGAGTTCTAGATGGAGACACTCCCCTTGTACATCGTAGTATTTTCCTTGGTGGTTCTGTTTTATTTTCAATCACTGCCACCTCAGGTGTAGAGGATTCATCTTCATGATTTTCGGTAGAATTTTCAATTTCCATCTGTTCTTCTTCTTCTGGATAAAGTTCGGCTTCTTCAAACGTTCTTTTGGTACCAGAGTTACATTCATTGTTTTTAAGAACTTTAGGTTTCCAGACTGCCTTTAGTTGACTTTCGTGTACTTGATCGTAACGCGATCCAGATTGTATCGAAATCAAACTACCCTCTGGACCACCCACTCTTTCGTTTACTACATATGGTCCTTTATAGGGGGGTTGTAATTTGTTCAGATTTATCTTGTTCACTGTGGAAGCGTAAACCAAATCACCAGGTTGCAGATCTTTTGCTACTTTATTCTTGTTGACTCTTTCCAAATTGCGTTGATGATAGATTTGAGCATTTTCAAAAGCTTTCATTCTGCAACAAGACAAAGGAAGGTCAGAAAAGTATCCTTCCTCATCTTTTCCTATCAGAAGGAAGATTGGAGTGTATTTTGTCACTGTGTGTATAGTGTGATTATATTCTTCTACTGCTTGTTTGGCAAAAATTGTCCAAGGTCTTCTTTTATCGTTGTAATGCTTTGATCTAACTCGATCCATTATGGTTGCTTGACATCTCTCGACTGTAGAATTTGATTGTGGATGATTGGAAGGAATATATTTGATCTTTATACCCTTCCCAGCCAAGAAGTGTTTGAATTCGCTAGATCTCAGCGCGGGATACCTGTCAGAAACTATCAATTTTGGTTTTGAAATTTCCAAGACTTTGTTTATTAGATTGATAAAGTCTATCGCCTTTTGGGTTCTACTAGGGAGACACCAAATATATTTTGTAAAAGCGCAAATGGCCACATGTAGGTATCGCTGAGTACTACCAAAATTGTTGAGTCCTCCAGAGGAGTCTATTTGTATTATGTCCAAAGGTTCCTTAGCTGGACCCCATCCGGACATCAATCCACTTGGGTGGTGATCTCTTTTTACCACCAGACATGTTTCGCATGTACCCACTATTTGGGCTATCTTTTCAATCAAATTTGGAGTGTAATAAAGAGCAGTAAAGTGATAAGTTAAAGTAGTTCTTCCTATGTGTCCCAAACTTTCGTGCATCTTTTTCAAGACCACCATGGCCACATCTTCATCGACATACAATCGACTCTTATCTCCTTTAACTCGCCTTATTACGTCTCCAACCTTAACACATCCCCTAGGAAGGATATCAACCGGTTTAGGTTGGAGATAAGAAATTTCATACTTTTCAATCATTAGTACTTCAGGTTCTGTTCGATCTACAACATATTCAGGTTCTTCATTATCCCATCCCCTTCTACTCAGCCAGTCAGCTTCTTGGTTCTGAGCACCAGGTTTGTATTGTATTTCTACGTCATACATAGAAACTCTCAATGCCCAATTATGTAGCCTAGTATTTGGCTTTTTAGTTTTGTGCAACCATTTCAAAGCAGCATGATCTGTTCGCACAATTACTTTTCTACCCAAAGTGTAGAAATGCCAATATTCCAAAGCCTCAATGATACAAAGACACTCTAATTCTGTGGCACCATAATTTCGTTGATGTTTCAACAAGCTTTTCGAAAAATATCCAATTGGTAGTAATTCACCATTTGGTTGTACCTGTTTGGCACAACAACCCAATCCCCTACCACTGGCATCACACTGAAGAACCAATTGATAGTCTGGGTTGAAGATAGTTAGACATGGTGAAGAAGTTAAAATATTTTTCACTTGGTCAAAGACCTTTTGACATTCTTCTGTCCATAACCACGGGACATTTTTTCGTAACAAACCATGTAAGGGGAAAAGCAGTTTTGCTCTATCAGGGATGAACCTATGATAATAATTTATTTTGCCTAGAAATCCCCTCAAAGATTTTACATTTTTGGGAGGAGGACTTTCCAAGATTGCAGAGACGTTACTATTCAAAGGTTTGATCTGGTTATAAGTTATTGTATGACCTAAATAATTCACAGTAGAATTAGCAAAACTACATTTCGATTTCTTTAATTTAATTGTTTCTTCGACAACCATTTGTAGTATTTGTTCTAAGTGTACTAAATGTTTCTCGAAAGTTTCCGAGAAGCATAGAATGTCATCTAGATAACAGGACGCAAAATCTAACAGGTTGTGTTTTCGTAATAAATTATGCATGACTCTCTGAAAAATGATCGGGGCGTTTTTAAGACCGAACGGCATTTTCACGAATTCATATAATTTGTCCATAGTACAAAATGCAGTTTTATGAATATCATCTGGATGCATTTCAATGTGATAGAACCCATTTGATATGTCCAGGGTACTGAAGTACCTAGCGCCTAAAATTCGGTCTGCCAATGTTGTAATAAGTGGCATGGGTGTACATTCACTTATGGTGAGTTCATTGAGTGGTCTCAGGTCCACACACAACCGACTTTTGGTTCCTTCTGGGTCGTCCTTTCTTTTTACTAAAATTATAGGAAAGGCGTACCCACTGGTGGATTCCCTGACTACACCCTGGTTAACCAAATCTTGTATTTGACTATTAATGACCTTTTGATCTTGTTCAGTACATCTGTAAGGTCTCAGAGAGAGAGGAATGTTATTAGTTAAGTTAATTCTACACTGTTCAGTACGAATACAGCCAAACTCACCGGGATAGGCCGAAAAGGCATGAGAGTATTTTTCAAGCAGATTCACCAGATGGCGTTTCTGTTCCCGCGAAATTTGTTCGCCCACTGTAAAATCAACTTCAGTGTTCATGACCTCCGCAGAGTAACCTGTTTGCGGTGGTAAACATTGAACGTGTATTTGTTGTGTGATTTCGAGTTTGCTATTTTGATTCAAACTGAAATCTCTAATAGCGCCGCGTCCTATCACCAGAGGGTAGGACGGGTTGCTCAAAACTCTGAAAATTACCGGTTGAGTTATAGTGCCGATCTGGGTGTCTATTTTTACGTGCCCCATATAACTAGCCTTTCCTTCGCACTGTTTGTATGTGCCTGGGCGCCCGCCGACAGAAACTCCCAATTCATTACATAACTCTTTACTCATAGTATTTAGGTTACTCCCACTATCGTAGACTGCCAGGATCTCATTACCCTTTATACCCACTGGTACTGTGATGGGTGGTTCGAACACATCCATGGCCGTGTCTACCAATAATACTTCTGGTTCGATATTGAACAAATCATTTTCACTATCTGACTCATTCCCGGCATCATGATCATTATCATCATCATTCTCACTGATCTCATCTATGACCTCCAAGACATTGACTTGTGGCCTTGTTTCGTTCTTTGGACATAGAACGCGGGCATGAGACTGAGCGCAGCCAGTGCATTTATAATTTGTCGGGCAAGTGGGCTCCGAGTGAGCTGATCGTAGACAAACGTCGCACAATTTAGCATTGCGCACGATCTCTCGTCTACGACTTAATGACATCTTAGTTGTACACCTTGTTGACCAGTGCTTTTCTTTACAGAAAACACATTTCGGGACATTAGCTGTCGTGGAAGGTGATTTACCTGTGTTCAGGGTTTTGTAATTTACCGACTCCCTGTTGCGAAAATTATAGTTGCCTTTAGTGGCAACTTTTGGTTTAGATTCATTGGCTTTAGCAGTAGAAGACACGCCAATCTGCGGGGCTAAATTGATCAGATGCTCACTTTGCAATAATCGTTCCTTTAGGTAACTAATTAAGACATCAACTGGCTGTTTGGCTTTATATTGCATAGTGAAGTCATTTAGAATGCTAAAAGGCAGCTTCTTCGATAGCTCCTGCGTATAAGTGACGTCCATATAAGAACTGTCTGTTTTGGCTTGTTCTAATGCGTCGTAAGTGTCAACTATAACGGCCAATAAAGATCTAAAAGTAGATACATCGGTTACACGTTCGAGTTTCTTCGCAGCAGTCAACTTCGCCATTATTTGTTCTCGAACGAATTGTTGGTCAGTATAAAAGTCGTAAATTCGCTTCTTAGCCACTGGATAGTCCCAATGACAAGAGCTTATTAAGATCCTTGCATCGTCACTCAAGTACTTTCGCAAGGCGCTTAATTTAATAGAATTAGACTCATCAGTGTTGTCTACCAGGTCGAGAAAAGTCCGCCAGAAGTGCGGAAAGTTGGCATGTTTGCCGTCGAATTTCTCCAATAAGGTTAGATTTCTTATGGAAAATTTATTTGTTTTTCCCGAGGCCGTTGTCACCGGCGCGCCGTGAATAGTTTTAACACTAGTGCTATTAGGTCCACTAACCGTTGCATTGGCTGGCGCGGTGGTTGTTTGTACCACCTGTGGAGTTGCCCGGGGAGCAGTAGCTGTACCCGTCGAGGCATTAGCAGTCATCGCTGACTGATTAGCAGTAGCGTTTGTTAGTGAATTAGTTCGGAACGAGGTGCCTCCACACACGCACCCGACACGAGAGCATCCAGTGCACGCGACTGGAGGATTACTCTGTGTCGCTTGGCTCCCACCCGTGCTTCGTCGGTGTTGCGCATCACCTTCAGCCCTGATTGATGAGTCACCCAAGCTTGGGTTAGCATTTGTAGCCCCATGGCTACGGCTAGTCCCATTAAGAGTACTTCCCACTCTGTTGTGGAAGGATTGAGCTCCAAATCCATTTCCACTGCGGTTTCCCGCATTCGAGGTTGGAAAAATTCCGTCCTCAGGAGCCGTATTCCTAGCCCCCTCATGGCCACGACTTTGTGGAATAGCCGGGTCATTGTAGTAATTAGAAGGAAATTGACCTCCCGTGGTTTGCCCGAGGGTCCCATATTCATTGGGAACCGCTCGAACATGTTCGGACATATCGTCCATATGTAGCGGTTGCCGAAAGGCATTGCTACGAGGTCTAGGAACTTCCCTTGGCAAACCATTGCCAATCGGTTGGTCGTAGACTCGCTCCCGCAAGACCTCAGGTTGGTCTCGGTAGTTGGACGAAGGAAAAGTGTTTCCTCTGTCCCCATAATGAGGAAAACTTTCCATTGATCTAGATCTACCCGACAAGTGTCGTTCACGTCGCTGTCCGTCATTATTTATAGGGTCAGTGCCTGTATCTTGAAAACTAACCCTTCTCTGTGTTGCGGGCTCGTATGATCTACCTCTATCGCCTCCTCTTTCATTCCCTCTCGTTCCTCGATCATATCCATACTCAGCGTTATGAACCGCTCGGGATCGTTCCCTAGCAAGATGAGCAGGTGAGGGTCGATCAGGAAAATATGACGGAGGCGGTGAGTGATCTCGTCGTGAGCCCGGTTCGGGTTCGGGCAAAGTCACAGGCTCAGGTGAGACTGAGCCGGAGCTTTCCACATCATCTGTAGCCATAGTGTACACTCTTTCAGCATCTTGAAATAGTTCAAAGACGTTGTCGGTTATTTCCCTTAGATTGCTCAAGTGATCATTCAAATCCCTAGTGGCAGGTCCAAGCATTCGAGTGTACTCGACTATGTTTTCCAACTGTCTTATGCTTTGGATTACCTCAACTGGTTGAGGTACTGTTTGCCGCTCATCAGGGTTTGCACTTTCGCAAGTTTCGGTCAATTCGGATACAGTTGATCTCATTCCCTCGATTTCGGGAACTTGTGCGGCCAATTCGCACTCTGGATAGCGATCTACGTGAGCTTGGACTCGTTCAAATAGTTGACCAACGGATACGCGCAGATAGATCGCGTAATTCCTATTCGCTGCCGTGGGTTGAAAGTCCAACCCTTCACATTTCTCCTTAAATTCCGCCACTTGATTTTTTCAGTGTAGCCACTTCCCACATTAGGAATGGCTCCCTCCTGGTACCTTCCACTGATTCACCCATTTTTGCGTGTTTCTGAGTGTGTAACGTTAGCGTCACTTACTTTAAACCCGCAGAATTTGGATGAATCGGAGTTGAATTTTTTGTTGAGATGAGTCGAGTCGAGTTTGAGTCGAGTCGAATCAAGTTGGGTTATGATGAGTAGTAGTAAGTTGTGTTGCAACAAATTACACTATAACAAATCAAATTGATTTGAGTTGATGTTAGTCGTGTCGATCTGTGCTGAGTCGAGACGAATTGAGTTGAATAGTCAAAGTTGACACAAGTCAAAGTTAGTTGAGTCGAGTCGGGTTTGAGACGAGACGAGATGAGGTATGTTTGATCACCGTGTAGATTTTTTAATCCTGCCGTCTTATGATAAACTCTTGAACTAACACCTTTTTGACGCTAAAGGGTTATTTAAAAAAAGTGCAGACAGAAAAAATTGAACTCAATAGTTGTGGATAAAAGTCACTTTTATTATAATTTAGTTGCTTTTTAGTTGTTTAGTATAATAGAAGAACAAAAAATAGATTGTCCAAAAAATAATGATGATGGGTAAAAACAATAAAATAGAACAGCACATTAATGAACAGGGATTCACGGCCACTCTAACACATGACCTTTGTGATGTGATGGTTTCGGACTGTTCATTCGGAGACATTTAATCGAAAGAAGTCTAACGATTAGGAGAAGTAGATAGGAGGTGGAGTTTTTCTAAGTCGAGGTGGACTTAGAAAACGAGATGACACGTGATGTAAAAAGTTCTAAGTTAATAGTGTGATAGTTGAATTCGCAGGTTGATGAAAAGATTCTAAGTCGAGTTGGACTTAGATTTTCTCAAACGAGGATCCCCTGAAAAGTCACAAGTCAGACCGGAAATAGTTCTCAAAAACTAAGTCCGGGCGGATGTAGAAATAATTCTAAATCCGGCGAAGCCAAAGGGCCAGTGACTTGTTTCAGCGGAAGTTCAGTCCTCGGAAGTGGAGTTGGCACTGGAAGTCGGAAGTTGGAGCAGATGTTCTTCAGTAGGCAGGTAGTTGGTTGGTAGTTGTTGTTCCAAAAGTGAAGTTGCATTAACTTCCCAGTTCTGTCCAAAAACAGCGCCTTTTATACAGTTTTGGAACTGCTCTTTTTGATGATCGGGAAAAAGATCACTCCCCTGGATTCCAGGTGTTAATGATAGGCATGGGAGTTTCCGTTGGATGAAATACTCTCCAATGTCACCATCAGTAGTGTCGCATCTGCTTCTCTCAGATTGTTTCCAATTACCGCATCTCTTGGTTATCTTCATTTGATGACAAAGAGACGTCTTGGGATGGTAGTCCGCCAAATCAGTAGTGTTACAAGTTTCGGTAGTCACCATAAGTTTGTAAATGGATCCTACAGATCTTACCACGAGCCACAGATAGCGAAGTGGTGTGGGGTAACATCTTGAACTTGAGATTGTTGGGCAGTGGTCACACCCCTTCATTGTGGATGTTACAAATGTGCGCTACTGGTGATCATTCTCACAGTATTACAATTTAGAGAAAAGAAAATAAACTAGTCTATTTACAAAAAGGATTAGTACTAATTTAGAAGATTTCCCGCTTAGTGGCTTTTGGAAGAGAAACCAGTCAGATGAGACGAAGTAGTGACGAGTGGCTCTTCCAGTCGGCGCTAGTGAGTCGGAAAATTTAATAATAAACATTCAGTATGTCAACTTTTACTCACCAGGGGTCTCTGTTAAGGCAAAAATTTTGTTGTTTATTATATGAATACCAACTTGGTCACTCATGTCTTCTTCATCTTCATCGCAATCCTCAAATTGTCCATTCACCATTGAGATTTCATTGTCCATTACGTTATTGTTGAGTGATCGAGTGATTGTGTCCACTCGTTGCTTCTCAACAACAGACTGATGCGACCCTTGATCATTTTGGTTAGTTCCAATCAATTCGCCAGTTTCATCATAACCTCCATCCTCACCTTCTTGCTTAACTTCGTTGACACAATCCTTACAATCACAATCTTTCTCTTCATTCTCATGATGTAAATTATCATTGTCATCATCATCATTTGGTGCATCATTGCAGTGGACATTCATCGGAATTGCACTTGATGATGAAGTGTCGTTACATTCTTGCTTGACCACTTGTTCAGTGGTGATGTGATGGTCTGAAGGAGCTGGTGAGCAATTGATTTGATCTGTTGACAAATGTTCATTTGAATTGTTCATAGTCGATGGTGGAATTGATGGAAAAGGTTGAACTGATGCAGATACATTTACTTCAGTTTCAATGTGTTGAGTGTCAATTTGATAACTTTCGCTATCCTCATCATTATCACAATTTTGATAATCATCGTCGTCTTCTTTCACATCATCAAATTCATCAATCGGGACTTGTGCATTTTGACCTTCGTTCACTGAAATCCCAACATTCGATTGATCATTGTAATCATCATTTGGTGCATCATTGCGTGCATTGGATGGATCATTTTGATGATTTGATGGCAAAGGTTGAACTAATGGGAATGCATTGACTTGAGTAATTTGAGGACCAATCTGTCCACTTTGAATCATCTCGACAATATTCAGCTTCATCGCATTGTAGTGACTGTCCACGGTGGCATCGATGTAATGAGTGAGCATTGACTTGAGTCCTGCCTTGTTGGCTTCCACCAGACAGAGAAGAGGATGAGTTGGCAGTTCCATTTTAGATTTTGCAAATGAACATTTGGCAAAGGCAAAGACAAAATCAATCACACAATCCGAATCAGACTGCAACTGAAGAAGCGTGTGTGTGCAAAAGCTAGAGCCTAGCAGCTAGACATCAAAACAACTGCTCACATGCAAAACGGAGCAGTTTCAAAACAAGGGTCGAAGGTTACAAACGCCCTTAGTGGCCAAAAACAAATTTACACAACACGAGTTGTAGTCACTGTGTGAATTTTGTGAACTATTTCAAAATGTTGTGAAATTTGATGATTTCCACGATTGAAACAACCAACTATAAGTGAAATTGCTTTATTTGGCCACATACAACCGAAAAGAGAAATGCACAACAATTACGATAGGACACATGTGAAATAATATGATTTCAAAACTGCCCAATCAAACAAACATGCATAAATTCAGTAAATCAATTTATTGAAGTACACAAAAAGATGAAATAAAGCATAACTGTGTTCTCATCACAACAACTCGCGCAGTTTTCGTCACTGTGTGAACTATTTCTAAATAGTCATTTCTACGATTGAACGATTGAAATAAACATTATTGGTCCCAATGGGGCAGAAGTCTGACAATTGTGAGTCAAATGGAGACGAAATTGGAAATTCTAAATTATTTTCTCTCCAATATAAACAGAAATAACGTGCTCATGTAGGCCAATAGCTGAAAAAGAGTAGAACAAAATTAGTTATTTAAAAAACAACAAAAAGGAGTTCAGAAATACGATTTCAAACATTTTCGAATTGATTCGATAGCTATCCATTAAAGTGAAGCCAATTTTTGAGATCCACCTTTTGTGGCATTCCAAATTGTCAAACTATGATTAAGGGGGGATGAAATGCAAATCAATAGCGCCCTCAAAAGATTACCTTTAGCAAATCTAACAGTTGTGTCGAAAAACTGCCTTGAATAATAAGTAGACAAAATTGTCGTTGACTCTTGTGTATGAGCCTATTGTTGTGAACAATCTTCGCACACTCGTAGGTCGCCCAGATTAGAATAAAGATATTCGAAAAAAGCACACTGAAGAATATCTTTTGTCGATAGTCGTCTGCAACAAACAACAGTTCGTACAGAATGTAACAAATTGTGATCACATAACTCGAGTAATAGACTGCCAAATATTTACTCCAAAATCGATTGTGGCCCTGAATTTCGTCGTACAAGGCCAAACTGCGTTTTGAGATTTGATTATATTTGATCCTAAGGTTAAGCATTTTGACAAATTTGAAAAAGCGCTTTTCAGTTGGCCCATTTTGATCTAATTGAAGCCACCTTGAGGTGAGTTGAGTCAATTGTTCCACAATGAATCGCTGCTTGATTCGAATGTATCGAGTGGTGATCACAAAGTAGTAGATCATAAGAATGTTACCTGAATTTTGAAAAAAAAACTTGAAACTTAGTTTTTTTCTGTAAAGGCAAAGCAAAGAGCATTTTTACTAAAACAAACATAGCTGAAGAACACCACAAGACAGTAGAGAAAGATGTAATCTCGAACTGTGTTGGTCCAATTGATGAACAAATTCACGAGATAGAAACTCTCAATTTCAATTAGCATAACAATTGATATCTTCTTAAAGTTGGACTTGACTTTATTGCGGAATGCATAGATTCGCTTAGATTCGATTGGATTGAGTACTATAGTGTAAAAAGTATTGAATAAAAACTCAAAGAAACGTAAAATTGCAAACCTTGACAATTTTGAACAATTTCCACAGAACCGTCTCTCAAATGAGCATACATGACATATTTGTCCTCAAGTCTTGTTCCTCGCATTAAGTAGTTGAAAAGCACCAGTCCAGCAATGGCCGCAACTCCAATCATTGCATCGCCTTCCAGCCACAGTGCTCGAGGAAATATTCTATGAGTGAACAAATCGCTCGATTGCACAATTTCCTTGTATCGGAACCTTTTTTCGGCACAAATGACCAAAGAGTCAACCAAAAGATAAACCAAAACCATAAATGGCATCCAATAGTGAATGCTGTATTTGGTTTTTGCAATTTTGACATCAGCTGGCACGTCTTGCACTGGATCAAAATCATAATGTTGGAGATGTTGAGACTTTAAAGTGGAAATGTTCTTGATAAGCCTTAATACAAATTGACTCATTTTTTGCAAAGCACGAATAAATAGAGTTTTGTAAAAATTCAATTTTATTATTCTTCTATTCATTGGCTGTAGTTTTCACTGTGGAAACAAAATTTCAACTAACAAAAACAGAATCATTAAGCCAATCGAAAAGTATTGACAAATCGAACCAAACAAGTTTGAAAGTGGAATAAACAGGAACGGAAACTTTATATTTGTGTCTTTTTAATTATTTAGCTTTTGTCAGTTGACAATTGATTTTTTCGTATTTAATTATTAAAACTAAATTTAAGGCCAATCGTTTCTGTTGAGTAAAATTTGACGCAAATATAGGAGACAAAAATTTTCAATACAATGCAGAGCAGTCATTCTTCGATGCGGATTTTTTGAGTGAAATTATGTTTTTGAGATATTCTAAAACATTCTAAAATTAATTTTTTTGGATCACCGAAAGTTGGAGTTAACAAATGGAACTTCCGGTTGCTAGTTGTTGAACTTTATCAACTATTTCAAAATGTTTTATAGTTTGGTGATTTCCACTATTAAAACAACCAACCATAAGTGAAATTGTTTTATTTGACCATTCAGCCAAAAAAAAAAGAAACGTACAAAAAAATTACGACACATTCATTCATTCATTCATTCATTATCGAAGTACGCAACCACCATTTCTGGTGGGCTTGGCCGAGCCCCCGAGCAGCTGATTACAGGCCAAGTTTTTTGCTGATCGCGTCGCGTAGGGTGTAATGCATTGTGCCGACTGGAGAACGAGTGAGTGGCAAGCCCACAGCTGAATATCCCACCGATCTTCCCCCCGAGATTCTCCTCGCGCAACCAGGACTGATTATTGCCTCACAGGGACACATGTGAAATATAATTCCTAAACTGCACAATCAGTTTCTACAATCGTTGTTTTGTCGTTTTGAATGTTCATGTTTGAGCTTTACAATTAAAATCCATTAGCACAATCTTCACAATCATAATGCAAATAATAATGCCATTTTCATCCTTTTCACTGTCATTTCGCGCCACAAACCAAATAAAATCGAATGCACTATACGTTTGGGAAAAGAGTTCATTTTAGGTTTACGTTTGTTGTTTTGTTCCACTCGAGTATAGCGCAAATCATCACTTTCAAGGACAACCTACAACTTTTCGTGTGATGCGTTGCGCCAAGCTTTCTCTCAAGGTCGATGGGTGGTACCTTTCGGTGGTGCTCGTGCTGATGCTCTCTGGCCATGTGATGTCCGGTCCACTGGTCACCACCACCACCAGCAGCAAGTCGAATCAATTGGTCAACCGTTCCAACAGCAGCCATCTCGCTGGTGTCAACGTGTCGAACGTGCCCGCTGAAAGTGCTCGATGGTATGGTGCGTGGTGGTTCTGGGGTTGGGTTGGCGAGATGTTTACCTAGATAAATCCTATATAAACAAGTGATTAGTTAGTTGACACAGACAGTTGATCATATCAATTAAACTCACTTGGAATCAAATGTTTGATCACAGTCCTTGCTCAAACAACAAAATGCACCAATCGAATGTTGCTTCAAGTGGCTTTTGAATCCGTCTTTGTCAACCATTTCATTGCAAACAGGACAGCGAAGAGTGTGAGTGATGATTTGCTTCTTCTTGTCACTGTTACTCGAAGTAGAAGGGCGAGATGTTCGAGGTCGTTTGATTGATCGGAGAGTGATTTCTTCATTATCATCTTCTTGGTCTCCATCTGTGCCTTGATGATTGGTTCGATTGTTCATTTCGTTCAGTGGCTGTTCATCATCGTGAGTTCGAATGGGTTTAGGTGGAGTTGTATTCATTGGTGGGTTATCCATAGATAAGTCCTCATTTTGGTTGTCTGCGATCTCATCGCCGTGATCACTTTCACTGTCAATTTCAGTGTCATCATCTCCAACAACTTCTTCGTGATCACTTTCATCTTCTTCCTTAATTTTCATTATTTGTCCATCTTCAAACTCAACCTCCTCGATCTCTGACCAGTCACAATCCTGTTTGGTGTCATTGTCAGTGTTCCCATGTCCATTCGGTTGTTCTTTATCATCGTCAATTGTTTGATTCAATCCAATTTGTCCATAATCATCCACATTTAAGTGATGATCATCAGTGGAACGATTGTTAACTTGATGAGAAAGGGGAGCAATATAAATACCAACTTGGTCACTCATGCCTTCTTCACGTTCATCGGAATCCTCAATCTGACCGCTCACCTTTGAGATTTCATTGTCAATCACGTTCTTGTTGAGTGATCGAGTGATTGTGTCTACTCGTTGCTTCTTAACAAACTGATCATTTTGGTTAGTTTCAATCAGTTGGCCAGTTTCATCATTTTCATCCTCAACTTCTTGTTTAATTTCGTTGAGACAATCTTTACAATCACAATATTTTTCTTCGAGACATTCTTCCTTGATCAGTTGTGAGGTGGTGGTGATGGTGCTCCCGAGTGATGAACATGGCAAATTGATTTGGTCAGTTGAATTATTCAAAATCAAAGGACACTGTTCATTACTTGAATTCATTTGAGTAGCATTTGGTTGAGTTGACTCGAATGCATGCTCATGTACATCTGCAGCTTCAGACACAACGTTTTGCTTGTGTGTTGTCAAATAATCATTGGTATGGCTCAAAAGCGATGAATTTTCAGAATCCATGTTAGATTGACCAGTAGAGAAAGTGGTCTGAGTAGTATATGGCAATACATTGACTTGAGTAATTTGAGGACCAACCTGTCCACTTTGAATCATCTCGACAATATTTTGCTTCATCGCGTTGTAGTGACTGTCCACGGTGGCATCGATGTAATGAGTGAGCATTGACTTTAGTCCAGCCTGGTTGGATTCCATTAGACACAGAAGATGGTGAGTTGACAGTTCCATTTTGGATTTGGCAAATCAACTCGGTCAACAACAACAAAACACACAAACCAATGTGACCAGTGATTAAGGGAGACAATTCTTGTGACAAATCAACACAAAAATATTCGAAAATGAGCTAAGAAAGCAATTACTCAAGTAAACGCAAACTTAAAGACACAAAACAGCATGCACGCTTTCGCAAAACACACAAATGACAGGAAACGGAAAGTGCACTGCAGCAGAAACTTTTCAGTATTACACTAAAGTTAAGGGAATGTTCACAAATGAAAGCAACAGAATTAGTGCGTATGTTTATAAGCATTATGACCTTTCACCTTTTGAGTAGTAATTGAAACTTATCATGTTGGTCAATATGCAAAGGTAGCATTGATACCCAACTGTACCAACAGTTCATATGATAATTTCAAGTTCATCACATTTGTTAATTGACAATATATCCGTATACAGAGATTAAGTTTAAAAAAACATGTTTTATTTTATTACAATATATACGTTTAAATTTGTTAGAATTGGATTAAGTTTATGATATCCATATTATGATGATAATTTCGAAAATGAATTGCAATTGTGTTGGCTCATCAGATTATATTTAGCAGTATTAAGATAAGCAATGTATATATGCAACCAAAAATGATTCGACACATTTGAATCCAAAAAACCAAATACCCCTACCAAATGCATCATTTGATGGGCATCTTTGCTTGTGACACAAATGCGAATCGATTCAGAGAATTTCAACATACACGAAACCTATAATACCTAAACCTGTCAATATAATCACAACTATTTCAACCATTTTCACAATTCAAGACCAGAACATTTAGCAGGACAGATTGATTTGTGTAGAAAACGCAATCTACAAAATAAAAAAATTGTCCATTAGAAATCAAAAATTAAAATGAATTTGCACTTACAAGAATGTAATTTCTTCATCGTCTCGTAGATATTTGGAGGCCAGACCAGACAATCCATGTTTTTGTAGTATATAATAAAGTTTCGACGATTCGATTAGCAGGACCAATTCCAGAAAAAAAGTTTGCTCATTGCCAAACACGAGTCTACCAAAAACAAAGCTGAATGAAAGTTGAACTAATCGAATCACATTTCTGGTTTATATTCACAAATTAAGCACTTTTTTGCCATACAAATCGACCAATCAGATTCGTCCACGTTTCTACAACCTTTCATGAATGCTAAACATTTAACGCATCGGCAAATGATTTCTCCGAATACTTGAAATAGTCAATGGCCTGTTACAAGGAACGATCGAATCAAATGACGCATTCACATTCACTTAAATGTCAATGTCGATCACATACCAATCAATTGTGGATTGTCACTTTGTTGTTCCTGTTTGGTTGTCTACGATATATCACAAGTTTGGTCATTTATTTGATTTTCCCTTGCAATTTGGACATCAATACTTTTGATTTTTAGCACTCAAATTCAAATGTAGATTACAATAGTGGTTAGGACAATCTTAACCCAAGGATTCACAAACAAATTTGGCCCGAATGATAATTGGAATTGTGATTTCAATCATTCAAATTAATCAAAATTAAAATTCAAAATTTTTAAACAGTGTGAAATAATTCTCGCCTGACACGTACATGCGATTTTGTACTGTTAAATTTAACATTGACGCAATATAGCAGCAACCCAAACTGCAGTTGTATTGTTTTACATTTTAAGTGCAAGATCACAATCAAAACACACAATTTTCGGTATTCTCCCTTTTCTCGTCCCTTTCTAAATTGTAGTCATTTGAGATGATAGTTGCTGATAAGAGAATGAAATATAAAAGTCGTCTAACTCAGTTGGCATTAGTTTAGTATGCTTAGTAAAATGTTCATTTGATCGAGTATGTTTTTCATAATGTCTTCATCTTGACAAAACAACCAAAACAACAAAAACAATTAAATTAGTAATTAATTTCATTCAAGTAAAATTTCCCCCTCAACTTATACTGGTGATCACAGAGGTTTGTTTTTATGCGAAGACATTTGCATTTAAGGAAAGCATTTGATTGGCTTGCAATCAAATTGATCCTTGAAAATTTCTCTGTCCGGGAAAATGCTTTTCCCAGTGAACTCATTTCGCCTAGTCGAACCCCAGTCCAGCATCTACTCACCAAACTATTCATTTGCTTTTGCATTTGAAAATGATTTTGACTATCAAATAGAACGAGAATTTTTCATTCAACATTGGTACACCTCCATCTATCTGTCCCTAGTTTATGTTGTGTTTGTTGTCTATTTGGGACAAAAGTTCATGTCAAGTCGTGCCGAACCTTTTCGATTAAAGCGTCCAATTGCAATTTGGAGTGGTGTACTTGCGCTTTTCTCGATCCTCGGAACACTGAGAACATGGCCCGAAATGTTTCATGTGCTAAATAATTTTGGTTTTCATGACTCGGTTTGTTCCGTTAGTTATCATACAAAAGTGAGTTTCTTGTGGGTTTTTAGTTCTTTTAATGAATCTTTCATTCAAAGGTGCCAATCACCAGTTTTTGGATTCACCTGTTTATCATCTCGAAAGCACCCGAATTTGTGGACACAATTTTTGTAGTACTACGCAAGCAGAATCTCATATTCCTGCACTGGTACCATCATGCCACTGTGATCGTCTTTACCTGGTACAACTATGCAGATGTGTCCTCGCTTGGTCGCTGGTACGCAAACATGAACTACGCTGCTCACTCCTTCTCGTACAGTTACTTTTGCCTGAAAGCGTTCGGACTGCGAATTCCACGTCAACTCGCAATGTCCATCACCATTGCTCAGTTGGCTCAAATGGTGATGGGTACTTTTGTTACATTTTACGCGTTTATCACCAAAGTGAACGGTCATTACTGTGAGGTGTCCTACTCGACCCTCTACTTTGGAATGGCAATTTACATTTCTTATTTTGTTTTGTATGCACAGTTCTTTATATCTTCTTATTTGGGCTGCAAACCAAAAATCTCTGCCCTAGCTACCAAAAAGACAGAGTGATTCGTACTCTAAAATTTAGAGTCTAAATGTTAAATTAGCTTATGAATATACTCGAAATTAGGTAAAATGTATAATAAATTGCATTCAAGTTTCGTTTTGTCTTATTTTTATAGTCGAAAAAAGTCGAATTGTTCAAAATCAGGCAAAATGGATATTTTATTTGGCTCAAGGGAAAAGTCCTGAATTGTAGTCAGATGTATAAACATGTTTAGTTCCTTGTTGTTCAATTTATTTAGTGCAAGTTTAATTTAATTTAATTGTTTTTGATTTATTTTCCACAAAACAATGAGTCGTAAACATTCAAACTTAAACAAAAATAAAAACTCAAATTTTCTTAAGTTGAAAATTCTTTGAAATGATTGACTTCATTCATAAAAAATCAAGTGCACAATTCATGATTGTTGCGTGAAGGTTCAAAATTTTTGTAAAAACTCGAGATTTATCAAAACTTAATGAGCTTAATTTCAAAATTTGATAAACTAAATAATTGAACAAATTTTATGCTTTTAATTTGATAGACATTTTCATTAAACATTTGCATCAAGTTTTTTGTCACAAAACGAACTTTAATTAGGCCACTGCGATCAAGTTAAGTAAATTATTTATTTTCATATTTTTAATTTAAATTTAGAAAATAGCCTTAAAGGTAATTGAACACATTTGTGATTAGCGCCCATAAGATAAATCTTATTATCTCTCCAAATTACATTACCCTCCATTATCCAGCAATAGAAACAGTTGGACTATTTATAAAAATGTTTATAATCCAAGCAGATCCCTTCAAGAATCACTTCGCTTCTTTGCAAAGCTTGTCATTTGTTTTGCATCACCTTTCTCATCGTCTTTTAACAATTTTGTGCCACCCATCTCCTGCATTTATTGTTTGGATTTCCGCCTGGCCTCAAACCAAACCCAATGAACATTGTTTGCGTGGCGCTTTTTGGGCAAAGTGCAACTGGTTAGTAACAAATGCACGAAAAGGGTGTATGCCATGAAACGGATGAACAAAACTATAAACTTGAGAACTCGTAGACAAACTTTCTCACCCCTCTTCCGAACTTGTTTACTTTCATCAGGAAATTCATGAACATTTTTCTTGAGAAACAGAATCTGAAAAGGTAATTCAACAAAATTGCTTCCAACCCCATGTCGATGAACCAGCCGATAAAGTGGAATCACTTGAGCTATGATCATCGCGGTAATTGCTTTCATGAATCGATCGTCTTCAATTTTGAATAATCTTCTCGATAAAATTCGTGTCCAATTTTGTTCGATTAGATAATCCAACAGATAAAGAATGAATAATGAATAGAATAGTAGATACGATAAAATGTAATTAAAGATTGCAAATTTGTGTCCTCGATTCAGCGATTTGATTTGATGAAAGTAGGAATGGATATAGGTCCTGCCCTGAAGAGATTCATTTCGGTTAGTGCTGAATGGATTAAGGAATTCATGATGTTTGAAAGTTGAATTTCAGATTTTTCAAGTTTCAAAATTCAAAGTCGATAATTTTTCAATTCTTTTTTTTAATAAGAGAGTGCGACTCACTTTCTTTGACGTTTTGTTGAATTTAAAATAATAATAATATTAAAAAAGGGAAATCATTAATAATTTACTATTTCTACCATTTTTTATATTTTGACATTTCGTATTCCATGGGTAAAAAATTCCGTGAAGTGTTTGTGACATTTTATTATTTTAAAAGATGAATTTACAAATTAATAATTAACGATAAAGAATGAATTTTGTTTTTTAAAGGTGAAATTCGATCGTACTTTTAATAAAATTTTCCAGAAAAAATCGATTTGGGACACAACTTTTGTTGCAATTATAATTATGGATCGTAGATCACGATATTTATGGACGGTCCTTAAGGAAAAGTGAAGATACTCACCTTGATCGACCCTCCGAACACTTGTGTCTTTGTGTTACGACGCAATTTGTCATAATTTTGCCCACTGTAAAACGTTGAGTAATTGCTTTAAAACACTCTTGTTGATAACATGAGTTAGGTAATAAAAACTGTTTATTGCTCTTAAAAGGGCAATTTTTGTAGATCTAGACACATACTAGAAAGCATCATCAAAGTGTAAATAGATTACTAAGATAAGATAAGAGAGAAGATTTATTGTCCTGATAGGTAGTCGTGCTTTCTCATTGTTTCGACTAATCCAAACTCACTCAAACAAATGTTTAATTTACGTTTCATATTTTCAAAATTCATCTAATATTTTCAACTAAAATGTCTACTAAACTCAACGCAAACATCACGGTCGCCCTTTTGTGCATCTTAAGTTTGCTCAATTACATGGATCGTTACACCCTTGCGAGTGTACTCAAAGACGTGCAATCCTATTTCGGGATCAACAACACCACGAGTGGTCTACTCCAAACTGCCTTCATCTGTTCGTTCATGATTTTTGCGCCCGTCTTCGGCTTTCTGGGCGATCGCTATTCACGAAAATGGATCATCATTGGTGGGGTGGTCTTCTCAACTGTCGTAACCCTACTGTCCTCGTTTGTACAGCCAAACCAGACTTGGCTTTTCTTCTTGGGGAGGGCACTGGTTGGGGTGGGTGAAGCGAGTTACTCGACGGTTGCCCCAACGATTATCGCGGATTTGTTCACGGGAAAAAGGAGATCAACCATGATTGCGGTGTTTTACTTTGCAGTTCCTGTTGGTTCGGGATTGGGTTACATTGTGGGCTCTCAAATGTCGAACCTATTTGGTGGGTGGCAGTGGGCCCTACGGTTTACGCCCCCTTTCTGCTTCATTGCTACGTTCTGTTATGTGTTTGTGAAAGAACCCGAAAGGGGGGCAATGGATGGCGGCGCCCAACAGAAGACTACTAATTCTTCGTCTTCTTCAAACTTCAAAGAAACTATCAAAAGTTTCAAAACTGACATTCTCTACTTGCTGAGGGTTCCATCGTACATTTGTATCACATTTGGCTTCACTGCTGTGTGCTTCTCCACAGGCGCCATCTCCTGGTGGGCGCCATACTTTATGACCGATGCTATTCCTGACAGTTCGGAAGAGAATATAAGTTTAATTTTTGGTATAATCGCGTGTTTGGGTGGATTTTTGGGCGTCATAATCGGCGCCTGGTCTTCTCAATATTTTCGACCCAAATACCCTTCCATAGATCCGTACATTTGTGGTGTTGGGGTACTGTTAAGTATTCCTTGTGCTGCAATTGCACTGAGCGTTGCCCGATCCCAACCAATCATAGCATGGATCACCATTTTCCTGTCAATCACCTTCCTGTCCGCGAACTGGTCAGTAGTGGTAGACATTCTCCTGTACGTGATTGTGCCCAGTAGACGAGCCAGTGCCCAGGCGGTGCAAATATCAATATCACACATTCTCGGAGACGCATCGAGTCCCTTTATCGTAGGAGGCATTTCAAACTTAATTTCAAACAACAGCGACGATCCAGACATTGAATTCCGGAGTCTTCAATACGCTTTGTACCTATGTCCAGCTGTGCTCGTACTGGGTGGATTCTTTTTTATCTACGGAGCAAAATTTGTGCTCAAAGATGAGTCTCGGTTCAAGAGTGAAATTGCAATTGAATCCGTTTTGTCATCTAACAATAGTGAATTTTCAAATTCAGAAATTTAGTTTAAATCTAACTCACCAGATGGCGCCAGCGTTTCCATACAATTATGATACAAAATAGCCAAAACAACAGCTGATACAGTGTGTCTGTTTATGTTTTGGTTATTGCACTTGTTGACAGTTGCAACGTGGCTTTTTATTTATTTCTTACCTTTTGTTCATTTCTGAGTTTGATTTATGATTTTGTTATTATCATTTGTGAAATTACGATTACAAATCAACGGTAATTACGTGATTTTACTTAATTTAGTGAACATTGTTGTTTCATTTTATAATACATTTCATTCTAATAAATCCTGAGAACTAAACTTGAACTTTGAAAATCTTATCAACCTTATCAACCTCAAATCCTCAATCCTACTAAATGTTGCTTCTTTTTATATCCTACAGGTGAAATACACGTCAGATTTTTGCTAATTTTTAGGCGTTTGTCTTGACTTTTTTCTTCTTCTGTTCAAGAATCCAACAAAATGATTCCAAACCAAGAACCTGAACCTGAAAATCCGTACACCAAATGGATTCTCAATCTCGAATCAGTGATCGTGAATGCCGCCTGGACCAACCGTGATTATCAACTCATCAAAGAGTCCTTCTACCTGCATCATAAATCGTTCACCAATCCTACAGATTCGTTGATCCATTTGGGACGTGCCTTGATTGAGTACTTTTGGAGCCAAAATCCTGATCAATCGATGATCGACATTTCGGTTGAATGGATTTGGAGTTGTGGTTTTATAACTTTCGATGAGGATTTTTATCGCCAATCTTATCAGTCAGATAACTCAACTGATTTGTTACTACAATTTGTCTCATCTTATCTCGAAACAGATTTGCAATCCTTTCCCTTTCATAAACAACGTAATTTGTGCATCTTTTTGAATCTTCTACTGAAAAAGTGCAATCAAACTGAGTTTGTTGAAAACATTTCTGTGCCACTTGAAAATTTTCTTATCAAAATTTTATCAAATTGTAAATCAATATCAGCTCTACTTTATGCAGTGCTTCTTGTGGAAAGTTTTTATCATATTACAGGCAAAATTCCCGTTGATAAGATTCGACAATGTTTGATCGAACATTCGCAGATCGAATCAAAATCATGTCTTTTGTCTTATCAACTCAAATTTTGTGCTCAACATCTGCTGGATCTCCTTATCAGTGATGATAAGAAGAAGTCTGATAAGAATTTATTATCTGATGAAGATATTCTGAAAGTATTCTCTCGATTCGATCAAACACCTTTTCTGAAACTTTCTCACGATCAACTGTCCGTTCGATCTGATTCGATCACATTCCAAACTTATCAACCAACTGCATATCAGGCGAGTTATGAACGTGGCAATCGATATTACTATGAAGTAACACTCAAAACTTCCGGTCCAATGCGAATTGGATGGTTAAGTAAGACACTAGATAGCGCTGCTATTGGTGCTGATAAGTACTCCATTGGATATGATGGTCATCGACGATGGATTTGGGTTGATAATCGAACTTATCAAGTCGACAAGTTTGACCTACCATCCTACAGGGAAATTGATGAGAACTTACCTCGATGGAAAGCTGGAGATGTGATTGGTTGTTTCCTGGATCTCGCTATACGGTCCCAGGCTCTGTTCTACTTCACTCTCAATGGTGATATGTTGGATAATTGTCGGGAATTTCCCGTACTGCCAAATGACCTCTTTTTCCCGGCAATTTCCCTATCACTCCATCAACAGTGTGAAGTCAATTTTGGCGCAAAACAATTTCAGCACTCAATTCCCGATTTGATGTGGTTCTACAATTTCCATCAAAAAGCATCAACAGCCAAAGAAACTTTCCGTGAAGAAATTCGAAAAACTTATCATGAAAAATTCATGAAAGAAACATTATTATCAGATTTTGATCTCTTCATACTAGAACTTGAGTGGAAGGTAACTGAAGATTTTGATGCAAAAGATCATAAATATGATTGGAAATATTTCCACAAAGAACTCTCGGACAATTTCCGCCTCTTGATAAGTGCTCACAGTGAAAATTATTTCTATCAACTGATAAGATCTATTATCAAAATTGATGGAACTAAAATAGAAAACTCTAATCTTATCAACGTTATGATGGACTCTTTAATCAGATTGGTTTCATCCATTGAAGATGAAAAGTTGTTAAGCTCATCAGATTACGCAAGTCTCATCAAACTCTATCTGATAAGTGATGAGAAGATTGATCTTATCAAACAGAGGAATATCTGCATTGCTTATTTGATTTTATCACCAAAATTTTCGAATCAAGATTTGCCTGACGAACTGAAAAGTTTCTTTATCAAAGTTCTGCTCGAAAGTGAAGAAAACTTATCAAAATTGCTATCACTTGTAATCTTATCAAATGATGGGAAAGTTTCCGAAAAGTTACTTCAAGATAAAAACGAAGATATTTACAGAAATTTGCTTGAATTAGCTGATAAGAATTTCGACAACGTTCCAATTAATAATTTATATTTCCGAGATTTCGATTCGGTTGACTATCAAATTGGATTTCTGTCGAGTTGGCTTCTGAATTCTGATAAACATTTTTCTGATTTTATTAAATGTTCTTATGATAAGATCAAACTGTCGCCTGATTGCTTATCAGTGCGTAACGACATTTGTGAATGGGCCAATGTGTCCTATTGTGGATATTCGTTTGTGAGTGGTGTTTACTTTTATGAAGTGATTTTGCTCACAAGTGGATCTATGAAAATTGGTTGGTCTTGTGCTACTGCTGATAAGGAAGATCATCGTGAGTTGATAAGCTACGATGGAAGGTGTCGATGTTTGTGGATTGGTGAAAGTGATGGTTTTCCTTATCAAGATGAATCACCTTGGAAAGCTGGAGACGTAATCGGTTGTTTGATTGAGATTAATTCAGAAATGAAGTTTGTTTTCTATCACAACGGTCACTCGATTCAAATGAATCAATCTGATAAGATTAAACCTTTTACGCATGCGCACTCATATTTCCCATCAATTTCCCTATCGCCTTATCAGCAAGTGTATGCCAACTTTGGTCAAGCACCGTTTCAGTATCCACCAGGAAGTTTAAAAAAGTCTAGCTCAATCAGTTCGCTCAATCCCACCACTGGGCCACGTGCCGAATTTTGTCTACTTTGTCATGCTCGACCGCACTCGATGCAATTCTCATGGTGCAATCATTGGAAGTTCTGTTTGGCCTGTGTGGGCAAGATGGAACAGTGTCCTGATTGTGCTGGAAATAATACGTTTGTTAATCAGAATAATTAATTAATAAAATATTTTTGTTGAATGTTTTAAATGTCAAAGATCATTTATGTGAACCTAAACGCAAATCAATACGTTTGCATAACGTTGTCACTGATGAATCATCGGTGATGAATATGAACGTGAAATTGAACTCACCTAGTCTATGCCTTTTCACAACGACTGCCCCTGGTGAAGCTTGATTATTTTTTTTAATTATTTCAATTTTCACATTTCAAATGTCATTCGGTTGGTGCCTCTCCTGTATGAACTCACAGCATTTTTTTGTACAAACTCTGAGATTGAACCCAAATTTTAACCAAATAATTAGCATCCCTAGACAAGGTGCCTGACCTATTTTGGTTGGCGTATGGCCATAGGAACGGGTTAAAAGTCATATAAAAATATAGGAAGCTATACGTTCTTTGTGGTATATTGGAGATACTTGTGCTAATGAATTTTCATTTGAATTATGTGTTACTTTTTATTTATGAAGTTGTCTTTATTGAATGTTCAATTGTAATTATTGGATTCTTAGAATGTACATTTTAAACTATAAAAGTACATATTGGCTTTCAAATATACAAACTTTTAATATTCTGGCAATGGTCCATATGGTCTATTGATCATAATACTAAACATTAACTTTGTATTTATTGAACTTTTTTTTTATAGTTTTATGCAAGAACAAATTAATTTTAGACTAGAAACATCGGAACTGATCAATTTCATATCCGATTGATTGTTTCAAAGATAAAATATAGTTTGTGTTTTAAAGTGTTGAGTGGTTTAACAAAAATAACTCACTTTGAGCAATTCATATACAAATATTCAATATTTTGCACTAAATTAAGTTATAAAACTATTGTTGTCTACAATATAAACTTAAAATTGACGAAATTGATTAAAATAAAAAAATAATTAAGAATATTAAATTGAAATTAATTCTGTCCAAATATATGAAGTATTAAAATGGCATATTTAGTGAGTCTGCAATACCACGTATCTACCAGATGAACTGCAAACGTACATTACCCCAACTGGCCCAATAATTTTTTTTCAAAAATTTTTTTTCTAAAACCAATTTTGGCTCATCGTGATCGGAAACAAAAGTTGAGATCCTTAAGATACTTGAGTTCGTACTAACTCGAGTTAATACGTACTAAGTCGAGGTAAAGCCAAAGTATAACTCAACTCGAACAACCTCATACCTTCTACAGTACCTCGAGTTAGTACGCAAAACCAAAAGTACTGGGATGAGGTACGACTGTACTTTTAAAAATATACTTTAAAGTTAGTTAAAAACATCTTGGTCCCTAGAGGATAAGTTTCAATAGAACTCTTTTTAAATTTAAATTTTAAATTTATTCGTTTTTAAAGCCACTTGTGTTACTGAAAAACAATAAAAAAAAGTTTCAACTTTTATATTTAAAAAAGTCAATTATTAATTTGTTATTGAAAACAACTTTGGCTAATGATTTATGATGGGGTTTTTCCAAGTTGAACGTTATTGAATTAAGTTTGCAATGTAAGTTTGAAATTAGACTTTTTCGATGGCACATTTATTATTGATGAAGTTGCCAAAACTTTAAGCAATGAATTTTATATGTTTAGTAAAACAAAAGTTGAGTTGCATTTCATATTCAGACTAGCAACTATACTCATCAAGAACAAAAATTCTAGAGAAAGTTAATATGGAAATTGGCATTCAACTCCGCCAGTGTTTCACCTCAAAGATGATGCAAATAATTGTTTTTACAAAGGTATTCTTTTTTGCATTGTTCACTACAATCCGTAAACTGTTCAAAATGTTCGCTGTCCATTTGCGCGAATTCTACTTTGACCTTGATCCTATTAAAGACTGCAACTCCTTGGAAGCAATGTCCGACTTAAAAAATTCTCGTCCGTTTTACCACTTGTCGAGCACTTATCCGTGGATCAAACTTAATTTACACTTTCTGCCGCCAATTCTGGTGATACTCTACTTCGCCATGGACTCGCTCTACATTGTATTCATTCGTCATGGTGGACAGTACTCATCAACTGGCATGCCTGAGCTTATCACCCACAGAATAATTTGGCATATATTTTGGGGCGTTAGAGACATTATCATATGCACTATATTTGTGCAACAATCAATTCTCTATCTCTATCTTTGCCAAGTGCCCAATGTCAGCCCTGACTATTTCATGTTTGCCATCTGGAATGAGTCACTTCAGAACCGTACAATCTACTACCGAGAAAAGTGTACGTTTTTGTGTATTCTGTTTTTTATACAGTTTTTTAAATATTTTGTTTGTTTGTTTTATTAGTTTTGAAACAAGAAGAATCCGACGCGATTATGAAGAAACGGTCAAAATTAAGGCGATTCTACTCTACAGTTATGATGGTAGTATTAGGACTGAATTTTCCCATTTGTATTGGCTTTCATCACATCAATGGAGACAACATTACAATGAGAAATCGATGGCTTTATTTTTACATCATCTTCTTTATATTTTACGGTTGTTATGGTAAGCGAAGTTAGCATTTTATATAATGATAATATATAATAAAAAATTTAAATTGCAGCTCTCATATTTGTCGCATTTTACTTTCATCTAGTCACCAGTTATATCAAATTTAAACAACAAGCCATATTAAATGAAATGAATTTGCTAATTGCAAAGATTGTGTCTGTAGAAAAGCTAAAATCAAAACTTACAAGAAGAAGGAAAGTTCTTTTAATATGGCAAAAATTTTCTGTTTGCAATCGAAAAATGTCGACTCTGATCAGCGAACTGCACGCTTACAATAAGTTCTGGAGTTTCATTCTTACAGTTAATGTTTTCATTTATGTGGTGATGATTGGCTTCGCATGGCACGGATCCTTATTTAGCCAAGCATTCAACTCAGTTCTAATGAAATCTTTTAATATGTTCTTTTCCATTCAATTCTTTGTCTCCATCATGTTCATCACGAGCGAGTGTTCGAGCATTGTGCGTAAGAACGTGCTCATTTACAAAGTAAATCAAAAGTTTGCGTATGTCTTCTCAAGGATCTGTGAACCAATTAATACACAGCTACTCACGGTATCATATTTGTATTTAGCTTAATAAAAAAGAAAAAAAATTAATGTTTTTTTAAATTCAGCTTAACAAGTTGATTGCAAACTATAAAGGCGCCCGCGCTGGATTTCGATACCTCAACCATGGCATCATAGATTCGAAAATGTTTGAAATTGTAATAATTTTTGCTTTTCAGTTTTTTAAAGTTAACTAATATTTTTTAAAATTGTAATTTAGATTCTACTCTCAATTTCAGTATTGTTTATGAAAATATTTAAGAAGAATATTTTAGGCGAAAACTATGTTGGTTAATGTACAACTTTAATATTTACAAATAAACAATTAACGAGTCACTTCTCACAACTGCAATCACGATTGTTCCCAATTGTTGGCATTGTATCATTTTTGTTTGTTCTCATATGTCGAAGCTATCATCGCGAGGATTACATTCAAATTCATTGACTCAGCTAATGCACAGATAATGTAATTGTTAAATTGCATTATTAAAGACCACATATTATACAGAGATTTAAACAATAAAAGTGTCAATTAATTCGAATGCGCTTTTGGAGATAGTTTCGGGTTTGATACCCAACATAGCATTTGACACCTTCATATCCTCGATGATGATGGTGCCCACAGTGAGATAAAGTAAAGGTGATAACGATGACCGTCTAATTGATAATGCGAATAACAAGCGATTGATTCAATCCACAAACCGACTCGACACAATCTCGCGTGTCGTCTTCCCAGCAGCGTTTATCAGTTTTATAGTCTTTTATTATTGTAAAAAATAGTAGCCAGTGGGATTAGTAAAAACATTCAATGGAGCATTTGCATTGAGCAATATACCGTGAATCGAATGACAAAATTGATTAATTTGGTTTGCAATTCTGTTCGAAAACATTTCAAAATGTTAACGATCAATTTTCAAAGTTATTTCTGTCAAATTCAGCCACTTCCGATCTTCTCCCAACAAGTTAATTAATGATCAATGTTTTCGAAACAGGCAATGGTATTGTGAAACTCAACTTTGCAGTTTGAGATCGATACTTGAAACAAACAAGTTATATTTTCAAAGTTGAATTTTTAAACTAACTAAATTCATTAGGCGGAGTTTCAAATTGTGTTATTATTTATAACCAGACGAACTGGCTTCTCTCCGGCATTTCCAAATGCAACATGAACTCCATTTGAAATCTTAAAAATATAAAATCGTAATCATATTATTTATGAATTATTTCTATAATTCAAATTTTTGCAAACAAAATTTCAAACATTTTTCCTTTAGATTTTTTAGATAATATTAAAAAAATCGATTGCACTTAAAATTGAGGTCACATGAGCTCTGACATTCCAGAACATGATGAATGAACTCCAACTGTTTCTATCGCTTTTATTCAAACCAACCCAACGTATGAACTACTTTGTTCACTACTTCAATTTGGTCAAACAACTTAGTGTTACCAAAAATGGCAGACTTATCACTATGCATCATATTCAATATCACTGTAGAGTAAGTGGTATTCCTACATCAAACCACTTCTGGCCCACTCAATATCCAATGGACCAAATTCAGTACAACGATAAAGAATTTTCCAGTTTCATTTAGATACAAATCGAGTAATCAAACCGAAACAATCTTAGTATTGATAACCTTTTCATGAAATAATTCTCTCGATACTTGTCCAAGGCAACAATTTCCAATTTGTTAAATTCCCGTTCTAACTGTTTTGCCACTTCGGGTATTTAAATCCGAACAACATTCATTAAGTCCCACTTACTGAATTGAATTGTTGGCTCTCTGAGTTTTTCATAAATCGATGAACAAAGATTTAATTCAAGTTTCATTCCTTTCAGAGCGCATTCAAATTTTAATAATTTCTGAGCGCTAATTTAAAACTCAATTTCAGTAAAATCTACGATTTTCCTCAACAAGTTTATTATCATTTCCATTTTAAGTTACTTCATTTTTGGCATCTTTCAATTCAACCTGTTCATCACCATCTTGTTGATCATCCTCATCATTATTTCCATTTTTTTCCATTTCATTTCCTTCTGTGTTATCAACTAGAGTTTCGCTATCATCAATTTCATCAATGCTCAATGGCAAGTTCTGTTCCTCACAATCCAACAACATTTGTTCATCATCATCAACATCATCATCATGAGGTTCAAATTGGTCATTGGACATTGGAGCTGGATTGGGTTGGATAGAAGTTGCGGTGAAGTTGGAACAAGACTCAGACGTAGATAGTGAAGCTGAATTGAGACATTGTTCCATGGAAGTTGGTGCGGAATTGAGACATTCATCCATGGACATGTGGACAGGATTTTTCTGCATCTGCATCTCCAACTCATCTTCTTCATTCTCTATACAAGGTAAAATATCAATGTTATCATTTACATTTGAGGCTAAAGGTCCAAAGTGCAAACTAATGACTAGATAAAGTGAGACTCGAGTGTTTGTTTGTTCAAGTGCATGCAGTTGGCATTGCATATATTGCCCTTCGACCTTTTACTGAGTGATTAATGATCTGTTTAATGTCTGCATGTGTAGTTTGAATTTGTGTTTTGCATTTGCAAACCAACCCAGACAGTTCAGTTTAGCATAAAATTGTTGTTGTTGTTTTTTGATTTGATTTGAGTGCCCATTAATGGGCCAATCGAGTGGCTTATATGAGTGTTTTAAATGTCAAAGATCATTTGTGTAAATGCAAACGCAAATATACGTTTGCATAGCGTTGTCACTGATGATTCACCTCGTTACAACGATTGCGTCTGGTGGCGATTATTTTGTACAAATCGCACCCATCGTCCACTATATAAAGACATTACCAGCCATTGCCTCAGTACAATTGTCTCTTCTGCTACTTTTTCGTATACACTTGTCTCGTAAACTTTATCACCAACAGTCAGATCGAATACTCAGATAGTAAGCTATTCTAGTGTTATATACATCTGCTCGTGCTAACTCTTTCTCTTGTCTTTCTTTTTAAGTTGCCACTCGCTGCCTGTTATCCTATTATTTGTTAACAATGAGGAATTCCTCACTACAAAAAGTGGCCCCATCAATATGTCAAATTGATGAGACTAATGCTGATGCTTATATCACTTTATTTGCCAAAATTCGTTTAAAAATTCGATATGAAGTTTGTTGTTATTAAAGTTTTTTGCTTCTTCTTTTTATCTTGCAATTTAAACGGATTTGAAGCAAACCCCCAATGGTCTGATCAATTCAAACAACTACCAGACGCTGGCCTCCCGAATTGGCAATCCTTAGGATTTAATCACGATGATTATCCTGGTAATCCTCTTCCGAATTCTCAACATGGTTCTAACGTGTCTAATAGACCACCCAGTGCGCATGGTGAACAGCATTCACGTTCTTTTTTGAAAATCCCATTTTCACGAATTCCTTGTGTAAACTTTTACTTGGATACATCACAATACAAAAATCATCGAACATCGCCACGCACTTTAAATTATCGATTCTCTCTTCTACAATCGAACGACGCTTGGTGCAACTACGCCATCATCACCCCATCGAAATGATCATCCTCCCAAAAATCCACAGATTGGTTTAGGCTATACCAGTGATCAACTAATTCTATTCGAGTTCAAGTACCACCGACTCCTGGTGGATCATCTTATTTCTAATCATAAAGATTTTGGTCAAATACCAGGAAACCGAGCACCCAGTCTAACTCCAAGCCAACTTCCTGGTCAACATATTTCAAGTCAGTTTTCTGATCAACATACTGGTTGTGGTAAAGTTTTAAGCTCTCCAGGATCTGATCAACGTATTTCCCATCTAATGCATCCTCAATCTGGTCAAATATTTGGGCGGCGGATTTTTGAGAGGATTTCGGTTCAAATATATTCGGGTAATGTTCCTGCAACCCTGGCTCATCGTCTACCTTCGTGTCAACTTCCTGGCCATCATACGTCAAGTCGAGATTTTGGTCAAGTTCCAAATTTCCAGAGACAGGCTAGTCAACGTATTCCCAGTCAAATTAATAATGGTCAAGTGCTTGTATGCGAGACATCTTCTCAACCATCAGTACAAGCATCGGATCATTGTTTTTCCTGTTGACCTTCTTTGAATCGGAACCAAGTTCCAGCTGGATATCCACTAGTTCTTGATGGATATTTATATTCTGGATCGCAGTTTTCATTAATATCAAATTCATTTTTTGGATCTTATGGAATTCCTGCATCTCAAGTCCCAATTGTATCTTAAAATACCACCAGACCTCAAAACCAATCGGATCTTTTTTCATCAAAAAAACCAATTCATTTTTCGAATCATGTGGAATCTCTAGACCTCAATCTCAAGATTCGTTAGGATCCCAAGAACCAGCCGAATCCCAACTTCCAGTAAGATCCAATTCCGTTTCTAAATTAAATGTAATCTCTAGATTTCAATTTGAATTTACAGACGTATCTAAGGTCGCAATGGGCTGATGATGGCGTCGTTGTACCAAGCGTGTGTCCGGAGAATCGATAATCTAAAGTTCGAGGCAATGTTCGATGATTCCTGTATTGTGATGTATTCAAGTAAGAGTTTACATTACGTTTGGTGAAAATGGGATTTTCAAAAAAGAACGTGGATACTGTTCACCACTGCGCACTGGATGGTCTATTAGAACCGTAAGAACCATGTTGAGAATTCGGAAGAGGATTACCAGGATAATCATCGTGATTAAATCCCAAGGATTGCCAATTCTGGGGGCCAGAGTCTGGTAGTTGTTTGAATTGATTAGATCATTGGGGGTTTGCTTCAATTCCGTTTAAATTGAAAGATAAAAACAAAAAACAAAAAACTTTAATAACAAAAAACTTCATATCGAATTTCGGCAAAGAAAGTGATATAAACTTGAATTGATGTAATTCGGTTGATTGCCATAATGTTCTCATAGTTTTAAATCTATTGTATTTTTGCATAATCTTTATTCTGTAACCCACTTGTTTGTATTTTGTGTGCAATTGTCCTTATGGATTGATTAGTATGCTGTGTCTCATGGCAACCCATCGCAGGTGGGCAGCACCGCTCTATTTTTTAATAAAGTTGTTTTCTTTTTCTTTTCCCCATTGATTTGCAAATTGGGTCATCTTTAATTCACTGTATACTGTCATGAAGAGTGGATGCATTTGGACAAGTGATTAATCAAGTGACTGAATAAAGCAAAGGGCAAATTTATGATCACACATTCGTGTGCATATACTAATGGCTTATACGAGTGTTTTAAATGTCAAAGATCATTTATGTGATAGCAAATGAAAACGTTTGCATAGCGTTGCCAATGATGATTCATCGGTGATGAATATGAACGTGATATTGGACATTTTGGACATGTGGACATCTGTGAACTCGCACTAGTCTATGCCTCGTCACTACGACTGCCTCTGGTGACGATTATCCCGTAAACAAATCGCACCCTTCGTCCACTATATGAAGACATCACCAGCCATTGTCTCACAATTGTCAGTACCACTGTCTCTTCTGCTACGTTCTCGTATACACATGTCTAATAAACTTGATCACCAACAGTCTACTCAGATAGTAAACTATTCTAGTGTTACATGTACATCTGCTCGCGCTAACCTTTTTTTCTTGTATTTCTTTTTAGGTTGTCACTCTCTGCCTGTTACCCTATTATTTGTTCCTCACTACAAAAATGGACCCATCAATAAGTCAAATTGATGAGACGGATGCTGATACTGATGCCCGTCCTAAAAAGCGTACAAAGAAACGTGTCTACAAAATTTGTAACGAAAACTATTGAGGTGAACTATTAAGGACAATTGACAATGATAGTGTGAGCAGAGTGATCACAACAAATCGGTCAACACCTCGACATTGTCTTTCGGGTTTCCGAGTTGTGCTCCATTCGAGGACGAACTTGAAATGCTGCAAAATGCATTCGTTCAATGTGACAAAATCTTGAATGCAGCCGACAACATTCACGAAATGAATCAAGCATCCGCCAATCAAACAAGTCTCAAGGTTGATGCAGTCGAAACAAAATCTGAACAATCAAGCAAATCTTCCGAGCAATCAAACAAATCTCTTGAACAACGTGCCCGTTCCAGAGACCGTTCCCCCTCCGAAGACCGTTCCCGCACTGGGGATCGCATCCGCAACAACTATCGCCCACGCTCTCGAGATCACTACCGTGATCGTTCACCATCACCTCGCCGCCGTGGAGCAAACAATTACGATCCAGATGGCAGAGCCCGCGATGGGTAAATTTTTTCCCGCTGTTTGCAGATATAATCATTTAAACTGGAAATGGAAATCAATTCGAAAAGCATTGCAAAGAAAAGAAAATGAGGTGATAAGCAAAGATTAGTTGAAATGATGGTTAAATTGGGAAACTTAGTTTGTTGTTGCTTGGTTCAGTATTGTGGAGATTCGTTGAATATTACTCTAAGTGTTTTATGTACGAAAAAGATTGTTTTTATAATTTTGTCATATAAAATGCATAGTCAATATATTGATTATAATTTTAAAAATTATATAGCTACATTTAATTCATTGGATACATTGAATGAAATTATCTAAATTGAGCGAACTAATTTACTATTTGTTCGTTGAAATTGCAAATATTAAAAATTCACATTAGATTTTATTTAATTAATAAAACTAAATTATATCTATCATACAAATACAAATTATCGAAACATAAGTTTAATCTTAACGTTTCCGAATTACATTTAGTAAACTTACAGATTGATTTTGTAACTTATAAATTTAAGTTATAAGAATTATTATGGTTTGCACGAATAGAAATTGCATCATATGCATCAATTGCATTTAATAGCACGTTTTTATGAGAATTTATGAATGCTTTTGAAATTTAAAAAAGTATATCCCGAAAGTTATTTTCGAGATACTACGGTAGTGCAAATCAATTTTGTGTTAGTTTGAATATACACAGTTATTATTACTAATTTCAATTTACAGACAGGGAAGAACCTTCTTTTGGGTTGTGATTGTTCACTTGTGGTTCATGAGTTTGTTTAGGGATTGAAATGATCACTGACTGTCTGGTTTCATTTGATTGTTCATTGTTTGGCTGAGCTGTGTCTTGTTGTTGTTTCTTCACAGGTAAAGATGATACTTCATCTTCTTGGTCATCATCAATCCATTGGACACTGTCATCATCATCATTATCTTCATCTTCTTGGTCAATCTCAATTCCATTTTGACATTCATCACATTCACAAATTTCTTCATCATTCAAATTGTTGTTCGATTGTTCATTGACGATTGATGAAGACAGAGATGATGGTGGTGGATGTTGTGCTTGAACTGTTTCCATTGGTTCATTTGCAGTTGCTTCAATCTCATGTTGGATTGGCATTGGGCAAGTTTCGTCGTTGTTGACTTCTTTGAGCAAAGATATTTGAGTATTGATGATGGACATTGAAGGGGGCGAAACTAAAGATATAGAGGAAGACCGACGAGTGGGACGTGGATCAAAGGTAATTGGTCTGATGTATTGCTGATAAAGATGTGATAAAGTTGGATTGAAAGAAATGTTAGTCAAATGAGTAACATTTTGTGTAATGAAAGTGTCCAAATAATTTTGATGCGGCAATGCAAAGTGAGATGGTCCACTGCTCGTGTGCACTCTCGGTGCTGTGAGTCTACTTTGATCGAATGCAAAGTGATGCTGCAGTGTCTGGTCATAGGCACCATCAACCATATCATCCAATTTGAGACGCATTTTGTGTTTGATTCTACTTATACAACTTTCAAAGTGATTCACAAATGCGCGATTGTACTGTGACTGTAACTACTCATGATGAACTGAGTGGGCACGGTGAAAGCTGCAAGTGGAAACGAACAAAGTCGAAGCCAAAGAAATGTTATCAAGTTCAACCTCACTCAACTGGATCTGGTTGGGTTGTGTGACTGTGTCTTTGTTAGAGCACAGTGTGAACACAACAAATGGACGCACAAATTGACTGCTCAATTACAAGTTCCTAAGTAACCAAATACACCAAACAAACGAATCGCGTTCAAAAGCTAACTTTAAAACGAAATAGTGAAACAAATAAAATGTACGCCAACTAGCACATTGTGCGTCATGTGACCACCAAACGCCAGCACACACAAAACAAGTTTGCGTGATCGAGTTGCACAGTTGGAGAGTTGCATTCACGAATTGAGCAATATATTATTGATTCGAGTCAAGTGGCTTTCTTTTTACCTTCTTTCTTTCTCAATACTTTAAACTCTCTCAACAACACAGTCAAATCGATACAGTCAAATTTGATCGGCTAACAATTGAGGTAAAATTAAGAATAATAGACAATAGGTACCAGTGAAAGAACAGAAGTTGTGAATAATGTTTCGGCTATGTTCTAATTAGATTGAGTTTGATATAAAAATAACAACTGTCGTTATCCGGAGAATTATCGTTGAGATTATCATACCTAGCAAGAGCCCTAAAGATATCCTGCCTTTGGCAGTGCAATGCTCTGAGGAGTACCGTCATCTGTGAACTGCTAAAATATGTTTTGCAGTAGTCTGCTAGTTTGTTTGCATTATCAGCTGCATGAGTCACATCTTTCTCATTAACTTTCACACTATTTACTTGTTTGCATTAACAGTATTCACTAGGCATAATAAGACCCGCTCTAAAGGGCTATCCACATATAAGCACTGCAGTGAGGTGAAGTCAGCTGTTTGCTTATTTGTGGATCACCCTTTAGAGCGGGTCTTATTATGGCTAGTATTCACGATTTGTGTTATTGTTGTGTGTTATTGTTTATATTTGTTATTGGCAATTCTAAATAACTTTTTAACGTTCCTTGCATCATGATTCTATTCTTAACAGTTTAAATTTAATGCGTTGTTATTGTCAGATTTGACAATCCTGAGAATATCGTTAATAATTTATGTTTATTTGGACTCTCAAGGTTTGGAGGCCAATCGTGCATTGCAGTATTTTCAACTGGATCATGTGTTTGTTGGAATGGTTGCACCGAATAATCTACATTCGTATCTTATTGTGGATTGTTGTTTGACGTTCGAAAAGTTGTTTAGTATGTTGTTACCTGTTGGACATTACTTTAGTAATTGAAAAATATGGTAACTTTTGGTAGTTAGGCCTTCTCCCCCTCAGTCCAGTTGATACGCTCCTGGAAGGTTTATGCGTTTGTCTTTGTGCCATTAGTATAATCGATGATCTTAGTAGATATATGAAATTCCAGGGCCAGTTATTTTATTAAGTGTGTACTATTCTCAACAGATTTTTGTTGATGTTCCAATCCAATTCCAGGGTTAATTCAGCTGACAGAGAATGTCGTGTAATTATACTGTAACTTCAGCACTTACTAGGTTGAATTGGCACTTTGGCCACTTGAATTTAATTTAGTATCTTTGGCTAGTCCATTTGTCGCTGAACTTTGCAAATTAAATGTATATGTTAGCGTCAAAGTCCGCTGGCCGGCAAGGTCGGGAAATGCCGCGGCAAAGTCCGAAGTCAGATTTTAAAAAACAATTTGAATGACATTGCCGCGGCAATATTGGATAATGCCGCGGTTAAGTACACTATGCCGGAATTCTATCCGGCAAACCCCATTTTTGACTAAAATGAATTGCTATAAATAATTAATTAGCTGTTTTAATAAGATAATTAATTAGAAAATTGATCATTATGCATTAATAGAATTTATTTATAATTTACACAAATTAAAATATTAAAAAAACCAAACAAAATATGTTTTCCATTATTTTCCTTATTTGCAAAGAATAAAGACATCAAGCGACTTTTTTCATTGGTAAATGATTTCATACATTAAATTAGTTCTTTGTATATTTTTTTGAAGATTTATAATGACATTGTCTTAAAATTCAATTAACAATCAATTAGAAAATAACTATGCCGAAATGAATTTAGGCACTTCTGAATTTGCCGCGTCATTTTCAAGAACTGCCGCGGCATAGTTCGCTCAAATTATTTTCATATCTGACATCGGACTTTGCCGCGGCATTTTCCGAAAATGCCGAGTGTTCGGACTTTGACGCTAACATATACATTATAATATACAATTTTAATATTGTTGCCTGAGCAACATATTCTGTGTTAAAAGCGAATCAATAAAGTGTCATTCTTGATGAGAAACGATTGATGACTGATATGTGAGACTTGACATCAGATCCAGAAATTTTCATATAAAAGGATTTACTTGCTCAACGAATAGTTGCGTTGCGTTAGATTGCGTGGAGTGTCGGAATTGGTGGAGTTTAAAGTTTAATCCAATCCTTATCACAATGGATTATGGACAAAGTGGCCTTATTGAGACTGGCAGATCGTTAAGCTTTCGAATGTTATGGATTTGATCTTCTTTTTAAATACCTATTTCGTACAAGTCCCGCAAAACTAACGTTTTGCTTTTGGGACTTGTACGAAACCGCTGACAGCAAGCTGCCAGCGGCGCCCTTGCAAACTAAACCGACCCCACTCAAGCACCCCGTAACTAACCAAAACACCATCCTAACACGGCACCTAACCAAACCTAACCCAACCCAAAACCCATCCAAACACGGCACCTAACCTAACCCAACCCAAAACCCATCCAAACACGGCACCTAACCTAACCCAACCCAAAACCCATCCAAACACGGCACCTAACCTAACCCAACCCAAAACCCATCCAAACACGGCACCTAACCTAACCCAACCCAAAACCCATCCTAACACGGCACCTAACCTAACCCAACCCAAAACCCATCCTAACACGGCACCTAACCTAACCCAACCCAAAACCCATCCAAACACGGCACCTAACCTAACCCAACCCAAAACCCATCCTAACACGGCACCTAACCTAACCCAAACCCAACTTCCCTGTACGACACCGAGCGGTGTGGTGGAAGGGAAGATCATTGTCCCATTAATTTTGTGATTTCATTGGCACCAGCGCACCAAACTCCGAAAAGTCGACATCCAACAACGCACGTAAGCCCCCTGCACCTTTTGGTGCCGGGGGCCCCCAGATTCATGAAGATTTGAATGAGAAAGTTCCATATTTGCAAATCAACACCTGAAATACCATCAAAATAACTCAAAATGTCACGTTTCGCCTATTTGCGCATCGGTTTACCAGCAACTGGTGTGAAATTATTGGTTCCTTGGTTCACCAGGTCCTTTCCCCACCATCATTGAAATTGTGACTATTGATTTTGTGTCTGATTGCCGATTTGGTCCAGAAACTCATTTGTTATTATTGAACAGCATTGGCCAGTGAGTCGGGAGCATGCGCAGTTCGATCTCCTTTATTCTCTCCTTCTGCTGTGGAGTGGTCACGATAGCCTTCAAGACATATGTTCGCCTCTCACCCTCTTCCTCACCCTCGAGCGTCATGCGTTTTATGTCTATTTGTGCCTGTGTGTGTTTTGTGTTCGCACACAGAGATGGAGTTACTGTTGGCTACACAGAGTGCTGTCTGTCCGTCCTGTTGTTGTTATTGGTACTGTACAGTGTAATATTAACAACCCCTTCATGTATCATAGATTTGTCTCCGATGTTTTGGTACGTTTTGCATCGGAAATGAACTCACCAAAATACCCAATGCATCACATGAACTGTCTTCAGCACTCAACCTCGTCACGCCAACGTAACCTGTCACCCCGATGATCAGCTGGTCTCCACTACCATTGGAACACTCCGAACTCATCTCACCCTCTCCCAAACCTACTTGTTGACTCATCTCTTCAAGTGAACTCAATTCACCTAAGAAGCTCTGTGACCATGTTTGTGATACAAATGGTCCCTTTTGGTATTCTATCAAATCCCCATTGTGGGTCACGGTGTGGCCACACCGCCGATACCATGCCAAGGCAACTCTGGTGAACATATCTCGATGCAGTTTTGGAACCCCAGTGGAACATCTTGTCGCTTCAGCATCTCATCACCTCGTCTTCACCACCCTCTCCGAAATTTGGTTCCTTCTCTGGGATCACTCATGAGGACAACCCTGATGGATACGAACTACTTGATGGCAGCGGACTGAGTGGATGGAGGAGAAAAGATTGCGAGCATCTGAACAACTTGGCCTACCCTCAAACCACCAAAATACCACCTTTTATAACATTTCTCTGAAACTACAAACCATCAAAACGCAATGCGTACTAAGCCCACCAAAATGAGGTTGAATTTATTTTCACCTCATGTTATCATTTGTTGTTGTTGTTGTCATTTTCTTAAATATTTCTCAAACCACCAAAATGTTGACCCCACCAAACACTCACACCACCAAAAGTCACTCATGATTCTGTCTTAAACTCATTTCTCCGAAACAAACCTAGGTTTGACCCCACATCTCTCCGAAATATAAATCTACCACAAATGAAAGCAATGTAATGTTGCACTCATGCAAGGTGTTTTGTAATAAGATACATTGTACGATTAATCGATCAAAAAATTTCTCTGAAAACAAAAACCTAACCCAACCCAAAACCCATCCAAACACGGCACCTAACCTAACCCAACCCAAAACCCATCCTAACACGGCACCTAACCTAACCCAACCCAAAACCCATCCAAACACGGCACCTAACCTAGCCTAAACCTGTAAAATATTTTTTAAATCGCAATAAAACCTTTTCGACCTAGCCTAAACCTACACCTAACGACGCCCAACACCCACCTAACCATCTAACCATCTAACCATCTAACTACTTAAACACCAAACCTAACTTAACAACTAACACCTTCCAAAATGACTCAAAGGCCCAAACTCAAACAAAATTTCAAAGTTAATTGAATATATTGCAACAATGAAATTCATAGAAATTTCCCTTTCAACAATGTAAAACTGTTAAAAACCACAAATTACATGTATTTTCTTCCTGTCCACCTGGCCATAACTAAGACCATCAGATCCGGTTAAAAATCATCTTTCTTTTGCTGTGTGTCTCACCTCTCTACGGCTAATATTATTTGTGTTATTCAAGTTTTTGGTTGAACTTTGACTTGCATTGTTGACGGACGTACCGACGCCACAATTTTAAGATAAGTAGGATAGGATAGGATAGGATTCTGTATCATGTCATTCGACTTCAGATAACATGAATCTGGCGCATGACATCAAATTTGACAAGAAAATAAATGGAATTTTAATTCCGTAACAAATTTTTAAATGTGTTTTTGTATTGAATGTCGTTTTTCTGCTCGAAACGAAGATTTGGTGTGAAAAATGTTGACAGATGTGCAGGTTTAACCTGGTGCACAGACGCTTTAAATTCCAAAGTTTAATGCTTTTTTTCGGGAACCGCATTGAAGCACACTATTGCATTCAATAAATTTATTTATTTATATTTATTTATGCACGATTCTTGAATCGAATCGCGCGGGGTCGTTTGTTTTACAGTAAAGAGTTTGAATTTAGAGTTTAAAATGACATTCAATCAATTAAAACAATTGAATTGAATTGAGTTGTTTGATATTCAACCAATTGTATTTTATCTTATTTATTTTCAGTTTATATTTATATATTTCAAACCATTGTTACTTAATATTGGAATTTCTCCGGTGGGGCGAAATATTAAGGTTAAACTTTACATAAAATGAAATATTAATTGGCTTGGTTGTTCTTACCACTAAATTGGCCGATCGAACTCCTTCCTCAATTGGTTTGGTAGATCTTATCAGGAAATTTGTGCGTCAGAGAGGTTTCACAATTTGTTTGTGTTAATCCATCCAACATTTCTGTCGTTTACTTCTTTCCCGTTGTCTAGCCCAATGAGCAATCTATCGATGAATCGATTCCGGGTGTACTCGGAGCTTTCAATACGATGCGTTAAGATACCACATTCTTTCTATTTAGAACAGGATAGGTTAAGTTTTCTATTAGGCTTGTGAGTTGAATAACTTTGGGAAGAATAAAGAACAGATTTGAAAAACGAGCACTAGAGGTAAATGGGGAATGCAAATGGCGTATGATCATGGCTCCTCGAAGAGAAAAGACTAACTACTCTGGAAAGTGACGATTTTGCGAGTGTCCGACGAAAATCGAAATTTCCAAGTGGCTACAATACTCGTACTTGTTTGGAATATTATGAAGATTGATAGAATATTTCCAAATTCCGTTTATTCCCAATTGCTTGATCATTGTCAATCAAAATCATGATCAATGATCAAGTTACTTGCTACTTTAACGCCAGCGTAACTGGTCTCAATTTGTCTCAATCTGGAAAATTTGACTCAATCACATCTTCACCGGCGAAATAAGAAAGGGAGCACAACTTCAATCGCTTAATCACAAAATCATATTTATAGAAGAGGAAATCAATGTTGTTAGAGAGTTTCGCATTAACTTCAATTTAAAGCGAATTGTAAAATTGCGAGAATTAACAAAACTTTTGTCAAAAGTAATAACAATTCCAATAACAATAATGATCAAGATTAACACGAAATCAAACGCATTCAACTGGTTGTAGAATTAACAAGAAGAAAACAAAACAAATTTTCAAGTGTCATTTGAAGTTAAAAATTTAAAAAAAGTTTAAGATTTCTCTTGAATCAGTATGATGATCACAAAACAAAATATATAGTAAGCAGGCGATTTAAATAAATTAAATTGAAGTGATACTCAATTAAATAAAATCAATTTAAAGGAAAATTAAAAAATAATCTTATAATAACAAACAAACATATCACCACCAATGACTCTTTTCGGGGCACTCTAACAAACATATGTGTAGCACCACCAATGACTAATCTGACAGTCACACAACATCAACAGCAGAAAGATGTAAACACACTTTAGTGTTCTGTACAAGACAATTTCGGCGTGTCCACTAGAGCGGTCCATGGTGGGGTCATGTCTTAGTTTCTAAAAAGGCTGGGTGCCAAACGCTTCCATGTGATGCCAAAAGAGATTCCCGCGCTATGGGGGAATCATATGTTGCAACATGAACTCGCACATCGAACTCAAAATTTCACGCTTAAATGACGAGAGTTTCGAGTGCTTTGTGGAAAATGTGATTTATGAGCGATTAAGAGCTGTAAACTTGCCCCAAAATTGTTCTGATCTTGTTCAGCACAAAATTCCGAATAAAATAGTATGTTTCAAAAATCTTCTAAGTGTTTCCTGGCAGGTTCTGGGCGTATTGAAAAGTGACCAAAGTGTGAATATATGTATTTTTATAGACATAATATGCATTGCCTCTAATTCTCTTATTATCTAACCAAACCAAGACATATGTGGTACCAAAATTCTTGAAATTTTACGGAGAATCTGATGACGCAATCGACATCTCAATTTAGACTACCAGAATCGATCAAGAATTGGGCGTCATGCTGGATTTGACCATTTGTGATATCAAAATGGTCGTATTGATTGAGATATCAAATAGTATGCGAAAATCTGCGATATTCCAATAAACGGTCAAATTCTGGATATCAGAATCGTACCAGAATTGGGCGCGAAGCAGAATTTTTTCTTGTGGGGTGTCAAAGTGTTCGTATTAACTTGGATATCAAAGAAAACATTTATTTGATATTCATTTAATGAGTCGTAATGAGTTATCAAAACAATTGAATAAGAATCAGAGACATATCAAATATGCCATGTCAAATGTTTTCAAATGCAAGAATCAAAAACCTAGTTAATACAGTACATGCCTTTGTCTGACATGATCTGAAAGTCAGTATTATTGTAGTTCAAAGTATTCAAGTACCATGCGTTTTTATAAAATTTATCTAATCAAATACAGATAATTTTCAGACAAACTTAGACACTTTCATCATAGTTAACATTTTTCTTATACAAATGAAATTTGAGTTGTTTGTTACTTCGTATGACAAACGTACCCGCAGTTTACAATATTTTTATGTCTGCTTAATTCGTGTAATGTTCATTTGGAAAAATCTTATACTTAAATATCGTAGTCGATTTTGGCTCCACCCGTCCTGTAACTTATTTAGTTTACACAATAGCTCCTCCTTCGGTCTTGTGCGTTTTATTCAGCCAATCAGGAGAGTCTTCAGTTTGATTTGAATCGCGCGGCGAGTTTTGTGTGAGCGTGTGTGCCGATGTGATGAGTGTGCAGGAAAGCAGTGACTAAACGACACAGCCTCACTCAACTCAAGTGCACGCGTTTTTGTTTACGTCTGTGAACAGCTGTTTACCTCCTCGGACGCGTTGTTTTGTGTTTATTTCAATCCTTTAAAGGATTTGCCATTTCAAGTCTACCACTTCGGCCAATTATTAATGCGCTGCATCTGTAAATCTCACAAATCTCCTGATTTTCACCGGGTTCATCATTGTGACAACACAACGCTAACACAACAGCAACCAGAACAACAAGTCAAAACACTGTGTGAGTGTGAATGTCTCGCGTTTTTTTGCAACTTTCTCCTGAATTTTGATTTTCTTCACTCAACTCATCTCAAATTGAAAGTAAACTCGTTACTTTGTGGAAAATGTTGTTTTTGAAGAAGATGACCAACTTAATGCCAAATGAAGCGAACTATTTTTGACTAACTGTTTTGGAGGTACATACATTGATTACTATTTGAGGGGTATGCAGACGTCTAGACAGTGGCAAAGGCGATGAAGATTATTTGTCAAGAGAATCTCGCTAATTATGTCTTGATCTGGCAATAATTTGTTTTCTTGGAAAATTTGACCACATCAAAAAGTTGAGCCTTAAGAGAATTTCTTTCTTGCTTGAATCTTTTCAAGTCAACACACAAGTATGCTTTAGATCAACTTTGGTATTATTCGTTTATTATCGACAATGCACTCGATTTGCTGCCTTATCTTAGAATTCAGTTCTGGCATATGAGGCAGGCAAAGTGTTCGCTTAAACTGAAGACATATCAGATGCCTACCACAAGTTTACCGTCTTTGGCCATTGATAATATTTGCTGGTCTCAACTTCAGCTTGACAAACGAACGATTAAAGAAAGATTAAAATTCGCCACCATGCAACAAAAAAAGGTATACCAACGTATTTAAAAAAGCTTCGAAAGATGAACACAAACTTTAGCTCTACACAGATTTAGTGTGATCTTTCTAACATGATATGTTATTTGAGATCAGTACTCTATTTAAATGTGAGAAATGGTTAACAATTGTTTAATTTATGAAGTAAATTGAAGCATATTGAGAGAGAAATTGATTTTGGTGAATTTGACCAATTTGATGTGTTTGGGCCCACGTGCTGGCCCAATTATCGAGTTTGAGTTGGTATATTTCTTCCATTACCTCTACCAATGCTCAAAAACATTTTTAAAAATCTTTAGTCTAAAAAATTTGAATTATTTCGAGTTCAAGTTGACTAACGAAAATGTATTAAATCTCACCAGTGGTATCAAAATTTGACAGACATTTCGTTGATATTCTACTATTCGTGTGTTCAAATTGGAATATGACTTCCAGAAAAATGCAACTAAAATGAAACACAATTTATCTTGAAATGATTGGTTTTACATGTTTTTAATTAAATATTTAACAGTTTGATCAAAGCATTTATGTAATTTGTTTCCATGTCGAAATGAAAAAATTCTTTAACCAAATTATTACAAAATATTGGTTGAAAATGCATTCAATCAATATTATTTAATTCGACACTTGCGCAAACTAACACTTACACTTATCAATTCTTTAAATTCATTTTTAACGTTTACTGAAATGGATTATTTATTTAATTTATTGAACTATTGATATATTCTTTTACTTGAACTCACCCGAAGGGTGTTCTTTACAAGAAAAACAAACCGCAGCGCAGCGGAGGTTTCGCAAGAGCGTGAAGCCAGGCTTTAGCCGCTTCACGCCTTGCGGTTTTTCTTGTAAAGAATTCTAAAGAAATTTCACAAACTTTTTTGTATAGAAATTAAGGCTTCATTGATTTTATCGATTTTAAAATGTTTCAATATGTGCATGATAAAGTCACTTTTTCAAAAGGAACGAGGTCTTCTGGCCAATTACGTGTATGCCCAATTTTTGGTAAACCGACAGACAAGTTACCTACAAACTATCTTCCAACAAAAAAAGACGTTTTACTTCGCTTTTTTAAAATTCGCGATGAAAATAATTATGCAAAAAACGTCAATTCAAAAGACATTGTTAGAGAAATTAGCAAGATTATTGCAAAAGAATTGAAGGAGATTTGGGGTATATATTTTATTTCTGAAATTACAATGGGTGAAATTGACATTGAGGAAAATATTGCTGATTTATTCAATGGCTCGGGAAAAAATATTTTAATTATAATTTGTTCCCGAATTCATTGAAACGCCAATTCTGATACGATTCTGGTTGTTTGGATTAAATTGTTGATTATCAGAATCTCCTTTGGGGTTCTCAAATTGCGGAAATATCCAAATAAATTATTTGGGAAATATATTCGACTTGTAAATTTTTGAATAAAATCCATAAACATGAATTGGAATTTCCAATTTCATAGCGATTCTGGCCATTAAAATTGTAGAAATTACTTAATTTTTTACAATATTTTGATATATTCACAATCACATTAATTTTTACTTCACATAAGCTTATAATCTACATGGCTTCAAATTCTTGACAATTCTGGTTACCAGAATTTGAAAATTCCATAGAATGAATTATTATTTGTGTTTCACTTTGATACATAAGTTGTTACGAGTATTTTGACACCCCACATAACCAAACTCAGAATGACGCCCAATTCTGGATCGATTCTAGTACTCTGAATTAATTTGATGATTGCGTCATCGTATTCTACTTGGCATTTCAAGAATTTTGGTACCACACATGGCGGGGTTTGGTAAAATAACAAAGCCATTATAAATGTTTCATTAATTACATGCTCGAATTTATAGTCGATTCACTTTATTGTCCCCTTTCAAGAAGCCCAACGCCCACCAGGAACTATCTGGAAAATTTTTGAAAGGTGCTAATTTATTCAGAATTTTGTGCTGAACAAGATAGAAACAATTTTGCCTAGGGTATTAGACGCTAAAACGCTCAAAAAATTATTTTTCAGAAAAAACTCAAAACTCCCATCTTTTAAAGGGGGAATTTTGAGTTCGATGTGCGAGTTCATGTTGCAACATATGATTCCCCCATAGCGCGGGAATCTCTTTTGGCATCACATGGAAGCGTTTGGCACCCAGCCTTTTTAGAAACTAAGACATGACCCCACCATGGACCGCTCTAGTGTCCACACAAGACGTAATCACACAATCGCGGGACAAAATGCTGAATCTTTAAGGCTCTTGCTAGGTATGATAATCTCAACGATAATTCTCCGGATAACGACAGTTGTTATTTTTATATCAAACTTCATCTACTCAGGACATAGCCGAAACATTATTCACAACTTCTGTTCTTTCACTGGTACCTAATAGACAATGATGGTGAGTAGAATAAACGTTTACATGTGTAAGTTTACATGAGTTTACTGCAGTTGATCACAACAAATCTGCCAACACCTCGACATAGTCTTTTGGGTGACCGAGTTGAGCTTCATTCGAGGACAAACTCGGGTTTCGTGCAAAGTGAATTCGTTCAATGTGAAGAATTGTGTTATGCAGTTGAGTAGCGACATAGTGACACTTAGGCCACTTACATCGGTACGGTTTGATGCCAGAATGGCTTAATGAATGTCTTTTCAGATGATTTGAATGGTATGTTTGATAGTAACAATGTTCACACTGAAATTGTGTTTGTTTGTGCTTTCGTTTGTAATGACCGCGAACTTTTTCTTTGTGTTCTGCCGTGAATGTACATTGAGGGAATGCACACTGAAAGTGACCAAGTTGGTGATATCTAGTGTTGTGAAGAGATAATAGTTGATATGAAGAGTAGGGTTTGAAACATTTGTCACAGTGCCATTGGGTGGTGTACTGGTGAGTATTTTTGATGTGATCACCTAGAATATTCCTAAAACAAATGATCAGATTAGTTGTTAGAAAATAAAGATGAACTTACTGGTTGGGGAATGATTGAGCACAATCCTTGACTAGACAGGTACATGGACCAATCGAATGTTTATCCAACATGTGTTTACGTATTTTGCATTCGGGAAATGATTTCGGACAATTGGGACATTGACGACTGAGTGTGATGATTTGCTTGTCGTGTGTACTCGGTTGTGTTGGTTGGTTAGTGCATGACTGGGAAGAACCTTCGTTTGGGTTAGGATTATTCACTTCGGTTAATTGTGGTTCATGAGTTTGATTATGTGTTGGAATGATCACTGACTGTCTGGTGACATTTGATTGTTCATTGTTTGGTTGAGATGAATTCAGCCTCGGTTTCTTTACTGATTGAGATGATTCTTCATCCTCTTGGTCATCATCAATCCACTGAACACTATCATCATCATCATCATTTTCATCATCATTTTCATCATCATTTTCATCGTCAATATCAATTCCATTTTGACAATCATCACATTCACAAACTTCTTCATCATTCAAATTGTTGTTTGATTGTTCATTGACGATTGATGAAGACAGAGATGATGGTGGTGGATGTTGTGCTTGAACTGTTTCCATTGGTTCATGTGCAGTTGCCCCAATCTCATGTTGAGTGGGAATTGCACGAGGTTCGACATTGGTGAGTTCATTCGGCAAAGTGATTTGAGCATTAGACACTGGTGGGAGTGGAACTTGAGATAAAAGAGAAAACTGATGTGGATTGAAATGAGCTTGTCCGTTGTGTTTTTGGTTTATATGAGATGAAATTGGATTGTAAGAAATGTTTGTCAAATGATTTAGTAGAGTAGAAGTGTCTGATTGATTGAGATGGGACAATGCAAAGTGAGATGGTCCACTGCTCGTGTGCACTTCAGTGAATCTACTGAATCTTTGATCGAATGCAAAGAAATGCTGCAAGTCACTCAGTGCCTGCTCATAGACACGATCAACCATTTCATCCATTTTGACGTACATTTTGTGTTTGGTTCGGGCTTTGCACATGTCAAAGTGATGCGCAAATGCGGGCTGGGACAGTGGACTGAACATGGTGAACTGACAATTGTGAGTGGAAACGAACAAAGTCGAAGCAAAAGAAATCTTCTCAAACACAGTCTCACTTAACTGGGTCTGGTTGGGTTGTGTGACTGTGTCTTTGTTAGAACACAAATTGAAATGATTACCCAAGTTTCAAGTTCCTAAGCAACAAAATACACCAAACAAACGTATCGCGTTCAAAAGCTAACCTTAAAACTAACTAGTGAGACAAATAGAATACTCCAACTTGCACATTGTGACCACCAAACGCCAGCTAACACACACCAAACAAGTTTGCGTGATCGAGTTGCAACCACGAGCAATATATTATTGATTCGAGTCAAGTGGCTTTCTTACTCTCCTTCTAATTACTTTAAAACTCTATCTTAACAGCACAGTAAAATCGATACAGTCAACTGTCATTGAATCAGTTGAGTCAGTTGAATCTCATTGAATGGAAGGTATGAGTGAATTTCTGAATGGGTACGTAGGTGTTTCTTCGATGGCGATTATAGGAATCAGATGCTTTGTAGCTACAATGTTCACATTGCAATTATACCTTTTTGTGCTTTTGTGTGTAATAAACCCACACTTTAACGTGACTGTCTGCTGTGAATGAACAGCGAGAGAATGCACACTGAAAGTGACCTAACTGGTGATATAGAAGATTGTGATTAGACAATAGATGATAGGTGGGAAAATGCTTAGAACATTTGTCACAGTGCCATTGGGCGGTGTGATGGTGAACAAAACTAATGTGTTCACTCATAATAAACCTAAATAAAATGAAAATCAATTAGTTCATGGTAATAATGATAATGATAGTGATCAACTCACTTGTAATCAAATGATTGCCGACAGTCTTTCACTAGACATCGATACTGATCAATCGAATGTGCTCTCTTCATGTGATCGTTGAGTTTGTTGTCTTTGGGAAAGGTTTTTGGACAGTTGGGACATTGACGACTGAGAGTGATGATTTGCTTGTCGTGTGAACTCGAATTGTGAGGTGGTTGTGTTGGTTGGTTAGACTGAGAAGAACCTTCCTTTGGGTTGTGATTGTTCACTTTGGTTGATTTGGTTTTATGTGTTTGGTTGTGTTTTGCGTTTTTCGCTGACTGTCTGGTGACACGTAATTGTTTACGTTTGTTTGGTCGAGTTGTTTCCATTCTAGATTTCTTCACAGGTGGAATCCATTCTTGATCGTCTATTTGATCTGCATAAGCAGAATCTTCCTCAGTTGCGTCCTCGTCACTCGAAGTTGTGTTGTTAATGTTGTGAGACAGTTGTTGAAGTTGTTGTTGACGCATTTCAATGTTTTGTAAAGATTGATCAATTGAAGTCGATGGAATCAAAGACTGAGGAAACAAAGATGTTGTATGTGTTGATGATGATGACGATGAATTGATTGAATCATTCATTGAAATTGTTTGCATTGGTTCATTTCGAGTTTCAATCCTTTGTTTACGTGGTAATCTTTGAGGTTTTGTGCTGGTGGGTTCATTGGGATTAGTGATAGGTGCATTTGTAACTGGTTGGGGTAGATCTGGTGACGTGAGAGAAGACAGACGAGTGGATGGTAGATAGATGGTTATAGTTGCGTGGTGTAGTATTTGAGATGGTTCATGAGTTTGTATTCGTTTAAAAAATTTCTTAGACTGATGTGACTGTTGATTGATTGGTTGAGTTGTGTCCAGTCTTGGTTTTTCCACAATTTGACTCGATTCTTGATCATCTATTTGGTTTCCATAAGTAGAATCTTCTTCAGTTGCGTCATCGTCACTCGTAGTTGAGTTGTGATTGTTGTCAAACATTTGGTGGGCTTGTTGTTTTTGGTCCATTTCAGTGTTTTGTAAAGATTCATCAGTTGAAGTCGATGGAACCAAAGACTGAGGAGACAAAGATGGTTCGTGTATAGATGATGATGATGAATTGATTGAATCATCGTTCTGTTGAGGTTGCAATTGAACATTAACAAAATCATCAATCTCGTCCATGTGAGGAGTTTCTGGTAGAATGGTTGGATTGGTTTGCGAATTAGCATCGATTGAATGAGCATTTTCCAAGAATCTTGAGTGATGAGAAGTTTGAGTATTCACGACCATTGCTTCATCATGATCATCCTCATTAACCGGTTCATCAGTTTCATGTTCTGTGGACATTGGTGAGGGTGGAACTGGAGACGGAGGAGACGACTGACCAGTGGAAAATGGATCGAATGTAAAGAAGTGCTGCAAGTCAGTCAGTGCCTTGTCATAGACACGATCAACCATACTGTCCACATTGAGATACATTTCGTGTTTGACTATGGTTTTGGACATGAACAAGTGATTCAGAAATTCAGAGTGGGACAGTGGACTGTTCATGGTTGTCTTTGAGAGTGGGGAGACGATGAGAACAGCAAGAGAAACAAAGTCAGAATAATAAATTTCTCTAAAGTCAAACTAACTTCACTTCGAGTCTGGTTGTGTTTGTTACAGTCACTGACACTGTGAGCACAACAAACCGATACAAACAAGTGTATACAGTATACTAATTGATTTCTCTTGGTAACCAAACAAACCAACATGTACAATAGATACCCACTCAAAAGCTAGAAACCTAAAACCCAAACGCCAGCACACACCAAACAAGTTTGCGTGATCGAGTTGCACAGTTGGAAAGTTTCATTCGCGAATTGAGAAATATATTATTGATTCGAGTCACTTACTCTCTTTCTCAATACTTTAAAATTCTATCCCAACGACACGACAAACTCAATAAAGTGAAATGTGCAGAATTCACATTGATGGAACCTTTGAGTGAGTCAGTCTTGAAGATTTCTTTGTTTCATCACTAAAGTGTGATATTCTTCTTTCCTTACCTCTTTCTCGAATTAAAATGAAAGTTAATTTGATCAATCTGCTTTTGTTGGATACAAATTAACGATCGAAAAATAAAGATTTAATTAACTGAATAGATTAATACTGATGAAGCACCAACAGGCGAAAGTTATTAAATCAACAGTTTCCCTAATATGTGAGATGTCAACGTTAGATACAAACACGAGATTCGTCATCAATCGAGTATAATGCTCGTTAGTGATAGTAATCGACTCATCATGAAGCAGTCAAACATGTTGATGCTTTCGAATCACCAAACAAACAAACGAAAACAACCAACCTCAAACTCATTTGATGAATACATGTAATGAGATGGATGTTTTCCCGACATGATTCCAAACAGCAGAAAATTCCAACAGTACAATAATGCAGAATATGAACACCACTGAATCATACATAAATACCACGTCAAAACTTATTCTATCAATAACGGACCCGAAAATCTACAACAAAAACCTAAGACCCTTTTTGGGAGGTTAGTGTCTATATAGTGTTATTAATTGAGTGCAATTACATATAACTTTGTATATATTTTTTTCTGTTTATGTTTTGTGGACTTAGAAATGGCGTTAAAAGTGGAGGTCAGGATTTGGGTGACTGACATCATCTCGGTTTCAGATTATACCAATGTAGGTCATATGTCAATATTTGCTACTTTTTGTGAGTTTGCATGTTTTTTAATATGCTCACAGGACTTTGCTGTCCATATGCATGTTTATCAGCATTGGGATGATCCACGACTGAAATTTACTGGATCACCCAATTTGACTCATTTGATGCTGGTGCGTGACTTTGCCTCACTCATTTGGCTGCCGGACACTCACATTCTCAACAGCAAGTCCCTTGCAGCTGTCCGACTCGACACTGACCAGTGCAAAGATACGTGTCTACACGAGTGGTCATGTGTCCTATCGGAACAGTATCACCTCAACTGTCAACTGTCCAATGGATCTCGAGTACTTTCCGGTTGATCAGCACATCTGCAAGTTGGTTTTAAGTAGTTGTATGTATTCTATACTTTCAATATACGATCGAATAATAATTCTAATACACATTACCACAACAAAATACAGACAGCTACGATAATAAAAATGTTAAACTTCATTGGAACTTGAGAATATTACCGGTTACAATAATTCCAAATATCTCCCTTTCAACATTCACTCTAACGTCCATCGATACTAGTCACGATAAAATAATAGCTGGTATAAATGAATAGTTTTTTTGTTAATATTTTATTTTTATTTTGGTTTTAGGACACTACGATGCACTCAACTGTGCGTTTAACTTCAAGCGAAACCTCGGTTACTACATCAATCAGATCTATGTGCCCTCCTTTATAATCGTGGTCATCTCGTGGATTCCCTTCTGGTTGAATCGAGCTGATCACTACGCCCGAGTGGGACTGGGCGTGACCACAATGCTCACCATCACCACCATGGTCATCAGCACCAACGAGTCACTGCCCAAAACGTCGTACATCAAGGCAATTGACGTCTACCTCTTTGTGTGCTTCCTCATGGTTTTTCTCGCTATGGTTGAGTTCGCCATTATTGGATTCTTCGAGTCTGGGCAGAGGGAAGCATTGAAAAAGAAAAAACCAGTGAAAGGCAAACTTAATGGAACCAAAGTTGGCAAATTAAAAGCAAAATTAAAAACGATTAGGCGAAACACTGCTTGGATCGACAAAGTGTCACGTGTCCTCTTTCCAGCCGTTTTTATCACCTTCAATCTCGTTTATGTGGGTGGTCTTTTCTATATTAGCAATTATTTCAACAGTCATTTAGATAAAGATTTTAAAAATATACGAGAATTGTACTTTTTAGATAGAGTACCACTGGAAATTTTCTGAATGACCTAATCATACTTTGAGATTTATATGTTTTGTAACTATGATATTTGTTAGCTTTTTAATATTTTCAAATAAAAAATGGTGCTTCATTGCTTTCAACAATGAATTGACAAGTTTTATAGTTTCAAATAAATTTACACATCTGATCACATCAACATTGTGATTCACAACAATTGGCTCAACACCTCGACAAAGTCTTTCGGGTTACCGATTTGTCCTCTATTCGAGGACGAACTTGAGTTTGGTGCAAAATGCATTCGTTGTATGTGACGAATAGTGTTATTTGAGTCTGAACCTGCAAACTGACACTCGGGCCATTTACATCGGTACGGTTTGATGCCAAAATGACAACGTGTGTGTCTTTTCATATTACATGAACCGAATGTTTGATAGTCACAATGTTCACACTGAAATTGTGTAGATCTGTGCTTTTGTTTGTAATGACTGTACACTTTTACTCTGTGTTCTGCCACGAATGTACATTGAGGGAATGCACACTGAAAGCGGCCGAGTTGATGATATTGAGAGTTGTGAACAGACAATATTTGATAATTGGGGAAAATTTTGGGACATTTGTTACAGTGCCATTGGGTGGTGCTGTGCTCGTGAATGTTCCTTATGTGATCACCGAGGGCAATCCTAAAACAAATTATGAATTAGTTTAGTGGAAATAATTTAATGAACTCACTTGTTATAGAATGAGTGCGTACAATCCTTGACTAGACAGCGAAATGGACCAATCGAATGTTCATCCAATATGTGTTGATGGAGTTTGTCTTTGGCAAATGTTCTAGGACAATTGGGACATTGAAGACTGAGTGTGATGATTTGCTTGTCGTGTGTACTCGAATTGTGGGGTGGTGTTGGTTGGTTAGACTGGGAAGAACCTTCGTTTGGGTTGAGATTGTTCACTTCGGTTGGTCGTGGTTCATGAATTTGTGCGGGTGCTGAAATGATCACTGACTGTCTGATGACATTTGATTGTCCATTGTTAAGTTGAGTGGTGTCCAGTTTTGGTTTCTTTACTGGTCGAAAAGATTCTCCGTCCTCATGTTCATAATCAATTAGCTGGACACAATCACCATCTTCATCATCATCATCATAATGGTCATCTACTTCAACTTTTTGGTCGATCTCAATTCCATTGACACAATCGTCATATTCACAAATCTCTTCTTCGTCATTCAAATTATTGCTCGATCGTTCATTGACGATTGATGAAGACAGTGATAAAGGTTGAGGAGCTTGAACTGTTTCCAGTGGCACATTTGCAGTTGCATTCTCAATCGATTGTTTGATTGGTAATTGGCGAGATTTAATGTTGGTGGGGTTATTGGTAATAGTGATTTGAGCATTGGTGATGGTCACTGGGGGAACTGGAGACGTGAGGGAAGACTGACGAGTGGAACCTGGATAGATGGTTATTGTTCCGTTAGATGGCAGTTCAGATTTGAAATTCGTGGTAATGTGTTTTTGGTTGAGATGAGATGAAGTTGGATTGAAAGTAATGTTTTCATCAGTAACATTTTGTGGAGTGGAAGTGTAAGATTGATTGTCACCCGACAATGCAAAGTGAGATGGTTCACTGCTCGTGTCCACTTCAGTGAGTCTACTTTGATCGAATGTAAAGAACTGCTGCATGTCAGCCAGTGCCTGCTCATAGACACGGTCAACCATTTCATCCATTTTGAGGTACATTTCGTGTCTGGTCCGCATTTTGCACACAAACAAGTGATTCATAAATTCGGAGTGGGACAGTGGACTGTTCATGATAGACTTTAAGTGAGTTCGAATGGTGAGGGCAGCAAAGTAAAAGAGAATTAATTTCTTTAAATTCAAACTCACTTTACTGAAACTGGTTGTATTGTTACATATCTTTGTTGCAGTCTCTGTGAACACAACATAATGATACAAACAAGTGTATACAAATTACTAAGTGATTTCTCTTGGCAACCAAACACACCATGATACCAACAATCTCAAAAGCTAACCTAAAAACCAAACACCAGCACACACGAAACAAGTTTGCGTGATCGAGTTGCATTTACGAGTTGAGCAATTTTATTGATCACTAGTCAGCCAACTTACGCTCTTTCTCAATACTTTAAAACTCTATCCCAACAACACGGTAAAATCGATTAAGTGAATTGTGCAGGTGAATTCTCATTGAACCTATGAGTGAGTTGGTATTGAAGATTGTTTTGTTGTTAACAACACTTGACAACTTGTCAATGGCAAATTGGGTTAGTTGCGTTCAACTCGTATTCGTGAATCGCCAAAGAGTTTTAATTTGTGTTTTAACTGTTTTGACAAATCATGGACACGTCAATTGGATCATCGTCCACTTTGATCAAGTTGCGTGAATTTCTCGCAACTGAGAAAGAGGACACTCGGAGGTGGTTGCGCGCTGAGATGGATCGACTCGTGGATCCATTGGTCGATTCGATCTTCAACAGACTCGAAACCAAATTTACCAATGCACTTGAACCCAGACAATCGGATCATGTTGGTGACTGTGACCAATTGATGAATCACGATGGCCAACTCGAACCACCACATTTTCAAAAGTCTCAACCAGTACTTTTAATTCTCAGACCATCAACTTCTTCCATCTCACCTTTCAATCCAACTCCATCTCATCTCAACCAACAACATCAGAGTGCTCATTATTCTTATACAAAACCAAATGTGCCAATTCATTGTAATGAAAATGCAAATCAACATTTTGAAATGGAACCTTTCGTTGAAATCACAATGTCCACAAATTCTAAAGTCAACCTTGAAGCACTTTCTAATCAATCATCAGGTCAAGCCCAACATCTCACAGATTTGTCTGCCACAACTGAGAATGATGAACAATCCCACCACAACATGAATGATCAAAATTTGAATGATGGAAATGTAGAGGAAGTTGATGATGATGATGGGATTTGTGAATGTGATGAGTGCGTCAATGGAATTGAGATTGAGGAAGATGTTGAAGATGATGATGATGACAGTGTTCGATTGATTGAAGATGTAGTGGGTGAACAAGAAATACCACAACCTGCGAAGAGACCAAGATTGGTCTCAACTCAACAAATCAATGTACAACCAGAGGTGGGTAGTCAACCACTCGAGGAAGCCCAACCGAACCAAATGAACAATCAAAACAAACAATTCATCACTGTGAGTCTTAATTGTACCAAGTCAAATTGTCCGTATGCCACAGACGAACACAAGCAAGCAGTTGACCAACTCCACGCTCACCTCAAGTATGAACATTTGGTTGGTCCAAATCTATGTTTTGTCAAGAATTGCAAACAATCATTCTACAGTCAGTAAGTTTGTGTTTCGTGTTAATGTTCAAACTGACTCGGTTTTTGTTTCAGTCATATTCTAGGTCGCCACATCAAGCAGGTTCAAAGCAGCATTACCCAATGGAACTGTGACAAATGTGACAAACATTATTCTTCATACCTGATATTGTCTCAGCACAATAACCAGTATCACCAGCTTGGAAAATTTCAGTGTACATTTCCCTCGTGTACTTTCACGGGGATATACAAAATACAAATGTACAATCATTATTCGAATCAACACAAACCCATTTTGATGTGCCGACAGTCTGGTTGTAACTTTAAAACCAAAAGACCATACAAACTCAAAGAACATCAACGAACCCATCTCGTCATCAGACCATATCGATGCAAATGGCCCAACTGTGACTATTCGGGTGCATTACAGAGCAACGCCATGCAACACATCAGGACTCATTTTCACTGGAGTAATGTGGCACTGTTCGCTAAAGCCGCGGACTACCTCGAGGTGGTCCATTCTCTTCTTTGAAACAGTATGATTTGCTCACAAACACATTTCATCTGTTATTGATTTGTCATACTACACTTCACTTAGCATGGAATATCATCGATGTTCAGTCTTAGGTGTACTGGATCTGTTTTATTAAGACATACATGTAGAAATAAATTGAATGTACAAACTTGCACAACATGCGTCATGTGGCCATCGAACAAGTTTGCGTGTTTGAGTTGTACGGTTGAAGTGATCCAACCACGAACATTGAGGAATTTTATTGATTCAAGTCAGTAACCTAACTCTTTCTCAACACTTTAAATCTATCCCAACAACACGGCAAAATCGATAAAGTGAATAGTGCAGGTGAATTCTCATTGAACCTATGAGTCAGTCTTGAAGATTTTTGTTTTGTTGTTAACAACACTTGATAACTGTCAATGACAAATTGAGTTAGTTGCTTCCAACCTGCATTCGTGAGTCGCATTTCAAATAAACTCGACCTGTCTGTTTTGAACAATTTAGACAAACTATGGACTTGTCAATTGGATCATCTTCCACTTTGATCATGTTGCGTGAATTGCTTACAGTGGAGATGGAGGGCACTCGGAGATCTCTGCGAGCTGAGATGGATCGACTCGTGGATCCAATGGTCGATTCGATATTCCACAGAATCGAAACAAAATTGATAAATGCACTTAAACGAAGACAATCGGACGTAAGTGGTGACAGTGGAAAATTGATGAATCACGATTATCAACCCGAACCAATGCAAATGCATCAATCCAAAGTCCCCATTTCGCAACCATCAACTTCAACTTCTTTCATTTCCTCTATAAGTCCAACAACATCTCATCAATTTGTTTGTAATGACAATTCCAACCAACAGTCCGAAATGAACCAACATTTAGTTCAGCCCACAACATCTCCAAATGCTCAAGTAAACTTTGAACAACTTTCCAATGAACCAACATGTCAAGTTCATTGTTCGTCAACTTTGTCTCAAACAATCGATGATGGACAAACCAATTAACACTTGAGCGATCAAAATTTTGTTGGTGAAGATGCAGAGAAAGATTATGATGGAGTTTGTGAATGCGATGATTGTGTCAATGGAATTGAGATTGACGAACAAGTTCAAGATGATGAGAGTGACAGTGTTCAATGGATTGTCGAAGGTGAATTACCTCCACCAAATTTGAAGAGACCGCGAATGGATTCAACTTCACAAAACAATGCACAACCTGAGGAGGCCAAGAAACCCCCGATCGATGAAGCCGAACCGAACAAAATGCCAAACAGTCAGTACAAACAATTGATCACTATCAGTCTTCAATGCCCCGAGTCTGATTGCTTGGACACATTCACCACAGACGAACACAACCAAGCAATTGATCAACTCAACCATCACCTGAAACAAGTTCATTCAATTAGACCGCATCGATGTTTTGTTAGGGATTGCGCACAATCATTTAACTATCAGTAAGTTTGTTTTGTTAGTGTCCCAACTAATATGGCTTAATTTTGATTTAAAAGTTTTATTCTACTTGACCACATCAAAGAGACTCACCGTGGCACCACAGAATGGCACTGTAACAAATGTCCCAAGCATTACAACACATATCAGACATTGTCTGAGCACAACAGTCATGTTCATCAATTTGGCCACTTTTATTGTGCATTCCCCTCCTGTACATTCACGGGAGAACACAGAAGAAAAGTGCTCACTCATTATAATTATCAACATAGAGACAAGCCCGTTTTGGTATGTCAAATTCAATCTTGTGACTATCGAACAAACAATCCAACCCTACTCAAGACACATCAACGAACCCATCTGGGCATCAAACCATATCGATGCAAATGGCCCAACTGTCTCTATGCAAGTGCATCAAAGTGCAACACTATGGCTCACATCAAGACGCACTTTAACTGGAATAATGTGGCACTGTTCGCTAAACCTGCGGATTACCTCGAGGTGGTCCATTCGGATATTCTCTTCTCGGAAACATGGTTTGAACATGGCTAAAACACATTTCATTTGTCATTGATTTGTAATGTACCCATAATATTCATGATTTCAAGATGACGACTATGCCTAACCTATATACAAAATACAAAATATACAATTTTAGAAATAAATAGAATGCACAAACCTGCACAACATGCGTCATATGGCCATCAAACAAGTTTGCGTTATCGAGTTGCACAGTGTGCAATGCACACTGCAATGGACAGTTGAAGTGCTCCAGCCACGAATTGAGGAGTATAGTCGATTCGAGTCCATAAAACTTACTCTCTTTCTCAATACTTTAAAACACTATCCAAACAACACGGCAAAATCGATTAAGTGAATTGTGCAGGTGAATTCTCATTGCATACCACAATTCTGTGAGTTGGTTGGCAAGATCGTTTTGTTGTTAACAACACTTGACAACTTGTCCATGACAACTTGAATTATTTGCAAAGCTATGGTTAGTTCTGTTCAACCTGCATTCGTGAATCGCATTTTAAAGAGACTCGATTTTTATCTGTTTGGTGTGTTGCCATTTGAACAATTTAGACAAACCATGAACTCGTCAATTGGATCATCGTCCACTTTGATCATGTTGCGTGAATTGCTTGCAGCGGATAGGGAGAACACGAGGAGTTCCTTGTTAGCTGAGATGGATCGACTCGTCGACCCAATGGTTGACTCGATCTTCAACAGAATTAACAATAAGTTGACCAATGCGTTTGAACGAAATCAATCTGAAGATGGTGGTAACGGTGGGAAATTGATGAATCATGATTACCGACTCGAACCACTACACGAGCATCAATCCGAAGTCTCTGTTTCCCAATCATCAACTTCAACATCGTTCATTTCCTCTTTTAGTCCCACAACTTCTCATCAATTTGTTTGCAATGACAATTCCCACCAACAGTCTCAAATTAACCAACATTTAGTTCAGCCCCCAACATCTCCAAATGCTCAAGTAAACTTTGAACAACTTTCCAATGAACCAACATGTCTAGTTCATTGTCCATTATCTAACGACCATCCTAGATGGACTAGAATCCATACTATGGAATGTCATCGACGTTCAGTCATATCTTAGGTGTACTGGATCTGTATTATTAAGACAGACATGTAGGAATAAATAGAATGTAACATGCGTCATAAGACCACCAAACGCCATCAAACACAAAACAAGTTTGCGTGATGGGGTTGCACAGTTGAAATGATCCAACCAAGAGTTGAGCAATTTTATTGATTCAAGTCAGTAAAACTTACTCTCTTTCTTAATACTTTAAAACTCTATCCCAACAACACGACAAAATCGATACAGTAAAACGTGGACATGAATTCTCATTGCGTACAACCTTTGTGAGTAGGTTGTGAAGACTGTTTTGTTGTTGACAACACTTGACAAATTTTCAATGACAAATTGGGTTAGTTATTCACGAGACATCTTGTAATTTTTTTCATTCTGATCTGAGAGTGCGCATAAAACCCATCTGTTCGTTAATTTAATGACTTAATGTCATTTGTGGCACTCGTTTGCTCTTGCGAGTTGAATTGAATCCTACAAATTAGAGAAGGTCATTTCGTGAAAAAGCTCGCTCACACTCACTCAAACTCATACCTCCGCTCATGAAAGCTCATACTATGACGCAATAGACCAAATGCAAAATACAGACTTGCACTGTGTGAACTCAAAAAGTGATGTTGAGGTTATTGACTATCCTGAGGGTGGTGAATCTTGTGGTGGTGCTGGATTTGGGATTGGAGAACCCTAAAACCCAAAATGGTGACTGGTGATGATGATTTTGGGAGTTGGTGGTTATTGACTATCCCGAGGGTGGTGAATCTTGTGGTGGTGCTGGATTTGGGATTGGAGAACCCTAAAACCCAAAAATGGTGACTGGTGGTGATGATTTTGGGGAGTTGGTGGTTATTGACTATCCCGAGGGTGGTGAATCTTGTGGTGGTGCTGGATTTGGGATTGGAGAACCCTAAAACCCAAAATGGTGACTGGTGATGGTGATTTTGGGAGTTGATGGTTATTGACTATCCCGAGGGTGGTGAATCTTGTGGTGGTGCTGGATTTGGGATTGGAGAACCCTAAAACCCAAAATGGTGACTGGTGATGGTGATTTTGGGAGTTGGTGGTTATTGACTATCCCGAGGGTGGTGAATCTTGTGGTGATGATGGAATTTGGATTGGGAAACCATGGAACCCAAAATGGTGGTTTGTGCTCATATCCCAAATGGAGATTCGGGTTTATCCACAATTGGTGGCTCTGGATTATCCCACAATTGGTGGTTCGGGATTATCCCACAAATGGTGGTTCGGGCTCATATCCCAAATGGAGATTCGGGATTATCCATAATTGGAGGTTCGGGATTATCCCACAAATGGTGGTTCGGGCTCATATCCCAAATGGAGATTCGGGTTTATCCACAATTGGTGGCTCTGGATTATCCCACAATTGGTGGTTCGGGCTCATATCCCAAATGGAGATTCGGGATTATCCATAATTGGAGGTTCGGGATTATCCCACAAATGGTGGTTCGGGCTCATATCCCAAATGGAGATTCGGGATTATCCCCCAATTGGGTTGCTGGTTTATAACTCATAATGGGTTGATGGAACCTATTTCCAAATTTGCCAATTTTCCAAAGCCCGAACCACCATTTGTGGGATAATCCCGAACCACCAATTGTGGGATAATCCAGAGCCACCAATTGTGGATAATCCCGAATCTTCATTTGGGATATAATCCCGAACCACAAATTGTGGGATAATTTAAAGCCACCAATTGTGGATAAACCCGAATCTCCATTTGGGATATGAGCCCGAACCACCATTTGTGGGATAATCCCGAACCACCAATTGTGGGATAATCCAGAGCCACCAATTGTGGATAATCCCGAATCTTCATTTGGGATATAATCCCGAACCACAAATTGTGGGATAATTTAAAGCCACCAATTGTGGATAAACCCGAATCTCCATTTGGGATATGAGCACGAACCACCATTTGTGGGATAATCCCGAACCACCAATTGTGGGATAATCCAGAGCCACCAATTGTGGATAATCCCGAATCTTCATTTGGGATATAATCCCGAACCACCAATTGTGGGATAATCCCGAACCACCAATTGTGGATAAACCCGAATCTCCATTTGGGATATGAGCACGAACCACCATTTGTGGGATAATCCCGAACCACCAATTGTGGGATAATCCAGAGCCACCAATTGTGGATAAACCCGAATCTCCATTTGGGATATGAGCACGAACCACCATTTGTGGGATAATCCCGAACCACCATTTGGAATATAAAGTCGAATCTCCATTTGGGTTATGCACCCAAATCTCCATTTGTGGGATAATCCCGAACCACCAATTGTGGGATAATCCAGAGCCACCAATTGTGGATAAACCCGAATCTCCATTTGGGATATGAGCACGAACCACCATTTGTGGGATAATCCCGAACCACCAATTGTGGATAAACCCGAATCTCCATTTGGGATATGAGCACGAACCACCATTTGTGGGATAATCCCGAACCACCATTTGGAATATAAAGTCGAATCTCCATTTGGGTTATGCACCCAAATCTCCATTTTGGGTTCCATGGTTTCCCAATCCAAATTCCATCATCACCACTGGTTTCGCAACCCTCGGGATAGTCAATAACCCCCAAGTCCCAAAATCACCATCACCAGTCGCCATTTTGGGTTTTAGGGTGCTCCAATCCCAAATCCAGCACCACCACTAGATTCACCACCCTCGGGATAGTCAATAACCACCAAGTCCAAAAATCACCACAATTTGTGTTTGCACGGTGTAAGTCTTTTCAGTCAAATCATTGGTATGAGCTTTCATGAGCTTTCATGAGTATGAGTGAGCGAGTATGAGCGAGCGCGTATGAGCGGCGACCTTCTCTACTACAAATCCAAATTATACCCAAAAGCGCCCCATTATTGGACTCAAGCTGAGTGTTATTGTAATCAAAAATTAAAACAGCCAAACTCAATTAAGCTCTCATCTGATTGTTGTAATCCAGATAATTTGCAAAATTTCCAACGCGTTCATTTTTGAGTTTTTTGTCACGTGATAAATTGTGCCTAATGATATATATGATCAAATTAAGAGAAACTTTCTCAAAAAAAGTGTATGATAAAAATTTCCGGTCCGACTAAATCAGTCCGAATATTCCTCAAAATTGTTTCATAAATCAAATAAGATTGTCTGGCAAGCCAGGCAAAGTGCGAGACTCTTAAAAATAAAATAGAAACTTGAACTATCAACTGAGAAACTTTTAAAACGACTTTATTTTATCCATTTTGATCACTAAAGAGGTGTATTAGGACCAATATTTTTATTTAAAATGTTCAACACATTTGTTCATCATTTTCCACATAGTGACCACAAAAAATCTTTTTTAAACTCGGCGCTACAAGAATTGGGCGTAATGTTCCATGGCGCCCAAGTTAATTTTGACCATTCGATTACATATTCTCACAAGTTTATCTATCTAAAATCTTTCAATTCTAGGTTGTACGGTTCTCTCAGAATACATTTGTCACCAGAATGGGCGTCATGATCCATAGAGCCCAGTTTTGGTGTGACTATTCGATTACATATAAACCCAAGTGTATGTATGCCAAATTAGATAATTTTAGGGTTTACGGTTCTCTCAGAATACAATAGTCCTCAGGATTGGGCGTCATGATCCATTGCGCCAAATTTTTTTCAACATTACAATTAGGCACACTCCAAAGGGTAAATATGCCAAGTTTGGTAGTTCTAGGGTTTGTGGTTCTCTCAGAATATGGACAAAGGTTAACAGACGGTCAGACAGACGGACACGATGGCTATAGCATAAGCTTACGACTCTAAAAGAGTCTCGCTAATAAAAACATCTGTCATATTTATTTAGCTAATTAACCAAAAACTTTCAACATTTCGTTTTACCTTCACTAACGATCCTCTCAATTAAATCATTAAGTGGAAATGTTTTGCCAAAATTAATAATCCAAATATAACAATTTAATTGATCCAATTGATCTACTGCCAATTGTCACAAAAGTTTATTTTTAGGAACAATTGGATACAATTCATTCATTGAATGATCGATCGATCTGGTGACCGAAATTAAACAATATATAATATTAGCATTATTCTGTGTCCTCTCAAGCAGAATATTCCAATATCTTGATTAATGAAGACAACTTGTTTTTTGTCCATTGTAATTCCAAAATGAAGTTCAACTTGGTGATCCTGGTATTCATACTATTTTGTAAGTATTTATTTTTTTCTGAAATAAATTTTGTTTTTTAAATTTTATTTTGAAAATTTGAATTCTCCCACTAGATTCTACCACAACCGGTCACAGTCAATTCAAGCCAAGAATAGTATCTGTGGCGAAGCGCATTCTGGCCCGAACCGCAATTGTGTTTGAGCACTTTCATGCCAAAAGCCTCCACATTGCCTGTAATGTTGAAGATGATCGCAAAATGATTCTACAATTACGAATTGTTTCATTTGAACTTTTCGTTCAAATTATGAGACTCGAAGCTGAGCAAAATGGAGTGAAGTTGAAGCATCTTGTTCATGAGATTGTCGGTGGTGAGCTGAGGCTGAGTGAACTGCTGCAAGCCTACTACGATCGTCATGTTCAACAGCCACAGAATGAGTCAAACGAACCGAAAGCGCCAAATGTTCTTAAAATGTGGCTTTGAACTCAAACTCAAAAATTGTTATTGTTGTTATTGCTATTTGACAATGAATTTTGCCATTTTGTTTTAGTTTTTTTTAATTTAAAATTATTCACAAAAAAAATTAATCAAAGCTGAATTAAAAAACAGTATTTCGACGATTTATTGAACAAGGTTGGATTTTTAAACAAAACTATAAAATTGTTTAACCTAATTCATATCTTCAACTCATATATCAGCATAAGGTAATTGTTAGTTAACATAGGGATAATCACAGTTTCAGAGACACAAATACAAATCATATATGAGAAAATTACGTATGTTTCATGATAATTTTTTCTTTACGACTTATAAAGTTTATTTATACCATTTCAAAGATTTTTGCCCTTGATTTCATCAGGATCTTGTTTAATTCCAACAATGTTGTAGTGTATGTTTTGACTTTATTATGGGTCTTGGTTTTAAACAGATAAATGTTAGTAAAATTGTAATCAAACAGTGCAACATGCGAATTAACATTTTATTTGTTTAATTGGATATATTTACGCAAGGGCGCACGGTTTTACGCTAATTGGCAGACTACTATATCTGAAAATAAAGTTCAATTTGTTAAATCATTTTCACTACAACCAACGAACAACAATAACATTCGACATTAGCCATTTTAATTGTATTTGTGTGTTTGTTCGAATAATTGTTAACATGTTAGTACAGCGCACTTTGCCTGTGAAAGTTGCACTGTGTAACTCGTACTGCCCAGTAATAGTCAACTGCTTTTGAGTTGATTTGTTTTTGTGTGTTTTCACTCTTACAAGGCCCTTGTGCTGTCTAAGTTGTACTCAGTCTGATCCATCAAATTGTTTCACTTGTTTGTGTCGTGTGATTGTGCCAAAATGTCACTCCCAGTTCAGCCTCTGTTGAGTCTGGTAAAGGCCAACGCGAATGGACTCAAATTGTTACTCAAAAATTACATTGATTTCACGGTGGACAATCAATTTGACCAACTCAAGAACAGTATTGTGCAGATGATTGAGTCTGGGCAGATTGACCTGAATGCATCAACTCAAGCCAACACCACTCATATGGATTCATCTGATGAAGAAGAAGATAATGTCGCGGATAGTGAAAGTTATCAAATTGATCCTCAAAATCCGGATGTCAATGTATCTCCATCAGTCCAACCTTCATCATCGCATCACCAAACTGCTCTATCCAATCCACCAATTGTACCATCGACACTGAACAATTCAAATGACCAATTTATAATAGATCAAATCACTTGCACACCAGCTCCTTCAGTCAATCACATCATCACCTCAGAAGTGATCAAACAAGAATGTCTTGATGAGAAAGATGATTGTGATTGTAAGGATTGTCTCAACCAAATTAAGCAAGAAGTTGAGGATATAGCTGATGTAGCAATTCAACCGAACCTTGACAATGGCCAACTATTGGGCAATTCAACTCGTGACATTCAAAATGTTTCAAATGAGAATGAATCTGCCCGAGTGGACACGCAAATTGGATTAGGCGAAGATGAGATTGAAGATCAATCTAGCGCTTCATTGGAGAATGATCTTAATCGTAATGTCATTGGCCAATCGAATCAATCTACTCGTAACGCAAATGATTTATCGTTATCGATCAACGAAAGTGAACAGCAAATTGACAATGTTTCCAAATCAATCAAACAGATTGCAAATCAACAGCAAAGCACTCAGTCTGTCCAGTTCGTCAATGAGAACAACCAAGCAATTCCATCAACCAGTGGACTACGATCATCAGGCAGAAAACGAATTCCAAAGAAAATGTTCAGTGATGATGATCAATCGAACAGTCAAGTGAAAAGTGACAAACGCAAAAGCACGACTCAATCGAGTGAAGCAGTGAAAAAAGTGAAGCCTCAAAACGTAGAGGTAATTGAAATAGACGAAGAACAACAACAAACAGTGACACTCGACAAAATTGTAACACTCGAATTGGACTGCACCGAACCTGACTGTAAGTTGACTTTAAAAAGTCTTGAATTGTGGAAGGAACATTTGGCTTATCACGGACAATTAGCTTACCAACGACTGTACGACAGTGCTCGATCCAACCAACAGTAAGTCAATGCCATTGCACTCTTTCAAGTTTCATTAATTTTTTATTTATTTTTCATTTCATAGCGGCCAGACCGAGTATCCCTGCACTGAATGCGATGTTGTGTGCAAATCCAAAGGTTCACTCACTAAACATTGGAAATTCAATCATCAAGCTGGAAAATTTAAGTGTTCAGACTGTGAGTTTGTGGCCAAGTTGTCGTGTGAAGTTCGCAATCATCAACTAAAGCATCCCGTGAGGAAAAAGTTTCACTGCACTCACGAGGGATGCGACATAGCATTCAAGACAAACTACGATTTGGAAAAACACAAACGAAGGCATAGCAAAGAGAGACCGTACAAATGTGCTTGGGGAAACTGTAAAGACACTTTTAAACTACGTTCAGAAGCACTGGCTCATGTTCGCTTTCATCATTTCAACATAGTCGATACACGTGATCCGCAGATGTATGTCCGACCATTGTGAATTACTGTAATCGACATTTTCGATGTGATGGATTTTTTTTGTTTACATTTATAGTTTTTGTTCAATTAAAACAGTTTTCAATTTGCTCGTACTTGAGAATGTTGATTTAATATGACTGTTCTTTACTATCTGGGGAACGAGGAATCGTACTGTGACTTTCGTGTGTTTTTTCAATTTTATAAAAATAGCTAACTGTTAGTTGTTAGTACAGCGCAGTGTGCCAGTGAAAGCTGCACTGTACAACTTGGACGGCAGCAATAGCAACAGCTGCTGCCTGTTTTGAGTTGGTTTGTTTGTTGTTGTGTCTGGCTGCTGCCTCTCTCGCATGCTCTCACATTTCTGTCCAATTTGATCTATTTCACTTGGATTTGTTTGTTTCTCTCTTTATTTTGGTGTTCCAAAATGTCACTCCCATCATCTCATCATCCTCTTCTTCGTCTGGTTGAAACCAACAAGAATACCCTCAAATGTGCCCTCGTCAAGTACATAGATGTCACGGTGGAACAACAATTTGGCCAACTTAGGGACAGAATTGTGCACTTGATTGAGTCGGGTGAGATTGTCCTGGACAATGTCCAACGAATGTCTACACAAACCAACACCACTCAAGTCAATTCAACTGATGCAGATGATAATGAAGATATCACGGATAATGAAAGTTATCATCAAATTAACCCTCAAAACCGTAAAATCAGTGCATCGGTTCAACCATCACTATTAAATCATAACAAAACTGTTCCATCGAATGCATCATCAATTGCACCACCGACTATGAACACCAAATCAAATTTGTCAACACATCAATCCCTTGAATCCGAGAATCAAATCGCTCCCTCACCAATTGGCTCAGTCAATCCCATCACCACTGAACCAATCATGATCAAACAAGAGGAATACGATGACGAGGACGACGAATATGAATGTGAAGATTGTGTCAATGGAGTTTGTCAACTAAATCATGATTTTGTTCTCGAAAATGATGCGTCAGAAGGAGATGACTCTGAAATTGGATTAGGGGAAGAAGATGATCAACAAAATATTGTACGCGATCCAATACCCATCTCAGATGATGACCCAAATCAATCTGCATCCGAAAATACCCGTGATTTATCGTTGATAAGTGGACAGCAAAATATTACTCTCAGTGTTCACAAGTCAACCAGACAATTGACTGAACAAGAAGAACCATCAACGAGTAGTGGCCTACGATCATCCACTAGAAAACGAACTCAAACGAAAGTGTTCACTTATAATGATCAGTCGACTAATGAATTGAACAAGCGCAAAAGCAAATCAAAAAGTAAAGCAGCAAAAAGAATTAGATTTGGAAACGATGATGATGGCGATAATGAAGTTGATAAACACAAATATGTTGTACTCCAAGTGAACTGCACCGTCCGTGGCTGTAAGACCATTTTGACTAGTACACAAATGTGGAGGCAACATTTGTCCTCTGTCCACGGACAGAAGCCTTACAAACAACTCGAGGACAAGCATCGGTAAGTGTTCACTGTTTGTGTCTGTTTTTCATTAACGATTTCATTCAATAGCGGCAAAGTGGACTATCCCTGCACTGAATGTGTCAGTGTTGGTATAAGTTGGATGTCAATCACTTCACACTGGACACAGTATCATCAAGCAGGCAAATTCAAGTGCAGTGGCTGTGAGTTTGTGGCCAACTTTAGAGAGGAAATTTACAGACATAGGCGGAATGGTCACAAACAGATTGAGGATTCATTTAGCCAACTTCCGATTAATGAGTTCGATGATGATGATTGGTTCGACGAGGATGAAGAAGAAGATGAGGAAGAAGAAGATGTAGTTGAGTATGTCGATGAAAGTGAAGAAGAAGATGATTCTGAAATTGGATTAGGCGAAGAAGATCAACAGAATGCTTCATTAGTATCCGATCCAATAATCCTCTCAGATGACGATGAATTGATCGATGACTCGAATCAATCTAAAAATACCCGTGATTTATCGTTGATCAATGAAAGTGACCAGCAAATTCGCAAGTCAACGAGACAGTTGACTAAACAAGTTGCATCATCATCAACGAGTAGTGGACAACGATCATCGAATAGAAAACGAAACCAAACAAAAGTGTTCCCTTATAATCAATCGACTAGTGATTTGAACAAGCAGGAAAGTGATTCACGTAAAGCCGTAAATGAAGGAAATGAGCTTGAAAACGATGATGAAATTCAACAAGAAGATGATGGCAATGATAAAGTCAAACTCAAAATTGTGATACTCGAATTGAACTGTACCGAACCAGGCTGTACGGCCACTTTGACTAGCATGGAAATGTGGAGGCAACATTTGTCGACTTGTCACGAACAAATCGACCCTTACAAACATATCGAATTTGTCAATGCTCGACACAACCATCGGTAAGTGATTGAATTCAATTGATCTCATTAATTTTGATTTCATTTTTATCATTTGTATAGCGGTCAGAAGATATATCCCTGCTCTGAATGTGACTTTGTGGGCAAAAAGCTGATTGAACACTAGGGGTAGGTGAACTTCTCATTTTTGAGAAATAAGTATCGGCGAGCCGTAGAAAACCTGTCACTATGGTCCAATATCAAAACCTGAAAGTTTGGTTCGGATCGGTGAAGGTCTAGGTGCGCCTAGACGATCCAGAGTGCTGGAACAGGCCATTTTTGTCAGTTTCAATACTAACATTGGGCTTCACTGCACGTTTCTGGTTCAAAATGGCCGACTTTTATGATCGATCCTTATAAAGCACACCATAAGCTTTCCAAATCACTATCATATGTCAAATTTGGTCAACTGAGTCAAAAGTTATAGCCAAAAAACCGATTTGTCTTCATTGAATCCTCAATGTCAATGCTTTCCCAATGCTACAATGGGCAAATATTGAGATTGTTTGTTTGGCGTGTTCTGAGATAAAATCTTAGGGTTTCTGGCATGGAAACGGTTCAATAGCTTTCCACGAGTATCCCAGAATTATTACAAAATTATCTGGCGAAGCCCAGGTGTTCCAAAACTTTGGGAAAGGAACCAAAAACCATTATTTTGAAAAAATGCATTTGATATGTAAAAGTTTGAGTTTAGCATAAAACTTTTAAAAATATCAAGTTTAAATAATTCTGAGGTTATGAACCGGATAGATTCCCCATTTCGCAATAGGATTCTAACCCACAATTGGGGTACCTGGAGGATTCCCCAATTTGAAGCTTGATTCTATCCCACAATTGGGGGACCTGGAGGATTCCCCCAGTCGTAGCTGGATTCTAACCCACAATTGGGGTACCTGGAGGATTCCCCCAGTCGTAGCTGGATTCTATCCCACAATTGGGGTACCTGGAGGATTCCCCCAGTTGTAGCTGGATTCTAACCCACAATTGGGGTACCTGGAGGATTCCCCAATTTGAAGCTTGATTCTATCCCACAATTGGGGGACCTGGAGGATTCCACCATTTGGTTGAATCTTTTTTCCTATACAATGGTCGGGGTTGATTCCCTAATCGGATAGTTGCAATTCATCAACTAATTAGCGGATCGGGAACATTTTCAAATTGAGTCGTTAGATCTCTCCCCCAATTGGCGGTATAGGAAGTTTCATCTGTTGGGCTCTAATTGGTTGTTCGATTAGTCCCATAAAATAAAGTTCCAATCTCACAGCAAACGGGTGATAAGGTTTAGCTACCCTACTGGTGAAACTATTCTATTCAACATATGGTATATGACTAAACCACGTAATTTGGAAATAAAATTCAATAACCTATTTTAGAAAATTCGTCAGGTCTACAATTGTGGGATAGAATCCAGCTACAACTTGGGGAATCCTCCAGGTCCTCCAAATGTGGCATCGAATCTATTTGCTCATTTGGGAACTTCTCCTCGTTCACCAATTGTTGGTCATAATCCATCTGCACATTTGGGAACTTCTCCTCGTTCACCAATTGTGGGTCATAATCCATCTGCACATTTGGGAACTTCTCCTCGTTCACCAATTGTGGGTCATAATCCATCTGCACATTTGGGAACTTCTCCACGTTCACCAATTGTGAGTCATAATCCATCTGCCCATTTGGGAACTTCTCCCCGTTCACCAATTGTGGGTCATAATCCATCTGCACATTTGGGAACTTCTCCACGTTCACCAATTGTGAGTCATAATCCATCTGCCCATTTGGGAACTTCTCCCCGTTCACCAATTGTGGGTCATAATCCATCTGCACATTTGGGAACTTCTCCACGTTCACCAATTGTGAGTCATAATCCATCTGCACATTTGGGAACTTCTCCCCGTTCACCAATTGTGGGTCATAATCCATCTGCACATTTGGGAACTTCTCCCCGTTCACCAATTGTGAGTCATAATCCATCTGCCCATTTGGGAACTTCTCCCCGTTCACCAATTGGGGGTTATAATCCATCTTACCATTTGGGAACTTCTCCCCGTTCACCAATTGGGGGTTATAATCCATCTTACCATTTGGGAACTTCTCCCCGTTCACCAATTGGGGGTTATAATCCATCTTACCATTTGGGAACTTCTCCCCGTTCACCAATTGTGGGTCATAATCCATCTGCACATTTGGGAACTTCTCCCCGTTCACCAATTGTGAGTCATAATCCATCTGCCCATTTGGGAACTTCTCCCCGTTCACCAATTGGGGGTTATAATCCATCTTACCATTTGGGAACTTCTCCCCGTTCACCAATTGGGGGTTATAATCCATCTTACCATTTGGGAACTCCTCCCCGTTTACCAATTGTGGGTCATAATCCATCTGCTCATTTGGGAACTTCTCCCGTTCACCAATTGTGGGTCATAATCCATCTGCTCATTTGGGAACTGCTCCCCGTTCACCAATTGGAGGTCATAATCCATCTGCTCATTTGGGAACTTCTCCCCGTTCACCAATTGTGGGTCATAATCCATCTGCACATTTGGGAACTTCTCCACGTTCACCAATTGTGGGTCATAATCCATCTGCACATTTGGGAACTTCTCCCCGTTCACCAATTGTGGGTCATAATCCATCTGCCCATTTGGGAACTTCTCCCCGTTCACCAATTGGGGGTTATAATCCATCTTACCATTTGGGAACTTCTCCCCGTTCACCAATTGGGGGTTATAATCCATCTTACCATTTGGGAACTTCTCCCCGTTCACCAATTGGGGGTTATAATCCATCTTACCATTTGGGAACTCCTCCCCGTTTACCAATTTCAGGTTAGAGTCTATTAGGTACATATGCTCAGAGTTATTCAACCTTAAAATTCCATTAAGTTTTATAGTAAACTTAAACTTTTGCTTACAATGCCTTTTTATGAAAAATATTGGATTTTTGACCGGTTCCCAAGGTTTTGAGACTACAAGGACTTACCCAAAAATTATGAAAAAATTCTGGGATACTCGTGGAAAGCTATTGAACCGTTTCTATGCCAGAAACCCTAAGATTTTATCTCAGAACACGCCAAACAAACAATCTCAATATTTGCCCATTGTAGCATTGGGAAAGCATTGACATTGAGGATTCAATGAAGACAAATCGGTTTTTTGGCTATAACTTTTGACTCAGTTGACCAAATTTGACATATGATAGTGATTTGGAAAGCTTATGGTGTGCTTTATAAGGATCGATCATAAAAGTCGGCCATTTTGAACCAGAAACGTGCAGTGAAGCCCAATGTTAGTATTGAAACTGACAAAAATGGCCTGTTCCAGCACTCTGGATCGTCTAGGCGCACCTAGACCTTCACCGATCCGAACCAAACTTTCAGGTTTTGATATTGGACCATAGTGACAGGTTTTCTACGACTCGCCGATACTTATTTCTCAAAAATGCGAAGTTCACCTACCCCTAGTGTACAGTACTGTCAATCTATTTTGGTTTAATCTCAATTTGATCTTTGAGTGCGCAGACCAACGAGACATGATAAACGGATCATCACTAGTCAATGGGCAATGTTCTTGCTCCCATGCCCTACGGCCCTGTCAGTGCAGTCTGCCACATGTGTGCATGCACACATGCATGTGTTGGCCTTGGCAATATTGTGCCGGGTCAGGTTACTTGGATCGTGAGAAATGTTAATAGTGCGATATGCTAATCAATTGATCAGTGGTAGTTTTAAAGAGGCCAAGAGCGCTCTTTCTTGCACTGGGCGACCTTAGTTCGGTAACTGCAATTCTGACTAGAAAGCTTATCTTTGAACACTTAAATTGTTTTCATGAACTTCATCATTTTCACAGTGAAATTCACACATTGATTTAGACAACATGTTGAGCAAAGTTCATGCCTTTGATGAGAAACAGATGTCCACTCTGCAGTGACAAGTTGTATCTTTGCACAGTCAAAATGTCACTGACAACGTGATAACGTCTATAAATAAATAAATAAACCCTCCTGTTCTCTCATCGATATCTCCTTTATGTCTCCAATCTTTGCACGCCTCTTTAGTCGTTTTCGGTCAGTTTTTCCTTTAGATGGCCTCAGTTGGGGCAAGACTGCTTGGTAGAACCAATCGCTTTCTCAGTAAGTCACTTGTCGTCCCATATAACAAGTCTACTTATTCATGTGCCAAACTGAGCATTAATGCTCCCTCAGAAAACTAAGTGCAAAACATCTAAATTGTGTGTCAATTGTTGCATCAATTCTCAGTCGGCAATGTCTCTACTCCACGATGATGCCTTCCTGGCTCACTTATCTCAATGCAAAGCCAAGCAACAAGTGAACAGCATGATCGATGCAATCTATGCCAAAGTGCTGCTCGATCTCGAACTGTGGCTCAACAAGCACGAGAGCAATCATTCGGTGCACGCACTTGCACTAAATCACAATGAGCCAAACGGTGAACAGTTGCAATCTATGTTAACAAATACTCAACAGATACATGAAAATGTCAACTGTCCCCCTTCACTGCCTTCGTCTCATTCTCAACCCCACTCGAATCATTTGTCAATCAAGAGCGAAATCGATTCTGACCGTGAAGAGAATGTCACTGACTACAACTTTCCTGGTGAACGGCCACTTTGGCAACAAACACCCGAACCGCTTCAACCGACTCACTTAATCACTGCTCACTCTTTATCTTTCTCAATTGGAGAGAATGAAAGTGCTTCTGATGGTGAAGACAAAGATGACGATCAAATTGAAGTTGACTCCCGAGTGATTCAACACAATTTGAATAAAAAATCTGCCAATGATCATAGATACTGGCCAGCTAACAATGAAATTGATGGTGACGTTCAAAACATGGAAAACAACAGAATTGCCGAATGTTATGACTATGAAGTGTGGAATGGATTGCCTCAAAACGTTTTAACTCAACATCCGATAGATCAACATACAAACATGCACTTTGACGACGAAGAAGAGTACGACCAGGAGATATTGGACGAAGTGAAGAGAGGTGAGATTGAACAAAGTGAAATGAATTGAATTGATGATTTGATTTGATTGACAGAAATTGAAGAGGAAGAGGAAATGAAACTAAGGGAGAATGAACTTGAGGGTGGAGATGAGAGACATGATGAAGGCGACCGAGTGGGAAGTGAACTAAGTGAGGGTGAGCAGTTTTAATGTTTCGGTGTATTCTCATTATGTTTTATTAGCTAACGACACTCAATCTACTTTTGGAGAACATTTTCAACACAATTCAGATGAATCTATGGTGATTCAACAAGAGGAAAGTGATGCAAACAATGCAATTGGAGAGGAATCAATTGGCACTGAATGCACTACTAATCCAATTCAACCAAACATTGCCCAACCAAATCGTCATTTGCAATGTGCACATTGTCACAAATCATTTTACTGCAATTCCAAATTGCAGACACATCTTCGAGTACACACAGGTGAACGTCCATTTCCATGTGACCTGTGTGACAAACGATTTAGCGAGCGAGGCACTTTAACAAAGCATCAACTGATTCACCAAAATATAAAACGTTTTCAATGTAATGAATGTAAAAAACAATTTACTCGAAAACACCATCTTGACTCACATCTTCTAAGACACTCCGGAGATCGACCATTCAAATGTCGCCATTGTGAAAGATTGTTTGTTACATCTAGCGCTCGGAAAACGCACGAACAAGCCAAACATTTGCATGTGAGACCATTTCGATGCAAAGTGTGTGGTCATACTGCCACTGAATGTGCAAATATTATCAAACACATTCGATTTAGACATTTTGGTTTGCCTAAAACAATCAAAGAACAACGAGCACGCAACATCATCGATGAACGAGATCCGAGAGAGTTGGTTGAGAAGGTGAGACTCACTTTGTGATTGTCAAAGCGTTTCGATGCAATGATCACCGATTGTATGAATGATTTGAAATACCAATTTGAATAAAAATGTTTAATGCTGTATTCATATTTCATTGTCGAGCGTAAGCGAAGACTAAGGTACAACATTTTCGATTCTTGTACGGATAACTCCTCCTACATTTCTCAACCGATTTGCATCAAATTTGGCTAAAGTGCTTAGAATACCTTCTAGATGTCCTGTTCAACCTTGGTTTTTGCGAAAAATGTTTTTTAGATATCGCTGCCGAACAAATCTCTGATAAAAAAGATCAAAGCTTGTGGCCCCATTGTTGGGTCACATGTCCAACAATGAGTGCAACAATGGCAATGGAAAATTTTGTCACACGCAATATGAAAAGTGTGTTTTGGGTCGTTCTAAGTATGATTAGGTGGTTAGGTGGTTAAGTGGTTAGGTGGTTAGGTGGTTAGGTGGTTAGGTGCTTAAGTGGTTAGGTAGGTGTGTTTAGGGAGTAGAGTTAGGTCGGTTAGGTGGTTAGGTATATGTTTTGTTTTCGCTTACACTCGACTTTTCCCCCATAATGTCAATTTTGGGAACATTACTTTCAAAATACATGCCAAAGCTTCAAATTTAGCACCCGCAGGGCCCACTAGTAATATAGAATATTACTGTTTGCATTTCACTATTTGCAAACACAATATATGCAGACTGAATCAAAAATTTGTAAGGAACTACATCGATAAACAGAATTATCAATAGATTCTGAATAGAACGGTCGTGATCATCACACACCTGGCAAGTTTGATAATTTGAGTGACAATGTACCGAACTCAATACTTTTCAATTAAAAAAAACAATGTTTCCAAACGTTTTGCCACGATTAAACTACATTCATAGAATACTTTAACCGGTTAGTCAAATGTATGCCATATGTGGGCCCCAATGCTAATAGCGCCAATTGAGACAGATATCGCCATCTATTTGCATGTTATGTTACAACTGGAGTTCTTTTGTTTATATGCCTCACTTGTTAGCATGCCATGCCTGTTGGACTGTTCGCAGGGATTTTTAGTCGCTAGACTTGATGTTTACCTTCAAATCATTTATTGTTTCACCGCGAATTGATTATATTTAAGTTATTATCATGTCATCTATTGTACCTCAATGTGTGAGTGTATCCGTGTTGGCTGAATTGCTGGCAACCTCGAAGGATGGCACTCGTGGGTTGCGAGCTGACAGTGAGTGTGAGATGGACCGACTCGTGGACCCAATGCTCCACTCGATCTTCAACAGACTCACAACCAAATTGACCAATGTACTGGAACGAACTCAGTCGGGTGGAGGCGGTGACTGTGAACAGGTTGGGAATGGAAAAACATGTCTTCACAATCAATCAACCGATGCACAAATACATCAGTCAGCTACTTTTGATTCTATTTCCAATCAACTATTGAGGTTTGTGTCTATCAATATCAACTATTCAATAATATCTTTTCAATTTACTTTCAGCTGTCAATCTCAACCCATGACGATCAAGAAGGAAATTTAACCAATATCAATTGATCAAACATCTTCGTATAATCCAGTTTTGTATAACCAGAATTTGACAGATCAAAATTGGAATCATAATGAGGAATGTGAAGAATATCAAATTAACTTGGCAGACAGTGAGATGCAATACAAATCTCAACAACTCGCTCACATTAAGCACAATGAACATGAAGACGAAGAATGTGATTGTGAGGAATGTATTGATGGAGGAGTTGAGGTGAAGAAAGATGAAGAGCACCAAAAGGACGAAGAATCATCTCGATCTTTGAAGAGACCAAGACTGGACACAACTCAACCAAACATTGCACAAGCAGAGGTGGCCAGACTGTCCACGAGACTTCCAACGGATGAAACACAGTTGAACGAAGATACGAGACATGATGAAGAAGGTGACCAAAATGGAAGTGAACAGAGTGAGGGTGAGTTTGTCTTGAATGTTTGCAAAGTATTCTCATTGTTGTGTTCATTAGCTATTGAGCCAATGCCACCAGATCAAACATATTCGCATAATTTAATTTTGTATAATCGATTGAACCAGAATTTGGCAGATCAAAATTGGAGTAATAATAAGGAATGTAACAATCATCAAATTAACTTGACAGACAGTGAGATGCAACAACAGCCTCAACCTCATCAACTCGTTCACATTAAACACAATGAACATGAAGACAAGGAATGTGATTGTGAAGAATGTGTTGATGAAAAAATTGAGGTGAAAGAAGAAGAATATGATGAAGATGACCCAATGGACGAAGAATCATCTCTACCTGTGAAAAGACCAAGACTAGACACAACTCAACCAAACAATGCACAAGCAGAGGTGGCTAGACGGTCTTTAAGGCAATCAACTGATGAAACACAAACGAACGATGATACGAGACAAGAAAGTGACAGAATGGGAAGTGAACAGAGTGTGGGTGAGTTGTTGTGTTAAATCTAACTACATTAAAGTAATTTTGAAAATCGTGGTGGTCATCGTGTCGGGCACAAGCATGGTGGAAGGTACGAGGCATACGTGCATGCGCAGTAGAGAAATGAAATGAATCCATCAATGGAAACATATCCATGGTTATGACCCTTGACCCATGGAACCGAGAAAGTTTCCGGAATTTTTTGTAAACTTACGGGAACTTTCCCAGATACGTTTTGAAAAATCAAAATTTCCGGGAAGTTTCTCAACTTTTCTGGAAACTTTCCAATATACTGTAGAAGGTACGAATTTGGACAGTGGAACTATGACACATACTAGTCGGACCCTCCTCCTCCACATGTCACTATACCCTAAACATGTACATACACCAACACGCATGCGCACACACGAAGCAATCGAAACAACGGACACACACGACCGTTGCTCATTCTCGGCTCGACTTTCGTATCACTCACATCTACAAGGTCTCTGTTTGTAATCTCGATATTGCCTTCTTCTGATATCGTGTTTATTCTATCGATAAAGACTTATTCCGATTAAAGGTCACACTAGGATACACACAATTGTTTCTTATGCAACTTTTGACGCTAGATATTTTTTGGTATTCTCAATATTTGAAAATTGGTTTTATTTTTGAGACATTCCTCTGGAAATTGCTCTGCCATGTTGGTTTTGTAGTGGACAAAGACGGCATTGTTCTATGGTCACTCATTTGATTCCCTTTTCAATTTTCACATGTTTATCGAATTCTTCACTTGCAAAAATTATAACATAAAAACAAAAGATCGCGTAAAAAATGAGTTAATGTGCAAACGTGAGTGTGTGCCTTTGTGTGCATCTAAAAACACAATCGCGATTCTACTAATTTCTATTCTAATCTCGACTCGAACCTTAACTCTAACCCTAGCTCCAACTCCAACCCCATTCCAACCAGTTCAAATAACACAAACACAAACAAAGGAAACGATAAAGGTCAGGAGTGTCGGTCTAAGTTTTTCGATTGTGACCATGCTTTGTGCGATCCATTGAGTTGTCTTTTGCTCTTTCTTCGCGGTGATGAAGAGTGGTACATTGGTCGTCGTGCCAATGATGATCCAAATTCTCTATCGCTGTGGTTTCCAAGTTCGGTAAACCCGACTGTTTGGTCACAATGACATGCATTCCGAAGCGGCCTGATTTAGGCAGTAAAACGCAGTACAGTGTTGACGATATGTGTTTCGAATCAAGGCAAAACATTTCTTTAATGATCTCGGCAAGAATAGTGTGTTCTGGAATGATCTTGCCTATGTTGTTGTTGTTGAATTCCAAAAACGAGATTTGCCGCACATGCACGTTGACAGTCCATTTACATTACCATACATTATGTGAAAAGATGTACGATGTACCATTTGTTTTGGATGTTAAAATATATATCATGAATTTGAATTTTATCTTAATTTTCCCATTTACTTCCAAAGGAACATTGGATAATTTCATATTTGGCAAAGATGAAAATAAACCAATATGACATGATCATATATGAGGTAAGATCAATCAAATCAAGGTAATGAAAACAAAAATTTTAGGAAGTGTGTTACATTCCAATACTATCAATCCAAGCAAGTCGTCGTGATGGGATCGCTCAAAGGTAGAGAGTGTGACAGGCGCAGTAGAGACATTCTGACACTTTAAATGCAACGGGAGAAGCGGACAACTCCCCGTTGCTTGCAACGGGGGGTTTTAACAAGTTAACTGCAAACGCGAGCAGTGAGCGGAGTGAAACGGAGCGAACGCGAAGCGTTTGGGTTAACTTGTTATTAATGTTATTTCACAAAGTATTCTTATTGTTGTTTCAGCAACCATCGAACACTATGAATTGCAAGTTCAATGCTTGGTTCAACACAATTCAGATGAATCTATGGTGATTCAACAAAAGGAGATGGATGCAAACAATGCAATTGGAGAGGAATCAATTGCCACTGAATGCACTACTGATCCAATTCAACCAAATCATCATTTGCAATTTTCAGTCTAAAAATCATTAACAAGTGAAATAATTCAATTATGAAGGTTAGAAGCAATACAAATATAATTTCAAATTTTTAAGCTAGAAAGTTTGTCAAGAGGGATAGGTTTGAAGGGCCTAGATTGTCTGACAATTGTATAAATAAGCACAAGTTGATTTTAAAGAAACTTACTCTGCTTTTCTATATTACAAAGTGTTTTTCATTGTTTAAAATAAATAATCTCTGATTTTTTAATCAATTTTCTTTCAGAAATAATTTATAAATATTAACAAATCTATTCCATTAAAATGTTGTATTTTTTTACAGATACATTGTCAATTTTATTTGGGACAGGAAAGGCTATATCGCCAAGGTTGATGCTTCAATTACAAGCAGGAAGGAAAAAAGCACTGTACCAACTGATTCTCCAAAAAACTTTCAAACATTTGACGCTTTGTTTTATGCGACACCAATGTACACGGAATATATTCCTAATTCAGCCGAATCCGAAAGGAAGCCTGAAACTGCTCCGAACAATGGCCAACAAGTCTGTGTAGGAGTAAATTGTGTTACACAATAAGACTTGTACAATATGACACAACAATAGTAAAACGTACACTGTGTCGTAATGTCACAATACTCACTCATCAAAAATTTAATTTGTTGTTATTGCCTTAGAAAATAATATTTTGTAGTAAAAAAATTGTCATCTATTCTTGTATTTTCATTGAGGAAATCGCTTTCCATTGCAAAACATTGGACAAATCTGAACTGAAATTTGAGATTGTGAAAGCACATTGCACATTGTACGTTACTGGGTACATATGGCAAAGGACAATCATGAATGTGACTTTCTACGCACAGGTCTTGTGATATATCAATTGAGCAATAGTGAAAGTTGAGATGTGTTGATATATACCGAGTGTCCTTGGTGTTTGTATTAGTAAGAGATCAATGAACAATGCACATTTGCGTGTTAGCAATCACAACTCGCCAACAGTTGCTAAATGGCTCATTTAACATGAATGTACTCATGTTTTTGCAATCAAAGTTCACAAGTTTGTATTTTTGAATTCGGGACAGAAATCGGTTCAAATTTCATTTTTAGTGGAATAATCAAAGGCAGTAGAAGTCATGAGTCATGAGTCATGACAACAGAAATCAGTTGATGAACAACTCAGAACATCTTTTATTTCAAATTTTGTAAAAACAAACAAACAAAAGAGCAAACGAGAAAACTTATTCGAATATATGAACTCGTGACGTTACATTTATTTATTTATTTCACTTTAAATTACATTTACATTGTCAGTTTAAACCGAGGATTCAATGTCTCGAAGGCCAATGTCCGACTTGTATTTCCGAATTTTGGGATTTTCGGGCAGGCGGACAAGTAATTCGGTAATTTCTGATTTGTAATTACCGATACTTGATGACTGAATCGGATCATTGGTTTTGGAGGACAATGTTAGTGGTGATGTTGGTGAACTAGTGCTGGAAACATTATCGTCGCTGAATTGGCTGTATCGAATGTTGGTCTTATTGTAAAGGTACAAATTGATTACAATCGACATAAACAAACCAGCCACCAGTAGTAATATTAAAATAGTAAGTAAATTGTTTGGACATTCAACTGGAAATGGTACGATTGTGTTGATAATATAATCGTCAAGTTTTTGCGTTATATAATCAACTACAACACTTTCGATGTACTCAAAAGTGTATACCTTTACGTTGCCATATAGATGAATGTCCTTTCCGTCGGTGTAGCCAGCGAGAAGATGCGGAAGGTCTACTTCACTACAAATGCGATCATCTTTTGGCCACATTCTGTACAGTGCAATCGTACGGCATTCTTCGTCTCCACAATTTGACATACACAGTTGCAACTGTTTCACCAAATGAAAAGTGTTGTCAGTTTTGTTGTATTTGTACTTCTGTAAATGGCCAATGCCGTTCATGTTCAGGATAACGTTCGGTTCATTGGTGGAGATGAGAACATGCAGATGCAATTGAGGATAGAGAGGATGACTAAATCGGAATTTCTCCATTTGTACATTTCCGTCTTCCAAATCAACCAAAATTGCTTCATATGTCGAATTATTTTTGAACTCATGGCTACCGTGCTCAAAGATCAAAATAACATTCCGATTTTCAAGTTTCATTATGATGCACCTTTTGTTACAGACAGACCAACGCCAAAAGTTCTCAAACGCATACAGCTTGGGCCATTTTGCTGAAAGATCCTCTCGGATCACGGAAGACATGTCGATAAAGGAATGCGAATACTTGTTCGGTGCGAATTGATACACAGTAGATCGATTCTTTTCAAAATCGCCAGACATGATCACTAGGTGATTATTGAGTATTCCAGTCAAAAAAACATCGTCTTCAACAAATTCCATCATGAGATGTTGAGTGGACTAGAACAAGAATGAAAATTGAAGGTTAGAAAAAGAGGTCTAGCAATTTTTTGCAATAGTACAATAGATTTTTGCAATAGTGTTGAAGATTCTTACAGGAATTTGCAATTGTAATAAATTTGGATTTTAAATTTAATTTAAATAACCTAAAGCCAATCCTACACAGCACCAAACCTACTTAACCTACCAAACCTACCTAGTCTCTCAATTATTATTGTCAAATCATTCACACAACCAAAATTATTGTCATTCAAACGGACATTCATTATTCATGCTCACAACCATTTCAAAGTCATTTGTAAAAACCTTGGAACACTGCGTGTTCACTTAAGTGCAAGCGCAGTGCATCTCTTTCTGTCACACAACCAACCTTAAAGTCATTTGTATTATGCTTTGCTTAATGCTCAATAAAATCAAACTTTGCGTCTAAAAAAACCTAACCTACCTAACCTACCTAACCTACCTAACCTACCTACAGTCCTGTTCATAATGATAGGTATTTTTGAAAAAGAGTGATATTTCCCAGAGGTCATTACCGAATTTCCGGAAATTTTTATATGTTAGACCTGGTCTTTATACAATACTAAATCAGTAAAAAAATTCTTATCTTAGCTTTAATCTTGAGAGAGATAAATATTTTTGCTAAAAAACTCACTTTTTGGCTGATCAAAATGATAGGTATTTTTTTGAATTTCGCGGTATTTTGATTTTTTTTCAATATTTCCAACGTTCTTTATGAATGGAAAACGTAATTTATAGTTATTCCTCTTATTTCTCTCTATCCACGTGATTTTTGTTTATCTAAATACTCGTTATTTTGTTGTTGTTATCGAACTTCCAACAAAACTCCAGAATGATACCAGTATTGAGCTTGAAAATTCCAGATTGAACCCGAAACAGCTTCTTTCATGGAATTAAAGATACATTTTACAGTATTTCGACTTAATTGAGATGAATGGTCAACATTATCTGTCAATGCTTAGAAGATTTCAACAATTATGGCATCAGAGAAAGTTCTGATTGGAAGCCGAAGTTGACTCCACGAGACCACCACCACATTTTGAATACTTCCAACAACTAAAAATAATTATCCAAACAAATTTATGACATAAACAATACGGAATTAACTACATAAACTGGTAACCAAGTTCCGAAAAAAGTTCAATAAGCGTTTAACATGGAAACAAAACAAAATCCGTGTTTGACTCTAAATAGCCCGAATTGAGTTTTTCCTGAATCACCAGACTTGGAACCCTGTATGGTGCAAAGTGATATTTTTGGACGAGAAAATGTGAAAATTACATAATCTTTATGAGTGGGACTCGTACAGGAACAATAAAAAGAAAAATCCCATTATTATTTTCAAATAGCAAAATGGTGATGGTTCACTGATGATCTGGTTCTCGAAAGTTTTGTACGGAAAGTTGGATATCAATGTTTGTGTGGACAAACAGAATAGTGCATATTACAAAGTAAGTCTTGGTGGTGCTCTTCTACCAAATGCATTCAAAATCATTAATCCAAAATGGATTTTCGTACTGATTAGCGCCTCGATTCACTCTTTTCATGAAAAAACTTTCTTGTGGGACGAAGATAATGTTTGGATTTTTTACTGGCCGACTCGAATCCTGGCAAGAATAACATCGGAAATGTCTGGAAAATACTTGCAAACTCTGTTTAAGCTCTGAATATAAAAATTCAAAACACTTTGCTAATGTGGGGAGCTGGAACAGTCGGATTAAACTCGAATGGACCAAATTGGACCAAAAGTTGATCCAAAAACTATTTGATGGTGTTAAAGTTCAGATATTTTGAGTAATTGGTAACGCACGAGGTATGTCTAAGTATAATCTGTAATAATAATTTGACAGTGATGGATAATTTTTATAATAAATTAATTATATTTTGAAAATACCTATCATTTTGATCAGCCAAAAAGTGAGTTTTTTGGCAAAAATATTTATCTCTTTCAAGATTAATGTTAAGATAAGAATTTTTTTACTGATTAAGTGTTGTATAAAGGCCAGCTCTAATATATAAAAATTCCAGGAAATTTGGTAATGGCCTCTGGAAAATATCACTCTTTTTCAAAAATACCTATCATTATGAACAGGACATTAATCTAATCCTACACAGCACCTAACCTAAACCCAATCCTACATGCAACCTAACCTAACTATCCTTATAAATCAATTTTTATATTGCAAAATGATATTATACTACTGCCGAAATCTATTATTTTACTATTGCAAAAAATATACCACAAAAAGAGTGCGACAATTGAAAAAAACTTACATTACAGAAGACAGAGCAAATTTGACTAACCACAAGAAACAGTAGAATAGAGTTTTGTAGAGCACGCATTTTGATTGTTGAAATTTGAAGTAGTACGAGGAGAAACCAACAAACAAAAAGCAGATATTCATTTCTACCAAGTCGACTTTATATACCCAATAATTGAAGTCAATGCGTGTGTGCGTGCGCATACAAACGGCTTTGTGTTTTCGGTTCATGTAATATGATGCTTAAGTGTACATTCTTGTTCTAGTCCACTCAACATCTCATGATGGAATTTGTTGAAGACGATGTTTTTTTGACTGGAATACTCAATAATCACCTAGTGATCATGTCTGGCGATTTTGAAAAGAATCGATCTACTGTGTATCAATTCGCACCGAACAAGTATTCGCATTCCTTTATCGACATGTCTTCCGTGATCCGAGAGGATCTTTCAGCAAAATGGCCCAAGCTGTATGCATTTGAGGATTTTTGGCGTTGGTCTGCCCGTAACAGAAGGTGCATCATAATGAAACTTGAAAATCGTAATGTTATATTAGTCTTTGAGCACGGTAGCCATGAGGTCAAAAATAATTCGACATATGAAGCAATTTTGTTTGATTTGGAAGACGGAAATGTACGAATGGAGAAATTCCGATTTCGTCATCCTCTCTATCCTCAATTGCATCTGCATGTTCTCATCTCCACCAATGAACCGAACGTTATCCTGAACATGAACGGCATTGGCCATTTACAGAAGTACAAATACAACAAAACTGACAACACTTTTCATTTGGTGAAACAGTTGCGACTGTGTATGTCAAATTGTGGAGACGAAGAATGCCGTACGATTGCACTGTACAGAATGTGGTCGAAAGATGATCGCATTTGTGCTGAAGTAGACCTACCGCATCTTCTCGCTGGCTTCACCGACGGAAAGGACATTCATCTATTTAGCAACGTAAAGGTATACACTTTTGAGTACATCGAAAGTGTTGCTGTTGATTATATAATCCAAAAACTTGACGATTATATTCTCAACACAATCGTACCATTTCCAGTTGAATGTAATTCAAATTTATTTACTATCTTAATATTAATACTGGTGATGGCTGGTGGGCTTCTGTTGGTCTCGATTGTGATCATTGTGTACACTGTACAATGATGTATTTAAAATGATGAAATGTAAATTAATGCCAGTTGTGCAATGTGCTCACAAACCGTTGAATTGAAAGTGAGTACAGGATAGCGTTTAGGCAATCATCTCTTTGGATAGACAAAAAAGTCGAAATGATTTTAATGATTTTGTGGAGGCTTGCGAATTCTTTCACGAGGCATTGGTTGTCAATTCATGTTGAGAATTGTTGAAATGCGATCATTCCTCGGTATATGCGTGGATTGTAGTTTGATGTTGGTTCGAGACCAAATGGTGTGTGTTCTGGCAGATGATTTCGATGTCTAACTTGTCATTTGTCGACAGCGGTTCATTTTGACATCGAAATTGATGGGATTGCACGAGATAATTGAGATGTGTTGGACACAGAAGGATGCAGAAGGTAGTTGACTTGTGTGCAGTCACCAAGATTGCAGGTGAATATGTTGTTTGGTGTTGGATTTTCTCCTGAATTGATTGAAGAAGAATGATGATTGCTTCTCAAGAATCGAGTAAAGTTGTACTCGAATGCGAGGAAGTGGTGCTCTTGATTGTGAGTGGATTTTGATGTCGAGTCATTGAAAAACGTCTCGTAATGCACTCACTGTTTATTGTACTGCACAATTTGGTGATGATGATGATGGGAATCACCGAATGCTGTTGACTGATGATTGAATCTACGATTTTCGTAGTGAAAGTCAACACGATTTTTGCGGAATTTGGGACCTTCTGTTGAGATTTGCGATGGTTGTGTCACCATTGTTGCAAATGACGATTTTGGCAGTTGAAATGATGTTCGTTGTCATGGTCTTGATGTAGATGGTGCCTTCTGGTGCTTGCGCGTTTGGTTGTTCGAGTCACCTGTGTTGAAGATGGCTATATGATGCCGCGCGTTAGTTGAATGGCTCATCTATGTGGATTGTATACAATATAGCACAATTTTGATGAGTTTTCTCGTGTTTGTTCATCTGATCACCAATGTTGACGGTGAGATGAATGGATATTTGATTCGCATGATAATTGTTGGTCACCAGTGTGGTCGGTGCCTTGTTAAAGATCATTCGTTGGTGGAACATGTTACCTGTGTAAAAGTGGTGAAATTTGATGGATTTTTGCGTGATTGAATTGCGGGTCACCTGTGTAGAATTATGCCCATTTGATGATGTTCCAAATGTTGGTAGTTTGGGTCACCAGTGTAGAACGGTGCCCATTTTGAAGGTCTTCCACGTGTTCGTTGCCGGGTCACCAGTGTGGAGGTCGCTTGACTGATGGTCAAGCTAAACCAATGATTAAGAATGATCGAACGCAAGACTTGACTAGATGGACTTTATTGGCAATGTGATTGGAATACATCGGAGAGAGAGAGAGAGAGAGAGAGAGAGAGAGAGAGAGAGAGAGAGAGAGAGAGAGAGAGAGAGAGAGAGAGAGAGAGAGAGAGAGAGAGTGGTCTAATGCGACCGCCATGATCGGCGGTCGAGTTCTCTCTGAATGTGAATCAGAACAGATCGGTATGTGATGTGCATGTACGTGATGCTATGTATCAACAAGCGCGAGTTCTCACGGTCGCGCGATGCAATAGCTTCGGATGTTGTGTTTGGTTTGTATCCGGCCGAGCCACCACAATTTTAATGATTGACAATTTTCAATTATACTAAAATACGAAGAAATCCGAAACTTACTAGTTGAATCATCTTTTCCAGTAAACAAATCTTTTCCAATTCACTGAACAATGATTGTTGGACTATGACCCCTATTTGAAGGTCTGTTTGATAGACTCATTTAAATAAGTGACATACATACTACGTATGTATATTACATAGCGACATGTCTCGATGGAAAAACAATTGTTTTTTGTACTGAAAATGCTCAAATTACACAGAGTTGTGTATCTGAAACTTAAGATCGGTTTACATTGCATGATCAAACACCAATTCGAGAGTTTTCGCCACTTCAAAGTAGTTTGGTCGTGTGAATCACACGGTGTGATTGGATCGACAGTTTGACTTACTCCTCGTACGAGTAAAGTGGCTTTTATCCACTGGGTTGGAGGTTAGAAAAGTTGTTACTGGGTGGAATTTGTAAGACGAATGCACACGCCTACACGCATTGGCTTCAATTATTGGGTAATGTTTAAATTTTCAATTTAAAACAACATTAACATTTGATTTTTGATTGAACAATTATAATTGCAAAATTATGATAAACCATAAGAACTGTTTGCAACTTTAGATTCAATAGTTAAATGAAATTTATTTGATTTATTACTAATTTATAATTCAAATTGTCTGTAATTCATTATGGTTATGATCTTAACGTTAATCGTTGGTTATTCATACGTATTGTACTCAGTACTGTGCTGCCTTCAGTTGTACTAATTCCCCACTTGCATCGCCCTCTATGAGAATTTAGTGAAGCTTATATTGTTTTGAGTACAGCCTGAACCTTAAAGCGTGGTGACTGTAAATGTTTTGATCATCTAAAATTTTATACAGGCAAAAATCCCCTTTGTAATTTCATCAAGATTTGTTTATTCCATCACGATGAGTTGTACATTGTCCCACGAATGTCGAGTCATGTTGTCCTCATTGCTCACAGCCTCTACTGATGCCACTCGTGTGTGGTTGCGAGCTGAGATGGATCGAACAGTGGACCCAATGCTCGACTCAATCTTCAACAGACTCACAACCAAATTGACCAATAGGATTGAAGGAACACAATCGGCTGGGGATGGTGACTGTGCGCAGGTGTGGTATCTAATTACATGTCTTCACGGTCAATCAGTAAATAACCAAATACATCAACCATCTACTATCATTTCCGAACCCTCAACTTCATCATCTTTCAATCCAACTTCATCTCACTTCAATCAAATATGAACTATTCTAACCAACAGCCAAATGGACCAATTACTTTTGATTCTATTTCCAATCAACAATTGAGGTCTGTATCTATCAATTTCTACTATTCAATAATATCTAAATTGTTAATTCATTTTTAGTAGTCAATCTCAACCTATTATGGCGATTAAGGAGGAAATTGAGGTGAAGGAAGAAGATGATGATGACCAAGAGGATGTAAAATTATTTCGCCCTTTTAAGAGACCAAGAATAGACACAACTCAACCGAACAATGCACAAGCAGAAGTGACCAGACAGCCCACGAGACATCGAACTGATGAAGGTAACCGAATGGTGACGGTGAGTTGTTGTGTTCATGTTCTCAAAGTATTCTAGTTGTTGTGTTCATTAGCCATCGACACTCGAGCAACCAATGGAGAATGTTCTGGGGACTGTTCTGATGAAACTATATTGATTCCAGAGAGAATTGGCCAAGTCTCCAACTGTCTACCTCAAAATGAATTGACTCGACAACCGAATGCTCAACTAATGCATTTTGAAGATGATTTAGAGATCCCCCAGGAGATATTGGACGAAGTGAAGAGAGGTGAGATTGAACAAAGTGAATTGAATTGAATTGATGATTGGATTTGATTTGATTGACAGAAATTGAAGAGGAAGAGAAAATGAAACGAAGGGAGAATGAACTGAAGGGTGGAGATGAGAGACATGATGAAGGTGACCGAGTGGGAAGTGAACTGAGTGAGGGTGAGTTGGTTAGAGTTTGAAATATTAAAGTATTCTCATTGTTGTTTTATTAGCTATTGAGACTCGATCAACCATTGGAGATGATGATCAACACAATTCAGATGAATCTATGGTGATTTAACAAGAGGAAAGTGATGCAAACAATGCAATTGGAGAGGAATCAATTGCCACTGAATGCACTACTAATCCAACTCAACCAAACCTTGCCCATTTGCAATGTTCACATTGTCATAAATTATCTCGATCAAGATACGATCTCAATATACATCTTCGAGTGCACACAGGTGAACGTCCATTTCAATGTGACATGTGTGATAAAAGCTTCAGCGATAAAAGTAATTTAGCGAAACACCAACTGATACACCAAAATATAAAACATTTTCGATGCCATGAGTGTGAAAAACAATTCACTCAAAAGCAACAACTTGAAACTCATCTCCTAATACATTCCGGAGAACGACCATTCGCATGTCGACATTGTGATCAGTCGTTTACTGCATCGTCCACTCGGAACAAGCACGAACAAGCCATCCATCTGCATGTCAAGCCATATCGATGCAAACAATGTGGTTTCACTGCCACTCAACGACCAGATGTAATCAGACACATTCGAATGGTCCATTTTGGTTTGCCTCGAACCATCAAAGAACAACGAGCACTGAACATCGTCGATGATCGAGATCCGGGAGAGTTGATTGAGAAAGTGTGACTCATTTTATATTACGATGCAATCAACATTGATTGTATCTATGATTTACACAAGTTGACCACATGTCAAACTCTCTATTCATTTAAATTAATTAAGTGAAATAAATAAATTAAATAAATTGCACAAACCACCACTCAACTGTCAACATTGTCACTTTGTTACCACAAATCAATACCTTCTTGAGACACACCAACGAATCCATTCAGGCATTAAACCGTACCGATGTAAATGGGCCAGATGTAACTATACCACTTCACTACAGACCAATGCAATTCGTCACATTCGTAACAAACATTTAGCAAGCAATCAAAGTTTAGTCCTGAATGGAACAGATCTGAAAGTCTACCTCGAAGTGGTGCCACGAGAGTTGTTAAGTTGAATGTCGCACAATGTTTCAACAATTAACAATCGGTAATTTACCCTCAACTTTACCCAACTAAACGTTTATCGGAACAACGTCATACGGTCTCATATTTGTTCTCATATTTCATCTATGTATTCTTAAACTTAAACTTACATTTGCTTCTTTTGAATTTAAGTCTGACGCAGACGAAAGGTAAACAAACAGACACTTTTGCGAACACTCTCAAGAGTCGTGATGCACTTTCACACATACTCAAGAGTGCACTCTATCTAGTTATTACGCACTTTATGTACTCTTGCATGTACCTAAGGTAAGGTAAGGTAAGTGTAGGTAAGGTATAATTATCGCCTTGTGAACAAGATCCGGACAAATGTTGAACTTTACAAAAAGTCAACATTGCCCCGTTTGCGCATTTAATGTTCATGAAGTGTCTGTGAATTGACTCTTTCTGTTATGTAATAAAAATAGTCCATTAGCTTTCTATATATAAAGTGCATCATTGAACATGTAGCTAAATCAATTTTGAATTTCAATTTAACATTTCGATTTCAAATTTCCCGAAAAAATGCGCAAACTCCTTATCCTAGCCGTCCCACTAAACGCGGTGGGCCACGTGAACGCCTGTTCCGGTGCCCTCCGTGCCCTACTAGACCGTGGTCATCGTGTTGTGTTCTTAATTGAAGAAGCCTTCCGTGGCAAACTTTCTGCTCTCGGATACGAGGAATGCGTCTACACAGTCTCGAAACCGAGTGACTTGGCCAATCCTGGTGAACTGCTCTCGAAGCGGCTGCTCGATGGCAAACTGATGAGCGACAATTCGTCCTTGGAAAAGTTGAAAATTGCACTCTCAATCTTTCATGGAGATGCAAACTATGATGAGTTGGAAATTTGGGATCGAGCTGTTGCCGAAGCAATGAAGCACTATAAACCAGATTTGATCTTCTACGATGGATCGTTTTCACTGTTGCCATCGATCTATTACTCAAACATTCCGTGGATCAAGTGCATCAGTACTGCTCCGTTGGGACAGATTTTTGGTACAAACAAAGTTCCACCAGCATTTTCAGGTAAAAGCGATGAACGATACTATCGATAGTATTCGATATCTAATTAACATTCTCAATACTCTAGGCTATCCAAGCAATGGAAATCTCAAAGAATATGATCGATTCAACAAAATTCGACAAGAATTCTGTACCTCAAAGAGTTACAGTGATTTGATGGTGAAAATGGGATACAAATCTTTCCCTGGGGATTTCCTCTATCCCGAAACCCAAGCCATGACTGTTTACGCATATCCCGAAGAGATCAACTATGATTACCTTCGGAGTCAGGGTTGGTTCAACTTGGAAGTGTTCACCGTTCCTGAACATGTAAATGATGTGAGCAGAATTGAAAAGTTGGTGAAAGATGCTTTCGATGGTCAATCAACTGGCAAACTAATCTACCTATCAATGGGCTCAATGGGTTCGATCAATTTGCAACTAATGAAGCGACTTGTGGCAATTCTGGGCGAGACACCCCATCGATACATAGTGTCCAAAGGACCGCGTCATGCAGAGTTTGACCTTCCGCCCAACATGTTCGGTGGTCGTTATGTGCCACAGACGGAAATCCTTCCTCTGGTCGATCTGGTGATCACCCACGGAGGCAACAACACAGTGACGGAGTCATTCGCACACGGCAAACCGATGATTGTGATGCCACTGCTGACGGATCAGTTCGACAATGCACAGAGAATCGATGAAACGGGCTATGGGGCAAGACTGAATCCGTTCAGGTTTACATTGGAAGAAATAAATGAAGTGATGAATCGATTAATGCAGAACAGAGAACTTGAGGATAATTTGGAGAATGCTGCACAGAGGATTCAAATGTTGGACAGACATGAACAGTTGGCTGACAGAATTGAACACTTCTTTGTGTGATGTACACGAGTTTGGTGTTTGGGCAATTGTAGTTAGATTATAGTAAATTATTGTTATAAAATTAAATTCTATGCAACTGTACCAGATACGATTTATTACATGAACTTATACATAATTTAACTTTGGGCCAACTAGTGTATATCATTACTTCATTGCATCAGAATATAAAATAAATCACACCATCTCAACCAATTCTCCCGGATCTCGATGATCGATGATGTTGAGTGCTCGTTGTTGTTTGATTGATCGAGGCAAATCAAAATGAACCACTCGAATGTGTCTGATTACAAGTGCTCGATGAGTGGCAGTGTAACCACATTGTTTGCATCGATATGGCTTGACATGCAGATGGATGGCTTGTTCATGAGTGTTCCGAGTGTTTATTTGATTAAACGACATATCACAATGACGACATGTAAATGGACGCTCTCCGGAATGTGTTCGGAAATGAGAGTCAAGTTGGTGTTTTAGGGTAAATTGTTTTTCACATTGGTCAAATTACAATTATTTACAATTATTTACCCGAACCAGAATATCGCACCAAATTCTTGGATAATTCTGGTACCCTGGATAATTCTGGATATCACGTGACAGTAGACGTTTTTCTTGGTGTCCAAGTTATTACGAGCATTTAGACACCCAACATGGCCGAATTCAAAATGACGCCCAATTCTGGATTCATCCTGGTACTCGAGATTCAAATATCGATTGCGTCATCGAATTCTCCTTGCAATTCTGAAAATTTTGATGTCACATATGTCTGCTTCGGGTAAATAATTAGACTTCTATTAGGATATAGCAAATTACGTATATTGCAAATCAGTAGATTCACACTTTGGTCACTTTTCATGACGCCCAGAGCCCATCAGGAACCACCTAAGAGAATTTGTAAAAGCTCTATTTTGTTCAGAATTTTGTGCTGAACAAGCCTGTGGTATTTTTGGAGCGAATTTAATACTCCAAATCGTTCAAAAATGAACATTTTCACAATGTACTCTAAATCCCTATGTTTTTCCCCTTTAAAATTCATCGAATCAGTGCAAAGTTTTGTTGCAATCTATGACCTTTTCGTTGCGCGGGATTTTCTTTTGGCATGGCATAGAAGAGATTTAGACCCAGACCTAAGAAAAATAATGACTTGACTTTCACATGACGTGACCTAAGTGGACATGCAAATTGGATTAGGCAAAGGTGAGATTGAAGGCCAACAAAATACTTCAGTAGAAAGCGATCTCATTGTCACGCCATATTTCATCGATGACTCGAATCAATCTGCTCATAACGCAAAAAGATTTATCTTTGATTAACGAAGATAAACCACAAATTCGTAGTGTTCGCAAGTCAACGAGGAATGCAACAAAGCAAAACTGTGAAAGGGGCCAATCTTCTCAGCCCGTCATTGAGCACAACCAACAATCAATTCCATCAAACAGCGGACTACGATCGTCGGCTCGTAAGCGAATTCCGATAAAAGTTACCGCAGATGCTCAATTGGATGTGAATGTTCCTAAAAGTGGAAAGCGCAAAAGTGAACAAGCGCATAAATATGCAAAAATAGCGAAACTTAAACAGATTTTGGATAATGATGACCAAGAAGACCATCCGAACAATGCAATTGGAAAGAAATCAATTGCAACTGAATGCACTACTAATCTAATTGAACCAAACCTTGCCCAACCAAATCGTCATTTGAAATGTTCACATTGTCTGAAATCATTTGGCCGACTATCCCATTTGGAGACACATCTTCGAGTGCACACAGGTGAACGTCGATTTCCATGTGACCAATGTGGCAAACGATTTAGTCATCATAGCAATTTAACCGCACACCAACTGATTCACCAAAATATAAAACGTTTTCGGTGTAATGTATGTGAAAAACAATTTACCCAAAAATATAGTCTTGACTATCATTCTGGAGAGCGACCGTTCGAATGTCGACATTGTAAAAAGTCATTTATTCAATCGAACATTCGGAAAATGCACGAGCAAGCCATCCATCTGCATGTCAAGCCATATCGATGCAAACAATGTGGTCACACTGCCACTCGACGAGCACATGTAATCACTCACATTAGAGAGGTACATTTTGGTCTGCCTCGAACCATCAAACAACAACGAACGCTCAACATCATCGATGATCGAGATCCGAGAGAGTTGGTTGAGAAAGTGTGACTCATTGTGATTGTCCAAGTGTATGGATGCATTGAGCACCGATTGCTTCAATATTAATGATTTTGATGATTTATTTATGAATTGCCCAAGTTATGAGAGAAAGTTAAGTGTTGTACTCCAATTTATAATAAATCATACATTCTATAGTTTGTTTGTTTTTCAATTTAAATACATAAAATGCACAAACAGAATTCAAATGAAAAGCACCATCACCAGCACGGTCATATTGAGTGTTCCTTTCCTACCTGTGATCTCACATTGCGTTTCAATTTGCTCGTACTTGAGAATGTTGATCAAATTTGGATTTAATATGACTGTTGTTTACTATTTGGGGAACGAGGAATCGTACTGTGACCTTGGCTTGATTGTACAAACAAACGATAACACAGGAAAAGGAAATGAACTTGAAATTTATAGTTTTTGTTCAATTAAAACAGTTTTCAATTTGTTCGTACTTGAGAATGTTGATCAAATTTGGATTTAATATGACTGTTCTTTACTATTTGGGGAACGAGGAATCGTACTGTGACCTTGGCTTGATTGTACAAACAAACGATAACACAGGAGAAGGAAATCAACTTGAAATTTATAGTTTTTGTTCAATTAAAACAGTTTTCAATTTGTTTGTACTTGAGAATTTTGATTAAATTTGGATTTAATGTGACTGTTCTTTACTATTTGGGGAACGAGGAATCGTACTGTGACCTTGGTTTGATTGTACAAACAAACGATAACACAGGAGAAGGAAATCAACTTGAAATTTATAGTTTTTGTTCAATTAAAACAGTTTTCAATTTGTTTGTACTTGAGAATGTTGATCAAATTTGGATTTAATATGACTGTTCTTTACTATTTGGGGAACGAGGAATCGTACTGTGACCTTGGTTTGATTGTACAAACAAACGATAACACAGGAAAATGAAATGAACTTGAAATTTATAGTTTTTGTTCAATTAAAACAGTTTTCAATTTGTTTGTATTTGAGAATGTTGATCAAATTTGGATTTAATATGATTGTTCTTTACTATTTGGGGAATGAGGAATCGTACTGTGACATTGGTTTGATTGTACAAACAAAAGATAACACAGGAAAAGGAAATGAACTTGAAATTTATAGTTTTTGTTCAATTAAAACAGTTTTCAATTTGTTTGTACTTGAGAATGTTGATCAAATTTGGATTTAATATGATTGTTCTTTACTATTTGGGGAACGAGGAATCGTACTGTGACCTTGGTTTGATTGTACAAACAAACGATAACACAGGAAAAGGAAATGAACTTGAAATTTATAGTTTTTGTTCAATTAAAACAGTTTTCAATTTGTTTGTACTTGAGAATGTTGATCAAATTTTGATTTAATATGACTGTTCTTTACTATTTGGGGAACGAGGAATTGTACTGTGACCTTGGTTTGATTGTACAAACAGACAGAACACTTCCGGACAGGGAAGTTACAGATAGGTACTGCAAATGAACATTATTTCAAATGTGGTAGTTTCAATTACATTTTCTGCTACAATTTCATTCTCTTCCTCATCGTCAATTTCATTGTTCGTAGTAATTGAGTAACTCTGTTGAGGCACGTATGGAGTCAATAAATGCTGGGACAATTCAAATATTTGTTGATGACCAGTTGGAGAAGTGTTTGTGCCAGTTGTACTTTTTCCTGTGCTCATTCGATTACATTCTTGGTGAATCAGATCATAACACCTCGGCGATTCTACAGATAAGTTGAGGATTGGGACATTCTCATTACAGTTGAAATTGCTATTGATTGGGCCAGTTGATTGGAAATGCTCAAATTGAGTGTTCATTGCTTGACCATGACCATCCTCAATGGTCTGTCCACCATCTCCATATTGACAATCAACTTTTTGCATAACATGAATTGCATTGTGCGGTTGAGTTGTGTCCAGTCTTGGTCTCTTCACAGGTCGAAATGGTTTTGTTCTCTTTGTTGATTGGAAATAGAATTAATAGTAATTGTGTAATTTGGCTGGTAATAAGAATAGTTCTTGACATTGAGTTTTTTTTGGTTTGAAAAACCCATCCGGGTATCTTTATTGATTAGACTGCCAGCGAACGGGCTACAAAAATGTGTTATGAATTACAGTTGGAGTTAGAGGTTTACAGAGGTAGTTTGGTTTTAAGAAAGATTAATGGTTTTGGTGATGCTATTTACAGTATAATACAAAAGGGAACAAATAAAAAGGTGGAAATGAAAGTAATATTACAAATGTACATATGAGATTGAAATAGGTGATGATATTTGCAATGCTGAGGTTATGGTTGATTGTGGATATGAGATCATAGGTCGAATGTACCAAGGAATCATTGGGACATTCGAAGGTTGACTGGGACTCGGTGTGGGTTGTCACGGTATTCGTGGAGTCTGTCCACAATAAACTTCTTGACTTGACAGAGCCGTTCGAATTGAGGCTCCGAGAAGATCCAGTGCCTCAGGTTGTCAATGTCGCCGATCAGTTCGCCAGAGTGGCCCAAGTAGCCATCAGACCTTATGTCCTCAAATAGTGGGCAGTGGATCATGATGTGCTGCACGGTTTGAATTGTTCGTCCATCACACCAGCAAAAAGGACTGTGTATTCGATTATTTTCGTCGCGTACCTTGAGGCGATTCAGATATTCTCCAAAAGACCCGTGTCCACTGAAGATCTGGGCGAGGAAGAAATCTGGAACAATGTACTTCGGAATTTCAGTCCAGTTAAGGAAGAATTCCTTCAAGGTTGCATTTGCGAGTACTTGAAAGCGAGTTGTCATTTTCTGGTTGGTGATTGATTGGGCCACCTTTTTGGCGCTGTGCTTGGGGTATTGCTTGTAACAAGATTCTCTGTCGTTCTCCATCGAAATCTCTCTTGCTTTTTGCTTCACAATTTTCATACAGGCGTCTGAGGAACTAGCCATAGTAATCACCACTGGAAGCTCGAGTAGGTTCAGATATTTGGCGATGGTCACTTCGATTGGGCTGAGTGCGACGGAGAACTTGGACAAGTTGGTGAGAATTGTTCTGTTTGTGGTTATGATTGTGATGGAATTGATGCAGGAGTATTCGTCACAATGATGTGCGTGAATGTACTTCAGTGCCCTCATGATCGAGAATTGTTCGCTTTGATTCTTGACATTGAGTTATTGACAAAGTATGTGTTGAATGGATGGGATGATATTGAGGGTTTAGGCACTTGGACATTATTTGATTGTTCATGAAGACAATGATTTCGATTTCCCACATGTGCACAGGACGCAGTTAAATGTAGTTGAATGACGTATTTGTGCATCAGTTGATTTATCGTGAAGACATGTTTTTGGAATCCCAACCTGTGCACAGGCACCACGCAAATTTTGAATTGCAAACTGTAGAATGTATGATTTATTACGGATTTAATTTGACTTTCGGTCACACTTTCTCAACCAACTCTCTCGGATCTCGATCATCGATTATGTTGAGTGCTCGTTGTTTTTTGATGGTTTGAGGCAAACCAAAATGGACAATTCGAATGTGAGCGATTAAATCTGATCGTTGTGTGGCAGTGTGACCGCATTGTTTGCATCGATATGGCTTCACATGCAGATGGATGGCTTGCTCGTGACTGTTCCGAGTGAACGGTTTAGCAAACGACTTATCACAATGACGACATGCGAATGGTTGTTCGCCTGAATGTGTTAACAGATGAAAGTGAAGAGTTGGTTTTTGAGTGAATTGTTTATCACATTGATGACACTGAAAATTCTTAATATTTTGGTGAATCATTTGGTGTATTTTTTAAGTTTTTTTTCTCGCTAAAGTTTTTGTCACATTGGTCACATCGAAAACGTTTTATATTTTGGTGAATCAGTTGATGTCTTGTTAAATTGCTTCTATCGCTAAATCGTTTGTCACACTCATCACAGTGAAATGGACGCTCGCCTGTGTGCACTCGGAGATGTTTCGTTAAATCGGATTTTTGTTCAAAAAGATTTGTGACAATGTGAACATTGCAAATGACGATTTGGTTGGGCAAGGTTTACTTGAATTGGATTTGCAGTGCATTCATTAGAACGTAATTCCTCTCCAATTGCATTGTTTGCATCGCTTTCCTCTTGTTGAATCTCCATAGATTCATCAGAATTGTCTCGAGAACAATTTCCAATGGTTGCTCGAGTCTCGATGCCTAACAATGATGGCAACAATGAGAATAGTCTGTGAACATTGAAAACAACAACTCACCTTCACTTTGTTCTCTTACCATTCGGTCACTTTCTTCACGTGGTCTATTTTCGTTCAACTGTGCTTCATCAGTTGGAAGTTTCGTGGACTGTCTGACCACCTCTGCTTGTGCATTGTTTGGTTGAGTTGTGTCCATTTTTGGTCTCTTCATAGGTCGAGGTGATTCTTCATCCACTTGGTCTCCATCATCTTCTTCCTTCACCTCAATCCCACCATCAACACATTCCTCACAATCACATTCCTCGTCATCATGTTGATTGTGCTTAATGTGAGAGAATAGTTTAGGTTGAGGTTGCATTTTAGTGTCTGGTAAGTTAATTTGCAAATTATCCCATTCGTCATTATTTGAATGTTGATCTGCCAAATTGTGGTTGGACTGTTCATTCGAGACTGGTGCATACGAAAATGATTGGACTTGACTGGGGTGCATTGGCTCACTTTCTTCCTTAATCGTCATGGGTTGAGAATGACTGCGGAAAGGAAATTTAATTTAATAAAAATTATTAGATACAAAATAAATTTAGTTACAGACCTCTGTCGTTGCTTGGAAATAATAGAATCCAAACGATTTGAGTTATTTTGTTGTTGGCAAGAATAGTTCATATTGACAAATTGTGGGTTTAAGAGAGATGAAGTTGATGGCTGATGTTTTTGGACACTGGTTGATTGATCATAAACACGTGGATTTCGATTCCCCACCTGTGCCCAGTCACCCGATTGTGTTTGTTCCAGTCCATTGGTCAATTTGGTTGTGAGTCTGTTGAAGATCGAGTGGAGCATTGGGTCCACTGTTCGATCCATCTCAGCTCGCAACCAGACACGAGTGGCATCAGTAGAGGCTGTGAGCAATGAGGACAACATGACTCGACATTCGTGGGACAATGTACAACTCATGGGGAAAAATAACAAATTCTTGATGAAATAACAAGTGGGATTTTTGCGAGTGTAAAATTCTAAATAAAAAATTTACTGCTACCACGCTTTGAGATTCGGGCTGTACTCAAAACAAATTAACCTAACTTAGCAGTGCAACAGTCGAGCACTCGCGAACAGTGCTGCTGCCTGTGTGTCTGTCCGAAACATCTGTGAGGTAGGCAAGACACGTGATAGCCCTCAGTGGACCCTCAGTAGCAGTCACCACCCGCACTCAACACAACATTGGACTCGTCTCTCAGTTGGCCTCGGTGACTGCATGAGACTGCAAGTTGAGTTTGTTTTGAGTTGAGTTGTTGCTCTCAATTGTCATGTTCCCGTACAACACCAAACACATCTAAATTGTGTGTCAATTGTTGCATCAATTCTGCAAGTCGGCAATGTCTCTACTGCACGATGATGCCTTCCTGGCTCACTTATCTCAGTGCAAAGCCTCAGCCAAGCAACAAGTGAACAGCATGATCGATGCAATCTATGCCAAAGTGCTGCTCGATCTCGAACTGTGGCTCAACAAGCACGAGAGCAATCATTCGGTGCACGCACTTGCACTAAATCACAATGAGCCAACAGGTGAACCAGTGGAATCGAATGATTCAATCAAGAGCGAAATCGATTCTGACTGTGAAGAGAATGTCACTGACCACAACTTACCTGGTGAATCACAATTTTACCAATGCACAGAATCATCAAATGACCATTTAACGAACATACAGGACCATCAAAACAATCTTCAAGATGAGGTCTCACTGTCCAATACAATCAACACAGAATCAATGATTAAACAAGAATTAGATGATGAAGAAGAAAATGGAGAAGCGATTGATGATGACAGTGTTACAAAATCTGAAAAAGGAAATTGTACTTCTTTTGGAGATAATACAGCTCAAGATATGAGAGACAATCGAGAAGAATCTTCCGGTACAACTCAACACATTGTGCATGTTGCATTGGAAAACAATCAAACCAATCAACTAATCAACACCGAACCACAGATCTTGCAACAATCTCTCCACGGTTCGTCAATCACTTCGATTCCATTTGACTTCACCAACAATGCTGCACTAACGAAAGAGAAGGAAGGGATGACGGTGACTTTGAAGTAGGAAAAAGATAGACACAAAATTGTGATACTCGAACTCAACTGCACCGAGCCTGACTGTGAGACCATTTTGACTAGCCGTGAATTGTTGAGGAAACATTTGTGGATTTGTCACGGACGAATGCCTTACAAACGACTCAAAGGAAATGTTCGACACAACCAACGGTAAGTCATTACACCATTTTACTGTTTCGAATCTCACTAATTTCATTTATCATTTATAGCGGTCAAACAGAATATCCCTTCAATGAATGCGCAACCGTGTGCAGTACCTACCGGTATATACCCCTCATTGTCTCTATGTGGGCAAAAATGAGTTATCATTGCACAAACATTGGAAAAGATATCATCATGTAGGCAAATTCAAGTGCTGGGCTTGTGCGTTTGTGGCCAAGGTGCGTAACGAAGTGTACAATCATCAACGCAAGGAACATTGAACAAGGAACGTTATTAACTTGATTAATTAGATATTAAATTCGTGTTTGGTTTCATGCTGCTAGCAGATAATGACCATCGACCACACGCTGCAGCCTGCAAAACAGTCACGTGACATGTACATTTCACTCGACCACTGCATTTCCCTCCAAATACAAACAAACAATTAAAGCAATTGAAGCTTTAAAGCATTCTCTGCAGATATGATATTTCCAATGATGAACAGATTGAAGCACAAAACACACAAATTCAAACTGATGAATGCACTACTAATCCAACTCAACCAAATCATCATTTGCAATGTTCACATTGTCAGAAATCATTTGAATTAAGAAACGATTTCACAAGACATCTTCGAGTGCACACAGGTGAACGTCCATTTGCATGTGATCAGTGTGACAAACGATTTAGTTTGAAAGGCAATTTAACCAAACACCAACTGATTCATCAAAATATAAAACGTTTTCAATGTGACCATTGTGACATGCAATTCACACTTAAAGTCAATCTTGATAATCATCTCCGAGTACATTCTGGCGAGCGACCATATCGATGTAGGTTTTGTGATAAATCATTTGCTCTATGGTTAACTCGGAACAGGCACGAACAAGCCATCCATCTGCATGTGAAGCCATATCGATGCAAACAATGTGGTCACACTGCCACTCAACGATCACACATAATCAAACACGTTCGAGTGGTCCATTTTGGTTTGCCTAAATCAATCAAACAACAACGAGCACTCAACATCATCGATGATCGAGATCCGAGAGAGTTGATTGAGAAAGTGTGATTTATTTCGATGCAATGAACATCTATTGTAGCAATGATTTACCAAGTTGGCCAAAAGTAAAAATAGTTTTTTGTATATTTCTATATTCGTTAATAAATTAAACCTTGTACCGTTATGGAGAATTTGAAAACAAACACTTACTATAATTTAACTATAAAATAGTTTTTACTACAATTGCTCAAACATTCGTACATTGCTTAAATATCAAAAGTTTTCAATTCTGTCAGTCAACTGTTCATCGTCACCAATAAGCCAATAAGGACGCCTATGTGGATTGAATAGAAACGTCTGCATGTTCATATTTTTTGAAAATTGGTTCATTTCAATCATCTTCATTCTTGTGAAGTTGCATTGAGCTCTGTATGTTCACAATTTTTGAAAATTGGTTCATTTCAATAATCTACACTCTTGTGAAGTTGCATTGAGCTCTGTATGTTCACAATTTTTGAAAATTGGTTCATTTCAATAATCTACACTCTTGTGAAGTTGCATTGAGCTCTGCATGTTCATATTTTTTGAAAATTGGTTCATTTCAATCATCTTCATTCTTGTGAAGTTGCATTGAGCTCTGTATGTTCACAATTTTTGAAAATTGGTTCATTCTATGTATTCTATATTATAATTTACACAAGTTGGCCAATCTTGCTGTATTTATGTTTATAATAAATCATTCAATTATGCACTGCTTCTACAGATTCGTATAAGATTCAAACTACACTGTTGATTTTTGTCAAAAAATGTATTACTTAATTCATACGACCAATAAAGAAATTAAACCCTCTTAAAACTACACCGTTGATTTGGCGTCATACATTACCGAGTGATGCCAAACTGAACACCAAAAAGTAGTAGATCTACTCGACAAATTGAAAAAGTCAATCATTTATTTTGATTTCTTTACTAAATTGTGCATTCAGTGTATTCTGTTTTGCAGTTTATTATCAGTCCTGCTTCTCTAACCGTTACTCAAACATTCCGTGGATCAAGTGAATGAGTTGTACGAGTGTATGTTTGGACAATTGTAGTTAAATCACTGTCATTAAATTAAATTCTAAATAGCTGTAAAAGATATGATTTGATAGATGTGATTTGATATGACATGAACAAATCATTTAACTTTGGTTCAGATTTGTCAACAAAAATGTGTAAATAATTGATACAATCAATATTGATTGCATAAAAATATAAAATAAGTCACACTTTCTCAAGCAACTCTCTCGGATCTCGATCATCGACGATGTTGAGTGCTCGTTGTTGTTTGATTGTCTTTGGCAAGCGAAAATGGACCACTCGAATGTGACAGATTAGATGTGGTTGGTGAGTGGCAGTGTGACCACACATTTTGCATCGATATGGCTTCACTTGATCGATCGATCGATGATGCAGAGCACTTTCGTGCCTGTTCCCAGTGTCCGATGCAGTAAACGACTTTCCACAGTGTCGACATGCGAATGGTCGCTCTCCGGAATGTATTAGCAGATGAGAGTCGAGATTGTGTTTTACGGTAAATTGCTTTTCACACTCATGACACTGAAAACGTTTTGTATTTCGGTGAGTCAACTGATGTCTTGCTAAAGTGCCTTTCTCCCTAAAGTGTGTTTCACATTGGTCACACCGAAAACGTTTTATATTTTGGTGAATCAGTTTGTGCTTTGTTAAATTGAAAACGTGCTTGAAACTTTTGTCACACTGGCCACACTGAAATGGACGTTCATCTGTGTGCACTGGAAGATGTGAATGCAAGAGAGATCTGATGACAAATGATTTAGAACAATGTGGACATTGGAATTGGGCAAGGTTTGGTCGAATTGGATTAGTAGTGCATTTAGTGGCAATTTCCTCTTCAATTGCATTGTTTGCATCTATTCCGTCTTGTTGAATCACCATAGATTCATCTGAATTGTCTCGAGAACAGTGTCCAATGGTTGCTCGACTCTCGAAAACTAATGAACACACCAATGAGATTACTTTGTAAACATGACGACAATAACTCACCCTCACTGCCCAATCTTTCTTCTTTGTCAAACAATCCATTCACCACTTCATATCCATCATAATCGTTAACTTTATTGTTATTTACATTTTCGCTCTCTTCTTCATCATCAATTTCATTGTTTGAAACAATTGAGTTAGTCTGTTGAAGAACGATTTGAGTCAATAAATGCTTGGACAAATCAAACATTTGATGATGAGTAGTTGGAGAAGTGTTTGTGCCAGTTGAACTTGTTCCAGTGCACATTCGATTACATTCTTGTTGCATTAGATCATGACAATTTGATGATTCAACAGGTAAGTTGTGCAAAGTGACATTCTCATCACAGTTGAAATTGCTATTGATTGGGCCAGTTGATTGAGAATGCTCAAATTGAGTGCTCATTGTTTGACGATGACCATCCTCAATGGTCTGTCCAGCACCTCCATATTGACAATCATCTTTTTGTATAATATGAATTGCATTGTGCGGTTGAGTTGTGTCCATTCGCGGTCTCTTCACAGGTTGAGATGATTCGTCATCCATTTGATCATATTCATCCTCATGATCTTCTTCTTTCACCTCAATCCCACCATAAACAGTTTCCTCACAAACACTTTCCTCTTCATCATCAAATTGATTGTGTTTAATGTGAGTGGCTTGTTGAGGTTGAGATTCTGGTTGCATTGTAGTGTTTGGTAAAGATTCATAAGTCAATGGAATTATAGATTCGTGTGTTGATGATGATGAATTGATTGAATTCTGTTGTGGTTTGAATAAAACATTCATTGATGGATCATTGATCTCTTCTTTGATCAACATGAGTGGATGGTTTGTTGAATCGAGTTGACAATTAGCATCCTTTGAAGGAGCATTCGACAATGAGTGATTGACAATTGTTGGTGGATCGTGAATAAGTTGTCCATTATTTTCTTGATGTCTCTGATGAAAGCAAACAGTAGGACACGAATCACCAACATAGTCCACGAATTTGTCCTTCAACTGTTTGAACAGTGACTCAACCAGTGGATCGAGCATTGATTCCATCTCGTGTCGTATCAATCGTTTTGCATCATCCTTCGATTGGTCCAAAAAAATCCTAACAAATGTACCAATTGGGAATGGTGCCATTTTTGATGTGCAGAATTGGGTGAAAACAGTATTATGAGGATGATTAGGTTGAATCAGATCGATTTGAACGCAACTGCTACCTGCAGCCCAACACAATACACCAAATGTAAACAGCTCACAGGCTGTTTCAAAACACTTCCCAGTAAAGTTTCCATGCGTATACTGGGACTGACAGTCTCAGTTACTGTTGTGGATGACGCATGGCAGGGAAGCCTTTTACCCCTACTAAGTACAGTGAGTGTACACGCACACCGCCATCTAGTTCCAAAAATGCAACTACCTAGCTCAATCAAGTCAATGCAATATTGCAAATTCTATAAACAAACTCACTATATATGAGAGTCTCATAATGAGACTCATCATGAGACTCATGAGTTCTGCTGTGTATCAGTTGAGCTGTCTCAGAGAACCTGTCGTGAGACAGTGTCCAACAGCTGCTGACAATGACAATTTAGTCCAATCAGCCCAATCATCATCATAACATCATCTTTCTCTAGTTTTCATCTAATCCCCCACAATGGCACAATTTCCAATTGGTGAATTTTTTGACGTTTTTTCGCACCGCGAGAAGAGGAATACAAAACGATTGATACGACATGAGATAAAATCAATGCTGAATCCACTGGTTGAGTCACTGTTTGCACAGTTGAAGGCGAAATTCGTGCATTGCTTTAATGAACGTTTTCCTGAATATTCACTTCCATCACCTTTACGCGAACCTGATCAGGAAGAAGGACAGTTGGTTCGAAATCAAAGAGCAGCTTTGAATGTTAATAATCATTGTCAATCATATGCCAACGCTAGTACCCAAACCAGTCCAACAATTCTACTTGAAACTCCTCACATGGTCGAGCTCGATGATTTTGCTAATGATCAACTCGAACCTCAACCGAACAATGCATCAATCAATTTATCATCATCATCATCATCATCGCACGAACCATCTTTGTTTCCTCAGTCAATGATTCCATCGACTTCAACTGACCAATCATTTTTCAACACTGAAATGAGCCAACAACAACTCTTGGAACAAATGTTTGACAACAATCACAACACAAATGCTGATGACGATTGGGTTGATGTTGACCAAATAGATGACCAAGAATCGAACCCACTTAAAAAGAAACCAAAACTGGACATAACTCAATCAATCAATCACGAACCATCTCAACTATCACCCAACGGAACAATAACCATCAATCCACTTTCCACTCGTCTGTCTTCCCCCACGTCTCCAATCCCACCCCCCACCAGTCACTGTTCACAATTAGCAAAGAGAGCTCACAAGACATAGTCTTGTAGTTAGCGGATTACTGGACAGTGTCTTGCTTTTGATATAGCAAGGCAATGCCTTGTGTTTGATTTTACAAGACAATGCCTTGTAATAAACGGCCAAATTGTCAGTACACACTATACTGAAAATGCATGACAATGTCTTACATTTTCTGAATATACAAGACTATGTCATGTGAATTAAAGTTAAGTTTATTGCTTTTGATCGACCATGCATGGTACACGATCGATCGTTACAAACCAAAATAAATTATTAAATTATATCATATAAATTACATACAAGGGGAAATACATTTACTTTTTTTGCTTCTTGTTTGTTTTAGCCATTTGCTTTAAAGCGCGCATAACCTTATTTGAAGACAAGACTGATTTCATAAATTCGGTAGATATTTCGAGCTCGTCGTCACTTTCATTGTTATCAAATTCGCTTTCGAGATCGTCCACGTCTGGGCCATTGAAAATTTGTTCCTTCTTTGAAGGTGTTTTAGAGTTGGCATCTTTTTCCGAACTATTTAGATTGTTGCCTGATTGTTGTTGGTTGTGGTTTGGGTCACAGTTGATTGTGTTGTCTTCTTGTCCTTCTTCATAGAATTCTGAAACATTTTAAATAAATTATTATTATAATATAAATAGCAAGTGGCAAAGTAATTACCGTTTACAGGTGGGTGTATAATAATGAAGTTAGTACTCATTGCTTCCGGTTCACTATTGTCTATTGGAACAACACTTACTTCACCATATCTCATCTTTCCAGAGAAACCATCAGTGCGTCGAATGCGCTTTGTTGAGATATTGACAGGCTTAGCTAGTTCATTAACTTGGTCTTTAGTTGAAAGTGTTGGAACTTTTGCCGAATTCAGAATGCCCTTCTCCGTGTTGCGCATCGTTCTGGTTTCTGTAAAGCGTTGTTCCAGTTTCATAGCAAGACGTTCCTGTAATATTTATGTTAGTAATTGCACTTTAAGGTATAATTACATTAGTTAATAAATCCTTACCTGTATGGTAAAGCCTCGCACTTGTATATTCTCGTATCCTTTAGTTCGTAATTTTTCTGCACTCGTCATTTTCACGGTATCTTGAGCAATTTTCTTCTTAATGGTATCTTCAGCCATTGTCGTCTTATCCTCGGCAATAACCTTCCCAATCAGATTTACGATCTCGAAATATACACGTTCGATGAATTCATGAGTTGACAATGCCATTCGTGCTAAGTTCAGTGAGAGGTCTTTGTGGAAGTCTCTGTCATTGTTTAAGGCCTTAGTGATGAACCAGTTGATGCGGTACGACGCCACATACAGGCCATTATCAATCGACTTGACGGTATACTTGGACAGATCTTTTTCATTGCTATTACGATAGTAATATCCATTAGCCCATTTTGGCCAATCGTGAATCATATTACTATCCTTGTCGTCTTCAGTCAAGGAGTGAAATCCAAAAGAGCGTTTCATAACTTTACCATCCTTTACCACCACCTTTTTCGGAAAATATGGGATAAATTTCAGTACATTATCCATGTTCAATGAAGATGCAGTTAAAATTCCAAATTGTAAAATAGATTGTTGACCATTATCATCCAATTTCCATTGTTGATATATAACATTTTGAGAAGGAAATAGACCAAGGGATTTCATCAGGTCAACATTGTACTGATCCAATGTTTGATAGTTTTCTTTTGGTTTTATTTTGATTTTTCCTATGTTTTGAACGTTACAAACCATCTGTTGTTCAATCTCTTTTGAAGTAGCCTGACGTACACCATCAATAACAAAGCTTGGATAATGACCAATGGCAATAACTTCCTCAATTGGCTGATTAGAATTTAGTTCAAATAGATCATCGCTATGCTTGGAGTTTGGTTTTAAAGGCGTTTCGAAAGAACATTCTCGAGTAGAGTCGACGATAGTTCTCATGTTAACCAACTGCAGATCATGATCGGTCGACTCATTCGAGTTCGTATCTATAAATTAAGTAATGTTAGCAGTCAATAAATAAAATAAATAATAAATTACTAGTCGCAACTAAAGTTGAAGCAGAAGGAGCATTAATTAAACTAAGGACACTCATAGCGCCTTCTGCTTGATTTGAAGTAATCTGGCTATTTGGAGAAATGGGAGAATCAGGAGATATGTTAGCGGACTTTGACGCTAAAAGATACAAAAAATATCATTAGGCATATTTTACATCATATCAAAAATAAAACAATTCAAAAACTTACGGTTCTTAGGAGTACTTGACGTCGAGAGGATTGACTCGAGTGCTGAATTATCATTACGGGTCAGAGGTGAATTTAGTTCAGTTTTGGTCATTCTTTTGTTATTCACAGTTTTCAGTTTCTTGTTTTTCTTTGGGGGTTTTTTCTCAGAGATAACATTTGGTTGATTACAAGCAGCAGCAATGTCAGGCCTAGATTTGTTATTTGGAGACCGACTTGGAGAGAAAGGCCGTTGTGGTTTAGGCTTACGTTCGCTGGTTCGAGATTTCTGAGATTCTATGTTCGCATTGCGGCGTCCCATTGTAATATTCGCAGTAAGATTGTAGGTTGAAATCGTTGATGACACAAAATAATTCCAATTCAGACTGGCAGAAAGATTGATTGAACCGAGCACAAAGCATCACAATACAATACTAACTAGAGAAGAGGAAAAGTGATAAAAGTGCACATGCATGCCTGTTGATAGTGCTGCCGCATTTTGTGCACACTCTGCGCGCACACTGCGGAGTGCTCCATGAGAATTGTGTATGCGTTCTTCCCGCCAGTGACTATGTCTACGACTACTCTTGTCAACTAGAGCAACAGATTGGCTTTCTTTTATCACGAGATGGCCTTGCTGACGCATTGTCTATTGTTCTGTTTGTAGTGTGTACAGCCAAGTTCAACACACGTGTGTACTGTTGTTGTGTGGTGACCAAACGAACTTTGAACGTTTATTGACAATTTGTCTTAGTGAAATTTCATTGACATCCTCGCTGATAACCTAATCTAAAGTATATTCATCTCATCATGGAGAATGCAGAATACGAAAAGTGGAAAAAATTAAATGATCGAATTCGTCTTGGCTATGGTCGTGCACCTGAATGGCAAGATTTCTATCGGCGTTTTAACTTGGAGTGTAAGCAAACCAAGACAGCACATGGGAGAACCCAGTGGATAGTTGACTATGGACAAATGAAATGTCCTGTTCGAAATTGTACTTATTATCTTACTGAATGGAATAAATTTGAGGTTCACATCGAAGCACAGCACTTTGATCTTTGCTACCACAAGCCGTAAGTTATTAACGTGAACATATAATAATCATTATTGATAATCATAACGATATCTTTCTATTTTAGTAAAGCAAGAGCAAACAAGAATTGGTTTGAACATTGGAAAAATTACGATAACGAATTGAATATTCGTATGGATGCTGATGGGTCACAATTACAATTTGAACACCGTGTTATCGATGTGGAAAGGAATGGTGATGGTTCACAATTGGAGCAAGCTAGCGCACATGTCGATATTGACATCCTTATGAATAGTAATTATCAACAACCAGAGATATCTTCAATTCAACAACAACAACTACAGGGACCAGAAATTCAACAACACAACGAGGAGGATGGTTCTGCAGAAGAATATGGAGCAATAAACGAACAAAATATGAATCTGCCGGTTGAAGTGGACAAAGATGATGAACCGATAACAAACGAGCAAAGAAATGAGAGAGAAAGTGTGATAAGAAAGCATTTAGACGATGAATGGATACAGGTAACAATGATTTATTTTTATGATTGGTTGTTTTAGTTATTATTTTGTTATTTTGTAATTACAGCAATTTATGGTATTCGATCAATATACCACTAAACTTTCCTGTGAAGATCGAAACGCAATCAAACTTTTGCACACTCAAATATTATCTTCTGTCGTAGAAGCTCTTTGCTCAAAGGATATGACATTGGACTATTTCAGGGGAACACTAATTCCGATTCAAACAAAGATTTCAAAGAGTCCCAATTGGTATCTAAGCAAGCAATGGCACAAACTATCAACGAACCAATACAATCTTGATGTAATCGAAGAGAAATTACAAGTAGACAACGCAGAAATTGTTTATTATCGAGTTTCTTTAATTGAATTATGTAAAATAATTTTACAAAACAAATCGCTCAGAAGAAATCTAGAAGAAGTTGCCAACTCTAGAGTGAGGAGAGACCAAGAAGAAAGTCACAAAAATGGCAAAAAAGTATGATCTATGAAATGCATAATATACAATTAAATTAAATTAATGTTTATTCTATCCTCAGGTATATTCAAACATTTTTGACGGTTCTGTGTATGACGATCGATTATGCGAATTCGATCTATTTGTGGAATTTTACTTTGACGATGCTCAAATGAAAAAATCAAATAATAGTAAGGGCAAGAAAAGCAAAGAAACAAAGATCTGCTTTTTATATGTAACTTTTCCAAACTTGCCTTATAACTATCGCACGAAAATAACTGGAATTGATACTTTAATGACAATAAGCAGAAAGAAGATTGATTTAATCAAAAAAAGCAAAGTTGATGGTATTGACATGCGAGCACTTTACAAGCCTCTCCACGATGAATTAATCTATTTAGCAACTAATGGTATTGAGATTGATGGTAAAGTGTTTAAAGTGACAATGAGTTCCATTTTGGGCGACAATTTATCAACCTACGAGCAATGTGGTTACAGAGAAAGCTTCAAGACTAGCGCATTTTGGTGCCGTGGATGTGGACTGAAGGGTTTGTGCAAATGCAACACTGTCACCACTAAATATGAAGATATCAATAAGCGAAAATACTCTCAAACTATTGACAAAGATTTACTTCGTGACCACGACAGAACAAAAATACCGCTTTACTGTGATACACATCCAAACACTATTCAAAACAACATTGCTGCCGATTTATTGACTCCACTAGATTTCAACACTTTGGATCAACAAACAGAAACGAATAAACAAGTTGGATTCTATCGACCACCACCATTAATCACAGACGAACTTCGACGTTTGACTAAGATTGATATAACGAATGTATTTCCATTCGATGGCTGCCATGATATCCTTGAAGGAATTATGGAAGAGTTTTTACATCTTTATTTGAATGTGATTACTCAGAAATTTGGTGGAAGAAACTTCAGAAGCGAATTCGGAAGTAAAATCGAGGAACAATTTGGGAAATTCAAGTTCTACGAATCTAGACCTCTAGTAACTGTATCTGGGAGAGGTAATGACAATCATTATGATATTGATGCAAATGCAATACAAGTAAGTCAATATATTATAATTATCTTATATTAATATTAAAATATTTGTTTATAGAAGTTGGAATTGTTTCTAAAATTGGACATTATTCTAATGAGAATTGAAGTGCCTGATACGAATCTCCAAATTGAGGACTTTGCCACAAACAAAATTCGATGGATAAAGAAAGATTTCGACTATCTTTTAGCAAGAACACTCCCAAGTGAATGTGGACAGGAAAATGGATACACTTTATATCTCGAATGTAGAAAATTTATACTGTTCGCATTAGCAAGAGAATTAAATGAAGATGAACTAATAATAATGGAGAAACTCGCTTCTAAAATAATTTTTAGAATAACTACCTCAACTCTAACACCCGTCAGGTGTAAATTACATCATATTCTTCACTACGCGCAACAGATTCGAGTGTTTGGACCATTATATCTGTACACAGTGTTGCGCTATGAATTGAAACATCAGGAACATAAAGATACTTCAAGGCGAATCAATAACACAAAGACTACAGAAAAAACTCTTCTTACTTATGCTGGTCAAAAGAGAGCAGCGAGTCTGAACAAGATGAATTACTTCGAAATTGATCTATTCAAACCTCTTCCGCAGCTGAATTTTGCTATTTTTAATTCAGATATACCAAAAGATGAGCCAATCAAGGGAAAGCCATTCTTTCTAAGCAAGAATATCATAATCAAAGTTCCTCTTCATGATAGCAATCGCCAATCAAACGTCGATAACCAAACTTGGTTTCGTCCCGAACGGTATGTGCTGAATAGTGATGGTCATTGTGTATGTGTCGGCAACTTGTTTCAACTTAAATATCGTCCATCAATGCTAAGTGATTCAGAAAAATTGAAATACCAAAGTGGAACTCTTCAAAAACTAAAGTTAGTTTCTCATGACCATGATGTGTGTGTAAATGTTAATTTACTTGACGAATTGGAACCTGTTCTACACAAAGATTTTATTTATGAAGATGGCTGGTCCGAAGGAGATCTAGAAACATTGAAAGAATCTGCGAGAAGTCAACCACAGATAGTAAATCGCAAACAATTTATAAATAGAGAAAAGAAAAAAACTGCTATTTCTAAGAACATTACATATTATTTAGTCCGTTATATTGGTGAAAAGATTTTATATTAATATTGTACTTTATTACTATTATTAAATTAAATTAGTTTTTACTTTTTTCACTTAATTTTCAATTGAATTCATGATTATTATCGATCACTGCCTTATAGTTTCAAATACAAGACACTGTCCTATTGCCTACAGATTCAAGACATTGTCTTGCTTACTTTTCTAATGGGATATATTTTGCCACAAATATAAGACACTGTCTTGTAAATTTTAAAGTGTGTTCAGTGCTGCCACAAATACAAGACATTGTCTTCTAAATGTATCTGTAAGACAATGTCTTGTAGATTATTGTACAAATGCAAGACATTGTCTTACAGATACATTTAGAAGACAATGTCATATAGTTTGCTGTATTAGTAAGACAGTGTCTTGCTTTTAGCCCTTATTTATGTACAGTGGTGTCCACCCTCAATGCACAAATCCCTATTCCCAATGACCCTACCAACACTGAATCTAACCAATTACCAACGACAACGATTGAAACTGCAAATGAACCAGTGGAAACAGTTCAATCAAATCATCAACCATTTCTGTCTTCATCAATTGTCAATGAACAATCGAACAACAATTTGAATGACGATGAAGAGATTTGTGAATACGATAATGAAAGTGTAAATAGAATCGAGATTGACCAAGAAGAAGAAAATGTTGAAGATGGTGAAGATGATGATGATGATGATGATGATGATGATGAAGATGAGGATGATAATTACAGTGTCCAATTGATTCATGATGGTGAAGAAGATGATGAAGAATCATCTCTAATTGTGATGAAACAACAAGACACAACTCAACCAAACAATGAACCATCGGACAACAATTTGAATGATGAGGAGATTTGTGAAAATGATAATGAATGTGTCAATAGAATTATGATTGACCAAGAAGTTGAAGATGGAGATGATGAAGATGATAGTGTCAGAATGGAAGAAAATGGAACTGATAAACCGGCGATTGAAGATGGTCATGGTAAAGCTTCGAATTCTCAATCTTCTCAATCAATATTATTGGAAAATGCTCCTTCAATGGATGTTAATTCTCAAATCAATTCATCTAACCATCCACCTCCGTCGATTAAAGAAGAGATCAATGATCCATCAATGAATGGTCAATTAGAACCACAACACAACCACCATTCAATCAATTCATCATCATCATCAACAGCACTCGAATCAATGATTCCATCTACTTTAACTGTTCAATCATCGTCCAACCCTGAAATAATACAATTCCCTCATTTTCAAATAAACCTTCTCACCAGTCATAAAAGTTTTGAAGGCGAAGATGCATGTGAGTGTGTGGACTGTGTTCATGCAATACGTTTGGATGACTCGTACAGTGATAGTGCAATTACGGAAGAAAATGGAACTGATGAACCAGTGAATGAAGATGGTGATGGTAAAGCACTGGACGTGGATACTCAATCAACTCACTCAACATCATCATTGGAAAATACTCATTCAATCGAGGCTAGTTCTGCTAGTGCTAGTTCACAAACTATTCCAACCATTCAAATTGACTATTCTCAATTTGACGAGACTGATGATTTTCTTAATGTTCAATTGGAACCTCAACCGAACAAGGATTCAATCAATTCTTCATCATCATCATCATCATCAGTACACGAACCATCTTTGATTCCTCAGTCAATTAATTCATTGACTTCAACGAATGATCATACATTACCAAACATTGAAATGAGCCGACAACAACCTCACCAACCGGCTCACAACAATCAAAATACAAATGCAAATGACGATTGTGTCGATGGTGACCAAGATGATGATGATAATGATGCGACTGAAATCGATGACGAAACAACACAGGATGAAAGAGATGATCATGATGATGATAATGATGACCTAGATTTGTGTCCACATGTGAAGAAACCAAGACTGGACACAAGTCAACCAAGCAAGCAACAATCACATCAGTACATGAAAATTTCGAAACCAAAACAAACTCACAAACCATCTAAACTACCAAACAACGGAACAAAAAACTTCAATCCACACTCCACTCTTCGATCTTCCCCCACGTCTCCAATCCCACCCCCACCAGTCACCAATGCTCAAATCACTTTTCCCAATGACCCAACCAACACTGAATCTCGCCAATTACCAACGACAACGATTGTAACAGCAAATGAACCAATGCAAACAATTTCAATGAACGATTCATTACCATCAACACACGAACCATCTTTGTTTGCTCAATCAGCGATCCCATCGACTTCAACTGATCAATCATTTCCCAACATCGAAATAAGTCAACAACAACCTCACCAACTGGTTAAGAACAATCACAACACAAATGCTGATGACGATTGTGTTGATGGAAACCAAATAGATGGCCAAGAATCGAGTGAAATTGTGAAGAAGTCAAAACTGGACACAACTCAACCAAGCAAGCAACAATCACATCAGTCTAAGATATTTTTTGAAAGAAAAACTCATGAACCATCTCAAATACCACTGGTACTACACCACGCAACAATAACCATCTATCCACCTTCCACTCGTCTCCCCACGACTTTAGTTCTACCATCACAAGTGGCCATCACAAATGCACAAACCAAAATTTCTAATGACCCCACTAACTCTGAATCTCGAAAATTACCAAGCAAACAAACGATTGAAACACTAAATGAAACAGTGGAAACAATTTCAATGAATGATCCAATCAATTCATCATCATCATCACACGAACCATCTTTGTTTCCTCAGTCAATGAATTCATCGACTTCAACAAATGGTCAATCATTTATCAACATTGAAATGAACCAACAACAACCTCAACAACCGTCTCACAACAATGCAAACAATGCAATTGGAGAGGAAGTTGTGAATGAAGCCACTACAAATCCAATTCAACCAAACCTTGCCCGATCAAATCGTCATTTGCACTGTTCATATTGTCCTAAATCATTTAAAAGACAATCCGATTTGAAGCGACACATTCGAGTGCACACAGGTGAACGTCCATTTCCATGTGACCAGTGTGACAAAAAATTTAAAGACAGTGGAAATTTAGCAGCACACAAACGGATTCATCAAAATATAAAACCTTTTCGGTGTGAACAATGTGACATGCAATTTAGATTGAAAAACCAGCTTAGATTTCATCAATTGTCAATTCAATGTATGTTTTCGACTCAATTTTCAACCCAACCAAACAATCAACAATCACATCAGTCTGTGAAAATTGTCAAACCAAAACAAACAATTGAGACTGTAAATGAACCAATGGAAACAGTTTCAATTAATGCATCAATCAAATCATCATCATCATTCTCACACGAACCATCTTTGTTTCCTCAGTCAACTATTCCATCAAATGTTCAATTGCAACCACAACAGAACAACAATTCAATCAATTCAACCATTAAACTTGAATCTCCTCGCGTGGACGAGATTGATGATTTTGTTAATGCTCAATTCGTCAATTCATCAATCAATTCATCATCAACACACGAACCATCATTGTTTCCTCAGTCAAATCTTTGAAATCGTTTGACCAACTCAAACAACACATGTTGGCCATTTGTTCCACTAGTCCACATCGATGTTTAGTCAAGGATTGTGGTCAACAATTCGAAGAAGGGTGAGTTCTTTTCTTAAATATTAACTCAATATTAACGGATCCTGTTGTTAGGTATATTCTCAATGATCACATCATTCAAGTCCATCCCAACTTCACCCAATGGAACTGTGGTCAATGTCAAAAGCATTTCGGCACACATCATCGATTGTACAATCACAACCATCTATGTCACCAAATCGGTCAATTTCAATGTTCATTTCCCTCATGTACATTCACAGGACAATTCAAAAGTCAAGTGTACAATCATTACGATAGACATCACAGGAAGCAATCTAAGTGAGAGTCCTGTCAAACACCAGATTGCTACGTTATGAAGAGATACAAACGAGTCCATTCAGGCATATCTTGCTTATAAGCTTGTTTATTGGAAAATTAAATTTTGTACAATACAACGGATAAGTGGAATTTAAAAAAACAGGACATGAAATTAAATATCAAAATTTTCTCAAAGCAAATTATTTCTGATGTACTCGTGTGGCTCACGTAGATCAAAAATGTTCTTCTCTATTTGTTCTTTTACAATTCTCGGTATATTGAAATGCATCACCCGAACGTGTGAGACTACGTGTCCAATGTTTTTAAACTTCAATCCACAATTGTCGAATGTACATTCGAATGGCCTCTCATCGGTGTGCACTCGTAGATGTACTTTCCATTCACAACTCTTAGCAAACATTTTGCTGCAGTGCGTGCATTCATACGAATGGTGTCTTTTATTTTGATGAACGAGAACTTTGTTGAACAAATTCGCCTCAAAGGCACACAACGGACACTTGAATTTGCCAGGTTGGTGACAACGTTTCCAGTGCTCTCTCAGGCTCTTCTTTGTAAGTGACTTGTTAACATCATCACAGTCTGTACAGAAGTACTCGGTTTGATTGCTGGTGGATAAAGTATAATATATATAAGAATATAAGGATAAAGTAAATGCATAGATTAGTGACAAAACCAGTGAATACGGTCACTTACTTGAATTTGTTCTGTCGAACATTGTTCTCGAAATGGTGATATCGATCATATAGATTTTTCTGGTGGACATTCAACATATGACTTGCCCACGATGAACGACTGGGCAAAACCTGACCACAAGCAGGCTCGATGCAGTGCAATTCGAGAATAGTCACTTTACGTTTTAATTGATCAACATCATTGTCATCATCGTCGTCATTCTCGTCATCACTTTGCAGTTTAACCATCTTCACAGCTTTATTCGATTGATCACTTGCTCTTTTGACTCTCGTGCGATCATTCGAATCACTGTTTGACTCACCAAAAAATTTTGTCGGAATTCGTCTACGACCCGACGATCGAAGTCCACTGCTTGATGGAATTGATTGTTTGCTGTCAAGATTATTGAATGGCCTTGTATTTCCTACTGTTCTTCCTCGAGTTCTGGTCAACAGTCTGGTTTTGTTATTGGAGATTTGCTCTTTTGATTTTGATCTGCGAATATGCAAATCACTAACATTCGCTTGTAAATTGTCTGTATTTACAGTCATTTCATCAATGTCATCATCATCTTTTTGTTCATCTTCGATGATTGGTGAATTGATTTGATTGTTTTCCAATGAAGCATCCACATTGGCTTGAGTCTCGCAGATCAGTTCATCACCCGAATTACCAATTCCATTAACACAATTTTCGTAATCCACAACATCCTCATTATCATTATCATCTTCTCCAACAACATCATCGTCGAATCCCCTCTTCCTCACTTGTTCTGTGTAGATCGAGTTTGTTAACGATGTTGATGATAAAGCGATTTGTTCGTCTGTCCATGTGAAATGGGTATCATCATTTTCATTATGCTCGTACAGAGGATCAATGAGTCCATGATTGATCATTAGAGAGTATCGAAAAAACGCTTTTTGACATTTTTGCTTGGCCTGAGGTTAAAAACGATGTCTCCTGATGTGGACAATGTAATTCCGGAGTTTGGTCCAAATCGGTCAACATCTTAGTGATTCCCTTGGGACCTGAATTTTAAACGAGAAAAAGATAGGGAAATGGCTCTAGTTTTGACCGATTTTCGAGATCTCAGCAACTACGTGGGATATTGCTGTAATTTTACTTGGATTTACTAATTCGAGTACTGTGAATTCGATAGAGACATCAAAAATTGGGCTCAGAGGGTCCTAGGACCGGAAATAGAGGATTCAAAGTGGCGAAAATGGCAAAAATATGAATTTTCATGAAAATATTCATACTATTCGGTCAAATAATATTGATAAATGCCGTATATCCATAAATATTCCAATCCTAGGACCCTAGGACCCCAGGGTCAACTTTCAAAATTAATTTATGAAATATGGTCATGTGATATGTCAAAATGCTGGAAATATCAAAGCGATTCTTATGCGACGTGCTAATTATGTTGTTTAATTTGTGTTCGGGATTTGGATCTTAACCCACAAATGATGTCCTGGAGAATTTTTCCAAAAAAATTGGTGCAATGTCTTATCCCATGAGTGGTGGGCCGAGGAGTTTCTTCAAATTGGTGGATTATTTTATCCCACAATTGGTGGGCCGAGGAGTTTCTTCAAATTGGTGGATTATTTTATCCCACAATTGGTGGGCCAGGGAGTTTCTTCAAATTGGTGGATTATTTTATCCCACAATTGGTGGGCCGAGGAGTTTCTTCAAATTGGTGCAATGTCTTAACCCACAATTGGTGGGCCAGGGAGTTTCTTTAAATTGGTGGATTATTTTATCCCACAATTGGTGGGCCGAGGAGTTTCTTCAAATTGGTGCAATGTCTTAACCCACAATTGGTGGGCCAGGGAGTTTCTTTAAATTGGTGGATTATTTTATCCCACAATTGGTGGGCCGAGGAGTTTCTTCAAATTGGTGCAATGTCTTAACCCACAATTGGTGGGCCAGGGAGTTTCTTTAAATTGGTGGATTATTTTATCCCACAATTGGTGGGCCGAGGAGTTTCTTCAAATTGGTGCAATGTCTTAACCCACAATTGGTAGGCCAGGGAGTTTCTTTAAATTGTTGGATTATTTTATCCCACAAGTGGTTATCAGAAGAGTTTCTCCAAATAGAGTTGCTGGATTTTCCCTAAAAAATTTGTTGTTGCTTCCCAAGATATTTTAATGGCAATAATCCCGCAAATGGTTGACAAGAGAGGTTCCCTTAATTGTTTGATTGGTAGAGCAACTAAACGCAACACGAGGTTCGCGTTCTCATTCACCATCAGATGGCATTTCATTAAGTTTGGCATCAAAGTTTCAACGAAACATTCAAATCAAGACAAAAGTTTTCAAACTTTAACAAAGAAGAAGAATAAGTTACAGTGGGTTCCCTTGTGAGACTCTCAGTGAGAGTCATTATACTACTTTGTACTGTCAAAAGTGGACTAAGTTTGAACTTTGGAATTTTATAACTCGAGAACCAATGGTCATTCTTTTATAAAAATTAAATTCAATACTCTACACGTGGTCATAAACATCCTGTTAAATTTTGAGATTGATCTGGGAGTTCGCATAAATGCCATCTGGTTGTCAATCATCCAACATTTTCAGAATCCACAAAACAAACCAATTATATGAGAAGATTAGTCAGTCAATCTGAAAAAACTTTCTACGTAGTCCACAATTTCAGAATACAATTTTTCAATATATATATGGAAATGGAAAATGTGGTAATATACCAGCTAACTCAAAAATAGAAGCGATAACTCCCCGACCCACCACTTGTGGGATAAGACATTGCACCAATTTGGAGAAACTCCTCGGCCTAACACTTGTGGGTTAAAACATTGCACAAATTTTTTGGAGAAACTCCAGGGTCCTCACTTGTGGGATAAGACATTGCACCAATTTGGAGAAACTCCTCAGCCCACCACTTGTGGGTTAAGACATTGCACCAATTTGAAGAACTCCTGGGTCCTCACTTGTGGGATAAGACATTGCACCAATTTGGAGAAACTCCTCGGCCCACCACTTGTGGGTTAAGACATTGCACAAATATTTTTGGAGAATCTCTCCGGGACATCATTTGTGGGTTAAGACTTTGCACCAATTTTTTGGAGAAACTCCAGGGTCCTCACTTGTGGGATAAGACATTGCATCATTTTTTTGGAGAAATTCTACGGGACATCATTTGTATTATAAGATCCAAATTCTGAACACAAATTAAACAACATAATTAACATGTCGCATAAGAATCGCCTTGATATTTCCTGCATTTTGACATATCACATGACCATATTTCATAAATTAATTTTGAAAGTTGACCCTGGGGTCCTAGGGTCCTAGGGTTGGAATATTTATGGATATACGGCATTTATCAATATTATTTGACCGAATAGTATGAATATTTTCATGAAAATTCATATTTTTTGCCATTTTTGACACTTTGAATCCTCTATTTCCGGTCCTAGGACCCTCTGAACCCAATTTTTGATGTCTCTATCGAATTCCCAGTACTCGAATTAGTAAATCCAAGTAAAATCACATCAATATCCCACGTAGTTGCTGAGATCTGGAAAATCGGTCAAAACTCGAGCCATTTCCCTATCTTTTTCCCGTTTAAAATTCAGGTCCCAAGGGAATCACTAAGATGTTGACCGATTTGGACCAAACTCCGGAATTACATTGTCCACATCAGGAGACATCGTTTTTAACCTCAGGCCAAGCGAAAATGTCAAAAAGCGTCTTTTCGATACTCTCTATTGATCATCCTGAGTATAGTGTTCTTGAGCAAGTCAAATTGATAGTCCACGGTGGCATCGATGTGATGAGTGAGCACTGACTTGAGTCCATTCCGGTTGTCTTCCACCAGACTCAACAGAGGGTGAACAGTGCGTTCCATTTTGGTGCAAATGAGATGTTTTGAAATGTGAATGAAAATGTTAATGAGATTATGGCAAAGAAATTGTTCAAAACGACGAAATAAGCTCACTTGAGTTCATGAATGCAGTCACAGAGTCAGAGTGAGCGTACTCATCGCAATCACAACAAACCGAATGAAGTGAGAGTGAGTGGAGAAGTGGAACTGTCACGGATTACACTCAGCCTCTACTCAACCACTACCACTCAAAACGCATATTGCGGATTCATTTAAACAATGCACAATGAGACGATTGGCGCGCTAAAATAAAATAACTGTTTTGAATTCGTTGTTACACGTGAGTGTTGATTAAATCCACATTTAGTACTATGATTCTTAACAATTTGAGGGTCGCTGAATCGAACTGTGTCATTGGTTTTGATGTATACCGTAAAATCTCAAACAAGCGCCGCGGCGCTTGTTAATTTCGTCAGAAAATTTTGGCCGAAAAACCGGTTTCTCGTAACGTCCACAGTGCTTTTTTCTGCGGCGCTTAAACGAATGCGGCGCTTGTTTGAATGCGGCGCTTGTTAGAGATTTTACGGTAGTCAAAGGATCAGACTAGAAAAGGAGAATAACGCGAGTTTCACTTTCAAGAAGGAGCCAAACTGTTTTGAATTCGTGTTGATTAAATCCACATTTATTACAATGATTCTTTGTAAAACTATGTAAACTAATGTAAAAATAAAACCTATTATCATGTACGTAAATATCAATAAAACAGGGGAAAAGTTAGTCATATCCAAAAGTGTAGAAAATCTCCAAGGATCGGCGCCGTTACAATCCGTTACGAATCCATATGGCCACACGCGTTAGTGGTACAAAGGCACACCTTTTCTGGATCGAGTACAATGTTTGCCGGGAGCTTTCGTTTGCCATTTCGTTGCACTTCAAGTTTTCTGGCCTGATGGACTAATCCAATCGAGTGGAGTGCATCGACCGCGAGGTTAATTTCGGCGCAATAGAACTTGGCCCACTCAGACATTTCGCATTTGGACATTAGGTTTCGCAGATCATCGTCATGAATCGTTCAATTCATCTCTATTTACAGATTACGGAATATCTTGAAAGGCGCAGTGCATTTTCATGATCCAGTCGCAATTTGAGTGTGCCATGATGAACTTTTCCTCCCAGAAAAAGTCAGAATTCGAGTGTTTGATCTAAAATATGAAGGAAGATTCAAATTAAGAGACAATCAGGTGCACTGAGTACATACCATTTCAAACTTGCTCAACCATTTCATAGCAAACATTTTTTTCGTGGATTTGTTACTCACCAACTGCATTTCACCAAATCCGCCACGCAAACAACTTCCATTGGGTTTAGAAATAAAAAAAATAAAGGCGATGGGAGGTATAGCTCAAAATTGCTAAAAGATGATGACAAGTTTAGCAACAAGCGAAGATGATGCTTGAATGGATCAATTTATAACCTTCTTTATAATAAATAGTCCAACTGCTCTTATTAATAATTGTTGTGTTGGATTTGGCTGTTTGTTGAGATGCATAATTGAGAATAATGGAGAGATAATAAGATTTACCTTATGGGCGCTAATCACAAATATTTTTAATTGCCTTTAAGGCTATTTTCTAGATTTACGATCACAAATGTGAAAATGAACAATTTACTCACGGAAACGACCTCATATATCCGAAATTAAACATCCATTTGCTCACAAACCCAAAGTACTGTGAACATACTCGAGTGGGTCACGCGTATCGATAATGTTTTTCTCCTTTTGATCTTTTATCCTACTGGGAAGATTGAAATGATGCACCCGAACATGTCGAGCGGCATTTCTAGCAAATTTATACATCAATCCACAATTTTCATAGATACACTCGTACTGTTTGCCTTCGATGTGCACTTCTTCGTGTCGTTTCAAGTGCAAATTTGATCGAAACACTTTGCCACAATCTCGATAAGTGCATCTGTGCGAACCATGAAAAGCGTATCGATGGCTGATTACAGTGCAGTACAAACTGGCCACAAAAGGACACGATGGACACGCGAATTTGCCTGGATGGTGATAATAGCTCCAGTGCTGATTGAGCACGCTATTTGACTTGCAAACAGCATCACAGTTGGTGTAGGTGCAAAAGTGCTCTGTCTGGTTACTGTTGGCGGTCAGTGAGAGAGTAAATGTATATGAATTAGTGAATAATCAATTGAAAAACAGAATACAGTCACTTACAGATGGTTGAGTCGAACATTGTTCGCGAGATGGTGATATAGATCATTTCGATTTATCTTGTGAACATTCAACATATGTTCTCTCCATGATAAACGACTTGGAAAAATTTGATCACAATCAGGCTCGATGCAGTGCAATTCGAGGATAATCACATTACTTTTCGATTTGTACATATTGCCGTCATCATCATCATCATCCTCCTCAACATCTGTGCCATCATCATTCACATCACTTTGCTGTTTCACTTTTTTCACAGTTTTACTTGATTGATCTTCACCAAAAACTTTCGTTGGAATTCGTTTACGACTCGACGATCGCAGTCCACTTTTGGTCGATGCACTCGATTGTTGGTTGTAGTTCTGTTTATTGGCCAACTTTGCATTTTGACGAGTTCTTCTTTTGGGCATTTGTCTCGTTTTATTTTTAAAATTCAATTTTGTTGATGATGATTTTGATCTAGGAATGTGCAAGTGACTTTCACCATTTAAATTGTTTGCATTTTCAGTTTCATCAATGTCAATGTTGAGATCTTCACGTAAGTTGATGATTGGTGAATTGATTTTATATTTTCCCAATGAAGCATTCACATTGGGCTGAGTCTCGCAAAGTCCATTCATTCCCATTTCTGCATCATCTGAAGTATTATCATAATTTCCACTAACCAAATTACCAATTCCATTGACACGATTTTCGTAATCCATAATATCCTCATTATCATGTTCGTCTTCATCATCATCATCATTGAATCCTCTCTTCCTCACTGGTTCAGTGTAAATCGAGTTGGTTAGTGGCGTTGTTGGCCAAGTGGCTTGTTCGCCTGTACGCGTCAAATGGACATCATCACTTTCACTGTACAGAGGATCAATCAGTCCATTTTCCATCATCTTGAGAATTCTGTTTTTGAAATAGTCAAATTGTTGCTCCACCGTAAAATCGATATAATTTTTGAGTAATAGTTTGAGTCCATTCTGGTTGTCTTCCACAAGGGCCAGAAGAGGGTGAACATTTGTGTGTTCCATTTTAAGATGCTAATCAACACAATGAACTGAAAATACAATCAAATAAGTGCTCACTTGAGTATATGCAGTCACAGTGCGAATGAGCTCACAATGAGCTCTCAATGAGCTCATGCTTGCACGATCACAACAAACCGTGAGAGTGCACGGAGGAGTGGAATAGCCAAATGATACCTTCTACCTCTTAAACTCCACTGCCACACTCTACATTTGAAACGAGTACAGGCGCAAAAATACAAACAATTAAGCAAACAAAACCGACGAAATATAGCATCTTTTTTTTAATGAAACAACCAATCAAATCAATTCAAATTCAAATCAACCATACCAATTGCCCACAATATATCACAATATCAATCTATGTACAGACAACGCGAAACAATTTCATCAAGAACAGACAAATTGAATTGAACAATGTTTTCCGAATATATTTACAAGTAATAATCAACAACAAATTGGACCAAATTCACAAGATGAAATGAGCAAGAGATATAAGATGAGATGATATACAATTGAATAATCAATTAATAAATTAATAAATATTACAATATTACAATTTAAGAATGAAATTCTAGTTCTTCAAATGGGAATAATGTTCAGATGATAGTTTGGTACTTTTTTTTAAGGGAATTAGACAAATTGGGATGGGGTTAGTTGATATAATACACAATTTAGGGGCTCATGTTACTGTTTGAATCACATTCTCGTGTTGTACATTCGAATGACCTTGCCTTGTGAGATGTCACTGGGATTCGATTCCTCCTGGGAAAACGAGTACCCGTGGGCGGCGTCAATCTCAGCCTCGGTCGAGGTGTAGTGGAGTCGGGCGTATTCGGCTCGCATGTATGCAGCATTGCTCGTTGCATGTTGTTGGGGATGATGATGTTCCAAGATCATATTCGAAGACGATCCATCACTCGATCCACCAGCACCACCTCCTTCCAATCCACTCGGTCCAGCAGTAGCGCCACCTGTAGGTGAGACATTGGTCTGTGTTCTTTGGCCCGTGCCACCGTTTCCAGGCAGACAGTTGTTCATCAGCAGTCTAGCCCGCTCACCGAGTGTCGGTTGCTGTTGGTACGACTTGGCCATCTCCAATTCCGTGATCGTGTCCGCCAGTGACTTGAAGCACGTCCGCGCCACCAACTTCACCACAATGTCCACCAGCAGGGCCACAAACGGAATGATCGCAATGCCCAACCAAAAGAGCCACGTAGAGAAAATGATCGAGTCAATAGAAGCCATGTCTGCACCAAATGGCAGCGTTGGCCACAATCGACTGTAGATGAATATAAACAGAAACCAAGCGGCAATTGAGCCCCAAATGGCCGCATGTGTGATCACGGTCCAGCAAGAGGTTTCGAGTGCAGCCTTGAGACAGACTGTGACCACCACAAAAGTGTAGAGAATGTTGCCAAAACAGAGGTAACCACCATCAGCCCTTCCACTGGCCCACAATGCATCATGCGACAGTGCAAAGAAGGTCAACCAAAAGAGCACCAATGAATGCCAAATTGCGGACGCAATCCAGAACCAGAAAAGTCTAATGTTGAATGTGTTCCACTGTTCACGGTACAGTTCCGGGTTGGACATCATAATCTCGGCAGAACAGGCACGATCAAATAGACCAATGACGAGTGGTGGGGCGGCGGTGAAGATGACATTGTACATGGCGAGTGACCAGCGCTCAAACACGGCCTGACCAGACCAGGCCGAGATGGTGGCAAACCACAGTTCGATCACGTACAGGGCAATGTTCTTGTAGAATGAGTAGAGGATCAGTTTGGAGACGCGAGACATTGACCACGAGCCGTGGACAAGAAGAAGTCGGGCAAGGAAGCGAAACTGAGCAATTGCGTAATCGGAAGAGTAGACAGCTTGAAGACCTAAAATAACAACCAAAATCAGTCTCAAAAAAATCAAAACCGCAATAAACAAACCTTCTCGCCCCGAAATGCCCACACCAACATTAGCCGCCCGAATCATCGCCACATCATTCGCCCCATCACCAATGGCCAGGGTAATGCACTTGGTACTCTTCTTCACGGCACTGACAATCTCCGCCTTTTGCGATGGCGAAACTCGACAACAAATCACGGACCGACACTGCAGTGCCACGTCCATAAAGGAAGACATTAGTTGGGGTTTGAGAGCGAAACTGAGAGATTTATCTAGTTGGGGAAAAAACGAGAGAAAGTTAGAGTCAAAAGTCAAAATCAAAGTCAAAAGTCTAAATCAAACACAAATCCATTCACTTACTATCAATAATCAACGTAAAATCCTTGGGATGTGCCTGAATCTTGATATACGCCGCCGACATGGCCTCCCGCGTCTTGTCCATCGTGTCCTCATTCACAATATGATAACTATCCAAGGTCTGGGCACTCTTCAACAGTCTGCAACTGTACCCAATGTTGATCGCCGTCTCCTGCTTATCGCCCGTCAACATCCAAATATTGATCCCAGCCCTCATCAACGTCTCAATCGTATCAGGCACTCCAACTTGAAGTTTATCCTCAATCGCAGTCGCACCCAGCAGTGTCAAGTCCGACTCCATTTCCGACATCAAGTCATTGAGACACTCCTCACGCGACTTTCCATCCTCATTCACAACTCCAGGCGTCTTTGACATGAGCACAGCCTTGTTCCAACGTTTCTCCCAGTCCGCATACAACTCTTCACTCAAATCCGTGTACGCAACACACAGAGTTCGAAGGCCATCGGTGGCAAAGGTCGTCAAGGCCACCTCAGTATGATCAAACTCAATTTGAGACTCATCCGAAAGTCGTTTCTGTATAATCGAGTCCGCGCCTTTGATGTACAGTTTGAGTCGGTGTTGAGGCGTTCGCACAATTACGGACATTCGCTTACGGTCTGAATTGAACTCAAAAACATTCAAAATTTCGTATCTATATGTAAAAGTAAAAAAAAGTAAAAATTAACCCGTTCACTCCCATTCCATTTAAACTCACTTTTCCGTAGTACCCATTGCATCAATCAGCACCTGTCGCGGTGTCCTCTGCAGAAACTCAAAACCAATCTTCTGAGCACCCTTCACCAGTGCGGCCTCATCAGGACTGGAAGCCGTGTAGGTAAACCGTGATCCATTCTCCGAATTTTTCGTAGGTTCCGGAATCACAGTATGGCAAACAGCTAAAAGTACCAGAAATTCACGAATCTTCTCCCAATCCTCTTCCTTTTTGCGTATAATCTCAATAAGGCGATAAAACTTCTTCTCATCAAATATCCGGCCCGAGATGGCACACTTCTTGAATTCCATTACGTTCCGAGTTAGGGTTCCAGTTTTATCCGACAGAATGTATCGAACCTAGTTTCAAAGAACCAAAATTAATAGAATCTACATTTTCCGCGTAAGTCAATCCATACCTGACCCAACTCCTCATTCAAATTGCTCGTCCGTGCCATCGCGGGCGTGTCCGTCTCCTCGCAGTACATCTCGAGATCACAGTTGATAAAGTGTGCCTGTATGAATCGCACCAGTTCGAGGGTGACCTGCAGCGAGATCGGTATCAAATTGTTGTACAAAATAATAAAAGTGAGCAGAATGAGGAAAAAATTCGACGACATCTGTGACTGTAGCTCCGCCAGGTACCAGTGCTCCCCATTCGTGTGCACCCACCAGACACTCGCACTAGCCGAAATGAGACAAATCACCATCAGAATACCCAACAGTGCCAGAATCTGTCGATTTGTGCTAATCTCCACGTGGGACTGCTTCAGTGGCGCCTGCGCAATCGAGTTCATCATCAACTTCGTCTCGTGTCCCGTGTAAATCACACAGCCCAGGGCCCATTCCGTGTTGCGCAACTTGGCGCCCCGTAGCAAAATATTATCCGCTCCAATGGGAAACTCTTCACCGGTGCTTTGGATTGTCAGCTTTCCATAAAATTCGTACAACATCTTGTTCGGTGGATCGCACTCGATGGTTGAACCCAAAAGTGGACACGAACTCGTAGCCTCAATATCCAATTCCTTGTTTCCATTTGAACTCAGCTTTGCACAGTACTCGTCAGTGATTCGTAGGGAAGAACGGGCCTTGAGATTAGTTTCACCATCGAGATTGGAAGTTTCAATGTAACACAGACCTAGAATGTAGAACAAAAGGAACAAAAAGGGAAAATGTAAGATGGGGTTGAACGGGTTAACTAAACTCACCATTAGGCTCATGACTCGACACGAGCACCAAATCAGTCGGAAAGAAGTGATCCTGCCGCAAAAAGACCAAGTCCCCTACAACAATATCCTTCCATTTTTTCTTCACCACTCGTTTAATCGTCGGATCGACCACCTCGGCCTCAGTGTTGTTCACTTGACTGTCCGCTCGATGGCGCTTCACGTCCTCAAATATTTCCTTAATTGCGGACACAACCATAATAAAGATGAGGGGCACGAGGGTGGTGTACCGTCCAGTGGGCGACACATTGGGTATTTGCTGAAAGAGTGCAATAAACAGAAAGAATATGTTCGAGTATCGACGAAATTGTTCAAAGAGAAAACTTGGGATGAACAGTAGGAAGGTGTACTTGGCCGTGGCAATGGAGTTGGCCACAAAACGCTGGGCACTGCTGCCCACCAGTAGGAAACGGTTGGGCGGTGGTGCACCGGTGGCGGAACGTGGTCTACTACCAGAAGAACCGGGTCGCCGCCTGAAGCAACACCACCAACGTCTACCAGTTCCGTCCCCTTGGGCGCCACTGCCCCCGGCAAATTTGACATCCATACCGGCAGAACTGTGTTCTTCGTTATTGAGACGTTGCATCTCAATGTGTGGCGACATGGGCGAGCCACCTTTTCCGGTGGTGGTCGTGGCACTGGTGGATTGACTAGAGAAGGTTCCGTTCTTGTTTGACTTGCCTGTTGATTGGTTCTTTGATTGATGATGAACCTTCGGACTGGGCGGCAAGTTGAGTGCACTCGCAGACAGAGACCATCGATGATGTTCCGTACTCGAGTTCCGTCGGTGTAGTCCGTTCTTATTTTGGTCCGCGGACACTTCACTTGATGGCACAAACGAATTCGTAATTGTAATAGGAGACGGAGGACTAGTTGTAGTACCGGTTGTCGTAGTCTTGCCACTCACCACACTCACACGAGAATTAGGCGAAGGTGACCTACTGTTGATAATGTCAATTGGAGTGGAAGGATGATGATTCTCGGGTGCAGTCCGACTCGAACGAACCGACTTGTTGGTTGCTGACACAGTCGCGCCTAGTGGACGACTCGACGAGAAGGACGGTTGACGGGTAAAGTAGGTACTCGGAGGGAGTGCTGGTGGACTGCTGACCAGAGATGAGGCACGTAACTGTTGGAGCGATCGTGGATGGGGTGAGGGGTGGTGGGACAGGTGAGACGACTGGGACTGACGCACTGGTTGCTGGTGGAGTGGATGTTGATAGTCGAGCTGATCGGGTAGTGGTGAGTGATAGTCGAGCGACTCGGTGACTGAGTCGGGACGGGTGAAAGTGTCGAGTGAACTGTCCTCAAGGCTGCTTTGGCCATCGGAGGTCCGATTCGAGGGTCGACCAGTGAGACGGGATCGCCACGTTCGATCTGAGAAAAAATAAAAACAAATTCAAAGTCAAGGCGAGACAAAACACCAAAACAAACAGACACAAATCAGCTGTTTAAGAACGGCAATAAAAACATGATGACAACATACAAATGTCATAAATCACAGCAATCACACATTCATACAAACATAACATAACCCATTCAACCCCCAAACAACACTTACACTAAAGTCATCAAACCCTAATCATCAAATGAATCACACATTTTCAAGTCAAAAGTCAAAACCTAATCAATCAGTCAAACAATCAAATGAATCACAATTTAAATAAAACAACAAAATTCAAACACCAAACACAACCCACCAAAGTAGACTCATTCTGTCACACACATTACATTTCACCACAATTGACTAGTCATCATCATACTAATCAGTCAATCAGTCAGCACCAGAGTGTGAGCACATTATCACATTATGATAAGCACACACATACATGTGCACAGACTTGTACACAGTCGCAACTCCGCTTATCATGAGAACCAAAAAAGTCCGATAAATCAATAGAAATCAACATGCAAACCTAAACTACTATATCACCCTGTTCTGTAAAACTAACGGTGATCTGCTAAGAGACGCAATGGGGTTACAAACCCACACAAACATATTTGCACACATACTCAATCATGACCAATCATCATAAACAGTCAATCATTAAGTAATTACAATCAATAGTCAACCAAACAGTCATACAAAGTGATCCAAAAAGATCAATCATTCCAAAACCGACAAAATTAACCCTCACAACCCCCAACCACAAAAAGTGCCACAATCATCAGTCACACGAGTATCATACGGTACGAGTAAATAAATCATGATATGATCGTATCATGATCATGATCACAAGTCAATACACAGCAAGAGAGAGAACATTAACATTTATCCTGACGTCACACAAATGTGTTCAAGTGTAATGATAAGGTCGAATGAAATTGCAACAAGAAAGCAATTGCAACAAGAAAGCAACCAAAAGAAACACACGTCTCAACATTGACATTCCAACATACATTCACCAGAAAAAACTAAGAAAAACGCCTCAAATCGTACAACTCACATTACCAAAGAAAAATAGCAATACATTAAAGACTAAAAGTCACTAAATGTCAAAGCAAACATGCAATACACAACAACCACTTCTGGTATTAATCATCCAAATTAGCCTGTTCCGAACTCAATTACCACACAAAATACTCTAAATATAGCAACAACAAGTCAACTAATCCACCCAGTCCAAACTCTAATCTACGAGTAAAATGTATACGAGTACAAACACAACAATGCGACTCAATTGTCAATTGTTTCTCCCAAGCAACTCAAGTCCCGATAAGATAAAAATCTACTCTTATGTAAGTTTTTCGGTTGACAACCGAAACAACGATCAAATCTACATAAAATGGTCATAAAAATAGTAAATTTAATTTCCTGGAAATATCTACAATAAGAAACCAACCCAAAACTGTCCCCGGGAAAATCATAAACAATTTTAATATATTTAACAATATTCCTAGAAACAATTTTCCATCTAAAAGCCTCATCCCCGCACACCAAACATTAAAATCTCATTTTCGCCAAATGACCACGTAAATCACAAAGGTAAAACACAATGATTATATACCTGAATTATTGTTGAGATCAGCCATGATTAGGATTTGGTTTGGTAGTCAATTTGGAAGTAGTCAATGTGAGGAAAATAAATCGGGTGGAAAGTTTTCTTTAGTAAAATTTGGCAGCAACAGAAGTAATGGCACATTTGATAAATTTGGTTGACTTTTCAAAATTCAAAGTCGAGAACGTAAAAGAGCAATATAAAGCAGAAACATAAATTCCATCTCAATCATTTTGAAACAAAATTCCACAGTGCAAATATATCTCTATTTGTAATTTGCAAGAGAAACAGACACAACAAATCACTCAATGGAATGCACAACCATCAAACAACAACCAACAAACACTCACTCTCAAACCACAAGGTAAATTATAAACAATCCGTTGAGCAGAAAGTTGAATACAAAACAAAATTAACTGACAAAACAAGGAAAACTGTGTCATACAGTTGACGTAAAGCTATCGAGTAAATGTGTCGAGTAGAACTGGTTCGTACGGTTGACTGGATAACGAGTGATAGTAACAGTGTTCGGCACCTGTGTCACTCAACTATTACCATCATCATCACCATCATCAGTACGCGGGGACATTGATCAAACTGTAGCCATGACTCAGGCAGAGAGAAATGTCAACACAGGTAGATACGATACAACTCGTATACGAGACGAGTGCAGGCAGACATTGCATTGATGATGATGATCATGTTGTCAATCAATCGGTTGATTGGTTACTCATTGGGTTACTCGACCAGCCATCTCATATTACGTAGCCATTGTCGCGACTGATGAAAGCGAGGCTCATTATTAACCAAAGTTCTCATAGTCTCGGATCAGGCAGAAAACACCTAAACTTCGATCAAGTTGCAAACACGCGATTGGTTAACGCCAGACCGCGAGATCACCAAGAGTCAAGTAATGTTCGGTGTTGTCAAGTTTTAGTGCCGAATAGTTTCACAATCTCACAAACAGTAACACACAACCCAACCCAAGTCAGGTAAGGCAATGTAAAGCAAAGGCAGGTAGAGAAAGGTAGTCTCTTTGCTTAATGAGTAGTGACTATGTTACTGTTCTTGTTACTCTTCTCATCGAACAAACAGAGAAAATTTGCAAATTAGTGCACCAGTCAGGCCAAGGCAGAAGCAGCCTACTACCCAGTCATAGTCAGTTAGGTAGACAGGTAGAAAGAAGACTAATAATAAAGTAAAGAACAAGAACAAGACCGATGAAAGAGCACACACAGAAGAGAAGAATAAGAATCGAGTCGACGAATTGGAGACTCAAACTAAAAACTTCGAGTGCACACCATGGCAAAAGCTACCAAGAGACAAGTCGGTGAGTCGTCCGCTTTCGCTTTCTTCGCCACCACAATAATCGATTTCGTATTGTAATGACACTACCACTCACATACAAAAATGCACAGGTACACACTATCTCTCCCAGAAAGTCAAACTCTCAAACTATAAAATGAAATATAAATTAGCCATTACCTTGCCTCGCTCTCTCTCTCTCTCTCTACCTCTCGATAATGACTCGTATGAAACTTGATCTTGAAACTCAAACACTAATAACATAAAACTGACAATACAAACAAACCACTAAATGGATCGATATTGGTGGAAAGTGATCCGCTCTCTATTTGACGATTCAATTTCAATGTTACAAATTAAATTAGCAATAATAATACGAAGAAAACAAAGTCGTTCTCTACTCGCTCAATTGGCAATTAACAAAAGGGAGAACCATAATTTAGGGTTAGGCTGACAATAACAAGTCAACACCAGAATTGACACAACACACGAACACAAGATAATTAAATTAGACAAATTGAAACAGACAGGGACAAGACAAGGGCAAGGTCGAACTGGTGATTAACAAGAAGAGTCGGGAGAGTTTTATGAGCAAGGGAAAGGGAGAGATCGGGAATATGGCAAAATCGAACAACCGAACAAAACGAGTCAAATTAAGCGATCCGTACAATTCAAAAATGTATCCCAAAACTAGTTCCAACAAGTCTAATCAAACTTCAAATTCCCCGACAAACCACGTGGCCTCTCATTCGAATGCCAAAGATCAAACCAATCTATTCACACTATTTGTCCTACTCTCCAACAAATCAATAAATCCCACGGTCATGTATTCCTACTCACTAACTTTCCCACGCTCGATTAGGTAACAATTAATAAAACATTTCACCTGAAATGCTTTAGACTGCCAAAAATATCAAACACAAGGCGAACCATTCACGAAAACTCAAAAGATAATCCAAATTATTAAGCAAAATTAACCCGCCCAAAATCAACCACACAATAACGTTCTCAAGACAAACGTACCAAAAGCGTCTCGTCTCGTCTCGTAATTCTAACCTGATCCTATAAACTGATTTCCCAATACATCTAAAAATAAATCCCCCATACCCAAAACACTAAACCCAAAAGTCCATAAAGACAAGCCATCGAAAATCCACAAAAAGTCCCTAAGCAACAAGAGAACCCAAAACTTTCAGGTTCACCAAGTTCACCAAAAGCACACACCAAAAAGTCTCAAATATCACGCAATCGTATATATTCAAATATGCAATCATCAAATATAAAACAAAAACAACAAAATAGTATAAAACTTTAAATTACATATACAAACTGTATAACTTCCAAATTCACTTTAAAAAGAACAATCAAAATTCACCCAAAATCAATAACCTCACATAAACGAAACAGTTCAAACCCCAATCAAGGTCGCAACTTTTCATATCAAATAATAATTGATCACTCACAATTTCCTGTCATCAAAATTAATCAAAAAGTAAAAAACCAGACATTCATGCAAAACTAAAAAATAAAATGCATTTCCAACTAAATTAACCAACTCAAAATCGATCAAATTAAGTTAGTCAGAAATAATTACCGGAAGTAGCAGTGGAATTCATCATGGTTGTGCTGATCGAAGCATTAATTGACACAAACAAACACCGAACTTCGTGATTGTCACCGATTAATAAGGCAAAAAATCATGTTGTCAACGGTAATTCAGCAACATTACCGACAAAGTATTAAGGCATCAACTGTCACACGACAATCTTCTTCTTCTTTTTCTTCTTGTTCTTGAGCGAACGCGTTTGTCTCAAGGTTCATTTGGTTGCTCATTAGTGCTGTTGTTGCATAAGCAATTTCCATTGTTTTAGTATATTTTGTTGTCCTTTCTCTTCTCTCTTCACTTTACGGTATAGTAAAATATAACACAACGTTAAGCACAATGTCGAAACATAACGAGAGTAGAGAGTAAGCAATTGCGTGCCACCAGTTCGCGTGAAACCAACAAACTGACTATGCATGCGAGAGCACAAGTGTCAATGGTACTGGTTGACATTGCAAGTCTGTGTCTGTGTGTGCGTGTGAGAGTGAGTGCGAGGGAACGACAGGGCGCCATGAGCGCAAACACAGTAAAATGACCAGACCCGCATAACAAAATAAACCAATCCCTAAACCAATTCCAAGAAAAACAGCTGTTCAACAGAATGATCAACTAAAATTCACCAACACCAAAAAATGTCCATAAATGCACCAATTTCCGGAAAATATCACAACCACCCAGTAACCACCCAACGAATATTCCTGTGACTAAACACATTACAAGTTTGATCAGCACAAATTCTCTCCCTTCCCCACCTTTCCCCAGTCAATTCTCACACAGAATTCTCAATAACAAAATCGTTACCATATTTGAGTATTAAAGCTTATTATTGACACCCACATTCATGCACAGAATAATAGAAAAACAAGAAAATACAGAACAATTCATAATAACAAAATTCTACTGAAATTCTGTTGTGCATTCTGCCAAAAGAATTTCCACCTCACCCTGTAAAATACAACCTACACAACATATAAGATAATAAACAACATAATTAACAAGAAGAAGAAAGAAACAACAAACTCTCTGGGCGTCGCACAAAAAGCAAGAAAGAAAGCAAAAGACCAAATCAAATCTGCACAATCACAAAACCTTACATAATGATTAATAACAAGAATGAATAAGAAAATCAAATTAAATCGCGATTCCAAAGAATTTGCTACTAACATAAAATAACGGGGAAATCACAACTTTAAACCACGCCCACCAGATGGCGCCTCTTTTCACCCACTTTTGCATCAACCAAATATTTTCCCATTTTACCTTGAGTTACACACATTGTCAAGGTTTCTTCAATGTTTAAGCGGTTTGATTTGTTTGATTGTTTGCACTCCAGGACTGTTGTTCCATATGAAACAAACATACAAAACTATCTCCATTCAGTAAAATTCATTACACTCAAACCATAATCACAATGATAATCGATTATGAAGTGAAAGTGAGATCTCGAATCTTTCTGAACAAAATAGGTCGAATATATTAATAAAACTGTCGAATAAATCAAAGTCCCCGGGAGCACACACACACAGGTAAGGCTAACAAAAGAATAACAAATTCCGGTAATGCACAGACAGACAGAGTGGATATACCATAAATCAGCCTGACTTGTCTCTCACACTGTTTTTTTTCTATGTGGGAACGGATCTGTGTTACCTAAAATGTTTTTCCTAAAAAGCAGCAACACAATAGGCAGTTCCACTGATCCACAAGCATAACCCACCACACACGACCCAATTACGCTTAATGGCCAATTTGGGATTAATAAATAAACACAAACTTACTAATACAACTCGTACAACTATATATACCACAAACACACACGATCCAATTGGATCAATTATTAATGAATGTATGTTGTATGTTGTATGGCAGTGAAAATGTGTTCGCTGTACGACACATGCCAACAACCAACCAGAACCAGAACCTTGACATTAACCACAGAAAAAATCAATTGAGTCAGTCCACAATAAGAAAGTCAAATTGCAACATACACAACTCGAGTCATACATTGCAACTTGCAAGTCACAAATCAATAAGCAGAGAAAACAAACTAATAAAATATTAATCCATAAGTTGTAGGGGGACCAAGTTGTCCGACAACCAACAATTATTTTTAGATCACAACATTCGGGAACTACTTGTTACTAAGGCATTAAAAGAGATATGAAAAAACATTACAAAACTGATTACCATACTTTACGGTAATTGTCGTAAGATTAAAGAGTCAGATAAGAGGGACATTCGTAAATGACGTTTTCATATCAAGGAGGAAAGAGTGAGTTGTGATCCAGATTATCCCTACTCATTTCACGATTTGGTCACGAGTTTTGTGAAGGGGCCATAAAGCCCATTTTGCTGATCACGTGGTTAAATAACGGTCTCTAGAAGCGCAAGAACAAATTCCAGCAGCGAAGGAATACATTCCAGTAACTCTAAATATGAAAATCGTCTTGCTAATCTCAAGGATTGCTTTACTGTAACTTCATGTATGAATGTAACAAACCAAATCCAGATAGATTAGATAAGAGCAAATGAGTTAACTAATGTAACGTCATATATGAACGTAACAATCCAAATTCAGATAGAAAGATATGAGTGGGTTAACTAATGTTCCGTCAAGTATGAAGTAGATAAAATCTATCTCAAATCAATCATTTCACAAATCACCGATCAAATCTAAGCAAATTAGATAAGACCGAAAGGGTTAACTAATGCTACGTCTTATATGAAGTACCATAGAATCTACCTCAAATCAATCCAATCAGTTCAGAATCGCCGATAAAAGATAAGAGAAAAAGCGCATTGCGATCATCTCGATTACGTCTGAGACAAGACAAAAAAGTAAAATCCATCACTCACCATAATCATCAACGGAAAGAAGATTTTCACTGGAGAAGATTTGAAACATTTGAATTTGCAAATCACCACAAATCGCAAACCAAATTGAGTCGAATAACAATCAAATAATAATCCAAATCCAAATAGTCAATCAATTGATCACTCAAATAATCATTCGCAAAACCAACAACCAATCCTCTCCAAAGCAAACAGTCGAATACGTTCAATTGACTCACACAAACCAAACTAGTCAATAAGTCACCAACCACAAGACACAGAGAACCAATCGACTTAAAGCCATTTATCATCGGAACGAGCGCACAACTACAGAAAGTAAAGTCACAAGTCGATCCATCATGCATTGAATTTCACAATTTACACAATCAATTTGGAGTCGGTAATTGGCGAACGCAAATGCCGAGCGCGCCGAAAAGCGCGCGGCACGATAGTGGAATTATTTGTGCTCATATTTATAGACCAACAGTAATCATTCCGAACCAACTATATAACCACCAACACATTACTCAACACATTATACACTCGAAAACAAAATTGATTTTATATTTTACCCAACCAAAGAGCAGCACGCGCGCGAGCCTGTACACACCACGAAAACTTTATGAAACTTAAAACTAGCAACCAACCAACACTCCTTTCTACCATACAACAAAAAGTGTAGATGGTAGTATGACTTTAGTTCGAAAACAATCAAATCAGGTGATCGTGAAAAATTTCGACTCAGAAATATGAAATTATATAACATTCTTTTAAAATTCTTATACAACACCCAATGCAGACAGCACGTCAAACACGGGTAACCAAGCAATGAATTGCGACAATTCCGGGAGAGAGGTTTTCATATCATACAAAAAGGTAGAGGAATGAGACAATCAATACAGTAACTGCAAAAGCCTAAATTCAAACTTCACTGCAAGACATTTTGAACTTTCCGTTATAGATAGAATCTACACTCGAATATGGTGGACATTGTCCAGACAGAGATGATTGATGGAGCGAACGTGTCTGCAAGAAATGACTTAACGTTGACTCGAACGGAAAAGATTTGTCAAAAGGAAAGGTTCGCTCAAACTTTCCTAAAATAGAATCGCAATTTCCATTTCGAATCGAACCCTTTTTTCTCTTGAATCAATTGACATTTACAAAACGATTCCCAAAATTACCATTTTACGTAATAACAACTCTTAATTCGTAATTCAAAATACCCTGGTAACCCAAACCCAACCAAAACATGTTTCTCACTATAAAGCCACATAAATCAATCATGCAAATTTCTAAATCCTCTAACTTGTACCGAAAGGGAAAGAAAAAATACAAATGCAAATAAGTAAACGAATAAAGTACATTCCTTATAACCCACAAATAACAAATCGGAACTCTATAAATAGTAGTCAATGATGAATTAGTTAATGAGAAAAAATAACAAACTAAAACTAAAAGGAATTATTATTATGTAAAACTAACATACAAATGCAAATGCATAATAAACAACCAACAACCAAAAAACCATCGAGTGCAAACTATAGTGGAAAAATGTTCTCAAAATCAATATAATGGCAAATTCACACGAAAAACAGCAAAAACTCCGAGACACAAATAATTGCACAGAGTACACGCAATTCAATATGTAATTACAATAATAATAACCAAAAACATTATAATAAACATTATAATTAAAGGGAAATAAATATATGGACCTGAACTTTTGGGTTAACCGAACCGAAAATTACCGAAAGACACGTGCTGAGAAAGAATAAGAGAAAATTGCTTATCAAAAATCAATTAACCGGAAATCCGCTAAAGAGAAAATCTAAATGAATCGAACCAAACATCCATCCTCTATCCATCGATCCTCTAACCAATAATCGGATAAATCAAACATTTGAAACCAAAAGCTACAGTAATGCCATCTATCCACAAGATAATCAACTAGAAAGAAACATAACAGGTTGTACTCTGATAAATCTGATAAAACAAATCAAATGTTAAAAACATTGAGAGATAACCTTTTAGTAACCGTACAACAAAAGTTGTCCAACAAACAAACAATCCACAATCCAAATTCACCTTTTACGACCGTCAGTAATATTCCATATATCGAAAACAACAACAGCAACTTCTCCTTCACCTTCAACAACAACAATCGTTTTCCAATAATCATGATGATCATAATCGACATTGACAATGAAAAACAACAACAAAGTTAACTTCGTTTGGCTCACTCACAAACTCACAAGTGAATAATGCAATAAAGTGAACTTTTACCGTCCTCGTAGTCCTGAGTAAACCCTCAAACAAAAGGATCGATTCCGTTTGTTCCTGTACAAATCTACTACTTCTACTCACGGAGATCTTCCTTCGAGTCGTCATGACAAAGCGAGTCATGAGAGAAACTCAAAAATGATAACAAATATTATAAATTGCCGGTCGATTTTGAAGTGAAGTGGCAGGCGGCGGGTGGCGCGGCGCCCACACACAGATCATCATGACGCCTCGGTGTGAGAGTGCCACCGAGTCAAACGTTTAATACGAAAAACATTTTGCTCATTCGAAGAGAAGAGAAGAGGAGGCAAACGAGACAGACCAGACAGACTTAAATCTCAAGTGGTCTCACATGACTGACTGAAAGATCAACAGAAAATCAGTAAAATCATGAGAAAAGCTTAACTTATTGATAAGATTCAATTTGTTATGCAAACAAAATGCACCAATCCAAAGCAAAAGAAGAGACATTCGAAACAGCCAAACAGAAATACAAACCAAACTTGAAACTCATCCCCTTGAGTCTAACCAATCCAACATCAACGTTCAATCAATCAACCAATCACATACAGAGAGTACAAGTAAATACAAAAATAGATCAATAGATTCTGGTCATGTGAACAGTAGTACAGTGTCAATCACAGTGAGACACAAGTCAATACGAAATAGTGAAAATGCACCAACAAAAGTAGGCCAACACATTCGAAACACATAAACAGTTTCATATATTGTGCAAATCAAATCAAAGTGCATTCAAAGCACACATCAGATCATATACATTGTATATCACACAACAATATATCATAATCAACACACACAAATGTGAAATAAAGTCGACACTATTGCAGCCTACTAAACAGAGACAGACAAGTTTGCAACGCGAGCGAAATAACCGGAAAAGAGAAGAGACTAAAGATGATAAAGAGACTTTGAAATTGCAAACAAAGTGCGAACAGGACAGTCGAACCAATGTGCAGTGCACAATGTGAGAGAGAATGCAATCAACAATCAAAAATCTTACTAGTTGGGGGTTCACTCATTCAACTACGTACTAAAAATCGTCACATGATAGTAGATGGACGAAACTGCAACATTTTGTATATGTAAGATTGGGTAGAATGATTAAAATTGGACAATCGATAGCGACAATCACGCTATCGAAATATATTAAGACAAGAAAAGTTGTACCCATGCCAGATGATGTACGTGTTCGGTTTGGGTGGTTGGGTTGACATACTTTTTTCACTAAACCTAAATGATCTAGTAAAAGATATTGTGAGGTGATAGTGATGTAATAGTACGTAGTAAATAATGCATATACAAAATGTACGATGAGATAGAGGAGCCGGCTCGATAACAAAGGTGCAACTAACTTACATAAGAACGTACGAGAGAAGGTTAATGAACCGAGCCGGTCGAAATACAAATTACCAACTCATCTAATCTCTTATATATGAATATCCTAAATGAGCCGTAAACAAAAACTTCGTAGACCCAAACGATATATCGTAGTCCTATGACAATTTTTGACCATACTAATTTGCCTGGCAAAAAAATCAATAAAATAAGAAATTTTTCGATTTCATTATAAAAGCACAAAGTCACCTTTGGTAAATCCCGACAAAACTAATAACATAACGAAGGAAATTGTAAAACAATCGGAAAGTTATAATAAGATCATCATGATGAGTCGGTAAAAAAGATAAGAATGTCGCGGTTTGCTAATAAATAGAGGACTGAACGGGTTAACTAAAGCCTACAAAGTAGCAAGTAGAACAAAAACCTCAAACCTAAAGACACTAGAATGCACTAATTGATAACACACGTATACGTTCACGTCGAAAAAGTCAGGAAACTGGGGTACAAGAGTTGGCAAGACTCCCAACAAAATTATAAGAAGAGCAGGAGGTTTCTCGATTATACCAAACCGCACACAAATCAAATCATATGTCCCACTATCACGATGAGTATGATAGTCACAAGTCAATTAGAGTAATAAAGTAGAGTAGTGTAATAACGTAAAGTAATAATGTCGCATAGTAAAGCTAGTTCATTCAAAACTACTAACCAAAGTAAAAAAGTAAAAGTAAAGTACGAGTTCTATTGCGCAAACAAACAAACAAACCAATTACTAGTTACTTCTAGTACATAATCAAATGTTGCCTAATTGGTCGTACACATCGAGAGAGTACCAAACTGATTCTAAGTACATCGAAAAGTACTCAAAAACGCACTCAAAAAAGGACAAAACAACTTACATTATTAGAAAGTAGCATTTAAGTGCAAACTTTAGATGAGATAACGTTCGTTGGGTGATGAGAATGAGGACAAATATTGCACGATGATGAGAATGAACTTAAGAACAGGGAAATGCTGAACACAAATTGTACTCGAGGATTCACTCAAAGTACAAAAAATAGGAACTTTTGGTTTCAGGAAAACGGATTCGATGATACTTCACGAATACTTTCAGTCATCACGTAAAGAAAATATAAAATTCGTAATAAAAACGAATAGATTCATGATGATTGCATTCGTGATGTAATTGAATGTTGATTTGAGATTCACACAAAATTCTTCCGTTGATTCTATAAATAAATAAAAAACGATTTATTAAAAATAATCTTATAAATAAAAATAGTCATAGTCACTTTTGGCTCCATAATACTGAATACTTATACTAATGCAAAATAATATAAAAAGAAAATATAAAGCGAATTTACGAAAAGGAATTTACATTCCAAATTAATCCGAATCTCAAACTAATCAAGAAAATATTAAAAGAGGTAACTTTAGATTCTACACGGTAATTGTCATTTGATTTGACAAATAATCGTGTTTTCTATTACATAATCGACTTGTTTACTATTACACGAAGGAAAAGTTTCGTAGATTTATAAAGTTTAAAGTTTCTTACCTAAACTTTTGGTTTCCGAAAGAGAAACAAACACAAAACTCGAGTTGTCACGAATTGTTAGAATTGATTTGATTCTGTACGGGACGAGTTGTCTTCTGCTTGTTGTGGTTGTTGATGTTGTTGATTGTCGTCATATCGCTTCCAAACGTTAGTTACCGTTTTGTGATTGTATTCGGGAGTTTCTCTGTTCACTGTCAAATTGTTGTTGACTTGCCAAAGTTGATTTGCGTTTGTGAATTCGGTTGAGGTTGAGTAGAGCGAACGAGAGAGAGGGAAGAGAGATTGGCAGTGGTGAACGTCGAACGAGAGGAGACGACTGAATTTTTGACTAAAACTTACGCACGCACACACGAATACACGTACTCGAGAAACGCGCAAAACACCGGGAAACCGTGAAATACTGTGAGGATATGAACATTAAACTAAAAGTCAGTCTTCTCAGAACAGAAGAGACAGAATCGACACCAACCAAATCGACCAAAACATCAACATGTACATTTCTGTGTGTTTGTGTATATGTTTTCGGGTGGTGAAGGCGCACCAACGTATTCAGAAAATCAACAAAAGGGCAGCAGTGCACCCAATAACTAAATAACAAGGACAACTCACAAACAACGTTACTCACATAAAAACAAACAAAACTCAAAAGTAAAAGGTGCGGTACCGACCACCAAAACTGCACATACCAACCATACTGACAGAACACAACAAAATAAACACGAAACACTGTCCACAGATGATGTTACCTTTTAAATTTGTTATTGTGCAAAAGTGAATCCAAAAGCGCAAATTTGATTTCTTTGACTCAAAATTAAATCTTTTTGATTATAGATTCTTCTAAATATATCCTACCTTTTATTTAACCTTTAATTTTTTTTAAAAGTTGTTCTAATTAAAAAAAACTGAGTAATTTAATTTTTTTTAAAAAAGATAAAACAAAAATTCGATTTTTAATAATTTATTAATATTATTAATTTATAATATTTCGGCGTTAATATATACAAAGGAGGGAAATACATCAATTTGGTATGTACAAAAAAAAGTAGTAATAATGAGTACAAAAGTGAATGTATAATAAAAAGCCAATACTTGAAAGATTGAGATTTTGAATTTCGAGAGAAAGAGAACGAGAGAAAAGTCAATTTGAGGAATAGTGAAATGAGAAGTGGAAAGAGAGTGAGTGACAAATTGACATTCGAAAGTGAAAGGGAAATGAGATTTTATAATACAAAGCGTGAATAACTTGAAGTGGATTGTGATTGAGGTGGGTGGTACACGAACACGAATTTGAGGGCCTTGCATTCAGGTGGCAGCACAGTCGGTGTTCTTGTCGGGCTGATTTGATTGGCTGTCAGCACTCGGATCATAGCACCTCGGATCGGCCATCCATTTCGTAAAAAGATTAACAAACTTCTTAGCAGTGAGTGCCACCAGTGAGCGCCTTCTCTTCTGATACCTCGTGTAGTTCCTCTTCCTCACCACCGATCTCGCCATCTCGAAAATGTCGTTCCACACAATCGCATCCTGACACAGGTCCATGTCACAGTGGTGGCCGAGCATCTGTGAAGGCGGAAGACGGACACCACAGCCACGAGTACACGCAATTGGCTTCATCGGATTGAGTGGACACTGGGCCCGATGACGGTTCAGCTCCTTCAACGGCACATTCACAATGCAGCCCTGTTCGGCAAAGTCGCACGACACCGTCAGTTGGCCAATGAAGGTGAGGATAAACTCGGGCGCGGGTCGAATGTCCTCGGCGGTGATTTCGTTTCGGTCGATGGGACAGGTGGGCGAGCTGTACATGGGCGAGGCAATCCACCGCTTGATGCAGCCCTCGCAGAACAGGTGACCACACTCGGCAATCTCGTAGGGCGATTCCAGCACACCAAAACAGATGCAGCAAATGACCTCATCGTAGATCTTGCACTTGAAACGATTCAAATCGTAGCCCATCTTGAGAATAATAAATTAGAAGGTTCTTCGAGTTCGAGAAGAAGGTGATGATGAAGATCACAAGTAATAAATTAAGTAATAAATAAATAATATAATAAAATAATCAACAAGTAAAACAGTAGAAGCTCAACAAATAGTAGATCATCGAAGATAGACTTGAGAGTTGGTGATGCACATCGGACAGTGCAACAAGTGGAGACAACGCTCCGAAAGCGCAGTTTGAGGCGTGAGAGCTATTGCTTCAGGTCTGGACAGGACTGTTTGACTGAACTCGACATGTGCGAGGACGGTTGCTTTTATAGTCGATTTGGTCGTGGTGATTTGATGTGGTTGAGTGCTGATGATGATGATGATGATGATGGCGCCCTCGCGTTTGCATGTGAAAGCGCGCCCGTATGCGAGAAGACACAAGAAGTGGTTATGATAAGACTCATACATTACACTAACTAGTAAAGACTTTGCTCGAAAGTAAATTGAACTTTGCTTGATCGATGCTGCTTTGATTGCCATTGCAGCCTCAACGTACCCAGACACAGCCGCAACACTCAACACTCAAACGCATTTCATAAGTCGCTTTGAGTCGCTTTTTGCTGCTTCGACTCGAACGCTTAGTTAGTTAGACAGTCACTTTGTTCAGACAGTCATCCTCTTCTCTCATGGGTGCAAGTTCAAGTCTTCAAGCGCTTTCAAAGCTTGATGATGATAAGTCTCATATAAAGTTCAACTTATTATTTGAGGGTTTAGGGCAGCATGCCCCCTTTCGAGTTCATCCGTCCGTCACTTCTTCTATTACTGTACAAACAGCAGCACGATCAAGAGGTAAAGCCTTTCGCTTGATAACGGTACTTCCGATCACAAGCCAAACTGTCTGCCTGTGAGTGTAGTGACTATAGACTAGTCTTCTTGGTGCATCACTGATTTGGCTTGATAATTACTAAATTTGATTAAGTTCACGCATTTCTCACTCTTCTAAATTTCGGTTCCTACCGGTTTTAATCCTACTGATAACGAAAAAATTAGTCTAAAATTAAAATAGTAATTTGCTGATGCTGCACATTTCTTTAATATCTACATAACGTAAAACATAAATCCGGTGCACCAGAGATCTCCTCTAGATTTGACTCTAACTTGACCCTTACATAATACATATTTCATAATATAACGTAAACTAGTTTTTATATTATTATGTTTGTTTGTATATTTAGATTACAGATTTAGGACCTCTTTTGGTTTGGCTTTGATTTAGTGAGAGTGGATTTGGAGTTGGAGATTATCCAAAGATGATGTTGAAATGCGCAAATCGGCTTTCTTGTTGTAGATTTCCGGCGGAATTTCTTGTAACGTAAATAAACAAACATTTCTGTTCTTGACACTAATGACATCGTAAAGATAACCTCGATTGTTTATTTATTTATTTATATTCGCAAATTAAAGGTCATAAACTTTTCCGGTACTGGAAAGTGCCGTTTCTGTTCGTTTCTTTTCTCATGTGCAAGTACGTACACGTACTCACGTATTGACATTATAATAACGAGTTGAGTTTATTGCCTGGTTTAGTGTTTCTCCAATAGACCTACGACGGTGGAAATGATGATGGTTGCCGATGATAGTCATATATTCAAATGTTATTACAACAATAACCAAGCAGTCATCAACTACAGTCAGGCGCGGACGGCGATTATCATCGATATGTGATGCGACATGTGATGTCGTATGGAAATGAGTGGTGAGGCGCCTGACTGGCAAAATCGATAATCGTGTACAAACAACAAGCAAAATAGTAACGGTACATTTCGAGGTAGGAAATTGTGGTAATTATTAGACAATCAAAACTAATAACCGCAAACCCGGTTATACAAACCAAGTTCGAGTTCATTAAAAAAACAAAGTATCCAATAGAATAGACTATTTTGAGTTATAAGAAGAATATTTTAATGGATCTTACCTTTTATTAAAATGCTAGAGATAAATTTATGAATGTATCCCAAAATACAATCGAAAACAAAAGTACAAAGTTAGGTCTGTCACTGAACCCAAAATGTCCCAATCCAATCTCTCACTAATATTGACTAATACACTCGAACAGAGTTGAACAATATTTGATCATCATAATAATGAAATAATAATGGAAAAATCCAATCAATTATCAGTCAATCAAGTCAAATACCAATCCAGATGGTAATAATCATGATCATGATCATTACCATAAACCATAAACCATAAACCATAAAATGCTAATTTGTAAATAAAACCAAAAATAATAAGAGGAAAAGCAACTTGATTTGTCCTTATCAAATTGAGATCACAGTTGCATGTATCTCTCAGTGAGAAAGAAGCCTCAAAATGTCACTCAAAAAACGAAAATCTAAACCAAAGAGTCGTTCTTGGTACACAAAGTGCTTATCAATGTGGATTGATCCATTTAGGAAGGGGGCAAGTTGGTGGTCTAATAAATGGATAACCTCATTGGAATATAATGGACAAGCTTTGTATAAGGAGATTGACTTATTTTAAGGATAAAGGATTTGTGTAAGAAAATGGTACAAAAAGCCATTGACACACATTAAGGCCAAAAAGTGCACTCTTTGGGACAACCAAATTGTGTGCTCAAAACAGTGGAAATTAAGGTCATTTTGTGGGTACAAAATGGTTTCTCTTACGCAACTTGGACTTCACTTATGTCCACAACTTGTCACATACAATCCATGATCAGACATACAAATTGAGTTCAAGTTTTTCAGTTTAGGTAAAGGCAAAAAGTATATGTTGAGTTAGAAATGCACAAATCCGTCCAAATAAGCAAAGAAAAAAATGAACCAGAAACTTTTGTGCTAACCTAATGTCAGACTAAAATGCTTTTTTGGCAATAAAACGTATTTGCACTCATCACATTTTGGCATCAAATTTACTGAAACTCTTTTTTTGCCCTACTACTCAAAAGGTTCAGAAACCTAATATTTTCTGACAATTCAATACCTTAGATATGACATCTGATGTACTTTGTACATTGTACAACACTGTACAACTAATTTAGCACACTTTCATATAAATGTACAAAAGTTGGCGGCACACTTCTTCAGTTCATCACAAATGTCAAGCTGAGTCAAATGTCCACCAAGTTGAATCTCGAATTACTCCTCGTCACTTGTCAAGATCCACTAAGCAACGTGTTCAACCATTGCGTAACATTGCACATCCACTCACTCTTCACTCGTATCCTCTTCCTCCCATCATTACATTGACATACTTGTTCGATCACGATTGATTTGAACAACGTGGCGCGAAATCGAAAACCACCACATGTTTGTCTCTCTCCATATGATGGAGTCCATATGATGTATCTAATAATATCTAACTGAACTTTGAATTAGATTGTCCAAACCAATCAGTATAACACTTTTTTTGGGCATCCAAAGTCTTTCGCGTACTCGAACGAAAAAAGTATCAAATTACCAATCGAGTTCGAGTAACAGTTTTTCGAGAGAGTGAAATTGTGTGGCAAAAAAACAAGAACAACAAGGGGATATCGTTAGACAAAAGTGATAACTGTTGCAGCCGAGATTCTATGATGGGTAAAGGAAAAAGTGTCCATGCAATGGTCATACGCGTTCGAATAGATCAAAATATGGAAACTTTTGGTGTCTAATTGTGCAAGACATCTAAAGACCGATTCGATCTGGTTATGTTCGATCATTACTGATTGATTATTTGTTGGTGCAAGTCGAGCCCTAACGCACAGTAGGAGCGAAGTACAGTACACCGAAAGCAACCACCAACTTGCTGACCTTGTATTGCAACTCTAGTAGACAAAGTAGTATATGAAATATGAACAACAACTCAAAAGATGTGAACTGGCAAATAGTGGAAATGTGCATGAGAGGAACGTGGTTGCTTAGTGGTGTTTGACAGTTTTGTGCACAAATTGCAGTTTGCACACACCAACTCGAAAGCAAGCACGACCACAGAGTGTAAGTCTAGTGTAGTCAGATTATTGTCAACTAAAGCTCTGATCTGGTGATGATTGTGATAAGCCTGATCTATCACTTATTACTACTTACACTGATGCATACAACATCACTTGATAAATATGGTGATACTCTCTCGACTTAAGAAGAAGTGTAGTGCAATAAGCAATCGGCAATGCTTTCGAGTGATCGAGTCGCACTCCACTCCACACATTTAGTAGTAGACAGAGTACTGAAGAGAACCACCGCCAACCAGTCCGAGAACGAGCATCGATCGACTGTCGTGCACTAACTGTCAAGGCAATCGATCGAGAGTAAATTGAGTATATCATAGTATTCTGATCGAGTAAGTGATATTGGGCTAGAGGGTGCTGATAGAGAACACGCTAATTAGTGGACTGATCAGAAAGTGGACTAAATGTGAGCTTCACTGCATTGAAATGTCAAAGGTGTAATTGTGATTCAAATGAAGCTTCTCTAGATTAGCATCCAAACTAATCGGTAAAACATACTCAAATTAGTCTATTCGATATGATTAAAAATTGGTCAAATAAGATTCAAGCTGTTAAGTAAGCATAAATGCAAGTTATCAAATTATTCAGGGTAGCAAGTTAAATCGATTCAGTTATACAAAGAAAAATTGAGCTTATCAGCATTAGCAGTAAATCTTATAACCATTTTGAATACAGCGCATTTTGAACTTAATATTTGTAGATATGTACTTTTAAGTAAAAAAAATTGTCATTATAAAAAACTAGGAATTTAAACCCTAAAAGTAATTATTAAACCATTGGGAATATACCTGGACTAGATCGAATCGCAAATTGTCTACTAAAGTGTACTTTTATGCAAAAATTATCAAATTAAAATTGTTTCAAAAAAGGCTAAAATTAGTCCATTTGATGAAATTCAGTAAGAATCAAAATGTTAAGTAGGCAACAGGACAAATTATGTCTCAAAATACTGAAGAAAACGAGTTGTATTCAAGTAAATCGTGAAAGCATTTTAATGTCATCATATTTTGCACATAATAAATAAATAAATTAAAAATAATTTAATAATTAAAAATTTAATAAATAAACCTTTGAGCAAACTATAATCAATTCACTTCCAATTGCTTGAAATTACAATAAAATCATGTCGTACAGTTTGTACAAATCGTCAATTTACTTTATGAATACCCACCCAAACCCAACACGTTCAAGAGCAATTCATTGCACACAGTTGGGCACTACACTGCACACACACACACACACACACACACCAAACTCGATCACAAATCCAGATAATTGCGGTCTAATGTACAACTCAAATCTAGTCTAGTGTGAAATTGAATCCCACGATTGTTTAGCATCCCTACTGATTGATATATATCACATACAGCAAACACTATGCATAGAAACAGTTCGTAAGCCCCAATCTTGACACTGCCTAGACGAGTCGATCGAGCGAGTTTTATTTTACATTGCTGACAAAAGTGAAACTTCGATCGATCGACTTAGAACGAGTTCATCATCATATCGAAACAAACAATCAAAGTCTAGGGAGAGACACTCTCTGCCACTCAATCTCAACTAGGAAACGTGGTTGGGTGCACTTAAGCCACATAACCAGACAAATGAAGATGTTTTAGCATGTCTGGCGGTTTACAAAAAGTTTGTAATAAGTGCGAATTATCCAAGGCAATGACTGTCTGATGAGTGTCACACAATCAATACGTGACACGAAATGGCTAACCTAATAGGCTTCAGTGGTTAATGTGTGAATATTAGCACGTTTACCAAGTTGATTAATGATTCGTGTGTATTTTAGGAACAATTTAAACCAAATGATCTATTTGAAAAAAAACTAAAATCTAACGCAATGCATTGACATCGAATGTATGTCATACATCGATATTGCTTCATTGATCAGCAATTCAAGTCTTCGATGCACTTCACTTGAACGAATTGCACTTTTTCACAATTTGTCCGGTTTGACTTGGTGCAAGGTTAGTTCCAATGGAATAGTTTAGACAGTGTTTTTGCACTTGATCTCAAATATTCAAATGTCAATCATAAGAAAAAGTGCATTTTTGCGCAGTACTCCGAGACCTAGATTTGTGATTTGTGATTTGCAGTACGTAATGACGATGTTAGTATTGGACTCAGTGAAAACATATATCGATTTCGGTAGAATTTTCCATTAACTCATTCATTATGAATTGTAATATCTTTTTAATATTGCGATTGTATTGCGATATTATTGTGAAGATGGAATTTTTAGTGATTGATTGGTCGGGAGTGGATTACGTCACGTGTGACGCGTATCATGTACCACCAATTCCACAATATACTGAAATTTCTGGTAAAATAAGTACTATTCGAGTACTTTTGAAGTCTAAAAATCTCGAATTCTAAGAATTTCGAGTACTAAAACTAAGGAACATACAAATGAGTCTCCTGAGAAAAGTTAGATCCAGTAAAAATTTATCAAATTGTACATGTGAATCACAATCAACACAAACAAGTAAGTACGATGCAACCTACATGTTGGCTTGCAGGCAAGCAAATAAATAAGACTTAAATCAACAACAAACAGGCGATAACCTCAAACGTTTTGCTAACATCAAGCACGTTGAAATCACCAATCACTGTTGGTTAGTTGGTCAACAAATAATAATCAACATGTGTTTCACACTACTAAGAGTCTGACAAGCCCAAACCGATCTCAAACCGGACTAAGCCAACTTTTTTTTTGTTTGGCGAAGTAAACCTTCGAATGTATTTCTGTTGGTTGATTGCAACTTTTTATTTTACTTTTAGCTAAGCTTCATATATACGATCATGATGATAATAATAACACAAAATGCAAGTTAAAGCTGATTGAACATAGTTTAAAGTTCAGTTGTGACTTTTTATAAACATGCTTTGGTAAAAGTTTCGTTCCAATTGGAACGTTTCAATAAAAATATTTAAAAAAGTTGAAGGTTTCATTTGTTAAATTTTTTTAAAAATATAAAATAATTAAAAGAAAGATAAAAGAAGGATGACTATTTATAAATCTTTCAAAACATTACTTAAAACTAAATTTTTCATCACAAAAATCGAATAAAACCAAAACTAAAGTACTGACGTAAATGTCGACGAGAATGTACATTCGAGTGCAACAACACATGTCCAAACAAACATACAATGGACATGCATAAACAATGTTCACACATCCATGTCCATTCGTGTTATCTTGAAAATGTTCAGACATACAAAAAATGAGTAACATAAAAAACGATCATGTAAACTTATAACACCACCAAGGGTCAAGAGTAAGACTACTGTTTCAGTAGCACCAGAAATGTGACTTCATCTTCAAATGTATTCAAACCAAATTTGGTTGGTCCAAAAGGCAAGGTCGATAACAACAAGTGAGAAGAGTGAGAAGATATCTCCTCTCTATCTTAAGCCAAAAGCATTAAGAGGGAAGGGAGTGATGAAAAGGAAATTGCAAACACATGATCGACTGTTTTGATTTTGTGCTCTTATCAAGAAGTTGATAAGCCCCCATTCAAGCCAACACAACACAATTATGCAATAGTTCAATCAATAGAAGAGGAGATCGATAGATCGAGTATTTGTAAAAAAACAAAACAATAAACATTAGCATCACTTGGTTTAGGCTGTCAACAGAAATAGAAACGTGTGTGTGTTTGGACAATTAGAGTCGAGTTCAATTCGAGCATTTGCATTTGGAGACTTTCCACTACACAAAACACTAATCAAACTAACATCACTTCCGACATGATAAATCTTATGTTAGCATATGAAGAGTTATGAATGAATTGATATTGGACATATGTTGAGTAATGTTGAGTAAGGGTTCGGTACGGTATGTTTGAGGTCATGTGTTGTGTTTGATCCATTCAATGATACGATCAATCGATACGAGATGAGATGCACAACAAGACATTGAAACTTACTTCAAACATGACTTATATGGATTTGTTTATTAGTACGCACAACACATGCTAACATGGTAATGCACACATTTGCAGATTGATATACCCGATTATACGCAACCGATCAATACGCGATCAATACAAGTAATAATAATGTTTGACTATTCGAGTGTGGCTGTACCTGAAACAATACAATCGAATCGACATCACAACAAAACCATTAATTTTGTCTGCATCAATATTTGCTTCAGCATTTTCCTGATAATAATCAAGAAAATCAGACGCACCGGATCTAAGATCGAGTGCACGAGTAACCAAATTTCGACGAAAAATCTTAAAGTAAATCCAACCAAGTTAAAAACAACCAAAATAAGTACAAGACCATTTCAATAATTTTCACCATTTTCTTTTCTAACTTTTTAAAGCAACTTTTTATAATGCAAAAAAACTAATTTTTAAATGATAAAAACTTTTTTCTCACTACAGTGAATCAATGCAATTTCATTTATAACCAAGCAATGACATTTATTTATAGAATTATCTTTTATGTACCATTTGATAATATTTGCATTTTTTGCATTATATGTAAATGTATGTAAAAATGTCAACAACAAAAAGTGCCATTAAGATTATGCTCAAATATATCAAATCAGTCAAGAGAGTGTGACTATGTAAAGTTGAATGGTCAAGGGACTTTGACTTGCATTGAATGATTTGATTAGGAGAAGACAACATCAACGCTCATAAACAAATGATTTAACAAATTTCTTTACTTAAAATGTAAATTCGAATTCAAGCTCTATTTTAAGTGAAACTAAAGTAAAACCATTGACACTTTTAATATCAAGTATTTGTTATCGATTTACCGTTTTGTATTCACCCAGATAGAAAGACTGTTTCAATTCAAAACAATTCCAATAAACAGAAAGAGACAATAACAAAATGGTTCAACGATCCGTCTGATAATTGTTTGCCTTTTAGTGGATTCTATTTTACGAAATCTAAACTTAAAACTGAATCAACATTATACGTCAGTGTATTACCAAAATTACTGCGTTTGCCCACAATTTCATGGTAATATATCAAACAGCATGCAACATAATAGCAATATTGAGCACACATTTTGTGACACAATCCTCCCCATCACGTGTCACGTGCCTTGTCCAAATTGTAACATTCCACTACTATTACATATATCACTTACTTAATCTGTGTATAGCATCTTATATAACTGTGGGAGAACACGCGCTCGTAAGAGTCCACACTCGAGCACAAATGTACATAAAATGAATAGAGGAATTGAGTAAAGTAAGATACATAATAATCGTGTTAGGGGGAGAATTGATTCACAAGGTGGATGAGCGTAGCATAGTAAAAATGCATAGCAAAAGTAAACTGAATCAAATTCTTCTCCAACATTAACAAAGCGTTTTATTGTTCAATTGAATGTAAGTAGAAAGTACCTCCACTCAGGGAAGCAAAGTATCATCTCTCTCATAACCGATTGCCTTATTGTACAACAACCTCGATCGGATTGCACAACAATCGCTCTCATTGTCACATTCCAATCTCAATGAGACATCATCAACATAAGTAACAAGTGACTAACAAATATATCAAATAGGAAAAGTCCAACAAGTCACACAGTCAGTCACAAATGTAATACAAAATCAAAACAACAACCAAACCGATTGTTCCAAATTATCATCACAAACTCGATATCACGTTCCACAAGTCGCAAGTTCCGAAGTACAAAATTTTCCCCGACCGTACGGACACACAAAATAATAAACATAATAATTTACAAGATAATTTTTCTCTATGTAACCTTTTTTTTAAATCCAGATTACGATTACGATTACGCAAGATCGAGAAATCTAAAAAAGACAAAAATCAGTAAGAAATTTTACCTTTCATAATACGAGTAATAACCAAAGATAATAACAAATCTAGCATTCTGAAGGTTTCAGATAGGGAGGGTGACATTCAAAGAACACGTGAAAATCACGATTTGAGACTCATTTGCCTCAAACCATTCCACAAATGTTGAACACTTGATCATTTTAAGACTTAAAATTTAAGTGAATTACGGAAACTTATTGAAAAGTATTTTATGGAGTATTATTCAAGTGATACAAAGTATTTGGCAAATTACATATTGAAAAATCAATGCAAAATATACATGGCCAATTTAAAATTGATTGGAAGACTAGATGATAACGAGATTTATAAAAGGTAACTTTGAAAAGTTGTCGAACATGAAATCAGATCAAGATACAAAGTAGTAGTCCAAAGTATTAGCATGTTCATTTATTAAAGACTGGTCAAATTATTAACATAAACATACAAACAGATAAACAATGATTCTTCATTATTCAGCATATTACTTAAGAAACGTGTTGTGTAACATGTAACGATTTAGTTGCAGAAAAAGGAAAAGTTAAATTAAAAAAATTCCAAATACTGTAAACAACTAAAGCATCACTCGGTGGTCAACATGAGCACACAGTTTCGCATAAGTGATTCGTTGTTGATTATTATGTAATTGTATATGTAAATATTCATACTCATTATTGCATAAGAAAAAGAAACCCTAAATCTAAAACACTAAAAATATTTTCAAACCACAATCTTTTTGGCATGTACGGACAAAAAACGTTTGTATTATGAAATTAAAAAATGAACGCTATAATTATGTTGGTCAATTTAAAGATTTTTTATGATTTTGACTGTGAAGGGTGACGCTTTTCCCCAATAAAACATTGGAGGGCGTTAGCGCCCATAAAAAATATAGTCAATCCGTTTTGTACATCTCAAGGAAGGTTTTTCAAATGTACAGGGAAAGTAAGACCGTATAGGTCAGTGTAGAGTTATACGTTATATGAAAGGACCTTTTTCATGGGCGTTAGAGTATTTATTTGCATTTTCTGAACACATTGCTAATCTCCCTCAGAGCATGTCTGCAGGTCTACTTTCAGCAGTGTAAACACTGCTTTACGTGTGTTGTTGTGATTGAGATCTCGTGTTTTGGGACATTTGTGGGTCAATTCGGAGCAATCTCGGTGTCTATGTGGTCCAGAAACGGTTATTCTTCTGTTTCGAGTCTATTTTACAACATCAACAAACCTGTCTCTGTGTGTGTACGTGTTTGGGTGACGATTTTGTGTGTTGTCTGTTGTATATTCACTTTGTTATTGTTTTTAAGCATACTTTTCACCTTATTCACAATGTTACCTATCCTATCAATTCACGAAACATTTTATCATCGTCACCTGGTTGCATGGAACATCTCAGCACACTCAACTTAACTCGTACTACAACCAAAACATCGTTCTCACATCTATCAGCTGTTTTGTTTTGATGTTTGGGAGCGGCTTTTTGGTCATTTCTTTGATTCAATTTATATTGTGATTGAGATCTCGTGTTTTGGGACATTTGTGGATCAATTAAAAGCAATCTCGGTGGCAATATGGTCCAACAATCTTTATCTGTGCTTAGAGTCTTGTCCATATCGTCAACAAATGTGTCTCTGTGTGTGTACGTGTTTATGTGCTGTTTGTTGTGATTTTCACTTTGTTACTATTTTGAATTATATTCTCCTCATCCACAATGAACCGATCCAAGCAATTCACGAACCATTTCATCATCGTTACCTCACGACATCCAACATCTAACCGCCAACACTCAAAATCAACTCAAAATCAACCCAACTCTTACCACAATCAAAACATCGTTCTCACGTCTATAAACTGTTTTTTGTTTTGATATTTGGTGACATTAGACTGTAAATTAATAACAGAAAATGTTTTTTTTGGATTTCAGCGTTGAAATTTTATATTGAAATCTATCTGTATCTTTAAATATGAGTGGTTTTATTATTTTAAAAATTGATTCTATTTAATGAAATTATTTCAAATTGAAAATGGTTTAAATATATTTATAAAATCCAAGATTAAAATGAGAGATTTTTTATTTGCGCTTGTAAATGTTTCAAACAAGAAAATGCGCTTGGGAATGTTTAAAACAAGAAAATTATCATTTATTTTGTTTTAAATGTTTCGCAAGAAAATGTGTTGTTATTGAAAGAAAATAGCATTAGGGGCATGCTAGCATTTCTATCGCTCTAATTTTCCAAGGGTCAGCAGTTCACCATCTCCGTTCTTGTGTAGATCGTACTAGAAAGGAGACGAATTCTTTGTTGGACAAACTGTAAAACCGAGTTTTTTGGGAAGACGGTGGCTCCATCTAATGCCACGTCGGACATGTAGTTGAACTTAGTGGCGATTCGGTTGCCGGTTCCTAAATGCTAAAATGATGGTAAAGATTAAGGTCAAACACTAAAGGTCAAACAAACCCAAAGCCTTACCTCATCGAAATATTTGAATCTTTTAGCCCTCTCATGCGTAGGATCCAACTCCAACAGTTGTAACGAGTAAACGTACGCAGCATGGACAAATCCCAGTTTGTAAGTAACGAAACTCAAATGCTGGTTGCGATTCGATCTGCTTATGTACGATCATTACTGATTGATTATTTGTTGGTGCAAGTTGATGCACAGAAGGAGCGAAGTACAGCACCAAAGCAATCAACTTGCTGACCTTGAATGCTACTAGACAAATGAAATATGAACAACTAAAATTAAGAAATGTAATGGCAAACACCATCAAATAGAGTGGAAATGTGCATACAAGAACGTGGTTGCTTTGGTTTTGTGTAAATTGCAGTTTGCACACACGAACTCAAAAGCAAGCACGACCACAAGTGCAAGTCTAGTGTAGTCAGATTATTGTCAACTAAAGCTCTCTGATCTAGTGACTCGCCTGATCTATCACTTGTTACTACTTACACTGATGCATTCTACAACATCACTTGATAAATATGGTGATACTCTCTCGACTTAAAAAGAAGTGTAGTGCAATAAGCAATCGGCAATGCTTTCGAGTGATCGAGTCGCACTCCATACTACACATTTAGTAGTAGACAGAGTACTGAAGAGAACCACCGCCAACCAGTCCGACAACGAGCATCGATTCACTGTCGTGCACAACTGTCAAGGCAATCGATCGACAGTAAATTGAGCTATAGTAGTGTGGTACTGATCGAGTAAGTGATATTGGGCTGGAGGGTGCTGATAGGGAACAGGCTAATTAGTGGACTGATAAAAAAGTGGACTAAATGTGCGCTTCACTGCATTGAAATGTCAAAGGTGCAATTGATTCAAATTCGAGTGCCCTAACTAATTGATCCAACATACTCAAATTAGTCAATCCAATATGATCCAAAATTAGTCCAATTAAATTTAAGTAGACACCAATATGCAAGTTATATATCAAATTGTTCAGGAAAACGAGTACAATCGATTAAGTTATACAAATAAAATTAAGCTTATCAAGCTTCTAAGAAAATTTTACAACCAATTTGAATATGACACTATTGGAGCGAATTCAGTTATATTTGTTAAAATGCACTTTTCAGTAAAATTTGTTAGATTTGGATTACTAATATTCAGATTTTGTCTTAAACGAATTGAACTGTTAAGTAGTCAAGTTATATATCAAATTATTCAAAGAAACAAGTAGAAATTGAATTAGTTTTACAAAAAAACTAAGACTTTAAACAATTAAATTAAAATACTAAAACCATTTGAAATATACCTGGACTTGATCGAAAATTGTCTATAAAAGTAAACTTTTAATTAAAAATTATCAAATCTAAATTGTTTCAAAGTGCTCAAAATAGTAAATTTAAGTTTTCAAATAGGTGTATCTAGGGAAATTTTATATATGTCAAAACGTTGAGGGAAACGAGTTGGAGTAGATTTAGTTGTACTACAAAAAGTTGTATTAGATTACAGAAAAGCTAGTTAAAGTAAATAGTGAAACCATTTTTAATATCGACAAACATCTGCTAAATAATGATCTACTTACCTCTAAAATAATAAATCCTAAGTAAATTATAAATAAAAATTTAACCTTTGATTAAACCCAAACAAATTTCATACCAATTGTTTGAAAATATGATAAAAATTTGTTGTACAATTTGTACAAAGCGTAAACTTACTTTATGAACAACCCTCCCAAATGAACACGTTCAAGAGCAATTGCACAATGCAATGCACACACACAAACCAAACTCGATCACAAATCCAGATTATTGCGGTCTAATGTACAACACAACGATCGAGTCTAGTGTGAAATTGAATCCCACGATTGTTTAGTATCACCTACTGATATATATCATACTATGCATACACAGTTCGTAAGCCCCAATCTTGACACTGCCTAGACGAGTCGATCGAGAGTTTCATTTTACATTGCTGACGAAAGTGAAACTTACGATCGATCGACTTAGAACGAGTTCATCTCATATCGAAACAAACAATCAAAGTCTAGGGAGAGACACTCTCTGCTTCTTAATCTCAACTAGGAAACGTGGTTGGGTGCACTTAAGCCACATAACGAGACGAATGATTTCTCATAAGAAAAGCAAATGTCTGGTGGTTTACAAAAAGTGCGAATAATCCAAGGCAATGACTGTCTGATGATTGTCACACAATCAATACGTGACACTAAATGAGCAAATCTAATAGGCTTCAGTTACTGTGAATATCAGCACGTTAGCCAATTTGAGTTAGCGATTCACGTTTATATAAAGCCATTTTAAAAACAGTTCAAACAGCAATTAGATCAAAATAGTGATCGATTTGCATAAAAAATGTCTAACGCAATGCATTGCCATCGAATGTATGTCATAAACATCGATATTGCTTCACTGATCAACAATTCAAGTCTTCGATGCACTTCAATTGAACGAATTGCACTTTTTCACAATTTGTCCGGTTTGACTTGGTGCAATTGCACCTTAAGGTTAGTTTCAATGGAATAGTTTAGGCAGTATTTTTGCACTTGATCTCAAATATTCAAATGTCAGTGTGAAAAGTGCATTTTTGCGCAGTACTCCAAGACCCAGATTTCTGAGATTTATGTTAGAAAATGTATTTCTCCATTACGTGTTGGCAGTACTTAATGACGACGTTATCATTGGACTCATTTATGTCAGAGTGAACATATATCGATTTCGGTAGAATTTTCCTCTAACTCATTTGCTAAGTATTGAAATTGGGATATAGAAGATGGAATATTTAGTGATTGATTGGTCGGGGGTGGATTACGTCGCGTGTGACGCGTATCATGTACCACGAATTTCACAATATACTGAAAATTTCTGGTTACTTTGTACTTCCTAGTATTTAGTGAATGAAATGTTAGTGCTATTCGAGTACTTTCGGGAACAATTCGGAGTTAACAAATTACGAATTCTAAGAATTTCGAGTACTAAAACTTTGGAACACACAAATAATGAGTATCGTGAGACAAACGTTGATTTAAAGTGAAAATTTATCAAATTGTGCATGTGAATCACAATCAACAGTAAGTACAGTGTAACACAGGAAAGCAAATAAATAAGACTTAAATCAACAACCAAAAAACGCGATAACCTCAAACGTTTTGCTAACCTAAAGCTATTAGTTGAAATCACCACTGCAATGTCAGTTGGTCAACAAATAATAATCAACATGTGTTTCACACTAAAAGTCTAAGTAGCCTAAACCGGACTAAGCTTTTGTTCGACGAAGTAAACCTGCGAATGTATTTCTGTTGATAGATTGCAACTTTTTTATTTTGCTTATAGCTTATTAGCTTCATATACGATCATTATAATGATAATACGAAATGGAGTTCAAGTGATTGAACAGTTCAAAGTTAAGGAGTTACCTTTAATAAACATTCGTGTAATTTTTCAATATTCCAATTGGAACGTTCCAAAAAACAAATACCAAAAAAAGTTATATATCTATATTTTCTATATTTTTTAAAAAAATAAAATAAACAAAAGAAAGGTGACCATTTATAAATCTATCAAAACGTTAATCCAAACTAAATTTTCATTCATAAAAATCAAATAAACACCAAAACTAAAAGTACGAAAGGCCAATGTCGACAACATATGTCCAAACAAACATATAATGGACATGCATAAACAATGTTCACACATTCATGTCCATTCATGTTATCTTGAAAATGTTCAGACATACATTCGTACAAAAAATGAGTAACATAAAAAAAGATCATGTAAACTCATAACACCACCAAGGGTCAAGAGTAAGACTACTGTTTCAGTAGCACCAGAAATGTGACTTCATCAAATGTCTTCAACCAAACTTGGTTGGTCCAAAAGGCAAGGTCGATAACAACATGAGAAGTGAGAAGAAGATATCTCCTTCTCTTAAACCAAAAGAGCATTAAGAAGGAGAAGGGGGCAGAACGCGTTATGAAAAAAAAATGGCAAACACATGATCGACTATGTTTTGATTTTCTCTTATCAAGAAGTTGATAAGCCACATTCAAGCCAACACAACACAATTATGCAATAGTTCAATAGAAGAGGAGATCGATAGATCGAGTATTTGTAAAAAAAAAACAAAACAATAAACATTAGCATCACTTCACTTTTGGCTGTGCATACAGAAATAGAAATGTGGGTGTGTGTTTGGACAATATTAGTCGAGTTCAATTCGAAATGCATTTGCATTTGCTTTGGAGACTTTCCACTACATACAAATTTGCTTAATCAACTAACTAACTAACATCACTTCCGACATGATAAATCTTTATATGAAGAGTTATGAATGAATTGATATTGGACATATGTTATGTAATGTTGAGTAAGGGTTCGGTACGGTATGTTTGAGGTCATGTGTTGTGTTCGATCCATTCAATGATACGATCAATCGATTAGATGCACAACAAGACATTGAAACTTACTATACACGACTTATATGGATTTGTTTATTAGTACGCAAACATTCATGCTAATATGGTAATGCACACATTTGCAGATTGATATTTAGTGATATAAGCAACGTTATACCCAGTATAGTGTTTGACTATATTCGAGTGTGACTGTACCTGAAACGATACAATCTAATCGACATCACAACAAAGCCATTAATTTTGTCTGCATCAATATCTGCTTCAACACTTTCTCGATAATAATCTCGAAAATCAGACGCACCGGATCCAAGATAGAGTGCACGAGTAATTAAATTTCGAAGAAGTATACTTTGTATATACGAATTATTTTTGTATTGAAAAGTAAGTACAATAAAAATAGCCTGTTCAACAAGTTTCTCAACTAATTACAGAGTAAAAACAAGTCTCAAATTGTGATACTCGATTGGACAAAGCAGAAATCAAATCTAGTCCAAACTTTAAAATGCCAAGTAAAAAGTTGATCTTTTTTTCTCCATACATAAATGACTACCACTTTTATGTGTACATTGTATACATCAACGCCAAATTATTAGATTAATATTTAATAACAAAAAGTGTCCAATGTATCTTTTTCTTCTTCTCAGATAACTCGCTACTGAATGCCAAGTCATTTAGTCAGCGATGTATATTTATAGAATTATATCAAACCAAAGCATTCATTTTTTGCATACAAAAGAATGTAATCTACACTGTACATTGTATACAGTTTGATATGCGATACATTTGCATATGAAAAGAATGAATGTGTCACAAAAAGTGTCATTAAGATTATGCTCAAATATATCAAATCTGTCATCAAAAGAGAGTGTGACTCAAGTTGACATGGTCAAGGGACTTTGACTTGCAGGATGATGGTTGGATAAGACTACATCAACTTCAAACATATACTCAATTTCAAATATTTCTTTACCTTTAAACCGAAATTCTAAATCTAACTCAAATTCACGTAAAATTACAGTCAATTTAAATAATAAAATATTTTAAGTATGAAAATAATGACACTTTATGTAATGTAGTTATGGGTTTACCGTTTAATATAAAAACAATCAAAGCAATGACAATGGAAAAATGAACAAAATGAAACAATAGCAACAATAAGATTGTACAAATTCCCATCTGATAGTTTTTTCACCTTTTAGTATGGAAGAGATTGACGAACATCCTAACAAAAATCGAATCTAGATACGTCATTCATTACATACGTTGCATTATTGCGTTTTCCCAAAATTTCATGGTAATATATCAAATAGAATGACATAATGTCAATATATTGTGTGACACAATCCTCATCATCATCACGTGTCACGTGCCTTGTCCAAATTGTAACATTCCACCACTATTACATATAACATTACATATCAGTTTATCAGTGTATAGCATCTTATATAACTGTGGGAGAACGTGCTCGTGAGAGTCCACACTCGAGCACAAATGTACATAAACTGTATTGATGGATGAATAGATCTTGAGGACTCTAGAGGAATAAGTGAAGAAAGATACACAATAATCGTGTTAAGGGGAGAATTGATGGGTAAGGTATCCGAGCGTAGCAAAGTAAAATTGCATAGTCAAAGTAACCTTTAATTAAATTCCTCTCTTTCATTGTCAATACATTTTATTGTACAATTGAATGTAAGTAGAAAGTACCTCCACTTAGGGAAGCAAAGTATCATCTCTCTCATAACCGATTGCCTTATTGTACAACAACCTCGATCGGATTGCACAACAATCGCTCTCATTGTCACATTCCAATCTCAATGAGACATCAACACCAAACATGTAGTTGTAACAAGTCACTAAGTAATATCAAGTCGGAAAAGTCCAACAAGTCACACACAAATGAAATAAGAAGCTAAAACAACCAAATTGATTGTTCCAAATTATAATCACAAAATGTCGATATCACGTTCCACAAGTCGCAAGTTCCGAAGTACAAAGTTTTCCTCGCGCCGCGTGGACACAAAAATAATAAACGTAATAATTTCCAAGATAAATTCCCAATGGGTAACCTTTTTCGAAATTAAAAAACGAACTACGATCTTAACAAAAGTTATTGCATCAACTCGATTACGACAGAACGAGAAATCTAGAAATGCTTGAATAATATTATTAATAATATTATATTAACCAAAGATAACCAAACCAATCTAACATGTAAAAGAAATGTTTCTGATTCGGAGGTGACATTCACAGAACACGTGCAAATCATGATTTTATACACATTTACGTTGACTCAAATATTCCCAAACGCTAATCACGTGAACTTTATGTGAATTACAGAAACATATTGAAAAGTATTTTTATTATTAGAGTTTCATTAAAGTGATATAAAATATTTGGCAAATTAAATATAGAAAAATATATGCAAAAATATGAACATGGCCAATTTTAAATTGGTTAGAAGACTATTAGTTCAGTTCAATAGTTCGTATGAGTTCATTGTTATAACTAGATGACGCCACTAGTACATTTTTAGCCAAATATTGTTAAAATAGACCAATGTGTAAATAGGCGAACTGCAACACAGGACAGCCAACAGCCACCTGTTTGTTTATGTTTTGCTCCCTTCACAATGTTTATTGGTCAAGTTCCCGCCAATTTGATTGATTGCACTTTTGATCTGACAAAATGTTACCTTCAAAACATGACGCTGTCTATGTGGAGTATCGGAATGGCCACTCTAGGGCTGAGGCGTTCCGACAGCTATCCAGCTATTACGGCAGTGACTTCATATCATATTCTTACGTCGTAAATCTTTACAGTCAATTTAATCGAGGCGATTTTAGCATTCTCACTGGTTGGCATCAATCTATCCCTGATAATAATCAACTACCTGAACAAAGCGACACTCAAATTAGTGACCAGTGCATGCTTCCGATCAAATGTGAACTCGAATTCTTGCCCAACACGTGTAGTACTAACTTGCCCGACAATAATATGAGCTATGCATCTTTGATCGAGATGAATCAAGACACAATACAAGGTCGCCAGCCTTTTAGTGATTTGTCCAATGTTGCTAATTCTCAATTCGACAAAGTAACCAAACCACCGAGTGCACCTCAGCCTATTTTTCAATGTGAAGGTGTTGCTTCAAAGATTGCTTCTACTTTGGATCGCAAACAAAAGCGGACTATTTTATTGTATCTGTTTGCATCGAAAATGACTGTCGAAGAGGCTCAGTTGAGTATTGTTTTTGGTCATAAAACTTTCAGTGAATCACTCATTCAAAAGTGGTTTGAACGATATTCTCTTGATTGTTACTCAAATACTTATCAAGTTCGAACAGGTCGTCCATCGTATGTAATTGACCAAGAACTAATTATCTACATCGAAACCAATCCACTTGCTCTCACTGTGGACATGGCGGAGTACTTTATGGTCTCACCATCAACAATTTATCGACACATGAAGCGACTTGGTTATGTCCTAAAGCTAGACAGATATGTCCCATATCCAATCACCGCAAAGCAAAAGGCAAACAGGAAAACAGCTTGTGTCACTTTACTCGCAAAGCTACAAGAAGAACCACATTTTCTAGAATACATGGTGACATGTGATGAAAAAATGATATTCTTTGACAATTCCACCGCAGCTCGACTATTAATTTAAATTGTAAATTTGTTAATTTGTTAATAAAATAATTTGATTTGATTTGGAAAAGAGAAAAGTTCTGTTCAGTTTCACTTTGTTTACATCTCAATAAAATTGCCTGTAGAAAGTGGCGCCATCTAGTTATAACAATGAACTCACACGAACTATTGAACTGAAGTAATATGTGATAACGAAATTTATGAAAAATAACTTTAAAAAGTTATGGCACGAGAAATCTGATCAAGATAGTACAAAGTATTAGCATGTTCACTTATTGAAGACTAACGAAATTATTACTGTCAACATGCGAACAGATGAACAATGATTCTTCATTATTCAGCATATTACATAAGAAACGTGTTGTGTAACAATTTAGTTACAGAAAAAGAAAAGTTAATCCAGAAACAATGTGGTCGCAAGGTCACATAAAAAAGAAACCCTCTTTCGCATTTAATGGTCACACATTCTCTTGCACCAGATTCAATTGACCTATCTCCCGACCATGCGGTTTCCTCCTCTCCTGACCCCGTTCACGTATCTACTTTTTAAACACCCATTTTGTGCCGGACATGCGGCATGTCGGGTCAACAGGTTAAAGCAGCCGAATTATTTTTTAGGCCAAACAGTAACATAAAGTTTTTGGATGACGGTGGCTCCACCTGCTGTCACGTAAGACATGTAGTTGCGGTTCGGTTGGGGTTGCCTTATGGTAAGTAAATTGATATCCAAATGTAGGTTAAAGCCCATACAGGTCAACAAACCCATAGCCTTAAACGCATTCTTTTCCTCCCTCCGCGCGAAATCATAGTGTGGTTTGTCCCCAAATTCCATATTAACCGTCATCAACGTTACGAATGAAGCGCGATTGGATTTGATTTTTTTATGTTTAATTCCTAGAAGAAGGAATAAGAAGAAATTCAAGAACAAATCCAAACACCAAATTGCATTACCTCATCGATATATTTCAAATTGTCTTTAGCCCGCTAGGATCCAAAAGATTCAATTCGCACTGTTGTAGCGAGTAAACGTATGCATCATGAACAAATCTCAACTTGTATATAGCGAAACCCAAATGCTGGTTTCGATTCGATCTGGTTATGTACTGTCACTACTGATTGATTATTTGTTAGTGCAAGTCGAGCCCTGATGCACAGTAGGAGCAAAGTACACATAACAAACCAACTTGCTGACCTTGTATGCAACTCTAGACAAAGTAATATGAAATATGAACAACAACTCAAAAGAAAAAAAGTGAACTATCAAATAGAGTGGAAATGTGAATAAGAGGAACGTGGTTGCTTAGTGGTGTTTGACAGTTTTGTGCACAAATTGCAGTTTATAAACCTTCGAATGTATTTCTGCGGATTGATTGCAACTTTTTTATTTTACTTATAGCTTAGCTTCATATACGATCATGATAATGATAATACAAAAATGGAGTTCAAGTGATTGAACAGTTCAGAGTTCAGGAGCTACCTTTTTTTATAAACATTCTATGATCTTCCAATATTCCAATTGGAACTTTCCAAAAAAAACAAATCTTAAAAAAGTAATGTATCTATATTTTTTTATATTTTTTAAATAAAATAAATAAAAATAAAGGTGACCATTTATAAATCTACAAAAACTTTAATCCAAACTAAATTTTTCATCACAAAAATCGAATAAAACCAAAACTAAAGTACGAAAGGCCAATGTCGATCGAAATGTACATTCGAGTGCAACAACATATGTCCAAACAAACATACAATGGACATGCATAAACAATGTTCACACATTCATGTCCATTCGCGTTATCTTGAATATGTTCAGACATACAAAAAACGATCATGTAAACTCATAACACCACCAAGGGTCAAGAGTAAGACTACTGTTTCAGTAGCACCAGAAATGTGACTTCATCAAATGTCTTCAACCAAACTTGGTTGGTCCAAAAGGCAAGGTCGATAACAACATGAGAAGTGAGAAGAAGATATCTCCTCTCCTTCTCTTAAACCAAAAGAGCATTAAGAAGGAGAAGGGGGCAGAACGCGTTATGAAAAAAAAATGGCAAACACATGATCGACTATGTTTTGATTTTCTCTTATCAAGAAGTTGATAAGCCACATTCAAGCCAACACAACACAATTATGCAATAGTTCAATAGAAGAGGAGATCGATAGATCGAGTATTTGTAAAAAAAAAACAAAACAATAAACATTAGCATCACTTCACTTTTGGCTGTGCATACAGAAATAGAAATGTGGGTGTGTGTTTGGACAATATTAGTCGAGTTCAATTCGAAATGCATTTGCATTTGCTTTGGAGACTTTCCACTACATACAAATTTGCTTAATCAACTAACTAACTAACATCACTTCCGACATGATAAATCTTTATATGAAGAGTTATGAATGAATTGATATTGGACATATGTTATGTAATGTTGAGTAAGGGTTCGGTACGGTATGTTTGAGGTCATGTGTTGTGTTCGATCCATTCAATGATACGATCAATCGATTAGATGCACAACAAGACATTGAAACTTACTATACACGACTTATATGGATTTGTTTATTAGTACGCAAACATTCATGCTAATATGGTAATGCACACATTTGCAGATCACCAATTGCTGATATATAACCCGATTATACGCAACCGATCAATTCAAGTAATAATAATGTTTGACTATATTCGAGTGTGACTGTACCTGAAACGATACAATCTAATCGACATCACAACAAAGCCATTAATTTTGTCTGCATCAATATCTGCTTCAACACTTTCTCGATAATGCGTAATCTCGAAAATCAGACGCACCGGATCCAGCAAGATGCAGAGTGCACGAGTAACCAAGATTTCGACGAAATCAAAGAGTAAATTATTATTATTACATATTACGTTTTATCCAGCTTACTGACAACAAAAAATAAGTACAAAACCTGTTCAATAACTTTCTCCGTCTAACTTTCTCCAACTTGTTGAGTAACTTTTTATAATGCAAAAAACCATTTTTAAATGAAGAAACCTTTCTTTTCTTGATGAATCAATTTCTTTTATATTCAAACAAATGATATGCATATTTATAGAATAATCATTAATTTTTTAAATGTAATAAAAAGCTTTTTGGTTTACCATTTGATAAGCTCAACAATCACAGAAGACGAAAATATGTAAATGTATGCAAAAAAAAATGTATGACAAAAAGTGTCATTAAGATTATACTCAAAAATATCAAATCAATTCAGAAAATATGTATTAAAATCACTCGAGAGTGTGACTAAAGTTGAATGGTCAAGATAGGGACTTTGCACTCTATCTATCTATCTGGCTACAACAACCTCAAATAACCAAATCAAACGCAAGACAAAGTATTGATTAAAAAAATTTCTTTAAATTTAAATTAAAGGATAAAATAAAATGTTAATAAAAATGTTTTGACACTTTTAAGGTAAAGTATTTATAGAAATTACCATTTTGAATTCATGCAAAACTGGCAAATAATTCTCAACCACAAATTCTCAATTAGAATGAAATTAGAACGATGGTTCATGTTGTTCCATCTGATAATTTTTTACTTTTTAGTGGATTTCATTTTACGAAATTTAAACTTAAAACTGAATCACTATTAAACGTCATTCATTACATACGTTGCATTATTGCGTTTTCCCAAAATTTCATGGTAATATATCAAATAGAATGACATAATGTCAATATATTGTGTGACACAATCCTCATCATCATCACGTGTCACGTGCCTTGTCCAAATTGTAACATTCCACATATCGCATAATCTGTGGGAGAACGTGCTCGTGAGAGTCCACACTCGAGCACAAATGTACATAAACTGTATTGATGGATGAATAGATCTTGAGGACTCTAGAGGAATAAGTGAAGAAAGATACACAATAATCGTGTTAAGGGGAGAATTGATGGGTAAGGTATCCGAGCGTAGCAAAGTAAAATTGCATAGTCAAAGTAACCTTTAATTAAATTCCTCTCTTTCATTGTCAATACATTTTATTGTACAATTGAATGTAAGTAGAAAGTACCTCCACTTAGGGAAGCAAAGTATCATCTCTCTCATAACCGATTGCCTTATTGTACAACAACCTCGATCGGATTGCACAACAATCGCTCTCATTGTCACATTCCAATCTCAATGAGACATCAACACCAAACATGTAGTTGTAACAAGTCACTAAGTAATATCAAGTCGGAAAAGTCCAACAAGTCACACACAAATGAAATAAGAAGCTAAAACAACCAAATTGATTGTTCCAAATTATAATCACAAAATGTCGATATCACGTTCCACAAGTCGCAAGTTCCGAAGTACAAAGTTTTCCTCGCGCCGCGTGGACACAAAAATAATAAACGTAATAATTTCCAAGATAAATTCCCAATGGGTAACCTTTTTGTAATCCAGAAACTAAAAATTGCATCAACTCGATCACGCCACATCGAGAAATCTAGAAAAAGGCAAAAATGCATAAACAATTTTACCTTGAATTATAAAAAGAACCAAAGATAACAACAAGCAAATATAACATTCTAAAGGTTTCCAGATAGGGAGAGGGTGACATTCATAGAACACGATTTTGGACTCATTTACGTTTAGTCAAACTCTTCCAAATATATGCTTTCCACGTAATGGCTTTTGATTTACGAAATAGTGAAACTTATTGAACAATTATTGTCTTTATTATTAGAGTAATACAAAGTATTTGGCAAATTATTGGAAGACTAGATGATAACGAGATTTAAGAAAGTTACCTTTGAAAAATTGTCGAACATGAAATCAGATCAAGATAGCACAAAGTTTTTAGCATGTTACTTACTAAAGGCTGACAAAATTATTAACTGTAAACATATACGAACGTATGAACAGATGAACAATGATTGTTCATTATTCAACAAATTATTACATAAGAAATGTTGTTGGGTAACACATACAGAGTCGATTTAGTTACAGAAAAAACCAAAAATGTTCCAAACACTGTAAACAAAGTAATGCTGATTATTATGTAAATCGTATGCGTAAATATTCATTATTGCATAAAAAGAAAAACTAAATCTAAATCGAAAGCTAAAACACTAAACATATTTCCAAAACAATCTTTTTTGGCATGTACAAACAAAATATGTTCGAATTATGAAATGTAAAATATGAACACTATAGCTGTAGGTAAGTTGGCATAGTTCAGTCGTCCTTGATGCAATACAGAAAAAGACGGAGAATGATGATATTTAATAATAAAGATGGATTATTTTCTATCGAGAGTAAAAGAAGGAAATTCATAAGTTCAGTGCAAAACCCATTTGAAAACTTCTAAGTGCAAACATTTAAGAAACGTAAAATTAATTTCCTAACTTACAATAAATAAAAACGATCATTATATACAGAATTCACAATCTAAATTTGTAACAAAATTCGCATAAATCGATTCTCACCGCACTGAGCTTCAAAGCCATCAGATCCAAGAATGTTTGCGAAAATTCTGTACAGAACCAGCGATTCAAAACTTGCAATCGGCAATTCGTCACCACTTTCGAGTTGAACTTAAGCGCGCAGAAATTCATTTGCGGCAAGTGAATTGAAGACTCGAACGAAGGTGTGTTGCTCTGATTCAAATTTGTTTGACAAGTGTTCTAGTTGGAAGAAGATTTGACTGTTTAGTAAGTCATCGTCATGGAAGATGTAACCAGGATCGTTCAAGCGCAGCCGTTCAACCATAAATCCTAGAGTTTCAGCAGCAGCAGTACACAAGTCCTCGATCATGCCATCTTTGCGCAAACATTGAAGTAAATGTTCTCGAAAATTTTCATAAAACAAGTTGAATTGTTTTAATGGCTCACCACTCAACAGAACGCAAACCAGCCTCAGCAGATGAGCCTTGAAGGACTGATTACTGTCCAATTTGAAGACAATCTTGCTAATGTCCAACAGAATTGTACCTCGACTAACCAGACCACGTTTAGAGATGAACATTCCAAGAGTGACAAAAGTGACCGCGTGTTTGCGTATTGAGCCCGGGGCATGGTCATTCACCAGAATGGCACGAACTTGCGCATAGAAATGTCGGTACAGACTTTGGGTGAGCACACTTGCACTTGGTCCCAGTTTCACCAAGATTGAGTTGACACATCGAAGACACAGGTCCAGTTCGACATCGGCCTGCAGTAGATTTGCGAATTTAAGGTGGAAAAAGTTAAAGATCGCCAGTTGATGCTCGATGAGATCGGCCGAGGGATAGCGATTGAAACAAAGTGCGCGGAGAAACTTGCGGTACAGGTAAAAACGTAATGCAATGCTCTGAGAATTCTGGCCAATTCTCTCGAGATAGTCTCGTTATGGACAAAGACATGTTCGGTGTTCAGTGTTTGAGGTAACAGAACAAAGTGAACAACAAAACAAACTACATACGAGTTATAGTTCATATATAACTTATAGTATGAACAGAACAATCAACTGCAGAAGTCATGACAATTAATACGCACTGCCGGCTGGTCAATCAGCGCCTCCAAGTGACAAACTAATTGCCCGTGAAAAAAGCATGTACAATTGTACGACATTTTTGAGTCAGGTTCAAATTAGATTATCTATTTATGCCTTTCAGCCTCGTTTCCAAGATAATTTCCCAATGGGTAACCATTTTCATAATCCACAAAAACAAATGTAATACAATCTTAACAAAAGTTGCATCAACTCGATTACGACAGATCGAGAAATCTAGAAAGGCAAAAATCAGAAATCCAAAATGCGTAAACAATTTTTACCTTGAATTATATAAAAATAACCAAAGATAACAAGAAAAAATCTAACTAAAGGTTTCAGATAGGGAGGGACATTCATAAAACAAATCACTCATTTACAAAACTGAAACCATCCCAAATGATAATCAAGTGGCCATTTTGAATTAAGGAAATTTATCGAACAGTATATTTATTATTAGAGTATTATATTAAAGTGATACAAAGTATTTGGCAAATTACACATAATAGAAAAATATATGTAAAATATATATTGATTGGAAGACTAGATGATAACGAGATTTATGAAAGGTACCTTTAAAAAAGTATAATCTGATCATACAAAGTAGCATTTCACTTATTGAAGACTGACGAAACTGTAAACATATATGAACAGATGAACAATGATTCATCATTATTCAACAAATTATTACATAAGAAATGATGTTGGGTAACTTGTGCGTCTATTTAGTTACAGAAAAAACGAAATTTAAAAAAAGTTCCAAACACTGTACTAAACAACCTAAATGTACCACTCAGTGGTCCACATGAGCACAGACAGTGTTGTTGAATAAGAGAGATTCGGGGTGTGTTGATTATTATGTAAATATTCATATTGCATTATTGCATAAGGAGAAGAAATACTAAATCTAAATCTAAAACACTATTAAAAAACATTTCCAAAACACAATCTTTTTGGCATACGAACGAACAAATAAACGTTCGTATTATGAAAGTATGAACACTATAGTTGTGGTCAGTTATGGCTTAATTCAGTCGTAGTTGATTGTATACGAAGAAGTTTATGATGAAATACAGAAAGAGACGGATGATGATGATATTAATAATAAAGATGGATTATTTTCTATTGAGAGAGAAGGAGAAAAAGGAAATTCATAAGTTCAGTGCAAAACCATTTAAGTCAAGGACAAGTACAAAACGTCCTAAAATGTCTGAGCAATAGAAATAGAAATAGGATTCTCAATGGAAAATACCGCTATTATCGAAATATCGTGTTAATTCTATTACATAACTAACTAAATAGTAAAAAGTGTCTCAACTTACCCAAAAGCAGCCTGGTCGAACGTTGACATACAAAAAGAGAACCTCCTTCGCATTTAATGGTCACACATTTTCCTGGACCAGATTCAACTGACCCATCTCCCTTCCACAAGGTTTCCTCCACTCCTGACCCCGCTCATGAATCCACTTGTTCGACACCCACTTTGAGCCCAACAGTACGGGACAGGCTGCGTGTCGGGTCAACAGGTCACCATCACCGCTTTTGTGTAGATTGTACCAAAATGCTGCAGAGTTCTTTTTGGGCCAAACTGTGACACCGAGTTGAGGGAAGACGGTGGCTCCACCTGCTGTCACGTCGGACATGTAGTTGAGCCAGGTGGCGATTCGATTTCCGGTTCCTATATAGATTATTAGACATTAAATCACATTTCTAAATCTAAAAATCAACAAACCCAAAGCCTTGAACGCATTCTTCTCCTCTCTCCGGGCGAAATCATAATGCGGCTCGTAATGTCCACCAATTCCATAGTTGACCACCTGCAACTCCTCAGCCGTGCTCATGTCTAAATTGGTGATCGACTGAATCCGCCTCGAAATCCTCTCCACCACTTCATGTTCCCGATTAGTCAACCAGGCACTCTTGGAAATGCGATACTTTGCCGTCTCGAGATTGCCCGTAAAGTAATTCTGTACAGTTGCGCGCTTCAACTTGGGCCCAGCCAAATCCTTGATAACCGTAGACTCGAAATCGCTCATAAAGTCATGGAATATGACAATATGGGGCCGTTTGTACGCTTCCTCGACCTTGATTTTGGTTAACCGTAAGAACGCGTCCGACAATTTTGAGGTATCCAAATTGAAGCACACGAGTTGGGCACGAATTCGTTCGGCCATTCGATTCTCACCGCGACACAGGGCTTCATAGGTTTGACGTTCGGTTTCGACTCGGGGCCAGGAGGACTCGTGGATTACATTTTCGGGCGCTACTGAATCATCACCGTCATCACCTTTACGAATGATGCGCGAATGGATTTGATTTTTGATGTTCAGTTCCTAGATTTGAAATGTTAGTAAAATTTTAACTCAAATTAAGACATTACCTCTTCGAAATATTTCAAATTCCCCTTAGCCCGCTCATGCGTAGGATCCAGCTCCAACAGCTGCAACGAGTAAACGTACGCATCGTGCACAAAACCCATCTTGTATGTAGCAAAGCCCAAGTGCTCAAGAATGTTGATCCGCATCTGCACCTGACCCAGATCGTACTCCTCATGATCCAACCGTTTCAGTGCCTCGGTCATCCACAGCTTTGTGTGGTGGTAGTCCTCGTTGTAGTAAGCCTGACGGCCCAGCTCGAAGCAATCATTACCGGTGAGTGACATTGAGGTTGGTGAAAGGTAATCGGAGGACTTGAGCGATCCACGAGGATCACGAATTGGGATGACACCGTCCGCTAGGAGGGAAGTGTCCAGTTTGTAGGTGTCCTGAAGACGGAGGAGAGCTTCGGCTGCACCTGAAAATTATATCATAAAATTAGATTTTAAAGTTCAAAGTTCAAAGTTCACAAAATCGCCAAACAAACAAACTCACCAGACAAATCTTCCGACGAGGGAAAAGTCTCATTAGTCTGCAGAAACTCAATCAAATCCTTCCGATCTGCATTGAAAGTCAAATACTCGACAGCCTTCCAGTCAGTAGTCAGTCTCTTAACCAGCAAATAAGCATTGACCGGATTCGACAAATAAGACTGAACGTCCTTCGATGCAACAGAATTCAACTCATTGTAATGATAAGCCAATTGACGTAGACTTGCAATACGTTTCTCCTCATAATCGAGATAACGATTGAGATTGTGCACAATGTTCTTTTCGGTTTGGAGGAGCCGTTCCAAATGGACCATTGCGGTGAAGAGTTCTTCGGATGGGGAAATGAAGGAGAAATTGATTGACAAATTGATTGAAACAATCAAAAGAAAAAGTGTTGAAATATTCGATAAAAGTTTGATGAAAGACATTTTGAATGTTCGGATTTGGATTTTAAATTATCAGAGATCAGAATTTAAAAATCTTAATGCTGCCGAATAGGAACGCAAATAGTGATCATGACCACACAGAAAGTCGAAACACGTCGTCTCGTTAATGATACTCAAAATAGAAGACACTCACAAAACTGATAAAAAGGATTGCTCAAAGTTGAAAGAGAGATAAATTTGGGTGTTGGTTTGTGATGCTCGATTAGGTTTTAGGTTAGCTTTGTGATTTCCTTATGTCAATACAAAGAAGCCGAAAGACGAGCAGACGAACACTCATGAAATCTTTTCTAAATGAGAGCACCAAAAGAGAAGAGAGTACGTGACTGTTGCTGCTCACAATTTAGAGAAGCATGTGCATGCCTTCTGGTTGTTTATGTTCGAGTGGGTGTGGCAATGTCAATCACAGAACAGAACTGATATGAGGGTTTGCTGAGTTGTGTTGTTGAGTTGCGGGAGGAGTAAAGGGAGAGTAAGCGAGAACGGTCGGTTAAAATAAGTAGAAGACTAAAAAGACCATATGGTTCTTCTTAGTCTTAAAGTCTAAATATCCGGTCAACCAACAACCAAATAACAAAAGATGATGATGATCGAATTGACAGATGGTCGGGTTGGGTTGTTTGCTGTTTATTTGGTTCGTTAAGGTTGTTGACGTCTTTTCTGTTTTGATGATAATTTACAAATCAATCAAATAACAAATGAAGATAAAACAGAACAAAAATATAAACGTTTTAAATTTCACAAATCAAGATAATACAGTAATTAAATCTGTAAATGAAAAATACGAAATAATAAAAAAGTGGTCAAAAAAACAAAAATAATTTTTACCATTAAATACGGAGATAAGGAGGAAAACGATGGCAATTCAAATTAAATGTACAATGCATTAAAATCTATATTAAGAAATAATTAAAATAATTTTAGAAATAAAAACAATTTTACCAACATCAAATTTAAATATAAAAATAATTTTTTTAACCTGTAAATGAAGTGACAACTCCAGCAAGGTTAATTAAAATTCAATGTATTAAAATCTATATTATACAATAATAAAAAGAAATAGTCAAAACAATTTTACCAAAATAAAATACAAAATAATTTTTACCAGTATATAAATTTCGATTGTGTTGAAGGATCAGAATTGAAATTCACAGTCTTGGTAATGTCTGTAATAATTAAAAAGAGAAACAAAACCAAAATCATTAAAAATAACACACAAAAGCTTACCAAAATGAAAGAAAAACATAAAAAACAGAATTCGAGAATCGAAATTCTTAATTATAATAACCAGTTTAAATCCTCGGTGGAGATGATGCCTTTAATTTGTCATAATTTGAGTAAATTGATAAGATACGAAACTTTGTGATAAAATGTTAAATATTCAAAGATTCTGTGATGAAGATAAATAAAAATCGAAAGCTGCGAAAATGTAAACAATGAGAAAGTAGAGAGAGAGAAGAGAAACTTCAAGAAAGGCAGACAGGCAGCGGGTGCCTATTTACACACCACCAACAGAAGTACATCATAGAACGTGCAGAGCGGGTAGAAATAGCCGAATAACTGTAAATTCTAGTTTGATTCGAAAACAATAGATGGCGTTAGTGATTTTATTTTAGTAATATTTTAAAATTGACATTAAAAATTTTAAAGTTGTATACCTTTAGTGAACCGAGCGAGAAAATTTGAGAGAATTTAAATAAAATATAAAAAAAATATTAAACTCCGTCGAACCGGATTTGAACCAGTGACCTAAGGATAGCTATGTCGAACGTCTACAGTCCTCCGCTCTACCAACTGAGCTATCGACGGCTTTTGATTGGTTGAAATGATCAGAAAGTCGTTTATTAACTCGAACTGGACTAAATCGAAATAGTCGATCGATTAATCGACTAATCGTTATATGACTCATGACTTAAATTCGAATTAGTCAAAGCTGACTTTACTTTAACGTTACGCTCTCGTGTTATTTCTCATTTCTCGTTTCTTCTTTTTCTAGTTCGCTTCACTTTTAGTGCTCCACGACTTTCTCCTCTTCCTCTCTCATGTGCCAAGCCGCAGCCCCAGCCCTAATGGAACTATTTGTGCGCAATCTGGACAACAAGCTGACCCTGGTGCGCATCCTGCCCTCGAACACCTTCTCCGACCTAAAGTCCCTACTCGAGCAGAAGGAGAATGTGCCCGCGTACAAGTTTCGTCTCGATTATGGTGGTCGAATTGTGGGCGCAAAGGGTTGTACCATCGAGGGCGACGCTCTGGTGGCTGACTTTGTGGGACAGTACCACACCATCGACATGATGCCACGTGCCTTCCTTCCGCGTAAGGTCGATCAGAAGGGAAAGGTGGAGGACGGTGAGGTGGTGGAGAACGATTCGGACGTGAAGGGCGATGCTCAGAAGGTGGAGGTCAAAGATTAAAGACCGTTTACTCGATCGCCTTCACTTTTCATTATCACAAATTTGTCACTTTATGATTATTGTAAAACTATATCTGTATTTTATTTTATTAATCTGATATTAAAATATTAATATTAAACCGAATTACCTGTTCTTTTTTTTCTGTCTATCTATAATCGAAACAAAATGATATATTATGCCATAGCAAAAACTACAAAATGAGAGACATTCACAAACGACGTTTTTAGATAAGTTTACCTTTTTGTATAAACATCTTTGGTAGAAAATATTCAATCTATAGAAAAAATACTGAAAATATAATATATCTAACCTCCAACGAGTAATCACGTGCGTGACAGCTGCTCTTTTATTAGTCAAAAGTTTGATATATTCATATATGCCGTTATCAGAGATTCATACAAGTTCAATCAGATAATCACCTTTTGATAAACCAAAAACATTCCAACTTGGTAAAATGAATTCATATTTTTATTAATTATTAATGAATAAGTGACAAAACGATAATGCGGAATATTTTATATGAAATAAACCAGTAAATAAAACTATGGAAAAGGTTATAAAACCGATAAATCTTGAGGCGATAAGAATATATGTAAAAATGATAACAATAGGGAAAAACAGCCAAACGAAAAATACTAAAATGACTGAAATTAAATTGCCAGAAAAACAATATTTAATATAGGGAAACCTTTTCGAAAAAACATCAGCCGTCAAATTAATCAAAAAACAAATTATACAAAAATGCACAATCGCTTATAATTAAAAATTAAATTTAAATTATTAGCGCTAAAATTTTAATATTCAAACTTTACCTTTTAAAATAGTGATGCTATTTTGTGAATTATATTTAATTAATCTTCTTATTTCATAGTTCATCTAATATAAACTCACATTTTTTTATTTCGAGTATTTTAATATTCGTCTTATCAAAATCAGTAATAAAACAAAGCGAGATTAAAACGAAAACTACAGTAAATGAATATAAACATTGAGGTTTGTATCTTTTCAAAACAGTTATAAGTAATGGGTTTTGTGCACATAAAAAAGAAAAACGTACACATATGACGTTATTAGATAAAATAACCTTTTTGTAAGCACTATTGTGAAAAATTACAATTTAATATAGAAAACAAATATTTACACAACCATCAATAATCAATAAGAATGAAGGTAAAGGTTGAGTACAAATGATAGGCTTATAGGATAAAGATGAATTAAATTTGATTGATTATAACTCACAAGAATACAGATGAATAGTCCCGAGACTCGAGACATTGACTCAAATGATAATTAACCGTCACGGACGCATTTGGTGAAAATACCTGTTGTCCAAGTTGACCATCCTGACCAGGCGACTCAGTGTCGGCTTCGAGCAATCGCTCGCGTTGATCCGGTGCAACATGATGAAACTGAGCGCCATCCTCGTTGATCAAAACCATGAAATCCGTTCTCTTCGTCACCATCCGAATCAGTGACAGTGATAGTAGAACCACCACCACCATCAGAACTGTCCACCGAAATCGTCGGCGATGTTGAATCATTCGATTCATCCTCAGGATTATCATCAACACTGCGGACCTCAGGTGGACATCTGGGGAGCACGATGCAGTAGGACCGACTCGTTCAAGTCCAAGGCAGTAGCTTCCTGTCGAACCACTCGACTGTTCACTCCACCAGTAATATTAGTCGCATCAAATTGGATCGAACTAAGCAAACGACGGTCCTTATCAAAAACGTTGAACACTCGCAAGTCGCGACCCAACTGGCTCACCCTCAGACCATGAGCCGCCAATCGGTAAAGTGGCCACACAGAAAGGCTGAAGATAGCATCCACATACTGGTAGAAATCGACCACCAAAAGAGGCAATGAATGTTCGACATGACCAATTCGGACGGTAGCCACAACAATCAGTTCAGGGTCGTAATTTTCAATGAATTCCGGCCGTCCAGTAAACAATCTGCTGGGGAGAAAGCTGATTCGCTCCAGTGCGCGGCCACTGATAGTGTTTGGACGATTGAGTGCCACCTGCACCATGGCCACGCAATACGAGCCACCAATGCGAACATCTAAGTCAAAATAAGCCGGCTGGGAAGAACCAACTGCGGTGCTTGACTGGGATGGCCCCGGTTGGCATAGGCCGCCACAGACCTTTGAGCTGAAGTGTCGGCTGAAACATTAGTGAGGTCAGACATTTTAGGAATGAAACACTTACGGAGATTTTCTACGCTATGTTCGCGTATTCCCTTATCCATTTTAATGAGGTATCGTGACTTTGAGAGGACTTTCTCAACCAGAAAGGGGCCAGTCAAGATTGGGGCTAACTTGCCCTGTCGATTCAGCTTGTTTCGGTCGTCCACCAGGACAGTGTCCCCGACTGAGAACTGAACGTCTCGAAGAGTCCTCTTACTCAAATGTCTGTTTAGGTCAAAGGTATGGTTAGATCGGTCATGATCACGCTCCAGGGCAGTAGCTATGTCGACACGATCCTGTGAACGATAAACATCTTGACGGTTCATTAAGTGCGAAGGAGGAAAGCCTGTCGAAGAGTGGTCTGCCTAGTCAAGTGCAACTGATCTTGGATTCTAGTCAAGAATCTTCGTTTATCTTTCTCCAACGTAAACTGAACAATTTACCTTGATCGCCACTCTGCCTCTCTCCTTTGGGCGTCCGACATATTCGACCTGTGACCTTTTTGTTGAAGAATCCAGCGAACGTACTCGAAAAAAGACAGCTCCGGAAATCTCAGCTTCTCTCTCTCTCTCTCTCTCTCTCTCTCTCTCTCTCTCTCTCTCTCTCTCTCTCTCTCTCTCCCATTTTTTCTTCTTGGGTTTTTTGGCTGACTTCACGCCCGACTTCAACTCAATCTCATCAACACAATTTCTTTATTTTTTATTATTTTTATTTTGTAATATTTTCTTTATTTAATTTCCGAAATCTCCAATAAATCAGCAAAGGCATCAAAATATCATTTGATCAACCTTTCATATATTTTTAGAAAACAATTACGAAACAATTGAAGAATTTATTTTCAATGACGTAAATAAAGAAAAGTTTTATTTTCATTTTCACGATGTTGGCATTATTATTTGTCTTGGTTTTATTCAAAAGATTGAGAATTACTATAAGTCAAAATATCGTGTTCGAGAAAATATTTTAAATCCAGAACCATTCCCTATAGATGAAGATTCTGATTTTATTTCTTCAAAGCAATCTTTTAGTCCTCTGACGATTGAAACTATGGATACTAACGAGTAATTTACTTTGCCACATTCTCCTGATATTTTGACTAGCAATAACTCTGTTGGTTCGCTGTTTGCTCACTCTCCTACTGCCGACAACAGAGCCCGCGGGAAGGGTTTTGGGGCCCTTGTTTTTCAAGAAATGGTGCCCCCTAAAGAGACCAATTTAGTCAAAATGGGGCCCTTTGGACCCTTGTTTAGTTGAAAATGGTGCCATTCGGGCCCCAAACACTTGAAAAATTGTACTAGAAAGTACACAAAACACATAACCCCGCGGGCTCTGGCCGACAAATATGATAATATCAGTGACAACAATTTGCTAGATGACTCAACTGACCAAACCGAAACTTCAAACTCTAAATCAAGATCAAAGAATATGCATTCAATAAAGGAGAATCATAATTGCCAATTTATTGTAAACGGAAGATTTGATATAAGTCTTTTATATTTTCTGAATTTGGTGCGGATTTTCAAAGACTGAACAAAGAAATGACTGAAAATGAACTACTTGCTATTGACTATTCCTCTTTGAGTACCATCTTTAGAGGTGTTTGTCAAAAAATCCTACCTATTTTCTTTGCCCCATATCTTGAAATACCACCCACTTCAGACGTTAGTTTACTTTGCGCCGAATTTTACAAGAAATTTCCTCTCGTTCAAAAGAATTTTGGAACCATCAAAAAAACTCTGGAATGCCTAAGAATATAGGAAAAGATGCAGTTTATTTCCGTATGTACGTATTACTTTAATTTAACTATGATCTAACAAAGTTGTTTTTAGGACTTTTTGTTTCAAAAGTTTGTCAACGCTCGAAAAGGACGAACTGAATCAATGAAAAATGGCGAATCTCATATTTACAAGTACAAGAAAGTATTTCTCAAAGCTCAAAATAAGGTGGTTGATTGTGAAGAACTTTGAAAAGAAAAGATATCAAAGAAGAAAAGTGGTAAGCAACATTCGGGCAGAATTTCATTGAAACAACAATTGGCTTCAACTTTACGTGAGTTAGAAGAGACAAGACTTTCGTCTAAAATTGAGAAAAAAACTCTTTTGGAGGAGATCGAACGGCTCAATACAAGAATCGCTCAAAATTCACAATCTCGTTATAATCATCAACTTCCCGAAAACAGTAATTTAGTTCCTCTAGTTGAAGAACCTGAAGGCGAGGAAGTCGAAGAATGGTGAACTGCTGCAAAAAAGAATCCGGAACATGTTCTGCAGAACCATATTGTGAAGAAACCAACCGAGCCAAATATAATCGAACAACAAATACGAAAAAGAGCTCAAGAGCTCGCAAACTTAAGACAAAAGATTAATTATTTTTCTATTTATTTATTTTGTAATACATATTTTGTACTAATTATTTATTTATTTTAATAAAGTGGAATTAATAATAATAAATGGTTCTAATTAATCAAATTTCCCTCCATTTAGGGTTGCTGGTCATCGTTATCATGTCGGCTAGCCAAATCTCTTCACGATTGTGATGGCTTGTTCAAACTTTTCATTCAGAAATCGTTGGCTTCCAAAAAAGCTCCTTCTTGGAAGATGTACTCGGGCACCAATGCGTTCCCTCATCAGTTCTTGATTGACATTGCCATCCTGATTCAAAATACGCTGATCTTGAAGTTCTTGAAGTTCTTCAATCATCAGATTTTCTCGATTATTACGGATATAATCGAGATTATGTTGACGAATCTTCGACTGGGCATCCACGAGATAGATCCACTGTTTAGGGTTTGTTTTGGCAAAGGAGCGAGCCAAAAAGAGAACCGTTTCACTACGAATCGTTTCAAATCGAAGGATTCTTGTTCTTGTTGGCTAGAGAGGCGGTGAGGTGCCGCTTGCACATTAGCATTCTTTTCTTTGAACTTCTCCAAAAGAATCGAGACACACGATTTAGCAGTGTGCTTAGCGAAGACTTCTCTCAGTCCAATAGCCAACATTGAGAGACACTTGTTGGCTAGAGAGGCGGTGAGGCGTCCCTTGCACATTAGCATTCTTTTCTTTGAACTTCTTCAACAGAACTAGGACATAATGCTGGGCATGATTGAGCAAGTGGAGAAAGTTGGCCAATCGGTAATTGAAAGTCTTTGAGACTGAAGATAGTCAATCAGTGATTGCGAAATATACTCCAATTCCAATTCCGAGACCAGTTCTATGCAGAATCTATCCTATTGTTATAACAGCTAATTAGCGTTTTAATCAAATTAACGTACAAAAAATAAGTACTTCTATTGAGCCTAAATTAATTAGCATACTTTTTGGGGAAAATGTTTTAATTGGATTGTAGGCGTTTGGCGGTAATGGCTGTGAGTCAGATGTGACTTTGCATTGTCTTTAGGGGTGAACGCGTGTTTGTTTGTTTACTTTTCGAGTCAACTTTTACAACTTCAACACAACAAAGTATCTCTATCTCTGTATTCAATTTATGGGGAAAAACATATTGGGTGTTGTGTACCGTGTGATGTTCAGTGACTGAATTCATGCCATATTTTGAAAATATCGATAGAATCGATTAGCGATATATTCAATTACATTAATTAACTTATTTTGACTTGATTTGAACTTTAATTGAGTTTTTAATTAAATAATTGAGGTTAATTAAAATTAGATTTATATTCGTCAATTATTCGAATTTTAAAACGAAGCTTCGAATATTTGATTTTTCGATTGGAATCCCTACCCCCGACCACAAGGTCTTTTATGTACAAAAGTAGGGGGAAAAATCGCGATTGTGCGTCAAAAACATAAAAATATCCTCAAACAAAGATAACCATAATAGAAAGCCATTATTGAGGAACCATAAAATTATGATCAACCATAGGATGATCATCGAAAATGATCTTCAACAATGCTACATCAACAACCTGTTACATCAATACAACCAAAAACAGATCAGCTGATGTTCACACCTTGTTGTTGTTGAGCATCGTTCCGACTGCCATTGACCACTTCTTGTCGATGTTGATCATGATCCTCTTCATGTGGTTGAGTTATTTGGACACTCGAATTCAATCCAATTGATTGTTGTAGTTGTTCCTGTTCCGGTTGTTCCTGCTGTTGTTGAGCATCATTAACGGTGACATTGGCGATTGGTTGTTGTTGTTGTTGTTGATGATGATGATGATCATCATCTTCTTCTGGCTGTTGACGTTCCTGAAGAGCATCGTTCAAACTGTCCACAGCTGGAACACCTTCACTGGTCTTCTGCTGAATCATCAGCTCGACAAAACAATGTACACAGTAGCAATCAGGCTCGTGCTTGACTTGTGCTGGACGATTGGCATTGGCACAAGTCGGGGCGTGTGCTGATGCACGGTTAGATGATGTGGAGGCAACTGGTGCACTGGTGATCGATGCTGCTGCTGGTGCTGCTGATGATGCCGACTTGATTGTGGCCCGCAAGGCACTATTCTCCTCCTTTTGCTGGGCCAATTGATTTCCTAGCTACTCTGCAGTTGAATGGTCAACACTTTATTAGCACCTATACACCGTGAATTTTTGCGTATATATTTTCTTATATATCCAACCGTAGGTCTTTAACTCGAGGATCAGCCATGGAGACTTGACGAGGCTGCGGCACCCGTCGATCACGTCCACGTCCATGTCCACGAAGCATTGTAGTGGTGGTAGGGATGGGGATGATGCAGATGATGATAAAGAAGACAAACAGTCGACAGTTCAGTTGGCTTTGGCTGTAAAGTAGAAATCCAAAAACGAAACGAAGATTTAGAAATCGAAAAAAGAAGCTTCGGTCGGCCGAATCGAGATTGTGGTCCTAACTAGTGATACGATAAGATAGCAGAATTACACTGTCCACCCCGACCAGAATACCGAAATCGGGGTTACGGAATATTACTAGAACATAATAACAAACTAATTTAGAACATGTACATCACGTAATACACAGAATCGTTATCTTCAAAGATCTATTTGCTTATTACTATCTACTATAAGACAAAGTAGAAATCGAAACTCGAGTTCTATTTTCACTAAGCGACTGACTGACTCTCTGGACTGGTTGAGCGAGAGAGAGAGAAATACAACTTTAATACAAAATAAAGTGATGCTGCCTACCTATAGTAGGTTGCCATACAGACACAGCTTGAGAGATCAATCCAGTGGACATGAGATATACAAATTAAGGACAATAGTGTAACAATATATGAGAGTATGTGAGAATAATATAAAGGTGAGTATGAGGGAAATGTGTGACTAAATGTAATTCGGAAATAGCTTCGCCCTAAAGGTGCCAAATGGTGATCGATTCGTTGAGAAAGTAGAAGTTGAAGTCAAAGTTGTAGTCAAAGTTAACGTCGATTTGAAGTCGAGTAGAACGTTATACAAATGGTGTTGACCAGTTGGTAGAGTGAAGTTGAGTGATCGATCTTGAGCAAATCAGGTTCTGGTTCTTGAATAAACCAACCTAAAAAGGGAAAAATGGATTTAAAAAGATCAAACATAACATAATCACTTACCATAAATAATTCAAAAGTAAAGATGATATTTCAGAATGATAAACAGAATGCGATTTGGGAGTCACAGAATAATTTGGACAAAGAATCTCCGTAAAAGAGCATCACCAAATACCTAAAATATACAGCAAAAGTCAACAAATAATCCATAAAATCATTAAAAAGCATACCACAAATGTTCAAAGAGATAGAGAATAGTATCCAATAGTAAATCGAATGTCCAAATATCCGCAAATATCCTACAATCCAACAGATAAGTCGGGGTAACTCTTCATATTCTTGAAGAAAATGCTCGGTTGAAGATCTATATCTATAATTTTGTTGCTTGTAATACACCAAAAGTTGCAGAAGAATATGGACAATAATGTGCTTCGATGTAGAGCCAAAAATAGTTCTCCTTTGAGTGCGGTTCTTTGGTTAATATCGACCATAAGTTCTATTAGGTGTATAAGCATCCGAACAAATTCGCAGATAGTTCGCCGAAATAATCAAAATAACCACAAAAATATAGACAACCAGAATAATAAGTAGCGGAAATTCCAAAACCATAAAAACATGTTCAACCCATTCAGTGACCAACCATCAGGAATAATCAGATTCGAATCTTTACAAAAGATACTTCTGAAGTGACATCGGAAATATCTAAAAGGTATTATTAAATATAAATAACAAATATTTCTAATATTATCTTTACACTTACACACAAACAGACCGATAATATCATTAGATTATCATTTTTAAAAAAGATGACACCAACGGTAGAGAATTCAGATTATGAAGAAGTGGGTGAAGGCGATAACGAAATATATAAAAAACAACCGAAAAAAGAAGGTTGAAGGTACATAAAAAGATAGAAGACATAATGCACGTAGATAATCATAAGTTGATGTAATAAAATAAATATCTTCATCAAATGCATCCAAAATATCTAACCTCGAAAGAAAATTACTAACGCGCCGTATTGTGAGGGTGAGGGTGAAGGTGAGGATGAGATGGGAGCGATAAGGTGAGGTGGGGTGAACGAGCGATAAATAAGAGCAATAAGAAGCAAAACACAAACGATGACGAAAGTGTAAAGCCAAGTGAGAAGAGAGCACTTGCGGTGTGAACGAACGTGAGGTTGTGTTGTGTGGTTCTGCTGTGGTAGTAGTACCGATTAATGTCAACGGTTTTATTACTCACTACGTGTGCTAGTGGCCACAAGCGCGTTCTCGAAGCTTCTCGAGTTGTTCGTTCGTGTTGAACTGGTGCCTCTGCCTTTGACTGTACCGATCGGTGCCTCTGCCTTTAGCTGTTGCTGCATGCATTGCACAGAACCCCGCGTGTTTAGAAAACATGTGCTTGGTCTTTAGCGCCCGTAGAACGATTGTTCACAAGTATGTTACTGTATGTAAATGTGTTAAATCAAAATCAATGTTTTGATTGTGGGCGATGACTGTGGACACGAGCCAAAATCGCCACTGATTTCGCCTTGTGTGATCGTTGTGTGCTGCTTAGTAATTGTCCTGTCTCGATCGCACTCGAGTGATCGCCACGCTGTCATTCACATCGACATCATCATCATCGCCACATCGCTCTCTCTCTCTCTCCCTTGCCCCCCTTTACCCTGATTTTGTCTGTGATCTTAATTATCCTCTCCCACACTTCGTGAATGCTCAAGATTTTATCTAAATAGTCCTCAAAGTGGCTCAGGATCGGAAGGAAATATCACATATGTGAAGATTCGATTACAGACCGATCAAGAAGACAAGTTCGGGACCATCGAGACTGACTGACTGTTTGGCCATACACGAATTCGAGTTCGTTCTTTTGGGTCGTAACTCGCCTCGATTACAATGATTTATTATTTAATATTTATTTTATATTATTATAGGCCGAGAGAATCGTTTTGTGGATCGACGAGTGTATGACGAGTATCGAAGTATCGTGTGGAAAAGGTCTCTCGCAAAGCGCAAAACCTGACAAGCCTCTCTACTTTTTGCTCTCGGTGGTGTGTTTTTGCTGTGTTGTGGTGCCTTCTCCTCAAACTCATCATCATCATCATAGCCAACGTTGTCGTCTTCTGCTTTTGTCCTCTTCCTCATAACCCACAACTAACGACTCATTGTCACCACTCAGCACACATCACTCCACGTCTCTTATTTTAACCGAACCTATTTATTATTATTTTTGCTAATTTTGGACATTTGTGTTCGGTTCCCGTCCGAGAAGCACTCAAATCTGCGTGTGACAGTCGTCTCCTCTCAGAATGGAAGGCCAGGTAGGCAAGGTTTTTGCCAAACTGTCTCTTGAGGTGCGGCTCAACCATAAGGTATGCTTTTTGGTTATTCTGGTTATTTTGGTTATTAAAATTCACATTCTCGATTCTTGTCTTATCAGAATTGAAATTACATACGAACCTATTGTACAATAAGAATCTTATTCTAATTATTATTATCTTCTATAGTACTGGGAAGCACGTGTGTCTGGATATGAAGAACTGGCACGAAAGTTTCCCTTATTCGAAGATAAGGAATTCAACAAATACTCGCCGCTAATAAAGGAATTTGTTCTCGACACGAAACCCGCAGCACAGGAAAAGGGCCTTGCCGCTGTCTTACCATACGTGCAGTATTGTCCCAATGAAGTCAAATACAACATCAAACCGATTGTGGTCTGTCTCGTCACTGAATGTCTCAACTCTACACGGTCCAAGACGAGAGAACTAGCCCACGATATTTTGCTCATGTGTGTTGAGGTTGGAAAGCAAGTTGTGGTACTGGAGGAGTTGATTAAAGGCCTCGAACAGAAGATACCGGAGAATGTGGCCGCCTGTGTGAGGATGATTACGAAATGCCTCAACCAATTTGGCTCAAAAGTCATTGCCATCAAACGGATTGTACCGGTAAGTGTTGTCTAATTTTTGGGGATATTTTGTATTTTGATTTTAATGTTTTTGTTTATTTTTCAGTCGCTTTCAAATCTTCTCGAAGACCGAGATGCCACAGTGCGTGCGGACACCAAACTGTTGGCCATCGAGATTTACCGATGGGTCAAAGACGCCTTACTACCAAAACTTTCAAATCTTAAGCCAATACTTCTCGATAGCCTCAAAGGCGAATTTGAAAATGTCAAGGCGGTCAAGCCATCACCAGAACGACTCCTTCGATCCCCAAAACAACGTGCCCTAGTTGATGTTAACAGCGGGGCTGGTGGAACTGCGCGCGATGGCCCAGACGAATCCGCACCTGCACCAGAAGAGGAGGAGGTTGATCCTTTTGAACTTATGGAAGCTGTTGATATTGTGTCAAAATTGCCGTCGGACTTTTATACTTTGATTGAAGCAATAAAGTGGCAACAGCGGAAAGAATCTCTCGACAAGTTGCAACAGCTTTTGGAAGCTCATCCAAAGCTGGTGACCACTTCTGATTATGGTGAACTGATTGAACAGCTGAAGCGAATCATCGGAAAGGACACGAATATTGTGGTCGCCACTCTAGCCATCAAGTGTCTCTCAATGTTGGTTAGTGGACTGAGAAAAGGCTTCGATGAGCACGCTAATTCGTGTGTCTCGGTTGTGTTGGAGAAATTCAAGGAAAAGAAGGCTAATGTTGTGCAATCTTTGAGGGAAGCTATCGACGCGATCTATCTGCAGGTTAGTCAATTTGGCGCTTTGTTTTGTTTGATTTATTTTTAAATTTTTATTTAATATTTCAGACATCACTAGAAGCCATCCAGGTGGACCTCACCACCTCTCTAGCCGACAAGAATCCTTCGATTCGTAGTGAGACGGCTCTCTTTTTGGCTCGCTCCTTTGCCAAAACAAACCCTAATCTCGTGAACAAGAAACTTCTCAAAACTCTTGTAACATCTCTCCTCACTGTAAGTTGTTTGTTGTTGTTTTTTTTATGAATAGCTGATTTGCTAATTTGGTTTTATTTCGTCCATTTAGACTCTAGGAGATTCTGATCCAACAGTTCGTGAGTCTTCAGCCCAAGCGCTGGGAACTGCTGCCAAAGCACAAGGTGATCGAAATATGTTGCCACTTCTTCAACAATTTGGTTTGGAACAATTGAAAATGGCCAAGATCGACGAATATAAGGCCAAAGTTGAAGTGAAGAAATTTCCCGCCGAACCACCGACACCTGCACCAGCAGCTGCTCCACCAAAAGCCAAACCTGCCCCATCGAAGAGAACCGGTGGTGCAACGCCCGCACCTGCTTCCAATTATTCGTCACAGGAATCGTTGAATGATCCTTTACCGGAGGCCCCTGCACCTAAGCCAAAGCCTGCTGCATCAAAGTTTGGAACGACGAAATCGAAACTCGACACTGTATCTCTCATAAGTACAGCAAACGATGGCTCAGCAACGACTAGTGCATCAACTAGTGCCAAGTATGGCACAGTAAAGCGACCAAGAACTGTGGCCTCTAAGCGTGCGAAACCTGGAGGAACTCCTTCGGCTGGTAGTTCTAGAAAAGCTGATGATCCGTCCGTTGCTTCCGCAATGATGTTACCGAATGTCAAGGCAAAGAAACAACGATTTTCCGATGAGAAGGCACTCAAGGTTCTCAAGTGGAATTTCGACTCACCGCGAGAAGAATTTTACATTCAACTAAAAGAACAGATGCAGGCTGCTGATTGGAATGCTGCACTGGTGACGAATTTGTTTCATTCGGATTTCAAGAATCACCTAAAGGGAATTGATGTAATACGCGACTTCTTCTCGTCGAAAGATTCGAATGCGACTGAATGTGTGGTGGCGAACCTTGATTTGATTTTGAAGTGGATTGCACTCAGATTCTTTGATACGAATACTTCGGTCATTATGAAGGCACTTGAATTGTTGCTCATCATCTTTAAGATACTAGAAGCCAGTGGTTACTCAATGATTGATGTAGAAGCAAATTCTTTCTTTCCATACCTGCTGCTTAAGGTCGGAGACCCGAAGGAAGTGGTCCGAAATAAAGTGCATGAAATTCTGATTATACTGAGGAATTTGTATCCTGCTAACAAGATCTTCTCTCACCTTCTCGCTGGGCTCCAATCGAAGAATTCACGACAAAGAGCCACTTGTCTAGAAGAACTTGCGCTACTGATTCAACTGAAGGGCATGGCCATCTTTCAGCCACCGAATTCCATTCAGGAAGTGAAGGACATTGCCCAATTTTTATCCGAACGTGACACTGGTGTCCGTAATGGTGCCCTAAACTGCATCCTCCAAGTGTACTTTATTGAAGGAAGACATAAGGTGTTCAAGATGGTGGGAAATCTGAGTGCTAACGAGATGAGTCTCATTGAGGAGCGAATGAAGCGACAACAACAACCTCAGACCGCCGAACCAGCGCCACCTGCACCAGCAGCTGCTCCATCAAAATCCAAACCTGCCCCACCGAAGAGAACCGATGGTGCAAGGGTGGTGACGCGCGCACCTGCTCCCAATTGTTCGTCACAGGAATCGTTGAATGATCCTTTACCGGAGGCGCCTGCACCTAAACCAAAGCCTGCTGCATCAAAGTTTGGAACGATGATATCGAGACTCGACACTCGATCTGTCAGAAGTACAGCAAGCGATGGCTCAGCAACGACTAATGCATCTAGTGCCATACTTGGCGGAGGCTCCAGTAAACGGAAGCTTCCTGATGGGAGCTTCGAATCGAAAGGAAAAAGACTCAAGCCAGAAGCCGAAGAACCAATGGACACTAATGTGGAGTTTATTTTGACTGCTACCACTTCTATTTCATCGTTTCTGGACGACGCACAACAGGCGATCAATCGCGCACAAGAACAACTGACCAATTTGCAAAGTCGCCTGGTAGAGAATCCTGTAAATTTGCCTAGCTCCGGTTAAGTTGTCTCTGGTTGATATTGAATTATTCCTGTAAAGTATTATTTCCACACACACTCTCACAGTTTTGTTACTAGCCAATTAGCCAAATTATTTATTTGATTTTATTGTGTTTGTTAACACTTTTATCGACTATTACTATTATTATATTCATTACTTTTATGTTTGCTTGTTTGTTAACCTATTAATTGTGCCTGTGATCAATCTTGATCCAATTAAATTATTAATTAATGTTTATTACTATTTGCTTTGATTGAGATTGTTTTGAGGATTGTCACCCAAAAGAGTTTGAATTACGAGTTTGCAGGTAAACAGATAGTGAGAACCGAGTGAGGCATCTCTGGATGTAGATCTAAACAAAACAAAAATAAATAAATTTGCAAACAAAACAATCTTCAAAACGAAAAGATTTAAAAATGTTTTATTGGTACTTCAATTTAAAAGTTGGCGGTAATTTTATTTCCTGTTAAATTCATCCACTTTGCACCCAAACAAATGACACAGTTGGATTCCTCGAACCGTATTTGGTAAAGTTGCATCAATTAGAATGCCAAAATGGACAACAATCTTCAAAACGAAAAGATTTAAATTTTGTTATGGTAGTGGAGAATCTCTCCAGAATGCGGTAGAGTAGTGAATTTTGCATTCTCCGGACCAGAATCTACAATCCTGATTTTATTTTGAATTCAATTGCTCAAATGCCACCTTGCGTTGAAATAGATAAACTGACAAATATAAACACATTGATTATTCCCAATGTGTTTGTTTGCAACATTCGAGCGATGCTGCATTAAGTATTATTAATGCTCTTATTGTTCTCAATCACTGTTTTGTGTTGTTGTTTGGATCAATTTCGAAGATTTAATTCGCTATATTATGGCCAAATACGAGAATCCCGACTATCAGCTGAATTTCCAGAAGCATCTTCTGCCCACCATCGATTTTGAAGACGATCAAGTGTGTTATCTACATATCCTACTTTGAGGTTTGCTTCAACAAGGTGTACGATGTTTTGTCTGGTGATGTGCCCGACGAGAGTGGCTACTTGCCTGGCCTCACTCAACTGTTTGTGACCAGTGCCTTTCGCGGTTTACACTTTTGGTCGTACGAAGCTGCACATGGACAAAACACTTTTCAATTCACCAATAGTTCTCACTTCGCCTTCACACTAGATTGGATCGAAACTACCCATTTACGGAATTTCTCGAGTCCTGACATCGGAAACTTTGTCATTACATGTAAATAACACGGTGGCAAGTTTTTATCCAAATCGGTTAAGGTTTAACCGAATCCCCGGGCACCTCAATTTTCCCCGTCAAAACAGTGGAGAAATCTGCGGTTTCGAGCCCATTTTCTGGATCTCAGCAACCACAAGGGATATGGCTTTGAATTTGTCCATACTTACTAAGTCGAATACGAGGAATTCAATGGTGACAACAAAAGTTGGGTCCAGGGGCCCTACGACCGGAAATGGAGCTAAAAATGGTGAAATTTTGATCAAAAATAACAATTATGTCAAATAATCAGTTTATTGTACAATTAAATGAGATACAATTTATATTTAAACATGTTCATTTTAAGTCCAGGACCCTAGGGCCCTAGGATTAACAATTTAGATAGATGACGCAATATAGTTGAGTAATATATCAAAATTCATGGAATATTCAAGAGAATACGGGATGAAAGACACAAATAGTGATAGTCCTTAGTTAGAGATCTCACCTTAACCCGTTTTCATTTCAGTGGCACTTATGAGTTCCCTTCATATAAACCGTGATAGGAGATTTCTCAAAATGTTTCTGGGCAATACCCTATTTGCACATTAGTGGTACTTTAGTTGGGTGTAAATAGCCGCTTCCCGCTGTACTGGACTGTCCAGTCTGGACAATAGAGTGGAACGATTTTAAAATTTTCCTTAGCCTATTCTACTGTAGATTCTTTGTACTCTAAAAGGATTTTTAGTGAAAATCCAGTCCAAATAGGTTAATGTTTGACCCTGCCTATAGTGATCCAAAGATTTTGGCACTTTTCTCTAAAAGTTGCATGTAATATGTGGACAAACGTTAATGACCAGTACGTGTCAGGTAATGTGAACAATGACTGAGAGTGAACTTTCGCTTTTATCTTTGTTTGATAAGAGGCGATCGTCTAAATGTCCGAATTGACCAAGTGCCAAATGCGCATGCGTAACGTAACTAACACACTTGAATGTGGACTGTTCTGAGTCTAAACTTGCATTTTGCTTCAATTTAAAATGATTTTTTCCAAATTCACAGCTAAATATCCGGATTGTCCAAATGCGCAATGCGCATGCGTTCGATTAACAAATTGATAAACTAACATCTAATGAACCCAATTTCGTCCCCTAACATCCAATAAACCCAATTTTGTCCCCTAACCTCCGATGAACCCAATTTCGTCCTCTAATAAAACTATACATATTAATTGGCGCATGCGCAATGCTCACTTGAACAATTTGGACATTTATCCGAGCACTAAGATTGCCAAAGATTTAGTGCCATAATCCCAAATTGAAAGTTCAACAACAATCAGAAAAAACATACACGCCATTTTGTATTAAATTTTCCAAACGTTGACAGATCCGGTTGATTATACAGGCAGCTATAAGGAGTTTGTCCGGATTTCTTGGATCAGGAAGTCCTTTAATTGACGGTTTAGGAATAGTTCTCAAATGGTTGTTAATTTATATCCCACATTTGGCTTGGAAACCCCTGTCTCAACATAGGTGGGCCGTGATGGATTCCAATTGTCAGTTTTGAGAAACGCAATTGGTACGAAATAACTGTTATACAAACATTGAATAATTTCCATAGTTTTGGCGAAATTCACTTGCGTAAAATACTCTATGAATATGAGAATCTTACAGACACTTTAATTTGGAAACTCACCTGACCAACCAATTGAGGGTTATGAACCAGCAACCAAATTGGGGGTTATCAACCATCCTCTCAGTTGTGGGATAAAACAATTCAATGATATTCAGATTTACGGAATTGAAATTATCTGGACTTGCTGAATTACTAGCGATATTTTCATTAATTATTATAATATGATCCATTGGATATTCTTTTCGATTGATTAATCGGTGTATAAAACAAATTAATTTTTTTGAAGAATCATCCGATCCACCGATTGAGGAATAAGATTTCTTAACTCAATATGTAGATTCATCGTAAAAGCAAAACCAACTTTTTGTAGCAAAACTTATTAAATGTCTTTCTACTCCAGCACATCTCTTATCAAACAAAGATAAAAGCGATAGTTCACTCTTAGTCATTGTTCACATCATCAGACACGTACTGGTCATTAACGTTTGTCCACATAGTACGTGCAACTTTGATAGAAAAGTGTCAAAATCTTTGGATCACTATAGGCAGGGTCAAACATTAACCAATTTTGTTCGGATTTTCACTAAAAATCCTTTTAGAGTATAAAGAATCTACAGTAGGATAGGCTAAGGAATATTCGAAACTTTTTATATTACCGTTCCTATCTACTGGACAACAACACATGCCACAGGCTGTCACTGTATCTGCAGCATCGCGAATGTTGTTGTTTTCTTCGATCTTTATCGCTTATCTCTTATCGCTAATTATCACCACTTGTTCATCACTTATTGATTGTCGTGTATTACATATCCATTATTATTTTTATTATCATCATTATTTGTCTCGTATATTATCGCATATTTTTCATAAGTTATCAATAAATCATCACTTATCAACTTATTTATATTACTTTCTAATTTACTTTCAGGTAATTTTGCTATATTTATTCAGTTTAAAATCTAATATAATTTTTATTTGTATGTCTTATTTGGCTTCTTCGCATTCTAACATTTGTTACAGTCTCATTGTTATTATTCGTCACGTATATTATTACATATTACTCATCACCTATTATTCATCATATTCGTCATCTATTTCATATTATTACTGACATTTTATTGTGTTTTATAACCATCATTGCATATCCCTTATCGCTCATTTTTATTGTTCAACATTTATCAACCTATTTGTATTACTTTCGCATTTACAACCAGGTAATTTTGTTATATTTTTGTAGGTTTATATTCTAATATAATTTTTATTTGCATGACCTATTTAGCTTCTTTACCGTACATCACAATTTGTTACGAGTAGTTTCATTTTTATTGTATCTGTTCATATTAGATCTCGGTATCGTATTTATATATATTTTTGTGTTTCTACTCAATTTCTAATTTATTTCTATTTGATTTTAGTAATTTCAAGTATAATCATGCATCCAAAACCCCAAAATCGTGTTCCTCGAGGCAGACATTCTGATGATGTCGTTTTTTGCATTAAAAATTACTTTCTAGACGAATCTGAGATATGTCATGAATGTCCTAGTAGCAAGAAGAGATTAGCTCATGAACATTATCACTGCCTGACATGTCATGTGAATATCAAAGTACCGAAGAGGGCTGGTGACCTTCGACATGTCCTGAAGCAGCATTACTTCAACGGTGGCGCTCATACCTCGAATCCATGCAAGCATTCTCTTGAGCACCCACCACGACATTATCAGCCGGCCAAGTTTGATGATCTTCCGGAAGATGAGAAGACTCTGGTCAGAGAAGGTTTCAGTATCGTGATAGAATATAAGTTCAGCACAATATTAATTACGATTTATATTTAGGTCTTTTGGCATTCCATTCTCAGGCTCACGGCCAATCCTGGGCAGCACAATCCTGCCTCAACGATATTGTCAGCAAAACAACCGATGACACTTATCAATGTGGGGCTACTAAATCGGTGGCAATTAACAAGGGAGTTTATAGTGAACGAGCAAAGCAAAACCTTAAAAAGGAGTTGAGTAAAGCCAAGAACATTACCATCTCATTCGACGGTTCAACCATCCACAAGAATAAGCTTTTGCCTATTTTTGCAACATTTTATGATCGCAAGAAAGGCATCTGCCATCGTCTTCTCAACCTCATATCACTTCCAAATGAGAAAGGCAAGACCATCGCTTTTGCAATCAAAAAGACATGTGAGATCCACAAGATTGCACACAAGAAGATTGCAGCTATCTGTGCGGACAACTGTCCCACCAACTTTGGAAGCATTGGCCGACCTGATGGCGATAATGTGTTTGCTCAGCTGATCAAAGTATTTGGAAACAAAATATTTGGAATCGGCTGTCTTGCCCATGTGATCAACAACGCCATCAAGAACGCCACGGACAAGCAAAGCCTTTTTAAAGAACTACTACGCCAAAACGTTTCCCAAAGTGACCATTTCACCGAATTCAAAACGACTAAGGTATCAAATGTCTCCAAGAAAACAACCTCCATCTCCATCAAAATGTATTTCAAAGTCTCCAAAACGATCAAGAACAAACATGATTTGGTTGAAGCCGACTTAAGCGCAACACTTCGAAGATGATCATTGATCAACCAAAACCGTACATTCGTATGAATTCACCTAATCTCAATCATCTTAAATGATGATTAGATCGGTTATTCTTTTCCTATGTGGTTCAACCACAACCGTATACTCGAATGAATTCACCTAACATCAATCATCTTAAATGATGATTGTGTAGGTTACTCCTTTGTCTTGTGGTTTACCACAATTTTGTTTGATGTATTTTAATTCATTTCTCTGATCTCAATCAACTTGACGGTTCATTGGTTCAGTTATTCTTAAACCACCTCGAGTGGTACATTGTTTAGCTGTTTCGATGTATTCTTTTGTCTTTTAGTGCTACAATCGTTTGTTTGATTTCAATCAACTTGATCGTTGGTGGAACAGTCATCACATCACAACCAATGGACCTTTGGTAAGTTTGTCAAGCTAATTATTTTCTATTTTGGCTCTAGAGCAATCATCCCCATGAATATATTCACCAGAAGATCTCAACTTGATTGGTTGTTTCCCGTTCAATCACGACAACAGTTAGGGTCGAGTTATGAGATAAGTTATAATAATGTATCTATTCACATTAGCTGATATGTACTTCTTTCCCTAGATTTCCTTGGATAAGCAACTTGGGGGTTGTCGATCAAGCCTCACCAAAAGTCAAACAGGATTCAACTGAAGTTTTTGAAACTTTCAACACACTGTGTAATTCAATTCAACATATCCGTTTTCTTCGAGATTTGTGAACTGTCTCAAATTGAGATTCAAGTGTCATTTTTACTACCAAGTTGGTTGTTCCTTCACAATAAACTATGCTTAGACTGATTTTCTGTTTATCATTTTATTGACTTAATTCGACATCACGACTCACTGTGTTAGGATTGTAAATTCTAGTGTGTAGCCAAACGGAAATCAATTTCAAGTGTTACAGCAATGCATTCAATATATAACTTATGAAAAATTGATGTTTTTGAAAATATTGTCGGGTATTATCAAGTTGAATTGAGAATTGAGTGCGAATACATCATTATTATTGTTCTAAGGCCAATTAAAAATAGAAAATAATGTTTCAGTTTCATTTCTGACATTTAAGATAATATAAAATGTTAATTTAAATGATATAATAAATCAAAATCTCAAACACAGATATCAGAAGTTGCTAATTATAACTTTTCCGGGAAGATTTTTAAGAAAACTGATTCACTTCTGGAAACTTTTCGTGTAAACTTCTTAGCAATCTTTCTGGAAGCGTTATTCTGAATACGCTGCCAATCATAAACGGGTTAAGGTGAGATCTCTAAATAAGCGAGAACAAACAAAATGACTAAATGATTTGAAATCAAACTCAACAAGAGAAAAACAATTTAAAAAATGAAATCAAAGATAAAAGAAGAGATAAATAACGAAATAAAACCTTTCAAAATACAGTATGTTTGACAAGCTTGACAAAGGTACCTAGATGCGCAAGTGCATACTAAAAATTCATATTTAAATTTGGCCAAAATTTAAAAATCTACAATATTTATTATACAAAATGATTAATGAATGTGAATACAAATGAACAAAATTTGTGAACCATTTTTGAAATGATGCTCTAAAAGGTGAAATGAACTAGATTGGTATGAGATGAAGAAGATGATGATGTTGGATTATGATTAGGCGAGAGTGGTGAGATTTTGTTTGACTTGACTTGTTTGGCTTAAGGTATTTTGGATTACTTTTACATAATTGCACATGACCTTTTCTCGTCGTTGAGCTTTCCCAACACCAACTCGCCTTTTGATTTGCACTTTCTCAGTTTGAAGAGTGACCTGTGTCTGGTGAGTAGATGTGTCGAACTGGTGGATGATTTCAGTTTGACCGAACTGCTACTGTCGCTGCCTGGGGAGGAGGTACAACTGCCACTCAGCGTGGACAAGGTGGCTGAGGGGGAGGTGGACAGGGACAGGTGCTGGGAGAGGTGTTGAGATAGGAGACTGTAGTGATCAGGTGATTTGGATGATTTGGATGACTTAGAAATTGTCTTTTGGTGTTGTGACTGCATTGCTCGCAGTCTTCCATTGGAAGCGAGTGCGGCTAGCTCAAATGCGCCTTGCACCGTTTCGGGGTTGTACGCACAGGTCTCCACGTAGGTCACTGCACCGATCTGTCGACACACATCCATGGCCTAGAGAAAGAGAAAGATATTATTAATCAAATTGTCGAACAGAAAACAAAAATATGCAAATTAAAATATGAAGGTGTAAAACTGTCAATTGATGTATTAATTCAAAGATGATTCACACACTCGGTCAGAAAGACAGACAGACAAACACTTCAACACCCACACTCGTACAGAACTAATTTTCTCATCGTAAATTAGATTGCGAACTGTCATGACATTTGTCATATGAAATATGAATAAAAAAAATATTTTTTTGCGTGAATGAGAAAATGAAATTAATTTGTTTCTACCTTGTAAAGAAAAATTGTGGAACGATTTAGCTTGGCAAGCAAGAAACATCAAAGGAAAACAAAATTTAAATTAGATTAAGATTAGATAATTTTGTTGTAAAATGTAAATTGTATTGTAACTGCGTGTTGGTGATTTGTCACAAGAAATATGACAGATATGTAAGATTTTTGTAGGAATAAATTAAGAAGACGAGATTTTACAAATAAAATTTTGCTACCTTTAAGAATTCAATTTTGAATACAATTCAAACAATAAACTAATAAAAACAATTAATAAAACAAAATATAACAGAAAATGTATCAAATATTGAAATTACATAATTGTTTACCTATTAAAACTTTCGGACGTAATCGAATTCCAAATTTACAAAAAAATTAATCAATTCTCAGATATCAAAACTTTTAATTAATAAATTAGCTAATTTGTAATATAATGATTATTATGAATTGAAATAAAAATCTGTTATTTTCAAACTTGTAAAAAATTATATGCTTAAGATAAATACAATAAAAACATAACTTTTACGACAACTACAGAATCAAAATTTAAACAGTTGATTCCTATTATAAAATTTTGTTTTTACCTTTTGTAAAATCAATGGATCTCAAATTGACAAATTAAATAAGAAACAAAAAATTAAATTTTAAATATTTTAAAAATAATTTGGAAATGGCCGCCTCACAAAAAAACTTTTAATCAACTAACTAACTAGTAAGTTATAATTGAATATGGTTAATGACAATTTCTTGACAACTGAATTATGACGAAACATTAAGAGGACAAAACAATGCAGAACCAACAAACAAGTTACAAAGCTAACTCACAAAGTAAAACACACTTTGATTTGGTCGTTAATGATTATTATCTTAGCCTGCAGAAGTATATGAACAGTGTACTCAACTGTCATGGTGGTAGTCATGATTATTGTGAATGGGCCCGCAATATACAATACAAAATGCTTGCACAATGGAAATAGACAATATACAATGGTTGCTAATTATAACTTCTGTCTTATACAGACAAACAATTGAACAACAATGAGAGCAAGCATGCGAGAAAACACTATGAATCAACCACCACACTATGACAACAAATACTCAAACGCTATAGGAAGAACCTTCATGGGCCATTTCGAATAGAATGGACCAAGACGAGCATTTTTTGCCAATATTGTATGAGTCTATGTCCAGTAGTTCCAGAGATACAGGGTCTGAAAGGTAAATTCTCACTCATTTTACAGTACAGTACAGTACAGTTTAGGGCAGTTGTGCTGTTTCTCACTAGGTGGCGACAAAGTATTTTTTTACTTTTACTTTTTGTTTTTTTGGAAAAAAATGAAATTGAGTTTTATGAGCTGACAAGTGTGTTACTGACTATTTGAAGGTCTGGGAATCCGAATATGACATCCGATGGTACCATCTCAACAACTTAATAACTCAATTCAATTTGAGGAAGATAATAAAAAAGATTTTGAAACTTACTACTTATGTGGAAACTTTAATATGTCACACACGAGTTGTAAGTGTGCGCATGCGTGCTTTCGTGTGATAAAGTAATGTGAAGATAAAAAATTAAATTTAGATTTCGAGAAGTAAATTCGTAAAATAATGAAACTGTCCTAAATGAATTTTGGATATAAACTTTTAATTGGATACCTTTAAATATTAAACTTCACTGTAGTGTTATTAGTTAATAAATGGCAACTAGTAAATACAATTATGGAAAATTGAATATATTTCTGTAAAATTAAAAAAATTAAAATTTTTGATAAATCCGATACAATCCAATGAATAATATTGTCTAATTATTTATGTAAATTAATTTTTTAAAAATTACAAGAATTAAAACCATTTCGAAGGTTGATCAATGATCATCGTCTTCCTAATCCTGCGTTATTGCAAACTAAACTTGATTTAAAATTTTCAAAGGCTAATCTTTACAAGACATTTCAGGTATGCGAGTGAGTAGGAAACATGTACCTACCTACAAGTAAAAATGCTACTTTACGATAATGAATTTAGGTATAATAATAAATTATGATTAGAGATTACGCATTATTACGTATGACTGATTTTGGGTGGGTGGTTGGATAGGTTGGGAATGTAAAAGTGCAATCCTTCTGTGCGAATTTGTTGTTATTTTCATGTGAGTTTACGTGAAAAATATTTTATACATTTGTTGCCCATTCACATTTAAGATGTTATTGCCTAATAATTAAACTCTCACACGATACCCTCATCATATTCATCACGATACAAAAATAGTATAAAGAAATTTTCATGTTTTTACGAATTTAAGATTAAACTTCCGTTGACTCTCAAACTCACTCAACTAAAACCAATTTAGATCGCTTACCTCCTCTGGGTAGACAGTCCTGAGTTTGAGATGATTGGGGGACTCGATCTGAGTAATGTGACCGTTGAGCGCGTGTTGTGTCACATGAAATGGAGCGTACAAATTATCGAGCATGCGTTGATCGTTTTGACAGCCGAGGAGTACTAGTGGCGTGCTGGCTTTGCTGTACTTGCGCACTTCGGGGTACCACTGAAATAAACATGGAAATATGATGAAAATGTTATATTACAAATTAATAAAGTGGATCAATCAAAGAAGATTTGAGTGAGCGTGTAAAGGAGAGTTGGGGTAATGGAAAACTTTAACTGACCTTGTTGAGTACGTTGTGCAGTGAATACCAATCACCAAGGTGGAAGCATAGCACAAAAACGTCCGTGTCCTGGTAGGCCAATGGTCGTACTGTGTCGTAGCTTGGTGAACCTGAACAAAGGAAATGGAAAATGATAAACATTTAGATTTTAAATTTTTTTGCTTTACTGTAAGATTTGATTTTACAACAAAAAACAATTTTCATAGTAAAACTAAATTATTTTAAGAATAACCTTTTTGGAACATGCTTTTGCTTAATCACTTGAGAACTGTTCTCCTTATAAATGCAAATGAAAAGGAAATGTACTAAATTAAAGATTTTATAAAAATACCTTTAAGTAACATGGTAAAGATTTTGTCAAACAAATTGTAAAAAACGATAAACTTAATAAATAAATGAATTTGTTTATAAAATTTTTTCTTTGTTTAGTAACCTTTTAGAAAGTCAACAAAAAAATTTAATAAGATTGAATTGATCCTTCCTGTTCTCCATCTAAATTAGAATGACTGACGACCAGATGGTTTATGCGCGGACTCTCAGATTCTACTGAAAAAATTACAGGATGTTTAGGACCACGTGAATAGACTTACTTTCAATTTTTATGAAAGAATGGCCATAGGTTCTCGAGTTATGAAATTCCAAAGTTCTTGACGCGCGCCAATCTCGGCACGCTATTAGAGGCACCAAGCGCACTGCACTCACACACCTCTGCTGTCCAGCTGCCCTATGAGCACACTCCGGGTGCTTGCGTTGGTGTCAAGCACACATAAAATGCTTTGAAACAGAGAACAAATCATGCATATTCAGATATTTTATTATTTTTGTACAATTGTAATATTTTGTGCTTTGTAAAATAACATCGTTGATGAACAGGCAAGCAATACACATGTTTTCACCTCGTTCTCTTTGTTTGTAAACAAAGGTGCTCTAAGCTTGATTTGAATTCTCTAGTTTTGTGTATTGAATCAATCAGTGAATATGGACAAGAATCGAGTTTTCCGAAAACTGATCTTTTGTCGCATCGAGGATAACAACACTCTCACAATCTTTCTACAATCATGTTTGCAATTATCAGTTCCTTCTCAAAAGACTCGAACTTTAGATTCGTCATATATTATCCAACTCGTGTCAAATCGAATGTTGTTTTTTGCATTACTTTTATTCAGATGATAACTATTTCTCTCAAACAGTATTTTCAATAAATAAATAACTAGCAAAAGTTAGCATTTGTAGGATATGAAATGTCAATGATAAACATAATTGGGTGACTCGCTGGCGTGTGTGCTTTCGAGCAACGCGGTCGCACACACTTGAACAGAGACGGTGAGTGCGTTACTGGCAGAAGCGGGCCAATATGGGCGCACGGAATAAACTTTGGAATTTCATAACTCGAGAACCTATGGCCATTCTTTCATAAAAATTGAAAGTAAGTCTATTCACGTGGTCCTAAACATCCTGTAATTTTTTCATTAAGATCTGAGAGTCCGCGTATAAACCATCTGGTCGTAAATTCAAATTGTAATTCAATTCAACATTATATTGACAACATCTTTCCATGTACACAAATGAATGAAAATCTTTTCAGTATAATCCCAAATGAGCGTGTAATAGGATGATTCAGCTTTGCACTTTAACATAATAAAACTTTAATAAAATTCCCAAATTCATCTTTTCAATCATCTTGAAGTGAGACACACGATCCAATTAGTCCAACACTGGGCGCACCCAATCTCTTTTAACCCATCACAATCATTTTTCAACTGTTTAGCATTCAAATCTTCTACTTCTTGCTCATCCTAAAATGTACACAATTTGATTTATTATTTGCTTATGCAAACACATGCAACATGATTTGTATGTTTACGCAAAATTAAACACAACATGATCCTTTCGTACCCTAAATGAGTTCGTGATTGAGCATTCATGTTGTATAACACGTTCTATGTGAACAGTGTCGTGCATACTAATTTCAAATATCTAATTACTAATTTCTATGTTCGTTATTTGCTGAGAGACTTTCTTATTAAACTCTTTTGATGTTCATTTACCGATCAAATGATCTAATTGAAATGTGTCCAAAAAGTAGATTAAGAAAAATAAATCAAAACAAATATAAATGACAGCAATTTTAACCTTTTAAATGACCTTGCGTACGCACTTACATTAAAAATTCAAACAAATTGTAAACCAATTTTAAATTGCATTACACAAAATGTAGGATAAGACTTGAGTGTAATTTGCGACATATAATAAATTGTTGTAATTTAAATTATTTATTCTCGCACCCTTTTCGTATGTAAATTTAAATAAAATAAATTGATTCTGAGCTTTAAAGCTTTAATATCATTCGAAATACTTAAGACTTGGCACAATTTCTAACTTTTTTCTTTGCGTCAAGTTTTAAATTACCCAATTTCGGTTACACTCACACTACTTCTGTAAATTGTACAATCAATTCAGGGTTAATTAACCGGACAAATTGGGTAACATTGAAAAGGGAAGAGAATTTTGGTGGAAAGAAATATTGTAGACAAATTTAAGAACAAACAAAACTTTTTGTTACCATTTTACAATTTAATTTGATGTTGAACTCATTTATTACTTTTGACTTAGATTCTACAATGTACACAGAATGTAAAAAATGCGATTTTTTATTATGCTAATTTTTGAATTATGAAAGTTTTTCAAAGCTCAGGATAAACGAAAACAAACTCGAATATTTACTTTTCAAACTTAAATAGTTTAAGTAACTAAGTAAGTAACTAAAGTTTAATACACTAGAAAAACTGCATGCAGTATAGCTGAGCGATTGTTCACGGTAATCCGAATAAATAAGCAAAAATTGTCAACAAATCGTCGCTGCTGATTATGTCTTGAGAGTTTATTTGATTTCATTTTCCACAAGTTTTAATGTTTGTGGCTGTTGCATTTAATTAAATAAGCATTTAAAAGGCATAGTTATCTTTATTCGTATATAAAACAAAAAATATTAATTAACAATGGGAAAATGTGTATGAATTATTGATTTAGTTTTATCATGGTATGATGTGTTGTGAATAATAATTAAAAATAGAAATGTATTAAATTATGTTACAAAATGTATGTGTTGTGATGTTACGATGAGAAATGTAGGCTAGAATGTGTTAATGTATGAATTAATGTATGAATTAATGTATGAATTAATGTATGTTAGTGTATCGGGAGAAACTCGGTTGCCTAAACCTAATGTGTGTGATTCTAGTCAAAAACAGCTGCATCAGATCTAAATATCTTTAAAAAACTTTGTAAATCACGATGAGGTATAGACCTAGAGATAGAGTCAAAGCGATCTTTTGTGAACGAACCTTCGATAATTAAATCAGAAATTTTACGCACGCGACTAAGAGCAACATACGACAGTCCATGAGCAAATTCTTTTGGACCGAAATCTATAATAACTTTGTCAAGCGTTAATCCCTGTGCTTTATGAATAGTGAGTGCATGAGAAAGTGAGAGTGGAATTTGAGTTCTAGTCATAGTCAAATTATCACTGTTAATCCAACTTCGAGTTATTGGGACAATAGGAATACATCCCGTATCAAGGAATGTTGGTCCTTCATATTTCTCAAATTCTACTAATACGTAAAGAGGCAAAGAGGGAGGTACTTGAGTAAATACGATTGCGCGCAATATGCCAACACTTCCATTGAACAAACCACCATCAACCCATAGGTTAGTGCGTAACATAACCTTACATCCAATTGATAAAGTCAATTCATAAGCACCAATATGCGTATCGTCGTCTTTTTCTTTGTTAATCGCAGCATCTGGTTTATTTTTAGATCGAATAAGTGCAACAGGTCTATTGTTTTTTATTAAACTTTTTTCGTTTGCAATTTTAACTCTATCTTTCGTCGTATAAATTCGGATTGCATTTCTAAATTCCCGACCAGCAGGAATATTTCGGCTCAAAAGTAACTCAAAATCAGTGTCAGTTATTTGTTTTTCTCCTAAATTAGTGAGCAAATTGCGAAATTGTTTGGTCTCTCTTCCTTTTTGACGTTGACATTGTTTAAGCTCGATAGGACAGAACTGATTAAAATAATGTTTGCCTAACGCAGCATTTAAAGAAATATTTCTGACTCTTGATTTTGGAATTGTGATTTTAGATGAAATCAAAGAAGTATCGGCTACTGGTGGTAGTTGCTGAAAGTCACCAAGCAAGTACACCATCATGCCTCCAAAGAGATCCTTAGAATTCCTTGGATGAGCTTCTTGGCAGCGTTTATGAATTTTATAGAGTAAAGTAGCACTAACCATCGACATTTCATCAATAATAATAAATTTAATATGTCTCATGGCATGAACAAACTTGCTTCGGTTTAAACCAGTCAAAGGGGAATATGCGCATCGATTAATAGGAATTAGAAACAACGAATGAATTGTTTTACCATCGACATTGACAGCAGCAGCACCCGAAAAGGCTCCGACCTCAATTGAATTATTTTTAGTGAATGTATTTCGAACCTTGTCAACAATGCATTTAATCAGAGTACTCTTACCGGTACCTGCTTTACCTTGAATCACTAAGTGTCGAACAGGTTGAACTGCGCTTTTGTTGCAAGCTATGCGCCGAATATAATTAATTTGCTCATCACAAATTCGCAATACCTCATACTGCTCATTAGACAACACAATATCGTCTAATTCGTCATCATTGCTTCGATTTGGAACAGTTTGGAATTTAAGGTCATCCAAAAATTGTTTGACAGAATCAATGTCTGGGTAACCTTTAGATTCTTCTAGCCATTCATGTGTCGTATCTATTAGTCGATTACCTAGTTTTGTATTGTCATTGTCTGTCTGCATAGAGGAAGCAGCAATATATGGCAATACAAAACGACTCTCATTGAGTCGTGGAGGAATGACTTCTTCTTCAACAACTGGAAGTTGAAGCTTTTCTGAGTGTTGCAAACCTAAACTGTCGAATCTAGCTTTCCAAGAAGTAAATTTTTTGTTTTGAGAACGATCAAACAATAATTCGGAATAGTCACATCTAAAAGGTGTGTTTAGAATCACTTGCATTCGATAAAATTTCTCGTCAGCAGTATGGTCACCTGTTAGTTTAAGCCGAGGAAAGACACGAAGAATAGATTCTTTTCTGCGTTTAATGTATTTTAAAAATTTACCACGGCCAACTTTTACCTGTCTTGTGTAATAAGACTTAGCAAAGCTAGACAGAGTCAGTGTTTCCAATGTTGCAGGACGGATTTTGTATTTTTCGATTAAACTCATACCGACACTCATTTTCCGACCTTTTCTCTGTACAGGCTTCCATTCATCATCACAAATATTGAGACAAGTAAAGCTTCTTGACGAATGATAAAGAGGCCACTTCATCAGTAAATGAATCACCTCTTGCGCAGAGTAATCTCTATCACCTAACGTAATCATGATCAATTTTTGCAATATTTTTTTAACACTAGTTTCATCCGGTTCATTCGATAAAACAATTTTCAAAAGATGCAAAAAAGAAGCTGAAGCCTTTTCGCCTTTCGAAGCATATTTGGCTATGTATCTAAGAACCGCAGTCAAACTTAAAATAACAGAAAAGTCAATATTGGCTCTCCAAAGTTGAGCAATAAATGCATTAAAGCGATTTAGATATTCATCATTTCGAGCAGGTAAATATTGATAATACCCTTCGGTATTATCAACACTACTTTGCGCCTGCATCTCTTTAGGATATTTAAATCTACAAGCAAAGTTTGTGCCATTTTTATTAGGACGAAGACAATGCCAAGCGCACTTTGTATGACGTTGTACACTATTTAGCAGTTGAGTTAGATCTTTCAATCTATCCGGAGGTTTAATATCAGAAAATCTACGTTTGCAAGGATGATCTTTGGATGAGGATGGTATTGCATCTCCAATTTCAGGATTGATGGCACTACACAACTCATCAAAATAATTTCGAATGTCTTCTATGTCCTGTTCCGAGAATGTATCTTTCTCGAGGCAAGGAAGTCCATCAATCCAAAGAAGACCGTGCATATGCGGCGAACCCCGCCATTGCCACTCATACCTCATCCAACTATCTTGCACATTAAAAAGTGGTTTCAAAATATATTTCATAAAGATTTCGCATCTTTCTTTAAAAAAGAAAGCGACTAAATCGGCGTTTTCATGCATCAAATCTCTGCGCTGTTGTGCAGTAAGTGTATCTGGGTTAGTGTCTGGCGCAATTAAACGAAATAAATCTGGCCAATGATAATCTGCTGCCGAGAGTGTGAAGAAGAATTTGGGCATACCAATTTGTTCGACCATGTCCAACAACTCGGCACACCTTTGCTTCCAGTACGGAGTAGTAGATCTCAAGCGTGCAGAGCAAATCATCATCTGATTAAGGAAAGGAGTATCTGAGCAGAGCATATCTCGCAGCATTTTTGCATTCAAATTCTCTACATCCATTCGATTCACGTAGGTTGAAACAGAGGAAAGTGCCTGCCAACGCATTAGACTGTTTAAAGCAAAAAAACGAAACCTAGGATCTTTGATGAAACGTCGATCATGATACTGAATAAGAAAGTTGAAATACTGTTCTGGTTTTACTTCAGTCGTCCTCGATTGGCGCAAATCTGCATTACCATAAGGAAACAATACTGGAAATGCACGAACAATGTAGCCTACTTCAGTAAACTCATTCACAGGATACTTCTCAGTTCTGGGGTAAGGAAGGTTCAAACAGACATTGAGATTATCTTCTTGATCTATCGGTTCAATGAGGGGAACATAAGTTTCACTAACACGAATTTGTCTATTTCCGTCACTATCAAGAGCATCATCACCTTCTTCATCATCATCAAACTGCTCATCATCAAAAGTGTGATCATCTAAAGTAACAGATGACAAATGCTCAGATATATCGCCATCGGTAGGTAACAAACTGAGATTAGCGTCACTAATTTCAATGTGTGTGTAATAAGGATTATGTACTTTGAGCCATTCAAGCGCCCTACGAACTTTATCTGCTCTAACTCTAAAATAAGCTAAACCTGATGGTGTTTCCTTACTGAATAGAATCGTAGATGCAAGTTCTGATGGTTTTACAGGCAATACTCTAGCATATTCACGAATATCTTGTCGGAAATTGATCACATTACCACGATACGCATATTGGGCATTATTGATTTTATAAAAACTCACAACTGGATGTATTTGGGCAATAAGCATCTGTTCAATGTAAGTCAAGTCTGCTAACTCGGGTGGTATAGCACCTGGGTCCATTTTGTTAGCTGCAGTAAATTTTTTTGGAGCAACTGAACATGGTTTGCAAAAATTACGCTCATTTAGAGATAAGTTTGGATATTGTCTATTGCAATTAACACATTTATTAATTTGAATTTGTGCCATAATTCTATCAAAATTCTGTGCTGCAGAAACCTGGTCATCGCTATAGTCCACAAGAGCATTAATTGCCCTTGTTTCATTCCTAGACTTTATATTAAGTAATCTCGTTTGTTCATTTCGCTTGGCGCGTTTTATATCTTTTTTGATTTGTTTGGGATCAAGATTTTTATTACTATTGTCAGTGCTAGCCCTAATATTTCTCATTAACTGCTTTTGAATCTTTCGTCTTTTAGCGTAAGATTGTGTTTTTGTTTTCGGCATGTTTAGATTGTTATAATGTTAAATGTTATAATAATAGCCAATTAATTACAATATCAGCAAAACTACTTATATAATTATAATTACGTGATCATAAAGAATTGAACGAAGTTTCGAGATTGTGATGCTTCGATAAATTGTTTATTCGGTCAGAATGTTGAAATTATGTTGTCTATCGGCTATTTGTTGAGTAGAGTAATATATTCGAGTAAACAAATATAATAATCTAAAAATTAAAAAATCACTAAATCAACGATCAATTATTATCTTAAAAACTCCACTCACTCCACTCATTCGCTCGCTGGCGCTCGCTCATTCGTTCCGTTCGTTTCGTTCGCTCAGCTAAATATATTTAAATCAATATAGATCGAAACAAAACTAAAGTTCTTGGAAATGTGAAATTGGATAGTTGAAAATTTAAACAGAATACATTTAATTTAATTAATTTTCCGGGAAATGATGATATGCAAATATTTGGATTGGAACCATTTCGAAATTTTTAAACGATATACTATTAATAAATTGTAAATTTTAATTTAATAAAATAAAATTATTTATATATTAGAGTATTCATCTCTATTTTTTATAAAATATTGAGGACTCAATATTTTGTTTAACCTTTAGTGAAACTTGGAAGAGTACCAATTATAATAAACATGTCAAATTCAATGATAAATGATCTTAAATCACGACAAAATAAAACAGATTTTTGCTTACCTGACGTGTCCCAGATGGTGGCATAGTACTGACAACCTGAAACTTGGAACGAGGCTGGATATTTGTCGAAACCGGTTGGAATGTACATCTGAAATGGAATTGTGAAAAAGTTTACAAAAAATTATTAATAATTTGAAATATAATTTAATTATAAATAAATCTGTGATTAATGGGATGATTTACTGAAATTGAGGTTTACCTGTTGATTAGTGATTCAATACAAGCTAAAATCCTATTAAACATTAAGGAGCCGTTCACCACTCACTTTACCAACTCATCCCCTCCAATTTCTAAACTCACAAAACTGTCCATATTTGTCTGTTTGTTCCCAAAAAGATTATTGTCGCCTGTGTGTGTGAGAATATTTGTCTTCCATCTTATAATAAAGTTCATATAAAATGTGTTTGAGTTTCTTTTATGGAAAAAACAGATGATGGAGAAAACCAGAAAAAAACATTTGATTTGAATGCCTCAACGCGCACACGGCCAAATTCTATCTATCCCTTCAGTTGAATCTAATGTAGATGAAATGTAGATTTATTATTTTGAATGAATGGAAAATTTAATATGAATTGGTAGTTTTGTTGGGTGATGAAGATGAAGAAGAAGATGAAGTAGAAATGTATTGCTTTGAGGGTTGGTTTAGGGTGGTTCATAAAGGACATAACTTAAAAATTGATATTGATTAAAAAATATATTTAATTTTATGGCTCACATTGTAAATCTTCATATTAGAACTAAGCAACTAACCGAATAATAAAGTTAATAATAATAATAAAATAAAAATAAAGTTAGAAATGGTCGGTAATTTTTTTCTGCTGTTTGTGGGTAAAATTTTCCACAATTTCCGAGTAAATGTACCGAATGAAAGAAGAAAAACAAACAAGGAAGAGATAAAACTTGCTACGAATCTCAAACTCATTTTAGGTTAAAACTAACGATTAAATAAATAAATAATTAGCTACTGCGCGTGCTCAGACAAATTGATATTGAGAATAAGAACAATGCTTTTAAAAATGAGGTAAAATAGCAGACACGCTGTTTTTGGGTTTTAACCATTTTATTAAAGATATCGACACTTCTCATAACCAAACAAAATGTTCACTTACATTTGGCGGTTGATTAGCGATGAATTGTTTGATGAGTGCAGACTTGCCCACCCGCACATCACCGACCATCACAATCTTCACTGAGTGCATTTCACAGTCTTCAACCATTTTGCAGGATTCGAAGATTGACTTAACAAATGATATGATCGATTGAGTGTGTGTGTGTGTGTGTGTTTATTTCAATATTTTCATATTAATTTGCAAGAAGAAGAACAAAATCTGTAAAATAGAAATAAGAAAAAAGTCAATAACACGAAATTAGCTGATTTTGATATAAAAAGAAATAAAACTCCACCAAAAATCAATAAAACTGATGAGCACAAATTAGTAATTCTGACCCCGCATTTGGATCGATTCAAGACGGAGAAAAAGAAGGAGAAAGAAAGACCAAACCAGAAAATTGATCCATTTCCGTGAATTAATATTTCTAGAGACTAAATTTCAAGCGATATTTTTTAAATTGCAGTTATGAAAATTTATACTTAAAATTTTTGATTAAAAGATTTAAATATTAATAAGTTTGTAAATTAGTAAGTTTTACCAGTTTTAATGCTTCTACGTACACTCAAAATCACTCAAAAATTTATTTCCCCCAAAATCGGATCGATTCTATTTCAATCGATTGCTAACTCATCACCAAAAAAGAAAATAATCGGAAAATTGAAAAACTCACAAAGAGGACACAAATTAATGAACTAATCACTGCCAAACTCCAAATGGATCGATTTGCAATTATAAGTGCATTGTGTCCAGTGGACACGCTCAATTTAATAAAATTGCAACAAAATGTATTAAGAAACATATAATCGATAAGTCAAAATATATTACCATTTGCAAAATGAAAGTTCTTTTTCTAATCATTCTGTACTACAAACTGCAGCAAAAAGTATCAAAATCTTCACCTAAAACTAATCTCAAATTTAATATTCGTTTAGAATCAAATATATTTCACTATATTTATTCTTCTTAAGTCCATTGCTTTGTATATGATCGAATTGAAATCTCAAGGCTCAAGTGTATAATTTAATCAAAATACGAATTTCGCAAAACGGTCCAATACAGGACGATTCAAAATATAAATAAACCTTTTTACAAAATTTGATCATCACATCCCAATTTTTTCTTAAATCCACCCAATTTCTTTATGTTCGTATATAAGAAGAAAAATGTCTAGATAGGAATACTAACCCAAATCAAAGCATTGCACATTGCATAATAAAAACATCAAAAGAATATTCTTTAAAAGATTTGTCTAGTAAGATAAGAAGAAGTAAATCTGTACAAGAAAGTGTGCCAAATCATAATAACAAAACAAAAACATCAGAATATTCTTCCCTTATTTATTTATTCAATAAAAACATTTATACATTTGCTCGCTCGCCAGCCTTCGAGGTGTAAGCACCTCTCTGTCTGTCTTGTCTGTCTCGCGAGTGTTTGTTTGACTGTCAACTACCTCGCCACAACAACTTTCGCCTGTTTGTGTTTTCACCCACCCTGTATGTTGTGTTTTTGTGCATATGACTCATACTGTGGAATATCTAACTTCTGGACAACAAGTTCCTATCATCCTTCCTGGAACAGTTCCAACAATCCGCTCGTTCGGTGTGTCAACCGTCCAGCTCGACATCATTTAACGTGGTATGGACACCAGTTTTTACTTTCCCTAATTCCATTTTTTCTCACGAATTCCGCAACCGATACACCTGGCTTTCGCACCGAGTACCCGGTTCTGGGTTGGCTTGTCACCCTCAATCATGGACGAAGACGACGACGACATTCCCATGATAGCAAGAGCGTTTTTTCGTGAGCACCGATCTGCAAGACTCGCTACCCCTCTAACTGAACAGTGCGATGCGAGATCACTCCTTCTCGAGATCATCAAATGCACCGTCGACAAAAAGAGCAACGTTGCTAACAAGACCAAGGTAGTCAACAATGTCTTGCGTCTTCTAAAGCTTGTTGATCGAGGCCAGCTTACTAAGAACTCAGTCAATCACGACCTGCATACACCGCCACCCATCCATACTGCTGCAGAATCTCACTCGTACCTAAATGACTCCGTGGAATTTCTGCTCACCAAGAATCGGTTTGAAGCACTCAGCCCCGAAGTTGGACTAGAGAAGATCGTCGATTCAAATCTGAACGGAAGCAGCCTCGATCTTGTAAATGTTGATTTCTCAAAGCTATCCTCTGACAATGCCTCGACAGAAGTACTTTCAATTTTACACGATCAAACAGCCACGTATGTACAAGTTCATCGACTTCTACTTTTACGTTTGGGTGAACTAATGCTGCATGATGACACGCCGAAGATTCTAAGCAGTTGCATTAAATGCAAGGAGTCTAAAAAGACTGAATCTTTGTACTCAAAACCAGCTTCATTCTCTTCGGTGGACGTCGACGATCAGAACAAATTGGCAAATGAACATATGGCAATTCTTCGGGAAGTGGTATCAAAACTGGCCAGGCTTGAATCTCAGAATGATTCCTTGAAGGAAGATCTACAGCGTCTGACTGGGCCCGTTACTACTACATTCGACATTTCTGACTGTTCGACTCGCCCAGCTAAAGCAATCAAGACGATTACCACATCCAAACCCCAAAAGCAGAAGAATTTAGTCCCAAAGTCGAACCCAAACAAACCTAAAAGAAATGTTACATTTGAGTCTAATGAGAAGCAGCTCTCGCCAACTGTTGAACTAATGGCAAATGGAGATCAACCTACTGCTCACCCTAACTCCAACAAGCACAATCTATCCAATATGAATTACTCGGCCTCGACAAAGTTTATTCCTCGTCCTCTTATGATCAAATCTTGCGTAATTAAGCCAACTATTTTGACTACTTCGAAACCAAACGTCACCACTTTTATCCCTCGTCCCCTTACTAAGCCAACCAATGCTAGCAACAACCCGTCTTCTATTGAAACTCCGTTCTCATCACATACTCTACCAAAGAAGCTTATGCCAACTACTGTCCTAGGCTCAAACAGTGTACGATCCACTTGGATCCCGGTTAGAGTCAAGTGCACAAGACCAAGCTCAAATACTCTGATCGAACTGTCGAAATTTGAAAGTCCAGTACTGATTCAAGAGTCATACACAAATCGTATTGGTGAACAGGTCCTGCTTGTCTCTTCAAATAATGATGCAAATTTACTCAGATCAAGCTTAATGAGTCAAAACTTTGTAGTCAAAATGCCACAGAAACTCAATCCGGTGGTGAGAATATTTGATGTGCCAACTGCATATCATGATGAGATTATCAAGGGTCGCCTGGGTATCTGCACACTTTTGAAGCAGATCAAGAAAACAGATTCTTCTCGTGATATCGTGGCCATTGTCGATCCAGAAAAGTTTCAAGAGATTACAGCTAATCAAGGTTGGCTCAAACTTTCCGACTGGAAGTCATGTAGATGTGTCGAAAACGATGAGGTCCAGCTGTGCGGTATCTGTGGGAAGCTAGGACACGGCTCATCAAGGTGCAACCAGAATCGACATCGATGTGGTCATTGTGGCGTCTGGGGTCACAAAGGTCTTGAGTGCCCAAATCGACACCTTGAACCGGTATGTGGTAACTGTACTGACTGTAAGCAGGACGACTTTCATCACTCTCTGTTTGATCGTAAATGCCCATCTCGCCAAGCGTACCTCCAACTAAGACGTTCTAGAACCATTTACAGGCGCGACGGTTAACCCAACTAACCATGCCCCGTACCAACCAAACCATATCTTTGTACCGAACCTCAAATGCACAATCGTCAACTTTACTATCGAAGCACTGTGCCATAACCAATGCGAAGACCTTCTACAATGTCAACACTATAGCCATGTAACCTTTACACCAAAGACCTATAGCACCGAAAGAAGGTATCACCAAATGATGTGTCCACGGTGTAGAGCAGTCGTCAATAGCGGTATCAAATTGACTTCTCACCTACTTGACGTGCATGGTATTACTTCCGATTTTGCCTGCTTTTTCAAATGTGGAGAGCCTAATGTGCCAAGGTTTGGTCTAATCTCTGCTCACATGCGCCGATGTAACGGTCGTCTCAACTCAATGCTTTCGCAACTCCCTCTCCAATCCTCAATTGACGCATAAATCACAAATTTAATATATTAAAACACATAATTCTGGACCAGATTCCTTAAATGGCCAAATATTCTTAGAATCTCAAACTTACACATTGAAATTATCATTAAACTCACATTCAGAGGACCGAGCCCAGGAAGTGAACTGTATGTTACGGACAGTCATAAAACATATCATTTACATTTGATACAGAGTGATATTCTATTTTGACCTTTTACAAACATAGCAAATTACTATGAAATTATTCTTTTGATCCACTCTGTACAACATTAATGTATTGTATATTAATGTTATCTATTGTAATCATATGGCCAGTGCAGTGCACTCAACTTTATTTGTTGGTGGTCATTCAGTTTGTTGGCTGAAACAACTTATCGAATATTTCACGCTTTCATAAATATACAACAGAAAACGGTAATAAATGGATGAACAGTTATATTCATGCATATTTTCTTAATCTTTGCAAGTCTAAATGAAATTGGTCTTACCTTTTTTGAGGACTAGAACTTATCAATATTTAAAACACATTCAAAATATATTGATGATTCAATTCAAGTAAAGTAAAGTACAAATAAACAGAAACATAATCAAGCAAATAAATAAAGCCTATTTTTGGTCCGATCTTTAGTATCTTTATCATCTGCAACTTGAAAAAAACTCAATAACTAATCTAACCGAACCTAACAAAATGTAAATTTGAATTAATAATTTATGATTATTTAACCTATATCAATAAAGAAGAAGGCAAAGAGAGGAAATTTTTAAATCAAAATGACCAAAAAAAGAATTAGGTCAAGTACTACAAATGTAGTAAGTGAATAAACCAAATTGAATTGCACTCTAAATTATTAATCAACTTGGTCCTTTTCTTAAAATTTTATTAGAAAATCTTATGATGAAAAATTAAAGTATTGAGAATAACCATTTGACACAAGAATAATTTCTTTAATAATTATGATGAATTCATAATTTCCTTTGTTAGAAAATCGGAACAAAATAAGTCCAAGATAAGAAGCAAAGAAAAACAAACCAAAATCCATCAATAAATTAATGTCAACAACAGAGCAATATCATAGAGATATAAGAAAATATGTATTAATTGATGGACCATTTTGGATATGTCTACAGACGGCGAAAGAAAACGAAAGAAATAGTGAGTCGTCTCAAATCTGTATTTATATTTCATATCTTTTAAGTGTTTTCAAATAAATGCTGAAATATTGTTTACAGTTTTCAATAAAACAAATGTTCATAAACTATTTGTGTGACCTTTTATAAATCAATCTAACCAAACGGTCAATGACCAGCTGACCTTCTCTCGCTTTCACTCATCTGTCGATGACCCTCTCACTATGTTTCTTATGTCTCTTTTCTTTCAAGTGTTATTAATTGATATTTTTCCATTAGTCAAAAAGAATATTCTTGGCAAACCAATAAGCACTAAGTTTCCTCGTTGTTTAGAACATCAACATGGATTATTACGTTAAACAAGATAGCGAGTACAAAATGTCTCTAAGAAAAACATTAATTAGGAACCATAACAAGATGAATTAGTGATGAATTATATGAAATAATAATTATCAAAAGAGCAAGACAAATGCATTCCTTTCACTCATTCATTAATATTGGAGTTTAAAAAAATTTCAGATTTTTTACCATTTTCTAAAAAGATTGCTTTAATTGCAAATGTTGTAGAACTTATTTTGAAACCTAAATTATTTTGAGCATTCATCATCAGCATTTGAAACTTTGTAACAAAAACATTTGTAAATGGAAATAATCTTGTCGCAAAAAAATGCGATTTTTCAAAAAGATTTTCGATAGAAGTATTCTAAGAACTTTTTAAACCTTTTACAAAACTACGAGGAATTAAGAATAAACGTGACATTCTTTAAAATCAAAGAAATATTAAGAATTCAAAATTATTTTTTTTTAAATGTTGCAAATGTGTTGAATTTAAATGAACCAAATAATTCAAGAAATCTAAATTTAAATACAAACATTTTTTTAACTATAGATTTATACATTTAGAAGAATCGAGAAAATCGATATTTTGACTCACAAAACAAACATTTATCTTATCGACAATAGTGATCGATACGCTCAGAATTCGATTTGACTTGTGACCATCAATTTGTTTGTTTGTTTGCATAAATAAATTTGCAATTTCCGTTGTTGTTAACGTTCAATTTTATTTTTTATCTTTATATAAAACAATCACAGAAACTAAAAATACTTTTAAAGGATGTTTAAGAAAAATTATCAAAGACATGTCTGCTTATCTGTTATAAGCTTTTATTTAAGATATCACCTTTTAAAAAAGAATTTATGTTCGCCTTAAACAAATGTCAGAAATGTTTTTGCATTGAATTCAATAAAAATGAATCGACTAATTTTCTGCGATTTTTTGAATGCAAAACACAAACACGTTCACACATCACACGAATTGACAGGAAATCGACGTGTCAAATAGATGCACCAAATGGAAAGAAGCATTGAAGAGATATTCAGAATATTAAATCGAAAATGAATCGAATCGTTTTACAGAACACATTTGTAAGTCAAATTCAGCAAACCAAGCCAAACCAAGAACACAAATCGACAGTTGACAAATTCAAATTGACGGACAAACTGAGAAGCAACACAACAGACTTCCTCTTCCTTTGCAACAAACTTTAAAAATTGCGAAAATTATTTACAAACAGACTGACTGACAGAAGATGAGATAAAAAGTGAAAAGGAGACAAAAAAAAAAAGACTAAACGGGAAGGCATAAATTCAAATTCGTGACAGAAATTTAAATCAATTCTCAATTTCCGTAAAACACAAAAACATTTGGCAAAAAAACAGCGTCAGTGCAACACACTAACATATAAATCAATTTTGTCTCTTTCAATTCATTACACAAAACATTCAAAATGTATAGAATGTAATGTTGCTGCTTCGTATTTAGCTTGTATAATTGATTTATAGCTAGTGTGGTGAAATTTTCCAAATGTTTGGCTAATAAATTAATGAAAATTATATTATTAAAAAATTATAAATAAAGCTAGCAAAAATTTTATTGAAAATTGTAAATCAAAATATGGAATTTTTATTTAAAATTGTTTTTTGAATTCAAAAAGTTATTACCATTTTTCCTACTCAACACATCGGTATATTAAAAATTCTTAGTTTCAATTTTAAGTAATTCATAGGTGATTTCATGTTATGAATTGTAAATACAAACTTTTTTACTGTCAAAAGTCTGCATAATATAATGTTTTAACCATTTTAATGAATCAGGATATCTAGAAAATATATTTCTCCATTTACCAATTTTATAAAACAAAATATCGAAAAACACAAAACTAAAAGTCAATTTCCCAAAAATTCCAAATTGGGTTTTACTTTTTTGCTAAAATCTAAAACTTTAAAACAAACAAAACCCCAAATCCCAAAACCAACCTTACACTTTCCACAGTACAAAGTTATTTTCAAAATACCCAAGAATGTGGTCTACCCTCAATGTGAGTTGTATTGTTGTTGTTGTGTTTGGTACTAAATCAGTGCAGTGCGGTACATCACGTACAGGGAGGGAGCTCACTGGGTGAACTTGTGCGAGCTACGTTCGGCAATAGATGTACGTGTCGATGTCTTGTGTGTGTGCACGATCAAGTGAAACATTTTCTCTCAAAAGTATTCGAACAAGAAAGAAGAACAAGAGAAGAAACAGACAATCTAGCAATCTAGTCGCAAAATTGCTGGAAAAGAAGAAAAATCGCAGCTGTGACTGAACTTTGATTTTAATAAATTTTTGTTGACTTCTATCTCCCTCTCGGTTTGGTTGCCTTGACAGTGGAGACAGAAGAAAGTTGCACTCCTAAAGCAACCTCAAATAGTTTACGTAACGACAACTATATCTTTGAATGACTAGAATGAATGAATTTAGGTGAAGATTCTCTCTCTTTTACAAGGTTGAGAAAAAACACGCTTGGAAAGTTTCGTGTGGTCGTTGGATTGCGGTAAGAAGCAATGTCACACAGAGTAAAAGAAAAAATAAATAAATTTTATTTTTTTAATTATAACCAAAACGAATCAAATCAGGATTGGCTGTGTACAAAGAAATTTAATGTAGACATCAAATGAAGTGAAGTGAATCGGGACTTTCGGGCCATGCTTTATCGGTTGCTCGTTTTGATCTCACTTTGATTTGTCCCTGGCTTGTCTCAGTTCGCAACTCCCTACTCAATTCAATTGGAATTGATTCAAACAAACTTGCTACTTTAACTCGGAATCACACATGTGTATCAAGTATGAAGCACTACAAGAAACTTTAGCAAAATCGCACCAATATACACCAACGAAGTCTGCGACGTCAAGTTCCGCAATTTTGAGGTGGTAAACTTTGTTAGCGATAACTGGAACAAATTGGCTCAGGTTTTGTGTAATCCTTCACACTTGGCCCACACATGCATCACCAAGTTTAGTCAGCAAGTCACTTATGAATCAATGCCAATTGAACTGAGTTGGGAGTTGCGAACTGACTCGCATCCATTCACAATTGAACCAAGAATAGGATCACAATTCGGGTCGAACTTGAACGTCACTTGCGGCTATTTAAAAAAGTACAACTTAAAACACAAAATTAAGTTCAAATCAAAGTTCAAGTTCACACTATCATACCTGCAAAAATTGAGCAATAGAAGCAGCGGAAGAAACTTGTTCATTTTGAATTTGAAAATTTGTCCATTTAAACATTTTTGCACACACATGTAATATATCTCAAAAAGTCATGTTCGATAACCAACAACATTTACAGTACATTTGGCTTGTGTGTTATGATTTTGAGAGTAATTTACATATAACAAATGATAGAGTGCAACAACAAATGTTTGATTTATAAATGAACTATATATGCCCTAAAACATGTCAACAAACAACACAATTCGTGGACATACGTGACTAATCAACCAAATCATCAACGATGCGAATGTCAAATTACAAGATGCAAAACATTTTGTTGACAATTTTGTTTTGTTTTGTCAAAATATTTTATTTTAATTCTTTTTATAACGAATTATAATAATTTATATTTTAAAACCCAAGTTTATTGGTTATCCGAAATACATCGTGTTATCAAAAAGTATAAGAAAGTTATAACAAAAGTTATAGATATAAAAGTCAAAGGTAAGAGTATTACAAATAGTATTGCAATGAGTATTGAGAGAAAATATATAGAGAATATATAAAGCATCTAAGAATAACAATAACAGAATATTGCTAGTTCTAAGGAACATGACCAAAAATTGAAGATTATGATTAATGAAATTGATAATAGTAATAAAAATTGTTATAAAAATAAAAATAAAAAATATATCATTTTAAGAAAAAAGATTATGAGTGAGGTATTAAGGACGACGAGGTCGCAATCCGACTTGTTTTGAGAAAAATTTTAGAATTTTCGACGAGGAGAGAGCGACGTTGCGACAGATTGATCCGATGTTGTAGTTGGACACTCCCAAATCGCGTAGGATGTTGAGGGTGACGTTGTGGATCGAACCACGGCTGCCAAAGATTAGACCATAGATCTTGAGGTCCTCACATTTGCAGTTAATGTCGGGCGCTTGCTTGTCGATGTACTCGGTGATTTGAGATCGAATTTTAGAGTACTTACTCGTTTTTCCCTTACAGCTCTCCTTGAGACTGTCCTCATTGGCCTCATAGGTCACTCGGACGTCGAGACAGTAGCATTTTGACTTTCTCTCGTCAAATACAATGAGATCCGGCTTGAAGACTGTCTGCTGTTTTGCAGTGTCTTCTGGCGGTTCTCCGGTGATGGGGCCCTCTCTAGTAGATTGCTCATTGAGAGGGACATTGAAGATAACTCCCGTTCGAGTTTGGTAGTTGAGATTGTTGAGAAGCTTCACGACTGATTTAAGAGCTTCGTCATGTCTGCTTGTGTGCTTTGATCGGATGGATTCATGGGGACAGCCACCAAGTACGTGGCTGAGACATTCCGGTGCCTCGCACAGAAAACGACATTCATCTCGAAATACGTGTTTTGATTCCGGGTTGTTGAAGCACCACCCTGCAGTGGCGCTTTGCAGTTTGACAAGTTTGATTAGCTGATTCGGTGGCACCAGGTTAGGCTTGTCAAGATGTCCGTTCGTAGTTGAGCCACCCACCACAAAATTCTTGTGACCCCGATTATCGGGGTGGGTGCACATGTTGAGAAGAAGTCGTTTCTGGTTGTCGCTGTCTTCAGGTAGTAAGACGAATACATTCTGTAGGCTCTTCCTGAAGCCATCGTGGGCGTACATGTCTTTGACAAACCAATTACGGGATTGTTTGAGTATGGTGGCCCTTGTCCAGAAGAGTCGTGGGATCTCAAAGCTCAGCTGAGTGATACCGAGTCCACCATTTTTGGTTGAAAGATGGAAATATTCCTCAGCTGTGTACTTCACCAGATGGAGAACTTTGCGAGTTGCTTCGCGGATTGCGCAATCAATATCGTCCAAGATGTTACGGACAAAATATTCATTCACGATGGAGTGAAGCTTACTTGGTATCACATGTTGTTTGATGAAGTAGAGCTTCTGATTGGCTGTGATGTTCGCTTTCATAATTTTGTTAAGCAACTCCTCCATCTCTTTTCGATTTGTTCTGTGCATACCATCCCGGGCGATGTTCACACCCAGGTACCTGATGGAATCTGCTTGCGGAATAGGCTTTCCGTTGATTGTGATGGTGATTTCTTGTGCACCTTTTCCTTCCGTTTTGAGTATTACCGACTTCGACTCATTGATAGACATTCCGATGGAGGAGTAGAACTCATTACAGATGTTGATGAGTTTCCGCAGATCTCCTTCGTTAGGAGCGAACAAAATGATGTCGTCCGCATATCCAATTGCCGGTAAGCGCCGACCTCGCTTTTTGATCTGGACTCCGATACCAGAATCTTCGAGTTGTCTCAGTAGTTGGTTGACCACTATGTTGAAGAGCACCGGACTGAGAGGGTCGCCTTGCTTGACACCTTGATTCAGGTTGAAGAATGCCTCTTCGCCCGATATCTTCATTGACGTACTGCAGCCGCGGTATAAATCCTTCAGGAAAGATATGCTTCCATCTGACACACCACTTGCTTCACAACATCTAAAGATTGTTTGGTGGTTGACGCTGTCGAACGCTTTCTTAATGTCCAAGGCGGCCATAGGGTGGTTTTTGAAGTTCTTTGCAACAAACTTGGTCACAGTTATGGCTTCAAAGATACCGTCACTTCTGACAAAACCCTTTTGGAGATTACTGAGTTGCACCTTGGTTGACATTCGTTCGGCAATGATGGCGGTGAGTGTTCGGTAAATGATCGAGCTGATGGTGATTGGACGAAAGTCCCCAGGGTCGGTGGAGTCCTTCTTGGCAATCAGAGTCGTGCGACTTTTCTTGAGATCGTCCGGAATGATGCCCACAATGAGGATGCAGTTCAGCAAAGTGGACAGGTGGTTATCGTAGTCCACGAGATCAGAGGCCTTGAAGTTGTCCAGCCCAGCGCTCGATTTGTTTTTCTTACGGAGGAAGTTGGTCACTTGCTTGGGGGTAGATGTAATGCAGCACATCCTTTGAGTTGAGTTCCGCAGTCTTAGTTGGAGTGAACTGAGGAGGATCGGTGGTCTTCTCGAAGATTGGTCTCCAGAAGCGGAAGAATTTCTGTGGATCCAATTTTTCACTCACATTTGTCTCACCGAAAACGATCTTCTTGTACAGACGCTTTTTGTCTGTATTCCATAGCATTTGATTCTGCGCAAATTCCGTCATTCCTTCCCTGCTTGAGTCAGAGAGTCGACTTATTTCCCATTCGTTTCGTCTTCGCCTTTGTCGGCCACGTCGCATTCGCTTTCTTTTCTTCCCCTTGTTGAGTCTACGCATTGTCTCAGGGTCACTTCTACCTTCAAGACTGATGATCTCAGCTTGAAAGGCTTCAAGGATTCCGTTGATGTGGTTGCGAAGATCGCTGTGAGTGATGTTAATGTCGCCTGAGTCAAGCTTGTCTGCAAGAATCAGAACCCTTTTTCTAAAGTCCGAGTCAGACAGATGAGAACATTCTTGTTTCAGAATATCTGGAGTAAGTTTGATCTCAGGGAAAGGCACTTTTGCTAGTCTTTTTCTGTCATTGAGAATCCTCCGATCAAATTTGTATTTGTTCTTAGGGCAGTTCCTTCGAAGGTGCTGCATAGTATTCTGGAGTTTTTCGAAAGTCTCAGGACATTTAGGACAGCGGAAGATGGATTCAACGTTGCAGTCTTCTTTAAGGTGTTTTATGAGACTGCTTGATGAGCCTTTGTTCTTTCGACATCTGGGGCACATCCAGTGTGTGTGGATTCGGCCTTGGGCAACAGAGGTTGGCACGATGGTGACGAAGTCGTAGTGAGAGCATGTCTTGATGTTGGGACATGTATGGGTGCAGGTAGCATGGACAGTGAAGTTGTCAAATGTTTCTGAGATTTGAGTTTCCCTTGGTTGTTGGTTGAGATGGTTGGGGGATGGGGCAGGATGCTCAGATGTATCATCCAATGAGATGTCGCTCATGTCAGATTCTGAGTTGTAGAAGAAGAAATCTTGATGTGTTGGAGTGTCGCTATGGTGGTGATGATGATTATGTACAGGTGGGGATGATAGATCACAGAGAGAGATATCACTCAGTGAGGAGGTGTCTAAGTTGAGTTGACATGTAGGGTCTGAGGTGGTAGTGGGGGATGGTAGTTCACCATCCATTCTCGTCATAGATCGTATTGACCTGCCGAATCTTGAGGAATCGCTTTCGGATTGGGCAGTTGGCTGAGAATGCTCCATGATTCACGTTCCCTTTACCGGCTTCTAAACAGAGGATGCAACACAGTTTCTCTGAATTACCCCTATGAGGGCAATCACGATAGCAGTGTTCTGTACCAGCGCAGTGGCTACAGATGCGAGGCTTAGAATCTAGTCTTTCTGGACAGCGAGTAGTGGTGTGACCTAGAGTGCAACAGTGACCACACTGTGGGATATCAAACGATTCTCGGCAGATGCAGTGAGTGTTGTCTGCAAGTTTGATCTTAGTATCTTTGTGTTTCCAAAAGATTGTGGGGTGTGTGCTGAGGATCAGATTCTTGTGATCCTTACCGTTCTTCTCAACTCCAATCAACGTACATTCACCAATCTCAGCTTTAACAGCATCAATGTCCAAGTACGTGACTAATCAACCAAATCATCAACGATGCGAATGTCAAATTACAAGATGCAAAACATTTTGTTGACAATTTTGTTTTGTTTTGTCAAAATATTTTATTTTAATTCTTTTTATAACGAATTATAATAATTTATATATCAGACATATAGTTAATTAATGTTTATTAAATGGGCATTTTATTTAGTGCTTTAGAAAGTTTGATAATGCAATTGTACAATTCCAAACATTTGAGATTTATTTTCGCAAAACATTTATAACCAAGAAAATAAGAAAAAGTGATGAAGCGAGAAATCCCCAAGCTAGAATAAATACCCAACACGACACAATACAAAATACAAACAAACACAAATTGTTGCTCGGAATCTTTTAAAAAACGAACCTAATTTTAAATTATTAACGAAATTTGTCTTAAGCGATCATGGGTTAGATTCACACTACGGAAATAATAGCCTATCAACTAATAGATTTTTATGAAAATACAGAAAATAATTAAAAATTAAAAAATAAATTTACTTTTTCACTTTCTGATAAATTTATAAGCTGTGCATTTTTTCAAGTATACCAAAAATGATAGAATGTTCTGAAATCATAACAAAAATGTTATTAGAAAATAATTTATTTATGTACCTTTATTATTGAAAAATGTGGACTAAATTGAATTTAATAAAAGAAAAAGACACAGGAAAATACCAAGATAAAATTAATGCAATTCAATTCAAATGTCAATGTTCATCATCATCTCTATCTCATCTCCACAATTGACAATCTCTAGAAGAATGTGAAGCAAACAAAATTAATGACCTATAGGTCTTTTAACGCAAGATTTTACGATCATTAGAACAAAAAGCCAAAAGTGTCCAGTTTTATTATATAAAATGAGAAACATTGAGATGGACATAAAAGAATGAATTCAACACACAGCACTGACCTGAACACCTCTCTATACACACAAACAACAGAGCAGAGCATTTAATGCCTAAATCAGATCTCACTCTGCACATTAAATTTTGCCCTCCAAAATGGTTCACTCTGCGTGTGTCAAGGCAAGTGCACATTCAGTCACAAAAGTACACACAGACACAGACAGACCGAGTGTCAGTGACTTACTCGATATCTCTCGAGAGTCGTAAAGTGAACTGAATGTGAGTTGCACAGGAGAAAGCATTCACGGTAATTTGATAAAAGTGAGAGGGGAATAATAGAGAGGAGATGATGTGCTAGCGATTTTTGTAGAGTGACCCCTACTGATAAAACCAGTCAAAGAATATTTAAGAGAAATTATAAACTTTGGAATTTTAAATAGAAGCAAAAATTTTTTTAAATTTTAAATTAGATTTAGTATTTCTGTTGTTTGTGTCACGCGAGTTCATAAACATTTGAGTTAGTGTTAAACCATTCAATGGACATTGTCTTGACCACTGAACACTAAGCTGCTGCTATAGGATAGTAGTTTATAACAGAATATTAAGGAGAAAGAAAAAATTTCTGTTTTAGTTTATATTAAAATCGAATTCCGAAAAGATTTGAAACTTTGTAAATTCTTTGTAAAGTATAGAAATTGAATTTTTAATAAATGGATCGAATATTGTAAGAAGAATTTAAATTTACAATGCTATGCTATATATGAATTTTGAAATATCATAGTTGGTTTATGAAAAATATTTATTTAAAAATATGAGAGCTTTGACCTTTTCTTTAAGAATCGAACCGTTATAAACGTAACTGATGAAAAGTCCAATTAAAAAGATAAGAATTTCCAGAAAAATAAAATCCACTGTAAGTATTGTCTATTAGTGGAAAGGTCAATTTAGTTTGTTAGCTCAAAGGTAAAATGGATATCAAAGTTACAAAAATAATGACTTTCTCTAAATGGCTTTCGGCTCGGTTCGTACGTTTAGTAGTTTGGGTCACTTGGTTTATTGCGCTGGAAAATAAATAGAGAGAAATGTGAGGAAATGGTTAGAAGGTGCTAATTAGGTGAGGCTGAGAGAAAGAGATGGGGAGAGGGAAAGGTTGGCCGGGAGATACTCGAGAAATGTCAATACCAGAGGCCAATGGCACTTTAAGTGTCAATGCATTGCATTTGGAAACAGAAGAAATAGGAGACATTAGCATTCAATTACTTGTCTCTGTATTTAAGTGAGAAAATGTTCGAGATGTGAAAGCAAATTGGCACTAATTATATTCAATTCAGTACCTCACACCAAAACACAAACACACGACCCTGCAATTCTGCTCGAATGAAGTTTCACATATTTACTGTTTTTATGAGAAAGAAATAAGATTAGAATTTAATTTGTTAAAATTGGCGAGATAAAAGAAGACAATTTGAGGAATTAATAAAACGGGCAGAGAAAAAATAGAAAGAAAATTGTAAATCGATTACAATTGAAACCATTAAGACGTCAGAGATGAAGATGAACTAATTAAAATCCAATTTTATAAAATATTGAATGTAAAATAAAAGTAAAATTTTAAATTTATCAATAAAGATAAAGTACTAAGCCATTTGTTTTGGACGTCCAAATATTATATTAAATTCTTGCACACTAGTGATGAGCACATATTTGTCATTATCACCTTAATCATTATCGTTTTTTCAATTTCCAAATGTTCATAAAGTTGCACTTCAATAACTGCTTGACAAGTTTTAAGTTTTTAAGTTTTGAAAGTCAAGACTTTTCATGTAGATAATCTCTAAATTTGTGCTCATTCATATACACGGTAAACCTATACTTTTGTGTAAATTAATTATGTGAAACTATTGTCCATGGAAGTCAATAATCAAAGTGAATTATATTTGACGATTCGATAATAACGATGACGACTGCATTCACTTGTGACCAACATTTGTAAAACATCATACGTTTGTTTGGTTTAATATTATTTGACGATCCTCAAAGTTGATTTTGACAGTTGAGAATGATGAGTTCAAAGTTGAGAAAAGCAAAACACTCACTTAAGTGAATTCAGTTAGCACTTTGAATGAGGTGAAAGTCAACTACTCACCCTTAAGTCTATTCAAAGGAAGTGATTCAAAATTTTTCAAAATTTAGACACAAACGTACAAACACATTTAGAGTAAAACTTAATGAACACACAAACATTAACTTGATTTACTTTAGAAATATCGTTGAGATGTGCTCTCGTATTCATGAGCACTGCTGTCAATTTGAGCAGACAAATGTTGACTGAATGCAAGTGAAGAGAAGTAAATGATTTGACAGAGACACAGGGAGAGAGGCAATGACTGCTTTGGCTATAACAAATCACCAAATGGCAGTTCTAATGTGTAAATGAGCACACAAACGCACCCCCAGTGACACCTTCACTAGCACTCTCATTTATTATTGTTAGGTAGAGTGAGAGGTAAGAAGATATAAAGTAAGAATTGCATTGCAATCCGAAGTGTAGAGTGAGTTTAGTAAGTTTGTTGCAATTTTATTAATAAATCAACACAAGTTTAAATATTTATAAATATGGAAAGTTTAAAAAAACATTTATGACCTTTTATTTAATAAAACACGTACATATGGTAAAGCTAAAATTCAAGTTATTAGGAAGTAAATGTAAATATATGAAGAAACATTGCACTAGTCGTATGAAAATTATTGAAAATGATTTATAATGTTAGTGTACGACAAAAAGACTAAGCTCTAGATAAGACAAGTCGCGGATTGCCAAACCGACAAAGACTTGTATTTGTAGAGGAGACTTGATTAGCAATTGATTGCGCATGCAGATTAACAACCAAATATTATTGATAAGACATTCTCAGACATCTGCTTTAGTCATTTATTTAAATTGAAGATAAAAATTTTTAAGAGATCATACATTAAAATATAATTTAGAAACCTTTCGAATGACTCAAAGTTATACGTGAAAAACAAACAAAAACACAATTCAATTTCATTGTAAACAAAATCAAAAGTTTTTAAAGTTCAATTTCAAAATTAAATTGCAAGGCTTGATTGTCCCGTGAGACAATTGAAATCTAAAAAGTTTTGAGTGCAATAAACAAAAAATATAATCGTTTATTGTTTCAATCATATAAATGACAATTGTCTCTCCAAAATGTAAAATGTTTCTCAATTGGACAATTTCAAACAAAACACAAAATGCCACATTTCAAAATGTAAAGTCTAGAATGGGAAAAAGTTTCTCTTTTCGAAAAATTAATTTTGACCGTACTCTTCAAACTTAGTCATTCAAGTTAATTAGAAAACAAATTAAATTAATTGTAAGTAAATTAGCTCAAGTTATATAACTTAACACTTTAAGCAAACTAAATTTAACACAACATTGTTAATTTTATTTAAATTACAACCTTTTTTTTTATTACTACTCTGCTAAAAGTGTTATATAATAAACTAAGTCTTAATCACATGTTAATGAAAAGCAAACAAACAAAAGCAAACAAGTGCGAAAACCTTTTGGAAAAGAAATTTGTTGGCATTCCTCGTAACTAGTAGAAAATGTATTATAGAAGTAAAAGTTAATTTTTAAACATGTCCTACAAACTAGTCTACGCTCAGTCACAAAAGTTGATGTTACGTTCTGTTGTGAGATGTGAATGGACTTTAAGAGTGTAGTCGTAGTGATATGAACGACTTCCTACTGGGGCCTGACGTGTGCCAACACCGCCAACCACCACATCACAACTTCCACAAAGGTTAGCATTACTTTGAGGATGGCGAGGCGCCAGGCGCCATCAGGTCAATAGGTGCTTGCACTTGAGTAACACACAGTTGGCTTATGGTTGAACAATCAGTCTTTTGGTTGGTTGACTTGCTCAATGATTACCAAACATAGAAACGCTAATATTTACACAACGGACTGTTTTCTTTAAACTCGTAAATATGTGCTTTGTAGTCTAGTAAGATTACGCCGACGCTTCGGCATTTTCACAGATCATTAATAGAGCAATTCAGAAGTGAAAATTGGCGCCATATTGGTTTGATAATATATTCAAAGAGAGCAAGGAAAGACCAGGAGATGAGAGTTGAGGGATCGAGGGCTCAAGACAATTTGTTTTAGAATTGAAGCAATTTAAGTCAAAAATTATAATGGAAAGCATTTTTTTAAACCATATGCATGCGATTTAATGATAAATGTTTGATGCTAACAGTAGACAAATTTAAAATTGTTTAATTAATTAAATTTAGAAATCAAGACAAGTTTGTAATGATTTATATATTTAAAATTTTTACCTTTGAAATCAAATGAAGACTAATCTGAGCAACTAATTACTAAAACCAAAACTCAATCAAACCTCTTGAAGCAAATAAACCCACAAATAATTATCCACAATGTTGACATTACACTAGCACCAACAACAAACCCAAACAGTTCCAAATGGAACACAATCACTCGGTCCAGTAATTATTAATGTAATTCAAATATATTTCCTTGAGTTAGTGTCAAGTAAACAATGAAAACAATCAAATGCAAAAACAATCGCCTTTCCCGTACTTGTCAACACCACACAAACAGAACATTATCACAACTTTCATTAACAAGATTTTGTCCTCTTCATCTTAATTATAATTGCAATTAGGAAGTAAAACTTAATTAATTTGTCACTTTTGTAGAGTGGCGAACAGTGGAAATGACAAGTGAAAGTGACAAATTAATTAGCAAACTAAGTGAGAAATCTTAATTGGGAGAACATTATTTAGATAATTTTATGATAAGAATTTTCAAATTATTTTAAAAAATTTTAAAATTTAACCTTTTAAAATCGACTGATTTGAGCATGAGCCTAATCAAGACAAATAAAATCAACACTAACAATAAAGTTAAATAAGAAATAACACGTCGCGGCGGCCATTTAATGAAGGTTTTCATACTGGGGGTTTGAGACCGTAGGATAATTCTTTGGGTTTTTCTGAGTAATTCTAGTCCAAAAAATCCATAACTTTATCGGCTAGTTTTCGAGTAATACTGTTCCAAAGATCGATTTTGTGTCATTTTTAGTCATTTTTGAGATGCTATATAATGGTCATATAATTTTTTGTTGGTACCCAAAATGTATCAATCTTATAGATCATATCATTGAGCATGCTATGCTTAAAAATAAATTTCCAAACTCAAATGGATATCGAGATATATGCAATTGAAGTTGCATTGTTGAAGCAGACGGCACATAGACAGACAGTACAAAGCAACCCAAACTTAAAAATCTTGAATCGGTTAGATCTCGAGATCCGATTTGTAGAAACATTTAGTTTTTTTGACATCGTATTCTTAAAGATATCATCTTTGGAATTGATACATTTTGGGTACCAACAAAAAATTATATGACCATTATATAGCATCTCAAAAATGACTAAAAATGACACAAAATCGATCTTTGGAACAGTATTACTCGAAAACTACCCGATGAAGGCGGGTACTTTTTTAGCCAGTTCTACTCAGGTGAATCCAAAGAAAATTTTGATATATCGATATTTCCAGTACGAATTTGGTCGGCGCGACGTGTAATTCAATCTAATTGCCTTCCTTTAAGTCATAAGTCTTTCAGCAATAAGAAATATCAAAAAGCTCAAAGATAGCAAACTTTTCTCTAAATAAAAATAAAGAAGAAGCTCCTTTCCCTTCTTATCTATCTATCTTATCTTAAAACTCGAATCTATTTACTTCGTAAATATCAAAGTTACTTTTTATCTAAACCATCCAAACAGAAGAAAAATTCGCGACTATTTCTAGCTCTGTTAAATAAGAATCAAATCCTTAAGACCAAATAAGTCTTCTTTTATTTATTTATACTTTTTTGTCTGACTGATTAGCTTGGAAATTGGACAACTATACCAGAAAATTGTCCAACAATAAACCGAAAAGATTATGATTATGATAATATGTACAATTATGATAAATGTTACAGGATGCAATGTAAAAGTTAAAGATTTTCAGTTTTATAAAGTAAATCACCTCGTATAATTCGTAGGGCGCTCAAAGTATCAACGATCTAAACGGAATTTATAGAATGCTTTACATTTTTTGTGAATTTAAGAAAAGCAATAAAACTATTTTAAAATATGACATGTAAGAATTGTAAAACAAAATGCAAATTGCGACAAAATGAAAGACCACACACATTTACAGTGATAAAAATATTGTGATATTAATTATCAAACCTTTATTTGATGAACCAAACGATACTTTATTATTGTACTACTATCTATAGTATCGATTTATATCTATGAAGAACAAAGGACAATGCTACACTAAACATTCGACGTTAAAAATAACAAAACAAAAAACCTTTGAAGAAAACAAGTAAAGACGACGTAAATGTCTTTTTCGGTAAGTTGTGAGAACAAGATGAAATTGAAAATCTTCCAAACAAACAAAATGTTTTATAAATTATTGGCGTGAGCGCGAGCGGAAGGCAAGGGACAATGGGTAGAGGGCTGCCAATCATGGTTTAATGGGTAACAGGAGCCTTGCTATGAGTCTGGCTCAGCTCATTGTTGTTGTTCCTTCGAACACACTCCCAACACCTCCCCTCCTCTTGCGATTGGAGTTGTAGACCACGATTGTGTTGATTCTTGGACGGCCACGGCCTCGGAGACCAGGAGCGATTGGGGTTGATTCATTGAAGCACTCCTTCAGTTGATCTTGATGGACCACTTTGAAGTTTCCATCTCTGTCCGTGATGCGATAGTTCCACTCTGAGTCGGTTCGTTGTGCCAGAAAGGGGCCTTTGAAACGAGGGCTTAGTTTACCGAATGCCTTGGGCGCCAGATCTTTCCAATAGACTTTGCGACCGTCTAGGTTCCTTTTCTGTGTCTTGAATGCGGCATCATAGCGTCGTTTTGTTTTTACCGCTTCCGACTGTATACTTTCTTTGACCTGGGCCCGAACTAGCTCTGGATCTAGACACGCTTGAGAATTTTCGAGGGAAAGTGTAGCGTCCACCTTTAACCTCGGGTGACGACTGTAGACAATCTCGAACGGCGCCTTCTTGGTGACTTTGTGCACCGTAGTCCTGTACGCCAGCAGACAGTGGCTCACCACTCTGTCCCAGTCTTTCGCTTGACTTGTGTTAGTGCGAATCATTTGCTCGAGCGTCCGATTGAACCTCTCGACCACTCCATTCGTTTGATGATGATAAGGTGTCGAAGGTCGAGCTTCGATGTCATTCGCCGCCAGGAACCGCTGAAAGTCTTTCGCATCGAACTGCGAGCCTCTGTCAGTCATAATCTGTTTCGGCACACCGAATCTATCGATGATATGGGACTTTATCCATTCGGTAGCCATTTGTGTCGTCGGGCATGACTCCACCGGTTTTGCCTCTGGCCATTTGGAGAATGCATCTTGAGCAACTAAGACATATGTGTTGCCTTTGTTTGATCTTGTAAACGGACCGAGCACGTCTATATGCCAACGCTCGAAAGGTTGATTCACTTCGGTCACCGTGGGTTTCATTTCGGCCTTGGGGATGTGTACATCTACTCCACAAGAGCATTTATGGCAGGCTCTTATGTGTGCTTTGAAGTCTTTGCTCATGTCTTTCCAGAAGAATCGGGAACGGGCTAATTCGAGGACTCTTTCCAGATGCAGATGACCATGTTCTTCGTGAAGCTGCTCCATCACTTGTTTTCGATGTTTTCGGGGGATTGCCAGTCTGTTCTTCCCGTCGCCGATAAACCTGAGTCGGCCCATTCGATCTGACATAAATTCCTCCGGGTTCTTTGTCTTTCGAAAGTAGATATCGTCTTGTTCCGATTAGTCCAACTCGATTCGGCAAATCCTACTCAAGTAGTCTGCATCGTAGTTGTCTTTTCCGGGGATATGCACGATCGTGTAGGGTTGGAATTCTTGCAATCTCAGCGCCATTCGTGCGAGTTTACCGTTTGCGGTCGACTTTGAGTTGATGAATTGTAGCGGTCGATGATCTGTCTCCAGCGTGAATCCACCACCAAGCAAGTAGTATTGCCACTTGACCAAGGCCCACAAAATTGCTGTTGCCTCCTGTTCGATTGTCGGGTAGCGTTTTTGAGTATCGTTGAACTGCTTGCTCGCGAATTCAATCACGTGTCGTTGACCATCAATTTCCTGTAACAGAACTGCCCCCATTCCCGAATTAGAGGCATCAGTCCTAACAATAAACGGACGGTTGAGGTCGGCTAATCTCACCACTGGCGGTTTGGTCAGTTCTTCCTTGAGGCGCTTGAATGCCGAGTCATGTTGTGGCGTCCACTTGAAAGCGAATTTGCCTTTTCCTTTGGTTGAGAGTTCTGACTTGAGATCGTACAGGCATTGGGCGATTGAACTGAAACACTTGATCAGCGCTCGATATTGGCCCGCTACCCCCAGAAACTGGTTTAAATCTTTCAAACACTTAGGAGTGGGAAAACTTTGCATCTTTTCTACCTCGGCTGACGTTGGACTGCGCTTGTTGTACCCGATCTTGTACCCCAGAAACTCAACTTCTGTTACTCCAAACTCGCATTTCTCCTTGTGAATCTTCAAATTCGCCTGTTTGAGAGCCTCGAACACTTTTTCCAAATGTCGCATGTGTTCTTTTAGGTTGGCCGAGAACACGATTATGTCGTCAAGATAGCATCGGACAAAAGGAAGGTCCTTGAGAACTTCGTCCATTAATCGCTGGAATGTTTGGGGGCCGCTATGCAGACCGAAGGGCATTCGTTTGAACTGGAACAGTCGATTTTCAAAGCGAAAGGCTGTTTTTTCTCTGTCTTCCGGATGAACTCTAATTTGATAGTAGCCCTTTCGGAGGTCCAGCTTAGAGAAGATTCGAGCTCCACTCAGTGTATCCATTATATCGTCAATCCGTGGCATTGGGTACGCGTCTTTCTTGCTGATCCGGTTGAGAGGCTTGTAATCGATCGCAATTCTTGTTGTGCCGTCCTTCTTCTTTACTGGCACCGTGTTGAAGGCCCAAGGACTTGTGCTGGGTTCGATCACGTCCAGTTCGATCATCTCTTTTATTGCTTCTCTTACTTTGGGGAGGATATTCTTCGGAATCCTGTATCTCGGCATATTGATCGGTGCCGCTTCGGTGTCACATCGAATTCTGTGAGTCACTAGATCTGTATCGCCCAACCCTTTGCTCATGAATTCCCATTTTCGGAGGAAGGACGACAGTTATGGAAGCTCTGGAGTCTTTACAGGTTTCTCTTCCTCGAAATCGTCCCAGATGTCCTCGATAATCTCGTCGCCGCCACATGGGAGAATGCTAAAGATCTGTTCGATGTCCCGCCTTGGCTCGGTCTTGACTGGGTTCTCCTTCTTGTAAATTGTAATATTTTTCCCATCTTCTCTGTGGAAGATGATCTCTTTAGTGTCGTGGCCGTCACTGATCATGGAGCACTTTCTGGTGAACTCTCTCCCCAAAATGGCCAAGTTGGTTTCGTTCACATAAGCTTCGATCCGCATGGACTGTCCGTTGACTTCCATGATGAACCACCTCGGAGGTGAACTTCTGATCGGATGACTTGTAGCAGAGCAGAATCGAACTGTCAGGTCTGTTTCATGGAAAAGCTTTAGCGGTAGTAAATTCTTCTCAGCCCCTGTGTCGAACAGCATTGGTACGTCTTTGTTGTCCACTTTTGTCTTTATCCAAATCCCGCTGTTTTCTTTTCCTGACTTGGTCGAATTAACGTCTGGTGTTCGATCCACGTTGTAAAGCTTTATGGTACCGTCATCCTTTGAGTGTTCTTCCATAGTAGATACTTTGTACTGTTCGAATTTTTTATTTTCGTTCTACAAGTTCGGGCTCGACACATCGTCTGAGACCAAATTCACATTTGGGCGAGAATAGCCAGTGCCACGGTAACTTGAACCACGGTTCGCGGCACCTTGATAGCTAGCCTGCTGGCTTTCTTGGAAAGCGAAAGTTGATCGTTGTGCTTGGGCCGTGGTGTTGCTTAGTCCGTGGTTTCTACTTCTGGCTCGAAGGGCGTCGTCCGTTTTGGCATGACCCAGCTTCACCTCACAATAGTCGGCGAAAGTGTCCAGCGTTTGGCCATCGGTACGGAGATATTCTTCCTGAAACCGTCTTGGAAGCTTAAGATAGAGAAGCCCCACAATCGTCTGCTTGAAGTAACCGTCGAATGGCTCTGCTCGGTTCTTAATGGAGCGCACGTGTGCGATAAGGTCGATCCAATCTGTCATGCTTGGAGAGTCAGAAAGCGCCGCCAGTTGTTCGACACGGTCTTTCACTTCTACCTCTTGACGAATTGAGTTAACGTACCGATCGAAGAATCGGTCTCGGACCACCTTAAGATCCGGGTTGGCGGGATTGATGTCGGCCAGCAAATCGAGGTCACTCTCTTGTACTAAAGCCGCTCTGAGGCGTCTCAGCTTTTCGCGAGGTCCCATCTTGTTGTTATTGAGGACTAGGTCTTCGTACGCGCACCAAAACGGCCGAAAGTCCTTTCCCGAGAACGACGGTAGCTTCTCCGGACCAAGTCCGCCTGTCCAGGACTCCTTGAGTGTTCGGCTCGTTTCAGCTAGGGTTTCACGGTCGTCTAAAAGACTCTCCATTACGCTTGTGGAGTTCCACCATGGTGTCCTTGCACACTTTAGCGCATTCGGCATTTGCATAGGTCTTCGCTCGCGCCTCGAAGTCGTCATATTTCTTTTGCGCTTTCTTGATAAGACTCCTGAGGGTTGAAGTCGCCGGGTTTGGTTCGAGTTCGAACTCTACGAAAGCCAATTCGACATCGAACTGCAGATCTGAGAGCTCTGCAGCCTTGCCACTCTTGGTCGGTTGAGAGGGCTGCTTGGCCGAAGTAGTTCCTCTTGTTTTCCCACCTTTGGAACGTCGAGCTTTGACCGACTGTTGTCGCTTGCCACTTGGTGATTTGTCGCCATTTGGGGAGACTTCTTGAAAGCTAAGACTTGCCTGCTTCTTGGAACGAGCACGGCCTTTCTTGGGCTTCGTCATGAGAGTTGATTAGGTGGAAGACGCCTTGCAAAGAAAGGAAGAATCGGGTTCAAGGTTACGCGGAGCGACCACCTCTGAGATGCCTTGGACAAGACTTGGAGCGGTCTTGGACGATCTTGGAACGGTCAAATGACCACCGCTGCCACCATATTGGCGTGAGCGCGAGCGGAAGGCAAGGGACAATGGGTAAAGGGCTGCCAATCATGGTTTAATGGGTAACAGGAGCCTTGCTATGAGTCTGGCTCAGCTCATTGTTGTTGTTCCTTCGAACACACTCCCAACAAAATTAAATTTATCTATCGTTTTTTTGGAAAAAGAAAAAAGGACGAAGCCATAGGATGATTAATAATAATAAAGACATTACGAGGACGAACAAATATATCAAACAGTAGGGGGCGATATTAGAGATATTGAGACAGACGGACCATTTCATGGGATGAGGTTCAATAAATAACTCAACACTACAAAGATAGTAACGTCTTCTACTTACAGCACATTTATTAAACTTTCTAAACAACTCGACTTGTACATTCAAAAATATATCAAAAGAAAACATGTCTGGTCAAACATGATTTAGTGGAACCAAAAAAACTATTGAGACATCAATAAACAGACTTTCATTTATAGATTTGTGATCATAGCATAAAGTTTCTGTACTTAAATATAGACTTTCTTAAGAAATGTTGTATAGTAACCTTTTGAACTGGAACATCTGAAATCATGAATCTTAATCAATAAGAAAAAATCTCACAAAGAACAAAAATGTGCATATAAGAATTTGTGATTTTATTTTGAAAACCATTGAAGCAAGAAACTAGATAAGGTCGAAATGACCGAAACATATTATTTATAAATTTGAACTTATCGATGTATTTAGTTTAATGATTTTGAGACAAAAACAAAAAATAGAGAATTTTTGAGAAATGTTGTAGAATTTGATTTTTAAAATTTTTAAAATTGGAAACCTTTTGAACAAACTAAATGCATTCAACCCAAAAACCCTTAAACTATCCCAAAATAGCACACAAATCTCACACAGCATGACATCATCATTGTGATCATTTTCATTCAACAACAACAACAAATATTGTTTATCGATTGTCAATCATTAGACAGACAGAAATCTTTATGGAAATGTCTCAATCAACATTACGGCATCGTTTGTATGTTAGTAAAGTAAGGAAAGCGCCTTGTATTCTTGTAAATCATTGAAGCGATTCGATTTAGGAGAAAAGAACTAAATTCAAAAACATCATAAATCAATAAGAAACCATTTATTTTATGACTAAATGTTAAGAAAAAAAATGAATTCAAATTCAATTGAAATTATAATAAATTGATTTTTAATCATAAACTTTTGGGAGTCATTCACAAAAGAACGATACTCTAGTTTTAATGTCAATAAAATATATTACCTACTTATCGCATATTTAGTAGAACATTATTAATTCTCACATTAAAACTAGTATGAGCTGTAATCAAAGGCTCGAAAATAAATGTATTTATTTATGAAATGTGCAGAGACCTTAAACGAGCCGCCAAAATGAAACAAATCTTCACTATCTTTTCAACACAAAACAAAAATTCTATTCATAAAGTATATATGGAATATTATTAAAATAAAATTAACATTAATCAATTGTTATTGATTATTTGTTGTTTGCTCTAACTAATATGGAATTGCTAATATCACAAATTTAAAAGTAATATCGTTGATAAAAGGATTCACTAGTAATAAAACTTTCCATTACCTTAAAGAATATTTCTTTATATCCTAAAAATAGACTTTTTACTAAATAAAATTTCAATAAAGAATTGATTTATTTACATTTCTCCTTAAAAGATATAAATTTAAAAATTCTTTTAAAAATTTCCAAATTCATTCAAGAATTCGATTTTATACTAAATAAACACAACTCATAGAAAATTATATAAAATAATGAAAAGTTTATGAAACTAACCTTTTAAGAAACAGAATGCTGATGAAACTTCATCATTGATACGTTACAATATGATAAATTGTCCTAAAAATATAAATGAAAAAAAAATTAGTAAGAACATTTAAATTTAAATTATTATAAAAATAGCAGCATTTTTACGAGAGGAAAACTATCAAGGCCATAAAAGTCGTGTCCAAAAGTGAAATTTTGCGTGAATACAATTCCAAAAGATTAAGAATTGTATTACAGTGTTTTAGAGTAAACTTTTTTAAAATATAAAAAGCGGATTAATAAATCTCAATTTTAATACACCCGATTATGATAATAAATTGAAACTATGAACAAATTACCCAATTGCATAACATCACAATGAATAAAACAAATTAGCCCAAATTCCGCAAATCCCACACACATTTTGAGATATTAATAATCATCATAAATCATGTTGTAAGCTTTAGGTGAAAGCAAAAGTCTAAACATGAGTGGGCCATTCAGTACAAGTGATAAGTGATTAACAAGAGGCAAAGCTATTACGAGATATGCAATCCAAAGTCCTGTCCATAAATGACAGACCATTTGGGTAATTAGTGATCCTGTTTTTTCTTGTTCGCTCGAATGTCTTTTTCTCTTGCTCATTCATAAAGGCAAATTAATTAACGAAAGCGAAATCTTGTTTGGGAATGAACAAAAGTCGAAAGAGATTGTTTGGTTTGAGTGTGCAGGGGATTTTCCCTCGTTTACGGAGAGTTATCGGACAAATCAATGAGAGAGAAAGACAATTTTTTTGCACTAATAAACGACGGAACTAATCGTTTAACGCATCCAACACAAACAGCAACACAATCATAAACCATTAGCCTAAATCAGTACATCCACTACATCCAAACTAATACTGATTGAACTCGTAATTTAACTCACTAAAATGGGTCTTTCCATAAAGGACATAATCGAGTACTTCAAATCGTCTCTATTGAATAAATTTTTTTTGTAGAAAAAATCAAAATATCAAACCATTCCTCTTTAATCACTAAATGATCATGTTTAAATTATTTAATTAGCAAATCCACAATGCAAAGATAAACGTTTACTTAATTGCCAATTAACAAATCAAATAACCAAGAGAGATAATTACAGATACTAGGCAAACAAGAAAGTCTCCAATTAAATTCATTTATTTTCTTTTCAAACCTAAAACAGATTCAATTTGCAAATGATGAGTTTAATGGTTTCTAATTAAAAATTTAGGATTCTCCAAATTAAAAATCAAAACACGAAACAAAAGACAGTAATTCAAAATACTGCTTTTCCATGTTTGATTTTATTGAAATTAATAATAAATCATCAATTGTTGTAAATTTTTAATCAAAATGTCATTTCATATTTGAGCGACTCTTTGTTTTAGAGAAATTTATAATTAAATATTTATTAAATTAATTTGTAAAGGAAACAAGCATCAGAGAGAAACAATTGAAAAAGAAAACCGGACAAATGCATTATCAATAATAATTTAGCAAACAAACAAACAAAACTGACATTCGCCGGAAAATGATTTTGAAATTGGAAATCAAATATTAATTGAACAAATAATCGTAATTGTGATTAATTTTGTAATTTTTCAAACAAATATGTTGAAACCTTCTAAAACTCTAAATTAGAATAGGAAACAATGAAGGGGAAATGGTAATAAATCTTAAACATTGTGCCTTAATTGCCACCAAATTAAAAGTTTAGAAATTTGTATTAAATTAGACAAATACAATTTCAAACTGCTGAATGTAGAACACGGAAATGTTATTGTTGATTTTGTTTGACCTTTCCAAAAAAAATATGTTCCATTGCTAAATCAAAATGGAGGAACTTTTGTTCTTTATTCTTATACAAATTATTACAATGTTGAATAATTTATTTGAACACATTTTTAAAATACGAAAGAAAAGTTAATAATTTTTACTTTGTAAATATTTAACAATGTAAAAACAGGATGTTCCAAAAAACATCTAAAATATAAAAATAATGACTAAGAATTCAACAAATTTTTTTAAACCTAATAAGAATAGTAGTTCGTAAATATTTAAATTAACAATAAAATTCTTGGAAAATTTCTGAATATATCTTTCGAGACACAAAAAACTTTTTCAGGAAATTGCTTTAAAACACTCTTTTGAATCACTTTCTTACATTCCAAGGATATCTTTATATGATCATGGGACTTGGTCACATGTATTTCATCATTACCGTAAGAATGAATACATTTCTACTATTTGAATGCATTCGGAAAGTTACTCAAATCACCGAGTGGTCTTATTTTTTCAATGGATTATTCGATTCGAAGAACGTACTTTATGAAGCACCCCGTAATTAGGCATACTTTCCGTTTTGCATTAGCATTAGGGACACAGCATGCGTTACTAATTGTGTGCATGCTTTGACTTTTGCTTTTCTTCTTCAAGAAAAAACGTTGCCAGATTCAGCATATTTTAAAACCAAGACCATATGTCTGTAAACACATTTGGACATTTCAACGCACATTACTCGTATTGTGGCACAAGGTGGTTCAATATGTTTATGAACAATTTGACAGGTTTGCAAATTAGAATTTTATTGAGAAATTTATTGAACCAACTTTAGAAAGCATGACCGATGATGATCACATTTTGTGCATCTCAAGATCGTTTTGCTTTTTCGTTCGACTAAAACAAACAGTCCGGCTAAATTGAGTTGGCATGTGCCCGCACTTGGAAAATGTTGATTCGATCTATGAGCAAAAGTGACTCACTGCACACAGTCCAGCTGGTCAGCTCACTGAGCACTAACATTCAACATGGTCAAGGTTAATGGGTTAATCGTTCCTTTGCAGACTAAAACAAACTAAAACAGAAGTCCATCTGTGTTTAGAGTCCAAACTTCTAAAAGATCGATTGCTTCAATTATTGAATTATTAAAGCCTAAATTAGCTCAAATTGGGTCACTAACCCAAACGAGCCCATCCCCAATTGACCAAATGTTCAATTAGTCCATTGGTCAGTCAAATTGGTCTTGTCGCACTTGATCGCGATTTGCCTTTGAATGCAGCATGTCTGTGAACTTGTGGGTTTAATTAAGGTCCTTTTGTCGGTGTTTTGACTTTTACAGCTCATTAGTCGCAGTCCCCTTTCTCGTCCAAGTGCTAATTAATGTCCTACACCACTGTCCATATGTCAATAGTCAGTGTCGCTTGTTCACTAGTCCCTACTGTCAGTAGCGTACAAGTTTCCAATAGCACACCATTTCCTGTCAATTTCTCTTTATATGCTAAATTGTGTCATTACGTGTCGAAAGCTCATGGACTGTCCCATTGTCTCGAGTATTGATCTATGCAAAACTAATGGATATTTGTGTATGCGTGATGTACAATCATTAGGTCAATCATTCGAAATTGTACATCAAATAGATTTCGATCAAATGAATTTCGATCATTTCCTTTATCATGGGGATTTGCACAGATGGCAAAATAAAACTAATGATAATGATGAATGATGCAAGACGGTAAGAGGAAATAATTTAAATAAAATTTGAAATCACTTTTTAATGTAAAAATTATTCAAATAACTAAATCAAAATTATTAGAGCGAGACTGGAATACGGATAGCGATTGAGGAATGAGGTTTACTAAAAGAAACACTGAAAGCACCTTAAATATTTAAACATCTCAAATTCTAAAAACAAGTTCTGTTTATTGTCCAGAATATTCTACAAGGAAACTCGAAATTTTGCACATGAAATACCCAATTTAAAAAAACTCAATTGTTTACAAATACAACTCTAGTAGACAAGAACAATAACAACAACCTAACAAGACATCTCACTTTGTGTTCATCATCTCTCAAATTAAGATTAATGACCATTCACATTCAAAGTGTAATGGTTTGACTCACTCAATTGGAACACTTTTGGGTGCTAAACTCAAAAACACGAACAAAACTCAAACATTTCAAGACAGTAAAACCACTTTCACTTATTATCTAATTAAAAAATTATTTTCCGTATCTTAATTCATTATATAACAAATTAGGTATTGCAAAAAATACTTAATACAAGTACTATTCATATAAAGCGTTACTATAGCAAGAAATTTATGTAATTTTTTTTATTCACTCACGCAATCTCGCAAGTGTTAATTCTGCCTTGTGTCTTAATGTCTTAATTTAATTTGCACCCTCAGTCACAGTCAAATCAAAGTCCAAACCACAAATGGTCCATTCATAGAAGCAGTAAATAACTCAAGTGTGCAATGGTACAGGGTGATGCTAATTGATGGGTTTAGGGAAATAATTGTGACTTTCACTTTATTTCCGCTTCCTCGCACATTAACCACGATTAGGGTCACCCTGTGTCCCACAATTGCACAATTTCAATTAGGCATATATTGAAGTGAATTACATAATTGAATCGTATGTATAATACTTTTGTATTTTTAGATTCAAACCGAAATGATGATTTGTCATATGCAAATTTGTGTTCTTTTTGGAGAATATAATTTGGGGGTTGGTGTGATCTAGTTTGTTATTAGGTTATAATTTGATTTTTGTGCTTTTCTGTGACTGTCTGAATGAACTCAGTCTTTTGAATGAAAATGAATTCACGAAGTTTTCAACTTTTTCAAGCCTCGTTGAACACAGAAGAATAGTTGAGTTTATTTAGAAGGCACATGAACACACTGAGAGATAGTGAGAGAGCATGTGGGCCACTCGCAAAATCAATTACCGAAATGATTGAGACATACAACAGAGGAAGAAAGTGAAGCTCAAATTGAAATACAGAAAAAAGACAGAAAAGAGGCCAATCGATTGGGTCAATTTGTTGTGGATTGAATGGACAGTTTGCGTGTTTGAGTTTGAAAGTGAAATCGAATAATTCGAGTCACATGTGTGCTAACGTGTCACGTTTCGAATGTCACACAAAATTGTCAATTGACAGTTGTGAGTCATGAACGAGCTGTAATTGACTTGACATTGTTTTATGCTCGGTAGTACAAAAGTTTGATTTAGGTTGGAATTTTTAAAGGGAAAATATAGATTTAAAACATCAAAAATTTTGAGTTTAAAAAAATCTCTTAAGCTTAAACTAAATTTTAGTTATTTTCTATTTTCACCAAACAACAACAAATCACAAATTTTCAAAAGCGCGGAAATTTCTAATTAGAAACTGTGCAATGAACAAAACCCTTGCATTGCATCCTTTTGCAACCAAACCATCTAACAGACATAACAAAGCAACCAATGATTGCACCCCAATTGCCCCTCACCCTGTCACCACATGTAATGCATCGTAATCCTTTGTCCCCACATTGAATGATGACATATTTCAACAGCATCGCACAACATGACAAGCAGAATTAATCACACTCGAGCAGATGCACCACAATCACAAATGACAACTCGTTTCGAAATCATGAAACATTCAGACAAGTTCTATTTCATCCACAATTTCATGTTTATTCAAGCACAACAAAACAAACCATCACTCATCACTAAATCATTTATGAAAGTTCAAATCATACATTTTGAAACTTAAAATTATATAAATAATATACCATTTCAAATTTAAAAAATTAAAATTCTGCTGTGCGTCCTTCCGTCACACTTTAATTCGATAATGTTGTAGAAAGTTCGATTGTTGCATTGATTGTTGATAGAAAGGAAAATGGAGGAAATGGCAGAAATTCGATTTGATTGTTGAGAAAAATTTTGATATTTGAATGAACTGACTTTGTCATGAGAATGCAAAATGTTTAGGTGATAAGTTAGTTCTTTAAAAGATTAGGTTAGGTGGTTTTGGTGGGTGTTGGGCGTTGTTAGGTTTAGGTTAGGTTAGGTTAGGTGGTTTTTTTTGATTTGAAATATCTTTTAATTAGATTAGGTTAGGTGGTTTGGTGGGTGTTGGGCGTCGTTAGGTGTAGGTTTAGGTTAGGTTAGGTGGTTAGGTGGGGGTTGGGCGTCGTTAGGTTTAGGTTAGGTTAGGTTAGGTGGTTAGGTGTGGGTTGGGCGTCGTTAGGTTTAGGTTAGGTTAGGTTAGGGTTAGATGGTTAGTGGGGTGTTGGGCGGCGTTAGGTGTAGGTTTAGGTTAGGTTAGGTTAGGTGGCTAGGTGGGGCTTGGGCGTTGTTAGGTTTAGGTTAGGTTAGGTTAGGTTAGGTTAGGTTAGGTTAGGGTTAGATGGTTAGTGGGGTGTTGGGCGGCGTTAGGTGTAGGTTTAGGTTAGGTTAGGTTAGGTGGCTAGGTGGGGCTTGGGCGTCGTTAGGTTTAGGTTAGGTTAGGTTAGGTTAGATGGTTAGTGGGGTGTTGGGCGGCGTTAGGTGTAGGTTTAGGTTAGGTTAGGGTTAGGTGGCTAGGTGGGGCTTGGGCGTCGTTAGGTTTAGGTTAGGTTAGGTTAGGTGGTTTGGTGTGTAGTTGGTGTCGTTAAGAGTAGGTTTAGGTTGTGTTAGGTGGATTGGTGGTTGGTTGTCGTTGTTCCTAAAGTGATGAGATGGTGAGTTGAGTGATGTGAGGGGGTGGGGTGCCGTTGGCAGCTAGCTGCCAACGGTTTCATACTAAAGTCCCAGAGGCAAAACGTTAGTTTTGCGGGACTTGTACGAAATTCAAATTTAAAAATTAATGTTACAAGTGCACTTTAAAATGAAACAGAATATAAGTTTGAATTTGGAATTAATAAATGATTCATCATCTGAGCATGTTCACAGACAATGTTTAATATTTTACAAATTGAAATAAATTATGAAATATAAACCTTTTGCCCTTCCTGACTTGAATTAGATAAACAGGATGTGACTAAAGAGTTGTTGTAAATTATGAATTTATGAATATTTATTATTCATAAAGACATGAACATCCACCCTGTACTGAATTAACACTGAATAAAACATTACGCCTAAAACACTAATTTTAAATACAAAAATATTATTTGAATTCCAAATGTACATTTCCATATTTGTAAAAAACGAAAAGCTTATGAAAACATGAATAAATACTAAATCAAACTGACTTTTGAATTTCATGAGACAAAAACACTAATCTTTTAGGCTAATGTTTTCATCGGAAGCATTTTTGTTTGTATATGAAAGTAAAAAAGTTTGACTGGAACTTGTCCTTGTTTTTGTATTCAACTTTCGATTCAAAAATAGTACGATTTCTGTGCCTAAATTTGGCTCGTTCGGATTTACTGTTCAATAGAAAATATTCCGTTCACTAAAAGTGTGAGTTGAGTATTGTAGTTCACAAGAAACACATAATTCTAAATTTCCAGACAAAATCTACACTACAAATTAAAATAATAATAAATCAAATAGGAAGTATAACAAGAAAAGATAAACAAAATAAATAACGAGACGACTAGTTGAGGGAGAAAATAGTTATTTTATTATTTATTGCATTTAAAATTTGTAAAAAAAATAAAACAAACTTCTCATGCGGGGTGTCGTTTATAATACAATTGAGAGACTAAATTGAGAGACTAAAGTGAGAGACTAAGCACTAGACGACATTACACAACAATCTAGTGTTGCACAGGTACAGCTTACCGTACCAGAGCGTATAAAGTGAGAGACTAAAATGAGAGACTAAATGAAGAGTGAATGAGAGACTAAATTGAGAGACTAAAATGAGAGACTAAATTGAGTGATCAGTTATAATATATCGATGCATATAATAACTGTTATAACAGATTTGTAAGATCTGTCATATGCTTGATGATTGATGGCTTCTGATGGTTTCGTGTGTGGCAGTTTATAAATTGTGGAAGTTAACAATAGAGTGGCTTGAGGCTTGAATTACAGAAATTAACTTTAATATGCAGGCGCGACTTCATGAGAGATTGGTTGTGAAAATGATGTGAAATTGGTGGCAAAAGGAGAGATGGAAGGGGAACTGCTTCTGGATCAAGTCAATCAAGAGTAAAACGGAAAATCTGGCATAAAAGACTAGCCAATAAGTACAGAGAGCCGTGTATAGACTCAAAATTGGTTAAAATATCTGTAAATCAAATAAACCAAACAAAATATTATATAATCAAGTCCAGATGGTAAAACAAAAGGACAGAGAGCCATAAAAAGACTCAAATTGATCAAATTACCGGTAAATCTAATAAATCAAACAAAAGATTATATAAGCAGGTCCAGATGACCAATCAAAATGGACCAAGAGCCATAAAAAGACTCAAATTGATCAAATTATCGGTAAATCAAAATCCAAACAAAACATTATATAATCAAGTCCAGATGACCAATCAAAATGGACCAAGAGCCATAAAAAGACTCAAATTGATCAAATTATCGGTAAATCTAATAAATCAAACAAAAGATTATATGATCAGGTCCAAATGACCAATCAAAATGGACCGAGAGCCATAAAAAGACTCAAATTGATCAAATTATCGGTAAATCTAATAAATCAAACAAAAGATTATATGATCAGGTCCAAATGACCAATCAAAATGGACCGAGAGCCATAAAAAGACTCAAATTGATCAAATTATATGTAAATCTAATAAATCAAACAAAACATTATATAATCAAGACCAAATGACCAATCAAAATGGACCAAGAGCGATAAAAAAGACTCAAATTGATCAAATTACCGGTAAATCTAATAAATCAAACAAAAGATTATATGATCAGGTCCAAATGAAAAATCAAAATGGACCGAGAGCCATAAAAAGACTCAAATTGATCAAATTACCGGTAAATCTAATAAATCAAACAAAAGATTATATGATCAGGTCCAAATGACCAATCAAAATGGACCGAGAGCCATAAAAAGACTCAAATTGATCAAATTATCGGTAAATCAAAATCCAAACAAAACATTATATAATCAAGACCAAATGACCAATCAAAATGGACCAAGAGCCATAAAAAGACTCAAATTGATCAAATTACCGGTAAATCTAATAAATCAAACAAAAGATTATATGATCAGGTCCAAATGAAAAATCAAAATGGACCGAGAGCCATAAAAAGACTCAAATTGATCAAATTATCGGTAAATCAAAATCCAAACAAAACATTATATAATCAAGACCAAATGACCAATCAAAATGGACCAAGAGCCATAAAAAGACTCAAATTGATCAAATTACCGGTAAATCTAATAAATCAAACAAAAGATTATATGATCAGGTCCAAATGAAAAATCAAAAATGGACCGAGAGCCATAAAAAGACTCAAATTGATCAAATTATCGGTAAATCTAATAAATCAAACAAAAGATTATATGATCAGGTCCAAATGACCAATCAAAATGGACCGAGAGCCATAAAAAGACTCAAATTGATCAAATTATCGGTAAATCAAAATCCAAACAAAACATTATATAATCAAGACCAAATGACCAATCAAAATGGACCAAGAGCCATAAAAAAGACTCAAATTGATCAAATTATCGGTAAATCTAATAAATCAAACAAAAGATTATATGATCAGGTCCAAATGACCAATCAAAATGGACCGAGAGCCATAAAAAGACTCAAATTGATCAAATTATCGGTAAATCAAAATCCAAACAAAACATTATATAATCAAGACCAAATGACCAATCAAAATGGACCAAGAGCCATAAAAAGACTCAAATTGGTCAAAATATCTGTAAACCAAATAAACCAAACAAAATATTATATAATCAAGTCCAGATGGTTAAACAAAAGGACAGAGAGCCATAAAAAGACTCAAATTGATCAAATTACCGGTAAATCTAATAAATCAAACAAAAGATTATATGATCAGGTCCAAATGACCAATCAAAATGGACCGAGAGCCATAAAAAGACTCAAATTGATCAAATTATCGGTAAATCAAAATCCAAACAAAACATTATATAATCAAGACCAAATGACCAATCAAAATGGACCAAGAGCCATAAAAAGACTCAAATTGATCAAATTACCGGTAAATCTAATAAATCAAACAAAAGATTATATGATCAGGTCCAAATGACCAATCAAAATGGACCGAGAGCCATAAAAAGACTCAAATTGATCAAATTATCGGTAAATCAAATAAACCAAACAAAACATTATATAATCAAGTCCAAATGACTAATCAAAATGGACCAAGAGCCATAAAAAGACTCAAATTGATCAAATTACCGGTAAATCTAATAAATCAAACAAAAGATTATATGATCAGGTCCAAATGACCAATCAAAAAGGACCGAGAGCCATAAAAAGACTCAAATTGATCAAAATATATGTAAATCGAATAAACCAAAAAAAAAATATTATATAATCAAGTCCAAATGATTAATCAAATTGGACGAAGAGTCATAAAAAGACTCAAATTGATCAAAATCCTTGGTAAATCTAATAAAACAAATGAAAGATTATATGATCAAGTCCAGATGATCAAACAAATGGACCGAGAGTCACAAAAGACTCAAATTTATCAAAACATTTGCTAATTAAAACTAATAAACGAGTATTCTTCCTATAAATACTATGAACAAGACTGAAAACATTACTAATCTAATGTGAAATGACGAGATCGGTAAAACGGGGAAAGGAATAGCGGGCTAAAAGGAATGGGGGTACCAATTGTTTCTTTCTTCGTGAATACATCAGCGAAAATACAGCAAAAGTTGGCTTCAGGTGGGTAGAATAACGAAATTTGTGAGTGGTTGATTGGAGTTGTGTTGAACAGTGTAGTGGAAATAGTGTTGACTTTGGGAGGGTGGGTGGGGATTTTTTTGTGGTTGGTGGCAGATGGCGTGGGAAAAGTAGAGGAGGTTGTTGGCTTGAATTCGGGTGATTCTTGAGGTAGTTGAGTTGACGATTGTGGAGCGATTGTGTTGAGGTAGTGGGTGTTGATTCACGTGGTTGGTGATGAATCAAATAAGTAGGGACACAAAATAATAACCAAAAGTGATTGCACACAGGCAACACGAGGGGAAAACGTAGTGTTACTCACTGGTACACGAATCGTGATTCCCAGAGTGTCCCACAGAATTGGGTGAATGAGATAAACTTGCCAAAACGAAAATCAAATCAAAAAAAAACTTGCAGAAAACGAGAGCAAGAAAAAGAATCGTAAAAGACAAGAAACTCAATGAATGTTTACTCGGTGGTGGACGCCGGACAAGTGAGAGGTGCTGTGTTGTTGCTGTTTTTGAGCGTGAGAGAGTTCGACACACATGTGCAGTGTGGTTGGCATATCACAAGGATCAAAGGTCAAGAGAGCGCAGATGGTGTAATGGCTTCAAGGATTTCTTAGAATCGACTTGTGGTCGGTAATTTTTTGTGGTTGGTGGCAGATGGTGTGGGAAAAGTAGAGGAGGTTGTTGGCTTGAATTCGGGTGATTCTTGAGGTAGTTGAGTTGACGATTGTGGAGCGATTCTGTTGAGGTAGTGGGTGTTGATTCACGTGGTTGGTGATGAATCAAATAAGTATGGACACAAAATAATAACCAAAAGTGATTGCACACAGGCAACACGAGGGGAAAACGTAGTGTTACTCACTGGTACACGAATCGTGATTCCCAGAGTGTCCCACAGAATTGGGTGAATGAGATAAACTTGCCAAAACGGAAATCAAATCAAAAAAAAAAAAAAACTTGCAGAAAACGAGAGCAAGAAAAAGGACCGTAAAAGACAAGAAACTCAATGAATGTTTACTCGGTGGTGGACGCCGGACAAGTGAGAGGTGCTGTGTTGTTGCTGTTTTTGAGCGTGAGAGAGTTCGACACACATGTGCAGTGTGGTTGGCATATCACAAGGATCAAAGGTCAAGAGAGCGCAGATGGTGTAATGGCTTCAAGGATTTCTTAGAATCGACTTGTGGTCGGTAATTTTTTGTGGTTGGTGGCAGATGGCGTGGGAAAAGTAGAGGAGGTTGTTGGCTTGAATTCGGGTGATTCTTGAGGTAGTTGAGTTGATGATTGTGGAGCGATTGTGTTGAGGTAGTGGGTGTTGATTCACGTGGTTGGTGGTGAATCAAATAAGTGGGGACACAAAATAATAACCAAAAGTGATTGCACACAGGCAACACGAGGGGAAAACGTAGTGTTACTCACTGGTACACGAATCGTGATTCCCAGAGTGTCCCACAGAATTGGGTGAATGAGATAAACTTGCCAAAACGGAAATCAAATCAAAAAAAAAAACTTGCAGAAAACGAGAGCAAGAAAAAGGACCGTAAAAGACAAGAAACTCAATGAATGTTTACTCGGTGGTGGACGCCGGACAAGTGAGGGAGAAAATAGTTGACCAAGTGTGTACTGGGTGATGTTTTTTCTGTTCAGTAAGTTTCAATACTTTAACTGGATAATTTAGTACGTCATTTATGAATTAACCCGCAAAGTGTGGAGAGATTTATTGAACTGTTTTGGTATACACCGAGAAGTGACTCAGTAAAATTAATGACACTGACCACTGGTCAGTGACCAGAGAACTCAAAATGTTGAGTGTAAATGTGCTCGTGTTGTGTGCTATGGCGATTGCAGATCTGCGAGATTATTAGATTAGGTGGGTGAAGATTGAGATGGATGGATTAGGACGTGACGTGAGTGCGCATGCGTGGGTGTCATCAGACTTACTGGAATTTTTCAATTGCCCATTTAGCTCGCGTCGCACGAAATCTAACACTTTGCTATAATGGTTTTAGGTTTTAGATCTCAAGGATAAACAAAAACGAGCAATAAATGTAAATTTGGGCAAGATAAGTCTTTCAATAAAATCCTAAAACCAAAACCACATTCAAATCCCCGATTTGAAATCCGTTTATTCAAGCTAAATTTAAAATTGAGGTTAATTTGCATTTAATTTCTATTCCGAATATCCTCCCGTACAAATTTAAATTCAAAACCTACAATTATATATGATTCATATCATATGAAACTAGAAAAAAAAAGTTAATCAGAATTGTCATTTTAAAAAATTTCAAAATAAAACATGCAAAACCGTGAGTGACTTTAATTGTCATTTGAATTGAAAAGTGCAAGTAACCAAAGCTAATTACAACTTGACTATTACAATACGAGTGAACGGTTATGGATGGAAAAGTATGAAAAAGAAGATTTGGTGGAAAGTTGTGGGAAGTTGAGTGTACGAATGAATGCATCAACGAATCGAGTTGGGCGCCATAAAATCAGATCAGTGCATTAGTTGGCGCCATCATTGCAATAACCATACAAACACTAATCCATCTATATTCCATAAAACAGTTAATCTCTCATAACTACAGAGTTTTCCATAACTAGAGAATCTGTTGGTGCAATGATTTATTTTTAATATAAATAACCCAATAAATCTCAAAATAATATTCTTCTTCAATTCAAAGGACGAAATGGAAGCATAAAAAGGATTATCCTTATTTTTTTTGGGCAAAAATAATAAATACAGGAAGATTAAAAAAGAACATTAATTTTGATTATCCTTCAACAATGTAACTTTATCTTTGAATAGCGCCCACCCTATCATTCACAAAAAGAAGAATGCATTTATTATTAGAATTATTAATTATGTGCACCCCAACATTATCATAATGATGGAAAGTGTTATGTGAAAGTGAATGAAAATTGATGAAGATAAAGAAGATGAAAAGATCGAAAGAGATTGTGGATTATGTCTTTTATGAATGAATTCAATGGACAAAGACTAGATCTAGGGATTGTATTTATTGAGATACGCAGAGATATTCTAGAGACGGAGGATGTTACTAAATAGAAATTGATGAATGATAGGCGAACAACAATATTCATTGATCATTATAATCCAGCCGCAGATAATTTTAAGCCGCATTAAGTAAGCACGTCAATTTACAAATGCATCTGTCTATTTCGAAATCAATAAACGATTGCATCAATTGATATATTTCAACACCAAATTACTTAATTTACGATTGTCAAAATTTCCAGGTGCAAAGAAAGCTAGAAAGCCTTCTGGCACGTGACTGACTACTTACACAATGATCATGACTCATGAGTTGAAGTCAAAGTCAAACAAACAATCAAATTACTTTTTTTGCATCAAGATCAAACAAGTTGATAGTATACGATTATATGGGCAATTCAACATGTCCAAAGTCAAAACTGACAAAATGTTTAATGTTCATTCGTTCGCTAATGTCCCTCTAATTGCACATATAATTTAATTACAATAATCATTTCACTTATTGTATTTACTCAGTTGAGATACAAGGTGCGGGACAATTGTTCAGATGGAACATATGTTTTGGTTATTGTAACTACATTTTGCAAATTGCCTTACAGAGAGTGACTTTTGCGTTCACCTAGTAAAAATATTGACTGTACACAATGTAAATAACCGTGATTCAAAAGAAAGAAAGATTGAAGGGCAAAAGTCAAGTCTGCCATTCCAAAGATAGACAACTAAACAACAATTGCTAATTACCAAACAAAACTGATTTAATCTAGACGCGAAATAAGTAGTAAAGGCAATTATGAACATATTAACATACTTTACAGGTGGTGATGGTGATGGTCAATGTTGGTCAGTGGTGAGATGATTGCTGATAAGGTGATAAAAATAGTTTTGCAATAAACACAGAAACACAAATTGATTGCGGATTAGTGATTAATGATGATTGATGAACAAGTGATTTTAGGAAATCTGAAACAAAAAAATAAGAAATTAGTATTACGAAACTAGTGGCAAAGAGGTAATACAAGAATATTACATAACAAACATTTGACAATCAATCTATGCATTTTTGTAAGTCACTTGATAACACAATTGCACAATTAATCACATTTACTCGAAATTTATTCCAAAAACTAACAAAATTTAAATAAGTTTATTTCTGGAAACTCCCTTGTTTGTACACTTTACATAATCATTAAAAGCTACTTAAAAGTCAACAATTCCCATTCATATAGACCCGCAATATCTAAACTTATACCACAAATAGCATCACGCAAAGTCGGTTAAAAGCTCAAAAGCAAAATGTTTAATTGCTTTGTGCGCAAAGTGAGTAATCCTATGCTAACGATAACTTCAAGTGCATTTACCTGAATTGAACATTAAATCATCAAGTGGACACACACAGAGTGACACTGTGCAAGTCATAAATAGTGTTGTGTTGAGTCAAGTCGAGTCCATAAATTCGACTTTTCGTCATAAGCTTTCAACGATTGACACTGTCCGAGCACTTTTAACTAGTTTACCCAAGTGAACCGACTGCCAAACCCTATCCATGCATTTGTGTTTGCAGTAGAGTCAGAGTTCATTTCAATAATATTATCGATCGAGGGGAGGCAATACAGACAAATGCAATTCGAGACTGGCACAGACAAGTCTTTATGACAGACGAAATGACTTTGCGTGTTGCGTAATCAAAGAGTTGAGTGCCGGCAAGTGACTAAACTAGTTTGGACTGAAAGGTGATGCTAATGAATTCAAGTCTAGAATGTTCAGGCACGGAAAGGTGAAGGAATGGTAGAAGAAGAAATTGGTACGGGAAAAGTAATTTGAAGGTTCAATAAGTTTGTGAACTTAGAATTAAAGATAATTGGATGGAATTGTACATGAGGGGTATGATGAAGTACAAACATGATTCGACATTGAAGGTTACTGCAAAGTTGAGGGAAGAGTATAATGATTGACATTGGGATACACGATTATACACCTGATTAGGAAATCATGGAAGAAAATAAAGATGGGAGAGAATTAAGAGGCAGGTAAATCTAAATTATCTACTCCTATAAAGATGAGATGGAAATTACAATTTAACAGGCTCCTAACTTAGGAGCCCTAAGTAAATTATGTAAATTGATTCCATAATAGGTTTAATGTGTGTAAACAAACAAAACATAACCGAGCCGGTTTGGCATCTCATCTCGCCATTTGTGAAATGATATATCTCGAGGCATGATATGTGAAATCTATCAATTAGAGATCGACAGTATTGATGTATAGATTTGCTTAGGAAAATTGAAATGTTAGACAAGCACAAATCAAACAAGTTTGTACATCGGTTTTAAATGATTAAGCTGATTTCCAAATTGATATATTAACTTTAAATGTTTGCAATTCCAAAAAAAACCACATTCGAATGAACAATTCGTGACTATTTTTACAGAGAAAAAGTTCATTTTGGAAAAATTAATCGATTTATTTTTGTGTTTATGGTAATCATGTTTATGCCATTTTTCTCAGTTTCTACGTCTCAGAATATTGACCTGAATAGTACAAAATGATTTAACAGGAAGATTCCTTGTTTATCGATTAAGTGCAAGTTGTGCTTAGGTCTGTGCTGTGTTGTAGTTAGAGTTTGTCTAATGTAAACAATGCTAATGACCACAACAACAGAATGGACAAACAAACACGAACAAACATAGAAGACAATGTCTAAATATAACACAACAATGAGTACATGAATGTCGCCCTCATGAAGAACAATTAAGAATGAGGAGAGGGACAAGACGAGAGGAAGGAACAACAGAATTACACACAAAGGAAATTGGACTAACCAATGCGACAAAAACATAGTTTGATTGACAGATTTGTGGAGTCAAGAAGTTGCAACGTTTATTATATAAGAAGTCAATTACACAACCAATACAATCAGAAAGTTTCCATAAATTGATCAACTCAAATCAATCTCAACATTTACCATAAACTTTCCTAATCTTCTTACATACGAGTACTTGTGTTGCACCTGAATGTATGTAATTGACATGATAAATGTTATTATCGAAAAACAAAAACGAAAAAAAAAGAATAAAGACAGGTTGAGGATTGAGGATAATGTAGAGCAAAGTTGAGTGAAATTGAAGATGACAGGGCTGGGGTGCAATTGAGTGATTTCTAAAAAAAATACAAAAGTTTCTAATAACACTGTTTGAATAAATTTGAAGCGAATATTGTTAAAACTTTGCAAAATTGTTTAACTTTCCGACAAATTTCATAGCCATTTCCGAAATCAGTCGTTCTTCTGTATTCTCATGTTATTTGCGAAATGCTCTCATCAATAATTTGATGACCCATACAGTAGTATTTCGACGATTGTTTGCAAATTTCAAATTAAATATTTATTTAGTCGATCGTGTTGTGTTCGACTTTCTCTTTGGCTTCTTGTTGATTGACTTTGTACTGAACTGTCCAAACACAACTTTCCCTCACTCTCACACACTAATTGTCTCTCGAATTGGTTGAATAGTACTTTTCCATCAAATGGTTCTGATCATTATTGTCTGCTTCGTTTCATTGTTTTAGATGAAGAGAAAGAAATGACAGTTCTCTTTCGTAGTATTAGGCAAAGATAAAAGTTTCCGCTATCTGTACCCACATCTATGAATGACTGTGCTTACAGAAACTTTTGTACTTCCTAAAGACTTTTCCCTACAGCCGAAAGTATCCATTTCCTTAACACAGAGTCTTTTTGTTTTTCTGGTTAAATTGAATTTTCCAATGCGTCTTCTATTCTCAACTTTGTTCTCTAACAATTCGGCCAAGTACCACAAACTGTCCAACTGTTTGTTTTGTTATTTGTTTTTGTTTGATTTTTCCACTCATTTATTTTGGCAATCGACCAGACTCAAATGGTCTGTCCTTAATTTGGTTCGTTTTCAGACATCAACAATGCATCAATAATAAATAAGTTTAAAAAAAGAATTTCACACATAAATCAACCAAATAAAACAATTTGCAAGACAATTATAAATTGGTTTTCTTTAAATATTTTATCGATAATTTCCCAAAAACATAAAAACGTCATCAAGTCAGAATCGATTTTGAATGTCCTTGCCCCAATTTGTACGAATTTTGTCCTGTCTCCTCACGTTCAGTTTTGTTTGTTGTCCCTTCCTTTGATAGATCTCAAGCAAAGTTTCACTGTCGAAAGTTGTTCTCTCCCACACCCAACCGAATTTGTCCAATTCAGCATAAAATTGTGCTTAGCAGTGGACAAAACACTAAACGAACGGACTTGACTAGTCAAGCAGACGTGAGTACATTTGGCAGTACAGAACACAATGATCAACATTGTTCTTTCCTTCCCATCCATCATAATCATCACAAAGTTCGTGTTCAAATCAGTCTTCTTATATAATTTTTTCTATATAAGAAGCGTGAAAAAATTGTCCAATAATAGACGAGACAAGGAGAAAATGGACGCGGAAATACAAAATCTATATTGACACTAATGGAGATAACAAAAAATGATAAGTTGAATGACAAATCCTAAAATAAATCAACGAGAAAATTGGACAAACAAAATTGAAAATTCATTTTTTTAAAATAAACTAATAGGATATTTTTGCAAGATTACAAAAAAAGATTAAACTCGCCAACTCACTCGATAACAAGGAAATAAAAAACAGAAACCGTAAGATAAATGATTTATTGAAAAATAAAAACTGAAGCCAGAATTACTTTAAAACAAAATTAATTATTTAATATGAACAAACCTTTATTTTAATCACAATGTTAAAAACTATATAAAATGTTCTTGATTTTAGTAATTAATCCGTATGATACACTTCGGTAACCCCAAACCGGATTTTTACACTAATTTACTAACTGTTTAATGCTTCAAGGCTCGAATTAAACCTTGACAGATAATCTCTAAAGATATGATATTTGTGCTTAAAGAGTGAATAAATTAATCTGATTAACTGTCCGGGCAGAACTTGACAACCTGCGATATAGTTAATTAAACTAGTTAGTTAATTAAAGCATCACAAATCAACGGATCTCCGTATATAAAAAATATTCTTTCATCGAAATTTGTAATTTATATTACAGAAATAATAACTCTACTCATGCTCACTAAGTTTGTTTTAACTCACATACAAACATTAATCATAAAATAATTTGATCAAAGTGAGCCATATAATTTATAAATCATTTTGACGGTGAAATTAATTAAAAATCAATTTGAGTTCAGAGAAAACCTTTTCAATAAAGAGATTTGGTCACATCATAATTATATTTTAATGATATTTTATTAAGTATAATTTTAAAAAAATCCATAATGTGACGTAAAAGATTTGTCTATTCACTTTATTTAGTAAATGACATTTGAGAGATGGGAAGGTTGTCTCGAAAGTTGCTTTGACTGACAAATAGACATACACACGGATAAAGTGGAAATGAACCTGATTTAAATCGATGAGTTATGATCCGGCTCGATATCTTTCTACAAATCAAAAACTTTCACATTCAAATCTATTTGCGACCCTATCTCAATAACTCATCCTGTATGAAGTGTAAATCATATGTTTAGAAATCAACGTGTAAACCAACCAAAAGTCAGAGGCTCTTTAGACTTGTTAAAGCTGTTCTAAAATTATCTTTTCAAAGTGAAGTTGAACTTAACACCAATGAGAGGCTAAATAAAGCAACACATTGCTGCTCGTTGCACTTGATCAAGTGATTGACATGCGAACTAGTGAATTACGTTAAGACCAACTTGCCAAGGAGACGTTCGCCCCCGCGACAAATTGAGAAGCGACAGCTTCGAAATTTGAGTCTCCTTGTAATATTAGAAAACTATTATTCTTTGAAGGCCAACTGATTGATCACACCCTCAGGAGCATGGTTGAGAATCATGTCAAATGGTGGTACAGAACACTTCATTTGATGGAGATGGCTCTCTATTTGGTTTATGTACTACGATTTAGTTACACAATGCTTTCGATTATGAAACCAAGCGATTTTCCCGTACTGTTTCGCGATTACTACTTCCACCTCTTCACATACATCTCTACCGATCAGGACTATCTCTTTGGCATGACAATGATCATGTTATTCATCAATTCCATCTTTCTGGCATACAATCTGCACTTTACCAGAGTGGACACTTACACCTGGCAGAGTTTGTACGATCGGATCGTGTGGGAAAAGACAGTATTCAAGTCTGCCTTGAACAGGGCTCGGATTAATGAAAAAACTTATATTTATTTCTCCGAGAGGGCAGCACTACTAGAGTGACGGTCACCGTCTAAGTATTGACTTAGGTCAGTGCTGCTTAACTTTTGCGACAATTTATGGTAAACATATAATAGTTATTTTGCAATTGGGTCGTTGAATCTTATCCACAATTGGGTTGATGGATTCTAACCCACAATTGGGTTGTCAGGATTCTAACCCACAATTGGGTTGTCAGGATTTTATCCAACAATTGGGTTGTCAGGATTCTAACCCACAATTGGGTTGTCAGGATTTTAACCCACAATTGGGTTGTCAGGATTCTAACCCACAATTGGGTTGTCAGGATTTTATCCAACAATTGGGTTGTCAGGATTTTATCCAACAATTGGGTTGTCAGGATTCTAACCCACAATTGGGTTGTCAGGATTCTAACCCACAATTGGGTTGTCAGGATTTTATCCAACAATTGGGTTAATATCCTGAGAATCCTGACAACCCAATTGATAATTTGAATCCTGAGAGTCCAATTTTGGGTTAGAATCTATCTAGCTAATTGTGGGATAGAATCCTAAGGACCAAATTTTGGGTTAGAATCTATCTAGCTAATTGTGGGATAGAATCCTGAGAACCAAATTTTGGGTTAGAATCCATTAACCCAATTGTGAGATAAGCTTCAACGACCCAATTGCAAAACATCAATAATAAGTTTATCAAAAATTGTCGTAAAAGTTAAGATGCACTGACCTAAGTCAATACTTAGAACTCACCGTCACTCTAGTAGTGCTGCCCTCTCGGAGAAATAAATATAAGTTTTTTCATTAATCCGAGCCCTGGCTGTTGTGCTACTGGTGGCGAAAGCAAAACATAAACAGCTGACAAAGCGTGTGCTTCTTTCACTGTGTAAACTGACGCATGCGTGTTTGTTTTTGTCCGATCACCCACTCCAAACGCGTTATTTTATTATGTTAAAGGGGGACTCTGACCAACAAAATATAAACAAGAAAAGGTTTGGATTGAGGCAAGGGGGACTGGACTGTTCTATACAGAAGCTATTGATTGTGCGTGTTGTGGCTGACAGGCCAATTGGTCAATGAACAGTTCATAAAGTCTGTTTTATCTTAATATTTATTTTCTTATATAATAAATTTAACAACTTCTAATCGCTCAAGTCACGAACGTGACCAATGTCCATTAGGCACAGACACAGTCTCAACACAAAACCCTTTTTGCCTGCATCATCTTCTCCAACCAATTCAATCGAGCCAATCCCAGACCAATCAAGCCCCAACCCAATCTGATCATCATCAACACAACACAAAGGCTAAAAAACAAAATCAAAAACTCTAAACATAGAAAGTCAATAATTATCTTGCTTAGTAGAATGACAAGTGGTGGGTCGGAGAGTTTCTCCAAATTTGTGCAATGTTTTATCCCACAATTGGTGGACCAGTGAGTTTCTTCAAATTGTTGGATTATTTTATCCCACAAGTGGTGAGCAGGGGAGTTATCGCTTTTATTTTTGAGTTAGCAGGTATATTTCCACATTTTAAATTTCCATATATATGTTAGCGTCAAAGTCCGAACGCTCGGCATTTTCGGAAAATTCCGCCGCAAAGTACGAAGTAAGTTATGAAAATAATTTGAGCGAACTATGCCGCGACAGTTCTCGAAAATGCCGCGGCAAAGTCAGAAGTGCCTAAATTTATTTCGGCATAGTTGTTTTCTAATTGATTATTAATAGATTTTTAAGATAAAGTCATTAATAAACCTTCAAAAAAAACTATGCAAAAACAAATTTAATATATGCATCATTTACCAAAAAAAAGTAGCCTGATGTCTTTATTCTTTGCAAATAAGACAAATAATGGAAAACATATATTGTTTGGGTTTCTTGGTATTTTCATTTGTTTTATTTGTGTAAGTTATAATTCATTGCTATTAATGCATTATTATTAATTTTCTAGTTAGTTATATTATGAAAAATGCTAATTAATTAGTTTTAGCAATTTATTTTATTCAGAAAATTGGTTTTTCCGGCAAGAATTCCGGCATAATGTACTTAGCCGCGGCATTATTCAATATTGCCGCGGCAATGTCATTCAAATTGTTTTTAAAAATCTGACTTCGGACTTTTCCGCAACATTTCCCGACTTTGCCGGCCATCGGATTTTTGACGCTAACATATATATTGAAAAATTGTATTCTGAAATTGTGGACTACGTAGAAAGTTTTCTCAGATTGACTGACTAATCCTCTCAAATAATTGGTTTGTTTGGTGAAAATGTCGGATGATTGAATGAGAACGCGAACCTCCTGTTGTGTTTAGTTGATCGACCAATCAAACAATTAAAGGAACCTCTCTGGTCAACCATTTGCGGGATTATAGCCATTAAAATATCTTGGGAAACAACCCGACCAACAATTTTTTAAGGGAAAATCTTGCAACTTCGGTGAAACTCCCCGGCCCACCAATTGTGGGATAAAATAATCCACCAATTTAAAGAAACTCACTGGCCCACCAATTGTGGGATAAAATAATCCACCAATTTGAAGAAACTCCCTGGCCCACCAATTGTGAGATAAAATAATCCACCAATTTGAAGAAACTCCCTGGCCCACCAATTGTGAGATAAAATAATCCACCAATTTGAAGAAACTCCCTGGCCCACCAATTGTGGGATAAAAATAATCCACCAATTTGAAGAAACTCCTCGGCCCACCACTTGTGGGATAAGAAATTGCACCAATTTTTTTGGGAAAATTCTTCGGGACATCATTTGTGAGATAAGATCCAAATCCCAAACACAAATTAAACAATGTAGCGCTGTAAATAGCGAGGCTCGGATAAGATCAAATCATTTATTTGGGCAACGAAGCAGCGAGATAGGGCACGAGTATTATCGGCCAAGATGGCAGCAATTGGAATAGTACACAGAGACACAAAGTTATGACTGATCGTGAGTAAGTCAGAATAACGAGTGAAGGTCAAGAGGACCGAGTGAGAGCAAGAGGGTACAAGTGACAGAGGGCGGAGGTCTACGTGAGTAGGACCATCCGAAGTGGTTTGACAAGATACAGAGACAAAGGACAAATAGCGTAAGGGCGTTTAGGCCTAGTGACATCTGAGGAGACAATGGGACACTACAACAACATAATTAGCATGTCGCATTAGAATGGACTTGATATTTCCTGCATTTTGACATGTCACATGACTATATTTCACAAATTAATTTTGAAAGCTGACCCTGGGGTCCTAGGGTCCTAGGATTGGAATATTTATGGATATACGGCATTTATCAATATCATTTGACCGAATAGTATGAATATTTTCATGAAAATTCATATTTTTGCCATTTTTGCCACTTTGAATCCTCTATTTCCGGTCCTAGGACCCTCTGGGTCCAATTTTTGATGTCTCTATCGAATTCCCAGTACTCGAATTAGTAAATCCAAGTAAAATCACATCAATATCCCACGTAGTTGCTGAGATCTAGAAAATCGGTCAAAACTCGAGCCATTTCCCTATCTTTTTCCCGTTTAAAATTCAGGTCCCAAGGGAATCACTAAGATGTTGACCGATTTGGACCAAACTCTGGAATTACATTGTCCACATCAGGAGACATCGTTTTTAACCTCAGGCCTAGCGAAAATGTCAAAAAGCGTCTTTTCGATACTCTCTAATGTACACTTTACATATGATGATGATGATGGTACAATGCTGAGAATAATTCACTTTGGAGTAGGAAACAGAAGTACAATGAAAGTATAGACACAGACACTCAAGACAACTTAGATGGAGACATATTCTCACAACAATTTGGTGATGCAACTAAGGATTACACTGTTTGAAGTAGAAGATTATGATGAATAGTAGATCGTACACGGATGAATAGATGCGAGAGGATAATTTAATAAGAGTGAACACTTGTGAAGGAGAAATGAAAGTTTTGGCAATGTATTTCCTAGTTGAGTTAAGAGAAAGGAGAACAATTGAACTAATGATATGACAGTGTGGGGGGTGAATAGTACGGACTGTACGGACAGAGGATGATAATGATGAAAACAATCGGTGGGAGATGATGATGCAAATTGAGAGGTGGAAATGAATGTGTTGAAGATTTAAAATAGATCAAATGGATGTTTGAATTGGCACATTAAGGGTAGAAAGTGGTGTGATGTTGTTGTGCTTGTGTACGATCTAGTTGTAATGATCATTCACTGAACGAATGAACACGAGTAGAGAAAGTGATTGCCACTAACGAGTAGTGAAATGTCAAATGATGTGTTGATGGTAAATTTAGGTGAGTACAAATGGTTGTGTTTACGAGAGGAACAAATTGACATTCGAGTAAATTTCACTTTGACTGTTGTGATGATGATAAGTTGAATTTAAAAGTAAAAAGATGCAGAAGCCTTAGAAGTAATAACCGTTGTAAAAACCCACTTTACGTGTAATATAACTAGTGCACAGTTGTGGTGAATCTAATGGTGAACAAATGTTTAAAACACAGCTGTTTTGGACCGGTAATGGTGATGATATGACTAGCACGGGTATAGATGGTGGGTAATAACAGAAATTGAATGAAATGTTGAATTTTTAAGAACTTTTAAAATAAATCAATTTACACTTAAACAACATAAATTTACCTCACAACCTTATCGTCAATCACAATGCACACAATGTTGTCTATTAGATGAGATGTTTTTGTTGTTATTTATGGCGCAAGGAATGTCAAAACAAAAGTATACGACAGAAGTCAAACAGAACAGAGCGAGACGTGATGTGAACTGCACCAGAGCGAGAGCACAAATGAAAGCGATCGAGGCAAGAGGAGAGATCGAGTTTAGCAATGAGACTGAACAGACAGTGCTAGTGGTGGTGTGGTTGGGAAAGGAACGGTACAGAAATATATTGGGGTGACATAGTTTTCGGTAATTTGAATGCTCAATCTGATTGCTTATCTGTAAGGTTATATTTAAGAAAATTATAGAAAGGTTAACCGTAAAAATTTTTACAAATGAAATGTTAAAGTTCAATAAGTCAGTAAGACAAATATTCAAATCATGTGAAATACTTGATAATTGCTGCACACTGCACAATAAGCGAATGCATGTAATTCATGTAAGAAGGTCACTTTAGCTTTACCAGCCTCTGTCCGACTACTGTGTGCCTTTGTTTGCATTGTACTCTACCTCTAATTAGCAGGCAATTAGTCACCGGCACCCAAAACCGAACACTAATTAGCAATTAGTTAAAGTTAACATTAATTAGGGGTGATATGTAAAACAGAGGACAATTTGTAATTGTGATTAACTTGCACAGGAATTTTTGGATTGACCTACTAAACATGTAAAACTCTAAAGGCGTGAATAAGCTCATTGAACATTAAAGATACGATTGGACATGTTCGCATCTATACATGATTTTCTAATTATTTTTAAAATATTTCACCAATTAATCATTTTCTATTAAGACAATAACAAAATAGATTTTAATTTTATCAATGGTTTATTAAAGAATTAATCAAACAAAAATTAATCATAAACAATAACAAAATATTAATTAAAAAAAACTCTATCACAGTCACTTTACAATTGATGAAGTGAGGCATTGCTGGGTGAGATTGTTGAAAGTATAACGTGCTGAGATCGACGATTCAGAATTATATAATTTAGAAGAGTTGCGTTACACAGAAAATATTGAATAATCAAATGACTGTAACTTCGGACTGGGTAAACTGAACTAAAAGCGAATGGAGGTATAAAATAATTTTGCCTTCTTGGTCAGCACATAGAGCTTTCCTGCATTGCATTTTGTTTGCCTCCGCTTTGACTTCGTAAATGAAAAAGACACAAAGTCAAACACAACAGAGCGAGACGTGATGTGGACTGCACCAGAGCGAGAACACTAATGAAAGCGATAGAGACAAGAAGAGAGATCGACGAGGGAGAGGAGAGTTGGGTAATGGAGATCTCGAGACAGAGCAAAGTGGAGTGGTAATGGTGGCGTGATAGTGATGGTAGTGGCACACAAATGTGTTGGGGATATATGATTATTTAAATACAAAGATTTGTAGCAGATTTTATGCCTTTTCAAACAAACAAAAAACGTCTAAAAACCATGTCACCATCAGATCCATCCAACAAACGATTTGACTGGTTTGCTGTCCATTTGATTCTCATATTGATTCAATGTCAACTTGTTGCTTTTACCACTTGTTGGTTTGAAATCCATTTGAGTTCTGTTCAAAAATCCAGAAATGGCATTTTTCATCACATACTTTAAAGTAATCGTTGATTACATGATTGCACACCCCTTCTTCTCGTCGTTCATTTTAGCCAATTCTCCTTTTGATTTGCACTTTCTCAGTTTGAAGAGTGACCTGTGTCTGGTGAGTAGATGTGTCGAACTGGTGGATGATTTCAGTTTGACCGAACTGCTACTGTCGCTGCCTGGGGAGGAGGTACAACTGCCACTCAGCGTGGACAAGGTGGCTGAGGGGGAGGTGGACAGGGACAGGTGCTGGGAGAGGTTATGAGATAGGAGACTGTAATGATCTGGCGATTTGGATGATTTGGATGACTTTGAAATTGTCTTTTGGTGTTGTGACTGCATTGCTTGCAGTCTACCATTGGAAGCGAGTGCGGCTAGCTCAAATGCGCCTTGGACCGTTTCGGGGTTGTACGCACAGGTCTCCACGTAGGTCACTGCACCGATCTGTCGACACACATCCATAGCCTAAAGTAAGAGGAAAATATTATTAATCAAATTGTCGAACAGCAAACAAAAATATGCAAATCAATATATGAAGGCGTAAAAACTGTCAATGGCTTAATGAATTAATTCAAAGATGATTCTCACGTTCAGTCAGACAAACAAACAAACATTTCACCAACACCCACACTCGTACCGAACTCATTTTCTCATCGTAAATTAGGCTGCGAACTGTGATGACATTTGTCGTAAGAAATATGAATAAAAGAAAAGAATTTTTGCGTAAATAAGAAAACAAAATTAGTTTTGTTTCTACCTTGTAAAGAAAGTTGTGGAACGATTTAGTTTGACAAGCAAAAAACAGCAATGTAAAATAAAAGCAAAATTTAAACTAGATTTAAGATTTAAATTGAGATAATTTTGATGTAAAATTTAAATTGTATTGTAGTTGCGTGTTGGTGATTTGTCACAAGAAATATGACAGATAAATAAGATTTTTTGTAGGAATCAAATTAAGAAGACGAGATTTGATAAATAAATTTTTGCTACCTTTAAGAATTCAATTTTGAATACAATTCAAAAAAATAAACTAATAAAACAAACTTGATAAAACAAAATATAATAAAAAATGTATCAAAAAGATGTAATTAAATAATTATTACCTTTTATTAAAACACTAATTAAAACTTTCGAACTTAATCGAATCCAAGATTTACAAAAAAATAAATAAATAAAATCTCAAACATCAAAACTTTTCAATTACTAAATTTCCTAATTTGTAAAATAATTATTATGAATAGAAATAAAAATTAATAATTTTCAAAGTTACAAAAAAACTTTTTGATAAAGAAAAATACAATGAAAACATAACTTTTACGACAACAGAATCAAAATTTAAACAGTTGATTCCTATTATAAAAATTTTGTTATAAAAATCTCAAATTGACTAAATAAGAAACGCAAAATTGAATTTTAAATATTTTAAAAATAATTTTAAAATGCCTGCCTCACAAAAAACTTTTTATTAACTAACTTACTAGTAAGTTATAATTGAATATGGTTAATGACAATTTCTTGACAATTGAATTATGACGAAACATTAAAAGGACAAAACAATGCAGAATCAACAAACAAGTTACAAAGCTCACTCACAAAGTACACTTTAGTTTCGCCTTTAACTGATTATCTTACAGCCTGCAGAAGTATATGAACAGTGTACTCTACTGTCTGGTGGAATAGTCATGAGTATTGTGAATAGGCCCGTAGTATACAATACAAAATGTGCAGAATGGAAATAGACAATATAAAATGTCAGCTAATTATAACTTCTGTCCTGTACAGACAAACAATTGAACAACAATGAGAGCAAACATGCGAGAAAGCACCAAGAAACTGTTGAGATATGTGATTAGGTTTGTCTGGAATCTTCCTGTACAGTCTAGAACATTCTAGAACATTTAGAACAAACATGTAATGTATAGAAACACCGAGAACATTCGAGATTGTAAAAATAGAAACATGTAGAAAGATCTAGAAGCGAAATTTTCCAGACTCTTCTCGAACCTTCCATTCACTATATAAGCAGCTGCTTTCTGCTCATTCTGCTATCTCGTTATGTTTGTGTAACATCGAGCTCGCGTCTCAATAAACCTTTTTTTTCTTCTTTTTTTTTGAGTGTTTCTTTGTGAAACATGATTCTGTGTGAATCCCTGATGATCTGTGTGATCATTCTCTGTATCCTGCAACAGAAACAACCACCATCTCATCAACTTTATAACAATTCAATTCAATTTGAGGAAGAAGACTTTGAAATTTACTACTTATGTGGAAACTTTAATATATCACACACGAGTTGTCTGTGAGCATGCGCAATAATTAAAATATATAAAAATTTTATTCATTGTTACCATTTATATTATTCAAACTATTGATGTGAATTCTTATTATTGTTTTACATGAGTGAAGAAGAGAGTGCTCCATTGCCATAAGAACATAATTTGTAATATAAAATGTAATTCAATTCATGTGAGATATAAATAGAAAATCAATTTGTCGAGTATTTCGTGTGATAAAGTCATTTGGAGGTAAAATTCAATTTAGATTTCGAAAAGTGAATTTGATAAATAATGAAACTGTTTAGCCAAATTAATTTTGCTTATAACTTATAATTAGATATCTTTAAATGGTGAATTACTGTAATTAATTAGCAAATGGCAAATAGTAATTACAATTATGGAAAATAAAATACATTTTTGTATTGAAAATGAAAACTTTTGCTAAATCCGATACAGCTCAATGATTAATATTGGCTAATTATTTATGTAATTTTTTTTAAATTATAAGAATTCAAACCATTTCGAAAGTTGATCATCATCTTCAAGGTTATCCTGCGTTATTACAAACCAACTAAAGATATAATTTAAGGGCTAATCATACTAGACATTACAGGTATGCGAGTGTGTAGGAAGAAACATACCTACAGGTAAAGATGCTACTTTACGATACTGAATTTAGATATAATAAATTCTGATTATGATTAGAGATTACGTATTATGACTAATTTTGGGTGGGTGGTTGAATAGGTTGTAAAAGTACATTGCTTCTGTGCGAAATTGTTGTTGTTGTCATGTGAGTTTACTTGAAAAATATTTCATAGTATATTTGCTGTTCATTCACTCACAAAATGTTATTACTTAATAATAAAACACCCACACGATCGTATCGATACCCTCATCATCATTTTCACGAGAACAAAGAATATCATTGAGATATGTTTATACTTTTATGAATTTAAGATTAAGCTGCCGTTGACTTTCAAATTCTTTCAACTAAAAACAATTTAGATCGCTTACCTCCTCTGGGTAGACAGTCCTGAATTTGACATCATTTGGCGAGTCGATGTGAGTAATGTGACCGGTGAGCGCGTGTTGTGTCACATGAAATGGAGCGTACAAATTGTCGAGCATGCGTTGATCGTTCTGACAACCGAGAAGTACTAGTGGAGTGGTAGGTTTGCTGTACTTGCGCACTTCGGGGTACCACTGAAATGGGAATGATAACGTGAATATTAAAGATTAATAAAGCATTTTAGTGAACCAATCAATCAAATCATATTTGAGTGAGATCGCAAAGGAGGGTTGGGTAAATGAAAAGTGCAACTGACCTTGTTGAGTACGTTGTGCAGTGAATACCAATCACCAAGGTGGAAGCAGAGCACAAAAACGTCCGTGTCCTGGTAGGCCAATGGTCGTACTGTGTCGTAGCTTGGTGAACCTGAACAAAGGAAATGGAAAATGATAAACACCATCTTAAAGATTTAAAATTTCTGCTTTTCTAAAATTGGATTTTACAAAAATACAATTTTTTTTAAATAATTTTTTTTAAACAACCATTTTGAAACTTTCCACAATTTCAATTCAAAATTAAAATGAAATGAAATAAAATAATAATATTAAATATTTTAAAAATTGCTATGAAACTATTTTAAACCATTTTCATAAGTACGTACTCGTCTGCTTTAACATGTGTAAATCGTTTTCCTTGTAAATTTATAATGAACCAATGTACTGATAATATGGATTTATGAAAACATTTTTGATTATATTTAAAATCTATAATTTGGGTACACTTATTGTATAAATAAATAAATTGTATTCAAAATGATTTATGAAAAATATTTGTATAAACCTTTTCTTTACCAGTAAATTTTGACAGTGTAATCTCGAATGCGTCTTTATTATATGACTCATCTTTAATAAAATAAAACTTTAATAAAATTCCCATTTTCATCTTTTCAATTATCCAAAGTAAAAACACGATCCAATTTTTCCACAGAGCACACTCAATTTCCTATGACCTCTCCTTTTCCACTTAGCATTCAAATGTTCTACTACTAGTTCATCTTAAACTGTACAGTTTGATTTATTATTTGCTTATGCACAAACACAAAGTTTCACATTCAAAGTGAAAGAAGATTTGTTCAATTCGCAAAGATTTGTCGGATTTTGTATTACACACAAAACGATCCTTTCCTATCCCTAAATCAGTTCGTGTTTGTGCATACTAATTTCGAATAACTAATTTGTATGATCGTTTTGTCTAAGAGACTTTCTTATAAAGCTATTTTGGTGTTCATTTATTACAATTTTAATATAAAGCTCAAACACATTTAACAAAATAAAAAGATACCGTTTTTTAGTACCAGATTCGACAAGAAGAAAAAGAAATCAACTATTGAAATATGTTTCAAAGTAAAATTAAGAAAAATTAAATGAAACAAAAGAAAATAAGATATTTTTTAACTTTAACTTAAATGACTTTATATATTCACTTACATTAAAAAATTGCCAATTGCGTTACTCAAAATGTAGAGTAAGATTTGTGTGTAATTTGTGCTTTAATAAATTGTTGTAATTTAAATTATTTATTAATCCTCAAATATTTTATTAAAATACGAGTTAAGGTATATTTATTTTCGCACCCTTTCGTGTGCGAATTTTAAAATATTTTAAAAAACTTTAATATCATTCGAAATACATAAGACTTGACACACTTTCGAAACTTTTTCCTTTGCGTCAAGTTTTAAATTACCCAATTTATGGTTACACTCACACTACTGCTGTACATTGTAAAATCAATTCAGGGTTTATTAACCGTATACATTGGGTAACCTTGAAAAGGGAAGAAAATTTTGGCGAGAAGAATTATTGTAGACCAATTTAAAAATGAACTTTTTGTTACCATTTCGCAATTTTATTCGTGTCAAACTCATTTATTACTTTTGGTTTCGATTCTACAATGTACACAGAATGTTTCAAAAAGTTAGAGTTTCTATTGTGCTAATTTTGACTTATAAACCTTTTTTTAAACGAAACAAAACGAAAGAAAACTCAAATATTTGTTTTTCAAATTAAAATTAAAGTTTAATTGTCGGAGCGGAACGTCGAGCGAGCGAAGCGAGCGAGAAAGTGTAGTGACGACTCTGCGTTGACTCAATTGGAAAAGGCTTGTGTAGAGGGTTTCGGCTATACCCGTTCAATGGATCGGTCTGAAAATTTTACACAATGTTCTGGTTGGGGTGAAGATGTGCCTTTTGTGCCATAAGCCATAGGTCAAAGGAGCAGGGATTTTTTCAAAAAATATTCCAATTTTGAATAGAAATGTGTAGGGACTGAGTGTCAACAGTGGATGTGCAAAACAGATATGCACACACGCCAAGCAGCACGCCCGCTGTGCCCAATGAATATGCGCAGTGACAGACAGACAGACACACACACAGGAGTGCTGTGATTCTCATAGTGGGTGTGATTGCGTCTACCTTAGACTAAATTCTATACTGCGACTGTATCTTTTCAAAAACATTGAATCAATAAAGTGATGACATGGTGTACATGGATTACGGCTATTGCTCTACAAATTTTATGTCAGCTGTACTTCGATGGCTCGTCGATGACTAAACTGATAAGGAAATGTGCCGCTCCGACTTCACGCCAACGGCGTAACTTAAGACTAGTAGGATAGACTTAAATCAATATAGATCGAAACAAAACTAAAATTCCTGGAAATTTGAAATTGGATAGTTGAAAATTAAAACAGAATATATTTAATTCCATTAATTTCTCTAAAAATGATATGTTATGCAAATATTTGGATTGGAACCATTTCGAAATTGTATAAAAGTTTCACTCATAACAAAATGTTAATTTGAATTTAATAAAATAAAATAATTTGTATTTGAAAACCTAAATTAATGTTTTTAAACCTTAAGAAAACTTGCAGACCGAAAAATTACGAATTTAATAAATATGTCAAATTTAATGATAAATGATTTAAAATTACGACAAAATAAAACGCGACAATATTTTTTGTCAGTATTTTTAATGAAATGGTCAGTAACATTTGGTCAGTATTTTATATAAATGGTCAGTATATTAAATGAATGGCAAGTTTTTATACTAAATGGTCAGTATCTTAATGTTCGGTAACATTTGGTCAGTACTAAAATAAACGGTCAGTATTATTAATAAAAAGTTCGTATATAATATAACTGGTCAGTAAACAATTAATGTACAAACAGTATATTCATAGTTTGTTGTCAGTTTATCAACTTGTCTGCTTGTTGATAAGTTTGACATTGACTAAGCACTTCAATGTAGTCTAGATAGCTGCTTTGTTTCCTACACCTAGTCAGTCAGTCACCTACATCAGTCATCTTACTGTTTGTTTGTTTTTACTACATTTTAACAACAACCGACAACGAACATGGATTCGTGAACGCGAATTTTTGCGACAGAAGCGAAGCGTCCGAATACATCGACTCTGTTCCACACTGGAGCTACTGGTATACCAACAATACGTATGATGGTGACAAGGTGTACTATAGGTAAAGAAGAGAGGGCCACAATGTGATGCTAGCGTTCACTTGTGGTATGACAACAGCTCATTAGCGGTGTACCTGTACAAGACTAGTAGTGACCACAATTGCGACAAGATCATCGAGCAAGCTGGATCAAATCAACCACTAACCGATGAAATGAAGCGAATAATTGACGAAGAGTTTGAACGAAAAACCAAACCTAAACGAATTCATGAAATGCTTCAAATGCGATTCGCCAAGCGTTTGTTAATGTTTATGGAACAGAGTCAACTTTGTGCATGTGCTGGGCACATACAAGAAGGAACATCGTTAAGCATCTTCACTTGTCCACAAAAGACTCACGTGAAGAACTCATGGACGACATCGATCTACTCCAACTGTCAGCTGATCCAAAAATATTCTCCAAATCCAAGAAGTTATTCATTGAAAAATGGTCAACAATCGAACCAGAATTCATTGCCTATTTGACGAATGTGCTTTCTACTACATTCCATCAAACGATAATCAACAATCACTCACTGATAAAGATATTGTCAAAGTTATCAACAGAAGGTGGATGACATTCGCAGAATTCAAAGATATTGCTTTCTCAATTTGGATCGTTCGCATGGTTAATTCTGATTGGCTGCATGCAACTTGCACATGTCCAAATTTCCTTAAGAAGTACAAATGCAAGCACATCACTGGTTTGGCGGTAAGACTAAAGTTGACTAAAGTGCCACCAGCTGCCAAACAGATCCCGATTGGTCAAAAACGTAAAAGAGGTAGACCTAAGCACGCAACTCCAGCATTACTTTTACAATAACTTATTTTGATGTATTCAATTTTGCTCATTTTAATTATAGCAATAAATTAATTACTAAATTAAACTGACCGTTTTTATTTATTAACTGATAATGTTCGACTTATTTACCGATCATATTTGATTTAAATACTGACCATTTTCGACTAATTTACTGACCATATTCAATAATTTACTGCCCAAAATGTATAAAATACTGACCAAATATGATAATATTACTGACCAATAAATACTTACATATCACTGTTACAAATACTGACCATTGCATTAAAAATACTGACCAATTAAATGGCAGCCAAAATAAAACAGAATTCTTACCTGATGTGTCCCAGATGGTGGCATAGTACTGACAGCCTGCAACTTGGAACGAGGCTGAATATTTGTCGAAACCGGTTGGAATGTACATCTGAAGGTGGATTGTAAAAAAAAGAATTAAAAAAATATTAATAATTTGAAATATAATTTGATTGTAAATATATTTAATAAAATTGTTTATTTCTGGGATGATCTACATAAATTTAGGTTTACCGGTTGATTAAACGACAGAGTATACGACCAAATGATTCAATACAAGCTAAAATCCTATTAAACATTAAGGAGCCGTTCACCACTCACTTTACCAACTCATCCCCTCCAATTTCTAAACTGTTTGCATTTGTCTGTTTGTTCCCAAAAGGATTATTGTCGCCTGTGTGTGTGAGAATATTTGTCTTCCATCTTATAATAAAGTTCATATAAAATGTGTTTGAGTTTCTTTTATGGAAAAAACAGATGATGGAGAAAACCAGAAAAAAACATTTGATTTGAATGCCTCAACGCGCACACGGCCAAATTCTATCTATCCCTTCAGTTGAATCTAATGTAGATGAAATGTAGATTTATTATTTTGAATGAATGGAAAATTTAATATGAATTGGTAGTTTTGTTGGGTGATGAAGATGAAGAAGAAGATGAAGTAGAAATGTATTGCTTTGAGGGTTGGTTTAGGGTGGTTCATAAAGGACATAACTTAAAAATTGATATTGATTAAAAAATATATTTAATTTTATGGCTCACATTGTAAATCTTCATATTAGAACTAAGCAACTAACCGAATAATCTTATACTTAAATATCGTAGTGGTTTTTGGCTCCACCCGTGCTCCTCCCGTCAAACCACAGTAGAAGTACAAAGAGGTAAAAGGGGCGATCTTACGTCAAAGCGCTATAGAAGTAGAGCGAAGGGTGGAAACTTTGTTATTGATACACTGTGGAAGGCAGAGGCGCTCTTTTAGCAAGTTCAATAAGTAAGTGAACACCAATTTGTGCGTTGTCTTGTGTTACGACTGTGAGCAGGCAAACTTGATGAACACACAACACAGCCAGCACAGTCAATTTCTGTGCTGTCCTGTCCGTGTCGTCGGTTGGGGGAGCTACCGCTCACGCGCTCACACAACAAATCTGTCGTGCGTTTGTGTTTACTTTACTAATATCTCAGCTGTTGCTGTTCACTTTGATTTGTTTTGATGAAAATGTTTGATTGGTCTTATGGTTAATTGAGGTTTACTGAATTGATTTGTCTTAATTAACTGTCCGATGACCGAGTGAAAATAGTCAGTTGAAAGACCAAGTGGGGTCCCTTTAGTTCCCCAGCAAAGTTTCTCAGATAACGATGAGATAACAACGTATTTTAGTTTTAAATAATTTCTTAATAACAAATTAATTAATTATATGTTAAAAACAATATAATTTGATAAGCTATCTGATTGCCAAACAAAAACAAACAACAACGTTGCCTTCACCTTAAAAGTATCGATTGTGGTATCGATACTAAGTTGTGCAGTGAAAATAGGCAAATACATTACTTTTCATCCAAAATCATTTTTTTAATCTTAGATATGATAAAATTAATTTTCTTGTTCTATGCCAAATTAAAGCAAATACTTTAAAAGTCAGATAGAGAATTATTCAGATTTTTTGAATATTATGGCTTCATTCTGCGGCATTAAATAGTGACTGGGGTACAGTTGTGACCCCACTCGGTCATCGGACAGTTAAGGGTAATCTCTGCTTCTGTGTCCATTGTGTGTTTTGTTGATTTTCTCATCGTCAATGTTTGTTTTGACACCGAAACCAAATATCTACGAAAAAACCAAAGATGTGCTACTTGAAGAACCCGAATCGTTTCTTTAGTCATCACTATTTGCGAAATAGACCAATTTTCACATTGTTATGCAAAAGTGAGTATCTGTTTACTAAATTTGAATAGACGTGTTTAATCTTTGTTATTGTTTTTCTAGATATAAAGCGAACTGGCTGGTGACATGTTGTCTATTACATCTATTCTGAATTTCTTCACGTTTGGTGCCTATCTTTTCAATTTTTTCACAGCGTTCACGGGCAAGCAAGCTGTGGTTGTTCATAACTGGAAACTTTATTCAGCGCATAGTTCAGACCTCTATGGAAATCTCGAATGTCTAAAGCTAAGTGGCATAAAATCACCGTTGCGGATGCGTTTCTCCGTCGAATGACAACTGTAATACTCAACAATTGTATTCGGTCTTTTGCACCTTTGCCATCCACACTCAACAATATTTGACTAAAAGTTAATTCCTATTTACCAATAAGGGTGTTTTGAGCTGTGCAGGTGCTATGCAGCTGTGTAGATCTACCACGAACCCTGCCCTACCTCAACTTCCACAAATTCTGTTTGAATGAAGTAGTTTAGTATCAGCTCAGTTCCAGAAAAATGAATCACGAGGATTATCAAATTGAGAAATGTCTTTTTACATATTGTGATTGAACATGCCGACAGAAACACATTTCATTGATTGCATAAATTTCAATTGTGAACAAATGTACAAAGAAAATGTTTGCATTCTCTGTCTTCCAAATGAAAAGTATCCCTTTGCTGACAGGCGGAGACTGCTTCAACCGTCTTTTCGCCACAAAATGCATATTTTCGAATCATCACTATATAATGAAATGATATAATAATTTTTGTTTGCAAACTGCCATGTTAATAAAATGTTTAAATTAATATTTGTTAGTCTCAATATCTGATCAATACTAACGAACGAGTTTTGCCAGTGTGCACCAAAAAAGCTATACTTAAAGAAGTTTTGGGCGAAGAAAAACTCAAACTCTACACAGAATTAGTGTCATCAGCACTCAGCCAAAATGTGCCTGATTTTATGTGCATCGAATGACATTTGAATGATAACTGTTAGTGCAGACATCAAATGAAACAATTATATTCCTTTCTGTCAAATGATGTCAATTTGCAGAAGAATCTAATTGAGGACTAGTTGACCAGTTGCTTGGTCAAATGAAACTGATTTAATTTTTCACATAGTGCACTCAAAAACCCGCAAAGTTGAGAAGTGAAGTTAACTGATGTTTAATTTGTGGATTAAAATTTTACCTAGAAGGAATTTTACCTATTCTTTGTGAAGGAAATTGATTTTGGTGATCATTGCATTGGTTTTTGGGGCGCTCGAGCGGAATCACTGATTGAGTGTACTGCTTGGTGGACAATATCAATTGGTGGACTGGAAAAACCTATTCCAATGCCTTGACCAATGCCCAAACCGCTAAATCATTTTCGGAAATCTGCAGCCTTGCAAACTTGAACAGTATTTTGAGTTGACAAACGGTACTACATCTCACCAACGGCATCGAAGTTAGCAGGCATTTTATTGATATTGTACTATTCGTACGCTCAAATTATAAGTTGACTTCCAGCAAAATACAATTAAAGTCACACTCAATTTTTTGACACAAGAATTTCGTATTTACTTGAGTACTCCAAGAAAAGTTTACCAGCTTTGTCTATCAATTCAGACGTGATTCGAAGCAGATCTAAATTCTTACAGTGTTAGAGTCTAACAGTTAGACATTATATCTAAACGGGACATACGAGACATACATCGTATATTACTTAGGGTTCGAATTAAAAAAATTCATCAACCAAACAACAACATTCTTTAACTGCAATTTTTTAAATTCTTTGTTAACGTTTATTGAATTTGATTATCTATTTTAAAAAACTATGAAGCTATTTAAATGCTATTATCTTACGAGAACAAACCCGAAAGGTTTTTTTACAAGAAAAACAAACCGCAGCGAAGCGGAGGTTTCGCAAGAGCGTGAAGCTAGGCTTTAGCCGCTTCACGCCTTGCGGTTTTTCTTGTAAAAATAAAGTTAATAATAATAATAAAATAAAAATAAAGTTAGAAATGGTCGGTAATTTTTTTCTGCTGTTTGTGGGTAAAATTTTCCACAATTTCCGAGTAAATGTACCGAATGAAAGAAGAAAAACAAACAAGGAAGAGATAAAACTTGCTACGAATCTCAAACTCATTTTAGGTTAAAACTAACGATTAAATAAATAAATAATTAGCTACTGCGCGTGCTCAGACAAATTGATATTGAGAATAAGAACACGTATCCTAAAAATGAGAAAGAACAAATTTCTCGAGAAAAGAGAAAGTTGAAGAGAAAAGCTCGCTGTTTGTTTTGTAAGATTTTAACCATTTTACAAAGGAAAATAGTGAATTCTAATTATAAACCAAACAAAATGTTCACTTACATTTGGCGGTTGATTAGCGATGAATTGTTTGATGAGTGCAGACTTGCCCACCCGCACATCACCGACCATCACAATCTTCACTGAGTGCATTTCACAGTCTTCAACCATTTTGAAAGATTCGAAGATTGACTTAACAAATGATATGATCGATTGAGTGTGTGTGTGTGTGTGTGTTTATTTCAATATTTTCATATTAATTTGCAAGAAGAAGAACAAAATCTGTAAAATAGAAATAAGAAAAAAGTCAATAACACGAAATTAGCTGATTTTGATATAAAAAGAAATAAAAACTCCACCAAAAATCAATAAAGAGTCATGCCCAACTCGGCCCTACACAAAGGCCATATTTTATGCAGGTCCCACATGGACAAGTGAGGTACCAAATTAAAGGTTATGACCTCTAGAATCATTTGGTAAAAATTCCAGACTGATCCGAGCTAATTTACGTGAAATATCCGCAAAAGAAGTTTAATACATTTCAGTAGAGTAACGTCCTATGTGGATGGGCCATATTATGCACATCTAACACATTGCTATGCTAAAAATGGCGACCTCGGATCATCCTGGAAATTTCGCAAAATGATTCTAGAGGTCATAACCTTTAATTTGGTACTTCACATGTCCATAAGGGACCTGCATAAAATATGGCCTCTGTGTAGAGCAGATTTTTAACGCATTTGGGCATGACTCTTTGATGAGCACAAATTAGTAATTCTGACCCCGCATTTGGATCGATTCAAGACGGAGAAAATTTAGAAGAAAGATTAGACCAGAAAATTGATCGATTTCCGTGAATTAATATTTCTAGAGACTAAAGCTACTTTTCAAGCAATTTTTTAAAATTTCTGTTATAAAAATTTATAATTAAAAGATTTAAATATTAATAAGTTTGTAAATTAGTAAGTTTTACCAGTTTGAAAGCCTGCCGATTTAGTATCTAAAAATATTTCCCCCAAAATCGGATCGATTCTATTTCAATCGATTTCGATTTTGAGCCTAACTCATCACCAAAAAAGAAAATAATCGGAAAATTGAAAAACTCACAAAGAGGACACAAATTAATGAACTAATCACTGCCAAACTCCAAATGGATCGATTTGCAATTATAAGTGCATTGTGTCCAGTGGACACGCTCAATTTAATAAAATGTATTAAGAAACAAATAATCGATAAGTCAAAATATATTTGCAAAATGAAAGTCCTTTTTCTAAACATCCTGTACTCCAAACGGCAACAAAAAAAGTATCCAAACGTTCACCTAAAACCAATCTCCAAATTTCATATTCGTGCAGAATAAAATATATTTTACTATATTTATTCTTCTTAAGTCCACTTCTTTGTATACAATATTCAATTGAAATCTCAAGGCTCAAGTGTATAATTTAATCAAAATTTGAATTTCGCAAAACGGTCCAATACAGGACGATTCGAAACATAAGTAAACCTTTTTACGAACAAATTTTATGAACAAATTTTATGTACAAATTTCGATCAACACTATCTAATATTTTTATTAAATCCACCCAACAACTCATTCCTTTGAGTTTGTATGTATGAAGAAAAATGTTTAGATAGCAACGCTAACCCAAACCAAAGCATCACACATTGCATAATATAAACATCAACAAAACTTAGAGGGAAAATATTCTTGGAAGGATTTTGTCTAGTAAGATAAGAAGAAGTAAATCTCTGTACGAAAGTGTGCCAAATCATAATAACAAAACAAACACATCAGAATATTCTTCTTATTTATTCATTCAATAAAAACATTTATACAATCGCAAATGTAGACCAAAGAAGCACAATAATATTCTACTTAAATCAGACACTAACACACGTAAAGGCATCGAAGGTAAAAATATTTTTGTTGGTTGTTCGCAAAAAAGTATAAAATTCACGCATAAATCACAAATTTAATATATTAAAACGCTTAATTCTTGACCAGATTCCTTAAATCACCAAATATTCTTAGAATCTCTATCGTACACATTGAAATTATCATCAAACTCACATTCACAGGACTGAGCCAAGAAGTGAACTATACGTTACGGACAGTCATAAAACTTATTATCTATATTTGATACAGAGTGATCTGAAATATTCTGTTTTGACCTTTTTCAAACATATCAAATTATATTGAAATTATTTTTTTGATTCACTCTGTACAACGTTAATGTATCATATATTAATGTTATTATCAATTGTAATCATATGGTCTGTGTGCAGTGCACTGAACTTTATTTGTTGGTGGTCATTGAGTTTGTTGGTTGTAACAACTTATCGAACATTTCACGCTTTCATAAATATACAACAGAAAACGGTAATAAATGGACCAACAGTTAGATTCATATATATTTTCTTGTTCTTACGGTTAGTCTAAATGGAATTAGTTTTACCTTTATGGAGAACTACTCGATGAACTTATCAATATTTAAAACACATTCAAAATATTGATGATTCAGGTCAAGTAAAGTAAAGTACAAATAAACAGAAACATAATCCAACAAATAAATAAAGCCCATTTATACAATCTTTAGTATCTCTATCATCTGCAACTTGAAGAAAACTCAAAATCTAATCTAACCGAATCTAATAAAATGTAAATTTGAATTAATAATTTATGATTATTTAACCTATATCAATAAAAGAAGAAAGCAAAACCATGAAATTTTTAAAAATCAAAATCAAATGACCAAGAAAAGAATTAGGTCAAATACTGCTAATGTAGTAAGTGAATAAAACAAATTGACTTGCATTCTAAATTATTTATCAACCAGTGAAATTGTTCGTTTCAGATGTTTTATTAAAAATCTTTAACAAAAATAATCAAATAAAAGTTACCGTTTGACACATCAGTAATTTTTCTACTTTAATTATAAAGAATAAATAATTTTTATTAGACCACAAAAACAAAATAAATCCAAGATAAGAAGCAAGGAATAACGAACAAAAATTCATTAATAAATTAATGTCAACAACAGACATACAAAATCAACGAGATATAAGAATATATGCATTAATTGATGGACCATTTTGAATAAGTAGCGTAGACGGAATAACCAAAAAAATAGTGAACCGCTTCAAATCTGTATTTCTGTCTCATTCCTTGAATTAAGCGTTTTCAAATAAATTCTTAAATAATTTTCATTTGAACAAATGTTCATAAAACTTTTTGTGTAACCTTTTCATTAGACGACTCCCAACACAACAAAACGGCTAATGACCAGCAGTCTCTCTCTCTCTCTCTCTCTCTCTCTCTCTCTCTCTCTCTCTCTCTCTCTCTCTCTCTCTCTCTCTCTCTCTCTCTCTCATGTGCCAATGACCCTCATTCTGTCACTTATATTTTTTTTATTCAGATTTTATTACCAAAATATTTGTACACACAAAATAACCTACACTTTGAGTAAAACAGAGTAATCAATTATCTTGAACATTTTGTGTTGTATTTTCGTTTCCTCGTTGTTTAGCACATCAACATGGATTATTACGTCAAACAAGATAGCGAGTACAAAAAAATCTCTAAAGAAACATTAATTAGGAACTCTTACAAGATTAATTAGTGAGCAAATAAGTTAAATAATAATGATAAAATGAACAAGACAAATGCATTCCTTTCACTCATTCATTCATTTTAGAGTTCAAGAAATTTCAGATTTTTTTTACAATTTACTAACAAGATTGATTTAATGTTTTGCAAATGTTGTGGAACTTATTTTGAAACCTAGAAACTTACTTTGTGCATTCATCATCCGCACTTGAAACTTTGTAACAAAAAACATTTGTGAATTTAAAGAATCTTGTCGCAAAAAAATGCAATATTTCAAAATATTTTCTATAGAGTGTTTTTCTATAGAAGTATGAATTTCTAAAAAATTGTAAGAATTTTTTAACCTTTTCCAAACCTATACTAAACAAAATAAATTAACAAGGAACGTGACATTTTCGAAATCAAAGAATTATTTAGAATACGGAATGTTTAAGAAAATGTTGCAAATGTACTGACTGTGAATTTAAATGAACTAAATGAATCAAAAATCTAAATTTAAATACATACATTTCCTATCTATAGAATTAGATATATTTTGAATCGAGAAAATTCACAATCGATATTTTGACACGAAAAACAAACATTTATCTTATCGACAATAGTGATCGATACGCACAGAATTCGATTTGACTTGTGACCATCAATTTGTTTGTTTGTTTGCATAAATAAATTTGCAATTTCAGTTGTTGTTAACGTTCAATTTTATTTTTATCTTCATATAAAAATGAAATCACAGAAGCTAAAAATACTTTTACAGAGTGTTTAAGAAAAATTATCAAAGATATCTCTACTTTTCTGTCATAAGCTTTATTTAAAAAATCACCTTTTAAAATGAATTCATGTTTGCCTTAAACAAATGTTAGAAACGTTTTTTAAATATTTATGCATTGAATTCAATAAATAAGAATCGATTGATTTTTTGTGATTTTTTGAATGCAAAACACAAAACACAAACACGTTCACACATAACACGAATTGACAGGAAATCGACTTGTCAAATAGATGCACCAAATGGAACGAAGCATTGAAGAGATATTCAGAATATTAAATCGAATGTAGATCGAATCATTTCACAAAACACATTTGTAAGTCAAATTTAGCAAACCAAACCACACGAACACAAATCGACAGATGACAAATTCAAATTGGCGTGCAAACTGAGAACACAAACAGACTTTCTTTTCCTTTGCAACAAACTTTAAAATTGCGAAAATCACACACAAACCGACTGACTGACAGAAGATGAGATAACAAGTGAAAGGAAGCAGAAAGTAAGACCAAACTGGAAGGCAAAAAGGCAAATGTGTGCCAGAAATTTAAATAAATTCTCAATTTCCTCAAAGACACACAAATATTTGGAAAAAGACAGCGTCAGTGCAACACACAAGAAATAAATCAATTTTGTCTCATTCAATTCATTACACAAAACATTCAAAATGTATAGAAAGTAATGCTGCTTCGTAATTGAATAATTGATTTATTGTCAATGCGGTGGAATTTTCCAAATATTTTGTTAATAATTTTAAATTATAAATAAAGCTAACAGAAATGTTATCGTAAATTGTAAATCAAACTATAGAATTTTTATTTAGAAATGATTAATTTAATATAAAATTGAAATAATGTAAAATTGTTATTTTAAATTCCAAAATAGTTTTAACCTTTTTCTTAGTCGACAATGTCTAAAAGAAAACATATTTCTTCATTTACCAATTAAAAAATCTCTAAAAACCAAAAACTAAAAGTAAATTTCACAAAAATTCCAAATTGGGTTTTACATTTTATTGCTAAAATATAAAATTTTAAAACAAACAGTAACCTAAATCTCAAAACCAACATTACACTTTCCACAGTACAAAGTAATTATCCAAATACCCAAGAATGTGGTCTACCCTCAATGTGAGTTGTATTGTTGTTGTGTGTTTGGTACTAAATCAGTGCAGTGCGGTACATCACGTACAGGGAGGGACTCATGCGGAGAACTTGTGCGAGCTAGCTACGTTCGGCAATAGATGTACGTGTCTTACTTGTGTTTGTACGATCAAGTGAAACATTTTCTCTCAAAAGTAGGAAAAAATGAAAGAAGAACAAGAGAAGAACACACAAAATCTAGCAATCTAGTCGCAAAATTGTTGTAAAAGAAGAAAAATCGCAGCTGTGACTGAACTTTCATTCCAATAAATTTTCGTTGACTTCTCTCCTTCTCTGTTTGGTTGCCTTGGCAGTGGAGACAGTCTTAATTTGCACTCCTAAAGCAACCTAAAATAGTGTACGTAACGACAACTATGTCTTTGAATGACACTAACTAATAAACAGAAACTTTCATCATTACCTAATTTCCCTCCTTAACTTGAGAAAACACGCTTGGAATGTGTCGTGTGGTCGTTGAATTGCGGTAAAAAGTCACACAAAATGCATCAAATCATAATTGTCTGTGTACAAAAATTTAATATAAACATCAAAAGAAGTGAAGTGCATCGGTACTTTCAAGCCATGCTTTATCGGTTGTACGAAATTTTACAATTTCAAACTATCGAGATTTATTTTTGCAAAACATTTATAATCAAGATAAGAGGTGATGAGGCAAGAAAAATCCCCAAACTAGGATGAATACCCTGCACGACACAATACATAACCCAAACACAAATAAAAGTAACTATTTTAAAAAGTTGATCGAAATGTTTAATAATGAAATTATTTTTAAATTATTAACAAATTTTGTATTAAGGGGGCTATGGGTTAGATTCGCACTACGGAAATAATATCCTATCAACTAATTGATTTTTTATAAAAATACACTTACTTCACTTTCTGATTAATTTATAAAATCCACATTTTTTCAAGCATCCATGATGTAAGAATGTCCTGAAATCATAACAAAAATGTTATTAGAAATTATTTTATTTATGAACCTTTATTATTGAAAAATGAGGATCGAATTGAATTTAATAAAAGGAAAAGACCCGGAAAATTCAAACATAAAATTAATGCAATTCAATTCAAAAGTCAAAGGTCAACCATCTCTATCAAAATTAATGACCTATAGGTCTTTTAAAGCAGCGAGTTTCTACGATCATTATAACAAAAGTCAAAAGTGTCCAGTTTTATTATATAAAATGAGAAAAATTGAGATGGACATAAAAGAATCGTAAATAAATTGAACATACAGCACTGACCTGAACACCTCTCTACACACAAACAGAAGATTATCAATGATTGAATCAGATCTCATTCTGCTAGGGCGCACGACTTTCTGCTGTAAATGCTGTTTTCTGCTGCTTCGGCTAGCGGGGGAGGTTACCTTTTTCGCGCGTGCATCGAGGCCGCACCCACAGGCACACACAACGCGAAAGCGCGACAGCAGACGAGAGAAGTAGTGCTAGCGCGTTGTTTTTGTTTGCGCGCGTTTGACGATTAGTGCACTTTGAAAATGATTCTACTGTTGATTGACTGAGAATATGTTCTGGTTGCTGGTTCTTATCCACCAATTGGTTACTGGCACATATCTCACAGTTGGGTTGTTGGCACATATCCCACAGTTGGGTTGCTGGCACATATCCCACAGTTGGGTTGCTGGCACATATCCCACAGTTGGGTTGCTGGTTCTTATCCACCAATTGGTTACTGGCACATATCCCACAGTTGGGTTGCTGGCACATATCCCACAGTTGGGTTGCTGGTTCTTATCCACCAATTGGTTACTGGCACATATCCCACAGTTGGGTTACTGGCACATATCCCACAGTTGGGTTGCTGGCACATATCCCACAGTTGGGTTGCTGGCACATATCCCACAGTTGGGTTGCTGGCACATATCCCACAGTTGGGTTGCTGGTTCTTATCCACCAATTGGTTGCTAGCACATATCCCACAGTTGGGTTGCTGGCACATATCCCACAGTTGGGTTGCTGGCACATATCCCACAGTTGGGTTGCTGGCACATATCCCACAGTTGGGTTGCTGGTTCTTATCCACCAATTGGTTACTGGCACATATCCCACAGTTGGGTTGCTGGCACATATCCCACAGTTGGGTTGCTGGTTCTTATCCACCAATTGGTTACTGGCACATATCCCACAGTTGGGTTACTGGCACATATCCCACAGTTGGGTTGCTGGCACATATCCCACAGTTGGGTTGCTGGCACATATCCCACAGTTGGGTTGCTGGCACATATCCCACAGTTGGGTTGCTGGCACATATCCCACAGTTGGGTTGCTGGCACATATCCCACAGTTGGGTTGCTGGTTCTTATCCACCAATTGGTTGCTGGCACAAATCCCACAGTTGGGTTGCTGGCACAAATCCCACAGTTGGGTTGCTGGCACAAATCCCACAGTTGGGTTGCTGGCACATATCCCACAGTTGGGTTGCTGGCACATATCCCACAGTTGGGTTGCTGGTTCTTATCCCACAGTTGGGTTGCTGGCACATATCCCACAGTTGGGTTGCTGGCACATATCCCACAGTTGGGTTGCTGGCACATATCCCACAGTTGGGTTGCTGGCACATATCCCACAGTTGGGTTGCTGGCACATATCCCACAGTTGGGTTGCTGGTTCTTATCCACCAATTGGTTACTGGCACATATCCCACAGTTGGGTTGCTGGCACATATCCCACAGTTGGGTTGCTGGCACATATCCCACAGTTGGGTTGCTGGCACATATCCCACAGTTGGGTTGCTGGCACATATCCCACAGTTGGGCTGCTGGTTCTTATCCCACAGTTGGGTTGCTGGTTCTTATCCACCAATTGGTTGCTGGCACAAATCCCACAGTTGGGTTGCTGGCACATATCCCACAGTTGGGTTGCTGGCACATATCCCACAGTTGGGTTGCTGGCACATATCCCACAGTTGGGTTGCTGGCACATATCCCACAGTTGGGTTGCTGGTTCTTATCCACCAATTGGTTACTGGCACATATCCCACAGTTGGGTTGCTGTTTCTTATCCACCAATTGCTGGTCATACCCCAAATTGTGGTTCGAGTTGTAATACTGGTGGAACACATACCTGCACTGTCAGATCGAGTCCGTAACCCAATAAGTGAGTCAATTCGCCAGTTGATCAGACCAGGATCGCTTAGGATGTGAGACCAATTGTACGCAATATGTTCGAATAAAAGAGAGAGATTTGTCCGGTCAAGTCGAATAGTTTATTTCAGTCTCAGCACACGGTCATTTTAACCATTTCAACTTGTTACTTGTTCAAAACAGCAACCAATTGGTGGATAAGAACCAGCAACCCAACTGTGGGATATGTGCCAGCAACCCAACTGTGGGATATGTGCCAGCAACCAATTGGTGGATAAGAACCAGCAACCCAACTGTGGGATATGTGCCAGCAACCAATTGGTGGATAAGAACCAGCAACCCAACTGTGGGATATGTGCCAGCAACCCAACTGTGGGATATGTGCCAGCAACCAATTGGTGGATAAGAACCAGCAACCCAACTGTGGGATATGTGCCAGCAACCAATTGGTGGATAAGAACCAGCAACCCAACTGTGGGATATGTGCCAGCAACCCAACTGTGGGATATGTGCCAGCAACCCAACTGTGGGATATGTGCCAGCAACCCAACTGTGGGATATGTGCCAGTAACCCAACTGTGGGATTTGTGCCAGCAACCAATTGGTGGATAAGAACCAGCAACCCAACTGTGGGATATGTGCCAGCAACCCAACTGTGGGATATGTGCCAGCAACCCAACTGTGGGATATGTGCCAGTAACCCAACTGTGGGATATGTGCCAGTAACCAATTGGTGGATAAGAACCAGCAACCAGAACATATTCTCAGTCAATCAACTGTAGAATCATTTTCAAAGTGCACTAATCGTCAAACGCGCGCAAACAAAAACAACGCGCTAGCACTACTTCTCTCGTCTGCTGTCGCGCTTTCGCGTTGTATGTGCCTGTGGGTGCGGCTTCGATGCACGCGCGAAAAAGGTAACCTCCCCCGCTAGCCGAAGCAGCAGAAAACAGCATTTACAGCCGAAAGTCGTGCGCCCTACATTCTGCACATTAAATTTTACCCTCCAAAATGGTTCACTCTCGTGTCAAGACAAGTGCACAGTCAGACATCAAAGTACACACAGACAGAGACAGTCCGAGTGTCAGTGACTTACTCGATATCTCTCGAGAGTCGTAAAATGATCTGAGATGAATGTGAGTTGCACAGGAGAGAGCATTCGTGAATTCACGGTGATGCGATAAGTGAAAGGAAAGTAGAGAAAAAGTTGATCATGTGCAAGTGATTCGGTCCAAGTAGACTGACCCCTACTGTTAAAAACAGTCAATGAATATATAAGAGAATTTTTTTCTTTGGAATTTTAAATAAGAATTCTGAAAATTTTAAATTCGATTTAGTATTTATTTTGTTTGTGTCACGCGAGTTCATATACATATGAGTTAGTGCTTAAAAATTTACTGGACACTAAGCTGCTGTTTAGGGTAGTAATATTAAGGAGAAAGCAAGAATTTCTACTATAGTTTAAAGCAAAATCAAATAACGGAAAACTTTGAAACTTTGTAAATTCGTCGTAAAGTTTAGCAATGGAATTTTTAATAAATTGAGCGAATATTGCAAGAAGAATTTAAAATTACAATGTTATGCTGTTTATGGATTAGAAATATCATAGTTGGTTTATGAAAAATATTTATTGAAAATTAATAGAGCTTTGACCTTTTCTTTAAGAATCGAACAGTTTTAAACAAAACTAATTTTAAAAAAATCCAATTAAAAAAATAAGAATTTCTAGAAAAGTAGAATCCACTGTAAGTACTGTCCATTAGTGGAAAGGTCACTTTAGTTTAGCTCAAAGGTAAAATGGATCTCAAAGTTACAAAAAATAATGACTTTCTCTAAATGGCTTTCGTTTCGGTTTGTACGTTTTAGTAGTTTGGGCCATTGGTTTATTGTACAAAAAAAATAAATAGAGAGAAATGTGAGGGAAATGGATAGAAGGTGCTAATTAGGTGAGGCTGAGAGGAAGAGAAGGGGAGAGGGGAGAGGGGAAAGTTGACCGGGATAAACTCGAAATGTCAGTACCAGAGGCCAATGGCACTTTAGGTGTTGGTGCATTTGGAAGCATACGAAATAGGAGACAAATTAGCATTCAATTAGTTGTCTCTGTATTTAAGTGAAAAACTGTTCGAGATAAGAAAGCAAATTGGCACTAATTTTATTCTCAGTATCTCACACCACAACAAAAACACACGACCCCCTCAATTTTGTTGCAGTGCAGTTTCACATATTTACTGTTTTTATCAGAAAGAAATAGGACTAGAATTTAATTTGTCAAAATTGACGAGGTAAAAGAAGACAATTTGAGGATTTAATAAAACGAGCAGAGAACAAATAGAAAGAAAATTGTAAATCGATTACAATTGAAACCATTAAGACGTCATAGATGAAGATGAACTAATAAAAATCCCATTTCATAAAATATTGATTGTAAAATAAAAGTCAAATTTTCAATTTATTTATAAAGAAAATGTAATAAGCTATTTGTTTTGCATATCCATATATAAATATTAAATTCTTGCACACTAGTGATGAGCACATATTTGTCATTATCACCTTAATCATTATCGTTTTTTCAATTTCCAAATGTTCATAAAGTTGCACTTCAATAACTGCTTGACAAGTTTTAAGTTTTTAAGTTTTGAAAGTCAAGACTTTTCATGTAGATAATCTCTAAATTTGTGCTCATTCATATACACGGTAAACCTATACTTTTGTGTAAATTAATTATGTGAAACTATTGTCCATGGAAGTCAATAATCAAAGTGAATTATATTTGACGATTCGATAATAACGATGACGACTGCATTCACTTGTGACCAACATTTGTAAAACATCATACGTTTGTTTGGTTTAATATTATTTGACGATCCTCAAAGTTGATTTTGACAGTTGAGAATGATGAGTTCAAAGTTGAGAAAAGCAAAACACTCACTTAAGTGAATTCAGTTAGCACTTTGAATGAGGTGAAAGTCAATCACTTTTAAGTCAATTCGAGGAAGAAGATTCAAAGTGCTTCAAAATTTAAAACATGAACACACACATTAACTTGATTTACTTTAGAAAAGTATCGTTGAGATGTGCTCTCGTATTCATGAGCAGACAAATTTTGACTGAATGCAAGTGAAGAGAAGTAAGTGATTTGACAGAGACACACAGGCAGAGAGACAATTACTGGTTTGACTATAACAAATCACCTAATGGCAGTGTAACTGAACACACCGCACGCACCCCCAGTGACACCTTCACTAGCACTCTAGTTTATTATTGTTAGGTAGAGTGAGATGTAAGGAGATATAAATTAAGAATGGGATTGCAATCAGAAGTGATGAGTGAATCTTGAAAGTTTGTTGCAATTTTAATATTAAATCAACACAAGTTTAAATATTTATGGATATAGAAAGTTTAAAAAAACATTTATGACCTTTTATTTAATAAAACACGTTCATATGGTAAAGCTAGAATTCAAGTTATTAGGAAGTAAATTTAAATGTATGAAGAAACATTTTCACTAGCTAGTCGTATGAAAAGATGATGATTTATAATGTTAGTGTACGACTAAATGAGTAAGCTCGAGATAAAACAAGTCGCGGATTACCAAACCGACAAAGTCTCACATTTGTAGAGTAGACTTGATTAGCAATTGATTGCTCATGCAGATAAACAAACAAATATTATTGATTGAAGATATTGCTAGACATCCGCTTTAGTCATTTATTTGAATTGAAAAAAATAAATTTTAGAAACCTTTTGAACATATCGAGCGAATCTGTAGCAGCATCAAACAAAAAATCAATTTCATTTGAAACAAAATCAAAAGTTTTTAAAGTTCAATTTCAAAATTAAATTGCAGTGCTCGATTGTCTCTTGAGACAATTGAAATCGAATAAGTTTAGTGTGTGCAATAAACAAAAACAAAAACTCGTTTATTGTTTCAATCATACAAATGACAATTGTCTCTCCAAAATGTCAAACGTTTCTCAATTGGACAATTTCAAATGAAACAAACACATAATTTTGCAATTCAAAATGTAAAGTCTAGACTGAAAAAATTCTCTTTTCAAAAAACATATTTTGACCGAACTCTTCAATTAGTCATTCATGTTAAGTATCTAATAAATTAAATTAATCGTAGGTAAATTAGCTCAAGTTATAAAACTTAACACTTTAAGCAAACTCAATTTAACACAATCTTGTAAATTTTATTTAAATTACAACCTTTATTTATTATTGCTCGGGGAACACAGTATTTAATGAACTAAGTCTTGATCACATTTTAATGCAAAGCAAACACAAACAAAAACAAACAAGAGCGGAAACCTTTTTGGGAAAGAAATTCTTTGTCATTTATCGTAACTAGTAAAAATGTATTGTAGAAGTAAAAGTTAATTTTTTAAAATGTCTTACAAACTAGTCTACGCTCAGTCACAATGCACAGTTGATGTTATATAAGGTAATTTACGAATGGACTGTTGCCAGTGTAGTCGTAGTCATATGAACGACTTCCTACTGGCGCCTGACGTGTGCCAACACCGCCAACCACCACATCACAACGTCCACAAAGGTTAGCGTTACTTTGATGGTGAAGCGCCAGGCGCCATCAGGTCAATAGGTGCTTGCACTTGAGTAGCACACAGTTGGCTTATGGTTGAACAATCAGTCTTTTGGTTGGTTGACTTGCTCAATGATTACCAAACATAGAAACGCTTATATTTACACAACGGACTGTTTTCTTTAAAATATGTGCTTTGTAGTCTAGTAAGATTACGCCGACGCTTCGGCATTTTCACAGATCATTAATAGAGCAATTCAGAAGTGAAAATTGGCGCCATATTGGTTTGATAATATATTCAAAGAGAGCAAGAAAAGACCAGGAGATAAGAGTTGAGGGATCGAGGGCTCAAGACAATTTGTTTTAGAATTGAAGCAATTTAAGTCCAAAATTATAATGGAAAGCATTTTTTTAAACCATATGCATGCGATTTAATGATAAATGTTTGATGCTAACGGTAGACAAATTAAAATTGATTAATTAATTAAATTTAGAAATCAAGACAAGTTTGTAATGATTTATATATTTAAAATTTTTACCTTTGAAATCAAATGAAGACTAATCTGAGCAACTAATTACTAAAACCAAAACTCAATCAAACCTCTTGAAGCAAATAAACCCACAAATAATTATCCACAATGTTGACATTACACTAGCACCAACAACAAACCCAAACAGTTCCAAATGGAACACAATCACTCGGTCCAGTAATTATTAATGTAATTCAAATATATTTCCTTGAGTTAGTGTCAAGTAAACAATGAAAACAATCAAATGCAAAAACAATCGCCTTTCCCGTACTTGTCAACACCACACAAACAGAACATTATCACAACTTTCATTAACAAGATTTTGTCCTCTTCATCTTAATTATAATTGCAATTAGGAAGTAAAACTTAATTAATTTGTCACTTTTGTAGAGTGGCGAACAGTGGAAATGACAAGTGAAAGTGACAAATTAATTAGCAAACTAAGTGAGAAATCTTAATTATGAGAAGTAATTATTTAAGTAATTTTATGATGAGAATTTTCAAATGATTTCAAAAATTTTGTAATTCAACATTTTAAACTTAGAACAGTTGAATCGTATAATCGTATCAAGACGAATAAAATCAAAGCAAATAAGAAATATAAATAAGAAATGATCCAATCTAATTGCCTCCCTTTAAGTCATAAGTCTTTCAGTAACAAGGAATTTCAAAAAGCTCAAAGATAGCAAATTTTTCTATAAATAAGAACAGAAGGAAAGCTCCTTTCTCTTTTTATCAAAACTCGAATCTATTTACTTCGTAAACATCAAAGTTACTTTTTATCTAAACCATCCAAACAGAAGAAAAATTCGCGACTATTTCTAGCTCTTAAATAAGAATCAAATCCTTAAGACCAAATAAGTCTTCTTTTATTTATACTTATTGTCTTACTGATTAGCTTGGACAACTATAAATAAACGGAAAATTGTCCAACAATAAACCAAAAAAGAGCGCTCAATTATGATAAATGCTACAGGATGGAATGTAAAAGTTAAAAATTTTAAATTTTATTAAGAAAGTAAATTACCTTGTATAATTCGAACTGCGCTCAAGGTATCAAATATCTAAACGGAATTTATAGAATGTGTTTTAATTTTTTTTGTAAATTCAAGAAAAGCAATAAACCTATTTTAAAATATGAAAAATTAAAAAAATCTAAACCAAAATGCAAATTTCAACAAAATGGGAGACCACACACATTCAAAGTGATAAAAATATCCGGATGTTAATTATCAAATCTTTATTTGATGAACCAAACGATACTTTATTATTGTACTACTATCGATAGTATCGATTTATATCTATGAAGAACAAAGAACAATGCGACATTAAACATTTGATGTTAAAAATAATAAAACAAAAAAGATAGAAACCTTTGAAAAACTTGATCAAATTGAAAGTAAAGTCGTTCTTGGAAGGTTGTGAGAACAAGTTGAAATTGAAAATCTTCTAAACACGAAATGTTTTATAAATCAAATTTCTTTTTCGTCTTTTGGAAGAAAAAGAAATAAAACGACGAAGCCATAAGATGATAAATAATAATAAAGACATTACGAGGACGAACAAATATATCAAACAGTAGGGGGCGATATTCGAGATATTGAGACAGACGGACCATTTCATGGAGGAGGTTCAATAAATAACTCAACGATACAAAAATAGTAACATCATCTATTTACAACCCATTTCCTAAACTTTCTAATCAACTAGTCTTGTTCATTCAAAATATATCAAAGAAAACATGTCTGGTCAAACATGATTTAGAGGGGAAATCTATTGAGACATCAATAAACAGACTTTCATTTATAGATTTGTGATCATAGCATAAAGTTTCTGTACTTAAATATAGACTTTCTTAAGAAATGTTGTATAGTAACCTTTTGAACTGGAACATCTGAAATCATGAATCTTAATCAATAAGAAAAAATCTCACAAAGAACAAAAATGTGCATATAAGAATTTGTGATTTTATTTTGAAAACCATTGAAGCAAGAAACTAGATAAGGTCGAAATGACCGAAACATATTATTTATAAATTTGAACTTATCGATGTATTTAGTTTAATGATTTTGAGAAAAAAACAAAAATAGAGAATTTTTGAGAAATGTTGTAGAATTTGATTTTTAAAATTGGAAACCTTTTGAACAAACTAAATGCATTCAACCCAAAAACCCTTAAACTATCCCAAAATAGCACACAAATCTCACACAGCATGACATCATCATTGTGATCATTTTCATTCAACAACAACAACAAATATTGTTTATCGATTGTCAATCATTAGACAGACAGAAATCTTTATGGAAATGTCTCAATCAACATTACAGCATCGTTTGTATGTTAGTAAAGTAAGGAAAGCGCCTTGTATTCTTGTAAATCATTGAAGCGATTCGATTTAGGAGAAAAGAACTAAATTCAAAAACATCATAAATCAATAAGAAACCATTTATTTTATGACTAAATGTTAAGAAAAAAAATGAATTCAAATTCAATTGAAATTATAATAAATTGATTTTTAATCATAAACTTTTGGGAGTCATTCACAAAAGAACGATACTCTAGTTTTAATGTCAATAAAATATATTACCTACTTATCGCATATTTAGTAGAACATTATTAATTCTCACATTAAAACTAGTATGAGCTGTAATCAAAGGCTCGAAAATAAATGTATTTATTTATGAAATGTGCAGAGACCTTAAACGAGCCGCCAAAATGAAACAAATCTTCACTATCTTTTCAACACAAAACAAAAATTCTATTCATAAAGTATATATGGAATATTATTAAAATAAAATTAACATTAATCAATTGTTATTGATTATTTGTTGTTTGCTCTAACTAATATGGAATTGCTAATATCACAAATTTAAAAGTAATATCGTTGATAAAAGGATTCACTAGTAATAAAACTTTCCATTACCTTAAAGAATATTTCTTTATATCCTAAAAATAGACTTTTTACTAAATAAAATTTCAATAAAGAATTGATTTATTTACATTTCTCCTTAAAAGATATAAATTTAAAAATTCTTTTAAAAATTTCCAAATTCATTCAAGAATTCGATTTTATACTAAATAAACACAACTCATAGAAAATTATCTGAAATATAAAATAATGAAAAGTTTATGAAACTAACCTTTTAAGAAGCAGAATGCTGATGAAACTTCATCATTGATACGTTATGATATGATAAATTGTCCTAAAAATATAAATGAAAAAAAAATTAGTAAGAACATTTAAATTTAAATTATTATAAAAATAGCAGCATTTTTACGAGAGGAAAACTATCAAGGCCATAAAAGTCGTGTCCAAAAGTGAAATTTTGCGTGAATACAATTCCAAAAGATTAAGAATTGTATTACAGTGTTTTAGAGTAAACTTTTTTAAAATATAAAAAGCGGATTAATAAATCTCAATTTTAATACACCCGATTATGATAATATGAAACTATGAACAAATTACCCAATTGCATAACATCACAATGAATAAAACAAATTAGCCCAAATTCCGCAAATCCCACACACACATTTGAGATATTAATAATCATCATAGATCATGATGTAAGCTTTAGGTGAAATCAAAAGTCTAAACATGAGTGGGCCATTCAGTACAAGTGATAAGTGATTAACAAGAGGCAAAGCTATTACGAGATATGCAATCCAAAGTCCTGTCCATAAATGACATGCCATTTGGGTAATTAGTGATCCTGTTTTTTCTTGTTCGCTCGAATGTCTTTTTCTCTTGCTCATTCATAAGGCAAATTAACTAACGAAAGCGAAATCTTGTTTGGGAATGAACAAAAGTCGAAAGAGATTGTTTGGTTTGAGTGTGCAGGGGATTTTCCCTCGTTTACGGAGAGTTATCGGACAAATCAATGAGAGAGAAAGACAATTTGCACTAATAAACGACGGAACTAATCGTTTAACGCATCCAACACAAACAGCAACACAATCATAAACCATTAGCCTAAATCAGCATCCACTACATCCAAACTAATACTGATTGAACTCGTAATAATACTCACTCAAATGGGTCTTTCCATAAAGGACATAATCGAGTACTTCACATCCTCTCTATTGAATAAAATTTTCTTTAGAAAACATCAAAATATCAAACCATTCCTCTTTAATCACTAAATGATCATGTTTAAATTATTTAATTAGCAAATCCCCAATGCAAAGATAAACGTTTACTTAATTGCCAATTAGCAAATCAAATAACCAAGAGAGATAATTGCAGATACTAGGCAAACAAGAAAGTCTCCAATTAAATTCATTTATTTTCTTTTCAAACCTAAAACAGATTCAATTTGCAAATGATGAGTTTAATGGTTTCTAATTAAAAATTGAGGATTCTCCAAATTAAAAATCAAAACACGAAACAAAAGACAGTAATTCAAAATAGTGCTTTTTCATGTTTGATTTTATTGAAATTAATAATAAATCATCAATTGTTGTAAATTTTTAATCAAAATGTCATTTCATATTTGAGCGACTCTTTGTTTTAGAGAAATTTATAATTAAATATTTATTAAATTAATTTGTAAAGGAACAAGCAGCAGAGAGAAACAATTGAAAGAGAAAACCGGACAAATGCATTATCAATAATAATTTAGCAAACAAACAAACAAAACTGACATTCGCCGGAAAATGATTTTGAAATTGGAAATCAAATATTAATTGAACAAATAATCGTAATTGTGATTAATTTTGCAATTTTTCAAACAAAATTGTGAAACTTTTTGAACCCCTAACAAAAACTTCTAAATTAGAAAAGGAAACATTTCGTGAGATATGAAAATAAATCTTAAACATTGTGCCTTAATTGCCACCAAATTAAAAGTTTTGAAATTTGTATTAAATTAGACAAATACAATTTCAAACTGCTGAATGTAGAACACGGAAACTTTTGTGTGTGTTCTATAATTTAATTTCAAATATCATATTTCATTTTATTAAATTATGAGTAATATAATTTAATAATAATTTATTTTTTGTTTTAAAACATTGTGTGAAAAACTTTAATAAATTTTAAATGAGAACTAAAGAAAAGTTTTTGAAGATGTTGTGTGACCTTTTCAAAAACAATGTTCCATTACAAGATCAAATTGGAGATACTTTTGAATCGCTTATTTATTCTTACACAAATTATTACAATGTTGAATAATTTATTTGTTTACATTTTTAAAATACAAAAGAAAAAGTTAATAATTTGACTTTGTAAATATTTAACAATGTAAACACAGGATGTTCCATAAAGGTCAAGAATATAGTGACTAAGAATTCAACAACATTTTTTTGTAATAAAAATAGTAGCTTGTAAATATTTAAATTCACAATAAAATTCTTGGAAATTTTCTGAATATATCTTTCGAGTCAGGAAAGCGTTTTCAGGAAATTGCTTTAGAATATTCGTTTGAATCATTCTCTTACATTCCAAAGATATCTTGATGTTACCATGGGACTAGGTCACATGTATTTCATCATTATCATAAGAATGAATACATTTCTTCTATTTGGATGCATTCCGAAAGTTACTCAAATCACCGAGTGGTCTTATTTTTTCAATGGATTATTCGATTCGAAGAACGTATTTTATGAATCACCCCGTAATCAGGCTTACTTTCCGTTTTGCATTAGCATTACACTGCATGCGTTACTAATTGTGTGCATGCTTTGACTTTTTACTTTTCTTCTACTGAATTTCTAAAGACCATATGTCTGTAAATTCATTTGGACATTTCAACGCACATTATTGTGGCACAAGGTGGTTCATAAAGTTTGCGTAAAATTAGTATGTCTTATAATAAAATTTTATTGAGAAATTTATTGAACCAACTTTTGAAAGAATGACCGATGATGATCACATTTTGTCCGTCTCAAGATCGTTTCGCCATTTGGCTCGACTAAAACAAGCAGTCCGGCTAAATTGAGTTGGCATGTGCGCGCACTTGGAAAATGTTGATTCGATCGATGAGCACAAGTGACTCACTGCACACAGTCCAGCTGGTCAGCTCACTGAGCACTAACATTCAACATGGTCAAGGTTAATGGGTTAATCGTTCGTTTGCAGACTAAAAAGAAACTAAAACTAAAGTCCATCTGTGTTTAGACTAACTTTTGGTCATACATCTTTTATGAAATTGAGTGAAATGATCATCAACTTTGAGAGGGTCAGTTGGTCAAATCGATTTTTAGTCCCATTCACATATTACTGTATCTTAATGTATTTTTTTGACTTTCAAATTGATCTACTAAATTATGAATGATCGCATTTTTGTTTGATCTAATCTAAAAGATCGATTACTTCAATTATTAAATTATTAAGATCTAAATTGGCTAAAATTAGGTCACCAAACCCAACCGAGCCCATTCTCAATTGACCAAATGTTCAATTAGTCCATTGGTCAGTCAAATTGGTCTTATCGCACTCGATCGCGATTTTCCATTGAATGTATAATGCAGCATGACTGTGAACTTGTGGGTTTAATTAAGGTCTTTTTGTCGGTATGTTTTGAGTTTGACTTTTACAGCTCATTAGTCACAGTCAACTTTCTCGTCCAAGTGCTAATTAACGTCCTACACCGCTGTCCATATGTCAATAGTCAGTAGCGTACAAGTTTCCAATTGCACACTATTTCCGGTCATGTTCTCTTTTTAGGCTAAATTGTGTCATTACATGTCGAAAGCTTATGGACTGTCCCATTGTCTCAAGTATTGATCTATCTGCATACTATGCGTGATGTATAGTCATTAGGTCAATCATTCGAAATTGATTTCGATCAAATAAATTTCGATCATTTCCTTTATGATGGGGATTTGCACAGATGGTAAATTAAAACTAATGATAATGACGAATGACGGTAGAGGAAAATAATTTAAATAAAATTTGAATTCATTTTAATGTAAAAAATATTCAAATATAACTTACTCAAAATTATTAGAGCGAGACTGGAATACGAATATTAAGAATGAAATTGATTGAAAAAAATAAACTCTGAATGTACCTTAAATATTTATACATCTCAAATTTTCAAGACAAGTTCTGTTTATTGTCCAGAATTTCCTATAAGGTGACTCAAAAAATCAATTTCGCACTTGAAATATCCAATTTAAAACACCAAATAGACATCATCAACAACAACAACAACCTAACAAGACATCTCACTTTGTGTTCCTTTTCTCTCAAATTAAGATTAATGACCATTCACATACAAAGTGTAATGGCTTGACTCACTCGAATGGAACACTTTTGGGTGCAGAACTCAAAAACACAAACAAACTCAAACATTTCAAGATACAGTAAAACCGCTTTCATTTATTATCTAATTACAAAATTCTTCCCATCTTAATTCATTATATAACAAATTAGGTAGTTCAAAAAAATCTGTAATATAAGACCATTTATATAAAGCGTTACTAAAATAAGAAACTTGTGTAATTGCACTCGCAAATGTTAATTCTGCCTTGTGTCTTAATGTCTTAATTTAATTTGCACCCTCAGTCACAGTCAAATCAAAGTCCAAACCACAAATGGTCCATTCATAGAAGCAGTAAATAACTCGAGTGTGCAATGGTACAGGGTGATGCTAATTGATGGGTTTAGGTAAATAATTGTGCTTTTCACTTTATTTCCACTTCCTTGCACATCCAACATTAGTGTCACCATGTATCCCACAATTGCACAATCTCAATTAGATATATTGCAGTGAATTACATAATTGAATCGTAATAGACTTATTTATATTTTTAGATTCAAGCTGAAAAGATGATTTGTCATATGCAAATTTGTGCTCTTTTTTGGAGAATATAATTTGTTGGTTTGTGTGATCTAGTTTGTTATTAGGTTATAATTTGATTGTGCTTTTCTGTGATAGTAAGTCTGAATGAAATTAGTCTTTTGAATGAAAGTGAATTCACAAAGTTTTCAGATTTTTTTCAAGCTTCGTTGAACACAGAAGAATAGTTCATTGTGAAGGCACATGAACACACACGGAGAGATAGTGAGAGAGTAACGCATGTGAGCAACTCGCAAAATCAATTACCAAAATGATTTAAACATACAAAAGAGGGAGAAAGTGAAGCTAAAATTGAAATACAGAAAAGAGACCAATCGATTGGGTCAATTCATTGTGGATTGAATGGACAGTTTGCGTGTTTGAGTTTGAAAGTGAAATCGAATGATTCGAGTCACATGTGTGCTAACATGTCACGTTTCGACTGTCACACAAAATTGTCAATTGAGAGCTCAAATTGAGAAGTGAATGACTTGACATTGTTTTATGCTCGGTAGTACAACAGTTTGATTTAGGTTGGAATTTCTAAAGGGAAAATATAAATTTAAAAGATCAAAAATTTTGAGTTTAAAAAAATCTCTTAAGCTTAAACTAAATTTTAGTTATTTTCTATTTTCACCAAACAACAACAAATCACAAATTCTCAAAAGAACGGAAATTTCTAATTAGAAACTGTGCATTACAGTGTGCAATGTACAAAACCTTCGATTGCATCCTTTTGCAACCAAACCATCTAACAGACATAACAAAGCAACCAATGATTGCACCCCAATTGCCCCTCACCCTGTCACCACATGTAATGCATCGTAATCCTTTGTGCCCACATTGAATGATGACATATTTCAACAGCATCGCACAACATGACAAGCAGAATTAATCACACACGAGCAGATGCACCACAATCACAAATGACAACTCGTTTCGATATGATGAAACATTCAATTCAGTTTTATTTCATCCACAATTTCATGTTTATTCAGGCCTAACAAAACAAACCATCACTCATCACTAAATCATTTATGAAAGTTCAAATCATACATTTTGAAACTTAAAATTATATAAAAAATACCATTTCAAATTTAAAAATTAATGTTACAAGTGCACTTAAAAATGAAACAAAATATAAGTTTGAATTTGGAATTAATAAATGATTAATCATCTGAGCATGTTCACAGACATTGTTTATTTAATATTTTACAAATTGAAATAAATTATGAAATATAAACCTTTTGCCCTTTCTGACTTGAATTAGATAAACAGGATGTGCCTAAAGAGTTATTGTAAATTATGAACTTATTAATGTTCATAACGTTCATAAAGACAGATCCACCCTGTACTGAAATAACACTGAATAAAACATTACACCTAAAACACTAATTTTAAATTCAAAAATATTATTTCAAATTAAAGTCTACATTTCCATATTTGTAGAAAGTAAAATACTGCTGAAAACATGAATGAATAATAAATCAAACTTAATTTTGAATTGCATGAGACAAAATACTAAAATACTTAGGCTAATGTTTTCATCGGAAGCATTTTTGTTTGTGTATGTAAAAACTTTTGACTGGACTTTGTCATTGTTTTTGTATTTAACTTTCAGTTCAAAATCGTTCGATTTCTGTGCCTAAATTTGACATACTGTTCACGGAAAACTTTTCGTAAATATAAAAATGTTTGTTGAGTGTTATAATTCACAAGAAACACAAAATCCTAAATCATCAACTAAAATCGACACTACAAATATTTAAAAAAGTAAATCAGAAAGGAAGTTTTGACAAGATAAACAAAATAAATAACGAGTTGACTAGTTCAGGGGAAAAATAGTGTTTACTGTGCACTTTTCAATATTTTTTCTGCTCGGTAAGTTTCTCTGCTTCATATGGAATATTTAGTACGTCATTTATAAATTCCTCAAAGTGTTGGGAGATTTATTGAACTGATTTTGAAAAGTGACTCAGTAAAATTAATGACACTGACCAGAGAAATAAAAAATGTTGAGTGTAAATGTGCTCGTGTTGTGTTTTATGGCGATTGCAGATGTGCGAGATTATTAGATTAGTTGGGTGAAGATTTAGATTGATGAATTGTGACGTGACTTGAATGCGCATGCGTGGGTGTCATCAGATTCACTAACTAGTTTAAATTGCTCATTTAGCTCGGATCGCACGAAATCAAACACTTTACTATATTGTTTTGAAGCTTCAGATCTCAAGGATAAACAAAACGAGCAATAAATTTATATTTGGCTAAATAAGGCTTTGAATAAAATCCTAAAATCTCCAAACCACATCCAAATCCGCTTATTCTGCTAAATTTAAAATTGAGGTTAATTTGCATTTAATTTCCATTCCGAATATCCTCCCGAATATCGAAAACCTACAATTAGATATGATTCATATCATATGAAACTACACAAAAATTAATCATAATTGTCATTTGAAAATTCCGAAATAAAACAGGCAAAACCGTGAGTGACTTTAATTGTCATTCAAATTGGAAAGTGCAAGTAACCGAAGCTAATTACAACTTGACTATTACAATACGAGTGAACGGTTATGGGTGGAAAAGTATGGAAAAGAAGATTTGGTGGAAAGTTGTGGGAAGTTGAGTGTACGAATGAATGCATCAACGAATCGAGTTGGGCGCCATAAAAATCAGATCAGTGAATTAGTGGGCGCCATCATTGCAATAACCATTCAAACACTAATCCATCTATATTCCATAAAACAGTTAATCTCTCATAACTACAGAGTTTTCCAAAACTAGAGAATCTGTTGGTGAAATGATTTATTTTTATTATATATCGTATCACCCAATAAATCTTAAATTCATATTCTTCTTTTACTCCAAAGATGAAATGGAAACATAAAAAGGATTATCTTCTTTTTTTGGTAAAAATAATAAATACAGGGAGATTGGAAAAAGATCATTAATTTTGATTATCCTGCAACAATGTAACTTTATCTATGAATTGCTCCCACAATATCACACATAACAAGAAGAATCTTAATAATATTATTTGGATAAGGAAATGTGCGGTGGTGATGGGATCGCTCAAAGGTAGAGAGTGGCACATGCGCAATAGAGACATACCTTATACTTTGACTACATCCACACACAATGCACTACTGACAGTACACAATCCAATCTTAATAATATTATTTGGATAAGGAAATGTGCGGTGGTGATGGGATCGCTCAAAGGTAGAGAGTGGCACATGCGCAATAGAGACATACCTTATACTTTGACTACATCCACACACAATGCACTACTGACAGTACACCATCCAATCTTAATAATATTATTTGGATAAGGAAAATGTCTTCGTCGTGGTGGGATCGCTCAAAGGTAGAGAGTGGGACATGCGCAGTAGAGACATACCTTATACTTTGACTACATTCACACACAATGCACTACTGACCGTACCCCATCCAATCTTAATAATATTATTTGGATAAGGAAAAGTGCGGTGGTGATGGGATCGCTCAAAGGTAGAGAGTGGGACATGCGCAATAGAGACATACCTTATACTTTGACTACATCCACACACAATGCACTACTGACAGTACACAATCCAATCTTAATAATATTATTTGGATAAGGAAAATGTCTTCGTCGTGGTGGGATCGCTCAAAGGTAGAGAGTGGCACATGCGCAGTAGAGACATACCTTATACTTTGACTACATCCACACACAATGCACTACTGATAGTACACTATCCAATCTTAATAATATTATTTGGATAAGGAAAATGTCTTCGTCGTGGTGGGAACGCTCAAAGGTAGAGAATGGCACATGCGCAGTAGAGACATACCTTATACTTTGACTACATCCACACACAATGCACTACTGATAGTACACTATCCAATCTTAATAATATTATTTGGATAAGGAAAATGTCTTCGTCGTGATGGGATCGCTCAAAGGTAGAGAGTGGGACATGCGCAGTAGAGACATACCTTATACTTTGACTACATTCACACACAATGCACTACTGACCGTACCCCATCCAATCTTAATAATATTATTTGGATAAGGAAAAGTGCGGTGGTGATGGGATCGCTCAAAGGTAGAGAGTGGGACATGCGCAGTAGAGACATACCTTATACTTTGACTACATTCACACACAATGCACTACTGACCGTACCCCATCCAATCTTAATAATATTATTTGGATAAGGAAAATGTCTTCGTCGTGGTGGCATCGCTCAAAAGGTACATTGTGGCACATGCGTAATAGATACATTCCTTTACTTTGATAGCAATGGGAGAAGCGGACAACCCCCCGTTGCTTGCAACGAGGGGTTTTAACAAGACAACTGCAAACGTGTAGCGGAGAGCGCAGCGCGCGAAACGCGAAGCGTTTGGGTTGTCTTGTTAATGCATTTATTATTAGAATTATAAATTATGCACCATGTGCACCCCAACATTATCATAATGATGGAAAGTGCAATGTGAAAATGAATGAAAATTGATGAAGATAAAGAAGATGAAACAGAAAGAAAGAAGTGGATTACGTCTTTTATGAATGGATTTGAATGGACAATGACTAGATCTAGGGATTGTATTTATTGAGATACACAGAGATATTCTAGAGATGGAGGACGTTACTAAATAGGAATTGATGAATGATAGGCGAACAACAATATTCATTGATCATTATAATCCTGACGCAGATAATTTTAAGCCGCATTAAGTAAGCACGTCAATTTACAAATGCATCTGTCTATTTCGAAATCAATAAACGATTGCATCAATTGATATATTTCAACAGCAAATTACTTAATTTACGATTGTCAAAATTTCCAGGTGCAAAGAAAGCCAGAAAGCCTTCTGGCACGTGACTCACTACTTACACAATGATCATGACTCATGAGTTGAAGTCAAAGTCAAACAAACAATCAAATTACTTTTGTTTGCATCAAGATCCAACAAGTTGATAGTATACGATTATATGGGCAATTCAACATGTCCAAAGTCAAAACTGACAAAATGTTTAATGTTCATTCGTTCGCTAATGTCCCTCTAATTGCACATATAATTTAATTACAATAATCATTTCACTTATTGTATTTACTCAGTTGAGATACAAGGTGCGGGACAATTGTTCAGATGGAACATATGTTTTGGTTATTGTAACTACATTTTGCAAATTGCCTTACAAAGAGAGACTTTTGCGTTCACCTAGTTAAAAATATTAACTGTACACAATGTAAATAACCGTGATTCAAAAGAAAGAAAGATTGAAGGGCAAAAGTCAAGTCTGCCATTTCAAAGATAGACAACTAAACAACAATTGCTATTTACCAAACAAAACTGATTTAATCTAGACGCGAAATAAGTAGTAAAGGCAATTATGAACATATTAACATACTTTACAGGTGGTGATGGTGATGGTGGTCAATGTTGGTCAGTGGTGTGTTGATTGCAGATGAGGTGATAAAAATAGTTTTGCAATAAACACAGAAACACAAATTGATTGCTGATTAGTGATTAATGATGATGGATGAACAAGTGATTTTGGGAAATCTGAAACAAAAAATATGAAATTAGTATTACGAAATTAGCGACAAAGAGTTAATACAAAAATATCACATAACAAACATTTGACAATCAATCTATGCATTTTTGTAAGTCACTTGATAACACAATTGCACAATTAATCACATATACTCGAAATTTATTCCAAAAACTAACAAAATTCAAATAAGTTTATTTCTGGAAACTCCCTTGTTTGTGCACATTATGTAATCATTAAAAGTCACTTAAAATCAACAATTCCCATTAAATCATACAGACCCCGCAATATCTAAACTTATACCACAAAAATCATCACGCAAAGTCGGTTAAAAGGTAAAAAGGCAAAAAAGTTTAATTGCTTTGAGCGCAAAGTGAGTAATCCTATGCTAACGATAACTTCAAGTGCATTTACCTGAATTGAACATTAAATCATCAAGTGGACACACACACAGAGTGACACTGTGCAAGTCATAAATAGTGTTGTGTTGAGTCAAGTCGAGTCAATAAATTCGACTTTTCGTAATAAGCTTTCAACGATTGACACTGTCCGAGCACTTTTAACTAGTTTACCCAAGTGAACCGACTGCCAAACCCTATCCATGCATTTGTGTTTGCAGTAGAGTCAGAGTTCATTTCAATAATATTATCGATCGAGGGGAGGCAATACAGACAAATGCAATTCGAGACTGGCACAGACAAGTCTTTATGACAGACGAAATGACTTTGCGTGTTGCGTAATCAAAGAGTTGAGTGCCGGTAAGTGACTAAACTAGTTTTGACTGAAAGGTGATGCTAATGAATTCAAGTCTCGAATGTTCAGACACGGAAAGGTGAAGGAATGGTAGAAGAAGAAATTGGTACGGGAAAAGTAATTTGAAGGTTCAATAAGTTTGTGAACTTAGAATTAAAGATAATTATATGGAATTGTACATGAGGGGTATGATGAAGTACAAACATGATTCGACATTGAAGGTTACTGCAAAGTTGAGTGAAGAGTATAATGATTGACATTGGGATACACGATTATACACCTGGTTAGAAAATCATGGGAGAAAATAAAGATGGGAGAGAATTAAGAGGCAGGTAAGTCTAAATTTTCTACTCCTGTAAAGATGAGATGGAAACTACAATTAAACAGGCTCCTAACTTAGGAGCCCTAAGTAAATTATGTAAATTGATTCCATAATAGGTTTAATGTGTGTAAACAAACAAAACATAACCGAGCCGGTTTGGCATCTCATCTCGCCATTTGTGAAATGATATATCTCGAGGCATGATATGTGAAATCTATCAATTAGAGATCGACAGTATTGATGTATAGATTTGTTTTGGAAAATTGAAATGTTAGACAAGCACAAATCAAACAAGTTTGTACATCGGTTTTAAATGATTAAGCTGATTTCCAAATTGATATATTAACTTTAAATGTTTGCAATTCCAAAACAACCACATTCGAATGAACAATTCGTGACTATTTTTACAGAAAAAAAGTTCATTTTGGAAAAATTAATTGATTTATTTTTGTGTTTATGGTAATCATGTTTATGACATTTTTCTCAGTTTCTACGTCTCAGAATATTGACCTGAATAGTACAAATTGATTTAACAGAAAGATTCCTTGTTTATCGATTAAGTGCAAGTTCTGTTTAGGTCAGTGGTGTGTTTTAGTTAGAGTTAGTCTAATGTAAACAATGCTAATGACCACAACAACAGAATGGACAAACAAACACGAACAAACATAGAAGACAAAGTCTAAATATAACACAATAAACAATACGTGAATGTCGCCCTCATGAAGAACAATTAAGAATGAGGAGAGGGACAAGACGAGAGGAAGGAACAACAGAATTACACACAAAGGAAATTGGACTAACCAATGCGGACAGAACAGAGTTTGATTGACAGATTTGTGGAGTCAAGAAGTTGCAACGTTTATTATATAAGAAGTCAATTACACAACCAATACAATCAGAAAGTTTCCATAAATTGATCAACTCAAATCAATCTCAACATTTACCATAAACTTTCCTAATCTTCTTACATACGAGTACTTGTGTTGCACCTGAATGTATGTAATTGACATGATAAATGTTATTATCGAAAAACAAAAACGAAAAAAAAAGAATAAAGACAGGTTGAGGATTGAGGATAATGTAGAGCAAAGTTGAGTGAAATTGAAGATGACAGGGCTGGGGTGCAATTGAGTGATTTCTAAAAAAAATACAAAAGTTTCTAATAACACTGTTTGAATAAATTTGAAGCGAATATTGTTAAAACTTTGCAAAATTGTTTAACTTTCCGACAAATTTCATAGCCATTTCCGAAATCAGTCGTTCTTCTGTATTCTCATGTTATTTGTGAAAGACCCTCATCAATAATTTGATGATCCCTACAGTACTATTTCGATGATTGTTTGCAAATTTTGCATTAAATATTTATTTAGTCGATCGTGTTGTGTTCGACTTATTTGTAAGTTGATTGACTTTGCACTGAGACCGACCAAACACAACAGACCTTCACTCTCACACACTAATTGTCTGTTGAATAGTACATTTCCATCGAATGGTTCTGATCATTATTGTCTGCTTCGTTTCATTGTTTTAGAAGAAGAGAAAGAAAACAATGACAGTTCTATCTCGTAGTATTTTGGCAAAAATAAAAGTTTCCGTTATCTGTACCCACTTCTACGAATGACTCAGCATACACAAACTTTAGTATCCATTTTATTCTTCCCTACACCCGAAAGTATCCATTTCCTTAACCCAGAGTCTTTTTGTTTTTCTTCTGGTTAAATTGAATTTTCCAATGCGTCTTCTATTCTCAACTTTGTTCGCTAACAATTCGGCCAAGTACCACAAACTGTCCAACTGTTTGTTTTGTTATTTGCTTTTGTTTGATTTTTCCACTCATTTATTTTGCTATCGACAAGACTCGAGTGGTCTGGCCTTAATTTGGTTCGTTTTCAGACACAAACATTGCATCAATAATAAATGAGTTTGAAAAGAAGAGAATTTTACACATAAATCAACCAAATAAAACAATCTGCAAGACAATTATAAATTGATTTTCTTTAAATATTTTTTCCGACAATTTCCCAAAAACATAAAAACGTCATCAAGTCAGAATCTATTTCGAATGTTCTTGTCCCAATTTGTCCGAATATTGCTTGTCCTCTCAAGTTCAGTTTTGTTTGTTGTCCCTTCCTTTGATAGATCTCTGCACAAAGTTTCACTGTCCAAAGTTGGTCTCTCCCACACCCAACCGAATTTGTCCAATTCAGCATAAAATTGAGCTTAGCAGTGGACAAAACACTTAACAAACGGACTTGACTAGTCAAGCAGACGTGAGTACATTTGGCAGTACAGAACACAATGATCAACATTGTTCTTTCCTTCCCATCCATCATAATCATCACAAAGTTCGTGTTCAAATCAGTCTCCTTGTATAATTTTTTCTATATAAGAAGCGTGAAAAAATTGTCCAATAATAGACGAGACAAAGCGAAAATGGACGCGGAAATTGACAATTCACAGTGATACTAATCGAGATAACAAAAAAGTTGAACGACAAATCCGAAAATAAATCAACGAAAAATTGGACAAACAAAATTGAACATAAAAATTCATTTTTTAAGAAATAAAGTAACAAGATATTTTTACAAGATTACAAAAAAAGATTAAACTCGCCAACTCATTCGATAACAAGGAAATAAAAAACAGAAACCGTAAGATAAATGAATTATTTTAAAAACAAAATTTATTTCTTAACAAGAACAAACCTTTATTTTAATCACATTTGTTAAAAACTATATAATATGTTCTTAATTTTATTAATTAATAATTAATCCGTGTGATAATCACGTGATACACTTCGTGTAACCCCAAACCGGATTTTCACACCAATTTACAAACTGTTTAATGATTCAAGGCTCGAATTAAACCTTGACAGATAATCTCTAAAGATATGATATTTGTGCTTATAAAGTGAATAAATTAATCTGATTAACTGTCCAGGCAGAACTTGACAACCTGCGATCCAGTTAATTAATACATCACAAATCTCTGTATATCAAAAATATCCTTTCGTGTTCAAAATTTGTAATTTATATTACAGAAATAATTATTATTCGCATGCTCACTGAGTTCGTTCTAACTCGTTTTATACGAACATTAATCATAAAATCATTATATCAAAGTGAGCTGCATAATTTATAAATCATTTTGATGGTGAAATTAATAAAATCAAATCAAATCGAGATCGAGCAAAACCTTTTAATCAGTCTGTGAGGTCAATTTATAATTTAATTATAATGATATTTAATTAAGTAAATTTTAAAAGATTGCATAATGTGACGTAAACGATTAGTTTATTGACTTGGTTTGGTAAATTACATTTGAGCGAGAAAGATTGACTCGAAAGTGTAAAGTGACGCATCTTAAAGTTGATTTGACTGACAAATAGACATACACACGGATAAAGTGGAAATAACTCTACAGGGATGAGTTGTGATCCTGTTCGCTATCATTCTACAAATCTAAACTTTCACATTCAAATCTACTAGCGATCCTGTCTCACTAACTCATCCTGTATGAAGTGTATGTCATATGTTTATAAATCAACGTGTTAAGCAAAAAAGTCAGAGGCGCTTTAGACTTGTTAAAGCATTTCTAAAATTATCTTTTCAAAGTGAAGTTAAACTTAACACGAATGAGGGGCTAAATAAAGCAACACATTGCTGCTCGTTGCACTTGATCAAGTGATTGACATGCAAACTAGTGAATTACGTTAAGACCAACAAGACATAAACAAGAAAAGGTTTGGATTGAGGCAAGGGGGACTGGACTGTTCTATACAGAAGCTATTGATTGTGCGTGTTGTGGCTGACAGGCCAATTGGTCAATGAACAGTTCATAAAGTCTGTTTTATCTTAATATTTATTTTCTTATATAATAAATTTAACAACTTCTAATCGCTTAAACCACGAACGTGACCAATGTCCATTAGGCACAGACACAGTCTCAACACAAAACCCTTTTGCCTGCATCATCTTCTCCAACCAATTCAATCGAGCCAATCCCAGACCAATCAAGCCCCAACCCAATCTGATCATCATCAACACAACACAAAGGCAACAAAACAAAATCGAAAACTCTAAACATAGAAAGTCAAAGGCATTTACGATCGAAACGAATCGATTTAGCAAAATGATGAACAAGAAATGTGATGGCTAAATGGTTGTTCAATAATTTCTTGGAATTGTTTTTTGTTAATTAAATGCACCATTAATTTTCAACTTAGCTACTGATTTTTTCACACAAATCCAATAGACAAAATGTATCTCGAATGTCAAAGGGATCATCTACTGTGCATTGGTTTGGGTGTGTTTGCAATAAAGTTACCATGTCTTCTGATACACTGCACCTATCACCTGCACAATCGTGCACCAAAGTCATCATCCACCTTTTCTTCTCCTTCTTGTAATGATGATCTAGTGAACTAGTGAAATTGGAGCAGAGCCAAACGGGCAGAAAATAGAGTAAAACACTATCTTATCTGCACTGAAATGTCCGTAAAGTTCGGAGTCATACAGATCATCAGGCAGATAACTCTCGTTGCAAAAACAAGAAAACTTTATGGTTTAACAACACAACAAAAACGAAGAACAGAAAAGAAGAGTTCACTTGGCCATAGTTCACAAACAAAGTTCAAGTTATGTTTTAGAACACTCGAGTTTGGGTGGTCAGTCAACTGTGAATGACAAATTCTCCCTTGTTTTGACAAAAGAGGTACAAGTTTTAAACTCCAGATTTGGAGATTGACGTCATCTGTGAATTGCCCATATTATCCAACACTTCTGCACTACACTACAATAAAATGTCAAATAAAATGCAGAGTTATTTGATTCCACCTCTCAAAATCGATCAATAATCTTTTTCCTTCTTCAGTTAAAGTCTGTCCATAATAATCCTCATCCCCAATCGGTTTAATCTGTTCCTCCTCTCCAGTCCCAAGTACACCATCTCAGCATTGATTGCAGTAGTACAACTGTAATTACAATCATAAACAACACAACACTAACCCATAAATAGAGGTATAATCACAGGTGTAAGGTAGTAAAGACAACACACAACCACCCAGCAATAAACAATTGAAACGATCAGCATTATGCGCTAACAAGTGTGGAAGGTATGCCAGAATCGAATGATTGCACAGTTTGAGACAAAAGTGCCTCGTTCCGTTACTCGCAAATCTTAAAAACCTCAAGTACACTTCGTTGTTGTCGAGAATGGATTTATTATGTAATTATCGACTCTATAGTTAGGTTGACCGTGATGAGTGACTCACAACCTTTACACAAAAAGGTTCAAACAGATTGAGGTTAAGTCAGTGCTTAGGATCGGAAACATACGAGGACAACTGATTGATGTTCTATTAATTTTCAACATGAGAAATTTGCACTTGAAAATTTCCCATAATAAATTTTTAATTCTATGGTGAGGAGTGATTAAGCTATTGACTCACAATGATTCTAGATTTTAAAAATATTTTGAAATTTAAGTTTTTAAGACCAAATGATTAGAAAATAATTGAAAATCTATTTTGATCAATCGAAAGGTTGACACTGTGCTTTTTTCAAAATTCCCAAAAGTCTAATTGACATGTCTTACTTACTCACTGAGTCAATGGTGTTCCAAAAAATCCAAGAAATCCAACTAACATAAACCAAAATTCAACAGAATAATATTCAATCTGTACAATATAAAATTCCTTCCAATTTATCTTAATAAAATCCCAAATCAATTTGACTGCTAGCATGCAGATGCTAAAACGAGAAGTAATGAGAAAGCATGGAAAATCACAACGTTAATTATCATACACGAATATATAACAAGAGCACGAACAGTGAGATCAATCAGTCGACCAGTCAAAACATTTTGTGAGACGTAGTGAATTGATTGATTTCACTTGAATCATCTGAAAAGTGATGCTAAACTGCGCATTAAGCCCATTGCAAAACAATCCAACATTGAGTTATTATTGAACACGAAAAGTTTATTCAAAAGTTTCTGTATCATGATCCATCTGTAATCAATTCTTTCATTCCACTAACTTATAAATTTGCCAAACCAAACTCACAATATCCAGGAAATATCCAATACGTAATCGAGCAACACCAAACACCACCACAAGCCACAACAATCGCCTTTGGATCAATCAATAAATCAATAATTGTGCGCCATTGCCAAATGCTGCATAATGATTGGGCGTAATGCAAATCCTCACTCTCATTGGCATATCTAAGCAATACTTTCTCCAATAAGATCAAATACATTTGATAGTGAATAGCATTGTGATGATATAAGGCTTATTATATATTATAAGCAAATGTGAATTTTAGGTAGATGCAAAAGTTTCTTTCGAAAATGACTATTCAAATATGCAGTGACAATTACAGGAACATATGTCTGTACCTAATCAAAGCGTATCATGGAATTAGTATAATGTGAGCTAAAAGAATACATACATCACGTACAAAAAGGTACTTTTGCTAACTTTTGTACACCCAATAAACGAATAATCAAGAAAAAAACAATAGACAATAGAAAAAAACAAAGGGGACTTACCTCTCAGAATATATTATCCACAATTGCACCAAAGTACTAATGGTGGGTGATGATAGGGTTAGGGTGATATTCTTCGTGAATAGACGAATATAACAAAATCAATAGAAACAACAACAACTGGAGACAATTTTTATGTATATGATGATGATGGTACAATGCTGAGAATAATTCACTTTCGAGTAAATGACAGAAGAACAATGAAAGTAGACACAGACACTCAAGACATTGATGGAGACATATATTCTCACTACAATTTGGTGATGAAACAAAGGATTACACTGAGGGGAGAGGAGTAGATGGATGATGATGAATAGTAGATCGTACACGGATGAATAGACGCGAGAGGATAATTTAATAAGAGTGAATAATTGTGAAGATGAAATATAGGTTTGTTGTATTTCCTAGTTGAGTTAAGAGAAAGAGAACAATTGTACTAATGATATGACAGTGAGGAGGTGAATAGTACGGACTGTACGGACAGATGATGCTGATGCTGAAGACAATCGGTAGAAAATGATGCAAATTGAAAGGTGCAAATGGATGTGAAGATTTAAAATAGATCAAATGGATGTTTGAATTGGCACATTTAGGGTAGAGTGTAGTGTTGTTGTTTGTGTACAATCGTGTTGTAATGATCATTCACTGAACAAATGAACACGAGTAGAGAAAGTGATTGCCGCTAACGAGTAGTGAAATGTCAAATGATGTGGTGATGATAAATTTAGGTGAGTTAATGAGTGCAAATGATCGTGTTTACGAGTGAAACATTCGAGTAAATTTCACTTTGACTGAGATGCATTAAATTTAAGTTGTAAAAAAAGACAGAAGCTTTAGAAGCAATAACCGTTGGATTGTAAAAACCGACTTTACGGGAATACTAACAGTGCACAGTTGTATTTGATCTAATGGTGCACAGATGTTCAAACACACGGTTGGACGGTCGTTTGAGACCGGTAATGGTGATGATTTGACTATAGTATTTGCTATAGCACGGAATGATGGTGGTAATAACCAAAATAGAAATACTAAGGTTGATTTTTAAAATTCTAAAACAATTTTTTTAGACAAATCACTTTACACAACAAGAATTAGCGCACAACCTTCAAGTCAATCACAATGCACACAATGTTGTCTATTAGATGAGATGTTTTTGTTGTTATTTATGGCGCAAGGAATGTCAAAACAAAAGTATACGACAGAAGTCAAACAGAACAGAGCGAGACGTGATGTGAACTGCACCAGAGCGAGAGCACAAATGAAAGCGATCGAGGCAAGAGGAGAGAGATCGAGTTTAGCAATGAGACTGAACAGACAGTGCTAGTGGTGGTGTGGTTGGGAAAGGAACGGTACAGAAATATATTGGGGTGACATAGTTTTCGGTAATTTGAATGCTCAATCTGATTGCTTATCTGTAAGGTTATATTTAAGAAAATTATAGAAAGGTTAACCGTAAAAATTTTTACAAATGAAATGTTAAAGTTCAATAAGTCAGTAAGACAAATATTCAAATCATGTGAAATACTTGATAATTGCTGCACACTGCACAATAAGCGAATGCATGTAATTCATGTAAGAAGGTCACTTGAACTATACCAGCCTCTGTCCGACTACTGTTTGCCATTGTTTGCATTGTACTCTACCTCTAATTAGCAGACAATTAGTCACAGGCACCCAAAACCGAACACTAATTAGCAATTAGCTAAAGTTAACATTAATTAGTAATTGGTATGTAAAACAGAGTCCAGGCAAGCCCAGGCACATACGAAAAGATAAGATCAATAATGAAAGGTCAGATCGTGACCAAATTAAAGAAAACCATCACTGGTCAGGGCAGGGTCTTGATTATTACAGAGTGACGAGTGCTCACACATAATCATTATGCAAAATTCTGATTGTCAAAAAGGTCAAAATGAAAAGAAGAATCGATTGATCTGAAATGGAATTTCCCTGTTAGATTGGCACCACCGCGCCAAGTGAACTTTAATGTGGAAAAGATTGAAATATTTAAACTAATAATCCATGAACTTTCTGCGAATCGATTGAAAAGCAATTAAACTTGTGCATATAACATTTATGAAATTTGTTCTCACAATTTGTGATTATTTCAAAAACATAATTGACAAAATATTTTTCAATTTAAAACTTATAATTTTTTAACCAAGTTTTTCTTTCTCCAGTTCCTCTCCAGAAAGTATTTCCAATCCTTATTTCAATCTACAAATTGAATTAGCATAATCCGCACATAACCTCTCCCTAATCTGAACATTTGTTCCCGCAACACTAAAGTGGTGATACTCAAAGCTTCCAACTTATCTTCAAAGACGCCTTTCTTGTTTCTCCTGTCAAGTTTATCTACAAAAAAGTGATTTCTGTACTTCTTCTTCCTACTTGCAAGACAAGCAAAAAACAGTTTTCCCACACACCAAACACCGTTGGTCACTTCTCCACTTTATATTGGTTGAATTGAATTAGGCTAACACAAAATTTTCTGTTTTGATTCAATCGTTCACGCAAAATAGGTAAATATAGAAACTTTTGTGTGCACCTGTGTAATAAAGTGTGTATCAATAGTCCTACTGATCATTCAATAGAACTGTGCGGAACTAGAGTTTCATAGAATTATTACCTGTTGAAAAGTGTTTGAGTTTGGTAAGGCAAAAGAATATTTGCGTGTACATTTGAGATTAAAATAAGAACGAAATGGGCTTGAATTGGTGTAAACAGAAATCAAACGGTGCCGACAATGACTCTCTACTCTCAACTCTCAAATATATTGCAATTGTCTGTCTGCGTGACTCACTTTAGACAATCAACACAGAGAAGGTACCTTCGATTGTAAACGATCACTATCATTCGATCAGTTTAGTACAGACAATTCACCTTTGAGTGATATACAAAATACGAATTCTATTGCAAATTGGCGTGTTATAAGCTTCAAGACTTCGTGTTGTGTTGATTGACTTGTAAGGACTCTCTTCTTTGTTTTCTCTTATTTTTACAATTTGCAGCTTTTTTACATCCTGGTTCGAGAATCCAAACACAAAAAGATGGATCTTAATAAAATTGATCGATAAGGATGATTCAATTCTTATTGTACAAGCAAGGTCGAATTAAATTACCAGATTAAATGAAATTTTGTGATTCTAAACACAAATGTATTTCAATTATTTACATATCATTCTATAATCACGTGATTGTTTAGAAAAATGTGGGATTTTCACCTGTGCGAAAATATATTGTAATCTCTAGCACAAGGCTTCTGTAATTATTGTGGCAACCTATCATCATAACCCATTCGAGTGTAAACCAACACAATTTGCATCTCTCCTCCCAAGCACCAATTAAATAAGTCTCCAATTCAGCCAGTCATGATCACCCTTGCTATTTACCAAACACATCAATCACAAATATGAGTAATAGTAATACTGCACACTGTGCAGTGCACAGTAGTAATCAAATCATATATAATCAATACATGTACATCAACTCAACTCTGCATAATCATTCAAATATCTTCTAGCAAATTGTCCATGTAGAATGTTTGTCTGTATTCATAGGTTGTTTAGACTGCTTGTAGTGCTAGTACAAGTAGTAGTCCAACTTGTTGCTGTTGCCAAGTGTCTCTCCTTTCATTCAGATCATCACTCGCAATCGATCAAATATAATTGAACCCTTCTCATGTGTTCACTCACAAGCGGAAGTTGTTGTTTATGTTAACTTGAGTGAGTGAGTCTAGACATGGTCTATTTGTGTGACATATTTCAAGTGCATTAAAGTCATAGTTGAGATGATTTGGCTTTCGCAGGAAATGTGTTGCTTGGAAACTGAAGACAAAATATGTACGAGTTTAGTTCGTACTCACGAAAGCAGTGATAATTCAATTTGAATGTGGGAGAAAAGATGTCGCTGGTGAGTGAGAAATCGGTTGTTGTGATGATATCAAGTCATTGTACACTTTGATTGACAAAGAATTTAGTCAAGCAAAAATTCACCAAAACCACTCTATTCTCGTTTTGCTCCTTTCGATTAAATTCCTACCACATATTTCAAATATTTTCAAAATGGATTAATTGACCAGTCAGACATATTCAATATCCCAACCTTTTAAATTGAATTATATTACCAAACACACAATTCATTCACTGAATTGCACTCTTTTGTTGACTGTGGTGCATTGACTCAAGTGACGAAATGCATTGGCATTCGAATGCAGAGGCGAATGCTGGACCACTGGTGGTTAAGACTTACTTTCTTATAAGAGATTATTAGCATGTGTTCTTTTCTTAGGTCGATTGTGCCTGTCTGTGTGAAACAAGTCCATGATTACCCTACATGAGGCCAAAGTGGAAAATTTTGTATGAAAGAGGTGTTAAAGCATTGGTTGTTTACAAACGTTTCAACAATTTCAATAGTGTTGAAGTCAACAAATTTATTGAAGTCACACTAAGGGACACCGTGGACCGTGACCCCCACTGACATTCTCTCTTTCGTTCTTTCACTCAGTCAGAGTCTTCTTTACCCCCTTGTCGGTTGTCATGCATGTAGGAGGAGGACAAAGTGCACTGATCAATGGTGAGGCTGCAAGTGCGACTGGGTCGTAAGGTTACTTGTTGCCATATGAACAGACAGACAGACAGACAGTCAAGAATGTGCGTGAACTTGTGGTCATGGTCACTGACAGTCACAAAGACCTCTCGATCCACGAGTTACTCGAGTCGAGTCCCACTCTCCCTCTCCACACTGTCTCACTCAAACTGCCATTTCAAAACTTTCCCTGCTCATATTCAATTTCCAGTGAAATCTATTTGCATTTAATTTCACATTGAAAGGTTGAATTTTATTTCGGTAATTTATTGAAGCACGATTGCTTTGCTTTCGAGCAAGAGAGATAGCCGAGGAGTGTCATGTTACTGTGAGAAAGAGACTATAGTAAAAAGATAATAAATAAATTAAAATGTTGAACGAAATGACCAACATTGAGAGAAGGAATATGAGGGGTCGATGCTGCAATCGTTACTTTTGAAGCTGTTTGCCGACAAGACGTCATTGGTGCAACACTGCCAATTAGTAATTACCATGTTGTGACTGGTGTGTGTTGGTCGGTTGTATGAAACAGTAGTGTGCACAGTATGAGCCAATTGTGGTCAAACAGAGAACACTACTGAACAGTTCAAGTCTATTCCATTATGAGCTATGGTCACACTTGTTAGGGACGTGCGCGGTCTTTGACACGCTCAATTGACCAAATAAATTGACAGATAAAACACATCAGGGAGATTGATGATTATGGGCATAAGAAAAGGTCAGAGAAAAATGGAGATTCAAATTAACGAATTCTTGAACAAAATTAGATACAATTTGGCAGACGAAAAGATTGTTCCATTGAAAAACGCGTACAAACAATGAAATAATTAAATTGTTGTGTCTTCGTGTATTATGATGAGAGGTGATGCTATTTTGGTTGTGCAACATTATTAAAATGTAGGCAATTTAGTCAAAATAAATTTATGTGCAACAATTCTGCTATGTCTCCTTAGGGTCTAGGGAGATTCTTTTCGGCTAATTTGCATGTCAATTAGCTAATTACGTATTACTGTGCAATATTATTACACGCACAATGTAACAAACACAAAAGTCGTGACTGTTCTAGTCCTAAATGGCGATTATGACATTTGTTGTTACTGTTCGGGACCCTAGGGTCTAATTTGTTAGATTAAAATTGAAGATAAAATTGGATTTGTACTTCATAATGTTTGTTGAATATTCTTTACTGAATGTGAGTTGATGGTTGGAGAAGAATTTTGTGAATTGAAAAGAAGAATAATTGTCGGCAAAACGTTTGATTTGAGTGTCAAGCGCACAATAGACCACTCGAGGCTTAGTGTGAATATATCTCGGTCCGGTTCAGGCCAATTATCGTCTTCTCCTTCTTTACACTCGCAAGACTGCATGCAGAGCTCATCTTCTACTTCTTGTTTTGGCGCTCGGACGCTTTTGTGCCATCGGCAATAACGATAAAGTGAATCGACCCCGACCAGACGACGACGGCCGACTGAGCCAGTTTGTTGAGTGTTCGAGTGATCAGTGGCACTTGATGTGTCTCGTGTGTTTCTCACAGTCACATACTTTCGATCACCTTTCCCTATAACTTCTAGGCTAGAAGGCACAACAAACGAACATTTCACGTAAATCCACTTGACACAGTCAGTGCACTATTACCTTTTGAACTGAATTCAGTACTTCAAGCGATTTATGCATGGACAAACAGTCTATAGTAATCTGTAGACCACACACTTGAAGAACATCAATAAAAAACGAAACCAAGTTCTTTCCAAAAACTAGGCGAGAAGAAAAGAAGGAGAACGACAACAAAGAAAACGACAAACACATTTATTTGCTAAAGTTGAAGAAAGTAAAAGTCAAGTAATGTGACGAAAAGCAAAGTAACGATAACTTGTAGTGCGCTAATTTGCATAATTTTACTAATTATTAGTATGTCACCAATAAGTTTCCATACTTCAAACTTTGATAATTAACACAAAAAAGGTTCAATAAGTATACCAATCCAATAGTTGCCCGAAATGAACAAAAATTTTTAAACGACCAAATTTTTAATATATAATCAAAAACATTATTTTTAACATTTCCCAAAATATAATATCCTACTACTTCATCTGCTAATGCTCACTAATATGTTCAAACATGTAATCCCACAACTAGAGGATGCTGTTTGCTCAATGTTTCGATACAATCTATTCGATTCACTGAACAAAATATTATAGGGCGATCAAAAAGTTCCAGTTATCATTACCACATATATGAAAATTACTCAAAATAGGAACTTTTGAACAAAAATATGTTTATCAAAGAGTATTACAAATTAGTGATGCGCAATGTCTGTGATTGCACAAACATTAAAAGCATAAATGATTTACTACTTGGGATTATTGCTTAAACTATTTTGGTCGTATTGATAATAATAATCTACATAGCACTGGACGAAGTACGAAGTGATTAGTTACACTCGACTATTAGCAACTGATTGAACAGATACGAATCAATTGATTTGAAGGGATTAGGACAATTTACAGTTGAGTTACTTAGACTAAATGGGCATGGATTACTAAACTAAACAGATCGTTTGAGTTTTGAGCCTACAGGGTAAAACAGACAAAACAGAAATAAAAATCCAATGTGACACATTGGACACTCAGACATTGACCAAATTAGTGGACAGAGACGAGATCAGAGATAAACCTTTTAAAAAATCTGTAATATAAGCTAAACTATTGGGTGGATTTACAGTTTGTTTAATTAAATTTAACATCAAATTTTTAATATATTTTTCAAATTTTTGAGCATTGAAATTACTAACAAGATGAAGGAGAAACTTATCGAATTGACTTTGAGATAGATTGCCTATTAGATCTTAGATTAGGGGAAAAGTTGAAGACAAATTGGCATTCCAATGACGACATTGCGACGACGACTCCGATGACCGAAGATTGTTCAAGGCACAGGGCAGAGATAAGCACTTACCTTGATTGAGTCACTTAGATTTATGCATTCTTACGTATCTTTCCTCACAATCTAATTTGGAGTATTCGGAATCACTTCAAAGCCTTAACTATAGTATACAAAATGAGCTTAGAACAAACTTGATTCATTAATAAAAAGATGAACAAATCTTGAACTTTTTCATTTGGATTTCCAACTAACTAACTTAAGTCTTACTAACAACAAATTGTACGCAAACGTGGGCTGAGAGATCAAAAATACAAATTAGTTTGTTGAAATAAAGTGAAATGATATTTAGGGATATGAAGTTAATGTAATGTCCTATGTGGATTTATGTCATTGGATTTTATAAATGTGAAAAAAGATGAAGAATTTAATGACAGATTAATTGAATTTTTATGTATACAGTGAATACCAATAAAGGAATATTTCTAATCAAATATTCGAAAATATGCAATGAATTATTATGAATATGTAATAACCGAACAACACTAAATTACGCATTCTCAATTTATCTCATAAAATCATCAATCTTTTCACGAAAACCTAACCTTTACACATCTCCAAATATATTTTCGACACAAATGAACTCAACTTAATTTGAGTGCACCTTAATAGCCACCAATTAATTCGCCCCTTTAATATCTTTTTGTGATCGTGCATTTTTTCCCTTTTTCCATTTTGAACGCACCATCCAATATAAATCAGTTTAATTAAGCGACAACAAAAAGATGCTTCTAAACGATGCTCATTATTAGTTAGAAGCTACTGAAATTAGATTGCTACTTTATGTGGCTACTTAATCATCAATTTGTTCTTTCATTCGAAATGCTAAATTGATTGATGCGTGGCAGAGTTTGAGTTGATGCGATCACGAAGATGTGAAGATGGTATTATGTAATATGAAAATTAAGTTTGGCTTTAGAAACCTTTGACTGAAGTTACTTCCACTCTCGTTTTCTTTTAAACTATAGTTTTAATATTATTTTATAGTCAAAATTTCTTCCTCGTCATCCTCTTCAGAACACGTCAAATAGAATCATGATCTCTCCTCTGTACAATAAATCAATCATCATCATCATTATAATCATTTGAAATCGTCTTTTTCCATTTGTTTAGTTTGTCTACTATCATTGGGTCACCTTATGGACTAAACGTTGAACTGAAACGTTCAATTTGTACATCAAAACAAGATCAATCGACTAATCATTTTGTGATGTGCCGCAAGTGTAACTCAATTGAGTTCAATTTAAGAAAATATTGAAAACTTGTCAAACAGTGAAAATTCTAACCAATTTTTATTTTATAATGTAATCTAATTTAAAGTCCATTGATTTTTTTTGCTGCGAACTTTTGTATGTTCAAAATGTTTTATCATTTTGTTAAAAAAATTTTATAAGATAAGAAATATATGAGGAAAATGCTAACTTAAATATTATTTTTACCTTGTAAAAAATCTTACCTTGATAAAGATGGACAAAAATTAAAACCGAAAAGATAAAATAAAAATTTAAATTAGATTATATAATGTTGTATTTACTTTCTGTATAAACAAATAAAACCAAATAAAAAAAATTCAATAACTAAATTAAATTGCAAGTCAATAAGTTGTGAGTTCGGTAATGAGCTATTGGTCGGCGATTTAAAATAAGAAATATGAATGCGAGATTGGATTTTATGTAGAATTAGGTAAAGAAGGTTATAAAATAGTACATACCTTTGAAAAACCTAGAATATACCAGTGTAAAAATAATAAAATAACGTAGGCTAATTAAGAAAACAAAAGATGCGTAGGAAAGATAGAAAATAGATCACAAATTTTGATTTAAAAATCTTATTAAAACTTGGTTATTCAAAAGACAAAAAAATTAAATTAAATTTCAAACATTTAAGTTTTTCTATTTCAAAACTTCCCAAATAAAACTCTCCTTTTAAAATGGAATTAAAAATATTAATTTGCAACCTTGTAAAAAACAAACTTATAAAACTTACTTAATTACAAGACAGAATAAAAAATTTAACTAAACTCCGATTATATAAATTTTTGCGTTTACCTTTTTAAAAATCCAACTTGGGACATTCCAGTAAATTCGTAAATTTGAAATTAAAATACAAAAATAACTTGAAAATTATTGCTACCATAACAAAACTTATAATTAATCCACTAATAATTGAATTCGGTTAATGGTGTCTCTTACAATTGAATTATGACGAAACATTAAGAGGAACAAAACAATGCAGAACCAACAAACAAAGTTACAAAGCTCACTCACAAAGTAGAACACACTTTGGTTTGGTACTTAATGATTATCTTATAGCCTGCAGAAGTGTATGAACAGTGTACTCTACTGTCTGGTGGTAGTCATGATTATTGTGAATAGGCCCGTAACACAACAATACAAAATGTGTGCACAATAGAAATAGACAATAAAATGTCTGCTAATTATAACTTTTGTCGTACAGACATACAATTGAAACAACAATGAGAGCAAGCATGCGAGTGAGCATTGAAAGAATCAACCATCATCTCGTCTGAACTTAATAACTCAATTCAATTCAAGGAAAAAGATAATTAAACATTGAAACTTATTACTCAAAACTTTAATATGTCACACAAAACACGAGTTCATTGCGTGTACGCTTGCTCAATAGTAGATTATTAGATTATAAATAAAGATATCCAAAAACTTTAGTGATTGTACCCATTTGTTTGATTCACGTGAAGACTTTAACTTTTGTACTAACCGAATTTGATGTGAATCATTATTGTTTAACATATAATACAGAGAGTGCTCAATTCACATAAAGCATTTGTGATGGAAATATAATTCAATTCATGCGGGATATAAATAGAAATTCATTTTGTCGACTATTTCGTGTGATAAAGTCATTTGGAGGTTAAATTCAATTTAGATTTCTCAAAGTAAATTCGTGCATATTCGTTAAAGAGATTACATTGTAAAGTAATTTTAATTATTAATAATTTGCCTTTACCTTTGAACTAATTAACAACATGTGATATGACTTTACAAATCTAAATTGAAAACATTAAAAAAATGTATTTTTAAAAATATAAACCTTTGCTAAATTCTCGTACCAGACAAAGATGAAACATATTCAATGATTAATTGCCTATTTATTGATGTAAATTGATTATTTAAAAAATTTGGAATTCCAACTATTTCTGATGTTGATCATCTTCTTCAAGGTTATGCTCTCGTTAATGCAACCCAACTTAAGATAAAAATTTTAAAGGGCTAATCCTTACAAGACATATCAGGTATGCGAGTGTGTGTAGGCAGAAACATTCCAACAGGGAAAGATGCTACTTTACGATACTGAATTTAGGTATCATAAATTATGATTAGAGATTACGTATTATTATGTATGACTGATTTTGAGTGGGGTTTTTGAATAAATATAAATGTAGGGAATATAAGTACACTGCTTCTGTGCGAATTTGTTGTTGTTGTAATCAAGTTTGCGCGATTGCGTGAAAACAATAATTTATACATTTGTTGTCCATTCACTCGAAATGTTATTACCTAATAATTAAACTCCCACGCGACACACTCATCAGCATCGTCACGGGACAAAAATAGCATTGAGAAATTTTTATGCATTTATGAATTTAAGATTAAACTTGTAAACCGTTGACTCAATTAAATCATATCAACTATAACAGTATAATTGCTGTACTTGCGCACTTTGGGGTACCACTGAAATGGAAATAATAACGTGAATATTACAAATTAAAAATTAATAAAACAATTTATAGGACCAATCAATCAAAGAATGCTTTTGGTCAATTTGAAAATTTTCTTTTCAAACTGAAAAGGTTAAGTAGTTTAGTACTTAAACCAAAAAACAGATCGAAACAAAAACTAAAAATTCTTAGTAATCCGAAATTTGATTGTAAAAAATACAAATACTTCATACATTAAATTTAATTAATATTCTTGAAAATAATATATTATTAAAAATATTTGAGTTGTGTGGCACCGTTTTGAAAATTTCAGTTTTTTTTAGTAAAAACGAATCATATTTACTAATTTGAATTTAACAAAATTTATTCAGAATTTAGCAAAGAAATTGAAGATTTCAAACCTTTAATAAAATTGTATCTACGACAAACGAAATTTAATAAAAATGTCTAAATCAATTATCCTAATTCAAGAATCTATCTTTTCAGTAGAATCTAATGTAGTGAAATGTAGATTTATAATTTCGAATGAATGGAAAATTTAATATGAATTGGTAGTTTTGTTGGGTGATGAAGTTTCGTAGAAGAAATAAACAGCTTTAAGATTTGGTAAAGTGTGGTACATAAAAGTTGTAAAATAAATTTAAGATTGACTATTGAAAGGTTATAATTTTTAGTTTCACCTTGTAAATATCAATTCATAGCTCAGTACATCTAACTGAATTATAAAGTTAATAATAATAAAATAAAAATAAAGTTAGCATTTGTCGGTAATTTTTTCTGCTGCTGCAAAATTTTCCATGATTTCCGACTTAATGTACCGAAAGAAGAAGAAGAAAAACAAATAACAGAGAGATAAAACTTATTACGAATGCTAACTAACTAACAAACAAATAAATAAATTATTAGATTCTGCGCATGCTCAGATAAATTGATGAAAATAAGAACACGAATCCTTAAGCTGAAAAAGAACAGCAGACTAGCTGTTTTGTTTTGTAAGAATTGAACCATTTTACAAATGAACAGGATACAATCAAATTATAAACCAAACAAAATCTCATTTATACTTGGCGAGGATAATCTTCAATTAACAGACAGACGCGGGTAACGTCGTCTATGAATTGCCCCCTTAGCTCAAATCTATACATTTGACTAGACGATATTTGAAAGGTTACTTCTCCTTTAATATTTGACCGATTGTGGCATATTATAGCTTAAATTAAAGATAAATTGATTGGCTTTAACGGCATCTGAAAACATTTATGGAAATATATTTTCTTGAGAATATAGATAAAAAAATGTAAAAAGTAGCATATTTTGAACACATTGAGATGAACTCACGATCAGATAAGATAAAATTTTTAAAATGTTTTCAGCTCGCCAAATAGAGAATCTTATTACCTTTAATTAAAGCCCTGGTTCAACAAAATCGGATCAGTTTTGTAGGAGAAGAAACAAAAACAATATGCAAAGGTCTTGATTTTCAGGAGAAGGGAAAAACTAAAAGGTATGCATTGGCCGGTAGAGGGCAAATGCGAAAAGTGCATCCTGGAAATGTTGATTTTTCATGATTTCTCGTCGGAATATTGATCTAATTTTTTGTAAGATGATAGATAATGAGATAACCGATAACTTAAGATCTTAAAATAATTTGAAATTTTTAACAAAAAATTGAGCCGCGACTTGCCTTAAAAGAGTAACCAGATGGTTCTTTGCACACATTTGTTGTTTGTGCAGCGCCAAGAGATCAACTTGAAACATTGTGTTGCAAATTAAAGCGAACTCTGGGATGCACAACTGTTATGGTTACTGTTGTGGTATGACGTTAGTGGTGCTCAATTTGAAACAGAAGGTAGGAGAGCGCAAATGTCAAACCCATAGAAGGAATGAACCGAAAACAGGCTAGCACGCATATCTTAAAAACCCTCTCAAACGGATCGTTTTGAGGTATTTTAAGCGGCAAGTACTTTTCTCAAAGTTCTAGCAAGTCTATTTTGAGCAATTGGGGAACATATGAAAGCTTAGTACCTCTAGAATTTGGGAACCAAAGAGAGAAATCAAAAATTTAAAGTCATTACAGAGATAAATATGTCTTTAAAATATATGAAATTATGCGTGATGTTCTAAAAATCTCAAAAATTTGTTTTGAGGTAATGCTGCTAGATAGTTTAAAAAAATTCCGAAAAATTAAAGTTTTGCTTTTTGATGCTTGTACAAAGCAGTGAATTACGGGATTTGCATTCAATTCAAAAGTATGTTGGTTAAAATTCCTTTTTCGTGTTTCCGTCAAAGCAAACTAAGGATTGACGTAATTTAAGGGCTATCTCCACTATCAAAATGCACGATAACAGAACTTTAATTTCAAAAACAACATGTTTTCAAGCATATGGCTGAAAATGAACTAAACTATGAAACATGTCTCACCTTTATTCGTATTTACCTACAATTTTTAATAGCCAAATTCATTATCAAGAACAAAGTTAGTTGTGTTAAATCGAGAACGTTCATTGTGACAAACAGTTCTCGCATCTGGCACAGTTAGGCATGCTAACATATGAGAATTTGGGAAAGACGTCTGCGTTTGACGTCTGTTTTACAATCTTGATAATGATCATGTACTCATCAGTTGTGTTTGAGGACACAATAAGTGCTAATTATGTTGGACAACAATTTGCATATAAAAAGAGAATCAAATTTCAACATAAAAATCAGCATCAACTTGTATTAAGTAAGTTTAATGTTGTTGATCTTGGTGGATGTTGACTTTGTTTCTTCAACAACCAAATCATCATGTTTAAGATATTTGTTGTTTTCACTTTGTTCTTAGTTGGCTTGGCTCAGTGGTAAGTGTTGTGTGTACGATGATTCGCATAGATTTATTGTCTTATTTTCCAGTGCCACAGTGTTCGATGTGGCAAATTATGGTGCCAAGGCCGGTGGTACTTTCAAAAATACAGATGCAATTGCGAAGGCTATCAATGCTGCCAACGCTGCAGGCGGTGGCATAGTCCACTTTGCCAAGGGTACCTACCTGACTGGGCCAATCAATTTCAAGAGTAATGTCAACCTGCAACTGGATGCTGGTGCGGTGATCAAGTTTTCGGACGATCTTCACGACTACACCCCCATGACCCAAGTGAACAGTGATGGCATTAAGAAGATGGGTTTTGTTTCACTGATTTCAGCCGAGAAAGTTAGTAATATCGCGATTACTGGCAAAGGAACCCTGGATGGCAGTGGCGCAAAGTGGTGGAATTTGCGTAAACAGTGGAAGTCGAAACACCCGGGTAATCAAAAGCCGACCAATTTGGATAATGTGAAAACGGTTGAGGACTTGTTTGATTCTTCAGGTAATCTAATCAACGACATTAGTCCGCCCAAATTCTTCTTCCCTCACAACTCGGACCATGTCACCCTGGACAGTGTGAGCTTTATCAATTCGCCCTTCATCACAATCGTACCCACCTTCACTGATTACATCACCATTAACAATATCAATGTGAACAATCCTCATGATGCGCCCAACACGGACGGTATCGATCCCTCCTCGTGTCGTCATGTGACCATCTCGTATTGCACTGTCAGTGTAGGAGATGATTGCCTGGCGATCAAAACTGCCACGGCTTCTGGGGTGGCAAAGCCGTCGGAGAACATTACCGTGCACGACTGTATAATGTACAGTGGTCATGGTGGCTTTGTGATTGGCAGTACTACGCAGGGTGGCGTCAATGACGTTACTGTGTACAATATGCACTTTGAGGGCACCGATCGGGGCATTCGAATCAAGACCGAAAAAGGACACGGCGGTGTGGTTCAGAACATTCACATTCGAAACGTCACCATGAAGGGCATTACTGCCGAGGGCATTACCATTAATGCACTGTACGCCGGCACTCACGAGCCAAATCCTGGTGTTGGTGCAGTGCCCGTCATCAGCGACATCTACATTCAGGATGTGACTGGTGATGCTAAGTTGGGCATTGATATCGAGGGCCTGCCGGAGAAGCACTTCAGCAACATTCAACTCAAGAATGTTCACATTGTCACCAATCAGCCTATTACAATCTCCAATGCGGAGGTGATACAGACGAATGTGACTGTTAGTAGTCATTGAAACTTGAAATAGTTTATAAGTTTAATTTAGTAATAACTCTCTTTATTAAAAGCAAAACATTGTCTATTTTACTGTTTGGTTTTACTATCAATTAGTCAGTACAATGGCCGATTTCACCAAGACCAGACATTTGATCATTCGAGTACGAAATATGTTTACGACGAACAACATTCCTTTGAGGAGACAAATCAGTACGATATCATATACTAGTGGGCCCTGCGGGTGCTATATTTGAAGCATTAAACTTTGTTTGCTTCAATAATGTCCCCAAAATTTGAGATTATGGGGAATAGTCGAGCGTAAGCGATTATAAGCGACTCCCACACCTTCATAACCACCTAAACCTAACCTAACCCAATCCTAACCGACGCCCACACCTACCTAACCACCTAAACCTAACCTAACCTAACCCTAACCGACGCCCACACCTGCCTAACCACCTAAACCTAACCTAACCTTATCCTAACCGACGCCCACACCTGCCTAACCACCTAAACCTAACCTAACCTAACCCTAACCGACGCCCACACCTGCCTAACCACCTAAACCTAACCTAACCCAATCTTAAACGACGCCCACACCTGCCTAACCACCTAAATCTAACCTAACCTAACCCTAACCGACGCCCACACCTGCCTAACCACCTAAACCTAACCTAACCTAACCCTAACCGACGCCCACACCTGCCTAACCACCTAAACCTAACCTAACCCTATCCTAACCGACGCCCACACCTACCTAACCACCTAAACCTAACCTAACCTAACCCTAACCGACGCCCACACCTGCCTAACCACCTAAACCTAACCTAACCTAACCCTATCCTAAGCGACGCCCACAGCTGCCTAACCACCTAAATCTAACCTAACCTAACCCTAACCGACGCAGACACCTGCCTAACCACCTAAACCTAACCTAACCTTATCCTAACCGACGCCCACATCTGCCTAACCACCTAAACCTAACCTAACCTAATCCTAACCGACGCCCACACCTGCCTAACCACCTAAACCTAACCTAACCTAACCCTATCCTAACCGACGCCCACACCTGCCTAACCACCTAAACCTAACCTAACCTAACCCTAACCGACGCCCACACCTGCCTAACCACCTAAACCTAACCTAACCTAACCCTATCCTAACCGACGCCCACACCTGCCTAACCACCTAAACCTAACCTAACCTAACCCTAACCGACGCCCACACCTGCCTAATCTTAGCTTGAAGTCACAATGTAGCCAAATTTCCCATCGCCATTGTTGCACACATTGTTGGACATCAGACCCAACAATGAACACTCAAACTGAGATTTGACCTTGGTGAGATTTGACAGGCAGCTATACCTAAAAAACATTTTTTGCAAAAACCAAGGTTGAATAGCACAATCGCATAGTATGGGGAATTATTAATTTGGCCATTAAAAAATTTGAAACTGGCCATAAAAGTAATTGATTTAGGCCATAATGAAGTTGGCCATAAATTTATTTATTATTACCATACAAAATATGAAATTGGCCATAAATAGAATGAAAGTAGCCATAGTAACATAAAATCACAGATCGATTGATAACACAATTGGTCAAAGTTAAGTTAAGTTTTTGTTACATGGATCACTTGCACAATGCCCCAGCAACTTTTGGACGACGTCCAGGTCTGCGTTTTCCAGTCAAAAAATTTGGAGCTTTTGCTTCTGGTTTTACTTTGAAATGCTTCTCTCTTACTGCAACTGCGATCACATGTTTACATGTTACTTTCTTAAGGAAGTGAGCACAGTCACAAGTGGATTTTTGCCAATCAGTCAAATCGTAATTAACCACATTCATCCTTTCAGTGAAGCGAACATAATTGTCGAATGACCGAAAAGCATTCGGAGGGAATGAAGACTTTCGAAGATAGGTGACAATCTCTTCTTCTGTAATTGGTTTTGGATTTGTTTCTGGCGGGACAAAGAACAGTAAATTATTGCCACTCAACTTCCTCCTTTTGATTTGAATTGATTTGTCTGTTGCAATTTTGTAACCGTCAGACTGAATAGCCGTAGAATGGTTTGGCGTAGTGAAAAATTCTTTGTAGAATCCATATTGTGGGTTTCTTTCTTGAGACCAATCTCGCACCACTGCCATTGCCATTTTGACAAAGTCCCGAAGTGGAAGCTTTTCCCGAAGAGTATATTCCTTCTTTAAAACTGAGTTCGTGCCCTCCAGGGCCTTGTCTGTCGAGGGAAATCCAGGGATTGCCCCTTCGAACCAATTACTGCGATGATCGATGTATTCACGTCGGAAGTATTCCAAAAACTGCTCGAGTCCAACAGTTTTTTTCCATTTCAGGAAAAAACAAGAGCTACAGCAATCAAATTCAGCTCGAGACTTAGCAACTTGCATCTTGTTAATGTCCATTCTAACCAAGTGGCGAATTTTGGAGTCAATTTGAGCTTTATCAAGTTTAGAATCGATTTTAGCGCTTAAGTGGTACCAACAATAGCCTCTTTTGTACTCATCTTCGGAATTGTAGTTGAAAGCGCCTTCAAACCCATGAGAAATTGCTGGTGCGCAGTCGGCAATGAGAATGGTTGGTCGATATGATTGATCTGCTTGAAGTAACGTTTCAAATGTAAACTGGAACGATTTTGACGTTTCATTTGAAACTAAACATAGCCCAAACGGATGAAAATGATTTTGTTTATCCGTTGTGCCCAAGATTTGAACTGGAAAATCCAAGGGCTACTTGTGTGCTGGTAGTAGGTCTTTGATTTTCTTTAGAATGAGGCTTGTTTCTCGTTTTGGCACAAAACACATGGTGGACGCAACTTTTGGTCGGATACACAATCGTGTTCGATAGAAAATGTTAACAATAGTCAAAATAAAAGTTTGAAACAAAAAATACGATCAAACAAAGCAATCGCGAGCTCTTAGCCACGGTGCAATGCAATCACATGATGTAGTCACGCATAAACATAAACAAACAGTCACAGACTGACAGTGTACATTCACAAACGACATTTCATTGTAAATAAACTTGAATATGTACAAAGTGATTTATGGTAAATTTCCTCACTTTTATGGTAAAAATTAAATTTTTAATGGTAAAATTAAAAAAATTATGGCCACATTCATTATGGTAAAAATTAATTACTTTTATGGCCAGTTTCAAATTTTTTTATGGCCAGATTAATTAGGTCCCGCATAGTATTCTAAGCACTTTGGCCAAGTTTGATGTAAATCGGTTAAGAAATGGAGGAGGAGTTCACTGGAAACCAAATCGGATTTCTTGTCACTGAAAGTTTTCGCTCACGCTCGACAACTAACAACACAAAATGGATCGATTCGCAATTATAAGTGCATTATGTCCCGGACATGCTTAATTTAGCAAAATTGCCACAAAATGTATAGAGAAACAATTAATCGATAATTCAAGTGTTTGGATTTGATCGATTTATAAAGAGGACTTTAGAAATCGTAAATTTGACGGCTTAATACCAAAACATAATAAAATAATAAAATTCTACATTTCCATTCAAGTATATCTAAATTATTCGATCAATTAACTAAAAATAAAAAATATATTTAACCGTTTGTAAAATTGGTTCAAAAGATCATTAATGTTAAAATTCTGTTCAAAAAATTCTGAACTCCAAACAATAACAATAATAATAATAATACGATCTAAATAAATTAAAAATTAATTTTTTAGTTATCCTACCTGGCTTAATAAGTTTGCATTCAACAAATGACAATCCACTATTATTATTCAATTAATGCAACAAAGCATTGTTCCGCACAACAATTAGAACTTGAGAGGATTTAAATCTACTCTTTGCCACCAATCTGGTCAATCAAAATCATTTCAAGATTTTTTAACGGCCAAACCATTTGTGTGTGTGTGTGTCTCATCACCAATCACCAAGCCATTTCTTGCTTCCTCGCCCATCGACACCCATCAACTCACATCATCACTCATCAATGAGTCATCATCATCATAGCAAAGTGAATCTACTGGTTACGGGAAAAAATTATTTGCAATGAAAGTCATAAATGCCAAGAACAAAGTTGTAAGTACTATCCATCTACTTTTTGTTTTTATATCTAATTGATTCATTTTTGTTTTGTTTTTGTTTAGGCCAAAAAGTTCGGCTACAGGGAACTCGATGTAATGGGATTGACTAAGTCCTTATCCTCGCCATGGATTGTTCAACTCCATCACGCTTTTCCCGGACAGACTTAACAAGGAACTTAAATTGGTGATGGCGTACATTTCCGGTGGGGGGATTTCAGAAAGTTCCTCAACAAAAATAGTGATTTTGTCAAGAAAAATCCCGCATTCTATTGTGAAGAGATCGTCAGTGCTGTGGATTCGATTTGATTGTTGATTTTCTGAACAACAAAAAGGTCAACAAAATTCAAGAACAAGAAGATTCATTTGCACAGTTGACTCAACTCGGTGTCTGCGATTCCGATGATTGCGGAAATGTATTTTTAATTTAATTTGCTCTGCACAATATGGACTACCTTCATATTGACCTGAAGCTAGAAAACATTCTGGCTTGACAATCAAGGCCATTTGAAGCAGGCTGATTTTGGCCTGTCCTTGCAGACTCCCTAAGTTGGTGACTGGCCAAGGTACCCGAATGGATTGGAATAGAATTGCATATTTCAAAGAAGAGCAATTCGTTAAAAATATTTCCCAGAAGTCATCACCAAATTTCCTGGAATTTTTGTTTGTTAGAGGTGGTCTTTATACAATACTTTATCAATAAAAAATTCATATCTTAACTTTAATCCTGAGAGTGATAATATTTTAGCCAAAAAACACACTTTTTGGCTAAACAAAATGAGTGGTATTTTTTTAAAATTCGGATTGCCATATAAAAGCAGGTGGGGTTGCTCTCGAGAGGGGTGGACTTGTTGTAGTTAGATTTAATCAAAATTTGAATTTTGCAAAACAGTCCAATACAGGACGATTCAAAATATAAATAAACCATTAAAAATTCTGGCAGTGTGAGTACGTGTAATATTCTTAATACCCACCCAATAAATCATCTTTCTTTTCGTATATAAGAAAATAAAAGTCTAGTTCGCAATCCTAACTCAAAGCATCACACATTGCATAATAAAAACATAAACAAAATAGATTTTCTTATTAGAATAATATCACACCGAGAGAGAATATTCTTGGAAGGATTTATAGCAGGAAAATAAAAAGTAAACCTCTGTAAGAAAGTGTGCCAAATCTTAATAACAAAACAAACACACAAGAACATTCTTCTTCTTATTTATTCATTCAATATAAACATTTACACATGTAGGCCAAAGAAGCACAAGAATATTCAATTTGAATCTAACACGAAAAAAATCCAAAAGCAAAACTGATTCAATTATTTTTCCTGGATATTTGGAAAATAAATTTTCATATTTGCAACCAATTTATTTAAACACCCGATTTTTGACCATATTTCTTAAATCACCAAATTTTCTTAGAATCTCAAACATACACATTGAAATTATCATTAAACACACAGAACTGGGCACAGGAAGTGAATTATACGTTACGGACAGTCATAAAACATGTTATCTATATTTGATAAAGAGTGATAAAAAATATTCTGTTTTGACATTTTTCAAACTTATGAAATAAAAATTTGGAAATTATTAAAATAAACCACTCTGTACAACATTAATGCATTGTATATTAATGTTATTATATATTGTAATCATATGGTTTGTGTGCTGTGCACTCAACTTTATTCGTTGGTGGTCATTCAGTTTGTTGGTCTAGTCAAGATATCGAATATTTCACGCATTCATAAATAAACAATTGTACACCGTAATAAATGGACCATCAGATAAACTCATAAATGTACTTCTTGGGTAGTCTAAATGGTGAGTTTTGGTCTTACCTTATGAAAGACTAGATAGACAAATTAGTCAATATTTTAATATATTGATGATTCAATTTAAGTTAAGTAAAGAACAAATAAACACAAACATGATCAAACAAATATAAAAACCATTTATGCGATTTGTGGTACCGAAACTGGAAGAAAACTAAAAGTATCCCAATATTTGAATCATTCATCCAAGAAGTTGTAAATTTTAGAAACTTTTAGATATACTTTAGAATATTTTTAAAAATATAATAAAATGTAGATTTTAAAAAAAGATAAGATTTTATTTAATAATTAATGTTTATTTAACCTTTTGCAATACAGAAGCAAGAAAAGAGGCGTAACTTTATTCAAAATCAAATGACCAAAAAAGAATTAGGTCACGTATTACAAAAAAGGAAAAGTAAATAAACCAAGTGGACTTGCAATTTAAATTATTAATTAACCAGTGAAATTGATTCTGATGATTCTTTTGAAAAACGCTTCACAAATTTTTAAAAATTAATTTTAAAAAATTATCATAAAATATATAAATCACCATTTAACACAACGTATGCATAAACTATATAAAAATACATATTTTCTTTTAGACCATAAGAATAAAATAATTCCGAGATAAGAAGCATAGAAATAACAAACAAAAATCCATTAATAAATTAATGTCAACAACAGAGACGACAAAATCAACGAGATATAAGAAAAAATGTGAGCTGTCTAAAATCTGAATTACTGGCTCATTCATAATATTAAATGTTTTTAAATAGTTTCTGTATTTATTGCAATTTGGTTCAGAAGAACCAATGTTCATAAACTTTTTGTTTGACCTTTTATTAAACGACAGAAAATCTGACCAAACGGTCAATGACCAGCTGCCTTTCTCTCGTTTTCACTCATCTGTCAATGACCCTCTCACTCTGTCTCTTGTCTCTTTTGGAAACGAATGTTATTAATTGATATTTTTCCATTAGTCTAAAAAGAATATTCTTGAGAACACATATAAGTATACTGGCAGTTTTAAAAAAATATTAAATAAACAAATAAATCAAGATTAAATTTTAAGCTAATTGATTAATTTTTCAAATTAAATTAAACACTTTTAAACAATTTATAAAACTTAAAAATTAATCTTTAATTTTCAATTTATAAGCGAAAAACTACAAAAAAAACTCAAAAGCTGTTCTTTCGTTTTTTTTATTGTTTAAGACATCAACATGGTTATTTCGGGTAACAAGAATCTAAATAAGATTGTCTGGCAAGCCAGGCAAAGTGCGAGACTCTTAAAAATAAAATAGAAACTTGAACTATCAACTGAGAAACTTTTAAAACGACTTTATTTGATCCATTTGGATCACTAAAGAGGTGTATTGGGACCAATATTTTTTATTTAAAATGTGCAATGCATTTGTTCATCATTTTCAACGTAGTGACCACAAAAATCTTTTTTTAAACCTGGCGCTACCAGAATTAGGCGTAATGTTCCATAGCGCCCAAGTTAATTTTGACTATTCGATTACGTATACTCCCTAGTGTATGTATGCCAAATTTGATAATTTTAGCATCTACGGTTCTCTTAAAATACATTTGTCACCAGAATGGGCGTCATGATCCATGGCGCCCAGTTTTGGTTTGACTAGTCGATTACATATACTCCCTAGTGTATGTATGCCAAATCTGGTAATTCTAGAGTCTACGGTTCTCTCAGAATACATTTGTCCCCATAATGGGCGTCATGATCCATGGCGCCCAGTTTTAGTCTGACTATTCGATTCCATATACGCCCAAGTGTATGTATGCCAAATTTGGTATTTTTAAGGTCTACGGTTCTCTCAGAATACATTTGTCACCAGAATGGGAGTCATGATCTATGGCGCCCAGTTTTGGTTTGACTGGTCGATTACATATACTCCCTAGTGTATGTATGCCAAATTTGGAAATTCTAGAGTCTACGGTTCTCTCAGAATACATTTGTCCCCATAATGGGCGTCATGATCCATGGCGCCCAGTTTTGTTTGACTGGTCGATTACATATACTCCCTAGTGTATGTATGCCAAATTTGATAATTTTAGGATCTAAGGTTCTCTCGGGATATGGACAAAGGTTTACAGACAGACAGACGGTCAGACAGACAGACAGACACGATGGCAATAAGCATAAGCTTACGACTCTAAAAGAGTCTCGCTAAAAAACCTTAATAGAACCCTTAGTACAAAAAGACCAAACAAGATGAATTAGTGATAAATTAAATGAAATAATAACAAGAAAATGAACAAGACAAATGCATTTCTTTCACTCATTCATTAATTTTAGATGTTTAATAAGTTTCAAATTTTTCTAAATACTTGCAAGTATACGTAAATGTTGTGGATCTTATCATTGGATCTCAAGTTATTTTTAGCATTCATCATCCGCTCTTGAAACTTTGTTACAAAAAGAATTGTGAAAGGAAAGAATCTTGTGGCAAAAATGCAGTTTTAAAAAGATTTTTTGGCATTTGTATTCTCTGTTTGTATGAAAATGAAACCTTTTGCAAAAATGATCGAATCAGAAAACGTTAAAATATAAAAATGAAAAAAGAATTATTTAAGTACAAAATCCTCAACAAAATGTTGTAAATAATCAATGTGTAGAATTTAAATGAATTTAAAAAATCTAAATTTAAATACAAATACTTTCCTATCTGTCGATTTTTATATTTAGGAAATCAAGAAAATCTTAAATCAATATTTTGACATGCAAAACAAATTTACCATTTACAAATTTACCGACTTGAATTCACACTACACATTCGGGATACGTAAACGGACTTATTGATGGATTCATGAAAATTAGAAATTAAATGCAAAATTTAAAATATCACCTTGTATCTTGAAATAGAATAGTGTCTGATCCAAAAAAAATATTATCAAAATTGATTTGTGTCAATAAAAATCATAATTTTGCTTTAAACACATAAAGTCTATTGATTTTCGGTGATTTTTGAACCGAAACACACATCACACCATTTGTCAAGAAATCGACATGTCAAAATAGATGCGCGAAATGGAAAGATTCATTAAGGGGAAATTCGAAATAGTAAATCGAAAGAGAATTGAATCGTTTCACAAAGCACATTTGTAAGTCAAATTCAGCAAACCAAACCAAACCACACAAACACAAATCGACAGATGACAAATTCAAAATGACGCGCAAACTGAGAAACAACACAAACAGACTTTCTCTTCCTTTTGCAACAAACTTTAAAATTGCGAAAATCACACACAAACTAACTGAATGACAGAAGATGAGATGAAAAGCGAAAAGGAGACAGAAAGGAAATGACCAAAGAATTCAAAAAGGGAAATGTGTGACAGAAATTTAAATAAATTCTCAATTTCTTCAAAGACACACAAATATTTGGCAAAGGACACAAACCGAAGTGAATGACTGCGACAGTGCAACACACTAATAGATAAATCAATATTGTCACTTTCAATTTATTGCACCAAACATTCAAAATGTATAGAATGTAGTGCTGCTGTTCCGTATTTGAATTAATTGATTTATTGCTAATGTGCAGGAATTTTCCAAATGTTTTGCTAGTAATTTTAAATTATAAATAAAGCTAGCAAAAATTTTATCGTAAATTGTAAATCAAACTGTGGAATTTCCATTTAGAATTAATTTTTTTTAAAAATTTAATACCATTTTTCACTATAAAAAACAAAAATTAAAATCTTAAAACCAACATTTCCAACTACACAGTAAAAAGTAATTATCTTACAATTTCGAAATATCTAAAATGTCGACACAAAGTTTTAACCCAAGAATGTGGTCTACCCTCAATGTGAGTTGTATTGTTGTTGTTGTGTTTAGTACTAAATCAGTGAAGTGCGGTACATCACGTTCTGGGAGGGAGTCATGCGGTGAACTACGTTCTATAAGAGCTATACGTGTCAAAGACGAAGTGTGTGTCAAAAATAGCACAAAAATATGGCGAAACAGGAAAAAACATAGACAATCTAGTCGATAAAAAATTGCTGTAAAAGAACAAAAATCGCAGCTGTGACTGAACTTTCGTTCAAATAAATTTTCGTTGACTTCTATCTCCCACTCGGTTTGGTTGCCTTGACAGTGGAGACAGTCTGAGATTACACTTCTAAAGCTACCTCAAAAAGTTCACGATTACAATCACCACATTTTTGAACAACCCTAATTGAAAGAAACTTTATTCTTCACCTAATTTGTCTCCTCGAGAAGATTGAGAATGCACGCTTGGAATGTGTGTGACTGTGTCGTGTGTGGTTTGTCGTGGTTAGACTGCGGTAAAAAGTAATGTCACACATGGTAAAGTACAACGAATGACTTTTATGATCAAAAATTGTTGAGAAATATAGAAAGATCCACTTTATAAGAAAAGTGTGAGGTAAGGATCATACTTCGAAAATAGCTAAAAAATAATTTGAATTGAAATAAAACCTTTTTAATGTTGGAGAGATTTATCATCTAATTTTTATATTATAAGAGTATTTGAATACTTTTTGTAATCAATCCTTTCTGTGATTGGCACAGTATTACAAAAGTTATGTCAATGAATTTTAATAGAAGGGGATTTTAAAAAAATAATGATAAGTTGACGTTTTTAAAGCATTTTATTTAAAATTGGAGTAAGTGAGATTGGGTGCCAAATGGCAGTACACCATCGTGCAAGTAAGTACAAACTGTACTTTAAGAATCCGGAGCTGGGTCCTTTTTGGCATCCTTTTTGGCTTGGTCGAGACGGCGCCAAGTGTAGCTGTTATCGTCGTTAAGCACCGCCTCCCATTCCTTAGACTCCGATCGTGGGTCTTTGTCAAACTCTTTTGCATTTTCCATTAAGGCCTGCAAGGTCTTGTCAAAATCTTCCTGACTGCGTTTCAACTCGTCTGACTCGTCAACCACTTGAGCAGTGTTCTTGGAAGGAGAGATGGGCCCATTCAGTCGAGCCTCAGGATTGGAGAACATAGCACCGGGTTTGTCATCAGGTGGCGCCACCAGTTTGGCCATGTTGAACGCATTGTCATACGTATCGAAACTTTCGGAGGAAAAATCCATCGAACTCGTGAAAGACTCGAATCCTTGAAAGTCTTCCGCCTGTTGTTGTTGCTGCTGATGCTGCTTCTTCTGGATCGGCTCACACATCTTACTGGCCATCTTGTCGTCTTGTCCAGTGGCCTTGGCCGAGGGTGCGAGGTTGAGAGTGGTGGCCGGAGACTGACCGACAAGCTCCGATCCAGGATTTCCAGAAGGCGGACGTCCATCGTCCTGAGGCTGATGCGGAGAACCACCGTGGGAAGCAGCGCCACCGGGAGCAGGGACCGAGAGTGCATCCTTCTGAGACCGAAGATCTTTCTGCTGTCCGTCGGGACTCACCACCACCGCAGTCGCCTCCTCGGCATCGTTTCCTTCGGGTTGACCACCAGTCGAACTGTCCATTAGAAGGCGAGGCTGAAGATCACGAAGTTGATGAAAGCCCAAGGTCACGAGGCTACGATACAAAGAAGAGAGACACGATCCGAAGTAGAAGAAACCACACGAACGCAAAGGACACAAAGTTCCAAAACAGCAAATCCTATACTAAACTTAGAACAGAGCCAACGACAACGTAGTAGTTATAACATACAGTTTCGAAAATGTCGAATTCGAAAGATTAAATTAAATAACAAATTGGGGTTTGTATGAGAAAAGAACATTTGCAGTTTGGAAATTTAAAAAATTGCGACATTTATAAATGTAAACTTTATGTCCTTGCACTTTCCATTTTTAAATTAATTAAATAAAATGGATACTATTAAGAAAATCAAGAAATTGAAATTATTTAGATATGAAAAATAATTGAAGAAAAAACTTGATTTAACAAATATATTTCTTGAAAATAAACTTGATTCCAAAGTTGATTTACAAATTTTAAATAAAGAAAAGCAATAAAAACAGGAGGGGCTAATACCCAGTTATGCAGCATTCAAAATAAAATTTTGAAAATAAGACAAAAAATGCTATTAAAAGATGTTTTAATGTAATTAAAATTAAAAATTACAGAAAAATTTTATTTTGTATAACCTTTAAAATCACCCAAATAATACAAAACCATACCAAAACACATACACTGTCTATGAACGATCCTTCGATTCTACCAAAGTATTTGAATAAAGATTCACATATCTACTTAGTTTTTAGCAAGAAAAATTAAATGACGATAAAATTTTACCAGAACCGAGAAATTAAATTCAATCAAACGAAATAAAAAAAAACAAATTACTAACTAAATAGAAACTATTAAGACAAATTACCAAATTTACCAGTTAAAACATTTAATAGGTTAACCATTTTAAAAATGTGTCTGATTAATTAATTGATAAACTTAATATAACAAATATTTGTTGAAAATAAACTCCATAACTCAATTTAAAAAATTTTAAATAAAGAAAAGTTATAAAACCATTTAAAAATGTCCAAAGCAACCGAGGAAATTAAATTCTTTTTCACTCTAATGATGAGCAAATAGATCACTAGTGATTGCCACCATAATACTAATATAAATCACACAAGCGCAAAGTTAACCTGGGCATGCTGCAATCATCGCGTGAAAATTAAGCGCAAAAAATAGTTTTTCAATTTGCACAAAAAAGTTCAATAAATCTGCACTTCGCTAACTTCTTGACAAGTTTTCGAGTTTTTGACGTTTGAAAGTCAAGACGCATCAGGTCATTGCAAAAAGTTTTTAGATTTGTGGTTATTCACATAAACAGTAACCTTAGCTTTTACTTTTGAGTATCATTTGTAGGTAAAACTATTGTCCATAGATGTCAAAGTCAATAATCAAAGTCAATTATATTTGACGATTCGACGAAGACGACAGTGACCAACCTTTGTAAAACATGCTTTGTTTAATATTATATGATGATCGTCAAAGTTGAGTTTGACAGTTGAGAGAATGATGAGTTCAAAGTTGAGAAAAAGCACAACACTCACTTCAGGTAGCACTTTGAGTGAGGTGAAAGTCAATCACTCACTTTTAAATCTATTCGAGGAAAGGGATTTAAAATGTTTTGCTATTTGAACATGAAGGCATAAAATGAACACAGATATTATAGTAAAACTTAATGAACACACAAAAATTAACTTGATTTACTTTAGAAATATCGTTGAGATGTGTTCTCGTATTTATGAGCAGACAAATGTTGACTGAATGCAGGTGAAGAGAAGTAAGTGATTTGACAGAGACGAACAGGGAGTGAGGCAATGACTGCTTTGGCTATAACAAATCACCAAATGGCAGTGCCACTGTAAATGAGCTCACAAACGCACCCCCAAGTGACACCTTCACTAGCACTTTCATTTATTATTGTTAGGTAGAGTGAGAGGTAAGAAGATATAAATTGAGAATTGGATTGAAATCAGAAGTGTGGAGTGAGTTTAGAAAGTTTTTTGCAATATTAAATCAACACGAGTTTAAACATTTATGAATATTTAAAGTTTAAACAAACATTTATTACCTTTTATTTAATATGAATTATCTACACATGGAAATGCTAGAAGTCAAAATTGTCAAAAAGTATTTAAATATACAAAGAAGCATTGCACTGGTCGTATGGAAAGATGATGATTTATAATGTTAGTGTACGACTAAATGACTAAGCTCGAGATAAGACAAGTCGCGGATTACCAAACCGACAAAGACTTGTATTTGTAGAGTAGACTTGATTAGCAATTGATTGCTCATGCAGATAAACAACCAAATATCGAACATTAATAAAACTTTTTGCTATACATCCGCTTTAGTCATTTATTTTTTATTGAAGATTTTGTTATATGAATGGGGGATAAAAATTGAGAAAACATTCAAAAACTAAAATGTAATTTAAACCTTTTGAAAAATGTTTAGTTTGGTCAAAAAAACAAACAAAAACTCAATTCAATTTCGATTGGAACAAAATCAAAACTAAAAATTCGATTCTATTTTTTTACACACAAAAACCAAAATCAAACTCCATTTTCAAAATTAAATTGCAATTGTTTCCAATTGTTCTACTAAACAATGAGACAATTGAACTCGAATAAGTTTTGAGTGTAATAAACAAAACAAAATGGGTTTTTATTACAATTGTCCAAATGACAATTGTCAATTGGACTATTTCAAAAGTCCAAACACAAAATGTTGAATTGTGGAATTCATAGTCTAGACTTAGGAAAAAATTTCTTTACGAAAAAATATTTGCTCGAACTCACTTTTCATTAGTTCGTCATTAATTGTAATTTAGTTCAAGTTATACAACTTTAAACTTTAACAGTAAACTTAATTTAAAAACAGTTGTGGCAATTTTATTTAAATTAAATTTTTTAATTATTATTTTTCTGGGAAAAATGTTTGATGAACTAAGCTATAATATAATTTGTTTCTGCAATAATCAAAATAAGCCAAACAGTAGAGAAATGAAAAGCAGACAAATGTTGGATTGAAAAAGAAATTGTGAAGCACGAAAGTAGCTTTTATAATTTAAAAATAATAATTTATAGTAAAACCATTTATAATGCGATCTTTCAACGTCAAACGCAATTATAATTTATAAAATTATGATGCTCAAATTCAATTCTCACCAAACTCATCAACAATTTATTCAAACCAAAAAACCCAATCAAATCACTTCAAGCAAATAAACCCACCAATAATTATCCACAATGTTGACACTAAATTTATTTATTGCATTTAAAATTTGTAAAAAAAATAAAACAAACTTCTCATGCGGGTTGTCGTTTATAATACAATTGAGAGACTAAAATGAGAGTCTAAAGTGAGAGACTAAGCACTAGACGACATTAACAACATCGAGTGTTGCGCAGGTACAGCTTACCGTACCAGAGCGTATAAAGTGAGAGACTAAAATGAGAGACTAAATGAAGAGTGAATGAGAGACTAAAATGAGAGACTAAAATGAGAGACTAAATGAAGAGTGAATGAGAGACTAAATTGAGAGACTAAAATGAGAGACTAAATTGAGTGATCAGTTATAATATATCAATGTATATAATAACTGTTTTAACAGATTTATAAGATCTGTCATATGCTTGATGGTTGATGGCTTCTGAAGGTTTCGTGTGTGACAGTTTACAAATTGTGAAAGTTAACAATAGAGTGGCTTGAGGCTTGAATTACAGAAATTAACTTTAATATGCAGGCGCGACTTCATGAGAGATTGATTGCGAAAATGATGTGAAATTGGTGGCAAAAGGGGAGATGGAAGGGGAACTGCTTCTGGATCAAATCAATCAAGAGTAAAACGGAAAATCTGACATAAAAAAACTAGCCAATAAGTACAGAGTCGTGTATAGACTCAAAATTGGTCAAAATATCTGTAAATCAAATAAACCAAACACAATACTATATAATCAAGTCCAGATGATTAAACAAAATGGACCGAGAGCTAGTGATGTTAAAATCGAATACGGCATTCGAATATTCGCGAATATTCGAATATTCTTATTCGGAATACTGCAGTTTTGAAAAATTTCCGAATATTCGAATATTCAATATTGCTTTCGTTGGTATTCGAATAATTCGAATATTATTCGAATATTATCACAATCAAATTAAGTCAATTTACTCTTAATTAGTTAGTGTTTTGAAATACACATTGTGCCTGTTAGCCTGACTTGAGTTCATTTTGTCGGATTTGATAAAGTGTCTAGGCAAAGTAATAGCCAGCTCGTGTAGAACTTGTTTACCACCTTCACCTTAGCAAGTTTGCTCATTACATGTGGTGTAAGACAATGACAATGAAAGTTTAAGTGTTATTCTCGGAATTTTTAACGTCACAAAGGCCACTATGGCTAAGGGCAAATGAGTCACCGTAAATGTTGCCTACTTAGATAATTTACTTGGAAAATGTTCCAATTGGATCATCGAATATAACCTATATACGAATAATCTTGTTGTTCTTATCAGAAAGGAAAATGATCCAATTGAAGTTAATTTGACAATTTGAATATTGGAACGTGATTCCAAAATAATGGTTTGGATTATTCTTGATACATTAGTTAAATCATTTCTCATAATTGGTTGTTTGAGGCATTCCTCCCAAATGGCCGGATGAAAGGATTCCACAAATGAGTTTAAAAAATCTTATTCTGAATAATTTATTACAAATTCCAATAGAGGAGTTTTGAAGAATTCAAATGATCATTTACTCGAGTGTTTGAATCTTATCTACAAATTAGGCTTGGGATTTCCTAATTGAGTTGGTAAATTTTATCGAATTAAACTTATCTTATACTTATTGATAATTGTCTACACATCTCGGGCTATTGTTTTCTGTCAATATGTGACAAATACTGGCATTGCACCATAACCCGTGCCTTGTCGAGTGTTGTTTGTTGTCAAGGATGGAAAGGAGAATGTCTGTTCTGTCCGGTGTAAGGCATCTACCAGTCGGTCTGTGAAATATGAACCAATTAATAATTAATAAATTTGGATTAAAATCCATCATTTGATTCGATTGCTTTAGTTATTCTATTCTTTGTTTTGTAATGTGCTTCATGTTCACGCCACGACGAATCAATTGAGTGACAAAATCTACCAACCAAATTGTGGAACTTCCCGAACTCTATTTGTGGAATCCTCAAGCCAAGCCATTTGAGGGTTATGATCCAATTTGATGAAAACTGCCAGAACAATTGAAATATAAGATTTTACAAACTCATTTTGAGAATCCTTAAATCCTTCAAATTGGGGGGAAATGTCTAATCATAAAAAATACAGCGGAAAAACAAGTTTTATCTGATTAAAAAAATTATGATAGGTATTCGAATACTTGTCGAATATTCGAATATTATTCGCGAATATTCGAATACTAAATTTTGAAATTTCGGTAATATTCGAATATCTTAGTATTCGAATACTATGCGAAAATCCTATTCGAATATTCGAATATTCGTAAATAACATCACTACCGAGAGCCATAAAAAGACTCAAATTGATCAAAATATCTGTAAATCTAGTAAACCAAACAAAATATTATATGATCAGGTCCAAATGACCAATCAAAATGGACCGAGAGTCATGAAAAGACTCAAATTGATCAATAATTATGTAAATCAAATAAATCAAACAAAATATTATGTAATCAAGTCCAGATGATTAAACAAAAGGACCGAGAGCCATAAAAAGACTCAAATTGATAAAAATATCTGTAAATCAAATAAATCAAACAAAATATTATATGATCAGGTCCAAATGACCAATCAAAATGGACCGAGAGTCATGAAAAGACTCAAATTGATCAATAATTATGTAAATCAAATAAATCAAACAAAATATTATGTAATCATGTCCAGATGATTAAACAAAAGGACCGAGAGCCATAAAAAAGACTCAAATTGATCAAAATATCTGTAAATCAAGTAAACCAAACAAAATATTATATGATCAGGTCCAAATGACCAATCAAAATGGACCGAGAGTCATGAAAAGACTCAAATTGATCAAAATATCTGTAAATCAAATAAACCAAACACAATACTATATAATCAAGTCCAGATGATTAAACAAAAGGACCGAGAGCCATAAAAAGACTCAAATTGATCAAAATATCTGTAAATCTAGTAAACCAAACAAAATATTATATGATCAGGTCCAAATGACCAATCAAAATGGACCGAGAGTCATGAAAAGACTCAAATTGATCAATAATTATGTAAATCAAATAAATCAAACAAAATATTATGTAATCATGTCCAGATGATTAAACAAAAGGACCGAGAGCCATAAAAAGACTCAAATTGATAAAAATATCTGTAAATCTAGTAAACCAAACAAAATATTATATGATCAGGTCCAAATGACCAATCAAAATGGACCGAGAGTCATGAAAAGACTCAAATTGATCAATAATTATGTAAATCAAATAAATCAAACAAAATATTATGTAATCAAGTCCAGATGATTAAACAAAAGGACCGAGAGCCATAAAAAGACTCAAATTGATCAAAATATCTGTAAATCTAGTAAACCAAACAAAATATTATATGATCAGGTCCAAATGACCAATCAAAATGGACCGAAAGTCATGAAAAGACTCAAATTGATCAATAATTATGTAAATCAAATAAACCAAACACAATACTATATAATCAAGTCCAGATGATTAAACAAAAGGACCGAGAGCCATAAAAAGACTCAAATTGATCAAAATATCTGTAAATCTAATAAACCAAACAAAATATTATATGATCAGGTCCAAATGACCAATCAAAATGGACCGAGAGTCATGAAAAGACTCAAATTGATCAAAATATCTGTAAATCAAATAAATCAAACAAAATATTATGTAATCAAGTCCATATGACTAATCAAAATGGACCGAGAGCCATAAAAAGACTCAAATTGATAAAAATATCTGTAAATCTAGTAAACCAAACAAAATATTATATGATCAGGTCCAAATGACCAATCAAAATGGACCGAGAGTCATGAAAAGACTCAAATTGATCAATAATTATGTAAATCAAATAAATCAAACAAAATATTATGAAATCATGTCCATATGATTAATCAAAATGGACCGAAAGTCATGAAAAGACTCAAATTGATCAAAATATCTGTAAATCAAATAAACCAAACAAAATATTATATGATCAGGTCCAAATGACCAATCAAAATGGACCGAGAGTCATGAAAAGACTCAAATTGATAAAAATATCTGTAAATCAAATAAATCAAACAAAATATTATATGATCAGGTCCAAATGACCAATCAAAATGGACCGAGAGTCATGAAAAGACTCAAATTGATCAATAATTATGTAAATCAAATAAATCAAACAAAATATTATGTAATCATGTCCAGATGATTAAACAAAAGGACCGAGAACCATAAAAAGACTCAAATTGATAAAAATATCTGTAAATCTAGTAAACCAAACAAAATATTATATGATCAGGTCCAAATGATCAATCAAAATGGACCGAGAGTCATGAAAAGACTCAAATTGATCAATAATTATGTAAATCAAATAAATCAAACAAAATATTATGAAATCATGTCCATATGACTAATCAAAATGAACCGAGAGTCATGAAAAGACTCAAATTGATCAAAATATCTGTAAATCAAATAAATCAAACAAAATATTATGTAATCATGTCCAGATGATTAAACAAAATGGACCGAGAGCCATAAAAAGACTCAAATTGATAAAAATATCTGTAAATCTAGTAAACCAAACAAAATATTATATGATCAGGTCCAAATGATCAATCAAAATGGACCGAGAGTCATGAAAAGACTCAAATTGATCAATAATTATGTAAATCAAATAAATCAAACAAAATATTATGAAATCATGTCCATATGACTAATCAAAATGGACCGAAAGTCATGAAAAGACTCAAATTGATCAAAATATCTGTAAATCAAATAAATCAAACAAAATATTATATGATCAGGTCCAAATGACCAATCAAAATGTTGACACTAAAACAACTTCCACTCCAAACAAACAGTTCCAAATGGAACACAATCACTCGGTCCAGTAATTATTAATGTAATTCTAATGTGTTTCCATTAGTTAGTGTCAAGTAAACAATGAAAACATTCAAGCGCAAAACAATCGCCTTCTCCGTACTTGTCAACACAACACAAACAGAATCATCACAACTTTTATTAACAAGATTTCGTCTTTATAGTCTTCTTCTTCTTCTTCATTATAATTGCAATTAGGAAGCAAAACTTAATTAATTTGTCACTTAGGTAGAGTCGCAAACATCGAAAATGACAAGTGAAAGCGACAAATTAATTAGAAAACTAAGTGAGAAATCTTAATTGTGAGAACAATATTTAATAATTTTACTAAACTGAATTAGAAGTATTTTTACAATTTGTTTGCAGATTTACGTTTCCCACAAAATAAACCAACCTTCATTATCAATTCACAGTAACACTAAATTAACTTAGAATTAAATATAAAAATACAATTTTTTGAATATAACTATTTGAAATGAGACGAATAAGAATTTGGAAATAACAAATAAACAGAAAATCGTTCAACAGCAAATTAACGAGAGCGTTCAATTCTGCTAAACGAACAGGATAAATTGTAAAATCTACTTACCTCTAAAATAATACATGGAGAGAGTCTCCGTCCGTTATAAAACTAAATATCGGTGAATCTGTTCATCATTCACCGATTGTTCGTCTCACACACACAAAAGCACGCGCTATTGTATTGTATTGATATTGTACGCGCTAACATACACAGAAAGCAGTAGGCAAGCAGCACACTCATACACACACCGACAAACAGACGACTGCAGTACGCGCGTTGTTTTGAATGTTGTCAATCTGAATGTAAACATTGTGCACTAACGAAAGCATCAAACTAAGATATCGACTGTTTGAACTAAACAGATGTACCTACAAACTAATGTCTTCTGTTTGTTGTCATCTTAACCAACCAACTCAAACCATCCCAAAACCCAAATCCATCACCACCATACTGATTCTATCCTTATTACAACATCTATTGCACAACATTGTTGTTTTGAGTTTTTTTTGTAATTACAATCTGTTAAAGCGCATTTTATTGTCCTTTGTTTTTGCTAACCAGCGTTGAGCTTTTCGCAACGATGATAATGGTCAATCACAGTGGTGATGCTAATTAGTTATAACAGTGCTCATTGCTTTTGGTAACATACATCTTCATCGCATTTTCATAAAATTAAAGTTTATGAATATGATTATTGCCTCTGTATTCCAATTGAATTAATGCAATTGAGGATCACCGATCTTTTCAATATCAGCATGACGTTGGTAGTCTCAGAATCACTCTAACCTCTACCCATTTGCCTAAATGAACCAAACGAATCTTTACACAAAATAATTAACTCATAATTGACATAAATCTAAACCAAAATGAAAATCAATGTAGGTATGTCAGAAGCAAACACAAGTGGAAAGATACCTGATGAAGCAAATAACGAATTCAAATACTTGGGCGTGGATTTTACTGAGTTTTTATTAGAACGACTCTGCTAACCACAATTTTGCTGCCTTCCAGCAGTGGTGTGTAGCAGTGCCCTCATAAAATGATGACAAAATATTTTTGAAAGCCAACAGTAGCAAAAATCGCTAATATAGTGAAAGTTAAAAGTGGGTGCTGTGCCCCTAAAAAAGTCCATCATGCTCTATTCACAAATACGTTACGTATTCTGAATACTTTGGTACAAAATCTCCGCTGTAAAGTGAAAAAGCGCCACTGCAACAATGAACTACTGCTGGTGATGCTGTTGTTGTCACTTTTGAGTCAATGTTTATGTTGATGTTTGGGATTGTGTCACTTATGGTTGTGTGATTTATTTGCTCATTTGTCATCGGAAAACACAAGAACCGGGCCCAAATTAGCTTTATTCGTCATCTGAATATCCATCCTAAAATCCATGCTGTGTATGTGCTTTTGTCGAGACAAAGTTGGCTCACTGCTGACAGTGATGGGAGACCGTGTTTGTTTTGGTGTTCATTTGACTTTCTTTTATTGGCTTGAGCATTAAATTACTGTGCTCTGTTGACTTCAAACTTCACTTTTTTTTTATTCGCCACCAAAACCAAGACAAACCAATACCAAAAGGACGTGCTCGTCTAGACAAAACAATAAGTTTGCAGGCACTTTACACAAAATCTTTACACAAAATAATTAACTCATAATTGACATAAATCTAAACCAAAATGAAAATCAATGTAGGTATGTCAGAAGCAAACACAAGTGGAAAGATACCTGATGAAGCAAATAACGAATTCAAATACTTGGGCGTGGATTTTACTGAGTTTTTATTAGAACGACTCTGCTAACCACAATTTTGCTGCCTTCCAGCAGTGGTGTGTAGTAGCGCCCACATAAAATGATGACAAAATATTTTTTGAAAGCCAACAGTAGCAAAAATCGCTAATACAGTGAAAGTTAAAAGTGGGTGCTGTGCCCCTTAAAAAGCCCATCATGCTCTATTCACAAATACGTTACGTATTCTGAATACTTTGGTACAAAATCTCCGCTGTAAAGTGCAAAAGCGCCACTGCAACAATGAACTACTGCTGGTGATGCTGTTGTTGTCACTTTTGAGTCAATGTTTATGTTTGATGTTGTGATTGTGTCACTTATGGTTGTGTGATTTATTTGCTCATTTGTCATCGGAAAACACAAGAACCGGGCCCAAATTGGCTTTATTCGTCATCTGAATATCCATCCTAAAATCCATGCTGTGTGTGTGCTTTTGTCGTGACAAAGTTGGCTCACAGCTGACAGTCGTGGGAGACCGTGTTTGTTTTGGGTTTTTTTCTGATGTTTATCATTTGACATTCGCTTGAACATTAAATTACTGTGCTCTGTTGACTTCAAACTTCACTTTTTTTATTCGCCACCAAAACCAAGACAAACCAATACCAAAAGGACGTGCTCGAGTCTAGACAAGACAATAAGTTTGCAGGCACTGCTGTGATTTATTTTGTGTGAATTTGATCACTTGCTTATGATGTTATCTCGACATTATGGGCTCGTGTCGACCACAAAGCTAACTATGGTAAGCAACATGAGCCTGAGGATGTATTTATCAATAATAATGGTGATGTGACTGTTGTTTGTAGATTCGCTTTCTGCTGTACTCAATACTCAACGTGTGATGTATTTGGTTGTGAAAAGGTTTGTATTTCTCAATGTATTACTTTCAATACTAAAATGATGTCTTTGTGTTTTGTAGATTAACTTTTTGTACAATTCTCATCGAATCTTGTAACCTGCTCAACCCAACGCTTACCAGGTGTACTTTATTTGGTTGTGAAACCACCAACTGTGGAATGGTTTGTTTGTTCAAATGTATTTTTCCTTGCTCAAATATATTCTTTTCCCTTCTTAGATTACTTTTCTGTTCAATTCGTGAACAATTCAATACTATGTCAACAAATGATTTGTATTGTATATTGTGTTTATTGGATTAGTGAGCACTTAAAAGTGGGTTTGTGATTAAATTTTCACTGAAGTTACCACCCCTATAGCAAAAATGATAAAAACCTGTTGGATAAAATCATAGATTTTTACTGAAACTGAGTTTTTAATTTGCGCTCAGAAATGAAATAAACTTGAATGCGCTCAGAAATGAATTAAACTTGAATGCGCTCAAAAATGAATAAAACTTGAATTAATCCTTTGTTTGGTTGATTTTTCTATTAAAAACTCAGAGAGCCAGCAATTCGATTCAGTGAGAGTTAACATAGGTTTGATTTAGTAACCTTAAGTGCCAAAAACACAGTTCAACAGGGAATCTATTAAAAATTTGCAAATTGTTGCCACTTATAAATAAACTGACAGTTGTGAATTATTTCTTGAAAGTTTTAAGTTGTCAATGCACAGATGGCTTTCTACGGGCTAATAACTTCCTTTGAACTTGAATGAAACGACAGATGCTTTATTGGGGTAATGATACAGAAGTTCTTGTGGTTATTACTGAATTTGGTTCAAATATTAAGTGAAGCAGAAATGAATTATTTTAGCAATATCACGTGCATATATAATGAATTGTAAATATGAAATTTTGAGCTTTTGATTGCAACAGAATAATACCGAAAAAAATTGTCGGAACATTTTGAGAACAATGGTCTTTATAGTGACTCAGAGTTGAGTTTTTGAGATTCTCGTTAATTTCTAATACAGACTTCATTGTCCATTAGGGTAAAACCAAGCAATCAAAAGAATCGCATGAACCTGATAGCAAAAAAGTTATCTTGGCTTAAGAACGCCATCACCAAGATCAACATCGCCATTGAACTGAATTGAGTCCTAACAAAAGAGAACAAACAAACCGATTTTGTCGAATCGCTGGCTCTCTGAGTTTTTAATAGAAAAATCAACCAAACAAAGGATTAATTCAAGTTTTATTCATTTTTGAGCGCATTCAAGTTTATTTCATTTCTGAGCGCATTCAAGTTTATTTCATTTCTGAGCGCTTATTAAAAACTCAGTTTCAGTAAAAATCTATGATTTTATCCAACAGGTTGCAAGTTATAAACGACAGAGTTGAGAAATAGTACAGTACTACAAATACTTTCCGAACGATGCACCTTTGTTGAAAAATCCAAAATGAGGAATCAAACTGAGTCTTAAAATCGATATACAGACCGAATACGGCAGAGATTTAATTCCAATGATGAATGGTGGGCGCAACACGAAAAGACCGACAAGAAAACAAAATATACGCGAGATATTAGAATCGACCGCTACTTTCATGGATTGCAAGATCTCAACTTCGTTGGTTACATCATTTAGTATGGCTACATACTGAGATTACCGTAAGAAGCAAACAGTAGTCAAAATACTACCTAACCCCACTTGAAATTTTACCATGTGAAAATGTCATAATATCTTAAAATTTTTTATGGCAGGCATTGGGTGATTCGTTTGTTATCTGTACAAAAGGCATAATTACTAAACTTTGATTCAATTTAAAAATATCCTCATCATCACCACTATGTCCGTAGATTGTTTCGGCTCTAGCCCAATAGACTTTTGTCTCTACATGTAGAGATCTACTTGCAAGGATCGGCCACAGTAATTTACAAATGTACTGAATGTAATTCTAAAGTACAAGTGTTTTGATTCTGAAATTCTTAATGGTAATTGACAAATTTATCTCGATAAAACGAAAATGCGTTGTCGTGAGATTTGGGTTGAGGGGGGGGGTGGGGCGTTGGCGCGCCAGCGCCTTGCGAGGGTCGCTTGCGACCCGAGCATTTTCTTGTTTTTTCTAAAAATTTTATAGATAAAAACAACTTTCAATGTAAAACACATTATATATTTGTAAAATATTACACATTTCTACCGAACACCGATTTCAGATAAAATCGACGATTTAGTTCAGGAATTTAAAAAAATATAGTTTTAATTTTTTAGAAAATTCAAATTTAAAGTATTTAAACCATTTTAAGGAAAACACATTCACGCAAATTTAGCCAAAATGGATTACCACACACATTTAAAGTGATAAAAATATCCTTGTAAAAATATTGTTCTACCTATCGTTGATCTTAGTCTATCGATAGTATTGATTCTTAACGAAAAAGAACAATGAACAATGCGACACTAAACAATCAAAGATAAAATAATAAAACAAATATAAAGTAAAACCCATTGAAGAAAATAACCAACAATAAACCGTTTTTGGAAGGCTGTGAAAACAATTTTAAATTGAAATTTAAAATCTGACGCAAAATGTTTTATATAAATTTAATTTATTTATTGTGTGTACCATTTGGAAAAGATATACGAAGATACAGAAGCCGTAAAAATGAAAAGGAATGATAAATAATAATAAAGACATTACGAGGACGAACAAATATATCAAACAGTAGGGGGCGATATTCGAGATATTGAGACAGACGGACCATTTCATGAAGGATTTTCCATTAATAACTCAACAGTACAAAAAAAGTAACGTCTTCTATTTACAGCCCATTTACTAAACTTTCTAAACAACTAGTCTTGTACTTACGAAATTTACCAAATAAAACATGTCTGGTCAAACATGATTTAGTGGCCAAAAAACTATTGAGACATCAATAAATTGGTCTTTCATTTATAGATTTAAGATCATATCGCAAATTCTCTGTATTTTATCATAGACTTTCTGAAAGAATATTGTATAATAACCTTTTGTACATTCAAGATTTCATATCTTTATAAAAAGAAGAAATCTCATATAAACAAAATCGTGTACACAATAATTTGGGAATTTATTTTTTGGGTGAATTGAAGCAGAAGATCCGGACAAAACAACAAAATTGCCGAGACATATTTATCATTTGAATTTATCGATGTATTTGGTTCCCGGATTTTTAGGGAAAAAATGGAGAATTTTGGACATATAGAATTTGACGATACTTAAAAATATAATGATTTTGTAAACCTTTTGAAAGCCTCACCGAAAAATGTCACAAAACGAGCCCAAAAATGCACACAACTTCACACAGCAAGACATCATCATTGAGACCATCTTCAATCAATAACAAATACTGTTTAGATATTAACAATCAAAACAGACAGATTGATTTTGATAATTGAAGTTTAAGCTAAAAATTGGAATTAAATTAAATTAAATTTTAAGTAAATATATAAAAGTAACCATTAATAAAAAAGCACTGGTGTACAAATGAACCTAAAACTATTTCAATAAAAATCGATTCCCACACATTAGCGTCTAGGTATTTTGTAAGGTGGAAATTTTTCTATGAAAGAAAAGAAATTCAATAAAGAATTGATTAATTTACATTTTATTTGAAAGTTTTGGAAGTTAAATTTTTGAGGAAGAAATTCAATTTACTTAAAGATGCAAATTTATAAATAAACCCAAAATCAATTCTAGTTTTTGTAAAAAAATTGTAAAGGAGAATCTTTTATAAATCCCATTCTAAGTAAAAGCAATATTTTCGATTCTATATATATTCACACTAAATTATTGTTTAATATTTTGTAACATATCTGTCATTAGATCTCTTTTGTAACATAACTTTTGTAAGTTTTTAATCATGTCATTTAATAAAATGATTTCTATAATATGATTTAGTATAAAGCTCCACAACAGGAGCAAAGTTTTAGTTTTCCATTTTTAACCAGAAGTACCACCAAAAGCACGCCAACAACAACAACATATATCTCAACAGGGCGGAAATTTTTAATTAGAAACTGTGCAATGTACAAAACCATTGATTGCACTCTTTTGCAACTAAACAACCAGACACAACAACTCATGATTGCACCAAAATTGCACCCACCCTGTCATCACAACGTATTACTTTGTCAACAGAATTAATCATACTCGAGCAGATGCACCCACAATCACAAATGACAACTCGTTTCGATATGATGAAACATTCAGAAAAGTTCTATTTCATCCACAATTTCATGTTTATTCAAGCCTAACAAAACAAACCATCACTAAATCATTCATGTAGTTCAAATCATACATTAAAAAGATAAACAAATTCAAATTTAATATTATACAAAAAAATATTTACTAAATATAAATAAAATGTAATTTTAAAACACAAATTTATTCACCAAACTAAAAAATTAATGTAAAAAAGTGCACTTTAAAATGTAACAGTGTATGTGTATGTTTGGATTTGAAACAAATAAATAAATAAAATGATTCATCATCAGAGCAGAAGCACTTTATTTTAAAATTTGAATTAAATCATGAAATATTATATACCTTTGCCCTTTCTGAAATTGATTTCACCAAACAAGATGTGCCTAAAAAGTAATTGTAATTTAAGAATTTATAAATAATTATATGTTTATAAAATTTTGATCCGCTCAGTACTGAATTAACACTGGATAAAACATTACGCCTAATAGACTAATTTTAAATATTAAATTTTAAATACAAAAATATTATTTGAATTAAAATGTGCATTACCATATTTGTAGAAAGTGAAAAGCTTCTGAAAACATGAATGATTAATAAATCAAACTAAATTTCCAGTTAAATTTATTTCTGAATTTAGAGAGACAAAAAATTAACAAACTTTTAGGCTAATGTTTTTTATCGGAAGAATTTTAAGTTTTATTCTGAAAGGCAAAAACTTTTGACTGGACTTTGTTCTTCTTGTTTGTTGTATTCAAACTTTTCGTTCAAAATCGTACGATTTCTGTATCTAAATTTGGATTTTCCGGATTTACTGTTCAATAGAAAAATTTTTTGTATTACCAAAAGTGTGTGTTGAGTGTTATATTTCACAAGAAACAAAATTCCTAAATCACCAACTAAAATCGACTCTAAAAATAAAATATAGTAAATCAGAGAGGAAGTTTAATTGAACCAGCAAAATCCACCCGGTAGTTAAGTTCCTATATAAATGGTTAATCTCTGATTTCGTCTCTGTCCACTAATTTGGTCAATTTCTGAGCACTCGAATGTGTCACATTGAGTTTATATTTCTGTTTGATCTGTTTGCCCTGTAGGTTCAAAATTCAAACGATCTGTTTAATATAGTAATCCATGCCCACTTAGTCTAAGTCGTTCGTCTCCAAATTGACCTAATCCCTTCAAATCAATAGATTCGTATCAGTTCAATCAGTTGCTAATAGTCGAGTGTGACTAATTCACTTACTCGTCCAGTCCAATGTAGATTATTATTATCAATACAACCAAAATAGAATGAACAAAATGATATATAATCCCAAGTAGTAAATCATTTATGCCTTTTAATGTTTGTGCAATCTCAGACATTGCGCATCACTAATTTGTTATACTCTTTGATAAACGTATTATTAAGTAAATTTAAAAGGTTTTCAACTTTGAGAGCTTTTCATATAAGTAGTATTGGTAATAGAAACTTTTCGTTCACCCCTAATAAATCTTGTTCAGTCAATCGAAAAGATTGTGTCGAAACATTGAGCAAACAACATCTTCTAATTGTGGGATTACATGTTTGAACATATTAGTGAGCATTAATGCAATATTGGCAGATGAAGTAGTGGGATATTATACTTTGGGAAATGTTTAAAAAATAGTATTTACGATTTGTTATTAAAAATTGGGCGATTCATAATGTTTCTGTATTTTATGGCAATTGTAATTATGAATCGCGTGACTTATTACTTAAATTACTCATTTTTAGCACAAAATAAAATAATTCAAAGTTGGATAAAGTTCAATTCACTTGTTGACATTTCTACTTAGTAATATCGTAAAAATTATGTAAATTTTCGCTTCATTGGTTATCGTTATATTACTATATCGTATTACTTTTTGTCACACTGTTCGATTTTTGTCCTTTTCGTCTGAATTTACCTGTTCAATTGACCGATAAATGTGTTCTTTGTATATTCTTAAGTGTCGTTTACATTTTTCCCTCTCGAGTTCTCGGAAAGAACTTGGCTTCGTTCGTATTGTTGTTTTGATGTCTTTCAAGTGAGTGGTCTAGTTCTGTGTGCTCTAGACTGTTTGCCCATGCAAAAATCGCTTGAAGCACTGAATTCAGTTCAACAGGTTCAATAGTGCACTGACTGTGCCAAGTGGCTTAATGTTCTGTGTGCACTTTACGTGAAATGATCGTTTGTTGTGGCAATTTGTGCTTTTTAGGGAAAGCTATCGAAAGTATGTGAGCCTCTGTGAGAAACATACGAAACACATCAAGTGCCACTGAGCACTCGGTCGTCGTCGTCATCGTCTGGTCGGGGTCGATTTGCTCTATCGTAGTCGCCAAAAGCCTCAAAGCGTCAAAACAAGAAGCAGAAGAAGAACTCTGCAGGTAGTCTTGCGATCGTAAAGAAGGAGAAGACGATAATTGGCCTGAAGTTCAGGCCCTTAACCTGACCGAGATATATTGACACTAAGCCTCGAGTGGTGTATTGTGCGTTTGACACTCAAATCAAACGTTTTGCCGACCATTATTCTTCTTCCCAATTCACGAAATTCCTCTTCAATCATTAACTCACATTCTGTACAGAATTTCAAACAAACTTTATGAAGCACACAAATCCAATCTTATCTCCAATTCTAATCTCGGACAAATTAGACCCTAGGGTCCTGAACAGTAACAACAAGAATAGTCATAATCGCCACTGGGGACTAATCGGGTCATTGGTGACTAGAACAGTCACGACTTTTGTGTTTGTTACATTGTGCGCGTTATAATATTGCACAGTAATACGTAATTTGACGTAAGAATGAAACCTCTATCTAGACCCTTAGGTGACATTGCAGAATTTATAATCACAAATTAAATCTGTCCTGCTAATCCCCCAAACCAAAATAGCATCATCAATGATTCATCATCTAAGACGCAACAATTTGATTGTTTCATTGTTTGTGACATTTGATTGAACCAGTTTTTCAGTCTAATTCGTTTACTTCCTCATGACTACACGTTTTTCAATGGAACAATCACTTTTGTGTCTGTTACCAAAAATATCATTCAAACGATCTAATTAAATTTATAAATGAATGATTTGAAAATTCTCAGTTCAGACTGCAGTTTCGATTGAATGAAAGTAAATGAAATTTTGCCTTTTGAATTTTGTTAAAGAATTTTATAATTTGAATCTCTCAATTTTCCTCTGGTCCTCACTTAAGCCTACAATCACCATCATCAATCTCACAGATGTGTTTGATCTGTCAATTTATTTGGTCAATTGAGTGCGTCAAAGAGCGCGCACGTCCCTAACTAGTGTGACCATAGCTCATAATGGAATAGACTTGAACTTGAGTCTCGCCTTTTTGTCGGCAAAACAGCCTCATTAACCGTTATTACGCCGAGCTGATAACGTTATCAACAAAACCTCTACTTCCATACGTGCTTTTTATTGATAAGACGTGTATGGTGCACCGAAGAGCACCATCGGCGTAAAAACGGTTAAGTAACAACTGCAGCCTCGACCTCTCAGTTTTGGTAATTCTGTTCAACATTTTAATTTATTTATTATCTTTGTACTATAGTCTCTTTCTCACAGTAACATGACACTGCTGGACTATCTTTTGCTCGAAAGCAAGGCAATGATCGTGCTTCAATAAATTACACAGAGAAAATGAGAGAACCGTTCAATGTGAAATTGAATGGAAATAGATTTCACTGGAAATTGAATATGAACAGGGAAAGTTTTGAAATGGCTGTTTGAGTGAGACTGAGTGGAGACGGAGACTAGATCTAGAGGGTCGAGGAGTCTGATTGCCAGTGACCACGACCACAACGTTCACGCACATTCTTCTCTGTCAGTCTGTTCGTATGGCAACAAGTGCCGCGTTCGTTACAACAGGCAAAGCAAACGTTACTAACCTTACGACCCATGGGTCAGTGCAGTCAGTGCACGTTGTCCTCCTCTCTTGACAATCGACAAGGGGTGAAGTAACATGACTGACTAAGAGAACGAGAAGGTTAGAGGGGTCTCGGTCACCAAATCAAAACTGTTCTTAGAGTGACTTCAATAAATTTGTCTCTTATTTGATTGAATTATCCTCATAGAAAGAGAGCAAAAACTTTCTGAACAACTCCTCGACACCTCTTTCATACAAAGTTGCCTCTTTGGCCCCATGCTGGGTAATTATGAACTTGTTTCACACAGACAGTCCTATGAAAAGAACACAAACTGAAAGAAAGTAAGTCTTTACCACCAGCACTCGCCTCTGCATTCGAATGCCAATGCATTTCGTCACATGAGTCAATGTACGTACACAATCAACAAAAGAGAACGATTTAGTGAATGAATTGTGTGTTGGTAATATAATTCAATTTAAAATGTTAGAAATTGAATAAGTCTGACTGGTCAATTAATCCATTAGACAAATATTTGAAATATGTGGGAGTAACTTGATCGAAAATGAAAAATGGGAATAGAAAGTATTTTAGTGATAATTTAAATTAAACAAAAAACGAAAGCTATGGAATTTTCATTTGTAAAAGTTTTCCAAGCAAACGACGCCGATGACTCACTCGTTCATGTCTTTTACCTCTCACATTATCTCAGAATTATCTAAAAAATTCAAATACATTTGAATGTTTAGAATCACGAATTTTCAGTTAAAACATGATCTAATAATTTGATTCGGCTTTTCTTGTAAGATAAGAATTTAATTTTCTTAAAGTTTTTTATGTTAGATTTACCCTGAACCAGGATGTAAAATTGTTGTTGTGGAAATTGAAAAAGACAAAGCAGAGCTTTAAAGGTACAAATTGATACTATCAATTTGAACAAAACCCGAATTCACGAATTTGTAACACGCCAATTTGCAATAGACGTATCATTCGTATTTTGTATATCACTCGAAGGTGAATTGTCTGTACTCAACTGATCGAATGATAGTGATCGTTTACAATCGACGGTACATCTTCTCTGTGTTGATTGTCTAAAGTGAGTCACGCAGACAGACGAGCTATAGATTTGAGAATAGAAAGTCATTGTCGGCACCGTTTGATTTCAAGTCCATTTCTTCCTTCTAAATCTCCAAAGCACACACGCAAATATTCTTTTGCCTTACCAACTCAGACACTTTTCAACAAGTAATTCTATAAAACTTTAGTTCCGCACAGTTCTATTGAATGGTCAGTCGCACTATTGATACACACTTTATTACAGGTAGACTCAAAAATTTATATATTTGATCAATTCGTAAAAACGTTATTATTTTGACGGGAATTTTTGTGTTCACCTAAATCAATTCACCAAAATGAGTATGAAGAAGTGACCAACGGTGTTTGGTGTGTGAGAAAACTGTTTTTTGCTTGTCTTGTCTTGCAAGTAGAAAGAAGAAATCACTTTTTGTAGATAAAACTCGACAGGGAGAAAGGCGCCTTTGATGATAAGTTGAAAGCTTTGAGTATCGTCACTTTGGTGGTGAAATGAATGAATGTTAAGACTAATGACAGGTTATGTGTGGATTATGCTAATTCAATTTTGAGATTGGAATAAGGATTCGAAATACTAGAGAAATAAGAAGTGAAAAATACGTTCAGAAATGAATTGCATGAATTATGAATTGGAAAATATTTTGTCGATTATATTTTTGAGACATTCAAAATTGTGAGAAAATTGTCATAAATGCAATATTCACAGGTTTAATTACATTTTTAATTGCTATTCAATCGATTGACTTGAAAAGTTCATTGATTTGTTAGTAGTTCAAATAGTTCAAATCTAAGCCGCATTAATGTTCACCATTGGGTCAAATTTACCATCAATCTAACAGGGGGAAATTTCTTTGCAAATTAATCGATTCTGCCTTTTCATTATTTAAATCAAGTTTATTTTGTTTGAGCACTCATCAGCCTGTAATAAGCGCGACCCTGCCCTGACCAGTGATGATTCTCTCCATTCAAATTTGGTCACGATCTGACCTTTACATTACATTATTGATCTTATCTTTTATACCAGGGCTTGCCCTCTACCTTTCTCTCCTTGAGCCCAATTTTACATGCAAATTACTAGTTAATGCTAACTTTGACTAATTGCTAATTAGTGTTTGGGTGCCGGTGACTAATGAACTGCTAATTAGAGGTACAATACAAACAATGGCGCACAGTAGTCGGGCTGGTACACTTAAAGTGACCTTCTTACATGAATTACAAGCTTATTGTTTGGGTGCAGAAATTATCAAGTGTTTTTCATATATTTGAATAGTTCAAAAACACAATTTGAACAATTTTCATACTTGTACTTAAACAACAAAAGCCCAAAAAACATTTTTAAACGTATGAAGTTATCACTGATAAACTTACAGTTAAGCAATCAGATTGTACATTAAAATAACAGATAATTATGTCTCTTCAATATATTTACGTACCGTTCTTTTCCCAACCACACTACCACTAGCACCACTCTGTTCCCTCTCCAATGCCCCAACTCTCCTCTCCTCTCCTCTCGCCGACCTCTCCTCTTGGCTCGATCGCTTTCATTTGTGCTCTCGCTCTGATGCAGTTCACATCACATCTCGCTCTGTTCGACTTTGCCGCATTTTCTACTTCACTTCTGCTGTACTTTTGTTTTGACGTTCCTCGCGCCATAAATAACAAAAATGTCTCATCTAATAGACAACTTTGTGTGATTTGTGATTGACTTGAAGGTTGTGCGCTAATTCTTGTTATTATCAAAGTGTAAAGTGATTTGTCTTAAAATTTAGTTCTTAAACCTAAAATATTTTTTAAAAATCAACTTAAAAGTCAAATATTTTTTTCCATTTCGGTTATAGCCAATCATCTGTACCCGTGCTCGTCACCTCATCACCATTACCGGTCCCAAACAACCGTCCAACCGTGTGTTTGAACCATCTGTTCACCATTACATCTGTTCACAAGTCGGTTATTCCAACGGTTATTACTTCTAACGCTTCTGTCAGTTTTTACTTCTTAAATTTAAAACATCATCATCACAGTTAAAGTGAGATTTACTTGCAAAAAAGTCCACAATATTCGTTCCTCTAGTAAACACAACCATTTGCACATTCAGTCATAACCCAAATTCACCGCATCATTTGACGTTTGCCTACTACAATTTGTTCAGTCTCTCGTTAGTACCAATCACTTTCTCTACTCGTGTTCATTCGTTCAGTGAATGATCATTACAACTAGATCGTATACAACAACAATACTACACTCTACCATTAAGAGGACAATTTATACCTAAATTCAAACATCCGCGCGCACACCATTTGATCTAATTTAAACACGAGGATCTGTTTCCACCCCTTAATTTGCATCATCCCTTTATCCTCAACATCTGTCCGTACAGTCCGTACTATTCACCTCCTCACTGTCATATCATTAGTGCAATTGTTCTCCTTTCTCTTAACTCAACTAGGAAATACAACAAACCTTCATTTCTCCTTCACTCGTTTGAATTATCCTCTCGCGTCTATTCATCCGTGTAGGATCTTCATCTTCATCTTCTACTTTGCTCGTCATACATAGTGTCATCCTTTGTTGGATCCCAATTTGGTGTCAGAATCCATCTATCTTGTGTGTCTGTGTCTATACTTTCATTGTTCTTCTGTCTACTACTCGTCAACTCGAAAGTGAATTATTCTCAGCATTTTACGATCAATTCGAGTGTACATTGTACACACAAAGTGTCACCAGTTGTTGTTTCTATTGGTTTTCTTTATTTTTCGTCTATTCACGAAGAATATCCAACCCTAACCCTATCATCACCTATCATTAGTACTCGTGTGTTCTTTGAGTGCAATTGTGGATAATATATTCTGAGTGAGGTAAGCCCCCTTTCTTTCTTCTTTCGTCTATTGTTTTTTTTATAAATTACATGTATTGGGTGATTGGCAAAATTGTATCTTTTTTGTACGCGAGTAAATGTCTAAATTCTGCTATTTTAGTTCTTCTTGTACTAATTTCATGAAATATTCTTACATTTTTACTTATTATTATTATTATTATTATTAATTATTATTAAAAACATTTATTGGGTTAATACAAATGTTATTACTGAATCAGTAATACTGATCATCTGTTTATTACTGCATATTTGAATATATCCTATCTAATGTTTAGAAACTTTTGCAACTCTCTAATTCACTTTTGCTTATATCCTCACAATGCCATGATCTATCAAATGTATTTGATCTTATTGGAGAAAGTATTGCTTAGATATGCCAATGAGAGTTAGGATTTGCATTACGCCCAATCATTATGCAGCATTTGGCAATGGCGCACAATTATTGATTTATTGATTGATCCAAAGACGATTGTTGTGGTTTGTGGTGGTGCTTTGGTGTTGTTCGATTACGTGTTGGATATTTCCTGGATATTGTGGATTTGATTTGTGGATTAATAAGTTTATGGGAATGAACGAATTGAGAATAGATAGGGATTAATACAGAAACTTTTGAATCAACTTTTTGTGTCCAATTGAATAGTAACGAAATATTTTGCAATTTCTCTTCGTCTTAAAGCGCAGATTAGCAAGACGTTCTAAGATGTAGCCATTCAAGGCAGATCAATCACAACATCGAGTGAAATCAATCAATTCACTACGTCTCATATGTTGTCTGGCTGATTGATTTCACTGTTGGTGCTCTTGTTGTATGCTAATTACCATTGGGATTTTCCTTACTTTCTTATTACTTCTTTTTTTGCGACTAATAAAGTTGACTTGAGATTTTATTGAGATAATTAGAATGAAATTTTTATATTGAACAGAGTCAATGTTATTCAGTTGGATTTTGGTTGAATTTCTTTGATTTTTGGAACACCCTCAACTCTTGTGACCCTTTGGGTGAATTAGACATGTGAGACATGTCAATTAGACTCTAGAGAATTAAAACAAAAGTGTGTAAGCCTTTTGGACCTTTAGATTGATCAAAATAGATTTGTATAAGTATATTCGAATCATTGTGGGTCAATCCAAATTAGTCTTCCATAAAGAATTAACATTTTATTATGGAAAAACATTCTTTTCAAGTACAAACTTTTCAAATTCAAACTCAATAGAACATCAATCAGTTGTCCTCGTTTGTATCCGATCCTAAGCACTGACTTAACCTTATAGTCGTTGTATGTCTTAACCTCAATCTGTTTGAACCTTTTTGTGGAAATGTCTTCTTTTCTTCTCTCAGAAAAGGTTGTGAGTCACTCATCACGGTCAGCCTAACTATAGAGTCGATAAACACATAATAATAAATCCACTCTCGAGCACAACGAGGTGTACTTGAGATCTTTGATTTGTGAGTAACGGAACAAGGCATTATTGCCTCAATCTCTCTTGTTACCTTCCACACACAAACCTCATAATGCAGATCGTTTTCGATTGTTTATTACTGGGTAGTTATGTGTTGTCTTTACAACCTTACAGAAGTGTACAACACCTGTGATTATACCCCTATTTATGGGTTAGTGTAGTGTTGCTTATTATTGTAATTACAAGTGTACTACTGCAATCAATGCTGAGATAGTGTACTTAGCTTGGGACTGAAGGAGAAGGACCGAATGAACCGAATTGGGATGAGGATTATTGTGAACAGACGTACAGGCTGACTTTGACCGATAATGTGAGATGAATGATCGAGTTTTGAAGGTGAGATCTTCATTCTAATAACTCAAGATGACGTTTTAGTAGTGTAAGATCATATGAGCAATTCTACTCGGTTTATTCACAGTTGACGTCAATCTCAAACTTTCGAGTTTAAAACTTGTACCTCTTTTGTCAAAACAAGTGAGAATTTGTCATTCACAGTTGACTGACCACCAAACTCGAGTATACAACAAACATAACTTGAACTTTGTTAGTGAACTATGGACATATGAACTCTTCTTTTCTGTTTTATCGTTTTTGTGTTGTTAAACCGTAAAGTTTTCTCGTTAGAAACCGTGTTATCTGTCCGATGATCTGTGCCCCAAACTTTACGGACAATTCAGTACAAACTTTAAGGGCACATTAGATAGTGTTTTACTCTATTTTATCCTCGTCAATTTGTCATGCTCCAATTTCACTAGTTCACTAGATCATCATTACAAGAAGGAGAAGAAGAAGTGGATGATGACTTCGGTGTACGATTGTTAGGTGCAGTGTAATAGTGGACGTGCACATGGTAACACACAATCGACAGCAGATGATGCACTAATCCACTCGACACTCGAGATACATTTTCACTTTTGTTAGTTAGATTTGCGTTTATTTGTCAGCATAATTTGTCCAAATTTCGGTGGCAAAATTGGAAATATTGGAAAAGTAATTAGTTTGAACACAAGACAATTCCATGAACTTATTGAACAACCATTTGAGCCATCATATTTCGATTTCATACTTTTGCTAGATCGATTCGTTTCGGTCATAAATTGACTTTTGACTTTCTATGTTTAGAGTTTTCGATTTTGTTTTGTTGCCTTTGTGTTGTGTTGATGATGATCAGATTGGGTTGGGGCTTGATTGGTCTGGGATTGGCTCGATTGAATTGGTTGGGGAAGATGATGCAGGCAAAAGGGTTTTGTGTTGAGACTGTGTCTGTGCTTAATGGACATTGGTCACGTTCGTGGCTTGAATTCATCTAAAGTTGATAAATTTTACTACATAAGAAAATAACTCTTAAGATAATACAGACTTTATGAACTACTCTTTTTAATCAATTGGCTTGTCAGCTTGGTAAGCTGGACAAGAAATTGAACAGAACACGCAGCAATCAATTGCTTCTGTATTGAACAGTTCAATCCAATCTTTTCTTGTTTATGTTTAAACGTTGCTCACTAGTTTGCATGTCATTCACAGAGAAGCAATGTGTTGTTTTATTTAGCCACTCATTTGTGTTAAGTTCAACTTCACTTTGAGGAGATCATTTTAGAAATACTTTAACAAGTCTAAAGCGCCTCTGCCTTCTGGTTGCTTAACACATTGCTTTATAAACATATGCATACATTGCATGCAGGATGAGTTGGTGGGGTCGGATCGCTAATAGATTTAAATGTAAAAGTTTAGTACAATAGAAGTAAGCGAACCGGATAAAAACATTCATACCAACTCATCCCTGTAAATAACTCATTTCAACTTTATCCGTGTGTATGTCTATTTGTCAGTCAAATCAACTTTAAGATGCGTCAGTTTACACTTTCGAGTCAATCTTTCTCACTCTCAAATGTCATTTTTACCAAATCAATTCCAATAAACAAATCGTTTACGTCACATTATGCAATCACTTCAAAATTGTATAATTAAATATAAATTGAATATTATCTAATAAAAATTTTAAATCCTTGGTTGGTTGAAGACTGTTCTATGAACCGGTCCTGATCAATCTCAAATTGATTTTTAATTAGTTTCGCCATCAAAATGATTTATAAATTATGTGGCTCACTTTTTAAAATAATGATTTTATGAATAACGTTTGATTACTCGGTTAACGAACATTTACTTAATGAGAATGAGCAGAACTTTTATTACAAATAAAAAAATTACAAATTATGGGTACGAAAGGATATTTTTTAATTAACTAGTACTAGATACTGCGAACGATCGCAGATTGACAAGTTTTTATTCTTGATCGACGGTTAATCAGATTAATTTATTCACTAAGCACAAATATGATTTATCATAATCTTTAAAGATTATCTTTCAAGGTTTAATTTTGGTTTTGAATTATTAAACAGATATTAAATCAGTGAGAAAATCCGGTTAGTATTTCACACTTTTTTGTATTACGCGTTTAATGTAAAGATTTGTTCATTTTAAAAATTAAATTTTGTTTTAAAAGTAAATTTGGTTTTCGCCTTTTCCATAATTCGTTAATGATTAATGTTCCTCATCATATAACTCTGAATGTGTTTTGCTTTTTGTTTTGTTCCATCCAAAAGACATAAAATATAATTATGGCCATGTGCTAATGTCATCATCGGCGTCCAATGTAATATTTAGCAGATTTTTGTTTGTCGTATACTTTGTACGAGTAATAGTTCATATTCTCAACTTTACATCTTCCGTTTTTTTCCGACGTTTAATGAACATTTCGTTGTTTTCTGGAAGTACGAACAGACTAACTAACTAAAGTAGAGTAAGTGTAATGATCAAATTAATGTGTCCTAATGTGTGTGCGTTTGTTTGATTGCTTCTTGAACTTTGAAAACTTTGTTGTAGGTTGCTCTGCTCACCGGACATTAGTCGTCCACTTTTATTTTGTTCATCATGATACTAAATTATGAGTGTTTTATTGTTGATATTGGGTGGTTTGGTTTAACTTGTAAAATGCCTGAATTCTTGAATAAATTGAAAAAGAATAAAACTATCTTGTAATTTTCGGGAAATATATTGATTTATATATATATTTTGTAAGGGTGGCGACACCGTCTGTCACTGCTGATTAGTCATTGACTTACTCATGTTCATACACACACACATCTGTATATAACCACCTCTCGCTCAATAAACCATCACTTCACTCGTAGCCTTCTGCTAACATGGTGGCAAGTTGTGTCTAACCCAAGCTCGTCTACCACTCGCATCGCTACTCTACCAAGCCGACTGTCATCTAAGGACAATACGATGGCTCTCGAAGAAGCGAAAGTGAAGGCCCTCACTTCCGAGTCTGCGATACTACGTGAAGACAATCTATGCTAATTTCCAGATGAACCCGGGTATCGACTTCGAGAAGCTAAAAGAGAATGCCAATCGTTTATGCGAAATCCAAGCGGTACTGGGACCTCATCTAGCCGAGACAAGTTTGACCGATGCGGAGAAAGATCTCGAGAAGCACTCGGAGATAGCCAACTTGGTGTCCCAGATGCTAGAAACACCAAAGAAGAATGTCAGCAAGATCAAGCCTCTGGAAGTACGACTACCCAAGGTTATTGAAGATGACGCCTCCTCGTGGCTGAACTTTCGATCTATGCTAGAACGGCTGAGCAAGGCTGCTGACATTGGTGACGAAGACAAACACCTGCAACTGATGAATGCCCTCCCTTCCGAAATTGCTGCTTGTGTCCGAGACTTGCCGTTTGACGAAGCAATGGACATGGCGAAGCAGGAACTTGAGTCTCCTGAAGCCCTGACCGAAATGGTTCGAAGTCGGTTTCGGAACGTCAAAACGGTGGAACACGCGTTCGATCTGGTCAATCTGCGTCTACTCAAAAATGCTGTTCGTTCAGTTGTCTCCCTGGCTGCCGAGGAAAAGGTCTGCAAAGAGGCACTCAAACTGACGACTCGACTACTGCCTAAACTGACGGTGTTAGCATTCACCGAAGAATACAACGAGTTCACTCTCGAGAATATGTACTCGTTCCTGAAAGATCGTATCAAAGGACTCGAATTTGTTGAGGAGAACTGTGGCACGCCAAAAATCCCTGCCAAACCAAAGGTCGAGGAGTCTCGAGGAAAGCCAGCCGAGAAGAAACCATTCGGGCGATTTCGAAGAGAAAAAGATTCAAAAAAAGAACAACTCGGTTAGTCAAGTGGACCTCTCGGAGGTAGACTCTAATTCGTCATTAAGTTCAAATAAAAAATGTGAAAAGTATTTCAAGGGTGCTCATTTGTCTGCCACACCGCATTCGCACTGCATTCAGCTGTATAACGTTGAACCTGTGTCAGACTCTAGCGCTTCCGAATCTGAGTTCGAAGAGGACGAAGTATTGATCGATGCCACGATAAAAGGCAAGAAGGTGAAAATGCTCTACGACACGGGTGCAAAACCGAATTTACTACCCGCAAAGCTGTTTCCTGCTTCGGACATGAAGAAACGCTTCCGTTCAGCATCTGGTCACCCGATCATGAGCTCCGTTGCTAAGAAATTTGACATGCAGGTCAACGGAAAAACAATTCCTATCAAGGCCTACGTAAATAGTATGGACCTGGCTATACTCGGGCGACAGTTTACCAACAAGTGCTCGGTAACCACCAACGGTAAACGCACCGAGAAGATCGTGTTCCACGGAAAAGAAAAGCCAACAACCGTCTACGATAGAAGATCGGCGTCAACTGAAGAGTCCAAACAAGAGCCAACGATGCATAAAGTCTTTCAAGTCTTACCCTGCGGCGGTGACGATCTGATCGAAGATCTATTGAAAGACTTGGATGAGGACTGGAAAAGACCTCCACAGAAACCACCAAAGTCGTCCGAATTGAAGGCTCTTCTCAAGAAATGGGATTTTCTCGGAAGAGGACTCGGCGACACTAGTATGGTGATGCATCGAATCCATTCGGACCCTAACGCGATTCCGATCAACATGCCTAAACGAAGGATTCCAATCAAGATAATCCCAAAAGCCACTGAAGCAATCGAGGAGATGATCAAGTTGGGAGTCATCGAACCTAGTACTAGTCCATGGGCCTTCAACATCGTTCCTGTGAAGAAGCCGGATGGTACAACTCGAATTGCTATCGACTACAAGCCACTGAACGAGATCAGTAAGAAGGACGCCTATCCGATGCCCCGAATCGACGAGATAATGGAAAATCTCAGCGGCGCTCGCATCTTCTCCAAGCTCGATCTGGTCAAAGGTTACTATCAGATTCGCATCCATCCCGATGATCGTGAGAAGACAGCCTTCCGATTCGGTGACAAACTATTTCAGTTCACGCGTCTACCATTCGGTCTACACAGCGGACCGCAAACTTTTCAACGACTGATGAATCGTCTGTTAGCTCACCTGCCTTTTGCCAAGTGCTACCTCGACGACATCATCGTCTACTCAAAGAATCTCGAAGAACATCTTCAACACTTGGAAGCAGTCTTCAAGGCTCTCCAAAGTGCCAATCTTCGAATCCACAAGGACAAATGCGTTTTTGCCGTTACCGAAGTCGAGTATCTTGGCTACAAGATTTTCAAGAATCAACGCAGTCCAACCTCGGCGAAAGTAAAGAAAATTCGAAATTTTCCCATTCCTACTTGCAAAAAGGACCTCAACCAGTTCCTTGGAGTAGCTGGACAGTACCGGGCTCTGATTCCAGCCTTCAGTGAAAAAGTGCAATGTCTCTATGATCTGAAGAACAAGTCGGTCGGCAAGCGAACGTTCAAGTGGACTGACGATCACCAGAAAGCCTTTGATCAACTCAAGTTGGACCTCACCAAACCACCAGTAGTGCGCCTTCCAGATGTCAATAAACCGTTTATCGTTAGAACCGATGCGTCCGGTACTGGCATGGGAGCTGTTTTGTACCAAGAACTCGATGGCCAACGTCACGTCATCGAATATGCCAGCAAACAGTTTAACGATACTCAAAAACGGTATCCAACGATCGAACAAGAAGCCACTGCTATCTTGTGGGCTCTGATCAAATGGCAACATTTCCTACTTGGTGGAGGATTTACGCTCGAAACTGACCACCGTCCTCTTCAATTTCTCAACACGAAGGTCAACACCAACGGGAAATTGGCTCGAATGGCATTGCGCCTTCAGGAGTTTCAACCCTACACCATCGTTCACATCCCTGGAAAAGATAACGTCGAAGCAGACTTCTTAAGTCGCATGGTCGCTACGATTACTCTCGACTACTCAAACCAGGATGATCTTTACCACCGAACGATGAAAACACCACATGACTTTATCACAGATGATCAAGGCCGGTTTCGCTTCATCGGTGATGGAAACAACAGGTTGGCGATACCTAAGAAACATCGAAATGAAGTCCTTCGTGCACTACACGACGATCATGGACATCTTGCTGTCGACCGTGTCCTCCAGCTCGCTAGAACGCGCTTCTACTGGAAAGACATGAACGGTGACATAAAACGATACATCAAAGCCTGCCATCGCTGTGCCGAGAACAAAGATGGTCCGATTCCAAAGGCTGAGATGAAACCGACAACAACAGAAGTATCAAGTCCTTACGAACGCTGGCAAGTTGACCTCATCCAAAGCTTACCTCGTTCGGCAAAAGGCAACACTTTCATCATGGTGGCTCAGGATCCTTTCTCCAAGTGGCCTGAGGCCAAAGCTGTATCTTCGTGTCCGACCTCACAAGTTGTCATAGACTGGCTCCAGAAAGACATCTTCAGTCGATTTGGTCTCCCCAAACAAGTCATGACCGACAGAGGATCTCAACTCGAATCGAAGGAATTCACCGATTTCCTCAAGTCCAAGAATATAGACCATCGTCCAACAGCTCCTTATCATCATCAATCGAACGGACTTGTGGAACGATTTAACCGTACACTCGAGCAGATGATAAGAACCACTGCTGAGCAAACTAACGAATGGGACGACAACATCGAAAAGTGTCTTTTCGCTTACAGAACAACAGTCCACAAGTCGACAAAGAAATCACCATTCGAGATTTGTCACGGACTTCAACCTCGTCTAGAAATTGACGCTCAACTGTCTCTCGATACACCCGAGACTACATTGGATCACTCGACTATTCGTGACCAAGTAAAAGATACTATTCAAGTCGAAGCGACAAAATCGAAGGAACGTTACGACCGAGACAACAAGACAAAATGGCGGAATCTGCATGAACAAAAGGTCTATTGGAAGGATCTAGCACCGAAGCGCGAAGGAAAACTATCACCTCGCTTCAAAGGACCGTTCATGGCTACTAAGACTGATTCCCTGTGGAACTACCGTATAACGGATAGCGAAGGCAACTCGAAGGTGGTTCATCTCAACCAACTGAAGAAGTGCTACAAAGATGACCAACCGATTGCATCCGGACTTCGTGGCCGAGGCCGTCCAAGACGTATTCAGACTGTCGAGTACCATAACTCGAGTCTTCAAAGTGGAGGAGAAGTGTGAGGGTGGCGACACTGTCTGTCACTCGTGATTAGTCATCGACATACACTCATGTACATACACACCACCATCTGTATATAACCACCTCTCTTGCAATAAACCATCACTTCACTCGTAGCCTTCTGCTAACAATTTATATTTTACATCCGTTAACGTGCAATCTAATATTTTTATTGATTCTTGTGTATGAAATGGTATGGTATTTTGAATATATTAAAATTTAATTCAGTGAATTTTCCAAAAACATCTCTTCCTCTTTTTCGTGAAAATACCTTAAAAACGAAATTTCTAATTTTGTTTGTCCAATTTTCTCGTTGATTTATTTTCGGGTCTGTCATTCGTCTTATTTTGTTGTTATCTCGATTAGTGTAAATGTGAATTGTCAATTTCCTTCTCAATTTTCCCCTTGTCTCGTCTATTATTGGACAATTTTTTCACGCTTCTTATATAAAAAAAATTTCATGTAATTTCACTGATCCATACACGAACTTTATGATTATGATGGATGGGAGAGACGTACAAACGAGAATCTAACAAGGGGGACAAACAATGTTGACTATTGTACAGTACTGTCCAATGCACTTCCTGCTTGACTAGTCAAGTCCGCTCGTTTAGTGTTTTATTTTCACGACACTACTAAGCACAATTTTATGCTGAATTGGACAAATTCGGTTGGGTGTGGGAGACATTGGACAATGTCACTTTGCTTGAGATCTATGAAAGGAAGGGACAAGCAAAACAGAAATTGAAGGGACAAGATATATTTGAACAAATTTGGACAAGAACATTCTAAATCGATTCTGACTTGATGACATTTTTATGTTTCTGGAAAAATTACCAAAAAATGTTTAAGAAAACCAATTTATAATTGTGTTGAAAATTTATTTTGGTTATTTATGTGTGAAATTCTCTCCTTTCAAACACATTCCTTATTGATGCAGTGTTGGTATCTAAAAACTCACCAAATTAAGGTCAGACCACTCGATCGATAGACAAAATAAATGAGTGGAAAAATCAAACAAAAACAAATAACAAAATTAACAGTTGGACAGTTTGTGGTACTTGACCGAATTGTTAGCAAACAAAGTTGAGAATAGAAGAGAAGATGCAAAATTCAATTTTACCAGAAGAAAAACAAAAAGATGTGGGTTAAGGAAATGGATACTTTCGAGTGTAGGGCAGAATCTTTTGGGATCTACAAAAATTTCTGTATGAAGATTCATTCGTAGATGTGGGTACTGATAACGGGAACTTTTGATATTTGCTTAATACGAAGAAATAGAATTGCCATTGTTTTCTTTTTTTCTAAAACAATGAAACCAAACAGACAATAATGACCAGCACCATTCGATGGAAATGTACTCGGCCCTATTCTAGAGACAATTAGTGTGTGAGAGTGAGGGTCAGTTGTGGTTGGTCAGTACAAAGTCAATCAACTCGCAAGAATCCGACGAGAAAGTCGAACACAACACGATCGACTAAATAAATATTTAATTTGAAATTTGCAAACAATCATCTAACGAGACTGTGTCTCAAGTACTGTAGGGGTAATCAAATTATTGATGAGGGCATTTTGCAAATAAATGTGAGGATGGAGAATGTAGGTTAATTTTTAGTAGTTTTGAACTTTCGTAACATTTTAATGAATCACCCAATTGCACCCAAGCCCTGTCATATTCAATTTCACTTTACTTTGCTCTATATATCTCTTCCACTCCTTCTCTTACTTTATCCCTCTCTTTGTTTTTCGATCATACCATTTACCATGCAAATTACATATTCTGTCAGGTGCAACACTAGATTGTGTGGTGATAATGAAAGTTTATAGTAAATGTTGATATTGATTTGAGTTGGTAGATTTATGGAAATTTTGGCTAATGTTTTGGTTGTGTAATTGACTTTTTATATAACATTGTATAAATTGTATGTTTCTCTTGACTCGACAAATCTGTCAATCAAACTCTGTTCTGTCCACATTGGTTGGTCCAATTTGTTTTGTGTAATTCTGTTGTTCCTTCCTCTCGTCCCTCTCCTCATTCTTAATTGTGTCCCATACTCCATTCATGTGTTCATTGTTGTGTTATATTTAGACATTGTCTTCTATGTTTGTTCGTGTTTGTTTGTCCATTCTTTGTCTTGTTCATTAGCATTGTTTACTTAACAAAACTTGCACTTAACCGGTCAACAAGGAATCTTCCCTTAAATACATTTTTATTATTCAGGTCAATATTCTAGAACGCAAAAATTGAGGGAATTGGTTTAGACATGATGATCATCATATACAAAAAAAAATCGATTAACTTTTTCTCCTGAAAAAAATCGATTAATATTGCAAAATTAATTTTTTTGTTAAGTCACGAATTGTTTATTGTGGTTGCTTTTGAAATTTTTGACCTTTAGAGTTAATATATCAATTTTGCTATTAGCTTGATCCGTCTGACCAATCTGACCACTTTTAAACCAAACAAGTTTGCTCTGTGTTTGTCTAACATTTCAATTATCCTCAACAAATCTATTCCTCAATATATCCTGCCAATGTTTAATTGATTGATTTCACATATCATGCATTGAGGAATATCATTTTACTGATCGAGAGATGAGATGCGAAACCGTCTCGGTGTTGTGTTTGTTTGCTTAATCATTTCAAACCTAATATGGGTTCAATTTACATAATTTACTAAGGAGCCTGTTAGATTGTAATTTCCATCTCATCTCTGCTTGAGAAGATAATTTAAACTTCTCTCCCTTCTCATTTCTCTTATGATTTAGTAACCAGGTGTATAATTGTGTGTCAATCATTAGATGTCCAGACTCAACTTTCCATTAACTCGACCTTCAATGTCGAATCATGTTTGTGCTTCATCATTATCGCAATCATAATACCCCTCTTGTACAATTCTCCATCCAATTATCTTCAATTTTAAGTTCACAAACTTATTGAACTCTCAAATTATCTTGTATGTCCAATTCTTACTTACACCATCTTCTTAATCTTTCGTGAAAATTCGAGACTTGAATTCATTAGAATCATCTTTCAGTCAAAACTAGTTTAGACACTCAACTCTTTGATTGCACGCAAAGCCATTTAGACAGTCATAATTACTTTCCTGCCCTGTCCGTGTCAGTCTCGAATAGCATTTTGCTGTATTGCCTTTCCTCGATCAATAATATTATTGAAATGAAATGAACTCTGACTCGAATGTACACACAAATGCATGGATAGGGTTTGGCACTCGGTTTACTTAGACTAACTAGCTAAAAGATCTCGGACAGTGTCAATCGTTGAAAGTTTATGATGAAAAGTCGAATTTATGGACTCGACTTGACTCAAAACAACACTATTTATGACTTGCACAATGTCACTCTGTGTGTGTCCTATTGATAATACAACTTTTATTCAGCAAAATGCACTTATTTTTAAATATCTGAATGCACTTAAAGTTATCGTTAGCATAGGATTACTCACTTTGCACAATAAAGCAATAAAACTTTTTTTTGTGCTTTTTAACCGACTTTGTGCGATGCTTTTTTGTGGTATAAGTTTAGATATTGAGGGGTCTTTATGATTTACTGTGATTTGTTGATTTTAAGTGACTTTTAATGATTGTATAATGTGCACAAACAAGGGAGTTTCCAGAAATAAACTTTTTTGAATTATGCTAGTTTTTTTTCGAATAAATTTTGAGTAAATGTGTGATTAATTGTGGTGTCACGTGATTTCTGTATATTTGTAAGTGTTTGCCTTGTATTTGTTTTATGATATTCTTGGTATTAAAACTTTGCAATCAGTTGGAATAATTTTGTTCAATTTTTTAAACTTAAAATTTCAAATTTCAAATTCAAATTACTAATTTACATATCTTTTTGTTTCAGAAGTTATGTATTTTTGGATTTTTCTGACAATCTTCCGAAATCTATAATCCATCAATCATCATTAATCACTAATCAGCAATCAATTCGTTCGTGTTTCTGTGTTTGTTTCGTAACTATTTTTATCACCTCATCAGAAATCATCTCACCACTGACCAACATTGACCACCACCATCGCCACCTGTAAAGTATGTTAATATGTTCATAATTGCACTTTTACTAGACAAATCGCTACTAGTTCGAATACATATTCTTAGATTGAGTCTGTGTCTGTTTTAATTTGTAATTGTAATTGTTGTCTATCTTTGGAATATCAGACATTTGACTTTTGCCCTTCAGTTTTTTCTCTTTTTGTATATTTCGTATCACGACTCCGTATACAGTCAATCCTTTATTATTAGGTGAACACAAAAGTATCTCTTTATTAGAATTTCCTTCACAAAACATTGTTACAAAACTTAATTTTAGTTACTAAAACTTATTTTCCATCTGAACAATTGTCCCGCACCTTGTCGTACCTCAACTAAGTAAACACAATAAGTGAAATGATTATTGTAATTAAATTATAAGTGCAATTAAGGGGGACATTAGCGAAACGTATTAAGCATTGTAAACATTTTGTCAGTTGTGACTTTGATATTAAATCGCCGAAATCATTCTACTATCTGCTTGTTTGATCTTGATGAATGTAGAGATAGAAATTATTTGATTGTTTGTTTGACTTTGAACATTCAACGTGCGCGTGTAAGTCAGTAACTAAGCACGTGCCAGAAGGATTGATTTTAATTTGCACATGAAATTGTGCATTGTCCAAGAGTAAATAAAGTAATTTAGTGTCAAAATATATCAATTGATGCCATCGTTTATTGATTTCGAAATAGACAGATGGATAAACAGTGATAAGATTAATGATCATTGGATTAGCATAAACTAACTGCTAATCTCTCAAACTCTATATCTTTGTCCATCCAAACCCCACTCATAAAAGACGAAATCCACGTTTCATCTACTTTATCTTCATCAATTTTCATACACTTTCCATCATTATGATAATGTTAGGATGCACATGGTACATAATTAATAATTCTAATAATAAAATACATTCTTCTTGAAGTATTTGATAGGGTGGGCGCTATTCATAAATACAATAACATTGTTGAAAGCAAGTCAAAATTAATGATCTTTTTTCAATCGCCCTGTATTTATTATTTTTACCCCAAAAATAAGAAAGAAAGCGGATAATCCTTTTATGCTTTCATTTTCATCTTCTAAGTAGAAGAAGAATATGAATTTGAGATTTATTGAGTGATTTATAAATGTAATAAATGATTACATTTGCTCAGACAGATTCTATAGTTGTGACAGTCTGTAGTTATGAGAGATTAACTGTTTTATGGAATATAGATGGATTAGTGTTTGTATGGTTATTACAATGATGGCGCCCACTAATGCAATGATCTGATTTTTATGGTGCCCAAGTTGATTCGTTGATGCATTCATTCGTACACTCAACTTCCCACAACTTTCCACCGAATCTTCTTTTCCATACTTTTCCATCCATAACCGTTCACTCGTATTGTAATAGTCAAGTTGTAATTAGCTTCGGTTACTTGCACTTTCACATTTGAATGACAATTAAAGTCACTCACTGGTTGGTCTGTTTTATTTTGGAATTTCCAAATGAGAATTCTGATTATTTTTTAATCTAGTTTCATATCTAATTGTAGGTTCTGGAATTTGCATTTGTTCGTGAGGAAATTCGAAATGAAAATTAAATGCAAATTAACCTCAATTTTAAATTTAGCTGAATAAGCGGATTTGAATGTGGTTTGGAGATTTTATTGAAAAAAAAATTTACCTCGCCAAATTTATTACTCGTTTTGAGCTTTATCCTCGAGTATATCTTTGAAAATGCATACCAAAATAGCAAAGTGTTAGATTTCGTGCGATGTGAAGTGCCTTAAATGAGCAATTTAAAATGTTTGGCGAATCTCATAACACCCACGCATGCGCACTCATGTCCCACAAATAATCCATCCATCTTAATCTTCACCCCATCTAATCTAATAATCTTGCACATCTGCAATTGCCATAACACACAACACGAGCACATTTGCACTCAACATTTTCTGTTTTCAGTCTGGTCAGTGTCATTAATTTTACTTTAGAGTCACTTCTCGGTATATACCAAAACAGTTCAATAAATCTCTCAAAATAGGATTAATTCATAAATGACGCACTCCATAATCTATTTACAGTAGACAAACTTAATGAACAGAAACAAAAACATTAGTCAGTGCACATTTGGCCAACTATTTCTCCCTCAACTAGTCAACTCGTTATTTATTTTGCTTGAGTTTTTCTTGTTATACTTCCTCTCTGATTTAATGTTTTTTATTTTTAAAGTCGATTTTAGTTGGCGATTTAGGTTTTAATGTTTCTTGTGAATTATAACTCAACACACTCAAAGTTTTTCATTGTACAGTAAATCCAAACGAGCCAAATTTAGTCACAGAAATCGTACGATTTCGAACGGAAAGTCTAAATAGACAAACAGAAGGACGTAATACCAGTCAAAAGTTTTTGTCTTTTGAACAAAACTAAAAATGCTTCCGATGAAAACTTTAGCCTAAAAGTTTGGCATTTATTTCTCTCACGAAATTCAAAATATAGTTTGATTTATTATTCATTCATGTTTTTAGCGGCTTTTCACTTTCTACAAATATGGAAATGTAGACTTTGAATTCATATTTAAAATTAGTGTTTTAGTCTTAATGTTTTATTCAGTGTTAATTCAGTACTGGGTGGATCATGTGTTTATGAACGATAAATATTCATAAATTTACAATTTACAATAACTCTTTAGGCACATCCTGTTTCTTTAATTCAAGTCAGAAGGGCAAAAGGTTTATATTTCATAATTTATTTTAAATTGAAAAATATTATCTTTTCTAAGTTCCTTAGAGTCTGTACATGATATGCTGATGAATCATTTATTAATTCAATTTCAAAAATATATTCTATTACATTTGAATTTGTAACATGAATATTTATATTTGGTGTAAGAATTTTGTATTTTAAAATTTTATATTTTATTTATATAATTTTAAGTTTGAATTTGTTTGTTTATGCTTAAATGTATGATTTGAACTACATGAATGATTTAGTGATGAGTGATGGTTTGTTTTGTTAGGCTTGAATAAACATGAAATTGTGGATGAAATAGAACTTGTCTGAATGTTTGATCATATCGAAACGAGTGGTCATTTGTGATTGTGGTGCATCTGCTCGAGTGTGATTAATTCTGCTTGTCATGTTGTGCGATGCTGTTGAAATATGTCATCATTCAATGTGGGGCAAAGGATTACGATGCATCACATGTGGTGACTGGTTGGGTGCAATTTTGGTGCAATCGTGAGTTGTGTTGGTTCTGGTTGTTTGGGTGCAAAAGGATGCAATCCTTGGCTTTATACATTGCACAATCTCTAATAAAAAGTTTTTGTTATTTTGAAAATATGTGATTATGTTGTTGTTGGTAAACTTTAAATGGCACTTCTAGTGAAAAATTAAAAATATTTGAAACTGTTCAAGCTGTGAAGATTTTACTAAATCAAAATATTTGATATTTTAAATTTAGATTTTAAAAAATCCAATTTAAATCAAACTTTAGTACTGAGCATAGTAAACAATGCCTAGTCAATTATGCCTCATTCATGACTCAATTTGAGCCCACAATTGTCAATTTTGTGCGACAGTCGAAACGTGACATGTTAGCACACATGTTACTCGAATTATTCGGTTTCACTTTCAAACTCAAACACGCAAACTGTCAATTCAATCCACAACCAATTGACCCAATCGATTGGTTTCTTTCAATTTGAGCTTCACTTTCTTCCTCTTTTGTGCGTCTCAATCATTTCGGTAATTGATTTTGCGAGTTGCTCACAGGCTCTCTGGCTTTCTCAGTGTGCCTTTATAATGAACTCACTATTTTTCTGTGTTCAACCAAGCTTTTGAAAACCTGAAAACTTCAGTTTCCTTCATTCAAACTCAAAATTTTATTACAGAGAAAAGCACAAAATCAAATTATAACATAATAACAAACTAGATCTCACAAACCCCCAAATTACATTCTCCAAACTAAGACAAATTTTCATATGACAAATCATCATTTCCGTTTGAATCTAAAAATACAAAAAGACTATTACTATTCAATTATGTGATAATGAGTCACTCAAGTCTAGGACAGTTTGTAGCCTAACATAAGGTGAATTCAAAAGTATATCATTTATTACATAATTTACTGTATATTTGAATTGTGCAAACACAAATTTCTCTAATTGAAATTTTACAATGTTGGGACAGGGTGACACCGATGATTGTTAGAGAAATAAAGTGAAAGTTTAGGCAAAATTATTTACCCAAACCCATCAATTAGCATCACCCTGTACCATTGCACACTCGAGTTATTTACTGCTTCTATGAATAGACCATTTGTGGTTTAGACTTTGATTTGACTGTGACTGAGGGTGCAAATTAAATTAAGACATTAAGACACAAGGGAGAATTAACACTTGCGAGATTGCGTGAGTGAATAAATAAAATTACATAAGTTTCTCACTTTAGTAACGTTTTATATTCATGGCTTTGAATTCAGATTCTTTTTTGGCTATCTTTGGTTATATAATGAATTAAGACACGTTGAATTTTGTAATTAGATAATAATAAGTGAAAGTGGTTTTACTGACTTGAAATGTTTGAGTTTGTTTGTGTTTTTGAGTTTAATTTTGTTTGAGTGAGTCAAACCATTACACTTTGTATGTGAATGGTCATTAATCTTAATTTGAGTGAAAAAGAAGAACACAAAGTGAAATGTCTTGTTAGATCGAGTTAGTCTTGTTGTTGTTAACATGTCATTCATTGGATGTTTGAAATGGTAGAATTCAAATGCAAAAATAATGATTTTGAAACACCTTGTAGAACTTTTCTTGAGAATTTAAGATGTTTAAAAGTTTAAGGTATTTTCAGCGATCCGTTCAATAAATTTCTGTACTCCAGTTTCCATTTGAAATTTTATATTTGGTTATTTGAATAATTTTCCCATTTAAAAATGTATTCAAATTTTATTTAAATTTATTAAACCTTGCCGGCTTGCATCATTCATCATTATCATTAGTTTTAATTTGCCATCTGTGCAAATCCCCATCATAAAGGAAATGATCGAAATCTATTTGATCTACCATTTCGATTGATTGGCCTAATGAGTGTACATCACGCATACACAAAAATCCATTAGTTTTGCATAGATCATACTCGAGACAATTGTGGGGCAGTCCATGTCATGGACCCCATGAGCTTTCGACACGTAATGACACAATTTAGCCTAAAAAGTGATAACCGGAAACTGTGTGCAATTGGAAACTTGTTCACTACTGACAGTAGGGACTAGTGATCAAGCGGCTTTGACTATTGACATATGGACAGTTGTGTAGGACGTTAATTAGCACTTGGACGTGAAAGAGAACTCGTGTGACTAATGAGCCGTGAAAGTCAAACTCAAAACATACCGACAAAAGACCTTAATTAAACCCACAAGTTCACAGTCATGCTTAGGCATAATAAGTCCGCTCCTAAAGGGCTATCTACATATAAGCACTGTAGTGAGGTGAAGTCAGCTGTTTGCTTATTTGTGGATCACCCATTAGAGCAGGACTTATCCAAGCCTAGTCATGCTGCATACATTCAATTGAAAATCTCGATCAAGTGCGATAAGACCAATTTGACTGACCAATGGACTAATTGAACATTTGGTCAATTGGGGATGGGCTCGATTGGGTTTAATGGCACTATTTGAGCTAATTTAATAATTCAATAATTGAGGCAATCGATCTTTTATATCAGATCAAACAAAAATGCGATCATTCAAAATTTAGAAGGTTAATTTGAAAATCACAAATTACATTAAGGACAATATGTTCGACATCTGTGAATAGAACTATAAATCGATTTGACCAACTGACCCTCTAAAACTTAGTGTACATTTCAATCAATTTAATAAAAAATGTTTTTATGTGAGCAAAAGTTAGTTTAAGGTTTAGACTCTAAACACAGATGTTCTTTAGTTTTTTAGTCTACAAACGAACGATAAACCCATTAACCTTGACCATGTTGAATGTTAGTGCTCAGTGAGCTGACCAGCTGGACTGTGTGCAGTGAGTCACTTTTGCTCATCGATCGAATCAACATTTTCCAAGTGCGCGCACATGCCAACTCAATTTAGACGGACTGTTTGTTTTAGTCAAGCCAAAAGCAAAGCGGTCTTGAGATGCACAAATGTGATCATCATCGGTCATGCTTTCTAAAAGCGCTTCAATAAATTTCTAGACAAAACTCTCATTTTTAAATATGTTTAATTGTTCATAAACATATTGGACCACCATAATGTCCAAATGTGTTTACAGACATATGGTCTTGGTTTTAAAATATGCTGAATCTGGCAACGCTTCTTCTTCTTCTTTTTTTGTAGATGAAGAAAAGCAAAAGTCAAAGCATGCACACAATTAGTAACGCATGCAGTGTTGCTAATGCTAATGCAAAACGGAAAGTATGTCTAATTACGGGGTGGTTCCCAAAGTACGTTTTTCAATTAGACTATTCTATTGAGAAACTTGAACCACCCGCAAAAACTTTCCGAATGCATTCAAATAGAAGAAATGTATTCATTCTTATGGTAATGATAAGAATCCAATTGTGATCCAGGGCCATCATCATATCATCAAATATTCTGCTTAGAATGTAAAAGAATGATTCAAAAGAATATTCTAAGACAATTTCCTGAAAACATTTTCCTGTCTCCCAAGATATATTCAGGAACTTTCTAATGGTTTTATACTGAATTTAAATATTTGAGAATATTACTTTTAGGTATACAAAAATTCGTTAATATTTTAGTTCTTAGTTCTGGTTTTGATTTTTTTTGTAACACTCTGTGTTTGCAATGCTAAATATTTACAAAATGAAATTATTAATTTTTACCTTGTATTATTACGTTTAATTTTGAATATGTTTACAAATATATGATTCAACATTGTAGAAATTTATATAAGAAATGTTTTTACTTTAGCACAATAACTTACTTTTAGAAAGGTCACACAAATATACAAAATACTTTTTTTATTGCATTTAAAATTTATTAAAGTTGAAAAGTTTTTATACTAAGTTTTAACACAAAAAATTTATTATTAAATTATATTATTCATAATTTAATAACATGAAATATGACATTTAAAAACAGTCATTAAAGGTCATTCTCGAAAGTTTCTGTTTTTCATATTCACGCAAACAGTTTGAGCTATAGTTTGTATTTGTTTAGTAAAATAGAAAACTTTTAATTTGGTGGCAATTAAGGCACAGTATAAGATTTATTTTCATATCTCACGAAATGTTTCCTTTTCTAATCTATTTAGTAATTTGAAAAGTTTTACCATTTTATTTGAAAAATCATAAAATTAATCACAATTTTACGACTATTTGTTCAATTATTATTTGATTTCCAATTTCAAAATCATTTTCCTGCAAACGTCAGTTTTGTTTGTTTGTTTGCTAAATTATTATTGCCAATGTCTTTGTCTGGTTTTCTCTGTCCATTGTTCCTCTCTGTTTGATTGTTTCCTTTGCACAGAACGGAAAATTTATTTAATAAATATTTAATGATAAATTTCTCTAAAACAAAGAGTCGTTCAAATATGAAATGACAATTTGATTAAAAATTTACAACTACAAAATGATGATTTATTATTAATTTTAATAAAATCAAACATGGAAAAGCACTATTTTAAATTACAATCTTGTTTCATGTTTTGATTATTAATTTGGAAAAATTTGTTATTTTCAAATTGAATTTATTTAATTTTAATTTGACAAGATTTCTTTGTTTAATAAGAAACTAGCAGTACTATGTGAATGGTGGAAATTTGTTGAGACTTTTGTGTTTACCAAATAGTAATTATTTCTCTCATTCGATTTGCTAATTGGAAATTAAGTAAATGGTTTTGTTTATTTGTATTGGGGATTTGTTAATTAAATCATTTGAATAGAAATTTTGAAGTACTCGATTATGTCCTTTATGGATGGTCCATTTGTGTAAGCTTTACATGATCAGTGATTTGTTTTATCAGTATTTTGTTCTAAGGTTGATTTAAGCAAATGGTTTGTGATTGTGTTACTGTGTTGGATGCGTTAAACGATTAGTTCCGTCGTTTATTAGTCCAATTGTCCTTTCCCATCATTGATTTGTCCGATAACTCTCCGAAAATGCGGGAAAATCCTCTGCACACTCAAACCCAACAATCTATTTTGACTTTTGCTCATTTCCAAACAAGCTTTCGCTTTTCGTTAATTAATTTGCCTTATTAATCTATGAATTAGCAAGAGAAAAAGAGATTCCAGTAAACAGTCTAGCAAATGTAGTATCACTAATTACCCAAATGGCCTGTCATTTATGGACAGGACATTGGATTGCACATCTCATAATAGCTTTGACTCATGTTAATCACTTTTACTGAATGGCCCACTCATGGTTAATGCACTTTTTCTTTCACCTAAAGCTCACAACTTGATTTTCCATTTATATTATCCGAAATTGTGTATAGAATTTGTGGAAATTTGGCTAATTTGTTTTATTCATTTCGATGCTAAACTATTGCGTATTTTGGTCATAATTATAATGTGTATAATCATAATATTATAATGTGTTGTAACATTTTGCATCGTTCTGTATATTAAAAAAGGGGTTTTCTGAATCATTCTGTAATACAATGCTTAACCTTTTGGCATTGTATTCAAACAATTTTACTTTCTATAAACTTTTATAGCTTAGATAGTTTGCTTATTAAAACTTACAATAAAATTTATTAGTAATAACAAGCATATCTATATACATAAAATTGAATGTCTGTTCTGTTTGTTCCGTATGGATTCGGATACTACTGGACCGATCTTGATGAAATTTGTCAAGAATATCCTTTTCACCACCCGTCAGATGATAGGCTATGTCCCGGATCATAATATCCAATGGATCCCAAGATATTTGGATTCTAAGGATTCTAATGCATTGGCTATTGTTTTAGGGCATGCGCATTACACACAATTGACATCAGAACAAACTTAAGGTAAGTTCTTGAAAACCAAGGTTATATTGACAGAACATTCCGGAATGTTCTGGAAACTTCTAGAATGTACCTTCCTATGAGGGATATATCCACGGAATGTTCTGGAAACTTCTAGAATGTACCTTCCTATGAGGGATATATCCACGGAATGTTCTGGAAACTTCTAGAATGTACCTTCCTATGAGGGATATATCCACGGAATGTTCTGGAAACTTCTAGAATGTACCTTCCTATGAGGGATATATCCACGGAATGTTCTGGAAACTTCTAGAATGTACCTTCCTATGAGGGATATATCCACGGAATGTTCTGGAAACTTCTAGAATGTACCTTCCTATGAGGGATATATCCATGGAATGTTCTGGAAACTTCTAGAATGTACCTTCCTATGAGGGATATATCCACGGAATGTTCTGGAAACTTCTAGAATGTACCTTCCTATGAGGGATATATCCATGGAATGTTCTGGAAACTTCTAGAATGTACCTTCCTATGAGGGATATATCCATGGAATGTTCTGGAAACTTCTTCCGGGGCGAAGCCCGGGTAGCTCATCTGGTTCTTTAATAATTAATTAATAATTGGAATTAATCGATTATTTTAAATTTATTTTTAGGACAATTTGTCACTTTGTCAGCTTCATACTTCTTAAATGGTAAGTTCAAAAACACTTTATATTTTGAATTAAATTTATTATTTTCAAGTAAATTGAACTTTCCAATATTTTTTTAAAACTTTAAAGAAAAACGTAAATAAATCAATTTTGTTTGAAATTTTTAACAAATAATCAATTCTTTATTTACCGAATTAGTTATGATTTACGGAAATGTTTTATATTTGCCTAAGAGTCTTATCTTAATGGTTTTAATTTTAAATTTATGATCTTAATTAAAAAATCTTTAGTTTGAGTAAAATTCAGATAACCAATAATCAATGATTAATGTTAATTTTATTTTAATAATATACTTTCTGAATGGAATTGTTTCTTTATAAAAAAAAATGGTGATAGCAATAAATTATTTTAACGGCTCGTTTAAGATTTCTGTACTTTTATAAGTAGATAAATTTATTGGAGAGCCACTGATTCCAACTTATGCTTGTTTTAAAGTTTGACTAAATGTGTGATAAGTAGATGATATATTTTATTAATAAGCAAAATAGGGTGTCATGGTGTTTGTGAATGGCTCCAACAGTTTAGGTTTGCGGTTAAAATAACTATTGCAATTACAAAATTTATTTGAAATTTATTTATCTAATAGTGATAGTTTATTTAATATTTACCAATATATCTTTATAATTTTTTCCCTTAAAATCCGACAACCAAATACATCGATAAGTTCAAATGATAAATGATGTCTCGCTGAATTTGTTTTTCTTGATTTTTTCTTCAGTGATCCTAAAAATAACAAGTTTTTGAATGCACAATTTTGTTATGAGATTTCTTTTTATTAATAAAAATTGTTCAATCAAGACCAAAAATTCATGTAGTCCAAAAAGTTATTCTACAAAATTTTTTCAGAAAGTCTGTAATAAAACACAAAAACTTTTTATCATGATCTTAAATCTATATGATATATATCAAGTCCATTTATTGATGTCTCAATAGTTTTTGCTTCTCTAAATCATGTTTGACCAGACATGTTTTCTTTGATATACTTCGAATGTGCAAAACGAGTTTAGAAAGTTTAGGAAATGGGTTGTAAATAGAAGACGTTACTAACTTTGTACTGTTGAGTCATTTATTGAATCACCTCCATGAAATAGTACGTCTGTCTCAATATCTCGAATATTGCCCCCTACAGTTTGATATATTTGTTTGCCCTCGTAATGTCTTTATTATTATTTATCATTCTATTTCTTTCTTTCTTTTTTAATTCTCTTCCTCGTCCAAATGCTACACACTATAAATAAATTTGATTTATAAAACATTTTGCGTCCTAGAAGATTTTCAATATCAATTTCAACTTGTTCTCGCGACCTTCAGAGAACGTTTTTGGTTTCATTTTCTAAAGGTTTCTATTTTTTATTTTGTTATTTTTAACATTGAATTGTCCTTTGTTCTTCTTCGATAAGAAATTATATTATCGATAGTAGTACAGTAACATAGTATCGTATCTCTCATCAAATAGATGTTTGATCAGGATATTTTTAACATTTCAAATGTGTGTGGTCTTTTAATTTTTCTAAATAACATTTAAGCCATCTTTAAAACGGTTAAAAACTGTTTGACTTTTGAATTTACTTAAAAAATCGTTGATTTTATCTAAAATTTTTGTTCGGGTATAAAAATACATGATGATTTACTTTTAAGAAGAATTATTTTTATCAACAAAACACTGAAAATCTTTTGATCACATTCTGTACATTTATCATAATTGGACGCTCTTTTTGGTTTGTTTGTTAGACAATTTTCTGTTTATTTATAAAGACTTATTTGGTCTTAGGGATTTACGGTTGCTTCTTTTCTTCTTCTTCTTTAAGAACTAAAAATAGTCAAAATTCTTCTTCATTTTAGGGATTTAGATAAAATGTAACTTTTGTGTTGCTAACTTTTGTGTAAATAAATAGATTCGAGTTTTGATAAGGAAGAAGAAGACCTTTCTATTCTATGAGAGAAGTTTATCATCTTTCATTTTTTTAATTTCTTATTACTGAAAAACAATAATAACTTATGACTTATTGAGAGGCAATTAGATTGGATTATTTCTTATTTTTATTAGTATTGGTGTTTGTTTTATTCGCTTGGAAGTTTATTGTTGAGAAGTACAGTTTAAAAGGTTGAATTTAAAAAATTTTTGAATTATCGTAAAATTCTTATTATAAAATAAATAATGTTCTCACAATTAAGATTTCTCAATTAGTTTGTTAATTAATTTGTCACTTTCACTTGTCATTTCAACTGATCGCCACTCTACAAAAGTGACAAATTAATTAAGTTTTTCTTCCTAATTGCAATTATAATGAAGATGAAGACGAAATCTGATGTTGATGATAATGTTGATTATGTTCTGTTTGTGTGTGGTGGTGTTGACAAGCACAAGAAAAGAGATGATTGTTATTGCACTTGATTGTTTTCATAGTTTACTTGACACTAACTCAAGGAAATACATTCGAATTTAGTTACATTAATAATCACAGGACCGAGTGATTGTGTTCCATTTGGAAGTGTTTGTGTTTGTTGTTGGTGTTGTGTCAACATTGTGGATAATTATTGGTGGGTTTATTTGCTTCAAGAGGCTAGGTTGGTTTTTAGTTTTGGTAAATAGTTGCAGTGTTTATCCAAGAAGGTTTTAAAAGGTTTTTATTTAATTTGTCTTAATCATTTAAATCGTTTAAAATTTGTATTTTGATTGTTTTGAAATGGGGTTGATCATATTCGAATATAAATTTGTTTACAATCAGGATTTTGATTTTTAAAAATGGTTTTATTATAAATTTTTTGAACTTTTCAAGAATAAGACAAACTGCACCTCACTTCTATTCCTTCAACTCCGCTCATACTTCCTCTTTCCCGAAATTAAATATATCATCAAACCAACATTGGCTCCAATTTTAATTTCTGAATTGTGAATCTATTAATGATTTGTGAAATTGCCGAAGCGTCGGTGTAAACTTACCTAAACTAGACTACAAAGCAGTTATTTACGAATCTAAAGAAAACAGTCCGTTGGTTGTGTAAATATTAGCGTTTCTGTGTATGGTAATGATCGAGCAAGTCAGCCAAGCAAAGCCAACTGTGTGTTACTCAAGTGCAAGCACCTATTGACCTGATGGCGCCTGGCGCCTCACCATCTTCAGTAACGCTAACCTTTGTGGACGTTGTGATGTGGTGGTTGGCGGTGTTGACACACGTCAGGCGCCAGTAGGAAGTCGTTCATATGACTACGACACTGACAACAGTGCATTCGTAAATTACCATATATAACATCAACTGTGCATTTATGACCGAGAGTAGACTAAATTGTAAAACATTTTTGTAAATTAACTTTTACTTCTACAATGCATTTTTTACGTAGCTGCGATAAACGCAAGCGAATTTCTTTCCCAAAATGTTTCAACTCTTGTTTGTTTTTCTCTTTTATATTTTGCCTCCCTTTTCATTATTACATTAACAAGTGATTAAGACTTAGTTGATTAAACACTGTTTGACTAGAAATGATAAATAAAGGTTGTAATTTAAATAAAATTAACAAGATTGTGTTAAATTGAGTTTGCTTAAAGTGTTTAGTTGCATAACTTGAGCTAATTTAGTTACGATTAATTTAATTTATTAGATACTTAACATGATTGACTAAAGACTAAAAAGTTCAGTCAAAATATATTTTCAAAAAACTTTTCTTTCAGTCCAGACTTTTGGCGTTTCGCAATTTTACATTTTTTATTTATTTCATTTAACCCAATTGAGAAACATTTGACATTTGAAAGCAATTGAAACCATTGTCATTTTGTATGATTGAAACAATAAACGAAGTTTTGTTTTTGTTTATTCCATTACTCAAAACTTATACGATTTCGATTGTCTCTCATTGTGGAGTAGGACAATTGAGTACTGCAATTTAATTTTGAAATTGAAGTTTGATTTTGTTTTTTTGTTTGGGATTTTTGTTATATATTAAACGAGTACAAATGATGTAGTTCAAAAGGTTTATTCATTTTTTGTTAATTTTTTCTATTAATATGAATATCATAAAATAAAAGATTGTCTGGCAAGCCAGGCAAAGTGCGAGACTCTTAAAAAATAAAATAGAAACTTGAACTATCAACTGACAAGGGCCACTACTCCTTTGTCCCTCGAATTGGCCCAAATCCTTTGGACTGGTGATTAAGGACAACATATAGAGTCGATTAGAACCAAAAACTAGTTTGCAAAAGTCTCCTGGCCCAGGATAATCAGGATTTTATATTGGGGGACATGGGGTTGCTGCCGCACAAATTTGTTTTAATCAATACATGCGTTTGTGTGAGTGAAGTTGTTTGTGAATGGTCCTCCGCATTATTAGTGGGAAAAGTGGGCAGTGGCATGTATGCAGCGTTAGACTGCCAATGTCTGTGTTTCTTTTAAGATTGTCGTTTCTCCATAAAAATGCGACATCGTTTCATATTCCAACAATTACTTTTATCCAAAATAATCAAATGCTACATTGTCTCTTAAATGGTTCATTCCCGAACATCTCAAAAATTTCCCAATTCTCCAATTGGTTCGTATCACAACAAAAATCAAAGCATTTCCATAGTCCCCCAAACCATGCTTCCTTCACAACCATTTGAATCATTTAGGAGAATTACCCAAATTATCCAATCAAATTATACACCGTTCAAAATAGACAAACACATTTGTTTGCCATTCTTAAATTGGTGTATATTGATCAGTTATATTATTTGGTTATGAGTAAATCACTTCAAATTCATTCAATGTAAGCACAATTAAAAGAACAGATCTATAGCCAAATCAATTATCGATTACTCCTGTGTGGAATAGTGGTGATGATACACTGCGCACTATCGTATATATACAGCAGTGTGTGTCCTTGAGTTCGAGTCCTACAAGTGCGAGTTCTTATTTTTATTTTTCTTACCTGATTCAGTGCCCGACTCGACAGCTCGACCATAATTCCTAACTATCTGAAAATACCAAAATTAACTAAAACTAGAGCTTGGCCGAGTCAGACACCATAAGCTTGATTTATTGCTGATTGCATCCGACGTGCAGCTCTTGAAACAGTGCTTGTAGCAATAATAATTTGAACAATGAGCACACCTAAAGTCAGACAATTCCGAACAACCACCGTGCCATGAGCATTTGTCCAAGCCTTCAAAGTGGAAACAATATTGAACAGGTGTAACAAACTTACCTGGTCTAACCATGGTGTAGCCCGATTTGAAGAAAGCGTACTTTATCATTTCCCTAAACATGGGAGCTTGAAATTGATAATGGGCAAACGACTGTAACTTGAAGTACTCGTTACGTTGCCAAATTTTCACTTCGTCTATTTCAAGGGAATCCGACATGTGTCGTACCAAACACTTGTATGGCCGAAAGTAGTAGACATCCAAAGGTTGAGTTGTGCCAGTAGTTCCTGGAGGAATGAGCATTTTCTCTACCGTGATGTCGAGATAGTCCTTGCAAATGGCTTTGAATGCTTTGTCGTCTTTGTTGCTGCTCCAAGAGTCAGCCAACAGAAGACATTTTGTGATGCCTTTCGCTCGTAGTTGCTCAAAAAACAATCGCCGCAGAAAGACTTCCAGATCATCTTTGGTCATCATTGCAGTAGTGCCAGCAAATGCAACAATGCCAGGAGGGTAAACAGTATTTTTAGGAAAGATATGCTTTCCTTCTGCACTCTTGAGGTACAATTGCGGAAACAAATCGCCATCCATACTGATCAACGGCATAATCATGTAACTATGTGAAGTGGCACTGATTGAACCAGCCATCCCGTACACTTGTTTGGCACCTTTTGTGTTTAGGGTTCGATGACTGTGCATTTCTTTGTCAAATCGAGATTGGTCGATGTTGATGACCTGATGAGGGGCAAAGTCATCCTCATACATAACTTTGTTGACCTTTTCGAGAAAATCAACTCTACTTTGTGTCCTTTTGGCTTCATCACGGAAGAAATTCTTGCCCACTTTGTGTGTAATGCTTCGCGATACTATGTTGTACTTGTGTTTGAAATTCAAAAGCCAAGTCGAAGAAGCCACAAACTTGTTACCATAAGGCAATTCGACTCTTAACTTCATTGCCCAAAGGCGAAGCATCCGATCAGTGACCACTTTGTTCTTTGCACGGTGATCCACGAACTGTTCATACACTTTTACGTTCAACTCACTGATGGTTGACAATCCTCGCTCCATTCGTTCCTGCCAACGTCGTAAATTCTTCAAGCTAGAATCAGTGAAGCTGTGCCGAGTGTGTATCCGAGCTTTTGAGCTTTTCTTTTTGGCACCAAGAAAGTCTTTCCAACGGTAATTGGTTGGTACGTTCGGATCCGACTGTTTTGTCCATTCACGCCACGCCTTTTCAAACTTCTCCCGTGGGATGTACTTTTGATAAACTTTCTTATCTGACGTTGGATTGAAATCTGGGTCATTTGGGTCATCCACATTATAGCTATCGAACTTTCCATCATCATCATAACTGTCGTCAAGATCCCAAATGTCTACTGGAGATGTGTCCACTCTGCCGTCGGGATCAGAATCGAGTGATTCTTCGGAGGTTAGGTTGATTTCACCTTTAATCAATTGTTTGGATAACTGTTCACCCATCCAGAGCTAAAACTGTTCAAAGTCCTTCTTATTCTCAACAATCTCGACTAATTTGTGCATGTCCACTTGGTGAAGTTGACAGAGCATAGCAATCACATTGATGATTTGTTTCTGACTAGTGCTATCGGTCTCACAATCCATTGTGGAAACTTAATTAACCAAAAGCGAGGAAAAATGAGAATAAGAATAAATTCGCCAACAAAAGCCACAACCTATGGATTGGAAAATATAAATAAAAAGCCAACAAAATATCACTACAAACCAAAAGCTAAACTAACTGGCAATCACTATATCCGAAATGTAACCGATACCAATCGAATTGTCCAATCAATGTATTTCCAAACCGAGGCTAACCAGAACGATCCAGAACCAAGGCGACAAGGCACTAATATGAATTACGACCCACAGTCGGCCACAATATACCAATGGTACTATAAGTTGTTAATTGCACAAACGGATTCGGATAGTACTGTAAAGTACGGTGTTGTTTACTTTTATGAATCAATAGAGAAACAAACTGGTACAATTGCAGAATTGCTTGAAAACAATAATTGGCAGTAACAGATTGATGGTGATGTGGAGAATAATGTATGAATGAAATCAAAACATTGCCATGTGCGCTGCCCACTTTTCCCACTAATAATGCGGAGGACCATTCACAAACAACTTCACTCATATAAACGCATGTATTGATTAAAACAAATTTGTGCGGCAGCAACCCCATGTCCCCCAATATCAAATCCTGATTATCCTGGTCCAGGGGACTTTTGCAAACTAGTTTTTGGCTCTAATCGACTTTATATGTTGTCCTTAATCACCAGTCCAAAGGATTTGGGCCAACTCGAGGGACAAAGGAGTAGTGGCCCTTGTGAGAAATTTTTAAAATGACTTTATCTGATCCATTTGGATCACTAAAGAAGTGTATTGGGACCAATATTTTTATTTAAAATGTGCAGCACATTTTTCATCATTTTCCACGTAGTAACCACATATTTTTTTTAAACTTGGCGCTACCAGAATTGAGCGTAATGTTCCATGGCGCCCAAGTTAATTTTGACTATTAGATTACATATGCTCACAAGTTTATCTATCCAAAATCTTTTAATTCTAGGCTGTACGGTTTTCTAAGAAATATCATTTGTCACAAGAATGGGCGTCATGATCCGTGGCGCCCAGTTTTGGTGTGACTAGTCGATTACATTTACTCCCTAGTGTATGTATGCCAAATTTGATAATTTTAGGATCTGCGGTTCTCTCAGAATATGGTCAAAGGTTTACAGACAGACAGACGGACACGATGGCAATAGCATAAGCTTACGACTCTAAAAGAGTCTCGCTAAAACGACTAAAGCGGATGTTTAGCAATGTCTTATCAATGCTTAAATATTTGGTTGTTTATCTGCATGAGCAATCAATTGATAATCAAGTCGAGTCTTTGTCGGTTTGGTAATCCGCGACTTGTCTTATCTCGAGCTTAGTCATTTAGTCGTACAATAACATTATAAATCATCATCTTTTCATACGACTGGTGCAACGTTTCTTCTCGCATTTACATACTTCCTGAAAATTTTGACTTTTAGCCTCTCAAAGTTGGAAAGTTAACAAAGTAAATTGTAATAAAAAGCCATAAAGCCATCTTTTTCGAAACAATTTACATGTATGTGTTTGTTAACATTCAAAATTGTGCTGCTTTAATATTAAAATTGCAACATAATTTCTGAACTCACACGCCATTTATGATTGCACTACAATTCTTACTTTATATCTTTCCTTACCTCTCACTCTACCTAACAATAATAAATGAGAGTGCTAGTGAAGGTGTCACTGAGGGTGCAAGTGCTCTTACTTACTGTGGCAGTGCAGTGGCATGCCATTTTGTGATTTATATCATCCAAAGCAGCCATTTCATCTCTCATTGACTCTCTTTCTATGAGTCTCTGTCAAATCACTTACTTCTCTTCACTTCCATCCAGTCAACATTTGTCTGCTCATGAATACGAGAACACATCTCAACAATATTTTAAAGTAAATCTAATTAATGTATGTGTGTTCATTAAATTTTACAGTAATATTTGTGTCCATTTTATGTCTTCATGTTTAAATAGTAAAATATTTTAAAATCTCCTTCTCTCGAATAGACAAAAAAGTGATTGACTTTCACCTCACTCAGAGTGCTACCTGAAGTGAGTGTTTTGCTTTTCTCAACTTTGAACTCATCATTCTCTCAACTGTCAAACACAACTTTGACGATCAAATAATATTAAACATATGATGTTTTACAAATGTTGGTCAAAGTCGTCGTCATCGTTGAATCATCAAATATAATTAACTTTGATTATTGACTCAGACGTCCATGGACACTGATTTTACATAAATAGTTTTCACAAAAGTATAGCTTAAGGTTACTGTGTATATGAATTGCAACTAATATAGAAACTTTTGCGCTTACCATAGAAGTATTGACTTTCAAAAGTGAAAAACTTGAAAACTTGTCAAGAAGTTAGTGAAGCGCAAATTTATTGAATTTTTTGTTCGCATTTGGCAAATTGAAAAAATATTTTTTTCACACTTAATTTCCACATGATGATTGCATCGCCCCAGAAAATTTTACTTGTATAATTTATATTATTTTTAAGGTGATAATTACAAGTCTATCACAAGAGTGAATGAGAATTTAATTTAATATTGAACAATATAGTACCCTTGGGCTTTAGATAATGGTTTTATTGCTTTTCTTTATTGAAAATTTGTCATATTGTGTTATTTTTTATTTAATACGTTCTTTGTTCTCAATTTGTTCATTTATCTCTTAAATGCTTAATTTCTTTTTTTATGGCATCAATCCAATTTTGTTAACCAATTGTTTAATTGCATAATTCATCAATTACGGTAAAATTTATTCACACTAGTTAACTTTTTTCTAAATACAGTAGATATGTGAAAATTTATTGAAATAGAATCGAAAATAGGGTTGTACATAGACAGTGTAAATGTTCTGGCACAGAGAATATTATTAGTGCCAATTTGCTTTCATATCTTGAACATTTTCTCACTTAAATACAGAGACAAGTAATTGAATGCTAATGTTTCCAACATTACTTTTCGGAAATAGAATACACCGACATCTAAAGTGCCATTGGCCTCTGGTATTGACATGTCTCGATTATTTCCCGGCCAACCTTCCCCTCTCCCCTCTCCTCTCTCTCCCTCTCACCCTCACCTAATTAGCACCTTCTATCCATTTTCCTCACAGTTTTAGCGAGACTCTTTTAGAGTCGTAAGCTTATGCTATTGCCATCGTGTCTGTCTGTCTGTCTGACCGTCCGTCCGTCTGTAAACCTTTGTACATATCCTGAGAGAACCGTAGACCCTAAAATTACCAAATTTGGTATATTTACACTAGGGAGTATATGTAATCGAATAGTCAGACCAAAACTGGGCGCCATGGATCAAGACGCCCATTCTGGTGACAAATGTATTCTGAGAGAACCGTAAACCCTAAAATTACCAAATTTGGCATACATACACTAGGGAGTATATGTAATCGACTAGTCAGACCAAAACTGGGCGCCATGGATCATGACGCCCATTCTAGTGACAAATGTATTCTGAGAGAACCGTAGACCCTAAAATTACCAAATTTGGCATACATACACTAGGGAGTATATGTAATCGAATAGTCAGACCAAAACTGGGCGCCATGGATCATGACGCCCATTCTGGTGACAAATGTATTCTGAGAGAACCGTAAACCCTAAAATTACCAAATTTGGCATACATACACTAGGGAGTATATGTAATCGAATAGTCAGACCAAAACTGGGCGCCATGGATCATGACGCCCAATTTTGGTAGCGCCAAGTTTTAAAAAAGATTTTTTGTGGTCACTATGTTGAAAATGATGAATAAATGTGTTGCACATTTTAAATAAAAATATTGGTCCCAATACACCTCTTTAGTGATCCAAATGGATCAAATAAAATCGTTTTAAAAGTTTCTCAGTTGATAGTTCAAGTTTCTATTTTTTAAGAGTCTCGCACTTTGCCTGGCTTGCCAGACAATCTTATTCTCTATTTATTTTCCTGTGTAATAAACCAATGACCTAAACTAAAACGTACGAACCAAAACGAAAGCTATTTAGAGAAAGTCATTATTATTTTTGAAACTTTGAGATCCATTTTACCTTTAAACTAAACTTACTTGACCTTTCGTACTAATGAAAAGTATTTACAGTGGAAACTACTTTTCAAAAAGTTCTTATCTTTTTAATTGGACATTTTGTTGGGGGTCGTGATCATTCTGGTTTTAAAATGGTCAAAATTTTTAAAATTCTTAATAAACTATACCTAGAATATTTCTCGATTCATAAATATAATTTTATCATAATTTTAAATTTTTACAATTTTCTAACTTTAATTTTTTTGCGAACGTTGTGCTCAAAGGTTTATATTTATAAAACTTCTGTTATTCAACTTTTAAATTAAAACACAAACTTTTTTCTTTTTCCTTAATCGCGTCAACCCCATAGAGCATAAGCTTAATGTCCATTGAATGAGATCACGTGACGCAAACATAGGAAAAACTAAATCGAATTTAAAATTCGCATGATTCTTTTTTCTATAGCAAATTCCAAAGTATAAATTCTTGTTTTATTGAATATTCAAAAATAATTTTATCAGTATGGGTCAGTCTACTATGGACCGAATCGCTAGCACATCATCTTCTCTTCTCTACTTTCTCTCCTATAACTTTTATAAAATTACCGTAAATGCCTTCTCCTCACATCCTCACTTTACGACTCTCTAGAGATATCAAGTAAGTCACTGACACTTGGTCTATCTGTGTCTGTGGGTACTTTGGTGTCTGACTTGCATTGACACACGCAGAGAAGACAATTTTAGAAAGCAAAATTTAATGTGCAGAGTGAGATCTGATTCAGGCATTGATGCTCTACTGTTTCAGTATAGAGAGGTGTTCAGGTCAGTGTTGTATGTTGAATTCATTCTTTTATGTTCATCTCAATGTTTCTCATTTTATATAATAAAACTGGACACTTTTGACATTTTGTTCTAATGATCGTAAAATTTTGCTTTAAAAGACCTAGGTCATTAATTTTGATTGTGTCACATTCTTCTAAAGATTGTCATCTGTGGGGATGAGATAGAGATGTTTGACCTTTGACATTGGACGTTTTATTACATTTTATTGATTGGTTTTGGTTTGAAATTAGTGACATAAAAAATAATTTAAAATTTTTTCCAACAAAAATTCTAATAAAATTAACCAACGCGTTTTGGCGAGTTTTTAAAAGGTTTCTTCCATTTAATTTTGTTACAAATTTTTCAAACTATCATCCATTCACTTTCACTTTATTATAACTTTCGATCTCTCTCTTTCACTAATTCCCGATCGTAAAAGTCATTCGTTGTTTCTTTACTTTGTGTGTGACATTGTATCTTACCGCAGTCCAACGACACGACAAACCACACGACACAGTCACACACATTCCAAGCGTGTTTTCTCAATTTTGTGGAGTAGGGAAATTTAGGTAAAGACTAAAGTTTCTGTTTATTGAAGTCGTCCTAAGAAATGGATAACGTTACGTCAACTATTTGAGGGTTGCCTGATGAGTGCAACCTCAGACTGTCTCTACTGCAGAGGTGCGGAGACTTTTGGAATCAAAATCCACTAGAGTGGACCTCCACACCCATGAAAGTCCACCCAATACTATAGAAGGGGATACCCTTATAAATTTTTCACGAATAAACTTTTTTGATTCAATGCTATTAAAAGCTAACAAGAAGCCTATTTGGATTGAGAAATCTTATCCCACAGTTGTTAGAACGGAATGTCCCCAATTATGTTTGCGGATCATAATTTGGTTGATAGACCTTATCCATAAATTTGTGGTTGTTAAAATTTCGTTATATACCACATTTATACAGCTTTATGCAATGCTTCAAATAGTAAAACTTGATTATCGCTTCTCAAAGTCGACGTTGATTCTATAATCAAATAGGAGACATACAGTCGTGATATTAATAGGAATATATAATTGGTTTAGTTTCTTGAATTGTTAGCATAAGACCCACAAACTCAACTGAGGCCACTTCCCGTTCTACCAACTGTTGGATAAGGTTCTTCAATCCAATTAAGTATATGATTTACCAACTCAAACTTTTTTCTATGCAGAAAACTGTGTGACCAGGTCCCTCAACCTAAATCCACTAGCAAAATTGGACACATTTCAAGAGAGTAAAATGTTTAATAAAGAAAAGAAATTTACTAAATGATTGATTTTATTGTAAATGGAAGACATTACACAATTTGTGTATTTAAAACATTAATCTCATAGATTACAGTGAGGTCCACTCGGTGGACATTAAAAAATTTCAGAAGTCCACCAGTGGACCGAGGTCCACGGTCTCCGCACTCCTGGTGTACTGTCAAGGCAGCCAAACAGAGAGAGAAGTCAACGAAAATTTATAAGAAGCAAAGTTCGGTCACAGCTGCAATTTTTCTTCTTTTATAGCAATTCCGCGACTAGATTGCTTGATTGTCTGTGTTCTTCTCCTGTTTTGCTTCTTTTTCTACTACATTTGACAGAGTTTGACTTATTAGTGCACTTACTTAGACACGAAAAATTTCTGCACATTCGCAATTAATCAATAAAAAAATTATACAAGTGATATACGAAGTAACATTCTATACATTTTGAATGTTTTGGTGTAATGAATTCAAACATCAAATTGATTTATCTCTCGTGTGTTGCACTCGCACATTGACGCAGTCATTCACTTTGTTTTGTGTCCTTTGCCAAATATTGGTGTCTTTGAGGAAATTGAGAATTTATTTAAATTTCTGTCACACATTTGCACATTTTGCCTTCCCGTTTGGTCTTTCTGTCGTTCTCGATTTTTTCACTTTTTATCTCATCTTTTGTCAGTCAGTCGGTTTGTGTGTTATTTTCGCAATTTTAAAGTTTGTTGCAAAAAAGAAGAGAAAGTCTGTTTGTGTTCTCAGTTTGGGCGTCATTTTGAATTTGTCATCTGTCGATTTGTGTTCGTGTGATTTGGTTTGCAGAATTTGACTTACAAATGTGTTTTGTGAAAAGATTCGATCTACGTTCGATTTACTATTTTGGATTCCTCTTCAATGCCTCTTTACATTTGGTGCATCTATTTTGACATGGCGATTTCCTGTCAATTGGTGTGATGTTTTATGTGTTTCAGGTTTGTTTTTTTTGTTCAAATTCAATCAACCGAAAATCAATAGGTTTCATTTGATGTGTTTTTTTTAATTAGTTTATTTCGTAACCTTTATCCAATGAAGATATACAAAGGTGTAGTTATAAAAAAAATCAAGTGTAACAAAAATCAAAGTCAAACAAAAATAGATTCTGATGAGTTCACATGATCAATGATAATATTATGATGAAGCTAATTCTCAGCCACAATCGAACTGATTCTCAACAATGTTGTACATTTTTAAGTAGGCACGACATGACCTACTGTCAGCACGATGATCACAGCCAAATAGCGGCTGTCCTCTTTGTTTTCTCTTACCATCCACCCAAGCACAATTGGAGCACTTCTCCACTTGTTCCGAACAATCTTTTGTTTCGTGTGGACCTGCACAAACCGCACAAGCCACAGCATTACGACAAGTTTGCTTAAAGTGTCCAAAGCGCTGGCACTTGAAACACCGAAATACACGAATATGTTTCTTCACGGGACAAGATGAGAAACCAATGCAAATCTAATTCAATTCGAGCAGTTTAGTATTAAGTTTATTGTCAACATCCACCACGACAAATTTTGAACCAAGTCGATCAATTTTTTCATATTTGACATTGAATTGACAGTCAGAATATTCTTCCATGCCTGGGTTTTGATCAAGAATGAAGCTAAAAATGTCGTCCTTTGCAACAGTCTCGTCAATACCAAGAATTTGAATACGAGGACTTCTCTTCTTTGGATCCGTAGCAGAAACAGAAACATTTCCCTCCACGGCCTTACAGAGAGCCTCACATTCATTCCTAGAACCACAGGAAATGACAACTCTGTTCTTAGATGTAAGTTTTTTACTGTTGATTCCGATTTTGTGATCTTTTAATATTTTGGGGTTAACTGTCAATTTGAAAAGTTTCAAGGTTTGTTCACTGTTTGACACAGATAAAACATCCTTTGGCTGAATGATGACAACATGTTTTGGTTTGGTTTGGGTTTGTTGTGTCTGTGACACTGCCTGTGCAAACGACCTACCGGCAATGACGGATGGCGATGCAATGTTTGGAATGTTGTTTACACAACTTTTTGCTTGATGAGTAAGCTTGCTTTCCAATGTCGAGATAATTTCATCATATTTTTTGGATTTGAGTTCCAGAATTTCTTTGTTTAAATTCAAAATAGTTGCTTGATTTAGAGTAGATGATTCTTCCAATTGCTTTAGTTGACAAGAACGTGCTTTGTTTTCGACCACAACCACGTCAAAAACAGTAACAATATTAAGCATTTCTGCTTCCAATGCTTTGGTGCTATTGAAGATGTTATCTTTCAGAGTTGAAAGTTTAGTGTTTCCATTGACCTTTTCAAGGGAAAAGAAATAATTGAGGAGTTTATTAATTTTCTCAACTGTTGGACGGCGGCTGTCAATTCGTTGAGGGGAAAGTAAGTTTGATGAAGATGATGATGACTGCTGGAAGCCTCCAGGGTTTCCAGGACCATCCATTATGAGTGTCGCACACTAAAATAATCCTCTTGCAAAGACGATTCTGATGATAACAATTTAAAGAAAATCAGATGAACGTAGATGAAGATATTAGCGATAATACGATGTTTAGAATGCAATTTTTTTTTCATTACGAAGCGACAAAAAACACGTCCGCTCTGTTCGGCGGCTCGATGCAAACTCATTTGATGTGTTTAAAGCCATTTTAATTATATTTTTTGGCATTTTCCAATACTTTTTAATATTTTTTTATATGATTATGAGTCTGGTTCGACTTGAATTTCCGTACAAGGTGATATCTTAGACTTCTCTTCCTCTCAGAAATGAATTTTATATTTTTCTTGAACACCAGATATAAGAATTTTAGATCTTGTTATTCTTTCTTCTTCTATGTTTAAGATAAAAATCAAATTGAACAACGGAAATTGTAAATATATTTATGCAAACAAACAAGCAAACCCATGGTCACAAGTCAGTGGAATTTAATTTGAATCAACTTTGAACGATAAGATAAAATGATAAATTTGTTTTGCTTCTCAAAATATCGATTACAGATTTTTTTGATTTTTCTAAATAAATAGATCTATAAATAGGAAATTTTTGTATTCAAAGTTAGATTTCTTTGAATCTGGAATTCATTTAAATTCTATACATTTTCAACATTTTTTAAGATTTTAAATTTAAATAATTCTTTCATTTTAAAATTGCCAAGCTTCTGGTTTTTTGGTTAGCTTACATAGTTCGATAGTTTCGTGTTGTTTTATAAAAGGTTTAAAGAATATTCTTAGCACACAAAGACTTATAAAGAAAATTTTTTGAAAAACTGTTTTTTTGCGACAAGTTTCTTTCCATTCACAAATGTTGTTTTTGTTACTAAGTTTCAAGAGCGGATGATGAATGCTAAAAATAATTTATTTATTAAGTTTCACAACATTACACTTATAACAACTTTGCATGAAAATAGAAAGTTTTGGTATTTATTAAACTCCAAAATGAATGAATGAGTGAAAAGAATGCATTTGTCTTGTTTATTTGGTTGTTATTATCATTTCATTTATTTCATCACTAATTCATCTTGTTAGGCTTCCTAATTTATGTTGTTGAGATGTTTCGGGATTTTGTGGTTGTTTAAAATGTTTTTCATACATTATAAGATAATCAAAATAAAGAATAAAATAAAGAATCTTCTGTGTAGAAACTTATTGTGTTTTCAAAAAATAATTCGTGTTTACGGGTTTGACAACTAGGAAACGAAAATTCAACTGAAAAAACAAGATAATTGATTACTCTGTAATGTGTGAGTTATTTTGGATGTCCAAATATCTTTGGATATCCTTACACCGCATTTATGAATGACCCGTTGAATTGCGCATGTTCCATAGTTTTTGTTAAAGTTTAAGATAGTATTGTGTATCAAATGGTTTATTTTATATTTTTAGTTGATTATTAAAATTTTTATATTACTTAAGAGACTAAAGAGTCAATTACTTCATGACTTTGAAAGTAAGACATCAATTTGGTTATTTGATCAGATACTTTTCTTGATCATTTTACTTCGATTTAAGTTATCCGTCCGACATGTACTTCATTATTGCTAAAGGTCATATAAATAATCATAAATTATTAAATCAAAAATAATTTCATTTTTTTTAGATTTTTTTGATCATGTCCAAAAGTATTCGTTATTCATAGCTAAACAAATATATGACCAAAAATTTTAGAAACTTTTTTTATTTCTCTTTAAGTTTCAGATATCGTGTTAAAAGATCGTCTAAATATCTTTATCAATTTGTTTGATTATCTTTCTGTTTATTCGTACTTTACTTAAATTGAATATGACTTAATATGATATTCCAAATGTATTTTAAATATTTAACAGTTTGCATGCTAAATCCTTAAAAAAGGTAAGATCAATTCCATTTAGTCTTTACAAGAAGAAAAAATATTTATGAATCTAACTGTTGGTCCATTTATTACTGTGTGCTTTTGTTTATTTATGAATGCTTGAAATATATTCGATAAGTTGTGTACGACCAACAAACTGAATGACCACCAACGAATTGAGTGAAGTGGACTGCCCGGACCATATGATTACAATAGAAAAAAAACATTAATATACAATACATTAATGTTGTACAGAGTGGTTTATTGGAGTAATTTCGAAAGTATTCGAAATGTCGGAAAAAGGTTGAAACTTATAATATTGCAGATCACTCTGTATCAAATGTAGATAATATGTTTTATGACTGTCCGTAAAGTGTAATTCACTTCCTGGCTCAGTCCTGTGTGAGTTTAATGATAATTTCAATGTGTACGTTGGAGATTCTAAAAATATGTGATGATTTAAGGAATTGGTCAAGAATCGGGTGTTTTATAAAATTAAAGAAACCCATATTTTTTCGCTTTTCTATATAGATCATAGAAGAATATTCTTGCATCGCCTTTGCGGTATTTTCATGTTCTTTAGGTTGAATAAAGTAGAATATACTTATTTTTCTTTAGTCTACATTTGCGAAGGTATAAATGTTTATATTGAATGAATAAATCTAAGAAAAATATTGTGATGTGTTTGTTTTGTTATTAAGATTTAGCACACTTTCTTATATGGATTTTACTTTTCACTACAAATCCTTCACAGAATATTCTCAGAGTGTGTGTTATCATTTTAATAAGAAAATCGACCATTTCGTTGATGTTTTTATTATGCAATGTGTGTTGCTTTGATTCGGGTTAGTGTTGCTATCTTGAGATTTTGTATACGAAAAGAAAGATGATTTATTGGGTGAATTTAAAAAAATATTAGTTGTTAAGTTTTTTGGAATTTTTAAAAAGAAAATTTATATTTTATCGTCTTGTATTGGACCGTTTTGCGAAATTCGAATATTTTGATTAAATTAAACACTCGAGCTATAAGATTTCACATGTATCATGTACAACGCAGACTTAAGAAGAATGAATAGTGAAATATATTTGATTCTACAAGAATATTAAATTTAGGGATTATTTTTTGGTGTAGGTTTTGAAACTTTTTGTTGCTATTTAGATAACAGGATATTTAGAAACAGAATTTAAAAATATACAATTTTCGAGATTAATTTACGAATAATGAAATATTTTATGTTTGTCTTTTTATTGATTAACTCCTTGATTTGAATTATTGAATGAAAAGGTAAAAATTTATGATATTAAACACTTCTCTAAAAATTGATTAAATCCAAACACTTGACTTATCGATTATTATTTTCTCTATACATTTTTTGCAATTCTGCTAAATTAAGTGTGTCCTGGACACACTGCACTTATAATTGCCAATCGATCCATTTGGAGATTGGAAAGGATTATTTCTGTAACTTTTGCTCTCTTATTGAGTTGCTTTATTTTTCGATAATTTACTTCTTATCGATTACTTGAGGACGAGTTAGCAATTGAATCGAAGTTTATTGATTTGGGCTCCATTTTTTTGAAAAATTCTTTTTTAAATCACAAAATTAGATTATTTTGAATTAACCCATTTAATTCAGCCCTATTAAATAATTATAAAATTGTGATTTTTTCTACATGAAATCAATTAATACAAATATCTAAGATATTCTAAGGAGTTTCAAACTCAAAATCATGCGTGGTTCCAAAGATTTGGAACGTCACGTCCGCGTGACACGAGGAGGCAAGGGCTATGTGTTGACTAATGTTGTTAGGAGTAGCTAATGCAAAGGGGTAGACAACTGAAAATTGAATATTTGCTTGTTTGTCATTTTGAAACAGATTTTATTATGAAAATAAAGCAAATTTATTGATTATTAGGTTTAGTGTGATAATCCCTAAAGCATGGATAAACACACAATGCCACTCTATCACCACATTTGGAACAAAAATATGATGAACTAGTTTTACATCCCGCTTGTTTACATCGGTTTCTGATTGTAATACCTTTATCATTGCGACCAAAAAAATCCGGAAGATGATCTCTTCCATCATATCTAATTTCCGTCGCTACTAAGCTTCCACCAGCGAAATGAGGGTAGTTGCAAATACGACGAGGAATCCCTGGAGTTATGAGAAGATAATATTTTGCAACTCTTCTTTTGAAATCCAAGAGAGGAATCTTCTCATCTGGAGCAGGACCAAATCGTTTGTAGAGAATCCAAGCATTATTCATTGCAACATCAATAAACCAAGACACAATTGGCCAGTACCACTTTTTGGCGCGAATATTGATTCGGTAGCAATTGACATTTTGATTCATTCGGTCAGTACCTCCCATAGATTTGTTATACTTCCAAATGAGATCTGGTTGGTCAATTTGAATTTGCTTGAGTTCCTTTTTGCACCAGCGTATCGGACGATGCATTTCTTCGAGGCCATAACAATTAGAAGCAACAGTAACCTCTTTGTTATCTAGCCATTTCGCCACAAAAAATCCCGATTCAGGCGAGTATACGTAGTCAACATCACCACGCTTTTTTAGTTTGCCCTCGAATTTAACACCTTTGGGCAATCGATTAGATCTAATGGTTCCAGTTGCGTAATAACCCATCTGCCTTGCATGAAGTAACCAAGCTTGGCTTGTAAATAGGTTATCTTGAAATATGCGATAAGGCAAATCAGGATATTTCATTCGTTTGAGCATTTCAATAAGTGGAGCGGTAGAACTTCCAAAGGCGTCTTTGAATTCTTGACTAACAAATGGATCATCTCCTTGGTACATAAAAAGATCGAAGCAATAGCCATCTGGAAAATTGCCGGCCCACGCTTTGAAACCCATTCGGATGGGCTTGCCAGGAATGAATTGCTTGCATCCATGCCTTCCAAAGTACTTAATCATACACTCGTCATAGTTCAGATGCAATGTATTAGGAAAGACAAATTTTCTAAATCGTTCAGTAAGCATTTCAATCAAAGGGCGAATTTTTCCAATATTTGTCTGTTTTGGATTCATTTGTGTTGTCAGCCCAATGCTCATACTTCATAAAATTGTCGAATAAATCACGCCGAATACTCTGGGAAATCGCTTGATTGTTTGTGTCGAGATCGTGTGACCAATAATCTCCTCGGCTCGGAACTCGATTATAACCAGACACAATGAGAACACCAAAACATTTTTTAAGTTCAGCAATTGAAAAATCTGGCGGTGGTTTGTTACAGAAACGAGCATACTGGTCTGTTTGAGTTTTAAGGTGTTTGAAAACTTCATCATCATAGAACAACTCGAATGCAGATACAGGGTTCATGTTGGGAATATCAAGTAGCTCGATGTCATCTTTCGGGAACACGTAATTTGTCTCAGGTGGAATTTGGCTTTGATCAATATCACGTTTTTCCCAGTCGGTATATTTGCGAGTTTTGAGTTCCTTTAGACATTCGGGTTCCACTTGAATTTCTTCAGCTTCCTCTATTTCATCAAAATCTTGGGCATCAAAATCACCGAATATTTTGCCATCGCACAGTTGAAGTGTTCCATTAGCTTCCAAGTGATTCGGCCCCAAATTTCTAATGCCGCCGCTATGATCATCATCCGAAAGGTCATCTTCGTCGGTATTATAACCGCATTCTGGAGGTTCGAGATATAAACTAGCCACAGGTTTTGTATGATCATCAACAATGCCAGCAATTTGAAAAATCGGGAGATTTTTCTTTTTTCCTTTCCCAGTTTCATCAATGTTTCGTTTTTTATCTTGCTGGCCAAGAGCAAAATCTTCAATTTTTTCAGCGGTATCTGAGTTTCGAGTGCGTTTTGTGCGAGGAGGCATGATGATTATTGACACACAGATTGATTTTAAATAGATTTGACAAAATATAAATCGATGTATGATGTGCACTTGAACAGGCAATGCAGGTGTTTACAGCAGAAAGGCTTGAACTCAAATGAGGTGTGCTCGTGGTTTGTTGTACTGAGGGGGCCAGGAAAAAAGTTATGCTTCCTCAAACTATTACTACATCTATAGCTAAAGTTTGGTAAGTGTGGGGTTTGAATAGCCATCAAAAATTGACAAAAATGATGAAATTTTGATGTTTCTAGAAAAAAGTGCTTTAGGCGCTATTGCAATTTATAACCACTTCTAACTGCTGTGCGTGCTTTTTCAGTACGTCTTATATGAACGGACCGAATATTTCTATACGTCTGCTACTCTCCTCGTGTCACGCGGACGTAACATAACAAATACATTGTCTTTTTTGATAGCATATCTCTAAATCCAATCAAATATTTGGATGTTATTTCAAATAATTTTCAATTACAATATGTTATTGAGATACTAAATGCAAGAATTCGTTTAAAAAACACCGAGAAGTTCACTTAAAACTGCTCCGTTTAAAGGTATACAAAAATGCCTCAAAATAGACTTATTTGAAAGCGATCTATCAAGAAATGAGATAAGAATCTAACAAATTGATTATAAATATTTATTAACCATAATGTGTAGATTTTGAAAATGCATAAAAATGTAATTTATTGCTTATAATTATTTTACCAGAGCGCGCTAAGTTTATGTAACGCGGGCGTGACACGAGTGGAAAAAGGGTTAACATTGTTTTATTTTCTATTTTGCAGATTTTGTTTTTGTTCATGCAACTTAATATGAAAATATTGAAATAAACCTTCACAAGAATCGATTATATCATTGTTCAGTTAATCTTCGAAACCTTTCAAAATGGTTGAAGACTGTGAAATGCACTCAGTGAAGATTGTGATGGTCGGTGATGTGCGGGTGGGCAAGTCTGCACTCATCAAACAATTCATCGCTAATCAACCGCCAAATGTAAGTGAAGTTTTAATTTGATTTATTAAAGCAATATTCTTTACGTCTATGTGGATTAGCAAAATGGTTAAAACACACAAAAGCAAAACAGCGAGCCTGCGGTTCTATCCAATTTTATAATTCTAACTATTTTTCTTATTAACATGTCTGAGCATGCCCAGCAGCTAAATATTTATCTATTAGTCAGTTAGCTAGTGGAATGAGTTTGCAATTCGTAGTAAGTTTTATCTCTGAGTTATTTGTTTTTCCTCTGGGGGCGTACTTTAATCACGTGATCAAGGGTTGGAGGGAAGGGGGTTTGGCAAATGATCACACATTGATCACGAAAAAAGTGAGGGGGTCAGATCAAATCCAAATCATCTTTTAAATGGCAATTTTCTTTAAAAATAGAAATAATTTAGCCCCTGCTTTTGAAGAATTTGGTGATGATCATCGAGGAGATATCAATGAGTCTATTCGAATCATCATAGTCTCCGATTATGAAGACGACACTGACATTGACGATACTAACTACAGTCAGTATGATCATAAATGATTGATTTGGTTTTGTTCTTATTTGAATGCCAATTTTGATTAAAATTTAAATGATTATCTTTAAAATGGCTTATTTATTGGAATGGGTAGAAATACGGCTTGATAAAAAAATGTATGCCTAGGGGGGTCAGGCCTTTGATCACGACCTGATCACATGGGGGATGGGAGAGTTCAAAAAGTCGATTTTCTTGATCACGTGATTAAAGTACGTCCCCGTCTTTCTTTCGGTACATTTACTCGGAAATTATGGAAAATTTTAACCATTCTACATCTCACTATATTAGATTTTACAGAAACGATAGATAGAATTTGTTCTTGTGCGCGTTTAGACATTCAATTCAAATGTTTTCCTCTGGTTTTCTTCATCATCTCAATATTCCATAAAAGAGACTCAAACACATTTTATATGAACTTTATTATAAGATAAAAGACAAATATTCTCACACACAGAGGCAACAATAATCATTTTGGGAACAAATGCAGACAGTTTTGTGAGTTTAGAAATTGATGAGTTGGAAAAGTGAACAAGTGACAAGTTGACGGCTCGCTATTGTTTAAGATTTATAATTATTTAAATTTGAATTTAACTTAAGTCAAAAGTCATTTAACGAATCGGTAAACATCAATTTAAGTAAAATTATTTTTATTTATAAAATTTGTTTCATAAATAATAAATCCCTTTCACTAATTGGAGGAGCGACCGAAATCACTCACGCTGAGCGAGCGAAGCGAGCGAGGTGTGAGTGATTGAGGGAGTGACGATTCGTTGCCAGACAAAAAGGGAATTGGGGCAATTCTTGTGTCCATTAATCCTCCGAAACTACTGCATGGATCGGTCTGAAAATTTAACTCAGTGTTCTGATGGTGGTCTAGATGTGCAGTGCGAAATAGCTCACTGTAGGTCAAAGGGTAACGGAGTTATGATTTTTTGAAAGTTTGATTTTTTGTATTGAAAAGTGTAGGGATCGAGGGTCAACATTGTGTGTGTTCCTTCGTGTCACAGCCAAGAACACGCTTTCCCCAGCACGCCCGCTGTGCGCAATGAAGATGCGCATTAGCAAGCACACTCAAATGAGTTGGATGCGGACCATTTGACTCGAGTGCAGTTGTGTGTGGATGTTTATTTCTAATTTGCTACAAATTTCAGCATTATTGCATAATCCTTATTATTTGTTATACTTCACACGAGTGATATTGTTGAACCTAAATGAATCTATTTGTTTAACCTGCAATTGTTCTTACGGATTGACATGTACGCTGTGCTCTTTGGCATCCCACTCTATGTGGACAGTCCCACTTGTTTTATTAATAAAGTGTTTTTCTGCTCGTAATTTGTCCAAAATTTTGAACCTAAAATAACTTTATTTAAAATAACCCTAAAATATTCCTACCTAACCATTATGTTAAAGCGAAAGATTTTGTGCATGAATACATGAGAGCTCAATATCATTTGGAATCAACGGAAATAAGAATAAGAGTTGCATCAATGACCATATTTGAATAAGGTGGTGTTCACTATCTACTGTCAGAGATGAGTGATGTTAATCGAGAATTATTATGTTGTTTAAATTGGTCCTTTGATTGCAATAATCTGCGTACTCAGGTAATGGTTTGAATGCGTGATGATAATAATTAAATGAATTAGATTGATATGTGAATTTTTAACTGTGAATTAAAAGTTAGAGTGTCTCGTCAATTAACCGAGAATGGTCCATCTATCTCATATGCATTAAATGTTACTAAATGATTTGTGACGTTTCACACACTCTCGCTCCGACTTTCATGCCAATGGCATTACCTATTTTTATTGATGATAGATATAATGTTTCAAAATGCCAGCTGCTGGTTCAAATACTAGTTAAATTATATTTCAAATTATTAATAATTTTTGTATACTTTTTCACAATCCCCCTCCAGATGTACATTCCAACCGGTTTCGACAAATATCCAGCCTCGTTCCAAGTTGCAGGCTGTCAGTACTATGCCACCATCTGGGACACGTCAGGTAAGCACAATTCTGTTTTATTTTTTTGTGATTTAAGATGATTTATCATTGAATATGACATGTTTATTAAATTTCGTTCATGCGAAAGCTTAGTTTTACAAAAGGTTTTAAAATCATTAATTTTGATGTTTAATTTCCGAGTATTCAATTATTAATTTGTAATTTAATTCAATATAATTTAATTGTTATCCGTTTCAAAATGATTGATCTAAAAAAATTGTTTTTTGTAAAACCCCATTTTAGAAAAGAAGACAAATTATAAATCTTTAAAATGTTATTTATCAGTATCCATTTCCTTTGTTCAGGTTCACTAACATACGACACAGTACGACCATTGGCCTACCAGGACACGGACGTTTTTGTGCTCTGCTTCCACCTTGGTGATTGGTATTCACTGCACAACGTACTCAACAAGGTCAGTTGCACTTTTCAATTATCCCAACCTTCCTTTACACGCTCACTCAAATCTTTTTTGATTGATCCATTAAAAATTCTTTATTAATATTTAATAATCCATGTATTCTTTTTCCCATTTCAGTGGTACCCCGAAGTGCGCAAGTACAGCAAAGCCAGCACGCCACTAGTACTCCTCGGCTGTCAGAACGATCAACGCATGCTCGACAATTTGTACGCTCCATTTCATGTGACACAACACGCTCTCACTGGTCACATTAGTCCACCAAATAATGTCAAACTTAGGACTGTCTACCCAGAGGAGGTAAGCGAGTTGCTTTTGAACTTTATAAATCTATTTTTGATTAAAATGAGTTGGGAGTCAATGGCTCGCTTACTTATTTGTAAGCGTAAACCGGCAAAGTTTTGTTCAACTCTATTTTTATCTCATGGCCATGTTGATGATGAGGGTATAGTGTGGGAGTTTAATTGTTAATTAATTACATTTTGATAAAAAAATGAAATGTATTTCTTGAAATTGCACATTAATTTGACAACAACAACAACAACAAATTTGCACAGAAGCAATGTACGAGACTCGTACTTTTACTGCCTACCTTTATACCTAACCAACCACCCACCCAAAATCAGTCATACATAATATCTATTCGGTAATCATAATTTATAATACCTAAATTCAGTATCTGTGCATACTCGTATATTTCTACCTACACACTCGCATACTTTACATTTTATGAATACATTCCAAGTAGGCTATAATTATGATTATCCTGAGAAAGCAACATCAACATTGAAAAATGTTAAAATTCCAAACATTTCTTAGATTACTATTTGCATTTAAATATAAGTAATCAATCATTAAAAATACTTTTTTGACTACAGAATTGATAGAATGAAAGAGGACTTAATTCTGATCAAATATGTAAAGATTAAAATTTAAGCGTTTGCGCATTAAACAACATTTCTCTTTAACGAATTTATTTTTCGAAATTAATTTAAATTTTGTTTGCAAATGACTTTATCACATAAAATACTCTACAAAATAAATTTTCATTTATATCTCAATAAATCACAAAATTAAGTTTCCTTTGAAATTAAACACTGTCATGTGTCCAATAGTTATGAGAAATTTTTGCCGGTCAATTAAATGGTCACAATAACTAAACCTTTTGTATCTTTATATAATTTACTATTTCACATGCTCATACACAACGAACTCGTATGTGACATATTAAAGTTTTCTTCTAAGTAGTAAGTTTCAAAATCTTCTTCCTCAAATTGAATTGAGTTCTAAAGTTGATGAGATGGTGGTTGATTCTTAGTACTTTCTCGCATGCTTGCTCTCATTGTTGTTCAATTGTATGTCTGTCTGTGTCACATTCTACTAGTGAGTTATAATTAGCATCATTTTATAGTCTTTTTCCATTGTACCCACATTGTATTGTACTGTCCATTCACCACCATAATAATGCCTACCACAAGACAGTATACACTTTGGTAATGTTCATGTTTGAGTGTATTTTTGATTTTAATTGTTAAGAAACCAATTGAGAGTGAGCTTTGTTACTAGTTTGTTGTTGTTTGTTTTATTGTTTTATGCCCATAAGGTTTCGTCATAAATTACGATATGAGTAATAATTCAATTGTCAATGAACCATTAACTAAAATGAATTATTACATAATTATTTAATCATTTAAGATTTATACAAGTCATACAAAATTGAGTAATTAAAAAAATAGAGTTGGTTTAATATATAATTTAAAAGTCATTTGAGAAGATTATAAAAGGTAGAAGAAAATTATGTGATTCATAATTATTATTTTAAATACTAACAAGTAATACTGTTAACTATTTAGACTCGCTCTCTTTCTCTGAATCTTTTAAAAAGGTACACAAAACAAAAAATTCAATTAAGCAAACCACACATCATATTCAGTTTTAAAATATTTCATATATGTCAATTTCATCACAATTCACAACCTAATTTGCCAGTATAATGAGTGCAAGTATGGGTGTTGATGAAAATGTGTTTGTTTGTCTATTTGTCTGATTGAGTCTTCTTCAACATTCATAAATTGACAGTTTTTACGCCTTCATATATTGATTTGCATATTTTTGTTTGCTGTTCGACAATTTGATTAATAATATTTTCCTCTTACTTTAGGCTATGGATGTGTGTCGACAGATCGGTGCAGTGACCTACGTGGAGACCTGTGCGTACAACCCCGAAACGGTCCAAGGCGCATTTGAGCTAGCCGCACTCGCTTCCAATGGTAGACTGCAAGCAATGCAGTCACAACACCAAAAGACAATTTCAAAGTCATCCAAATCATCCAAATCGCCAGATCATTACAGTCTCCTATCTCATAACCTCTCCCAGCACCTGTCCCTGTCCACCTCCCCCTCAGCCACCTTGTCCACGCTGAGTGGCAGTTGTACCTCCTCCCCAGGCAGCGACAGTAGCAGTTCGGTCAAACTGAAATCATCCACCAGTTCGACACATCTACTCACCAGACACAGGTCACTCTTCAAACTGAGAAAGTGCAAATCAAAAGGCGAGTTGGCTAAAATGAACGACGAGAAAAAGGGGTGTACCGTCATGTAAACAAACATTACTAATGTAGGCGAAGAAAAGTGATATTCTTGGTTGTGCGAGCCAATCTCAAATAGATTTTAGATCAACAAGTGGCAAAAGCAACAAGTAGTCATTGAATCAATATGAGAATCAAATGGACAGCAAACCAGTCAAATCGTTTGTTGGATGGATCTAATGTTTTGTTGGCTTATATAGTTTGATAATGCATAAAATCCGCGTCTCGAATCTCTTTTACTCGAATAATCATAATCTGTATATCCCCAACACATTTGTGTGCCACTACCATCACTATCACACCACTACCACCCCACTCAGTTCACTCTCCATTGCCCCAACTCTCCTCTCCACTCGTCGATATTTTCGTGTGCATCGATCGCTTTCATTAGTGCTCTTGCTCTGGTACAGTTCACATCACATCTCGCTCTGTTGCGTTTGACTTTGTGACTTTTTCATTTACGAAGCCAAAGCGAGGCAAACAAAATGCAATGCAGGAAAGCTCGATGAGTTATAGAAGTGCAAAATATCCTCTACCTCAACTCGCCTATTATATTGGTTAACTAAAAGTTACAATTACATTACATTTGATTTGTCAACATTATAGCTGAAACCAATCTCTTTTTCCCATCTCTACACAATTCTTATAAGTCAGAACCATCGATCTCAAGTTAAGCACGTTATTCCTTCAACAAGCTCACCTAGCAATGCGTCACTTCATGAATTGTAAAGTGACTGTGATAAAGTCTTGTTGATTAAATCTTTGTTATTTTCGATAATTTATGTTTAATTGTTCAATTTTTTAAATAAATTTGTTGATAAAATAAAGTTTATGTTTTGTTTCATGTTTAATAGAAAATGTCCATTTGATGGTATATTTTAAAAATAGTTAGCAAAACACATAAAGATGCAAACATATCCAATCGCTTCCCTCTTGTTGTGCACTTTGAAAGGTATGTCTCATATTGCATCATCATATGACATGCATGACATCATCGATTCGATTATATCTTATCATTTTGATTAGTTAACTAACTTATTGAATTACCATTTTGAATACGTGCAATTGTACATCAACATACCTCCAATGTCTATCTATGAATAGAAGCTATAGCGTATACGACGTCTGTCCATGGAAACAAGTCAATTGCAATCAGTCTTCATCATCAACACCGCGCTCGGGATTATTCACTCGCGAGTTTAGCACTCTTCATGATATTAGGGTAATACAAAAGTTTCTCTATACAGTAACCTTTTATACGAATGACCCAAAAATAGCGAAATTTACGCTTCTGCTAATAATAATAATCACAATGTTCAATGGGCATCGTTGCACTTTTTTTACGCCATCATCATGGTAATCAATAACAATCATTCAATTGATCATTCACTCGAAGACAAAAAGACAACATCATGTACGATGATGATGACCGCAGCAAACAAAATGAACATTTAATCGGATTTTAATTTGATATTAGACTTGAGATTCCACTCAAAAAAATAAAATAAAAATATGTATCAAATTTTAATATGTTCCATAAGTTTCTCAATTATTTTCAAATTAACACATAATTTTCTTAAAAATGCTCATTTATACTTTATTTAGTAAATGTCTTCAAATATACAACAAACATTCTCGAGGATGCAAAATAAAACACTAAAAATTCGTAAAAATAGAAAACAAAAGTAAAAAAGTAAAATCACGGAAATTAACGCACAAACCCACGCATCCATCAAACCTCTCATAATTCAGCGTAACAAGTGAAAATGAACATTAATTTCAACTCCTAGCAAACAACAAAATGAAACTAAAATTGGCACAATCAAACAAAGACAGAGGGGTTTATAAACTTGGCAGCTGTTTGTTGCAATTTGATTAATTTTTAGAAATTAAGAAACAAACTTTTGAAACAAAACTCAATTGAATTACACTTGAGGCACATCACAAAATGATTAGTCGATTGATCTCCTTTTGATTTACAAATTGATCGTTTCAGTTCAACGTTTTAGTCCACAAGGTGACCCAGTGATAAAACTGAACTAAACGAATGGAAGAAGCTCATTTCAAATGATAATAACGATTATGATTGATTTATTGTAGAGAGGAGGGAGACAGAGACATGATGCGCTATTGATTCCATTTGATGCGGTCTTTAAATGAAGAAACGTTTGATTATTAAATGATAATAAAACTAGTTTAAACGAAAACGAGAGTTGAAGTGTCTTCAGTCAAAAGTTTCAATAAACAAACTCAATTTTACATTGCACAATACCATCTTCGTATCATCGTGATCGTATCCTCAAACTCTGCCACTAATCAATCAAATGAAACAACAAATTGATGATTAAGTAGCCCACAAGTAAAAATACTCAAGTAGCAATTTATCTGTGAAGTAGCAAACAATAATGAGCATCGTTTAGAAGCTAAAATTTGTTGTTGCTTAATTAGACTGATTTATTGGTTTGTGCTTTCGAAAAAAATGAGAATGCACGGAGATATTAAGAGTGAATTAATTGGTGGCTATTAAAAATAGTTTTTACAATGCACTGGCTAATATTTTTAATGTCCAGTAAGTTTCTCTACTTTAAATGGGTTATCTAGTACGTCATTTATGAATTCATCAAATTGTTGAGAGAATTATCGATTTGTTTTTGAAGAAGTAACTCAGTAAAATTAATGACACTGACCAGACTGAGAACAACAAATGTTGAGTGTAAATGTGCTCGTGTTGTGTGTTATGGCGATTGCAGATGTGCGAGATTATTAGATTAGGTGGGGTGAGGATTGAGATGGATGGATTGGGACCTGACGTGAGTGCGCATGCGTGGGTGTCATTAGATTCCCAGTATTCAATTGCCCATTTTGTGTGCATTGTATCGCAAGAAATTTAACACTTTTATATTTTGGTTAGCATTTTAGATCTCAAGGATAAATCTCAAAACGATCAATAAATTTAAATTCGGCAAGGTAAATTTCCTTTTTTAAAATCGTTCAATAAAATGCTCAAAATATATTTAAATCCGCTTATTATGCTAAATTTAAAAGTAAGGTTAACATGCATTTCAAATATTTTTTTGTAAACAAATTCGAATTCAAAAACCTACAATTAAGCATGGAACTAGACAAAAAGTTAATCAGAATTTCCATTTAAATTTCAAAATAAAACAGACCAAACAGTGAGTGACTTTAATTGTCATTCAAATGTGAAAGTGCAAGTAACCGAAGCTAATTACAACTTGACTATTACAATACGAGTGAACGGTTATGGATGGAAAAGTATGGAAAAAGAAGATTTGGTGGAAAGTTGTGGGAAGTTGAGTGTACGAATGAATGCATCAACGATTCGAGTTGGGAGCCATAAAAATCAAATCAGTGCATTAGTGGGCGCCATCATTGCAATAACCATTCAAACACTAATCCATTTATATTCAATAAAACAGTTAATCTCTCATAACTACAGACTGTCACATAACTAAAGAAATTCTCTGAGTAAGTGTAATGATTCATTACAATAATAAATCACCCAATCTCAAATTCATATTCTTCTTCCACTCCAAAGACGAAAGGGAAACATAAAAAGGATTATCCTCTTATTTTATTCTTTTTGTGATAAAAATAATAAATACAGGGCGATTAAAAAAAAGATCATTAATTTTAATTATCCTGCAACAATGTAACTTTATTTGTGAAAAACGTTCACCCTATCTCATATCTTATATCCAAAAATATTCAAAAAGAAGTATGTATTTTATTATTAGAATTATTAATTATGAGCCATGTGGAGTCCAACATTATCATAATGAAGGAAAGTGCAATGTGAAAGTGAATGAAAATTGATGAAGATAAATAAGATGAAACGATCGAAAGAGATTGTAGTATGTCAAAAGTGTAAGTGTTGTATTTACTCAGCTGTGGTAAAAGAGGGGTAAAAATATTTTGAAATTAGTAATTTGAATAAGAAATTTAAATAAAAACTCTAGAAAATAAAAATCAGGCAGCAAAGAGCAAGAATATCATATAACAGACACTCGACAATCAATCAATTACATTTTTGAAAGTCACGTGATACCACAAATTACACAATTAATCACACATTTACTCAAAATTTATTCCGAAAAACTAGTAAAGTAAAATAAAATCAGTTTATTTCAGGAAACACCCTTGTTTGTGCACATTATGTAATCATTAAAAGTCACTTAAAACTCAACAATTCACATTAAATCATATAAACCCCGCAATATCTAAACTTATACCACAAATAGCATTACACAAAGTCGGTTAAAAGGCAAAAAGCAAAAGGTTTAATTGCTTTGTGAGTGCAATGTGAGTAATCCTATGCTAACGATAACTTCAAGTGCATTTTCTTGAATTGAATGTTAAATGATCAAGTGGACACTCACAGAGTGACACTGTGCAAGTCATAAATAGTGTTGTGTTGAGTCAAGTCGAGTCCATAAATTCGACTTCGAGTCATAAGCTTTCAACGATTGACACCGTCCGAGCTCTTCTAGTTTGCCCAAGTAAATCGAGTGCCAAACCCTATCCATGCATTTGTGTGTTCTTTTGAGTACGTTTCATTTCAATAATAATATCGATCGAGGAAAAGCAATACAACAAAATTCTATTCGCGACTGCCACGACAAGGGCAGGAAAGTATTTATGAATGTCTCAATGACTTTGCGTGTTGCGTAATCAAAGAGTTGAGTGCCAAACTAGTTTCGTTTTATATAATCGACTGAAAGGTGATGCTAATGAATTCGAGTATATTCAGGTACACGAGGAAATATGAAGGAATGGCGAAGAAGAAAGAATTGGACAAACAAGAAAGAAAATTTGAGGGTTCAATAAATTTGTGAAGTTAAAATTGCAGATAATTGGATGGAGAATTGTACAAGAGGGGTATGAGGATGATTGCGATCAAGTACAAACATGACATTCGACATTGAAGGTTAATGCAAAGCTGAGTCTAATGATGGACACTCAACTATATATTAGAGGCGAACATTTATTTGGCACATTTTCATATTCGGATTTTCCTGGATCACTAAAAAATTCTCTTGAATTTCCTAGGAATTTTGAGCTTAATTTCACCGAAATCCGTTGAGATTTAGATGAGGCGAAATGGATTCAAAGATTTGGAGGAAATAATTTAAATAATAAATCAATAGATGCATTTCCTCTATTAAAGTTCAAACAATTTGCGATAAGAATAGCAAATTTTCCCCACAAATACTTTGAACTTTGATTTAGTGAGTGACAGTAGGTTTGGTTGTTTGAGGTGCTTCACACATGTTTTATAGATCTTATCACAAAATTTCACTGATGGAAAATTCGCCAATTGAGTTTGTGGATCAAATCCTCTAATTGGCTGGTAAATGTTCACTGTGTGCCGATAATTTAGGTCTCAAAAATATATTTATGCATATACAATAAATAAGAACATAATAAATGATTTAATTAACAGTTGATTTATTAATTGGGAAATGCTTGAGACCGATTCATTTTGGTACTCCTTTCAACCCACTAACTATAGGATGAGATCTAAGGTTCCAATTCGGAAATATCCCGACAAACAAAATTGCAAATTAGATTTACAGACTAAAGATTCAACGCCCCGATACGCATTATTTCCCTGTTCGCCAATAATTTGATAGAATGCTGATTCTGAAAATTAAATTTGGGATTCCACCCAACTTGCCAATAAGAGGATAAGATCCATAACCAATTTGGGAAAACTTCCTAACCAATCATTTGTGGAATACCAGTACAATTTGAGATTCGTTTGTTCCAATAAACACTAACTACAATCCATTTCCACACTTCGAAATATTCAGGACCTGAACTATAAAGAATAAATTCACCATTTGTTTCGAATTTAGGTTGGTTAAGTATTTAAGATTTGAATATTTATCTAAAGTTGCGAATTCATGGAATATTGAGAAATTGATAGACTGTATGGGCATATTCTGGTAGAATATAATTGAGGGAATGTCTGGACTTTTATTCTTACTATACTTATTCAAAAAAGAAATTCATATCAAACGCATTAAGATATATGATGGTTGCTTTCTCTACAAACGTGTAAATGAAAATTACTTATTTGAACGTGAGAAATTTGCTATGAGATAAGCTAAGTTTTGCTCCTTGGTCACCTTTTATCAACCAAATAAATGTCTATGAGTCATTTTGAACAAGACTTTATGATTTTCTACCATAAAATATCCTAAATCTTTGAATCCATTTCGCCTCATCTAGATCTCAACGGATTTTGGCGAAATTAGGCTCAAAATTCCTAAAGAATTCGGAAACTATTTATGTACGATCCAGGAAAAATGAAGTTTCGGAAATGTTCACCTCTACTATATATATACCTGCTTAGTAAATAATGGATGAAAATTGAAAAAGGAAAGAAGTTTAAATTATCTGCTCAAAAAAGAGATGAGATGGAATCATAATTTAGCAGGCTCCTAAGTAAATTATGTAAATTGAATTAGGTTTAAAGAAAGTAAACAAACTCCAAGCGAGCCGGTTTCGTATCTCATCTCTCGATCTGTAAAATGATATAAGATATGTGAAATCAATCAATTAGACATTGACAGGACAAATTGAGCAATTGGTTTGTTTAGGAAAATTGAAATGATAGCCAAACACAAATCAAATAATTTGGTGGGCAGTTTCAAAGTTATCGAGTTAGAGTCAAGTAATTGGGAGATTGATATATTAAATCTAAAGGTCAATAATTTCAAAACAACCACAATAAGCACAATTCGTGACTGTACAAAAGTTCATTTATCAAAATTAATGGATTTTTATGAAGAAAAAAGTTAATCGATAAATTTTTGTGTTTATGATGAACTCACGTCTAAATCATTTCCCCCAGTTTTTGCGTTCAGAATATTGGCCTTAATAGATTTAATGGATTAAGGGGAAGATTCCTTGTTGACCGGTAAGTTATGTTAATGTCTGTGGTGTGTTGTAGTACGAGTTAGTCTAAGTAAACAATGCTAATGAGCAGAACAACAGAATGGACAAACAAACACGAACAAACATAGAAGACAATGTCTAAATATAACACAAAAATGAACAAATGAATACATGAATGTCGTGTGACACAATTAAGAATTAGGAGACGGGATGAAAAAATGAAAAAAAATGATGATAGACAAGAGGAAGGAACAGAATTACACACAAAGGAAATTGGACTAACCAAATGCGAACAGAACATAGTTTGGTTGACAGATTTGTCGAGTCAAGAAGTTGCAAAGTTTGTTACATAAAAAGTCAATTACACAAGCAATACAATCAGAATATTTCTCAAAATTAATCAACTAAAATCAATCTCAACATTTACTATAAACTTTTCTTTATCATCTCGTAGCCTAGTGTTGCACCTGATAGAATATGTAATTGACATGGTATAAATGTTATAATCGAATTGTCTCGTAGAATTAACAAAACTGAGAACAGAAAAGTTTCTGTTTTCAGTATCTACATCTACGAATGAATATTCTTACAGAAACTTTTATATCCACTCTATTCTATCCAACCCGAAAGTATCCATTTCCTTAACCCACATTTTTTTTCTTCTGGCTTAAATTGAATTTTCCAATACGTTTTTTCTGTTCTATCATCAACTGTTTGTCTTGTTATTTGTTTTTTGCTTGATTTTTCCACTCATTTATTTTTTGCTATCGACCAGACTCAAGTGGTCTGACCTTAATTTGGTTCGTTTTACGACAACAACATTGCATCAATAATAAATATGAAAAAAGAGAATTTCACACATAAATCAACCAAATTTAGCACAATTTGCACAACAATTTTATCGATAATTTCATCATAACATAAAAACGACATCAAGTCAAATTCGATTTTGGATGCTACATTTTCATAATTTGTCCAAATATTGCATGTCCTCTCAAGTTCAGTTTTGGTTGTTGTCCCTTCCTTGATTAGATTTCAACAATTGGGCACAAAAAGTCTCTTGTCCAAAGTTGGTCTCTCCCACCCCCAACCGAATTTGTCCAATTCAGCATAAAAAATGTGCATAGCAGTGTAGTGGACAAAACACTAAACGAACGGCCTTGACTAAAGCCAAGCAGATGTAACCAGGAAGTGCATTGGACGGTATATAGATCTGTATACAATAGTCAACATTGTATGATAGAGCGTTAGATTCTCATTCTCCATCCATCATAATCATAAAGTTCGTGTGTCATGAAATTTTTTTTTATATAAGAAGCGTGAAAAAATTGTCCAATAATAGACAAGATAAGGCGAAAATGGATGCGGAAATTTACAATTCACAGTGACATTAATCGAGATAACAAAAAAATAAGATGGGGGAGTAATCCAAAAAATAAATCAACGAAAAAATTGGACAGACAAAATTGCAACCATAGTCGTGGATTTTTTTATAAGGAAAACAAAAGACCCGAATACATTCAGAATTTTCTAAAAAATTACTTAAATATTAAAAACATTGAAACTTTCTCATAAACAAAGAAATAAATCTCAGAATTCATAAGAATAATATATATCCCATCACTGAATTGTAAAAATTGATCACATGTTATCGACTAATGTCCGGTGAGCACTCTAAAAGCAAAATTAATTTTTAATAACCAAATTTATACTTTAATTACGCAAAAAGAATGTTTTCTGAATATCATTACGCTCATCCGTGTGATAATCACATGATACACTCTGTAACCCAAACCGGATTTTCACACCGATTTACTAACTGTTCATTTCAAGGCTCGAATTAAACCTTGAAAGATAATCTCTAAAGATATGATATTTGTGCTAATAAAGTGAATAAATTAACATGATTAACAGTCGGGGTAGAAAATCGAGACTTGACAATCTGCAATCTAGTTAAAGCCTCACATATCAGCGGATCTTCCTATATCAAAAATATCCTTTCGTCTTCAAGATTTGTTATTTATAATACTTGAATAATAATCATGCCGAGTTTAACGATTTACGTTTAATTATAACGAATCAACAAACGTTAATCATTAAATCATTTTATTAACCAAGTCGCATAATTTATAAATCATTTTGAAGGAGAAATTCATTAATTTAAGATCGAACAAAACCTTTTCAATCGTCCAACGAAGCGAATTTATAAATAGAAATAGATCAATTTATATTTAATTATGCAATTTTGAAGTGATTGCATAATGTGAGGTAAACGATTTGTTTATTTGCTTGATTTGGTAAATGACAAGAGTAAAAGATTGACTCGAAAGTGTAAACTGACGCATCTTAAAGTTGATTTGACTGACAAATAGACATACACACGGATAAAGTGGAAATGAGTTTACTGGGATGAGTTGGTTGGAAAGTTAGAATCCGGTTCGTTAGTTTTTACTTTCCTAAAAGTTTAAACTTAAATCTACTATCGATCCTGTTACACAAACTCATCCTGATGCAATGTATGTCATATGTTTATAAATCAATGTGTTAAGCAACAAAAAGGCAGAGGCGCTTTAGACTTGTTAAAGCATTTCTAAAATGATCTCAAAGTGAAGTTGAACTTAACACGAATGAGTGGCTAAATAAAGCAACACATTATTTCTCGTTGCATGCACTTGATCAAGTGATTGACATGCAAACTAGTGAACAAACGTTAAGACCAACAAGACATAAACAAGAAAACGGTTGGATTGAGGCAAGGGGACTGGACTGTTCAATACAGAAGCTATTGATTGCTGCGTTTTGTGTCATGCTCAGTGCATGTCCAAGTTGACAGGCCAATTGGTCAAAAATGGCAGTTCATAAAATCTGTATTATCTTTAGATTTTAATTTCTTATATAAAATAAAATTGATTAAATTTAGATTAATCCAAGCCACGAACGTGACCAATGTCCATTAGGCACAGACACAGTCTCAACACAAAACCCTTTTGCCTGCATCATCTTCCCCAACCAATTCAATCGAGCCAATCCCAGACCAATCAAGCCCCAACCCAATCTGATCATCATCAACACAACACAAAGGCAACAAAACAAAATCGAAAACTCTAAACATAGAACGTCAAAAGCATTTACGTTCGAAACGAATCGATCTAGCAAAATTGAAATTAAATCGAAATATGATGGCTCAAATGGTTGTTCAATAAGTTCGAGCAACTGTCTTTTTTTATCAAGTGAATCAATTGTTCGTTTTTACCTAATTTTCAAATTAGCTACTGAATTTTGTGCACAAAAGATGACCATAGAAATCCAATTGACAAAAGAGAAAATGTATCTCGAGGGTCGAATGGATTAGCCCATCATCTACTTTCCAGGGTGTGTCCATGCACTGCACCTAACAATCGTGCACCAAAGTCATCATCCACCTCTTCTGCTCCTTCTTGTAATGATGATCTAGTGAACTAGTGAAATTAGAGCATGACAAACAAGACGAGGAGAAAATAGTGTAAAACACAGAGGAAACTGAGAGTTCACTGTTATCTAATGTACTAAAATCTCCGTAAAGTTCGGAGTTGAATAGGCCGATAACACAATGTTTACAAGAGCACAGAAAAGAAGAGTTCACTTTTCCATAGTTCACAAACAAAGTTCAAGTTATGTTTTTGTTTATACTCGAGTTTGGTGGTCAGTCAACTGTGAATGACAAATTCTCACTTGTTTTGACAAAAGAGGTACAAGTTTTAAACTCGAGATTGACGTCATCTGTGAATTCTAGCAAACCGAGTATAATTGTACATTTAATCTAGCACAACAAAAGTGCTATGTCATGTTGTGTTATTAGAATGCACAATCTGCATTCACCTCTCAAAATCGATCAATCATCTCACATTATTGGTCAATGTCTGCCTGTTCATAATAATCCTCATCAAAAATCGGTTCATTCGGTTCCTCCCTTCCAGTCCCAAGCCAAGTACACCATTTCAGCATTGATTACAGTAGTACACCTGTAATTACAATAATAAACAACACAACACTAACCCATAAATTGAGAGATAACCACTGGTTATGTACACTTCTGTAGTGAAATGCAACCAACCAGTAATAAACATTTGAAAACGATCAACATTATGAATCATAATTTATGAGGTAGAGTGAAAGGTAAGAATTGAGTCAATTGGTCATGAGAATTTGCAGAGATAGAGACAAATGTGCCTTTTTCCGTTACTCGCAAATCTTAAAAATCCCAAGTACACCTCTTGTTATCATGTTATTATGTGATTATCGACTCTATAGTTAGGGTGACCGTGATGAGTGAAGAAGTGAGAAGAAAAGAAGATCTTTCCACAAAAAGGTTCAAACAGATTGAGGTTAAGACATACAAGACTATAAGATTAAGTCAGTGCTTAGAATCGGAAATATACAAGGACAACTGATTGATGTTCGTTTGATTGAAACTTTACAAAAAGTTTGCGCTTAAAAAAATTGCATTGAATAAATTATTAATTCTATGGCGCTGAGTGATGGAGTGGTTGACCAACAATGATTCCAGATTATAAAAAATATTAAGATCTTACACTAAAACTAAAAGATTAGAAAATAGTTCAAAAACTATATTTATCAATCAAGATTCAAAAGATTGACTCACGAGTTTCAATACTCTAGAGTCTAATTGACATGTCGCACATGTAGAATACCCAATGGAATTTACAAGAGTAAATGATGTTCGAAAAAATCACAAATAAATTAACCAAAATTCAATAGCACAATATTCACTATGTACAACAAAATAATACCTCTCTAATTATCTCAGTAAAATCACAAGTCAATTTCATTTGTCGTAATACAAGAAGTAATGAGAAAGTAAGGAAAATTACTACGCTAATTTGCATACAAGAGCACGAACAGTGAGATCAATCACTTGACTAGTCACAACATCTTATAAGACGTGTACTGATTGATTTTGCTCGATGTTGTGATTGATCTGACTTGAATTACTACATCTGAGCATGTGTTGCTAAACTGTACATTAAGAAGAAGAACAAAAATTGCATATACATTTTGTTACTATTCAATTGGACACGAAAAGCCTCGGTTTTAATCCCAATCCGTCCATTCCCACAAACTTCATCATCAACCAAGCACAATCCTCACTATCCAGGAAATATCAAACACATAATCCCGATCGGTTAATCAGCAACAGCAACACCACCACAAACCACAACAATCTCCTTTGGATCAATCAATAATTGTGCGCCATTGCCAAATGCTGCATAATGATTGGGCGTAATGCAAATCCTCACTTTCATTGGCATATCTTGGCAATACTTTCTTCAATAAGATCACAAAGTACATTAGATAGATTATAGCATTGTGATGATATAAACAAATGTGAATATTAGGTGGATGCCATAGTTTCTCTACATTATAGTGGAGTCATTCAACTATACAGTAACAAACAGATAGTCTGGAATTTTTGTATTTTTGAAATATACTCAATTTATCAATAAAACGATAGACAAAAGAAAAAACAAAGGGGAATTACCTTTCTCAGAATATATTATCGAAAATTGCACCTAAAGTACTAATGTAGAGTGATGAATCACTGATGATAGGGTTAGGGTGAAATTTTCTGTGAACAGAAGAAAATCAATAGAAACAACAACTGATGACACTTTTTGTGCACAATGTGCACTCTTCATATTATGGTAATGATGTACAATGGTGAGAATAACTCAATTTGGATTATAGTCAAAGAGTAGTAGACAGAAGAACAATGAAAGTATAGACACGGACACTCAAGACAACATGTGGATGGAGACATATATTCTCACAACAATTTGGTGATGCAATTAAGGATAAAACTGTGGGGAGGAGAGTAGAAGATGATGATGAATTGTAGATCGTATACGTATACGGATGAATAGATGCGAGAGGATTATTTAATAAGAGTGAACACTTTTGAAGGAGAAATGAAGGTTTGTTGTATTTCCTAGTTGAGTTAAGAGAAAGGAGAACAATTGGACTAACAGTGAGGAGGTGAATAGTACGGGCAGAGGATAATGGAGAAGATATGATGCAAATTAACGGGTGAATTAATGAATGCTCACATTTAAAATAGATCAAACTAATTAACACGAAACAGAGAAAGTGACTGGCACTAACGAGACATGTAAAAAAGTAGGGAAATGTCAAATAATTTGATGATGGTGAATTTGACTGAGTGAATATAGTGCAAATGGTTGTGTTTGCGAGAGAAACGTACGAACATTCGAGTAAATTTCACTTTGGCTGTGATGATGAGTCGAATTTAAGAAGTAAAAGTTGGTAAAAAACGTAACTTGAGTAAATCGATTATAAATCTATGGAAATTGTAATTAAACTTGTGCACATGGCATTTATAATTTTTTTGAATGTTTCAAAATTTAAATCGACAAAATATTTTCCAATTCCTACACTTTCTGAACGCACTTTTCCCTTCCTACTATCTGCCTAGTCAGTATTTCCAATCATTATTCCTATCCACAAATTGAATTAGCATAATCCACACTAGGGATAGGCAGTTTGATTATTTTTACAAGGAAAACGGTTAAACACGATAAGAGTTTGTGTTTTGCGATAACAGTTTCGTTTTAGCGATAAGAGTTTGGGAAAATCGACTCACACTCGACGTGACAGTCATTCTATGTGGGGCGGTCAGGGGCACTGACAAAACGCTTAGAAACAAAACGATTAATCAAAGTCGATTCGTCCCTTTAATTAAAAGTCAAATTTTAAGTCGAATTATATAAATTTTTATCGTTTTATTAAAAAATGTTCATCTTAAGTGTAACATATATGTCCAATCAAAAGTTCCAAAACTCAAACTTCATTATAGCCATTTTCATCTTAACCGTACCCATGATCAGGAGATGCCACACCGATACAGCGATACCAACAGTGTTTTGGATTTGAATGATGATTCTAGGATAAGTGAGTGTGAATTCGGATAATTCTTAGGTAATTAATTCTGAATTAATTGAACCATGCCAATACGAGAACAATGATAATGGTAATCACACAGCTCATATGGACTGTGCACAGTGTGCAGTTGACCTGAAACCACAACAATTCAAGAAGTGATTTTTGTGTACGAAAAAGGTAAAATGATGTGCAATGTATGCAATTTGTCCACTGGTGATGATTTAACTTCTACTCAAATTCATCTCAATTTAGAGTAGCAGGAAGTAGGTGAATTTTATTCATCTTAATGTCCCCCCAAAAATATGTTACTATAGTATATACTATATCGCGATGGGGCACTTGTTTTCGTACACTTAAATATGTGTTCAAACACTACAATATTTTTAAAAAAGCTATTCTTGCACTAAATCCAAAAGATAAAGCTGAAATTAAGATTGCTCAGGATATAATTAATTCTGACCCTCAATTGCAAAAATAAATTAAATAAATTTAAATCTAACTTTTATTTTATTGCAAAAGAAATTAGAAGCACGCAACTTATCGTCATCGGAATCTATTGAAATTGTTTTGCGTGTTGAACGCAAATTAAGAGAGGTTTCCCTTGTTGATTCTGGGTTTAATTTTCAAAATCAATTTAAAATGGATATATTAGAACGATTTAATGATGTTGTTTTTAAAAAACAAAGATTTCCGTGCGTTTGTGTATCATAAAACTAAATGTGTTTTCCCTAAACCGATCGGTAGCATTTCTGAACCTATTGAACCTGTTTACAATGTTACTTCACGGATAGACTCTCAAAAAGTTGGAAATTACAATTACGCACTGATTGTGTCAGTTGTAGTTGAGAGATTTTTAAGCTTGTATAATAGAGGTGAACAAATTTTTTAGATTTTGATCATGGTTTGACACAACATTCTCTTGTAGGAATTAGGAATTTTCATGAAAGTCCGGTTTAAATCGGTTCAGATTTACATTATGCGAAATCGATCCAAAGATTTCGGGGACTTTTACTGAAATACTGATATGCCGTTTATGAATGCCCACAAATCGTTATGAACCTTTACATTTTATCTTTAAACTTGACAATTTTGTTGAACGGAAAATATGACTGTCACACTGTGACACTAACATTCATTGTTATCTTTCGAGTTATTGGGGAAATCTTTTGTCATAAACTTTGATAAAAAATAAAAAATAAAAATAGTGATGATTTTGTTTTAAAACAACTTCTTGTCTGTTTTCTGCATGTACCAGATTTATCAATTAAACCTTTCAAATTGAACAGAACTGAGCAAAAGAATTATTCGCGGATTTAATCAAATTTTCAAACCGAGTAATATAAAAAAAAACTGCAAAATTATGAAACAGAATCCTGTGATGCACTTGAAGGAATTTTAACTTGAGCTTGTAGAGAATCCAATGAAATTGGATTATACTGACTTTTGGTCTTGAAAATGTGATTCGTAGACCTTGAGAACATTGTTGTGCGGATTAATAAGTCTCGATTCTCGTCGGTGTATGCAACTTCTGACACTTCAGTAACGAGTTTCACGCATCGTTCTGTCGCCTGCGAGTGGCAGGGATACTCAGGCACTAGAAAAGTGGCCAATTTGTCGTCTGGGACTCCAACAGTGAGTGGCGGTTCATTCAACTGTGCAAGTGTCTTCTTGTCCCAGTCAACTAGGTCAACATAATCCTTTGCTAAGAGATTTACATCTCTTGGCGTTTCGTACCTTCGAACTGTTTTCTCGTTGGACCGGATTGAATTATCTCTTTGAGCTATATCGCTATTTTCAAATCCGCCACCTCTCCCACGTGATCGAGCACCTCGAGAACCTCTCCCACGCAATCCAACACTTTGGCTAACTCTCCCGCGCGAACCTCCACCTCGACTACCACGCCCTCGTGATCGACCACCTCGAGAACCACTCACACATGAACCACCAGTTCGAGAATTTCTTTTGGACACTTCATTCGCTTCCAACACAGAATCGTCACTTTCGACCAATTTAATTTCGTTCAATTTGTCTTGTTCTTGTTGCCGTTCATAGGCTCGAATTTCCAAAATCTTGTCGACCGCCTTTTGTTTGATTTCTACTCTTGAATCGGCAAGCATTGCGATGAGGACATTCTCGTGGTGAGCGTAGTTTGAGTTGTCAATGAGAACTTTCTCTACAACTGAACGGTACTCTGCAGGTAGAAATTGTGATCGACTAATCATGTTGCAGAAGTGAGTGGGTCCATTGATTCCAAGTGGCTTCTGCTTGATATCGAACCAAGTTGGTGCGTAGACTCGCATCACAAACTCGGTCAGAATTTGCACTTCCATTGGCGCAATTTCAAATGAGATAAACAATCTCAAAATTCTAATGGCCAAAGTGAGCCACCTCGCGTGGTACAGCGGACCAGGTTGTGCATCGTAGTATTCATCAGTTTCACCGGAAATATATCGACAGATTTGGAACAACATTTTCTGATCTCTACTTAGAGTTTTCAAAACTTCCTCAGAAATGTTTGGAAAGTAGTCAACATGGATGCGCTTGAATCTCGAATTAATTGGACGTTTCTCAACAGTTTGCAACAGTTTTCCAATTTCACCAGAAAAACAGTTCGGTCCACTCGTTTTGCTTTTATCAATTGCTAAGAACAAATGTCGTAACGGCAATTCATTGCAGTGAAATAAGCAAATTGATCGCTGAAGTGATCGCCCAAGTCGTTCTTCAAGCCTCCGGATTATGCCACGCCACTTGCCACAATTGGTTCGACAGCCATCGCAGTTGATCACTCGCAAATGGTCAAGTTTGATATTGCTGGATTCAAAGTTCAGAAGCATTCTCTCCACAGCAACATAAGCCTCCTATCAGACAAACGATTACAAGTACGTAATTTAAAAATTATTGGTTTAGTTTACCTTTTCTTCGTCATTATATTTACTTTTTCTTGGTCCACTTTTGGCGGATTCATCCAAAATTAAATTACCTTCGGCATCCTCCTGAAAGTTCATTTCATCGAGATTGAGCTTCGAGCCATTAGTGCCATTTTCTTCAAGAGTTTTCTTGCCAGGAATTGTGATGTGACCGAGATATACCACATCTGTGCCAATCAATTGAGTCAAGACGTAATGATTCTGGCGTACGGTCATTGGAATTGTCTTTCCATTGATCCTAACCATCACTTTAGTCCAATCCACTTTCCCGTCAAATGATAAGATTACTAGTGGAGTTGCAGTCTGTAAATCTCTGGTTCGAACCAACTGGCGAACACAATTTCTCGCTCTCACCATTCGCATTCGATCAATCACGAACGTTCGATCCAGATTGGTGATGAAGCCGAGTGAAGTCAAGAGAGCGTTGGCCAGAAATGCTGCAGCCGTATCTGGGATTCTGAAGCGGTCACACTCGATGGCATAGGGAAGTAAATTGATATGAATCTGTTTTCCACTTGGTAAACGACAATTGGATTCCAAGTTGGATCAATTGATTCATTATCGCTCGTATCATTCTCGTCATCACTTTTGCACATTTCCTTGAATTGCGCTAATACTTCAGGATCAAGTCCAAATTCATCAATTCGGTCAACCCAATTAAAAATTGGCTGATTGTCTTCAAAATTTGGTTTGGATTTTTTCACTGGTAGAGATGCTGAATTGGACTTTCGTTTTAGATCCATTCGAAGTGAGAAAAGTTGATCCACTCTGATTTGGAATTGTTCAAATTGTGTCTGGAATCGAGGTGATGGGGTTTTCGGTTTATAACTTTTCATAATTTGCTGGCAACGAACTTTCTCTTCAATAATTTGTTGTAAAATTTGCTGAGCCAGTTTCATTGGTTCAATTTGGTTTTGATATTTCTCGATCAGTTCGCATGCAATTTGATTGGCCACAATCTGATCAGATGGTTCTTTTTTTTAACTTTTGTTCAAGCTTGATTTGAGTCTGGACTAAAGGAAAATATCGCATGATATCCCTAATGGTTGGTAATTCGGTTTGCAATTGATTCGGTTCACCATAAACAAAACCAAGTTGTGACAAGTATGATTTGACGATTTGAGCATTAGTTTGGGTAGATGATGTTCTTGCTTGGTGATTTGGTAGGTCTTGATTGGTTGGTTGGTTTGTTAGTTGGAAATGTTCTTGTTCAGCGAGTTGGCCATGTGTAGTTGGGGATGATTTAGAAGGATTCATGATTGGGTCAACAAAATTAATAGTAATTACACGAAAAAATAATACACAAAATAATTTCAAAACAAAACAATCAAGTTTATTGGCAAGTCAACAGAAGTTTACAAATTAAAGACATAAATTTCTCCTAAATAACTCGTAAGTGATAACAGCAAGTGTCGCATATCTTTCAGAAAAATAATCAAGTTTAAAGATAACACTTAAAAGTTCAATGACAATTTGTGTGTGTTCACAAAAGGTATATCAACTATTTCATAAATGTCCCACAAATCTTTGGATCGATTTCGCATAATGTAAAACTTAACTTATTTTGATCGGACTTTCACGATTATTCCTAATTCCGTTAAGAGAATGTTGTGTCAAACCATGAACAAACAATTCAAATATCTAAATTTTCGTGTTCGCCTCTATTGTATAACCTAAATAAACTAGTCCTTGCTGACAATCGGCGTAGATTTATACCAATAAATATTTAAGGTTATATTATTATTTCATATAATTTTCATCATTTTAATACTTACAAAGATGAACTCTTAACTAAAAAAGATAAATCTATATAAAATCGCAATCCAATGTACGATCCAGTGGTGAGCGATAGTGATGAAGACGATAAAGATTGGTTATCTGAAACTGAAGAAGAAGAGTCAGATTATGAGTCTGAATATTCAGATTCAGATTTTTGAAGACGACGAATTTGCAGAAGACGATTTTTGAATGAGTTGTATTCCTAAATCACCAGCCATTACCATCTGGCATCGACAGCTCGTCACTTTTTCCCCCATCTAAACCATGGGAAAACTTCTGGGACTCTGGACACCGGGAAGATGTTGACCGATTTGGATGAAGTTTTTTGTTTTGTCTTCAGTAGGCCAAAATGCAACTACCTAGCACCCAGCCGGTCCAAAATACACAAGTCGGTGTTATTCGGCCCACCTTATTGTAGACTTGAGCCACCTGAGCAAAGAGGTTTTGCAAATTTAGGACTAAGATATTGACTTAACAGTTGAATTGAACCAATTGTGTGTTGAGGAATAAACGAAACTTGCTTAAATTGGACGATATTAATGGCAGAATATCTTTGTTAAAATCAATTATATTTTGAAAGTCAATATTCACTATTGAATAGTTTAAATGCCATGGCACATCAACATTTTCGATATTCACAAAGCGACGAATCGACTCACTTTGATTAATCGTTTTGTTTCTAAGCGTTTTGTCAGTGCCCCTGACCGCCCCCACATAGAATGACTGTCACGTCGAGTGTGAGTCGATTTTCACAAACGCTTATTGCTAAAACGAAACTGTTATCGCAAAACACAAACTCTTATCGTGTTTAACCGTTTTCCTTGTAAAAATAATCAAACTGCCTATCCCTAATCTACACAGTGTGATAACATCAACCCTGCCTGAACATTCGTTTCAACACCAAAGTGGCGATACTCAAAGGCAATCATCAAAGGCGCCTTTCATGTTTCCCTGTCAAGTTTTATCTACAAAAAAAACGATGTTTGTTCTTCTTCTTCCTGCTTGCAAGACAAGCAAAAAAATTTCTCTCTATTGCATTTAAAAAGTTGTGATTGTAATTCTGCCAAATTATTATCATGATCAGTACGAGTAAAAACAAAAGTAATATTAGTAATATTTTCCCTCAATAATTAAAAGTCTCCGATTTGGCCAATCATGTTATTTTTTTGTTTCTACACTTCATCCTTTTTATGCCCAAATCCCCAATATGCGTGATAGTGAGTCATAACATTCAAATACCTACCAACAAATTGTTCGTATAAAATGCAAGTCTGTTCAGAGTCTATATCTCGTTGTTTAGACTGCTTGTAGTGCAGTAGTAGTAGTCCAACTTGTTGCTGTTGCCAAGTGTCTTCTTTCATTCACATCATCACTCGCAATCGATCAAATGCAATTGAACCCTTCTCACATGTGTTCTCTCACAAGCGGAAGTTGTTGTTTATGTTAACTTGAGTCTAGTGAGTCTAGACATGGTCTATTTGTGATATTGTGACATATTTCAAGTACATTAAAGTCATAGTTGAGATGATTTGGCTTTCACAGGAAATGTGTTGCTTGGAAACTGAAGGAGAAATATGTGCGAGCTGAGATGTACCCAAAGAGATAGAACTTGGTTCGAGAAATGTGTGGGGTCGATGTCATGGGTGAGTGAGCCATCAGTTGTCATCATGCACATTGATTGACAAACTTTAGTCGAGCAAAAAATCACAAAAATGCATTCAATTTTTTTTACTATCAAACTCCTCCAACATATTTCAAATATTTGCCTAATAGATCAATTGACCAGTCAAACTTATTCAATTCAGTCAATATCTCAACCTTTTAAATTGAATTACTGCCAGACACAAGTCCATTCACTGAATTACACTCTTTTGTTGACTGTAGTGCATTGACTTAAATGACGAAATGCATTGGCATTAATGCAGATGCGAGTGTTTGTGGTAAAGACTTACTTTCTTAGCATGTTCTTTTCTTAAGTCGATTGTGCATTTGCGTGTGAAACAAGTCCATAATTACCCAGCAAAGGGCCCTAGAGATAATTTTTGTATGAAAGAGGTGTCGAGGAGTTGTTCAGAAAGTTTTTCAACAATATTAATAAACAAAAATCTATTAACTCATTCCATGCGACCCTTGGCACGGGGCTAGATACCGAACGGTGCAACCGATTGACTTGAAAATTCAGGAGCATGTACTTCAAGATGGGGGAATTTTGGGAAAGGTCCTATTTTGTTCCAATTGGAACTTCGGTGAGAAATCGAATATACGTGTATTTTTTTATTTGTGTAATCGATTCTACTCGTCATTCTGAACATTTTGATATATCACATGCCTGTGAAAATATTTAAGAATCCACCGGAAATCCTCGATCCAAAATTTCAGAATCCAGTAACATGGTACCTGGATACCAGAAAATGTGTTTATCTTATTCTACTGGTTCTTCTGAGAATTTTGATGTATCATATGAAGCATTTGGTCCACGGGAAGGTAGTGAAATGAATATTTGAAAATAAATTGTAAAAATGTCCATGTAACCCGATTAGGGCACGCGGACTCCAGTTGCAGTGTATTTGTAGAAAAGCTAATTGGTAGGGTTAGGATATACCAAAAGTGGACATGTGATACACCAAATTGACCGTAACGATGCAGAGAACAATATGGCAGAATCTGTTTTAGGTCCTAGACCCAAATGCTGGCTAGGGCCTAGGTCCAAATGGACCAAAATTCAAAAATCAGGTAATATGGCAATGTAACACACCAAATTGACCGTAACGATGCAAAGAATATCACGGACTGATCTGATTTCGGTCCCAGGCCCAAATTCTGGCTAGGGCCTAGGTCCAAATGGAACAAAATTCAAAAATCAGGTAATATGGCAATGTAGCACCTAATTGAATGTAACGATGCTGGGAACAAAATGAAGTAATCGAAAAATAATTTTAAAATGACTCCTAGACAATTTACACAATTGTTTGGTCAAAAAATAATTTTAAAATGGACTCTAGACTATTTACCACAATTGTTTGGTAGAGAAATAATTTAAAATTGAACTCTAGACCATTTACCACAATTGTTTGGTCAAGAAATAATTTAAAATTGAACTCTAGACCATTTACCACAATTGTTTGGTCAAGAAATAATTTAAAATTGAACTCTAGACCATTTACCACAATTGTTTGGTAGAGAAATAATTTAAAAATGGACTCTAGACCATTTACCACAATTGTTTGGTAGAGAAATAATTTAAAAATGGACTCTAGACCATTTACCACAATTGTTTGGTAGAGAAATAATTTAAAAATGGACTCTAGACCATTTACCACAATTGTTTGGTAGAGAAATAATTTAAAAATGGACTCTAGACCATTTACCACAATTGTTTGGTAGAGAAATAATTTAAAAATGGACTCTAGACCATTTACCACAATTGTTTGGTAGAGAAATAATTTAAAAATGGACTCTAGACCATTTACCACAATTGTTTGGTAGAGAAATAATTTAAAAATGGACTCTAGACCATTTACCACAATTGTTTGGTAGAGAAATAATTTAAAAATGGACTCTAGACCATTTACCACAATTGTTTGGTAGAGAAATAATTTAAAAAATGACCCCTAGACCATTTACCACAATTGTTTAGTCGAAAAATAATTTAAAAATGGACTCTAGACCATTTACCACAATTGTTTGGTAGAGAAATAATTTAAAAATGGACTCTAGACCATTTACCACAATTGTTTAGTCGAAAAATAATTTAAAAATGGACTCTAGACCATTTACCACAATTGTTTGGTAGAGAAATAATTTAAAAATGGACTCTAGACCATTTACCACAATTGTTTAGTCGAAAAAATAATTTAAAAATGGACTCTAGACCATTTACCACAATTGTTTGGTAGAGAAATAATTTAAAAAATGGACTCTAGACCATTTACCACAATTGTTTGGTAGAGAAATAATTTAAAAATGGACTCTACAGGGTGGCGCAAAAGTATTAGGACACTTTTCTTTTGAGCATATCGAAAAGATTATCTCATGTTAAAACTTAAGGCATAGTTTATCCTTTAGGCATCGTTAGTACCTTTAAAAGCCACTACTCAATTTGTCTCAACTCACTTCCGTTCCAGAGAAAATGGACCGGATGTAAAAAAGGAGGGTAGTGGAATTTGAGCACATTTTGAGCGAAATAAAATTGTTTTATGTCAAATCCTTTTAGAGTATGTCATTACCTTTCCAAAACGGTATCAAACTCAATAATCTATCAATCCGTTCAAAAGATATGGGTAAATTACGAAAGTCAGTCGATAACAAAAATTCTGGTCATTTTACAAAAAATTAAAAAATAGGTTAAATTGTAAAACTGATATTACTATCGTGCTCAGACGAAAAAGGCACTGCGATTTGATACCAAGATTGTCTAAGATTGAATAAGAGATAATGAGATAAATCGTTGATTAGAAATCAAATACGTATGTATAGCTATTCAGTAAACAAAAGCGACTATTTTGACCAAGTTTACAAATGATTTTACCACTAAATCTTATCAGATTTTTACTGTAATTTTTTATGCGAGATCTACATTGCACGCTGATCAATTTCTGAATTTAAAAATGCAAATTTCCATTGAATACCGGAAGTTCCATTTGGAAATGATATTTCCGGAAACGATCCAAATGGAACTTTTGAACACATATCTCGATAGGGGTGCTAGAGGTGAGTACCCATAAAAATTTTCAGTCCTGTAAATTGAGTAATCTACAAGATAATCCCAAAATGACTCGTTTCTGCTATTTCAACTCATTTTAGTGTGAATTTGATTTTGTATCTTGACCGTATCTTTTGAACGGATGGATAAATTAATGAGTGTGATACCGTTTTGAAAAGGTAATAATGTACTCTAAAAGGATTTGACATAAAACAATTTTATTTCGCCCAAAATGTGCTCAAATTCCACTACCCTCCTTTTTACATCCGGTCCATTTTCTCTGGAACGGAAGTGAGTTGAAACAAATTGAGTTGTGGGTTTTAAAGGTCCTAACGATGCCTAAACGATAAACTATGTCTGAAGTTTCAACATGAGATCATCTCTTCGATATGCTCAAAAGAAAAGTGTCCTAATACTTTTGCGCCCCCCCTGTAGACCATTTACCACAATTTTTTGGTAGAGAAATAATTTAAAAATGGACTCTAGACCATTTACCACAATTGTTTGGTAGAGAAATAATTTAAAAAATGGACTCTAGACCATTTACCACAATTGTTTGGTAGAGAAATAATTTAAAAATGGACTCTAGACCATTTACCACAATTGTTTGGTAGAGAAATAATTTAAAAAATGGACTCTAGACCATTTACCACAATTGTTTGGTAGAGAAATAATTTAAAAATGACCCCTAGACCATTTACCACAATTGTTTAGTCGAAAAATAATTTTAAAATGACCCTAGCCAGAATTTGGGCCTGGGACCGAAATCAGATCAGTCCGTGATATTCTTTGCATCGTTACGGTCAATTTGGTGTGTTAGATTGCCATATTACCTGATTTTTGAATTTTGGTCCATTTGGACCTAGGCCCTAGCCAGAATTTGGGTCTAGGACCGAAATCAGATCAGTCCGTGATATTCTTTGCATCGTTACGGTCAATTTGGTGTGTTAGATTGCCATATTACCTAATTTTTGAATTTTGGTCCATTTGGATCTAGGCCCTAGCCAGAATTTGGGTCTAGGACCTAAAACAGATTCTGCCATATTGTTCTCTGCATCGTTACGGTCAATTTGGTGTATAGCATGTCCACTTTTGGTATATCCTAACCTTTCCAATTAGCTTTTCTACAAATACACTGCAACTGGTGTCCGCGTGCCCTAATCGGGTTATATGAACATTTTTAACAATTTATTTTCAAATATTCATTTCACTACTTTCCCATGGACCAAATGCTTAATGTGATACATCAAAATTCTCAGAAGAACCAGTAGAATAAGATAGGCACATTTTCTGGTATCCAGAGACCATGTTTCTGGATTCTGGAATTTTGGATCAAGGATTTCCGGTGGATTCTTAAATATTTTCACAGGCATGTGATATATCAAAATGCTCAGAATTGCGAGTAGAATCGATTACGCAAATAAAAAAATACACGTATATTCGATTCGCCACCGAAGTTCCAATTGGAACAAAATATGACCCGTCCCCAAATTCCCCCATCTTGAAGTATATGCTCCTGAATTTTCAAGTCAATTGGTTGCACCGTTTGGTCTCTAGCCCTGAGCGAAGGGTCGCATGGAATGAGTTAAATTAGGAGGGAATTTATTAAAGCCACTCTATGTGGCCCATTGACCTTCTCCATCTCCCATTCACTCTGCCAAAGTCTTCTTTACCCCCTTGTCGGTTGTCAAAGGAGGGCAACGTGCACAGACTGGGTCGTAAGGTTAGTAATGTTTGCATGTTTAAACGAAGGCGACACTTGTTGCCATACGAACTTACAGACAGACAGGAATGTGCGTGAACTTGTTGTTGTGGTCATTAACAACATAACCCTCTCCCCTCTAGTCCCTTTCTCCCTCCACTCAGTCTCCCTCAAACTGCCATTTCAAAACTTTCCCTTCTCATATTCAATTTCCAGTGAAATCAATTTGCATTTAATTTTACATTGAAACATCACTCATTTTGTTTGTGTAATTTATTGAATCACGATTGCCTTGCTTTTGAGCAAGAGATGGCCGAACAGTGTCATGTTACTGTGAGACAAGTACAAGTAAAAAGATTATAAATAAATTAAAACGTTGAACGAAATGACCAACATAGAAAGTAAGAATACAGGGTTTCTCAATCTAACTTGTCAAATGAACGATCAAAGTCGTCAGGTCCGCAACCAAAGTCGTCTATTCTTCAACCTTTCTCGTCACACCCACAGTATCCAAACTCGTCACTCGTTCAATCAAACTCGTCACTAAGCCTTATGTTACGCTGTTTGAAGCAGAATACGCACAAAGTTGAGTTAGATCTTAAATAAATTGAAACCCCGATTATCTACAATTTGTTTTTTTGTTTTTTTTAAATTTTTGCATATAAATGTTACTATCCAATCGTTAATTCATTTTGCTTTGATTTTTTTGAAAAACTACTAATTGTTAATTTTTATTACAATTAATCAGTTATTTTATGTATTCTGTTTTTCATTGTTTATTTTCTGAATTAATTTTCAATATTCCTGTTTTATTGTCTTAATAATAATTTCTTTTTATTATTTTAATACTGTTTTGCTTTTTATCAATGTTCAAAGTAGCACAACAGTCTTAACGCGTTTAAGGCTTAGTGACGAGTTTGATTGCGCGAGTGACGAGATTGGATACTGGGGGTGTGACGAGAAAGGTTGAAGAATAGACGACTTTGGTTGCGGGCCTGACGACTTTGATCGTTCATTCGACAAGTTAGATTGAGAAACCCTGTATGAGCGTGAGGGGTCGATGCTGCAATGGTTACTTTTGAGGTTGTTCTTGCCTACATGACGTCAGTGGTGCAACACTGCCAATTACTAATTAGCTTGTTATGACTGGACTGTACTGTGTGTTGTCGGTATGCAACATTCACCGGTTGCTCAGTATGGTGTCACTCTTGTGGTCAAACGCAATGCACAGGTAAACAGTGAACGATTATTCCATTGAAAAACGTGTAACCACGAGGAAGTAAACGAATAAGCCGAAAACTGATTCAATCAAATGTCACAAACAATGATCATCGAAACAATCAAATTGTTTTGGTCTTAGTGTAAGATGATGATGCTATTTTAGTTTCGGGATTTGCGAAACAGTACTAAGAAGTCGGCTATTTGTTTATTAATTTGTGATTATAAATTCTGTTATGTCTCCTTAGGGTCTAGGCATAGCTTCATTATAATTACGTATTGCGGGGCAATATTATTACATGCACAATGTAACAAATAGAAAAGTGGGAACTAGTCCCCAATGGCGATTATGATTTTCGTGTTGTTACTGTTCGAGACCCTAGGGTCTCATTTGTGAGATTAGAATTGGTGTTTAGTTTGGATTAGATTGTCATAAAGTTTGTTTGAAATTCTGTGCAGAATTTGAGTTGATGATCGAAGAGGAATTTTGTGAATTGAAAACAAGAATAAATGTCGGCAATTGGCCTGAAAACGTTTGATTTTACGTGTCAAACGCACAATACATCTCGGTCAGGTTCAGGCCAATTATCGTCTTTGCCTTCTTCACAGTCGCAAGACTACCTGCAGCTTTTCTCTTCTGCTTCTTGTTTTGGCGCTCGGAGGCTTTTAGCGACTATGATCGAGCGAATTGACCCCGACCAGACGACGACGACCGAGTGAACGAGTTTGGTGCCTGCACTGTTCGAGTGATCAGTGGCACTTGGTCAGTATGTTCTAAGGTCTCGTATGTTTCTCTGGCTCACATACTTTTGATCGCTTTCCCTAGAAGGCACAAAGTACTACAAACTAACATTTCACGTAAAGTGCACAGCACAACACATTCAACAAAACATTAAGCCACTTTGCACAGTCAGTGCACTATTACCTGTTAAACTGAATTCAGTACACACATGTCCAGACAGTCTAGAGCACACAGAACTAGACCACACACTCGAAGAACATCAATAAAAAAACAAAGTAACGAAACCAAGTTCTTTCTAAGAACTAGGTAAGAGGGAAAAATAAAACACATTTATCGGTCAAATGGACATTTAAATAAAAAGGTAAAAGTCGAATAGTGTGATGAAAGTAAAGTAACTATATAACCAATGAAGCGTTAATTTGCACAATTTTCACGATATTACTAAGTAGAATGTCACCAATAGGCTGTACTTGGTCTAACTTGGATAATTGACACAGAAAGACGTTTAATAAGTATATGAATCCATTAATAATTATTCCATTAAATTTACATAAGCTTTTTGAAACACCAAATATTTCAAAAATAAATATCATTTTTCAGCATTTCCAAAGTAGAATATCCCACTACTTTATCTTCTAATTCTCACTAATATGTTCCAACTTCAAACATGTAATCCCACAATTAGAGGATGCTGTTTGCTCAATATGTCGATACAATCTTTTCGATTCACTGAACAACATTTATTAGGTTGCTCAAAAATTTCTATTATCATTAACATTTTTATGGACATTTTTGAAGTAAAGTAACTTTTGAAAAAAAATACATAATGATAATAATATTTTTATCAAAGAGTATTACAAATTAGTGATGCGCAATGTCTGAGATTGCACAAACATTAAAAGCATAAATGATTTACTACTCGGATTATTGTGCATTCTATTTTGGTCGTATTGATAATAATAATCTACATTGGACTGGACGAGTAAGTGAATTAGTCACACTCGACTATTAGCAACTGATTGAACAGATACGAATCAATTGATTTGAAGGGATTAGGACAATTTGCAGTTGAGCGACTTAGACTAAGTGGGCATGGATTACTAAACAGATTGTTCGAGTTTTGAGCCTAAAGGGTAAAACAGACAAAAAAATAGAAATAGAAATTCAATGTGACACATTGGACACTCAGACATTGACCAAATTAGAGACGAGATCAGAGATTAACCATTTATATATGAACTTAACTACCGGGTGGATTTGGTGGGTTCAATCAAAGAATTTCATTATATTTAGCAAAAATTAAATTTTTAAAAAGCAGGGAGAAGAGAAACTTATTGAAATCGACTTGATATAAGATAGAAGAAAGGTACAAAATAAATTGGCATTCCATTGACTACAAATGGCGACGACGACTCCGATGGCCGAAGATTGTTCAAGAGATAGGGAGCGATAAGCACTTACCTTGATTAAGTCACTTAGATTTCTTACTTTCTTTCGTATCTTTCGTCACAATCTAATTTAAAGTTTTCGGGATCACTTCAAAGAACACTTACTGCCAAGAAATCTTAAGATCAACTTGATTCATTGACAAAAAAATTAACAAAACTTGTTTTAGATTATTTTTTAGTCAAATTTCTACTGACTAACTAACTAAAATCTAACTATCAAAAACCGTGGGCTGAGCGATCAAAATCGTAAATTAATTTGTTGATAAAAAATTGAAATGTGATATTCGGATAAATGAATTCAATGAAAGATGGTGAATTTGAAAACGGTTAATTTTTTAAGTGTCAGGTAATTATTAATAAATAAGCTTTCCGATAAAATCTACAAAAATATGAAATGAATATTTAATAACCGAACAACACAAAATTACACATCTCCAAGTTATCTCCGAAAATCATCAATTACTTCACTAAACATTTCCAGTGCACATCTCAAAATATATTTTCTTCACAAATGAACTCACAACTCAATTGTCAACTTAATTTGAGTGCACATTCACCTTAATGACCACCAATTAATTCGCTCCTTTTAATATCTTTCGTGCATTCCCCTTTTCTATCTCTAAAAGTACACAATCCAATAAATCAGTCTAATTAAGCAACAACAAAAATCATCGTCTAAACGAATCTCATTATTATTAGCTACTGTACCAGACAGATTGCTACTTCATGTGGCTACTTTAATCATCAATTTGTTCTTTCATTCGAGATACTAAATTGATTTATGCATGGCAGAGTTAGAGTTTAAAGATGCGATCACGATGATGAGAAGATGGTATTATGTAATGTAAAATCGAGTTTGGTTTTGGAAACTTTTGACTGAAGACGTTGGACATTGTGATTATAAACCGATACAAAAGTTTGGACTATACGGAAATGTTTCATCATTGCGCAAATAACCTTTGTCTAATTGTCTATTAGTAATAGACAAGAGCAACAACAAAAACCATATTTATTTTTATCAAAACATTTATTTGAGAATTAAGCAAACAATATTATAATCAAATTAAAAATAATAAAAATTAAACAACAAGATTCTATCACAGTCACTTTATTCAATTCAAAGAGTGACGCATTGCTTGATCTTGTTGGAAAGCATAACGTAAGCTGAACTTGAGATCGAGGGATTCTGAATTATAAAACTTAAAAGTGTTTTGCTGTAAAGAAGATATTTACAAATCATATTTCTGTAATTTATAATATATGAAACTACTAATATGATGACCCTAAACAAGAAAAGTTGAGGTAGAAAATATTTTGCTCTTCTTCGAGCTTTCCTGCATTGCATTTTGTTTGGCTTTGTTTTAGGTCTTGCGTGATGTTTTTTTACATGATTGCACACGACTTTTTCTCGTCGTTCATCTTGGCCAACTCTCCTTTTGATTTGCACTTTCTCAGTTTGAAGAGTGACCTGTGTCTGGTGAGTAGATGTGTCGAACTGGTGGATGATTTCAGTTTGACCGAACTGCTACTGTCGCTGCCTGGGGAGGAGGTACAACTGCCACTCAGCGTGGATAAAGTGGCTGAGGGCGAGGTGGACAGGGACAGGTGCTGGGAGAGGTGTTGGGAGAGGAGACTGTAATGATCTGGAGATTTGGATGATTTGGATGACTTGGAAATGGTCTTTTGGTGTTGTGACTGCATTGCTTGCAGTCTACCATTGGAAGCGAGTGCGGCTAGCTCAAATGCGCCTTGCACCGTTTCGGGGTTGTACGCACAGGTCTCCACGTAGGTCACTGCACCTATCTGTCGACACACATCCATGGCCTAGAGAAAGAGAAAGATAAAATATTGTTAATTATCAAATTGTCAAAAAGTAACGAAAATGCAAATTAAAATATGAAGGTGTCAAACTGTCAATTTATGAATTAATTCAAAGATGATTCACACACTCAGTCAGACATATAAAAAACCAAAAAAATTTCATCAACACCCACTCGTTCTCATTTTCTAATTGTACTTGTAAATTAGCTTGTGAACTGTGATGACATTTGTCATATATGAAATATATTACAACTGGAGATGATGAATTTTGCTAAATTGAATTTTTTAATGTACCTTTTAAAAGCAACGAAGACATGAAGTTTTAAGTTTTAATAGAAAAAAATAAATCAAAATCACATAATTTTGTGTTAATCTTTTATAAACTAGTATAAATGAGCAAGGTAATTTTATGAATATGAAATTAAATCTAGATTTTTAAATTACTCAATTTTGTATGACTTGTATCAAACTTATGATAAAATAATTAAGTAATAACGATTGAATTTAGTTAATGGTTTCTTTATAATTGAATTATGACGAAACCTTATGTACACAAAAACAATAAAACAAACTTAACAAACAAGTAACAAAGCTCACTCTCAATGTAGCGCACTTTGGTTTGGTCCATAATTAAAATTTTACTGCCTGAAGAAGTACACTCGAACATGGAAATAACACAAGTGAATTGTCTGGTGGTAGTCATGATTGTGGTGGTGAATGGACAGTACAATACAAAAATGTGGGTACAATGGAAAGAGACAATAAAATGATGCTAATTATATCTCACTAGAATGTAGTACAGACAAACAATTGAACAACAATGAGAGCAAGCATGCGAGAAAGCACTAAGAAACAACCACCATCTCATCAACTTAATAAAAATTCAATTTGAGGAAGAATATAAAAAAGATATTAAAACTTACTACTTAGGAAAAAATTTTAATATGTCACATACAAGTTCATTGTGTATGCGCATGTGCAATAGTAGATAATATAAAGATACAAAAGTTTAAGTTATTGTAACCACTTATTTGACTCTATTTATTAACTAATAAAAATATGAAGAAGAAAGCACTCGATTCACATAAAAACTTAAAGTGTGATTCAATATAATTCAATTCAAGTAAGATATAAATAGAAATTAATTTGTTTGAGTATTTTGTGTGATAAAGCGATTTGTAAGCAAAATTCAATTTAATTTCTAAGAGTAAATTTTAACAAGTTAACCCAAACGCTTCGCGTTCGCGGCGTTTCACTCCGCTCACCGCTCGCGTTTGTGGTCAACTTGTTAAAACCCGCCGCTTGCAGCGGCGGGTAGATCCTGTACAGGGGCGGCGGGAGGTCACTTTTTTCTGCCACCGGGCAAGGTCGGCAAGGTCAAATGGGGCGGCATTTGGTCTAGCAAGGGGGCGGCAATCGATTCCTCAGAAAAGGTGCAAAAGGGGTACCAAGGTAAAATTATTGAAACACCTGATCCGGGCAAGGGCGGCAAAATCCCTGCACCGCCTCTGATACTGTAGAAACATTTTCTTTTTAAAAGCAAAACATTTTTCTATATTCTGGCACAATTGAAGGCTGTGGATATTTCTCTTCAAAGGATCAGACAAAATCATATGCATACTGCTATTTCCATTTATGTTAAGTTTGTCCATATCTTCAAAATCTTATAAAAATCAATCTTCTGACTCTGATTTGTTCAATTTGTAGTTTATTTTTATAGTAAATAATTTAAAAATTCTTGGTTTTAAATCAGTAAATCTCACACAGAGCTCGAATAATACAATGTCTGTGTGAAATGCACTATGCAATGCATAGTCAACTTCGTATTGAAAACTGCTAACTGAATTCACTTCTCGTCATTTAGACTATTGTTCATTTTAGACAATTTCTTAATTTTTCGTAAATATTCGCAAGTCAAACTCTTAGGTTTCCGAATTTGTGGTGATCATTCTGCCAAATGCAGCATTCTGTTATACCATGCAGCTGAACATTTAGTATTTCTAAATAAGTAAACTTGGGTTATTTAAGAACTTTGTAATTTATATTTCTCAGTCGAAAGCATTCACTAAGTGTCACTGTAACTCTCAAGATTTTAAAGAGATTTTTTAATTGGGTTTTCGAGAGAAAGCAACCACAATTTGGTTACGTTTTGTGAGAGCTCTCTCAAAAGAAATCCAAGATTTTATCATATTTAGAAAAAATATTTCAGAAAAAATGAGGAAAACATTTTGAATTAAGTGGTGGTTAATTTGTGGTCGACATATGTCAATGGGCCCATTGTATTTCAAACGCAAAATTTCATTTTGCGTTTGAACCTCATCATCTCATTCATTCTCAAGACGCAACCACCATTGCTGGTGGACTTGACCGAGCCCTGAACCTTTGAGCGTTTGAACCTTTTCCTCCTAAACCAGTATACCGTTTTTCAAGCGATATATTAAATTAAAGGTAAATGTATGATCTTGAGAAATGACAATCTGAAATTTTGTACTTTATATATTTTAAAACGATATGATCTCAAATGGCCAAAAATAGTGTTATTTATACATTTGATTGTAAATTTGCTTGTACATTTGTTTTCTTAACTCATCTCAAATAAAAAAATCAGATTTTGAGTATTCCATTGGATTCTGTGTTAAAATTTATATAAGAATAAATTTTTTGTTTTTAAAAGTATTTCAGGTAGTTTCTAAAAGAAAATATCCAATCGAATGTCTACTTCTACTGTACATTGTACAGTGTACAATGTACACTGTACATCTACCATCAATCAATCAAACAGTGTACCAGTGAACACACAACCTCGCCTGAATTTGTAAACCTCTTCGTCTACTAAAAAAAACACATGCGCAGTAGCGACCTGTCAAACGAAACAATATACTGGTGGATTTTCACAAAACTTGAAGCTGGGAAAGTTTCCGGAATAGTTGAAAAACTTCCCGGAAACTTCAATTTTTCAAAACGTACCTGGGAAAGTTCCCGGAAGTTTTCAAAAATATTTCCGGAAACTTTCCCAAATCTATGGATCAATGGTCATAACCATGGATTCTATCATCTTTCTACTGCGCATGTCCGTCGTACCTTCCACCATGCTTGTGCCCGACACGACGATGACAACCACGATTTTCAAAATTACTTTAATGTAGTTAGATTAGATTTCCTAAAGAGAAATTTGGTTTTATGCCCAAGCTCTTAAATTTTAATTTTCAAATACTTTATCAAAAATAAATCCTCTGTTAATCTCACAATCGGCATCCAAAAAACAATTTTCAATGATTGATTACCCAAATATAAATGCAAATAGTAATCTAAAATTTTTAAAAATTTTAAGGTTGATGCTGCTTTCTACGGATAATCATGATTATAACCAACTTGGAATGTATTCATAAAATGCGAAGTATGCGAGTGTGTAGGTAGAAATATACGAATGTGCACAGATACTGAATTTAGGTATTATAAATTATGATTACCGAATAGATATTACGTATGACTGATTTTGGGTGGGCGGTTGCATATATGCAACCTATATGCCTATAGGCAGGGAGTAAAAGTACATTGTTTCTGTGTGAATTTGCTGCTGTTGTTGTTGTCAAATTAGTTTTAATGTGCAATTTCATGAAATGTATTTCATATTTTTATCAAAATGTACAATTATTCAATAATTAAGCTCCCACGCGATACCCTCATCGATAACATATGTTCACGAGATAAAAATAGAATTGAACAAAATTTTACGGGTTTACGCGAACAAATAAGCCATTGACTCACAACTCATTTTAATCAAAAATAGATTTATAAAGGCACACGCTTACCTCCTCTGGGCAGACAGTTCTGAGTTTGAGATGATTGGGCGAGTCGATGTGAGTAATGTGACCGGTGAGCGCGTGTTGTGTCACATGAAATGGAGCGTACAAATTGTCGAGCATGCGTTGATCGTTCTGACAGCCGAGGAGTACTAGTGGAGTGGTGGCTTTGCTGTACTTGCGCACTTCGGGGTACCACTGAAATAATGGGAATGATAACGGAAATATTACAAATTAATAAAGCAATTTAGTAGGTCAATCAATCAGAAGATTTGAGTGTGAGGGTAAAGGAGGGTTTGGGTAATGGAAAATTTTAACTGACCTTGTTGAGTACGTTGTGCAGTGAATACCAATCACCAAGGTGGAAGCAGAGCACAAAAACGTCCGTGTCCTGGTAGGCCAATGGTCGTACTGTGTCGTAGCTTGGTGAACCTGAACAAAGTTATATAGAATAAGATTCAATCAATTCAAAATTTTTCGGTTTTACTCAAATTGGATTTTACAAAAAACTTTTTTTTAAATTTAGTAAACATATTTAATGAAAAAACATTTGTTTTTAAAAACCTTTTTATTAAGATCTTTTTGTCAATTTGTAAGATTGCATTTCTTTCTTTTTTCTCTAATTTTGTATATTGGAACAATTCAATTCAAAATGCAATTCGTTTCAACATCTTTTAGTGTACACTTCACGAATGAATCAAATTCCTCTAAATATATTCTCAAAATATGCAAAAAGAGCTAAAATCGTCAATTTAAATATAATAAAATATTAAATTACTTGGAAATTAAACATCAAAATTAATTATTTTTAAACTTTTTGTAAACCTCTGCACGGCATAAACATAATTTAATAAACATTTTAAAGTCAATGATCAATAGTCCTAAATCACAAAAAAATAAAACAGAATTGTGCTTACCTGACGTGTCCCAGATGGTGGCATAGTACTGACAGCCTGCAACTTGGAACGAGGCTGGATATTTGTCGAAACCGGTTGGAATGTACATCTGGAGGAAGAACATGAAATGGAATCGTAAAATTATTAATAATTCGAAATATAATTTAATAAAAATTCGATTTCTTTAATATTTTGTCATAAATAAAAATTGTACAACTGAAAATTAAGTTTACCGGTTCGTTAAACAACTTTGGATATTGTACAATTCAAAATGAAATAATCTTAAACAGTAGCGAGCCATCTAATTGTTCACTTTACCAACTCATCCCGTCCAATTTCTAAACTCATAAAACTATCCATATATTTGTCAGTTTATTCCCAAAAGGATTATTGTCGCCTGTGTGTGTGTGAGAATATTTGTCTTCCATCTTATAATAAAGTTCATATAAAATGTATTTGAGTCTCTTTTTATGGAATAAACAGATGATGGAGAAAACCTGAAGAAAACATTTGATTTGAATGCCTAAACGCGCACACGACCAAATTCTATCTATCCCTTCAGTAGAATCTAATGTAGTGAAATGTAGATTTATAATTTTGAATGGATGGAAAATTTAATATGAATTGGTAGTTTTGTTGGGTGATGAAGATTCTAACAAGAAATCTACCGCTATAAGGTTTGATGAATGGTGGTTCATTATAGAAATAACTTAAAATTGAGATTGACTGTGAAAAATATTAATTTTTAAGTTCACCTTGTATATCCAGATATAGAACGACTAACCGAAGAATAAAGTTAATAATACTAATAAAATAAAATTAAAGTTAGCAATGGTTGGTTTTCTTAAGTTTTTGTCGGTAAAATTTTCCATAATTTCCGAGTAAATGTACCAAATTAAAAATGAAAACAAATAACTGAAAGATAAAACTCTCTTGGAATTGCAAACTGATTCCACTCGCGCCATGAACAAATAGGTAAGTAAATAATTAACTACTCAGACGTATTAATGAGAAAATTAATTTGAATTCTAAAATGGGATAGAACAGCAGGCTCGCTGTTTTTGTTTTAGTAGGTTTTAACCATTTTATTTGTACACTTTGGCATCACAAATACGAATGCTTAAATTAAAACAAATTAAAACTTCACTTACATTTGGCGGTTGATTAGCGATGAATTGTTTGATGAGTGCAGACTTGCCCACCCGCACATCACCGACCATCACAATCTTCACTGAGTGCATTTCACAGTCTTCAACCATTTTTGGAAGATTGGGAGATTGACTTGACAAATCAATGATATTTTCGATTCTTGTGAAGGTTTATTTTTAATATTTTCATATTAAGTTGCATGAATAAGACCAAAATCTGTAAAATAGAAAATAAAACAATGTCAATTCGAAATTAACTGATTTTGTTATAAAAAGAAAAAATATTTCCTACACAAATCAATAGAGCACAAATTAATAAACTTCTATCAACTACTAACTAATCGAAAAAAACGAATTACTAAGAGAGCAGAATTTACAAAAATAATCCCTTAATGCACAAAGCTATCCTTATTGCACGATCATTTTTTGCATTATTGCTATCAATGTTTAAACACAGTAAAAATCAGAAAAGTCAAGATAATATGGTTAAGTTCGATATGCATATTGAAGTGTTTGCACAAGTATTGTGTGACCGTATCGACTATTTCCACACCAAAACAGAGTAGAAACAGGGGCCCACACACCACACTCACGTAAGTAGAAATAGTCGCATCTGTTTACACACAGCAAAATCTGGACCTTTTTGTCTCAAATCTCAGCAACCAGATAACCTAAAAAGCTGATTTTTGGAATCCTACGGTTTTTGATGGGGTGGAAAAGGTGTGCCAAGTTTGGTTGCTGGGGGTGCAGTGGTTTCTTCTCCCAAGCCTGCAACAGACAGACAGACAGACAGGGTGAAACTATAAGTCTTCGACTTCGTCTCGCTAAAAACAAGTGTTTGGATTTAATAGATTTTTAGAGAGAGCTAAAATACCATAACTTTGACACAAAAAACGTAATAAATTTTTACCTTTTTATTCAACAACCTAAACAATGGCAATTAATTAAATAGCATAAACATAAAATATTTCATTATTTGCAAATTAATCTCGAAAATTGCAAATTGTTAAATTCTGTTTCTAAATATACTGTTAAAAGATACCCGAACTGGTTTTCCAAACAAAAAAAATATCCTGTTATCCAAACAGTAACAAAAACTTTCAAAACCTACACCAAAAAAATAATCACCAAATTTAATATTCTTGTAAATATATTTCACTATATTTATTCTTCTTAAGTCTAAGCTTTGTCCATGATACATGTTAAATCTTAAGGCTCAAGTGTATAATTTAATCAAAATATTTGAATTTCGCAAAACGGTGCAATACAGGACGATCTAATAAAATATAAATTTACCTTTAAAAATTCCGCAAAATTCAAAAAGTAATGTTTTTTTTAAAACCACTCAATAAACCATCTTTCTTTTCGTATACAAAATCTCAAGCTAGCAACACTAACCCAAATCAATGCAGCACACATTGCATAATAAAAACATCAAAGAAATAGTAGATTTTCTTATTAAAATAATAACACACACTGAGAAATAGAATATTCTTGGAAGGATTTACAGTGAAAAATAAATCTATGTATGAATGTGTGCTAAATCTTAAATAACAAAACAAATACATCAGAATATTCTTCTTAGATTTATTCATTCAAAAAAAAGCATTTATATGTTCGCAAATGTAGACCAAAGAAAAACAAGAATTTTTCTGTTTTAATAACACGAAAACACAGCAAAGGCGAAAAAATATTCTTTTTTGGATCTATACAAAAAAGCGAAAAATTATGGTTTTTTAGATTTTATAAAACACCCGGATTCTTGACCAGATTCGTTAAATTACCAAAAAATATTCTTAGAATCTCAAACGAACACATTGAAATTATCATTAAGCTCACAAGACTGGCCAGGAAGAGAACTATACGTTACGGACAGTCATAAAACTTATTATCTACATTTGATACAGAGTGATTTGAAATATAATGGTTTTGACCTTTTTCTGACACAAAGAAAACATTTAAAATTATTTTAATAAACCACTCTGTACAACATTAATGTATTGTATATTAATGTTATTATTAATTGTAATCATATGGTCTGAGCAGTGCACTCAACTTTATTCGTTGGTGGTCATTCAGTTTGTTGGTCTAGTCAAGATATCGAATATTTCAGGCATTTATAAATAAACAAAAACACACGGGAATAAATGGACCAAAAGATAAATTTATAAATATTTTCTACTTCTTAGAAAGTTTAAATGGAATTTATCTTACCTTTTTAAGTAATTGAATTGTAAACTGTCAATGTGCTAATATCTTAAACTTTAACAAAAACCATGGAACATAAACAATTCAATGGGTCATTTATAAATGCAGTGTAATAATATCCAAAAATATTTGAACACCTAAAATAACTCACACTTTGAGTAATACAAAGAAATAAATTATCTTGTTGTTTTCTGTTGAATTTTTGTTTCCTAGTTGTCCAACACTTCAACACGGATTATTACATATAACAAGAATCTTTGGAAGTTTAATAAGTTTTTAGATAAAATATTCTCTATTTTATTCTTTATTTTGATTATCTTATAATGTATGAAAAACATTTTAAACAACCACAAAATCTCGAAACATCTCAACAACATTAATTAGGAAGCCTAACAAGATGAATTAGTGATAAAATAAATGAAATAATAACAACCAAATGAACAAGACAAATGCATTCCTTTCACTCATTCATTTTTTGGAGGTTAATAAATAACTTCAAAACTTTCTATTTTCAAACAAAGTTAGTTATAAGTGTAAATGTTGTGGAACTTATTAATACATATAAAGTTATTTTAGCATTCATCAACCGTTTTTGAAACTTTGTAACAAAAACAACATTTGTGAATGGAAAGAAACTTGTCGCAAATTTTCAAGAAAATTTCTTTATAAGTTTTTGTATTCTAAGAATATTTTTTAAACCTTTTCGAAAACTACACGAAGCAATCGAAATATTTAAGCTAAGCAAAAAACCAGAAATTTTAAAATGAAAGAATTATTTCAAATGCAAAAGAAATCTCAGTTTGAATACAAATATTTCCTATATTTAGAATTATTTATTCAGAAATATTAAGAAAATCCGAAATCGATATTTTGACACGCAAAACAAATTTACCATTTTTATCTTATCGATCAATGTCGATTCAAATTAAATTTGACTGACATGACACGGAGTCGATTGATTTTAGATGATTTTTCAAACAAAAAGCAAACAAACCATAAGCCCAAAGACATCACAGCAAGTGCCAGGAAATCGACGTGTCAAAATAGATGCACCAAATGTAAAGAAGCATTGAAGAGGAATCCAAAATAGTAAATCGAATGTGGATCAAAACACATTTGTAAGTCAAATTCAACAAAAACCAAACCACATGAACACAAATCGACAGATGACAAATTCAAATTGACGCCCAAACTGAGAAGCAACACAAACAGACTTTCTCCTCCGTTTGCAGCAAACTTTAAAATTGCGAAAATAACACACAAACCGACAGACTGACAGAAGATGAGATAAAAAGTGGAAAGGAACAGAAAGGAAGACAAAACGGGAAGGCAAAAAGGCAAATGTGCGACAGAAATTTAAATAAATTCTCAATTTCCTCAAAGACACACAAATATTTGACAAAGCATACAAACCGAAGTGAATGACTGCAAAGTGTGCGAGTGCAACACACGAGAGATAAATCAATTTGAGGTTTGCATTCATTACAAGTTCAAAATGTTCAAAATGTATAGAATGTTACTTCGTATTTCACTTGTATAATTTTTTATTGATTAATTGCGAATGTGCAGAAATTTTTCGCAGATACGTGTCTGAGTGAGTGCACTAATAAGTCAAACTCTGTCAAAAGTAGTATAAAAGGAAGCAAAACAGGAGAAGAACACATACAATCTAGCATTCTAGTGGCGGAATTGCTACAAAAGAAGAAAAATCGCAGCTGTGACTGAACTTTGTTTCTAATAAATTTTCGTTGACTTCTATCTCCCTCTCGGTTTGGTTGCCTTGACAGTGGAGACAGTCTGAGGTTACACTCCTCAAGTAACCCTCCAATAGTTTACGTAACGACAACTATGTCTTTCAATGACGCTAATAAACAGAAACTTTTGTCTTTATCTAAATTTCCCTCTTCAACAAAATTGAGAAAACACGATTGGAATGTGTGTGACTGTGTCGTATGGTTTGTCATGTCGTTGGACTGCGGTAAGAAGCAATGTCACACACAAAGTAAAGTAACAACAAATGACTTTTACGATCGAGAATTAGTGAAGGAGAGATCGAAAGTTATAAGAAAGTAAAAGTGAATGGATGATAGTTTGTAAAATTTGCGACAAAATCAAATGAAAGAAACCTTTCAAAAGCTGGTCAAAACGCGTTGGTTAATTTTATAAGAATTTATATTGGAAATAAATTTAAATAATTTTTTTTGTGTCTATAATTAAGATTTCAAACCAATTTAAAAATTCACCAGCTAATTGAATTTCATAAAAAAATGAATAAAATAACCGGTTGAAAAAGAATAACTTACATTTTAATTTATCATCCAAAAATTTCATAAAACCGACATTCATTCGTGATCCAAGATGATAATCTGGAAATACAAAAAGAAAATACTACTATAAATTATTCTTCAAATGATTAAGATTAATATAATTTAAAAAAATCTTAAATTTTGAAAACCTTTATAATGACAGAAAGGTAGAACATTAATAAAATAAATCTCCAAATTTGAAAAAATGTAATAAAACGTTCAATGTCAAATGTCAACCTCTCTATCTCATCCCCACAGTTGAAAATCTTTAGAAGAATGTGACACAATCAAAATTAATGACCTAGGTCTTTTAAAGCAAAATTTTACGATCATTATAACACGAGTCAAAAGTGTCCAGTTTTATTATATAAAATGAGAAACATTGAGATGGACATAAAAGAATGAATTCAACATACAACACTGACCTGAACACCTCTCTATACACAAACAGTAGAGCATCAATGCATGAATCAGATCTCACTCTGTCCATTAAATGTTACTTTCTAAAATTGTTAACTCTGCGTGTGTCAAGGCAAATCAGACACCAAAGTACACACAGACACAGACAGACCAAGTGTCAGTGACTTACTCGATATCTCTCGAGAGTCGTAAAGTGAGGATGTGAGGAGAAGGCATTCACGGTAATGCGATAAAAGTCATAGGAGAGAAAGTAGAGAAGAGAAGATGATGTGCTAGTGAATCTGTCCATATAGTAGACTGACCCCTACTGATAAAATCATTCTTGAATATCCAATAAAACAAGAATTTATACTTTGGAATTTGATATAGCAAAAAGAATCATGCGAATTTAAAATTCGATTTGGTTTTTCCTATGTTTGTGTCACGCGAGCTCATAAACATATTACCGTATTTTCCGGGCTACAAGTCGCACCTGTGTATAAGTCACTTTTGCCTTATTTTGAACGCTTACCCAATCACAGATAAGTCGCACCGGGGCATTAGTCGCAGGTAATTTTTCTGTAAGATATTGATGTTTTAAATATGCGATTTTATGGTCTAAAAACCACTAAAATGCATTAAAAATATGAATATTAACTATATTACAAGTTAGCCAATGGTGAAAACATTGATACATTCTTCAAAATCTTCATTTTTAACTCTCTTTCCATATGGATTTGACAAAGTACCACTCTCGGTCAAACAGTAACCCATGCGACGTATAAGTCGCACCGGTGTATAAGTCGCAGACATGAAAAATCTTGTCTAAATGGTGCGACCTATCTGACGGAAAATACGGTAGTTAGTTTGACTATTTACTGGACAATGTTCAAGTGGTTAGTCTTATAATTAAGAAAAGAGAAAAAGTTTGTGTTTTAATTTAAAGCAGATTCGAATATCAAGTTTTTTTAAATTTAACCTGTAGGCAAAAAAGATCAAAAGAATTTTGAATAAAGTGAGAGAATTCTAAGAAATCTAAAAATACGAGTATAATTAAATGTTATTTTTATAAAGAATTTTTATTTTAAAAAATTTGTGTTTTTACCTTTTAATAAAACTGTAAGTATACATTATAATTATAATTATAATCCATTATAATCCACCACAAAAAAAATCCCAATTAAAAAAATGAGAATTTCCAGAAAAGTAGAATCCACCGTAAATACTGTCTATTAGTCAGAAAGGTCACTTTAGTTTAGCTCAAAAGTTAAATGGATCACAAAGTTACGAAAATAATAATGACATTCTCTAAATGGCTTTCGTTTCGGTTGGTACTTTTTAGTTAGGGTCATTGGTTTATTACACATGAAAATAAATAGAGAGAAATGTGAGGAAAATGGATAGAAGGTGCTAATTGGGTGAGGGTGAGAAGGAGAGAGGAGAGAGGGGAAGGTTGACCGGGAGATACTCGAGACATGTCAATACCAGAGTGCCAATGGCACTTTAGGTGTCGGTGTATTCTATTTCAACAAACTAATGTTGGAAACATTAGCATTCAATTACTTGTCTCTGTAAGTGAGAAAATGTTTGAGATCTGAAAGCAAATTTGGCACATATTATATTCGTTGTACCAGAACATGCACACTGTCTATGAACTGCTCTATTTTCAATTCTATTCCAATATAGTATCACATATCTACAGTATTTAGCAAGAAAATAAGTTAATTGGTGCAATTAAATTTTACCATAAACGATGAATTAAGAAATTAAACAAATGGCTAACTAAATTGGATTGAAGCCATTAAAAGAAAAATTTAACCATTTAAAAGAAACAAAAAAAGAAAATTTTAAATTAAAAAATAACACAATATGACAAATTTTCAATAAAGAAAAGCAATAAAACCATTATCTAAAGCCAGAGGGTGTATTGTTCTATATTAAATTAAATTCTCATTCGCTCTAGTGATGAGCACTTACGAGCTCGTACATACAATTATTACTTTAAAAATAATATAAAACATACTGGTGAAATTTACTAGGGCGATGCAATCATCATGTGGAAATTAAGTGTTAAAAAAATATTTTTCCAATTTGCGCAAAAAAATCAATAAATTTGCGCTTCACTAACTTCTTGACATGTTTCCAAGTTTTGACTTTTGAAAGTCAAGACTTCTTAGGTAAGCGCAAAAGTTTCTATACTAATGGTCATTCATATACACAGTAACTTTAACCTACACTTTTGTGCAAAAAAATATTTATGTAAAACCAGTGTCCATGAACGTCAAAATCAATAATCAAAGTCAATTATATTTGACGATTCAACGAGAACGACGATTGCGACAAAACCTTTGTAAAACATCATTGGAGGAGCGACCGCAATCACTCACGCTGAGCGAGCGAAGCGAGCGAGGTGTGAGTGATTTCGGGAGTGACGATTCCCTGCCAGAAAAAAAGGGAATTGGGGCAATTCTTGTGTGCGCTACTCATCAAAATCTGCTGCATGGATCGGTCTGAAAATTTAACAAAGTGTTCTGCTGGTAGTCTAGATGTGCTGTATAGTTTTGAGGCCATAAAGGTCAAAAGTCAAAGGAGTAATAATTTTTTCACAAAAATCAAAATTTTGTATTGAAATGTGCTGAGATTGAGTGTCAACACTGTGTGTGTGTCTCTAGTGGCACAGCCAAGCAGACATTCTCCCGTGCGCGCCCGCTGTGCGCAATGGAGATGCGCAGTAGCAGGCACACCCAAATGTGAAATAGTGAGTTGGATGCGGACAATTTGAATAGAATGCAGGTTTGTCCAACTTTTTGTTTACGTTTTCCAACATTCGGTGCTGACCAATAATCACTAACCGTTAGGGGACATCTAAGGATATTAACAATCCTACACAGAACACATATATTAAGTGCAATTTTTTGTAATATTCGCGTATTGTAAAATGTGAATTAATTAGAAAGCAATCAAGAAAACATTTATTTGTTTAATTAATTAAAAAATTTCATTTTTTCGGTAAAAACAAAATTATTCTGTCCATCTTTACAAATTTGGTGAATTCTACACTATGGATTTATGATGACAATAAGAAAAAATTTGATTACAGAGGTTTATCCATTAGATCTTGAAGTGCTATCTCGAAGATTGTTGAATGGCGGATTTGTATTTGTAATCCGAACATATACCAGGTAGGCAAAAAAGTTACAACATTTACGTTCGGGTTTTTTCAAAACAAGATTGCATAAACAAAACTAAAGGTTATATAGACGTTCTATAGCTCGTTGGAAAGGTTAAAGTACCTATTTTACGAAAATGTAAATAAATATTAAGATTCTCTTATCTATATTCAAATCTGGCTCTATCAAAATTCGATTTTTAAAGTGGTCATTTTTTCATTTAAATTTTTGGCTGCCCATAACTTGATGAAGGAGTGTCCAAACTTCATGTTCAGCACCAGAAAATTATTCTACAGATTGTGCTGAACGCGAGGATGGGCTGGATCAACCATTTCCGTGGTAATTTGGCCGAGAAATTGCAGTTTTAGTGTCAAAACTCAAATTCAGCGAATCACCCGAAAGTGAAGTTGCGGCTTCTTTCGGTAGATGTCGCCAGTGTTTTTGTTTATGTTTACTGGCAATTACTGCGGATTGATTGTTTTAATTTGATTTGTAATCAATAAATGATTGGCTGTCAAGTGATATTTGTGTTTTATGAGGTGACAAGTGGGATACTGACTAATTCGAGTACTGGGAATCCGATTTTGGAGTCCATTTTGTGATTGGGCGTCAGGGCGCCAGCAGGGGGAGCTTTAAAATTTTGAATTCAATTTTTTTGTGACGCCCTGACGCCCAATTACAAAATCGACCCCAAAATCGGATTCCCAGTACTCGAAATAGTCAGTACACTACTCGTTATCTCATTAATTCCGAATGTTGCTCAGCCGGCAATCATTGATTCATTTAACACAATCAAAAAGCTCTAGTCGCACTGCCGAAAGAAGCCGCAACTTCACTTTCGGGTGATTCGGTAGATTTGATTTTTTCACTAAAACAACGATTTCTCAGCCAAATCACCACGGAAAAAGGCGATCCAGCACATCCTCGCGTTCAGCACAATCTGTAGAATAATATTCTGGTGCAGAATATAAAATTTGGACACTCCTTCATCAAGTTATGGGCAGCCAAAAATTGACATGAAAAAATGTCCACTTTAAAAATCGAATTTTGATCGAGCCAGATTTTAATATAGATAAGACAATGGTAATATTTCTATACATTTTCGGAAACTAGGTACTTTAACCTTTCCAACGCGCTATAGAATTCATATGAACCATTTGTTGTTGTCAGATTAATCGCTTGTTGTCAAACCCGAAAGCAATTGTTGTAACTTTCTTGCCGACCTGGTATTTAATATTTGTTTGAGTTTGAATTTAGCTCATTATACTATTCGCATAATGTGATATCATTTATTTGGGCTTAGAAATTGATTCGAAAAATGTACAAAGAGTTAATAATATTTAAATTTAATAATTTTAAAAATTTAAAAAATATGACAAATTAGATTGAAATTAAGAACATGAATTTATTTCCAAAACTCTAAATATATTTTTTAATATATAACCCAACTCCAATTAAACAAAATTTAGAGAACTTTGTCTATAAAGAATTTAGAGAGAATTAATTGGTAATCAAATCTTGGATGTTATTTAATAATATTTAATAATTAAAATTATATGTTTTAATGTATCAGAGGTAGGCTACCAATGGCTAAATGACCCCATTTCCAAAACTCAAATGCCAACAATTGACAGTTAAAATATTTCCTAATGATCCACTGCCAAAATTGATTTTATATTGGACATGTTTTAGGTATAGTTTCCCAATCCCACAATTAGCGCAAAAATATCTCCTTTTTTAACTGGAATTTTTAAAATCTCATATCAATTGGCAATTGAAGATTATGAAATTATTCGGGTGGGTAAAGATTTATGTATCTATTTTAAAAAACACAAGGGTTATTTTGTGTCCAGAGGCAGAAAATAGTTGCCCAACTTTGTTGTACATGAACTGATTTGGAACACAACTGATCAAACGTAAAACAAATGTTTTACATACTCTCGCTCCGACTTTTATGCCAATGGCATTACCTATTTTGATTTGAGAAAGCTAAAAAGTTTCACATTACCAGCGGCTGGTTCAATACTAGTGTATGTTTAATATTATTTGATGATCGTCAAAGTTGAGTTTGACAGTTCAGAGAATGTGATGAGTTCAAAGTTGAGAAAAGCACAACACTCACTTCAGGTAGCACTTTGAGTGAGGTGAAAGTCAATCACTCACTCTTAAGTCAATTCAAGAGAAGGAGATTTAAAATGTTTTACCATTTAAGTAAGTTAGGCAAATATATGGATAAAATTATTATTGTAAAACTTAATGAACACACAAACATTAACTTGATTTACTTTAAAAATATCGTTGAGATGTGCTCTCGTATTCATGAGCAGACAAATATTGACTGAATGGAAGTGAAGAGAAGTAAGTGATTTGACGGAGACACACAGGCAGAGAGGAAAATGAAAGGCAATGACAGGTTTGGCTATAACAAATCACCAAATGACAGTGCCACTGTAAATGAAAGCACTTGCACCCCTAGTGACACCTTCACTAGCACTCTCATTTATTATTGTTAGGTAGAGTGAGAGGTAAGGAGATATAAATTAAGAATTGGATTGCAATCAGAAGTGTGGAGGCAGTTTAGAAAGTTTGTTGCAATTTTATTAATATTAAATCAACACAAGTTTAAATATTTATAAATATGAATTGTTTAGAGAAAAAGATTTATGACTTTTTTTAGAATTTACTTTGTTATAACATTACAACTTTGAAAGTTTAGATGCAAAAGTTGTCAGGAAGTACGGCAAATGTGAGAAGGAACATTGCACTAGTCGTATGAAAAGATGATGATTGTCTGAGCGGGGGGCGAAGCGAAGCTTCGCCAAAGCGAAAGACTTCTACCATGACATTTTGTGTTTGTTGTCCAGAAATTTCCGGCGAAACTACTGAACCAAATTGCACCAAATTTTAAACTTAAGCTTTTGGGATAGGTCTGAGTTGCAGAAAAATAGTGGTTATCTCAGAAATGCAAAGATACAATCTGACCCCTGGCGCCACCTAGTGTTGAGAATTGTAACTATTGAGACTATTGACAACAACAGCTGACATTTCAACACAACTCATGTGCAACTTTTTATCAGAGTGTAGACACAGAAGTGTTTGGTTTGTTGCCACTGGCCAGTCGTGAACCAAAAATTATAAAATGCATCACTTTTAGTTGTGCATTGTTTTTAATACAATGGATGGAAGATCTAAGCAAGACCCAGATGAAGACCAACCGGAAGAAGTAGAAGACCATGAAGCTGTCCTACTCAACGTTTCCACCGTTACCACATCAGAAGACTAATGCAACAGAATTGACGACCATAAAACAAACCTGACCAAGTTCTACCAGAGCCGTTTTATCCTGTGCTTGGATAACGCTCTAACTGCAATCGAGATGATTGAAAACGCTAAAGGGTTTGATGAGGATATGAAGGCTATCCAACACCTGTGTGAGATGTAAACGTCTTTTTCTGAATCTAAACAGTGTAAACTTCTTTATTTTGTGCACTAATCAAAGAACTGCAAATATGTTTACGAATGAGAATCTTATGTATCCAAGGAAGGTCCCTCCTGTATTGCAAAAATCTCACCAATAGAGAAAATAGAGAAAATTCTCATCGTCTGTGTGCACCCGGTAGTTCGTATTTATCGACTAAAAGGTTTTTATAGACAAAAACAAATCGAAACCGATTGAACAAGCTTTGACGTATTTGAAGAATCCGTCTTCCGACATGTTTTCAATACGATCGTCAAGCGGAAACACACACCGACATACGTGCATACATGCTTGGACTGTACGTGGACACAAGATGTTGACGTGATAGTTAGCACTGGGATTCCATGATCCTTGAATTGGGATACTAATAACCTTGAACAAATTCAGAAAAGAGCCATAAAAATTGCAATTGCGATCGGCCGAGGCACGAGGCCCGATCGCAATCTGCAATTTTTGTGGAACTTGTGGGGTAGGAAGGTGCGTGAGTTGTTTGTTATCATCGAACACATCGAACAGAAGCCGCATCGAACACATGACGTATATACGAAGAATCATCATGAATTCAATAAAAATCACCATTTCCGAAGATAATCTTCATTTTATATCTGAAAATGGTGATCTATCTACATTGAAACCTATGCTTACAACATTTATTCTATTGAGCCTGACAAACCACGATCAACCTGTTATTGAGGAACTTTTATTTTACTAATCTAACAATCTGACAAAGAACAAGTGATCTGGAGGGAACTACATCTAAAATATTGGAACTATTATAAAAAAATAAACATTTATTCTGGTAGTGGAGGGCGTGGTGCCGGCCCGCTCAGACTATGCTCCTTTGGAGCCAATGATGTTTTATAATGTTAGTGTACGACTAAATGACTAAGCTCGAGATAAGACAAGTCTCGGATTAGCAAACCGACAAAGACTCACATTTGTGGAGTAGACTTGATTAGCAATTGTTCATGCAGAGCAGATAAACAACCAAATATTTGAGTATTGATAAGAAATTCTCAAACATCCGCTTTAGTAATTTATTTGATAAAATTAAAATTAAATAAAAAGTGAAAAAAACCTTTTGAACTCCATTTGTGTTCAATAGCAATTTTACAAAAAAACAAAATTAAACTCCAATTTCAAAATTAAATTGCCGTACTCAATTGTCCTACCATATATGTATATACAATGAGACAATCGAAATCGAATAAGTTTCGAGTAATGAAATAAACAAAAACAAAACTTAGTTTATTGTTTCAATCATACAAATGACAATGGTTTCAATTGCCTCACCAAAATGTCAAATGTTTCTCAATTGGACAATTTAAAATGAAGCAAAAACAAAATTTAAAATTGCGAAACCGCTAAAAGTCTAGACCGAGAGAAAATATTTCCATTTCAAAAATATATTTTGACTGAACTCTTTAGTCATGTTAAGTATCTTACAAATTAAATTAATCGCAAGTAAATTAGCTCAAGTTATATAACTAAACACTTTGAGCAAACTCAATTTAACACAATCTTGTTAATTTTATTTAAATTACAACCTTTATTTATTATTACTAGGCAAGAAGTGTTTAATAAACTAACAATTCTTAATCACTTGTTAATGTAATAATGAAAAGGGAGGCAAAATATAAAGAAAGTAGAAAAACAAACAAGAGTTGAAACCTTTTGGGAAAGAAATTCGCTTGGGTTTATCGGAGCTACTTAAAATGTATTGTAGAAGTAAAAGTCAATTTTTAAAAATACTTTATAAATTAGTCTACGCTCAGTCACAAATGGAAAGTTGATGTTAAGTTCAGTTGTGAGATGTGAATGGACTGTAGCCAGTGTAGTCATATGAACGACTTCCTACAGTCGCTTGACGTGTGCGAACACAGCCAACCACCACATCACAACGTCCACAAAAGTTAGCATTACTCAAGATGATGATGGTGAGGCGCCAGGCGCCATCAGGTGCTTGCACTTGAGTAGAACACAGTTGGCTTTGCTTGGTTGACTTGCTCTATCATTACCATAAACAAAAAAGCTAATATTTACACAACCAACGGACTGTTTTCTTTATACTCGTTTATAACTTCTTTGTAGTCTAGTTTAAGTAAGTTTACGCCGACGCTTCGGCAATTTCACAGATCATTAATAGAGCAATGGAATTTCAGAAGTGGAAATTAGTGGACATATTGATTGGATAATATATTCAAAGAAAAAGCAAGGAGAAGGACCGGGAATTTATTTGCTAAAGGTTAAGGACAAATGGTTTTAGAATTGAATCAATTTAAAGATTTATAAAAAACCATTTTTTAATCAATTTGATTGTTAGTAAATAATAAATGCATAATGTAACAACATTTTTAAAAATTATTAATTAATTAATTTAAAATCATTTAAAGAAAAGTTTGAATAGATATAAATATTTATGAATGTATACCTTTTAAAAACAGGAGAAGATTGATCGCTTTAACTATTTACCAAAACCAAAAACCAATCAAGCCTCTTGAAGCAAATAAACCCACCAATAATTATCCACAATGTTTACACTACACCATCAACAACAAACACAAACAGTTCCAAATGGAACACAATCACTCGGTCCAGTAAATATTAATGTAATTCTAATGTGTTTCCTTGAGTTAGTGCCAAGTAAACAATGAAAACAATCAAGTGCAATAACAATCGCATTCCTTGTCAACACAAACACAACATAATCAACATTTTCATCAAATCAAATTTCTTCTTCTTCATTATAATTGCAACTAGGAAGCAAAACTTAATTAATTTGTCACTTTTGTAGAGTGGCGATCAGTTGAAATGACAAGTGAAAGTGACAAATTAATTAGCAAACTAAGTGAGAAATCTTAATTATGACAACATTATTTAATTTAGAAATTCAAAAAAATGTAAAAAAAAGTTTATTATTTGATTTAATGTCATGAAAATTTATTATAAAGAGAAAAGCATTTATAATAAAATAAATTTTACAGTAATTTTTTAAAAAATAAATATTTTTTAAATTTAATCTTTTAAATCTCTGAACTTCCAACACTTCCAAAAAACCTCTAAACTTGAATCATCCTCAACTAAGAAGACAACATATCAATTAATAATAAAGAAATAGTCCAATCTAATTGTCTTTCAGTAATAAAAAAATATAAAGATTACAAAAATGAAAAATGATAAACTCTCTCATAGAATGAGAAGTTCTTTCTCTTCCTTATCAAAACTCTAATCTAATTATTTACTACGTAATACAAAAGTTACTTTATCTAAATAACTAAAGTAGAAAAGAATTTGTGCCTATTTCTAGTTCTTAAATAAGAAGAAGAAACCATGGTAAATCCCTTAATACCAAATAAGTCTTCTTTTATTTATACTTATTGTCTTACTGATTAGCTTGGACATTGGATCACAACAATAAATAAACAGAAAATTGTCCAACAAACAAACCAAAAAGAGAGAATAATTATGATAAAGGTATAGAATGTGATCAAAAGATTTTCAGAAGTTCCAAAAAGAAAATTCCAAACAAAATTGATCTATTTACGTTTTTTATAAAGTTTAAAAAAATACTGAAAAATTCCATTTACTTGAAAATAATATGTTTAGGAATTCAAAATCAAAAACGTTTTTTGAACTTACCATTTAAGAAGTATGAAGCTGACAAAATGACAAATTGTCTTAAAAGTAAATTTAAAATAATCGATTAATTTCAGTTTTTATTTAATTAGCTGAGCGAAGTGAACGAACGAACGAACGCACGAGCGATAGCGAGTGCGTGAGTGAGTGAGTGAACGTAGCGAAGCACTTCTGCATCAACTTGAGAAAACCGTTTCGACTTTTCAATGGGAGAAAACGGAAGCATTGTAACAGAGGGGGAATATGTCACATTTTTTGTTGCGCAGTTTTTTTCTAGAAAGAGTTCACTAAATTTCACAAACAAGGCCTCGGGAGATTCAGCTACTAATAAATGGGCCTAAGTTCGTTTGGTGAGAAAATCCATGATTGTTTAGGTAACTTCCGGCCAGGTAATGGCAGTTTTTAATGTATTCTCTTTGGAAATAGCTATTTTCACCATGAATTTGCAGAAGCTGTAGAGAATTGATTTTATTGAGCATTGACATGAGCGACACACCAAATTAATCGTTGAAATATGTAGATTATTTCCCGCCATTAAAAATTTGAGAATAACTTTTATCTACACAGCAATCTACAATCAAACACAAACATTCCGAGTGTGACCTAATGTCGGTAATGCAATGTATTTCCTATGGAGACTGTGTCCATAGCAAAAGTACATGGACATATGCACACACAAACATTGCATTAAGAATATATTATATTTTGTGTAGGAAATCAATTGAACAGTATCCAATGAATTGATGCTATTGATGGCAATGTAAGTGATCCAAATGGATCAAATAAGGTCGTTTCATAAGTTTGTCAACACTATTTCCCAAACAACATACAATTAGGTCCTGTTGCTATTGATGGCAATGTAAGTGATCCAAATGCATCAAATAAGGTCGTTTCATAAGTTTGTCAACACTATTTCCCAAACAACATACAATTAGGTCCTATTGCTATTGATGGCAATGTAAGTGATCCAAATGGATCAAATAAGGTCGTTTCATAAGTTTGTCAACACTATTTCCCAAACAACATACAATTAGGTCCTATTGCTATTGATGGCAATGTAATCGATCCAAATGCATCAAATAAGGTCGTTTCATAAGTTTGTCAACACTATTTCCCAAACAACATACAATTAGGTCCTGTTGCTATTGATGGCAATGTAAGTGATCCAAATGGATCAAATAAGGTCGTTTCATAAGTTTGTCAACACTATTTCCCAAACAACATACAATTAGGTCCTATTGCTATTGATGGCAATGTAATCGATCCAAATGGATCAAATAAGGTCGTTTCATAAGTTTCTCAACATTTATCTCAAATCGCTCAGCTATACTGCTAGCAGTAAATTCTAGTTTTACTAAGCAAACTATCTAAACCATAAAAGTTTATAGAATGTGAATTTGTTTGAATACAATTCAAAAAAAAGTTAATAATTGTTTTGTACAGAGTGATTCAGAAAACCCCTTTTTAATACAGGACGATACATAATCTTGCAACATTTTATAATATGATGATTATACATATTAGAATTATGACTAAAATACGCAATAGTTTAGCATCGAAATGAATAAAACAAATTAGCTCAAATTCCACAAATCCCACACACATTTGAGATATTAATAATGGCAGATCAAGTTGTGAGCTTTAGGTGAAAGCAAACGCCTAAACATGAGTGGGCCATTCAGTAAAAGTGATTAACATGAAGTCATTATGAGATGTGCAATCCAAAGTCCTGTCCATAAATGACAGGCCATTTGGGTAATTAGTGATCTGGCTTTAGTTGGAATGCCTCTTCTCTCCTCTTACTCATTCGTTGATTAATAAGGCAAATTAATTAACGAAAAGCGAAAGCTTGTTTGGGAATGAGCAAAAGTCAAACTAGATTGCTGGGTTTGAGTGTTCATTGAGATTTTTCCTGCTTTTTCGGAGAATTATCGGACAAATCAATGAGAGGGACAGACAATTGGACCAATAAACGACGGAACAAATCGTTTAACGCATCCAACACAAACAGCAACAGAATCATAAACCATTAACCTAAATCCGCATTGGAACAAAATACTGATAAAACTGATCACTGATAAAATAAAGCTCACACAAATGGGTCTTCCATAAAGGACATAATCGAGTACTTCAAATTTACTGTTAAAATGATTTAATTAGCAAATCCCCAATACAAATAAACAAAACCATTTACTTAATTGCCAATTAGCAAATCAAATGAGAGAAATAATTACTATTTAGTAAACACAAAAAATCTTAACAAATTTCTACCATTCACATACTCAGTATTGCTAGTTTCTTATCAAACAAAAAAAACTTTTCCAAATAAAAATAAAAATAAATTCAATTTACAAATAACAAATTTTCCAAATTAATAATCAAAACATGAAATAAAAAAGATTGTAATTCAAAATAGTGCTTTTCCAGGTTTGATTTTAATAAAATTATTAATAAATCTTCATTTTTGTAGTTGTAAATTTTTAATCAAAATGTCATTTCATATTTGACTCTTTGTTTTAGAGATATTTATTGTTATTAAATATTTATTAAATAAATTTTCCATTCTGTGCAAAGGAAACGTGAGAAATTTAAACAGAGAGGAAAAATGAAAGAGAAATGTCAGAGAAACCCAGACAAAGACATTAGCAATAATAATTTAGCAAACAAACAAACAAACGAAATTGACATTTTCCGGAAAATGATTTTGAAATTGGAAATCAAATAATAATTGAACAAATAGTCGTAAAATTGTGATTAATTTCAAAATTTTTCAATCAAAATTTTGAAACTTTTCAAATCAGAAAAGGAAGATCAAGACAAATTTCGTTAGATTTGAAAATAAATCTTTAACATTGTGCCTTAATTGCCAAGTTAAAAGTTTTCTATTTTACTAAACAAATACAAACTATAACTCAAACTGTTTGTGTGAATATGGAAAATAAAAACTTTCTAGTATGACCTTTAATGTTTTTAAATGTCATATTTCATTTTATTAAATTATGAATAGCATAATATAATCGTAACTTTTTGTACTTTAGATGAAAAACTTTTCGACTTTAATAAATTTTAAATGAAATTTACAAGCTGACTCAAATCTCAAAGCTTCGCTTTTCGATTTGTCGCTTTGCGAACGTCACCTTGTAAAACGCGCCTACGGCGCGTTGATGGACATAGCAGTTAATTAACTCTAAAAATCACTAAAATATAATTTAATGCTAATGATCGCAATTGCTTGTTTGTGAATTATTGACGATTTAATTAAACTTGATGCAACTTACAAAGGTGCTTCAGAAATATCTATTTAAATTAAAGAATAATAGATGGTAATTGATACATTGTGTATGTGTGCTTCATGAGTAATGACTCATGAGTGTTGTAGCCAATCTATCATCTTCAAATGCTTCAAGAGTAGATATATCTTCATAGATATAGAATATATTCACTCAAAGTGCATTCTCGATTCGGTTTGTCACAACTCCAAATATTTCCCGAGAAAAATGTAAACCCTATATATATTGTTTCAATAGTGGCATAGAAAGTTTGGTAATCCACCTTCACAATTCAGCAAGCATGCTCGAACAGGATTTAACTTTAACCGATTATTTAACCGATTAATGTTGTTGTAGTCAAATGTTGTCCATAAATTCTGGGTAATCTAAAAGTGTCTGTAGACCATCTGGGCAAAGGGCAAAAACCAAAAGTTCCAGATTTGTTTATCCAAAGTCACAGCAATCCGAGTACCAAGTTCAATTTGTACGGTTAGCATTCCTCCACCTTTCTAGATGTTGTCACAATGTTATTAAACATTTCACTCAATACATATAAAACATTCTGTCTGCTTTCTCAACTCTAAGAATCGATATATTCTTGGTCAACTGCACCCAGATAATCAATATCAGATAAACGATTCCTAGGGTTTCAAGCAGCATTAAGAGCCGCAGCCAAATATAAATTCTGCCTACTTGGTCTTATTCTTGATTGAACTGCAACAACTAAAATTGAATTACATTGCAGAGATTCCTAAAGATAACAAATCTATTTTTCGATCATGTATTGAATCGATTGAATTTGTCATCTGATAACTGATATCTCGTTAATCAGTTCCATTCTAAATGTTGTTATCATGGTACCACTGATTATATGATGCTATCATGATAAAGTTGTAGAGACTCTTGTTGAATCGATTTTTTTCTTATCGCACAATGACGATTGTAGTACAGTTCATTGCTTCTTACTCCCAATTCGCCTGCAGTCAAATACAAACTGGAACGACCCATTTAAAAAATTTCGCTGATAAAGTGTTAACATTTAAGCTCTGTATCACTCATATTTTAAACTCTCACTTTAAACACACATTTCAAACTCTTCGATGAATTGAGTTGCACCTATCCAGTGCGGGCTCATGTTCGAGGCTGCTTTTTGTCCTTTTAAAATCTTAATTCAAACATTTCTGTAAAACAAACGACACTGCATGATTCTATGAATTCTGTAAATAAATAAATAAAGCCACCAATGAGGTACTTGAGGTACAAATGGAACTGGATAGCAATTGGGATGTTAACAAAAGAAATGGTGGAGAATTTGTGATTTGAAATGTACTAATCTAGCGACTATTGCATGATGTAAACACAAAACACAATACCTCGACTATTTTAACCTAACTGACCAAAAATTGCCGTATTCAGAAAATTATTTCCTTTTAAAATTAGGTGCTATGCCACCCATAATTGCCCATTTATTGCTTAACAAAACAGTTGAAAAGTTTACTAATCATGGGCAGCAGATCCCCTTAGCGCTACTGGATAAAACGGACGTTGCTTTGAACTACTCGCTTATTTTATTATAGAAATGGGGGGATAAAAAAGTTTAGTTTATTTGTGTGACCTTTCTATGCTAAAGTAAAGTATGTAATTGTGCTAAAGTAAAATATTTTCTTATATTGTTACAATGTTGAATCATTTATTTGTAAACATTGTCAAAATTAAACTTAATAATAAAAGGAAAAAGTTAATAATTTGATTTTGTAAATATTTAACATTAAAAACACAAGGTGTTTCAAAAAAATATTCAAAATATCAATTAAGAGCTAAGATATTTACGAATTTTTGAAAGCCTAATAGTAATTCTCAAATATTTAAATTCAGAATAAGACCATTGGAAAGTTCCTGAATACATATCTTGCAATACAAGAAAATGTTTTCAGGAAATTGCTTTAGAATATTCTTTTGAATCATTCTCTTACATTCTTAGCAGAATATTTGGTGATATGATGATGGCCCTGGGTCACAATTGGATTCTTATCATTACCATAAGAATGAATACATTTCTTCTGTTTGAAATCATTCGGAAAGTTTTTGTAATCACAGAGTGGTTCAAGTTTCTCAATAGAATATTTAATTGAAGAACGTACTTTGTTAAGCACCCCGTAATTAGGCATACTTTCCGTTTTGCATTAGCATTAGCAACACAGCATGCGTTACTAATTGTGTGCATGCTTTGACTTTTGCTTTTCTTTTTATACAAAAGAAGAAACATTTTTAAAAAACCAAGACCATATGTCTAAACACACACTGTAAACACATTTGGACATTTCAACGCACATTAATGTGGCATTGTGATTCAATAAGTTCTTGAACAATTAGACATGTTTGAAACAGAAAACTTTATTGAGATTTATTGAAGCCCCTTTAGAAAGCATGACCGATGATGATCACATTTTGTGCATCTCAAGATCGTTTTGCTTTTTCGCGACTAAAACAAACAGTCCGGCTAAAAGAGTTGGCATGTGCCCGCACTTGGAAAATGTTGATTCGATCTATGAGCAAAAGTGACTCACTGCACACAGTCCAGCTGGTCAGCTCACTGAGCACTAACATTCAACATGGTCAAGGTTAATGGGTTAATCGTTCGTTGGGAGACTAAAAACTAAAGACCATCTGCCTTTAGTCTAAACTTTAGACTAACTTTTTGTTCACATACGAGTAATAACATTTTTTACGAAATTGATTGAAACGATCATTAAGTTTTAGAGGGTCAATTGGACAAATCGTTTTCCAGACCCATTCACAGATGTCGAACAGATTGTCCTGTCCTTACATTACAGGTCCTTATTGTTAATGTAATTGGTGACTTTCAAATTGACCTACTAAGTTTTGAATGATCGTATTTTGGTATGATATGATCTGAAAGATTGATTGCCTAAATTATTCAATTATTAAAATTATCTAAATCAGCTCACATCGGATTACGAAGCCCAACCGAGCCCATCCCCAATTGACCTAATGTTCAATTAGTCCATTGGTCAGTCAAATTGGTCTTATCGCGATTTTCCATGGAATGTATAATGCTGCAGGACAGTGAATTTGTGGGTTTAATTAAAGTCTTTTGTATGTTTTGAGTTTGACTTTTTACAGCTCATTAGTAACACATCGAGTCCCCTTTCACGTCCAAGTGCTAATTAACGTCCTACACCACTGTCCATATGTCAATAGTCAGTGTAGCTTGATCGCTAGTCCCTACTGTCAGTAGCGTACAAGTTTCCAATTGCACACCATTTCCGGTCATATTCTCTTTTTATGTTAAATTGTGTCATTACGTGTCGAAAGCTCATGGACTGGCCCATTGTCTCGAGTATTGATCTATGCAAAACTAATGGATATATTTGTGTGTGCGTGATGAAAAGTCATTAGGTCAATCAATCGAAATTGTAGATCAAATAGATTTCGATCATTTCCTTTTATGATGGGGATTTGCACAGATGTCAAATTAAAACTAATGCTAATGATGCAAGCCGGCAAGGTTTAATAAATTTCAATAAAATTTGAATACATTTTTAAATGGGAAAATTATTCAAATAACCAAATCTAAATTAGGAAGGAAAACTAGAATACGGAAATTTATTGAACGGATTACTGAAAATACCTTAACATTTAAACATTTAAACATCTCAACTTCTCAAGACATTCTATTGTCCATAATTTTCTACAAGGCGATTCAAAATCATTATTTCTGCATTTGAAATATTCAATTTAAAACATCCAATAGATAACATGTTAAGAACAACAACAAGACTAGCCCGATCTAACAAGACATCTCACTTTGTGTTCATCTTCTCTCAAATTAAGATTAATGACCATTCACATACAAAGTGTAATGGTTTGACTCACTCAAACTAAAATAAACTCAAAAACACAAACAAACTCAACTATTTCACGATAGTGAATTTCACAGAAGGAAACTGCCACTCGTATTATCTAATTACAAAATTCTGTATCTTAGTTTTACTACAGTAAGAAACTTATGTAATTTCCTTCATTTAGTCACGCAATCTCGCAAGTGTTAATTCTGCCTTGTGTCTTAATGTCTTAATTTAATTTGCACCCTCAGTCACAGTCAAATCAAAGTCCAAACCACAAATGGTCCATTCATAGAAGCAGTAAATAACTCGAGTGTGCAATGGTACAGGGTGATGCTAATTGATGGGTTTCGGTAAATAATTGTGATTTTCACTTTATTTCCACTGCCTCGCACATTAGTTCCATCCTGTGCCTCACCATTGCACAATCTCAATTAGTCACAATTCGTGTCAGTACCATTCAAAAATACAGTAAATTATGTAATGAACGATATACTTTTGAATTCACTTTGTATTACACCACAAACTGTCCTACACTTGAGTGACTCATTACATAATTGAATCGTAATAGACTTTTTGTATTTTTAGATTCAACCCCAAATGATGATTTGTCATATGCAAATTTGTGTTCTTTTTGGAAAATATAATTTGGGGTTTTGTGTGATCTAGTTTGTTATTAGGTTATAATTTGTGCTCTGTAAGAAGATTTCTGAATAAGAGAACTCTGTCTTTTGAATGAAAGTGAATTCATGAAGTTTTCAGTTTTTCAAGCTTCGTTGAACACAGAAGAATAGTTGAGTTCATTGTGAGGGCATACTGAGATAGTCAGGGAGTCATGTGAGCAACTCGCAAAATCAATTACCGAAATGATTGAGACATACAAAAGAGGGAGAGAAAGTGAAGCTCAAATTGAAATACAGAAAAGAGACCAATCGATTGGGTCAATTCGTTGTGGATTGAATGGACAATTTGCGTGTTTGAGTTTGAAAGTGAAATCGAATAATTCGAGTCACATGTGTGCTAACATGTCACGTTTCGAATGTCAAACAAAATTGTCAATTGAGAGCTCAAAATGAGTCATTAAGAAACCGTAATTGACTTGACATTGTTTACTATGCTCGGTACTAAAGTTTGATTTGAATTTGGAATTTTTTAAAGGAAATCTAAATTTAAAACATTAAAGATTTTGATTTAGTTTAAAATTTTCTCAACTTGAACAGTTCTGTTATTTTTAATTTTTCACTGGAAGTACTATCAAAAGTTCACCAACAACAACAAAATCACAAATTCTCGAAAAAGCGGAAATTTTTAATTAGAGATTGGGCAATGTATAAAGCCCAGGATTGCATCCTTTTGCACCCAAACAACCAGACACAACACAACTCACGATTGCACCAAAATTGCACCCATCCTGTCACCACATGTGATGCATCGTAATCCTTTGTCCCCATATTTCAACAGCATCGCACAACAAGCAGAATTAATCACACTCGAGCAGATGCACCACAATCACAAATGACAACTCGTTTCGATATGATCAAACATTCAGACAAGTTCTATTTCATCCACAATTTCATGTTCATTCAAGCCTGACAAAACATACCATCACTCATCACTAAATCATTTATGAAAGTTCAAATCGTACATTCAAACATAAACAAACAGACTCAAACTTAAAATAAAATTATATAAATAAAATATAGTTTCAAAATGCAAAATTCTTGATTTAAAAATTCATGTTACAAATTCACTTATAAATGTAATAGAAAATATATTTTTGAATTTGAATTAATAAATGATTCATCAGTGTAGCATGTACAGACTTTGTATAACTTAGAAAGTATAATATATTACAATTTTAAATAAATTATGAAATATACCTTTTGCCCTTCCTGACTTGAATTTAATAATCAGGATGTGCCTAAAGAGTTATTGTACGTAAAGATACGATACACCCAGTATTGAATTAACACTGAATAAAACAATAAGCCTAAAACACTAATTTTAAATATAAATTCAAAGTCTACATTTCCATATTTGTAGAAAGTGCTAAAAACATGAATGAATAATAAATCAAACTAAATTTCGAGTATCGTGAGACAAATAAAAGCGTCAAACTTTTAGGATTTTAGGTTCCATCGGAAGCATTTTTGTTTTGTTTTAAATACAAAAAACTTTTGGCTGGTTTTATGTCCTTCTTGTTTGTCTATTTGGACTTTCCGTTTGAAATCGTACGATTTCTGTGACTAAATTTGGCTTGTTTGAATTTACTGTTCAATGGAAAACTTTGAGTGTGTTGAGTGTTATAATTCACAAGAAACATTAAAATCTAAATCACCAACTAAAAATAACAAAAATAGTAAATCAGAGAGGAAGTATAACAAGAAAAACTCAAACAAAATAAATAACGAGTTGACTAGTTGAGGGAGAAAATAGTTGACCAAGTGTGCACTGACTAATGTTTTTGTTGATGTTCAGTAAGTTTATCTACTTCAAATGGATTACATTATTTATGAATTAATCCTGTTTTGAGAGATTTATTGAACTGTTTTGGTATATACCGAGAAGTGACTCTCAGTAAAACTAGTCTTAAGTGACGCCGATGGCGTAAAGTCGGAGCGGGAGTATCCCGAGCACCCCTTCTTATCAATTCAGTCATCGATGAGTCATCTCAGTGACCAAGACACACATGTACACTCATTCCTCAATAGAGATCTATGTTAAATATCACTGATTATTTTTTAATTCCGGTGCCCTTTGACCTTATGTGCCAAAAAATTTAACCAGGTCGTCTACACCCATACCAGAATTTATGGTAAAATTTTTAGACCGATCCATTGAACAGTATAGGCGCTATCTGAAACACAAGCCTTTTCCTATCAAGCGGCGCCAGAGGACTCGTTCACTCACAAACTCACACTCTCGCTTGGCTCGAGCGTGAGTTTGTTCGTTCGCTCCTCCAATTAATGACACTGACCAGTGAAAACAACAAATGTTGAGTGTAAATGTGCTCGTGTCGTGTGTTATGGCGATTGCAAATGTGCGAGATTATTAGATTAGGTGGGGTGAAGATTGAGATGGATGGATTATTTGTGGGACATGAGTGCGCATGTGTGGGGGTCATGAGATTCGCCAAACATTTTAAATTGATCATTTAAGGCACTTCACATCGCACGAAATATAACACTTTGCTATTTTGGTATGCATTTTCAAAGATATACTCGAGGATAAAGCTCAAAACGAGTAATAAATTTAAATATGGCGAGGTAAATTTCTTTTTCAATAAAATCTCCAAACCACATTCAAATCCGCTTATTCAGCTAAATTTAAAATTGAGGTTAATTTGCATTTAATTTTCATTTCGAATTTCCTCACGAACAAATGCAAATTCCAGAACCTACAATTAGATATGAAACTAGATTTTAAAATAATCAGAATTGTCATTTGGAAATTCCGAAATAAAACAGACCAACCTAGCCCTGCCAACTCTCAAAATCCGCACGGTGGGCTAATCATACAGTACGTACAACAGTAACTTTTTCTAAATGAAAATATGAGCGAGAGCGGCTTAGCGGTTTAACTTACTGCCTCATATAAACCAAGTCGGTGGTTCGAGGCATCGAATTGACAAACTTTTTATTTTATTTTTTTATTTATTAAATTGACTTAAGGGCTTTTAATCCCCTAATTGATGAGTCCGAATGATGTCCAATTGAGTGGATTTTATAAACCAAATGTTTTTTTTAAATAGTTCTGGAAAATAAATATATGTGAAATTGATTTGTCATGAATCGTATAGATTACGGCATGAATTAATTGATCAAAGGTTCCTAGTGGTTATGGTTTGGTTGTTCAAAGATAAATGAATCTCGATGTAAAAAGAACCACTCTGAATGTTTCTAATTCCGCAAATCAGTTTTCCCAAATAGCCATCCAATCATACATATTCGAATAGTGATCGTGGATCATAATGTTCTCAATACTTCTTGGGTTTTTTGTTCATCAAGCAAACAAAACGAGCTGTTGATTTAACTATTTGGAGAACCTTGAAGTGATTAAGATATTCTCCAATAGATCCGTGTTCGCTGTATGTCTAAAAAAATATTGACCAAAGTTCTCTCTTTTACACAAGTGTAGAAAGAATTCTTTCAATGTTGAATTTAGGTGAATACTAGGAAACAAGTATATATTTTCTGGTTTGTGATTAGTCCACTATTTTTAAGTTTTTATCATTTCGGTCATAATCTATATGATTCATAACTAGGGATATCAATCAGTACATTTGAATTTTTCGGATTTTTGAGGGTTAGAACATTTCAATATCTGATCCAGTTATTCCTATGTTAACGAAATAGGTTTACTTAAAATATCCAAACAATTTATTTTCACAAACATTCTGAAATTCCGATCTTATCCCTTAAAAATGCTTTTTCCTAAACTCAATTGAGAATTTTTCAACAATTGGAGAATAAATCCAACTAACAAATTGGAAAGTTTTCTAGGCTCAATTTTGGCGCCAAACGTACCAACTCGTCAATTGGTTAAGACATGTTTGGAATATCAAAAATATATGACACCAAATGATGAAATATTGACAAAATTTAAATCCGATTTGAATATTCAAATATTCAATTTTTTGAAAATTTTGATAGACTATTCGAATATCCGGAAATCCAAATAAGATGTATCCCTATTAATAACAAATTCAATTGACATATCATTATTTTCATCATTTCTTAATCTATTTCCAAATGTCATTGATGGATAAATTACATCAACTCAATTTTAGAATCCCTCGGCCGGCAAATAAAAAGTAAAATTCACCAATTCAATCCTTCCGGCTCATTAATTGGGGGATTAAAAGGCCATAAGTCAATTTAATAAATAATAAAAATGTTTGTAATTTCGAAGGCTCGAACCACCGACTTTGTTTATATGAGGCAGAAAGCTAAACCACTAAGCTGTTCTCGTACATTTTTTATGTAGAAAAAGTAGCTGTTGCACGTACTGTGCGATTAACCCACCGTGCGGATTTTGAGAGTTGGCAGGGCTAGACCAACCAGTGAGTGACTTTAATTGTCATTCAAATGTGAAAGTGCAAGTAACCGAAGCTAATTACAACTTGACTATTACAATACGAGTGAACGGTTATGGATGGAAAAGTATGGAAAAGAAGATTTGGTGGAAAGTTGTGGGAAGTTGAGTGTACGAATGAATGCATCAACGAATCGAGTTGGGCACCATAAAAATCAGATCATTGCATTAGTGGGCGCCATCATTGTAATAACCATACAAACACTAATCCATCTATATTCCATAAAACAGTTAATCTCTCATAACTACAGACTGTCACATAACAAAAAAAAACTCTCTGAGCAAATGCAATCATTTATTACATTTATAAATCACTCAATAAATCTCAAATTCATATTCTTCTTCTACTTAGAAGATGAAAATGAAAGCATAAAAGGATTATCCGCTTTCTTACATATTTTTTGGGGTAAAAATAATAAATACAGGGCAATTGTAAAAAAATCATTAATTTTGACTTGCTTTTAACAATGTTATTGTATTTATGAATAGCGCCCACCCTATCATATACTTCAAGAAGAATGTATTTTATTATTAGAATTATTAATTATGCACCATGTGCATCCTAACATTATCATAATGATGGAAAGTGTATTGTGAAAGTGAATGAAAATTGATGAAGATAAAGAAGATGAAACGTGAAGAGAGATGTGGATTTCCTTTATGAATGGATTTGGATGAACAAATACCAAATCTAGAGATTATGGAGATTAGTAGTTGATTAATATCAATAATCATTAATCTTAACACTGCTTATCCATCTGTCTATTTCGAAATCAATAAACAATTGCATCAATTGATATATTTCGACACCAAATTACTTTATTTATTTACTCTTGGAAAATGTGGAAACAACTTTTTCAGGTGCAACTAATGTCAAAAGCCTTCTGGCACGTGCTTAGCGTATGACTACTCACTTACTTACGATTGTGCATTTGAATGTTCAAAGTCAAACAAACAATCAAATTACTTCTATCTCTACATTCATCAAGATCAAACAAAATAGATAGTAGAATGATTTCGGCGATTTAATATCAAAGTCACAACTGACAAAATGTCTACAATGCTTAATGCGTCTCGCTAATATCCCTCTAATTGTACTTATAATTTAATTATAATAATCACTTCATTTATTGTATTTACTCAGTTGAGGTACAACAAGGTGCGGGACATTAATTCAGATGGAACATAAGTTTTAGTAACTAAAAATTCGTTTTGTAACAATGTTTTGTAAATGAAATTCTAATAAAGAGAGAATTTTGTGCTCACCTGATAATAATAAAGGATTGACTGTACTCACAGTCGTGATACGAAATGTACAAAAAAAGAAAAAATTGAAGGGCAAAAGTCAAACGTCTAACATGCCAAAGATAGATAGACAACAATTACAATCAAACAACAGACTCGATCTATGAATAGACAAATCAAAAGTAGCGATTTGTATAGTAAAAGGAAATTACATATGAACATATTAACATACTTTACAGGTGGCGATGGTGGTGGTCAATGTTGGTCAGTGGTGAGATGATTGCTGATGAGGTGATAAAAATAGTTACGAAACAAACACAGGACACACAAATTGATTGCTGATTAGTGATTAATGATGATTGATGTAAAAGCAATTTTGAGAGATGGGAAGAAAAATCCAAAAATATTTAAATTTTGAAACAAACAAAAAATATGTAAATTAGTAATTTGAATTCAAAATTTAAATTAAAAAATATGTAAATTAAAACAAGAATATCATATGACAAAAACATCAATATTTACAAAAATTACTTGACACTACAATTAATCCAACATCAAACTCAAAATTTATTCCAAAAACTAGCAATATTCAAAAAAGTTTATTTCTGGAAACTCTCTTGTTTGTGCACATTATGCAATCATTAAAAGTCACTTAAAATATACAATTCCCATTAAATCATACAGACCCCACAATAACAGTTTAAACTAAACTTATACCACAAAAAGCATCACACAAAGTCAGCTAAAAGCCAAAAAGCAAAAAGGTTTAATTGCGCAAAGTGAGTAATCCTATGCTAACGATAACTTCAAGTGCATTCAGATATTTAAAAATAAGTGCATTTTGCTCAATAAAAGTTGTATGATCAAGTGGACACACTCAGAGTGACACTGTGCAAGTCATAAATAGTGTTGTGTTGAGTCAAGTGGAGTCCATAAATTCGATTTTTCCTCATAAGCTTTCAGCGATTGACACTGTCCGAGCTCTTTTAGCTAGTTTGCCTAAGTGAACCAAGTGCCAAACCCTATCCATGCATTTGTGTGAGTTTGAGTCAGAGTTAGTTTCATTTCAATAATATTATTGATCGAGGGAAAAAGTACAATTCGAGACAGACACGGACAAGGCAGGAAAGTATTTATGACTGTCTCAATGACTGCGTGTTGAGTAATCAAAGAGTTGAGTGCCAAACTAGTTTTGACCGAAAGGTGATGCTAATGAATTCGAGTCTCGAATGTTCAGAAAAGATAAAGCAAATGGTAGAAGAAAGATAATTTGAGGGTTCAATAAGTTTGTGAACTTAAAAGTGAATATAATTGGATGGAGAATTGTACAAGAGGGGTATGATGATGATTGTGGTGAAGTACAAACATAATTTGAAGGTTAATGGAAAGTTGACTCTAATGATTGACACACAATTATACACTTGATTAGTAAATCATAGGAGAAATGAGAGGGGAGAGAAATTTAAATGATCTTCTCAAGCAGAGATGAGATGGAAGCTACAATTTAACAGACTCCATAGTATATTATGTAAATTGAATTTTATATTAGGGTTGGAAAAATTAAGCAAACAAATAACACCGAGCCTGTTTGGCATCTCATCTATCGATCTGTAAAATGATATAACTTGAGGCATGATATGTGAAATCAATCAATTAGACATTGACAGGACATATTGAGGAATAGATTTGTGTAGGAAAATTGAAATGTTAGACAAACAAACACCAATCAAACAAGTTTGGTTTAAAAGTGGTCGGATTGGTCTGGGATAAAACTAATTGATATATTAACTCTAAAGGTCAACAATTTGAGAGCAACCACAATAAACAATTCGTGACTGTGCAAAAAAATTAATTTTGCAAAATTAATCGATTTTTTCTCCTAGAAAAACTTAATCGATATATTTTGTGATTATGATGATCATTATGTCTAAGCCATTTCCCCAAGTTTGTACGTCTTATTCTTGTTAGAATATTGACCTGAATAGTAAAAATGTATTTAAGGGAAGATTCCTTGTTGACCGGTTAAGTGCAAGTTTTGTTAATGTCTGTCTAACAAAGTAAACAATGCTAATGAGCAGAACAACAGAATGGACAAACAAACACGAATAAACATAGAAGATAATGTCTAAATATAACACAATAATACATTAATGGAGTATGGGACACAATTAAGAATGAATGAGAAGGGGACGGGAGGAAGGAACAACAGAATTATACAAAACAAATTGGACCAATGCGAACAGAACAGAGTTTGATTGACAGATTTGTCGAGTCAAGAGAAACATACAATTTGCAATTGCTATATATATAAGAAGTCAATTACACAACCAAGACATTCAGCAAAGTTTCTATAAATCTACCAACTCAAATCAATATCAACATTTACCATAAACTTTTCTTATCACCTCAAAATCTAGTGTTGCACCTGACAGAATATGTAATTTGCATGGTAAATGATCAAAAAACAAAGAGGGATAAAGTAAGAGAGGGAGTGGTAGAAAAATATAGAGCAAAGTAAAGTGAAATTGAAGATGACAGGGCTGGGGTGCTATTGGGTGATTCGCTAAAAAGTTACAGATAACGCTGTTTAAATAAAATCGACAAAAGTTCAAAACTACTAAAAATTAACCTACATTCTCCATCCTCACATTTATTTGCAAAATGCCCTCATCAATAATTTGATGACCCCTACAGTACTTGAGACACAACCTCGTTAGATGATTGTTTGCAAATTTCAAATTAAATATTTATTTAGTCGATTGTGTTGTGTTCGACTTTCTCGTCTGATTCTTGCAAGTTGTTTGACTTTGTACTGACCAAACACAATTGACCCTCACTCTCACGCACTAATTGTCTGTAGGTCCGAGTATTTTTCCGTCAAATGGTGCTGGTCATTAATGTCTGTTTCGTTTCATTGTTTTAGAAAAAAACAATTTTATTTCGTAGAATTAAGCAGATACAAAAGTTTCCGTTATCTGTATCATATCTACGAATGATAGAAATTTTTGAGCATCCTAAAAACTTTCCCCTACACCCGAAAGTATCCATTTCCTTAACCCACATTTTTTTGTTTTTCTTCTGGTTAAATTGAATTTTCCAATGCGTCTTCTCTTCGGTTCTATTCTCAACTTTGTTTCCTAACAATTCGGTCAAGTACCACAAACTGTCCAACTGTTAGTCTTTTTATTTGTTTTTGTTTGATTTTTCAACTAATTTATTTTGGCTATCGACCAAACAACTCGAGTGGTCTGACCTTAATTTAGTTTGTTTTAGACACCAACATTGCATCAATAATAAATGAGTTTTTTAAAAGAAGAGAATTTCACACATAAATAAAACAATTTTAAAAAACAATTGTAAATTGTTTTTCTGTAGCATATTTTAATAATTTCCCAAAAACATAAAAATGTCATCAAATCAAAATCGATTTTGAATGTTCTTATTTTAATTTGTCCAAATATATTTTCAAGTTGTGTTTTGCTTATTGTCCCTTCCTTTCATAGATCTGAAGCAAAGTGTCCCTGTCCAAAGTTGGTCTCTCCCACACCCAACCGAATTTGTCCAATTCAGCATAAAATTGTGCTTAGCAGTGGACAAAACATTAAACGAACGGACTTGACAAGTCAAGCAGGAAGTGCATTGGATAGTACTGTACAATGATCAACATTGTTTGTCCCTTGTTAGATTCTCGTTTGTACTTCTCCTCATCCCCTCTCCTCTCCATCCATCATAATCATAAAGTTCGTGTATGGATAAGTCTTCTTGAAATTACATGAAATTTTTTTTATATAAGAAGCTTCAAAAATTGACCAATAATAGACGAGACAAGGCGAAAATTAAGAAGGAAATTGACAATTCACAGTGACACTAATCGAGATAACAAAAAAAATAAGATGGACGACAGATCCGAAAATTCGAGAATCGAGAAAATTGGACAAACAAAATTGAACATTTTATTTTTAATATTTTTTTAATTACGAGACAATAAAACGCATACACAAGAATTCATATATATATATATATGTTAACGGATATAAAAATATATGTAAATTAATATATTTCCCGGAATATTACAAGGTATTTTTATTTGTTTTCAATTTATTCACTAATTCGATAATTTTTACATGATAAACCAAACCACCCTATATCAACAGTAAAACACTCATAATTTAGTATCATGATGAACACTAACAAAGTGGTGGACTAATGTCCGGTGAGCAGTCCAACCAACAACAAAGTTTTCAAAGTTCAAGAAGCAATCTAACTAACGCTCTCACATTATAACACATTAATTTGATCATTACACTTACTCTACATTATAAGTTAGTCTGTTCGTACTTCCAGGAAACAACTAACAACGAAATGTTCGTAAAACGACAGAAAGAAAAGCGGAAGATGTAAAGTTGAGAATATGAACTACAATGTAAAGTAAGGACAGAAAAAATCTGCTAAATATTACATTGGACGCAGATGACATTAGCACATGCATAATAATGGCCATAATTATATTTTATGTCTTTTGGATGGAACAAAACAAAAAAAGAAAACACATTCACAGTTATATGATGAGGAACATTAATCATTAACGAATTGTGGAAAAGACGAAAACAAAATAAAAACCAGACTTGATTTAAAAACAAAATTTAATCTTTTAAATGAGCAATCTTTTTAAAAATGAGCAAATCTTTACTTTAATTGCGTAATACAAAAATGTTTTTGATTTTTAGTAAGTAAAGTGTGAAACCCTAACTGGATTATCTCACTGATTTAATATCTGTTTAATAATTCAAAGTTAAACTTAAACCTTGAAAGATAATATCTAAAGATTAGAATAAATCATGTTTATGCTTAGTGAATAAATTAATCTGATTAACCGTCGATGCAGAATAAAAACTTGACAACCTGTGATCTAGTTAATTAAAGCATCATAAATCTTAATCAACGGATCCCGTAAAATTATCCTTTTGCGCCCATAATTTGACTTATTTATTGAAATAATAATTCTACGCGTGCTCTTGTTATTAAATGTTTTTTAAGAGAGCGTGCGAACGTTAATTATAATATCATTATATCAAAGTGAGTCACATAATTTATAAATCATTTTGATGGCGAAACTAATTAAAAATCAATTTGAGATCGATCAAGACCTGTTCATTGAACAGTCTTCAACCAGTCAAGAATTTGCAACAATTATTAGAAAAAATTCAATTTAATTATGAAATTTTGAAGTGATTGCATAATGTGATTTGTAAACGATTTGTTTATTGGCTTGATTTGAGAAATGACATTTGAGAGTAAGAGATTGACTTGAAAGTGTAGACTGACGCATCTAAAAGTTAACTTTTGATCGAATCAATTGATTTAACTGACATAGACATGAACAAGGATAAAGGGGAGATGAGTTATTTACAGGGATAAGTTGGTATGAACGTTATTATCCGGTTCGCTTACTTCTACTGTTCTATAGTTTATTAACTTTTACATTTAAATCTATTAGCGATCCGACCCTACCAACTCATCCTGCATCCAATGTATGTTATATGTTTATAAAGCAACGTGTTAAGCAACTAAAGTCAGAGACGCTTTAGACTTGTTAAAGAATTTCTAAAATGATCACTTCAAAGTGAAGTTGAAATTAACACCAATGAGTGGCTAAATAAAGCAACACATTGCTGCTCTGTGATTGACATGCAAACTAGTGAACAACGTTTAGACATAAACAAGAAAAGATTGGATTGAGGCAAGAGGGACTGGATTGAACTGTTCAATACAGAAGCAATTGATTGCTGCGTGTTCTGTCCTGTTCAATGCATGTCCAGCTTACCAAGCTAACAAGCCAATTGATCAAAAAGGGTAGTTCATAAAGTCTGTACTATCTTTAGAATTATTTTCTTATGTAGTACAATTTATCAATTTTTGATTAATTCATGCCACGAACGTGACCAATGTCCATTAGGCACAGACACAGTCTCAACACAAAACCCTTTTGCCTGCATCATCTTCCCTAACCAATTCAATCGAGCCAATCCCAGACCAATCAAGCCCCAACCCAATCTGATCATCATCAACACAACACAAAGGCAACAACAAAATCGAAAACTCTAAACATAGAAAGTCAAAAGTCAATTTATGATCGAAACGAATCGATCTAGCAAAAGTATGAACTCGAAATATTATGGTTGTTCAATAAGTTTGTTGAATTGTTTTTTGTTCAAACTAATTGCTTTTGCTAATTTCCAACTTAGCCACTAAATTTTGGACAAATTGTACTGACAAATAAACGCAAATCTAACTAACAAAAGTGAAAATGTATCTCGAGAATCAAGTGGATTAGTCCATCATCTACTGTCGAGGGTGTGTTACCACTGTGCTTGTCCACTATTACACTGCACCTAACAATCGTGCAATCATCCACCTCTTCTTCTCCTTCTTGTAATGATCATCAAGTGAACTAGTGAAATTGGAGCATGACAAACAAGACGAGGATAAAATAGAGTAAAACACTATCTAATGTGCCCTTAAGGGGCACAAAAGCTTTATACTAAAATGCCCCTAAAGTTCTCGGCATAGATCATTAGACAGATAACACTAGCTAGAACATAACAACTTTACGGTTTAGCAAAACAAAAACGATACAACTGAAAAGGAGAGTTCACTTGTCCATAGTTCACAAAGTTCAAGTTATGTTTGTTGTATACTCGAGTTTGGGTGGTCCCTCAACTGTGAATGACAAATTCTCACTGTTTTGGCAAAAAGAGGTAAAAGATTTAAACTCGAGAGTAGCAGATTGACGTCATCTGTGAATTCTAATAAACTGACAAAGTGACATTGTGAGTAGAATATGATCTAACACTACAAAAAAGTCATGTTGAGTTATTAGAATGCAGATCTCACCTCCCAAACTCGATCAATCATCTCACATCATCGGTCAAAGTATGTCCACAATAATCCTCATCCCAATTCGGTTCATTCAGTCCCTCCCCTTCAGTTCCAAGCCAAGTACACCATCAAAACATTGATTGCACTTGACAGCACAAGTTGGTAGATTAAATTAGATGGCAGAAGTACACCTGTAATTGCAATAATAAACAACACAACACTAACCCATAAATAGAGGGATAATCACAGGTGTTGTACACTTCTGTAAAGTAATAAACAATCAAAAACAATCAGCATTATGAGGTTTGTGTGGAAGGTAACAAGAATCGATTGAATGGTGATTTGAGACATGAGAACTTGGAGAAATTGAGACAATTATGACTTGTTCCGTTACTTACAAATCAAAGATCTCAAGTACACCTCGTTGTGGTCGAGAATGGATTTATTATTATGTGATTATCGACTCTATAGTTAGACTGACCGTGATGAGTGACTCACAACCTTTTCTGTGAGAAGAAAAGAAGACCTTTCCACAAAAAAGGTTTAAACAGATTGAGGTTAAGTCAGTGTTTGAGAACGGAAACATACGAGGACTACTGATTGATGTTTTATTGAGTTTATGTTTGAAAAGTTTGCACTTGAAAAGAATGTTTTTCCCATAATAAAATGTTAATTCTATAGTAAAGATTGAATCAATAGGAAAAAATTTAAAAATCTAGAATCTTTACTAAACTAAATGATTCATGAAACTAATAGAAAAAATCTAATTTAATCAATCTAAAAGTCTAAAAGGTTGTCATTGTACATTTATGTATTTATTCCCTAGAGTCTAATTGACACAAGACATGAACCTGACATGTTTAAATTACCCCAAAAGTCACAAGAGTCAAGGGTGTTCCAAAATAACATATGATACCCACCAATATCCTCAAAATTCAACTAAACAATATTCACTCTGTACAAAAACAACAAAAATTCCGTACATTCTCATTATCTCAAGTCAAAATCACAAATCAATTTCACTAGTCGTAAAACGAGAATTACTAACTTGAAAGTAAGGAAAATCGCAACGTTAATTAGCATACAACAAGCAATGTACAACAACACGAGTACGAACAGTGAGATCAATCAGTCGAGCAGTCAAAACATTTTGGAAAACGTAAATTGATTGATTTCACTCGATGTTGTGATTGATCCCTTGAATGACTACATCGGAGATGAGATGCTAAACTGGGCATTAATACGATTGCAAAACAGTCCAACATTGAGTTACTATTCAATTGGTCACAAAAAGTTAATTCGAAAGTCTCAGTATTAATTTCAATCTATCACCAATTCTTTCATTTCCACAAACTTCTTCATCCACCAAACTAAACTCACAATACCCAGGAAATATTCACCACGTAATCAAACAACACCAAACACCACCACAAACCACAACAATCGCCTTTGGATCAATCAATAAATCAATAATTGTGCGCCATTGCCAAATGCTGCATAATGATTGGGCGTAATGCAAATCCTAACTCTCATTGGCATTTCTAAGCAATACTTTCTCCAATAAGATAAACTACATTTGATAGAGAATTGCATTGTGATGATATAAGCAATTGTGAATATTAGGACATTCAAAAGTTTCACCACATTAGAGAGAAAACATTCAAATATGCAGTAACAGATGATCAGTATTACTGATTCAGTAACATTTGTATTAACCCAATAAATGTCTTAATTGTAACCTAAGTAAAAGTGTAAGAATATCTCATAGAATTAGTATACCTGATAAACTGTAAAAGAACAGAATTTTGACATTTACTTGAATATAAAAAGAAACAACTCTTTCAATCACCCAATACTCGTAATTCATCAAAAAGAAACAATAGACAAAAGAAGAAACAAAGGGGACTTACCACTCTCACAATATATTATCCACAATTGCACTCAAAGAACGATGATACTAATGATAGGTGATGATAGGGTTAGGGTGATATTCTCCGTGAATAGACGAAAAATAAAAGAAAACCAATAGAAACAACAACAACTGGTGACACTTTGTGTATTTGATGATGATGGTACAATGCTGAGAATAACTCACTTTCGAGTATAGTCTAAGAGTAGAAGACAGAAGAACAATGAAAGTATAGACACAGACACTCAAGATAGATGGATTCTCACACCAAATTGGGATCCAACAAAGGATGACACTATGTATGACGAGTAGTAGAGTAAGAGAAGATGAAGATCCTACACGGATGAATAGACGTGAGAGGATTATTTAAACTAGTGAAGGAGAAATGAAGGTTTGTTGTATTTCCTAGTTGAGTTAAGAGAAAGGAGAACAATTGGACTAATGATATGACAGTGAGGAGGTGAATAGTACGGACTGTACGGACAGATGTTGAGGATAAAGGGATGATGCAAATTAACGGGTGGAAACAGATCCTCGCAAGATTTAAATTAGATCAAATGGTGTGCGCGCGGATGTTTGAATTTAGGTAAATTGTCCCCGTAATTGTAGAGTGTTGTGTTGTGTTGTATACGATCTAGTTGTAATGATCATTCACTGAACGTATGAACTCGAATAGAGAAAGTGATTGGCACTAACGATACTGAACAAATTGTAGTAGACAAATGTCAAATGATGTGGTGAATTTAGGTTATGACTGAATGTGCAAATGGTTGTGTTTACTAGAAGAACAAATGCTGTGGACTTTTTGCAAGTAAATCTCACTTTAATTGTGATGATGATGATGTTTTGAATTCAAAAAGTAAAAACAGACAGAAGCTTTAGAAGTAATAACCGTTGGAATAACCGACTTGTGAACAGATGTAATGGTGAACAGATGGTTCAAACACACGGTTGGACGGTTGTTTGGGACCGGTAATGGTTATGAGGTGACGAGCATGGGTACAGAAATGGAGGGAATATATTTGACTTTAAGTTGATTTTTAAAAGAATATTTTAAGAACTAGATTTTTAAAACAAATCACTTTACACTGAGAATAACAAGAATTAGCGCACAACCTAAGTCAATCACAAAGCAAACACTGTTTTCTATTGGATGAGATGTTTTTGTTATTTATGGAGCGAGGAACGTCTAAACAAAAGTACAACAGAAGTCAAGTAGAAAATGAGGAAAAGTCAAACAGAACAGAGCGAGACGTGATGTGAACTGCACCAGAGCGAGAGCACTAATGAAAGCGATCGAGCCAAGAGGAGAGATCGGCGAGAGGAGAGGAGAGTGTGGGGAATGAAGACAAAATGTGTGTGCTAGTGGTAGTGTGGTTGGGAAAGTAATGGTAACGAAATATGACGGGGACATGGGTTTCGGTTATTTTAATGTACAATCTAATTGCTTATCTGTACATTATATATAATGAAACATATATATTTATATATATTTATATATATTTAAACAAATTGGACCAATGTTTTCACAAATGAATTTCTAAAGTTCAAAATAAATTTTTGAAATTTTGTTTTTGAAATATTTAAAATCATGTGAAATACTTGATAATTGCTGCACACTGCACAATAAGTGAATGCATGTAATTCATGTAAGAAGGTCACTTGAACTATACCAGCCTCTGTCCGACTACTGTTTGCCATTGTTTGCATTGTACTCTACCTCTAATTAGCAGACAATTAGTCACAGGCACCCAAAACCGAACACTAATTAGCAATTAGCTAAAGTTAACATACACTGTCAGCCCAGCTGTTCCGACCGGTGTGAGAAGCGCTATGTATTGTCAGACCCGTGTGAGCATTGGTGTAATGCAGTGAAACTACCCTTGGTATTCTCATACCGGTGTGAGCTTTCAATGATCACACCGATCTGAGCAAATATTATCAGACAGGTGTGAGGCAAATAACTATGCTCACACCGGTGCGAGACATATACATTTTTAAATTGATTGCAAATGCAATTAGATTATAATCTGTCGGAAATTGTAATTATAATTGAAATAATTTTTTTTAATAATTATTAAGCATGAAAACAGTGATTTTGAAAGATATGTTGATGTACTGAATACTACTAGTAATTAAAATCAATAATTAGACTCAACTAAAAAATAATCATTTTTGTTTTCAAACAAAAAATCGTTTGTGTGGTGCAAATCTTCTAAAGGAATTAAAAACTGCTGCTTTCCGCGAAAGAGGCCTTTTAATCCATCTTTCCGTCGTTTTTCACGAGTGAACGCGCGGACACTTGAATTATTTCTGGTGTTCCAACGAGAGTTAAACTTATCTCCATAACAAAAAATTTTCCCGTTTCTATCTTTGTAGAATTGTGTAGTGTGGAAATATATTGATGGAGCACACTTTCGCAAAATTTGCTTCTTTAACGGAAAAGGTCTTTCACACGAAAGTAATATATCGAAATTTTTCTTATTTTCTTTGGTGAGCTTTTGAAAATGAGGTTCATTTAAAGTCGTCAACTTTTGTGATTCATAAAAATTCAAATCCATAAACTTTTGCCTTTTTTCAATAAGAGCTCGTCTTGTCTGATGTCTCTCGTGAATAGTTTTGGAAGGATTAATAAAGTTACGCATCACTCTAGCAATGTATTTGCAATATTGATGCTTACGTTCATATCGAAAAGTAGAATAAAAGTAAAGGGGACCAAATAGCTTCACAAGATCGCCATAATGAGTTAAGTGGTGCAACTTACAGAAAACTTCAGATCCACCAAGGTCACGACACAACTCCAAGATTTTGTCAGCGCCACGCCTCATTTCTTCAAGATCTGAACCAGTTAAGCATTGAGAGAACGAAAGAACTGTAAAATCCTTCATTTCTTTCCAGAGCTCAAATTGCAAGGAATTTGTATCAAAAACATCAAATAAAATAGCTGGCAACTTTAAAAATGCTTCAAGTTTCTAGTGAAAATTTAAAAATTAATTGAGAACAAAAAAAATTATTTACGAACTTGAACAGCTTTTCCGCATAACTTGAATCCTTCTTTTGCAACCCATTTCAAATTGCCAGAACCTTCATAATATTTGAATTTTTTGAATTGTTGATTAATAACCTCTTTACTTAAACCTTTCAAGGGATTCGTCTGTGAGGTCGCGGCTTCTTGGTATTCAAGAACAAACGATGTTAAAATGAGCTCTAATACAAATGGAACAACACCCTCTACAAAAATTTAATTATTTTTAATTAATAATTTGTTTCTTTTATACTTAATAAACTGCTACACACCTGCGAGATCATGCATCACATCTGGGGGCGCCACGTTCCATCGGTGAATCCATGGCAAACCATCAAATACAAATTCCCGGATAAACCCCAAATTCTTAAAACTGAAATTTTGAGATAATGGGTCAATGAGTGGACGATGCTTGTTGATCTGTTGGATATCATCGGATTTTTCAGACTTATCTACAAGTTGAGAATGTTCTTTGTTGACTTTTGAAGCTTCTTTAGGCGCTGGTTGTTGCTTTATCGGTTTTTCTTTTACGATTTCTATTTCTTGTAATTTTTTCAAATTTCGTTCTTTCACTTTCGACATGATTTTGTCAATATTGGTTGGGATTTTCTTAGCCTTTGAAGAATCTACAGTCGAGTTGATAGTTGGAACTGGTCTTTCATTTTTTGTATTATCACTGGACGAAGGTTTGCCTTTAGTATTGATTTTAGGTTTCTTGACAGGATTAGTGTCTGATTTCTGTTTTCTAAGTTTCATCGAAGTAGCTTTTAGAGAACCAGATTTTAAATTGTTTTCTTTTGTACTGGTTCCCGGAACCGATAAATCCACGTTAGACAAAGAAATTTGATTTTGCTCAATGGAAGGAGGCTCATTGACAGTCTTCTTTTTGGTCTTTGATTTCTTAGAGCTATTTGGGTTTGGGTTTGGGTTTTTGGCTTTGCCCACAGCTGCACAATAACGACAAACAAAAGCGTTGTTGTGGAAGCTCATTTTGTAACCAGCAAGTTCGTATATTCCCAAATTGTCTCCACAAATAGCACAAAGTGTGACATTAATTGTCTCAAGTATTTCTTCACCATCTTCGGTGGTAATAGTTACATCGATGCCACTTTCCCAAAGTTTCGCAAGATCATCTTTCAATCTTTTAAACAAATGAACCAATGGGCTTTCAAATCCTAAAGCACTCAATTCTTTTCTGTTAACTGACATGACCAGCTCAATATCATCAGAGTGAGTACGATGTTGAAATGGAAGATCAGCAATGGTAACATACACTTTCAAGTTCTTTTGCTTTTGATTATTTTGACCTGGAGAAATGTTTGCATCATCTAAAAAGATTTCAATCTTCAAACGACCTTTTAATCTTTGAAAAATTTTCCCATCTTTAATCGATTTGTAAACTCTTTCGTCTGTTTTGATTTTATTAATTTGGTCGTATTTTTCATGAAGAATATGTTCCAGTAGAGATTTGTTTTGCAAATATTTCTTACAGATTGACTCAATTGATACGTATGAATATGAACAACTTTTTCCGTTTTCATCATTTGTCAATTTGTAATATTCTGGCTTTAAGTAATAATCATTTAGATGGAAGGCGTTGTAAGATTTTTGCATTTTTTCACTCCTGACAACTTGAATGAAGTGTTCAAAATTATTCGCTGTGAGTTTAGAGTTCATAAATTTTTGAAAAAGCGAAAGCCAATTTTGTGCACTATCGTCGACTTGTGATGAAGGAATACGATTGATAAATTTATCTTGATTTATCAAAGCCATCATTTCCTAATAAACAATGATTAATAATAATTTAATATAACGCCAAAAACATACATGAAAAAATCGTATCTCCATAAGTGTCTCGAGAACATGAGAAACCCTGACTGGAGGGCTTGATTGTTTCGCAATTTGTATATTCTTTATTTTGTTGATCCAAATTTGTCCTTCTAATTCGTTTGCCAGATCTTGACTAAAATTATCAAGTGCTTCATCTATGTTCACGTCGTGGTCATGCACATGATGTTTATGTTCATCAACATTAGATGCCCTAATAAAAATTATGAATTAATAAATCCAAATCAATAAAACTTTGAAAACATACGATTTAGGATATTCAGATGGATGATCTTCCTTGATATGAGGATACACTTGTTTTGGTGAATTAAATGATTTTCCGCATTGAGAAAATCTAAGACAATTGATGCGAGTGTCATCACCCTTTTTGACATTCTTGGCCAATGTAGAGATATATTCTTGCCAATCAGAACCACGATAAATATGAGTAGTCTTTTGGGTTTTTCTGCCTTTCATAATTTAAAAAAATATTCAAGTCGAAATAACTTAAAACAGGTACACAATTTAAATAAATTATAAATACAAAATAAATTCAAAGTACTTCTCGTGTAAAACACGTGCACTGCACTGGAGAATCAAAACAAACAGTAACCTCTTCTGTGAACAACAACGGTTGCACACTTGAAAATGAAGGCGCGCAATACAGGGAAACATGGCACTGAAAATGCAACCCCTTAAGGCTAATACCATAAGGTACTGCCTGTTGGCGGCAGCACGCTAGCTATATGTAGCGTGCTAGCCAGCGCAGTACTACATGCAGGCTATTCTTCCACATGCCTCATTTGTTGATAGACTTTCTTCGTGCTTCTAGAAGGCTTTTGTGCACACTTGCTTACTGGTGACTCACAAGCCAATGCTCATTGTCTCATCATCGTCCGAGCGAATTCAACGTCTAGATCAAGTCGACTTAGATAGATCTATACTCTTTGAAAGTCATCATCATTTGTTTCTTTTGTGTTTACTTTGTTGAAAATCATGGATCAAAACAATGATTTTGAAAGTATATGTAAGTTTATTTATATTTTCCCCTTTATATACACGTAATTGATTAAAATCACGTTTCAGTGGCTCGTCATTTATCTAAGCAACAACAAGATATCCGTGAAACGATTGATAAGAAGTTTAGTCAATTTGAGGGTAGACTCAATCAAGTTGAAATGATTACGGCCAATTCTGGCAATGATCCTTCACCAATCGTCCTTCAACTGCCTATCATTTTGAATCAAGAAGGTACATTCTGTAAATAATTTTTTGCACTCATATTTATTACTATTTTTTAAATAAATTTAGATGACTCGGCGCTCGTTCCTGATGAAAACTCTACTACGAACTCTATTGACCAAGTGGATAATGAAGATGTTCAGATCGAGGAACAAGGTGGCATCTCCAATCATGAAGTTCAGCCAACTGATTTGCCTTGGTTATTAGAGGATTACGCCTTTCCTGACAATTCGACTCGTGGTGTGACTCGAAAGAAGAATGTCAAACAGTTTAACTATCGTAGAGGTAGTTTTGATTTTCGTGCATTTGTTGACACTCCGGGTAGTGAAAACCAAACTAACCGAAAATGGCTTGACAATCTGAAGAATTTCAATGTTGATTCAAAACAATTCTGGGACGATTTTGTTAGACGTATTGGAGATATTATGGTTCTTTTTGCTGAGGAATTAATCAAGTTCTACCGGAATAGCGACGACCGCAAAATTAACACCGACGAGTTGAGCGAATTCAGTTGTGATTTTATTACTACTTTTCCACTCATCGAAGAGAAGTACTTGGCTTTTAAGGAACAAGCCTGTAAAGCAAAATCGTTTCAAGTCGCCAAGACTACTTTTGATCATTCTCCAGTTGTAAGTTAACTCGCATAAATCAATTTGATTCATTTCTAATATATTTGTTATTGTTATGATTTTGTAGAAGTGGCTTTCTCTTAAATTTCAGAGAACACTCAAGGATGCCATCGATGCGATCGAAGACAACGAGCAAAATGTACAAGACAAATCCCCGAAGAGCATTTTGGTAACTGAAAGAAATTTACAAACTGCCCGTCGTCGTTGGATCAACACAGGCGAATCTCCTAAGTTTAAAGAAGGGAAAAGAAGCTTCGCAAAGTATCTTTTAGAGAATCCCGCAATTGATCATCCAATGAGAAAAAATGGGGACTTGAAGAAATTTGCTTCAGATGATGCCTTTTAATATTTCAATGCATTATTTTGTATTTTTTGGGCTAATTAAATTTTTAATTAAATTTGAATTAAATTAATTTATTAAATTATTTGGCGAAATGTTTCTGGAAACTTTCCAGTGACGAGGTTCCTGCCAGCAAAAATTTCCCCGTAATTCTCACACCGGTATGAGGATGACATTCTCAGATCGGTGTGAGAATACTCGAAGACTCGCACCCGTCTGAGAATTTTACAATGCTTCACACCGGTCGGAACATTTGGGCCAACTGTGTAAATTTGTGGCTCTATGCAAAACAAGGTGAGACAAGCCCAGGCACATACAAAAAGATAAGATCAATAATGAAAGGTCAGATCGTGACCAAATTAAAGAAAACCATCACTGGTCAGGGCAGGGTCTTGATTATTACAGAGTGACGAGTGCTCACACATAATCATTAATTTGAATGATGAAAAGGCAGAATTGATGAATTTGTAAAAGAATTTCTGTTAGATTGACGGTGAATTTGACTCAATGGCGCCAAGTGAACATTAATGAGGATTAGATTTGAACAATTTGAACTAAAAAAATCAATGAACTTTTCAAGTCAATCGATTGAAAAGCAATTAAACTTGTGCATATGGTATTTATGATTATTTCATGAGAATGTTTTAAAAAGATAATCCACAAAATGTCTTCCAATTCATAACTCGCAAACTTTCTGAACGCAGTTCCTTATTTTCTATAGTATTTCTAATCCTTATTCCAATCTCCAAATTGAATTAGCATAATTCAAAGTGTGATAGCCTCTCCCTAGTCTGAACATTCGTTCATTTCACCACCAAAGTGGCGATACTCAAAGCTTCCAACTTATCATCAAAGGCGCCTTTCTTGTTTCCCCTGTCGAGTTTTATCTACAAAAAAGTGATTTCTGTACTTCTTCTTCCTACTTGCAATACAAGACAAGCAAAAACAGTTTTCCCACACACCAAACACCGTTGGTCACTTTTTCATGTTCATATTGGCTGAATTGAATTAGGGGTATTCAAAAATTCCCGTCAAAATAATAACGTCTATGGGAATTAGTCGAATATATAAACTTTTGTGTCTACCTGTAATAAAGTGTGTAGCAATAGTGCGACTGACCATTCAATAGAACTGTGCGGAACTAAAGTTTCATAGAATTATCTGTTGAAAAGTGTTTGTAAGGTTAAAAAATATTTGCGTGTGCTTTTGAGATTAAAAAGGAAGAAATAGACTTGAATTGGTGTGTTTGAACACAGAAATCAAACGGTGCCGACAATGACTCTCTACTATTCTCAAATCAATTGCTCGTCTGTCTGCGTGACTCACTTTAGACAATCAACACAGAGAAGGTGTACCGTCGATTGTAAACGATCACTATCATTCGATCAGTTGAGTACAGACAATTCACCTTCGAGTGATATACAAAGTACGAATGATACGTCTATTGCAAATTGGCGTGTTACAAGCTTCAAGAATTCGTGTTGTGTTGATTGATATGTTTAAGACCCTTCTTTGTCTTCATCAATTTCAACAAATATTTTACATCCTGGTTCAGGGTATATCTAGCACAATTAATCTTAAAAATTAAATTCTTATCTAACATGCAAAGCCGAATTAAATTATAAGATAAAGCTCTAACCGAAAATTCGTGATTCTAAATACAAATTTATTTGAATTTCTTAGATAAGTCTGAGATAATTGGAGTTGAATGTGAAAGGTAAAAGTCATAGGCAAATAAGTCCTCGGCGTTATTTGATTGAAAAACTTTTAAGAAATCAAAATTTCAAAACTTTCTGTTTAAATTATCACTAAAATCCTTTTCATTCTCAAATTTCTTTTATCGATAAAATACCTCTCGCATATTTCAAATATTTCCCTAATGGATTAATTGGCCAGTCAAGATCTATTCAACTTCTAACCTTTTAAATTGAATTATATTACCAAACACAATTCATTCACTAAATCGCACTCTTTTGTTGACTGTGTAGTACAGTGTGTACGTACATTGACTCAAGTGACGAAATGCGTTGGCATTCGAATGCAGAGGCGAGTTACTTACTTTCTTTAAGTTTGTATTCTTTTTTTGATCGATTGTGCCTTTCTGTGTGAAACAAGTCCATAATTACCCAGCATGGGGCCAAAGAGGTGTCGATGAGTTGTTCAAAAAGTTTTCTTATCTTTCTATGAAGATAATTTAAACAAACAAGAGACAAATTTATTGAAGTCACTCTAAGGTCAGTTTGGACTTGGTGACCGCGACACCACTGCCCTTCTCGTTCACTCAGTCAGTCATTTACCCCCTTGTCGGTTGTCATACATAGGAGGAGGACAACGTACACTGATCAGTGGTCGACTGCAAGTGCCGTAGGGTCGTAAGGTTAGTAACGTTTGCTTTACGTGTTGTAACGAACGCGGCACTTGTTGCTATATATATATACGAACAGACAAGAATGTGCGTGAACTTGTGGTCGTGGTCACTGACAATCAGACCCCTCTCCCCTCGAGTCCACTCTCCTTGCACTCTATCTCACTCTATCTCAATCTATTTCCATTGAATTCGCTGTCTCATTTTCTCAATGTAATTTATTGAAGCACGATTGCTTTGCTTTCGAGCAATAGATAGCCGAGCAGTGTCATGTTACTGTGAGAAAGAGACTAGTAAAAAGAAAATAAATAAATTAAAATGTTGAACCAAATGACCAACATTGAGAGGTCGAGACTTCAATTGCCACTTTTGAGGCTGTTTTGCCGACAAAAAGACAAAATTCAAGTTTTATTCCATAATGAGCTATGGTCACACTTGTTAGGGACGTGCGCGGTCTTTGACGTGCTCAATTGACTAAATAAATTGACAGTCCAGACTCATCTGTGAGATTAATGATGGTGATTGTGGGCCTAAGAGAAGACCCGAGGAAAATTGAGAGATTCAAATTAAGAAATTTTTTAAACAAAATTTTATGCAATTTGACTGTTCATAAAAAGCAAAAGTTCATTTACTTTCAAACAATCGAAACAACAGTCTGAAATGACAATTGTTAAATCATTCATTCATAGGTTTAATTAGAATGAATTTATTGGAAACAAACACAAACGATTGTTCCATTGAAAACCATGAGGAAGTAAACGAATTAGACTGAAAAACTGGTTCAATCAAATGTCACAAACAATGAAACAATAAAATTGTGTCTTAGATGATGATGCTATTTTGGTTTCGAGATTTACGCGACATTACTGAGAGGACTGTAATCGAATTTATTTTGTGATTATAAATTCTGCTATGTCTCCTTAGGGTCTAGGGAGAGGTTTCATGCTAATTTGCATGTCAATTAGCCAAATTACGTATTTCTGTGCAATATTATTACACGCACAATGTAACAAACACAAAAAGTCGTGACTGTTCTAGAATCACCAATGACTCGATTAGTCCCCAGTGGCGATTATGACCTTTATTGTTGTTGTTACTGTTCGGGACCCTAGGGTCCAATTTGTCCGAGATTAGAATTGTAGATAAAATTGGATTTGTGTGCTTCATAAATTTTGTTTGAAATTCTGTACAGAATGCGAGTTAATGGTTGGAAAGGAATTTTGTGAATTGTAAAGAAAAATAATGGTCGGTAAAAACGTTTGATTTGAGTGTCAAACGCACAATAGACTACTCGAGGCTTAGTGTCAATATATCTCGGTCAGGTTCAGGCCAATTATCGACTTCTTCTCCTACTTTACAGTCGCAAGACTGTTACAAGACGAGAAGCACAAGTTTAGAATAAAGCATTTAATAGAGCTTTACAAGCGATAGCAAGAGAGCACTGAGCATGGCTTATTTATAGTGCTGTGAATTCGATAGTTCATTAGAACTATTTCCAGACATTCTAAGCACTCTTTTCAACACACTCCCTGCTTAGGATGTGTCTGGATGCAAGCCCAAGTAGTTGATCAGCATCTCGAGTCGAGGAGGTGACTTTCGTTAGTCCATCAGCGAGTTGACCGCGAGTGCTTGTCCACTGTACGTCGATGTGTCCCTTGAGAATGTAGTCCTGCAATGCGTGTAGCTTGGTGTCGATGTGTTTCGCCATGGAATTGTTCTTCTGGTTTGTTGCCACTTGCACCACTGGTTGATTGTCCTCGTGGATCACGGTTGGGTAGTTCACCTGAATAGATAGTTCTTCCAGAAGGTTCTGTATCCAGAGAACCTCATTCGTTGCTGCAGCTAGTGCGATGTACTCCGCTTCAGTGGTTGAGGTGCTCACTGTCTTCTGCTTTTTACTGAACCAATGAACCGAGCTTCCACCGAGTCGAAACACCGCTCCTGATTGAGATTTCCTATCACCCTTTGGTGCAAAGTTCGCGTCAACATAAGCAACCAAGTTGGTGTTGTCTAGGTTATAGGCTTAGTGTCAATATATCTCGGTCAGGTTCAGGCCAATTATCGACTTCTTCTCCTACTTTACAGTCGCAAGACTACCTGCAGAGTTCGTCTTCTGCTTCTTGTTTTGACGCTCGGAGGCTTTTGTGCCATTGGCGACTACGAATTGACTCCGACCAGACGACGACGACCGACTGAGAAGTAACACTTGATGTGTCTCGTATGTTTCTCACAGTGGCTCACATACTTTCGATCGCTTTCCACAGAAGGCACAAAGTACCACAACAAACGAGCATTTCACGTAAAGTGCAAATTAAGCCACTTGGCACAGTCAGTGAACTATTGAACCTGTTGAACTGAATTCAGTGCTTCAAGCGATTTATGCATGGACAAACAGTCTAGAGCACACAGAACTAGACCACACACTTGAATAACATCAAAACAGCAAAACGAACAAAGCCAAGTTCTTTCCGAGAACTAAGAGAGAAAATAAGAACGACACTTAAGAATATACACGAAGAACACATTTATCGGTCAATTGGGCGAGTAAATACAGAAGAAAAATGCAAAAGTCGAATAATGTGACGAAAAGTAAAGTAACGATTTAACCAATGAAGCGAAAATTTACATAATTTTTACGATATCACTAACAAGGGGACCTCGCCAATTCACAATGGCCAAAGGGATAAATTATGATATCGATAGATTCAGATGTGCTAAAAAACAAAGAATCCATGCGCCAAAAGCGTGATTTCAATCTGATAACCGGCTGAGGGGTAATGATTTCCGGTTGTATTAGTAGTGATGTACGTACAGTACTGTACTGCACAGTACATTGAGTCAGCACGTTGACATTAGCCAGCACATCAATTGCTTCTTTTTATGTTGTGACCATGTAACTATTGGTTTTAAAATCCCATTATTTATTTGTTTTTAATTGAACTATTGAATGGACCTTTTTAAACTAACAAATCGACAAAATCGCATTTTGGCACTCGTTGGTTGAAAAAAGAAACACACTGCATCGATTTTGTTGGTGAACAAACAGAACTCTAGCGAGGGTCTACTGATATCAATTCTGTGCTCATGTTGTCATGGTGATTTGAGCATTACTGAAATGTCTAATGTTGATGTGATTGTCTCGAATACCTTAAACCATCTAGCTTTAATGTTGGCTTCATTAGAAAAAAAATTGCTTCAATCCATTCAATGAGACATGTCTTTTTTCAGCAATGATGATTCGATCTATGCTGCACATGATGTGACTGCACACGTGGAAGTGCACGTGTTGTGAAACATTGTTAATACCCCTCAGCCGGTAATCAGAATGAAATCACGCTTTTGGCGCATGGATTCTTTGTTTTTTAGCACATCTGAATCTATCGATATCATAATTTATCCCTTTGGCTATTGTGATATAGCGATGGTCCCTTGTAACTAGTATGTCATCAAATAGTTGAACTCGTTATTGAACTCAATCCAACTTTGAAATATTTAGCAAAAAATGAGTTGTTCAATGAGTTACTCAATTCATTAATTGCTATAAAATACAGAAACTTTTGAATCTTCGAATTTTTAATAACTTATCGTAAATATTATTTTTTTTAACATTTCCCAAAGTATAATATCCCACTACTTCATCTGCTAATGCTCAGCATTGCTCACTAATATGTTCAAACATGTAATCCCACAATTAGAGGATGCTGTTTGCTCAATATGTCGATACAATCTTTTCGATTCATTGAACAAAATATTCAACATGTTCAAAAAGTTTTCGGTTTTTGCGCAACTTTAATGAACAGCTAAAATGAGAAGAACTTTTGAATGTATCGTAATAATAATATGTTTATCAAAAAGTATTACAAATTAGTGATGCGCAATGTCTGAGATTGTGCAAGCATTAAAACCTAAATGATTTACTACTCATTATATATCATTTTGTTCATTCTATTTTGGTAGTATTGATAATAATAATCTACATGGAGACTGAACGACGTAAGTGAATTAGTCACACTCGACTATTAGCAACTGATTGAACAGATACGAATCAATTGATTCGAAGGGATTAGGACAATTTGCAATACTTAACCAACTTAGACTAAGTGGGCACGGATTACTGTACTAAACAGATCGTTTGAGTGTTCGAGCCTACAGGGTCAAACAGACAAAACAGAAATAGAAATTCAACGTGACACATTCGAGTACTCACATGTCAAACATTTTCCAAATTAGTTGACAGGTACGAGATCATAGATTAACTATTTATATATTAACTTAAATACCGGGTGGATTTGGTTCAATAAAAGAAATTCAATTTAAAAGTTTTAATTTATTTCTCAACAATTTTGAGCATTGATATTCGTGAAATTAAATAAGAAACTTATTGAAATGACTTTGATATGCGATATATCTGATTGGAGGAAAATATACTTTAGAAGACAAATTGACATTCCATTGACGACAAATGGCGACGACGACTCCAATGACCGAATATTGTTCAAGGAACTGGGCATTGCCACTGGGCAGGGATAAGCACTTACCTTGATTAAGTCACTTAGATTTCTTACTTACTTACTTATCTTTCGTCACAATCTAATTTAGAGTTTTTCGGAATCACTTCAAAGCACACTCACTACTAAAAGATCAACTTGAATCATTAACAAAAAAGACGGACAAAATTTTCTTGAACTTACTTTTGTAACAAAAACTAAGATACTACCTTGGGCTGAACGATCAAATATAATGAATTAGTTTGTTGATTTAAAATGAATATACGAAAATATACAATGAATATTTAATAACCGAATAGCACACAATTACGCATCCTCAATTTACCTCATAAAATCATCAATCTTTTCACAAAAATATAACCTTTACACATCTTCAAATATATTTTCGATACAAATGAACTCAACTTAATTTGAGTGCACATTGTTAACGAACACTGGAAATCACAGAGAGAACCAGACAAGATGATCACAAAGAAGATCTTTATTGGAGTAAGCCAATACACAGAGTGACAGAGTTGATCGTTTCTCTGTCTACTAATACTATAATACTAAATAGAACATTCGATGTTCGATGGCGAATACGAGACTAAATGGATGACGATACGCCCACTTTAACACACATCACAATTCGCCTTAATGGCCACCAATTAATTCACTCTTTTAATATCTTTCGTGCATTTCCCATTTATCTCTTTTGAACGCACACAATCCTATAAATCAGTCTAATTAAGCAACAACAAAATTTAGTTTCTAAACGATGCTCATTATTATTTGCTACTGTACAGATAGATTGCTACTTTATGTGGCTACTTAATCATCAATTTGTTCTTTCATTCAAAATACTAAATTGATTGATGCCTGGAAGAGTTTGAAGATGTGATCACGGAGATGATGAAAAGATGATGCGGAGATGGTATTAAGTAATGTTAAATCGAGTTTTGCTTTGTAAACTTTTTGACTGAAGACACTTCAACTCTCGTTTTCGTTTAAACTAGTTTTACAATCATTTTATAATCAAACGTTTGTTCATTTAATTTCTTCGTTTAAAGACCGCATCAAATGGAATCAATAGCGCATCATGTCTCCCTCCTCTCTGCAATAAATCAATCATAATCATCATCATATTATTATCATTCGAAATGGGCTTTTTCCATTCGTTTAGTTCATCACTGGGTCACCTTGTGGACTAAATGAATCGAACTGAAATGTTCAATTTGTAAATCAAAACGAGATCAATCGACTAATCATTTTGTGATGTGTCTCAAGTGTAACTCAATTGAGTTTTGTTTCAAAAGTTTGTTTCTTCCTTTCTAAAATTAATCAAATTGCAACAAACAGCTGTCGGGTTCATAAACCTCTCTGTCTGTCTATTTGATTGCGCTAATTTTAGTCTTATTTTGTTGTTTGTTAGGAGTTGAAATTAATGTTCATTCACTTGTTACGCTCAAAATTATGGGATATTTGATGGGTGCGTATGTTTGTGCAATAATTTCCGTGGTTTTACTTTTTTACTTGTGCTTTCTATTTTTGTGAATTTTTAGTGTTTTATTTTATATCCTCGAGAATGTGTGCATTCTATATTTGAGGACATTTACTAAATAAAGTATAAATGAACATTTTAAAAAATAAATTGGTTTAATTTGAAAATAATTGAGAAACTTGTGAAACAAATTAAAATTTGAAAAACATTTTTATTTTAGTTTTTAGAGGGTAATCTAATTAAAACCCGATTAAATGTTTTTTTTGCTGCGGTCATCATCATTGTACATGATGTTGTTCTTGTTGTCTTCGAGTGAATGATCAATTGAATGATTGTTATTGATTACCATAATGACGATGGTGTAAAAAAGTGCAACAATGCTCATTGGATATTGTGATTACACACAGCCAATAAATGGACCAGTATACTGGTCGTTTAGTTGATCGACCAGTATTCTGGTCGATTCATGCTTTTCAGAGAAATCAACTTTCAGGATCGACCAGTGTACTGGTCGTTCTGATGTTCCAGTGAAAGTGCCTTATGCAGAAAAGCTTTCCGTTAGTAGAGAGAATAGTACACTGACCGACCAGTATACTGGTTTTTTAGTTGAGTTAATCGACCAGTATACTGGCCACTTTTTTGGCCCTGTGTATTATTAAGGCTATTTGTAAGTTTATCTATTTTTGGCCACTCGTATAAGAGGTTAATGTATATAGAAACTTTTATGCTGACCTAATAATAAACGATCATATAGAGTGCTAAACTCGAAATTAATCGTGAATGAGCTCGAGCGTGGTGTTGATGATGAAGACTGATTGCGATTGACTTGTGTCCACTGACAGGCGTTGTAGCTTCTATTCATAGATAGACATTGGACTATGTTGATGTACAATTGTACGTATACAAAGTGGTAATTCAATAAGTTAGTCAACTGCTAATAATAAAATGATAAAATTTAATCAAATTGATGGTATCATGATGATGTGAAATGAGACACACTTTTCAAGGTGCACAACAAGAAGGACATGCGAAGAAGTTATTGGACAAGTTCGCATCTTTGTGTGTTTTGTTAACCATTTTTAAAATATTTTATCAGCTGTACATTTTCTATTAAACAAGAAACCAAATATAAATTTTATTTTATCAAAATATTTATTCAAAAAATCAAACAATAATTAAACATAAATTATCGAAAATAACAAAGATTTAATCAACAAGAATCACAGTCACTTTACAATTCATGAAGTGACGCATTGCTAGGTGAGCTTGTTGAAAACATAACGTGCTGAGATCGATGATTCTGAATTAAAGAATTGTGTAGAGATGGGAAAAAGAGATTGGTTTCAGCTATAATGTTGACAAATCAAATGTAATGTAATTGTAACTTTTAGTTAACCAATATAATAGGCGAGTTGAGGTAGAGGATATTTTGCACTTCTATAACTCATCGAGCTTTCCTGCATTGCATTTTGTTTGCCTCGCTTTGGCTTCGTAAATGAAAAAGTCACAAAGTCAAACGCAACAGAGCGAGATGTGATGTGAACTGTACCAGAGCAAGAGCACTAATGAAAGCGATCGATGCACACGAAAATATCGACGAGTGGAGAGGAGAGTTGGGGCAATGGAGAGTGAACTGAGTGGGGTGGTAGTGGTTGGCAAATGTTGTTGGGGATATATGATTCTTTAAATAAAGAGATTCGTGTAGCGGATTTTATGCCTTTTCAAACTAAAAGTCTAAAAAACATCCAACAAACGATTTGACTGGTTTGCTGTCCATTTGATTCTCATATTGATTCAATGACTACTTGTTGCTTTTGCCACTTGTTGATCTAAAATCTATTTGAGATTGGCTCGCACAACCAAGAATATCACTTTTCTTCGCCTACATTAGTAATGTTTGTTTACATGACGGTACACCCCTTTTTCTCGTCGTTCATTTTAGCCAACTCGCCTTTTGATTTGCACTTTCTCAGTTTGAAGAGTGACCTGTGTCTGGTGAGTAGATGTGTCGAACTGGTGGATGATTTCAGTTTGACCGAACTGCTACTGTCGCTGCCTGGGGAGGAGGTACAACTGCCACTCAGGGTGGACAAAGTGGCTGAGGGGGAGGTGGACAGGGACAGGTGCTGGGACAGGTGGTGAGATAGGAGACTGTAATGATCAGGTGATTTGGATGACTTTGAATTGCTCTTTTGGTGTTGTGACTGCATTGCTTGCAGTCTTCCATTAGAAGCGAGTGCGGCTAGCTCAAATGCGCCTTGCACTGTTTCGGGGTTGTACGCACAGGTCTCCACGTAGGTCACTGCACCGATCTGTCGACACACATCCATGGCCTAAAAAAGGAAAAAGATATTATTAATCAAATTGTCGAACAGTAAACAAAAATATGCAAATTATAATATGATGGTGTCAAACTGTCAATAAGTTAACGAATTAATTCGAAGATGATTCACACACTCAGTCAGACAAACAAACACATTTTCATCAACACCCACACTCGCACTCATTGTACTTGTAAATCAGCTTGTGAACTGTGATGACATTTGTCATATATGAAAAATATTACAACTAGAGATGATGAGTTTTGCTCAATTGAATATTTTGTTTGTTTGTTTACCTTTTAAAAGAACCACATGGAAAGCGGTGAAGCCCAAAGTTAATATTAAATAATTATAAAACACATAATTTTGTTTTTATACACTAATTTGATAAACTTACTAATTTTAAAAATAGTAAATTAAACCGTGAAACTGGAAAATTTTTATTAGTTTTGTATAACTTGTATAAAAATAATAACTTATAATTGAATAACGATTGAATTTAGTTAATGGTTTCTTGGAAATTAAATTATGAGTCATGCCGTAATTTATGACGAAACCTTATGGGCATAAAACAATAAAGCAAACAACAACAAACAAGAAACAAAGCTCACATTCAATGTAGCACACTTTGGTTTGTTCCGTAATTAAAATCTTATTGTTTTGAAGAAGTACACTCGAACAAAGTACAACTGTCTGGTGGTAGTTATGATTATGGTGGTGAATGGACAGTACAATACAATGTGGGTACAATGGAAAGAGACAATAAAATGATGCTAATTATAACTCACTAGAATGTGACACAGATAATAAGACTGAAACTTACAACTTAGGAAATACTTAGGAAAATATCTTTAATATGTCACATACGAGTTCATTGTGTATGCGCATGTGCAATAGTAAATTATATAATGATACAAAAGGTTTAGTCATTGTAACCATTTAATTGACTCGGAAAAATTTCGCCTAACTATTGGAAATAAGAAGAAGACAGTGTTTAATTTCACATGAAACTAAATTTTTGTGATTCATTAAATTTAAATAGAAATTCATTTTGCCGAGTTTTTCGTGTGATAGTCATTTGTAAACAAAATTCAATTTGATTTTGAAGAATAAATTCGTCAAAGAGAAATCTTGTTTCATTGCGTTGCATTGAATTTTTTTCTTTACGTATATTTGATCCAAAATTAATTTCCTCTGTTAATCTCACAAATCGGTATAGCCCTGCCAACTCTGATTTGCCGGCGAGATGGGGAATCAGTATAGTACGTGATGAAAAGCAAAAATAATGAACGCGTTGGCTGTGTGACGATGACCTGTGCAATGCAGTGTGCATTGACAATGAGACTAATGGCAGTGATAACGCGCTATCTACTTTGAGTGATAAGAGTAGAAGAGAAGAAAAGGGCAGTAATATATTTTACAATTGGTTCCTAACAAAACACATCAAGACAACTTATTTGTCCCACGATTTGGTGGTTTCCAAGAATAATAAGTGGATATTATCACACAATTTGTCTGCTTGAAAAATCTCCAACGAATTTGTAATTGATATACCCCCAATTGGCGATCCGGTAATATCCCAAAATGAATGTTAAATTTTATCCTCGAATTGGGTGTCCGAGAAAATTCAAATGAGTAAGTTCAACTTATCTCACAAAATGTGAGTCATGATAATTTGCCAATCCAATCGAGAATCCAATTAATTCTTTAAATCTCATCGAAGGCGTGGAAGGACTAATAGCCACGGACTATTCGCCCTAAGATAGTTTGGATTATAGTTTTTATGTTTCAAGGGGTTAAAATTATTAAATATTCTTACCAACAATAAAACTTTATTAACTGAAATTGAAAAGAATTCTATTTGCGAAACAACTTCACATACCAATTTTGTCATGAGATCCAATAAAACTATTTGAGAATCTTCAAAGACTCACTTATTAGAGAAAAAATTCGATTTCAAAATGAAAGTCAAATTGCAGAAAAGTGGAATCTCCCTGAACACTAATAGTGGGATAAATTCTATTTACTCATTTGGGAATATTTTCGCACAACAAAATTGTAAGATCTACTTATTCATCTGGGAAATCACCAGATATACCAATCGTGGAACAAAGAAATTGATATAACGGACAATATCCTATTTTCTATAGGAACCAATCGTGAATTGTGAAATTGTAAAATATATTACTGCCCTTTTCTTCTCTTCTACTCTTATCACTCAAAGTAGATAGCGCGTTATCACTGCCATTAGTCTCATTGTCAATGCACAGGTCATCGTCACACACAGCCAACGCGTTCATTATTTTTGCTTTTCATCACGTACTATACTGATTCCCCATCTCGCCGGCAAATCAGAGTTGGCAGGGCTAAATCGGTAATAAAAAAAACAATTTTTAATGATTGATTACTTAAATTTAAATGCAAATAGTAATCTAAAAATTTTGAAATTCTGCATCAATTTTCAAGCTTTAGGCTGCTTTCTACGGATAATCATGATTATAACCAACTTGGAATGTATTCATAAAATGTAAAATATGCGAGTGTGTAGGTAGAAATATGAATAGAAGCCCTAATGCTGAAAGACTGAATTTAGGTATTATAAATTATGATTACCGATTAGATATTATGCATGACTAATTTTGGGTGGGTGGTTGGTTAGGTATAAAGGTAGGTAGTAAAAGTACATTGCTTCTGTGCGAATTTGTTGTTGTTGTCAAATTAATGTGCAATTTCAAAAGAAATACATTTCATTTTTTTTTATCAAAATGTAATTACTTAATAATTAAACTCCCACGCGATACCCTCATCGTCAACATAAGTTCATGAGATAAAAATAGTTGAACAAAACTTTACCCGTTTACGCTTTTACAAAAAAGTAAGCAAGCCATTGACTCCTAACACATTTTAACCAAAAATAGATTTATAAAGTTCAAAAGCAACTCGCTTACCTCCTCTGGGTAGACAGTCCTGAGTTTGACATCATTTGGCGAGTCGATGTGAGTAATGTGACCGGTGAGCGCGTGTTGTGTCACATGAAATGGAGCGTACAAATTGTCGAGCATGCGTTGATCGTTCTGACAGCCGAGGAGTACTAGTGGCGTGCTGGCTTTGCTGTACTTGCGCACTTCGGGGTACCACTGAAATAACGAGATTATTACAATTTAATAAAACATTTTAGTGAACCAATCAATCAAAGAATGTTTGGGGTCACGGAAAAGTGCAACTCACCTTTTTGAGTACGTTGTGCAGTGAATACCAATCACCAAGGTGGAAGCAGATCACAAAAACGTCCGTGTCTTGGTAGGCCAATGGTCGTACTGTGTCGTAGCTTGGTGAACCTGAACAAAGGAAATGGATAATGATAAATAAATTTTTAAAGATTTATAATTTTTTGCTTTTCTAAAATAGATTTAAAAAAATTTATTTTAAGATCAACAATTTTGAAACTGATAACAATTAAATTAAATTAAATTGTATTCAATTAAAAATTGGAAATTGTTTGTTTATGCGGAAAACACTTTGAATTTTCAAATAACCATTTTTAGACTCAGTAACTATTCATAGTAAATGATAGTAAACAGTAAAAAAATGTTTTAAAAAATGCTGTAGAACTATTTTCCCAATATTTTCAAATGTTAGTTTCAACATTTAAATCATTTTTCTGTGTAAATACACAATAAACAAATGTTCTGATAATATTAATTCATGAGAATAATTTTGAGTAAATTAAATAATCTAAAATATATGCACATATGCACACTTGAATAAATAAGTGAATTGTATCAAATTTAATTTATGAAAGAAAATTTTTTATCTGAATAAACTTTTTAGTTCTCAACTCAAGTGTACGATTGGTAAGATTGAATTTATTCTATCTATTTTTCCATCCAGATTGGAACAACTCAATTTAAAGTGCAATTCAATTTAACATGAACACGAATGAATAAAAACCAACTCTCAAAGTTTGAAATGTAGACCAGTTTAAATTACACTAAGCAAAATGTAGGTTAAGAAGTATGTTCATCGGATTTGTGCAATAATAAATTGTGGCAATTTAAAAGATTTATTATCGCACCCTTTTGAATGCATGTATTTTAATAATATAGAGTGATATCGAAAGGCTCAAATAACTTTATAAATTCATAAGATTAAATTTTTAAGACCATTTTGTACGAGCAATTTGTAAATACCGATAAATGTCTACATGGAAGGATTTCAAAACTTATATTATTTTGTACAATTTCGAAACTTTTTTTTCTGTCTGTCAAGTTTTAAATTGCCCAATTTTCGGTTGCATTCACACTATTACAGTGTACAATCAATTCATGGTTAATTAACCGTACAAATTAGGTATCATGAAAAGAAAATAGACCTGTTTACAGAACTATTAACTTGTTAACATTTTGCAATTTCATTTTATGACTAATCCATATCCATATTCCATAATCCATATTTGTGCAAATTTTGACTTACGAAAACCTTTTTTTATTTATTTATTTATAATTTTACAAAAAAAACACTTTTTAGTTAAATTAAACAACATAGGGGGCGTACTTTAATCACGTGATCACGGGTTTGTGGGAGGGGAGTTTGAGTGTTCTTAAATAAATATGGATTGAAACAAAAACTAAAATCCTTCGGAAATGCCAATTTCATTTAACGTAATGAATTACATAGAATTCCATTTCAATATTTTTTGTAAGTTTTATGCAAAAAGGGCAAAAATTCTCAATTTGAATATAATAAAATGATAAAATTATTTGGAAATTAAACATCAAAATTAATTATTTTTAAACTTTTTGGTAAACTTCAGCTTGTCAGTTGACGAAATTAAATAAACATGTCAAAGTCAATGATCAATAGTCCTAAATCACAAAAAAATAAAACAGAATTGTGCTTACCTGACGTGTCCCAGATGGTGGCATAGTACTGACAGCCTGCAACTTGGAACGAGGCTGAATATTTGTCAAAACCGGTTGGAATGTACATCTGAAGGTGGATTATGAAAAATTATAATTAATTTGAAATATATTTTGATTTGAAAAAATATATTATTTCCAGAATAAATTTCATAAATAAAGTTATCTACTGAAATTGAAGTTTACCGGTTCGTTAAACAACTTTGGATATTGTACAATTCAAAATGAAATAATCTTAAACAGTAGCGAGCCGTCCACTTGTTCTCTTCATCAACTCAACCCATCCAATTTCTAAACTCACAAAACTGTCAGAATTTGTCAGTTTATTCCCAAAAGGATTATTGTCGCCTGTGTGTGTGTGAGAATATTTGTCTTCCATCTTATAATAAAGTTCATATAAAATGTATTTGAGTCTCTTTTTATGGAATAAACAGATGATGGAGAAAACCTGAAGAAAACATTTGATTTGAATGCCTAAACGCGCACACGACCAAATTCTATCTATCCCTTCAGTAGAATCTAATGTAGTGAAATGTAGATTTATAATTTTGAATGGATGGAAAATTTAATATGAATTGGTAGTTTTGTTGGGTGATGAAGATTCAAGAAAGAAATATATCGCTTTGAGTTTTAGTGAAGGGCGGCTCATGAAGAAAATAACTTAAAATTGAGATTGACTTTAAAAGAATAGTTTTTTAGATTCACCTTGTTTATCAGCATAAAACACTATCTACTAATATAGTTACTAATAACAAAATAAAAATACAGTTAGCAAGTCGGTTTTAGGCTGTTTTCTGGTTAAAATTTTCCATAATTTCCGAGTAAATGTACCGAAAGAAAGGAGAAAAACAAACAATAACTCAGAGATAAAACTTACTACGAATTGCAAACTCATTCCAATGACTAACTAGCAAACAAATAGATAAATAAATAAATTGGGTTGCCAGTTGACCCTCCCTCGACAGCCTAGTGCGGTTGGGGTTTTTTGTAAACTCTATTATTTTATTAAATAAATGATATTGAGATCTAATAAATAGCTGCTGCGCATGCTCTGAAGATGAGATAGAACAGCATTCTCGCTGTTTTGTTTTGGTAGTTTTAACCATTTCACTTTGACATCACAAATACGAATGTTTAAATTTAAACAACACTAAAATGTTCACTTACATTTGGCGGTTGATTAGCGATGAATTGTTTGATGAGTGCAGACTTGCCCACCCGCACATCACCGACCATCACAATCTTCACTGAGTGCATTTCACAGTCTTCAACCATTTTTTGGTAGATTCAAAGATTAACTTGACAAATGATATGATCGATTCAGTGTGTTTGTTTATTTCAATATTTTCATATTAAGTTGCAAGAAGAAAAAGATGAGCAAAATCTGCAAATAGAAAAAACAATGTTAATAGAAATTTGTGATAAAAAGAAAGTATGTTTCCAACAAAAATCAATAGAGCACAAATTAATAAACTTCGATCAATTTCAAACTCATCTTCAAGTAATCACCAAAAAGTAAATAACCGAAAAATAAAACTATTCAATAAGAGAGCAAAAATTGAGATGCACAAATCACTCTCAAACTCCAAATGAATCGATTCACAATTATGAGTGGATTGAGTCCAGGACACGCTTAATTTTGCTGATTGATACAAAAACGTAATAAACTTTTACCTTTTCATTCAAAAATTCAAATCGGTGGTCGAATCAATCAGATGACATAAACATAAAATATTTCATTATTTTCAAACTAATCTCGGAAATGGTAAATAGTTAAATTCTGTTTCTAAATATCCTGTTCTCCAAACAGCAACAAAAACTTTCAAAATCTACACCAAAAAAATAATCACTAAATTTAATATTCTTGTAGATTCAAACATCTTTCTTTATTTATTCTTCTTAAGTCTGCTTTGTACATGATATAGAGAAGAAGAACACAACTTTATTAAAAAATAGATCGATGCTCCCCACCTAAGATGGGTTGCCATGTAAAAATCTTAAGGCTCAAGTGTATAATTTAATCAAAATATTTGAATTTCGCAAAACGGTCCAATACAGAACGATCCAATAAAATATAAATTTACCTTAAAAATTTAAACAAAATTCAGCAAGTAATACTTTTTTAAATCCACCCAATAAACCATCTTTCTTTTCGTATATGTTACCGTCCAAACGCGAAATTCGTCATTCCGTGGATTGCCTAGGCAAATCAAAGAAATTTTCTTGAAATTTCATTTTCCGCCTTTTGCCTAGGCAGTCTCAGGAATGACTAGGCATTCCGCGTTTTAAAATTCTCATTTTAGGCAAAAATGAAAATTCAATGAACGAACAACGATAAAATTGCTATTTCGCTCATAAACATGTTTAAGAGTAACTTTTAATACAAATTTTAATTTTTGTTAAGTTATATAATAAAATAACATAATGATTTCCAGAAATTGGTGATGTTTTAAAATCACAATATCTAAAAAATAAAGTTTTCCTACAGTTAAAATTATTTTGCCTTTTGCCTAGGCAAAACATGGAATGACGACTTTTCCACTTTGCCGGTATCATATACCGTCCAAACGCGAAATTCGTCATTCCGTGGTTTGCCTAGGCAAAACTAGATAAAAATTAGATATTTCCACTTTTGCCTAAAGTGAGTATTTTCAAACGCGGAATGCCTACTCAATCCTGAGACTGCCTAGGCAAAAGGCGGAAAAAGAAAATTGATCATTTTTCTCCTGATTTGCCTAGGCAATCCACGGAATGACGAATTTCGCGTTTGGACGGTAACATATACATGAAATATTCTCAAGATAGCAACACTAACCCAAATCAAAGCATCACACATTGCATAATAAAAACATCAGCAAAATAGTAGATTTTCTTATTAAAATAATAACATACCATTAGAAAGAGAATATTCTTGGAAGGATTTGCAGTGAAAAGTAAAATCCATATAAGAAAGTGTTCTAAATCTTAATAACAAAACAAATACATCTGAATATTTTCTTAGATTTATGTATTTTTTTAGGGGTAAGTAGATTCATTCAATATAAACATTTATACTTTCGCAAATGTAGACTAAAGAAGCAAAAGAATGTTTTATTCGAATCAAACGAAATAGTACAAAAAAACAAAACAAAAATATTCTTTTTGGATCCATACTGAAAACCATAAATTCGAATTCATAAATTTTATAAAACACCCTATTTTTGACCAAATTTCTTAAATCATCAAATATTTTTTAGAAACTCAAACGTACACATTGAAATTATCATTAAACTCACATTCACAAGACTGGGCCCAGGAAGTGAACTATACGTTACGGACAGTAATAAAACAAATTATCTATATTTGGTACAGAGTGATCTGTAATGTTTTGTTTTTAACCTTTTTTCAAGACATACACAATCATTAGAAATTATTTTTAATAAACCACTCTGTACAACATTAATGTATTGTTTAATAATGTTATTATCTATTGTAATCATATGGTCTGTGTGCAGTGCACTCAACTTTATTCGTTGGTGGTCATTCAGTTTGTTGGTCAAGTCAACTTATCGAATATATTTCAAGCATTCATAAATATACAAAACAGTAAGGTAATAAATGGACCAACAGTTAGATTCATAAATATTTTCTTCATCATCTTGGAAATTCTAAATGGAAATGACTTTACTTTTTTAAAGATTTGGCATGCCAACTATTAAATTTTTAAAAATACATTTAGAATATCATATTAGGTCATATTCAATTCAACTAAAGTACAAATAAACAAAAAACATAATTGAACAAATTGATAAAAGTTATTCTTGCAATCTTTTAGCATAAAACATAAAAAGAGATTTAAAAGTTTCTAAAATTTTTGGTCATGTATTTGTTAAGCTATGAATAACGGATACATTTGGACATAACCAAAAAATCTAATAAAACATTTGATTTAATAATATACGATTATTTATTTAACCTTTTGCAATAATGAAGTACATGTCGGATAGATAACTTAAATTGAAATTAAATAACCAAGAAAAGTATTAGATCAAATAACCAACTTGATGTTTTACTTTTGAAGTCATGAAGTAATTGATTCATTAGGCTCTTTATAAAGTAATTAAAAAATTTTTAAATAATCAAGTAAAAATATAAAATCAACCATTTGATACATCATATTATCTCAAACTTTAACATAAACCATGAAACCATATATAATTCAATGGGCCATTCATAAATGCAGTGTAATAAATAAATAACCAATGTGATCAAAAAATATTTGAACAACTAAAATAACTCACGCTTTGGGTAATACAAACTAATCAATTATCTTGCTTTTTTTTCTGTTGAATTTTCATTTTCTAGCTGTTCAACATGTCAACACGGATTATTACATACAACGATATTCTTTGAAAACTCAATAAATTTCTACACAGAATATTCTTTATTTTATTCCTTATTACTGAGTTTTTTTTGGTTATCTTATAATATATGACAAACATTTTAAACAACTACAAAATCTCGAAACATCTCAACAACATTAATTAGGTAGCCTAACAAGATAAATTAGTGATTAAATAAATGAAATAACAATATCAACCAAATGAACAAGACAAATGCATTCCTTTCAGTCATTCATTCATTTTGGAGTTTAATAAATATCGAAACTTTCTATTTTCAAGAAAAGTTTGTTATAAGTGTAAATGTTGTGGAACTTATTAATAAATCTTTTAATAAAAAGTTATTTTTAGCATTCTTCATCCGTTTTTGAAAGATTGTAACAAAAAACAACATTTGTCAATGGAAAGAAACTTGTCGCAAAAAATGCAATTTTTCAATAGAATTTCTTTATAAGTCTTTGCATTCTAATAATTGTCGGAGCGGAACGTCGAGCGAGCGAAGCGAGCGAGTAAGTGTAGTGACGACTCTGCGTTGACTCAATTGGAAAAGGCTTGTGTAGAGGATTCCGGCTAAACGGTCCAATGGATCGGTCTGAAAATTTAACTCAATGTTCTGGTTGGGGTGAAGATGTGCAGTGCCCAAATATGTCACTATGGGTCAAAGGGCAACGGAGCAGTGATTTTTCTAAAATTTTACATAGAAATGTGTTGGGACCGAGTGTCAACAGTGGGTGTGCGAAACAGACAAGCACACACGCCGAGCAGCGCGCCCGCTGTGCGCATGGAGGATGCGCAGTGACAAACACACCCACACAGGAGTGCTGTGAATGACACAGTAGATGTGATTGTGTCTACCTTGCACCAAATTACTGTTTACTGTATCTGTTCAAAGCATTGAACCACGATCAAGACATGTACTTTGCAAGTCTGTGTGATTTATTAAATCGAGTCAATATAATTCGAGTTTTCTTCCCCCACCATCCAATACACTTTCAATGAAAGCACGTCGAATTTAGCCGATTATTGGTTAATTATGGTTTACTTTTGTTTCATTTAATTTTGTTATTCAAAGCACATTCTCTGAAGGAATTCCTTATATTTAATTTAATATTTAATTTTAAAAAGTATCCAGTCATCAAAAGAGTATAACTGATGGTTGTGTGATTGAGGGTCTGACTTATTGTCTGTTATGCACTGGCTCCGACTTCACGCCAACGGCGTTACTTATTCTTAATATATTAAAATGGTTTCATAACGCATGCTGCTGGTTTTATACTAGTATTCTTTAAACCTTTTCTAAAAACTACACAAAGCAATCGAAATATTTAAGTTAAGCAAAAAACCAGAAACGTGTCAATTTTAAAATGAAAAAATTATTTAAAATGCAAAAGAAATCTCAGTTTGAATACAAATATTTCCTATTTATAAAATTATTTATTTAGAAAAATCAAGAAAACCTAGAATCGATATTTTGACACGCAAAACAAATTCACCATTTGATCTTATCGATCAAAGTCGATTTAAAATAAATTCGACTGACTTGTGACTATAAATTCGATTGTTTGTTTGTTAGTTTGCATAAATAAATTTACAATTTCCGTTGTTAAATTTGATTTTTATCTTATAAATAGAAGCAGAAAAAATAACAATATAAGAAATTATTATATCTGGTGCTCAAGAAAAATACAAAATTCAGGTCTGAGCGAAATCAAAATTTAAGATATCACCTTGTACATAAATTGAGGTCGAATTATTCTTTAAAAAATAATATCAGAATTGGAAAAGGCCAAAAAAATCATTATGACATTGAACACATCAAATGGAGTCGATTGATTTACGGTGATTTTTCAAACAAAAACAAACAAACCAGAAACACAGTGACACATCACACCAATTGACAGGAAATCGACATGTCAAAATGAATGCACCAAATGTAAAGAAGCATTGAAGAGGAATCCATAAAATTAAATCGAATGTAGATCGAAACACATTTGGAAGTCAAATTCAACAAAAAACCAAACCACATGAACACAAATCGACAGACGACAAATTCAAATTGACGCCCAAACTGAGAAGCAACACAAACAGACTTTCTCTTCCTTTTGCAGCAAACTTTAAAATTGCGAAAATAACACACAAACCGACAGACTGACAGAAGATGAGATAAAAAGTAAAATTAAAAAGTGAAAAGGAGACAGAAAGGAAGACCAAACGGGAAGGCAAAAAGGCAAATGTGTGACAGAAATTTAAATAAATTCTCAATTTCCTCAAAGACACACAAATATTTGGCAAAACGAAGTGAATGACTGCAAAGTGTGCAAGTGCAACACACGAGAGATAAATCAATTTAATGTTTGAATTCATTACACAAAAACATTCAAAATGTATAGAATGTTACTTCGTATTTCACTTGTATAATTTTTTATTGATTAATTGCAAATGTGCAGAAATTTTTCGCAGATACGTGTCTAAGTGAGTGCACTAATAAGTCAAACTCAGTCAAAAGTAGTAGAAAAGAAAGCAAAACAGAAGAAGAACACAGACAATTTAGCAATCTAGTCGCGGAATTGCTATAAAATAAGAAAAATCGCAGCTGTGACTGAACTTTGTTTCTAATAAATTTTCGTTGACTTCTATCTCCCTCTCGGTTTGGTTGCCTTGACAGTGGAGACAGTCTGAGATTACACTTCTAAAGCTACCTCAAAAAGTTCACGATTACAATCACCACATTTTTGAACAACCCTAATTGAAAGAAACTTAATTCATCGCCTAATTTTCCTCCTCTAGAAGGTTGAGAAAACACGCTTGGAATGTGTGTGACTGTGTCGTGTGGTTTGTTGTGTCGTTGGACTGTGGTAAGAAGCAATGTCACACACAAAGTAAAGTAGCAACGAATGACTTTTACGATCGAGAATTAGTGAAATAGAGATCGAGAGATTAACTTTTCAAGAAAGTGAAAGTATATTGATAATAATTTGAAAAGTTTGCAACAAAATATAATGAAAGAAACCTTTAAAAAAAGGCCAAAATGCGGTGTCGTTAATTTTATAAGAATTTTTGTTGGAATATATTTAAATTATTTTATTTGTCGCTAATTAGGATTTCAAACCAACTTTTAAAAAATTAGCTCATCAGCTAATTGAATTTCATAAAAAATGAATTAAATAACCTATTTAAAAAAATAACTTACTTTTTGAATTTAACATCCAAAAAATATCATAAAACCCGCATTTATTCAAGGATTCAAAATTCTGAAAATACAACAAGAAAATGCTATTATGAATTATTTTTTAAATGATAAAAATTGATTAATTGAAAAAATTTTAAATGACAGAAAGGTCAGAGTACACTAATAAGATAAATCACCAAATTTTAAAAATGTAATAAAATGTCCAGTGTCAAAGGTCAATCATCTCTATATCATCCCCAAAGTTGACAATCTCTAAAAGAATCTGACACAGTCAAAATTAATGACCTAAGTCTTTTAAAAACAGAGAGTTTTTACGATCATTATAACAAAAGTCAAAAGTGTCCAGTTTTATTATATAAAATGAGAAACATTGAGATGAACATAAAAGAATGAATTCAACACACAGCACTGACCTGAACAGTGTTCAGTGAACACTAGAGTAATTTAAAGTAAAACCGAGGTCGAAGAATTTACAATTCCTGGGTCTAAATCTCTTCTAGGGGATGTAAATAGAATTACAGAATTTTATTTTGGGCAATTGGGTGACACACAAATCCGAACGGGCCATTCGAAATTTCCCATCAAAATGATGGGAGTTTTTGGCACTTTCGGTAATTAATTTTTAAGGGTATTTTATTGAGCCAAATTCACGCAAAAAAGTTACAATCCAGAATCCTTATACCCCCTAGAATATTCTCAAAAATATTGCCATTCTATGTACATTTAGGTTAGTTTCGTGGGCTTTAAACGGAGTCAAAATGATGAATTGCTAAAATCGCTATTATGCTTCATGTACTAGTGCACTGATAAGTGCACTAGTATGACTGGTTTATGACATTTTTATTTCAATGATTTACCAGAACTGATTACTAAATTAAAATATTATTGATATTGGTTTATAAAATAACAGAAAACTTAAAGTTAAACCAAAAAATACTACTAAAAATTATCCGCTTAAACTTATTTTGTTAAAAATTTAAAATACGCTTGTTTTAGTTCATTTTTATGAATAAACCAAACTATTTTCGAAAAAAAACATGAAAAACAACAAAGTCTTTAAAGGAAAAGAGTTTTCTCTTCCAAAAGACTATCGAGAACGAATTAAAAAATATTTTTCAGACCTTTAAACAATAATTTGTCCTTTTAAAAATAAAATAAACTTTAAATTAATTGATTAATTTGTTTTTAATTATAAATTTTAAAGAAAATTAGTTTATACGGATTAATATTATTGGATTAAGTTTGACTTAACTTTAAATTGCAAGTTATTTTATAAACCAATCTGAATAAATATTATTTTTAATTTAGAAATTAGTCCTGATACAGCATTGAAGTAAAGATGTCATCAACTAATCATACTACTGCACTAGTACATGAAGCATATGAGTACATATATGTAGTATACTAACGATTTTGGCGATTCATCATTTTGACTCCGTTTAAAGCCCACGAAACTAACCCAAATGTAAATAGATTGGCTTCAATATTTTTGAGAATATTCTTGGGGCTATTAGGATTCTGGATTGTAAATACTTTCCATTAGTAGAAAGGTCACGTTAGTAAAGATCAAAGGTAAAATGGGTCTCAAAGTTACAAAAATAATAATGACTTTTGCTAAATGGCTTTCGTTTCGGTTCGTACGTTTTAGTGTGGTTCATTGGTTTATTGCACAGGAAAATGAAGAGAGAAATGTGAGGAAAAATGGATAGAAGGTGCTAATTAGGTGAGAGGGAGAGAGGAGAGAGGAGAGAGGAGAGAGGGAGAGGGAGAGGGAGAGAGGAGTGAGGGGAGAGGGGAAAGTTGGACCGGGAGATACTCGAGTCATGTCAATACCAGAGGCCAATGGCACTTTAGGTGTTGGTACACTCCATTTGGAAGCATAGTAAATTGGAGACATTAGCATTCAATTAGTTGTCTCGGTATTTAAGTGAGAAAATGTTTGAGATCTGAAAGCAAATTGGCACTAATAATATTCTCTGTTCACACCCGAACATATACACTGTCTATGAACAATAGTAACTCAAGCTTTGACCTTTTCTATCAGAGATTTGTTCGGCAGCTATACCTAAAAAACATTTTTCGCAAAAACCAAGGTCAAACTGCACATCTGCATAATATTTTAAGCACTTTGGCCAAGTTTGATGCAAATCGGCTAAGAAATGTAGGAGGAGTTACATGCACAAGAATCGAAAATGCTGTACCTTAGTCTTCGCTTACGCTCGACAATTAAATTCTCATTCGCTCTTGTAATGAGCACATAAACTTGTAATTATCACCTTAAAAATAGTATATAACATACAGGTAAAACTAGGTTTGCTGGGGCGACGCAATCATAAATTACGAAATTAAGTGTGAAAAAATATTTTTTCAATTTACCAAATCCGCAAAAAATCAATAAATCTGCGCTTCACTAACTTCTTGACAAGTTTTCAAGTTTTTGATTTTTGAAAGTCAAGACTTCTAAGGTAAGTGCAAAAGTTTCTATATTAGTGGTCATTCATACACACGGTAACCTTAACTTATACTTTTGTGCAAAAACTATTTACGTAAAACTAGTGCCCATGAACGTCAAAGTCAATAATCAAAGTCAATTATATTTGACGATTCAACGACGACGACTGTGACCAACCTTTGTAAAACATCGTATGTTTAATATTATTTGATGATCGTCAAAGTTGAGTTTGACAGTTGAGAGAATGATGAGTTCAAAGTTGAGAAAAGCATAACACTCACTTCAGGTAGCACTTTGAGTGTGGTGAATCACTTTCAAATAAATTCGAGGAAAGAGATTTAAAATGTTTTACCATTTAAGCAAGAAGGCATATATGGATGAAATTATTATTGTAAAACTTAATGAACACACAAACATTAACTTGAGTTACTTTAAAAAAATATAGTTGAGATGTGCACTCGTATTCATAGACAAATGTTGACTGCAGTTGCAAGTGAATAGAAGTAAGGAAATTTGACAGAGGGAAAGATGCAATGAGTGAGCTAATGACTGCTTTGGATATAAATCACCAAATGGCAGTGCCACTGTAAATGAGCTCACAAACGCACCCCCAGTGACACCTTCACTTGTACTCTCATTTATTATTGTTAGGTAGAGTGAGAGGTAAGAAGATATAAATTAAGAATTGGATTGAAATCATAAATGAGGAGACAGTTTAGAAAGTTTGTTGCAATTTTAATATAAAACAGCACAATTTTAAATATTAACAAATATATAAATTGTTTTGAAAAAAATTTATGACTTTTTGTTACAATTTACTTTGTTAACATTACAACTTTGAAAGGTTAAATGTCAAAATTGTCAGGAAGTATGTAAATGTGAGAAAGAACATTGCACCAGTCATATGAAAAGATGATGATTTATAATGTTAGTGTACGACTAAATGACTAAACTCGAGATAAGACAAGTCGCGGATTACCAATCCGACAAAAACTCGACTTGATTAGCAATTGATTGCTCATGCAGATAAACAACCAAATATTTGAGCATTGATAAAACATTTCTAGACATCCGCTTTAGTCATTTATTTTATGATATTAACATTTACAAAAAAAATGAATAAACCTTTTCAACTACACCATCTGTATCCGATTCAATATATTACAAAAATCCAAAACGGAAAATTAAATTTCAATTTCAATTTCACAAAAAAAAACAAAATCAAACTCCAATTTCAAAATTAAATTGCAATACTCAATTGTCCTACTATACAATGAGACAATCGAAATCGGATAAGTTTCGAGTAATGAAATAAATAAAAACAAAACTTCGTTTATTGTTTCAATCATACAAATGACAATGCTTTTAATTGTCTCACAGAAATGTCAAATGTTTCTAAATTTGATAATTTCAAATTAAACAAAAACAAAATTTAAAATTGCGAAACTCTAAAATTCTAGACTGAGAGAAAAGAGACTGTTTTCCATTTCGAAAATATATTTTGACTGAACTCTTTAGTCTTTAGTCACTTATGTTAAGTATCTAATAAATTAAATTAATCGTAAGTAAATTGGCTCAAGTTATACAACTAAACACTTTAAGCAAACACAATTTAACACAATCTTGTTAATTTTATTTCAATTACAAACTTTATTTATTATTTCTAGTCAAACAGTGGTTAATAAGTCTTAATCACTTGTTAATGTAATAATGAAAAGGGAGGAAAATATAAAAATAGAAAAACAAACACGAGTTGAAACATTTTGGGAAATTCGTTTGGGTTCCGCGCAGCTTCGTGAAAATGCATTGTAGAAATAAAAGTAAATTTTCTAAATTGTCTTACAAACTAGTCTACGCTCAGTTACAAATGCCCATTTGATTTTATGTTCTGTTGTGAGATGTGAATGTACTTTAAGAGTGTAGTCGTAGTCATATGAACGACTTCTTACTGGCGCCTGACGTGTGCCAACACCGCCAACCACCACATCACAACGTCCACAAAGGTTAGCATTACTCAAAATGATGATGGTGAGGCGCCAGGCGCCATCAGGTCAATAGGTGCTTGCACTTGAGTAACACACAGTTGGCTATCAGTCTTTTGGTTAGTTGCTTTTGCTCGATAATTACCAAACATAGAAACACTAATATTTACACAACCAACGGACTGTTTTCTTTAGACTCTTTTATATCTGCTTTGTAGTCGTGTTTAAGTAAGTTTACGCCGACGCTTCGGCAATTTCACAAATCATTAATAGATTCACAATTCAGAAATAAAAATTGGCGCCAATGTTGATTTGATGAGATATATTCAATTTCGGAAATGAGGAAGTAGGGGCGGAGTTGAAGGAATAGAGGAATAAAGGGACACTTTGTCTTATTATAGAAAAATTTAAAAAAATATTTAATAAAAATCCATTTTTAAATATCTTAAATCTTGATTATAAAATAAATGATATTCGAATATGATCAAACCAATTTTAAAAAAATTTGATTACAAATTTTAAACCATTTAAATGTTTTAAAAAATTTTGATGAAAAGCCTTTTAAAACCTACTTGGATTTACTGAACAACTATTTACCAAGACCAAAACCAATCAAAACCTCTTGAAGCAAATAAACCCACCAATAATTATCCTACAATGTTGACACTACACCACTACCAAAGACAAACAAAAACAGTTCCAAATAGAACACAATCACTCGCTCCAGTAAATATTAATGTAACTAAATTCTAGTGTATTTCCTTTAGTTAGTGTCAAGTAAACAATGAAAACAATCAAGTGCAATAACAATCGCCTTCCTTGTCAACACAACACACAAACACAACATGATAAACATTTTCATCAACATCAGATTTCTTCTTCTTCATTATAATTGCAATTAGCAAGCAAAACTTAATTAATTTGTCACTTTTGTGTAGAGTGGCAAACAGTGGAAATGACAAGTGAAAGTGACAAATTAATTAGCAAACTAAGTGAGACATCTTAATTATAAAAATTTTATATATGAAAGTATTTGTAAAATAAAGTTTATTGTTTGATTTACCGTCATGAAAATTTAATATAAAGAGAAATGCATTTATAATAAAATATATTTTACAGTAATGTTTTAAAAATAACTATTTTTAGAAATTATACCTTTTAAACCTCGAAACTACCAAAACTTCCAAAAAACCTCTAAACTTGAATTATCCTCAACTAGGAAGACAGCATATTAACATTAATAATAAAGAAATAATCCAATCTAATTGCCTCTCTATAAGTCATAAGTTATTATTGTCTTTCAGTAATAAGAAATTAGAAAAAACTAAAGATGATGAACTTCTCTCATAGAATAAGAAGTTCTTCTCATTCTATATCAAAACTCAAATCTATTTATTTACTACGTAATACAAAAGTTACTTTTTATCTAAATCACCAAAAATAAAAAATGACGATTTCTAGTTCTTAAAGAATAAGAAGAAGAAACAATCGTAAATCCTTAAGACCAAATAAGTCTTCTTTTATTTATTTATACTTATTGTCTTACTCATTAGCTTGGACATTGGACAACAATAAATAAACGGAAAATTGTCCAACAAACTAAACCAAAAAGAGCGCACAATTACGATAAAAATGTACAGGATGTGATCAAACGATTTTCAATATTTTATTAATGATAAAAAAAAACCTTCTTAAAAGTAAATCATCTTGTATTTCTATACCCGAACACAAATTTTAGATAAAATAAACGATTTAATAAGTAAATTCAAAAGTTAAGCCGCTTTTAGATGGCGTAATCGTTATTTACAAAAATTGAAATTTAGACAAATTAAAAGAACACACACATTTGAAGTTATAAAAATATCCTGATCAAACATTTATTTGATGAGCGAAACGATATTTTGTTACTGTATTACTATCGATAGTATCGTTTTTTTTTATCGAAGAAGAACAAAGGACAATTTAATGTTAAAAATAACTAAACAAAAAATAGAAACCTTTAAAAATCATAAACGTTCTCAGAAGGTCGCGAGAACAATTTGAAATTGAAATTGAAAATCGTCCAGGACGCCAAATTTTTAAATCAACTTTATTTATAGTGGGTACCTTTTGAAAGAACGAAAAATTTAAACCGAAAAAACGAAGAGAAATTATAAATACTGATAAAGATATTACGAGGACAAACAAATATATCAAACAGCATGGGGCAATATTCAAGATAGATTGAGACAGACAGGCCATTTTATGGAGAAGGTTCAAGTAATAACTCAACAGTACAAAAATAGTAACGTCATCTATTTACAAACAGTTTTACAAACTTTCTAAACAACTCGTCAACTTGCATATTCGAAATATATCAAAGGAAACATTTCTGCTCAAACATGATTAAGAGGGAAAAACTATTGAGACATCAATAAATGAACTTCGTATATAGATTTAAGATCCTTTTCAACTCATCAAACTTAGGAACTTGTCGATGAATTTAGTTGTCAGATTTTATGAGAGAAAATTATAAAGATATTTTTGGTAAATATTAAGAGAAACTATCACTATTATAAGATAGAACGATAATTTACAAACCAATTTTGTAATTGCTATAATTTATTTTGATTTCAAACCTAAACTGTTGGAGCCATTTACAAACACAATAAGCCTATAGTTTGATTATTAATAAAATATATCATCTACTTATCACACACATAGTCAAACTTTAAAAACATGCACAAGTTGGAGTCAAGGGCTCTCTAATAAATTCATCTGTGAAAGGTACAGAGACTTTAAACGAGCCGTTAAAATAATTTATTGCTATAACCATCTTTTAGAAAGAAAAAATTCCATTCACGAAGTTCAGTATATTATCAAAATAAAATTAACATTAACAATTGATTATTGATAATTGAATGTTTACTCAAACGATGGAATTGTTATTAAGATCATATATTTAAAATTAAAACCAGTAAGATAAGAACTCTTAGGCAAATATCAAACATTTCCGTAAATAATAACTAATATTCAAGAATCGATTTTTATTTAAAAAAAATAAAAACAAAATTGATTTATTTATAGGTTTCTTTTAAGTTTGAAAAAATATTGAAAAATTCCATTTACTTGAAAATAATAAATTTAAAAAATTCAAATTCAAATCAAAAACGTTTTGAACTTACCAATTAAGAAGTATGAAGCTGACAAAATGACAAATTTTCCTAAAAATAAATTTAAAATAATCGATTAATTTAAAATATTAATTAATTAATAAAGAATATGCTAGTTATTACTAATAAATTTAACGGAATTTTTTCAGGCAAACTATTTAAAAGTAAAAGTTTATAGAAAGTGAAATTGTTTTAATAAAATGGCAAAAGGTTAAGCATTGTATTACAGAATGATTAAGAAAAACCTTTTTTAATATACAAAACGATGCAAGACTTCATAATATGATGATTATACATATTATAATTATGACTAAAATACGCAATAGTTTAGCATCGAAATGAATAAAACAAATTAGCCCAAATTCCACAAATCCCACATACATTTGGGATATGTTAGAATAAAAGCAGATCAAGTTGTAAGCTTTAGGTGAAAGCAAAAGTACATTAAACATGAGTGGGCCCTTCAGTAAAAGTGATTAACATGAGACAAAGCTATTATGAGATGTGTAATCCAATGGCCTGTCCATAAATGACATGCTATTTGGGTAATTAGTGATACTGCATTTGCTTGGCTGGTTTACTGTAATCTCTTTTTCTTCTCTCCTATTTCGTTGACTGATTAATAAGTCAAATTAATTTACGAAAAGCGAAAGCTTGTTTGGGAATGAGCAAAAGTCAAACTAGATTGCTGGGTTTGAGTGTTCAGGGAGATTTTCCAGCTTTTCGGAAAATTATCGGACAAATCAACGAGAGAGAAAGACAATTGGACTAATAAACGACGAAACTAATCGTTTAACGCATCCAACACAAACAGCAACACAATCATAAACAATTAGCCTAAATCCGCATTGGTACAAAATACCGATAAAACTAATCCCTGATCATGTAAAACGCACAAACAAATGGGTCTTCCATAAAGGACATAATCGAGTACTTCAAATTTACTGATCAAATAATTTAATTAACGAATCCCTAATACAAATAAACAAAACCATTCACTTAATTGCCAATTAGCAAATCGAATGAAAGAAATAATTACTATTTGGTAAACACAAAAATCTCTACAAAAATTCACATAAATAGTATTGCTAGTTTCTTATCAAACAAAAATCCTTTTCAAATTTAAATTTAAAGCTTTAAATATGAAAAGGAAACATTTCGTCGAATATGAAAATAAATCTTAAACATTGTGCCAAATTACCTTAATTGCCACCAAATTAAAAGTTTTCTATTTTACTAAACAAATACAAACTATAGCTCACACTGTTTAAGTGAATATGGAATATGGAAAACAGAAAATTTCGAGAATGACCTTTAATGTCTGTTCTTAAATTTCATATTTCATTTTATTAAATTATGAATAGCATAATTTAATCGTAACTTTTGTAATTTAGAAGAAAAACTTTTCGATTTTAATAAATTTTAAATGAAATAAAAATAGTTTTGTATATTTGTGTGACCTTTCTAAAAAGTAAGTAATTGGGCTAAATTAAAAACATTTTCCTGTATAAATTGTTACAATGTTGAATTATTTATTTGTAAACATTTTCAAAATTAAATTTAATAATAAAAGAAAAAAGTTAATAATTTGATTTTGTAAATATTTAACATTGCAAACACAGAGTGTTCTAAAAAATCAAAAACATGATTAAGAACTAAAATATCAACGAATTTGTGTACACCTAATAGTAATATTCTCAAATATTTAAATTCAGAATAAGACCACTGGAAAGTTCCTGAATATATCTTGTGAGACAGGAAAATGTTTTCAGGAAATTGTCTTATAATATTCTTTTTAGGTTATAAGAAGAATATTTGATGATATGATGATGGCTCTGAATCACAATTGGATTCTTATGATTACCATAAGAATGAATACATTTCTTCTATTTGAATGCATTCGGAAAGTTTTTTCCAATCGTCGAGTGGTTCAAGTTTTTCAATAGAATAGTCGAATTAAAGTACGCACTTTTTAGATCACCCTGTAATTAGGCATACTTTCCGTTTTGCATTAGCATTAGCAACACAGCATGCGTTACTAATTGTGTGCATGCTTTGACTTTTTGCGTTTCTTCATCTACAAAAGAAGTAGAAGAAAAAGCGTTACCAGATTCAGCATATTTTAAAACCAAGACCATATGTCTGTAAACACATTTGGACATTTCAAAGCATATTATGGTGGCACAACGTTGTTCAATATGTTTTTGAACCATTAGGCATCATTGAAAATGATAATTTTGTTGAGATATTTATTGAAGCGCCTTTAAAAAAGCATGCCCAATCACATCTTATGCATCTCAAGTTCGTTTCGCTTTTTCGTTCGACTAAAACAAACAGTGCGGCTAAATTGAGTTGGCATGTGCGCGCACTTGGAAAATGTTGATTCGATCGATGAACAAAAAAGACTTACTGCAAACAGTCCAGCTGGTCAGCTCACTGATCAGTGCTAACAATGAGTGAGTGATCACTAACATTCAACATGGTCAAGGTTAATGGGTTAATCGTTCGTTTGCAGACTAAAAAACTAAAAGCCATCTGTGTTTAGAGTCTAAACTTTAAACTAACTTTTCTCACATAGTAACATCTTTTACGAAATTGATTGAAACTATCAATAAGTTTCAGAGGGTCATTTGGTACAATCGATTTTCAGACCCATTCACATATGTTGAACAAATATAATATGCTTTAATATAATTTGTGACTTTCAAATTGATCTATTAAATTATGAATGATCGCATTTTTGTTTTATCTGATCTAAAAAATCGATTGCCTCAATTATTGAATTATTAAAGTCTAAATTAAAATAAAATTAGCTCAAATTGTGTCAGTAAACACACAGAAAGTGCATAAATTTTTTGAACTGTCGAGTAAATGAAATTAATTGTCTCTAATTCAGTTTTTTCTGAGCTTTCCGAATCTGTGCTCATATCCAGGATAAGAATTGAGTAACACCCTGTTTTGGATCGGTAAAGTTAAATGGTATCATTTTTTGGGAATTTTTATCTCCACGATCCCTTGACAGATCCAAGTGGTTAGAGTTGCTAAAACCATCTTCGGATCATGTAGAATAACTGTGAAATTTTCAGGGATATTCATTAATATTTGTTCGTCTATTTTAATGACGAAAAGGTGATGCCTCAAAACATGTCAAAATTTGGCCTTTTTGGGTGCATTTTTTGATGCGACCTTTTCGAAACATAATTTACTCTAGTTAATGTTAATGAATATCCCTGAAAAATTTCACAGTTATTCTACATGGTCCGAAGATGGTTTTAGCAGCTCTAACCACTTGGATCTGTCAAGGGGTCGTGGAGATAAAAATTCCCAAAAAATGGTACCATTTAACTTTACCGATCCAAAACAGGGTGTTACTCAATTCTTATCCTGGATATGAGCACAGATTCGGAAAGCTCAGAAAAAACTGAATTAGAGACAATTAATTTCATTTACTCGACAGTTCAAAAAATTTATGCACTTTCTGTGTGTAAACCCAACCGAGCCCATCCCCAATTGACCAAATGTTCAATTAGTCCATTGGTCAGTCAAATTGGTCTTATCGCACTTGATCGAGATTTTCAATTGAATGTATGCAGCATGACTGTGAACTTGTGGGTTTAATTAAAGTCTTTTTGTCGGTATGTTTTGAGTTTGACTTTTACAGCTCATTAGTCACACGACCGAGTCCCCTTTCACGTCCAAGTGCTAATTAACGTCCTACACCACTGTCCATATGTCAATAGTCAGTGTCGCTTGATCAATAGTCCCTACTGTCAGTAGCGTACACGTTTCCAATTACACAGTTTCCGGTCATCTCTTTTATGCTAAATTGTGTCATTACGTGTCGAAAGCTCATGGACTGTCCCATTGTCTCGAATATGATCTATGCAAAACTAATGGATATTTGTGATGCATATGCGTGATGTAAAGTCATTAGGCCAATCAATCGAAATATTAGATCAAATAGATTTCGATCATTTCCTTTATGATGGGGATTTGCACAGATGGAAAATTAAAACTAATGATAATGATGAATCATGCAAGCCGGCAAGGTTTAATAAATTTCAATAAAATTTGAATACATTTTTAAATGGGAAAATTATTCAAATAACCAAATCTAAATTAGGAAGGAAAACTAGAATACGGAAATTTATTGAACGGATTACTGAAAATACCTTAACATTTAAACATTTAAACATCTCAACTTCTCAAGACAAGTTCTGTTTATTGTCCGGAATTACAAGATGACTCAAAATTATAATTTTTTTCACTAGAATTCTTTAATTTGAAACATTTGAAACAATAGATAACATGTTAAGAACAACAACAAGACTAGCCCGATCTAACAAGACATCTCACTTTGTGTTCATCTTCTCTCAAATTAAGATTAATGACCATTCACATACAAAGTGTAATGGTTTGACTCACTCAAACTAAAATAAACTCAAAAACACAAACAAACTCAACTTCTATTTCAAGACAGTAAAACCATTTTCACTTATTTTTATCTAATTACAAAATTCTGTATTTCGTAATTCACTATATAAAAAATAGGTAATCCAAAAAGATTTTGAATTTAGAGCCATTCATATAAAGCGTTACTAAAGTAAGAAATTTATTGTACAATCTTATTAATTCATTCACGCAATCTCGCAAGTGTTAATTCTGCCTTGTGTCTTAATGTCTTAATTTAATTTGCACCCTCAGTCACAGTCAAATCAAAGTCCAAACCACAAATGGTCCATTCATAGAAGCAGTAAATAACTCGAGTGTGCAGTGGTACAGGGTGATGCTAATTGATGGGTTTCGGTAAATAATTGTGACTTTCACTTTATTTCCACTGCCTCGCACATTAGTTCCATCCTGTGCCTCACCATTGCACAATGTCAATTAGTGCAATTCGTCTCAGTACCATTCAAAAATACAGTAAATTGTGTAATAAACGATATACTTTTGAATTCACTTTGTATTACACCACAAACTGTCCTACACTTGAGTGACTCATTACATAATTGAATCGTAATAGACTTTTTGTATTTTTAGATTCAAGCAGAAATGATGATTTGTCATATATGCAAATTTGTGTTCTTTTTGGAGAATATAATTTGGGGGTTTGTGTGATCTAGTTTGTTATTAGGTTATTATTGATTGTGCTTTTCTCTGTGTAAGAAGATTTTGAGTTTGAATGAATGAAACTGAAGTTTTCAGGTTTTTTAAGCTTCGTTGAACACAGAAGAATAGTTGAGTTCGTTGTGAGGGCATACTGAGATAGTCAGGGAGTCATGTGAGCAACTCGCAAAATCAATTACCGAAATGATTGAGGGAGAGAAAGTGAAGCTCAAATTGAAATACAGAAAAGAGACCAATCGATTGGGTCAATTCGTTGTGGATTGAATGGACAATTTGCGTGTTTGAGTTTGAAAGTGAAATCGAATAATTCGAGTCACATGTGTGCTAACATGTCACGTTTCGAATGTCAAACAAAATTGTCAATTGAGAGCTCAAAATGAGTCATTAAGAAACCGTAATTGACTTGACATTGTTTACTATGCTCGGTACTAAAGTTTGATTTGAATTTGGAATTTTTTAAAGGAAATCTAAATTTAAAACATTAAAGATTTTGATTTAGTTTAAAATTTTCTCAACTTGAACAGTTCTGTTATTTTTAATTTTTCACTGGAAGTACTATCAAAAGTTCACCAACAACAACAAAATCACAAATTCTCGAAAAAGCGGAAATTTTTAATTAGAGATTGGGCAATGTATAAAGCCCAGGATTGCATCCTTTTGCACCCAAACAACCCAACAACTCACGATTGCACTTACCCTGTCGCCTATCACCACAACGTAATCCTTTGTGCCCACATTGAATGATGACATATTTCAACAGCATCGCACAACATGACAAGCAGAATTAATCACACACGAGCAGATGCACCACAATCACAAATGACAACTCGTTTCGATATGATCAAACACTCAGTTCTATTTCATCCACAATTTCATGTTTATTCAAGCACAACAAAACAAACCATCACTCATCACTAAATCATTTATGTGGTACCAATCATACATTCAAACATAAACAAATTCAAACTTAAAATAATATAAATAAAATATATTCTCAAAATACATTTATAAATTCATGTTATTACAAGTGCACTTTAAAATATAACATAAAATATAACACAACATAGGTATAAATTTGAAATTAATAAATGATTCATTATCTGGGCATAAGTAGCAAACTTAATTTAATATTTTTATAAATTGAAATAAATTATGAAATATACCTTTTGCCCTTCCTGACTTGAATTAAACAAAAAACAGGATGTGCCTAAAGAGTTATTGTAAATTATGAATTTATGAATATCTATTTTTCATAAAGACGCGATCCACCCAGTACTGAATTAACACTGAATAATATCAGGCAGTTTACTAAAGAAATCGCGTTCGGACAGACAGGCATTCAAATAGCAGCCGTTGCACCTGTGAGATGGCGCTGCCGCGCTGGCGACAACCTGTGTTGTTACTGTGGCTCAATGTGTAGCGCATGTCAATATAGCCACTCACACACACACATAAACACTATCAACGCGTTATCATTGGTAGTTGTCTGTGGTAAATGTGCAATAAAATTATCATTTTTGTTGTTTCATCGCTTCTTGTTCTTTGAATTTGCTAGTTTGCATCATCTCGACACAATGTCGTCAATTGCTGATAAAGTTTATCAGCATTTTTATGCATATCCTGAGTCAAAAGCCCGCGAAGCTCATCGTCAACTAGTCAGCTCATATGGTGACAAGTGTGTCTCATATAGAACTGTTGCCAATTTGTACCAGAAATTCAAACAAAAAGACTTCTCAGCACTTAGTACAGATCCACTTCAACCAGACTCGAAATTCGTCAATTATCAGTTACCATTAGAAGACAGCACTAATAGTTTCAATTCGATGAGTTCAAATGTTAGTAATTCATCGGAGTGCAATTCTTCCCTTCACCCGTCTCTACCCATACATCAGTTAAATGACAATGAATTTAGTGATTTTAATATATCATCGATTAGTATCGCCAATAGTAACACTTCAATTAAATTAAGTCAATCTGAAAGCACCAGTTCACCTTTCATTAGCAACATGTATCCATCTATTCCTCAATCTCCAACCTTTTCTTATTGCGGTAGCTCTTCTCCTCTTCCTGCTAGTGATAATTATTTTGATTATGATAATTATAATCCTGGTGCACATGACTTGAGTGATTGGGGAAATGAATCTGTTCTTGGTGACGACGAGAACATTCCACCATCAGATGCCGACAGTGACCACTCAGACCAAAACACAATAATCGAGTCAGACCAGGAGACAGTTATCGACTTTAACTACAAATTGACTCCAGCTGAAGTGTACCCAAAGTTAACCAAAACACAACGTCACTCATTCATTTTGCTCAAATACATGGAAGGTAACGATATTGGTGCAGCTTCTAAGAGTTTACGGGGAACTTATGGAAAGAAACACTTTAGTCGCAAAACAGTGAAACAATGGTTTTGTCGCTTTGATCGTGGCGAGTGGCATTGTCGTGATAGACCGAAGTCTGGTCGTAGAAAGCGAATTAGTGACACACAACTAGTCAACTACATCACCGAAAACCAATGTGCAGTGTCAACAGAAATAGCAGCACACTTCGGCTATTCTCCCGCCACAATCTACAAACGAATGCGCCGGCTAGGGTACACACTGAAACTCGATAAGTGGATACCTTATCGGTTAAGTGACGAAAACAAACGCAAGCGAGTAGACAAGTGTACCCAACTGTTAGAAAAGCTCAAAACTGAGCCATCATTCATTGGGTATGTTGGAAATTGAACTCATTGGTGGTTCCATAATCAAATGATTAGTTGTGCTGATTGTGCACAATGCAGTGCAATTGATCATTTGTTATTGACTATTCGCTTTTGAGTATTTCCCATTGTTGGTTCTTGTTGTTTAATGGTAGCTTTTTAGGTACATAATAACCGGAGACGAAAAGTGGGTGTGGCACGATAACAGTCAGGTTGTCCGGCATTGGCGGTTGAAAGGTAGCGCAGAAGGTTCAAAGCTTACCGTACCAAAGCCCAGCATCCATTCCAAGAAGACAATGCTCATCGCCTTCTGGGATATTTGGGGCATTGTACACCACGAGTACTTGCCGCGTGGCCAAACCATCACTGCTGCTTATTATTGTGGTGTATTGGATCGATTGAACGAAGCTATCAAAGAAAAGCTTCCATGCCTGCTGGAACAAGGCAATAAGGTCTGTCTCCAGCACGACAACGCCAGGCCACACAAAGCAGGAGAAACGATGGCCAAATTAAAAGAATTGGGTTGGGACGTGTTGCCACACCCGCCCTACAGTCCCGACCTCGCTCCTTCCGACTATCACCTATTCCGACCACTCGCAGCTAAACTCAAGGGTCAAGTGTTCGCCAATGAGAATGCCGTTATGGATTTTGTTGATGATTTCCTGTACGACAAGGAAGATTTGGGTGATTTTTATCATCAAGGAATGGAGAAGTTGCCAATGTTATGGAAAGGCTGCATTGAGGCTGGCGGAGAATATTTCTACAAATTATAATTTGTGTATTTAATTTGTAAATATAAATTATGTTTAAAATATAAGTCAAACAGTAAAGCGTATAACTGATAAACCTGCGTGCTTGAGAGTCTCAGGCTGAGACGTGTGTGCAACAGCATCAGCAGCATCAACAGTAGTAAAAGCGAGTGGCGCGGTTGCTACTAGCGCCATCTCACAGGTGCAACGGCTGCTATTTGAATGCCTGTCTGTCCGAACGCGATTTCTTTAGTAAACTGCCTGATACATAAATGCTAAAACACTAATTTTAAATGTAAAGATATATTATGAATTCAAAATCTGTATTTCCATTTTAAGAAAATGAAAAGCTGCGGAAAACATGAATGAATAACAAATCAAACTAAATTATGAATTTAGCATCAAAATGACAAAATTATTTTGTATTTCGTCAGACAAAATACCCAACTTTTTGGCTAATGTTTTATCGGAAGCGTTTTTGCTTTTCTCTGGAAGCAAAAACGTTTGACTGGATTTTTGTTTTCTTGTTTGTCTAATTGGAATTTCCGTTCAAAATTGTACGATTTCTGGGGCTCGCGAGCTCGTTTGGATTTACTGTTCAATGGAAAACTTTGAGTGTGTTGAGTGTTATAATTCACAATTGACACTAAACCGTAAATCTAAACTAAAATCGAGGCTAAAAATTACAAAATATAGTAAATCAGAGTGAAAGTTTAACAAGAAAAACAGAAAAGATAAACAAAATAAATAACGAGTTGACTAGTTGAGAGAGAAAATAGTTGGTCAAGTGTTCGCAGTGCACTGGTTAATGTTTTTTTATGTTCAGTAAGTTTAAATGAATTATCTAGCACGTCATTTATGAACTAAGGTTCAAAGTGTTGAGAAATTTATTGAATTGTTTTGGTATATACCGAGAAGTGACTCACAAAATGTCAGTAAAATTAATGATACTGACCAGAGAACAGAAAATGTTGGGTGCTCGTGTTGTGTGTTATGGCGATTGCAGATGTGCGAGATTATTAGATTAGGTGGGGTGAGGATTGAGATGGATGGATTGGGACCTGACGTGAGTGCGCATGCGTGGGTGTCATTAGATTCCCAGTATTCAATTGCCCATTTTGTGTGCATTGTATCGCAAGAAATTTAACACTTTTATATTTTGGTTAGCATTTTAGATCTCAAGGATAAATCTCAAAACGATCAATAAATTTTGTCAATAAAATCTTTAAACTAAATTAAAAATCCGCTTATTTTTATTATTTTTATTTTATTTATCCTGGCTGTTAGTCCCATAAAGTTATGGGGTCAGCACATCTGCCTCCAGTAGCCACGGTCCTGTGCAACCTCCGAAACCAGACCCACCGAGTCCATGTCTGCCGCGATAAAATCCGCTTATTAAAGCTAATTTTAAAATTGAAGTTAATTTTCATTTAATTTTCATTTCGGATTTCCTCTCGAGCAAATTCGAATTCAAAAACCTACAATTAAGCATGGAACTAGACAAAAAGTTAATCAGAATTTCCATTTAAATTTCAAAATAAAACAGACCAAACAGTGAGTGACTTTAATTGTCATTCAAATGTGAAAGTGCAAGTAACCGAAGCTAATTACAACTTGACTATTACAATACGAGTGAACGGTTATGGATGGAAAAGTATGGAAAAAGAAGATTTGGTGGAAAGTTGTGGGAAGTTGAGTGAACGAATGAATGCATCAACGATTCGAGTTGGGAGCCATAAAAATCAAATCAGTGCATTAGTGGGCGCCATCATTGCAATAACCATTCAAACACTAATCCATTTATATTCAATAAAACAGTTAATCTCTCATAACTACAGACTGTCACATAACTAAAGAAATTCTCTGAGTAAGTGTAATGATTCATTACAATAATAAATCACCCAATCTCAAATTCATATTCTTCTTCCACTCCAAAGACGAAAGGGAAACATAAAAAGGATTATCCTCTTATTTTATTCTTTTTGTGATAAAAATAATAAATACAGGGCGATTAAAAAAAAGATCATTAATTTTAATTATAATGTGCCACAATGTTATTGTATTTATGAATAGCGTCCACCTTATCATACATACTAGAATAAGAATGTATTTTATTATTAGAATTATTAATTATGAGCCATGTGGAGTCCAACATTATCATAATGAAGGAAAGTGCAATGTGAAAGTGAATGAAAATTGATGAAGATAAATAAGATGAAACGATCGAAAGAGATTGTGGATTACGTCTTTTATGAATGGCTTTGGATGTATATAGAGTTTTGGAGATTAACAGTTAGTTTATGCTAATCCATTGATCATTAATCTTATCTCTGTTTTTCCGTCTGTCTATTTCGAAATCAATAAACGATAATATCAATTGATAATTCGACACCAAATTACTTTATTTACGATTGACAAAACAACATTTTCAGGTGCTAACTAAAGTCAAACGCCTTCTGGCACGTGCTTAGTGACTGACTCGCTTACTTACTAGTGCAGTTGAATGTTCAAAGTCAAACAAACAATGCAATTACTTCTATCTCTAAATTCATCAAGATCAAACAAGTAGATAGTAGAATGACTGCAGCGATTTAATATCAAAGTCATAACTGACAAAATGTTTACAATGTCTAATGCGTCTCGTTAATGTCCCCCCTAATTGCACTTGTAATTTGATTACAATCATTTCACTTATTGTATTTACTCAGTTGAGGACAATTGTTCAGATGGAACATAAGTTTTAGTTGTTGTAACAATATTTTGTGAATGATCTAACAAAGAGAGACTTTTGTGCTCACCTAATCATAACAAAACACTAAATTGACTGTATAAACAATGTACACAGTCGTGATACGCAATATACAAAAAAGAAAATATTGAAGGGCAAAAGTCAAATGTCTGAACATTCCAAAAATAGACAACAACAATTACAATCAAACAAAAGACACAGACTCAATGAATAGCTATTCGAATTAGAAACGATTTGTCTAGTAAAGAAAATTATGAACATATTAACATACTTTACAGGTGGCGATGGTGATGGTCAATGTTGGTCAGTGGTGAGATGATTGCTGATAAGGTGATAAAAATAGTTTTGCAATAAACACAGAAACACAAATTGATTGCGGATTAGTGATTAATGATGATTGATGAACAAATTATTTTGAGAGTTTGTCAGAAATATCCAAAAATACGTAACTTCTGAAACAAAAAGATATGTAAATTAGTAATTTGAATTCTAAATTTAAATAAAAAATTATTTTAGAGGTAAGTAGATCTGGAAACTCCCTTGTTTGTACACTTTACATAATCATTAAAAGCTACTTAAAAGTCAACAATTCCCATTCATATAGACCCGCAATATCTAAACTTATACCACAAATAGCATCACGCAAAGTCGGTTAAAAGCTCAAAAGCAAAATGTTTTATTGCGCAAAGTGAGTAATCCTATGCTAACTATAACTTCAAGTGCATTCAGATATTTAAAAATAAGTGAATTTTGCTCAATAAAAGTTGTGTGACCAAGTGGACACACACAGAGTGACACTGTGCAAGTCATAAATAGTGTTGTGTTGAGTCAAGTCGAGTCCATAAATTCGACTTCGAGCCATAAGCTTTCAGCGATTGACACTGTCCGAGCACTTTTAGCTAGTTTGCCCAAGTGAACCGAGTGCCAAACCCTATCCATTCATTTATGTGTACATTCGAGTTCGAGTTCATTTCATTTCAATAATATTATCAATCGAGGGGAGGCAATAGAGACAAAATGCAATTCGAGACTGACAAAACAGGACAGAAAAGTATTTATGACAGTCTAAATGACTTTGCGTGTTGCGTAATCAAAGAGTTGAGTGCCGGTAAGTGACTAAACTAGTTTTGACTGAAAGATGAATGCTAACGTTCAGAAAAGATAAAGCAAATGGTAGAAGAAAGTTAATTTGAAGGTTCAATAAGTTTGTGAACTTGAAATTAAAGATAATTGGATGGAGAATTGTACAAGAGGGGTATAAAGATAATTGTGATGAAGTACAAACATGATTCGACATTGAAGGTTAATGGAAAGTTGAGTCTGGACATGTAATGATTGACACACAATTATACACCTGCTTAAATCATGGGAGAAATGAGAAAGGAAAGAAGTTTAAATGATCTTCTCAAACAGAGATGAGATGGAAGCTACAATTTAACAGGCTCTTTAGTAAATTATGTAAATTGATTCTATATTATGTTTGAAGTGAGTAAACAAACAAACCCAACCGAGCCGTTGTGGCATCTCATCTCACAGTCTGTAAAATGATATAACTAGAGGCATGATATGAGAAATCAATCAATTAGAGATTGACAGAACATATTGAGGTATAGATTTGTTTAGGAAAATTGAAATGTTAAGCAAACACAAATCAAACAAGTTTGGTTTAAAAGTGGTCGGATTGGTCAGACTGATCAAGCTAATTGCAAAATTGATATATTAACTCTAAAGGTCAACTTTCAAAAGCAATCGCAATGAACAATTCGTGACTACAGAAAAATTAATTTTGGAAAATTAATCGATTTTTCAAGAGGAAAAACTTAATCGATATATTTTGTGATTATGATTATCATGTCTAAGCCATTTCCCCCAAGTTTGTACGTCTTAGAATATTGACCTGAATAGTAAAAAATGATTTAAGGGAAGATTCCTTGTTGACTTGTTAAGTGCAAGTTATGTTAAGTAAACAATGCTAATGACCAGAACAACAGAATGAACAAACAAACACGAACAAACATAGAAGACAATGTCTAAATATAACACAACAAACAATACATCAATGTTGTATTGGACACAATTAAGAATGAGAGACGAGAGGAAGGAACAACAGAATTACACACAAAACAAATTGGACTAACCAATACGGACATAGTTTGATTGACAGATTTGTCGAGTCAATAGAAACATGCAATTTGCAATGTTATATAAAAAGTAAATTACACAACCAAGACATTCGACAAAGTTTCCATAAATTAATCAACTCAAATCAATCTCAACATTTACCATAAACTTTCTTTATCACCTTAAAATCCAGTGTTGCACCTGACAGAATATGTAATTTGCATGGTAAATGATCGAAAAACAAAGAGGGATAAAGTAAAAGAGGGAGTGGAAGAAAATGTAGAGCAAAGTAAAGTAAAATTGAAGATGACAGGGCTGGGGTGCAATTGGGTGATTCGTTAAAAAGTTACAAATAACACTATTTAAATAAATTCGACAAAAGTTCAAAACTGTTTCTCAAAAATTAGCCTACTTTTCCATCTCGTATTATTTGCAAAATGCCCTCATCAATAATTTGATGACCCATAGAGTCCTATTTCTTGATCTCGTTAGATGATTGTTTGCAAATTTTGCATTGAATATTTATTTAGTCGATCGTGTTGTGTTCGACTTTTCGTCTGATTCTTGCAAGTTGATTGACTTTGTACTGACCAACCACAACTGACCCTCACTCTCACACACTAATTGTCTGCAGAATAGTACTTTTCCATCGAATGGTGCTGGTCATTATTGTCTGTTTCGTTTTATTGTTTTAGAAAAAGAAAACAATGGCAATTCTATCTCTTAGTATTAGGCCAACACAAAAGTTCCACTATCAGTACCCACATCTATGAATGACTGTGCTAACAGAAACTTTTGTATATCACAAAAGATTCTTCCCTCCACCCGAAAGTATTCATTTCCTTAATCAACATTTTTTTGTTTTTATTCTGGTTAAATTGAATTTTCCAATGTGTCTTCTCTTTTCATTTATTCTCAACTTTGTTCCCCTAACAATTCGGTCAAGTACCACAAACTGTCCAACTATTTGTTCTGTTATTTATTTTTGTTTGATTTTTCGCTCATTTATTTTGGCTATCGACCAAACTCGAGTGGTCTGACCTTAATTTAGTTTGTTTTAGACACCAACATTGCATCAATAATAAATGTGTTTGAAACTAAAAGAATTTCACACAATGAAAATCACCAAAATAAATTTTCAACACAATTAAGATCGTTTTTATTCGAACAACTTTACCGATAATTCCCCAAAACATAAAAATGTCATCAAGTCAAAATCGATTTCGAATGTTCTTGTCTTAATTTGTCCAAATAATGCTTGTCTCCTCAAGTTCTGTTGTCCTTCCCTTTGATTAGATCTCAAGCAAAGTTTCACTGTTTAAAGTTGGTCTCTCCCACACCCAACCGAATTTGTCCAATTCAGCATAAAATTGTGCTTAGCAGTGGACAAAACATTAAACGAACGGACTTGACTAGTCAAGCAGGAAGTGCATTGAGCAGTACACACTGTACTACACAGATCTGTACAATAGTCAACATTGTTTGTCCTCTTGTTAGATTCTCGTTTATACTTCTCCCATCCATCATAATCATAAAGTTCGTGTATGGATCAGTGAAATTACATGAAATTTTTTATATATAAGAAGCGTGAAAAATTGTCCAATAATTGACGAGACAAGGCGAAAATTGAGAAGGAAATTGACAATTCACAGTGACACTAATCGAGATAACAAAAAAGATGGACGACAGATCCGAAAATAAATCAACGAGAAAATTGGACAAACAAAATTGGACATTTAATTTTTTAATATTTTTTTATTGCGAGACAATAAAGCGCATACAAGAGAATTCATATATATATTAACGGATATAAAAATATATATAAATCAATATATTTCCCGGAACATTACAAGGTATCTTTATTTGTTTTCAATTTATTCACTAATTCGATCATTTTAACATGATAAACCAAACCACCCAATATCAACAATAAAACACTCATAACTTTGTATCATGATGAACAAAATAAAAGTGGTCGACTAATGTCCGGTGAGCAGAACAACCAACAACAAAGTTTTCAAAGTTCAAAAAGCAATCTAACTAACACACACACACATTAGAACACATTAATTTGATCATCATACTTACTCTACTTTAGTTAGTTAGAGTATACGTACTTCCAGGAAACAACGAAATGTTCATTAAACGTCGAAAAGAAAAGCGGAAGATGTAAAGTTGAAAATATGAAATACAAAGTAAAGGACAGACAAAATCTGCTAAATATTACATTGGACGCCGATGATGACATTACCACATGGCCATAATTATATTTTATGTCTTTTGGATGGAACAAAACAAAAAGAGAAAACACATTCAGAGTTATATGATGAGGAACATTAATCATTAACGAATTATGGAAAAGACAAAAACAAAATCAAAAACCAGACTAACTTTAAAAAAAATATTTTTTAAAATGAACAAATCTTTACTTTAATTGCGTAATACACAAAAGTGTGAAACCCTAACCGAAGTTTCTCATCGATTTAATATCTGTTTAATAATTCAAAGCCAAACTTAAACCTTGAAAGATAATCTCTAAAGATAAGAATAAATCATATTTATGCTTAGTGAATAAACTAATCCGATTAACCTTCGATGCAGAATAAAAACTTGTCAATCTGCGATCTAGTTAATTAAAGCATCACAAATCGTTATCAGTGAATCCTGTAAATAAAAAATATCCTTTCGTGCCCATAATTTGTAAAATGCATTAATAATTCTGCACATGCGCTGTTAGTAAATATTCGTTGGGAACGAGCGTTCGAAAGTTAATCATAAAATCATTAAAGTGAGTCACATAATTTATAAATCATCTTGATGGCAAAACTAATTAAAAATCAATTTGAGATGGACCAGGATGTTTATAGAACAGTCTTTAACCAGTCAAGGATTTGAAACTATTATTAGATAAAATTCAATTTTTATTTAATTATTCACAATTTTGAAGTGATTGCATAATGTGAAGTAACCGATTTGTTTATTGGCTTGATTCAGTAAATGACATTTGAGAGTGAATTGAGAGATTGACTTGAAAGTGTAGACTGACGCATCTTAAAGTTGATTTGACTGACAAATAGACATACACACGGATAAAGTCTAAATATGTTATTTACAGGGATGAGTTGATATGTACGTTATTATCCGGTTCGCTTACTTCTACTGTTCTAAACGTTATATGTAAAACCATTAGCGATCCGGTTTTACCAACTCATCCTGCTGAAAATGTATGTCATATGTTTATAAAGCAACGTGTTAAGCAAAAAAACAGAGGCGCTTTAGACTTGTTAAAGCATTTCTAAAATGATCACTTTAAGTGAAGTTGAACTTAACACCAATGAGTGGCTAAATAAAGCAACACATTGCTGCTTGTGATTGACATGCAAACTAGTGAACAATGTTTAGACATAAACAAGAAAGGATTGGATTGAGGCAAGAGGGACTAAATTGAACATGTTCAATACAGAAGCTATTGATTGCTGCGTGTTGTGTCCTGTTCAATGCATATCCAGCTTACCAAGCTGACAAGCCAATTGATCAAAAAGGGTAGTTCATAAAGTCTGTATTATTTTAAGAGTAATTTTCTTATGTAGTAAAATTGTTTAACTTTAGATTAATCCAAACCACGAACGTGACCAATGTCCATTAGGCACAGACACAGTCTCAACACAAAACCCTTTTGCCTGCATCATCTTCCCCAACCAATTCAATCGAGCCAATCCCAGACCAATCAAGCCCCAACCCAATCTGATCATCATCAACACAACACAAAGGCAACAAAACAAAATCGAAAACACTAAACATAGAAAGTCATAAGCATTTATGAACGAAACTAATCGATCTAGCAAAAGTATAAACAAGAAATATGCTCAAATGGTTGTTCAATAAGTTTGTGGAATGGTCGTTTGTTCAAACTAATTACATTTGTTAATTTCTAATTTAGCACCCGAATTTTAGACAAATCTAACTGACAAAAGTGAAAATGTATCTCGAGTGTCGAGTGGATTAATCCATCATGTGCTGTCGAGGGTGTGTTTTGTTACCATGTGCATGTCCACTGTTACACTGCACCTAACAATCGTACACCGAAGTCATCATCCACCTTCTCTTCTCCTTCTTGTAATGATGATCTAGTGAACTAGTGAAATTGGAGCATGACAAACAAGACGAGGATAAAATAGAGTAAAACACTATCTAATGTGCCTTTAAGGTTTGTACTGAAATGCCCGTAAAGTTCTCAGCACAGATCATCAGGCAGATAACACTTGCTAGAACATAACAACTTTACGGTTTAACAACACAAAAACGATAAAACAAAAACGAAGAGTTCACTTGTCCATAGTTCACAAACAACAAAGTTCAAGTTATGTTTTTTGTATACTCGAGTTTGGGTGGTCACTGACCACTGGTCAGTCAACTGTGAATGACAAATTCTCACTTGTTTTGACAAAAGAGGTACAAGTTTTAAACTCGAAAGTTTGAGATTGACGTCATTCATGAATTCTAATAAACTCGCTAGTAGAATTTTTTATATCATATTATTATACAACTAACACTACTAAAGCTTTATTACATGTTGAGTTTATGCACATTCACCTCTCAAAAACGATCATTCATCTCACATTATCGGTCAAAGTCAGCCTGTACGTCTGTTCACAATAATCCTCATCCCAATTCGGTTCATTCGGTCCTTCTCCTTCAGTCCCAAGCTAAGTACACTATCTCAGCATTGATTGCAGTAGTACACTTGTAATTACAATAATAAGCAACACTACACTAACCCATAAATAGGGGTATAATCACAGGTGTTGTACACTTCTGTAAGGTTGTAAAGACAACACATAACTACCCAGTAATAAACAATCGAAAACGATCTGCATTATGAGGTTTGTGTGTGGAAGGTAACAAGAATCGATTGAATGGTGATTTAAGACATGAAAACTTGCAGAGATTGAGGCAATAATGCCTTGTTCCGTTACTCACAAATCAAAGATCTCAAGTACACCTCGTTGTGCTCGAGAGTGGATTTATTATTATGTGTTTATCGACTCTATAGTTAGGCTGACCGTGATGAGTGACTCACAACCTTTTCTGAGAGAAGAAAAGAAGACATTTCCACAAAAAGGTTCAAACAGATTGAGGTTAAGACATACAACGACTATAAGGTTAAGTCAGTGCTTAGGATCGGATACAAACGAGGACAACTGATTGATGTTCTATTGAGTTTGAATTTGAAAAGTTTGTACTTGAAAAGAATGTTTTTCCATAATAAAATGTTAATTCTATATTAAAGGGCGATTGATTCAAAAGGAAATCTATTTTAAATTTTGAAATCCAAAATCTTGACTAAACTAAATGATTCATGAAAATAATTGAAAAAAATATTTTGATCAATCTAAAAAGTCTAAAAGGTTGCAAATGTGCTTTTACAATATTCCCTAGAGTCTAATTGACACGAGACATGTCTAATTTACCCCAAAAGTCACCAGAGTAAACGGTGTTCCAAAATAACTAACAATATACCAACGATAATCATCAAAAATTAAACTAAATAATATTCACTCTGTACAAAACAACAACAATTCCGTACATTCTCATTATCTCAACATAATCTCAAGTCAATTTCACTAGTCGTAAAACGAGAAGTAAAAAAAAGTAAGGAAAATCACAACGTTAATTAGCATACAACAAGCAATGTACAACAACACGAGTACGAACAGGGAGATCAATCAGTCGACCAGTCAAAACATTTTGGGAGACGTAAATTGATTGATTTCACTCGATGTTGTGATTGATCCCTTGAATGGCTACATAGGAGATGAGATGCTAAACTGTGCATTAATACGAATATTGCAAAACAGTCCCACATTGAGTTACTATTCAATTGGACACAAAAAGTTGATTCAAAAGTTTCTGTATTAATCCCTATCTATTCTCAATTCGTTCATTCCCATAAACTTATTAATCCACAAATCAAATCCACAATATCCAGGAAATATCCAACACGTAATCGAACAACACCAAAGCACCACCACAAACCACAACAATCGTCTTTGGATCAATCAATAAATCAATAATTGTGCGCCATTGCCAAATGCTGCATAATGATTGGGCGTAATGCAAATCCTAACTCTCATTGGCATATCTAAGCAATACTTTCTCCAATAAGATCAAATACATTTGATAGATCATGGCATTGTGAGGATATAAGCAAAAGTGAACATTAGATGGTTTCCAAAAGTTTCTGTGCATTCGAAAATGGTTATTCAAATATGCAGTGACAATTGCAGAAATATATGTCTGTACCTAGCTAAAGCGTATCCATGTAAAAGTGTGCGAATATCATGGAATTAGTATAAGGTGAGCTAAAAGAATATGTAAAGCATACAAGAAGATACTTTTGTTAACTTTCTGTGCACCCAATTCACGAATAATCAAAGAAAACAACAGACAATAGAAAAAGAGACAAATGGGACTTACCTCTCTCGGAATATATTATCCACAATTGCACCAAAGTACTAATGGTGGGTGATGATAGGGTTGGGGTGATATTCTCCGTGAATAGACGAAAAATAAAAAGAAAACCAATAGAAATAACAACAACAACTAGTGACACTTTTTATGTATATGATGATGATCGTAAAATGCTGAGAATAATTCACTTTCGAGTATAGTCGAAGAGTAGAAGAACAATGAAAGTATAGACACAGACACACAAGATAGATGGATTCTCACACCAAATTGGGATCTAACAAAGGATGACACTATGTATGACGAGTAGAAGATGATGATCCTACACGGATGAATAGAAGCGAGAGGATTATTTAAGAGAAGTGAAGGAGAAATAAAGGTTTGTTGTATTTCCTAGTTGAGTTAAGAGAAAGGAGAACAATTGGACTAATGATATGACAGTGAGGAGGTGAATTGTACGGACTGTACGGACAGATGTTGAGGATAAAGGGATGATGCAAATTAACGGGTGGAAACAGATCCTCTCCTTTTTAAATTAGATCAAATGGTGTGCGCGCGGATGTTTGAATTCAGGTAAATTGTCTCTGTAATGGTAGAGTGTTGTATACGATCTAGTTGTAATGATCATTCACTGAACACGAGTAGAGAAAGTGATTGGCACTAACGAGACTAAACACAAATAGTAGACAAATGTCAAATGATGTGGTGAGTGAATGTGCAAATGGTTGTGTTTACTAGAAGAACGAATGTTGTGGTCGTTTTTGAAAGTAAATTTCACTTTAACTGTGATGATGATGATAGTTTGAATTTAAGAAGTAAAAACAGACAGAAGCGTTAGAAGTAATAACCGTTGGAATAACCGACTTGTGAACAGATGTAATGGTGAACAGATCGTTCAAACACACAGTTGGACGGTCGTTTGGACCGGTAATGATTATGAGGTGACGAGCACGGGTACAGAAATGGAGGGAAAATATTTGACTTTTAAGTTGATTTTTCTTAAAGAATATTTTAGGTTTAAGAACTAAATTTTAAGACAAATCACTTTACACATGTGAGACGACAACAAGAATTATAATTATAATTAGCGCACAACCTTCATGCCAATCACAAAGCACATAATGTTGTTTATTAGATGTTTTTGTTATTTATGGCGCGAGGAACGTCAAAACAAAAGTACAACAGAAGTGAAGTAGAAAATGAGGCAAAGTAAAACAGAACAGAGCGAGACGTGATCAGAACTGCACAAGAGCGAGAGCACTAATGAAAGCGATCGAGGAACATGAAAAGATCAACGAGAGGAGAGCTGGGGAAATAAAGCCGAAAAGTGTGTGCTAGTGGTAGTGTGGTTGGGAAAGGGAACGGTACAGAAATATATTGGGGAAACATGGTTTTCGGTTATTTGATTGTAAAATCTGATTGCTTATCTGTGCCTTATATTTAAACAAATTGCACCAAAATTTTCACAAATAAAAAGCTCAAGTTCAAAATAAATTTTTAAAATTGTTTTTTTGAAATATTCAAATATATGGAAAATACTTGATAATTTCTGCACACTGCACAATAAGCGAATGCATGTAATTCATGTGCGAAGGTCACTTGAACTGTACCAGCCTCTGTCCGACTACTGTGTGCCATTGTTTGCATTGTACTCTAATTAACAGGCAATTTGTCACCGGCACCCAAAACCGAGCACTAATTTGTAATTAGTCAAAGTTAACATTAATTAGTGACTCTATGTAAAACAAGGACGGGCAAGCCCAGGCGCATACAAAAAGATAAGATCAATAATGTAATGAAAAGGTCAGATCGTGACCAAATTAAAGAGAACCATCATTGGTCAGGGCAGGGTCTTGCTTATTACAGGGTGGTGAGTGCTCACATTAAATCGTTCATTAGAATAATGAAAAGGTAGAATCGATTAATTTGCAAATGAATTTCCCCCGTTCGATTGACGGCGAATTTGATTCAATGGTGCCAGGTACCTAGGTGATCATTAATGCGAATTAGATTTGAACTATTTGCACTAAAAATCAATGAACTTTTCAAGTCAATCGATTAAAAAGCAATTAAAAGCGTAATTAAAACTTAATAAAACCTCTACATAGGTCATTTATGATTTTTTTTCCTGACAATTTTGAATGTTTCAAAAACAACCGAAAAAATATCTTCCAGTTCAAAAACTTTCTGAACGTATTTCCTTCTCTTTTGTATTTCTAATCCTTATTCCTATCTCCAAATTGAATTAGCATAATCCATAACCTCTCCTTAGTTTGCTTTCGAACATTCGTTCCTCTCAACACCAAAGTGGCGATACTCAAAGCTTCCAACTTACCATCAAAGGCGCCTTTTTTGTTTCTCCCTGACGAGTTTTATCTTCAAAAAGTGATTTCTGTACTTCTTCTTCCTACTTGCAATACAAGACAAGCAAAAACAGTTTTCCCACACACCAAACACCGTTGGTCACTTCTCCACTTCATTTTGGTTGAATTGAATTAGGTGAAAGCAAAAGTTTTTGTCAAAATAATAACCTCAATGAAAATTAGCCGAATATACGAACTTTTGTGTCTACCTGCACTAAAGTGTGTATCAATAGTGCGACTGACCATTCAATAGAACTGTGCGGAACTAAAGTTTCATAGAATTACTTGTTGAAAAGTGTTTGAGTTGGTAAGGCAAAAAGAATATTTGCGTGTGCTTTTTGAGATTAAGAAATGGACTTGAATTGGTGTGTTTGAAATCAAACGGTGCCGACAATGACTCTCTACTCTCGAATCTATTGCTCGTCTGTCTGCGTGACTCACTTTAGATAATCAACACAGAAAGGTGTACTGTCGATTGTAAACGATCACTATCATTCGATCAGTTTAGTACAGACAATTCAAATTCGAGTGATATACAAAATACGAATGATACGTCTATTGAAAATTGGCGTGTTACAAATTCGTGAATTCGTGTTTTGGTCATTGATAGTATCAATTTGTGCCTTTAAGGCTCTGCTTTGTCTTTTTCAATTTCCACAAAAAAATTTTACATCTTGGTTCAGGGTAAATCTAACAAAAAAATCTTAGGAAAATTAAATTCTTATCTAACATGCAAAGCCGAATCAAATTATTAGATCATGTTTTAACCGAAAATTCGTGATTCTAAACACAAATGTATTTGAATTTCCTAGATAATTCTGAGATAATTGGAGTTGAATGTGAAAGGTAAAAGTCATGGGCGAAAGTCATGAGTTATTTGATTGAAAAACTTTTAACAAAGCAAAAATCCTAAACTTTTTGTTTAAATTAAATTTACTAAAATCTATTCAATTCTTATTTTTCCTTTTTCGATCAAATTACTCCACATATTTCAAATATTTGCCTAATGGATTAATTGACCAGTCAGATATATTCAATTCAGTCATTTTCTCAACCTTTTAAATTGAATTATATTACCAAACACAATTCATTCACTGAATCGCACTCTTTTGTTGACTGTGCAAGTGCATTGACTCAAGTGACGAAATGCATTGGCATTTGAATGCAGAGGCGAGTGGTAGTGGTTAAGACTTACTTTCTTTAAGTTTGTGTTCTTTTCTTAGGTCGATTGTGCCTTTCTGTGCGGCATGTGAAACAAGTCCATAATTACTCAGCATGGGGCCAAAGAGGCAATTTTGTATGAAAGAGGTGTCAATGAGTTGTTCAGAAAGTTTTTGCGCTCTTTCTATGAGGATAATTAAATCAAATAAGAGTCAAATTTATTGAAATCACTCTAAAAACAGTTTGGATTTGGTGAACTCGATGCCCTTCTCGTTCACTCAGTCAGTCATTTACCCCCTTGTCGGTTGTCATACATAAAAGGAGGACAACATGCACTGATCTGTCGACTGCAAGGGTCGTAAGGTCGTAAGGTTAGTAACGTTTGCTTTACGTTTTGTAACGAACGCGGCACTTGTTACCATACAAACAGACAGAGAAGAATGTGTCTGACCTTGTGGTCGTGGTCACTGACAATCACAACAGCCCACCTCGACTTTCTAGTCTTTCTCTCCCTCTCACTCACTCACAGTCTCACTCAAACAGCAATTTCAAAACTTTCTCTGCTCATGTTCAATTTCCAGTGAAATCTATTTGCATTTAATTTCACATTGAACGGTTCTCTCATTTTCTCTGTGTAATTTATTGAAACACGATTGCTTTGCTTTCGAGCAATAGATAGCCGAGCAGTGTCATGTTACTGTGAGAAAGAGGCTAGTAAAAAGGTAATAAATAAATTAAAATGTTGAACCAAAATGACCAATGCAGAGAGGTCGAGGCTGCAATTGCCACTTTTGAGGCTGTTTTGCCGACATAAAGGCAAGACTGTTCTATTCTATTATGAGCTAGCGTCACACTTGTTAGAGACGTGCGCGGTCTTTGACGTGCTCAATTGACCAAATAAATTGCCAGTTCAGACACATCTGTGAGATTGATGATGATGGTGATTGTTGGCCTAAGAGAGGGCCATAGGAAAATTAAGAGATTCAAATAAGGAAATTCTTGAACAAAATTAAATGCAATTTGACTGTTCATAAAAAGCAAAAGTTCATTTACTTTCAATCAATCGAAACAACAGTCAGAACTGACAATTGTCATATCATTCACTTGTATATTTAATTAGAGCGGTTGAATGATATTATTGGAAACAAACACAAACGATTGTTCCATTGAAAACCACGAGGAAGTAAAAGACTGAAAAACTGGTTCAATCAAATGTCACAAACAATGAAACAATCAAATTGTTGTGTGAGATGATGATGCTATTTTGGTTTGGGGGATTTGCAGGACAGGTTTAATTTGTGATTATAAATTTTGCTATCTCTCCTAAGGGTCTAGGAAAGGTGTTATTCTAATTTGCATGTCAATTAGCCAAATTACGTATTACTGTGCAATATTATTACACGCACAATGTAACAAGCACAAAAGTCGTGACTGTTCTAGAATCACCAATGAGTCGATTAGTCCCCCATTGGTGATTATGATCTTTCTTGTTGTTATTACTGTTCGGGATCCTAGGGTCTCATTTGTCCGAGATTAGAATTGGAGATAAGATTGAATTTGTGTTTCATAAAGTTTGTTTGATATTCTGTGCAAAATGTGAGTTGATGATAATAGAAAAATTTTGTGAATTGTGAAGAAGAATAATGGTCGGCAAAACGTTTGAATTTGAGTGGCAAACGCACAATAGACCACTCGAGGCTTAGTGTCAATATATCTCGGTCAGGTTCAGGCTAATTATCGTCTTCTCCTTCTTTACAGTCACAAGACTACCTGCAAAGTTCATCTTCTGCTTCTTGTTTTGACGCTCGGAGGCTTTTGTGCCTTTGGCGACTACGATCGAACGAATCGACCCTGACCAGACGTGGACGACGACCGACTTAGCAGTGGCACTTGATGTGCCTCGTATCATACGAGTCGTATGTTTCTCACAGTGGCTCACATACTTTCGATCGCTTTCCCTAGAAGGCACAAAATACCACAACAAACGAACATTTCACGTAAAGTGCACACAGAGAACATTAAGCCACTTGGCACAGTCAGTGCACTATTGAACCTGTTCAGTGGCGTAGCCAGACCAAACTTGGTTTGGGTGCACCACCACACATTTCTGTATCATGGTTTCCAAATGTAGAAGGGTCCCCTCTGTGGCTTCATATGACTTCAAAATCCGTTTGGGTGCATGTGCACCCAAGGCACCCCTTGGCTACGCCACTGAACCTGTTGAACTGAATTCAGTGCTTCAAGCGATTTATGCATGGACAAACAGTCTAGAGCACACAGAACTAGACCACACACTCGAGCAACATCAAAACATAAAAACGAACGAAGCCAAGTTCTTTCGGAGAACTAGTTTAGAGGGGAAAAGAGAACGACACTTAAGAATATACACGAAGAACACATTTATCGGTCAATTGGGCGAGTAAATACTGAAGAAAAAGGTAAAAGTCGAATAGTGTGATGAAAGTAAAGTAACTATATAACCAATGAAGCGTTAATTTGCACAATTTTCACGATATTACTAAGTAGTATATGTAAGCAAGTAATTGAACTTGATCCAACTTTGATATTTAGCACATAATCTGCTGTTCAATATTACAATAAGTTACTCGATTTATTGCCATACAATACATAAACTTTTTAAATCGCCGAATTTTTTAATAACTAATCGAAAATATTATTTTTTAACATTCTCCAAAGTAGAATATCCCACTACTTTATCTTCTAATTCTCACTAATATGTTCCAACTTCAAACATGTAATCCCACAATTAGAGGATGCTGTTTGCTCAATATGTCGATACAATCTTTTCGATTCACTGAACAACATTTATTAAGATGATAGAAAAGTTTCTGCTATCATTACCACTTGTATGAATAGCTCCCAAGGAGAGAAACCTTTTACATAATAATATTTTTATCAAAGAGTATTACAAATTAGTGATGCGCAATGTCTGAGATTGCACAAACATTAAAAGCATAAATGATTTACTACTCAGGATTATATATCATTTTGTTCATTCTATTTTGGTCGTATTGATAATACTAATCTACATTGGACTGGGCGAGTAAGTGAATTAGTCACACTATTAGCAACTGATTGAACAGATACGAATCAATCGATTTGAAGGGATTAGGACAATTTGCAGTTGAGCGACTTAGACTAAGTGGGCATGGATTACTGTTGTTCGAGTTTTGTGCCTAGTAAAACAGACAAAAAATATAGAAATAGAAATTCAATGTGACACATTGGACACTCAGACATTGACCAAATTAGTGAACAGAGACGAGATCAGAGATTAACCATTTATATATGAACTTAACTACCGGGTGGATTTGGTGGGTTCAATTAAAAGCAAATTTTTTTAATATGAAAGATAATTTCTCAATAATTTTGAGCTACAAAAGCAAAAGTGAAATTAAAGAAGGAACTTATTGAAATTACTTTGATATATATCTGATATATAAGATATCTGTTACCTTACGTAATCTATAGAAGACAAATTGGCATTCCATTGACGACATGGCGACGAAGACTCCGATGACCGAAGATTATTCAAGCTACAAGGCAGGGATAAGCACTTACCTTTATTAAGTCACTTAGATTTTTTGCTTTCTTACGTATCTTTCGTCACAATCTAATTTAGAGTTTTCGGGATCACTTCAAAGCACACTCACTAGTAAAAGATCAACTTGATTCATTAACAAAAAAGATAAACAAAATGTTTCTTGAACTTACTTTTGTAACAAAAACTAAGACACTACCGTGGGCTGAACGATCAAATATAATAAATTAGTTTGTTGATATAAAGTGAATATACGAAAATATGAATATTTAATATAACCGAACAGCACACAATTACGCATCCTCAATTTACCTCAAAAAATCATCAATCTTTTCACGAAAACACAACCTTTACACATCTCCAAATATATTTTCGATACAAATGAATTTGAGTGCACCTTAATTGCGACCAATTAATTCACTCTTTTAATATCCATTTTTATATTTCGAACGAACACAATCCAATAAATCAGTCTAATTAAGAAACAACAAAAAGATGCTTCTAAACGATGCTCATTATTAGAAGCTACTGAAATTAGATTGCTACTTTATGTGGCTACTTAATCATCAATTTGTTCTTTCATTCGAAATACTAAATTGATTGATGCGTGGCAGAGTTAGAAGGTACGATCACGATGATGCGAATATGTTATTGTGTAATGTAAAATCGAGTTTAGCTTTGGAAACTTTTCACTGAAGACACTTTAACTCTCGTTTTCGTTTAAACTAGTTTTACAATCATTTTATAATCAAACGTTTCTTTATTTAAAGACCGAATCAAATGGAATCAATGGCGCATCATGTCTCTGTCTCCCTCCTCTCTGCAATAAATCAATCATCATCATCATATTATTATCATTCGAAATAGACTTTTTTCATTCGTTTAGTTTAGTTCTATCACTGGGTCACCTTGTGGACTAAAACGTTGCACTGAAACGACCAATTTGTAAATCAAAACGAGATCAATCGCACTAATCATTTTGTGATGTGCCCGCAAGTGTAATTCAATTGAGTTTTGTTTCAAAAGTTTGTTTCTTCCTTTCTAAAATTAATCAAATTGCAACAAACAGCTGTCGAGTTCATAACCTCTGTTTGAATGTGCTAATTTTAGTTTCATTTTGTTGTTCGTTAGGAGTTGAAATTAATGTTCATTCACTTGTTACGCTGAATTATGGGAGATTTGATGGGTGCGTGGGTTTGTGCGTGAGGATTTCCGTGATTTTACTTTTTACTTTTGCTTTCTATTTTTGTGAATTTTTAGTTTTTTGGTATTTCTGAGAAAATGTTCATTGTAAATGTCAAGATATTTACTTATAGCATAACTAAGATATTTACAAAATGTATAAACGAGCATTTTTAAGAAAATCATGTTTTAATTTGAAAATAATTTAGAAACTTGTAGAACATATTAAAATTTGATACATATTTTTATTTTATTTTTTTATTTTTTTCGAGTGTTATCGAATTAAAATCCGATTAAATGTTCTTTCTTTTTTGCTGCGGTCATCATCATCGTACATGATGTTGTCTTGTTGTCTTCGAGTGAATGATCAATTGAATGATTGTTATTGATTACCACGATGACGATTGCGAAAAAAATGATCCAACGATGCCCATTGGACAATGAGATTATTATTAAGGCTATTTGTAAGTTTACCTATTTTGGGGTCATTCGTATAAGAGGTTGCTGTATAGAGAAACTTTTGTATTGTTCTAATATCATGAAGAGTGCTAAACTCGCGAGTGAATAAGCTCGAGCGAGCGATGTTGATGATGAAGACTGATTGCAATTGACTTGTGTACACTGACAGGCGTCGTTGCTTCTATTCATAGACAGGTACGTATTGGGCTATGTTGCTGTACAAATGTACGTACTAAGTGGCAATTCAACAAGTTAATCAACTAATCAAAATGATAAGATATAATCAAATTGATGGTGTCATGATGATGCGATATTAGACACATCTTTCAAAGTGCACAACAGGAGGGACATGCGAAGAAGCGATTGGACAAGTTCGCATTTTTATGTATTATGTTAACCATTTTAAAATATTTTATCAAACGAACATTTTCAATTAAACAAGACACAAAACATAAACTTTATCTTGTTTAAAAATTTATTAAAAAATTAAGCAATTAAACATGAATTATTAAAAATAACAAAAAATTAATCAACAAGTCTTTATCACAGTCACTTCAAATTCATGAATTGACGCATTGCTGGGTGAGCTTGTTGATTGAATAACGTGCTTAACTTGAGATCGACAATTCTGACTTATAAGAATTGAGTAGAGATGGGGAAAAGAGATGTGCTCCAACGACAATATTGACAAATCAAATAGTTGTAACTTTTAATTAACTAATATAATAGGCGAGTTGAGGTAGAGGATATTTTGCACTTCTATGATAACTTGCATCGAGCTTTCCTGCATTGCATTTTGTTTGCCTCACTTTGGCTTCGTAAATGAAAAAGACACAAAGTCAAACACAACAGAACGAGAAGTGATGTGAACTGTATCAGAGTGAGAGCACAAATGAAAGCGAAAGAGACACACGAAAAGATCGACGAGAGGAGAACAGAGTGGGGTGGTGGTTGTGTGCTAGTGGTTGTAGTGGCACAAATGAGTTCGGGGTATATGATTATTTGAATATAGAGATTCGTGTTGGGGATTTTATGCATTATCAAACTATATAAGCCAACAAAACATTAGATCCATCCAACCAAGGTTTTGACTAGTTTGTTGCCCATATTGAAACTCATATTGATTCAATGTCTACTTGTTGCTTTTGCCACTTGTTGATTTAAAATCCATTTGAGTTTAGCACACACAACCAGGAATATCACTTTTCTTCGCATACTTTAGTAATATTTCTTTACATGATTGCACATGACTTTTTCTCGTCGTTCATTTTTCCAAGTGCTAATTCTCCCTTCGATTTGCACTTTCTCAGTTTGAAGAGTGACCTGTGTCTGGTGAGTAGATGTGTCGAACTGGTGGATGATTTCAGTTTGACCGAACTGCTACTGTCGCTGCCTGGGGAGGAGGTACAACTGCCACTCAACGTGGACAAGGTGGCACTGGGCGAGGTGGACAGGGACAGGTGCTGGGAGAAGTGCTGGGAAAGGAGGGAGTAGTGAGGAGATGATGACTGGGAAGATTTGGATGACTTCGAAATGGTCTTTTGGTGTTGTGACTGCATAGCTTGCAGTCTACCATTGGAAGCGATTGCGGCTAGCTCAAATGCGCCTTGCACCGTTTCGGGGTTGTACGCACAGGTCTCCACGTAGGTCACTGCACCGATCTGTCGACACACATCCATGGCCTAGAGAAAGAGAAAGATAAAATATTGTTAATTATCAAATTGTCAAAAAGTAACGAAAATGCAAATTAAAATATGAAGGTGTCAAACTGTCAATTTATGAATTAATTCAAAGATGATTCACACACTCAGTCAGACATATAAAAAACCAAAAAAATTTCATCAACACCCACTCGTTCTCATTTTCTAATTGTACTTGTAAATTAGCTTGTGAACTGTGATGACATTTGTCATATATGAAATATATTACAACTGGAGATGATGAATTTTGCTAAATTGAATTTTTGTTGTATGTTTATCTTTTAAAAGCAACATGGAAAAGGGACAAGTTCCAAGTTAATAGTAATACTTAGTATTATTTAAAATAATTATGAATCACAGAATTTTGTTCTACCTTTAATGTAAACTTATGAGCTTGGAAATTAAATGAATATGAAATTAAATCTAGATTTTTAAATTACTCAATTTTGTATGACTTGTATCAAACTTATGATAAAATAATTAAGTAATAACGATTGAATTTAGTTAATGGTTTCTTGATAATTGAATTATGCCTCATACCGTAATTTATGACGAAACCTTATGGGCATAAAACAATAATGCAAACAACAACAAACAAGTAACAAAGTTCACATTCAATATAGCACACTTTGGTTTGTTCCATAATTAAAATCTTACTGTCTGCAGAAGTACTCTCGAACATGAACATTACAAAAGTGAATTGTCTGGTGGTAGTCATGATTATGGTAGATGGACAGTACAATACAATGTGGATACAATGGAAAGAGACAATAAAATGATGCTAATTATAACTTCTGTCCTGTACAGACAAACAATTGAACAACAATGAGAGCAAGCATGCGAGAAAGCACTAAGAATCAACCACAATCTCATCAACTTAATAATATCTCAATTTAATTTGAGGAAAAGATAAAAGATTTTGAAACTTACTACTTAGAAAAATAACTTTAATATGTCACATACGAGTTGTGTTTGCGCGTAAATTGTATAAAAATATAAAAGTTTTAATTATTATAACCATTTATTTGATTCGAAAAAGAATTTGAATAACTACAATATAATAAATAATTGTCGGAGCGGAACGTCGAGCGAGCGAAGCGAGCGAGTAAGTGAAGTGAGGACTCTGCGTTCACTCAATTGGAAAACGCTTGTCCGAAGGATAGCGTCAATACGGTTCAATGGATCGGTCTGGAAATTTTACACAGTGTTCTGGTTGGAGTGAAGTTGTGCCTTTTGTGTCATAGGCCAAAGGTCAACGGAGTAGTGATTTTTCAAAAAATAAATCAAATTTTGCATAGAAATGTGTTGGGACTGAGTATCAACAGTGGGTGTGAGACACAGATAAGCACACACGCCGAGTAGCGCGCCCGCTGTGCGCAAAAGGGATGCGCAGTGACACTCTTCTCCTCCATACATGTGATCACTCGTGTCTTATCATTAAGTCTTATCATATTGCACACAACGCATTACGGTTTACATTTGTTTCATTTAATTTTGTTATTCAAAACACATTCTCTATAGGAATTCCTTATATTTAAAAGTATCCAGTCATCAAAAGAATATAACTGATGGTTGTGTGATTGAGTGTCTGACTTATTGTCTGTTATACACCGGCTCCGACTTCACGCCAACGGCGTTACTTATTTTTAATAAATTAAAATGGTTTCATAACGCATGCTGCTGGTTTTATACTAGTAATAAACATATGAAGAAGAAAGCGTTCGATTCTCATAAAACTTAATTTGCGATTCAATATAATTCAATTCAAGTGAGATATAAATAGGAATTCATTTTGTCGAGTTTTTCGTGTGATAAAGTCAATTGTAAACAAAATTCAATTTTATTTCGAAAAATAAATTTGTCAAAGAAAAACCTTGTTTTATGTTTTAGTCAAAACGCTTAAATTTTAATCTTTACATATTTTATCAGAATTAAATCACCTGTTAATCTCACAAATCTGCAATCAAAAAAATATATTTTCAATGATTAATTGCTTAAATTTAAATATGCAAATAGAAATCTAGAAAAATTTAAAATTCCAACAATTTTCAAGGTTGGTGCTGCTTTCCAGGGTAATCATGATTATAGCCAACATGGAATGTATTAATGAAATGTGAGGTATGCGAGAGTGTAGGTAGAAATATTCGAATATGCACGGATACTGAATTTAGGTATTATAAATTATGATTACCGAATAGATAATATTATGTATGACTGATTTTGGGTGGGTTGCTGAATAGATATGAAAGTAGGGAGTAAAATTACATTGCTTCTGTGCAAATTTGTTGTTGTTGTTGTCAAATTAATGTGCAATTTCAAATACTTTACATTTTTTATCAAAAATGTAATTACTGAATAATTAAACTCCCACGCAATACCCTCATCGTCAACATTGTCATGAGATAAAAATAGAGTTGAACAAAACTTTACAGCAGAGGTGCGAAGACTTTTGGAATCAAAATCTACTAGAGTGGACCTCCACACCCATGAAAGTCCACCCAATACTATAGAAGGGGGTACCCTTATAAATTTTTCACAAATAAACTTTTTTGATTCAATTCTATTAAAAGCTAACAAAAAGTCAATTTGGATTGATAGACCTTATCCACCATTTTATAGGACGAAAAGTGTCCCCAATTGTGTGTTGTGGATCATTATTGGGTTGAGAAACTTTATCCCACAGTTGGTGGAACGGAGTGTCCCCAATTATGTTTGCGTTTCATAATTTGGTTGATAGACCTTATTAGTGATGTTATATACGAATATTATTCGCCGAATATTCGAATAATTCGATATTCGTATTCGAATATCAGAATTTTTCCTAATCAGAGCATATTCGAATTTTAAAATTTGAATTCAGTACTTTTGAATAATATTCGAATATTCGCCAAATATCAAGAATAAATTATTTAGTTTAAATGGTCAAGAATTCAATCAGTCAATATTAAAATTAGTTACGAAAATTACAAAGATTCATATACAGGAAGAGAGTGGTTGAGAAAGACCAGTTTATTAAGTAATTCGTCGCCAATTCTACTTCTTCGGTCACCCGAAATGTATCCAGCAGATGAAAACACTCTCTCAGACTGTGCAGATGTAGCTGGAAAATATGGAAAACAAAAATATATCGTGATTTTTCCATAACCGAAAACCGAACCGGAACCGAAACCGCACCGAACCTGGGATTGATTTCACATTTAATTTATTGCTACAAAAAATTCGGTTATTTTCGGTTCGGTTATCGGTTTTTGAGAAAAATTCTCTGACCGAACCGGAACCGAACCGTCGGTTCGGTTCGGTTATTTTCGGTTAAACCGCGGTTTCGGTTAAAATTTCAAAACCGTGTCCTTCTCTAGTGTAAATTCCAATATCAAAACGGCAGTCATATCAACATCACTTTCGTGCTCTCCTGCACTTTTATATTCATCCATAAGTTTGAAAAAATTTGAAACATCTTTATTTTCTCAAAATTTTGTTCAATGCCAGGAACATTGCAGTGATTCAATAATTTTATATTTTGCAAGAAGAGTTGTAGTGTTCGAGTCAAAATAAGTCCCTTTAAATCTTCCGGTAGGGTAGCTTCACGCATCAGCTTACGTCGTTTCAGTATCCCGACTAACTTTACACTAATATCTTCCCCTTGTTTGGTCACTAGTCGATGTTCATTTTTAAGGCTTTCGTCTTTAGTAGGTGAGAATTTACTAGGAAAATTCTTTGATGGATATTCGCCGAATATTCGAATATTCGAAGATTCGTTCGAATAAAAAATCACAAATTTGTTAATTTTTCGAATACTAACTATTCGAATTGATAGTGTCATTTTCTGGCGAATATTCGAATATTCGTACATAACATCACTAGACCTTATCCATAAATTTGTGGTTGTTAAAATTTCTTAATATACCATTTTTATACAGATTTATGCAATGCTTCAAATAGTAAAACTTGATTATCGATTCTCAAATTCGACGTTGATTCTATAATCAAATAGGAGACTTTCGGTCGTGTTATTAATTGGAACATATATTTGGTTTAGTTTCTTAAATTATTAGCATAAGTCCCGCAAACTCAAATGAGGACACTTCCCGTTCTAACAACTGTTGGATTAGGTTCTTCAATCCAATTCAGTATATGATCTACCAACTCAAACTTTTTTCTACACAGAAAACTGTGACCAGGTCTCTCAGCCAAAATCCAATAGAAAAATTGGACACATTTTAAGAGAGTAAAATGTTCAATAAAAAAAAAATTTACTAAATGATTAAGTTTTATTGTAAATGGAAGACATGACACAATTTTTCTATTTAAAACATTAATCTCATAGATTACAGTGAGGTCCACTCGGTGGACATTATAAAATCTCGGAAGTCCACCAGTGGACCGAGGTCCACGGTCTCCGCACTCCTGCTTTACAGGTTTACGCTTACAAATAAGAGCCATTGACTCCCAAATTAATTTAACCAAAAAATAGATTTATAAAGGCACTCGCTTACCTCCTCTGGGTAGACAGTTCTAAGTTTGAGATGATTGGGCGAGTCGAGTGGACTAATGTGACCGGTGAGCGCGTGTTGTGTCACATGAAATGGAGCGTACAAATTGTCGAGCATGCGTTGATCGTTCTGACAGCCTACGAGCACTATTGGTGTGGTAGGTTTGCTGTACTTGCGCACTTCGGGATACCACTAAAATGGGAATAAAAGGGATTATTAAAAATTAATAAAACAATTTATTGAACCAATAAATCAAAGGATGCTTTTAGTCACGGAAAACTTTAACTGACCTTGTTGAGTACGTTGTGCAGTGAATACCAATCACCAAGGTGGAAGCAGAGCACAAAAACGTCCGTGTCCTGGTAGGCCAATGGTCGTACTGTGTCGTAGCTTGGTGAACCTGTAGAAAGGAAATTGATAATGATAAATAACATTTTAAAGATTTATAATTTTCTGCTTTTCTAAAATGGAATTTTACTAAAAAAACTATTTCTTTTAAGATCAACAATTTTGAAACTGATAACAATTAAATTAAATTATACTGTATTAAATTAAAAAATTGAAAATTGAATACTCGGAAATTACACATCAAAATTAATGATTTTAAAACCTTTTATAAACCTGAGCTTTCGCATAAACGGAATTTAATAAACATGTCAAGATCAATGATCAATGATCCTAAATCACAAAAAAATAAAACAAAATTTTGCTTACCTGATGTGTCCCAGATGGTGGAATAGTACTGACAGCCCGCAACTTGGAACGAGGCTGGATATTTGTCGAAACCGGTTGGAATGTACATCTGAAGAAAGAACATAAAAATAAATAGAAAAATTATTAATAATTTGAAATATAATTTAATAAAAATATGATTTTTATCTATCTATAATATTTTGTTATAAATAAAAATTACAACTAAAATTGAAGTTTTACCGGTTAAATGAAATTGAAAATCATACAACTCAAAAATGAAATAATCTTAAACAGTAGCGATCCATCCACGTGTTTACTTTCCCAACTCGTCAATTTCTAAACTCACAAAACTGTCCATATTTGTCTGTTTATTCAAAAAAAGAATTATTGTCCCCTGTGTGTGGATGAGAATATTTGTCTTCCATCCTATAATAAAGTTCAGATAAAATGTATTTGAGTCTCTTTTTAATGGAATAAACAGATGACGGAGAAAACCAGAAGAAAACATTTGAATTGATTGCCTAAACGCGCCCAAAAGTGAATTTTATCTCGCTTCAGTAAAATCTAATGTAGTAAAATGTAGATTTATAATTTTGAATGAATGGAAAATTTAATATGAATTGGTAGTTTTGTTGGGTGATGAAGATTCAAACAAGAAATGTACCGCTATAAGGGTTGATGAATGGTGGTTTATAATAGAAATAACTTAAAATTGAAATTGACTGTAAAAATATTAATTTTCAGGTTCACCTTGTATATTCAGTAAGAGAACGACTAACCGAAAAATAAAGTTAATAATAATAAAATAAAAACGAAGTTAGCAATTGTCGGTTTTCTGCAGTTTTGTGGGTAAAATTTTCCATAATTTCCGAGTAAATGTACTGAAAGAAAGATGAAAACAAATAACTCAGAGATAAAACTCTCTTGGAATTGCAAACTTATTCCACTGGCCAATGAACAAATAGATAAGTAAATAATTAACTGCTCAGACGTAATAATGAGAAAATTAATTAGAATTCTAAAATGGGATAGAACAGCAGGCTCGCTGTTTTGCTTTAGTGTGTTTTAACCATTTTATTTGTACACTTTGGCATCACAAATACGAATGCTTGAATTTAAACAAAAATTAAAATGTTCACTTACATTTGGCGGTTGATTAGCGATGAATTGTTTGATGAGTGCAGACTTGCCCACCCGCACATCACCGACCATCACAATCTTCACTGAATGCATTTCACAGTCTTCAACCATTTTGAAGGATTCTAATATTAACTGAAGAAATCAATGATATGATCAATTTTTATGACGATTTATTTCAATATTTTCATATTAAATTACAAGCAGGACAAAATCTGTAAAATAGAAATAAACAATGTTATTAGAAAATTGTGATAAAAAAGAAAAATATTTCCAGCTAAAAATCAATAAAACTCAAATTAATTAACTTCTATCAATTTCTAACTTATCTCCAAGTAATCGCCGAGAAGAAAATGATCAAAAAATAAAACTACTTAATAAGAGAGCAAAAATTGAGATGAACAAATAACTCTCAAACTACAAATGGATCGATTCACAATTATTAGTGTATTGTGTCAAGGACATGCTTAATTTTGCGGATTGATACAAAAATGTAATAAATTTCCACCGTTTTATTCAAGAATTCAAATCGGGGGTTTAATCAAATAAATGACATAAACATGAAATATTTCATAATTTTCGAATTAATCTCGAAAATGGTAAATAGTAAAATTCTGTTTCTAAACATACTCTACTACAAACAGCAACTTAAAGTATCAAAACCTACACAAAAAAATCACCAAATTTAATATTCGTGTAGATTCAAATATATTTCACTATATTTATTCTTCTTATGTCTACTTTGTACATGATACATATGAAATCTCAAGACTCAAGTGTGTAATCAAAATATTTGGATTTCGCAAAACGGTCCAATACAGGCCGATTCAAAACATAAATTAACCTTTAAAAATGCATAACAATTCCACAAGTAATATTCTTTATATCCACCAATAAACCATCTTTCTTTTCGTTTACATGAAATAATCTCAAGATAACAACACTAACGCAAATCAAAACATCGCACATTGCTAACGTTACTTTTTGTTCCGATTTTTTAAAGGTCTTCGTCGTACTTTTTGTCAATCGATAGTCGCACACGTTCTTATCAACAACTGCATTAGTCAGTTTGAACGTGACAATGACAAAGCGGGGGCAATCAACTGCCCTCGATGCCCACTGCTCTGGCTGTAATTGAGGTGGATAAGTGTTATGTTTGCAGTTGTAAAATAATAATTATTACAGGGGGTTTTGAGCAAAGGTGTTACTTCGTACATGTTCCAAAGTAGGCAAAGTGACATCTTTGCTCGGAAAACCCTGTATCCTCAATAAATTTTTTTGAATAAAAACAAACCGTGAGTTGAGTACAACTGCAACTGAGTTATTGCAATAAAAGATTAGAGGATCCTCGTTAGGTGGTAGAAAAATGAATGAAGAACTTGTTGGGTTTTAAAAGTATACTGAAGAAAGATTCAAAAGTCATTCACAAAGTTTAATTTAGAATATTATTTGAGTGTGACGAAATAGACTCCAGAGAACGAGGTATATTGAATCCAAAGAAAGGAACAGATTACTGTACAGCAGAAATGGTTGCGCTTTACGTCACGAACATTAACGAAATGAACGAATTGTGTATCTTTGAATAAGTAAGGAGAGGGTAGCTAGAGATAAAGATGGAAGTAGTAGCAGCTACCTAGATCAAACCAGGTAAATAAGCATCAAAGATTTAAGAAAATAATATGTCAAGAACAGGTGGAGAATCGTAATGTGCTTTTAGTTGGCATTTTGGATGCGCTGATCCAATATCCCAAAGCCAGTGTTCAAACGATTAATTTGTTGAAAATTATATTATATTCCGCAATTAGGGAACCGAAAAATTTCTGTTATGGATGGAAAAATGGATAGAGTAGCATGGCGTGGACACTACGTACCGTAGTCATATTGTTGTTTGTAATTTGTAATCTGTCGAAAGACAAAATAAATATCGAATTGTGGTGGGCGAATGCCATTGGCATGTTGCCACGTAATGTCACAGCCATTTCCATTCCAGATCGACTTGTCATCACCACGCACAACTATCGATCTGTGTCACAATACCATTCAGTCAGACTGGCCACCGAACTGGCCAGACGCACAAGTCTGCTTCTTTGTACTTGCTCACTTCCAACCAATAAAAAGACTGAAACAACTAACCAGTCCGATGTTACAATCAATTCCATTTCTTGGTTGGGCGCTTGACCTCGCCGGTCAAGCATCTTGCACAGAATAAAAATTTCTGAAATGGAGTTTTTGGATTTCAACCCCAATTTTATTGTTGGATAATTGTGGAGTCAGGTAGATTTTCACAATAAACATCACAGTTAATACCATCAACCAACTACCACAGCAATAATTCCAATGTTCATAAAGAAAATTAGCACCAAGGATTAGTACCAATTAGATTCGCATTTTTTTGCACTTGGCACATCAGGATAATTTCAAATTGACAGTTTTGAACTATCGTCCAAACAACTTAATGGGGATCTTCCTGACTTGAGTTCGAAACCAATTGTGAGCCTGTGAAATTGTGTGGACTTTTGGGTTAGGAACCAATGATGCCATAAATTGAAAACAAAGCCCATGAGTCCAAATGTTCGACTCGCATCCCTTGATGTTTCAATATTGCAATAACTTGTATAACTGAATCTATCTTGTGATTCCTAATTTTGCATCAATAAAGTGTTCAGGCTCAAACAAACGAGTGAAATGCGTTTTTAATATCCTGCATCCGTATCCCGATCTCAAATAAGAAACCGCATCAACGACTTTTTCTTTCCGACATTATATCAAAATCACAAACTTAACACTTATCCACCTCAATTACAGCCAGAGCAGTGGGCATCGAGGGGCAGTTGATTGCCCCTCTTTGTCATTGTCACGTTCAAACTGACTAACGCAGTTGTTGATAAGAACGTATGCGACTATCGATTGACAAAAAGTACGACGAAGACCTTTAAAAAATCGGAACAAAAAGTAACGTTACACATTGCATAATAAAAACATCAACAAAATTGATTTTCTTATTAGAATAATAACACACCGAGAAGGGGAATATTCTTGGAAGGATTTGTAGTAAGAAATAAATCTGCTTGAGATAGCATTCAAAATCTTAATAACAAAACAAATACATCAGAATATTCTTCTTGGTGATTTTTCAAAATAAAAAAAACAAACCAAAAACACAGTCACACATCACACCAATTGACAGGAAATCGATATGTCAAAATAAATTCACCAAGTGAAAAGAGGCATTGAAGAAGAATCCAAGAATTTAAATTAACTGCTGTTTTACCCGAAATATACCCGAGTTATATTATTGTCGAAAGTTTTGTGCAAGTGCAGTGTGGTACATCACGTATACAGGGTGGGAGTCATTCGGTGAATTAGTGCGAGCACGTCTACGTTCTATGATAGCGATATGTGTCAAAGTGTGTGCAATTATAAATCAAACTCTGTCAAAAGTAGGCGAAAAAATGAAGAAGGGAATCACAGACACAGAGAATCTAGCAATCTAGTCGCGGAATTGCTATAAAAGAAGAAAAAATCGCAGCTGTGACTTAACTTTGTTTCTAATAAATTTTCGTTGGTTCCTCTCTCCCTCTCGGTTTGGTTGCCTTGACAATGGAGACAGGCTGAGGTTACGCTTCTCAAGCAAACTCAAATAGTTAACGTATACGTGTTACGTAACAACAACTATGTCTTTGAATAATCCCAATAAACAGAAACTTTAGTTTTTCCCTCCTCGACAAAATTGAGAAAACACGCTTGGAATGTGTGTGACTGTGTCGTGTGTGGTTTGTCGTGTCGTTGGACTGAAGGTAAGAAGCAATGTCACACACAAAGTAAAGTAACAACGAATGACTTTTAGAATAGGGAATTAGTGAAGGAGAGATCGAGAGATTGACTTTCTAAGAAAGTGAAAGTAAATAGATGATGCAGTTTGAAAAGTTTGCAGCAAAATATAATGAAAGAAACCTTTTAAAAAGCAGGCCAAAAATGCGGTGTCGTTAATTTTATAAGAATTTTTGTAGGAAATTAATTTGAATTACTTTTTTTTATTACCATTAATTAGGATTTAAAAGAAATCTAAATAATTATCACTCACAAGCTAATTGAATTTGGTATAACAAATGAACAAAAACACCAAATAAAAAAGAATAACTTACATTTCAATTTTACTTTCAAAAAATATCATAAAACCGGCATTTATTCAAGCATCCAAGATGATATTCTGAAAATACAACAAGAAAATACTATTAAAAATTATTTTTCAAATGATTAAAATTAATATAATAGAAAAAATCATAATTTTGAAAACCATTATAATGACAAAAAGGTGGAAGTAAACTAATAAGATAAATCTTCAAATTAAAAAAAATGTCATAAAACACCTAATGTCAAAGTTCGACCATCTCTATCTGATACCCACAGTTGACAATCTCTAGAAGAATGTGACACAGTCAAAATTAATGAGCTAGGTCTTTTAAAGCAAGATTTTACGATCATTATAACAAAACGTCAAAAGTGTCCAGTTTTATTATATAAAATGAGAAACATTGAGACATAAAAGAATGAATTCCAAATAGAACACTGACCTGAACACCTCTCCATACAGAAACAGTAGAGCATCAATGTTTGATTCAGATCTCACACTGCACATTAAATTTTGCCCTCCAAAATGGTTCACTCTCATGAGTGTCAAGACAAGTAGAGGTGGTCAAAAACGCAAAAATGCTTGCAAACGCTTGCAAAAGCTTGCGCCTTAGACATGGCAAGCTTTTGCAAGCGTTTGCAACCATTTTTGCGTTTTGTCCACCTCTAAAGACAAGTGCACTGACAGACACAAAAGTAGACACAGACAGACCGAGTGTCAGTGAGTTACTCGATATCTCTCGGGAGTCGTAAAGGGAACTGAATGTGAAGAGAAGGCATTGACGGTGATTTGATAAAAGTGAAAATAGGAACGTAGAAAAGAGATCATGTGCTAGCGATTCGGTCCATAGTAGACTGACCCCTACTAATAAAATCAGTTAAGGAAATTCAAGAAGAACAAAAATTTATACTTTGGAATTTGTTATAGAAATAAAAATTCTGAAAATTTATAATTTGATTTAGTTTTTCCTTTGCTTGTGTCACCCAAGTTCATAAATATAATATGAGTTCGTTTGACCATTCAATGGACATTAGGCTCGTTATTCTCTAGGGGGTAGTCGTAGAATTGAGAAGAAAGAAAAAGTTTGTGTTGTACCACTGTGTTTTTAATTTAAAATAAATTTGAATAACAAAAGTTTGGGTCATTGGTTTATTGCACAGGAAAATAAATAGAAGAAATGTAAGGGAAATGGATAGAAGGTGCTAATTATAATTAGGTGAGGCTGAGATGGAGAAAGGAGAGAGAGGGGAAGGTTGACCGGGAGATACTCGAGACATGTCAATACCAGAAGCCAATGGCACTTTAGGTGTCGGTGTATTCTATTCTGGTATTTCAGCAAAGTAATGTTGGAAACATTAGTATTCAATTACTTGTCTCTGTATTTAAGTGAGAAAATGTTCGAGATGTGAAAGCAAATTGGCATAAATTAAATTCCATGTACACTGTCTATCTACGACTCTATTTTCAGTTCTATTCCAATAAAGTTTCATATACCAACAGCATTTAGCAATAAAAAATGTTAATTGGTGTCAATAAATTCTGCCGGAATCGAAAAATTAAGCAATTAAAGAAATGGCTAACTAAATTGGATTGAAGCAATTAAAAAAAATTTGAACTATTTTAGAAAAAATTTAATTAGAAAAAATTTAATATGACATAATTTTCAATAAAGAATAGCAATAAAACCTTTATCTAAAGCCTGAGAGTGTAATTGTTCAATATTAAATTAAATTCTCTTTCGCGCTTGTGATTATCACCTTGAAAATAATATAAATAAAGCATACGGGTAAAATTTACTGGGCGATGCAATCATCATGTGGAAATTAAGTGAGAAAAAATATTTTTAAATCTGCCAAATGCGAAAAAATTCAATAAATATGCGCATCACTAACTTCTTGACAAGTTTTCAATTTTTTTTTACTTTTGAAAGTCAATACTTCTACAAGTAAGGTAAGCGTAAAAGTTTCTATATTAGTGGCCATTCATAAACACAGCAATCTTATAATTTTTATTATTTTTGTAAAACCAGTGCCCATGGACGTCAAAGTCAATAATCAAAGTCAATTATATTTGAGGATTCTACAATGACGACAACTGTGACCAACCTTTGTAAAACATCATATCTTAATAATATTATTTGATGATCGTCAAAGTTGAGTTTGACAGTTGAGAGAATGATGAGTTCAAAGTTGAGAAAAGCAAAACACTCACTTCAGGTAGCACTTTGAGTGAGGTGAAAGTCAGACACGTTTAAGTCAATTTGAGGGAGGAGATTTAAAATGTTTTACGTTTTAAACATGAATACATAAAATGGGCACAAATATTATTGTAAAACTTAATGAACACACAAACATTAACTTGATTTACTTTAAAAATATTGTTGAGATGTGCTCTCGTATTCATGAGCAGACAAATGTTGACGGAATGTAAGTGAAGAGAAGAAATTGAGTTGACAGAGGCAAAGATGCAATGAGTGAGGCAATGGCTGCTTTGGATATAAATCACCAAATGGCAGTGCCACTGTAAAATGAGCTCACAAACGCACCCCCCAGTGACACCTTCCCTATCACTCTCATTTATTATTGTTAGGTAGAGTGAGAGGTAAGGAAAGATATAAATTAAGAATTGGATTGCAATCAGAAATGTGGAGTGAATTTAGAAAGTTTGTAACAATTCTAATATTAAATCAACACAAGTTTAAACATTTATGAATACATAAATTGTTTAGAGAAGGATTTATGACTTTTTGTTACAATTTACTTTGTTAACTTTCCAACTGTGAAAGGTTAGATGCTAAAGTTGTCAGGAAGTATGTAAATATGAAAAGATGATGATTTATAATGTTAGTGTACGACTAAATGACTAAGCTCAAGATAAGACAAGTTGCGGATTACCAAACCGACAAAGGTTCACATTTGTAGAGTAGACTTGATTAGCAATTGATTGCTCATGCAGATAAACAACCAAATATTTGAGCATTGATAAGACATTTACATTTACTCTTACATCCGCTTTAAACATTTATTTGATAATAATAGAATTGAATAATAAAATGAATAAACCTTTTAAACTTTTACTTTTGTTTTCATATATCTCAAAAATCCAAAACTCAAAAATTCAATTCAATTTAAATTTCACGAAAAACAAAATCAAACTCCAATTTCAAAATTAAATTATGGTACTGTGATTCAATTGTACTACTATGCAATGAGACAATCGAAATCGAATAAGTTTTGTGTAATGAAATAAACAAAAAAATAAACAAAAACAAAATTTCGTTTATTGTTTCAATCATACAAAATGACAATGGTTTCAATTGCCTCACAGAAATGTTAAATGTTTCTCAATTGGACAATTTCAAATTAAACAAAGGAAAAATTTAAAATTCCGAAACTCTAAAAAGTCTAGACGGAGAGAAAAGTTTTCCATTTCGAAAATATATTGTGCTCGAACTTTAGTCATTCATGTTAAGTAGATTATAAATTAAATTAATCTTAAGTAAATTAGCTCAAGTTGTGCAACTAAACACAACAAGTTGTGCAAACTCAATTTAACACAATCTTGTTAATTTTATTTAAATTACAACCTTTATTTATTATTTCCATTTATCAAACAGTGTTTAATCAACTAAGTCTTAATCACTTGTTAATGTAATAATGAAAAGAGAGGCAAAATAGAGAGAAAGGAGAAAAACAAACAAGAGTTGAAACATTTTGGGAAAGAAATTCGCTAACATTTATCGCAGCTTAGTAAAAAGCATTGTAGAAGTTATAGTTGATTTTTTAAAAAATATTTTATAAATTAGTCTACTCTCGGACATAAATGCATAAGTTGATGCTATGTAAGGGTTGAGAGATGTGAATGTACTTTAAGAGTGTAGTCGTAGTGATATGAACGACTTCCTACTGGCGCCTGACGTGTGCCAACACCGCCAACCACCACATCACAACGTCCTCAAAGGTTAGCATTACTTTGAGGATGGTGAGGCGCCAGGCGCCATCAGGTCAATAGGTGCTTGCACTTGAGTAGCACACACCCAGAAAACACATTTTCAGATGCATCTGAAATTTTTCCGATTTTTGGAGATTATGAATTAATGTTTATTTATTATTTAAAATACAAGGAATCAAATAGGCTGTTATTTAATTGAGCAGTATTTAGATGAACGGGCAGTATATTTTGAGCAGTATTTAATATAGTTTGAGCAGTTGCATAAATATTTTGCCAGTAAATGTGTGAGCAGTAATTATTGAGCAGTATATTATGTAATTGAGCAGAATTTAATTTTTATTATCAGTAATTAATTGGATAATGAAAAGTAAATAATAAAAATGAGCAGTATGTCAATTACGAGCAGTATTTCGTATTAAAGACTACTCTGCATGTGAATTAAGGTACATGAGATGTAAACGACGATCAGCACATCACTATAGTCATGTTATAACAAGTTGAAAGCTTGAACTCTGATCAATTGAGTATATAATTAGTGATTAAACTATGACTCTTTCGGAGATTGGTTGTGTGTTGTGCTCAGTACATGTCGGTGACTGCATTGTTTGTATTAGTCTATTTTGTGACTGGCAACTGCCAAATCCACTGTCTGTTTGTTTGTGCTCTGATGGCTTCTGTGTCTGCTTACGAATCCTCATCATCCTCCTCATCCTCAAGTGATTCCGACTATGATGAACTGCCACCGAATCGACGAAAAGAAAGCTCGAAATTATGGACATTTATGGGTTCTAGGATCTTTCTTTGACAAAATAATGTCCAGAATAAAATTCCTCGTCCTTGAATTAATCAATAGAAATTATATCATAATCTTCAAAAATCGGAAAATTTTCAGATGCATCTGAAATTTTTTTATCATTTTCAGATGCAACTGAAAAGTTGTAAAAAATTTCAGATGCATCTGAAAATGTGTTTTCTGGGTGCACAGTTGGCTTGAGTTGGTTGACTTGCTCGATAGTAATTACCAAACATAGAAACGCTAATATTTACACAGCGGACTGTTTTCTTTATACTCGTTTATAACTGCTTTGTAGTCTAGTTTAGGCAAGACGACGACGCTTCAACAATTTCACGAATTCATTAATAGAGCAATTCAGAAATGAAAATTGTCGCCAATGTTGATTTGATGAGATATTCAATTTCGGGAGACAGAAAAAATAAAGGAGGAGTTGAAGGGTTAGAGGCGAGGGACAGTTTGTCTTATAATTTAAAAAGTTAAAAAATATTTATTATAAACCATTTTTAAATATCTAAAATCCTGATTGGAAAAATAATTCGAATATGATCAAACCCATTTCAAAACTATTTGAATACAAATTTTAAACGATTTAAATGATTAAGACAATTTAGAAAAAAACTTTTAAAACCAAGCTTGATTCACTAATTATTTACCAAAACCAAAACCAATCAAACCTCCTTAAGCAAATAAACCCACCAATAATTATCCTACAATGTTGACACAACACCAGTACCAACAAATATAAACAGTTCAAAATGGAACACAATCATTCGGTCGAGTAATTATTAATGTAACTAAATTCTAGTGTGTTTCCTTGAGCTTCAAGTAAACAATGAAAACAATCAAGTGTAAAAACAATCGCATTTTCCGTAATTTTCAACACCACACAAACAGAAAATAATCACAATTTTCATCAACATCAGATTTTGTCTTCTTTTTTGTCTTCATTATAATTGCAATTAGGAAGCAAAACTTAATTAATTTTTCACGTTTGTAGAGTCGATAAGAGTTGAAATGACAAGCAAAAGTGAGGACTTAATTAGCAAACTAAGTGAGAAATCTTAATTATGAGAATATTATTTAAGAAATTCTATGATGAAAATTATAAGGATTTACTTTATTTTTATTTAACCATTTTATCGTAGATTGTTGGATTAATTGACAACAAAAACAATATTAATAATATTAAAAATAAATAAAAAATAATCTAACCCTAATTTCTCCTTTTCGTATAAGTCATAAATTATTATCTTTAAGTAAGAAATTGACACAAAAATCGAAAATGATAAACTTCTCTTAAAGAAAATGAAAGAATAAGAAGCCCCCTTTTATCAAAACTCGAATCTATTTACAACGTAACACAAAAGTAACTTTTTATCTAAATCATTGAAACGGAAGACTTAATCGCGACTATTTCTAACTCTAAAACAAAAAGCAAATCCCTAAGACCAAATATATCTTCTTTTTATCTATACTTATTGTCTTACTGATTAGCTTGGACATTGGATCACATGTTTAAATAAACAGAAAATTGTCCAAATACAATCCAAAAGAGCGTCCAATTATGATAATTGAACAGGATGCCTAATAAAATTTAAAAATTGTCAACAATTTTATTAACAAAAATAAACAGAAAATCACCTTGTATATGTGAAAGAAAGCATTTATACCTTAGATAAGATTAACGATTTATAAACTGGATTTTTAAAATTTTTTATTTTTATTATGGAGAAGTCTAAAAATGTAACAAACTCATTTAAAAGATAACATAGTAAATATATAAAATTCTAAAACACAAATGCAAAATTGAGGACCACCTAAATACCATGCGATAGAAATTGCTGATGTTATTGATAATACCCCTGTTTGATGCACGAAACGATACTTTATCACTGTACTATCGATAGTGTTAGCATAATTCAATTTTATAGCTTGTCAAGGTTATAAAAAAATTTGTTACTACTTATAATTTCTCAGAATCAGTGAAGAAGCAACTATTCTTTCTATGGTTTATATTGAAAAAAACAAAAATTTTTACTTTATTATTTAAAAACTGATAGGTTCGCTCTTCAAAACGACGTGATAATGGTAACTCTGAAAATAAAAATAAGAAAGTTAGCAAAGGCAAATAATTATTGTAGAGTAAAAGTAAATGACAATTACGAAAATTTAGCAACAAATTTTAACACTGAAAAACCATCAATTCCTTAAAAGATGTGATCATAAAGAGTAATTACGCATAAGATTATGTGGAATACAAAACGAAAATGTTAATGTATTACAGAGTGTTTCAGAATAACTTTTTTTATTAGCAAAAAATAAAATTAACCAATTTTTTAAAACACTCAATAAGCTTCATGTAAAATAATGTCAAAAATTATAGTTTAGCATCGAAATGAATAAAACAAATTAGCCAAAATTCCACAAATCCTACACACATTTTTTAATAACAGCAGATCAAGTTGTGAGCTTTAGGGTGAAATCAAAAGTCTAAACATGAGTGGGCCATTCAGTAAAAGTGATTAACAAGATACAAAGCTATTATGAGATGTGCAATCCAAAGTCCTGTCCATAAATGACAGGCCATTTGTGTAATTAGTGATACTGCATTTGATTTACTGTTTACTGAATATCTCTTCTCTTCTCTTTCTTTATTAATAAGGCAAATTAATTAACGAAAAGCGAAAGCTTGTTTGAGAATGAGCAAAAGACAAAAGAAATTGCTGGGTTTGAGTGTGCAGGGGATTTTTCCTGCGTTTTCGGGGAGTTATCGGACAAACCAATGAGAGAGTGACAGACAATTGTAATTGGACCAATAAACGACGGAACTAATCGTTTAACGCATCCAACACAAAAACAGCAACACAATCATAAACCATTAGCCTAAATCAGCATTAAAACAAAATACTGATAAAACTGATCATTGATCATTTAAGCTAACACAAATGGGTCTTCCATAAAAGACTTAATCGAGTACTTCAAATTTACTATCCAAATGATTTAATTGACAAATCCCCAATACAAATAAACAAAACCATTTACTTAATTACCAATTAGCCAATCGAATGAGAGAAATAATTACCATTTGGTAAACGCAAAACTTTCAAAAAAATCCACTATTCACGTACATAGTATTTATAGTTTCTTATCAAATCAAACAAAAAACTTTTTCAAATAAAAATAAAAATAAATTCAATTTGCAAATAACAAATTTTTCCAAATAATCAAAACATGAAACAAAAAGATTGTAATTCAAAATAATACTTTTCCATGTTTGATTTTAATAAAATTTATAATAAATCATCAATTTATAGTTGTAAATTTTTAATCAAAATGTCATTTCATATTTGAACGGTTTTTTGTTTTAGAGTAATTTATCATTATTAAATATTTATTTTAAAAAATTCCATTCTGTTAAGGAAACAATCATTACAGAAACAATGGAAAGAGAAAACCGGACCAATACATTAGCAATAATAATTTAGCAAACAAACAAACGAAACTGTCATTTTCCGGAAAATGATTTTAAAATTGTAAATCAAATAATAATTGAACAAATAATCGTAAATTTGTGATTAATTTTATTATTTTCCAAATAAAATGGCGAAACTTTTCAAATTACTAAATAGATTAGAAAAAAGACGCATTTTGCGAGATATGAAAATAAATTTTAAACATTGTGCCTTAATTGCCACCAAATTAAAAATTTTCTATTTTTGAAAATAAATACTTACAAACTATAACTGTTTATGTGAATTTAGAAAACAGATTCTTTCGAGGATGACCTTTAATGTTTTTAAATGTCATATTTCATTTTAATAAATTATGAATAGCATAATTTAATCGTAACTTTTGTACTTTAGATGAAACTCATTTCGACTTTAATAAATTTTAAATAATATAAAAAAGTTTTGTATATTTGTGTGACCTTTATAAAAGTGAGTAATTGTGCTAAAGAAAAAATATTTTTTTATATAAATTGTTACAATGTTGAATTATTTATTTGTAAACATTTTCAAAATTAAAGAAAAAAGTTAATAATTTGATTTTGTAAATATTTAACATTGCAAACACAGAGTGCTTCAAAAAATTCATAACATGAATTATGAACTAAAATATTAACGAATTTTTGTACACCGAATAGTAATGTTCTCAAATATAATTAAATTAAGAATAAGACCATTGGAAAGTTCCTGAATATATCTTGGGACACAGAAAAATGTTTTCAGGAAATTACTCTAGAATATTTTTTTGAATCATTCTCTTACATTCTAAGCAGAATATTTGATGATATGATGATGGCCCTGGATCACAATTGGATTCTTATCATTACCATAAGAATGAATACATTTCTTCTATTTGAATGCATTCGGAAAGTTTTTGCAATTACCAAGTGGTTTAAGTTTCTCAATATAATAGTCTACTTAAGAACGTACTTTATGAAGCACCCCGTAATTAGACATACTTTCCGTTTTGCATTAGCATTAGCAACACTGCATGCGTTACTAATTGTGTGCATGCTTTGACTTTTGCTTTTCTTCATCTACAAAAAGAAGAATTTTTAGAAACCAAGACCACATGTCTACGATCTACGTCTCGTATAAACACATTTGGACACATTTCAACGCACATTATGGTCCAATATGTTTATGAACAGTTAAATAATTTTAAAATGGAAATTTCGTTGAGATATTTATTGAAGCCCCTTTAGAAAGCATGACCGATGATGATCACATTTTGTGCATCTCAAGATCGTTTTGCTTTTGGCTTGACTAAAACAAACAGTCCGGCTAAATTGAGTTGGCATGTGCGCGCACTTGGAAAATGTTGATTCGATCGATGAGCAAAAGTGACTCACTGCACACAGTCCAGCTGGTCAGCTCACTGAGCACTAACATTCAACATGGTCAAGGTTAATGGGTTAATCGTTCGTTTGCAGACTAAAAAACTAAAGACCATCTGTGTTTAGAGTCTAAACTTTAGACTAACTTTTGCTCACATAGTAACATCTTTTATGAAATTGATTGAAACGATCATTATGTTTTAGAGGGTCAGTTGGCCAAATCGATTTTAACAAACTTTCAGTACTATTCACAGATGCCGGACAAATTGTCCTGCCTTAATGTAATTTGTGACTTTCAAATTGACCTACTAAATTATGAATGATCGTATTTTGGTATGATATGATCTGAAAGATTGATTGCCTAAATTATTCAATTATTAAAATTAACTAAATTAGCTCATATCGGGTCACCAAACCCAACCGAGCCCATTCCCAATTGACCAAATGTTCAATTAGTCCATTGGTCAGTCAAATTGGTCTTATCGCAATTGATCGCAACTTGCCTTTGTATAAAGCTGCAGGACAGTGAACTTGTGGGTTTAATTAAAGTCTTTTTGTCGGTATGTTTTGAGTTTGACTTTTACAGCTCATTAGTCACACGACCGAGTCCCCTTTCACGTCCAAGTGCTAATTAACGTCCTACACCACTGTCCATATGTCAATAGTCAGTAGCGTACAAGTTTCCAATTACACAGTTTCCGGTCATCTCTTTTATGCTAAATTGTGTCATTACGTGTCGAAAGCTCATGGACTGTCCCATTGTCTCGAATATGATCTATGCAAAACTAATGGATATTTGCGTGTATGCGTGATGTACAGTCATTAGGCCAATCAATCGAAATATTAGATCAAATAGATTTCGATTATTTCCTTTATGATGGGGATTTGCACAGATGGAAAATTAAAACTAATGATAATGATAAATAATGCAAGCCTGCAAGGTTTAATAAATTTCAATAAAATTTGAATACATTTTTAAATGGGAAAATTATTCAAATAACCAAATCTAAATGAGGAAGGAAAACTAGAATACAGAAATTTATTGTACGGATCACTGAAAATATCTTAAACATTTAAACATCTCAACTTCTCAAAACAAGTTTTGCCTATTGTCAGGAATAAACAAAGTGGTTCAAAACTATCATTTTTGCATATGAATTCTCCAATTTGAAACATCCAATAGATAACATGTTAAGAACAACAACAAGACTAACCCGATCTAACAAGACATCTCACTTTGTGTTCATCTTCTCTCAAATTAAGATTAATGACCATTCACATACAAAGTGTAATGGTTTGACTCACTCAAACTAAAATAAACTCAAAAACACAAACAAACTCAACTACTATTTCAAGACAGTAAAACCATTTTCACTTATTTTTATCTAATTACAAAATTCTGTATTTCGTAATTCACTATATAAAAAAATAGGTAATCCAAAAATATTCTGAATTTAGAGCCATTCATATAAAGCGTTACTAAAGTTAGAAATTTATTGTACAATCTCATTAATTCATTCACGCAATCTCGCAAGTGTTAATTCTCCCTTGTGCCTTAATGTCTTAATTTAATTTGCACCCTCAGTCACAGTCAAATCAAAGTCCAAACCACAAATGGTCCATTCATAGAAGCAGTAAATAACTCGAGTGTGCAGTGGTACAGGGTGATGCTAATTGATGGGTTTCGGTAAATAATTGTGACTTTCACTTTATTTCCACTGCCTCGCACATTAGTTCCATCCTGTGCCTCACCATTGCACAATGTCAATTAGTGCAATTCGTCTCAGTACCATTCAAAAATACAGTAAACTAGTATTTGAACCAGCAGCTGGCATTTTGAAACAATATAGCTATCATCAATAAAAATAGGTAATGCCATTGGCATGAAAGTCGGAGCGAGAGTGTGTGAAACAGAAATGCAGAAACCGTGGACATTGTTTTTTAGAAATTACCAAAATAATTTGAAAATTTAATTGGCTGCATAAAAACCATTAGAAAATTGGAGAATCCAATTAGGTGATAAAAATCAACTTCTCAATTGTGGAATCTTTCAAATCTGCCAACTGGGGATTGGTGTGAATTAAATTTACTGTGTAAACTGGACATTTTGAATCATTTTTCAATTGGAGGAAAGGATATGAAGCATATAAAATGATAGTCTACAAAAAAGTAAAGTCTGATTATCCGTACTCCGATATTTTAAGATGCATTTGGTGATACGATGTCATACTCGTCTTGTCAGGTTAGCCAACACTTTTCTATGATTCTTCTTTATCGTCTCTATTAACTGTTAAATGATGTTTATGCAGTTGGGAAATCATTTTGGAAAAGAAATATTTAAAAACTTATGTTGGAGGACAGTGTTTACCGTATCACTTCTCTGTAAAAAAATATCGTGCTAAATATGATAACAACTAAATTACCATGGGTGGACTTTTGGTACCCTCAATGTCCACCCTAGTGGACATTTTCTCCAAAAGTTTCCGCATGCCTGGTGTGAAACGTCGCAAATCATTTAGTAACATTTAATGCATATGAGATAGAAGGCCCATTATCGGTTAATTAATGAGACACTCTAACTTTTGATTGGCAGAAAAAAGTTCACGTATCATTCTAATTCATTTTATTATCATCACACATTCAAACGATTACCTAAGTACGCAGATCAATGTAATCATAATCAGTTAAGACCAATTCATACCATATAATAATTCTCGATTTACATCACTCATCTCTGATTGTGTGACTGTGATCGTGAACACCACCTTATTCAAATATGGTCATTGCATGCAACTCTTATTCCTATTTCCGTTGATTCCAAATGTTATTGAGCTCCCATGTATTCATGCACAAAATCTTTGGCTTGAACATAATACAGATACAAATTATATCCCAACAAAACTTTCTCTAACATTTGTTAGGAAACTCTCCAATAAAACATACTCCAAAAAGTCGAATGAAATAAATGTGAACCAATACAAATCGAAATTTTGTAATCTTTCCTTAATCCATGTGAATTCAAGCATCTTCAAGGTCAGAAGATAGATACAATGATTTAAAAATCCACATTTTGTGCAATTTTATTTGTCTTGAGTTTATCATTGTGTTCAGTCTCATTGTTAGTTCTAGTTTCTTAGTGGGGAACACGTTTCAATGATCCAATACAATGTCAAAAATTGTTTTTCATTGCAATTTCAATTTTCAATCAAATTCCAATGCATTTCTGCCAGGGGATTTGTCCAGCGAATAAGGGAAATTTCCACTTTTACTAATTACTAAATACGCCATTGGTTAGGTGATAATAAACGTATTATTTTAAATAAAGTTGTTTAAGGTTTAAAAGGACTATGCTCATTTTGAAATATTTTTTACAACAAGATTTGACCAATACCAGAATTAAGTACTCCCCTAGGGCTACAAAAAAGTCAATGGAACCTATGGTCCACCAGGTGGCTTTTCGGTAGAAAATGACAAACAACATTGACAAAAGAACGAATAGCTATTCACGTGAAAATATGCTTTCATTTGAGCCAAAGCCGTTATTAGTATTTTTAACGGAATTCCATTTATGTATGGATTCAGTACTCCATCAAGAACACGAAAAAATATCATGTAGCTAGATATAGCATATGGTCAGCAAAAAACTATTTTGACGATATAACTCAAATGAAAACATATTTTCACGTGAATAGCTATTCGTTCTTTTGTCAATGTTGTTTGTCATTTTCTACCGAAAAGCCACCTGGTGGACCATAGGTTCCATTGACTTTTTTGTTGCCCTAGGGGAGTACTTCATTATGGTATAGGTCAAATCTTGTTGTAAAAAATATTTCAAAATGAGCATAGTCCTTTCGGACAATTTACGAGTCGCAATAATGCTAGAACTTGTTGGAAAATGCAAACAAACATCCACACACAACTGCACTCGAGTCAAATGGTTCGCATCCAACTCCTTTGAGTGTGCTTGCTACTGCGCATCTTCTTTACGCACAGCGGGCGCAAGGGGGAAGAGTGTGCTTGGCTGTGTCACACAGGAACACACACAATGTTGACCCTCGATCCCAACACATTTCTATACAAAATATCAAATTTTCAAAAAATCATATCTCCGGTACCCTTTGACCTACAGCGAGCTATTTGCGCACTGCACACCTTCACCACCACCAGAACACTGAGTTAAAATTTCAGACCGATCCATGCAGTAGTTTCGGAGGATCAATGCGCACAAAAATGACCAAAGTCGCATTTTTTCCGGGTATGAATCGTCGCTCCCGCAATCACTCACACCTCGCTCGCTTCGCTCGCTCAGCGTGAGTGATTGCGGTCGCTCCTCCAATTATGTAATAAATGTTATACTTTTAAATTCACCTAGTATTACACCACAAACTGTCCTACACTTGAGTGACTCATTACATAATTGTTGTATTTTTAGATTCAAGCAGAAATGTTGATTTGTCATATGCAAATTTTGTGCTCTTTTTGTGCTCTTTTTGGTAAGATAATTTGTGGGTTTGTGTGATCTAGTTTGTTATTTGGTTATAATTTGTGCTTCGTAAGAAGATTTCTGAATAAGAGAACTCTTTTGAATAAAAGTGAATTCACCAAGTTTTCAGTTTTTTTAAAGCTTCGTTAAACACAAAATTGAGTTGAGTTCATTATCAAGGCACATGAACAGACACGGAGCTAGTCAGAGAGCATGTGAGCAAATCACAAAATCAATTACCGAAATGATTGAGACATACAAAAGAGGGAGAAAGTAAAGCTGAAATTGAAATGCCGAAAAGAGACCAATCGATTGGGCCAATTCGTTGCAGTGCAGTTGTGGATTGAATGGACAGTTTGCGTGTTTGAGTTTGAAAGTGAAATCGAATAATTCGAGTCACATGTGTGCTAACATGTCACGTTTCGAATGTCACACAAAATTGTCAATTGAGAGCTCAATTTGATACTTTAACTAATAGTTGACTAGACATTATTTACTTTATGCTCGGTAGTACTAAAGTTTGATTTAAGTTGGATTTTTTAAAAGAAAATCTAAATTTAAAACATCAAAGTTTTTGATTTAGTTTAAAATTTTCTCAACTTGAACAGTTTTTGTTATTTTAATTTTTTCATCAAACGTTTCAACAAAAGTCTACCAACAACAGCTAAATAATGAATTCTAAAGCGAGCGAAAAATTTTTTATTAAAATTGTGCAACTTACAAAACTGTAGATTGCATCCAAACCAGACAACCAGAAACAAAAACCGAATTGCCCAGACATTGAATGATGACATATTTCAACAGCATCGCACAACATGACAAGCAGAATTAATCACACTCGAGCAGATGCACCACAATCACAAATGACAACTCGTTTCGAAATCATGAAACATTCAGACAAGTTCTATTTCATCCACAATTTCATGTTTATTCAAGCACAACAAAACAAACCATCACTCATCACTAAATCATTTATGAAAGTTCAAATCGTACATTCAAACATAAACAAACAAACTCAAACTTAAAATAAAATTATATAAATAAAATATAATTTCAAAATACAATTTTTTTAAACCAAATTTAAAAATTAATGTTACAAGTGCACTTAAAAATGAAACAGAATATAAGTTTGCATTTGAATTAATAAATGATTCATAACATTTCTAGCAAGGATATTTTTCAATTTAAAATAAATTATGAAATATACCTTTTGCCCTTCCTGACTTGAATTAAAGAAACAGGATGTGCCTAAAGAGTTATTGTAAATTATGAATTTATGAATATTTTTATGTTTATAAATACATGATCCACCCCATGGGTTAATACTGCAGTATTGAATTAACACTGAATAAAACATTAAGACTAAAACACTAATTTTAAATATAAATTCATTTCCATATTTGTAGAAAGTGAAATGTTGTTAAAAACATGAATGAATAATAAATCAAATCAAATCAAAATAAATTTAAATTTCGTGAGGCAAAAAATGCCAAACTTTTAGGCGAGTTTTTCATCGGAAGCAGTTTTAGTTTATTTCAGAAAACAAAAACTTTTGACTGGACTTTGCTCTTCTTGTTTGTCTATTTGGACTTTCCGTTCAAAATCGTACGATTTTTGTGACTAAATTTGGCTCGTTTGGATTTACTGTTCAATGGAAAACTTTGAGTGTGTTGAGTGTTATAATTCACAAGAAACATTAAAATTCTAAATAGCCAACTAAAATCCACAATAAAAATAACAAAAACACTAAATCAGAGAGGAAGTATAACAAGAAAAACTCAAACAAAATAAATAACGAGTTGACTAGTTGAGGAGAAAATAGTTGACCAAGTGTGCACTGTCTAATGTTTGTCTGAGCGGGGGCGAAGCGAAGCTTCGCCAAAGCGAAAGACTTCTACCATGACTTTTTGTGTTTGTTGTTATACATATTCCGGGAAAACTACTGAATCAAATTGCCCCAAATTTTCAGGTTAAGCTTAGGGAACAGTTTAGGTGTCACTAAAAATAGCAGGTTGATCAAAAACGCAAAGATAAGATAACGAAATTTAGCGCCACCTGGTGTTGAGAATTGTAACTATTGACAACATCAGCTGACATTTCAACACAACTCATGTGCAACTTTTTATCAGAGTGTAGACACAAATGTGTTTGGTTTGTTGTCAGTCATGAATCAAAAATTATAAAATGCATCACTTTTAGTTGTGCATTGTTTTTCAATACAATGGACGGAAGATCTATAGCAAGACCCAGATGAAGACCACCTGAAAGAAGTAGGAGACCAGGAAGCTGTCCTACTCAACGTTTCTACCGTTACCACGCAGAGGACTAATGCAACAGCATCGACGACAATAAAAACAAACCTGACCAAGTTCTACCAGAGCCGTTTTATCCGGTGTCTGGATCACGCACTAACTGCAATCGAGATGATTGAAACCGCTAAGGAGTTTGATGAGGATATGAAGGCTATCCTACACCTGTGTGAGATGTAAACGTTTTTTTCCTGAAACTAAACAGTGTAAACTTCTTTATTTTTTGCACTAATCAAAGAACTGCAATTATGCTTACGATTGAGAATCTTATGTATCCAAGGAAGGATCCCTCCTGTATTGCAAAATCTCACCAATAGAGAAAATAGAGAAAATGCTCATCGCCTGTGTGCACCCGGTAGTTCAAATTTATCGACTAAAAGGCTTTTATAGACAAAAACCAAGTCGAAATCGTATGAACAAGCTTTGACATATGTGAAGAATCCTTCTGCTGACATGTTTTCAATACGACCGCCGAACGCAAACACACAACGACAATAGTTGGTCTGTACGTGGTCACAAGATTTTGACGTGATAGTTAGCACTGGGATTCCATGATCCTTGAATTGCCATAAAAATTGCAGATTGCGATCGGCCGAAGCACGAGGCCCGATCGCAATCTGCAATTTTTGTGGAACTTGTGGAGGTAGGAAGGTGCGTGAGTTGTATGTTATCATCGAAAACATAGAACAGAAGTCGAATCGAACACATGACCTACTATATAATCGAAGAATCATCATGAATTCAACAAAAATCACGATTTCTGAAAATAAACTTCATTTAATATCTGAAAATGGGGTTTTACATTGAAACCTTTGCTTTCAGCATATATTCTATTGAGCGTGAATAACCCACGATGAACCTGTTATTGAGGAACTTTTATTTTACTAATCTAACAATCTGACAGAGAAGAAGTGATCTGGAGGGAACTACATCTAAAATACTGGAGCTATTATGATAAAAATAAATAAACATTTACTCTGGTAGTGGAGGGCGTGGTGCCCGCCCGCTCAGACTATGCTCCTTTGGAGCCAATGATGTTAATGTTTCTGTTCATTAAGTTTGTCTACTGTAAATAGATTATGGAGTGCGTCATTTATGAATTAATCCTATTTTGAGAGATTTATTGAACTGTTTTGGTATATACCGAGAAGTGACTCTAAAGTAAAATTAATGACACTGACCAGACTGAAAACAGAAAATGTTGAGTGCAAATGTGCTCGTGTTGTGTGTTATGGCAATTGCAGATGTGCAAGATTATTAGATTAGATGGGTGAAGATTAAGATGGATGGATTATTTGTGGGACATGAGTGCGCATGCGTGGGTGTTATGAGATTCGCCAAACATTTTAAATTGCTCATTTAAGGCACTTCACATCGCACGAAATCTAACACTTTGCTATTTTGGTATGCACTTTCAAAGATATACTCGAGGATAAAGCTCAAAACGAGCCATAAATTTCAATTTGGTCAGGTAAATCTTTCAATAAAATCTCTAAACCACATTCAAATCCGCTTATTTAAGCTAAATTTAAAATTGAGGTTAATTTGCATTTAATTTTAATTTCAGATTTCCTCACGAAAAAATTCAAATTCTAAAACCTATAATTAGATATGAAACTAGACAAAAAATAATAATCAGAATTGTCATTTAAATTCCGTAATAAATCAGACCAACCAGTGAGTGACTTTAATTGACATTTGAATTGGAAAGTGCAAGTAGCCGAAGCTAATTACAACTTGACTATTACAATACGAGTGAACGGTTATGGATGGAAAAGTATGGAAAGAAGATTTGGTGGAAAGTTGTGGGAAGTTGAGTGTACGAATGAATGCATCAACGAATCGAGTTGGGCACCATAAAAATCAGATCAGTGCATTAGTGGGTGCCATCATTGCAATAGCCATACAAACACTAATCCATCTATATTCCATAAAACAGTTAATCTTTCATAACCACAGAGTGTCACAACTATAGAATCTGTCTGAGCAAATGTAATCATTTATTACATTTATAAATCACTCAATAAATCTCAAATTCATATTCTTCTTCTACTCCAAAGATGAAATGGAAACATAAAAAGGATTATCCTCTTTCTTTCATATTTTTTGGGGTAAAAATAATAAATACAGGACGATTGTAAAAAGATCATTAATTTTGACTTGCTTTCAACAATTTTATTGTATTTATGAATAGCGCCCACCCTATCAAATACTTCAAGAAGAATGTATTTTATTATTAGAATTATTAATTATGTACCATGTGCATCCTAACATTATCATAATGATGGAAAGTGTATTGTGAAAGTGAATCAAAATTGATAAAGATAAAGAAGTTGAAAGAGAAGTGGATTACGTTTTTATGAATGGGATTGGATGGACAACGACTAGATCTGACTTGAATGTTGAGATTAGCAGTTAGTTTATGCTAATCCAATGATCATTAATCTTATCACTGTTTATCCATCTGTCTATTTCGAAATCAATAAACGATGGCATCAATTGATATATTTTGACACTAAATTACTTTATTTACTCTTGGACAATGCACAATTTCATGTGCAAATTAAAATCAATCCTTCTGGCACGTGCTTAGTTACTGACTTACACGCGCACGTTGAATGTTCAAAGTCAAACAAACAATCAAATAATTTCTATCTCTACATTCATCAAGATCAAACAAGCAGATAGTAGAATGATTTCGGCGATTTAATATCAAAGTCACAACTGACAAAATGTTTACAATGTCTGTGTCTCGCTAATGTCCCTCTAATTACACTTATAATTTAATTACAATAATCATTTCACTTATTGTGTTTATTCAGTTGAGGTACAAGGTGCGGGACGATTGTTCAGATCGTGCTAATCTATTAATAAAGGATTGACTGTATACACAGTTGTAATACGAAATATACAAAAAAAGAAAATATTGAAGGGCAAAAGTCAAATGTCTAACATTCCAAAGATAGACAACAACAATTACAATCAAACAAAAGACAGACTCAATCTATGTAGACAGAAAAGCTATTCGAATTAGTAGCGATTTGGCTAGCCAAGACAATTATGAACATATTAACATACTTTACAGGTGGTGATGGTGATTGTGGTCAATGTTGGTCAGTGGTGAGATGATTGCTGATGAGGTGATAAAAATAGTTACGAAACAAACACAGAAACACAAATTGATTGCTGATTAGTGATTAATGATGATTGATGGATAATAGATGTTGGGAGATTGTCAGAAATATCCAAAAACATATAACTTCTGAAACAAAAAAATATGTAAATTAGTAATTTGAATTCAAAATTTAAATAAAAAAATATCGAAAAGTATCAAAATAGGCTGTAAAGTGTTAATACAATAATATCATATAACAAATACAAGACAAATAAATTAATATTTACAGAAATCACATTACACCACAATTAATCGCATATTTACTCAAAATTTATTCAAAAAAACTAGCATAATATCAAAAGGTTTATTTCTGGAAACTCCCTTGTTTGTGCACATTATGTAATCATTAAAAAGTCACTTAAAAATCAATAAGTCCCATTAAATCATACAGACCCCGCAATATCTAAACAGTTTAGACTAAACTTATACCACAAAAAGCATCGCATAAAGTCGGTTAAAAGGCACAAAAAGAGTTTAATTCCGCAAAGTGAGTAATCCTATGCTAACGATAACTTCAAGTGCATTTAGACATTTAAAAATAAGTGCATTTTGCTAAATAAAAGGTGTATGATCAAGTGGACACACACACAGAGTGACACTGTGCAAGTCATAAATAGTATTGTGTTGAGTCAAGTCGAGTCCATAAAATCGACTTTTCATCATAAGCTTTCAATGATTGACACCGAGCTCTTTTAGATAGTTTGCCTAAGTGAACCTAGTGCCAAACCCTATCGATGCATTTGTGTGTGAATTCGAGTTCGAGTTCATGTCATTTCAATAATATTATTGATCGAGGAAAGGTAATACAGCAAAATGCTATTCAAGACTGACACGGACAGGGCAGGAAAGTAATTATGACTGTCTAAATGGCTTTGCGTGCAATCAAAGAGTTGAGTGTCTAAACTAGTTTTGACTGAAAGATGATTCTAATGAATTCAAGTCTCGAATTTTCAGAAAAGATGAAGAGGATGATAGAAGAAAAGAAATTTGAAGGTTCAATAAGTTTGTGAACTTAAAATTGAAGATAATTGGATGGAGAATTGTACAAGAGGGGTATTATGATTGCGATAATGATGAAGCACAAACATGATTCGACATTGAAGGTCGAGTTAATGGAAAGTTGAGTCTAATGATTGACACACAATTATACACCTGGTTACTAAATCATAAGAGAAATGAGAAGGGAGAGAAGTTTAAATTATCTTCTCAAGCAGAGATGAGATGGAAATTACAATCTAACAGGCTCCTTAGTAAATTATGTAAATTGAACCCATATTAGGTTTGAAATGATTAAGCAAACAAACACAACACCGAGACGGTTTCGCATCTCATCTCTCGATCAGTAAAATGATATTCCTCAATGCATGATATGTGAAATCAATCAATTAAACATTGGCAGGATATATTGAGGAATAGATTTGTTGAGGATAATTGAAATGTTAGACAAACACAGAGCAAACTTGTTTGGTTTAAAAGTGGTCAGATTGGTCAGACGGATCAAGCTAATAGCAAAATTGATATATTAACTCTAAAGGTCAAAAATTTCAAAAGCAACCACAATAAACAATTCGTGACTTAACAAAAAAATTAATTTTGCAATATTAATCGATTTTTTTCAGGAGAAAAAGTTAATCGATTTTTTTTTTGTATATGATGATCATGTCTAAACCAATTCCCTCAATTTTTGCGTTCTAGAATATTGACCTGAATAATAAAAATGTATTTAAGGGAAGATTCCTTGTTGACCGGTTAAGTGCAAGTTTTGTTAAGTAAACAATGCTAATGAACAAGACAAAGAATGGACAAACAAACACGAACAAACATAGAAGACAATGTCTAAATATAACACAACAATGAACACATGAATGGAGTATGGGACACAATTAAGAATGAGGAGAGGGACGAGAGGAAGGAACAACAGAATTACACAAAACAAATTGGACCAACCAATGTGGACAGAACAGAGTTTGATTGACAGATTTGTCGAGTCAAGAGAAACATACAATTTATACAATGTTATATAAAAAGTCAATTACACAACCAAAACATTAGCCAAAATTTCCATAAATCTACCAACTCAAATCAATATCAACATTTACTATAAACTTTCATTATCACCACACAATCTAGTGTTGCACCTGACAGAATATGTAATTTGCATGGTAAATGTTATGATCGAAAGACAAAGAGAGGGATAAAGTAGAAGAGAGGGAGTGGAAGAAAATGTAGAGCAATGTAAAGTGAAATTGAAGATGACAGGGCTGGGGTGCAATTGGGTGATTCGCTAATAAGTTACAAATAACGCTGTTTAAATAAAATCGACAAAAGTTCAAAACTACTAAAAATTAACCTACATTCTCCATCCTCACATTTATTTGCAAAATGCCCTCATCAATAATTTGATGACCCCTACAGTACTTGAGACACAACCTCGTTAGATGATTGTTTGCAATATTTGCATTAAATATTTATTTAGTCGATTGTGTTGTGTTCGACTTTCTCGTCTGATTCTTGCGAGTTGTTTGACTTTGTACTGACCAAACACAACTGACCCTCACTCTCACGCACTAATTGTCTGTAGGTCCGAGTATTTTTCCGTCAAATGGTGCTGGTCATTATTGTCTGTTTCGTTTCAGTGTTTAAGAAAAAGAAAACAATAGCAATTTTATCTCGTAGAATTAGGAAAACACAAAAGTTCCACTATCAGTACCCACATCTATGAATGACTGTGCTAACAGAAACTTTTGTATATCACAAAAGATTCTTCCCTACACCCGAAAGTATCCATTTCCTTAACCCACATTTTTTTGTTTTTATACTGGTTAAATTGAATTTTCCAATGCGTCTTCTCTTCGGTTCTATTCTCAACTTTGTTTCCTAACAATTCGGTCAAGTACCACAAACTGACCAACTGTTAGTCTTTTTATTTGTTTTTTTTTGATTTTTCAACTAATTTATTTTGGCTATCGACCAAACAACTCGAGTGGTCTGACCTTAATTTAGTTTGTTTTAGACACCAACATTGCATCAATAATAAATGTGTTTGAAACTAAAAGAATTTCACACAATGAAAATCACCAAAATAAATTTTCAACACAATTAAGATCGTTTTTATTCGAACAACTTTACCGATAATTCCCCAAAACATAAAAATGTCATCAAGTCAAAATCGATTTCGAATGTTCTTGTCTTAATTTGTCCAAATAATGCTTGTCTCCTCAAGTTCTGTTGTCCTTCCCTTTGATTAGATCTCAAGCAAAGTTTCACTGTTTAAAGTTGGTCTCTCCCACACCCAACCGAATTTGTCCAATTCAGCATAAAATTGTGCTTAGCAGTGGACAAAACATTAAACGAACGGACTTGACTAGTCAAGCAGGAAGTGCATTGAGCAGTACACACTGTACTACACAGATCTGTACAATAGTCAACATTGTTTGTCCTCTTGTTAGATTCTCGTTTATACTTCTCCCATCCATCATAATCATAAAGTTCGTGTATGGATCAGTGAAATTACATGAAATTTTTTATATATAAGAAGCGTGAAAAATTGTCCAATAATTGACGAGACAAGGCGAAAATTGAGAAGGAAATTGACAATTCACAGTGACACTAATCGAGATAACAAAAAAGAAGGACGACAGATCCGAAAATAAATCAACGAGAAAATTGGACAAACAAAATTGGACATTTAATTTTTTAATATTTTTTTATTACGAGACAATAAAACGCATACACAAGAATTCATATATATATTAACGGATATAAAAATATATATAAATCAATATATTTCCCGGAACATTACAAGGTATCTTTATTTTATTTTTTCAACTTATTAAAGAATTTTATTATTTTTAACATAATAAACCAAACCACCCAATATCAACAATAAAACACTCATAATTTTGTATCATGATGAACACTAATGTCCGGTGAGGCAGACCAACCAACAACAAGTTGCTTTACTCATTCACTCAATTTACTCATTGATCATCATACTTACTCTACTTTAGTTAGCTAGAGTGTTCGTACTTCCAGAAAACAACTAACAACAAAATGTTCATAAAACGTCAAAATAAAAGCGGAAGATGTAAAGTTGAGAATATGAACTACTACTCGTTCAAAGTATACGACAGAAAAAAATCAACTAACAACCAGATACATTCTGGTGTGGACTAACCAAATTGCCCCAAATTTTTATCATAAAACTAGTGACCCAAGACTAGCTCAAGGGTGGGTTTTGGTTGACTTATGGCCAGAGGTACGGGTTACGCAAAGGTCAAAAGTTGAAAAACTTAAATGTACGTATATTCGCTTGTCGCTATTAAGCTATTCGTGGTGCTTATTTGTAATCAAATTAATTAATTTTTTACTTGAATTAATTTTTTATATATTTGATCCAGTTTTATTTAAATGTTCTACATTTTACTTAATATATTTTGGCATGAACAAGTAAAAAATCTTATTAAAGTCACAAATATCAAAATTAAAGATGAATTTGCCATCGGTGCCAAGTTCATATTGCTTTACTTTCATCAATGTTCACAAGTACATACTTTTAATTTTTTGTTATTAATATTCCTCTTAGATGTGTTGCACATACAACATATAAATTTATTTCTCATATTAATTACAAAAGAATAATTAGTTTGATCCTTCATTAAACAAGAAAATATATTAAATAAGATTGGCAAGTTTCACGTACGCGTTCGAGCACGTATAGCTATACATGAAAATTTCAACTTTTGATTTTTGCCTAACCCGTACCCCTGGCCATAAGTCAACCAAAACTCATCCTAGAGCTAGTCATGGGTCACTAGTTCTATGATAAAAATTTGGGGCAATTTGGTGAGTCCACACCAAAATGTATCTGGTTGTTAGTTGATTTTTTTCTGTCGTATACTTTGAACGAGTAGTAGTTCATATTCTCAACTTTACATCTTCCGCTTTTATTTTGACGTTTTTTGAACATTTCGTTGTTAGTTGTTTCCTGGAAGTACGAACACTCTAGCTAACTAAAGTAGAGTAAATATTACATTGGACGCCGATGATGACATTACCACATGGCCATAATTATATTTTATGTCTTTTGGATGGAACAAAACAAAAAGAGAAAACACATTCAGAGTTATATGATGAGGAACATTAATCATTAACGAATTATGGAAAAGACAAAAACAAAATCAAAAACCAGACTAACTTTAAAAAAAATATTTTTTAAAATGAACAAATCTTTACTTTAATTGCGTAATACACAAAAGTGTGAAACCCTAACCGAAGTTTCTCATCGATTTAATATCTGTTTAATAATTCAAAGCCAAACTTAAACCTTGAAAGATAATCTCTAAAGATAAGAATAAATCATATTTATGCTTAGTGAATAAACTAATCCGATTAACCTTCGATGCAGAATAAAAACTTGTCAATCTGCGATCTAGTTAATTAAAGCATCACAAATGAAGGAAAATGAAGGAAAAAGTTATCAGTGAATCCTGTAAATAAAAAATATCCTTTCGTGCCCATAATTTGTAAAATGCATTAATAATTCTGCGCATTCTGTTCGTAAATGTTCACTAAAAATGAGTCAAAAAACGTTAATCATAAAATCATTATATCAAAGTGAGTCACATAATTTATAAATCATTTTGACGGTGAAACTAATTAAAAATCAATTTGAGATCGATCAAAACCTGTTCATTGAACAGTCTTCAGCCTGTCAAGGGTTTGAAATTATCAATAGATAAAATTAAATTTATATTTAATTATTCAATTTTGAAGTGATTGCATAATGTGACGTAAACGATTTGTTTATTGGCTTGATTCAGTAAATGACATTTGAGAGTGAAAGATTGACTTGAAAGTGTAGACTGACGCATCTTAAAGTTGATTTGACTGACAAATAGACATACACACGGATAAAGTCTAAATATGTTATTTACAGGGATGAGTTGGTGAAAATAAAGTTCCGATTCGGTTACTTCTGCTAACCTAAAATATCATATACAAATCTACTAGCGATCCGGTTTTACCAACTCATCCTGCTGAAAATGTATGTCATATGTTTATAAAGCAACGTGTTAAGCAAAAAAACAGAGGCGCTTTAGACTTGTTAAAGCATTTCTAAAATGATCACTTTAAGTGAAGTTGAACTTAACACCAATGAGTGGCTAAATAAAGCAACACATTGCTGCTTGTGATTGACATGCAAACTAGTGAACAATGTTTAGACATAAACAAGAAAGGATTGGATTGAGGCAAGAGGGACTAAATTGAACATGTTCAATACAGAAGCTATTGATTGCTGCGTGTTGTGTCCTGTTCAATGCATATCCAGCTTACCAAGCTGACAAGCCAATTGATCAAAAAGGGTAGTTCATAAAGTCTGTATTATTTTAAGAGTAATTTTCTTATGTAGTAAAATTGTTTAACTTTAGATTAATCCAAACCACGAACGTGACCAATGTCCATTAGGCACAGACACAGTCTCAACACAAAACCCTTTTGCCTGCATCATCTTCCCCAACCAATTCAATCGAGCCAATCCCAGACCAATCAAGCCCCAACCCAATCTGATCATCATCAACACAACACAAAGGCAACAAAACAAAATCGAAAACACTAAACATAGAAAGTCATAAGCATTTATGAACGAAACTAATCGATCTAGCAAAAAGAAAATTAAATCAGTAGGATACCAAAGCGTTGTACTGAAATGCCCGTAAAGTTTGGAGTCGTACAGATCATCAGGCAGATAACACTAGTTAGAACATAACAACATTACGGGTTAGCCACACAAAGACGATAAAACAGAAAAGAAGAGTTCACTTGTCCATAGTTCACAAAGTTCAAGTTGTGTTTGTTGAATACTCGAGTTTGGTGGTCAGTCAACTGTGAATGACAAATTCTCACTTGTTTTGACAAAAGAGCTAAAAGTTTTAATCTCCAAAATTGGAGATTGACGTCATCTGTGTAAATTCTAATAAACCGAGTAGAATTGCTCATATGATCTAACACTACTAAAAAGTCATGTTGTATTATTAGAATGCAGATCTCACCTCTCAAAATCGATCAATCATCTCACATCGTCATCGGTCAAAGTCTGTCCACAATAATTCGAATCCCAATTCGGTTCGTTCTGTCCTTCCCCTCCTGTCCCAAGCCAAGTACACCATCTTAGCATTGATTGCAGTAGCACACCTGTAATTACAATAATAAACAACACAACACTAACCCATAAATAGGGGGATAATCACAGGTGTTGTACATTTTTGTAAGGTAATAAAGACAACACACAACTAACCAGTAGTAAACAATCGAAAACGATCAAGATAAGGTGAGTGTGGAAGTTAACAAGAATCGATTGAATGGTGATTTGAGACATGAGAACTTGCACAGATTAAGACAATCATGCCTTGTTCTGTTACTCACAAATTAAGTACACCTCGTTGTGGTCGAAAATGGATTTATTATTATGTGATTATGTGACTCTATAGTTACCTCTGACCGTGATGACTGACTAACAACCTTTTCAGTGAGAAGAAAAGAAGACCTTTCCACAAAAAGGTTCAAACAGATTGAGGTTAAGACATACAAGACTATAAGGTTAAGCCAGTGATTACGATCGGAAACATACGAGGACAACTGATTGATGTTCTATTGAGTTTAACTTTGCAAAAGTTTTGCACTTGAAAAGACAAATTCCCATAATAAATTTTTAATTCTATATGGAAGACTAATTTGGATTGACCCACAATGATTCGAAAATATTTATACAAATCTATTTTGATCAATCTAAAGGTCTAAAAAGTTTACACACTGTTGTTTTTAATTCTCTAGAGTCTAATTGGCATGTCGTACATGTCTAATTTACCCAAAGAGTCACAAGAGTTGAGGGTGTTCCAAAAATCAAAGAAACCCAACCAAAATCCAACAGCATAATATTCATTTTGTTCATTATAAAATTCCTTCTTCATTATCTCAATAAAATCTCAAGTCAACTTTATTAGTAGCAAAACAAGAAGTAATAAGAAAGTAAGGAAAATCACTATGATAATTAGCATACAACAAGAGCACCAACAGTGAAATCAATCAGCCAGACAACATATGAGACGTAGTGAATTGATTGATTTCTCTCGATGTTGTGATTGATCTGACTTGAATGGCTACTGATCTTAGAACGTCTTGCTAAACTGCGCATTAAGACGAAGAGAAATTGCAAAATATTTCGTTACTATTCAATTGGACACGAAAAGTTGATTCGAAAGTTTCTGTATTAATCCCAATCTATCACTAATTCTTCCATTTCTATAAACTTCTTCACCAACCAAACACAATCTACACTATCCAGGAAATATCTAACTCGTAAGCGATCCGTTTGGCAACAACACCAAACACCAGCACAAGCCACAACAATCGCCTTTGGATCAATCAATAAATCAATAATTGTGCGCCATTGCCAAATGCTGCATAATGATTGGGCGTAATGCAGATCCACACTCTCATTGGCATATCTAAGCAATACTTTCTCCAATAAGATCAAATACATTTGATAGATCATGGCATTGTGATGATATATAAGCAAAAGAGAATATCATGTAGATGCAAAAAGTTTGTTTACATTAAAGAGGAGGCATTCAAATATGCAGTAACAAACAGATGATCAGTATTACTGATTCAGTAATAACATTTGTATTAACCCAATAAAAGCCTTCAATAATATAACCAAGTGAAAATGCAAGAATATATCATAGAATTAGCTTACTAGATGACTGTAAAAGAAGAAGTGTAGCGGTATGCCTCAGTACCCTTTAGCCTTCGCCTATAGGTCAGAGGTCGCGGGTTTATCTAGTCATCATATTGACCACCTTCCCAATCTGTAACATAGTACGCATGCGCTTAAGCATGCGCAGTTGTAAATACATTCCTCACGGCTTGCGCAGCAAGAAGAGGAAACGAATAAACCTCACTTTACATCTACACACCGAACGTGTACCGTGTGTTCAAAAAGTATGGGGTCACTTGGCCGTCAAAAAAGTTGGAAAACCGAATGTTGCCAATTTAATTTTTGGTTTTGGTTTTGAGATGCTTGACCCTCATAATGAACAATAGTAATAATATCCGAGTTCCTGGAACACCTACAGGGGTTATACGATTTATCAAATATTACTACTTTTGGACTTGGTTACTATTTTGATTATTTCTCAAGATTTGACCAAACAATAAATTTTGTTTTTTGCTTATAAATCAAAAATAAGATACAGGAGTGTTCTAATTATCATTTTAAATCATATTATAATATATAATATAAAATCTATATATTATATATAATTAGTTTAAATATCTGAAATTAAATAGAATTAAATTGTTATTTTTAACTCAAATTTACTATTTTGCAGAATAAATGTTCAAATTGGGTCGTTGCTTGTACATTAATTAGATATCTAGATTCATTTTTAGCATGAATAAAATTTTAAAAAAATATTTTACTCGATCAAATCTTGAGAAATAATCAAAATAGTAACCAAGTCCAAAAGTAGTAATATTTGATATATCGTATAACCCCTGTAGGTGTTCCAGGAATTCGGATATCATTACTATTGTTCATTACGAGGGTCAAGCATCTCAAAACCAAAACCAAAAATTAAATTGGCAACATTCGGTTTTCCAACTTTTTTGACGGCCAAGTGACCCCATACTTTTTGAACACACGGTATGTAGCAACTGAAGATAATTTGGACATTTACTCGCATACAAAAAAAAGAAACAATTTTGCCAATCACCCAATACATGTAATTTATAAAAAAAGAAACAATAGACAAAAGAAGAAACAAAGGGGACTTACCTCTCTCGGAATATATTATCCACAATTGCACTCAAAGAACGATGAGTAATAATGATAGGTGATGATAGGGTTAGGATGATATTCTCCGTGAATAGACGAAAATAGAAGAAAACCAATAGAAACGACAACTGGTGACACTTTGTGTATATGATGATGGTACAATGCTGAGAATAACTCACTTTCGAGTATAGTCGAAGAGTAGAAGAACAATGAAAGTATAGACACAGACACACAAGATAGATGGATTCTCACACCAAATTGGGATCTAACAAAGGATGACACTATGTATGACGAGTAGAAGAGTAGAGAAGATGAAGATCTTACACGGATGAATAGACGCGAGAGGATTATTTAGAGAAGTGAAGGAGAAATAAAGGTTTGTTGTATTTCCTAGTTGAGTTAAGAGAAAGGAGAACAATTGGACTAATGATATGACAGTGAGGAGGTGAATTGTACGGACTGTACGGACAGATGTTGAGGATAAAGGGATGATGCAAATTAACGGGTGGAAACAGATCCTCTCTAGATTTAAATTAGATCAAATGGTGTGCGCGCGGATGTTTGTTAGGTAAATTGTCCCCTTAATGGTAGAGTGTAGTGTTGTGTTGTATACGATCGTGTTGTAATGATCATTCACTGAACGAATGAACACGAATAGAGAAAGTGATTGCCACTAACGAAAGACTGAACAAATTGTAGCTACAGTAGACAAATGTCAAATGATGCCGTGAATTTGTGTCATGAGTGAATGTGCAAATGGTTGTGTTTACGGCAATAAATGTTTTTGAATTTTTGCAAGTAAATCTCACTTTAACTGTGATGATGATGATGGTTTGAATTTAAGAAGTAAAAACAGACAGAAGCGTTAGAAGTAATAACCGTTGGTATAACCGATTTGAAGGGAATAATAATAACTAGTGAACAGATGGTTTAAACACACGGTTGGACGGTCGTTTGGGACCGGTAATGGTTATGAGGTGAGACGAGCACGGGTACATAAATGGGGGAAAATATTTGACTTTTAAGTTGATTTTTAAAGAATATTTTAAGAACTAGATTTTTAAAACAAATCACTTTACACTGAGAATAACAAGAATTAGCGCAGAACCTTCAAGTCAATCATAAAGCACATAATGTTGTTGTCTATTAGATGTTTTTGTTATTTATGGCGCGGGAGAACGTCAAAACAAAAGTACAACAGAAGAGAAGTAGAAAATGAGGCAAAGTCAAACTGAACAGAGCGAGACGTGATGTGAACTGCACCAGAGCGAGGGCACAAATGAAAGCGATCGAAGAGAGAGGAGAGATCACCGAGGGAGAGGAGAGGAGAGTTTGGGCAATGGAGAGGGAACAGATTGGTGCTTGTGGTGGTGGTAGTGGAAGTGTGGTTGGGAAAGGAACGGTACAGAAATATGTTGGCACGACATGGTTTTCGATTATTTGAATGTACAATCTGATTGCTTATCTGAAAGGTTATATTTAAACAAATTGCACCAAGATTTTAACAAATGAAATGCTCAAGTTCAATAAGTTAGTAAGACAAATATTCAAATCATGAGAAATACTTGATAATTTCAGCACACTGCACAATAATCGAATGCATGTAATTCATGTAAGAAGGTCACTTGAACTTGTACCAGCCTCTGTCCAACTACTGTGCGCCATTGTTTGCATTGTACTCTTCCTATAATTAGCAGTCAATTACTCACCGGCACCCAAAACCGAGCACTAATTAGCAATTAGTCAAAGTTAAAAACATTAATTAGTGACTCTATGTAAAACAGAGTACAAGGACAGATAGAGAGCAAGGCAAGCCCTGGCACATAGAAAAAGATAAGATCAATAATGTAATGAAAGGTCAGATCGTGACCAAATTCGAATAGAGAGAACCATCACTGGTCAGGGCAGGGTCGCGCTTATTACAGGGCGATGAGTGCTCACTCAAAATCGTTCATTTAAATAATGAAAAGGCAGAATCGATTAATTTCCTTGTTAGATTTACGGTGAATTTGATTCAATGGCGCCAGGTGAACATTAATGAGGATTAGATTTGAACTATTTGAACTAAAAAATCAATGAACTTTTCAAGTCAATCGATTGAAAAACAATTAAAAATGTAATTAAACTTAATATAACTTGTGCATTAATGATTATTTCCTGCCAATTTTTAATATTTCAAAAACAATCGACAAAATATTTTCCAATTCTAAAACTTTCTGAACGCAATTCTCTCTAGTATTTCTAATCCCTATTCCTTTCTACAAATTGAATTTGCATAATCCACAGTGTGATAACCTCTCCTAAGTCTGAACATTCATTCATTTCACCACCAAAGTGGCGATACTCAAAGCTTCCAACTTATCATCAAAGGCGCCTTTCTTGTTTCCCCTGTCGAGTTTTATCTACAAAAAAGTGATTTCTGTACTTCTTCTTCCTACTTGCAATACAAGACAAGCAAAAAACAGTTTTCCCACACACCAAACACCGTTGGCCACTTTTTCATGTTCATATTGGCTAAATTGAATTAGTGGTATTCAAAAATTCCCGTCAAAATAATAACGTCTATGGGAATTAGTCGAATACCCCTAATTCTAAGTTTACTAAGTTTCCGTAAGCATTATAGCGTTAATCCAAATTGATAAAATATATAAACTTTTGTGTTTACCTGTAATAAAGTGTGTGTAGCAATAGTGCGACTGACCATTCAATAGAACTGTGCGGAACTAAAGTTTCATAGAATTATCTGTTGAAAAGTGTTTGAGTTGGTAAGGCAAAAGAATATTTGCGTGTGCTTTGGAGATTATGAAGGAAGAAATGGACTTGAATTGGTGTGTTTGAAATCAAACGGTGCCGACAATGACTCTCTACTCTCAAATCTATTCCTCCTCTGTCTGCGTGACTCACTTTAAACAATCAACACAGAGAAGGTGTACAGTCGATTGTAAACGATCACAATCATTCGATCAGTTGAGTACAGACAATTCACCCTCGAGTGATACAAAATACGAATGATACGTCTATTGCAAATTGGCGTGTTAGCTTCAAAAATTCGTGTTGTGTTGATTGATATGTTTAAGACCCTGTTTTGTCTTCAAATTCGTACAACAATTTTACATCCTGGTCCAGTGTAAATCTAACACAAAAACAATTTTGATCGCATAGAAAAAAATAATTTTTTATCTTACAAGAAAAGCCGAATCAAATTATTAGATAAAGCTCAAAAAATTCAAAAAATAGTCAAAAAATTCGTGATACTAAATTTATTATAAAAAACACAAATGTATTTGAATTTCCTAGATAATTCTGAGATAATTGAGATTCAATGTGAGGAGTAAAAGTCATGAACGAGTGAGTCAACTGATTGAATAAACTATTAACAAAGAAAAAATTCCATTTATTTTTTCGATCAAATTACTCCACATATTTCAAATATTTGCCTAATGGATTAATTGACCAGTCAGATATATTCAATTCAGTCATTTTCTCAACCTTTTAAATTGAATTATATTACCAAACACAATTCATTCACTGAATCGCACTCTTTTGTTGACTGTGCAAGTGCATTGACTCAAGTGACGAAATGCATTGGCATTTGAATGCAGAGGCGAGTGGTAGTGGTTAAGACTTACTTTCTTTAAGTTTGTGTTCTTTTCTTAGGTCGATTGTGCCTTTCTGTGCGGCATGTGAAACAAGTCCATAATTACTCAGCATGGGGCCAAAGAGGCAATTTTGTATGAAAGAGGTGTCAATGAGTTGTTCAGAAAGTTTTTGCGCTCTTTCTATGAGGATAATTAAATCAAATAAGAGTCAAATTTATTGAAATCACTCTAAAAACAGTTTGGATTTGGTGAACTCGATGCCCTTCTCGTTCACTCAGTCAGTCATTTTACTTTACCCCCTTGTCGGTTGTCAAGAGAGGAGGACAACGTGCACTGACTGCACGTAAGGTTAGTAACGTTTGCTTTACGTTTTGTAACGAACGCGGCACTTGTTACCATACAAACAGACAGAGAAGAATGTGTCTGACCTTGTGGTCGTGGTCACTGACAATCAGACCCATCGACCCTCTAGTCCCTCTCCACTCTGTCTCACTCAAACAGCAATTTCAAAACTTTCTCTGCTCATGTTCAATTTCCAGTGAAATCTATTTGCATTTAATTCCCCATTGAACGGTTCTCTCATTTTGTTGAAGCACGATTGCTTTGCTTTCGAGCAAGAGATAGCCGAGCAGTGTCATGTTACTGTGAGAATGAGACTAGTAAAAAGATAATAAAATAAATTAAAGTGTTAAACCGAAATGACCAACATACAAAGAAGGGGAGCGAGGGGTCGAGGCTGCAATCGTTACTTTTGAGGCTATTTTGCCGACAAAAAGGCGAGACTAAAGTTTTTATTCCATTATGAGCTATGGTCACACTTGTTAAGAACGTGCGCGGTCTTTGACGCGCTCAATTGACAAAATAAGTTGACAGATCATACACATTAAGGAGATTGATGATTATGATGATTGTGGGACTAAGAGAGGACCCGAGGTGAATTGAGAAATTTAAATTAAGAAATTCTTGAACAAAATTAGATGCAATTGGACTGTTCATAAAAAAAGTAAAAGTTGATTTACTTTCAAATTGAAAGTTTCAATCAGAACTGACAATTGTCAAATCATTCATTCGTAGATTTAATTAGAGCGTTTGAATGATATTTTGGGTAACAGACACAAACACAAACGATTGTTCCATTGAATACCATGAGGAAGTAAACGAATTTGACTGAAAAAACTGGTTCAATCAAATGTCACAAACAATGAAACAATCAAATTGTTGTGTCTTATAAGAGTAAGATGATGATGCTATTTTGGTTTCGGGATATGAGCTACTTTACAGAGATGCGCGCAATTTAATTTGTGATTATAAATTTTGTCTCCTAAGGGTCTATGGAGAGGTTTCATTCTAATTTGCATGTCAATTAACCAAATTACGTATTACTGAGCAATATTATACTACACGCACAATGTAACAAACACAAAAGTCGTGACTGTTCTAGTCACCAATGGCGATTATGACCTTTCTTGTTGTTGTTACTGTTCAGGACCCTAGGGTCTAATTTGTCCAAGATTAGAATTGAAGATAAGATTGAATTTGTGTGCTTCATAAAGTTCGTCTGAAATTCTGTACAAAATGTGAACTTATGATATTAGAGAAATTTTGTGAATTGTGAAGAAGAATAATGGTCGGCAATAGGTCTGAAAATAGTGATGTTATTTACGAATATTCGAATATTCGAATAGGATTTTCACACAGTATTCGAATACCAAGATATTCGAATAATGGCCAGATTTCAAAATTTGATATTCGAATATTCGCGAATAATATTCGAATATTCGATAAATATTCGAATACTAAACAATTTTTTTTAAAATCCGAAGATGCATATTTTCTAGTTGTCCCCACAGTTCATCGATTGAAAAGGCTCATTTGGATATGCAATGTTTATTAGATCAATGGTAAAAAATGTATTATAAATGTTTCATGAAGCAATACAAAGAAATTTTTTATAAGAAATGAATTGATTACAAGATTATCGTAAAAATTAGTAATACAAACTGATGTCTAAATCAGTTTTGGGTTTTCTGAATATCCTCATAAATTGGAAGAGCGTGGTTTAAAAAAACCAACTCATTTAACAGATCGTTGCCAGTTCGATTTCGTCTGTCTGATGATATGTATCCGGCAGAAGAAAAAACCCGTTCAGATGGGGCAGACGTAGCGGGAATGCAAAAATATTTTCTTTGCAATCGAACAAAAGCATCGTTATACTTGCTCATAGAAATACGTTCAATTTGATCTAGAGCATTTGAGGCTCGGGACAACATAGGGGCAGCCAAATAGTCGTCAAACAGTTTACCACCGTCCTGCTCATCACTGTTCGACAAGTTGTAAAGATCGGAAAAATCAAACAAATCCATTTCTTTGCTCGGCTCATTTTAATTCTCGGAACATTGTTCTTCATCCACATTCGAATAAACAATAGAGTTCAATTGATTAATAATATTGAGGCGTGCATGTTGAGCTTTGTTTGGATCATCAAAAAGTTTCGCTTTGAAGCGAGCATCCATTACAGTGGCTTCTCTCATGAGTTCAAGTCCTTCGACATCATACTGGATTGGTCGTTTGCTTGGTTTCCAGTCGTTCTTGAATCTATTTTTCAAAATAGAAGCAAGTTCTCGGCTAATTTTTTGGCCATCTTTACTAACAAGTTGGTACTTTTCTGGAATATGACTTGTTCGCTCTTTTTCTTGAGGAACAAACTCATATAAGTTCAACAACTTAACAGCGGAATTGATCAAAGGAATCACCATTGATAGAGTAGGATACTTGCTACCGGATAAATCATTCGTGATTTTTTCAATTGCTTCTAAAATTTTGACCAAGTCTTTAATAAGCAAAAAGTCTTCATTGGTCAAAATAGGACTTTTGTCATTGTTAGACCAATAAGCGTTTATCGCAGGCTTCAAACGGGAAATTCTGCGCAACATGAATAGACGAGTGTTCCAACGAACCTCCATCCATCCGAGCAACTCTAGTGGAGTCTCCTGATTCATCACCGTTTTCTGAATTTCATCAAGGGCATGTTTTGAAGGTGCACTGTCACGGAAATACGAAAAAACTTTTTGAGCTTTAGTAAAGAGATCTTTGGGCATCGGAGATTGAAATAAATCGTTCACTGCCAAATTCAGAGTATGTGCAGTGCAAGGAATACGTATCAGTCCCAATTTTTCAATCGCAGCAGGCATTCCACCTCCGTTGTCAGTCACCACACAGATGATTTTCTCTTTGGAGATGTTCCAGTCTCGAAGTATTCCCTCAATCGTAGCGGCAATGCTATCGGCGTCTTCTTTGTTGATTGGTCGGGTTCCAAGACGCGTTTCGTGCAAATTCTTTCCAACCATGTAATGTGCAGTAACCGTCAAATGATGCTGAAGTGCATCGGATTGCCAAGCATCAGCAGTAAGCGACATTTCATCTGCTTGATTAATAAATTCGGCCATTACCGGTTGAACTTTTTCATATTTGTCATGAATAAGTTGGGTTGCTCGTTGGCGATTAATATGATGAAACGCTGGATTGAGTGCTCTGCAGAGTTTCCGAAACCCGACATTTTCAACCACCGAAACAGGTTGAAAATCCACCGCAACCATGTGGACAATGGAGTTTTCAATATTTTCCTGTTCGGCATGAGTAAGTGCTCGAACATGTAAATAATCGCGCATAGTTTTCGGTCGTTTGTTTGCGGGCTCATCTTCGACATCTGTAAATAATGTAAATGTTAAATAATGTTATTATATTTAGTAAAAACAAACCGTCATTTTCAGTTGGAATTTCTTCTCCCTTAATGTCAGCATATTCTTTTGGGTGAAAGCGCTGAAAGTGGTTGAGCAAGTTTGTAGTAGTACTCCCGTTGTACTTAAGCATCGTTTCAACTGGAGGTTCAACAAATTCACATGCTTTACATTTGGCCCATGCTTGACCATCAGCATCTTGAGAAAAATTAAAATACCCAAGGACAGGGGCTCTTCCTTTGCCTAATTCAGTAGAATTTCGTTTGCCCATGTTAACAGATTGATTTGAAAATAAAAAAGTGTTGTTGCAGTAAATAACGTCAATATTTGGATGGAACAAGTGAAAACAAAACAAATCAAGAGATTAAAACAAAACTGTTTAAAAAATATAAGGCAGGCATGTCATCTAAATCTAAATTGAAAGCCCAACAAACGTGAGACACGTGGTTCTCGAAAAGTCTAAAAAGGGACGACGACTTTCAAGGGAGATCAAGTAGACAATCTACACGGTGCCTCATTCACTAGTGCTAGTGGCAATTGCCTCGTGTGTCGCCACAAATTCCGAGAAGGCACCCCACTTTCATTTCATTGTCTTACACCACGTCTAATGGGCAAGCATTGCTAACAAGGTGACATACAAACTCAACACTAATTACCACTACTACTATTACTGGCTAGGCATTTGTCTAGACACCAGACAAAACGTTGTCAAGTCAGGCCAACAGGGACTAACAAGTAATCACTTAAGTGCAGTACTTCAAAACACAAAATAGCAAATGGGTATAATTTGATGGTGCTAATATTCGAATATTATTCGAATAATTCGAATACCTATGAAAGTGATATTGTATATTCGAATATTCGTAAAATTTTCAAAACTGTAGTATTCGAATACGAATATTCGAATATTCGCGAATATTCGAATGTCGTATTCGATTTTAACATCACTATCTGAAAACGTTTGATTTTACGTGTCAAACGCACCACTCGAGCCTTAGTGTCAATATATCTCGGTCAGGTTCAGGCCAATTATCGATTTCTTCTCCTTCTTTACAGTCGCAAGACTACCTGCAGCTTTCCTCTTCTGATTCTTGTTTTGGCGCTCGGAGGCTTTTGTGCCTTTGGCGACTAGTCGACTACCATCGAGCGAATCGACCCCGACCAGACGTGGACGACGACCGACTAAGCTGTGGCACTTGATGTGTCCCGTGCGTTTCTCACAGTGGCTCGCATGCTTTCGATCGCTTTCTCTAGAAGGTACAAAATGCCACAACAAACGACCACTTCACGTAAAGTTCACACAGAACATCAAGCCACTTGGCACAGTCAGTGCACTATTGAACCTGTTGAACTGAATTCAGTGCTTCAAGCAATTTATGCATGGACAAACAGTCTAGAGCACACAGAACTAGACCACACAATCGAAAGACATCAAAACAGCAAAACGAACGAAGCCAAGTTCTTTCTACGAACTAGTTAAGAGGGGAAAAGAGAACGATACTTAAGAATATACGAAGAACACATTAATCGGTCAATTGGACAAGTAAATGTCGAAGAAAAAAATACAAAAGTAGATTAGTGTGACGAAAAGTAAAGTAAAGATATAACCAATGAAGCGAAAATTAACATAATTTTTACATATTATCAACTAATAATTATGATACTAACTAGTAAGTAGTATATGTCATCAAGTAATTGAAATCGATCCAACTTTGAAATATTTAGCACAAAATTTGTTGTTCAATAATAAGTAACTCGGTTCATTAATTGCAGAAATAAATACAGAAATTTTTTGAATCGCCCAATTTTTAATCACTAATCGTAAATATTATTTTTTTAACATTTCCCAAAGTATATTATCCCACTACTTCATCTGCTAATGCTCACTAATATGTTCACTAACATGTAATCCCACAATTAGAGGATGCTGTTTGCTCAATGTTTCGATATAATCTTTTCGATTCACTGAACAAGTTATATTAAGAATGTTTAAAAAGTTTTTGCTATGATCACCACTTTAATGAACAGCCAAAATGAGGAGAACTTTCGAATGCATCGTAATAATAATATGTTTATCAAAGAGTTTTACAAATTAGTGATGCGCAATGTCTGAGATTGCACAAACATTAAATGATTTACTACTCAGGATTATAGAATGAACAAAATGATATATCATTTTGTTCATTCTATTTTGGTCGTATTGATAATAATAATCTACATTGGACTGGACGAGTAAGTGAATTAGCCACACTCGACTATTAGCAACTGATTGAACAGATACGAATCAATTGATTTGAAGGGATTTGGACAATTTGCAATATTTAAGCGACTTAGACTAAGTGGGCATGGATTACTATAGCTGTAGAGATCGTTCGAGTTTTGAGCCTACAGGGCAAAATTTATAAAAACAGAAATAGAAATTCAATGTGACACATTGCACACTCAGACATTGACCAAATTAGAGACAAGATAATAGATAAACCATTTATATATGAACTTAACTACCGGGTGGATTTGGTTGGTTCAATTAAAGAAAATTTGATATTTTGAAAGTTCATGAGATTTCTGAGCATTGAAAGTAGTGAAATTAAAGAAGAAACTTACTGAAATGACTTTGGTATCTGTTTCTTTAGTTTATACGTAGAAGACAAATTGGCATTCCATTGACGACGACCGAATATTGTTCAAGGAACAGGTCAGAGATAAGCACTTACCTTGATTAAGTCACTTAAATTTCTTACTTTCTTTCGTATCTTTCGTCACAATCTAATTTAGAGTTTTTCGGGAGCATGCTTCACTTCAAAGCATACTCAAGATCAACTTGATTCATTAACAAAAAAGATGAACAAAATATTTCTTGAACTAACTTCTGTAACAAAAACAAAGATACTACCGTGGGCTGAACGTTCAAATATAATAAATTAGTTTGTTGATATAAAGTGAATCTCCCAAAATATGCAATGAATATTTAATATAACCGAACAGTACACAATTACGCATCCTCAATTTACCTTACAAAATCATCAATCTTTTCACGAAAACATAACCTTTACACATCTCCAAATAAATTTTCGATACAAATGAACTCGACTTAATTTGAGTGCACCTTAATTGCGTCCAATTAATTCACTCTTTTAATATCTTCGTGTATTTCCCATTTATCCTTTTTGAACGCAATATCCAATAAATCAGTCTAATTAAGAAACAAAAAGATGCTTCTAAACGATGCTCATTATTAGAAGCTACTGAAATGATAGATTGCTACTTTATGTGGCTACTTAATCATCAATTTGTTCTTTCATTCGAAATACTAAATTGATTGATGCGTGGCAGAGTTAGAAGGTACGATCACGATGATGCGAATATGTTATTGTGTAATGTAAAATCGAGTTTAGCTTTGGAAACTTTTCACTGAAGACACTTTAACTCTCGTTTTCGTTTAAACTAGTTTTACAATCATTTTATAATCAAACGTTTCTTTATTTAAAGACCGAATCAAATGGAATCAATGGCGCATCATGTCTCTGTCTCCCTCCTCTCTGCAATAAATCAATCATCATCATCATATTATTATCATTCGAAATAGACTTTTTTCATTCGTTTAGTTTAGTTCTATCACTGGGTCACCTTGTGGACTAAAACGTTGCACTGAAACGACCAATTTGTAAATCAAAACGAGATCAATCGCACTAATCATTTTGTGATGTGCCCGCAAGTGTAATTCAATTGAGTTTTGTTTCAAAAGTTTGTTTCTTCCTTTCTAAAATTAATCAAATTGCAACAAACAGCTGTCGAGTTCATAACCTCTGTTTGAATGTGCTAATTTTAGTTTCATTTTGTTGTTCGTTAGGAGTTGAAATTAATGTTCATTCACTTGTTACGCTGAATTATGGGAGATTTGATGGGTGCGTGGGTTTGTGCGTGTGGATTTCCGTGATTTTACTTTTTACTTTTGCTTTCTATTTTTGTGAATTTTTAGTGTTTTTGGAATATTTGAGAATATGTGAATTTTAATTTTGATTACATTTACTAAATGAACATTTAAAAAAATGTTGTTTTAATTGAGAAAAATTCTGAAACTTGTGGAGCATAATAAAATTTGGAAAACATTTTTTTCGAGTGTAATCGAATCAAAATCCGATTAAATGTTTCTTTTTTTGCTGCGGTCATCATCATCGTACATGATGTTGTCTTGTTGTCTTCGAGTGAATGATCAATTGAATGATTGTTATTGATTACCATGATAGCGATGGCGTAAAAATGTATGCCCATTGGACATTGAGATTATTAGTAAGGCTATTTATAAGTTTATCTATTTTGGGGCCATTCGTATAAGAAGTTACTGTATTGAGAAACTTTTGTATTATCCTAATATCAAGAAGAGTGCTAAACTCGCGAGTGAATAAGCTCGAGCGCGCGGTGTTGATGATGAAGACTGATTGCAATTGACTTGTGTCCATTGACAGGCGTCGTAGCTTCTATTCATAGATAGACGTATTGGGGTATGTTGATGTACAATTGTACGTATACAAAATGGTAATTCAATAAGTTAGTCAACTAATCAAAACGATAAGATATAATCAAATTGATGGTGTCATGATGATGCTGCTCTTGCTCAATGGAGACACACCTTGCACTTCGTGCACAACAGGAGGGATATGCTCAGAAGCGATGCTCGAACACATGTTCGCATCATACATTTGTCAAGTACGTTCAAAATGTTGATGTAAATCTAGACATTTCAATTAGATATTACAGAAACTTTCGAGTTTGCCAGTTTGATATATTGTAATATACACGATTTCGTCATCATTTGGAATTTGTTCTTTGTATTTGGAAATGTGAGCTTACAAATAAATATTTTTCTAAAATGTTAATTCATTAAATCTTTTAGATATTATTTTTAATTGTTTGGAAAAAAAATTGAAGACACCCAAAATATTATTAAAATGAATATTTGCAAAATACATTTAGTACAATAACGAGACACTTGTGCCATCTAGTTTTGATAAAAGTTAGCATTTTTTGGTAGTGGTTAAGTTCAGTGGCTGATGTGGTAACTTTCGACCATTTCACTCCTCCACTCAGTTGGTTTGTTGTGATTGTGCAAACATGAGCACACTCGCAGTACAGTGACTGCATACTCAAGTGAGCTTTTTTGATTGTATACTTGAGCACAGTTAATTTACTTTTGCAACACAAAATGGAACACACAAATGTTCACCCTCTTCTGGCTCTTGTGGAAGACAATCAGAATGGACTCAAATTATTACTCAAAAATTACATTGATTTTACGGTGGAACAACAATTTGACTATTTCAAGAACAGAATTCTCAAGATGATGGAAAATGGACTGATTGATCCTCTGTACGAGGATACAGAAAATGATAATACTAATTTCAGATGGAAAGACGAACAAATCACTTTGCCAACAACACCACTAACCAACTCGATCTACACAGAACCAGTGGTGAGGAAAGGATTCGATGATTTTGGTGGGGAAAATGAAAATGATGAGTTGCAGGAGAATGATATTATGAATTGTGGAGATCTTATCAATGGAATTGGCAACAGTGCTTATGCAAAATACGAAAATGCTTCTGGAGATGATTCAGACACTGAAGTGAATGAAGACGAATATTGCGAGACTCAGCCCAATGCATCATTAGAAAACAATCAAATCAATTCACCAATCGCCCCAGAAGATGATCAAGAAGATGTCAATGACAGAGATGAAATTACTGTAAACACAAACAATTTACAAGAGAGTGATTTGCAAATTCGCACATCAAAGTCAGCAAATAAAGCAAACTCTATAAATAAAGCCAAACTGATGTCCAAAAGAGGAACTCGTCAAAGTACAAGGTCAGACACTAAGATGAAGAACAGTAAAGAATCGATTGCATCAAGCAGTGGACTACATTCGTCGGGTCGTAAACGAATTCCGACGAAAGCTTCTGGCAAGTCAAACAGTGATTCGAAGAATCGCACAAGTGTCAAACGAGCAAGTGATGAATCTAATAAAATTTTGAAGAAGAAAGTTAAACTACAAAACGTTGTGAATGAAGATGAGACTGACGACGATGATGGTATTGATCAATTGAAATGTCAAGCGGTTATTCTCGAATTGCACTGCATCGAGCCTGATTGTTGTCAGATTCTGACTAGTCGTTCATCGTGGGCAAAACATATGAAAAATGTTCACCAGAAAAATACAAAAGATCGATATTACCATCTCGACCGCAATGTTCGACTCAACCATTGGTAAGTCAGATTGTGTTCAATTTTCAGTAAATTATTCACTAATTCATACATTTGCTAACCCCAACACCAGTAACCAGACAGAGTACTTTTGCACCTACCCCAACTGTGATTCTGTTTACAAGTCAAAGAATACGCTCAGAATACATTGGAGAACTTATCACCAACCAGGCAAGTACAAGTGTCCATCGTGTTGTTTTGTAGAAAATTTGTTCTACAAAGTTCTCAACCATCGGTACGCTTCTCATGGTTCGCATGAATGCACTTATCCTGATTGTAAGAAAGTGTTTCTAACAAATTTTCACTTGAAACGACACGAACACGTGCACATCGATGAGAGTCAGTACGAGTGTATCTATGAAAGCTGTGGATTGAGGTATAAATTTGTTAGAGACGCCCTTCGACATGTTCGGTTACAACATTTCAATCTTCCCAGAAGGATCAAAGACCAAAGGGAGAAAAACATTATCGATTCGCGTGACCCGCACGAGTATGTTCGCAATAATTTGGAATGTGAAAATGTTGATGTTTAATTTTTGGAAACGGTATTTTCTATTTTTAAATCCACAATTCCGTTGCTTTGTACCAAATGCTTCTTCCAACAAAACTTATGCTTCATTTAGTTGTATGTTCATTGTAACACACACAAGTGAAATTACATAGTTTTGTTCAAATAAAATTTTGACAGTCAAAGACATTTTGTATGAATAACCTTTCATTTTAATTAAATGAAATAAATACAATACAATTTTGAATCGATTGAACCGAAAACGAAGCTCATTCCAAAAGTAAACAAAAAAGAAGAATGCGTTTTGGTTTAATCGTAAATCTTATAATATAATATCTCATAAGCATGATAATCTTTTACTTAAATATCGTAGTCGTTTTTGGAAGAGAGGGTCCAAAAAGTCGATTTTCTTGATCACGTTATTAAAATACGGCCCCTTTCATGCTCAGCAACTGTCGTTCGTACTCAATATACAGATTCAAATAATCCCAAAAGTAAAAATCATGTCCAAACATTTGTTCGGAAAACTTTCAAAGACATTTTAAAAACGTCTAATTATGCTAAAACAAATCGCAAATTGCCACTCTGTTCAAATATCCATATAAAAATTCAAACATCTTCAAGACGGCACTTCAAGGTCATTAGATTCGATCATTTAGAAATACATATTTTGGGCTTGCCCTGGGTTTACCTTCATGTTCCGTCCCTTAAGAAGCAGCACAGGGGATTATGTCATTATGGGACTCTATTCAATGAATAGTATTCATAGATCTAAAACAATGTTTAAGATTGCCTGACAGTAGAGTTGATGAGTAGAACAGCAAGACATTTTGGTAAGCAAATTGGAGAAATTGCTCCCTTTGCTACTTACTAAATACACCAATGGTTTGATAATCTTCGCCGTTTTATTTAAAATAAAGTTTTTTAGGTTTAAATTTCTCACAAAATGCGTGTGGCGATAATTTTCGAATATGTGAAATTGTAAACAAACACTTGCACACATCTGCACTCCTGTCAAATGGTCCGCATCACTTTTGAGTGTGCTTGCTACTGCGCATCTCCATTGCGCACAGCGGGCGTGCTGGGGAAAGCATGTGCTTGGATGTGTCACACAGGAACACACACAATGTTGACACACTGTCGCCACACATTTCAATACAAAATTTTGGAATTTTTGAAAATTCACTACTCTTATGACCTTTGACTTTTATGACCCCAAATCAATAGTGCACATCTACACCACCGGAGCTCCGTAAACAATGTAAAGCCTTATAGAATCGCAGAACTGGATCCTAAATATTTGTATATCAAGATTCGTATCTTTACGTCCAAGAATATTTGTTCCGTTACTGATTATGTAGTTCATGAATCGGGCTATATTCAAAAACCTAAATCGATTCCGGATGAATCCATGATTCTGTATCCAACTTGGTTTAGCTTTGAAATGCGTGTGTCTGACCACCATCTTTCGATTGAATTTGAGCAGGAACTTGAACAGCACGGCATTGCGCATGCGCATTCAAAGCTAATACTCGACTGGTGGGCAGTGTCTTCGATGGAAAATTTGATTCAACAGGATAAGTGATATCCTGACTTGGATTTGATTCATCACTTGCAGAACAAATCACTTCGAGTGGGAGTTCAATTCATAGATTTAAATTTTGATCTGAGCGGAAATCGACAGGTCGTCGAGCAATTCTGTATCAAATCCACCTATGGGTTGATTGACTTTTCAAAGGCTGACGCATGCGTATTCTTGGTCAATCAGTTGACCTGTCTGATGCATTCACACAAAAAGTTGGACACTTTTGCCTTCTTTGCTTGGATGCACATTCGGGACTTTGAATTTGGTGACACGCAAGTGCAAAAGTATCCAAGTTTGATGACTAATCGATTTCTTGAGACTGTGAACAAAGATCCAAATGCTACCATCATCGCGGAATATGGCTTCAAGTCTCAGAATTTGTCTGTACGATTGACCAACTATTATGCAACACCAATCGAACAGCTTCTAGCGGAACTGATACCAAACGTACTCTCGGTTTCGATTGCGGGCTACTCATGGATACTGCCCTATTCTGCAGGGAGATTCCACAATGCGGGAAATCCACCGGAAGAGCCATACATTCGAATGATACAAGCGCTAACATTCATGCCTGCAATCTCAATAAGCAAAAAACCCTGGAAAATCAGTCATAAAGCTGTGGAAGTCACCAAAAAGTGCCTCCATCTTCATACGGAGCATGCGCAGACGATAATCGAACTGGCTAAAAAGAGGATACAGGATGGATCACCAATAATACGACCCTTATGATACGTAGCACCGGAAGATCTTAAAACGTACTCAATTGGAGATCAATACATGCTGGGAGAGGACATTTTGGTTGCTCCCGTTGTGGTCATGGGTCAAACTGAGCGGACCGTCTACTTAATCACAGGTACTTGGATTGACCAACACGACAAAAGCTATCAAGGACCGGGCGAGTTTATGGTCGCGGCTCCATTGGAGGAGTTGCCGTATTTTAAGCGTAAAATTTGATTAGATTTAACTTTTTTTTAAATTTTACATTTAATGTTTAATTTATTTTTATTTTTTATTTTTAATACAAAATAAATTTTTAATACAAAAAACTTTTTAAAGCAAAATCTTCAATCTCCTTCGACGACTCAGTAGCTTTCCTGGACAATCACATTTTGACGATTGCAATTCTTTTTTGTCGAAATTGGCAGTTGCACTTTCTTCATTGTTGCTGAGAGAGTTGAAGTCAAAGTTGGCCAGAGGCGTGAATAGTCCGAAAGACTGATCCTCATCGTCCTCAACGGGAAAAGCTTTCGCTTGCAACATCAGCAAACAAAATGCAACTAATATGGCAACAATCTATGGGATATATGAAAATTTTGCTCGTATTTGAAAGTAAAGCAGGAATCCAAAAAATGATATTTACTTTTAGCATATTTTTTGTTGTTGTGCTGTTCCTAAACCGAACGTTGAATTGGTTGATTGAATTTGGCACTCAACGCACCTTCCTTTTTATATGAGACATTTTGGCAATAAGATTTTGATCAGTCAGTGTTATGTCATCGATAGCATCAGAAATTAACTTTACCCCACTAAATAAATTTATAAATCGAAATGATCATCATGAAAACACATCTGCAAGGCCACCACCACCACCACCAACATCATCAGGTTTCAGTATTTTTAGAAATGAAAGAGTGTATATATGATAAGAAATCTCAATGTTTTCGCAACAAAAAACAAAAAGTGCCTGGAAGCTTTTTGGTTTCATTGCCAATAGTGCAATGATCGGACTGAGCTTTACGATTAAATGCGTTCGTACATGTATTGATTGGATATACAGTTTAATCGCAATGTTTGATCACGTTTAAGTGTACCATCAAAAATCGAAATTATTTCATTTAAAAAATGCACGCACTAATACTCCTATAGTTACTAACAAACATAAGAAATGTATGGGTTCAAGGAAATTCACGAATACACAGATAATCTGAGATGAGAAAATGATTTAATGACTATTTTTGTTTAAATCGAGTCACCTTGAATAATAATTCTGAAATTAAAAACTTAGTAAAATGCTATAAAATAGACTTATACAATGATAATGATAATCGAATATATGAACAGCTATAGTACTACTAATGTCACACCCGTAGGACATTGTCGATATCCATTCGCAATATACGTGAAACTAGATATACAAAGCAGAGTTTGAGTAATAACCAAAAGCAAAAAGCAAAACAGAAAATATACTTCGATGTAATTAACGAATCCAAAATCCTCGAGAATGACCATCATGTTGGCACTGCTACCGCTACTACTTTCGATGGCGACTCTGGTGAGGAAATGCTAAATACACCAACCAGATTTCTGTTTCTGTAGTATTTTTGGTTTAAGTTTAAATTTTTATTATGTTCATATGTTTGGCATTCAAACAGAAACCCAGAAAAATTCCATTCCATTCTTCATTCAACCCCACAATCCCACAAATGCTCATATTCTTCTTCTTATTTCAACGTGTTCAAATACGAATACAAATACCTTCTTCCTGTCTCACCGCTTCTGACTTTTTTTTGGGTATACGTTTCTTTTTTTTTTCTCCATTCTCCTGTATCTAGCCCATATCTCCTTTTGGGTTGGAATTCGTTTATATATCGCACTAATTCGTAATTCATTTCCCACAGATTATGTCGAGTATCCCCAACTTAGTAGTCTGACTATCAAACGCCAAAAAATGCCAGAACACAACCACATTCAGTAAAGTGAAGTTTTGATTTTAGTGAAATTTATTCTCTATCTGAAACTGTTTCTCTTCCTGTCTAATCCAATTTGAATTTCAAAATGTAAAAAAAAATGAACGTAAAGGATTGCTTGCTATGTGAGCCTGAACAGATAGCGAATACGATAAAATACACTCGTAATTAATTAGATAGATAACGCGGAAAATGGTTGAAATGTGTAATTTGCACTGTTGTAAATTGTAACATATGACAAACTTTGGAAATAATAAACAAATCATTAAATTGTTGCACAAGAAAAAATATATTTTAAATATATAAATGTTATTAAATTCAAATAAGTGAAATATAAACAACTTAAGATTATATCGATTAGAAAACATATTTACAAATTTAGAAAGTTTTCCTGTCATACTGAATTTTAGGAACATGAATTTAAATGAATAATTTTTTGGTAAATTCCCAATGGGGGATTCTCAGGGAGAACTATGAGTGTAACTCTGGCTTCCAACTGCATTTTCCAACAGCTTTATCAATGTATAAATATATTTAATGAAATTCTATAGACGAATTAAGAAAGATAACCCTTATAAAAATTTCAAAGACATACCTTTCAAGTTTAATATGAATTTCAGATCTTTTGAGCAGCCCTTTCAGACACGGTCGAGCAAACTATGATTATAAAATAAAATATTAAAACGCACAAAAAATCTGAAGTATTTATTGATTAATAATAGAAAAATACAATTACAAATTCAGGTTTAATCTAGAAAATTGAGTTGAAATATTTTCGGCATTCAAGAAATACTCGGGATTGGTCAGTGTTTCAATGTAGAACATCTCCGGCTGGTTACGATCCTTCAGTGCCAAATACATTTGTTCAATCAACTGCTTGAATTGTTGCATTCTCTCTTCGGTGCATATTTTGCTCGCGGACGGGGTATGGACCAGATAAGGACCCGAAACACAAATCCCCGGACTCAGTTCGCACTTGTGCGTCCGAGCGTACTCTTCCTTTTGTCGTGCAATGCCATCGTACGGACAGATCACTTGAGTGGAGAAATCAAAATTGTGATAAAATTCAAAAAATTCAAAAAATCATCCAATTTTCAATACGCCCATTCCTGCCAAAATAGTCAAATTTACTTTGGCCGAATAAGTTCGATCAGAGAAAAAATGTGATTTTGAAACATCAGATCCCTTGTAGTGAGCGTAATCTTCTGTCAATTTTTCAATAGTCGGAAATGGAGCTTTGGAATACTTGTACGACATTTGTTCAAGGAAAAACACCATCATAAAACCAAATTCCAAATTGTTCAAAAAACAAAGTGCGATCCAAAAGTGAATTTTGACGTGCCCAGTAAAAGAGATGACCCATAAATACGTCAAAACGGCCCAATTCCGAGAAAAAATCAAAGATCTGGTAGATAGATGTTATGAAAACATTTTCACTAATTAGGAAAGAAACAAATTTGAAATGTTCAAATTCTTTGTATAATGACGCATCAAAATGGAGCGTAATTCTGTTGAGACCAATGTCAAGAAAAATTCCATAATTTACAGCAAAATGTTTTCGTGCTGCTGAAATGGCCATAATCATGGTTGACCTCTCAGTACAGGGAAAGTGGGCCCCTTTGAAGGAGAAATTCCAAAGGAAACGTTCGCCAACCATTGCTTGGAATTGATTTCGAGAGATTTCGAATTCAACCATGGCATCAGATTGAAGTACAGTTGTGACGCAAAGCTTAAGTTCCATCTCAAAAAAATACTTAAATTGCGCAAAAGAGGGAAATGCATTCTCGTAGTACAAAGAGCCGTCTGTCGAGGTGATTTTTTGTTGATTTTTGATGAAATTATGAATTTTCCTAAAAATAGAAAATATTTATTAAATAATTTAGTTATACTACTCAAACAAACATAACCTAACCTCAGCCAACTTTAGTGACAAGCAAACCTAACCTAACCTCACCCAACTTTAGTGACAAACAAACCTAACCTAACCTCACCCAACTTTAGTGACAAACAAACCTAACCTAACCTCACCCAACTTTAGTGACAAACAAACCTAACCTAACCTCACCCAACTTTAGTGACAAACAAACCTAACCTAACCTCACCCAACTTTAGTGACAAACAAACCTAACCTAACCTCACCCAACTTTAGTGACAAACAAACCTAACCTAACCTCACCCAACTTTAGTGACAAACAAACCTAACCTAACCTCACCCAATTTTAGTGACAAACAAACATAACCTAACCTCACCCAACTTTAGTGACAAACAAACCTAATTTAACCTCACCCAACTTTAGTGACAAACAAACCTAATTTAACCTCACCCAACTTTAGTGACAAACAAACCTAACCTAACCTCACCCAACTTTAGTGACAAACAAACCTAACCTAACCTCACCCAACTTTAGTGACAAACAAACCTAACCTAACCTCACCCAACTTTAGTGACAAACAAACCTAACCTAACCTCACCCAACTTTAGTGACAAACAAACCTAATTTAACCTCACCCAACTTTAGTGACAAACAAACCTAACCTAACCTCACCCAACTTTAGTGACAAACAAACCTAACCTAACCTCACCCAACTTTAGTGACAAACAAACCTAACCTAACCTCACCCAACTTTAGTGACAAGCAAACCTAACCTAACCTCAACCAACTTTAGTGACAAACAAACCTAACCTAACCTCACCCAACTTTAGTGACAAGCAAACCTAACCTAACCTCACCCAACTTTAGTGACAAACAAACCTAATTTAACCTCACCCAACTTTAGTGACAAACAAACCTAACCTAACCTCACCCAACTTTAGTGACAAACAAACCTAACCTAACCTCACCCAACTTTAGTGACAAACAAACCTAACCTAACCTCACCCAACTTTAGTGACAAACAAACATAACCTAACCTCACCCAATTTTAGTGACAAACAAACCTAACAAATACAAAAATGTTGCTCATACCATGGATCATCCTCTGGCTCGTAAGTTGCAATTTTGAAATCAAAATTTCGTTTGGCTGGAAATCGACGGCTGCTCAACTGATTGGCGACGCAAAGTGAACGGTGCAATTTCAAATAATCATCAGGATAAAGTTGCAATATCTTAAAGAGCAAAATGGAATAGTTGCGGAGCATTTGAGCGTTGTAGAGTTGTGACTCGACACACCAGTCCCAGAATCGTTGACCATAGCAAACATAGTTGACACGGTTTCGCAACACTTCCCAGCGTGCCTTGTGGTCTGCTGGTTGTAATTGTTGAAATTTTGTGTGCACATTTGCGAAATATTCAATAACCAAATAATTGAGATAATCCACCTGTTCACGAGTGTACCTCTGCTTGATGGTGCAAATGTCGTCGGTAGTGCCCAAAAGATCTTCACGAAATTGGTTTTGCAATTCGATGCTGCTGCTTGTGTTGTTGTGGTAGTCAGTTAGGGGCGGTGCCATCACTTTGGGAACGTTCAGCTGGGCCAGCTCTCCCAGATAGACAGATAGTCGTCCATATTCTCTTTGGGTGAAAGGATTTTCTGGTGGGCTCACACTCGAGTCTTGAGGCTGGCGATGATGATGATGATGGTTCGATTTCTTTTCGTTGTGTGAATCTGACATTTTGAAATAAGAGGTTTATACTTTTGAAGTGAGGTAGAACACTTTTGTTGGTGAAAGCAAACACAGGCACAAGCGAGAACGACAACACAAAAGACTGAAGAAAGTACGCTCGCACACACACACACAGCATGACCAAACTGGGCTCGCGGTGGAGGAGAGTGAGCGATGACGGCAATGTCAGTGATAAGACGCCTCCACCTCACTACTATAGTGTGTCACTAGTGATAAGAGTCCAGTGCCGAGTTAGAGCAAAAAGAGAGGAGAGATGAGAGAGTAGATTAAATTACATTCATTAAATCATCAAACAAACAAAAAACATTCAAATATTTTAATAGTCAACTCTTTCACACCCACACAGAATTCACTTCAAGCTTCCGCAATCTGTTTGATCCAATCGAGATAGTTAGCCACCTTGGTGAATCCAGCCGGAGCTTTGCCACATTCGCCAAACAGAATGCTGCTCAATCCATACAGGAGGTACGTGTTGGGCATGTCCTTGGGTGGACAAACCAGTGGACCACCCGAATCACCAAAACAGGTGCCTTTCGGCTTGTCCCAGTATCCGGCACAGAGCAGACTCGGTCGGCCACCATTCTTGCACGAAATGATCGGTAGATCGACTTGCTGAAGAACACCTTTGGTGTCCTTGCCCGGTTCGGTGCCACCCCAACCAAGAGCCACACATTTGGTACCTTCGGGTTCGGTGTTCGGGTTCGGTAGACAGATCTTACCGATTTGACCTTTAACTTTCTTGAAATCAATCTTTCGACTCAGTTTGACGAGTGCAATGTCGTTCAAGACATTCTTCTGATTGTACTGCGGATGAAGGATGTACTTGCTCAGCTGATAGACGGAACTGTTGTCCAGTGGTGCCAACTGGGCCTGTCCAAGAGCCATAAAGCGATCCTTTGGGTTGGCGCCCCCGTCGCCAATACAGTGAGCCGCCGTGATGATGGTGTCATCGTTCAGTACCGCTGCGCCACAGCCGTGAACTTGACCATCCGTGACACGGAACGATGCCATGAAGGGCCACTTCTCAATGCTCGCGTTCATTCCGTTCTAAATGTGGGGCGTGACAACCACTGGTTCATCATCATCATCAGAGCCACAGGTCTTGAGGATCCAACTTGAACACGAGAGCACAAACAGATAGAAAACTAGAAACTTGAACATTACAAACTTTAGAAATAAGCGAATGAGTAAAGTTTGAGTTAAGTTTTCTACATTCAGATTTATAGATTGAAATACGAAATTGAACTTTTTTTATTCGAATAAGAACAAAAAACGTTAAAAATATTTTATTAGTTAACACTTTTAAATTCGCACAGGAGTGCTTCAAGTTTCATAATTATCATAACAAAAATATATATAATTCCTAATTAAAAATTTTAATTTTGTTTTATTTTAATAAATTAACGCCCAGAATTATCACCATTTTTTCATACGAATTAGTCGGTAAAAATATTCAATTTGAAATAGTAGTAAGAGTAATTCTTTTCGACAATATATACTTTGACTGTTCGAGAATCAGTTCATTCTATACTATTTCGTCTACTGGTCGGTGTGCATTCTGCTGCTGTGCTGTGCTATAGCAGTATACTGCTCGGTGCATGCTTTCACAATTTGTCACTAATGTACATCTTTACCGGCTTTCTAGTGTGGCTACTTATTATTTGAATCGAAATCACAGTGCGGCACTCTGGCCAGCCCTTTTGATTTTCAGTGCTTTGATGGTTTTGGACATTACTTTTGTGATTGATAATTATTATATTTATTATTAATGTAATAATTTTTTTAAAAATTGGGTGACACAAATCCAAAACAAAAACAAAATCTCAATCTGATAAATAGTGTATTTTTATATTACTAAACACAAAACATTAAAAACAATTGATAATTTATTAAATCGTTTAATAAAAAAACAAATAAAAACTTAGTAAAACAGTAAAATGTCGAACCAATCACTTTTCAACTTTTCAATCTTGCGAATGGTAGATGTGATTCAACTTGGGACATTGCGAAAAGGGAGACAAAATTGTGTGAAACTCTCAGCTTCGAAAGTGGCTCGGCACTGTCTCGAGTATTGGAGATTGTCAATTCAAACACTTGAACGTTTGGAAACAATCGTGAGCACAATAGTCGGATTCAAAGAGGACAGGTAACTTCAAAGTGGTGCGGATTGTGCGCACACGAACTGAAGCAAGTTGAGGTGTCAAATCATCGCAAGTTTCAGATTGAGAAAACAGTCCTGGGTAGTACTAACTCAGATTGAGGTGAGTCAACTGTTTTAGATGTCTTCAGTTCGTCGATGGACAACTTCCCAGGAGCCAAGAAGAATTTCGTTATTGAAGGAAACGATCGAGCCAGGTCACTGACTTTGGTGAAATTCAAAATTCTAGCCACACTGACTGGCAGAAAGTCAATTTTGTGGGCTAGATGAGGAGAACGCGGCAATTCATCTTCAAACAGCTTGCACACCAAACCAATTTTCGTCAAGTTATCATTGGGCACAGCATGGCACTGCAAAGATTGCTCAATAAAATCCAAATAGTCGTCCGATTTGAAGTAAAATTCACGTAAACCAAGTATTGGGAAATCGATTGAATTGAGGGTGGCAGGATCGTAGAATCGATTAAGATTAGTCAATTTGATTTGTTTCAACAAATAATCAAAACAAGCGTCCGAGTCCAAGGTGAGATGCTCCAGCGATTGCATCGAATTGATTACTTCCACCAGGTTGAAAAATTCATAAATAACTTGTGCAACCATCAACGAGCGACTTTGAGAATCTTTATAGAATTTAAGATACATTTTTAAAGATTTGAGTGTAGTAGACCACCTTGCTAGTTGGAGCGTCAGACTGAGAAGACGCTGTCCTGGTGCCAATTTGAAGGCAATCTCGAGTTTAGTAATGTCAAGAAAGATGTTCGACAGTTTGGCGAAACCATCCACCGTAAAGGAACGAACAATGGCGAGATGATGGTGGCCGTCCAAATGTTGTGGTGGATACATTCGAGTGCCATCATCGTTGAGCAAAAGATCACGATACTTGTGGGTGAAGGACGAGCCGGTGATGAGCTGGTGAGCGTCGGCTGGACCAATCAACAGGGTGAGGCAGCAAACTTGCTCGCACGACTTTGTCTGATAGTACTTCCATAGGGAACAGACACGAGCCACCACCAGTATTCGATGCTGAAGTGGTACTCTCGAGAAGATGCGACGCAGTACGAGATCGGGTAAGGGGGCGTACTTTAATCACGTGATCAAGGGTTGTAGGGAAGGGGGTTTGGCAAATGATCACACATTGATCACGAAAAAAGTGAGGGGGTCAGATCAAATCCAAGTCATCTTTTAAAGGAAAATTTTCTTTAAAAATAGAAATAATTTTGCCCCTGCTTTCGAAAAATTTTGTGACGATCTGCGAGGACATATCGATGAGTCTATTCGAATCATCATAGTCTCCGATTATGAAGACGACACTGACATACTAACATGATTTGACAGTATGATCATTAATGATTTGGTTTTGTTCTTATTTAAATGTCAATTTTGATTTAAATTTATATGACAATCTTTAAAACGGCTTATTTATTGGAATGGGTAGAAATACGGCTTGATCAAAAAGTGTATGTCTAGGGGGGCTGGCCTTTGATCACGACCTGATCACATGGGGGATGGGAGAGTTCAAAAAGTCGATTTACTTGATCACGTGATTAAAGTACGTCCCCTAAAGTGTTGATGTGCATCGTGGGGAAAGAGCGAAGAAAAGTGAAGACAGACGAGTGACACCAACAAACGGACCAACGAACAAACGGACAAGCAGACACACAGACACCAAATGACAAAAGAGACAGGACAGTGCGGCCTTTTATAAGCCACAGAAAGCCAACACACAACACTCATCTCAGTAAGCCAACCGACTAACAGCACCAGTAGTGCTTGCATCGGGAGATTACCCGATTGAAGATTTTCGGGAAATTTCCCGATTTTCGGGAACGGGTAATTACCCGACGTTAAAATTTCTATCGGGTCGGGTAATTTCCCGACCCGGTATCGGGAAATTTTGAATTCTCAGTTGCTTCACATTCAAACTCATTTTGAGTAAAGGAGAGGGAGAGTGGGAAGCTTAAGCTTAAGCTTATAAGTGGCCACATGTGAAGACGAGACGAACGAAAGCTGCGTTTGACCGCTGACTGTTTTCACTGACTTATTTCATGTTGGCTAAGTAGTAGCTGTTGTTCACCTGAGAAGCTGAATCGACAGTGCAGAAGGCAAACCAAGGTGAAAGCGACACATAGATTAATTACCAACTAACTAGAAAACACTTTGAGGCAATAAAACAAACAATAGCTTTACTTTACAGTAGACAAACAGACCAAGCCAAGTCAGTCTTTAAGTGCCAAAGGAATCGAGGCAAAACATTCTGAGAATTGACCAAGGACAAATAAACAAAAGATCAAATCGATTGAAGAAAAGGTAACTGACCCAAAGAAGTACCATAGGCCTACAGCCAATTCATTTCTCAATGACACTACCCACTGGTAGTACCCAGTGTCTTTGCAAAAGTAATTGCCGTCCTCGAGCCAATTCATCAAGCTGTTGAACTTTTTGTCTGTTGAAATTGCTCGGTATGACTGGTTCGACCGATGAGTTGAACTAGCGATTAGTCACTGCCACAACTTCGAAGTAAAGCACTTGTCGATGACTGTCACCAAGCATTGGTCAACGATCATCACTACGGTATATAAGCCATCATCTTAGTATTGCTATTTGGTTCAGTTGGACTAACTAATGGCATACTGTTATTTTGTATGTCTGCAGCGTTGTGCCGTTTGACTCGCACTAACTTTGTCCTTTTCCTGTCCCCACTTAGGTTCGTTGACAATCATCTATTTTACCTTGTTTGCGTGGTCCTATGTGTTGCTACTGAGAAGACTAATTCCATCTTTCTTTGTATATTATTTCCTTTTGTATTCCCTATCTATTTGTCAATAAATCTAGTGATTTTTAGCAGATTATGAGACTTATACTTGTCTTCTGTCTGGAATGATCTAAGATTTGACTATTCCCACTCACCATCACGTCCCGTTAGGAAGTCTATTTCCACCCTGTGTGTCTTTTGTGCGTCTTCACAGTGACTTTCACTTTTCACTACTTGTCTGTCTGTTAGTGTGAGCAAGCGTGTGCACGCGTGCAGGCAGTCAGCACAACTTCCTCGTGAACTGTTTCGTTGTGTGTTGCTCTGTCATATTTCATCATCTCGCTCCTTCTAAATTGGGTCTCGACCCTTAAGGACTCAAGTTTTGAATTTACTCTTCTTTGTTTGGATCTCGATCCTCGAAGCTCTCCTGAAGTCGTATGATTCCTTCATGAGTGGTAAAGAAGAAGAAAACGCGGAAGACAAGAATCTCGGTGAACTAAAGGCTGAAGATATCAAGGACGAGGACGAAGACATTTTCCAGGATACAGTTGACGACAACTTAGATCCTTCTAAATTGGTGGCTAAAGAGGGTGAAGTCAAGCCTCCGATTATTTCGAATCCTATAAACTCTGGAACGAGTGGTGTTGAGTCTGTTTCTATTTCTACGCCTCAATCCACGGCATCGTTCAACATGGCGGTCAACCTACCCGGTATCAACTTAGTCAAGTTGAACAAGAAAAATTGGCCTACATGGAAAAGCCAACTAACTGGCTTGCTCGGTATTCTTGGTGCTGGTAAAGCGATCACAGAAGATCTACTGTTGGCGACCACCAAAGATGAACACAACAATGGCATAGCAAAGTTATATATTACTATGTACATTGAGGAAGAAAGCCTGAGAAGGATGGTTATGGACCTTGACTCTGCTTTCGAAATGTTCAAGAAACTCGCGGAACGTTTTGAGAAACGCGATTTATTGGGTGCTCAGCGGATACGACAAAAGATTACGATGATCAAGTTCAATGACCCAGCCCGGACCGAGGAAACACTGAACAAACTTGAAGAAGAGGTTAGTCTACTTTGCCTCAAAACTACAGTCTCTGATGAAGAGAAGTTCAATATATTTGTCTCTGCTATCATGACTGAGAAGTTTGCTCCAGTGGTATGTCATGCTGAGGATATGACTGGGACTAAAGCTGATTTGGCCAAGTTACGAAATATTATTATTCGTCATGGTGCGTCAATGTCCAGCTTTAATCGTGTCAATGAAATTCAGCACGTGAAGACGAAACGTACTGGTGGTAAAAGGTGCTTCAAGTGCAATAAGGAGGGTCATTTTAAATATGATTGCCCGGAGTTGAAAGAATCAACAACGCCAGAAGCCAAGCCAGCCGTAAAGTCTCAAGCAAAATCGAATCCCAAGTTTCAACGACGTGACATGGGAAGAGGTCGTTCGATTAAGACGATCAAGTTACCTGCAGATGTGAAGCCAATAAAGAAATTTACTATAGCTAACGTGTCAACTTCACATTCTGAGCAGAAAGCAAGATTTGTACTGGACAACGGAGCCACGGATCATTTCGTGAAAGATGCGGAATTATTGACTGACATTCACCAAGTTGAACCATTGGCTGTCGCTGGTATTTGCAAGGATAGTAACGCTACTTACTACTCAAATGTGTGCGGCACTGTGAGTATCAAGGTGAAGGATGGCTCATGCTTTAGTTTCCAGGCCTATCTAGTCCCCGAGTTGGACGAGAACTATTTTTCTCTAAGTACGTTTGGTGATGAAGAAAACAAAGACGCGCATGTTTACATCAACTCTGGCATGTGCAAAGTGGAGTTTGAGGATACCATAATCTGCATTGCTCCATTGGTGGAACGTTCTCACATCACTGAATTTACGGTTGTCCATTTACCTATGAAGGAGTTGTCCTCTACGGATGAAGTCAATGGTGAACCAAATACTGGTTACATTCGGACCTTGTTACACCAGAAGCTCGGTCACTATGGCATCGACCGAATTAATCAAACCGCAAAATTGTTAGGTATGGAACCCGATACCAATCAAACTGATTGCGAAACGTGTATTATTAACAAGTTTCCTGCACCCGACTTCAAGCCTAACTCCAATCCTGCTAAAGAAGTACTTGAGTGTGTGCATTCAGATTTAGCCGGTAATATGGATGAATCACTCAATGAACACAAGTACTACATGACTTTAATCGACGAATATTCTCGGTACTGTCAAGTCTATTTGCTCAAAGCCAAGTCTGATGCCGCAGAAGCATTCATCAATTATGTGAACTGGGCTGAACGCCAGACTGGTAAGAAGCTGAAACGCCTCAAGTCTGACAATGGAGGAGAGTATGTCAATGGATTGCTCAAGGATTATTTTGCTGCAAACGGAATTGAACACACCTTCTCATCGCCCTATTGTCCACAAACAAATGGTTTGGCTGAACGCAAGAACCGTACATTAAAAGACTCTGCTACTGCTATGATGAACGCAGCTAATGTTCCGAAACCTTACTGGTCTTTTGCCATTCGGTACTCTAACTACACTGGTAATCGCCTCATTTCAACTGTTACCAACAAAATTCCGTACCAAGTGTTTACTGGCAAGAAACCTAGCCTCAGTAAGAATAAAGTGTTTGGCTGCAAGGCGTTCGTCGGCAAGCACAATCGTCAGAAAGTTTCCTCGTTCGAATCGAAACGTAACGAAGGAATGTTCCTGGGAGTAACCGAAGATCAACAACGCTATATCGCTTACGACTTCGTGGAAAATCAAATTGACGTACACAGGAACATGCATTTTCTGGAAGATCAGTTCCCGTACAAGGATGGCAAATATATTCATGACTTTGCCTTCAATGATTTCTTTGATGACGATACAAGAGCCATCACTACTGGTACAGCGAACGTGATTCTACCTTTCCAGCAAACTGGCCGTTGTATTAGTGAAACTTCAGAAACATCTTCAGTTGCGGAGGAGCCGGAATTGGAAACTGCGAATAATCAAGTAGACGATCAATCTAGTCAAGAACAGCTGATCACGGATCAAAGTGATTCAACTCGACCAGTGACGCCTCAACCGGAAACGCCTAAACGGTATCCAGCCCGTACTACGCGTGGAGTCAAGCCTTCTCGTCTGATTGATGAAGTACAAAAGATTAGAGCTATTCGCAAAATCGGAATTCCAGCTACATCTTCCGAAGCTCTGAGTGGAGATGACAAAGAATCGTGGTCTAAAGCGATGCAAGCTGAAGCAGAATCACTCAAACAACACGAAGTTTACAAACGTATTCCGGAGAAGGATGTTGAGAAGAATATTCTTGGAACTCGTTGGGTTTACGACATTAAACGAGATCAAGCGAACCGTATCGTCAGGCACAAGGCAAGACTAGTTGTGAAGGGCTACGATCAAATTCCGGACCTAGACTTTTCGGAAACTTATGCTCCTGTTGGTCGGAACGCCACTTTTCGCCTATTACTAACTCTCGCTGCATCTCAGAACTATCACGTGGGACACTTCGATGTCTCAACAGCATTTCTTCATAGTGAAGTAGATCATGAAATCTACGTGAGACCACCGCCCGAATTGGAAGAAGAGGGTTATGTTTGGCACTTAAAGCGCTCCCTCTATGGTCTAAAGCAAGGTTCACGAAATTGGTATCTACACTTGAAGGATGTACTCAAAGATTGTGACCTAACCCAATCTGACGCTGATTACGGCCTATTCTACAATACGAAGAAGAAGATTTATGTCCTGATATATGTGGACGACATCTTAGTCATTTGCCCAAGTGAAAAATGTGCAAAGGAATTGTTTGAACAATTGAAGAGCAAACTCGACATCAAGAACCTCGGTTCAGTGATCAAATTTCTCGGATGGCAGGTCGAGCGCCGTAACAACAACTTTGAAGTTCACCAATCGAACTATATCGATGGCGTAACCGAAAGATACAATTTGGTGGATTGCAAGCCGCAAAGCATTCCGTTGAATGACTTCAAATTAAATGATGCCCACCAACCTATCGATTACAACTTACCTGTACGTGGTATAGTTGGTTGCTTACAATATCTAGCTTACAAGAGTAGACCGGACATTACTGCCACAGTCCAGTTCCTATCGTGTCATATGCACGAGCCTACCCAAGCTCTATTTACTGCATGCAAGAATGTAGTACGTTACCTGAACACTACAAAACATTATCGCCTCATCTTTGGAAAGAATTCGAATGAGAATAAAGTGGAACTCTATACCGACGCCTCGTTTGGAGTTACTTCTATTACTGGTGCTTTACTCCAATGGTATGGATCTCCGATTATATGGTTCTCAAGGCGACAGACACAAAGCCCTACATCAACAGCCGAAAGCGAATCCTATGCGCTGTGCGATGGTTTGAAGGAGCTATCATGGATAACTCAACTAATGTTTGATCTCGACATCAAGTCTAAGTCGTTCGCTTATTGTGACAATAAAGCCTCAGTTCGTATGATGAAGCATGGCCCGACTAATGCAACGAAGCATTTAGAAATCAGCTGGTCAGCTATTGCCCGATTCCTACTTGTCACAGAAGCCGAACTCAAGTATCTACCCAAGGGTGAGATGCTCGCTGATGTCCTCACCAAGTCTCTGGCCCGTTCATCTATCGGCCGCGGAGGAGTGTTGAAATTGCTCGGTATGACTGGTTCGACCGATGAGTTGAACTAACGATTAGTCACTGCCACAACTTCGAAGTAAAGCACTTGTCGATGACTGTCACCAAGCATTGGTCAACGATCATCACTACGGTATATAAGCCATCATCTTAGTATTGCTATTTGGTTCAGTTGGACTAACTAATGGCATACTGTTATTTTGTATGTCTGCAGCGTTGTGCCGTTTGACTCGCACTAACTTTGTCCTTTTCCTGTCCCCACTTAGGTTCGTTGACAATCATCTATTTTACCTTGTTTGCGTGGTCCTTTGTGTTGCCACTGAGAAGACTAATTCCATCTTTCTTTGTATATTATTTCCTTTTGTATTCCCTATCTACTTGTCAATAAATCTAGTGATTTTTAGCATTGTCTGTTCAAAAGGCAGATTTGAGATTAATACAAGTTGTGATCGATTCTGTCCTTGAGATACTAACTAACTCAACTAACGCCTATGGCGAGAAACTTTATCAAAGCATAAAGCTGAAATTGTCAATCTGCAATCAACAGATTCAAACTATTTTTAAGCTAAGCTAACGTGCATTTTCTTTCGCCGGACAAATTGTGACAAAATTCCGATGCTCTCTAAGCGACCCATCAGTTGATGCTATTTGTTTTGTTTGGCACTACTATCATAAAATTTTGAAGCAAGAAAAGGGAAAGAAAGAAAATGCTAATCCAAAACCAGAACCAGTTATTCCCGGATTTGATTACACTTATGAGGATTATCTATTAGCTGATAATAATAAAAATGAATATTTGTGATCTATTTTCATTGAATCGATTCAATAAAATAATCAATTAATTAATATAATAAGTTATTTTAGTGTAGTTTCTATTTATAACTAAATTTCCCGAAAACATCGGGAAAACTCCCGATGTCATCGGAAACCGTTCCCGATTATCGGGAAATTCCCGTTCCCGACCCGATGCAAGCACTAAGCACCAGTCAAATGATGAACTCACACTCACTCATATGTGAGCTTGGATGAGTAACAGAAGCAGTGCTGCTCTTATCAGTTTGTTCATTTAAATCAAACTTTTATATAATTATTTTTTCAATCTTTAACTTTTCCCAGGTAATCCTCATTTCAAATGTCGATTGTGTTTCGTGCAAATGGAAACGAGGCTTCTTCAATTTGCTTGTTGCAACAGTTTAATTCTTTGTAACGATTGTTTGTTACAATTTCGAGCATGTCCAAGGTGCAAACGCTGCACTAATTAAATTTTTATTTCGACATAAAAATTTGTTTTCAAACCGAGGTAGAGAATGTGCTTTTCGGCTTGGGCGCATCCAATTGCAGCACGAGAAAACAAGCAAATAGAAAACACGAAACTGGTGTCGAAATATGGCAAACTTCAGAAATAAAAAATGTGAATTTAATACTTTAGATAATGAGTAAAGAGTAAAAAAGTAATTTTTAATAATCAACTCAACTTCATACCATTCAGAAGACCAGAAGGCATTTTCTGAATCCATTTCAAAAATTGCGCAACTTCTGTGAATCCAACCGGAGGTTTGCCACATTCGTCGAACAGAATGGCGCTCAGTCCATACAGAAGGTACGTGTTGGGCTTGTTTTTGGGTGGACAAACTAGTGGGCCACCCGAATCGCCAAAACAGATGCCATCAGGCTTGTCTTTGTATCCGGCACAGAGAATACGTGATCGTGCGGAATTTCACTTAACCAACGGTAGCTTGACTTGCTGTAGAACACCTTTGGTGTCCTTGTTCGGTTCGGCGTAACCCCAACCAAGCGCCACACAGTTGGAACCATCGGGTTTAGTGTCCAGACTCGGTAGGCAGATTTTACCGATTCGACCATTCGCGCTCTTGAAATCAATCTTGCGGCTCAGTTTGATCAGTGCAATGTCATCGCCCGACTGGTTGACATACTGTGGGTGGATGATGAACTTTCTTGGTATATAGATTGAACTGTTGTCCACCGGATCGAGGGTGTCCTGTCCCAGGTACAGAAAGCGCGGTTTGTCGTCCTCGCCATTGGCGCCTTGAAGACAGTGAGCCGCCGTGATGGCCGTGTCATCATTCAGTACCACTGCGCCACAGCTGTGTAACTGCACGGAATCGTTACCACGGATCGATGCCATGAAGGGCCACTTGGCAATGTTCGCGTTCTCTCCGTTCCAAATGTGGGGCGTGGCAACCACCGGTTCATCATAAGAGCCTTGGGTCTTGTGAATCCAATTGGAGCACGAGAGCACAAACAAATAGAAAACAAGAAACTTAAACATGAATAACAAAAAATGCACAAACATTCAAAAAGCGGATTCAGGATAAACTTGCTCACATTGTACACCGAGTCCTTGTCCACTGGATCCCAGGTCTTGGTCTGTCCCAGGTAGAGATAAACTTTCCTGTGAGTTTTATTCTTGTGAAGGAGACAGTGAGCCGCCGTGATCACAGTGTCATCATTCAGTACAGACGCACCACAAAGATGGCCAGTCTTGCTGTCGTTGAGCCGGATTTCTGCCATAAAGGGCCACTTGCCCTCGGGCACTTCTTTACCGGACCAGATTTGGGGGCCCACCGGTTGAGAGTCTTGGGCGCTGGTCCAATTGGAACACGAAAAGAGCATAAGCAGAGGGAAAACTAGAAGAAACATGACAAACTCGAAAGAAGGAAAAATCGAATAGCAAATATGAGTTTGGTTTTAAGGTTTTTTGGTCAAGAGAAAACATGAGATCTTTCTCGAAAATTCCGTTTTCTACTACTTATTTCCAACTTTAAAACAAGTTCTTTAAACTTTTAGTTCGTTTTATTATTCACAAATCGTCATTTTCGTGTTTCTGTTCGATCTTTCAAGTCATGTTGGCCTTCTTCCTCTTTCAGGTCTTGTTAGCATCACCTCAGCTAAAGAACCCGTCTCTTCTGACACTCAACTCCACAACACCGTGGGCAAAGCCCAGAATCTCATCTCTATCGCAAAGCTCACTATCAGTATCCCGACTCGCAATTTTATCAAACAGTTCGCCCTGACAGATGACGTGGAACTCAATCTTGGTCGACCCGATCTGGCTTAAGTCCGTGAGGTACAGTCAATATTGTCCAAACTGGTAGCTGCGGAAACCAAGTGGAACCGTACGAACACGGACACTTCAAGTCGGATTCGATGGGACAAGATCCAGGGAATGGTGAAGCAGCTAGCGAATGTACTCAGGTCGTGGCCGGGTATTCTCAACTTGGTCGTGGCCGAACTTAATCCTACTGTTTGACATATTAAATCATTTTGACCAAATCTAAGTTGTGCTCATTTTCTGTGCAAACGTACTTTGTGGAGGGACAAGATGGCTTAAATTGAAAACTTGATTTACGAACTTGATGGTGCTTCTTTTGCACCACGGACTTTGATCACCTGGACCTGTCACTTGGTATCCCATGGTAGAGGTAGGTAGGTGAATAAATGAGAATATTCTCGAGTGGTTTTAATAATTAAATTAATTAAATTTTTTAATTGTATTTGAGCGCAATTAATTTCAATAGAAAATTATTTGATCATAATTTTACATTGATTAAACAATATTGTTTGAAATCAACTTGTAGGAAATCATCATAATTTTAAAGTACAACATTAAATACTAAAAAGTCAAATTAAATAATTAAATTTTTTTAAATTTTTTCTTACCTTGGCAAAAGCATTCAGCGTCACGAGTCCACAATTGCCATAATTGAACCCATATCGATTGTTGGTGTGCAGTGCACAAATGTCATTGGCCAACACAAATCGAGTTTGAAGTTGACCAACTCGATGCTGATTGGCCACCATTGAACTGTGAAGTAGAAGTGATGGTCGATGAATTCGTTTGGTGCAATATGAAAGTGCGAGATGAAGTACAAAGATTAACATGCTTATGTAAGAAATTCCACCTAGTACAAATATTCTGCCTATACCAGACACGTAGCCCAACAATATCCACACTGAGTAAATGACATTGACTGGACAGAGCACTAGTAAAGAGGCTAGAAATGGACTTTTATACATTCGATTTATAGCAAACAAAAATGTCAAAGTTTTGATATTCTCTACACGAAAGAGATTGTAACCAAATGAGCTGAATTTTCTGGTAGATTTACACAATTGCACCAAAAGACAATAGACTTGTTTGCACTTCAAACTATGCATCAACAACAGCACCGAAAATGTACAAAAAAGTCAATGCTAAAATGAAACTTAAATTGTAGAATAATAAACACAATCCAATTGAAGACAAAATGTAAATGAAAGATGAAGTTGCGCACCAAAGCAGAGAGTGGGAAAAGATTTCATCTCGATTCAAATACAAAATGTACAAATAATAAATTTGTGATGCTAGTACGATTCCAGCTATTAACAAAAAAAATATTTAAAACTGTAAATTCAATAAAACATACTCAACATCAAATTGAAACACGGAAATACGATCAAAATACGAAGAAAGAATTTACGAATTTTGCCACAAATATTTCCGATCTCATTTTGTTGCAAAAAAGAACGAACCATCTCCCCGAATCGCAACACCATAAATTGATTTCATGAGCGAATAATTTGGTCTAATGAACATTGCATTGTTCGTGTACACGATCATAAATGTCCCAATCGCAGGTAGTAGATTGACACTCCACTGGGGAATCAGAAAATAATAGACATCATAGTGGATTGCATATTGTAGTTCGGTGAAATTGATTCCGCAAATTACGAGATAGAAAAAGTGTGCACATTTGAGTAGTAAAAGTAGGTTAACCACACGAACAATATTCTTGTTGACACAAATTTGCTGAATCAAATGATAATAATTTTTGAACAAACCCAGAGATACAATTCGATTGAGAATTGTCTTGAGTATTGGTTTCATTTTCAACAAATTTTTTTAGTGCGAATTTTTAATTTCAAATTTAAAACATTTTAAAATAAGAATATTTAAAATTAATAATTTAATAAACTCAAGTTTTCATTTGGAATAATTATATTTTCTGAAAATTATTTGGAAAATTATATGGAAAATTATATTATCACAATTTCAAATTTAAATATTTAATTGACTTTGAAATACAATAAAATAATGATAATTAGTTTCGATTTTCTAGACTTTCAATTTGGAATTAGATATAAATTTTCTTGAGCACAAAAAGTATTTTACTCGTCTTCTCATCTGAATCTAAATCTACAGTTGCTTTAAAATGTTTAAAATGTGCAAATTAATCAAAAGTCACAGGACAATAAAATATACAATTAATTATTTTAATTTACAAACCAAGAGTACAAAATTTAAATACAAAAAAAGAATTCATTAATTTGCCTGAGAAATTAATCTTGATGAAACGTAGACATATTTGAAAGCTTAATTAATTAATTGTGGGACGGAAGCAAAAAGAGCATTTTAATTTATGAACATGAGACTCCGCAAATTAGAGACACCCCATGGGCCCAGTTGCTAAAGTTGTGACACATTTTGGCAAGGTAGTAGAGAATCTCTTTGGAATGCGGTAGGGTAGTGAATTTTTGATTTTATTTATTCTGATCCGTTCTGATTGATCTGAATACGCCATAGAATCGTTTTACTCATTTGAGACAGTCGTACAGGAGCCGCGTCTTGCCTTAAACAACATTGTTCGAAATCAACTTGTACGAAATCATCATAATTTTAAAGTACAACATTAAATACTAAAAGTCAAATGTAAAAAATTAAATATTTTTTACATTTTTTTCTCTACCTTTGCAAACGCATTGAGAGTTACAAGTCCAAAATTGCCGTAATTGAATCCATATCGATTCGTGGTATGCAGTGCACAAATGTCATTGGCCAACACAAATCGAGTTCGGAGTTGACCAACTCGATGCTGATTGGCCACCATTGAACTGGCCAATAGAAGTGATGGTCGGTGAATTCGTTTGGTGCAATACTAAAGTGCCAGATGAAGTACAAATATTAACATTGTGCTATAGATTTCAATTTTTTTGTTTACATTTTCTTTAACTTTTTGAAGAATCAGAATGGATGACCTCAAACAATATTGTTTGAAATCAACTTGTAGGAAATCATCATTATTTTAACATACAACATTAAATACTGAAACCAAAATATTAAAAAAATAATCAAAAGTATTAACTTTTGTTTCACTATACCTTGGCAAAAGCATTGAGTGTCACGAGGCCAAAATTGCCATAATTGAAACCATATCGATTGTTGGTGTGCAGTGCACAAATGTCACTGGCCAACACAAATCGAGTCCGAAGTTGACCAACTCGATGCTGATTGGCCACCATTGAACTGTGAAGTAGACGTGATGGTCGATGAATTCGTTTGGTGCAATATGAAAGTGCCAGATGAAGTACAAAGATTAACAAACTTAGGTAACAAATACCACCTAGTACAAATATTCTGCCTATACCAGACACGTAGCCCAACAATATCCACACTGAGTAAAGGACATTGACTGGACAGACAACTAACAAACAGGCTAGAAATGGATTTTTATACATTCGATTTACAGCAAAGAAAAATGTCAGCGTTCTGGCATTCTCCACCCGGAAGTGCTTATAACCAATTGAGGTGAATTTTCTCAGTGGATTTGCACAATTGTACCAAAAGACAATGCACTTGTTTGCACTTCAAACTATGCATATTAAGCAGCACCGAAAGTGTACAAAAAGTCAATGCCAAAATGTAACTGAAATTGTAGAAAAATGAAAACATTCCAATTGATGATAAAATGTAGATGAAAAATGAAGATAAGCACCAAAGAGCAGAGTGGGAAAAGATCATTTTTTGATTGGAGTATAAAATGTATAGATAATACAGTTGAGAAACCAGTGAAAGTCCATCTATAAACAAAAGTTAAACATTTTTATAAACAAATGCGAAAGATTTAAAACTTACATAACAACAAATTCAAACACGGAAATGCGAGCAAAAGACAAAGAAAGAATTTACGAATTTTTGCAACAAATATTTTCCGTTTCTATTGGCAAAAAAGAACGAACCATCTCCCAAAACTACAACATCATAAATTGACTTCATGAGACAATAATTTGGTCTAATAAACATTGCATTGTTTGTGTACACGATCATAAATGGCCCAATCGCTGGTAGGAGATTGACACTCCACTGGGGGATCATAAAATAATAGACATCATAGTGGATTGCGTACTGTAGATTGGAGAAATTGATTCCGAAAATTACAAGATAGAAAAAGTGAACACATTTGAGCAGTAAGACAGCATTGACCACCCGAACCAGATTTGCCAGTGTAACATTTTTTGTAAACATAATTTTGTTGAATCAAACGATAATAATTTGTAAACAAATCCAACGACACAATACGATTGAGAATAGTTTTGAGCATTCGCTTCATTGTCGATGAATTTACAAGCATAAATTATTTTCAACTTTAGAAGTATTCAGAATAAATTTTAAATTAATAGTTTAATAAATTTAAATTTTTATTTTGGCATAATTATAATTTCTGGGAATTATATGGAAAATTATAATTATTTGATCACAATTTTAAATTTAATTTATTCCGAAACAAAACAAAAAAATTTAATTAGTTTCGATTTTTTTATATTTTAAAATTAAATTATTTTTTCAGTTGAAATTTGACTGTAATTATAAAGTTAAATTTTCTGGAGCCGAGAAAACTTTGCTAAAAATCATGACTTTTAGCTTTTTAAATGCGTTCGCCTTTAATCTAAAAATGTTTTCTGAAACAAAATTCATTAGTAAAAAATGTAATTAATTATATTAGTTTATAAACCAAGAGTGCAAAATTTCAAAATTAGACAAACTATATAACTTTTAAAAGAATTCATCAATTTAACCTTTAAAATTAATCTTGATGAAAGTAGACATGTTTCCGAGCGTAATTTTAATTAATTGTCCGACGGAAACAAAGATTTATAGTTTCGTGTGAATTAATGAACTATTTTTTAAATATTTCAAAATCATATTTTTAGAAATAGAAATACAAAAATTTTCTAAATAACTAAAAATAATTTATTTACATATTGAAACGCCAGAAAAAATAACCGAGAACATCCTCCACCAGTGAGCGCTCATATTCCCTTTCGAGCAGCAATTGTCGAAGAGCCTTGGCCGTCTGGTGATCTCGATTGTAGGCTTGTTTGGTCTCATCGTATTCGTCTAGAAACTTTGCCAAAACATCGATCATTTTGCCCAGCTTTGCATTGTCTTCTCGCAGTCGTGCATTTCCAAGCAGTGCTTCCAGTAGCATCACACCAAACGCAAATGCATCAGCCTTGTACGGGTTGTAGGGCAGGAAGTTCACCTTGAGATTGTCCATGTACAAGGGAGATCCACCAAAGAAATATTTCTCTTTAGCTCGGCCCTCTCTTTCACGGTATTTCTTCATCATACCGAGGTCGGTTATCTTCCATTTGCAAACTCGTAATTGTCCTGGGAAATCTTGGGATTTGAGATCAAATCGAGCAGCCATAATATTTGCGGGCTTAATGTCGTGATGCACGAATCCGTGCTGGTGCATCCACTTGAGTGCTGGTCCAATCTGTTGGCCAAGTAGAGTCACTTCGTTCATATTCAGAGGAACGGGCGATACTTTTGGATCGATAATTTCAGCTAGTGTACAGTCGAGATGCTCCATCTTGATTGCCATGTAGCCTTTGATGTCAATGGTTGGATACTTCAAAAATGTGAAATCGTGATATTTCACAATATTCTCGTGATTCATTTTGTTGAGAAAGTACACTTCGGCACGGGCTTGTCGCTTCCAGATCTTCCGCCTTGCTGGAGTCATGGCTTTTGGAGCAATCACTTTGAGGGCAAATTTTTCGCGCTCGTTTGATTCCGATACTTGAAAACAAGGGAAAACTTTACCAAATGAACCTTTTCCAACTTGTTCCAACTCTTTAGCTTCTTCAACTTGCAGCTTTTCCCGGATCACATTCGCGTGATCATTCCAATAAAACTCTTTAGGCTTGTTTTCGTCAGTATTCAAGATTTCATCATTCTTCTTCTCAGCAGCTGCTTCCAGTCGTACACCCTGACGGATTAAGGGAGAAATTGGGACGTATATGTCCCATAACGCGTTGTACAGGTCAGCCAACATTGCATTTTGTGAAATATATATCCCAAGATGATATATATCCCAGGGAGGTATATATCCCATGGGATTTATATATTCCAATCAGAGGTTTATTTTTGATTTTTGGGATATATAATTCCGGAAAAAATATATGTCCCATGGTATATAAAGATCCCATTGGTTATATTTTCCCCCAAACAAGTGTTAAAGTTTTTACTAACTTTTATTTTGGGATATAGAACTCCCAAAACGATATATGTCCCAGGGAGAATTATGTCGCACGGGATATATATCTCCCAGAAAATTTTGTTTTAAATAATAAAACATTGATTCGGGATATATAAACCCTAAATGACATCCCATTTGAAAACAATACTCAAAATAAAAATTTTAAATTTCTTAATTTCTTAAGTTTCATTTTTTTGATTTATTTGTCCCATGGGAGGTATGAGTCCCGCTTTAACATTAAGCATTGCTAAGTACTTATCTGGGACATATACATCCCATTTTACAATCGATGTCGGGGCACTATCGATAGTCTCTCTCTTTTTAGTCGTTAAGTTTGTTGTTAGTGTCCTCACAGCCTCAACACAACCGTCACAGGCTGCTGTTTGCCTCTGCTGCATATTCGTGATTATGTTCAGATTTATTCTCTTATAAGATCCATTTGGATCGGTTGGAACTCAACAAGTATCAACTCTACTTATTTATCTCAACACCATCGCTGGTTTAGTCTACTATTTGTGTTTTCCTTTGTGCCTTTCTGTTTCATCACTGTAAATGATGCCACAATACTGCCCAGAAGACGTTTTTCATAATCAATGATTATTAATTGTTGATTATTGATTATTAATCAATCAAATCAATCAAATCAATCAAATCAATCAAATCAATCAAATCAATCAAATCAATCAAATCAATCAATCAACACATATTGTATATTTTTGTACGATTTTACCTAAACTAATTCATGAGTTTACTCGTTCGCCAAATCAAGATCTGTCTCTGTTGCATTTAGTAGTGATTATTTGAGTGAATCGCTATTTCTCTTCAAGTTTACTTTCTAATTCGTGCCCAAGACAGCATTGTTTATTTTTTGCAGATTAATGAATTTTTTGAATAAGGTAATTTAAATTAAAATTATATTTTTATCTGATTCTTTCTAAATTTAACAGTAATTCATGAGAAAGTCAAGTTAAAGTGAAAGTCATTTTTTGGGTACGTGGTCGTCTCAACATTGAAGTCAAGAACAAAGTTACTTTCAAGAAAACTACCAATTCAACTGGATCGATTAATTGCTTTGAGCCTAATTTGCATTGGTATGCAAGCACATCATGATTGTTATTTATATTCTATTAATTAAATTTTCTGTTTTGATAGATTATCTTTTTACGATGTGTTTATTTTTACCTACGTGAAGTCATCTGGCAAAGATAACGAAATTGACGACGAGCCCTCTTATTTTGTGTTATCTTAACCCTTTGTGTTTTATTTGATTTATATTTATAACATTAAATATTTTAAAATTAGTTGGTTGTCTATCAATAGTCATTTGAGGTATATGTATCCCGTAGGTATGGGATATATATTCCCGTGGGTTGTATACCCCAAAAATTTTCAACTGGGAGATATATGTCCCGTTATTTTGGGAGAAATATTCCACATAACAATTGGGACGTATTTGTCCCAAGATGATATATGTCCCGTGTGATATATACTGTAAAAATTTTCAATTGGGAAGTATATATCCCGTACTAATCCGTCGGGGTGTAGCTTCTCAGGGATTGGGCCAAGGTATGACCCGGTCGCATAGGGGTTGCCTAGATGACGACGCATTTGACAGTACTTCTTGTTGATGAATGAAGTCATTGTGTTAAAGGTTGGTTGATGGTTGTAGTTGAACAATGATATTCAAAAGTGAACATGAAGCTGAACATTCTGTGCTGGATTGAGTGTGATTTAAGAAATCTGTTCTCGGTATTCTTGAATTCAAAGCCAATCAAATTATGAAAATTTTATTGTTTGATACAAATTTGCAACAATCGAAAATCATTTATTTCATATCCAAGGAAGTTTGGTGGTTGAACTGAAGCAACATAAAGTATATATATACTTTAGTATACTATAGTATATACTTTAATTATAAAACACAGAATGTGAATTTAAAAAAATTGTTGCTAAAAATTGACTTTATAACCTTCATATTACCGAGAATTTTTACAAAACGTTGACTATTTTTCATACTGTGGAACACCCAGTAGGGTTTCGTCTAAAACGTTCATTATGAATACCAATTTTCAGTAATTGATCATTTATTGAAAACCCGTGAATACTGACGAGGCCCTAAGTATCTATAACCCACTGAGCAACACTTAGTGCCTCTTTAAAGATCCTTAAATTTATCATTTTTTGAAAAATATTATTATTTGTGAATTTGTTAGGTTTGAGATGATTTGTAAGTAAATGCGGTTTTAGAAGTAAAGAACTCGGTTGTTTGTTACATTTTTTCAAACATTTTCTCTGATATTCAATGAGCTTTTGTGGATATTTGATGTGGCAATTGCTAAAAATGTTTTTGCAAGTGACCGAGAACAATCTGCCTAAATCTGAAAACGTGTGGAGAATGTTTTCTACAAAGAATAGGAAAAAAGTACAAGTCTAGGGATCTTTCATAGAGATAAACTCGGTTGTTCAGTGTCAATTTAACATAAACTTTGTGAGCCCAAATCCCACAAACAAACAACTATTGACCTGTAACCAACGCACAAATGGAAATAATTTTATGAAAATTGGCAATTAGATACTTCACGTGTTAGACGTCAAAGCGGTTCCGTTCTCGGATTGGCATATCTCGAAAAAAATTAATTTACCATATGCAAGCAATAACTTTTTCCAATGCGATGAACTCGGAATTTCTATATGATTTGTCCTATATAAATATTAAACTGCAAACCTTAATTTATTTCATCCACTCGTATGTATAGAATGACGTTTTATAAATGATCTGTTCACATATTTGTTCATTGAAATTTAGCAAATAATATTCTTCAAGGCATACACGACAAAGACGATTAATCACTCGTTTGTTCAATTCTTTATCCCTTACAGAATAAAACCGTACTGCAAGTCGTGTTTGTTATATCAAAATCTTTTGAAAATTGGCACTTTTTATCAATACTTCTCAAACCACAATCCTTCCATTCCATTCACTCAACGAGAAAATTTACCTGACAGTTTATAAATTATTTGTTCACATTCTTTTATTGAAAATTACCAAAAAAATATTCTTCAAGGCATAGACGACAAATACGTCTAATCACTCGTTTGTTCAATTCTTTATCCCTTACAGAATAAAACCGTACTGCAAGTCGTGTTTGTTATACCAAAATCTTATGAAAATTGACACTTTTCATCAATACTTCTCAAACCACAATACTTCCACACCTTGCACTCGGCAAGAAAGTAGACTCTACTGCTTAGAAATGAACTTTTCGTTCATTTCTATTGAAAATTGACACTTTTCATCAATACTTCTCAAACCACAATACTTCCATACCTTGTACTCGGCAAGAAAGTAGACTCTACTGCTTATAAATGAACTTTTCGTTCATTTCTATTGAAAAATTGACACTTTTCATCAATACTTCTCAAACCACAATCCTTCCATACCTTGTACTCGGCAAGAAAGTAGACTCTACTGCTTATAAATGAACTTTTCGTTCATTTCTATTGAAAATTGACACTTTTCATCAATACTTCTCAAACCACAATCCTTCCATACCTTGTACTCGGCAAGAAAGTAGACTCTACTGCTTATAAATGAACTTTTCGTTCATTTCTATTGAAAATTGACACTTTTCATCAATACTTCTCAAACCACAATACTTCCACACCTTGCACTCGGCAAGAAAGTAGACTCTACTGCTTATAAATGAACTTTTCGTTCATTTCTATTGAAAATTGACACTTTTCATCAATACTTCTCAAACCACAATCCTTCCATACCTTGTACTCGGCAAGAAAGTAGACTCTACTGCTTATAAATGAACTTTTCGTTCATTTCTATTGAAAATTGACACTTTTCATCAATACTTCTCAAACCACAATCCTTCCATACCTTGTACTCGGCAAGAAAGTAGACTCTACTGCTTATAAATGAACTTTTCGTTCATTTCTATTGAAAATTGACACTTTTCATCAATACTTCTCAAACCACAATCCTTCCATACCTTGTACTCGGCAAGAAAGTAGACTCTACTGCTTATAAATGAACTTTTCGTTCATTTCTATTGAAAATTGACACTTTTCATCAATACTTCTCAAACCACAATACTTCCACACCTTGCACTCGGCAAGAAAGTAGACTCTACTGCTTATAAATGAACTTTTCGTTCATTTCTATTGAAAATTGACACTTTTTCATCAATACTTCTCAAACCACAATACTTCCACACCTTCACACAGCCAATAAACTGACCAGTATACTGGTCGTTTAGTTGATCGACCAGTATATTGGTCGATTCATGCTTTTCAGAGAAGTCAACTTTCAGGATCGACCAGTATATTGGTCCTTCTGAGGTTCCAGTGAACGTGCATTCTACAGGAAAGCTTTCCGTTAGTAGAGAGAATAGTACACTGACCGACCAGTATACTGGTTTTTTAGTTGAGTGAATCGACCAGTATACTGGTCAGTTTTTTGGCTCTGTGTTACACTCGACAAGGCATAGTCAAATCCCAGTACAAAACGGTCAACACATGGATTTCCGCTTGAGAAAGGTTTGGAGTGTAATATTCACGTGTTTTAAATTAAAGAGGATCGTCTCACGGCTGTGTCTTCGTTTTATTTGAATAATAAAGAGGTTTAGACATTTTTCCTAATCGCATTCCTAGCAAATGGTCAATCCTTGGGGAAAATCATTTTTCATTCAATTCACAATGCACTACCAAGTAATTGAACATGCAAATGGATTATCTTTGAAGAAAGCCATTTTTCAAGAAAGATGATGCACACAGCCCACTTCCAAGGACTCCATTTGGGTAAAGCGAGACAAAGGCAAAATTTTTTGACTATTTGGGTTTGGATTATTGTCACCAATCTTTGTAAATTTTCACTTTCAAATAGAGCACACAGACCAGTACCATACCCATCCATAGCAGCAAGACGGTTCAAAGACAAACTCAAACCTAGTGGAAGGATTTCTGTACAAATGGACTGTCTAAGAAGTGGTATTTGCCTTCGATTTCAATAAAATTGCACCCAAAAATATAAATTACGTACATATTTCGGCCTTTTGCAAGGCAATTAACTCGGTTATTCAATGTCCTTTATGGTGCCTCGAAAATAAATAATTTTCCTTCTTCTAGGAACTACTTTTTCCAAAGCGATGTACTCGGAATTTCAATATCCTTTTTCCATGATAAATATTACACTCCAAACCTTTGAGGGTGCTTATTAATGCTTTTCGTATCAATGACGTTCTTCCACTCGTACCCCTTTACACTTAATTTCTTGAAAATTTGCAAACAAATACCTCACGTGTTCTACGGCGAAGTAGTTTCGTTCTCGGATGTTTGTACCTCGAAAATAAATAATTTGCCACCTTCAAGGAATGACTTTTTCCAAAGCGATGTACTCGGAATTTCAATATCCTTTTTCCATGATAAATATTACACTCCAAACCTTTGAGGGTGCTTATTAATGCTTTTCGTATCAATGACGTTCTTCCACTCGTACCCCTTTACACTTAATTTCTTGAAAATTTGCAAACAAATACCTCACGTGTTCTACGGCGAAGTAGTTTCGTTCTCGGATGTTTGTACCTCGAAAATAAATAATTTGCCACCTTCAAGGAATGACTTTTTCCAAAGCGATGTACTCGGAATTTCAATATCCTTTTTCCATGATAAATATTACACTCCAAACCTTTGAGGGTGCTTATTAATGCTTTTCGTATCAATGACGTTCTTCCACTCGTACCCCTTTACACTTAATTTCTTGAAAATTTGCAAACAAATACCTCACGTGTTCTACGGCGAAGTAGTTTCGTTCTCGGATGTTTGTACCTCGAAAATAAATAATTTGCCACCTTCAAGGAATGACTTTTTCCAAAGCGATGTACTCGGAATTTCAATATCCTTTTTCCATGATAAATATTACACTCCAAACCTTTGAGGGTGCTTATTAATGCTTTTCGTATCAATGACGTTCTTCCACTCGTACCCCTTTACACTTAATTTCTTGAAAATTGGCAAACAGATACCTCACGTGTTATACGGCGAAGAGGTTCCTTTCTCGGATGTGCGTGTTCTCGGGTAGACCTCGAAAATAAATAATTTCCCACCTTCAAGGAATGGCATTTTCCAAAGCGATGTACTCGGAATTTCAATATCTTTTTTAGGATAAATTACACTCCAAACCTAGTGGAACGATTTCTGTGCAAATGGACCGTCTAAAAAGTGGGATTTGCATCTGATTTTAAAAATAATGCACTGAAAAATATAAATTACGTATAAGGATTAGCTTTTTCAAGGCGATGCACACGGAAGTTCAAAGTGCTTTTGTGACTTTTTAATGTGACAATTTTCAAAAAAGTTTTTGCAAGTGAACAAGTGCAATCTGCCTAAAGCCGAAAAGCCTAAAGCCGTGTTTTCTCACTCTCCATAGAGAGAGGAAAGAGCAACATTTTTTAAGTCAAGGGATTTTGCATAGAGATGCACTCGGTTGTTTAGTGTCAATTTAACATAAACTTTGTGATCACAAATCCCACAAACAAACAACAATTGGCCTGTAACCAACGCACAAATGGCAATTTAAGGTTTGGAGTGTAATATTCTGTAAAAGCATAGTCAAATCCCAGTATAAAACGGTCAACACATGGATTTTCCCTTGAGGAAGGTTTGGAGTGTAATATTCACGTGTTTTAAATTAAAGAGGATCGTTTCACGGTTGTGTCTTCGTTTCATTTGAATAATAAAGAGGTTTAGACATTTTGTCTAATTATAGGCTTGGATTCTAATCTCATTCCTAGCAATCCTGGTCAATTTTTGGAGAAAATCATTTTTCACTCAATTCACAATGAACAACCAAGAAATTGAACCTGAAAATAGATTATCTGTGAAGAGAGTCATTTTTCACGAAAGATGATGCTCACAGCCCACTTCCAAGGACCCCATTTGGGTAAAGCGAGGCATTGGAACGATTTTAGGTTTGGATCAATGTTTCCATTCCTAGCAAAGTTCTTGTGATCATATCGAATATCCGAGAAAATACATTTGCAAATCGAAAAACCTCGCACAATAAATTGTTCACATTTTGTGAAAAATACTCTGTAATCAAAGAAACCATTTTTAAACAAAAGTTGATGCTCACACACTACTACCAATGACCGCATAAGAGCAAAACGTAGAAAAGACAAATATTTTGACTAATTAAAGGTTTGGGCTCACAATCGCAATCCTAGCAAATGGATAATCTTTGGAGAAAATTATTTCTCACTCAACTAAACCAATCAAACCAATTCTGACCATTAAACCCTACAAACCATACAATAAAATAAATTTCAATTCAACCAACATACATGGGGGGACATGGGGCTGTACAGCCCACAACCACTATTCGTTTCTAACACATTTCATAATAGTAACGTCTTTTGTGAATTTTTGCCCAAATGGTCATTTGTTTTGATATTTCTTTGCATAAGTTTTCAAGTGTGTTAAAATGAGTGCTTAGAATGTCTTGAAAGTGTTCGAATGGACTATCGAATTTCCAAGACTATAAATGAACCATGTTCAAGCTCGCCCTTTCTATCACTTGTAAAGCTCTATTAAATGCTTTATTCTAAACTTGTGCATCTCGTCTTGTAACAAAGTGAACTTCAGTGCACCCACATGATCGCACACATGACAACAAACGAGTGATCCTTCACTTTTGCAATCTCCAAACCTGATCATCCCTGATCTCACCACATTTTACCTCAACTCAACCTCATCTCAGTTTCGGTTTTTGTACTCCAAAGCGAGGCTGCTTTTGATTTTGGTTTGTGTTGCTTTGTCGATCAAAAACGAAAACAAGTAAGTGTTCATTTGTTTGCTTTGTCTGTCCTAAAACATATTAATATGTGTTCTTTGTTGAATTCACAGTTTGCCAATCAAAGTTGACTACGATGTTGCTGTCAAGAAGGAAACTGATCGGCGTAAACATGCGGTAGAGAATAGATTTGGCGACTTTTCCGACCGGCAATTACAGTTCCGATCTGACTAGTTGGGTTTAACCAAAGGACCAAACGCCCTTTCTGCGAGACGATGCACGCGCTGTAGATGTCCGCCAATGTGATCTCGAAGACTGCTGGTTTCTGTCTGCGGCCTCGGCGATTCTGTCATCTGGAATGCAAAAGCAAATTCAAACTCGGTTCTTCAGCAAAGGTTCTACCGCGGGTTTGGTAATTTTTGTCAAATCAAAAGTTCCCAAATGTGTTCGTGTATCCACTGAATTTCCTTTTAGTACCGCCCTGAATAGAATGTCCTATGCTTCGGTGAGTTTGCATTGATATTTTTTTAAAATAATTCTATATATAAAAATATATTTTCTGTTTTTGTTTAAGTTTTCAGACATTTCGCAACCAAATGTATGTAGAAGTGGTGGAGAAAGTGGCTGCGAAAGAACACGCCGGATACAGATCGTTGATAAATGGCTATACCCAGGAGATGGTCATTTCATTCTGGTTGGCACTTCCGACTGCCGAGTGTATCGATCTTGTACTACACTGGACGGATGCCTCGTAGATGCCAATCTGAGAAATGCTCTACCCAGCGAGTTTGCTCTCAAATCAGCCATAGATCATATAGTCTCAATGTGAACTTGGACCGATCCAATCTGATGGACATAAAAATCGAACCAACCCAACTGTCCACATTTGAATATTGGGACATATTCTCTGACTATTTGTCATCAAGTTTGACGCATCAAGTTTCGGTAAGCGTTTGTTGTTTTGTAATTTTTATATAATTGATTATATATGTAATTTTTACTTTTTACTTTGCGTTGCATTGGTGGCGAAAGCAGATGCGCTCACAATTTCATTCAGTTGTACATAAAACGCTCTCAAGGTCAGGAGATTTGGATGGTGCAGAATGTCAAAAACTACTGGGTGGAGGTGAGGCTTGGGCTTGGACTGTAAACACCAAATCGATTGTCGTTTTTTGGAGGGGAAGTGCCGATACGGTTGATAATATCCCGCCGAAAACCTCGTAAGTTTTGGATTTTCATTTTCAATATTCAACTTTTAATCAAAATTATATATTTATATATTAATTGCAGAATCGCTGCCAATTTTATTTTTTTTATTTATTTTCAGACCGCAGCAATACCATGGATTGTATCGGCTAGAGTTCCTGCTGGCCAAAGCGGACCGTCGAAATTTGCTTTCCAGGGCAAACTTCCCGAAAGTTCTCAATTTTAATTGCGAAATCGCATTCATTCGCACCCGTTTAAGCACCTCTACCTGCAGAAGCAGTGCCACCGACTGATTTCAACTCGCCTCACCTTGATTTGATGTATCACCACTTGTATTTGTTGGCCGCGGTTGTTGATTTCACTAAATCTCGCCCACTCTATGATCTAAAATCCAAAACAATCTGTAATTTAAAGATCTGCCAAAAATAAAATATTTCGAGTGTATCTTTTTGCAAATTGTCGATCACAAATCCGCTAAAATTTGAGTCAATTAGTTTTCTAAGAAGATTTTATTAACTAATACCGTAAATTCTCAATTAACCGCCGCGGCGCTAGTCGGTTTCAGGCGAAGCTCGCTGCGGCGTTAATTCGAGAGCGGCGGTAACTGAAGTGCGGCGCTTATTTGTTTGGGCTAAAAATTAATAGACGGCGGATACCTAATTTGGTCACTTTTGACTAAAAAGTAAGGCTTTCATGCATAAAAATAGATATTTTGTGTAGTAAAACTTCTTTCAAATATCCACTGCGGCGGTTACTGGAGTGCGGCGCTTATCCGTTTCAAAACATACTCGCTGCGGCGCTAATTTGAGAGCGGCGGTTATCGAGAGTGCGGCGGTAAATCGAGAATTTACGGTAAATCCATTTAAATTTTAATGCAAACAAGAAAATCTTAAAATCCCCAACACGTGAGCGTTTATAATTAATAAGATAAATAAACAAACAAAATTAAAATTCCACAAACAATAAAAAAGATCTTCAGATTAATCTTCAACTCTAACAATAAGCCTACGATCACAAACTTCCACAACATTCCATTCGGTAAACTTTGAAGGTACTCGACGTAAAAGATAAAAGTATCCAGTACCAGACCAGGACCAATCAATTCGAGTGTAGATGTGACGCAGCTTGGGACATTGAACAAAGGTTGACAGTGGTACTTGAAGTTCTTTCTTAGAAAGTTTAGAATAGGATTTATTGATCACGATCAGTTCAATCACTTGGACATTCGGAAACAGACGAGCCCAGTGGTTTGATTCAAAATCATAAAGAAGATTGAACTTCAAACAAGTCGTGATGCTCAACACTCGAACTGAGCCAAATTGTGGAAGAAGATTGGGCAATACTTGTGCTAGAGTTTGTTCAAATTGCATGGAAGTGTTGAGATGGAGGTGGGTCAAGTTTCGCAAATTCAATTTCAAGTAGATTCCATTGTTCTGAGAAGTGCAAATCAAAGTGAGTTTTGTAATCGACGAATGCAAAATGTCGTGAATTTGGTTTGCGTTTGGGAAGGGCGAAAAATGTAAAGGTATATACACAATTTTGCTTTCGAGTTGGGGAAAACGTCGGTAAATAGACACAATGTCATCGTACATCATCTCTGAAAAATGCAAACCAACTTGTACCAAATTGTCATTCGGTTCGGCATAAGATTTCAACGACTTCTCAATCAACTTCACTTTGTCACGAGAGTTGAAGTAAAATTCACGTAATCGACCAAGAATTGGAAGATCAATTGACAAGGGACGGCCTGACTTTTCCAATAAATGACCAATTGAAATGTCTGCATCCAAGGTTAGATGCTCTAACACTGGAAACAAGTTTATCGCGTCCAAAAGATCCACAAAAGCATCAATTTTTCTAGGAACAGTGACATTTGAAGGATACTTGGCAAATTGAAAATACATTTTCAAAGATTTGAGTTCGGGAGACCATTTGGAGAGTAAGATCTCAAGCGGACTGAGTACAATTGGATTTTCGGTAAATTTAAACGCAATCTCGAGTGTGGTGATGCACGGAAAGACGCTCAACAGTTCCTCAGCACGTTCCAACAAAATCATGTCATAGGTGAGATGGTAGCGTTGGGACAAATGCTGAGCCAAATACATTCCATCGTTGAGAAGATCACGATACTTGAGATTGAAACACGAGTTGACGATCAAATTATGAGCATCTGCAGCACCAATCAGCAGTGTTAGAGAGCGAACTTGTTTGCCAATTTCCTTTTGGTACAATCTCCACAGGACACAAACACGACCAATGCTGAGCAGATCACGAAGAGATATGTTCGATACTTTTGTGAAAATGAGACGTAGAACGCGATCAGGAAGAGAGTTGATGTGCATCTTGATGGGCAAAACACAAAAGTTGCAAAAATAAAACTAAACAAACAGAGACACCGAAAACAAATGACAAAAGGACAAAGCTGTTTGGCTTTTTTATAAGGCACACAAATGAACTCACCGTGACTCACGCCGTGTTCAGATTGACAGCAGTAACGACATTATAGTCATTGATAAAGACAAAGTTAAAGTACAGTTAGAAATAGAACCACAAGATGGCAAAAGTAATAAAGTAATTTTTAATTTAATTAACCACGTCAGATCTTTCAGCAGCTCGTCAGTTTTCGGCATTTTCCTGAATAAATTTCAAAAATTGCGCAAGCTCGGTGAATCCAGCCGGAGCTTTGCCACATTTGGCGAACAGAATGGCACTCACTCCAAACAGAAGATACTTTTCGGGACTGTCTTTGGGTGGACAAACCAGTGGACCACCCGAATCACCGAAGCAGATTCCATCAGGCTTGTCATAGAATCCCGCACAGATCACACTTGGATGTTCGCCTTTACACTCAACGATCGGTAGGTCGACTTGCTGTAAAACACCTTTGGTGTGCTTGCCCGGTTCCGTAGCGCCCCATCCAAGTGCCACACACTTGGAACCGTCGGGTTCGGTGTCCAGGCTCGGTAAGCAAATCTTGCTGATTCGACCTTTCGCTTTTGTGAAATCAATCTTGCGGCTCAGTTTGATCAGTGCAAAATCACCACTAGTCTTGTTGAGGTATCCAGGATTGAGAATAAACTTGCTCACTTTATACACCGAGTCCTGGTCCACTGGATCCGTCATGATCTGTCCCAGGTAGAGTTAGCAATCCTGTGGAGTTGTGTGCTTGACGAGACAGTGAGCCGCCGTGATCACGGTGTCATCATTCAGTACTGATGCACCACAAAGATGGCCAGTCTTGCTGTCGTTGACACGGATCTCGGCCATGAAGGGCCACTTGCCCTCGGGCGCGTCTTTACCGGACCAGATTTGAGGGCCCACAGCCATCGGTTCAGAGTCTTGGGCGTTGATGATCCAATTGGAACACGAGAGCACAAACAGAAGGAAAACTAATAGAATCATGTCAAACTTGGAAGAGGACAAATAAAATCGTAAAGTCTATGTGAGTTTGATTTTTAAGCTTTTTTGCATTGTTCGAGATAAAGAAAACAAACATTGTGGCGAGAAAAATTTCCTGAAAAATTTCATTTTCTACTTTTTAGTGTATTAATGACAAAACGAAAAAATGATGATTTTCGAAAAATGTTTTAACAATACTCGATTGTTCATCATTAGACACCAGAACACTTTTGGCACACAAAGTAAATTTTGTGTTTAAAGATTTTGTTCTATAAGTTTGCCTCCTCTTCTGTTGTTTTCCTACTTTTCCCTGTGTCAAGTTCAAGTCATGTCTCACTTTCTCCTGGATCATGCCAACCAGACCTGTTCGATCTGTCTTTCGCCTGTTAGAACCTCAAGTCCTGGCGTTTTGGGCCTTCTCCCCAACTGCGTTCGCATCTTCTGTGGCCACTGCATCCTCGAATGGTCCCGGACAAGAGTCGACCCACAACGGCGCACCTGTCCTGTCTGTCGTACCACCATTGGCATTGTGATCTTCTGGCCCCGATTGGTGTCCACTAACGAGAGGGAACGACTGTTTCGGTATCAGGACGACATGGTCGAACAGGTGGCAGACGGTGACGGTCGTGAAGTGCCCACACGACAGGAGCTGCTTCGAATGTTGTCAGTGGAGCGTGCTCGGGTGCTTCGTGAACAGCAACAGCGCCACGCGGATCAAGCAGAAAGAGAGGAGGACGATCGGAGGCAGATGCTTGAATGGGCTAGAGCTGAGATTGGCCGCCACAATGTAGAAATGGATGTTCAACAGGCGAGACTGACACGTGAGCAAGCGGTGCTCGATGTGCAACAAGCTCACAGAGATGCAAGTCTCCTCACCAGCGCCTTCTTCGCACTCGGCTTCTTGGCTGGCGTCATCGTCTGCGTGTGCAGCATCTGATTGGGAGTCCCCTAATAAATCCAATCAAACCAAACCACAATTGTTTACTTTTATTTACAATTTATTCAATTTTCTCATCAATCAATCTATCTAACTTTGACCACCAACCAATCATCATAGTCCTGATTCACCTTAAATACTATTCGCAATCAAATTCCCGCGCGTTTCTTCTTTCTGTCTTACAGAGTATGAATCCGCACAGTTTGATTAATTGTTTTTTGCAATTTACAGTCCCACAGAATCCTGGTTAACGAAACGGGTAAGTCGATTACAATTGGTGGATTCTGGTTGTTTGTTTTGGGATTTTTGTGAATATTATTAAAACTAGTCTTAAGTGACGCCGTTGGCGTGAAGTCGGAGCCGAAGTATTGCGAACCCTCATCCTTATCAGTTCAGTCATCGTTGAGTCATAAAAGTGCTACAGACACACACGTCCCCTCATTCCTCAATACAGATCTATGTAAAATATCACAAATTATTTTTTATCTCCGGTGACCTTTGACCTATAGTGACCTTATGGCACAAAAGGCACATCTTCACCCCAACGAGAATATTGTGTAAAATTTTCAGACCGATCCATTGAACCGCTAGGCGCTAGGCTCTATACAAGCCTTTTCCTATCAAGCGGTGCCAGAGGACTCGTTCACTCACAAACTCACATCCTCGCTTCGCTCGGGCATGAGTTTGTTCCTTTGCTCGTTCAATTATTACGATTATTATTAGCAGCAGTATGATAAATGTTCAAAAATCCCTTTGAGTTTGATAAATCTCAATGAAACTTTCACTCGTTTTGGATGAATTAGGATTATTGTCCGGATGATAGTGAAGGACGAGTTTTTTGTTTTGTATGCGCGATAAATTTTAATATTTGGGTCAGGTGATGATGATGATATTGTCAAGATGGCGCAACATTTAGCTTTGTTCGTTATTGTTTGTGGTTTGTAGTAGAAATTGAAATTGAAATCATGCGAAAATGAACATAATTTTTTTTGTTCCTAATTCACAAAATCTGTAGTTTCAAACAACAAATTTTCAAAAGTTTTGTGATTGTGAAAATTTAAAATAAATCAGTATATTTATTTATTTATTTATTATCAACTGATCTGAACAAATAAAATTCAAAAACTAGACCAAACTACATATTTCGTTGAATTGAGTGATGCCATAGCGATTGAAAACATTGTATTTGGAAATATAATTTTGCAGTTTCAATTTAGTTTGAAAATTGAAGCAATGTCCGTTTCTGTGCTGTTTTGCTTTTAGATTCTCAAAATTCGCAACACAATAAGCGAGCAGCTCATTTGATTCGCTCAGTTGAAGGAAACTAATCTTGGAACGAATCATCATTAAAGTGAGCATAGTTGCACATATGTTCGCTGCTTCTTTCAAGTAATAGCTTGTTGCTAAAAAATTAAGTTCCATTTCAATCAAACAAACAAAGCCAAGTAATGAGCTGAAAAAGAATTGACAATGTTGAAGTATTTGTTTGCAAATCAAATACTGACAATAAATAAACAGGAAATCTATTTAAAATTCCAAATATATTAAATATTACATTAAATTTTTTAATAGAATATATTATAAAGATTACCACCGGTAAGAGCAAAAGAACTCTGGAACAAATTAAAAACCAGAAAAGCATAGTTTTGAATCCGAAAGCAAATTGCCACATTTTGATTATTATTTTTCAAAAAATACATTCGATGGTTTTCTTTTCAAAACTTTTTTCGGGAAGTTTGGTGAAAGCACTGTCATTTGTAGAAAAATGCATTAAATAGTAGAAATAGCCAGTTTGATACAGAATGTTGACAATTATCATTTTGAAATCGTTCGGAATTCGCAGTAAATAAACATAATTTAGTAATAGGATTTGATTAATCTCACTAGCGGAAATTGAGTAAATTACCCCAATGTTGACAAGTTTTAGCACAAAAAATCAGACAAAACAATTTCTTTTTCCAAGTTGATCCCGTTTGAGACATCATGTGATTAAAATAACTGGAAAAATAAGAATATTTTTTGATAAGAATCATTCTTGGGGCAATTAATAAAGTTTGGATTAATTTAAAGATTTTCAACATTTTTAAAAGTATAGTGAATAGTTTCAATTTTAAAATAATAAATTAAAAACATGACACAACGAAAACTAAATGTTTCTTTGGTAAATTGCATTTCTTGTTTTCCACTTTTGTCACGCATTTAAATCTTTAAAGTTATAGAAATATCGATTCAACTCTTTTCAAAAAGATATATACTAAACCATGATACAAACGAATAATTTCCGTTTAAAAACATATTTTTTGAAAAAAAATCCATAATGTTGAATAACCATGCAGTTTGTGTTGTTGTTCCTCTTTTTTCAAGATAAAAAACGGAAATTATTTTAATAAAAACAAATCTCGCAAAACATAAGCGTATATTTAACCATTAAAGGAACTCTATGGTTAGGAATTAGAAACTTTGTATATAAAATCAATATTCATTAAAAAAAACTTGTCACAGTTATTTAATTGGAATTATAAAAGTTTTATTAATTTTACTGATGTTTAATTAGGAATATTTTTTTTCAAACAAATCAAAATCGGAAAGAAATATGCTCATAATATGATTTAGAAACCTTTTTAGTCCTCAATCATTTTATTGGAATAATCAACAGACAGAGAGTTGAATACAGTCAATTACAAAACATTCGCAAATTTTATTTTTATTTTTGGGACTTTTTTGAGGAGTGGGTCAATTTGGGATAAACAGTGAGCTCACAGTGCTCCACACCAGCTTCCACCAGTTTGTCCTCTTCTTCTTGTGTTAAACCATAACACATTCGTAATCCTGCATCGTCATCATCCTCACGTAGGCCTCTCAATTTTGTGTGCTGATGAATTTCATTTTTCAATTTTTCCGGGGGAATTTTCTTAAGCTCCTGCTTCTCGTTTACTTCGTCTTTGGGATAGAATATGAAATAATAAATCAAAAATTTTAAAAATCAAAAACTCAAAAAACACTGTAAAATACATACAGAATGTAACGTTCGGGTTGATGAACAGTTCTCCGATCTTGATGTTGTTGACCGGTGGGGGAGTGTGGACGGTGACGGTACACAATTGCGGCATTTCCGGGATATAACTCCGGACAGTTTCCCTTGAGGGTAATTGTTCCATAACATTACTCAAAAGCGAATTTGCCGTGCCAAGGAGCGCTGATGTGTTTACATAGCCACTAGGCCAGTATTGGCCCAGTGCAATGGCAATGCAATACAGACATGCATGCCTAAAAATTAAAACGTCATTAAAACTTGACAATACAATTCCTGATGGTTCAAGAACTTACTTGCAAAAATCAAAATCAAAGCGACAAATATTTTCATTGTTGTTTACTTCTGGTTCTGTTGGATGGTTCGAAAGAAATGATCGTAGAATTTTCATAGCAGAGTTGTTCACATTTTGCAGAATACTAACTTATATATCTGCTATATATCTTATCTGGTGATCTTTTTGTGCGTCATCAGGAATGATTTATTTTTAGCTGATTTGTCGATTGCTGGATTGACACAACACCAATCTACTTACCTCTAAAATAATACAGTCGTTTTCTCCGTGATACTTTCACCGGTGAAATCGCCCATTTAATCGAATCGTTCATCACCCACTGTACTGTACTGCAGCAGTGCACAGTCACATACACGCTCACACAGAGGCACACACACACACAGCTGTGCATGCAGACGACAGCGCGTTGTACTGCATCTCAATGTAAACAACGAAGTCTTCAGGTTGTTATCGTCTCAACCAACCAAATTCAACCCATCTTAAAATCAACTCCACCAAAATAATCACAACCATAACGATTCCATCATTATTCCATTGCACCACATCGTTGTTTACAGCATTCTTAATGACATTTTGTAATTATTACAACCTGTTAAAGTTTATAATCGTGTCACACGATTCGTGTGTGTGTGTGTTTGTGTTGTTGTTTTGTCTGTAGTGTTGATAGTGATGATTGTTCTTAAAGTTTGAATCTTTTGAAACTACCTGCATAGTCATCAAATTTCACATCATCTTTATCCAAAATGAATCAAACCAATTGATGATCTGTTCTATGCCAGGGTGATTGTGACAGTCACAACATGAATCACACTATAAACATAAACCAACTTTATTTTACCAGTGTTTAAACGAATCATAGACAACAAGTGTCATGTCAAGTACAAATGTAAGGAGATAGAAACCAGTATAGGAGAGACCAGTTGGAACAAATTGCCGAATTCAAATACTTTGAAATAACTTTTGAAAGTTATTGAAGACAAGCCTGCGATTAAGACCGACGTAACGCACAGGCAATAAAAACAATTTCCCGAACGTCGTTCACAGAGCCGAATTGAGCAGGCCAACCAAACAGTGTTCAAATCGGTATACCAATGCTCATGTACAGATATGAGACGTAGATTCTAAGGTACACGACAGGATCGCGAATACAGCGCAGATTCATGTGATCCCTGACAAGATTGGTGTACGTTACTTGGAAGAACAAAATAAAAAACGACAATCAACGCGCGGATATTGGAATTGAGCCGCTACTATGGATCGAGAGAAACCAACTATGTTTGTATGGTTACATATTGAGATTACTACCAGTAACCAGTGTAGCAACCAATAGCAGCGAACGGCAATCAGAATTCTACTGTAAAGCTAAATGTATTATTGACATAATTGATTTATGAACTAAAAATAACCATTGAATGACCATTAATAATGCATCTTTAACGAATGAACGAAAGTTTAATCAATGTTAACAAGTGAAAACGTCACAAAATTGTAACATTAGTTTGATGGCAGGCATTGTTATTGTATAATAATTTACACCAAAAATAACTTAAACTTCAAATTATGGTTAATGATTTATATTTTATTAGCAATTAGCATTAGTGAAATGAGATGATGTCTTGAGATTGATCGTGTCATGAGGAGTGGGTGCTGAGGTGGAGAGGGTGTGTGGTGCGGTGGTTGGGAGAGGGTGTTGGGGTGTGTTGGTGGGGGGTGGGGTTGGCGCGAGAGCGCCTTGCGAGGGTCGCTTGCGACCCGAGCATTTTCTTGTTAACACACTAGTTTATCACAGTTTAGGCAACTGTCAGTTGATGCTTCCATGCGATGCGAATCTATTCGGATTGGCATGCGACCCTGTTATCGGTATTTTCTTATCGGTACTCCGTTCTTCATGCCACCAAATTGCTGACAAAAACGTTCACAAAAACCCGTTCGTGTTGTGGACTGGCACGTCGATTCAAGTGGCATTGACGATGACACCTTATCACGATTGTTTCTGTTTCACTTCTGCTTCATTCAATGAATGTGATCAAATCTGTATTTTTCTCAAAACCTATCATGTGTCTTTTAGTTGAATAAGGTGACATTATTATCTAATTGTTGACAAAGTTAAAAATTATCAATGTTGCAATACTGTGAGTGAGACCGAAAAAAGATACGGGAGATTTGAGAGTTCAAAATTAGTTTAGTTTGGCTTGATTACAAAACAACATTTGGAACATTCCCTATTTTAGTTTCAGTTTGCTATTCGTTGCCAAATTAAGCAACAAACAGATTGAAACAAACAAATATTCAAAGAATTATCCAACTCAAATCATTATTATGTGGTTTTCAAATCTATTTGATCGTTGAGAGATGTCCAAAGTGCAAAAAGTGATCGAGTCAAACTGTGTTGGTAATCAAAAAATATATGACGACAGGCTCGCCATCTAACTGTGAAAAATGCAGATGACAAATGGCAAGCCTAAGTCGAAGGTTGACCAGCCACCGGACTTTATCGACGCAGTATTTTATGGAACAAAAGTTGAATACTTCATTATCATAATCATTAACTTTTTGATCGAAAAACGACTGTTAAAGTTGTAAAATATTTATTTTAAGTCTATTTAGCTTGATTTTAGAAAAAAGTCAATTTCAACAACAAAACAAGTAATTTAAAAATTTAAAAATTTAAAAATTTTTAAATATTTTTTTAAATTCAAACATCTTTAAAAAAACGAAAATATTTGCACATAGACGAATTGGGTTTTGCGAAAGACGAATATTATTTTCCACTGGATGAAACATTTCTAAAAAGTCTATATTCCGATTTTTGAAAATTTGATTTTCGAAAAATTGTAATTTTTTCACGAGTACATTTAACCCAGTGAAACCTCAGTTTTTATTTATTTCTGTTCGATAAAGTTCTACCAAGTTCAGCAAAATGGCAGCCAACCAAGCCAACGACCTCTCCCTCAACTCTGACTCTAGCAGCACCAAGTTGATCAGCTTTGAGCACACCTGGACCATCGAGGGCATCGACAAGTTGACCAAAGATTCGATTCTTGGCTTCCCAAGAATCTACTCGCCTGTCTTCACCGCTCCTGTAGACAAGATCACCACCGCGGACAAGCAGCCAGTTCAGTTTGAGATGCACTTCTATCCAAAGGGCCAAACCGCGGAGAATCAAGACTTTGTGGCCATGTTTCTCGGCATGAAGAACCATTCCACTTTGACCATCCTGTTTGAAATGTCTTTTGTGCGAACCAATGGTGAGAAGCACCATGCCTCGAGTAAGTTTGGATGGGCTGTATACTATATACAGTGTATAGTTCAAATGGACTTTAATCTTTTTTACGTCAAATATAGGTCAATTAGCAAAGTTTGAGGCTGGTTCAACGAGCTGGGGCTTCATTAGCACTGTGCGTAATGAAGAATTCTATGATCCGGCTAACAATTTCGTGTCGGCTGGTAAATTGGTCCTGCATTGTGAGGTAAGTGCTTTGTGAACATACCTCAATCCCTAAACCTCCATATTCTTTATTTTAGATTAACATCTTCACTAGTGAACTGGCGCAGCCCGACCTGAGTGACCAATTGCAGGACAAGCACAGTCAACCAGAGCTGCTGAGTTTGCTAAGTTGCTCGAAAGTGGCAACCAGTCGGACGTTACCTTAGTGATGGTAGACGATGGCGGAGAGGAGCTCCGGGCTCACAAGTCAATTCTGGTGGCTCGCTCAAAGGTTTTCGCCGAGATGTTCTCTTTCGAAATGGCTGAATCCACTTCGAATCGAGTCGAAGTCCAGGGTGTAAAGGTGAAAGTGTTCCAACAGGTGCTGCAGCACATATATACAGGACGGGTTCAGGGCTTACTCGATGGCACTGCGCAAGATCTACTTATCTGTGCTGATAAGGTAAAAATTCTGAAAATTTCTGTAGGAAATCTTAAACAAACTTATTTTTTAATAGTATCAACTGGACTCCCTCAAAGCCACCTGTGAGGAGTATCTCTGCTCTCAAATCACGGCTAAATCCGAATCGGATCTATTCCGACTGGCTTACCTAAGTGGCGCCACCAAGCTTAAGAAGGCTGTTCTAGATTTCAAGCGCAAGTAAGTTTTTTTGTGATTAAATGGGTTTGATTCTTTTAAATCAATTCTTATTGTTATCACTTTTAGAGCGCTGATTCGAACTTTCGGTGAAGATCCAGAAATGGTGGCTCAGAAGCTGCTGGCTGGCTCGTACATAGACGAACTGGATCTCGATTAGAGTTTTTCGAAATTCTCATGCGCATTCTCTTCTTAGAGATATTAAATTTAAATTGTATCCATTAAATGTCTCATTAAAAATTTCAATTTTTATCAAATTTTTATTTTATATATTTTATTAAATTTTGAAATTAAAATCTTTTACGACAACATTCAGGCCATTTATCGTAGCAACAGCAGCAGCAAGTACAAGTCAAATAGCACAGAGAGCACAGCAGAAAGCAGCCGTTGCCACAAGTCAACTGACGTCGATTCTCCTTGAATTGATCATCTTCCTCTTCTACTGTTTTTGTCGTTGGTGTTGGCTGTTCTGTGATCACAATTGGAGTTGCATCATTTTTGTTGGATTTTTTAGCTAAATCAATCGAATTTTTTCTTGATGGTTCCATTATTGTTGAATAATATAATTTCAATTAACAAATATTTAATTAATTAATTAATTAAATCACAATTTAAAATATATTTACTAATTTACAAAAAAGAACACACAGAGGAGCATAATAATACTGACACAAATGCATTTGGGTGTGAATGTGTTGTATGCATTAGCTCAAATATTTTTACAGTCACTTTATCTTGTAAATCACCAACACAACGCGTGACTCATTAGTCGTTATGTGCACTTGTTGATAAGATGCAGTGCAAATACAAAGGTTGATGCTGCTATCCTCAGCACTCAACACTCAAATCAACAGAAAAGTACACATCTTGTTCATTGGATTGCACTCAAGAAAAATTAGCATTCTCGCCTGTTTGAGGGTCATACTCAATTTTTATGAAAAATTCATATTCAGGAAGCCACGATGAGAATTGTGGTAATGAAAACGAGATGAATTTAATAGATTTTTCGGTTAATTAAGGTTTATTTGATATGTTTTGAATAAGCAAAATAGATACACAGCTTTAATATATTGCAAATGTAAACAAACTGATTTCTGCGCAAATCATTCGGCGAAAATTTACTTTATAGACAAACCGTCGCCATCTAATGTGCAAAATTGTATTTCAAAAATGATACATGTGAGTTGACTTGGTACAACTGCACCCAAAACATCATCATCACAATATTGTTTTCATCCAATTTTCCGCATCATAAAAATGGCACCATTCCCAATTGGTACATTTGTTAGGATTTTTTTAGACGAATCGAAGGATGATGCACGACGATTGATACGACACGAGATGGATTCACTGCTCGATCCACTGGTTGAGTCACTGTTCGCACAGTTGAAGGACAAATTCGTGGACTATGTTGGTGATTCGTGTCCTACTGTTTGCTTTCATCAAAGACATGATCAACTTGCACATGATCATGCGGGTGATGGACAGATGATTCAAAACGATCAACCGGCAATCTCGAATGCTCAACGATATTATTCTAATTTATTGTCCAATGTTCCTTCAATGAATGCTAATTGTCAAGTAAATTTAAGCAACCATCAACCTGCACTAATGTCGATCAAGCAAGAGGTCAATGATCCATCAATGAATGTTCTATTCGAACCACAACAGAACGGTCATTCAATTAAGTCATCATCAACACAGGAATCATCACAGTTTCCTCAATCAATGATCCCATCGACTTCAAATGATCAATCTTTGCAAAACACTCAAATGCAACAACAACTTCAAGCTCAACAACTCGCTTATGCTGAACACAAGCAATTTAATGTGGATGAATGTGATGGCAACGAGTTGCTTGATGGCGAGATCAAGGTGAAGGAAGAAGAAGATGATGATGATGACAGTTCCAACTGGATTGATGATGAACAGGAGGAAGAGTCATCATATCGACCTGTGAAGAGACCACGAATGGACACAACTCAACCCAATAATGCACAACCAGAAGTGTCCAAACAGTTCACGAGACAACCAACGGATGAAGTTCAGTTAAACAAAGGAACACCAAATGAAGAAGGTAGCAAAATGGGAAGTGAACAGAGTGAGGGTGAGTTCTTATGTTCATATTCCCAAAGTATTCTCATTGTTGTGTTCATTAGCTATCGACACAAGAACAACCATTGGACATTATTCTCGAGACAATTCAGATGAATCTATGGTGATTCAAAGAGAGGAAAGGGATGCCAACAATGCAATTGGAGAGGAATCAATTGCCACTGAATGCACTACTAATCCAATTCAACCAAACCTTGCCCAATCGAATCGTCATTGGCAATGTTCACATTGTCTGAAATCATTCAAATACAAATCCAGATTGCAGGCACATTTTCAAGTGAACACAGGTGATCGTCCATTCGAATGTGATAAGTGCGGAAGGCAATTTGGTTGGAAATGCAGTTACAAAACTCATCTACGGACCCATTCCGGAGAAAGACCATTTAACTGTGAGTTTTGTGGAATGTCATTTGTTTCCTTGCCAGCAGTGAACGCACACAAAAAGGCCAAACATCTGCATGTCAAGCCATATCGGTGCAAAGTTTGTGCTCAAACTGCCACTAAACGATCAACCATAATCCAACACATTCGAGTGGTCCATTTTAATTTACCTCGAACACTCAAAAAACAACGAGCACGCAACATTATCGATCATCGAGATCCGGGGGAGTTTGTTGAGAAGCTTTGGTGATAACCATTTTTCAGCCATACAGCCACTTCATTTTTACAAAATTTGCTTTATATATCCTAATTTTGTTTGCTTATATTATCAAAGTATATACCGAGACACAAGCCAATCAATTACTCAAATCCATTCAAACTATTTCATAACGATTCTTTAGATTTTAAAAATATATGAAATTAATTCCGTCGAGTTTTAACTTTTTTATGTTCGTTTTCAATAAACCCAGATTTAAAAATAATAAACCTTAAAATATTTTTTACTTTGAAGATTAAAATGAATTTAATTTAATAAACATTTTCATGAAATTATAAGATAAAATACTTCCACAAGTCAATATTAATATTTATTATACATTTCGCATTTTCACTGATCAAATACTTGACAAACTATAGACACAGATATTTCATCACAAAAACTAAAATTTAAAAAAATTGTAAATGTTCAAAAAATTTTTGTGATGAAATGTCTGTTATTTATGTTTGACAATTTAACATTTCATGTGCTGGCAAGTACAGGGAATATAGACATCTGTCTGCTGACTGCGAATTCTTATCGGATTTCTTGGCAAAAAAAACAATTTGCGAGTAGCAAAGAAAATATTTCTTTATATGCGAGGGACGAATTGAATTGTCCCTTTAGGGCCTGACTGATTCGGCACATCACATTCGACATCACCATACTCGAGCACAAGCCTAATAGGTTTCCTTGCTCGCACACACTCGAAGAAGGTCTATATAGCAAAATTAAATTTCAAGTGCTCTTTAAAGTGCAATGCCGTTAATTTTGGTGCTCTCCAGACAAATGCCAGACTAGGTTATATGGCGAACCAGACATCTCACTTTTAGAAAGAAAAATTACATAACCAAAATTGAATTTTCTACTCACTCTAGTAGAGTCACCACTGCAGGGAACATCACATCACTCATCAATGATAAATCAATTAAAAATCCTATTTCATCTAGAATGCATATTTTAATCGTGACAACCTTCATGCTCACCTTGTTCAACGTTAATTCTGCAAACTACTATTACAATAATCATCGAAAAGCAACTGCTGAAGAAGTTTGCTGCGAAGTGTTCTACGAGGTACAAAGCTGCATGCCTACAAGCGAATTTGATGTAGAAAATCAAATTTGTGAAAAACTATTCTTGGAAACGCGACACTGTACAAACGATTCTACGTGTGAAATAAAGTTTGGCACACCATCTTATTGCCAACAAAACAGACAACAGTGTGCTTGTGAGAAAGATTATCACTTCAATTCTGAAGGGACAATTTGTGATGAAATTGCTGTCCAGAAGGAAAAAACGGATGGCAATATTTTTTGGTTGTTGGCATTGCTTCCCATTTACTTGTTTTATTATTATATAGTGTATAAATCACAAGAATATATAATGATATTACAGTCCCAAAATGCACAATCGAATATTGCAGTGTCAATTAACCTCTTCCGTGCTAGGATTTGGCACATGTGCCCAGACCGAATGGTAAGACATAGCGACTTGAAATTTTTGGAGCCTACTCCTGTGGTCCGTCGGAGGTGTGCTCACTACTCAAAAGTTCCAATTGGATCGATATCCGGGAGCCCATTTCCGGTATGGATTTTTTGACTGATATTTTGTTTTTGGGCAATTCTAAGACTTTTGGCGCAAAAATTAAATTTTTTGGATCACCGGAAGTCGGAGTTCCAAAATGGAACTTCCGGTTCCTGACCAAAAATTTCATTTTTGAGTTCGGATTCGGATTCTCCGTCCTTTTTCATGAAGAATAGCATATCAGAACATAAAAATCCATAAAGCCTAAGTAAAATAAACATATTTTAAATTTTGCATAAAACTGGTGGAAATTGACTGTTGGATCAATAAACATGTTATTTTTAAATTTAGTTTTCGGTACTTATACTTAATCGGTTTTAATGTTCTTATATGCTATCTTTCATGAAAAAGGACGGAGAATCTGATTCTGAAATAAAAATTAGATTTTGGAACGATAACCGGAAGTTAGATTCTGGAACTTCTACTTCCGGTTCATATAGAGATTTTTAATTAGCCTTAATCAATTCTCTGTATTGTATTTAGTAAGAATGGAATTTTAAAGTAACAAAATCCATCCACTGCCAGTTATATAATTAGAGCTTTAAAATTACAATATCAATGTCAATTCTGTCTGTCCACTTTCCGGCCTTGTTTATTTGGCCAAAATTAGAAGGGTTTTGATTTTAGTTTATTTCTCTTATACTTGATGGATTTTTATGAACAGATATGCTATTCTTCATGAAAAAGGATGGAGAATCCGAATCCGAACTCAAAAATGAAATTTTTGGTCAGGAACCGGAAGTTCCATTTTGGAACTCCAACTTCCGGTGATCCAAAAAATTTAATTTTTGCGCCAAAAGTCTTAGAATTGTCCAAAAACAAAATATCAGTCAAAAAATCCATACCGGAAATGGGCTCCCGGATATCGATCCAATTGGAACTTTTGAGTAGTGAGCACACCTCCGACGGACCACAGGAGTATGCTCCAAAAATTTCAAGTCGCTATGTTGTACCGTTCGGTCTGGGCACATGTGCCAAATCCTAGCACGGAAGAGGTTAATGAGCCTGGAAATGAAATTCAAGGACAAATTCCCAATATTGTTGTACTTTCACCAACAAATCTCGCTTCTTTGCCAAATGAGATTTCACAGGAAGCGCAGACAGATCTAAACCAACCACCAGACTATATTGAAGCAGTGTTTAGTAGCTCAAAAGTTGAATACTTGTAAAATGATAAAAATTCTGGAACACAAAAATCTGGATCTCAATTGTTAACTTTATAGATATTTGATTGATTTTTTTAGATGATTAAAAATTTTGGCAATCACATAGATACATAGTTTTTATATTAAATGTCTTATCAAAGATAACTTCACTGCATTAAATATAATAAATATTTAATTGTTCAATAAATCATTAGAATTCGTCGATTATACGAGTAAATACATTTTAAAAAAATAATCGTATTTTTGTGCCTAAAATTTGAGTTTATGCTTACTTTTAATCATTTTAGTCAAAAGCTTTAATTGGATTTGAACTTTTTTTAATCTACCTGGAATTTACCTTGTTATGCTATAGAATAATTAGTATTCAAAGGAGGGTAACGCAAAAGTTTTGGGTTTTTTAAGAATTAAAAAAATAATATTTGAATGAAATAATTAGATTTTGGCCACAATTGGAAATGTACACAAATGTTAATTTAATATTTCAACTTTACAACATAATCGTAATTTATAAAACAAACATAATTAATTTAATTTCTTCTATTTACTTACTTAATTAATTATTCTAATTACTTTTCCTGCTTTTATCGAATAGTTTAAGCTTGAATTATAAGTTTTTTAAATAATTTAAAAATAATTAGAAATTTTGGAATTTCAAATTTGTTCATAATCTAAAAGCATTTTTAATTTTATCCATGTCTCATTAAAAATTTCAATTTTTATCAAATTTTTATTTTATATATTTTATTAAATTTTGAAATTAAAATCTTTTACGACAACATTCAGGCCATTTATCGTAGCAACAGCAGCAGCAAGTACAAGTCAAATAGCACAGAGAGCACAGCAGAAAGCAGCCGTTGCCACAAGTCAACTGACGTCGATTCTCCTTGAATTGATCATCTTCCTCTTCTACTGTTTTTGTCGTTGGTGTTGGCTGTTCTGTGATCACAATTGGAGTTGCATCATTTTTGTTGGATTTTTTAGCTAAATCAATCGAATTTTTTCTTGATGGTTCCATTATTGTTGAATAATATAATTTCAATTAACAAATATTTAATTAATTAATTAATTAAATCACAATTTAAAATATATTTACTAATTTACAAAAAAGAACACACAGAGGAGCATAATAATACTGACACAAATGCATTTGGGTGTGAATGTGTTGTATGCATTAGCTCAAATATTTTTACAGTCACTTTATCTTGTAAATCACCAACACAACGCGTGACTCATTAGTCGTTATGTGCACTTGTGATAAGATGCAGTGCAAATACAAAGGTTGATGCTGCTATCCTCAGCACTCAACACTCAAATCAACAGAAAAGTACACATCTTGTTCATTGGATTGCACATTTAGCATTCTCGTCTGGTTGAGAGAATAGTAATACACCATTTGTTATAAAAAATTTATATTGTGGAAGACATGTGGTGAGAAATGGGGTAATGAAACGGGATGAATTTCGTGTTTATTTTTCGGTAACGGTTGATATGAGTTGAATGATCGAAATAAACACACACACACTGCAGTCGCATGTTAACTATTATTAGCTCTGTATAATGTACATGTAAACAAACCGACAATTGGCACTAAATTCAACTAAAATTCACTTTATATAGATCAACCGTCGTCATCTAGTTTTAAATATTCCAACGAATAAATGTATGTTTACATGTGAGTTTTGTTAAGTTTTGTTGGGTACAACTGTACTTGAATTCCACCTCTATCATCTTCATCACAATATTGTGTTTTCCCTTATTTTTACCCAATTGTTCACATCCACGATGGAATTAGTTGATATTTGTGAATTTGTTGACATTTTCTTGGATGGAGAAAAAGTGGGAGCAAGACGATTGATACGACACGAGATGGATTCAATGTTCGATCCACTGGTTGAGTCTCTGTTCAGTCAGTTAAAGGTGAAGTTTGCGGATTATTTTGATGTTTCATACAATACTCCATCAAACGATGCTAATTGTAAAATCAATTCAACCAACCATCAACCTGCACTCATGTCGATCAAGCAAGAGATCGATGATTTTGTTAATACTAAACTCGTACTGAACGATCATTCAATCAATTCATCTACAACAACACAGGAATCGACGATTCCATCGAGTTCAAATGATCAATCATTGCACAACGCAATTCAAATGCAACAACAATTTCAACATCAACAACTCGCGCACATTAAACACAATCAATTTGACGATGAAGAAGAATGTGATGAATGTGTTGATGGAGGAATAGAGGAAATGATGAATGAAGATGAGGGAGACAGTGTCGACTGGTTTAAAGGCAACATTGAAGAATCATTTCAACCTGTAAAGAGGCCAAGACTTGAGACAACTCAACCAAACAATGCACAACTAGACATGACAGCAATGCCTTTGCTACAGCCAACTTATGAAGAACAAATGAATGAAGGTACTAGACAAGTTGAACAAGGTGCCCGAATGAAAAGTGAAGGTGAGTTTGTTGTTGAATATTCCCAAAGAATTCTCATTGTTGTGTTCATTAGCTATCGACACTCGAGCAAACATTGGACATTGTTCTCAACACAATACTGATCAATTTAGAATGATTCAACAAGGGGAAAGGGATGCAAACAGTTCAATTGGAGAGGAAATTGTTAAATCGACAACTACACTTCAACCAAATCGTCAATTTCAATGTCCACATTGTCATAAATCATTTGAATACAAATCCGCATTGCATCTACATCTTCAAGTGCACACAGGCGAACGTCCATTCGAATGTGATCAGTGTGGAAGGCAATTTGGTTGGAAAGGCAGTTACAAAACACATCTACGGACTCATTCCGGTGAAAGGCCATTTAACTGTCAGTTTTGTGGAATGTCATTTGTTTCTTTGGCCGCAGTGAACGGACATGAACAAGCCAAACATCTGCATGTCAAGTATCGATGCAAACAGTGTGGTCGCACTTCCACTGCACGATCACACTTAATCACTCACATTCGAGTGGACCATTTTGGTTTGTCTCCAACCATCAAAGTACAACGAAGGCGCAAACATCATCGATGATCGAGATCCGGGAGAGTTGGTTGAGAAATTTTATCCAAATAACAATGATTCATCAAATGTTGTTTCATTAGCAATCAACACTCGAGCAACCATCAAATACTATGATCATGGTCAACACAATTCAGATGAATCTATGGTGATTCAACAAGAGGAAAGTGATGCAAACAATGCAATTGGAGAGGAAATTGCCACTGAATGCACAACTAATCCAGTTCAACCAAACCTTCTCCAACTAAATCGTCATTAGCCATGTACACATTGTCCTAAATCATTTGACCGTCTGTCTAAATTGCAGTCACACATTCTAGTGCACATAGGTAAACGTCCATTTCAGTGTGCCAAACGATTTACCAATTGTTACATTTTAAAGAAACACAAACAAATTCGCCAAAATATAAAACGTTTCAGGTGTGGCGAGTGTGGCTGACAATTTAAACAAAAACCCAATCTTGAAAATCATTTCCGGACACACACAGGAGAGAGACCATTTCTCTGTAGGTTCTGTGAAATGTCATTCGCTCAAGTGGCCACTCGGAACGGTCACGAACAAGCCATCCATCTGCATGTCAAGCCATATCGATGTAAAGCCTGTGGTTACACCTGTACACGATCATCGAGCATACTCGGACACGTTCGATTTGTCCACTTTGATTTGCCTCGATCCATCAAACCACGTAACATGTTCGATCATCGAGATCCGTGGGAGTTGATTGAGAAAGTGAGACTCATTTGATAATTTGTCAAACACATTTGATCCAATCAACACCTATCCACATACCAAGTAATAATGACTCGCTAAATTCAGAGAATTTCAGCATAAATTTTTTACAAATTCTCATTTTAATTCGCTTTATTATTTAAAGAATTTAAACATTTATCATTTTATCAGCCACTTCTCCAGCTGAGCACTTTCTAGTGAGTTCACATTTTGAGGTAAATTAAGGTTTGTAAGAAGGATGTTCACAAAGAGATATTAGACCAAATTGTTCACAATTATTAAGTATTCTAACATTGTTAAAGGAAGCTCATAAAAAAGACAAATGACAGTTCACATTTTGAGGTAAATTAAGGTTTGTAAGAAGGATGTTCACAAAGAGATATTAGACCAAATTGTTCACAATTATTAAGTATTCTAACATTGTTAAAGGAAGCTCATAAAAAAGACAAAAAGAGTTCACATTTTGAGGTAAATTAAGGTTTGTAAGAAGGATGTTCACAAAGAGATATTAGACCAAATTGTTCACAATTATTAAGTATTCTAACATTGTTAAAGGAAGCTCATAAAAAAGACAAATAAGAGTTCACATTTTGAGGTAAATTAAGGTTTGTAAGAAGGATGTTCACAAAGAGATATTAGACCAAATTGTTCACAATTATTAAGTATTCTAACATTGTTAAAGGAAGCTCATAAAAAAGACAAAAAGAGTTCACATTTTGAGGTAAATTAAGGTTTGTAAGAAGGATGTTCACAAAGAGATATTAGACCAAATTGTTCACAATTATTAAGTATTCTAACATTGTTAAAGGAAGCTCATAAAAAAGACAAATGACAGTTCACATTTTGAGGTAAATTAAGGTTTGTAAGAAGGATGTTCACAAAGAGATATTAGACCAAATTGTTCACAATTATTAAGTATTCTAACATTGTTAAAGGAAGCTCATAAAAAAGACAAATGACAGTTCACATTTTGAGGTAAATTAAGGTTTGTAAGAAGGATGTTCACAAAGAGATATTAGACCAAATTGTTCACAATTATTAAGTATTCTAACATTGTTAAAGGAAGCTCATAAAAAAGAAAAATTACAGTTCACATTTTGAGGTAAATTAAGGTTTGTAAGAAGGATGTTCACAAAGAGATATTAGACCAAATTGTGCACAATTATTGAGTATTCTAACATTGTTAAAGGAAGCTCATAAAAAAGACAATTAAGAGTTCCATTTTGAGGTAAATTAAGGTTTGTAAGAAGGATGTTCACAAAGAGATATTCGACCAAATTGTTCACAATTATTAAGTATTCTAACATTGTTAAAGGAAGCTCATAAAAAAGACAAATAAGAGTTCACATTTTGAGGTAAATTAAGGTTTGTAAGAAGGATGTTCACAAAGAGATATTAGACCAAATTGTTCACAATTATTAAGTATTCTAACATTGTTAAAGGAAGCTCATAAAAAAGACAAATGACAGTTTGCACATTTTGAGGTAAATTAAGGTTTGTAAGAAGGATGTTCACAAAGAGATATTAGACCAAATTGTTCACAATTATTAAGTATTCTAACATTGTTAAAGGAAGCTCATAAAAAAGACAAATGACAATTTGCACATTTTGAGGTAAATTAAGGTTTGTAATAAGAATGTTCACAAGAGAGAAACACTTTATTAATAAAACAAGTGGGACTGTCCACATCTTCGTGGGATGCCAAAGAGCACAGCGTACATGTCAATCCGAAAGGACAATTGCAGGTTAAACAAATAGATTCATCTAGGTTCAACAATATCACTCGTGTGAAGTATAACAAATACCGTAAATTCCCGAATATAGCCCGCACCCCGTGTATAGCCCGCACCCGTGTATAGCCCGCATTTTTTGACCTTTTTTTGTACAGCCAAGGTTACGAAAAATCACAAGAAAAAAAACTTTTTCATGTATAGCCCGCGGGCTATATTCGGGAATTTACGGTAATAAAGATTATGAATGAGTATGTATATAGAGTATATGGAGTATCAAATATATGAATATGTAAATGACTATATTGTAAGTTTGATGATGAGTTAGTTTCGTTGTGGTCGTAGTGGAAGTGGTGAGTAGATATGGTTATGTACTAGTTGTAATGATGAGATCAGTACATAATTGGCTATACCTGGTAAGGCTTTCTGATCGAGATCAAAGCGATCGAAAAAGTCAATCACTTGTTGGCTGATGGATCCACGAGCGCCAAACCATAAACCGATAACCTCATATTCTCGGATACCAAATGTAGGTTAGTAACTCTCCTGGAGGCTTGAGATGCACCTCTCGTACTTGTATTTGTCCTCCGTTACTTGTGCTGCCACATCATCGTTTTACTCGTACCTGATGGTCGGTTGTGGGGTACTTGTGCTATGGAAATTTTGTGCTTTCCCCATTTGTACTCCAATTTGTGTACACTTGAATTTTGTGCTTTAGTAAAGTTGTGCTCTAGGAATTTTGAACTCTAGTAAAGTTAATCTCTACTTTGTGCCCTACTTTGGGCGCTACATAATGCTTAACTTTTCGATATGATTATAATAATTATTTTTTTTATTTGGACCATAATGAACATCTCGGATACAAACATTCAAATTTGGTGTCCTCACTCGCTTCTGATCCTACAAGAATCCCAGTTGAGAGCATACTGTCACAAGCCACCAGTGTACTTGGGATCTGTGCCACTCCTTATGTCGGAAGTCAGAAAACCATTAAGAAAAATATCTACAATGCACGAATGAGAGTGGGCTTGGACATTCATAGAAATCCCGACACTTTCGAGGACATCCATACTAAAGACCTTGAATCAATCACAATAAATGGAGCTCAACTCGATAGAGCCCAAGTTGGTAGGGCCCAACTTGATAGAGCACACGTTTCTCTGGGGCATAATTTGAGAGAGCCCAGCTTTCGTTGGAGCACAAAATAGTAGAGCACAACTTTCTCAGAGCTCAGAGCACATCGTTCTCAGAGCACAACTTGCTAGAGCACAAATTTTGGAGCATAACTTAGTATGAGCACAAGTACCCCACAACCGTCGATGACATACGCCTTGTTTGTGCCAGGCTCAAACGCCAGGATATCGACGAATCTCGTTCCGCTTTTATCATCGGTGCATATAGGAAGCTCATAAAAAGACAAAAAAAAGTTCACATTTTGAGGTAAATTTATTAATCCTTTGAGTTTTGTATTTTGATAAAACATAACAAGTATTCAATTTAATCGACTGCGTTTCTGCGTTTCCTTTAGTTTAGTTTAGTTTAGTTTACATTAAAATTTAAAGCTTTAATTTTTAAAAAATTTATTGAAATTTGAAAATTTTAATTTCTGTACACACGAGTTCATCATCTAAAAGTATTTTAAATTAAAATTTTATCCCATTAAAAATACCATTTAAATTTTTATTTTAATTATAAATATTTAATTAAATTTTGAAATTAAAATCTTTTACGGCAACATTCAGGCCATTTATCGTAGCAACAGCAGCAGCAAGTACAAGTCAAATAGCACAGAGAGCACAACAGAAAGCAGCCATTGCCACAAGTCAACTGACGTCGATTCTCCTTGAATTGATCATCTTCCTCTTCTACTGTTTTGCTTGCTGTTGGCTGTTCTGTGATCACAGTTGCAGTTGAATCATTTTTGTTGGATTTTTTAGATAAATCAATCGAATCTTTCTTTGATGGTTCCATTCTTGATGATATTAATATTTTCAATTAACAAATATTTAATTAATTAAAAAATAAAGCACATTTTAAAATATATTTATTATATTACAAAAAAAAGAACACGCAGTGGAGCATAATAATACTGACACAAATTCAATTGGGTGTGAATGTGTTGTGTTGTGTGCATTAGCTCAAATATTTTTACAGTTACAGTATTATCTTTGTGTTACCATAACAACTAAACGCGTGACTCATTAGTCGTTATGTGCACTAGTGATAAGAGGCACAGTTTTGAACAATCAACACTCAAATCATTAACAGTAAAGTGCACATCTTGTTCATTGATTGAAATAAAAATTTAGCATTCTCGTTGGTCATAGAGTAATACACAATTTGTTATAAAAAAATTTAAATTCTGGAAGACATAATGAGAAAAGGAGCGATGAAACGAGACAAATTTAGTGGCTTTTCGGTGGAGATTGATATGTTTTGAATCAGTAGGAATAGACTCTCACTGAGAGTCTCTCAGCTGCAGTAACTCACATGTAAACAAACTCATTCACAAATTCATTCAACTAAAATTCATTTTTATAGACTAACCGTCGCCATCTAGTGTGTGAAAACATAACAAAAAATGCATGTTTGTACATTTCATTGCATTAGCATTTCATATAAGAAGTGTAAAAGTTCATTTACAATTGGCTGAATGGTTTCATCAATTTTATAAAAAGAATTTGCAAAAATATATATTTCAAGCTTTTGAAATTGAGTTTTTGGATATATGAAATCTTAAGTCAAATGGACTGTGAACATTTTAGGACAATTTAGCCGTTTAAAAAAATTGGATTAAAAATTCTTAGTACCTTTTATATCGAGTTAAAAATTTGTGACAAAAAAAAAGAATAATTTTTAATCATTATATTTTAATCTGTTATCTTCTAATCTCATATAGTGGATATAAAATTAAATAAAAACTCAACTCATACACATATTCACTTATTATCATTAATCGTTGGAATCGCAATCGGTGGCGAATAAACGAGATATCCACTGTCACTAAACAAAATAGAGCCAGTAATATTTCGAGCATCATCAGACGAGACCAAATTGGCAATATCATCTGCACGTTTAAAATAAGTGGAATAGACACACACAGCTCACAAGTTAGCTTTCTTGGCTAATTTTAGCTCTGTAGTGCACATTTGTAAGCAAACTGACAATTGGCACTCAATTCAACTAAAATTCACTTTATAGACTAACAGTTGCCATCTAGTCTCAATAATTTCAACTTGAAATGTACATGTTTACATGTGCGAGTTTTGTGCACGTACAACTGTAATCAGCCCGATAATCATCATCGTAATATTGTTTATCCTTGTTTTCCCCCAAATCTGCACATCAACGATGGAATTTCTTGATATTGTTAAATTTGTTGACATTTTCTTAGATGGAGAGATGGTGGGAGAAAAACGATTGATACGACACGAGATGGAATCAATGCTCGATCCACTGGTTGAGTAACTGTTCAAACAGTTGAAGGTGAAATTCGGACATTATCTTGAGGATTCTTATTCTTCTTCTGGTTGTTTTCTTCAAGACAAACAAATTGAAAATGATGGACAGAGGAATCAACCGACAATTTCAAATGCTCACCAATATCACAGTCAATCCTTGTCCAATGCTCCTTCAATCAACGCTAATTATCAAGTCAAGTCAACCAACCATCAACCTGCACTCATGTCGATCAAGCAAGAGATCAATGATCCATCAATGAATCTATTCGAACTAAAACAAAACGATAATTCAATCAATTCATCATCATCAATCAATAAATTGACTTCAACTGATCAATCTTTGTCAAACATTAAACAAGCAAAAAATTTCCAAGATCAAAATTTACACTTCCACTTCACGATCACACATAATCACTTACATTCGAGTGGACCATTTTGGTTTGCCTCCAACCATCAAAGAACAACGGGAGCGCAACATCATCGATGGTCGAGATCCGGGAGAGTTGGTTGAGAAACTTTATCCAAATAACAATGATTCAACAAATGTTCAATTGGAAGCATCATATACGCCTGTAAAGAGACCAAGAATGAACACTAACATGAACTCAAGTCAACCAAATAATGCACAACGGGCGCTGGAAGGAGTGGCTTCGAGTCAACTAACTGATAAATAACAACAAAATGAAAACGAAAAAATGTGACCGAATGGGAAGTGAACAGAGTGAGGGTGAGTTGTTGTGTTTATGTTCACAAAGTATTCTCATTGTTGTGTTCATTATCCATCGACACTCGAAAAATCATTGGACACTGTTCGTGGTCCACTTTGGTTTGCCTAAAACACTCAGAGAACAACGAGCACTCAACATAATCGATAATCGAGATCCGAGAGAGTTGGCTGAGAAGGTGTGACTCATGACTTGTGGTTATTATAATTATCACTAAAACGATTTCCTTTGTGACATCGTTTGCGACAATCAATGTAACATCGAGCGGCAATTGGCCAAAATTTTCTCATATGGTGATGAGGTATTAATCAATTTTATAAGACTGCCATTATTTTGTGTCGTTTCATTTAGCCATTGAGGGATTTTTTAAAAAGTTTATCTGCAATACAGAATTATAACTAGAATTTTCGACATTATTCATTTCCGATGAGAAAATATTGTTATCAAAATTGTTTTGAAATTGGTAATAATTGATACTGTTTAGTGATAATAATTTAAATTTAGATTTTAAAAAATATCGAATTTACGCAAATAACATAATAAAATAATTTAAAATTTTTTTTAATCATATCTACATGCCACATTACTAATACCCTTCATCCTTTACGCATTACGTGATTATCATGCATGACTTTGCAAAACTAGAAATTTGTGTGCATGGAAAAGTACGCATTTAGTCAAGTGATAAGATATACTGTGGTAAATTATTTTCGTTATAAATGAACTCATTTGTGTGTAGTATTTGTTGCAGCCAACATACATATAAAGGTTTTCCTGGTGATGGTAAATGCAAATTTAACTAATAATTTGAATATTTATTTAACATAACTCAACAAAATGCCTTTCGGTTTGCTGGATGGAGTTGAAACGACTGTGCTTGTCAAATTTGTGTCTGGAGTGGAAGCACAAAATGGCAACGAATTGACACCAACTCAAGTGAAGGACCAACCAACCCAAATGGAATGGCCAGTCGAACCATCTGCATACTACACTGTTTGCCTAACACATCCACTTGAATTGGAAGGTCAATATCGAGAGTTTTTGCATTGGCTTGTGGTGAACATTAGCGGTAATGACATTGCAAGCGGTCAAGTGCTTGCCGAATATCTCGGTTCGGGACCAGTTAAGCGAATTGGCATACAGCCCTATGTGTTTCTAGTGTATCGGCAAACTGGAAAAATTGATCCTGATGAGGCCCCAATTAGTAACCGAAGCACCATTGGTCGATGGGGCGAGATTCGAATCAAGAAATTTGCTGCAAAGTATCAACTTGGTCAACCAGTTGCGGGCAATTATATTCTTTCTCAATACGATGACTATGTACCCAAGCTTCATAAGCAGGTTGGATTCAATCCTGATACACTCATGGAAAATTATAAATAAAATGAATTTGTTTGATTTATATTTGTGTGAGTACGCAATATGAATTGAATTAGACCAAAATGATATCTTTAACCTAAAGCATGCGAATTCTTCTAGCCAAACCAAGGATACCAGTCGATCCAGAATGACTTAAATGTGTGAAAGCCAAAAGGGCGACCCGTGAGAAAAAGTTGAAAAATTTGGTTGCTGAGTAAATTATCAAATTGTGTAAGTGTGTAATTGCTTCAACAGCAATGATTTACCAAAATCGGACTGTAATTTGCTTTATTTTGTTAAGCATACTAAAATACTCAAATCAACAGTAAAATGCTCATTTTGTGCTCAATGGTTTAGCATTCTCGCCAGGTTGCGTATGATACACGACTTGGTATTAGAAGTTTATGTTCCTTTCGTGCATAAAATGGTAAACAATGGAGCGATTCTTAACGAATCTCGTGTTCGAATTTGATTAAGGTTGATATGTTTTGTCACAAATACATCTACATCTATTCATTTAAAATTGACTTTATAGAACAACCTTACATTGCTTAACATTACCATCAATTTATGGTTCTATTTATCTATGACACACACAGGCTGTGACACAGCTGCAGTTGCACATATATGTTAGCTCTCTTGGCTAATTTTAGCTCTGTAAACAAACTGACAATTGGCATTCAATTCAACACAAATTCACTTTATAGACTAACAGTTGCCATCTAGTCTCAATAATTTCAACTTGAAATGTACATATGTTTACATGTGCGAGTTTTATGCACGTACAACTGTACTCAACCCAACGATAATCATCATCGTAATTTTGTTTATCCTTGTTTTCCGTCTAAATCTGCGACATCCACAATGGAATTTCTTGATATTGTTGAATTTATTGACATTTTCTTGAATGGAGAGATGGTGGGAGCAAGACGATTGATACGACACGAGATGGAGTCAATGCTTGATCCACTGGTTGAGTCATTGTTTGGCCAATTGAAGGTGAAATTCAAGGATTATCTTGATGTCTCTTATTCTTCTGGTTGTTTTCTTCAAGAAGAACAACTTGATTGTGGAGTTGATGGACAACTAATTCAAGATCCACAAACAATTGTAAATGTACGTCAATATCACTCATTGTCCAAGTCTCCTTCAATGGATGTTAATTATCAAATCAATTCAACCAACCATCAACCTGCACTCAAATCGATCAAACAAGAGATCAATGATCTGTCGAATGTTCTACTCGAAGCACAGCAGAATTCGATAAAATCATCATCAACGAATCCATCGACTTCAACTGATGAATCTTTGCCCAACACTCAAATACAACTCGCTCACACCAAACACAAACAGTTTGGCGATGCAGGAAAATGTGAGTCTAGAGAATGTTTTGATGGAGAAATTGAAGGAGTAATGAATGCTGAAGATGAGGGCGACAGTGTCGACTGGTTTGATGACAATATCGAGGTTGAAGAATCTTCTCGACCTGTAAAGATACCGAGACTTGACACAACACAACCAAACAATGCACAAGCAGAGATGACAGCAGTGTCTCCGAGACAACCAATTTATGAAGAACAACTGCACAATGGTACCAGACAAGTTGAAGGTGACCGAATGGAAAGTGAACAAATGTGTGAAGGTGAGTTGTTTGAATGCTTTCACAAAATATTCTCATTGTTGTGTTCATTAGCTATCGAGACTCGAGCCACCATTGGACACTGTTCTCGAGACAATTCAGATGAATCTATGGTGATTCAACAAGAGGAAAGGGATGCAAACAATGCAATTGGAGAGGAAATTGCAATTGCCACTGAATGCACTACTAATCCAATTCAACCAAACATTGCACAAACGAATCGTAATTTACAATGTTCACATTGTCACAAATCATTTGATTACAAATCTGCACTGCAGAAACATCTCCGGATACACTCAGGCGAGAGACCATACCTCTGTAGGTTCTGTGCAATGTCCTTTACGCAATTGGGCTCACGGAACGCTCACGAACAAGCCATCCATCTGCATGTCAAGCCAAATCGATGCAAAGCCTGTGACTACACCTGTACACGAAAATCTACCATGCTCCGTCACGTTCGATTTGTCCATTTTCGTTTGCCTCGATCCATCAAACAGCAGCGAGCACTCAACATCATCGATCATCGAGATCCGTGGGAGTTGATTGAGAAAGTGTGACTATTTTGTCAAGCACATTGATCCAATCAGCACCTTCATCGACATACCAAGCAAAAATGCCTCGCCAAATCTAGATAATTTCAGCATAAATTCTTTACCACAATTAGCATTGTAATCCGCTTTATTGTTTAACATTTTTTAAGCTTTTATTGTTTGATCAATCTTAAAAATCTCACTCGAACACTTTTAAATGTTTTTAAATTTAGCTCAATATTGAGCATTTGCTAACAGCAACAGCAAGTGGCAAGTGCACAATGCAACAGTCTTTCAATAATTATATTTTTCGAATTATATTATAGATCATAGACTCATGGTGTACGGAAAGATAGAGCCCCAGTTCGGGAAGGTTGTGGACCTACTTGTTAGCCAGATATTGTCCCACATATTGTCCCGATGGTCCTAAAGAATTGCCCGTGCCAGAACTTGCCCAACTTCGTACTCATCTTCTTCATCTCCGTTATTGTTGTTTTTCTCATTATGAGTCTTTAAACAGTGCATCGCTCGGTCCTGTATGGCACGGCTGAATTTCTCGACAATGTCGCCAGGGAGGGTGAGCTTTTGTCGGGCCAGTAGGTTGAGTACGTCCAGGTAGGTGATGGTGTCCACTCCGTAACGGAGGCCGAGATTTGAAGACGCAGGATTCCGCTCATTCTGGAAAAAGTCGAATAGGCGGCTTAATTTGAGTTTGAGTTGGTCAACTCGGGAAAAGCTGTTGTTGTCCACTCGGGTGATTCGAGTAGATTTCCATTTGGTTGGAGTACAAATCGGACAGACAGGAAAATCCACTGTAGGATGCACTCGTAGCAGCATACGTGGCCATATTTCTTGTAGAAAGTATTGATCAGCCTTAGGCTCCCAATAAATGTCACAACTAATTTTTCCAGCATAATCAAATATTGGAAGAGCAGAAAGACAAGAGAACGATTTCTTGACTTCCGAGTTGATTGCTTGAATAAGGTCTAGTCTTTTGGAAAAGTCTTCATCGATGGATTGCACTGGCGGTGGGTTGACTGGTACCAAAGCCATTGTTCAGTGGATTACGTTATTCGATACGACAAGAAGTAAAGTAAGAGTGCATTGTCTATGCAGGATGAATGTTCATGAAATTGTGGTTTTAATACATAGAGTGTGATTTCTTTTATATTCGATTTACATGATTTTTAAAAGTATTTCAACAGTGTTACCGCTTTAAACGCATTAAAACGGCTTAACTCGTTTAATACTTTATCCGCTCTAATCAGATTACCACTCTACCATAAGGATTGTTGAATTTTTTGGCAAATTTCTCGAATTTGATGACGTAAAACAAGATTACGAGTTTTAAATTAAACACCTTTTTACATGAAAATTTTTAATGACAGAACGGATATTTATTATTCGATATGTTGTTTGCTAAAAACAAATTTACAAAAGAATAAAATCATTAGCATTTCTGGTAAAAGTCTATTTAAGATTGATTGAATGGTTTCATTAATTTTTTATAAAGAATCTAAAATTTTTTATTCAAGCTTTTGAACTAAAGTTTTGAATAGATGAAATCTTAAATAACACATTCAACCAACATGATTATCGATTTTTGTGACAAATTACAATTTATGGGCAAAGTAGCGGAAGGAATATTATTGATAAAACAAAACTAGAGTTTAGTCAAATTTATTGATTTGAAGTATTCACTCGTGAACAATCAGTCACACATGTGTGCACAGGCACAGACCAGTTTGTCCTCAAAACAAATTAACCTAACTTGGCACTGCCAAGTTGGCAGTGCAACAGTTGAGCACTCGAGCAGTGCTGCTGTCTGTGTGTCTGTCCGAACACAACTGTGAGGTAGGCAAGACACGTGATAGCCCTCAGTAGCAGTCACCACCCGCACTCAACTCAACATTGGACTCGTCTCTCTCAGTTGGCCTTGGTGACTGCATGAGACTGCAAGTGAAGTTTGTTTTGAGTTGAGGAGTTGCACTAAATTGTCATGTTCCCGTACAACACCAAACACATCTAAATTGGGTGTCAATTCTTGTATCAATTCAAGAATTGCAATGTCCCTACTGCACTCAGATGCCTTCCTGGCTAGTGATGTTATTTACGAATATTCGAATATTCGAATAGTATTTTCGCTCAGTATTCGAATACTAAGATATTCGAATATTAACCAAATTTCAAAATTTAGTATTCGAATATTCGCGAATAATATTCGAATATTCGACAAGTATTCGAATACCTAACCTAAATATTTTTATCTGATAAAAATTATTTTCGCGCTGTCTTTGACTATTAGATCTATTCTACTTATTTGAAGGGTGGAAAAATTTTCCAAATCAGTTTGTAAAATCTTATCTTTCAATTGTTCAGGCAGTGGGATTCACTAAATTGGAATAGGCCTTGCGTGAAGATTCCTCAAATGAATCGTAAAAACTTGTAAACTTGGATGATGGGACGTTTTGGTACAGGCAAGGGACGCCAATCGACTTGAATCAGATAATATATTTCGCAAGTGTCAGTCATAGAAAATTGAACACTTGTCATAGTTCACATAAATAAATAAGGTTCTTATTCGGTTCGCGACTCATGACTGCTCTCAGGCTAACTATTAGAGTGGAACGAAATAAAAATTTTCCTTAGCCTATTCTACAGTAGATTCTGTGCACTCAAAAAGGATTTTTCGTGAAAATCCGAGCAAATTCGGTTAATGTTTGACCCTGCAACTTTCGATCCAAAGATTTTGGCAATTTTAACTTAAAAGTTGCATGTACTGTGTGGACTGTCGTTACTAGCATGTATGCTAAGTATTAACTTATGACATTTTATGAACTGTGATTAATTTTTCAAAGTGATATTTTTGAACGTTACTATTACAATACAGAGTGTGTAGTGGAGCAAACCAGTCGAATTTACGTGATTACTGAATACTTAGAGGTTGTTTTGAATCGGAGTTGGTTTACTTTAGATATGACTCTATTACTATTAATAATTATGCAAGTTATCCGTATTCTAGTTTTGTAACTTGCATTCAGACATTCCTAATTTAACTCGCAATACTTTCTACTCTCGTTCACTCGAAACCACTAGACACTCTGCTTTACTCAGTTGAGAGCATTCAGTTCTAGTCTTGTTAGTCTATGGAGTCCATTGTTTAGATTGATTGACTAAATAACGTGTATTTTTCATCTGCTGTAGTACAAACTCACTTATAACTTTGATCCAATACAGCATCTTCAATCTTTTATCATTTTCATTACTTCATCAAAATGCACGACGTGCTGACCTAAAAAATTAAAAAAAAAGTAGAATTAGAGAATCAAATTGTTCAATTCAGTAATAAAACAACAAAACAACAAAAAATTAGGTGCTAAAGTTAGTAAGCCACAGTTTAAGCCTCATTTTCGATTCTTTGATCTAATTTTTGAGCGTGTCTTCAATGGTGCTTTCGATTGGGCCGATTTTCTTGGATGATTATTTTGTGATTTGATTAGCGTTGAAGTTGGAGATTTGGACATATTTTGATCAGACTTGCGTTTCTTGCATAAATTGTCAGTTTCAAGTAAATGATATTTAGATTTTGTGTTGAAAGTGCTGTTGATTGAGCGCGAGTAGACTGTAGAACGAATTATTAAATCTCTGTTTTCTTCTCCATATACACTTTCAGACGCTTCGGTGACAAGCCTCACGCAACGCTCAGTTCCTTGTGAATTCGATGGGTAATCGGGCACTATATATTTGTCAAGCTCATCATCGGGCACTTTCATGGTGAGGGGAGGTTCGTTCAATTCGTTTAAAGTAAGCGATTCCCAATCAACAAGTTCGTAATAATCAGAAGCGCCCAGGTTTATCGATTTAGGCAGTGCAAAACGTCGAATTGAGTTTTTAGGAGAGACTTTTTTCGGTCTTCCTCTTTGTTTTGACTTGGTTTGACTTGTGGTGGCAGTCGAATTTCGATGGTAATTACGGATTTCTAATATTTTCTGAATTGCCTGATTCCGTACAGTTTCTCGTTGGTCACCGATCATTGCGAGTAGAACATTTTCAAAGTGTGCAAAGTATGAATTACGAAGCAAGGTTTCGTCTACAACAGTTCGACAATCATCTGGTAGAAATCGCGATCGTTTCACCATGTTACAAAAATTCCATGGTCCGTCAATTGCCAATGGTCGCCGCTTGATATCAAACCAACATGGAGCATAACATCGGACAACATACGAAGCCAAAAGTGAAATTTCTTCTGGGGGTTGTTCAAATGTTATATAAAGACGCAATATTCTCAGTGCAAGTGTCAACCACCTGGCATGGTTGAGTGCTCCTGGAATTGAATCAAAATATTCAGGTGAAAATCCATTTTGAACTAATTGACAAAGGTGGTACAATAATTTCTGATCTCTACTCAATGAATTTATAATTTCATCTTCAAGAATAGGAAAATCTTCAACTTTGATGGGTTTGAATTTTTTCGAAATTGGTAGAGTTTCGACAATTTGAAGTAATTTTCCAATTTCCCCACTAAAGCAATTTGGCCCCGAAGTACGACAGTTGTCCACCTTCATGAAGAGATGTCTCAGTGGTAGTTCATTACCATGGAATAAGCACACTGATCGCTGTAACGCCCGACTGAGGAATTCTTCCAGCCTTCTGACTATTCCTTTCCACTGTCCCATGTTGACATTACACCCGTCACAGATGATGACGCCCAATTCGTTCAGACTAATTTTGTTTGATTCGAAAAAATCGATCATTTTCATGCGTACAACCTCTGCTTCTGGTTCTTCTTCTTTATCGTTAGATTTTTTCTTTTGGTTTGGTGGTTGAAAATTAGGATCATCATTTGAGTCTTGATTGATGTCAACTTTCTTTTGTTTTTTCTTTCCAGGAATTGTGAGATGCCCCAAATAAAACGAATCGAGACCAACAACTTGAACAAGTACACAGTGATTTTGTCGTACGCTTTTTGGTACGTTCTTACCATCTTTGATTTCAAGAATTTTTGTCCAATCAAATCGACTGTCGAACGATAAAGCAAATAGTGGAGAAGAATTTTCAAAATCACGAATTTTTATTTTTTCTCGTATTGAGTCTCGGGCACGTTGAATCCTCATTCTGTCGATGACAAATGTTCGATCAAATTCTGTGATTATTCCGAAAGCTTTAAGTAGAGCATTGGCCAAGTATGCAGCAGCCCTTGTAGAAATCTTGAAACGGTCGCACTCGATTGCGAATTCGGCCAAATTGATTCGAATTTGACGACCAACTGCATCGAACATTAATGGCAGCTCCCAATTTGCATCCTTGGAATTATCATCATCATCATCATCATCATCATCTTTGCATTCTTTGATCAAACAGCGAAGTTCGTGCAATTCGTCTTCCATTCCAGCAGAAATAAAAATAGGATCCATTTGATCTATCCAATTTGGAATAGTACCATCCGGTTTGGTAAATTCATCGAGTGGGTTTTTGAAATTTTCTTTCCGTTTCCTCTTCAAAGTTGTACGCAATTCGAATATTCGATTCAAATTTACAATTCGTTGTTCGTGCATTGGCTTACCTTTCTTACTGGAGTGTTGTCGCTTGATGTCACGATATTCAAGTCTTACGTCACAAATCATCTTGGCAATCTGTTGCTTCGATTTAATAGGTGAGATGGAATCTTTCCATGTTTCGATAATTTCCTCAGCAATTTGATTCGCAATTTGAGTTGCACTCGGTTCGGATTTTGAATTTTGAAATTGAATTAACTTTTCTCGTGCCAACGGAATATATCGCAAAATATCAGCAGCGGTTGGAATGCTTTCAGGCAATTCACGAAATTCCCCAATAAGTGGACATGTTTGTGGTGCTATCGTTTCTAAATGTAAAATATTTTAATACTAATCTTACATTATACATTACATATTTACCGTTTGAATTTCGCGGGTAAAATGGCAATACTTCAAGAAGATTGTCGTTTTTCTCACGTGTGTTGCAATTTGAGACAAAAGCATCCATTTTGAAACAAGTTTCGACACAAAATAGTAAATAAGTTCACAAATTTAACAGGAAAGCAAATCAGATTTAAATTGTTTACTTTTTAATGATTGTTTACAGTCAATGTTGATCATTTTCCTAATCTTATTGTCAAAAGTTCAAAAATTGCTAACATTTTTGTCACCGGTCATACAAACGTTCGTACAGTACATGTAACTTTTAGGTTAAAATTGCCAAAATCTTTGGATCAAAAGTTGCAGGGTCAAACATCAACCGATTTTGTTCGGATTTTCACCAATACTCCTTTAATGATACAAAGATTCTGTGGTAGAATAGGCTAAAGAATATTCGAAACTTTTTATAATTCCGTTCCTATCTATTAGTCAGCAAATCGATCGTTTGTAGTTCGGTCATCATTACGTGGTGAACACCATGGCTGACAAACTTATTTCCCAAATTGAATTCGGGGCGTTACATAATTGGGTTGGTTGATCTCATCACCAAATTGGTTCATCGTGGCATACTCATGAAGTACATTACACAATAGATAATAACTTTCAAACCCACCAATTTGAAAATAGATCCAACAACACGATAATATGATCATCTTTCAAACCCTCCAATTTCAATTTGGAAAAAATTCTCATTTTAGAATCTTACTATCCAGATATTTGGGTTGTTAATTTCAGCCAACTAACTGTGAGAAAAGATTTAACGATACTATCCATAAAAAATCCAAACCACCATTTTGGAATCACTTTCAAATAGTCGACAAGTCCAACTAACTTTATTACCTTGCAATGACAATCAATTTAAGCAGATTTCTCCTTTCTGATAAGAACAACAAGATTATTCGTATATAGGTTATATTCGATTATCCAATTGGAACCTTTTCCAAGTAAATTATCTATGATCGACTGATCGATCTATCTATATAAATAAAGTATGCAACATTTACGGTGCCTCATTTGTCAGCCATGGTTGCCTTTGTGACGTTAAAAATTCCGAGAAAGACACATAGATAAAGACACATACAACTTTCATTGTCATTGTCTTGCACCACATGTAATGAGCAAACTTGCTAAGGTGCAGTTGGCAAACAAGTTCTACACGAGTTGGCTATTAATTTGCCTAGACACTTGAAATAAGACAAAATGAATTCAAGACAGGCTAACATGTATCAATGTATGATACAATTCATTAATTCAAAACACTAACTAATTATGAGCAAATTGACTTATTTTTATTGTGCTAATATTCGAATATTATTCGAATTATTCGAATGCCAATGGAATCATTATTGAATATTCGAATATTCGGAAAATTTTCAAAACAGCAGTATTCGAATAAGAATATTCGAATATTCGCGAATATTCGAATGTCGTATTCGATTTTAACATCACTATTCCTGGCTCACTTATCTCAGTGTAAAGCCTCAGCCAAGCAACAAGTGAACAGCATGATCGATGCAATCTATGCCAAAGTGCTACTCGATCTCGAACTGTGGCTCAACAAGCACCAGAGCAATCATTCAGTGCACTTGCACGCACTTGCACCAAATCACAATGAGCCAACTCACTCGAATGATTCAATCAAGAGTGAAATTGATTCGGACTGTGAGGAGAATGTCACTGACTATAACTTACCTGGCGAATCATCATTTGAGCAGAACACAGAATCATCAAATGACCATTTGACCAACACACATGGCCTGCAGGACCTTCAAAACAATCTGCAAAATGAGATTTCACTGTCCAACACAATCAACAGAGAATCAATGATCAAACAAGAATTCGACGATGAAGTAGATGATGAGGATCACTGTGAAGGTGGTGAAAATGAATATTTGAATCAACCTAATCGTTCAAATGGAGTTTTCGACTTTGATAATGAGAACCAAAACAATCACTTCAACAATGATGAGTCTGCTGGAGATGGAAATGATACAAATCATGATGAGGCACAATCTCAAATCGATATTAGTGTTACAAACAATACTCAAATGAACGACCAAAATGAAGACGAAGAACATGATACCATTGAGAGAACTGAAAGCTCACAATCGAGTCTAATTGAATCGACCCCATCAACCAGTGGAGTACAATCATCGGCACGTAAACGAATTCCGAATAAAGATTTTGCTCAATCGAATATAAATGCGGATTCTGATGACGACAATGACCCGGATGAAAAAAACGAAATGTCAAGTCATTACTCTTGAATCTGTTTTCAAGAATCGAGCAACAATTGGAGATCATAGTCAACACAATTCAGATGAATCTATGGTGATTCAACAAGAGGAAAGGGATGCAAACAATGCAATTGGAGAGGAATCAATTGCCACTGAATGCACTACTAATCCAATTCAACCAAACCTTGCCCAACCAAATCGTCATTTGCAATGTTCACATTGTCTGAAATCATTTGATCGCAATTCCAATTTGCAGCAACATCTTCGAGTGCACACAGGTGAACGTCCATTTCAGTGTGACCAGTGTGACAAAAGTTTCAAGAACGTTTGCAATTTAACAAAACACCTACTTATTCACCAAAATATAAAACATTTTCAATGTGACTATTGCGGCAAGCAATTTAATCATATAGTCACTCTTAATACATTCCGGTGAGCGACCACATCAATGTGGGTTTTGTGAAAAGACATTTGCTCACTTGAGCACTCGTAACTCTCCCGAACAAGCCATCCATCTGCATGTCAAGCCATATCGATGCAAACAATGTGGTCACACTGCCACTAAACGAGTAAATGTAATCGCTCACATTCGAGTGGTCCATTTTGGTTTGCCTCAATCCATTAAAGAACAACAGGCACTCAACATCATCGATAATCGAGATCCGAGAGAGTTGCTTGAGAAAGTGTGACTTATTGTGATTGTTAAGAATATAAGTTTTAATTAAATTATAGAATTATTGAATAGAAACAACAGTTTTTTAATAAGATGAATATTTTATTTCAAAAATACTTTTAATTTATATCACTTAGTAATAATCAACAATCAAATAAAATTAACAAAAAGTAGAACAGAATACTTATTCTGTAGTCAACTTCGTTGAATGGACATTCGAGACAGGCCATATTTAGTAGCTTGGGTGCACATTTTAGAATGTCTTCGCTTTCGGGTGAATTGAAGAATTCCACTATAGGATGCACTCGTAGCAACATACGTATATACGTGGCCACATTTCTTGAAGAAAGTAATGATAAGCCTTCGGCTTCCAATAAATGTCACAACTAATTTTTCCAGCGTATTCAGGCAGTGGTAGAGAAGGATGACAAGAGAACGATTTCTTGACCTTCGAGTCAATTGCTTGGAGTAGGTCGATCAATTTTGTCCAATGTCTTCATCGAGGGAGAGCACTGACGGTGGATTGACTGGTACAAAGGCCATTGTTTAGTGGTTCACGTTATGCGATTCGACAAGAGGTAGATTAATGTCTATTCAGGCTTGTTGGATTCACGAATGCTCAGCAAATTGTCGTTTGAAAACATCGAGTGCGATATCTTTTATATGCGATATACATGCATTTCAGTACAGTATTACCGCTTTAATTAAGCATTAACAGCTTAACTCGTTTAATACTTTACCCGCTCTAATCAGATTACATGTTTTCGTTAAGGATTGTTGCATATTCTTGCGAATTTCTCGAATTTGATAAGGTAAAACTTTATTTTTATTTTTTATAATACAAGTTTTTGACCTTGAGTTTTGATTTTATAAAAAATTAAATAAGTCAAATGGACTATGAACATTTTAGGAAAGTTTAACCGTTTAAATAAATGCAATCGAAATAAGTCGTAAGTATATATTTTTAAAATTAATTAAAAAATTGTTAGTACCATTGAACTCGAGTGAAATATTTGAATTTGAAAAGAATAAATTTTAATCAATATATTTTTACAAGGTGACTCAAATCTCAAAGCTTCGCTTTTCGATTTGTCGCTTTGCGAACGTCACCTTGTAAAAAACGCGCCTTCGGCGCGTTGATGGGCAGATCAGTTTTTAATAATCTTTAAAAGTGTCATATATTGAATTCTAATGTTTGAGTAACTTATTAGAAAAATATCTGGGAATGATTCTGATTGAATGTTTGTCTAATTTCAATAGACGTGATTGAATTGTTATCATAAGTGGTGTTACCATTCTATCGTGCCCCAATGCTTAAAGAGTGGATATCCACTTAAGCGAATTCTAACTTGGGTTTGCCACATCAACAATTTACCGATCAACAGCTGAGTCATAGTTGGGGTGCATAAAAGTTTTGAAATCCACCAGCACGACGCTCAAACTGTATTACCATATCCTGATAACTGACTGTAATCAAAGTAATCATTGTTCTGTTGGCTCGTAATTATAGCTCACTTGAGTAACCAGAACATACTCTTGCAAGATGGGAGTTCAATTCATTGTTAGCTTGTCAGATCAGTTTCGAGGATCAATGCAGATTGCACTTTTCTTTATCACTATTGAGATTCAATTTGGTTTAAAAATCTTACGATCTGGATTTGCTACTTTACTATTAGAAAATTGTTGATCATAGAAAACTGGAAATAGTACATCGAGTATCGCATTCTCCTTCCATGAAGTCAAATCGTCGTTGTTTGTTGTGACGTTTAAGGTAAACTCTACGGTTGTCTACTCGCTGCTTCGGTTTGCCATAACACCAAGAACTTCACGAGCAACTGGCAAATCATAGTTTCAAAGTTGGAAGTTTTGTAACACTGCATTGCACCATTCGAACTGAATTATCATCTCTTACAAAAAGTTGTTGGAATTGTTGTGGAAGACTCGATAACAAAAGTGTGCATTGATCTGTATTGATATCCTTCAAACTCAAACTTGAGAGTAATCAGAATGTGTTCTTGACGGACAGAAGTTCTTTCAATTCAATGTTGATTTGCCACCTTAGTATCGAGGTACCAAAGCTTAACACAGTCGCCATGGTTGTGATTCGATCGGAAATCGTTGAGGTTGTATCCTTTGATAAAGGTACAAATTGATAAAGGGCATCTGAACTTGTCTAGCATCAATAGTTAGAGCTTTGTCAGATGTGTTGAATATTGATCCAAATTGGGATTAATGTCACAGAGATGCTGTATTGTCGAATGTAGTCCAATATCACAGAAATCCGAGTAATTGCCATTTGCACGGTTCTTTAATCAAAGTGGAGAGCGCGGTAGTTGGCACATTTTCGGTAAAGTGGACAAAGATGATCATTGATCAATCTCAGGCAAACCATTCCTGAGTTTTGAATACGCTTTCAGAACAGCAGTTGATCTGATTGGTGGAGCCAAATCAAACGAACATGAATAGCTATGTTGATACAGGCTCTAGCGACTATTACATGACGTAAACACAAAACACATTAGTATGACTATTCTAACCTAACTGACCAAAAACTGCCGTATTCAGAAAATTATTGTACTTTAATTTATGGGTTGTGCCACCCACTAATGCCCAAAAATTTTTTAACAAAACAGTAAGAAATTTTACAACTGTGGAAAGCACACCCCCTTAACGCCACTGTCCAAAAAGCTTCATAACTTTGAACACATGCCTTATTTTATTATAGAAATGGGGGGATTTAAAATCTGATAAAATGTCACTAACAGACAACAGCGCCCTCTGGTGAACATGAAATACAAAAGTCAACTCATATTATTCACTTATTATCCTTAATGGTTGGAATCGCAATCGGTGGCGAATAAACCAGACTACCACTGTCACTAAACAAAATGGATCCAGTAATATTGCGAGCATCATCAGACGCAACAAACGAGACCAAATTGGCAATGTCCTCTGCAGTGCCAATTCGCTCCATCAACGATAGCTCAGTCATGTTTTCGTAAAATTTCGAATAGACCTCAGGCGCCAATCCACGGGAACGCATAAAACCTGTGTGCACGGGGCCCGGGTTGACAGAGTTGACTCGAATGCCTTTGGGCCCAAGTTCTAGGGCCGAAGTTTTGGTTATCATGTCAAGGGCGGCTTTCGATGCACAGTACACTAGTTGATACTAAGAACGGAAATAAGTTTGAAATATGAATCCAAGGAAAAATACAAAAATCACTTACAGGTTTCACTGCAGCAACACTCGAAATATTGACAATATTACCCTGCACCTTCTCAAGATGCGGCACCGCCAACTGAGTCAACTGCACCACAGATCTCACATTCAACTTGAAAACATTATCAAATTCCTCAAGCAGATTACCACTACTCAACATTCCCACCGGTGTAGCACCACCAGCATTATTCACCAACACATCCAATTGACCAAATTTGCCGACAGTTTCTTGTACCAATCGTTGCGCAAGTGAATCATCATTCTGTAGATCACCAACAATTTTCAATGGTGCAACTCCGTTACTGATTTGTTCAATTTCTTGAGCGACCAAATCGAGTTGTTCGGCATTTCTTCCTGTAATAGTCACACGAGCACCGTATTTCGCCAATTGTAAGGCAATTTCCTTTCCGATGCCAGAACTACTGCCCGTGATGAGGGCGACCTTGTTAGAGAAATTGTATTTTGTGGCAGACATGATGATGATGTTTGTATGCGATTTGTATAAAAAGAGTAGTTTGTTCACTCAAGAGCAGACTCTTTTATACATACGTTTAAACAAACGTTTAAGCATGTGTAATCTGATCCTACTATCTATCGTACTCAAGTACGCATAGCAACAACGCACAAAATATATTTTACATGTACATCAATACATAGTTAGCTATACAGCTATACATCCATAAGGCAGAAGATTGCTTTTTGAACGTATCAAGTGAGTTTCTATTTATTTATATAGCTGAATCAATAAGAGAAAACGTTTGCAGAACGATCGAGTAGTTTAGTCGTCATTGGATAAGACATTTGGATTGTTATCATTTCAATGATTTTACTTGGACTTCTCAAGATTGGTTTGATTCAACTTCACCGGCGCAACCAGAAATCCACTATCACTCACATAGATCGATCCAGTAATGTTACGAGCATCGTCAGACAGCAAAAACGTAGCCAAATTAGCGATATCATCAGAAGTGCCAATGCGTCCCAAAAGAGATTTGCTCGCAATTGAGGCGTAGAATCCATCAATGGTCGGCTGGTCCATGCCTCGGGAACGGAGGATCGAGGTCTCGACAAAACCGGGACTAAAAATACGTAAAATTTGTAGATTTTAAAATATAATATAAATATGAAAATTTTTACTTTATTGAATTCACTCGAATGCCTTTTGGACCTAGTTCGAGGGCCGAAGTTTTGGTCACCATGTCGAGAGCTGCTTTTGATGCGCTGTAGACTAGTCCAAACTGTTTCAAAATTTATATCTAATTTAATTAAATAAATCATAAAATAAAATAAACTCACAGGAATAATCCCAGCCAGACTCGATATATTGAGCACAACTCCTTGCACCTTCTCCAAATGTGGCACAGCAATTTGAGTCAACTGAACCACTGATATCAAATTTGTCTGGAAAATCTGATCAAACTCTTCCATCAACTTAGGACTTGCCAATGTACCTCCAGCAGTAGTGACCCCAGCATTGTTCACCAGAAGATCCAATCTCCCAAAAGTGAACACAGTCTGTTCGATCAATTGTTTATTGAAGCTTTCATCACGTAAATCTCCCACCAATTCGAGTGGTTTTGTTGGAGATAATTGTTGAATTTTGCGTGAAACTTTGCTCAAATTTTCAGCATTTCGTCCCGTGATTGTCACCGATGCTCCGTAACGGGCAAGTTGTACTGCGATTGCTTCACCAATGCCGGAGGAACTGCCCGTGACGAGAGCTACTTTACCCGAGAAATTGTATTTGGTTGCATTAAAAGGTGACATTATGAGAAATAATTTCTTTTTTATTAGCTGTTTAAACAGCTTTATATACGAATTATCATGTGCTCACACACACACAAATCGCATACATTGCTACAACACTGTTGAATCAACAAAATAGCCAAAAAGTACTTTTTTGTACAAGCTATTAATATAACCCATAATAACTCTGTATACGTGAGAAAGCTTGTAATCAACGTATAGTGAACGTAAAACTTTATTTGCACTGTACTCTGAAAATTCTATTTTTCATTTTAAAAAAATTGCTTAATTTTCAAAATGAAAATTTAAGCACATTTTTTTAAAAAATACACTAAATTTAGTCGAATTTTTATCAAAATTTTAATGTTATTTTTTTCAGGTGACTTAAATATTTTACTTAAATTTGTTATGGATTTTTCTTTTGTACTTGGCTATTTGTATACTTTAAGCATGAACTTTTGCCTTTCCACCAAAGCCATTTATCATTTCAACTCTACTGACACATCTAATGACCCTTGTGCATCCGGTCGAGTCTTTTCTTGTGCATTAATGTTAGCTTCGCACCTTTTTGTTCTATTCATTGCACTTTAATTACCCTCTTCTAGGTAACTATAGTCGTCTTGCCTATGCAAGGCAATGCCGATTCGATTCGATTCGGAATTGCATTAAAAGTGGGACTTATTACTAATTGGCCTTGAAACGACTCTCACTCTCAACAACCACCACGGTGTCTCGCCTCTCCTCATTCAAGAGTTCGCTTTTAGCCGTCATTCTGAATGGACTTGTGTGTGCAATTTCTTGCTCAATTTGTTGTACTTTTGAACTTTGAGTCTTGAAATTGAAAATAAAATTCTCTATTAGAGAATCTCTAAGAGGGAAAGCGAAAGAGAAATACTAAGGCCATCTAGTGATGGAAAGTGGATCAATACTTGTTTACCGACCGACACATGAGAAGAGTCTTTGTCCAGTTGAACTGACACAACCGCTCAGGCACTCAACGTCATCATCGTAATATTGTTTTCACTCAACTGTGCATACACTCACAATGGTAATTCCATTCCCAATTGGTACATTTGTTAGGATATTTTTGGACCAATCGAAGGATGATGCAAAACGATTGATACGACACGAGATGGAATCAATGTTCGATCCACTGGTTGAGTCACTGTTCAAACAGTTGAAGGACAAATTTGTGGACTATGTTGGTGATTCGTGTCCTACTGTTTGCTTTCATCAGAGACATCATCAACTTACACATGATCGTGGAGTTTATGAACAGCCAGATCAAGCAACAATTGTGAATGCACAACAATCATCGTCCATTGCCCATTCAATCGATGCTAATTCTCAACTCAATTCGACCAATCATCATGTCCACTCACCACAAAATGTTCAATTGGAGCAACATCAGAACAATGATTCAATCAATTCATCATCATCGACAGCACATGAATCAATGATTCCATCTACTTCAACTGATCAATCATGGTCGAACACTGAAGTGCAACAACAACCTCAACAATTCACTCAAAATAAAGTTGATAATGAAGAGGATTGTGACGAATGTGTTGATGGTGGGATTGAGGTTAAAGAAAAAGATAATGACACTTTCAAGTGGATTGATGATGACCAGGATGAGGAATCATCTCGACCTGTGAAGAGACCACGAATGGGCACAACTCAACCAAACAATGCACAAGCAGAGGTGGGCAGACAGCCCACGAGACAATCAACTGATGAAACACAATCGAATGAAGATACGAACCAAAATGAAGAAGGTGACCGAATGGGAAGTGAACAGAGTGAGGGTGAGTTTTTGTTTTCGTGTTCACGCAGTATTCTCATATTTGTTTCAGTAGCCATCAACACTCGAGCAACCATCGAACACTATGATCACGGTCAACACAATTCCGATGAATCTATGGTGATTCAACAAGAGGAAAAGGATGTAAACAATGGAGATGAATCAATTGCCACTGAATGCACTACTAATCCAATACAACCAAACCTTGCCAAATCAAATCGTCGTTGGCAATGTTCACATTGTCTGAAATCATTTGACTTTACATCCCAATTGCAGGCACATCTTCGAGTGCACACAGGTGAACGTCCATTTCACTGTGATCAGTGCCACAAACAATTTAGCCAGCTTGGCAATTTAGCCCAACACCAACTGATCCACCAAAATATCAGACCCTTTCGATGTCATCAATGTGAAAAACAATTCACACAAAAACAAAATCTTCACGATCATTTGCTAATACATTCCGGAAGACGCCCATTCAGATGTCGACATTGTGCAAAGTCGTTTATTAGATCGGGCAATCGGACCGTGCACGAACAAGCCATCCATCTGCATGTCAAGCCATTTCGATGCAAAGTGTGTGGTCAAACTGCGACTCATCAATCGGCTATACACAAACACGTTCGAAGTGTCCATTTTGGTTTGCCTCGAACCATCAAACAACAACGAGCACTCAACATCATCGATGATCGAGATCCGAGAGAGTTGATTGAGAAAGTTTGACACGTGTGATTATCTAAATCGATCATTTATTGAATCAGTTCAATTTAAATCACAATTGACCAATGATCCAACCAATTCATCATCATCTGCTCATTAAACATCAATGTTTTCTTAACAAATTGATTCAATCAACTTTGACTGAAAAATCACCGTATTACAAAAAACAACAAACACAATCACAACAAATCAATCTTTATTTAATATTTTATAAAAAATCAATCTCAAAACCTCTCACGAATACTCTCAGGCCAGTGATCATAGCAACAGCAGCAGCAAGTGCACGTCAAGTAGCACACAACACAGCCCAAAAAGCACGCCTGTCCACAAGTCAGCTTTCGTCGATTTTCTCTAAATTCCGCTTGTGGATCGTGATCATCTTCATTTGGTGTTCTGGTTGGCTGTTGAGTGATGACGTTACTGAGTTTGGCATAACTTTTCTTACGATTTCGTATCAAGCCACTTGAGTTTTTCTTTAAAGGATCCATATTCTAGATGATAAATATTAAAGCACAATTAAATATGTATAAATAAAGATTTAGTAATACATAATACAAAAAGAACATGCAGAGACAAACACAAATGCAATTGGCAATAATGTAATGAGTCGTACGCAAACAATTTTTACTGTCATTTTATCTTCTAAATCACCAAGACCACCACTGCAGACACATGTTTGATATGTTGCTATTTGCACTTGTGATAAACGATAGTGCATGACTTGACAAAAGTGATGTTGTTGTTATCACAAGTCGCACAAGCCAACAACAACTCAAATCACTCACTAAAGTGTACATGTTGTTCAATTTTTGCCTACCAAAAACAGGTTTCTCTTCTGACGGAGTGAGTATGATTTTGCTTTTAGGAGAAAATCCGGTTTCAATATGAGAACAATCAATGTTAAACATTGTTTATTAACATTTAAATAAAATATAAACCCTTTTATCAACTTAAATTTCATCCGAACTTTTGTTGCTGATCATCATATAGGCAATCCATAAAATCTATTCTTAAAAAACTCTCTTTCATGAAATATTGGACATTTGGGCTGTGCCAAATTGACACCACAAACTGGGAGAGGCTGACCAGCAGCATTAAATACCCATTCATCAAGTGACAAAACATCAGACCTGTCAATATTGATCAGGTAAAGATACTTCAATGTAGCACTGAGAAATATTGCCGGTTGAAAGCCTTCCAGCACGGGAACTTTTCCATTCACTTTGGCCCGAGTTGAATAGCCACGGCTGGTTCGGGCGTACTTGTAGATTGATTCCAGTAGCTGCCATGCGTACTCCCGATACTTCCGCTCACCGGTCAGACGGTAGAGTACGAAATATGTCTCAAACAGTTCCGGTTCAAGTCCATAGATTGATAAGTTTGATTCGGGTTTGTTTGCTTCAATCAGACTGATAACCTTGAAAGATGAGACCGGCAGGCCAGACCCCGTATGAGTATGGCAAAATTCCGCTATTCCATGAGCAATTTTGAGAAAGCGCTCAACGTTTGAATAGTTTTTGTTGAGCAGTTGGTTCGCAGCCAGCGCAAAAGTGGCACCCAGTTGACAGTCTTTGTAGGACAATTTGTTGGTTCTATCTCGCTTCACGGTTGTCCAGTTGAGCGTGTCCAAATAGTCAAGCTCCTTTTGATTGATTGCATCTAGGTAGTGTGCTTGAATGTCTTGTTTTTGCCGATTTAGCATTTGATAGAATTTTACTATAAATAAACGAAATTGATAATTTTTCTAAAATGTTTAGGAAAATAGGATTTTACCATAATTTTTTGCTTTTGACAAATAGTAACTTGGCGCAGTATCATTCGCAGTATTATCCTGGGCGCTTTTGACCTCTGTTTCAAATCCACTATCAAATCCAGCCGGATACCAGTTCGTGTTGATGAGATATTGAAATTCCAGAATTTGTTCCATAATTTCGGGTGCACTTTGTTGCTCTACGTGATATGGTAGTTGACAAAATTATTTAAAATGGTAAATGAGTTAATGGCAAAATAGAAAATGGCAAAAGGCAAAAGGCAAAATGCAAAAGCCAAAAGCCAAAATGCAAAATGCAAAATGCAAAATGCAAAATGCAAAAAGCCAAAAGCCAAAAGCCAAAAGCCAAAAGCCAAAAGACCCTAACCCTAGTCACAAAAGGTAATTTTGAATTTCAGTTACCGTAATACCGAAGGCCATCTCCAATGGCTCTAGCACTCTTCAGAAAGAACACATCTCCCGTCAGTGCATAGCACGAGAGCATCGATCCTAAAAATTGATTTACGATTTCGGTTCTTTTCATCTTTCCAAAAGTTGGATTATCACCAAAAGCCAGTCTTGTCTCGATCCAGTCACGTCCTTTCTCGAACTCATCCATCAATCCCATCAGCCAAAGTGTGCTCATTGAGCCCACAATCGTCGTGCCAGTATGATCAAAAGTGTTCAGTGCATTTGCATAATCTTCCTGTGCACCTGTGCGCAGGCCAGATTGTCCCCATGCGTGCTTTACGTATGCATTCCAGGCTTCACGCATAATGTGCACCACAAAGTGACGCCGTTCGGTGGACGTTTTCAACTGGGACACATTTACATTCTCATAGCATTGGGTTCTTGTAGGATCGCATTGTTGGCTGAATGAAGTACAAATTGATGCACAAAACAACAGAACAAATAGCGAGCAATTTAATTGAAATTTCATAATGTCAACAACCTTGTTAAATGTGAAGATTTTTCAAACAAAAATATGTATCCATTTATATACTTTGGTGGACACTTTTGCGTACATGTATAACCTTGTTTGACTTTCACCTTATTTGTTTGTTCACAAAAGTACTTATCTTCATATTCTCATAACTAATCATTGATAAGCTTGCCACAATGTGATATGCAAAAATATTGCACAAAGAAACATCTCATCATCTTCATAATTTTGCATCGTATGACAGGACTTACTTAAAGTAATTTCATTCATTCTCGGATTTACAATTAATTCTTTGTTCTTAAGCTATTTTGGTTGATTATGATGGATTTGGGGATTACCCAAAATACGAAATTAATAATTTTCCATTAAATCAATTGACCAATTGATCAATTGACATTGCACCAATTTGGAGAAACTCCCCGGTCCACCACTTGTGGGATAAAACAATCCACCAATTTGGAGAAACTCTCCGGGACATCATTTGTAGGATAAGATCCAAATCCCAAACACAAAATGAACAACATAATTAGCATGTCGCATAAGAATCTCCTTGTTATTTCCTGCATTTTGACATATCACATGACCATATTTCATAAATTAATTTTGAGAGTTGACCCAAGGGTCCTAGGGTCCTAGGATTGGAATATTTATGGATATACGGCATTTATCAATATTATTTGACCGAATAGTATGAATATTTTCATGAAAATTCATATTTTTGCCATTTTTGCCACTTTGAATCCTCTATTTCCGGTCCTAGGACCCTCTGGGCCCAATTTTTGATGTCTCTATCGAATTCCCAGTACTCGAATTAGTAAATCCAAATAAAATCACATCAATATCCCACGTAGTTGCTGAGATCTAGAAAATCGGTCAAAACTCGAGCCATTTCCCTATCTTTTTCCCGTTTAAAATTCAGGTCCCAAGGGAATCACTAAGATGTTGACCGATTTGGACCAAACTCCGGAATTACATTGTCCACATCAGGAGGCATCGTTTTTAACCTCAGGCCAAGCGAAAATGTCAAAAAGCGTCTTTTCGATACTCTCTAGTACACACTAGTTCACTCTAATAGCTAACTGGCTAGTCGATGATATTCGGGATTCTGGTCGTTACGGAATCAATGGTCCACGTTGAGAGTCTGGGTCGTTATCACACAGTGAAGATTCCCTGGACTTGAGGTTTCATTTGGGGGTTGAGTCTGGGTCGTTATCACACAGTGAAGATTCCCTGGACTTGAGGATTCAGTTCTGATTTCTCAGTTTTCTTTCTCTTTTCGTATCGTAGTAATTCTTTATATCTAAATCCAGTACTTTTAAATTGGGAAATTTCCACAAATCAGATCGATAAACTTCATAAAAAATCATGAAATCGATATCCATCAAAAAGTAGTTTTTCTAGAGAGTCCTTAACAGCAAAATTGCCTTGAAGCATGTTTTGTCATTTTTCAACATAAAAAACTTTAAATTATATATATTTATTTCCGGTAAATTTTGTATGAGCAAGATTTTGTATGAATAGTTTTTTTTCATTTCTCAAGGAAAACAAATTGCGAATTATTTTTTACTGTGAGGACACTCTAGATTTTTTCTCAAAATAAACTTCAAGCAATCGAACTCAAAATATACGTTAAAATGATGGTTTTATTATTACGATGAAAAATCAATTTTTATTGGATTGTTAACTAATAAAGTAGTTTTTTCTACAAAAATCATCATGTACATGAATGCGGGGCCATTTTTAATAAATATAGTCGTCCCGCTCCTCTTGGGTCATCTTCGACCAATCGAATGTGAAAGGGCACTCTTTGGATTCAGGTTCCACTTTGACCGGGACATCGAGGAGGGGCACTTCGGAGGTGAGCTTGATCAAGTCGTGCTTGTCAGCGCTAGATTCACCAGTGTCGGACATCGATGGGCCAGAAAACTGGTTGGGGGGTGGCACAGTGACAGTAGACCACCAGGCCAATCACCAGCGCCACCATCAGAAAGACTACCACTCCTAGGATGATGCTGATCAGTAGGACGTTGGAGGAAGAGGTGCCACCGGTGATGTTCTAAGCATTGGTCAATGGTTGCCAGATTTGACGTTGGGCCACAGTACCGGAAAAGGCAAAAGACTGTTCGGTACGAAGCAGATAGGAGGGCTGCGGGGCTGACATCACCTGGAGTAGGGTCAACATGGCGCTGGACACGAGCATGACCGTGATGAGGGCGGTGAGGCTTGAAGCGACTGTCCTACAGGACAGAAACTAACTTGCACAAAAGAAGAGACTCAAACTAACAGGTCACGAGTGAACGAATAGTAAAATAGAAAATGAACAAACAAACTGAGAGATTGTACACTTGTAATGAACATTTTTCGGATTGTCGAATTCAAATTTATTGATCAATTCGAATTATTGAAAGCCAAAAAAGGATTTTCTTTTATTAATTTTCTTTCTATTGTATACGGAAAAATACAAAATGCGTTCAACTGAATTGTTCACACTAAAATTTTGTTTTCAGTTTTATTAAATTCAATAAATTTTTTAGCATAAACTTTAAGTTTATCATATCATTTTGTTCAATATGTTTTGTGTGCAATAAATTATCGATTTGTACATCAACTATGGCATCGTCGTTGCCATCGTCTGCCAATGATAAAATGTATCTATTCAATATATTGTCATTTGACACAAACTGTTTGTACACAACAGATTGAAATGTTGCGATGGAAACTTTATCATCGTGCGATGATGATGAGTGATCATTGATGACTGTTCAATGTTACGCCACTTGAATGCACAGCAAATTGAGACCACTTTAGACTGCATACGCAAACATAAAAACACAACTCTCTGATCGTTTTTCTGGTTTCATACTTTAAATCCTCTACAAAATGTCAGCAAATTCACAAGTCACAAATGAGCCTGCAAAATGCACTCTCGTAATAGACAATTTCAGTCAGTGCACCACCAAAGAAAGCGTTCCATTTGGTACGTCATCAGATACCAGCAACAGTAGCAGTACATTTCTACTCTGCATGAATCCGTGTGTCGATATGAGCAAAACGACCTACTGGGGCGGAAAGTACTGTTCGTTTTCATTGTTTCAGTGTCAAGCGAGCCAAATTACGGTACACTATCGAATATCGATTGTGGGGCGTGATGGACAAATGTGTAATACACAAGGTATGATTTGAATTGGTTTTTAAATTGTAGCTTTCAATTCTTTTTCTTTAAACTAGAAGGCAAAATCAAGTACCGCAATGCATTTCAATATCGTGTACTGTACAACATTGCTCGGGATGATATTTTGGATTGCACAAATGGATGGCTCATCAGCGATAAACTAACTGTTCATTGTAAGGTATTTTAATGAATATTGTTTTGGATTTTTAAATTTACTTTTGGGTTTTACAGATTTCTACAATTGATTCCGATTTTGATCAAAGCATTTTGCCTGATAATTCAATTCACAAATCTGGCTTAATCAATCAATCGACCATGTTACAAGACTATGAGACACTGTTTGAGAGTTGTAACCAAAGTGATGCCATTTTGGTGGCGTCTGATGGAACCGAATTTCCCGTGCATAAACTCATACTTTCGACTCGTTCTCCTGTTTTTAAAGCCATGTTTGAACATGAAACCCGTGAAAGAGAGGAAAATCGAGTCGAGTTTGATGACATGTCTCCAGAAGTATGCCGTGAACTAATTCGCTATATCTACACGGATAAAGTCGAGAAATTGGACCAGAATGCACTCGATTTATTGGCCGCCTCAGATAAAGTTCGCTCTTTTATCTGATTTTTTCTTAAATTTAACTCTATGATTTGTATGACAGTATCAACTCGAGTACCTGAAAAGCATTTGTGAACAGTACCTATGTTCGCACCTGTCCACAGAATCAGTGACAATCGTTTTAGTGGTGGCCGATTTGATTGGAAGTGAAACCCTCAAATCGAAATGCATCAAATACATCAGTGAAAATGGACGCGAAGTTAGGGCCACAGAAGGATGGAAAACTCTGTCCACAAAACCTGAAATACTTACGGAATTGTTTCTTCACTTGTCTGATAAGCAACGGATCTAAATTAACAATAAGTTAAGTTATATCGTGACTAGCACGAATAAATACCAAACCAAGAACGACCGGAATTAATTCCATTTTTATTTAAGTTAATAATGAGTCATAAATTCAATTGTTTTTAAAATTCAAAATAATAATTTTATAATTTTAATTTTAAAGACGCTTTAAAAAATAAAATAAATTACTTTCCGGTTTAATTAAGTATTTTTTAATTAGAAAATAAATTTCCACAATCTTAACAATCTACGTTCAATGAAACAATTTGAATCAATTTTTGAATTTTGAATTATTATTTATAATTAATTATAATTATATTTCTAAATATTAAATTTCATTTCATTTACAACGTATTCTGCATTTGGAAACGAATAAGAAATCGAGAAAAAATTGTAACAGCAAAAATGAATCGCAAGCAGCTTCTTCACTTTATTTTTCTGCCTCTAAAAAGCATAAATTATTTTGTTGAATTTTATACATTTGTCGAGAAAATATACATTTTCGGGAACGTCAAACTTGCTGTCACAATCCATTTACTTAACATCATCTTAGCGCTTAATATGGTACACTTTTTTTCTATATTTCATTCTATCCTCCTCGTACTAAACTTGAATTTGCGACTCACTTTGATGCTCTACTCATGATGTTGGGCAAATCGACCAACAATTTTCTTTCAGGCATTGTGGCAATCATGGTTATCTACTTCAACCGAAAACTTTACCTCAATCCAAATTTTTCACTGTTACGTTCGATCCACAGTGTGATCATTGGACACAAATGGCGTCACTTTTTTATCAAATCCAAATTTAAGAATCAAAATGTTTGCATTCAAACACGAAAATGTTATCTAATTGTGCTTAATCTGTTCACGAGTATTCTTGGAACATTTGGTAAGTTGTTTTCTAACGTTTTTTTGAACGCTTTAATATTTTTAAAATCAATCAGAATTTATCGTCGGAGTTTCGTTTGTTTACTTTGTTTGGATAATAATCACCAGTTCGTTGCCTCTTTTATTGGAAAATGGCACATCTTTGCAAGTGGCTTTTCTCTGGACCGTATTTCGTCTCATAAGTTCAATACTATTTGGTTTAGGTATTATGACACATTTTCTAACTTTTGTCCATTCGGTTGGAAACAATTTCTCCTGTACTGTTTCCTTATTAATGATGTTCTACATGAAAATTAACCAAGTATTTGAGGTTATATTGGCTCGTATTATTGACCCAAAAGCAAAAACATTCCCACTGCTGCAATTTATTCGATTTCGGCGCACATTTGCGCGCACTCTCGAGTTTTTCTTTGCAATCAACTCCTTTTATGGACGACTGTTTTGTGCTTACCTGGTAACCTACACGCCGATAAACATTCTGTTCAGTATGTGGATTATTCAAAATAAACTTGGATTTGTCTCACGAATGCTCTTCTACTTCTTCATTGTCTACATTTGTATTCTATTATTTGTGTTTCATTATGTGTTTGCACAGTGCACCAAACACATTCACAAGCCTGGGAAAGCATTGGCTCGATTTATGGCGAATTTCATCCGGCAAATGCCCATCCGAACTCGAGTGCATTTGGCTCATTTCATTTCAACATTTCAAACCCAAAATCGATACGGTTTCACGTATGGTGATTTTGGATTGGTTACTTTGAACACTTTCTCAAAGGTATATATGATTTAAAAATATGAAATATCAATTGAATGTTTTGTTTTATTTAGTTTCTCATTTTGTACGCAAAATTTTGTTTAATTTCTTATAAATTAATGAAGAAACGTGTTATTGAGTAATAAATAATTTTAAGTAGCAAATAATTTTACAAACAATTTAATTTTCAAAATCGTATTAATGTTTGTTCTTGGTAATAAACAAAAAAGAACAGCACTATATGGGTAATGATCTAAATTAAAATTAAATAAAAATAAATTAGCAATAAATTAATTTTTCTAAAATGTTTCTTACAATGTTGAACGATTTAGTTGTGATTCGATTGTTGCCAAACCAACAAAAGGCGTAACTGTGAAACAGTCGACTCTCTTGCAGATTTTCCGCCTGAAAATTGAAAAGTTGTAGATATGGAATTAAAAATATACTTTACCTTTGCCAAATATCGAGACAAAATAGGTCTCACCCCTTGCCTACTTCTGTACAACTGATAGAATGTACGATTCAACGCTGAAAATTTTTGACAATTCTTCACCACAGCCGCACATCGATTAATCAACAGCAACTCATCCAACACCAAAATCAGTACCATCCAAAAAAGCATAAATCTCAAAATTAACGGCAAATTACGAACGAACACGAAAATATAAAAGCCATAACATTGAATAGCAATTAGAGAAAGGAGAAGTTTCGTTAAATATGGTGACCAAAATCGAGAATATTCCTGAAGATTTCTGCAGACGACGGACATTTGAATGTTCACCTCAATGAATTTCAACCAAAGACGTTCGTGAACGATTCGATTTCGTGGATTCTTGATTTTACTCATCTTTGAATTGATGTCCTTCATTTTGATTACCAAAGTTTCCTGTTGAATGCTGATGTATTTGCTTGCGAGAATTGCATAAAATGGAAGTACGCAGACAACTTTTGGAACAAATATAAAAATGAAAAAATCTTTGCAAAAAGTTCAAAACTTACATAAACCACAATAATAAATGTGAAACGGATTGAGCACAAACCAAAACAGCGCCGATGTCAAGTTGACATTGTAGACTGCATTGACAAACACATTTCCGTAAACAAAAGTTAGACCACTTATAATGATCGAAATTTCTGTCATCAAGGTCAACTTTAGACATCTCCTTTGAAAAGTACACATTTTATCGAGTTCAACTTTCTTATCAGAAACATTTGCCGAATGTGGATAGATCAGAAATCGCTTCTCAATGGGCGGAGTGTCCAAAAATCCAGCCCAACAGCTAATGCTAAACACAATGACAGTGCCAGCGAGCATATTAATCTGTTTCCGTACAACATTTGGAAACATTTGATGGAATGCACTGTATGGACTTGATGGTAGGGCTTTCCAATCGAGTTGACACGAAGGTCGAGACTCGCATTCCAATCCGAAAATGCCGTACAGGGTTGTAAAAATGTACAACAAAAGTAAGAATAAGTAACATTTTCGAATGGTTTCAAAGGAGTAAACATCTTCATCTCCAAACCTAATAATATCAAGATGATTATGATGTGCATAAAAACTGAGTTTAAAAAACGGAACAACTTTCTTGAGCCTTCCCAACATTTCACTCGCTTTTGAATATTTTATTTGGCAAAGTCGTCCAAATAAAATGTGTACGCAGTAAGAAGACTTCAGCAGGACAAAAACTTGACAATATATGTTTTGCAAGATTGCAAATCTATCTACTTCTCTACTCGAAAAGCACATTCAAAATAATATTCAAAAATAAATATATTTTATATTAAAAATCAATGCAGAACAAACAGAACATTAACAATAAATTGTCGCATGACTTTTGAAAGTTTTGAATGTGAATGTTTTGTGAGAAAGGACGAATGTCGGACTGAAAACAAGGTGATCAAAATGTCTTGAGTTTAATGTTGTTTGTCAAGTAAAAAAATTAATGGTTTTTTGCTCATTCTGTATGTGTTTGTATTTATATCTATAATAAACAGTCTTAACGACTTGAGATCTTCCGGAAGAAATCCATTTGAAATAAAATTTTCAAATTAAATTTATTTATTTTGTTTTTACCTTATTTTTTATTTTTCTTAAGTTGATTCAATCTGGTAGATTCTGGATTAAAAAACTGGTGACTCATGTTATCGATCCAAAAAACAAACATTACGAGCGTGTTATGGTGGACCTTCACAGTGAAATTCAACTGACATATTTCGACACTTCAGGCACACCTGAAGTTCTGAGTAGATTGATTTTTGATTGTCAAAAAATTTTCCACTTTCACCAAAAAAATTTCGACTAACTATTCTGAAAAGCAACTGTACTCACAAACGTTTGTAGCGACATCTATAGTGACAGGACTTTGTTTTCATATTTTTTTAAGCAAGTCAATTTACAATGATTTTAAGATCAAAAGAACATTCTGGAAATTAAAATAAAATTTTCAATTGATTTTTGTATGCAGCATTTTTTTTGTTAAACAAATTCGATTGTTAACGTTTCCTTTTAGTAATAAACAAAAAAGAACAGCATTATATGAGTGATAATCTAAATTGAGTAAAAGCAAATTAGTATATTAATGGATAGTTTTTGGAAAAGTTATCTTACAATGTTGAAAGATTTGTTGGTAATTCGACTGTTGCCAAACCAACGAAAAGCGTAACTGTGGAACAGCCGACTATTTTGCAGATTTTCCGTCTGTAAATTGTAAAAACATGTTGATATGAAAAATTACATCATCGCAAACCTTTGCCAAATTTCGTAACAGAATGGGTCCCACCCTAGGTCTACTTCTGTACAACTGATAGAATGTTCGATTGAGCACACTAAATCGTTGACAATTCTTCACCACAGCCGCACATCGATTAATCAACAGCAACTCGTCCAGCACCAAGATCAGTATCATCCAGAAAAGCATTAATCGCAAAATTAACGGCAAATTACGAACAAACAAGAATATATAAAACCCGTAACATTGAATGGCAATTAGAGATAGTAGTAGTTTGGTTAAATATGGTGACCAAAATCGAGAATATTCCTGAAGATTTCTACAAACATTGGACATTTGAATGTTTACCTCAATGTATTGTAGCCAGAGACGTTTGTGAATGGCTCGGTTGTTTGTATTTTTAAAATTTGAAATTTTGCTCAACTTTGCATTGATGTCTTTCGATTTGTTTAGCAGAGTCTCCTGTTGAATGGTGATGTATTTGCTTGCCAGAACAGCATAGATTGGAAGAACATTGATAACTGAATGAAAACAAATTTTTAGAAAAATAATCAGATACCAGGGCCGTCCCTAGCAAATTTGCCGCCTGAGACGAAATTCAAGATGGCGCCTAATTTTTCTACAAGGCGACTATTTTTAGTTACTATGGCCTAACACACTTCTGACAACAGTAACCTAACCTCACTCAACTTCTGACCACAGTAACCTAACTTCACACAACTTCTGAATCAGATAACTAAAAATTATCACAAAAAAACTCACAAAATGTTTGAAAATCCACTAATGTTCAAATTTTTTTCAATCGGCGCTTAAAAAAACATCTCATCAAATTTTGCGCCTGACAAACGTTTGTGAGACAAACGTCTCATGTGTCTCAATATTAGTGACGACCCTGATCAGATATTACGTAAAATAAAACTCACATAGAATTTCAGGAAAAATATGAATTGGAAAAAGTAGAAACCAAAACGCCGCTGATGTCAAGTTGACATTGTAGACCGAATTGACATACAAATTACCATAAATAAAAATAACACCACTTAAAATCATCGAAATTTCAATCGTCAATGCCAATTTGAGATAACGTTTTCGAAATGCCAATATTTTATCCAATTCATCTTTAAAAAAAATATTAATATTTTAATAATTAAAATTTAAATAATTTAATATATCTAAATTTACCTTTCCTATCTGCACTCGCCCGGTGAGGATAAATCAAGAATCGTTTCTCAATCGGTGGAGTAAACAAAAATCCAATCCAACAGCTAATGCTAAACAGCACGACTGTACTAGCTAGAAAATTAATCTGATGCAGCACAACATATGGAAATATTTGATGATATGCACTGTAGGGACTTGAGGGCAGGACTTTCCAATCGATAGAACACGACGGTCGCGATTCGCATTCCAATCCGAATATTCCATATAAAATTGTGAAAGTAAACAACACAAGTGAAAGCAGATAGCATTTTTTGGACACTTTCATAAGGATAAACATCTTCATCTCCAAGCCGAACAGCATCAAGATGACTGTGATGAGCATAGAAAGTTAACTTCAAAAAACGGAAAAATTCTTTTCGCTTGCTTTAATAGAATTTTCTTTTGGATTATAGATAAATTATGATTAGAAATACACAATATTTCTACAATAAAAGACATACCAAGAACATTTTTAAAAGTAACAATTTTGTTTTTTTTATAAATGCAGTTTAATAAATCATTTCACGTAAATTATGTAAATTTAAAGCTGTAAAATAGCACAAAATATGAAGTAAAACACCACAGGAAATTTACATTTTTGAATTTTAAATATTTAAAATATAATAATGAATTTTTATTTTAAAATTCAAATTAATTAATGTCACAGTAGCACACTATACTGGTGAGCGCTTTTAACGGTTACCACAACATAAAATTAATTATTATTATGACTTCCCCTAATGTAACGGTAGATAGAGAAACCATTTCGAAAACAATAAACAAGGTAATTAGTTTGACTTTAGAAAAAACGGCGCCCAAATTGCAAAATTATTATTTGATTTTTTAATTAGCATATTTTCATATTAGAATTTTTATGGAATTTTATTTAAAATATTTATTAAAAATATTATTGAGTTATTGGGTTAGTAATACACTTTACCATTTTCACTGATGTATTTTATTTGCATTTCGATTTGAGAGTTTCATTTTCAATCAAATCGGCCACCATCAAAACGATCGTGCCTTGGCGTGAGTATGTGGCTAGGTTTGAACAGCGATTCTGTTTACAGATACAAGTTTGCAGACTAAATTGGTTCTAATTTGTTGTCTCTCACTCATTTGGCTTTAAATCTCATTGATAAGGTTTCCATAGTAACATTTCATCATCTGTTGTGCAAACGTTGTGCCAAATGACAATATTTGATTGATTATCTATTTTATCATTGGCAGACTATGGCAACGATGCAATGGTTGATGTACCTATACATATCGATAATGTATGAGGTTATTGCGCACAAAACACATTGGCTGACGTCTACTTCAAGAAGTCTAAACTTTGATTTGATCCCAAACCTTTGCTTCAATATGCGAAACATCAACAACTTTCTAGACGATTGTTTGATTGTGCTGTTAGAGCAGCACATTACATTGAACAAACAGATTGCACTGCGAGCAATATGCACAAGATGGAAGGCAGTGATTGAACAAATGTGCTCACGAAAACGATTCTTGAAACTGTTTGAAAGTCGTCACATTGCCCAGCGTTGGACACAGAAATTGGTTCTCAAACGTACAATCGAGATGCAGTTGCCAGTTGCCGACAGTATGAATGACAATCTAATCGTTGCTCAGTTTAACGTTGATCCGAGTGCTTTTCTGGTGAATCTTTTCCCGCACATTCAACAGTTGGTCCTGTGTTGTCCATTTAAAGGATACATGGATGCAGTCTTTTATTTGATGGATCAATGGAAGCACTCATTGACACATTTGACATTTTCAGGTCAATATAAATTCAATTATATTATTGCGCCTTGATGGGTTGAACAGACTTCTCGAATACAATCAATCGTTGATTATGTGGGCTCAAAGTTGACCTTGAAAAAAAAGAAGAAAGTTGATTTTAAAACTAGCTTGCGCACTCAACTATATGACAAAATCAACGCTCTTCCCAAGTTACGTTGTACGACATTTGCCATTGAGCTCAAGCCAAACTTGTTGTCTCAACTAGAGCAACTCTCACTCAGCAGTTATCATGCTAATCTTGAGCCGGTTCTACGAAATCTTGGACCAAAGTTCACCAAACTGAACATCAACATAGGTCTTTTTGAGGTTGAAAAATGGCAAAGCATGCTTCAAGGCAATCTTGCTGTCAAGGACTCTATAGAAGAACTACTTTTGCATGGATATCGATTTCAAGATTTATAGTTTATTGAGTTGATTTGTGACAATTTTCCCAATTTAAAAGTACTGGATTTAAATCTCAAGAATTACATGAATGACGTAAGTTTGGTTTTAATGATTTTCAATGCCGGATAATCAACATTTTTGTTTAATGAATTGAAATAGGAATCAAACGACAACTCGTACGTGCATCATTTCGCCAAATTACGCCAATTGACTGATCTGAGCTTTCACCTGTACTATCCAGCAGCAAATGTTGCACTACCACGCAATTGGCCTCAATTGAAAACAGCCACCAGTCTAAACTATCTTCTGTATGTGGATCAGTTGCGGAGTGGCAATCGTTTCGATTGTGCACACTTTTGTGCCACATTGGCTGCTTTGGTTCCAAATGCACAAAAAATTGCATTTGAATTGCAATTGATAAATGATCAAATGAACAAGAATTCCAGAAAACTAGAGATAAAGTGAAGAGTGCACTGGTACATGGTTGATGGTTTGAGAAAACATTTCGAGAGTTTGAAAGAACCAGTTCAGTGCATCGTTTGAGATTTTCTTCTATAAAAGTCAAATTCAGCAAACAAACAAAAAAACACAAACATTAATTAATGTGTTTCTCGAAATCAATTAGACGGCAAGTTATGGTCCACTGCTCTTAATTATTGGATTGCATTTACTCAATAACACGTTTTTGCATTAATTTATAAGAAATTAAACAAAATTTTGCATACAAAATGAGAAACTAAACTAATCGAATTATTATTCAGTATTTCTAATTAACCATGAAAATGTACCTTTGCGAAAGTGTCCAAAGTTACGAGTCCAAAAACGCCATACGTGAAGCCGTAGCGATTTCGGGCGTGAAATGCTGCGATAAAATGTGCCAAATGCACTCGGGTTCGTATAGCAATTTTTCCTTTTGAATTTTGTTTCGCCATAAATCGAGCCAATGTCTTGCCAGGCTTGTGAATGTGTTTAGTACACTGAGCAAACATGTAATGAAATACAAACAACAGATTACAGCCATATGCAATGAAGAAGTAAACGAGCATTCGTGAGACAAATCCAAGTCTGCCCTGAATGAGCCACACACTGAACAGAATGTTGACTGGTGTGTAGGCGACCAGATAAGCACAAAACAATCGTCCGTGAAAGTTGTTGATTGCAAAGAAGAACTCGAGTGTGTGCACAAATGTGCGCCGAAATCGAATAAATTGCAGCAGCGGAAATGTCTTTGCTGTTGGATCAATTATGCGTGCCAAAATATGCTCGAATGTTTGTTCTACTTTGATGTAGAACATCATTAGCAGTGCAACCGTACAGGAGAAATTGTTTCCAACAGAATGAACAAAAGCAATAAAATATGTCAAAATACCTAGACCAAATAGCACTCCACTGAAAAGACGGAATACGGTCCAGAGTAAAGCCACGTGCCAAAATGTGCCATTTGCCAATGAGTAAACAAAAGAACTGATGATTATCCAAATAAAGTAGACACAAGAAACTCCAATGATAAATTCTTTTAAATTATATAAAAAAATTACGCATTAAAAGTACATAAACAAAGAAAACCTCAATTTACCAAAAGTTCCAAGAATACTCGTGTACAGATTGAGCACAATTAGACAGCATTTTCGAGTTCGAACGCAAACATTTTGATTCTTGAATTTTGATTTGACGAAAAAGTGACGCCATTTGCGTCTAATAATCACATTTTGAAGTGCACGTAAAAGTGAAAAATCAGGCCTGAGATACAGTTTCCAATTAAAGTAGAGAACCATGAAGACGAAAATGCCCGAAAGAAAATTTACCGTCGATTTGCTCATCATCAAAAGTAGAGCATCAAAGTGAGTTGCACACTCAAGTTTCGTGACAGGTGGATCGAAGGAGAGATAGAAAAAGTGAACCATATTCAGGGATAGGATGACGTTCAGAAAATGAATATTTTTTCGACAAATGTATAAAATTCAACAAAATAATTAGCTGAGCGAAGTGAACGAACGAACGAAGGAGCGAGCGATAGCGAGCGACTGAGTGAGTGAGTGAACGTAGCGAAGCACTTCTGCATCAACTTGAGAAAACCGTTTCGACTTTTCAATGGGAGAAAACGGCAGCATTGTAACAGAGGGGGAATATGTCACATTTTTTATAACGCAGTTTTTTTCTAGAAAGAGTTCACTAAAATTTTCAAACAAGGTCTCTGGAGATTCAGCTACTAATAAGTGGGCCGAAGTTTGTTTTTGTTAGAAAATCCATTATTGTTTAGGTAACTTCCGGCCAGGTAATGTCACTTTTTAATGTATTCTCTATGGGAAATAAGGAAATTCACCCTAAATTTTCAGAAGCTGTAGAAAATTTATTATAGTGAGCATTGACATATGCGAGACACCAAATTAAGCTTTGGGATTCATAGATAAATTCCCGCCATTTAATATTGAGACATAACTCTTATATGTATCAGAAATTAATCATTTACTAAAACTAAACGTCGCAGGTTTTAAGTTTTATGCGGGATGTCCACAGATGTCGTTTTGGTGGCAGGGGCGGTATTGCACAAATTTTTTGAGAAAAAGTACACGAGAGTGTTATTATTATTATTATTATTTGGAGCGGTAGTGCACCCGTCGCTACCCACTGCGAGTGGGTGGCACTTTCTCTCATACTCCCGAACAACAACAACAACAAAGCCTGTTGCACTGTGACTCACAGTCTGTGAGTAGTGTCACTGTGCTACAGCTGTGAGATGCAGAGTTGGAGTAGTAGCATGCGATTGGGCTCGGAGGAGATCACTCAAACACAGAGGCAAAGCAAAGCGCGATACTACACCACATCTGCCAACCACTGTTCACCTTTGACCCTCGCAGACTACATGCACACACAGTCTCGCATGCGCACTCACTTTTGTTATGAAATTTAATCAAAACATACACATTGATAGTGCGGAATATTATTTTCTGTAAGATCTCGTATACTCTCATATTGTTTAGTAAAATTAAATTAAAATATTAAACGCCCAATGGAAATTAAAACATAAATAAATTATGAATTTATTTATATATTTTATACAAATTTATTCTACGGTTGCCTTTATGACACCGAGATGGCGCCACGAAAATCATGGATATACCTTTTAAAAATTCTACAATTTAATTTAAATTTAATTTACCGTGCTATTAAATTTAATCTAGCGGTCTAATAGCAGGTGATCTAAATGGATCAAATAAGGTCGTTTCATAAGTTTGTCAACACTATTTCCCAAACAACATACAATTAGGTCCTATTGCTATTGATGGCAATGTAATCGATCCAAATGGATCAAATAAGGTCGTTTCATAAGTTTGTCAACACTATTTCCCAAACAACATACAATTAGGTCTTATTGCTATTGATGGCAATGTAATCGATCCAAATGGATCAAATAAGGTCGTTTCATAAGTTTGTCAACACTATTTCCCAAACAACATACAATTAGGTCCTATTGCTATTGATGGCAATGTAATCGATCCAAATGGATCAAATAAGGTCGTTTCATAAGTTTGTCAACACTATTTCCCAAACAACATACAATTAGGTCCTATTGCTATTGATGGCAATGTAATCGATCCAAATGGATCAAATAAGGTCGTTTCATAAGTTTGTCAACACTATTTCCCAAACAACATACAATTAGGTCCTATTGCTATTGATGGCAATGTAATCGATCCAAATGGATCAAATAAGGTCGTTTCATAAGTTTCTCAACACTTATCTCAAATCGCTCAGCTATACTGCTAGCAGTAAATTCTAGTTTATGCTCTTTAAAGGCTGAAATATAAACTGAAAAAGCTGTTTGCAATTCATTTTGATGTTTTTCTAGATTTTTCTTTGTTTCCGAATGCAGAATTTTTTGCAAATGAATTTAATTTAAATTAAATTAAATATTATTGTATTAGTAATATTTAATAAGATTGTCTGGCAAGCCAGGCAAAGTGCGAGACTCTTAAAAATAAAATAGAAACTTGAACTATCAACTGAGAAACTTTTAAAACGACTTTATTCATTTGGATCACTAAAGTGGTGTATTGAGACCAATATTTTTATTTAAAATGTACAACACATTTGTTCATCATTTTCCACGTAGTGACCACAAAAATCTTTTTCTAAACTTGGCGCTACCAGAATTGGGCGTAATGTTACATGGCGCCCAAGTTAATTTTGACTATTCGATTACATATGTTCACAAGTTTATCAATCCAAAATCTTTCAATTCAAGCCTGTACGGGTTTCTAAGAAATATCATTTGTCACCAGAATGGGCGTCATGATCCATGGCGCCCAGTTTTGGTTTGACTATTCGATTACATATACTCCCAAGTGTATATAAGCCAAATTAGGTAATTCTAGGGTCTACGGTTCTCTCGGAATATAATAGTCACCAGAATTGGGCGTCATGATCCATTGCACCAATTTTTATTCAACATTTCAATTAGGTACACTCCAAAGGGTAAACTTACCAAGTTTTGTAGTTCTAGGTTTTGTGGTTCTCTCAGAATATGGTCAAAGGTTAACAGACGGACGGTCAGACGGACGGACACGATGGCTATAGCATAAGCTTACGACTCTAAAAGAGTCTCGCTAAAAATTAAAAAATCGATTCAATATATCCTAATGAAGAATTGTGAAGTTAATTGAAATTTATTTTCTAATTTAAAAATTCTTTATTTTAGCAAGAAAAGTAATTTATATATTTTATTATTTTAATTGCTTTTATTATTTTGAATTTATGACTCATTATTAACCTTCCGATTCCCAATTGGAGTCAAAGTGACCCAAAGGCCACATTAAAGAGGTACGTGATGCTTTAAACTAATGTGAATGACCCCTTCACATATTAGTGTAAAAAAGTGGTTTTGTGTTTGTACCTTTTTCTTGGGAACCTATTTACCAATTCTTGTCTATTATAGCTTAAAATAAAGGTAAACGTATGATCTTAAAAATTGACAATCTGAAATTTTTATTTGGAGCTAACTAAGAAAATCGATCCATAAATGAAAACAATAACAATGTTTTTTTTTGCTATTTAGGGTTGCCTAAATCACTCTCATTGCTTAATTTGATATATTTTAAAAAAATCAGATCATCAATTTTCAAGATCATACGTTTACCTTTATTTTAAGCTATAATAGACAAAAATCGGTAGATAAGTTGCCGAGAAAAATGTACAAACATATGTTTGAAGTATCGCGTCCCGCCTATTCCTCATTTTCTCGTTCTCCTCTATTGTATTGCGACTTTTAGAATGTTTACTTTAATGCCACTGGTGCACCAAATAGAAAGGTGTAAATGTCCTAATGCATAAATGCATAATTAATGCATAATATAAAGAGCATAAAAGCACTAAAAAATATGACCGAATTTTGACCGACTTAAAGGGGCGCTGTTTCTATTTTTACTGCCATACTAACCAAATTTCACAACTCAACATCAAATTAATTGTCATCTTAAAACTTTTCCAACTGTGTGTCATTCTGGGAAGAGAGGCCATTTCGAAAACAAAACAACATGGTAATTAGTTTGACTTCCAAATTTATTATTTTAAATTTAAATTTCGAAATTGTTTTTATTGCAATTTTCATGAGAAATCAATATAGAAATTACTTCTACCAATCCGGTTGGATACCAAAACGGCAGAATTTTTTGTTTGCTTAAGGAATGTCAATAATAAAAATTGAAAACCGGGTCCATTTTAAAGTTCGGTCAATATTCGGACATATTTTTAAGTGCATCTTTGTTCTCTCTCTATATTTTTTTTTGAAATCCTGATATATTATATTTTATTTATTACCTCTTAAAGTATATATAAAGTTATAATTACATTTTACTATACTCAACAGCTCAACTCGACTAACTAGCGCCTGGATATTATGGATTTTGGCATAGACAAATTGTGAGATGACAAACAAGTTATAATAGAAAATTTCCTAAGAAATAGTTATAAACAAATTTTTAATTAAAAATAAATTATTTAAAAATTCATTTGTTTTCAAGACTAACTCGTTAAAAGTAATACAAGGAATTGAAAAAAATGAAAACGGCAAATTTGACAAAACCTAACCTGATTTACCACAAAGTCGAGTACATCAATGCAGGAGAATTCAAGAAGTGTAAGCAAATTTACGATCGACTTGTATATCTGTACTGTGTGCTGCTGGCAGCTCGTCTGCTAATTTCTGCCCATTCACTTCACAGGAATGGTGAAGGTTACTTTGAGTATGATGTTTTTTGCAAGCTATTTTTTCATTACGACTCGTACACGCATCTATTTGGCGCACCAATTGTACTTGGCATTGGGGCAGCTCACTTTCTCTTACTTCACAGTTCGGATCGGCTCATTTGGAATCGATTGTATGTTTTGATTGTTCAAAATTGGAATCATTTTTCGTTGTTCGGGTATACTAAAAACAAAACAAATAATCAAACAACCAATTTGCATAATAAATCTTTCAAAAACAAAATTCATATTTTCAAAAATCTATGGAAAAGTGGTCAATTTGCAAAAGGACTGTTTCAATTTGCGGATTTGACTCCCAAAATTCGATTCCGAGTTTTACAGATTGTCATATTTTTCAATACATTTTTATGTGTGAGTTATTTGCTTTACTGTAAGTATAGTTGTACTTTAATAATAATTAAGGAATAGGAACCTTTATACCCAAAACCCCAAAAAATATCAAAATGACTCGCAAAATTTGTCCAAGGAACCCCATTCCTTGTAGCTGTAACCACCTCAACTATAGAAGACAACTGACTAAAACAAAATATGTAGCAGGCCGCTTGCCTTTGTGTATCCTGATTCTGTTGGGTTAGATGGCATAAAATTGTGCCAATATGAAATTTGCCTGAGCCTGTCTATTTTTTGTGTTCTAATCTAAATCTAATAATTTACATCACCAAACAGGCTCGTTTACTCCAGCCTATGCAGTCTATCTACTATATCATGCTAAAACGCTGTACCAAATTTGTGCGCTTCTTTTTGACATTTTTGGGGTGGCCATTTTGGTCAAACGATTGATAGAATCTGTTGTATATTTTCTGCTGATGCTCACACTGTTTGCGTACGTGTATGGGTGCAAGTTGGCTCACTTGAAGCGTGGCTTACGATCAAGTTTACAATCTAATAAAAAGAATATATTTCATCAAATATTTCTTGCCCACAAATTTGCCCACTTCCATCGTGAGCATGTGCACATTGTTGGATTCATTCAACATTTCAACAGGCGAGTAATGTCACGGGCACTTTTGCTTGCGCTTGTGTCCAACTTTTTCTTCAACATCCATCTGATTGTGTTGGCCTTTTGCAACTCAAACTTGAAGCAATTGGATCGTTTTGTCATAATTCTGGCAATACCACTGCAGCTTCTGTTTGGTGCTTCAATTATGGTAACTTCGATTTATATCAACGAAATGTTGCACAACTCAGCGAAACAACTCCACTCGTCCATCACATTGATACAGAACGACAAATTTGTTCGACACAAATGCAAATCGCTCATGTACTATGAAATATTGCACTCCAAAGAAAAGCGCAGTATTGGCATCACTGTTGGATCATTTTGGTACATCAGCAGAAATGTAATTTTTGAGGTGAATTTGTGAATATTGTTTTAAAATTTTAATATTCAAGTTTTTTGTTTGTACAGTTTTTCTTCATTTATTCTGGTTATATCTTGCTCTTTATTGGCAACTACATGACTGAATAAAGCAATCCAACAGGTCACACCCGTGCTTGCTAAAATTTAAACGCTAATTTTTATCATAAAATAACTCCATAATAATTTTCTACAATTTCTCTCTAAATTTTAACTAAAATTAAAATCTTGAATAAAAATTATGCAATTCTGATTTTATTTTAATCAATCAATCAATTTTAATCATTATCTGATTTACACAAAATCGCTCCATTGCAATTTACAAAAAGTCAAAGTGCATTTTGAAATTGACATTTTAAACAATTATTTTGGAATTTAAAAATAAGCCTTTCTAAATTGTTAACATTTGTTAGTTCATTAGTGCAAGTTCAGATTATATAAAATTGTCATTATTCGATTTCACTAAAATAGTCAAAGTCCAATTAAAAAATTTACATGACACTTTAAAGTCCGTATGTACGCAATGAAATTTCAATGAGGCGTAGAATTGAAACTTTACTGACATTTGAACAATTGTGACAAAATTTCAGTCGAATGATCTAGATTACGATTAAATGTAGACTTTATCGGTTATATAAAGTTTTGAATTTATTTCGACATTTTAACAAACATTATTTGTTTGATTAAAAGATTTATTATTTTTCTTTGGACAAACATTTCAACTTTCAGCAAACATGAATCAAATTTTAATTGCAATTTTCTTCTTTCTTTTTATTATAGGTTTTGGTTTTACCGGAGCAAAGCATTTTAGCCACGTTGATGAACAGGATGATCCTGAACTTGGCCCACTTTTAGGAGCATCACAAAAACCGAATACAGACGAACCGGTTGTCAATCCTCATAAAGGATATATCTTTGAAATCATGTCTCGTGGCTTTGATGTTACGAGTCAAACTTTGTTTGGCAATCTATCCCTGGGTGCACTGAAAAAGAATATTTTCCGTTACAATTATACAGATCGCTTAATAACAACGAAAAAAAAACTTCTTCTGATGGAAAAGTTGTCTATTGGTATCCAAGATTTCTTAAGGAATTCAATGAAGAGCTAGGGACTTGGCCCCAAACGAAGATTTACAAGTTTGAAAACGAATTGAACGATTTGTTGAACGCAACAAAAGCTGCTTTTGAGCCCAGAAATTATTCTTCTCAAGTGTTCGAGTCCTCCCACTATGGGAGAGTCTCAGCTGAGGTAAATTTTTATTTGCTAACATTTTTAAATGTAAAAACTTATCAAATTGTTAATCCGTTTGTTTATCCTTTCATAGTCAATTTACTTCATTGGCTGTTGGGAAGCACAGCTGGTTGAGTTTTCCCTGGGTACTGTAAGATTTATTGAGAGGGATTTTGAGCATGCTGTACTTAGCCTCCCAGAAGAATACAACGAGACAACGCAAGAACAATTTGCTAACTTTATCCAAAATTACGGTACTCACTATTTGACATATGGCAAGTTTGGTGGAATGTTACATTTGGAGAGCAAAACGAACGATCGATTTGTTGAGGATGTGTCCGAATCAGTTTACAGAGAATATTTGCAAGAAAATCTAGAAAGAGTGTTTGATGACAAGAATGCAACCAGATTTAACAAAACGATTCCACGCGATTTTTACTATCATAATCATTACAATACTTTTACGTATGGCGGTAATGAGTCGGATATTACGTGTCGGGACGATGTCAAAGCTTGGAAAGAAACAATAGAATTTAATCCTGTTCTAATTGATGCAAAAATTGCTAACTTTTCAGTTATAATCAAAACTCTACACAGCTTAAGTAACGCTTCAAACGCATTCAGTAAGGCACTTGATATTTTACTGAAAAAATATACTATTCGATCGTATTTGGATGCTCTCGAGGTTGTCAATGCCAACCTGTACGGTCACGCAATGGCTGGTCACTTCAATCCTGTTAAGCTGATGGAATATTTCCGTTTATTATTGGACGAATTTGACCCGACTTTCAATTCTACTTTTGAGGACAACTGCTGGTGCGCCCGTCATTGTGTTGAGAGCATCATGAATCGGCGGAATTGGTTTCCGAAACCGTTGCCAACCAAGCTAACAAAAGCAACTACTACACTATAGTCATCAATAAACAGTTAGATTTATGAATTCCTATTACTTTTTTAATATATACGAGATAAGTAACGCCGTTGGTCTAAATTTTAGACTCTAAAAGTCGAAGCGATAGTAACCAGTAAAGCATTTCTTTTTCATTTGACAAATTCCTCTCATTTACATTAAAACTTTGTTCATTTTTAAATCACATCAAATATTCAAACAACTGCCAATTCTTTGGTTAATTACTTTGAACTTTTAATAAAATCAAACAATTGGTGTGGTTGCTTAAAATTATTATGATTTTTTTCTAGAAAATCTTCATGGTCATCGGAAGAAATCGATAAGAAATGTCCAGATTTTAAAATAGCCCACAAATCTCGAGCCTTTTTAAAGTAAAATCGTCTAAAACATATTTTAAAGATTTTGTTTTGATTTTAGCTTTAAAGATATAACAAAAAGTTGGAGCAAAAGTTCTTAGAATAATATTTTATTATATTGTAAAAGTGGATTACGTTGTGGAGTTGGGAATTCTACCCAAAACCACGTTTTGGCTACTAAGAGTGTCGTGGTGGGAATTCCCACTGGGAATTATAGTAGCTGATCAGGGCAATAAGCAACGGAGCTCGGAATGGCTCGAACCATCGGATCAGAGCATCGCGGATGCACTCATCCTTCCTGGTTTCGGGCTCTACACAGACCGTCACGGATTGACATGCCACCAGACTTGGCAATGGACTCGGCAGGGACGTGGGTGTTGGTGACGATCACCGGGGGAAGAGTGGAGCCATCGATATTGAGTTACATGTCTTCATGGTGAGAAACTCCTCAAGCTGTTGCATGTTTGCCAGAACCTGTGGGTGCTGGTGAAGAATATTCGAAAGTGTTTCTTTTCCTTTAGAAGGTGGGCTAAACCGCCTTGATCCAGTCGAACGTCTTCGGTAAGATCCAATTTGCAATTTGCCATCAGGGCAAGCAAGGGCCAGAGTAAAGTTGTAAACTCGCTCCTTAGTACAGAGTACCAGTTGCGGTAGACGAGATCTGGTATCAACGGTCATTATGCCAATAGTTTGAAGTCTTAAGTAGAAACTTGTCTTTAATAGACAGATCTTTTGAGCGCTCCCCTTGGCGCAGGGTCATGCTGTCGAGGTGTTGTTGCAGGGGCCCACCATTTGGCTGGTTTGCTTGGTTGGTAGCATCGGTAGAGGACGACAGGCGTCTTCTAGGAAGAAACAAGGAACAGGGGAAGGGCTTTTTTCTTTGACTCTTGAGATGTGAGACACTTATTAGAACACAAATCTTTTCACTATGACTTCGAACTCAAAATCCTGGGATTTTTATATCTAATATTTTTGGAACAGTTTGAGTTCCAATTGGAACATTCTAGTTTCGATTTGTTCTCTAATGATTTTTCAATTTTAGAAATGAGGTGACTGTGGTGAAGAATTGTCAACGATGTCTAAATCGTTCATTCTAAAATAAAATAAATATTGATATATATCTCAAAATATTTATTTGGAAATTGTATTTTTTTATTATACTAAAAAATATATTAAGAAGATTCTTTAATCAAATGAGCATTAAAATCAAATAATTAATTTTTAATTCAATCTTCATAATGCATTTGAATCAATTTGAGGAAAAATGTCGCAACAATTACCACCATCTAAAGAAGGATTTAAAAGATTTATTAGTTGCAATTCATTTTATAAAATCACCTCATGAAAAGTAAAATAATTGATCGAGAACAGTCGCCAACAAGTGAAACCAATTCGTTTGCTAGACCAAATCTCAATACACGCGGCCAACTTGTATTTGAGCCTCAAATTGACTCGACCCAACCGAAGATTTAGTGAATTGAGGTTAAAATACATAACTTTAGCCTTCGTATTAATCGAGGACGCAATCCAGCAAAGTGCTACAACAGAGGCAATCTCAGTTGTGGACACAACCCAAATGATCACTTTGTTCAGTAGGGTTACATCACCAAACAGAGCCAAATAGAGAAACATTGAAATATTGAGAGAATACGAACTGTAGACACAGAATATGAACTGACACCAAAAGGACGAATTGAATTGGCGCATTTCGATTGAAATACGCTTGAGTGCAACTAAAATGGCCAAAACTTGAGCATTATTAGTCGAAATTCTATTAGATCGACTATATTTCTTCAGATTTGTAATCGCTTTCAGAATGGAATCCATTTTGAATCTAATAAAGTAAAGTAAAATTAGTTTTAATGGTTAGTTTGTTTAACCAAACCTTAAATAGATACAAATGATGTAAAAGTGCAACATATGAAAGAAGAAATAAGTGTAAAATATATGTGACTTCAGCATCCACATTGCCGAATGAAAAATCCCAACAAACCAAATTGCTACCCCATCCATTGTAATCATCTTGAGACTGAATGTCAGAAAATACGCAATGAAAACCCCAGGATCCATTGCATAAAGATTGAAAGCGAGGCCATACGAAAGTGACCATTTGCAGAAACGAGCATACAATTCAACTTTTTTTGCATCGTACAGACCGACCGATTGTGGTGTCACGAGACCTGCTGCTAGGTTAAATGGATTGTAATTTGGTCGAATTCCATATTTCCGAAATCGTTTCTGAACCAGATAGTGAACAGCATGCAAGTACACAATGATATAGTCAAATGACATTAGAAGCAGGTTAACATGAACTCGCATTTTCAAGATCACGGAACAGTCTCCAAACCAAATCAACAATTCATCATAGATTGGTGGTAGAAAAAGGACAATCAACGCTCGAGTAAAAATTAGCAAAATTGTGAATAGGAAAAAATTTGGAATGTGGAAACGATAACGTTTGGTCCAAGGATCTCGTTTGTAGTAGGCACAGCCAATCATGTAGAGATGCTCACCAGCTTCTGGGATTGTCAACTTCGGGGGTAGGGTTTTGCGAAGTTGAATTTTTGATTGCGGTGGCATTTTTTGAATATTTTATTTAAAAATTTTGAAATTATTTAAAATGGTTAAAATATTTTAAATATTAAAATAAAATTTTCACTATTTAATTATTTTTATTTGGCCAGCTCATTTTTGTTTCCAAACAAATGGGAATTTTTGTTTTGACATTCTAGAAAAAATGATTGTTTACCTGTCAAAAAATGTTGAAATTTAAGAATAAAGTGTAATTATTCACGCAAATATATATAATTAATCAACTTCTGGAATAAATTCTACGGTAAAACATCAATTATGAGATCTCATGATGTGACAAAGTCAGGACATCAGAGTGACAAAGTAACAAACTTTTCAATGACTAAACAATTACACATGACTTCTTTGTACTTTAGCATTTTTTAAGTAAACAAAATAATTAATTTCACTTTTAGTTTTTTTTTACAAAAACAACCGTTGAATTAAGTATAATAAAACTTCCGACTCTGTGTGGACGACATTTTAAGAAGAATGATGAATTCAGAAACACACAAACAAGGTAATTAGGAAGACTTCTCAAACACTGAAGCATTTCAAATGGATTTTTTATTTTAAAGATTTTAAAAATCTCACACAATAAATTACAAACTCAAGTTCATAAAAAATAATTTTTAACAAGATGAATCGTAAACTGCTTTTATCTCTCATCCTCAAACCAATACAAAACATCACTTATTTCATCAACTATTTTGCTTTTGTCCAACAAATTTATATATTCAGGAATGTACAACTCTTGACACTGATCAAAGTGCTCAACACAATTATCGCAATCAATGCTGTACATTTTGTGTATTTGTCTTTCAGATCCGATGGAAATCCAATCGTGAGTGCAATTCACTTTGATGCATTCTTCATTTGCGTTGGCAAATCACAGCTCAACTTGTTGGGTGCAATTGCTTCCACAATGTTACTGTACTACAATCACAAACTTTATGTCGAGACCAACTATCCACTGTTGAAACTGTTGCACACTGTGATTGTGCGTCTAAAATGGCGATCATTTTTCCTTAAATCAACATTTCAAAATCAAAATGTTTGCACTCGAACACGAAAGTGTTATTTGATTGTTCTCAATCTATTTTTGAGCATCGTTGGAACATTTGGTAAAAACTTAAAAACTTGATTTTATTTATGTAATCTATTCAATTTATTAGAAATTCAAATAGTTATTTCGTACGTTTATTTCATTTTTATTCTCATCAAATATGGATACAATTCGATGAATCTTTTCAAGACACTAATTTGGATCACAATTAGTCATTTGAATGGACTCGCATTTGGCATATACGTTTTCAGCTTTAGTCACTCTGTTGCGAACAACATTTCCTGTACAATTTCTCTCCTGCTGATGTTTTACCAGAAAATTGGACAAGCTTTCGGACTTTTGTGCAGCATCGTTACATCGAAATTCAAAATTTTACCACTCAATCAATTTATTCTCTTTCGGTCCACTTTTGTGCACACTCTTGAGTACTTCTTTGCAATCAACCGATTTCATGGAAAATTGTTTTGTGCTTCTATGGTTGCCTACGTTCCAATAAACATTGTGTTCACCATGTGGATCATACAGGGCAAGTTGGACACTGTCGCTCGATTGTTTGTCTACTTTTGGATTGTTTACGTTTGTGCACTTTTGTTTGGCTTTCACTTTGTCTTTGCCCAGTGCAGCAAACACATTCACAAACCGACTAAATTGCTTTTTCGTACCATTGTCCATAAGAAACCCACAATTCGAACTCGAGTACAACTTGCCCATTTGCTCGAGGCATTGAACACTCAAAATCGATATGGTTTTACGTATGGAGACTTTGGCTTGGTGACCTTGAATACATTTGCAAAGGTAAATTAGAATGTGAATTAAAATTTAATGTTCATAAAAATATCCTTTTTATAGTTTCTCTTGCTTTATGGAAAATTCTGTATGATTTCGTACAAATTGATGGACAGACAAATTATCGAATAAATAAAGGCTTATAATTCATGCAATTACAATTAATCAACCTGAAGAATAAAACTTTTCTTGTATAAATATCCATAATTGGATCAAAATGTGAAAAGTCAGAAAATTACAAATTTACAAACTAACACGAAATCTACCATCAATCAAAAAACATCAAACACATGACTTCATGGTAATGTATCATCAAACTCGACATTATGTTTTGAAAACAAAATAATAATTAATTTCACTTTTAGTTTTAAGAAACAAACAACAATTAATTATCATAAAACTTCCGACATTTTAAGAAGATAGATGAATTTTAGTACACACAAACAAAGCAATTAACGTTACTTTTCAAACATTGTATAATTCCAAATGGAAAATTATTTCATTTCAACAATTTTAAAAATCTTTCACAATAAAATTCAATCTCAAGTTTATAAAAAATCATTTTGAACAAGATGAATCGTAAACTTGTCTTATCTCTTCTCTTCCAACCACTACAAAACATCACTTATTTCATCAACTATTTCGCCTTTGTCCAACAAATCTATCTATTCAAGAATGTACAACTCTTGACACTGATCAAATTGCTCAACATAATTGTTGGAGCCACTACTCTACATCTTGTGTATATTTCCTTCTGGTCCGATGGTAGTCCAGTCGTAAGTGCAATTCACTTTGATGCATTCTTCATTTGTATTGGCAAAGCACAGCAAAATCTTATGGCTGCAATTTCATCTGTGATGTTACTGTACTACAATCACAAACTTTACGTAGAAACCAACTATCCACTGTTGAGACTGCTTCACACTGTGATTGTGCGTCTAAAATGGAAATCATTTTATCTTAAATCAACATTTCAAAATCAAAATGTCTGCCTTCGAACCCGAAAGTGTCATTTGATTGTTCTTAATCTATTTTTGAGCATCGTTGGGTCGTTTGGTAAACTTTATGATATTGCTTGCTTAAAATTATCGATTTTCTTTCGCTCTAGAAATCCTCATGGTCATTTCGTATATCTATTTCACTTTTATTCTCATAAAATATGGATACAATTCGATGAATCCCTTCGGTGCTCTAGTCAAGATCGCATTTAGTCACTTGAACGGACTCGTATTTGGTTTGTTTGTGTTCAGCTTTAGTCATTCTGTTGCGAACAACATTTCCTGTACGATTTCACTTTTGTTGATGTTTTATCAGAAAATTGGTCAAGTATTTTCAGTTTTATGCGGCATCGTTTCATCAAAATCCAAATCTTTCCCGCTCAAACGATTTATTCGTTTTCGGCACACATTTGTGCACAGTCTTGAGTATTTCTTTGCAATCAATCGATTTCATGGAAAGTTGTTTTGTGCATTCTTGGTTGCTTACGTTCCTATAAACATTATTTTCACCATGTGGATCATTCAGGGCAAGTTGGACACTGTTGCACGACTGTTTGTCCACTTTTGGATTGTGTACGTTTGCAATCTACTGTTTGGCTTTCATTACATCTTTGCCCAGTGCAGCAAACACATTCACAAACCGACTAAATTGCTATTTCGTACGATTGTGAATAAGAAACCCACAATTCGAACTCGAGTACAACTTGCCCATTTGCTCGAAGCATTGAACACACAAAATCGATATGGTTTTACGTATGGAGACTTTGGCTTGGTGACCTTGAATACATTTGCAAAGGTAAATTATATGCGTGAGTTAATTTTTAAAATTAATTTAAAATTATTATTTTTCAGTTTCTTATGCTTTACGGAAAATTTTGCATGATTTCGTATAAATTGATGGACAAAAGAATCATTGAATAAATTAATCACTTTAATTGCACTTGACTGATTGACTTATGACGGGCTATAATGGCACTTCACACATAATTAAAAAATTCAGAATATTTTTGAAAATATTTTTTTCTCTTCAAAAATAACCATTATATATGAGTAGTTCGACTGGAATTTATAGCAAAATTTATACATATATTCACAAAAAAATAAAAAATCTAAATCCATACTTATCTTGTCCAATTTTGATTGACAAAAATTGAATTTTCAAGATGGCAATCTCAAATGTGATGAAGAACTTTTGCATCCTTGGAGAATTGGTTGCCATTGTCAATTTTGTTCGATTATTAATCGCGTACATTGTTGTGGTAATTATTACATAACGTAACTTGCATTTAATAATTTTTGTGAAATTTCTTTATCTTAAAACAGAACTTTCAAGGATTAAGTGAAGACAAATTTGGCGCATTTCTACTTATGTTCGCGACGCTTTACCTTATGGTTTTCTCAGTGGTTCGAATTTCGAATGGGTGAAATGTACCGAGTGACGGAAATGCAAAAACGTATTTGGGTTTTCTTTTGTGTCAGTGAGATTTTTTTAAATAAAATTATTTTTCCTCAAGTTTTGTATAACACTTGTTTTGAAGTCATCTCAAGAACCGTCACAATTTGAGTTCAATTTGGTCATCACTTTGATCGTTGGATATTTTCCTCAATTTTGTCTAATATTGTATTTCTGGTTTGATCCACAAATTTCGTTTTAATTAGTTATAACTATGGCCAATTGTAATTTAATATTTTAAAAATCGAAAAATTATTTTTTTATAGAACATATTGAATATGAATATAGCACATTTAATACTAAATCAGCTCGATTGTTATTTTAAAATTAACTTATAAAATTCAAAAATTCGATTTTTGCAGACATGTCTGTACAAACTTTGTTGAATTGAGTTTTGAACTTTGGACTTTACTTTTTATTACTCTAAACTCCAGAGCTTTAGTGTTTTTTTGTTCTTAGTAATAAAGAGAAAGAACAGTATGATATAGGTTATTATCTAAGTGTAAAATACAATAAATTAGTAGCAATTTTTTTAAAATAAAATGTTACCATGTTAAACGATTTAGTTGTGATTCGGTTATTGCCAAACCAACGAAACGCATAACTGTGAAACAGTCGACAGTCTTGAAGATTTTCAGCCTGAAAATTAAAAAAAACAATGTGAAATAATATGAAAGTTGCATTAAGAATTTTACCTTTGCCAAATTTCGAGGCCAAATTTGTCCCACCACTGGTCCGCTTCTATACAACTGGAAGAATTCACGATTTTGCGCAGTAAATTGTTGAGAATTATTCACCACAGCCCCACACAAAATGATGAGCATCACTTCATTCAAGACCAGAATCAGTACAATCCAGAAAAGCATCAACCGCAAAATGAAAGGCAAATTTGGAACAAATAAAAACATGTAAAACCCGTAGCATTGCATTGAAATTAGAGATAGTAGAAGACGGGTTAAATATGGTGACCAAAATCGAGAATATTCCTGAAGATTTTTGCAAACGATGCACATTTGAATGTTAATCTCTATGAATTGCAACCAGAGACCGCCGCGTTTGATTCTGTTTATGGAACTAACTGAATCTTTAATTTTGCTTAGCTTTGAATTGATGACTTTCATTTTGTTTAGTAGAGTCTCCTGCTGAATGGTAATGTATTTGCTTGCCAGAATTGCATAGAATGGAAGAGTGCAGACCACTTAAAAAAATATAAAATTTAAAACAAAAACTTCTTAATTAAAAACTCACATAGACCACTAAAATAGTTCTGCACAGGATTCAGCAGTAGCCAGAACACCGCCGATGTCAAGTTGACATTGTAGACAGAATTGACAAACAAAACGTTGGCATTGAAAAATGCTACACCAGTTGAAACGACCATAATTTCTGTGATTGATGCCGATTTGACAAATCGTCCTCGAAATGCCAACATTCTGTTCAGCTCATCTAGTAAAAAATCTAAAAACCAAAAACCAAAAACCAAAAACCAAAAACCAAAAACCAAAAACCAAAAACAAAAATCATATTTACCTTTCTTGTCCTCCGATTCTTTATTAACCAACTGAGGATAGATCAAATACCGCTTCCCAATCGGCAGTGTAAACAGTAGTCCAATCCAACAGCTAATACAAAAGACAAACACCGAACAGACGAGCAAGTTAACTTGATGCCAAACAATATGCGGAAACTGTTGATGCCATGCACTGTAGGGACTTGAAGGTAGAGCTTTCCAATCGATTTTACATGAAGGTCGCGACTCGCATTCCAACCCGAAAATGCCATACAAAGTAGTGAAAGTGTAGAGCACAAGTGAAAACAAGTAACATTTTCGGATAGACTCCAAGGAGTGAACATCTTTTTCATCTCCAAAGCGAATAACATCAAGATGACTGTGATGAGCAATGAAAATTAGCTTAAAAAACAAAGCAATTTTCTTGAATCGCATTAATAGAAATTTCTTTTGAATAATGAAAAAAATGATCAGAAACACAACATTTCATTTCAATAAAAGACATACCAAAAACATTTTGGAAAGAGTCCTAGATTTTTGCCACAAATGCCAAAACTTCACTGAATTTAAACTTTTGTTTAATATGAAGAAGCAAAACACTACCGGAACAGATATTTTTTGACTGTTTCTAGAATTTATTTTCTACTCGAATACATTTCAGAATAAAATTTTATTATAAAAATTAATTAATTAATGTCGCAGGTGTATGCTAACATTCTCCTAACTTCACAATAGTTTAATTATCCTTAGACTTCCAATTGTGACATTTTGTGGAGAACGACCGTGTTTGAAAAGAACAACATGATAATTAATTTGAATTTCATAATAAAATTATTATTCAAATTTTAATTTAAAATTCATAAAATATTTTAGTGCAATTTATATAAGAAATCAATATGGATATTACTTTTGCTCGATTTTATTTTTTGTGGTTTGCATTTGTTATTAATAATATTGATTATGATCATAATTGAAAGATCACAAATGTGTTTTCGAATCAATACAAGGGTATTTGTAACAAAATTGGTTTTCAAAATCGGGAGTCCGATTATGACCGGTTTTAGACTTGTGGAATTGTTGAATTTGACTTTTCCATCTTTGGAATTTCTCCTTTGAACTTTGAACCTTGACATATGCACTTTAATTGGTTTAAACCCTAGAGTATTATTGTTTTTTGTTTTTAGTAATAAACAGAAAGAACAGTACAATATAGGTTATTATCTAAGAGCAAATATACAAATATACAATAAATTAGTAACAATTTTTGGCAAAATATCATCTTACCATGTTGAACGATTTAGTTGTAATTCGGTTGTTGCAAACCCAACGAAACGCATAACAGTGAAACAGTCGAGAGTCTTGTAGATTTTCCGCCTGAAAATTATGATAAAAAACAATATGAAATAATATGAAAGTTGCATCAGGAATTTTACCTTTGCCAAATTTCGAGGCCAAATTTGTCCCACCACTGGTCCGCTTCTATACAACTGAAAGAATTCACGATTTTGCGCAGTAAATCGTTGAGAATTGTTCACCACAGCACCACACAAAATGACGAGCATCACTTCATTCAGCACCAGAATCAGTACAATCGAAAAAAGCATCAACCGCAATATGAAAGGCAAATTTGGAACAAACAAAAACATATAAAAGCCATAACATTGCATCGATATTAGAGATAGTAGAAGCCGGGTTAAATATGGCGACCAAAATCGAGAATATTCCTGAAGATTTCTGCAGACGGTGCACATTTGAATGTTCACTTCGATGAATTGCAACCAGAGATTGCCACGTTTGATTCGGTTTATAGAGCTTACAGAATCTTTAATTTTTCTCAGCTTTAAATTGATGACTTTCATTTTGTTTAGTAGAGTCTCCTGCTGGATGGTAATGTATTTACTTGCCAGAATGGCATAGAATGGAAGTGTGCAGACCACTTTATACAAAAATATAAAATATATAAAAAAGAAATTTCTTAATTCAAAACTTACATAGACCATTGAAATAGTTCTACACTGGATTCAACAGAAGCCAGAACACCGCCGATGTCAAGTTGACATTGTACACAGAATTGACAAACAAAACATTTGCATAGAAAAATGTTACACCAATTGTAATGACCATAATTTCTGTGATCGATGCCAATTTGACAAATCGTCCTCGAAATGTCAACATTTTATTTAGTTCATCTTGTAAAAACAAAATTATTAATAAATAAATCAAAAATATATATCAAAATCAAAAATCAAATTATTTGATACCTTTCTTATCTTCAGAATCATCTTTAACCAAATGAGGATAGATCAAATACCGTTTCCCAATCGGTCGTGTAAACAGCAGTCCAATCCAACAGCTAATGCAAAATACAACCACCGAACAAACTAACAAGTTGACCTGATGCCAAACAACATTCGGAAACTGTTGATGCCATGCACTGTAGGGACTTGAAAGTAGACTTTCCAAATTGATTTTACAAGAAAGTCGAGATTCGCATTCCAATCCGAAAACGCCATATAAATTGGTACAAGTGTACCACACAAGTGAGAACAAATAACATTTGCGGAAAGCATTAAAGGAGTGAGCCTTTTCATCTCCAAACCGAACAACATCAAGTTGACTGTGATGAGCAGTGTAATTTAGCTTCAAAAATAGCAAAAATCTTTTGATTCTTCTCAACATTTTGTTCACATTTTAAGACGCACAACTGAAAATGATCAAAAAAACAATTTTTTAATGTACGAATACTAAACTTGAAAATATATATTTTACGTTAAAAATCAATTTGTGTGCCAATTGGTAAACACATCATTAACAATAATAATAAATTGTCGTATGACTTGCGACAGTATATTTCGAAAATTTCGGCATTTCGTGGAGAGGGCGAGGGAGAAAATTAATTCAGTTTTCAAACAACAACACGGTGACTATGGCTTTGATTGTCTTTATTAATGTGATTTCTATTGCTAAGTAAAAGTTTAATGACTTTTGGTGCCATTCTATGTCGCAAACACTCTTAACGACTTGACACTCACTCACTCGAATTGATCAACACATTAAGAGGATTTTTTGTTTCAATTTAAAAATGATTATGATTATTAATAATATTATTTTATTTTATTTTTCAATTGCTCGATCGATGAAACCTGTCATTACTTACAGGAAGCAGTCAGTATCGCGACAGAGAGTGACATTTAATGCCAAGGACGCAAAACTGTCAAGTTTGCCGGAAAGTGAGTCAAGTGATCGATCGATGAATAGTGATCCGGCTCTTCAAATGTTCCCATTTCGACACACATTTCAAGATAAATGGATTTTTGAATCTGTCAAATAGACTCCGTTTTTCATTTATTTTTAGATTTTAATTTAATTTTATTCAAAATCTTTTCATGGGAATTTTTAGCTTTCTTCGAAAATTGGCTACGATGTTATCGATGAAAAATATCCCGATTTTATGCTTAAAAAATCTGAAACCATTTAGAGTAAAATATATTTTTTTTAAATATATTTAAAATATATTATTTTTTAATACTTTCACACAGCAATCAACTCTAGCTCTTCTTACAGAGGGTTGTTTAATATTTATTCCTTTTCAAGTTTTCGGCATAATCAGTGCTTGGCTTGAGTTCGAATTGTTGGTCATCATCTTTCGGATCCCTGTCTTTCTTCGCTATAACTCTATACGCTACACCTGACTATTCGAGAAAGACAATCTACTATCTCATATCATGTCATCACATCATGATCATTCTGTTGTGGTCAGGTTTGGGCTTGGGCCCACCATTTGCTTGGAACGCTTGGTTGAATGGCTTCATCGGTAGAGGACGAGTGAGCTGGGAGTCTGAGAGTCTTCCGGGAAGGAGGAGCGGAAGGAATTATCACAAAGAAGCGCGTAAGGGCCTTAGTCTTGGGCTCTTGAGACACTTATTAGAACATAAATCTTTGTCCCTTCTTATGACTTCAAACTGGAAACTTTGCTTGGTCTTTTATACCAATTATTTTGGAACAAATGAGTCCAAGAATTCCAATTGGAACTTTTCTGGTTTTTAATGTGTATTTTCGAATTGTCAAATGTTTCGGGGGTCAAACCATAATATTGATTATTTCACGCTTTCAACCTTTTAAATGTTTTGTAAGCCAAAAAGTCGGCAAAAAAGCAAAATTATTTTAGTCAAATTTTTTGGCTTTAAAAGTAAAGATTAACAAGTCAACCCAAACACGTAGCAGTTTGCGGAGTGAAACGCAGCAAAGAATCATGGAATAGACTATCAAAGTAAGAAAACAGTAGACCAAGGCGCAGAAATCCAGAAATTATTTATTTATGAACGTTCATCATACACGAAAGTATACATACTTAGAACTAAACAAGGAATTCAAGAAGAAATATAGATTACAAAATGAAGTTGAAAGTAAATAAAATGACAGAAATGATAGTAATCAAATTTAAATAGGATAACGCTTTGAGAGTACATCCCTGGTGGCGTCCAAGTCCAGTTCTTGGTAGACAGTACCGTGCACAACCAAACAGAAGCGTTCAAAGTTGACACGATCCGAACAGAGCAGAGTGGAGTAGTGTCCCGAGCAAAGGTGTGCCACGGTAATACGGTACATACGATAAGATACTACCAATCAACTGGTAGTGAACATGACCGATCCTGCTTACGTTTCGTGGGCATGACTTGAGCTCGGTATCGATGTCCAGGTAAGTGTCAATGGCGCAGTGAGACATACAAAGACCTGTTTGGGCAAATAAATGAATGACAATTAAATGGTGGGTCTTTTTCAAAGTCAAAAAGTCGGAGCATTATTTTAGTGAGATTTGTTTTGACTTTAAAAGTGAAGATTTATTGACACGATTTTTTAAATTACGTCATTTTAAAGAACAGTATATAGTTTTCATGATGGTTTTAGCATATCAGATTTTGAACTGCTAGCTAAACTACACTGAAATATTTTTTTTGTTTGCATACCAAAATAAATGCCGCTACCCAAATATTTTGAATATATTTTGATAATAAAAACCCAAAAACATGAGAAAAATCGTACAAACAATACATTTCACACGTGAAGGCAACTAAACGCCCAAAAATGGATCGGCCAATCATTTCAGCTATCTTCATAATGATTTGCATCGTCACATTACTCTGGCTAAATCTTATGGCCGAGTCTCACGCATCACTGACCGAAATTGCAATTCCAATCGAGAAGGGCCCAATCTGTGAACGAAATAACAACATTTCATGTCAAGTTGGCGAAAGTTGTGTCTTCGAACGATGTGAATGCATCAAATTCGGCTGGCACCGACTTCCACCGCAGTACGATTATCGTGATTGTGAACGTTTCGGTTGCTCGGATCATCAAAGTTGTCGAGCCCTTTTTGGTAAAGGTGCCTACTGTCGCGACAATGACTACTGCGAATGTTCCACCGAAATCGATCAGCACACCCAAATTTGTGCAAATCCATTCGATAAAGTCACCAACTTACCTTGTAATACAAATTGTATCTGTAAAACTAAATTTGGTCCTGAAGCTGTTTGCCAATTCAACCACAAGTGTGCATGTAAAGGAGAGTATCGTTTCAGCGTACAGAAGCAGAAATGCGTTGAAATTGACCCAATAGTTCATGTCGTCCATTCAAATAGCGGCAATTGGCAGCTATTCTTCTGTGCACTATTTCCCTTTGTGGTAGCTATTATTGCACTGGTGCTGTATGTCCATTTGTGTTTAGATGAAAAGGTGAGAAGATCAAAGCTTAAAAAACGCGTTGCAATTGTCAATGCTTCAAGTCACTATCGATCGAATGAGAGCTCAAAACCTGTCATTGTATGATGACAGCAAATCGCATCGTCATAGCTTCAAATACAAAAATTCAAATTTCATTTCAAATGTCAGAACTCGATAATTTTTTCACAAAAAAACATACCAAATCAAAAGCTTAAAATTACTGAAAAATACCAATCAACGACAAAACTTCATTGACATAGTCATTTTGACAGCACAAAAGTCAAACTGAATTTAAATTTTGCACAATCTGGATCAAAAAAAGTCCGTGAATGTTTCCTCCGTTTGATTGCAACGTTGATGCTTCACTGCATTGCATTTAAAATTTCTCGAAATACACATTCATAAACATGTCAATTTATTTTATTTAAAAATATTTATAAATTTATATTCATAAATTTAAAATTGAAAACCTATACCACAATAATAACAATAAATTTTAAAAATGCTCACATGACTGTTTTGTTTGCACTTGAAAATATTTTTTTTGCCCGGTTAACTCTAGTTATGCGATAGCAAAATCAGCCCAATTTTGAAAAATAAATATAAATCATCATCTAAATAGTAAAAATTCTCAATTCGAAAATTTATGAATCACAAGACTCTTTCGGTAATAAATTGATAATTATCGTTTTTTACATTGGTGGAAAAATGGTATTTCTCTCAAGGACATTATTATTATGAAAATATTAAATTATCAATTTTTTTCAGTATTAACAGTTTTTTAATTTATTTATTTTGAACATATTTTTTTAAATTATGACACTCATGTATTGCAGAATAGCTATATTGCTATATATTTGAAACAGCGATGCTAAGCAGAATTATCTTTGCCTTCTACCAATGCAAATGCCACTACTTGTATATAGCAATTCACTCTGTTTTGAGAGCTAAATTCTACATCAACATTCAGTCAATACTCTCACATGCACTGGGGAATAAACACAACAACCTTGAACTTAATCCAAAATGCATAAAAACTTTGCTGTCATTTTAACATTTGCCCTCGTGACCTTGCTCAACCTTCACGCAAACTTCGCTTCAAGACACCTTTCACCTGAATACGTTGACTTAATGTTGAGCATCATTTTTAACTGTACTACAGCCAACGATTGTGCACCAGGCCAAAGCTGTGTTGAAGGCAGATGCGTTTGTGATAGATTTGGTTGGATCTATCAACCGCATAGTTGGATAGCTCGCAGCTGTCAACATTATCAATGTGCGAATCATGATGCTTGTCGACAACATTTTGGCAAGGATTCGTACTGAGCTGAAAGTTATTACTGTTACTGTGCCACTGAAATTGACCAAGTGAGCCAAATTTGTGCAAAACCATTTTTGCAAACTAATTTCTGCAGCTATAATCAAGCCGGTGAATGGAAGCATGGTGCTAATTCCCATTGCAAGTACAGAGAGTGTGCGTGTATGGATAATTTTCAATTAAATCAATTCAATTATTGTGCACCAATTGAACAAATCGCTAATCTGAAAAAAGATGAAAATAAAATTAAAGAAGCAAACAATCGTTGGCTCGTGTTGTTGTTGCCTATTTTTATAATTTTTTGTATATTTGTGAGTTGGAAAATACAGAAAATCGAGAAGTGAATAATCGACTAACGCACTGCACAACAATTCAAATGATGGAGTAATAATAATTTCTCGATCACAGTAAATTTGCGACATTCCCTTCAATAGTAAGTCAGCTTCGACAATAAACAAATTCTACAAAATTCTTAATCTTCAAACTTCAAATTCCAACTTCTCCAAGCAACAAGTCTGTGCCAATTCTAGTTTTAAACTTTTTATGAACTGAACAAATGAAGAAATCAAAACCACAAACATATTACGCATTTATTTATTATTGTCAAATTGTCAATAAACAATATGCAAATATAAATGGAATGGATATATTTTATAGTTTTAATTTTAAAATATAAAACAACTGAACAAATGTAAAATTATCTTTCCTAACTAGTCACAATAAAATGATTATTAAAATAAGTAAATAACAGAAATAAGATATAAAAATTTTTGAAATAACATATCAAAAGGATCACAACCACACCAAAAATCGATTATCAAATGAACTTAGCTAACTTGTGAGAGTGATTGAAGTGACATATTGAGACAGGAAGTGATCCTAAAATGTAATAAATTTAAACTCAAGAATATAAAAATATATAATAATTTAGAGACAATCAATCATTTTGACGTTTTTGCCCAATATTCGCCTCCATATGACATGATCTTTCATTATCTAAACTCCAAAGTCGTATTTTAATTTATTTAATGTTGTTTTTAAGCATTGATTTTCTACCATAAAATTTATTTAAAATATTAATCTAAATGTTTTCAAGTTTAAGAGTCATTAATATTTTCTTTCTGAGAGTTAAGTTTTGAATTCAAAACAAAAAAAATGTTTGGAAAAATCAAGAAAATTGTACAATTTTTGAAGCTAAATTTCTATGCTCACCACAGTCAACTTGATGTTGTTCAGTTTAGAGATGAAAAAGTTCACTCCTTTAAATCTATCCGAAAGTGCTATCTGTTCTCACTTGTGTGGTACATATTCACTATCCTGTATGGTATTTTCGGATTGGAATGCGAATCTCGGCCATCGTGTCAAATCAATTGGAAGGCTCTACCCTCTAGCCCATACAGTGCATATCATCAAATGTTTCCGCATGCTGTTTGGCATCAGATCAACTTGCTTGTGAGTTCACTCGTTGTGTTTTGTATTAGCTGTTGGATTGGACTTTTGTTTACTCGGCCAATTGGAAAACGTTATTTTATCTATCCTCATTTGTTTAGAGGTGATATGAAAGGTAAATATGAATCTTAAAAATTTGTATTTGTTAATTTTTTACAACAGATGAACTGAATAAAATTTGTGCATTTCGAAATCGATATGTGAAATTGGCATTGACGACTGAAATTATGGCAGTTGTTACTGCTTTAACTTTTGACTATGCAAATGTTTTGTTTGTCAATTCTGTGTACAATGTCAACTTGACATCGGCGGTGTTCTGGCTACTGCTGAATCCAGTGCAAAACTATTTCAATGGTTTATGTGAGTTTTCATTAAAAAGTTTTTTGTTTATAAATTTCATAATTTCTTTAAGTGGTTTGCACACTTCCATTTTATGCCATTCTGGCAAGCAAATACATCACCATTCAACAGGAGACTTTGATTAACAAAATGAAAATTATCAATTCAATGCTAAGAAATATTCATAATTCAGGAAATTCTATGAACAGAATCATACGCAGCCGTCTCTTTAGACAATACATTGAAGTGAACATTCAAATGTGCACCGTATGCAAAAATCTTCAAGAATATTCTCGATTTTGGTCACCATATTTAACCAGACTCCTCCTATCTCTAATTTCAATGCAATGTTATGGCTTTTATATGTTTTTGTTGGTTCCAAATATGTTTTTCATATTGAGATTTATGCTTTTCTGGATGGTACTGATCTTGGTGTTCAATGAAGTGATGCTCATATTAAAGTGTGCAGCTGTGGTTAAGAATTCACAACAATTTACTGCGCAAAATCGTGAATTCTTTCAATTGTACAGAAAAGGACTTGGAATAAAACCAATTTTGTTACGAAATTTAACAAAGGTATTCAAAAATTTATCCAATTTCCATATCAATAATTTTTTTCTTAAGGCCGAAAATTTACAAGACTGTCGACTGTTTCACAGTTATGCGTTTCGTTGGTTTGGCAACAATCGAATCACAACTAAATCGTTCAACATGGTAAAAGTGATTTATAAAATCAACTTATTGTTTTATTTATTTATGTATTTCTATTTAGATAATAACCCATATTGTGCTGTTTTTTCTGTTTATTACAAAAAACAAACGTTAAAATATAAATATTTAAGACCAATAACAATCACCACAACTAGCTCTGAGGCTTTGAGGCAATAACCGAGTTGTCAGAGATAAAAACAATAATTCGGCCCATGATAATATAATATATTCTTCTCGTCGACTTTGTCATTTTGCTTACCTATACCTCGTTAGTTCAACTGCAGGACAAGTTAATGACTTGTTTGTTTGTTTTGATATGCATACTCTTCGTGGGTTTCACGAGGCCCACATTTGTAAAACATTTGTTTCCCAAAGTGCGTCAGTAAAACAACACAATTTATCAATTAAGAATTTTTAAATTTAAGCTTCGAATGTTCGCCCACTTGCGCTGTCACACTCGAATAACATTGTAATTTATTGTCCTGTCATCGTGAATATAAAGTTTTTTTTAATTAATTAATTTTTTATTACCTTGTTTTTCGTGGCATTAGGAAAATGCAAAATTAAAAACATTAATGTCAGTCAAGTTGAAATCTAGTTTGGATCAAGATTCACGATGATTTTGTGTGTGTCTTGACACAATCCCAAAACAATCATGTTTCAAACTATCCGGAAATTATGTGCTAAACTGTGTCGATGGTATCACAAACAAAAAATTGATTCACTTTCGATCCTACAACTACGATCCGGTCAAGTGTTGTGATGTTGAGCGGAACAGTGGCCTGCCCCACAGCAGACTCAATGTTCACTATTGGGCTCCATTCCTGGTGATTTGTTTCGTTATACTTGATTCTGCATTCATACTTCTCACCAGTGATTACCAAAATGTGAACCAATTGACCGATCTGTTCAGTCACAAAAATATTTCCTCGAGTTGGTTGGCGAGAAGCTGACGTTGCGGTAGGCACAGCTTTTGTGGTGGCTTTTCTCATGATTGCGGTCACAATTTGGACGCCACATTTGGAGCCGAAATATTTCATGATTGTGCAAGAAGGAGGAAGAGAGGAAGTAAAGATTATTCAAAATGAAAAAGGTTTGCTAAACTGTAATATGAAAGTATTTTATTTTATTTTTGATAGTTATGGACAAGTGTGAAGCGACTCAAATTTACAAATTCCATCTTAAATTTGAACGAATCTTTCGTTGGTATGCTCGGTGATTTACACTGATCTCGAATGCTTCTATTTAGCGAACATCTTTCTCAATTGGACCAATTCGGTGCGAGATTACATTTACACTCTTTGTGCGATTGTTTTCTTCATCTATGGAACTTTCAGTAAGTTGTAGACTTAATTGGGACATCGGGTGATGATCCAATTGGTCCAACGATATATTTTGATGGAATAAGATAGTCGGGCAAGAATGCAGAAGAGTTTAATGAGAGTCGACCGCTCGGTATCGAGTCTAATCGGAAAGTGAAGAAGAGAGACAGAACGTATGTGTTACATTGAAGGAGGTGCAGTAGCAGACATGCAATGCAACTCATGAGAGAGGAAAGGATATACAGCGTAAACGAGTAAAAGGGGAGCATCGGGAGATGCGACTGTAAATCCCTTTACAAAGTGTTGATACAATTGTTAAGGAAATTGTTGTAAAATTTATAATCATTAACAGTTAACATCTTGACGGTGTACTACTTTGTGATCACCACTCGGTACATTCAAATCAAGCAAAAACTGTTAATTGGCAAGTTGAATGCTTTGACCAGTTGGGCAGCATCAAAGAGAAACAAGTCTCACAGTCTTTGGTTCGAGTATCGCTCGACTGGTGAGCGCAACTTGCATCTGTATCGCGAAATTCACGGAAACAATCGTTTCTGGAACAAGTATCTTGCACTGTACTTCTTTTGCTACATAATCGAAGTTTGCTATCTTGGTTATATGTTGATCTTATCGTTTAGTGTATCTGGTAAATTTGGAATTCAGCAGGCATTCTTTGGTACTCTTTTGACAGAATTTCTGCTTCTACTGCTTTGGGTCACTGGCGAATGTTCCGTCGTGCTGCATGAGCAGTCAAAGATTAATAAGATTCAGAGAAAATTTGCCATGTTGGATCTAGCTAATTCGATGGTTACTATTGGACAGCGGTTGAAAGTATTGGATATGTGCTATTTAATTTATGCTAAGTATTGTTTTTATTTACCTACGCAGTTTGATTAACACGAGTGCAATCAAAAGTGGATCCGTAAAATTGGCTTCACTCTACTGGAGAGCTATCAGATCAATTCGAAAATGTTCGAAATGGTAACACAAACTAACAAATTTAATTGAATAATTGATTTTAATAATATTTTTTGTTGGCTATTAATATTTACAGTTGCTCAGTTATATAAGCACTCTATTTATGTTCATCCTTCAGAATAAAAAATGAATATTGTTATTTATCATTATATCATGAATTATCTACTACACCGTCCTTTATTGGACTAATAGACACTGCAATAAAATCAGTAAACATTAAGTTTAGTTTATTTAAGTTTTAAATAAAATGATTATCTATAGAAAATTTTGATTCAATCGATTGATATTCGAAAATAAAAAAAAATAAAATTTATGATGTGTGGTATACTAAATGTCAAGTATGTCAAAATATAAGGAATGGCCTCATGAACAGATGTGAATCAACATTCCCCACAACTAGCTCTCAGGCCATTGACAATGTCAGCACGCAAACCATATTGCTGATTGAGCTTCCTTGTGTCCCAAAGAGCGCTCCTGTGAGGATCTCTTGAAGGATCATCATTCTTTGAGTAATTTGACGGTATGTGATAGTCTTCCCAGAGCTTACTACTCGCATATTGTGCTGCCCGAATAACGGCAGCTGGACACTGTAGTCTCTGGTCTTTTGGATGTTTCATAGCCCAAAGTGGACAAACTTGCTTGGCAAACTCCAACTTTGTAGAAGCAGTCACGTACAAATCGTCAATAATTCGACCCATAAAGTGGTTATCTAAAGAAAAAAATATACTAACCGTTAATTTCAATAAAAAACAAACCTCTAAACTGAATCGCATTTTCGTACAATTCACCAATAGTGGTAACCATTTGATCCATCAGTTTTATGTCACCTGAATTGACAAGTTTACGCACATTTTCAAGTGCAACTTTCTCCTCGTTTGACAGTTGATAGTAATCGCTGGTGAAGTTGTAAATGTGATTCAACTCTTCAAGTTGTGCTCGAATTCGATGCATTCGAATTGCAATTTCAACCTGTGCTTTTATAGTTTCATTGTCAATTAAATCTTCAATTGGACTCAACTCTGCTTTGTGTATTATCACGCCCGTAAATTGGCTTGACTGGTACAGTTTACCCGTGAACTTATCCAACCATCGGGAAGCACCACTTTCGCTTGTACTGTACGCTAGAACAACTTCACTTGAGCCATTTGAGGTATAATTTTTGTACTTATTGAAGTAACGATAATTTGCAGCTCTCAAGTCGTTATCAATTTGATCATTGTCTGTGTCGAGCATGTATTCTTGAGAAAGTGCAAACAGAACATATTCATAGTTTGATATGTAGGCTCCTGAGAAGTAGTGTGTTCCAAAACGTTTGATAAATGTCTCATAAGCTGTCGGATTGTCCTCATACTTCTGTGGCAACTGATGAGTAATGAATTCAAGAAAATCGTGGGAAAGAATCGATTGTTTATTTACATCAATTTTCAACACTAAATTTTTTGATGTAGACCCAATCTAACAAACATTCAAGCATTAATCATGATCAATCAAAATTGGTTTCACTTACATAATAGAATGCCTTGTTCGAGCCGAAATGTTGCTTCAACAAACTCGTGTACTTTGTGCTTCGAGCGAATGCACCAAGTACTTCTTGAGAATTCGAGCCATATTCAAGATTTAAACGTTCCAAGAGTATTTCTCTGATCCAGGTCCATTTTGAGGTGGGTCCCATCATTATGGTTTGATCCGAAGAAATCCAAGAAATTCCCGTTATTTGATCAGGTAGATCAAAGTTTTTGAAGAAATTTCCTTCGAACGGGTAAAAAACCTTGTCTCCAATTATCATGCCAGAACAGGTGAAATTGAGTACATTTTCAAGTAGACCGCGCTGCTCGGGCGGATCTCCAATTGGAAATAAATCCAACGCGGTGATGTCAACTCCGGACGCCATTTGCATTAGAGCGGGCATTGGGTTTGTGCACTTTTCTGAGGATGCGGAAATTGTTATTACAAAACACAGAATGAAAGCAATCGACGCTATATTCAAAACAGTTTTTTAAAAATATGAGAACTCAAATTTGAGTCCAACAAACAAACTGTGAGCATTAGCCTAAATATTTTAATTAAATTGCCCAAATTATCAAACGAATGGCATTAAAACGAACAAACTAATGACATTTAATAAAAGTTATTTGATTAATTAACCAATCGAGTTAACATTCAAAGTGACATTTAGAGCGAATGCCAACCAAACAAACCTGCAAAAATACGAAATAAAAACTTCCCGAAATAATTCGCGAAATAAATTCAGCATTGCATACTATTGTCCATCCAATTGAAATATTTTGTTATTATGTATGAGAATCAGTTTATTAATGTACAATTTGATACTTTTTAATACTACTTACCTCTAAAATAATTCTATCTGTAAAAATGAAAATATGTGAAAATTTCGCCCTTAAAATCGATTTTTGAAATGTGATTTCGAATGAGCGGAAACCGTGAACAGCTGTGAGCATCATAGAGCAATCTTTTTAGCAATAAGATTATCCATAGGTTAACCCATTTAATTCAGCCCTATTAAATAATTATAAAATTGTGATTTTTTCTACATGAAATCAATTAATACAAATATCTAAGATATTCTAAGGAGTTTCAAACTCAAAATCATGCGTGGTTCCAAAGATTTGGAACGTCACGTCCGCGTGACACGAGGAGGCAAGGGCTATAGCGCTATGTGTTGACTAATGTTGTTAGGAGTAGCTAATGCAAAGGGGTAGACAACTGAAAATTGAATATTTGCTTGTTTGTCATTTTGAAACAGATTTTATTATGAAAATAAAGCAAATTTATTGATTATTAGGTTTAGTGTGATAATCCCTAAAGCATGGATAAACACACAATGCCACTCTATCACCACATTTGGAACAAAAATATGATGAACTAGTTTTACATCCCGCTTGTTTACATCGGTTTCTGATTGTAATACCTTTATCATTGCGACCAAAAAAATCCGGAAGATGATCTCTTCCATCATATCTAATTTCCGTCGCTACTAAGCTTCCACCAGCGAAATGAGGGTAGTTGCAAATACGACGAGGAATCCCTGGAGTTATGAGAAGATAATATTTTGCAACTCTTCTTTTGAAATCCAAGAGAGGAATCTTCTCATCTGGAGCAGGACCAAATCGTTTGTAGAGAATCCAAGCATTATTCATTGCAACATCAATAAACCAAGACACAATTGGCCAGTACCACTTTTTGGCGCGAATATTGATTCGGTAGCAATTGACATTTCTGGTTGGTCAATTTGAATTTGCTTGAGTTCCTTTTTGCACCAGCGTATCGGACGATGCATTTCTTCGAGGCCATAACAATTAGAAGCAACAGTAACCTCTTTGTTATCTAGCCATTTCGCCACAAAAATTCCCGATTCAGGCGAGTATACGTACGAGTCAACTTCAATATGCTTCTTTAGTTTTCCATCGAATTTAACATCTTTGGGCAAGTTCAATAGTATATCAAGAAATCGGTCAAATTGTTTTAACATTTTGTTTATTTGACAAAATATTTTTTTTTTGAAGCACAAAACTCCAAATAAGAAAATTAATAATATTAAAAAACCTAGAAATGCATTATGCTAAACAAATCAATAATAGTCACAAGATTCAGGGACAGGAGGACACGTCATATCAAACGGTTCCTTTACGAATTGACTAATTCCACGTTCGTTCATTTGGCTAATTAATTAAGGAAGTAATTAAAAATTCATTAAAATAGACAAATTGCTTTAAAAAATTTCATCATGAATAATTACATTGGCAATTTCTATAGAAACAAATAATCACTAAATTGGAACAAAAAAGAACACAAATCTTTACGATCAAATCGACTCATTTTTTATTTGCTTTCAGCACATTTGCAATGTAAACATATTGTGTCTCCATATTGAACCCCGTTTCTATGGAGATATCGGATAATGCCCACTAACAATTGGTATATTTGACATATTACTGTTATCAGAAGTAAATTGTGTGTCTCAGCGTAATAAAACAATCAATTGATAAGAGCTCTCTCATGTAGAGACTTTGAGTTTGGGACAGTTGAGGTGACTCCAAACACAATGGACACTTGAGATATTACATTTGTGATTAGGTTGCTTGGTAAAGTCATTTTAGAGAAACAATACAATACACGTTGCCTACATAAAGGCAATCGTCTTTGTCACATTGTACATTTGCCATTTGTGACATCTTTAAACGTAGTTTTGTTTCAACTCTCACATTTTTTTGTTCAATATTTTCTATTTTCATTCACAAACTAAAGTTCAACAAAATGGACCGAAGAGCCGAATTGGAGAAGAAGCGACAGAAGCTAATGGAGATTCGTGAATTGAAGAAACAACGACTTGAGCAAAGAGAAGCAACCACAATTATCTCAAATATTGAACCGGTTGCTAAAGATACATCTGGTTCAAGTCTAATATCATTGTCTACAAACACTGATTTGAATGACATTTTGAATCTATGCGATTCATTTGACAACAATAATAGAAATGCAGAACCAAAAGTCGAATTGACTGTACCAGATTTGGAAACTTCAATTTCAACCTCTGAAATAAAACCATCAGATTCCGAGTTGGTACTACCAATTTCAATTGATCGCAATCCAATTTCATTTCCATTGACATTCTCCAGTGCTCCACAAATGTCAATTGCACCAAGCGAAAATGAGACTTATGAGAAGCAAACTCAAACTGTAATTACAAGTACAGATTCAAATGATGGAGATGATGATGAGGAAGATGAGGTTGATTCGTCGTCTTTTGATTTGTCCAATAATCCAAAAGTACAGAACGATCCAGTGCCAGAGAAAATTGAGATCAAACCGAAACGCTTGGAGTATAAGGAGCAGGAACGAAATTACCTTATGCAAAGTGAGTCGTTTCAAAAGTTTCTAGATCGGGCGATTCGGATCACTGAAAGATCACTTTCAAGTATGGATTCAATGGATCATGAAGTTGATGATGAGATGGATTCAATCGATAGTAACCTTCAATTGAAAAGTACATTTATGGATCGACGCTGGAGCAAAAATCGTGCCGTGACCTCTTTTGACTGGAACACTCAATATCCCGAACTACTACTCGCCTCGTACAATCAAAACGAAACCCAACCCAACGAACCCAACGGCCTCTGTCTCGTATGGAACATGAAATTCCCCAACAAAACCACACCCGAATACGTATTTCACAGTCCATCCCCAGTAATGTCAGCCTGTTACGCAAAATTCCATCCAAATCTCGTACTTGGTGGCACCTATTCTGGTCAAATCTGCCTGTGGGATAATCGAGTAAATAAAAGAGTGCCCGTACAGTCGAGTAGAATTAGCGCAAAAGCGCATACCCATCCAATCTACTGTTTGAAGGTTGTGGGAACGAGCAATTCACATAATTTGATATCGATTTCCAATGATGGTACAATGTGTTCCTGGAACTTGGAAATGCTGTCAAACCCACTTGAAACAATGGTACTACGAGAACCGAACTATAAACGTCGTATTCAAGTGATGTCAATGGCTTTTTCAGAAAACGATTATAACAACGTTTTACTGGGTAGTCAAGATGGTTCGATTTACTCAGCAAGTAGACATGGTACTAAAACTGGAATATTAAGTGCCCATCAAGGACACGAAGGACCTGTGACTTCTGTGGACTTTCATTCAGCGCCAACAAATTCAACCCAGTACGATTTTTCTCACCTCTATCTGAGTACATCGTTTGACTGGACTTTCAAATGGTGGTCAACTCAAAGTGGAGAAAAGCCACTCTACACGTATGAAGACGGTTCCGATTACATGTTCGATGCACGCTGGTCACCAATACATCCGGCCCTGTTTGCCACAGTAGATGGATTGGGAAGAATGGATATTTGGAATTTGAACCGCGATACAGAACTTCCCACAGTGTCCACTTTTGTGGCTGAAGGAGGTATGTCTGCACCGAATAGACTTTCTTGGTCACCAAGCGGACAGCAACTGGTAGTGGGGGATGATGGTGGAAGGATTGTGGTGTATGAGGTGGGCGATGAACTTGCACTGCCAAAGAAGGACGAATGGTATCGATTTTCGAAGACACTTCGAAAGTTCACCAGCAATGAAATTGTTTAAACTACAATTGTAATTTTTTTGAAAAAAATAATAAAATAAAAACTATTTTTTTAATCTTAGCCTAACCTTTACTGTACAAATCCTCTGTGCCTTTAAGCGATCCCACCACGACGACGACGACGAAGCTTTTCGACTTTACTTTAATATTATAAAGATTATAAAGATTTGGCTTATTTCTTATAACATTAGTTAGTTAACCATTCAATCAACCATTCTACTCGTCCTTGAATTTTGCAGTTGGCGAAAAATTTGGCTATACACAGAATAGAGGTCGATTATCAACGAATTTTCCAATGGGGATAGTTTCATTAACAATTTTACACCAACTGTACATTGCGGATGTGTTTTAAAAGACACAAATTGAAGTGGATCAAAGTGGCACTAAGGCTAGTGCAGTAGCTGCTGCTGTGATTGGAATTACCAGTAGCCCTTCTCTTGTTGAAGTAAATCGGCCATTTGTGTTTTTTATCCGTAACAATAATGACAATCTTGTACTGTTTTCGGGTGTCGTCAATGATCCTGAAAATTGAGGTCACAGATTAAGGTTTTAATTTGCAACTGGCTTTTGTTGTTGATAAATTGTCATGATGATAAAAAATAAAATAAAATCAAAAATTCAAAAATTCAAAAATCTACCGCAAAATATTTCCTATTTAAAAGTTTGGCCAGTTATTATTTGATAATAATCACTATATACTAATATCACAAGGCTAGTTACGCATTGCGTCATCGAACGCCCCGTAATACAGTAGAAGGTAAAAGATGGATGTGGCCTATTCATCGCCCCACAGCGCAGTGGAAGCTAAAAAAGGAACGTAACATATTGATCGGATGTTAGTGCAGTGGAAGGCAAAAGTGGGAAGTAGCATTTCATCTTTAGTACTGTGAAAGGCTGAGGCATTCGTCAATCACTGCACTTATGGCAATAATCTTCTGAATACGCCAGTAAATTCACTCGACTGCAATGCATGCTTTGTTTACATATGTCAGCTGTTGCCGCTCTAGCAATTTGCACCTCGTTCACTATAATCTCGAATTGTTTTGAATTTCTCAATTTCCAACGTTTGTTTGTTTCTATCTGAATGCATGTGTCAACCAAATCACCACAAACGAGTTCAATTCATCAAACTCACCCAAATCTTATTGACATCATCGAAGAACGCACATCTACTTTGTGTGTTTGGTATGCTTGCTTCACATTGTTGTCATTGTTATTGGCAACAAGAATGTAACACATTGCTCATTGAACATGTGCTTTTTGAAATCATCTACATTTGTTTGCATACCGAGCGACTATGACTCAGCTTGCTTTCTCCTGTCAGCTTTAGTTAACACGTTGGTTTGTTTTGATGCAATGACTTGATTGTTGGTACTCTACAATCTGGAGAACAGATTTACTCAACTTACCGAGTTAAGTGAAAGGAATGACTGGCATCTTGGTTCGGAATTGCTCAAAATATGTTATTTGAATCAATTTTTGTGCGTTTGTTACATTAGGTGCCGTACATTCTCAATTCTTCATGTAGATTGATTACGGTCAGAGGAGTTGTTGGCGACAGCAGCAAACTGAATCCAACTAATCAAATACAACAATTAGAGTCTTAAAACGAGCCATAAACTTCAATGTTCTTCAATATATCCTGAACATTCACCACATTCTGTTACCCGCCTTTTTGTGTACCTAATTTCCGAGTGCTATTGAGCCAAAATATGATAACTATGAAAGATTGTAATGTTGACCAGTGAACAACAAGTTGGTGGTTTGGTAACTGGAGTCAGATCTTGAAAACAATAAGTTTATCAGACCAGGTCTCTATTTGGGAGTTTCGATTACCTAAAACCAAATCTTCATGAAATGTGTCGCTTCTTCATCAATTAGCTGAATTTTCAAACCCAGACCAAGAACCACTTCGCGGTTTTGTTTATTCCGAAAGTATTGGACAATTTCGCAAATACCTACAGCACTGTTATGATAACAGTTATCCGTCCAAATTTATTGTTCATCTTATGATAATGTTGTTCTTCACCTGATGAAAAAACAATATCTAGCAGTTACCGTATTTTCCCGAATATAGCCCGCTCCCTGAGTATAGCCCGCACCGGTGTATAGCCCGCAGAAAAATTTGCTTAGGTAAATTATCCCGTGTATAGTCCGCACCCATGTATTGCCCGCATATTTGAAAAACTCAGCAATTGACCTATTCTTGATCTTGTTTTATGGTATATTTTGACTATATTTTGGGTTATATTTGCTATTCTATATGTGATAAACCCGAAAATGCCCAAATACGACTAATTTTCAGTAAAATTATGAAATAATTGAATAGAAAGGTAGATTTGTAAGGATCAGTGACAATTCGGAATACTATCCCCGTGTATAGGCCGCACCCGATTATAGCCCGCATCATGCCTTGAAAAAAAGTAAAATCGTGTATAGCCCGCGGGCTACATTCGGGAAAATACGGTACTGTCTTTAATTTATTCTTTTGCACATCTACTGCACGGCATACCTACTCAACTTCCACTAATTGAACTAACTTGAATTGCCCCAAATGAGATTTTGCATCACTCAAGTTTAAAAATGTAGAATCAAATGCAATATTAAATTTATAAAACTTTTGCTTATTGTGATTGTACGAGCAGGAATTCATACCAATCGTATATTGCACTAACTGCAAATGTGTTACCAATTGCTATAATACAAATCATTTGTCAAATGTGCATGTAAATGAGATTTTTTTTACCACAAGCTCTCCCGTTTTGCCTGTTCAAATTTGCTTGATACTCGCAACATTTATCCTAAACCAATTCATATATCACTTAAATTTCAAATCAACATTTTCACAAACTAAACCATAACAAATTGAGTAAACATGCGTTCAATTTGAAACATTCAAAATACCCCACATATTCAATTGTGTTACTGTTTATCCACGCCCGAAGGGCGTTTTACAAGGAAACGTGCCCGAAGGGACAAATAACTTCGTGACAACGAAGTTATTTGAGTTTCCTTTTTCTGGGTTAATAATTAATTAATCAATATTTAATAAAATTTATTATTAATTTCAATATTCTGGCGCTAATTAGAATAAATTGGAAAATTGAAAAAGAAACGACTTTCAAGTGTGACATTAAAGGAGATCGAGTGAAAATGGATATTTTCTTTGACGGAAACTACGGTAGTTTAAAAACGACTGAAAAGACTAATAAAATAAAATTTAATGAGCTTAATTAAATTTAATAAAATATTATTATAATTTTAATTATCCAAACTTTTTAAAATTAAATTAATTACATTAACTACATACATTAATTGCATTAATTAATTACATTAACTGGGAATTTTCATTTTAATTCTGCAAGCAAGAAGGTAACATTAGATATGAACTTGATGTTATGCGAAATTATGTTTGCGCTGGCAAAGCTCTCGTCAACAAGCTAATTAATTTTAATGTCCCCTTTTCGGAGCTCAAATTCATTGTAAATTGAATTGATACTCTTCAGTGTTAAAGTCACTGTCAAACTGAATTCAAAATGAATTTGTGCAAAAAACTTGGAGATAGAGGTTCAAAGTTGTGTGCTACAATATTTCGAGCCTTGGTGGATCATGCCAAAGGTTTGCATCAACACTTGGATCCAATCAAAGATTTGAGTCAACCTAATTCAGCTCGAAGTACAATCAAAGGCAAAATTTTCAATCTCAATTATATATTTCCATCCTTAATTGGGCTATATATTGTTTGCAATTATTTGTTTGAATTTCAACAAAACAACTTTCACTACAGCCACACTAAAATGCCTCGCTTGTTGACCCACTTGATTTTCCCGAGAGAATTCTGGCGTGAGGGCGATGTCATCATGGGCAATGCCTTCCTGATGTTTACTGTCAATTCTATTTGGCTTCTCTTTGACCCAATGCTACAGTCCAAGTATTACATGTATTTGGTTGATGATGGAAATGATGCCAAGAAGTTGATTTGCAAAAACAACAATCATGTCATCAAGCAGGCGGAAGCACAACAAATTACCAAGTTCCGTTCAAAGTGTCACAAATTTATCGACATTCTATTTGTGCTCATATTTCTACAACTCGAGTGTTTTTTGATTGGAAACTTTGTTTGGAATTTCTGGGTTGGCTCGCTAACTGATTACTGGACAGCGGTCATTTTGTTTCTGTCTTTGGCTTACCTTAGTTGCACAAATGTGCTCGTGTTGATTTACTTTCTACTCACTGTGAGATACATTCGCATTGAACAGAAGTTCAAGTTGGCTAAAATTCGAAAGTTTAATTCAAAATTGGCAAACAGCAAATCGATTAATGCGGTAAACATTCGATTTTGGCAGCAATTTGATTCGTTTTCACGCGAAATACTTCAAATCTACGATCAGATCAAAGGACACAATCAGTTCTGGTCCAAGTATGTGAGCCTCTTCTTTGGGATCTACATTCTTAACATTTGCTATCTGGCTTATGCTCTGTTCTTTAATCCAAAATCGATCGGTATTATGCGGCAATTTTATGCCTTCTTTGCGGTGGATTTATTCCTAACTTTGGTGGTCATCACAGCGGAATGCTCAATCATGGTCTATCGTAATGTGCAGATATTCAAGAAGATGCTCCATTTTGCTCACCTCTATCGGATGAATAGTGTCGTTCCGATAAGGCATCTAGTCAAGGTAAGAACCAGAAGACGGTTTTGAGAACCACTTTTTGAATTAAACATTGATTCCTCATTAGATTGATCGTTTGGCTTCCGATCATCGAAGTATTACTCGAATTTCATTTACACTTTCAAACAATTTGCGAATCAACTCGAAAATGTTCGAATTGGTATTCAATCAATTGACAATAGCTAATCTCTAATTTTGTTTTATATTTACAGCTATTCTCCTACATAAGCGTGCTGTTTATGATGATTCTTGGGAAAAGTAGCAAATAATAGATTGTAATGCTTCGATTACATTTGTACCGTAAAAACCCAAACAACCGCCGCGGCGCTTATAGATTTTAAGCTCAAATTTTTGCCCAAAAACCGTTATTTTTTAACTTCCACAGTGCATTTTTCTGCGGCGCTTATTAGAGAGCGGCGCTTATTGGAAGGCGGCGCTTATTAGAGATTATACGGTAATTATATACCAAGAATACTAGTTAGCCATGCGGGTTCAAAATTTGAAGATTTTGGTAGTATTTTAAAAGTAAAGTCCACAAAATTTAAATTATTGAGAATGTAGTCGAGGGTAAGCGAAAACCTAAGCACACCCGCATAATCATCTAACGGAATGGCTAATTATTCAATAAATCATTTTACTTGATTTTGATCGTGACAGTAGGTGAAAATTGTTCGATACTCTACCAAACGTTTCACCAAACTCTAACCGGATGTTGGCCAAAGCTCATGTAGGTCTATTAACATACGAGTTTAACAATGACGATAGAAAATAATGACAATTGTTAATTGCATTTTTAATTGCTAATTTATGATTGAAAATAGTAATAAAAGTATTCACGTCAACAATCCAATTAATTTTTAATGTTCTTGTTTTGAACCGAATTTTATTTGAAATTAAAAATTGAAATTATATTTGTAAGGTACCACTCCTGTTCACCACACAGCCTCGCCCTACGCCTCGCTTCGTACGAACACGAATGCGCGACTTTGGGCTTGTTTCCGTGGCTACATTTGCAAAGGTTGAAACACTGAAACAAACACAAACCAAATAATCAATATGATTTAATTAGAAAAACTTCCACTGCTGCATAGAAAATTCAACATATTTTCGTATAAACTGCCGAAACGAGAAATCATTCAATTGAAACACGAGAGAAATGAATTCTCAAATGAAATTTATCATTTGTAGTAGTCAAAATTAAGAATTCGAGGATCGAATAGGACGAAATGCATCCGAAACAAATAAGCCTTTAATGGACCCTCGTTCAACCTGAACAACAAATAAACTAATTAAAATATAAAAATTATTTTTAAATAATAAAATAAAATTCAAAAAACATATATTTCAAATTTATAAAGAATTGTATGATAATTGCAGTGAGATATTGATTTAAAGTCGACTATCTATGAGTTCACAAATGGCAATAGAAAACAATGACAATTGTTAATTGCATTTTTAATTATTTGTGCAGAGTAATAAATGTAATAAAAATTCCAATCAACAAACTAATTAAGTTTAATGATCTTTTAATGAAACCAAATTTAAATTTAATTTTAAAAATTAAATTAAATTTTTTAATAGTAAAGTCTCAGTCTTCAGTAAAGTTTCTAAGTTTCTAAATAAAATTCAAATTGTCGAAATGTGTCGCGACTCGGCGCTGACACTAGGGAAATGAAGTGAACTCGAACGGCGTGAGCTCACAGGCGTTTATTGAACACGAGGTTAAAGGTTAATGATAGGACTGAAGACTGCAGGCTCAAGGCTGAAGCGTCAAGCAGCTCTGGACCAGTCCAACAGAGGCTTAAATAGTGCCTAGACCGAAGGTTCGAATTGGCTTCTCGAATAGAACTCGCCTGTCGCAATTCGACTTGCGACATTCCCCGGAGGCCAGGGCGGCAGCATGGGCGTCACGTCTCGGATCGGCAAGGTGAGCCAACAGTCGGGGGAACGCCCATCCTTCGTGGTGCCAGGGTTCCAACGAGCGCTTGGGTCCATCTCGAAGCGTGTCCAGGCGGATGGTAATCTGTCTAGTTTGTAGAGAGATGTCCAATAATATATTCAATCTAGTTTATGTTCTATTGATAGTGAGTTGTCTTTATCAAAATAATCTGTCTAGTTTGTAGAGAGATGTCCAATAATATATTCAATCTAGTTTATGTTCTTTTGATAGTGAGTTGTCTTTATCAAAATAACCTTTCTAGTTTGTAGAGAGATGTCCAATAATATATTCAATCTAGTTTATGTTCTTTTGATAGTGAGTTGTCTTTATCAAAATAACCTTTCTAGTTTGTAGAGAGATGTCCAATAATATATTCAATCTAGTTTATGTTCTATTGATAGTGAGTTGTCTTTATCAAAATAATCTGTCTAGTGTGTAGAGAGATGTTCAATAATATATTCAATCTAGTTTATGTTCTTTTGATAGTGAGTTGTGTTTATCAAAATAATCTGTCTAGTGTGTAGAGAGATGTCCAATAATATATTCAATCTAGTTTATGTTCTTTTGATAGTGAGTTGTGTTTATCAAAATAATCTGTCTAGTGTGTAGAGAGATGTCCAATAATATATTCAATCTAGTTTATGTTCTATTGATAGTGAGTTGTCTTTATCAAAATAATCTGTCTAGTTTGTAGAGAGATGTCCAATAATATATTCAATCTAGTTTATGTTCTATTGATAGTGAGTTGTCTTTATCAAAATAATCTGTCTAGTTTGTAGAGAGATGTCCAATAATATATTCAATCTAGTTTATGTTCTTTTGATAGTGAGTTGTCTTTATCAAAATAACCTTTCTAGTTTGTAGAGAGATGTCCAATAATACATTCAATCTAGTTTATGTTCTATTGATAGTGAGTTGTCTTTATCAAAATAATCTGTCTAGTTTGTAGAGAGATGTCCAATAATATATTCAATCTAGTTTATGTTCTTTTGATAGTGAGTTGTCTTTATCAAAATAACCTTTCTAGTGTGTAGAGAGATGTCCAATAATATATTCAATCTAGTTTATGTTCTTTTGATAGTGAGTTGTCTTTATCAAAATAATCTGTCTAGTTTGTAGAGAGATGTCCAATAATATATTCAATCTAGTTTATGTTCTTTTGATAGTGAGTTGTCTTTATCAAAATAACCTTTCTAGTTTGTAGAGAGATGTCCAATAATATATTCAATCTAGTTTATGTTCTTTTGATAGTGAGTTGTCTTTATCAAAATAATCTGTCTAGTTTGTAGAGAGATGTCCAATAATATATTCAATCTAGTTTATGTTCTTTTGATAGTGAGTTGTCTTTATCAAAATAACCTTTCTAGTTTGTAGAGAGATGTCCAATAATATATTCAATCTAGTTTATGTTCTATTGATAGTGAGTTGTCTTTATCAAAATAATCTGTCTAGTTTGTAGAGAGATGTCCAATAATATATTCACTCTAGTTTATGTTCTTTTGATAGTGAGTTGTCTTTATCAAAATAATCTGTCTAGTTTGTAGAGAGATGTTCAATAATTTATTGTTTTTAGTTTATGTTCTTTTGATAGTGAGTTGTCTTTATCAAAATAATCTGTCTAGTTTGTAGAGAGATGTCCAATAATATATTCAATCTAGTTTATGTTCTATTGATAGTGAGTTGTCTTTATCAAAATAATCTGTCTAGTTTGTAGAGAGATGTCCAATAATATATTCAATCTAGTTTATGTTCTATTGATAGTGAGTTGTCTTTATCAAAATAATCTGTCTAGTTTGTAGAGAGATGTCCAATAATATATTCAATCTAGTTTATGTTCTTTTGATAGTGAGTTGTCTTTATCAAAATAACCTTTCTAGTTTGTAGAGAGATGTCCAATAATATATTCAATCTAGTTTATGTTCTTTTGATAGTGAGTTGTCTTTATCAAAATAATCTGTCTAGTTTGTAGAGAGATGTTCAATAATTTATTGTTTTTAGTTTATGTTCTTTTGATAGTGAGTTGTCTTTATCAAAATAATCTGTCTAGTTTGTAGAGAGATGTCCAATAATATATTCAATCTAGTTTATGTTCTATTGATAGTGAGTTGTCTTTATCAAAATAATCTGTCTAGTTTGTAGAGAGATGTCCAATAATATATTCAATCTAGTTTATGTTCTTTTGATAGTGAGTTGTCTTTATCAAAATAACCTTTCTAGTGTGTAGAGAGATGTCCAATAATATATTCAATCTAGTTTATGTTCTATTGATAGTGAGTTGTCTTTTATCAAAATAATCTGTCCTAGTGTGTAGAGAGATGTCCAATAATATATTCACTCTAGTTTATGTTCTTTTGATAGTGAGTTGTCTTTATCAAAATAATCTGTCTAGTTTGTAGAGAGATGTTCAATAATTTATTGTGTCTAGTTTATGTTCTTTTGATAGTGAGTTGTCTTTATCAAAATAATCTGTCTAGTTTGTAGAGAGATGTTCAATAATTTATTGTGTTTAGTTTATGTTCTTTTGATAGTGAGTTGTCTTTATCAAAATAATCTTTCTAGTTTGTAGAGAGATGTCCAATAATATATTCAATCTAGTTTATGTTCTATTGATAGTGAGTTGTCTTTATCAAAATAATCTGTCTAGTGTGTAGAGAGATGTTCAATAATATATTCACTCTAGTTTATGTTCTTTTGATAGTGAGTTGTCTTTATCAAAATAACCTTTCTAGTGTGTAGAGAGATGTCCAATAATATATTCAATCTAGTTTATGTTCTATTGATAGTGAGTTGTCTTTATCAAAATAACCTTTCTAGTTTGTAGAGAGATGTCCAATAATATATTCAATCTAGTTTATGTTCTTTTGATAGTGAGTTGTCTTTATCAAAATAACCTTTCTAGTGTGTAGAGAGATGTCCAATAATATATTCAATCTAGTTTATGTTCTTTTGATAGTGAGTTGTCTTTTATCAAAATAATCTGTCTAGTTTGTAGAGAGATGTTCAATAATTTATTGTGTCTAGTTTATGTTCTTTTGATAGTGAGTTGTCTTTATCAAAATAATCTGTCTAGTTTGTAGAGAGATGTTCAATAATTTATTGTGTCTAGTTTATGTTCTTTTGATAGTGAGTTGTCTTTATCAAAATAATCTGTCTAGTTTGTAGAGAGATGTCCAATAATATATTCAATCTAGTTTATGTTCTTTTGATAGTGAGTTGTCTTTATCAAAATAACCTTTCTAGTGTGTAGAGAGATGTCCAATAATATATTCAATCTAGTTTATGTTCTATTGATAGTGAGTTGTCTTTATCAAAATAATCTGTCTAGTTTGTAGAGAGATGTCCAATAATATATTCAATCTAGTTTATGTTCTATTGATAGTGAGTTGTCTTTATCAAAATAATCTGTCTAGTTTGTAGAGAGATGTTCAATAATTTATTGTGTCTAGTTTATGTTCTTTTGATAGTGAGTTGTCTTTATCAAAATAATCTGTCTAGTTTGTAGAGAGATGTTCAATAATTTATTGTTTTTAGTTTATGTTCTTTTGATAGTGAGTTGTCTTTAGAAAGCATAAAACTGTCTCATAATTTCAATTGAATTCGTATTAAAGAACAGAGTATAGGACAGATAGCAAATGTTGAGAGTGTACACCACAAAGTAGATGCTCACATACTTGGACCAGAACCGATTGTGACCTTTGATTTCATCGTACAGTTTCAACATTTCACGCGAAAACAAACAAAATTGCCGCCAAAGTCTAGCATTATCCAGTGATTGTTGATTACTCAATTTGCTTTCAACCAGTTTGGAAGTAAACTTTTTAATTTTGACCAACTTGAATTTCTGTCCAATTCGAATGTGTCTCACGGTGAGAATAAAGTAAATCAAAAAGACCACATTGATATAATCAGCATAGAGGCAAAGCACCGAGACGGTGAATCCTGTCATGTAATCCCCCTTTGAACCTGTCCAGAAATGTAAAACAAAATTTCCCAAGAAAAAACATTCAAGATCGAGGAATATGATCACCGACAGAATGGTGATAAACTTGTGAAATTTGCTGCGAAATTTGATTAGTTGCTCAGCTTCCGTCTTTTCGACAACTCGATTGTTGTTGCAAATCAACTTTCTGTCATCATCAACCAAATACAGATTATACTTTGGCTGTAGCATTGGGTCAAATAGTAGTAGGGTAGCTTGAGCAGTAAACATCCAGATGCCACTGCCCATGATGACATCGCCTTCACGCCAAAATTCTCGCGGGAAAATCAAATGAGTCAACAAACGGGGCATTTCAGTGTGGCTGTAGTGGAGGTTGTTCTGTTGAAATTCAAATAAATAATCCAATCCAATTCAATGCCCAAATATGGATGGAAATACATAATTGAAATTAACAATTTTGCCTTTGATTGTAGCGCGTACTGAGAATGAACTCAAATTGGATTGACTCAAATCTTTGATTGGATCCAAATGTTGATGCAAACCTTTAACGTGATTCAACAATGCTCGCGATATTATTGCGAATAACTTTGATACTCCAATTGAAAGTTTTCTGAAAAACTCCATTTTTGCCAATAACTTTCAAATGACGACTCTCACGATATATACCCGAGAAAAATGTAACTTCAGTCATTTGTTGTGTGCGCTACAACTCAAATACGAATGCATGAATCGGTCTGAAAATTTAACACAGTGTTCTGGTTGTGGTCTAGAAGTGCTGTATAGTTTTGTGGCCATATTGGCCAAAGGTCAAAGGAATAGCGATTTTGAGAAAAATCCGAAATTTTGTATTGAAATGTGAAGGAATCGAGATGTCAACACTGGGTGTGTGTCCCTCTGTGGCACACGCTTTCCCTGGCACGACCACTGTGCGCAATAGAGATGCGCAGTAGCAAGCACACTCAAAGGTGATTCCAGGAGATGGATGCGGACTATTTGACTTGAGTGCAGGTGTTTTTGGGTATTTGTTTACATTTTCCGATATATTTGAGAATTATCATTATCACATTTAATTGGTCCAAAATGTTAAACCTAAGAACTTTATTTTAAATAATGCAGTGATGCTCATCTAATCATTGACATATTTAGTACCAATTGGTATGTAGCAAAGAGGCATAAAATATTGATATTTCATATAGTAAAAATTTAATTTTTGCAATATCGAATATTTGTTAACCAAAATTTCTTGCTGAACTACTCTGAAAACCATTGACATTGTATTAGATCTATGGATAATGTAACATAATTAAAACCGCTGGACGTACCATTACAACCTAACAAAGATACAGAACATAAAGATAAATAAGGACAAGATCAATTGCACAAATGTGATTTCTAGATGAGAATCTATCTTCGGATCTTGAAAATAGTTGAATTTCTACTTGGATTTGCGAACCGAGTACCAATTTTTGATTATTCTTTTTTGAAGAATGTTTTCTTTTTACTTTTGAAAATTATATGAATCTGTATATTTAGTATAAGCGACTGTTTCTGGGAATTTAAGCATGGTGGTCCAAAACATATGAAAGGAGAAACAATAAGAATTGCAGGCTGTGACCATAACGAAAACGATGTTCATGACCCAAAGTCTATGACGTGTGATGTAAATCGAGAATTACTCTGTGATATGAATTGCTTTTAACTGAATGCAATGATCTGCGTATTTAGGTACATCGGTTGCATGTGTTTGATGTGGAGACAAATTAGATTTATAGATTTAATTTTAATTGTCCAACCAAATTTGCCGAAATTGAATTTTCGATTTTAATGTGACTGAGTGATTTTAGCGTTTCACACACTTTCGCTCCGACTTTCATGCCAATGGCATTATTTATTTTTAGTGATGATAGCCATAATGTTTCAAAATGCCAGCTGCTGGTTCAAATACTAGTTGTCGAGCGTGAGCGAAGACTTTTAGTGACAAGAAATCCGATTTGGTTTCCAGTGAACTCCTCCTCCATTTCTTAACCGATTTACATCAAACTTGGCCAAAGTGCTTAGAATACTATGCGATTGTGCAGTTCAACCTTGGTTTTTGCGAAAAATGTTTTTTAAGTATAGCTGCCAGTCAAATCTAACCTAGGTCAAATCTCTGTTTGAGTGTTCATTGTTGGGTCTGATGTCCAACAATGTGTGCAACAATTGCAAGGGGAAATTTGGCTACATTGTGACTTCAATCTTAGGTTAGGCAGGTGTGGGCGTCGATTAGGGTTTAGGTTAGGTTGAGGCTTAGGTGGTTAGGCAGGTGTGGGCGTCGGTTAGGATAGGGTTAGGTTAGGTTTAGGTGGTTAGGCAGGTGTGGGCGTCGATTAGGTTTAGGTTAGGTTAGGTTTAGGTGGTTAGGCAGGTGTGGGCGTCGGTTAGAGTTAGGTTAGGTTAGGTTTAGGTGGTTAGGCAGGTGTGGGCGTCGATTAGGTTTAGGTTAGGTTAGGTTTAGGTGGTTAGGCAGGTGTGGGCGTCGGTTAGAGTTAGGTTAGGTTAGGCTTAGGTGGTTAGGCAGGTGTGGGCGTCGATTAGGTTTAGGTTAGGTTAGGTTTAGGTGGTTAGGCAGGTGTGGGCGTCGGTTAGAGTTAGGTTAGGTTAGGTTTAGGTGGTTAGGCAGGTGTGGGCGTCGATTAGGTTTAGGTTAGGTTAGGTTTAGGTGGTTAGGCAGGTGTGGGCGTCGATTAGGTTTAGGTTAGGTTAGGTTTAGGTGGTTAGGCAGGTGTGGGCGTCGATTAGGTTTAGGTTAGGTTAGGTTTAGGTGGTTAGGCAGGTGTGGGCGTCGATTAGGTTTAGGTTAGGTTAGGCTTAGGTGGTTAGGCAGGTGTGGGCGTCGGTTAGAGTTAGGTTAGGTTGAGGCTTAGGTGGTTAGGCAGGTGTGGGCGTCGATTAGGTTTAGGTTAGGTTAGGTTTAGGTGGTTAGGCAGGTGTGGGCGTCGGTTAGAGTTTAGGTTAGGTTAGGTTTAGGTGGTTAGGCAGGTGTGGGCGTCGATTAGGTTTAGGTTAGGTTAGGTTTAGGTGGTTAGGCAGGTGTGGGCGTCGATTAGGGTTTAGGTTAGGTTAGGTTTAGGTGGTTAGGCAGGTGTGGGCGTCGGTTAGAGTTAGGTTAGGTTAGGTTTAGGTGGTTAGGCAGGTGTGGGCGTCGATTAGGTTTAGGTTAGGTTAGGTTTAGGTGGTTAGGCAGGTGTGGGCGTCGGTTAGAGTTAGGTTAGGTTAGGCTTAGGTGGTTAGGCAGGTGTGGGCGTCGATTAGGTTTAGGTTAGGTTAGGTTTAGGTGGTTAGGCAGGTGTGGGCGTCGGTTAGAGTTAGGTTAGGTTAGGTTTAGGTGGTTAGGCAGGTGTGGGCGTCGATTAGGTTTAGGTTAGGTTAGGTTTAGGTGGTTAGGCAGGTGTGGGCGCCGGATAGAATTAGGTTAGGTTAGGTTTAGGTGGTTAGGCAGGTGTTGGCGTCGGTTAGGGCTAGGTTTAGATGGTTAGGCAGGTGTGGGCTTCGGTTAGGGTTAGGTTAGGTTAGGTTTAGGTGGTTAGGCAGGTGTGGGCGTCGGTTAGGGCTAGGTTTAGATGGTTAGGCAGGTGTGGGCATCGGTTAGGGTTAGGTTAGGTTAGGTTTAGGTGGTTAGGTGGGTGTGGGCGTCGATTAGGTTTAGGTTAGGTTAGGTTTAGGTGGTTAGGCAGGTGTGGGCGTCGGTTAGAGTTAGGTTAGGTTAGGTTTAGGTGGTTAGGCAGGTGTGGGCGTCGATTAGGTTTAGGTTAGGTTAGGTTTAGGTGGTTAGGCAGGTGTGGGCGTCGGTTAGGAGTTAGGTTAGGTTAGGCTTAGGTGGTTAGGCAGGTGTGGGCGTCGATTAGGTTTAGGTTAGGTTAGGTTTAGGTGGTTAGGCAGGTGTGGGCGTCGGTTAGAGTTAGGTTAGGTTAGGTTTAGGTGGTTAGGCAGGTGTGGGCGTCGATTAGGTTTAGGTTAGGTTAGGTTTAGGTGGTTAGGCAGGTGTGGGCGCCGGATAGAATTAGGTTAGGTTAGGTTTAGGTGGTTAGGCAGGTGTTGGCGTCGGTTAGGGCTAGGTTTAGATGGTTAGGCAGGTGTGGGCTTCGGTTAGGGTTAGGTTAGGTTAGGTTTAGGTGGTTAGGCAGGTGTGGGCGTCGGTTAGGGGCTAGGTTTAGATGGTTAGGCAGGTGTGGGCATCGGTTAGGGGTTAGGTTAGGTTAGGTTTAGGTGGTTAGGTGGGTGTGGGAGACGCTTATAATCGCTTTCGCTCGACTATTCCCCATAATCTCAAATTTTGGGGACATTATTGAAGCCTACTAAGTTTAATGCTTCAAATATAGCACCCGCAGGGCCCACTAGTTATTTTGTTGGCGAGAATTTAAATTTTTATTACCAAATATTCTATTGACCTAATAGTAAATAAATTTGCAATTAAAAATTCAATTTAATTGTCAAACCACACGATATCTGCGACTATTGATTCAAAAAAAGAAGCCTTCCGAATTTCAGAATCTGAAATCGAAATAAAAGTTAAGCAACCATAAGCCTAGTTATCCCATACATTCAATTTCAAAAGAGGTTCAACTAATGAAACAAAGTTGCACTTTGTACAAAGTGATATCGCACAAAAAGTGTGTCTGGCTGTAATAAACTCTACCTAATCTGAGTATGATTGCCACTGTGCGGCTGCAGTCATTGTATTTACTGATTAGTATGAAGCACACAAACAATAACCAGTTTTTATTAACTTGCAGTTGGCAAATCATATTTTGGCAGCTGTATAAATAAAACTTAGCATGCTTCCTCTGTGATTGGTCAAAAAAATTTCTTTCAAAACTTTGCCAACAAAACTTTGACATCAAAACTTTGCCATCAAAATGAGCCAAAACCAACTGAAAATATTCATCAATTCAATGGATGGCGCAGGCCACACGAATGCGTGCATTGGCCTGGGCCAGGCCTTACTCAAGCGTGGACATCGAATATATTTTCTGGTCAACAGTGCAACCATCAAAGGTCAATTCACTCGGTATGGGTTTGATGAACTGTTTCTGTTTGCGGATGAAGATGAAAATGAAACAACATCAGACTCGCCAATCCCAATTGCAGCAATCGCAGAAAATCTACTACAATCAGGACTTTTGTCTGACAAAACGCCATTTGAAAAATTGGAAATTATGTTTAGCAACGAAAAACGAGGCAACTTTTGGCAAGATATGCTCGACACTTCTGTGCGCTTAAATGAACAGTTTACGCAAGCTATTACTCATGTGCAACCAGATTTAATCATACTTGACCAGATGCTGATTCCACCAGCGGTTGCACAATCAAACATTCCCTATGTTTTTATTTTTAGTGGAAATCCACTTGGACTGTACAAATCAGCAAAATTACCTCCATGTTGTTCTGGATTTGCAATCAATAGCGATCCATTGAAATGGGAACCGTTTCGAAAATCGTTAAAATTCGTCTTTGAACAAATGCATCAATATCAAATTTTGTTGAATCAAAAATTCGATTATTATCCAAATGATGACAAATCTGAATGTGATTTAGCGATCACCTCAAAGTATCTCAACATTTATGGCTATCCAGAAGAGTTGGACTATCACGATGTTGGGCCATCGCTTTCGGACAAATTTGTACGGGTTGATGCGTTCTGTCGTACTGAACTGAACGAATCGTTTGAGTTGCCAGAAGAATTGCATCTCAAGCCACAGGATCGACTAATTTACGTTTCACTTGGTTCAATGGGATCAATACACGTGGAGTTAATGAAACGAATTGTTGCCATCCTCGCTAAAACATCACACAAATACATCGTATCGAAGGGACCACTTGCAGACGAGTACGATCTACCATCAAACTGTTTTGGTCAGGCAAATTTACCTCAAACCAGAATCCTACCTTTGGTAGATTTGGTAATCACTCACGGTGGTAACAACACAGTCACTGAAGCGTTCAGTTTTGGCAAACCAATGATTGTACTGCCACTGTTTGCCGATCAGTACGACAATGCACAGAGGATCGAAGAGAAAGGTTGCGGAATTCGATTGAACACTTTTCATTTTACCGAAAAGGAATTGATTGATGCAATTGAGCAGTTGCTCAACAATGCTGATTTGAAAGAAAAGTTGAAATCAATCAAACTGAGGATTGATCAAAGCAATAGTAAAGTGAAGGCCTGTGAACGGATTGAAGCTGTTGTGAAGAAAATCAAAATTTGATTCAGACTTGAATTTTTGTTAATTTAGGGGCAGTACAACCCCACAGACTAAAATCCCCACTTAAATAATAATATTATAAAAATTAATTTTAAAAAATATTAAAAAATATTAAAAAATATTAAAAATAAAAATTGCAATGATAAATTACCTTGAAAATGTACTTTTGAACATTTCCATTTTCTAAAATTTTCTAGAGGAATATTATCCGGTGAATCATCAAAATTGTTTACATTACAAGCCATTAAGTTTTCGTGTTCAAACATTAATTTTGAACTTCACCCTTTTATTTCTTCAGTTTGCGACGCTTTCCTGGAAGCGATTAACAAGAGTTGTTACATTTTAATGACCGTCATGTGCCGTACCAGTGATAGAGTTTGTGTACGACACACTTTGTACTCTGTTTACCTAAGTAAATACATTAAAAAATCATGAGACCTTTATTAATCGACCCTGAAAAGTGGTTGCCTATTTCTCAAATGCAAAACTTTCATTTACGAACCAAGTTAACAATCGAAAAGAACCAACGAAAAGACAATTGCCAAGTATTGCTTCAGTGAATTTTGTTAGTCCATTAAAGCAACCCACAATTTCCCTGGAATTGAGCTTCGCTACTATTGAACTTCGTATAATTGGCATTCAATTTGGAATTGGAATCGCTTTCAATATGTATTTATATACTAATGTCCTTTTCACATTTCATGACTCAAATGATTCTCGAAAATTACTCGAATTTGTTTCGTACTCAAAGTTTAATTGCAAAAGATGACTCAAAAGAAGCGGTTTTTCAAAAAAAAATTGTGTCATTTTGCAATTCAAACTTCGATACTTTACCTTTTTTGTATCATAACCTGTCAATCTACTGAAGGTGTGCTTATAATGAGTTTAAATTCAATTTCAAGTGAAAATGGTCCTGGGACTGTTGTTCCGCTTTATCCTACTACTGATCCAACTGGTCAGTCGGGTGCAGTGGCTTTTCAAGGCTCATCTCCGTGTGTGCACCAAACCGTTCGATGTGATCATCGATGCTCCTCGAGAAATATCCCTAGCAAACAAGCACGAATTGATTTTTGTGGAAAAATCTCGTTTCCTATCGAAGAATTTCCGATTCTTCATTGCTCCCTTCTTGTTGTACGTGGTCTACATTCTCGATTCTTTATGGCTTCTCTACAAACATGACTTCAACTATCCTTTGGACCCAATGCCTGATTTGTTCTGTCACAAGGTCTTCCCACGAATGTTCTGGCTCAATTCTGATGTCATTCTGAATGTTGGCGTGGGAGGTGTCTTCTTCATGTACTACTTCCTGTGTACTCGTGAGTTCATTAACGAACGGTACTGTATGTACTTGTTGGACAATGCTGGGGAGAATGGTTGGTTGATTGTGAATCGACAAGTTTGGGACCGGAACAACACTGGAACTCTACTCAAGTTGCGTAATTTCAATCGCAGAATTCAAAAGTATGCCTACTTTGTTACGGTTTCGATTGCCTCCGCCTATTTTGACTATCACTTTTTCAATCGTGCCTGGATCTATGGCTGGAGGGATTGGTTTCACTTTGTGGTCATTCTGCATCCGATGATTTGGTACAACATTTCGGCGATGGTTTTCATGTATTTTCACTTTTTCCTCAGTGCTTCTTACGTTATTGTGAAGCAGAGACTCATGTTGAGGAAATTGAAAGGTTTGGTCGACATTCTGCATGATCCACGCAAACGAGAGCGACAAAGTTTGCCAATGTTGTGGTATGAATTTCATTCCGTAAACGGCGATTTAGCGTACCAGTGTAGCGAGATTCGGGCATACAATCGATTCTGGGGCGTCCACCTGACTATGCAATTTCTCTTCGCCTTTATCATCATCTGCTATTCCGTGTACTGTAATCTGTTCTTCTTCAAGCAAGCCACCTTTGAAGCGGTGATTTATTTTGTCGTGTTTCCGATCGAAATTGGATTTCTCATGTTTTTGGTCATATTTGTTTGCACCTGGGTGGATCGTAACAACACGAATTGCTATGCGCTGAATGTGCATGCATGCAGTTTGTTTCAGTTTCATTTCCGTGTGATTTCGCCTCGAATGTTGGCTAGTGTAAGTTGGACTCTTAAAGTTAGGTAAAATTTGTTAAATTTTGTTTGTTTATGATAGATTGAAACAATTGCAACCAATCGCAACCTAAACAAGTGTTGCTTTCGACTTGCCAATGGCTATCGAATTGATGCGACTGCTTTCAATTTGGTAAGATTTTTTCTCCATTTATTGAGCTTTTATTATTTCATTCTGTTTTTTGTTTTGACAGGCAATCTACATCATCAGTACGCTATTTGTGATGCTGGTCAAGCGTAGCGAGTACTATCAAAAAGGGAAAGATCAATAAAATTGTAAAATCAAAAGTCAAACAACTGTAACAACAAAATACATTATAGTTATTTTACACCAGTGGTATTGCATTTTGGTTCATTTTTTGACTCTTGATAAACAACAATAAATGAACTGACAGTCCCCGTTAAGTTACTGATTTTTGTTGTTTTCATAATTTCGACTCCACTCTATGAAATGGATATTGAACTTTCCCAGAATATTATTTCGGACAATTTTGAAATTTTACATTTTTAGAATGATTTTAAGTTTTTGAACTTAAAAATTGTTGAAAACTTTCCTTAACTTTTACGAACTCACCTCACTGGTTCCTATCACAATCCTAATTCAAGTGAGTTCATTCAGTTGTTCCATCCATTCCATCCAATCACGAATCCGAACACTACTTTGAAATGGTACGAAAGCTCTCGAATTGGTGTTTGATTATGCAATGTAAACCGATCTTCAAATACAGATTCACATTACAATCTCTCTGTGTGTAATTTGAGCCTTTTCAATTGTCAATCATTGTAAAATCATTTCCACATTATTTTGTCTATCCAAAAAGTCGATTGCTTAAACGCGTTCTCCTGTACTTTCAATTCAAGAGTTCGTGATTGCACATTGCATCACAACTTGCATCAGATTACACTTTAAATGCTAATCATTAGGGGTAGGTGAACTTCGCATTTTTGAGAAATAAGTATCGGCGAGCCGTAGAAAACCTGTCACTATGGTCCAATATCAAAACCTGAAAGTTTGGTTCGGATCGGTGAAGGTCTAGGTGCGCCTAGACGATCCAGAGTGCTGGAACAGGCCATTTTTGTCAGTTTCAATACTAACATTGGGCTTCACTGCACGTTTCTGGTTCAAAATGGCCGACTTTTATGATCGATCCTTATAAAGCACATCATAAGCTTTCCAAAACACTATCATATGTCAAATTTGGTCAACTGAGTCAAAAGTTATAGCCAAAAAACCGATTTGTCTTCATTGAATCCTCAATGTCAATGCTTTCCCAATGCTACAATGGGCAAATATTGAGATTGTTTGTTTGGCGTGTTCTGAGATAAAATCTTGGGGTTTCTGGCTTGGAAACGGTTCAATAGCTTCCCAAGAGTATCCCAGAATTTTTCCATAATTTTTGGGTAAGTCCTTGTAGTCCCAAAACCTTGGGAACCGGTCAAAAATCCAATATTTTGATAAAAAGACATTGTAAGCAAAAGTTTAAGTTTATTATAAAACTTAATGGAATTTTAAGGTTGAATAACTCTGAGCATATGTAACTAATGGATTCTAACCCGAAATTGATAAACGGGGAGGATTTTCCAAATGGGCAGATGGATTCTAGCTCAAATTGGTGAACGGGGAGGTGTTCCCAAATGGTCAGATGGATTATAACTCCCAATTGTTGAACGGGGAGAAGTCCCCAAATGGTCAGATGGATTATGACCCACAATTGGTGAACGGGGAGAAGTTCCCAAATGGGCAAATAGATTCGATGCCACAATTGGAGGACCTGGAGAATTCCCCAAGTTGTAGCTGGATTCTATCCCACAATTGTAGACCTGACGAATTTTCTAAAATAGATTATTGAATTTTATTTCCAAATTAGGTGGTTTAGTCATATATCATATGGTGAAGAGAAAAGTTTCACCAGTAGGGTAGCTAGACCTTATCACCCTTTTGCTGTGAGATGAAATTTCTATATAGAATGGTTTTTCCGAAACTTTATTTTATGGAACTAATCGAACAACCAATTAGAGAAAAAATCAACAGCCCAACAGATGAAACTTCCTATACCGCCAATTGGGGGAGAGATCTAACGACTCAATTGAAAAATGTTCCCGATCCGCTAATTAGTTGATACATTGCAACTATCCGATTAGGGAATCAACCCCGGCCAGTGTATAGGAAAAAGGATTCAACCAAATGGTGGAATCCTCCAGGTCTCATAATTGTGGGATAGAATCCAGCTACAACTGGGGGAATCCTTCAGGTACCCCAATTGTGGGTTAGAATCCAGCTACGACTGGGGGAATTCTCCAAGAAACCCAATTGTGGGATAGAATCCAGCTACGACTGGGGGAATTCTCCAGGTACCCCAATTGTGGGCTAGAATCCAGCTACGACTGGGGGAATTCTCCAAGAAACCCAATTGTGGGATAGAATCCAGCTACGACTGGGGGAATTCTCCAGGTACCCCAATTGTGGGCTAGAATCCTATTTCGAAATGGGGAATCTATCCGGTTCATAACCTCAGAATTATTTAAACTTGTTATTTTTAAAAATTTTATGTTAAACTCAAACTTTTGCATATCAAATGCTTTTTTCAAAATAATGGTTTTTGGGTCTTTTCCCAAAGTTTTGGAACACCAGGGCTTCGCCAGATAATTTTGTAATAATTCTGGGATACTCTTGGGAAGCTATTGAACCGTTTCCAAGCCAGAAACCCCAAGATTTTATCTCAGAACACGCCAAACAAACAATCTCAATATTTGCCCATTGTAGCATTGGGAAAGCATTGACATTGAGGATTCAATGAAGACAAATCGGTTTTTTGGCTATAACTTTTGACTCAGTTGACCAAATTTGACATATGATAGTGTTTTGGAAAGCTTATGATGTGCTTTATAAGGATCGATCATAAAAGTCGGCCATTTTGAACCAGAAACGTGCAGTGAAGCCCAATGTTAGTATTGAAACTGACAAAAATGGCCTGTTCCAGCACTCTGGATCGTCTAGGCGCACCTAGACCTTCACCGATCCGAACCAAACTTTCAGGTTTTGATATTGGACCATAGTGACAGGTTTTCTACGGCTCGCCGATACTTATTTCTCAAAAATGCGAAGTTCACCTACCCCTACTAATCATTGTACATAATAATATCATATTACATGAACAGAAAACACAAAACTATTTGCGTATGCGCAAGCACACACGCATTGGTTTCAATTATTGGGTATATATAAACTACTCGATTAGATCGAAATGAGTATCTAATTTTTGTTCTGTTGGTTTTGATTTATCTGGCATGTTCAAATTTCAACCAACAAAATGCGTGTTTACTCAATTCTACTATTTTTTGAAAATTAGTCAAATCTCTCCTGTCTTCTGTAATGTAAGTTTCAATTGTTCGATCCACATTTCTTATTCTAACCTTCCCATTTTCATTCTTGTTTAGTTGCCATTCACAAACTTGTCAGCATCTAATAATGGAATTTTTTTAAAATGATATTTTTTGGATAGACTACACAGTAATCACCTAATGATTATGTCTGTCGATTTTGATATGAATCGATCTACTTCATATAAATTGGCACAGGAGAACTATTCAAATGCTTTTATCGACATGTCTTCCGTGATCTGAGATGATATCTTTCAACTAAATGGCCTAAGCTCCATGAATTAGAGTTTTTTTGGAATTGGTCTGTCCGTAACATTATTGCCGATTCATGTTATTTATACCTTGATTTATACCTACCTCTAGTTAGATTGTCAATGAGATTTAAAGCGATGAACACAATATCACGAATGTCCGACTTGCATTTTCGGATTTACGGATTTTCCGGTAGGCAAACTAGTAATTCGGCAATTTCCGATTTATAATTACCGATACTTGATGACTGAATTGAATCATTGGTATTGGAGGACAATGTTAACGGTGATGGAGACGAACGAATGCTGGTAACATTCTCTTCACTCTGAATTGTCTGTATGGAATGTTTGTTTTAGTGAACATGTACACAATGATCACAATCGACACCAACAGAAGCCCACCAGCCACCACCAGTAGTATTAACTTCCCAATGTTAGATGAACATTCATTTGGAAGTGGCATAATTGTGTTGATGATATAATCATTTAGATTTTGGATCGTATAATCAACATCAGCCCTTTCGATGTACTCAGATACATTTGCATACAACGAGATACTTTTGAAAGTTTTGCACTTGATTATATAATCCAAAAACTCAATGATTATATATGGTCAACACAATTATACCACATCCAAATGAATGTCATACTAACTTATTTATTATTTGGCTTTTAATACTACTAGTAGTGGTTGACGTATTTCTGTTTGTGTGGCTTGTAATCATTATGTACGTATATTTAAACTAAAACAAACATTCCATACAGACAATTTACAATACAGAAAAGGAGATTTTACCAGCATTCTTTCCTCTTCATCACCATTAACATTGTCCTCTAGTACTAATGATCCAAATCAATCATCACGTGCAGAGAATTATAAAATTGAAATTAACGAATTACTAGTTCGTTTATCGGAAAAACTGAAAATTCAAAACTGCAAGTCTGACATTGGTCTTCGAAAAGGTCATTTGTTTAAATCTCATTTACAAAAACTAAATAGAATTGTTGGTACAATAGATAAATGTAACTTGTAAATGTAATTTATATTTTTGTTTTTATTTGTATATTTTATTTTTTTTATTTGAATATTTGAATTGAATTTATTTTGCACAATTGTAAAATTTAATAATATATCAATTAATAAATGATCTGACAGTCATGTTTAACTACTGATTTTTGATGTTGGCATAATTTTGACTCCACTCTAAATGTGCCACTGAAATAAACCGGATACATCTCAGTCGCTCGATAATTAATCTGTTTAATTGCCTTTTTATTACATGAAAATTTTATGCAATACAATTTCTGTTTTCACTTTTAATGTACCCATTTTGTACCTCAACTATTTGACAATCTCTCAAATGAAATCGATTTGTCAACTATTCCTTGATGATGATGATTACTAAAGAAATACAAAACTTAAGTAAAGTACAAACAGAACTTTCTTGAATTCGCAAAAATATTCACTTGCAATTGCAACTTTTAATTAACTTTTAGTTTTTACAATTAAAAATCGAAACAATCTTTGAATTTGAGTTTTGTTTCAAACTTTATTCTCCACATAACTAGACAGTTTGTATATGTTCTCTTTGACAAAAAAATCATTGAAAATGCAAAATTTACTTAAAACATTCATTAGCAAGAATCGTGAAATTCTCTACTACACCATCAAAGACACAGTTGAGAATCATCACAAGCTGTCCCATCGATTGATGCACTCACTAGAGGGTGCTCTGTTCGCCATTTACATTCTTCAAGTTTTCTATCTAATGCTAGGGATCATGTCTCCCGACGCATATCCTCAACTATTGAGCATTGATTTTGTGGGATTTTGCATCCGAAACTTCTCCACCGAAAAAGATCAAATATTTGCAATCGCAATTCTATGTCTGTTTGTGAATGCATTCTTTCTCAACTATGATCTCAACTTTAGCCGAGTGGACACACTCACTTGGCAATTGGCCTACGATCAAATTGTTCTTCAAATGCGAGTTCTCGAGCATTCAAATGTAATTAACAAGAATTGACTCGTCAAATTAACACTCAAATAAAAAATCAATGCAATTCAGATAAATGATAGATTGCTGTCTGGTAGTGGCAATTTTATTCCCCGTTTTAAACTCGTCAAACAAAAACTCACATCAAATAGACTGAAAGTAGATATAAATTATAGTGACAATTATGATCAGGTTAAGAGTGGTCTAATGACCAGTGAAAATAGATCCAAACTATTTCCAAATGTATCACTCAAACTTCGAATATTTTTTTTAAATGTCAACAAATTTTGAGTGTTTTCAAGTTAACATTTAATTAAATCTCGAACGTTTGAAGCCACTGGATGGTTTAAATTAATGGTTTAAAAACTGTTTTAAACTTTTTACTTTCATAAAATGGATTTATAAGTTTATTTTTTTACACTTTAACACCAAAATATTTGATAATTAAATTGGGCATAATTGCGGTGCTATTCAAAATAAGCCTCAATCATCATCATACCAATCATCATACCAGATGGTATTTGCCAAAATGAGCACAAAATTTGTAATGAAATCAGCACTTTTCTCAGTTTCTGGAAATCTGGAAATCGTTTGGTGGAAATCGTTTATTTAAGATTATTATTAGGATTTCTGAGTTTTAAAGGACTTTAATACACATATCTAATTTTTTATTTTTTTGTGGAAAAATGAAGTTCAAATTGTCCTTTAAAACCACTTTATTTTTATATTGATTTAATTTTTTTCATACATTTAATTATTAAAAATAAATTGTCATTTTTCTCATGAAAATTGATTGCTCTGATATTTATTTTTTGTGCATCTTTGTCAATTGTAGAATTTTTAAAGCCTTGAAATAAAATTTTTTATTATACTTTATAAATTGTTCCTTAAGAAAAAATAATATTTTTCTAAATAAATTAATAAAAGTAATTATTTTGATCAAAATTATCTGGAATTCTTTTTCTCTCTCATTCATAAAGTCACTGAAAAACAATCATTTAAACACCACTCTACTGCCAACCAGTTATGTGACAAAAATAAATAAATTTGAACGCATTATTTGAACGCATCCAAAGTGCAGAAGCCGCTCAATCACAATTAATTCTAATATACGTATGAATGGTAACACAAAAAATAAGAATTGCCACTAGCAGCTACAGTTCTTCTCGTAGTAGCACATGAAAGCATCTTATTTGGTGGTCCACTGAGAAAAATGATAGGGCGGTCTACTCTCACTTACTTACTTGCTAAGTTACTTGGTAAAACAAGCACACTCTTTTATGCTTTAGACACGAAGCAATTGCACTAAATTTGTTACAAATTCACAACTTAGAAAAATCTAAATCCAATAGACATCATCAAAATGTATCAAAATGCTTCAAACCTGAGCCAACAAGTCAATTATGCCCCTGTAGAGACACTCGACTATTGGCCCCATCAAGTGATCCTCATCACTCTGTACAGTGTCATTGCGACAATCTCCTTTACTCTCAACTCCTTGACAATTGCAATTCTACTCAAATGTGACAAAATAGATTCGGAACTGTGCGTCTATTTGATCAATCTCGCAGTGTCCGACATTGTAATGTCTCTCTTGTGCATTCCATTCACCTACAGTAGCTTTGTTCTCAATCGGTGGATTTACCCTCACTTTATGTGTCCTTTTGTGAACTTTGCTCAAATTTGCTCAGTACTGGTGAGCATTTGGACGCTGACCCTTATTGGCATTGAAAGGTAATTTCCGTTTTAATAACACATGGTTTGAGGTTCATTTATTTATGTTTTTTTTGGGAGGCAGATACATTGCAATTGTCCATCCACTGAATTTTATTAACCATAATAATAATAGCCAATCAATGCACAACAGACACCGAAAGAAGCTCTTTTCTATTGCAATCATATGGCTGGGTGCAGTGTGTTCTGGCTGGATACAGTTCAACTTTACCAGTGTTGTGCCAGTGCAGTATGGAAATCACACCCAATTTGACTGTAGGGAGAATCTACCCGAACAGTACACCAAACTGTACACTATTTATCTATTTGTCAGTGCTTTTGGGCTGCCTCTGCTCATTCTCGTCTTTGTCTACTCGATCATTGGCATTAAAGTGTGGCGGCATGTGGCTCCCAAGATAGAGGACCACACACGCGATCATAACAACAGAACAAAAGTAAGTATTCTTTAAGGACAGTCGCGGAGTTACTGTTTTACGAATGGCCCCTCTTCACATTTTAGTGCTTATTTTGATGATCTTTGAAGGGCCATAAGTCAGTTAATACTATTCCGATTTAGTCATACTATAGCTTAAATTAAAGATAAAACGTTTGGCTTTAATTGGATTAGAAAACATTTAAAGATATAACTTTTGTTAAAGATATAGCTTGAATAATGTAAAAAAGTTGGGTATTTTGACACTTTGATAAGATCTCACAATGAACTGAGATAAAATTTGTTGGGTGTTTTCTAATCAATTTTTAGTAAATGTTGTTACCTTTAATTAAAACCCGGACTCAACAAAATCGGTTAAGTTTTGAATGTAATATGGCAAAAACAAAATGGTTAGGTCGAGGTTTACAGGAGAAGGGAAAAACTAAAATGTAAGCATTGGCCGGTAGGGGGGAAAATACGAAAAGTGCATCTTGGAAATGTTAATTTTTCTGGACTTCCAGTCGGAATATTGATCTAATTTTTTGTCAGATGATAGATAATGAGATAACTGACAACTTAAGATCTTAAAATAATTTGGAATTTTTAACCAAAAAATTGCTCCGCGACTTGCCTTAAGGGGGTTTAAATTTAATTTTATATAATGATAATTTAACAAATGTAGGTTGTCAAAATGTTGCTACTAGTGGTATTTCTCTTTTTTTATTTGTTGGTTTCCACTGCAAATATTTACACTACTGGTGACATTTGTGGACAATTTTTTGTTGATTCGCTCTGACGCTTACCGAGGCTTACTCGTCTATGGCTATCTAGTGGCACACTTACTCGCAATGTCGCACAGTTTCCTCAATCCAATTGTGTACTGTCTCTTTAGTAGACAATTCTCCGTAAGTAAATGCTCTTACTTTAATTATCTTAAATTATTTATCGGGGGGTTTTTGTTTTCTCTATTTATAAATGGACTTTATGAACTCTTTACTGCATTATTAAATATACTCAACCGAACTACAATACTCAGCGATATTTGAGAACTCATAGTTTTTGTAAGTTGTCATCGCACAGGACAACCACCGAACCATTGCGCCATACACGAGATAGATTTTGTCAAATTAAAACAGACAATACTCATCTCAACCAATACAAGTAGTATGTATTTTTCTTCTTTCTGAGACATTTTACCATTTTCCAAAATCTATCAATTTATCCATTAATTAACACCAAAAATACCACCAAATCTATCAAAATACCACCAAATCTATCAAAATCCGAAAAAAATCATCGATTTTACTCCTCCCTCTTCCTCACATCTCAATTCTGAGACATTTTACCAATTTTCCAAAATCTATCAATTTATCCATCAATTAACACCAAAAATACCACCAAATCTATCAAAATCCGAAAAATCATCGATTTTACTCCTCCCTCTTCCTCCCTCTTCCTCACATCTCAAATATTCAATATTTTCAACCTCAAAATCCCATTAATATTAACAAATATACAAGAAATTAACCCATTTTACAAAGATAATGGTAAGTAAATATCAATTTTTAGAATAAAATAGTTCTAAAGAGTCTCCTCCTTCTTCTTTCATTCTATAAAAACACAATAAATTACAGTAAAAATACCATAAAGTTACAGTAAATTGAATGAAAAATTACTAGACCTAAAAATCAATTTTAAACAAATTAGTCTAGTATCCAAACCTCTTCTTATCTCTTCCTATTTAATTTTAAATTGATTTGATTGATAAATAAAGGTATCATGAACATGATACCCAAAAAATAGAGAAAAATAAAAAATTTGTAGCAATTTATGAAAAAAATACAATAAATAGAATTAAATAGAATTTTGTTCTAAAAATTCTAATTTGATTTATAACATTTAATCTTTTTTAAATGTATAGGTCTTTCAATATGAGTTTTTAGAATACTCTTTCTAACATTACTTCCACAATCACATGGAATTTTCTTACAGTTAGCAAAGTCGACACATGTTTTACATTGGGTAGTAAAACCATCTCTATGAGATTTATGAATATAAAATTCATTAACAGGTTTAATTGATAAGCAAGTTGAACATTGTTTTAAATTCAGATTAGTTTTAAATAGTTCCATTTATTAAAATAAATTTTTTTTAAATACAATACACCTTTTGCAATATAATTTTTCATTGAAGAATTTTTTTTTGTATATAAATAAAAGAAATAAACATATTACAAAATGTCAACCGAAACAAAACACTGTGAAATTTGTAATGAATATAGCACTAAAAATAATTGGAGTAGACATTTAAAATCAGAAAAACATAAAAACAAAATTGCTAAAAAAGAATCACCTGAAACAAAATATTGCAAAATTTGTTTGATTAGTTATTTAAAAACTAATTGGGATAGACATATTAAATCAAAAGATCATCAAAACAAAGTCACAAAAAAAGAAAATCAAAAATGAAATTATTGAAGAACCGGAAAATATTTTAGGTGAAATGACACACAAAGAACCTAGAAAGAAATTATCGTCTCGACAAATTGGTATTACATGTAAAGCTAAAAGTTTTAGAGACCTATTAAAAGAAAAATATGATGAAATTTATAATCATATTAATCAAAATAAAAACTTGAAAGTTTGTTTCGTAATCATGTCAGAATTTGGTCAAATCAACACTAATGAAATAGATAAAATGCCAATTTCTAGTGGTTATGAAATATTGTTGGTTGATGATGATATTCAAAATTTTATTACCAAAATGTTTGAAGAACTTGAGTTTAGATTTGAAGTTAAAGAATTTGAAAAATCTGGTTGGATATTCAAAAATACTCTATTTATGACTATTAGTATACAAAACTATCAACCATTATCTGGATCATCTTATATCGATTTACCTAATTGGATAAGAGTCAAAAAATCTGTTATTAATGTAAAAAAATGAAGACAATATGTGCTTTAAATGGTCAATATTATCAGCTTTATATTCATTTGAAATTCATCCAGAAAGAGTATCAAAATATAAAAAAATTTGAAAACGAACTAAATTTCAATGGAATTGATTTTCCAACTACAATTAATCAAATTGATAAATTCGAAAATCAAAAATAATCTTATTGTTAATGTTTATTACAATAGTGGAAAATCTATTCAACCATTAAGAATTTCAAAGCGAATAAAAACTATAGAAGATCATGAAAAAGTAATTAATTTGTTACTTATTAAAGATGAAGAAAACTCTCACTATTGTTGGATTAAAAACTTTAGTGGATTAGTTAGAAGTCAGAAAACTACCGACCATAGTAAATTATACTATTGTTTTAGATGTTTCTCTTCATATAACTCAACAGAAAAATTAGAAAGTCATCTAATAGATTGCATTAATCACGATTCTCAAAGATTGATATTACCTGAATTAATAAAAAGTTTTTCAGGTGAACTAATTACACCAACATGTAAATTTGAAAATAATCGAAAAACACAAAAAGTTCCTTTTAGAATATATGCGGATTTTGAATGCAATATTGAAAAAAATACAGAATCAGATGATGAAAACAAGAAAACCAAAATAATTCACAATCATAAAGTTAATAGCTTTTGCTATAATGTTTTAAATGGTGAAAAAAAGAATTGAAACCAAATTATTTCGTGGTGAAAATGTAGTTGGTGAATTTGTCAATTCATTGATTAAAACATGTATCAATTTGTCAAATAATCAAGATAAAAATATTGAAATGGGTGACCAAGATTGGAAAGATTTTAATCAAGCTAAGAAATGTAATTCATGTAAAAAAGAATTTATAGATAATGATAAAAATTTAAAAAAAGTTAGAGATCATGATCATAACACTGGAAAATATCGTCAAGCTCTATGTAATTATTGCAATATCAACAAATTTAGAAAACCAAATTTTATACCAGTTTTCTTTCATAATTTGAAAGGATATGATAGTCATATAATTCTTTCTGATTTATTTATTTCAGAAATAGAGAAACAAAATAAAATCGATAATATTAGAATTATTCCAAATAACTCAGAAAAATATATTTCATTTTCACTCATGATTTATCAAAAAGATGAAGACGTTAATGATGATAAAAAGAAATATAAAACTCTTGAAATTAGATTTCTAGATTCTTTCGCATTTATGAATTCATCATTAGATAATTTATCTAGTAATTTGCAATTCGAACAGAAAAAACATTTAATTGAATATTTTAAAAGAAAATATTCAAATGAACAAATAGAATTATTATCACGAAAAGGTGTATATCCTTATGAATATATTGACTCATTTGACAAATTTAATGAAACAAAACTCCCAAAAATTGATAAATTCTATAGTTCATTAACAAATAATAATATTTCAGATTCTGAATACCAACATGCTCAAAATGTCTGGAACAAATTAAAAGTGAAAAACTTGGGAGAATATCATGATTTATACCTTCTAACTGATGTTTTACTATTAACAGATATATTCGAAAACTTTATTAAAATTTGCTATAATAATTATGAATTAGATCCATGTTGGTACTATACATCACCAGGATTAGCTTGGGATGCAATGTTAAAATTCACAGAAGTTGAATTAGATTTAATCACAGATCCAGATATGTATTTATTTATAGAAAAAGGAATTAGAGGTGGTATTGTTAATTCTATAAAAAAATATGCAAAAGCTAATAATAAATATTTATCTGATTTTGATAGTAAAAAACTATCAAATTACATTACATATCTAGATGCAAACAATTTATATGGTTGGGCTATGTCTCAAAATTTACCATATGGTGATTTTAAATGGGAAGAAAATATTCCAGAAATTAATAAAATCAAAGAATATGTCAAAGAATTAAATAAAAATAAAAGAGGTTGTTTCTTTGAAATTGATTTAGAATATCCAAAAGAACTTCATGATTTACATAATGATTTTCCATTTTTGTCCAGAATTTATGAAAATTGGTAAATTTACAAAACTAGTTTGTACTTTATTTAACAAAGAAAAATATGTAATTCATCACGAAGCACTTAAACAAGCAATAAATCATGGATTAAAAATTACTAAAATTCATAGAGTTCTAACATTCGATCAATCAAAATGGTTAAAACCATATATTGAATTAAATACAAATCTAAGATCAAAAGCTACAAATGATTTTGAAAAAGATTTCTTTAAACTGATGAATAATTCAGTTTTCGGAAAAACAATGGAGAATGTTCGAAATAGATGTGACGTGAAATTAGTAAATAATGAAAAAAGATTACTAAAATTAGTAGCAAAACCTACATTCAAATATGAAAAGAAAATAAATCCTTATCTATCAAGTATAGAGTTTACCAAAACAAATGTGAAACTAGATAAGCCAATCTATGTAGGCGCAGCAATTCTTGATTTGAGCAAAACTCTAATGTATTCATTTAATTATGATATAATGAAACCAAAATATGGCGATAAATTAGAATTATGTTATCAAGATACTGATAGTTTGATTTATAATATACAAACTGATGATTTGTATAAAGACTTTGAAGAAATTCAAGACTTGTTAGATACTTCAGATTATCCCAAAGATAACCCATTATACTCCTCAACAAATAAAAAAGTTGTAGGAAAATTCAAAGATGAATTGAATGGAAATATAATTTCAGAATTAGTAACATTACGTGCCAAAATGTACTCTATGACATATGTAAAAAATGGTTCTAATGAAGAAATTAAAAAAGCAAAAGGTATAAAGAAGAGTGTTGTAAAAGATTTATCTTTCCAAACTTTCAAAGATGTGTTATTTGATCAAAAAGATTTAAATGTAACTCAGAATCTAATTAGAGCAAAAACACATAAAATTTCAACAATAGAACAGAAAAAGAAAGGTTTATCATATAAAGATGATAAAAGATTCATTTTAGAAAATGGAATAAATACTTTAGCACATGGTCATTATTTGACTAAAACTAATTCTTCTTCATAAAATATTCCCAAAATTGATTCACCATTCAAATCTTTAATCTTGTAAGCAATTGTATTTGAAGGAATCTCTTTTTCCGGATTATCTTTACTCAATACTTCACTAATGACAAATATTTCACTTGTGTAATTAGGTAAATAACCTTTATCGAAAACTGTTTTGTACTTATTAATCCGAACTCTATCACCAACTTGAAACTTTGTTTTCTTGAGTTTAATATTTTTCTCAACATCACCAAAAAGATTATAATCGACTTTAGCAATATTTTTCTTTTTACTAGCTTCAATTGGGGTCATTTTAATTGATCTATGAAAACTATGATTATAATTATAAACTAAATCATCAATTACATCAATCCATTTATCTGTATCATTTTGAGTAAAATATTTCCACATTTTTTCTTTCAAAGTTCTATTAAATCTTTCAACGATTGATGCTTTTACATTTGAATGAGTACTGAAATGAATAATCTTCATTTTCTTAAATAAATCTTGTACATCTTTATTATAAAATTCTTTTCCTAAATCTGTTTGAATTTTATTTGGTATTCTCATTTTGAAAATTTTAATAAAAGCATTAGAAACTTCTTTTCCACTTTTATATTTGATCGGAATTGCCCAAGAATATTTACTAAAACAATCAATTACAGTTAATAAATATCTAAATCCTTTATTTTCCTTTTCATAAGGAATCATTTCAACCAAATCGGCTTGCCATTGATGATCAATATAATGAACAAATACTCTTCTAGTTTCAAAGTTTTTCTTTGCTGGTTTGTGTAAAGTATACGTATCTTGTTGATTCAGAAAATCTTCCACTTTTTCTCGAGATAATCCTGATTTTCTAACCAACTCATTAACTCCAGAATATCCAGTTTTAGGATCATAATATAATTTGCGTAGCAAATCATCTGATTTATCATTAGTTTCTAGTCAACTTAAACCAAATCCAAAATAAGATTTAGCTGACATGACCATAGCTACAAATTTAGCATCATTTCTTATTCTTTCACTTAAATTTTCATTATTTGCAATTTCATTACAAGCTTTTGCTAATTCATTATCTGCAAAATTTCGATTCTTATTATCAGAAAACTGATCATATTTCATATCATGTTGTAAACAAGCTTGATCTAATACATTAATACCTTTATATCCTTCTTTCAATCTTTTTTTCAATTTAGTTCCAGGACCACAAAAACTATATTTATTTGTATTATTAAAGTCACCATTTTCTACATTTTCACCAACATCTGCACTCATATGCATTTCCGGTAAAACATCGATAATTTTATTTAAAATATTAGTTCCATGACCAGAAGAATTTTTTACGAATCTATTTTTAGTTGAATTACAAATTGAACATTTTGTTTTAATCATAAGTCTATTATTTCTATTTTTAATTTGTTGTATCGGTTCTAAATTATCAGTAAAATTTCTACATTTTAAACAATAGATTTTCTGATCACTCATTTATTAATATATATAATATTATTATTATTTATAAATGCTATCTTTAAAAATAGACAATATTAAAGATTATGAAAAGAAAATTAAAAAATATTCAGCTCTAAGACATAAAATACAAAATGATGATATCAATCAAAAAGTATATAATGATGAATTGAGTCAAGATAGAGAAAAATTATTTAAACCAATTGTTTCTACTTTAGAAAAAAATAGTATTGATTCAATTAAAAATAAAGACAAAGAATTATCATTAATTAATCAAAATCAACTTCGAATTCTGAACGCTATAAGACAACCAAAATTAGTACCAATGTCACCAATGATACAACCAAAACAAATTACAGCACCTCCAACTAAAGAATTGAAAACTGATAATAAAGTTAAAATAAGTCACTTAATTGCACAATATTTAGGCGATAATCGCGATAGAAGTACTGCAACTTATTCAATAGCTTATCATAAAGATAAAAATGCATATTCTATTGGAAATGCATATATTATTATAATGGACAATGAAATTGTTATAAGAGGAAAAAAATATATAGCTACCAATGGTTTAATGGAATTATTAACAAAATCTAATCCTGATGTAAATAAATTAGTTCAAAAAGACTTTGACAATTATAAACAAATTTTAGAAGATACAAATGCTATGTATATTAAATCTGATAAAGCAAATAAATTGATTACTTTTAATAAAAGTTCAAAATATAAAATAGTTCAAGAATTGTTTCCAGATTTGTTTAAAAAACAACAAACAACTGGAGATGGATTAAATACAATTATTTTACCTAGTGATCCAAATCAATTATTTGATCAATTAAAATTAAGTGTAGCATCATTTAAAGCTGGAAATAATGGCGAATTGAATAGGATTAATTCAATTTTAGACAATTTATTTAAAATGAACACTATTACACAATGTCAATATAAAACAATGTATTCGAATATATTTAAAAAAGTCTAAATATTATCATTAATAAAATCATTAAGATATTTTTGATTATCTTTATTTAGTTTCTGATCATTTTCAATTTTATTTTCTTCGGGTTTCAATTCTTTCAAATCTTGAGATTCAATTTCTTGAATTTTATTTGATTCAAGTTCAATCATTTCAAAAAATATATTGTTATTCACTGATTCAACCAAAGGTTTTTTTAAAAATTTTCTATTTCGATGACTATTAATTGTTTTAACTTTTAATCCATTAGAATCCATTTAATAAATAAATTTTTAAATTAAAATTTTGGAAAGTAAAACTCATTTAATCCTTTTCTATATTTTCCTTCAAATTTAGTTTTTGTTAAGTCAATTGTAATAAATCCATATTTATCATTCCATGCTGAATTACATAAAAATTTGAAATTATCTTTACTTATATCAGTACAATGATCTCTATAGAAATTATTTATTGAAATACCATCTTGTGGAAATAAGAAAAATAAATTTGAATTTTCTCTAATTGTTTGTCTTGGTAATTTAGAATAATTTTGAGAAATATAAAAACAATCTATATTATTATGACGACCTCTAGTGTAAAATGACTCTATTTTGTCTTGTCTTTCGAGCAAAACGTCATCAAAAATGATCAAATTTTTATCATTCACATTAAATTCAATCGGATCCATAATTTGAATATCATTTTCAAATAAATTTATTTGTATTTCATTATCAACTAAAAATTTATTTTTCTTTATTGGATTTTTCTTTGAATTTATACAACTTAAAACATCTTTCTTGTTATTATTTAAATTGAAACAATTATTTAATAATTTATATTCTGGTTGATGTAAAGATTTTCCATAAATGAATAAATGATCATAATCTAACCAATCATAACCATCAAAACTATTTAAAAGTAAATTCATCAGCAAATTAGTCTTTCCACAACCACTTTTACCAATTATACAACCTCTAATTGATTTTGGTAGTAATGGACTATTATTTCTATTGTTTTTACTTACAATTGTTAAATCTTTAATAATCGAATCAGAAGTGATTGATTTTCTCATTTAATTATTTTTTAATTTTATAATTTTATTTATTCTGATAAATGAAGGTATCTAAATACATTGTATTATCATCAACTAACAACAATTTCACAAATCACTTTGAAATACCTATCAATTTAAAAAACAAATTAGACTATGAAGTTGCATTAGTTTCGATAGATTTATTTTATTGTTTTCCAAATATCACAGAATCTAATAATAAATTTATTTTTTCACTTGATGCTGGAAAAACTTGGAAAAATATAACAATTCCTATTGGTTGCTATACTTTAGATTCAATTTACAAAGAAATAGAAAGATTAATGAGATCTTCAAATTATCCGATCAATTTCACATTTAATGTAGTTACATCAAGAGTTAGAACTAGTATTATAATAACAGATTTAAAATTCCAAATTGATTTTTCAAATCAAAATTCTTTTGGAAAATTGTTGGGATTTGATTCAATTTTAAAAGACTATTACAATGAAGGTAAAAATCCAATAAATTTACTACAAATCAACTCAATTTTTGTAAAGACTAATCTAACTGAGAGTTCTATTTATAATGAAAGTGATTTTCCATTTATTTATTCTTTCTTTCCAAAAGCATTACCTGGTGATAAAATTATCGAAAAGCCAAATAGTTTAATTTATCATAGATTAACTAATAAAAGTCTTCATAATATTGAAATTTCATTAGTTGATGAAAATCAAAACAAATTAGATTTTCAAGGTGAAACAGTTACTATAACTTTTCATTTAAAAAGTACAATTTAAATTTTAAACCATAAATTAAATTTTAAACCATAAATTAAATTTTAATATGCATCGGAAATCTACTAGGTAAAGATACTAATGAATTTAATTCAATAACACACAAAGTATTAATTTTTAAATTCTTTTCTGGATATATGATCAAAGTATTAGCATTTATAACTCCATTTATTACACTCTGGTTAGTATTTTCTTTAATTATACAATGAATTACTATAGAAAAATTAGCTGTATGTGGATTTGGTAAAATTAACATAGGATTAATCAATTTATCACTAACTATTTCAATTTTTCCATAAATACAAAATATATTCTGATATTCGTTTCGAATAAATAAATCTCCTTTAATTTCTTTCTTTAAAGAGTCATGAATCAACAATTTAAAATGCTGAGTTGGTTGTTTTAAAATTTCACCTAAACTTAAAAATTTATTATCATAGATATCTTTGAGATAAGTCATAGATTCGTCCATTATTTTCTTATTTACAGCATCAGTTTCATCTTTTGGATCTGCTAGATTAATTATACGATTTTTATTCAAATTCAAATGATTTTTAATATTTTGATTATTTGTCAAAGTATTAGATTTTAAACTAGTTTTAAATTCGAGAAAATTTAAGTTTCCAATAAAATTATTATCAATATATTTTTTAAACTCTTTAAAAGATTCAATTGCTTCATTTTTGATTGTATCTTTTAGATAACCGATTTTCTCATCAATTATTATATTACTTGATTTGTCTAATTTTATTTCTGTCGGTTTATCTTTAAATTCTTTAGAATTTTGTGTTGTTTTATTAATTCTCATTTAAATGAAAAAATAATAAGAAAAATTAATGATAGATAAATTGAAAAAATTATAAATAAATAAATGAATTTTCTTTTAATTTTAATTAGTTTCTATTTAATCAATTTCACAAATAGTTATAAATTAATCGATTCAGGTTTATCTGATCATTTAAATGAGTATCATAAATCGAGTATAGTAACAAATGGATTAAGATCTATTCATACAAATAATTTAGACGAAGTTTTGGTTTACGAAAATAAAATAAAGATTGTAAACAAATGTGTTAAAAATGGAACAATCAAATCATTTTATAGAGATTATAATTTGGAAAAAGTTAATGAAAAAATTATTGTTGCAACTACAGAATTTACATCAGATAAAATAATTCCATCATCGGAAAGTGAAATATTCTTATTTACTAAAGTCTCTAAATCAAATCAAAAGGATTTTTGTACTATTAAAACAGTTAGATATTGGAGATTATCTGATAGTGATTTATTTGTAAATAATCTATGTAATTTACTTGATAATATAATTTTAATTAAATTTGAAACAAAGATGAATAATGCAAATCCAAAACAGAAATTATTATTTTACTATAAAGATTCAATTATAAAATATTCATTAATAACTAATGATTTGCAAAAAATTGAATCAGATATATTTACTAATTTACCAAATGATTATTTATATCAAAAATTTATTTCAAATTATATAGTTGAATTTATTTATTCAAATAAAACGATTCAGTATAATTATAATACTTTAGAGTTTATTCAAGTAAATAAAATCAATACAAAATATTACAATTCAACAAATAAAGAAATTATACAAGTTGAAAATAATAATGGAACTATTATAACTGCTGCTATTTCAATTGGTTCTGTATGTTTTACAATTACTACGATTGTAATTTGTTTATTAAAAAATCAAACATTTAGGAAATATTTGATAAATAAAGGATATAAAGAAGAAAATATAAAAAATCTTGAAGTCGAAATGCAACAGATTAATTTGAATGAAATAACTAATTAGTTTGGATTAATAAAAGATATTCATTTAACTTTTTTCTACCTATTTTATTTTTCATACAAAATTCAGATTTACTTTTAGTTTTATTATTTATAAATTCATCAACAAATTGATTCGCAAGATTAGAATATTTAATTATTTTTAAATTATCTAAAGATAAAAGATCAGATTCAATCAATTCAGAATCCATTTAATTGTCTTTATTTAATTGTATTCATTGTTTTAGTTTCATTTCGATTTCCAATGATTTGTTTTGTTTCAATATGTACACTATTTATATCATTCAATTTTGGTCCGTTTCTTTTATTTTCTTTGAGTTCTTCTAATTCTAATTTGTTAAGATAAACATCATTTAATTCATCTAATTGTTTTATTTCCTTAATTTTCTCTTCATTGTCTTTTAAAAAAGAAGAAAAGGATTTTTGTCTATAATTCGATAATGGTTTGTTAGATTTAATATTATGCAAAGATAATTCAGATAATTTTTGATTAACTTTATCCATTTCACTATTATCATTATGTTTATTGGATAATTTAATAAAAGCATTTTTATATGTTTGAGCAGTTTTAAAGACTTTTATCTCTTTGATCAGCGGTTTTATAAAGTAGATGTGTTTTAGCTTGATCAGATGCATTTAAGAAAGCTACTTGTGGTATATATTTAACTAATAATTCTTTTAAATTACTATTTTCCATCTGATTAATTACACTCATTACTTTACCTAAAGTCATATCATTAAGTTTGAGAATTTCTTTTAATTCAGAATCTGTTTCAGCAAACTTTCTTAATTCATCAAACTGTTCTTTTGATGGTTTAAATAATTCTAATGCAATCATTTATATAAAGAAAAAAATTAACCATTTGACCATTTTACCATTTGTTCATTTATCGATACCAATTGACCATTCCATTTGACCAGTCCATTTAACTATTTATCGATACCATTTGACCAGTCCATTTGACCATTTATCGATACCATTTAACCATTCCGATTTATCAATTGGCCATTTGACCGTTTTTTCTTTATATAAATTAAATATGGTAATAACAAAAGAAGAGCTTATAGATTATATGGAGAATTATGACTTTATAAATAAATCAAAAGTTGAATTTGCAAAAAAATATAATATTAGTGTATCAACAGTTAATAGATATTTACAAACCTATAATATAGAACATCGAAAAAGAGGAGTTATTCATAATTTTAATAGAGATAGTTTTGGGAGATTTGTTTTTAAGGATAAAATTGATTATAAAATGGAAAATTTTACTAATCAAAATTCAAATAAAGCTGAATATAAAATGGAAACTTTTACTAGTCAAAATCCTAATAAAACAAACTGTAAATCATATGATCCTCTAGATAACTATGAAACTCATTATTCATATATATTTAAAAAATAAAAGATAAAAGATAAATTATTCATTAAACTTGTGTTTTAAACACCTTGTTGAATTCATCAAATCTAAATGGTTCTTCAAGCTTGCGCTTTTTACCTCGTGGAAATTGAGTTGATACAATTAATAGATTTTTCATATAAATTAATGATGATATGAAATCTTTGTGATAAAAATGTTCATTAAATGCTTCGCAATATTCATTATATACTATTAGACCAAATTGTATAATAAAATTATTTGCCAATATTATTTTATCTATTTTATTTGATAAATTATTTATAAAATTATCTTCTACTAACTCAACTTTATTATTGATTTCTCTCAAAGAATTTAAAAACTTTTTGAATCTTCTTTGAAATTAGAGAATTTATTAAAATCTTCACATTTTACATTTAGTATATCAGCATATAATATTTCAAATTCTCTTATTAAATTATTCATATTATTTAAATTCGAATTCATATTTTTTGTTTGATTGATTTATTTATTTTTTTGTATTGCGAAATTTATATAAATAAATTTTTTTCAAAGAAAAATTTAAATAATTTAAAGAATGAATATTCGATTGTAAATATTGCAAAAATGTTATTAATTGACCATCAACTAATTTTTTACAATTTAATAAACTTTTCATTTCTTTGTAAAACAAATTTATTTTTATAATAATGCAAACTATTAAAATTGTAACGATTATAGAATATATAATTAATGTGTAAATTGAAATAAAATTATAATCTGAATTTTCTTTTATTTGTTCCTCTATTTTTTCATCATCAATAGTTTCATTTACATCTTTACTTTCAGTATCAGATTCGTCACTATCAACAACCCAATCATCAAAATCCATAATTTATAATTAATATAATATAAATATTTTTATTTATAAATGGTTGAAAATGTAAAAGAGTCTTATCTAGAAATTGCTGAATCTATACAAATTGATGAAAGTGTAAAAAATTATAAATATGATGTCATATTTCCCCATCAGGGTTGTAAATTAAACGAATCAAATCAGATAAAAATTACAGCATCTGATAAATCTGCTTATTATCTACCTTTTGAAAGTTTTTTGACAATTAAAGGTAATTTTTCATCATTGACAGAAACAGCATTAGCACCTACAAATTTGATTACTTTAACGAATAATTCACCAATATTTTTGTTTGATTGTATAGAATATTTCTTAGGAGATACACCAATTGAAATTGTTAGAAATCCGGGTCAAGCTAGTTTAATGAAAGGATTATTGACATATCCTCATTATTTTGGTGAAAGTGGTGGTTTAAATTTCGGATGGGAATTAGATTATGATCCAGATGATCAAACAACTATTGATTTAGCCAAAAGATCAGGATTCAAAGTTAGACATTTGAAGTATAACAAAAAAGATAAATTTAATGTATCATTTATCATTCCATTAAGTCATATTTTCGGATTTTGTGAAGATTATAAAAAGATGATATTTGGTTGTAGTCATGAATTAAATTTGAATAGATGTGGAAATAAAAATTCTATTTGTAAAGGTGATAGTGCCGCACCGGATTCAAAATTTGAAATTACTTTTTTATCATGGACAATTCCTCGAATTACTCCAAATATTGATATAGATTACACTTTGTTAAAATTATTTGACAAGAAAATCTCTTTACCAATTAACTTTTTCTATAGAGATTTATATTCAATTCATGTTCCAAGTGATAGTAATAAATTTACTTGGGAATTAGGTGTAAAATCATCAACTCAGAAACCGAGATATTTTATCATTGGATTTCAAACAAATAGGAATCAAAATTATAATAATGCAGCAGTATTTGATCATTGCAATTTAATAAATATTTGTGTGTATTTAAATGCTGATAGATATCCAAATATCACAATTTTAAATGATTTTGAAAAAGGTGACTATTCGACTAGTTATTATTTAGCGAAACAATTTCGAAAAACTTTTTACAATTATAATGACTATGATAATAATTTTGCGATAAATGTTGAGGATTTTAGAAAATATTATCCATTATTTGTCATTGATACATCGAAACAAGATGATAAATTGAAACAATCTAATTCAAATGTTAGAATTGAGGCTGAATTTTTGAAAAATGTACCAGCTAATACAAATTGTTATTGTTTAATGCTAACTGATAGATTAATGAATTTAGAAAGTGATGGAAATAGTTTAAGAGTTAAATATTAACTAGATAAATAAAAATGAATTTTTATCTATCGATAAAAATTGTGGGATTTTAATTTTATTAAAATAGTGAGATTTTAATTGTATTAAAATGATTAATTTAACCAAATCCCAAAGAAACAAATTACGAAATAGTCTCAAAAATAATAAGAATATATTCTTAAAATTAAAACCATGTCAAGTAAAAGAAATACCTAAAAATCCATTTTTAAATTTGAGTAAAACTCTAAAAGGATACAGTTTACAAATTGATTCTAAAGACTTTGATTATTTTAAATCTGGTGGATTTTTACAATATGTTTTTCCGAAAGGTGGAAATTTAAACGAAAATAAATCAAATGATGAAAATAAATTAGTGAATTATTCATGTTGTGATAAATGTTATGGAAAAGGATTAATGATGGTAAAATCGAAAAGCTGACTATTTGATTACAAATTTTATGAGAATAAAAAACCATTGAGTAATATAGATATTTTGAAATTAGTTGATGAATTAAAAATAAAGAATTTTAGAGGTGTATTTATGAGAGATTCTTTACCTTTAAAACCAAATAAAATTGAATGTGGAATTGTTAATCTTGATTCAATTGAAAATAGTGGAACACATTGGGTTTGTTATTATAAAAATTTTAATAAGATTTTTTATTTTGATTCTTTTGGATTATTACCACCATTAGAGTTGCAAAAATATTTAAAAGATGAAATAATTTATTCGTCTTTTCAATTACAAGAATTTAACACAAATTATTGTGGTTATCTCTGTTTATATATTTTATTTTCTCTTTCTAATGATTCTAACTTTGAAACTTTGTCTTTTAACTTGTTTGCTAAATTTGAAAAATATTATAATTATAAATGAAAAACCTAATCATATTTAGTCTCATTAGTTTCATTTGTCCGAATTTAATTAAATCTTCAACTATTTTATCAGATCAACCAATTTATTATGACGATATAGTAATAAATAACAATTTAGTTTGGGATAAAATGGACTTGACTTGGACTATTGTAAATGCTAGTTCAAAATTGGGATATATCAATACTTTTACAGAATTAAGAAAAGCTTTTGATCAATGGGAAAAAATTTCTGATTTTAGATTTCAATTTTTAAATAGTTATGAAGTAGATATACTTATTTATTTTGTGAATATAAAACACAATTTATTCGAATTGGACATGGATTTCTCAAATCCTATGGTTTTAGCTCATGCATTTTTCCCTGAAAATGGTGATATTCACTTCAAAGATGATGCGGATTGGGATAATTATTCATTATATTCAACAGCTCTTCATGAGCTGGGTCACTCCTTGGGATTAAATCATAATAATCTCAACAATTCAATTATGTATCCAATCTTAATATCAAGAGGTGAGGATTATAATCTTACTGAAATTGATGCTAATACCTTAAAAGAAAAGTATAGACATATGCAAACTACGATTCCAACAGATATTTCAAGTACAACTATTGCTCCAAAAATTAATGAAAATCCAACAACAATTAGACCAACTGTGAAAGTAACTAGAAAAAGAATTAAATATGAAGGAATCTATCCAGAATTTAGATGCATAGAAACAACTGACTGGTGTAATGATCATTTGAATTTCACAAATATTTTTAGTATTGGTGATAAGTTGTTTTTGTATAAGAAAGATATGTTTTGGACTATTCAAAATAAATATGGAATCTATGAAATTAGCAAAGAAAAATACAATCATTTGATTTATTTTCAAGAAGATGAGCTAAAAGATGATTTTGTGAGTGTAATCAAATTGTGGAATGATTTACTTTTTTTTTATAAAGACAGACTAGTTCATAAGAAATTAATCAATTGCAATTTTACAAATGAATTGACTTTAAATAAAATTAATGATGAATTGCAAATTACTGATGTTAATGGTGTTTATTATAATATGACAGAAGATTCTTTGTATTTATTTTCAAAATCTAAACCTCTTAGCTATACGAAAATTATGAGATTTTCATCTGTTAACACTATTTTTGAAGAAAGACCAATTGGACTATGGAATTTAGAAAAATATGACTATGATCATGTATTTGAGTTTGAAAATAAAGTATTCTTTGTGAAAAAATTAAACTCTGAATTAATTACTGATTATTATGATTTTAATCATAGACTACTAGTCAAAGATATAAAATTCAAACACTATTTCTTTAAAAACGAATGCAATATGATGCCTTTAAGAAAAGAATAGGAAAATTATTTTCTGAATTTTCTTATTATATTGAATAAATATAATTAATTATTAAATACATTTTCCCGGATTCAAGAAAAATAAATTTATATTTTTTAATTATTATATTCATTTTCTAGAATTCTAGAAAAATATATTTATATTTTTTTAATTATTATATTCATTTTCCAGAATTCTAGAAAAATATATTTATATTTTTTTAATTATTATATTCATTTTCTAGAATTCTAGAAAAATATATTTATATTTTTTAATTATTATATTCATTTTCTGGGATTATAGAAAAATAAATATATAATTTTCCCGAATTCAAAAAAAATATATAAATTATATTTTATGATTGATTACCTAATTTATACAAATCAGGTATCATGTTCATGATACCCAATATATAGAAAATGTATAGAAAATAGTAGTAATTTATACAAATCAGGTATCATGTTCATGATACCCAATATATAGAAAATGTATAGAAAATAGTAGTAATTTATACAAATTAGATATCATGTTCATGATACATGGAAAATTATTATTTTATTTTTGTGAACAGTGTTAACAATTTTGGAGTTATTTTGTGAACGGTGTTAACAATTTTGGTGTAATTTTGTGAACGGTGTTAACAATTTTGGTGTAATTTTGTGAACAGTGTTAACAATTTTGGTGTAATTTTGTGAACGGTGTTAACAATTTTGGTGTAATTTTGTGAACAGTGTTAACAATTTTGGTGTAATTTTGTGAACAGTGTTAACAATTTTGGTGTAATTTTGTGAACACCGATCACAATTTTGGAGTTATTTTGTGAACGGTGTTAACAATTTTGGTGTAATTTTGTGAACAGTGTTAACAATTTTGGTGTAATTTTGTGAACAGTGTTAACAATTTTGGTGTAATTTTGTGAACGGTGTTAACAATTTTGGTGTAATTTTGTGAACATCGGTCACATTTTGGAGTAAAAATATAAATACATTTTCCAGAATTTAAGAAAAATATAAATACATTTTTCCATAATTTAAGAAAAATATAAATACATTTTTCCAGAATTTAAGAAAAATATAAATACATTTTTCCATAATTTCAAGAAAAATATAAATACATTTTTCCATAATTTAAGAAAAATATAAATACATTTTTCCAGAATTCAAGAAAAATATAAATACATTTTTCCAGAATTCAAGAAAAATAAAATTATATTTTTAATTATGGTGAAGGTCCCTCCGCTCCGCTAGATGGAGTTACTAGTCGTCGTTCTGGAAAGTTCTAGCACAGAGCGCAAGTGCGACTACACATGCGCGTCCATGCTGTTTGTCTGTGATATAGCCCTGTCTGTGAAGTTCAGTTGAGTTCTGTGAGCCAACCTGTACGTCACGTGTACCGTAATTCCATTTCATTTCGATTTTGTTTATCATGGAAAACACATCGAGTTCAGATGGTGAGTTGATCAATTATTTTTTCATCTAATTAACTAATTAATTTCATTTTTTACTAAAGATATTCCACCTAATTCAGATGGTTTGATTAGTGAAAAAATCGGGAAATTGCTCCTAAATCGATTTTAAATGATGAAATCAATACTTTAAGTGCTAAAGACAATGGTATGTTTTATGGTTAATTAATTAATAAATAATTACTTTATAATTATCTATTTTTATAGCCAACAAAGTTCTTTTTACCTGAACATATCTGGCAAAATACACTGGAATTTTTTAACAAATTATCAAACGAATTTCATTATGATGGCTATCGTAATCAAATTGTGAAGAAAATGTTTAATTATTTCGACAACAATTTTGTTAATGAATATTATACCCAAAATCTGGAGTAAGTTATAAGTTTTTAATTGTTTAATTTTTAATTAATTTTATTCAATAGTGGACAGATTATTAAACTTTTTGAAACACCAGAAAATGTTGCAAATAATACATTGAAAAACAAAAATGAATTTTTATTGACTAATCCACCTAAAGGACTTGTCGAGTATGAAGTCGATGATAAGGTTGCCGATTTTGATTATTTTTAAACCTGGTTATTCAAAATCACCAAACAATTCAAATGTTTCTGTACCCAAACGTAATTCAACTTCAACTAAACGACTAAGTAATTTAACTAAACGACTAAGTAATTCAACTAAACCCAAACCAAATTATGACCGATCTATTTCTCCAACTACAGGATCATCAGATTCTGATGAAAAAGAAAGAGAAAAAGAAAAAGATAAGCAAATGGACGACTTATCTAAAAAAGTTGATCAATTGAAGTTGAATGATACAATTGACCAATCATCTTCAATTGTTCAATCAGAAAAAGTTAAAGACGAAGAAATGCCAAATGTCGAATATTTTTATGTTCCTGGAGTTGATCAAACTACTCAAACTGATGATTCTCTTCTGAATGATTATTTCGAGTTAAGGAAAAATAAAAATTCACCAACTAAAGCAAATCTGCGGCCATCAGTAAATTTGTCACCACTTAAAGAACTAAATGGATCACAGTTGAATGAATATTTGAAAAAAAAGGTGATTGTTAACGATAAACTTCGTTTTCCAAAACGAGAAGAAATCGAAAACTTAAATTCAACAAACGAAGTAAAAGCCAAACTGGAACAAGTGAAAACGATTAGCGGAATAACAAAACTTCGTTCTGTTTATCTAACTGGTAAATTACTTACCAGATATAAAGATTTATCTTTAAAAAAAATCTTTAACTATAGAAGAAACACTAAAAGCGTGTAATATCGAAATGGATGCTTCATATGCATCTTTTCACAGAAACTTTGCCGATTTTTTGTGACGATTTGCCTAATCTTTTAAATTGTGACGTTCCTATTCGTAGTTTCAGAATAATTTATTCAAAATTCAAAGATTTTTTGAATGAAAATCCAGAAGAAAAAGAATTCTGGAAAACAGATCAACAATGTAAAATTTATCCAAACATGTAATGATCCATTATATAATTAATAAAAAATTTTTAAAATGTAATTTGTCCTAAAATTAATTGATTTTTTCGCTTAGCGAGAAAGTAGAATTGAATCACATTATTTTATTATTTATTGACTTGTGAACAATATTCACAAATAACATAGAAAACGGAATGCGTTCCTTGATTTTTAAAAATTATGAACAAAGTTCTCAAATATTTAAAAAACGGAAATGAAATGGAAAATGTATTTATATTTTTCTTAAATTATGGAAAATGTATTTATATTTTTCTTGAATTCTGGAAAAATGTATTTATATTTTTCTTAAATTATGGAAAATGTATTTATATTTTTCTTGAATTCTGGAAAAAATGTATTTATATTTTTCTTGAATTCTGGAAAAATGTATTTATATTTTTCTTGAATTCTGGAAAAAATGTATTTATATTTTTCTTAAATTCTGGAAAATGTATTTATAAATAATAAATCTTTTATTTTTCTCTATTTTTTTGGGTATCATGTTCATGATACCTTTATTTATCAATCAAATCAATTTAAAAATTAAATAGGAAGAGATAAGAAGAGGTTTGGATACTAGACTAATTTGTTTAAAATTGATTTTTTAGGTCTAGTAATTTTTTCATTCAATTTACTGTAACTTTATGGTATTTTTACTGTAATTTATTGTGTTTTATAGAATGAAAGAAGAAGGAGGAGACTCTTTAGAACTATTTTATTCTAAAAATTGATATTTACTTACCATTATCTTTGTAAAATGGGTTAATTTCTTGTATATTTGTTAATATTAATGGGATTTTGAGGTTGAAAATATTGAATATTTGAGATGTGAGGAAGAGGGAGGAAGAGGGAGGAGTAAAATCGATGATTTTTCGGATTTTGATAGATTTGGTGGTATTTTGGTGTTAATTGATGGATAAATTGATAGATTTTGGAAAATTGGTAAAATGTCTCAGAATTGAGATGTGAGGAAGAGGGAGGAGTAAAATCGATGATTTTTTCGGATTTTGATAGATTTGGTGGTATTTTGATAGATTTGGTGGTATTTTGGTGTTAATTAATGGATAAATTGATAGATTTTGGAAAATGGTAAAATGTCTCAGAAAGAAGAAAATACATACTACTAATACAACTCAACACCAAAATTTAAATACCTTCTTGTAAGTATGAAAATTACATTTTGTTACACATTTTTTTGTCAAAACTTATGTTTATTAATTGATAAATAAATTATTTAAATATCCTAAAAGTTTTCTTTTCCTTTTTTCATTTTTTCAAAGTTTGTCCATATCCTCTTAGCCTTAAAAACTCATTTTATACAAAAATTACAACACGTGTGCCTTTATATTGACAAAATTTCAATGTTGACAAAAACATGTTGACATGTTAGTTTGCTATTTGTTCGGCCAACTGTAAATGTTGATCAATTTGATAATTTTCTGTAATTTTTGTATTTGGTCGTCACTAATCGAACGGTTCAGTGGAAAAGCTCGTTAAATCATTGAGGCCATTGACACTGGCATCATTATGTTTAGTTTATGTAAATACTTATATAAGTACTTTCGAGCATTGAACGCTCCGCTGGGTAAAGTATCGAAAATATGTTGAAAGTGTCAAGTGCTTCTTTTATATTACATTCCGATTGAATGCACTTTACGGTGATTCTATTGAATGAAAAATTTAAACAATGAAACAGTGTAAATAGCAAGTGTAGGGGTAAACAAACCACTTATGATTTTATTTTATTTTTGATCAATATTAATTTAATCTAATTATAAATTTTACTGTTTATAATTGTAAGGTATTTTTAAATTGCAAAAGCTTTGAATTTTACAAAAAAAATCAAATGTTACTAATATTACCTCAGAATATATTTATTAAAAAAGTGTATTTGTTTTTTATTGTTATTTGTTTCTGATTTTTAATGACAAACATAAAGAAGATGCTCACATATGAAATGATCTTGTAGAAATGTTTAAAAGATGTTTAATAATAGAAAATTTTAAATAAAAAAAATTAATTTACCATATGAAAGCTTTTTGAAGTGATTCGATAATTGTCCAACAGATTAAACGCATATTGATCCAGCAGTCGAGGCTGTAGAAGTGATTCCATCTTTTGTGTTACAAATGCAAAAAATCAGTTGCCTATATTAACATAAATCAATATACCTTCAACAAAAATCGACTTTTCCTGTTCAGCGAAATAAAATTTTGAATTTGAAACTCAAAATAAAATTTTTGATTTTCCTTCAAGAACGCTTGATTAAACTTGACTACTTTGGAGCATTTTTTGGAATTACACAGAATAGCATCAGATCTACGTTTACGATCATTCCAATGAGAAATAGCTTCAAGGGCAAATCAACGTTTTTTACAAACAATCCCGAATAGAGAATGTTACACTGAACGGTAATGTACATACTGCACAGGGCCAAAAAAGTGGCCAGTATACTGGTCGATTAACTCAACTAAAAAACCAGTATACTGGTCGGTATTCTCTCTACTAACGGAAAGTTTTCCTGTATAAAGCACTTTCACTGGAACATCAGAACGACCAGTACGCTGGTCGATCCTGAAAGTTGACTTCTCTGAAAAGCATGAATCGACCAATATACTGGTCGATCAACTAAACGACCAGTATACTGGTCAGTTTATTCGCTGTGTGTGATGATCAGTGTCAGAAATAGACTCCAAAATCGACTGTATATTTGAGTGGGCTTACAAATGCTCACAAAGTCTGAATTGAGCCGTAAATAAGTGTGACAAACACGCGTGATTCTAACGATTTCAAATAGTTTTCGCAGATATTTCCTTTGTACAATCAATTTGTCAACAACTGACTTTTGTCTCAACAGAATGTAGCCTCAGCTCATCAGTAAAAAGATTAACTTGCAAAACATTTCATATGCCACATAGAAGACACTGAGCGGAAAGACAAACAGCCAAAAGCACACTGAAATGTGCCCAAAGGGACAGGTTTGACCATTGAGCCAGAGCATCACATAAAAAAACACATTCAACTCTATGAACATGTACCAATCATTACATAGAACAAAATGTGCTTTTCTTTTCGATGAAATGCCAAAATTTGTGCAGAATTTTCAGCACTCAAAGAGACTTTGTCAATTTGTAGAAATTTAGGACCAATCTGAACCATACGATATCGACTAGAGATGGCTTCACTGAAAAAGATCTGAAAAAAAACGAGATCGTAGATAGAAATGAACAGGCCTCATTGATAATTTGTGCAGCCACATCTGTGAGTGGCCACAATTGTTTCGGATAGATCTGATGTGTGAATATGCACGGACACTGTAGAATTGATTCTTCCGAACTCGACTCCCTTGTGGCTCTAGTAGAGTGACAGCATCTTATATTGGCCCCTAATTACTACAAAAAGTAAGTTTTAAAATTAATTTTAATTTTTAATTGTAATTGTTGGTTACTAATTGACTTATTCGATTGTACTTCACTCATTTGTAGTATTACAATATAATTTAAATATAAGTTTAATTTGTTTTTGAGTAAAAATTGTCAAACAAAATAAATGACTTTGTACAAAGTTTTGGCTTTACATTTTGAAATGTAAAGTTAAATGGAAGCTAAAGTATAAAGCAAGCAATGGCGCAATTGCAATTAAGCAAGAAAAATAATCTTTTGCCGGTGCTGTAGCGTATAACAAAACTAAACTAAATATAGCAAATCTCGAATCAATGCAGCAATAATAATAGTCTTAAATAAATATTGATATACCTAATGTATTGAAATATAATGTAATGTAATTGATTTTTCCTTTACTCGAGATAATTTCATAACTGAATCAAAATTTAGGAAGTTATTTTTAGCAGAAAAATTTATATCCAAAAATGCTATTAATGATTATTTAAGAGCAAACACAAATCAATTCCTTAAAAAAATAAAGAATTCTCGAGTCCATTATTGCGATTTGTTTGAGTAGCAAATGACGTCAGCATTTTGTCGATTGAAATGAGAATATTTTTTTGAATGTTATGTTTGGTCAAATTTGATTTCAACTTTCTACTTTTGATTTTGATTGATTTGTTAAATGTATATAACCTGTATATGAGTTTCAAACAAAGGAAATGTTTCCTTCATCACTTAATTTTACAATTTTAATTTGAATAATTTTTGCCATTTTTTCAATCTTATACATGATCAAAGATAAGCAAACACTAAAGTAGGATAACAAATAAAATATTTATCCTTTATTAAACGATCTACCGATATGGTTTAAATGCTTGTGATTGATCGTATTTTATCAATCTCAATTGAAACTTAGTGATATAGTGCAAAATAGTGATTGAACCTTACCAAATTGATCATTGATTTCTCACTGTTTCGCAGTTCAAATTACTTTTTTACTTGGGGCTATTTTGTTTTACGTTTCTCAGACTTTGGCTTACCAACCAGATCGGTACGATGAAAGTGAATATGCAGACCTTTTTGGGCAATTTAAAACCTTCATTGACATGTTTAGCAATCGGGCGCGAGATTTTCTTTTCTGTATGGGTCCAATCTGGATATCACACTGTGTTCCACCGACGCTTGTCTGTCTAGTATTACCGGTCAATGTTATTGGTGGTATTTCAGCAATTCATTGTGATGGAAAGTATCCTAAATAGTATTCTGGACGTTTGAGTGCTTAATTAAAAAATGAGTAAAACTGTACTGTCTTGAGGGACAGTTGAGCGTCAGATCAACTTGTAGATCCATATGAACGAACAAGAGGAAAATGAGACGGAAACATAACCGAGCGAACACTATTTTTATATATAATGACTCAACTGAAATTTCTCACAACACAATGCCTCTGCCAGTGAGTGAGAACTACTAGAACATTTTACTATATACTTCAATCACAAACACAGTAAACATGACTCTACGTAGCAATGCTCGTGTGTTTCGAGTTTTCGCGAGTGACTTAACCGTTTTCACCTCTGTTTTAGATATAGTTTTGTTAAAGTTATGTCCAAATTATTTCGTGGTTTAACCAACAAATTAAACATACCAAAATATTTTAACATAAAGATACCAAACAGACATTTGAATAAAAATGCTTCATCATCATCAAATTCAAATTCACATCCAATTCTAAATAAATTTCCATCAAATATGACCTTCCGTACGTGTGAATCTACAAGCGCTGCTACTAGTGATCGAAAACGTCTACTGTTGCTATTTGCCTGGATGGCTGCACAGGATCGCCATCTCGAAAAATTTCGTCAACTTTGGTTTGAACGAGGCTTTGATGTGCTGACTGTACGTACTTCTTTGATTGATTTTATGATCCCGGAGTATGGTGAACGTAAAAATTCAGAAAAATTGTTCAATGTTTTTATTGAAACTTAGGCATCAGTATCCGAAAATGATTTTTCATTCACTTTCAGTTGGAAATTTTCATTCTTTCGATTTTCTCTACAGAAGCATGGAATTAATTAAGCAAAACAACGTTCAAAAAGAAGATGCTCAACAGATTTTGGATTCTGTGAAAGGATTAGTGGTGGATTCGATTGCCTTTCCCAAAGATTATCCGCACGGACTAGGCCTAACCTACTGTCTCAACAACCGATTTGGTCAGCTACTTATATCCAGCACAATTGGAGCGTATCTCAATTTAACCAAATTCGCGCTGAAACGTTTTCAACAACTTGAACAGCACTTTAGAGTCAACAATGATAAACCAATACTGTGTCTTTTCTCAGAGACAGATGTGATTAGTGACGCAAATGGAATACGAGATGTAATCGACAAATGGAAACAGAACGGTGTGGCCCTACAAGTGAAATGTTGGGACAAGTCAGCCCATGTGATGCACTACTATGAACATCCAGTGGAATATGCCGCTAAGATTGATGCCTTTCTTTCTAAGATTAAATCAAATATTTGAAAAATTGCATACCAATCGCCATCTTGTGGTGCAGAATTGATGTTTTTTGAAGATATATCATTTTAGGTACAACGTCTTGGCAGCTTTTACCAGAAAAGTTGGTTTTCAATATTTGCTGTTTGTACTGCGATAAAATTGGACAAAATGTGGACATTCAACATGATAATCTGAATGTTTTGCATAAACAAATAACGCAATCTTAGGACATAAATGAAATAAAAGTCGCAAAAAATTGAATAAAGTCAATACAATATTCTGTTGATTAAAATGTTTAACTAATGTTTAAAAGTTTTAAAAAATTCAAATTTAATTTTCACCAAACAAAATTCGTTTTCTTCAATTCCTACAAATATGAACTTTCTCAAGTGAGTGACATTTAGAATGGAGTAGTACTGCATTCAATATCAGTACGTTAATAATTTTGTCGGAGATATGAACATTGGTTTAAAAATATATATACATTCCTTGATTGGACACCGTAATGGTCGGGTTTTATGTTATCTCAAAATGGCATATTATCACATGTCATTTTGAGTAACACCTAATAATAATCAAACGCTTGTTACTTACTCCAAGAAACGTGTACAGGATAGTACTACAATGTATCGTGTTAATTCATTGAAAATTGTGTATAATTTGTTGGTTGTACAATTTTTTATTAGTACAGTCAATCACTATTGGTGCCACATGTCTCACACACTGGGATTGCCAAAGCCAAGATGAGTTGCACATCTTTTTTTTCCACTGCGTTGCAGTATGAAATTTTGGCTTAATGTTTTAGATTAAGAGTCTGACCGGTTTGATAAACCCCAAACAGTGTTGTTGGCAGTAGAGATGTTGAAGGCACAGTGAGGTGAAAACCCCCTTTTCCTTGTCTACTAGTGGCAAATTTTGGTATAAATGGGCATGCGTTGGATTATTATCACCTAAACCTGATCAGAACACATGAATATCTTATGTTTCTTCCACTTGTTTATTCGTTTATTTGATAGCAATTTTTTTTTATTGTAAATTTAATTAATTAAAGATTTGAACACGAGAAGACAATTAGACTACTTTGGTTTTGCTTAACCTCAAACTCGAAATATTTTTACTTTTTTAATTTGTTTTCTGTGTTAGCAACGGCATGAATTTGAATTTTTATAAAACAACATTAAATCTAAACTAGTTTTTGAACCAGCCTGCGTTATGGAGCCCTCTTGCTTTCTTATTTTTAAAAGATAAATAACGCCGTTGGCGTAAAGTCGGAGCGAACGGTATAGGAAATAGAAAAAAAATTTTCTATAATAAATAGCTATTTCCCACCTACCCTCCCACTTTACCTAAGTACCAACGTTAAACGTCTACCAACTAAACTGTGCCAATTTTCAATTAGCTATTTCCCACCTACCCTCCCACTTTACTTCATTGCCAACGTTACTGGAGGTATGAACTTACGAACACCAGTTTTTTTCTGCTTTCTTGCTTCAAGCAATCAAGCTTCTTGTCAATAGCAAACTCTCTTACATACTCATTTGAATCTACTAACATAGACAACAAAACATTTTCAGGGTGTGCAAAGTACGAATTGATTTCGAATATTTTCTCTACTACTTTTTTCAAATCATCCGTCAAATTCAATGACTTGACTCGCTGAATCATTTTAAAAAAGTGAATAGACCCCTTTGTGCATTCAGATTCCCGCTTAATGTCGAACCAAGATGGAATGTAGACTGTCATTATGTATTTGGCCGCTATTTCAATTTTTTCCGGTGGGTTTGAATAAGTGATGTATAGTCGCAAAATTCGTTCTGCTAAAGTTACCCACCTTGCATGAGATAGTGGTCCAAGCTTTGGATCAGCATAACTCTCAATATCACCAGTTGAAACCAATAAAGCCAGACGATAAAGCGTCCGTTGGTCATGACTTAAATGTTTGACAATTTCATCATCGAGAGGTTGTAGGTTTGTCTTAATGATCGGGAAATCACTGACAATAGCACGGCCTTCGGCACTTTCAATCAACTTTCCGAACTCTCCAGAAAAGCCAGTTGGACTAACTGTCAACTTTTGTTTTTTCGAATTATCAGTGGGTGATTTATCTTTGAACAATTCGTTGATCAAATGGCGCAAAGGTAACTCATTAAAATGAAGCAAACAAATAAACCATTGCAATGGCCTATTTAGATTCTCTTCTAGTCTTCTGATGATGCCTGCATGTTTTCCTGTGTTGACTGCAGTTCCATCACAGAGTACAGCTTTCAAGCTTTTCAAATAGTCGATTCCACGTTCTTTGAAGAAGCGAATAAATTCATTCAAAACTCTCTCGGCTTCCTAAATAGAAAAATAGAAGAAAAGTTCATTGAATTTAGTGGATATAGTGGATCATACCTTAGGAACCTCAAGTATTTTAGATGGAATAGTCAAATGGCCGAAATATGATGAAATGCCCTTAACGATCTTAACAAGAACCATATGATTTTCTTTAATAGTCGTAGGACGATTCTTTTCATCATAACCTCTAGCTTTGTCTTTACGACTATCGAATGACATAACTTCGAGAGGATTATCATCTGTTAAAAGATTATCTTTCAAAATACTTTTCACTTTATCAATCGCCCGACGAACTTTCGATCGATCGATGACCAAAGTTTTGTTTTCATGAGTAATTAGACCCAAACAAAACAAAAGAGAATTTGCAAGTAAGGCAGCAGATTCAGGTGAAGTACGAGTTCGGACACATTCGACGGCATATTCAGTTAAATCAATCATACAGTATTTTCTTTCTTTTGTTAGTTTCATTTTTTTAGCTTCTGGCTCGTAATTCGGGTCGTTTTGGTCCTCATTTTCTCCCTCGTCGTCATCATCATCTTGAAAGGAATCACCGACCTGGTGAAGAGATCGTTTGTATGCTTCTGCTTCTTCCTGAAGTTTCTCGATCTTTTTAAGAAATCTCATTTGCGCCTCCTCTTTCTTTCTGGCTTTCTCACTAGCAATCTTATCTTCAGACCCAATCCAACGAATCCGTTCAGTTCGTTGATCGTGCAAAAAGTTAAATTCACGATCTTCCATACGATTCTGTTTGCATGTACATTTACATTTTTCATTTTCCAAGCATTTACATGTCGCAATATCAAACAATTTTGAAGCGTTCTTTCGAAAGTCACATTTCAAATTTTGAATTGCATCTGTATTTTTATGCAAACTTTTTTTTAGATCTCTTACACTTGAATGTATACTTTTCACCTTCTTTTGGATAGTAAACTTTTTGAGTCTGCCGAATATTGAAGCAGCATCGTAAATAGCTTCAACTTTATCGGCAACTTGTGAAGAAATGTTGTCCACATTTAAGTTTGGTTCGAGTAGTTGCACAAACAAAAAGTATCTCCAAACATCACCTATAGTTGGAAGCTGGCATTGAGGCAAGTCGTTCGGAGAATCGCCAAGAATTGGACATTTTGTTGTATTTCGAGTTATTCGTTTCTTGGTAGTTTTCGTTGGAGTTTTATGATTTTTCGGATTGCCCATTTTGATTAATTGGACGAAGAGTAGAATCACCAATAAATCACAAATATGACTGTTAGAAACACTAGAATTTTGCAAAGTCTCAAATCTTTTTTGGAGTAGACCTTGAAAACGCAAACAAAAACCCCATCTAACACACTCGAAGGACACAAACAGAATAAGACAAAAAAAGACATTCTAAGGTCAGCAAAGTGAACTTAATTGAAAACATAACGTTACGACAACGTCATCGAGACAAAAGGACCTTTTTAATTAGCGAAAAGTAAATACAAAACGTAAAAGTTACGTTTCACCGTAGACACCACATGGGACATCTGTTGTATTTTGCGCGTTTACACGTAATGGTCAGAGTAACACCTGGACCCACTCGTTTGGGGCATGCATGCACTGCCTAAAGTAGACATAGGGGCAGCGCGTGAGGGCGGTAGCTTCCAAAAAAAACCTGCTACAGTAGCGTTATATTCTCAACACGCCGCCCGGCTTATGACAAAAAAGACAACAAAAACAAGTATCCTTTAGACCACTGGCGGCAGGGGAAATCTTTAACCTAGAATGCTGAAAGTTGGTACACTTACTCGACACATTCCACTATAAAGTTGGTTAAAATAATTTTTTGAAAATTCCAATTGGAACACTATTTGACCAGGGCTACTGCGCATCCTCTTTGCGCACAGCGGGCGCCCGGCTCGGCGTGTGTGCTTATCTGTGTCATACAGCCACTGTTGACACTCGGTCCCTACACATTTCTTTACAAAATTCGCATTTCCGCTGTACTTTTTTTACCTTTGACCAATATGGCCCCAAAACTATACAGCACATCTACACCACCACCAGAACATTGTGTTAAATTTTTAGACTGATCCATGCAGTCGTTTTCGATGAGTCGATAGCACAAGAAATGCCATTCTCCCAAATTTTTGGGGTAGAATCGTCACTCACTATCTCTCTCACACCCTCGCTCCGCTCGGGTGTTCGTTCGTAAGTTATATTCTGTACGACACTTGTTTTATCAGATGCACCCACGGGTGCACCTGATATTAATGGGGGAAGTGATCACTCTTATAGTGTTCACTTGACCTCTTATTACCTCACAGGATACATACCCCCACTTACAGTAACCCCTCTCTTGTTACAGTAACCCGTTTGTTTGTTTGTTTATGTGGAACTGTTCGATTAGCGATCATCACATACCCCTTTTTATTTTGTTAACATTTCACACTTTTCCAGGAAACCTCACTTGTTTTATCAGGTGCCCCCCAGAGGGGCACCTGATATTCATGTGTATCTTTGTCAGTACACCCAACACACTTGTTACAGTCACACTTTATTTTGTTCACCACACAGGATACACCCTCACTTTGTTCCAGTACACCAACACCTACTCTGTATCGGGCGTCTCGAGTGTCCTTCCTTCCAGTGACGCCCGCCATTACTTTGTACTTGTTACCATTTTCCAGTAATAAACTTGGGAATGGCTACCCCAGCTACAAAGCCATAGCGGGGGATCAGCCGGGTTCCCACTCATCAGTATTACATGTATGTACCCAAAAAAGCATTCAAATTTTAAAATCTATAGTGAAAGATAGAGAACGCCATTTTGACATTAAAGTCTCAAATAATTTTAAATGATTTTTCGCTTCTCGTAGAAATAGCATTTTTAAACCAACAACAGATTTAAATATTTTTAATTTTTAATTTTAATTTTATAATTCTATTTTTTCCAAAATTCAGCATACAATAATCCAAATAATAATGCGGTGGATAGTTCAAAGATAATCTCAGAAAGTGACCGAAAGCATATTATAACTAAAGTGAGTTTGTCATAGTTTTAATTAAATTTGGATTAATATTTTATTTTATATTTAATTAAATTTCGCAGCACACGCCCCTGACCAGTGTCGTCATTCCACTATTAATGAAGAAGCGTTCAATCAATTTAAACCCACTTCCGTTGGATTATCTAATTTCACAAACGAAAATCTACTCGGCATTGGGAAATTTCAAATTTTCTGGTTTTGAACTGCGTCGAGGTGACACATCTCGACTTGTAAGAAAGTTGTTTAAATTGTTGACTAAATTTTTTTTGAATAAATGATTTAAAAAAGTTACTTTAACAAATACTATTTTTAACAATTTGCCAAATGTTTTCGAGATAATATTCTTAATTGAAGGAAATGTACAAGGCCACATTTCTATCATTGAATTGTATCTTGTGACATGTGCATTGCAAAATTGAGACAATTTGATAGACTGTGATGAATACTAAAATAAAAATAAAAATAATTATTTTTTTAAATAATTATTTTTAAACTTACAAACAGATAACACAAAAGCATGTGACCCATTCAGTGCAACCAGAAAATTCACACAGCTCGACTAGGTATAAAACATAAAATCGTACAATAAAATACGAATCAACATTTCTGCATGGAAAAGAAAAAATTTTCTATGTACCAAAAATTACTTTCGATAATTGATGAAACAATTCAAAGTATTTTTATTTCATCAAACAATAGGCCTTCAACATATATAAATTAAATTGACAATTGCAATCAAAAATCCATGTGCACATGTTTGGTGTTGGTGAAGACAACTTGAACTTGATCCAGAAAGGCCTTGATAACTTTGTTTGTGTTGTTCTCTTTTTGCATAAAGTATAAATCAAAGGCAAGCCAAATAGCGACAATGCTCATCACAGTCATTACGCCAATGTACCAGTACAAATACTTGACAAAGTATGCATCGATGTAAATGGGATCGTAAGCATTGAAAATGCTCTGTCGAGTGGTCTCTAGAAATGACAGTGAAACGCACAAGTCACAATTGTAGTTATTGAACATCAGTCCAATCACAAGCAAAAGCAAAACTGTGATCAACATAGCCAGGTAACAATAACCGTAAGGATAATACTAAAAAGAATTAAAATTTAATGTTTGAAGTCAATGCTTAATGCAAATTAACATATACTCACATGCTGATCTGTAATTGCGTCTTTGATCCACTGGAATCGACTGTCAAGGAAAGTGACTCGATCGCTATGATGGTGATTAAACACTTTAAAGAGAGCAGTCAAACTGAGCAGTGCCAAAGAAGTAATCAAAATTGACTTTTTCGCTTTAAAAAATATAAACTTGTACTTCATTTTGTGCAGTGAATTTTTATGGCAAATTTTAATGAAAAAAAAACTGAAACATTTAAGAAAGTGAAACATAACTACATACTTAAGTATTAAAGTCCTCATTCAACGTTAATAATATCACGAGATGCGACTTAAACTCTTCTTAAACAGAGCAAAACACTGATATAATTATTGACTACAATTATTGCTATATGTTTTTGTTTGTTTAGCATGTAATCTTAGCAAATACAAACAACGATGAAGATTGTAGTCCACTAAAACATTTTTGGAGTTGTTTTGTCTATTTTCAAAAAATATTCATTTTTTTCAAAAAATCTTTTTAAAATATCCGTCAATTTAGAATTTTAAAAAATAGAAATTAATTTTTCGCCTTTAAAAACATTTGTCTTTTTCAAAATATAACAAATCGCGTCTATTTTCTATTTGCCTCCACGATAGCCTCCGATCAAATTTCAGCCAGAGTTGGAGTAATAAAACTTTTTGTGTTTGGCTTTGCAATCAGTGAATCTTTTTTCAGCGAGCTGAAACATGTCTTACGAATACAATAATTAATTATAAAATGTTAGACAAAATTATGATACAGACTGTAAATTACAAGTGACACTTCACTTTAAATCTTAAAGGGGGCATTTGTTTGATTTACCATAAAATGTCTAATTCAATTCTCCTCTACATACCAAATTTAGTACGAAATTTGGTATCTGTGGTGATATTAGTGGTAAACAAAGTACTCAAGAACACTTATCAATGATGGTTGAACTTTGTACTTGTTGAGCATTGTCCAATGGTTTGGTAATTTTTAGAACAATTTTATAACGGTATAGAATCGAATCTCAGATCGGGCAACTTTTATTACTGAGTTTTTGTTTTTTTTAAATCACAAAGAATCTCGCTATTGCTCGTCTTGCAGGACATTGTATAAATAAAAGCGCTACCATATGCATATTATAATTTTCATCTTATAATTTCTACTTAGTTAATTATAGATTAATAAAAATTACGACAAATTTGTTTCTTAACAATCTTGGCACAAAGTTGAAGGTAAAGGTAAAGTTGAATTGACTTAAATATTTATACTCCAGAGACTGCTAATGGAACAAAATTAGTTTCATTGCAGTAAATAAATTCAATAGAAACTGTCAAAGTACGTTGCTTTAAATTTAATAAAGCATTTACCATTTTTATGCGTTATTCATGATAGAATTGATATCAGATGCTAGTTGCTTTTAAACTCGGACGTTATGGACCAACTGAGAATTGGCATATATTTTCGATTCGACATTTAGTTTCAGCGTATCCCATTCCATCTCATTAAAATTCGATATAAATACATGGAAATTCAAATTTCCGAATCTCATAAATGTCCTTAGATGATGGATTATTTTGATAAAAAAATCATATCACTGTTTTGAACCATATTTTGATTATTTGTAAAACTATTTTAATTTTACTATTATCCGTTTTGGTCCAAAACTTTCCGAAGAGATAGAAATATTAAAAAGATCGTCACACAAAATATCCTACGGTTTTGCTTCGGTTTTGTGTATCGTTGAGAAGTAAAGGTTAAACTCCGAGTCAATGCAGATTTTTCGCTAAAATTCAAACAATAAAATAAATAAAAAACACTTCCGAAAAATATTGACGCTAATAACAAATATATTTTTTTGTAAAATGAACTTTTAATCTTGCTGTTGCAAAAAAAATATTTGCCAAAACCAAAATTAATTTAGACTAGAGAGCGCATCAATGTTAATGCATTACTTATGTTATATTTGCATATATATCCAAATTGAGTTCAATAACAACAATTTAGCTTTTAAAATATAAATCAAAGTAGTAAGTCGTTCGCATAAATAATTGATAATGTCGGTCAAAAGGAATATTATTATATATGTATTAACAATATATTAGGTGTTATTATATGTAATGGAAGTTTTCCCCGTCAAAAAAGCGCTATTTTCTTCCATTACATATAGAAAAAATATTAGTTGAAATGTGGAAACACATTTTAGTGGAAACCAAGAACCGATAAAATTTTCCATTAGATTGCTTGGTCGATTAAACATGTCAATATGTATAAAATCAAGTTTCCTCTTGACACAGAGCTTCATTCCAAATGGAACATTCTCCAAGTAAACACATCTTATATACCTTGAATGTCCAAATCAACTTGAAATGTTATCCGACAATTGCAAAGGTGGTTGCCACATCCCAGTGTCCTGTTTCTATGGGACTGTGCTCATTCTGTTGGCCATTACTTTCTTGACCATTGTGTACTATGTAAAGGTAATCTTCACAGTCGTATATCTATCGATATACTCTACCTCTCCTTTTATGTAATACAACTGTACAACTGTCTCTCACACAATACATGACACTACACGTACATGTATCATGTTATATACACTCACACGTTCACTTGCTCCTCACTTTCGATTGGAGCTTGAACTTGAACAGTTCTCTCTCTCTCTCTCTCTCTCTCTCTCTCTCTCTCTTTTCTCTCTCTCTCTCTCTCTCTCTCTCTCTCTCTCTCTCTCTCTCTCTCTCTCTCTCTCTCTCTCTCTCTCTCTCTCTCTCTCTCTCTCTCTCTCTCACCTGTATTGTCGAGCCGTACTGCAAGGACGGGGATGGTGCCAATCGATTTGTGGACATCCTCGCATTCGAGGCCAACTCTGACAAGGTCTACATCATAGACCCGACTGTACGATGGGAAGACAACCACGATGTTGGCAAAGAAGTTAAAGAGGAGAAGCAAGCAATTTACGAGAGCTGTTACGACGACCTATGCAAGAAGTATCCGATAATCGAGAATCGTGACTGCGAGGTCATTGGATTATGGATGGGAGCGCGAGGGACTGTGAGTACCCAAATGGTCGACTTCTTCGACAGGTTCCATTTGGATAAGAAAGCATTACCCGAGTTAGCTGAGACCGTTTTGTCATGTTCAGTGCGTATGATTCACTTTCACATTTATGGCTAGACATTTTGTTTGACTTATATTTACAGTATTTACACCACTTACAGTATTCACATTGTTTTACAGTATTCATTTTTTGTAACCCTCAAATTTCATGTATGTAACTATTGTCTTATCAGATTGATTACTATGCTGTGTCGTAAGGCAACTCACTAGTTTTGTGAGCAGCTCCTTCTTTGGTTAGTTTTGAACTAATAAAGACCGTTTATCTATTCAAATAAATCACCAATCTTGATCTACTGACTCTATTTCCAACTTATCACATCGTTGGGACATTGGACCAAGTACCCAAGGTCCTATTCGTCCTACAACTACGCTCGATCAAACTCTCATCTACACAATTCACAGCACAGCAAAGAAATTGCTAAGCGCATCTGTGGCTTGTCTTCAGTAAAACATTTTTGATGTAGTGATTCGGCTGAACTTAGATGAAAATGACGAATTGAATCCAAATGAATTTTTAATGTGGCAAAACAGTGGCCACCAAGATGCAAATGAGAGACGTAAAAGCAAACATCATTATTTTACCATTGCAAGCCTCAATTGTGAAGCATTCATACAAATGACTTTATGCATTGATTGTTCTTTAATTAGTCCCGTCTACAAAATCTGTATATTTTTTTTGTCAACAATTCAAATGACAAATTCGTTTTATTGAACAAAAATATATTCCGACAAATATTTACACACATATTAAAAACGTAATGTACGAGGGGCTATCAATAAGTTCCGGGACTGCCTCTGTATTTCTAGAAAGGTTTAGTTCCAAATTACCATATTGGTATATGGTGTAGAGGGACTAGTACTGACAAGAATTATCGCGCATGCGCAGGTGTCCCCCTGTTTCCTGGAAAAGATATCCATTTTTAACCAAACTCATATTGTCTCTCATGGTCGCGGGAATTTCTATCTCGGAGATGTGTAAATATTAGAAGTTGAAAATTTTTGTGGATAATCCTCTTGGAGGCCTCTATCGAATAAGCACACAAAAAGTTCCAATTGGATCGAAACCGGAAGTTTTGGTTCCAGATGGAACTTCCGGTTTCTATCGGAACTTTATCACACTAGTAATTTGGAACATACCCTCGTATCAAATGTTGATACCTCTACCGATTGTGGTGTACGAATAGCAGTTTTTTACTTGAACGAAAAGAACGAACATAACGAAGGAGAGATTGAATGAAGTGAGTGACACTATTAATACCAATGAAAAAAAAATTTAAACTAATAAATTACACATAAACAGGGAAGTCATATTCACTTATTTGCTACACTGCCCGAAGAAAGAGTTCGCCACTTCGGCCTTTTTTGACAGGGACTTCTACTATCGATCCCCCTGAACCTAAGACCTTTGGACCAAAAACTTTTTTTATTTTTTCATTTAATGCTATGTCCTATCTTTAACAATTCGTAGCAAAAAAATTGAGGGTCAAGGTATAAGTAGGCGGTACCCTTCCTCATTCAACTCTTCTCACTCGCGTGTTAACATCAATTCGCTGAGTTTTTGTAAAACTGATTCACAACACATTTTACTCTTAAACAATGGATTTTTTTGTTTCTTATTTGTAATTTTTAAAAGAACAAGATGAATATACAATAAATATAACCAAAAAACAAACTAAAAGCCCAAAAATTTGTTTTTTGTAAAAAACAATATTTAAAGTAAGGTAACACAAAGGGGATTTTTACACGCGAGTGAGAAGAGTTGAAAGAGGAAGGGTACCGCCCATTTATACATTGACCCTCAATTTTTTGCTACGAATTGTTAAAGATAGGACATAGCATTAAATGAAAAAATAAAAAAAGTTTTTGGTCCAAAGGTCTTAGGTTCAGGGGGATCGATAGTAGAAGTCCCTGTCAAAAAAGGCCGAAGTGGCGAACTCTTTCTTCGGGCAGTGTAAGTACGAGTATCTTAGAGTGAATAGTATGAATTTTTATTGATTTACTTTAAATTCAGTTAGATAGTTATTTGTATAAAAATATTTATTTAAATGTTTGACTAATTCAAAAGCGAATTGATACTATCGTAATGTCAACAAAATTTTTACTCCAGAAAAATTATAAACAATTTTAAAATTTTAATTTCTCCAGCAATAGCTTTAATTTTACAATTGTGAAAAATCAATGAAATTCAAATGCCATATTATTTGAAAATTTATTTCCCACTTTATTTACAATTTAGATTCAAAAAGTTAAATAATTTTATTAAATATAAAACAAAGAATATTCACATGATTATAAATGATATCAACTCTGTATACAGTATACTATAAAAAAAACAAAATTTGAATTTCACGCGATGGACCGAGATGAGTTGAAAGATGGATTTAAAATTAAAAAACAGCATATAACTCAAGATTATTTTGATGAAGATTGTTACGTATTAGAAGTGTACGTTCCACAAAATGTGGGAAATCATCAAATCCAACGGCAAGGATCAATCAAATTGGCCAATTTGAGGAAACAGATCAGCATTCATGGACTGCCAAATGGTGAGTTGACTAGTTCCTACTGGGGCAATTTATTGTCGAGCGTAAGCGAAGACTAAGGCACAACATTTTCGATTCTTGTACGGGTAACTCCTCCTATATTTCTCAACCGATTTGCATCAAATTTTGCAAAAGTCTTTAGAATACCTTGCAGATGTGCCGTTTGACCTTGGTTTTTGTCAAAACTGTTTTTTAAGTATACCTGCCGAACAAATTTCAGATTGAAAAAGTCCAAGCCTGAATTCCTATTGCTGGGTCTCAATGTTCAACAATGAGTGCAACAATGGAAATAGGAAATTTGGTCACTGAGAGGATTGTGGGCGTCGGTTAGGATAGGGTTAGGTTAGGTTTAGGTGGTTAGGGAGGTGTGGGCGTCGGTTAGGATAGGGTTAGGTTGGGTTTAGGTGGTTAGGGAGGTGTGGGCGTCGGTTAGGATAGGGTTAGGTTAGGTTTAGGTGGTTAGGGAGGTGTGGGCGTCGGTTAGGATAGGGTTAGGTTAGGTTTAGGTGGTTAGGGAGGTGTGGGCGTCGGTTAGGATAGGGTTAGGTTGGGTTTGGGTGGTTAGGGAGGTGTGGGCGTCGGTTAGGATAGGGTTAGGTTAGGGTTTAGGTGATTAGGGAGGTGTGGGCGTCGGTTAGGATAGGGTTAGGTTAGGTTTAGGTGGTTAGGGAGGTGTGGGCGTCGGTTAGGATAGGGTTAGGTTAGGTTTAGGTGGTTAGGGAGGTGTGGGCGTCGGTTAGGATAGGGTTAGGTTAGGTTTAGGTGATTAGGGAGGTGTGGGCGTCGGTTAGGATAGGGTTAGGTTAGGTTTAGGTGGTTAGGGAGGTGTGGGCGTCGGTTAGGATAGGGTTAGGTTGGGTTTAGGTGGTTAGGGAGGTGTGGGCGTCGGTTAGGATAGGGTTAGGTTAGGTTTAGGTGGTTAGGGAGGTGTGGGCGTCGGTTAGGATAGGGTTAGGTTAGGTTTAGGTGGTTAGGGAGGTGTGGGCGTCGGTTAGGATAGGGTTAGGTTAGGTTTAGGTGGTTAGGGAGGTGTGGGCGTCGGTTAGGATAGGGTTAGGTTAGGTTTAGGTGGTTAGGCAGGTGTGGGCGTCGGTTAGGATAGGGTTAGGTTAGGTTTAGGTGGTTAGGGAGGTGTGGGCGTCGGTTAGGATAGGGTTAGGTTAGGTTTATGTGATTAGGGAGGTGTGGGCGTCGGTTAGGATAGGGTTAGGTTAGGTTTAGGTGGTTAGGGAGGTGTGGGCGTCGGTTAGGATAGGGTTAGGTTAGGTTTAGGTGGTTAGGCAGGTGTGGGCGTCGGTTAGGATAGGGTTAGGTTAGGTTTAGGTGGTTAGGGAGGTGTGGGCGTCGGTTAGGATAAGGTTAGGTTAGGTCTAGGTGGTTAGGCAGGTGCTAGATTTTCGCTTACACTCGACTATTCCCCAGAATTTCAATTTTGGGGACATTACTTCAAAATAATATCAATGGTTTTGAATTTGGCACCCGCAGGGCCCACTAGTTATGTCTCAGAGATTTTATTTTGTGCAACAGTTTTCTGGTTTCAACCGCAAGTTTGTTGCAATTTTTCTTGTTGGAGATAGCCTGCTGAGCAGATTGCGAGTCTGTGTTGATTATGGCCGTTTTGCCTTGTTGGAGACACCAGGTGACTGCATTCTTGATTGCTAGTAGTTCCGACTGAAACACGCTGCATTCGTCATGCAATCTAGCTTTTTCACTGTGGTAGATGGTTTGTTGTTGTTTGACAACGAATGCACAACCGGTTTGCTTCCTGTTTGTCGATTCGTTCTCCTTCTTTGATCCGTCCGTGAAGATATTGAAATGATGCGACTTTAAACAGTTTTGTTGAACATAATTCGCCCTCAAAGCAGGGTGTCCATCCTCGAGAAAGTGAGCCGGTTGTTGGTAGGTCACTTGGGGTAAGGTTTCAGGTACTATGTTGTGCCTGATGAGATAACGATTCGACCACAGTTTAAGACGCAGGTCAATATTGTATCTACTTGAAACGATAAAAAGTCTAATTGCAAATTGCAAATCATCCAGAAAAGGGTTTTGTCCACGTTAACGTTTTGTGTTACCGATGTCCATCGATAATAATGAAAATGTTCCATTTTGGCGAACAAAGAGTTTAAATTTTTAAAAATACTTATTTTTTTATTTCTTGAGGTACATTGTCACATTGTCACTTTGAGTGTTTTATGCAGTAAGAATCTGTTCACAGAAGTTGATTAATTGTACATGCAAGCATACTAATTAATTTCACTTTTTTTTGTTTTGCTAAAACAGTGAAATTAATTATCGCATTACTTCCGACTTTCAAGGTGACCGACAAGAGTTTCAAGAAGCGTTATTGATTCAGAAACATACAGTAATTAGTGCAACTTCTCGAGCATTGTAGCATTCCAAATGGGGAAATAATTAAATTCAAAATTTTGAAAATTTTACACAGAAAAATATAATCTCCAGTTTGCATATAAAAAATCACTTAACTATCACAATGAATGGCAAACTTTTTGTATCTCTCCTCTTCAGGCCAATACAGAACATCACATATTTCGTCAATTATTTCGCCTTTGTCCAACAAATCTATCTATTCAAGAATGTACAACTCGTGACACTGATCAAAGTGTTGAACACAATTGTGGCGGCCACTACTGTGCATCTGGTGTATATTTCCTTCCTGTCAGATGGCAGTCCACTTGAGAGTGCAATTCACTTTGATGCATTCTTCATTTGCATTGGCAAATCACAACTCAATTTGTTGTTTGCATTTGCTTCCACAATGTTACTGTACTACAATCACAAACTTTATGTTGAGACCAACTATCCACTGTTAAAACAGTTGCGCACTGTGATTGTGCATCTAAAGTGGCGTCCATTTTTTCTCAAATCAACATTCCAAAATCAAAATATTTGCACTCGAACCCGAAAGTGTTATTTGATTGTTCTCAATCTATTTTTGAGCATCCTTGGGTCATTTGGTAAGATGTTTATGATCTAGATTGCTTAAAATTGTTGATTGGTTTCCATTGCTCTAGAAATCCTCCTGGGCATTTCGTATATTTATTTTACCTTTATTCTCATCAATTATGGATACAATTCGATGAATCAATTGGCTACATTCGTCTGGATCGCATTTAGTCACGTGAATGGACTCGCATTGAGTTTGTTATTATGTAACTTTTGTCACTCTATTTCGAACAACATTTCTTGTACGATATCACACTTGATGATGTTTTACCAGAAAATTGGGCAGGTTTTCGCTGTTTTATGCAAAATCGTTTCAAAAAAATCGAAAAATTTCCCACTCAATCGATTTAATCGTTTCCAGAACACATTTGTGCATTCTCTTGAGTATTTCTTTGCAATCAATCGATTTCATGGAAAACTGTTTTGTGCATTCTTGGTTGCATACGTTCCCATAAACATAATGTTCACCATGTGGATCATACAGGGCAAACTTGACACTGTTGCACGATTGTTTGTTCACTTTTGGCTTGTGTACGTTTGCAATCTTCTGTTTGGCTTTCACCTTGTCTTTGCCCAGTGCAGCAAACACATTCACAGACCGACTAAATTGCTCTTCCATACGATTGTCCACAAGAAGCCCACAATACGAGCTCGAGTACAACTTGCACAATTGCTCGAAGCATTGAACACTCAAAATCGATATGGTTTCACGTATGGAGACTTTGGCTTGGTGACCTTGAATACATTTGCAAAGGTAAATATCGTAATAAACGTGTAATAAAATTTAAATTAAATACATGCTTTTTGTGCAGTTTCTCATGCTTTATGGGAAAATTTGTATGATTTCTTATAAACTGATGGACAAAAGAATCATTGAATAAATGATTTTCTAAATAAATATTTGTAATTCAAATTTTACTCAAATACACATTTGGTTTATTTAGTTTATTAAAATTTTAATTAAACTGCATTTTCAAATAAATTTTTTTAAGTATAACAATAAATTCTAATTCTAAATAATAATAAAAATATTCGTTGGCAAATTGAGACTGGCAAACATTAATTTCGTTCATGGAAAACAATTTTGACGAGAGGAACTTGTCCCCTGAAGAACCAAAATATGCATTTGATTGTCATCCTAGTGTCCTCCAACTTTAATTAATTATCTAATTTATATTTAATTTTGTGCAAGCAAGATCATTTGTAATTTATTCCTCTAACAGGGGACTGTTTGAATTAATTAATTACTTTGACGAAAGTAAATGACGTTCTTTAGCATTAAATAAAGACGATTAGTGACTCGACATCACACTTCAATTCCTGGTGGTTCGAGTCAATTCGATTCTCCAGTAGATCCAAAGATGCCGCGTGCTCGTTTTCATTGGACATCGTGAGAAGAGATGAACACGAGTAAGACAAACAGAATGAAAGAAGTCAGGCACTTCGTGTTCTAATTATGTTTGGGTCTGGGCTGCAGTGCCCGGGCAGTATTGAGTCAGAGAGCGATTCACTTTAAAGCCTTTTTATGTCACTAAAGAAATAAAAAATCACTAAAATATCACTAGACTCTTAAAATTTCACTTTGATCTAACTAACATTAAAAAAAATTTTAATGTCATTTTAAATGACTAAATATGACGTCATCGCGATCGATCGTGACTGAATTATATAAAGATTTTGCAATTGAAATTAATTAGAAAAATTATTTTCAACTCGATAAAATATATTAAATGATCAAAAACAATGTTTATTATTAAATATGCCGATTTACAATTTCAAATACATGCATTACATTATTACAATCATAAAATTGAGTACAATTCGATTGGATTTGTTGTAGAGGAATGATTTCTAATGATGATGTCGATTTTACTTTTGAGATATAATAAAGATCAGTCGAATTGTTGTCAATAGGTGAATATTTTAATCCTAAGACACAAATATCGTTGGTCCTTGAGAATTGGACAATCTTTACAATTCGGTAGAATTCGTTGTTCGCCTTGATCAAGTTGTTCGACGTTTGAATGTTGCCAGATCTATGAGAGATTGTGGTGATGATAAAGTTGGCATAGGTTAGGCGACTGTAAAACTTGGCACAATCAAATTGATCAGCAAATTGATGTAAAACTTCTTTGTCGCGATCGTTGAGAGACTCAGTCGAATGAATTTGTAATTTAACACCTCGATTAGAAATGTCTCCAAGTCTGGGAAAGACATACGATGCAAAGTTCTTAACTTCAGTAGCCAGTTTACCTTCGTAAAAAAGTCCAAAGATTGATGCAGCAACCAGAGATTTGTTCATGATTTGCTGTTGAACTGCAGTTGCTGTTTCGGTTCTACCAACATAAATGCCCATGTAGTTTTCCACGCAAAATGCAGAATTGGTGAACAAAGGCCCAAAGTTGAGAACAACATCCGGTAGATGCAACAAACAGTGGACATTGTACCGGTGCAATCTTTGAGAATAAATTTGGCCAAATTCGGTGATGAATTCATTCACAAGCTTCCGAGCCAGAGGGATATCGTTAGACACAGAAATGTTGCGCTTGTTCAAAAGGGAAAGTATCTGCGCTAGTTTTTTGAAATGATCGAAATATAATTTTGGTAAAACATCCTTTAACGTCATAAAACCGTACATGAGAAATATTTCAAAATCGAAAGCTTTCCATTTATCTTTCGAACCAAGTACAGGCATTTTTCTTATCTGATTACATGGAAACTTGATCGTTTCGAGACGAGAATTGACTAAATCCACCTGGGCAGTGGTCAGCCTTGCAGGAACTTTGTCCACTTTGCCAATCCAACTTTCGACAATGAGCTTGACGGTACCGATCAATTGGCTGTGCATGTATTCCGGCGGGGCAATTTTGTTCAAATGCACATAGTTTAGTCGGGAAAGCTCACATTTTCCTTTGATGCCAAAAGTCAGTTCTGGGTCGGCTCTAGGTTGACTTGCAATTTGCATATGTTGCCTCCATTCATCATTGGTCCGAGATCGACAGCAAGTGGTCATCGGGTAGCGAAGGGTGTTGTGCTCATTGACATATCTTGCAACAACATAGCACATATTGCACCCGTATGAAGAATTGAACTGTTTGCAATTAAGTAGATCAGCCCTCGCAGGTGCATCAGCAATTACGAGTAAGAGACGGACATAAAACTTCACGATTCTATCATTTGATAGTTTGATTTCGATTGGTTTCTTGTCGTACTCCAACAATTCATCAATTAAAGGCTTGTAAATTGATTTGTCTGGTTTTCCTTCTCCTGCATGAAGGGCCAAAAGCATTCCATTATTTTGTCGCAGGTTGAGAGGAAGTTCGTTTATAAAGGCCACAATTGGCCACAGACTTTTATTGTTGACTTGATTATAACTGGCACCGTCATAGCCGAGAGACAACGTTATTGTTTTGCTCTCAAAGTCATTGTTATCTCTTTTGACTTCTTGTTCGCGAATTTTCAGTCGTTGATATTCCAACCCATCCTTAACGTCGTGAATATTCTCCCCATCCGGAACGTGATCAAAGTCCATCTTGTCGAACATTCTTGGAATCACAAACGGGAGCCATTCGAGCAGCTTGACGGAGCAAAAAAAGCTAGCAGACTTCTTCATTGCATCAACAGGTAGTATTTTGCAGTTTGCATCGTGACAGTTTGGCGTTTCACAATAAGCAAATTCGTTCAAATCGGTGACAGCCTTGGTAATTCCACACGGACTTGGTATAGAAAAACTTTTTGACATCGGGCGTAAATGTTTTGGCTTTCTTGACAATAGTTCTGTACGAAATGTTCAATTTGACTTTTGAGATTAGATTCAAAAAGCGAGCCCAATCCGCTACTGCTGCATCAGTCATACTATGACGAGTTTGCAAAAGCAACATCATAATGTAGATTTCCTGCTCAGACAGATCTTTACTCTCGAATTGTTCCCAAAAGTCGTTGTCAGAATTTTCTTCGACAGTTGGTTCATCATACAAAGCATCAACGTCAATACATTTTTCTGGACAAGCTGGATCAATAAACGCAGTGGCCAACGAGTCATCATCGATATCCATAGGTTCCTCCGAGAAATCTCTGCCATCCAACTCCTGCTCTTGTTCACCAATATCACCGAGAAAATCCCTAAAGTTGTCTTGAAGAACCTCATTCAAAAGGCGCGCTTGTTCGAAATAAAAATCGTCCAAAGATTGATGAGCAGATCTTGAAATTATAAAAATAAAATAAAACATAAATCGAAACAAATCGAAATGAGCTGTTTTACACTTACTCTGTTCGACTGGCCGATTCCTTTGCCATCTTTCTCAGTTTATCAGTCTTTCGAACCATTTCAAAACTGTTATCAGTCACAGATTGTGCAAATTACGTTAAATGCAGCGAAAAAGAAAGCAATCGCGATTTCGAATTTCACACGTGTGTGATGAGGACTGCATGTAAACAAACTGGCGTAACATCATCTGTGAACATTCTCAAGCACACACTTTGCGCGGGAGACTCATGCGCACTCGTTACTAACAGCGTACCGTCCTCTCCACACACGCGAACAGACGAACATTTGCGCCCTTGTCCTGCTGTGTGCTGCACGTGTGTTGATGCCGCTTACTGTTATCAACCATATCCAAGTTATATCATCTTTATCCTTATCCGATTACTATGGCAGCTTCCACAGCAACCATCAAACTTATTCACGACGGTTCGGTGCAGGTCACGAGCACTTTCCAGTTAAATCCGTTCAGCAGAACTTGGGTGGATAATGTCCCAATGTGGCCCGATACTGTTGTGTGGACGAATGACGAAACTTATGGCGAACATGATTGTCGAATTCTTCACCTTTCAAGTAATCACTTTAATTTATTCTATTAATTCCACTTTTATTATTCAAATTTTTATCTCTACAGCCAAAGATGAATGCGAAAAGTTTGCCAAGTCGTATTTGGAAACTAAACTTGAAAATGCCAAACAAAAGACTGCCTCTGTTGGTGGAAATGCTTCCTCAGACGTGGTCTCGAGAATTGAGTCTTTAGAAGACAAGATTTCTAACATCGAACGATTATTGGCTCGTGTTGAACTCAAGTTGACCGTTCTTGAGGATGTTGTCGTTCCGAAACCAGTATGTTTAACTATTATTTAAATTACAATTTATTTATATTTTATATTTTATTTCAAGACTGTCAGAAAAGTTGGCACTTCCAATCTCGTTGTGCCTGTGCACTACTTAACTGAAGCAATGTCTTACGGTGTGACAAGTGGTGCTTTTATGAACGTTGCTAAAAGGCAGTTTGGATCGAGCAAACTTGAAGGGAAATCTTGGGCAAAGCTTGACAAAAACTTTCAAACGGAAATTCAAGAACTTTTGGGTTAATATTTTTTAAAATTATTATTTTTGTATATTAATTTGTTTTGTTAATAGCCTATTTTGTGCTGTTCAATTTGACCCAAGAGAAGGGAGCCAAACCGAAGCCCAGTGAATGTCATGCGACATACATAGAAATCTATAAATCATTCACAACCAAATTGATCAATGAATTATACTTGAATAAAGCAACGGCATCTGCACATATTACTACTTCAAAGAACACAATTCAGTAATGATTCTTTGAAACAAATATTAAAATTATTATATATTTTGTATTACAGAAGAAGTGCTATTTCTAAAAGTCGTGGTCCAAAAAATGGTGAATCGGTGAAACGCAATAAAAAGTCCGATGAAAAGGTCTCAGGTAATTATCAAGTTTTGCTATTTTTCTGGTTCTTAATAGATATTTTATATTTTAGATATTTTTAAAGCAGTTGACGATACCGAAATGTTCTCCGAACAAGAAGAGGCAGTTGCAATTCCTCAAGCTGGTTCTTTAGAATGAAATTTGAAAATTCACATTATCTCTGCAGACATGTTCTCAAGAATTATTCGAATTATTCGTATTATTTTAACAGTATTTTTTAAATTCTCTCTATTTCCTGTATTATCATCGATCGTTGTATTATTATAATTTACATATAATTAATAAATGTACATTTCAATTGGAAAAACAATTAACTAAATTAATTTATAAAACGAAAAGGCGACCTGAAGGAAAAGCAGCTGCCGAAAAGTTGCTTTTAGTGACTCACTAAAATGAGATAATAACTCTGTAAAAACGCACTTTTTTAGTCATTTTTTATGTCTTTTTATTTAACTAAAAAAAGTCACTAAAATGTCATTTTAGTGAGCAAAATTACCACCCGGGGATTCTCTACATATTTTTACGTATACAAGAGAATTTTATTAAATTCAACTATCAAATTCAAATTGAATTTAAGATATTTTGAAAAATATCTTACAGTGAGTCATCTTGTCTGTTGACCTAAAACCTAAAATTATTATACTTCATTAAATTAATTAAAAATTTTAATAAATCAAAAACCTTCTCAACTAGAAATCATCAAAAGGTCTCTTGTTAAGGGATGACATGGGGGACATTTTTAGTGAAAATAGTCGCCACATATTTCAGTGTATTATTGGTGGTCATGTGTTGGTACTATTTTAAATTACAATTCTGAACGGATTTTGCTTTTCAATACCAAAAATTAAAGATAAATGTATAATCTTTAAAACGAATGGACCGGAATACCTGGTATTATTCATTAAGCTTATCTTAAATGAACATCAAACTTGTGTTCTATATTTTACTTATGTTTTACCGATTTTTTAATGCAAATTTTGAATAAAGCCAAATTAAAAAGATGTGGTCCATTCGTTTTAAAGATTATACATTTATCTTTAATTTTTGGTATCGAAAAGCAAAATCCGTTCAGAATTGTAAATTAAAATGGTACCAACACATGACCACCAATAATACACTGAAATATGTGGCGACTATTTTCACTCAAAATGTCCCCCATGTCTTGCCTTAATTGCTTAAAATTGAATAATATTTTCATATTTTGAAAAAATTTCAATTTTTTTTATTTACTTTTCTCACGAACTGCTAATTAAAATTTTTATTATTGTTATAATTTATTGCATTTCTAATTTAACTTTAAAATTTGCATGAAATTTTAAATAGTAATACGGGCCGAATTATGGATTTCTAAAATAATTTTGTAGACTAAAATCATAGATTTTACTGTAACTGAGTTTTTAACTAGCGCTCAAAAATGATTGAAACTTGAATGCGCTCAGAAAGGAATAAAACTTGAATTAAACCTTTGTTTGGTTGATCTTTGATTAAAAACTCAGAGAGCCAGCAGTTCGACTACAGCGGTTTGTTTGTTCTTCTATGTTTGGACTCTATTCAATTTCGATATTAATCTTGGTGATGACGTTCTTGGGTCAAAGATAACTTTTTTGAGTTTAAGATCATGCGATTGATTTGGTTCTTTGGTTGCTCCTTGTTTTATGTCCTAATTAAAAATGAAGTCTGGATTAGAAAAATAGTCAAATTTTAACATGACCCTCCGAATCACTTAAATTTTAAATCTTAAAACTCGTTTGATCCCGTAATGTTTCAACAATTTCTTACAGAATTTCTATTCTGAAACTATCAAAATCTCCAACTCAATGTATCATATGTACTATTCATTATTCACTTGGTATGTGGAATTCCTACAATAACGAATTAATCCTCTTCTTAATACAAATTCAGTAACAACCACGATCACTTTTGTATCACTACCATTAAATCTCCCGTTTCATTTCGATTCAAAACAAGTTATCAAACCGTAACTAGTCACTGATAACGTAAGAGCACTGATAACTTAACTCTTCCATGAGATAATTCTTTTTATTTATCAGTGCGGCAATTTGAAAATTTTTAATATATTCCAGGTTTATGTTTTTTGTTGCTTCAGATGATTAAATCAAAACTGCATTCATAAAGTCACACTTACTGACTCAAATTGCTGGCTCTCTGAGTTTTTAATCAAAGATCAACCAAACAAAGGTTTAATTCAAGTTTTATCCCTTTCTGAGCGCATTCAAGTTTTATCCCTTTTTGAGCGCATTCAAGTTTTATCCCTTTCTGAGCGCATTCAAGTTTCAATCATTTTTGAGCGCTAGTTAAAAACTCAGTTACAGTAAAATCTATGATTTTAGTCTACAAGTTTTCACCATTTCCACTATAACGATTGTGTTAACTACAGTGAACATCACAAACACATTTGTAAGGTTTTTTAATAATAAGATTGTCTGGCAAGACAGGCAAAGTGCGAGACTCTTAAAAAATAAAATAGAAACTTGAACTATCAACTGAGAAACTTTTACACCGACTTTATTTGAGCCATTTGGATCACTAAAGAGGTGTATTGGGACCAATATTTTTATTTAAAATGTGCAACACATTTGTTCATCATTTTCCACATAGTGACCACAAAAAATCTTTTTTTAAACTTGGCGCTACCAGAATTGTGCGTACTGTTCAATGGCGCCCAAGTTAATTTTGACAATTCGTTTACATATGCTCACAAGTTTATCTATCCAAAATTTTTCAATTCTAGGTTGTACGGATTTCTAAGATATATCATTTGTCACCAGAATGGGCGTCATGATCCATGGCGCCCAGTTTTGGTTTGACTATTCGATTACATATACTCCCTAGTGTATGTATGCCAAATTTGGTAATTTTAGGATCTACGGTTCTCTTAGAATACATTTGTCACCAGAATGGGCGTCATGATCCATGGCGCCCAGTTTTGGTTTGACTATTCGATTACATATGCTACCAAGTATATGTGTGCTAAATATGGTAATTCTAGGGTCAATGGTTCTCTCAGAATATGGTCAAAGGTTAACAGACAGACAGACGGACACGATGGCAATAGCATAAGCTTACGACTCTAAAAGAGTCTCGCTAAAAAATCAAGTTTGTTTCTATTTCCAAGGAAGGCAAAATGTCACTATGTTCACCTACAAATGATATTGAATAGTCCCGGTGTCACTCTTTTTTTTTGTTTGGAAAACCCGTCCGGGTATCTTTATTGATTAGACTGTCAGCGAACAGGCTACAAAAATGTGTTACAGTGAATGAATTACAGTTTGAGTTAAATGATGAGATTTTGGATAATATTACAAATGTACATATGAGAATGAAATGAAAGAGATATTTTGAATGTTATGGCTGTAGGTGGTTTGAGATAATAGGTCAAATGTTCCAAGTTGGAATCTTTGTGATATTCGAAGGTGGGCTGGGACTCGTTTTAGGTTGTCACGGTATTCGTGGAGTCTATACACTATAAACTTCTTGACTTGACAGAGGCGTTCGAATTTAAGATCCGAAAAGATCCAGTGCCTCAGATTTTCAATGTTCCCCATCAGTTCGCCAGAGTTGCCTATGTTGCCATCGGATCGCATGTCTTCGAATAGTGGGCAGTGGATCATGATGTGCTGCACGGTCAGGATTGTCCATCACACCAACATAAAGGACTGTGTATTCGATTATTTTCGTCGCGTACCTTGAGCGATTCAGATATTCTCCATAGGACCCGTGTCCACTGAAGATCTGGGCAAGGAAGAAATTTGGAACAATGTACTTCTGAATTTCGGTCCAGTTAAGGAAGAATTCCTTCAAGGTTGCATTTGCGAGTACATGAAATCGAGTTGTCATTTTCTGGTTGGTGATATATTGGGCCACTTTTTTTTGGCGCTGTGCTTAGGGTATTTCTTGTAACAAGATTCTCTGTCGTCACTGGTGGTGTCACTAAAGTCTCATTTAGAGAGAGAAATTGTAAAACCTGCATATGGAATGAGTCACCATATTTGGAAAATGTCTACGGAACAAAGTTTTCAAATCGATTCGTGGACTGTGATTTTCACAGCCAATAAAGAAACACACAAAACACTAATGTATATATATTTCAAATTGGCGTTTAGCCTATTCTCTAATTTTTATATGCTTACAAACTTACAAAAATAAAAACACAATAAACTTCTTTCCCTAACCAAATATATGACACACGTCCATTATTGAGTTGAGCATAAAGTGAATCTAGAAACTACAGTCAAACGATTAATATTCTTAAACATTTCCTGAGGCTCACCTTGCTTACCATAATCAGCTTTATTGCCGATACGAGACAATAATTTCGAGATAAGAGAACCCAACTCAGACCCAATTCTGTTGATCTGTTGTCACATGATATCCAGCCAAATGTGCAGACTACATCTGGTGAGTATAGTATTGAACGTAGAGTACATTACGATATACGTTTCAATGGCAATTGCACAGAACGTTTGTCTACAAAAACAAAACATTTTAGTACCTAAAGCTATACATACAAACATTTCCACAACCAAATACATGACACACCTCGAGTATTGAGTAGAGCATAAAGTGAATCTAGAAACTACAATCAAACGATTAATAATCTTAAACATTTCCTGAGGCTCACCTTGCTTACCATAATCAGCTTTATTGCCGATACGAGACAATAATTTCGAGATAAGAGAACCCAACTCAGACCCAATTCTGTTGATCTGTTGTCACATGATATCCAGCCAAATGTGCAGAGTACATCTGGTGAGTATTGAACGTAGAGCACATTACGATATACGTTTCAATGGCAATTGCACAGAACGTTTGTCTACAAAAACAAAACATTTTAGTACCTAAAGCTATACATACAAACATTTGCACAACCAAATACATGACACACCTCGAGTATTGAGTAGAGCATAAAGTACACATAGAAACTACAATCAAACGATTAATAATCTTTAACATTTCCTAAGGCTCGTCTTGCTTACCATAATCAGCTTTATTGCCGATACGAGACAATAATTTTGATATGAGATCACACGAAAGTGAAGAAATCTACACAAATAAAAAACTGTCAACTTGTTTTGGCAAGACTCGAGCACGTTCTGATAAGTTAACAAAACACCCACACCCACACAGAAAAATAGATGTAGTTGTGGAAATTCTGATTACAAACAAAATAAGCCAACTCAGACCCAATTCTGTTGGTTTCCGAAGACAAATGAGCAATTCTGTACACAATTGTAAACATCAACAAATGTCAACACAGCACTGTATGAACTCGCTTTTTTTACTTATGAAATTGCATTGCCAACACATAGTTTATACAGTGTAAGTTGTTGCAATTACGTTTTTTGCGCAGTCCAGCGGAGATTTCTCTTATGTATTCAGAAAATAAGTAACAATTTTTGTGAATAGAGCTTTGATGGGCTTTTTGGGTGTAAAGCAGCACTTTTTAACTTTCCCTGTATTAAGGTGTTTTGCTACTGTTGTCTCTGCAACGCAAAAAAGTCGCGAAATTTTTCAGGGGGCAATTAACCACCGCCACTGAACACTACTAAAGGCACAGAAAAAGGTCTTAGTCGAGTCGTTCTAATTAAAAACTCTTAACAATTTTTATTATATTTATACAATAAAGTTTTTCTCGTACATCAGCTTTCTGTTTATTAGTATTCTAAGCATAAACAATTTTATTACATGAAGATTGCAGAATTGCAAAACCAGAATTAGTCAATGATTTGCTTCTTCATTAATTTGTATGAAATTAAACAAAATTTTGCGTACAACAAACAGAACTGTAAATTAATATTAATATTAGGATATTGTTTTTGTGAAAATTCAACAACGATACCTTTGCAAAAGTGTTTAGCGACACCAGACCAAAGTCTCCATACGTAAATCCATACCGAGTTTGAGTATTCAAGGCGACAATAGAATTTGCAATATGAACAAGAGTACGGACTGGCATCATTCGTGGTGAATCGTTCTGAATGATAACGCGAAAAAGCAGTTTACACGGCTTATGAATGAGCTTGGTGCACTGAGCAAAGATGCAATGGAACACAAACAATAGATTGACAAAGTATGCGATCCAAAAGTACATGATAACTTTCATTGTGGGTTCCAATTTGTCCTGAATTAGCCACATGGTGAGCATAATATTCACCGGTGAGTAAGCGACCAGAAAGGCACAAAATAGTTTTCCGTGAAATCGATTTACAGTAAAGAAGAACTTTAAGTTGTGCACATAATGGCGCCGAAATCGAATGTATTTCAAAGTCGGAAACTGTTTTTTCGATTTCGGTTTCAATACAATGTTAGATAAAATGGCAAACACTTGTTCCGCCTTTAGATAGAACATCAGAAGAAGTGAAACTGTGCACGAAAAGTTGATCGCAACAGAATGGGAAAAGCTTATGAATTCAAAGGTACAGAAACTGAGTAAACCAAATATCACACAACTGAGATGACTGAAGGTGATCCAAAATAATACTGTAACGATAGTTATTCTATTTTGCATCATCTCCGTACCACATTTGACGAATACCAAAATGAAATAAACAAAAGAAACAACGGTGATTATTTCTAAAGATGAATTACAAAAAAAAATATTAAAAAAATCAAAATCAATTTAAATTATCACTATCACTATATACTAATATCGCAAGCATAGTTATGCATTGCGTCATCGAACGCCCAGTAATACAGTAGAAGGCAAAAGATGGACGTGGCCAATTCATCGCCCCACAGCGCAGTGGAAGTTAAAAAAGGGAGGTAACATATTGATCGGATGTTAGTGCAGTGGAAGGCAGAAGGCCCTCCTCGTTGATGTGTGTCTTATTACATTTACACAGTGGAAGGCAGAGGCACCATAAAATCTTCTGAATACGTCAGTGTAATTTATCACATACATGCTTTGTTTACAAATGTCAGCTGTTGTGGCAATACCTCGTGCACGAATAATCGGAAATTGTTTTGAATTTCGACATTTCTTACGTTTGCTTTTGTTTCTATCTAAATGCATGTGCCAACCAAATAACCACGAACAAGTTTAATTCATCAAATTCTACCAAACTCACACAAATCTATCACGTCCTCGAAGAACGCACTTCTACTTGCAATGTTATTGGTGTGTTTGGTATGTTTGTTTCACGTTGTGGCTATTGTTATTAGCCACAAGAGTGTAACACATTGCTCAATGACCAATTGGTTTCTAGGTTCCTTTCAAAATCATCTAGATTTGTGCGTTTTGATATTACTCTGCAGTGCATGCCGAGTGAGTGTGACTGAGGGTGCTTTCCCATGCCAGCTGTAGTTAAACACGTTGGTTTGTTTTGATGCAATTGACTTGATTGTTGGTAACTCCCGATTCTGAAGTTCAGAAATACTCACCTGCTCAACCAAATTGTCTCATCGTTAAGCAAGAATAATCACTCACTTATTGCTTATTGATTTTGTTATGTGTTGCCCTTCACTGTGTTTTGCTCTTTTGTTTTGGTTTTGGTTTACCAACGAAACAACCAAGAACGTGTTATTATTATGAACCTGGATAGTTTTGTCAGTCATCTCCATCGTCAATTTACAAAATGAATTATTTTACTTTGTTGAAGTAAGTATCTTTACTAAATCTGGAATAGATCCATTTGATCTTTTGAACCTTTATGTTTTTTCTAGGGATTTTTGTTATCTTTCATTTAAGCGAAAGTGCTGGTTGACATCTAAACTATTACATCGATTCGGAATCCTTCAAAATATGTGATGTAAGTCAATTTCTCTACTTTTGGTTTCTGTCTTTTATCACATCTTCAAGCGTTCACAGATAGACGAGCCGTGGCTGCTGTAAAGTTTACAGTAAACATAAATGAACATATCGTTGACAAACACAACCAGAAGCTCAGAAACAGTACTGTCAGTTCAGCAATCTTGCACTGGTGGTCCTGGCAGGATTGTCCATAATTTCGGACATTCTATGAAAGTACCGAGTGGTCAATAGTCAAGCTGTCGTCGATATATCACCGTCCCGGATGTGTTGGTCCATCAAATAGGTGAACTGACCAAGAACTGCTCCGAAATTGTCGCAATTCCGAAAAGATTATCTTACTCATCTACCGAGAACACTTACAACATTGTTATCCGTCCTAATTAATCAGTGCATTCGGTACTTCATCGAATGACAACGGCAGTTCCCAACAATTGCTCAAAGACTTTTACGCTTTGTCATCCTACCTCAAAGTCGGCGATTTTCTACTTACATGAAAAGATTTTGTGTCACCTCAGTTTCAGAAAATAAAACAACTAAATTAATTTGCCTATTTGTGATTGAAAGAGCCATAACATTGAACGACAGAAATTATCAACTTAAAAATATTTCAAAGTTTTTCCGGATTTATAATGAATTAACCCTTTCAGTCCAAATATTTTGAGGTTTTGCAATATTTCAAGTTGTTCAACATATCAGATTTGTTTATTGATTTGTTCATATTAGGCATGACACTGAGCTAAATGAAAAATGTCAACATTATCTGCCGTGTCGGACTTAACAAGTTAAAGTATATTTTTAATCTTTACATTTGTTTGCTAATTGAATTAACAATTATTGGGTAGTATTGTCATTGTTATCCACGCCCGAAGGGCGTTTTACAGGGAAACGTGCCCGAAGGGACAAATAACTTCGTGAAAACGAAGTTATTTGAGTTTCCTTGTATAAAATTGAAATAACAAATTGAAATACTTCATTTTGTAAATTAACGAGAAAAAGATGGCGATGACTAATTAATTTCTTTACAACGAATCTCTTCAGGCTCTTGGCGTAAAGCGTTCTTTGATGTTTCTTTGATACTTGGTTTCGGTGTCAAACAAAAACAAAATGGCAAAACACATTAGAAAGGAAGACTGAAAATAAAGATAATCACATACTGATCATGTTTGATGATAGATGAGGCAAATCAGTTGAGTGATAAGATGAATAAATCTAGGGTTCTGGTTCTGGAGATGCTTGCAAATTGCAAGTTGCAATCAAGTTATTTGCATCAAAACAAACCAGCGTGTTTAACTGAAGCTGTCGTGAGAAAGCGCACTGTCATACTCGCTCGGCACTGCAGAGAAATATCAAAAAGCACAAATCTAGGTGATTTTGAAAGGAAAGGTTCTTGAGCAATGTGTTACACTCTTGTGGCCAATAACCATACAATGTAAAACAAACATACCAAACACACCAATAACATTGCAAGTAGAAGGGCGTTCTTCGAGGAGCTCAATAGATTTGGATGAGTTTGGTAGAATTTGATGAATCCAACTCCTTCGTGGTAATTTGGTTGAAACGTGCATTTAGATAAAAACAAAAACAAACGTAGGAAAAAGAGAAATTCAAAACAATTCTGAACTATTCGTGCCCGATGTGCTGCATTGCCAGAGCGAGAACAGCTGACATTTGTAAACAAAGCATGTATGTGGTAAATTACGCTGGCGTACTCAGAAGATTTTATGGTGCCTCTGCCTTTCACTGTGTAAATGTAATAAGACACGCATCAGTAAGGATGGCCTTCTGCCTTCCACTTCACTAACATCCGATCAATATGTTTCGTCCCACTTATGCCTTCCACTGTACAACTGGGCGTTCGATGACGCAAAGCATAACTAGCCTTGTGATATTAGTATATAGTGATATAAAAATATTTATTCAATTATATTTTAGCCAAATAATGATTATTTCATAATCAGTATACAATTTTGAATTCATAATTTACAAGGAAACTCAAATAACTTCGTTGTCACGAAGTTATTTGTCCCTTCGGGAACGTTTCCTTGTAAAACGCCCTTCGGGCGTGGATAAACAGTAACACAATTGGGTATGTGGGGTATTTTGAATGTTTCAAATTGAACGCATGTTAACCTAATTTGTTATGGTTTAGTTTGTGAAGATGTTGATTTGAAATTTAAGTGATATACGTATCGGTTTAGATAAAATGTTGCGATTATAAAGAAAAATTGAACAGGGAAAATGGGAGAGCTTGTGGTAACAAATTCTCATTTACATGCACATTTGACAAATGATTTGTATTATAGCAATTGGTAACATATTTGGTCTTACCTCCTGGGCCTCTTACAGTTAGTGCAATATACAATTGGTATTAATTCCTGCTCGTTCAATCACAATAAGCAAAAGTTTTATAATTTTAATATTGCATTTGATTCTACATTTTTAAACTTGTGATGCAAAATCTCATCTGGGGCAGTTAGTTCAATTAGTGGAAGTTGAGTAAGTAGGCCGTGCAGTAGATGTGCAAAAGAATAAATTAAAGAGGGTTACAGCTAGATATTGTTTTTTCATCCTGTGAAGAACAACATCATCATAAGATGAAAATAAATTTGGACGGCTGTTATCATAACAGTGCTGTAGGTATTTGCGAAATTGTCCGATACTTTCGGAATAAACAAAACCGCGAAGTGGTTCTTGGTCTGGGTTTAAAATTTAGCTAATTGATGAAGAAGGGACACATTTAATGCAGATTTGGTTTTAGGCAATTGAAACTCCCAAATAGAGATAAACTTATTGTTTTCGAGATCTGAACAAACCACCAACCTGTTGTTCACTGGTAAACATTGCAATCCTTCATAGTTATTATATTTCGGCTCAATAGCACTCGAGAATTAGGTACACAAAAAGAAGGGCAACAGAATGTGCTGAATGTTCACCAGTGCAGGATATATTGAAGAACATTGAAGTTTATGGCTCGTTTATAGACTCCAATTGTTGTCTTTGATTAGTTGGATTCAGTTTGCTGCAGTCGCCGACAACTCTTCTGACCGTAATCTCACTACAGGAAGAACATTCAATATTGAGAAAAGATATGTAGAGTACATAATGTACCAAACTTGAAGAAACATATTTTGAGCAATCCTGAACCAAAATAATAAGATGCCAGTCCTCCAGTTCGCTTAAATTCGAAACAATAAAAGACTCCAGAAAACAGCATAAAAACAAATAAGGTCTATTTTGGATTTACTAAAATATTTACTTTCACACAACAAAGTAGAAATGGGTTTGTTTTGCCATTTGGTGAGGAAGGTCTGTGTACGGTGTTTCGTTGACTTGAAACACTTGGTTTCTTAGTCAAAACAAAAGAGTAAAACACAATGAATGTCATATAAACACTTTACGAAAGCATTAGACAATAAGTCATTTATTATAAGTGAATGATTGTGCTTGATGAACGATGAGACAACAATGTGAAGCAAGCATACCAAACACACAAATATCATCACAAAGTAGATGTGCGTTCTTCGATTATGTGAATAAGATTTAGCTGAGTTTGGTACAATTTGATGAATTGAACTCGTTCGTGGTGATTTGGTTGATACATGCATTCAGATAGAAACAAAAGCAAACGTAGGAAAAGAGAAATTCATAACAATTCGAGATTATTCGTGCACTGCACGAGGTGCCTTTATTGCTAGTGCGACAACAGCTGACATATGTAAACAATGCATGCTGGCGTATTCAGAAGATTCTATTCAAATCAAAGTGTGCCTCTGCCTTTTACTGTGTAAATGTTTTAAGACACACATCAATGAGGAGGGCCTTCTGCCTTCCACTGCGCTAAAGCCCGATGAAATTGTTTCTTCCTTCTTTTGCCTTCTACAGTGCTACGGCGCGCTGAATAAGCCACGTCCATCTTTTACCTTCTACTGTATTACTGGGCATGTACCCTTACGACGCTTGTAATATTAGTATATAGTGATTTACTAACAATAACCACAGTTGTTGCCAAATTTGTCAATATCACTTTTTGGGCGATTTGTTTTTTTTTATAGATAAGTGTCCAAATTGGGAATTTCGAATGATCGTTGAAAATATTAAAGATTTCTTTGTTTTACTGTTTGAGCAGCAGCCAAAACAAGCGTTAAGCATTCTTTTAGCACGTATGTTGTACTGCTTGTTAAGCCAAAAGTAAATGAAAGGATTGTAACACACGGAACTAATGGCGAACCAATGACAAATTGTAAAACAAATCAACTTTACATGATTAAAATTTGTCTTAAAATAAATTGTTAAATAATAATTAAGAAATCTTATTTACCGGAGTAGATTCATTTGATTCGGTGAAAAATAAATCAATTATGAGAAATTTTAAAGATTTTATTGTTTTCAATTTCACTTGAATTGAACTTTAGTGCATTTTAATAAGAGAATTTAAACTCAGAAATTAAACATGTTTTAAAATTTATAATTCTCTTATATTAACTTTTAAAATTAAAAAAATGGAAAATCTTGTGACATTTCTTCATCGGCACCATCGAATCACTCGACATGAACCAAACTTTCAAGTCTACATTTTACTGCTCGTCTTATGGTCCGACACGATCCTCTCAATACTGCTCAGCTTTATTCCAGTCGATAATGCGGAGTTACTCTTGAGTTTGGGCGATTTTGCATTCTTTTTCTTCGGTAAGAATCGAATCTATTTCTACATTGCGGGCAGCTACTATCGGATGTGTGCCGCAGCAATGGTCACCACTTTCATAGGGAACAATTTCACTTGGCTCATAGAATCAAATGAAATATTCAAAAGCTTCAAAACACCACAATTATGCCGAAAATTAACACATATTCGAAAGCGCATCCAACGCATCACCTCAACAGTGGTGGCCATTCGAATTTGGATAATGATTTCGTGCTGGATAATTGGCGTCTATCTGTATCAGAGTCGTCATCCCGGAAGTAGTATTCCAATTCAATCGCATTTGTGTTTTGTCGTCTATTCAGTTACATTTACGATTGTGAATTTTTCTTTTATGATGGAACTGTATTTGTTGTGTAGGGTGTGTATTGAAATTTTTGATCAGATTAATCGAAATTTAATTAGTGGTAATAGTAAATTCATTAGTAGAAAGTCTACTCGTAACTCCAACCATATTTTCAAGAGTAACTCCAATCTTGACCTTTACTCGTAATTTCACTCGTAATTTCAACCTCAACTGCAACCTCAACTTTCCCATCTACTACTTCCACTACACACAATCCTGTCTCCTGGTCTACCATGTCATTACATACGTCCGACCAATCTACCTAATCTACTTCATCTGTAATCTAATAGTAAACATCTTCGTCGCCTATGTTGGCCTGTACGCAAACTTTAACAATCAGGCTCAAATTCTAATGTTGCTTTTTGTCGGCACCGAACTAGCCTTGATCGTCTTCTTTGCTCATGCAATTAGACGAATTGAACAAAAGTCTAATGGGAGTTTCAGAAACGATTTATCACGATTGTGTAATCAAGTATTGGTTAAATAACAACAAAATTTATCATGATGATTTTTAAATCGAAAATTCAGCGATACTTTCACTCGGTCTGGTGTACTCACATTGGCATGAGCGTGCTCGGCAAACCGATCAACTCGAGTTCGGTTATACGCATTCTAACTGTAATAATGACGCTGATGGCTTTTTGATTAGTAATTTTCATAAGAATGTGATTTCTAATAATTCAAGTTGATTTCGATATTGACATTTCGAAATATTAGCCAGAAGGCATAAACAGTGGCCCTCTCGGCCCGTTAAAAACGCGTGTAAAAAGTCCACTGTTTATGCCTCTACCTAATACATACAAAAACGTATTCATTTCACTACACTACATACATGTATAACAAACATTTTAACTAACTTCTAATTTTTTACTCACTACTTATACCATTGGTATTAGAAGATATTTATTGTTTGTTTTTAGAAAGTTGTAGAAGTAAATACATTTTTTTCAAAATTTGTCAATCGAAATTTCAATTTAACTCGAATCTGTTTGAACTTATATCATTTTAGGATTTTTGATAATTATTATTTTTTCGCGATCATATTGAATAAAGTGCTGATAATGTAGATTACCTATTTTTAAATTTATACTAATTCAAACTATCCATGTAAGTTAAGCAGATTGGTTCTACCGGAACTATCTTCAGGCTTGTTGATAGTATTCATTACTCTTCATTAGCATGACAAACAAGGTACTAATGATGTAAATTGCCTAAAGGAAAAAATTAAATGAAATTTAGTAATAAATTTAATATTTTTCTAATAAACAAACCATATTGAATGCACTCGAATCGAGACGATAGCCATTGACCAAGCGAAAGCAGCAACGAGTCAAATTGCGATTTGTGGCAATTTTTTCAATCTATAATATATTTAGGTTTTTAAATAAATGATTAATTACCGTATTTTTCCGAATATAGCCCCGCTTTTTACATTGTCAGTAATTAATTAATTTGGTTTAAAAAATTATTTATGTATAACCCGCGGGGGTTATATAGTCGGAAGAATACAGTACTCAATTTCAAACTTGTAACTAACATTTGCCAAAAATTCGCGGAGAACATTCGTGTTTAAAGTAAAACTGAAACAGCATGCAACACTTGACATTGAGTGCATAGCACTGGCAATTGTTCCGATCCACCAGGGCACACTGGAATATCACCGCAAACATCAGAAAGGCCATCTCAACGGGGAAAAAGACAAAATAAAACAGTCCTTCAATTGAGGCCTCTTTGAACAGAAACAAATTACAATAAACCGAATAGCAAATGATGATGACCGTAAAGACAAATTGCATTGTCAGGTGGGTTGACCAAAATCGATTGTACGCTCGAATCTCCGAGTACTGATAGGCCAAGTCAGAATTTATGGATCGAAATTGACGCCACAGTAGGAGAAAGCTGGTTCGGCTACGTTTCTTGTCACTGTGGAGTGTGGCTTCAAGAGTTTTCAATTTGCCATTCAAATAATTCTGCTTTACAATGATGTACTGAACCACAAAGAAAAAGTGGAAAAACATAAAAGCCATTCCTTCGTTCAAACAATGGGTTTAAAAAAATTAAAGAATAACCTACAATTTAACAGTCATTATTACCATTCATGTTATACCAAAGCATTTGGTTGTAGTACAGCAAAAAAGGTGGCCCAATCTTTCCATCCATCCGACCAGGGTCGATTGAGATAATGAAAATCAAAGTACGACACAGCCAAAATCAAACTGCCCAAGTAGACACACTTTTGAATGCGTGCATTTCGATTGCGATTTTTGATCAATTTCAACGCGTTTTCCCTGTTCCACACAGCTAGATTGACAATCAACTTCTGTTCGCTCTGGTCTTCGCTTGTGATCAGAAACATACAATGTCGCTCATCGAGCCAGCCCTGTCCACGCCAAAGATGATAATATACCACAATCAAACACGCCTGCGCCACATTGAGGATGACATCACTGTTACGCCAGAACATTCGAGGAAACATCTTGTGACCGAGCAGTTCGGGCATTGGATCATCCGGATAGTTGAAGTCATGTTGATACAACACCAAAATAGTGTCCACAAAATAGGCGACATACACCAGGAATGGTTCGAGAAAGTATTTGGAATTTGCCGATAGTGGATTACACTTGCCATACTGGAGCACTTGCTGCTTGCTGGTGAACACAAGCCCGATTGGAACATCAATGATGGAGTCAAGCGACTGATGGCATGCACGAATGTGTGTCCATATGAGATGCTTCAAATAGCGCAAACAATTCAATAGGATTGAAAGAATTCGAATAATCATATTGAGTTGCGAATTTACGAAACAAAAACCAGTCTCACTCCAGTTGTGGCCCAGTACTGGTTGGTTATATTACTTTTCTGTCTCTACTTTGCGGTTTTATGTGTTTTTTATATACAGTTTTGTGTTTATTATCATTGGATTTGACAAATTTAATGTGGCATTATTAGTCTTGACAAGCAAATAATCTCATAAAAAACTCATTTGTGCCAATTTTGTAATCGTATAATCGTAGTTAGCGAGTTATAATGTTTAGAGAGTTGACTGTATATGGCCTACATGTTGTAGATTAAGATATATATTGCAATATTGTCAATATTAAAAACATTCATTTTTTAGTAACGAGTTTTGCTTCAAGGACACCCACTCACTAATGAGCAAATTGAGTGACATTTGCTAGTTAAAATACTCGTTACAAACTCGTATACGTTTTGTGATAAATGCAGATATAAAAACACATTTATTTTAAAATGAGGATTCACAAATGAACTTTTGACATTTGAAAAAAATATTATTTTACTAGATTACTAGATATGAGGTTTGTGGATTTTTTTTCAAAATATGACTGAATGTTTTTATGACTTATGACCATTTAAAGCTAATTTGGCGAAAACAACAAAGCAATTTAATTAAAATTAATTAAAATTATACACGGAATGCTGTTATTTTCCAGTTTGAAATTAATAAAATTAGAGTAAAATACGCGAGCTGACTTTGATGGCTTTGATGTGTCAAATGTGACTTGAGATTTTCAATTTTTATTCGGCAAACACAAAAAGATTATTGAATTAAAATTTTTATGGAATTATCAGTTTCACTGTTTGGCAACTTGACTGTTGGCCTTCTTGAAACTGATCTCTTTTCTCATGCCAACCGAGAAGCACTTGTTCAATCGAAGCAAAGAAACTTGACCTGTAATCAGGGCTCGGTCAAGTCCACCAGCAATTGTGGTTGCGTCTTGAGAATGAATTAATGAATGAATATGTTCAATAATTCTAGAATCTAAACAACAGCCAAAAAAATAATTAGTAAAAGTTTAGGTTAATATTTTTGTATATTTAAAATATTTAGCCCACAAAAAAATCTACTTTGCTTGTCATCAAGTAGGATCGATGGAAGTTTTTGGACTTATCTTCGGGTCAAGAGGAGCCATTAACCCAACCACCTTCAACTTGTTGACACAACTTGGCATGTCAAGGTCACGGATCGGCTCGATCATTGGTTTAGTCGCCCGTGAATCACTCACTATCTACAGGGTCTTCCACTGGGAGGATTCTGTTCAAACTGCCTAAGGGCAGTTGTATTCAACTCTCGTTTATTTTATTAATAAATTGATTGAGATCTAAATTGATGATTCCTATCAGATTGTTACTTTGATCACATTTAAGTACAATTGTTTTATTTCATATAAAAACGGGTTCGAATCAAGTGCAATTTCTTGGTACAAAATGAATAAATTTAGCAAAATTTAACTTCAAAACAGAAATCGATTCCAACTCAAAACTAAACGAATCCATGTTGCAGAACTTTCAAAAGAGTTGCTTTAAAAATTGCTTAATTATTTAAGATTATTGATCTGTTTTAGCATTTAAAAACTCATAGAATAAAGTGAAATTTTCATTTTAATTTTGAATGCGGATATGAATATAACTTCTTAAAAAATGCACTTATTTTTACACAACCCGATCCAAAAAAATGGGCTCAATTTTTATATCACTACTCCGCACTCTACTTTCATCTTTCTCACTAAAATATTTTCCCGACTATTTCACCATCTCTGAAGAGATCTACCAATTCCACAATCTTCGGCTAACGATAAAATATTTTCTGCCCATAATACTTTTGGTCGTCGAATCGCTTCATTTACTCTATTTTATCATCACATCTCCTCTATCCACACGTGATTCGATACTTCAGAACAATTTCTCGGCCATTCTTTATCAGAACAATCTTCTGAGCATTATATATGCTCCGTTGGGTCTACTTTCGGCCTTCTTTTACTATCAACTCTATTTCAACATTAACTATCCTGTGACTCAGGTGCTGTATGATGTTATGTTTGAGAGTAGATGTTATCTCTTTGCATTCAGCACCTTGATGGGTAAACCAGTTTGTGAATTTGTTAGGAAGTTTTGTTTAAGACTTTCGAGAAATTTGCAAACTTTTTTGATTATTTGTCGTAAGTATTTTGTATTATTTCCATATAAAAGTATTGTCTGATTATACTTAATAATAGATCTAAACGCGATCTATTTTCACTTTTTCGTAATGAGCGACCAAATTGAACGAGAAGGCTTTATCTTTGAATCAACTTCACAGTACATTTTCTATCTGATGAACGCTTTCTTTTTTCATCAGTTGATTTTCAATTTTGTCTCCATTACTATCCTGATGGCTTCAATTGGCAACATTGGTTTTGCGATCGAAATTGTAATGTTCAAACAGGCAAATCAAATTCTGTTGAATGCAACCAAAGGAAACTTTTGGACAAACTTTTCGCTCAATTTGGGCACAAAGTTTACGATTTTTTATCGATGAAAGCAGTTGGTTTGGAAAGCCTTTTACACTGTTGTTTATTGTCAATTTCCCCTTGAACGCCTATCTCAACATGTTTCTGTTGACCAAAACTGACTTGAATACAATCACTCGAATCCTAGGGTGTTGCCTCTCATTTGGTCAATTGATTTGCATATTTGGCTTTCATCTAGCATTTTCAAACTTTGCCAAATTGATTCATACACCAGCAAAGCCATTGCTTCACTCAATAACGCAACTCAACTTAATGGGAAATGTTCGTGACCGAATTCGATTGGCAAACAGTGTTTCGGCGCTGCACACTTTCAATCGATATGGCAAGACTTACGGACCTGGACTGAGCCTCATTACGCTCAGTACTTTTGTCAAAGTAACGTATTTTTTATTGTTTGTAAATGAATTTTATTTAATAACTATTTTTTGGCAAATTTTCAGTGTGCAATGTTGTATGCAAAGTTTACAATGATTTCGTATAAAATGAATCGTAAAAATGTTTAAAACCTGGTCATCATGATCGAAACCCCCAAAAGAAATTTAATCTTAAACGGATCTTTAAGCCTTGAACGCAGTTTATTCCAGATTTAACGATTATTCATAATTATTAATTATTGTCGAGCGTAAGCGAAGACTAAGGCACAACATTTTCGATTCTTGTGAATGTAACTCCTCCTACATTTCTTAACCGATTTGCATCAAACTTTACCAAAGTTCTTAGAATACCATCTAGATGTGCTGTTCAACCTTGGTTTTTGCGAAAAATGTTTTTTAGGTATACCTGCCGAACAAATCTCTGATTGAAAATGTCTCAGCTTGAGGCCCCATTGTTGGGTCACATGTCCAACAATGAGTCCCGCAACGAGTGCAACAATGAAAATATGAAATTTGGTCATAGAGAAGAACGGGTTAGGTTTGTTTTAGGTGGTTAGGTGGGTGTGGGCGTCGGTTAGGATAGGGTTAGGTTAGGTTTAGGTGGTTAGGTGGGTGTGGGCGTGGGTTAGGATAGGGTTAGGTTAGGTTTAGGTGGTTAGGTGGGTGTGGGCGTCGGTTAGGATAGGGTTAGGTTAGGTTTAGGTGGTTAGGTGGGTGTGGGCGTCGGTTAGGATAGGGTTAGGTTAGGTTTAGGTGGTTAGGTGGGTGTTTTTTGCTTACACTCGACTTTTCCCCATAATGCCAATTTTGGGGACATTACTTTCAAAATACATTCATATGCTTCAAATTTAGCACCCGCAGGGCCCACTATTATGAATTAAATACCAAAAGAAGCAAGAACACTAATGAACAGATTCAGTACAGTCAAAAGACATTTTCTTACTCGAGCACAAACATTTTGATTTTTGAATTTGGATCTTATAAAGAAAAAATGCCAATCTTTACGGACAATAACACTTTCAAGTAAGCCCAAAAGTAAATAGTTTTGCTTGAGAAAAACTTTCTGATTAAAAATACAAAATCATTACCGAGTCAAAGGCGGCCATCAAGTTGGCTTTTGGTTTATCAAGTAGAAGAAAAAATATATCAAAGTGAAGTGCACATTCTATAATATTGCCTGGAGGCCAGAATGAGAGATACACAAAGTGTAACCCACTGAATATCAGAATTAGGTTTACCACTTGAATTGTGGCTGCAAGCTTGGCGTTCTTGAACAGCAAAATTTGTTCTGCCAAGAAGAAATAGTCCACAAAATAATGGATACCTTTGAATGGCTTAAATATCATCGATAAGATTAGTTTTCGTTTCATTTTGCACAAAATTTTCCGTTTTATATATAATAAATTTGCTACATATTAGAGAAATGTTTTGTGTTGGTCTCAGTAAGACTGTGAGTTTGTTAATTTTCAATATGAGCTTAAAGTCACCGCTCTATTCCACATAATAAAATTAATTTTCTAAATTAAATTATAAAGTTATAATTTACTTTTTGTCACGAATTAAATTAATTTTTTTAAATTAATTTTTTATTGATTCACTTTTTTAATTTAAAACGGAAACAAGAATTTAAAAAATTTAATTTACAATTTAACTTGAAGTTTCCTCCATGATGGCAGAATTACAGAGAAATTATTAATTGGTCAATGTTTTTTTTATTATTAAATTGTATAAAGTCAAGCAAAATTTTTGCATTAACTAGCTAATACAAGTTTAATTGTAAATTAATATAAATACTCGTATTAGTAGATATTATATCGTATTGTTTTGCTAAAACTTTTAATGATATACAATAAGATTGTCTGGCAAGCCAGGCAAATAGGGAGACTCTTAAAAAATCACTTTATTCGTCAATTTTCACCTAGATTACAAAAATTTTTATTGTCGCAACCATAAAAGACGTCATGACTAATGACGCCCAGTTTTGGTTTTACTACCTAGTATATATACGCATGGCGCCCATTTTTTCTGAAAATTCAATTAGGTGAACTCCAAAGTGTATATATGTCAAGTTTGACAGTTCTAAGGTTTACGGTTCTAAGGTTTACGGTTCTCTCAGAATATGGCCAAAGGTTAACAGACAGACGGACGGATACGATGGCAATAGCATAAGACTCCTAAAAGAGTCTCGCTAAAAAGTGTTCAATAATTAAAAAAGTTTTAATTAAGCTCGTTAAAAAATTATTGTCCCAAAATGACTACAACAAATTGAACAATTCTAACAACACATGTTCAATCGAACTTTTATCGACTTCGTGTGCGATCAGTTCACGGAATATTCCACTTGTGGGCTCCAAGCCATTCAGGACACACATCAGCGAGCTGACGATTATGCGCAAGTTTTTGATTTGTTTTTCAAATGCATATTATGTGATTTATCCAATTATAAGTTTAATGCAATTTTTTCTTTAATGTTTAACGTCCTTTAACACAATTTGATTATTGATATATAAATTACAAGGAAACTCAAATAACTTCGTTTTCACGAAGTTATTTGTCCCTTCGGGCACGTTTCCTTGTAAAACGCTCTTCGGGCGTGGATAACAATGACAATACTACCCAATAATTGTTAATTCAATTAGCAAACAAATGTAAAGATTAAAAATATACTTTAACTTGTTAAGTCCGACACGGCAGATAATGTTGACATTTTTCATTTAGCTCAGTGTCATGCCTAATATGAACAAATCAATAAACAAATCTGATATGTTGAACAACTTGAAATATTGCAAAACCTCAAAATATTTGGACTGAAAGGGTTAATTCATTATAAATCCGGAAAAACTTTGAAATATTTTTAAGTTGATAATTTCTGTCGTTCAATGTTATGGCTCTTTCAATCACAAATAGGCAAATTAATTTAGTTGTTTTATTTTCTGAAACTGAGGTGACACAAAATCTTTTCATGTAAGTAGAAAATCGCCGACTTTGAGGTAGGATGACAAAGCGTAAAAGTCTTTGAGCAATTGTTGGGAACTGCCGTTGTCATTCGATGAAGTACCGAATGCACTGATTAATTAGGACGGATAACAATGTTGTAAGTGTTCTCGGTAGATGAGTAAGATAATCTTTTCGGAATTGCGACAATTTCGGAGCAGTTCTTGGTCAGTTCACCTATTTGATGGACCAACACATCCGGGACGGTGATATATCGACGACAGCTTGACTATTGACCCCTCGGTACTTTCATAGAATGTCCGAAATTATGGACAATCTGTAAATGCTCTTGCATCCACAGTCGGCATACCTATCGATAGCCTCCCCCTTTTACTGTTACACTGTATCTGTCTCTCATGAGTGGCATCGCACTGCGTGCGCATGTCCCTCTATCTCTTGTACTCGATCAGCTCACTCGCTCACTCACTTTCGGTTTGAGTCTGAGTCCAACTGGTTGTCTTTCTCGACTCTCAATAAATCTTCTTTCATCCCAAATTCGTCTACCAATCATTCGAATTACTCGTTAAACGATCGGATTGTCACCCGATGGTCCTATTCCGTTTACATTGGCGCTGGTCTTCCGGTTTTACGAACTTAATCGGTCAAGATTCCCCCACTGGTGGTCGAAAGTCCGTTCTGTCAATCTTTTGAACGAAATTCCACCAATTTTACTCTGTTTTGTGTTCCGCTCGCGCAAGACATTGAACAATCTCGCTCTCGTCCTATCTCTCGAGTCAAGACGATCTCTTCGTGGTCATCTTGCTCATTCCTGCTCACTCCTGTTCCATCCGTTGGTGTGGCAGTCCTTTCCGTCACCTGTACCTCTTTGGTGGTCCGTGACTATTGGCTCAATCAGAATTTGACTTGTCTCACCATTGAGCTTGTCTTTCGCACTTGTGGCTCCGATGGTCCGCCGTGCTTTTGCTGCCTTCCCGAAGTTAGACCGTGTGTCTCCTTCTCTTTCAAGCCTTGTAAGTAACAATTCTGTTTTTCTCGCTTGCATTTTGCGCCGCGTTTTGGGTTATTTTGCCTCTTTCGACTGCCTTTGCTTTTGGCCTCGATTAGATAGCATTTGCCCTTTTGTCCTTCTTTGCTCTTGCAGTTGGACATTCGCTCGCTTGGTTGGCCGCTGCCGCGTTTTTCGTTGTAACTCGTGCGTTTGTTTACAACTAAAACAGGTAAACATCCTGATTGGTGATCGCATTGTCGTCTATGAGTGTTTATAGTTAACGCGCGATTCACATTGCCATTTTGTGCTCGTTCTATCTCTTCTCTCGACATAGACTTGCATTTTGTTTACTTTTCCTTTCCTGCTTCTTGCAACATGGATGGATAGTAACGATAAGGACGACGACGACGATTTCAGCACACCTAAGAAGGAGATCGATAAATCGATTGTGCCTGACGACACTGGCCTCGATCTCGATTTTTCTTCTATACTCAATTTTAGTCAAAACATTACAGTCACACAACATAGTGTTACATATACACCACTTGGCGCCAAATCTGCCACCGAACTAGTTCAACCTCGTTCGGCTACTACGCACGCGTGTGACTTGTTTGACGCTAGAACAGACGACAAAGGCAACGCGCCTGAGCAGTCACCTCCTGCTCCTCTTCTGTCTGATAGTGGTACAGTGGCTTCTTCTGCCCCCACATCAGTTGGTCTGTCTTCTGCTGGCCAGTCTTCTGGTACTACAGCAAACACTACTACCACTGCTAGTGTTAATTCACCTATTACTTCTACACAAACCTCTACGCCACCCGGCACTCCCATCACCTCGCATACATTCACAATGGCAACTCGCGATGACGATTTGATGTCATTGATTAGAAAATGTCCTTTCCCCAAATTTGAGGGTTTGATTGACGAGAATGCTAAAAAATTCTTAACCAACTACAAAAACTATGCAAGGGCCGCTGCGTGGAACGAGGAGAACTGCTTTAAGTATTTTGTTTGTGTTTTGGGTGACAATGTAGTGGACTGGTACAATGAATACGATGCCGCACGTGGCTCTCCTCGCACGTATGAGGCTGCCGATCTGGCGCAGTTGTACACTGATTTCCTGAATCAGTGGGGCAACACGGCCGACATGCAGTACATGAGCAACAAATTCGCTTCTGCGACTCGTAAAAAGAACGAACGCATTGATGCGTACTTGGATAGGCTGAAAACAATGCTCGATATCGCTGAATCGGGCTCGTCTCAGGCTACTAAGATTTCTCTCGCTTGTGGGAAACTTGAGCCTGGCCTTGTCAACCGCATTCGCCAATCCACGATGGTTACATACAAAGATTTTCAACGCGCGGCCGTTATGGCCGAGACTGATCAGCAATACATGCGCAGTCAGGCGCTTGAAGCCATAAGGCCCAATAACGGCAATGGCGGCGGTAATCGTTCGAGACATAACAACAATAATTTCTCAAACAATAATAACAATAACCGTCGTTTCAATGGTAACCATAATAATAATAACGGTTCAAATAACCGCAATAATAACGGCGGTAATAATGGTGGTTATGGTAATAATAACAATAACCGTGGAAATGGTTCCAATAACCGCTCCAATGGTTCAAATAACCAGAACTACCAGAATCGTTCAGGTAATCAACAGAATTCTGGCAACCAGAGCCGCTCGAACTCCAATTCTGGTTCGGGTGGCAATTCTTCTGGTGGCAATTCTAGTTCCTCCTCTCACAATAACAGTGGTAATAGTAGAGGTGGTAACAATTCTGGTAATAATTCCAATAACAATCGTGGTAATTCTAATAACAACAACAATAACCGTCACAATTCGAACAACCAACAAACTGGTGTTCGCCGTACAATCAACACGATCCATCAGACAATCAACAAAACCGGCACTCGCCGGTGGATCGACGTTCGCGTCAATGGTCAGTGGGTCGAAGCAACTTTGGACTCGGCTGCAGACAATACTGTCATGGACAAGTCATTGATCTCTGAGTTGGGCCTAAAGCTTCGGCCTGATCTGATGCTACCTTTGTGTGGCCCTGACCACAAGCCTTTGGCTATTGTTGGCGCTGCTAATATTGACATGATCGTTGCCAATCGTGTTCCATTCAATTTGACGGTTCAGATTCTTGAGAACTCGGTGCACAAATTCTTGTTGGGCATTGACTTCCTTGATCATGTGGTTTGTGATTTTCCTGGTCAGAGGCTTTCAATTCCGGCTACGGCCCCCCTCTGTCGGTTTCACTCATGCTAATGCTGCAACCACAATTGGCCCTCACGGACGCGTGGACATTGAAATTCACACGTCAAAGCGTTTGGCCAAGAAAACCGATCAGGCATTCGTGTACACTCCTGACTCGGTTTACAACAAGAACAAATGTATAATTCAAAACACATTGGTTAAAACTAATCCACAACAAGCGCCGGTGATCAGTGTGATCAATCTTTCGGATTCTTCTGTTGAAATCGCGAAAGGACAAATTGTGGGTTATGCTGAGGAGATTCCTCCTGAACGGATCACCCCCTTCTCGTGGGCCTTATCCGACGAGGACATTACCTGTCCTCCCGTTCGTATGCCTGATAGGGTGCCCTCTCCGGCGCACCCTACTGGGCCTTTGCCCACAATTGAGCCTCCACCACCGCCGCAACCTTTGCTTCCAATGGTTTCTATCAGTGCCATTTCAGATGCGAACACTAGTGCCAAAACTATCGCCACATTCGCTCCGGTCGAAGATGTGCAGACCTTGGAGGACGAGGATCCAGATGATTTAGAGACATATCGCTCTCTTGATGACTCTGATACTCGTGTGGTTGATTTTCAAGGCACTCCAATTCGAATCGGCCTCGATTTGAATGATGATGAGCAGAAGGTGATTATCGATATTCTCGAGCGTCACGCTGATGCCTTGTCTGCATCTGATGGTCGCCTTGGTCACACCAAAAACATCGAGTATGCTCTGACTATTGACCCTTCGGTCAAGCCAGTCAAGCACGGCCCGGCCCGCATGGCCATCGACAAGTCCCAGGCCGTTGACAAGGAAATGTCGGCGCTCGAGGCTAAAGGTCTGGTAGAACCCAGCAATTCCAACTGGTGTTCCAGAATAGTAATGATTACTAATCGGGACAATACCAAACGAATTTGTCTGGACTATCGCAATGTCAACAAGGCCATTATCCCGGATGCTTATCCGTCGCCCGACGCCACGATGTGCATGCGCGCTCTGAAAGACGGTGTCTTCTTTTCACAAATCGATTTGAATAGTGCGTTCCATCAGGTCCCTCTGGCCAAGGAGTCGCGGTATATTACTGCCTTTGCAACCCCTTCGGGTAAATTGCTGCAATGGACCGTAATCCCTTTCGGTCTTAACGACTCGGGTACTGGTTTTACTCGGGCCGTTGACTTGTTCCTTTCTGATTTGAAGTGGATCGAAATGGTCAGTTATTGTGACGATTTTATCGTCTTCGGTCGCAGTTTTGAGGAGCATAATGCCCGTTTGGACCGGTTCCTTGGTCGCCTTTGTGAGAACAATGTCACGGTCAAACTTTCGAAGTGCACTTTTGCTTCTAAAAGTATTGTTTTTCTTGGTTATTCGGTCTCTGCAAAAGGCATCAAACCAGCCGACTCGCTGGTGGCCAAAATTCGTGGCTTACAACCTCCGTCTAAAACCGACGAGGTTAGGTCCATTCTTGGTCTTATGTCTTATGTCCGAAAACATGTGCCTCATTTTGCCAGTGAGGTAGCCATACTTACGGCACTTACCAAGAAACATGTGGTTTTTCATTGGACTGAGCAACATCAATTGGCCTTTGAAAAGATGAAAAAATTAATTTGTTCTCGTCCCATCATTGGTCATTTTCAAACTGATGCCGAGACACGCGTTTATAGTGATGCAAGTTCTGTCGGTATTGGCGGCTGCCTTACCCAAGTTCAGGACGATGTCGAAAGACCAATCGGTTACTTTTCGCGTGCCTTGACTAATGTTCAGACTCGCTACCCAATTTTCGATTTAGAAACACTTAGCGCAGTTGAAACTATTAAGTTTTTCTCGGACTTGCTCTCCCCAAGCAAGCCTTTTGTACTTTTCACCGACAATAAGGCACTTTCTTACATGAAAAGTCAGCCAAAACCATGTCCTCGCATTGCTAGGCAATTGGAGGCACTCAATCGTTACAGAATGACCGTACAACATTTGTCTTCTGCTGAAAACTTCTTTGCTGATTTTGCTAGTCGTTATCCAGACAATCGACCCGAATTCAAACAGGTGTCTTCAGTCAATGCTATTCTCGCGGTCAACCCTTCTGACCCTCTCGCCTTGCTTCTTGCAAAACAGGCACGTGACCCATTCTGTAAGGAGGTCATGGAGAATTTGCATGACCGCAAATACAAAAGTTATGAAATTCTTGATACCGGTGTACTTTCCCGTAAAGTCGGAAACGGTTACCGCACAGTGATCCCTTTGGTCATGCGCGACGAACTTTTGTTTAACACACACAAAGCTGTTTGCGGTGGTCACCTGAGTTTTCGCAAATTGTATCCCATTTTGACAGGCAAATACTTTTGGCCATCTATTCATGAGGATACTAAAAAGTTTTTCACTACTTGCTACGAATGCCAAATCAACAAGAAACTTCCTACACCTAACCCTGGTAACTTACAGCACATTGAAGCTACAGCTCCTATGGAACTGGTTGCTATCGACCACATCGGGCCCTTGATAAAATCTTCCTCACGCTGCAAGTATATTGTTACTTTGACTTGTGGTTACTCGAAATTTGCTATTGCCAAGGCATGCGTTGACACTAGCGCTAAAAATGTCGCTAAATTTCTTTTCGAGGATTTGATCTGCCCTTACTGTGCTGTGCCTCAGCGTTTGTTGCACGATAAGTCAAAATCTTTTATCAACAATATAATAGCTGAATTGTGCAGACTATTTGCTATCAAACAGGTAACAACCAGTGGTTACCAACCCAGCACTAACATCGTAGAACGATACAATGGTACACTAGTTAACATGTTGCGCAACTACGCAAATGAAAACCAAACAAATTGGGCAACCAAATTGGTTCCCTTGTGTTACGCGTATAATGCTTCTGTCCACGCAACCACCGGCGTCACTCCTTGCGAACTTTTCTTTGGTCGCAAGGCAGTTCTGCCTCCGGATGTGAATTTGCGTGTTGACTACCGCAACGTTACTATTGTGGACAATCTAGAATTGATCCATGAGATGGTCAAACGCAATCAAAACAAACGTGACGCTATAAACAAAAGATACTTTGACAAACATCATACAGTTCCGGACTTTAAAGTCGGTGATGAGGTACTTGTTTTTGACAAAACTGTTGCGCCTAGCCACTACAACAAGTTGGCGGCCAAATATCTCGGCCCTTTTAAGGTTAAAGAGGTTTTAGGCCCTGCCTTAATGCGCATTGATGATTCTAAATCGTCAACAGTGAATATTTCAAAATTGAAACATTTCTATCGAGCGCCCGGCGAGACAAGACGTAACACTAAAGCGAAACGTACTTTGTCTTCGATTTCTTCTGGTTATTTGAATTCGAACATGTTCTTCTTCTGTTGTGTACTGGCCCTTATGGTGCCCGTGCTTTCACTTGATGAGGTCGACCCAGTCCTATGGAAGCAGTCCACCCACCTACCAACTGTGGGTGAAACTGACACAACTCTCATTGTGAAACTATTGGATACGTGTGCTTTTCGCGATCCACACGGTGCCCCTGGCCTGAACGCCTATTGCCGCACTCTGTTTTCAAAACACATTGTGCCACTTCTTAAACGTCACTGCGATTCCGTTGACCAACCAATCCACCTTCCAGTTCGTTCTCGTCCAAAACGTCAACTACCTCTTGCATCTATTGTGACTGGTGTAACGTCTCTGGCCTACTCAACTTATCTTAGTTTTAAGGACCACAACAATGTGGATGCTCTGCGTGCTCAGATTCTGCATCATGATGGTAAGATTGATACTGAAATGGCAGCCTCTTTTACTCAGATGGCGGCTATTTCTAAGATTTTATTGAAGCATCAAGACCACCTGGCCTTGCTCGCTTCCGAAGTACATTCAGGTTTACGGAATCAATCTATCCACGATCGTTACTTTATGCGCGCAGAGGAGTCTTTTAAATTCATCGCTCACGATTTAGAATTATTTTTAATTTCTTACAATAGTTCAAAAAGATTCGATGACCATTTTGACTCATTGTTTCGTGACGCACAAATTTGTACTGATTGTCCAAGATCGCTGTGGTCTGTCATCGACCGATGTCATTTCAATCCGACAGAGCGTTTGCTTACTTTGCGTTTTTGGACTAAAAAGACTTCACAAACTAAGTCCATTCTCGAAGCGGTACCTTTTAACCTGGTTAAACCGCATGGCGACAAATATTGTTTCTTGAAGTATACCGGCCCTAGATTTGTGATCGACGACTCTGTCAGTCATTGTCCAAACGTGATCTCCTTCAACCCGATCACTGAGGCCGAAGAATATATCACTTCGGACCGGCCTATTCAATGCAAATCGCACGTGGACCAAAAATCTCTTTGGTCTGTCCACTCGTGCAAATCGGCTTCGGACACTGCCGCCGAAGAACTTTATCAGGTCGTGGCATCAAATGCTTACCGCGTAGTTCACTGTTCCGTCTTGAACATTACGATTAAGGGCGTCCCTACTCCTTGTGACGGTCGCGTGTTCAAACTGGCACGCTCGATCTCCTTTTCTATCGGCGATCTACCCTTCCCAGCATCTAATGTCACTAAGAAAATGGAACTTAATGTGAATATGGATCAATCTGGCATTATCAACAGCCAATTGTTCCCTCATCACCAGTCGGGCATCCTTCCATCGGAGAGCCATCGACAGATCGAAGCTATTTTGCATGAATCACACAAGTGGCGCTCAGTCACGTTTTCGGACATCTTCGTTAACGATGCTCCACACTACATTGCGTACGTTTGCCTTTCGCTCGCTTTGGCACTGGCGGTGGCCTTTGCCACTTTCTGGTTTCGAAAATCGCGCGTTAGGTCCAACCTGGGTGATCTCCCCCTGGTTGATTTACGGCCTTCGAGTCGATCGGCATCACACTTATCGCCTTTCCCCTCTCCTCGAGGCCATTTATCGGATGATCCTGCTGCCTACTGGCATATTTCTAACGCCAGCCAAGGTGGCCACGATCTAAATTGAGGTTCCAAACATTTCATCGGCACGCTCTTTCATCTAACCCTATGATTGCGTTATCGTGCCCTTTGTTTGGGTTTTATTCGGTCGATACGTCGTCCGTTTTCATCTTTACCCATCGTGTGCGGCTTGTCATTTCCCTCATAGGTTTCATCGTTTGGCAAACTTTCTCATCGAACCGACTTCCAATTTTGGTTGTCGGCACCACAGAGGTATACATCCTAATCCTACAAACTTTTCCATATTAGGTCTTCGAGACCTTTGGTCACATCTTCAAGCCGCCGCAGTTTTCTTCATGCTAACTGTGGTTTCCGTCCTTCGGTGGTCGTGAGAAAGCTTCTTTTGTTTTCATCCTTTGGTCTCGGCCCTCTTTGGACTCGAGCCTGGCCATCGAAGGCGGCCTTTCGATTAGTTTGTTTTCGATCTTTTCATTATCTCTATCTATCGGGTTTGCCTATGATCCATACCTCTTAATCCCTTGCCCACACCTTCATCCTTTCCAATTTAGTATATTAAGTCCAATACCAGACCTCAATCTTCACTCCAATTTGCATCACCAACCTGCCTTGTCGTTTTATCGTTCTATTCTGCCTTCACGATGTCCAACTCACAGCCGCCATCTCCAACTTTGTCTTCTGGCTCTGATGTCCAATTCATCGAACAAGTTTTGGACTTGAGTGCTTCTGCACTCATCGATGCGATCCCGTCTTCCCCTGGGGCCATGGTTTCGCCTCCTGCTGTCCCGAACTTGCAGGATGTATCGATGTCAGATGATGAGTCTCGGATGGCCATCGACTTTCAGGCTCCCGGCCCATCACGGACCGAGCCACTGATGCCACCCGCGCAACTTCCGGATGATGTCGTGACGCTCCGAGCAATGACCGGCTCTTTTGACTCCACTATGCGGGATTCCCCTTCCGCATTCGGTTCGACATCTACAGGAAGTGCAGGAAACGGACGTATAATTTGGACTCCTGTTGGCACTTCGGCACCCGATGCCGGAGAGTTCTGTGGCCCAACAAGCCAATCCACGCCGAGCCCAACTTACTCGGCTATGTTTCAACAAGAAGTACTCGAGCAGGTGCGTTCACCATCGCCTCCCCCACCTCCGAGGGTGGTTCGATCTCCATCTCCCCCACTACCGGTTCAGCCGCCTCGTGTCATCGCCATTCCGCGACGTTACAACCGAAATCAAGGCAACCAACCCGCACAACGGGGATTCATGCCTCGACAAATTCTGCTGAACCGGCAGATGCATTATGGCACGCGTTTGGCCGAAATAGCTTATACGGTTGCAAATTTATGGCGCGTGGCTACAACTCCCGAAGCCATCGCAGGCTTGTCACGGCCCGACCTCGTCGCCCGTCGTGACCATATTGTTGGAATGGCTACTGAGGTGCGCAACATGCGTCAAAATATCGGGCGCGTTTTTACGGCCCACGAAACAGCCACCATGGTCCGCCTGGAGATGATGGCCCTCCAATTCCACGAGTTTGCACAAACTCATGGGACTGGTCATCCCATCGCTCGCTTCTTACCGAGCGAAATTCACTTTGACAACCCAACTATGTTTACAAATTGGGATGCACCAGCCCGCGACCCAGCTCACCTTCGTCTCAACGCGGCCGGCCAACGCTTCCATCGCAACCGCCACCTCTGAAATCGCCTTCTGGTTTGGACACACATGAGTTGGTAATAGGTTCTTCTTTCCACATTAGGGCTCCAACTCATTTTAGTTTACATTTTTTTTGTACACACCTGTTTTGGATGTCCTTATGACATTTCCAATTCTTTTTCTTTTCTCTACAATTTTGATTTTATTTTATTTTCAATTTTAAATTTTCAAAATTATACTTTGTAACTTTTGTAACTTTAAAATTAATGTTACCCGGGGAGAGTGTAAATGCTCTGGCATATCCAGTCGGCATACCTAACGGTAGCCTCCCCCTTTTACTGTTACACTGTATCTGTCTCTCATGAGTGGCATCGCACTGCGTGCGCATGTCCCTCTCTCTCTTGTACTCGATCAGCTCACTCGCTCACTCACTTTCGGTTTGAGTCTGAGTGCAACTGGTTGTCTTTCTCGACTCTCAATAAATCTTCTTTCATCCCAAATTCGTCTACCAATCATTCGAATTACTCGTTAAACGATCGGATTGTCACCCGATGGTCCTATTCCGTTTACAAATCCTGCCAGGACCACCAGTGCAAGATTGCTGAACTGACAGTACTGTTTCTGAGCTTCTGGTTGTGTTTGTCAACGATATGTTCATTTATGTTTACTGTAAACTTTACAGCAGCCACGGCTCGTCTATCTGTGAACGCTTGAAGATGTGATAAAAGACAGAAACCAAAAGTAGAGAAATTGACTTACATCACATATTTTGAAGGATTCCGAATCGATGTAATAGTTTAGATGTCAACCAGCACTTTCGCTTAAATGAAAGATAACAAAAATCCCTAGAAAAAACATAAAGGTTCAAAAGATCAAATGGATCTATTCCAGATTTAGTAAAGATACTTACTTCAACAAAGTAAAATAATTCATTTTGTAAATTGACGATGGAGATGACTGACAAAACTATCCAGGTTCATAATAATAACACGTTCTTGGTTGTTTCGTTGGTAAACCAAAACCAAAACAAAAGAGCAAAACACAGTGAAGGGCAACACATAACAAAATCAATAAGCAATAAGTGAGTGATTATTCTTGCTTAACGATGAGACAATTTGGTTGAGCAGGTGAGTATTTCTGAACTTCAGAATCGGGAGTTACCAACAATCAAGTCAATTGCATCAAAACAAACCAACGTGTTTAACTACAGCTGGCATGGGAAAGCACCCTCAGTCACACTCACTCGGCATGCACTGCAGAGTAATATCAAAACGCACAAATCTAGATGATTTTGAAAGGAACCTAGAAACCAATTGGTCATTGAGCAATGTGTTACACTCTTGTGGCTAATAACAATAGCCACAACGTGAAACAAACATACCAAACACACCAATAACATTGCAAGTAGAAGTGCGTTCTTCGAGGACGTGATAGATTTGTGTGAGTTTGGTAGAATTTGATGAATTAAACTTGTTCGTGGTTATTTGGTTGGCACATGCATTTAGATAGAAACAAAAGCAAACGTAAGAAATGTCGAAATTCAAAACAATTTCCGATTATTCGTGCACGAGGTATTGCCACAACAGCTGACATTTGTAAACAAAGCATGTATGTGATAAATTACACTGACGTATTCAGAAGATTTTATGGTGCCTCTGCCTTCCACTGTGTAAATGTAATAAGACACACATCAACGAGGAGGGCCTTCTGCCTTCCACTGCACTAACATCCGATCAATATGTTACCTCCCTTTTTTTAACTTCCACTGCGCTGTGGGGCGATGAATTGGCCACGTCCATCTTTTGCCTTCTACTGTATTACTGGGCGTTCGATGACGCAATGCATAACTATGCTTGCGATATTAGTATATAGTGATTGTGGCAAAATGACAAAATGAAACTAGACTTAGAACCAAACCCACAACCAATCATATTAGGACCGATCAATGGAAAATCAATTCAAAAAACACAAAATATAAAATAAAAGTTTTAAAAAGTTGTTTTATTATGTTGTTAACATGGTAAAAAAAATTAGCAAATTATCTATTTTATTCAAATTCATATTTGCATAAAAATATAAATGCTGTCAGAAAAAATCAATTTTCTCAAATAAAATGGTAATTGGTTGAATCTCTCTCAATTATACTGGTCAAGGCACTATTTGGCATGGTCTACCTGGCATATGTCGTATATATTACCGCACCGTAAGCAGTGTAGCATTGTACTCGTACTGCACTGTATAGAGACCTTTGTATGCAGTGTACGTGTATGGTGTGTACCCTGATAAGTTCAATAATACTCAATTCTTACCATTAAGCATTATTTAAACAATGTTAACTGTAGATAATAGATCACTGACAGTGAGTTTGTGTTCGGTCTTCTTAAACATATGAAAATTAAAATAATTTTTTGATGAACTAGCCTAGTCTTATATAATATACTCAGACATAAATCTAGAACTTTCGAGTAGAATTTTTTAAAAAATTTCTAGAAAGATCTATCAGTATTTTTTACTTTACCAACATTTTTTCCTGTTAAGCCTAGAACTAACTAGAAGGAACATTCTTCCATTGTATATTAACTTTAAGAACATTCGAGAACAAAAACAAAAGGAAAATACAAGAACAAAAAAAGAAACGTTCAAGAACTTTCGCGAATTTCAATTTTACTATATAAGTGCCTGTCTCTCAGCTCAGTTTGTTAACTTTTTCTAATGAATAGACTTAACAACAAACTCAAACCAGTGAGTGCTAACAATGCTTTGTGTCTTGTAAACTGTGTGTTGCACATCATCAATTTTGTGTGGTGAACCATTCTACTAATGGATGGTCAACATCATCTCTTCAATGTGATCAATAAGTAAGTTCTCAAAATATGACTATTATTAATTAAGGCAGGACCCGATGAAATTTTGGCAAAATATGACATTATGTTTTAGTCTTTTAAAAAATATTATTTAAAATTCTAATTTACATAGAATACGAAAAAAAACTCAACTTTAAGTTGAAAAATAATAAAAAATTAAAAGCTTAAAAAATTACGCCCGTTTATGTCTCACTCCGACCGAATCTTATAGTTGACTTTTCTTAATTTACAATTGTTAGTTAAAAAATTTGATTTTTTTGAAAATCTAAATCTTAAATCTAAATCTTGGTCGATTCTGTCAAATGAGGGGCGTAAATTGTAGAGAATTTAATTAACTAAAAAGTGAGTTGATTAGTTTTGATGGATTTTACTCTATGTTTTCGAAATTAATAGAAATATAGCAAAAATTTGTAATTTTTTCTTTTAAATCGTCCCAGTTTAAAAATTTCAACAATTAAGCCAAAACTTTCCTGTTCAATTTTAAGTTCTTTTAATTATCTTTAATTTTTGCCCACGTTTGTCAAAATCGGTTCAGAAAGGTGGTCAAAACGTGTCTTCAAAAAAGATAAATAAACCCTGTCAAAACGCCATCTTTCTCATTTGAGCAAAAATCCATAGTGTCTCCCCTTAATTTTTTTACTTTTTGTGCCACAAGTTTAATCTGTTGACTCTTTTCAATCTAATGTTCAATCTGCTAATTATCTTTTTTAAACACTCTTAAAACGTTTTCTGATTATAGAAAAAAAAATTTGCTACGTATTTAGCTCAAAGCGTACTGACTCATTCACTCTCACTTGTTTCGTTGGTTGGTCGTTTTGCTTTGAAAATTAATTAACTTTGTACGTTTATTTTATCACACCAACAATCTTTCCAAATGTACGAATTGTTTGCTTAGAATAATCCTGAGTTGAGCACAATTTTTTAGTTCTTACTCCAAATTTGTGTCAATAGAAAGATATAGCAGATTCGATGTGAGATTTGTTACGGTTTAAGCAACTTATAAAATATATTATTTATATATGTATTAAAGTAAGCTTGAAAAACTTTGTGAGGGGCGGTGACAAACATTTACTCTGAAAGTAGGTAACCACCCAAAGGGCGAACCTTTTCAGAGCTAACTTACTGACTTTTTAACTGCAAGGTTTGGGCTGAGTTGTTTTTATTATATCAAACAAACAAATAATTATTTTGCAATGTTTTTTATGTTTCTTTATAAATAAAAAAAACTGTGACTATACGTGGTTTTGTTTTTTTCTTTAGTGTTCTTTTGAGTGATTTATTCATTTTTAAATCAAATTGAATTTTATATTAAATAGCGCTTTTTCAAACAGTAATTTTTAAATTGTTAAAAAATAAAAGTAACTATGAACTTAGCATTCTGTAAAATGATACGTGTGATAAATGTGTTTTGTAAGCTGGTTCAGCTTTCTTAAGCGCTAATTTGTGATGTAGATTTGATTTTATGAGGCTCGAATGCCATTCGCGACATTGTTAGTGACGACGATAGTTCGTTGTGAATGAAAAGAAGTATTTCAGTTTGTTGATCTCATTGTGTCTCTTGTTGGAAAGTTGATTGAATTCTAGTGCATACGAGTCATATGCCTACTGATTGTGTGTTAATTAAACAACTTTACAATTTTAACAATTTCTTGTTTGTGTATTTCAAGGAGTAGCATTTTAAAAGTACAATATTTTTTCTGGTGCTGGGTTACTCTATTTGCTTGTATTAGATTAAGGTTTGGTATTTGGTAAGGTATTTGATTGGAATTTTTGTAACATTAGAACATTGTAATATTTTTTGGCTTTTGGGTTTTCAAGACTTAATTTGTCGTTTTCTTTTTAAGTATTTTGAGTATATTTTCCCAGATCGAATTTTTTAATTATCAAAGGAATTGTCAAATTGGTTTACACTGTAAATTGTATTTCTTTGAAAACGGCTATAATACAGCATATAGTATATAGAATTTCAAAAAATACTATATTTTTCGAAATCTTTAATTTACTTTTCAGCAATGATGTGCTGTAAGGGAGCTCAAAAAGGACTCGATAGAGCCACCCTGGAACAAAAATTCAAAAAAATTTGATTTCCTTTTGATCGAATATATTATGATAAGATCCAACTGCCCATTCTAGTAAAATTTCTTTCTAAAAAATTGTAGAATATTCACATATACCAAATTGTTGATTAGATCCAACTGTTCATTTAGTGAGAGTTTCCCAGTCTTAAAATGATTCTATTTAATTAATTTGGAGAATATAACTGTGCTGCGAGCCCCCTACGAGTAGAAAAGGTTTAGCGAGCCCCCTAATAATTTTTCAAGGCGAGGCCCCTGACCCAAAATTACTAGCACATTTTAAGTTTAAAGCTATTGTTTTAAAAATGAGCGTTCTTATAAACAGTTCTTATAGCCGCTAAAAGCCGCAGTCCTGTTGATTAGTGCTCATATATTCGAATATGGAGAATTTTTTTGTTTGTTATAAAATTAAAAAAAACAATTTTATCCCGGTTTATGAGTTTATAATATAATCGTTACTTTCATGAGCATGCTCAACTTAATTTTGAGAAATTTTTGCTAAAAACAATCAATAACATACAAACAAAACCAAAAAATAATGTTGCAACATTTTTTATTTATTTATTTGTCAATTTTACTACGAGACAAATGTACTAAATTTCTAATTCTACATTTTCTGCATACTACGTATTCTACTATCATGGTGTTAAATAGGACTTCGGTAAAGTCTATTCTATTGTTACCATGGTATGTAGCTCACAAGAGCTAGTAAAGTCCAAAAATGCGCAAGGTGTTTTTGCTTTTGGACAAATAATTGTGCAGCAGTGTGCCCAAATCGCACTCCGCCACGAACAGTCTGCCCATAATACAATTGATTTCGCTTGACTTCTGTTCACCTTCAAGTTGTTCCATCAACTTCATCAAGTTCGATGCCTTGGCTCGAATCACACGCTGCTCTGCAACAGGCTCACGTCTAATTTGCATTTGCTGCACCACAGAATCGGCCTTGTTCAAGACAGCCTTGCCAATGTCGAGCAAATGGCGCTTCTTGTCGTGCACTGGCTTTGCATGAACTAAAGAAATTTTAATTAGAAAATCAATTTTAAATATTTTATTATAATAACAGTGTTGTATGTTATACTTTGCAAAGCACAAATCAGCACGATCATAGTTAGACGAAATTTCATGTTGAAAATATACGCGATTGGATTTTTTTCAATAAATTACAATTTACAAATTACAGTTACAAGTTCTGTCAAGTGAGACCCACATAGGCTTCATACAGCAATGAATTTATACTTTTCGATTGTTCCATAGAATGACCCTATATGGACAGTCAACATGCACATACAATTCATTGGTCGACTGCCCACTTTGGCATTATCTTCAATTGCTATATGTCCATTTGGAACTGTCATTTTCAATGACGCACCTTTTTTTACTATTATCTACGAAATACGGTAAATTTAACCACATTGGTCAAACAAAACACAATTTTGTTTCAATAAAGAAAATATTGAGAAACTTCCAAAAAATTTTATCCGAGCAAATAATTAGTTTTTTAAGTATATTCAATATTGCAATAAATTCAGATAACGCGAGTAACAGTGACTTCTAAAATTTTGGATTTTTTGAAATTTTTTTTGAAAAGTTTTACAAAGATCAAATAGTCTTTCGTTGATATTATTCTGCTTTTGTGAGTAAACTGATTAATTTTTTTATTGTGAGTGCTGAGGTATATCAAGTTTTTACGCTTCTACAATAAAATTTGTTTTCTTCACTGTTACGTACGTGCTTTCAATCAATCGGTTTGTTGATGATGAATCATCGCTTTGTCTGAGTTTGCTTGCCACATTGAGTACTGATTACACTAGGAATATCTTGTAGACTTAGTCCGGTAATGTCGCTTTTATCAACAATGGTGTTATCTTTCTTATGGTATCAAATGAATTTAAGTCTTTGATGCAATAGTTTGACGTACCGTTTGTACAACAGACAGTCGGCAATTTGGTTGTTCTTGTGTTTTTTAAAAAGTCGTTTTGCAATTTGAGCATACATTTGACATTTGGAAATTGGTTTGAATTTTTTATATGCACTGCATTAACATTATATTTGCTGTTCCAAGTGGAGAAGGTGGTCGCTCATATGCGCTCGCTCATACTTAGTATGACTCATACTGTATGAGTCATACTCATGAAAGATGATGAAATCCTGTTTTGACTGAAAATACTTGTACCGTGCAATCTCGAAATGAGGTGGATGGGTGATTTGGTGGTTATTGACTAACCCGAATGTGTTGAATTTAACAGTGATGTCCGTTTTGGGATAAAAGCAGCCTGAAACCAAAGATGGTTTTGGAAAAAGTGGTTTTTTATTTGATGGTTATTGACTAACCTGAACGTGGTAAATCCAGTAATTGTTATGGTTTTTGGATTAGCACAGCATAGAAACCAAAATGGCGGACGGTGATTTTGGGAATCTGTGCATATTGATTAACCCAAATAGTGATTAAGGATTCTATCCCAAATGGTGGCTCGGCTTCTATCTTTTAAATGGTGGGTCGGGTTCATATTCATGATTACAACTACTATTACTGTTACTCAAAATGTGCGAACTTGTTTTCGGCATCTTGTTAGCAGACTCATCAGTATTGTGGCAAGGGACTTGCTTCATTTGTTTATTGCAATACAAAGTTGAATGGTTTGATGAAATTGTATCATGCTACAATCGTATGTCAATAATTGGTTGTTTTTCATTTGTACAATATTTCTATTTGACAGTTTCACAACAGCAGGATTCATCATGTTTACTGAGGGGCAAAAATGTCACAAATGTTTTGTTTTTTTGACATTTTGTTGTTTATAATAAAACAAAAGTGCACTAAAGTCCTTATATATTTATTTACTTTTGAAAATGATTCTGAATGAAAGGATGGAACGCCTTTTTGACGTGTATTAAACAAAAATTTGACTATTATAAAGTAAACAATATTCCATTCTGCATTCCATTGTAGTGCAACTACTACGATATTACAATTAGTTGAATGTTTATAACAAAAAACTTACGTTTTGAAGAATAGTTGAAAATTACATTTCAACATGTTGTATATGGTTTTAATTGTGAGAATGAGCGGAGTGGCATAAAGTGGAGATATGCTTATCAATACAGAGTCTAATCTTTATTCAACAGTGGATCACTACTAGTTGTTGGCACACTTTCTGACCCATTCTGAAGTTTATTTTCATAATCTGTTTTCAATTGTTTGGATGTGTTTAACTTGGCTCCCATAAAAGTGCTCTCACAGAACAGCCACTCAAGCCATTCATTGGCGCAGTTGATGAATTTGTGTCGCGGATGACCGTTTGTTTGTCGTTCCACACCGACGGTTGATAGCGCCCGACGAACAGAGCCACGCGCACTGACACACACATTTGCATTGTACAGATTCTTCACCAGTTTGGTGTTCACCTGATTGGGCGTCACAGTTTGAATGACAATGCCATCTTCAGCATACTCGTAGGCAAGACTTTTACCCAGGCAATTCATATATGCCTTTGCTGCAAAATTGGAATCACATTATTTTACATTATTATTATTATACTCAAAAATACAATACACTCACAAGCACAATAAGTGGAAAACAACGGTAGTGCAGTTGAGCCAACATGACAGGAAATATTAATGATGACTCCTTTAGCCGGATTCACACACTGGGGTAGTTCCTGTTTTTTCATGATTCTCAACACAATTTGTGACATCATTGTCACGGAAACAATGTTGGTGTTTATCAGCTCAAAGTGAAAACCATCTCGACAGTTTGCAAAATAAATTGGAATGTGATTGGCCATTCCAACGTTGTTCACCAGAACGTGAATTGATCCAGGCAGGCATTCCAGTTTGTCCTTGATGTCATCGTATATATCAGTTCGGCAAAAGTCTACAGCCATCATTTCAATCTAAAAAGTAAAAAGTAAATAGTAAAAAGTAAAAATTAATGCTTGATCATATACCTTTTACACTGAGGATACTGTGCCTGAATTTCAGCAGCCACTCGTATCAACTTGTCCTCTGTCCGACTAAGCAGCATCAGATTGTAGCCCTTCTCAGCCAACTGTCGAGCATATTCGAGTCCAATGCCATCACTGGCGCCGGTAACCACTGCATAATCGTGCTCGCCCGGTTTCAGTATTCGCTTTGAGACACACGAGCAATTGTTTCGTAGCCATTTGAGGCTAAATTTCGCCGGTTTATACACAAACAGATAGCCGAGTGTTAGAAAACCGGCAATTTCGAGTACACTTGGATTGGTCAAGTTGATGAATTGCATTTTAAAATTGGAGAGTTGGTTTTGACGTACCAAAAAGGGTCTACGCAGTAGGCAAACTGACACACTAATAACCGAAATAACCTGTACACCACAACAAACCGACTCAATCGTTTGTTTTTTGTGACTAGTTAGCATGACCAAAAAACTGAAAGTATATATCCGAAAGAGGTCATACATTAAGTAAGTTATACAATTCTTTTAGAAATCCAATTCAGATATGCTTAGAAATTTCTGATCACATTTTGAGTGAGAAAAGTATACTGGAACCTACTTGAACCATATATAGCAATTTTCTTCTGCTATATAAATATTATTTTTTAATTTTTAACTTTGTCACTAGATGGCACAACAGTTTAAATAATTTTTTATTTGTTCAGAGCTTTGGCAAGTTTTTCAAAATATTTTGATTTTTATCTTAATGCCCTTTCAATCAAAATGTTTCTTTGGTAATCGATTTTATTTATTGTCCATTTCATTAATATGAGCCGGATGGGGTGGCGTTTGTATTTTCGTAATCTATTAGTCTTTCCATGTAAAATAAGTTTTTATTTAAATTATAGTTAGATTTAATTAGCTTTCATTAAAAAGGCTAAGATTTATTTATGCTATACAGTAGTAAGTAGTAATTAATAAAAACTTTTTTTCTACAAAGATATAACCAATAACAAGTCAATAACAACTTGTTGTTATTAACAAGGCAAATAGACATTAAATCAAAAAATTTCCAAACAATTGGCACTTAAAATTGATTTATTAAATAAAATTTATATAATCTTAAAAATGTTTTCACTGATCAAATGATTCGTTAGTATATAATTATAAATTAATAATATTAATTTGTAAGTGTTAGCCAATAAAATAAGATTGTCTGGCAAGCCAGGCAAATAGCGAGACTCTTTAATAAATATAATTTTGTTCATCAATTTTCACGTAGATTACAAAAAAACGTTTTTTCTCTTGACGCCATCAGAAAGGGCATGATCCATTGCGCCCAGTTTTAGTCTCACTAATCGATTACATATATTCCCTAGTGTATGTATGCCAAATTTGGCAATTCTAACGTTTACGGTACTTCAGAATATAATAGTTACCTGAATTGGGCGTGATGAACCATGGAGCCAAGTTTTTTTTGACAATTCAATTAGATGCACTCCAGCGTGTATATATGTCAAGTTTGGTAGTCCTAGGGCTTATGGTTCTCTCAGAATATGGTCAAAGGTTAACAGACGGACGGTCAGACGGACGGACACGATGGCAATAGCATAAGCTTTGACTCCTAAAGAGTCTCGCTAAAAATGTAATGACGCACTACGCTACCATAATGACGCATCCACGGAAAAATGTGAGCCAACTTCGTTGTGTTTTTTGTGCAATTTTGTCAAATCATATTTTAATGAACATTTAACCAAAGAAAAGTACTTGGACAAATCAAATGAATTTTACTTGTTAATTTTTATTTGTGAAAAAAATAAATATACTATTATTTATGCCACTTGATGTTGCTTTTTTATAATATTGAAAGTTACATTGATTTCAGAGAAATGATAGGTACATTTAGATTGGTTGACATTCCATAACACTAAAAAACACATTGCGTCAACAGTGACTCAACAGTTGAGTCAGCACCGATCTCCAATTGTACGTAATGTGCGAGATCACTTGTAAATGAGGGCTCAATTGCATTCAAAAGCACCAAACGAATGCATCATGGATGTACCTGTACGAGTGACCCTTTTGGTAATTTTTCTGTTTGTGCGCCGATTACTCTTTGATGTACGTACAGTTGTACGATCGGCTCTTGTGCTTGAACCATTAATTAATCGGATCACTCTATGAAATAGAACTGCGACTGTGTGAGCGTGCAAAACAACTACACTTTTATTTTATTTTCTCTATTCTAGTTTTACATTCTGTTGCTCACCTAGTAATTTGGAACATACCCTCGTATCAGGTGCTGCTACCTCTACCGATTGTGGTGTACGAATAGCGGTTTTTGGTTTAGCAACACAGACTGAGTCGGTGCCAAGATTTTCTCTCTCAGTTGATTTTCTCTCTTTTAGTTTTACATTCTGTTGCTCACATAGTAATTTGGAACATACCCTCGTTTCAGGTGCTGCTACCTCTACCGATTGTGGTGTACGAATAGCAGTTTTTGGTTACATATAACAAGAATACAGTGCAGTCAACTCCGAACACTGGTTTGTGCAATTAACGGAACAAACTTTGGACTCAAATAGTATTTGACGAGAGTTGAAGAAAATGAGTAATTAATTTTCTCTTGATTTGTTGATCTTTACACCATTTGTCACCTAGTTTTTACAATTTATGATTGATTGATTCCATTTTTGGCTTTACTTGGAAAGTTTCTCAAGTGTACGATATGTATAACACGAGAGCAACACACATATATTTGATAAGCGCTTTTAGATAGATTGACAATTAATACTCATTCGCAAAAGTAATGAGCCAAGCTAAAGGGGAAAGTGACACATAATAGATGGAGCTAGTGACTCATTACATTTGCGAACGAGTAATAGTATCGATCGCTTGTTGGGCGCCACTTAAACTAACTAACTCATCAAGTGCAGTTGCAGTGGAAATCGGCTCTGCAGTCAGTTGCCTTGCAATCAAGCTTCAATGCGTTTGGAACGGTGCTTGTGCAACAAAATGTACTATTTATCGGTTGATGTTGACTCTTATGCACAGTCACACGGAGAGACTCACATAACAGAGGCACACTACACTTACATTTAGTCTGCAACCACATGACATGTTCTGTGAATGTAAACAGTGTTTACTAAACACTCAATTGACTGCCCTGAACACTGTGAACACTACAAACCCACCAATCTCTACTAGTACCATCCACTTGTATCTCAACCAAAACAAACTCAAGCCATCTTTAAGCACATAGCTAACTCCACTAATAATAACAATAATAATAATCGATGTAATACAGCCATCATTAATATATCATCGTTAGAGCAATTCAATTCCAGCCTTTTGGATTTTATTCCCATTCTCACAATCTCTAATTGTGAATATTTTTTCAACGATGCAATTTATTTTATGTTTGTTTGTTTGCTGTTTGTTTTATTTTGTTTGTGCTAATAATTTGTTTTGAAAGTAAAATAGTTTGACTGTCTGAATCCTCATTGCATTTGTTGCCCGATGGCTTTCGCAATTTTAATCAACAATTCATAGGAACAAATGTTTAAAATTTTGTTTAAATTGATAATGGCTGAGCGAAGCCCGGGTAGCTCATCTGGTGCTACAGTAAAAGTGCAAATGTCTGGCAAATGTGCACAACTACCTGTAAAAGTGCAATGTTTTCCAGTAAAAATTAAAACTTTTTACTCTAACTGTTCAAAAATATTCATTTACTGGTAAATTATGTTGGTAAAAATACTATTTTGAAGTCATTAATCTCGAACATTAACATAAAAATAAAAAAATTTATAAAATAAAAATTAATTGAGATTTACTGTCTGTTAGATAAAATCTTTCACATATCATTTTCCAGGGTTAGACTTTACTTAACAATTGTTGCACCTGTAAAGTGATCATAACTAATCCCATCACAGTCACTTTTCATTACTGGATAGTTTGCCCTTTTTGTCGCATTTGATCGAGAATCTTGAAGGTTGTTACCAGATTGACATGCAAATCGAACGCGTGAGGTATGACCAGTGTGACGTGAACAAAGTACTTCACAGTGATTAGCGAACTCTTGATACTCAGTGCTTGATTCGGTGGAATGGTCACACTGAGCAGTTCCTCCACTTTGGTGTGAGCGGCAATCCCTCTGCCGAGCACGGACTCCTCATTGAGTGTATTCTCTGTGGTCATGTGAGTGTCATCACACATGAAAATTTGCACTTGTCGAAGGTCAATCATTGGCACCACTTGGGTGTTGGTCTGATTGAACACAGACAACTACACAACCACTCTCCCGAAGATGGACATGGAGCCGGGTAACTGGCCAGGTTCTTGCCAGCGTGGGGGCACCCAAAGAGCCATGACATTGAGCTAGTGAAAGATAGTGTAGAGGTAGAGTTGGATTCGGTCTTTTGTCTGGTCACCACAGTACGACGCAATTAAGCGATCCTCGTGCAGTACCTTTATCTTTGGTACATTAATCGTCGAATAGCACAGACCGTACAGTACAATAATTATTATAATTATAAAAATCATCTTTATGGCCTTAATTGTTAAACAGTGAGATGGGGAAGGGAGAGTGAGAGATTAAAAAAACAAAGAAAATCATTAATTAATAATTGGTTTGTCTATGATGAATTTTTACTTACTTTAGATTAGAAAGTTTTTGGCAATATTGTTTGCCGTAAATTGAGAGTGGAATTGTTTGTTGGCGCTCGTACTAGGAAGAAGAAACCGACGTTTTTGTAAACGCCTTATTCTCACCAGAAACTGAACTCAAAACAACAACAATAATAATAATAAATTGAGGAGAACGCTGGGACCGGTGGAGTTGGTCAAGCGTCTCCATCCGTGAGATAGATTGATTGACCGTGGACTCATTAGGGCCTAGGGTGTTTCAGTCTTTATTGGTTGGTAATGAGCAAGTACAAAGGAGACAAACTGTGCGTCCGACCAGTGTGTTGGTCGGTGTCTGACTGATGGTATTGTTACACAGATCGAGAGTTGTTAGAGTGATGACAAGTTGATCTGGTATGCAAATGGTTGTGGTGGCGACATGCCCATGACATACGCTCACCACAAAATAATAAATAATAAATAATAATAATAATAATTAATAGAGATTACATTTACAAACAAAATGGCCTATCTTTAATGAAGCTTCGTCAATTATTTTATAAACAATTTGATCATTATGACGTTGTAAGTGACAATTAATCGAGTCAAAGGTACTGCAAAATCTAGAATAAAATTTGCCATTATTAGTTTTCAATTGTTGCCATTGTTTGCGGAAAAATGTTCACATTTTCAAGTTGAACTAGTAGTTTGATTGTCGTATAAAAATCTGCCACAATTCAAACCTCGCGTAGATGGTCCCAAATACCTAAGTGAACAGCGTTTTCCAATAGTAATTTGAAAATGGTTTTAATAGTGCTAAATATTTAATAGTATAAAAATAGATAAATCACGTTGTTCAAAAACTGAACAAACCGATAATTTATTTGTATGTTAAAAACAATCCCACACACTAGACACACAACCTACACAATAATGTGATCAAAAATAAGTCTACTTACCCTTGAAATATAATAATAATAATAAGCTAAATTAATAATCATACTTAGATGATTGACATACGATAAAATCAATATCTCTTTAAAAACTACTGCCTTCTTTCAAAAATATTTGTATTTATGTAATTAGCCAGGTCCAATTTTTATGAACACTTAATGAATCCAAACAGAAAAATATTTGTTTAGTTGCAATAATAATAAATTTTTGCTTATCTAAAGGTAAATATTAGACCTCAGTAGACCAAGGATCACTTGACTTTGAAATTGGCCATTAATCTACTATTTGTGCCGTTCACCCAAAACAGGGCTTTTGTTTGTCACCGTTTAATAAATTATTATTTTATTATCAAAATGAAATTATCATTGAGCTAAACGAGTCAATATAAATGCGTATAATATCTGGCTCCATTCGTTTATGACAGATTATTAATATCCAAAGTGTGGAGTGAAGACCAATTTTGTAAAACAATTTAAAAAAATTAAACTTTTTTTTGCCTAAAACAATGAAATTTTATTTCTTGTTAATTTATTTCTTTGTCCAACTTGGTAAGCCTCTTTTTGTATTATTTTAAGTTCATTTTTTGTTTGTTTTTCAATGTGAGATCAATCAGTGAACGGGCATGGTCAATTCAAATCGGACTTACTTAAAGTTGGTCACGAAGTACTGAAGCGAACCGAAATAGTGCTCGAACACACAAAGAAGAATGTGACAATTTGTGGTGAACAAGTGACAGTGCAACTGCGACAAGGTCAACTCATCCTTCGACGACTTCTTGTGAGACTTGACACTGACTGGAATCACAGTAAGCATAGCACTGTGCGCAATGCTGTGCACAAGCTACTCAAAGTAGAGCATCGGTTGAGTGTGTTGCTGCAAAAGTGCCATGTCAAACAAAAGCTGAATATTGTCAATTTTTGGCTCTGATTCTTAATGTCTATATTTACGTATATGCACTATCAATAGTACTGTCAATATAACAGAAATAAGTCATGAAATTCTTAATTTAAATTCATTTTTATAACTAACTTTTGTGAATGCAGATTTTTTCAATGTAACCAAATGAAAGTGTTTAATTGTACAAACAGAAAATGTCCTAATCTATTTTTTGCGATTTAAGGAGTAAAGTCATACATCTCAATACAAATGATCGATCAATTGATCTGTAATGCGAATGGAGATCCTCTTTGTTGACAGACAGGTGTTTATCTTACTGATAAATGTACACAGTTGGAAAACCCCTATTTAAAATGCACAAAAACAATAAATTTTATTAAATAAATTGATTAATTGTTTGATATTTTACTTGGTGAAAACTTGCATAAAAAATAGTACTCAAATAAAAAAGAGCTTAAAATAGATTTGTGAATTAGTTTTATTGAATTTTGAAGCCACAAGCACAACTTACAGCTTCAAACATTCTCGAGTCGACAATGTAATTGTTTATCAGTCGGAAACCCTGACGAGTGCCTTTGAAGTTGGCGATCATTTGGTCCATCTTTTCAATGATAAACAAAAAATAAATATAAATTTCGGTTTAATAAACAAAAATTAACCTTGACCAAATGGACCACAGTTGGTGAGTACACACTCGAGTAGACATAACAGAATTGAAAATTAGTCTTGTAGATGAGCACATTACGGGGGCACAATCATCGAGCAAGCCTCAGTGATCGAAAGTAGTATAAACATGAACTCAACCGTGAAAAAGGCAAAGAAACGCTTCTCCCAAAACCCATTCGAATAAAACTCCGTGAAACAGAAACACCTCCATCACAATGAATCCGACAAAAATGACAGACGCATAGGCACTCCAGAATCAATTGTACGCTCGAAGTTGGTCAAAGAACTGTAAAATCTCTTGATTGATGTTGACAAAGCGTGTTCATACTAGTGCACGGCAATGTCGGTTTCCAGCGGTACCTTTACCGTTGGTGGTCACTTTGGTGTTGCATCTAGACAAAATGTCCTCCCGAAGAAATTTAATCTTTTCCAACAAGAATTGCTGTTGTATTCGTGTGTAACTAATTTGTAATGTAGACACAGCCAAAAGCAGAGTAGAAACTAAAGAACGGCAGGAAAAGCAATAAAACATAGTCTCGGGTTGTGTTGTTCCAGTTTTGCAGTAGACCCTGAACACCAGTAGGGATGGAGTATGAGCTGCACTGTCACCATCAGAAAGCGAATGAACAATTTAGCATTTTTCGATGCTTGAGCATAATGTCCGAATGTGCCTGAAGCCAAACTATGGGTAATAATAAATGATTATTTCGTACAAGTCCCGCAAAACTAACGTTTTGCCACTGGTACTAGTACCAAACCGCTGTCAGCAAGCTGACAGCGGCCCCCACAGCCACCGAACAAATCTAACGACAATAAACCCCTAACAATGCACCAAACCAAACCCAGAACCCACCATAACACTGCACCTAACCTAACCTAACCCAACCCAAAAACCCATCCTAACACGGCACCTAACCTAACCTAACCCAACCCAGAACCCACCATAACACTGCACCTAACCTAACCTAACCCAACCCAGAACCCACCATAACACTGCACCTAACCTAACCTAACCCAACCCAGAACCCACCATAACACTGCACCTAACCTAACCTAACCCAACCCAGAACCCACCATAACACTGCACCTAACCTAACCTAACCCAACCCAAAACCCATCCTAACACGGCACCTAACCTAACCTAACCCAACCCAGAACCCACCATAACACTGCACCTAACCTAACCTAACCCAACCCAAAACCCATCCTAACACGGCACCTAACCTAACCTAACCCAACCCAAAACCGATTTGACCACTTTGAGCACAATGATGAATGCAAAGTTTCCAAACGACCATCCTATTGCCGACACAATCGAAATGAGAAGAATCCGCGAACTGTACAGATTCAACTACACCACAGCATCACCACATTCATCAACACCCTCATCAACAAGTGCACCATCAGCATCATCATCTTCTGTACATTTCTCATCACAACCAACCATCACCACTCAACCAGCACACACCTTTCTCTCTCAATCATCAACACAACGTGTTACCCGTTCAATGACAGCACCACCACCCCCACAACGCATCTACTCAACCAACACAGACCAAATTGACCCGGTCACAATGGAAGAGTTGGAACTGATTATCAAAAAACTTGACTTCAAAATTACACCTGGACTGGATGGTGTAAGTAACCGAATGATTGTTGAGACCTTTGGTTTCACAAAAGAAATTATTCTCAACATTCTGAATGCATGCATCAAGTTCAAACACTTTCCGAAAGAATGGAAAAGTGCCGCTGCAATTTTCATTCCCAAGCCCAACAAGGCCAATTACATGGAAGTTGAAGCTTATCGGCCGATCAGTCTCCTCTCAAATTTGGGCAAAATTCTCGAACGAGTAATCAAAGATCGTCTCGAGAGTTTTGCTTCACGTAACAACCTAAACTCTCCACACAAGCATGGCTTCCACAGGGGAGGATCAACCATCACTGCCCTCTCTGCTCTGACCAAGGAAATGAAACGACAAAAATCGCTTGGAAAAAAGTGGCACTGGTCTCGTTTGACATTAAAGGCGCCTTTGACTATTGCTGGTGGCCAAACATCATGAGGGTTATGCACGAACGAAACTATCCAGTGGATATGATTCAACTTCTCCAAAGCTATTTCACCGACCGAAGCGTGGAGTGCACATTTGGTGGAGTCAGGATAGCCAAGAACCTCACAAGAGGCTGTCCGCAAGGCTCAGTACTGTCACCGACACTGTGGAACTTGACCCTTGACCTGCTGCTGCAAGAGCTGACAACAGGAAGGAGTGCCTTTGGAAAAGTAGTGTCTGGTTATGCGGATGACACTTCTGCCGCCGTCTGGGGAGACACCGAAACTGAACTGAAGAACAACATCGAAGTGCTCGTGTCAAAAGTTCACAATTGGTGTAAAAGTGTCGGTTTACAGCTTAGTCTCAACAAATGTGTCATAATGCCCCTTGCTAGGGTAAATTTGCGCGCACGTGGCAATCTCGAAGTTGATGGTCAACGAATCAAATTGGACACCAAAGTCAGAATTCTTGGAGTGACTTTTGACCGAACTTTGCGATACACCCAGCACATCACCGATTTGATCAACAAGCTGACGCCTCTGTGTGGGGGACTAATGAAATTTTGTCGCAACACTTTTGGCATCAACTGCAAGAAACGCGTTATGATTTACGAACAAGTTGTCCGAGCTGTTCTCTCTTATGGCTGTGAAATTTGGGCAGACTCTATTACCCAAACCATTTGGAAAAAGTTGGCAAGTTTTCAGCACAACTGTCTCCGATTCTCGGTTTGCGGTTACAGAACCATTTCCACTGAAGCCGCTCAAATGCTCTCTGAGGTACTTCCAGTCCAATTGTTTGTTAAAAAGAAGAAATGGGAGTTTGAGGCCAAACAAGCCAGACCCACAGAGGTCAATCCACTGAGCGTCCCTTTTCGACCTGCAGGCATACATCGACCAGACCCAGAAAAAGATTTCTATGAGTCACCAGCGGAAATGGCCAACTTGGGTGGAAGAACCCAAGTTCTGAGACCGAAACGTCAGCCTTCAACAAACACAAACACACAAACACCAAACAATACTGTACAAACTAACCCATCACCGCCATCGCCATCATCACCTCAATCATCATCACAAATATCGACTAGTTCATCAGTGTCTGATCAAATCGTACAGCAATTGAGAAGAATCAGAGCTGCAGTGACATTAGCCACGAATAATCTGCCATCAACCACAATACCTCAACTATCACCTTCATCATCCACCAATCAACAACTACAAACATCATCAACTTTAGCATCATCATCATCACAATCTGCTTCAACTCGACCATCCACACGAAATGACAACACAAACAGCCCCGCTGTCAACTATTCGCCTACTCTACAACCAATTTCAGATGAACACTTTCACTTGTACATCTCAGCAAAGAGAAAGAAAACTAACTCGGCGGTTTTGAATGACGAATTCAAGACCGGCAGTGCTTTTCGAATCTTTACACAGAGAAAGGTGTACGTAGGAAAATACAAATTCTTTGGATTTGTTGATCGCTGCCAAGCGACTCAATATGCACTCATACAAGCACTAGAATGTCTGATGGAATTTAGTACCCCAAGAACAATCACCATCATAACCGATGAATTGGAATGTGCCCGCTTTATAGAAGAAAGGAGACTGACGGTGAACCCACAAGAGCACAAGTTGGTCCAAATACTGAGTGAGCTCAACTGCAACCTCATCATCCGCAGAAAGCTCAAGGGTGACAAAAATTACTCGAAAGTTAGGGATCAAGCGGCTGAAATGTGTCTCAATACATCAAGACCTGTCTACTTTTTCTATAACAAACGATTTGTCAGGAATGAAGCGAACAAGTGGGCAAAGAGCAAATTTGCCGAAATATACAAAGTGAAGACCAGAGGAAAAACTATCCAAAAGTGTTGGAGCAAACGGGTCTTCTGGAAGTCCAAGCGGGTGACTCGTCCACGAAGATCACGAACAGGTCTTGTAGAAGTCCAAGCGGTGACTCGTCTACAAGGGTACGACAGCAGGTCTTCTGGAAGTCCAAGCGGGTGACTCGTCCACGAAGATACCACCAGGTCTCAGGGAGTACAAGCGGGCGACTCGACCACGGAGAGCAGAACAGGTCTCTGGGAGTACAAGCGGGCGACTCTACCACGGAGAGCAGGACACAGGTCTTGGGGAGTACAAGCGGTTAACTCGGCCACAAGAGCACACAGGGAGGCACACGATAAGGTTAAAGTTCTTTATTAGAGAACAAGAACAAATAACAGTACAACTTAGGACAGAGCAAGTGCAGCGATATATGAGCACAAATAAAGTTCTCTGTTCTGAGACGTTGCTCGAACTCTGAGACGTTGCTCGAACATTCGACATTCGAATGTCAGTTCAAGGGGCACACAAATCTTCTTTTCCAACACACCCTCCGATTTTGTGACCCTTGCATGGCGGTTGGCCTAGGAGTTGATGGGCGTCTTGGGCGCGAGTCCTGACTTTAGTTATAGCGCCTTTGCTCGAAGGGATGCGACCAGTTAGTGAAGAGCCAGAAACAGATGACACGCCTTCTGGTGCATCTTGGAGTTGGTTCTTCTAAGAACGACTTTTGCGTCTTCTAGACTTTCCAGACATAGGACGGTTCAGGGAACGTACATGGATAGGTCCATCAATTTCTTGGTACATGCCTCCCCTGTTCTTGCACTTCGTCTCCAGGTTTCAGTTCTGAAATAGGTTCTCCACATGTTTCGAGGTCCAGTGAGAAACTTGTATTTGTTCTTGGTTCTCGATTCTCGGTTCTCGGTTCTCGGTTCTCGGTTCTCGGTTCCCCTTTACACAGCTTCACTACTTTCATGGCTTCTGTTCTGTTGTAAGCGGTACGGCATTCGGGTTCTCGGTAACATTTGACAGTGACGGTAGCTTCAGTTTCTCCTCTGCTTTCGGATTGTCCTCTTTGGGCTTGATAGCAGACAGCTCCTTGACCTCTTTCAGTCTCAAAACACTTGGCCACCTTAACAAAGTCTCTATGAAGTCTCTTGAAGTCAGAGTACAAGTAGGACCAGATTCAGATTGTTGACAATTGCCACGGCCATCGCCGATTTCAGTATTAGCTTGTCCACGACCATTGCAGCTACGACCACCAAATCCACCACGACTGCGCCCATAAGGTGGTGGGTTAAACATGATCCTTGTACCACAGGAGTCTTCGCTTGCTAACTGTTGAGCCACCATGCTAGCTGTGCTACAATCAACGGAACCACCTGGTCTTGTCTTTCGGGTGACTACTTGTTGCCAGTCCACATCATACGCAATTCGTTCTGGTGCTTGCCTCACACGTTCAGATCGTCTCTGGATAGGGGTTTCGTAGTGATCACCCGAGTTTTCTGGTGATGTAGACAAGTCAGTCTCTACTTGAATCTCATCCTTTTCATCTTGCTCGAACTGTTCACGTTCTAGACCAGAATTAAGAGATAGCAAATCATCTTGTTCAGTCTGGTCACTTGAGTTGTTGTTACTTGCACTTGATTTATCTTCCTGTTCATTGACTATATTATGACTTGGTTGTTCAGTTGAAACACCCTCCGACGAGTTGACGATAGTGCCCATCTGCTTGATGTTACTTTCCTCTTGTTGAATCCATCTGTACGCGTGCAGTTGACCGTTAGATTGTGAACGACTTTGACGGCTCTTGCGTCCTCGTCGCCTTCGTCGGCCACGCCTTCCACGTCCTAGGCTTCGGTCGCTGGCAACTGAACCACCACCATTAGATCGACGATTACTTAGTCTACGACAAACATCAGATGAATCATGGCTTCTTTGGTTACTATAACGACGACTTGAGCTTCTGCTGTGTCCACCATCTCCGGATGCGCTTTGACTTCGGGCACGGACACGACTTTTACGGGTGCTGCTATGGCCACGATTTGAGTCTCGGCTGTATCCACATTTATTACGAGCACGGTTACCACTGCGATCTTGGTGAGCGCCACGACGACCTCTTCGACTGCGTCGTCTCCCACGTGAGGTTGACCTTTTGCTACTTCGACTTCTATCTGATCCACGAGTGGAACTACGATTGCTCTTTCTGTCTGAAGAGTTGCTCCGACGGCGAGACCGGCTTTTGCCACTTTGCGAATTTCCAGAGTTTCGCCTCTTTTTGCTAGAACACTTGGCACCCGAGATTGGTCGTCTACGATTTCGGGAGCGACCAGCACTTGCGCCACGAGAAGACTGCTTGTCATTCCATGGGACACCATCAGATCGCTTGCGACTTCGAGATCTGCCTCGAGTACTACACTTGCACTTCCTGCCAGTTAACTTGTTACAACTTCGAGTTAGGCTTTTCCTTCTACCATTCATTCTATGGTTTCGTTCTCTCCGGCTCGGTCTCGTTCGGCCTGAGATTGAACGTTTGCGACTACGAGATCGGCCCCGACTAGAACTTAACTTTCTCTTTCGGTAGGTTGACTTGCTTCGGCGTCGAGTTATGCATCTACAAGTCCTTCCATGACTTCTTTCTCGTCGGCTAGACCGCTTGGCACTCGAGACCAATGGTTTACCACTTCTTGAACGCACACTCGTGTCTCGAGAAGATCGCTTGCCGGATCGCTTGCTACTACACTTGAAGGCTTTAGAGGTCTTGTTTAGGGCCGTGTATACTTCATTACACACATACAATCCATTGTCAAGGTTGGCCGTGAGGACTGGCTGTTCTTGTTCGCATATTTTGACTTCTTGATTCGGCCAGATTTTCGCAATTCCATTTCGAAAGATGATCGTATAGTTTTCTTTGTCCAGTTGACAGACTGACACGAGGTCACAGTCGAAGTCAGGTGTCACTTTGGTGTTGTACAGCACAATCTGTCCGGTCTTGGAGTTCACCACCGCATCACCGATTCCAGTTACTTTACACTGCTGTCCACTGGCTGTTTCCACTGCTGAGTTGCTGGTCTCCTTAAAGTTCTTTAGTCCTTGAGATGTTCGTTGGTGGTGAGACGTTGCACCAGAGTCCAAAAATCTCTTGTTGGGTACAAGTAAGACTCTTCCTGGTTGAGGCCTGGATAGAGCTGGCAACTGATGATGGTTGACATACAGAGAACGGGACACAACAAGATTGGCAGAGCCAGGGAATGAAGACCATTGAGACATGTCCTTGCGTGGATTCTTGCAGTTGCGAGCGATATGGTCTCGGGTCCATTCGCCACAGTTGTAGCATTGAAGCAGCCTTTTGGGTCCCTTGTACGGTGGACGTCCAGCCATCATAGCAAGTCCAGGTCCCGAGTCTCCAGACACTCCAGTGATGCCATTCTTCATCAGTTGGTCAGCCTTCTCTTTGATCTTCTCTACTGCCTTTTCATAGATCATCCCATGGCCTTTGATCTGGTCCCGGAGTATTTCCCAGTACTCGGGCGGTTGACCAGCGGGCAATGTACCAGCCAGACGGTCGCAAGACATCTCTTCGTCAACTTTTACTCCTGCACACTTGAGGTTTTGCAGCTTCTTGTTAACCGTTTCAACAAGTTTGTTGACGCTGTCCTGATCGTACTTGGTTAAGCGAGTCATTCTTAGTTCTTCTTCTATAGTTCGCATCTGCTGGTAGCTCGGTTTCTCATACTTGTCGCGTAAGGCTTGCACCATGTCATAGGCGACAGTCATGTTGAGAATCGGCGTGCGAAGTTCCACAGCCACCGATGACCAGATCAAGTTGTTGGCTCTCTTGTTCTTAGGGTCATTTTCATCCAGACGAGTTGTAATGGCCGCTTCCGCTCCCTCAGCAGCTAGAGCCAGTTCCAGATAGGTCAGCCAGGGTAACATATTGAACTTTTCCAGAGGAGTCATCGTGACAGTCTTTAGTTGTCGGTCTTTGTTCTTCGTACGGGGAGCTTGAGACTGCAGGTCTTCAATAGTTCCTTTGGAACGAACAGGAACAGGACTGAGGCGAGGGTACAGAATGTACATGACCAAGGCAGTGATAACTATGGTCATCACAGTCGACACTTCTGGCAGGACTTGACGGATGAGGTCCACCAGAGCACTGGCAAGGGCCGAAAGTAGAGACATCGTGTCAAGAGGAGGCATCGTGGACATCGTCGTCAAGAGTCCTTCCAAGACACTAGCTTGCGAAAGTAGTCGTCGGTCTTACTCTTCGTACGAGAAGCTTGGGACTGCAAGTCACCAACAGTTTCTTCAGGACACGAACTTGCTAGAGACGTCGGTCTTTGTTCTTGACTAGGCACAGAACTTGCTAATCAGCTCACAAGGTCAGAGCGTCGTGCTGATAACGTGTTGGAGCACACGGGTCTTGTGGAAGTCCAAGCGGTGACTCGTCCACCAAGATCACGAACAGGTGTTGTGGAAGTCCAAGGGTGACTCGTCCACACAGAGCAAGCAGGTCTTGGGAAGTCCAAGCGGGTGACTCGTCCACGAAGATACAACCAGGTCTCGGGGAATCCAAGCGACTGACTCGACCACGGAGAGCAGAACAGGTCTCGGGGAATCCAAGCGGCTGACTCGACCACAGAGAGCAGGACACAGGTCTTGGGGAGTACAAGCGGTTAACTCAGCCACAAGAGCACACAAGGAGGCACACGATAAAGTAGAAGTTCTTTATTAAGGAACAAGAACAAAATCAGTACACTTTAGGACTGAGCAAGTGCAGCGATATATGAGCACTAACAGAGTTCTCTGTTGAGACGTTGCTCGAACATTCGACATTCGAATGTCAGTTCAAGGGGCGCACAAATCTTCCTTTCCAACAAAAAGTTTTTCGGAGATGCAAACCACAAGCCAAAGCATTTCAAGACTAACTATGTTTTGACTCAGTTCTTCACAGGCCATGGTTGCTTCCGCGAATATTTAGCGCGTTTCAAGGTGATTCGAGACGGATCGTGCATTTGTCACCGGACAAACAACCAACGAACCAGTCAGACAGTTGAACATGTCTTATTAAAATGTCCCAAGTATTCGTTGGTTACTAAGCAAGCATTTGAACAGGCGGATTTGCCATGGCAATGCTTGATGCAGTTGGTGGAACTGCCTCAAGCTTTCAAAGTGTTTTGTGAGATGGCAGAGAAAATCCACGAAATGCTAAAGGTGGACAATGGTTCGAACGAATCGGACGAAGACCGAGCAATCGAAGACATGCTCAATGACAACTTGGAAGACGAACTAGTGGAATTGGTCGATAGACTAAATTTAACGGTAACAACCTCAACGACTTGTACCCAGAAAGTCAAGACGAAACACCTCCCATTGACATGGACGATCTCTTTGCGGAACAACATTTCGATGACGAACTCTTCGCATGGGAAGACATCGAGTAAGAAGCAGAACTCATTAGGTTATTATTATTATTGTAAATACTAATTATTATGATCATTTATAACACAAAAAACACAACAAAAGAAGAAAAACAACAAAAGCCCAAAAAACACATTTGTAAATATTTCATGCATCATGACAGGGACATTAGCAATCACAGGGTTAGTGAAATCAAGAATCATTCATTCATCACAAATATCTATTGTAACAAACACAATCGTAATAATCAAAACTTATAAGCAGGAGAACTTAGGTGATCCTAAGAATATACATTCACAACAGACAAACATTAAAACTCTTAATTATAAAACACATTTCAGGAGCAGGCATTAGACACTGTCTCCTTTTTGCCTATGAGCAAACTATTGAAATCGATCTTGTAATATCAAACTTTAAAATGCAACTAAATAAAAACAATTTTCAAAATTTAAAAAAAAACAAAAAAAAACAACGCCCACCACTTACCTAACCACCTACCCTAACCTAAACCAACTCCTAACCTCCCCCACCACCCACCAAACCACCTAAATATTCCCATCTAAACCGCAAAAGAAAAATTTAAATTGTTGTTCAAATTTTTCCATAGTGTTATTGTTGCATTTTCACATTGACATTGTTGAACGCAACAAACAGCGTGACGGACAGACATCCGCACACGAGAATTTTAATAGAAGTGGAATAAAAAAATGGAAGTTCTTCTTTCCAAAAACACTTGCCTTTGCCGTTGCACACAATTTTACCAACATTTTCTTGTTTATCCTAAAAAGTATAAAGTCTATGTTTAGGCTTCATCATGGGCTTGAAAAGCAGCAGACCAAAAACACTCCACTCCACCAGAACCACAGTACATATGATCACATCACCTTGGTACCAGTAATGCACCGGGAAAACCTTGTGAGTAAATAGTTGGGGAAATCCGGAAGCATTGTAACGGAAACTCTCCAAACTTAACTGTACAAAACAAAAGTGCAGTCATACACAGAAAGGGAAACACATAATGAGAATTGTTTCCAACAGAAGACCAAATTTTTGCACTAGCAGTTGCCTCGTCATTATCTTCATCTAGAACGACAATAGTTTCCTCAATTGAATCACACTTCTGAATGGGATCGAGACGAAAGTAAAATGCATTCAAATGAGCGACAATTAGGTTCAAAATTTAAGAAAACATTTGTACAATTTTATGAACAATTATTTGACCAAAATGAGTTTGACCACCTTTGGGGACTTCAATCGAATCCAATGAAGACGATGGTGATGGTGATGGTGATGGTGATGGTGAACGATTAAAGAAAACTTTAAATCAATTCCAAATTAGCCCGACAACTTGAGAGACTGTCGCGCCCATCTTAGAGGATTGTAAAAATTGGAAAAATAACGCTAAGTCGAGATCTTAAGAAAAAAACTGGTATTTTTTTTAATAAAGACAAGAAAAAACATATCAAACTCGAAAATTTTAAAAGCATAGCTTGCATACAATACTAAAAAAGTTTTTACCGACGAATGTCCCTTTGAGGTTATAATTATTTATAAATGGAAAGATACATTAATTGATAATCGATTTTGGAATGAGTTGCTTGCAAGATAGTCAACAACACAAGCCGAAAACTTTGTCAAACTTGTGCTTCAAATATTAATAGTTTTCGGTTTGCCATTAAAACGAATAATCAATTCTTTCTTGTCAGTACCTTTATCTATTGACACTCAATTAGAGGAACAAACAAACAACAGAGCCATGGCAGGCAAATAAAAAAAAATTATTAGTGAAATTTTACATAGATAGTAGATCTTCAAGATTCAAACAAAAATGTTACCACATATAACGTATTGAACAAAAATTGAATTTATTTTTGGATAATTAGCGAACACAAATGTCTCACACAAAAGTATAGTTTATAAAACACAAATACATTCGGTTAACTCACACAACCTCGTCTAAATCATGATAAAACTGATTTAGCTTTTTAATGTTTAACTTTATATTTTTGATAAATCTTCTTGACAAAGTCAAACATTGGTTATAGAAAACTTGAAAATCGCATTTTTTTTGTTTCGAATGACAAAAAATAAAAACTTTTACCAGAATTTATGTTTTATATTTATTTCTCAAATATTTTTGTCAAAATCAAAAAATGATCACCTTTCGAAGCAATCTCAATTGTGTCCAAATCGCTCAACTTTCAAAGCAGCTTTCAAAGTAGATTATTTAATGGTCTCAATTAGTTTTAAGAGTTGATTTTTAGCAAAGACAATTTGCTGTAATTTTTTTCTTGCAAATCATCATAAACAAAGTGCTAGAGTAAGAGAGTAACTAAAAAATTAGACAAAATGTTAGCACATTAAATTAATTGTTACTGTCATACTATTTCGAATGTCTTAGAGTTCAATTGATAGCCATCGAGTAGTGCAAATCCAACTTTTCCAAATGTTTTATGGTGAGATTGCATTAGATCAAACTTTCGAAAAAAATTAATGTTTATTTTTTTGATGGTCAAGGAAATATTCATTACCTTGAGAAGTGTTCCAATCTTAGCAGCATCCAATAATCTGTATCTGTTACAGAATTTACGATTCTCCTTGTGAATGGCCAAATTGTGGTGCACAATGGTGGCACACTCCTTTGTGATGATCAGCAGCACCAGGGTACAATAAGATGAAAAGAAGATAATGTTAATTGTAATTATAACCATCTGGAAATTGGCGAAATTGTGATAGAACATGTACGCAAAGGCGCCATAGCTCATATCGATTATGTACGCCACAAAGTAGATGGTGAGATATCGACTCCAAAAGCGATTGTTAGCACTGATTTCGTTGAACAACAGTGACACTTGCTTGTTCAGCAGTTCGTATCGATGTAACAGTCCAATGTTATATGTAAAGTTAGGCTTTGAATGTCGTTTTGCCAACTTTCTCAACAAATTTGTGTTCAATTGCTGCAGTTGCTTTCGAAGCATGCGCTGCTTGATCGCCAGACATCGAGTTGAGCAGACAAAAAATACAGGCATTGTTACATTGCCTGATGAAGTAGATTGCAATTATTTATTTATGAAAAGTTTAACTTAAGACACTTACTAAATGAAAGATAAATGAGAAACAGCGGAATCACTACCGTGTAGATGTAATCCTTGTAAGAGCCAGACCAATTTGAAATAAAATTATATAAATAAAATGCAACATTGCCCGGAAGAAATATTTTCAAAGAATTGACTGATTGATGATTGGGTTTTGCGACGGACTTTAAGCAGCTGAACAGACTGCTTGTGTGGAATAGAGGAATTTTGTACGAACAGTTGCCAGCTTCCATTGGAATTTGGAATAAGAAACATTGTGAATCGTGTGTCGAGCATTGGATCCAGCAGCAAGCATAGATACACGACTAAAAGCCATGCACACAGCCACATTGAGGATCACATCGCCATAGAGCCAGAAAGATTTGAAGCAAATTTTGTGTGTGAAAAGCTGTGGCATGTCTGTAGGCGAGTACTGAAACTTGACCAGTGTCAGCTCAACAAAGCTGTCAATCGTTAAGTACATAAAGAGCACCAATGGAACTATGTAATACATGTTGACACGAGGCTTCTTCCGCTCCAGTATGGCCAACATCTCAATGTGAGATTTGCATTCGCGAAAAAGGCATAAATGCATTTGTGTGTGCATTGAAATTTAAGATTAGCACATACTTGCACAACTTGAACACTTCCTCTAGGATAAGGAAATATTTGACCAACATGTTCACAACAATGGGACTTTGTTTGATGTCGACTTCAAACTAACTGAATCTTCAAATCAACTAATAGACGCGCACACATTGAAACGATCAAACAGAAACATTATTTATTAATTATTCATTTGTTTTAATATTTAATTGTAAATCGAGAAACATTTTCTTTTCTTGCGTATAGTTCTTAGAAAAGTTATTGCTTAGGTTGCCGATCTCGTTTCGTCTCGTTTCTTCTGATAGGCACCCGATTGTTGTGAGTTAGTCTGCTTGTTGTTTTCAAGTTTGTCTTTTCTCTAATGAATATATGATGATTGATAATCGTTAAATATTGGTTTATTGATTTGTTGCTGACTGGTGACAAGTGAAACTAACTTTCTTGTGCAATACAGAATGTTTTTGTTTTTGTATTTACTTCCGATTGTTATTGGCAATGAAATTACGTAAGTCTACCAAAGGCTGTTTTCGATGAAGGCAGTTCCATTCGATGAGAAGAAGTTAATTGTCAAGGGTTGGCGAAAACTCAGTCATAAACAATTTTGATTCTTGAACAAATAACTCCTCTTATACTTCTCGACCGACTTGCATCAAATTTGGCCAAAACTCATAAAATAACTTGTTGAAAGTTATGGACATGTTAATTTTACGTAGATAGTAGATATTCAAGATTAAAACAAAAATGTTACCACATATAACGTATTGAACAAAAATTGAATTTATTTTTTGGATAATTAGCGAACACAAATGTCTCACACAAAAGTATAGAGTCACTCACCAAACTTTGATAAACTGCTTTGATATACTACAGCAGTCACGGTGGATATCAGTGTCGGGAATCATCAAGGCCAAATCACGATCCGCCCGAACAAGCGTCTTCGAAGCGGCCATTATGAGGACACACTTTTTGGCAGCTCTTAACTGGTCCATCAGCAGTCGAATGTTGTCGATTCTATTCGCCACAATATTGCTAACATCGCTCGGTATGTTCCAATTGCGCCGATAGCCATTGGCTCGATCCACTAATTGGCTGCTAATGTTCAGTAGGCCCAACTTGATTGAGTCACATCTTGAAGTTTGTTCGGGAATGTGCCTACCAGAAATAATAACGAAGACACTTATTTATCAAAAAAATAATATTAAAGTAATTTTTATTACAAGAAATAATAATTGCCAATTTCATTTTTGCACTTACTAAGTCGCCCATATAAAAGGACATGAATATAAATACGTAGAAGTTGTTTGTGATAAAAAAATTTTTCCACAATTTCGTGTACACGTTTACACATTTTCTTGAATGAAATCGCATGATTGATAAGTTTTTGGCAGATCCGACGTCGGTTGATTGAACATAAAGTAACTGATAAAATGATGTTACATTGCTTTAGTGCCAAAAATATGAGTTATGCGTGTTAGCTAATCGATGATGTAGTTTGATTGACATTATCGAAATGCACTCGAATCAAAGTTGGGCTTGATAACAAATTTTCCTGTAGGAGTTGGAAAAACCCTCATACTGCCATTACCCTTACGCGATGAGTGTTTTCTTAACTGCTCATTTTGCTTTTCCCTGTATTCAATGGATTGCAGCATTATGTATTAAAATTGACCCTTTCAGCTGTTTGAATCGTGAAGAGTGGATTAAAGTGGTTAAAGATCAATCTGTACGATTCCATCAATTGTTTCATCGATTGGCCGGCAATAGCCAAAGAAATGAAAAATGATTTCAACCCTCGAGGCCTCAATATTTTTGTACTGAATTGATCTTTTCGTTTTGAACAACTTCTGATTTTGTATTTTGTATTTTCTATTATAAACGGCAATAAAATCAATCCTGTTTAGAATTTGAAGGACACTACTACTGTACAATCATTTTTGTACACATGTACTACAATGTATTTTCTTCTAATACATAAATACTCGTACATCGAAATCAAGAACCAAAATACGATGCACTAATAAAACTAATTAGGGACGAGCCCTATTAGGGACGAGCAATCTTTCCTGCAGAGCGCCAAGTGGCAATCTTCCTGCAACCAATTGGGGGAGTCGTGTGCATGCTTTTGACTGAAAAAACATTGTAGAACTGTGACATTTGTTGATATATCTCAAGATATTTTGACTTCTGTTCCTAAAAAATGGGTTCTCGCCTAAGCTGATACATGTGTGGATATAATAGAATCTATTCCAACACTATTCCGAAGGTTTCTGCTTCACATTTAGAACCAAGTCATAATATGTTATGATTTGGAAAATCCAAATATATTATGACTTTCTTGTCAAAGTGCATTTTGACTTATTTGTCATTATGTACTATCACTTTTGATGCTTTTTAGTTCTTACTGTTTGTCATAATGTATTATCACAATCATTGAATTAATCCGTTTATTAAGCGTAAATTTAAATTGGAGTACAAAAAATAAAGTAACCAAAGAGTACGAACAATACTAAAAATAATAATTACTGATAGTAAAGGAATTTTGAACTAGGACTTAAATTGTTGCACCAGAGATTCAAATTAGTCCAAAGCCACTAGCCATTAGAACCAAACCAAGTGCCGTCAGTATAAGACAAATTGTAGTAATGCTGACCCAGAGTAATGAAATCGCGTCCAAAAACGCCCACAATGTCAGTAATAATGTTTCGGTCTGGTCGCTTGTGGCATATCTCAAGAAGTTGATAAGTTGAGAAGGTCTCTTCAATCTTCTTTTGGAATTCGTGTCGGATAAACTTGAGATCTTCACGCAAAGAAATTGTCTGCAGTGCCGGCAATCAGCATTCGCGACAGTGGTCAGGTCCTCATCGAATCAATGTTGTAAACATTTCCAAAATGTCGTCCCAGGTTTCCCAGATTCGTCAGTTGCGGTTTCTACATTGAAATAGATTGGCATGCCACTGTATACTAAGAACGTTCTAAATAAATGAAATAGATTTAGATTAGAAATATTTAAAACAATACACAGATTATATATTCAGGATATTTACCTTAAACCGCGGCTGCCGGTTCTTCACGTGACTAAAGTTGTCTCGCAGTGCTGAATATTTTCTGGTTAAATGGAAGTTGGAATAATTCACTGGTTCATCGGAGAATAGAGCACAAATATTTGTCGTTCTTCCGACGTTAAGGAACGTGGAGGCCAGAATAACATATTTCCCTGTTGATTCAGTAGTGGTGATTCCACAGTGGTAGACACAGGCACAATGATAAATCACACTCAACACATATGTATAATAAATTGCAGTTACGATATCGAATCAGAATAATTAAATCAGAAATAGATCAATTGAAACGAAGAAACTAGACGAAATATCACCAAGTCCTGCATGCAGGCAGGCAGGCAGCAGCAATAACACAACGGACAAATCGCGCTGTTTACTAACTGCCATACACGCTCACAACACAAAGCACAGAGCGCGCACACACGCACCAGTCAGACAGCATACGTTGAGTGAGGTGTCGTCATCATGCACACATGCGCAGTTCATTTAAAATTCAAATTTAAAATCGATTGTTACAATCGATGTGTATTTATGATTTAACTGTATTTAGAATTGTTAATTAATAAATATTTATGACATCAAGCGCAAACTAAAATGTCAAAACGAGCCATAACACATTATTACTTTGATCAGTAGATCAGATAACAATTGACTGTTTGTCAATATGTACTATGATATTTACTTATCAAAATGCATTATGACCGTTATCATATTACATTATGATTTTAAAATCAAAATACATTATGACAACCTTAAGTCATAACACGTTATGACATTGATCGATAGTTCGAATCACTTTTACTTATTTATCAAAATGTATTATGACTTTAATTTGTCATAATGTACTATGACCGATATCATAATACGTTATGACTTTTGTCAAAATATAATATGACAAACAAATATCATAATGCATTTTGACTAAGGTCATAATACGTTATGACTTGGAGGATAAAATCATTATGCATTATGATTCGTTGTTAAGTGTGTTACATATTTCCCAACAGAAGAGAGTAAATCAATGGCACTGTAGTGACCATGGTTGGATAGGTATGAAAACTTGTTTGGTTTACAAATTCTCTAATTAGCCTATGTTTATTTTATCAGATGAGTATCTAGATCATACAACCAACCAATTCTGACCAACATGTCATTTGTGAGATACAATTTTGGAAGTCCTCAACTATCGCTACCTGGCCACTCAAGTTAATTTATATTGTCCACCAATGTAAAGATTGGAGCATCCACGCCTAGTTGTTTCAAGGCTCAATAACTGTTCGTGTCTTTGATAGTTAGTTAGTCCGGACAATTTATGTTCTAAGACCATCGTTTTGGATTATTGGTCATGTGCCATTTGTGTCAATTCAAAATTGGTGCCAAAATCTGCACTTGGCACGTTGGCACGCGGAAACCACTGATCTACAGAAACCAATCATAAAGAAATTCACTGACGCCACACCATGGATCACACTTATCGAGCTATTTGATGACACTACGTTACTTGTGGACTAGAATGCGATTTCGATGACCACAAGAACAATGAAGACGAAGAACAAATGGAGGTTGACCAAATGTACATTGAAGATGAAACAAATGACTATTTTTTGTTTAAGTGTAAATTATTCATTTCTATCATATTGCACTTTCTTTCCCTTTTCCATTTTCATAAATGGGCAATCACTCGACTTCAATAATCGTTCAATGAGATGAAGTTTAGATTGGTGATTGAATTGTTTGTATATTGGCGCAAGGCACAAACATTGTTTACCTTCTGCCTGTAGCCTACAGCATTGTGCAACTGCGCCATCTAGTGACTTGTTGTGTAGTAGAGTTTTGGCCCCCCTGCTTACATATCTGGCCACCGCAGCGCTGCGGCTGGCCTATAGCTCGTCCCTATTGATCAAATCAATGTTTACGAACAGGTTTTGTTCAATAATGAACTCGTTAGTGCAGAATCATTCAAAATTGTAAGGAAGGAAATTTCTTTAACTATATTAGAATTTTTATTGGAAGACAGTTTCAGTCATGATTAATTTCATATTTTTATATATACGAATGGTATGATATAACAGTATAAATTATCTATGAATATCTAAAAGCTTGTTTTAAAGCTAGTTTTCATTGAAATTTTGAAACAATACATGAGCAATTCGGAATACAACAGATTGAACTACAGAAATTTACAAAAATAATAAAATAAAACATTTTAGTTTGAGTTTAAAAAGCATAAGATATACCTTAAAGAACGATCCAAAGCAAATGAGTCCATCGGTTGCGTAAGTGATTCCGTAACGTTTTTTACAGTTGAACTTTTGCATATGCAAAGCCAATTTGATTTGATTTCGCCATGAGCCTCGAACAGAACGCATACCGCCAGCTCTGTTTATGGCACAGTGGTGTGCCAACACTTTACGACATTTATGAATACGAGTGCAGTAAGAGGCCGCCAGTAGATGGAACACAAACATTCCACCCCAGGAGTACAGTATCAAATTCCAGGTGCTAATTTTAGCCAGTGGAGACAAATCATGGGGCATGAGTTGGTATGCACTGGGTTGTGTGGTGAGGCACATGTACGCCAAAAGTGTGTAACCAAACAGCCGATTTCCCTCAAAAATGTCCAACACAATCTCTGTGTGGTAACGGAAGAAACGATTTACATTTGTTTGGTTAAAATTTTTTTAAAACTGAATCGACTGCACGCAATCGAGCAAACATGACGTGGGTGAGCAGTGCCCACGTCTAAGACCGCAGCCGCAATTGCGTCACAGAATTATATTCTTACACAGAATCTGTTGGAAGTGATGAAGGATGGTGGTGAAAATGCAAAACTACTGGAACACTATCCTCAGTCGTACGATGGATTGTACGTTGTTCACTGGTGACCGGATTTAACAAGTGTATTCTGGCAGAATTTGACTACAACGGAAAACCATTGGAGACATTCCCCATTAGTCAAGCAGTGGAACGAAACTCGATGTATTACATGAAGAAGGATGCACTGCCGTTCATTTACTGGAATGCTCAAGTGTTAGCAATTCGTCTTATATATCTTTAAAGTTTAGAGTCTAAACAATTTGTTTTATCATTTTAGAGGTTACAGGAGAGGTCCCGGAATATTCCGTAAAAATAGCTCATTTGGGAATGGGAAACTGAAAGTACATAAAATTATAAAAATTATAAAAACACGAGACTCCAATTGTGCATCATGTTTATCAATACTATTAGTGGTATCACTGTAATCCGTTTTTTTAAGTGGAGTATTCAGAACGTAACTAGAGAAAGTTTCTTTCGAAATATTTTTTTCCCTCTATGTTTATTCCCAAAGTTACTGTTATTATTTCTGAAAAAGTTTCTCTGTTTATCTCGAATTATTCTCGAACAGTGACATTACCACTTGGTGTGTTATTCCTGATTACATTGCCAGAAAAAGTCTTCCAAGTAAATTAATGATTCTCGACCCATAATTTGTCTGTCCCAATACCAAAATAACACAAAATCAAGTCTACAAAATCGGACCTCAATTAAAAGGAAGTTATTTTAGTTTCACTGAACTTTCCATACCGATGGCTTAGTGGTCATGGCGTTTGCGTAGCCCCTGCCAACTCTCAAAATCCGCACGGTGGGCTAATCGTACAGTACGTATAACAGTTACTTTTTTCTACATAAAAATATGTGCGAGAGCGGTTTAGTGGTTTAGCCTTCTGCCTCATATAAACCAAGTCGGTGGTTCGAACCATCGAATTGACAAACTTTTTATTTTGTTTTTTATTTATTAAATTGATTTCAGAAATCATAATCCACCAATTGGTGAGTTGGAAAGATTCTCCAATGGAGTTAGTGGATTTTATCCACCAAATGGTGGTTGGGAAATAATGTACAATTGATTTGTCATGAATCGTGTGGACTACGACATGAAATAATTGATCAAAGGTTCCAAATGGTAATGGTTGGATTGCTCGAAGATTACCTGGAATATTTTTCTTTATTTGGTGTTATTTAACAATTGAGTTGATTTAATTTATCCACCAATTAACTGTTGGAAATAGTTTAGGTTGATCCCTTTTTAAGGGATAAGGTCGGAATTTCAAGAGATTTGTGAAATGAAATTGTTTGGATATTTTATAAACTCTCAGAATAGTTAAAAATGACACTTTTAAGTAAATCTAAAGAATTTCGTTAACATCCGAATATTTGGATCGGATATTTGAATAATAGAACCGAAAAACTCAAAAAATTGAATGTAAATAGTGTCCTTAGTTATGAATCAAATGGGTTATGACTGAAATGAACAAAGTTCCAACTTGATGGACTAATCAATAATCACTAACCAGAAAACATAAACTTATTTCCTGTATTTACCTAAATGCAACCTTGAAAGAATTATTTCTAGACTTGAGTAAAAGAGAAACTTTGCACTAAATTTCTGCAATTTTCAGGCATTCAGAGAAGACGGATCTAATGGAGAATATCTGAATCACTTCAAGGTACTCCAAATAGAAATATCAACAGCTCGTTTGGTTTGCATGATGAACAACAAATCCAAACGGTATTGATCAAAACACATCATGACCCACTTTCACTAATCGACGATATAAGATCGGATGGGTAATCCGGAAACTCATTAGCCAACTTTGGAAACCTTCGATTTTGTAAATCTTCGAACAACCCAACCATTTTTTACTGGAAACCTTTTATCAATTATTTCATGTCGTAATTTCACACGATTCATGATAAATCAATTGCGCATTATTTTTCAGTTCTATTTCCAACCTTCATTTTGTGGATAAAATCTACTAACTCAATTGGAGAATCTTTCCAGCTCACCAATTGGTGGATTATGATTCCTTAAATCAATTTAATAAATAAAAAAACAAAATAAAAAGTTTGTCAATTCGATGGCTCGAACCACCGACTTGGTTTATATGAGGCAGAAGGCTAAACCACTAAGCCGCTCTCGCTCATAATTTCGTGTAGGAAAAGTAACTGTTGTACGTACTGTACGATTAGCCCACCGTGCGGATTTTGAGAGTTGGCAGGGCTACGTTTGCGTTTCAAGCGTAAAGTTACAGATTCGACTACCGAATGAGAATTTTTTTATCAAACCAGGGACTTGACGCTTGCAAAGCAAACGCATTGACCACTAAGTCGCCGGTATTGAAAGCCCAGTGAGGCCAAAATAACTTTCCTTCAATCGTGAACCCGATTTTGGAGACTTGATTTGAGAAATTTTGCTATTGTGACAGACAATTTGTGGGTCGAAATTGTTCATTTACCGAAAATGCACAGTGCATGATGCGTGATGTCTCAATCCCCAGTTTATGTTTGCCAACTTCTTCACGTTGACAATATACTTCAAATGTTAATTGGATTTTGGACTCACTCAAAACGAGTTTTGAGAAATGAATATGCAAGTCAAACCGGAACCGTTTCAGCCATCGATCAGTTTTGCTTGTTAAAACAAGTCAAGTCAAGTAGTGGTCTCGCTCATTAGAAATTAAAAAACTTCATAATTAAACAGAAAATTCTTTAAACAAATGGCCTGTAACATAGAAAAATGAACATTTTGAAATTATACGTCATTTTGAAAGCTAATTAACCAACTAATTAAACAATAGAATGAACGTACTTTTATGAATGCAGTTAATATTTACGTGACAAACACAAATGAGTCCGACATTTAACCGAATACAAGCACACAAGGTTAATAAGATATTTATTAATGTCGAGACAAATTAAAATTTATATTCCCATTTTTCACTTGGTTCGTTATTAAAATTTCTTTTAATATTTAACCTATTTAAAGTTTGAAAAAATTGAAAATTCATTGAAAATTCATTCACAATGTTAGTTATTAAAAAATTCCTTTTTTTCTTTGAAGACCAACTTATACATTCCACTCTTGTCAGTATTGTTGGGCATCATAACAAATTATGGTACAAAATGCTTCATCGTTTGAAGATGATTCTCTATTTGGCTTATGTGGTCCGATTTAGTTACACTATGCTTTCGATTATGAAACCGATCGATTTCCAGTTGTATCGCTCTTTCTTTTTCCATCTCATTTCGTACATCTCCACCGATCAGGACTATCTTTTTGGCATGACTCTGATCATGCTGTTTATCAACTCCATTTTTCTCGAATTCAATTTTCACTTTACACGAGTAGACACTGTCACCTGGCAAAGTTTGTACAATATGGTGGCGGGCGAAAAAACAATCTTCAATTGCGCATTAAAAAGCAAACAAGAACAACGAAAAGTATTCAATCGGATATTCAAAAATCATAAAACCAAATTGAATCATCACGTTCCGAAATTTATCAGTAATGTCTACTGCAAAATCAAGTCGAAAATTGAAATTGAAATAAATTTGCATTACTATAATAAAGAAAAGATTATCGTAAATAAATCCAAAATGTATCCACACTTGTCACTGGAACATAGAAAATCAATGTTCCTGTTTTTGAAATTGACTGAAAAGATAAATTTTGTCATTTTGCTGTTATGTTGTAAGTGATTTTTGTTGATATTTTTGTTGCAATGTTAATATATACTTTTCTTTTAGATATTTTGTTGTTTTTGATATTATTTTATTTTTTCCGAATATTCAGGAACAAATTTTCCTTTGTCTTGTTAATCATCGCAGACTTAATCGTGTGGTACTATTTGATGATGAAAATGGTCAAAATGTTCCTTTTCATTTCGTCCTTTTCACTCTACGCTTCTCTGTTCTACGAGAAACAATTTGTTGTTATAAATCGAATGTTGCGTAAATTGGTTTTCGATTGCAAAAAAATTGGCTCATTTCGTGTTGGAATGATTGGAAAGTTACATTTTGTTTTTTCCCAAAACACAACTCTTGTCAAGAACAACGAAATTTCCAACGAAGGTGTCTGGAACTGGACATTGTTTGTCTGCGTCTTATGCCAATTTCCTAGTAACATTTATCTCATTTATCGCGCAATTGCTGGCAATTTAGATGGCAATAAGCTACTGATCACTTGGACTATTATGATCAATCAGTTGTTAATGATTTCGATGACACTGTTTTCACAGGCTAGCTGCTGCAAAATGCTCCATTCCTGTGAGAAAGCAATTCCACCGATTCAATACTATTTGGGTAAAAACTATCAGTCGATAAAGCTGAAATACTTGCAACTGTACGAACGACTGAATAATGACAAAAAATTCGGCATTGCAATTGGTCCATTTAATACGGTCACACATCGAATTATATTTGAGGTAATTTAAGTGAAATGAATTTAATTTTTGATTAAATAATTTATATGATATATTCCTAATTAACAGATAATTCTATTTTATTTTGCCTATGTATTTTTCTTTTTCGGACTATTTTAGTTTAATTCCTGGTACTAGGCATTTTAATATAGTTGAGTCAAATACAGAATCAGAGCACTCGACAGACAGAGAAGTTGATCCAAACGGTTGAGCTTGAATATATACCCTAGTAGTTTATGTTGATTAAGTCCGGTGTCAAAAATGCATTAAATTAATTATCCAACGACCAAAATTAAAATTGTCATGAAGAACTCACAAAACCCACCAAACAAGACTATTAATTTGAGTTTTTCAAATATTTTTTGTTTAAATAATTGTTTTTTAATTAAATTTTTTTTACTTGTTAAAAAATTAAGTTTGAATTTATATTTCATATTCTAAAAATTTTAATAATTTTAAAATAAAAACTTTCATTTACATTAAAAAAAAATCATTACAGAATTGTGAATCTCAAACTTCCTGTATCCTTAAGTCAATACAAAACATCACTTTTTTATCAAAAATTTTTGCTATTGTCTAACAAATTTAGGAATGATTAACCCTTTAACGCCGGTGAGCTTATTTTTTGACGGGATTATTTTTACTTGATTATATCGGTGGTTACAATATGGGACTGAGACGATGTGATGCGTGCCAGAGGTCAGCCGAGACTGAAACCAACGGTCGTTGTGTCTGTTGGGGAAGGCTGCCTGTGAGTGCGCATGCGTGTTGTAATAAGAATTATTTATTTTGTTTATCAATCACAGGCGAAACGAAATGTTTGCTTTTTTATTTCATATCAAACATATCAAACATATTTTGTTGTCATGATTGCTGAGGTAAGTTACTATCTAACATAGTACCTAGATAGATAGAATAGATAATAATATTTATTTCAATCATCGAAATCAAAACTAATTTTTTAAATCGTCAACAGACAAACATTGATTTTGTTCATCAAATTGTCGATGATATAGTTGGCAATTTTGAAGAAGAAATTATTATGGTCTTATCGAAATTATAGCACCTTCGCCAGCTTTTTATCCAGATTTGACTTTATTGAGACAAACATTGGGGGACACGATGGAGCGCGTTAGATGGCGAAGCAAACAGAATTTGGATAAAAAAAACAATTTATGTCCAATTCGGTTAAAAGAGATTTTAAATCTAATGCACAGATTACGCTTATCTCATGATGATTGATGATCTATTGCCAATACAAATACACTTACTACGTGGCACTTGATGATGACATTATCAGCAGGCCCTCTTATCTAACCCAAATGGAAGCCTTTGTCAGTGAACTTCACCACAAAAACCGACACTGGTTAATTCTCAATTTTTGTTCACTTGGTTCTATTGGAAAAATGTTCAAATCTACCGATCTCACCAACTGGATTCTATACTTTGTGATGTTCTACAATGATAAACCAATGGACTGGTTGTTGGGCCACTATTTAGACACAAAACTGTGTCACTTTGATCTGGACAAAAAGGGCTATTTACAAGTGAAGAAGAAGAGCTACACTCAGTATAAACCGTCTTTGTTTCAGCATGTTGGCACACATTCTAGTTTGAAAGGAAAAATTCAAAAAACTTTTGGATATACATTTTGAGAATAGTAATTAATCTTAACAAGAGTAAGGAGTATGGCCAAATTAACAAATTTCTTACAATGGGATTTGACCAATACCAGAGTGTAGTACTCATCTAAGGATACAAAAAAGTCATTGGGACCTAGGGTCCGGGAGACGTCGTTTCGGTACAAAATGGCGGACAAAGTTCCAAAACTCACGTACAGCTATACGTCAAAAATATGAATAAATTTTTTATTATTTTCTATAAAAGCTTTAGATAAATTGGATTTCATTGTTATACGATTCCAAAGTTCCCCCAGAGACAAAATAAATTAAATTGGGCCGCAGAGTCCACCAGGTGGCGCTTTAGGAAAACATTAAATTTTTATTTTTTAAATTTTTGTCTAAAGCGCCACCTGGTGGACCCTGCAGCAAAATTTACTTTTATTGAACCATTTGGAGACTATTAGAACATTATTCAAGTGAAATTTTATTTGTTTAAAGCTATAGTATTCAAAACTGTATAATGATATTCATATTTTTGACGTATAGCTATACGTGAGTTTTGGAACTTTGTCCGCCATTTTGTACCGAAACGACGTCTTCCGGACCCTAGGCCCCAATGACTTTTTTGTTTCCTTAGATGAGTACTACACTCTGGTATTGGTCAAATCCCGTAGTAAGAAAATTGTCAATTTGGCCATACTCCTTTATTTTAAAAGCAAAAATCAATTAAATTCACAATTTGTAGATTTAATTTCAAAAAAGAAACAAATTTTCTCCTCAAATTTCAAAGTTGAAGAATTTTGTTTTTGTACCTCAAATCTAAATTGGAAAGTACATACATTGCATAATACATTTGTTCGTTCTAAACCGCAAAATTTCCCTAAAAGGGCAAAAGCGTTTTCATTTTAACAAAAAATAATAATTTTTAAAAAATTTAATTAAAATTTAATAAAATTTAATTATTGTCGGTTTTATTACTGTCATTAAAAAATTCTAATTAATTTCATGGAATATTTAAAATTGATTTTTTACAAAAAAGAAGTTTCCAACGCAGTCCATACTAACCAATGGGCAATCGATGAAGTAGAGCAAGAATTTTGACTTTGACATGTTTAAATATGTTTATGATTTTGACGACAAATATACAGGGAAAAAAAGTGCCAATAATATAGATGGCCTGTGGATTTGGTTTCATTAGAAAACAAACAATAAAGTACACATCAAATGAGTTGAACCATGTTGAAAGCAGTCGAGTCGAGACGATAGCCATTGACCTGTCGGAAGCAGCATTTGGAAAAGTTTCGATTGGTCGCTATTTTGTTGATCTACAAACAAAAATAAGTTTTTAATCTTACATAAAAGACACAAAGACATTCACGTGGATCAACTGTCGAATCGATAAACTGTTCTCTTTGAAATTCAAGCCAAAGGCCATGCCTGCCTTCATGTTTCTCTCATAGCACTTATCATTGTTTTGATCAACCACATTGCTATGAACATAAAGGATCCAGTTTCAATGAGAAGAAAGGAAAAATACACAAACTGAAGCACCGATGAAGTCTGTTCATAGAATATGAACGAATAGAGAATATAACAAAAAGAGCCAATGTCCACGCCGAATATGATACTTATGGGCGAGGCCCAAAACCGATTATAAGCACAAATCTCAGCGCACTGGTATGCCAAGTGACTGATGATTGAGAGAAAATCCGTTTGAAGTAACAAGTTAGATCGTTTCATTTTTTCAAAAGAATTTTTATTTAGACGTTTAATTAGTTGATCTTGTTGACCAAGCAAATGGACCTGTTTGATCATCACATACTTAGCGACGATGAAAAAGTGATAAAAACATTGTGACAGCCACTGAAAAGAATCTTTCGATTAGCATAATAATCAGTGAAATAGGATAACTTGTTTACCAAAAGCACAATACCAAAGCAGAATTGGGAGATAGACCAACAACATGAGGTAGTGGGCAATGTCATCAAAATCTGAATGTGCAAAAGCCCAGCCTAGAAATAGATAACCAGCCAACCAAGTTGAAAATGTCATTGGAAGAGTCACTTTTTTTGGTGATATTACGAAATTTGTGAATAAGTTTTGCATTCTCTTTATTCCAAACTAGAGAAATATATAAATGGAAAACAATATTGAATTTCGAATTTTCGAACTTACTCTTTCCATTAACAATCAAATCATATTCTCTGCTTGGACCATAAACAAAGTACATACAGTATCGATCCGATAACCAACTTCCAAAGGTAAATGTGAAGCCCATCAAGCCAATACCAGTGCCAACGAAAAGCACTAGCATGTCGCCTTGACGCCAAAATTCCCTGGGATACATTCGATGAGTCAACAGTTGGGCCATTGGTCGAGTGTGGTACTCAAAATCATTGCTCCACACAATCCACAAAGTGTGGCCAGCCAAATAGGCCCAAACACAAGTTGGCAGAATGAAGAAACGTTGAATTGTCTGTTGACGAGTTCGCTTCACTCGATAACGTTCCAAATTGTGTATTCCCACACCAGGCGGGACATCAAAGATTGTGTCAATTCCATAGAGACATGCTTTGATGTGTGAACTCACAAACCAAATCAACATACCCCAAAATGTATAGAAGAAAAAGTGAAGTAACCAAACACAGGCTCGAACAATTTTTGTTTTGATCATTGCATTTGACAATAAACGAAATAATTTTTCAAGTAACTCAAAATAAAATGCATAAATGAAATAGAAAATTGAACAGAAACATTAACTTAATTATCGAATGACGTGATGGGTTAATTTGTCAAGTTGTCAATATCGATTTTTGTTTTCAAACAATAAAATTTGAGTGTCACCATTAGGACTGAGAATTGTGACAAATATTTTGAAGTACATTTTGCGAAGTCTATGTCATTTGAAAACTACAATTTTAGTGCATTTTAGGGAGTCAATAGAAATTGGAAGATAAATTCTATTTATGCCATACATAATTTATTTATAATTTATTGTTCAAATAAAATAAAATAAAAGTTTTCGAGTAAAAGTTTTCGTTTAGTACAACTACAATAATGATCGAAATATTGTGATGGCAAATTTCAAAGTTTTGTTCATTGGGTCAGAAAAAATAAAACTCGAAAACAAGTACAAATATAAAAAATGAAACTAAATGATTTTTTAAACTTATAGCTGCCATCTATAGGCATCTCAGACATGTCACAGAAAATTTACAAATCCAAAAACTGCGAAAACAATGGTACGCCATTGAGCAATTGTTGACATTGGTTGAATGCAATGAAAAGCGATCGCAGGCCCACGCTCAATTGTTGTAGCTCATCCAAACTGGCTCTCAACCGATAATAGCACTGTTCGGCTTCTTCTAGATTTTTATATTTTTATGGTTAAATAGCGGCTCAATAGGCGACAGTAGCGAGTGTGTTCATTCCTGTAAATTAAAAGTTAAACAAAAATTTTATCAAACTATGTCAATAAAATAATTTTTATAAAATATTAAAAATAATATACTTAATTCTCGAATAGTCACTATAACCCTCGTTTGGGGTAAACAAATTGATTACTGTCAGCAGAGAGTAAATCACACCATCACGTTTCCATTCGTCACGAAATTTTTTGTACAGATTTTTCATTTTGGATTCCTCACAATATTGACTCAATAAATGCAGAGATACCATAGCTGTGACTTTGTTTTTTATCCTAAAGAATATATTAATAGAATGTTTTAAAAAATATTTATATTTATACATAAGAACTCACATCGACAATGCCAAATCCATTCCTATCAGGATCATAGATTACCACCGATCTTATTGAAAACATTTCAAGTAGGCGATTTTTGATCAATTTATTCTGATCAGTCGCACTGAGGCCAGTAAAAGTGTGCAACCGACTGGTCATGTGTATAAATCTCTCGAGCGTATATTGACTGAGTGGATGTGCACCAAGTTGACAGTACTATAGTGCCGTAGTAGACAATTTTTCGATATGGATTGGCCAACATTGTGGAAGCAGCAGACAGCTCTCGAAGAAAGCTCTTCTCAAGTTCAATAAGTGCTTGACTGGGAAATGGATCCAACTCTGGTGGTACTGTGCAACCGTGGTGAGCGCAGTTGATACTTTCTACGGCAGAATCAATGAAATTTTCATCCATCAAACATTGGGTGATAAAATCTTTATTCAATTGTGGCTCGATTATTTGCTGTTCAATGTTTAATTCAAAATTGACGATGTCTTTGTTAAGCACAATCCTGTCACAATACTCTTCCACAAGCGAATTGATGTGTTTTTGGTCGATTTGATCATTTTGTTGGCCTAGGAAATTCTCTTCATTGGATTTCAATTCCTGTTGAATTCTGTTTAGTAAAACTTTTTTTTCGGCAATACAATGCTTGTTTATCGTTTTCTGTAAGAATCCATTCCTACAATTGAAATTATTTAAAAAAATTGTTTTTCATAGATTAATTCACATACCTTTTTCATACCAAAATTAATGCATTTTCTCAATCTACACTTTTTACAGTGTCTTCTCGTGAGTAGATTAATGTGACATTGATCATTGTTCTGTGAACAGGCTAACTGAGCCACATTGTATCGAAGTGCATTTCGACGAAAGAATACTCTACAGGACATGCACGTAAGTGCGTTAAAGTAAAATCCTTGGTAAACAAAAATCATAAAATAAATTCAAATTTAATTAAAATATAACAATGAAATATCAAACCTGTTGCCTCATCACCACAGACGACACAGTGTGACAGTACTTTTGTTTGCTTAAGTCTGACCATTTTTAAGAATTTGAATAATCAATTTTAGTTCATTAAGTTCTTGTGATTTGATTCTTAATTGAGAAAGATTTTGTGTGTGTTAGAACAGAGAGATTGGCCTTTGTTGTTAATTCTTCATAGAAGAAACTCGCATGCATTTGTCATTGAGACATTTATCGCTAAGTGGTATTTATCTTAAGTTTAAATTTGGAAATAAAATATTAATTCATAAAAGTTAATTACAAGCAAAACCAAATTCCACCGTGGTCACGTTGTAATTTGTTTCCTTTTTTATTTATTAAAAACTTTAAACTAATTTTTATCTATTTCTATTTCTGAACCCTTTGGCGAGGTAGAACAGCAGATGATCATTGAGCCACAAAAACTAAACTAATTTGTTTGCGTAAAGATAATCAAAAAATGATTGAATTCAATCCTTTTCTTCTTCTTTTTTACTGACAAGTGAGTTTTTGTTTTTGTTCAAAGAACATGAAATCCTGAAATTTTGACAAATGTAAATTGATTAATTTGAAAGTCAATCCAAATGCACAAACTCACAATCAAGAATGTTGCCGCAAGTAAGGTAGCCTTTGCGTTCACATCCAAATCGAGTGGGAAGGTGACGCCGAAAGTGTCCGCATCCGTGTACAGCTCCTTCAACATGCCAGACCACTTTTTTGGCAATTTTGCCAATCTTGTGTTGCTTGTTCAGTGTGAGAACATTAAACTCAACATCTGAACCACAGCAGGACACAGTACGGAATGGACCACGAATGTGAAGAATGGTCTCTGCCTGCGCCGTTCTTGATACTAAATTTCGGTATACAGAGTGACCAGTTCTGTTCGATTGAACCGATCACTTGACCATCTCTGCTGGTCACTTGCATCTCCTGCAGACAGCACGGACAACAACATTTATCACACCGAAATGGTCGATGGATCTTCATGATTTTCACCTGGTGATTGTCCAGAATGAGCATTTCGAATGGCCGAACCGTTCCGGAGACAGTTACGCGAACAAAAGCCGCTTTCTATTAACAATCCAATCAAAAATTATGTCATTTATGAATTAACTATTAATTTGAATCCAAATTACCTTCCACAGCATAGTACACCTGTTGGCCCATATTGTTGGTCACCACATATTTGTTGTGGGTCTCAAAAGCGGTTAGAACTAAAGTATATACAACAATTTACAACTTAAATTATAGCATTCATTTTGAACAATACTTTCGATTAATTCAACTTTTTGTTTGACAATTAGCTGATCGATCATTGTGAGGTACTCTAAACCGGGTGGAAGTGATGGATTCAGATATAGAGCTGCTGGTAAAGCGATTATGGTTAATTCAGGTGTGGATAATACTTATTAAAAGGTATGTAAAAAAGGTTAGATTCTTTACTTGGAGGTAGTGCAAAAGGCGACTGCGGATTTAGAAAATTTAGATTTTGTGGTTGTGAGCACCCAGGATTCGCCCCTTGTGGGTAACCCAAAGGTTGAGATGTGACAGGTACAAGTGATTGTCGTCTATCGTGATGTTCATTTAAACCACTCGAAACGGTCAACATTGAATAGTTTTCAGGTTGTTCAACCATATTTGTTGTTCGTTAATGACCAAGCCAGACGCACATTGCTAAACTTATAAGCAACTTATAAATAAGCAAATGCATGTCATGATTCATTTTGCATGTTTACAAACCTGTTATTTTGTATACCTTTTTAGGCTTGAACAATTCTAATAAAGATTACATTTACATTCTGTTTACACCACCAAACAAACTTATAAATAATAAATATCATTATCTTAATTGATGTCTCACTCACTGATCATTATCATTTGCTGTGTTATATTTGTGACATTTTCTTTAACAAATTGTTGTGGAGAATCATCATAATAGCTCAGTAAGCAACTTGCAAGTTATACCTTAAACTGTTATGTTTTGTTTTGACTTTTTTTTATCTTTGTATTTCTTTGCAATAGCAGACATATACCAATAATATGACATATGATAATTAATCATAATGATTCGTCAAGTTACAAGCAAATAAGTGTACGTTTGTTTTCCATGGCACTACATGTACAATCGTATATTATATTGCTTTCAGAATAATGTTACAATTCCTCTCTTCTGTTTCTCTTTCTATCTTTTATTTAAGTGCTTTCGAGTGGATCGCACAGATAAATATAAATTGTTAGTTTTAAAACTTCTCGCTCAGACAAGCTCCCCTCGCTCTTTTATTATTCAATTGGCCAATATATACTTTGCCGGTGCGGTTGGTCCATATCGATCCGCCAATTTGCAGGGACTGGTAATTGAATTTAAATTTTCCATTAGAAAACGACCTTTAGCGGCAAAAACTTGTGCCCCAAGTCTTGACAAAGTGTACTCACTCGTCAAGTCGTTAAGTCGTCCTCTTCGTATGGGACAAACAACATTAGAGGGACAATATTTGTAAGACACCCAGTGACAGAGATCGATATGTGCACCTTTGCAAACAAATTCATTATAAACCAAATTGAGGCGACCACAACCAAGATCAAGTTCAAGTTTGGACGAGTAAATTTAAAACATAATTTGTGTTTGCCTCTTGCCAAAATGCAATTAAGCGGTCCAAGTAGAATAACTTCCGTCAAAAATCCACACCAACTCATTCAAACATTAATTACAATAGAATGTCGACCGAAATTAAAGTCACTAACGCTCAGACAAACTTTGAAAAAGTTTCAACCTAATAATACCAAGAAGAGTAATAAAGAAACAAAAATGCAATTAAATTCAATTTCACCCCAACTCGAGTGAATATTCTCGAACAACACAACACAATTGTCATTAGTTCGTCTTTTGCCACAGTGTTCACTCAATGGTTTGACGGCCAAACAAGCCAAAATGTTTCAGTGGATAATTTCGTTCTTTTTTATTTCTTACGAGAAAATCAAAGAATCCTTTAAACGACTTCGTGTCCATTTCAAAGACTTTTACTTTGATCTTGACCCTATTAAAGAATGTGAATCGTTTGCTGAGATGGCAGAATTGAAAGAGAAGCGTCCTTTGGTAGAAGTGCCTTTCTTTCCGTGGATTAAAGTCAATCTACACTATTTGCCACCAGCGTTTGTGATGTTATACTTTCAGCTGGACAATCTGTATGTTACCTTAATTCGTTACGACGGACACTACAGCGCAACAGGAATGCCCGAACTGTTGACCCATCGGTTAAGTCCACACATTTTCTGGGACATTAGTGACATTCAGTGTTCAACGCTGGTGTACTGCAAAAGTTGTCGAAAACTACGCGATGAAGGCAGGTACTTTTTAGCCAGTTCTACTCAGGTAAATCCAAAGAAAATTTTGATATATCGATATTTCCAGTACGAATTTGGTCGGCGCGACGTGTAGTTATTACCATTAGATGACTGTATGCCTGACGGCCTTATCGAACGGTCATTGTGTCTATTAATGGCACCCAAACCTAATATATTGTCCGTATGCTCTGTATTTGATTTAGTTTCATTTTCGGACTAGTTGTAGCTACTACTATAGTCATGTTTAGCCCTGCCAACTCTCAAAATCCGCACGGTGGGCTAATCGTACAGTGCGTATAACAGTTACTTTTTCTACATAAAAAATATGTGCGAGAGCGGTTTAGTGGTTTAGCCTTCTGCCTCATATAAACCAAGTCGGTGGTTCGAACCATCGAATTGACAAACTTTTATTTTGTTTTTTATTTATTAAATTGATTTCAGAAATCATAATCCACCAATTGGTGAGTTGGAAAGATTCTCCAATGGAGTTAGTGGATTTTATCCACCAAATGGTGGTTGGGAAATAATGTACAATTGATTTGTCATGAATCGTGTGGACTACGACATGAAATAATTGATCAAAGGTTCCAAATGGTAATGGTTGGATTGCTCGAAGATTACCTGGAATATTTTTCTTTATTTGGTGTTATTTAACAATTGAGTTGATTTAATTTATCCACCAATTAACTGTTGGAAATAGTTTAGGTTGATCCCTTTTAAGGGATAAGGTCGGAATTTCAAGAGATTTGTGAAATGAAATTGTTTGGATATTTTATAAACTCTCAGAATAGTTAAAAATGACACTTTTAAGTAAATCTAAAGAATTTCGTTAACATCCGAATATTTGGATCGGATATTTGAATAATAGAACCGAAAAACTCAAAAAAATTGAATGTAAATAGTGTCCTTAGTTATGAATCAAATGGGTTATGACTGAAATGAACAAAGTTCCAACTTGATGGACTAATCAATAATCACTAACCAGAAAACATAAACTTATTTCCTGTATTTACCTAAATGCAACCTTGAAAGAATTATTTCTAGACTTGAGTAAAAGAGAAACTTTGCACTAAATTTCTGCAATTTTCAGGCATTCAGAGAAGACGGATCTAATGGAGAATATCTGAATCACTTCAAGGTACTCCAAATAGAAATATCAACAGCTCGTTTGGTTTGCATGATGAACAACAAATCCAAACGGTATTGATCAAAACACATCATGACCCACTTTCACTAATCGACGATATAAGATCGGATGGGTAATCCGGAAACTCATTAGCCAACTTTGAAACCTTCGATTTTGTAAATCTTCGAACAACCCAACCATTTTTTACTGGAAACCTTTTATCAATTATTTCATGTCGTAATTTCACACGATTCATGATAAATCAATTGCGCATTATTTTTCAGTTCTATTTCCAACCTTCATTTTGTGGATAAAATCTACTAACTCAATTGGAGAATCTTTCCAGCTCACCAATTGGTGGATTATGATTCCTTAAATCAATTTAATAAATAAAAAAACAAAATAAAAAGTTTGTCAATTCGATGGCTCGAACCACCGACTTGGTTTATATGAGGCAGAAGGCTAAACCACTAAGCCGCTCTCGCTCATAATTTCGTGTAGGAAAAGTAACTGTTGTACGTACTGTACGATTAGCCCACCGTGCGGATTTTGAGAGTTGGCAGGGCTAGTCATGTTCTCGCCACTTTATCCACCACCAAAAATCGCCAAAGTGTTCATTTTAAATTATAATTTAGTGAAAATAGTAAAATTTTTGAAAATCCACTCAACAAAAAATGAGGTATTGGAATGATTTTCATGAAAATCAATCACGAACTAGCCTATCAAGTTTGTCGAAATTCGTGAATTAACTGACTTTTTTTTATTCGTCGTATTCATCTTACATTAATAATTGTTTTTTTTAGTTTCGAATTTCGGCACACTGATAGGCTTGTTTGTGTGACTTTTTAACCTCTTCGTCGGGCCATTTTGTCAAGGCTGTCCAGAACGAACCACAATAGCTAGAGACTTGAAAATTTAGGTGGATACTCCCCTGGAATACCGCTACTGCGGAAAATTGTCAAAAGTTCCAATTGGATCGATATCCGGGACCCTATTTCCGGTGTGGGTTTTTTGAGTGAAATTATGTTTTTGGACTATTTTAGCTTTATTATAAGAATAGTCCGCGCAGACACTTTATCGAACTGACTGATATAATAATATCTCAAATATTTCATACTCATAATTAAATAATAATATGACAAAATGTTCGCCTAAAAACAGGAAATACAATCTGACAAAATTTGGTAGTGTTACGAAAATCGAAAACTATCGATAGAAAATCGAAAACTAATCGATAGATGACAATGAAGTTGATGAATCTGATGGATATGAAGTGGCTAATGGATTGTTTGATGAAGAAGAAAGATTGGGCAGTGAGGGTGAGTTCTTGTCTGCATGCTAACAAAGTATTCTCATTGTTGTGTTCATTAGACACTCGAGCAACCAATGGACATTGTTCTCGAGACAATTCAGATGAATCGATGGTGATTCAACAAGAGGAAAGGGATGCAAACAATGCAATTGGAGTGGACATTGCACCTATTGCTATCGACTCTGGAGCAACCATCATGCACTACGAACTTGGTCTACACAATTCGCACGAATCTATTCAACAAGAGGAAAGGGATGCAAACAATGCAATTGGAGAGGATTCAATAGCCACTGAATGCATTACTAATCCAATTCAGTCAAACCTTGCCCAACCAAATCGTCATTTGCAATGTTCACATTGTCTGAAATCATTTGATCGCAATTCCAAATTGCAGAGACATCTTCGAGTGCACACAGGTGAACGTCCATTTCAATGTGATCAGTGTGATAAACGATTTAGCAATAAAGGAAATTTAGCCAAGCACCAACGGATTCACCAAAATATAAAAAACATTTCAATGTGATCAGTGTGACAGACTATTTAGTGAGAGAGGCTCTTTAACAAGACATCAACTGATTCACCAAAATATAAAACGTTTTCGCTGTCCTCAATGTAAAAAACAATTCATTCGGAAAGATCAACTTGATAGTCATCTCTTAACACATTCCGGAGATCGTCCATACAAATGTCGCCATTGTGATATGTCATTTACTGCACCGTTCACTCGGAACAGACACGAACAAGCCATCCATCTGCATGTCAAGTCATATCGATGCAAACAATGTGGTCACACTGCCACTCAACGAGCAAATGTAATCACTCACATTCGAATGGTCCATTTTGGTTTGCCTCCAACCATCAAAGAACAACGAGCACTCAACATCGTCGATGATCGAGATCCGAATGAGTTCGTCGAGAAAGTGTGACTCATTTTGTATTTTAGTCTACTGAACATGCATTGTATCAATGATGTACACAAGTTGACAAATATAGCAGAAAGTTTAGTGATGTATTCGTTCAAATAATAAATCATATTCGTACAGTTGTACGAATTTAATTTTATAATGCTTTCTATATATCTTTGATACAATTGCCCAAACACCAAATTGTGCATTACAATAACATAACAATTAAACAATTATAACTGGCACAAACACTTCACCAACTGGTCATTAACAAATATTTGATTTATCCCAACATTTATTGATTTCATACGTTCCTCAACAGACTCACTCAATTACCTCGAACAGTGAAATTGATGCTGAGGAAGATAGTGAAAATGTAGATACACAATGAAGTTAACGAATATGATGGAAATGAAGTGGTGAATGGATTGTTTGATTGAAAAATAAAACATGAATTGGCCAACTTGTGCAAATTCTTGATGTAGTCAGTGATCATTGCATTGAAGCACGTCAACAAACACAATGTCACACTTTCTCGACCAACTCTCTCGGATCTCGATGATCGACGATGTTGAGTGTTTGTTGTTCTTTGATGGTTTGAGGCAAACCAAAGTGGACCAATCGAATGTGTTTGATTATGGACGATCGTTGTGTGGCAGTGTGAGCACATTGTTTGCATCGATATGGCTTCACATGCAGATGGATGGCTTGCTCGTGATTGTTCCGAGTTAACAATAGAGCAAATGATTTATCACAAAACCTACATTGAAATGGGCGCTCACCAGAATGCACTCGGAGATGATTATCAAGATTGACTTTAAGTCTGAATTGCGTGTCACAATGGTCACAGTGAAAACGTTTTATATTTTGATGAATCAGTTGATGTTTGGTTAAATTGCCTTTCAAACTAAATCGTTTGTCACACTGATCACATGCAAATGGACGTTCACCTGTGTGCACTCGAAGATGTCTGGTGAAATCTTTTCTTGTTTCAAATGATTTCAGACAATGTGAACATTGCAAATAACGATTTGATTGGGCAAGGTTTGGTTGAGTTGGATTAGTAGTGCAATCATCAGTTTGAATTTGTGTGTTTTGTGCTTCAATCTGTTCATCAATGGAAATATCATTTAGTGCAGCATCGCTAGTGAAATCAAATGGAATTGAAATGATTGACGAACCCTGGAGAGATTCTTCCAAGATCCGTGGTTCAGTGTAGATTAGTTGATTGGTTTGATTGTTTTCTAAAGCAACATGCAAAATGTGTTGAGTTGTACCGGAAGATTCTTCTCGATTGTTTCTCACATCTTGAGCTGTATTATCTCCAAAAGATGTACAATTTCCTTTTTCAGATTTTGAAACATTATAATTATCATCATCAATCTCCTCTCCATCTTCTTCTTCATGTTTGATTATTGGATTTGTGTTGATTGTATTCGCCAGTGAGACCTCATTTTGCAGATTATTTTGATGGTCCTGTGTGTTGGTCAATTGGTCATTTGATGCCTCTGTGTTCTGCTCAAATTGTGATTCGCCAGGCAAGTTGTGGTCAGTGTCATTCTCTTCACAGTCTGAATCGATTTCGCTCTTGATTGAATCATTCAAAAGAAAATTAGAAGAAGGGCAATTGACAATTTGATGCATTTGTTGTGTATTTGTCGACATAAATTGCATCTGTTCACTTGTTGGCTCATTGTGATTTAGTGCAAGTCCGTGCACCGAATGATTGCTTTCGTGCTTGTTGAGCCACAGTTCGAGATCGAGCAGCACTTTGGCATAGATTGCATCAATCATGCTGTTCACTTGTTGCTTGGCTGAGGCTTTGGATAGCTCAAAGTGAGCCATGAAGGCAACATCGTGCAGTTTAGACATTGCGCCCTCAGAATTGATGCAACAATTGACACACAATTTAGATGTGTTTGGTGTTGTACGGGAACATGACAATTTAGAGCAACAACTCAACTCAAAACAAACTCAACTTGCAGTCTCATGCAGTCACCGAGGCCAACTGAGAGAGACGAGTCCAATGTTGTGTTGAGTGCGGGTGGTGACTGCTACTGAGGGCCCTCTGAGGGCTATCACGTGTCTTGCCTACCTCACAGATGTTTCGGACAGACACACAGGCAGCAGCACTGTTCGCGAGTGCTCGACTGTTGCACTGCTAAGTTAGGTTCATTTGTTTTGAGGACAAACTTGTCTGTGCCTCGGTGTGTCTGTGTGTGACTGATTGTTCACGAGTGAATATCTCAAATCAAGTTTGCCTAAACTCTAGTTTTATTTTATCACCAATATCATTCCAATACTTTCCCCATGAGTTGTACATTGTCCCACGAATGTCGAGTCATGTTGTCCTCATTGCTCACAGCCTCTACTGATGCCACTCGTGTCTGGTTGCGAGCTGAGATGGATCGAACAGTGGACCCAATGCTCCACTCGATCTTCAACAGACTCAAAACCAAATTGACCAATGGACTGGAACGAACACAATCGGGTGACTGGGCACAGGTGGGGAATCGAAATCCACGTGTTTATGATCAATCAACCAGTCAACAAACCAAGCCAACAACAAAATAACTCAAATCGTTTGGATTCTATTTCCAATCAGCGACTGAGGTATATACTATATAGCTTAATTTATTGCATCAAATAATTTTTATTTTTTTAAATTCACTTTTAGGAGTCAATCCATTAAAAAGGAATTTGAACCAATTCAAATAGGTCAATCATTTTCGTATGCACCAGTCTCGAATGAACAGTCCAACCACAATTTGGCAGATCAAAAATGGAATTCTAATTATGAATGTGAAAACTCTCAAATTAACTTTCCATGCACAGAAATTAATCCTAAATCACAGCAATTCGGTCACATTAAGCACAATCAACATGATGACGAGGAATGTGATTGTGAGGAATGTGTTGATGGTGGGATTGAGGTGAAGGAAGAAGATGATGGAGACCAAGTGGATGAAGAATCACCTCGACCTATGAAGAGACCAAAAATGGACACAACTCAACCAAACAATGCACAAGCAGAGGTGGGCAGACAGTCACCGATACTTCCAACTGATCAAACACATTCGAACGAAGATACGAGACAAAATGAAGAAGGTGACCGAGTGGGGAATGAACAGAGTGAGGGTGAGTTTGTCTTAAATGTTCTTTTCCCAAAGTATTCTCATTGTTGTGTTCATTAGTCATCGACACTCGAGCAACCATCGAACACTGTGATCATGGTCAACATAATTCAGATGAATTTATGGCGATTCAACAAGAGGAAAGGGATGCAAACAATGCAATTGGAGAGGAATCAAATGCCACTGAATGCACTACTAATCCAATTCAACCAAATCATCATTTGCAATGTCCACATTGTCTGAAATCATTTGACCACAGATCCAAATTGCAGAGACATGTTCGAGTGCACACAGGTGAACGTCCATTTCACTGTGATCAGTGTGATAAACGATTTAGCAATAAAGGAAATTTAGCCAAGCACCAACGGATTCACCAAAATATAAAAAGCATTTCAATGTGCTCAGTGTGGCAAACAATTTAGGGAGAGAGGCACTTTAACAAGACACCAGCTGAGTCACCAAAATATAAAACGCTTTCAGTGTCATGAGTGTGAAAAGCAATTTGTCTTAAAACACCAGCTTGACGCCCATCGGCTAACACATTCCGGAGAACGACCATTTGCATGTCGTCATTGTGATATGTCGTTTACTGCATCGGGCGCTCGGAACAGTCACGAACAAGCCATCCATCTGCATGTCAAGCCATATCGATGCAAACAATGTGCTCACACTGCCACTACACGATCACACATAATCAGACACATTCGAGTGATCCATTTTGGTTTGCCTCCAACCATCAAACAACAACGAGCACTCAACATCATCGATGATCGAGATCCAAGAGAGTTGGTTGAGAAAGTGTAAATAATTTTGTTTTTTGGATGTACTGAACATGCATTGTGTCAATGATTTACTTTAGTTGACCAATCTGGCCCAAAGTTAAATGATTCGTTCATGTAATAAATCAGATCTTGTACAGCTATTTAGAATTTAATTTGATGACAATGATTTAATATATAACTGTGGCAGTACGGCTCGGTTGGTGAAAGAACTACCACATTAACAATCGCTTAAAATGAGAGTTGCTTGAGAAAGTGTGACTTATTTTATATTTCGATGCACTGAAAATTGATTGTATCAATGATTTACTCTAGTTGACCAATCTGACCCAATGTTAAGTGCTATTTTATAATAAATGTCTTGTAGAGTTGTATAGAATTTGATAGTAATGATTTAATATAATCTAGCTACAATTGCACAAACACCAACTCGTGTACATCACACAAAGAAGTGTTCAACTCTGTCAGCCAACTGTTCATGTCTGTCCAACATTTGAATTCTCTGTGCAGCATTCTCCAAATTATCTTCTAGTTCTCTATTCTGCATTAATCGATTAATCACTTCATTTATTTCTTCCAATGTAAACCTGAACGGATTCAGCCTAGCGCCATAGCCCGTTTCATCGATTCTCTGTGCATTGTCGAACTGATCCGTCAGCAGTGGCATCACAATCATCGGTTTGCCGTGTGCGAATGACTCCGTCACTGTGTTGTTGCCTCCGTGGGTGATCACCAGATCTACCAGAGGGAGGATTTCCGTCTGGGGCACATAACGACCACCGAACATGTTGGGCGGAAGGTCAAACTCTGCATGACGCGGTCCCTTGGACACAATGTATCGATGGGGCGTCTGGCCCAGAATCGCTACAAGTCGCTTCATTAGTTGCAAATTGATCGAACCCATTGAGCCCATTGATAGGTAGATTAGTTTTCCTGATGATGATTTACCATTGAAAGCATCATTCACTAACTTTTCAATTCTGCTCACGTCATTGACATGTTCAGGAACGGTGAACACTTCCAAGTTGAACCAACCCTGACTCCGAAGGTAATCATAGTTGATCTCTTCGGGATATGCATACACAGTCATGGCTTGGGTTTCGGGATAGAGAAAATCCCCAGGGAAGGGCTTGTATCCCATTTTGACCATCAAATCACTGTAACTTTTTGATGTGCAGAATTCTTGTCGAATTTTGTTGAATCGATCATATTCTTTGTGATTTCCATTGCTTGGATAGCCTAGAGTATTGAGAATGTTAATTAGATATCGAACACTATTGATAGTATCGTTCATCGCTTTTACCTGAAAATGCTGGTGGAACTTTGTTTGTACCAAAAATCTGTCCCAGCGGTGCAGTACTGATGCATTTGATCCATGGAATGTTTGAGTAATAGATCGATGGCAAAAGTGAAAAAGATCCATCGTAGAAAATCAAATCTGGTTTATAATGTCTCATTGCTTGGGCAACAGCACGATCCCAAATTTCCAACTCATCATAGTTTGCATCTCCATGAAAGATCGAGAGTGCAATTTTCAACTTTTCCAAGGACGAATTGTCGCTCATTAGTTTGCCATCGAGCAGCCGTTTTGAGAGTAGTTCACCAGGATTGGCCAGGTCACTCGGTTTGGAGACTGTGTAGACGCATTCTTCATAACCGAGAGCAGAAAGTTTTCCACGGAAGGCTTCTTCGATTACGAACACAACACGATGACCACGGTCGAGTAGGGCACGGAGGGCACCGGAACAGGCGTTTACGTGGCCCACGGCGTTCAATGGGACAACTAGGATCAAAAGTTTTCGCATTTTGTTTGAGAGAATGTGAAATAGAAATTTGAAATGTGAAATTGAATTTAGAAATTGATTTAACCCAACGTTCAATTATGCACTTTATATATAGAAAGCTAGAATGGACTATTTTTATTACATAACAGAAAGAGTCAATTCACAGACACTTCAGGAACATTAAATGCGCAAACGGGGCAATGTTGACTTTTTGTAAAGTTCAACATTTGTCCGGATCTTGTTCACAAGGCAATAATTATACCTTACCTACACTTACCTTACCTTACCTTAGAGTACATGCAAGAGTACATAAAGTGCGTAATAACTAGATAGAGTGCACTCTCTTGAGTATGTGTGAAAGTGCATCATGCACTTGAGATTGTTCGCAATTGTTTACTTTTCGTCTGCCTGCGTCAGAGAAACTTGAATTTATTAGAAGTAAATGAATGTAAGTTTAACCAAATAAAGATGAAATATGAAGACAAATATGCGACCGTGTGACGGTATTCCGATAAAAGCTTAGTTAGGTAAAGTGGAGGGTAAATTGCCCATTAGGTTTATTGTTAAAACATTGAAATTGTTCAATTTAACTCAACTCGTGCACAATTGAATTGATAATTTAATTTGCCGAATCATTCAAGTCCAGCCGAGTATCATAGATAAATCATTTGGATTACTCATTCGATGATTTGTTTCTTCATCAATTTATACGAGATGATACAATATTTGCCATATAAAAGTAGAAACTTCAATTTTGGATGGATATTAAAATAAAAAGTTAAATATTTTAATATTTATTCAGTTACATCATAATGTCATATATACCTTTGAGAATGTATTGAGGGTAACCAGTCCAAAGCCACCATACGTGAAACCATACCGATTGTGAGTGTTGAGTGCAGTGAGCAAATTTGCAATGTCAACTCGAGTTCGTATGGCAAACTTTTGAGACAAATTACGACGAACAATCAAACTGAACAGTAATTTGGTTGGTTTGTGAATGTGTGCGCTGCACTGTGCAAAGATGCAGTGAAACACAAAAATTAGTTCACAAATGCATACAATCCAAAAGAAGACAATTAGCTTCGAAACAAGCTGCAATTCGCCTTGAATGATCCACATACTGAGAATTAAATTGGTCGGCACATAGGTGACCAAAAAGGCGAGAAACAATTTACCATGGAACCGGTTGACTGCGAAAAAGTACTGCAAACAATGTACGAATGTTTTCCGAAATTGGATATATCGCTTAAGGGCGAATGGTTTCTCCGATGAAGCAGAAGCAACTCGCACCAAAATCGAGAAAACCTGCTGTATTTTGAGATAGAACATCATCAACAGCGAAACTGTACTGGAAAAGTTGATCGCTAGAGAGTGACTGAAGTTGACAAACACAAGTGCAACTATGAATCCATTAGAATTGCTGACAGTGATACATAAGAGCGCAAACCAAAAAGATTTTCCATCATTTTGCATTAAAATAGAAACCATAGTCCAGTTGAAATACACGAAAGAAATGATACAAATAATTTCTGAATAAATCAATTTATTATAAATTGATTGATTTTTTAAAATCTATTTTACAAGGAAACTCAAATAACTTCGTTGTCACGAAGTTATTTGTCCCTTCGGGCACGTTTCCTTGTAAAACGTCCTTCGGACGTGGAGAAACAGTAACACAATTGGGTATGTGGTGTATTTTGAATGTTTTAAATTGAACGCATGTTTACCAAATTTGTTATGGTTTAGTTTGTGAAGATGTTGATTTGAAATTTAAGTGATATATGAATCGGTTTAGATTAAATGTTGCGAGTATCAAGCAAATTTGAACAGGCAAAGCGGGAGAGCTTGTGGTAACAAATTCTCATTTACATGCACATTTGACAAATGATTTGTATTATAGCAATTGGTAACACATTTGCAGTTAGTGCAATATACGATTGGTATTAATTCCTGCTCCTTCAATCACAATAAGCAAAAGTTTTATAAATTTAATATTGCATTTGATTCTACATTTTTAAACTTGGGTGATGCAAAATCTCATCTGGGGAAATTCAAGTTAGTTCAATTAGTGGAAGTTGAGTAGGTAGGCCGTGCAGTAGATGTGCAAAAGAATAAATTAAAGAGGGTAACAACATGATCATAAGATGAACATTAAATTTGGACGGATAACTGTTATCATAACAGTGCTGTAGTTTTTGCAAAAGCTTCGAATACTTTGAGAATAGACAAAATCGCGGAGTGGTTCTTGGTTTTGGTTTGCAAATTCAACTAATTGATGAAGAAGCGACACATTTCATGGCGATTTGGTTTTAGGAAATTGAAACTCCCAAATAGAGATCTGGTCCGATAAACTTATTGCTTTTCAGATCTGACTCCAGGTACCAAACCACCAACTTGTTATTCACTGGTCAACATTGCAATCTTTCAGTTATTATATTTCGGCTCAATTGCACTCGGAAATTAGGTACACAAAAGACGGGTAAAAGAATGTGATGAATGTTCACCAGTGCAGGATATATTGATGAACATTGAAGTTTGTGGTTCGTTTTTAGACTCCAATTGTTGTCTTTGAAGAGTTGGATTCAGTTTGCTGCTGTCGCCAACAACTCCTCTGACCGTAATCTCTCTACACGAAGAATTGAGAATGTACGGCACCTAATGTAACAAACGCAAAAAATTGATTCAAATAACATATTTTGAGCAATCCCGAACCAAGATGCCAGTCATTCCTTTCGCTTAATTAGGAAATAATAGATGTCTCCTAGAAAACAGCATAAAAACAAAACAGGTTTATTTCGGATTTAGTAATAAAATACTCACATTATCACAACAAAGTAGAAATTAGTTTGTTTTATAATTTGGTGATTAAGGTCTGTGTACTGTATATCGTTGACATGGAACATTTGTACATTAATGCATTGAACATAAGAGCAAAACACAATGAAGGTCATGTAAACACATTACGAAAGCAGTAGACAATAAGTGAATCATTATGCTTATTAAATGAACGATGAGACAATTGAGTTGAGTAGTTCGGTAAGTTGAGTAAATCTGTTCTCCAGATTGTAGAGTACCAACAATCAAGTCATTGCATCAAAACCAACGAGTTAACTAAAGATGACAGAAGAAAGCAAGCTGAGTCATAGTCGCTCGGTATGCAAACAAATGTAGATGATTTCAAAAAGCACATGTTCAATGAGCAATGTGTTACATTCTTGTTGCCAATAACAATGACAACAATGTGAAGCAAGCATACCAAACACACAAAGTAGATGTGCCTTCTTCGATGATGTCAATAAGATCTGGCTGAGTTTGGTACAATTTGATGAATTGAACTCGTTCGTGGTGATTTGGTTGACACATGCATTCAGATAGAAACATAAACAAACGTTGGAAATAGAGAAATTCAAAACAATTCGAGATTATTCGTGCACGAGGTGTTGTGCTGTGGCCAGAGCGAAAACAGCTGAAATTAGTAAACAAAGCATGCATGTGGTACATTGGCGTACTCAGAAGATTATCGAGTGCCTCTGCCTTTGATAGTGTAATTGACTGTTGAACGGGTGCCTCAGCCTTTGACTGTAGAACGGGGCCCCTGCCTTTAATAGTGTAGTAATTGACTGTAGAACGGGGCCCCTGCCTTTAATAGTGCTACGTCCGTAAGAAAGAGGTGGTTCTTACTCTGACTTTCACTGTATTGTTGTGGGTTGACGAGGAGGACCTTATGCCTTCTACAATGCTATTCCTTACGAGCCTTGAGATATTAGTATATAGTGATTATATTAATTACATACCAATGGTTGCAATGACACAGATAAACAGATTCAAGACCAGCAAATAACATTTTCGAGTTCGAGCACAAACATGGCGATTGTTCCATCTGTCACGAATAAAGAATGTACGCCAATCATTGTAGACAATCACCGGATAGAGCATGCGCACAAGTGGATAGTTGGTGGTGAGATAGAGCTGGCTACTTAGGTAAAGAAACATGATCGAGCCAATGAATGTAATCAAATTGATCTGTTGTTTGCCAATCATCATTGCGAGTGCATCAAAGTGGACGGCACGCTCCAGTGCAGTGTCTAGCTTCCAAAATGCAAGATAAAACGAGTGCACACCAAATAGTGCAATAAAGCCATTGAGCACTTTGACCATAGTGATCATCTTCCAATTGTGGAACAAGCAGATTTGCTCGATCCAACGATACATGTGAATGAAATATTCAATGCCGTGTACAGGTTTGAGCACAAACAAGACAAACATTTTGCGATTCATACTTGGTTCGGTGTGGTGAGGTGGACTGTGTACTTTCGTGAATAATTAAAAGAATATTTTAATTTAATAAATAACCTAAAAATAATTTATTTTTACAATCAATTAATCAATAATTTAATTTAATTTAAATTCAATATTTTTAATTAAATTAAGGCACGCAACTTTACTCATTGAATATTTTTAATTAAATTTTACATAAACAATTAATTTCGTTTTTTTATATTTAAAATGATAATAATGATGATGATAAACCAATAATGAGATAATTAAAATCGTATTTTAAATTAAATTAAATTTTGAAAATAATTTTAATTTTTAAGTTTTAAATTTGAAATGCCAGGAACCAAAAAATAAGGCACCGACCAGCCAAATGTTTCATCCGAAAACGTTTGAAATGTCCACCAACCAAAAAATAAAGCACCGACCAGCCAAATGTTTCATCTCAAAACGTTTGAAATGTCCAGCAACCAAAAAATAAGGCACCGACCAGCCAAATGTTTCATCTCAAAACGTTTGAAATGTCCAGCAACCAAAAAATAAGGCACCGACCAGCCAAATGTTTCATCCGAAAACGTTTGAAATGTCCACCAACCAAAAATAAAGCACCGACGAGCCAAATGTTTCAATTGTGAATCAATTTATTTTTGTTATCGCATTTAGATTATATCTTTTTTGCTCTTCACAAACAACAGCTCTTGTTCCACATCAGCACTCTGTTTATGATGGTTTTCCGCAGTGAGCAGCCGAGCAGCTAGGGAAGAGTCCTTTCAACAGTTCAATTTACATTTAAATATTTCTTTTGATGAATTTTTGAGTAATATTTGTTATACATAAAGTTACAAAAAGCAGGTATAATACAAGAGGAAAGTAAAGTTATAGAGTCAAATCATATACATGTACATGCGTTATATATAATTGTGGCGTTTCAAAATGGACCACATAATGAAAAAGACGATTCTATAGGTCTGGAACTTTGTTTATTCAATGAGTGGATAAGGCCAAAATAAAGGCGGTCCACTGCTTAGGTAAAAGACCCAAAAATGGGTGGATCCTCGGTAGAAGGCTTTCCAAAGCACTGGGGCCCTGGTAAAGGGACCAGAAAAGGGCAGTAGCGTTCATAAGTCTCGTTGTTATGGGTTGAATCCACTGGAATGGGCTGGTGATAGAGACCAGAGTTGATGTTAGGGCTCAGGGAAACAGGTGGGCATGAGCCTGTAATAGACGAAGGTATCACATAGTATATGGCCTCACCCATGCGGATAGTCCCAGGGATTCTGGGGTCCATAGATGGGAGGATGATGGACACAAGGGAAAACAAGCCCGAGAATCGTAGAGACGTGCGTTCGGGGCCAGTACCAAGTGACCACTGAAGACAAAGAAATAAGAGAGAAAGAGCAACAGTTAGCTTACTGTTGGCCGCGCATCGACACAACACTGAAAGAGAACAGAGCGAGAAGAAGACGGTTCCACAGAGTGCGTGGTAGCGTAGGGTAATACGACAGCAACATATACGAGAGAGAGAGAGAGAGAGAGAGAGAGAGAGAGACAAGAGGGGCATCGGCGGGAGGATGGTTCAAATGCCTTCGCTCTGTCCGTCTGACAGACCCAATATGGCCGTGCCTAGTCAGGGTTGTCCTGTAGAACACCGGACACTTACGCTTACTATATTTCAACTGGCGTAAAACACTAAACGCCACAATAATCCTACACAAGGGATTAGAGCGGGAAATTAAATACACAAGCACTTATTCGCAAACTGTGTACAAGTTGGGTAACTCGTAACAATAAGAAACTTTGAAATCCATTCTAGCATTGAAAAAACCCTCCATCAAGTCTATAGCAACTAAAATCACTGCGAACAGACAATCCTACATGCCACAGACAACAACAATCACAAATGTCACACTTTTTCAAGCAACTCTCTCGGATCTCGTTCATCGATGATGTTGAGTGCTCGTTGTTGTTTGATTGTTTTAGGCAAACCAAAATGGACCACTCGAATGTGTTTGATTACATCTGATCGTTGAGTGGCAGTGTGAGCACATTGTTTGCATCGATATGGCTTGACATGTAGATGGATGGCTTGTTCGTGCTTGGTCCGATCATCCGATTTTGTAAACGACATATCACAATGTCCACATTTGAATGGTCGTTCTCCAGAATGTACTCGTAGATGAGTATCCAGATTGCATTTCTGAGTGAATTTTTTTTCACATAGATGACATCGAAAACGTTTTATATTTTGATGAATCAACTTGTGTTTGGTTAAATTACTTTTATCGTTAAAGCTTTTGTCACATTGGTCACATTGAAATGGTTTTATATTTTGGTGAATCCGTTGGTGTCTGGTTAAATTGCATTTATCGATAAATCGTTTGTAACACAAATCACATTCAAATGGACGTTCACCTGTGTGCACTCGAAGATGTTGCTGTAAATGGGATTTGCAATCAAATGATTTCAGACAATGTGGACACTGCAAATAACGCTTTGATTTGACAAGGTTTGGTTGAATTGGATTAGTAGTGCATTCAGTGGCAATTGATTCCTCTCCAATTGCATTGTTTGTATTGCTTTCCTCTTGTTGAATCACCATAGATTCATCTGAATTGTATTGACCATGATCATAGTGTTCGATGGTTGCTCGAGTGTCGATGACTAATGAACACAACAATGAGAATTCTTTGGGAAAAGAAAACATTTCAAACTCACCCTCACTCAGTTCACTTCCCATTGGGTCACCTTCATCATCTGGTCTCGTATTTTCACTCCATTTTGCTTCCTCGAGTAGTTGTCTCGAGGACTGTCTGGTCACCTCTGCCTTTGCATTGTTCGGTTGAGTTGTGTCCATTCTTGGTTTCTTTACAGGTCGAGATGATTCTTTATCCACTTCTTCTACTTTAATCCGTTGGAGACTACCATGTCCATTTTCATTCAAAACTTGATCATCATCATTCAGTAACTGTCCATCAACACAATTCAATTCAAATCTGTTCAAATAATCGCTGAAGTGTTCATTTTTCAACTTTTGATTGGTCAAATTGGAGAACTGTTCATTCGAGCCTGATGCATACGAAGATGTTTGGACTTGACCAAGTATTGGCATTGTTTCAAGCACCTCCTTAATTTTAATTGACAAGAGTTGAGATTTGCTGTCACCACAATCGACCGATTGTGTTCGTTCGAGCCCATTGGTCAATTTGGTTTTGAGTCTGTTGAAGATTGAGTCGAGCATTGGGTCCACTGTTCGATCCATCTCAGCTCGCAACCACACACGAGTGGCATCAGTAGAGGCTGTGAGCAATGAGGACAACATGACTCGACATTCGGGGGACAATGTACAACTCATCGTGGAGAAATAAATAAATCTTGATTAAATAATAAGTGGAATTTTTGCATGTGTCACACGATGTGTGCAATATTATCGACGGTCAAGACAATTAAAGTCACCACGCTTTGAGGTTCAGGCTGTACTCAAAACAAAATAACCTTCACTAAATTCTCATAGAGGGCGATGCTAGTGGTACACTAGTACTACAACTGAAGGCAGCACACGACGTTGCAATCGACGAGCGCAATCAATGATTGCACTATTCATTTAGCTTTCCTATTCCTGTTTGGCAGTACTGCTTGAGAGCATGAACTTTGACCAGGCACTGAAACTCGCCAGGTCATCACCACTGATTAGTACGACATTTATCATGCCTCACTTGTCACTTGCTCACAAAGATCAAATTGAGATTAAACAAATTTAGTATCGAGAATGTATTCAAATGTATTCAAAATGGCAAATGTGTAAAATTGTTTTGCAATTGCATTCGCAATTGTTTTATTTGAAGAAAAAAAAAACAGTTCAATACATTAGAACACAATTGATCAAACTTTGCGCACTAGTAATCACGTCATTTTATTGATCGTTATTGTTTCTCGATTTAATTCTGACTACATATTTTTTGTGCATTCAAATTGTAAAATTCAAATTGTAGAATGTACAGGGGGGGCGCAAAAAGATCGTTACACTTTTTATTTCAAGCATATCTTTAAGATATTATTTTCTTAAGATTTGAAACCTAACCTATCATTTCGGCCTCATTACTACCTTTAAATAGCACTGATAAACTTGTTTCAACTCACTTCCGTTTCAGAGAAAATGGAACGGAAGTAAAATTTAAGAATGTGGATTTTTGTTCCATTTTGAGAGAAATGTTTTCTTTGAGTGAATAGCCTTTTAGAATGATTAATTACCTTTCCAAAACGGTGTCATATTCCATAATCGATGAACTCATTCAAAAGATATGATCAAAATTCTGACACAAGTTGACCAACTCTACGAAGTTAAAATAACCGACAAAGACAAATCAAAGCAATGTAGTTCATATATAAATGAATATTTACATATTTAATTATTATCAGATGATAAATACAGTGTATTAAAATGATGTGTGACCTCCTCCAGGGTCTTGGCATTCGAAAATTCTTTCAGGGAAGGATTCTACTAACTTCTTAAGTCGTTCAGGTGGAATCGAATTCCAAGTTTCGATGACTCAGGCGAACAATTTTTCTTTGTTTGTAGGCAGAGGTTGTTGCAGCACGGAATTTTGTAATTCGAACCAAATATGTTCAATTACATTCACCAGGAGAGTTTTCAGGCCACTCACACTTTATCCAAATTTGGATTCTAAGGTCCTTGACCTTCTTCATTGTTGACGTTGCCGAAAGTGCTGGCGCCAAGTTTTGTAAATTTTGATTAGAAGCACTCATTTTAGTGCACGATTGCGTTTTTGGAATTACAACAAAACATAATTTAAAAATTTAGTTGAAAAAATAAAATTTATAGACCGGAAACACAAAAATTCCAAAAAAAATATTTTTACTTCCGGTCCAATATTTTGAAAAGAAAGTGAAAATTTATGCATAGGCAAACGTATCTTATCAATTTAAGCAAAAATGAACTTATTTACAAAACTTAAGGTTGAAATAATGCAAAAAACTAATATTTTAAAGTTTGAATTTTCAAAAATCGTCATCATTTTTTACATTTTGGATCATAACTTTTGAACGGATAAGTCGATTTTCAAGAATGAAAGCGTTTTTGAAAGATAATTAAATACTCTAAAAGACTAACACATTAAACAAATTAATTTAACTTTAAAAACAACTAAAAACCCCAAACCCAAATATTCACTTCCGGTCCAATTAGTCTGGAACGGAAGTGAATTGGGACAAGTTGTTTATGGCATTTTAAAGATATCGACTAAGCCGATATCATAGCCTAGGTTTCAAATCTTAAAAAAATAATATCTTCAAGATAGGCTTGAAATAAAAAGTGTAACGATCTTTTTGCGCCCCCCTGTATGGTTTGTCACAAATAAATGTGAATAGAGCAGAATTAATTTTCCGTCTGAATGGTCAATTTGTGTAAATCATTGATACAATCCACTGAATCGAAATTCACTTTGACTGTCATAAAATGAGTTTCTCCACAAACTCCCACGGATCTCGGTGATCGATAATGTTGAGTTCTTTTTGCTCCTTGACTGTGTGAGGTAAACCAAAATGAATCATTCGAACGTGTTTGACAATGTTTGATGATCGAGCGCAGGTGAAACCACAGGTTTTGCATCGATATGGCTTCACATGCAAATGCTTGGCCTGTTCGTGCTCATCAAGATGACTCTTTTGGGTGAACTCCTTGCCACACTCTTCACACTGGAAACGTTTCACATTTTGGTGAGTGAGCTTGTGGCGCACTAAGCCACCACTTTCGGTGAACTGTTTGTCACACTGATCGCAGTGGTATAGTTTTATATTTCCATGGATTCGTTGATGTTTGGCTAAATTGCCCGCCTGACTGAAACATTTGTCACATTGGTCGCATTGAAATGAACGTTCACCTGTGTGCACAAGAAGGTGTCGCTTCAATTTGGATTTGATGTCAAAGGATTTTGGACAGTGGGGACATTTTAGGGGACATTTTGGGTGACGTTTCGATTTGGCAAGGTTTGGTTGAGTTGGATTTGTAGTGGATTTAGTGGCAATTGAATCTTTTCCAATTGCATTGTTTGTACGAGCACTTTGAAATGATCGAGAATGATATTGATGATCATTGACTATTGGGTTTTGAATCATTTGTCCATCAACACCTTTCTGGTCATGTTGAGGATGAGGCACTGGATGAAAGCCCCAGGAATCCTCAAGATAATCCACGAGTTTCGCCTTCAACTGTGCGAACAGTGACTCAACCAGTGGATCGAGCATTGATTCCATCTCGTGTCGTATCAATCGTTTTGCATTCTCTTTCTCATGGTTCAAAAAAGTGCTCACAAAAACACTAAAATCCGGTAATGCCATTTTGGGTGTGTAGAGTTTTGGGTAAGAACAAGAAAACGACAAAAAAATCAGGATGTTTTGGTTGAATCGGCTCAATTTGAATGCAATTGCAGGCAGACAGAAACATGTAAACAAATTCTACTCACTGCACTCACTGTCAGTACACTTTCCTGTAAAGTTTACTTGCACTCCGCCACCTAGTGTTCATGAAACTCGAAATCAACTCGATTTGTTTACATGTGAGTTTTGCTCGTTTGAGCTGCCAGTTCACTTGAATTCAAGTTGAGCTGATTCAACCCAATCATCATCATCATCGTAATATTGTTTTCACCCAATTGTGCACACACACCCACAATGGCAATTCCATTTCCAATTGGTACATTTGTGAACACTTTTTTGGACCAATCGAAGGATGATGCACGACGATTGATACGACACGAGATGGAATCAATGCTCGATCCACTGGTTGAGTCACTGTTCAAACAGTTGAAGGACAAATTTGTGGATTATGTTGGTGATTCGTGTCCTACTGTTTGCTTTCATCAAACACATCAAATTGCACATGATGATACAGATAATGGACAGATGATTCGAGACGATCAACCGACAATCTCGAATGCTCATCAAAATCAATTCTTGTCCAAAGCTCCTTCAATGGATTCTAATTGTCAAGTCAATTCAACCAACCATCAACCTGCATTCATGTCGATCAAACAAGAAATCAATGATCCATCGAATGTTCTATTGGAACAACATCATAATTTACTCAATTCATCATCAACACATGAACCATCTTTGATTACATCGACTCCAACTGATGAATTGTTGTCAAACATTGAAATGCAACAACAACAGCACCCACACATTAAACACAATCAATTTGATGTTGAATATGATGATGACAATGGCGAGGAATGTTATTGTGAGGAATGTGTTGATGGAGGAGTTGATGTGAAGGAAGAAGATGATGATGATGGTGTTCAACTGATTGATTCAACGGATCACGAATCGAGTCCACCTGTGAAGAAGGCAAGATTAGATTCAACTCAACCGAACAATGCACAAGCAGACGTGATCAGATAGTCCACGAGACAATCAACCGATGACGAACAAATGAACAAAGATAGACCAGACCGAGGGGGAAGTGAACAGAGTGAGGGTGGGTTATTTGAAGTTTGAAATATTAAAGTAATCTCATTGTTGTGTTCATTAGCCATCGACACTCGAGCAACCATCGAACACTATGATCATGGTCAATACAATTCAGATGAATCTATGGTGATTCAACAAGAGGAAAGGGATGCAAACAATGCAATTGGAGAGGAATCAATTGCCACTGAATGCACTACTAATCCAATTCAACCAAATCGTCTTTTGCAATGTTCACATTGTCTGAAATCTTGTGTCAGCCTGTCCGCATTGTATTCACATTTCCGAGTGCACACAGGTGAACGTCCATTTGAATGTGATCAGTGTGACAAACGATTTAGCGAGAGATTCAATTTAATAAGACACCAACTGATTCACCAAAATGTAAAACGTTTTCAGTGTCATCACTGTGAGAAACAATTCACTCAAAAATGCAATCTTGAAACTCACGAACAAGCCATCCATCTGCATGTGAAGCCATATCGATGCAAAGTGTGTGGTCACACTGCCACTAAACGATCAGATGTAATCACTCACGTTCGAATTGTTCATTTAGGTTTGCCTCGAACCATCAGAGAACAACGAGCACGCAACATCATCGATCATCGAGATCCGAGAGAGTTGATTGAGAAAGTGTGAGGTATTTGATTTTATGATGCAATTAGCATGGATTGTATCAATGGTTTATAGTACAAGTTGATCAAAGTAAAACTTATGTAACCAAGTTAAATGTTATTTTAATAAATCATGCAAATCATTTTTATAACTAAGCAACCAGTTCGAGATAATCCGATGGCTTGCCCAGATGGGACAGATCTTGACCTGCCTTTGAGCTCAAATGAATTCTCTTGATATGTGCCATAGTAGTCTTACGCGTAACACTCGAATAGTTACAGTTGGGCCACTGGCATCGATAGGGCTCAATGCCCTGATGGGTTCGTTTGTGTGCCTTGAATTGGGCCGAGTCCTTGGTTCGGTACTGACAATCTGACTGTGGACATTTCAAATCGGGTTTATTTTTGTGTTGATACTCGTAGTGATTAAACACTTTCTTTCGGTATTCACCTGTGAAGGTGCATTGAGGAAATGCACATTGAAATTGACCGAGTTGATGAAGTTTGGTATTGTGACTGGACAGTAGTTGATATTTGGTGAAATGTTTTGGACATTTGTGACACTGCCATTGGGTGGTGTGACTGTGGGCTTCTTTGATATGCACACGTTGGTAGTTTCTAATAAAAAACGGATTAGTCCAGAATAAATCAAGAAGAAGTTAACTCACTTGTTATCAAAAGATTGACGACAATCCTTGACCGGACATTGTAATCTACGAATGGAGTGTACATTCCACATGTGATCCTTCAATTGGTCAGCCAAATTGTTGTTGTTGTGTTCGTTTTGGACAAATGTTTCGGTACAATCGGTACATTCAAGTGCAAGAGTGATCAGAGTTTGGCTGTCTTGATTGTTGTTCACTTCGTTTGGTTGTTCTGCTTTTTCATTTGGTTGTTGTGTTTCTGACTGTCTGGTTACCATTGGATTGTTTGGTTGAGTTTTGTTCATTCTTGGTCTCTTCAAAGGTCGAGATGGTTGTCCATCATTTTGGTCATCATCATCAATCCATTGGACACCGTCATCATAGTCCTCATTATTGAAAATAAGTGGAGGTTCTTGATTGTTGGTTGAATTGAGTTGACAATTAGCATCGATTGGATGAGAATTGGATTCACAATGATATTGTTGAGCATTGTTCGAGATTGCTTGTTTATCTCGAATCATCTGTCTGTAAGCTTCAAGATCATGTTCATGATGTTGAAATTCTGATTCTTGATTTAAACTCGAAGAATCAAGACCAACATAGTCCACGAATTTGTCCTTCAACTGTTTGAACAGTGACTCAACCAGTGGATCGAGCATTGATTCCATCTCGTGTCGTATCAATCGTTTTGCATCATCCTTAGATTGGTCCAAAAAAGCATCAACAAATGTAATACCAATTGGGAATGGAATTGCCATTGTGGGTGTGTGCACAATTGGGTGAAAACAATATAACGATTATGATGATTGGGTTGAATGCAGTTGAGTTAGTTGAGTGCACTCGCTGATTTGTTGTTGGTGTAAACAACAAAGTTTCATTTTTTAACACTAGATGGCGATGTATGCTTTATAATATTTTTTTTGTTATATAGAATGCAATGTGAAATGCAATACAAAATGGAAATGCCAATTTTAAAATTACTTGCTTATTTGGAACGTAATTTTAATGGAATTGATCCAAACATTACCTTATACACAGTATACAGGAAAAAGAACCTAAATGTCTTGTTTTATTTGGTTTACTTTTGTCGTTTGTAAACTCGAGTTGAAGTGACACCATTAGCCGTAGACTTGACCACCACAGCATCGTCATTGAACTCACGCACAATGGTCACCTCTGGACTGCCCTTCTGCACCTGTACCCACTTGTTGTCCTTCACAGTGATGGTTGTCTTGACCTCGGTTCCGTCCGATCGAGCCTCATCAAACTCGACACCGCTCTTGAACGTAATGGTCGAGTCCTTGAAGGTGGCTATAGTGTTGAGGGTGTAGGTGCCCGCGTCCTTGTCCTCGGTGATCACATACTCGGAATTGGAGGCAGCTGCGGCCAGCCGCTTGATAGCGCCCATACCAATTTCTTTCAAAAATTCGTTGAAATTCTCACTGCTGTCCAGCTTGTAGCGGCCAACAAATTCAACCGAATACACGGGACTGGCAGCAAGCACAAGGGCTACAGAAGCAAGGAAATCTAATAAACAGAAATTAAACAATCAAAGTGTCAAATTTTATTGAAAATCCAACTTACAGCGAGTCAATGCCATTTTGTTGAAGTTTAGTGTTTCAAATGTGAATGTAAAAGTTGCGATATTTCGTTGCTTTCGCGGACGAATGCTTTTTATACCTTCGAGGGTTAGATAAGTTATATACGAATATTACTAATGCGCAAACTCCCCTGTGAACACTTTTGGAGACCCTTAAGGACGATTTGACCATTACGGATCCCTTACGGGTCGTCCTTAAGGAAATTTAACCATTAATGGACCCTTACTGGGCTACCAGTAAGGGAAAAATAACGTAATGGTTCCTTAATGGCGATTCATTAAGGGAAAGGTATTCATCAAAATTTTGATGATATCGAGATACACGCACAATAAAATTCACAGTTTATCATGATATCTGCCAATATCCTCAATAGATAAATCCAATGATAAAAAATGAACGATTACTGGTTGATTGATATAAACATCCAATAGATGAATCCAATAATCGTGAATTTTGGACCATAAAATACTACCAATCCACTACTATCTACAATCTACTGGTATCTTCAATAATCCTAAGTTGATGTCGGGAACTTCACTAATTTTGTCAGAATAGTGAAATGATTCAACGAAGTGGCATACAAATCGATTGTTCACAATCGATGGCTAATTTGAATATTTAGTGCACTGCGCATGCGTCCCGAACACATTTCATCACACAAACACACACGCAGCAGTGCGGCAGCACACACATCACAGTTCAACTGCAGCTGCTGACCACAGCCGTTGTACACTCTGACAACAACACGCTCGCAGTGCGAGCCTCGCAGGCAGTCGTCGTTTCGTGTTCGTTGCTCTTATTCTGAGTTTGATGTTTTGGTTTGTTTTCTTATTTTCAATTGATCTTCTGGAGCTAATGATTTATTATCTGCCACAACTGACTGTGGCGTTATATTGCCTATTTTACCGTCGTCAACTGAATTGTCAAAAACCAAAAACTTCAATATTCTCATCAATGCTCGTCGATAGAAAACATCATATTTCATCATCAAGTTGACCTCAGCAAACATTTTTGTTTTGTTGCTAAATTGATTTGTAAAATTGCCCTACATCATTTCGTATTCGTATTTGGTTTATTTGTTTATCTATTCATTTTTTCGTATGTTTTTGCCAGTAAGAGTGCACCTCGACAGTATGATAAATAAATCTAAATACTAACAAGTAAGTTATTGTATTTGTTGTTTTTCTCTTTACTAATCTCAAACTTATATCTTAGAATCCCGAATTGTGAGACTTATGCTGTTACTCTGGTATTGTAGAAGCAACCATTCAACACAAATTTCAACACGATTCGCGAACGGCTACCCTGAGGATTCCGGTGGAATTATTGGTGTTTGTGAAGGTATGACTAATCTGTTATTATATAAACATTATACCTGAAATCTTTAATTTTAGGAACCCATATTTCTATGAGGACTTCTCCACTATCGCGAACCACCTCCTGAATACTTCATTTCGCTTCTTTCCCGTGTGCCCGCATGCTGTTGTGATCTATCACCAAGTCAACTTTGACAACTAACGTGTTCCATCTGGTAATGTATATCTTAACGAATGCATTAACGACTATTACTAATTTTTTATCTTTTAGGCTTAACTTGCAATTGTTTAAGTATTCCCAAATTCGCGAAACAACTGCCGAGGATTCAACCATCGCGATGTTTCGATGCATGTCTGGCAATGTACGCGTATGTATCCTTTATCAACTAAAGGAAGCCGAAGTTCTGCCTCACTGGTAACGACATTGCATCCGTAAACTTCGATGATCTCAAATCCACCACCCGAGCAAGAATTTGAAGTGGACTTTAAGATTACTTCCAATCTCGAAGATTTTTGGCTATCTGTTCTCCTTAATGATGTCACATGAGTATGAACGATATGTTACCATTTGTGTACTTTTTATGCTTGTCAACAATTATGTTTTTCACTTTGTAATAAATTCATTTGAATGCATTTCTATGGACTGGTGGGAGTACGAGAGTGGTTATGTGTACCAGGAATGGCACCCAGTAAAGCATACTTAATATTGACCCTTACGGTACCCTTACTGATAAAAGACCCTTACGGGTCAACTTCCCGTTCAGTACCTTAAGGATTTCCTTAAGGATATGTCCGTAAGGGTCCCGTAAGGGGAAAAAGATGCTTACAGGGTAATCTCTGCATAGATACAAAGTGATTGACGGTGTGACGCACTGATTTAATTTCATTTTATCACTTCACAGAAATCAAATTAGCAAACACACTTACCAAAACGTTGTTCAATTGACGTAAAGCAGTCGCGTGCGTTGTTTTATTCTTTTCAAAGAAATATTTTTGTTTAGTCTTATAAGAACTAATAGTACTTGATAGATATATATCTGTTTGAAGAAACATCTAAAACATTTCATTTCATAGTTACACGAATTGCATTAATGCAAAGTGGTGTTCAGTTGTGCTAATTTAATTAACATTAATTAACGTTACTCTTTTTCTGATTGATCATTTTATTTGATAATGAAATGATTCGAAAATTTAAACATAGTATGAAAAGGAAATGAACAAAAGGTAAAAATGAAGATAATGGATTTAAAAGCCACAAACGTTAATTTCCAATTCGGATATAATCTCTCGGGTTACGTTCGTCGACTATGTTCCGTTCTTTTTGCTCTTTAACTGTTGGAGGCAAGCCAAAATGCTTTCCCCGTACATGATAAATTGCATTTGGAAGTTGAGAACAAGTGAATTGACACTTGTCCCAAATGCACTTGAATGGCTTCTTCTTCTTTTTTGAATCTCTTAGTTGGTGCTGTTCCAAATAGTACGTGTTCCTGAATGTTTTGTTACATCCCTCAAAAGTGCATCGCCACTTTTTGACACGGTGACACTTTTCTTTGTGATTGCGAACTTCACACCGCAAAGTGGCCTCAAACGCACAAAGTAAACACTGGAATTTGCCTGCCTGATGATAATATCTCCAATGTTGAATGAGTGAATAGTGGGATTTGCTCACCGTGTCACAGTCAGGGCAGGGATGTTCGGGCTGGCCGCTATGATTGGGAAAATTAGTGAGTCTCGAACACAGTACAACAATCTCAATGCACTTACTGTTGGTTTTGTCGAACATTGTCCTCGAGATGTTTGTAAGGCATTTGACCGTGAACAGTCAACAAATGTTGTCTCAACAAAAAAGATTTCTTAAAATTTTCCTTACAGCCAGGTTCGGTGCAGTTCAATTCGAGTGATTTAACTTTGGATTTTGCTTCGTGGTGAATTTCATCAACGTTTTGGAGATTCGCTTTTTTCACCGATTTTCGTGAGGCAGTCGTGGTGCTTTTCCGTTTGCCACTTTTCGCTTCACCGTTCCACTGATCATCATCACCGAACATTTTCTTCGGAATTCTTTTTCTACCCGATGATCGTAGGCCACTGGTGGATGGAATCGATTGTTGATTGTGATCCATGATTGGTTTTACTGATTTACGGTTTTTACCGGTTTGTTTTGCTGCAGTCTTCTTCTTCTGGACACTACGAATTTGCGGTTCACATTCATTACTCAACGATAAATCATTTGCATTATCAGCAGATTGATTTGATTGGTCAATGCTATTTGGGATGACCATGAGATCACTCTCGAACGAAGCATTAGGTTCATCTTCAAGCTCATCTTGGCCTAATCCATTTTGCATGTCCACTCCTGTGTGAGCTTTGTCATTGTGTGCATTGCCATTTTCACCATTCATACTACAAATTCCATTGACACAATCTTCACATTCTTCGAAATCAGACATAAATTCGCCTTTATCTTCAAAATCAGCCTCCTCATCATCATCGTCTTCGTATTCTTCTTTCACATCATCAATCGGATATTGTGCATTTTTACCATCGTTTACTTCAATCCCAACATTGTTAGATTGATCATTGTCATTATCACCATTTGGTGCATTAAAGTCAAAATTAACTGGAATTGTGGTTGATGATGAACTGTCGTCACATTCTTGCTTGATCAGTTGAGCAGTGGCTAAAGGAGCTATTGGACAAGTGATTTGATGTGTTGGCAAATGTTCATTTGAATTGTTCATGGTCGAGGGTGCAATTGATGCATTCGATAAAATAGTTTGGTGATTTGAAGGTTGAACTGATGCAGATACATCGCCCAGAACAATTTCACCCGACTCAATCATGTGCACAATCGTATTCCTGAGTAAGTCAAATTGATTTTCCACCGTGAAATCAATGTAATCCATGAGTGAGCATTTGAGTCGATTCTTGCTGACATCTACTAAGGCTAGGAGAGGGTGAACTGGCACTGACATCTTGGATAATGAGATGGGACTAATGAGAGGACCGAGGTGAATGATCAGACTGGACACAATGTGTGTGATCGAGAGCTAGTGCCAGACAACAATAAGACTCGTTGTGGGTGTTGGTCGGTCGACTGCAGTGTAAGCGCAGCTTAACAAATCGACTCAAAACAGGAAAACATCAAACTGTTGCTACCGAAGGAGTTACACAGCTGTTAACACAGTGTAACTTTCCCTGCCACACTGCACTGTACTGACCATGCATATTCATTTAGGCCCTAGATTCTAATTCTGAATCTAGGCCATAAGTGTCCAACTAAAGGCATGATTTATTAAAGAATGTTCAATTTTATTTTATATGTCACTAGTCCAAATGTGCCATAACATGTATTTAAGTAATCATACAAATGTTGCAGAAAACATTCAAAAAGATTCAATGAAATTGATTCAAACACAAAGCAAAAAACTATTCCACAAACTGCTGTGCTACAAGTTGGACAAATCTTCATGAGACAAGTGATTGAAAAATCTGAATTACGGTAAAAATAAAATCAAAACTGATATCAATTAACAAATAGTTGGAATTCAATTCATTTATTGGTAAGTGTAAAATAAAATGACTCAATTACATAGAGTGGAAAATGGTAATAAAAATGTTCGAATGCCAAACACATTAATTTTTAATTTGAACACAATCTATCACGCGTTTTAATCTCGTCTCAAATGTTCATGCAAGTGATGTTTGTTGACTTTGCATCGCAAGTTGTCCACAAACTCACAAGAAGCGCACTTGAATTTGCCCTCTTGATGATACACTCTCCAGTGTTCAATGAGCTTTTTGCCCACAAAGTCACATTCAGAGCAAGGATATATCTTCTGACCGCTATACAAATGATAAAAATGAAATCAAAATTAATGAGATCAATTGAATTCAATCACTTACCGATGGTTGTGTCGAGCATTGACAAATTCGATATGTTTGTAAGGGTCAATTTGTTGGTGACAAGTCGACAAATGTTGCCTCCACATTTCCATGCTAGTCAAAGTGGTCATACAACCTGGTTCGGTACAGTTCAGTTCGAGTATCACAATTTTGAGTTTGACTTTATCATTGCCATCATCTCTTTCTTCTTCTTGTTGTTTTTCATCATCGTTCATAGGTTCAATTCCTTCATTTACGGCTTTACGTGAATCACTTTCCTGCTTGTTCAAATCACTAGTCGATTGATTATAAGCGAACAATTTCGTTTTGTTTCGTTTTCTATTCGATGATCGTAGTCCATTACTCGTTGATGATGATTCTTGTTTGGTCAACTGTCTCGTTGACTTCCGAATTTGATGTTCACTTTCATTGATCAACGATAAATCGCGAGTAATTTTAGATAAAGATTGATTCGAGTCATCGATCAATTCATCGTCATCTGAGAGGATTATTGGATCGGATACTAATGAAGCATTCTGTTGATCTTCTTGGCCTAATCCAATTTCAGAATCATTTTCTTGTTCACTTTCATCGACATAGTCGACTACATCTTCTTCTTCCTCATCTTCTTCTTCATCCTCGTCGAACCAATCATCATCATCGAATTCATTAATCGGAAGTTGGCTAAATGAATCCTCAATCTGTTTGTGGCCATTCCGCCGATGTCTGTAAATTTCCTCTCGAAAGTTGGCCACAAACTCACAGCCACTGCACTTGAATTTGCCTGCTTGATGATACTGTGTCCAGTGTGAAGTGATTGACATCCAATTTTTGCCCACACTGACGCATTCAGTACAAGGATAGTCCACTTTGCCGCTATTGAATGAAATCGTTAATGAAAAACAGACACAAACAGTGAACACTTACCGATGCTTGTCCTCGAGTTGTTTGTAAGGCTTCTGTCCGTGGACAGAGGACAAATGTTCTCTCCACATTTTCGAAGTAGTCAAAATGGTCTTACAGCCACGGTAAGTGCAGTTCACTTGGAGTACAACAATTTTGTGTTTATCTTTTTCAACTTCATTATCGCCATCATCATCGTTTCCAAGTCTAATTCGTTTCGCTGCTTTACCTTTTGATTTGCTATTCCGTTTGTTCAATTCACCAGTCGACTGATCATTATAAGCGAACACTTTCGTTTGAGTTCGTTTTCTAGTGGATGATCGTAATCCACTGCTGCTGGTAGATGCTTCTTGTTCAGTCAACAGTTGTCTCGTTGACTTGTGAACACTAAGAGTAATATTTTGCTGTCCACTTTTCAACGATAAATCACGGATATTTTCAGATGTAGATGGATTCGAGTCATCGAGAATTTGATCGTCATTTGAGATGGCTATTGGATCGCGTACAACATTTGGTTGATCATCATCTTCCCCTAATCCAATTTCAGAGTCATTTCTTTCTGACGCATCATTTTCGGGAACCAAATCATGATTTAGTTGACAAACTCCATTGAAGCAATCTTCACATCCGTTATCGCCTTCAGACATGTATTCATCACCTTCATCTTCATTTTGTTCATCGTCGTCATCGTAATTTGTCAGTAAATCATTTGGTTGATCTTCTGTATCGTTTTGATTTAAATCATTTTCAGTGTCAACACCCGCATCATAGTTTTCTGTATTAACATTTTCACCAACCAAATGACAACGTTGGTTTAATTGACAAATTCCATTGACACAATCTTCACATTCATATTCGTCGTCCTCGTTCTCGTCATCGTACTCCTCTTGTTTGATCATGATTGGTTCAGTGGTGATGGGATTGATTGAGGCAATAGGGAAGAGCCACTCTATAGTGCTGCCATGCGGACAAATGCCGAAACACAGTTTGGTTTGACACTTTTGTATTGCCAAAGTAAGGAAAATGTATAAACGTCATTACTCCCAGTTCTAGAGACCTATCTTTGCCGTTATTCTACCTGATTCATAAACTACCATATCTTATAGTAAATTTTCAACATTGAAAGATAATTTAGGGCCCAAGGAAATCATCAGATATCGATTTTAAAAATCTATCTTAGGCAATGACACATTCATAGACAACGTACTAATATTTGGGAATTTGAAGCCCCTTTGAAAGCTTCACTGCAAAGCTGCGCAAGCGACCAAAACACACTGTCAAATCAAGTTTGCGCACTTTTCACGTGCTGAAAGCATGACAAACAGACAGACAGACAGACAAACGAATGTAAGCATGATTAGCGACCAATGCGCCACCAATACAAACGGATTTTTTTGAAAGTTCTGGTTGGCACAGACTAGCTAAATCCGCTAGGTGTGCTAGCGTCGCGCTCTACCCTATTGGTGAGGGAGCGATTTGATTTTCGGATTCAAGGGATTGATGTGTTGACAAATTTGATTTGGTGTTCATAGTCGATGGTGCAATTGATGATGCATTCGATGGAACAGTTTGGTTATGATTTGATAGTGATGGTTGAACCGATGCACTGATTTCACGGTTTTGAGGGTTAATTTGATTACTTTCACTATCCGTGATATCTTCATTATTATCTTCTGCATCTGTTGAATTGACTTGAGTTGTATTTGGTTGAGTTGACACTGGTGCATTCACAATCTCACCCGACTCAATCATATGCACAATTCGGTCCCTGAGTTGGCCAAATTGTTGTTCCACCGTGACATCTATGTACTTGACGAGGGCACATTTGAGGGTATTCTTGTTGGCTTCAACCAGACGAAGAAGAGGGTGATGAGATGATGGGATTGACATTTTGGAACACCAAAAATAAAGAGAGAAACGGACAAATTCAAGTGAAATAGATAAAATTGGACAGAAATGTGAGAGCGTGTGAGAGAGGCAGCCAGCCAGACACAACAACAAATCAACTAAAAACAGACAGCAGCTGTTGCTATTGCTGCTGTCCAAGTTGTACAGTGCAGCTTTCACTGGCACACTGCGCTGTACTAACAACTAACAGTTTGCTATTTTTATAAAATTGCAATAACAGTTAACAAACACACGAAAGTCACAGTTCGATTCCTCGTTCCCCAAATAGTAATCAACATTCTCAAGTACAAACAAATTGAAACTGTTTTCATTGAACAAAAACTATAAATTTCAAGTTCATTTCCTTTTCCTGTGTTATCGTTTGTTTGTACAATCAAACCAAGGTCACAGTACGATTCCTCGTTCCCCAAATAGTAAAGAACAATCATATTAAATCCAAATTTGATCAACATTCTCAAGTACGAGCAAATTGAAAACTGTTTTAATTGAACAAAAAACTATAAATGTAAACAAAAAAAATCCATCACATCGAAAATGTCGATTACAGTAATTCACAATGGTCGGACATACATCTGCGGATCACGTGTATCGACTATGTTGAAATGATGAAAGCGAACATGAGCCAGTGCTTCTGAACGTAGTTTAAAAGTGTCTTTACAGTTTCCCCAAGCACATTTGTACGGTCTCTCTTTGCTATGCCTTCGTTTGTGTTTTTCCAAATCGTAGTTTGTCTTGAATGCTATGTCGCATCCCTCGTGAGTGCAGTGAAACTTTTTCCTCACGGGATGCTTTAGTTGATGATTGCGAACTTCACACGACAACTTGGCCACAAACTCACAGTCTGAACACTTAAATTTTCCAGCTTGATGATTGAATTTCCAATGTTTAGTGAGTGAACCTTTGGATTTGCACACAACATCGCATTCAGTGCAGGGATACTCGGTCTGGCCGCTATAAATGAAAATGAAAATTAATGAAACTCGAACACAGTGACAATGGTAGTGACTTACTGTTGGTTGAGTCGAGCATTGTCGTACAGTCGTTTGTAAGCTAATTTTCCATGAGAAGACAAATGTTCCTTCCACATTTGAAGACTTTTGAAAGTCAACTTACAGTCAGGTTCGGTGCAGTCCAATTCGAGTGTTACAATTTTGTCGATTGTCACTCTTTGTTCTACTTCTTCTTCCTCTTCTTCTTCTAGTTCAATTACCTTTACGTTTTGAGGTTTCACTTTTTTCACTGCTTTACTCGATTGAGTCATGCTTTTGCGTTTGTCACTTTTCACTTGAACATTCGATTGATCATCATAACCGAACATTTTCTTTGGGGTTCGTTTTTTGTCCGACGATCGTAGTCCACTGGTGTATGGAAACGATTGCTGGATGTGCTCATTGACGGACTGGGCAGACTGAGTGCTTTCGCTGTTTTGCTGTTGATTTGCCATCTGTTTGGTTGACTTGGAAACATTTTGTTGTTCACTTTCGTTGATCAATAACGATAAATCAATTGCGTTATGAGTAGATTGATTCGATTGGTCAATGACATTAAGAAATAGATCACTCTCCAATGAATCAATGGACGAATCTTCAATCTCATTTTCGTTTAATCCAATTTGCGTGTCCACTTCGATAGATTCATTCTCATTTGAAACATTTTGAATGTCTCTGGATGGATTGCCCAATAGTTGGCCATAGTCAATGTTCGGTTGAATCGCTACGAACCGTTCAGTATCAACTCTATCCTCAACTTCTTGCTTAATTTGGTTGAGACAATCCTTACAATCACAATCATCTTTTTCTTCAAGACAATCTTGTTTGATCACTTCTGAGGTAATGATGTGATTGACTGTAGGAGCTGGTGGACAAGTGGTTTGATCTATTATAAATTGGTCATTTGAATTGTTCAGTGTCGATGGTACAATTGGTGGATTGGATAGAGCAGTTTGGTGATGCGATGATGAAGGTTGGACTGATGGAGATACATTGACATCAGGATTTTGAGGACCAATCTGATAAGTTTCATTATCCACAACATTATCTTCTTCATCAGAAGAATCCCCATGACTGGTATTTGGTTGAGTGGATACTGGTTCTGGTGGTGGATTCAGGTCAATCTGCCCTGACTCAATCATCTGCACAATGCTGTTCTTGAGTTGGTCAAATTGTTGTTCCACCGTAAAATCAATGTAATTTTTGAGTATCAATTTGAGTCCATTCGCGTTATCCTTAACCAGACTCAACAGAGGCTGAACTGGGAGTGACATTTTGGTACAATCACACGACACAAACAAGTGAAACAATTTGATGGATCAGACTGAGCACAACTTAGACAGCACAAGGGCCTTGTGAGAGTGAAAACACACAAAAACAAATCAACTCAAAAGCAGTTGACTATTACTGGGCAGTACGAATTACACAGTGCAACTTTCACAGGCAAAGTGCGCTGTACTAACATGTTAACAATTATTCGAACAAACACACAAATGCAATTAAAATGGCTAATGTCGAATGTTATTGTTGTTCGTTGGTTGTAGTGAAAATGATTTAACAAATTGAACTTTATTTTCAGATATAGTAGTCTGCCAATTAGCGTAAAACCGTGCGCCCTTGCGTAAATATTTCCAATTAAACAAATAAAATGTTAATTCGCATGTTGCACTGTTTGATTACAATTTTACTAACATTTATCTGTTTAAAAAACCAAGACCCATAATAAAGTCATTCAAGGCAAGGCAAAATTCATTGTCAAATAGCAATAACAACAATAACAATTTTTGAGTTTGAGTTCAAAGCCACATTTTAAGAACCTTTGGCGCTTTCGGTTCTTTTGACTCATTCTGCGACTGTTGAGCATGACGATCATAGTAGGCTTGCAGCAGTTCACTCAGCCTCAGCTCACCACCGACAATCTCATGAACAAGATGCTTCAACTTCACTCCATTTGGCTCAGCTTCGAGTCTCATAATTTGAACAAAAAGTTCAAATGAAACAATTCGTAATTGTAGAATCATTTGCCGGTCATCTTCAACATTACAGGCGATGTGGAGGGTTTTGGCTTGAAAGTGCTCAAACACAATTGCGGTTCGGGCCAGAATGCGCTTTGCCACAGTTACTATTCTTGGCTTGAATTGACTGTGACCGGTTGTGGTAGAATCTTGTGGGAGAATTCAAATTTCCAAAATGAAATTTAAAAAATTACTTCAGAAAAAAATAAATACTTACAAAATAGTATGAATACCAGGATCACTAAGATGAACTTCATTTTGGAATTATAATAGTTTAAACAACCTACTGTCTTCATTAATCAAGATATTGGAATATTCTGCTTGAGAGGACACAGAATAATGCTAATATTATATATTGTTTAATTTCGGTCTCCAGATCGATCGATCATTCAATGAATCTATTGTATCAAATTGTTCCTAAAAATAAACTTTTGTGACAATTGGACAGTAGATCAATTGTGGATCAATTAAATTGTTATATTTGGATTATTAATTTTGGCAAAACATTTCCACTTAATGATTTAATTGAGAGGATCGTTAGTGAAGGTAAAACAAAATGTTGAAAGTTTTTTTATATGTAATTAGCTATGTGGCCGCAAAATGATGTTTTATTTTATTTTATAGAGCAATTTTGAGGAATATTCGGACTGATTTAGTCGGACCGGAAATTTTTATCATACACTTTTTTTGAGAAAGTTTCTCTTAATTTGATCATATATATCATTAGGCACAATTTATCACGTGACAAAAAACTCAAAAATGAACGCGTTGGAAATTTTGCAAATTATCTGGATTACAACAATCAGATGAGAGCTTAATTGAGTTTGGCTGTTTTAATTTTTGATTACAATAACACTCAGCTTGAGTCCAATAATGGGGCGCTTTTGGGTATAATTTGGATTTGTAGGATTCAATTCAACTCATCGGCTCTTGAGCCTCGATTCCCTTTCTTATGTTAACTCAACTCAACCTCGAGCTTCAGTCAAACACTACCCACCCTTCCAGAATTATCCAAACCACTGTCCTGGATAGGTGAGGGGGTGTTCAAGATGATTTGTCGCAACTTGAAGGCTCTGACCAATTTGGATGTGAAGTTTAAGCAAGAGGTAGGTTGAGATTGAGGTTAGTTTGAGCTTTTTAAATCTATTTTATTATCCACCAACAGACCAAACTCATCACCATCATCGAAAACATTTACGAACTGAAGAATCTCACAACCCTGACCATTCGTTCGCAAAACCCCGAACTGTGCGCCAAACTGAATACCAACGATTTTCTCCAATTTGACAACTACTTCCACCTCTCACTCGATCGCAACCCTCAAGCGCACAGAATCATCTGCATTTGCACTACTTTGATCTGTTGTCTAGTTCATCACTCACCTCTTTGAATTTGGAAGTGAAGCTCGATGTGCGCAAGCTTCTCATACCGCAGGCACTTTTTCCCAAATTGCGCAATCTTGTGATTAATGTGGCTTCGATTAGCTGTGCTCGTGGGGACATTCTGTGCGGAAAGTGTTTCGTGTATTACGAAGTTTGGAGCTTGGATGGCAATGGATGCCTACAAAGTTTTTTCATGTACGGCAGGAAGAACCCTTCGCAAGCACACGAAGGAGACCGACTACAACAAGGTCAGTTCGAGATCTTCTTCTAGATCTACTTCACTGGCATCGTTCCAAGTCCACTTGCTTTGCGTCCTCAATCCATGTGAGGTCATACTCTCAAGTAACTTTGAGTCAAAACTTCGAGACAATGTTCTGTCGAAAGTACTTTTTTTTATTATGCAATAAGGATTATTTATAATCCAAAGATTGTTTTTTTATAGATTTTTTAGTTATTTTCGCTCGGGAACTAACGCTTTTCAATGTATTTTTTCCCATTGGGCGCCACGACACCTAAAAAATTTGGTACATTTTTAGCCATTCGGGGACGTCATTGTGGAAGTGGAGGAGGTGTGTCTTTTGCCCACCAGCAAGGAGGAGCACTTGAATTGTAGAAGTTAGTGACGCAATCACATGTACTATGTGAAATGCCCATGTTTTTGGCCAAAATGCGCAGAAAACCAAAAATCACACGTGAAATCAATTTCGCGCATGTTTGTGTGTTAAACTTCTGAATACGTTGCTGTGTTCGTGTGCGTTTGTCTAATTTGTTGTTAAATGCGTAATTTGAGTGAAAACAAACGTCATTTGTGGACGGTCTTGTTTACTGCTCGATGCTGCATAAACACATTGTTTTGTCAACAACGTACTCAAATTAGATTAGGTTTTCTTTTACAAATTGGTGTTTTGTTTTTGGATTTCTGTACTGGAAGCGAAGCATATTATGTCATGTGAGCATCACTGAGCATTTATATATCTTATATCTAATAGAATCAATCTTTGGTTTGGATTTCTGCATTGGAATGAAAATGAAAAACAATGCAATTGGAAATGGAATAATAATGGAATGGCCATTGCCCCACCATTAGCAATATAAAAACCACTTGCCACAACTCGTACGCAACAAATCTCCTTCTTCGTGAAGCATCGCCCTCCTTTTCCGCATGCAATATGACGGAAGCTTGAACATTTCATTGTTTAATTCTAGGCCATTTTGATAGACGACAAAAACAGAACCAATGCCGCATGCTGTCCCGAATACATCTCTGTAAATGACTAGATCAGCATCGTGAAGGCAGCGTGAAGAACCATCTTCACTGTACTTTGGTCGTTACAGTACTTTGTGCAGGATGAGCTGTAACGTCGCGTTGTGAGTTTGAGCTCTGAATTTCTACCTGTAACCCCAACTTCTAATCGACTCAATCGATCTCTCCACCAGTCAACTCAATAATCAGATACTAAACCGAAAAGTGACAACATGGAATTGATTGTATACCCTCATAATCAGATTGTCCTACTAGAAGAACCTGAAGAATAAAAACCATCAATCTTCGAACCTGAACATTCCCGTGGCATTAGAAAATCGTCAACCACCATTGCCAGATGTGAACGTGGATACGACCGCTCGTGTTCAATTCAATAATAAACCACATGTGATTGAAGCTAAACAAGTTGACCACGAGTGGTGGACACTAGCATGAAGCAAACTCTGGCTCAACCCTCGTATAATTTATACCGCCAACATTCAAAAAGTTAATAAGAATTACATTTCAAAAGGAGCTTAAGACTTAAATAAGCAAAGGAGAAGATTAACAAACTGAAGTGATGGTCTACTTCCTAAAGTTTTACACGGTGGTAAATCGATTATGCAAAAACGAACAAGATGCTAACGGTGCTACATTGTTATATATCTGTGGATGCTATTTCGTAAGTTTTCTGGACAATCTATTTGCTAATATAACAAATATTGTTTTCCTCTATGTTAGATTTTGTCTACAACTAACTAGTAATAGTTATGATCATCATGATCATGTAGTTATATTGTGTCTTGTGAGCAAATGGAGAATGGAATCGTCCTTTGGTTTGAATTTCAACTGGAATGGAGCCGTATTGTGTCCTGTGAGGAATTGCCAAAAGGAATCGTGCCTTGTAGCTTTCCAATGTGTTTTGGACTTGCTTTGGTACATGTTCATAACACGTATTGAAAATCGATGCAATATATATCTGTAAAATCGAAGATTTCGACTATAGATTTTTTATTTTCTATATATTTAGAGTTGCGCTTGTAAATTAATAAAACATGCAAACACACCTAACGCTTCTAAATTGATAAAACAAGAAAATTTAACGAGTAATTCATTTTCCAGTAAATAATAAAAAATCGTGCCCTAGGTGTATATTCCGTCAAAGTGAGATAACAATTTATGAACGTGATTCCTTGAATAAGCCAAACTGTCAGTTTCAAAGAACAAATTTGCACTTAAACCAGACGTAAAAAAGTATTATTCATTCATTTTGTGTGATTCTTCAGTTATCGTTTAATCAATGATTTGTTGTCAAGTCAATACCATTATCAATAGCATTAATTATCAAATATAATGTTTTTGGTGACGTCTCCCATGACAGAAAATAAATATCATTGATTACATTTCAGAAACCATTTCATGAACCAAAAAAGATATAACAAGAATCGTTGATTCGAAATAGTAGCATATTGGATTATATGCATATATTGGATTTGTTTTCTAATTGTTCGAGCACGTATAATAAACAAACCGGCCCAAAGTACCAATACATACTCATTATAAGCAACACATATGCAACAATTATTGCAGTTACACCTGGGGCACGATTTTTTATTATTTACTAGAAAATGAATTACTCGTTAAATTTTCTTGTTTTATCAATTTAGAAGCGTTAAGTGTGTTTGCATGTTTTATTAATTTACAAGCGCAACTCTAAATATATAGAAAATAAAAAATCTATAGTCGAAATCTTCGATTTTACAGAAATATATTGTTTTTTCTTTTCGATTCTTGGGGTTTCTGCGTGATTTCTGGGTGATTTTTGGCGGGTTAAAACTTGGTGACTATTATTAGCAATATTAAGTTTTATGCAATCTTATGGTTTTGCAAGTTTGTATGTGTTCAGTCCTGCGAGAAAGCGATTCTGAAGTTGTCGATTCAGAAGCTATTGCTTTTGATCATTTTTTCCAATAATTTTTCTAAAATGCACGATTCCAACGAGACTTCGATTACGAACTATCACACACAAATCAATCAATAAAACACACTCGAAATCTCAATCTCAACTCAAATTTGTTTATTTATTATATGTTGTCAGAAAGTTGCTCCAGCCATATATGGGCGTTATAACGGGCTTTCAACTGCTTCAACAAGTTGGCAATTTCGACTCGGCATTCATCTCAATACTATCACCGTCCGAATTGGTGATTCATCAGGGAAAAGTTGATGGCTTAGTAATGTGGATCGATCCAGGATCGACTTTGGAAAGTTCACCCTCCTGAGTGTGCAAAGGGTGCCATTGGCGTAGGCCTCAGCATCCAGAAGTTTCTGGTCGTCGGTCTTTGGTCTCCACTGCTCTTGGACATTGGTTCGGTAGAGATGATGCTTCTTAGGTTAGGCGGCTGTTGGCAGGTCATTGGCTGGTGCTGAAATTGCAATTGCAAACGAAATCAGGACCAGTCGAGAGAGACTTAAGTCGGCGTCTAAAGTCGAGGCAAGACGAATTTGATTTGGATTGAACCGAAATTCCTGGTACATTATACCCAAACCAGTCAATTGTTGGAGGTGACTAAACTAAATTGACAGCAAAACTCAATTAGTCCATCTACAATTGTTGATCCTATTGATTTGAATTCAAATTAATCAATTTCAAATTCAAGGTTTGATTTAGGCCCTTTGGGTTATTGGCCCTATTTAATTATAAAAAACCAAAAATTAATCAATCTACGTACAAACTTTACTCCTTAAAAGGTTCAAATGTGTCAAATAACATTTCTTTTCCACATTTTATACGAAATGATTGATAATTTTGCGTAAAATAGCATAAACTATTCGAAAAAGTTTTTATGAAAATGTATTGTAATTATAACTTTTTGTTACCTTTGCAAATGTGTTCAACGAGACCAGTCCAAAGTTGCCATACGTGAATCCGTAACGATTTGTGCTATGTAAATCGTAAATTTGACTAGCAAATTTGATCCGAAGCCTTGGATTGAATTGATTCAGTTTTTGTTGAGCAATTGCGCTAAGCAGCCGTCCACATGGCTTACGTATATGCGTGCTACAGTGTGCCACTAATAAATGTAGCCCAAATAGATACACACTCAGCCAAAAGACAAAAAATAGAAGAACTGCTTTACCAATGCGGGCAAAATCGTCAAACAAAATCCAAGTAGTGAATAGACAGTTCATGGGAACAAAGATTGTCAATGATACACAGAAAAGCCTTCCAGCCATTCGGTTAGTGGCAAAGAAGAATTGTAAATTCTCACTAAATGATCGATGAAAGTGAACAAAAGAAGCTTCTTTGATGTAATGTTTTGAACTAATTTTGACTAAAATTGAGAAATTTTGTCGAATTTTCAAATAAAACATGTACAACAGAGTGACCCAGATTGAGTGACTAAATGCTACCATGTGAACGTTGGAAAGCACGCCCACGCTGAAGCAAAGCATGCAAAAGTGCATCCATACAAATTGTGGTAGAAAATTTTCGTGTTCACTTTTGTAGCGAAACAACAAGATGAAACGAATCACCCACATGTACGCCATTGCAATAAAAAATTCTGATCATTTCAATTATTAGTACATTTCAAGTCAAGGTGAAATAAACTTACCAAACAACACGGTGGAACTCAACATAATTCTCAAACTTGTAGTAAAGCATTTTTTGGTTTGAATCACACGGAATTTAGCATAGTCACGGTTTGTACCAAAAAATCGCCAATCGCCCCTAACCATAACATTGTGAAGTGTTTGCATTAAAACACAATTCACATCGACAAACAAAATTCGATTGTAGTAGATGACCGCACCAATAGAGAGTGCAACAAGAAGGTTAATCTGCGGTCGGCCAGTCATCAGGTAGTAGACATCAAAGTTGAGCACATTGGCCAGTGGAGTACAGCTGAGTGACCCGTCACGACAGTTGAACGCGAGATAAGCGAACTGCAACGCGACCACAAGTACAATTAAATTTGCAAATCTTATTATGAAAATAGACCGAGTTGAGCCATTGTGAATTTGTATAATCAAACGGTAATATCGATCAAAGTGATTCACAGTTTTAAATGGACTCAAAGCAGACAGTACAATTCGTGCCAATTTGCTTAGGTGACATTTCAAGATCATCAGATAGCAAATTGCCCCCACAATCAGATGTTGGATCATTTTGGCAATATTTTTTGTGTATTCTTGTAATATTTTTTCAAATTTTCAAATTTAAAATAATATAAAATAAATTTATTCCTAATTATTTTAATCTTAAAATAATTTTAATGTATGCTTCAGAGAGGGCTATGATAATTAAATTCGTGACATTTCTCCATTAATTCTGTGACAATAATTATATTATTTGGCAAGAGGTTTTCAAATTAATATTATTAATTTGAAAAAAGTAAAATGTCAGTAGAACGCAATCTTTATTAAAGTTGAGCTCTACGATACGTGACCTAGTCATTACCTTGGCTCTCCAAAGTCAAAGCCTTTGAATTAGAGATTAGGTTTTTACCAGAAAGCAAGCTCGCCGCTGAGAACGAGTCCAATATTTTTACATTGGTCCGTTCGGTAGTAATTAATTTACCAAACAACAACAAAATCTACCTAACCATTCAATCTTGGGCGACTTAAATGACATTTCATTTCAATATAACTAAAATGAATCTTGAGAAATTATAATTATTTAAATTGATTTTTGAATGGAATTAGCAATTAAATTGAAAGAAAATTTCAAAATTCAAAACCGACTCGTGCGGCAAAACAAAAGTTGGGAGTGCTTTGTGGTGACAACCAATGTCGTTGTTGAATGGTAACTAGGTCAAAGACAAACACTCTATTCGCTATAACACGAGTGCCACAAATAACATTAAGTCATTAAATTAACGAACAGATGGGTTTTATGCGCACTCTCAGATCAGTATGAAAAAAAATTACAAGATGTCACGTGAATAGTAGTGATTTCAATTTTCATGAATGGTCTGGGGTTATGAAATTTTAGAGTTTAGGCGCCAATCTTGACTTACTCCACATCTGCTGTTCCCCGTTCTGGAAGTTCGGGCAAGTGATGCGGCAGCGGGAAAGCATAAAAAAACGACGGTCCAACGTTGGCCAATCCCATGGCAAACAACTTTTGATTAAGCTCCACGTCGTATAGTGATCAAAGTGGACGATGATCCAATTGACGAGTCCATGGTTTGTCTAAATTGTTCAAATGGTATTGTTTAAATGTTAATGAACAATCTAACAACAATTTGAATAATGAAGAAATTTGTGAATGTGATGAAACTGGAATTGAGATTGACCAAGAAGATGAAGATGATGATGATGCTGATAGTGTTCAGTTGATTGAGTATGGCCAAGAGGATGAAGAAACATCTCGAAATGCGAAGAAACAACAACAAGACACAATTCAACCAAACAATGAACAATCAAATGTCACCAGACAGTCAGTGATTATTTCAACACCCAAACAAACTTATAAACAACAACAAATCAAAGTGAACAATCCTAACCTAAACGAATGTCTTTCCCAGTCATCCACTAACCAACCAAAACCACTCAATTGGAGTACACACAAGCAAATCATCACTCTCAGTCGTCAATGTCCCAATTGCCCAAAAACGTTTCCCGAAGACAAACTCAGACGACATATGTTGGATGAACATTCGATTGGTCCATTTCGATGCCTAGTCAAGCATTGTGAAGCTCAATCAACCTCCAACCTTTGAGTTTATCATTATTTTGCCACAAACTAATTGATCATTTGTTTTAGGATTGTTCTTGGTGATCACATCAAGAATACTCACTCCCACACCACCCAATGGGACTGTAATAAATGTCCAAAACATTTCCTCACATATAATGCATTATCTGTTCACAACAATATCACCAGTTAGGCCACTTTCAGTGTTCATTCCCTCAATGTACATTCACAGCAGAATGCAAAGTTAAAGTGTACAGTCATTACAAACAAAAGCACCAACAGACACAATTTCAGTGTGAACATTGTAACTATCAAACAAACGATTCAAACCATTTCAAGAAACACACACGAACCCATTCTGGCATTAAACCGTACCGATGTAAATGGTCAATGTGTCACTATGCCGCTGCAATGCTACACAACATAATTGACCACATTGAACGAGTGCACTTTGCACCAAACCCAAGTTTGTCACCGAATGGAACACAACTCGGTCATCCAATTGACTATGTCGAGAGGTGTTGACCGATTTGTTGTGAATCACAACTCACAACAATTTGTAAACGATTCTTTATATTTTTATTTGAAAGTAATTAAAATGACAAAGAACAAATAGTTACGAAACATAAATCTCAAAGTATGATTATGTCATTCAGAAAATTTCCAGTTATACTCTAACGAAAAAAGTACAAATCTCGTATATCTTTAAAATCTTTATCTAAATGACTGTAAAAATAATTGCTAATATAGAAAAGACAACCAACATAGACGAGATTGAAGGTGATAAAAACAACCGGAAACAGAACACGTGACACTTTGTCGATCCATGCAGTGTTTCGCCTGTTCGTTTTTGATTTAGCTTTTAATTTGCCATTAACTTTGGTTCCATTAAGTTTGCCTTTTATTGGTTTTTTCTTTTTCAATGCTTCCCTCTGCCCAGACTCGAAGAATCCAATAATGGCAAACTCAACCATAGCGAGAAAAACCATGAGGAAGCACACGAAAAGGTAGACGTCAATTGCCTTGATGTACGACGTTTTGGGCAGTGACTCGTTGGTGCTGATGACCATGGTGGTGATGGTGAGCACTGTCGTCACGCCCAGTCCCACTCGGGCGTAGTGATCAGCTCGATTCAACCAGAAGGGAATCCACGAGATGACCACGATTATAAAGGAGGGCACATAGATCTGATTGATGTAGTAACCGAGGTTTCGCTTGAAGTGAAACGCACAGTTGAGTGCATCGTAGTGTCCTAAAACCAAAATCAAAATAAAATATTAACAAAAAAACTATTCATTTATACCAGCTATTATTTTATCGTGACTCGTATCGATGGACGTTAGAGTGAATGTTGAAAGGGAGATATTTGGAATTATTGTAACCGGTAATATTAATAGTTATTTTATTTGTAAACTTAAGCCTATAATAGGCTTTTTAAAACTTAAAGCGATTATAAACACATTTTACTCTCATTTCAAACTCTATTTTCAAACACATTATTTACACTCTTTTTTACTCTTATTTTAAACTCTCACTTTAAACACTCACTTTAAACACTTCGGTGCATTGACTTGTACCTATCCAGCCCGGGCTCACACTCGAGGCTGTTTAGTTGGTCGTCTAGTGCTTACTCTCTCATTTTAAACACATTGTTCAAACACATTTCTTTAAAATAAACGGCCCCGCATGATTCAATGAATCGTGCAGTAAATAAATAAATAACCGGTAATATTCTCAAGTTCCAATGAAGTTTAACATTTTTATTATCGTAGCTGTCTGTATTTTGTTGTGGTAATGTGTATTAGAATTATTATTCGATCGTATATTGAAAGTATAGAATACATACAACTACTTAAAACCAACTTGCAGATGTGCTGATCAACCGGAAAGTACTCGAGATCCATTGGACAGTTGACAGTTGAGGTGATACTGTTCCGATAGGACACATGACCACTCGTGTAGACACGTATCTTTGCACTGGTCAGTGTCGAGTCGGACAGCTGCAAGGGACTTGCTGTTGAGAATGTGAGTGTCCGGCAGCCAAATGAGTGAGGCAAAGTCACGCACCAGCATCAAATGAGTCAAATTGGGTGATCCAGTAAATTTCAGTCGTGGATCATCCCAATGCTGATAAACATGCATATGGACAGCAAAGTCCTGTGAGCGGATAAAAACAACAAAACTCAGAAAAAAAGTAAAAAACATTACTTACATTGGTATAATCCGAAACCGAGATAATGTCAGTCACCCAAATTCTGACCTCCACTTCTAGTGCCTTTTCTAAGTGTGTTCCACAAAACATAAACAGGAAATAAGAATATACAAAGTTATATAATTGCACTCAATTAATAGGCACTAACCTCCCAAAAATGGTCTTAGGTTTTTGTTGTAGATTTTCGGGTCCGTTATTAGTAGGATTAGTTTCGACGTTGTATTTATGTATGATTCGGTGCTGTTCATATTCTGCATTATTGTACTGTTGGAATTTTCTCCTGTTTGGAATCATGTCGGGAAAACATCCATCTCATTACATGTATTCATCAAATGAGTTTGAGGTTGGTTGTTTTCGTTTGTTTGTTTGGTGATTCGAAAGCATCAACATGTTTGACTGCTTCATGATGAGTCGATTACTATCACTAACGAGCATTATACTCGATTGATGACGAATCTCGTGTTTGTATCTAACGTTGACATCTCACATATTAGTGAAACTGTTGATTTAATAACTTTCGTCTGTTGGTGCTTCATCAGTATTAATCTATTCAGTTAATTAAATCTTTATTTTAATTTGTATCCAACAAAAGCAGATTGATCAAATTAACTTTCAATTTAATTCGAGAAAGGGGTAAGGAAAGAAGAATATCACACTTTAGTGATGAAACAAAGAAATTTCAAGACTGACTCACTCAAAGGTTCCATCAATGTGAATTCTGCACATTTCACTTTATTGAGTTTGTCGTGTCGTTGGGATAGAATTTTAAAGTATTGAGAAAGAGAGTAAGTGACTCGAATCAATAAAATACCTCAATTCGTGAATGCAACTCTCTCCAACTGTGAAACTCGATCACGCAAACTTGTTTTGGTGTGTGCTGGCTTTTGGTTTTTAGGTTTCTAGCTTTTGAGTGGGTATCTATTGTACATGTTGGTTTGTTTGGTTACCAAGAGAAATCAATTAGTATACTGTATACACTTGTTTGTATCGATTTGTTGTGCTCACGGTGACTGTAACAAAGTTGACTGTCACAACACAACCAGACTCGGTAAAGTGAGTTTGACTTTAGAGAAAATTTTTATTCTGACTTTGTTTCTCTTACACACAACGTCTCCACTCACTCTGTCCATCATGAACAGTCCACTGTCCCACTCTGAATTTCTGAATCACTTGTTCATGTCCAAAACCATAGTCAAACACGAAATGTATCTCAATGTGGACAGTATGGTGGATCGTGTCTATGACAAGGCACTGACTGACTTGCATCACTTCTTTACATTTGATCCACCTTTCTCTGGTCAGTCTTCTCTCATGTCTCCAGTTCCACCCTCACCAATGTCCACAGAACATGAACAAGGTACAGATGAACCGGTGATTGAGAATAGTCATGATGAAGCAGTGGTTGTGAAGACTCAATCTTTTCACTTAAAATCATTGAAAAATGCTCATTCAATCGATGCTAATTCGCAAACCATTTCAACCATTGATCTACTTGAAACTCCTCACATGGACGAGAATGATTATTTTGTTAATGTTCAATTGCACCCTCAACAGAACGACGATTCAATCAATTCATCATCATCATCAATACATGAACAATCTTTGTCTCCTCAGTCAACGATTCCATCGACTTCAACTGATCAATCTATACAAAACACTGAAATGGACCAACAACAACAAGCCCACCAAATGTTTGACAACAATCACAACAACACAAATGCAAATGATGATGATTGTGTTGATGGAGACCAAATAGATGGCGAAAAATCGAGTCAAATTGTGGAAAACCCAAGACGAAACACAACTCAAGCAAGCAAGCAACAGTCACATCAGGTTAAGAAATTTTTTAAACGAAAACAAACTCATGAACCATATCAAATACTACACCACGAAACAATAACCATCAATCCACATATTTCCACTCGTCTCTCTTCTCTCACGTCACCAGTTCTACCAATCGCCAATGCACCTATCACAAATCCCAATGACCCCACCAACACAGAATCTCGAAGATTACCACGCAAACAAAGGATTCAAACTCGAAATGAACCAATGCAAACAATTTCAATGAATGATTCAATCAATTCATCATCATCATCATCAGCACATGCAACATCTTTGCCTGCTCAGTCAACGAATCCATCGACTTCAACTTACGAACCTTTACAAAACACAGAAATGTATCAACAACAACAAACTCATCAACTGTCTCACAACATTCACAATACAACTTCGAGTGACGATGAAGCAACTGAAGAAGATTCTACATATGGAGATCAAATAGATGACCAAGAATGGATTCCACCTGTGAAGAAATCAAGAATGGAAACAACTCGACCAAACAAACGTAAACAATCACGTGTCACCAGACAGTTCGTGAAAAATTCAAAACACAACAAAACACATGAAACCCAACGAACAGGAGTGAACAATCCTAATCAAAAAAAAAGTTCTTCCCAATCTAACCAACCAACACCACCACTTCACAATTCGAGTTCACACGACAAGCAAATCATCACTCTCAGTCGTCAATGTCCCAATTGTCCGAAAACCTTTCCCAAAGACAACAAACTCAACGATCACATGAAGAGAGCACATTCAATTGATCAGTATCGGTGTCTAGTGAAAGACTGTCGACAATCATTTGATTACAAGTGAGTGTGTTCACTATTATCATCATTATTACCATGAACTAATTGATTTTCGTTTTGATTTAGGTTTATTCTTAGCGAGCACATCAGTTTTATGCACCATCACACCACTCAATGGCACTGTGACAAATGTTCTAAGCATTTTCCCACCTATCATCTATTGTCCAATCACAATCTTCTATATCACCAGTTAGGTCACTTTCAGTGTGCATTCCCTCGCTGTACATTCACAGCAGACTGTCACGTTAAAGTGCGCATTCATTACACACAAAAGCACAAAAATGGTACAATTGCACTGTGAACATTGTAGCTACAAAGCGTCCGATTTGTATAATTTAAGAAAACACCAACGTACCCATTCAGGAATTCACTCATAGCTTCCTTGAGATCAGATTCACCAACGCATTTGACCTTATCGATTTTACTGTGTTGTTAGGATAGAGTTTTAAAGTAATTAGAAGGAGAGCAAGAAAGTCACTTGACTAGAATCAATAATATATTGCTCAATTCATGAATGAAACTCTCCAACTGTGCAACTCGATCACGCAAACTTGTGTTTGATGGCGTTTGGTGATCACATGACGCACAGTGTTCTAGTTGGTGTATTCTGTTTGTCTCACTATTTAGTTTTCAGGATAGCTTTTGAACGCAATTCGTTTGTTTGGTGTATTTTGTTGCTTAGGAACTTGTAATTGAGCAGTCAATTCAATTTGGGTGTTGATTTGTCATGTTCACATTGTGCTCTAACAAAGACACAGTCACACAACCCAACCAGATCCAGTTAAGTGAGACTGTGTTTGAGAAGATTTCTTTTGCTTCGACTTTGTTCGTTTCCACTCACAATTGTCAGTTCACCATGTTCAGTCCACTGTCCCAGCCCGCATTTGCGCATCACTTTGATATGTGCAAAGCCCGAACCAAACACAAAATGTACGTCAAAATGGATGAAATGGTTGATCGTGTCTATGAGCAGGCACTGAGTGACTTGCAGCATTTCTTTGCATTCGATCAAAGATTCAGTAGATTCACTGAAGTGCACACGAGCAGTGGACCATCTCACTTTGCATCATCACATCAAAATCATTTGGACACTTTCATTACACAAAATGTTACTCATTTGACTAACATTTCTTTCAATTCAACTTTATCTCATATAAACCAAAAACACAACGGACAAGCTCATTTCAATCCACATCAGTTTTCTCTTTTATCTCAAGTTCCACTCCCACCAGTGTCTAATGCTCAAATCACTTTGCCGAATGAACTCACCAATGTCGATCCTCGTGCAATGCCAATTCAACATGAGATTGAGGCAACTGCAAATGAACCAATGGAAACAGTTCAAGCACAACATCAACCACCGCCATCTCTGTCTTCATCAATCGTCAATGAACAATCAAACAACAATTTGAATGGTGAAGAGATTTGTGAATGTGATGAATGTCAAAATGGAATTGAGATTGACAAAGATGATGACGATGATGATGATGACAGTGTCCAATGGATTGATGTTGTCCTAGAAGATGAAGAATCATCTTTACCTGTGAAGAAACAACAACAAGACGCAATTCAATCAAACAATGAACAATCAAATGTCACCAGAAAGTCAGTGATCATTTCAGCACCTAATCAAACTCATGAACCACAACAAACTGAAGTGATCAATCCTAACGCAAACGAAGGTTCTTCTCAGTCAGCCACTAACCAACCAACACAACCTCACAATTCGAGTACACACGACAAGCACACTCAGTCGTCAATGTCCCAATTGTCCGAAATCATTTCCCGAATGCAAAATACGTAAACACATGTTGGATGAACATTCGATTTGTCTATATCGATGTCTAGTCAAGGATTGTGCCCAATCATTCTCCAACCAGTAAGTTCATCTTTATTTTCTAACAACTAATCTGATCATTTGTTTTAGGAATATTCTAGGTGATCACATCAAAAATACTCACCAGTACACCACCCAATGGCACTGTGACAAATGTTCCAAACCCTACTCTTCATATCAACTATTATCTCTTCACAACACTAGATATCACCAACTTGGTCACTTTCAGTGTGCATTCCCTCAATGTACATTCACGGCAGAACACAAAGAAAAAGTTCGCGGTCATTACAAACGAAAGCACAAACAAACACAATTTCAGTGTGAACATTGTAACTATCAAACATACCATTCAAATCATCTGAAAAGACATTCATTAAGCCATTCTGGCATCAAACCGTACCGATGTAAGTGGCCTAAGTGTCACTATGTCGCTACTCAACTGCATAACACAATTCTTCACATTGAACGAATTCATTTTGCACGAAACCCGAGTTTGTCCTCGAATGAAGCTCAACTCGGTCACCCAAAAGACTATGTCGAGGTGTTGGCAGATTTGTTGTGATCAACTGCAGTAAACTCATGTAAACTTACACATGTAAACGTTTATTCTACTCACCATCATTGTCTATTATTCTTAATTTTACCTCAATTGTTAGCCGATCAAATTTGTCTGTATCGATTTGACTGTATTGTTGAGAGAGTTTAAAGTATTGAGAAAGAAAGAAGGTAAAAAAAAGTCACTTGACTCGAATCAATAATATATTGCTCAATTCGTGAATGCAACTCTCCAACTGTGTGCAACTAGATCACGCAAACTTGTTTGGTGTGTGCTGGCATTTGGTGGTCACATGACGCACATTGTGCTAGTTGGTGTGCATTCTATTTGTTTCACTATCTATCGTTTTTCGAGTTAACATTTGAACGCTATTCGTTTGTTGGTGTATTTGGTTGCTTAGGAACTTGTAATTGAGCAATCATATCAAATTGTGAGTCGATTTGTCATGTTTACATTGTGCTCTAACAAAGACACAGTCACAAGCCAACCAGATCCAGTTAAGTGAGGTTGCACTTGAGAACATTTTTTTGGTTTCGACATTGTTTCCTCTTGAAGCTCTCACCGTGCCCACTCAGTCCATTATGAGTAGTCAACAGTACAATCGCGCATTTGTAAATCACTTTGAAAGTTGTATACAAGTTTTATAAAAGTAGAATCAAACACGAAATGCATCTCAAAGTGAACAACATGGTTGATGGTGCCTACGACCAGACACTGCATCATTTCTTCCCATTCGATCAAAGTAGACTCACTGCACCGAGAGTGCACACGAGCAGTGGACCATCTCACTTTGCATCATCACATCAAAATCATTTGGACACTTTCATTACACAAAATGTTACTCATTTGACTAACATTTCTTACAATTCAACTTTATCTCATCTTTATCATCAACACAACGGTCCAATTCGCTTTGATGCACGTTCCACTCATCAGTCTTCCTCTATATCTTTAGTTTCGCCCCCTTCAATGTCCATCATCAATACTCAAATATCTTTGCTCAAAGAAGTCAACAACGACGAAACTTGCCCAATTCCCATCCAACATGAAACTGAAGCAACTGCACATGAACCAATGGAAACAGTTCAAGCACAACATCCACCACCATCATCATCACTGTCTTCATCAATCGTCAATGAACAATCGAACAGCAATTTGAATGATGAAGAGATTTGTGAATGTGATGATTGTCAAAATGGAATTGAGATTGAACAAGAAGATGAAGATGATGATGATGATGACAGTGTCCAATGGATTGATGATGACCAAAAGTATGAAGAATCATCTCAATCAGTAAAGAAACCAAGGCTGAATACATCTTAACCAAACAATGAACAAACAAGTGTCACCAGACAGTCAGTGATCATTCCAATACATAATCAAACTCATGAACCACAAGTGAATAATCACAACCCAAAAGAAGGTTCTTCCCTGTCTATAAATTGCAATTAGTAATAATAACTGTGTATATTCAAACTAACACAAAATTGATTTGCACTACCGTAGTATCTCGAAAATAACTTTCGAGATATACTTTTTGCAAATTTCAAAAGCATTTATAAATTCTCATAAAAACGTGCTATTAAATGCAATTGATGCATATGATGCAATTTCTATTCGTGCAAACCATAATAATTCTTATAACTTAAATTTATAAGTTACAAAATCAATCTGTAAGTTTACTAAATGTTATTCTGAAACCTTAAGCTTAAACTTATGTTTCGATAATTTGTATTTGTATGAGAGATATAGTTTAGTTTTATTAATTAAATATAATCTAATGAGAATTTGCAATATTTGCAATTTCAACGAGCAAATAGTAAATTAGTTCGCCCATTTTAGATAATTTCATTCAATGTATCCAATGTATTAAATGTAGTTATATAATTTTTAAAATTATAGTCAATATATTGACTATGCATCAGCATCCGTCTCATCAATTTGACTTATTGATGGGTCCATTTTTGTAGTGAGGAACAAATAATAGGGTAACAGGCAGAGAGTGACAACCTAAAAAGAAATACAAGAAAAAAGGTTAGCGCGAGCAGATGTACATGTAACACTAGAATAGCTTACTATCTGAGTATTCGATCGAACTGTTGGTGATCAAGTTTACTAGACATGTGAACGTAGCAGAAGAGACAGTGGTACTGACAATTGTGAGACAATGGCTGGTGATGTCTTCATATAGTGGACGATGGGTGCGATTTTTTACGGGATAATCGTCACCAGAGGCAGTCGTAGTGACGAGGCATAGACTAGTGCGAGTTCACAGATGTCCACATGTCCAAAATGTCCAATATCACGTTCATATTCATCACCGATGAATCATCATTGACAACGCTATGCAAACGTTTTCATTTGCTTTCACATAAATGATCTTTGACATTTAAAACACTCGTATAAGCCATTAGTATATGCACACGAATGTGTGATCATAAATTTGCCTTTTGCCTTATTCAGTCACTTGATTAATCACTTGTCCAAATGCATCCACTCCTCATGACAGTATACAGTGAATTAAAGATGACCCAATTTGCAAATCAATGGGAAAAAGAAGAAGAAAACAACTTTATTAAAAATAGAGCGGTGCTGCCCACCTGCGATGGGTTGCCATGAGACACATCATACTAATCAATCCATAAAGACAATTGCACACAAAATACAAACAAGTGGGTTACAGAATAAAGATTATGCAAAATACAATAGATTTAAAACTATGAGAACATTATGGCAATCAACCGAATTACATCAATTCAACTTTATATCACTTTCTTTGCCGAAATTCGATATGAAGTTTTTTTGTTATTAAAGTTTTTTGTTTTTTTGTTTTTAACTTTCAATTTAAACGGATTTGAAGCAAACCCCCCATTGGTCTAATCAATTCAAACAACTACCAGGCGCTGGTCCCCCGAATTGGCAATCCTTAGGATTTATTCAGGATAGTTTTCCTGGCAATCCTTTTCCGAATTCTCAACATGGTTCTTACGGTTCTAATAGACCACCCAGTGCGCAGTGGTGAACAGTATCCACGTTCTTTTTTGAAAATTCCATTTTAACCAAATCCTAGTGTAAACTCTTACTTGGATACATCACAATACAGGAATCATCGAACATCGCCTAGAACTTTAGATTATCGATTCTCCGGACATACGCTTGGTACAACTACGCCATCAGCCCATTGCGACTTTGGATACATCTGTAAATTCAGATTGAAATCTAGAGATTACATTTAATTTAGAAACGGAATTGGATCTTACTGGAAGTTGGGATTCGGCTGGTTCTTTGGATCCTAACGAATCTGGAGATTGAGATCTAGAGATTCCACATGGTTCGAAAAATGAATTGGTTTTTGATGAAAAAAGGTCCGATTGGTTTTTGAGGTCTGATGGTATTTTTGAGATACAATTGAGATTTGAGATGCAGGAATTCCATAAGATCCAAAATATGAATTTGATATTAACGAAAACTGCGATCCAGAATATATATATCCCTCTAGAACTAGTTGATATCCAGCAGGAACTTGGTTCCGATTCAAAGAAGGTCGACAAGAAAAACAATGATCCGATGCTTGTACTGATGGTTGAGAAGATGCACTTAACCATTATTTAATTTTTAATTTGACTGGGAATACGTTGACTAGCCTGTTTCTGGAAATTTGGAACTTGACCAAAATCTCGACTTGACGTATGATGGCCAGGAAGTTGACACGAAGGTAGACGATGAGCCAGGGTTGCAGGAACATTACCCGAATATATTTGAACCGAAATCCTCTCAAAAATCCGCCGCCCAAATATTTGACCAGATTGAGGTGTCTCCAGTACTATGTGATAAGCGCATCCCGACTCGTCTAAAGGCCAAGATCTACAAAAGTGTGGTCAGACCCACAACCCTATACGGTGCCGAGTGCAGACCTGCCACAAAGAAAGACGAACATCTACTACACTGCGCGGAGATGAAAATGCTCAGATGGTCCCTGGGGCTCACCCTTTGCGACCGAGTACCGAACCAAGACGTCCTCTCGGAACTTGCAGTGACATCGATAGTCGATAAGCTTCGTGAAGCACGTCTCCGCTGGTATGGCCATGTGTCAAGATGTGAATCAAAATCAGTGGCTCTCACCGCACTTAAGCTAAAGGTCCCTGGCTCCCGACCAATAGGACGCCCCAAACGCAAATGGTTTGACAACGTGGCTGCAGACATGGACTATATGGGGCTGGTGGCAGAGGATGCTCAGGATCGTGGTTACTGGAGGATGAGAAGCAGGTGTGCTGACCCTATGACCGCATGGGACTAACAGCCAGGATAAATAAATAATTGAGGATGCATTAGATGGGAAATACGTTGATCAGATCCTGGAGAGCTTAAAACTTTACCACAACCAGTATGTTGATCAGAAAACTGACTTGAAATATGTTGACCAGGAAGTTGGCTTGGAGCTAGACTGGGTGCTCGGTTTACTGGAACTTGACCAAAATCTTTATGATTAGAAATAAGATGATCCACCAGGAGTCGGTGGTACTTGAACTCGAATAGGATTAGTTGATCACTGGTATAGCCTAAACCAATCTGTGGATTTTTCGGGGGATGATCATCTCGATGGGGTGATGATGGCGTAGTTGCAGTCGATCGATTGTAGAAGAGAGAATCGATAATTTAAAGTTCGTGGCTATGTTCGATGATTTTTGTATTGGGATGTATCCAAGTAAAAGTTTACACTAGGAATTCGTGAAAATGGGATTTTCAAAAAATAACGTGGATGCTGTTCACCATGCGCACTGGGTGATCTACTAGACACGTTAGAACCATGTTGAGAATTCGGAAGAGGATTACCAGGATAATCATCGTGATTAAATCCTAAAGATTGCCAATTCGGGGGGGCCAGCGTCTGGTAGTTGTTTGAATTGATCAGACCATTGGGGGCTTGCTTCAAATTAGTTTAAATTGCAGAATAAAAAAGAAGAAGCAAAAAACTTTAATAACATCAAACTTCATATCGAATTTTTAAACGAATTTCGGCAAAAAAGTGATATAAATTCAGCATCAGCATCCGTCTCATCAATTTGACATATTGATGGGCCCATTTTTGTAGTGAGGAACAAATAATAGGGTAACAGGCAGCGAGTGGCAACCTAAAAAGAAAGACAAGAGAAAGAGTTAGCACGAGCAGATGTATTTAACACTAGAATAGCTTACTATCTGAGTATTCGATCGAACTGTTGGCGATCAAGTTTACGAGACAAGTGTATACGAAAACGTAGCAGAAGAGACAGTGGTACTGAGGCAATGGCTGGTGATGTCTTTATATAGTGGACGATGGGTTCGATTTGTAGGAAATAATCGTCACCAGAGGCAATCGTAGAGACCAGGCATCGACTAGGAGAGTTCAATTTCACTTTCATATTCATCCCCGATGAATCATCAGTGGCAACGCTATGCAAACGTATATTTGCGTTTGCGTTTACACAAATGATCTTTGACATTTAAATCACTCAGTAAAAGGTCGAAGGGGCAATATATGCATTGCATTGCATTGCATATTATGCAATGTGCCAACTGCATGCACTTGAACAAACAAACACTCGAGTCTCACTTTATCTAGTCATAAGTTTGCACTTTGGACCTTTAGCCGCAAATGTAAATGATAACATTGATATTTTATCTTGTATAGAGAATGAAGAAGATGAGTTGGAGATGCAGATGCAGAAAAATCCTGTTCACATGTCCATGGATGAATGTCTCAATTCCGCACCAACTTGCATGTAACAATGTCTCAATTCCGCTTCACTATCTACGTCTGAGTCTTGTTCCACTTCTATCCAACCCAATCCAGCTCCAATGTCCAATGACCAATTTGAACTTCATGATGATGATGATGATGAACAGATGTTGTTGGATTGTGAGGAACAGAACTTGCCATTGAGCATTGATGAAATTGATGATAGCGAAACTCTAGTTGATAACATAGAAGGAGTTGTGTTAAATGACGAAGGAGAATATGAAGAAGAGTTCGATGATGATGATGATGAAACAGTCGAACTAACAAACCAAACTCAACCGCCATTAGTTGTGAACAATTAACACCAATCAACGCTACACAACATGTCCGAAAATGATGCTGGTGATGATGATGAAGTAAATTTTAATGGAGATGGTAATAGAGTGAGCGACGGGGATAAAGAATATTCCCCTCAAGAAGATGCACAAAGTGATGGTGATGGTGGTGAAGAATCACATTTGACTGGAGCTGATGTTGGTGATGAACGCCAACTAGATGGTGATCAACAGATGGATTTGAGAGAAACTCAAAATGAAGTAATTTAAGATGGAAATGATAATAAAAATGATGATGAGGGTGACGACGATACGATCATTGATAGTTCAAATTGAAGATTTGTTCAATGAAAACTCGTCCAGTGAAGATGAAGAAGAATCTCGTCCTGTGCGGAAGATGCCTAAAACGGACCTGACAAATCAAACCCTTTTTCACATTGAACAACAACAACAACAACAATTTCATGCTAAACTGAACTGTTTGGGTTGGTTTGCAAATGCAAAACACTAATTCAAACTACAAATGCAGACATTAACCAGATCATTAATCACTCAGTAAAAGGTCGAAGGGGGCAATATGCATTGCATATTATGCAGTGTGCCAACTGAATGCACTTGAACAAATAAACACTCGAGTCTCACTTTATCTAGTAATAAGTGTGCACTTTGGATTTTAACCGCGCATATGTTTTAGCTCAAATTGCACTATAGACTATAGTCTGTTGCGTTTATTAGCGAGACGAAGTTCGAAAGAACGAAGTCGAAGACTAATAGTTTTACTCTGTCTGTCCGTTGCTTTCTTGCCAGAAGAAACTACACCACCCCCAGCAACCAAACTTGGCACACACACTTCATACCATGTGAAACGGTTACATTCCAAAAATCAGCATCCTAGGTTATCTGGTTGTGGAGATATTATCTTTTTTCTGAACACGTTGGTATGCCGTATGCAAAATATGACAACACAGCTGTAGTAACTAAGAGGCAGGGGGGGCGCAGTGCCCAAATTGTATGTCTTTTACACACATTACATTAGAGTAACGTCATATGTGAATTATTTCAAAAGTGGGCATTTGTTTTATTTTGATTAGCTTTGAAGTTGAGTTGTTTACAAGCACAATTGCAAGACTCTAGGCTGCCTTCACTTCAATTATTTGACCACAAATGCACACATTTTTTGGAGACTAACGACCTCTAACCAATACAAAGACGGTCTTTATTACATTTTCTGGTTTAACCCAATGTATCACCTGTAACAAGTCTCTATCGGATAGAGTCTATCCTCTTCATTTTGAAATGAGAAAGAAAACTTTCCTCATGTCTTTGAATATGTCAGTTTGTAGAGGATAGACGAAATTCAAGACATCAAGAGAGAGTTATCATCATTGCTCCAACACAAATGTTATGAAATTCATAACTTATGATGGCATTCCAAAATGAATCAATATAGATATCCTTGCACTTGATCCAGTTGATCCACTAGAGCCTTCCATATCGATACAACGGTGTGTTTCGAGTGAAGATATCGATGCAAAACCGTCAGTCCATCATCTGTATTTTGAAGATCTCCCTTAATTATATCAACAGTACTGTAAGAAGACATTGTAGTGGTTGCTTAACAGCGAATATTGCTGCTTTGGAGGAACAGTTAAAATTGTTAATTGTGATAAAAGTTGGTCAAATGAAATTAAATTCTTTGTAAAGTTTTCAATTCGTGGTCTGTCTTGGTTGCCAAACTGCAAGATTTGCCTCCAATGGTATGATTCTCCAGTGAGGAGGCATTCGCGTTAATTCTTTAGTCAATAATTCTTAAAACACAACACGGTTAGTATGCTTTATTTTGCAGAAGCATACACATGGTGTTGACAGTTTTATTTGAATCTGAAACAAACATGTTGAACATTGTACAACCCAGCACACATTTTCACACTTCCACAATTGATGTACCGGCAATATTCAAACGAGAAGTTGAAACATATCTTAAAATTGTGGGACTGTAGTTAGTTCATTGTATAGAAATAATACTAAAAAATATTTTATCATAATCAAAACTTCGTCTCGCTACTTTCCCGGCTTGCCGGAATTTTTGAATTCTAGTTTTGCGTGGCCTGGCATGTCAGCCTTAAGGCCCACCCATGTTAAATCATGCACCGGGTACAGTGCACCCTCCTGTCACATTAACCCCCGAACTTAACTTTCTCTCATCTATCAGACAATCCCGAATAATTGTTTTGAAGGCGAAAATTGCGTTGAGAACTTTGAACAGCGTGATAAGTCTGCCATTTTTGGTAACACTAAGTTGTTTGACCAAATTGAAGTAGTGAACAAAGTAGTTCATACGTTGGGTTGGTTTGAATAAAAGCGATAGAAACAGTTGGAGATTCATCATGTTCTGGAATGTCAGAGCTCATGTGACCTCAATTTTAGGTGCAATTGATTCTTTCAATATTATCTAAAAAATCTCAAGGAAAAATGTTTGAAATTTTGTTTGCAAAAATTTGAATTATAGAAATAATTCATAAATAATATGATAACAATTTTATATTTTTAAGATTTGACATGGAGTTCATGTTGCATTTGGAAATGCCGGAGCGAAGCCAGTTTGTCTGGTTATAAATAATTAAACACAATTAGAAACTCCGCCTAATGAATTTAGTTAGTTTAAAAATTCAACTTTGAAAATATAACTTGTTTGTTTCAACTTGAAACTTTCAAGTATCGATCTCAAACTGCAAAGTTGAGTTTCACAATACCATAGCCTGTTTCGAAAACATTGATCATTAATTAACTTGTTGGGAGAAGATCGGAAGTGGCTGAATTTGACAGAAATAACTTTGAAAATTGATCGTTAACATTTTGAAATGTTTTCGAACAGAATTGCAAACCAAATCAATTTTGTCATTCGATTCACGGTATATTGCTCAATCCTAATGCTCAATTGAATGTTTTACTAATCCCACTGGCTACTATTTTTACAATAATAAAAGACTAGAAAACTGATAAACGCAACTGAAAAGACGACACGCGAGATTGTGTCGAGTCGGTTTGTGGATTGAATCAATCGCTTGTTATTCGCATTATCAATTAGACGGTCATCGTTATCACCTTTACTTTATCTCACTGTGGGCACCATCATCATCGAGGATATGAAGGTGTCAAATGCTATGTTGGGTATCAAACCCGAAACTATCTCCAAAAGCGCATTCGAATTAATTGACACTTTTATTGTTTAAATCTCTGTATAATAATATGGGGTTTTACAAGAAAACTCAATTCCCATCGTGACCTGTCAATGGGGAAAAACAATTGGGAACAATCGTGATTGCAGTTGTGAGAAGTGACTCGTTAATTGTTTATTTGTAAATATTAAAGTTGTACATTAACCAACATAGTTTTCGCCTAAAATATTCTTCTTAAATATTTTCATAAACAATACTGAAATTGAGAGTAGAATCTAAATTACAATTTTAAAAAATATTAGTTAACTTTAAAAAATTGAAAGCAAAAATTATTACAATTTCAAACATTTTCGAATCTATAATGCCATGATTGAGGTATCGAAATCCTGCGCGGGCGCCTCTATAGTTTGCAATCAACTTGTTAAGCTGAATTAAAAAAAACAATTAATTTTTTTCTTTTTATGATTATGAGTTTTTAATGAGAACTGCTCTGTCAACCACCAAAACTCTGCCTTCCAGTAATGGTGTGTAGTGGTGCACGCCAAAAAATCTGACTTTTTCATTTAGTAGAGCCAACAGTAGCAAAAACAGCTAATACAGAGAAAGTAAAAAATGTGTACTGTGCTCCTTAAAAAGCCCATCATGCTCTATTCACAATTACGTTACGTATTCTGAATACATTGATACCAAATCTCCGCAGAAGAGTCGAAAAAAGCGTAACTGCAACAACTTACACTGTATAAACTATTTGTTTTTCATGCAATTTCATCACTCACAAGAACCTAGTTCATACAGTGCTTTTGTTTACAATTGCGTGGACGTTTGCAAATGTGTTGCGAATGAAATTTGATCCACGAAAACCAGGAGAATTTGGTCCAAGTTTGGTTCTCTCGTGATCACAATCTCCACCACTACCTCTATTGTGCTGGGTGCGGCTGGGTGTTTTGTTTTGACCAAGGTAGATCACAGCTGACAACGCTACGATATCTTGTTTTTTTGGTGTGATTTACTTGTCATACAGTGCTTTTGTTTACAATTGGCTTAATGTTTGTAAAAGTGTGCCGAATTGCTCTTTGGTCCACGAAAACCACCAGAATTGGGTCCGAGTTGAGCTCTCTTGCGATCCCAATTTCCTCGACAATCTCTATTGTGTTGTTGGTGTGTGGGTGCTTTGTTGTGGCCAAGTTGGCTCACAGCTGACAACGACAAGGTAACGTGTTTTGGTGTGATTTCTCGTGTTTGTTATGAGTTTTTTTATTCCCTAACATTGAATATTAAACTGTTGGCCTCGAACTTTACTTCATACTTCACCCAAAACAAACCAAAAGACGTCAGCAGCAGCAGAATGTGCTCAAGTCTAGTCAAAATATAAATGTGGTTCGTGCTGCAGCATGTGATCACATGTGATGATGATGAAGTTTTATGTTGATTTGTTCACTTTCGTGGGATTTCATCTAAACATTATGGTCTCGTATCGACAGTAATGCTCATTGTGGTATGCAAGATGAGTCTAAGAAAATGTTTAAGAATATTAATCGTGAAAATGTGAATGTAGTTTCTAGATTCACTTTATGCTCTACTCGATACTCAAGGTGTGCCGTGTGTTTGGGTTTGGAAATTTCTCAATGAATTACATTCTTGTTGTCATTGTGTTTTGTAGACAAGCGATCTGTGCAAATGTCATTAAGTCGTGTAATGTACATTACAGCACGTGCTCTACCGCCAATATAATATGCTAAATGTACTCTATATATTTGGCTGGGGAAAAGGTTTGTCTATCATAATGTATGTTTCTCGACAAAAATTGAGGCAAAAAAAGAGATTCATTTGAGCGACAACAGAATCAACCGAACCAACTAACGTAACAATGATCTAAATATTAAACAAATCATTATAATTGTAACATTAAAAGGAGAAAGCGCATTTGCAATAGCAATCAACGCTCTTGGTACCTAAATTTGGTATTGGCGTTAATAGTTACAAACAAAACATATTGTTTTCGTTTTTAACTTTCTGTGCAATTCTCATTGAATCATGTATCTGCTTTACCGAATTCTCAACGAGTCATTAGGATAGAAACCAGACTTGATTCGGAGATTTCTGCATTCGAAAGGGGCAACATTATAATAATAGTAAGTGTAATTGAAAGTCGTAATTGTACGGTAATTGTCAGTATGTTCCCTAGCTTACATTTGGAATTAATTTTGCCTAAGAGATTTATAAAATACCATTCCAAAAGGGTTAACATTGAGAGCAGCGAGGCATTGGGAATGGATTCAGACTTGTTTTATATTAGTGAGTCCAAACAATTGGATTTTGCTCAAATTACTGTAGTTATCACAACCCTTATAGCGAAAATAATGAAAACTTGTATGGTAAAATCGTAGATTTTACAAATATTGAGTTTTTAATTAGCGCTCCAAAATGATGTAAACTTGAATGCGCTCCGAAAGGAATAAAACTTGAATTAAATCCTTGTTTTGTTGCTATAATTAAAAACTCAGAGAGCCAGCAATTCGATTGAGTAAGTGAAACTTAATGAATGTAGTTTTGATTTTATCACATGAAATGACTAAACATAGCAAAAATACCTTGAATCAGTTAAACATTTGCAAATTTCCGTCCCTGGCAAGCAAAGAAAATTATTTCATCGAAGAGTTAAGTTATCAATGCACAGATGGAATGTTACGTTTTGATATCTTGCTTTGAAAAAAAGAGTTATATACTTTATTAGTAGTGATACAAAAGTTATCGTGGTTGTTACTGAATTTGATTCAGATATTCAATATTATATCAAAACATCTTGTACATAGTGACTGGGGTGGTCATATTGAGATTTGAGTAATTCTCGTTATTAATATTTTATCCAGGTTGCATTTTTCAACCATGTAACAACCAAAGAAAGCATGAACATAAAGCATAAAACCAAAAACACCGTCACCAAAATAATCATGGCATTGAAACTGAATAGCGTCTAAACAAAAGAAAACACACATGTATGCATACCGCTGTGGCCGAATTGCTGGCTCTCTGAGTTTTTAATTATAGCAACAAAACAAGGATTTAATTCAAGTTTTATTCCTTTCGGAGCGCATTCAAGTTTACATCATTTAGGAGCGATTTCAAGTTTATATCATTTTAGAGCGCTAATTAAAAACTCAATATTTGTAAAATCTACGATTTTACCATACAAGTTATCAAGCTAAATACAAATATGATACCGTGAGTAGCTGTGTATTAATTGGTTCACAGATCCTTGAGAAGACATACGCAAACTTTTGATTTACTTTGTAAATGAGCACGTTCTTACGCACAATGCACGAACACTCGCTCGTGATGAACATGATGGAGACAAAGAATTGAATGGAAAAGAACATATTAAAAGATTTCATTAGAACTGAGTTGAATGCTTGGCTAAATAAGGATCCGTGCCATGCGAAGCAAATCATCACCACATAACTGAAAACATTAACTGTAAGAATGAAACTCCAGAACTTATTGTAAGCGTGCAGTTCGCTGATCAGAGTCGACATTTTTCGATTGCAAACAGAAAATTTTTGCCATATTAAAAGAACTTTCCTTCTTCTTGTAAGTTTTGATTTTAGCTTTTCTACAGACACAATCTTTGCAATTAGCAAATTCATTTCATTTAATATGGCTTGTTGTTTAAATTTGATATAACTGGTGACTAGATGAAAGTAAAATGCGACAAATATGAGAGCTGCAATTTAAATTTTTTATTATATATTATCATTATATAAAATGCTAACTTCACTTACCATAACAACCGTAAAATATAAAGAAGATGATGTAAAAGTAAAGCCATCGATTTCTCATTGTAATGTTGTCTCCATTGATGTGATGAAAGCCAATACAAATGGGAAAATTCAGTCCTAATACTACCATCATAACTGTAGAGTAGAATCGCCTTAATTTTGACCGTTTCTTCATAATCGCGTCGGATTCTTCTTGTTTCAAAACTAAGAAAACAAACAAACAAAATATTTAAAAAATTGTATAAAAAACAGAATACACAAAAACTTACACTTTCCTCGGTAGTAGATTGTACGGTTCTGAAGTGACTCATTCCAGATGGCAAACATGAAATAGTCAGGGTTGACATTGGGCACTTGGCAAAGATAGAGATAGAGAAGTGATTGTTGCACAAAGATAGTGCATATGATAATGTCGCTAATGCCCCAAAATATATGCCAAATTATTCTGTGTGTGATAAGCTCAGGCATGCCAGTCGATGAGTACTGTCCACCATGACGAATGAATACAATGTAGAGCGAGTCCATGGCGAAGTAGAGTATCACCAGAATTGGCGGCAGAAAGTGTAAATTAAGTTTGATCCACGGATAAGTGCTCGACAAGTGGTAAAACGGACGAGCATTTTTTAAGTCGGACATTGCTTTCAAGGAGTTGCAGTCTTTAATAGGATCAAGGTCAAAGTAGAATTCGCGCAAATGGAAAGCGAACATTTTGACCAGTTTACGGATTGTAGTGAACAATGCAAAAAAGAATACCTTTGTAAAAACAATTATTTGCATCATCTTTGAGGTGAAACACTGGCGGAGTTGAATGCCAATTTCCATATTAACTTTCTCTAGAATTTTTTGCTCTTGATGAGTATAGTCGCTAGTCTGAGTATGAAATGCAACTCAACTTTTGTTTTACTAACATATAAAATTCATTGCTTAAAGTTTTGGCAACTTCATCAATAATAAATGTGCCATCGAAAAAGTCTAATTTCAAACTTACATTGCAAACTTAATTCAATAACGTTCAACTTGGAAAAACCCCATCATAAATCATTAGCCGAAGTTGTTTTCAAAAACAAATTAATAATTGACTTTTTTAAATATAAAAATTGAAACTTTTTTTTATTGTTTTTCAGTAACACAAGTGGCTTTAAAAACGAATAAATTTAAAATTTAAATTTAAAAAGAGTTCTATTGAAACTTATCCTCTAGGGACCAAGATGTTTTTAACTAACTTTAAAGGACCCTCCTATGGATAGTCAGTACCTTCACAAGTATTGCCATCTAGGGGAACTATCTCTCCCAACTATTTCACATTCCAGCACGAGTACGTGTACACTATCGTCACTCCTCGAGCTGTCTCTCTTTCTCTCTCTGTATATCAATCATGCACTCTGTCTGCTACGATCACTTTCCGTTTGATCATCGTTGTGAACAGATCATGATCTCTCTCTCATATTAAATCACTCTTAATACTTTTGCCGTTCGTTCATATTCCTTCTCTAAACTCCTCGAAGACCCAGATTGTACCAAGTACCCTCTGTCCCTCTTCACACTGGCGCGGTCAGTATTCGTCTTATCTACCACACTGGTGCGGTCAACTTTAAGAACCTTTCGATTCACATTCCTGTTGTCTTGGAACTGCGCACTTCAATTCACGCTTGTGCGGATGGTTATCTGGTTGGCTCATTCATCTCCTTGGTACGGTCAGCTTTACGAACCTATTGGTCAAGTATCCCATTTAATTGTGATTCGGAAGTCCGTTTTTTTCCACAAAAACGTAATTTTGCCAGTATTCTTGTTCTTTTGCTCATCGATTGCTCAAGACAACGAACTTTTCGTCATTTCCCGACGATCTTTCATCAGATGCCCGACAAGTCGACTAGTCCCCGACTTTTCATCTGTTCAACACATTCGCTAATCCCAGCGAATCCTGTTCCAACTGGCACTCGACATCTCGTCCATTTTTTTCTTTTTCCGATTCGACCGAAGTGAAGCATTTTTGCGTTCAGTCTATTCACCGTTCATCGAATTCAACATTTGGCAGTCAGAAACCGACCGTCTACGTATCATTACGAGCCGTCATCGTGCATTTGTGGCCTTCCAACCCACTCTCGCACCGAATCCGCAATTCGAAGCTGGACATTCCTGTCCCCTTCTCTTCTTTAGCCGCGTGACTCTTCGATTGATCACCCGCTTAACTATTTGATTTAAGTATTTCCTTATCAAATTTTTGTACATTGCCGCTGCATGCCTGTTGCATTAGAGTAGCATTTGTCATTTTTCCGCGATTGCATTCTCGGAACATTGGGATTCACTTTTGTCATCCTATTGTCATTGCAAAGGCATTTAGGTGACGTCACCCTCATTCTCTGACAGTGACTGTTCTAGACTAATTTCTAGTTAATAGTCTTTCACTCTGCCTCGATTAGTCACCGCATTCCTCGCCGTCTAATCACCCTAATGAGCTACATTGCGCTCAATGATGAACATTTTTGATCTGTGACTGTCAACATTCCACTTCCTCTCGGAGCAATGGACCAAATCTTGTCGTACTTAAAACTGAAAAATTCACCATATTACCATAGTTACAGAAATTATGGAAAATTTATTCGTGAAACGAATGAGGAAATTTCTGAATACCTCAATGGAAGGGTTCGCTTATTCTTTAAAGTGGCCTTCCCTGATTTGACACCAACCGAACTCATTTTGTTCGCTCTTCCCATGCTGGATGATCCTATCTTCAGTAAAGTCAAATGTCACAACCCTGAATCCTATAATGGCTTGGTAGAGGCTGCCGTGACAGCTGAACAAGAAATTCAAGGTTACGATTCTAGATTTCGCAAAAACAAGCGCATAAAGTCTAGAAAACACTACAATGGTCGCATCCACAACGATTTCGACGCAGATTATTCGCAAAACAGTGCTCACCTTACTGCTGACACTTTGAATTCTTGTGGTAATCGGTATGACAAATGCTCCGAAATTTCATACGGACATGAAGTGTCTGCCGATGAAAAAGTTATCCACATACGCTTTAGAGGCAGAATGATTCCTATTCTGGCTCGCCATCTCAAAGCTATGGAATTCGCGACCTCACCAGATCTCAACGAGATCGACCCAAATCAATCGACATCATCTTCGATCACTCAACAGATCGAAGCAACGGACATTCCTGGTGTCCAAGTCATCGACACTCCAATCGATTCTGACTCCAATGATCAACTTTTGTTGAATCCTACTTGTGTTGCCGAACCAATCATCCCTTTGGAATCCAACACTATGGTCACCGATGTCGCCAACAAAATCAAAATTCCTTTCGACAAATCACCTAATTTTCGTGATTCAACTTTCAACAATCATCATGCTGTTCCTGGCTCAACCATCGTCGATGAATCAGAAAATGCCGATGAATCAACCAACATTAAAGTCGTTTCTGATGAATCAGTTGACCCCGATGAAGCATTGAGCAATCATCAAGTTGAAATCTATACAGATGAATCATCTTGTTCAACTCATCGTCATTCCTGATCTTCCATTCAACATTGTTGAATCAACATCTTCCGATGAATCATTGAGTCCTAATGCATCTACAAAATTTGGATCATTGAACACACCTCACTCTGATTGTCTCACTCAAAATGTCGCACCATTGGTGCTCGACACACCTGTGCAACCTGGCGTTGATCAAGTAAATCTTTCTTCCCAATTGGTTGCCTCGGACGTTGATGAATCCGTCCACACGGTTTTGTCCAACAAAACGGACATTACCGACCAAACCCCAATTGACGATCCTAAATCTAATTCTTTTTCTGATTCTAGAGATCTAGCTAGTAATGTTCAACTAGCTATTATGTCAATTTGCGATTCTCTCGACACTCAAGTTGTCGTTGCAAATTCTGACGAAACCGACTCAAAATTGTCTATTTTCGTCGATGAGGATTGTGTTTCAACTTTGTTTGAACACTCTCGACCTCAACCAACCGTTGCTGGTCCTCTGGTCACCGAGATTTCTCTTGTCCAGAAATTGAATTCCGACGTGATGGTTTTGGAACCGATTTTATCCTTGGATTGTGGCTCACTCGACTCTGCACCAATGGAGCTTTGCTCCGCAATTGTGCCAAGTCCCGGTATTCTTGATCCACCAATTGGCTCAACTGTATTACCGAATTTTGACTGTTGAACTCTGGACTCGTCCCGATTGACCCAACCTGAGCCTATTCTGCCTTCCAACGACCATTTGATGGAACATCAATCGACCAAACCCCCTGATCTCTCTACTTCGTCGAATTCTTTTTATTCTGACCGTGCAGAATCCTCTAGGGACCAAGATGTTTTTAACTAACTTTAAAGTATATTTTTTTAAAAGTACAGTCGTACCTCATCCCAGTACTTTTGGTTTTGCGTACTAACTCGAGGTACTGTAGAAGGTATGAGGTTGTTCGAGTTGAGTTATACTTTGGCTTTACCTCGACTTAGTACGTATTAACTCGAGTTAGTACGAACTCAAGTATCTTAAGGATCTCAACTTTTGTTTCCGATCACGATGAGCCAAAATTGGTTTTAGAAAAAAAATTTTTGAAAAAAAATTATTGGGCCAGTTGGGGTAATGTACGTTTGCAGTTCATCTGGTAGATACGTGGTATTGCAGACTCACTAAATATGCCATTTCAATACTTCATATATTTGGACAGAATTAATTTCAATTTAATATTCTTAATTATTTTTTTATTTTAATCAATTTCGTCAATTTTAAGTTTATATTGTAGACAACAATAGTTTTATAACTTAATTTAGTGCAAAATATTGAATATTTGTATATAAATTGCTCAAAGTAAGTTATTTTTGTTAAACCACTCAACACTTTAAAACACAAACTATATTTTATCTTTGAAACAATCAATCGGATATGAAATTGATCAGTTCCGATGTTTCTAGTCTAAAATTAATTTGTTCTTGCATAAAACTATAAAAAAAAGTTCAATAAATACAAAGTTAATGTTTAGTATTATGATCAATAGACCATATGGACCATTGCCAGAATATTAAAAGTTTGTATATTTGAAAGCCAATATGTACTTTTATAGTTTAAAATGTACATTCTAAGAATCCAATAATTACAATTGAACATTCAATAAAGACAACTTCATAAATAAAAAGTAACACATAATTCAAATGAAAATTCATTAGCCCAAGTATCTCCAATATACCACAAAGAACGTATAGCTTCCTATATTTTTATATGACTTTTAAACCGTTCCTATGGCCATACGCCAACCAAAATAGGTCAGGCACCTTGTCTAGGGATGCTAATTATTTGGTTAAAATTTGGGTTCAATCTCAGAGTTTGTACCAAAAAAATGCTGTGAGTTCATACAGGAGAGGCACCAACCGAATGACATTTGAAATGTGAAAATTGAAATAATTAAAACAAATAATCAAGCTTCGCCAGGGGCAGTCGTTGTGAAAAGGCATAGACTGGGTGAGTTCAATTTCACGTTCATATTCATCACCGATGAATCATCAGTGACAACGTTATGCAAACGTATTGATTTGCGTTTAGGTTCACATAAATGATCTTTGACATTTAAAACATTCAACAAAAATATTTTATTGTTTAATTAATTTCTGAATCACTGATCAACAAACAACATTATTATTTCCAGCACAATCAGGACACTGTTCCATTTTCCCGGCGCAAGCCAAACAGAACTTCCAATGATTGCACCGAGAGAATTGCATCGAGTGCGGTCGTGCATGACAAAGCTGACAAAATTCGGCACGTGGCCCAGTGGTGGGATTGAGCGAACTGATGGAACGAGACTTTTTCAAACTTCCTGGTGGATACTGAAACGGTGCTTGACCAAAGTTGAGATATACTTGCTGATAAGGAGATAGGGATATTGAGGGGAAATATGAGTGCGCATGCGTAAAAGGTTTAATCTTATCAGATTGATTCATGTGGATTGAGCGACCGTTATTATAGAAAACAAATTGCTTCATTTCTGAATCAATATCAATCAAACAACCGATTACATCTCCAGCTTTCCAAGGTGATTCATCTTGATAAGGAATACCATTTTTTTCATTACCATTGATCCACAAACATCGACACCTTCCATCATAGCTTATCAACTCACGATGATCTTCTTTATCAGTTGCACAAGACCAACCAATTTTCATAGATCCACTTGTGAGCAAAATCACTTCATAAAAGTAAACTCCACTCTCAAACAAATAGCCACAATAGGACACATTGGCCCATTCACAAATGTCGTTACGCACTGATAAGCAATCAGGCGACAGTTTTACCTTATCAGAAGAACATTTAACGAAATCAAAAGAATGCTTATCAGTATTCAGAATCCATTTCGACAGAAATCCAATTTGATAGCCAACCGAATCGAAATCTCGGAAATATAAATTGTTGATGAGAATTTTGTCGAAATTCTTATCAGCAAACTCGATAAGATTCTTGTAAATTTCCTCGTTTTCATCTTGAAGTAACTTTTCAGAAACTTTCTCATCATTTGATAAGATTACAAGTGATAGTAATTTTGATAAGTTTTCCTCACTTTCGAGCAGAACTTTGATAAAGAAACTTTTGAGTTCGTCAGGCAAGTCTTGATTCGAAAATTTTGGTGATAAAATCAAATAAGCAATGCAGATATTCCTCTGTTTGATAAGATCAATCTTCTCATCACTTATCAGATAGAGTTTGATGAGACTTGCGTAATCTGATGAGCTTATCAACTTTTCATCTTCAATGGATGAAACCAATCTGATCAAAGAGTCCATCAGAACGTTGATAAGATTAGAGTTTTCTATTTTAGTTCCAACAATTTTGATAATAGATCTTATCAATTGATAGAAATAATTTTCACTGTGACTACTTATCAAAGCACGGAAATTTTTTGAAAGTTCTTTATGGAAATATTTCCAATCATATTTATGATCTTTTGAATCAAAATCTTCGGACACCTTCCACTCAAGTTTCAGTATGAATAGATCAAAATCTGATAATGTTTCTTTCGGGAATTTTTCTTGATAAGATTTTTCGATTTCTTTCCGAAAAGTTTCTTTGGCTGTTGATTCTTTTTGATGGAAATTGTAGAACCACATCAAATCGGGAATTGAGTGTTGAAATTGTTTCGCCCCAAAATTGATTTCACACTGTTGATGGAGTGATAGGGAAATTGCCGGGAAGAACAGGTCATTTGGTAGAACGGGAAATTCCCGGCAATTATCCAACATATCACCATTGAGAGTGAAGTAAAACAGAGCCTGGGGCCGAATGGCGAGATCCAGGAAACAACCAATCACATCTCCTGCCTTCCATCGTGGCAAGTTCTCATCAATTTCCCTGTAAGATGGAAGGTCAAATTTGTCCACTTGATAAGTTCGATTATTAACCCAAATCCATCGTCGATGACCATCATAACCAATGGAGTACTTATCAGCACCAATAGCAGCGCCATCTAGTGCCTTACTTGACCATCCAATTCTCATTGGACCGGAAGTTTTGAGTGTTACCTCGTAATAGTATCGATTGCCACGTTCGTAACAGGCTTGATAAGCGGACGGTTGATAAGTTTGGAATGTGATCGAATCAGATCGAACGGACATTTGATCGTGAGAAAGTTTCAGGAAAGGCGTTTGATCGAAACAAGAAAATACTTTCAGAATACCTTCATCAAATAATAACTTCTTATCAGACTTTTTCTTATCATCACTGATAAGACGATCCAGCAGATGTTGAGCACAAAATTTGAGTTGATAAGACAAAAGACATGATTTTGATTCGATCTGCGAATGTTCGATCAAACATTGTCGAATCTTATCAACGGGAATTTTGCCTGTAATATGATAAAAACTTTCCACAAGAAGCACTGCATAAAGTAGAGCTGATATTGATTTACAATTTGATAAAATTTTGATAAGAAAATTTTCAAGTGGCACAGAAATGTTTTCAACAAACTCAGTTTGATTGCACTTTTTCAGTAGAAGATTCAAAAAGATGCACAAATTACGTTGTTTATGAAAGGGAAAGGATTGCAAATCTGTTTCGAGATAAGATGAGACAAATTGTAGTAATGAATCAGTTGAGTTATCTGACTGATAAGATTGGCGATAAAAATCCTCATCGAAAGTTATAAATCCACAATTCCAAATCCATTCCACCGAAATGTCGATCATCGATTGATCAGGATTTTGGCTCCAAAAGTACTCAATCAAGGCACGTCCCAAATGGATCAACGAATCTGTAGGATTGGTGAACGATTTATGATGCAGGTAGAAGGACTCTTTGATGAGTTGATAATCACGATTGGTCCAGGCGGCATTCACGATCACTGATTCGAGATTGAGAATCCATTTGGTGTACGGATTTTCAGGTTCAGGTTCTTGGTTCAGATTCATTTGGTTGGATTCTTGAACAGAAGAAGAAAGTCAAGACAAACGCATAAAAATTAGCAAAAATCTGACGTGTATTTCACCTGTAGGATATAAAAAGAAGCAACATTTAGTAGGATTGAGGATTTGGTTGATAAGGTTGATAAGATTTTCAAAGTTCAAGTTTAGTTCTCAGGATTTATTAAAATGAAATAAAAAACAATAATGTTCACTAAATTAAGTAAATGAAAATAAAGTTACGTAGTTACCGTTGATTTGTAATCATAATTTCACAAATGATAACAACAAAATTATAAATCAAAATCAGAAATGAACAAAAAGTAAAAGAAATAAGAAAGCCACGTTGCAACTGTCAACAAGTGCAATATACACAACCAAAACATAAACAGACACACTGTATCAGCTGTTGTTTTGGCTATTTTGTATCATAATTGTATGGAAACGCTGGCGCCATCTAGTGAGTCAATTTTAAACTAATTTTCTGAATTTGAAAATTCACTATTGTTAGATGACAAAACGGATTCAATTGCAATTTCACTCTTGAACCGAGACTCATCTTTGAGCACAAATTTTGCTCCGTAGATAAAGAAGAATCCGCCCAGTACGAGTACAGCTGGACATAGGTACAAAGCGTATTGAAGACTTCGGAATTCAATGTCTGGATCGTCGCTGTTGTTTGAAATTAAGTTTGAAATGCCTCCTACGATAAAGGGACTCGATGCGTCGCCGAGAATGTGTGATATTGATATTTGTACTGCTTGGGCACTGGCTCGTCTACTGGGCACAATCACGTACAGCAGAATGTCTACCACTACTGACCAGTTCGCGGACAGGAAGGTAATTGAAAGGAAAATGGTGATCCATGCTATGATTGGTTGGGATCGGGCAACGCTCAGTGCAATTGTAGCACAAGGAATACTTAACAGTACCCCAACACCACAAATGTACGGATCTATGGAAGGGTATTTGGGTCGAAAGTATTGGGAAGACCAGGCGCCGATTATCACACCTAAGAATCCACCCAAACACGCGATTATACCAAAAATGAGACTAATATTCTCTTCCGAACTGTCAGGAATAGCATAGGTCATAAAGTATGGCGCCCACCAGGAGATGGCGCCCGTAGAGAAGCACACAGCCGTGAAGCCAAATGTGATACAAATGTACGATGGAACCCTCAGCAAGTAGAGAATGTCAGTTTTGAAACTTTTGATAGTTTCTTTGAAGTTTGAAGAAGACGAAGAATTAGTAGTCTTCTGTTGGGCGCCACCATCCATTGCCCCCCGCTCGGGTTCTTTCACAAACACATAACAGAACGTAGCAATGAAGCAGAAAGGGGGCGTAAATCGTAACGCCCACTGCCACCCACCAAATAGGTTCGACATTTGAGAGCCCACAATGTAACCCAATCCCGAACCGACAGGAACTGCAAAGTAAAACACCGCAATCATGGTTGATCTCCTTTTTCCCGTGAACAAATCCGCGATAATCGTAGGAGCCACAGTGGAGTAACTCGCTTCACCCACCCCAACCAGAGCTCTTCCAATGAAAAATAGCAAAATCTGATTTGGCTGTACAAACGAGGACAGAAGGGTAACGATCGTAGAGAAGACAACCCCACCAATGATGATCCATTTTCGTGAATAGCGATCACCCAGAAAGCCGAAGACGGGCGCAAAAATCATGAACGAACAGATGAAGGCAGTTTGGAGTAGACCACTTGTGGTGTTGTTGATCCCGAAATAGGATTGGACGTCTTTGAGCACACTTGCAAGGGTGTAACGATCCATGTAATTGAACAAACTTAAGATGCACAGAAGGGCGACTGTGATGTTTGCGTTGAGTTTGGTGGACATTTTTGTTGGAATATTTAGATGAATTTCGAAAACATGAAACGTAAACGGACATATGACATATTTTGCTGGAGTGAGTTTGGATTAGTCGAGACAATGAGAAAGCACCTCTACCTATCAGAACAATAAATCTTCTCTATTATCTTATCTTAGTAATCTATTTGCACTTTGATGCATTCTAGTTGGATGTGTCTAGATCTACAAAAATTGCCTTTTTAAGAGCAATAAACATATTTTATTACCTAACTCATGTTATCAACAAGAAAGCAATTACTTAACGTTTTACAGTGTGCAAAATTATGACAAAATGCGTCGTAACACAAAGACACAATTGTACAAGTGTTCGGAGGGTCGATCAAAGTGAATATCTTCACTTTTCCTTAAGGACCGTCCATAAATATCGTGATCTACGATCCATAATTATAATTGCAACAAAAGTTGTGTCCCAAATCGATTTTTTTCTGGAAAATTTTATTAAAAGTACGATCGAATTTCACCTTTAAAAAACAAAATTCATTTTTTATCTTTAATTATTAATTTGTAAATTCATCTTTTAAAATGATAAAATGTCACAAACACTTCACAGAATTTTTTACCCATGGAATACGAAATGTCAAAATATAAAAAATGGTAGAAATAGTAAATTTTTAATGATTTCCCTTTTTTAATATTAATATTATTTTAAATTCAACAAAACGTCAGAGAAAGTGAGTCGCACTCTCTTCTTTAAAAAAGAATTGAAATATTATTCGACTTTGAATTTTGAATCTTGAAAAATCTCAAATTCAACTTTCAAAAATCATGAATTCTCTAATCCATTCAGCACTAACCGAAATGAATCCCTTCAAGGGCAGGACCTATCTCCATTCCTACTTTCATCAAATCAAATCGCTGAATCGAGGACACAAATTCGCAATCTTGAATTACATTTTATCGTATCTACTATTCTATTCATTATTCATTCTTTATCTGTTGGATTATCTAATCAAACAAAATTGGACACGAATTATATCGAAACGACTGTTCAACATTAAAGACGATCGATTCATGAAAGCAATTACCGCGATGATTATAGCTCAAGTGATTCCACTTTATCGGTTGGTTCATCGACATGGGGTTGGGAGCGATTTTGTTGAATTACCTTTTCAGATTCTGTTTCTCAAGAAAAATGTTCACGAATTTCCTGATGAAAGTAAACAAGTTCGGAAGAGGGGTGAGAAAGTTTGTCTACGAGTGCTCAAGTTTATGCAATTTTTCTATGTTACTTGTGACTTTATCTTTGTGATGTTGGAATTTGGGATTTTCTATCTATGGTTTCTCAATTGGAGGATTTTTGTAACGACTTTAAGTGGAATCGTATCAGCAATCTCAATGCAAATTACTGGGCTTCTCTTAATGACAATTTTATTCAAATTTGTCAAATGTCAAGCTTTTCTCACAATTTTGAGTGCGGTTTGTAGTGCAATTTGTTTTACTCAATTGAAGCTGGTTGAATTGGTGCTCAGGAAGCAGCTTCATAAATGTAAGAATTTGGTTCAAATTAACGATTTTGTGAAGCTACGGTTAAAAATGAAGAATTCAAAGAATTTTTATCGAAAATTTTCTTCGTATTCGTTATTTCTTTATACTCGATTGCATACCAAAGTTTTGCTATCAATTCTGTCGATCAATCGAATCTTTGGCCAAATTCTGTTCATCATAATCGTGTTCAACACTCCACTCAGTACTGTGGTCTTCTTTATGATTTTGTTTGAGTCATCGTCCCCATCAATAAAGTTGGCTCAAAGTTGTGTAGTGTTTGGTCAATTCGTGTCAATCTTTGCCACTCACCTCATTTCGGTCCTCTATCCAAAGCGAATTCATAAATCAACTAAAATTCTCTTCACTTTATCGGCTAAAGTTCAGTTTAGTAGTGAAAGTCTTCGTTCCAGGATCAGATTGGCCAATCATGTGAATGCATTTCATACAAACAGTAGATATGGCATCACGTATGGACCGATGAAGTCACTTGTTTCGATGAATACGTTCTCAAAGGTACATATGACTTTTGAGTTACATTCGTTTGACTAATCATTTCAATTTAGTTTATATTTTTCTTTTATAAATTCATGGTTTTCTCGTATCGAATGATGCAACATTGATTGCTATTTTGAATTGTACGATGGTGGTGATAGGCTTGTAGGCCTTTTTGTTAATGAAACCAATTGAAAATGACACCTTTCAGTTCAAAACAAACTTTAATTTAGTAAAAATAAAAACTATGATCATGTTCAAATATCAATAAAACAGGGGAAAAGTTGGAAGTCAGAAGATCTCATCGAGTGAATAGCATCGATGACGCAGTATCATATCGGCGCAGTAGAACTTGGCCTCGGTCACTTCGTAAAGGACATGAGGTTGCCCAGATCACCGCCAGGCATGTAGTCCATCGCCATGTAGAGATAATTTACATCCTGAAAAGCGTAATGCATTTGCATGATCCAATCACAATTTGAGTTTGCCATTATGGATCTTTCCTCCCAGAAAAGCGCAGAGTCAGAGCGTTTGATCTAAAACAAAGGAAGATTCAAATTAAGAGACAATCTCGTGATCACCAGCACTGAGTACATACCATCTCCGTCTTGTTCATCCGTTTCATGGCATACACCCTTTTCGAGGATTTGTTACGAACCAACTGCACTTCGCCCAAAAGCGCCACTCAAACAATGATCATTGGGTTTGGTTTGGGGCCAGGCGGAAATCCAAAAAAATGAAGGCGAGGGGAAGTAAAGCACAAAATTGCTAAAAGATGATGAGAAAGGTGATGCAAAACAAATGACAAGCTTAGCAAAGAAACGAAATGATGCTTGAGTGGATCTGCTTGGATTATAAACATTTGTATAAATAGTCCAACTGTTCCTATTGTTGTGTTGGATTTGACTGTTTGTTGAGATTCATTGCTGGATAATGGAGGGTAATGTAATTTGGAGAGATAATAAGATTTATCTTATGGGCGCTAATCACAAATGTGTTCAATTACCTTTAAGGCTATTTTCTAAATTTAAATTAAAAATATGAAAATAAATAATTTACTTAACTTGATCGCAACTTCTTGAAATCTTAACTTAACTTGAGGTCTAGTTCATCTTGTGGCAAAAACCTTTACGAAATTCTGGTTTGAATCTTCATGTAACAGAAATATTCATAAATTGGGCATTTGATTTTTTAAATGTTGTCAATCGCATAAAAAAAATTAAACTTGAGAATATTTGTGTTTTTGTTTAAGTTTGAATGTTTACGACTCATTGTTTTGTGGAAAATAAATCAAAAGCAATTAAATTAAATTTGCACTAAACATTGAACAACAAGGAACTAAACATGTTTATACATTGACTACAATATTCAGGACTTTTCCCTTGAGCCAAATAAAATATCCATTTTGCCTGATTTTGAACAATTCGACTTTTTTCGATTTTAAATAAGACAAAACTAAACTTGAACGCAATTTATTATTATATTTTACCTAATTTCGAGTATATTCATAAGCTAATTTAACATTTAGAGTATACGAAACGAATCACACTATCTTTTTGGTAGCTCGAGCAGAGATTTTTGGTTTGCAGCCCAAATAAGAAGATATAAAAAACTGTGCATACAGAACAAAATAAGAAATGTAAATTGCCATTCCAAAGTAGAGGGTCGAGTAGGACACTTCGCAGTAATGACCGTTCACTTTAGCAACAAACGCGTAGAAAGTGACAAAAGTGCCCATCACCATTTGAGCCAACTGAGCAATGGTGATTGACATTGCGAGTTGACGTGGAATTCGCAGCCCGAACGCTTTCAGGCAAAAGTAACTGTACGAGAAGGAGTGGGCAGCGTAGTTCATGTTGGCGTACCAACGACCAAGCGAGGACACATCTGCATAGTTGTACCAGGTGAAGACAATCACAGTGGCATGATGGTACCAGTGCAGGAATATTAGATTCTGTTTGCGTAACACTACAAAAATTGTGTCCACAAATTCGGGCGCTTTCGAGAGGATGAATAGGTGAATCCAAAAACTGGTGATTGGCACCTTTATGAGAAAGAATAATTAATCACAAAATTATTAAAAGAACTAAAACCCCACAAAAAACTCACTTTTGTATGATAACTAACGGAACAAACCGAGTCATGAAAACCAAAATTATTTAGCACATGAAACATTTCGGGCCATGTTCTCAGTGTTCCGAGGATCGAGAAAAGCGCAAGTACACCACTCCAAATTGCAATTGGACGCTTTAATCGAAAAAGTTCGGCACGACTTGACATGAACTTTTGTCCCAAATAAACAACAAACACAACATAAACTAGGGACAGATAGATGGAGGTGTACCAATGTTGAATGAAAAATTCTCGTTCTATTTGATAGTCAAAATCATTTTCAAATGCAAAGGCAAATGAATAGTTTGGTGAGTAGATGCTGGACTGGGGCTCGACTAGGCGAAATGAGTCCAATGGGAAGAGCATTTTGGTGGACAGAAAAATTTTCAATGATCAATTTGATTGCAAGCCAATCAAATGCTCTCCTTAAATGCAAATGTCTTCGCATAAAAACAAACCTCTGTGATCACCAGTATAAATTGAAGGGGGAAATTTTACTTGAATGAAATTAATTACTAATTGAATTGTTTTTGTTGTTTTGGTTGTTTTGTCAAGATGAAGACATTATCAAAAACATACTCGATCAAATGAACATTTTACTAAGCATACTAAACTAATGCCAACTGAGTTAGACGACTTTTATATTTCATTCTCTTATCAGCAACTATCATCTCAAATGACTACAATTTAGAAAGGGACGAGAAAAGGGAGAATACCGAAAATTGTGTGTTTTGATTGTGATCTTGCACTCAAAATGTAAAACAATACAACTGCAGTTTGGGTTGCTGCTATATTGCGTCAATGTTAAATTTAACAGTACAAAATCGCATGTACGTGTCAGGCGAGAATTATTTCACACTGTTTAAAAATTTTGAATTTGTAATTTAATTTAATGATTAAATTAAATTAGATATTACAAGTCTGAAGGCAAACTCCGTTCATGATTTGTAAATGAACAAGGTTGGGTAATCACAATTTCAATTATGATTCGGAAAAAGATTTGTTCGTTAATCTTTGGGTAAAAGATTGTGTTAATCATTTGTAATCTACATTTGAATTTGAGTGCTAAAAAATCAAAAGTATTGATGCCCAAATTGTTGCAAGGGAAAATCAATTAAATGGAATCAAAGTTGTGATATATCGTAGACAACCAAACAGGAACAACAAAGTGACAATCCACAATTGATTGGTATGTGATCGACATTGACATTTAAGGCAATGAGAATGCATCATTTGATTCGATCGTTCCTTGTAACAGGCCATTGACTATTTCAAGTATTCGGAGAAATAAATTGCCGATGCGTTAAATGTTTAGCATTTATGAAAGGTTGTAGAAACGTGGACAAATCTGATTGGTCGATTTGTATGATGAAAAGGTCTTTGATTTGTGGATATAAACCAGAAATGTGAATCGATTAGTTCAACTTTCATTCAGCTCTGTTTTTGGTCGACTCGTGTTTGGTGATGAGAAATTTTTTTCTGGAATTGATCCTTCTAATCGAAGCTTTATTTATACTACAAAAACATGGATTGTCTGGTCTGGCCTAAAAATATCTACGAGACAATGAAGGAACAACATTCTTGTGAGCGCAAATTCATTTTAATTTCTGATTTCTAATTGACAATTTTATTTCACTTTGAAGGTTGTTTTTTCAACATTAACAATTAATCTGTCCAGCTAAATGTCCTGGTCTTGAATTGTGAAAATGATTGAAATATTTGTGATTATATTGACAGTTGTAGGTATTGTAGGTTTCGTGTATGTTGAAATTCTCTGAATCGATTCGCATTTGTGTCTTAAGCAAGATGCCCATCAAATGATGCATTTGGTAGTGGTATTTGGTTTTTTAGATTCAAATGTGTCGAATCATCTTTTGGTTACATATACATGGCTTATATTAATACTGCTAAATATAATCTGATGAGCCTACACGATTGCAATTCATTTTCGAAATGATCATCGTATGGATATCATATCATAAAATAAATCCAATAAGAATTTTACATGTATTTATTCGTCATCAAATAAAACATGTTTTCTAAACTTAATCTCTGTATACAGCTGTATAATATCTAGATATTTTTAATTAACAAATATGATGAACTTGCAATTATCATATGAACAATCGGTACAGTTGGGTATCAATGCTACCTTTGCATATTGACCAACATGATAAGTTTCAATTACTACTCAAAAGGTGAAAGGTCATAATGCTTATAAACATACGCACTAATTCTGTTGCTTTCATTTGTGAACATTCCCTTAACTTTAGTGTAATACTGAAAAGTTCCTGTTGCATGCACTTTCCTTTTCCTGTTTTTATTTGTGTGTTGAGAAAGCGTGCATGCTGTTTTGTGTCTTTAAGTTTAAGTTTGCGTTTACTTGAGTATTTGCTTTCTTAGCTTACTTTCGAATATTTTTGTGTTGATTTGTCACAAAAATCTGTCTGCCTTGACCACTGGTCACATTTGTTGGTGATTTTTTCATCGAATTGATTTGAAAAATCCAAAATGGAACTGCCAACTCATCCTCTTCTCTGTCTGGTGGAATCCAACAAGGCAGGACTCAAGTCAATGCTCACTCATTACATCGATGCCACCGTGGACAGTCACTACAATGCGATGAAGCTAAATATTGTCGAGATGATTCAAAGTGGACAGATTGGTCCTCAAATTACTCAAGTCAATGTATTGCCATCAGTCCAACCTTTGCCATCAAATCATCAAAATGATGATTCATCTAATGCATGCAATGATGCACCAAATTATGATGATCAATTGAATATTGGGATTGAGGTGAACGAAGGTCAAAATGCACAAGTCCCGATTGATGAATTTGATGATGTGAAAGAAGAATACGACGAAGATCAAGATTTTGATAATAATTACGAGGATAATGAAAGTTACCAGATTGACCAACAACACACTGAAGTCAATGTATCAGTCCAACCTTCACCATCACATCACCAAACTGCTCCATCGACTATGAACAATTCAAATGAACATTTGTCAACATATCAAATCACTTGCCCACCAGCTCATTTAGCTAATCACATCACCACTGCTCCACTGATCAAACAAGAGGACGAAGAGAAATATTGTGATTGTAAGAATTGTCTCAACGAAATTAAGCAAGAAGTTGAGGATGATGACATTGAGATTGGCAGTGACAGTGATCACAGTGATGGGATGGCAAACAACCAAAATGAGGACACATCTCGATCTGTGGATAACGATGCACCAATGAACGCAGCTCCATCTCAACCCATTCGACAAACTCAGGTGAAAATTAGACAATCTGCAAGAATTGCTACAAAAAGGAAGCAAACTCACGATGATGAACAACCGAACATGATTAACAATCGAGACAATCAGGGAGACATTGAAGAAGAAAGTGATAATGATGACCAACAGGAAGAAGTCACTCCCCGGTCAGTCAAACGACCTCGACCTACCACTTCGAGCAGTACGAAGCAGGAGAAAATCATCACTCACACTCTTCAATGTCCTCAATGTGGTCAAATGTTTGTCAAAGACAAATTTAATGTTCACTTGAAAAGTGCTCACTCGATTAGTCCATTTCGATGTGTGGTCAAAAATTGCCGAGAATCATTCAACAACGCGTGAGTTCAATTGTTTGTTTTTTTGCATCTTCAAACTAACTTGATTGCTTTTAGATATCTTCTAGGTCGTCATCTGGCCCAGTCTCACCAGTCCATCACCCAATGGCACTGTGCAAAGTGTGACCACCTTTTCAGTTCATATAAAGCATTGAACCAACACCACAACAGGCAACATCAACTTGGTAATTTTCAGTGTTCTTTTCTCGGTTGTACTTTCACGGGAGAATTCAAAGAGAAAGTGAACGTTCATTACGCACAACAACATGGGAAAATAGTGAAGTGTCAACATGCCAATTGTCAATATCAGACATATAGCGTGTCCAAATTGAAGGAACACCAGCGAATCCATCTCGGCATCAAGCCCTACATGTGCAAATGGTCTCAATGTGACTTTGCCGCTACCCAAAAGAACGTCACAATTGGTCACATTCGTCGAATGCATTTGGCACGAAACCCAAGTCCGAATGGAGCTCCCCTCAACGATCCGAGGGATTATGTGGAGGAGTTGCGCGAGTTATTGTGATGAGAATACAGTTATGCTTTATTTCATCTTTTTGTGTACTTCAATAAATTGATTTACTGAATTTATGCATGTTTGTTTGATTGGGCAGTTTTGAAATCATATTATTTCACATGTGTCCTATCGTATTTGTTGTGCATTTCATGGGTTGGGTTGTATGTGGCCAAATAAAGCAATTTCATTTATAGTTGGTTGTTTCAATCGTGGAAATCATCAAATTTCACAACATTTTGAAATAGTTCACAAAGTTCACACTACAACTCGTGTTGTGTAAATTTGTTTTTGACCACTAAAGGCGTTTGTAACCTTCGACCTTTGTTTTGAAACTGCTCCGTTTTGCATGTGAGCAGTTGTTTTTATGTCTAGCTGCTAGGCTCTAGCTTTTGCTTCTCAGTTGCAGCTTGATTCGGATTGTGTTATTGATTTTGTGCGCCTTTGCCAAATGTTCATTTGCAAAATCTAAAATGGAACTGCCAACTCATCCTCTTCTCTGTCTGGTGGAAGCCATCAAGGCTGGACTCAAGTCAATGCTCACTCATTACATCGATGCCACCGTGGACAGTCACTACAATGCGATGAAGCTGAATATTGTCGAGATGATTCAAAGTGGACAGATTGGTCCTCAAATTACTCAAGTCAATGCATTCCCATTAGTTCAACCTTTGCCATCAAATTATCAAAATGATCCATCCAATGCACGCAATGATGCACCAAATGATGATTACAATGATCAATCGAATGTTGAGATTTCAGTGAACGAAGGTCAAAATGCACAAGTCCCGATTGATGAATTTGATGACGTAAAAGAAGACGACGATGATTATCAAAATTGTGACAATGATGAGGATAGCGAAGGTTATCAAATTGACACTCAACACACTGAAACTGAAGTAAATGTATCTGCATCAGTTCAACCATTCCCATCAATTGCACCATCGACACTGAACAATTCAAATGAACATTTGTCAACTCATCAAATCACTTGCCCACCAGCTCTTTCAGACCATCACATCACCACTTCACCAGTGACCAAGCAAGAATGTAACGACAGTTCATCAGCAAGCACAATTCCAATTAATGTCCACTGCAATGATGCACCAAATGACGACGATGACAATGAACATTTACATCATGAGGACGAAGAGAATGATTGTGATTGTAAGGATTGTGTCAACAAAATTAAGCAAGATGTTGAGGATAGAGATGATGATGAAACTGGCAAATTGATTGGAACTAACCAAAATGATCAAGGGTCGCATCAGTCTGTTGTTAACAAGCAACGAGTGGACACAATCACTCGATCACTCAACAATAACGTAATGGACAATGAAATCTCAATAGTGAATGGACAATTTGAGGATTGCAATGAAGATGAAGAAGACATGAGTGATCAAGTTGGTATTCATATTGCTCCTCTTTCTCATCAAGTTAACAATCGTTCAACTGATGATCATCACTTAAATACGGATGATGATGGACAAATTGGATTGAATCAACCAATTGATGATGATCAACAACAACCGAATGGACAAGTGAATGCTACTGACAATGACACTCAACAGTTGGATTGTGACGGACCAGAGATCGAGGAGGTGGAGTTCGAAGTTGGACAAATGATGCAGATTAAGAATGAAGATGGAAGTGATCACGATGAAGAAGATGTGGCTGGAGATGATGATACTGAGATTGACAGTGACAGTGATCACGATGGTGATGGAATAGCAGATAACAACCAAGAAGAGGAATCATCTCGATCTGTGAATAACGATCCACCAGTGAACACAACTCTACCTCAACCCATTCGAACTCAAACTTTGGCGATCATCACCAGACAGTCTGCAAGAATTGCTACAAAAAGAAAACAAACTCATAATGATGAACGACCACAAATTAACAATCAAAACAATCAACAAGACACGGATGAAGACGAAGAAGATAACCAACAGGAAGAAGTCACTCCCCGGTCAGCGAAACGACCTCGAACATCTCGCCCTACAACTTTGAATAGTAGTACCAAGAAGAGTCAAATCATCATTCACAAACTTCAATGTGCTCAATGTAACAAAATGTTTGCACAAGACAAATTCATGGCGCACATGTGGGACAGTCACTCGATTCGGCAAGTTCCTTGTCTGGTGAAAGATTGCAAACAATCATTTGACACCAAGTAAGTTTGATTCTTTTGTTTGTTGCACTTCACATCAACTAATATCACTTGTTTTATTTCAAGTTGTACTTTAGGTCACCATCGCAAAAATTTTCACCAGTCCATCACAGAATGGCACTGTGACAAGTGTGAGAACCATTTCTCATCGTATCATGATTTATCCGTTCACAAGCGAGAGTATCACCAAATCGGTAAATTTCAATGTTCCTATCCCCGTTGTAAATTCACTGGGGAGTACCGAAGGAAAGTGTTTACTCACTACGCAACTCACAACCACAACTCACTGACGGTGAAGAAGTGTACCCATCCTGGCTGTACATATGAAACAACGAAATCGTCAAGTTTCAAGGCTCACCAACGAGTCCATCTCGACAGCAAACCGTATCGTTGCAAATGGTCTCAGTGTGGTTATTCCAGTACTACTCGGTCCAACACGCTGAGACACATTCGTTTGACTCATTTAAAGCAAAAAGTTGGGACTGGATCGAGTACTGGCACAACTCAGTCAACTGATCCAACTGATTATCTCGAAGTGCTTTTGTAAATGTTTAAGATTTCTTAGTATGAATTCAATAAATCGATTATTCAATGAGTTTTTTAGTGATTTATGTTTGTGTCTTACCAACTAACAAGGGTACTTTTGAGGCTTGGACTAAAACCTCGTGAGTGTACAGTTGTCCACTGTGTATATCTCTGTAAATTCTATTCTATATTATCTCTCCAAATTACATTATCCTTCATTATCCAACAATGAATCTCAACAAACAGCCATATCCAACACAACAATAGGAACAGTTGGACTATTTATACAAATGTTTATAATCCAGGCAGATCCATTCAAGCAGATCACTTTGCTTCTTTGCTAAACTTGTCATTTGTTTTGCATCACCTTTCTCGTCATCTTTTAGCAATTTTGTGCTATACCACCCATCGCCATCATATTTCAAACAAACTCTACATTAAACTGCACATAGTGAACTCATATTCAAATTTCAATTCTATAGTAAATATATAATCAACTCGACCAGAGTGTTGTAGATTCATTTTCATTGTACATACGTTTGTCCACTTTTGGCTTTTTCTCCTAGTAGACATTAAAATGCGTGCCAGTTTTCCCATCATTGTTTTGGCATTGCTTTGCAACGGTTTGATCTGCAAATCTGTAAGTGTTAATCTTTGTTCACAATCTACATGTTTTTATTGTCTCCATTTTCTCGAATTCAATTGCAGACTATTTGCAATCAAATGCAACAAAATCAAATCAAGATAAGAGCTATTGGCAAGATATATAACGACAGTCTGGCAATTGTGACCACCTCTGGTCACATGTTTCAAATGAATTTAGAACAAACTTTAAAGTTCAACGAACGCGACAAATTCTACTATCTGGACCTGTCCTCGGCTCAACCGATCCAGGCCAAGGACAAATGGACGTCCACCTCTGCACTCAATTTAACCGATTCAAATGATCAAGTTCTTTACTTCATCTTTAACAACCGAAATGCTGCCTACCTTGGTGCAATTCACAAGACAAATGGCAAACAGTCGTCATGTCCCATGTTTTTGAACTTTGTCGAACCATCAACTGATCAACTAATTGTGGGACATTGCAGTAGAAATGTCAACGGTGGTAGTTTGCTTGATAGTAAGTTTCTAATTTATATATTTCTTATCTAATCTAATCTTATCTTTTTAGAAACACGAGTTAAATTCATGATCGCACACAGTGAGCACTTTGCTTCGGGATTTTCGCGTATTGGTGATGATGTTAATACAAAATCCTTGTACATCACATCTGAACATGAAGATCTATTTGTCGTTGCGTAAGTTCAATTTACTCACCAGACCTTAAACTAACATTACATTTTTATTTTTGTTAGCAATACGCCAACAGATTGTCAATTCTCCACGATAGCCAAACCTGGCTCTGGTTATCCACTCTCTGGATTTTACCACAAAGAATCAAATTTGCTATTCTTCATTAATCGGGACGGCTCTGTTGTGCAGTAGAGCGGTCCATGGTGAGGTCATGTCTCAAATTCTAAAAGTGCTGGGTCGGAAACGCTTCCTAGTGATGCCAAATGAAAATCCCGCACAATGGGAGAAGCATAGGTTGGAACATAAACTCGCACCTCTTCCTCAAAATTTCACGCTTAAATGACGGGTGTTTCAAGTAATTTCTGAAAAATATTTTTTGAACGGTTTAACGCCGAAAACCTTAACCAAAATTGTTTCTATCTTGTTCAGCACAAAATTCTGAGTAAAATAGCATTTTTCAAAATTTTTCTAGGTGGTTCCTTGTGGGCGTTGGCGCCTTGAAAGGGGACAACATAGTGAATCGACTATAAATTCGAGCATGTAATTAAGAAAACGTTTGTAATGACTTGGTTATTTAACCAAACCCGACCATATGTGGCACCAAAATTCTTGAAATTACAAAGGTAATCCGATGACGCAATCGACAACTTTATTCAGAGTATCAGAATCGATCCAGAATTGGGCGCCATGCTGGATTTGGTCATGTTTGGTGTCAAAATACTCATAATGTGTAGTGTATCAAAGTAAAACACAAAAAGTTAAACATTCTATTAATTTGTCAAATTCTGGGAACCAGAATCGTCCAGAACTTGGAGTCATGTTGCATTTGGTCATGTGTGGTGTCAAACTGTTCGTAATGACTAGGAAATAAAGGAAACGTTTAAATTTTTGTTATTCTAATGAGTAATAAAACTCTGGATAACAGAATTGGTGCTTGTAGAGAGTTTGAGTGTTCGTATTTATTGGGATATTAGGGGAAAAGTAAACATTTAAATAATTATATATCGTACTAATTCATAAAAAATTGAATAAGAATCAGGGACAAATCACAACATTTAGAATGTCAAATGTTTTCGATTTTGCCTAATCTGGAACAATCTTTTTGCCAAAATTTGAACATTCATTAAAATGTCGAATATTTAAGCGCTTTTTACCTCAGTCATTACGGACATTTTGATACTTTACTTTTAATTTAAACCCAAATTCTGTTATGAATCTGGTTTTTAGGATTATATTTTGAATCAACAGAATCACAAAAATCAAATTTTTGGGAATTCCAATTCTATAGCGATTCTGTCGTTTAAAATTGCATTTTTTAAATACTTTTCAATTCTTTGTTTTACAATCCATCACAAACATTTTGACATCCCACAAGTTTATAATCTGCATGGCGCCCAATTCCAGACGATTCTGGTTCCAAGAATCTAACAACTTAATAGAATACATTACTTTTTGAAGTTTAGTTTGATACACAATTCAATATGACCATTTAGATAACACACTTGACCAAATTCAACATGACGCCCAATTCTTGATCGATTCTGGTAGTCTAAATTGAGTCGTCGATTGCGTCATCGGATTCTCCTTGAAATTTCAAGAATTATGGTATTATACATGTCTTAGTTTGGTTAGATAATAATATACAGATGAGGTGCAAACTATATTGCGTCAATACAAATAGATTCGCACTTTATTCACTTTTCAAGACGCCCAGAACCAACCAGAATGCACTTAGAAGATTATGGAAACATCCTATTTTATTCAGAATTTGTGCTGAACAAGATAAGAGCAATTTTGAAGCAAGTTAACAGCTCTAAATCGCTCATAAAACACATTTTCCACAAAGCACTTGAAACTCCCGTCAATTAAGCGCTAAATTTTGAAGGAGAGGTGCGAGTTTGTGTTGCAACCAGTGCTTCTCCTATTGTGCGGGATTTTCATTTGGCATCAAAAGGAAGCGTTTCCGACCCAGCACTTTTAGAATTTGAGACATGACCTCACCATGGACGGCTCTGTTGAGCAGTTCATCCTCGATAAGGATGGATTGTGCAGCAGCAGTCCACTTACAGTTCCCGATTCGATTATAACTGCAAAACAATTTATCTACTGTGGATCAACGACTGAAAGTACTTCACAATCCAATGATGAAAAGATTGAGGACATCACTGTAGCCCAAGCACTTGGAATTTATTGGATGGTGCAATTAGGATACTGGTTCACAGATGGACCAACACGAATCATTTGTTTATCTGTTTTTCTGTTTGTATATGTGGTTGTATGCTTTGCGATTTGTTTGATGATTACAATTAAGAAAAATGTACCAAGGAAAAGTTGACAATAGAAATAAATATTTGGCTATAAGTTATAGCAAGATAAGTTATCTGTCAAGCATAACAAAAATATTTTGATGATCATCCGTGTATCATAGAATCAGAATCGTTCAATTGGTCTCATTTCTCAACAACTCACTCAACCACCTCTAGATAATCCTTCGGGTCAATCGAATGAGCCACGTTCTGATTTGAACTTTGGACATGAGTGTTCAAATGTTGCATTCGAATGTGATTCAGAGCGGCATCTTGATAAGAACTCGAATAGTCACAGTTGTCCCATTTGCATCGGTAGGGCCTAATGCCTAGATGGGCACGTTCGTGTGCCTTGAATCGGGTTGAGTTACTGGTTCGATACTGACAACCACTTTGTTGGCAAACCAGCTCGGGCTGGTCTTTGTGTTGACATTTGTAGTGATTGTACACTTTTCTTCGGTATTCTCCCGTGAATGTACAGAAAGGGAAGGAACACTTAAAGTGACCCAGCACATGATAGTCATTGTAGTGACTGTTCAATCGATGATATGTTTTGAAATATTTGGCACATTTGGCACATTGCCATTGGGTTGTGTGCTGGTGAACTTGCATTCGATGTTGCTTGAGAATGACACTAAAACATGGTTTATTAGTTGGTTAATCGCGAATAATAAAGTGAACACTTTTACCTGTGGTTGAATGCTTGACCACAATCCTTGACTAAACATCGAGATGGACCAATTGAGTGTACATCCAACATGTGTTGATTGAGTTTTTGTTCTTCGGGAAATGTGTCCGGACAGTGACAATTGTCAGATAATGGACATTTAAGGTGGACTGTGATGATTTGATTGTTGATTGATGGATTCGGTTGTTGTGCCACTTCATCAGTTGGTGATTGTCTCGTCTGGAACAGTCTGCCCATCTCTGCTAATGAAATGTTTGGTTGAGTTGTATCCAGCCTTGGTATCTTCACTGGTCGAGATGATTCTTCAACTTCTTGATCATCTTCGATCAATTTGACACTATCACTATCGTCATCTTCTTCTTTAACACCAATTCCACCATAGACACAATCGTCACAGTCACAATCTTCCTCATCTTCATCTTCATCGATCCAATTGGCTAAGTTTTGGTTCAATTGTTCATTTACGATTAATGCAGGCAAAGATTGTTGAGATTGATCTGATCTGAATGGTTCATTTGCATTAGTTGGCTCAATCTCATGTTTGATTGGTTTTGGAATTTGTGATTGGACATTGGTGAGTTCAGATTGGACAGTGAGTTCATTGGGTAAAGTGATTTGATCATTGAGGACGCTTACTGGTAAGGGTGGAACTGGAGATAAATGGGAAGATAGACTAGTGGTACTTGGATCGATAGGAATTGGGTGAGCATAGTTCATATTGGAATTGTGACGATTGAAATAACTTTGAATGAGAGATTGGGTTAAAGAAGTTGATGGGTATGTAATGAGATTGGCTGATTGGTCGACAATACTCGGATTCAGAACTTGTGCACGGTAACCAGCATCACCTTTTTGCATGTGTTCCAGTCCATTGATCAATTTGGATTCGAGTCTGTTGAACATTGAACCGATCAATGGATCCACGAGTCTATCCATCTGAGCTCGCAACCACCCACGAGTGTCCTCCTTCTCTCTTGCAAGCAATTCCACAAACATGACTTGAGATTCGTGTGATAAGGTGGGAGACATGATTAGAGGAGTTGGTTATGATGATGAAACAATAATTAATGGGTAAAAATCCAGAGTGGGACAAATCACTCGCACAACAACACAAACACAACTTGAGTCAGAAATGCAGCAGCTGCTGCCCTCAGCTCACAATAACAACATAGCCACTTTCACCCCCCATCCATAGAGGGATGTGTAGCAATAAATATTGATTTTATAGACCAACAGTCGCCATCTAGTGTGGGAAAGTGGAACTTTGCTTATTTATAACCGACACATGATCATGATCACCCTCATGAGGGTCCAGTTGAGCTGACAAAAATGCATTTGCACTCAAACCCACAATCATCATCATCCTAGTTTTCTTGTTTTCACCCAACTGTGCACACACACCCACAATGGTAATTCCATTCCCAATTGGTATTACAGTTGTTGGCGCTTTTTTGGACCAATCGAAGGATGATGCAAAACGATTGATACGACACGAGACTCGAGATCAACCGGCAATTGTGAATACTCAACAATATTACTGTGAATCATTGTCCAATTCAATCGATGCTAATTCTCAAATCAGTTCAACCATTCTACTTGAAACTCCCCACATGGACGAGATTGATGATTTTGTTAAAGCTCAATTCGAATCACAACACAACAATGATAATTTAATCAATTCATCATCAATGATTCAATCGACTTCAAGTGATCAATCATCATCGCCCACTGAAATGCTAGCACAATTTCAATCTCAACAACAACTACACCCTCACACCAAACATGTACGTTTTAAAGACGAAGATGACAAATGTGATTGTGTTGACGATGGAATTGAGATTAAGAAGGAAGAAGAAGAAGATGATGATGATGATGAATTTGCCCATGACAATGCCAAATGGATTCATGATGATGACCAGAAGGAAGAACCATCATCTCCTCGACATGTGAAGAGACCAAGAATGGAGACAACTCATCATCATGATCAACCCAATGCAGATGAATCTATTGTGATTCAACAAGAGAAAAGTGATGCAAACAATGCAATTGGAGAGGACTCAATTGTCACTGAATGCACTACTAATCCAATTCAAGCAAACATTGCCCAACCAAATCGTCAATTGCAATGTTCACATTGTCTGAAATCATTTGACATCCCGTCCTTATTAGCGAGACATCTTCGAGTGCACTCAGATGATCGTCCATTTCACTGTGACCAGTGTGAGAAAAGATTTAAAGAGAGAAGAGGTTTAAATCAACACCAGCGGATACACCAAAATATAAAACGTTTTCAGTGTGACAAATGTGGCAAAAAGTGTGCTCACAAGGCCAATTTGGATGCTCATCTCCGAATCCACTCTGGTGAGCGACCATTCACGTGCAAACATTGTGGTCAGTCGTTTACTGCGTCGGACTCTCTTACCAAGCACCAACAAGCCATCCATCTGCATGTGAAGCCATTTCGATGCAAACAATGTGGCCTGACTTGCACTAAACAGACAAACATAATCACTCACATTCGAGTGGTCCACTTTGGTTTGCCTCGATCAGTCAAAGAACAACATGAACGAAACATCATCGATCAACGAGATCCGAAAGAGTTGCTTGAGAAAGTGTGACTCAATTTGGGATTGGAAAATGTGTTTCACTGCACAGATTGTATAAATTCACACAAGTATACCAATCTGGCCGAAATCTAAGTGATATATTCCTATTACAATTGCATTAATGTTCATGTAACGTTTAAATAATAAAACTTGGTAATAAAACAAAGTAAAGGTAAAGAGACAGAGAAGTGATGTGTCACGTGTTGAGAGAAGGTGTGCTCAATTTAATTGATTCGGTTGAATTCAGGGAACATTTTATTACTGCTGCCATTTGTTTGCTTGTTTGCTGTCAACATATAAACTGAAAGGAAATTGCACAACGACCAACCAAAAGGCTCAGAAAATTGCGCGATGTTTTATTTAGGGAATATTTTGCATGAAATCAATATGCTTGCGGTGTTGTTTGCTATGTTACTATTGGAAAGAATGTATTTGAAGAGATTGTTGAATGTTGAAATTGAAAACATACTCAACATTGGGTTTCTTTTCGAATGGGAGACAATATATAATTTTGTAAAGAACATGGTGCCATCTGCGGGTGAGCACAGAAAGTTGTGTGTTGTTATGATCGTTAAGAGTGCACTGCATCGTGTCACTATCTGTGAGTGTGCCTTTTCCCATTGAATTGACTTGATTTGCATTTGTGCTGCTCTATTTTGATCATTTCGAGCTTATTTTCTTACTTCAAACGTAAAATAATGGACTCACCATCGCTATCACCATCATCTCATGTAAATCCCATTCTGGGTAAATTGCTCGCAAACGAGAAGGAGGGTGCAAGACGATGGTTGCAACTTGAGATGATCTCACTGGTTGACCCACTGCTCGATTCGCTGTTTCGTAATCTCGAAACTAAATTGAGTTCTGCACTCGAAACGGAAGTTCAAACTGGTAACGATAGTCACCAGGCACGGATGAATCCTCTACTAAATTCAATTCTAAATACAAATACTCATGATTTATTATCCAATGGGCATCAATCAGCTCACATTCAAAATCAACACCAACCATCAACATCAAATCCATTTATATCATCATCATCATTATACAATCCAACTTCATATTCATTCAATTCTTCTTTCAATCATCAAACTGGCCAACATTTTGCTCAAACCACAAAATCAATTCAATTCAATTTTACTCAACCCATCAAAGATGAGGAAGAGAATGAAGAAGGGTCATCCATTTACGAACCAACAAATCTGATCACGAATGATGAACAATCAACCAATTACAATTTGACTAATCAAAATGATGAAGAAGATGAAGACGATGATTGTGATTGTCCCGATTGTCTCAATATTGGAATTAAGGACGAGGTTCTAGCTGATGATAATGAAGAAGAAGATGATGATGATGTTCAATGGATTGATGATAATGAAATTGACGATATCAATTTACCAGTGAAAAAAGTTAGAATGGATACTAACAATTTAATTCAATCAAAATCACAACAACCAATTGATGCAATTGAGCAGTTTAGTGTAACACAAGCAATGCATCATTCTAAACAAACTAACATCCAATCAACATCCAATGGCCAATCAACATCCCAACTAACATCCAATCAACAACTAACATCCAATCAACAATCGAACATATCATCATACGTGTTCAGTACACCCGAAAAGCAAATCATCACTCTCGCCCTTCAATGTCCCCAATGTTTGGAAATGCACATCGAAGACGATCTCAAGAATCACATGTGGACACGACATTCGATTCATTCGGCACGATGTGTTGTCAAGGATTGTGGGAAATCGTTTCATAATAAGTGAGTTTGTTATCATCAAATCTTAATCTAAATCTAATGTTTTGGTATTGTCAACAGACACAATTTGGGCCAACACGTAAAGGAGGCCCACCCCCAGCTCAGCACCACCCAATGGCACTGTGACAAATGCTCGAAACATTTTACCAAGTACATCTATTTGTTCATTCACAACTTTAAACTGCATCATCGTGGTCTGTTTCAGTGCTCCTACCCGGGCTGTTCGTTTACGGGTGAATACAGAAGTAAAGTTTCCGGCCACTATCAATCGAGACACAAACAGTTGCTAGAATGTAGTTATTTAGGCTGTGAGTTTCGAACTATGGTTTTGGGAAACTTTAGACAACATTTACAAACTCATCATCAGTGAAAGTGAAATCAAATCATAAGGGGGTTTAGGTTTTATTTTTGGGATGGTTATTCAGGAAAATAAAGTTGTTTGTGACATTGACATATTGACAATTTCGAATCGTTCAAACATGGTTAACAGTCAATTCAACAAATTCAATTGCACCTTGATCCAATTGTTGTTTGGTGATATTTGTAGCTCTAAAGTTATTAGCACTGAGCTTTGCAATGGTGTGCAGTCGAGGGCACCGTTTTAGTGGGGCCAAAAACTGTCCAAGGCAGCGTTTAATTTGGTTTGAATTGACGTGTTTATCGTTATCATCATCTTGATATTCACAAATGTCGCACTTTAGACCTTCACTGTATATATAGAACAAATAGACTTTGATCACCTCCAGGTTGGGCAGTGTCCATGGAAGTTGCAGAAAGGTGAGATTGTTATGATTGGTCATGGTGATGGACAGATCGAGTGATCTGACCGAGTCCAGTCGAGCAATATTCTTGGCTGGATGGAGACTTTGAGGCCAGGGGAACCAGACATCGAGTTTAAGGTGAATCAGCTGGGTCAGTTGTGCCAGTGTGGTGAACAGTTCAGGAATGGTCACGTTCTCTGCCGCAGTATGCAAACTGGTGAGTGAACTCAAACGAGTGCAAACACTGTTGAGATGAGTGTCGCCGATTGGGTCACTCGAGATATTGAGCTTCGTGATACGACGGCACAGTGCAACATCCAATTGAAGCAGTTTCGGAATCTGTTTAATTCTACCATATCCATGACTAAGTCTCAATGGTCGAGCACTGTGCTCAGCATAGCGTCTCAGTGACTCGAACAGCACATCGACTGTGTAATCCAGAGAGTGAAAGTCAAATTGATCGAGTTGTGTCAAGATGGGCAGATCAATTTGAGTTGTCCCTAGCAGTGCAGGGCCCATGTCCGGGCCGAGATGAGGCAATACAAAAACACAGTCAAAGTCGAGTGACAAATGCTTGAGCGATGACAACAAATTGATGGCATTGAAGAACGGCCCAGAATGGCACTGAGGAATACACTTGAGTTTAGTGTCATTTTGAATTCGACAATATATTTTGAGTGTCACTAAAGGGGCCATACTTTAATGACGTCAGCAGCATAGGGGGTATGGGGGTATTTGAGTGCTGATGACGCTTTGATGACGGTGGGGTAGGGGGTGCTTAGCCCTCGATGACGTCATCAAGACTTTTTTAAAGTAAAACATAAAAACTCAGTGAAAATACAAATTTTGAATTTTCGTATTCAGAAAATCGATCTATGTGTTAAACATTCCACAAAAGGTCATTTCATAAACATAATTTTTTAAGCACTCAAATATACCCGTACAATGGGACAATCTCTACCATTGGATTACCATTGTCCATCGGTTCATCACAAAATAAAATCTCAAGTCTGCAAAAAGTGTGATGTCTATTTTTGTTCACAGAAAGCAATGAAGTTGCTTACTCCAAAATGTGATCTTGATAAATCAATGTCAGAATCTGATCCAGAAACTGATGACGATATAGAAATTGACGAGGATACTGAAATTGAAGATAATTTTGGCTTTGATGAGGCAGCTGGTGATCACTGATCACCACCTCAAGGTACCAATTTTGACGGTTGACCTAATTACGACTCCGTTTTTTATATGATTGAAAACCCGAACTTAGCATCCTTTCCTGGGCCTCAACCGCTAGTTCTTGCTTTAGATGAGGATTCTATCTTAGATAACTTGTTTGATTTTTCCTGTGTATCATCAATATCAAAATATAATATGTTTGTCTATGATGACGTCATTTTTAGGGGGAGGGTATGGGTATGTCAGATGATGATGGTTTGATGACGAGGGGGTATGGGGGTATCGAAAAACCCAATTTTGGGATGACGTCATTAAAGTATGGCCCCAAAGTGGCTCTCAGCAAGTGCAACAACTCGGCCACAAGACAAAGTTGAGCTGAGTCAACACAATTCAGTGAGATGACTAGTTTGGACACATTCGCGAATGTCCGTGCCAAGCCACGCACCTTCTCGCTTTTGAGTTCTCGAAAGTGAAATGAAGACGACTCACGAGGCAATGGTTCTCCCATTGATGTGCCAGCATCGTTCTTGAGATATTCCAATTGGCGAATTCGTAAATGTGACCCCTCAATCAGATCAAAATTATTTTGGCCAATTTTTATGGTCAAAGATCGAACTCGCGAGGTGACACTCGGCTGCAGTTGTCTCCACCTGGGACAAACCTGACCAATGCGGACCAGATCGATTAGTGGCAGATCGGAGAAGATTGTGGCGAGACAGAGGTCGGGCTGGGTGTGGATACTCATGACGGTTGACAAGAGATTCAATTGAAGATGAGCAAAATGAAATGAAAATGAGTTTTCAAGCAGAAAAGAGCAACAGCTAGCCAAGCCAAAAAGTATAAACATGCTCTTCTGCCTCGAATGTAGGCAACTCAAAATATCTAATAAATTAAATTGTAAAACACGTGGCACCGTCTATTGGTCAGTTCGTGTTGGTTTTGGGAAACCGTTTGGGTCGCGATTGAAGCCACCCTCACCATCGAACCTCATTCGCCCCTCACCACATCACGCAGTCCTTTGTCTCTTTCCTCTGTCCCTATCCCTCACTTATTCAGTTGCCTTTTGTCCGCCAAGCAGTGCACACGTACTGTTGTGAGCGTTCAACTGCAGTCTGTATTGATCGTAATAATAAACGTGGATTGTGTCGGTTATCTCGTCTATCGGTTATTGGAAAGCGCGTGTGTCTTAACAGTTCGGAAGGTGGCTTTGGTCAACTTGAAACAGTTTTGCACTGATCACAGGGAACAAGTATTTACATTGATTTGTTTAAAGCATTTCAATTGTTTCTTCCAATTGTACCGTTGCAAATTGCAATGGACTCTTCATCGGCTGGTCAACCAACTTCAACTAGACAACATTGAACAAGGATTACTTATTATTCTCATCAAATATTTGATATATTTATGCTATATAGCAAATGAACCAAATCATTTTGATTCCATTTCTATTCAACCTCAAGTGAACTTTGAATTTGAGCATATTAAAAAGAAATAAACTATCGAACAGTGATTTAGATGATCAATTTATATTGACGCTGAAGAAAAATGAAGATGATGAAGAGGAATGGGACTGTGATGATTGCATAAGTGAAATTAAAATTGAAATAATGGAAAAAGAAGAAAATGGTGATTGCCAATGACAACTAATCGAGTCTACTTGTAAATAAGGATGGACACAACTCAATCACAGAATGATACCTCAAGATAATCCCTGAGAGAGCCAATTGACTAGTCGGTGAGCTCAAAACCAGGATGTTGCTCAAAATATTGATCCGAAGGTAAAACGTCACTTGTTGAGACATTGACATTGTCAAGATAAACATTTTATTAAGATTGAGAATTTAAATCGTTCAATTACGATGAACAGCTAAAGCTCTACAAATTCAACTTCAAACTTCCAAATGACCAAAACGTCAAAAAGATGAAAATATTTGCACATGGACGAAATAGTTTTTTACGAAAGACGAATAATTTTTGCAAACGGACGAAACATTTCTAAAAATGCTATAATTATTTTAATACAAAATACAAAATAATTCAAATAAACAAATATTTAAAGAAATTAACAATATTATAAAAAATTTATTTATATACAAAATTATTGAAAAAGAATAAACTTATTTTTTAATTACTGTGTATATTGATCCAAAAATTCCACCGTTTTATCATACACCAGCCGACCCGCGTCCTGACCAAACACAAAATCCAAATGTCCCCAAACGGGCGCAGGCACTCGATATTGGATCACATTACTGTTGCCCAACTTTGGCTGTAGAAAGTTGTACGCCTGTGACACATCAACAGGCGGCATCCACAGATCGGTTTGACCGTTCATGAGGATTATCCGTGCACAGGAGGGAATGTTCTCAATTTGATACGCAGGTGGACTGTCCTGTCCGTAATGTAGTCGATTTAAACGAGCAGATCCGTAATCGAATTTCATTAGTTTTCTAGCTGTAATAGTCTGTAGAATGTGTACAGCTTCCCAGTTGGATCCATGCGAAATGGATCGAGCATAAACGGGCCATCTTGTTACGTTCCAGTGGGCGCCTTGACCAAAGAACCAATCGAAAGTACGAGCACAAATCCGTGCTTGAACCCCTCCACGACAGTAGGATTGCAGCAGCCTACTACCGAAAGGCATGAAAGCTCCACCAATTCGTCGCAACGGAAGTACATCCATCTTCCTAGTGGGCGCATCGCCCATGAACAGTCCCGGTGCCCAGGCAATGAATGGCTGAATAATACTCGCATATTTTGGCTGTTCCGCAAGTAGGGCAAACATCATGATCGTGCCCTGAGAGTAGCCAACATATGCAACCTTTTCATGTTGGGTAACATTGCGAACCAGTTCAATCACTGTAGGCAGATCATACTGAGCTTTCTGTTGAAACGAAAATTCCCAATACGAGCGTTGCCATCTTGAGGACAGATTGACGTGCTTCGAGCTGTACTTGTTGCCACGAAAGTTGGGCAGCCAAACATCATATTTTCCCTGTTTCGCCAAACAGAATCCAAAATTGTCGCCACATTTTGAGGAATTCGAGTCCAGGAATGGACTGTTCACAAAGAACATGTCAGAGGAACAGTAGATACAGTGACCGATGATTACGGGTTTAAGCTTTGTTAAATTGTCAGAGGAAGAAGAAGCGTTTCGAGGGTTCACAACTCGATGAACCGTAAGAATGTAACCATCCTGTGTTGTAACATTATGCTCCTGTAGAGAAAAACCCCGTGATTCGACCAGTTGGGCAAGGGATGCGTCTTCATCTGGATCGCGGTAAACCCAAGCGGATACAATTTCGATGAAACAGACGAAACAAATCACAAACAAAATAAACTTGTTGAGTAATTTGGTCATTTTGAGGTTGAATATTTTACAAATCGAAAAGAGAAAAACATCCAAAAAATTTTACAAAAAAATTGAAATGATATTTTGTACAGCATTTTTTCAACCTACTTATATATTCAAAAAAAGTTCATATTTCGAGTACATTTTCAGATAAAACCCCGAGAAACGTACTCAAAATGCGTGTCCGAAATAAAAGTGCTCAAAAGAACGCACGTACGTTTGTCCTTAAAATGTACTTTTAGGTACTTTCGAACCTCCCTCTACTTAATACTGTTAAAAGTTGCCCTTTGACCCTTAAATGTACCAAGAACGACCTCAAATCTGTCATGATCAATCGTGACAATATTGTGCCAATATAGATGGCAACAAACATGGACATTATTTTTCTTTTGGCCGTATGGGACTTATGAACGGCACAAATACTGCAATCGAACATTGTTCAAAGATGTCTCACTAAATAATGATAATAAACTTTTGGTTTATTTTTTTCTGAATTTCTAAAATGAACAAATCAACCTTTCCTGGTTTGTCTGCTTCGAATGTTCCAAATGGAACAACATTTTTCGTACTCAAAAGTGACTGCACTTGTAGTAAACTGGTCATTTGAGTTGTGTTCTTAGTTCGACTTGCCTCAAGCCTCTCTGACCCGTGCGTCATCCTTCTCTTCTTTTAGGTCAAGTCACCAGCCGCCTCCTTCTTCATAATCCGCCGTCACCTTCTACGTCACCTTTCACCACCTTCGACGCCCGAATGCTACGTCCCGTGACCTCGTCTCCCGTGGTCCTTATGGTGGTTCTCGTGGTGTGTGGACAGGTCAAAGCCGATACCAGTCCACCGACCCCTTCCGGAAGTACCACCGAGAAAACCTCGTACCAAGTGCTGCAAGCCATCCTCAAGCATGACGACCCCATCCGTACGATTGGTCGCATCAACCAGCGCTTCGTACTGCTCACCGAGAAGAAGAATCTGTTCGATCTGCCGGCGAGTGCCTGGGACAACTCGAGTCACAAGCTCAAGTTGAATAATGTGACCACCGTGGAGAAGCACTGGCCCCAGCTACTGTCCGCCTCGCCCATTGTTCTCGATCCTCCAGACCAGAATACTTTGCTCGCTTTTACATCAGGCGACTTTGAGCTACTATTGTGGATACAGCACCAAGTTGGTTCTTGTGCCGTCACATATACCATCTCAACGGGTGAAGTTGTAAAGCAGCTTTCTTCGTGTGGCAAACAAGCCGGCCTTGACAACCCTTCTACTCGCTATCTCTCGTCAAGCGAAAAGAATTGGTACTACTACACGACTCAGTCAACCATGAACAAGGTTGAACTTCTCACAAGTTATAGCGAAAAACCCGCCACCAACTGTACCAGTCCGCTCAACTACACGGTCGGTTTCCAAGACGGTCCAAAGTACTACCTGTTCTCCTCCCAGTCGGACCACCTCGACATAGTCGACATGGCCACATGCCAGATCGAGTCAATGGAGCTGAGCAGCTTCTTCGTGTGCACGCCCGACCCGACCACTCCCACCCCAATCGACCTATCACCAAGTACCACCGCGAGCAGTACTAGTATTGGACTTATTGTGGGCATTGTTGGTGGGGTCATTGTCGCTCTTCTCCTGATTGGCCTGGCTGTCTGGTGCCTACGTTCGGGCAAAAAGCACAAAAAGAAGGAGTCCAAAGGAAGCAAGATGGCAACTTCTGGTGGCAGTGCAATCAAACATGCCACTTCAAAGGCTTCTGGCTCGAATCGAAAGAATTCCAAACTTTCGACCGGTTCGGTCATGTCCGCTCGGACCAAGGGATCACGCGGAATGGCTTCTCACGTGCCGAGTAAAGTCAATGCCAGCAAGCGCAAGGCGAGCAAAGCTGGTGGCAAGGCCAAGGCTTCCAAAGTCAAGTGAAGAGAGAATTCCCATTGTGGGTGAACATATTCTCAAATGTCAGTTGAACACTAACTTCCTGACACACTCAAATTATCCCCTTCTTCTTTCCAATTTTCAAGTCTATATTGACTTATTCTTAAAGAAGACTATTATTAAAATTGATCTATCTTCGTGTTTGTTTCTACTTTTTGGTTTAATACATGACGATAAGTAGAACGCTGCAAATAGTCACGGTTACGTCAACTTTAGTCAAATTTCGAATGTTCCTTCGACCAATTAGATGATGCAGCAACTTGTCACGGTTACGTCATGTCAAATTTCGAATGCTTTCTCGATCGATTAATGTACCAAATTTTTTAAAAGTAATCTATCTTTTCGTGTGTCTACTTTTTTTTTTGGTTTACTACCTAACGCTGCAATTACGGTTACGTCAACTTTAGTCAAATTTCGAATGTGTCCCTCCACCGATTAAGCGATGCCGATAAGATGATTCAGTAAATTGTCACGGTTACGTCACGTAAAATTTAGAATGGTTTCTTGACTGAACAAAGTTCCAAATGGAACAATTTTCGTATTCAAAGCGACTGCACTTCTAGTGAACTGGTCATTTGGGTTGTGTTCTTAGTTCGACTTGCCTCAAGCCTCTCTAACCCGTGCGTTACCCTTCTCTTCTTTCTGGTCAAGTCGCCCGTCGTCACCTTCTACGTCACCGGTCTCCACCTTGGTCGCCCGAATGCTTCGTCTCGTGACCTCATCTCTCGTGGTACTAATGGTGGCTCTCGCGGTGTATGGCCAGGTCCATGCCGGTACCTCCCCACCCACCTCTTCCGGAAGTACCACCGAGCAAACCTCGTACCAGGTACTGCAAGCCATCCTCAAGCATGACGACCCCATCCGTACGATTGGTCGCATCAACCAGCGCTTCGTACTGCTCACCGAGAAGAAGAATCTGTTCGATCTGCCGGCGAGTGCCTGGGACAACTCGAGTCACAAGCTCAAGTTGGACAATGTGACCACCGTGGAGAAGCACTGGCCCCAGCTACTGTCCGCCTCGCCTATTACTCTCGATCCTCCAGATCAGAGTACTTTGCTCGCTTTTCATACATCGGATATTGACAAACTGTTGTGGATTCAACACCAGGCTGGTGCCTGTCCCGCTTTCTTCAAAATCGCAGAAGAAAGTGCGAGTAAATTTGGTCCAGATGTATGTGGCAAACAGCCCGGCCTTGACAACCCTTCCACCCGTTATCTCTCCTCAAGCGAAAGCGATGTGTACTACTACTCAACCCAGTCAACCATGAACAGGGTTCAGATTACATCAAGCTATGTCGAAAAACCCGCCACCAACTGCACCACTCCACTCAACTACACGGTCGGTTTCCAAGACGGTCCCAAATACTACCTGTTCTTCTCCCAGGGTGACCACCTCGACATAGTCGACATGGCCACATGCCAGATCGAGTCCATGGAACTGAGCAGCTTCTTCGTGTGCACTCCAGACCCGACCACTCCCAGCACCACAATCAAGTTCGCACCACCTGTCTCCTCCTCAAGCGGCGGCAGTAACATTGGACTTATTGTGGGCATTGTTGGTGGGGTCATTGTCGCCCTCCTGCTGATTGGCCTGGCTGTTTGGTTCTTCCGGAAGAAACGTTCCCACGGCTCGAAACCCAGCAACAAGAGGAACAAAGAGTCCAAAGGCAGCAGCAGCAAAATGGCGGCGGCAACTTCGAGTGGCAGTGCACTTAAACTTGGCTCTTCAATGCCTTCTGGCTCTGCAGCAGCAGCAGCAGCCCCGATTGTCAAGAATTCCAAAGGAACTGTCAAGGCCAAGCCTACGAAAGGATCAGTCGTATCGGGCAGGAACAAGTCTGCTAGGAACAAGTCTGCTAAGCCCAAGTCTGCTAGGACCAAGTCCGCTCGGGGCAATTCCGCTCGGGTCAAGTCCACTCGGGCCACTGTGCACAAGTCGGTCCACAAGAGCCAAGGCCTTAAGATTAAGTCGGACAACATTCCAACTGCGTGGCACACTGACAAGATTAAAGAAAGCCCTCCAAAGGCAAAGGCACTGCCCCCCCAAGACCAAGGCTGCTGGTGGTGGCAAGGCCAAGGCTTCCAAACAGAACCGTCAGGCCAGCAAACGCAAGACCAGCAAAGGCGGCAAGGCCAAAGCCTAAAGGTCAAAGGCCAAGCAAATGTTCCATCAAAGAGGATCCCCCATTGTGGGTCGAATTTCAAACCCTCAATTGAACATTGTCAGTTGAACACAATTCCTGACACACTCAAATTATTATCTTCTTTTATTAGCAATTTTCAAGTCTTTTTTGACTTATTAAAATCTATCTTTTAGTGTTTGTTTTGTTTTATGTTTTGCTCACGAGATGGCGCTGCAACGCTTTGATAATTTATCTGTGATAAAGAAAACTGCTCATAAACTACTCAAAAACTATTCAAAAACTGTTTTTTTAAACCCGCTTTTTATCGCTATCTAACTATATATTTGAACTCAAAACTTAGCTTCACCTACATTTTGAGCTTAACTTTAGTCGTGTTAAGTCATAACCCTCTCATCCTCATCCTCTTCATCATCATCATCATCATCAAAACAAACATGAAAACCGTAGAACAGACGCTCAAGTACCTTGACGAAGCTGTTCAAGAAGGTTTCGGTTTCAATCTTGATGATTTGGTCCACGAACTGATGAGTGAACCTATGTACGAAGATGGGGACGGTGATGATGATTTAAAGTATGCGAATACTGATGAGTCTGATCTGCACCATCATCTTCCCTTCCGGTTGAATTCAACAACACTTCCTCATTATCATCTATATCGCCATCAATTTCTTCTTTGGGTTCTAATTCTTCCCCTCAGAAAGCAGAACTATCCTCCCCAATCGAAAAGAAAAAGTGGGCTCGACGTAAGGCTCGGAAGGAGGACATTCGTAGAGTGAGAAAGCCTGATGAAAGTGAGGATGAGTATGCGAAACGAATTCACGGACTGGAGATACAGAATGCGTGGAGAAAGAGGAAGCGGGAAGAAGCTCTTGAGAAGTCCAACAACAAACGAGCACGAATTGGCTAATTGCGCCGTTATGCGCATGCTCATTACATTCAAAGAGGGTTATCTCTCTATCTGAATCTTTTGTAAATAGTATATACTAATTCATTATTTAGACAATACAATAGATAACCCCCTATGTACTATATATAACACATTTTATTATTAAATTGATTAAATTGAACTCACTTGATATCAAACGATTGACCACAATTCTTGGACAGACATCGATACTGACGGATTGAATGGCCATTCCACAGGTGATCTTTCAGTTGGTTAGCCAAAGTAATGTAATGTTCGTTTTTGACAAATGTTTCGAAACAGTTCAACTCGAAACATTAAATTCGTAGAGTGATGATATGTTTGGTGTGATTGTTCAATTGGTTCGGTTTGGACTGTTTTATGACCTCTTCTTGTGAATTATTTGGTTGTGTTGAGACCATTCTAGGATTCGGATTCACAGGTTGGGTTGATTGTTCACTCTCTCGTTCAATCCACTGGACACTATCATCGTCATCTTCAACTTGTTCATCAATCTCAATTCCAAAGATACATTTATTACATTCACAAACCTTTTCGTGGTTTAGATGGTTGTTCGATTGTTCATTGACAATTGATGAAATTGATTGCGAATGTTGTTGTGCTTGAACTGTTGTCATTGGTTCAAACTCAGTTGCAATCTCAATTGATCGTTCGATTGACATTGGGTGAGATAGAACATTGCTGGCATGTAATTAACGGCCCAATAAATATGGTTCATTTTGCCAATAAATTCTAGTTATTATGCCAACTAGTACTGTTGCCAATATAAATAGTTTTTCAAGCCAATAAATATGGCAACCAATAAACTTGGTTAACCATCCCATAAAAATAGTTAAAATGCCAATTAGTACATTAGCCAAAATAAATAGTTTTCCCCCCAAAAAAATTAGTAAATATATCAATTAATTTAGTAACATTGCCAAATAAAAAATTAATTATGAAATTGTAGTTTTTCATCAAAATGTCAAAAGAACAAAGAGACTGACAATAAGTCTGTGGAATTTTTTTAGAATTTTTGCTTGAGCATATTGAAAAACGAAACAAATGGTTTGAAGGAGCTGCTGCTGGCTACCCAAAAACGAACTGGTCCAACGAGCGCAACCCCGAGCACAACCATTGCAAAGACTACGCTTCTTCACTGCCAATTGAAACCCCATTTGCCACTTTAGGCTATAACTATTCGAATCAATTTGCACAACTACGTTCAACTATCACAGAGATATCTATCTCTACACTATCTCTGAATCAGAGATATCAAAGTGCTGTGCAAATTCAAAGCAGTACAAATATTAGTTCGATCCCGATCGCTTAAACTGGTCAAACTAAATCACCATGTAAAGTTGTCATGTAATGATCATCCCTCGAACGAGAGACAAAGGTAATGTGTTCGAATGGCAGTGCCAATCAGACATGAATACATGAAAAGTCCCAATTAGTATCATGAATCCAATAGAATCCCAAAAAATCCATTTTAACCCAATGATACTGCAACATGAAGTAAAATACTGGTTCAATCAGACTAATCTTGGTTATCGAATTTATTGGTGCAATCACTAATTTAAATTGGTAATTGTACTTTATTTATTTGATTGAATTCCTATTTTTATTGGGAATAGTACCATTTGGTATTTTCACTAGAATTTATGGGCAAATAAACTATAGTTATTGGTTGATTGGCTATTTATCCATTATGATAAATTTACTAATTTTGTTGGCAAAAAACTATTTTTATTGGGTCTAGTACTAGTTGGCAAAATAACTAAAATTTTTTGGCAAATAAACCATATTTATTGGTTGATTTATTATATTCCGACATTGCTGATTTTATTGGGCAATGAAGTGGTTTGAGCATTGGTGATGGACACTCGTGGGGGTGGATCTGGAGACGTGAAAGTAGACTTACGAGTGAGTAGAGATCGAAGAGTGATTGATTGATCTACTGTGCCAAACTGCTGCAAGTTACTCAGTGCCTGTTCATAGGCACGGTCAACCATTTGATCCACTTTGAGGTACATTTCGTGTTTGGTTCGGGTTTTGGACATGTAAAAGTGATGTGCAAATGCTGGATGAGATAGTGGACAGAACATGATTTTACTGAGTTAGTGGGTACGGGCAGAGTAGCAAGAGGAAACGAAATTTTGTAAAAGTCTGCCTCACTTGACTGAATCTGGTTGTGTTGTGCCTGTGAGGGCACAATGTCAACACAACACAAGTCGACACCAACAAATGTAATACACATTGAATAGATTGCTCAATATTTCTAGCCACTTAGCAACCAAACACACTAACACACAAACACAGAATTGAATTCTACAGTCAAACCAGAAGAGGTTGCCCTTCTCCCGTCGGAGGAAAACACAAATGAGTGAAGTTGCCCGTGAAGGCTCATTGATGATAATTATTGATAGTGATAACCATTGAATTACTGGCTAACTGAGTTTTTAATTATACAACAACAAAATGAGGGTTTAATCCAAGTTCTATAAAATCTACGATTTTATCCAACAAGTTATTACAAATACGAATACAGCACATAAATTTTGGTCAGATTGGTCAAATCATGATACAGTCATTGTTCATTACATCTAAAAACAATAAGTCAAACCTTCTCAACCAACTCTCTTGGATCTTGATCATCGATGATGTTGAGTGCTCGTTGTTCTTTGATGGTTGCAGGCAAACCAAAATGTGTCTGATTAAAGCTACTCGTTCAGTGGCAGTGTGACCACATTGTTTGCATCGGTATGGCTTGACATGCAGATGGATGGCTTGTTCGTGAGTGTTGCGATTGCACAATTTACCAAACCACTTATCACAATGTCGACAAGCAAATGGTCTCACTCCGGAATGTATTCGAAGATGAGAGTCGAGATTGTGTTTTAAGGCAAATTGCTTTTCACACTCATGACACTGAAAACGTTTTATATTTTGATGAGTCAACTTGTGTCTTGTTAAAACGCTCCTCTCCCTAAAGTGTTTGCCACATTGGTCACATTGAAATTGTTTTATATTTTGATGAATCCGTTGGTGTTGGGTTAAATTGCTTCTATCGTGAAATCGTTTGTCACACTGATCACATTGAAATGGTCGTTCACCTGTGTGCACTCGGAAATGTTTCTGCAAATTGTATTTACGACCAAATGATTTCAGACAATGTGGACATTGAAATTGACGATTTGGCTGGGCAAGGTTTGGTTGAGCTTGGTTAGTAGTAGGTTCAGTGACAATTTCCTCTCCAATTGCATCTCTTTCCTCTTGTTGAATCACCATAGATTCATCTGAATTGTGTTGACCATGATCAAAGTGTTCGATGGTTGCTCGAGTGTCGATTGCTAATAAAACAACAATGAGAATACTTTCATTGAAGAGACAACACTTACCCTTCGGTGCATTTCGATGCAGTTGATCATTTTGTACTTGGTCTAATTGCTCGTCCACTTCTGTCTCCTCCTCATCACTCGAATCATCACCATCAACCTCCATTTCATATTCCTCATCGTCAATTTCTGTATCATCATCTTCATCATCATCATCGCTCATTTGTCCATCATCTCCTTCTTGTCCATCTTCGTCCAATTCATTTCTATCATCCATTGCCAAGCCGTTACCATTCTCTTCCACCAAATCATCTTCGTTTCCGTCCTTTCCCTCTTTCTTTTTGACACGTTTGCACTGTTCAGATGCACCTTGAGAGAATCGAAATGATTTATTGGTTGGCATACACACAAGCCAAATTGCTTACCTTTCATGGCTTCTGATGGCACTTTACATCTGTTGACCTCCTCAGTTGTATTGGTTTGATTGAATTCAATCTTTACTTCTCGCTCCATTCTGCACTCCAAACAGTCACATTCGTCTCCATCCCACTCCACCTTAAATTCACCAAATTCCTCTTTTTTCTTTACTTTAGTGCATCCTTGAACTGAGTATTGTTGTGAAATGTTCTTTACTTCCTTATGCTCATCATCATATTCAAACTCTTGTTTGATGTAAATGTTTGAATGTGATGAGTTGTCTTGTCGAGATAATGTTCCTGAAATTAAAACAAACAAAATCATTTAAACTCAATCAGCCAAAAAACACTTGCTACCTTTGCTGTTTTGTTGTTTCTCCTCATTTTTGATTGAAACTTTCTTCTGGCCATCGTCTTCCACTTGTTTGATATTGACCTGATTCAATCGATCCATTTGGAGAGAGTTGGATGATGAGGGAGATGAATTATTTTGAAACACAAGACACAGAAAACAGACTGAACAAAACGTTCATTATTCACCAATCACTGCACATAAAGCCAAACACACAACACAAACAAATGCACTGCACAGTGCTGCCGCTGCACTGGTCAGTAAGGCCACTCTTTGAGCGGCTCAAAGGCTCATACCCCACTGTCAGATACAATCGATAGTCAATAAGACAGGGACATCGATGATTGAAAAATTCAAATGCACACAAATTAGGGAAGTTGCCCGTGAAGGCTCATTGACGATAATGATTGATAGTGATAACCATTTTTGGCTAACTGAGTTTTTAATTATACAACAACAAAACGAGGGTTTAATCCAAGTTCTGTAAAATCTACAATTTTATCCAACAAGTTATTACAAATACGAATACATAAATTTTGGTCAGATTGGTTGAAATCATGATACAGACAATGCATATTGCATCAAAACAATGAGTCACACTTTCTCAACCAACTCTCTCGCATCTCGATGATCGATGATGTTGAGTGCTCGTTGTTGTTTGACGGATTGAGGCAAACCAAAATGGACCACTCGAATGTGAGCGATTATGGTTGATTGTTCAGTGGCAGTGTGACCACATTGTTTGCATCGATATGGCTTCACATGCAGATGGATGGCTTGTTCGTGCACGTTACGATTACACAATTTACCAAACGACTTATCACAATGTCGACAAGCAAATGGTCTCTCCCCGGAATGTATTAAAAGATGAGAGTCGAGATTGTGTTTTAAGACAAATTGTTTGTCACACTCATGACACCGAAAACGTTTTATATTTTGGTGAATCTGTTGGTGTCTTTTAAAACTACTTTTATGGCTAAATCGTCTGTCACACTGGCCACATTGAAATGGACGTTCACCTGTGTGCACAAGAAGATGTGACTTCAATGCGGATCTGTAATCAAATGATTTATGACAATATGAACATTGCAAATAACGATTTGGTTGGGCAATGTTTGGTTGAATTGGATTAGTAGTGCATTCAGTGGCAATTGATTCCTCTTCAATTGCATTGTTAGCACCCCTTTCCTCTTGTTGATTAGATTCATCTGAATTGTATTGAACATGATCATCGATGGTGGCTCGAGTGTCGATAGCTAATGAACACAACAATGAGAATACTTATTTGGAATATGAACACAACAACTCACCCTCACTCTGTTCACTTGCCATTTGGTCCCCTTCTTCATCTGGTCTCGTATTTTCACTCCATTTCGCTTCATCGAATAGTTGTCTCGAGAACTGCCTGATCTCTGGTTGTGCATTGTTTGGCTGAGTTGAGTACAATCGTTGATTCTTCCCAGGTCGAGATGATGATTCGCCACCCACTTCTTCAACTTTAATCTGTTGGAGACTATCATATCCATTTTCATTTTCATCCATCACTTGATCATTATCATTCAGTAAGTGTCCATCAGTATAATTCCATTCCGAGCTGTTCAAGTGATCATTCAAGTGTTCATTGTTCAAGTGTTGATTGGTCAAATTTGACTGTTCATCTGAGACTGGGGCATACGAAAATGGTTGGATTTGACCAGATGGCATTGTTTCAAGCTCCTCCTTAATTGACAAGAGTTGAGATTTGCTGTCATCACATCCACCCGATTGTGTTCCTTCAATCCCATTGGTTAATTTGGTTTTGAGTCTGTTGAAGATTGAGTCGAGCATTGGGTCCACTGTTCGATCCATCTCAGCACACAACCACACACGAGTGGCATCACTAGAGGCTGTGAGCAATGAGGACAACATGTCTCGACATTCGTGGGACAATGTACAACTCATCGTGTAGAAATAAACAAATATTGATGAAATAATTTGTAGGATTTTTGCATGTGTGCAATATTATCGACGGTCAAAACAATTCAAGTCACCACGCTTTGAGATTCGGGCAGTACTCAAAACAAAATAACCTTCACTAAATTCTCATAGATGGCGATGCAAGTGGGGTATTAGCACTTCACTTCAGTAGTGCCACTACTTTGGAAACTCACGCATAATAAACCTCGAGGCCTCACTAATTTCCTCCCTCACACAACACAACACGAACTGTAAATGTGAAGAAGGTTTAGTTTTATTTGAGTTTTTCTCTAATTCGCATTCATTTTCCGTACAACACCAAACACATCTAAATTGAGTGTCAATTGTTGCATCAATTCTGAGTGCTCAATGTCTCTACTGTTGGATGGTGCCTTCCTGGCTCACTTATCTCAGTGCAAAGCCTCAGCCAAGCAACAAGTGAACAGCATGATCGATGCAATCTATGCCAAAGTGCTGCTCGATCTCGAACTGTGGCTCAACAAGCACCAGAGCAATGTGGAGAATTTAGTGCACCAACTTACAGTAGATAACAATACTGTTCAAAATAATGAACATCCATATGAATTAAAGTTTCCAAACACTCACCAAATGTCAATTGGTGCATTGATGCCTGAAAATGTCAACTGTTCTACTTCACTGCTTCCATCTCATCTTCAATCCCACTCGAATCATTTGACAATCAAGAGCGAAATTGATTCTGACTGTGAAGAGAATGTCACTGACCACAACTTACATGGTGAGGTAGAAGTTGATTCTCGAGTGATTCGACACAATTCAAACGAACAATCAATCAGTGATCGTGACTATTTGCCAGCTGGCAATAAATTTGATGATGATGGTAATGAAAATATAGGTAACGTTGAATTTCGAGATTTCGTTCGTTATGAAGGGTCGAATAGATTGCCTCAAACCTCATTTACTCAACAACCGAGTGATCAACAAACAAACATGCACTTTTACAACGACGAAGAGTACGACCAGGAGACATTGGACGAAGTGAAGAGAGGTGAGATTGAACAAAGTGAATTGAATTGATTGATGATTTGATTGACAGAAATTGAAGAAGAAGAGGAAATGAAACGAAGGGAGAATGAACTGGAGGGTGGAGATGAGAGACATGATGAAGGTGACCCAATGGGAAGTGAACTGAGTGGGGGTGAGTTTGTTTAATGTTTGAATATATTCTAATGAGAATTATGTCTTATTAGGTAACGACTCTCAATCAACTTTTGGTGACTACTTTCATGACGAATCTATGGTGATTCAACAAGAGGAAATGGATGCAAACAATACAATTGGAGAGGAATCAATTGCCACTGAATGCACTACTAATCCAATTCAACCAAACCTTGCCCATTTTCAATGTCCACACTGTCATAAAATATCCCAATCAAGGTACGATCTCAATAAACATCTTCGAGTGCACACAGGTGAACGTCCATTTCAATGTGATCAGTGTGACAAACGATTTACTCAAAAACACAATCTTGACTCTCATCTTCTAACACATTCCGGAGAGAGACCATACAAATGTCAACTTTGTGATAAGTCGTTTACTGAATGGAACACTCGGAAAAAGCACGAACAAGCCATCCATCTGCATGTGAAGCCATATCGATGCAAACAATGTGCTCACACTGCCACTCATCGATCACATCTAATCAAACACATTCGAGTGGTCCATTTTGGTTTGCCTCCAACCGTCAGAGAACAACGAGCACTCAACATCATCGATAATCGAGATCCGAGAGAGTTGGTTGAGAAGGTGTGACTTATTTTGTGAATGCCAAAGTGATTCGATGCAATCAATCATCGTTGACTGATATCATTGCCTAGTTACTAGTTACAACAACTAGTAACTGTAACTGTTTATCAAACCAACCATTAGTCAAACATGTATCATGATAAACCTGCATAATACACTTTTTGCAACACCAAAATAGCGTGTATTTTTTTTATTTTTCGATAACTTTTTGACTTATATGAGAAACACTATCAATAATAAAGACAAAATTAATTTGATATTCACGATTGTGAATTTAAACCGATACTGTAATCATAACAGCAAATTGTTAGTATTGACATCGTGTGATTACTTTGATATAGTGTCAACTTGAACAAGTATTTGGAGCACTAATGACCGACATGTATAATGCAAACTTTACAATGTGTGTAATTTAATACGAATACAGCACATAAATTTTGGTCAGATTGGTCAAATCATGATTGAGATCAGTTTATGAGTTCACTTTTTGATTGAATGTTTTTTCCAGGGGAAGAGCTATTTCAAGTTGTGAGTTAAAAGCACCCAAAAACAGATCTCAATCATTGTATACTGTATACAGTATACAGTCAATGCACATTGCTACAAAAACAATAAGTCAAACCTTCTCAACCAACTCTCTTGGATCTTGATCATCGATGATGTTGAGTGCTCGTTGTTCTTTGATGGTTGCAGGCAAACCAAAATGTGTCTGATTAAAGCTACTCGTTCAGTGGCAGTGTGACCACATTGTTTGCATCGGTATGGCTTGACATGCAGATGGATGGCTTGTTCGTGAGTGTTGCGATTGCACAATTTACCAAACCACTTATCACAATGTCGACAAGCAAATGGTCTCACTCCGGAATGTATTAGAAGATGAGAGTCGAGATTGTGTTTTAAGGCAAATTGCTTTTCACACTCATGACACTGAAAACGTTTTATATTTTGATGAGTCAACTTGTGTCTTGTTAAAACGCTCCTCTCCCTAAATCGTTTGTCACACTGATCACATTGAAATGGTCGTTCACCTGTGTGCACTCGGAAATGTTTCTGCAAATTGTATTTACGACCAAATGATTTCAGACAATGTGGACATTGAAATTGACGATTTGGCTGGGCAAGGTTTGGTTGAGCTTGGTTAGTAGTAGGTTCAGTGACAATTTCCTCTCCAATTGCATCTCTTTCCTCTTGTTGAATCACCGTTGAATCACGCGAACGTTGCTTCAATTCATTCGACACTTTGTTTTCTGATTCAAGTTCAGTTTGCTCGCCTTCAACTTCTGTCTCCTCCTCATCACTCGAATCATCACCATCAACCTCCATTTCATATTCCTCATCGTCAATTTCTGTATCATCATCTTCTTTTTGGCCATCTTCACTCTGTTCACCATCTTCGACCAATTCATCTCCATCATCCACTGTAAATCCGCTGCCATTCCCCGCCAGATCATCTTCAATACCGTCTACTTCTTCTTCTTTTTTGATATGTTTGCACTAAACAGATGCACCTTGAGAGTATTCAAATGACTTGTTAGTTAACATAAACTAGCCAAGTTGCTTACCTTTCATGGCTTCTGATGGCACTTGACATCTGTTGACCTCCTCATCTTCAGTTTGATTGAATTCAATCTTTACTTCTCTCTCCACTCTGCACTCCTCACAGTCACATTCGTCTCCATCCCATTCCACTTTACATTCACCACCTTCCTCCTCTTTCTTTACTTTTGTGCAACCTTGAACTGAGCATTGTTGTTGTTGTGCAATGTTCTTTACTTCCTTTTGCTCATCATCATCGAACTCTTGTTTGATGTAAATGTTTGAATATGATGTGTTTTCATATCGAGATAATATTCCTGAAATTAAAACAAACATAATTTAAACGCAACTTAAACACAAAACATTTGCTACCTTCGCTGTTTTGTGGTTTCTCCTCATTGTTGATTAACACTTTCTTCTGGTCATCGTCTTCTTCTTGTTTGATGTTGACGTGATTCAATCGATCCATTTTGAGACAGTTGGGTAATGAGGTAGGGCTGCCACTGAATTGCAATGAGCACTGACTTGAGTCCATTCGAGTTTTTTTTTCAATCAGACTTGGCAGTGGGCAACAGCAGTTGGCAGTGACATTTTGGGATGCGAATCAACAAAACTAAGGAATCAAAATTAATAACACAGGCTTATATTTAATCGACCAATAAAAATAGTGAATTTCCCAAATAATGTCATTATTTTCAAAAATGGTATATTTCCCAAAATAAATGATTTTTGTCCCAAAAATTTTTTCTTCCCAAAATAATTGGTGTTTCTACCAAAAAATTGGGTAGAATCCGATGGGGGTATCTAACTGTTGGGTAGAATCCGATGGGGGTTCCTAACTGTTGGGTAGAATCCGATGGGGGTATCTAACTGTTGGGAAGAATCCAAACCTAGTATTCCATAAAAAAAATTACTAATTATTTGTGGTAAATTCATTAATTTTTTTGGTCTTCAAAACCATTTATTTTGGGAAATATACCATTTTTGAAAATAATGACATTATTTGGGAAATTCACTATTTTTATTGGTCGATTAAATATAAGCCAATAACACAAATCAAATGCCCAAAAAAAACGCTAACGCAAAAAAATGTGCTAAAAGTGCTTTTTGTTTTGACCAAAACAAGCCCGGTTTGTCAAACCGATGAGCAGGAGGAGTGGAATGGTCAAAGGTTACTCATCATCCACCACTCATCGGCCAATGCTACTATATTTGCTCTGTTTGCTGTGCTACTAGTTACTGAGTGTCCCTTTTCAAGTTGCTTCTGGAACTTTCCTGTCAGGCTGCCTGACTCAGGCAAACAAAAGTAGCCTAGTAGTACTGTCTGTCTGTGACTCTGTGTGGTTGTGAGCTGTTTTGGCTTTGTGTGCTGTACCAGTTCTCTGTCTCAGTTCAGTTTGACTTGTTGTTTAGTATCTCGACATTGGTCATCTCACTCATCGGCCAACTGTCTCCAAATGGCTCGATTGAATCAGGTCAACATTAAACTAGAGGAAGATGATGATGAACAGTGCGAAGTTTCAATCAACACTATCCAACTAGCGAAAAATTGTGGTAAGCAACTTCGTGTTATGTTCGTATGTCATGTGTGACTTGTGTCTGTGTTGTATAGGTGATGCATCGTGCCAGCAATCGAATCGTGTACTCAAACATGTGAAAAAAGAGAAAAAAGAAGAAGATGGCATTGGCAAACGAGTTCAACCTTGCACCAAAGTCAAAAAGGAAGAAGAAGCTGCAGAATGCACCAAGTTGGAGTGGGATGGTGACGAGTGTGACTGTTTGGAGTGCAGAGTTAAGAGGGAAATTAAGGTTGAATTCAGTCAAAACAATGAAACCAACAATCAACAAAAGGCCAACAACTTCTATGTGAATTCAGTTGTCAAGAAAGGTGAATATGATTGGTTTTGTCAATGTTAAACTTAAGAGTTTGTTCATCAGGCGTTCCATCACAAAGCTCAGAGTGCAAACGTGTGAAAAAGGATGAAGATAAAGATGGAGAATTGATTGGGCAGTGGGACGAGGATTGTGACTGTGACCAGTGTAGAAGGCTGAGACTAAAGGCGATTCGACTCAAACAGACAAATCTGATCGAAAATGGAGTGGAAACAAGTGGCGATGATGGCGAGGAAACGGAGGTAGATGATGAAGGGATTGGCAATGATGATGTTCTGGTGGGCAATGATGCGAATCGTTGCCTTGCCCAACCAAATCGTCATTTGCAATGTTCACATTGTCTGAAATCATTTGATCGCAAATCCAAATTGCAGATACATCTTCGAGTGCACACTGGTGAACGTCCATTTCAATGTGATCAGTGTGACAAACGATTTAGCGTTAGAAGTAGTTTAACAAGACACCAACGGATTCATCAAAATATAAAACAATTTCAATGTGACCAATGTAGCAAACACTTTAGGGAGAGGGGCGCTTTAACAAGACATAGATTGACTCACCAAAATATAAAACGTTTTCAGTGTCATGAGTGTGAAAAGCAATTTGCCTTAAAACACAATCTCGACTCTCATCTTCGAATACATTCCGGAGAGAGACCATTTGCTTGTCGACATTGTGAAAAGTCGTTTGGTAAATTGTGTAATCGTAACACTCACGAACAAGCCATCCATCTGTATATCAAGCCATATCGATGCAAACAATGTGGTCACACTGCCACTGAACGAGTAGCTTTAATCAGACACATTCGAGTGATCCATTTTGGTTTGCCTCAAACCATCAAACAACAACGAGCACTCAACATCATCGATGATCGAGATGCGAGAGAGTTGCTTGAGAAAGTGTGACTCAATTTGTGATTTTCAAAGTGTTTCGATGTGATCAACATTGTATTGTATCAATGGTTTGCCCTACTTTATCAATCTGACAGTATTTGTGTTTGTTTGTTAGTAATAAATCATACATTCTAGAGGACATACAGAATCAAATAGATTTTGAATCTTCTGATTTGGCTGACAATCATACTGCTTTCCTTAATTAGTTAGTACAGCGCAGTGTTCCAGTGAAAGTTGCACTGTGTAACTCGATCGTACTGCAGCAATTTGCAAAAGCAGTTTTTTGTTTTGAGTTGATTTGTTAGTATTTCTGTCTGTTTCGCTCTCACAAGCAGTGCATGCACCGAATGTGATCCACCAAATAGGTTTGCTCGTTTGTCTCGTGTGATTGCATCCAAAATGTCACTGCCAGTTCACCCTCTGTTGAGTCTGGTTAAGGATAACGCTAATGGGCTCAAAATGCTACTCAAAAATTACATTGATTTCACGGTGGACAATCAATTTGACCAACTCAAGAACAGTATTGTGCAGATGATTGCATCTGGACAGATTGGCTATCAGAGAAATGACAGTGTATCGACATACACTCAGACAACATTTCCAAGTGGTCAATCAATCGTTGATCTTGAAAATTTTCCAAATTTGCATCATTCAAATGACAAATCGAATAATGTTGGGATTGAAGTGAACGATGGACAAAATGGAGAGATCTCAATTGATGATGTGAAAGAAGAATACGACGATGATGACGAAGATAGAGTAAGTTATCAGATTGATTCTCAGCAAATTGAAACTGAAGTGAATGTATCTGCATCAGTTGAACCTTCACCATTGCATCACCAAACTGCTCCATTGAATGCATCAATTGCACCATCGACTGTGAGCAATTCAAATGAACATTTTTCAACTGATCAAATCACTTGCCCACCAGGTTCTTTAGCCACTGCTCCACTGATCAAACAAGAATGCGACGACAGTTCATCAAGCACAATTCCAATCAATGTCAATGATGCACCAAATGACAATGATCAATCGAACAATGTTGGGATTGAATTGAACGAGGATCAAAATGGACGAGTCCTGACTGATGAATTTGATAATGTGAAAGATGAAGGTGACGGTGAATATATGTCTTACGATGATGAATGCGAAGATTGTGTCAAGGGAATTTGTCAATTAAACCAAAGTCACTCGGCTCGTGAAAATGATTATACAAACAATGATGCACCAAATGTTACTGACAATTATCATTTGGAAAATATTGCTTCATCGGTTCAAGAACGAAATTCACAAGATAGAAACAAGATGTGTCCAATTGAAACGAAACAATTCAACAGTCAAATTGAAAGTGATGAACCAGTCATTCAACAATCGATTCCTTCTACCAGTGGACAATCAACGGATAGAAAACGAATCCCAAAGAAAATGTTCGGTGCTTCTCAATCGAACGATCAAGTGAAAAGTGACAAACGAAAAGACAATAATAATTCAATAAAATCTGTGAAAAAAGTGAAATCTCAAAAAGTTGAGGAAATTGACCAACAAGAAAATGGCGCTCATGAAGTAAGAAAAGAAACAGAAGCCCAAATTGGGACACTCGAATTGTACTGCACCGAGCCTGGCTGTAAAAGAATCTTGAATTGTGTTAGAGCATGGAGGAACCATGTGTGGAATGGTCACCGGAAAAGCGCTTTCAAACAACTCGAAGACAATGCTCGACATGACGATCGGTGAGTCGATTTGTGCTGTTATTGTTTAATTTTAAATATAATTACACCAATCATATAGTGGCCTGACCGAATATCCCTGCACTGAATGTGATGTAGTGTGCACATCACTAGATTCAATCTATCAACATTGGAAGGCATTTCATCAAGCAGGCAAATTTCAATGCTCACTTTGTGGCCTTGTAGCCAATTTGTGGTGTGAAGTGCAAAATCATATTCAAGAAGTTCATATTCAAACGATTGATTATTCTTTAACACAATGCCCTTACCAGGAATGTAACAAAGAGTTTAAGAGCAACTACGAATTGAAAAAACATGTACGAACGCATACTGGCGAAAGACCATTCACGTGTATTTGGAACAACTGTCAATCAACTTTTAAACGAAATGAAACTGCAATTCAACATGTCCGGGTGCAACATTTTCGCTTGCCTCAAACAATTAAAAAGCAACACGAACTGAACATTATCGACGAACGTGATCCGAAAGTGTTTGTCAAAGTGTCTGGAGACTGATGGCCTACTCTTAAATGATCTACATATCACCTTTACTTCATCAGGTTTGAGGTTATTGTTTACTGATTCAGTAATCATTGCTCAACTGATTATATATTACGACATATACTCCAAAGTTCTTTTACTTTTCTCACGTAATCATGACATTTTCACCAAACAAATCAATCTCACAAACATTTCCAGAATTAGTTCGGAGTCTCTAGTAAATGATTAATTTTCTTGTTTTGTAATAATTCCCACCAAACACGATAAATCAATTTGTAATTCTCGTAATCCAATAAAATATTACAATACTCAATCTATGTTGATCATCAGCCAACTTTCATGACATTGAGAGAGTGAAATGTGATCATTGTGCCGAAATGTCTTCAAAGTATCTGCTTTCTTGTACAACTTGTCAACCTTTTACATTTTTAAAATCAGTTCATTTCAGCACTTCAAGCCCCTTTTGTTAACAAACTAACAACTGAATTAATGGCGCACCAAAAGCTACTGGAATTTACCTGTATTTGTGAACTTGTTGTTAGATTTCATAGAGGGGCAAAATAAAAATGTGGTTCGAAAAAATTTGGTTTGTGCCAATTGTGTAATAAAGTTTAGAGAAATAAGCAAAAGGTTCGTTATTCGTAATTGTTTTAAAATTAAAATTTTGAAAGTTTTGTAGAGATAAAACATAGTGGTAAAAATTTTGATTGGTAAAATATATACCACCAACATTTTTGGTCCAAAAACTATATTATGCAATTTATATTTGTAGTCATAAGAATTTTTCTACAAAAGGACCAGCTGCCGACAGTAGCAACATCTGTTATCAGTTGTGATAGTTGTAGTTGCTAGCATAGCAAGTACTGGTTAGGTACAAGGTACAAGTAGGGCCAGTGGTGGCAGCAGCAGCAGTCTGTTGCTTTTCTTTTGTGAGTCAAGTTTGTTATAACACTATTTTTTCCTCCTTCAAGGACTCCTTCAAGGACCCTAAATGGTTCACTGGGTATTGGCTCTCTCACACCACTCGCACAGCACTCACCAGTTAACTGTAGTCCACCTGTAGTTCTCTCGTTTGTGTCTCATGTAATTGTACCCAAAATGGAACTTCCAGTTCACCCTCTGTTGAGTCTTGTGGAGCACAACTCGAACGGACTCAAATTGTTACTCAATAATTACATTGATTTCACGGTGGACAATCAATTTGACAATTTAACGAACGCAAGAACAGTATTGTGGAGATGATTGCAACTGGACAGATTGGCCCGGAGCATTGTGAAAATGCATTTGTTCAGTCAACTTTCCCAGCTAGTCAATCAAACATTGAACCAGAAAATTTATTGATTTTGAATCATTCTAAAGATCAATTGACAATCACGCCTCAACAACTCACTTTGTCATCATATTCCTCACTGGTGAGCACCATCACCACCTCAGCAGTGATTAAGCAGGAATGTCAAGACATTCCATCAAGCACAATTCTAATCAATGTCCAGTGCAATGATGCACCAAATGATGAGGACAAGGAGCAATCGAACAATGTTGACATTGAAGTGAATGATGCTCAAACTGGACGAGTCCCTATTGAGGTGAAAGAAGAATACGACAGCGATGATGAAAATGAAGATGAATATATGTCTGATTTTGCTGAATGTGAAGATTGTGTCAATGGAATTTGTCAATTAAACCAAGATCATTTGATTTGTGAAAATGATGATGCAGACGATGATGCACCAAATGTCACTGACAATGATCATTTGAAAAATAATGGGATTTTGGTTCAAAGCCGCGATTCACAGGATGAATTTGAGAAAGAAGCCTTCGATGATAATGATAAAGATCAACTTTTGTCAACAAGTCAACTAAACAATGATTACTCTACTGAATCGAATATGTACCATGCAAATGACCAATTGACAGCAGATCAAATCACTTTGCCACCCACCAATCAACTTCAAACCTCTACCAAAGAATCGAATTGTAACTTGACCAATCATAACGAAGATGGAGATTGCGAGAATATGGATGAAGATGAGGAAGGAGATGATGAAACAGAACAGATTGAAATCAACAAAGATGAAGATGAATCGCGACTACCTGTTAAGAAGCAAAGATCGGACACAATTTCATCACTCAATGGCCAATCACAGGTCAAGGGACAGTGTCCAATTGAAACGAAACAAGTCAACGGTCAAATTCAAGGCAATGAACCAGTCACTCAACAATCGATTCTATCCACCAGTGGACTACGAACGTCGGACAGAAAACGAATTCCCAGAAAACTGTTTGGTGATGATCAATCGAATGGTCAAGTGAAAAGTGACAAACGGAAAAGCACCACTCAATCGAGTAAAGACGGGAAAAAAGTGAAACACCAACAAGTTGATAAAATTCATCAAGAAGAAGAAGAAAATGATGATGATGATGATGATGATGATGAGGGTAATGATGAAGTAGAAGAAGTAACCAAACTAAAAGTTGTGACACTCGAATTGGATTGCATCGAGCTTGGCTGTTATAGGGTTTTCAAAAGTCTTGAATTGTGGAAGCAACATTTGTCTTCTGTCCACGGCCAAATAGCTTACCAACACCTGTATGACAATGTTCGACACAACCAACAGTAAGTCATTACACCATTGTCACTGTGTTTGAGTTTCACTAATTGTTCGTTTCATAGTGGCCAGACCGACTTTCAAGTATCCCTGCACTGAATTCAAATGCGAAACAGTGTGCCAATCCCAAGGCTCACTCTATCAACACTGGAGATATTCTCATCAGGCAGGCAAATTTGAGTGTTCACATTGTGCGTTTGTGGGCGCCTTTCGGGGGTGAAGTTTACGTTCATCAAGAAAGCAATCACCGTACTAAGCTTCAGTGCACTCACGAGGGATGCAACAAAACATTCAAGAGAAACAACGATTTGGCACAACACAAACGAATCCATAGTGGCAAAAGACCTTTCGCTTGTGTTTGGGACAATTGTGGACTCACTTTTAAACAACATTCACAAGCAATTCAACATGTCCGAACACAACATTTTTCGTTTGCCTAAAACAGTTAAAGAATCAGGGTCGAAATAGCCGTTGTAGCGAGCAGACACGTTTTCACAAAGCGCTCCTATCCCTACAACAAAAATCGCAATTTCTGGTGATTTATCACCACACACACACACCCCGTCATGGATCCCAATTACGTCCAAGTGATGGTAATTGCGGAAAAGTTGAAGAGAATACTGCCTCAGCTTGAAAGTGTCATCACCGGGTACGTCCCAAAACGCCAATCATCACGCAACACAACAACAGATGAAAAAGCAAGACAAAACGCCGATGAATTCGTCGACACCGTCAAGGAATTATTGGATGGCTTATCTAAACTCTCTGATGGTAAAGAGTTTATGAATGAGATTAAAGGTTTAATCGCCTCGTCGGTAGCTGATAATTTAATACTACACCAACAACAACAACAACAAATCCCTTCACTAGCTGAAATCATGCGAGAACAACAACAACACAGCCACCTAGTGTCGTCTGAATCAACTACTGCCAAACCTACTCACCCACCAACCCAAACAATCATGATTACCGCTAAGGATGGCCAAGCAGTTGATCCCAACACGCTATATGCTTCAGTTTTGAAAAACTACAACAACAAAAAACATAAAGTTAAGCTCTGCAAAACCTTCAAAACTACCAAAGGCGTTGGGCTCTCTGTCCCTATCCAACAAGACATATCTTTCGAGGACATTATGAAGACCATCAAGGAAGATGTCAAAGAAGCCGAACACTGTGATGTCTACCTACCAAAACCAACTCTACCCACTATTGTTCTGCAGAAAGTATTGAAAGAAGGAACTGATCTAACGGAAATAATCGATGACATCTGCTACCAAAACAAACTTGATAAAGAGGGATTTATTACCCACTTCAAGCTTAACAACGATGAGCACAACCCTCGTATGGATGTTGTCTTCCGAGTGACACCAGGAGTGTACCAACAAATAAGAGCCAAAGGAAATCTACTACATGTCGGTCATGAGCTCTGTTCAACCCGCGATCGAGTCTTCGTCGATCAATGCCAACATGATTTCGAGTTCGGCCACTCCAAAAGATTCTGCCCACACAAGGACAAGAAAGCACCTACATGCGCTGTATGCGGAGTATCTGAAGCCTCACACACCTGTGCTGCCAACACCACCCAAAAATGCTGCAACTGCGCCAAACATCCATTCTTCAAAGACAAAGACCTCGATCACAAGCCAAACGGTATGAAGTGTCCTCTCTATAAAAAGCGCCACGACCAAATAGTAAGCAGAACCCAATATTTTCCTATCCCTGAAATAGACACACTACATGCTAAAAACAATGAACAACAACACGATTCGCCCTCTGTTACTGCTTCATCTGAAGTATCAGATCCAGTCACAGAACAGGCTCCTGCCGCTTCCACTTCTGGAACCGGCTCTACACTCAATACTCAATCCCCACAAGGACCATCTAGTTTTATTACATAAATGGCTTGTCTAAGACTATCTATACTACAGCTAAACCTAAACAAAAGTCCAACAACATCAGCAGAACTAGATCATATCATTCACACTCGAAACCCAGACATAATTTTAATTCAGGAGCCCTCTCACTACATACAAAACAGCAAATACATCATAAAAGGCTTCCCTAGTAGAACTATACTTTACAACAGCGAAAACGCCACACCATACACAGCAGTCTTAGTTCACAATTCTAATCTAAACATATCTATTTTAAATGAGCATTCTAATGACAGAATCACCTCCGTTAAAATTTCTCTTCCACACGCTACAGTCATACTTGCATGCATATACATACATCCAGACGATGATGAAACACTCTACACAGACACAATCCAAACACTATTTGAAAATCCTGCCTTCCAGCACACCCCCCATAATTCTCTCAGGAGATTTCAATGCAAGACACACCTATTGGCATGACAAGACAATATCACCTAGAGGAACTGTTATTAAGGATCTAATGGTCTATTTGGACCTGGATCACCACAACAAACCCTCAATCACTTGCTGTCATTCCAATGGGGACAGTGTCATTGATCTAACTCTTACAAATGCCCAGGCCAAGGAGTTGGTGGTGGACTGGAAGGTCGAACACAGACCCATATGCACTGATCACTTTTTGATCTCATTTAATTTACACCTTAACAACACATACATACCATCTAGACAACAAACACGTACCAACAAATTCTTAGTGAACACTAAAACTGACTGGCCTAAATTCAGAGACAACATTAGTGTAACTGAATTAACTAGGGCCAACACACTAATCAACACAGATGACCCTAACATAGTCGAACGAGCATTCAAAACTTTAATCGATAGCGTAGAAGATGCTTGCTATAAAACATTGCCCATAATCAAACCTTGCAGAGGCAACTCACGCAAACATTGGTACAATTTCACATGCACACTAATGAAACAAACACTAAATCAAAAACGCAATCGATGGCGTCATGCTCCAACTGACCAATCGAAAGAGTTTTACCACAAAGATTATAAACAATATCTCAACAGATACAAAAATTTACTTAAGAGGTTGAAGAGAGCTGATTTTATCTCCTTCATTGAGGACGTGGGCGCGAGCTCAGTGTTTGACAACAACACATATAAAGTCATGGTTAGCAAACTCAACAAAAAATTAATAGGTATTCCACTTCTTGACAACCAAGAACCACACAACCTTCATATCACACACAGGAACCTGATTGATCAGTTATTTCCTGACGATGACACACACACTGACACACCAGAAACACAACTCATTCGTAATTACACTCCAAAGTTCGTAAACAAACAAAATATCACAATCGCACCAGCAGACCTAGATAACATAGTCGCAAACCTAGCTCCCAAGAAAGCACCAGGTCCAGACAACATTTCAAACAAGATCATAATGGAAGCATATCCAGTGATCGGACCAACACTATTCAACATTTACTCAAAATGTTTGGACCTGGCGCTTTTTCCAAAGTTGTTGCGATTCGCAATCATCACAATCCTCCCAAAACCAGGCAAATCAGATTACAACCAATACAATAGCTACAGACCTATCAGTTTGCTCTCTGGCTTTGCAAAGATCTTTGAGAAATTAATCAACATAAAAATCCAACAATACACACACAATAACATTCACATGAACAAACGCCAGTTCGGCTTCACTCGGGGGTCACTCTACGGTGTCAGCACTAGACAGAATAACCGACCAAGCCATACGCCTCAAAGAGGATAAATATTTGGTAGCTGTAGTAGCTGTTGACATCAAGGGTGCCTTCGATAATGCCTTCTGGTATAGCATTATAAAAAACATGGATGAACTAGACATTCCTGAACAATTAATACGCATCACCCAAAATTACCTTAGTGACAGATCTATTTCTTCAACATACGGCTCATCCACCGTCACTAAAAAACTCACAAAGGGCTGTCCGCAAGGATCGGCCCTAAGTCCATTATTGTGGAACATAACCATGAACTCACTACTAAACACTTTTAACATACCAAACTCAAGGATCTTTGCATTTGCTGATGACACTACTGCCATTGCCTGGGCTAAGGATGCCTTCACACTAAGGAGGATTATCACACAAATCTTAAACTTTATAAATCAATGGTGCGAACACAATAAACTATCAATTAGTGTAGGCAAAACACAAATCTTAAATCTGCACTCACACACACTCGAACCAATAACATTTCTAAACCAAACAGTCGAACAAACCGATCACATCAAAATTCTAGGCATTACTATACAAAACTCATTCTACCTTGACCAATTTAAAATCTCCAAACACGTCGATGACCTTGTAAACAAAATTACAAAAATCAAAAACGTTCTATTTTCCCTATGTAGAAATACATGGGGAATTAACTCTAAATTTCGTATCACATTATTCAAAGCGGTCATCAGACCTACACTAACATATGCCTCAGAGATTGGTGAGAATCGTATGTTGATGAGTGATCGGAATAAACTCATTGGCCTACAGAGAATGATTCTCATAAGAGCAGTGATGGGTTACCGAACTTTGTCCGCAGAAGCTGCAAACTTCTTGGCCGGAGTAGAACCGATCATTCCCTTCTTGAGGCAAAAACAACACAAATTTCAACTAAAACACGAATTGACAATAACAGACACTGAGTTTGCGCCATTAGTTCCTCGGGAGGGTCGATATGATACGCTCTCTATCAACTTCATAAAAACAGACAACATAACCATAAATCGAACAGACACACCATCATCGTCAAACATACAAATATACACTGAACACTCACACTCCACTCACCTTAACGGAGGTGCATTCACCATAACTGATGCTCATAACATTATTAAAAGTAAACAATTTAAATTCTATAGTTTCACAAGCAGGAGGCAAATATACCAATATTTAATTAGACAAGCTCTTGCCGCATTACAAGAAACAAACTACCTCACCACAGACCTAACCATTGTGGTCTATTGTCGAGATCTGTACTGTATAAAACCCCCACCAGTTCCAAATTTCCTAAACAAAAACTTAACAAAACTCACAGCACTCCTGAGCGAACACACACAAGTTAAGTTAGTAACATCACTTCCACCAGCAGCAAACCTACACGTAAACACAACAAAGAGACTCGCTCAGAGTGCACTCATTAGACCAATTGATAAATACAGTTACAAATATTTTGATGATTCACACATTAAACAATTAAATGATAACTATATGGATCTCAAACGAATACACGAACACACACGCTTGAATGAAACACTTCAAGCCTTTTTCCCCCACCACACAATACCCACATACATCAGACACAACTTCTTCACTACCCAATTCTTAACTCAGCACGGCGCATTTGGTGCATATCTCAAGAGAATCGGGAAAACAACAGACGACTTATGCCTATGTGATCTCCCCGCAACACAAACATGTTCACACATTCTCCTTCATTGTCCTTCATTCTCAACATTATGCAATAACATATTCACACATCACACCATTAACAATTTGAATGACTTTGTAAATACACCAAATCGTTTTTCACTGTTCACAACATTATGTAAAAAAAATTCACCCAACTCTCAAACACCAACACAATTACTAAACACGAAAATTGCGAATTTTTACGGATTGTTAATTAATTAGATTTAAATTATTTCTCGTTACTGAAATGTATAAACTATTGTATAAATGTATCACTATTTGCCTGTATAAACTGCTCAATGAGCGGTAAGCGGGCTGCTTTTTTCCCCAATAAATTATATATATATAAAAACAGTTAGAGAGCAACACGAACTGAACATAATCGACGAACGTGACCCGAAAGTGTTTGTCCAAGTGATGTTCTGAATAATGACTGACATATCATTTAGGTATTTCCACTTAACCCTTAACCTTTAACCCCTAAACTCCCCTAAAGTTGTCTAAGATTTTTAATCCTTGCCATATAAAACTTCAATAATAAAGACAGTCAAGCCTTGAATCTTCTGCCTTTGTTTAAGTTTATTTAAGTTTACTAACTAAATCTATCGGTTGCCATGAATTTTGGAAATTTACAATTCACCGCATTTCCAGTGAATGTTTCTTAGAGTTTGAACAACAAATCTAAAATTAGATCAAAAGTGAGGAGAAATAATGCATTAACAGAAATTCAATTCTACGAATTTGTCTGAATTTGAAAGTTTGTCTAAAGTTTTGGTTGACTCAATGACACACAAAACTTAATTCGAAATCCATACTAAAGTTGTCCTTGCTGCACCATTCGGCCTTCAACTTGACGACGGTTGCGTTGACAAATGTTGAGGAAAAAGGTACTGATGATGAAGATGGCCTAAAATAATGAGATTATGAACCTATATTGAGAGATATTGTTATATATGATTTTATTACCATGTTGAAGGCGGTTGAATCGAGCCGGTAACTGTTGCGGAGTCGAAAGCAGCATCGAGAGAAGTTTCGGTTGGTTGCAATCTTGTCAATCTATAACAGGAGCTTTACGTAAATGAATTCGTAATTGGATTGACTACTTACATTAAGCATCAATCTCATCGGAATAACCTGACCCAAATTCAACTGAAACAGCACACAGACCTTCACATTCCTTGCATAGCATCGATCATTATTATGATCAACAATCGAGGCCCGATAAATGACCGCAAAGATGAATCCACCGAGTTCAATCAAATAGAAGAAGAAATAGATAAACTGAACCACAGTCTGCTCGTAAAACAGACACGAGTACAGCAAATAACAGAATGTGATTATTTCAACACCGAAAAGAATAGTCAGTGGAGTAGACCAAAAGTTGTTGTAACCACGGATTTCGGTGCATTGGTAGGCGAGATGAGAGTTGATCGAGCGGAAGTGGTGATAGTTCCGGATGAAGCAACGACGAGGGTTACTGGTTGGGGACTCGAGAAGTTGGATCACACTGTCCAGGGATTCGATCAGATGGGTTTGCTTGATCATCACGTATTTGGTGACGACAAAGAAGTGGTAGAACATCAGGGCCACAGCTGAAAGGGTCATAAAATGTCAAGTGTTAAAGGGCAAGTGTCAAAGATCAAGTGTCAAAGGTCAAGTGCTAAACTTTAATAAACTATCAAACTTACTATAGATACAATACCAAGTGAGAACTGGAAGGTAGATCCACATTTTGAAATGATGGACAAAGTCATGGAAAGGAGAATGCAGGAAATTCCAAAGGAAGAACAGATAACCGACAAGTTGGGAGGAAGTTCCAAGAACCAGAAGAGCCTGTTTGGATTTGCGACGAAATTCGTACAACTTCTCGGAATTTTGACGATTCCAAACTTGTAAATTAGATCAAAACTAAAGCTTTGTAAACAAATTTACGATTTTACCTTTTCCATTAACCACCAAATTTTCTGCCCCATTCACAAAGTACATACAGTACCGATCATCCAGCCAAGTAGAGCACAGAAAAGTGAGTCCAATCAGTCCAATGCCACTCGAGACCGTCAGAACCAACAAATCGCCCTGTTGCCAGAATTTGGGCGAATACATTCTGTGAGTGAATAGTTCCGGCATTGGTTCCCCTTCATAATCATATCCATGTTGATACATAATCCAAATTGTGTCCACAAAGAGAAACAACCAAACACACACAGGAAGGATGAAGAAATGACGAAGTTTGTGATCTGATTGAGCACGAACTTTACGGTAGGACTTGAGATTTTCCAATGTGACACTCGGTGGGGCATCGTGGATTGGGTCAAAGGCATATAGACACACTTTGACATGGGCCACAATGAACCAACTTAAGAAGTAAAATGGCTTCGACAGCAGAGAAAGTCTGATTTTGGGTGCCATTGTGAAACTTACTATTCACAAAGTACGTACCGTAGATTTGTAATATGTAACAACTTTTGTTGTACTGTTGTATGTCAAGAGCAAAAAAGTAAAGATTTACATTTTGTGATCTTGACTTTGAGACTTTGAGACTGTCAGTCGAATGAATAAAACGAAAAGTTTCAAGATTCATTTTATAATCTACAGATTGTCACACATTTTGACCGAATAAAAAAGTTTACTTGATACTATTGATTTTGAAATTATAAAGTTGTTAAATTATTATTTTTAGTAATCCCAAGAAGTAACTTTAATATTTTCTCCTTAATCTAATTAAAAACTCATAATAAAATACGTGACAAATAATAAAATAATAATAAGATCATTTGACAGCAAACTTAAATGGAATTGTGGAAAGAAACTTTTAATAATGTTGAATTGAGTTGAACGAACGAAAGAATCCATTATGGACAAGACTATTTATTTCTGTTTAGTCACAATTTTAGTTAACAAATAATTGTCAATAGAATTAAAATGAATTCAAAAGTGATCAATTGAACTAAAATAGATTTCATGCGTTCGCAAATTGGCACATTTTCTCATTAACGGAATCGAAATGAAGTGAAATTAAAAATCTGCACAAACAATTGAGGTGGAACTGATACAAATTGACAATGACAATGTGAACAGAATGAATTTAGTTGATCAAAACATTTGTGATTCACAACAAATCGGTCAACACCTCGACATAATCTTTCGGGTGACCGTGTTGAGCTCCGTTCGAGGACGAGCTTGAGTTTCGTGCAAAGTGCATTCGTTGTATGTGACAAATTGTGTTGTGTAGTACTGTACTGGCATAGTGACATTTTGGCCATTTACATCGATACGGTTTGATACCTGAGTGGATTCGTTGATGTGTCTTCAGATAACACAAATTGTTTGTTCTATAGTTACAATGTTCACAGTGCAAATTTTGTGCCGGTTTGTGAACAAGAATTACATGCCGTGTGTAATGAATTTGCACTTTAACTTTGCATTCTGCTGTGAATGTGCATTGAGGGAATGAACACCGAAAGTGACCCAATTTATGATATAGATTCGTGTGACCGGATAATAGTTTATATGCAGTGTAATGTTTAGGACATTTTCCACAGAGCCATTTGGTGATGGTGGGCTGATGAATGTTCTTGATGTGATCACCTAGAATATTACTAAAACAAATGATCAATAAGTTCAGTATATTGAGTAGCAAGTAAACTCACCTGTTATCGAATGCTTGACCACAATCCTTGACTGCACATCGAAATGGACCAATCGAATGTGCTCGCTTCATGTGATCGTTTAGTTGGTTTTGGGGAAAGGTTCTCGGACAATTGGGACATTGAAGACTGAGAGTGATGATTTGCTTGTCGTGTGTACTCAAATTGTGAGGTGGTGTCGATTGCTTAGTGGATGACTGGGAAGAACCTTCCTTTGGGTTGTGATTGTTCACTTCGGTTGGTTGTTGATCATGAGTTTGTTTGGGTGTTGAAATGTTCACTGACTGTCTGGTGACACTCGAATGTTCATTATTGAGTTGAGTTGTGTCCAGCCTAAGTTTCTTTACAGGTCGAAATGATTCATCGTTTTCTTGGTCATCTTCGATCCACAGGACACTGTCATCATCGATGATATCATCATCATCATTTTCATCTTCTTGGTCAATCTCAATTCCATTTTGACAATCATCACATTCACAAATCTTTTCATTGTTTAAGTTGTTCGATTGTTCATTGACGATTGATGAAGACAGAGATGATGATGGTGGATGTTGTACTTGAACTGTTTCCATTGGCTTATTTGCAGTTCTTGCAAACTTAGACCTTAGTTTGAGTGGTAATTGGCAAGATTCACGGTTATTATACAAAATGCTTTGAGCATTGGTGGTGGACACTGGTGGGGATGGAACTTGAGACGTGAAGGATGACTGACAAGTAGAACTTGGATTGATGGAAATTTGGTGAGAATAGTCAATATTGGCATGTTGAGGGTTGAGGATATAAGACAAAGGTGGATTGAGTGATGAGGTGAAAGAACTGGATGGTAAGGGAATGAGATTGGCTGATTTTTCGACCAAACTTGAATTCATCCCTTGTCCACAGTCACCAAAATCACCAGATTGTTTCCGTTCCAAGAGAGAAGACTGACGAGTGAGTTGTGGATCGACGGAAATTAGTTTGTATTGTTGTTCATGAGATGAAATTGGATTGAAATAAGTGTTTCTTAAATGAGTAACATTTAGTGGAATGAAAGTGTCCGATTGATTGTGATGCGACAATGCAAAGTGAGCTGGTCCACTGCTCGTGTGCACTTCAGTGAGTCTACTTTGATCGCATGGGAAGAAATGCTTCAAGTCACTCAGTGCTTGGTCATAGACACGGTCAACCATTTTATCAATTTTACGATGCATTTTCTGTTTGGTTCTGCTTTTGCACATTTCAAAGTGCTGCGAAAATGCGGAATTAGACAGTGGACAGAACATGGTGGCCTGAGAGAGTGGGTACTGTGAGCAGCAAGAGAAACAAAGACAAAGAGAAAATAAATCAAAAGTCAAACTCACTTTACTGAATCTGATTGTGTAACGACAGATCTACGTATGTTACACTACACAGAGAGTCACTGGCACTGTGAGTACAAAAGATCGATACAAACAAGTGTGTTCTAATTGATTTTGATATTATAAAGTTGTCAAGTTTTATTTTATTATCTTAATATTCACACAAAAGTAACATTTTTGCTTTAAAATACGTGACAAAAAAATCATTTGACAACAACCGTAAATGGAAATGTGGAAAGAAAACTTTTAATGTTGCGTTGAACGTACGAATGAGCGAATTGAGTGAAAAGTTAGTGAAAACTATAATTGACAACTGAAACGAAGGTGATCCCAACATTGAGATTCACAACAAATGAGTCGCCGCCTCGACATAGTCTTTCGGGTCACCGAGTTGTGCCCCGTTCGAGAACAAATTTGGGTTTCGTTTTGCAAAGTGCATTCGTTCAATGTGACCAATAGTGCCATATATTCTTCTAGAGGCACCCAGGCCATTTACATCGATACGGTTTAATGTCAGAATGAGCTCGTTGAGAATGTGTCTTCCGACTGTCTTCAAAATCGAGTGTCAACGAGATCAAAGTGACCAACCAGTGGTAAAGTATACAAACAACTTTTCTTAGGCAATCAGACGAAATATTCGCGTACGATACGGTCAAATGCGTGATTTCAGGAAGAGCGTTCACTAGTACGGGGTTTAGAACAGCCATTCGGAGGGGAACCAAATTGTACTTGAGCTGTTTGAGTGTTTTCAGTCGTGCAATCGATGAGCCATCATCATCGTCCCGTCGAACGTGCTGAAGCATGTCATGAAAGTGTAACTTGTGCTCTCGAAGTAAATTCAACAACGATTCATTTTGATTGTCACCAAGGACCAGAGTAATACGTCCATCCAGCTCGGACTGTTGTACCACTCGCCAGCGGACACACACCTGTCTAGACACGTAGATTTGATTGTACATGGAGAGACTCTTCAGGATGTTTCGGAGAGGCAGATCTGGAAGTGCTGAGATGGTCGTTTGGGACATTTTGAGGGTCACGAGATTGTTGAGACAAATAGTGACAAAATCAGACAGGTCTGCAGAGCGACGACGACACGACTGTCTGTGCCAGCTGACACTTTCACTACTTTACTACTGTACAACAAAACAAAGCACCGCCCATAGAAGGCGTAACTTTTATTTTACTTAGTAGATTGTACAGAAGTTGGAGATTGATAGGTAAAAATAGATAAAGTTGAGTTTTCAAATTACTAATACAAAAAGTGCATGTGACATGTCAAGTAGATAAGAATAGGCGATGAGTGTTTTCTGAGTGTGCTACGTGCACATATTGGCTTTTTGTTGTCTTGTTCCTGTGAACATTTTCTCTCTCGTTTTGTGATTAGTTTGTCCACTCAAACTCCAAACACGAACTCCAAAGCAAGATGGGACATATTCTGACGAAGCTATTCAACCGAACCAAGCCAAAGAACATCAACTCACTGCCCAACGAAGTGTTGCGTACAATTTTGGCCAATTTGGAGGTGCAACAGCTGATTGGCAGCTGTCGAGCTGTCTGCTGGAGATGGCTTGTGCTGGCCGAGGACATTTGTCGAACGAAAAGATCACTGATGATTGTACGAAAAGGTAATAAACTTGCCAACATTTGCCATTTAAATGAACGATTTCATGGTTTGGTTGATTGGAACGCGAACTGTGCCATTCTCAAACTGAAGCTAAATAGATATTACGAAATTGAAATTTCCGATGATTTGTCAACTTTTCTGGTCAAACTGTTCCCTCGTGTGGAGAATCTTCTGTTTGACGAATATCTCGCCCGCACCAGTGGCACTGCACAAAGCGTGCTATCACTACTCAGTGGCCAGTGGCGATCGACCATCATCACTTTACGCCTGTCTGACTTTTATGTCTGCCCTGAATCTCTCCGTGGCCCGCTGTCTGATCATCTCGACCGCTTGACCGCTCTCAAGCGACTGGGCTTCGATTGTTCTGATTTGGTTAAGCAGACTACTTTGGCCCGACTGGAGCATCACTCATTTGTCATTGAAAATGTAGACAAAATTGTGCCGCATCTAGGAACAGGTTGCACCAGTTTGTACTTGAATGGCATTGTAGGACACGGCCACATGACTCAATGGCTCAAACTCAACGCTCCACAACTGAAAAGTCTCACCCACTTGAGATTGATCACAAAAGAACCTCAAGTGCTGTCATTTATTTGTGCCAACTGTGTCACACTTCAAAGTTTGAACATTAGATTCAATTTACAGGTAAAAGTGACTAATTCACTCATTTACTATTTTATTAATAGATTTTCAATGCTGAAATGATCGCTGGGCTTGCTCGACTCTCCAATCTGTCTCAACTTTCAATCAACTTCATCAAGATCAATTTACCCACACTACTGTCTCAATCAAACAATTTAGCAACTATCACTTCGGTACGAGTGCTTTCGATCAAGTCCTTTGACGTTCAAAATTTTGGACAACCATTTGATGGAGACCTATTTTGTCGTGTTTTGTCCAGAATTTGTCCCAACCTCCGTCAACTCACCATTCAACTTCGAGAGTCACTTGTATCACTGTTCAGAAAATTTGCATAGGGAATATCCCTAAAGTTTGCGTCACTTAGGAAATAGTCCTATCCATATGTTCGATAGGAAATAGTCCTATTGAACATATAATAGGAATATTTCCTATTCGTTTGGGACTGGCTATTCGGCCAGCTTACTTAGGAAATAGTCCTATGTTGCTTACTTATGATATATCCCTACACTTTTTGCTGTACTATTCCTCCCATATACTAGTATAAAGCACAAATAATTATGAATATTAAAAATATTATTTATAATTGAATCATGAACAATTACAAAATATGAATATACAAAAGATGTGATCTTTTCAGATCCTTCATGAATGACTTCTTCTTCGTTGCCCGATTCCTCCTCTCCAACTTCGCTCAGGTCTTCATCTTCAGAGTCCGATCTATCCTTCTGTTCTGGGAGATTCCAATTCTTCTGGTAGCAAAGTTGCCGATAGATTTCGATTTTCTGGTACCTTTCAGTGGACCACAACGGAGTGAAAGCCATATGCCCATTGGTAGTGGCCAGGTCCTCATCGAATCATTGGGGTAAACATTTCCAAAATGCTGTACGAGATATGAGTCGTAAGATTCGCCAGTTGTTTCAAAATTGCAATTTTATGATAAGAACGTCCTAAATAAATAAAATAATATGTAAGACAACACAGATTATAACTCAGGATATTACATTAATTACCTTAAACTGCGGTTGCCTAAGCTTGTTTTGGGAAATTTTCACGCGAAGGGATATTAATAAAGTTGACTCGTAGTGTTGAATATTTTCGGATTAATTGGACATTTGGGCTAAAATAGACACTGCCATGGCACAAAGATAAATCTCACTCAACACATAATAAATTGTGATTTCGAATAAGAATTATCAAATCAGAAATTGATCAATTGAAACGAAGAAACTAGAGACGAAATATCACCAAGTTATGCAGGCAGCAGCAGTAAGGCAACGGACAAAACGCGCTGTTTACTAACTGCCAAACACACAACACAACACAAAGCACACACACACTCAACAGCAGACGTTGTGTGTGTCGTCATCGTGCGCATGCGCAGTTCACTCCAAATTCAAATTTTATTTCGATTGTCACAATCGATGGTATGTCACATCTTCAATTTATTTTATTTTTACAAAATCAGTAAATCACTACAATTAATTGTTTTATTTATTAATTGCTAATTAATTTAGGGGAAAATTCATTTGACATCCTCTACTATTTAGTTCGCTGGATTGGTGAAAAAATTGACAGTGAATGATATTGTAATTTCTCTTTATATGTAATATTTGCATTCATTATAATTAACAACACCTCGTGACAATATCCCAATAGACTTTTGCCTCCACAATGATCGGTCCTTGTGTTACTTACTCATTCCTTTTCGGACCTTCTCCGTGAACTCCGCCAAACTTAGGACTATTTCCTAAGTTACACTTGTAGGCTAACTTTCTTGAACCAACTATAGGAAATAAACCTATTGAAAAAATCTAGGACTATTTCCTATGGTACACATGTGAGTTAACTTGCTGGCACTGACCATAGGAAATATTCCTATTGAAAAAAATCTAGGACTATTTCCTATGTTTGGTCTAAACTTAGGACTATTTCCTAAGTTACACTTGTAGGCTAACTTTCTTGAACCAACTATAGGAAATAAACCTATTGAAAAAATCTAGGACTATTTCCTAAGTTTGATCTAAACTTAGGACTATTTCCTATGGTACACATGTGAGTTAACTTGCTGGCACTGACCATAGGAAATATTCCTATTGAAAAAAATCTAGGACTATTTCCTATGTTTGGTCTAAACTTAGGACTATTTCCTACAGTACACAAATAAGTGAACTTTCCTGCACCAACTGTAGGGAATATTCCTATTGAAGTAACTTTAGGAGTATTTCTTAAGTTTAGACCAAATATAGGACAGTTTCTTATTGAAGAGCCAATTTCCTGTACAGTGATGCAATGGAATTGTGCCGCATTTGAATCGATTCGTGCATTTGCGCAAACACAAAATTGTTCCTTATTAATTTCAATCTATTTTATCTCGAGGTATCTAAGTCGTAAATCCTCTTATTTGTTTCTGTTGTGCTTTGTTTACTATTAAACCTACCAAACCACCAATTTACTATTAAATTCAAAATATGCGACCAAAATAATCTAATCAATGGCCGAAAAACACACGAAATGGTACAACCTGGCTACAGTGGTGAATTGCATCACACTGCCACCCAACCCAAGGATTGACTAATTGTGTGGGCGGTTTAGAGAATGATTAATTGCACATTCTCCCCTTACTTCATTACACGTACATTTTGTTTGTGTGTGTTGAGAAGTTTGGTTTAGGTTTTAGGTAAAATTGGTAGTGGGATTCTGTGTGTATGTGTGTGTGTGCTTTGTTGCTTAAACACTTGAGCAATTGAACAATTAACTCAATTGATTTTCAATTTGCCGTGTTCGCATAGTGTGCTCTAACAAAGTGATCAGTCACACAACCCAACCAGATCCCGTTAAGTGAAGTTGTGTGTGTTGAGAACATTTCTTTTGCTTCGACTTTGTTTGGTGTTTTCTCTTACCGTGCCCACTCAGTCCATCATGAGCTGTCCACTGTCCCATCCCGCATTTGCGCATCACTTTGAAATGTGCAAAAGTAAAATCAAACACGAAATGCACCTCAAAGTAGATAACATCGTTGACCGTGCCAATGACCAGGCACTGACTGACTTGCAGCATTTCTTCACATTCGATCAAAGTGGACTCACTGAAGTAGATCACACGAGCATTGGACCATCTCACTTTGCATTGTCGCATCAATCGGACACTTTCATGCCACGAAATGTCACTGATTTGGCTAACATTTTGCTCAACCCAACTTTGTCTCATCTGAATCCAAAACTTATTACCATGAATTTCAAATCTCAACTGCAAACCAACGATCGTTGCTTTGAAGCAATTACCAGCAATAAACGTCCACTCGACAGGCTTCATCCACATTTCCAGTTCAACCCTCTCAATTTAAATTTCCTTGCCCAATACTCGAGTCACTTTGTCCAATGAACGTAACTTTGAATCTGCACAATTACCAATTACTAAACATAGGATTGAGATTGAAAATGAACCAATGGAAACAGTTCAAGCACAACATCCACCATCATCATCACTGTCTTCAATCGTCAATGAACAATCGAACAAAATTTTGAATGAAGAAGAAATTTGTGAATGTGAAGATTGTGTCAATGGAATTGAGATTGACCAAGAAGACAAGGAAGATGATGATGAAAGTGTTCAGTGGATTGATGACAACCATGGAAATGAAAAATCATTTCCACCTGTGATGAGACCAATGTGAGTAGCATGAACATTTACATTTACACATGTACTCACAACAAATGGGTCAAAACCTCGACATAGTCTTTCGGTTGACCGAGTTGTGGAACTCGATTTGGAGACGAACTTGAGTTGTGTGCAAAATGCATTCGTTCAATGTGACTTATTGTGTTACTTAGTTGAGTACCGGCATAGCCACACTCGGGCCATATACATCGGTACGGTTTGATGCTCAAATGGGTGAGTCTGTGTCTCTTCAGATTGCTGGAATAGTGTGTTTGATAGTGACAATGTTCACAATGCAGCTGCAACAACGGTGTCGGTCTGTGGTGACATTTGTAATGATTTAGCACTTTCTTTCTGTATGCTCCGGTGAATGCACATGAGGGAAAAGCACACCTAAAGTTACCGAGTTGATGAATTCGATAGTTATGGTTGGATAAAAGTGGATATGCGGAGAAATGTCTTGTACATTTGCCACAGTGCCATTGGGTGGTGTGCTGGTGACAATTCTTAAGGTGATCACCAAGAGCAGGCATAAAACGAATGATCATTTTTGTGTTTAGGGAATAAAGAAAGTAGACTCACTTGCTGTTGAATGATTGGACACAATTCTTGATTGCACATTGATATCGATCAATCGAGTGTTCATCCAACATGTGTTGATGCAGTTTGTCTTTGGCAAACGTTCTAGGACAATTGGGACATTGACGACTGAGAGTGATGATTTGCTTGTTGTGGGTACTCGAATTGTGTGGTGGTGGTGGTTGGCTAGTGGATGACTGGGAAGAACCTTCTTTTCGGTTAGGATTGTTAACTTCGGTTGATGGTGGTTCATGAGTTTGATTAGATGTTGAAATTATTACTGACTGTTTGGTGAAATTTGATTGTTCATTGTTAGGTTGAATTAAGTCTTGTTGTTGTTTCTTCACAGGTAAAGATGATACTTCATCTTCTTGGTCAATCCATTTGACACTGTCATCATCATCTTCGTCTTCTTGGTCAATATCAATTCCATTTTGACATTCATCACATTCACAAATTTCTTTATCATTCAAATTGTTGTTCGATTGTTCATTGACTTTTGATGAAAACAGAGATGATGGTGGTGGATGTTGTGCTTGAACTGTTTCCATTGGTTCATTTGCAGTTGCCTCATTCTCATGTTGAATTGGCATTGCACGAGGTTCGTGACTGGTGACTTTATTGAGCAAAGATATTTGAGTATTGATGATGGACAATAATGGGGATAAAACTGGAGATTCGGAGAAAGAGTGACGAGTGGGACAAGGTTTGAAGGGAATTGGTCCGTCATGTTGTTGATTAAGATGAGATAAAGTTGAATTGTAAGAAATGTTAGTCAAATGAGTAACATTTTGTGTAATGAAAGTGTCCAAATAATTTTGATGTGGCAATGCAAAGTGAGATGGTCCACTGCTCGTGTGCACTCTCGGTGCTGTGAGTCCACTTTGATCGAATGCAAAGAAATGCTGCAGTGTCTGGTCATAGGCACCATCAACCATGTTGTCCACTTTGAGATGCATTTCGTGTTTGATTCTACTTTTACAATTATCAAAGTGATGTACAAATGGGCGATTATACTGTGGGCTGCTCATGATGAACACTGAATGGGCACTGAATGAAAGCAGCGGAAGGAAACGAACAAAGTAAAGAAGCAATAGAAATGTTCTCAAGTGCAACCTCACTAAACCTGATCTGGTTGGGTTGTGTGACTGTGTCTTTGTTTGAGCACAATGTGAACACAACAAATCGACTCACAAATTGATTGCTCAATTACAAGTTCCTAAGCAACCAAATACACCAACAAACGAATCGCGTTCAAAAGGTTAACTTAAAAACTAAAGAATAAAACAAACAGAATACACCAACTAGCACACTGTGCGTCATGTGATCACCAAACGCCATCAAACACTAGTTTGCGTGATCGAGTTGCACAGTTTGAGAGTTTCATTCACGAATTGAGCAATATATTATCGATTCGAGTCAAGTGACTTCCTTACTCTCCTTCTACGAATTACTTAAAACTCTATCTCAACAGCACAGTAAAATCGACACAGTCAAATGCACAGTTGAATTTCATTGCATGGAAGCTATGAGTGAGTAGATTTTGAAGATTGTTTTGTTGTATTTACTTTTACAAATACAATTGAGGTACAATTAAGTTGACAATGATAGTGAGCGGAATAACACAGTTTACACTGTTGATCACAACATATGTTGTGCCTTACAACAAATCGGTCAACACCTCGACATAATCTTTCGGGTTACGGAGTGCATTCGAGGTCAAACTAAGCTTTCGTGCAAAGTACATTCGTTGAATGTGAAGAATTGTGTTCTGCTGTACCGTAGCGGCATAGTCACACTCGGGCCATGTACATCGATATGGTTTGATGCCTGAATGGGTTCGTTGGTGTTTCTTCAGATTGTAGGAATCGGCTGCTTTGTAGCTACAATTTTCACAGTGCAATTGGGATTTTTTCCTATGCTTTTGTGTGTAATGAATGCGCACTTTAACGTGACAGTCTGCTGTGAATGAACAGCGAGGGAATGCACACTGAAATTGACCTAACTGGTGATATAGAAGATTGTGATTGGACAATAGATGATAGGTGGAAAAATGCTTAGAACATTTGTCACAGTGCCATTGGGCGGTGTGATGGTGAACAAAACTAATGTGCTCACTAAGAATAAACCTAAATCAAAATGAAAATCAATTAGTTCATGATATAATGATAGTAGTGAACACTAACTTGTAATCAAATGATTGTCGACAGTCTTTCACTAGACATCGATACTGATCAATCGAATGTGCTCTCTTCATGTGATCGTTGAGTTTGTCTTTGGGAAACGATTTCGGACAGTTTGGACATTTACGACTGAGAGTGATGATTTGCTTGTCGTGTGTACTCGAATTGTGAGATGGTGCTGGTTGGTTAGACTGGGAAAAACCTTCTTCTGGGTTGTGATTGTTCACTTTGGTTCGTTTGGTTTGATGGGTTTTGTTGTGTTTTGCATTTTTCGCTGACTGTTTGGTTACTCGTGATTGTTTCTTTTTTGGTTCAGTTGTTGGTTTCTTGTCTTCCAGTCTTGATTTCTTTACAGATGGACTCGATTCTTGTTCTTCGATTTGGTCTCCATAAGCAGAATCTTCTTCAGTTGCGTCATCGTCACTTGTGTAGTGAAAGTTGTGAGACAGTTGATAAGGTTGTTCTTGTTGATCTATTTCTGTGTTTTATAGATATTGATCAGTTGAAGTCGATGGAACCAAAGACCGAGGAAACAAAGATGAATTGATTGAAGCATCTTTCTGTTGTGGTTCCAATTGAACATTAACAAAATCATCAATCTCGTCCAAGTTAGGAGTTTCAAGAAGACGGGTTGAATTGGTTTGACAACTAGCATCGACTGAATAAACATTTTTCAAAAATGTTGAGTGATGAGAAGTTTGAGTATTCACGACCACTTCTTCATCATAACCATCCTCATTAACCGGTTCATCAGTTCCATGTTCATGTTCAATGGACAATGGTGGGGATGGAACTGGAGACGGTTGAGACGACTGATGTTCAATGGAAGGTGGATCGAATGTAAAGAAATGCTGCAAGTCAGTCAGTGCCTTGTCATAGACACGATCAACCATACTGTCCACATTGAGATACATTTCGTGTTTGACTATGGTTTTGGACATGAACAAGTGATTCTAAAAGTCGGTATGGGACAGTGGACTGTTCATGATGAACTGGAGGAATGACGGTGAGAGCAGCAAGAGAAACAAAGTCAGAATAAAATTCTTTAAAGTCAAACTCACTTCACTGAGTCTGGTTGTGTTGTGACAGTCAACTTTATTACCGTCACTGTCACAGTGAGCTGTTGCGTGGCCCGAGGCTGATGTTTTCGCGCTCTTTGGATGGTTGACTGCACACGAGAGCACATGCGCGGACCGAGACTGTTTCGAGCTGGGCCTGCTACTGGGGCCTGGACAATCACTCACTGCCCGACCGTCGTCCTGTCCTGATCGCTCTCTTCTCAACACAAGTCAAGCTATTTCCTACTAGTCTATGTCTGTGTTAGCTTATTGTACATCGATGTACATATTCTGTAGATTATTCTGATCACCAAAACCCCCAAAATCCCATCTCTCATCTATAAATAAACCCATCACCTTTCGACCAAATTTCCCGAGTAGCAGTAGTTAGTTGCATACTTTCAAGTCCTCCCAAATCTGAGTTGGACGTTCATCGTATGTGTGGTCTCGCTGTACTGGGTAAGTCGTTGGATATCGTTTGGTTGCGCGCGTTTATTGCAGAGTCCTTTTTGGTGTACGGTTCTTGGGACAATAATCCACGAGCGTGGGCTATTTTCGGTTCTGTGTGTGGTGAGTCAATTACGATCCAAAAACACAACGCATAAGTGGTACTTTCATTCGATTCTAGTTCGCTAGATCGTCTCGTTATAGTCTGTTCCTTCCGAGAAGATTTCTTTGGTCGCTATCGTGTTGCTGATCTGTTCCTGGGGTCATTCGTAATGGACGTTTGATTTCACCACGTCACAGAGCACAACAAATCGACACAAACAAGCAAGTAAAACGCACACTGAAGTGTACTAATTGATTTATCATGGCAACCAAACATGTCTGTGCACACCAACCCATGGAATCCCGTTCAAAAGCTAACCAAAAACTCAAACGCCAGCACACACCAAACAAGTTTGCGTGTTTGAGTTTCACAGTTGGAGAGTTGCATTCACGAATTGAGCAATATATTATTGATTCGAGTCACTTACTCTTTTTTCTATTCTTTACTAGCGGGCTCTGCGGGGGCTAAATTTGAAATTTGAACTTATAAAGTGTAATAAGTAAGACCAAGGATTATATCCGAATCACTGAAATTCAAAAGAGTTGATTATATTAAATGGTATTATTGCACAATAGATGATTTGATGATATATGTGCTGTTTGTGAAAAGATCCAGTTGGACAGTTGGATAAAGTTAAACAATTCGTTTAAAATACAAAAGTGTCTCCAGTGGAACAGCCAAAGTCAAATGCGCTGGCCCGCTAAAATTCTGTCCAACATGATCGATCCAGTTTCCGACCGGCAGGTACACTTTGCGATATCGTTTCCCAGCACTGACAACCGGGGCCACAAGAATGTCATCACCCAGCATAAATTGGTCATTGATTCGATATGTGTTCGGATCATCTGGTGCCACGTACCACATGGGACGAATGATTGGACTGCCATCAGTCACTCGCTTCTTGGCCAACTCGATCATTGTCGGCACAAATTGACTGTGCAGTTGGACATATCTTTTGGTGAGCTCCAAAGTTTTCTCACTGAAATCCCAAGGATTTTTGCCAAATGCCATGCTTGGCATCAGGGCGGATGCTTGAACAGTTCGAATGAAGATTTCCTCTGTTATGTCGCCGTTTGCATTACTGCCAATTGTAACAGTAAAATATGAATAGCCAGCAATGGAAACTGACAGTGCCCGAGGTATTATTGACTGGAGGAAGGCTTGGTAACTGGTTGAATACATGTTCAAATAGAGAAACATTGGTAGGTGCTGAGTGCGGTAAGCAAACCAACTTGATACACTTGCAACTGTAGCGTTGTACACTGTTTTGATGTACTGGCTGAAGTATTCGTTAGGGTCAAAACCGATCCTAGGATTTATATAACTGGAGATTACAAAACAATCGGCATTTGTTTCAGAATAAAGCTTTTTATATTTTGTGGAAAACCACTCGAAAACTATAAAGTCATCTTTTGTTATTTTTATATAATTATTGGTCCACTTTATGGTTGTTTTAGCGATTGATGAATTTCTAATCATTGTCATAAATGCATGCACTTGAAGGCATACTTTGATTTCTTGTTTATGTAGATTTTCAATCATTTCATTTGCGTTTGGAAATCTGTCCAAATCAAACCCAATTTCATCCTCATCCTTTTTCCATATAGAGTTGACAACAAATGTTGAGTTGAAAAATTCATGTTGCTTCACTTTGTTTGCTAGACCAAGTGTTAGTGATTGATTCCAGCCCGTGTACCAGATGGTCTCTTTAAATAATCTCTCGGCAGGAATTGACGTTGGCTTGCGAATGCGTCCTGAGTGGTGCACAGCAAAATCGGCAACAGTTCGAATGTTGGAAGAAGTATACAAGCGGACTCTTAATTCGGATGAAAGGACGAAACATATGATTGGATCGTTGTTAGCTGTACTTCGAAACATTTCATAAGGCGTTTCGCTATCCAACAGCAATGCAAATCCATCCGAATTAATGTGCAGATTTTCAAGAATGGAATATCTTTCTCCTGCCCAATGTAGAAGCTTTACCTCATGAGAATGCGGAAAGGGAATCGCTTCTCGAGAATCTATTGGCCATTTAGATTTGTCCCTTTGATAAGCGTTATACCTGTGTAAAAGAGAATGTAAGTGTGTTCAAATTAAAAGCAATAAGTAAATTAAAAGGGAAATTTGGCGACAATACTGAACACTGATCCTACTGCGACTTTACCCTACATTACCAAAGTTTTGGTTTGAGGACAATTTGTAAAAACAATTTTGGGTATGTGGATAGTTGGGACACTTTACAGGAAAAATTACTCTATTCATATCACAACGCTATCATTGATGTACATTACCAACTAGCATTGTTGAATCCATAGTGAAGACACATTTGAAGCAAAGCGGAATTGAACTCAAATAAATATTCGGTAACATTTTGGTTTAGTTGGAAAATGGAAAATTCCATATTGAACAAATATTGATTGTTTGACTGATTCATTGTAAAATTTCTTGTTGTAGAATTGACTCTATGCGAACTTTTGACTTGAAAATATGTCATCGACAATTTTACTTGTGGCTCATTCTCTCGATGAACATTGGGAATGTAGAATGTTTGACCATTTTCGAGTACAAATTCGCCTGTGCTCGTGAGTGTTTGATTCAAAAGATTAGAGCTTGCGGAACAGATTGGAACGAGAAAACAAAATAATGCGACAAAAAAGTGCTGCATGAATTAAGAAGGACATTTTTATTACACAACCCTCAGCACACAAGTGTTGACATGTGTGAGTTGAGAATGTGTCGTATAAATGCGCATTTGGGTTTGGGTTTTTGCAATGTGACTAAAACATAGTGATAATCACTTATCATAACTTCACTTCACTTCGTCTAATCGTATCTGTATTTAGTAAACACTGTTTACTGATTCACATGACATGACAACACCAAAACAAAACTCGACAAAGAGTGTCTTTTATATGCATTTACAGCAACGACAAGTATTTGGATATTGGTTAAAAGCAGCTACCTTGGAGGGGTTGGGTGCCCCAGTTGGGATTGGGCGATTAGGGCAACGAGTTTCTCTACCTGAAACAAAAATATGGCCAATAGAATAAAGGAAGGGCATGCATGATATAACCATAAACATGTAGAAATGATACATCCAACATTGATCTGTTTATTAAATATTTATTTTATTAAATCTTTGTCTATTAGCTGATGAAGTGCATTTCGAAAAGAGGCTTTTGAAGATGTTGAGATTTTTGAAACATCTAATCCAACTAACTCACTCAGTCAGTGATAATTGTCAAGTGTTGTCAACAACAATGCAATCAACAAAACTAATTCACTCATAGTTTCCTTGCAATCAGAATCACCAACACATTTAACTGTATCGATTTTACTGTGCAGTTGAGTCTGCACAACAACTATCAATTTCACCAGTTGGGTCAATTTCAATGTTCATTTGCCGGTTGTGCATTTGTAGAGCAGTATAGAGCCAAAGTGTACGTACATTACAGACAACACAAACCCGTCATGGTATGTCAATTTTGTGACTATCGAACCAGGAACTCGACCCGTCTCAAGACACACGAGCGAGCCCATCTCGGCATCGAACCATATCGATGCAAGTGGCTCAACTGTCACTTCACCAGTGCCTCCCGAGACAACACACTGGCACACATAAAAAAAGTTCACTTTCGCTTAAAGGCAAATCACAAAGACAACCAAGCTAAACCCAAAGATTATCTCGAGATTTGTTATAGTTAGGCAAATGCTCGTGGTTGTTTATTTTGTTTGTGTATTGCTTAGTAGACAATTTAATATAAAATTCAATCTACTTACCCCTAAAAAAATACAATGTTTACGTTTCTCCGTTATACTTTCACCGGTGAAATCGTCCTTTTAATCGATTCGTTCGTCACCGTCACTGTCGTAGTGCAATGGAAAGACAGACTGACAGACTGACAGACTGACAGACTTACAGACAAACACACATAAACTATTGGCGGTAAAGACTGTGAGTCGACTGATCAGCTGTAACTTTGTATTGACTTTAGGGCGAACGCGATCATCTATCTACTTACCCCTAAAAAAATAGAGTGTTTTCTCTGTCCGTTATACTTTCACCGGTGAAACCGTCCTTTTAATCGAATCGTTCATCACCGTCACTGTCGTAGTGCAATGGACAGACAGAGTGACAGACAAACACACATAGACTATTGGCGGCATTGACGGTAGTGAGTCGACTGATCAGCTGTAACTTTGTATTGACTTTAGGGCGAACGCGATCAATCTATCTACTTACCCCTAAAAAAATAGAGTGTTTTCTCTGTCCGTTATACTTTCACCGGTGAAACCGTCCTATTAATCGAATCGTTCATCACCGTCACTGTCGTAGTGCAATGGACAGACAGACTTACAGACAAACACACATAAACTATTGGCGGTAAAGACTGTGAGTCGACTGATCAGCTGTAACTTTGTATTGACTTTAGGGCGAACGCGATCAATCTACTTACCCCTAAAAAAATAGAAGGTTTTCTCCGTCCGTTATACTTTCACCGGTGAAATCGTCCTTTTAATCGATTCGTTCGTCACCGTCACTGTCGTAGTGCAATGGACAGACAGAGTGACAGACAAACACACATAGACTATTGGCGGCATTGACGGTAGTGAGTCGACTGATCAGCTGTAACTTTGTATTGACTTTAGGGCGAACGCGATCAATCTACTTACCCCTAAAAAAATAGAAGGTTTTCTCCGTCCGTTATACTTTCACCGGTGAAATCGTCCTTTTAATCGATTCGTTCGTCACCGTCACTGTCGTAGTGCAATGGACAGACAGACAGACAGACAAACACACACAGACTATTGGCGGCAATGACTGTGAGTCGACTGATCAGTTGTGACTTTGTATTGACTTTAGGGCGAACGCGATCAATCTACTTACCCCTAAAAATCTACTTACCCCTAAAAAAATAGAAGGTTTTCTCCGTCCGTTATACTTTCACCGGTGAAATCGTCCTTTTAATCGATTCGTTCGTCACCGTCACTGTCGTAGTGCAATGGACAGACAGACTGACAGACAAACACACTTGGCCAGAAGAAGTCACCGACAAGGCTGGACCAGTCGCCTCTCAGTGGGCCTGTCCTCGCTGTAAGGTGGTTTCAAGTCGTGTCTTACTGACCACGATTTTTCCGCCTTTGAGTTTGACTGTCGACTCGAAGAACCCTACGCTGCGCATCATTAGACGACCGCCATCAGCACCAGTGGTGAAACTGGAGCTATGGCAATTGCGTGGCTTCCGCCTTATGTACCTGAGCTGCGGCGCAGCACAGTGGCGGTGGTAAATGGGCGGACAAACGAGTGAGGCGCCAAGAGACCATCTTTGAGCGGCCAGCTCAAGCGATTCAAGCTCAGAGTCCGGCCGGACACTCAACTGGCGATTGTGCAAGTACACACTAACGTGAACACTTTCACCTTCGATTTTGGCGGGCCAAATCGTGGTCACCATCGATGGTGGCAACTGCACAAGACTACTCGACCATTTAGTACAATTAGGACACGTGTACATTGTCAATAAAATGTGCTTCGATATTCGTTTCTAATAAATGATTCAATTGTGCATTGATTCTCCAAATTCATATGATTCAAACTACACCTTTAACTAGGCGTTCGTAAACTTTACCGAACAACGCCAAAGTGAGCACCACAAGTGCCTGGTACAATCTACATTTTAACCCTTTAACGCCCGCCGGGACATTTATGGCACAGATGTTTGGAGGTATAGAATTTTTACATTTTTATACTTTTATAGTTATATTAATAGCTTAAATTGTTCATTGTTTCATGCTTAACAATAATCACAAGAAAATATCATCAAAATCGACATAATTTTGAGAAAAAGGCAGTAATTTCAAGTAAAATCGAGTTTTTTCGAAAATAAATGGTTTTGCAAAAACAGACTTCACAATAACTCGGTCACAATCACCAGGGATGATTTTATTGATAGTGTAGATTTTTTATACGTGTAGTCCATGTTTCAATGAACAAAATGCACCCCAACAAGTATGTATTATTTTCACAAACAAATGAGATATGACGAGATAACGATGACATTTGACTGCAAAGATGACATTTGACTGCAAAGATTTGCAGATTCGCTACCTGTTTCAACTTGGATTTTTGAACGAAGAAGATTTTGACAGAATGTTTTTGGAGTTGATTGAAATATTCACTGAAGACTCGATGAATGAAATCAATTTCGCGCATGTTAGTGTGTTAAACTTCTGAATACGTTGCTGTGCTCGTGTGTGTTTGTCGTATTTGTTGTTAAATGGGTAAATTGAGTGAAAACAAACGTCATTTGTGGACGGTCTTGTTTACTGCTCGAGGCTGCATAAACACATTGTTTTGTCAACAACAATGTGTGGTGGAGAACCATCTTAACCGTACTTTGGCCCCTACAGTACTTTGAGAGGGAGCACAGTGGCGGAAACAAATGAGATAGGACAAGATAACGATGACATTTGACTGCAAAGATGACATTTGACTGCAAAGATTTGCAGATTCGCTACCTGTTTCAACTTGGATTTTTGAACGAAGAAAATTTTGACAGAATGTTTTTGGAGTTGATTGAAATATTCACTGAAGACTCGATGAATGGAACAAGTCGAATTCGCTATTGAGGTTGGTGCAATGCGCAAGTTCCGTTAATTCGAAGTTGCCCAGATACTAATAGTAAATTTTACTTTGAAGTGCGAGTTAGAGGAACTTTTGTTTTGTGCAATTTTATTTAATATTATAGTACTACAAACGTTAAAAAATGTCTCAAAATGAATCTAACAACGAATTATAACACATATCAACAAAAAATATGAAAAAACCCCTGTCCCAAATTAAATTTGTTGACTATGAAAATTAACTATGAGATTGTTCAAAAGTTTGGCCATGCCACCAAATAGTTATGAACTTCCTCTTACTGAGAAAAGTGGTCATCAGTTTTGTGCCCGTCTCAAGGGCTCATATTAGACTCGTAACATTTGTGGTGGCACCCTCACCAGATAATCGGACAACCGAACTTTGAGTTCAATTTATGGATTTCATATGGCAAGCAATTTCAAGCAAATTGATCTTTTTCAACTTCACGAATAGCTCACACCTTCTCCACCAACTCTCTCGGATCTCGTTCATCGATGATGTTTAGTGTTTGTTGTTGTTTGATGGTTCGAGGCAAACCAAAATGGACCACTCGAATGTGAGCGATTATGGTTGATTGTTGAGTAGCAGTGTGAGCACACTGTTTGCATCGATATGGCTTGACATGCAGATGGATGGCTTGTTCGTGAGTGTTCCGAGCGCCCAATTCCTTAAATAGTATTTCACAATGTCGACATTCGAATGGTCGTAATCCTGAATGTGTTAGCAGATGATTGTCAAGTTGGTGCTTTCGGGTAAATTTTTTGTCGCACTGGTCACAATGAAAACGTTTTATATTTTGGTGAATCAGTTGGTGTTGGGTTAAACTGCCAATCTGGGTAAAACGTTGGTCACACAGGTCACATTGAAATGGACGTTCACCTGTGTGCACTCGAAGATGTGCCTGCAATTTGGATCTGTTGACACATGATTTGTGACAATGTGAACATTGAAATTGACGATTTGGTTGGGCAAGGTTTGGTTGAATTGGTGCAGTAGTGCATTCAGTGGCAATTGATTCCTCTCCAATTGAGTTGTTTGCATGGATTTCTTGGTCATAACTCGCATCAGAATCTGTATCATCTTCTCCATCATCATCCAAAATCTGTTTGCGTTTTGATTTTTTCACACTTTCATTCGCTTGATCACTTTTGCGCTTTCCACTGTTGCGAGTATTTCCATTCGATTGAGCCAAATCACCGAAAACTTTTATCTGAACTGGTTTACGAGTCGATAATCGAACTCCACTGGTTGAAGGAGTCGATTGTTCCATGTTCCGCTCACTGACACATTTCGCATTGTTTTCAGTCCCTCCATCATTTAGGGTGTTCATTTGAGTGTTGTTTGTAACACTAATATCGATTTGAAATTGTGCCTCATCAAGATTTGTTTCATCTTCATCTTCAACAGCCACATCGTCGTTCAAGTGATTGTTGTTGTTCTCATGATCTAAATCACAAACTCGATTAGAACAATCTTCACAATTTGGAATATTAAAATATTCACCTTCCCCACCTTTATAGTAATCGTCGTTTTGAATTTGTGTGTTTTGTCCTTCAATCAGCTCATCAATGGAAATATCATTTAGGGCAACATTTGTGTGGGCAAAATCCAATGGAATTGAAGTGATTGACGAACCTTGGAAACCTTCTTTCTTGATGAGTAGTTCGGTGTTGATTGGATTGTTTTGATTATGCAAAATGTCATTTGAGATGATCGATTGGTTGATTTGATTGTTTTCCAATGCAGCATGAACATTGGGCTGAGTTTCAAAATGTTCATCTCCATTTTGCACCGTCTCTGTACCATCATAATTTTCACGTACCGAATTGCAAATTCCTTTTTCACAATTCTCACATTTAGCAACATTGTCAGCATCAATCTCCTCTCCATATTCGTATTCCTCGTTTAATTCTTCATCGTCGAATTCTTGTTTGATCATTTGATTATCAGTGTTGATTGTGTTAGACAATGACACCTCATATCGAAGATTGTTTTGATGCCTCTGTTCTCTGGTCAATTGGTCATTTGAATATTCATCACTCGATTGATGTGTGTTTGTCTGAGTTTGTGCTGGTAATGTCATGCCAAAGTGAGTGCCATAACAGTTCGGGCCAATCACGCCCGACTGAATCATCGTCTCAATACTATTCCGGAGAGAGGCAAATTGACTGTCCACGGTGGCATCGATGTAATGAGTGAGCATTGACTTGAGTCCATTGGCGTGGCATTCCAACAGAGCCAAAAGAGGATGAATCCGGACTTTCATTTTAATTGAAAAATTAATAAAACAAATGAAAATGAAATACACAAAAAAGAATATGCAGCATGTGATCTCAGTGCGAGTTAGCAGTTGAGCAGTTGAAGAGTGCTGTTTTCTGTGTCTGTCTATTCAAAACAGTTGGGAGATAGTCACGTGATCAGTCACCACCACCCGCACTCAACACAACATTGAACTCGTCTCACACTGTTGGCCTCGGTCAACCGATCAGTGCTACCTTTGACCATTCCACTCCTCCTGCTCATCGGTTTGTTTTGATTAGAACAAAGAACATTACATTGAACTCGAATGCTGCATGCATTTTTGTGTATTGCTAATTTTCATTTGTTTTGTCAATTTTAACTCGAAATGGAAGTCTCGATTCATCCACTTCTGGCTCTGTTGGAATGCAACGCAAATTGTCTCAAGTCCATGCTCACTCATTACATCGATGTCACCGTGGACAGTCAATTTGCCTCTCTCAGGAATAGTATTGAGACGATGATTCAAAGTGGACAGAATGGTCCTCAACAAAGTTACAATGTCACTGCATTTGGCACAACATTACCACAATCAACTCAATCCAACACAGATCAATCGAGTAATGAGTGTTGGAATAAATGTTCAAATGACACATTGACCAGAGCACAGGAACATCAAAACACTCTGCAAAATAAGGTTCCAGTGTCCAACACAACCAACACTCAACCAATGATCAAAGAAGAATTCGATGATGAAGAAGAAGACGGAGAGGAGATTGACGATGACAATGTGACGAAATGTGAAAAAGAAATTTGCACTTCGGGGAATGATGCAGAGACGAGTGAAAAAGGTGACGAATCTTTTGGTACAACTCAACACAATGTTTATGCTGCATTGGAAAACAATCAAACCACTCAACTAATCATCTCAAATGACATTTTGCCATCACTATCATCCATCAACCCAAGCAACACTGAACCACAGATCAAGCAAGAATGTCTCCAAGATTCATCAAACACATCAATTCCACTGGATTCCAACAGAAATGTTGCACTAAATTATATTTCCGTCGATGAACCTATTTTTGGACAAAACACACAACTCCAAACTGATGAATTCGATGAAAACGATGATAATGATGATCACTATGAAGACTGTGAAGATGAATATTTGAATCAACCTAATTGTGCAAATGTGGTTTGCAATTTTGATCATGAGAACAACAACAACAATCACTTGGACGACAATTTGACTGAAAGAGATGAAGATGAAACTGACTTTGAAGTAAATCTTGATGAGGCACAATTGGATGTCAGTGTTACAAGCAACACTCATTTGAACATCCAAAATGATGACGAAAATGTTATCAACAACGAACTATCAACTCCATCAACCAGTGGAGTACGTTCGTCGGCTCGTAAACATGTTCGGACAAAAGTTTTCAGTGATTTGGCTCAATCGAATGTGAATCCTCGCAACAGTGGAAAGCGTAAAAGTGATCAGGCGAATAAAAGTGAGGAAAAAGCGAAACGCAAACTGATTTTGAATGATGATGATGAAGATACTGATTCTGGTGACCAAGAAGACAATGCAAACAATGAAATTGGAGAGGAATCAATAGCAACTGAATTCACTACTAATTTGCAATGTTCACATTGTCTGAAATCATTTGATCGCAAATCCAATTTGAAGCAACATCTTCGAGTGCACACAGGTGAACGTCCATTTCACTGTGACCTGTGTGACAAACGATTTAAACAGAAAGACAAATTAACAAGACACCAACTGATTCACCAAAATTTAAAGAATTTTCGATGTAATGAGTGTACAAAGCGATTTACCCTAAAACAATATCTCGACTCTCATATTCTAACACATTCCGGAGAGCGACCATTCGCATGTCGACATTGTGCAAAGTGGTTTTCTGCATCGGACGCTAGGAACAGGCACGAGCAAGCCATCCATCTGCATGTGAAGCCATATCGATGCAAACAATGTGGTCACACTGCCACTCAACGAGCACATGTGATCAGACACATTCGAATGGTCCATTTTGGTTTGCCTCAATCAATCAAAGAACAACGAGCACTCAACATCGTCGACGATCGTAATCCGGGAGAGTTGGTTGAGAAGCTGTGACTCATTTTTTGAATGTCAAAGTGTTTCGATGCAATGATTACTGATTGTATCAATGATTTGTGCCCAAGCTGACCAATCTTGCTACATTCGTGTTTGCTGGAAATAACTCATTCAATTGTGTGCATTGCTTCTACAGATTCATAAGGCAAACTGCAACTTTGATTTGGCGTCAAATTTGACTAAGTGATACCAAAATGAGTACCGTAGAGTAGAATACAGAATTGGAGTAGAGTCTAATCTTATCCAACAACGGTTGGCTTGTTGGTCTGGTGAGTTGGGAAAGTCCACAAATTAGATTAAAGACTCATTTAAAAGTTGATTCACTAATTATTTCTGATTGGTTACATTTCTTCTTCAACATGATATGATTTATTTATTTTAATTTATCAATAAAAACTATTACTAAATTGTCAATTCTTAATGCCACAAACAACTTTATTTTCATGAATTACAAAAAATTGAAACTTAAATCCCCACCACGATTTGATTTCACTTTCACATGATGATGATGAGTCTGTAGAAGCTGTCTAAAGTTGCCCAAAACCATAGTACGATATTCACAACCCGCATAACTACATTCGAGTAGCTGTTTGTGTCTTGATTGATAGTGACACATTGATGATGGAGATGATGAACACGAAATGAATGCGATTGAACATGGACAGGTTTTGAAGAGATGCAAAAGAACGAGGATTCAACAAGAGGAAAGAGTTGCAGGAATTGGAGAGGAATCAATTGCCACTGAAAGCACAACTAATTCAATTCAACCAAAGCTTGTTCGACCAAATCGTCATTTACAATGTCCACGTTGTAATGAATCATTCGATCGCAAATCCAAATTGCAGCAACATCTTCGAATGCACTCAGGTGAATGTTCATTTCAATGTGATCAGTGTCATAAACGATTTAGTCAGCTTAGCACTTTAACAAGACATCAGCTTATTCACAAAAATATCAAACGTTATCGGTGTGATGAGTGTGGAAAACAATTCTCTCAAAAGCACCATCTTGACTATCATCTTCGAACACATTCCGGAGTACGACCATTCGAATGTCGTCATTGTGATAAGTCGTTTGCTACATCGTCCACTCGGAACACTCACGAACAAGCCATCCATCTGCATGTGAAGCTATATCGATGCAAACAATGTGCTCACACTGCCACTCGACAATCAGATGTAATCCAACACATTCGAGTGGTCCATTTTGGTTTGCCTCCAACCATCAAACAACAAAGAGCATTCAACATCATCGATGATCGAGATCCGAGAGAGTTGGTTGAGAAAGTGTGACTTATTTTGTGATTGTCCAAGTGTATGGATGCATTGAGCACCGATTGTCACTCGAACAGTGACGACAACGCATTCGAATTCGGTGGCGAACGAGTGGCTGCCTTAAAAGTCGATCGATTGGGTTCGATCGAGCATTACCCTTTTGCTTTTTGGAAGGTTTGGTTTTTGCTCAGTGCTTTCCGGTTAGCCTTGGGTGTTATTAACACGTGGCTTCTACTTCTAAAGGTTCCTTTGGCGCAAGTTGGTTCGAACCAGGACTCGTAAACCAGCTTTCGGTGGACACCAAACTTTGGTTGCCAAGTCTAAAGACTCACAAGGCCTGGTTGGCTACACCCCTCTTATTCGTCTCATCTATTACCCTCACCTTTTTTGTTTGTATTAAAGCTATTTAATTTTACTGGTTTCCTGGTCACTTGAGTCCGGTGTAGACTCACCCGATAATTTCTGATTCGACTACCTAAGGAGCTTACAGTCCCTTTCGGTTGTGCCGATCCCGTATCGCCACACCGATTGCTTCAATATTAATGATTTTGATGATTTATTTATGAATTTCCCAAGTTCTGACAGAAAGTTAAGAAATGTTGTACTCCAATTTTTCATAAATCAAACATTCTATAGTTTGTTTTATTTTCAATTTAAATACACAAAATGTGCATACAGAATTCAATTGGAAAGCACCATCACCAACACGGTCACATTGAGTGTTCCATTCCTACCTGTGCTCTCACATTTCTTTCAATTTTCTCGTACTTGAGAATGTTGATCAAATTTGTATTTAATATGACTGTTCTTTACTATTTGTGGAACGAGGAATCGTACTGTGACATTGGTTTGATTGTACGAACAAACGATAACACAGAAAAAAAATGAACTTGAAATTTATAGTTTTTGTTCAATTAAAACAGTTTTAAATTTGCTCGTACTTGAGAATGTTGATCAAATTTGGATTTAATATGATTGTTCTTTACTATTTGGGGAACGAGGAATCGTACTGTGACCTTGGCTTGATTGTACAAACAAACGATAACACAGGAGAAGGAAATCAACTTGAAATTTATAGTTTTTGTTCAATTAAAACAGTTTTCAATTTGTTTGTACTTGAGAATGTTGATCAAATTTGGATTTAATGTGACTGTTCTTTACTATTTGGGGAACGAGGAATCGTACTGTGACCTTGGTTTGATTGTACAAACAAACGATAACACAGGAAAAGGAAATGAACTTGAAATTTATAGTTTTTTGTTCAATTAAAACAGTTTTCAATTTGCTCGTACTTGAGAATGTTGATCAAATTTGGATTTAATATGACTGTTCTTTACTATTTGGGGAACGAGGAATCGTACTGTGACATTGGTTTGATTGTACAAACAAACGATAACACAGGAAAAGGAAATGAACTTGAAATTTATAGTTTTTGTTCAATTAAAACAGTTTTCAATTTGTTTGTACTTGAGAATTTTGATTAAATTTGGATTTAATGTGACTGTTCTTTACTATTTGGGGAACGAGGAATCGTACTGTGACCTTGGTTTGATTGTACAAACAGACAGAAAGCTGTCGGACAGGGAAGTTACAGATAGGTACTGCAAATGAACATTATTTCAAATGTTGTGGTAGTGGTCGATGAGTGGTTGCGAGTAACCTTTGACCATTCCACTCCTACTGCCCATCGGTTTGTTGTGATCATAACAAAGAACACTGCACTCGCACTGAACTCGAATTGTGCATGTTTTTTGTGTATTTCACTTTAATTTATTTTGTTAATTTTTCACTCAAAATGCAAGTTCCGGCTCATCCTCTTCTGGCACTCGTGGAATCCAATAAGAATGGACTCAAGTCACTGCTCACTCATTACATCGATGCCACAGTGGACAGTCAATTTGCTTCTCTCAAGAATAGTATTGAGACCATGATTCAGTCGGGCATGATTGGTCCTCAACAAAGTCACGATTTCACTGCATTTGGCACAACATTACCACAACCAACTCACACAAACACTGATCAATCGAGTGCTAAGTGTTTGCATGAATATTCAAATGACACATTGACCAGAGCACAGGAACATCAAAACACTCTACCAATGATCAAACAAGAATTCGGCGAAGAAGAAGATGGAGAGAAGATTGATGATAACAATGTGACCAAATGTGAGAAGTGTGAAAAAGGAATTTGCAATTCGGTTCGTGAAAATTACGATGATACTTCTGATGATGATGCAGAGACTGGAGAAAATGGAGATGAATCTTACGATACAACTCAGCACAATGTTCATGATACGTTAGAAAACAATCAAACCACTCAACTAATCACCCCAAATGACATTTTGCCATCACCAGCACCCACCAACCCAATCAACACTGAGCCACTCATCAAGCAGGAATGTCTCCAAAGTACGTCAATCACTTCAATTCCATTTGATTTCACCAACAGAAATGCTGCACTAAATGATATTTCGATCGGTGAGCAGATTGAAGGGCAAAACATACAAATTCAAATTGATGAATTTGATTACAATGACGAAGTAGATGATGATTACTGTGAAGGTGGAGAAGATGAATATTTGAATAAACCTAATTGTGTAAATGAAGTTTGCAATTTGGATCATGAGAACAACAACAACAATCACTTAGACGACGATTTGACGGAGCGAGATGGAGATGAAACTGACGTTGAAGTAAATCTTGATGAGGCACAATTTCAAATCGATATTAGTGTTGCAAACAACACTCAAATAGACATCCAAAATGATGTTCTCAACAACGAACAATCGACTCCATCAACCAGTGGAGTACGATCATCGACACGTAAACAAATTCGAACAAAAGTTTTCGGACATTTGGTTCAATCGAATGTGAATCCTCACAAAAGTGGAAAACGTAAAAGTGATCAGGCGAATGAAAGTGTGCAAAAAGCGAAACGCAAACAGATTTTGGATGATGACGAAGATGATGACACTGATTCTGGTGACAATCCTGACCAAGAAGGTCATGCAACCAATGCAATTGGAGAGAAATCAATAGCCACTGAATGCACTACTAATCCAATTCAAACAAACCTTGCACAACCAAATCGTCAATTCCAATGTTCACATTGTCCGAAATCATTTGACTTCAAAATCAATTTTCAACGACATCTCCGAGTGCACACAGGTGAACGTTCATTTCACTGTGATCATTGTGACAAACGATTTAGTTTGAAAGGCAATTTAACCAAGCACCAGTTGATTCATCAAAATATAAAACCATTTCAATGTGTCCAGTGTGGCAAACACTTTAGGCAGAGAGGCGCTTTAGCAAGACACCAGTTGAGTCACCAAAATATAAAACGTTTTCAGTGTCATGAGTGTGAAAAGCAATTTACCTTAAAACATCAGCTTGACGCTCATCGGCTAACACATTCCGAAGAGCGACCATTCGCATGTCGTCATTGTGATAAGTCGTTTACTCAATGGATCTCTAAGAACACTCACGAACAAGCCATCCATCTGCATGTCAAGCCATATCGATGCAAACAATGTGCTCACACTGCTACTAAACGATCAGATGTAATCAGACACATTCGAGTTGTCCATTATGGTTTGCCTCCAACCATCAGAGAACAACGAGCACTCAACATCATCGATGACCGAGATCCGAAGGAGTTGGTAGAGAAAGTCTGACCCATTTTGTGATTGTCAAAGTGTTTTGATCGAGTGAGTCGCCATTGATTCCACCGGGTGGAAACTTCGAGAGGATTGCATTTCTTCGGCATTTTGAAATTAGAATAGAAATTAATTTTTTTTACAAAATCAACTCACCTTCAACATTGCGAGTATTTTCAATTGTCCAGTTTGATTAGAGTACCATCCATCCAACCGAAATCGGGGATATCACTAATGTTTTTAAAATACAATGTTAAATGTACCTGTTCAATTAAAAAATTTCAATCAAAACAATCACACAATGTCACTACTAATTTTTGATGTTATGGCAACAGTGTTGGGTTTAAATTGACAATCGTGTACCTATCATATATATCAAATGATGACTTGCAAAGAGACTGAGTGCTTGATTGTCAACCAAATCAGTAGATTCGAAATTTACTTTATTCTGTTGTATGTACCCTAGAATGTATATGATTTATTACAAACAAACACAAATACAACCAGATTGATAAAGTAGTGCAAATCATTGATACAATACAATGTTGATCACATCGAAATACTTGGACAATCACAAGTCATGAGTCACACTTTTTCTGAGTCCAACTCTTTCGGATCTCGGTGATCGATGATGTTGAGTGCTTGTTGTTGTTTGATGGTTGGAGGCAAACCAAAATGGACCACTCGAATGTGTCTGATTATATCTGATCGTAGAGTGGCAGTGTGTCCACATTGTTTGCATCGATATGGCTTCACATGCAGATGGATGGCTTGTTCGTGCCTGTTTCGAGCGCCCAATTCCTTAAACGGTATTTCACAATGTCGACATGAATGGTCGCTCTCCGGAATGTATTCGTAGATGAGAGTCAAAATGATCTTTTCGACTAAACTGTTTTTCACATTCATTACATTGAAAATTTTGCTGGTTTCTTTGAATTGTTCGGCGTTTTGCAGTTTGTTGTTGAAAGGAATTGAATTCTTTGGATCCCCTTTGTCACTACTAAACGATGCTTTTTGATCAATTTTGCTGGTTTCTTTGAATTGTTCGGCGTTTTGCAGTTTGTTGTTGAAATGAATTGAATTCTTTGGATCCCCTTTGTCACTACTAAACGATGCTTTTTGATCAATTTTGCGATTCTCTTTGAATTGTTCGGTGTTTTGCAGTTTGTTGATAGGAATTGAATTCTCTGGATCGCCTTTGTCACTGATAAACGATGCTTTTTGATCAATTTTGCGATTCTCTTTGAATTGTTCGGCGTTTTGCAGTTTGTTGTTGAAAGGAATTGAATTCTTTGGATCCCCTTTGTCACTACTAAACGATGCTTTTTGATCAATTTTGCTGGTTTCTTTGAATTGTTCGGCGTTTTGCAGTTTGTTGTTGAAAGGAATTGAATTCTTTGGATCCCCTTTGTCACTACTAAACGATGCTTTTTGATCAATTTTGCTGGTTTCTTTGAATTGTTCGGCGTTTTGCAGTTTGTTGTTGAAAGGAATTGAATTCTTTGGATCCCCTTTGTCACTACTAAACGATGCTTTTTGATAAATTTTGCTGGTTTTTTTGAATTGATCAGGTTCAAAGCTCGCTTTGAATTGTGCTGTGTTTTGTGGGGGTTTGTTAACTTGAATTGAATTTTTTGGATCGCAATTGCCAGACTCAATAGATGCATTTTGATCAGGTTCAAAGCTCGCTTTGAATTGTGCTGTGTTTTGTGGGGGTTTGTTAACTTGAATTGAATTTTTTGGATCGCAATTGCCAGACTCAATAGATGCATTTTGATCAGGTTCAACATTTACTTTTTTTGATTGATTTTTTATGTTTTAACGAACGAAATTTCATTTCTTCAATCATCAAAAATTCAATTTCCTCTGGATTATCGATGCCGAATTTTTGTTTAATTTCTTCAAGATTAAATTCATCCTGAACAAAGTTTTTTTGCCTGATTATCGCCAATAGACTCTCTCGAATCAGAAAAACTATTTTCAAATCCATCCAAATCACAATTTGCATCATTAGAAATTAAAGATTGCTTTAAATAGTCCTCACAATTATTTATAGATCCATTTTGTTTATTTTCGCTATCCATTGACATTTGTATTTTGCTTTGTGGTTTCTGGCAATGATCTGGATATTGCTCACAAGATGTGCTTAGATCTCTCAATGATTTGTATTTAGTCTCTACCATAATCGAGGATTCAATCTCGCGGGGATCATCAATTCCAAAAGTTTTCTTAATTTCTTCCATATTAAGTTCATACAAGTCACTGTCGTGCTGATTTGATGAACTGTTGATGTCCTCAAGATCATTGGACACGTTTTCCAAGTTCGCGTTTAGTTTTTCGTTGGATTTTGCTTCAATATTAAAATCAAATTTATCGTCACCGTTAACCAATTTAAATTCGATTAAAGATAGCTGTTTCACTCGCTCCATAAGGATTGCATCACATTCTTGCATGTTGTGATTAATATTTTCAAACAATTGTGAAAAATTATCAAGTTTGTTATTGTCATAAGAAGTATTCGGGATTTCTGATGGCCTTTCCAACGATGAGACAGCAGCAATATTGTGCTCAGAATTGCCATTTCTACTTTGCTCAAATAAAAACAGTTGATCAAAGTTAAGTTTGATAATTTGGTCAATATGTTCAGTGAAGAAATCTAAATCAAAATTTGCTGGTTTGGCATTTTTTTTATTATCAAATAAAATATCTCCAAACTTGCCATCTGACTTTTCGCAATTGAAAATCACATTTTCCAAGGTGGCATTTGTGAAGTCAAATGTAGAATTACCATTTTCGGGAGTTTTAATTTTATAATTCAGTAAATCTTTGCCAATAATCGTATAAATCAATTGCCTCAGGAATTCAATTTCGCTGACATCGTTTGCTTCTTCTTCTTCCTCCTCCTCTTCCTCCTCCTCTTTTTTATCTTTTTCGTCTTTTTCTTGTTCATTTTGTGTAGGAGTGATTCCTTGAGTAATTGTTTCCTTTGCGCTTGCCACTTCAACTGATGGTTTAATTTTATGTTCAACATTTTCAAGAATTTTACAGTCAACAAGTAATTCGATATTTATCGGCTGCAAGGTTGCCACCAGATTTATCATTTCTTGAATTTGAAATCGTGATTTGTTCCAGCTTACACTGCAGTCCTTTGATGAAATAACGTCCGAATATATTTTCTTTTGTATCAAATGTGGAAAAGCCTCATTGTCAATGAAGAAACAATTCACTCCAGGACACAGGGTAAAGTCGAGTTTATTGACTTTCAAATACGATTTTAGCGTCGTAAAACGTTGACTTGGTTTGTAAAAAATGTTCTTGGAAAAGGTAAAGCAAAACAGCACATTTTTCAATGCACTTTGCGGCAGTTGGCTCAGTATCTCCGAAAGGCAATATTTGAAGCACTTTGAGGTGGATGTTTTAGTCGATTTGAACAAAACAAATATTGCGTTCACCTGTCTAAATGTTTCTCCGTATTTGATCAAGTACTTTCGTATTTCATCAAAATATAACCCATCATTAAGATTACCAATTCCGGGCGTATCAATAAAACGAATAATTTTACCGTCATAGCGAATTCTGTAGCCAATTGGCTCAGTTGTTCCCAAATTTTGTTGTCCATTACGCTGTTCAAGTCCATACTGAACTTCAATTGGATCTCCAGTCTGGCGATTGAGCATCAAGTCAGGCGGCAGATTTTCCAAGCTTCCAGAATCTTTAGCCTCGCTAAAGTTGGAAAATTTCAAATAATTCAAAAACGCATTGACGAAAACAGATTTTCCTGAGCCAAATTCACCAAGCAGCAAAATGTTGTATTCAGTGTTTGAATGCAGATTTTTCAAGTTGATACGCATTTTAGCACAAAGTACAAAGCCAATTTGGCAAACCGCCAAATGAAACCGTCAACTCGTGAGAAGAATCCACCCAACGACGCATAAAAAGAAGAGTTATCTTGTCTTATTTATATTGCGATGTGAAGTGAATGCAGGTGTCTAAGGTAAGACGTGTATGTAAGATAATACGTGTTGGTAACCATAGGTTTATTTGCAATTGAAAGGAACAGATTTTAGTGCCTAAAGGTAAGTGCTACTTGATCTAGGCAAATAATGAAATGCGTGCATGTATGGTGAATCATATAAAACACTGTTCAAACACAGAAAATAGGGTTCTAAAGGGATTATGCTTTTTTGAGTGACAAATTGTCATTTATTAACCTCTTCGTCGGGCCATTTTAGGCAGGCTGCCCAGAACGAACCACAATAGCTAGAGGTCTGAAAATTTAGGAGCATACTCCCCTATAATACCGCTATTGCGGAAAAAATGTCAAAAGTTCCAATTGGAACACCCTCCTGGACCGCATTTCCGGTTGCCGTTTTTTGATTCTATGTTAATCTACGAACAATTCTAAGACTTTTGGCGCAAAAATTAATTTTTTTTGGATCACCGGAAGTTTGTGTTCCAAAATGGAACTTCCGGTTCTCGGTTAAAAATTACATTTTTGAGTTCTGAATCGGATTCTCCGTTTGTTTTCATGAAGAATTGCATATCTGAACATTAAAATCCATCAAGTCTAAGAGAAATAAACCCAAATTGAAAAACCTTAAATTTTGGCCTAATAAACAAGGCCGGAAAGTGGACAGACTGATTTGACATTGATATTGTAACTTTGAAGCTCTAACTATATCGCTTCTAGTGTATGGATTTTGTTATTTTAAAAATTCTAATCTTACCAAATACAATAGAGAGGATCGAATAAGGCTAATTAAAAATCTCTGTATTAACCGGAAGTAGGAGTTCCAAAATGGAACTTCCGGTTCCTGATCGAAAATTTCATTTTTGAGATCAAAATCAAATTCTCTGTCCTTTTTCATGAAAGATAGAATATAAGAACATTGAAATCGTTTAAGTCTAAGTAACAAAAATTTAATTTCAAAATAACATGTTTTTTGATCCAACAGTCAATTTCCGTCAGTTTTATGCAAAATTTGAAATCTATTTATTTCTTTTTATACCTAATGGATTTTATTGTTCAAATATGCATTTCTTCATGAAAAAAGACGGAGAATCCGATTTAGAACTCAAAAATGTAATTTTTAACCAAGAACCGGAAGTTTCATTTTGGAACTCCAACTCTCGGTGGTCCAAAAAAATTAATTTTTGAGCCAAAAGTCTTAGAATTGTTCGTAGATTAACTTAGAATTAAAAAACGGCAACCGGAAATGCGGTCCAGGAGGGTGTTCTAATTGGAACTTTTGACATTTTTCCGCAATAGCGGTATTATAGGGGAGTATGCTCCTAAATTTTCAGACCTCTAGCTATTGTGGTTCGTTCTGGGCAGCCTGCCTAAAATGGCCCGACGAAGAGGTTAAGGGAATAGGAAGGTTTTAAGTAACTATTAGTAGATTTTTAATAATGTACGAAATTACTAATAATCAAATAGGGGAACATGCATTTACATTTTTTAAAAATTAACATGTACCCCACACTTATGTAGAACACTATCTGAAAGTGCTAAACTTGGTCAATCATTTACTATAGAGACTATATACCCAGAAAACACATTTTCAGTTGCAACTGAAATTTTTGATATTTTCAGTTGCAACTGAAAATGTGTTTTCTGAGTGTACACTATCTATTCTATAGAATACTGTACTCAATTTACAATGTGAATGGTTTTTGATGTGATTAGATAATTGTTGGATTTTGAATGAATACGGGTGGAAATGTTGGTTCGAATTTTGGGCTTTTGAAATTAGAAATGAAAATGCTAATAAGACGAGAAATAGTGAAATCGTGTGTTTGGCGTAATATTTAGTTGGTACAGCGCAGTGTACCAGCAATGTTGCACTACAGTGCAATGTGCAATATGTAACTCGTAATTCAAAAATAATATATAATATATTAGTTAGCTGTTTCTGTATTGAGTTGATTTGTAATTGAATTAATAAAATTTCATTTTTTCATCATTAAAGACTAAATTTCTTTTTGATTGTCAAGTCCAAAATTTTTATTTTATCAAGATTACCGTATTTTTCCGAATATACCCCGCGGGTTATACACGAAAAATTTTTTTTTCGTGGTGTGCTGCGGGTTATATTCGGGTGCGGACTATACACGGAAATTTCTTTTTATGGGACAACATATTCATATATTGGATTTATTATCGTCAAATCTAAGCAATATTTGTATGTTATTGGTCATTTTCGGGTATTTTTAAAAAAGTGCGGGTAATACACGGATGCGGGTTATATACGGAACTATTTACTAAAGTGAAATTTTCTGCGGGTTATACACGGCTGCGGGCAATACATGGATGCGGGCTATATTCGGAAAAATACGGTAAATCTATTAACCTCACTATCCGTGGACACTTGTAATTTGTTTTGGAGATTCTGTTTATTGTCTACATATTGCTTGTACAATATGTGTCTTAAAAGTCTCTCAACGAGTTGTATTTAGCCTCTTCCAAAATCGATGATTCAATCTCCCGCGGATCGTCAGTTGCAAAATTTTTCTTAATTTCTACTATATTAGGTTTGTCCAATATAATGTTGTCCAAGTTTGTACTAAGATTTTCTTAGGACTTTGATGCAAAATTATAAAAATATTCATCATTAGCCAATTTAAAGTCAATTAAAGATAGCTCTTTTACTCGCTCCATTATGATTGCATCATACTCTTGCATGTTGTGATAAATATTTTCCAACAATTGTCCAACTTGAGACAACTTATCAAGATTACTATTGTCAAATGAAATAGTACTATTGTCTGTTGGCTTTACCAGCGACGAGGCAGCAATTGCAATATTTTGTTCAGAATTTTCATTCATATTCTGCTCAAATGAAAACAGTTGATCAAAGTTAATTTTGATAATTTGATCAATATTTTCGAGAAAAAAATCCGAATCAAAATTTTGTTGTTTAGCAATTTTTTGATTGGCGAACAAAATATCGCCAAACTTAGCATTTGACTTGTCGCAATTGAAAATTACATTTTCCAAGTTGGCATTTGTAAAGTCAAATATAGAATTGTTTTCGTTTTCGGGATTTTTGATTTTATAATTCAGTAAATCTTTGCCAATAATCGAGTAGATTAGTTGCCTCAGAAATTCAATTTCACTAACATTGTTTGCTTTTTCTTTTTCTTCCTCCTCTTTTTCTTGTTCAATAGGTAGTACAGGATAAATTCCTTGAATAATTTCTTCCTTTACGCTTGCCACTTCAATTGATGGTTTAATTTTGTGTTTACTCTTTTTTTGAATTTTACAGTCAGCAAGTAGCTCAATATTTATCGGTTGGAAGGCTGCAACCCGATTTATCATTGCTTGAATTTGAAATCGTGATTTGTTCCAACTTGCACTGCAGTCCTTTGGCGAAATAACGTCCAAATATATTTTCTTGTTGGAGGAGCGAACGAACAAACTCACGCCCGAGCGAAGCGAGGGTGTGAGTTTGTGAGTGAACGAGTCCTCTGGCGCCACTTGATAGGAAAAGGCTTGTGTAGACGATTCCGGCTAAACGGCTCAATGGATCGGTCTGAAAATTTTACACAATGTTCTGGTAGGGGTGAAGATGTGCAAGTGCCCATAAAAGTCAAAGGTCAATGGAGCAGTAATTTTTCAAAAAAATAATCAAATTTTGTATAGAAATGTGTTAGGACCGAGTGTACACAGTGGGAGTACAAAACAGATAAGCACACACGCCGAGCAGCGCGCCCGCTGTGCGCAAAGAGGATGCGCAGTGACAAACACACCCACACAGGAGTGCTGTGATTCACATAGTGGGTGTGATTGTGTTAACTTTGGACCAAATTGAATACTGTTGACTGTATCTGTTCATAAACATTGATCCACGATCAAGACATGTACTTTGCAAGTGTGATCTATTAAATCGAGTAAACACAATTCGAGCTTTCTTCCTCCACCATCTAATACACTTTCAATTAAAGCACATCTAATTACCTAATTATTTGCAAAGCACTGTTTTTGGTGCATAACTTAAAGTAATTTGAAATAAAATCATTAAATGCTTTCATTAAGTTATTCAAGTTGTGTCACAGCACAATTGTCAACTACAGGGTACTATTTTTTACATCTGTACTTTATGGAGAATACAAATTAAATTATGTAGTCTAGAACATATAAAAAAATATATTTTTCTGGTTGCGATGGTGGAAATGTATTCACAGAACATTTAATTCGATTACCTTTATGATGTTATGTCAGTTCGTGCAATATTTCTACATTTTCTACACAAGGAATAGTTTTGATCTAAAATCTCGATCTTGATTTGAATGTCATGACACCGAACTGAACTTGATCTATTCCTTTGATTTGTGTTAAATATTTATATTAAATCTGATCAATTTACATCTGTGGCCTTTATTATCTGGTAAAAAGTCTTCGACCCGACATGCATTAAATGTGACTAAATGGTTTGAGATGTTTCACATACTCTCGCTCCGACTTTTATGCCAATGGCATTACCTATTTTTTATTTATGATAGCTAAAATGTTTCAAAATGCCATCTGCTGGTTCAAAAACTAGTATATCAAATGTGGAAAAGCCTCATTGTCAATGAAGAAACAATTCACCCCAAGACACAGAGTAAAATCAAATTTATTTTCTTTCAAATACGATTTTAGTGCCTTAAAACGCTGACTTGGTTCATAGAAAATGCTCTTGGAAAAGGTGAAACAAAAGATCACATTTTTAAATGCACTTTTCGGCAGTTGGTTTAATATTTCCGAGAGACAATACTTGAAGTATTCAGTGCTGGATGTTTTAGTCGATCTGAACAGAACAAATATTGCGTCCACCTGTTTTAGTGTTGCTCCGTGTTCGGTCAGGTACTTTCGTATTTTATCGAAATAGTGCCCATCATTAAGACCACCAAATCCGGGCGTATCGATGAAACGAATAGTTTTGTTGTCATAGCGAATTCTGTATCCAATTGGTTCAGATGTGCCTAAATGTTGTTGCTGTCTGTTATCTCGCTGTCCAAGTCCATACTCAACCACAATTGGCTCTCCTGTCTGGCGATGGAACATCAAGTCAGGCTGTAGGTGCTCCAACTTTGCAGCATTTTTAGCCTCGTTAAAGTTGGAAAATCTTGAATAATTCATAAACGCATTGATGAAAACTGATTTTCCTGCGCCAATTTCGCCAATCAGCAAAATGTTGTATTCAGTGTTTGTATTGAGATTTTCCAAGTTAATACGCATTTTAGCACAAATTGTATACAAAGCCAATTTGGCAGACGGAGCAAATGAAGCCAACTGGTGAGAATAATCCACCCAACGACATATACAAAAAGACGAGTAATATCTGGTCATATTTACATTGGCATGCTAATGCAAGTGTCTAACAATGTAAGATAATACGTTATTGTAACCATAGGTTTATTTGTATATGTGAGAGGCAAAGATCTTTGATCAATCGATTTTAGTGTTGAAAGTACAACGTACGTATAGTCTAAGCAAATAATCGAATGCGTGGATGGTAAATGGTAAAACACTGTTCAAACACAGAAAATTGGGTTCAAAATGGGATAATGTATTTTGATAATGATAATGTTAGTAGTAATTGTATTCAAAGAGTGGAACAATCAAATTTACATTTTTTTCTTAAAATTGGACATGTACGCCACACTGATGTAGAGTCTACATTGTAGACCAATATCTGAAAGTGATAAAACACATTTTGGTCAATCATTTGCATAATGCGCAAACCAACAACAACATTCAACATTTGTCATGTGAAATGTCTTTGAGGTGATTCGATGACACTTGGACAATCACAAAATGAGTCACACTTTCTCAAGTAACTCTCTCGGATCTCGATCATCGATGATGTTGAGTGCTCGTTGTTGTTTGATGGTTTGAGGCAAACCAAAATGAACCATTCGAATGTGAGTGATTACATGTGATTGGTGAGTGGCACTGTGACCACATTGTTTGCATCGATATGGCTTGACATGCAGATGGATGGCTTGTTCGTGCTGGTTCCGAGCGCTCAATTTCGTAAACATCTTTGCACAATGTCGACATGCAAATGGTCGCTCTCCGGAATGTACACGAAGATGAGAGGCAAAATGATCTGTTCGACTAAACTGTTTGCCACATTCATGACATTGAAAATTCTTGATATTTTGGTGAATCTGTTGGTGCTTGGTTAATGAGCCGCTATCTTTAAATCGTTTGTCGCACTGATCACACTGAAATGGACGTTCACCGGTGTGCACTCGAAGATGTCTTGTTAAATCAGATTTGTGAACAAATGATTTCAGACAATATGAACATTGCAAATGACGATTTGGTTGGGCAAGGTTTGGTTGAATTGGAATAGTAGTGCATTCAGTAGAACGGGATTCCTCTCCAATTGCATTGTTTGCATACATTTCCACTTGTTGAATCGCCATAGATTCATCAGAATTGTCTCGAGAACAATGTTCCATGATTGCTCGATTGTCGATGACTAATGAACACAACAATGAGAATACTTTGGGAAAATTGAACACAACAACTCACCCTCACCCTGTTCACTTTCCATTCTGTCACTTTCTTGTCTCGTATCATCGTTCGATTGTGTTTTATCAGTTGGTTGCCATGAAGACAGTCTGGCCACCTCTACTTGTTCATTGTTTGGTTGAATTGTGTCCATTTTTGGTCTCTTCACAGGTCGAAATGATGTGGTACCACGAGTGGACCACTAAAAACGTACGTCATCTACGAACATCTCATCCCGTACGTCATCTCAGGACGACCCCGCTCTGTCGACACCGCAACGTCGGAGCGTCGTTTCCCGCTCATTCCGCATATATAAGCTGGTTCCTCAACAGCCAGCTAGTTAGTTCAGCACACGGACACCCGTCCCCATCTCAACGACGCCCGAGTCGTTCCTCACACTGATCACGATCGCTATCCTATCAGTGTCCGCAATCCATCTGGGCCTCGTCCCATTCTCTCACCTCACCGACGCCTATCGTCATCGCTTGGTCACGACGCCATCGTCCTATCAAGCACCCTCGCGTTATCCTGGTACATGCCCCAGCTCACGCCGGCATCACGCCATCTTCACCTAATCTCCCCACCCTTCTCTGTATTCTCCCCTATTCTCGTGTATTTCCGCTTTATTACTCACGGCACCAATGCCCTAGTAAAATCGTTCATTTCCTGCTCAAAAGTCCGACCCGGTTTATTTATGTGCGTGACCAAAGCTCACCCCTTCTGTACCTTCTCGAGCACCCCATTTCGTCACGCCACAATGATTCTTCATCCACTTGGTCATCTTCATCCTTCACCTCAATTCCTCCATCGACACATTCATCATTATCCTTCCAATTACGGTTCGGTTGTTCATTCGAGACTGGTGTATTGACCAAGATGATTGTCCTGATGATGGCATTGGTTCATTTTCCTCCTCGATCTTCAAGGGATTAAATTGATTGCTGAAAATGAATTTGAAAATTAGATATTATTGGATACTAGAGATTGAGATATTGAGACCTCAGTTTAGGATTGGAAATAAAATTCAAATGAATTGTGCCATTTTGTGGTTGGTAAGATAGTTGCGGGTTGAAGTGAGATAAAGTTGAGTGTTGAGGATTGAAAGTGGATAGTTGATGTATTTGGCTATTGGAGCATTGATCTTGAAGATTTTGATTTGGACTCCTCACTTGGGAACAGTTATCACCAGCACTACCCGATTGTGTTTCTTCGATCCCATTGGTCAATTTGATTGTGAGTCTGTTGAAGATCGAGTGGAGCATTGGGTCCACTGTTCGATCTATCTCAGCTCGCAACCACACACGAGTGGCATCAGTAGAGGCTGTGAGCAATGAGGACAACATGACTCGACATTCGTGTGACAATGTACAACTCATTGTGCAGAAATAAGCAAATCTTGATGAAATTACACATTGGATTTTTGGGTGTGTAAAATTCTAGATCAAAACATTCACTGCCACCACGCTTTGAAGTTCGGGCTGTACTCAAAACAAATAAACCTAACTTAGCAGTGCAGTTGTCTGTGAGGTTTGGCAAGACATGTGATAGCCCTCACTATAGTAGCAGTCGACTGTGACGTCACCATCACCACCCGCTCAACACAACATTGGACTCGTCTCACTGTTGGCCTAACAGTCGAGTGCTACCCTTGACCATTCCACTCCACCTGCTCATCGATTTGTTTTGATCAGAACAAAGAAAACTGAACTCGAATGCTGCATATTTTTGTGTGTATTCAATTTGTTATTTTTTCACTCGAAATGGAGATCCCGATACATCCTCTTCTGGCACTCGTGGAATGCAACTCGAATAGACTCAAGTCAATGCTCACTCATTACATCGATGCCACCGTGGACAGTCAATTCGCCTCTCTCAGGAATAGTATTGAGACGATGATTCAGTCGGGCGTGATTGGTCCGCAACAAAGTCACGATGTCACTGCATTTGGCCCAACATTACCAACTCATGAAAACACAGATCAGTGTTCCCATGAATATTTAAATGACACATTGACAAGAGCGCAGGAACTTCAAAACACTCTACAAAGTGAGGCCTCACAGGCCAACACAATCAACACTGATCCAAAGATCAAACAAGAATTCGATGACGAAGAAGAAATTGGAGAAGTGATTGATGATGATAATGTTGCAAAATGTGAAAAAAGAATTTGTAGTTCTGGGGATGATGCAGAAACAAGGGAAAATGAAGATGAATCTTACGATACAATTCAACACAATTTTCATGTTTTAATGGAAAACAATCAAACCACTCAACTAATCATCTCAAATGACATTTCCCCATCACTATCACCCACAAACCTTGTCAACACTGAACCACTCGTCAAGCAGGAATCTTTCCAAGGTTTGTCAATAACATCAATTCCAATGGATTTCCCCAATAATGCTACACAAAACGAAATTTCCATCGGCGAACAGAATGAAGGACATAACACACAAATGCAAACTAATGAATTTGAATACAACGATGATGATGATGGTGCAGATGAACATTTACATCAACCTAATTGGGTAAATGAAGTTTGCAATTTGGATCATGAGAACAACAACAATCACTTGGACGACTATTTGACTGAGCGAGATGGAGATGAAACTGACCATGTAGCAAATCTTGATGAGGCACAATTTCAAATCGATATTAGTGTTACAAACAACACTAAAATGAAAATCCAAAATGATGTTCTCAACAACGAACAATCGACTCCATCAACCAGTGGAGTACGTTCGTCGGCTTGTAAACATGTTCAGACAAAAGTTTTCGGTGATTTGGCTCAATCGAATGTGAATCCTCACAACAGTAGAAAGCGTAAAAGTGATCAGGCGAATGAAAGTGTGAAAAAAACAAAACGCAAACAGATTTTGGATGATGATGATGAAGATGATGTTACTGATTCTGGTGACAATCCTGACCAAAATGACCATGCAAACAATGAAATTGGAGAGGAATCAATTGCCACAGAATGCACTACTAATCCAATTCAACCAAACCTTGCTAAACCAAATCGTCAATTCCAATGTCAACATTGTCATAAATCATTTGATCGCAATTCCAAATTGCAGCAACATCTTCGAGTGCACACAGGTGAACGTCCATTTCAATGTGATCAGTGTGACAAAAAATTTAGCCAGAAAGGTGGTTTAACAAGGCACCAGTTGCATCATCTAACTATAAAACTTTATCGATGTAAAGAGTGTGCAAAACGATTTACCCTAAAACAACATTTCGACTCTCATCTTCTAATACATTCCGGAGAGCGACCATTCAAATGTCGGCATTGTGATAAATCGTTTACTCAATCGATCACTCGGAACAAGCACGAACAAGCCATCCATCTGCATGTCAAGCCATATCGATGCAAACAATGTGGTCACACTGCCACTTACCGATCAGCTATAATCAAACACATTCGAATGGTTCATTTTGGTTTGCCTAAAACAATCAAACAACAACAAACACTCAACATCGTCGATGATCGAGATCCGAGAGATTTGGTTGAGAAAGTCTGACTTATTTTGTGATTGTCAAAGTGTTTCGATGCAATCAACATGTATTGTATCAAAGATTTGTGCACAAGTTGACAAATCTTTCTGTATTCGTGTTTGTTTTGGTAATAAATCATTAAAATGTGTCAATTGCTTCTATAGAATCATTAAACAAACTTCACTTTTAATTCGCCATCAAACGTTACAAAGTAAGTGATTTCCTGACTACTTTAGCATTTTGCTCAACTTTACATTTTGATCATGTCTTTCATTTTGTTTATATCATCATATGTAGTCTCATTTTGTATGTATGAGATGTATTTGCTTTTGAGATTAAAATCAATGAACGATGCATGTACGATTACGGTATTTGCTATGAGTCATACAGTAAATGTTGCAAATGTGTCTGTTTTGTTGTTGTTTCTGTTGATTTAGCTAAATTAAGAAAGTTGCACTGTGTAACTCGTACAATAGTCAGATGTTTACTGTTTTGAGTTTTTGACTTGTGATTGTCTGCCTGTCGCTCTCACACCGTCCAGCCTCATCCTTCACCTCTGTTCGTTAGTCTCATCTCACTGTGCCTCACCATGTCAACTCAAGCACCGATGGATGTAGGAGGAGATTCATCGAATGTATCTGGCACTACCTCATCAAACGAAGCTCGCCAACAATCTATTGATAGGTGCCTTCGAGGTCTCTATCACGCCTGTCAGTGTCGAGATGATTGTCGTCTTCCAGTGTGCATTAAGATGAAGCGAGTTATGCAACATGCGAAAAGTTGTAAAAAGAAGAGAGTGCAATCTGATGGTACAGATCGATGTTCCATTTGTAAACAGTTCATTTCGCTGTGTTGTTTTCATGCGAAACATTGTGAGGAAGCAAACTGTCCTATGCCTTATTGTGAGATTGCCAAACAGAAGATTAAAAATTCACAATTGCAACTTCAAACTCAAATTATTCGGCGCCAATTTGCTTCCATGTCTATCAACATGAGCCAATCTCGAGATTGTCAATCTAGTAACAATGCTCTATTCTATCCTAAACATGTAAGTGTTTTATTGTTTTATTCTATTTTATATTTTATTTACAATTCATGTTTAATTTTTACAGAATCGATCATTCGTGGAACCTGCTGTTGCAACTCTTTCTAAAAGTTCAAATGATGATTTGGACAACTCAGTTGTGTCCGAAGGATTTGATCTCGAAGTGTTGAATGATTTGTTGGAGAAATTAGATTTGAACTACATTCACTTTTACTGCAGTAATCCCATGGGCACTGCCCAGTGGGCAGACTAGTCTTTAATCTTTAATCTTTACTATTCAATTTGTAAACTCTCATTTTGCCTTTTAATTGAACTTGAGTTGGTGGATTTTTTTTTGGTCATTTTCCAATTAAAATCAAAATTTTTTAAATTGAATGTTTTTGAATTGAATTGGTGAATTGAATTTTTGAATATGACTTAGTTAGTATGATTTTAATTGTAATCAAACTGCGGAACAATCAAATTTGCATTTCTTTTTAAAAATGGACATGTACGCCACACTGATGTAGACCAGAATCTGAAAGTGATAATTTTGGTCAATTATTTACAAACCACAAAATTTTAAATTTACCATATGAAAAGTCTTTGTGGTAATTCGATAGTTGTTGAGCAGTTTGAATGCGTACGGGTGGAAACGTCGAGAGGAGTGCATTTCTTCGGCCTTTTGTGAAATTAATATTAGAAATGAAATTTTTTTAATCATCTCACTTTCAACATTGCGAGTATGTTCAATTTTCCAGTTTCGTTCGAGTATCCATCCAAACAGAACAGTCTAATGTAAAAGTGTCTACACTGAGACAGAATCTGACTGTTATTCTTCACAACCGCTGCGCACTCTCGAATCAACATAAAGAAGACCACCACAATTTCACTGAGAACCAAAAAGTAAATGAAACCCTGCACAAATGGAATATTCTGTGCAAAGATGGACAAATAACCCAAATAGCACTGTTCGACAATGTAGTACGGAAAGATCACAGTCAGAACGGGACTCCAAAAATTACTGTAACCATTGGTCTGACGGCAAATGTCCACCACTTCCTGGTTGAGTCGAATGAATTCAACTCGAATGGAATGCATAAACAGCTTCGAAAGTTTCTTCTTGTCCATGTTCTTCTTGTGAGCCAATCGTCGATTGAATTCACGAAGATTGGCGATTGAATACTTTTGACGAATTCGAATGTATTTGCTGGACATGATCACAAAGAGTTGCATTGCAAGTACAACTAGGAAAGGCAAAAGATACTTAATAAGTAAATCAAAAGGCAAAAGGCAAAAGGCAAATGGCAAATGGCAAAAGGCAAAAGGCAAAAGGCAAAAGGCAAAAACCAAAAACTAAAAACCAAAAACCAAAAACCAAAAACCAAAAACCAAAAACCAAAAACCAAAAACCAAAAAACCAAAAACCAAAAACCAAAAACCAAAACTTACCATAAATAATATCGAAGAAATACAGCGGAAAGGCAAACACCCAAATCCAAATAGAATGCACCGAAGTGCGATAGACCGAATTGACAAAGAAAACATTAAAGTAACAATAGCAATGCACAATGACCAGGGTTACCATACAACACTCCGAAAACAGGTTAAGCCGAAAACAAGAGGGGGCAAGTGACGCGTGCCACTTAAACAAAGACTTCATTGTTCTCCGCACCACAGGTGGTCCACGTTATGCCGAAACTCAAGTGACGCGTGCCACTTAAACAAAGACTTCATTGTTCTCCGCACCACAGGTGGTCCACGTTATGCCGAAAAGCATGTATTTGTGTGAGCGCTGACTCATCACTGACTCATCAGCACACTCACATGCATTACGAGCACTGCAGAGAGTGTGTGAGCGCGAGTGTTCGACACAAAACAGTTTTCGGTGTGCGTTGTTTACGATCGACGATCGTCGAGTTGTCGAACATGACAGTTTTTTGTTGACCAAATCCCATTGACTATCCCGAGTGTGGTGAAACCTGTAGTGTTATCTGTTTTTGGATTGAAGCACCCTGGAACCCAAGATAACGAACGGATATGGTACCAGTCGGATCAAACTAACTCTGTTTGATCTTGGTTATGTTGATTGAATATGGTTGTGAAATAAAGCTTTTTACGAATGTCTTATTGATCAGACTGACTAAGCTGGAACCATGAAATAGATTTCGAATGAGAAAGATCCCTTTGTTTATGTCATTAGTAGTAAACTCATACATCATATTGTAATTTGCAAATCTGGTTTAATGAAAGTATGTATGAACTCGAAACCAAATTCAATCATTGAGAACTGTCCACTACTATACAATGATTCTCGAGTTTGAGTGAACAAGTGAATGGATCATTCCTCATTGATTGAATCATCCTGAAACCCAAGATGGCGTCTGGATACGGTGATTTTTGGATTAGGATTTTATTGCATATGTCGGGAGTGTTGAATCTAATGGCTACAGTGGTTTTGGGATTGGGTCATTATGAAACCTACGCTGCGAGCGGATATGAGGATTTTGGGATTCGGATCCAATTTTGTTTATTTTTTCAATGTGGTGGAACCAGTTAGGGTCCCATTGAACTAGACTGGTTACGTTCGGATCAATCTGAATCTAGTGAATCCAGATATAAATGATTCAACCTGGTTGTGTTTCGGAACGCTGGACTGATATCAGACTGATCTGGCTGACTAGGTTTGTGACAATTGACAGGTGATTCAAATGGGTGTAATCGCACAATTTCAACGAATAAGATGAAATTCAAATTGCTGATCGTGCATTGGCTTTATAATTGAAGGCGAAATGAAGGAAGAGGAGGAAGGAATGAAGGATTGAGTTTTCTGTTAAGCTGATATGTACTTTTATCCTAGTGTACTGATTTACTGTTTGATTCCTGAACGATTATACTTATTTCACCACTTAGTCTTAGCCCGTCTTTCTAATTCGTATTACAACTAGTATTAGAACCAGCAGTTGGCGTTATAAAACATTTTTAATTTACCAAAAATAAGTAACGCCATTGGCGTTAAATCGGAGCGAACGATGTGCCAGAGCAACGGAAATCAAAAACTAAATCAAACATTTAAAAAATCAGTGAATTACTCAAATTTTTTGACAAAATCATCAGTTCATAAGGATTGCAGGTTTTTAAAGATTGATACTTTTTGATACATAAACATACCATGAATCTACAATATAAATATGTTGTAGTTAAAGGTTATCGATAATATTATTAACTTTTAAGTTATCAGGAAGAAATACTTGAGTATACCCAAAAATGTAACAAAAAACACACCAATGAACAGTGTCTAGTGTCTATAATTACCAGCCATTGTAAACTTCATTGGCAACGAAAACCTGTTTTTATCAAAGAGTACTCTGATAATACGGGGATAATGTTAAACATTTTAAAATCCCATTTTGATGATTTTTGAACTACTTTGATAATTGTAGGAACTACAGTTGACAGATAAGAGAGAATCCTAAATGGTGTTGGTAAATTTGCTATCTCTAAATTATTGAGAACTGGAGACTCTCTAAATAAACTATCATTTATTCCAATAATTTGAAATATAGAATGTCTCCATAAAAAAGATTATTTCCAACCTACAAATTTGATGCAAGATCTACCAGATAGTATATTAAATGCGATAAAAAGTTAAAATCGTTGAAAAAACAACAAAAATATAATAATGTTAAAGTGGTACTGTAGATAAGAAGCAGCCTCACTATGAATTAACGAAAACCAACTCGATTCAAAAATTAGATTTTATTGATCAGAGAAGCGAGTGTGGGCTAGCGAGTTCAGTGGCGGGTGCATTTGGTTACTGATTGTGATTGCATTACAATGTATAGATTTAAAAAATATTAATTACATCCGAAATAGTACATCAAAACCCGAGTTATGAAATATAAATAATTGAACAGGTAACAGTTCTTGATAATGTATCCAGGAACAAAGATTCACTAACAATGTCTCACTGAACTCATTTTGGGATGTTCTAGTTATTGCGCATCTTTTTTTGCGCACAGCGTGCGCGCGGCATAGCGTATCTATGTGCCAGACACACACACGCCCAGTGTTGTCAGTCGGTCCCAACACATTTCTATACAAATTTTTTGATATTTCAAAAAAAATATTGTACCTTTGACTTTTGACCTATATGGCCACAAAACTATACAGCACATCTACACCACTACCAGAATATAGAGTTAAATTTTCAGACCGATTCATGCAGTCGTTTTTGAGGAGTAGTGGACACAAGAATCCCGTTTTCTCCCAATTTCTCTCGGATGTTATCGTCGCTCACAAACAAACTCACACCTCGCTCGCTTCGCTCGCTCGCCGTGAGTTTGTTTGTTCGCTCCTCTAACAAGATAATAAAATATAATACTTCCAATAATATTTCCAATGACAATTTAGAATTGATTACTACGACACACATGTTTGACTTGTTCGTGTCTGTTCCGAGCGTCCGATGAAGTGAACCACTTTGCACAATGTCGACACCCGAATGGTCGCTCACCGGAATGTACCCGCAGATGAGACTCGAAATGATCTCTTCGAACAAATTGTTTGTCACACTTATGGCAACTAAAAGTCTTGATATTTTGATGAATCATCTGATGTTTAGTTAGATTGCTTTTGTCGCTAAAGCTTTTGTCACACTGGCCACACGAAAATGGTTTTACATTTCGATGAATCAGTTGGTGTCTCATAAAACGGTATCTATTGGTAAAACGTTTGCCACACTGGTCACATTCAAATGGACCTGTGTGCATGCGAAGATGTTGTCTCCATTTGGTTCTGCAAACGAATGTTTTTAGACAAAGTTGACATTGTAATTGACGACGATTTGTTTTGAGAAGGTTAGATTGAATTGGATTTGTAGTGGATTCAGTTGCAGTTGATTCTTCTCCAGATTCATTGTTTACTTCGCTAGATTCAGCCGAATTGTTTGGACAATCATTCAATTGAATTGGTCTGCCTAGTACGTCATTGGGATTTAATCCAAGTTCGTGCACCGAATCCTTGCGATCGTGCTTGTTGAAGTGCCATTGTTCGAGGACTTTTGCATAAATTGCATCGATCATGCCGTTCATTTGGAGTTTGGCTTCCACTTTGGACTGAGATAAGTGAACCATGAAATCATGATCGTGAAGTAGAGACATTGCGCACGGACAATTGATGCAACAATTAACACACAATTTAGATGATTTTGCACGTAGTGTTCCAAGGGAGCTTGGTCAATACGGCTCAAATATGAACAAATAAGGCAAACTTGTTGGATTAGGACAAGTGACTTACTGAGAAAGCGATTGGTTCACAGTGGTGCAGCAACTGAGACCTTCTACAGGAAAAACTGACAGAAATAGGAGTGCATATTTTTGTAATTATAATCGACGAAATGAAGAAGAAAAGAGAACATGTGGTATTTTTTTTTATCTAACGTTAACGTTGTCACTGCCATGTCCCCATCTCGAAGACATTGTGCAAAATTTTATTTAAATAAAATGCGTGAATAAAGATAAAACTCACAAACCAAAAGGTTACTTAATGTGTTTGGTTAGATAATGATAACCGTTATGGTCACTTACAACGGAATTGTATTTACCGAACAAATGTCGTTCATTGCAAGTCAGGCCACTTAATTAAGACGACCACTGATCAATAGATTAGCATATCGCAATATGGTGCTAGGTAGACACTTTCACGACCAGTGTAACCTGATTTAATTGTTATTATACCAATTAAGTGTTAAGGCACAATCTATTCAAGAGCAGCACAAGTGTCAGTCTGCACTGGCACTGCAATAGAAGGTCAAAGTTTATCTTATCTTAATTGCACTTCCCATTTAGCTTTCCAATTCCAGTACAGCAATATACTGAGAGCAGGAGAGCATGAACTTTGACCAGGCATTGAACCTCACCAACTGATAGTCATAACCACTGACTAGTACGGCATGTATCGTATCATGCCTCACTTGTCACTTGTGCACACAAAGATCCAATTGAGATTAAACAAATACAGTTATATTGAAAATGGGCCATCCAATCAGTAGTCAAATGTATCAAGAAAATGTGTCAAATTGTTTAGCAATTGCACATTGGCAATTGTTTTATTTGAAGCAAAAACAGTTTAATACATTGGGTACACATTGAGCAAACTTTGCGCACTTGTAATCACGTAATTTCAGTGATCGTTGTTTTCCGATTTAATTCGTTGTCCATATATTTTGTGTATTCAAATTGTAAAATGCTAATTGTAGAATGCATGATTTATCACAAATAAATGTGAATACGGGTGCAGAGTTAACTTTCAGATGGCCAATTTGTGTAAATCATTGGTACAATCCACTGTCCACTGAATCAAAATTCACTTTGACTGTCATAAAATGAGTTTCTCCACAAACTCCCACGGATCTCGATGATCGACGATGTTGAGTTCTTGTTGCTCCTTGACTGTGTGAGGCAAACTAAAATGAACCATTCGAACGTGTTTGACTATGTTTGATGATCGAGCACAGGTGTAACCACAGGTTTTGCATCGATATGGCTTCACATGCAGATGCTTGGCCTGTTCGTGCTCCTCGAGATGACTCTTTTGAGTGAACTCCTTGCCACACTCTTCACACTGGAAACGTTTCACATTTTGGTGAGTGAGCTTGTGGCGCACTAGGCCTCCACTTTCGGTGAACTGTTTGTCACACTGATCACATTTGTATTGTTTTATATTTCCATGGATTCGTTGATGTTTGGCTAAATTGCCCGCCTGACTGAAACATTTGTCACATTGGTCGCATTGAAAGGGACGTTCGCCTGTATGCACAAGAAGATGTCGCTTCAATTTGGATTTGATGTCAAATGATTTTGGACAGTGGGGACATTTTTGGGGACATTTTATGTGACGTTTCGATTGGGTAAGGTTTGGTTGAGTTGGATTTGTAGTGGATTTAGTAGCAATTGAATCTTTTCCAATTGCATTGTTTGTACGAGTACTTTGAAATGATCGAGAATGATATTGATGATCATTGACTATTGGGTTTTGGATCATGTGTCCATCAACACCTTTCTGGTCATGTTGAAAATGAGGCACTGGATGAAAGCCCCAGGAATCCTCAAGATAATCCACGAGTTTCGCCTTCAACTGTGCGAACAGTGACTCAACCAGTGGATCGAGCATTGATTCCATCTCGTGTTGTATCAATCGTTTTGCATTCTCTTTCTCATGGTTCAAAAAAGTGCTCACAAAAACACTAAAATCAGGTAAAGCCATTTTGGGTGTGTAGAGTTTTGGGTGAAAACAAGAAAACGACAAAATCAGGATGTTTTTGTTGAATCGGCTCAAGTTGAATGCAATTGCAGACAGACAGAAACATGTAAACAAATTCTACTCACTGCACTCACTGTCAGTACACTTTCCTGTAAAGTTTACTTGCACTCCGCCACCTAGTGTTCATGAAACGCGAAATCAACTCGATTTGTTTACATGTGAGTTTTGCTCGTTTGAGCTGCCAGTTTACTTGAATTCAAGTTGAGCTGATTCAACCCAATCATCATCATCATCGTAATATTGTTTTCACCCAATTGTGCACACACACCCACAATGGCAATTCCATTTCCAATTGGTACATTTGTGAACACTTTTTTGGACCAATCGAAGGATGATGCACGACGATTGATACGACACGAGATGGAATCAATGCTCGATCCACTGGTTGAGTCACTGTTCAAACAGTTGAAGGACAAATTTGTGGATTATATTGAGACTTCAAATTTTCTTCAAGAACCTCAACTAGAATATGATCGTGAAGGTGACGGACACATTCGAGATCAACCGACAATCTCGAATGCTCATCAAAATCAATTCTTGTCCAAAGCTCCTTCAATGGATTCTAATTGTCAAGTCAATTCAACCAACCATCAACCTGCATTCATGTCGATCAAACAAGAAATCAATGATCCATCGAATGTTCTATTGGAACAACATCATAATTTACTCAATTCATCATCAACACATGAACCATCTTTGATTACATCGACTCCAACTGATGAATTGTTGTCAAACATTGAAATGCAACAACAACAGCACCCACACATTAACCCTTTGAGTGCCGGCCTCTATTTTCGGTATAACTTTTGAATCACTGGTCCAAATTGGATGATTTTTTGGGAAGATGACCTACTCCCGACCGGACGAAGGATGACTATCCCAAAAATGTTCCAGAGTGGATTCTTCTGGGGGTGGGGTTAAAGATTCGGGAATTTGAGATTGCCAAACGTAATTTTATTGGCCAAAGATCATTTGACCGGAAGGACAAGTGTATCCGATGGATCCTCTAGGATTTAGCAAAAATGCATATGACCGATTGCAACCAAAATTTAGGAGCATACTCAGGGGCCATACAGGATTTCAGAATTAATTTATGAGCCCGATCCATTTGGATCGAAAATGAATTTCGACTTCCGGTTTGACCGAATCCAAAAACATACTACACCATCGTGTTGCCGCGAAAAAGGCAATGCGATTTGTTACCAAAAACATCAAAATCCGTTCAGAAATAACCGAGATATTGCAAGAAACTCTTTGATTACGTCATAAGCCAAAAATATTGTCTTCAAATCAGCTAGTGGGCGTTATGGGCCCGAATTACGAGTTTTGCTAAAATAGAATTGTATGCATAGATAATCGACTAAATATAATATCAAATACATTCTACAAGACATTCTGAGCAATTTGATACCAAATTCGACTATTTTTGGTCAATTTTTAGTTGGACCCTATTGGGGGCGTTGCGCCAGAATCCTGTTTATGGACATTTGACAAAAGTTTATCAAATCTGGCCGTGTTTGGTATCAAAGTGATTGGATTTTGATGTAGATTGCATCTAATCTAAAAAATAATCAAATACGTGGTAATTGTTGGTTCCATACATTTGACGCCATGACGCCCAGTCTGAAAGCTATTTTGAAGTAAATCGTTTATTCACTATATCTCGGTTATTTCTGAACGGAATTGGATGTTCTTGGTAGTAAATCGCATCGCCTTTTTCGCGGAAACACGATGGTGTAGTCTGTTTTTGGATTGGGTCAAACCGGATGTCAGAATTCATTTTCGATCCAAATGGATCGGGCTCATAAATTAATTCTGATATCCTCTATGGCCCCTGAGTATGCTCCTAAATTTTGGTTGCAATCGGTCATATGCATTTTTGCTAAATCCTAGAGGATCCATCGGATACACTTGTCCTTCCGGTCAAATGACCTTTGGCCGATAAAATTACGTTTGGCAATCTCAAATTCCCGAATCTTTAACCCCACCCCCAGAAGAATCCACTTTGAAGCACTTCTGGAACCTTGAACCATATCCGGCTACTGTTAGGTATATATGTTCCAAATTTCAAGTCATTAGACGTAGTACAACTCTCAAAACCCCGTAGGTACACATAGTACCTACGCGGCACTCAAAGGGTTAAACACGATGAATTTGATGTTGAATATGATGACGATGGTGAGGAATGTTATTGTGACGAATGTGTTGATGGAGGAATTGAGGTGAAGGAAGAAGATGATGATGAAGATGACCAAATAGATCAAGAATCATCTCGACCTGTGAAGAGACCAAGAATGGACATGTCATGTTATAATTTTTATAACATTAATATATTTAATCAATTAATTAATTTAAAATCAAATAATCTTGATTAATCAAACCAAAACAAAATCGTAACTGTAATATCATATATGTTCAGTGCATTTTAGTTACATTTATGATAACACACCAATGATGCAGTGATTGCTTCCTTTGGTAACAGCCTCGATCAATGCTCAAACTCATTTGTTTGTGAAGTTTCTACCTCTTATCAGACCATCATGATAAGTGTAGTCGAGGGCAACTAGAGTTGATTTGCTATGTTTAAGCGCAAACGTTTTCGGTTCGTTTAGTACTAGTCGATTTCTTTACCTTTGACCAAAGTACGATAAATAACTTTTATCAATAATAAGTTTATAAATAGTTCATGTGAGCGATTATTGAGTATGTAGTGTCAACCAAACTGGTGTGTGTGGCTAGCCGTTCTCGTGAACAAGCACGCATGCTGGTGTCAATCATGGTGTGCACACCATGATTGATCGACTCTCAGATGAGAAAAACGCAAACTAAGTGATAAATAGTGATAGTTGTTGTTGTGCAGTGATCGTCGTATATGCGACGATTGTTTACGTTACTAGATACCATCTAAAACCTAGCACATCACTATTACATTGAGTTTAGCTTCCAGCGGATCATGTTTTTACCAATTGCAACGATCCAAGATAAACTAATTCTAACTAACCATCAAAGTCGTTCGACTTCTAAACAGCATTTCATTGGTTTATTTGAGACACTCACTCACACCTTTAGTAGCGATAAGCGTTACTTAAAGACACTCACTTCGAAAAGATCAAATGAAGTAGATGACCGAATTGGAAGTGAACAGAGTGAGGGTGAGTTATTGTGTTCAATGTTCACAAAGTAATCTCAGTGTTGTGTTCATTAGCCATCGGCCCTCGAACAACCATCGAACATTGCTCTCGAGACAATTCAGATGAATCTATGGCGATTCAACAAGAGAAAATGGATGCAAACAATGCAATTGGAGAGGAATCAATTGCCACTGAATGCACTAAAAATCCAATTCAACCAAACTTTACTCAATCAAATCGTCAAATCCAATTTCCACATTGTCATAAATCATTTATCAGTCTATCCGCATTGCATTCACATCTTCGAGTGAACACAGGTGAACAACCATTTCACTGTAACCAGTGTGGCAAACGATTTAGCGAGAAATGCAATTTAACGAGACACCAACTGATTCACCAAAATATAAAACGTTTTCAGTGTCATCACTGTGAGAAACAATTCTCTGAGAAATGCAATCTGGACACTCACGAGCAAGCCATCCATCTGCATGTGAAGCCATATCGATGCAAAGTGTGTGGTCACACTACCACTAAAAGATCAGATGTAATCGATCACGTTCGAGGGGTCCATTTTGGTTTGCCTCGAACCATCAGAGAACAACGAGCACGCAACATTATCGATGATCGAGATCCGAGAGAGTTGGTTGAGAAAGTGTGAGGTATTTTATATTTAGATGCAATAAAAATTGGTATCAATGGTTTACACAAGTTGGCCCATAATTAAATGTTATATTAATAAATCGTGCAAATCATATTTTATAACTAAGCCACTAGTTCGAGATAATCCGATGGCTTACCCAGATGGGACAGATCTTGACCTGCCTTTGAGCTCAAATGAATTCTCTTGATGTGTGCCATAGTAGTCTTTCGCGTAACACTCGAATAGTTACAGTTGGGCCATTGGCATCGATAGGGCTCAATGCCTTGATGGGTTCGTTTGTGTGCCTTGAATTGGACCGAGTCCTTGGTTCGGTACTGACAATCTGACTGTGGACATTTCAAATCGGGTTTATTTTTGTGTTGATACTCGTAGTGATTGAACACTTTCTTTCGGTATTCACCCGTGAAGGTGCATTGAGGAAATGCACATTGAAATTGACCGAGTTGATGAAGTTTGGTATTGTGACTGGACAGTAGTTGATATTTGGTGAAATGTTTTGGACATTTGTGACACTGCCATTGGATGGTGTGACTGTGGGCTTCTTTGATATGCACACGTTGGTAGTTTCTAATAAAAAACGGATTAGTCCAGAATAAATCAAGAAGAAGTTAACTCACTTGTTATCAAAAGATTGACGACAATCCTTGACCGGACATTGTAATCGACGAATAGAATGAACATTCCACATGTGATCCTTCAATTGGTCAGCCAAATTGTTGTTGTTGTGTTCGTTTTGAACAAATGTTTCGGTACAATCGGTGCACTCAAGTGCAAGAGTGATTAAGGTTTGGCTGTCTTGGTTGGTGTTCAATTCATTTGGTTGTTCTGCGTTTTCATTTGGTTGTTGTGTTGCTGACTGTCTGGTTACCATTGGATTGTTTGGTTGAGTATTGTTCATTCTTTGTCTCTTAAACGGTCTAGATGATTGTTCATCATTTTGTTCATCATAAATCCATTGAACACCGTCATCATATTCCTCATTGTTGAAAATAAGTGGAGGTTCTTGATTGTTAGTTGAATTGAGTTGACAATTAGCCTCGATTGAATTGGCCAATGATTCACAAGGATATTGTTTAGCATTGGTTGTTTGTTTATCTCGAATCATCTGTCTGTAAGCTTCAAGATCATGTTCATGATGTTGAAATTCTGATTCTTGATTTAAACTCGAAGAATCAAGACCAACATAGTCCACGAATTTGTCCTTCAACTGTTTGAACAGTGACTCAACCAGTGGATCGAGCATTGATTCCATCTCGTGTCGTATCAATCGTTTTGCATCATCCTTCGATTGGTCCAAAAAAGTGTTCACAAATGTAATACCAATTGGGAATGGAATTGCCATTGTGAGCGTGTGTGTACAATTGGGTGAAAACAATATTACGATGATGATGATTGGGGTTGATTGCAGTTGAGTTAGTTGAGTGCACTCGCTGATTTGTTGTGAGGTGTAAACAACAAAGTTTCATTTTGTAACACTAGATGGCGTATGCTTTATAATATTTTTTTCTAATATAGAATGCAATGTGAAATGCAATACAAAATGGAAATGCTAATTTTAAAATTACCTGCTTATTTGGAGCGTAATTTTAATAGAATTGACCCAAAACAGGATCTTGTGCAAAGTATACAGGAAAATGGACCTAAATGTCTTGTTGTTTTTTTGATCTACTTTTGTCGTTTGTAAACTCGAGTGGAAGTGACACCATTAGCCGTAGACTTGACCACCACAGCATCGTCATTGAACTCACGCACAATGGTCACCTCTGGACTGCCCTTCTGCACCTGCACCCACTTGTTGTCCTTCACAGTGATGGTTGTCTTGACCTCGGTTCCGTCCGATCGAGCCTCATCAAACTCGACACCGCTCTTGAACGTAATGTTCGAGTCCTTGAAGGTGGCTATAGTGTTGAGGGTGTAGGTGCCCGCAGCCTTGTCCTCGGTGATCACATACTCGGAATTGGAGGCAGCTGCGGCCAGCCGCTTGATAGCGCCCATACCAATTTCTTTGAGAAATTCGTTGAAATTCTCACTGCTGTCCAGCTTGTAGCGACCAACAAATTCAACCGAATACACGGGACTGACCGCCAGCACCAGCGCTACAGAAGCGAGAAAATCTGACAAATTAAAAATAAACAGAAATTAAACAATCAAAGTGTCAAAATTGAAAATCCAACTTACAGCGAGTCAATGCCATTTTGTTGAAGTTTAGTGTTTCAAATGTGAATGTAAAAGTTGCGATATTTCGTTGCTTTCGCGGACGAATGCTTTTTATACCTTCGAGGGTTAGATAAGTTATATACGAAACTAATCTCTGCATAGATACAAAGTGATTGACGGTGTGACGCACTGATTTAATTTCATTTTATCACTTCACAGAAATCAAATTAGCAAACACACTTACCAAAACGTTGTTCAATTGACGTAAAGCAGTCGCGTGCGTTGTTTTATTCTTTTCAAAGAAATATTTTTGTTTAGTCTTATAAGAACTAATAGTACTTGATATATCTGTTTGAAGAAACATCTAAAACATTTCATTTCATAGTTACACGAATTGCATTAATGCAAAGTGGTGTTCAGTTGTGCTAATTTAATTAACATTAATTAACGTTACTCTTTTTCTGATTGATCATTTTATTTGATAATGAAATGATTCGAAAATTTAAACATTGTACCTTTTTCAAAGTTGCAAAAGGTTACTCTTTACTTCTTAATTAAATTATTACATTACTAAAATTATTCATAGCAATTTCATAAATTCATGATTCTGATGAGAGAATTTAGATTCGCGTGATTTTTTTTTGGTTTGTGTAACGCGAATATTTAAAATGTTTATTGTTTGATTTAAGCTTTAACTGAAAGTGTATTACATTAAAAATCAGGAATTCTGAAAGTAAAAAGACAAGAAAAGAAATGAAAAGAAATGCAGTTTAAATAGAAGGTAATGCTAATTTGAAAGCTTCAAACGTTATTCTCCAATTCTGACATAATCTCGCGGGTTACGTTGGTCGATTATGTTCAGTTCTCTTTGCTCTTTAACTGTTGAAGGCAGGCCAAAGTGCTTTGTCCGTACATGATAAATGGCAGTTTGAAGTTGATTACCAGTGAATTGACACTTGTCCCAAATGCATTTGAATGGCTTCTCATTGCTATGGATTCTTTGGTGTTGTACCAGATCGTACTTGTTCCTGAATGGCCTGTTACAGCCTTCAAAAGTGCATCGCCACTTTTTGACACGGTGACACTTTTCTTTGTGATTGCGAACTTCACACCGCAAAGTGGCCTCAAACGCACAAAGTAAGCACTGAAATTTGCCTGCTTGATGATAATATCTCCAATGTTGAATGAGTGAATAGTGGGATTTGCTCACTGTGTCACAGTCAGGACAGGGATGTTCGGGCTGGCCGCTATGATTGGGAAAATTAGTGAGACTCGAAACACTGTGCAACACTCTCAGTGACTTACTGTTGGTTGTGTCGAATATTGTCCACGAGTTGTTTGTAAGGCATTTGACCGTGACAAGTGAACAAATGTTGTCTCCACAAAAAAGATTTCTTAAAAGTCACCTTACAACCAGGTTCGGTGCAGTTCAATTCGAGTGTCTTAACTTTGTGTTTGGATTCTGCTTCGTGGTGAATTTCATCAACGGAGTTTTGGAGTTTCACTTTTTTCAATGATTTTCGTGATGCAGTCGTGGTGCTTTTCCGTTTGCCATTTTTCACTTCATTGTTCGACTGATCATCATCACCAAACATTTTTTTTGGAATTCGTTTTCTGTTTGACGATCGTCGGCCACTGGTGGATGGAATCGATTGATGATTGTGCTCAATGATGGGTTTGGCTGATTTACGGTTTTTACCGGTTTGTTTTGTTACAGTCTTAGTTGCCTTCTGCTTGCTACGAATTTGTGCCTGTTCACTTTCATTACTCAATGATAAATCATTTGCGTTAACAGCAGATTGATTAGAGTCAACGATGGCATCTGAGATTACCATGAGATCACCGTTTGCTAATGAACCATTTGGTTGATCATATCGGTTTAACCCACTTTGCATGTGCACTCCTTTGTGAGCTTTGTCATTGTGTGCATTGCCATTTCTACCATCCAAACCACAAATTCCATTGACACAACCTTCACATTCTTCGAAATCAGACATAAATTCACCTTCAACTTCAAAATCATCTTCATCATCATCGTCTTCGTATTCTTCTTTCACATTATCAATCGGATATTGTGCATTTTTACCATCGTTTACTTCAATCTCAACATTGTTCGCTTGATCATTGTCACCATCATTTGGTGTATTAAAGTCGAAATTTACTGGAATTGTGTTTGATGATGAACTGTCGTGATATTCTTGTTTGGTCAGTGGTGAGGTGGTGATGTGATTGGCTAGATGAACTGGTGGACAAGTGATTTGTTGTATTGACAAATGTTCATTTGAATTGTTCATAGTCGATGGTGCAATTGATGCATTCGATGGAGTAGCTTGGTGATGTGATGGTGATGGTTGGACTGATGCATTCACATCGCCCAGAACAATTTCACCCGACTCAATCATGTGCACAATCGTATTCCTGAGAATGCCAAATTGATTTTCCACCATGAAATCAATGTAATCCGTGAGTGAGCATTTGAGTCGATTCTTGCTGACATCTACTAGGGCTAGGAGAGGGTGAGCTGGCACTGACATTGTTGATAATGAGATGGGACTAACGAAAGGACCGAGGTGAAGGACTGGACACAATGCGTGTGATCGAGAGCGAGTGCCAGACAATAATAAGAATCGTTGTGGGTGTTGGTTGGCCGACTGCAGTGTTAAGCGCAGCTGTAACAAATCGACTCAAAACAGGAAAATATCTGTTGCTACCGATGGAGTTACACCGGTTAACACAGTGCAACTTTCCCTGCGGCACACTGCACTGTACTAACCATTCATATTCATTTAGGCCCTAGATTCTAGGCCATAAGGGTCCAACTAAAGGCATGATTTATTCAAGAATGTTCAATTTCATTTTATATGTCACTAGTCCAAATGTGCCATAACATATTCAAGTAATCATACAAATGTTGCAGAAAACATTCAGAACGATTCAATGAAATTGATTCAAACACAAAGCAAAAAAACTATTCCACGAACTGCTGTGCTACAAGTTGGACAAATCTTCAACAGACAAGTGATTGAAAAATCTGAATTACGGTAAAAATAAAATCAAAACTCATCAATTAACAAATTGTTGGAATTCAATTTTTTATTGGTAAATGTAAAATAAAATGATTCAATTACATAGAGTGGAAAATGGTAATAAAAATGTGCGAATGCCAAACACATTAATTTTTAATTTGAACACAATCTATCACGCGTTTTAATCTCGTTTCAAATGTTCATGCAAGTGATGTTTGTTGACTTTGCATCGCAAGTTGTCCACAAACTCACAATCAGCGCACTTGAATTTGCCCTCTTGATGATACACTCGCCAGTGTTCAATGAGCTTTTTGCCCACAAAGTCGCACTCAGAGCAGGGATATATCTTCTGACCGCTATACAAATGATAAAAATGAAATCAAAATTAATGAGATCAATTGAATTCAATCACTTACCGATGGTTGTGTCGAGCATTGACAAATTCGATATGTTTGTAAGGGTCAATTTGTTCGTGACAAGTCGACAAATGTTGCCTCCACATTTCCATGCTAGTCAAAGTGGCCGTACAGCCTGGTTCGGTACAGTTCAATTCGAGTATCACAATTTTGAGTTTGACTTTATCATTGCCATCATCTTCTTGTTGAATTTCATCATCGTTTTCAGGTCCATTTCCTTCATTTACGGCTTTACGTGAATCACTTTCCTGCTTGTTCAAATCACTAGTCGATTGATCATAAGTGAACACTTTTGTTTGATTTCGTTTTCTATTCGAAGATCGTAGTCCACTGCTGGTTGATGATGATGCAACTTGTTTAGTCAACTGTCTCGTTGACTTGCGAATTTGCTGGTCACTTTCATTGATCAACGATAAATCACGGGTATTTTTAGATTGATTCGAGTCATCGATGACTTCATCGTCTGAGAGAATTATTTGATCGGATACCAGTGAAGCATTTAGTTGATCTTCTTCTTCGCCTAATCCAATTTCAGAATCATCTTCTTCTTCACTTTCATCGACATACTCAACTACATCTTCTTCTTCCTCATCTTCTTCTTCATCCTCGTCGAACCAATCATCATCATCGAATTCATTAATCGGAAGTTGGCTAAATGAATCCTCAATCTGTTTGTGGCCATTCCGCCGATGTCTGTAAATTTCCTCTCGAAAGTTGGCCACAAACTCACAGCCACTGCACTTGAATTTGCCTGCTTGATGATACTGTGTCCAGTGTGAAGTGATTGACATCCAACTTATACCAACACTGACACATTCAGTGCAGGGATAGTCCACTTTGCCGCTATTGAATGAAATCGTTAATGAAAAACAGACACAAACAGTGAACACTTACCGATGCTTGTCCTCGAGTTGTTTGTAAGGCTTCTGTCCGTGGACAGAGGACAAATGTTGCCTCCACATTTGCGTACTAGTCAAAATGGTCTTACAGCCACGGACGGTGCAGTTCACTTGGAGTACAACATATTTGTGTTTATCAACTTCATTATCGCCATCATCATCGTTTCCAAATCTAATTCTTTTTGCTGCTTTACTTTTTGATTTGCTTTTCCGCTTGTCCAATTCATTAGTCGACTGATCATTATAAGTGAACACTTTCGTTTGAGTTCGTTTTCTAGTGGATGATCGTAGGCCACTACTCGTTGATGGTTCTTCTTGTTCAGTCAATTGTCTGGTTGACTTGTGAACACTGAGAGTAATATTTTGCTGTCCACTTATCAACGATAAATCACGGGTATTTTCGGATGCAGATTGATTTGGGCCATCATCTAAGATGGGTATTAGATTGCGTACAATATTTGGTTGATCATCTTTTTCCCCTAATCCAATTTCAGAGTCATCTCCTTCTGACGCATCATTTTCGAGAACCAAATCATGATTTAGTTGACAAACTCCGTTGAAACAATCTTCAGATTCGTGATCGCCTTCAGACATGTATTCACCTTCATCTTCTTCTTCTTCTTCATCATCGTCGTCGTAATTTGCCAGTGAGACATTTGGTTGAACTGGTTCTATTTCGTTTTGATTTAATCCATTTTCAGAACCAACTCCAGTCTCAGTATCATTTTCTGTATTAATATTTTCACCAACCAAATGATTTGGTTGGTTTAATTGACAAATTCTATTGGCACAATCTTCACATTCATATTCGTCGTCCTCGTCGTATTCCTCTTGTTTGACCATGATTGGTTCAGTGGTGATGGGATTGATTGAGCCAATTGGTGAGGGAACAATTTGATTCTCGGATTCAAGAGATTGATCTGAAAAATGTTCATTTAAATTGGTGTTCATAGTCGATGGTGCAATTGATGATACATTCGATGGAGCAGTTTTGTTATGATTTAATAGTGATGGTTGAACCGATGCACTGATTTCACGGTTTTGAGGGTCAATTTGATGACTTTCACTATCCGTGATATCTTCATTATTATCTTCTGCATCTGTTGAATTGGCTTGAGTGGTGTTGGTTTGTGTAGACATTCGTTGGACATCGTCCAGGACAATCTCACCCGACTCAATCAAGTCAATTGACAATTCTGTCCCTAAGTTGGCCAAATTGGCTTTCCACCGTGACATCTATGTACTTGACGAGGGCACATTTGAGGCTATTCTTGTTGGTTTCCACCAGCGATAAAAGAGAATGGTGAGATGATGGGAGTGACATTTCGGAACACCAAAATAAAGAGAGAAACGAACAAATCCAAGTGAAATAGATCAAATTGGACAGAAATGTGAGAGCGTGCGAGAGAGGCAGCAGCCAGACACAACAACAAATCAACTCAAAACAGGCAACAGCTGTTGCTATTGCTGCCGTCCAAGTTGTACAGTGCAGCTTTCACTGGCACACTGCGCTGTACTAACAACTAACAGTTTGCTATTTTTTATAAAATTGCAATCCCCCTTAGATTAATTTTAGGGGGGTGTTTGGAAAGTGTGTCACAGATAATTGTCATCAAATCGAATTATGTACCAATTAAAACAAACCTCGAATAACTCAAAAACTATTGAACTTAGAGAAATGAGATAAAAGACAAAAAGATTGTGCTAATTTTTTACGATCGAATGGTGTAGGGCATAGACAGGTGTAAACTAAAGAAGTAACTGAAAAATGCAAAACAGACAAATGATTGTTGTGCAATTGTTGTGGAAACTGTGACAACAATGACAACAATGCAAATTTTTGGGTTGGGTTAGGTTAGGTGCCGTGTTGGAATGGGTTTGGGTTAGGTTAGGTGCCGTGTTGGGATGGGTTTGGGTTAGGTTAGGTGCCGTGTTGGAATGGGTTTGGGTTAGGTTAGGTGCCGTGTTGGAATGGGTTTGGGTTAGGTTAGGTGCCGTGTTGGGATGGGTTTGGGTTAGGTTAGGTGGCGTGTAAGGATGGGTGTGGGTTAGGTTAGGTGCCGTGTTTGGATGGGTTTGGGTTAGGTTAGGTGCCGTGTTGGGATGGGTTTGGGTTAGGTTAGGTGCCGTGTTGGAATGGGTTTGGGTTAGGTTAGGTGCCGTGTTGGGATGGGTTTGGGTTAGGTTAGGTGCCGTGTAAGGATGGGTGTGGGTTAGGTTAGGTGCCGTGTTGGAATGGGTTTGGGTTAGGTTAGGTGCCGTGTTGGAATGGGTTTGGGTTAGGTTAGGTGCCGTGTTAGGATGGGTTTTGGGTTAGGTTAGGTGCCGTGTTAGGATGGGTTTGGGTTAGGTTTTTTTTTTTAGGTTGTTTAATCCTTTATTGGTCGTTAGAAATTAAGTAAACATATTCTTTGACAAAAATAAGTTACAAAATGCATTTGCATGCTTACAAAATGGTTGGTGCGTTTTGGTGTGTTGATGTTTTAGGTGAAATAAGTATTTTTTTGTTTTTTTTTTGTTTTTTTGTTTTAGATTTGATAAATAGTTCAATAATTAACAATAAATAATAAATATAGTACAGACAAATAGACTAGAAAGTAATTACAATGTGTTGATTTCGACTTCTTCAATGGCTGGGCTGTCTTCTGTCCTGGGTTGTTGGGCTTGATTGGCGAGTTCAGGCGGGTTGATTCGAAAAGCTCTCAGTCGGTCGAGAATAATCTTCATTTGAGGAACGAATCTCTCGTTGAACTGTCCTTCCGAGAAAATCCAGTTAGTCAGTTTTCCGATGTTTCCCAATCGAAATTCTCCACCATGACCTGCATATCCACTTCCATGCATGTCCTTGAAGAGAGGGCACTTGAGTAGGACATGTTCCACCGTTTGGATTGTCGTTTGATCGCACCAACAGTACGGTCTGTATACACTGCCCGTTTCATCCTTCACTTCGAAACGATTCAAGTACTGGCCGAATGGCCCGTGTCCACTGAAGACTTGTGTTAGATAGTAATCTGTCTTGATGAACTTCGGGATGGTAATCCAGTCTTTGAAGAACCCTCTAAGGGTCGGATTAGCAAGTTTCCTAAATCGTTCGTTCATGAGTTGGTTGGTGACTGACTTTGCGACTTTCTTGGCGATGTTCTTCGGGTACCTGGTGTAGACTGGCTCGAGATGGGTTTTGGTTGAGATCTCCTTTGCCGCCTTTTCAGTTTTGATCATAAGTGCGTTGATTCTGCTTGGGGTGGTGATGGACACTGGGAGGCCAAGTCGGTTTAGAAACTTGGCGATTGTATTTTCAAGACTGTTCAATGTGCAAATTTTGGTGAGATTGTTGAGCACAGTCCGCTGGGTGGTGATGATGCTGATCTTGCTGATGTCGATGAATTGTATATTCTGGTTCTGTGAGATATACTTCAATGCACTCATGATTGCATATTGCTCGCATTGGTATCTTGGAACGAATACGGGCAAATAAAATTGTTTTTCTTGGTGGTTTCTGATGAGATAGGCAGCTCCTGAGTTCTTTCCGTTGTGAAATCCAGAAACATAGATTTGCAGTTCGTCGATGGTTTCATGAAATTGAATTTCAGCAATAGATAGAATATGTTCATCTGTTGAGATGGAGTGCGTTGTTTCTTCATCAGGTGTTTGTGGCTGATGGTGATTCACCCGGTTTGTTGTTGGTGCTTCTTGGGAGTCAAGACGTTCAGATGGTTCATATTCCTCAGTGACGATGTCTTCTTCGATTGTGGTGATTCTGTACGGTTCTTCCGATTTGAGATCTTCTTCCATCTCATGAGGATCGTTTTCTTCAAAGTTTTCGTCGTCAGAGAAATCTGAGTCTTCATGAGGGCAAGCTCGTCTGGTAGGAGGAGGAATGGTGATTCTTTCATAAGGGATTCTGTAGAAGATGTTTTTCTGTTCTGGTCTTGCACCGCTAAGACCGTTCACGTCTAGAGTTGATTCTTTTCGTGGTTGCTTACGCATAAGTTCATATACGTTTTTCGTTTCCAACAGATGAAATCCGAGATATGGTGTTTTCGAAAGGCATTCACACACAATTGCAGGAATTGTCCATTGGGTTTGGGTTAGGTTAGGTGCCGTGTTGGAATGGGTTTGGGTTAGGTTAGGTGCCGTGTTGGGATGGGTTTGGGTTAGGTTAGGTGCCGTGTTAGGATGGGTTTGGGTTAGGTTAGGTGCCGTGTTTGGATGGGTTTGGGTTAGGTTAGGTGCCGTGTTGGGATGGGTTTGGGTTAGGTTAGGTGCCGTGTTGGGATGGGTTTGGGTTAGGTTAGGTGGCGTGTAAGGATGGGTGTGGGTTAGGTTAGGTGCCGTGTTTGGATGGGTTTGGGTTAGGTTAGGTGCCGTGTTGGGATGGGTTTGGGTTAGGTTAGGTGCCGTGTTGGGATGGGTTTGGGTTAGGTTAGGTGCCGTGTTGGGATGGGTTTGGGTTAGGTTAGGTGCCGTGTTTGGATGGGTGTGGGTTAGTTTGTGTTAGTTTTTATTGTGTTAGGATGCGCGGTGGCGCCGCTGGCAGCTTGCTGCCAGCGGTTTCGTACAAGTCCCAAACGGCAAAACGTTAGTTTTGCGGGACTTGTACGAATAACAGTTAACAAACAAACGAAAGTAACCGTACGATTCCTTGTTCCCCAAATAGTAAAGAACAATCATATTAAATCCAAATTTGATCAACATTCTCAAGTACAAACAAATTGAAAACTGTTTTAATTGAACAAAAACTATAAATTTCAAGTTCATTTCCTTTTCCTGTGTTATCGTTTGTTTGTACAATCAAACCAAGGTCACAGTACGATTCCTCGTTCCCCAATTAGTAAAGAACATTCATATTAAATCCAAATTTGATCAACATTCTCAAGTACAAACAAATTGAAAACTGTTTTAATTGAACAAAAACTATAAATTTCAAGTTCATTTCCTTTTCCTGTGTTATCGTTTGTTTGTACAATCAAACCAAGGTCACAGTTCGATTCCTCGTTCCCCAAATAGTAAAGAACAGTCATATTAAATCCAAATTTGATCAACATTCTCAAGTACGAGCAAATTGAAAACTGTTTTAATTGAACAAAAACTATAAATTTCAAGTTCATTTCCTTTTCCTGTGTTATCGTTTGTTTGTACAATCAAACCAATGTCACAGTTCGATTCCTCGTTCTCTAAATAGTAAAGAACAATCATTTTAAAACCAAATTTGATTAAAATTCTCAAGTGCGAGCAAATTGAAAACTGTTTTACTTGAACAAAAACTAGAAATTTCAAGTTCATTTCCTTTTCCTGTGTTATCGTTTGTTTGTACAATCAAACCAATGACACAGTTCGATTCCTCGTTCCCCAAATAGTAAAGAACAGTCATATTAAATTCAAATTTGATCAATATTCTCAAGTACAAACAAATTTAAAACTGTTTTAATTGAACAAAAACTATAAACTTCAAGTTAATTTCCTTTTCCTGTGTTATCGTTTGTTTGTACAATCAAACCAAGGTCACAGTACGATTCCTCGTTCCCCAAATAGTAAAGAACAGTCATATTAAATCCAAATTTGATCAACAGTACGATTCCTGTATGTTCAGTTTTTGTTGCTTGAAGCAACTTGCCTCTGAAAAATTCGAGACAAATTCAAATGTTGAAGGCTAACATGTTGAATTACTTGTGAACGTAGCTCAAAAGTCTGTTCACAATTGCCCGAAGGACATTTGTACGGTTTCTCCGCACTGTGACCTTGTGCATGATGTTCCAAATCGTAGTTGTTCCCAAATGCTCTGAAGCATCCCTCGTAAGTGCATTGAAACTTTTTCTTGAAGTGAATCCTTCGCTGATGAGCGACAACTTTACACTTTAAGTTGGCCACAAACGCACATAATGAGCACTTGAATTTGCCCTCTTGATGATATTGTTTCCAATGAGGAATGAGTGCATTTTTGGATTTGCACACAACATCGCATTTAGTACAGGGATATTCTGTCTGGCCACTATGAAAACGAACATTAATATTGAGACTCGAACACAGTGACAATATATCAATGACTTACTGTTGGTTGGGTCGAGCACTGTCATACAGTCGCATGTAAGCTAACTGTCCGTGATAAGACAAATGTTCCTTCCACAATTCAAGACTTTTGAAAGTCAACTTACAGTCAGGTTCGGTGCAGTCCAGTTCGAGTGTCACAATTCTGTCGAGTGTCACTGTTTGTTCTAGTACTTCCTCTTCTTCTTGTTCGTCTATTTGAATCACTTCAATTATGTTTTGAGGTTTCACTTTTTTCACTGCTTCACTCGATTCAGTAATGCTTTTTCGTTTGTCACTTTTCACTTGACCATTCGATTGATCATCATCACCAAACATTTTCTTTGGGATTCGTTTTCTGCCTGATGATCGCAGTCCACTGGTTGATGGAATCGCTTGGTGGCTGTTCTCATTGACGGACTGGACAGACTGAGTGCTTTGCTGTTGATTTGCAATCTGTTTAATTGATTTGGAAACATTGTTAATTTGCTGTTCACTTTCGTTAATCAAAATAGATAAATCATTTTCGTTAACAGTAGATTGATTCAAGTGGTCAATGACATTACGAATAAGATCACTATCAAATAAAGCAATGGATGAATCTTCAATCTCATCTTCGCCTAATCCAATTTGCGTGTCCACTCGGGCAGATTCATTCTCATTTGAAACATTTTGAATGTCACGGGATGAATTGCCCAATAGTTGGCCATTGTCAAGGTTCGGTTGAATTGCTACATCAGCTCTATCCTCAACTTCTTGCTTAATTTGGTTGAGACAATCCTTACAATCACAATCATCTTTCTCTTCAAGACATTCTTGTTTGATCACTTTTGAGGTGATGATGTGATTGACTGAAGGAGCTGGTGGGCAAGTGGTTTGATCTGTTGACAAATGTCCATTTGAATTGTTATTCATAGTCGATGGTGCAATTGATACATTGGATGGGACATTTTGATGATTTGAAGGTTTGACTAAAACAGATGTTGCACTGATTTCGGTGTGCTGTTGAGGATCAATTTGATAAGTTTCACTATCCGCGACATTATCTTCTTCTTCATCAGATGAATCCACATGAGTGGTGTTGGCTTGAGTTGATGCATTCAGGTCAATCTGCCCAGACTCAATCATCTGCACAATACTGTTTCTGAGTTGGTCAAATTGATTGTCCACCGTGAAATCAATGTAATTTTTGAGTAACAGTTTGAGACCATTCGCGTTGGCCTTCACCAGACTCAACAGAGACTGAACTGGGAGTGACATTTTGGTACAATCAAGTATCAAACAAGTAAAACAATTTGATGGATCAGGCTGAGCACTAATTAGATCTAATCTAGATCAGTGGGGAGTCTAATTATTAGACACTGATCTTATAGACAGCACAAGGGCCTTGTGAGAGTGAAAGCAATATTATTTTGCTGCAATAACAAATCTACTCAAAACAGTTGACTATTGCTACAGTCCGAGTTACACAGTGCAACTTTCACTGGCAGACTGCGCTGTACTAACAACTAACAGTTACCCCGGGCCGTACGCATTTAAACTGTCCAACAATTTAAATTATCGAATCAACCCAAAAACATTTCAAATGGTAAATTCTCTAAACCGCCCAAAATTTGTGTGTCCTAAAAGTAACATATGACTGGCTCAGAAACAAAATCAAAAACAAAACAAATGCAAAATACTCTCATTTTGGAACATTTTGATGAAAATGATTTAATTTAGTGACAATCTTTCTAAAAAATAACTCAATTTAAAAAATTATGCAATTTTTCCAAGCAAGCACAAATACATCCCTGTAATGAACAAATCTGATTTTGTTCCGTAATGATTTTAAAGTAAATCTGATTAGTTTTATACAAAATTCTTACAAATGTGTTCTGTTTTGCCAAATAACAATTAGTAGTTGTGAGTTCAAAGCCACATTTCATTATTATCTTCTGCATCTGTTGAATTGGCTTGAGTTGTATTTGGTTGAGTTGACACAGGTTGGACATTCAAATCAACAATCTCACCCGACTCAATCATGTGCACAATTCTGTCCCTAAGTTGGCCAAATTGGCTTTCCACCGTGACATCTATGTACTTGACGAGGGCACATTTGAGGCTATTCTTGTTGGTTTCCACCAGCGATAAAAGAGAATGGTGAGATGATGGGAGTGACATTTTGGAACACCAAAATAAAGAGAGAAACAAACAAATACAAGTGAAATAGATCAAATTGGACACAAAATGTGAGAGCGTGAGAGAGAGGCAGCAGCCAGACACAACAACAAACCAACTCAAAACATGCAGCAGCTGTTGCTATTGCTGTCGTCCAAGTTGTACAGTGCAGCTTTCACTGGCACACTGCGCTGTACTAACAACTAACAGTTTGCATTTTTATAAAATTGCAATCCCCCTTAGATTAATTTTAGGGGTGTTTGGAAAGTGTGTCACAGATAATTGTCATCAAATCGAATTATGAACCAATTAAAACAAAACTCGAATAACTCAAAAACTATTGAACTTAGAGAAATGAGATAAAAGACAAAAAAGATTGTGCTAATTTTTTACGATCGAATGGTATAAGGCATAGACAAGTGCAAACTAAAGAAGTAACTGAAAAATGCAAAAACAGACAAATGATTGTTGTGCAATTGTTGTAGAAACTGTGACAACAATGGCAACAATGCAAATTTTTGGGTTAGGTTAGGTTAGGTGCCGTGTTGGAATGGGTTTGGGTTAGGTTAGGTGCCGTGTTGGAATGGGTTTGGGTTAGGTTAGGTGCCGTGTTGGAATGGGTTTGGGTTAGGTTAGGTGCCGTGTTGGAATGGGTTTGGGTTAGGTTAGGTGCCGTGTTGGGATGGGTTTGGGTTAGGTTAGGTGCCGTGTAAGGATGGGTGTGGGTTAGGTTAGGTGCCGTGTTGGAATGGGTTTGGGTTAGGTTAGGTGCCGTGTTGGAATGGGTTTGGGTTAGGTTAGGTGCCGTGTTGGAATGGGTTTGGGTTAGGTTAGGTGCCGTGTTGGGATGGGTTTGGGTTAGGTTAGGTGCCGTGTAAGGATGGGTGTGGGTTAGGTTAGGTGCCGTGTTGGAATGGGTTTGGGTTAGGTTAGGTGCCGTGTTGGAATGGGTTTGGGTTAGGTTAGGTGCCGTGTTGGGATGGGTTTGGGTTAGGTTAGGTGCCGTGTAAGGATGGGTGTGGGTTAGGTTTTTTTTTAGGTTGTTTAATCCTTTATTGGTCGTTAGAAATTAAGTAAACATATTCTTTGACAAAAATAAGTTACAAAATGCATTTGCATGCTTACAAAATGGTTGATACGTTTTGGTGTGTTGATGGTTTAGGTGAAATGAGTTTATTTTTTTGTTTTTGTTTTTGTTTTAGAATTGATAAATAGTTCAATAATTAACAATAAATAATAAATATAGTACAGACAAATAGACTAGAAAGTAATTACAATGTGTTGATTTCGACTTCTTCAATTGCTGGGCTGTCTTCTGTTATGGGTTGTTGGGCTTGATAGACGGGTTCAGGCGGGTTGATACGAAAAGCTCTCAGTCGATCGAGAATGGTTTTCATTTGAGGAACGAATCTCTCGTTGAACTGTCCTTCAGAGAAAATCCAGTTGGTCAATTTTCCGATGTTTCCCAATCGAAATTCTCCACCATGACCTGCATATCCACTTCCATGCATGTCCTTGAAGAGAGGGCATTTGAGTAGGACATGTTCCACCGTTTGGATTGTCGTTCGATCGCACCAACAGTACGGTCTGTATACACTGCCCGTTTCATCCTTCACTTCGAAACGATTCAAGTACTGGCCGAATGGCCCGTGTCCACTGAAGACTTGTGTTAGATAGAAATCTGTCTTGATGAACTTCGGGATGGTAATCCAGTCTTTGAAGAACCCTCTGAGGGTCGGATTAGCAAGTTTCCTAAATCGTTCGTTCATGAGTTGGTTGGTGACTGACTTTGCGACTTTCTTGGCGATGTTCTTCGGGTACCTGGTGTAGACTGGCTCGAGATGGGTTTTGGTTGAGATCTCCTTTGCCGCTTTTTCAGTTTTGATCATAAGTGCGTTGATTCTGCTTGGGGTGGTGATGGACACTGGGAGGCCAAGTCGGTTTAGGAACTTGGCGATTGTATTTTCAAGACTGTTCAATGTGCAAATTTTTGGTGAGATTGTTGAGCACAGTCCGCTGGGTGGTGATGAGGCTGATCTTGCTGATGTCGATGAATTGTATATTCTGGTTTTGTGAGATATACTTCAATGCACTCATGATTGCATATTGCTCGCATTGGTATCTTGGAACGAATACGGGCAAATAAAATTGTTTTTCCTGGTGGTTTCTGATGAGATAGGCAGCTCCTGAGTTCTTTCCGTTGTGAAGTAATAAAGACCTTGTGCATGATGTTCCAAATCGTAGTTGTTCCCAAATGCTCTGAAACATCCCTCGAAAGTGCATTGATACTTCTTCTTGAAGTGAATCCTTCGTTGATGATTGACCACTTTACACTTTAAGTTGGCCACAAACGCACATAATGAGCACTTGAATTTGCCCTCTTGATGATATTGTTTCCAATGAGGAATGAGTGCATTTTTGGATTTGCACACAACATCGCATTTAGTACAGGGATATTCTGTCTGGCCACTATGAAAACAAACATTAATATTGAGACTCGAACACAGTGACAATATATCAATGACTTACTGTTGGTTGGGTCGAGCACTGTCATACAGTCGCATGTAAGCTAGCTGTCCGTGATAAGACAAATGTTCCTTCCACAATTCAAGACTTTTGAAAGTCAACTTACAGTCAGGTTCGGTGCAGTCCAGTTCGAGTGTCACAATTCTGTCGAGTGTCACTGTTTGTTCTACTTCCTCTTCTTCTTCTTCGTCTATTTGAATCACTTCAATTATGTTTTGAGGTTTCACTTTTTTCACTGCTTTACTCGATTCAGTAATGCTTTTGCGTTTGTCACTTTTCACTTGACCATTCGATTGATCATCATCACCAAACATTTTCTTTGGGATTCGTTTTCTGCCTGATGATCGCAGTCCACTGGTTGATGGAATCGTTTGGTGGCTGTTCTCATTGACGGCAGACTGACTGTTTTCGTTGATTTGTTTTTGATTTGCAATTTGTTTGATTGACTTGGAAACACTTCCAATTTGTTGCTGTTCACTTTCGTTAATCAAAATAGATAAATCATTTTCGTTAACAGTAGATTGATTCAAGTGGTCAATGACATTACGAATAAGATCACTATCAAATAAAGCAATGGATGAATCTTCAATCTCATCTTCGCATAATCCAATTTGCGTGTCCACTCGGGCAGATTCATTCTCATTTGAAACATTTTGAATGTCACGGGATGAATTGCCCAATAGTTGGCCATTGTCAAGGTTCGGTTGAATTGCTACATCAGCTCTATCCTCAACTTCTTGCTTAATTTGGTTGAGACAATCCTTACAATCACAATCATCTTTCTCTTCAAGACATTCTTGTTTGATCACTTTTGAGGTGATGATGTGATTGACTGAAGGAGCTGGTGGACAAGTGGCTTGATCTGTTGACAAATGTCCATTTGAATTGTTATTCATAGTCGATGGTGCAATTGATACATTGGATGGGACATTTTGATGATTTGAAGGTTGGACTAAAACAGATGTTGCACTGATTTCGATGCGCTGTTGAGGATCAATTTGATAACTTTCACTATCCGCGACATTATCTTCTTCTTCATCAGATGAATCCACATGAGTGGTGTTGGCTTGAGTTGATGCATTCAGGTCAATCTGCCCAGACTCAATCATCTGCACAATACTGTTCTTGAGTTGGTCAAATTGATTGTCCACCGTGAAATCAATGTAATTTTTGAGTAACAATTTGAGTCCATTCGCGTTGGCCTTTACCAGACTCAACAGAGGCTGAACTGGCAGTGACATTTTGGTACAATCACACGACACAAACAAGTAAAATAATTTGATGGATCAGGCTGAGCACTAATTAGATCTAATCTAGATCAGCGGAGAGTCTAATTATTAGACACTGTCTAATAGACAGCACAAGGGCCTTGTGAGAGTAAAAGCAATAACAAATCAACTCAAAACAGTAGACTATTGCTGCAGTCCAAGTTACACAGTGCAACTTTCACTAGCACACTGAGTACTGTACTAACAAGTTGTACCCATATGCATTCAAACTGTCCAACAATTTAAATTATCAAAAACATTTCAAATGGTAAATTCTCTAAACCGCCCACAATTTGTGTGTCCTAAAAGTAACCTATGAGTGGCTCAGAAACAAAATCGGTTTACTCCATTTTGGAACATTTTGATGAAAATGAGTTAATTTAATGACAATCTTTCTAAAAAATAACTCAATTTCAAAAAATTTTGCAATTCTTTCAAGCACAGATACATATCCCTGCAATGAACAAAGCTGATTTAAATTTGTTTCGTAATGATTTTAAAGTAAATCTCAATTTTATAATGTTTTACAATGTTTTAAACAAAAATTCTTACAAATGTATTCTGTTTTGCCAAATATCAATTAGTAGTTGTGAGTTCAAAGCCACATTTTAAGAACATTTGGCGCTTTTGGTTCTTTTGACCCACTCTGCGGCTGTTGAACATGACGATCGTAGTAGGCTTGCAGCAGTTCACTCAGCCTCAGCTCTGCACCGACAATCTCATGAACAAGATGCTTCAACTTCCCTCCATTTTTTTCAGTTTCTAGTCTCATAATTTGAACGAAAAGTTCAAATTAAACAATTCGTAATTGTAGAATCATTTGCCGATCATCTTCAACATTACAAGCAATGTGGGGGGCTTTGGCTTGAAAGTGCTCAAACACAATTGCGGTTCGGGCCAGAATGCGCTTTGCCACAGATACTATTCTCGGCTTAAATTGACTGTGACCGGTTGTGGTAGAATCTTGTGGGAGAATTCAAATTTCCAAAATAAAATTTAAAAAAAATTATTTCAGAAAAAAATAAATACTTACAAAATAGTATGAATACCAGGATCACTAAGTTGAACTTCGTTTTGGAATTAAAATAGTTAAAACAACCTGCCGTCTTCATTAATCAAGATATTGGAACATTCTGCTTGAGAGGGCACAGAATAATGCTAATATTGTTTAATTTCGGTCTCCAGATCGATCGATCATTCAGTGAATGAATTTTTTTTTGATTATATTTTATTAACCTTTAACATTAAAGAATACAATAAAGGTATAGATAGATACAAGATTGAGAATTTACATTGAAATAAAGTGTATCAATGTTCTATGAAATGAGATAATGAATGATATATTATGATAATGATAATGAATAATGATAATAATAAGTTAACCTCTTGGTAGAGGTATGAATGAATTGTATCCAATTGTTCCTAAAAATAAACTTTTGTGACAATTGGATAGTAGATCAATTGGATCAATTAAATTGTTATATTTGGATTATTAATTTTTGCAAAACATTTCCACTTAATGATTTAATTGAGAGGATCGTTTGTGACGGTAAAACAAAATGTTGAAAGTTTTTTTATATGTAATTAGCTATGTGGCCGCAAAATGATGTTTTATTTTATTTTATAGAGCAATTTTGAGGAATATTCGGACTGATTTAGTCGGACCGGAAATTTTTATCATACACTTTTTTTGAGAAAGTTTCTCTTAATTTGATCATATATATCATTAGGCACAATTTATCACGTGACAAAAAACTCAAAAATGAACGCGTTGGAAATTTTGCAAATTATCTGGATTACAACAATCAGATGAGAGCTTAATTGAGTTTGGCTGTTTTAATTTTTGATTACAATAACACTCAGCTTGAGTCCAATAATGGGGCGCTTTTGGGTATAATTTGGATTTGTAGGATTCAATTCAACTCATCGGCTCTTGAGCCTCGATTCCCTTTCTTATGTTAACTCAACTCAACCTCAAGCTTCAGTCAAACACTACCCACCCTTCCAGAATTATCCAAACCACTGTCCTGGATAGGTGAGGGGGTGTTCAGGAATGGATCTCACGTAAAGGCGAACTGCGTCATACTTTGACTCATTTGGTTATCGATGTAAAGGCCTCACTGGCACCGAAGGAAGGCATTGGCGAGGCCGCGTTCAGGATGATTTGTCTCAATTTGAAGGCTTTGACCAATTTGGATGTGAAGCTTTAGCAAGAGGTAGGTCGAGATTGAGGTTAGTTTGAGTTTTTTAATCTATTTTCCAATCCCAGCAGACCAAACTCATCACCATCATCGAGAACATCTAGGAATTGAAGAATCTCACAACTCGCAATCCAGTTCGGCTCGCAGGGACAACCACTCCTGTGGATTTCGTATTACGAAGTTTACAATGATCAAGTTTGGAGCTTGGATGGAACAATGGATGCCTACAAGGTTTTTTCATGTACGGCAGGAAGAACTTACACGCAAGCACACGAAGGAGACAGACTACGACAAGGTCAGTTCGAGATCTTCTTCGAGATCTACTTCACTGGCATCGGCAAGTCCACTTACTTTGCGTCCTCAATCCATGTGAGGTCCCACTCTCAAGTAACTTTGAGTCAAACCTTCGAGACAATGTTCTCTCGAAAGTGTTTTTTTTAATTATGCAATAAAGATTATTTACGATCCAAAGTTTGTTTGTTTTTGCTTTCGATTCTTGGGGTTTTTTAGTTATTTCTGGGTGATTGTTGGCGGGTTCAAAACTTGGTGACTTTTATTAGCAATACTAAGTGTTTTACGAAGAACGAAAGTGGAATCTTATGGTTTTGCAAGTTTGTATGTGTTCAGTTCTCGTAATGCTCGAATCCTAAAGCGAGAAAGCGATTCTAAAGTTCGTCGATTCAGAAGCTATTGCTTTTGATTATTTTTTCCAACAATTCTTCTAAAATGGTCTGCACAATTTCTCAGCTTGTTCTTGAACACACTCGTTCTAGAATCCTGAGAATAGTGAACTGGAATTTCATTACAAATCAAGAGCTCATAATCTGTACATGTTGATGCAAGTATGATTTGGTCCAAAATCGAAACAAAACAAATTAAATTCTAGGAAATTCTGCTCGACATTCTCATCATAATCGAAATCTCCTTCATCTTCTGATTCTCATTTCGGATCGTAATTGTGGTCATTTGCATCATTGTAATCGTAAAAATCGTGTGCGAAAATATCTCCTCAAAATTGATTTGATCAACATTTTTTTCAAATCATATTTTGATGCTGACCTGTACATTCTCCTCTTAAAATCGGAAGTTTATTTGGCATCTATTGCTTTATACATCAAAAAAGTTTAATTTAAAAAGATTTTTGACATTTTGAAGATAAAAACAAACCAAATTCGAATCCTTTTAACGACGCTTTTGGATTCAAGTTTCCAAAAATAATAATTAAACTCTTAAGATAAAGATCCACACCGTTTCATCAATGCGATTGATTGAGAAGCTAAAAAGTCAGACCCGAATTGTAGAGTAATAATGATTGAAAACGACATCAAATAACATATGAGTTTCCTGTGTGGTTCTTTGATTCTAAATTTGAATTGGAATAAACTCCAAAGCCAATCTCGACATGCACGATTCCAACGAGAGACTACGATTACGAACTATCCACACAAATCAATCAATAAACAAACTCGAAATCTCAATCTCAACTCAAATTTATTTATTTATTGCTGTTGTCAGAAAATTGCTGCCTCCAGCCATATATGGGCGTTATAACGGGCTTTCAACTGCTTCAACAAGTTGGCAATTTCGACTCGGCATTCATCTCAGCACTATCACCGTCCGAATTGGTGATTCATCAGGGAAAAGTTGATGGCTTAGTAATGTGGATGCCATTGGCGTAGGCCTCAGCATCCAGAAGTTTCTGGTCTTCGGTCTTTGGTCTCCACTGCTCTTGGACATTGGTTCGGTAGAGATGATGCTTCTTAGGTTAGGCGGCTGTTGGCAGGTCATTGGCTGATGCTGAAATTGCAATTGCAAACGAAATCAGGACCAGTCTAGAGAGACTTAAGTCGGCGTCTAAAGTCGAGGCAAGACGAATTTGATTTGGATTGAACCGAAATTCCTGGTACATTATACCCAAACCAGTCAATTGTTGGAGGTGACTAAACTAAATTGACAGCAAAACTCAATTAGTCCATCTACAATTGTTGATCCTATTGATTTGAATTCAAATTAATCAATTTAAAATTCAAGATTTGATTTAGGCCCTTTGGGTTATTGGCCCTATTTAATTATAAAAAACCAAAAATTAATCAATCTATAGATTACGTATACGTACAAACTTTACTCCTTAAAAGGTTCAAATGTGTCAAATAACATTTCTTTTCTACATTTTATACGAAATGATTGATAATTTTGCGTAAAATAGCATAAACTATTCGAAAAAGTTTTTATGAAAATGTATTGTAATTATAACTTTTTGTTACCTTTGCAAATGTGTTCAACGATACCAGTCCAAAGTTGCCATACGTGAATCCGTAACGATTTGTGCTATGTAAATCGTAAATTTGAGTAGCAAATTTGATCTGAAGCCTTGGATTGAATTGATTCAGTTTTTGTTGAGCAATTGCGCTAAGCAGCCGTCCACATGGCTTACGAATATGCGTGCTACAGTGTGCCACTAATAAATGTAGCCCAAATAGATACACACTCAGCCAAAAAACAAAAAATAGAAGAACTGCTTTACCAATGCGGGCAAAATCGTCAAACAAAATCCAAGTAGTGAATAGACAGTTCATGGGAACAAAGATTGTCAATGATACACAGAAAAGCCTTCCAGCCATTCGGTTAGTGGCAAAGAAGAATTGTAAATTCTCACTAAATGATCGATGAAAGTGAACAAAAGAAGCTTCTTTGATGTAATGTTTTGAACTAATTTTGACTAAAATTGAAAAATTTTGTCGAATTTTCAAATAAAACATGTACAACAGAGTGACCCAGATTGAGTGACTAAATGCTACCATGTGAACGTTGGAAAGCACGCCCACGCTGAAGCAAAGCATGCAAAAGTGCATCCATACAAATTGTGGTAGAAAATTTTCGCGTTCACTTTTGTAGCGAAACAACAAGATGAAACGAATCACCCACATGTACGCCATTGCAATAAAAAATTCTGATCATTTCAATTATTAGTACATTTCAAGTCAAGGTGAAATAAACTTACCAAACAACACGGTGGAACTCAACATAATTCTCAAACTTGTAGTAAAGCATTTTTTGGTTTGAATCACACGGAATTTAGCATAGTCACGGTTTGTACCAAAAAATCGCCAATTGCCCCTAACCATAACATTGTGAAGTGTTTGCATTAAAACACAATTCACATCGACAAACAAAATTCGATTGTAGTAGATGACCGCACCAATAGAGAGTGCAACAAGAAGGTTAATCTGCGGTCGGCCAGTCATCAGATAGTAGACATCAAAGTTGAGCACATTGGCCAGTGGAGTACAGCTGAGTGACCCGTCACGACAGTTGAACGCGAGATAAGCGAACTGCAACACGACCACAAGTACAATTAAATTTGCAAATCTTATTATAAAAATAGACCGAGTTGAGCCATTGTGAATTTGTATAATCAAACGGTAATATCGATCAAAGTGATTCACAGTTTTAAATGGACTCAAAGCAGACAGTACAATTCGTGCCAATTTGCTTAGGTGACATTTCAAGATCATCAGATAGCAAATTGCCCCCACAATCAGATGTTGGATCATTTTGGCAATATTTTTTGTGTATTCTTGTAATATTTTTTCAAATTTTCAAATTTAAAATAATATAAAAATAAATTTATTCCTAATTATTTTAATATTAAAATAATTTTAATGTATGCTTCAGAGAGGGCTATGATAATTAAATTCGTGACATTTCTCCATTAATTCTGTGACAATAATTATATTATTTGGCAAGAGGTTTTCAAATTAATATTATTAATTTGAAAAAAGTAAAATGTCAGTAGAACGCAATCTTTATTAAAGTTGAGCTCTACGATACGTGACCTAGTCATTACCTTGGCTCTCCAAAGTCAAAGCCTTTGAATTAGAGATTAGGTTTTTACCAGAAAGCAAGCTCGCTGCTGAGAACGAGTCCAATATTTTTACATTTGTCCGTTCGGTAGTAATTAATTTACTAAACAACAACAAAATCTACCTAACCATTCAATCTTGGGCGACTTAAATGACATTTCATTTCAATTTAAATAAAATGAATCTTGAGAAATTATAATTATTTAAATTGATTTTTGAATGGAATTAGCAATTAAATTGAAAGAAAATTTCAAAATTCAAAACCGACTCGAGCGGCAAAGCAAAAGTTGGGAGTGCTTTGTGGTGACAACCAATGTCGTTGTTGAATGGTAACTAGGTCAAAGACAAACACTCTATTCGCTATAACACGAGTGCAACAAATGACATTAAGTCATTAAATTAACGAACAGATGGGTTTTATGCGCACTCTCAGACCAGAATGAAAAAAATTACAAGATGTCTCGTGAATAGTAGTGATTTCAATTTTCATGAATGGTCTGGGGTTATGAAATTTTAGAGTTTAGGCGCCAATCTTGACTTACTCCACATCTGCTGTTCCCCGTTCTGGAAGTTCGGGCAAGTGATGCAGCAGCGGGAAAGCATAAAAAACGACGGTCTAACGTTGGCCAATCCCATGGCAAACAACTGCTGATTAGGCTCCACGTCGCATAGTGATCAAAGTGGACGATGATCCAATTGACGAGTCCATGGTTTGTCTAAATTGTTCAAATGGTATTGTTTAAATGTCAATGAACAATCTAACAACAATTTGAATAATGAAGAAATTTGTGAATGTGATGAAACTGGAATTGAGTTTGACCAAGAAGATGAAGATGATGATGATGCTGATAGTGTTCAGTTGATTGAGTAAGAGGCCAAGAGGATGAAGAAACATCTCGAAATGCGAAGAAACAACAACAAGACACAATTAAACCAAACAATGAACAATCAAATGTCACCAGACAGTCAGTGATTATTTCAACACCCAAACAAACTTATAAACAACAACAAATCGAAGTGAACAATCCTAACCTAAACGAATGTCTTTCCCAGTCATCCACTAACCAACCAAAACCACTCAATTGGAGTACACACAAGCAAATCATCACTCTCAGTCGTCAATGTCCCAATTGCCCGAAAACGTTTCCCGAAGACAAACTCACACGACACATGTTGGATGAACATTCGATTGGTCCATTTCGATGCCTAGTCAAGCATTGTGAAGCTCAATCAACCTCCAACCTTTGAGTTTATCATTATTTTCCCACAAACTAATTGATCATTTGTTTTAGGATTGTTCTTGGTGATCACATCAAGAATACTCACTCCCACACCACCCAATGGGACTGTAATAAATGTCCAAAACATTTCCTCACATATAATGCATTATCTGTTCACAACACTCAATATCACCAGTTAGGCCACTTTCAGTGTGCATTCCCTCAATGTACATTCACAGCAGAATGCAAAATTAAAGTCATTTACAAACAAAAGCACCAACAGACACAATTTCAGTGTGAACATTGTAACTATCAAACAAACGATTCAAACCATTTCAAGAAACACACACGAACCCATTCAGGCATCAAACCGTACCGATGTAAATGGTCAACGTGTCACTATGCCGCTGCAATGCTACACAACCTAATTGACCACATTGAACGAGTGCACTTTGCACCAAACCCAAGTTTGTCACCGAATGAAACACAACTCACAACAATTTGTAAACAATTCTTTATATTTTTATTTGAAAGTAATTAAAATGAAAAAGAACAAATAGTTACAAAACATATAAATGTCAAAGTATGATCATGTCATTCAGAAAATTTCCAGTTATACTCTAACGAAAAAAGTACAAATCTCGTATATCTTTAAAATCTTTATCTAAATGACTGTAAAAATAATTGCTAAAATAGAAAAGACAACCAACATAGACGAGATTGAAGGTGATAAAAACAACCGGAAACAGAACACGTGACACTTTGTCGATCCATGCAGTGTTTCGCTTGTTCGTTTTTGATTTAGCTTTTAATTTGCCATTAACTTTGGTTCCATTAAGTTTGCCTTTTATTGGTTTTTTCTTTTTCAATGCTTCCCTCTGCCCAGACTCGAAGAATCCAATAATGGCAAACTCAACCATAGCGAGAAAAACCATGAGGAAGCACACGAAAAGGTAGACGTCAATTGCCTTGATGTACGACGTTTTGGGCAGTGACTCGTTGGTGCTGATGACCATGGTGGTGATGGTGAGCACTGTCGTCACGCCCAGTCCCACTCGGGCGTAGTGATCAGCTCGATTCAACCAGAAGGGAATCCACGAGATGACCACGATTATAAAGGAGGGCACATAGATCTGATTGATGTAGTAACCGAGGTTTCGCTTGAAGTGAAACGCACAGTTGAGTGCATCGTAGTGTCCTAAAACCAAAATCAAAATAAAATATTAACAAAAAAACTATTCATTTATACCAGCTATTATTTTATCGTGACTCGTATCGATGGACGTTAGAGTGAATGTTGAAAGGGAGATATTTGGAATTATTGTAACCGGTAATATTCTCAAGTTCCAATGAAGTTTAACATTTTTATTATCGTAGCTGTCTGTAATTGTAATTGTTGTGGAAATGCGTATTAGAATTATTATTCGATCGTATATTGAATACATACAACTACTTAAAACCAACTTGCAGATGTGCTGATCAACCGGAAAGTACTCGAGATCCATTGGACAGTTGACAGTTGAGGTGATACTGTTCCGATAGGACACATGACCACTCGTGTAGACACGTATCTTTGCACTGGTCAGTGTCGAGTCGGACAGCTGCAAGGTGAGTGACTTGCTATTGAGAATGTGAGTGTCCGGCAGCCAAATGAGTGAGGCAAAGTCACGTACGAGCATCAAATGAGTCAAATTGGCTGAGCCCGTAAATTTCAGTCGTGGATCATCCCAATGCTGATAAACATGCATATGGACAGCAAAGTCCTGTGAGCGGATAAAAACAACAAAACTCAAGAAAAAGTAAAAAACATTACTTACATTGGTATAATCCGAAACCGAGATAATGTCAGTCACCCAAATTCTGACCTCCACTTCTAGTGCCTTTTCTAAGTGTGTTTCGCAAAACATAAACAGAAAAATATATAAACAAAATATTAATTGCATTAATAAATATAGACACTAACCTCCCAAAAATGGTCTGAGGTTTTTGTTGTAGATTTTTGGGTCCGTTATTGAAAGGATTAGTTTTGATGTGGTATTTATGTATGATTCGGTTTTGTTCACTGTCACCTTTTGTGCCATTGTGATGTTGGATGAATTTTCTGTTATATTTTGAGTTTTTGTAATATTTAAATTTTCTGTTACATTCTGTTGTTTTGTGTTGTTCAAATTCACTACTAAACTCATCAACACACAGCTAAAAAGAAACAAAGTGCCATATATGATACGTGATCTATGTCGAATCATCATTATTAGGAGTGTGATATAGTTTATCTTTGATATTTGAAATCTCTAACACGAGTGATCGTTTTGATCATATGAAAGTGAATGAGCATCATGTTCATGATGCTCAATGCTCTAGAATGCTTTAGAACTCAAATAAAAGACATTATGAACTGTTTTTACTTACTTTTTTACAGTTTACAGATACTGATAGATAGAAACAGGTCTCACAAGGACACCAAAATGTCTCAAAAACAAGTGAGTGCATGTACATTGTACATGTTTGCATCAAATAAGTTTGAAGTTGGTTGTTGGTTGTTATAATTGATAATTATTACTCGCATGCATCAACATGTTTGACTGCTTTATGGTGAGTCGATTACTATCACTAACGAATTAATAATACTCGATTGACAAATCTCGTATTTGTATCTAACGTTGACATCTCACTTATAAGTGCAACTGTTGATTTAATAACTTTCGCCTGTTGGTGCCTCATCAGTATTCATCTATTCAGTCAAAGAAATCGTTATTTTTCGATCTTTAACTGTATATTTAAGATTGATCGAATTAACTTTCAATTTAATTGGCGAAAGGGCCCTTACCCGGGTAAGGAAAGAAGAATATCACACTTTAGTGATACAACAAACAAATCTTCAAGACTGACTCACTCAAAGGTTCCATCAATGAGAATTCACTTGCACATTTCACTTTATCGAGTTTGTCGTGTTGTTGGGATAGAGTTTTAAAGAATAGAAAAAGAGAGCAACTAACTCGAATCAATAAAATTTCTCAATTCGTGAATGAAACTCTCCAACTGTGCAACTCGATCACGCAAACTTGAGTGGTGTGTGCTGGCGTTTTGTCTTTAGGTTAGATTTTGAGATTCCATTGTTGGTGTGTTTGGTTGCCAAGAGAAATCAATTAAGTATACTGCATATACACTTGTTTGTATCGATTTGTTGTGCTCACAGTGACAGTGACGGTAATAAAGTTGACTGTCACAACACAACCAGACTTGGTGAAGTGAGTTTGACTTTAGAGAAATTTAATATTCTGACTTTGTTTCTCTTGCTGTTCTCATCGTCCCCACTCTCTCAAAGACAACCATGAACAGTCCACTGTCCCACTCTGAATTTCTGAATCACTTGTTCATGTCCAAAACCATAGTCAAACACGAAATGTATCTCAATGTGGACAGTATGGTTGATCGTGTCTATGACAAGGCACTGACTGACTTGCAGCATTTCTTTACATTCGATCCACCTTCCACTGGTCAGTCTTCTCCTCCGTCTCCAGTTCCATCCCCAACTATGTCCATTAAACATGAACAAAGTACTGATGAACCGGTGATTGAGGATGGTCATGATGTGGCCGTGAATACTCAATCTTTTCATCACTTAACATCATTGGAAAGTGCTCATTCAATCGATGCTAATTCTCAAAATTCAAACATTCTACTGGAAACTCCACACATGGACGAGAATGATTATTTTGTTAATGTTCAATTGCAACCTCAACAGAACGACGATTCAATCAATTCATCATCATCATCAATACACGAACCATCTTTGTCACCTCAGTCCACGAATCCATCCACTTCAGCTGATTATTCTTTACAAAACACTGAAATGGACCAACAACAACAAGTCCACCAATTGTCTCACAACATTCACAACACAAATGCAAATGATAAGGATTGTGTTGATGGAGATCAAATAGATCACCAAGAATCGAGTCAAATTGTGAAGAAACCAAGACGGAACACAACTCAACCAAGCAAACAACAGTCACATCAGTCTAAGAAATTTTTTAAACGAAAACAAACTCATAAATCATATCAAACTATACTACACCACGAAACAATCACCATCTATCCACCTTCCACTCGTCTGTCTTCTCTCACAAGTCCCAATGATCCCACAAACACAGAATCTAGAAAATTACCAATTATCAAACAAACGATTGAAACTCCAAATGAACCAATGCAAACAATTTCAATGAATGATTCAATCAATTCATCATCATCAACACATGCAACATCTTTGTTTCCTCAGTCTTTGATTCCATCGACTTCAACTGATCAATCTTTACAAAACATTGAAATGCGTCAACAACCACATCAACTGTCTCACAACATTCACAACACAACTTCGAGTGACGATGACCCAACTGAAGAACATTCTGCTTATGGAGACCAAATAGATGACCCAGAATGGTGTCCACGCGTGAAGAAATCAAAAATCGAAACAACTCGACCAAACAAACGTAAACAATCACGTGTCACCAAACAGTCAGCTAAAAATGCAAAACTCAACCAAACACACCAAACCCAACGAACCAAAGTGAACAATCCTAACTCAAAAGAAGGTTTTTCCCAGTCTAACCAACCAACACCATCACACAATTCGAGTTCACACAACAAGCAAATCATCACTCTCAGTCGTCAATGTCCCAACTGTCCGAAAACATTTCCACAAGACAAACTCAACAATCACCTGAAGAGAGCACATTCGATTGATCAGTTTCGGTGTCTAGTGAAAGACTGTCGACAATCATTTGATTACAAGTGAGTGTTCACTATCGATATCATTATCATTATTACCTGAACTAATTGATTTTCATTTTGTTTTAGGTTTATTCTTAGTGAGCACATTAGTTTTATCCATCATCACACCGCCCAATGGCACTGTGACAAATGTTCTAAGCATTTCCCAACTTATAATCTATTGTCCAATCACAATCTTCTATATCATCAACTTGGTCACTTTCAATGTGCATTCGCTCTCTGTTCATTCACCGCAGACTGTCACGTCAAAGTGCGCATTCATTACACACAAAAGCACAAATAAAGGTACAATTGCAGTGTGAACATTGTGGCTACAAAGCGTCCGATTCTTACGATTCAAGAAAACACCGAAGAACCCATTCAGGAATTCACTCATAGCTTCCTTGAAATCAGATTCACCAGCGCATTTGACTGTATCAATTTTACTTTTTTTGTTAGGATAGAGTTTTAAAGTAATTAGAAGGAGAGCAAGAAAGTCACTTGACACGAATCAATAATATAATATATAATTATTAATATATTGCTCAATTCGTGAATGCAACTCTCCAACTGTGTGCAACTCGATCACGCAAACTTGTTTGGTGTGTGCTGGCGTTTGGTGGTCACATGACGCACAGTGTGTAAGTTGGAGTATTCTATTTGTTTCACCATCTATCGTTTTTAGGTTAACATTTGAACGCGATTCGTTTGTTTGGTGTATTTTGTTGCTCAGAAACTTGTAATTGAGCAATCATTTCAAATTGTGAGTCGATTTGTTGTGTTCACATTGTGCTCTAATAAAGACACAGTCACACAGCCCAACCAGATCTAGTTAAGTGAGGTTGTGCTTGAGAAAATTTTCATTGCTTCGACTTTGTTCGTTTTCTCTAGCTGCTTTCACCGAGACCACTCACAGTCCATCATGAGCAGTCCACAGTTCAATCGCGCATTTGTGCATCACTATGATACATGTAAAAGTAGAATTAAACACGAAATGCATCTCAAAGTGGACAACATGGGTGATCGTGCCTATGACCAGACACTGAGTAATATGCAGAATTTCTTTGCATTCGATCAAAGTAGACTCACCTCACCGAGAGTGCACTCGAGCAGTGGACAATCTCACTTTGCATTGTCGCATCACAATCAATCGGACACTCTCCTTCCACAAAATCATCTGACAAACATTTCTTACAATCCAACTTCATCTCTTTTCAATCAAAAACACAACGGACAAGTTAATTTCGATCCGCATTCCTCTCGTCAATTTTCTTCTTTATCTCAAGTTCCACCCCCACCAGTGTCCAATGCTCAAATCACTTTGCCGAATGAGCTCACCAACGTCGAACCTTGTGCAATTCCTACACAACATGAGATTGTGGCAACTGCAAATGAACCAATGGAAACAGTTCAAGCACAACATCCACCATCATCATCTCTGTCTCTATCAATCGTCAATGAACAAGTAAATGACAATTTGAACAATGAAGAAATTTGTGAATGTGATGAATGTCAAAATGGAATTGAGATTGACCAAGTAGATGATGATGATGATGATGATGACAGTGTCCAATGGATAGAGGATGACCAAGAAGATGAAGTATCATCTCGACTTGTGAAGAAACAAGATTTAATTCAACCAAACAATGAACAATCAAATGTCACCAGACAGTCAGTGATTATTTCAGCACCCAAACAAACTCATGAACCACAAGTGAACAATCACAACCCAAAAGAAGGTTCTTCCCTGTCTGTAAATTGAAATTAGTAATAATAACTGTGTATATTCAAACTAACACAAAATTGATTTGCACTACCGTAGTATCTCGAAAATAACTTTCAAAATATACTTTTTTAAATTTCAAAAGCATTCATAAATTCTCATAAAAACGTGCTATTAAATGCAATTGATGCATATGATGCAATTTCTATTCGTGCAAACCATAATAATTCTTATAACTTAAATTTATAAGTTACAAAAATCAATCTCTAAGTTTACGAAATGTAATTCTGAAACGTTAAGATTAAACTAATGTTTCGATAATTTGTATTTGTATGATAGAAATAATTTAGTTTTATTAATTAAATAAAATCTAATGAGAATTTTCAATATTTGCAATTTCAACGAACAAACAGTAAATTAGTTCGCTCAATTTAGATAATTTCATTCAATGTATCCAATGAATTAAATGTAGCTATATAATTTTTAAAATTATAATCAATATATTGACCATGCATTTTATATGACAAAATTATAAAAACAATCTTTTTCGTACATAAAACACTTAGAGTAATATTCAACGAATCTCCACAATACTGAACCAAGCAACAACAAACTAAGTTTCCCAATTTAACCATCATTTCAACCAATCTTTGCTTATAAGCACAATCTCGAGAACCTGATGCATCTCAGACCTGATCTTGCCAGATTCGGAACCAGCACAAAAAACTGAATAAGATAGACCTATCAAGGTCCAAAAAAGCAAGCAGGTCACCCGAAACGTTACTACCGTGTAACGAGTTGCCGCTTTAAAAAGCCGATCGAGTTGGTTCAATCGATTATTACCCTTTTGCTTTTTGGAATAGCAAACCAAATGTTTCTTTGGTGCAAGTTGGTTCAATCCAGGACTCGTAACCCAGCTATCGGTGGACACCAAACTTACGGTGCTCAAGTCTAAAGACTCGCAAGGCCTGGTTAGCTTCCCCTCTTATTCGTCTCATCTATTACCCTCCTATTTGTTTGTATTAAATACTTTTATTATCAACCGCGGTTTCTGTTTATTTGAGTCCGGTGCAGACTCAATCGATAATTTCTGATTCGACCGCCTAAGGAATTTACAGTCCCTTTTCGGTTGTGCCGACCCCGTATACGTCGTCGATATATCGTCACACTGATGGATGAATTGTGATGTTACTGCGATAGATAATTAAGTCTTACTTGATAGATCAAGTAACTTTGAGTCAACCCTTCGAGACAATGTTCTGTCAAAAGTGCTTTTTTAAATTATGAAATAAAGATTATTTATGATCAAACTTGTTTGTTTGTTTGTTTTTGCTTTCGATTCTTGGGGTTTTTGAGTGATTTCTGTGTGATTGTTGGCGGGTTAAAACTTGGTGACTTTTATTAATACTAAGTTTTACGAAGAACGAAAGTGCAATCTTAAGTGAAATTTGAATAAACTGCAAAACCATAATCAATCTCGACATGCACGATTTCAACGAGAGACTACGATTACGAACTATCACACAGAAATCAATCAATAAAAACACACTCAAAATGATTTCTCAATCTCAACTCAAATTTTTATTTATTGCTGTTATCAGAAAGTTTCTGCCTCCAGCCATAACGGGGGCAACGTTGTGAACTGGCGCTACTGGCGCTGCTGGAGTAACGCTAGGGCTAGATGGTCACTGGAAATCAAATCCTGGTCTTCCATCCTGACGACCAAGAGGACCTAGGTGACAACTTCGGGAGAGTATAAAATCAAGGAATCTTCACGAATCGTGTCGCTCACCAACCGAACAAAAAAACCCAAGAAGACACACGAATAAAATAAGAAAGTAAAGTTGGTCTTCGGTATAGTTAAAGATGTGCGCTCGGTCGAACAAACGTCCTTCTTCAACTTTCTTCAACAAATCGGCATTCATCAGGGAAAAGTTGATGGCGTTGGCCTCAGCATCCAGAAGTTTCTGGTCTTCGGTCTTTGGTCCACTGCTCTTGGACATTGCTTCGGTAGAGATGATGCTTCTTAGGTTAGGCGGCTGTTGGCAGGTTCTTGGCTGATGCTGAAATTGTAATTGCAAGCAAAATCAGGAAGAGTCTAGAGAGACTTAAGTCGGCGTCTAAAGTCGAGGCAAGACGAATTTAGTTTTGATTGAACTAAAATTCCTGGTACTTTATACCCAAACCAGTCAATTGTTGGAGGTGACTAAACTAAATTGACAGCCAAACTCAATTAGTCCATCTACAATTGTTGATCCAATTGATTTGAATTCAAATTTATCAATTTCAAATTCAAGGTTTAATAGTATACTGTAGTTTGCCCTTTGGTTTATCGGCCCTATTTAATTATAAAAAACCAAAAAATTAATCAATCTAAAAAATCAAGCTTAAAATATTTGTTTTAATATGTTGCCTTAATTTTTGTAATTTTTTTAAATATTAGAGTTGTGATGCATATTTGGTTTAGTTGAGAGAGTGCAGCTCTACTTTTCAGTGAAGTTAACATTCAATGCCACTGCACTGTGACGTAATTAGAAGCAAATGAGCATTAAAACCGCGATGTGCAATGCTATATATAGTAGTGAGTGGAAGCGTATATCAGCAAGACAGTTCATGATGTAGTGATGTAGTCCCACAGAAGCCACAAATAGAACTGAATCTGTGTTATTTGTCTGTGCCGTTTAGAAGAGAGAGAGAGAGAGAGAGAGAGAGAGAGAGAGAGAGAGAGAGAGAGAGAGAGAGAGAGAGAGAGAGAGAGCATTTGTTTACATTTTGATCCAATAAAATAATGAAAATCTACTGCTGATTCTAAAACATTAGCTCCCAGTTGCCCAAACTTGTGATTAGTTTTTCTTATATTTTCAAAGATTTCTAATACAAAAATGCACATCAACGATTTTGACGACGATTGTTTGTTGGCAATCTTTGAGTTTGTGCCACTGCAACAAATTGTGCACAGTGTTGGTCGTGTTTGTTCGAGATGGAAAGTGATGCAAGCCAAAATGTGTTCAAGCACTCGGTCGTTGACTATTTTGATTGAAGCGACCCGCTCAAGTCAATTACGAGATCACAATTTTACATTCCGTTTATTGACAAGCTGGACGATGGTCTGTTGGATGCAACATTTTATTCAATCAACAAATTGGATCCACAACTGAGCCGACTGACCTATTGCAATCTTGGGCCACGCATCGGCAGTCAACTTGTTAGTGCATTTCCGCAAATAAGTTCATTGAAAATTGTGATGCGTGAAATAGAGCCCATTTGTTTGCATCATTTAGCTAATCTGCTCAATCAATGGCGATCAACACTGGAGTGCCTGAAAGTGTGGTACAAGAAAAGCGGACTTGACTGTTTTTTCTTTGGAGATGCAAATCAAAATGTCCATGATTTGTACGATGACTTGTACGACGAAGCTTACCAGAAGGTATTTGGTGTTTGGCATTTCTACGATCGTGAATGTGATGATCTGTTCAGTGCCAGCGATACACTCACTTCACTCAAGTGTCTACTAGTGGAAACGCCAAATTTACTTTATGGCAATCATACAGTGTTTGATAAAGAATATGCACGAGTTAAATGCCTATCAGTGGTGGCACAATTGGAGCAATTCTACTTTTCGCAACACATGAGCCAAATTGATTGGTTTGAGAACAGTTTCAAAAGTAATAATCTTACTAGGATTGGTTTTGCTAAAAATCTCACTCTTCATAGAATGGAAAATTTGGACACTGAACTTGTGTCGAAGTTTACTCATTTTACCATTGGTGACGATACTGTTAAAGTAGGCCTATTTGATGAATTTTGCAACAAATTCAAACATCTTCAAACTTTGTCTTTGCGTGTTGGAGAATCCTTGACTTTCGATGAGATTGCGCACTGTCTTACTAAACTTCCTCGTCTAATTCATCTTCGATTATATCTCGAATCTGTTAATGCTCTTGATAGTCCATTTGATCCAAATTGGCTTGAAAACTATCTAACCGATCAGCACTTGGAATCGATCAGAATTCTGTCACTCGACTGTAGACTTTCAAAGCATTCAGATTTGCAGCGCGTTTTTCAGCAAGCAAAACAACTTTTTCCAAACCTTCAATTCGTTCAAATTCGTCACTGTTCCTATTATCGCTGTTTTGCATGTGAGAAAGCTTGCTGTGAAACTGAGTGTACAGCCAAACGTAAAATAATTACAATTAAATGCATTAAAAGTCTAATTAAAATTTTCCAATGGAAAAACGGCGAAAATTTGCCTCAAATTGTGCTGCTTAATCGCGATGAGCAAGTTCAGTATGACAGCGAAACAGGATTTTGTGCTAATGATCAACTTACACGAGTTGTGTGGCCTAAGATGACGAAAACGAAAAAGAAACAAACTTTTATACAAAAGATTATTAATTTAATTCGTTTCAAATAAATGATTTTATTTAAAAAATATAACAAAATCCATAGAACATTCATTTATACTTAATCCACCAAGGTGCGTCGTTTGGTAAATTTTCGTAGTACCGTGTTGGTCTGCCCATTTCTCAACTTTGACGTCTACCAAAAGTCACGCCCCCCAAGTATTTGAATTCGTCAATTTGCTCCAACTGGTCCACTCTTTCTACTTTCTACTTACTAAATTATGCTTTAGTCTGACATATCTCGGTTGATTTTCATTCTGTTTAGTCATTTTTGTCAATTGCTTCGAGTCTATTGAATATCGAATGGAGCATTAGGTCGACGAGTCAATTCATCTCAACACTTCATCTCGCAGAGAACTTCTCGTGTCCTCTTTCTCGGCTGCGAGCAATTCACGCAACATGATCAGAGTGGACAATGATCCAATTGACGAGTCCATAGTTTGTCAAAATAGTTAGAAGGGTACCACACGAAACGGACACATCGAGTCTTCTTAAAATGTGAGCCACCAATGCAGGTTGAACGCAACTAACCAAATTTGTCATGGACAAGTTGTCAAGTGTTGTTAACAACAAAACAATCGTAAATACCTACTCACTCATAGGTTCAATGAGAATTCTCCTGCACAATTCACTTAATCGATTTTACCGTGTTGTTGGGATAGAGTTTTAAAGTATTGAAAAAGAGAGTTGAGTTGGTTGACTCGAATCAATAAAATTGCTCAATTCGTGAATGCAACTCTCCAACTGTGCAACTCGATCACGCAAACTTGTTTGGTGTGCTGGCGCGTTTGGGTTTTTGGTTAGCTTTTGAACGGGATTCCATTGGTTGGTGTGCAAAGACATGTTTAGTTGCCATGATAAATCAATTAGTACACTTCAGTGTGCGTTATTACTTGCTTGTTTGTATCGATTTGTTGTGCTCAGTGACTGTAGCCAAATTGACTGTCACAACACAACCAGACTCGAAGTAAAGTGAGTTTGACTTTAGAGAAAATTTTTATTTTGACTTTGTTTCTCTTGCTGTTCTCATCCTCCCCACTCTCTCAAAGACAACCATGAACAGTCCACTGTCCCACTCTGAATTTCTGAATCACTTGTTCATGTCCAAAACCATAGTCAAACACGAAATGTATCTCAATGTAGACAGTATGGTTGATCGTGTCTATGACAAGGCACTGACTGACTTGCAGCATTTCTTTACATTCGATCCACCTTCCACTGGTCAGTCTTCTCCTCCGTCTCCAGTTCCACCCTCACCAATGTCCACAGAACATGAACAAAATACTGAAGAATCAGTGATTGAGAATAGTCATGATGAAGCAGTGGTTGTGAATACTCAATCTTCTCATCACTCAAAATCATTGGAAAATGCTCATTCAATCGATGCTAATTCTCAAACCAATCCAACGCTTCTATTTGAAACTCTTCACATGGACGAGATTGATGATTTTGTTAATGTACAATTGCAACCTCAACAGATCGACGATTCAATCAATTCATCATCATCATCATCATCATCAATACATGAACAATCTTTGTCTCCTCAGTCAACGATTCCATCGACTTCAACTGATCAATCTGTACAAAACACTGAAATGGACCAACAACAACAAGCCCACCAAATGTTTGACAACAATCACAACAACACAAATGCAAATGATGATGATTGTGTAGATGGAGACCTAATAGATGGCGAAGAATCGAGTCAAATTGTGGAAACCCCAAAGACGGAACACAACTCAACCAAGCAAACAACAGTCACATCAGGTTAAAAAAATTTTTAAACGAAAACAAACTCATGAACCATATCAAATACTACACCACGAAACAATAACCATCTATCCACATCTTTCCACTCGTCTCTCTTCTCTCACGTCACAAGTTCTACCAATCGCCAATGCACCTATCACAAATCCCAATGACACCACCAACACAGAATCTCGAAGATTACCACGCAAACAAAGGATTCAAACTCGAAATGAACCAATGCAAACAATTTCAATGAATGATTCAATCAATTCATCATCATCATCATCAGCACATGCAACATCTTTGTCTGCTCAGTCAACGAATCCATCCACTTCAACTGATGAATCTTTACAAAACGTTGGAAAACCTCAACAACAACAACCTTATCAACTGTCTCACAACATTCACAACACAATTGCGAGTGACGATGACCCAACTGAAGAAGATTCTGCTTATGGTCACCAAATCGAAGAACAAGAATCGAGTCCATCTGTGAAGAAATCTAGAATGAGCATGACTCAACCAAAAAAGAAACAATCACGAGTCACCAGAAAATCAGCGAAAAATGCCAAACACAACAAAACCCATCAAACCCAACGAACAGAAGTGAACAATCCTAATCCAAAAGAAGGTTCTTCTCACTCTAACCAACCAACACCACCACTTCACAATTTGAGTTCACACGACAAGCAAATCATCACTCTCAGTCGTAAATGTCCCGATTGTCCGAAAACCTTTCCCAAAGTCAACAAACTCAACGATCACATGAAGAGAGCACATTCGATTGATCAGTATCGGTGTCTAGTGAAAGACTGTCGGCAATCATTTGATTACAAGTGAGTGCTCTCTACTATCACTATTACCTGAACTAATTGATCATTTTGATTAAGGTTTATTCTGAGTGAGCACATTAGTTTTGTTCATCATCACACCGCCCAATGGCACTGTGACAAATGTTCAAAGCATTTTTCCACCTATAATCTATTGTCCAATCACAATCTTCTATATCACCAGCTAGGTCACTTTGAGTGTGCATTCCCTCGCTGTTCATTCACAGCAGACTGTCACGTTAAAGTACGGGTTCATTACACACAAAAGCATAGAAAAAAGGCCAATTGAACTGTGAACATTGTTGCTACAAAGCGTCCGATTGCTACAGTTTAAGAAAACACAAGCGAATCCATTTAGGAATTCACTCATAACTGTTGAGATATATGATTAGGTTTGTCTGGAATCTTCCTGTCTAGAACATTCTAGAACATTTAGAACAAACTTGTAACATATAGAAACATCGAGAACATTCGAGATTGTAAAAGTCGAAACGTGTAGAAAGATCTAGAAGCGAAATTTTCCAGACGCTTCTCGAACCTTCCATTCATATATAAGCAGCTGCTTTCTGCTCAGTCTGCTATCTCGTCTTGTTTGTGTAACATCGAGGTCCGGAAGATAATAAACCTTTCGTTACTTCGTGATCTCTCTGTGTGGTGGTCATTCTTCGTGCTATTGACCTTTGGTGCCAGCAACTCTTCGTGGTGGTCGATTCTTCGTGCTCGACCTTTGGTGTTCATCATCTCTTCGTGAAAGATCACTGCTGTGTGAACTCTGACCTGTGGTGGACATCATAAAGACTGTGTGGTGGATTCCTTCTAGAAGATTCTTTTTGGTATCCTAAGTGACTCCGTTCAACAATAGCTTCCTTTAGATCAGATTCAACTGCACATTTGACTGTATTGATTTTACTGTTTTGTTAAGATAGAGTTTTAAGTAATTAGAAGGAGAGTAAGAAAGCCAGTGCACTTGACTCGAATCAATAATATATTGCTCAATTCATGGTTGCAACTCTCCAACTGTGCAACTCGATCACGCAAACTTGTTTTGTGTGTGCTTGCGTTTGGTGGTCACATGACGCACAATGTGCAAGTTGGAGTATTCTATTTGTCTCGCTAGTTAGTTTTAAGGTTAGCTTTTGAACGCGATTCGTTTGTTTGGTGTATTTGGTTGCTTAGGAACTTGTAATTGAGCAGTCAATTCAATTTGCGTTTCAATTTGTCATGTTCACATTGTGCTCTAACAGTCACAACCTAAGCAGATCCATTTAAGTGAGGCTGTGTTTGAGAACATTTCTTTTGCTTCGACTTTGTTCGTTCCTCCCGCTGCCCACTCAGTTCACCATGTTCAGTCCACTGTCCCAGCCCGCATTTGCGCATCACTTTGACACGTGCAAAGCCCGAACCAAACACGAAATGTACGTCAAAATGGATGAAATGGTTGAGCGTGTCTATGAGCAGGCACTGAGTGACTTGCACCATTTCTTTGCATTCGATCAAAGTAGACTCACTGAAGTGGACACGAGCAGTGGACCATCTCACTTTGCATTGTCGCATCACAATCAACCGGACACTTCCACTCCACACAATCATTTGGCAAACATTTCTTACAATCCAATTTCATTTAATTTCAACCAAAAACACAACGGACAAGTTCATTTCGATCCTCATTCCACACGTCAGTTTTCTCCTTTATCTCAAGTTCCACTCCCACCAGTGTCCAATGCTCAAATCACTTTGCCGAATGAACTCATCAATGTCGAACCTCGTGCAATTCCCACCCAACATGAGATTGAGGCAACTGCAAATGAACCAGTGGAAACAATTCAAGTACAACATCCACCACCATCATCACTGTCTTCATTAAACGTCAATGAACAATCAAACAACAATTTGAATAATGAAGAAGAGATTTGTGAATGTGAAGATTGTCAAAATGGAATTGAGATTGACCAAGGAAATTATGATGAAAATGATGATGATGATAGTGTCCAGTTGATTGAGGATGACCAGGAAGATAAAGACACATCTCGAAATGCGAAGAATCCAAGGCTGGACACATATCAACCAAACAATGAACAATCAAATCTCACCAGACAGTTAGCGATCATTTCAACACCCAAACAAATACATGAACCACAACCAACCAAAGTGATCAATCACAACTCAAACAAAGGTTCTTCCCAGTCTAACCAACCAACACCATTTCACAATTCGAGTACCCAACACAAGCAAATCATCACTGTCAATCGTCAATTTCCCAACTGTCCTAGAACGTTTCCCGAATTCAAACTGCGTCAACACATGTTGCATGAACATTCGATTGGTCCATTTGGATGCCTAGTCAAAGATTGTGAAGATAAATCATTCCCTAACCAGTGAGTTTATCATTATTTTTCACAAATTAATCTGATAGTTTATTTTAGGGTTTTTCTTAGAGATCATATCAAGAGTACTCACCACCACACCACCCAATGGCAATGTAACAAATGTCCAAAACATTTCCTCGCATATAATTCATTGTGCATTCACAACATTCAATATCACCAGTTAGGTCAATTTCAGTGTGCATTCCCTCAATGTACATTCAAAGCAGAATGCAAAGCTAAAGTGTACAGTCATTACAAACTAAAGCACCAACAAACACAATTTCAGTGTGAACATTGCGACTATCAAACATACGGTGCAAACCATTTCAAAAGACACACACGAACCCATTCAGGCATCAAACCGTACCGATGTAAATGGCCAGAATGTCACTATGCCGCTACAAGGCTAGATAGTCTAATTTGTCACATTGAACGAATGCACTTTTCACACAGTCCAAGTTCGTCATCGAATGGTGCTCAACTCGGTCACCCGAAAGACTATGTCGAGGTGTTGACCGATTTGTTGTGATCAACTGTGTTTATTTTGCAAACACTATCATTGTCAATTGTTTACCTCAATAGTTTTCGTTACAAATTTTGTAGACACACGTTTCTTTGCACGCTTTTTAGGACGGGCATCAGCATCCGCATCCGTCTAATCAATTTGACTTATTGATGGGTCAATTTTTGTAGTGAGGAACAAATAATAGGGTAACAGGCAGAGAGTGACAACCTAAAATGAAAGTTAAGAAAAAAGGTTAGCACGAGCAGATGTATATAACACTATAGCTAATATATATATATAATTATATATAATAGCTTACTATCTGAGTATTCGATGTTGGTGATCAAGTTTACGGGACAAGTGTATACGAGAACGTATATAACGTATAAAGAACGTAATATTTTGCACTCCTGCATTTTCCCCCCTTTTAAACGTAATCAACCGGATTACATCAATTCAAGTTTATATAACTTTCTTTGCCGAAATTCGTTTAAAAATTCGATATGTATATGTAATTTTATAATTATTTGTACGTTCCAGAACAAATAGACCAAAATTGAAATAGATGATTTATTTGAGTTTAAAACGGAAAATAATAAACGGAAGGTAAGACAGAGTGGTAAGGCAGACAAAATAGAATAGCTAAAGGGGAAAGTTGGTTGGTTGCAGACTGATTGACCTATGACCTGACATGAGGAAGGTTGAGTTGAACTGGTAGAGACTCCAAAGTGAAGAAACCAAGTTGAATATTGCAGGATGAGAGGTTACGGAGGGTGATTGAGACGATCCACAGAGTCCAATTGAGAAGATGGTAGATTGTAGGTGAGACCGTGAATGAAAGACACGGGGATGGCCAATCAAATTTGACCAAGCGGCAAGACCTGTGTTTTATAGACAATTTCGTTCGGACACACAAAGGGGATAGGGGTAAAACAGATAAGCTCGACCACGAAGTGGCGGCAATAATAAAAGTTGTGTGGCTGTGTATGTAATTCAAGTGCAAAGACTCGAGCTGACGGAAATGACAAGGACAGAAAGTGTTGCTTCCAATCAAGATGCTAAATCAATGATAGCACTTGTGGAAAGGGCAAGACGAGGACTAATTCAAAGAGAAAATTGACAAATATGGGATTTGGGAGATTTTGGGTTAGATTATCGAGTTCATTTCGATCGAGGGAGTGTGAGAACCTGCAAGGTTTGCAAAGATTGAGATTGATTGACATTTGGTTGTTGCTAATGAAATGAACGTTTTCGCTGACCAAGTCTGTCAAGTCGAGACGACACAACATGACAAAGTTAGAGTTTCATTCATTCACCTTATCATCGAACACATTCGAGAAGCAGAGAAGAGGAAGATATCACTTACATGACTCACTACACGCACTCAATGAACTGATTGATAACTGACAGACTGATTAGAGAGGAGAGCAAAGTTTAATCGAATAAATATGAGAAAATATAAATTTTATTTTTATTGTTGATTGAAATTCTCTATCTGATAAAAATTCGATCATTACATATACATAGTTATATCATATACAACTATAGTTTGTAGTTATTAAAGCTTTATGCTTCTTTTTATCTTTCAATTTAAACGGAATTGAAGCAAACCCCCAATGATCTAATCAATTCAAACAACTACCAGACTCTGGCCCCCAGAATTGGCAATCCTTGGGATTTAATCACGATGATTATCCTGGTAATCCTCTTCCGAATTCTCAACATGGTTCTTACGGTTCTAATAGACCATCCAGTGCGCAGTGGTGAACAGTATCCACGTTCTTTTTTGAAAATCCCATTTTCACCAAACGTAATGTAAACTCTTACTTGAATACATCACAATACAGGAATCATCGAACATTGCCTCGAACTTTAGATTATCGATTCTCCGGACACACGCTTGGTACAACGACGCCATCATCAGCCCATTGCGACCTTAGATACGTCTGTAAATTCAAATTGAAATCTAGAGATTACATTTAATTTAGAAACGGAATTGGATCTTACTGGAAGTTGGGATTCGGCTGGTTCTTGGGATCCTAACGAATCTTGAGATTGAGGTCTAGAGATTCCACATGATTCGAAAAATGAATTGGTTTTTTTGATGAAAAAAGATCCGATTGGTTTTGAGGTCTGGTGGTATTTTAAGATACAATTGGGACTTGAGATGCAGGAATTCCATAAGATCCAAAAAATGAATTTGATATTAATGAAAACTGCGATCCAGAATATAAATATCCATCAAGAACTAGTGGATATCCAGCTGGAACTTGGTTCCGATTCAAAGAAGGTCAACAGGAAAAACAATGATCCGATGCTTGTACTGATGGTTGAGAAGATGTCTCGCATACAAGCACTTGACCATTATTAATTTGACTGGGAATACGTTGACTAGCCTGTCTCTGGAAATTTGGAACTTGACCAAAATCTCGACTTGACGTATGATGGCCAGGAAGTTGACACGAAGGTAGACGATGAGCCAGGGTTGCAGGAACATTACCCGAATATATTTGAACCGAAATCCTCTCAAAAATCCGCCGCCCAAATATTTGACCAGATTGAGGATGCATTAGATGGGAAATACGTTGATCAGATCCTGGAGAGCTTAAAACTTTACCACAACCAGTATGTTGATCAGAAAACTGACTTGAAATATGTTGACAAGGAAGTTGGCTTGGAGCTAGACTGGGTGCTCGGTTTACTGGAACTTGACCAAAATCTTTATGATTAGAAATAAGATGATCCACCAGGAGTCGGTGGTACTTGAACTCGAATAGGATTAGTTGATCACTGGTATAGCCTAAACCAATCTGTGGATTTTTCGGGGGATGATCATCTCGATGGGGTGATGATGGCGTAGTTTCACCAAGCGTCGATCGATTGTAGAAGAGAGAATCGATAATTTAAAGTTCGTGGCTATGTTCGATGATTTTTGTATTGGGATGTATCCAAGTAAAAGTTTACACTAGGAATTCGTGAAAATGGGATTTTCAAAAAATAACGTGGATGCTGTTCACCATGCGCACTGGGTGGTCTATTAGACACGTTAGAACCATGTTGAGAATTCGGAAAAGGATTACCAGGATAATCAACTTGATTAAATCTTAAGGATTGCCAATTCGGGGGGGGGGGCCAGCGTCTGGTAGTTGTTTGAATTGATCAGACCATTGGGGGCTTGCTTCAAATGAGTTTAAATTGCAGAATAAAAAGAAGAAGCAAAAAACTTTAATAACAACAAACTTCATATCGAATTTTTGAACGAATTTCGGCAAAGAAAGTGATATAAACTTCAGCATCAGCATCCGTCTCATCAATTTGACATATTGATGGGCCCATTTTTGTAGTGAGGAACAAATAATAGGGTAACAGGCAGCGAGTGGCAACCTAAAAAGAAAGACAAGAGAAAGAGTTAGCACGAGCAGATGTATTTAACACTAGAATAGCTTACTATCTGAGTATTCGATCGGAGTGTTGGTGATCAAGTTTACGAAACAAGTGTATACGAAAACATAGCAGAAGAGACAGTGGTACTGAGGCAATGGCTGGTGATGTCTTTATATAGTGGACGATGGGTTCGATTTGTGCGAAATAATCGTCACCAGAAGCAGTCGTTGTAACGAGGTGAATCATCAATGACAACGTTAGGCCAACGTTTTCAATTGCGTTTGCATTCGCACAAATGATCTTTGACATTTAAAACACTCATATAAGCCACTCGTGTATGCGAATGTGTGTTTGAGTGCGATCACAAATTTGCCTTTTGCCTTTTGCAGTCAATTATAATTGAACGCTAAACTTAACGCTCGTTCGTCTTTCAACTAGCAAAACTCAATCCCAGAGCTTACAATGTCTACCAAAAAACAACAACAACAATTTCATGCTAAACTGAACTGTTTGGGTTGGTTTGCAAATGCAAAACACTAATTCAAACTACAAATGCAGACATTTAAGACATTAAACTGATCATTAATCACTCAGAAATCGGTCGAAGGGGCAATATGTGCAATGTACCAACTGCATGCACTTGAACAAACAAACACTCGAGTCTCACTTTATCTAGTCATAAGTTTGTACTTTGGATCTTTAGCCGCAAATGTAAATGATAACATTGATATTTTACCTTGTATAGAGAATGAAGAAGATGAGTTGGAGATGCAGATGCAGAAAAATCCTGTCCACATGTCCATGGATGAATGTCTCAATTCCGCACCAACTTCCATGGAACAATGTCTCAATTCAGCTTCACTATCTACGTCTGAGTCTTGTTCCAACTTCACCGCAACTTCTATCCAACCCAATCCAGCTCCAATGTCCAATGACCAATTTGAACCTCATGATGATGATGATGATGATGAACAAATGTTGTTGGATTGTGAGGAACAGAACTTGCCATTGAGCATTGATGAAATTGATGATAGCGAAACTCTAGTTGATAACACAGAAGGAAATGAAATGGAAAAAAATGGAAATAATGATGAGGATGATCAACAAGATGGTGATGAACAGGTTGAATTGAAAGATGCCAAAAATGAAGTAACTTAAAATGGAAATGATAATAAACTTGTTGAGGAAAATCGTAGATTTTACTGAAATTGAGTTTTAAATTAGCGCTCAGAAATTATTAAAATTTGAATGCGCTCTGAAAGGAATGAAACTTGAATTAAATCTTTGTTCATCGATTTATGAAAAACTCAGAGAGCCAACAATTCAATTCAGTAAGTGGGACTTAATGAATGTTGTTCGGATTTAAATACCCGAAGTGGCAAAACAGTTAGAACGGGAATTTAACAAATTGGAAATTGTTGCCTTGGACAAGTATCGAGAGAATTATTTCATGAAAAGGTTATCAATACTAAGATTGTTTCGGTTTGATTACTCGATTTGTATCTAAATGAAACTGGAAAATTCTTTATCGTTGTACTGAATTTGGTCCATTGGATATTGAGTGGGCCAGAAGTGGTTTGATGTAGGAATACCACTTACTCTACAGTGATATTGAATATGATGCATAGTGATAAGTCTGCCATTTTTGGTAACACTAAGTTGTTTGACCAAATTGAAGTAGTGAACAAAGTAGTTCACACGTTGGGTTGGTTTGAATAAAAGCGATAGAAACAGTTGGAGTTCATTCATCATGTTCTGGAATGTCCGAGCTCATGTGACCTCAATTTTAAGTACAATTGATTCTTTCAATATTATCTAAAAATCTCAAGGAAAAATGTTTGAAATTTTGTTTGCAAAAATTTGAATTATAGAAATAATTCATAAATAATATGATAACAATTTTATATTTTTAAGATTTGACATGGAGTTCATGTTGCATTTGGAAATGCCGGAGCGAAGCCAGTTTGTCTGGTTATAAATAATTAAACACAATTAGAAACTCCGCCTAATGAATTTAGTTAGTTTAAAAATTCAACTTTGAAAATATAACTTGTTTGTTTCAACTTGAAACTTTCAAGTATCGATCTCAAACTGCAAAGTTGAGTTTCACAATACCATAGCCTGTTTCGAAAACATTGATCATTAATTAACTTGTTGGGAGAAGATCGGAAGTGGCTGAATTTGACAGAAATAACTTTGAAAATTGATCGTTAACATTTTGAAATGTTTTCGAACAGAATTGCAAACCAAATCAATTTTGTCATTCGATTCACGGTATATTGCTCAATCCTAATGCTCAATTGAATGTTTTTACTAATTACTTTACTAGATTGCGGAGTAGTAATCCGACAAGGAATCGCCAGTCTTTAGAATTAGTGTATGGCAACAAACTATTTACATGCATTTCGATTATTTCGATAACTAAAGATCCGATAATTCGGGATTCTTTGTTTTGTCTGAAATTTAGACCCCCTCCAAAATTTCCATGATCAAAGCATGATCACACCTTAGACACCCCATCCAGCCAGTTGATCACGTAATTAAAGTATGGCCCCTATGAGAACAAACAAAAATGATACAATTCCAACAATGGGGAACAATCATGATTGCAGTTGTGAGAAGTGACTCGTTAATTGTTTATTTGTAAATATTAAAGTTGTACATTAACCAACATAGTTTTCGCCTAAAATATTCTTCTTAAATATTTTCATAAACAATACTGAAATTGAGAGTAGAATCTAAATTACAATTTTAAAAAATATTAGTTAACTTTAAAAAATTGAAAGCAAAAATTATTACAATTTCAAACATTTTCGAATCTATAATGCCATGATTGAGGTATCGAAATCCTGCGCGGGCGCCTCTATAGTTTGCAATCAACTTGTTAAGCTGAATTAAAAAAATTAATTTTTTTCTTTTTTATCAAGCTAAATACAAATATGATACCGTGAGTAGCTGTGTATTAATTGGTTCACAGATCCTTGAGAATACATACGCAAACTTTTGATTTACTTTGTAAATGAGCACGTTCTTACGCACAATGCACGAACACTCGCTCGTGATGAACATGATGGAGACAAAGAATTGAATGGAAAAGAACATATTAAAAGATTTCATTAGAACTGAGTTGAATGCTTGGCTAAATAAGGATCCGTGCCATGCGAAGCAAATCATCACCACATAACTGAAAACATTAACTGTAAGAATGAAACTCCAGAACTTATTGTAAGCGTGCAGTTCGCTGATCAGAGTCGACATTTTTCGATTGCAAACAGAAAATTTTTGCCATATTAAAAGAACTTTCCTTCTTCTTGTAAGTTTGGATTTTAGCTTTTCTACAGACACAATCTTTGCAATTAGAAAATTCATTTCATTTAATATGTCTTGCTGTTTAAATTTGATATAACTGGTGACTAGATGAAAGTAAAATGCGACAAATATGAGAGCTGCAATTTAAATTTTTTATTATATTTTATCATTATATAAAATGCTAACTTCGCTTACCATAACAACCGTAAAATATAAAGAAGATGATGTAAAAATAAAGCCATAGATTTCTCATTGTAATGTTGTCTCCATTGATGTGATGAAAGCCAATACAAGTGGGAAAATTCAGTCCTAACACTACCATCATAACTGTAGAGTAGAATCGCCTTAATTCTGACCGTTTCTTCATAATCGCGTCGGATTCTTCTTGTTTCAAAACTAATAAAACAAACAAACAAAATATTAAAAAACTGTATAAAAACAGAATACACAAAAACTTACGCTTTCCTCGGTAGTAGATTGTACGGTTCTGAAGTGACTCATTCCAGATGGCAAACATGAAATAGTCAGGGCTGACATTGGGCACTTGGCAAAGATAGAGATAGAGAAGTGATTGTTGCACAAAGATAGTGCATATGATGATGTCGCTAACGCCCCAAAATATATGCCAAATTATTCTGTGGGTGAGAAGCTCAGGCATGCCAGTCGATGAGTACTGTCCACCATGACGAATGAATACAATGTAGAGCGAGTCCATGGCGAAGTAGAGTATCACCAGAATTGGCGGCAGAAAGTGTAAATTAAGTTTGATCCACGGATAAGTGCTGGACAAGTGGTAAAACGGACGAGAATTTTTTAAGTCGTACATTTCTTCCAAGGAATTGCAGTCTTTAATAGGATCAAGGTCAAAGTAGAATTCGCGCAAATGGACAGCGAACATTTTGAACAGTTTACGGATTGTAGTGAACAATGCAAAAAAGAATACATTTGTAAAATCAATTATTCGCATCATCTTTGAGGTGAAACAATGGCGGAGTTGAATGCCAATTTCCATATTAACTTTCTCTAGAATTTTTGTTCTTGATGAGTATAGTTGCTAGTCTCAATATGAAATGCAACTCAACTTTTGTTTTACTAACATATAAAATTCATTGCTTAAAGTTTTGGCAACTTCATCAATAATAAATGTGCCATCGAAAAAAGTCTAATTTCAAACTTCATTGCAAACTTAATTCAATAACGTTCAACTTGGAAAAACCCCGTCATAAATCATTAGTCGAAGTTGTTTTCAATAACAAATTAATAATTGACTTTTTTAAATATTAAAGTTAAAACTTTTTTTTATTGTTTGTCAGTAACACAAGTGGCTTTAAAAACGAATAAATTTAAAATTTAAAAAGAGTTCTATTGAAACTTATCCTCTAGGGACCAAGATGTTTTTAACTAACTTTAAAGTATATTTTTAAAAGTACAGTCGTACCTCATCCCAGTACTTTTGGTTTTGCGTAATAACTCGAGGTACTGTAGAAGGTATGAGGTTGTTCGAGTTGAGTTATACTTTGGCTTTACCTCGACTTAATACGTATTAACTCGAGTTATTACGAACTCAAGTATCTTAAGGATCTCAACTTTGGTTTCTGATCACGATGAGCCAAAATTGGTTTTTGAAAAAAAAATTTTGAAAAAAAAATTATTGGGCCAGTTGGGGTAATGTACGTTTGCAGTTCATCTGGTAGATACGTGGTATTGCAGACTCACTAAATATGCCATTTCAATACTTCATATATTTGGACAGAATTAATTTCAATTTAATATTCTTAATTATTTTTTTATTTTAATCAATTTCGTCAATTTTAAGTTTATATTGTAGACAACAATAGTTTTATAACTTAATTTAGTGCAAAATATTGAATATTTGTATATAAATTGCTCAAAGTAAGTTATTTTTGTTAAACCACTCAACACTTTAAAACACAAACTATATTTTATCTTTGAAACAATCAATCGGATATGAAATTGATCAGTTCCGATGTTTCTAGTCTAAAATTAATTTGTTCTTGCATAAAACTATAAAAAAAAGTTCAATAAATACAAAGTTAATGTTTAGTATTATGATCAATAGACCATATGGACCATTGCCAGAATATTAAAAGTTTGTATATTTGAAAGCCAATATGTACTTTTATAGTTTAAAATGTACATTCTAAGAATCCAATAATTACAATTGAACATTCAATAAAGACAACTTCATAAATAAAAAGTAACACATAATTCAAATGAAAATTCATTAGCCCAAGTATCTCCAATATACCACAAAGAACGTATAGCTTCCTATATTTTTATATGACTTTTAACCCGTTCCTATGGCCATACGCCAACCAAAATAGGTCAGGCACCTTGTCTAGGGATGCTAATTATTTGGTTAAAATTTGGGTTCAATCTCAGAGTTTGTACCAAAAAAATGCTGTGAGTTCATACAGGAGAGGCACCAACCGAATGACATTTGAAATGTGAAAATTGAAATAATTAAAACAAATAATCAAGCTTCGCCAGGGGCAGTCGTTGTGAAAAGGCATAGACTGGGTGAGTTCAATTTCACGTTCATATTCATCACCGATGAATCATCAGTGACAACGTTATGCAAACGTATTGATTTGCGTTTAGGTTCACATAAATGATCTTTGACATTTAAAACATTCAACAAAAATATTTTATTATTTAATTAATTTCTGAATCACTGATCAACAAACAACATTATTATTTCCAGCACAATCAGGACACTGTTCCATTTTCCCGGCGCAAGCCAAACAGAACTTCCAATGATTGCACCGAGAGAATTGCATCGAGTGCGGTCGTGCATGACAAAGTTGACAGAATTCGGCACGTGGCCCAGTGGTGGGATTGAGCGAACTGATTGAACGAGACTTTTTCAAACTTCCTGGTGGATACTGAAACGGTGCTTGACCAAAGTTGGCATACACTTGCTGATAAGGCGATAGGGAAATTGAGGGGAAATATGATTGCGCATGCGTAAAAGGTTTAATCTTATCAGATTTATTCATTTGGATCGAGTGACCGTTGTGATAGAAAACAAAATGCTTAATTTCTGAATCAATCTCAATCAAACAACCGATTACATCTCCAGCTTTCCAAGGTGATTCATCTTGATAAGGAAAACCATCACTTTCACCAATCCACAAACATCGACACCTTCCATCGTAGCTTATCAACTCACGATGATCTTCCTTATCAGCAGTAGCACAAGTCCATCCAATTTTCATAGATCCACTTGTGAGTAAAATAACTTCATAAAAGTAAACTCCATTTTCAAACGAATAGCCACAGTAGGACACATTGGCCCATTCACAAATGTCGTTACGCACTGATAAGCAATCAGGCGACAGTTTGACCTTTTCAGAAGAACATTTAACGAAATCAAAAGAATGCTTATCAGTATTCAGAATCCATTTAGAGAGAAATCCAATTTGATAGCCAACTGAATCGAAGTCTCGGAAATATAAATTGTTAATTGGAATGTTGTCGAAATTCTTATCAGCAAACTCGACAAGATTTCTGTAAATTATCTCGTTTTTATCTTGAATTATATTTTCAGAAACTTTCTCATCGCTTGATAGGATTACAAGTGATAGCAATTTTGATAAGTTTTCTTTACTTTCTAAGAAAATTTTGATAAAGAAACTTTTCAGTTCATCAGGCAAATCTTGATTCAAAAATTTTGGTGATAAAATCAAATAAGCAATGCAGATATTTCTCTGTTTGATAAGATCTATCTTCTCGTCACTTATCAGGTAGAGTTTGATGAGACTTGTGTAATCTGATGAGCTTAACAACTTTTCATCTTCGATGGATGAAACCAATCTGATTAAAGAGTCCATCATAACGTTGATAAAATTAGAGTTTTCTATTTTAGTTCCAACAATTTTGATAATAGATCTTATCAGTTGATAGAAATAATTTTCACTGTGAGCACTTATCAAGAGGCGGAAATTGTCCGAGAGTTCTTTGTGGAAATATTTCCAATCATATTTATGATCTTTTGCATCAAAATCTTCAGTTACCTTCCACTCAAGTTCTAGTATGAATAGATCAAAATCTGATAATAATGTTTCTTTCGGGAATTTTTCATGATAGGTTTTTCGAATATCTTCACGGAAAGTTTCTTTGGCTGTTGATGCTTTTTGATGGAAATTGTAGAACCACATCAAATCGGGAATTGAGTGCTGAAATTGTTTTGCGCCAAAATTGACTTCACACTGTTGATGTAGTGATAGGGAAATTGCCGGGAAGAAGAGGTCATTTGGTAGAACGGGAAATTCCCGGCAATTATCCAACATATCCCCATTGAGGGTAAAATAGAACAGAGCCTGTGGACGTATAGCGAGATCAAGGAAGCAACCAATCACATCTCCGGCTTTCCATCGTGGTAAATTCTCGTCAATTTCTCTGTAGGATGGAAGGTCAAACTTGTCCACTTGATAAGTTCGATTATCAACCCAAATCCACCGTCGATGACCATCATATCCAATGGAGTACTTATCAGCACCAATAGCAGCTCCATCTAGTGCTTTACTTGACCAACCAATTCGCATTGGACCGGAAGTTTTGAGTGTTACCTCATAATAGTATCGATTGCCACGTTCGTAACAGGCTTGATAAGCGGACGGTTGATAAGTTTGGAATGTGATCGAATCAGATCGAATTGATAGTTGATCGTGAGAAAGTTTCAGGAAAGGTGTTTGATCGAAACGGGAGAATACTTTCAGAATACCTTCATCAAATAATAACTTCTTATCAGACTTCTTCTTATCATCACTGATAAGGCAATCCAGCAGATGTTGAGCACAAAATTTGAGTTGATAAGACAAAAGACATGATTTTGATTCGATCTGCGAATGTTCGATCAAACATTGTCGAATCTTATCAACGGGAATTTTGCCTGTAATATGATAAAAACTTTCCACAAGAAGCACTGCATAAAGTAGAGCTGATATTGATTTACAATTTGATAAGATTTTGATAAGAAAATTTTCAAGTGGCACAGAAATGTTTTCAACAAACTCAGTTTGATTGCACTTTTTCAGTAGAAGATTCAAAAAGATGCACAAATTACGTTGTTTATGAAAGGGAAAGGATTGCAAATCTGTTTCGAGATAAGATGAGACAAATTGTAGTAACAAATCAGTTGAGTTATCTGACTGATAAAATTGGCGATAAAAATCCTCATCGAAAGTTATAAATCCACAGCTCCAAATCCATTCCACCGAAATGTCGATCATCGATTGATCAGGATTTTGGCTCCAAAAGTACTCAATCAAGGCACGTCCCAAATGGATCAACGAATCTGTAGGATTGGTGAACGATTTATGATGCAGGTAGAAGGACTCTTTGATGAGTTGATAATCACGGTTGGTCCAGGCGGCATTCACGATCACTGATTCGAGATTGAGAATCCATTTGGTGTACGGATTTTCAGGTTCAGGTTCTTGGTTCAGATTCATTTGGTTGGATTCTTGAACAGAAGAAGAAAGTCAAGACAAACGCATAAAAATTAGCAAAAATCTGACGTGTATTTCACCTGTAGGATATACAAAGAAGCAACATTTAGTAGGATTGAGGATTTGAGGTTGATAAGGTTGATAAGATTTTCAAAGTTCAAGTTTAGTTCTCAGGATTTATTAGAATGAAATATATTATGAAATGAAACAACAATGTTCACTAAATTAAGTAAAACAACGTAATTACCGTTGATTTGTAATCGTAATTTCACAAATGATAATAACAAAATCATAAATCAAAATCAGAAATGAACAAAAGGTAAAAGAAATAAGAAAGCCACGTTGCAACTGTCAACAAGTGCAATAACCAAAACATAAACAGACACTGTATCATCATCAGCTGTTGTTTTGGCTATTTTGTATCATAATTGTATGGAAACGCTGGCGCCATCTGGTGAGTTGGAATTAAATTAAATGTCTGAATTTGAAAATTCACTATTGTTAGATGACAAAACGGATTCAATTGCAATTTCGCTCTTGAACCGAGACTCATCTTTGAGAACAAATTTTGCACCGTAGATGAAGAAGAATCCACCCAGTACGAGTACAGCTGGACATAGGTACAAAGCGTATTGAAGACTTCGGAATTCAATGTCTGGATCGTCGCTGTTGTTTGAAATTAAGTTTGAAATGCCTCCTACGATAAAGGGACTCGATGCGTCGCCGAGAATGTGTGATATTGATATTTGCACAGCCTGGGCGCTAGCTCGTCTACTGGGCACAATCACGTACAGGAGAATGTCTACAACTACTGACCAGTTCGCAGACAGGAAGGTAATTGACAGGAAAATGGTGATCCAAGCTATGATTGGTTGGGAACGGGCAACGCTAAGAGCAATCGTTGCACAAGGAATACTTAACAGCACTCCAACACCACAAATGTACGGATCTATGGAAGGGTATTTGGGTCGAAAGTATTGGGAAGACCCGGCGCCGATTATGACGCCCAAAAATCCACCCAAACACGCGATTATACCAAAAATTAAACTTATATTCTCTTCCGAACTGTCAGGAATAGCATCGGTCATAAAGTATGGCGCCCACCAGGAGATGGCGCCCGTGGAGAAGCACACAGCAGTGAAGCCAAATGTGATACAAATGTACGATGGAACCCTCAGCAAGTAGAGAATGTCAGTTTTGAAACTTTTGATAGTTTCTTTGAAGTTTGAAGAAGACGAAGAATTAGTAGTCTTCTGTTGGGCGCCATCCATTGCCCCCCTTTCGGGTTCTTTCACAAACACATAACAGAACGTAGCAATGAAGCAGAAAGGGGGCGTAAATCGTAACGCCCACTGCCACCCACCAAATAGGTTCGACATTTGAGAGCCCACAATGTAACCCAATCCCGAACCAACAGGAACTGCAAAGTAAAACACCGCAATCATGGTTGATCTCCTTTTTCCCGTGAACAAATCCGCGATAATCGTAGGAGCCACAGTGGAGTAACTCGCTTCACCCACCCCAACCAGTGCCCTTCCAATGAAAAATAGCAAAATCTGATTTGGCTGTACAAACGAGGACAGTAGGGTTACGACAGTTGAGAAGACAACCCCACCAATGATGATCCATTTTCGTGAATAGCGATCGCCCAGAAAGCCGAAGACGGGCGCAAAAATCATGAACGAACAGATGAAGGCAGTTTGGAGTAGACCACTTGTGGTGTTGTTGATCCCGAAATAGGATTGCACGTCTTTGAGTACACTCGCAAGGGTGTAACGATCCATGTAATTGAGCAAACTTAAGATGCACAGAAGGGCGACTGTGATGTTTGCGTTGAGTTTGGTTGACATTTTAGTTGAAAAATTTAGATGAATTTTGAAAACATGAAACGTAAACGTTTGACATTTGTTTGAGTGAGTTTGGATTAGTCGAGACAATGAGAAAGCACCTCTACCTATCAGAACAATAAATCTTCTCTCTTATCTTATCTTAGTAATCTATTTACACTTTGATGATGCATTCTAGTATGTGTCTAGATCTACAAAAATTGCCCTTTTAAGAGCAATAAACATTTTTTATTACCTAACTCATGTTATCAACAAGAAAGCAATTACTTAACGTTTTACAGTGTGCAAAATTATGACAAATTGCGTCGTAACACAAAGACACAATTGTACAAGTGTTCGGAGGGTCGATCAAAGTGAGTATCTTCACTTTTCCTTAAGGACCGTCCATAAATATCGTGATCTACGATCCATAATTATAATTGCAACAAAAGTTGTGTCCTAAATCGATTTTTTCTGGAAAATTTTATTAAAAGTACGATCGAATTTCACCTTTAAAAAACAAAATTCATTTTTTTATCTTTAATTATTAATTTGTAAATTCATCTTTTAAAATAATAAAATGTCACAAACACTTCACGGAATTTTTTACCCATGGAATACGAAATGTCAAAATATAAAAAATGGTAGAAATAGTAAATTTTTAATGATTTCCCTTTTTTAATATTAATATTATTTTAAATTCAACAAAACGTCAGAGAAAGTGAGTCGCACTCTCTTAAAAAAAGAATTGAAATATTATTCGACTGAATTTTGAAACTTGAAAAATCTCAAATTCAACTTTCAAAAATCATGAATTCTCTAATCCATTCAGCACTAACCGAAATGAATCCCTTCAAGGGCAGGACCTATCTCCATTGCTACTTTCATCAAATCAAATCGCTGAATCGAGGACACAAATTCGCAATCTTGAATTACATTTTATCGTATCTACTATTCTATTCATTATTCATTCTTTATCTGTTGGATTATCTAATCGAACAAAATTGGACACGAATCATATCGAAACGACTGTTCAACATTGAAGACGATCGATTCATGAAAGCAATTACCACGATGATTATAGCTCAAGTGATTCCACTTTATCGGTTGGTTCATCGACATGGGGTTGGGAGCGATTTTGTTGAATTACCTTTTAAGATTCTGTTTCTCAAGAAAAATGTTCACGAATTTCCTGATGAAAGTAAACAAGTTCGGAAGAGGGGTGAGAAAGTTTGTCTACGAGTCCTGAAGTTTATGCAATTTTTCTACGTTACTTGTGACTTTATCTTTGTGATGTTAGAATTTGGGATTTTTTATTTATGGTTTTTCAATTGGAAGATTTATTTAACGACTTTCAGTGGATTCTGTTCAGCAATCTCAATGCAAATTACTGGGCTTCTCTTAATGACAATTTTATTCAAATTTGTAAAATGTCAAGCTTTTCTCACGATTCTGAGTGCAGTTTGTAGTGCAATTTGTTTCACTCAATTGAAGCTTGTTGAATTGGTGCTCAGGAAGGAGCTTCATAAATGTAAGAATTTGGTTCAAATTAACGATTTTGTGAAGCTACGGTTAAAAATGAAGAATTCAAAGAATTTTTATCGAAAATTTTCTTCGTATTCGTTATTTCTCTACACTAGATTGCACACCAAAGTTTTGTTATAAATTCTGTCGATCAATCGAATCTTTGGGCAAATTCTGTTCATCATAATCGTGTTCAACACTCCACTCAGTACTGTGGTCTTTTTCATGATTCTGTTCGAGTCCTCTTCCCCATCAATAAAGTTGGCTCAAAGTGGTGTAGTGTTTGTTCAATTCGTGTCCATCTTTGCCACTCACCTCATTTCGGTCCTCTATCCAAAGCGAATTCATAAATCAACTAAAATTCTCTTCACTTTATCGGCTAAAGTTCAGTTTAGTAGTGAAAGTCTTCGTTCCAAGATCAGATTGGCCAATCATGTGAATGCATTTCATACAAACAGTAGATATGGCATCACGTATGGACCGATGAAGTCACTTGTTTCGATGAATACGTTCTCAAAGGTACATATGACTTTTGAGTTACATTCGTTTGACTAATCATTTCAATTTAGTTTATATTTTTCTTTTATAAATTCATGGTTTTCTCGTATCGAATGATGCAACATTGATTGCCATTTTGGACTGTACGATGGTGGTGATAGGCTTGTAGGCCTTTTTGTTAATGAAACCAATTGAAAATGACACCTTTCAGTTCAAAACAAACTTTAATTTAGTAAAAATAAAAACTATGATCATGTTCAAATATCAATAAAACAGGGGAAAAGTTGGAGAATAGAGAACATCCAAGGATCGGCCGTTGCGATGCAAATTCATAGCGATCACATAAAAGAATTTTATACTTGAGAATAATTGTGTTTTTGTTTAAGTTTGAAAGTTTACGACACATTGTTTCATGGAAAGTAAATCAAAAGCAATTAAATTTACCATTTTTGCTAATTAAATTTTGCACTAAACATTGAACAACAACAACAACAAGGAACTAAACATGTTTATACATTGACTACAATATTCAGGACTTTTCCCCCTGAGCCAAATAAAATAACCATTTTGCCTGATTTTGAACAATTCGACTTTATTTTTCTATTATAAATGAGACAAAACTAAACTTGAACGCAATTTATTATATTTTACCTAATTTCGAGTATATTCACATAAGCTAATTTAACATTTAGAGTAATCAAACTCTCTTTTTGGTAGGTCGAGCAGAGATTTTCGGTTTGCAGCCCAAATAAGAAGATATAAAAAACTGTGCATACAGAATAAAATAAGAAATGTAAATGGCCATTCCAAAGTAGAGGGTCGAGTAGGACACTTCGCAGTAATGACCGTTCACTTTGGTGATAAACGCGTAGAAAGTGACAAAAGTGCCCATCACCATTTGAGCCAACTGAGCAATGGTGATTGACATTGCGAGTTGACGTGGAATTCGCAGTCCGAACGCTTTCAGGCAAAAGTAACTGTACGAGAAGGAGTGAGCGGCGTAGTTCATGTTGGCGTACCAACGACCCAGCGAGGACACATCTGCATAGTTGTACCAGGTGAACACAATCACAGTGGCATGATGGTACCAGTGCAGGAATATGAGATTCTGCTTGCGTAACACTACAAAAATTGTGTCCACAAATTCGGGTGCTTTCGAGAGGATGAATAAGTGGATCCAAAAACTTGTGATTGGCACCTTTGTATGAAAGAGTGAATCATCAAAAGAACAAAAAAGCACAAAAAACTCACTTTAGTATGATAACTAACGGAACAAACCGAGTCATGAAAACCAAAATTATTTAGCACATGTAGCATTTCAGGCCATGTTCTCAGTGTACCAAGGATTGAGAAAAGTGCAAGCACACCACTCCATATTGCAATTGGACGCTTTAATCGAAAGGGTTCGGCACGGCTTGACATGAACTTCTGGCCCAAAAAGACAACAAACACAACATAAACTAGGGACAGATAGATGGAGGTGTACCAATGTTGAATGAAAAATTCTCGTTCTATTTGATAGTCAAATTCATTTTCAAATGCAAAGGCAAATGAATAGTTTGGTGAGTAGATGCTTGAATGGGGTTCGACTAGGCGAAATGAGTCCAATGGGAAGAGCATTTTGGCGGACAGAAAAATTTTCAATGATCAATTTGATTGCAAGCCAATCAAATGCTCTCCTTAAATGCAAATGTCTTCGCATAAAAACAAACCTCTGTGATCACCAGTATAAATTGAGGGGGAAATTTTACTTGAATGAAATTAATTACTAATTGAATTGTTTTTGTTGTTTTGGTTGTTTTGTCAAGATGAAGACATTATGAAAAACATACTCGATCAAATGAACATTTTACTAAGCATACTAAACTAATGCCAACTGAGTTAGACGACTTTTATATTTCATTCTCTTATCAGCAACTATCTCAAATGACTGCAATTTAGAAAGGGACGATAAAAGGGAGATTACCGTGAAAATAGTGTGTTTTGATTGTGATCTGGCACTCAAAATGTAAAACAATACAACTGCAGTTTGGGTTGCTGCTATATTGGTAAATGTTAAATTTAACAGTACAAAATCGCATGTACGTGTTAGGCGAGAATTATTTCACACTGTTTAAAAATTTCGAATTGTTCGAATTTAATTTAATAATTAAATGAAATTAGATATTACAAGTCTGCAGGCAAACTCCATTCATGATTTGTAAATGAACAAGGTTGGATAATCACAATTTCAATTATGATTTGGAAAAGGTTTGTTTGTGAATCTTTGGGTTAAGATTGTGTTAATCATTTGTAATCTAGATTTGAATTTGAGTGCTATAAAATCAAAAGTATTGATGCCCAAATTGTTGCAAGGGAAAATCAATTAAATGAAATCAAACTTGTGACTTATCGTCGACAACCAAACAGGAACAACAAAGTGACAATCCACAATTGATTTGTATGTGATCGACATTGACATTTAAGTGAATGCGTAATTTGATTCGATCGTTCCTTGTTACAGGCCATTGATTATTTCAAGTATTCGGAGAAATCAATTGCATCAAATGCGTTAAATGTTTAGCATTCATGAAAGGTTGTAGAAACGTGGACGAATCTGATTGGTCGATTTTTATGGCAAAAAAGTGCTTGATTTGTGAATATAAACCAGAAATGAGGTTCGATTTGTTCAACTTTCATTCAGCTCTGTTTTTTGGTAGACTCGTGTTTGGCAATGAGCAAACTTTTTTTCTGGAATTGATCCTGCTAATCGAATCGTCGAAACTTTATTATATACTACAAAAACATGGATTGTCTGGTCTGGCCTCAAAATATCTACGAGACGATGAAGAAATGACATTCTTGTAAGTGCAAATTCATTTTGATTTTTGATTCCTAATTGACAATTTTTTACTTTGTAGATTGCGTTTTCTACACAAATCAATCTGTCCTGCTAAATGTTCTGGTCTTGAATTGTAAAAATGGTTGAAATAGTTGTGATTATATTGACAGTTGTAGGTATTGTAGGTTTCGTGTATGTTGAAATTCTCTGAATCGATTCGCATTTGTGTCACAAGCAAAGATGCCCATCAAATGATGCATTTGGTAGTGGTATTTGGTTTTTTGGATTCAAATGTGTCGAATCATCTTTTTGGTTGCATATATACATTGCTTATCTTAATACTTCTAAATATAATCTGATGAGCCAACACGATTGCAATTCAATTTCGAAATTATCATCATAATATGGATATCATAAACTTAATCCAATTCTAACAAATTTAAACGTGTATATTGTAATCAAATAAAACATTTTTTTTGAAACTTAATCTCTGTACACAAATATATTGTCAATTGACAAATGTGATGAACTTGAAATTATCATATGAACTATTGGTACTGTTGGGTATCAATGCTACCTTTGCATATTGACCAACATGATAAGTTTCAATTACTACTCAAAAGGTGAAAGGTCATAATGCTTATAAACATACGCACTAATTCTGTTGCTTTCATTTGTGAACATTCCCTTAACTTTAGTGTAATACTGAAAAGTTCCTGTTGCATGCACTTTCCTTTTCCTGTTTTTATTTGTGTGTTGAGAAAGCGTGCATGCTGTTTTGTGTCTTTAAGTTAGCGTTTACTTGAGTATTTGCTTTCTTAGCTTACTTTCGAATATTTTTGTGTTGATTTGTCAAAAGATTCTGCCTTAACCACTGGTCACATTGGTTTGTGCTTTTTTTATCTAATTGATTTGCTTAATCCAAAATGGAACTGCCAACTCATCCTCTTCTCTGTCTGGTGGAAGCCAACAAGGCAGGACTCAAGTCAATGCTCACTCATTACATCGATGCCACCGTGGACAGTCACTACAACGCGATAAAGCAAAATATTGTTGAGATGATTCAAAGTGGACAGATTGGTCCTCAAATTACTCAAGTCAATGTATTGCCATCAGTCCAACCTTTGCCATCAAATCATCAAAATGATGATTCATCTAATGCATGCAATGATGCACCAAATGACAATGATCAATCGAATGTTGGGATTGAGGTGAACGAAGGTCAAAATGCACAAGTCCCTATTGATGAATTTGATGATGTGAAAGAAGAATACGACGAAGACGATGATTATCAAAATTGTGACAATACTGATGAGGATAGCGAAGGACATCAAATTGATACTCAACCCCTTGAAACTGAAGTCAATGTATTTGCATCAGTCCAACCATCAAATTACCAAACTGTCACATCTTCTGCATCAATTGCACCATCGACACTGAACAATTCAAATGAACATTTGTCAACACATCAAATCACTTGCCCACCAGCTCCTTCAGACAATCACATCACAACCTCTGTACAGATCAAACAAGAGGACGAAGAGAAAGATGATTGTGATTGTAAGGATTGTCTCAACGAAATTAAGCAAGAAGTTGAGGATAATGACATTGAGATTGGCGATGACAGTGATCACAACGATGTGATGGCAAACAACCAAAATGAGGACACATCTCGATCTGTGGATAACGATGCACCAATGAACGCAGCTCCATCTCAACCCATTCGACAAACTCAGGTGAAAATTAGACAATCTGCAAGAATTGCTACAAAAAGGAAGCAAACTCACGATGATGTACAACCGAACATGATTAACAATCGAGACAATCAGGGAGACATTGAAGAAGAAAGTGATAATGATGACCAACAGGAAGAAGTCACTCCCCGGTCAGTCAAACGACCTCGACCTACCACTTCGAGCAGTACGAAGCAGGAGAAAATCATCACTCACACTCTTCAATGTCCTCAATGTGGTCAAATGTTTGTCAAAGACAAATTTAATGTTCACTTGAAGAGTGCTCACTCGATTAGTCCATTTCGATGTGTGGTCAAAATTTGCCGAGAATCATTCAACAACGCGTGAGTTCAATTGTTTGTTTTTTTGCATCTTCAAACTAACTTGATTGCTTTTAGATATCTTCTAGGTCGTCATCTGGCCCAGTCTCACCAGTCCATCGCCCAATGGCACTGTGGAAAGTGTGACCACCTTTTCAGTTCATATAAAGCATTGAACCAACACCACAACAGGCAACATCAACTTGGTAATTTTCAGTGTTCTTTTCTCGGTTGTACTTTCACGGGAGAATTCAAAGAGAAAGTGAACGTTCATTACGCACAACAACATGCCAAGAAAGTGAAGTGTCAACATGGCAATTGTCAATATCAGACATATAGCGTGTCCAAATTGAAGGAACACCAACGAGTCCATCTCGGCATCAAGCCGTACAGGTGCACATGGTCCCAGTGTGACTTTGCCGCTACCCAAAAGAAAGGCACAATTTGTCACATTCGTCGAATGCATTTCAAAGGAAATCCAAATTCAAGCGTTCGTCTCGGGGACTATGTCGAGGTGAATGAAATGCTTTTGAGTGACAATCCTAATTGGCATGAGAATGCAAATGATAATGTTAATGATTAAATCCAAATTTGATCAACATTCTCAAGTACAAACAAATTGAAAGCTGTTTTAATTGAACAAAACTAGAAATTTCAAGTTCATTTCCTTTTCCTGTGTTATCGTTTGTATGTACAATCAAACAATTGTCACCGCACGATTCCTCGTTTCTAACGATCTTATTTCAATGTTATAGTAATACAAAAACATTGAAACAATGTTTGATGAGACATAATTGCAAAGTGATATATTAGTGTCACAAGTAATGATCAAATAAACATTCGAAACTATGAAAGCGCGCTTGTTGAAACTGAAAACATACAAACAACTTGAATATTTGCTTGATTATTGGATTGTTTAAAACTATATTTCACATGCATCCGTACATTTTGTACATTTCTCTTTTATGGCTAATAAAACAATTTCACTTATAGTTGGTTGTTTCAATCGTCGAAATCCTCTCGACATTTTGCAATAGTTCAAACAGCCGCGGACAACTAGCCTTGTGTTAATTGGTATGTTGAATGATTTACAACCCACCGTGTTTGTAACCTTCGACCCTTGCTTTGTCACTGCTCCGTTTTGCATGTGAGCAGTTGTTTTGGATGTCTGGCTTTAGCGCACACGCTTTTCTCATTGCAACCTGATTCGGATTGTGTGACGGCCACATTTATTTGTACCTTTTTCCTAATTGATTTGCACCCAAAATGGAGCCCCAAACTCATCCTCTCCTTTGTCTGGTGGAATCCAACAAGGCTGGACTCAAGTCAATGCTCACTCATTACATCGATGCCACCGTGGACAGTCACTACAACGCGATGAAGCTTAATATTGTCGAGATGATTCAAAGTCAATATCAGACATATAGTGTGTCCAAATTGAAGGAACACCAGCGAGTCCATCTCGGCATCAAGCCCTTCAGGTGCACATGGTCCCAGTGTGACTTTGCCGCTACCCAAAAGAACGTCACAATTGGTCACATTCGTCGAATGCATTTGAGACTAAAACCACGTCCAAATGGAGCTCATGAGTTGCAACTCCACAATCCAAGTGATTATGTGGAGGAAGTGCGGCAGTTGTGATGATAACAAAGCTTTGCTTTATTTCATCTTTTTGTGTACTACAATAAATTGATTTACTGAATTTATGCATGTTTGTTTGATTGTGCAGTTTTGAAATCATATTATTGCACATGTGTCCTATCGTAATTGTTTTGTACATTTCTCTTTTCGATTGTATGTGGCCAAATATAGCAATTTCACTTATTGTTGGCTGTTTCAATCGTGGAAATCATCAAATTTCACGACATTTTGAAATAGTTGACAAAGTTCACACAGTGACTACAACTCGTGTTGTGTAAATTTGTTTTTTGGCCACTAAGGGCGTTTGTAACCTTCGACCCTTGCTTTGAAACTGCTCCGTTTTGCATGTGAGCAGTTGTCTTGATGGGAGGGTAAGGAAGCATCAAAAGTTGCAGTGAAGCGTCTATTTCTACTTCATGCTATTTTCACCCCTTACGACTCTGTTTTCCGACTATTGCCACGCATGTGAATTAGTTCAATGTTTTTGTGCTTGAGCCAGGCTGGCCAGCTGTTGACACGATTCGCCTAATATTTTGTGATGTTTTGTTTACAAGGCCTGTTCGTTGCTTTGATTTTTTATTGTTTTTTATCATCTTGCGGTAAAAGATTATTTTAGTCTTTTATTCAAGTTTGTTTTTTAATGCCATTTTCCTTCATTCCTTTAGATCCCATCGATTGTTATTGGCATTTATAAATTTATCCACACTGACACTGGCGTTCTGTCTATTTTAAACCAATCCAACTAAGTGCTTTTTACGATCAACCGTTTGTTGGTATAGCTTTTTTGGTTCAGCTATTGGAGCTATTGGCTATTTATTTAATTTGGCATATTTTAACTCTTCGGAGGTAGCAGCGGTATGATGAAATGGCTGTTTTTGTTTGCTCTAACCAAATTTTTGTTTCACAAGTTATCTTTCATCAACTATATTATGTTCAATTAACTAATCGAAGTCTATTATCATCGTCTGCAATCATTACTGTCCCACTTTATCAACGCTTTCACCGTCACTTGCTTCAAGAACATGTGATATGATCCTCGGAAGCTGTTTACAACTTTTGTTTTACGATTTCAACTATCAAACGCGATACTGAAGAAAACTCTTGTGGATTCTGGCACTGGCTTATTGCCGATAATTGAGTACTGAATTTTTTTCATTTGTTTTTGTTTCTGGTGACATTTAATTAAATCATTTGGAAGTGCTTTACATTGTGATATACCACTAGTTTAATTTGTGCAAGTTTATGGGCGATTTATGGGCGATACTTTGTCAATCTCAGAGTGGGTTGTTGCAGTCAAACTCAGCTGGCTATGCCAATCTGTTCCAGGATATCTTCGTAATCCACTTTATCGAACAACTTGCGTTATATAAAAGTGCTCTTACTGAGGTTTCGGAAGGTGTGCTGGCATAATCGATTGAGTTGGTCCAATTCTACATCTTATGCATCTTACTACATCACGTTTTTATATATCCCATTGGATCAATCAAGCATATTCTGTCTCGTGGCCACAATTCTGTGCACAGCAATGAAGCGTTCTTCTATGTACTATGTTTATTTCTCAAAACTGTGTTCAATCGTATCTCGAACTAAAGCAAAACACATTTTTATTGACAAATTTGGATTATTTTATTACACAATGATGCTTATTGATTTATTGGCTTTGGTTGAAGGCGCATTTTCTTATTTGATCTGCTATTTTGTCCTTTTTCTTTTTTTTTCTTTTAATGGAATGAACCAAATGAATCTCTCGAAAAAGAGTCAAAATATTTTGAGTAGTGAAATCTCTTTTCTGGTCAAACTCGAGCATCAATATCTGAAGGTAATTTTTGGGAATGTCGAGCAGTTTAAACCAATCCAACCCTCGTCCATAATCATCAGGGCTAAGCATAAAGTCTTCACATTCATAATCTATTCCAGTTGAACGAGTTGCTTTCAACCATTGATAAAATTCAGGGTTGTTTCGTTGGTCAATCTTTAATAGTTCTTTCTTTAATTCAATTTCTTCGTCTTTGTCTGTTTGCATTGAATTGTCCCATTGGTCATAAAAGTCCTCCCACTCTAACTGATCAACATCTTCGATTACTTGGTCAATAATTGTTTTTGCGTATGAATGCTCAGATCTGAAATTTGATGAAAATTGGGGCTTTTCGGCGTCGAAGAATTGTCTGACTGGGATAGGTTGTGTTTCCAAAACTGGAGTAAAATCAGGATTAAGTATTTTATCTAAATAAAGATAAATTATTAAAATTGAATTAAAACTGTTTGTAGAATAATTACTTTTGACTGCTTCAGATAATTTTATCTGAACGATACTTATTTCGGTTATCAAACTCGCATAGAATTCACCTCACTCTGCATTGGACTTAAATTTATTCTGAATGCCCCTATGCCAAGCTTCAAGGGCATTGTTTGATTTTTCTCTTTTATCGATTTTGGGCATATCAATAAAAGTATCGAAACTTGACCACATTTCGACATCAAACCGAGCTTTGCGACCAATTCCCAACCATGTAGATTTGAAATAATTAAAATAAATATGATTGATTTGAAAGTCAGAATCATTGAAGATTCCACTTCTTTCCAATACTTCATAAACTTTTTTGATGCAGTTAGCTGGGAAATATGTCAAATACAAAAAATAATAATAGCGTCCGCAAATTTCAGAGTGAGTTTCTTGTTTAATGCGATTAGAATTCGCTTTTTTGAAGTGAACAGGACACCCAGAAACACTAAATTGTCCATCTCCATCATCTTCATTTTCAACTTTGAAAAACACCTTGTTTGCTGCGTTTCTTGTGGCAATTTCAAAATCAATCATCACTGTTCTGGGTGGGCAACCAACAAGTCAAGAGTTCGTATGTGTCCTGAGTCTTATCAGGCAGAAGAGCATGAAGTAGTGGCATGCCTGGTGCAAAGTTGCAGCTTATGTTATAAAACTGATAGTATATACCGTCTGGACATTTTTCGAAAGTACCATCCATGCACCAATGTAAATAATGTCGAAGAATAGTTAGACCTTCTTTTGATCCAAAGATTAAAATGCGTTTTTCTCGCAACTTTTCGTCTGTTTTATCTCTTGCTGAATCATATAACAGAAATTCGTCTTCGTCGCTAAATTTAATTTGATTTCGATGCGTTATTTTGCCTGTGATGCCATATCTAAGTAAAAAGAATATAAACATTAATTACACCATTAAGACTTAAATAATTAATGATTAAGTATTTGTTTACAAACCGTTTTTTAACTTGGCCGATTCTTTTTGACTCTGATTTCATTGAAATATTTGTTTCGGAAGCAAAGCTCGTAAGATCTCTCTTTTGAGCCCTTGCGACTCCAGCTATTATTGCTTGGTGTGAACGGACATGGTGTGGGCGCATGTTGTGAGGTAGTTTAGCCAGATTTTTAATTGTGCTATTGATCTCATTTTTGACTGTACGACTACAATATAACAAGCGTCAAATTAATATAATATTTAGATTAAAATCACATTACTTAGCCAAACGTGTTTTTCGTTTTTCATCCAAATGATATTCATCATCATCATGCTCAATTGCAGAATTAGCAATATAATTAAAATTCATGTCAGTTGAAATTTTTCCTGGACAGTGATTTGTTCTGTCAATTGTTACCGAACAGCGCCATCTTATAGCATCTTCTATTTTTCCAGTTTCTTCATTTTTCCATTTGAAATACACCATAAAACTTTAAAAAAGTAATTAATTTAAGTTTGTATTTAAGAATGCATTAATAAATACATACCGGTAATCATAATCTTTTAATTTTTCAAAAAGTAAAAAATGTTTTTGCTTATTCGGTTGCTTTTCCATTTGGCACGGTTCTTTATCTAATTCAAGTTGGGTGCAATTTGGTCTTTTCTGAGTAGCACGAGCTTTCCTTTTGGGTTTTAAAGAAATATTCGATGTTGAAATGGAAATGTCATTCAAGTTTTCTTGCTGACTTTGAACAGATTCGGTTTCTGAAGAAGAAGATAGCTGAATTCCGCTGTCCGAACTAACTTGACATTTTTCCACATTTTCAGACGAGTTTGAACTTTCTTCAAGGCTTATTGTATTATTAACTCGCTCAAACCTACTAAAACCTTCAGTGATGAGTTTTTCAAGTTCGTGTGGATTTAATTTTGAACTCAATTGTTCCATTTCATGCAGGCTTCCATAAGTTTGTTTGTATATACTCAAATTCCATTCCCAATCAGCTGCTTCTACTGCTGAATCTGGACAAATCGGTGCTGTAGGATAGAAACTATTTTCTCCAAGTAGTTTATTCCAACGTCTTACTTTTTCGCCAATAATAGCACACTTTTCATCTGTGTATCCATCATCGCATCCCAAATATTCGTTACCAGATAATATTGTGCACAAGCCTTTCTTCGGTTCAGGAAAATTACGTACTTTTCGTTTATAAAACAAAAGATAAGCATTTTCATTCACAACTTTCTCATCAGAAATATCAACGACCTTTTCATCGTTACAACAAAACCATCTTGATTTGTCTTTCTCAATATTTCGTAAATAGATCGTATAATGCCCTGATTTACCATCCTTAGATGGTGATAAGTGATTAACAACTCCATATAAATCGTAATCGTAATACCAGATTTGATCCCCGGGCCACAAAAAGTTATCGATTTCATATTTAATAAGTTTGTCAACTTTTCCTTGCTTTGTGAGCCTAAAAGAACAAAAAAGCATTAGGCATATGTAAAAATATTGCAATACTGACCTATTTAAATGAATCACTAAGATTTCAGGAAATTCTGTAATGGTAAGTACAATGTCGCTTTCTCTTTTTTCATTACATCGTTCACACTGACGATCAGCACTTGTCTGTGATCTACAGAATGTATTCAAAAGATCGCGAACACTTTTCCCATCGTCAATGGGCAAGGATAAACAATTGAACATTTCAAAATAAAGTGACGTAGGAGCTGGGCAATTATAATAAGGACATTTTATATATTTTTCAAATGTTGAATCGAAAAGTTTGATTACTTTAGAATTGGAGTCAGTTCCAAGTTCCTCTCCAAGTTTTTGCATAAAAGTAGTAAAAAATTCTTGCGCATCTTGCTGACCCTCAATTGGCATTACCTTTTTTCCTTTATAGTTTTAATCAATTCAGTTGGTAAAAAACATTCGTCGACTGATGATTTTAGACGCTCGTCGTAAGTTTTGAAAAAGTTGGTTAAAGCCGAAGTTAATGATTCTTTTTCTAAGGAACAATCAAGACTATCGAACTCACGTAGAAAATACTCTGAAAACTTTGTCGTGTGAAACAAACACTGAAAAATCACATTCATAAAACAGTTATTTCCAGGGTTCTCTAGACCCAATGAAATCTTTTCAAAACCCATTTCACTGAATGAGATACTAAACAGTCTGAATTGGATTTGAAAATGAAAACATTCACAGGTGAAACACGTGGCTTTCTTGCTATAGCTAATTAGTGTTAATTCCTAAGCCAAATGGTTGGGGGTCCTGTGCCGCTAGTATTTTGCCATCCTCGACTAGACACTGCACCTGAGCCATGGCTGCAGTGCACCGCAAATAGGCTAGACTGTAGACAGTCAAAGTCTTAAAAGTCCCCCATGGATTTATTTTGTTTTTTGAGTGACAGTGACAATGCTGCTCCAACAAAAACTAACCAACAAATAAACCACCACAAGATTTTTCTAGAAAGCTATTTACAAGCACATGGCAAAGAGCAACTCATTCATGACCATTTCTGCTTCCTTGCTTGGTGTCTCGATTTGCCGATTTTTCTTGGGTAAAATGGCCGAAGATCGCGAATACATGCCTCCTTTCGCAATAAGGTACCATAACTACACACCTCCCCAAAGGCACGAGTTACAAGAACTGGTTTCCCGCTGGAGAGCCCTTATCTACAACGACTTCGATACCGTTCCGTATCCTGAGCTATGGTTTTAAGTTGCCGACTATGACTTTGAGCACATCTCTCATTTTTACCAATTTGGGGACATGATTTTGCAGAAGAACATGCCGAAGAAACATTGGCAAGAGCCTTTGAAATTGGCTGGATTTAATCCAGTGGATTAGTGAGAATGAACACTAAGGATATTTGAATTATTATGTACTTTTTACATTAATAAAAATTTATTAAAATCGTTTTTATATCATTTATGGCACGCCAGGTTAAATTGCCTGCAACATATAAGTACATTCTATTCATATTACAATGTAAGGTTAGAATCTTACAATGTAAAGTTATTAGTTTACAAATGTAAGGTTAGAATCTTACAATGTAAGGTTAGAATCTTACATTTGTAAGGTTAGAATCTTACATTGTAAGGTTAGAATCTTACAATGTAAGGTTATTAGTTTGAAATGTAAGGTTAGAATCTTACGATGTAAGGTTATTAAAGTTTGTATGCATAAACATTATAACGTTTCTTTTATTCGCATAACTGTGTTCAATCGTACGATTTTATATCTCAAACTAAAACACATCATAGCGAAGAAACCCTGGTTAAAGTTATTGAAATTGGCTGAAATGTTGAAAACGAACACTAATGCTTTATTTAAACTATTTTACCGTTTTTTCACATTAATACAGTAATTTTCTTATCATTTAATTTGGCGGAAGTACTTAAAATACATAAAATTAGGCTTGACGTGCTTAGTTACGTTAGTTTAAGTTGGCTAATTGTCAATTAAAAAGATGGGACATTAAATATATCTAGTTTACAATTTGCAATGCAACCACAATTTTTTGGAAAATATTTGATTTGTTTCCATAATAATATCATAAAAAGAAAGTTTATTTAAAGAATTCAACTCAATTTGGTTAGCTTGGTTGTGATATTTACCCAAAATCGTGAGAATTTGATCAATTTAGGTTAGGTTAGGTTAGAATTTCAGTGGCGTTTTTAAGACTAAATGTGAGGTGCGTTATCGCCCACATCAAGAAACCTCTGTTTCTCAAAACTATAGAACGTTTCCCGCCAAAAAAATGATTTAGGGGTGCCACAGACCCCTGAAAAATTTTCTGATTACATTTTTTATTCCAAGAAAATGTACATTTTGGATAATATCTCATCTATTGACTACATTTTACACAAACTGAGATAGCCGAATTGATCATGGATGTGCAAAGTATGGATTCGGAACAAAAAAGAGAGTATGAATCGCTAAACTGAGTGTGAAATGACAAACATTCAACTTAGCAAATTTTGCCTCCAAACGACATCGAGGCACATAGCCACTTACCCCCATTTGAAAAGGAAATTTGATTTTCAAATATCATGTTCTCAATTATCTCAACAGATCATCATTTTATTATTGCAAAATCGTCAATTGCCCTGCTTGCGCGAAATTTTTATTACGATTAAACTTTATTTAATTGGCCCAAATTGATTCAAAGCATCCTTTTTATTATGGTTATGGCTAATGTTGGTTTCAATTATTCCGTTTATTAAATCAATGATCAAAGTTAATTCTAAGTATTCGATTAATGGTATCAAAGTGCAAAATGGATTCTAAAATCGTTTGCTTAAAATGAGTCATAACAGTTCGAATTCTGGCATTTAGGTTCAATATGAATGTTCCCATTACCTCAGAACCAAAAAATAACCTAGTTAACTTTTCACTCATGTACATGTGGAAAGTGTTGAACAAGAGCAAGATGATAGAAATTTACGAGATTACTCTTTAGGATCATCTGATAATCGTTTGATATGTTCTATCTGGATACTTCTTTCCGGTTGTTTCGATGTTGATCTTGGCAGATTATGCTCGTCTTCTTGAGTATATAACACACTATTGCGTACTTACTGGATATTTGCCAGCCATAGGATCCTATTAGAATCAATTCTATCCAATCTCGGTGCTAAGCCAACCATAGGATCCTATTAGTATCCATTTTACCCAATCTGGGAACTAAACCAACCATATGATCCTATTAGTATCCATTTTACCTAATCTCGGTTCTAACCCAACCATAGGATCCTATTAGTATCCATTTTACCCAATCTCGGTTCTAACCCAACCATAGGATCCTATTAGTATCCATTTTACCCAATCTGGGAACTAAACCAACCATATGATCCTATTAGTATCCATTTTACCCAATCTGGGAACTAAACCAACCATATGATCCAATTAGTATCCATTTTACCCAATCTCGGTTCTAACCCAATCATAGGATCCTATTAGTATCCATTTTACCCAATCTGGGAACTAAACCAACCATATGATCCTATTAGTATCCATTTTACCTAATCTCGGTTCTAACCCAACCATAGGATCCTATTAGAATCAATTTTACCCAATCTCGGTTCTAACCCAACCATATGATCCTATTAGTATCCATTTTACCCAATCTGGGAACTAAACCAACCATATGATCCTATTAGTATCCATTTTACCCAATCTGGGAACTAAACCAACCATAGAATCCTATTAGTATTCATTTTACCCAATCTGGGAACTAAACCAACCATATGATCCTATTAGTATACATTTTACCCAATCTGGGAACTAAACCAACCATATGATCCTATTAGTATCCATTTTACCCAATCTGGGAACTAAACCAACCATATGATCCTATTAGTATCCATTTTACCCAATCTCGGTTCTAACCCAACCATAGGATCCTATTAGTATCCATTTTACCCAATCTCGGTTCTAACCCAACCATAGGATCCTATTAGTATCCATTTTACCCAATCTCGGTTCTAACCCAACCATATGATCCTATTAGTATCCATTTTACCCAATCTGAGAACTAAACCAACCATATGATCCTATTAGTATCCATTTTACCCAATCTCGGTTCTAACCCAACCATAGGATCCTATTAGTATCCATTTTACCCAATCTGGGAACTAAACCAACCATATGATCCTATTAGTATCCATTTTACCCAATCTGGGAACTAAACCAACCATAGGATCCTATTAGTATCCATTTTACCCAATCTGGGAACTAAACCAACCATATGATCCTATTAGTATCCATTTTACCCAATCTGGGAACTAAACCAACCATAGGATTCTATTAGTATCCATTTTACCCAATCTGGGAACTAAACCAACCATAGAATCCTATTAGTATTCATTTTACCCAATCTGGGAACTAAACCAACCATAGGATCCTATTAGTATCCATTTTACCCAATCTCGGTACTAAGCCAACCATAGGATCCTATTAGTATCCATTTTACCCAATCTCGGTACTAAGCCAACCATAGGATCCTATTAGTATCCATTTTACCCAATCTGGGAACTAAACCAACCATAGAATCCTATTAGTATTCATTTTACCCAATCTGGGAACTAACCCAACCATATGATCCTATTAGTATCCATTTTACCCAATCTGGGAACTAAACCAACCATAGGATCCTATTAGTATTCATTTTACCCAATCTCGGTACTAAGCCAACCATAGGATCCTATTAGTATCCATTTTACCCAATCTCGGTACTAAGCCAACAATAGGATCCTATTAGTATCCATTTTACCCAATCTCGGTACTAAGCCAACCATAGGATCCTATTAGAATGTTCATCAAGTTTTTTCAATTCATTTGAATGGTGGTTATTCGTATCGATAGTATCGATATATTGTTCTTCATTGAACATCATCATTGGTAATGATTGCAATGAAGGATTACATCGATAGTATCGATTCCAAGGTAAGTCACGTGATATAAACATTTTGTATTAGGATTTATTTACATGTGTGGCAATAGTCGGAAAACAGAGTCGTTAGGGTGAAAATAGCATGAGGTAGAAATAGGTGCTTCACTGCAACTTTTGATGAAACCTTACCTTCCCGTTTTGATGTCTAGCTGCTAGGCTCTAGCTTTTGCACACACACGCTTCTTCAGTTGCAGTCTGATTCGGATTGTGTGATTGATTTTGTCTTTGCCTTTGCCAAATGTTCATTTGCAAAATCCAAAATGGAACTGCCAACTCATCCTCTTCTCTGTCTGGTGGAAGCCAACAAGGCAGGACTCAAGTCAATGCTCACTCATTACATCGATGCCACCGTGGACAGTCACTTCAACGCGATGAAGCTGAATATTGTCGAGATGATTCAAACTGGACAGATTGGTCCTCAAATTACTCAAGTCAATGCATTCCAATTAGTTCAACCTTTACCATCAAATCACCAAAATGATGATTCATCTAATGCATGCAATGATGCACCAAATTATGATGATCAATTGAATATTGGGATTGAGGTGAACGAAGGTCAAAATGCACAAGTCCCGATTGATGAATATGATAATGTAAAAGAAGAATACAACGAAGACGATGATTATCAAAATTGTGACAATGATGAGAACAGTGAAAGTCATCAAAATGATACTCAACACACTGAAACAGAAGTAAGTTTAGCTGCATTAGTTCAACCTTCACCATCACTTCACCAAACTGCTCCATTGAATGCATCAATTGCACCATCGACACTGAACAATTCAAATGAACATTTTTCAACTGATAAAATCACTTGCCCACCAGCTCTTCTTGCTAATGACATCACCACTGCGCACCAGAGCGCTCCACTGATCAAGCAAGAATGTAACAGTTCATTATCAAGCACAATTCCAATCAATGTCCACTGCAATGATGCACCAAATGACGATGAGGACAATGATTATTTACATCATGAGGATGAAGAGAAAGATTGTGATTGCAATTATTGTCTCAGCGAAATTAAGGAAGAAGTTGTGAACGGAGATGATGATGAAACTGGCGAACTGATTGAAACAAACCAAAATGATCATCAGTCTGTTAATAAGAAGCAACGAGTGAACACAATCACTCGATCACTCAACAAGAACGTAATGGACAATGAAATCTCAAAGGTGAATGGACAGATTGAGGATTCAGATGAATTTGAAGAAGAAGACATGAGTGACCAAGTTGGTCATGTTGCTGATCTTTCACATCAAGTTAACAATATTTCCTTTGCTGATCATCAATTAACCTCAAATACAGATGATGATCAACAATATGATGATGGACAAATTGGATTGACTCAGCCAATTGACGATGAACAACAACAACCGAATGGACAAGTGGTTACCACTGACAATGACACTCAACAGATGGATTGTGCAGACGGACCAGAGATCCAGGAGGTGGAGTTCGAAGTTGAACAAATGATGATGGAGGTTAAGAAAGAGAATGAAGATAAAAGTGATCACGATGAAGAAAATGTGGCTGGAGATGATGACACTGAAATTGACAGCGACAGTGACCACGGTGATGGGGTTGCAGACAACATCCAAAATGAGAACTCATCTCGTTCTGTGGATAATGCACCTGTGGTGAACGCAACTCCACCTCAACCCATTCGAACTCCAACTCAGATTTCCATCAGACAGTCTGCTAGAATTGCAACAAAAAGAAAGCAAACTCATGATGATGAACAACCACTGAACGAAGTGAACAATAGGACCAATCAACAAGACACGGATGGAGACAAAGAAGATGACCAACAGGAAGAAGTCACTCCTCGGTCAGTCAAACGACCTCGAACATCTTGCCCTACAACTTCGAATAGTAGTACCAAGAAGAGTCAAATCATCATTCACAAACTTCAATGTTCTCAATGTAATAAAATGTTTGCACAAGACAAATTCAGCGCGCACATGTGGGACAGTCACTCGATTAGACAAGTTCCTTGTCTGGTCAAGGATTGTAAACAATCATTTGACACCAAGTGAGTAATTTTATGTTTGTTGCACTTCACTTAAACTAATCATTTGTTTTATTTCAAGTTGTACTTTAGGTCACCATCGCAAAAATTTTCACCAGTCCATCACCGAATGGCACTGTGACAAGTGTGAGAACCATTTCTCTTCGTATCACGATTTGTCTGTTCACAAGCGAGAGTATCACCAAATCGGTAAATTCCAATGTTCCTTCCCCCGTTGTAAATTTACGGGTGAGTACCGAAGGAAGGTGTTCACTCACTACGCAACACACAACCACAACTCACTGACAGTGAAAAAGTGTACCCATCCTGGCTGTACGTATGAAACAACCAAATCGTCCAGTTTCAAGGCTCACGAAAGAGTCCATCTCGACAGCAAACCGTATCGTTGCAAATGGTCTCAGTGTGGTTATTCCAGTGCTACTCGGTCCAACACGCTGAGACACATTCGTTCGTCTCATTTGAAGGATAAAGTTGGGAATTGTTCGAGTTCTGGCACAACTCGTCACTCAACTGATCCAACTGATTATCTCGAAGTGCTTTTGTAAATGTTTGAGATTTCTTAGTATATGAATTCAATAAATCGATTATTCAAATTCACAGATGAGTTTTTTAGTGATTTATGTTTGTGTCTTTGTCATTTGTTTTGCATGCAACCTTTCTCGTCATCTTTTAGCAATTTTGTGCTATACCACACCAATAGCCTGCATTTATTGTTTGGATTTCCGCACAAGGCCCCTAACCAACCCCAGGAGATTCTGATCTGATCACGATCGATCTCTCGTCTATTTGCCCCCTGGATTGCTCAAAAACGAACCGAATGTCTCCGTAGACACGATCTCACGATCCTGATTGGCTGTGTCAACTGCTGTGACGAACTAATGAGTCTCTCGAGATCTGTGTCACCTTTTGTGGCGTTAATGGCCTCAGCACAATCGTGCACTCAACAAGATTGGATACTATTGTCCGTTGATTTACAGAAAGAAGAAGTTGTGTGCTTTTGCACGTGAACTATAATAAATCAATTATTCTAATTCACGGATGAGTTTTTTAGTGATTTATAGAGGGTAAAGGATGTTTGTGTCTTTGTCATTTGTTTTGCATGCAACTTTTCTCGTCATTTTTTAGCAATTTTGTGCTATACCACACCAATCGCCTGCATTTATTGTTTGGATTTCCGCACCTGGCCCCTAACCAAACCCAGGAGATTCTGATCTGATCACGATCGATCTCTCGTCTATTTGCCATGGATCGCTCAAAAACGAACCGAATTTCTACGTAGACGTGAGCTCACGATCCTGATTGGCTGTGTCAACTGCTGTGACGAACTAATGAGTCTCTCTGTGTCACCTTTTGTGGCGGAAATGGCCTCAGCACAATCGTGCACTCAACAATATTGGATACTATTGTCCGTTGATTTACAGAAAGAAAGAATTGCGTGCTTTTGCACGTGAACTATTTTCCCGTTTCACTTCCTTTCACTTTGGCCTGGTGCACGCTCCTTTCATGATGGAATTCATGTCGCTAACTTCACTGATTGAAGTGATCTTATTTTAAGTTATCTTATCTCTCCATATTTTAATCTATTTGACCACTAATGTGACTAGTTAGTCGAGATAAGATTTTATTACATATTTAACATTTGTTAATTACAATTTAATAATAAACATTTTATATTCTATATATCACAACAACAACTCGTGAGCATTTTTGTGAATGACCCCCAATTTAATGGTTCCTACCGATCAGACAATCTAAATGGTAAATTTTGCCTATATCAATGAAATGTGCTGGTTCTATTCGGGGATACCGGAACGAGCCTAAATGCGATGCATGAAGGGAATAAGACAAAGAATACGGTTGAAATGTTTGCATTGTGACAATCGTCGTTTCTATTTCTTCCTTAACGGTCATCCATTGCCACTGCCAGACAAACTTTATTTCTCTCCTCTTTTCTCGTACTACCCCTTATTGATTTTATTATAAGATGACAGTCTCCAATGGAGACTCTCCATTGGTTGGAAATAAGTAAAGTCGCCATCTAGTGCCTGTAAGTGCGACTTTACTTATTTACAACCAACACACGAGTGAGTGGGTCTTTGTTCTTCTGATCATGAGCTTACACAACTGCACTTGCACTCATATGCCCTATCATAATATTGTTTTAACCTAATTTTGTGGTACTTCGTAACCAAAAGTTTTAGTGCAAATAACCGAGCTATGCTGGCACCAGAGGAAGCTAAAGTTTGGTTGGAGACAGATGGTCGTTTTGGCCACTTCCATCGATTTATCTGATGGGGAGTGTTTGATTCTTTCACCGATTTATCGGGTTATTGATTGCTGTTTCTACTACTGATTTATCGAGTAGTGGATTCCTCATACTACTGGCAATTTATTGGTCCAGTGGATTTCCTGTTCTACTGACGATTTATTGGTTAGTGGATAATGGATTCGATGTTCTGCCATTGATTCATTGAATGGTATATTTGCTGTTTGCTCTCTTGCGACCTCTGACCCAGTGCTGCTGCTTCTCTCAATGTGTGTGTTAGCGAGTTGTTTTGTTGCGTTTTGTTGCTAGGTTGTTGTATGCTGTATTGGTCTAATGTGGTAACAATTCAAGGACGTACTGGGTGATTTATTGCCCTGCAGCGTTACCGAGAATTGGCTGCTCCACTCATAGTCCGAGTCACACCACCGACCATAATGCACTAATGTCCAATTGAGCGTGCAACGAGTTTGTTCTTTCTCTCATTTCAGAATAGACATTCTGTGAGATCATCGCGTCCTTCATCGGACTGCATTGCAACATCTGCTGTCCAAGGACACTGCAACCCTCGATCTCTTCTCGCTCATGAAACGAACGAACCACACTCGTCGCTGCATCACATGCGCACGTCTCAACGTTCGTCCTACGATTCAACCCTCCTCACGAGACTCGCCACATGGAACTTTCCACTAGTAGTATTATCATTCTGCTTGTAACCGTCATTCAGTTCGAATCAAATTCTGAATTGTGCATTCATTCAGTTCAGTTCATGTTGCTTAATTTGCATTGTCAATGAGCCACTGAGCCTACGTTTTCATAGTTCACTCAGTGGATCAAACGTTAGCCAACCAAACAGTTGCATTTGTAAGTTTGGGTTTGCATTCGATGTGAAGGTTTTTACCGTGGTTTTGTTCTGGCCACGGGTTTTTTCCTGGACCGGTCAACGGCCCGAATTTCAGCTAAATCTGAAGAGCCAGAAAACCGACCTCGCAGTTTATTTTGATTGGTCACATATGTCGTGTGTAATTTGCCGTTGGAGTACGACATATGCCCAATCATAATACGAGTATTGTTATAACCTAATTCTCCTAGCCAACCATGGTACCATTCCCAATTGGTACATTTGTTAGGACTTTTTTGGACAAATCAAAGGATGATGCAAGACGATTGATACGACACGAGATGGAATCAATGCTCGATCCACTGGTTGAGTCACTGTTCGCACTGTTGAAGGACAAATTCGTGAACTATGTTGGTGATTCGTGTCCTACTGTTTGCTTTCATCAGAGGCATCAACATGCTCATGATCGTGGAGTTGATGAACATTTAATTCCAGATCAAACAACAATTGTGAATGCTCAACAATATCATTGTGAATCATTATCCAATGCTCATACAGCCAATTCGACCAGCAATCTCGAACGAGCTCAACTGATTTCGATCAAGCAAGAGATCAATGATCCATCTAATGTTCAATTGATGCAACATCGGAACAATGATTCTATCAATTCATCATCATCATCAATTCCAGAATTTTTGATTCCTTTGGCTCCAACTGATGAATCATTGTCCAACGCTGAATTGCAACCTCAACCTCAACATCAACTCACTCATATTAAACACAATCAATTTGACGAGGAAGATTGTGATGAATGTGTTGATGGAGGGATTGAGGTGAAGGAAGAAGAAGATGATGACGACCAGGAGGAATCTTCATCTCGACCTATGAAGAGACCAAGAATTGACACAACTCAACCAAACAATGCACAAGCAGAAATGACCAGACAGTCTACGAGACAACTTACCGATGAAACACAATCGAACGAATCAAATGAAGAAGGTGACCGAATGGAAAGTGAACAGAGTGAGGGTGAGTTGTTGTGTTCATGTTCCCAAAGTATTCTTATTGTTGTGTTCATTAGCTATCGACACTCGACCAACCATCGAACACTACGATCATGGTCAGAACAATTTGCATGAATCTATGGTGATTCCACAAGTGGAAAAGAATTCAAACATTAACTTCAAGTGGGAAGAGAATGTCCCAGCTCCCAACTTACCTGTGGAATCACAGAGTTGTCATGATCTAATTCACGAGGAATATAATCGAATGTGCACAGGAACAAGTTCAACTGGCACAAACACTTTTCCAAATGATCATCAACAAATGTTTGATTTGTCACAACATTTATTGACTCCATACATCTCCCAATCTGTCAAATGTCAACTGACTAATTCAATCATTCCAAGCACGTCCAAGAATTTACCAATCCAACCAACCGAGCAACCGAACCAAGTGTACAATCCACACAGTGCACAGTACATCATTCACAGTCTTCAATGTAGCGAGTCGGAATGTCTCGCATGGTTTGTTCCCAAAGGTCTACACCCATTTGATATAGTTGACCAACTAAGAGTTCACATGAGGACACACCATTCCATTAAGCCATTTCGATGTCTGGTGAAAAATTGCAAACTTTCATTCGAATGCTCGTAAGTATATTTGTTTTGTTAATAATCAAACTAATAATTCGCGCTTTGTATTAGTATCACACTTGGTGAACACATCAATCAGGTACACCAAGGCTTGATGCAATGGCCCTGTGACAAATGTTGGCGACATTTCTGCTCATATATTTCACTGTCAAAGCACACCAGCCATGATCATCAGCTCGGACACTTTCAGTGTCCCCTCTCAGGTTGTACATTCACGGGGGAATGCAAAGGAAAAGTATACAGGCATCAGAGAACGCAACACAAAAACAAACCCAAGTTGGCAAGTAAACAGTATGGGTCAACATCAGCCAATGGATGTTTGCCAGTTAACACTGAAATTTGCAAAGAGATTGAAAACCTAGAAAACAATCAAGTTTTCGTTGAATGTGATGACAATGAAATGGTGAATGGATGGACTGAAGATACTGCACCAGATGAAGGTGACCGAATGGGATGTGAGGGTAAGTTCTTGTCTTGATGATCATGTTCACAAAGTATTTTCATTGTGTGTGTTCATTAGCCATCGATACTCGAGCAACCATTGGACATTATTCTCGAGAAAATTCAAATGAATCTATGGTGATTCAACAAGAGGGAAGAAATTCAAACAATGCAATTGGAGAGGAATCAATTGCCACTGAATGCACTACTAATCCAATTCAAACAAACCTTGCTCAACCAAATCGTCGATTTAAATGTGCACATTGTCCGAAATCATATGCCTTCAGATCCAAATTTCAGCAACATCTCCGAGTGCACACAGGTGAACGTCCATTTCAATGTGACCAGTGTGACAAACGATTTAGCGATAAATGGACTTTAGCCACACACGAACTGATTCACCAAAATATAAAACGTTTTCAGTGTCCTCAATGTCAGAAACAATTCACTCAAAAATACAGTCTAGACACTCACGAACAAGCCATCCATCTGCATGTCAAGCCATATCGATGCAAAGTGTGTGGTCACACTACCGCTCACCGATCACACATCATCACTCACATTCGAGTGATCCACTTTGGTTTGCCTCCAACCGTCAGAGAACGACGAGCACTCAACATAGTCGACCATCGAGATCCGTGGGAGTTGATTGAGAAGGTGTGAACTATTTTGTGATTGAAAAATGAGGTTTCGATGCAATCATTACGGATTGTATCCATTTGCACAAGTAGGCTAATCTGACCGAAAGTTAAACGATATATTAGTATTTGTAATAAATCATATTGTTCTCAAATTTTAAAATCTACATTGCCCCAGTACGATTCGTGTATATTTAAAGGTCAGGATTTTGTTCTCCGTAGACGAGAACAGAGAACGTATAAAGATTCATATTTCAAACAAACTCTACACTAAACTGCACATAGTGTACTCATATTTCAATTCTATAGTGAATATATAATCAACTCGACCAGAGTGTTGTAGATTCATTTTCATTGTACATACGTTTGTCCACTTTTGGCTTCCTCTCCTAGACATGCGTGCCAGTTATCCCATCATTGTTTTGGCATTGCTTTGCAACGGTTTGATCTGCCAATCTGTAAGTGTTATTCTGTGTTCACAATCTGCATGTCTTTATTGTTTCCATTTTCTCTACTGTTTGTCTTTTACTTTTTTCAATTACAGACCATTTGCAATCAAATGCAACAAAATCAAATCAAGATAAAAGCTATTGGCAAGATATATAACGACAGTCTGGCAATTGTGACTACCTCTGGTCACATGTTTCAAATGAATTTTGAACAAACTTTAAAGTTCAACAAAACTGACAACTTCTACTATTTGGACCTGTCCTCGGCTCAACCGATCCAGGCCAAGGACAAATGGACGTCCACCTCTGCACTCAATTTAACCGATTCAAATGATCAAGTTCTTTACTTCATCTTTAACAACCGAAATGCTGCCTACCTTGGTGCAATTCACAAGACAAATGGCAAACAGTCGTCATGTCCCATGTTTTTTAACTTTGTCGAACCATCAACTGATCAACTAATTGTGGGACATTGCAGTAGGAATATCCATGGTGGTAGCTTGCTTGATAGTAGGTTGCTAATTTATATATTTCTTATCTAATCTTATCTTATTTTTTAGAAACACGAGTTAAATTCATGATCGCACACAGTGAGCACTTTGCTTCGGGCTTTTCGAGTATTGGTGATGATGTTAATACAAGATCCTTGTACATCACATCTGAACATGAAGATCTATTTGTCGTTGCGTAAGTTCAATTTACTCACCAGACCTTAAACTAACATTACATTTTTATTTTCGTTAGCATTACGCCAACAGATTGTCAATTCTCCACGATAGCCAAACCTGGCTCTGGTTATCCACTCTCTGGATTTTACCACAAAGAATCAAATTTGCTATTCTTCATTAATCGTGACGGCTCTGTTGATCAATTCATCCTCGATACAGATGGATTGTGCAGCAGCAGTCCACTTACAGTTCCCGATTCGATTATAACTGCAAAACAATTTATCTACTGTGGTTCCACGACAGAAAGTACTTCACAATCCAATGATGAAGAGATTGAGGACATCACTGTAGCCCAAGCACTTGGAATTTACTGGATGGTGCAATTAGGATACTGGTTCACAGATGGACCAACACGAATCATTTGTTTATCTGTTTTTCTGTTTGTATATGTGGTTGTATGCTTTGCGATTTGTCTGATGATTACAATTAAGAAAAATGTACCAAGGAAAAGTTCACAATAGAAATAAATATTTGGCTATAAGTTATAGCAAGATAAGTTATCTGTCAAGCATAACAAAAATATTTTGATGATCATCCGTGTATCATAGAATCAGAATCGTTCAATTGGTCTCATTTCTCAACAACTCACTCAACCACCTCCAGATAATCCTTCGGGTCAATCGAATGAGCCACGTTCTGATTTGAACTTTGGACATGAGTGTTCAAATGTTGCATTCGAATGTGATTCAGAGCGGCATCTTGATAAGAACTCGAATAGTCACAGTTGTCCCATTTGCATCGGTAGGGCCTAATGCCTAGATGAGCACGTTCATGTGCCTTGAATCGGGTTGAGTTACTGGTTCGATACTGACAACCACTTTGTTGGCAAACCAAATCTGGCAGATCTTTGTGTTGACATTTGTAGTGATTGTACACCTTTCTTCGGTATTCCCCCGTGAATGTACAGAAAGGGAAGGAACACTTAAAGTGACCCAGCACATGATAGTCATTGAAGTGACTGTTCAATCGATGATATGTTTTGAAATATTTGGCACATTTGGCACATTGCCATTGGGTGGTGTGCTGGTGAACTTGCATTCGATGTTGCTTGAGAATGACACTAAAACATGGTTTATTAGTTGGTCAATCGCGAATAATAAAGTGAACACTTTTACCTGTGGTTGAATGCTTGACCACAATCCTTGACTAAACATCGAGATGGACCAATTGAGTGTACATCCAACATGTGTTGATTGAGTTGTTGGTCTCCGGGGAATGTGTCCGGACAGTGACAGCTGTCAGATAATGGACATTTAAGGTGGACTGTGATGATTTGATTGTTCATCATTTGGTTCGGTTGGTGTATCATTTCATCATTTGGTCTCATTTGCAACAGTCTGCCCATCTCTGCTAATGAAATTTGCGGTTGAGTTGTATCCAGCCTTGGTTTCTTCACTGATCGAGATGATTCTTCAACCTCTTGATCATCTTCGATCAATTTGACACTATCACTATCCTCATCTTCTTCTTTAACACCAATTCCACCATAGACACAATCGTCACAGTCACAATCTTCCTCATCTTCATCTTCATCGATCCAATTGGCTAGGTTTTGGTTCAATTGTTCATTTACGATTATTGCAGGCAAAGATTGTGGAGATTCATCTGATGTTAATGATTCATTTGCATTAGTTGACTCAATCTCATGTTTGATTGGTTTTGGAATTTGTGATTGGACATTGAGTTCAGATTGGACAGTGAGTTCATTGGGTAAAGTGATTTGAGCATTGAGGACAGTTACTGGTATGGGTGGAACGAGAGATAAAAGAGAAGACTGACTAGTGAAACTTGTATCGATGGGAATAGAGTTAGAATAGTTCATCTTTGAATTGTGTTGGTTGAAATAAGTTGGAATAAGAGATGGCAGTAAAGAAGTTGATGGGTGGGAAATTAGATTTGCTGATTGGTCAACAAAACTTGAATTCACCACTTGTGCATGGTAATCGCCCTTTTGCTTTTGTTCCATGCCATTGGTCAATTTGGTTTCGAGTCTGTTGAACATTGAATTGACCAGTGGGTCAACGAGTCGATCCATCTCAGTTCGCAACCACCCACGAGTGTCCTCCTTCTCTCTTGCAAGCAATTCCACAAACATGACTCGAGATTCGTGTGATAAGGTGGGAGACATGATTAGAGGAGTTGGTTATGATGATGAAACAATAATTGATGGGTAAAAATCCAGAGTCGAACAAATCACTCGCACAACAACACAAACACAACTCGAGTCAGAAATGCAGCAGCTGCTGCACTCAGCTCACAATAACAACATAGCCACTTTCACCCCCCATCCATAGAGGAATGTGTAGCAATAAATATTGATTTTATAGACCAACAGTCGCCATCTAGTGTGGGAAAGTGGAACCTTGCTTATTTATAACCGACACATGAGGGTCCAGTTGAGCTGACACAAATGCATTTGCACTCAAACCCACAATCATCATCATCCTCGTTTTCTTGTTTTCACCCAACTGTGCACACACACCCACAATGGCAATTCCATTCCCAATTGGTATTACATTTGTTGGCGCTTTTTTGGACCAATCGAAGGATGATGCAAAACGATTGATACGACACAAGACTAGAGATCAACCGGCAATTGTGAATACTCAACAATATTACTGTGAATTATTGTCCAATTCAATCGATGCTAATTCTCAAATCAGTTCAACCATTCTACTTGAAACTCCTCACATGGACGAGATTGATGATTTTGTTAAAGCTCAATTCGAATCACAACACAACAATGATAATTTAATCAATTCATCATCAATGATTCAATCGACTTCAAGTGATCAATCATCATCGCCCACTGAAATGCTAGCACAATTTCAATCTCAACAACAACTACACCCTCACACCAAACATGTACGTTTTAAAGACGAAGATGACAAATGTGATTGTGTTGACGATGGAATTGAGATTAAGAAGGAAGAAGAAGAAGATGATGATGATGAATTTGCCCATGACAATGCCAAATGGATTCATGATGATGACCAGAAGGAAGAACCATCATCTCCTCGACATGTGAAGAGACCAAGAATGGAGACAACTCATCATCATGGTCAACCCAATGCAGATGAATCTATTGTGATTCAACAAGAGAAAAGTGATGCAAACAATGCAATTGGAGAGGAATCAATTGTCACTGAATGCACTACTAACCCAATTCAACTAAACATTGCACAATCAAATCGTCAATTGCAATGTTCACATTGTCTGAAATCATTTGACATCCCGTCCTTATTAGCGAGACATCTTCGAGTGCACTCAGATGATCGTCCATTTCACTGTGGCCAGTGTGACAAAAGATTTAAAGCGAGAGGAGGTTTAACTCAACATCAGCGGATACACCAAAATATAAAACGTTTTCAGTGTGACAAATGTGGCAAAAAGTGTGCTCACAAGGCCAATTTGGAAGCTCATCTCCGAAGCCACTCTGGTGAGCGACCATTCACGTGCAAACATTGTGGTCAGTCGTTTACTGCGTCGGACTCACTTACCAAGCACCAACAAGCCATCCATCTGCTTGTGAAGCCATTTCGATGCAAACAATGTGGCCTGACTTGCACTAAACAGACAAACATAATCACTCACATTCGAGTGGTCCACTTTGGTTTGCCTCGATCAGTCAAAGAACAACATGAACGAAACATCATCGATCAACGAGATCCGAAAGAGTTGCTTGAGAAAGTGTGACTCAATTTGGGATTGGAAAATGTGTTTCACTGCACCGATTGTATAAATTCACACAAGTATACCAATCTGGCCGAAATCTAAGTGATATATTCCTATTACAATTGCATTAATGTTCATGTAACGTTTAGATAATAAAACAAAGTAAAGGTAAAGAGACAGAGAAGTGATGTGTCACGTGTTGAGAGAAGGTGTGCTCAATTTAATTGATTCGGTTGAATTCAGGGAACATTTTATTACTGCTGCCATTTGTTTGCTTGTTTGCTGTCAACATACAAACTGAAAAGAAATTGGACAACGACCAACCAAAAGGCTCAGAAAATTGCGCGATGTTTTATTTAGGGAATATTTTGCATGAAATCAATATGCTTGCGGTGTTGTTTGCTATGTTACTATTGGAAAGAATGTATTTGAAGTGATAGTTGAATGTTGAAATTGAAAACATACTCAACATTGGATTTCTTTTCGAATGGGAGAAAATATATAATTTTGTGCAGAACATGGCGCCATCTGTGGGTGAGCACAGAAAGTTGTGTGTTGTTATGATCGTTAAGAGTGCACTGCATCGTGTCACTATCTGTGAGTGTGTCTTTTCCCATTGAATTGATTTGCATTTGCATTTGTGCTGCTCTATTTTGATCATTTCGAGCTTATTTTCTTACTTCAAACGTAAAATAATGGACTCACCATCGCTATCGCCATCATCTCATGTAAATCCCATTCTGGGTAAATTGCTTGCCAACGAGAAGGAGGGTGCAAGACGATGGTTGCAACTTGAGATGATCTCACTCGTTGACCCACTGCTCGATTCATTGTTTCGTAATCTCGAAACTAAATTGAGTTCTGCACTCGAAACGGAAGTTCAAACTGGTAATAACAGTAACCAGGCACGGATGAATTCTCTACTAAATTCAATTCTAAATACAAATACTCATGATTTATTATCCAATGGGCATCAAACAGTATCAGCTCACATTCAAAATCAACACCAACCATTAACATCAAGTCCATTTATATCATCATCATCATTATACAATCCAACTTCATATTCATTCAATTCTACTTTCAATCATCAAACTGGCCAACATTTTGCTCAATCCACAAATTCAATTCAATTCAATTTGACTCAACCCATCAAAGATGAGGAAGAGAATGAAGAAGGATCACCCATTTACAAACCAACAAATCTAATCACGAATGATGAACAATCAACCAATTACAATTTGACTAATCAAAATGATGAAGAAGATGATGAAGACGATTGTGATTGTCCCGATTGTCTCAATATTGGAATTAAGGACAAGGTTCTAGCTGATGATAATGAAGAAGAAGATGATGATGATGTCCAATGGATTGATGATGATGATGAAATTGCGGATATCAATTTACCAGTGAAGAAAGTTAGAATGAATAACAGCAATTTAATTCAATCACAATCACAAGAACCAATTGATGCCATTGAACAGTTTGTAGCACAGGCAATGCATTCTAAACAAACTAACATCCAATCAACATCCAATGGCCAATCAACATCCCAACTAACATCCAATCAACAACTAACATCAAATGAACAACTAACATCCCAACAACCGAACATATCATACGTGTTCAGTACACCCGAAAAGCAAATCATCACTCTCGCCCTTCAATGTCCCCAATGTTTGGAAATGCATATCGAAGACGATCTCAAGAATCACATGTGGACACGACATTCTATTCATTCGGCACGATGTGTTGTTAAGGACTGTGGCCAATCGTTCCATAATAAGTGAGTTTGTTATCATCAAATCTTATTCTAAATCTAATGTTTTGTTTTTATTATTTTAGACACAATTTAGGTCAGCACGTAAAGGAGGACCACCCTCAGCACAACACAACTGAGTGGCACTGTGACAAATGCTCGAAACATTTTACCAAGTACATCTATTTGCTCATTCACAACTTTAAACTACATCATCGTGGTCTTTTTCAATGCTCCTACCCTGGTTGTTCGTTTACGGGTGAATACAGAAGTAAAGTGTCTGGTCACTATCAATCGAGACACAAACAGTTGCTAGAATGTAGTTTTTTAGGCTGTGAGTTTCGTACTATGGTTTTGGGAAACTTTAGACAACATCTACAGACTCATCATCAGTGATAGTGAAATCAAATTATTGGGGTTTAGGTTTTAATTTTTTTTATTTATGAAAATAAAGTAGTTTGTGACATAAACATTAAAAATTTACAATTTAAATCGTTTAATCACTGTCAGCAGTTAATTCAACAGTGAATTCTATTGATCCTTGATCTAATTGTTGTTTTGTAATATTTATAGCTTCAATGTTATAAGCACTGAACTTTGAAATGGTGTGCAGTCGAGGGCACAGTTTCAGTGGTGCCAAAAGTTGTCCTAAACATTGCTTCTTTTTATCAAGGTTGCAGGGAATGTCGTCATCATCATCTTGATATTCACAAATGTCGCACTTTAGACCTTCACTGTCATACAAATAGACTTTGATCACCTCCAGGTTAGGCAGTGTCCATGGAAGTTGCAGCAGAGTGAGATTGTTGTGATTGGTCATGGTGAAGGACAGATCGAGTGATCTGACCGAATCCAGTCGAGGAATGTTTTCGGCTAGGTCGAGGTTTTGTGGCCAGTCGAACCAGACAGCGAGTTTAAGGTGAATCAGTTGGGTCAGTTGTGCCAGTTTGGTAAACAGTTCAGGAATGGTCATGTTCTCTGCCGCAGTATACAAACTGGTGAGTGAACTCAAACGAGTGCAAATAATGTTGAGATGAGTGTCGCGGATTGGGATATTCGAGATATTGAGCTGAGTAATACGACGGCACAGTCCATCATCCAATTGAAGCAGTTTCGGAAACTGATCATCTCTACTATAACCATGACTAAGTCTCAATGGTCGAGCACTGTGCTGGGCATAGCGTCTCAGTGACTCGTACAGCACATCGATTCTCCAATCCAGAGAGTGAAAGTCAAATTGATCGAGTTGGGTCAAGATGGGCAGATCAATTTGAGTTGTCCCAAGCAGTGGGGCCATGTTCGGGCCGAGAGGATGCAATGCAAAATGACAGTCAAAGTCGAGTGACAAATTCTTGAGCGATGACAACAAATTGATGGCATTGAAGAACGGACCAGAATGGCACTGAGGAATACACTTGAGTTTAGTGTCATTTTGAATTCGACAATATATTTTGAGTGTCACCAAAGTGGCTCTCAGCAAGTGCAACAACTCGGCCACAAGACAAAGTTGAGCTGAGTCAACACAATTCAGTGAGATGACCAGTTTGGACACATTCGCGAATGTCCGTGCCAAGCCACGCACCTTCTCGCTTTTGAGTTCTCGAAAGTGAAATGAAGACGACTCACGAGGCAATGGTTCTGCCATTGTGGTGCCATCGTCATTCTTGAGATATTTCAATTGGTCAATTACTAAATTTGACTCCTCAATCAGATCAAAATTATTCTGGCCAACTTTGATGGTCAAGGCACGAACTCGCGAGGTGACACTCGGCTGCAGCTGGTTCCATCTAGGACAAACCTGACCAATGCGGACCAGATCGATTAGTGGCAGATCGGAGAAGATTGTGCTGAGACAGAGGTCGGGCTGGGTGTGGATACTCATGACGGTTGACAAGAGATTCAATTGAAGATGAGGAATATGAAATAAAAATGTGATTTCAAGCAGGGAAAAAGAACAACAGCCAAGCCTACTATTTATAAAAGTGTAAACATGCACCAACTGTCTCGTGAACAGGCATCTCAACGAATTTATTTTCAAAATTGTAAAACCCGAGGCGCCATCTATTGGTAAAAAGAAAATTGAAAATGAACAGTCGAAGCACGAATTAGATGATCAGAATTGGATTGATAAAGATGATAAAGATAGATGTGGCGGTGATGATTGCATCAATGCCCCATTTACAATTGACATTGACAATTTTATTGGAATTGAGGAAATGAAACAAAAAGCAGATGCTGATGATGATTGAATTGATTGACAATGCCAACGAATCGGGTCAGCCTGTAAATTTTCCAAGATCGTCCCTGAGGCAACCAAATTGGCCAGTCGGAGAGCTCGAACATAGAGGTTGCTCAAAATGTTGATCCAAAGGTATACCTTTATGTTATAGCACCTCACTTGTTGTGGCATTGGCATTTTTGTTTTGAATAAGCATTTTGTTAACATTGTTCAATTGTCATGACAATTTAAATCTTTTAATCACGATCAACATCTAATTAAACAAATTCAACTGTTCCTTGATCCAATTGTTGTTTGGTGATATTTGTAGCTCTAAAGTTGTCAGCACTGAACTCTGCAATGGTGTGCAGTCGAGGGCACTGTGCCAGTGGTGCCAAAAGTTGTCTAAAGCAGCGCTTCATTTGGTCTAAATTTGCGTGAACACTGTAATGACCATTGTCATAGTCACAAATGTCGCACTTTAGACCTTCACTGTCGATCAAGTTGACAGTGATCACCTGCAGATTGGGCAGTGCCCATGGAAGTTGCAACAGAGGGAGAATGTCGTGATTGGTCATTTTGAAGGACAGATCGAGGGATCTGACCGAGTCCAGTCGGGGTATGCTCTCGGCTGGATGGAGGTTTTGTTGCCATGCGTACCAGACATCGAGTTCAAGGTGAATAAGTTGGGTAAGTTGTGCCAGTGTGGTGAACAGTTCAGGAATGGTTACTTGCTCTGCCTCAGTATGCGTATACAAACTGGTGAGTGAACTGAGACGAGTGCAAACGCTTCTGAGATGAGTGTCGCCAAGTGGGTCACCTGAGATGAGCTTCGTAATACGACGACACAGTGCAACGTTTAACTTGAGCAGTTTCGGAATTTGGTCAACTCCACCATATCCACGACTAATTCGCAGTGGTCGAGCACTGTGCTGGGCATAGCGTCTCAGTGACTCGTACAGCACATCGATTTCCCAATCCACAGAATAAAAGTCAAATTGATCGAGTTGAGTCAAGATGGGTAAATCGATTTGAGTTGTCTCAAGCAGTGGGTCTAAATCATTTGCAAGAGGATGTAATGCAAAAAGAGACCAAAAGTCGAGTGACAAATGTTTAAGCGATGACAACAAATTGATTGAATTGAAGAACGGACCAGAATGGTACTGAGGAATACCACCGAGTTTAGTGTCATCTCTGATTCTACAGTAGTATATTTTGAGTGTCACCAAAGTGGCTCTCAGCAAGTGCAACAACTCGGCCACAAGACAAAGTTGAGCTGAGTCAACACGGTTCAGTGAGATGACCAGTTTAGACACTTTCGCGAATGTCCGTGCCAAGCCACGCACCTTATCGCTTTTGAGTTCTCGAAAGTAAAATAAAGACGACTCACGTGGCAATTGTTCTGCCAATGATGTGCCATCGTCGTTCTTGAGATATTTCAATTGGGGAATTCGTAAATGTGACCTCTCAATCAGATCAAAATCCTTCCGACCAACTTTGACGGTCAAGGTGCGAACTCGTGAGGTGACACTCGGCTGCAGTTGTCTCCACCTGGGACAAACCTGACCAATGCGGACCAGATCGATTAGTGGCAGATCAGAGAAGATTGTGCTGAGACATAGGTCGGGTTGGGTGTGGATACTCATGGCGGTTGACAAGAGATTCAATTGAAATTGCGGAAAATGAAATGGAAATGAGTTTTCAAGCAGAAAAGAGCAGCAGCCAAGCCAAAAAGTATAAACATGCTCATCTGCCTCAAAAGTAGGCAACTCAAAATATCTAATAAATGAAATTGTAAAACACGTGGCACCGTCTATTGGTCAGTTCGGAACACAGGGACAGGGAACATGCAATTGTTCTCCCATTGTGGTGTCATCATCGTTCTTGAGATATTTCAATTGGGGAATTCGTAAATGTGACCCCTCAATTAGATCAAAATTATTTTGGCCAACTTTGATATCATCGATGGTCAAGGCACGAACTCGCGAGGTGACACTCGGCTGCAGTTGGTTCCATCTAAGACAAACTTGACCAATGCGGACCAGATCGATTAGTGGCAGTTCGGAGAAGATTTTGAAGAGACAGAGGTCGGGCTGGGTGTGGATACTCATGACAAGATATTCAATTGAAGAATAGGAAAATGCAATGAAAATGAGATTTCAAGCTGGAGAACAACAGCTCCAAGCCTAATATAAAAGTATAAACATACACCACGCGTGAGAAGTGGCAACTTTCCGGGTCGACCCGCATGTCTGTGTGCCCGGGAAGCAGTGGGTGCACGGGTTTGCCTGTCCTCTGGGGTCAGATTTGACCTGATTTTAGACTAATGCAGCAATCAATTTGAATAATTGCATAATTTAAATCAAAAAATTACTTTTTTCAACATATTGTTTTTTTAGAAAACTTGCAGACCCGAAATGTACCCTCAGTCTACCCGGACCCGCTGAATCACAGTTCAAGACGGTGATGTCCTCTATTGGCTAATTTTGATAAAATAAAAATTTAAATATTTTCAAAATTTTGAAAAAATATCTTATCGATTTTGTATAGAAAATGGATAAGTTCGATCCTAACTGAGACTAACTAAGCCCACAATAAACGATACCAGATTATAGCATTTTTAGAAATGTGTTATCCGTTATTATTCGTCTTTCGTTTAAAAAAAACTATTTCGTCCTTGTGCAAATATTTTCGTCTTTTTGACGTTTTTGGACATTTGTAAAATATATTCGTTTTTGTGCAATAAAACAAACTTGATTTTGTCTTCTTGCAAAAATGTTTGGCTTCATGCAAAAATTATTACGACCATTGACTTTTTGGTTGAAATATGACGGGAAAAATGTTTGAAAATATTTCTTGAGTATTTATAAATTAATTTTACCACATAAACGTGAAGGTTTAAAATTTTAAATATTTTGAAATAAAAAACATTAAAAACTAATTTATTTTTAAATTATATATTTTGTTGTTGGAATTCACTTTTGAGTTCTAAAATTGACCTTAATATGCTTAAATATTTATAGTACAACTTTATCCGTCGTTTTTCAATCAAAAAGTCAATAAACGAATTAATTTTTGCCTGAGACCAAACATTTTTGCGCAAAGACGATTATATTTTGCAAATGTCCAAAAACGTAAAAAAAGATGAAAATATTTGACAATTAACAAAATAGTTTTTACGAAAGACGAATAATTTTTGCAAACGGACGAAACATTTCTAAAAATGCAATAATTATTTAAAAATAAATTTAATACAAAAATTCAAAATAATGCAAATAAAAATATTATTCAAAGAAATAAACAATAATATATTTGAAATTGACATTTATTATTTATACACAAAAAAATTATTGAAAAAACATAATTTATTATTGTACAAATTGATCCAAAAATTCCACCGTTTTATCATACACCAGTCGACCCGCGTCCTGACCAAATACAAAATCCAAATGTCCCCAAACGGGCGCAGGCACTCGATATTGGATCACATTACTGCTGCCCAGCTTAGGTTGTAAAAAGTTGTACGCCTGTGACACATCAACAGGAGGCATCCACAAGTCCGTTTGACCGTTCATGAGGATTATCCGTGCACATGATGGAATATTCTCGATTTGATACGCAGGTGGACTGTCCTGTCCGTAATGTTGTCGATTTAGCCGAGCAGAACCATAATCAAATTTCATTAGTTTTCTAGCAGTAATTGTCTGTAGAATGTGCACAGCTTCCCAGTTGGAACCGTGTGAAATGGATCGAGCATAAACGGGCCATCTTGTTACGTTCCAGTGGGCGCCTTGACCAAAGAACCAATCGAAAGTACGAGCACAAATCCGTGCTTGAACCCCTCCACGACAGTAGGATTGCAAAAGTCTACTACCGAAAGGCATGAAAGCTCCACCAATTCGTCGCAACGGAAGTACGTCCATCTTCCTAGTGGGAGCATCACCCATGAACAGTCCCGGTGCCCAGGCAATGAAGGGTTGGATAATACTCGCATATTTCGGTTGTTCCGCAAGTAGGGCAAACATCATGATCGTGCCCTGAGAGTAACCAACATAGGCAACCTTTTCGTGCTGGGTAACATTACGAACCAGATCAATCACTGCAGGCAGATCGTACTGAGCTTTCTGTTGAAAGGAGAATTCCCAATACGATCGTTGCCATCTTGAGGACAGATTGACGTGCCTCGAGCTGTACTTGTTGCCACGAAAGTTGGGCAGCCAAACATCGTACTTTCCCTGTTTCGCCAAACAGAATCCAAAATTGTCACCACATTTTGATGAGTTCGAGTCCAGGAAGGGACTGTTCACAAAGAACATGTCAGAGGAACAGTAGATGCAGTGACCGATTATGACGGGTTTAAGCTTTCGATTAGGATTGTCGGAAGATGAAAAGTTTCGAGACACAACTCGATGAACCGTAAGAATGTAACCATCCTGTGTTGTGACATTATGCTCCTGTAGGGCAAAACCACGCGAATCGACCAGTTGGGCAAGGGGTGCGTCTTCATCAGGATCGCGGTAAACCCAAGCGGATACAATTTCGATGAAACAGACGAAACAAATCACAAACCAAACAATTTGGTTGTTGAGTAATTTGGTCATTTTGAGATTAAAAAATTTGGCAAATTGAAAAGAGAAACATCAAAAAATGTTTACACAAAAAAATTGAAATGATAATTTGTACAACATTTTTTCAGCCTACTTATATATTCAAAAAAAGTTCATATTTCGAGTACATTTTCAGATAAAACCCCGAAAAACGTACTCAAAATGCGTGTCCTAATAAAAGTGCTCAAAAGAACGCACGTACGTTGTACAAATGTCCTTAAAATGTACTTTTAGGTACATTCGAACCTTCCTCTACTCAATACTGTTAAAAGTTGCACTTTGACCCTGAAATGTACCAAGAACGACCTCAAATGTCAAATCTTTCACTCCAATCACTTGTGACAATATCGTGCCAATATAGATGGCAACAAACATGGGCATTATTTTTCTTTTGGCCGTATGGGATTTATGAACGGCACAAATACTGCAATCGAACATTGTTCAAAGATGTCACACTAAATAATGATAAACTTTAGGATTTTTCTCTGAACTTCTAAAATGAACAAATCAACCTTTCCTGGTTTGTCTGCTTCGAAAGTTCCAAATGGAAAAAAATTTTCGTACTTAAAAGCGACTGCACTTCTAGTAAACTGGTCATTTGGGTTGTGTTCTTAGTTCGACTTGCCTCAAGCCTCTCTGACCCGTGCGTCACCCTTCTCTTCTTTCTGGTCAAGTCACCAGCCGCCTCCTTCTTCATAACCCGCCGTCACCTTCTACGTCACCTTTCACCACCTCTGTCGCCCGAATGCTACGTCTCGTGAGCTCACCTCCCGTGGTCCTAATGGTGGCTCTCGTGGTGTGTGGCCAGGTCCATGCCGGTACCTCCCCACCCAACCCTTCCCAAAGTAGCACCACCGAGCAAACCTCGTACCAGGTACTGCAAGCCATCCTCAAGCATGACGACCCCATCAGTACGATTGGTCGCATCAATCAGCGCTTCGTACTGCTCACCGAGAAGAAGAATCTGTTCGATCTGCCTGCGGCCGCCTGGGACAACTCGAGTCACAAGCTCAAGTTGGACAATGTGACCACCGTGGCGAAGCACTGGCCCCAGCTATTGTCCGCCTCGCCTATTTCTCTCGATCCTCCAGATCAGAGTACTTTGCTTGCTTTTCATGCAAGTGAACATGACAAACTGTTGTGGATTCCACACCAAGCTGGTTCTTGCCTCGTTGTGTACAACATTGCAACTGGAGTTGTGAGAAAAGGATCCGATAGCTGGTGCGGACAACCTGGGCTGGAAAGTCCTTCTACCCGTTATATCTCATCGAGTGAAAGTGCTAGGTACTTTTACACCAATTTGACTCAGTCCAAAGTGAGCCGGATGACCCTGTCTGGAACATCAATCAATGAAGAATCCGCCACCAACTGTACCAGTCCGCTCAACTACACGGTCGGCTTCCAAGACGGTCCCAAGTACTACCTGTTCTCCTCCCAGTCCGACCACCTCGACATAGTCGACATGGCCACATGCCAGATCGAGTCCATGGAGCTGAGCAGCTTCTTCGTGTGCACTCCCGACCCGACCACTCCCACCCCTATGGACCTATCACCCCGTACCACCGCGAGCAGTACTAGTATTGGACTTATCGTGGGCATTGTTGGTGGGGTCATTGTCGCCCTCCTCCTGATTGGCCTGGCTGTGTGGTGCCTACGTTCGGGCAAAAAGCACAAAAAGAATGAGTCCAAAGGAAGCAAGATGGCAACTTCTGGTGGCAGTGCAATCAAACATGGCGCTTCAAAGGCTTCTGGCTCGAATCGAAAGAATTCCAAACTTTCGACCGGTTCGGCCATGTCCGCTCGGACCAAGGGATCACGCGGAAAGGCTTCTCACGTGCCGAGCAAGGTCAATGGCAGCAAGCGTAAGGAGAGCAAAGCTGGTGGCAAGGCCAAGGCTTCTAAAGTCAAGTGAAGAGAGAATTCCCATTGTGGGTGAACATATTCTCAAATGTCAGTTGAACACTAACTTCCTGACACACTCAAATTATCCTCTTCTTCTTCTCCATTCAAGTCTATATTGACTTATTCTTAAAGAAGACTTATTAAAAGTAATCTATCTTTTCGTGTGTCTACTTTTTTTGGTTTTCTAGATCTAGACCTATCGATACTAGGCGCTGCAAGTAGTCAAGGTTACGTCAACTTTAGTCAAATTTCGAATGTTCCCTCTACCGATTAGATGATGCAGCAAATTGTCACCGTTACGTCATGTCAAATGTTCTCTCGATCGATTTGTGTTCCAAATGGAACAATTTTCATATTCAAAGCGACTGCACCTCTAGTGAACTGGTCATTTGGGTTGTGTTCTTAGTTCGACTTGCCTCAAGCCTCCCCATCTCTTACCCGTGCGTCACCCTTCTCTTCTTTCTGGTCAAGTCGCCCGTCGTCACCTTCTACGTCACCGGTCTCCACCTTCGTCGCCCGAATGCTACGTCTCGTGACCTCATCTCCCGTGGTCCTAATGGTGGCTCTCGCGGTGTATGGCCAGGTCCATGCCGGTACCTCCCCACCCACCTCTTCCGGAAGTACCACCGAGCAAACCTCGTACCAGGTACTGCAAGCCATCCTCAAGCATGACGACCCCATCCGCACGATTGGTCGCATCAACCAGCGCTTCGTACTGCTCACCGAGAAGAAGAATCTGTTCGATCTGCCGGCGAGTGCCTGGGACAACTCGAGTCACAAGCTCAAGTTGGACAATGTGACCACCGTGGAGAAGCACTGGCCCCAGCTACTGTCCGCCTCTTCGATTACTCTCGATCCTCCTGACCAGAGTACTTTGCTCGCTTTTCATTCAACGGATATTGACAAACTGCTGTGGATTCAACACCAAGCTGGTTCCTGTCCCGTCATGTTCAATATCGCAGAAGGACGCGCGAGTAATTTTGGCCCAGATGTGTGTGGCAAACAACCCGGCCTGGACAACCCCTCCACCCGCTATGTCTCCTCGAGCGAAAAGAATGTGTACTACTACTCGACCCAGTCAACCATTTTCTGGGCTGAGCTTGCCGGAGACTTCAACGAAAAACCCGCAACCAACTGCACCAGTCCACTCAACTTCACTGTTGGCTTCCAAGACGGTCCCAAGTACTACCTGTTCTCCTCCCAGGCCGACCACCTCGACATTGTCGACATGGCCACATGCCAGATCGAGTCCATGAAGCTGAGCAGCTTCTTCGTGTGCACGCCAGACCCGACCACTCCCAGCACCACAATCAAAACACATAAAAATCTGCAACTTCTATAAAAGTTAAAATCTCGCAATTATGCTGTATGGAGGTTAATCAGCTTTACCCTGCATAAAAGGCAATTTTTAGTAAAATAACTTTTATAGAAGTTATATTGACTAAAACATTTAACTTTTATACAGGGTAATTGTAACAAGATAACTTGTATAGAAGGTAATTGATTTTGGATTTTCGGTGCTGTACTTTTACTGCTAATTTACTGCTAGTTCATAACGACCCTACTCACTCCGGTAGTTTCATATTTAAGTCATACTTTATTCGTTTTATAAAAGGATATATTACAATTAAAATACATTAAATTATTACAACGTTTAACATTACATAAGATACAATTTACATTGTATGATAAAGTCACACATAACAATTAAGGACGTGGTTCTTGGTTATTGGAAATTTTCACTTCACGGTAGATTTCCTTCAGATTCCATCAAAAGCCTCACTCGAGGCATCACCGGCACCTTCATTTCTGCCACTACGAGTTCTTCCACTTTTGCAATTCCATCAGGAGTTGGTGGTACTTTTGCCGTTCCCTCTTTGTTAGTGCTTGACTAGAACTTGACATCAGTTACCATAAATCTGGAGCTCTATGTCACAATGTAGTCAGCGATAAGTTTAATTTCCAGAAGTTCGTTGCGGTTGGTGGTGGGCCAATTGGTGTGCCACTAATAAAAAGATTACAAATAAACTTACCGAAATTGTGTTGATTGCATATAGAGAAGAGATTTGATGTGGGTACGAGAAACGGCCAGATTTCGTTGCCAGTTTAACATAGACCATTCACATTCGGTTGTTGTGATGTTATGTCGAAAGTCTTGTGCCGATAAAAAAGCATACAGTTGGTAAAATGACAATCTTGTAGTACACGGAGAATAGAGGTATTTTGTAGTGACTCAGGAGTAGATGTGTAATGGAACATTATCGTTGGAATCAATAAAATAGACCAAGAACTAATGAAGCAAACGCGAATGCAGCAGCTGACCTGCTTGTGTTGTCGACAGGCAGAAGTGAACCTAACCGCCACTTTCAAGTCTAACGGACAAACGACCGATCGCGCGCGCACACTACTGCAGGCACACACAGCACAGCACAGCGCTGCCTTGTGAGTGTGTATGCGAGTGCATGCGTTGAAGGGCCGCGCTGGCTGTGCAGGCATTCAAATTCAAAATGCATTTCGTCATCTTTGATTCTGCCAAAGGCGGACAATCAATTTTTCATGGTTCTTATCTGTCTGGCTTTGATTCTTGACAACTTTTTGAATTTACTCTTTGACATATTTTTAGTATTATGCAGGTAAAATAACTTCTATAGAAGGTAATTTTTGGGTAATTTTTACCTTTTACACAAGGTAATGCTGTTTACCTTCTATAAAAGTCATTTCAATTGAAATTTATTTGACTATTCCATTCTACCTTCTATACAGGTCAATCAATATACCCTTCATGGAGGGTAAAGTGCTTTACCTCCTATAAAAGTTATTACAAGAGATTTACCTTGTATAAAAGGCAAAAAATTGTCCAAAACGAGATTGCCCTCTATAGAAGTTACGGATTTTTAAGGGTGAACTTCGCACCACGTGTCTCCTCCTCAAGCGGCGGCAGTAACATTGGACTTATTGTGGGCATTGTCGGTGGGGTCATTGTCGCCCTCCTGCTGATTGGCCTGGCTGTTTGGTTCTTCCGGAAGAAACGCTCCCACGGTAGCAAACCCAGCAACAACAAGAGGAACAAAGAGTCCAAAGGCAGCAGCAGCAAAATGGCAACTTCGAGTGGCAGTGCACTTAAACTTGGCTCTTCAATGTCTTCCGGCTCTGCAGCAGCAGCCGCCGCAGCCCCGATTGTCAAGAATTTCAAAGGAACTGTCAAGGCCAAGCCTACGAAAGGATCAGTCGTATCTGGCAGGAACAAGTCCGCTAGGAACAAGTCTACTAGGACCAAGTCCGCTCGGGGCAATTCCGCTCGGGTCAATTCCACTCGGGCCACTGTGAACAAGTCGGTCCACAAGAGCCAAGGCCTTAAGATTAAGTCGGACAACATTCCAACCGCGTGGCACACTGACAAGATTAAAGAAAGCCCTCCAAAGGCAAAGGCACTGCCCCCCAAGACCAAGGCTGCTGGTGGTGGCAAGGCCAAGGCTTCCAAACAGAACCGTCAGGCCAGCAAACGCAAGACCAGCAAAGGCGGCAAGGCCAAAGCCTAAAGGTCAAAGGCCAAGCAAATGTTCCATCAAAGAGGATCCCCCATTGTGGGTCGAATTTCAAACCCTCAATTGAACATTGTCAGTTGAACACAATTCCTGACACACTCAAATTATTATCTTCTTTTATTAGCAATTTTCATGTCATTTTTGACTTATTAAAATCTTTTAGTAATTGTTCTGTTTTATGTTTTGTTCACTAGATGGCACTGCTACGCTTTGATAATTTATCAGTGATAAAGAAAACTGCTCATAAATGCTCAAAATCAACACAAAAACTACTCAAAACTATTCAAAAACCGCTTTTTTAAAACCCGCTTTTTAACACTATCTAAGTATATATTTGAACTCAAAACTTGGTTTCAACCACATTTTGAGCTTGACTTTAGTCTAGTTAAATAACAACCCGCTCATCCTCATCAAAACAAACATGAAGACCGTAAAACAGACGCTCAAGTACCTTGACGAAGCCGTTCAAGAAGGTTTCGGTTTCAATCTTGACGATTTGGTGCACACACTGATGAATGAACCTATGTTTGAAGATGGGGACGGTGATGATGATTTAAAGTATGCCAACACTGATGATTCGGATCTGTATGCTAAACCAATCGTGATCATAAGGCCCGTTAAGTGTAAACGAAAGGTTGCTAAGAACAAACCTATTAAGGTAAGTTTGTGTGGGCTGTTCATAAATATCGTTACTAATTTCCCTTTTTCAGAAACTTCCCCCAATTCGTGCACCATCTTCTCTTCCGGTTGAATCCAACACTTCCACATCATTATCTTCTTTTTCGGAACCGAATTCCCCTCAGAAAGTAGAAGAAGAAGATGAACAAGTGATCCCAGTCGTGGAGAAGAAAAAGTGGGCTCGACGTAAACCCCGTAAAGAGGACATTCGTAGAGTGAGAAAGTCGGATGAAAGTGAGGAGGAGTACGCGAAACGAATTCACGGACTGGAGATACAGAATGCGTGGAGAAAGAGGAAGAGAGAAGAAGCTCTGGAGAAGTCCAACAAGAAACGAGCACGAATTGGCTAATTGCGCCGTAATGCGCATGCTCATTACATTCAAAGAGGGTTATCTCTCTCCATCTGAATCTTTTGTAAATAGTATATGCTAATTCATTGTTTAGACAATATAATAGCTAACCCCCTATGTACTATATATAACACATTTTATTATTAAGTAATTCATTTTCCGGCCCTTTTTAAAAATTTTCAATCCAACTATTATTATTTCTCTCAATATAAAAAGAAGAATATGGTAGAGCGCAATAATTGTATTACAAAGTAGAAAAGATCATCAAAGTAGATAAGAAGAGAGTGCCACAGCACATTCGTAATAACAGCTTTATGGAATGTAAGAATGGTGACAAATCAGATTTAGTTATGGTTATGCAATCAAGAAAAGACTTGGGCTCACTTGATATCAAACGATTGACCACAATTCTTGGACAGACATCGATACTGACGGATTGAATGGCCATTCCACAGGTGATCCTTCAGTTGGTTAGCCAAAGTAATGTAATGTTCGTTTGGGACAAATGTTTCGAAACAGTTCAACTCGAAACATTAAATTCGTAGAGTGATGATATGTTTGGTGTGATTGTTCAATTGGTTCGGTTTGGACTGTTTTATGACCTCTTCTTGTGGATTATTTGGTTGTGTTGAGACCATTCTAGGATTCGGATTCACAGGTTGGGTTGATTGTTCACTCTCTCGTTCAATCCACTGGACACTATCATCGTCATCTTCAACTTGTTCATCAATCTCAATTCCAAAGATACATTTATTACATTCACAAACCTTTTCGTGGTTTAGATGGTTGTTCGATTGTTCATTGACAATTGATGAAATTGATTGCGAATGTTGTTGTGCTTGAACTGTTGTCATTGGTTCAAACTCAGTTGCAATCTCAATTGATCGTTCGATTGACATTGGGTGAGATAGAACATTGCTGATTTTATTGGGCAATGAAGTGGTTTGAGCATTGGTGATGGACACTCGTGGGGGTGGATCTGGAGACGTGAAAGTAGACTTACGAGTGAGTAGAGATCGAAGAGTGATTGATTGATCTACTGTGCCAAACTGCTGCAAGTTACTCAGTGCCTGTTCATAGGCACGGTCAACCATTTGATCCACTTTGAGGTACATTTCGTGTTTGGTTCGGGTTTTGGACATGTAAAAGTGATGTGCAAATGCTGGATGAGATAGTGGACAGAACATGATTTTACTGAGTTAGTGGGTACGGGCAGAGTAGCAAGAGGAAACGAAATTTTGTAAAAGTCTGCCTCACTTGACTGAATCTGGTTGTGTTGTGCCTGTTCTGTGTGAGGGCACAATGCAAACACAAGTCGACACCAACAAATGTAATACACATTGAATAGATTGCTCAATATTTCTAGCCACTTAGCAACCAAACACACTAACACAAAAACACAGAATTGAATTCTACAGTCAAACCTGAAAAGCCTATCTTACGCTTCCCTCACAAACCTGAATATCAATTATTAGACAAAAAGTGTTCAATTCATTAATCATTTATTATTGAATTTCACTCCACAATGTCACACTTTCTCAACCAACTCTCCCGGATCTCGATCATCGATGATATTGAGTGCTCGTTGTGCTTTGATTGATTTAGGCAAACTAAAATGGACCACTCTAATGTGAGTGATTATATTTCCTCGCAATGTGGCAGTAAAGTCACATTGTTTGCATCGATATGGCTTGACATGCAGATGGATGGCTTGTTCGTGATTGTTCCGATTGCCCAACTCAGTAAATGACTTTTCGCAATAACAACATGCGAACGGTCGCTCTCCGGAATGTACCATGAGATGAGCATCAAGATTTTGTTTTAGTTTAAATTGTTTGTCACACTCAGGACAGTGAAAATTTTTTATATTTTGGTGAATCAGTCGATGTCTTGTTAAATCTCCTCTCTGGCTAAATCGTTTGTCACACAGGCAACACTGAAATGGACGTTCGCCTGTGTGCACTCGAAGATGTGTTTGTAGTTTGGAATTGCAGTCAAATGATTTCAGACAATGTTAACATTGCAAATGACGATTTGGTTGGACAAGGTTTGGTTGAATTGGATTAGTAGTTCATTCTGTGGCAATTGATTCCACTCCAATTGCATTGTTTGCATCACTTTCCTCTGGTTGAATCTGTTATAAAATGGGTTTATTTGATGGAAATAAATAATGATAAAACATATGATTGGGACATATAATCGTCAATCACTTGAGATGAGACTTCTGTAGAGAAATATTGAGATGATCCGGCCAGAGGGTGATTTCAGGTTAGGACTTGAATGTAGGTGATAGATGTCCAGAACATCAAAGCATAACCACCAATAATGTGAGATTAACCTACAAAGTAAAGAAGTCACTAAAAAGAAAGTGATCATCACCAAGGACATACAAGGCACAGGATGGTTGAGTGCTTCAGCTCGCAAGCTTAAATAGGCAGAGAAACCACGTTGTGTCGAGTCATGCTTGGGATGACTATTTTCACTTCAATTGTTGACTTGGTGGTCATAGTGTCTGACCATGACAGATTGAGTGGTGAGGGAGCCACTATCTCAACAGAATCACCGTTGAATCAGGTGGACGTTGAGTCAATCCATTTTGAGGCAATTCATTCGACACTTTGTTTTCTGATTCAAGTTCAGATTGCTCGCTTTCCACTTTTGTCTCCTCCTCATCACTCGAATCTTCACCATCAGCCTCCATTTCATATTCCTCATCGTCAATTTCTGTTTCATCGTCTTCATCATCAATGCGCATTTGTTCATCATCTTCTTTTTGGCCATCTTCACTCTGTTCACCATCTTCGACCAATTCATCTCCATCATCCACTGTAAATCCGCTGCCATTCCCCGCCAGATCATCTTCAATACCGTCTACTTCTTCTTCTTTTTTGATATGTTTGCACTAAACAGATGCACCTTGAGAGTATTCAAATGACTTGTTAGTTAACATAAACTAGCCAAGTTGCTTACCTTTCATGGCTTCTGATGGCACTTGACATCTGTTGACCTCCTCATCTTCAGTTTGATTGAATTCAATCTTTACTTCTCTCTCCACTCTGCACTCCTCACAGTCACATTCGTCTCCATCCCATTCCACTTTACATTCACCACCTTCCTCCTCTTTCTTTACTTTTGTGCAACCTTGAACTGAGCATTGTTGTTGTTGTGCAATGTTCTTTACTTCCTTTTGCTCATCATCATCGAACTCTTGTTTGATGTAAATGTTTGAATATGATGTGTTTTCATATCGAGATAATATTCCTGAAATTAAAACAAACATAATTTAAACGCAACTTAAACACAAAACATTTGCTACCTTCGCTGTTTTGTGGTTTCTCCTCATTGTTGATTAACACTTTCTTCTGGTCATCGTCTTCTTCTTGTTTGATGTTGACGTGATTCAATCGATCCATTTTGAGACAGTTGGGGTGATGACAAATTTTGAAACACACGACACAGAAAACAGACTGAACAAAACGTTCACTGGCAGTGATTATACATGAATCACTGCACATAAATCAAACACACAACAACACAAACAAATGCACTGTACAGTGCTGCCGCTGCACTGGTCAGTAAGGCCACTCTTTGAGCGACTCAAAGGCTCATACCCCACTGTCAGATACAATCGATAGTCAACAAGACAGGGAGATCGATGATTGAAAAATTCAAATGCACACAAATGAGGGAAGTTGCCCTGAAGGATCATTGATAATGATTGATAGTGATAACCATTGAATTACTGGCTAACTGACAGTTAGTGAGTTTTTAATTATACAACAACAAAATGAGGGTTTAATCCAAGTTCTGTAAAATCTACGATTTTATTCAACAAGTTATTACAAATACGAATACAGCACATCAATTTTGGTCAGATTGGTCAAATCATGATACAGTCATTGTTCATTGCATCTAAAAACAATAAGTCAACCTTCTCAACCAACTCTCTCGCATCTCGATCATCGATGATGTTGAGTGCTCGTTGTTGTTTGACTGTTGGAGGCAAACCAAAATGAAACACTCGAATGTGAGCGATTATGGTTGATTGTTGAGTGGCAGTGTGAGCACATTGTTTGCATCGATATGGCTTGACATGAAGATGGATGGCTTGTTCGTGAACGTTACGATTGCACAATTTACCAAACGACTTATCACAATGTCGACAAGCAAATGGTCTCTTCCCGGAATGTATTAGAAGATGAGAGTCAAGATTGTGTTTTAAGGCAAATTGTCTGTCACACTCATGACACCGAAAACGTTTTATATTTTGGTGAATCTGTTGGTGTCTTTTTAAACTACTTTTATGGCTAAATCGTCTGTCACACTGGCCACATTGAAATGGACGTTCACCTGTGTGCACAAAAAGATGTGACTTCAATGCGGATCTGTAATCAAATGATTTATGACAATATGAACATTGCAAATAACGATTTGGTTGGGCAATGTTTGGTTGAATTGGATTAGTAGTGCATTCAGTGGCAATTGATTCCTCTCCAATTGCATTGTTAGCACCCCTTTCCTCTTGTTGATTAGATTTATCTGAATTGTATTGAACATGATCATCGATGGTGGCTCGAGTGTCGATAGCTAATGAACACAACAATGAGTTTACTTTGGGAATATGAACACAACAACTCACCCTCACTCTGTCCACTTGCCATTTGGTCGCCTTCTTCATCTGGTCTCGTATTTTCACTCCATTTCGCTTCATCGAAGAGTTGTCTCGAGAACTGCCTGACCTCTGGTTGTGCATTGTTTGGCTGAGTTGAGTACTGATTTCGTTGATTCTTCACAGGTCGAGATGATGATTCGCTACCCACTTCTTCAACTTTAATCTGTTGGAGACTATCATATCCATTCTCATTTTCATCCATTACTTGATCATCATCATTCAGTAAGTGTCCATCAGTATAATTCAATTCCGAGCTGTGCAAGTGATCATTGAAGTGTTGATTGGTCCAATTTGACTGTTCATCTGAGACTGGGGCATTCGAAAATGGTTGGATTTGACCAGATGGCATTGTTTCAAACCCTTCCTTTATTGACACGAGTTGAGATTTGCTGTCAGCACATCCACCCGATTGTGTTCCTTCAATCCCATTGGTTAATTTGGTTGTGAGTCTGTTGAAGATTGAGTCGAGCATTGGATCCACTGTTCGATCCATCTCAGCACACAACCACACACGAGTGGCATCACTAGAGGCTGTGAGCAATGAGGACAACATGTCTCGACATTCGTGGGACAATGTACAACTCATCGTGTAGAAATAAACAAATATTGATGAAATAATTTGTAGGATTTTTGCATGTGTGCAATATTATCGACGGTCAAAACTTCACTTCAGTAGTGCCACTACTTTGGAAACTCACGCATAATAAACCTCGAGGCCTCACTAATTTCCTCCCTCACACAACACAACACGAACTGTAAATGTGAAGAAGGTTTAGTTTTATTTGAGTTTTTCTCTAATTCGCATTCATTTTCCGTACAACACCAAACACATCTAAATTGAGTGTCAATTGTTTCATCAATTCTGAGTGCTCAATGTCTCTACTGTTGGATGGTGCCTTCCTGGCTCACTTATCTCAGTGCAAAGCCTCAGCCAAGCAACAAGTGAACAGCATGATCGATGCAATCTATGCCAAAGTGCTGCTCGATCTCGAACTGTGGCTCAACAAGCACCAGAGCAATGTGGAGAATTTAGTGCACCAACTTACAGTAGATAACAATACTGTTCAAAATAATGAACATCCATATGAATTAAAGTTTCCAAACACTCACCAAATGTCAATTGGTGCATTGATGCCTGAAAATGTCAACTGTTCTACTTCACTGCTTCCATCTCATCTTCAATCCCACTCGAATCATTTGACAATCAAGAGCGAAATTGATTCTGACTGTGAAGAGAATGTCACTGACCACAACTTACATGGTGAGGTAGAAGTTGATTCTCGAGTGATTCGACACAATTCAAACGAACAATCAATCAGTGATCGTGACTATTTGCCAGCTGGCAATAAATTTGATGATGATGGTAATGAAAATATAGGTAACGATGAATTCGTTCGTTATGAAGTGTCGAATAGATTACCTCAAACCGCATTTACTCAACCACCGAGTGATCAACAAACAAACATGGACTTTGACAATGAAGAGTACGACCAGGAGACATTGGACGAAGTGAATTGAATTGATTGATGATTTGATTGACAGAAATTGAAGAAGAAGAGGAAATGAAACGAAGGAATAATGAAGGTGAGAGTGGAGATCAGAGACATGATGAAGGTGACCGAGTAAAAAGTAAACAGGATGGGGGTGAGTTGTTTAAAGTTTGAATGTATTCTCATTATGTTTTATTAGATAACGACTCTCAATCAAATTTTGGTGATAATTTTCATGATGAATTTATGGTGATTCAACAAGAGGAAATAGATGCAAACAATGCAATTGGAGAGGAATCACGTGCCACTGAATGCACTACTAATCCAATTCAACCAAACCTTGCCCAATTGAATCGTCACTTGCAATGTCCACGTTGTCATAAATTATCCCAATCAAGATACGATCTCAATAAACATCTTCGAGTGCACACAGGTGAACGTCCATTTCAATGTGGCCAGTGTGACAAACAATTTAGCGATAGAAGCACTTTAACAAGACACCAACGGAATCATCAAAATATTAAGAATTTTCAATGTCTCGAGTGTGACAAACCATTTGCTCGAAAACACAATCTCGACTCTCATCTTCTAACACATTCCGGAGAGAGACCATTCGTATGTCGACATTGTGCCAAGTCGTTTACTTTATCGTCAACTAGGAACAAGCACGAACTAGCCATCCATCTGCATGTCAAGCCATATCGATGCAAACAATGTGACTTTACTGCCACATGGCGAGCAAATATAGTCACTGACATTCGAATAGTTCATTTTAGCTTGCCTCCAACCTTAAAAGAACAACGAGAACTTAACATCATCGATCATCGACATCCGAGAGAGTTGTTTGAGAAAGTGTGACTCACTTTGTGAATGTTAGTGTTTCGATGCAATCCCATTGATTGTATCAATGAATTGTACATTTTGACAAATTGAAAGAAATTGAAACTGATTGAAAGGCTAACCATGCATTCATATTTGTATTACTCATAATAATAAATCACACATTTGAATTTCACAATTTAAAAATACACAAAATATGCTGAAAGCACTTGAGAAAAGCCAATTGCGAATGTGCAAACCTATATAAAACCATTCAGCATTAATACGTAGAACAACATTTGTCTCTATCCACGGTCAAATACCATACAAACAACTCGAGGAAAATGTTCGACACAACCAACAGTAAGTCATTGCACCATTGTCACTGTTTCGAGTCTCACTAATTGTTCGTTTCATAGTGGTCAGACTGAATATCCCTTCATTGAATGTTAAGTAGTGTTCACATCACAATTCTCAATAAACATTTGAGGAATTTTGATCTACATGACAAATTTGAGGGCTAAGTTTGTGAGTAACTTTTGTTGTGAAGTAGTCAACAATAAGGTGATTCATCGTTCAAGGGATGTGACAAAACATTTAGGAACAAACACTATTTGGAAGTTAACCAACGAGTTCATAAAGGGGAGAAACCTTTCGCCAGTACTTGTGGCAATTGTGGATCAACTTTCAAAAAACAATCACATGCAACTCGACATGTCTTAATGCGACATTTTCCATTGCAGACATTTAAGACAAAATCGATATGATATTCACGATTGTTAATTTAATCCGATACTGTAGCCATAACAACAAACTTAGTATTGACATCGTGTGATCACTTTGATATATAGTGTCAACTTGAACAACTACTTGGAGTACGTATTATTAATGACAGACTTGCATAATACAAGCTGAAGAATGTGTATGATTTATTACAAATACAACACTTTTGGTCAGATTATCATGATACAGTCAATGTCCTTTGCAACTAAACACTGACAACTAAACTTGTGAGTCACACCTTCTCAACCAACTCTCCCGGATCTCGTTCGTCGATGATGTTGAGTGCTCGTTGTTGTTTGATGGTTTGAGGCAAACCAAAATGGACAATTCGAATGTGTCTGATTAAAGCTGATTGTTCAGTGGCAGTGTGACCACATTGTTTGCATCGATATGGCTTGACATGCAGATGGATGGCTTGTTCGTGACTGTTGCGATTGCACAATTTACCAATGACTTTTCACAATGTCGACATGCGAATGGTCTCTCTCCGGAATGTGTTAGAAGATGAGAGTCAAGATTTTGTTTTAAAGTAAATTGTTTCTCACATTCTGAACATTGAAAACGTTTTATATTTAGGTGAACAAGTTGATGTCTTTTAAAACTGCTATTCTGATTAAATCGTTTGCCGCAATTGTCACATTGAAATGGACGTTCGCCTGTGTGCACTCGAAGATGTCGCTGCAAATGGGAATTGCAATCAAATGATTTCAGACAATGTGAACATTGCAAATGACGATTTGGTTGGGCAAGGTTTGCTTGAATTGGATTAGTAGTGCATTCAGTGGCAATTTCTTCCCCAATTGAATTGTTTGGTTGAGTTGTGTCCAGTCTTGGTCTCTTCACAGGTCGAGATGATTCTTCGTCCACTTGGTCATCTTCATCTTTTTCATCTTCTACCTTCACCTCAATCCCTCCATCAACAAATTCCTCAAAATCACATTCCTTGCCATCAAATTGATTGTGTTTGATTTGGACGAATTTCTTAGATTGAGGTTGCATTTCCGTGTATGGCAAATTAATTTGAGAGGTTTCATCGTCATCATTATTATTCAAATGTTGATCTGTCAAATTGTGGTTTGACTGTTCATTCGATACTGGTGCATACGAACATGATTGGATTTGACATGTTGGCATTGGTTCAATTTCCTCCTTGATCGTCATAGGTTGAGATTGAATGATAGAATATGGTTGATGAATTTGGACATTGGCTGATTTATCGTGATGATATGGATTCACCACCTGAGCACAGTCACCATCACTACCCGATTGTGTTCGTGCCAGTCCATTGGTCAATTTGGTTTTGAGTCTGTTGAAGATCGAGTGGAGCATTGGGTCCACTGTTCGACCCATCTCAGCTCGCAACCACACACGAGTGGCATCAGTAGAGGCTATGAGCAATGAGGACAACATGACTCGACATTCGTGGGACAATGGACAACTCATCATGTAGAAATAAGCTAATCTTGATGAAATAGCAAGGAGGATTTTTTCTTGTACAAAATTATCGACGATCAAAACATTTACTGTCACCACGCTTTGAGGTTCAGGCTGTACTCAAAACAAAATAACCTTCACTAAATTCTTATAGAGGGCGATGCAAGTGCGGTATTAGTACAACTGAAGGCAGCACAGTACTGAGTATACGTATGATAAATCTCGATGCCTCACTACTTTCCACCCTCTCACAACACAACAAAACACGAATATAAAGAAAGTTCAGTTTGATTTGAGTTTTGCTCTAATTCGCATTCACTTTCCGTACAACACCAAACACATCTAAATTGTGTGTTAATTGTTGCATCAATTCTTCAAGTCGGCAATGTCTCTACTGTTGGATGATGCCTTCCTGGCTCACTTATCTCAGTGCAAAGCCTCAGCCAAGCAACAAGTGAACAGCATGATCGATGCAATCTATGCCAAAGTGCTGCTCGATTTCGAACTGTGGCTCAACAAGCACGAGAGCAATCATTCGGTGCATGCACTTACACTAAATCACAATACTGTTCAGAATAATGAACATCCAAATGAATTAATGTGTCCAAACACTCAACAAATGCCTGAAAATGTCAACTGTCCACCTTCACTGCCTCCATCTCATCTTCAATCTCACTCGAATCATTTGACAATCAAGAGTGAAATCGATTCTGACTGTGAATAGAATGTCAATGATCACAACTTACCTGGTGAGGTAGAAGGGGATTCTCGAGTGATTCAACACAATTCAAACGAACAATCAATCAGTGACCGTTGCTATTTGCCAGCTAAGGATGAAATTGATGATGTTGATGGTAATGAAAATATAGGTAACGATGAATTTCGAGAATTATGTGATTACGAAGAGTTCAATCGATTACCACAAAATGTATTGACTCAACCACCGAGTGATCAACAAACAAACATGCACTTTGACGACGATGAAGAGTACGACAAGGAGACATTGGACGAAGTGAAGAGAGGTGAGATTGAACAAAGTAAATTGAATTGATTGATGATTTGATTTGATTGACAGAAATTGAAGAAGAAGAGGAAATGAAACGAAGGGAGAATGAAGGTGAGAGTGGAGATAAGAGACCAGATGATGAAGGTGTCAGAGTGGAAAGTGACCTGAGTGAGTTATTTAAAGTTTGAATGCATTCTCATTATGTTTTATTAGCTAACGACTCTCAATCAACTTTTGGTGATAATATTCATGATGAATCTATGGTGATTCAACAAGTGGATAGGGGTGCAAACAATGCAATTGGAGAGGAATCAATTGCCACTGAATGCACTACTAATCCAATTCAACCAAACATTGCCCAAATGAATCGTAATTTTCAATGTTCACATTGTCATAAATCATTTCATGGCAGTTCCAATTTGAAGTTACATCTCCGAGTGCACACAGGTGAACGTCCATTTCAATGTGACCTGTGTGACAAACGATTTAGCGAGAAAGGTAGTTTAAAAAGACACCAACTGATTCACCAAACTATAAAAAATTTTCGATGTCATGAGTGTGACAAACAATTCACTCGGAAAGATCAACTTGACTCTCATCTGCTGACACACACCGGAGAGAGGCCATTCGCATGTCGACATTGTGAAAAGTCGTTTACTGAATTGAACACTCGGAACAGGCACGAACAAGCCATCCATCTGCATGTCAAGCCATATCGATGCAAACAATGTGGTCACACTGCCACTCAACGAGCACATATAATCACTCACATTCGAGTGGTCCATTTTGGTTTGCCTCCAACCATCAAACAACAACGAGCACTCAACATCATCGATCATCGAGATCCGAGAGAGTTGGTTGAGAAAGTGTGACTCACTTTGTGAAAGTGTTTCGATGCAATCAACATTGATTGTATCAATGATTTGCTCAATTTGACCAATCTGATTGAAAGGTTCGCCATGTATTCATTCATTTGTATTACTCGTAATAATAAATCACACAGTTGAATTTCACAATTTAAATACACAAAATAATCAGACATCATTTGAGAAAAGCTAATTGCGAATGTGCAAACCCATCTAAAACCATTCAGCATTAATTGAATAGGCACATTTGACCATTTGTGCAATTGAATGTCACATTTCCAATGGCACTGTGACAAATGTGGCATGCATTTTACCACATATCAAACATTGGGATTAATATACATGAAAACAGACGAACGAGCTGACAGAATCGACTTGTGAGCGTTCAACACTTTGTGGCCAAACGAAAAGACAAGTTATGTGTGCTTTTGATTTGGGTAAAATTTAGATAGATTACGAACAATATTCCATATTTAAAGCTTGTGCTCGAAAACTAAAGTGTTCACACCTGACTTATACGTACGTATATTGAAAACTGTAGAATGTATGTGATTTATTATGACAAATACAAATACATAAATTTTGGTCAGATTGGTCAAATCATGATACAGTCATTGTTCATTGTATCAAAACAATAAGTCACACTTTCTCAACCAATTCTTCTGGATCTCGATGGTCGATGATGTTGAGTGCTCGTTGCTGTTTGATGGTTTGAGGCAAACCAAAATGGACCATTCGAATGTGTTTGATTAAAGCTGCTCGTTCAGTGGCAGTGTGACCGCACTGTTTGCATCGATATGGCTTGACATGCAGATGGATGGCTTGTTCGTGAGTGTTTGTCTTGTGGAAAGGTTTTTGGACAATTGGGACATTGACGACTGAGAGTGATGATTTGCTTGTCGTGTGTACTCGAATTGTGAGGTAGTGTTGGTTGGGAATAACCTTCTTCTGAGTTAGGATTGTTCACTTTGGTTGATTTAGTTTGATGGGTTTTGTTGTGTTTTGCATTTTTCGCTGACTGTTTGGATACTCGTGATTGTTTATTTTTTGGTTGAGTTGTTGGTTTCTTGTCTTCCAGTCTTGATTTCTTCACAGGTGGACTCAATTCTTGTTCTTCGATTTGATCTCCATAAGCAGAATTTTCTTCAGTTGCGTCCTCGTCACTTGTGTAGTGAAAGTTGTGAGACAGTTGATGAGGTTGTTCTTGTTGATCCATTTCTGTGTTTTGTATAGATTGATCAGTTGAAGTCGATGGAACCAAAGACTGAGGAAACAAAGATGAATTGATTGAAGCATCTTTCTGTTGTGGTTCCAATGGAACATTAACAAAATCATCAATCTCGTCAATGTGAGGAGTTTCAAGTAAAAGGGTTGGATTGGTTTGACAACTAGCATCGACTGAATAAACATTTTCCAAAGATGTTGAGTGATGAGAAGTTTGAGTATTCACGACCACTTCTTCATCATAACCATCCTCATTAACCGGTTCATCAGTTCCATGTTCATGTTCAATGGACAATGGTGGGGATGGAACTGGAGATGAGGGAAAAGACTGACCAGTGGAAGGTGGATCGAATGTAAAGAAATGCTGCAAGTCAGTCAGTGCCTTGTCATAGACACGATCCACCATACTGTCCACATTGAGATACATTTCGTGTTTGACTATGGTTTTGGACATGAACAAGTGATTCAGAAATTCGGTGTGGGACAGTGGACTGTTCATGGTTGTCTTTGAGAGAGAGGGGACGATGAGAGCTGCAAGAGAAACAAAGTCAGAATAAAAGTTTTCTCTAAAGTCAAACTCACTTCACCGAGTCTGGTTGTGTTGTGACAAATCTTTGTTATTGTCACTATGAGCACAACAAATCGATACAACAAAGTGTGTACAAAGTATTTTCAATTGCTCAATTTCAAATCTCTAAGCAACTAAACAGTGTTTAGTAAACATACCAACCAATGAAAACTCCTTCAAAAGTTAACTTAAAAACTCGAAACAAATACAGAATGTAGAATGTACATTGAGAGTCAGCATGACCAGAATATCAATGGCGCCAGCACACGAACCATTTGTTTGCGTGATCAAATCGCTCTGCTCGAGAGAATTTTATTCGCGAATTAAGCAATATATTATTGATTCTAGTCCGCAAACTTACTCTCTTTCTCAATACTTTAAAACTTTATCTCAACAAGACCGTAAAATCAATACAGTTGAAATGTGTGCAGGTTCAATACCTATGAGTGAGTTGGTATTTAATAGATATTTAATATTTAATATTGTTTAGTTCTCGACAATCATGAATTTGAGATAGGCAAACGTAATTTTATTGGACAAAAAAGTCATTTGACCAGAATATATCAGATGTATCCGATGAATCTTCTAGGACTTAGAAAAAATGATTTTATATTAATATATTCAAATGCATAGAAATATTTTGAAAATATTATTTTTAATGTTTTGATGTTGGTGGCGCCATCTTTCGAAGGAAAATATAGTACACATTGCTGTGTGTTTCATGCTGGCAGGCAGCTTGCTGATTTGTGTTGATTTGTTGTTGTTGTCTTTCTCCCACACCACGCTCGTATTTCTATTTAGTGACATCTAGTCAAATTGGTTCTATCGTGTGTCCCATCTCCTTGTGAACCATGTCACTTCCAACTCACCCTCTCCTGGCCCTACTAGATGCTCGCAAGAATGACCTCAAGCGCTCACTCGCCAATTACATCGAGCTGCAGGTGGAAAAGCAATTTGGTCAACTCAGAAACAGAATTTTGAAGATGATTGAGGATGGGCGGATTGTGTTCCTGAATGGACCAGTTTCTACTCAAGCCAACAACACTACTCAAATCAATGAAGATGATTACGATGATAATGAAGATGAACGTGAACAACAACAAATTCGTAGTGTTCAGAAGAAGTCAACGAAGAATGTACCAACAAAACAAAATCACCAAAACAGTCAACCCGTCACTGAACTCGATCATCATCATCACCAACCGATCAACATACCATCAACATCAAGTGGACAACTACGATCATCAAATAGAAAACGAATTCAAACGAAACTGTTCCGTGATGATGATCAACCAAAAACCAAACGAAAATGCACGACTGGTTCAACAAGTAAAGTAACAAGAGAAGGAAGGGATGATGGTGACTTTGAAGTAGGAAAAGATAGACACAAAATTGTGATACTCGAACTCAACTGCACCGAGCCTGACTGTAAGACCATTTTGACTAGTCGTGAGTTGTTGAAGAAACATTTGTGGATTTGTCACGGTCAAGCGCCTTACAAACATCTCAAAGGAAATGTTCGACACAACCAACGGTAAGTCATTACTATTTTACTGTTTCGAATCTCACTAATTTCATTTATCATTTAGCGGTCAAACAGAATATCCCTGCACTGAATGCGACACAGTGTGCAGTACCTACCCCTCACTCAAATCCCACTGGCAATATTCTCATCAAACAGGCAAATTTCAATGTTCAATTTGTCGAACCTTTGTAGCCAACTTACGAAACAAAGTTGAGAAACATCAACGAAAAGAACACAAAAAGGATTCGCTAAGCAGAGTCACGATTGATAACGAATTTGATGAAGATGACGAAGAAGATTACGACGACGAGGATGAAGTTGAAGATGAGGAAGAAGGTAAAGGTGAATACATGTCTGAAAGTGATTCTGAATCTGAAGATTGCTTCAATGGAGTTTGTCAACTGAATCATGATTTGGTGAACGAAAATGATGATGCATCAACAGAAAGTGATTCTGAAATTGAAGAAGACGATCAACCAAATGCTTCATTAGTAAGCTCATAGTCATCTCAGATGATGACGAAGTGATCGATGAACCTAACCAATCTGCATCTGAAAATACCCGTGAATTATCTTTGATCAATGAAACTGAACATCAAATTCAACAGGAAGAAGAAGGAGATGAAGAAGGAGAAGAAGAAAAAGGAGTTGGCTACAAGATCTTAATACTCGAACTGAAATGCACCGAACCTGGTTGTGCGAGCACTTTGAAAAGTTTGCAAATGTGGAAGCAACATTTGTCCTTAATCCACGGCCAACTGCCTTACAAACATCTCGATGGCAATGCTCGACTCAACAAACGGTAAGTGGTATTGATATAATTTCGAGTCTCATCATAATTTTGGTTTATCATTTATTACTGCAGTGGTCAGACGGAGTATCCCTGTCATGATTGTCTCTATGTGGGCAAAAATGAGCTATCATTGCACAAACATTGGAAACGATATCATCATGCAGGCAAATTCAAGTGCTGGGCTTGTGCCTTTGTGGCCAAGTTGCGTAACGAAGTGTACAATCATCAACGCAAGGAACATTGAACAAAGAGCCTTATTAATTTGATCAATTTGAAATTAAATTCGTGTGTGTGACATTCGCAATTTTGCCTTTTCTACTTTTGGCTCGATTGACTCGATGTTATCTATCCGTTTCTTTTTGTATTTACCAATAAATGTTGAGTTACTTATTATACGACCTTATTTGAAACCGAAAATGGGCGTCAGTATTGATCGGGCCGCCTTATATTTCAATTTAATCGTAACTAGGTCTTACTGGTGACAGTTGAGCTAGATGGGTGGCCCATTTGGGGGCATCAGTATAGTTTACAAAAACAAAAATAAATGCATTGATAAATTGATCTGACAAAACTATGCAGGCTCGTAAACTAACACGTTCTTGGTTGTTTCGTTGGTAAACCAAAACCAAAACAAAAGAGCAAAACACAGTGAAGGTCAACACATTATAAAATCAATAAACAATAAATGAGTGAATATTCATGCTTAACGATTTAATTGGAGGGAAATGAAGTGAGAAAGTGGACTTAATTGGTGCATATGCAGTCATATAGTTAAACCGTTTTCTTCTGACTCCCTTCAAATGCGACTGCTAGCAGTTCTGTCTGAAGGGGTCAGTTGAATAGCTACTGTTGAAACATATGCCCTTTTCTCACTTCAAGAAGAAGAAAGTTTAACAACTATATATATAGGCTTACATGGTTTCATGCTGCTAGCAGATAATGACCATCGACCACACGCTGCAGCCTGCAAAACAGTCACGTGACATGTACATTTCACTCGACCAGTGCATTTCCCTCCAAATACAAACAAACAAAGCATTCTCTGCAGAGCAGTGTTGTGTAAAATCAAATTTTGACTTTGTTCAATCTCGTATCTCACAATGTCTTCAACTGATCCTTCTTCCAAAGCCGAATCTCCACCAGCGAAACGTTCATTAGTGATCGAATCCATTAATCCAATCATCCAACAGCAGCTTAATCACAAATCTGAAATACGTGAAATCACTTTCTACCATCAATGGACCATTGAAAATTTTTCGTTCTACGGCCTGGACGAAAACAGTTCCGGAACGGTCGTCAAGCACTTTTGGTCATCTCAATTTTCACCTCCCTCCAACGATAAGCTTAAATTTCGTTTGCTGCTATATCCAAATGGCAATCATGAAGATTGTAAAGGCAGCATGTCTTTGTATCTCTATCTTATCAATTGTGTAGGAAACGAAATTCTTTTGAAATATAAATTTTGGATTATTGGTCCAGATGGTTATTGTGCAAATTCATATGGTTTGTTTTATAATGAATAATGCCTTTAATGTATTATATGTATTATTTTTTAGAATCAAAAGCGAAATTTGCTTCAAAAGATTCTAAGATTTCTAATTGGGGGGTTCAAGAATTTTGTGCCCATGAGAATATTTTGAAGCACAATTTGACACCAGGCGATGTTCTAACCATTGGTTGCAAAATTGCCTATGAAGAAGCAGTTGATGCAGTTGCGTATGATTTGAACGAAATTATCTTGACACAACTGAGGAGTGATTGTTGTCAACTGTCCGAAAGTGGGAACAAATTGTCGGACGTTGTGCTCGTGTTTGGTGTTGGCAAGGACAGGAAAGAGTTTCCCGTGCACTCGGCAATTCTCAGTGCCCGATCCGAAGTGTTTGCTGCCATGTTTGAGCATGAAATGCAAGAGAAAGTCAAACGAAGAGTCGAGATCACTGATGTGGATGCAGATGTAGGACGAGAGTTCATAGAATATTTGTACTGTAAGAAGCAATTTTTTGGAATGCATGAAGAGCTACTTTCAATTGCGGACAAGGTTTGGAATTATTCGAAACACTTTCTAAAACGACAGTAACATTTCCCTTTTTCGGCAGTATCAACTCCATTCTCTCAAGTCAATGTGTGAGGATGCACTGTGCTTCAGAATCAATCCTGAATCGGTGGGAAATCTTTTGTTGCTCGCGGACATGCACAATTGTAAGGTTTTGAAATCGAAATGCATCGATTACATTCACTGGTACGCATTTTTGGGTTGATACTACTCAACATAATCAAATAACAACCTAATAATCAACTTTTAACATTTACAGTCACGCAAGTTGTGTATTAGAGAGCGAAAACATTATGGACATGAGAATGCCCGCCAGACCAGAACTGTACTACGAACTGTTCAAACAGATTCCTCAGAATTCCTCGCCCAACACTTGGTCTCCTCCGACTCTCACATGTGACCCTTACAAATTGAGTTGGTCGTACACTACTTGCACATCGAGTATGGTCAAATGTTCAAAACATTTGACTATTCGTCACTTCAGTGAAAATCATTTGTTGGTGAGCCAACATTATCTCGACAAGCATCCACACGACTGCATTGAAATCAGTTCATTTTTCAAATCAAGTGGCAACAACAATTCGCCTGTGCAGTTTAGTGGCAAATTGTACCCGCACGGAGAGAATGACGATTGTAAGGAACATTTGTCATTGCAGTTGCAGTTGAAATGTGATGAGAATATAAAAGTGGCTATCAAGGTGAAGGCTTCGATTATGGTCAAGGGAAATACTGCCAAGGGATACAGTTTGGGTATGTTATGTTGATGAAGGTGTGCACGATTGTTTGTCACTAAAGTTGGGTGAGGTTAGGTTAGGTTTGTTTGTCACTAAAGTTGGGTGAGGTTAGGTTATGTTTGTTTGTCACTAAAGTTGGGTTTTGATTTGTCACTTTTGTTTGTTTAGAGATTGGCAAGAAAATGTCAAATGGCGAATCGATTGGATGGCCAAAGTTTATCACACGAAAAGAATTGCTAGAAAATTCCCATCTATTGCTCAACGGCAATGGACAACTTGAGTTGGCCTTCGAAGTGTTCTACATCTCCAACATTGACAAGCCCGTGACCAAGTCAGGCGTGAACACTTTTGCTGACGAGCACAAATTTAGCATTGCTCGTGATCTATCTCAATTTTACTCAAATTTGAAACTCACGGACATTGTTTTTGTATTTGGTCAGAAGAAAGAGTTGCACGCTCACAAGTCGATTGTGTCAGCTCGTTCGTCTGTGTTTGCTCGAATGTTTGTACGCAAAAGTCGAGTACAAATCAAAAATGTTGTTGACGATGTTGAAGCATTTGAGCAGATGCTCAAACTCGTGTACGGACAGACTGATGTATTGACTCGATGGGCACAGAGAATTTTGCCTTTTCTGGACAAGGTTTGACTTTGATTTGTCATATAAAACTTATACTTAATATATACAATTTCAGTACAAAATGGATTCACTCAAACGAGCCTGTGAGACTGCTTTGTGCGATCAACTAGACGACACAAATGTTGCAGAATTCCTACTGCTCGCAGACAAACACAAAGCCACAATGCTCAAAGCAAAAGCCTTCGAGTACATTCGCAGGTAACCTTAATTCAAAAAACCCAAATGTATACGCAATAATGTACTTTACTTTACAATAAACAGAAAACATTCTGTACTGACACAGAACGATTCAAAATTGAAAGTGATTCAAACACAAAACCCAAAACTATTCCACGAGCTGCTGTGCTACAAGTTGGACAATTGGAGATGTTTTACAAATGACAAATGATTGGAACAATCTAAAGGTATATTTGTAGAGTAATACTTGCTTAATTAGAAACAAATGCGTGTAACATTTTCATTTCATTTTCTAAACTTTTAAACTCGATATATATCAATCCATTTCATTTTACATTTTCCACATTAATATCCGGCTAACTCACTCCATTCCGCTTCGTCGATTGTGCATTATCATTGCTCTTCGACTCTACCTGTATCTATCGATTTAAAACAAGTAAACAATTAAATTACTTACATTTTTAATTATAATTTTTATTGATTCAAAAATTAATTAAAACGCCATAAGAAAATTGTCACCTGAATTTCGATTATAATTTAATTAATTAACTAATTAATAATTTAAATTAAATTTTGAAATTCAATACAATTTAATTAAATTCAGTTATTATTATATTGTTGGTAGTTGTTGAAGAAGTAAGTAAAAAATTATTTGCATTAAAAATGAAACTCAAAATCAATTTCGATTGGTTGATACCTTTGATTAAATTGATCAATCCGTTCAAGACCATCCGCGACTACTGTGACTATGTGGCTGTCGGGAAGAAGATTATTCGGGTTGAAGAAACACAAGCCGGAATTGGGCTTTTGGTGGGGAAAGATCACCGTTTTGGTTTAATTTGCAGAGTGGGGTAAAACAGACACTTTGAGGTTGGAAGTTTACAAATAGAAATTGGGGAAATTGAATAATCCAATGCAATTGGGACTATTGTACAGTAATTTGAGATAAACTAATAGAAATTCACAGAATGTGGACTGACTAACATAATTGACTTAACAATTGAAAACAGAGAAGAATAAAATAAAAACTAACATTGAAATCGAAAGAACAATTGATTAGGTAATACAATACAGGCTTACGAATTGAACAGTTCCAGAAGAGGTCCAAAGAATACGAGTTGAGTTCGTCATTGAAGAAGTCACACAAGATTCGAGAGTCGAGAGACGTGGCCATGTCGAGAAGTGGGTGTTCAGACCGAAGATAGTTGAGAACGAAACTCTGAACATGAATCGAACTGCCTTATCAGATGACGGGTTCGTGCTTTTATAGCATTTGGTCATAACTGATCAAGCTGGTCATAAAAGGGAGGGTGGAAGGTGTTTGTCTTTTCTACAGAATATGTAGAAAAGAGGTGTTGTGTGTGTGAAAGGATGCCCTGTACAGTCTTATCTACTGATGTGTTTGTACAGGCAATGTGGCTGCTCATCAAGAAAGAGAGCTCGAGCACGACATGATTCGCACTCTAATTTAACTAAGTGAGTCATCTGACAATGCTCGTCATTACAGATGGTGTGAGATGGAGGTGTGCCAATTGGACAACAGACAAATGAATTGTGTTTTGGCATCATACGAATAGGGATTAGTCATGTTAGTTTGTGATGAGTCAAGCAACGGTCACAACCGTAATTTGATCTTGACCGTGCAAGACTTGCTCTCGATGTTTACTAGATCTAACGATAATTAGATGGACGAACCAATAGTCAAGTAATAACATCAAGTCTTACTGCATAACAACACTACTCTATCACTATTTCACTGCATTTGACTCATTCTGCATAGTTTGTGCTTTTTAGAAGAGTTAACGATAAAGCACTTTGTGACCACCGTGTGTGAGAGTGCAATCACTACTCACCATCACTCAGCGTGGCACGTTTCAGTCCTGGCTATGATTCACTCAATAATATTGTGAAGTTGCCCTATTGACCTGAAATAGAAGAATGGCTATTCTGTCGACTTAACTATCCTACATATAGAACTATTTTAAAAATAGAAGAATAGTATTAAACGAAAAACATAATAACAATAAATTAATTAACATTAGCAATAGTAAACGACATTCGCACTATTCTAATCAAACATTCAAGCAGTCTCACTCATCAGTGAACTCGCTCCCTTATCAACAGTTTGATACATTAGAGAGTGAAGCGACTGCATATTCACTTGTTATCATCAATAAGTACGTTTTGGTGTCGATGTAACGAAAACGAACTTTTAGATATTGATGAAAGTGAAAATATCAAAATAAACTCTAGTAAATAATATTAATAATTATTAAATCAATTTAAATTAATTTAAAACTAATATTAGTAGGAATATATCGATGTTATAAGCATTATAACAGCACATGGCCATAATGAATCAAATTTACGTGCACAAGAATGTCGTGTACATTCGAGCATTGAACATTATCAACTGTATTCTGTTGCTCAAGGCGATTCACTTTGCATATTTGGGCTTCAGCTCGCGCCTTTCTGCATTTGAGCATGCGCTTCTGTTTGATTTGGCTTTCATTGTAATGCCACGACCAAAGTTCAATCGGCTTGGGGTTGCATTCACACTGATGCTCATGTACTACAATCACGTTTGGATCACAAGACCACAGCCAAGGATGCATTCTTTGTCATTTCCCTGTTGGTATATCAGGTGCACTTTATCTTTGCACTCCACCTTGCACTCCACCTTGCACTGGCCTACATGTATACAGTACAAAGGCCATTCACAAGCCGAGTAGAGTGCTCTTTCGGTTGATGGTGTTCAATCACCACCGAACTGGACTGTTGTGCACTCGATTGAAGCTGGCCTGTGACATTTTCAAACTGCACATTGTCAATCGATATGGATTTACTTATGGGCACTATGGACTGGTCTCGCTTGCCGCATTTATAAAGGTATATTTCGATATATCGCTTTAGATAAAAACACATTCACTAATCTCTAATATATTGCATATATAGTATCTCTTCTTGTATCAGAAAATAATGACAATATCATACAAATTGTTTATGAAAAATAAAGTTTGATTTGTTGATGTTACATGATTGAACAGTAATGAAATGTAGAAGAAACATTTGCGGAATTGTCACTATCAAATGCCTTACATGCAACTCTATGAGCAATGTTCGACTGTAACTAACGGTAAGTGATTGTTGGTGATGTTGACCTTTGTTCAAGTCTCATTAATTTAATTAATTATCCCATCATAACGGTCAGCCCGAATATCACTGTACCAAGTGTGCCTCAAAGTCCAAAAGACAGTTGTCCATTAGAGTGCCCCGAAAAGACGATTTGACCGATTTGCATGGGTGCTGTGGTGGGAAAAGTTGTCTTTACATGTAAATAAGACATTTTGAGAGTTTGGTTCAAATCGGATAAACTTTCACTGATGCTCCTGGAACCCAAAGTTTTCCCCCTTTAAAAGGTGGGGAAAAACATCAAATCTTTGACTGATTTTCTAGATCTCGGTTTCTACCATAGAAATCAGCATGAATTGTCCATCTATTTGCATTAGAAAGTATATCATGAAGCAGGCAAATTTAAATGCAGTAGTTGTGAATTTGTGGCCAACTTGCGATACAAAGTCAACAAACATCAACGACACGAACACAATTAACCAGATTAACACTTTTTTGCCCAATACAAAAACAATATCCGTGAGTTTCTGATTTGAGTAAAATTGAGATAGATCACGAGCAATGCTAAAATTGTGCTCGTCCGCAAAAGTGTTCACGGAAAGTGATTCAAACACAAAGCCCAAAGCTATTCCACGAGTTGCTGTGCTACAAGTTGGACAATTGGAAATGTTCTACAGACAAGTGATTGAAACAATCTGAATGTGCAGATACATTTGCATTGTAATGTTTTTTAAGTTTATTATAAATTAGAAATTGATGTTTGCGATCCTTTGTCGACATTCTTATTTCACTTTCTACTTTTAAACTCGATGTATATCAATCCATTTCATTTTGCACTTACCTATAAAAATTGAATTGCAACAATTTGTTATTTGAAGCTTTGATTTTATGTTTAGTTTTGAACACAACCAATTTAGTATCCAATCAATCAGACCAATTCGTTAATATTAGATAACGTGCAGTTATCGTGCAATCCTCCAATTTCATATTCTGCATCTCGTAATTACAATTGGAATGAACACAACAATAGGAATGATCCCAATAATCCCAGAATTAGTTCAATTTGGCTCAACACTAGTAATTATCTCTGGGAAGAAGAAACAAATGCCAATAATAGTCAAGGACAGCAATAATCCATCTGATTTGAGCATAAGATACCATCCATTTGGCTCAACTAGGGCCACTGTCTGCATTCACTTACAACTCGCTGAGAGGCATCTCCACATCCTCATCCAGAAGTTTCCTGCTGCATTCACTGACTTCACAACTTTGAACCCAGTCTCTTGTACCCAAAATGATCTTCATTCTTGTGATATTCATCGTGATTCTGGGATCCTGGATCTTTCTACCCGGATCAAGAATTCCTAGTTTGCTCAACCGTGCCCTAAAAGGGGTTGTGTTTAGGACTGTGGATCTACTCGAAGTCGTAGTTCCAAAGATGTATCGGTGGACTGTCGCTGTGTGCCGATGGATTGGCCGCAAGATTGTCGTTCTATACCGATGGATTACGGACAAGCTAACAAGATTCGGCCGCTGGTGTTACAACATGGTGTCAAGGTTCTGCCGATGGTGTTTCAACATGGCGACAAGATTCCTCCGCTGGGTTATTGGCATCATTTCAAGAATTGCCCGATGGTGCATCAATTGGGTAAAGACATTCCCAACCCGACACCGAATCCTCTACGCCCACATCCAATGCGCCATCTTTTGCACCCTGCCACTCTGCATCACTGTGTACTTTGAGACGTACATTATCATCGCCCTGAAACTGGTAACCGACAAAGACACTGCCTACTCTTACGCCTGGAAGTTGTCCATTGCGGTGGATCAGATGGCCACACTGCTCGGCTTTGGTCAAACGCGAATTCTACGTTTACTCGTCAACAGGCGTGGTGTGGACATTCTCCAAATCTCAATAATCAGCTACGAAGCTCTGGGAATTGCGCTGGGCGCCCTAGCCAATTGGCCCCATGCTACGCATCATCGCAATGACGTACACTTCAATGCGCCCATCTGGTGTCTGGCCTTTTTGGCGCTATTCCCAGCGATTTGGCTCTATATCGTGCTGGTGAACTATATCGTCAAAGAAGATGATGATCCAGAACCCGTGAGAAGCCGACCCATCCGCTACTACTTCCCACTTGCCCGTGACCAGTTCTCGCTCGCACTCGTTCTGGTCACATTGGCTGCGCCGTATCGTCGTTCGTCAACCATTCGGCTCTACTCTTCTACGAAAAGGTGGACCATCCATCGGTGGTGTGCTACAACAACATGGCCACCCAGGTCACTGTTCTGATTGTGGGAAGGCTCGCTAGTGTCTACCTTGCCAGATCACCCACCACCGTGACCGAATATGCACTGAGTGTGGCTGTGAGAGCGATCGGTGCGACACCTGCCGCACTGTTTGGCAATTCTGAAATTATGAGCTTATATGGCTGGGGGCACGCTTTTATTTTGAACATTGTTTTCTTTTTTGGTTTTTGGAAAATTATTTTCCTTATTTTTATATTTTTATCAGTATTATATAGTCATTGTAATAATAGATATTTTAATAAATAAATAAATTGATTATTGTTTTTGTTTAAGGCGGGAAGCGATACTACAAACATATGTGAATGACCCCGTCATATATTGATGCAAAAAAGTGGTTTTCGTAAATTTTCATTTTTCTGAGGAACCTATTTACCGATTTTGCGTCTATTATATAGCTTAAATTAAAGGTAAACGTATGATCTTGAAAATTGACGATCTGAAATTTTTAAGTTATCATATTAAACAGTGAAAGTGATTCAGACAACTTCAAGTAGCAAAAAAACATTGTTATTGTTTACTCTTATAATGGATTTTTTAGTTAGCTTCAAATAAAAAATTTCAGATCGTCAATTTTTAAGATCATACGTTTACCTTTATTTTAAGCTATAATAGACAAAAATCGGTAAATAGGTTCGCGAGAAAATGGTACAAACACAAAGACCACTTTTTTACACTAATATGTGAAGGGGTCATTCAGATATGTTTAAAGTTTCGCGTCCCGCCTTAAATTGTTTCGTTTAAATCTCATATCTTATCCCCTTACTTTTTTACTTTCTAAAATCCTTGATTATTTGTTGTATTACTTTGCATTAAAGTTCAATTCAAAATAGAAGTGTAATTTTGTTTGTCATTTACATCTTAATCATTTAATGGGCAATCGGCATGTTGCTTTGATCAGTTTGAACCGATTGAAGTTATCTTTCTATTGATAAGTTAAAGCCGATATGACACATGTTTTAGTGCACTCACAGTACGACTAGTAGATTAGATTGTTTCATAAGCGCAAGGATATAATAAAAAGCTTTAAATCGAAGTTAGTTTAGAAACTTTTCATTCATTTTGTGTTTTAACTTTTCGAATCAAAACTCCAAGAAAATGTCAAAATCTCTACTATTCAGTCCCATCAAAATTGGCAATGTCACCGCCAAAAACCGAATCGTAATCTCACCAATGTCTCAGTACTCTTGCAAGGACGGTTTTGCCAGTGATTGGCAGTTGGTGCATTTGGGTGCACGGGCAATTGGTGGTGCGGGCATTGTGATGATGGAGGCCACTGCGGTGGAGGCGAGAGGACGGATAACTCTGCAGTGTCCGGGAATTTGGGCGGACGAACATATTGAAAAATTAAGACGTATTACTGAGTTTGTTAAATCACAAGGCGCGGTATCGGCAATCCAACTTGCTCATGCTGGCAGAAAAGCGAGTACATTTGCGCCTTGGGTTGACTATACCAAACATGTTCCGGTTGAGGAAGGTGGATGGGAAGCTATTGCGCCTAGTGCACTTGGTGAGTGTAACTTTATATGTGAACGTAACTTTTAGTAAACATTTTACTATTTACATTTACTAAACAATCTTTTCAGCATTTGACCCAGAAAACGATCCAATCCCTAAAGAAGCTACTTTGGATGACATTGCCACAATCAAATCGTCCTACGTCTTAGCAGCACTTCGATCCATCAAAGCAGGTTTCGAAATAATTGAACTGCACTTTGCACATGGCTACCTCGTGCAATCATTCCTTTCGCCTTACTCAAACAAACGAACAGACCAATATGGAGGGTCGTTTGAGAACCGAATTCGACTAGCACTCGAAATTGTGCAACAGATCAAAGCTGCAATCCCGCAGGATTATCCACTTTTTGTGAGAATCTCGTGTCTTGAATTTGCACCTGAGGGCGAAGATGGTTGGGATTTGGAACAGTCGATTGAATTATCCAAACGGTTTAAGAAACTTGGAGTACATCTCGTAGACTGTAGCGCTGGTGGCAATGTCAACAAGTCGCTGATTGCAGCCTGGTTCAACAATGTTGATCAAATTCCAATTGCACGCGAAATCCAACAAAAGGCAGACATTCCCACGGGTGCTGTGGGTGGAATTGTGAGTGGCCACTGGGCCGAGCAGATATTACAACAAAACAGTGCTACACTGATCTTCATTGCTCGTGCCTCACTTGACGATCCAAATTGGCCAATCCATGCTGCAATTGAACTTGGTCAAGAACACACAATTCCTCCACAGTACTCATTCTCAATTCAAGCGCAGAGTTTCTCTGGTTGGCGTGAGGTTGTGCTCGCCAACAAGAACAAACCACAAATTGACAAATGTACAGTAAAGTGAACAATCAATTTGGTTTAAACTATAAGTCCTACATTACACTTGCGTTTGCGTCATTATAATTGGATATGTTACCGTTCAAACGATAAATTCGTCTTTCCGTGGTTTGCCTAGGCAAATCAATAAAAATTTCTTAAAGTTTTGTTTTCCGACTTTTGCCTAGGCAAGACATGGACTTGTTATGCATTCCGTGGTTTAAAAATGACATTTTAGGCAAATGTGCAAATTTCAATTATCAAATAGCTATAAAATAACTAATTCACTTGCAATACTATCTAAGACTAATTTTCGTTTAAAATTTTCAATTTTTTTGATAAATAGTATGATCAAATATTTTTCATATTCAAACGAATTGATAGTGTTTTATATAATCACAATAATTGAAAAACTGGATATTTTAAATTATTAAAATTATTTTGTTTTTTTTTTTGCTTAGGCAAACCTTGGAAACTAACGGTTTTTCCGCTTTTCCGGTAACATATACCGTACAAACCCGAAATTCGCCATTTTGTGAATTTACTAGGCAAAACTAAATAAAAGTTGTAAATGTATTTTTCACATTTTTGCCTAAAACGCAAATTATATAACACGGAATACCTTGCAAGTCCATGCCTTGCTTAGGCAAAAGCCGAAAAAATATATCATATGATATTAGATAAAAATTTGCTTGATTTGCTTGCAAAGCACGCGGAAAGACGAATTTCTCGTTTGGACGGTAACAGATATATTTCAGTACATGGAAATAAAATAAAAATGTAAAAAAGAGTATGTAAAACGACTACCAATTATATAATGTAAGATATTGGAATCGATGATAAATTGATCAATGATGAATTGATTGATGATTCATTAAATGATTCAATTTCAATCAGAATCCAAAACAGTAGCGACATCTATTAGAAAGTATTTCAGTCACACTGCACACCAGTAACCTGTTTTACTTGGTAACTCACTCATGAATTGTGAGCTCACTCGAGTCGATTTGTTATTGTGTATGCCAACTCACTCGCAATTCACTTTACGTTGCAGCACACCCAGTCACTCATCCTTCACTCCTCGGATCGTTTCGCCTCAATCCATCCTGTGCCAACATGTCAAATCAATGGCCACAGTTTGATCCAACAAGTGATACTTACCTTTTTTGCACCTCGCTTTATGCCGACATGTCAAATCCATCACTGAGTGTTTATTGGGGAAGTAATTCACAATCTGGGTCATCTACAAGCGAGAGTACTCGTAAGCAGTCTATTGAGAGATGCATTCAAAGTCTTGTTCATGCTGCTCAATGTCGAGATGATGATGCAAATTGTCCTGATCCATCGTGTTTTAAGATGAAACGAGTTGTGCAACATAATAAAAGTTGTAATTACAGAGAATTTAGAGAGAAGAATGCACATTTAGTGCAAGATCCTGCTGGAGCTGTTAAAGTTTGTACAATTTGCAAACACTACATTGCATTGTGTTGTTATCATGCGAAATTTTGTAGCGATGCAAACTGTGTTGTACCTTATTGTGGGACTGTCAAGCAAAAGGTCAAACATCCACAATGGAAGCAGCGAATTTGCCAGGCTCAAATTGTGCATCGCCCAATTGCTTGTATGGGTAGTCTCATGAGCCTTCCTCTAGGTTCTCAATCTAGTTCTAGTAACAACTCTCCCAGAACATTCTATTCTCAACATGTAAGTGTTTTATTTTATTTTTTATTTAAAAATTTACAATTCATGTTTATTTTTACACAGAATCAATCATCATACATGGAACCTGCTGTTGCTGCCACTCCCCAAAGTTCAAATGAGGAGGATGTGGACCACTCAGTTGACCTCGAACTGTTGAATAAATTGTTGGAGAATTTAGATTTGGGCCAACGTTGAACAAGTCAACAACATTCACTTTTACTCGTGTCATTTTGTCATTTAATTTTGTATTCCTAATCAGTAATTAGTTCAATCGCTTGTTTGTAAATGTGAACTTTCACTTTCAAACTGCACGTTCACATGCAATTTATTATGTTCGCTTTCAAAATTTTAATTTGCCTCGATCAGTTAAACAGCCAAAAACAACTCAACATAATACCGTAAAGGTGAATTTAAAGTTTATGAATTAATGTGTTCAAGTTATATTCCCTCTACTTGTACTCGAGATGATCGATTTTTGTTTCTGTTTTTCAATAAAAATTAAATTTTCATATTTTTTTAAATTGAATGTTTTGATTTTATTTAGTTGACTTTAGTTTTAAGAGACTGTTTTTAAAATTTGTAATCAAACTGTGAACATGCGAATCTACATTTTTTTAATGAGCACACTTATGTATCACTATATTAAAGTGACAAAATGCTCAATCATTTACAATTCACAAAAAAACTCAATTTATTATATGAAATGTCTTTAAAGTGATTTGATATTTAAAAACAGTTTCAATGTGTACGCGTGGAAATGTCGAAAGGATTGCATTTTGAGCATTGGAGAATTTGAGTGAGAAATTATTCAAAATATAGTAATATCATCATACATCATGTATCGATAGTTTTTTTAAAAAGGCTTTTTCTGTCAGAATTTCAAATTTTTTTGTCATATTCTATGGTGCACAGACGCCTAAATTAGCGGCATTGAGTTATGAAGAACACACCACAACGTTACCTTACTTTCGCTTTGCCGCTAATTTAGGCGTCTGAGCACCATATCATATTCAAAACAGTAGCGACATCTATCAGCATTCATTTAAGCTATTAGTTACAGTTGAGAAGGTCAACACAGTAACCCGTACTGGTGGCAGCAGCAGCAGTCTGTTTGCTTTTCCTTTGTGGCTCACTCACAAATTGTGAGTTGATTTGTTGTTATTGTCTGCTACTTCACTCGCATTTAACATTGCGCATCACTCAACATCATTCACATTTGTTTGTTAGTTTCTCAGTGCTCATTGTGGCCCACCATGTCAGATCAATCAATGATTGATTTGGCAAGTAATTCAAAAATATCTTTTGCTACTTCAAGAAGAGGCTCGCAGACAGTCCATTCAGAGATGTGTTCATCTTCTTCTTCATGCGGCTCAATGTCGAGATGATGATGATGATGCAAATTGTACTAATCCATCGTGCATTAAGATGAAGCGAGTTATTCAACATAATAAAAGTTGTAAAAAGAAGGCTATTCAGGCTAATGGTGCACAATGTCCAATTTGCAAACAGCTCATTGCGCTGTGTTGTTATCACGCAAAAGATTGTGATGAAACAAACTGTTCGGTACTTTATTGTGCGAATATCAAACGAAAGGTTAAACATCAACAATTGGAGCAACGAATTGATCAAGCTCAAATTGTTCAGCGCCCAATTGCTTGTATGGGTAGTCTCATTAGCCAGCCACAAAATTGTCAATCCAGTTCTAGTGACAACGCTAGCTGCACTCCATTCAATCCTCAACATGTAAGTGTTTCATTTCATTTTATTTTACTATATTTAATCATTTACAATTCATGTTTATTTTTTTCAGAATCAATCACACATGGAACCTTCTGCTGTTACAACTCCTCCCCAAAATTCAAATGAAGATGTGGACCACTCACTTGACCTCGAGGTGTTGGATGAGTTGTTCGGGGAATTAGATTTGGACCAATGAACAAGTCAACATTTGACATTTAATTGTATCATTTTGTCATTTCATTTTATATTCATATTTAGTAGTAATAGTTCAATCACTTGTGTGTTTAAATGTGAACTTTCAAACTTCACGTTCACATGTTCAATTCAACATTTTTGCTTTTAACATTTTAATTTTTGCATCGATCAGTTAAAAGAACAAGAAGAACTCAAGTGAATTGAAACGGATGGGAATTTATTGGATACTAATAAAAGTATTTTTTCTTCTTCAAATAAATGATCGAATTTCGAATTTGAAAATAACAACAAACCATTTTTCGAATTTGAAAATATATAGAAAATGCTTTCGATAGTGAACGAATTCGAAATTAGATTCGTCTTAGCATGTTCTCTGACCCGAATTTGAAATTCGAATAAGTCGATACAAATTGAGACGTTCGTTCGAGTGATTTGAGTTATTGTTGAGTTAGTTTAGTGTACAAGCTAACTTGTTTGTGTTATTCGACTGAAAAGACCTGTCTCCAACCGAACTTTGAGTTCAATTTATGGATTTCATATGTCAAGCAATTTCAAGCAAATTGATCTTTTTCAATTTCACGAATAGCTCACACCTTCTCCACCAACTCTCTCGGATCTCGTTCATCAATGATGTTTAGTGTTTGTTGTTGTTTGATGGTTCGAGGCAAACCAAAATGAACCTCTCGAACGTGAGCGATTACATGTGCTCGTCGAGTGGCAGTGTGTCCACATTGTTTGCATCGATATGGCTTCACATGCAGATGGATGGCTTGTTCGTGCTTGGCTCGATTGTCCGATGTAGTAAACGACTTTGCACAATGTCGACATTCGAATGGTCGTAATCCTGAATGTGTTAGCAGATGATTGTCAAGTTGGTGCTTTCGGGTAAATTTTTTGTCGCACTGGTCACAATGAAAACGTTTTATATTTTGGTGAATCAGTTGGTGTTGGGTTAAACTGCCAATCTGGGTAAAACGTTGGTCACACAGGTCACATTGAAATGGACGTTCACCTGTGTGCACTCGAAGATGTGCCTGCAATTTGGATCTGTTGACACATGATTTGTGACAATGTGAACATTGAAATTGACGATTTGGTTGGGCAAGGTTTGGTTGAATTGGTGCAGTAGTGCATTCAGTGGCAATTGATTCCTCTCCAATTGAGTTGTTTGCATGGATTTCTTGGTCATAACTCGCATCAGAATCTGTATCATCTTCTCCATCATCATCCAAAATCTGTTTGCGTTTTGATTTTTTCACACTTTCATTCGCTTGATCACTTTTGCGTTTTCCACTGTTGCGAGTATTTCCATTGGATTGAACCAAATTATCGAAAACTTTAGTCTGAATTCGCTTACGAGTCGATGATCTCACTCCACTGGTTGAAGGAGTCGATTGTTCCATGTTCCGCTCACTGACACATTTCGCATTGTTTTCAGTCCCTCCATCATTTAGGGTGTTCATTTGAGTGTTGTTTGTAACACTAATATCGATTTGAAATTGTGCCTCATCAAGATTTGTTTCATCTTCATCTTCAACAGCCACATCGTCGTTCAAGTGATTGTTGTTGTTCTCATGATCTAAATCACAAACTCGATTAGAACAATCTTCACAATTTGGAATATTAAAATATTCACCTTCCCCACCTTTATAGTAATCGTCGTTTTGAATTTGTGTGTTTTGTCCTTCAATCAGCTCATCAATGGAAATATCATTTAGGGCAACATTTGTGTGGGCAAAATCCAATGGAATTGAAGTGATTGACGAACCTTGGAAACCTTCTTTCTTGATGAGTAGTTCGGTGTTGATTGGATTGTTTTGATTATGCAAAATGTCATTTGAGATGATCGATTGGTTGATTTGATTGTTTTCCAATGCAGCATGAACATTGGGTTGAGTTTCAAAATGTTCATCTCCATTTTGCACCGTCTCTGTACCATCATAATTTTCACGTACCGAATTGCAAATTCCTTTTTCACAATTCTCACATTTAGCAACATTGTCAGCATCAATCTCCTCTCCATATTCGTATTCCTCGTTTAATTCTTCATCGTCGAATTCTTGTTTGATCATTTGATTATCAGTGTTGATTGTGTTAGACAATGACACCTCATATTGTAGATTGTTTTGAAGCCTCTGTTCTCTGGTCAATTGGTCATTTGAATATTCATCACTCGATTGATCTGTGTTTGTCTGAGTTTGTGGTGGTAATGTCATGCCAAAGTGAGTGCCATCACAGTTCGGGCCAATCATGCCCGACTGAATCATCGTCTCAATACTATTCCTGAGAGAGGCAAATTGACTGTCCACGGTGGCATCAATGTAATGAGTGAGCAGTGACTTGAGTCCAGTCGCGTGGCATTCCAACAGAGCCAGAAGAGGATGAATCCGGACTTTCATTTTAAGTGAAAAATTAATAAAACAAATGAAATACACAAAAAAGAATATGCAGCATGTGATCTCAGTGCGAGTTAGCAGTTGAGCAGTGCTGTTTTCTGTGTCTGTCTATTCAAAACAGTTGGGAGATAGTCACGTGATACCTCTCACTTGCAGTCACCACCACCCGCACTCAACACAACATTGGACTCGTCTCATACTGTTGGCCTCGGACAACCGATCAGTGCTACCTGTGGCCATTCCACTCCTCCTGCTCATCGGTTTGTTTTGATTAGAACAAAGAACACTACATTGAACTCGAATGCTGCATGCATTTTTGTGTATTGCTAATTTTCATTTGTTTATGAGTTTTTTTGTCAATTTTAACTCGAAATGGAAGTCCCGATTTATCCACTTCTGGCTCTGTTGGAATGCAACGCAAATTGTCTCAAGTCAATGCTCACTCATTACATCGATGCCACAGTGGACAGTCAATTTGCCTCTCTCAGGAATAGTATTGAGACGATGATTCAGTCGGGCATGATTGGTCCTCAACAAAGTCACGATGTCACTGCATTTGGCACAACATTACCACAACCAACTCAAACAAACACAGTTCAATCGAGTGATCCAATGATCAAACAAGAATTCGATGATGATGAAGAATTGGACAAAGAAGTGGAAGACCAAAATGGAGAGGAGATTGATGATGGCAGTGTTGCAAAATATGAGAAATGTGAAAAAGGAATTTGCAATTCGGTTCGTGACAACTACGATAATGCTTCTGGAGATCATTTAGAGACTGGAGAAAATGGAGATCAACATTTTGAAACTAAACTAAATGTTTATGCTGCATTGGAAAACAATCAAACCACTCAACTAATCATCTCAAATGACATTTTGCCATCACTATCATCCATCAACCCAAGCAACACTGAACCACAGATCAAGCAAGAATGTCTCCAAGATTCATCAAACACATCAATTCCACTGGATTCCAACAGAAATGTTGCACTAAATTATATTTCCGTCGATGAACCTATTTTTGGACAAAACACACAACTCCAAACTGATGAATTCGATGAAAACGATGATAATGATGATCACTATGAAGACTGTGAAGATGAATATTTGAATCAACCTAATTGTGCAAATGTGGTTTGCAATTTTGATCATGAGAACAACAACAACAATCACTTGGACGACAATTTGACTGAAAGAGATGAAGATGAAACTGACTTTGAAGTAAATCTTGATGAGGCACAATTGGATGTCAGTGTTACAAGCAACACTCATTTGAACATCCAAAATGATGACGAAAATGTTATCAACAACGAACTATCAACTCCATCAACCAGTGGAGTACGATCATCGACTCGTAAACGAGTTCAGGCAAAAGTTTTCTGTGATTTGGCTCAATCGAATGCGAATCCTCGCAACAGTGGAAAGCGCAAAAGTGTTCAAGTGAATAAAAGTGAGGAAAAAGCGAAACGCAAACTGATTTTGAATGACGATGAAGACACTGATTCAGGTGACCAAGAAGACAATGCAAACAATGCAATTGGAGTGGAATCAATTGCAACTGAATGCACTACTAATTTGCAATGTTCACATTGTCTGAAATCATTTGACTGTAGATCCCATTTGCATATTATCATCCCAGATGTCATCAATAACTCGAATCAATCTGCTCATAACGCAAATGATATATCTTTGATTACCGAAAGTGAACCACAAATTCGTAGTGTTCAAAAATCATCGAGGAGTGCAACAAAGCAAAACAGCAAAAAACGGTCAATCTGTTCAACCTGTCATTGAGCACAACCATTCTTCGATTCCATCAGTTCTACTGAATCAACTTGGCAAGAAAGTGCATGAATTGACAGAAAACGAGCAACAGGATGATGATGGAGATGATGAAAATACAGAGGTGGAGGAAGAAAGTGAACAGAATGGAGATGAAAGTGATGATGAAAACAAAATGGATGCGATTGAACAGAGACAGGTTTTGAAGAGATGCAAAAGAACGAGGATTCAACAAGAGGAAAAAGATGCAGAAATTGGAGAGGAATCAATGGCCACTGAATGCACTACTAATACAATTCATCCAAACCTTGCCCATTCGAATCGTCAATTTCAATGTTCACATTGTCGGAAATCATTAGACGGTAAATCCAAATTGAAGCAACATCTTCGAGTGCACACAGGTGAACGTCCATTTCAATGTGATCAGTGTGACAAACGATTTGGTCAGCTTAGCACTTTAACAAGACATCAACTGATTCACCAAAATATCAAACGTTTTCAATGTCGTGAGTATGACAAACAATTTACTCTAAAACACCATCTTGACGATCATCTTCGAACACATTCCGGAGTACGACCATTCGAATGTCGTCATTGTGATATGTCGTTTACTGCATCGTTCACTCGGAACACTCACGAACAAGCCATCCATCATCATGTCAAGCCATATCGATGCAAACAATGTGGCCACACTGCCACTAAACGATCAGATATAATCAAACACATTCGAGTGGTACATTTTGGTTTACCTCCAACCATCAAAGAACAACGAGCACTCAACATCGTCGATCGTCGAGATCCGAGAGAGTTGGTTGAGAAAGTGTGACTTATTGTGATTGTCAAAGTGTTTCGATGCAATCAACATTGATTAAACCAGGTGGAAACGTCGAGAGGATTGCATTTCTTCAGCCGTTTGAAATTAGAATAGAAATTAATTTTTTTTACAAAATCAAATCACCTTCAACATTGCGAGTATTTTGCAATTGTCCAGTTTGATTAGAGTAACCATCCATCCAACCGAATTCGGGGATATCACTAATGTTTTTAAAATACAATGTTAAATGTTCAATTAAAAAATTTCAATCAAAACAATCACACAATGTAACTACTAATTTTTGATGTTATGGCTACAGTGTTGGGTTTAAATTGACAATCGTGTATATATCAAATGATGACTTGCAAAGAGACTGAGTGCTTGATTGTCAACCAAATCAGTAGATTCGAAATTTACTTTATTCTGTTGTATGTACCCTAGAATGTATATGATTTATTACAAACAAACACAAATACAACCAGATTGATAAAGTAGTGCAAATCATTGATACAATACAATGTTGATCACATCGAAATACTTGGACAATCACAAGTCATGAGTCACACTTTTTCTGAGTCCAACTCTTTCGGATCTCGGTGATCGATGATGTTGAGTGCTTGTTGTTGTTTGATGGTTGGAGGCAAACCAAAATGGACCACTCGAATGTGTCTGATTATATCTGATCGTAGAGTGGCAGTGTGTCCACATTGTTTGCATCGATATGGCTTCACATGCAGATGGATGGCTTGTTCGTGCCTGTTTCGAGCGCCCAATTCCTTAAACGGTATTTCACAATGTCGACATGAATGGTCGCTCTCCGGAATGTATTCGTAGATGAGAGTCAAAATGATCTTTTCGACTAAACTGTTTTTCACATTCATTACATTGAAAATTCTTGATATTTTGATGGATCAGTTGGTGCTTGGCTAAAGTGCCGCTATCTTTAAATCGTTTGTCACACTGATCACACGGAAATGGACGTTCGCCTGTGTGCACTCGAAGATGTATCTGCAAATTGGAATTATAATCAAATGATTTCAAACAATGTGAACATTGTAAATGACGATTTGGTTGGGCAAGGTTTGGTTGAATTGGATTAGTAGTGCATTCAGAGGCACGGGATTCCTCTCCAATTGCATTGATTGTATCCCTTTCCTCTTGTTGAATCACCATAGATTCGTCAGAATTCTCTCGAGAACAATGTTCCATGGTTGCTCGATTGTCGATGGCTAATGAACACAACATTGAGAATACTTTGGGAACATTGTACACAACAACTCACCCGCACTCGATTGTGTTTCATCAGTTGGTTGCCATAAAGACATCTGGAGTCTGGCCACCTCTACTTGTGCATTGTTTGGTTGAGTTGTGTCCATTTTTGGTCTTTTCACAGATCGAGATGATTCTTCATCCACTTGGTCATCATCAGCATCTTCTTCCTTCACCTCAATTCCTCCATCGACACATTCATCATTATCATTGCAATTACGGTTCGGTTGTTTATTCGAGACTGGTGTATACCAAAATGATTGTCCTGATGATGGCATTGGTTCATTTTCCTCCTCGATCTTCATGGGATTAAATTGATTTCTGAAAATGAATTTGAAAATTAGATATTATTGGATACTAGAGATTGAGATATTGAGACCTCAGTTTAGGATTGGAAATAAAATTCAAATGAATTGTGCCATTTTGTGGTTGGTAAGATAGTTGCGGGTTGAAGTGAGATAAAGTTGAGTGTTGAGGATTGAAAGTGGATAGTTGATGTATTTGGCTATTGGAGCATTGGTCTTGAAGATTTTGATTTGGACTCCTCACCTGGGAACAGTCATCACCAGCACCACCCGATTGTGTTTTTTCGATCCCATTGGTCAATTTGATTGTGAGTCTGTTGAAGATCGAGTGGAGCATTGGGTCCACTGTTCGATCCATCTCAACTCGCAACCACACACGAGTGGCATCAGTAGAGGCTGTGAGCAATGAGGACAACATGACTCGACATTCGTGAGACAATGTACAACTCATCGTGTAGAAATAAACAAATCTTGATGAAACTACACGTTGGATTTTTAGTTGTGTAAAATTCAAGATCAAAACATTCACTTCCACCACGCTTTGAGGTTCGGGCTGTACTCAAAACTGTTGAGATATATGATTAGGTTTGTCTGGAATCTTCCTGTACAGTCTAGAACATTTAGAACAAACTTGTAATGTATAGAAACATCGAGAACATTCGAGATTGTAAAAGTAGAAAAGTGTGGAATGTTCGAGAAGCGAAATTTTCCAGACGCTTCTCGAACCTTCGATTCACTATATAAGCAGCTGTTTTGTGCTCACTTGCTCATCTCGTCATGTTTGTGTAACATCGAGTTCGCGTCTCAATAAACCTTTCTTTCTTCTTTCTTTCTGAGTGTTCCTTTACGAAACATGATTCTGTGTGAATCCCTGATGATCTGTGTGATCATTTTCTGTATCCTACAACACGTTATCAGCACGAGCCAACCAATGGAGCTCTCATCTGTGAAGACTGTGACCGCCACGGTATCCTTCCCAGTGATTCTTCTCTTTGTGAGCATTTGCTTTGTGATTGGCATGTGTTGCCGTCGTCGTTTCAATTCCGGTATCTCGACTATCATGAGTGCAACTATTGCTCCTGTGTGTCCACGTTTTGAATTGACCCTCAAAGGATTGACAGTCCCGAAGTTGACTGAGTACAACTTCAAGTACTGGCACCTCGCATTGTCACACCAGCTTGGCATGCTTGGGTGTGAAGAAGCAATCCAGCACCCCCTTCCTGGTGATCATCGTAATCTCGCCGCGATTAGTGAAATCCTGCATTCAGTTGACGAAGTTCATCAGTATGATGTAATGTCGGCATCATCTGCAAATGCAGCAGTGGAACATCTCCGTGAACTTTGTGATAGCAACAACGAAAGAAAGTGTTGGCTAATCAAGGAGAAAATACGCAGTATGCGTCTGTCTAGTTGTGACAAGTTTGAAGAACATGTAAAGGAACTTGCCAACTACGTGAGTCAACTCAAAGTGCTTGGAGAAACTACCAGTGAACGTTCTCATCTTCTTTCTCTGATTGACTCTCTGACTGGAGAACTTTCGTGTCTCAAGCACATTCTCTTTACGTATAAGACTGTGCATGAAGCGGTGGGACACATTCGATATTTTCTGAACGAAATTCGAAGAAAACCAGCAAATTCTGCCTATTTGGTCAAGAACAAGAAGTCCAACAAGCGATGTTATCAATGCCGTGGAACTGGGCATTTCGCTTCTGAGTGCACTTCAACCTATGTGTCGCCTGTTATGACCGTTAATGATGGAGAAGTGGGTGCTTCAGCAGTGTCAAGTAATGGCTCTATGGTCTGGCTGATTGAATCCGAAACCGACAAGAACTTTACCAGTGGCAAGTCCGAAATCGATTGGACAAACACATCGGATACTTCAGTTGTGTACTTGGTGGATCGTTCTTTCAGTAGTGTCTATAGTTTTGGAAATGTGAATGTGTCATCTATGCTGAATCTAGAGAATGCTAGATATGTTCCCGAGTTTAATGCCATGGTGATTTCAGTAAACAAGTTGACTTCTCGAGGTTTCCAAGTGCATTTTGATGACAAACAAGCTACTGTATCTAATGACGATGGTGTATTCCTTATTGGGAAACGAATCGACGACCTGTACAGATATACCCAACCGAGTGATTCTGTACAGTATGTCAAGAATCTCGATTGCCATCACATATTTGGAGATTCAGAAGAAGAGGAAATAGCTGTTCTGAAGATCTTGAATTCTGAAACAGACGATATTACGTCAGAACGAAACGTGAAGTTCATTGAAGAAGTATTTCCGTTCTGTGAAAAGCCTGAACTTAATGACGATTGCTTATGCATAGAGATGGACGAGAACAGATCAACTGTCCTTTCCGAAGATTTGCTCACGGAAATTGAAGTGAGGATTTCCCAGTCAGGGGGTGAACTTGTCTCGTATGTCTTACCTATGTCATCATGTGGTGGTCAACAATATGGTGGAAACGAACCTAATGAAAGTAGACCATTGCGAAATGACAACATTGATGATCAGTCAGAACAATCCTCCAACGGTAATGACATTGGTGGCTATAGCTCATCTAGCTACACCGACAAGGACAATGACGAATGCACGACTGACTCAACCAAGGGCAGAGATGGTGATGTTGGCTCTCCTTGTGATAGATCTTACTTCACGAATTCTGTTGTCATGTCTCATGTTGTTCCACAACCAGATGAAGTTGTACGTCCGATTGAGAGTGTGTCTGGCAAACAGCTCCAACAAATGAGAGAAGACATTCCTGTTGGACAGACAACAGCCAAAGCTGCTTGGACACCATCACAAGTGAACAACTGTGAATCCACGAGTGATATCGAATTATCTCAAACTAATCCCAAAAGTGTGATTTCGACGGGTGAAGGAATATTTTGCGAGGGAGTATCTTATGCAGAAGAGGAGTACTTCGAAGCTGTAGCAATGTATATCCTCTCTGATGAAACTGAGGATAATAGTGATCTCGACACATCGAAAGAATTAGCTTTGGACTCTGATCAAGAACTAGTTCTCGGTCCTATATACGATCTGATAATAGACCCTGGTGATTCTACACTCCAAGTCAATTCTAATCCTGATAAAGATTTTGAATTTGATCTGGATTCAGATTTGGAATACGATTCTGGTTATATACCCGAAGTTTTGATTGATAACCATAGAAGTATACTTAAGTGCTATTCAGAAGTTGATCCAGATTCAGAATATGAGTTTGACTTGGAAGAAACTGAGAACGACGGTGATTTGGAAATCAGTTTGGAACATGCATCCGAATCTGAATCTGAACTTGGCTCTGAACTCGGCTATGAATTTGTTTCTAAATTTGAGTCGGTACCTGAATCTGAACTTGGCTCTGAACTCGGCTATGAAACTGACGCCGAACTCAACTCTCCTGACACTGAATCTGATACTGAACCTGTTTCTGACAATCTTGTACAGTTTGGTGGCAAAAAGAGCGGAATGACCCAGATCCATTCCTTGATTGGCACGCTAACTGGCGAATTGGCTCATCTCCTGTATTCTGCAAGTCAACAACGGCGAATCGATGATGGTCCGAAGGACAACGTTTACTTTGTTAAGAAGAAGGGTGGTCCTTATTGAAGATTCTACCAGTCAGACAGTAACTAATCAGGGGGTGTGTTGAGATATATGATTAGGTTTGTCTGGAATCTTCCTGTACAGTATAGAAACATCGAGAACATTCGAGATTGTAAAAGTAGAAAAGTATGGAATGTTCGAGAAGCGAAATTTTCCAGACGCTTCTAGAACCTTCGATTCACTATATAAGCAGCTGCTTTGTGCTCACTTGGAGAACTCGTTATGTTTGTGTAACATCGAGCACGCATCTCAATAAACCTTTCTTTCTTCCTTCTTTCTGAGTGTTTCTTTGTGAAACATGATTCTGTGTGAATCCCTGATGATCTGTGTGATCATTCTCAGTATCCTACAACAAAAACAAATGAACCCAACTTTGCAGTGCAGTTGTCTGTGAGGTTTGGCAAGACACGTGATAGCCCTCACTATAGTAGCAGTCGACTGTGACGTCAGCATCACCACCCACTCAACACAACATTGGACTCGTCTCACTGTTGGCCAAACAGTCGAGTGCTACCTTTGACCATTCAACTCCTCTTGCTCATCGATTTGTTTTGATCAGAACAAAGAAAACTGAACTCAAACTGAACTAGAATGCTGCATGCATTTTTTTGTGTATTCAATTTGACATTTTTTCACTCAAAATGAAAGTCCTGATTCATCCTCTTGTGGCTCTCTTAGAATGCAACGCGACTGGACTCAAGTCAATGCTCACTCATTACATCGATGCCACCGTGGACAGTCAATTTGCCTCTCTCAGGAATAGTATTGAGACGATGATTGAGTCGGGCATGATTTGTCCGCAACAAAGTCACGACTTCACTGCTTTTGGCACAACATTACCATCAGCAACTCAAGCAAACACAGATCACTCGAGTGATGAGTGTTGGAATAAATGTTCAAATGATCAATTTACCAAAGCACAGGATCATGACGACACTCTTCAAAATGAGGTCTTACGTTCCAACACAATCAACAGTGATCCAATGATCAAACAAGAATTTGATTATGATGAAGAATTAGACGAAGAGAAAGATGACGAAAATGGCGAGGAATCTTCCGTTACACATCAACACAATGTTCATTCTGCATTGGAAAACAATCAAACTAATCAACTAATCATCTCAAATAACATTTTGCTATCACCATCACCATCACCCACCAACGTAATCAACACTGAACGACTCATCAAGCAACAATGTTTCCAAGGTTTGTCAATCACTTCAATTCCATTGGATTTCATCAACAATGCACTAAATGATATTTCGATCGATGATGATGGTGCAAATGAACATTTACATCAAGCTATTTGTGCAAATGAAGTTTGCAATTTGAATCATGAGAACAACAACAACAATCACTTGGACGACGATTTGACTGAAAGAGATGGAGATGAAACTGATTTTGAAGTAAATTTTGATAAGGCTCAAGTGGATATCGATATTAGTGTTACAAACAACACTCAAATGAACATCCAAAATGATATTCTCAACAACGAACAATTGACTCCATCCACCAGCGGAGTAAGTTCGTCGGCTTGTAAACATGTTCGGACAAAAGTTTTCGGTGTTTTGGCTCAATCGAATGTGAATCCTCAAAAAAGTGGAAAGCGTAAAAATGATCTGGCCAATAAAAGTGTGAAAAAAGCGAAACGCAAACAGATTTTGGATGATGATGAAGATGAAGACACTGATTCTGGTGAATATGATGACCAAGAAGATCATGCAAACAATGCAATTGGAGAGGAAATTGCCACTGAATGCACTGCAAATCCAATTCAAACAAACCTTGCCCAATCGAATCGTCAATTCCAATGTCCATATTGTCACAAATCATTTGACTTGAAATTCAATTTTCAAAGACATCTCCTTGTGCACACAGGTGAACGCCCATTTTAACTGTGACCAGTGCAACAAACAATTTACGCAAAAACAACAACTCGACTCTCATCGGCTAACACATTCCGGAGAGCGGCCATTCACATGTCGACATTGTGCAAAGTCGTTTACGCAATGGATCACTCGGAATAATCACGAACAAGTCATCCATCTGCATGTCAAGTCATATCGATGCAAACAATGTGGTCACACTGCCACTAAACGATCAGATGTAATCAGACACATTCGTGTGGTCCATTTTGGTTTGCCTACAACCATCAAAGAACAACTTGCACGCAACATCATCGATGACCGAGATCCGAGAGAGTTGGTAGAGAAAGTGTGACTCATTTTGTGATTGTCCAAGTGTTTCGATGCAATCGCCATTGATTCCACAGGGTGGAAACGTCGAGAGGATTGCATTTATTCGGCCTTTAATGAAATTAGAATTATTTTTACTAAATCAACTCACCTTTAACATTGTGAGTATGTTCAATTGTCCAGTCCACTAAACACATTGTTTAAACACTTTAATACACTACTCTTAAACACTCACTTTAAACACACACTTCAAACTCTTCGGTGCATTGACTTGTACCTATCCAGCCCGGGCTCACCCTCGAGGCTGTTTAGTTGGTCGTCTAGTGCTTACTCACTCATTTTAAACACTTAATTCAAACACTAATACTTTAAAATAAACGGCTCCCGCATGATTCATGAATCAATGATTCAATGAATCGTGCAGTAAATAAATAAAAATAAATTGTCCAGTTTGGTTCGAGTAACCATTGATCACGAGCCTACAAAACAGGTAGTTCACAAACTTATTTCACGAGATATTTTTACCAGTTCATATTGAGGATATAAATAATCAAATCCCGAAAAAATTTTATTTCCCTGAGCTCGATTTTTAGATTAAATCGAGATTAAAATCCGAGATTACGTCATATTTGGCTATATTCGAAAATTTATTAAAAATAGTTGCAATAGTCTCTGGTTCATTGTATGATTGTTTTAGGAATATTATGTATTTATAATTTTATTACCAAAAAACAGGGAAAGGAAATTCCTTGCCAATTCGTGGGAATTTAAAAAAATGTAAGACTATGTCAAATGTAGCAAAATATAGCAAAATATTTCAAAACGAGGGGCAGCAGTGCCCCAAAATGAAAGGGTTTGTTCACAGAAGACGTTTGTTTTGATTACTAGTTTGCTGCTGCTGTGGCAGTGTGGCTTTTGTCTGCCTCATAGTAAAAATACAATTTGTGTGTTTGGCTTTATTTATTTAGAAAAAATCAATTTAAGAATGCACATATACAAAACAACAGAATATTCATCACAATTAATCATCATGATCAGCAAGACTGTATGTTTGATCATGATTATATCATGATCCAGCCGAATTCGGTGATATCACTAATGTTTTTAAAATACAATGTTAAATGTACCTGTTCAATTTAAAAAAATTCAATCACACAATTTCACTACATCTAGACGTCTATATTGTGGACTGGGATGTTCAAATTGAAATATATGGTTTAATGATTTAATATGACTGTTCTTTACTATTTGGGGAACGAGGAATCGTACTGTGACATTGGTTTGATTGTACAAACAAACGATAACACAGGAAAAGGAAATGAACTTGAAATTTATAGTTTTTGTTCAATTAAAACAGTTTTCAATTTGCTCGTACTTGAGAATGTTTATCAAATTTGAATTTAATATGACTGTTCTTTACTATTTGGGGAACGAGGAATCGTACTGTGACTTTGGTTTGATTGTACAAACAGACAGAACATTGCAGGACAAGGAAGTTACAGATAGGTAGTGCAAATGAACATTATTTCAAATGTTGTGTTTGTGGTCGATGACTGGTTGCGAGTAACCTTTGATCATTACACTCCTCCTGCTCATCAGTATGATATGCCGCTAAAGATAGTCATGCTCTGGGGAGGAGGGGGGCTTATCTATGGTTTTCTTCTACAGGACAGACAGACAGACGGACGGACAGACTGACAGAGCTAAGCTCTTCCTCCCCAGAACTTGACTATTTTTAGCGGCACACCTACCATACTCATCAGTTTGTTTTGATCATAACAAAGAACACTGCACTCGCACTGAACTCGAATTGTGCATGTTTTTGTGTATTTCACTTTATTTTGTTAATTTTTCACTCAAAATGCAAGTTCCGGCTCATCCTCTTCTGGCACTCGTGGAATCCAATAAGAATGGACTCAAGTCAATGCTCACTCATTACATCGATGCCACAGTTGACAGTCAATTTGCTTCTCTCAAAAATAGTATTGAGACCATGATTCAGTCGGGCATGATTGGTCCTCAACAAAGTCACGATTTCACTGCATTTGGCACAACATTACAACAACCAACTCAGGCAAACACAGATCAATCGAGTGCTAAGTGTTTGCATGAATATTCAAATGACACATTGAACAGAGCACAGGAACATAAAATCAATCTGCAAAATGAGGTCTCACTGGCGAACACAATCAACACAGAATCAATGATCAAACAATAAATCGATGATGAAGAAGAAGATGGAGAGGAGATTGATGATGACAATGTTACGAAATGTGAGAAATCCGAAAAAGGAATTTGCAATTCGGTTCGTGACAATTATAATGATACTTCTGGGGACGATGCAGAGACGAGAGAAAATGAAAACGAATCTTACGATACAACTCAACACAATGTTCATGTTTTATTGGAAAGCAATCAAACCACTCAACTAATCAACTCAAATGACATTTCTCTAGCACCCACCAACCCAATCAACACTGAACCACTCATCAAGCAGGAATGTTTCCAAGGTTTGACCACGAAGGATGTTTGTTATTTACTTTAAAAATTGTACAGTTCGTTGGGGTTGAAGTACTTCTACTCATTTGTTCACGAAGGATGTTTGTTATTTACTTTAAAAATTGTACAGTTCGTTGGGGTTGAAGTACTGCTACTCATTTGTTCACGAAGGATGTTTGTTATTTACTTTAAAAATTGTACAGTTCGTTGGGGTTGAAGTACTTCTACTCATTTGTTCACGAAGGATGTTTGTTATTTACTTTAAAAATTGTACAGTTCGTTGGGGTTGAAGTACTTCTACTCATTTGTTCATTCAGGATGTTTGTTATTTACTTTAAAAATTGTACAGTTCGTTGGGGTTGAAGTACTGCAACTCATTTGTTCACGAAGGATGTTTGTTATTTACTTTAAAAATTGTACAGTTCGTTGGGGTTGAAGTACTTCTACTCATTTGTTCATTCAGGATGTTTGTTATTTACTTTAAAAATTGTACAGTTCGTTGGGGTTGAAGTACTTCTACTCATTTGTTCACGAAGGATGTTTGTTATTTACTTTAAAAATTGTACAGTTCGTTGGGGTTGAAGTACTTCTACTCATTTGTTCATTCAGGATGTTTGTTATTTACTTTAAAAATTGTACAGTTCGTTGGGGTTGAAGTACTTCTACTCATTTGTTCACGAAGGATGTTTGTTATTTACTTTAAAAATTGTACAGTTCGTTGGGGTTGAAGTACTTCTACTCATTTGTTCACGAAGGATGTTTGTTATTTACTTTAAAAATTATACAGTTCGTTGGGGTTGAAGTACTTCTACTCATTTGTTCACGAAGGATGTTTGTTATTTACTTTAAAAATTGTACAGTTCGTTGGGGTTGAAGTACTTCTACTCATTTGTTCATTCAGGATGTTTGTTATTTACTTTGATAAATTATACAGTTCGTTGGGGTTGAAGTACTTCTACTCATTTGTTCACGAAGGATGTTTGTTATTTACTTTAAAAATTGTACAGTTCGTTGGGGTTGAAGTACTTCTACTCATTTGTTCACGAAGGATGTTTGTTATTTACTTTAAAAATTGTACAGTTCGTTGGGGTTGAAGTACTTCTACTCATTTGTTCACGAAGGATGTTTGTTATTTACTTTGATAAATTGTACAGTTCGTTGGGGTTGAAGTACTTCTACTCATTTGTTCATTCAGGATGTTTGTTATTTACTTTAAAAATTGTACAGTTCGTTGGGGTTGAAGTACTTCTACTCATTTGTTCATTCAGGATGTTTGTTATTTACTTTGATAAATTATACAGTTCGTTGGGGTTGAAGTACTTCTACTCATTTGTTCACGAAGGATGTTTGTTATTTACTTTAAAAATTGTACAGTTCGTTGGGGTTGAAGTACTTCTACTCATTTGTTCATTCAGGATGTTTGTTATTTACTTTAAAAATTGTACAGTTCGTTGGGGTTGAAGTACTTCTACTCATTTGTTCACGAAGGATGTTTGTTATTTACTTTAAAAATTGTACAGTTCGTTGGGGTTGAAGTACTTCTACTCATTTGTTCATTCAGGATGTTTGTTATTTACTTTAAAAATTGTACAGTTCGTTGGGGTTGAAGTACTTCTACTCATTTGTTCATTCAGGATGTTTGTTATTTACTTTTAAAATTGTACAGTTCGTTGGGGTTGAAGTACTTCTACTCATTTGTTCACGAAGGATGTTTGTTATTTACTTTGATAAATTATACAGTTCGTTGGGGTTGAAGTACTTCTACTCATTTGTTCATTCAGGATGTTTGTTATTTACTTTGATAAATTGTACAGTTCGTTGGGGTTGAAGTACTTCTACTCATTTGTTCATTCAGGATGTTTGTTATTTACTTTGACAAATTGTACAGTTCGTTGGGGTTGAAGTACTTCTACTCATTTGTTCATTCAGGATGTTTGTTATTTACTTTAAAAATTGTACAGTTCGTTGGGGTTGAAGTACTTCTACTCATTTGTTCACGAAGGATGTTTGTTATTTACTTTAAAAATTGTACAGTTCGTTGGGGTTGAAGTACTTCTACTCATTTGTTCATTCAGGATGTTTGTTATTTACTTTAAAAATTGTACAGTTCGTTGGGGTTGAAGTACTTCTACTCATTTGTTCATTCAGGATGTTTGTTATTTACTTTGATAAATTGTACAGTTCGTTGGGGTTGAAGTACTTCTACTCATTTGTTCATTCAGGATGTTTGTTATTTACTTTGATAAATTATACAGTTCGTTGGGGTTGAAGTACTTCTACTCATTTGTTCACGAAGGATGTTTGTTATTTACTTTGATAAATTATACAGTTCGTTGGGGTTGAAGTACTTCTACTCATTTGTTCACGAAGGATGTTTGTTATTTACTTTGATAAATTATACAGTTCGTTGGGGTTGAAGTACTTCTACTCATTTGTTCACGAAGGATGTTTGTTATTTACTTTGATAAATTATACAGTTCGTTGGGGTTGAAGTACTTCTACTCATTTGTTCACGAAGGATGTTTGTTATTTACTTTGATAAATTATACAGTTCGTTGGGGTTGAAGTACTTCTACTCATTTGTTCACGAAGGATGTTTGTTATTTACTTTGATAAATTATACAGTTCGTTGGGGTTGAAGTACTGCTACTCATTTGTTCACGAAGGATGTTTGTTATTTACTTTAAAAATTGTACAGTTCGTTGGGGTTGAAGTACTTCTACTCATTTGTTCATTCAGGATGTTTGTTATTTACTTTAAAAATTGTACAGTTCGTTGGGGTTGAAGTACTTCTACTCATTTGTTCATTCAGGATGTTTGTTATTTACTTTGATAAATTATACAGTTCGTTGGGGTTGAAGTACTTCTACTCATTTGTTCATTCAGGATGTTTGTTATTTACTTTAAAAATTATACAGTTCGTTGGGGTTGAAGTACTTCTACTCATTTGTTCACGAAGGATGTTTGTTATTTACTTTAAAATATGTACTGTTTGTTGGGGTTGAAGTACTTCTACTCATTTGTTCATTCAGGATGTTTGTTATTTACTTTAAAAATTGTACAGTTCGTTGGGGTTGAAGTACTTCTACTCATTTGTTCATTCAGGATGTTTGTTATTTACTTTAAAAATTGTACAGTTCGTTGGGGTTGAAGTACTTCTACTCATTTGTTCACGAAGGATGTTTGTTATTTACTTTAAAAATTGTACAGTTCGTTGGGGTTGAAGTACTTCTACTCATTTGTTCATTCAGGATGTTTGTTATTTACTTTGATAAATTGTACAGTTCGTTGGGGTTGAAGTACTGCTACTCATTTGTTCACGAAGGATGTTTGTTATTTACTTTAAAAATTGTACAGTTCGTTGGGGTTGAAGTACTTCTACTCATTTGTTCACGAAGGATGTTTGTTATTTACTTTAAAAATTGTACAGTTCGTTGGGGTTGAAGTACTTCTACTCATTTGTTCATTCAGGATGTTTGTTATTTACTTTAAAAATTGTACAGTTCGTTGGGGTTGAAGTACTTCTACTCATTTGTTCATTTAGGATGTTTGTTATTTACTTTAAAAATTTTACAGTTCGTTGGGGTTGAAATACTTCTAATCATTTGTTCATTCAGGATGTTTGTTATTTACTTTAAAAATTGTACAGTTCGTTGGGGTTGAAGTACTTCTACTCATTTGTTCATTCAGGATGTTTGTTATTTACTTTGATAAATTATACAGTTCGTTGGGGTTGAAGTACTTCTACTCATTTGTTCATTCAGGATGTTTGTTATTTACTTTAAAAATTGTACAGTTCGTTGGGGTTGAAGTACTTCTACTCATTTGTTCATTCAGGATGTTTGTTATTTACTTTAAAAATTGTACAGTTCGTTGGGGTTGAAGTACTTCTACTCATTTGTTCATTCAGGATGTTTGTTATTTACTTTAAAAATTGTACAGTTCGTTGGGGTTGAAGTACTTCTACTCATTTGTTCACGAAGGATGTTTGTTATTTACTTTAAAAATTGTACAGTTCGTTGGGGTTGAAGTACTTCTACTCATTTGTTCATTCAGGATGTTTGTTATTTACTTTAAAAATTGTACAGTTCGTTGGGGTTGAAGTACTTCTACTCATTTGTTCACGAAGGATGTTTGTTATTTACTTTAAAAATTGTACAGTTCGTTGGGGTTGAAGTACTTGTAACCAGGAACCGTGGCTTGAGGCCTTGGATAGTCAAATCGACGGCACTTACGTTACTGTGAGTTCTTTTATCTGGATTCTTCGCTGTGATGACGGGTGATGGACCTTTCGGTCGCCTTGTGGACCGTTGGCCACTGGTCAACAAGGCTCCTATGGTCAAAAGGAACGAGGTAGGCTGCGTTGCAAGCAAGAATATTCTTTATTTGGAGTCAAACTTTAGTATCTGTTGATATGGGTCCAAACACGGACGAGAACACTGACAAACATGTCGTGAAACTATCACTCAAACCAAGACCACGACTGAGGGTCGTGACTTGGCTTTTATACTCAATACCCTCAGCGAGGGGAGAGGGAGAAGGTCAAAGGCGAGAGACTGCCCATCGAGGGGAGAGTCTCATCCGCCATGGACTCGTTTGATCAGCTCGACGGCAATGGAGGGGGTGATCTCGAACGGGAGGTGTCCTGGTGAGGCCATTTGCCAAGGCTCAACCGGACACTCTGGCTCCTTTTGGGTACGAATACGTCATGGATCAGCAATGGGGCGTATCTGGGTCACGACCTCGTTGCATTATTCCGCCCCCCAAGGAACCACAGGAATGAAACGGCACCTGGGAAATTAGGAAGGGCATGTGCCTTTATGGCTATAGAAATGTTTACATGGCGTGATACACAGCAGCGGTAAACTTTGAGTATGATATAGTTAATGGGTTAATTGAGTGGGTTCGCCTGTTTTACTTAGACTACTGACACTGATGAGGTATGAGTTGGTCAGGTACTACTGAGGCAGGCCTGCCACTTTACAAATGGTTACTCTGGTGAGTAGGTCTTCGTGGTCTTGAGTGGAGCCCCAGTTTGCTGGCGGGTCTTCGGACCGTCCTGGCGAGCGGTTTGGGTACCACCTTTTCGGTTCACAAGGGGCTGCTTGTTCGGCTTGAGTCCCCCAGTACCGGCAGCTACGGGTATGCTCGATGGCTTATCGCGCGTGTTCTTGCGGACGTTGTCTCCAGATTGGGTACCACGAGAGGTCGAAGGTTTGGTGTCCAAACGATGTCCAACTTGTCCGGTTTCGCGAGACGAGGATGCTTTAAGGGGATTCGACTTGTCATCGACAGCTGGCGGCAGTTGTAAATGGGCGCCCGATGGTTGCAACTTGTCGTCACCATCACTCGGTGGCTCCTCGACTTTCACCTCGACCAGCGTTGCATCTTCAGGCAACTGGATGTCTCGCGGAGGGGAATCCGTCATGTCCATATCATCGTCCGAGGTGGTGTCGCCATGATGAGTGTGTGTCAATTGTGCAAATGGAGTGCATCGGCGAGGCTGGTAGAAGCGGTTGACCTGTGGGGTAACAGCGAGGTCGCCAGCGCTTGAGCTAATCGTCAATTGGCGTCGAGGGGTTGAGGTAAGGATTAGGGTATTGCATTGCAAAAATTTTCCTCACCCGACCCGCACCCGCAACCCGCACCCGTATCTTCACCCGCTTCACCCGCATGCGGGTGAGAAAGCGGGTCCACCCGCAAAATTAAAAAGTAACAGAATTATCACAAATTTAGCTCCCAGATTCTTTCCTCCAATTGAAGAATCCAAAATATATTTATTTTGAACCTTATCCCAAAAGTGGTAGTCTTAGAAAATTTCTTAACAGAGTTAATTAATCTCTCATGATTGAATTAATTGGTTTGTCAACTGATTTGACAGTTTTTTCCGTCAATTAGTCGAGTAGGAAATATTTTATCAAATGGTCGATCATTTTAGTCCAACAAGTCCATTTTAGCTATCTCAAATTATAATTATAATGATTTCATGGCTAATAATACAAACATATGGATATATCACCATTTTACCATCTTGATAATATAATCAGAGATAGAATATATCATATCATTAAAGTTCGAATTTGAATAAGTCGTTTGTCAGACGGTTTGATAAGGAGTTTCTATTTCTTTTGATCTATTTTCGATTTTGTTTGCGCGTCGGTGTTTCGATTTGTTTCAACTTTCATTTGCATTTGTGGTCTCTACACGAACAGTCTAGTTCGAACTTGTCCCAAAGTAATTTATTGTGAATTCTGTCTTATATCATGTCTGCTCAATCACCTACTGAATCCAACATGGAGGTTGACGGACATGAACCAGTACTCGACGTTGATGGGGAGCGCAAGCTAAAATCGAAAAAGGTTGAAGATATTGAAGCAAAACTGCCTGATTCAAACCTATCAAATTCTGAAATTGTTCTTTTAATCGAGGTCAAAAGCAAATTGATCAAAATAGATGCCTCATCCGGAAAGCGTGGAAAGGTATTTTTAATTGAATAATTTTATACATGTGTTTTAATTTATTTTTCTGATTCGTTTTTAGGACTGGAAACATTTCGATGAATTGTTTTGCAAAGGCATTGACAAAACTGAATGGAGTAAAGCAAATTATGCCATTTGTAAGCCATGCTATGAGAAGCAGAAAATTTCTATTTACCGAACTGTTCTGGCTAACGGGAGGAATGCTGGCACGGGAAGTTTGGCTGGTCATATCAAGTCAGTACACAAAGGCATCGATGATCCAATCGACTCGCAAACTAGCAACATTGCCAAAACTGAATCGACTCAACCACTGATTACGAAACATATCATCCGAGAAGGCACATTTACCAGCAAAATAAAGGATAACCTTACTTACACTTTGGTTTTTGGCTTGGCACTAGGCAATAGACCTTATAACATGCTCAACGATATTGGTTTCCGAATGGCAATGAAAGCTGTCAATGTGGCAACAGTTCAGTTTGGGGGACTTTTCGACATCTATCACGCCATATGCAAACCATCGACTGCATCTCGTCGTTTAAAAACAATTCACGCTGAAGGAATAGAAGAACTTAAATCTACTCTGAACACATCATCGATTCTCGGAATAAGCATCACAAGTGACCATTGGAAAGGTGGAAATAAAAAGTATTTCCTAAGCTTTACTATTTCGTACTCAGACATGCAAAAGGAATACATCGTCACACGTTACCTCTGCCTCGAATTTGTCGAAAATAAGCAAAATCTCACTACCACAACTCGTACCAAGAAAATCGTTAAAGACTTCAATTTGAGCCAATTCGAACTTTCGTATACCACTGACAATGCAATGGAAGGTTCTTACGAGAAAGAACAGCATAATGCCTGCCTCGCTCACAGTTTGGCACTATTTCATCGTAAAGCATTTTACAACGCAACTACAAAATCAAAATCACAACAGAAAACGTCAATCGAAATTGTTCATAAGATTAACCGAAAGACTGAAAATATCGATGCCAAAGTAGAAGCTAAGTTTCGGAAGCAATACTCCAAATGTGTTCACCTTATTTGTCAACAAGCAAAGTTAGAACTGATGAAAATTATCAAATGTATCATGCTTGCTAAGATGCTTGTAAGTTTTTATTTTGTATAATTTATCATTTGTTCCTAATATATTTGTAATTTCAGGTAAGTTACCTGAAACATTCTGGATTAGAAGGCGGTTTGACAAGACGACTACAACAAGAATGTGACATCAGGTGGGACACAATGTTTGACATGATTAAATCCATCACCGATATCGAAGAGGAGTTGAAGAAAAAGTTTACTGAAGGACATGCTTGGGAGATCATCAACTTAATCGACTTTGAATTTACCAGACAATTTCAAAAATTCCTCAAAACGTTCAAAATGGCTCGACTTAGCCTGAGCAAACAATCTAAACCATCAATGGTGTATTAGAGGTGAACATTTCCGAAACTTCACTTTTCCTGTATCGTACATTAATAGTTTCGAATTATTTAGGAATTTTGAGCCTAATTTCACCAAAATCCGTTGAGATCTAGATGAGGCGAAATGGATTCAAAGATTTAGGATATTATATGGTAGAAAATCATAAAGTCTTATTCAAAATGACTCATAGACATGCATTTGGTTGGTAAAAGATTACTAAGGAACAAAACTTAGCTTATCTCATAGCAAATTTCTCACGTTCAAATAAGTAATTGGCATTTACACGTTTGCAGAGAAAACAACCATAATACATCTTAAGGACAGTCGCGGACACGTCCTTTACGAATTGCCCCCATAACACATTTCAATATATTATTTAGATGATCTTTGAATGGCCATAGCTCGCTTAATACTTATCCGATTTTGCAATTCTATAGCTTAAATTAAAGATAAACCGATTGGCTTTCTTGGCATTTGAAAACATTCCCAGATATAATTTTAGTTTATGAAGTAGATCATCAAATGCAAAAAAGTAGGGTATTTTTGACACTTTGATAAGATCTCACAATAAACTGAGATACAATTTTATAGATGTTTTCAAATCGCCTATTAGCAAATTTTGTTAGCTTTAATTTGAGCCCAAATTCAACAAAATCGGTTAAGTTTTGTATGAAATATGGCAAAAAACAAAATGGATCGGTCGAGTTTTGCAGGAGAAAGGAAAAACCAACTGGCATGCATTGGCCGGTAGGGGGGCAAACGCGAAAAAGTGCATCCTGGAAATTTTGATTTTTCTTGAATTCCAGTCGGAATAATGATCTAATTTTTTGTCAGATGATAGATAATGAGATACCTGATAAATAAAGATCTTAAAATAATTTGAAAATTTTTAACCAAAATTGAGCCGCGACTTGCCTTAATGCTTTTGGATATGAATTTCTTTAATAATAATAGTAAGAATAAAGGTCCAGACATTCCTTAATTATATTTTGTCAGAATATGCCCATTAGTATACCAATTCCTCAATATTTCATGAATTCGCAACTTTAGATAAATATTCAAATCTTAAATACTTAACCTACCATGGAAACCATTGGTCCTGAATATTTCGAAGTGTGAAAATAGATTGCAGTTAGTGTTTATTGGAACAAACGAATCTCAAATTGTGTTTGTATTCCACAAATGATTGGATAGTAAGTTTCCCCAAATTTGTTATGGAACTTACCCTCCAATTGGCGAGCTGGATCAAGTTGAGAGAGTTTGTCGGGATATTTCCGAATTAGACATTTAGAACTCATCCTATAGTTGGTGGGTTGAAAGGAGTATCGGTCTCAAGCATTTCCCAATTAATAAATCAACAGTTAGCTAAATCATTTATAATGTTTTTATTCGTTGAATAACTATATTTTGAGACTTAAATTATCGGCGCGCAGTGAATATTTACCAGCCAATTAGAGGATTTGATCCGCAAACTCAATTGGCGAATTTTCCATAAGTGAAATTTTGTGATAAGATCAATAACACAACCTGGGAAATTTTCCAGCTAGTCAATCATGGGATTAGATGTAATTGTAATAATTGTAAATACGCAATTTAAATGTTCCTGTCCTTGAGTTTTTGAAATATCTTTTCGGAATAAAACCCAGAAATTAAATTTTAAATTCTCTGGTTATCAAATTGTGGGGTTGGAACAGTGAACTCATTGTGTGCAATAATCAATGCCTCCAATGATCAAACAAAACGATTAATATAATATTTCGGTTAACTAAATGCAGAATAAGTTTAAATTCCCAGATTAGTGAATCTCCGAAAGCAGGCAATTGTGGTAGGCTAAACGTCATGTGTGAAGCACCTTAAACAACAAAACCTACTGTTACTCACTAAATCAAAGTTCAAAGTATTTGTAGGGGAAATTTTCTATTCTTATCGCAAATTGTTTGAACTTTAATAGAGAAAATGCATTTATTGATTTATTATTTAAATTATTTCTTCCAAATCTTTGAATCCATTTCGCCTCATCTAAATCTCAACGGATTTCGGTGAAATTAAGCTCAAAATTCCTAGGAAATTCAAAAGAATTTTTTAGTGATCCAGGAAAAACCGAATGTGAAAATGTGTCAAATAAATGTTCGCCTCTAATGGTGTATGCGCTTGCTACTTGTTACCGTCTCTACGGGGACATCGACAAATTGGATCTATTTCGACACAGCCAATCGGTCATATTGGACATATTTCAAACTGAGGTGCTCGATCGCCTGAATGACACCCACAGATGTGCTTCCATTTTCAGTCCTTTTGGCCTATTGGTTCTTCAATCTGAACGCCAGCAGTACTACACACTAGATCAAACTCAACTCGCGATTATCAACGCTTACTGCTACAAATTGAAAATAAATTAAAATCGGATAACACCGAAACAAAATCTTCAGAACCAAAACAATCACAGACTTCGAATAAAACTTCGCAAAATCTTTTGGTCCCACGTGGCTTTTCAATGTCTGATTTTATATCGAAAACTCCATCTAAACCAGTTCAAGAGGACCAATTGTCGATCGTAACCGAGTTCAGGAATTATTTGAGTCAACTTCAGGACATCGTCAACGAATTCTACCAATCAGAAGAAGAGGAAAATTTGTTTTATATTTGGAAAAGTCTTAAAATTCGATTTCCTAAATTGTACCAAGCATCGACAATTTATCTCAGTATCCAAGCAACACAAACTGTGAGTGAGCGCATCTTCAAGAGAAGCAAAATCGCTATAAATAACCTCTCAAACCAAATTGCCACTGAAACAGTAAATCGAAAACTGTTCATCTATCACAATCCAGATCTGTTTGTCTTTAAAGTACTACAAAAGCTGTCCATCAAAAGTGATAACAAATTTCACATCGATTTATCGAAAGAAGTCAAAGATCGAATGCAAAAGGAAATGGACGATTTGAAGAAATTGGAAAAAGAAGAAACAGAAGAAGTCCCTGTTGTCGATCACCCCGAATCAAGTCAAATGGTGAATTTAAACTGTGGTGATGACTACTTTGAAAATTATGACGAATTTATGGAATCTATTCAAGACTATTTAGGTATTCAACAAAATGTGGGAATTCTCGGAGAGGCAGATTTAGAAAGTCAAGACGATTGATTTATCTATTATATTATATTAACATACATTTACATTCACACTGTTCAAATTTTAATTTCTTACACAGATTAACTACCTAATAAATAATTTCATTAAAATATTGATGTTTTTCAAATATTTTTCTTGAAAATGCTCACCCGCATCACCCGGAAGCGGGTGAAACCCGCATCACCCGCATGCGGGTTGCGGGTGGCGGGTGAGCAAATGCAACACCCTACATTGTAATTCTTGATGCAACAATTGACACCCAATTTAGATGTGTTTGGTGTTGTGCGGGAACATGACAATTTCGAGCAACAACTCAACTCAAAACAAACTTAACTTGCAGTCTCATGCAGTCACCGAGGCCAACTGCGATACGAGTCCAATGTTGTGTGGAGTGCTGGTGGTAACTGCTTCTGAGGACCCCTCACTGACAAGTGGTATCATTTGTCTTGCCTTCACAGCTAGCCAGCTAACAAACAGTTGTTTCGGATAGACATGCAACAGCACTCACTGCTCGAGTGCTCAACTGTTGCATTGCTAAGTTATGTTCATTTGTTTTGAGTACAGCCCCAACCTCAAAGCGTGGTAGTAGTAAATTTTTGTTCTAGAATTTTACACACGCAAAAATCCAACGTGTAATTTCATCAAGATATTTTTATTTCTACCCGGTGAGTTGTACATTTTCCCACGAATGTCGAGTCATGTTGTCCTCATTGCTCACAGCCTCTACTGATGCCACTCGAGTGTGGTTGCGAGCTGAGATGGATCGAACAGTGGACAATGCTCCATTCAATCTTCAACAGACTCAAAACCAAATTGACCAATCAAATGGAACGAAAACAATCGGGTGAGCGTGACTGTGCACAGGTGGGAAATCGAAATCCATGTGGTTACGATCAATCAGCCAATGTCCAAATAGATCAACCTTCAACATCATCTCACTTCAACCCACAATTTGTCAATATGAACTATTCTTGCAAACAACAAAATAACTCAAATCATTATAGATTCTATTTCCAATCAGCAACTGAGGTATATAGATCAATTTATTTAATCGAATAATTTTTATTTTTTAATTCATTTTTAGCAGTCAACCCATGACGATTAAAAAGGAATTTGAACCAATGCAAATAGGTCAATCATTTTCGTATGGACCAGTTTTGAATGAACAGTCGAACCACAATTTGACAGATCAAAATTGTAATTCTAATGATGTGTAAATTGTTAATACAACCAGTGTTGATTGCATCATTACATTCTGGCAATCAAAAAGAGAATCACACTTTCTCAATCAACTCTCTCGGATCTCGATGATCGACGATGTTTAGTGCTCGTTGTTGTTTGATGGTGTGAGGCAAGCCAAAATGGACCATTCGAATGTGAGTGATTATGTTTGCTCGGTGAGTGGCAGTGTGGCCACATTGTTTGCATCGAAATGGCTTGACATGCAGATGGATGCTTTGTTCATGCCTGTTCCAAGGGCCAAATTCCACAAAAGATTTATCACAAAACCTACATTGAAATGGTCGCTCGCCAGTGTGTGCTCGTTGATGAGTTTCAAGAGCGACTTTTTGTGCAAACTGTTTGTCACACTGATCACAGTGAAAAGGACGTTCACCTGTGTGCACTCGAAGATGTCTCTGCAATTCGGATCTGAAATCAAATGATTTATGACAATGTGAACATTGCAAACGACGATTTGATTGGGCAAGGTTTGGTTGAATTGGATTAGTAGTGCATTCTGTGGCAATTGATTCCTCTCCAATTGCATTGTTTGCATGGTCTTCTTGGTCATCATTTTCACCAGAATCAGTGTCTTCATCATCATCCAAAACCTGTTTGGGTTTCGCTTTTTTCACGCTTTCATTCGCTTGATAACTTTTGCGCTTTCCACTTTTGTGATGATTCACATTCGATTGAACCAAATCTCCGGAAATTTTTGTCTGAATTCGATTACGTGTCGATGATCGCACTCCGCTGGTTGAAGGAGTCGATTGTTCGTTGTTTCGCCTTATGAAAGATCTTTCATTGACATAATTTACTTCACCATTTTGAATGTCCATTTGAGTATTGTTTCTCTCACTAATTTCAAAATCATCAAGAATCGTTTCAATGTCAGTTTCATCATCATCTCTTGCAGACACATCATTGTTTGAGTGATTGTTGTTGATCACATGATTCAAATTGCAATCTCCATTGGCACAATATTCACAATTTGGATTATTCAAATTTTCATCGCCTTCATCATCATCATCATCTACATTGTCGTTGTCACCAAATTCATCGGTTTGAATTTCTGTTTTTTGTCCTTCAGTCTGTTCATTGATGAAAATATCATTTAGTGCAGCATTGATGGTGAAATTCAATGGAATTGAAGTGATTGACGAACTTTAACAACATTCCTGCTTGATGAGTGCTTCTGTGTTAATTGGGTTGATGGGTGATAGTGAAATGTCATTTGGGGTGATCGATTTGCTGGTTTCTAATGAAGACTGGTTATTATTTTGAGTTGTAACGGAGAATTCATCTCTATTCTCTCCTCTCTCTGTATCATCCACATAAGCATCATCGTAATTATCGCCAACCAAATTGCAAATTCTCATTTCACAATTCTCATCTTTCGCAACTTCGTCATCATCAATCTCCTCTCTATTTTTGCCTTTCTTCTCTTTGTCCATTTGTTCATCATAATCGAATTCTTGTTTGAACTTTGGATCAGTGTTGATTGTGTTGGCCAGTGAGGCCTCACGTTGTAGAGTGTTTTCATGTTTCTGTCCTCTGGTCAAAGTGTCATTTGAATATTCATTTGAACACTGAGCACTCGATTGATGCGTGTTTGTTTGAGTTGGTGGTTTTGGTAATGTTTTGCCTAATGCAGTGACATGGTCACTTTGTTGAGGACCAATCATGCCCGATTGAATCATCGTCTCAATACTATTCCTGATGGAGGCAAATTGACTGTCCACGGTGGCATCGATGTAATGAGTGAACATTGACTTGAGTCCTGTCGCGTTGCATTCCAACAGAGCCAGAAGAGGATGAGTCGGGACTTGCATTTTGAGTGAAAAATTAACAAATTAAATGAAAATGAAATACACAAAAATGCATGCAGCATTCGAGTTCAGTGCGAGTGCAGTGTTCTTTGTTATGATCACACAACAAACTGATGAGCAGGAGGAGTGGAATGGTCAAATGTTACTCGAAACCACTCATTGATCACTACCACTACATTTGAACATTTGAAATAATATTCATTTGCAGTACCTATCTGTAACTTCCCTGTCCGGCAGTGTTCTCTCTGCGAGTACAATCAAACCAAAGTCACAGTTCGATTCCTCGTTCCCCAAATAGTAAAGAACAGTCATATTAAATCCAAATTTGATCAACATTCTCAAGTACGAGCAAATTGAAAGCAATGTGAGAGCATAGGTAGAAAAGGAACACTCAATGTGACCGTGCTGGTGATGGTGGTTTCCATTTGAATTCTGCCTGTACATTTTGTGCATTTAAATTGAAAAAAAACAAACTAAATGTATGATTTATTATAAATTGGAGTACAACACTTAACTTTCTGTCAGAACTTGGGAAATTCATAAATAAATCATCAAAATCATTAATATTGAAGCAATGCTCAATGCATCCATACACTTGGACAATCACAATGTCACACTTTCTCAACCAAATTGGTGAACTTTTGCAAATCATTGATTCATTCATTGATGTTGATTGTATCAAAATATAAAATAAGTCACACTTTCTCAACCAACTCCCTCGGATCTCGATCATCGATGATGTTGAGTGCTCGTTGTTGTTTGATTGTTCGAGGCAAACCAAAATGGACCACTCGAATGTGTTTGATTACATGTGCTCGTTGAGTGGCAGTGTGAGCACATTGTTTGCATCGATATGGCTTGACATGCAGATGAATGGCTTGTTCGTGCCTGTTCCGATTGCACGAATTCACAAACGACTTAGCACAATGTCGACATGCGAATGGCCGATCTCCGGAATGCATTCGGAGATGTAAATCAAGACTATATTTTGCGATAAATTGTTTGTCACACTCACGACATCGAAAACGTTTGATATTTTTGTGAATAAGCTGATGTCTTGTTAAAGTGCCAAGCTGACTAAATCCTTTGTCACACTGATCACATTGAAATGGACGTTCACCTGTGTGCACTCGAAAATGTTGCTGCAATTTGGATTTGCGATCAAATGATTTGTGACAATGTGAACATTGCAAATGGCGATTTGATTGGGCAAGGTTTGGTTGAATTGAATTAGTAGTGCATTTTGTTGTATTTTCTTCCTCCCCAATTCCTGAATCTCGTTCCTTCTGTTGAATCGTCGTTCTTTTGCATCTCTTCAAATCCTGTCCATGTTCAATCTCATCCATTTCGTGTTCATCATCACCTTCATCTCCATTCTGTTCACTTTCCTCCTCCACCTCAGTATTTTCATCATCATCTCCATCATCATCCAGTTGCTCATCTTCCGTTAATTCATGCACTTTCTTGTCAAGTTTATTCAGTAGAACTGATGGAATCGAAGGATGGTTGTGCTCAATGACTGGCTGGGCAGATTGATTGTTTTTGTTGTTTTGCTTTGTTGCATTCCTCGATGACTTGCGAACACTACGAATTTGTGGTTTACTTTTGGTAATCAAAGATAAATCATTTGCGTTATGCAAAGATTGATTCGAGTTATGGATGACTTCATCAATTGAAATTTGTCCAGTCCAGTCGACATTGATAGAAATTGTGGTTGACGAGTCTTCAAGACATTCGCGCTTGATCAGTACTGAGGTGGTGATGGGATGTGCTTGAGGAATTTGTGGGAAAGTAATTTGATCTGTTGACAAATGTCCATTTGAATTGTTATTCATTGTCGATGGTGCAATTGATGAATTCAATGGAACAGTTTGGTGATGTAATGGTGAAGGTTGTACTAATGAACTGATTTCGGTGTTCACCACCAATTTGTTGGTTAGTCTGAGGAAGAGCGAATTGACGATTCGATCCATTTGGCCTCGAAGCAATCTATTCGTCTCCTCCTTTTCTTGTTCAATCAATTGACACAACTCGGACGCAGTCGAGCGGAAGTGAGTCTGTTTGAAGGGTTGAGCAGCAGGTCGAACAGATGGCGACATGATTAATCTGAGAAGAAGCGAATCGACCATAGGATCCACGAGTCGAACCATCTCGGCCCGCAGCCACAAGCTCGTGTCCACGCTTTGTGCTGCAATCAATTTGGACAGCACGGATACACGAGGACGGTACTGAGATGGCACAGCAGATTGCAATGACATGATGACAATCGAAGTAGTGGTCAAGGCCTAATTCGCAAATCACCAATCACCAATGGTGATTCACCATGGAACAATACCAAACCTCACAAGTAGCACACTAACTCAAATTGACACTCGTGCAGCAAGCCAAATGTGATCAGTGCGGGACTCACTGCGGTTCATAACAATGCTACCTTGAGTGCCAACCAATGTGTGCACTGTGCATTGCTGCTTGAGCTCGAGTTTTTTGTTATGGTCAAAACAAACCAACGAGTGGAGAAGTAGTGGAATGGTCAAAGGTTACTCGCAAGCCACTCATCGACCACTACCACTACTACATTTGCCTTATGTTAAAAGTGCCTCTTTGCTGTACCTTCCCTCTATCAGTTGTATCAAGAACTTTCCTGTCCGGTAGTGTTTCTGAGGAGCTGTGAGTTGTGTTTGGCTTTGTGTGCTGTGCCATTTCAGTTCAGTTTGCCTCTTAGTATCTCGACTAATAGCAGTCAGCCCCCGCACTCAACACAACATTGGACTCGTCTCAGAGTTGGCCTCGGTGACTGCATGAGACTGCAAGTGAAGTTTGTTTTGAGTTGAGTTGTTGCTCTTAATTGTCATGTTCCCGTACAACACCAAACACATCTAAATTGTGTGTCAATTGTTGCATCAATTCTGCAAGTCGGCAATGTCTCTGCTGCACGATGATGCCTTCCTGGCTCACTTTGAGCTATCCAAAGCCTCAGCCAAGCAACAAGTGAACAGCATGATCGATGCAATCTATGCCAAAGTGCTGCTCGATCTCCAACTGTGGCTCAACAAGCACGAGAGCAATCATTCGGTGCATGCACTTGCACTAAATCACAATGAGCCAACAGGCGAACAGATGCAATCTATGTCGACAAATACTCAAAAAAGCATCAAATTGTCAATTGCCCTCCTTCACTGTCTCCATCACATCTTCAATCTCACTCGAATGATTCAATCAAGAGCGAAATCGATTCAGACTGTGAAGAGAATGTCACTGACCACAACTTACCTGGTGAATCATCAAATGACCATTTGACCAACACACAGGACCATCACAACAATCTGCAAAACGAAGTCTCACTGTCCAACACAATCAACACAGAATCAATGATCAAACAAGAATTCGACAATGAAGAAGAAGAATCATCTCGACCTGTGAAGAGACAAAGGATGAACACAACTCAACTGCAAAATGCAATTCATATTATGCAAAAAGTTGATTGTCAATATGGAAATGGTGGACAGACCATTGAGGTTGTTCATGGTCAAGCAATGTACACTAAATTTGAGCATTCTCAATCAACATACCCAATCAATAGCAATTTCAACTATGATGAGAATGTCTCAGTCCCCAACTTACCTGTTGAATCGCCGAGTTGTCATGATCTAATTCAGCATGAATGTAATCGAATGTGCACCGGAACAAGTACAACTGGCACAAACACTTCTCCAAATGGTCATGAACAAATATTTGATTTGTCACAGCATTTATTGACTCCATGCGTGCCTCAACAGACTCACTCAATTATTTCTCATGATGAAATTGATGATGAGGAAGAGAGTGAAAATGTAAATAACAATGAAGTTGGCAGAATGGGAAATGAAGGTGAGTTGTTGCTGAATGTTGCAAAAAGTATTCTCATTGTTGTTTCATTAGCTATCCACACTCGAGCAACCATTGGAGAATATTCTGGGGACTGCTCTGATGAAGCTATGGTGATTCCAGAGAGAATTGGCCAAGTCTCCAATTGTCTACCTCAAAATGAATTGACTCAACAACCGAATGCTCAACAAATGCATTTTGAAAATGATTTAGAGATCTCCCAGGAGATATTAGACGAAGTGAAGAGAGGTGAGATTGAACAAACTTGAATTGAATTGATGATTTGATTTGATTGCCAGAAATTGAAGAGGAAAAGGAAATGAAACGAAGGGAGAATGAACATAAGCGTGGAGATGAGAGACATGATGAAGGTGACCGAGTGGGAAGTGAACTGAGTGAGGGTGAGTTTGAAATGTTTTCTTTTCCCAAAGTATTCTCATTGTTGTGTTCATTAGCCATCGACACTCGAGCAACCATCGAACACTTTGATCATGGTCAACACAATTCAGATGAATCTATGGTGATTCAACAAGAGGAAAGGGATGCAAACAATGCAATTGGAGAGGAATCAATTGCCTCTGAATGCACAACTAATCCAATTCAACTAAACATTGCCCAATTCCAATGTCCCCATTGTCCTAAATCATTTGTCGTCAGATCTCACTTGCATTCACATCTTTCAGTGCACACAGATGAACGTCCATTTCAATGTGACATGTGCGATAAAAGTTTCAAGCATGTTTGGAATTTAACAAAACATCAACTGATTCATCAAAATATAAAACTTTTTCGGTGTCCTCAATGTGAAAAACAATTTACCCTAAAACACACACTTGACTCTCATCTCCGAACACATTCCGGAGAGCGACCATTCACATGTCGTCATTGTGATAAGTCGTTTACTACATTGTTCACTCGGAACATTCACGAACAAGCCATCCATCTGCATGTGAAGCCATATCGATGCAAACAATGTGCTCACACTGCCACTGCACGATCAACCATAATCAGACACATTCGAATAGTTCATTTTGGTTTGCCTGCAACAATCAAACAACAACGAGCACTCAACATCATCGATCATCGAGATCCGAAGGAGTTTTTTGAGAAAGTGTGACTTATTTTATATTTTGATGCAATGAATATTGATTGTATCAATGATTAACACTAGTTGACAAATCTGATCAAAAGTAAAGTGCCATATTGAAATAAATGACTTGAACAGTTGTATAGAATTTGATAAGAATGATTTACTATAATCTAACTACAATTGCCCAAACACCAACTCTTGTACATTACACAAAGAAGTGTTCAATTCTGTCAGCCAACTGTTCATGTCTGTCCAACATTTGAATTCTCTGTGCAGCATTCTCCAAATTATCTTCTAGTTCTCTATTCTGCATTAATCGATTCATCACTTTATTTATTTCTTCCAATGTAAACCTGAACGGATTCAGCCTTGCCCCATAGCCCGTTTCATCGATTCTCTGTGCATTGTCAAACTGATCCGTCAGCAGTGGCATCACAATCATCGGTTTCCCGTGTGCGAATGTCTCCGTCACTGTGTTGTTGCCTCCGTGGGTGATCACCAGGTCTACAAGAGGGAGGATTTCCGTCTGGGGCACATAACGACCACCGAACATGTTTGGCGGAAGGCCAAACTCTGCATGACGCGGTCCCTTAGACACTATGTAACGATGGGGCGTCTCGCCCAGAATTGCCACAAGTCGCTTCATCAACTGCAAATTGATCGAACCCATTGAGCCCATTGACAGGTAGATTAGTTTGCCAGATGATGATTTACTTTGACCATCATTGAAAGCATCTTTCACCAACTTTTCAATTCTGCTCACGTCATTGACATGTTCAGGAACGGTGAACACTTCCAAGTTGAACCAACCCTGACTCCGAAGGTAATCATAGTTGATCTCTTCGGGATATGCGTAAACAGTCATGGCTTGGGTTTCGGGATAGAGGAAATCCCCAGGGAAAGATTTGTATCCCATTTTCACCATCAAATCACTGTAACTCTTTGAGGTACAGAATTCTTGTCGAATTTCGTTGAATCGATCATATTCTTTGAGATTTCCATTGCTTGGATAGCCTAGAGTATTGAGAATGTTAATTTCGAACACTATCGATAGTATCGTTCATCGCTCTTACCTGAAAATGCTGGTGGAACTTTGTTTGTACCAAAAATCTGTCCCAACGGTGCAGTACTGATGCACTTGATCCAAGGAATATTTGAGTAGTAGATGGATGGCAACAGTGAAAAAGATCCATCGTAGAAAATCAAATCTGGTTTATAATGTCTCATTGCTTGGGCAACAGCACGATCCCAAATTTCCAACTCATCATAGTTTGCATCTCCATGAAAGATCGAGAGTGCAATTTTCAACTTTTCCAAGGACGAATTGTCGCTCATTAGTTTGCCATCGAGCAGTCGTTTTGAGAGTAGTTCACCAGGATTGGCCAAGTCGCTCGGTTTGGAGACTGTGTAGACACATTCTTCATAACCGAAGGCAGAAAGTTTTCCACGAAAGGCTTCTTCAATTACGAAAACAACACGATGACCACGGTCTAGTAGGGTGCGGAGGGCACCGGAACAGGCGTTCACGTGGCCCACGGCGTTCAGTGGGACAGCTAGGATCAGGAGTTTACGCATTTTTTTCGGCAAATTTGAAATCGAAATGTTAAATTAAAATTCAAAATTGATTTAGCTACATGTTCAATGATGCACTTTATATATAGAAAGCTAATGGACTATTTTTATTACATAACAGAAAGAGTCAATTCACAGACACTTCATGAACATTAAATGCGCAAACGGGGCAATGTTGACTTTTTGTAAAGTTCAACATTTGTCCGGATCTTGTTCACAAGGCGATAATTATACCTCACCTACTTACCTTACCTTACCTTAGGTACATGCAAGAGTACATAAAGTGCGTAATAACTAGATAGAGTGCACTCTTGAGTATGTGTGAAAGTGCATCACGACTCTTGAGAGTGTTCGCAAAAGTGTCTGTTTGTTTACCTTTCGTCTGCGTCAGACTTAAATTTAAAGAAGCAAATGTAAGTTTAAGTTTAAGAAAACATAGATGAAATATGAGAACAAATATGAGACCGTATGACGTTGTTCCGATAAACGTTTAGTTGGGTAAAGTTGAGGGTAAATTACCGATTGTTAATTGTTGAAACATTGTGCGACATTCAACTTAACAACTCTCGTGGCACCACTTCGAGATAGTCTTTCAGATCTGTTCCATTCAGGACTAAACTTTGATTGCTTGCTAAATGTTTGTTACGAATGTGACGAATTGCATTGGTCTGTAGTGAAGTGGTATAGATACATCTGGCCCATTTACATCGGTACGGTTTAATGCCTGAATGGATTCGTTGGTGTGTCTCAAGAAGGTATTGATTTGTGGTAACAAAGTGACAATGTTGACAGTTGAGTGGTGGTTTGTGCAATTTATTTAATTTATTTATTTGACTTATTTCATTTAAATGAATAGAGAGTTTGACTTGTGGTCAACTTGTGTAAATCATTGATACATTCAATGTTGATTGCATCAAAAACATTAAAATGCGTCACACTTTCTCAACCAACTCTCCCGGATCTCGATCATCGATGATGTTGAGTGCTCGTTGTCGTTTGATGGTTTTTGGCAAACCAAAATGGACCATTCGAATGTGTTGGATTATGGTTGATCAGTGAGTGGCAGTGTGACCACATTGTTTGCATCGATATGACTTGACATGCAGATGGATGGCTTGTTCGTGAATGTTGCGATTGTCCGATGTAGTAAACTATTTATCACAATGTCGACACGCGAATGGTCGTTCTCCGGAATGTGTTAGGAGATGAGTTTCAAGTTGTTGTTTTTGAGTGAATTGTTTTTCACACTCATGGCATCGAAAATGTTTTATATTTTGGTGTATCAGTTGGTGTTTCGCTAAATTACTTTTATCGCTGAAGCTTTTATCACACATGTCACATTGAAATGGACGTTCACCTGTGTGCACTCGAAGATGTATATTGAGATCGTATCTTGAGCGAGATAATTTTTGACAATGTGGACATTGCAAATGGGCAAGGTTTGATTGAGTTGAATTAGTAGTGCATTCAGTGGCAATTGATTCCTCTCCAATTGCATTGTTTGCATCCCTTTCCTCTTGTTGAATCACCATAGATTCATCTGAATTGTGTTGATCATCATCTCCAATGGTTGATCGAGTCTCAATAGCTAATAAAACAACAATGAGAATACTTTAATATTTCAAACTCTAACCAACTCACCCTCACTCAGTTCACTTCCCACTCGGTCACCTTCATCATGTCTCTCATCTCCACCCTTCAGTTCATTCTCCCTTCGTTTCATTTCCTCTTCCTCTTCAATTTCTGTCAATCAAATCAAATCCAATCATCAATTCAATTCAATTCACATTGTTCAATCTCACCTCTCTTCACTTCGTCCAATATCTCCTGGGGGATCTCTAAATCATCTTCAAAATGCATTAGTTGAGCATTCGGTTGTCGAGTCAATTCATTTTGAGGTAGACAGTTGGAGACTTGGCCAATTCTCTCTGGAATCAATATAGTTTCATCAGAACAGTCCCCAGAACATTCTCCATTGGTTTCTCGAGTGTCGATGGCTAATGAACACAACAATTAGAATACTTTGAGAACATGAACACAACAACTCACCGTCACTCTCCATTCGGTTACCTTCATCAGTTCGATGTCTCGTGGACTGTCTGGTCACCTCTGCTTGTGCATTGTTCGGTTGAGTTGTGTCTATTCTTGGTCTCTTAAAAGGGCGAAATAATTTTACATCCTCTTGGTCATCATCATCTTCTTCCTTCACCTCAATTTCCTCCTTAATCGCCATAATAGGTTGAGATTGACTACTAAAAATGAATTAACAATTTAGATATTATTGAATAGTAGAAATTGATAGATACAGACCTCAATTGTTGATTGGAAATAGAATCAAAAGTAATTGGTCCATTTGGCTGTTGGTTAGAATAGTTCATATTGACAATTTGATTGAAGTGAGATGAAGTTGGATTGAAAGATGATGAAGTTGAGGGTTCGGAAATGATAGTAGATGGTTGATGTATTTGGTTATTTACTGATTGATCGTGAAGACATGTAATTAGATACCACACCTGCGCACAGTCACCATCCCCAGCCGATTGTGTTCCTTCAATCCTATTGGTCAATTTGGTTGTGAGTCTGTTGAAGATTGAGTCGAGCATTGGGTCCACTGTTCGATCCATCTCAGCTCGCAACCACACACGAGTGGCATCAGTAGAGGCTGTGAGCAATGAGGACAACATGACTCGACATTCGTGGGACAATGTACAACTCATCGTGATGGAATAAACAAATCTTGATGAAATTACAAAGGGGATTTTTGCCTGTATAAAATTTTAGATGATCAAAACATTTACAGTCACCACGCTTTAAGGTTCAGGCTGTACTCAAAACAAAATAAGCTTCACTAAATTCTCATAGAGGGCGATGCAAGTGGGGAATTAGTACAACTGAAGGCAGCACAGTACTGAGTACAATACGTATGAATAACCAACGATTAACGTTAAGATCATAACCATAATGAATTACAGACAATTTGAATTATAAATTAGTAATAAATCAAATAAATTTCATTTAACTATTGAATCTAAAGTTGCAAACAGTTCCTATGGTTTATCATTATTTTGCAATTATAATTGTTCAATCAAAATCAAATGTTAATGTTGTTTTAAATTGAAAATTTAAACATTACCCAATAATTGAAGCCAATGCGTGTAGGCGTGTGCATTCGTCCTACAAATTCCACCCAGTAACAACTTTTCTAACCTCCAACCCAGTGGATAAAAGCCACTTTACTCGTACGAGGAGTTAGTCAAACTGTCGATCCAATCACACCGTGTGATTCACACGACCAAACTACTTTGAAGTGGCAAAAACTCTCGAATTGGTGTTTGATCATGCAATGTAAACCGATCTTAAGTTTCAGATACACAACTCTGTGTAATTTGAGCATTTTCAGTACAAAAAACAATTGTTTTTCCATCGAGACATGTCGCTATGTAATATACATACGTAGTTGGAGGAGCGACCGAAATCACTCACGCTGAGCGAGCGAAGCGAGCGAGGTGTGAGTGATTTCGGGAGTGACGATTCCCTGCCAGAAAAAAAAGGAATTGGTGCAATTCTTGTGGACAGAGCTCCTCCGAAACTACTGAATGGATCGGTCTGAAAATTTAACACAGTGTTCTGGTTGTGGTCTAGATGTGCTGTATAGTTTTGTGGCCATATAGGTCAAAGGTCAAAGGAGTAGTAATTTTTCAAATTTTGTATTGAAATGTGTTGGGACCGAGTGTCAACACAGTGTGTGTGTGTGTCTGTGTGGCACAGCCAAGCACACACTCTCCAGAGCGCGCTCGCTGTGCGCATTAGAGATGCGCAGTAGCACATATACCTAAATGTGAATCAGTGAGTTCGATGCGGACAATTTGAATAGAATGCAGGTTTGTCCGAGGGTTTGTTTACGTTTTCCAACATATTCGGTGCTGACCAATGGTTAGTCACTATCCGTTAGTGACCATGGTGTATTAAATGAGTCGTTCAAAGGCAAAATCGGTCAACTCCATAAATTGACTTTTCGAATTAAACGACAAAATGTAAAATAATCGTTTATAGAGTAATGTTTCGAATTATTAAACTCTTCAAAATATTTTAGCAACTAGAAATGTTAATTGTGCTTCATTTTGTCAGAATTAAGTATATAAGGTAGGAACATAATTGTTTTTCATTGTTAAGTCAATTATTACAAAACTAAATGGAGTTTACCGATTTTGCCTCTGAACTACTCAAATGTATCATATGGTACTATACGGCACAGTATATCGAGAATATAAGCAAACTGCAAAGATTTTAAATAATTAAAAGTTTTTCGCGATTAATAAGATTTTAAATAATCAGAAAACAATCATGAAAGCACTCTTTTGGTTATTTTTTCAAGGTTTTCTACTGTTGTACCATCTCGAAGATTGTTGATTGGTGGATTTGTATTTGTTAACCGAGATAAATATTTGTGATTTGTTTGAAATTGAATTTACTCCATTTTACTCTTGGATCATGTGATATGATTCATTTGTGTTTAGAAATTGATCTTTACAAATGTACAGAGTTTATAATACGGCGGTTTAAAATTTAAAAATATGACAAATTAGATTGAAATTAAGAACACGAATATATTCCCTAAACTCCCAATATAAACCAATCTCAATTAAACTCAATTTAGAGTATATTGCCATATAATTTGTTGTTGATTGAATCTTGGATGTTATTTAATAATGATAATTGCATGCATTAATATACTAAATCAGGGATGAGCTACCAATTGGTAATTGACCAGTGGCACATTGGCAATTTCCAAAACTCAAATGCCAAAAAATTGCAATTAAGATATTTTAGAATTATTCAGCGCTAAAATTGATTTTAAATTCGACATGTCAAAGGCACAGTTTCACAATCCCACAATTAGACCAAAAAAATGATTTATGAACAGTAATTTTCTGATCAATTGGCAATTGAAGATTTTGAAATTGTTCTAATTGGTAAAGATTTAGGTATCTATTTTCAAAACTAAATAACCATTTTGTGACCATAGACAGGAAAAAATTGCCCATTTTTGTTTAATATGAACTGATTTGGAACACAACTGGTCAAAGGATTAACAAATGTTTTGCATACTCTCGCTCCGACTTTTATGCCAATGGCATTACCTATTTTGATTTATGATAGCTACAAAGTTTCATAATACCAGCGGCTGGTTCAATACTAGTATGTATGTCACTTATTTAAATGAGTCTATCAAACAGACCTTCAAATAGGGGTCATAGTCCAACAATCATTGTTCAGTGAATTGGAAAAGATTTGTTTACTGGAAAAGATGATTCAACTAGTAAGTTTCGGATTTCTTCGTATTTTAGTATAATTGAAAATTGTCAATCATTAAAATTGTGGTGGCTCGGCCGGATACAAACCAAACACAACATCCGAAGCTATTGCATCGCGCGACCGTGAGAACTCGCGCTTGTTGATACATAGCATCACGTACATGCACATCACATACTGATCTGTTCTGATTCACATTCAGAGAGAACTCGACCGCCGATCATGGCGGTCGCATTAGACCACTCTCTCTCTCTCTCTCTCCGATGTATTCCAATCACATTGCCAATAAAGTCCATCTAGTCAAGTCTTGCGTTCGATCATTCTTAATCATTGGTTTAGCTTGACCATCAGTCAAGCGACCTCCACACTGGTGACCCGGCTACGAACACGTGGAAGACCTTCAAAAATTGGCACCAGTTCTACACTGGTGAACCGAACAACGAACATGTGAAATACCTTCAAAATGGGCACCGTTCTACACTGGTGACCCAAACTACCAACATTTGGAACATCATCAAATGGGCATCATTCTACACAGGTGACCCGCAATTCAATCACGCAAAAATCCATCAAATTTCACCACTTTTACACTGGTAACATGTTCCACCAACGAATGATCTTTAACAAGGCACCGACCACACTGGTGACCAACAACCATCATGCGAATCAAATATCCATTCATCTCACCGTCAACATTGGTGATCAGATGAACAAACACGAGAAAACTCATCAAAATTGTGCTACAATCCACATAGATGAGCCATTCAACTAACGCGCGACATCATATAGCCATCTTCAACACAGGTGACTCGAACAACCAAACGCGCAAGCACCAGAAGGCACCATCTACATCAAGACCATGACAACGAACACCATTTCAACTGCCAAAATCGTCATTTGCAACAATGGTGACACAACCATCGCAAATCTCAACAGAAGGTCCCAAATTCCGCAAAAATCGTGTTGACTTTCACTACGAAAATCGTAGATTCAATCATCAGTCAACAGCATTCGGTGATTCACATCATCATCATCACCAAATTGTGCAGTACAATAAACAGTGAGTGCATTACGAGACGTTTTTCAATGACTCAACATCAAAATCCACTCAAAATCAAGAGCACCACTTCCTCGCATTCGAGTACAACTTTACTCGATTCTTGAGAAGCAATCATCATTCTTCTTCAATCAATTCAGGAGAAAATCCAACACCAAACAACATATTCACCTGCAATCTTGGTGACTGCACACAAGTCAACTACCTTCTGCATCCTTCTATGTCCAACACATCTCAATTATCTCGTGCAATCCTATCAATTTCGATGTCAAAATGAACCGCTGTCGACAAATGATAAGTTAGACATCGAAATCATCTGCCAGAACACACACCATTTGGTCTCGAACCAACATCAAACTACAATCCACGCATATATATACCGAGGAATGATCGCATTTCAACAATTCTCAACATGAATTGACAACCAATGCATCGTGAAAGAATTCGCAAGCCACCACAAAATCATTAAAATCATTTCGACTTTTTTGTCTATCCAAAGAGATGATTGCCTAAACGCTATCCTGTACTCACTTTCAATTCAACGGTTTGTGAGCACATTGCACAACTGGCATTAATTTACATTTCATCATTTTAAATACATCATTGTACAGTGTACACAATGATCACAATCGAGACCAACAGAAGCCCACCAGCCATCACCAGTATTAATATTAAGATAGTAAATAAATTACAAATCAAACAAAATTGCTTCATATGTCAAATTATTTTTGACCTCATGGCTACCGTGCTCAAAGACTAATATAACATTACGATTTTCAAGTTTCATTATGATGCACCTTCTGTTACGGGCAGACCAACGCCAAAAATCCTCAAATGCATACAGCTTGGGCCATTTTGCTGAAAGATCCTCTCGGATCACGGAAGACATGTCGATAAAGGAATGCGAATACTTGTTCGGTGCGAATTGATACACAGTAGATCGATTCTTTTCAAAATCGCCAGACATGATCACTAGGTGATTATTGAGTATTCCAGTCAAAAAACATCGTCTTCAACAAATTCCATCATGAGATGTTGAGTGGACTAGAACAAGAATGTACACTTAAGCATCATATTACATGAACAGAAAACACAAAGCCGTTTGTATGCGCACGCACACACGCATTGACTTCAATTATTGGGTATATAAAGTCGACTTGGTAGAAATGAATATCTGCTTTTTGTTTGTTGGTTTCTCCTCGTACTACTTCAAATTTCAACAATCAAAATGCGTGCTCTACAAAACTCTATTCTACTGTTTCTTGTGGTTAGTCAAATTTGCTCTGTCTTCTGTAATGTAAGTTTTTTTTTCAATTGTCGCACTCTTTTTTGTGGTATATTTTTTGCAATAGTAAAATAATAGATTTCGGCAGTAGTATAATATCATTTTGCAATATAAAAATTGATTTATAAGGATAGTTAGGTTAGGTTGCATGTAGGATTGGGTTTAGGTTAGGTGCTGTGTAGAATTAGGTTAGGTAGGTTAGGTAGGTTAGGTTTTTTAGACGCAAAGTTTGATTTTATTGAGCATTAAGCAAAGCATAATACAAATGACTTTAAGGTTGGTTGTGTGACAGAAAGAGATGCACTGCGCTTGCACTTAAGTGAACACGCAGTGTTCCAAGGTTTTTACAAATGACTTTGAAATGGTTGTGAGCATGAATAATGAATGTCCGTTTGAATGACAATAATTTTGGTTGTGTGAATGATTTGACAATAATAATTGAGAGACTAGGTAGGTTTGGTAGGTTAAGTAGGTTTGGTGCTGTGTAGGATTGGCTTTAGGTTATTTAAATTAAATTTAAAATCCAAATTTATTACAATTGCAAATTCCTGTAAGAATCTTCAACACTATTGCAAAAAATTGCTAGACCTCTTTTTCTAACCTTTAATTTTCATTCTTGTTCTAGTCCACTCAACATCTCATGATGGAATTTGTTGAAGACGATGTTTTTTGACTGGAATACTCAATAATCACCTAGTGATCATGTCTGGCGATTTTGAAAAGAATCGATCTACTGTGTATCAATTCGCACCGAACAAGTATTCGCATTCCTTTATCGACATGTCTTCCGTGATCCGAGAGGATCTTTCAGCAAAATGGCCCAAGCTGTATGCGTTTGAGAACTTTTGGCGTTGGTCTGCCCGTAACAGAAGGTGCATCATAATGAAACTTGAAAATCGCAATGTTATATTAGTCTTTGAGCACGGTAGCCATGAGGTCAAAAATAATTCGACATATGAAGCAATTTTGTTTGATTTGGAAGACGGAAATGTACGAATGGAGAAATTCCGATTTCGTCATCCACTCTATCCTCAATTGCATCTGCATGTTCTCATCTCCACCAATGAACCGAACGTTATCCTGAACATGAACGGCATTGGCCATTTACAGAAGTACAAGTACAACAAAACTGACAACACTTTTCATTTGGTGAAACAGTTGCGACTGTGTATGTCAAATTGTGGAGACGAAGAATGTCGTACCATTGCACTGTACAGAATGTGGCCAAAAGATGATCGCATTTGTGCTGAAGTAGACCTACCGCATCTTCTCGCTGGCTACACCGACGGAAAGGACATTCATCTATTTGGCAACGTAAAGGTATACACTTTTGAGTACATCGAAAGTGTTGCTGTTGATTATATAACGCAAAAACTTGACGATTATATTATCAACACAATCGTACCATTTCCAGTTGAATGTCCAAACAATTTACTTACTATTTTAATATTACTACTGGTGGCTGGTTTGTTTATGTCGATTGTAATCAATTTGTACCTTTACAATAAGACCAACATTCGATACAGCCAATTCAGCGACGATAATGTTTCCAGCACTAGTTCACCAACATCACCACTAACATTGTCTTCCAAAACCAATGATCCGATTCAGTCATCAAGTATCGGTAATTACAAATCAGAAATTACCGAATTACTTGTCCGCCTGCCCGAAAATCCCAAAATTCGGAAATACAAGTCGGACATTGGCCTTCGAGACATTGAATCATCGGTGTAAACTGACAATGTAAATGTAATTTAAAGTGAAATAAATAAATAAATGTAACGTCACGAGTTCATGTATATTCGAATAAGTTTTCTCGTTTGCTCTTTTGTTTGTTTTTTACAAAATTTGAAATAAAAGATGTTCTGAGTTGTTCATCAACTGATTTTTGTTGTCATGACTCATGACTCATGACTTCTACTGTCTTCGATTATTCCACTAAAAATGAAATTTGAACCAATTTCTGTCCCGAATTCAAAAATACAAACTTGTGAACTTTGATTGCAAAAACATGAGTACATTCATGTTAAATGAGCCATTTAGCAACTGTTGGCGAGTTGTGATTGCAAACACGCAAATGTGCATTGTTCATTGATCTCTTACTAATACAAACACCAAGGACACTCGGTATATATCAACACATCTCAACTTTCACTATTGCTCAATTGATATATCACAAGACCTGTGCGTAGAAAGTCACATTCATGACTGTCCTTTGCCATATGTACCCAGTAACGTACAATGTGCAATGTGCTTTCACAATCTCAAATTTCAGTTCAGATTTGTCCAATGTTTTGCAATGGAAAGCGATTTCCTCAATGAAAATACAAGAATAGATGACAATTTTTTACTACAAAATATTATTTTTTAAGACAATAACAACAAATTAAATTTTTGATGAGTGAATATTGTGACGGTATGACACAGTGTACGTTTTTACTATTGTTGTGTCATATACGTACAAGTCTTATTGTGTAACACAATTTACTCCTACACAGACTTGTTGGCCATTGTTCTGAGCATTTTCAGGCGTCCTTTCGGTTTCGGCTGAATTAGGTATATATTCCGTGTACATTGGTGTCGCATAAGACGAAGCGTCAAATGTTTGAAAGTTTTTTGGAGAATCAGTTGGCACAGCGCTTTTTTCCTTCCTGCTTGTAATTGAAGCATCAACCTTGGCGATATAGCCTTTCCTGTCCCAAATAAAATTGACAATGTATCTGTAAAAAATACAACATTTTAATGGAATAGATTTGTTAATATTTATAAATTATTTCTGAAAGAAAATTGATTAAAAAATCAGAGATTATTTATTTTAAACAATGAAAAACACTTTGTAATATAGAAAAGCAGAGTAAGTTTCTTTAAAATCAACTTGTGCTTATTTATACAATTGTCAGACAATCTAGGCCCTTCAAACCTATCCCTCTTGACAAACTTTCTAGCTTAAAAATTTGAAATTATATTTGTATTGCTTCTAACCTTCATAAGTGAATTATTTCACTTGTTAATGATTTTTAGACTGAAAATTGCAAATGATGATTTGGTTGAATTGGATTAGTAGTGCATTCAGAGGCAATTGATTCCTCCCCAATTGCATTGTTTGCATCCATCTCCTTTTGTTGAATCACCATAGATTCATCTGAATTGTGTTGAACCAAGCATTGAACTTGCAATTCATAGTGTTCGATGGTTGCTGAAACAACAATAAGAATACTTTGTGAAATAACATTAATTTAACACAACAACTCACCCACACTCTGTTCACTTCCCATTCTGTCACTTTCTTGTCTCGTATCATCGTTCGATTGTGTTTCATCAGTTGATTGCCTTAAAGACCGTCTAGCCACCTCTGCTTGTGCATTGTTTGGTTGAGTTGTGTCCAGTCTTGGTCTCTTCACAGGTAGAGATGATTCTTCGTTCATTAGGTCATCTTCATCATATTCTTCTTCCTTCACCTCAATTTTTTCATCAACACATTCCTTGTCTTCATGTTCATTGTGTTTAATGTGAACGAGTTGATGAGGTTGAGGCTGTTGTTGCATCTCACTGTCTGTCAAGTTAATTTGATGATTGTTACATTCCTTATTATTACTCCAATTTTGATCTGCCAAATTCTGGTTCAATCGATTATACAAAATTAAATTATGCGAATATGTTTGATCTGGTGGCATTGGCTCAATAGCTAATGAACACAACAATGAGAATACTTTGCAAACATTCAAGACAAACTCACCCTCACTCTGTTCACTTCCATTTTGGTCACCTTCTTCATCATGTCTCGTATCTTCGTTCAACTGTGTTTCATCCGTTGGAAGTCTCGTGGACTGTCTGTCCACCTCTGCTTGTGCATTGTTTGGTTGAGTTGTGTCCAGTCTTGGTCTTTTCAAAGATCGAGATGATTCTTCGTCCTTTTGGTGCTCTTCATCTTCCTTCACCTCAACTCCTCCATCAATACATTCCTCACAATCACATTCTTCGTCTTCATGTTCATTGTGCTTAATGTGAGCGAGTTGTTGAGATTTGTATTGCATCTCACTGTCTGCCAAGTTAATTTGATATTCTTCACATTCCTCATTATGATTCCAATTTTGATCTGTCAAATTCAGGTTATACAAAACTGGATTATACGAAGATGTTTGACCAATTGATATTGGTTCAATTTCCTTCTTGATCGTCATGGGTTGAGATTGACAGCTGAAAGTAAATTGAAAAGATATTATTGAATAGTTGATATTGATAGACACAAACCTCAATAGTTGATTGGAAATAGAATCAAAAGTAGCTGACTGATGTATTTGTGCATCGGTTGATTGATTGTGAAGACATGTTTTTCCATGAGTTGTGAGTCTGTTGAAGATCGAGTGGAGCATTGGGTCCACGAGTCGGTCCATCTCACACTCACTGTCAGCTCGCAACCCACGAGTGTCATCCTTCGAGGTTGCCAGCAATTCAGCCAACACGGATACACTCACACATTGAGGTACAATAGATGACATGATAATAACTTAAATATAATCAATTCGCGATGAAACAATAAATGATTTGAAGGTAAACATCAAGTCTAGCGACTAAAAATCCCTGCGAACAGTCCAACAGGCATGGCATGCTAACAAGTGAGGCATATAAACAAAAGAACTCCAGTTGTAACATAACATGCAAATAGATGGCGATATCTGTCTCAATTGGCGCTATTAGCATTGGGGCCAACATATGGCATACATTTGACTAACCGGTTAAAGTATTCTATGAATGTAGTTTAATCGTGGCAAAACGTTTGGAAACATTGTTTTTTTAATTGAAAAGTATTGAGTTCGGTACATTGTCACTCAAATTATCAAACTTGCCAGGCGTGTGATGATCACGACCGTTCTATTCAGAATCTATTGATAATTCTGTTTATCGATGTAGTTCCTTACAAATTTTTGATTCAGTCTGCATATATTGTGTTTGCAAATTGTGAAATGCAAACAGTAATATTCTATATTACTAGTGGGCCCTGCGGGTGCTAAATTTGAAGCTTTGGCATGTATTTTGAAAGTAATGTTCCCAAAATTGACATTATGGGGAAAAGTCGAGTGTAAGCGAAAACAAAACATATACCTAACCACCTAACCGACCTAAACCTACTCACTAACCACACCTACCTAACCACATAACCACCTAACCACCTAACCGACCTAACTCTACTCCCTAAACACACCTACCTAACCACCTAACCGACCTAACCACCTAACCGACCTAACCACCTAACCACCTAACCACCTAACCACCTAACCACCTAACCACTTAACCACCTAACCACCTAATCATACTTAGAACGACCCAAAACACACTTTTCATATTGCGTGTGACAAAATTTTCCATTGCCATTGTTGCACTCATTGTTGGACATGTGACCCAACAATGGGGCCACAAGCTTTGATCTTTTTTATCAGAGATTTGTTCGGCAGCGATATCTAAAAAACATTTTTCGCAAAAACCAAGGTTGAACAGGACATCTAGAAGGTATTCTAAGCACTTTAGCCAAATTTGATGCAAATCGGTTGAGAAATGTAGGAGGAGTTATCCGTACAAGAATCGAAAATGTTGTACCTTAGTCTTCGCTTACGCTCGACAATGAAATATGAATACAGCATTAAACATTTTTATTCAAATTGGTATTTCAAATCATTCATACAATCGGTGATCATTGCATCGAAACGCTTTGACAATCACAAAGTGAGTCTCACCTTCTCAACCAACTCTCTCGGATCTCGTTCATCGATGATGTTGCGTGCTCGTTGTTCTTTGATTGTTTTAGGCAAACCAAAATGTCTAAATCGAATGTGTTTGATAATATTTGCACATTCAGTGGCAGTATGACCACACACTTTGCATCTAAATGGTCTCACATGCAAATGTTTGGCTTGTTCGTGCGTTTTCCGAGCGCTAGATGTAACAAACAATCTTTCACAATGGCGACATTTGAATGGTCGATCTCCGGAGTGTCTTAGAAGATGTGAGTCAAGATGGTGTTTTCGAGTAAATTGTTTTTTACATTCATTACATTGAAAACGTTTTATATTTTGGTGAATCAGTTGATGCTTTGTTAAAGTGCCTCGCTCGCAACTTCAATTTGATCGTCATCTTTGTCTTCACCATCAGAAGCACTTTCATTCTCTCCAATTGAGAAAGATAAAGAGTGAGCAGTGATTAAGTGAGTCGGTTGAAGCGGTTCGGGTGTTTGTTGCCAAAGTGGCCGTTCACCAGGAAAGTTGTAGTCAGTGACATTCTCTTCACGGTCAGAATCGATTTCGCTCTTGATTGACAAATGATTCGAGTGGGGTTGAGAATGAGACGAAGGCAGTGAAGGGGGACAGTTGACATTTTCATGTATCTGTTGAGTATTTGTTAACATAGATTGCAACTGTTCACCGTTTGGCTCATTGTGATTTAGTGCAAGTGCGTGCACCGAATGATTGCTTTCGTGCTTGTTGAGCCACAGTTCGAGATCGAGCAGCACTTTGGCATAGATTGCATCGATCATGCTGTTCACTTGTTGCTTGGCTGAGGCTTTGCACTGAGATAAGTGAGCCAGGAAGGCATCATCGTGGAGTAGAGACATTGCCGACTGAGAATTGATGCAACAATTGACACACAATTTAGATGTTTTGCACTTAGTGTTCTGAAGGAGCATTAATGCTCAGTTTGGCACATGAATAAGTAGACTTGTTATATGGGACGACAAGTGACTTACTGAGAAAGCGATTGGTTCTACCAAGCAGTCTTGCCCCAACTGAGGCCATCTAAATGAAAAACTGACCGAAAACGACTAAAGAGGCGTGCAAAGATTGGAGACATAAAGGAGATATCGATGAGAGAACAGGAGGGTTTATTTATTTATTTATAGACGTTATCACGTTGTCACTGCAGAGTGGACATCTGTTTCTCATCAAAGGCATGAACTTTGCTCAACATGTTGTCTAAATCAATGTGTGAATTTCACTGTGAAAATGATGAAGTTCATGAAAACAATTTAAGTGTTCAAAGATAAGCTTTCTAGTCAGAATTGCAGTTACCGAACTAAGGTCGCCCAGTGCAAGAAAGAGCGCTCTTGGCCTCTTTAAGACTACCACTGATCAATTGATTAGCATATCGCACTATTAACATTTCTCACGATCCAAGTAACCTGACCCGGCACAATATTGTCAAGGCCAACACATGCATGTGTGCATGCACACATGTGGCAGACTGCACTGACAGGGCCGTAGGGCATGGGAGCAAGAACATTGCCCATTGACTAGTGATGATCCGTTTATCATGTTTCGTTGGTCTGCGTACTCAAAGATCAAATTGAGATTAAACCAAAATAGATTGACAGTACTGTACACTTAGTACATAGTGTAGACAAAAATCATAAGGACCCCGAGCCAGTAGGCAGAGTTCACGGCATGTGATGAGTTTAAACTAACAAGTGTAAGTGATTTGAGCAATTGTTTGATTATCAAGCAAATTCAAATATTCAAAAGCATATTATTTGTGTATGTCATGTCGAATTTTTGTTTTATTACAAACAAACCCAAATACAGCCAGATTGACTTGTGTCAAATGATTGATTCAATCAGTAAACATTGCATCGAAAAATAAAATGCGTCACACTTTCTCAATCAACTCTCTCGGATTTCGATGATCGATGATGTTAAGTGCTCGTTGTTGTTTGATGGTTGAAGGCAAACCAAAATGGACCACTCGAATGTGAGTGATCATATGTGATTGGTGAGTAGCAGTGTGAGCACATTGTTTGCATCGATATGGCTTGACATGCAGATGGATGGTTTGTTCGTGAGTGTTCCGATTGCATATTTGAGTAAACGACTTATCACAATGTCGACATGTGAATGGTCGCTCACCGGAATGTGTTAGCAGATGAGAGTCAAGGTGGTCTTTTCGTGTAAATTGTTTTTCACATTGAGTACATCCAAAATTCTTAATATTCTGGTGGATCAGTTGGTGTTTTACTAAATTGCTTATGTCGCTAAATTGTTTGTCACACAGGTCACAGGGAAATGGACGTTCACCTGTGTGCACTCGTAGATGTCTCTGCAACATGGATTTGTAATCAAATGATTTCAGACAATGTGAACATTGCAAATGACGATTTGGTTGGGCAATTGCAAGGTTTGGTTGAGTTGGATTAGTAGTGCATTCAATGGCAATTGATTCCCCTCCAATTGCATTGTTTGCATCCATTTCCTCTTGTTGAATCCCCACAGATTCATCTGAATTGTATTGACCATTATCATAGTGTTTGACGATTGTTTGAGTGTCGAAGTCTAATGAAGTAATAGTGAGAATACTTTGCAAACATTCCAGACAAACTCACCCTCTCTTCCGATTCGGCCACATTCTTCGTCTTGTCTCGTATCTGTTAGTTGTCTCGTGGACTGTCTGACCACCTCTGCTTGTGCATTGTTTGGTTGAGTTGTGTCCATTCTTGGTCTCTTCACATGTCGAGATGACTCTTCATCCATTTGGTCATCTTCATCTTCTTTAACCTCAATCCATCCATTAGCATATTCTTTCCCATCAAATTGTTTTTGATTAATGTGGGCGAGTTGTTGAGGCGGAGGATGCATTTCAATGTTTGGATCACTGATCTCTTGCTTGATCAACATGAGTGGAGATTCAAGATGGTTGGTTGAATTGATTTGATCCTCCTTCACTTTCACCGTGTCACAATCCACCCGAGCTGTATTATCGTCAATGTCCCTCATCCCTTGTCCATCAGCACAATGCAATTCCGAGCTGTGCAAGTGATCATTCAAGTTTTCATTGTTCCATTGTTGATTGGTCAAATTCTGGTTCGATTCGTCATACAAGATTGGTTCATGCGAAGATGGTTGATCTGTTGGCATTGGCTCAATTTCCTCTTTGATCGCGATCATAGGTGGAGGTTTCCACTGGAGATTGATAGCTGAAAGGGAATTGAAAATTTGGATATTATTTGATAGTAGAGATTGATTGATACAGACCTCAATTGTTGATTGAAAACAGAATCAAAAGTAATCTCTCCATTTGGCTGTTGGTAGAAATAGTTCATATTTACGAATTGTGGGTTGAAGTGAGATGAACTTGAGGATTCGGTAATAAAAGTAGATGATGGATGTATTTTAGCATCGTTTGATATGTCGCGAAAACATACATTTTGATTCACTACCTGTGCACGGTCAGCACTATCACCCGATTGATTATGGTTTATCATGCCATTGGTCAATTTGGTTTTAAATCTGGTGAAGATTGAGTCGAGCATTGGGTCCACTGTTCGATCCATCTCAGCTCGCAACCACACACGAGTGGCATCAGTAGAGGCTGTGAGCAATGAGGACAACATGACTCGACATTCGTGGGACAATGTACAACTCATATTGAGGAATAAAAAATCCTGATTCAAAACATGGGATTTTTGCGTTTGCAAAAATCTAGATCAAAACATTTACTGCTGCCACGATTTGAGCTTTGGCTGAACTCAAAACAAGAGAATCTTCACAAAATTCTCATAGAGGGCGATGCAAGTGAGGCACTAGAACTACTTTGACTCAAGTAAGTGGCTAGAGTAAAAGGCTTTGCCCATTCCACTCCTCCTGCTCATCGGTTTGTTTTGATGAGAACAAAGAACACTACACTCGCACTGAACTCAAATGCTGCAAGTTTTTTTGTTTATTTCAATTGTTTTGTTGATTTGCACCAAAATGTCACTGCCAACTCACCCTCTGCTCACTCTGGTGGAACCCAACGCGAATTGTCTCAAGTCAATGCTCACTCATTACATCGATGCCACCGTGGACAATCAATTTGCCACTCTCAAAAACAACATTCTCAAGATGATTCAGTCTGGCCAGATTGGTCCTCATATTGATGTCACTGAATTTGGTACATTTCCAACTCAAGCAAACACAGATCAATCGAGTGCTCAGTGTTGGAATGAATATTCAAATGACACATTGACCAGAGCACAGGAACATCAAAACATACTGCAAAATTATGTCCCGCTGGCAAACACAATCAACTCTAATGATCAAATTATCAAACAAGAATTTGAAGAAATGAACGAAGATGAAGAGAAGTTTGATGATGACAATGTCACTCAAGAATGTCTCCAAGGTTCGTCATTCACTTCAATTCCATTGGATTCCACCAACAATGCTGCACTAAATGATATTTCCATTGATGAACAGATTGAAGGACAAAACACACAAATTCAAACTGACAACTTTGAAGGTGATGATTGTTATGCATATTTGAATCAAGATAATTGTGCCAATGGCGTTTGTGATTTGAATCATGAAAACAATAACAATCACTTGAACAACGAGGTGACTGCAAGAGATGAAAATGAAACGAATCTAATTGAGGCACAATTTCAAATCGATGCCAGTGCCACCAACAACCCCCAGGAGCAAAACAATCTGCAAAATGAGGTCTCACTATCCAACACAATCAAACAGGAATTCGACGATGAAGAAGAAAATGGAAAGGAGATTGATGATGACAGTGTTGCGAAATGTGAAAAAGGAATTTGTACTATGGTTCATGAAAATTTCGATAATACTTTTGAGGATAATTCAGAGAATGAAGATAATTCTTCTGATGTACCTCAACCCGCCAACTATTCTTCAATGGAAAACAACCAAACCAATGAATCGATCATCTCAAATAGTCAACAAGTTATCACTGCCATCGATGACACTACTGAAAACATTGACTTACAAGTGAATGACCAAAGTGATCATTTGCAGAATGTTCACAGAGGGAAATCAAGTGATCGGTCAGTGAATGAGTCATCGACTCCATCAACAAGTGGAGTTCGATTGTCGACTCGTAAACGAATTCAGACAAAAGTTTTCGGAAATGCTCAATTGAACGTGAATCCTTTCAAAAGTGGAAAACGAAAATGTGATCAAGCGATTAAAGGTACACAAAAAGTGAAACGCAAAGAGGTTTTGGATGATGATGAAGACACTGACGACAATGATGACCAAGAAGATCATGCAAACAATGCAATTGGAGAGGAAATTGCCACTGAATGCACTACTAATCCAATTCAACCAAATCGTCATTTGCAATGTTCATATTGTCTGAAATCATGTGTCAGTATATCCAAATTGCAGATACATCTTCGAGTGCACACAGGTGAACGTCCTTTTCAATGTGACGAATGTGGAAAACGATTCAAAGTGAGAAACAAATTAACAAGGCACCAACTGATTCACCAAAATATAAAACGTTTTCGGTGTAATCAATGTGAAAAACAATTTACACTAAAACAAAACCTTGACTCTCATCTTCTAACACATTCCGGAGAGCGGCCATATCGATGCAAACAATGTGGTCAAACTGCCACTGAACGATCAACCATAATCGCTCACATTCGAATGGTCCATTTTGGTTTGCCTAAAACAATCAAACAACAACGAGAACTCAACATCATCGATGAAAGGGATCCGAGAGAATTGGTTGAGAAAGTGTGACCTTTGTCAAAATGTTTTGATTCAATATGGGATCAATAAACATTTTATGTATTGCAAAAGTGTATTTTCTTATTAAAAATTATAAATTCCCTGCAAACTCTTTTAGCTATTTTCTTGGGTTACCTAAACTTGATACGAACCAACCGACAAACCAAAGACCTCAACAATCCCAACAAGAATGGTAAAACGATTAAATTTAATTTCTATTGCAAACAACTGCACACTCTCTCTCTCTCTCTCTCTCTCTCTCTCTCTCTCTCTCTCTCTCTCTCTCTCTCTCTCTCTCGCTCTCACTGCGCTCGGTACATATGTCGTTTGATTAATTAGAAACAAACGTGGCATGTTACTCCTGTATGGAATATCGTTTCATCTGGAAAGTAAATACGACAAAAGTTTTTGTCCAATCGAACACTACTGACACGGTAAAGTACACCTTGATTTGTTCGATTGTGTCATTGATTATTTTCTTCTGTGTTTTGTAGAATCTCAAGACCAGTCTCATTCACGTAAACCGACAAATGAAATTCTATTTGTACATTTATATGTTCTCTTTGGCCATTTACGGAAGCTGGAGCGAGGTTTGTCTGTTGCGCATTATCCCACGCATCCCACAAGCGAATTCCCATAAAGTGAGCACCGAAGTGTCTTATTATCGCAACCTATCACTTACAATGTACAACTCATCGTTAAAGTAGTGAAAAAAAACTTGATAAAACAAAACCAGAGTCAAACTTGATTTGAGATATTCACTGGTGAACAATCAGTCACACACAGCCACACCGAAACACAGGCCACTTTGCCACCAAAACAAATGAACCTAACTTGACAGTGCAACAGTCGAGCACTCGAGCAGCTGCTAGTGCACTCTACTGTGTCAGTCCGAAGCAGTGTTATGGGTCCGTCACGTACAAAAAAATACATGCCTACTTTGAGCAGCGTCTCTCCTCTCTCTTTCATTCCATGTACAAGAGCGCGCGCTGGCGCATAGCTTGCCGCTAGCTATCCGACCACGGTAACGCCACACATTTGTTGTTGTTGCCTATTTGTGCAAATAGCCAAGCGTTTATTTGAATAAATCAACGCACTTTTTATATTAAAATTTAATATCTTTATATCTTATAAATATTTTATCGCTTATTATATTTTGCTTAAAATAAATTAATGGATTTTTTAAAAATAAAAGAATAGTTTATTTAAAGTAATTTAAGATAAAAATATATAAGAGTTACAAAGAATATATAAATGTAAAAGAAAACAATGATAATAATTTAGGAACTGTAAGAAATCACACAATTGATAGTCACAGATATAAATCACGTTATAGAGTATCAAAGAATAATTGCTGTTTTTTGTTTAAACAAACTTGATCTTTTTAGCAGTCCTGTTAGAAGTACGAGTAGTAGTAGTAGTAGAATGCTGTTTAAGAGGCAATAATGATGTATTACATTGTTTAATGAAAATAACATCGCTTTGGTTGTTGTTGAAATCTAAATTCATCTGAGAGTTGAGAGAACAAATATCACTTTCATCGATGATTGGCTCACTCATTGTAATAGACCTCTTCTTTGATTTCTTCTCTGTTTTTACCTTTTTTGTCAATGAAGTAAATGCATCAGGAAGTGATGGAATATCAGGAATATTCAGCCAACTTTTAAATTCTGGGTTAACCTCAGTTACGCTTAGATGTCTACGTCTTCGGACTCTGAAGTTCGGACTCCGAGCACACGAGTTAGGAAAGACACGCGTGATAGCCCTCAGTGAGCCTCAAAGGGTCCCTCAGTAGCCACCCATGCCAGCCCATGGGGGGTTGCAATGCATTGCCACCATCTGCTATAGTATACTCTACACAAAGTTTTGCTCTTCAATAGGTTACTGTCATATATAATTGACTATGAAAACATATAACCATATAATAACTCCAAAAGGTTTATTCCATAAGTTAGTGTGCAGATAAGTTGATTCATAGGAGCAACTTTCTTTAGTAAACGTAATGTACCTATTTAACAAAACGAAACATGCCAATGCAAATAAATATGTATATTACATTCATTAGCACAGGCAAGTTCGGTGCTGATTCATAAACGTATTGAATAGGTATATTACATACAATATAACTTGAACTTGAACTGTTCGTCTGGAAAGAATGTATATTACCTATCTATTATCTATTTTTCTAATCTTCAATCAAGAAATTTAATTTTGTAAAAAACTAACAGTAATATATAAACACTTTCAGATCTGATGATTTTCTATAAAGAAATGATTGTGATTTTTGCAACTATGTAGAATTAATTTGAAAACCACTTTTATAAAGAAGTTTTTGACTTCTTTATAGAGAAATTCAATTAACAATAACTTTTTTGAGTATTTGAACAAATAGAATTATTTATACAGAAAAACATTCATTGAATTGTTCTGTTTGTGGTTAGCTAAAAATAATCGATGGGATTGTAGATTGAACAATGTTAAAATTGAAAAAATCAACTAATTGCCTGTATGTATCGCATGTTGTCGAGGGCTCAAGTAAGGCCGAGGTTTCTGCTCTGGCTTATGTTGACTTCGCGTGGCCCTTCCATTTAAACCAAATATACCATGGTAGTATGCATAACTAAAATTTGTTAGATAAGATAAAGATATATTTGTATGTCAAATAGGGGAATCAGTAACATACGGATACGGATTATTTAAATATATGAGTATTTCATTTTCTTACTAAAATAAGATTTACATATGATAAACCCTATTACCTTTTCAACACTAACATATGGCAATTAGCTATATAACTTAACATAGGATATTTACATACGCATAATGCAATGCTATTTGACCATAGGCTTGCAATAGGACTATTGCCTATTTAAACTAGTCTTAAGTGACGCCGTTGGCGTGAAGTCGGAGCGGCGGTATCGCGAATACTTTCTTTATCAGTTCAGTAATCGATGAGCCATCAGAGTGCAACAGACACAACCGTCAACTTATTCAATACACATTTATTTAAAATATCACTAATTATTTTTTATCTTTAGTGATCTTTGATCTTATATGCCAAAAACTTAACCAGATTGTTTACACCTACACCAGAATTTTTGGTAAAATTTACAGCGAGATCCATTGAACCGTATAGCCTCAATCCTGTACACAAAATCGTCTCTTCAATGGTTCAATGTTTTTGAACAGATACATTCAACAGTATGGAATTTGATCCAAGGTAGACACTATCACACCCACAATGTGTCACATTACTCCTATGTGGGTGCGTTTGTCACTGCTAATCTTCTTTGCGCACAGCGGGCGCGCTGTTCGGTGTGTGTGCTTATCTTTTTCGCACATCCACTGTTGACACTCAGTCCCAACACATTTCTATTCAAAATTTGATTATTTTTTGAAAAAATCCCTGCTTCTTTGACCTATGGCTTATGGCACAAAAGGCACATCTTCACCCCAACCAGAACATTGTGTAAAATTTTCAGACCGATCCATTGAACGGTTATAGCCGAAACCCTCTACACAAGCCTTTTCCAATTGAGTCAACGCAGAGTCGTCACTACACTTACTCGCTCGCTTCGCTCGCTCGACGTTCCGCTCCGACAACTAACCTAGGGGTATTAGCTAAAGTGAGACTAGTTTAGGGTTATTTGCACTCGCTAACATTCTGAACAGTGTTAACAGCCTATATAGGGCAAAGGTTGATTTGTTATGACAAGCCCTGATCACATTTCGCTTGCTATTTTGTGCACGAGCGTTGATTTGAGTTTGTGTGCTACTTTTGGGGTTTGCACTAAAACCACTCGTGTATTCAACGAGATTCGTGATTTAAGTTTGATTTAGATTTGATTACACCTAGACCACCTAATCTTCATCATCATGTCGTCATTTGCATCTGTTGTATCTCAATCCCGTGTGTCTGTGTTGTCCAAATTGATTTCAGCCAATGGCATGGACTCGAGGTTGTGGTTAAGGGGCGAGATTGTTCGACTCGTGGACCCAATGCTCGATGCACTCTTCCTCAGACTAATCATGTCGCCTGCATCTGCATCTGAACATCATCACAGTTCGATATCGAATAAGAATATTCTGACCGAGTTGTGTCAACTGATTGAAGGAGAGAAGAAGGAAACGAATAGATTGCTTAGAGGCCAAATGGATCGACTGGTCAATTCGCTTTTCTTCAGACTAACCAATAAATTATTGGTGAACATGGATTTGGCTGGATCGGTGAATGCTGGTGACAGTTCACAGGTGGTGAATCCTTCTGATCATGTCGAATCATCCAATACTGAATCACATCAAATAGTGCTCAAACAATCATCCTACGATCCACATTTCCACCAATCGCACCAAATTAAAGAGGAATTCAATCCAAAAATATTGACTATAGTTAAAAGAGGTGAGTTGAGCCATAAGTGAAAAAATAATAAATTGATTTGTGATTATAGAATTAGAAGATGGAGAACATGAGATGAGATTGGAGAAGATACAGGACAATACAACACAAACGAATCAATTTGTCACTTCAACTGATCATCATCACTTGTTCCACCAAATTGATTCGTCACTTGAAGATGGCCTATTTGCGAATCAACCAATTTCCGCTGATCACCAACAGAATGGACAAGTGAACAATGTCACTGACAATGACATTCAGGATTGGGACGAACCAGAGATCAAGGAGGATGGAGATGATGGACAAATGATACAAATTGAGGATGAGGAGGAGGAGGAGACTGTTGATGGAACTGATCATGAGGGAGAGGTTGAAGATGATGAGACTGAGATTGCCAGTGATAACGATGAAGAGGATGAGGACAACCAAAATGAAGAATCATATCGACTTATTGCGAGCCCACCACTAGACACAACTTCACCAGCCAATCAATCACCGATCAGGAGACAGTTGGCTAGAATTGGCAAACAAAAGCAAACTGAAAAACAACAGCCGAACGAAATGGCCAATCGGAACAGTAAAGAAGATGAGGAGGAAGAAGGTGAAGAAGTCACTTTTCAGTCAGCCAAACGACTTCGATCATCCCGATCAACCATTTCGAGTAGTATCGAACAGAACAAAATCATCCCTCAGACATCAGAGAATATTGCCACTGAATGCACTACTAATCCAATTCAACCAAATCGTCATTTGCAATGTTCACATTGTCTTAAATCATTTGATCGAAAATCCGATTTCAGGAGACATCTCCTTGTGCACACAGGTGAACGTCCTTTTCAATGTAACCTGTGTGACGAACGATTTAGCCAGGTTGGCACTTTAACAAGACACCAACTGATTCACCAAAATATGAAACATTTTCAATGTGACTATTGTGACAAGCAATTTAATCATAAAGTCACTCTTAATAATCATCTCCTAATACATTCTGGCGAGCGACCACATCAATGTGGGTTTTGTGGGAAGACATTTGCTCACTTGAGCACTCGGAACTCTCACGAACAAGCCATCCATCTGCATGTCAAGCCATATCGATGCAAGGAATGTAGTCACACTGCCACTAAACGAGTAAATGTAATCGCTCACATTCGAGTGGCCCATTTTGGTTTGCCTGCAACCATCAAACAACAACGAGCACTCAACATCATCGATGATCGAGATCCGAGAGAGTTGGTTGAGAAAGTGTGACTTTATATTTTGATGCAATTATCATTGATTGATCATTCATCAATGTTGTGTTTAATTAAATTTATTGGTTAGATCGTTTGTCAATTATCAATGTTGTCCATTAACCAACATAATCTTTACCCATAAAGTTTTTTTAAACTTTCATAAACAGTACCGAAATCGAGACTAGAAGCTAAAATGAAATGAAAAATTATTTGTAATATAAAACAAAATATTGGAACAATAAAATTAAGATTACAATTTCAAACATTCTCGAATCTATGATGCCATTGTTGAGATATCAAAATCCAGCTCGAGCGCCTTTATAGTTGGCCATCATTTTGTTGAGCTAAACATTTTAATAAACATTTTTGATATGTTATATATCCAATAAAGCTCAAATACCATGAGTAGCTGTCGATTGGTTGGTGCACAGATCTTCGAGAAGACGTACGCAAACTGTCGATTTAAATTAACACATTTTTGCGAACAATGGCCGAACACTCGCTAATGATGAACATGATGTTAGCAAAGAATTGAATCGAGAAAAACAGATTGAACGATTTCATTAAAGCTGAGCTGAATTTTGGACCAAATAGGAAGGCATGCCATGCGAAACAAATCATCACAACATAACTGAAAATATTAACAGTCAAATTAAAATCCAAAATTGATTGTACGCGTGCAATTCGCGGAGCAGAGCCAACACTTTTGCATTGATCGATTGCAAACTGAGAATTTTCCCCAAATGCAAAAAGATTTTTTTCTTCTTTTAGTTGAGTTTAGCTTTTCAACAGAGCGAATTTGGGCAATTAGCAAATTGATTTTGCTCAATATATGTTGTTGTTTAAATTTAATGTAACTGGTGACTAGATGAAAGTAAAATGCGACAAATACGAGAGCTGTAATTGAGATTTTATTTGTTATTGAAAATTTCTAAAATTTTAATGCATTTAAGTGTTAATTACGCGCTTACCATAAGTGCCATAAAATATGAAGAAGCTCAAATAGAAATAAATCCACAGATTTCTCATTGAACAGTTGTCGCCATTTGCGTGATGAAAGCCAATAAATGTGGGGTAATTCAGGCAAAACACTAGCATCATCACTGTAGAGTAGATTTGCCTCAATTTTGAGCGCTTCTTTAGAATTCCGTCAGATTTGTCCTGTTTCCAAACTAATTAGACATTTAAAAAATGTTACAAAATGTTATAATAAAAACAGAATACACTTACACTTTCTCTTATAGTAGATTGTACGCTTCTGAAGTGACTCGTTCCAGACGGCAAACATGAAATAGTCAGCGCTGACATTGGGCACTTGAGATAGATAAAGAAAGTAATGTTTGTTGCACTAGACCAGCGCCTAAAATGATGTCACTAATGCTCCAGAATATGTCCCAAATCATTCGGTGGGTGAGAAGTTCAGGAATGCCTGTTGCCGAGTAATGTCCACCATGACCAATGAATACAATGTAGAGCGATTCCACAGTGAAGTAGAGCATCACCAGAACAGGCGGTAAAAAGTGTAGATTTACTTTCAACCAAGGAAATTTGCTGCACAAGTGATAAAATGGACGGGCATTCTTCAAGTCAGCTATTTCTTCTAAATTATTGCAATCTTTTATTGGATCAAGGTCAAAATAAAATTCACTTAGATAGATAATAAATATTTTAACAAATATATAAATTTTATTGAATATGACAAAAAAGAGCAGAATCACAAATTCAATTATTGGTTGTCCATTTTGAAAAGGCGAAACGCTTGAGAAGAAAAATTGCCATTTTAACTTTCTTGATGAGCAGCTCTCTTTAACTGACAATCCAAATTAAATACAATTTTCTACTTAAATTGACTAAAATAATATATAAAGTTTTTGGAAATTTCAAACGACACACAATTTATCAATAATAAATGTGCAATTGAAAAAACTTTTAAGCTTTCAAACTTACATTTTAACTAACTTGGTAAACTCAATATCGTTAAAATTCGGAAACTGTCATTAATTAAATCATTAGACGAAGTCATCGCTTTCAATAACAAATTAATAATTGACTTCTTTATATAAAAGTTAAACTTTATTAGTTTGTCAGTAGCCTACCGATGGCTTTGAATTTAAAATCAATATATTGAGGAGAGCAAGATAGTAATATAATAATTGTTCCAATGACAATTTACAATTTATTACGACACAAATGTTTGACTTGTTCGTGCCTGTTCCGAGCGTCTGATGAAGTGAACCACTTTGCACAATGTCGACACCCAAATGGTCGCTCTCCGGAATGTACGCGCAGATGACATTCAAAATGATCTCTTCGAACAAATTGTTTGTCACACTTATGGCAACTAAAAGCTTTGATATTTTGGTGAATCATCTGATGTTTGGTTAGATTGCTTTTATCGCTAAAGCTTTTGTCACACTGGCCACACGAAAATGGTTTTACATTTCGATGAATCAGTTGGTGTCTTGTGAAACGGTATCTATTGGTAAAACGTTTGCCACATTGGCCACATTCAAATGGACCTGTGTGTATGCGAAGATGTTGTCGCCATTTAGTACGACAAACGAATGATTTTGGACAAAGTTGACATTGCAAATGACGATTTGTTTTGGGAAGGTTGAGTTGAATTGGATTAGTGGCGGATTGAGTTGCGCTTAATTCGTTGTTTACTTCGCTAGATTTATACGAATTGTTTGAACCATCATTCAATTGAATTGGTCTGCCTGTTGCATTATTGGGATTTAGTCTAAGTCCGTACACCGAATCATTGCGATCGTCCTTGTTGAGCCACTGTTCAAGCACTTTTGCATAGATTGCATCGATCATGCTGTTTACTTGTTGTTTGGCTTCCACTTTGGACTGCTCAAACTGAGCCATGAAATCATGATCGTGAAGTTGAGACATTTCGCACTGAGAATTGATGGATTTATTTATTGATGAATTTACACACAATTCAGATGTTTTGCACGTAGGGAACAGCGTGACCAATACGGCTCAAATATGAACAAATAAGGCAAACTTGTTGGATTAGGACAAGTGACTTACTGAGAGCGCGATTGGTTCACAGTGTTGCAGCAACTGAGACCTTCTACAGGAAAAACTGACCGAAATAGGAGTGCATATTTTTGTAATTATAATTGACGACATGAAGAAAAGAGAACATGTGGTATCATCTATCTATCTAAGGTTGTCACTGCCGTGAGGGGACATCTCGAAGACTTTGAGCAAAATGTTATTATTTAAATAAAATGCATGAAAAAAATAAAACTCACAAACCGAAAGGAGATTAAAGTGTTGGTTAGATAACGATAACCGTTCTGGTCATTTAACAGAATTGCATTTACCGAACAAATGTCGCTCAGTGCAAGTGCAAAGATTAAGTTCTCTTTAATTAAAGGCCTCTTGTATAAGACGACCACTGATTAATAGATTAGACATATCGCCCTGTGGTGTAAGGTAGTCACTTTACCCGACCAATGTAACTTGATAAGGCATGCCTGTGCACAAACTAGTCAGTGCAAACACAAGTGTCAGTCTGCATTGGCACTGCCAGGTCAAATTTTATCTTATCTTATTTAGCACTTCCCTTTTATCTTTCGTATTTATTGCTCACTTTTCACCTATGGAGGCATTGTGTGCCTGTGCATTGGCAGTGCCAATTTGGCACACTGTCCATTGAGCTTTCCGATTTCAGTCTAGCTGTACTGCATGTGATCATGAGAGCATGAACTTTGACCAGGCACTGGTGGCCATTACCACTGACAAGTACGACGATTTATCATGCTTCACTTGTCAATTGTGCACACAAAGATCAAATTGAGATTAAACAACAAAAATAGTATTGAATGGAATGGGCCATCCAATTAGTAGTCAAATGCATTCTGCAAATGTGTCAAATTGTTTTGCAATTGCACATTCGCAATTGTTTTATTTTAAGCAAAAACAGTTCAAATACATTGGCCACACAATTGATCAAACTTTGGGTATTTGTAATCACGTCATTTTATTGATCGTTGTTTTCCGATGTAATTCGTTGTCTACATAGTTTCTGTATTCAAATTGTAAAATGCTAATTGTAGAATGTATCATATGAATAGTGCAGAGTTAACTTTTAGTCTGAATGGTCAATTTGTGTAAATCATTGTCCACTGAATCGAAATTCACTTTGATTGTCATAAAATGAGCTTCTCCACAAACTCCCACGGATCTCGATGATCGATAATGTTGAGTTCTTGTTGCTCCTTGACTGTGTGAGGCAAACAAAAATGAACCATTCGAACGTGTTTGACAATATTTGATGATCTAGCACAGGTGAAACCACAGGTTTTGCATCGATATGGCTTCACATGCAAATGCTTGGCCTGTTCGTGCTCCTCGAGATGACTCTTTTGAGTGAACTCCTTGCCACACTCTTCACACTGAAAACGTTTCACATTTTGGTGAGTGAGCTTGTGTCGCACTAAGCCACCACTCTCGGTGAACTGTTTGCCACACTGATCACAGTGGTATAGTTTTATATTTCCATGAATTCGTTGATGTTTGGCTAAATTGCCCGCCTGACTGAAACATTTGTCACATTGGTCGCATTGAAAGGGACGTTCACCTGTGTGCACAAGGAGGTGTCGCTTCAATTTGGATTTGATGTCAAATGATTTTGGACAGTGGGGACATTTTAGGGTACATTTTATGTGACGTTTTGATTGGGTAAGGTTTGGTTGAGTTGGATTTGTAGTGGATACAGTGGCATTTGAATCTTTTCCAATTGCATTGTTTGTACGAGCACTTTGAAATGATCGAGAATGATATTGATGATCATTGACTATTGGGTTTTGAATCATTTGTCCATCAACACCTTTCTGGTCATGTTGAGGATGAGGCACTGGATGAAAGCCCCAGGAATCCTCAAGATAATCCACGAGTTTCGCCTTCAACTGTGCGAACAGTGACTCAACCAGTGGATCGAGCATTGATTCCATCTCGTGTCGTATCAATCGTTTTGCATCCTCTTTCTCATGGTTCAGAAAAGTGCTCACAAAAACACTAAAATCAGGTAAAGCCATTTTGGGTGTGTAGAGTTTTGGGTGAAAACAAGAAAACGACAAAAAATCAGGATGTTTTTGTTGAAACGGCTCAACTTGAATGCAATTGCAGACAGACAGAAACATGTAAACAAATTCTACTCACTGCACTCACTGTCAGTACACTTTCCTGTAAAGTTTACTTGCACTCCGCCACCTAGTGTTCGTGAAACTCGAAATCAACTCGATTTGTTTACATGTGAGTTTTGCTCGTTTGAGCTGCCAGTTCACTTGAATTCAAGTTGAGCTGATTCAACCCAATCATCATCATCGTAATATTGTTTTTGCCCAACTGTGCACACACACCCACAATGGCAATTCCATTCCCAATTGGTACATTTGTGAACACTTTTTTGGACCAATCGAAGGATGACGCAAGACGATTGATACGACACGAAATGGAATCAATGCTCGATCCACTGGTTGAGTCACTGTTCAAACAGTTGAAGGCGAAATTTGTGGATTATGTTGGTGATTCGTGTCCTACTGTTTGCTTTCATCAAACACATCAAATTGCACATGATGATGCAGATAATGGACAGATGATTCGAGACGATCAGCCGACAATCTCTAATGCCCATAAAAATCAATCCTTGTCCAAAGCTCCTTCAATGGATGTTAATTGTCAACTCAATTCAACCAATCATCAACCTGCACTCATTTTGATCAAACAAATCAATGATCCATCAATGAATGTTCAATTGGAGCAACATCAGAATTTAGCCAATTCATCATCATCAGCACATGAACCATCTTTGCTTTCAGAGCCAATGATTCCATCGAATCCAACTGATGAATTGCTGTCAAAGTTTGAAATGCTAAAACAACAACACCCTCACATTAAACATAACGAATTTGTTGAATATGATGATGACGATGAGGACTGTGACTGTGATGAATGTGTTTATGGAGGGATTGACTTGAAAGAAGAAGATGACAATGATGGTGTTCAACTGATTGATTCAACGGATCACGAATCGAGTCCACCTGTGAAAAAGGCAAGATTAGATTCAACTCAATCAAACAATGCACAACCAGAAGTGACTAGACATTCCACGAGGCAACCAACTGATGACGAACAAATGAACAAAGATAGACCAGACCGAGGGGGAAGTGAACAGAGTGAGGGTGGGTTATTTGAAGTTTGAAATATTAAAGTAATCTCATTGTTGTGTTCATTAGCAATCGACACTCGAGCAACCATAGAACACTATGATCAAGGTCAACCCAATTCAGATGAATCTGTGGTGATTCAACAAGAGGAAAGGGATGCAAACAATGCAATTGGAGAGGAATCAATTGCCACTGAATGCACTACTAATCCAATTCAACCAAATCGTCTTTTGCAATGTTCACATTGTCTGAAATCTTGTGTCAGCCTGTCCGCATTGTATTCACATTTCCGAGTGCACACAGGTGAACGTCCATTTCAATGTGACCAGTGTGGAAAACGATTTAGCGAGAGATTCAATTTAATAAGACACCAACTGATTCACCAAAATGTAAAACGTTTTCAGTGTCATCACTGTGAGAAACAATTCACTCAAAAATGCAATCTTGAAACTCACGAACAAGCCATCCATCTGCATGTGAAGCCATATCGATGCAAAGTGTGTGGTCACACTACCACTAAACGATCAGATGTAATCACTCACGTTCGAGTTGTCCATTTTAGTTTGCCTCGAACCATCAAAGAACAACGAGCACGCAACATCGTCGATCATCGAGATCCGAGAGAGTTGATTGAGAAAGTGTGAGGTATTTGATTTTATGATGCAATTAGCATGAATTGTATCAATGGTTTGTACAAGTTGATCAAAGTAAGACTTATGTAACCAAGTTAAATGTTATTTTAATAAATTATGCAAATCATTTTTATAACTAAGCCACCAGTTCAAGATAATCCGATGGTTTGCCCAAATGGGACAGATCATGACCTGTCTTTGAGCTCAAATGAATTCTCTTGATGTGTGCCATTGTGGTCTTTCGCGTAACACTCGAATAGTTACAGTTGGGCCACTGGCATCGATAGGGCTCAATGCCCTGATGGATTCGTTTGTGTACCTTGAATTGGGCCGAGTCCTTGGTTCGGTACTGACAATCTGACTGGGGACATTTCAAATCGGGCTTGTTCTTGTGTTGGTACTCGTAGTGATTAAACACTTTCTTGCGGTATTCACCCGTAAATGTACATTGAGGAAATGCACATTGAAATTGACCGAGTTGATGAAGTTTGGTACTGTGACTGGACAGTAGTTGATATTTGGTGAAATGTTTTGAACATTTGTGACACTGCCATTGGGTGGTGTGACTGTGGGCTTCTTTGATATGCACACGTTGGTAGTTTCTAATAAAAAACGGATTAGTCCAGAATAAATCAAGAAGAAGTTAACTCACTTGTTATCAAAAGATTGACGACAATCCTTGACCGGACATTGTAATCGACGAATAGAATGCACATTCCACATGTGATCCTTCAATTGGTCAGCCAAATTGTTGTTGTTGTGTTCGTTTTGAACAAATGTTTCGGTACAATCGGTACATTCAAGTGCAAGAGTGATCAGGGTTTGGCTGTCTTGATTGTGGTTCAATTCGTTTGGTTGTTCTGCATCTTCATTTGGTTGTTTTTCTGACTGTCTGGTTACAATTGGATTGTTTAGTCGAATTGTGGCAATTTTTGGTTTCTTCAAAGGTCGAGATTGTTCTCCATCATTTTGGTCATCATCATCAATCCATTGGACACCGTCATCATAGTCCTCATTGTTGAAAATGAGTGGAGGTTCTTGATGGTTCGTTGAATTGATTTGAGAATTAGCATCGATTGGATGAGAATTGGATTCACAATGATATTGTTGAGCATTGTTCGAGATTGCTTGTTTATCTCGAATCATCTGTCTGTAAGCTTCAAGATCATGTTCATGATGTTGAAATTCTGATTCTTGATTTAAACTCGAAGAATCAAGACCAACATAGTCCACGAATTTGTCCTTCAACTGTTTGAACAGTGACTCAACCAGTGGATCGAGCATTGATTCCATCTCGTGTCGTATCAATCGTTTTGCATCATCCTTCGATTGGTCCAAAAAAGTGTTCACAAATGTAATACCAATTGGGAATGGAATTGCCATTGTGGGCGTGTGTGCACAATTGGGTGAAAACAATATTACGATGATGATGATTGGGGTTGAGTGCAAATGCAGTGTTGAGTTAGAGTTGAGTGCACTGCACTCGCTGATTTGTTGTAAACAACAAAGTTTTACTTTTGTACACTAGATGGCGATGTATGCTTTATACTATTTTTTGTAATATCGAATGCAATGTGAAATGCAATACAAAATGGAAATGCCAATTTTAAAATTACTTGCTTATTATTTGGAACGTAATTTTAATAGAAATAAGGACCTAAAACAGGACCTTGTGCAAAGTATACAGGAAAATGAACCTAAATGTCTTGTTTTTTTTGTTGGTTTATTTTTGTCGCTTGTAAACTCGAGTGGAAGTGACACCATTAGCCGTAGACTTGACCACCACAGCATCGTCATTGAATTCACGCACAATGGTCACCTCTGGGCTGCCCTTCTGCACCTGCACCCACTTGTTGTCCTTCACAGTGATGGTTGTCTTGACCTCGGTTCCGTCCGATCGAGCCTCATCAAACTCGACACCGCTCTTGAACGTAATGGTCGAGTCCTTGAATGTGGCTATAGTGTTGAGGGTGTAGGTGCCCGCGTCCTTGTCCTCGGTGATCACATACTCGGAATTGGAGGCAGTCGCGGCCAGCCGCTTGATAGCGCCCATACCAATTTCTTTGAGAAATTCGTTGAAATTCTCACTGCTGTCTAGCTTGTAGCGGCCAACAAATTCAACCGAATACACGGGACTGGCCACAAGCACAAGGGCTACAGAAGCAAGAAAATCTGAAATTAAAAATTAGACAGAAATTAAACAACAAAAATCAAAGTGTTGAAAATCCAACTTACAGCGAGTCAATGTCATTTTAAATTCTGTTGAAGTTTAATGTTTCAAATTTTGAGTTAGAATTGCTTTGATATGATTTCGTTGCTTTCACGAACGAACGCTTTTTATATACGAGGGTAAGAAATGTGGGCAAACTAAACTTTGCCTTGATACAAAATGATTGACGGCATGACGCACTGATTTAATTTCATTTTATCATTTCTCAGAAATCTAATTAGCAACCACACTTATCAAAAACGTTGTTCAATTGACGTAAAGCAGTCGCGTGCGTTGTTTTAGTCTTTTCAAAGAAATATTTTTGTTTAGTCTTATAAGAACTAATAGTACTTGATATATCTGTTTGAAGAAACATGATTTCATAGTTACACGCATTGCATTAATGCAAAGTGGTGTTCAGTTGTGCTAATTTAATTAACATTAATTAACGTTACTCTTTTTCTGATTGATCATTTTATTTGATAATGAAATGATTCGAAAATTTAAACATTGTACCTTTTTCAAAGTTGCAAAAGGTTACTCTTTACTTCTTAATTAAATTATTACATTACTAAAATTATTCATAGCAATTTCATAAATTCATGATTCTGATGACAATTTAGATTCGCGTGATTTTTTTTTGGTTTGTGTAACGCGAATATTTAAAATGTTTATTGTTTGATTTAAGCTTTAACTGAAAGTGTATTACATTAAAAATCAGGAATTCTGAAAGTAAAAAGACAAGAAAAGAAATGAAAAGAAATGCAGTTTAAATAGAAGGTAATGCTAATTTGAAAGCTTCAAACGTTATTCTCCAATTCTGACATAATCTCGCGGGTTACGTTCGTCGACTATGTTCAGTTCTTTTTGCTCTTTAACTGTTGGAGGCAAGTCAAAATGTTTTGCCCGTACATGATAAATTGCACTTGGAAGTTGAGTACAAGTGAATTGACACTTGTCCCAAATGCACTTGAATGGCTTCTCATTGCTATGGATTCTTTGGTGTTGTACCAGATCGTACCTGTTCCTGAATGGCCTGTTACAGCCTTCAAAAGTGCATCGCCACTTTTTGACACGGTGACACTTTTCTTTGTGATTGCGAACTTCACACCGCAAAGTGGCCTCAAACGCACAAAGTAAGCACTGAAATGTGCCTGCCTGATGATAATATCTCCAATGTTGAATGAGTGAATAGTGGGATTTGCTCACTGTGTCACAGTCAGGACAGGGATGTTCGGGCTGGCCGCTATGATTGGGAAAATTAGTGAGACTCGAAACAACACTCTCAATGCACTTACTGTTGGTTGTGTCGAACATTGTCCTCGAGATGTTTGTAAGGCATTTGACCGTGAACAGTCAACAAATGTTGTCTCAACAAAAAAGCTTTCTTAAAAGTCACCTTACAACCAGGTTCGGTGCAGGTCAATTCGAGTGTGTTAACTTTGTGTTTGGATTCTGCTTTGTGGTGAATTTCATCAACAGAGTTTTGGAGTTTCACTTTTTTCACTGATTTTCGTGATGCAGTCGTGGTGCTTTTCCGTTTGCCATTTTTCACTTCATTGTTCGACTGATCATCATCACCAAACATTTTCTTTGGAATTCGTTTTCTGTTTGACGATCGTCGGCCACTGGTGGATGGAATCGATTGATGATTGTGCTCAACGACGGGTAGGCCTGATTTACTGTTTTTGCTGTTTCGCTTTGTTACCTTCTGATTACTACGAATTTGTTGCTGTTCATTACTCAACGATAAATCATTTGCGTCACCAACAGATTGATTCGAGTCAACGATGGCATCTGAGATTACCATGAGATCACCTTTTGCTAATGAACCATTTGGTTGATCATATCGGTTTAATCCACTTTGCATGTCCACTCCTGTGTGAGCATCGTTGTGTGCATTGCCATTTTCACCATTCAAACTACAAATTCCATTGACACAATCTTCACATTCTTCGAAATCAGACATAAATTCGCCTTTATCTTCAAAATCAGCCTCCTCATCATCATCGTCTTCGTATTCTTCTTTCACATCATCAATCGGATATTGTTTGTTTTGAGAATCGTTTACATCAATACCAACATTGTTCGCTTGATCATTGTCACCATCATTTGGTGCATTAAAGTCTAAATTGACTGGAATTGTGGTTGATGATGAACTGTCGTAACATTCTTGCTTGATCAGTTGAGCAGTGGCTAAAGGAGCTATTGGACAAGTGATTTGATGTGTTGACAAATGTTCATTTGAATTGTTCAGTGTCGATGGTGCAATTGATGCATTCGATGGAGCAGTTTGGTGATTTGATGTTGAAGGTTGGACTGATGCATTTAAATCGCCCAGAACAATTTCACCCGACTCAATCATGTGCACAATCGTATTCCTGAGTATGCCAAATTGATTTTCTACAGTGAAATCAATGTAATCCGTGAGTGAGCATTTGAGTCGATTCTTGCTGGCATCTACTATTGCCAGAAGAGGGTGAACTGGCACTGACATGATCGACAATCAGATGAGAGACTAATGAGAGGACCGAGGTGAAGGATCAGACTGGACACAATGTGTGTGATCGAGAGCGAGTGCCAGACAACAATAAGACTCGTTGTGGGTGTTGGTCAGCCGGCTGCAGTGTTAAGCGCAGCTGTAACAAATCGACTCAAAACAGGAAAATATCAAACTGTTGCTACCGATGGAGTTACACCGGTTAACACAGTGCAACTTTCCCTGCACTGTACTAACCATTCACATTCATTTAGGCCCTAGATTCTAGGCCATAAGGGTCCAACTAAAGGCATGATTTATTCAAGAATGTTCAATTTCATTTTATATGTCACTAGTCCAAATGAGCCATAACATGTATTTAAGTAATCATACAAATGTTGCAGAAAACAGTCAGAACGATTCAATGAAATTGATTCAAACACAAAGCAAAAAAACTATTCCATGAACTGCTGTGCTACAAGTTGGACAAATCTTCAACAAAAAAAATGATAGAAAAATCTGAATTACGGTAAAAATAAAATCAAAACTGATATCAATTAACAAACAGTTGGAATTCAATTCATTTATTGGTAAAATGATTCAATTACATAGAGTGGAAAATGGTAATAAAAATGTTCGAATGCCAAACACATAAATTTTTAATTTAAACACAATCTCTCACGCGGTTTAATCTCGTCTCAAATGTTCATGCAAGTGATGTTTGTTGACTTTGCATCGCAAGTTGTCCACAAACTCACAATCAGCGCACTTGAATTTGCCCTCTTGATGATACACTCGCCAGTGTTCAATGAGCTTTTTGCCCACAAAGTCGCATTCAGAGCAGGGATATATCTTCTGACCGCTATACAAATGATAAAAATGAAATCAAAATTAATGAGATCAATTGAATTCAATCACTTACCGATGGTTATGTCGAGAATTGACTAATTCGATATGTTTGTAAGGATCGTTTTGTTCGTGCCAAGTTGACAAATGTTGTCTCCACATTTCCATGCTAGTCAAAGTGGCCGTACAACCTGGTTCGGTACATTTCAATTCGAGTATTACAATTTTGAGTTTGACTTTTTCTCCTTGTTGAATTTCATCATCGTTCATAGGTTCAATTCCTTCATTCACGGCTTTACGTGAATCACTTTCCTGCTTGTTCAAATCACTAGTCGATTGATTATAAGCGAACAATTTCGTTTGGTTTCGTTTTCTATTGGATGATCGTAGTCCATTACTTGATGATGATTCTTGTTTGGTCAACTGTCTCGTTGACTTGCGAACATTACGAATTTGCTGTTCACTTTCATTGATCAACGATAAATCACGGGAATTTCGAGATTGATTCGAGTCATCGATCAATTCATCGTCATCTGAGATGATTATTGGATCGGGTACCAATGAAACATTCGGTTGTTCTTCTTTTTCGCCTAATCCAATTTCAGAATCATTTTCTTCTTCACTTTCATCGACATAGTCGACTACATCTTCTTCTTCCTCATCTTCTTCTTCATCCTCGTCGAACCAATCATTATCATCGAATTCATTAATCGGAAGTTGGCTAAATGAATCCTCAATCTGTTTGTGACCATTCCGCCTATGTCTGTAAATTTCCTCTCTAAAGTTGGCCACAAACTCACAGCCACTGCACTTGAATTTGCCTGCTTGATGATACTGTGTCCAGTGTGAAGTGATTGACATCCAACTTATACCAACACTGACACATTCAGTGCAGGGATAGTCCACTTTGCCGCTATTGAATGAAATCGTTAATGAAAAACAGACACAAACAGTGAACACTTACCGATGCTTGTCCTCGAGTTGTTTGTAAGGCTTCTGTCCGTGGACAGTGGACAAATGTTGCCTCCACATTTGTGTACTAGTCAAAATGATCTTACAGCCACGGACGGTGCAGTTCACTTGGAGTACAACATATTTGTGTTTATCAACTTCATTATCGCCATCATCATCGTTTCCAAATCTAATTCTTTTTGTTGCTTTACTTTTTGATTTGCTTTTCCGCTTGTTCAATTCATTAGTCGACTGATCATTATAAACGAACACTTTCGTTTGAGTTCGTTTTCTAGTGGATGATCGTAGGCCACTACTCGTTGATGGTTCTTCTTGTTCAGTCAATTGTCTGGTTGACTTGTGAACACTGAGAGTAATATTTTGCTGTCCACTTATCAACGATAAATCACGGGTATTTTTGGATGCAGATTGATTTGGGTCATCATCTGAGATGGGTATTGGATCGCGTACAATATTTGGTTGATCATCTTCTTCCCCTAATCCAACTTCAGAGTCATCTTCTTCTGACGCATCATTTTCGAGAACCAAATCATGATTTAGTTGACAAACTCCGTTGAAACAATCTTCACATTCGTGATCGCCTTCAGACATGTATTCACCTTCATCATCTTCTTCCTCGTCTTCATCATCATTTTGTTCATCATCGTCGTAATTTGCCAGTGAAGTATTTGGCTGATCTATCGCGTCTTGATTTAATCCATTTTCAGTGCCAACTCCCGCATCATTGTTTTCTGTATTAATATTTTCACCAACCAAATGATTTGGTTGGTTTAATTGACAAATTCCATTGACACAATCTTCACATTCATATTCGTCGTCCTCGTCATCGTATTCCTCTTGTTTGATCATGATTGGTTCAGTGGTGATGGGATTGACTGAGCCAATTGGTGAGGGAACGATTTGATTCTCGGATTCAAGGGATTGATGTGTTGACAAATTTGATTTGGTGTTCATAGTCGATGGTGCAATTGATGATACATTCGATGGAACAGTTTTGTTATGATTTGATAGTGAAGGTTGGACTGATGCAATGACTTTATGGGTTTGAGGGTCAATTTGATTACTTTCACTATCCGTGATATCTTCATTATTATCTTCTGCATCTGTTGAATTGGCTTGAGTGGTGTTGGTTTGTGTAGACATTCGTTGGACATCGTCCAGGACAATCTCACCCGACTCAATCATGTGCACAATTCGGTCCCTAAGTTGGCCAAATTGGCTTTCCACCGTGACATCTATGTACTTGACGAGGGCACATTTGAGGGTATTCTTGTTGGTTTCCACCAGACGAAGAAGTGCGTGATGAGTTGATGGGAGTGACATTTTGGAACACCAAAAATAAATAGAGAAACGAACAAATCCAAGCGAAATAGATCAAATTGGACAGAAATGTGAGAGCGTGCGAGAGAGGCAGCAGCCAGACACAACAACAAATCAACTCAAAACATGCAGCAGCTGTTGCTATTGCTGCCGTCCAAGTTGTACAGTGCAGCTTTCACTGGCACACTGCGCTGTACTAACAACTAACAGTTTGCTATTTTTATAAAATTGCAATAACAGTTAACAAACACACGAAAGTCACAGTTCGATTCCTCGTTCCCCAAATAGTAAAGAACAGTCATATTAAATCCAAATTTGATCAACATTCTCAAGTACAAACAAATTGAAAACTGTTTTGAATGAACAAAAACTATAAATTTCAAGTTCATTTCCTTTTCCTGTGTTATCGTTTGTTTGTACAATCAAACCAAGGTCACAGTACGATTCCTCGTTCCCCAAATAGTAAAGAACAGTCATATTAAATCAAAATTTGATCAACATTCTCAAGTACAAACAAATTGAAAACTGTTTTGAATGAACAAAAACTATAAATTTCAAGTTCATTTCATTTTCCTGTGTTATCGTTTGTTTGTACAATCAAACCAAGGTCACAGTACGATTCCTCGTTCCCCAAATAGTAAAGAACAGTCATATTAAATCAAAATTTGATCAACATTCTCAAGTACAAACAAATTGAAAACTGTTTTCATTGAAATGAAATTCATAGTTTTCGTAATACACTTTCGGGTCACATGTTTATAGATTATGTTCAGTTCTTGTTACATGAATCAACTTGCTTCTGAACAGTTCTAGACAAATTCAAATGTTGAAGGCTAACATGTTGAATTACTTGTGAACGTAGCTCAAAAGTCTGTTCACAATTGCCCGAAGGACATTTGTACGGTTTCTCCGCACTGTGACCTTGTGCATGATGTTCCAAATCGTAGTTGTTCCCAAATGCTCTGAAGCATCCCTCGTAAGTGCATTGAAACTTCTTCTTGAAGTGAACCCTTCGCTGATGAGCGATAACTTTACACTTTAAGTTGGCCACAAACGCACATAATGAGCACTTGAATTTGCCCTCTTGATGATATTGTTTCCAATGAGGAATGAGTGCATTTTTGGATTTGCACACAACATCGCATTTAGTACAGGGATATTCTGTCTGGCCACTATGAAAACAAACATTAATATTGAGACTCGAACACAGTGACAATATATCAATGACTTACTGTTGGTTGGGTCGAGCACTGTCATACAGTCGCATGTAAGCTAGCTGTCCGTGATAAGACAAATGTTCCTTCCACAATTCAAGACTTTTGAAAGTCAACTTACAGTCAGGTTCGGTGCAGTCCAGTTCGAGTGTCACAATTCTGTCGAGTGTCACTGTTTGTTCTACTTCCTCTTCTTCTTGTTCGTCTATTTGAATCACTTCAATTATGTTTTGAGGTTTCACTTTTTTCACTGCTTCACTCGATTCAGTAATGCTTTTGCGTTTGTCACTTTTCACTTGACCATTCGATTGATCATCATCACCAAACATTTTCTTTGGGATTCGTTTTCTGCCTGATGATCGCAGTCCACTGGTTGATGCAGCCAATTGATGGCTGTGCTCATTGGCGGGTTTGACAGACTGGCTGATTTCGCTGTTTTTGCTGTAGATTAGCCATCTTTTTTGGTTTTGAAATTTTTGGATTTGGAAACACGTTGCTGTTCACTTTCGTTGATCGATAACGATAAATCATTTTCGTTAACAGTAGATTGATTCAAGTGGTCAATGACATTACGAATAAGATCACTATCAAATAAAGCAATGGATGAATCTTCAATCTCATCTTCGCCTAATCCAATTTGCGTGTCCACTAGGGCAGATTCATTCTCATTTGAAACATTTTGAATGTCACGGGATGGACTGCCCAATAGTTGGCCATTGTCAAGGTTCGGTTGAATTGCTACATCAGCTCTATCCTCAACTTCTTGCTTAATTTGGTTGAGACAATCCTTACAATCACAATCATCTTTCTCTTCAAGACATTCTTGTTTGATCACTTCTGAGGTGATGATGTGATTGACTGAAGGAGTTGGTGGGAAAGTGATTTGTGGTGTTGACAAATGTCCATTTGAATTGTTATTCATAGTCGATGGTGCAATTGATACATTGGATGGGACATTTTGATGATTTGAAGGTTGGACTAAAACAGATGTTGCACTGATTTCGATGTGCTGTTGAGGATCAATCTGACAACTTTCACTATCCACGACATTATCTTCTTCTTCATCAGATGAATCCACATGAGTGGTGTTGGCTTGAGTTGATGCATTCAGGTCAATCTGCCCAGACTCAATCATCTGCACAATACTGTTCTTGAGTTGGTCAAATTGATTGTCCACCGTGAAATCAATGTAATTTTTGAGTAACAGTTTGAGTCCATTCGCTTTATCCTTAACCAGACTCAACAGAGGCTGAACTGGCAGTGACATTGCGGTGCAAAAGAGTGAACAAATGCGATGGATCAGGCTGAGCACTAATTAGGTCTAATCAAGATCAGTGGGGAGTCTAATTATTAGACACTGTCTTATAGACAGCACAAGGGCCTTGTGAGAGTGAAAGCAATATTATTTTGCTGCAATAACAAATCTACTCAAAACAGTTGACTATTGCTGCAGTCCGAGTTACACAGTGCAACTTTCACTGGCACACTGCGCTGTACTAACAACTAACAGTTACCCATATGCATTCAAACTGTCCAACAATTTAAATTATAGAATCAACTCAAATTGCGCGAGGAGAATCTCGGGGGAAGATCGGTGGGATCTTCAGCTGTGGGCTTGCCACTCACTCGTTCCCCAGTCGGCACCTTGCATTCGCCCTACGCTACGCGAAAGCAAAGAAACTTGACCTGTAATCAGGGCTCGGTCAAGTCCACCAGCAATGGTGGTTGCGTCTTGAGAATGAATGAATGAATGAATCAACCCAAAAACATTTCAAATGGTAAATTCTCTAAACCGCCCAAAATTTGTGTGTCCTAAAAGGGCTTGTATTTTTCGGAGAAGTATTTTTACTATATTGGCAATTCTTTTTAAGAACATTTGGCGCTTTCGGTTCGTTTGACTCATTCTGCGGCTGTTGAACATGACGATCGTAGTACCCTTGCAGCAGTTCACTCAGCCTCAGCTCACCACCGACAATCTCATGAACAAGATGATTCAATTTCACTCCATTCTGTTCAGCTTCTAGTCTCATAATTTGAACGAAAAGTTCAAATGAAACAATTCGTAATTGTAGAATCATTTGTCGATCATCTTCAACATTACAGGCCATGTGGAGGGCTTTGGCTTGAAAGTGCTCAAACACAATTGCGGTTCGGGCCAGAATGCGCTTCGCCACAGATACTATTCTCGGCTTGAATTGACTGTGACCGGTTGTGGTGGAATCTTTAGGAGAATTCAAATTTCCAAAATAAAATTTAAAAAAACAAAATTTATTTCAGAAAAAAATAAATACTTACAAAATAGTATGAATACCAGGATCACTAAGTTGAACTTCATTTTGGAATTAAAATAGTTAAAACAACCTGCCGTCTTCATTAATCAAGATATTGGAACATTCTGCTTGAGAGGGCACAGAATAATGCTAATATTGTTTAATTTCGGTCTCCAGATCGATCGATCATTCAGTGAATGAATTGTATCCAATTGTTCCTAAAAATAAACTTTTGTGACAATTGGATAGTAGATCAATTGGATCAATTAAATTGTTATATTTGGATTATTAATTTTGGCAAAACATTTCCACTTAATGATTTAATTGAGAGGATCGTTTGTGACGGTAAAACAAAATGTTGAAAGTTTTTGGTTAATTAGCTAAATAAATATGACCGCGTAATGATGTTTTTATTTTATTTATAACGCAATTTTGAGGAATAGTCCGGAAATTATTATCATACACTTTTTTGGGAAAGTTTCTCTTAATTGGATCATATATATCATTAGGCACGATTTATCACGTGACAAAAAAGGCAAAAATGAACGCGTTGGAAATTTTGCAAATTATCTGGATTACAACAATCAATGAGAGCTTAATTGAGTTTGGCTGTTTTAATTTTTGATTACAATAACACTCAGCGTGAGTCCAATAATGGGGCGCTTTTGGGTATAATTTGGATTTGTAGGATTCAATTCAACTCATCGGCTCTTGAGCCTCGATTCCCTTTCTTATGTTAACTCAACTCAACCTCGAGCTTCAGTCAAACACTACCCACCCTTCCAGAATTATCCAAACCACTGTCCTGGATAGGTGAGGGGGTGTTCAGGAATGGATCTCACGTAAAGGCGAACTGCGTCATACTTTGACTCATTTGGTTATTGATGTAAAGGCCTCACTGGCACCGAAGGAAGGCATTGGCGAGGCCGCGTTCAGGATGATTTGTCTCAATTTGAAGGCTTTGACCAATTTGGATGTGAAGCTTTAGCAAGAGGTAGGTCGAGATTGAGGTTAGTTTGAGTTTTTTAATCTATTTTCCAATCCCAGCAGACCAAACTCATCACCATCATCGAGAACATCTACGAACTGAAGAATCTCACAACTCGCAATCCAGTTCGGCTCGCAGGGACAACCACTCCTGTGGATTTCGTATTACGAAGTTTACAATGATCAAGTTTGGAGCTTGGATGGAACAATGGATGCCTACAAGGTTTTTTCATGTACGGCAGGAAGAACTTACACGCAAGCACACGAAGGAGACAGACTACGACAAGGTCAGTTCGAGATCTTCTTCGAGATCTACTTCACTGGCATCGGCAAGTCCACTTACTTTGCGTCCTCAATCCATGTGAGGTCCCACTCTCAAGTAACTTTGAGTCAAACCTTCGAGACAATGTTCTCTCGAAAGTGTTTTTTTAATTATGCAATAAAGATTATTTACGATCCAAAGTTTGTTTGTTTTTGCTTTCGATTCTTGGGGTTTTTTAGTTATTTCTGGGTGATTGTTGGCGGGTTCAAAACATGGTGACTTTTATTAGCAATACTAAGTGTTTTACGAAGAACGAAAGTGGAATCTTAAGTGCAATTTGAATAAACACTAACATCAGCCAATCTCCAAAGATTCCAAAGAGAGACTACGATTACGAACTATCCCACACAAATCAATCAATAAAAACACACTCGAAATCTCAATCTCAACTCAAATTTGTTTATTTATTGCTGTTGTCAGAAAATTGCTGCCTCCAGCAGAGCGCAGCATTGTGATGACAGGTGCTACTGGCGCCGCTGGAGTAACGCTAGGGCTAGATGGTCAGTTGACGATTGGTCTTGGTCAAAGGAACGTCCTTCTTCAACCTTTTTCAACAAGTTGGCAATTCCGACTCGGCATTCATCTCAGCACTATCACCGTCCCAATTGGTGATTCATCAGGGAAAAGTTGATGGCGTAGGCCTCAGCATCCAGAAGTTTCTGGTCTTCGGTCTTTGGTCTCCACTGCTCTTGGACATTGCTTCGGTAGAGATGATGCTTCTTAGGTTAGGCGGCTGTTGGCAGGTCATTGGCTGATGCTGAAATTGCAATTGCAAACGAAATCAGGACCAGTCGAGAGAGACTTAAGTCGGCGTCTAAAGTCGAGGCAAGACGAATTTGATTTGGATTGAACCGAAATTCCTGGTACATTATACCCAAACCAGTCAATTGTTGGAGGTGACTAAACTAAATTGACAGCAAAACTCAATTAGTCCATCTACAATTGTTGATCCTATTGATTTGAATTCAAATTAATCAATTTCAAATTCAAGGTTTGATTTTGGCCCTTTGGGTTATTGGCCCTATTTAATTATAAAAACCAAAAATTAATCAATCTAAGTACAAACTTTACTTATTAAAAGGTTCAAATGTGTCAAATAACATTTTTTTTCCACATTTTATACGAAATGATTGATAATTTTGCGTAAAATAGCATAAACTATTCGAAAAAGTTTTTATGAAAATGTATTGTAATTATAACTTTTTGTTACCTTTGCAAATGTGTTCAACGAAACCAGTCCAAAGTTGCCATACGTGAATCCGTAACGATTTGTGCTATGTAAATCGTAAATTTGACTAGCAAATTTGATCCGAAGCCTTGGATTGAATTGATTCAGTTTTTGTTGAGCCATTGCGCTAAGCAGCCGTCCACATGGCTTGCGTATATGCGTGCTACAGTGTGCCACTAATAAATGTAACCCAAATAGATACACACTCAGCCAAAAGACAAAAAATAGAAGAACTGCTTTACCAATGCGGGCAAAATCGTCAAACAAAATCCAAGTAGTGAATAGACAGTTCATGGGAACAAAGATTGTCAATGATACACAGAAAAGCCTTCCAGCCATTCGGTTAGTGGCAAAGAAGAATTGTAAATTCTCACTAAATGATCGATGAAAGTGAACAAAAGAAGCTTCTTTGATGTAATGTTTTGAACTAATTTTGACTAAAATTGAAAAATTTTGTCGAATTTTCAAATAAAACATGTACAACAGAGTGACCCAGATTGAGTGACTAAATGCTACCATGTGAACGTTGGAAAGCACGCCCACGCTGAAGCAAAGCATGCAAAAGTGCATCCATACAAATTGTGGTAGAAAATTTTCGCGTTCACTTTTGTAGCGAAACAACAAGATGAAACGAATCACCCACATGTACGCCACTGCAATAAAAAATTCTGATCATTTCAATTATTAGTACATTTCAAGTCAAGGTCTCTGCATCTTCACCAACAAAATTTTGATCGCTCAAGTGTTGATTGGTTTGTCCATCATCGATTGTTTGAGACAAAGTTGACGAACAATGAACTTGACATGTTGGTTTATTGGAAAGTTGTTCAAAGTTTACTTGAGCATTTGGAGATGTTGTGGGCTGAACTAAATGTTGGTTCATTTCGGACTGTTGGTTGGAATTGTCATTGCAAACAAATTGATGAGATGTTGTTGGACTTATAGAGGAAATGAAAGAAGTTGAAGTTGATGGTTGCGAAATGGGGACTTCGGATTGATGCATTTGCATTGGTTCGGGTTGATAATCGTGATTCATCAATTTTCCACTGTCATCACTTTCGTCCGATTGTCTTCGTTTAAGTGCATTTATCAATTTTGTTTCGATTCTGTGGAATATCGAATCGACCATTGGATCCACGAGTCGATCCATCTCAGCTCGCAGAGATCTCCGAGTGCCCTCCATCTCCACTGTAAGCAATTCACGCAACATGATCAAAGTGGAAGATGATCCAATTGACAAGTCCAAAGTTTGTCTAAATTGTTCAAAACAGACAAGTCGAGCCTCTTTGAAATGCGAGTCACGAATGCAGGTCGGAAGCAACTAACCCAACTTGTCATTGACAAGTTGTCAAGTGTTGTTAACAACAAAACAAAAATATTCAAGACTGACTCATAGGTTCAATGAGAATTCACCTGCACAATTCACTTTACCGATTTTGCCGTGTTGTTGGAATAGATTTAAAGTATTGAGAAAGAGTTAGGTTACTGACTTGAATCAATAAAATTCCTCAATGTTCGTGGTTGGATCACTTCAACCGTACAACTCAAACACGCAAACTTGTTCGATGGTCATATGACGCATGTTGTTCAAATTTGTACATTCCACTTACTATTTCTACATGTATGTCTTAATAAAACAGATCCAGTACACCTAAGACCTATAACTGAACGTCGATAATATTCCATGCTAAGTGAAGTGTAGTATGACAAATCAATAACAGATGAAATGTGTTTGTGTTGAGCAAACCAGACTGTTTCAAAGAAGAGAATGGACCACCTCGAGATAATCCGCGGGTTTAGCGAACAGTGCCACATTACTCCAGTTAAAGTGCGTCCTGATGTGTGCCATGGCGTTGCTCTGGGATGCACTGGAATAGTCACAGTTGGACCATTTGCATCGATATGGCTTGATGCCGAGATGGGCTCGTTGGTGTTCTTTGAGTTTGTATGGTCTTTTGGTTTTAAAGTTACAACCAGACTGTCGGCACATCAAAATGGGTTTGTGTTGATTTGTATAATGATTGTACATTTGTATTTTGTATATCCCCGTGAAAGTACACGAGGGAAACGTACACTGAAATTTGCCAAGCTGGTGATACTGGTAATTGTGCTGAGATAATATCAGATATGAGGAATAATGCTTGGCACATTTGTCACAGTTCCATTGGGTGATGCCGCTGTGAACCTGCCTGATGTGACGACCTAGAATATGACTAAAACAAACAAAGTCATTTGGAACATTAACAAACACGAAACAAACTTACTGACTGTAGAATGATTGTTTGCAATTCCTGACATAACATTGATTTGGACCAACCGAATGTTCATACTTGAGGTGAGCGTGCAGTTGGTCAACTGCTTGCTTGTGTTCGTCAGTGGCATACGGACAATTTGACTTGGTACAATTAAGACTCACAGTGATGAATTGTTTGTCTTGATTGTTCATTTGGTTCGGTTGGGCTTCCTCGAGTGGTTGACTACCCACCTCTGGTTGTACATTGATTTGTTGAGTTGGGACCAATCTTGGTCTCTTCGCAGGTTGTGGTATTTCTTGTTCACCCACTACATCTTCAATCAATCGAACACTGTCATCATCATCATCTTCAACATCTTCCTCAATCTCAATTCCATTGACCCACTCATCACATTTACAAATCCCATCATCATCAACTTCCTCTCCATTTCCATCATTCAAATTTTGATCATCATTCATGTTTTGGTGGGATTGTTCATCATCATTCTCAGTTGTGGCAGACAAATCTGTGAGATGTTGGGTTTGACCTGATGGTTCATTTAAACATCCTTCAAAGTTCACTTGAGAATTTGTGGACATTGTGGGTTCAACGAAAGGTTCTATTTCAGAATGTTGATTTGCATTTTCATTACAATGAATTGGTAGAACATTTAGTTTTGTATAAAAATAATGCGCATTCTTATGTTGTTGGTTGAGATGAGACGGAGTTGGATTGAAAGGTGAGATGCAAGAAGTTGATGGTTTGAGAATGAGAAGTACTGGTTGAGGCTTACGGACATATTGTGGTTTGATTTGGCCATCGTGATTCATCAATTGGTCACAGTCACCAACATGATCCGATTGTCTGGGTTCAAGTGCATTGGTAAATTTGGTTTCGAGTCTGTTGAAGATCGAATCGACCAATGGATCCACGAGTCGATCCATCTCAGCGCGCAACCACCTCCGAGTGTCCTCTTTCTCAGTTGCGAGAAATTCACGCAACTTGATCAAAGTGGACGATGATCCAATTGACGTGTCCATGATTTGTCAAAATAGTTAAAACACAAATTAAAACTCTTTGGCGATTCACGAATACGAGTTGAACGCAACTAACCCAATTTGCCATTGACAAGTTGTCAAGTGTTGTTAACAACAAAATAGTCTTCAATACCAACTCACTCAAAGGTTCAATGAGAATTCACCTGCACAATTCACTTAATCGATTTTACCGTGTTGTTGGGATAGAGTTTTAAAGTATTGAGAAAGAGAGTAAGTTGGCTGACTAGTGATCAATAAAATTGCTCAACTCGTAAGTGCAACTCGATCACGCAAACTTGTTTCGTGTGTGCTGGTGTTTGGTTTTTAGGTTAGCTTTTGAGATTGTTGGTGTGTTTGGTTGCCAAGAGAAATCACTTAGTAATTTGTATACACTTGTTTGTATCATTATGTTGTGTTCACAGAGACTGCAACAAAGATATGTAACAATACAACCAGTTTCAGTAAAGTGAGTTTGAATTTAAAGAAATTAATTCTCTTTTACTTTGCTGCCCTCACCATTCGAACTCACTTAAAGTCCATCATGAACAGTCCACTGTCCCACTCCGAATTTGTGAATCACTTGTTTGTGTGCAAAATGCGGACCAGACACGAAATGTACCTCAAAATGGATGAAATGGTTGACCGTGTCTATGAGCAGGCACTGGCTGACTTGCAGCATTTCTTTACATTCGATCAAAGTAGACTCACTGAAGTGGACACGAGCAGTGAACCATCTCACTTTGCATTGTCGCTTACTTCGGACACTTCCACTCCAGAAATTGTTGCTGATTATGCAGACATTACTGTCAATCCAACTTCATCTCATCTCAACCAAAAACACATTACCACCAATTTCAAATCTCAACTGCCACCCAACGGAACCATAACCTTCTATCCAGGTTCCACTCGTCGGTCTTCCATCTCGTCTCCAGTTCCACCAGTGACCATCACCAATGCTCAAATCACTATTCCTAATAACCCCACCAACAGTAAATCTCGCCAATTACCAATCAAACAATCGATTGAGAATGCAACTGCAAATGTGCCACTGGAAACAGTTCAAGCTCCTCAACCTTTATCTCTGTCTTCATCAATCGTCAATGAACGATCGAGCAATAATTTGAATGACGAAGAAGAGATTTGTGAATATGACGATTGTGTCAATGGAATTGAGATCGACCAAAAAGTTGAAGTAGATGACCATTATGATGATGATGATGAAGATGGTGATTGTGTCCAGCTAATTGATTATGAACATGAGGACGGAGAATCTTTTCGACCAGTAAAGAAACCAAAACTGGACACCACTCAACTTAACAATGGACAATCAAATGTCATCAGACAGTCAGTGATCATTTCAGCACCCGCACAAATTCATGAACCACGACCAACCGAAGTGAACAATCTCAACCCAAACGAAGGTTCTTCCCAGTCTAACCAACCAACACCACCCCACAATTCGAGTACACACGACAAGCAAATCATCACACTCAGTCTTCAATGTCCCAATTGTCCTAGAACATTTGCCAAAGACAAACTCCATCAACACATATTGGATGAACATTCGATTGGTCCATTTCGCTGTCTAGTCAAGGATTGTACGCACTCATTCTATAACAAGTGAGTTCATTAAATTATTTCCCCTAAACTAATTCATAATTTGTTTTAGGATTGCCCTCGGTGATCACATAAGGAACATTCACGAGCACAGCACCACCCAATGGCACTGTAACAAATGTCCCAAAATTTTCCCCAATTATCAAATATTGTCTGTTCACAACTCTCAATATCACCAACTCGGCCGCTTTCAGTGTGCATTCCCTCAATGTACATTCGTGGCAGAACACAGAGTAAAAGTGTACAGTCATTACAAACAAAAGCACAGATCTACACAATTTCAGTGTGAACATTGTGACTATCAAACATTCGGTTCATGTAATATGAAAAGACACACACGTTGTCATTTTGGCATCAAACCGTACCGATGTAAATGGCCCGAGTGTCAGTTTGCAGGTTCAGACTCAAATAACACTATTCGTCACATACAACGAATGCATTTTGCACCAAACTCAAGTTCGTCCTCGAATAGAGGACAAATCGGTAACCCGAAAGACTTTGTCGAGGTGTTGAGCCAATTGTTGTGAATCACAATGTTGATGTGATCAGATGTGTAAATGTATTTGAAACTATAAAACTTGTCAATTCATTGTTGAAAGCAATGAAGCACCATTTTTTATTTGAAAAAATTAAAAAGCTAACAAATATCATAGTTACAAAACATATAAATCTCAAAGTATGATTAGGTCATTCAGAAAATTTCCAGTGGTACTCTATCTAAAAAGTACAATTCTCGTATATTTTTAAAATCTTTATCTAAATGACTGTTGAAATAATTGCTAATATAGAAAAGACCACCCACATAAACGAGATTGAAGGTGATAAAAACGGCTGGAAAGAGGACACGTGACACTTTGTCGATCCAAGCAGTGTTTCGCCTAATCGTTTTTAATTTTGCTTTTAATTTGCCAACTTTGGTTCCATTAAGTTTGCCTTTCACTGGTTTTTTCTTTTTTCAATGCTTCCCTCTGCCCAGACTCGAAGAATCCAATAATGGCGAACTCAACCATAGAGAGAGAAAAACCATGAGGAAGCACCCAAAAATGTAGACGTCAATTGCCTTGATGTACGACGTTTTGGGCAGTGACTCGTTGGTGCTGATGACCATGGTGGTGATGGTGAGCACTGTCGTCACGCCCAGTCCCACTCGGGCGTAGTGATCTGCTCGATTGAGCCAGAAGGGAATCCACGAGATGAGCACACTCATAAAGGCGGGCAAATAGATCTGATTGATGTAGTAACCGAGGTTTCGCTTGAAGTGAAACGCACAGTTAAGTGCATCGTAGTGTCCTAAAACAAAAAAATGAAATATGAAATAATGAAATAAGTGAGTGAAATGAAATATTAACAAAACAGTTCATCCATACCAGCTATTATTTTGTCGCGACTCGTATCGATAGACGTTAGGGTGAATGTAGAAAGAGAGATATTTGGAATTATTGTAACCGGTAATATTCTCAAGTTCAAATGAAGTTTAACATTTTTATTGTCGTAGCTATCTGTGTTTTGTCATAGAAATACGCATTAGAATTATTACTCGATTGCAAGAATATACATATAACTACTTAAAATCAACTTGCAAATATGTTGATCAACCGGAAAGTACTCGAGATCCATTGTAAAGTTGACTGTTGAGGTGATGCTGTTCCGGTAAGAGACATGACCACTCGTATAGACGCGAATCTTTGCACTGGTCAGTGTCGAATCGGACAGCTGCAAAGTGAGTGACTTGCTGTTGAGAATGTGAGTGTCCGGCAGCCAAATGAGTGAGACAAAGTCGCGTACGAGCATAAAATGAGTCAAATTGTTTGAGTCCGAATTAAATTTCAGCCGTGGATCATCCCAATGCTGATAGACATGCATGTTGACAGCAAAATCCTGTGAGCATATTAAAAAACATGCAAACTCACAAAAAGTAGCAAATATTAACATATGACCTACATTGGTATAATCTGAAACCGAGATGATGTCAGTCACCCAAATCCTGACCTCCACTTTTAACGCCATTTCTAAGTCCACAAAACATAAACAGAAAAAAATATACAAAGTTATATGTAATTTCACTCAATTAATAACACTATATAGACACTAACCTCCCAAAAAAGGGTCTTAGGTTTTTGTTGTAGATTTTCGGGTCCGTTATTGATAGAATAAGTTTTGACGTGGTATTTATGTATGATTCAGTGGTGTTCATATTCTGCATTATTGTACTGTTGGAATTTTCTCCTGTTTGGAATCATGTCAGGAAAACATCCATCTCATTACATGTATTCATCAAATGAGTTTGTGGTTGGTTGTTTTCGTTTGTTTGTTTGGTGATTCGAAAGCATCACCATGTTTGACTGCTTTATGATTAGTCGATTACTATCACTAACGAGCATTATACTCGACTGATGACGAGTCTCGTGTTTGTATCTAACGTTGACATCTCACTTATTAGTGAAACTGTTGATTTAATAACTTTCGCCTGTTGGTGCTTCATCAGTATTAATCTATTCAGTTAATTGAATCTTTATTTTTCGATCGTTAATCTGTATCCAACAAAAGAAGATTGATCAAATTAACTTTCAATTTAATTCGAGAAATGGGTAAGGAAAGAAGAATATCACACTTTAGTGATGAAACAAAGAAATTTCAAGACTGACTCACTCAAAGGTTCCATCAATGTGAATTCTGCACATTTCACTTTATCGAGTTTGTCGTGTCGTTGGGATAGAATTTTAAAGAATAGAAAAAGAGAGTAAGTGACTCGAATCGATAATATATTGCTCAATTCGTGAATGAAACTCTCCAACTGTGCAACTCGATCACGCAAACTTGTTTTGTGTGTGCTGGCGTTTGGGTTTTAGGTTTCTAGCTTTTGAGTGGGTATCTATTGTACATGTTGGTTTGTTTGGTTACCAAGAGAAATCAATTAGTATACTGTATACACTTGTTTGTATCGGTTTGTTGTGCTCACAGTGTCAGTGACTGTAACAAACACAACCAGACTCGAAGTGAAGTTAGTTTGACTTTAGAGAAATTTATTATTCTGACTTTGTTTCTCTTGCTGTTCTCATCGTCTCCCCACTCTCAAAGACAACCATGAACAGTCCACTGTCCCACTCTGAATTTCTGAATCACTTGTTCATGTCCAAAACCATAGTCAAACACGAAATGTATCTCAATGTGGACAGTATGGTTGATCGTGTCTATGACAAGGCACTGACTGACTTGCAGCACTTCTTTACATTCGATCCATTTTCCACTGGTCAGTCGTCTCCTCCGTCTCCAGTTCCACCCTCACCAATGTCCACAGAACATGAAACTGATGAACCGGTTAATGAGGATGATCATGATGAAGCAATGGTCGTGAATACTCAAACTTCTCATCACTCAAGATTCTTGGAAAATGCTCATTCAATCGATGCTAATTCGCAAACCAATCCAACCATTCTACCAGAAACTCCTCACATGGACGAGATTGATGATTTTGATAATGTTCAATTGCAACCTCAACAGAACGATGATTCAATCAATTCATCATCATCATCTATACACGAACCATCTTTGTCTCCTCAGTCTTTGGTTCCATCGACTTCAACTGATGAATCTTTACAAAACACTGAAATGGACCAAAAACAACAAGCCCACCAAATGTTTGACAACAATCACAACTCAACTACGAGTGACGATGACGCAACTGAAGAAGATTCTACTTATGGAAACCAAATAGATGATCAAGAATCGAGTCAAATTGTGGAAAAACCAAGACTGGACACAACTCAACCAATCAATCAACAGTCACATCAGTCTAAGAAATTTTTTAAACGAATACAAACTCATGAACCATCTCAAATACTACACCACGCAACTATAACCATCTATCTACCATCCACTCGTCTGTCTTCTCTCACGTCACCAGATCTACCCCCAACCAGTTACAAATGCACCTATCACTAATCCCAATGAACCCACCAGCACAAAACCTCAAAGATTACCACGTAAACAAAAGGATTGAAACTCGAAATGAACCAATGCAAACAATTTCAATGAATGATTCAATCAATTCATCGTCATCATCATCAACACATACAACATCTTTGTTTCCTCGGTCTTTGGTTCCATCGACTTCAACTGATCAATATCTATAAAACACAGAAATAGATCAACAAGAACAACCTTATCAACTGTCTCACAACTTTCACTACACAAGTGACGATGACGCAACTGAAGAAGATTCTGCTTATGGAGACCAAATCGAAGAACAAGAATCGAGTCCATCTGTAAAGAAATCAAGACTGGAAGACAAGAAACCAACAACTGAACCAAAAAAGAAACAATCACGAGTAACCAAACAGTCAGCGAAAAATGCAAAACACAACAAAACCCATCAAACCAAACGAACCAAAGTGAACAATCACAACCCAGAAGAAGGTTTTTCCCAGTCTAACCAACCAGCACCATCTCACAATTCGAGTACACACGACAAGCAAATCATCACTCTCAGTCGTAAATGTCCAAACTGTCCGAAATCGTTTCCCAAAGACAAACTCAACGATCACATGAAGAGAGCACATTCGATTGATCAGTATCGATGTCTAGTGAAAGACTGTCGACAATCATTTGATTACAAGTTAGTGTTCACTACTATCATTATATCATGAACTAATTGATTTTCATTTTGATTTAGGTTTATTCTTAGTGAGCACATTAGTTTTGTTCACCATCACACCGCCCAATGGCACTGTGACAAATGTTCTAAGCATTTTTCCACCTATCATCTATTGTCCAATCACAATCTTCTATATCACCAGTTAGGTCAATTTCAGTGTGCATTCCCTCGCTGTTCATTCACAGCAGACTGTCACGTTAAAGTGCGCATTCATTACACACAAAAGCATAGGAAAAAATCCCAATTGCACTGTGAAAATTGTAGCTACAAAGCAGCCGATTCCTACAATCTGAAGAAACACCAACGAACCCATTCAGAAATTCACTCATAGCTTCCATGCAATGAAATTCAACTGTGCATTTGACTGTGTCGATTTTACTGTGCTGTTGAGATAGAGTTTTAAAGTAATTAGAAGGAGAGTAAGGAAGTCACTTGACTCGAATCGATAATATATTGCTCGTGGTTGCAACTCGATCACGCAAACTTGTTTGGTGTGTGTTAGCTGGCGTTTGGTGGTCACAATGTGCAAGTTGGAGTATTCTATTTGTCTCACTAGTTAGTTTTAAGGTTAGGTTTTGAACGCGATACGTTTGTTTGGTGTATTTTGTTGCTTAGGAACTTGAAACTTGTGTAATCATTTCAATTTGTGTTCTAACAAAGACACAGTCACACAACCCAACCAGACCCAGTTAAGTGAGACTGTGTTTGAGAAGATTTCTATTGCTTCGACTTTGTTCGTTTCCATTCACAATTGTCAGTTCACCATGTTCAGTCCACTGTCCCAGCCCGCATTTGCGCATCACTTTGACATGTGCAAAGCCCGAACCAAACACAAAATGTACGTCAAAATGGATGAAATGGTTGATCGTGTCTATGAGCAGGCACTGAGTGACTTGCAGCATTTCTTTGCATTCGATCAAAGATTCAGTAGATTCACTGAAGTGCACACGAGCAGTGGACCATCTCACTTTGCATTGTCGCATCACAATCAATCGGACACTTCTACTCTACTAAATCATTTGACTAACATTTCTTTCAATCCAATTTCATCTCATATAAACCAAAAACACAACGGACAAGCTCATTTCAATCCACATCAGTTTTCTCTTTTATCTCCAGTTCCACCCTCACCAGTGTCCATCTCCAATGCTCAAATCACTTTTCCTAAAGAACTCACCAACATCGAACCTCGTGCAATTCCCTCTCAACATGAGATTGGGGCAATTGCAAATGAGCCAATGGAAACAGTTGAAGCACAACATCCACCACCATCATCTCTGTCTTCATCAATCGTCAATGAACAATCAAACAACAATTTGAATAATGAAGAAATTTGTGAATGTGATGAATGTCAAAATGGAATTGATATTGACGATGAAAATGATGATGAAAATGATGATGAAAATGATGATGATGATGATAGTGTTCAGTGGATTGATGATGACCAAGAGGATGAAGAATCATCTCAATCAGTAAAGAAACCGAGGCTGAATTCATCTCAACCAAACAATGAACAATCAAATGTCACCAGACAGTCAGTAATCATTCCAACACATAATCAAACTCATGAACCACAATCAACCGAAGTGAATAATTCTAACCCAAACGAAGGTTCTTCCCAGTCATGCACTAACCAACCAACACAACCTCACAATTCGAGTACACACGACAAGCAAATCATCACACTCAGTCGTCAATGTCCCAATTGTCCGAAATCATTTCCCGAATGCAAAATACGTAAACACATGTTGGATAAACATTCGATTGGTCCATGTACCTGTCTAGTCAAGGATTGTGCTCAATCATTCCCCAACCAGTAAGTTCATCTTTATTTTCTAACAACTAATCTGATCATTTGTTTTAGGAATATTCTAGGTGATCACATCAAAAATACTCACCAGTACACCACCCAATGGCACTGTGACAAATGTTCCAAACCCTACTCTTCATATCAACTATTATCTCTTCACAACACTAGATATCACCAACTTGGTCACTTTCAGTGTGCATTCCCTCAATGTACATTCACGGCAGAACACAAAGAAAAAGTTCGCGGTCATTACAAACGAAAGCACAAACAAACACAATTTCAGTGTGAACATTGTAACTATCAAACATACCATTCAAATCATCTGAAAAGACATTCATTAAGCCATTCTGGCATCAAACCGTACAGTTGTAAATGGCCCGAGTGTCACTATGTCGCTACTCAACTACATAACACAATTTGTCACATTGAACAAATGCACTTTGCAGCAAACTCAAGTTCAACTCAGAATTTAGCACATCTCAGTCACCCGAAAGACTTTGTCGAGGTATTGAACGATTTGATGTGATCAACGCGTTCAGTACTGCAGTAAACTCATGTAAACTTACACATTTAAACGTTTATTCTACTCACTATCATTGTCTATTATTCTTAATTTTACCTCAATTGTTAGCCGATCAAATTTGACTGTATCAATTTTGCTCTGCTGTTGGGATAGAGTTTTAAGCATTAAGAAATAAAGAAGGAAAGAATGAAAGTCACTTGACTCGAATCAATAATAAATTGCTCAATTCGTGGTTGCAACTCTCCTACTTTGCAACTCGATCACGCAAACTTGTTTGGTGTGTGCTGGCATTTGGTGGTCACATGACGCACATTGTGCTAGTTGGTGTGCATTCTATTTGTTTCACTATCTATCGTTTTTCGGTTAACATTTGAACGCTATTCGTTTGTTGGTGCATTTGGTTGCTTAGGAACTTGTAATTGAGCAATCATATCAAATTGTGAGTCGATTTGTCATGTTTACATTGTGCTCTAACAAAGACACAGTCACAAGCCAACCAGATCCAGTTAAGTGAGGTTGCACTTGAGAACTTTTGCTTCCACTTTGTTCGTTTCTGCTCTCACCTTGGTCAACTCCGTCCATCATGAGCAGTCCACAGTCCAATCGCGCATTTGTGCATCAATTTGATAATTGTAAAAGTAGAATCAAACACGAAATGCATCTCAAAGTGAACAACATGGTTGATGGTGCCTACGACCAGACACTGCATCATTTCTTCCCATTCGATCAAAGTAGACTCACTGCACCGAGAGTGCACACGAGCAGTGGACCATCTCACTTTGCATCATCACATCAAAATCATTTGGACACTTTCATTACACAAAATGTTACTCATTTGACTAACATTTCTTACAATTCAACTTTATCTCATCTTTATCATCAACACAACGGTCCAATTCGCTTTGATGCACGTTCCACTCATCAGTCTTCCTCTATATCTTTAGTTTCGCCCCCTTCAATGTCCATCATCAATACTCAAATATCTTTGCTCAAAGAAGTCAACAACGACGAAACTTGCCCAATTCCCATCCAACATGAAACTGAAGCAACTGCACATGAACCAATGGAAACAGTTCAAGCACAACATCCACCACCATCATCATCTCTGTCTTCATCAATCGTCAATGAACAATCGAACAACAATTTGAATGATGAAGAAATTTGTGAATGTGATGAATGTCAAAATGGAATTGAGATTGACCAAGAAGAAGAAGAAGATGATGATGATGATGACAGTGTCCAATGGATTGATGATGACCAAGAAGATGAAGTATCATCTTTACCTGTGAAGAAACAACAACAAGACACAGCTCAGCCAAACAATGAACAATCAAATGAAACCAGACAGTCAGTGATCATTTCAGCATCTAATCAAACTCATGAACCACAAGTGAATAATCACAACCCAAAAGAAGGTTCTTCCCTGTCTGTAAATTGAAATTAGTAATAATAACTGTGTATATTCAAACTAACACAAAATTGATTTGCACTACCGTAGTATCTCGAAAATAACTTTCGAGATATACTTTTTGCAAATTTCAAAAGCATTTATAAATTCTCATAAAAACGTGCTATTAAATGCAATTGATGCATATGATGCAATTTCTATTCGTGCAAACCATAATAATTCTTATAACTTAAATTTATAAGTTACAAAATCAATCTGTAAGTTTACTAAATGTTATTCTGAAACCTTAAGCTTAAACTTATGTTTCGATAATTTGTATTTGTATGAGAGATATAGTTTAGTTTTATTAATTAAATATAATCTAATGAGAATTTGCAATATTTGCAATTTAACGAGCAAATAGTAAATTAGTTTGCTCAATTTAGATAATTTCATTCAATGTATCCAATGTATTAAATGTAGTTATATAATTTTTAAAATTATAGTCAATATATTGACTTTGCATTTTATTTGACAAAATTATAAAAACAACCTTTTTCTTACATAAAACAATTAGAGCAATATTCAACGAATCGCCACAATACTGAACCAAACAACAACAAACTAAGTTTCCCAATTTAACCATCATTTCAACCAATCTTTGCTTATCGCCTCATTTTCTTTTCTTCGCCATTCTTTTCGAATTGATTTCCATTTCCAGTTGAAATGATTATATCTGCAAACAGCGGGAAAAATTTACTCATCACGGGTTGTGCCATCTGGATCGTAATTGTTTGCTCCACGGAGACGAGGTGATGGTGAGCGATCACGGTAGCGATCTCGAGAGCGTGGGCGATAGTTGTTGCGGATGCGTCCCCAGTTCGGGGACGGTCTTCGAAGGGGTAACGGTCTCTGGAACGGGTACGTTGTTCAAGAGATTTGCTTGGTTTCTCGGAAGATTTGCTTGATTGTTCAAATTTTTGTTTTGACTGCATCAACCTTGAGACTTGTTTGACTGGCGGATGCTTGATTCATTTCGTGAATGTTGTCGGCTGCATTCAAGATTTCGTCACATTGAACGAATGCATTTTTGCAGCATACTCAAGTTCGTCCTCGAATGGAGCACAACTCGGAAACCCGAAAGACAATGTCGAGGTGTTGACCGATTTGTTGTGATCACTCTGCTCACACTATCATTGTCAATTGTCCTTAATAGTTCACCTCAATAGTTTTCGTTACAAATTTTGTAGACACGTTTCTTTGTACGCTTTTTAAGACGGGCATCAGCATCAGCATCCGTCTCATCAATTTGACTTATTGATGGGTCTATTTTTGTAGTGAGGAACAAATAATAGGGTAACAGGCAGAGAGTGACAACCTAAAAAAGAAATACAAGAAAAAAGGTTAGCGCGAGCAGATGTACATGTAACACTAGAATAGCTTACTATCTGAGTAGACTGTTGGTGATCAAGTTTACTAGACATGTGTATACGAGAACGTAGCAGAAGAGACAGTGGTACTGACAATTGTGAGACAATGGCTGGTGATGTCTTCATATAGTGGAAGAAGGGTGCGATTTGTTTACGGGAATAACCGTCACTAGAGGCAGTCGTAGTGACGAGGCATAGACTAGTGCGAGTTCACAGATGTCCACATGTCCAAAATTTCCAATATCAAGTTCATATTCATCACCAATGAATCATCATTGACAACGCTATGCAAACGTTTTCATTTGCTTTCACATAAATGATTTTTGACATTTAAAACACTCGTATAAGCCATTAGTATATGCACACGAATGTGTGATCATAAATTTGCCCTTTGCCTTATTCAGTCACTTGATTAATCACTTGTCCAAATGCATCCACTCCTCATGACAGTATACAGTGAATTAAAGATGACCCAATTTGCAAATCAATGGGGGAAAAGAAAAAGAAAACAACTTTATTAAAAATAGAGCGGTGCTGCCCACCTGCGATGGGTTGCCATGAGACACAGCATACTAATCAATCCATAAGGACAATTGCACACAAAATACAAACAAGTGGGTTACAGAATAAAGATACAATAGATTTAAAACTATGAGAACATTATGGCAATCAACCGAATTACATCAATTCAAGTTTATATCACTTTCTTTGCCGAAATTCGATATGAAGTTTTTTGTTATTAAAGTTTTTTGTTTTTTGTTTTTAACTTTCAATTTAAACGGATTTGAAGCAAACCCCCATTGGTCTAATCAATTCAAACAACTACCAGGCGCTGGTCCCCCGAATTGGCAATTCTTAGGATTTATTCAGGATAGTTTCCCTGGCAATCCTTTTCCGAATTCTCAACATGGTTCTTACGGTTCTAATAGACCACCCAGTGCGAATGGTGAACAGTATCCACGTTCTTTTTGAAAATTCCATTTTCACCAAATCCTAGTGTAAACTCTTACTTGGATACATCACAATACAGGAATCATCGAACATCGCCTAGAACTTTAGATTATCGATTCTCCGGACATACGCTTGGTACAACTACGCCATCAGCCCATTGCGACTTTGGATACATCTGTAAATTCAGATTGAAATCTAGAGATTACATTTAATTTAGAAACGGAATTGGATCTTACTGGAAGTTGGGATTCGGCTGGTTCTTTGGATCCTAACGAATCTAGAGATTGAGATCTAGAGATTCCACATGATTCGAAAAATGAATTGGTTTTTGATGAAAAAAGGTCCCATTGGTTTTTGAGGTCTGATGGTATTTTGAGATACAATTGAGATTTGAGATGCAGGAATTCCATAAGATCCAAAAATATGAATTTGATATTAACGAAAACTGCGATCCAGAATATAGATATCCCTCTAGAACTAGTTGATATCCAGCTGGAACTTGGTTCCGATTCAAAGAAGGTCGACAAGAAAAACAATGATCCGATGCTTGTACTGATGGTTGAGAAGATGCACTTGACAATTATTAATTTGACTGGGAATACGTTGACTAGCCTGTCTCTGGAAATTTGGAACTTGACCAAAATCTCGACTTGACGTATGATGGCCAGGAAGTTGACACGAAGGTAGACGATGAGCCAGGGTTGCAGGAACATTACCTGAATATATTTGAACCGGAATCCTCTCAAAAAATCCGCCGCCCAAATTTTTGACCAGATTGAGGATGCATTTGATGGAAAATACGTTGATCAGATCCTGGACTTAAAACTTTACCACAACCAGTAACTTTATCGGAAAACTGACTTGAAATATGTTGACAAGGAAGTTGGCTTGGAGTTAGACTGGGTGCTCGGTTTACTGGAACTTGACCAAAATCTTTATGATTAGAAATAAGATGATCACCAGGAGTCGGTGGTACTTGAACTCGAATAGAATTAGTTGATCACTGGTATAGCCTAAACCAATCTGTGAATTTTTCGGGGGATGATCATCTCGATGGGGTGATGATGGCGTAGTTACCAAGCGTCGTTCGATTGTAGAAGAGAGAATCGATAATTTAAAGTGCGTGGCGATGTTCGATGATTTTTGTATTGTGATGTATCCAAGTAAAAGTTTACACAAGGAATTCGTGAAAATGGGATTTTCAAAAAGAACGTGGATGCTGTTCACCATGCGCACTGGGTGGTCTATTAGACACGTTAGAACCATGTTGAGAATTCGGAAGAGGATTACCAGGATAATCATCGTGATTAAATCCTAAGGATTGCCAATTCGGGAGGCCAGCGTCTGGTAGTTGTTTGAATTGATCAGACCATTGGGGGTTTGCTTCAAATCCGTTTAAATTGCAAGATAAAAAGAAGAAGCAAAAAACTTTAATAACAACAAACTTCATATCGAATTTTTAAACGAATTTTGGCAAATAAAGTGATATAAGCATCAGCATTAGTCTCATCAATTTGACATATTGATGGGGCCACTTTTTGTAGTGAGGAACAAATAATAGGATAACAGGCAGCGAGTGGCAACTTAAAAAGAAAGACAAGAGAAAGAGTTAGCACGAGCAGATGTATATAACACTAGAATAGCTTACTATCTGAGTATTCGATCTGACTGTTGGTGATAAAGTTTACGAGACAAGTGTATACGAAAAAGTAGCAGAAGAGACAATTGTACTGAGGCAATGGCTGGTAATGTCTTTATATAGTGGACGATGGGTGCGATTTGTACAAAATAATCGCCACCAGACGCAATCGTTTTAACGAGGTGAATCATCAGTGACAACGCTATGCAAACGTATATTTGCGTTTGCATTTACACAAATGATCTTTGACATTTAAAACACTCATATAAGCCACTCGTATATGCGAATGTGTGTTTGAGTGTGACATCACAAATTTCTCTTTTGCATTATGCAGTCACTTGATTAATCACTTGTCCAAATGAATCCACTCCTCGTGACAGCTATGGAAGTATACAGTGGATTGATTAATTTGGCCCATTAATGGGCACTCAAATAAAAAAACAACAACAACAATTTCATGCTAAACTGAACTGTCTGGGTTGGTTTGCAAATGCAAAACACAAATTCAAACTACAAATGCAGACATTAACCAGATCATTAATCACTCAGTAAAAGGTCGAAGGGGCAATATGCATTGCATATTATGCAATGTGCCAACTGCATGCACTTGAACAAATAAACACTCGAGTCTCACTTTATCTGTAATAAGTGTGCACTTTGGACTTTTAACCGCGCACATATATGTTTTAGCTCAAATTGCACTAGTCTGTTGCGTTTATTGAATTCTAGTTTTGCGTGGCCTGGCATGTCAGCCTTAAGGCCCACCCATGTTAAATCATGCACCGGGTACAGTGCACCCCCTGCCACATTAACCCCCGAACATAACTTTCTCTCATCTATCAGACAATCCCGAATAATTGTCTTGAAGGCGAGAATTGCGTTGGCAACTTTGAACAGCGTGATAAGTCTGCCATTTTTGGTAAAACTAAGTTGTTTGACCAAATTGAAGTAGTGAACAAAGTAATTCATACGTTGGATTGGTTTGAATAAAAGCGATAGAAACAGTTGGAGATTCATCATGTTCTGGAATGTTTGAGCTCATGTGACCTCAATTTTAGGTGCACTTGATTCTTTCAATATTATCTAAAAAATCTCAAGGAAAAATGTTTGAAATTTTGTTTGCAAAAATTTGAATTATTGAGATAATTCATAAATAATATGATTACGATTTTATATTTTTAAGATTTGAAATGGAGTTCATGTTGCATTTGGAAATGCCGGAGCGAAGCCAGTTCGTCTGGTTATAAATAATTAAACACAATTAGAAACTCCGTCTAATGAATTTAGTTAGTTTAAAAAATTCAACTTTGAAAATATAACTTGTTAGTTTCAAGTTCGATCCCAAACTGCAAAGCTGAGTTTCACAATACCATTGTCTGTTTCGAAAACATTAATCATTAATTAACTTGTTGGGAGAAGATCGGAAGTGGCTGAATTTGACAGAAATAACTTTGAAAATTGATCGTTAACATTTTGAAATGTTTTCGAATAGAATTGCAAACCAAATTAATCAATTTTGTCATTCGATTTACAGTATATTGCTCAATGCAAATGCTCCATTGAATGTTTTTACTAATTACTTTACTAGATTGCGGAGTAGTAATCCGACAAGGAATCGCCAGTCTTTAGAATTAGTGTATGGCAACAAACTATTTACTTGCATTTCGATTATTTCGATAACTAAAGATCCGATAATTCGGGATTCTTTGTTTTGTCTGAACTTTAGACCCCCCTCCAAAATTTCCATGATCAAAGCGTGATCACACCTTAGACACCCCATCCAGCCAGTTGATCACGTAATTAAAGTATGGCCCCTATGAGAACAAACAAAAATGAAACAATGCCAACAATGGGGAACGATCGTGATTGCAGTTGTGAGAAGTGACTCGTTAATTAATTATTTGTAAATATCAAAGTTGAACATTAACCAACATAGTCTTCGCCCAAAATATTCTTCTTAAATATTTTCATAAACAATACTGAAATTGAGAGTAGAATCTAAATTACAATTTTTAAAAAATATTTGTGAACTTTAAAAAATTGAAAGCAAAAATTATTACAATTTCAAACATTTTCGAATCTATGATGCCATGGTTGAGGTATCGAAATCCAGCGCGGGCGCCTCTATAGTTGGCAATCAATTTGTTGACCTAGATTTAAAAAAAACATTTTATTTTTTTATCAAGATAAATACAAATATGATACCGTGAGTAGCTGTGTATTAGTTGGTTCACAGTTCCTTGAGAAGACATACGCAAACTTTTGATTTACTTTGTAAATGAGCACGTTCTTACGCACAATGCACGAACACTCGCTCGTGATGAACATGATGGAGACAAAGAATTGAATGGAAAAGAACATATTAAAAGAATTCATTAGAACTGAGTTGAATGCTTGGCTAAATAAGGATCCGTGCCATGCGAAGCAAATCATCACCACATAAATGAAAACATTAACTGTAAGAATGAAACTCCAGAACTTATTGTAAGCGTGCAGTTCGCTGAGTCGCATAGTGCATATGATAATGTCGCTAATGCCCCAAAATATATGCCAAATTATTCTGTGGGTGATAAGCTCAGGCATGCCAGTCGATGAGTACTGTCCACCATGACGAATGAATACAATGTAGAGCGAGTCCATGGCGAAGTAGAGTATCACCAGAATTGGCGGCAGAAAGTGTAAATTAAGTTTGATCCACGGATAAGTGCTCGACAAGTGGTAAAACGGACGAGCATTTTTTAAGTCGGACATTGCTTTCAAGGAGTTGCAGTCTTTAATAGGATCAAGGTCAAAGTAGAATTCGCGCAAATGGACAGCGAACATTTTGAACAGTTTACGGATTGTAGTGAACAATGCAAAAAAGAATACCTTTGTAAAAACAATTATTTGCATCATCTTTGAGGTGAAACACTGGCGGAGTTGAATGCCAATTTCCATATTAACTTTCTCTAGAATTTTTTGTTCTTGATGAGTATAGTCGCTAGTCTGAGTATGAAATGCAACTCAACTTTTGTTTTACTAACATATAAAATTCATTGCTTAAAGTTTTGGCAACTTCATCAATAATAAATGTGCCATCGAAAAAGTCTAATTTCAAACTTACATTGCAAACTTAATTCAATAACGTTCAACTTGGAAAAACCCCATCATAAATCATTAGCCAAAGTTGTTTTCAATAACAAATTAATAATTGACTTTTTTAATATAAAAGTTGAAACTTTTTTTTATTGTTTTTCAGTAACACAAGTGGCTTTAAAAACGAATAAATTTAAAATTTAAATTTAAAAAGAGTTCTATTGAAACTTATCCTCTAGGGACCAAGATGTTTTTAACTAACTTTAAAGTATATTTTTAAAAGTACAGTCGTACCTCATCCCAGTACTTTTGGTTTTGCGTACTAACTCGAGGTACTGTAGAAGGTATGAGGTTGTTCGAGTTGAGTTATACTTTGGCTTTACCTCGACTTAGTACGTATTAAGGCAAGTCGCGAAGCAATTTTTTGGTTAAAAATTTCAAATTATTTTAAGATCTTAAGTTATCAGTTATCTCATTATCTGTCATCTGACAAAAAGTTAGATCAATATTCCGGCTGGAAGTCGCAAGATGCACTTTTTGCATTTTCCCCCTACCGGCCAATGCTCACCTTTTAGTTTTTCCCTTTTCCTGTAAACCTCGAGCTAACCATTTTGTTTTTGCCATATTACATTCAAAACTTAACAGATTTTGTTGAGTCCGGGTTTTAATTAAAGGTAACAGCATTTACTAAAAATTGATTAGAAAACAACCAACAAATTTTATCTCAGTTCATTGTGAGATCTTATCAAAGTGTCAAAATACCCAACTTTTTTACATTATTCGAGCTATATCTTTAACAAAAGTTATATCTTTAAATGTTTACTAATCCAATTAAAGCCAAACGTTTTATCCTTAATTTAAGCTATAGTATGATTAAATCGGAATAGTATTAACTGACTTATGGCCCTTCAAAGATCATCAAAATAAGCACTAAAATGTGAAGAGGCCATTCGTAAAACAGTAACTCCGCGACTGTCCTTAACTCGAGTTATTACGAACTCAAGTATCTTAAGGATCTCAACTTTGGTTTCTGATCACGATGAGCCAAAATTGGTTTTTGAAAAAAAAATTTTGAAAAAAAAATTATTGGGCCAGTTGGGGTAATGTACGTTTGCAGTTCATCTGGTAGATACGTGGTATTGCAGACTCACTAAATATGCCATTTCAATACTTCATATATTTGGACAGAATTAATTTCAATTTAATATTCTTAATTATTTTTTTATTTTAATCAATTTCGTCAATTTTAAGTTTATATTGTAGACAACAATAGTTTTATAACTTAATTTAGTGCAAAATATTGAATATTTGTATATAAATTGCTCAAAGTAAGTTATTTTTGTTAAACCACTCAACACTTTAAAACACAAACTATATTTTATCTTTGAAACAATCAATCGGATATGAAATTGATCAGTTCCGATGTTTCTAGTCTAAAATTAATTTGTTCTTGCATAAAACTATAAAAAAAAGTTCAATAAATACAAAGTTAATGTTTAGTATTATGATCAATAGACCATATGGACCATTGCCAGAATATTAAAAGTTTGTATATTTGAAAGCCAATATGTACTTTTATAGTTTAAAATGTACATTCTAAGAATCCAATAATTACAATTGAACATTCAATAAAGACAACTTCATAAATAAAAAGTAACACATAATTCAAATGAAAATTCATTAGCACAAGTATCTCCAATATACCACAAAGAACGTATAGCTTCCTATATTTTTATATGACTTTTAACCCGTTCCTATGGCCATACGCCAACCAAAATAGGTCAGGCACCTTGTCTAGGGATGCTAATTATTTGGTTAAAATTTGGGTTCAATCTCAGAGTTTGTACAAAAAAATGCTGTGAGTTCATACAGGAGAGGCACCAACCGAATGACATTTGAAATGTGAAAATTGAAATAATTAAAAAAAATAATCAAGCTTCACCAGGGGCAGTCGTTGTGAAAAGGCATAGACTAGGTGAGTTCAATTTCACGTTCATATTCATCACCGATGATTCATCAGTGACAACGTTATGCAAACGTATTGATTTGCGTTTAGGTTCACATAAATGATCTTTGACATTTAAAACATTCAACAAAAATATTTTATTATTTAATTAATTTTTGAATCACTGATCAACAAACAACATTATTATTTCCAGCACAATCAGGACACTGTTCCATTTTCCCGGCGCAAGCCAAACAGAACTTCCAATGATTGCACCGAGAGAATTGCATCGAGTGTGGTCGTGCATGACAAAGCTGACAGAATTCGGCACGTGGCCCAGTGGTGGGATTGAGCGAACTGATTGAACGAGACTTTTTCAAACTTCCTGGTGGATACTGAAACGGTGCTTGACCAAAGTTGGCATACACTTGCTGATAAGGCGATAGGGAAATTGAGGGGAAATATGAGTGCGCATGCGTAAAAGGTTGAATCTTATCAGATTGATTCATGTGGATTGAGCGACCGTTATGATAGAAAACTAAATGCTTCATTTCTGAATCAATCTCAATCAAACAACCGATTACATCTCCAGCTTTCCAAGGTGATTCATCTTGATAAGGAATACCATCTTTTTCATTACCATTGATCCACAAACATCGACACCTTCCATCGTAGCTTATCAACTCACGATGATCTTCCTTATTAACAGTAGCACAAGACCATCCAATTTTAATCGATCCACTTGTAAGTAAAATCACTTCATAAAAGTAAACTCCATTTTCAAACGAATAGCCACAGTAGGACACATTGGCCCATTCACAAATGTCATTACGCACTGATAAGCAATCAGGCGACAGTTTTATCTTATCAGAAGAACATTTGATGAAATCAGAAAAATGCCTATCAGAATTCACAATCCATTTCGACAAAAATCCAATTTGATAGCCAACCGAATCGAAATTTCGGAAATATAAATTGTTAATTGGAATGTTGTCGAAATTCTTATCAGCAAACTCGACAAGATTTCTGTAAATTATCTCGTTTTTATCTTGAATTATATTTTCAGAAACTTTCTCATCGCTTGATAGGATTACAAGTGATAGCAATTTTGATAAGTTTTCTTCACTTTCTAAGAAAATTTTGATAAAGAAACTTTTCAGTTCATCAGGCAAATCTTGATTCAAAAATTTTGGTGATAAAATCAAATAAGCAATGCAGATATTTCTCTGTTTGATAAGATCTATCTTCTCGTCACTTATCAGGTAGAGTTTGATGAGACTTGTGTAATCTGATGAGCTTAACAACTTTTCATCTTCGATGGATGAAACCAATCTGATTAAAGAGTCCATCATAACGTTGATAAAATTAGAGTTTTCTATTTTAGTTCCAACAATTTTGATAATAGATCTTATCAGTTGATAGAAATAATTTTCACTGTGAGCACTTATCAATAGGCGGAAATTGTCCGAGAGTTCTTTGTGGAAATATTTCCAATCATATTTATGATCTTTTGCATCAAAATCTTCAGTTACCTTCCACTCAAGTTCTAGTATGAATAGATCAAAATCTGATAATGTTTCTTTCGGGAATTTTTCATGATAGGTTTTTCGAATATCTTCACGGAAAGTTTCTTTGGCTGTTGATGCTTTTTGATGGAAATTGTAGAACCACATCAAATCGGGAATTGAGTGTTGAAATTGTTTCGCGCCAAAATTAACTTCACACTGTTGATGCAGTGATAGGGAAATTGCCGGGAAGAAAAGGTCATTTGGTAGAACGGGAAATTCCCGGCAATTATCCAACATATCCCCATTGAGGGTAAAATAGAACAGAGCTTGGGGTCGTATAGCTAGATCCAGGAAGCAACCAATCACATCTCCTGCCTTCCATCGTGGCAAGTTCTCATCTATTTCCCTGTAAGATGGTAGGTCAAACTTGTCGACTTGATAAGTTCGATTATCAACCCAAATCCATCGTCGATGACCATCATATCCAATGGAGTACTTATCAGCACCAATAGGAGAGCCATCTAGTGTCTTACTTGACCATCCAATTCGCATTGGACCCGAAGTTTTGAGTGTTACCTCATAGTAGTATCGATTGCAACGTTCATAAATGGCTTGATAAGCGGACGGTTGATAAGTTTGGAATGTGATCGAATCAGATCGAATTGAAAGTTTATCGTGAGAAAGTTTCAGGAAAGGCGTTTGATCGAACTGGGAGAATACTTTCAGAATACCTTCATCTGATAATAATTTCTTATCAGACTTCTTCTTATCATCACTGATAAGGCGATCCAGCAAATGTTGAGCACAAAATTTGAGTTGATAAGACAAAAGACATGATTTTGATTCGATCTGCGAATGTTCGATCAAACATTGTCGAATCTTATCAACGGGAATTTTGCCTGTAATATGATAAAAACTTTCCACAAGAAGCACTGCATAAAGTAGAGCTGAAATTGAATTACAATTTGATAAAATTTTGATAAGAAAATTTTCAAGAGGCACAGAAATGTTTTCAACAAACTCAGTTTGATTGCACTTTTTCAGTAAAAGATTTAAAAAGATGCACAAATTACGTTGTTTATGAAAGGGAAAGGATTGCAAATCTGTTTCGAGATAAGATGAGACAAATTGTAGTAATGAATCAGTTAATTTATTATCTCGGTAATATTCATCATCAAAAGTGATAAAACCACAACTCCAAATCCATTCAACCGAAATGTCGATCATCGATTGATCAGGATTTTGGCTCCAAAAGTACTCAATCAAGGCACGTCCCAAATGGATCAACGAGTCAGCAGGATTCTGAAACGATTTATGCTGCAGGTAGAAGGACTCTTTGATGAGTTGATAATCACGGTTGGTCCAGGCGGGATTCACAATCACTGATTCGAGATTGAGAATCCATTTGGTGTACGGATTTTCAGGTTCAGGTTCTTGGTTCTGATTCATTTTGTTGGATTCTTGAACAAAGGAAGAAAAAATCAAGACAAACGCCTAAAAATTATCAAAAAGATGACGTGTATTTCACCTGTAGGATATAAAAAGAAGCAACATTTAGTAGGATTGGGGGTTTTAGGTTGATAAGGTTGATAAGATTTTCAAAGTTCAAGTTTAGTTCTCAGGATTTATTAGAATGAAATGTATTATAAAATGAAATATAAAATGAAACAACAAGTTCACTAAATTAAGTAAAATTACGTAATTACCGTTGATTTGCAATCGTAATTTCACAAATGATAATAACAAAATGATAAATCAAACTCAGAAATGAACAAAAGGTAAAAGAAATAAGAAAGCCACGTTGCAACTGTCAACAAGTGCAATAACCAAAACATAAACAGACACTGTATCATCATCAGCTGTTTTTTGGCTATTTTGTATCATAATTTCATGGAAACGCTGGCGCCATCTAGTTAGTCAGTTTTAAACTAAATTTCTGAATTTGAAAATTCATTATTGTTAGAATGCAAAACGGATTCGATTGCAATTTCGCTTTTAAAACGATTTTCATCTTTGAGCACAAATTTTGCTCCGTAGATAAAGAAGAATCCGCCCAGTACGAGTACAGCAGGACACAGATAGAGGGCATACTGAAGACTCCGGAATTCAATGTCTGGATCGTCGCTGTTGTTTGAAATTAAGTTTGATATTCTTCCCACGATAAAGGGACTCGATGCGTCGCCGAGAATGTGTGATATTGATATTTGTACTGCTTGGGCACTGGCTCGTCTACTGGGCACAATCACGTACAGCATTATGTCCACCACTACTGACCAATTCGCGGACAGGAAGGTAATTGAAAGGAAGATGGTGATCCATGCTATGATTGGTTGAGATCGTGCAACGCTCAGTGCAATTATAGCACATGGAATACTTAACAATACTCCAACACCACAAATGTACGGATCTATGGAAGGATATTTGGGTCGAAAGTATTGAGAAGACCAGGCGCCAAGTATAACGCCCAAAAATCCACCCAAACACGCGATTATACCAAAAATGAGGCTAATATTCTCTTCCGAACTGTCAGGAATAGCGTAGGTCATAAAGTATGGCGCCCACCAAGAGATGGCGCCAGTAGAGAAGCACACAGCCGTGAAGCCGAAAGTAGTACAAATGTACGATGGAACCCGCAACAGGTAGAGAATGTCAGTTTTGAAACTTTTGATAGTTTCTTTAAAGTTTGAGGACAAAGAAATAGAATCAGTAGTCTTCTGTTGGGCGCCACCATCCATTGCCCCCCGCTCGGGTTCATTCACAAACACATAACAGAACGTAGCAATGAAGCAGAAAGGGGGCGTAAACCTTAACGCCCACTGCCACCCACCAAATAGGTTCGACATTTGAGAGCCCACAATGTAACCCAATCCCGAACCGACAGGAACGGCGAAATAAAACACGGCAATCATGGTTGATCTCCTTTTTCCCGTGAACAAATCTGCGATAATCGTAGGAGCCACAGTGGAGTAACTCGCTTCACCCACCCCAACCAGAGCTCTTCCAATGAAAAATAGCAAAATCTGATTTGGCTGTACAAACGAGGACAGAAGGGTAACGATCGTAGAGAAGACAACCCCACCAATGATGATCCATTTTCGTGAATAGCGATCGCCCAGAAAGCCGAAGACGGGCGCAAAAATCATGAACGAACAGATGAAGGCAGTTTGGAGTAGACCACTTGTGGTGTTGTTGATCCCGAAATAGGATTGTACGTCTTTGAGCACACTCGCAAGGGTGTAACGATCCATGTAATTGAGCAAACTTAAGATGCACAGAAGGGCGACTGTGATGTTTGCGTTGAGTTTAGTAGACATTTTCGTTGAAAATATGAAACGCAAATTTGACATTTGTTTGAGTGAGTTTGGATTAGTCGAGACAATGAGAAAGCACCTCTACCTATCAGAACAATAAATCTTCTCTCTTATCTTATCTTAGTAATCTATTTACACTTTGATGATGCATTCTAGTATGTGTCTAGATCTACAAAAATTGCCCTTTTAAGAGCAATAAACATTTTTTATTACCTAACTCATGTTATCAACAAGAATGCTTTAAAGCAATTACTTAACGTTTTACAGTGTGCAAAATTATGACAAATTGCGTCGTAACACAAAGACACAATTGTACAAGTGTTCGGAGGGTCGATCAAAGTGAATATCTTCACTTTTCCTTAAGGACCGTCCATAAATATCGTGATCTACGATCCATAATTATAATTGCAACAAAAGTTGTGTCCCAAATCGATTTTTTCTGGCAAATTTTTTCTAAAAGTACGATCGAATTTCACCTTTAAAAACAAAATTCATTCTTTATCGTTAATTATTAATTTGCAAATTCATCTTTTAAAATAATAAAATGTCACGAACACTTCACGGAATTTTTTACCCATGGAATACGAAATGTCAAAATATAAAAAATGGTAGAAATAGTAAATTTTTAATGATTTCCTTTTTTTAATATTAATATTATTTTAAATTCAACAAAACGTCAAAGAAAGTGAGTCGCACTCTCTTATTTAAAAAAGAATTGAAAAAATTTTCGACTGAATTTTAAAACTTGAAAAATCTGAAATTCAACTTTCAAAAATCATGAATTCTCTAATCCATTCAGCACTAACCGAAATGAGTCCCTTCAAGGGCAGGACCTATCTCCATTGCTACTTTCATCAAATCAAATCGCTCAATCGAGGACACAAATTCGCAAGCTTGAATTACATTTTATCGTATCTACTATTCTATTCATTATCCATTCTTTATCTGTTGGATTATCTAATCGAACAAAATTGGACACGAATCATATCGAAACGACTGTTCAACATTGAAGACGATCGATTCATGAAAGCAATTACCGCGATGATTATTGCTCAAGTGATTCCACTTTATCGGCTGGTTCATCGACATGGGGTTGGGAGCGATTTTGTTGAATTACCTTTTAAGATTTTGTTTCTCAAGAAAAATGTTCATGAATTTCCTGATGAAAGTAAACAAGTTCGGAAGAGGGGTGAGAAAGTTTGTCTACGAGTTCTCAAGTTTATGCAATTTTTCTATGTTACTTGTGATTTTATCTTTGTGATGCTTGAATTTGGGATTTTTTATTTATGGTTTTTCAATTGGAAGATTTATTTAACGACTTTCAGTGGATTCTGTTCAGCAATCTCAATGCAAATTACTGGGCTTCTCTTAATGACAATTTTATTCAAATTTGTCAAATGTCAAGCTTTTCTCACAATTTTGAGTGCGGTTTGTAGTGCAATTTGTTTCACTCAATTGAAGCTTGTTGAATTGGTGCTCAGGAAGCAGCTTCATAAATGTAAGAATTTGGTTCAAATTAATGATTTTGTGAAGCTACGGTTAAAAATGAAGAATTCAAAAAAATTTTATCGAAAATTTTCTTCGTATTCGTTATTTCTCTATACTCGATTGCACACCAAAGTTTTGCTATCAATTCTGTCGATCAATCGAATCTTTGGTCAAATTCTGTTCATCATAATCGTGTTCAACACTCCGCTCAGTACTGTGGTCTTCTTTATGATTCTGTTCGAGTCATCTTCCCCATCAATAAAGTTGGCTCAAAGTAGTGTAGTGTTTGGTCAATTCGTGTCCATCTTTGCCACTCACCTCATCTCAGTTCTCTATCCAAAACGAATTCATAATCAGCTAAAATTCTCTTTAGTTTATCTGCTAAAGTTCAATTTAGTAGTGAAAGTCTTCGTTCCAGGATCAGATTGGCCAATCATGTGAATGCATTTCATACAAACAGTAGATATGGCATCACGTATGGACCGATGAAGTCACTCGTTTCGATGAATACGTTCTCAAAGGTATATATGACTTTTGAGTTACATTCGTTTGACTAATCATTTCAATTTAGTTTATATTTTTCTTTTATAAATTCATGGTTTTCTCGTATCGAATGATGCAACATTGATTGCCATTTTGGATTGTACGATGGTGGTGATAGGCTTGTAGGCCTTTTTGTTAATGAAACCAATTGAAAATGACACCTTTCAGTTCAAAACAAACTTTAATTTAGTAAAAATAAAAACTATGATCATGTTCAAATATCAATAAAACAGGGGAAAAGTTGGAGAATAGAAAACATCCAAGGATCGGCCGTTGCGATGCAAATTCATAGCGATCGGCTAAATGTCCGAATTGTCCAAGTGCGCAATGCGCATGCGTAACGTAACTAACACAGTTGAGTGTGGACGGTTCCAAGTCTAAACTTGTATTTTTGCTTCACTTTAAAAATGATTTTTTTCCAAATTCACAGCTAAATATCCGGATTGTCCAAATGCGTAATGCGCATGCGTTCGATTAACAAATTGATAAACTAACATCTAATGAACCCAATTTCGTCCTCTAATAACACTATACAAATTAATTGGCGCATGCGCAATGCTCACTTGGACAATTCGGACATTTAGCCGAGCACAATTCATATTGGCAGCGTTATTGTTAGCGGCCTAATTAAAGTTTGATTTGTGGGAAAAACTTTTACGAAATTCTGTTTTGTACCTTCACGTAACCGAAATATTCATAAATTGTGCATTTGATTTTTTAATGTCGTCAATCACATAAAAGAATTTTATACTTGAGAATAATTGTGTTTTTGTTTAAGTTTGAAAGTTTACGACACATTGTTTCATGGAAAGTAAATCAAAAGCAATTAAATTTACCATTTTTGCTAATTAAATTTTGCACTAAACATTGAACAACAACAACAACAACAACAAGGAACTAAACATGTTTATACATTGACTACAATATTCAGGACTTTTCCCCCTGAGCCAAATAAAATAACCATTTTGCCTGATTTTGAACAATTCGACTTTATTTTTCTATTATAAATGAGACAAAACTAAACTTGAACGCAATTTATTATATTTTACCTAATTTCGAGTATATTCACATGAGCTAATTTAACATTTAGAGTAATCAAACTCTCTTTTTGGTAGGTCGAGCAGAGATTTTCGGTTTGCAGCCCAAATAAGAAGATATAAAAAACTGTGCATACAGAATAAAATAAGAAATGTAAATGGCCATTCCAAAGTAGAGGGTCGAGTAGGACACTTCGCAGTAGTGACCGTTCACTTTGGTGATAAACGCGTAGAAAGTGACAAAAGTGCCCATCACCATTTGAGCCAACTGAGCAATTGTGATTGACATTGCGAGTTGACGTGGAATTCGCAGTCCGAACGCTTTCAGGCAAAAGTAACTGTACGAGAAGGAGTGAGCGGCGTAGTTCATGTTGGCGTACCAACGACCAAGCGAGGACACATCTGCATAGTTGTACCAGGTGAACACAATCACAGTGGCATGATGGTACCAGTGCAGGAATATGAGATTCTGCTTGCGTAACACTACAAAAATTGTGTCCACAAATTCGGGTGCTTTCGAGAGGATGAATAAGTGGATCCAAAAACTTGTGATTGGCACCTTTGTATGAAAGAGTGAATCATCAAAAGAACAAAAAAGCACAAAAACTCACTTTAGTATGATAACTAACGGAACAAACCGAGTCATGAAAACCAAAATTATTTAGCACATGTAGCATTTCAGGCCATGTTCTCAGTGTACCGAGGATCGAGAAAAGTGCAAGCACACCACTCCATATTGCAATTGGACGCTTTAATCGAAAGGGTTCGGCACGACTTGACATGAACTTTTGTCCCAAATAGACAACAAACACAACATAAACTAGGGACAGATAGATGGAGGTGTACCAATTTTGGAATGAAAAATTCTCGTTCAATTTTATAATTAAATTCATTTTCAAATGCAAAGGCAAATGAATAGTTTGGTGAGTAGATGCTTGAATGGGGTTCGACTAGGCGAAATGAGTCCAATGGGAAGAGCATTTTGGCGGACAGAAAAATTTTCAATGATCAATTTGATTGCAAGCCAATCAAATGCTCTCCTTAAATGCAAATGTCTTCGCATAAAAACAAACCTCTGTGATCACCAGTATAAATTGAGGGGGAAAATTTTACTTGAATGAAATTAATTACTAATTGAATTGTTTTTGTTGTTTTGGTTGTTTTGTCAAGATGAAGACATTATGAAAAACATACTCGATCAAATGAACATTTTACTAAGCATACTAAACTAATGCCAACTGAGCTAGACGACTTTTATATTTCATTCTCTTATCAGCAACTATCATCTCAAACGACTACAATTTAGAAAGGGACGAGAAAAGGGAGAATACCGAAAATTGTGTGTTTTGATTGTGATCTTGCACTTAAAATGTAAAACAATACAACTGCAGTTTGGGTTGCTGCTATATTGCGTCAATGTTAAATTTAACAGTACAAAATCGCATGTACGTGTCAGGCGAGAATTATTTCACACTGATTAAAAATTTTGAATTTAAATTTTGATTGATTTGAATGATTGAAATCACAATTCCAATTATCATTCTGGCCAGATTTGTTTGTGAATCCTTGGGTTAAGATTGTCCTAACAAATATTTTAATCTACATTTGAATTTGAGTGCTAAAAAATCAAAAGTATTGATGCCCAAATTGTTGCAAGGGAAAATCAATTAAATGGAATCAAAGTTGTGATATATCGTAGACAACCAAACAGGAACAACAAAGTGACAATCCACAATTGATTGATAACGTTACTTTTTGTTCCGATTTTTTAAAGGCCTTCGTCGTACTTTTTGTCAATCGATAGTCTCACACACTCTTATCAACAACTGCGTTAGTCAATTTGAACGTGACAATGACAAAGAGGGGCAATCAACTGCCCCTCTATGCCCGCTGCTCTGGCTGTAATTGAGGTGGATAAGTGTTAAGTTTGTGATTTTGATATAATGTCGGAAAGAAAAGTCGTTGATGCGGTTTCTTATTGGAGATACGGATGCAGGATATTAAAACGAAAAAACGAATTTCACACGTTTGTTTGCCAGAACACTTTATTGGTACAAAATTGGAAATCACAACATAGATTCAGTTATACCAAGGTACAAGTAAGTTATTGCAATATTGAAACATTAAGGGATGCGAGTCATTTGGATTCAGGGGCTTTGTTTCCAATTTGTGGCATCATTGGTTCCTGACCCAAAAGACACACAATTTCACAGACTCACAATTGGTTTCGAACCCAAGTCAGGAAGATCCCCATTAAGTTGTTAGGAAGATAGTTCAAAATTGTCAATTTGAAATTATCCTTATGTGCCAAGTGCAAAAAATACGAATCTAATTGGTACTAATCCTTGGTGCTAATTTTCTTTATGAACATTGGAATTATTGCTGTGGTAGTGGGTTGATGGTATTAACAGTGATGTTTTTTGCGAAAATCTACCCGACTCCACAATTATCCAACAATAAAATTGGGGTTTAAATCCAAAAACTCAATTTCAGAAATTTTTATTCTGTGGAGGATGCCTGACCAGCGAGGTCAAGCGCCCCACCAAGAAATGGAATTGATTAAAACAGCGGACTGGTTAGGTGTTTCAGTCTTTTTATTGGTTGTAAGTGAGCAAGTACAAAGGAGCAGACTTGTGCGTCTGGCCAGTTCGGTGGCCAGTCTGACAGAATGGTATAGTGTCACAGATCGATATTTGTATGTTGTGATTGTGGCTGTAGCATTACGTGCCGACATGCCAATGGCATTCGCCCACCACAATTCTATATTTATTTCGTCTTTCGAAATTTTTCGGTTCCCTAATTGCGGGTTATTTAATTTCAAACAAATAAATCGTTTGAACACTGCCTTTGGGATATTGGATCAGCGCATCCAGAATGCCAACTCAAAGCTCATTACAATTCTCCGCCTGTTCTTGACATATCATTTTCTTAAATCTTTGATGCTTATTTACCTGGTTTGATCTAGGTACTTCCATCTTTATCTCTAGCTATCCTCTTATTCAAAGATATACAATTCGTTCATCTCGTTCATGTTCATGACTTGGACGTTCAAAGCGCAACTATTTCTGCTGTACTGTAATCTGTTCCTTTCTTTGAATTCAACACACCTCGTTCTCTGAAATCTATTTTCGACTCCAGTTTCCTCAAAAATGTCCTCGTCACACACAAATAATATTCTAAATTAAATTTTTATGAATGATTTTTGAATCTTTCTTCAGTATACTCGTTAAACCCGACAAGATTTTTATCATTTTTCTATCACCGAACGAGGATCCTCTAACCTTTTATTGCAATAACTCAGTTGCAGTTGTACTCAACTCATGGTTTGTTTTTTATTCAATAAATTTATTGAGGATTATAATTATTATTTTGTAACTACAAACATTACACTTATCCACCTCAATTACAACCAAAGCAGCGGGCATCGAGGGGCAGTTGATTGCCCCTCTTTGTCATTGTCACGTTCAAATTGACTAACGCAGTTGTTGATAAGAGTGTGTGAGACTATCGATTGACAAAAAGTACGACGAAGGCCTTTAAAAAATCGGAACAAAAAGTAACGTTATGGATTGGTATGTGATTGACATTGACATTTAAGTGAATGAGAATCCGTCATTTGATTCGATCGTTTCTTGTTACAGGCTGTTGACATTGGCTTATTGGTCATCACGATGTGTCACTGGCCAATGACTGTTACCGCTAGGTAGCGCCACTTACTATCTGCATAAGAGCACGTTGCTTCTCCACATTGGATTAGAGCGATTTACAGTAAGCTTTGTGCCGCATCTCTGCTGATCACTAATGTGCTTCTCTTTACAGTGATTGACCTATTCTGTTTTACCTTTGTGACTAAACATCCTTTTACTTAACCTAATAAACATCTACAGATTATGAGACAAGAAGCCTGAGGTCTCGAAGAATCGACTCATCTGAAGCACAGTGAAAAAGTCTCGCTCTCGTGGTTTTAAGTGCAGAGTTAGCCAAAGCGAAGTGTCTGTGGAAGGTTTTGGTGGTACGACAGTGAAGATGGATGAAAAGCAAAACGTGCCTCGGTGGTTCCTAGACGGAACGAATTTTGCGACATGGAAACCAAGGATGCTGGCAACGATAGCAGCTAAAGGCCTGATGGGAGCTTACAGTCTAACAGCTGAACCTGCAGCGACTGCTCTGGAGTTGTACAACAAGTATCACCAAGCCAGAGGATTGATTTTACAATGTGTTGATGACAGTTGTATGTCGATGGTAAAATCGGAGATGACTCCTACCGATATAATGAAGCTGTTTGAAAACAATTTCGACTTAAAAAGTGATCTTTCCATCGCGTTGGTATTCCGTGAACTGTTCAAGCTCAAACCTGAAGTTGGCAAATTGAAACAGTTCTTTATATCTTTCGAGTCACTTTACCAAAGAGCTAAGTCACTGGGACTGCCGGAAATACCTGAGAAGTGGAAAATCTATTGGTTGGTTGCGTGTATGCCTTTAGACTTTGATCCCGTACTAAGCCGCATTCCTCTGAGAGAAACAGCTGATTTTAACATTCACAAAGTAAAGGCTGCATTACTCGGTGAAGAAGCCCGTTTGATGAAAGACTCAACAGTAGAGTCTGATGAATCGCCTCAAGAGGAGACTGTCGCAATGGCTGCTCGTAGCCGAAATTATGGTCAAAATGGGAACAGAAATGATGGCACTTGTTGGACTTGTGGAAAAGAAGGACATATCTCCAGAAATTGTTGGAAAAGAAACAACGATGAGAGAAGAAACTTTCCGGGAAAGAAGAAAGGTGGCCTCATTGCAATACAGAAGGCAAACTTTACCGAAAAGTGTACTGCAAGTGAACCTATGACTGTTCGTTTTTACATCGACAGCGGAGCAAGCAAGCATTTATGCAAAACGAAAAAGGTCTTCTCTAAATTTGAACTACTGCCGAAGCCTATTCCAATCCAAATCGCGAACGATGACACCATCGATGCAACTGGGGTTGGCCTCCTCGAAGTCGATACTGAGCATTCAGATTTGAGGATTGACGAAGTCGAGTATGTTGAGAAACTGGCCACGAACCTTCTTTCAGTGAGGCAGATGACGAAGAAAGGAAATACTGTCGTGTTCAAAGGCGACAAGTGCAAAGTATATGATGTCGATGGTGACCTGCTTCTTGATGCCACTGCTGATAATGACGATCTATATGCTGTGGACCTCAAAATCAGACATTCACCAAAACAAAAGGCGAATGCAACGAAACAAGTGGACGCCAATGTTTGGCATCGACGCATGTGTCATGTGAATAAGGAGAAAATAATGAAAATGCGTTCTGAACATAGTTATCTCCGTTGCTGTGATGGTCTATGTGAAGTATGTGAACTTGCAAAGATGGTGAAAAAGGTCCCAACAGGAAATTCTATCACACTGAAGACTTGTAGACCACTAGAATTAATTCATTCCGATATTTGTGGTCATTTTGAACCAGCGTGCAACAGACAAAAATACTTCATCACTTTTATTGACGATTACACCCGAATGTGCTCCATTTACCTCATTGAGCACAAGAATGAAGCTGTAAAGTGCATGAAATATTTTATTCAATTAATGAGAAGACAGAAGTCCGACTTCGAGATTTGTCGGGTGAAGACAGATAACGGCCTTGAATATGTGGCAGCAGAAATGAAGAAGCTACTCGATAGTGAAGGCATAATTCACGACCGAACGGCAGTAAATGGATCGCACCAGAACGGCATTGCGGAACGAAAGAATCGGACATTGGAGGAAGGTATGCGAGCCCTTCTCAAACAGGCGGGTTTAAAGAAGAGGTTCTGGTCACATGCGGTCAGTACATTAAATCATACGTTAAACCGAATTGTTTCCTCAGCTACTGATGAAGTGCCGATGCAACGCTGGTCAGGAGACACTACAAATCTAGAATATTTGCGTTCTTTTGGATGTCGAGTGTATGTCCATAACCCACGTCCAAAGGGTAAACTAGATGATCGTGCTCTGAAGGCAATTTTCCTCGGCTACACGAACACGACCAAAAACTATCGAGTGCTCCTCGAAAGTGGAACGATTACGACAGTGGAAGCGTGTAACTCAAAGTTTAATGAAACAGTTTTTCCGTATGCAGAACAAACTGATGGAATTGTGGAAACGGTCTCAGATGAAACAAATCATAAAGACGATGAAGTAAACTTTAATGTGAGCGTCTCGGATTATGAAAATGAACAGGAGATGGAGATGCAAACTGTCGAGGATGATTCTGGCATTGAACGTGGAGACATTTCACTACGACCATCAGTGAGTCAAATTATCTCCGAAGCGGAGGGACCCAGTTTGGTGGCGGAACCAATAACGAACTCTCAAGTTGAACCTTCGGTTCAAGAAAGATGCTCAACCCGAAAGAACAAAGGAAAAAGGATTGCACCACGCTATGCTGATGAATTCGCTGAGAAAAGGCAAAAGGCCAAAGTAGCAAAATTTGAACCCGGATTATGCCTGAGACCTGGGGAGAAAGTTCCTGATGAATACAACGATCCTAGATGGAAACTGGCAATGGACGTTGAGGTGGAAAATATGATCAATCTCGGATCTTTCGAATGGATTGATGAAGCATCTGCGAGAGATCCAGTCCGTCATAAGTGGGTGTATGACGTCAAGAGAGATGATGAAATGAAACCGAAATACAAAGCAAGATTAGTTGCGAAGGGTTTCACTCAAACTAAAGGAGTGAACTATTTTGACACCTACGCAAATGTCGCAGACTCAGTTTCGATTCGGTCATTTCTAACCATTGCTGCAAAGAGGAACTTGGAATTGTTTCAATTGGATATCAAGAGTGCTTTTTTGAACGCTGACTTAGAGGAAGATGTTGTCATGATTCCACCACCAGGGTATCGAATACCAGGAAAATTGTGGAAACTTAAGAAGAGTTTCTACGGACTGAAACAAGCATCCAGAAATTGGGAGAAAACATTTGCGGATTTTCTACTTTCGATTGGTTTCACTCGATTTACGACGGACAAGAGCATTTTCCGCCGTGGAAATGTTTATCTTATTGTGTATGTTGACGACATTCTGATCGCTGCTTTTTTGAAGGACGAAATTTCAAAAGTGGTGGAGGAGATCAAGGCAAAGTTTACTGTACACGAGATTGGCGAACCAAAACGATTTTTGGGTTTGAATATTGAACGCGATCGTATGAAGCGAATAATTTATGCTCATCAGAAGGATTACGTCGATACTATCCTAGATCGCTTTCATCTTGCTGACGTTCGGCCAATGGATCGACTGTACAAGTTCGAACCAGTTCCAGATAGCCCACAAATTGATCGAAACATCATCGAGCAGATGTTAGGATGTCTGCAGTATCTCGCGTGCCGTACTCGCCCGGATATCGCCTACATTGTGAACAGACTTGCCCAAGAAGTGCCGAACTCAACGCAGAATTTATTGAGTGCCGTCAAGAACGTTTTTAGGTATCTGAAGCACACAAGTGGTCTAGCACTTATGTTGGGCGCTTTGGACCGTCGACCTTATACAATGGCAGTTGATGCAAGTTTCAATCAAGAAACTAAGAGCCGATCCCGTTCAGGATGTGTGGTTAAACTATTTGGTTCATCCGTCTACTGGGCCTCGAACATACAACCCATTCAAGCGATGTCTACTGCTGAATCGGAACTCAATGCACTGACATCAAGTTGTGAAGAATTGGTCTGGTTGAACCCACTGTTCAACGATTTCGGAATCGAAGATAAACCAATAATCCTTGAAGACAACCAAGCCGTCTTATCGATGCTGGAACGACCCCGTACTAAGAAGTACAAACTCCGTGTCGACTATGTGAAGGACAGGATGGATAACGGGGAAATTAAATGTGTTATATACGAATCCACGAATGACCAAGCAGCCGATGTGTTGACCAAAGTCATCAACCAGAACATTAATGATCTACTTGGATTATCGAGCCGTTCTTGTTTCTCAACCCGGGGAATGTTGACGTTGGCTTATTGGTCATCACGATGTGTCACTGGCCAATGACTGTTACCGCTAGGTAGCGCCACTTACTATCTGCATAAGAGCAAGTTGCTTCTCCACATGTTGGACCAGAGCGATTTACCGTAAGCTTTGTGCCGCATCTCTGCTGATCACTAATGTGCTTCTCTTTACAGTGATTGACCTATTCTGTTTTACCTTTGTGACTAAACATCCTTTTACTTAACCTAATAAACATCTACACAGGCCATTGACTATTTCAAGTATTCGGAGAAATCAATTGCATCAAATGCGTTAAATGTTTAGCATTCATGAAAGGTTGTAGAAACGTGGACGAATCTGATTGGTCGATTTTTATGGCAAAAAAGTGCTTGATTTGTGAATATAAACCAGAAATGTGATTCGATTAGTTCAACTTTCATTCAGCTCTGTTTTTGGTAGACTCGTGTTTGGCAATGAGCAAACTTTTTTTCCCTGAAATTGATCCTGCTAATCGAATCGTCGAAACTTTATTATATACTACAAAAACATGGATTGTCTGGTCTGGCCTCAAAATATCTACGAGACGATGAAGAAATGACATTCTTGTAAGTGCAAATTCATTTTGATTTTTGATTCCTAATTGACAATTTTTTACTTTGTAGATTGCGTTTTCTACACAAATCAATCTGTCCTGCTAAATGTTCTGGTCTTGAATTGTGAAAATGGTTGAAATAGTTGTGATTATATTGACAGTTGTAGGTATTGTAGGTTTCGTGTATGTTGAAATTCTCTGAATCGATTCGCATTTGTGTCACAAGCAAAGATGCCCATCAAATGATGCATTTGGTAGTGGTATTTGGTTTTTTTGGATTCAAATGTGTCGAATCATCTTTTGGTTGCATATATACATTGCTTATCTTAATACTGCTAAATATAATCTGATGAGCCAACACGATTGCAATTCATTTTCGAAATTATCATCATAATATGGATATCATAAACTTAATCCAATTCTAACAAATTTAAACGTATATATTGTAATAAAATAAAACATGTTTTTTTAAACTTAATCTCTGTATACGGATATATTGTCAATTAACAAATGTGATGAACTTGAAATTATCATATGAACTGTTGGTACAGTTGGGTATCAATGCTACCTTTGCATATTGACCAACATGATAAGTTTCAATTACTACTCAAAAGGTGAAAGGTCATAATGCTTATAAACATACGCACTAATTCTGTTGCTTTCATTTGTGAACATTCCCTTAACTTTAGTGTAATACTGAAAAGTTTCGGTTGCATGCACTTTCCTTTTCCTGTTTTTATTTGTGTGCTGAGAAAGCGTGCATGCTGTTTTGTGTCTTTAAGTTTAAGTTTGCGTTTACTTGAGTATTTGCTTTCTTAGCTTACTTTCGAATATTTTTGTGTTGATTTGTCACAAAAATCTGTCTGCCTTGACCACTGGTCACATTTGTTGGTGATTTTTTCATCGAATTGATTTGAAAAATCCAAAATGGAACTGCCAACTCATCCTCTTCTCTGTCTGGTGGAATCCAACAAGGCAGGACTCAAGTCAATGCTCACTCATTACATCGATGCCACCGTGGACAGTCACTACAACGCGATAAAGCAAAATATTGTTGAGATAATTCAAAGTGGACAGATTGGTCCTCAAATTACTCAAGTCAATGTATTGCCATCAGTAAGGACAGTACTTTTGCCGGACAAGCAGCTATGTGCGATAAGAAATTGTTAATGACTGACTAATACTTTGACAGAGTGACTAATACTTTAACACAATCAAGTGAATGACAAGTAAACATATAAAAAATGTCGACTTTGCTGACATTGCTGAAATGGCTCAATTATTGACATTATAGTAAGGGAGTCTATGACTCTTTTTTTGGGTATTTGGGTTACCATTTGACCCTCCACCGTAGGCCAAGCGCTCTCGGGGTTTTGTAAACTCTATTATTACTAATAAATAGTATTGAGATCTAAATAAAATAAAATATTAATTTAGTCATATTTGACTACTTATTTACTAATTATTTAAAAAGGCAATATTACATTACATGATATGCATCATCTTAATACTCAAATCGCTGATTAATAAATATTTTGAATCACAAATGACTAAATAAGATAAACAATAGAAAGCATGTTAGCAAAATAAACTTCATTCTGATTTGACTTTAGCAAAACAACGTGTTTTTCTTTGTCCAAATTAATCTTCTTGTATAATGTCTAATTCTGAAGCAGAAGCCTCATTGCGCCAACTTTCTTATAGCAACCCGAACATCTTCACTTGGATTCGTCGCAAAAAAGTGTTGAAATGCATTTTTTGTCAAGTCGAATTTCATCCATCAACATTTTCCATCGATCCAAATTTAGTTCACGCTCATCTTCAAAGTCCTCTTCATGAAATGAATTATCTTCACCATCAAAATCAAATTGAATCTCAGCATCAGCATCAAATCAAATTAAATTTATTAAATCAAGTAATTTCACGCTATTCTGAATTTGCCATAAATCATGAAGATTTGGTTTGCAAATTTTGTAATGTACAATTGGAACAACCCTCGTTTGATTGCGCCAAATCTCATGTTGAACATCAAAATCACAGATCAACTGTTTTCAAAGTGAAGCAAGCCAAATTCAAACAACTCAACCTCAACATGTCGAATGCATTTCAAAATAATGTCTATGTTCAATTAAGGCAAGTCGCGGCTAAATTTTTCGTAAAAAATTTCAAATTATTTTAATATCTTAAGTTATCGGTTATCTCATTATCTATCATCTTACAAAAAATTAGAACAATATTCTGACAAAAAGTCACAAAAAAACACATTTCCAGGATGCACTTTTCGCATTTGCCCTCTACCGGCCAATGCATACCTTTTAGTTTTTCCCTTCTCCTGTAAATCAAGACCTTTGCATTTTGTTTTTGCTTCTTCTCCTACAAAACTGGTCTGATTTTGTTGAACCAGGGCTTTTATTAAAGGTAATAAGATTCTCTATTTGGTGGACAGAAAACATTTTAAAAATGTCATCTTATCTGATCGTGAGTTCATCTTAAAGTGTTCAAAATAAGCTACTTTTTTAAATTTTTTTAATCTATATTTTCAATAAAAAATATTTTCATAAATGTTTTCTGATGCCGTTAAAGCCAATCAATTTATCTTTAATTTAAGCTATAATATGCCACAATCGGTCAAATATTAAAGGAGAAGTAACCTTTCAAATATCATCTAGTCAAATCAATAGATTTGAGCTAAAGGGGCCATTCATAGAGGACGTTACCCGCGTCTGTCCTTAAACGAAAATGTAGTCCGATGTAACGCTTGCAACATAAGTCTACATGCAAATTTAGCTGTGTTACAGAATCATACAGATGAGTATTCACACAAACTTGCTTTAGCCAAATCTGCCTCAAAAGAGAAAAAACTTGTGGAACTTGTTTATAATTCACCTGAATTAGAGTTTCGTGGTAACAGTGTTCAGTGCAAGCATTGCTATCGTTATCTTTCACTCGATTATCGTGGTATCGTACGCCATTTAAGTTGTCCAATGCATCAAAAATGTGCTCGACTTCAAACGCAACTTAAAAAGTTATTTTTCCAAGATAAAGTTTTCAAAATTGAATTAACTGAAATGCTTATTTTGAATAATATTGCTACGAATAAAATTACACATATGTCATCATTTTTAGAACGATATACTGGTAGATTGTGTCCAAGTGAACCCAGTTTGAGATTACAATATTTAGATTTAGTCTACGATGATTATTATACACAAGTTCAAGAAGCAATTGGAACAAACAAGATATGTCTATTTATGGACGAAGCAACGGATGGTGATGGTCGAAAGGTTCTCTTTCTGTTGGTTGGTGTACTTCTACCTGATAAACCACAAGAACAAAAAACTTACTATCTTGGATGTAAGCAACTGTTGAATGTGGATGGTTTGCACATTTCAGAATATGTCATTCGTGAACTAATCAAACTGTGGAATGGATTTTTGCACACAGACAGAGTTCTTATTATGGTCAGTGATTATGGATCAAGCATGGTCAACACAGGAAACAATCTCAAGGGTTATTTTCCAAAATTACGTTGCATTTATTGTATATGCCATGCACTGCATAATGTTTGCCAATTGATTCCTTCTTTTTATCCCGATGTCAAAGCAATTAAGCAAAGTTAACGCAATTATTTGGTCATTCTGGTTGGGTTAAAGCATTTTTCCGAAATGAAACGAATGAACCCCTGCCAGTTCAATATGTCGAGACGAGATGGGGGACATGGCTTGAAAGTGTAGTGTATTTGGTTCTCAACAATGAATCGATTGAACATGTACTGTTTCTACTTGATCACAAAAAACAAAAACTAGCACAGAGTGCAACTAAATTGCATTTAGATCCACATTTACTTGAAAATATGCAAAACATTTCTATTAAGTTCAGTAGAATTGTTGACTATATTCGAATGTTTGAGCAGAGAAACAAATTTGTCCCACAAGTAGTAAAAAGTTGGCATGAATTGGAATGCCATCTTGCATCATGTTCAAAAGAAGACCTAGTTTCACGTGAAATCTATAACAAACTTTGTTCTGTTATGGATAGAAACAAGGATTTGTTAGAAATGATTGGAGAGTTTGAGACTCAATCCGTCGATCCAAACAGTGATGCAAAATATTTGTACTACGCCCCACTTGACAACTCTGAAACTGAACGAGCAGTGTCAGTGTACAATAGAATATATCATTACAATCAGACCAATCTTTTAGTAGAAAATGTTGACAAAAGAGCGATGATTGTCTACAATGCAGGACCACTTGGTAGAAAAACAACTCCAGAAAATATTAGCGACATTCTTCCCAAAGGTCTCTACGCTCAAAATGAAGCACCAATTTCTGTTCTTTCTATAAATGGTGATTGGAATTGGAATCCCGTTAAATCGTTTCCAAAAATGAATTTAGAGAAAAATTGAGTCAAATTAAAATAAATAAATTTTTGTTAGTTTGCTATTTAACTGTTTTATTTTAATGTTTCTTGTCCAAATTTTTTTTTGAGTCGCCTTTGACATTAATATTCCACTTGTATTCTTCTGTAAAATATGCCAAATATAAAATAATTAAATTTAATTCGAGTACAAAAACCTTTGATCTATTTGTATCTTAAAATGAAGAAATTTAAAACGAAATGCACATATTTAAGTAATAGTTTAGAATAGTTTTTGTTGTTGTTTAGAAAACATTCCATAATTATTTACTTTGAACATTACGATTACATGCCCACACTAACGCCACTATCGTCATGACTGATCAGTCATTTACAATTTCTTATCGCACAAAGCTGCTTGTCCGGCAAAAGTACTGTCCTTAGTCATCAGTCCAACCTTTGCCATCAAATCATCAAAATGATGATTCATCTAATGCATGCAATGATGCACCAAATTATGATGATCAATTGAATATTGGGATTGAGGTGAACGAAGGTCAAAATGCACAAGTCCCGATTGATGAATTTGATGATGTGAAAAAAGAATACGACGAAGATCAAGATTTTGATAATAATTACGATCATAATGAAAGTTACCAGATTGACCAACAACACACTGAAGTCAATGTATCAGTCCAACCTTCACCATCACATCACCAAACTGCTCCATCGACTATGAACAATTCAAATGAACATTTGTCAACATATCAAATCACTTGCCCACCAGCTCATTTAGCTAATCACATCACCACTGCTCCACTGATCAAACAAGAGGACGAAAAAGAAATATTGTGATTGTAAGGATTGTATCAACGAAATTAAGCAAGAAGTTAAGGATGATGACATTGCGATTGGCGATGACAGTGATCACAACGATGTGATGGCAAACAACCAAAATGAGGACACATCTCGATCTGTGGATAACGATGCACCAATGAACGCAGCTCCATCTCAACCCATTCGACAAACTCAGGTGAAAATTCGACAATCTGCAAGAATTGCTACAAAAAGGAAGCAAACTCACGATGATGAACAACCGAACATGTTTAACAATCGAGACAATCAGGGAGACATTGAAGAAGAAGGTGATAATGATGACCAACAGGAAGAAGTCACTCCCCGGTCAATCAAACGACCTCGACCTGCCACTTCGAGCAGTACGAAGCAGGAGAAAATCATCACTCACACTTTTCAATGTCCTCAATGTGGTCAAATGTTTGTCAAAGACAAATTTAATGTTCACTTGAAGAGTGCTCACTCGATTAGTCCATTTAGATGTGTGGTCAAAAATTGCCGAGAATCATTCAACAACGCGTGAGTTCAATTGTTTGTTTGTTTTTGCATCTCCAAACTAACTTGATTGCTTTTAGATATCTTCTAGGTCGTCATCTGGCCCAGTCTCACCAGTCCATCGCCCAATGGCACTGTGGAAAGTGTGACCACCTTTTCAGTTCATATAAAGCATTGAACAAACACCATTACAGGCAACATCAACTTGGTAATTTTCAGTGTTCTATTCTGGGCTGTACTTTCACAGGAGAATTCAAAGAGAAAGTGAACGTTCATTACGCACAACAACATGCCAAGAAAGTGAAGTGTCAACATGCCAATTGTCAATATCAAACATATAGTGTGTCCAAATTGAAGGAACACCAACGAGTCCATCTCGGCATTAAGCCGTACAGGTGCACATGGTCCCAGTGTGACTTTGCCGCTACCCAAAAGAGCGTCACAATTGGTCACATTCGTAGAATGCATTTGGCACGAATTTCAGGTTCGATTGGATCTCAACTCCACGATCCGAGGGATTATGTGGAGGAGTTGCGCGAGTTATTGTGATGAGAACACAGTAATGTTATGTTATGTTTCCGGTGATACAAAAAAAATAATTTTAGCGCCAAAGTCTTAGAGTATCTCAAAAACATAATTTCACTTAAATTGTATTGAAAATTGTATTGAAAATTTTTGTCTTCCATATTTGCGTCAAATTTTACTCAACAGAAACGATTGACCTTTAATTTAGTTTTAATAATTAAATACGAGAAAAATCAATTGTCAACTGACAAAAGCTAAATAATTAAAAAGACACAAATATAAAGTTTTGTGCTCCCAAGTTAGTTTCCGTTCCTGTTTATTCCACTTTCAAACTTGTTTGGTTCGATTTGTCAATACTTTTCGATTGGCTTAATGATTCTGTTTTTGTTAGTTGAAATTTTGTTTCCACAGTGAAAACTACAGCCAATGAATAGAAGAAGAATAAAATTGAATTTTTACAAAACTCTATTTATTCGTGCTTTACAGAAAATGAGTCAATTTGTATTAAGGCTTATCAAGAACATTTCCACTTTAAAGTCTCAACATCTCCAACATTATGATTTTGATCCAGTGCAAGACGTCCCAGTTGATGTCAAAATTGCAAAAACCAAATACAGCCTTCACTATTGGATGCCATTTATGGTTTTGGTTTATCTTTTGGTTGACTCTTTGGTCATTTGTTACGAAAAAAAGTTCCGATACAAGGAGATTGTGCAATCGAGCGATTTGTTCACTCATAGAATATTTCCTCGGGCACTGTGGCTGGAAGGCGATGCAATGATTGGAGTTGCGGCCATTGCTGGACTGGTGCTTTTCACCTACTTAATGCGAGGAACAAGACTTGAGGACAAATATGTCATGTATGCTCATTTGAGAGACGGTTCTGTGAAAATTGATCAAAATTGTCAAGGTTTGAAATTTTACGTTTCTTTAAGTCTTTATTTAATACTTTTTACACTATAGTACTCAATCCAATCGAATCTAAGCGAATCTATGCATTCCGCAATAAAGTCAAGTCCAACTTTAAGAAGATATCAATTGTTATGTTAATTGAAATTGAGAGTTTCTATCTCGTGAATTTGTTCATCAATTGGACCAACACAGTTCGAGATTACATCTTTCTCTACTGTCTTGTGGTGTTCTTCAGCTATGTTTGTTTTAGTAAAAATGCTTTTTGCTTTGCCTTTACAGAAAAAAACTAAGTTTCAAGTTTTTTTTCAAATTCAGGTAACATTCTTATGATCTACTACTTTGTGATCACCACTCGATACATTCGAATCAAGCAGCGATTCATTGTGGAACAATTGACTCAACTCACCTCAAGGTGGCTTCAATTAGATCAAAATGGGCCAACTGAAAAGCGCTTTTTCAAATTTGTCAAAATGCTTAACCTTAGGATCAAATATAATCGAATCTCAAAGCGCAGCTTGGCCTTGTACGACGAAATTCAGGGCCACAATCGATTTTGGAGTAAATATTTGGCTGTCTATTACTCGAGTTATGTGATCACAATTTGTTACATTCTGTACGAACTGTTGTTTGTTGCAGACGACTATCGACAAAAGATATTCTTCAGTGTGCTTTTTAGCGAGACGAAGTTCAAAAGAACGAAGTCGAAGACTAATAGTTTCACTCTGTCTGTCCGTCTGTCTGTCCGTTGCTTTCTTGCCAGAAGAAACTACACCACCCCCAGCAACCAAACTTGGCACACACACTCCACACCATCTGAAACGGTTACATTCCAAAAATCAGCATCCTAGGTTATCTGGTTGCGGAGATATTATCCAAAAAGATATTTTTTCTGAACACGTTGGTATAACGTAAACAAAATATGTGGGACATGTGGGTAGCAGTGACCAAATTATATATCTTTTACACACATTACATTAGAGTAACGTCATATGTGAATTATTTCAAAAGTGGGCATTTGTTTTGTTTATTAAGTTTGAAGTTAAGTTGCTTACAATCACAACTGCAAGACTCTATGTTGCCTTTAGTTCAATTATTTGACCACAAATGTAATTCATGAACACATTTTTGGAGAAGAACGACCTCTAACCAATACAAAGACGCTCTTTATTACTTTTTCTTGGTTATATCGATTGTTTTTGTCCGAAAGTTGCCACAATTGCCTTGTGTTCAACCTGATGTATCACCTGCAGCAAGTCTCTATTTTTTTTCATTTTAAAATGAGAAAGAAAACCTACCTCATGTCTTTGAATATGTCAGTTTGTAGAGGATAGAAGAAATTCAAGACATCAGAAGAGAGTTATCGTTAATTCTCCAAAACAAAGGTTATTATGAAATTCATAACTTATGATGCATTCCAGAATGAATCAATATAGATATCCTTGCACCAGATCCAAGTAGAGCCTTCCAGATCGATACAACGGTGTGTTTCGAGTGAAGATGTTGATGTACAACCGACAGTCCATCATCTGTATTTTGAAGATCTCACTTAATTATATCAACAGTACTGTAAGAAGACATTGTAGTGATTGCTTGACAGTGAATAGAAATGCTTTGGAGGAACAGTTGGTCAAATGAAATTTAATTCATTGTAAAGTTTTCAATTCGTGGTTTGTCTTGGTGGCCAAACTGCAAGATTTACCTCAAAAGGTGTCATTCTTCAGTGAGGAGGCATTCGCGTTAATTCTTTAGTCAATAATTCCTAAACACGTCACGGTTTGTTTGCTTTGTTTAACAGCACCACACACATGGTGTTGACAGTTTTATTGTTAGTTTAAATAAAGGTTGTTACACGCAGGTATTCGACTTTGATTCTGAAACAAACATGTTGAACATTGTACAACCCAGCACATATTTTCACACTCCCACATTTGATGTACCAGCAATGTTCAAACGAGAGATTCAAAATATCTTAAATTTGTGGGATTGTAAAAAGTTAGTTCATTGTATAGAAATACTAAACAATATTTTATTATAATCAAAACTTCGTCTCGCTACTTTACCGGCTTGCCGGAATTCTTCAGTGTGCTTTTTCGAATATCTTTATTCTAATCTGGGCGACCTACGAGTGTGCAAAGATTGTTCACAACAATAGGCTCATACACAAGAGTCAACGACAATTTTGTCTACTTATTATTCAAGGCAGTTTTTCGACACACCTGTTAGATTTGCTAAAGGTAATCTTTTGAGGGCGCTATTGATTTGCATTTCATCCCCCCTTAATCATAGTTTGACAATTTGGAATGCCACAAAAGGTGGATCTCAAAAATTGGCTTCACTTTAATGGATAGCTATCGAATCAATTCGAAAATGTTTGAAATCGTATTTATGAACTTCTTTTTGTTGTTTTTTAAATAACTAATTTTGTTCTACTCTTTTTCAGCTATTGGCCTACATGAGCACGTTATTTCTGTTTATATTGGAGAGAAAATAATTTAAAATTTCCAATTTCGTCTCCATTTGACTCACAATTGTCAGACTTCTGCCCCATTGGGACCAATAATGTTTATTTCAATCGTTCAATCGTAGAAATGACTATTTAGAAATAGTTCACACAGTGACGAAAACTGCGCGAGTTGTTGTGATGAGAACACAGTTATGCTTTATTTCATCTTTTTGTGTACTTCAATAAATTGATTTACTGAATTTATGCATGTTTGTTTGATTGGGCAGTTTTGAAATCATATTATTTCACATGTGTCCTATCGTAATTGTTGTGCATTTCTCTTTTCGGTTGTATGTGGCCAAATAAAGCAATTTCACTTATAGTTGGTTGTTTCAATCGTGGAAATCATCAAATTTCACAACATTTTGAAATAGTTCACAAAGTTCACACAGTGACTACAACTCGTGTTGTGTAAATTTGTTTTTGGTTACTAAGGGCGTTTGTAACCTTCGACCCTTGCTTTGAAACTGCTCCGTTTTGCATGTGAGCAGTTGTTTTGATGTCTAGCTGCTAGGCTCTAGCTTTTGCTTCTCAGTTGCAGCCTGATTCGGATTGTGTTATTGATTTTGTGTGCCTTTGCCAAATGTTCATTTGCAAAATCTAAAATGGAACTGCCAACTCATCCTCTTCTCTGTCTGGTGGAAGCCAACAAGGCTGGACTCAAGTCAATGCTCACTCATTACATCGATGCCACCCTGGACAGTCACTACAATGCGATGAAGCTGAATATTGTCGAGATGATTCAAAGTGGACAGATTGGTCCTCAAATTACTCAAGTCAATGCATTCCCATTAGTTCAACCTTTGCCATCAAATTATCAAAATGATCCATCCAATGCACGCAATGATGCACCAAATGATGATTACAATGATCAATCGAATGTTGAGATTTCAGTGAACGAAGGTCAAAATGCACAAGTCCCGATTGATGAATTTGACGATGTGAAAGAAGACGACGATGATTATCAAAATTGTGATAATGTTGAGGATAGCGAAAGTTATCAAATTGACACTCAACACATTGAAACTGAAGTAAATGTATCTGCATCAGTTCAACCTTTTCCATCAATTCCACCATCGACTATGAACAATTCAAATGAACATTTGTCAACAGATCAAATCAATTGCTCACCAGCTCCTTCAGACCATCACATCACCACTGAACAAGTGGTCAAGCAAGAATGTAACGACACTTCATCATCAAGTGCAATTCCGATGAATGTCCACTGCAATGATGCACCAAATGATGATGATGACAATGATAATTTACATCATGAGAATGAAGAGAAAGATTGTGATTGTAAGGATTGTGTCAACGAAGTTAAGCAAGAAGGTGAGGATGGAGGTTATGATGAAACTGGCGAATTGATTGGAACTAACCAAAATGATCAAGGGTCGCATCAGTCGGTTGTTGAGAAGCAACGAGTGGACACAATCACTCGATCACTCAACAATAACGTAATGGACAATGAAATCTCAATGGTGAATGGACAATTTGAGGATTGCGATGAAGATGAAGAAGACATGAGTGACCAAGTTGGTATTCATATTGCTCCTCTTTCTCATCAAGTTAACAATCGTTCAACTGATGATCATCACTTAAATACGGATGATGATGGACAAATTGGATTGAATCAACCAATTGATGATGATCAACAACAACCGAATGGACAAGTGAATGCTACTGACAATGACACTCAACAGTTGGATTGTGACGGACCAGAGATCGAGGAGGTGGAGTTCGAAGTTGGACAAATGATGCAGATTAAGAATGAAGATGGAAGTGATCACGATGAAGAAGATGTGGCTGGAGATGATGACACTGAGATTGACAGTGATCACGATGATGATGGAATGGCAGATAACAACCAAGAAGAGGAATCATCTCGACCTGTGGATAACGATCCACCAGTGAACACAACTCCACCTCAACCCATTCGAACTCAAACTAAGGTGATCATCACCAGACAGTCTGCAAGAATTGCAACAAAAAGAAAGCAAACTCATGATGATGAACAACCTCAAATTAACAATCAAAACAATCAACAAGACACGGATGAAGACGAAGAAGATAACCAACAGGAAGAAGTCACTCCCCGGTCAGCGAAACGACCTCGAACATCTCGCCCTACAACTTTGAATAGTAGTACCAAGAAGAGTCAAATCATCATTCACAAACTTCAATGTGCTCAATGTAACAAAATGTTTGCACAAGACAAATTCATGGCGCACATGTGGGACAGTCACTCGATTCGGCAAGTTCCTTGTCTGGTGAAAGATTGCAAACAATCATTTGACACCAAGTAAGTTTGATTCTTTTGTTTGTTGCACTTCACATCAACTAATATCACTTGTTTTATTTCAAGTTGTACTTTAGGTCACCATCGCAAAAATTTTCACCAGTCCATCACCGAATGGCACTGTGACAAGTGTGAGAATCACTTCTCTTCGTATCATGATTTGTCTGTTCACAAGAGAGAGTATCACCAAATCGGTAAATTTCAATGTTCCTACCCCCGTTGTAAATTCACTGGGGAGTACAGAAGGAAAGTGTTTACTCACTACGCAACACACAACCACAACTCACTGACAGTGAAGAAGTGTACCCATCCTGGCTGTACGTATGAAACAACGAAATCTTCAAGTTTCAAGGCACACCAACGAGTCCATCTCGACAGCAAACCGTATCGTTGCAAATGGTCTCAGTGTGGTTATTCCAGTACTACTCGATCCAACACGCTGAGACACATTCGTTTGACTCATTTGAAGCAAAAAGTTGGGACTGGATCGAGTAGTGGCACAACTCAGTCAACTGATCCAACTGATTATCTCGAAGTGCTTTTGTAAATGTTTGAGATTTCTTAGTATGAATTCAATAAATCGATTATTCAATGAGTTTTTTAGTGATTTATGTTTGTGTCTTACCAACTAACAAGGGTACTTTTGAGGCTTGGACTAAAACCTCGTGTGTGTACAGTTGTCCACTCTGTAAATTCTATTCTATATTATTTCTCCAAATTACATTATCCTCCATTATCCAACAATGAATCTCAACAAACAGCCAAATCCAACACAACAATAGGAACAGATGAACTATTTATACAAATGTTTATAATCCAAGCAGATCCATTCAAACATCACTTTGCTTCTTTGCTAAACTTGTCATTTGTTTTGCATCACCTTTCTCATCATCTTTTAGCAATTTTGTGCTATACCACCCATCGCCTGCCATTTATTGTTTGGTATTTCCGCACCTGGCCCCTAACCAAACCCAGGAGATTCTGATCTGATTACGATCGATCTCGTCTATTTGCCCTGGATCGCTCAATAACGAAACGCATGTCTCCGTAGACGTGGGCTCACGATCCTGATTGGCTGTGTCAACTGCGGTGACGAACTAATGAGTCGCTCGAGATCTGTGTCACCTTTTGTGGCGGAAACGGTCTCCTCTGGCGCTCTTACTCAAGTCTAGCTGGTCTTCTACTCTGACCAGTCTCAAAATGCTGTCACACGGTCGAGTGTGAAGACAAACAAATGGACACGGCCATTTTAGCTGAGCAATTGCGCACTCAGGCACTGAGGCCATCAACGGGCTGAGTAAACTGAAACGCCTCACGCCTTTAGTTGCGATTATTATTTGGACTTTGGTGGTCAAATTTCTCTTGATCTCTCAATTCTGTCCCAACTGAGCGAACTTGCCTACTACACTAACGCCGGTGGTCTCGAACTTTACGACTCTCTGCGCAAGTATGTTCAGCACAATCATGCACTCAAGATTGGATACTTTTGTCCTTGGATACACAGAAAGAAAGAGTTGCGTACTTTTGAGAGTGAACTATTTTCCCGTTTTACTTCTTTTCACTTTGGGGCCAAAAGTGTAACCGCGGGTCACCCATAAGAGTGTCAGACCCACAGCCACCCATAATAAAAATTTGGCTTGACCCATGAGTCAGTTTCACATCCATAGGGTGTCATGGGTTGGCAACCATAAATTCAACCAGTTTGGAGGTTTATGACCCTGAGCTTGCCAGCTCCCAAGTTCACAATGCATGCGATGCTTGTTGTTTGTCGCTACTTCTGCAATAAATTACACGGAAAAATTGAACTCTACGATACCTGATACATTGCCGAACCATGGTGCAGATTCTTTTGAAATAGTTCCACACTCGTTAAAGTTGATTTCGAAATTTAAAGAAAGCGTCGACGATCACCCTGTAATTGTATCAATGAAAGGCGATTATTGCCTGGGAGTCGAGGATATTTCACCGGAATGCACAAAAACTGCTATTTGGTTAAGAAAAAACTTTGCCAGAATAGCGATGATCAATTTTGGCGCATTGAAGCATTTCAATGTGATTTGTGTGAAAAACGATTTAGCGATAAATGGACTTTAGCCACACACCAACTGATTCACCAAAATATAAAACGTTTTCAGTGTCATCAATGTGAGAAACAATTCACTCAAAAATACAGTCTAGACACTCACGAACAAGCCATTCATCTGCATGTGAAGCCATATCGATGCAAAGTGTGTGGTCACACTACCGCTCACCGATCACACATAATCACTCACATTCGAGTGATCCACTTTGGTTTGCTATAAACCGCCAGAGAACGACGAGCACTCAACATAGTCGACCATCGAGATCCGTGGGAGTTGATTGAGAAGGTGTGAATTATTTTGTGATTGAGAAGTGCTTCGATGCAATCATTACTAATTGTATCAATTCCCACAAGTAGGCAAATCTGACCGAAAGTTAAACGATATATTAGTATTTGTAATAAATCATATTGTTCTCAAATTTCAAAATCTACATTGCCCCAGTACGATTCGTGTATATTTAAAGGTCAGGATTTTGTTCTCCGTAGACGAGAACAGAGAACGTATAAAGATTCATATTTCAAACAAACTCTACACTAAACTGCACATAGTGAACTCATATTCAAATTTCAATTCTATAGTGAATATATAATCAACTCGACCAGAGTGTTGTAGATTCATTTTCATTGTACATACGTTTGTCCACTTTTGGCTTCCTCTCCTAGACATTAAAATGCGTGCCAGTTTTCCCATCATTGTTTTGGCATTGCTTTGCAACGGTTTGATCTGCAAATCTGTAAGTGTTAATCTGTGTTCACAATCTACATGTTTTTATTGTCTCCATTTTCTCGAATTCAATTGCAGACTATTTGCAATCAAATGCAACAAAATCAAGTCAAGATAAGAGCTATTGGCAAGATATATAACGACAGTCTGGCAATTGTGACCACCTCTGGTCACATGTTTCAAATGAATTTAAAACAAACTTTAAAGTTCAACGAACGCGACAAATTCTACTATTTGGACCTGTCCTCAACTCAACCGATCCAGGCCAAGGACAAATGGACGTCCACCTCTGCACTCAATTTAACCGATTCAAATGATCAAGTTCTTTACTTCATCTTTAACAACCGAAATGCTGCCTAACTTGGTGCAATTCACAAGACAAATGGCAAACAGTCGTCGTGTCTCATGTTTTTGAACTTTGTCGTACCATCAACCTATCAACTAATTGTGGGACATTGCAGTAGAAATGTCAACGGTGGTAGTTTGCTTGATAGTAAGTTTCTAATTTATATATTTCTTATCTAATCTAATCTTATCTTTTTAGAAACACGAGTTAAATTCATGGTCGCACACAGTGAACACTTTGCTTCGGGATTTTCGCGTATTGGTGATGATGTTAATACAAGATCCTTGTACATCACATCTGAACATGAAGATCTATATGTCGTTGCGTAAGTTCAATTTACTCACCAGACCTTAAACTAACATTACATTTTTATTTTCGTTAGCAATACGCCAACAGATTGTCAATTCTCCACGATAGCCAAACCTGGCTCTGGTTATCCACTCTCTGGATTTTACCACAAAGAATCAAATTTGCTATTCTTCATTAATCGGGACGGCTCTGTTGAGCAGTTCATCCTCGATAAGGATGGATTGTGCAGCAGCAGTCCACTTACAGTTCCCGATTCGATTATAACTGCAAAACAATTTATCTACTGTGGATCAACGACTGAAAGTACTTCACAATCCAATGATGAAAAGATTGAGAACATCACTGTAGCTCAAGCACTTGGAATTTATTGGATGGTGCAATTAGGATACTGGTTCACAGATGGACCAACACGAATCATTTGTTTATCTGTTTTTCTGTTTGTATATGTGGTTGTATGCTTTGCGATTTGTTTGATGATTACAATTAAGAAAAATGTACCAAGGAAAAGTTCACAATAGAAATAAATATTTGGCTATAAGTTATAGCAAGATAAGTTATCTGTCAAGCATAACAAAAATATTTTGATGATCATCCGTGTATCATAGAATCAGAATCGTTCAATTGGTCTCATTTCTCAACAACTCACTCAACCACCTCGAGATAATCCTTCGGGTCAACCGAATGAGCCACGTTCTGATTTGAATTTTGGACATGAGTGTTCAAATGTTGCATTCGAATGTGATTCAGAGTGGCATCTTGATAAGAACTCGAATAGTCACAGTTGTCCCATTTGCATCGGTAGGGCCTAATGCCTAGATGAGCACGTTCATGTGCCTTGAATCGGGTTGAGTTACTGGTTCGATACTGACAACCACTTTGTTGGCAAACCAGCTCGGGCTGGTCTTTGTGTTGACATTTGTAGTGATTGTACACTTTTCTTCGGTATTCCCCCGTGAATGTACAGAAAGGGAAGGAACACTTAAAGTGACCCAGCACATGATAGTCATTGTAGTGACTGTTCAATCGATGATATGTTTTGAAATATTTGGCACATTTGGCACATTGCCATTGGGTGGTGTGCTGGTGAACTTGCATTCGATGTTGCTTGAGAATGACACTAAAACATGGTTTATTAGTTGGTTAATCGCGAATAATAAAGTGAACACTTTTACCTGTGGTTGAATGCTTGACCACAATCCTTGACTAAACATCGAGATGAACCAATTGAATGTACATCCAACATGTGTTGATTGAGTTTTTGTTCTTCGGGAAATGTGTCCGGACAGTGACAATTGTCAGATAATGGACATTTAAGGTGGACTGTGATGATTTGATTGTTGATTGATGGATTCGGTTGTTGTGCCACTTCATCAGTTGGTGATTGTCTCGTCTGGAACAGTCTGCCCATCACTGCTAATGATGAAATGTTTGATTGAGTTGAGTGATCCAGCCTTGGTATCTTCGCAGGTCGAGATGATGATGATTCTTCAACTTCTTGATCATCTTCAATCAATTTGACACTATCATTATCCTCATCTTCTTCTTCATCAATCCAATTGGCTAAGTTTTGGTTCAATTGTTCATTTACGATTATTGCAGGCAAAGATTGTGGAGATTGATCTGATGTGAATGGTTCATTTGCATTATTAGTTGTCTCAATCTCGTGTTTGAATGGTTTTGGAATTTGAGATTGGACAGTGGGTTCATCAGGCAAAGTTATTTGAGCATTGGTTACTGGTAAGGATGGAACTGGAGATATAAAGGAAGATTGACTAGTGGAACGTGGATCGATGGGAATTGAGTTAGAATAGTTTATATTAGAATTGCGACGGTTGAAATAAGTTGGAATAAGAGACGGCAGTAAAGAAGTTGATGGGTGGGTAATGAGATTTGCTGATTGGTCGACAAAAATTGGATTCATCAATTGTCCACAATCACCAGCATCACCCGATTGTGTTCGTTCACTCCCATTGGTCAATTTGGTTTCGAGTCTGTTGAACATTGAATTGACCAGTGGGTCAACGAGTCGATCCATCTCAGTTCGCAACCACCCACGAGTGTCCTCCTTCTCTTTTGCAAGCAATTCCACAAACATGACTCGAGATTCTTGTGATAAGGTGCAAAACATAGTGAGAGGAGTCGATGATGATGATGAAACACTGGTTGTAGGGTAAAGATGCACAAAATGTGAAAATCACTGGGAAAACAAACCAACACAACTCGAGTCAGGAATGCAGCAGTTGCTGCGCTCAACTCACAATAACAACACACCGCCACTTTAACCCCCCATCCATAGAGGGATGTGTTGCAATAAATATTGATTTTATAGACCAACAGTCGCCATCTAGTGTCGGAAAGTGAAACCTTGCTTATTTATAACCGACACATGAGGGTCCAGTTGAGCTGACACAAATGCATTTGCACTCAAACCCACAATCATCATCATCCTCGTTTTCTTGTTTTCACCCAACTGTGCACACACCCACAATGGCAATTTCATTCCCAATTGGTATTACATTTGTTGGCGCTTTTTTTTACCAATCGAAGGATTATGCAAAACGATTGATACGACACGAGACTCGATATCAACCGGCAATTGTGAATACTCAACAATATTACTGTGAATCATTGTCCAATTCAATCGATGCTAATTCTCAAATCAATTCAACCGTTCTACTTGAAACTCCTCACATGGACGAGATTGATGATTTTGTTAAAGCTCAATTCGAATTACAACACAACAATGATAATTTAATCAATTCATCATCAATGATTCAATCGACTTCAAGTGATCAATCATCATCGCCCACTGAAATGCTAGCACAATTTCAATCTCAACAACAACTACACCCTCACACCAAACATGTACGTTTTAAAGACGAAGATGACAAATGTGATTGTGTTGACGATGGAATTGAGATTAAGAAGGAAGAAGAAGATGATGATGATGATGAATTTGCCCATGACAACGCCAAATGGATTCATGATGATGACCAGAAGGAAGAACCATCATCTCCTCGACATGTGAAGAGACCAAGAATGGAGACAACTTATCATCATGGTCAACCCAATGCAGATGAATCTATTGTGATTCAACAAGAGAAAAGTGATGCAAACAATGCAATTGGAGAGGAATCAATTGTCACTGAATGCACTACTAATCCAATTCAAGCAAACATTGCCCAACCAAATCGTCAATTGCAATGTTCACATTGTCTGAAATCATTTGACATCCCGTCCTTATTAGCGAGACATCTTCGAGTGCACTCAGATGATCGTCCATTTCACTGTGACCAGTGTGACGAAAGATTTAAAGCGAGAGGAGGTTTAACTCTACACCAGCGGATACACCAAAATATAAAACGTTTTCAGTGTGACAAATGTGGCAAAAAGTGTGCTCACAAGGCCAATTTGGATGCTCATCTCCGAACCCACTCTGGTGAGCGACCATTCACGTGCAAACATTGTGGTCAGTCGTTTACGGCGTCGGACTCACTTACCAAGCACCAACAAGCCATCCATCTGCATGTGAAGCCATTTCGATGCAAACAATGTGGCCTGACTTGCACTAAACAGACAAACATAATCACTCACATTCGAGTGGTGCACTTTGGTTTGCCTCGATCAGTCAAAGAACAACATGAACAAAACATCATCGATCAACGAGATCCGAAAGAGTTGCTTGAGAAAGTGTGACTCAATTTGGGATTGGAAAATGTGTTTCACTGAACCGATTGTATAAATTCACACAAGTATACCAATCTGGCCGAAATCTAAGTGATATATTCCTATTACAATTGCATTAATGTTCATGTAACGTTTAAATAATAAAACTTAGTAATAAAACAAAGTAAAGGTAAAGAGACAGAGACAGAGAAGTGATGTGTCACGTGTTGAGAGAAGGTGTGCTCAATTTAATTGATTCGATTGAATTCAGGGAACATTTTATTACTGCTGCCATTTGTTTGCTTGTTTGCTGTCAACATACAAACTGAAAGGAAATTGCACAACGACCAACCAAAAGGCTCAGAAAATTGAGCGATGTTTTATTTAGGAAATATTTTGCATAAAATCAATATGCTTGTGGTGTTGTTTGCTATGTTACTATAGGAAAGAATGTGTATTTGAAGAGATAGTTGAATGTTGAAATTGAAAACATACTCAACATTGGATTTCTTTTCGAATGGGAGAAAATATAAAATTTTGTGCAGAACATGGTGCCATCTGTGGGTGAGCACAGAAAGTGGTGTGTTGTTATGATCGTTGTGCAGTGAATGCACTGCATCGTGTCACTATCTGTGAGTGTGCCTTTTCCCATTGAATTGACTTGATTTGCATCTGTGCTGCTCTATTTTGATCATTTCGAGCTTATTTTCTTACTTCAAACGTAAAATAATGGACTCACCCTCGCAATCACCATCATCTCATGTAAATTTCATTCTGGGTAAATTGCTCGCCAACGAGAAGGAGGGTGCAAGACGATGGTTGCAACTTGAGATGATCTCACTCGTTGACCCACTGCTCGATTCGCTGTTTCGTAATCTCGAAACTAAATTGAGTTCTGCACTCGAAACGGAAGTGCAAACTGGTAACGATAGTCACCAGGCACGGATGAATCCTCTTCTAAATTCAATTCTAAATACAAATCCACATGACCAATTATCCAATGGACATCAATTAGCCGCTCATATTCATGATCAACCGTCAACATCATTTATATCGTCATCATTATACAATCCAACTTCTTATTTATTCAATTCCTCTTTCAATAATCAAATTAATCAATCTTTTGCTCAATCCACAAATTCAATTCGATTCAATTTGACTCGACCAATCAAAGATGAGGAGGAGAATGAAAATGGATCATCTATTTACGATTCAACAAATCTAATCTCAAATGATGAACAACCTAATTACAATTTGACCAATCAAAATGATGATACAAATGAAGAAGAAGATGAAGACGATTGTGATTGTCCCGATTGTCTCAATATTGGAATTAAGGACGAGGTTCTAGCTGATGATAATGAAGAAGATGATGATGATGATGTTCAATGGATTGATGATAATGAAATTGACGATATCAATTTACCAGTGAAGAAAGTTAGAATGGATAATGACAATTTAATTCAGTCACAATCACACCAACCAATTGATGCAATTGAACAGTTTGTAGCACAGGCAATGCATTCTAAACAAACTAACATCCAATCAACTTCCCAACTAACATCCAATGAGCAACTAACATCTCAATTAACATCCCAACAATCGAACATATCATCATACGTGTTCAGTACACCCGAAAAGCAAATCATCACTCTCGCCCTTCAATGTCCCCAATGTTTGGAAATGCACATCGAAGACGATCTCAAGAATCACATGTGGACACGACATTCGATTCATTCGGCACGATGTGTTGTCAAGGATTGTGGGAAATCGTTTCATAATAAGTGAGTTTGTTATAATCAAATCTTAATCTAAATCTAATGTTTTGTTATTGTCAACAGACATAATCTAGGTCAGCACGTAAAGGAGGCCCACCCCCAGCACAGCACCACCCAATGGCACTGTGACAAATGCTCGAAACACTTTACCAAGTACATCTATTTGTTCATTCACAACTTCAAACTGCATCATCGTGGTCTGTTTCAATGTTCCTACCCGGGTTGTTCGTTTACGGGTGAATACAGAAGTAAAGTTTCCGGTCACTATCAATCGAGACACAAACAGTTGCTAGAATGTAGTTATGCGGGTTGTGACTATCGTACTATGGTTTTGGGTAACTATAGACAACATCTACAGACTCACTTCAGTGAAAGTGAAATCAAATTGTTGGGGTTTAGGTTTTAATTTTTTGTAATTTATGAAAATAAAGTTGTTTGTGACATTGACATTAACATTAAGAATTTACAATTCAAATCGTTTAATCACTGTCAGCAGTTGATTCAACAGTAAATTCTACTGACCCTTGATCTAATTGTTGTTTTGTAATATTTTTAGCTTCAATGTCACCAACACTGAACTCTGAAATGGTTTGCAGTCGAGGGCACTGTTTCAGTGGTGCCAAAAGTTGTCGAAAACATTGCTTCTTTTGATCAAGGTTGCAGGGAATGTCATCATCATCATCTTGATATTCACAAATGTCACAAAACTTTAGACCTTCACTGTAGAACAAATAGACTTTGATCACCTGCAGGTTGGGCAGTGTCCATGGAAGTTGCAGCAGAGTGAGGTTGTGGTGATTGGTCATGGTGAAGGACAGTTCGAGTGATCTGACCGAATCCAGTCGAGGAATGTTCTCGGTTGGGTCGAGGTTTTGTGGCCAGTCGAACCAGACAGCGAGTTTAAGGTGAATCAGCTGGGTCAGTTGTGCCAGTTTGGTGAACAGTTGCGGAATGGTCATGTTCTCTGCCGCAGTATACAAACTGGTGAGTGAACTCAAACGAGTGCAAACACTGTTGAGATGAGTGTCGCCGATTGGGACATTCGAGATATTGAGTTGAGTAATACGACGGCACAGTGCAACATCCAATTGAAGCAGTTTCGGAATTTGATCATCTTTACTATATCCATGACTAAGTCTCAATGGTCGAGCACTGTGCTGGGCATAGCGTCTCAGTGACTCGAACAGCACATCGATTTTGTAATCGAGAGAGTGAAAGTCAAATTGATCGAGTTGGGTCAAGATGGGCAGATCAATTTGAGTTGTCCCGAGCAGTGGGCCAATGTACATGTTCGGGCCGAGAGGATGCAATGTAAAATGACAGTCAAAGTCGAGTGACAACTTCTTGAGCGATGACAACAAATTGATGGCATTGAAGAACGGACTAGAATGGCACTGAGGAATACACTTGAGTTTAGTGTCATTTTGAATTCGACAATATATTTTGAGTGTCACCAAAGTGGCTCTCAGCAAGTGCAACAACTCGGCCATAAGACAAAGTTGAGCAGAGTCAACACGGTTCAGTGAGATGACTAGTTTGGACACATTCGCAAATGTCCGTGCCAAGCCACGCACCTTCTCGCTTTTGAGTTCCCGAAAGTGAAATGAAGAAGACTCACGAGGCAATTGTTCACCCATTGTGGTACCATCGTCATTCTTTAGATATTTAAATTGGTCAATTGCCAAATTTGACTCCTCAATCAGATCAAAATCATCCAAGCCAACTTTGATGATCAAGGCATGAACTCGCGAGGTGACACTCGGCTGCAGTTGTCTCCACCTGGGACAAACCTGACCAATACGGGCAAGATCGATTAGTGGCAGATCGGAGAAGATTGTGGCCAGACAGAGGTCGGGCTGGGTGTGGATACTCATGACGGTTGACAAGAGATTCAATTGAAGATGAGGAATATGAAACAAAAATGTGATTTCATGCAGGGAAAAAGAGCAACAGCCAAGCCTACTATTTATAAAAGTGTAAACATGCACCAACTGTCTCGTGAGCAGGCATCTCAACGTATTTATTTTCAAAATTGTAAAACCCGAGGCGCCATCTATTGGTAAAAAGGAAATTGAAAATGAACAGTCAAAGCACGATTTAGATGATCAGAATTGGATTGATAAAGATGTTAAAGAGAGATGTGGCGGTGATGATTGCATCAGTGGGCCATTTACAATTGGCACTGACAATTTGATTGGAATTGAGGAAATGAAACAAAAAGCAGATGCTGATGATGATTGAATTGATTTACAATGCCAACGAGTCGGGTCAGCCTATAAATTTTCCAAGATAGTCCCTGAGGCAGGGGACACCAACTCAGTTGGGTTCACGTGCCACAAAAGTGGCACGTAAACATCTCCATGTGTCAGGTATGCCAACAGAAGTGGGAAACTTATGTACCAACGTGCCACAAGTGGCACATCGAACTTCCCAAAGTGCCACAGTGGCACGTTGGCACGCGGGTTGGAGACCCCTGCCCTGAGGCAACCAAATTGGCCAGTCGGAGAGCTCGAACATAGAAGTTTCTCAAAATGTTGATCCTTTATGTTAAAGCACCTCACTTGTTGTAACATTGTTATTTCTGTTTTGAATAACCATTTTATTAACATTGTTCACTTGTCATGACAATTTAAATCTTTTAATCACGATCAACATCTAATTAAACAAATTCAACTATTCCTTGATTCAATTGTTGTTTGGTGATATTTGTAGCTCTAAAGTTGTCAGCACTGAACTCAGAATGGTGTGCAGTCGAGGGCACTGTGCAAGTGGTGCCAAAAGGTGTCCAAAGCAGCGTTTCATTTGGTCAGAAATGTCGTGAACGCTGGAATGACCATTGTCATAACCACAAATATTGCACTTTAGACCTTCGCTGTCGATCAAGTTGACAGTGACAACCTGCAGATTGGGCAGTGTCCATGGAAGTTGCAACAGAGTGAGATTGTCGTGATTGGTCATTTTGAAGGACAGATCGAATGATCTGATCGAGCCCAATCGAGGAATTTTCTCGGATGAATCGAGGCTTTGTGGCCAGGCGTACCAGACATCGAGTTCAAGGTGAATCAGCTGGGACAGTTGTGCCAGTTTGGTGAGCAGTTCAGGAATAGTCACTTGCTCTGCCTCACTGAGGCCCTCAGTATACAAACTGGTGAGTGAACTGAGACGAGTGCAGACACGGTTGAGATGAGTGTCAGCGAGTGGGTCAGCTGAGAGATATCTCGCAATATTGAGCTTTGTTATACGACCACACAGTGCAACATCCAATTGTAGCAGTTTCGGAATCTGATCAGCCCCACCATATCCATGACTGATTCGCAGTGGTCGAGCACTGTGCTCGGCATAGCGTCTCAGTGACTCGTACAACACATCGACTGTGTAATCGAGAGAGTGAAAGTCAAATTGATCGAGTTGAGTCAAGATGGGCAGATCGATTTGTGTTGTCTCAAGCAGTGGGTCCATGCTATCATCGAGTGGATGCAATGCAAAATGAGACTCAAAGTCGAGTGACAAATTCTTGAGCGATGACAACAAATTGATGGCATTGAAAAAATGATTTGAAATATTCTGCGGAATACACTTGAGTTTAGTGTCGTTTTCAATTCGACAATATATTTTGAGTGTCACCAAAGTGGCTCTCAGCAAGTGCAACAACTCGGCCACAAGACAAAGTTGAGCTGAGTCAACACAATTCAGTGAGATGACCAGTTTGGACACTTTCGCGAATGTCAGTGCCAAGCCACGCACCTTCTCGCTTTTGAGTTCTCGAAAGTGAAATGAAGACGACTCACGAGGCAATGGTTCCCCCATTGTGGTGCCATCGTCGTTCTTGAGATATTCCAATTCGGGAATTCGTAAATGTGACTCATCAATCAGATCAAAATCATTTTGGCCAATTTTGATAGTCAAAGTGCGAACACGCGAGGTGACACTCGGCTGCAGTTGTCTCCATCTAGGACAAACCTGACCAATTCGGGCAAGATCGAAAAGTGGCAGATCGGAAAAGATTGATCTGAGACATAGGTCGGGCTGGGTGTGGATACTCATGACGGTTGACAAGAGATTCAATTGAAGATGAGCAAAATGAAATGAAAATGTGTTTTCTAACAGGAGAAAGTAACAACAGCTCCAAGCCTAATATAAAAGTATAAACATGCACCACGCGTGGGTAGCGGTAACTTTCCGGGTCGACCCACACAGCGCATGTCTACGCGTCCGGGGGACAGTGGGTGCACGGGTTTGCCGGTCTTCTGGGGTCAGAACTGACCGGATTTTAACAATTCCATTATATTATTTAGAATAATGACATAATTTAATGCAACAATAAATTACTTATTTCAACATATTGGTTTTTGGCAAAACTTGCGGGACCCGAAGTGTACCCTCAGAACACCCGGACCCACAGAATCATGTTTTACAATACACGACGGTGCTGCCCTCTATTGGCATTTTTAGATTAAAAAAATTATTTAAATATTTTCAAAATATCTTATCTTTAGTGTGTTTGTAAGAAAAATGGATAAATACGATCCAAACTGAGACTAACCAAAAACCCTCAATAAAATAAACCGGATTAATTATTTATAAAAATAATTTGAATAAAAAATTCAAAATAATATAAATAAAAAAATATTTAATGAAATAAACAATAATATATATGAAATTGACATTTATTATTTATATACAAAAAATCATTGAAAAACATACTTTTTATTATTGTACAAATTGATCCAAAAATTCCACTGTTTTATCGTACACCAGCCTACCCGCGTCCTGACCAAACACAAAATCCAAATGACCCCAAACCGGTGCTGGCACTCGATAGTGAATCACATTAGTGCTGCCCAGCTTGGGCTGTAGAAAATTGTACGCCTGTGACACATCAACTGGCGGCATCCACAGATCAGTTTGACCGTTCATGAGGATTATGCGTGCATAGGCGGGAATGTTCTCGATTTGGTACGCAGGCGGACTGTCCTGTCCGTAATGTTGTCGATTTAGCCGAGCGGATCCATAATCGAATTTCATCAACTTTCTTGCATTGATCGTCTGTAGAATATGCACAGCTTCCCAGTTGGAACCGTGTGAAATGGATCGAGCATAAACGGGCCATCTTGTTATGTTCCAGTGGACCCCTTTACCAAAGAACCAATCGAAAGTACGAGCACAAATGCGTGCTTGAACCCCTCCACGACAGTAGGATTGCAACAGTCTACTACCGAAAGGCATGAAAGCTCCACCAATTCGTCGCAACGGAAGTACATCCATCTTCCTAGTGGGCGCATCACCCATGAACAGTCCCGGTGCCCAGGCAATAAACGGTTGAATAATACTCGCATACTTCGGTTGTTCAGCAAGCAGAGCAAACATCATGATCGTACCCTGAGAGTAACCAACATAGGCAACCTTTTCGTGCTGGGTAACATTACGAACCAGATCAATCACTGCAGGCAAATCATACTGAGCTTTCTGTTGAAACGAAAATTCCCAATACAATCGTTGCCATCTTGAGGACAGATTGACGTGCCTCGAGCTGTACTTGTTGCCACGAAAGTTCGGTAACCAAACATCGTACTTTTCCTGTTTCGCCAAACAGAATCCAAAATTGTCGCCACATTTTGAGGAATTCGAGTCCAGGAAAGGGCTGTTCACAAAGAACATGTCCGACGAACAGTAGATGCAGTGGCCGATGATTACTGGATGCTTTCGATTTGAATTGTCGGAAGAAGTAAAGTTTCGAGACACAACTCGATGAACAGTAAGAATGTAACCATCCTGTGTAGTGACATTATGCTCCTGTAGGGCAAAACCACGCGACTCGACCAGTTGAGCAAGGGATGCGTCTTCATCAGGATCGCGGTAAACCCAAGCGGATACAATTGAGATGAAACAGACGAAACAAATTACAAACCAGACAATTTGGTTGTTGAGTAATTTGGTCATTTGAAAGATTTGACAAATTGAAGAGAGAAAAACATCCGAAAACTTTCAAAAAACAAAAAAATGAAATGATAATTTGTACAATGTTTTTCAACCTACTTATATATGTTCTAAAAAGAGTTCATATTTCGAGTACATTTTCAGATAAAAGCCCGAGAAACGTACTCAAAATGCGTGTCCAAATAAAAGTGCACAAAAGAACGCACGTACGTTTATCCTTAAAATGTACTTTTAGGTACTTTCGAACCTCCCTACACACAACACTGCTATAAGTTTCTTTTTGACCCTGAAATGTACCAAGAACGACCTCAAATATCAAATCTGTCATGACAATCACTCATGACAATATGAATGTTGATTCAAAGATGTCACTCTAAATGATAAACTTTTGATGAACATTTTCACCGAATTTCGAAATGAAATGAACAAATCAACTTTTCCTGGTTTGTTTGCTTCGAATGTTCAAAATGGAACAACATTTTTCGTATTCAAAAGCTACTGCACTTCTAGTAAACTGGTCATTTGGGTTGTGTTCTTAGTTCGACTTACCTCAAGCCTCTCTGACCCGTACGTCACCCTTCTCTTTTCTGGTCAAGTTACCAGCCGCCTCCTTTTTCATAACCCGCCGTTACCTTCTACGTCACCGATTGCCACCTTCGTCGCCCGAATGCTACGTCTCGTGACCTCACCTCCCGTGGTCCTAATGGTGGCTCTCGTGGTGTGTGGCCAGGCCGATGCCGGTACCTCCCCACCCAGCCTGTCCCAAAGTAGTACCACCGAGCAAACCTCGTACCAAGTACTGCAAGCCATCCTCAAGCATGACGACCCCATCCGTACGATTGGTCGCATCAACCAGCGCTTCGTACTGCTCACCGAGAAGAAGAATCTGTTCGATCTGCCGGCGAGTGCCTGGGACAACTCGAGTCACAAGCTCAAGTTGGACAATGTGACCACCGTGGAGAAGCACTGGCCCAAACTGCTGACTGCCTCTCCTATTGCAGTCGATCCTTCAGACCAGAATACTTTGCTTGCTTTCCATACTGATATTGTAGATCTATTGTTGTGGATTCCACACCAAGCTGGTTCCTGTCCCGCCGTATTCGAAATCGCAACAGGTGAAGCGCACAGTCAACAGGGCACAGATGTGTGTGGCAAACAACCCGGCCTGGATAACCCTTCTACCCGTTATCTCTCCTCAAGCGAAAGTGACGTGTACTACTACTCGACCCAGTCATCCGTGAACAGGGTTTTGCTCACCTCACAGTACAGCGAACAACCCGCCACCAACTGTACCAGTCCGCTCAACTACACGGTCGGTTTCCAAGACGGTCCCAAGTACTACCTTTTCTCCTCCCAGTCCGACCACCTCGACATTGTCGACATGGCCACATGTCAGATCGAGTCACTGGAGCTGAGCAGCTTCTTCGTGTGTACCCCCGACCCGACCACTCCTACCCCAGTCAACCTATCGCCGCGCACCACCTCAAGCAGCAATAGTAATGTTGGACTTATTGTGGGCATTGTTGGTGGGGTCATTGGCGCACTCGTCCTGATTGGCCTGGCTTTCTGGTGCCTACGCTCGGACAAAAAGCACAAAAAGAAAGAAAAGTCCAAGGGCGGCAGCAAGATGGCAACTTCTGGTGGCAGTGCAATCAAACATGCCACTTCAAAGGCTTCTGGTTCGAATCGAAAGAATTCCAAACTTTCGACCGGTTCGGTCATGTCCGCTCGGACCAAGGGATCACGCGGAAAGGCTTCTCACGTGCCGAGTAAGGTCAATGCCAGCAAGCGCAAGGCGAGCAAAGCTGGCGGCAAGGCCAAGGCTTCCAAAGTCAAGTGAAGAGAGAATTCCCATTGTGGGTGAAAATATTCTCAAATGTCAGTTGAACACTAACTTCCTGACACACTCAAATTGTCCTCTTCTTCTTTCCCATTCAAGTCTATATTGACTTATTCTTAAAGAAGACTATTAAAAAAATTATCTATATTTTCGTGTGTCTACTTTTTGGTTTTCTAGATGACGATAAGTAGAAAACTGCAAATAGTCACGTTTACGTCAACTTTATCCAAATTTAGAATGTTCCCTCGATCGATTAGATGATGCAGCAAATTGTCACGTTTACGACATGTAAAACGTTCCCTCGGCCGATTAATGTTCCAAATAGAACAAATTGAGTATTCAAAGCGACTGCACTTCTAGTAAACTAGTCATTTGAGTTGTGTTCTTAGTTCGACTTGCCTCAAGCCTCTCTAACCCGTGCATCACCCTTCTCTTCTTTCTGATCAAGTCGCCCGTCGTCACCTTCTACGACACCGGTTGCCACCTTCGTCGCCCGAATGTTGCGTTTCGTGACTTCGTCTTCCTTGGTCCTAATGGTGGCTCTCGTGGTGTGTGGCCAGGTCCATGCCGGTACCTCCCCACCCACCTCTTCCGGGAGTACCACCGAGCAAACCTCGTACCAGGTGCTGCAAGCCATCCTCAAGAATAACGACCCCATCCGTATGATTGGTCGCATCAATCAGCGCTTCGTACTGCTCACCGAGAAGAAGAATCTGTTCGATCTGCCGGCGAGTGCCTGGGACAACTCGAGTCACAAGCTCAAGTTGGACAATGTGACCACCGTGGAGAAGCACTGGCCCCAGCTACTGTCCGCCTCGCCCATTGCACTCGATCCTTCAGACCAGAGTACCTTGCTCGCTTTTCATCTAACTGATGTTGACCAACTGTTATGGATTCAGCACCAAGCTGGTTCCTGTCCTGTCACATACACTATCTCAACAGGTGAAGCGAAAAAACACTCTGATTTGTGTGGCAAACAGACCGGTCTGGACAACCCTTCCACCCGTTATGTCTCCTCAACTGAAAGCGTTGTGTACTACTACTCGACCCAGTCAACCATGAACATGGTTGTACTTAGTATAGATTATATCGAAAAACCCGCCACCAACTGTACCAGTCCGCTCAACTACACGGTCGGCTTCCAAGACGGTCCCAAGTACTATCTGTTCTCCCAGGCGGACCACCTCGACATAGTCGACATGGCCACCTGCCAGATCGAGTCCATGGAACTGAGCAGCTTTTTCGTGTGCACGCCCGACCCGACCACTCCCAGCACCACAATCCAGTTCGCACCACATGTCTCCTCCTCAAGCGGCGGCAGTAACATTGGACTTATTGTGGGCATTGTCGGCGGGGTCATTGTCGCCCTCCTGCTGATTGGCCTGGCTGTGTGGTTTTTCCGGAAGAAACACTCCCACGGCTCGAAACCCAGCAACAAGAGGACCAAAGAGTCCAAAGGCAGCAGCAGCAAGATGGCAACTTCGAGTGGCAGTGCACTTAAACTTGGCTCTTCAATGCCTTCCGGTTCGGCAGCAACTGCAGCAGCCCCGATTTTCAAGAATTCCAAAGGAACTGTCAAGGCCAAGCCTACGAAAGGATCACTCGTATCGGGCAGGAACAAGTCCGCTAGGAACAAGTCTGCTAAGCCCAAGTCTACTAGGACCAAGTCCGCTCGGGGCAATTCCGCTCGGGTCAAGTCCACTCGAGCCACTGTGCACAAGTCGGTCCACAAGAGCCAAGGCCTTAAGATTAAGTCGGACAACATTCCAACTGCGTGGCACACTGACAAGATTAAAGAAAGCCCTCCAAAGGCAAAGGCACTGCCCCCCAAGACCAAGGCTGCTGGTGGTGGCAAGGCCAAGGCTTCCAAACAGAACCGTCAGGCCAGCAAGCGCAAGACCAGCAAAGGCGGCAAGGCCAAAGCCTAAAGGTCAAAGGCCAAGCAAATGTTCCATCTGAGGATCATCCCCCAATGTGGGTCGAATTTCAAACCCTCAATTGAACATTGTCAGTTGAACACAGTTCCTGACACACTCAAATTATTATCTTCTTTTATTAGCAATTTTCAAGTCTTTTTTGACTTATTAAAATCTATCTTTTAGTGTTTGTTTTGTTTAATATTTTGTTTACTAGATGGCGCTGCAACGCTTTGATAATTTATCAGTGATAAAGAAAACTGCTCATAAATGCTCAAAATCTACTCAAAAACTACTCAAAAATTGTTCAAAAACTGCTTTTTTAAAACCCGCTTTTTATCACTATCTAACTATATATTTGAACTCAAAACTTAGCTTGACCCACATTTTGAGCTTAACATTAGTCGTGTTAAGGCATAACCCTCTCATCCTCATCCTCTTCATCATCATCATCATCATCATCATCATCATCAAAACAAACATGAAGACCGTAGAACAGACGCTCAAGTACCTTGACGAAGCCGTTCAAGAAGGTTTCGGTTTCAATCTCGACGATTTGGTTCACACACTGATGAATGAACCTATGTTTGAAGATGGGGACGGTGATGATGATTTAAAGTATGCGAACACTGATGAGTCAGATCTGTATGCTAAACCAATCGTGATCATAAGACCTGTTAAGCGTAGACGAAAGGTTGTTAAGAACAAACCTATTGAGGTAAGTTTGTGGGTTTTTTCATAAATACCATTGCTAATACTAAATTTTCCTTTTCTCCAGGAGCTTTCCCCAATTGGTGCACCATCTTCCCTTCCGGTTGAATCCAACACTTCCACATCATTATCTTCTTTCTCGGAACCGAACTCCCATCAGAAAGTAGAAAAAGAAGACTTGACCCCAGTCGTGGAGAATAAAAAGTGGGCTCGACGTATGCCTCGAAAGGAGGACATTCGTAGAGTGAGAAAGCCTGATGAAAGTGAGGAGGAGTACGCGAAACGAATTCACGGACTGGAGATACAGAATGCGTGGAGATAGAGGAAGCGGGAAGAAGCTCTGGAGAAGTCCAACCAGAAACGAGCACGAATTGGCTAATTGCTTCGTAATGCGCATGATCATTACATTCAAAGACGGGTTATCTCTCTCCATCTGAATTTTGTAAATAGTATATACTATTTCATTATTTAGACAATACAATAGCTAATCCCATTTGTACTATATATAACACATTTTATTATTAAATAATTTAAATTCATTTTCCCGACCTTTTTAAAAATTCCAATCAGAAAACTTTAAAGTTAAAAATTTTGAACATGTGTAAAGTTACATAAAAAACACGAAACGTTTCCTGTTAACAAAAGTGAGAATCAAACTTGTTATGGGAAAAAGTGACCACAAATCGAGAATTTAGGTTTGAAATCCATTAACAATCAGTGATCCTCGTTTTTTCGTCGGTTGGTAACAATTTTGTCATTGTTACTATTGATGGCATTTTCATGTTCATCAGGGTCCATTCGTTTAATGCCGTTGCTGCTGTTGTTGTCATCTTGTACAAGGTTTGCAAATTTTGCTGTTTGCTCCTTTTACCATTTCTTTTCAGCCGCTATACTTTGTGTGTAAATAAATGAATTTTATACCATGATCACTGATCAAAATGTATATATAACTTACGGAATGTGGCAAATAGCTTCACGATGTCTTAATTCAATGAGCAGACGCAAATCACGCAATGTAAAAAATAGTCATAAGCATATCCTTTATATCCGCATTTAATAGAACCAGATTCAATTTTAGCCCATGCATATCCAGGTTTTCGTGTTTCCGCAGCATAACATATATTTTTTTTCTTCCAGATTTTCTCAAACTTTTGAAATACTTTCTGAAAGTAGGGATGATCAACATATCCTTGGTTCGGTTTCTTGAATACTGCCCGATCTGTAATAGACTTCCAATCTCTGTAATCGGCTGTGTCCATTATTATGGTCTACAATTTTGAGTCTTCAGTATTTGCACAAACACAATATATTGACTATAGCAAAAATAGCAACACTCGACCCTTGACTGTCTAGGCCAACGAACACATCACAACAACAATCGATTGTATCGTGATGAGTATCGATAATGAAACAGAGTGGAGGGCAAAGTTGCACTGTGCAAGTTGAACTGCAGCAATAGTCAATAGCTGCTTTCTGTTTTGAGTTGATTTGTTATTCTGATTTCACGCGCATAGCATAGCACTCAGTGTGATTCATCAAATAGATTTGCTCGTTTGTCTCATCTCATTGCACCAAAATGGAACTCACAGATAACCCTCTTCTTACTCTCATTGAATCCAACGCGAAAGGACTCAAAATATTACTCAAGAATTACATCGATTTCACAGTGGACAATCAATTTGACCAACAGTATTGTGCAGATGATTGCAACTGGACAGATTGATCCTCAGAGTAATGACAGTGCATTGGCATATACTCAGACTGCATTTGCAAGTGGTCAATCAATCGCTGATCTTGAAAATTTACCAAATTTGCATCATTCCAATGATCAATTGATAATCACTCCTGAACAACTCACTTTGTCATGTTCCTCAATGGTGAGCATCATCACCACTCCATCATTGATCAAGCAAGAATGTCTTGCAGACTCGTCAAGCGCAATTCCAATCAATGTCCAGTGCAATGATGCACCAAATAATGAGGACAAGGAGCAATCGAACAATGCTGACATTGAAGGGAACGATGATTAAAATGCACTTGCTTCAAATGATTATGTAAAAGAAGAATATGACGAAGACGATGATTATCAAGATTTTGACAATGTTGATGATGATAGTGAAGGTTATCAAATTAATAATCAACACACTGTAGTCAATGTATCTGCACCAGTCCAATCTTCACCATCGATGCATCACCAAACTGCCAAACAGATTGAAATCAACCAAGAATCGAGTATACTTGATCGAATGCAAAGAGTGGACCAAACTCAATGGACGGTCACTGGCCAACAAGCAATGTCAAATTCAAGCTGATGAACCAGTCATTCAACAATCGATTCCATCCAACAGTGGCAAACGATCGTCGGGCAGAAAAAGAATTCTGAGAAAAATGTTCGGTGATGATGATCAATCGAATGGTCAAGTGAAAAGTGATAAACGCAAAGGCATGACTCAATCGAGTAAAGCAGTGAAAAAAGTGAAACCCCAAGAAGTTGATGAAATTAACCAAGAAAAAGTAGATGATGATGAAGTTGCAAATGAAGTTCATGAAGAAGAAACCAAACTCCAAATTGTGACACTCGAACTGAATTGTACCGAACCTGGCTGTAAGAGGATTTTGAATAGTTTTGAAATGTGGAAGCAACATTTGACCTCTTTCCACTGTAAAATGCCTTACAAACAACTCGAGGATAATGTTCGACACAACCAACAGTAAGTCATATTGCACCATTGTGCACTGTGTTTGAGTCTCATTCTAATTGTTCATTGTTTCATAGTGGCCAGACCGAATATTTCTGTGTTGAATGTAATGCAATGCCAAAATCACGATACTCACTTTATCAACATTGGAGAAATTATCATTTACAAGGTAAATTTGAGTGCTCTGTTTGTTTGTTTGTGGCCAACTTTCGAAGTGAGGTGATCAATCACCATCAAAAGAGTCATCGTTCCAGCAAGTTTCATTGTACTGCATAATGCAAACTGTAGATTGTGTATGATTTATTACGAATACATCACTTAAATTTTGGTCAGATTGGTCAATTCATGATACAGTCATTTTTTTACAGGACGGTATCAATTCAGTGTGACTTTGTGTTGTCGTATAATGACGGTGCACCTTCTTTTTCCATTCACTCGTGAATGTGCACAAAGGAAAGGAACACTGAAAGTGACCCAATTGATGATAGTGATTGTTGTGGGCGGATAATTTAGGATATGTGCTGAAGCACTTCGGACACTTGGCACAGTGCCACTGGGTGGTGTGCTGGTGAGCATACCTGATATGATCACCAGAAAAGGTCCTATCATGATATGATAAAATCAAAGCAGATTTAGTTATGGTTATGCAATCAAGAAAAGACTTGAACTCACTTGATATTGAACGATTGACCACAGCTCTTGACCAGACATCGATATTGACGGATTGAATGGCCATTCCACAGGTGATCCTTCAGTTGGTTAGCTAAAGTGTACTGTTCGTTTGGAATGAATCTTTCGAAACAGTTCAACTCTGAACATTGAAGTCCAAGAGTGATGATATGTTTGGTGGGATTGTTCAATTGGTTCGGTTGACCTTTTTGGTCAGTTGGTTGACTCTGTTTAGACTCTGGCCTCTGGTTGATTATTATTAGAGTCCATTCTTGGATTCTGATTCACAGGTCTGGATGTTTCTTCACTCTCTTGTTCAATCCACTGGACACTATCATCGTCACCATCGTCATCGTCAACTTGTTCATCAATCTCAATTCCAAAGAGACATTTATCACATTCACAAATCTTTTCGTGGTTCAGATGGTTGTTCGATTGTTCATTGACAATTGATAAAACTGATTGCGAATGTTGTTGTGCTTGAACCGTTGTCATTAGTTCAGTTGCAATCTCAATCGATCGTTCGATTGACATTGGGCGAGATTGGACATTGCTGATTTTATTGGGCGATGAAGTGGTTTGAGCATTGGTGATGGACACTTGTGGGGGTGGATCTGGAGACTTGGAAGTAGACTTACGAGTGAGTAGAGATCGAAGAGTGATTGATTGATTTACTGTGCCAAACTGCTGCAAGTCAGTCAGTGCCTGTTCATAGGCACGGTCAACCATTTGATCCACTTTGAGGTACATTTCGTGTTCGGTCCGGGTTTTAGACATGTAAAAGTGATGTGCAAATGCGGGATGGGATAGTGGACAGAACATGATTTTACTGAATGAGTGGGTATACCTTATAAGGGACAGAGCAGCAAGAGGAAACGAAATTTTGTCAAAAGTCTGCCTCACTTGGCCTAGTCTGGTTGTATTGTGCCAGTTCTGTGTGAGGGCACAATGCAAACACAAGTCGACACCAACAAATGTAATACACATTGAATGGATTGCTCAATATTTCTATTCACTTATAAGTTGATATAGCAACCAAACATACCAACAAACAACACACAATTGCAGTCAAACCTGCTATGGTGAATCTTACGCTTCCCTCACAAACCTGAATATCAATTATTAGACAAAAAGAGTATACTTTTGTATACAATTCATCAATCGTTTATTAAATTTCATTCCAAACTGTCTTGTTCTTTTTGGGTTTCTATTTGAAAACAAACCACCTTCCATGGTGAGACCTGGAACACCAAATGTGAGAGCTTTTAGTGTGGCCACATTTTGGGCATTGAAATTGTCTGTCTGTTTAAAATGTTCAGCAGAGTAAACCACTTTTCACATGACACAACTTACCCTTCAAAAGATATGAAGAAAGAATTATAGTGTTCAATAAAAAAAAATAACCGTTCTGGCCACGAGTTGAAATAAGCAAAAAGGTAATTTATTACGAACAAACACGAATTCGGTCAGATATGTCAACTTGTGCAAATTATAGATGCAATCAATGTTGGTTGCATCGAAACATTCACAAAAATTCATCACACTTTCTCAACCAACTTTCTCGGATCTCGATGATCGATCATGTTGAGTGCTCGTTGTTGTTTGATGGCTGGAGGCAAACCAAAATGGACCACTCGAATGTGTTTGATTATGGTTGATCGTTCAGTTGCAGTGTGACCACATTGTTTGCATCGATATGGTTTCACATGCAGATGGATGGCTTGTTCGTGTTTGGTCCGATTGTCCGATGTTTTAAACGACTTTGCACAATGTCGACATGTGAATGGTCGTCCTCCTGAATGTGTTAGGAGATGAGAGTCAAGATGGTGTTTTAGGGTAAAATGTTTTTCACACTGATCACATCGAAAGTGTTTTATATTTTGGTGAGTCAACTTGTGTCGATTCAAATTGCCAAATAGGCTAAATCGTTTGTCACACAGATCACATTGATATGGTCGTTCACCTGTGTGCATTCGAAGATGTTGCTGCAAATGAGATTTGTGGTCAAATGATTTATGACAATGTGAACATTGCAAATGACGATTTGGTTGAATTGGATTAGTAGTGCATTTAGTGGCAATTGCAATTTTCTCTCCAATTGCATTGTTTGCATTCCTTTCCTCTTGTTGAATCACCGTTGAGTCACGGGGACGTTGAGTCAATACATTTTGAGGCAATTCATTCGACACTTTGTTTTCTGATTCACGTTCAGAATGCTCGTCTTCCACTTCTGTCTCCTCATCATCATCACTCATCACTTCACCATCAACCTCCATTTCATATTCCTCATCGTCAATTTTTGTTTCAACGTCTTCATCATCATCATTGCCCGTTTGTCCATCATCTTTTTCTTGACCATCTTCACTCTGATCACCTTCTTCGTACAATTCATCATTATCCTCACAATCTCTATCATCCATCGCCAAACCGTTACCATTACCTGCCAAATCATCTTCATTGTTGACACGCTTGAATTGTTCAGGTGCACCTTAACGAACATCGAAATGACTTGTTGGTTAACATACACACTGCACAAGCCAAATTGCTTACCTTTCATGGCTTCAGATGGCCCTTGGCATCTGTTGACCCCCCTATAGGATATATCCTCAATTGTATTGGTTTGATTGAATTCAATCTTTACTTCTCGCTTCACTCTGCACTCCTCACAGTCACACTCGTCTCCATCCCATTCCACCTTACATTCACCACCTTCCTCTTCCTCTTTCTTTACTTTAGTGCAACCTTGAATTGAGTATTGTTGTGAAATGTTTTTTACTTCCTTATGTTCATCAACATCATCATCATCGAACTCTTGTTTGATGCAAATGTCTGAATGTGATGTGTTTTCATTTCGAGATTCTAAAATTAAAACAAAAAAGATCATTTAAAATCAAAGTAATCACCACAAATCACACTTGTTACCTTTGCTGTTTTGTTGTTTCTCCACTTTTCTGATTAAAACTTTCTTCTTTTCATCATCTTCCTCCTGTTCAATATTGACCTGATTCAAAAGATCCATTTGGAGACAGTTGGGTGATATGAGAGAGTTGATTAATTTCGAAACACTAGACTCAGGAAAGAGAATGAACAAAACGTTCACAGGCAGTGATCACTCATTATTCACGAATCACTGCAAATAAAGCCAAACCCACAACAACACAAACAAATGCACAGTGCTGCCGCTGCACAAGTCAGTAAGGCCACTTTTTGAGCGGCTCAAAGGATCATACTCCACTGTCAGATACAATCGATAGTCAACAAGACAGGGACATCGATGATTGAAAAATTCAAATTCACACAAAAGGAGGGAAGTTGCCCTGAAGGCTCATTGATAATGATTGATAGAGATGACCATTGCTGGCTAACTGTGTTTTTAATTATACAGCAACAAAACGATGGTTTAATCCACGTTCTGTAAAATCTACGATTTTATCCAACAAGTTATTACAAATACGAATACAGCACATCAATTTTGGTCAGATTGGTCAAATCATGATACAGTCATTGTTCATTGCTTCAAAGCAATAAGTCACACTTTCTCAACCAACTCTCTCGCATCTCGATCATCGACAATGTTGAGTGCTCGTTGTTGTTTGATGGTTTGAGGCAAGCCAAAATGGAACACTCGAATGTGAGCGATTATGGTTGATTGTTGAGTGGCAGTGTGAGCACATTGTTTGCATCGATATGGCTTGACATGCAGATGGATGGCTTGTTCGTGAGTGTTACGATTGCACAATTTACCAAACGACTTATCACAATGTCGACATGCAAATGGTCTCTCCCCGGAATGTATTAAAAGATGAGAGTCGAGATTGTGTTTTAAGGCAAATTGTTTGTCACACTCATGACACCGAAAACGTTTTATATTTTGGTGAATCTGTTGGTGTCTTTTAAAACTACTTTTATGGCTAAATCGTCTGTCACACTGGCCACATTGAAATGGACGTTCACCTGTGTGCACAAAAAGATGTGACTTCAATGCGGATCTGTAATCAAATGATTTATGACAATATGAACATTGCAAATAACGATTTGGTTGGGCAATGTTTGGTTGAATTGGATTAGTAGTGCATTCAGTGGCAATTGATTCCTCTCCAATTGCATTGTTAGCACCCCTTTCCTCTTGTTGATTAGATTCATCTGAATTGTATTGAACATGATCATCGATGGTGGCTCGAGTGTCGATAGCTAATGAACACAACAATGAGTTTACTTTGGGAATATGAACACAACAAACTCACCCTCACTCTGTCCACTTGCCATTTGGTCGCCTTCTTCATCTGGTCTCGTATTTTCACTCCATTTCGCTTCATCGAATAGTTGTCTCGAGAACTGCCTGACCTCTGGTTGTGCATTGTTTGGCTGAGTTGAGTACTGATTTCGTTGATTCTTCACAGGTCGAGATGATGATTCGCCATCCACTTTTTCAACTTTAATCTGTTGGAGACTATCATATCCATTTTCATTTTCATCCATCACTTGATCATCATCATTCAGTAAGTGTCCATCAGTATAATTCAATTCCGTGCTGTGCAAGTGATCATTGAAGTGTTCATTGTTCAAGTGTTGATTGGTCAAATTTAACTGTTCATCTGAGACTGGGGCATACGAAAATGGTTGGATTTGACCAGATGGCATTGTTTCAAACTCTTCCTTTATTGACACGAGTTGAGATTTGCTGTCAGCACATGCACCCGATTGTGTTCCTTCAATCCCATTGGTCAATTTGGTTTTGAGTCTGTTGAAGATTGAGTCGAGCATTGGGTCCACTGTTCGATCCATCTTAGCAAGCAACCACACACGAGTGGCATCAGTAGAGGCTGTGAGCAATGAGGACAACATGACTCGACATTCGTGGGACAATGTACAACTCATGATGAAGAAATAAACAAATATTGATGAAATAATTTGTAGGATTTTTGCATGTGTGCAATATTATCGACGGTCAAAACAATTCATGTCACCACGCTTTGAGATTCGGGCAGTACTCAAAACAAAATAACCTTCACTAAATTCTCATAGATGGCGATGCAAGTGGGGTATTAGCACTTCACTTCAGTAGTGCCACTACTTTGGAAACACACGCATGATAAACCTCGAGGCCTCGCTAATTAGCGATTATAATTTCCACCTTCACACAACACAACACGAACTGCAAATGTAAAGAAAGTTCAGTTTGATTTGAGTTTTGATCAAATTCGTATTCACTTCCCAAGAAAACCAAACATATCTAAATTGTGAGTCAATTGTTGCATCAATTCTGCAAGTCGGCAATGTCTCTACTGCACTCAGGTGCCTTCCTGGCTCACTTTGAGCTATCCAAAGCCTCAGCCAAGCAACAAGTGAACAGCATGATCGATGCAATCTATGCCAAAGTGCTGCTCGATCTCGAACTGTGGCTCAACAAGCACGAGAGAAATGATTCGATGTGCCAACTTACAGTAAATCAAACTGTCCAAAATAATGAGCATCCAAATAAATTAGTATTTCCAAACACTCATCAAATTCATGAAAATGTCAAATGTCCTCCTTCACTGCATTCATCTCATCTTCAATCTCACTCGAATCATTTGCAAATCAAAAGCGAAATTGATTCTGACTGTGAAGAGAATGTCACTGATCACAACTTACCTGGTGAGATAAAAGTGGATTCTCGAGTGATTCGACACAATTCAAACAAACAATCAGCCAGTGATCGCGAGTATTTGCTAGCTAGCAACAGAAATTATGATTATGGTAATGAAAATATAGGTAACGATGAATTCGTTCGTTATGAAGCGTCGAATATATTGCCACAAACCGCATTTACTCAACCACCGAGTGATCAACAAACAAACATGAACTTTGACGACGATGAAGAGTTTGACAAAGAAACATTGGGCGAAGTGAAGAAAGGTGAGATTGAACAAAGTGAATTGAAGTGAATTGAATTGATGATTTAATTTATTTGACAGAAATTGAAGAGGAAGAGGAAATGAAACGAAGGGGGAATGAACATGAGGGTGGAGATGGGAGACATGATGAAGGTGACCGAGTGGGAAGTGAACTGAGTGAGGGTGAGTTGTTTAAAGTTTGAATGTATTCTAATTATGTTTTATTAGATAACGACACTCAATCAACTTTTAGTGATAATAATTTTCATGATGAATCTATGGTGATTCAGCAAGAGGAAATGGATGCAAACAATGCAATTGGAGAGGAAATTGCCACTGAATGCACTACTAATCCAATTCAACCAAACCTTGTCCAATCGAATTGTCTTTTGCAATGTTCACATTGTCATAAATCATTTCATGGCAGTTCCAATTTACAGGCACATTTTCGAGTGCACACAGGTGAACGTCCATTTGAATGTGATCTGTGTGACAAACGATTTAGCGATAGAAGTTGCTTAACAAGACACCAGCTGATTCACCAAAATATAAAAAAATTTCGATGTCATGAGTGTGACCAACAATTCACTCAAAAACACCATCTTGACTCTCATCTTCGAACACATTCAGGAGAGAGGCCATACAAATGTCGACATTGTTCAAAGTCGTTTACTGCATCGGACGCTCGGAACAGGCACGAACAAGCCATCCATCTGCATGTCAAGCCATATCGATGCAAACAATGTGGCCACACTGCTAATCAACTTGCAAATATAGTCACTCACATTCGAGTGGTCCATTTTGGTTTGCCTGTAACCATCAGAGAACAACGAGCACTCAACATCATCGATCATCGAGATCCAAAAGAGTTGGTTGAGAAAGTGTGACTCACTTTGTGAATGTGAAATTGTTTCGATGCAATCGGCATTGATTGTATCAAGGAATTGTACAATTTGACCAATCTGATTGAAAGGCTGACAATGTATTCATATTTGAATTACTCGTAATAATAAATCACACTTTTGAATTTCATAATTTAAATACACAAAATATGCAGACATCATTTGAGAAAAGCCAATTGCGAATGTGAAAACCCATCTAAAACTATTCAGCATTAATAGAATAGGCACATTTGACCATTTGTGCAATTGAATGTCACATTTCAAATGGCTCCGTGACAAATGTGTCCTGCATTTCCCCATATATCAAATATTGGCCATGATGATAATCAAGATTACGAAAATGCTGATGAGAACAGCGAAAATCATCAAATTGACACTCAACACAATGACAAACTTTTTTCGTTTCTCTCTTCTGTTTCTGGGTGTTCAAGAATGTTAAAAATGATATATTGGGTTTTAATGTTTGACTATAGAAAGTACAGTCTTGAGCACATCAAAAAGTGCCAAAAATTGCAATTATTGACCATAAATGATAAGATATCTGAATGTTCCGCCAACATTTTCGCATTTTTGATTTTACCATTCGATTCAGAAGGTTCTAATTAGTTAAAAACAAACTAGTTTGGTGTAGTTGCAAAATCCGTGTCAGAAAGTGTAATGATTGATAGTGCTAACCGAATTTCTGGCTCAACGAGTTTTTAATTACACAACAAAAAACAACGTTTAATCTATGATTTTATTCAACAAGTTATGACAAATACGAATATAGCACATCAATTTTGGTCGGATTAGTCAAATCATGATACAGTCAATGTACAATGTACATTGCATCAAAACAATGAGTCACACCTTCTCAACCAACTCACTCGGATCTCGTTCATCGATGATGTTGAGTGCTCGTTGTTGTTTGATTGATTTAGGCAAACCAAAATGGAACACTCGAATGTGAGTGATTATGGTTGATCGGTGAGTGGCAGTGTGAGCACATTGTTTGCATCGATATGGCTTGACATGCAGATGGATGGCTTGCTCGTGAGTGTTCCGAGTGAACAATGTAGCAAACGTTTTATCACAATGACGACATTCAAATGGTCGATCTCCGGAATGTGTTCGAAGATGCTTTTCAAGATTGAATTTATGAGCAAATTCTTTTCCACACTCATCACACCGAAAACGTTTTATATTTTGGTGAATCAGTTGGTGTCTTGTTAAACTACTTCTATCGCTAAATCGTTTGGTACACTGATCACATTGAAATGGACGTTCACCTGTGTGCACTCGAAGATGTTTATTGAGATCGTATCTTGATTGGGATAATTTATGACAGTGTGGACATTGCAAATGACGATTCTGTTGGGCAAGGTTTGGTTGAATTGGATTAGTAGTGCATTCAGTGGCAATTGATTCCTCTCCAATTGCATTGTTTGCATCCATTTCCTCTTGTTGAATAGATTGATCGGAATTGTATTGAACATGATCATCGGTGGTTGCTCGAGTGTCGATGGCTAATGAAACAACAATGAGAATACTGCGTGAAAAAAACATTCAACAAGAACTCACCCTCACTCTGTTCACTTCTAATTTTGTCACCTTCTTCATAGGGTTTAGTATTTTCACTCCATTGAGTGCATTGTGCTTCCTCTGAAAGGTGTCTCGAGGACTGCCTGATAACCTCTGGTTGTGCATTTTTTTGGTTGAGTTGAGTACAATCGTGGTTTCTTAACAAGTCGAAATGACGATTCTTCATCCACTTCTTCAACCTTTATCTGTTGGAGACTATCATGTCCATTTTCATCCATCACTTGATCATCATTCACCAAGTGTCCATCAGCATAGATCAATTCCGAGCTGTGTAAGTGATCATTGAAGTGTTCATTGTTCCACTGTTGATTGGTTAAATTAGACTGTTCATCCGAGTCTGATGCATAAGAAGATGATTGAATTTGACAAGATGGCATTGTTTCAAACTCTTCCTTTATTGACACGAGTTGAGATATGCTGTCACCACTATCGACCGATTGGGTTCGTTCCAGTCCATTGGTCAATTTGGTTGTGAGTCTGTTGAAGATCGAGTGGAGCATTGGGTCCACTGTTCGACCCATCTCAGCTCGCAACCACACACGAGTGGCATCAGTAGAGGCTGTGAGCAATGAGGACAACATGACTCGACATTCGTGGGACAATGTACAACTCATGATGAAGAAATAAACAAATATATTGATGAAATAATTAGTAGGATTTTTGCATGTGTGCAATATTATCGACGGTCAAAACATTTACTGCTTTGAGGTTCGGGCAGTACTCAAAACAAAATAACCTTCACTAAATTCTCATAGAGGGCGATGCAAGTTGGACATTAGCATAGTCAGTGCTAGGAGGGCTGCACAACTAAGTGACTACTTTAGGAAACACGCCTAAACCTCGAGGCCTCACTACTTTGCACCTTCACACAACACAAACTGCAAAAGTGAAGAAAATTCAGTTTGATTTGAGTTTTTCTCTAATTCGCATCCACTTCCCGTATAACACCAAACACTTCTAAATTGTGTGTCAATTGTTGCATCAATTCTGAGTGCACAATGTCTCCACTTCACTCAGGTGCCTTCCTGGCTCACTTATCTCAGTGCAATGCCTCAGCCAAGCAACAAGTGAACAGCATGATCGATGCAATCTATGCCAAAGTGCTGCTCGATCTCGAACTGTGGCTCAACAAGCACCAGAGCAATCATTCGGTGCACGCACTTGCACTAAATCACAATGAGCCAACAGGTGAAATGATGCAATTTATATCGACAAATACTCAACAAATCCTTGAAAATTGTCTTCATTCACTGCCCCCATATCATCCTCAATCCCACTCGAATCATTTGACAATCAAGAGTGAAATCGATTTTGACTGTGAAGAGAATGTCACTGATCACAACTTACCTGGTGAGGTTGAAGTCGATTCTCGAGTGATTCGACACAATTCAAAAGAGCAATCAACCAGTGATCGTGACTATTTGCCAGATAACAACAGAAATGATGATGATGGTAATCCAAATATAGGTAACGATAAATTCGTTCGTTATGAAGTGTCGAATAGATTACCTCAAACCGCATTTACTCAACCACCGAGTGATCAACAAACAAACATGGACTTTGACGACGATGAACAGTACGACCAGGAGACATTGGACGAAGTGAAGAGAGGTGAGATTGAACAAAGTGAATTGAATTGATTGATGATTTGATTGACAGAAATTGAAGAGGAAGAGGAAATGAAACGAAAGAATAATGAAGGTGAGAGTGGAGATCAGAGACATGATGAAGGTGACCGAGTGAAAAGTAAACAGAGTGGGGGTGAGTTGTTTAAAGTTTGAATGTATTCTCATTATGTTTTATTAGATAACGACTCTCAATCAAATTTTGGTGATAATTTTCATGATGAATTTATGGTGATTCAACAAGAGGAAATAGATGCAAACAATGAAATTGGAGAGGAATCACGTGCCACTGAATGCACTACTAATCCAATTCAACCAAACCTTGCCCAATTGAATCGTCATTTTCAATGTTCACATTGTTTGAAATCATTTAATCGCAATTCCAATTTGCAGAGACATCTTCGAGTACACACAGGTGAACGTCCATTTCAATGTCATGAGTGTGACAAACAATTTGCCCGAAGTCAGATATGAAAATAATTTGAGCGAACTATGCCGCGGCAGTTCTTGAAAATGCCGCGGGAAAGTCAGAAGTGCCTAAATTTATTTCGGCATAGTTATTTTCTAATTGATCATTGATTGATTTTCTAAGACAAAGTCATTATAAATCTTCAAAAAACTATGCAAAGAACAAACTTAATGTATGAAATCATTTACCAAAGGAAAAAGTAGCCTGATGTCTTTATTCTTTGCAATAAAGGAAAATAATGGAAAACATATTTTGTTTGGTTTTCTTGGTATTTTCATTTGTTTAATTTGTGTAAGTTATAAATCATTGCTAATAATGCATTATGATTAATTGTCTAAAGTTGTAAACACGAAGGCCGTCGGGTTAAGTCTGCTTTATTGTATGTCGGTTGTGGGTTTATATACAGAGGTGTGTGTGTGTGTGTGTTAGTGTTAGGTTTGACTCATACAGTCATCATCGTACAGTGTCATGTCACCATCGACAGTGACCCCTCGTCCATAGACAACGTCCAGCTAGAGGGAGACGCCAGTCACCCTCACACCTTCCTCCCAAAACGAAGACCACTCTTCTTTTCTTGAGTTGGCTTCGTTTTCTTGCGTCGCTTCCAATCGGGCAAAACAAACGACCATCTCGGATGAGACCACCAATCATAGGACAACCATCGATACGTTCGAGTATCATTCACAGAGAAACCAATCGGTACCACCAACTTCGGGTAATAGTTCGAGGTCGCGTTCACTTTCCAGGGTGGTTTCGGTGCTTTGAAGGTCGATTCCTCCTTGACCGTACACAATCCAGGTGCATCAATCTCGGGCATACACTTAAGAGATCTTTTGGCAGTTTCTTGATCAGATTCAGCTTCATCGGTGCAACTCGCCAGCACATCAGTTTTGCAGCAAGCAACATCTGCTTCATCGAACATCTCCGTCTCGATCGTACACGGCACAGCCACTTCGGACATTTCACCTTTAGGTTCCACTTGATTCTTGTGCATTGTCGGCACTTCGGTTACTTGTACACAATCCACCGGGACAGTATTCGCAGAATCACCTTGTGCCAGTTGATCACTTTCGGAATTTACTTCATGTTGATTTACTTCAGTCCATGTCTTCTCTTCATTGTTTACGTTGATATCAGCTTGAACGGCACATGACTCAGCTGTAGATAAGCTTGATTGCGACAACGTGACAGTCAGTGAGGTGTCACATATCGACACTTCTTCATTCAGCACTTTGGTTACGAAGACAGAGTTCTCGCACCCGTCCATTGGGGCTTCGGAAGACACGCGTTCCCAATAGGTGCACAGCTTCATTCGGGCCATATCACGTTGATTCTCGGGCCATTTGTTGAGACACGATTCCATTTTCTCAAGATAACATTTTGCAACTCCAACATTTGGTTCTTGCTTGGATAACTCGGCGACTAACAGTTCTTCAATAGCTTTCCACGCCCATGGTGCCTTGATAGTAGCCAGGACCGGTGCTTCGGGCACTTCAAACGTAGATTTGACTTCAATGGTGGGTACTGCAGGCACTTCGAGTACTGGTTGAACCACTGGAACAATAACCACGGTGCCACATTGTACGGGTTGATCGCTTTCGGGCTTCTCTTCAGGCAGATGCACTTCGGTACATGCCTCTTCTTCCTTGTTTACGACCAACCACCCAGTCTTCGCTTTCTTCAGAACGGGACAAACTTGGTGTTCCATTTGACGACGCTTCCACAACTCCACCGGAATCAGTTTCGATGATTTGACAGCTTCTTGACATTCCTCGAACGGAGCAACGGAGAAAAACTGCTCCCAGTGTCTACATACTTTCTTTCGGTACTTTGTCTTCGACTTTCGTGGAACCAATTCCAGAAAGTAGTCCTCTAGGTTCCCTATTTGCAAAGAGACAGCAAAGTAGTCTTCATCGGCGTACCCTGCTTGAATCTTGCGTTCGGTCCACTCCCAATCGTTGAAAACTTCTAATCGAGACATCGATACTTCAACAGACACGCGACAACATCCAAAAACTTGACGAAATTCCCAAATTTCGACCAAAAACGAGACGACTTGACAGATGAAGTCAGAGACTTCCAGACGAATGAGGATTTCCTCAGACCAGACGAATGGGTACTTCCCAAACCAGACGAGCCAAAACAGCGACGACAAACGAGATAGTAGAGTAGATTCGTTCCTTGTCGATACAACTTCGCGATACCCAGTGTCGGCCAGACGTGGATGCCAGCCACAGAGCAGGAAACGGCAGAACAGCACGACCACTTGAGGCTTGAAGAGGACCGGTCTCGACGAAAGAAGAACACCGCTGCCACCAGTTGTAAACACGAAGGCCGTCGGGTTAAGTCTGCTTTATTGTATGTCGGTTGTGGGTTTATATACAGAGGTGTGTGTGTGTGTGTGTTAGTGTTAGGTTTGACTCATACAGTCATCATCGTACAGTGTCATGTCACCATCGACAGTGACCCCTCGTCCATAGACAACGTCCAGCTAGAGGGAGACGCCAGTCACCCTCACACTAATTAGTTATCTTATGAAAACGGCTTATTAATTGCTTTTAGCAATTTATTTTAGTCAAAATGGGGTTTGCCGGATAGAATTCCGGCATAGTGTACTTAGCCGCGGCATTATCCAATATTGCCGCGGCAATGTCATTCAAATTGTATTTAAAAATCTGACTTCGGACTTTGCCGCGGCATTTCCCGACCTTGCCTGCCATCGGACTTTGACGCTAACATATACATGACAAATTTGAGGGCTAAGTTTGTGAGTAACTTTCGGTGTGAAGTAGTCAACCATAAGTTGATTCATCGTTCAAGGGATGTGACAAAACATTTAGGAACAAACACTATTTGGAAGTTCACCAACGAGTCCATAAAGGAGAGAAACCTTTCGCCAGTACTTGGGACAATTGTGGATCAACTTTTAAAAAACATTCACATGCAACTCGACATGTCTGAATGCGACATTTTCAATTGCAGACATTTAAGACAAAATTGATATGATATTCACGATTGTTAATTTAATCCGATACTGTAGCCATAACAACAAACTTAGTATTGACATCGTGTGATCACTTTGATATATAGTGTCAACTTGAACAACTACTTGGAGTACGTATTATTAATGACAGACTTGTATAATACAAACTGAAGAATGTGTATGATTTATTACTAATACAACACTTTTGGTCAGATTATCATGATACAGTCAATGTACTTTGCATCTAAACACTGAGTCACACCTTCTCAACCAACTCTCCCGGATCTCGATGATCGATGATGTTGAGTGCTCGTTGTTGTTTGATGGTTTGAGGCAAACCAAAATGGACCATTCGAATGTGTTTGATTACAGATGCTCTTTCAGTGGCAGTGTGACCACATTGTTTGCATCGATATGGCTTGACATGCAGATGAATGGCTTGTTCGTGAGTGTTACGATTGCACAATTTACTAAATAACTTATCACAATGACTACATGCAAATGGTCTCTCGCCGGAATGTATTAGGAGATGAGAGTCGAGGTGGTTTTTTCGAGCAAATTGTTTCTCGCATTCAGAACATTGAAAACGTTTTATATTTTGGTGAACAAGTTGGTGTCTTCCTAAATTTCTTTTCTGATTAAATCGTTGGCCGCAATTGTCACATTGAAATGGACGTTCACCTATGTGCACTCGACGATGAGCCTGCAAATGGGAATTGCGATTAAATGATTTAGGACAATGTGAACATTGGAATTGATAATTTGGTTGGGCAAGGTTTGGTTGAATTGGAATAGTAGTGAGTTCAGTGACAATTTTTTCTCCAATTGAATTGTTTTGTTGAGTTGTGTCCAGTCTTGGTCTCTTCACAGGTCGAGATGATTCTTCGTCCACTTGGTCATCTTCATCTTTTTCATCTTCTACCTTCACCTCAATCCCTCTATCAACACATTCCTCAAAATAACATTCCTCGTCATCAAATTGATTGTGTTTGATTTGGACAAATTTCTTTGGTTGAAGTTGCATTTCAGTGTCTGGCATGTTTATTTGAGAGGTTTCAGCGTCATCATTATTATTCGAATGTTGATCTGTCAAATTGTGGTTTGACTGTTCATTCGAGACTGGTGCATACGAAAATGGTTGGACTTGACTGGGGTGCATTGGTTCAATTTCTTCCTTGATCGTCATATGTTGAGATTGAATGATAGAATATGGTTGATGAATTTGGACATTGGCTGATTGATCGTGATGATATGGATTCACGACCTGCGTGCAGTTACCAGCACCACTCGATTGTGTTCGTTCCAGTCCATTGGTCAATTTGGTTGTGAGTCTGTTGAAGATCGAGTGGAGCATTGGGTCCACTGTTCGATCCATCTCAGCTCGCAACCACACACGAGTGGCATCAGAAGAGGCTGTGAGCAATGAGGACAACATGACTCGACATTCGTATGACAATGAACAACTCATCGTGAAGAAATATGCAAATCTTGATAAAATAGCGAGGATTTTTGCTTGTACATGTAGATAAAAACATTCACTGCCACCACGTTTTGAGGTTCGGGCTGTACTCAAAACAAATGAACCTTCACTAAATTCTAATAGAGCTCTAGAGGGCGATGCAAGTTGGGCACAAGCACTAGTAGTGCTAGGAGGGTTGCACGGATACTAAGTGACTACTTTAGGAAACACACACATAAACCTCGAGGCCTCACCACTTTACACCTTCACACAACACAAACTACAAATGTAAAGAAAATTCTGTTTGATTTGAGTTTTTCTCTAATTCGCATTCATTTCCCGTACAACACCAAACACATCTAAATTGTGTGTCAATTGTTGCATCAATTCTGAGTGCGCAATGTCTCTACTGCACGATGATGCCTTTCTGGCTCACTTATCTCAGTGCAAAGCCTCAGCCAAGCAACAAGTGAACAGCATCATCGATGCAATCTATGCCAAAGTGCTGCTCGATCTCGAACTGTGGCTCAACAAGCACCAGAGCAATCATTCGGTGCACGCACTTGCACTAAATCACAGTGAGCAAAATAATGAGCATCCAAATGAATTAATATTTCCAAACCCTCAACAAACGCCTGAAAATGTCAACTGTCTACCTTCACTGCCTCCATCTCATCTTCAATCTCACTCGAATCATTTGACAATCAAGAGTGAAATCGGTTCTGACTGTGAAGAGAATGCCAATTATCACAACTTACCTGGTGAGGTAGAAATTGACTCTCAAGAACGCAATTCAAACAAACAATCAACCAGTGATAGTGGTTATTTGCCAGCTAACAACAGAATTGATAATAATGGAAATGAAAATATAGGTAATCATGAATTTCGAGAATTTGTTTGTCATCAAGCTTTGAATAGATTGCATCAAACCTCATTTACTCAACAACCGAGTGATCAACAAACAAACATGGACTTTGACGATGACGAAGAGTTTGATCAGGAAACATTGGACCAAGTGAAGAGAGGTGAGATTGAACAAAATGAATTGAATTGATGATTTGATTTGATTGACAGAAATTGAAGAAGAAGAGGAAATAAAACGAAGGGAGTATGAACATGAAGGTGGAGATGAGAGACATGATGAAGGTGACCGAGTGGGAAGTGAACTGAGAGAGGGTGAGTTATTTAAAGTTTGAATGTATTCTCATTGTTGTATTATTAGTTAACCACTCTGAATCAACTTTTGGTGATTACTTTCATGATGAGTCTATGGTGATTCAACAAGAGGAAAGGGATACAAACAATGCAATTGGAGAGAAATCAATTGCCACTGAATGCACTACTAATCCAATTCAACCAAACACTGTCCAATCAAATCGTCATTTGCAATGTTCACATTGTCTGAAATCATTTGACTGTAGATCCCGATTGCAGAAACATTTTCGAGTGCACACAGGCGAACGTCCATTTCAATGTGAACTGTGTGCCAAACGATTTGTTCAAAAACAACATCTTGACTCTCATCTTTTAACACATTCCGGAGAGAGACCATTCGCATGTCGACATTGTGCAAAGTCGTTTACTTCATCGGGCACTCGGAACAAGCACGAACTAGCCATCCATCTGAATGTCAAGCCATATCGATGCAAACAATGTGGTTTCACTGCCACTCAACGAGCAAATATAATCCAACACATTCGAGTGGTCCATTTTGGTTTGCCTGTAACCATCAGAGAACAACGAGAACTCAACATCATCGATCATCGAGATCCGAGAGAGTTGGTTGAGAAAGTGTGACTCACTTTGTGAATGTAAAAGTGTTTCGATGCAATCAACATTGATTGTATCAATGATTTGCTCAATTTGACCAATCTGATTGAAAGCTTAACCATGTATTCATATTTGTATTACTCGAAATAATAAATCACACATTTGAATTTCACAATTTAAAAATACCCAAAATATGAAGACAGAATTTGAGAAAAGCCAATTGCGAATGTGCAAACTCATCTAAAACCATTCAGCATTAATAGAATAGGCACATTTGACCATTTGTGCAATTGAATGTCACATTTCCAATGGCACTGTGACAAATGTGGCATGCATTTCACCACATATCAAATATTGGAATTTATAGACCTAAACACAGACGAACGAGCTGACAGAATCGACTTGTGAGCGTTCAACACTTTGTGGCCAAACGAAAAGACAAGTTATGGGTGCTTTTGATTTGGGTAAAATTTAGATAGATGACGAACAATATTCCATATTAAAAACTTGTGCTTGAAAACTAAAGAGTTCACAACTGACTTGTACGTGTAATGCTAACTGTAGAATGTATGTGAATTATTATTAAAAATACGAATACATAAATTTTGGTCATGTTAATCTTTAGGTTAATTACAGCGCACTGTGAAGATGAATCTGGTCAGAGGGAAAAGTACATAAGTCGAGGTAGATGGTGAGACAGTACAACGATCGAGGGGTGATTACACTCTAACTACAGACAGACAGGCAACGAGCTTAAATAGACAAATGATGTGACATTGTGCTGCCTCCTGTATGTGCAATGACTAGACAATAAACTCACGATGTCCAGTCATAGGTCAAACATCAACAGGTCAGATTGGTCAAATCATGATACAGTCATTGTTCATTGCATCTAAAAACAATAAGTCAAACCTTCTCAACCAACACAATTTACCAAACGACTTATCACAATGTCGACAAGCAAATGGTCTCTCTCCGGAATGTATTCGAAGATGAGAGTCAAGATTGTGTTTTAAGGCAAATTGCTTTGCACACTCATGACACTGAAAACGTTTTATATTTTGGTGAGTCAACCTATGTCTTGTTAAAACGCTCCTCTCACTAAAGTGTTTGCCACATTGGTCACATTGAAATTGTTTTGTATTTTGATGAATCCGTTGGTGTTGGGTTAAACTGCTTCTATCGCGAAATCGTTTGTCACACTGATCACATTGAAATGGTCGTTCACCTGTGTGCACTCGGAGATATTTCTGCAAATTGTATTTACAACCAAATGATTTCAGACAATGAGGACATTGAAATTGACTATTTGGCTGAGCAAGGTTTGGTTGAGCTTGGTTAGTAGTAGGTTCAGTGACAATTTCCTCTCCAATTGCATCACTTTCCTCTTGTTGAATCACGCGAACGTTGCGTCAATTTATTCGACACTTTGTTTTCTGATTCAAGTTCAGATTGCTCGCCTTTAACTTCTGTCTCCTCCTCATCACTCGATTCATCACCATCAACCTCCATTTTATATTCCTCATCGCCAATTTCTGTTTCATCATCTTCTTCTTGGCCATCTTCACTCTGTTCACCATCTTCGTCCCATTCATATTCATCATCCACTGTAAATCCGCTGCCATTCCCCGCCAGATCATCTTCATTTCCGTCCTCTTTCTCTTCCTTTTTGACACGCTTACATTGTACAGATGCACCTTGAGAACATCAAAATGACTTGTTAGTTAACATATACTAGCCAAATTGCCTACCTTTCATGACATCTGATTCGCCTTGGAATCTGTTGGCCGTCTTATCCTCAGTTGTATTGGTTTGATTGAATTCAATCTTTACTTTTCGCCCCACTTTGCACTCCTCACAGTCACATTCGTCCCCATCCCACTCCACCTTAAATTCAGCAGATTCCTCTTCTTTCTTTACTTTAGTGCAACCTTGAACTGAGCATTGTTGTGAAATGTTCATTACTTCCTTTTGCTCATCATCGAACTCTTTTTTGATGTAAATGTTTGAATGTGATGTGTTTTCATGTCGAGATAATATTCCTGAAATTAAAACAAACACATAATTTAAACTCAATTACATAGAACACTTGATACCTTCGCTGTTTTGTTGTTTTTTCTCCTCATTGTTGATTTAAACTTTCTTCTGGTCATCATCGTTTTCCTCTTGTTTGATATTGACCTGATTCAATCGATCCATTTGGAGACAGTTGGGTGATGAGGTAGGGCTGCCACTGAATTGCAATGAGCACTGACTTGAGTCCATTCGAGTTTTTTTTTCAATCAGACTTGGCAGTGGGCAACAGCAGTTGGCAGTGACATTTTGGGATGCGAATCAACAAAACTAAGGAATCAAAATTAATAACACAAATCAAATGCCCAAAAAAAACGCTAACGCAAAAAAATGTGCTAAAAGTGCTTTTTGTTTTGACCAAAACAAGCCCGGTTTGTCAAACCGATGAGCAGGAGGAGTGGAATGGTCAAAGGTTACTCATCATCCACCACTCATCGGCCAATGCTACTATATTTGCTCTGTTTGCTGTGCTACTAGTTACTGAGTGTCCCTTTTCAAGTTGCTTCTGGAACTTTCCTGTCAGTAGTGATGTTATTTACGAATATTCGAATATTCGAATAGGATTTTCACACAGTATTCGAATACCAAGATATTCGAATAATGGCCAGATTTCAAAATTTGATATTCGAATATTCGCGAATAATATTCGAATATTCGATAAATATTCGAATACTAAACAATTTTTTTTAAATCCGAAGATGCATGTTTTCTAGTTGTCCCCACAGTTCATCGATTGAAAAAGCTCATTTGGATATGCAATGTTTATTAGATCAATGGTAAAAATGTATTATAAATGTTTCATGAAGCAATACAAAGAATGTTTTATAAGAAATGAATTGATTACAAGATTATCGTAAAAATTAGTAATACAAAGTGATGTCTAAATCAGTTTTGACTTTTCTGAATATCCTCATAAATTGGAAGAGCGTGGTTTAAAAAAACCAACTCATTCAGCAGATCGTTTCCAGTTCGATTTCGTCTGTCTGATGATATGTATCCGGCAGAAGAAAAAACCCGTTCAGATGGGGCAGACGTAGCGGGAATGCAAAAATATTTTCTTTGCAATCGAACAAAAGCATCATTATACTTGCCCATAGAAATACGTTCAATTTGATCTAGAGCATTTGAGGATTGGGACAACATAGGGGCAGCCAAATAGTCGTCAAACAGTTTACCACCGTCCTGCTCATCACTGTTCGACAAGTTGTAAAGATCGGAAAAATCAAACAAATCTATTTCTTTGCTCGGCTCATTTTCTTTCTCGGAATATTGATCTTCAACCACATTCGAGTCAACAATAGAGTTCAATTGATTAATAATATTGAGGCGTGCAAGTTGAGCTTTGCTGGGATCATCAAAAAGTTTCGCTTTGAAGCGAGCATCCATTACAGTGGCTTCTCTCATGAGTTCATGTCCTTCGACGTCATACTGGATTGGTCGTTTGCTTGGTTTCCAGTCGTTCTTGAATCTATTTTTCAAAATAGAAGCAAGTTCTCGGCTAATTTTTTTGGCCTTCTTTACTAACAAGTCGATACTTTTCTGGAATATGACTTGTTTGCTCCTTTTCTTGAGGAACAAACTCGTATAAGTTCAACAACTTAACAGCGGAATTGATCAAAGGAATCACCATTGATAGAGTAGGATACTTGCTACCGGATAAATCATTTGTGATTTTTTCAATTGCTTCTAAAATTTTGACCAAGTCTTTAATAAGCAAAAAGTCTTCATTGGTCAAAATAGGACTTTGGTCATTGTTAGACCAATAAGCGTTTATCGCAGGCTTCAAACGGGAAATTCTGCGCAACATGAATAGACGAGTGTTCCAACGAACCTCCATCCATCCGAGCAACTCTAGTGGAGTCTCCTGATTCATCACCGTTTTCTGAATTTCATCAAGGGCATGTTTTGAAGGTGCACTGTCACGGAAATGCGAAACAACTTTTTGAGCTTTAGCAAAGAGGTCTTTGGCCATCGGAGATTGAAATAAATCGTTCACTGCCAAATTCAGAGTATGTGCAGTGCAAGGAATACGTATCAGTCCCAATTTTTCAATCGCAGCAGGCATTCCACCTCCGTTGTCAGTCACCACACAGATGATTTTCTCTTTGGAGATGTTCCAGTCTCGAAGTATTCCCTCAATCGTAGCGGCAATGCTATCGGCGTCTTCTTTGTTGATTGGTCGGGTTCCAAGACGCGTTTCGTGCAAATTCTTTCCAATCATGTAATGTGCAGTAACCGTCAAATGATGCTGAAGTGCATCGGATTGCCAAGCATCAGCAGTAAGCGACATTTCATCTGCTTGATTAATAAATTCGGCCATTACCGGTTGAACTTTTTTCATATTTGTCATGAATAAGTTGGGTTGCTCGTTGGCGATTAATATGATGAAACGCTGGATTGAGTGCTCTGCAGAGTTTCCGAAACCCGACATTTTCAACCACCGAAACAGGTTGAAAATCCACCGCAACCATGTGGACAATGGAGTTTTCAATATTTTCCTGTTCGGCATGAGTAAGTGCTCGAACATGTAAATAATCGCGCATAGTTTTCGGTCGTTTGTTTGCGGGCTCATCTTCGACATCTGTAAATAATGTAAATGTTAAATAATGTTATTATATTTAGTAAAAACAAACCTTCATTTTCAGTTGGAATTTCTTCTCCCTTAATGTCAGCATATTCTTTTGGGTGAAAGCGCTGCAAGTGGTTGAGCAAGTTTGCAGTAGTACTCCCGTTGTACTTAAGCCTCGTTTCAACTGGAGGTTCAACAAATTCACATGCTTTACATTTGGCCCATGCTTGACCATCAGCATCTTGAGAAAAATTAAAATACCCAAGGACAGGGGCTCTTCCTTTGCCTAATTCAGTAGAATTTCGTTTGCCCATGTTAACAGATTGATTTGAAAATAAAAAAGTGTTGTTGCAGTAAATAACGTCAATATTTGGATGGAACAAGTGAAAACAAAACAAATCAAGAGATTAAAACAAAACTGTTTAAAAATATAAGGCAGGCATGTCATCTAAATCTAAATTGAAAGCCCAACAAACGTGAGACACGTGGTTCTCGAAAAGTCTAAAAAGGGACGACGACTTTCAAGGGAGATCAAGTAGACAATCTACACGGTGCCTCATTCACTAGTGCTAGTGGCAATTGCCTCGTGTGTCGCCACAAATTCCGAGAAGGCACCCCACTTTCATTTCATTGTCTTACACCACGTCTAATGGGCAAGCATTGCTAACAAGGTGACATACAAACTCAACACTAATTACCACTACTACTATTACTGGCTAGGCATTTGTCTAGACACCAGACAAAACGTTGTCAAGTCAGGCCAACAGGGACTAACAAGTAATCACTTAAGTGCAGTACTTCAAAACACAAAATAGCAAATGGGTATAATTTGATGGTGCTAATATTCGAATATTATTCGAATAATTCGAATACCTATGAAAGTGATATTGTATATTCGAATATTTGTAAAATTTTTAAAACTGTAGTATTCGAATACGAATATTCGAATATTCGCGAATATTCGAATGTCGTATTCGATTTTAACATCACTACCTGTCAGGCTGCCTGACTCAGGCAAACAAAAGTAGCCTAGTAGTACTGTCTGTCTGTGACTCTGTGTGGTTGTGAGCTGTTTTGGCTTTGTGTGCTGTACCAGTTCTCTGTCTCAGTTCAGTTTGACTTGTTGTTTAGTATCTCGACATTGGTCATCTCACTCACATGATATCGGCCAACTGTCTCCAAATGGCTCGATTGAATCAGGTCAACATTAAACTAGAGGAAGATGATGATGAACAGTGCGAAGTTTCAATCAACACCACCCAACCAGCGAAAAATTGTGGTAAGCAACTTCGTGTTATGTTCGTATGTCATGTGTGACTTGTGTCTGTGTTGTATAGGTGATGCATCGGGCCAGCAATCGATTCGTGTACCGAAACATGTGAAAAAAGAGGAAAAAGAAGATGGCACTGTGAAACAAGTTCAACCTTGCACCAAAGTCAAATTGAAGAAAGAAGAAGCTGCAGAATGCACCAAGTTGGAGTGGGATGGGGACGAGTGTGACTGTTTGGAGTGCAGAGTTGAGAGGGAAATTAAGGTTGAATTCAGTCAAAACAATGAAACCAACAATCAACAAAAGGCCAACAACTTCTATGTGAATTCAGTTGTCAAGAAAGGTAAATATGATTGGTTTTGTCAATGTTAAACTTAAGAGTTTGTTCATCAGGCGTTCCATCACAAAGCTCAGAGTGCAAACGTGTGAAAAAGGATGAAGAAGAAGAAGATGGTGAATTGATTGGGCAGTGGGACGAGGATTGTGACTGTGACCAGTGTAGAAGGCTGAGACTAATGGCGATTCGACTCAAACCGACAAATGTGATCGAAAATGGAGTGAAAACAAGTGACAATGATGATGGCGAGGAAACGGAGGTAGATGATGAAGGGATTGACAATGAAGATGTTCTAGTGGGCAATGATGCGAATCGTTGCCTTGCCCAACCAAATCGTAATTTGCAATGTTCACATTGTCTGAAATCATTTGATCGCAAATCCAAATTGCAGATACACCTTCGAGTGCACACAGGTGAACGTCCATTTCAATGTGATCAGTGTGACAAACGATTTAGCGTTAGAAGTAGTTTAACAAGACACCAACGGATTCATCAAAATATTAAGAATTCAAATATTAAGAATTTTCAATGTCATGAGTGTGACAAAAAATATGCTCGAAAAGACCATCTTGGCTCTCATCTGCTAACACATTCGGGGGAGAGACCATTCGAATGTCGACATTGTGCCAAGTCGTTTACTGAATTGAAAACTCGTAACATTCACGAACAAGCCATCCATCTGCATGTGAAGCCATATCGATGCAAACAATGTGCTCACACTGCCACTCAACGAGGACACATAATCAAACACATTCGAGTGATCCATTTTGGTTTGCCACAAACCATCAAACAACAACGAGCACTCAACATCATCGATGATCGAGATGCGAGAGAGTTGGTTGAGAAAGTGTGACTCAATTTGTGATTGTCAAAGTGTTTCGATGCTATCAACATTGTATTGTATCAATGGTTTGCCCTACTTTATCAATCTGACAGTATTTGTGTTTGTTTGTTAGTAATAAATCATACATTCTAGAGGACATACAGAATCAAATAGATTTTGAATCTTCTGATTTGGCTGACAATCATACTGCTTTCCTTAATTAGTTAGTACAGCGCAGTGTTCCAGTAAAAGTTGCACTGTGTAACTCGATTGTACTGCAGCAATTTTCAAAAGCAGTTTTTTGTTTTGAGTTGATTTGTTAGTATTTCTGTCTGTTTTGCTCTCACAAGCAGTGCATGCACCGAATGTGATCCACCAAATAGGTTTGCTCGTTTGTGTCATTGCATCCAAAATGGAACTCCCAACTCACCCTCTTCTGACTCTGGTGGAAGACAACGCGAATGGACTCAAGTTGATGCTCAAGAATTACATCGATGCCACCGTGGACAGTCACTACAGCGTGATGAAGCAAAATATTGTCGAGATGATTCAAAGTGGACAGATTGGTCCTCAAATTACTGAAATCAATGCATTGCCATTAATTCAACCTTCACCATCGCATCATCAAACTGCTCCATCGAATTCATCAATTGCACCAATGAACAATTCAAATGAACATCAAATCACTTGCCCACCAGCTCCTCTAACCAATTCTCCACTAATCAAACAAGAATGTGACGAAAATTCATCATCAAACACAATTCCAATCAATTTAAACTCTAATTTTACGCCAAATATTGCCGATGATCATTTGGAAAATATTGGGCTTCCTTCATCGGTTCAAGACCAATCGAACAATGCGCTAGCCAATCATAATGAGGATGAAGATGAATTCTGTGATTGTGAGGATTGTCTTTATGAACTTGAGGAAGGTGGTGATGAAACTGCCGAACAGATCAAGAAAGATGATGAAGAATCGAGTCGACTTGATAAGATCCCAAAATTGGACCCAACTCAACCTCTCAATAGACAATCCCATGTCAAGGGACAGTTTCCAATTGAAACGAAACAAGTCAACAGTCAAATTGAATGTGATGAACCAGTCATTCAACAATCGAATCCATCCAACAGTGGCAGACGATTGTCGGGCAGAAAACGAATTCCAAAGAAAATGTTAGGTGATGATCAATCGAATGGTGAAGTGAAAAGTGCAAACAAACGGAAAAGCTCGGCTCAATCGAGTAAAGCAGTGAAAAAAGTGAAACACCTACAAGTGGACGAAATTAACCAAGAAGAAGATGAAGATACTACTAAATCCCAAGTAGTAACACTCGAAATGAACTGCACTGAACCCGGCTGTAAAAGGATTTCGAAAAGTTTTGAATTGTTGAAACAACATTTGTCAACTGATCACGGTCGAATTCCTTACAAACAACTCGTAGACAATGTTCGACACAACCAACAGTAAGTCATTGGTGTTGTACTGTTGAGAGTCTTACTAATATTTTCCCTTTATAGGGGCCAAACCGAATATCCCTGCACTGAATGTGACACAGTGAGAAAAACACGCCGTTCACTCTACCAACACTGGAGAATGTATCATCTAGCAGGCAAATTTCAGTGCTCGACCTGTGAGTTTGTGGCCAACTTTTTGGTGCGAAGTTCGCAATCACCATCGAAACAATCACTTTACCAGCAAGTTTCAATGCACTTTCGAGGGATGTAACAAAGCATTTAGGACCAACCACGATTTGGCACAACACAAACGAGCCCATAACGATGAGAGGCCTTTCAGGTGTGTTTGGGGCGAATGTCGATCATCTTTTTATCGATTCAATACTGCAATTTGTCATGTCCGGATGAGACATTTTAATTTGCCTAAATCAGTCAAAGAGCAATACGAACTGAACATAATCGACGAACGTGACCCGAAAGTGTTTGTCCAAGGGTCGTGATGTGTGTGTGAAATGGACGCTATTTTTCCTTTCTTTTTGATGATAATGTTCGAATTCGTCGGTGATCGATGTCCAATTGCTTCTGACATAACCACAATTAATCACTTAAAAGTAGACAACATGTCCTTAATTAAACTTTAGCTTTTATTTTGTAAACACTTTCTTTCTGAAAAAAATGTTTTTTGTAGTTGTATTGAAATACATATTTTGTATACACATAACTGTTTTGTTCTTTTTGGGTTGCTATTTGACAACAAACCACCTTCCATGGCGAGACCTTCAACTCCAAATGTGAGAGCTTTTAATGTGGCCACACTTTTGGCATCGAAATTGTCTGTCAGTTAAAATGTTCAGCAAAGTAAAGCACTTTTAACATGACACAACTTACCCTCCAAAAGATATGAAGAAAGATTGATAATGTTCAATGAAAAAAAATAACCGTTCTGGCCACGAGTGGAAATACACAAAAAGATAATTTATTACATACAAACACGAATACAACCAGATATGTCAACTTGTGCAAATTATTGATGCAATCAATGTTGCATTTATTGAATCGAAACAATAGCAAAGTGAGTCATACTTTCTCTCCAGGATCTCGATCATAGATTATGTTGAGTGCTCGTTGTTGTTTGATGGTTGGAGGCAAACCAAAATGGACCACTCGAATGTGTCTGATTAAAGCTGCACGTTCAGTGGCAGTGTGAACACAATATTTGAATCGATATGGCTTGACATGCAGATGGATGGCTTGTTCGTGTCTGGTCCGATTGCTCAATTTACCAAATGACTTTTCACAATGTCGACATGCGAATGGTCTCTCGCCGGAATGTATTAGAAGATGAGAGTCAAGATTGTGTTTTAAAGTAAATTGTTTCTCACATTCTGAACATTGAAAACGTTTTATATTTTGGTGAACAAGTTGATGTCTTTTAAAACTGCTTTTCTGATTAAATCGTTTGTCACATTGATCACATTCAAATGGACGTTCGCCTGTGTGCACTCGAACATGTGCCTGCAATGTGGATTTGCGATCAAATGATTTCAGACAATGTGAACATTGCAAATGACGATTTGATTGGGCAAGGTTTGGTTGAGTTGGATTAATAGTGCATTCAGTGGCAATTGATTCCTCTCCAATTGCATTGTTTGGTTGAGTTGTGTCCATTTTTGGTCTCTCATCATCATCATCTTTTTCATCTTCTACCTTCACCTCAATCCCTCCATCAACAAATTCGTCAAAATCACATTCCGCGTCATCAAATTGATTGTGTTTGATTTGAACGAATTTCTTAGCTCGAGGTTGCATTTCCGTGTATGGCAAGTTAATTTGATAGGTTTCATCGTCATCATTATTATTCAAATGTTGATCTGTCAAATTGTGGTTTGACTCTTCATTCGAGACTGGTGCATACGAAAATGATTGGACTTGACATGTTGGCATTGGTTCAATTTCCTCCTTGATAGTCATAGGTTGAGATTGAATGATAGAACATAGTTGATGAATTTGAACATTGGCTGATTGATCGTGAAGATATGGATTCACTACCTGAGCACAGTCACCATCACCAGCCGATTGTGTTCGTTCGAGCCCATTGGTCAATTTGGTTGTGAGTCTGTTGAAGATCGAGTGGAGCATTGGGTCCACTGTTCGATCCATCTCAGCTCGCAACCACACACGAGTGGCATCAGTAGAGGCTGTGAGCAATGAGGACAACATGACTCGACATTCGTGGGACAATGTACAACTCATCGTGGAGAAATAAAAATATCTTGATGAAATTACACGTTGGATTTTTACAAGTAAAATTCTAGATCAAAACACTAACTGCCACCACGTTTTGAGGTTCTGGCTGCACTCAAAACAAATTAACCTACACTAAATTCTCATAGCGATGCAAGTTTGGGCACGAGCACTAGTAGTGCTAGGAGGGCTCAGCCCTCAGGGCTGCACTACTAAGTGACTACTTTAGGAAACACTCGCATAAACCTCGAGGCTTCATTACTTTATACCTTCACACAACACAACACGAATGTGAAAAAAATCCAGTTTAATTTGAGTTTTGCTCTAATTCGCATTTACTTTGTAAAATTATAGACGATCAAAACAGTCACCATAATTTAAGTTTTGAATAATTTTCTTTTGTTTTAATTTGCTAACTAAATCTATCTGTTTCCATGAATTTAGAAATCAGTGCTACAACGTTTTTCCTGTAAATAAATCTTAGATTTTGAACAACAAATCTAAAATTAGATCAAATTGCGAGGAGAAATAATTTAAACGATAATTCAATTCCACGAATTTGTCTGAATTTGAAAGTTTGTCTAAAGTTTTTGGTGACTTAATGACACACACAACTTGATTCAAAATCCATACTAAATTTGTCCTTGCTGCACCATTCGGCCTTCAACCTGACGACGGTTGCGTTGACAAATGTTGAGGAAGAAGGTACTGATGATGAAGATGGCCTAAAGTAAAAATATTGAACCTATATCGAAAATAAAATATGACTTTACCATGTTGAAGGCGGTCGAATCGAGTCGGTAACTGTTGCGGAGTCGAAAGCAACATCGAGAGAAGTTTCGGTTGGTTGCAATCTTGTCGATCTATAAGAAGAGCTTAACGTAAATGATTTTGTAATTGGATTGACTTACATTAAGCATCAATCTCATCGGAATAACCTGACCCAAATTCAACTGAAACAGCACACAGACCTTCACATTCCGAGCATAGCATCGATCATTATTATGATCAACAATCGAAGCTCGATAAATGACCGCAAAGATGAATCCACCGAGTTCAATCAAATAGAAGAAGAAATAGATAAACTGAACCACAGTCTGCTCGTAGAACAGACACGAGTACAGCAAATAGCAGAATGTGATTATTTCAACACCGAAAAGAATAGTCAACGGAGTAGACCAAAAGTTGTTGTAACCTCGGATTTCGGTGCATTGGTAGGCGAGATGAGAGTTAATCGAGCGGAAGTGGTGATAGTTCCGGATGAAGCAACGACGAGGGTTGCTGGCTGGGGACTCGAGAAGTTGGATCACACTGTCCAGGGATTCGATCAGATGGGTTTGTTTGATCATCACGTATTTGGTCACGACAAAGAAGTGATAGAACATCAGGGCCACAGCTGAAAGGATCATAAAATGTCAAGTGTTAAAGGGCAAGTGTCAAAGATCAAGTGCTAAAACTTTAAAAAATAAACAAACTTACTATAGATACAATACCAAGTGAGAACTGGAAGGTAGATCCACATTTTAAAATGATGGACAAAGTCATGGAAAGGAGAATGTAGGAAATTCCAAAGGAAGAACAGATAACCGACAAGTTGGGAGGAAGTTCCAAGAACCAGAAGAGCCTGTTTGGATTTGCGACGAAATTCGTACAACTTCTTGGAATTTTGACGATCCCAAACTTGTAAATTAGATCAAAACTAAAGCTTTGTAAACAAATTTACGATTTTACCTTTTCCATTAACCACCAAATTCTCTGCACCATTCACAAAGTACATACAGTACCGATCATCCAGCCAAGTAGTGCACAGAAAAGTGAGTCCAATCAGTCCAATTCCACTGGAAACAGTCAGAACCAACAAATCGCCCTGTTGCCAGAATTTGGGCGAATACATTCTGTGAGTGAATAGTTCCGGCATTGGTTCCTCTTCATAATCATATCCATGTTGATACATAACCCAAATTGTGTCCACAAAGAGAAAGAACCAAACACAGACGGGAAGGATAAAGAAATGACGAAGTTTGTGATCGGATTGAGCACGAACTGCGCGGTAGGATTTGAGATTTGCCAGTGTGACACTCGGAGGGGCATCGTGGATGGGGTCAAAGGCATAGAAACACACTTTGACATGGGCCACAATGAACCAACTTAAGAAGTAAAATGGCTTCGACAGCAGAGAAAGTCTGATTTTGGGTGCCATTGTGAAACTTACTATTCACAAAGTACGTACCGTAGATTTGTAATATGTAACAACTTTTTTTGTTGTATATCAAGAGCAAAAAAGTAAAGATTTACATTTTGTGATATTGACTTTGAGACTTTGAGACAGCCAGTCGAATGAATAAAACGAAAAGTTTCAAGATTCATTTTATAATCTACAGATTGTCACACATTTTGACCGAATAAAAAAGTTTACTTGATACTATTGATTTTGAAATTATAAAGTTGTTAAATTATTATTTTTAGTAATCCCAAGAAGTAACTTTAATATTTTCTCCTTAATCTAATTAAAAACTCATAATAAAATACGTGACAAATAATAAAATAATAATAAGATCATTTGACAGCAAACTTAAATGGAATTGTGGAAAGAAACTTTTAATAATGTTGAGTTGAGTTGAACAAACGAAAGAATCCATTATGGACAAGATCATTTATTTCTGTTTAATCACAATTTTAATTGACAAATTATCGTCAATAAAATTGAAATGAATTCAAAAGTGATCCAATTGAAATAAAATGAATTGCCCGCGTTCACATTTGTAGAAGATGAGCGTCGATTAGTGTCAATAAAGTTATGTGAGGTTAGGTTAGGTTTGTTTGAGCAGTGTCACTAAAGTGTACATTTACATTTACACATTCACTGATTCACAACAAATCGGTCAACACCTCGACATAATCTTTCGGGTGACCGTGTTGAGCTCCGTTCGAGGACGAGCTTGAGTTTCGTGCAAAGTGCATTCGTTGTATGTGACAAATTGTGTTGTGTAGTACTGTACAGGCATAGTGACATTTTGGCCATTTACATCGATACGGTTTGATACCTGAGTGGATTCGTTGATGTGTCTTCAGATGACACGAATTGTTTGTTCTATAGTTACAATGTTCACAGTGCAAGTTTTGTGCCGGTTTGTGAACAAGAATTACATGCCGTGTGTAATGAATTTGCACTTTAACTTTGCATTCTGCTGTGAATGTGCATTGAGGGAATGAACACTGAAAGTGACCCAATTTATGATATAGATTCGTGTGACCGGATAATAGTTTATTCACACAAAAGTAACATTTTTGCTTTAAAATACGTGACAAAAAAATCATTTGACAACAACCGTAAATGGAAATGTGGAAAGAAAACTTTTAATGTTGCGTTGAACGTACGAATGAGCGAATTGAGTGAAAAGTTAGTGAAAACTATAATTGACAACTGAAACGAAGGTGATCCCAACATTGAGATTCACAACAAATGAGTCGCCGCCTCGACATAGTCTTTCGGGTCACCGAGTTGTGCCCCGTTCGAGAACAAATTTGGGTTTCGTTTTGCAAAGTGCATTCGTTCAATGTGACCAATAGTGCCATATATTCTTCTAGAGGCACCCAGGCCATTTACATCGATACGGTTTAATGTCAGAATGAGCTCGTTGAGAATGTGTCTTCCGACTGTCTTCAAAATCGAGCTTCAACGAGATCAAAGTGACCGACCAGTGGTGAAGCATACAAACAACTTTTCTTAGGCAATCAGACGAAATGTTCGCATACGATACGGTTAAATGCGTGATTTCAGGAAGAGCGTTCATTAGTACGGGGTTTTGAACAGCCATTAGGAGTGGAACCAAATTGTACTTGAGCTGTTTGAGTGTTTTCAGTCGTACAATCGGTGAGCCATCATCATCATCCCGTCGAACGTGCTGAAGCATGTCATGAAAGTGTAGCTTGTCCTCTCGAAGTGAATTCAACAACGATTCATTTTGATCGTCAACAAGCACAAGAGAGAGATATCGATCCAGCTCGGACTGTTGTACCACTCGCCAGCGGACACACACCTGTCTAGACACGTAGATTTGATCGTACAGGGCAGGCCTCTCATGATTATGCTCTGCGGGCGTTGGGAACGAGAACCGTCCACTTCATAAAGACGTAACTTTAGACCTAACAGCGCTTCACCAAATAGCAGAGTGTGCGTTATTGCCCCCTGCCTTCTACAGTGCTATCGCTGCCCCAAACCAAAACATACTAGCACAGTGTTCATTTGTGAAAATATCAGCTGATTTGTTGTTTTATTGACTTCACATGCTCTGACACTCAGTGGTGTATAAAAGTTATACTTACCAGAAAATGTTTTCCAAGTCAATTAATGATTCCCTACGCATAATTTAGATGTTCCAATATCCAATTATCCAAATTGACGAGATTGTAGAGACAAATAGTGACAAAATCAGACCTGTCTGCAGAGCGACGACGACACGACTGTCTGTGCCAGCTGACACTTTCACTACTTTACTACTGCACAACAAAACAAAGCACCGCCCATAAAAGGCGTAACTTTTATTTTACTTAGTAGATTGTTCAGAAGTTGGAGATAGATATTTAAAAATAGATAAAGTTTAGTTTTCAAATTACTAATACAAAAAGTGCATGTGACATGTCAAGTAGATAAGAATAGGCAATTAGTGTTTTATGAGTGTGCTGCGTGCACACATTTTCAATTTGTTGTCTTGTCCCTGTGAACATTTTCTCTCTCGTTTTGTGATCAGTTTGTCCACTCAAACTCCAAACTCGAACTCCAAAGCAAGATGGGACATATTCTGACGAAGCTATTCAACCGAACCAAGCCAAAGAACATCAACTCACTGCCCAACGAAGTGTTGCGTACAATTTTGGCCAATTTGGAGGTGCAACAGCTGATTGGCAGCTGTCGAGCTGTCTGCTGGAGATGGCTTGTGCTGGCCGAGGACATTTGTCGAACGAAAAGATCACTGATGATTGTACGAAAAGGTAATAAACTTGCCAACATTTGCAATTTAAATGAACGATTTCATGGTTTGGTTGATTGGAACGCGGACTGTGCCATTCGCAAACTGAAGCTAAATAGATATTACGAAATTGAAATTTCCGATGATTTGTCAACTTTTCTGGTCAAACTGTTCCCTCGTGTGGAGAATCTTCTGTTTGACGAATATCTCGCCCGCACCAGTGACACTGCACAAAGCGTGCTATCACTACTCAGTGGCCAGTGGCGATCGACCATCGTCACTTTACGCCTGTCTGACTTTTATGTCTGTCCTGAATCTCTTCGTGGCCCTCTGTCTGATCATCTCGACCGCTTGACCGCTCTCAAGCGACTGGGCTTCGATTGTTCTGATTTGGTTAAGCAGACTACTTTGGCCCGACTGGAGCATCACTCATTTGTCATAGAAAATGTAGACAAAAATTGTGCCGTATCTAGGAACAGGTTGCACCAGTTTGTACTTGAATGGAATTGTAGGATACGGCCACATGACTCAATGGCTCAAACTCAACGCTCCACAACTGAAAAGTCTCACCCACTTGAGATTGATCACAAAAGAACCTCAAGTGCTGTCATTTATTTGTGCCAACTGTGTCACACTCCAAAGTTTGAACATTAGATTCAATTTACAGGTAAAAGTGACTTATTTATTCACTCATTTACTATTTTATTAATAGATTTTCAATGCTGAAATGATCGCTGGGCTTGCTCGACTCTCCAATCTGTCTCAACTTTCAATCAACTTCATCAAGATCAATTTACCCACACTACTGTCTCAATCAAACAATTTAGCAACTATCACTTCGGTACGAGTGCTTTCGATCAAGTCTTTTGACGTTCAAAATTTTGGACAACCATTTGATGGAGACCTATTTTGTCGTGTTTTGTCCAGAATTTGTCCCAACCTCCGTCAACTCACCATTCAACTTCGAGAGTCACTTGTATGCAATGGAATTGTGCCGCATTTGAATCGATTCGTTCATTTGCGCAAACACAAAATTGTTCCTTATTAATTTCAATCTGTTTTATCTCGAGGTATCTAAGTTGTAAATCCTCTTATTTGTTTCTGTTGTGCTTTGATTACTATTAAACCTACCAAACCACCAATTTACTATTAAATTCAAAATATGCGACCAAAATAATCTAATCAATGGCCGAAAAACACACGAAATGGTACAACCTGGCTACAGTGGTGAATTGCATCACACTGCCACCCAACCCAAGGATTGACTAATTGTATGGGCGGTTTAGAGAATGATTAATTGCTCATTCTCCCCTTACTTAATTACCCGTACATTTTGTTTGTGTGTTGAGAAGTTTAGTTTAGGTTTTAGGTAGAATTGGTAGTTGGATTCTGTGTGTATGTGTGTGTGTGTGCTTTGTTGCTTAAACACTTGAGCAATTGAACAATTAACTCAATTGATTTTCAATTTGCCGTGTTCGCATAGTGTGTTCTAACAAAGTGACCAGAGTCACAACCCAACCAGATCCAGTTAGGTGAAGTGGTGTGTGTTGAGAATATTTCTTTTGCTTCGACTTTGTTTGTTTTCTTACAGCGTGCGAACTCACAGTCCACCATGTTCTGTCCACTGTCCCATCCGCATTTGCGCATCACTTTGAAATGTGCAAAAGCAAAATCAAATGCACCTCAAAGTGGACAACATGGTTGACCGTGCCTATGACCAAGCACTGAGTGACTTGCAGGATTTCTTTGCATTCAATCAAAGTGGACTCACTAAAGTGGACACAAGAAGTGGACCATCTCACTTTGCATTGTCACATCAATCGGACACTTTCATACTACGAAATTCACTCATTTGGCTAACATTGCATTCAACCCAACTTTGTCTCATGTGAATTCAAAACTTATTACCATGAATTTGAAATCTCAACTGCAAAGCAACGGAGCAATTACCGGCACTAAACGTTCCACTCGTCAGGCTTCATCCACACTCCCAGTTGAACCCTCACAAATTTCCTTGCCCAATACTCGAGTCACTTTGTCCAATGAACGTAACTTTGAATCTGCACAATTACCAATTACTAAACATAGGATTGAGATTGAAAATGAACCAATGGAAACAGTTCAAGCACAACATCCACCATCATCATCACTGTCTTCATCAATCATCAATGTACAATCAAACAAAAATTTGAATGAAGAAGAAATTTGTGAATGTGAAGATTGTCGCAATGGAATTGAGATTGACCAAGAAGACAAAGAAGATGATGATGAAAGTGTCCAGTGGATTGATGACATCCACGAGAATCAAAAATCATTTCCACCTGTGATGAAACCAATGTGAGTAGCATGAACATTTACATTTACACATGTACTCACATCAAATGAGTCAACATCTCGACATAGTCTTTTGGTTGACCGAGTTGTGGTGCATTCGGAGACAAACTTGAGTTTGGTTCAAAATGCATTCGTTCAATGTGACTTATTGTGTTATGTAGCCTTGTAGTGGCAAAGTGACACTCTGGCCATATACATCGGTACGGTTTGATGCTCAAATGGGTGAGTCTGTGTCTCTTCAGAGTGCTGGAATAGTGTGTTTGATAGTGACAATGTTCACAATGCAGCTGCAACAACGGTGCCGGTCTGTGGCGACATTTGTAATGATTTAGCACTTTCTCTCTGTATGTTCCGGTGAATGAACATGAGGGAAAAGCACACCTAAAGTTACCGAGTTGATGACTTCGATAGTTATGATTGGATAAAAGTGGATATGCGGAGAAATGTCTTGTACATTTGCCACAGTGCCATTGGGTGGTGTGCTGGTGAGAATTCTTAAGGTGATCACGAAGTGTATGCCTAAAACAAATGATCATTTTTGTGTGTTTAGGGAATAAAGAAAGTAGACTCACTTGCTGTTGAATGATTGGGCACAATTCTTGACTGCACATTGATATCGATCAATCGAGTGTTCATCCAACATGTGTTGATGCAGTTTGTCTTTGGCAAACGTTCTAGGACAATTGGGACATTGACGACTGAGAGTGATGATTTGCTTGTCGTGTGTACTCGAATTGGGTGGTGGTGTTGGTTGGTTAGTGGATGACTGGGAAGAACCTTCTTTTCGGTTAGGATTGTTCACTTCGGTTGATGGTGGTTCATGAGTTTGATTGGATGTTGAAATGATTACTGACTGTTTGGTGAAATTTGATTGTTCATTGTTTGGTTGAATTAAGTCTTGTTGTTGTTTCTTCACAGGTAAAGATGATACTTCATCTTCTTGGTCAATCCATTGGACACTGTCATCATCATCTTCGTCTTCTTGGTCAATATCAATTCCATTTTGACATTCATCACATTCACAAATTTCTTCATCATTCAAATTGTTATTCGATTGTTCATTGACTTTTGATGAAAACAGAGATGATGGTGGTGGATGTTGTGTTTGAACAGTTTCCATTGGTTCATTTGCAGTTGCCTCAATCTCATGTTGAATTGGCATTGCACGAGGTTCGTGACTGGTGACTTTATTGAGCAAAGATATTTGAGTATTGATGATGGACAATGATGGGGATAAAACTGGAGATTCGGAGAAAGAGTGACGAGTGGGACAAGGTTGGAAGGGAATTGGTCCGTCATGTTGTTGATTAAGATGAGATAAAGTTTGATTGAAAGAAGTGTTAGTCAAATGAGTAACATTTTGTGTAATGAAAGTGTCCAAATAATTTTGATGCGGCAATGCAAAGTGAGATGGTCCACTGCTCGTGTGCACTCTCGGTGCTGTGAGTCTACTTTGATCGAATGCAAAGAAATGTTCCAGTGTCTGGTCATAGGCACCATCAACCATGTTGTCCACTTTGAAATGCATTTCGTGTTTGATTCTACTTTTACAATTATCAAAGTGATGCACAAATGCGGGTTGGGACGGTGGACTACTCATGATGAACTGAATAGGCACGGTGAAGAGGAAACGACCAAAGTCAAAGCAAAAGTTCTCAAGTGCAACCTCACTAAACCGGATCTGGTTGGGTTGTGTGACTGTGTCTTTGTTTGAGCACAATGTGAACACAACAAATCGACTCACAAATTGATTGCTCAATTACAAGTTCCTAAGCAACCAAATACACCAACAAACGAATCGCGTTCAAAAGGTTAACTTAAAAACTAAAGAATGAAACAAACAGAATACACCAACTAGCACACTGTGCGTCATGTGATCACCAAACGCCATCAAACACAAGTTTGCGTGATCGAGTTGCACAGTTTGAGAGTTTCATTCACGAATTGAGCAATATATTATCGATTCGAGTCAAGTGACTTTCTTACTCTCCTTTTAATTACTTAAAACTCTATCCTAACAAAACAGTAAAATCGATACAGTCAAATGTGCAGTTGAATCTCATTGCATTGAAGCTATGAGTGAGTAGGTTCTGAAGATTGTTTTGTTGTATTTACTTTTACAAATACAATTGAGGTAAAATTAAGACTAGTTGACAATGATAGTGTGAACAGAATAAACATTTACACAGTTGACCACAGTATTTTGTAATTCCCAACAAATGGGTCAACACCTCGACATAGTCTTTCGGGTTACGGCGTGGTGGTACTCCATTCGAGGTCAAACTTGGCTTTCGTGCAAAGTGCATTCGTTGAATGTGAAGAATTGTGTTCTGCAGATTGTTGTACCGTAGCGGCATAGTCACATTCGGGCCATTTACGGTTTGATGCCTGAATGGATTCGTTTGTGTTTCTTCAGATTGTAGGAATCGGATGCTTTGTAGCTACAATGTTCACAGTGCAATTGGGATTTTTTCCTATGCTTTTGTGTGTAATGAATGCGCACTTTAATGTGGCAGTCTGCTGTGAATGAACAGCGAGGGAATGCACACTGAAAGTGACCAAGTTGATGATATAGAAGATTGTGATTGGACAATAGATTATAAGTTGGGAAATGCTTTGGACATTTGTCACAGTGCCATTGGGCGGTGTGATGATGAATAAAACTAATGTGCTCACTAAGAATAAACCTAAATCAAAATGATGATCAATTAGTTCAGGTAATAATGATGATGATAGTGAACACTCACTTGTAATCAAATGATTGTCGACAGTCTTTCACTAGACATCGATACTGATCAATCGAATGTGCTCTCTTCATGTGATCGTTGAGTTTGTCTTTGGGAAACGATTTCGGACAGTTGGGACATTTACGACTGAGAGTGATGATTTGCTTGTCGTGTGTACTCGAATTGTGAGGTGGTGTTGGTTGGTTAGACTTGGAAGAACCTTCTTCTGGGTTAGGATTGTTCACTTTGGTTGGTTTAGTTTGATGGGTTTGGTTGTGTTTTGCATTTTTCGCTGACTGTTTGGTTACTCGTGACTGTTTATTTTTTGGTTCAGTTGTTGGTTTCTTGTCTTCCAGTTTTGATTTCTTCACTGGTGGACTCGATTCTTGTTCTTCGATTTGGTCTCCATAAGCAGAATCTTCTTCAGTTGCGTCATCGTCACTTGTGTAGTGAAAGTTGTGAGACAGTTGATGAGGTTGTTCTTGTTGATCCATTTCTGTGTTTTGTATAGATTGATCAGTTGAAGTCGATGGAACCAAAGACTGAGGAAATAAAGATGAATTGATTGAAGCATCTTTCTGTTGTGGTTCCAATGGAACATTAACAAAATCATCAATCTCGTCCAAGTGAGGAGTTTCAAGAAGACGGGTTGAATTGGTTTGACAACTAGCATCGACTGAATAAACATTTTTCAAAGATGTTGAGTGATGAGAAGTTTGAGTATTCACGACCACTTCTGCATCATAACCATCCTCATTAACCGGTTCATCAGTTCCATGTTCATGTTCAATGGACAATGGTGGGGATGGAACTGGAGACGGTGGAGACGACTGATGTTCAATGGAAGGTGGATCGAATGTAAAGAAATGCTGCAAGTCATTCAGTGCCTTGTCATAGACACGATCCACCATACTGTCCACATTGAGATACATTTCGTGTTTGACTATGGTTTTGGACATGAACAAGTGATTCAGAAATTCAGAGTGGGACAGTGGACTGTTCATGGTTGTCTTTGAGAGAGAGGGGACGATGAGAGCTGCAAGAGAAACAAAGTCAGAATAAAAGTTTTCTCTAAAGTCAAGTTCTCACTTCACCGAGTCTGGTTGTGTTGTGACAAATCTTTGTTATTGTCACTATGAGCACAACAAATCGATACAACAAAAGTGTGTACAAAGTATTTTCAATTGCTCAATTTCAAATCTCTAAGCAACTAAACAGTGTTTAGTAAACACACCAACCAATGAAAACACCTTTAAAAGTTAACTTAAAAACTCGAAACAAATACAGAATGTAGAATGTACATTGAGAGTCAGAATGACCAGAAAATCAATGGCGCCAGCACACGAACCATTTGTTTGCGTGATCAAATCGCTCTGCTCGAGAGAATTTTATTCGCGAATTAAGCAATATATTATTGATTCTAGTCCGCAAACTTACTCTCTTTCTCAATACTTTAAAACTTTATCTCAACAAGACCGTAAAATCAATACAGTTGAAATGTGTGCATACCTATGAGTGAGTTGATATTTAATAGATATTTAATATTATTTAGTTCTCGACAATCATGAATTTGAGATAGGCAAACGTAATTTTATTGGACAAAAAAGTCATTTGACCAGAATATATCAGATGTATCCGATGAATCTTCTAGGACTTAGAAAAAATGATTTTATATTAATATATTCAAATGCATAGAAATATTTTGAAAATATTATTTAACTTTTTGTCGAGTGCTCGTCCAGTTCGGTTGTCTGCTACTTTTGCGTTTGTCTCACTTTGATGTTTCATTGTTTTTGCTCCCATTTGGGTTTTCATTGAGACCAAAACCCTCGCTTCGCACTGCCCTCGCTGCGCTCGGACAGTGCTCAGCTCGGAAATTGACTCGCTCGAACTGCGTTCTCGCTCGTCGGTCGTTCGCAGTGCTTTTGCACTGCTCCGACAAAGTTGTAAACCGGAAGTAATGATAATTTTCCGGAAATGGTTTTAAACTGGTAAGAAATGTGGTAATATTTGCTCTTTTGTCGTTTTTAGTTTTCCCGGATTGCCGACTTCCCGTTCCATCTCCTGTCCTGATAACCTGCTTCCTGAACTTCCTGAATTGTTCAGTATAGGACTAGCATTCAAACTCTTTTCTCCCAAATCCTCCCTCCCCATAACCTATTCATCACAATTTTGACCCTACATCTTAATTGTGATTTGCAACCACTTCTGTATGATCAACACTCGCACTCTAGTGATGTGTCTCTACAAGTTGTGCTCTGCATCTCCAACTCTAATTCTAAATATTTCCTAATTCTAAAGCTTGCAGAGTTCAACTCTACAAGTACAATTATTCTCATACCCTTCTCACCCTTAATTCTCAATCAATATTCTCACTTTCCGATATTCTCCAGGTATTGATAACAATTTGCCTACGCTTAATTCTCACCTTAATTCTCACTTTATAATTCTCAAACTAATATTGGCTGTTTGTGGTTTGTGACTTTTCTTGTAAACTTTGCAAATACACAATAAAGATAAAGTATTATTTAATAATTTTAAATTTTTAATGTTTTGATGTTGGTGGCGCCATTTTTTTAAGGAAAATGTAGTACGCATTGCTGTGTGTCACATGCTAGCAGGCAGCGTGCTGATTTGTGTTGATTTGTTGTTGTTGTTTTCCTTCTCCCACATTACTCGTATTTCTATTTGGTTACATCAAATTGGTTCTCTCGTCTGTCCCATCTCCTTGTGGACCATGTCAGTGCCAGTTCACCCTCTCCTGGCACTAGTAGATGCCAGCAAGAATGGCCTCAAGCGCTCACTCACCAATTACATCGAGCTGCAGGTGGAAAAGCAATTTGGTCAACTTAGAAACAGAATTGCGAAGATGATTGAGGATGGGCAGATTGTGTTCCTGAATGGACCAGTGTCTACTCAAGCCAACAACACTACTCAAATCAATGAAGATGATTACGATGATAATGAAGATGAACGTGAACAACAACAAATTCGTAGTGTTCAGAAGAAGTCAACAAAGAATGTACTGACAAAACAAAATCACCAAAACAGTCAACCCGTCACTGAACTCGATCATCATCAACGTCAATCTCCCAACATTGCATCAACATCAAGTGGACTACTACTACGATCATCAAATAGAAAACGAATTCAAACGAAACTGTTCCGTGATGATGATGATCAACCAAAAACCAAACGAAAATGCACGACTGGTTCAACAAGTAAAGCAAAAGAAGATGGTGACTTTGAAGTAGGAAAAGATAGACACAAAATTGTGATACTCGAACTCAACTGCACCGAGCCTGACTGTGAGACTATTTTGACTAGTCGTGAGTTGTTGAAGAAACATTTGTGGATTTGTCACGGACGAATGCCTTACAAGCGACTCAAAGGAAATGTTCGACACAACCAACGGTAAGTCATTACTATTTTACTGTTTCGAATCTCACTAATTTCATTTATCATTTAGCGGTCAAACAGAATATCCCTGCACTGAATGCGCAACAGTGTGCAGTACCTACCCCTCACTCAAATCCCACTGGCAATATTCTCATCAAACAGGCAAATTTCAATGTTCAATTTGTCGAACCTTTGTAGCCAACTTACGAAACAAAGTTGAGAAGCATCAACGGAAAGAGCACAAAAAGAATTTGCTAAGCAGAGTCACGATTGATAACGAATTTGATGAAGATGACGAAGAAGAAGAAGATTACGACGACGAGGATGATGAAGTTGAAGATGAGGAAGAAGGTAAAGGTGAATACATGTCTGAAAGTGATTCTGAATGTGAAGATTGCTTCAATGGAGTTTGTCAACTGAATCATGATTGGTATTGATATAATTTCGAGTCTCATCATAATTTTGGTTTATCATCTGTTACTGCAGTGGTCAGACGGAGTATCCCTGTCATGATTGTCTCTATGTGGGCAAAAATGAGCTATCATTGCACAAACATTGGAAACGATATCATCATGTAGGCAAATTCAAGTGTTGGGCTTGTGCCTTTGTGGCCAAGGTGCGTAACGAAGTGTACAATCATCAACGCAAGGAACATTGAACAAAGAACCTTATTAATTTGATCAATTTGAAATTAAATTCGTGTGTGTGGGACATTCGCAATTTTGTTTTTTTCTACTTTTGAACTTGTTATGTTATCTATCCGTGTCATTTTGAATTTACCAATAAATGTTGAGTTACTTATTATTGTACGACCTTATTTGAAACCAAAAAATGGGCGTCAGTACTGATCGGGCCGCCTTATATTTCAATTTAATCATAACTAGGCCTTACTGGTGACAGTTGAGCTAGATGGGTCGCCCATTTGGGGGCATCAGTATAGTTTACAAAAACAAAAACAAAAAATAAATGCATTGATAAATTGATCTGACAAAACTATGCAGGCTCGTAAACTAACACGTTCTTGGTTGTTTCGTTGGTAAACCAAAACCAAAACAAAAGAGCAAAACACAGTGAAGGTCAACACATTATAAAATCAATAAACAATTAATGAGTGAATATTCATGCTTAACGATTTAATTGGAGGGAAATGAAGTGAGAAAGTGGACTTAATTGGTGCATATGCAGTCATACTGTTAAACCTTCTTCTTCTGGCCCCTTCAAACGAGGGCAACTGCTAGGAGTTCTGTCTGAAGGGGTCAGTTGAATAGCTACTGTTGAAACATATGCTCTTTTTCTCACTTCAAGAAAAAGAAAGTTTAACAACTATATATATAGGCTTACATGGTTTCATGCTGCTAGCAGATAATGACCATCGACCAAACGCTGCAGCCTGCAAAACAGTCACGTGACATGTACATTTCACTCGACCACTGCATTACCCTCCAAATACAAACAAACAATTGAAGCAATTGAAGCTTTAAAGCATTCTCTGCAGAGCTGTGTAAAATCAATTTTGACTTTGTCCAATCTCGTATCTCACAATGTCTTCAACTGATCCATCTTCCAAAGCCGAATCTCCACCAGCCAAACGTTCATTAGTGATCGAATCCATTAATCCAATCATCCAACAGCAGCTTAATCACAAATCTGAAATACGTGAAATCACTTTCTACCATCAATGGACCATTGAAAATTTCTCGTTCTACTGCCTGGACGAAAACAGTTCCGGAACGGTCGTCAAGCACTTTTGGTCATCTCAATTTTTACCTCCCTCCAACGATAAGCTTAAATTTCGTTTACTGCTATATCCAAATGGCAATCATGAAGATTGTAAAGGCAGCATGTCTTTGTATCTCTATCTTATCAATTGTGTAGGAAACGAAATTGTTTTGAAATATAAATTTTGGATTATTGGTCCAGATGGTTATTGTGCAAATTCATATGGTTTGTTTATAATGAATAATGCCTTTAATGTATTATATGTATTATTTTTTAGAATCAAAAGCGAAATTTGCCTCAAAAGATTCTAAGATTTCTAATTGGGGAGTTCAAGAATTTTGTGCCCATGAGAATATTTTGAAGCACAATTTGACACCAGGCGATGTTCTAACCATTGGTTGCAAAATTGCCTATGAAGAAGCTGTTGATGGGGTTTTGTATGATTTAAACGAAATTGTCTTGAATCAATTGAGGAGTGACTGTTGTCAACTGTCCGAAAGAGGGGACAAATTGTCCGACGTTGTGCTCGTGTTTGGTGTTGGCAAGGACAGAAAAGAGTTTCCCGTGCACTCGGCAATTCTCAGTGCCCGATCAGAAGTATTTGCTGCAAGAAAAGACCAAACGAAGAGTCGAGATCACTGATGTGGATGCAGATGTAGGACGAGAGTTCATAGAATATTTGTACTGTAAGAAGCAATTTTTTGGAATGCATGAAGAGCTACTTTCAATTGCGGACAAGGTTTGGAATTATTCGAAACACTTTCTAAAACGACAGTAACATTTCCCCTTTTCGGCAGTATCAACTCCATTCTCTCAAGTCAATGTGTGAGGATGCACTGTGCTTCAGAATCAATCCTGAATCGGTGGGAAATCTTTTGTTGCTCGCGGACATGCACAATTGTAAGGTTTTGAAATCGAAATGCATCGATTACATTCACTGGTACGCATTTTTGGGTTGATACTACTCAACATAATCAAATAACAACATAATAATCAACTTTTTTACATTTACAGTCACGCAAGTTGTGTATTAGAGAGCGAAAACATTATGGACATGAGAATGCCCGCCAGACCAGAACTGTACTACGAACTGATCAAACAGATTCCTTCGAATTCCTCCAACACTTGGTCTCCTCCAGCACTCACATGTGATCCGTACAAATTGAGTTGGTCGTACACTTCATGCTCTAGTATGGTCAAATGTTCGAAACATTTGTCAATTCGTCAATTCAGTGAAAACCACTTGTTGGTGGGCCAACATTATCTCGACAAGCATCCACACGACTGCATTGAAATCAGTTCTTTTTCCAAATCAATTGACAACAACAACAATTCGTCTGTGCAGTTTAGTGGCAAATTGTACCCGCACGGAGAGAATGACGATTGTAAAGAACATTTATCGTTGCAGTTGCAGTTGAAATGTGATGAAAAGATGAAAGTGGCTGTTAAAGTGAAGGCTTCGATCATGGTCAGGGGAAACAGTGCCAAGGGATACAGTTTGGGTATGTTGTGTTGATGAAGGTGTGCACGATTGTTTGTCACTAAAGTTGGGTTAGGTAAGGTTATGTTTGTTTGTCACTAAAGTTGGGTGAGGTTAGGTTATGTTTGTTTGTCACTAAAGTTGGGTGAGGTTAGGTTAGGTTTGTTTGTCACTAAAGTTGGGTTTTGATTTGTCACTTTTGTTTGTTTAGAGATTAGCAAGAAAATGTCAAATGGCGAATCGATTGGATGGCCAAAGTTTATCACACGAAAAGAATTGCTAGAAAATTCCCATCTATTGCTCAACGGCAATGGCCAACTCGAATTGGCCTTCGAAGTGTTCTACATCTCCAACATTGACAAGCCCGTGACCAAGTCTGGCGTGAACACTTTTGCGGACGAGCACAAATTTAGCATTGCTCGTGATATATCTCAATTTTACTCAAATCAAAAACTCACGGACATTGTTTTTGTATTTGGTCAGAAAAAAGAGCTGCACGCTCACAAGTCGATTGTGTCAGCTCGTTCGTCCGTGTTTGCTCGATTGTTTAAGAGCAAAAGTCGAGTACAAATCAAAAATGTTGACGATGTTGAAGCATTCGAACAGATGCTCGCACTCGTGTACGGTCAGACAGATGTATTGACTCAGTGGGCATACAAAATTTTGCCTTTTCTGGACAAGGTTTGACTTTACCTTCTCCCAATACATTAAACTCACACTTATTATACTTTCAGTACAAAATGGATTCACTCAAAAAAGCCTGCGAGATTTCTTTGTGCGATCAACTAGACGACACAAATGTTGCGGATTTCCTTCTTCTCGCAGACAAACACAAAGCCACAATGCTCAAAACCAAAGCCTTCGAGTACATTCGCAGGTATTTATACATTTAATTCATCAAAACACAAATGTACTTTACTTTATTAATAACAGAAAACATTCTGTACTGACACAGAACGATTCAAAATTGAAAGTGATTCAAACACAAAGCCCAAAACTATTCCACGAGCTGCTGTGCTACAAGTTGGACAATTGGAAATGTTTTACAAATGACAAATGATTGGAACAATCTAAAGGTATATTTGTAGAGTAATACTTGCTTAATTAGAAATTAATGCTTGCGATATTCTCATTTCATTTTCTACTTTTAAACTCGATGTTATCAATCCATTTCATTTTGCATTTTTTCACTAATATCCGGCTAACTCACTCCATTCCGCTTCGTCGATTGTGCATTATCATTGCTCTTCGACTCTACCTGTATCTATCGATTTAAAACAAGTAAACAATCAAATTACTTACACTTTTAAATTAATTTTTATTGATTCAAAAATTAATTAAAAACGTAAGGCCATAAAGGAAATTGCCACCTGAATTATAATTTAATTAGTTTATCATTAATAATTGAATTCAGTTATTAGTGTTTGCTGTTGAAGAAGCAAGTAAAAAATATTTTTCTTAATATAAAATGAAACTCAAAATGAATTTCGAATGGTTGGTACTTTTGCTTAAATTGAACAATCCGTTCAAAACCATCCGCGACTACTGTGACTATGTGGCCATAATGAATCAAATTTACATGCACAAGAATGTCGTGTACATTCGAACATTGAACATTATCAATTGTATTCTGTTGCTCAAGGCGATTCACTTTGCATATTTGGGCTTCAATGCGCACATTTCCGCATTTGAGCATGCACTTCTGTTTGATTTGGCTTTCATTGTAATGCCACGACCAAAGTTCAATTTGTTTGGCGTTGCATTCACACTGATGCTCATTTACTACAATCACGTTTGGATCACAGCCAAGGATGCATTCTTTGTCATTCCCCTGTTGGTATATCAGGTGCACTTAATCTTTGCACTCCTCCTTGCACTGGCTACTGTACCAAGGCCATTCACAAGCCGAGTAGAGTGCTCTTTCGGTTGATGGTGTTCAATCACCACCGAACTGGACTTTTGCGCACTCGATTGAAGCTGGCCTGTGACATTTTCAAACTGCACATTGTCAATCGATATGGATTTACTTATGGGCACTATGGACTGGTCTCGCTTGCCGCATTTATAAAGGTATATTTCGATATATCGCTTTAGATAAAACACATTCACTAATCTCTAATATATTGCATATATAGTATCTCTTCTTGTATCAGAAAATAATGACAATATCATACAAATTGTTTATGAAAAATAAAGTTTGATTTGTTTATGTTACATGATTGAACAGTAATAAAATGTAGAAGAAACATTTGCGGAATTGTCACTATCAAATCTTACAAGCAACTCTATGAGCAATGTTCGACTGTAACTAACGGTAAGTGATTGTTGGTGATGTTGACCTTTGTTCAAGTTTCATTAATTTAATTAATTATCCCATCATAACGGTCAGCCCGAATATCACTGTACCAAGTGTGCCTCAATGTCCAAAAGGCAGTTGTCCATTAGAGTGCCCCGAAAAGACGATTTGACCGATTTGCATGGGTGCTGTGGTGGGAAAAGTTGTCTTTACATGTAAATAAGACATTTTGAGAGTTTGGTTCAAATCGGATAAACTTTCACTGATGCTCCTGGAACCCAAAGTTTTCCCCTTTAAAAGGTAGGGAAAAACATCAAATTTTGACTGATTTTCTAGATCTCGGTTTCTACCATAGAAATCAGCATGAATTGTCCATCTATTTGCATTGGAAAGTATATCATGAAGCAGGCAAATTTAAATGCAGTAGTTGTGAATTTGTGGCCAACTTGCGATACAAAGTCGACAAACATCAACGACACGAACACAATTGACCAGATTAACACTTTTTGCCCAATACAAAAACAATATCCGTGAGTTTCTGATTTGAGTAAAATTGAGATAGATCACGAGCAATGCTAAAATTGTGCTCGTCCGCAAAAGTGTTCACGGAAAGTGATTCAAACACAAAGCCCAAAGCTATTCCACGAGTTGCTGTGCTACAAGTTGGACAATTGGAAATGTTCTACAGACAAGTGATTGAAACAATCTGAATGTGCAGATACATTTGCATTGTAATATTTTTTAAGTTTATTATAAATTAGAAATTGATGTTTGCGATCCTTTGTCGACATTCTTATTTCACTTTCTACTTTTAAACTCGATGTATATCAATCCATTTCATTTTGCACTTACCTATAAAAATTGAATTGCAACAATTTGTTATTTGAAGCTTTGATTTTATGTTTAGTTTTGAACACAACCAATTTATATCCAATCAATCAGACCAATTCGTTAATATTAGATAACGTGCAGTTATCGTGCAATCCTCCAATTTCATATTCTTCATTTCCTAATTACAATTGGAATGAACACAACAATAGGAATGATCCGAGAATTAGTTCAATTTGGCTCAACACTAATAATTATCTCTGGGATGTTGAAAAAATGCCAATAATAGTCAAAGACAGCAACAATCCATCTGATTTGAGCATAAGATACCATCCATTTGGCTCATCTAGGGCCACTGTCTGCATTCACTTACAACTCGCTGAGAGGCATCACCACATCCTCATCCAGAAGTTTCCTGCTGCATTCACTTTGACCACAACTTTGAACCCCCAGTCTCTTGTACCCAAGATGATCTTCATTCTTGTGATCTTCATCGCGATTCTAGCATCCTGGATCTTTCTACCCGGATCAAGGCTTCCTAGTTTGGCAAACCGTGCCCTAAAAGGGGCTGTGTTTGGGACTGTGGATCTACTCGAAGTAGTAGTTCCGAAGATGTATCGGTGGACTGTCGACACGGTATCGACAGTGTGCCGATGGATTGGCCGCAAGATGGTGGCTCTTTACCGATGGATTACGGACAAGCTAACAAGATTCGGCCGATGGTGTTTCAACATGGTGTCAAGATTCCTCCGCTGGGTTATTCGCACCATTTCAAGAATTGCCCGATGGTGCATCAATTGGGTAAAGACATTCCCAACCCGACACCGAATCATCTACGCCCACATCCAATGCGCCATCTTTTGCACCCTGCCACTCTGCATCACTGTGTACTTTGAGACGTACATTCTCATAGCACTGAGACTGGTAACCGACAATGCCACTGCCAAAGCCTACTCCTGGAAGTTGTCCATTGCGGTGGATCAAATGGCCACACTGCTCGGCTTTGGTCAAGCCCGAATTCTACGTTTACTAGCCAAATTGGCCAATTCATGCTGCAATCGAACTCGATCAACACGCACAGCACAACTCAATTCCCCCACAGTACTCATTCTAAATTCAGGCACAGAGTTTCTCTGGTTGGCGTGAGGTGGTACTGGCAAATAAGAACAAACCACAAATTGACAAATGTACAGTCAAGTGAACAATCAATTTGGTTTAAACTACAAGTCTTACATTACACTTGCACTGAAGCACTGAAGAATACAAAAAGTACAAACGAGTTGGTTTTAGATATTCATCGAATATTAGAGTCACTCAATAACCAGCTGATTGAATTCCACTGGATCAAGGCTCACGTGGGGCACCGAGGAAATGAACGATCTGACCAGTTGGCTAAAGATGGCTCTGTCAAATGGCGAAGTAGTCGTTTTAAAAGCTTCACTGTCCTTTGCAAAGTACTTGTCGAGGAATGATGCACTGTACAAGTGGGATAATGAGTGGAAAAGTTCAAGCAAAGGATCATGGACAAGGCAGATCTTTTCAACAATGCAAAATCGACAAGAAACAATATACCTAAACCTTAATTTTGTGACTACCCAGTTCTTAAGTGGTCACGGAAAGTTTGGCGAATATTTATGTCGTTTTGGAATCAGATCTGACACCAGTCTTTGTGGTTCACCTCAAACTTGTTGGCATCTGGTGGTGGAATGCTCGCTCTTAGATGACTTACGGAAAAACCTGAAAGACAACTATAGACTCACTGGCAAAGACTTCAACAAGGTGATGACATCTGCTTTCAAAGACAAAAACAACGCTAAATTACTGCAACAATTACTGGTAGAAATTCATGGCCAAATCACTGAATGAGAGGCGAACCAAAACTGACTGTTATAGCTCAGAAATGACATTACAACACACTGCTATAATCTTGTAATAGCAGTAAATTATATGATTTCAATAAAAAAAACATTACACTTGCGTTTGGGTCATTATAATTGGATATATTTCGGTACATGAAAATAAAAGTCAAAAAAGAGTATGTAAAACGAGTACCATTTATACAATGTAGGATAGTGGAATCGATGATGACTCGTCATTGATGAATCATTGAATGATTCAAATTGAATCTAAATCCAAAAACAGTAGCGATATCTATTAAAAAGTATTGCAGTCCACTCTCAGCAAGCAGCAAAGGGCTCACTTAGAAAGAAATCCAGCAAATGGAAATGCACTGAGAGAGATATAGACCGAATAAAATTTTAGCTTGAACCGTTGAAGCCATTTTACCGAAGCCATTTATCATTTGACCCCAACTCAACTCACACATCGAACTGACCTTTGTGCGCATTCGGTCCCGTCTGCATTTGCGTAGCTACACTCTCCTTGATCTGTTCAGTCGACTGTTCTGTCGTTTGTTGTTGCCAATGGTCAAAGGTCTGAATGGTCGTTCATTTAGCAGCAGCAATTGGTTATAACCTGAAGGAGGAGACTATACGTTTAATTACATAACATACAGCACACAACATAGCAACAAATGCGAATATGCATGCCAATTGAACATATATAAAAGTGCGTGCATCCGAGTCAGTTTAATGCCATTTTGGTACCATTTTCTCTGTGTGCTCACTTATTTTGACAAATTGTCTTCATTACGATTGCGACTTTGTCTCGACATTCATTTTGTAATCATCCCTTTTTTGGTTATCTCTTCTCAATGCTCCTCAATGCAAGTCTTTTTACTGTGAGGCATACCATTTTTGGTGTGATGCTTTATCCCGATTGCATACAGACCTTTGTCAATTGCCTCATACCGCATGCCGACAAATGCGAAATTAGATTTACTTTGGTAAGTGATTTATTGATTTTTATCAAAAGTTATATATTAAATTGAATATTTTTTTCTCATTCTTAACTCAGACGATGATCAACTATATCCGTTAATCGTTGAGAAGGCTCGTTAGGCTATTTGGTGGCCATCAGTCTTGACAGCATCTTGAGCAGACTACCTCTGTCGTGCCACGACCGGAAAACCAGCACGACGGGGATGTTTCGACACGCGCTGCGTATCGATCAGACACAAATCAAGACACAAATCAAACAATCGCTTCAATAAGATATTTATTTAATGTCACTTCACGTAGAACAAATAGCCTGGGCAAAAAACCCCTTGATCACTGCTAATCAGCTCGGAATCAGTGGGAAAACCGTGGCAAAGGATCAGTAATCGCAACCAATCGTGGTCAGTTCGGGAACGTGACATAAGTGACAGTGTCCATCACTCGGCTCGGCATCAGCTTTTATACACGGCATGGTCCTTGAGAACGCCTCCTTCGAGTGGACTTGACTAGGCTCGAACGGGGGGATGACTAGAGTGAAAGTGAGAAGAGAGGGAAGAGACAAAAGCGTTATGCAGATAATGTTGTGGGCCAATGTTTTTACTCGTCGTCCGCTAATTACGGGCCAGAAGGACATCGCAGATGGGGTTAATCAGTTATACCGACGAAAAGTGCACTTTCACGTCTTCACTTCGGCTCGGACATCTGTGCAGACCTTTGTCACATACCGCCGACGTGATTCGTCATAATTGCACCAACTGAGAACTGCTGTACCTCGAGACTGTTGCACACATGTGGTCTAGGTGTCTTTTTGCTCACACCGTTCCGACCACTTAGTGACAACACCACTTCGCGTCAATCCGTCGCGTCTCATTGTCGCCAGCGAGGGTCCTCAGACACACGCTTCGGCTGTCGCCGTCGGTTTATGGTACCCAGATGCCGGCCAGGGCCCATAAAACCAACTCAAGCCCCAATAGACCGACCGGTGAATCGAATAGCCTTTAATGGCTCACTAGTATTCCGCTTTGCTAATGATCCACCGTTCAAGGACACAGACTCCGTTCTGGTGCAGCGCACCACACCTTGCATACAGACCTTTGCCTCATACCGCATGCCGACAAATGCGAAATTAGATTTACTTTGGTAAGTGATTTATTGATTTTTATCAAAAGTTATATATTAAATTGAATATTTTTTTCTCATTCTTAACTCAGACGATGATCAACTATATCCGTTAATCGTTGAGAAGGCTCGTTAGGCTATTTGGTGGCCATCAGTCTTGACAGCATCTTGAGCAGACTACCTCTATGGAGATCACTTTTATTTGACGGGCCGTAGTTGTCGAATTTACTCGCCTAGGCGCCTTGGTGCAACTAGATGGCTCAATACTTTCACATCTCTTCACTAAGGCTAGTAGATTCGACAAGTCCTCCCATGATCTCAATGATCGATGATGTTTCGTTCTAATTGTTCTTTGATGGTGTGAGGCAAACCAAAATGGACCACTCGAATGTGTCCAATTATATCTGATTGTTGAGTGGCAGTGTGAGCACATTGTTTGCATCGATATGGCTTGACATGCAGATGGATGGCTTGTTCGTGAACGTCAAGATTGCGTTTTAGAGTAAATTTTTGTCACAATGATCACACTGAAAACGTTTTATATTTTGGTGAATCAGTTGGTGTTTGGTTAAATTGCTTCTCTCGCTTAGCAAAGCAATTTAACAAAACACCAACTGATTCACCAAAATATAAAACGTTTTCGTTGTCAAGAGTGTGACAAACAATTTTCGCAAAAACAACACCTCGACTCTCATCTCTTAATTCATTCCGCAGAACGATTTACATGTCAACATTGTGACAAGTCGTTTACTACATCTGACAATAGGAAGAAGCACTAACAAGCCATCCATCTGCATGTCAAGCCATATCGATGCAAACAATGTGCTCACACTGCCACTGAACGAGCAGCTATAATCAAACACATTCGAATGGTCTATTTTGGTTTGACTAGAGCCATCAAAGAACAACGAACACTCAACATCATCGATGATCGAGATCCGAGAGAGTTGATTGAGAAAGTGTGACTCACTTTAAGATTGTCAAAGTATTTGAATGTAAATATCACCGATTGTATAAATGATTTGCACAATATAACTGTCGCGTAAGCACGCTCAGTGACAACTAGGAAAGGTCAAGTTAGCGCCGAACGAGCAAGTTCAAGTGAAGACTACATTGCAGCGTTTGTCATAGTTCAATGTTTGTGTTCAGGCCTCAGACAAGGCATTTGTGTGTATATAACGGTGCTGGTAGACTGCCAGACGACAGGATTGATGTACCGAGCGAGCAGGTTACGAGAAGTGACTGCTTTATGTTTGACTTGTGTTTACTTTGCCAATAAACGCCCTGATGGACCCCAAGAACCCGATTTCTTCTCTCGTGGACTGTATAGTTCCGCGACAATAACTATAGTTAGAGTTAAACGATATTTTCCAATTTATAATAAATCATTCATTTTATAAATTGTTTTTTTCAATTAAAATTTACAAAATGTACAAATAGAATCTAATTGGACAAACAGAATGAACAATAGATTCTGAATAGAATGACAAGATTAACTTTTACTGTACATATGTGTCATCATCGCAATGCGATGATCGCATAACACAGTAGCGACATCTATTAGAAAGTATTTCAGTCACTGCAAACCAGTAACCTGTTTTACTTGGTAACTCACTCACAAATTGTGAGCTCACTCGAGTCGAATTGTTATTGTGTCTGCCAAGTTGCAACTGCATGGCAGTGCCAACTTACTCGCAATTCACTTTACATTGCCCACACCCAGTCACTCATCCTTCACTTCTCGGTTAGTTAGTGTCATTTCGCCTATGCCACCATGTCAAATCGATTCCCACAGTTTGATCCAGCAAGTGATTCTTACCTTTTTTGCACCTCGCTTTATGCCGACATGTCAAATCCATCACTGAGTGTTTATTGGGCAGGTAATTCACCATCTGGCTCATCTACAAGCGACAGTACTCGTAAGCAGTCTATTGAGAGATGCATTCAAAGTCTTGTTCATGCTTGCCAATGTCGAGATGACGCAAATTGTCCTGATCCATCGTGTGTTAAGATGAAACGAGTTGTGCAACATAATAAAAGTTGTAACGAGAAGAATGAAATTCTGGCGCAAGGTCCTTCTGGAGCTGTTAAAGTTTGTACAATTTGCAAACACTTCATTGCATTGTGTTGTTATCATGCGAAATTTTGCAATGATGCAAAATGTGTTGTATTTTATTGTGCGAATATCAAACAAAAGATTAAACATCAACAATTGCAGCAGCAGAGAATTTCCCAAGCTCGAATTGTGCAGCGCCCAATTGCTTGTATGGGTAGTCTCATGAGCCTTCCCCTAGGTTCTCAATCTAGTTCTAGTAACAACTCTCCCAGTACTCCATTCTATCCTCAACATGTAAGTGTTTTATTTTATTTTTATATATTTACAATTCATGTTCAATTTTTACACAGAATCAATCAACCATGGAACCTGCTGCTGCAACTCCTCAAAATTCAAATCAGGAGGATGTGGACCACTCAGTTGACCTCGATGTGTTGGATGAATTGTTGGAGAATTTAGATTTGGACAAACATTGAACAAGTCAACAACGTTCACTTTTACTTGTGGCATTTTGTCATTTCATTTTGTATTCCTATTTAGTAGTAATAGTTCAATCACTTAGGTGTAAATGTGAACTTTCAATTTCAAATTATGTTCACATGCAATTCAACATTTTCGTTTTAAAAATTTTAATTTGCCTTACTCAGTTTAAAAGCAAAAAATACTTAACATAATTATAATGGATGCATGAATTCACAAATGTACATCGTATATCCAAAGATTATGAATGAAAATGTGTTCAAGTTCTACCCTCCTACTTGTACTCGAGATGATTGATTCTTTTTGTTTTCCATTTTCAATAAAAATTAAAACTTTTACATTTTGCTAATTGAATGCTTGACTTGAACTTGACTGTATTTGGTGAAATTTGTTTTGCGTGACCGTTGTTATATAGTATGATTGCAAATTGCCATCAACCAGTGGAACATGCGAATCTGCCTTTTTTTAAAAATGAAGATAAACGCCACACTTGTGTAAATCACTATCTGAAAATGATTAAATGAGCAATCATTTACAATGCACCCAACTCAAATATGAAAATGATTCGGGTCGGAAATTCCGACTCGGAATCGGATGTAACATCCAAAACAGTAGCGACATCTGCTAGCATGGGTTTTAGCTGTTACTACAGTTGAGAAGTACAAGAACAGTAACTTGTACTGGTGGCAGCAGCTGTCTGCTGCTTTTCCATTATTACTCACAATTTGTTATTGTCTGCTTTCGCAGTGCGAAATTTGCACTCACTTTTTGTGCATCAATACTGTGACCTGTCTGATCGCCTTCTCATCGCTCGTTTTGTGTCTCATTTCACTGTGCCACCATGTCAACTCAATCAATTGATGCAGGAAGTGATTCAAAAGTATGAGCCTTCTGCTATCTCACCAAACGCGACTCGCGAGCAGTCCATTGAGAGGTGTCTTCAAAGTCTCTATCATGCCTGTCAGTGTCGAGATGTAAATTGTCACCGTTCATCGTGTATTAAGATGAAGCGCGTTGTGCAACATACTAAAAATTGTAAAAAGACAGGAATTCAGGGATATGATTCAGCTGGTTGTCCAACACCGTGTCCCATTTGCAAACAGCTCATTGCACTGTGTTGTTATCATACGAAAAATTGTGATGAAACAAACTGTCTTGTGCCATATTGTAAGAATATCAAGCAAAAGGTAAGACAACATCATTTGCAGCAGCGACTTTACCAACCTCAAATTATTTCACGCCAAATTGCTTCTATGGTTAGTCTCATGAGCCTGCCTCAAGGTTCTCAATCGAGTTCTAGTAACAACTCTCCCAGTACTCCATTCTATCCTCATGTAAGTGTTTTATTTTATTCGATTTTATATTATATTTAATCATTTACAATTCATCTTTGTTTTTACACAGAATCAATCATATATGGAACCTTCTGTTGCAACTCCCCCAAAGTTCAATTCACGATGTGGACCACTCAGTTGACCTGGAGGTGTTGGATGAGTTGTTGGAGGAATTAGAGTTGAACCAATGAACACAACGTCAACAACATTCATATTTTGTGTCATTTTGTCATTTCATTTTATAATAGTTATAGTTCAAATTGAACTTCAATCACTTGTTTGTAAATGTGAATTCACTTTAAAATTACGTTCACTTGCAATTTATTATGTTAGCTTTCAAAATTTTAATTTTCCTCGACCAGTTTAAGAGCAAAAAGAACTCAAAATAATTGATCATGTCAACTCAATCACATATTGATGCAGAAGGTGATGTATCTGGCTCTACCTCACCAAGCGAAACTCGCAAACAGTCCATTCAGAGATGCATTCAAAGTCTTTATCATGCTTGTCATTGTCGCGATGTAAATTGTCACCGTCCATCGTGTATTAAGATGAAACGAGTTGTTCAACATGCGAAAAGTTGTAAAAAGAAAGGAATTCAAGGGCATGATTCAGCTGGTTGTCCAACACCGTGTCCCATTTGCAAACAGCTCATTGCGCTGTGTTGTTATCACGCAAAAGATTGTGATGAAACAAACTGTTCGGTACTTTATTGTGCGAATATAAAACGAAAGGTTAAACATCAACAATTGGTGCAACGACTTAAACAAGTTCAAATTGTTGAGCGCCGAATTGCTTCTACGGGTAGTCTCATTAGCCAGCCACAAAATTGTCAATCCAGTTCTAGTGACAACGCTAGCTGCACTCCATTCAATCCTCAACATGTAAGTGTTTCATTTCATTTTATTTTACTATATTTAATCATTTACAATTCATGTTTATTTTTTTCAGAATCAATCACACATGGAACCTTCTGCTGTTACAACTCCTCCCCAAAATTCAAATGAAGATGTGGACCACTCACTTGACCTCGAGGTGTTGGATGAGTTGTTCGGGGAATTAGATTTGGACCAATGAACAAGTCAACATTTGACATTTAATTGTATCATTTTGTCATTTCATTTTATATTCATATTTAGTAGTAATAGTTCAATCACTTGTGTGTTTAAATGTGAACTTTCAAACTTCACGTTCACATGTTCAATTCAACATTTTTGAGACAACAACAACAAATTGAGACGTTCGTTCGAGTGATTTGAGTTATTGTTGAGTTAGTTTAGTGTACAAGCTAACTTGTTTGTGTTATTCGACTGAAAAGACCTGTATCCAACCGAACTTTGAGTTCAATTTATGGATTTCATATGTCAAGCAATTTCAAGCAAATTGATCTTTTTCAATTTCACGAATAGCTCACACCTTCTCCACCAACTCTCTCGGATCTCGTTCATCAATGATGTTTAGTGTTTGTTGTTGTTTGATGGTTCGAGGCAAACCAAAATGAACCTCTCGAACGTGAGCGATTACATGTGCTCGTCGAGTGGCAGTGTGTCCACATTGTTTGCATCGATATGGCTTCACATGCAGATGGATGGCTTGCTCGTGCTTGGCTCGATTGTCCGATGTAGTAAACGACTTTGCACAATGTCGACATTCGAATGGTCGTAATCCTGAATGTGTTAGCAGATGATTGTCAAGTTGGTGCTTTCGGGTAAATTTTTTGTCGCACTGGTCACAATGAAAACGTTTTATATTTTGGTGAATCAGTTGGTGTTGGGTTAAACTGCCAATCTGGGTAAAACGTTGGTCACACAGGTCACATTGAAATGGACGTTCACCTGTGTGCACTCGAAGATGTGCCTGCAATTTGGATCTGTTGACACATGATTTGTGACAATGTGAACATTGAAATTGACAATTTGGTTGGGCAAGGTTTGGTTGAATTGGCGCAGTAGTGCATTCAGTGGCAATTGATTCCTCTCCAATTGAGTTGTTTGCATGGATTTCTTGGTCATAACTGGCATCAGAATCTGTATCATCTTCTCCATCATCATCCAAAATTTGTTTGCGTTTTGATTTTTTCACACTTTTATTCACTTGATCACTTTTGCGCTTTCCACTGTTGCGAGGATTCGCATTCGATTGAAACAAATTATCGAAAACTTTAGTCTGAATTCGCTTACGAGTTGATGATCTCACTCCACTGGTTGAAGGAGTCGATTGTTCCATGTTCCGCTCACTGACACATTTTGCATTGTTTTCAGTCCCTCCATCATTTAGGGTGTTCATTTGAGTGTTGTTTGTAACACTAATATCGATTTGAAATTGTGCCTCATCAAGATTTGTTTCATCTTCATCTTCAACAGCCACATCGTCGTTCAAGTGATTGTTGTTGTTCTCATGATCTAAATCACAAACTCGATTGGCACAATCTTCACAATTTGGAATATTAAAATAATCACCTTCCCCACCTTTATAGTAATCGTCGTTTTGAATTTCTGTGTTTTGTCCTTCAATCAGCTCATCAATGGAAATATCATTTAGGGCAACATTTGTGTGGGCAAAATCCAATGGAATTGAAGTGATTGACGAACCTTGGAAACCTTCTTTCTTGATGAGTAGTTCGGTGTTGATTGGATTGTTTTGATTATGCAAAATGTCATTTGAGATGATCGATTGGTTGATTTGATTGTTTTCCAATGCAGCATGAACATTGGGCTGAGTTTCAAAATGTTCATCTCCATTTTGCACCGTCTCTGTACCATCATAATTTTCACGTACCGAATTGCAAATTCCTTTTTCACAATTCTCACATTTAGCAACATTGTCAGCATCAATCTCCTCTCCATATTCGTATTCCTCGTTTAATTCTTCATCGTCGAATTCTTGTTTGATCATTTGATTATCAGTGTTGATTGTGTTAGACAATGACACCTCATATCGAAGATTGTTTTGATGCCTCTGTTCTCTGGTCAATTGGTCATTTGAATATTCATCACTCGATTGATGTGTGTTTGTCTGAGTTTGTGGTGGTAATGTCATGCCAAAGTGAGTGCCATCACAGTTTGGGCCAATCACGCCCAGCTGAATCATCGTCTCAATACTATTCCTGAGAGAGGCAAATTGACTGTCCACGGTGGCATCGATGTAATGAGTGAGCATTCACTTGAGTCCATTGGCGTGGCATTCCAACAGAGCCAGAAGAGGATGAATCGGGACTTTCATTTTAAGTGAAAAATTAATAAAACAAATGAAAATGAAATACACAAAAAAATATGCAGCATGTGATCTCAGTGCGAGTTAGCAGTTGAGCAGTTGAGCAGTGCTGTTAACATTTTTTTTTTTTTTTCAGACCACGCAGAGATTGAGGTGTCGACACAGCCTGTGCACTATGTCGACACGAGCAGTCGACACACTGTAGGCATTATGTCGGAAAACAGGCCTGTGACGACTATATATGTCTATTGCGTGTCGACATATCTTTGTACAGTCGAACTGCAGTCGACACACTATCGGACAGCTTTCTATATATTCTCGGGTCCCCTTCCCTAGGTACTGGCCGTACTGGTACTAGAATATACGCTATTCAATTTAAATTATACAATAATTTAATAATCATAATAGTAAGAATAAATAAATACAAAGATAAATGAAAATATATCACAAAATATACATGTATCACAGTAAAATGAAAATAATAATACAAAATCACAAGTCGAATACAAAGGACATATAAACTTCTAATTTTCGGTATCTGGATTAGGAATAGCTGGTTCAGGAACAGTTTTCTTGCTTTTAAAGTTGTGGCGAGCTTCTCAAAGCTATGAGCTTTTCCCAAATATCGAGATTTTCTTCCAAAGGGATTAAGTTCACTCGTCAAATCGACCTAATATTCAATCTTCGGTTTGAACATACTAGGATTAAAAATATAGTTTAAGCAAAAGAATTTTATAATAAATTATTAGAGTAATACCTAGAGATATAATTAGGGCCCAGAGTCCAGAAATTTTCATCGTTATCATTCTTGTTTGCACACGAAATTGGCCATAAGGGAAAATTGTAAACCAGAAACAAATTTGTTGTTAATATAGAGTGATTTTGATTATCAAATAATGAGGAAATAATGTTTCAAGTCGACTTGATGTAGCTTTTGTGCCAAAAAACGCTGATTAGATAGAAAATTCTTCGAAGATTTCGAGCCTATGTTGATAATTCAGTTGTGGACAGTCACACACACACAACAAAATAAATCTCCCAGTTGTGACCAGATTTGCAGATATTAGTACATCAGTGGGTTAAAAACAGAATTCAGAAGATCAATTGGAACCAAGAAAACAAGCAAAAAAGTTCAGAGCACTACATGCAGCAACGGACGCGAGCTGCGAACTAACGGCTGCAACCGGCGAGGCAGCAGTGAGTACTGTGCTGTGTGTGGAGGAGGAGGAGGAGGAGGAACGCATGCGCAGTGCGTCACCAGTTCAAATATGACATCGATTGTAACAATCGATGTTTTAAACATTGCATTAGAAAATCCTAGGACCGTATGATCCTATTCTCAATTGGGTTGATAGATCACCAATTCTGGGAAGGGATTCAATAGCCCAATTGTAGAATCTCCCAGGTCAATCAATTTAGGGATAAGATCCAACGGCCTAATTGTAGATTCAATAATGTTACAATTAATTTCACCAATTTGGGGATAAGACTCATTAACCAAATCGGAAATATGATTCATCATCACAATTGGAATGGAATACTAGGAATACATGGAATACTTTATATGTTTGTATATCAAATCAAATAAGAAAATTATACAAGTCCGCACACATGCGCAAACAATCAAGCTAAGATGCCGTGTCGACACTAAAACGATACTCATTCCCGCGTTCACTTCACAGTATAGACACGCTGTCGGGCACATCGTGGCGACACTGTGCACAGATCGTGTCTATACCTCAATTTCCACATGGGCGTTGTCTGTGTCTGTCTATTCAAAACATTTGGGAGATAGTCACGTGATACCCCTCACTAGCAGTCACCACCACTACCCGCACTCAACACAACATTGGACTCGTCTCACACTGTTGGCCTCGTCAACCGATCAATGCTACCTTTGACCATTCCACTCCTCCTGCTCATCGGTTTGTTTTGATTAGAACAAAGAACACTACATTGAACTCGAATGCTGCATGCATTTTTGTGTATTGCTAATTTTCATTTGTTTTGTCAATTTTAACTCGAAATGAAAGTCCCGATTCATCCTCTTCTGGCTCTGTTGGAATTTGGCCAATGGACTCAAGTCAATGCTCACTCATTACATCGATGTAACGGTGGACAATCAATTTGCCTCTCTCAGGAATAGTATTGAGACGATGATTCAGTCGGGCATGATTGGTCCTCAACAAAGTCACGATGTCACTGCATTTGGCACAACATTACAATTACCAACTCAAACAAACACAGTTCAATCGAGTGATCCAATGATCAAACAAGAATTCGATGATGATGAAGAATTGGACGGAGAAGAGGAAGACCAAAATGGAGAGGAGATTGATGATGACAGTGTTGCAAAATATGAGAAATGTGAAAAAAAATTTGCAATTCGGTTCGTGACAACTACGATAATGCTTCTGGAGATCATTTAGAGACTGTAGAAAATGGAGATCAACATTTTGAAACTAAATTAAATGTTTATGCTGCATTGGAAAACAATCAAACCGCTCAATTAATCATCTCAAATGACATTTCATCATCACCCACCAACCAAATCAACACCGAATCACTGATCAAGCAAAAATGTCTCCAAGGTTTGTCAATCACTTCAATTCCATTGGATTTCAACCGCAATGCTGCTGCACAAAATGATATTTCCATCGGTGAACAGATTGAAGGACAAAGCATACAAATTCAAACTGATGAATTTGCCTACAACGATAGTGATTATGATGATGATGATGATTACTGTGAAGGTGGAGAAGATGAATATTTGAATCAACCTAATTGTGCAAATGAGGTTTGCAATTTGGATCATGAGAACAACAACAACCACTTGGACGAAAATGTGACTGAAAGAGATGGAGATGAAACTGGCCTAGAAGTAAATATTGATGAGGCACAATTGGATGTCAGTGTTACAAGCAACACTCAAATGAACATCAAAAATGATGAAGAAAATGTCATCAACCGCGAACAATCAACTCCATCAACCAGTGGAGTTCGATTATCGACTCGTAAACCAGTTCAGACAAAAGTTTTCGGCAATTTGGTTCAATCGAATGCGAATCCTCGCAACAGTGGAAAGCGCAAAAGTGTTCAAGTGAATAAAAGTGTGAAAAAAGCGAAACGCAAACAGTTTTTAAAATGACGATGGAGACACTGATTCAGATGACCAAGAAGGTCATGCAAACAATGCAATTGGAGAGGAATCAATTGCAACTGAATGCATTACTAATTTGCAATGTTCTCATTGTCTGAAATCATTTGACTGTAGATCCCATTTGCATATTATCATCCCAGATGTCATCAATAACTCGAATCAATCTGCTCATAACGCAAATGATATATCTTTGATTACCGAAAGTGAACCACAAATTCGTAGTGTTCGCAAGTCATCGAGGAGTGCAACAAAGCAAAACAGCAAAAACGGTCAATCTGTCCAACCTGTCATTGAGCACAACCATTCTTCGATTCCATCAGTTCTACTGAATCAACTTGGCAAGAAAGTGCATGAATTGACGGAAAACGAGCAACAGGATGATGATGGAGATGATGAAAATACAGAGGTGGAGGAAGAAAGTGAACAGAATGGAGATGAAAGTGATGATGAAAACAAAATGGATGCGATTGAACAGAGACAGGTTTTGAAGAGATGCAAAAGAACGAGGATTCAACAAGAGGAAAAAGATGCAGAAATTGGAGAGGAATCAATTGCCAGCGAATGCACAACTAATCCAATTCAAGCAAACCTTGCCCAATCGAATCGTCAATTCAAATGTCCCCATTGTCACAAATCATTTGACTCCAAATTCAATTTTCAAAGACATTTCCTTGTTCACACAGGTGAACGTCCATTTCGCTGTGACCAGTGCGACAAACGATTTGGTCAGCTTAGCACTTTAACAAGACATCAGCTTATTCACCAAAATATCAAACGTTTTCAATGTCGTGAGTGCGACAAACGATTTACGCAAAAGCAACATCTCGACTCTCATCGGCTAACACATTCCGAAGAGCGACCATTCGCATGTCGACATTGTGCAAAGTCGTATACTCAATGGATCTCTAGGAACAGTCACGAACAAGCCATCCATCTGCATGTCAAGCCATATCGATGCAAACAATGTGGTCACACTGCCACTCAACAATCTTCTATAATCAAACACATTCGTGTGATACATTTTGGTTTGCCTCGGACAATCAAACAACAACGAGCACTCAACATCATCGATGACCGAGATCCGGGGGAGTTGGTTGAGAAAGTGTGACTCATTTTGCGATTGTCCAAGTGTTTCGATGCAATTGCCATTGATTCCAACAAGTGGAAACGTCGAGATGATTGCATTTCCTCAGCCTTTTGAAATTAGAATAGAAATTAATTTTTTTACAAAATCAACTCACCTTCAACATTGCGAGTATTTTCAATTGTCCAGTTTGGTTCGAGTACCATCCATCCAACCGAATTCGGGGATATCACTATTGTTTTTAAAATACAATGTAACAATATACCTGTTCAATTAAAAAATTTCAATCAAAACAATCACACAATGTCACTACTAATTTTTGATGTTATGGCAACAGTGTTGGATTTGAATTGAAAATCGTGTATATATCAAATGATGACTTGCAAAGAGACTGAGTGCTTGATTGTCAACCAAATCAGTAGATTTGAAATCTACTTTATTCTGTTGTATGTACTCAACAATGTATGATTTATTACAAACAAACACAAATACATCCACGTTGATAAAGTAGTGCAAATCATTGATACAATACAATGTTGATCACATCGAAACACTTGGACAATCACAAGTCATGAGTCACACTTTCTGAAACAACTCCTTCGGATCTCGGTGATCGATGATGTTGAGTGTTCGTTGTTGTTTGATTGATTTAGGCAAACCAAAATGGACCATGCGAATGTGAAGGATTATAGCTGATTGATGAGTGGCAGTGTAACCACATTGTTTGCATCGATATATATGGCTTGACATGCAGATGGATGGCTTGTTTGTGCTTGTTCCGAGCGCCCAATTCCTTAAACAGTATTTCACAATGTCGACATGAGAATGGTCGTTCTCCGGAATGTACTAGGAGATGAGAGTCAAAATGATCTTTTCGACTAAATTGTTTTTCACATTCATGACATTGAAAATTCTTGATATTTTGATGGATCAGTTGGTGCTTGGCTAAAGTGCCGCTATCTTTATATCGTTTGTCACACTGATCACACTGAAATGGACGTTCACCTGTGTGCACTCGAAGATGTTGCTGCAAATTTGAATTATAATAAAATGATTTCAAACAATGTGGACATTGTAAATGACGATTTGGTTGGCCAAAGTTTGGTTGAATTGGATTAGTAGTGCATTCAGAGGCACCGGATTCCTCTCCAATTGCATTGATTGTATCCCTTTCCTCTTGTTGAATCACCATAGATTCATCAGAATTCTCTCGAGAACAATGTTCGATGGTTGCTCGATTGTCGATGGCTAATGAACACAACAATGAGAATACTTTGGGAACATTGTACACAACAACTCACCCGCACTCGATTGTGTTTTATCAGTTGGTTGCCATGAAGACAGTCTGGCCACCTCTACTTGTTCATTGTTTGGTTGAATTGTGTCCATTTTTGGTCTCTTCGCAAATCGAGATGATTCTTCATCCACTTGGTCATCATCAGCATCTTCCTTCACTCCAATTCCTCCATCGACACATTCATCATTATCATTCCAATTACGGTTAGGTTGTACATTCGAGACTAGTGTATACCAAGATGATTGTCCTGATGATGGCATTGGTTCATTTTCCTCCTCGATCTTCATGGGATTAAATTGATTGCTGAAAATGAAATTGAAAATTAGATATTGTTAGATACTAGAGATTGAGATATTGAGACCTCAGTTTAGAATTGTAAATACAATTCAACCAAATTGTGCCATTTTGTTGTTGGTAAGAAAGTTGCGGGTTGAAGTGAGATAAAGTTGAGTGTTGAGGATTGAAAGTGGATTGTTGATGTATTTTGCTATTGGAGCATTGATCTTGAAGATTTTGATTTCGACTCCTCACTTGGGAACAGTTATCACCATCACTACCCGATTGTGTTCGTTCGAGCCCATTAGTCAATTTGGTTGTGAGTCTGTTGAAGAACGAGTCGAGCATTGGGCCCACTGTTCGATCCATCTCAGCTCGCAACCACACACGAGTGGCATCAGTAGAGGCTGTGAGCAATGAGGACAACATGACTCGACATTCGTGGGACAATGTACAACTCATCGTGTACAAATAAACAAATTTTGATGAAATTACACGTTGGATTTTTGGGTGTGTAAAATTTTAGATCAAAACATTCACTGCCACCACGCTTTGAGGTTCGGGCTGTACTCAAAACAAATGAACCTAACTTAGTAGTGCAGTTGTCTGTGAGGTTTGGCAAGACACGTGATAGCCCTCACTATAGTAGCAGTCGACTGTGACGTCACCATCACCACCCACTCAACACAACATTGGACTCGTCTCACTGTTGGCCAAACAGTCGAGTACTACCTTTGACACCATTCCACTCCTCCTGCTCTTCGATTTGTTTTGATCAGAACAAAGAAAATTTCTCTCAAATTGAACTCGAATACTGCATATTTTGAGTGTATTCAATTAGTTAATTTTTCACTCAAAATGAATGTTTCGATTCATCCTCTTTTGGCTCTGGTGGAAAGCAACGCGAATTGTCTCAAGTCAATGCTCACTCATTACATCGATGTCACCGTGGACAGTCAATTTGCCTCTCTCAGGAATAGTTTTGAGACCATGATTCAAAGTGGACAGATTGGTCCTCAACAAAGTTGCGATGTCACTGCATTTGGCACAACACAAGCAAACGCAGATCAATCGAGTTTTCAGTGTTCACATGAATATTCAAATGACACATTGAACAGAGCACAGGAACATCAAAACACTCGGCAATGTGAGGCTTCACTGGCCAACACAATCAACACTCAACAAATGATCAAACAAGAATTTGATGATGATGAAGAAGATGTTGGAGAGGCTATTGATGATGACAGTGTTGCAAAATGTGAAAAGGGAATTTATAGTTCTGGGGATGATGCAGAAACAAGAGAAAATGAAGATGAATTTTACGATACAACTCAACACAATGTTCATGTTTTATTGGAAAACAATCAAACCACTCAACTAATCAACTCAAATAACATTTCTCCAGCACCCACCAACCCATTCAACACAGAACCACTCATCAAGCAAGAATGTCCCCAAGGTTTATCAATCACTTCAATTCCATTAGATTTCACCAACAATGTTGCACTAAATGATATTTCCATCAATGAACAGATTGAAGAACAAAACATACAAATTCAAACTGATGAATTTGACTACAACGACGATGAAGATGAAGCAACAAATTGTGCAAATGAAGTTTGCAATTCGGATCATGAGAACAACGACAACAAACATTTGGACGACGAGTTGACTGATAGAGATGGAGATGAAACTGATCTTAAAGTAAATCTTGATAAGGCTCAAGAAGATATCGACATCAGCGTTACCAACAACACTCAAATGAACATTCAAAATGATGTTCTCAACAACGAACAATTGACTCCATCAACCAGCGGAGTACGTTCGTCGGCTCGTAAACATGTTCAGACAAAAGTTTTCGGTGATTTGGCTCAATCGAATGTGAATCCTCACAAAAGTGGAAAGCGTAAAAGTGATCAGCCGAATGAAAGTGTGAAAAAAGCGAAACGCATACAGATTTTGGATGATGATGAAGACACTGATTCCGATGGCAATGATGACCAAGAAGACAATGCAACCAATGCAATTGGAGAGGAATCAATTGCCACTGAATGCACTGCAAATCCAATTCAACCAAACCTTGCCCAACCAAATCGTCAATTCCAATGTCAACATTGTCAAAAATCATTTGGCTTCAAATTCAATTTTCAGAGACATCTTCGAGTGCACACAGGTGAACGTCCATTTCACTGTGACCAGTGCAATAAACGATTTAACGATAGAAGTGGTTTAGGGAAACATCAATTGATTCACCAAAAAATAAAGAATTTTCGATGTAATGAGTGTACAAAGCGATTTACACTAAAACAACATCTCGACTCTCATCTTCTAACACATTCGGGAGAGCGACCATTCAAATGTCGACATTGTGAAATACTGTTTAAGGAATTGGGCGCTCGGAACAAGCACGAACAAGCCATCCATCTGCATGTCAAGCCATATCGATGCAAACAATGTGGTCACACTGCCACTCAACAATCAGCTATAATCCTACACATTCGAATGGTCCATTTTGGCTTGCCTCGATCAGTCAAAGAACAACGAGCACTCAACATCATCGATGATCGAGATCCGAAAGAGTTGCTTGAGAAAGTGTGACTCATGACTTGTGATTGTCAAAGTGTTTCGTTGCAATCAACATGTATTTTATCAATGATTTGTGCACAAGTTGACAAATCTTTCTGTATTTGTGTTTGTTTTGGTAATAAATCATTAAATTGTGTCAATTGCTTCTATAGAATCATTAAACAAACTTCACTTTTAATTCGCCATCAAACTTAACAAAGTAAGTAATTTCCTGACTACTTTAGCATTTTGATCAACTTTACATTTTGATCATGTCTTTCATTTTGTTTATTTATCATCATATGTGTAATTCTCTCGGTATATTTATTGATAAGGTCACTAAAGATATATACAGATAAGCACAGTAGAAATGTCGGTGTGGTCGATGTCGTTGGGCAATCGGTAGGGTAAATACTGCATGGATAGAAAAGCATTAGACTCAAGCGGTGTGCACAGGGCAAGACTCACGTTCGCTCTAATCGTTGTGTGGTGCGATGAGCTCGCTTATAGCCGAGCTCACTCGGTCGGGCCATGTGCCCTCTCGCGGTCGCATGGTTAAGGACTGGTTCTTCGTAGATGACAGGTCTAGTAGTCTCATTTTTGGCATGTATGAGATGTATTTGCTTTTTGAGATTAACATCAATGAACGATGCATGTACGATTACGCTATGTGTTATGAGTCATACTGTAAATGTGTCTGTTTTGTTGTTGTTTCTGTTGATTTAGCTAAATTAAGAAAGTTGCGGTTCTAGGACATTAGGTCCATTGGACATTAGGTCCACTTTTGTCCACCACGTTTCTTGTAAAAATAAAATGGGACATTACGTCCACCAGTCATTTTGTCCACCGCCTTTGTATGTATGGATTGGAATCTGCTTCCTATCGAAAACAGTATAATATTGACATGAAAGCTTTGATTGTTTTTCATTTTAGAAATACTTTGTTTTCAGAAATAATTCGTGTAGCCATTAATCATCGACTGGTGATTGATGAAAGATGAATTAAGTACATCTGCATTGGCTTGACTAAGTGAACAAGTATTACTTGTCAAACAAACGATAAATGATTAACAATTCTATCAATTTTTTGAATCAGTGAATAAAACGAAGTGACGAGAAAGCCCGATATAAAAAACAGCTAAAGACCTAAGACAATTGAGTAGAAGCAGAAAAAGTTTAACAATCACACACAAGTAATCTTGTTTGTTTCCTAGAAGAGTACATACAAATGTCTAAAATGAATTATCTCACTTTTTTAAATCAAAAAGATATAAGATCTTATGTTTCTTTATCCATAATCGACCAAAAAATGAAAAGTTTTCAAAAAATGAAAAACGCCACTGTTTTTGAGACATTAGGTCCACCAAATGAACTGTTTTGAGTTACGGTGGACGTAATGTCCCATTTTGGTGGCGTATTCAGGAAAACGTTCTATTTTAAATACTGTATTTTAAATACTGAAATTTTTAATAGATACGAACATAAGCGAGAAGATTGGGCAATTGTCGACCTAAAAGATATCTAAAAGGAAATGTTGAGACAGTTTCGGTGGATAATATCAATGACTAAATTGTTACTGTAACTATATCTGAATGTTCGTGCAACCATAAACCATTGGTCTGGTGAGCCCAGTTATTTACGAAGTATGAATGTATTATTTAAAATCAAAACCATTCTTTGTGATTCCATTTTAAATTCATTTGGAATTTGAACCATTCACCAAAGCTTAGCGACGATGGTTTGAATGTATGTCAATTTGATTATATTTGGCGCTTAGGTGTGATTGTCTCAAAAAGCAAGAAACTGACACACGGATTAATTTGAGTCAAATCATTGACTATTCTGGTTGCCATCTTATAAACTGTTTAATAATTAATCTGTTTAACAGGCAACATGATACCATGGAGTGTTGTTGATTGAGCTGCTGTTTATGGGTGGAAAATATAAGTGACTTGAACTCGATGTAAGCTTCGAGTCGAAATTATCGAATGATTAATGCTGTTTAAAACTTGGACAAGCTTATCAGCAAAGTAGTTATGTCTTTTCAGTGACAAAACCATCACAACAAGGAAGATCAAACTTGTTAGAATCATAGTTTTGGTTAACGTGGCGACTAACAAAATTCCAATGAATATCTATAAATTGATTCCACTCGACCAGGAAAATACTTTTTAGTTGTTTTCCTTTTATCTTTTACGATGTTTGCAGTCTCGAGAGTACGTAGCAACCACATGAGAATGAATTAAGCCTGTTCATTTTACTTGAAAATCAACTTAAGTTACAAATTTGTAACTGTTTTTTTAAGAAGAAAAGACAAAGAGAAGCTATTAGCATAATCCATGATAATCAAATGAAGATCTATTAATGTGGCTAGGTGATCATTTGCAAGTGGACAATAAGCGTATGTCATTTAACGTGTCAAAAATATATTATTCAATGAAAATAGTTTTCTGGTAACTCTAAAATGAAGATAAAGCTTCGGAAACTGATTTAAATTATCAGTAAGAACTTAAAAACAAGCGAAAGCTTCTTTGATTAAAATATCGACAAGTTTTTAATAAGAAATACAAAAAAAATATTTTGGGACATTAGGTCCACCAAAGTTTTCTGAATACGCCAAAATAGGACATTACGTCCACCGCTACTCAAAACAGTGCAATTGGTGGACGTAATGTCTCAAAATCAGTGGCGTTTTCTGTGTATTTTGTTTTGCTATTCGCATGATGATCAGTCGGCAGTGGGCGTTGGCTCCTTTGAGCTTTTTTCACATTGATTTTTGTACAATTAGAGCATTGTTTCTTGTTGTTGGCGCATTCGCTTGTAACGTGATCTTCGTTACACTTTCCACATTTTCTGTCGTTATGACATTGAGATTCAATATGACCAGCTTCGTTGCACTTGAAAGAGGTCTCGATCTTACGTTTGTAGTGAGAAACAGCACGATACTGATATCCAATGCAGATTCCGAATGGCATCGACATGATCAAGTCCCGAACTTGCTCTGTCATCTCCAACACTGCAAACTGGCTTTTTCCGGTTCGGTCTTTTTGGCATTTCAGGACAGAGAAAAACTTTTCGTGTCCAATCAATTCATCATTCTGAGAAATGATATGTTCTTTGATGTTCTCAAGGTCGCCGTCAATTCCGTTATCGATACCAAAAACGATCAACCGAGGTTTCCGTTCCTTTGGTTTGTGAACTGAGATGTTCGGATCATTCTTGAGAATGTCGCAAATTGAAGCGCAGCTTTCCTCCGAACCACATTGAACAATCACCCTTCCTCCCGAAGTAAACTCCTTGCCTTGAACATTGATTTTCTTTTCACATTCTGATCACACTCACCGACACTTGATTCAAACATACCTTCTTATAATGTACAGCTCCATATTTAGCTCCAATGTCCGAGATCATTTGACAATACGAGTGAAACACTGGATTGTCGAACAGTGAGAATGGCACCAGACCATGAGCACACAGAAGAGCTGACATTGACTTGATCTTCTCTTTCTCCTCTGTGGTCAGTTTCACATCAGGTCTTTTGGTCTCATTCGTCTGTTGTTCTGCTACTACTTGTCGAGCTTGTTCTGCAATTGTTTCCAACTTTTGCCTTTGTGTTTCACACTTGCCATTCTTTTGGTGGCGCACCATGCTGGAAGTGACTTTAGAGTCCAAAACTAGATTGCAGTGAATGCACTTTGCAAAGTCAACAGCAATTCCGTCTACAGAAATCAACATGAAAGTTGTCCATCCTGGACTTGTCTGTCTTGGATTTGTGTTGCGATGATATGTTATCACAGGTTACAGATATTTTAATTAGTGTTTTGTTAAATGTCAATTTATTACGAAAGTAATGAGTAGTTTGTTAACTTTTATAAAATTATTTTACCCTTTGTAGAGTCTCTTTGTCATACTGACTATTTTGGTTGTTAATATCAATCGAGGAAAGTGTTTGGGTGGTTTGAGTGCAATTGAGTTCACGTTCAGGCAGTTTGGTGATTGGTGTGGTCAAAGAAATGTTTGCTCTTTGATTGAATGAGCTGGTAGATGGGAGATTGAATGGCAGACGTTGGGAGTGATCGGGAAGTTGTGATGGTGTAAAGAGAGATTGGAATAATTTACTTGAATTGGGTTTAAAGTAGTTGAGTTGATTGGATGGTGCAAGTGGTGTCAGTGGCAGACGACTATTCTTCGGAGTGGACACTGATACAGAGGAAAATTTGCAATTCTCTTTGTCCACATACGACTCATCGAACGAGTCATTGTCTGATGCATCAATCACAGTGTCATCGTACAGTTCAAATCGGTTTGAAGAAAGTTGTGCAAGGTCAATGTCTTTCTCTTGCTGGCACTCTAATTGGTCATTCAACAAGTCATAATCCGAGTCACATTCACTGTCACTGGACTCTGATTTTGGTAAGTCATATTTTTAAATTTATACAAAATGATAATTCTTTATTATGTCAATTAGGTGGCACACGCAAAGCATTCTGACATTCACGTGTCATTAACCTTTACTTTAAAACAGGAGGTTGCCACTCGGTGGGACACTGCACTCGAAATGTTCGAATCGATTGATAAGAATCATGATGATTTAAAGAATTCAACCTCGCTTAAAGTAAAAAATCTATTTGCTCAAATTGATTTTGAACTAATGAGAAGATTCATGGTCTTTTTGAAACTGTTTCGAATTGCTCGATTAAAGTTGAGCTGTGAAGATAGTCCAACAATGGACCGAGTGATAAATTCGTGTATTTACCTTCGAAATTCCATCACTAATTGTCTATTGTTTGCTTCTTGTTCCGATAAATTGATTGAAATTTTTGATGAAAAAGTGATGAAGAAAATTAATTCGAATCATCGTTTAGCTTCCGCTCTCAACCCACTTGCACTCGATACTTGGAAGAAACAACTTTACTTTACCTATGATTCGACTCACGAAAAATTCATTCGAAAAAGGTTGAAGAAACTTGATCGAAAGTTCAAATCCAACCCAGTTGAAACAGTCCAAATTTGCGAGCTATCTGAGGAAGAGGAGGAGGAGGATTTTGATGTCTTTATGAGACCAGCTGGAGTTGAACAAGTAATTCGCAAACATCCTCAAGTGATTGAGAATATTGAAGCAACTCTACTCGATGAGTACGATTCCTATCTAATTTCTCTCGATGATATTCTTGAAGATTTCGACGATAAAACATTGAAGGATGTTATGTTGGTCTGGCAAAGGTTGAAGCAACGTTTTCCTAAGCTTTATAAAGTTGCTCTATTCATATTTAGTATGCAAGCAACTAACAATGCCAGTGAGAGAATCTTCAATAAATGCAATGACCTCATCACACCGAGATCTAATCGAATAAATGATGACACACTAGACGATCGCCTGTACATAAACAAAAACAGAGATGTTTTTATGCCATTCGCATTATCAAAGCTAAATAGGCTTGAGCATGAACCGGTAGCCACCAAGTGGGAAGAAAAACTACTACAGTACTACAAAATGTTTTCAAAGCCCCACAGGTTGTGTTGGCGCTGATGTCAGTTTATTCAAACAATGTATTTCACTGCACTGCACGATATAGCAACATTGCACTTGGCGCATTTCTCGTGTTTGTTGTCAATGGCTTCTCAACTTGTCCATCTTTCGAACGAAGACGAATTGAAGATAATGAAGGATTTTTTTGCAAGATAGCACAAAGTATACTGTGGCTATGCTCAATGGGCTCAAAAAGTCACTCAAACTGACTATCAGCGGACGCCCTCGCAAGGAGGAATACATCAAGAATATCACCGAACTGATCAACATTAGACTAAATTCCATTGAGATTCCTGACACTCCTTCCACTGTGAGCACAGTTGAATCAACTCAGAATTGTGAAAACGAATACCTTACTAGTGAGCAAATAATCCACCGCATTACTGGTGATGATAACGAATTTGGCACTGTGCTCGAGTGTGGCTTTGAAAATATCCACGAGCCTGATGGTTGGCATTTTACGAGCAAAGCAAAATCAACTGCTTAAGATTTGGTCAAGTTTAAACTTGAACGAGTCAAAGAATACCGAAGCAAAGACTCATCAAAAACTAAAATCGTTGGCTATTGTAATCCTCAAATGAAATCAATCACCAATCTAAACAAGAAGTATCATTTAGTGAGGATTGATGTAATTTTGATAGCAGAATTTGATTGCCTATATGCTTTCTAATTTATTATTATTTTTCTAGATCGATAGTGAAAGGGTTATTACGAATTTATATTGCACTTGCATGGTGGGAACTGTTGGAAGCTGCAAACATTCACGAGCCGTGATCCTATTCGTTAACAACGAAGTAGTCAAATCCTGTATCACTGAAAAACAATCTTGGGGTCAAGGTCCCAAACAGACCCAGTCTAAAGGACATTTGGTGGTTGGCGACATTGTGGAGAACAAAGAGTACAGGGACAAGGTCAATGAAGTTGACATGGAAAGCATCGCCGAAGAATTCTGGCTCGACGATGATTCTCCATTCGCGGAAATGTAGAAAGCTCGAAGAGAGAGAGAGAGAGAGAGAGAGAAAGACGTGAGAATTTTAATAAGAATCTATATACATAAAAATGAATGTCTGTTCTGTTTGTTCCGTATGGATTCGGATACTACTGGATCGATCTTGATGAAATTTGGCCAGAATATACTTCTTAGCTCCCGTCAGATGATAGGCTATGTCCTGGATCATAATATCCAGTGGATCATAAGATATTTGGATTCTAAGGATTCTAATGCATTGTTGCTATAACAGGCGTGCAACAATAAGTAATTACTTAGCTATCAAGGCAAAATATATGTTCTGTAATCTTGAACTTTATAGAAACTTCTAGAAATTATCCTTCTTTAAACGATACAACCTTGGAATGTTATGGAATGTTCTCGAATGTTCTAGAATGTACCTTCCTTAGACGGATATTTCAATGGAATGTTCTCGAATGTTCTAGAATGACTTTACTAATGCCGGAGCGAAGCCCGGGCAGCTCATCTGGTATTCAATAAATATCATTAGCTTATTACAATACATTAAATAACTTTGTAGTCATCATACAACATCATCTAACATAATCAGTAGTAGAGCTTTCTTTCTTTTCCGTTTGTTTTGTATCAAACAAACAAGTGTCCAGAAAATCTTCAACTGATGGTTCAAATTCTGGTTGATTTTGAGCTTCATCGTTGTTATTTTTAGCTTTCTTTGATTTTATTATTTTCAATTGTAGATTCACTAACACAGCACATACGTGGAGTAACTTATTCACATGTGGCAACATTGTGTGATGCATTTGATGCTTCAAGATGCAAAATATTCTCAATCGTTGAATCACCCTCTCTACGTGAATGCGGAATGAGGCAATATCTTCACATTCGCCTATTTGGGCAGCTGTGAATTAGACTTGTTTTTTGTCCTTTCTCGGTGGAATAACAGTCAAAATATCCTCGTGTATAAAGTGTTCAACACATGTGAGTACGTCATCTATGAACGCTCAGTCATAAAAGAAGATTTTTATAACTTGATTATCTGATATTCCTATGCACTGATAATTATATACCATAGACAAAAATTCTTCATGAATAACATAAAATTGCAAAACAAAAAGAATTATACCACGAAAAGCCTTGTAACATTCGTTACAATGCTTTGTTTGTGCACTGTCTACACAAATCAGTACAAAATTTCCAAACGAGTAACGACAGCGAGGCTTGCAGCAAAGCTCGCTTCAGCGCTGCAAGACATTCCGCGCATCCCTATTCACTGCGATGTCCAGCCAAATTCAACGAGAATATATTGTCTCGCCTTCGAAAACCCGAAAAGAAAGATAAATCTTTTGGGAAGAAACAAGTGAACCAAAAAGATCTGGATGAGGAACTTATTGAGGAGGATGAGAACGATGTGGTTATTCTTCAAATTGACAGCAGTTCGGACGAAGAAGAAGAAGATGGTGATGACAACGATAGTGATGAAGATGAAAGCGATGATAATGAAGATAGTCAAAGTGATGAAGATTGAATTTTATTTATTTATTTAAAAATTGATTTGAAAATACGAGAACATATGTATTTATTTTTTAGTATTTGTAAACTAACTTTAATAATAAATTCAAAAACTATAGGCAAATTATTGGAGTCTTTTAGGGGAACACTTCCGGAATTGTCCCGATTCAGTCCCGGATTTTCCGATCCCGGGTTAGTCCCGGTTGTCCCGGACCCGACCCGGTTAAACAGAATTGTCAGACAGACGACGAACTTTACCTGCAAATGGACAATTTTCGTTTGCTGTCCAGCAGGTGCAGTGACCAGTACAATTAAACAGAATTGTCAGACAGACGACGAACTTTACGTGCAAATGGACAATTTTCCTTTGCTGTCCAGCAGGTGCAGTGACCAGTACAATTAAACAAAATTGTCAGACAGACGACGAATTTTACCTGCAAATGGACAATTTTCATTTGCTGTCCAGCAGGTGCAGTGACCAGTACAATTAAACAGAATTGTCAGACAGACGACGAACTTTAGCTGCAAATGGACAATTTTTTGTTTGCTGTCCAGCAGGTGCAGTGACCAGTACAATTAAACAGAATTGTCAGACAGACGACGAACTTTACCTGCAAATGGACAATTTTCGTTTGCTGTCAAGCAGGTGCAGTGACCAGTACAATTAAACAGAATTGTCAGACAGACAACGAACTTTACCTGCAAATGGACAATTTTCGTTTGCTGTCAAGCAGGTGCAGTGACCAGTACAATTAAACAGAATTGTCAGACAGACGACAAACTTTACCTGCAAATGGACAATTTTCGTTTGCTGTCCAGCAGGTGCAGTGACCAGTACAATTAAACAAAATTGTCAGACAGACGACGAACTTTACTTGCAAATGGACAATTTTCCTTTGCTGGCAAGCAGGTGCAGTTCCGATTACAATTAAACAGAATTTTCAGACAGACGACGAACTTTACCTGCAAATGGACAATTTTCCTTTGCTGTCAAGCAGGTGCAGTGACCAGTACAATTAAACAGAATTGTCAGACAGACGACGAACTTTAGCTGCAAATGGACAATTTTTGTTTGCTGTCCAGCAGGTGCAGTGACCAGTACAATTAAACAGAATTGTCAGACAGACGACGAACTTTACCTGCAAATGGACAATTTTCGTTTGCTGTCAAGCAGGTGCAGTGACCAGTACAATTAAACAGAATTGTCAGACAGACAACGAACTTTACCTGCAAATGGACAATTTTCGTTTGCTGTCAAGCAGGTGCAGTGACCAGTACAATTAAACAGAATTGTCAGACAGACGACGAACTTTACCTGCAAATGGACAATTTTCGTTTGCTGTCCAGCAGGTGCAGTGACCAGTACAATTAAACAGAATTGTCAGACAGACGACGAACTTTACCTGCAAATGGACAATTTTCGTTTGCTGTCCAGCAGGTGCAGTGACCAGTACAATTAAACAGAATTGTCAGACAGACGACGAACTTTACCTGCAAATGGACAATTTTCGTTTGCTGTCAAGCAGGTGCAGTGACCAGTACAATTAAACAGAATTGTCAGACAGACGACGAACTTTACCTGCAAATGGACAATTTTCGTTTGCTGTCCAGCAGGTGCAGTGACCAGTACAATTAAACAGAATTGTCAGACAGACAACGAACTTTACCTGCAAATGGACAATTTTCGTTTGCTGTCAAGCAGGTGCAGTGACCAGTACAATTAAACAGAATTGTCAGACAGACGACGAACTTTACCTGCAAATGGACAATTTTCGTTTGCTGTCCAGCAGGTGCAGTGACCAGTACAATTAAACAGAATTGTCAGACAGACGACGAACTTTACCTGCAAATGGACAATTTTCGTTTGCTGTCCAGCAGGTGCAGTGACCAGTACAATTAAACAGAATTGTCAGACAGACGACGAACTTTACCTGCAAATGGACAATTTTCGTTTGCTGTACAGCAGGTGCTGTGCCGATTACAATTAAACAGAATTGTCAGACAGACGACGAACTTTACCTGCAAATGGACAATTTTCGTTTGCTGTCCAGCAGGTGCAGTGACCAGTACAATTAAACAGAATTGTAATTTTGTGTGTACAAAAACCAGGATGTGTGTATGATCAGTGATCACACATTGTTCTCCTCAATTTGGCCCATCGCACTTGGTGTGGTTTGTTGCATTCTAAAAGTACTTCGGTGCAAATGGAAGTGAAGACCACAGAAAAGTTGAAATAATTTATTGCCGAGTTTGGTGCCCGGTCACTATTTCACATTATTGTAGCATTGGAACCGCTTACTAAATCACTCTATTGTACTGCTGATGACAGTATTTACCAAAGGGAACATTGTTCTGCCAGTCACATAGTGCACTATAGTGCTAGTGCTGCCGTCATTGCATCAATACTTCATTAGCAAATTGTCCATTAAGAAAGACGTTGCATTGATAACTTTGAACAAATTTATCCATAGATAGTATAATTAGGTATGTTTAGTGGGCCACTTGAGAAAACTACACCTAATTGAAATAATGAGATGAGCAGTGATGTTACAATCATCTATTTGCAGTGCAAATCGATGTCTGTCATTGCCTTACATCGATCAGTTGGCAGCATTGATCACATAATTGCAATTTACTGCTCAGTGATCACTCATTAAATCATTGATTTAAAATCAGTATTGATTTCATTTTGCTGATCGGCTACAGTCATTAATGTCATTGTCAATTAATAATGTAAACAAGGTATATTGCTGCTTTTGACATGGTCGGTTGACTTGGTCGGCTCTACTACTGCACAAGAGTGCTGCTGAGTGGCGTTGACTTTCCATTCTAAAACGACATTCTGAATGTCACATTCAATACCAAGACCATAGTACCGTTGGTGACGGGCTAGATTGACCATTATTGATTATAATAATTATTAGCACTGAGCCAACAGTAAATGGCAAGTGAAATTAATTACCGACAACTGCACCAGAACGGCTTCTTAGAGCGGGTACCCACTGAGTGCGGCAAGTATAAATCTAAATCTGAACTTGTCTTCAATTAATTCGATTCACTTTGGAAGCAATCTCGGCGACAATTATTCGCTAATTCATCTGGAAACATAATCAACAATTTTATTATTAATGCAATAACGGCATCTATTTAGTGCGAGCCAATGTCGAAGAAGTTGCAGTCATGTTATGAGTTAGCTAATTACGATTTTGTATTATTTGGGATTGACTTAAAGTTTGCTTTAGTAGATTTAAATTTAAATTCAATTTCAAATAAATTTATTTATTGTACAAAATTAAACCTTGAAATTTAAAGGCTTGAATAGATCAAAGTTAGCTGCTGTGGATGCATAATCGAGTTGTTTAATACCAGAATCTCGGTTGGTCTTCTTTCAAATTCTTTTGTTACAGTGTTTGCCGAGCTAAGTTGACACTTGGTCCCAAGGCATTATCTCCTGGTGGTTCTCCACTCGGCGCAACAGTACAAAGTGAGTCAATAAGCGACCAACAACTTGTTGAACTTCAACAAGCACCTTTTATGTAATAGAAATAGATGCCATTTGTGCAATTTGTTACGCACTAAAATAGTGCCTCACACTAAAAGCACTGAGTATTTTAGTCTAATTAGAACAGGACAGTGTAATCTCATCAACAATCGAGTAATGAGTAAGTTGCACTCACACAGAAGCCTTCTACTATTAAGACAATCAATTCAATCAAATTAAGAGCCATTGATTGAAATGTTACAGCCATTGGCAGTATATAACAGGCAGTATTATAAATAAGTTGGAAGTTTAATTAATATAAAGCCAGTTTTAAAATTTTTTTTGATTAAGATGGGAAATGACCAATGGGGGTAACTTACTGCTCATGGTTTGCTGCCCAGAATTTATTTTGAAACTGTAAATTTATATATTTATTACTGCCTAAAAATATTGATTACTGCCCAATCAATATAATAGCCTTTCCATATTCTCATAACGTGGCATAGTTTGACCGCCTCAAAAGTTGTGGCTCAATCTACTTTCTTTCCAAAGTGTTAATCTTTCCAAACCACTTTAGCTCGACTTTGGCATTATTCTTTAAGTATCGAAAATGTACTCTACTTGCTGCCGCATTTTGGATCTATTTGCACCAGTTAGTATATGCATAGAAATCACTCAATTGCCTCAACACAATGCTCTAATTTAAACATCGCAAATGAATTATCGTACAACAACATATTCACTTCATGAATTGTTGATAAAGAGCACCAATCACAAGTAAGTATAGTTTGTATCCAGATGCCAAAGTTTCTTTTTACGGACCCCTTCAACTTGATCTTAGTGTCATCAGCACTTAATCAAAATGTATCCGATTGCATGTGCTTCAAACAACAACAAGATATTTAAATGAATGTGAATGATAACAATTTGGGCAAATATCAAACGAAACAATGAATTGCCTTTTTGCCAATTGATTGCAATTTGCAGAAGAATCTAATTAAGAGCAAATTGATCATTGGCATGTGCAAATGAAACTGATTTCTAAGTGCACTCAAGTATTGTGAAAGTTGAGAATAAATAAATTTGTGAATAAATAACAACATACAATTCGTATTCTTTATTTGACAGGCAACAGATGTCACCATAGTTTCCAGGTTTATATTTTTTAAATTGTCTCTTTTTGAAGATTGAATTGCTTCATTCTGGATATATTTAATGTGCGATTCGAATAAATAATTACTTCAATTGTGGCCTCAACTATCCACAACAAGGATCACCAAAAGTTTCATATCGAGCCTTCAATTTGGCTGTGAGTGGAACGTAGATCAAATATCCGACTGCACTGCCTGCGATGATCGAAACGAGAAAGTATCCTTGGTAAGTCATGGCGATTAACATCAACAAATAAGAAACGAGATATTGAAGTGCGTGCAGAACCGTCTGCAGCAGATGAAAACTGTTCATCAGTTGCGTACTAAAAAAAATATAACTTTAAAATTAAATATTCTAGACCCACACGCCAACACTTGCACATATGAATTGCTTCCATAACCTTCCTGTCGAGTTTGTTTCGAGTGAATCACTTCTCTAGCGTATTTGATTGCTTCGTAAAATACGGTCAGAAAGAAGATGCCCAAACATGAGCCAACCATTTCTGATGAAATAAATCGAAATGCATTCAAATTGCACAACAAAATTAAAGTAAATCTCTTACGCCCAGTAGTGGAAGGTATCCACGTTTTGAAGAGCACAATGTCCATGCCGGTTTCAAAGTGCAAGTACATCATCATCATCATGCCGTGCATCATGCCAATATGACCTTCCTGCCCCATCTGTCCCATGTCCATTGTCACGTTCGAACTAGCAGTTGTGGCCATTGAATGGCCCATATGCATGTTTGCATCCATTCTTTAATCCACAGTACAAATTTTGTTTCAATTCTATTAAAAAAAAATTAAAGGGTCATAAAAGTTGCAAATATGACATTAATGAAATATGAAATGAACCCAAATTGAGGTAAATTATTTAATGATAAAATATCTATGCACAATTTACGCCGAACAGTTACAAGACTGAACAATTTTAGCTGTAATCATTTGAACACAAAATCAACTGTAAAGTCCTGATGTGGTTTGGGTGTCCAATCAGGCCCGGCTTGCCTGTCCGAATCGGGCCGACCGACCGACCGGACAAATGTTTTTCTTAGTTGTCCGAAAATGTCCGAACGTCCGAAAGTGTCCGAAAAAGATCAAATGTAATATATGAAAGGAATAAGGGTGGGGCGCCACAGGCGCCCCGAACACAGGTATCGGTATTTGTTTTGAAAAGCACACATTCTTTATTGATAAATAAAATCACGTCACTTACGGCAACCTGAACTCATTCAGGTGCCTCACTGATGTCTTCTTGGTATAGAGGGCGTATCCCACGTTTAGCAGGTATCATCGATGTTATCTGGTTTACTCGGCGTCACATAACAGAACAAAAACTTATCGACAATGACTCAGTTGTCTTTGTCTTAGGCTCAATGCAAGCCTGACTCAAGCGCGTGTCGTCGCTCGGTCTTTCCTTTCTCATACGACCATCTCGAATCGCGTCTCGCTCTGTTCTGTCTTCTTCTCCGTCTTTGAAACTGCACGCACGTAAGTTGGCTCTCTTTAATTTAAGAGGACCAGTCTAAATAGCCGATTTCGACCTGCAAAACCTGCAATTTCGATTTCTCGGTAGTAGCTTTTCGGTGTCAATAGCCGACAACTGCAATTCGAATGCAATGTTCGAAATGCAAGTCACACAGTGTTACAACGCGCCCAACTCCCACCACCCAACCACCCCCACCACCCCACCCGGCCCTCGGAATGAAGCGCACGTATTCGGCCATTCGTAACAGTGGTTAATTGAATTACCACGAAATAGAAATAGAAACTTCACTCGAGGCACAGAAGAACACGTCTGCATAGTAGACAGCGTTCGTTTAGGCAGTTCTAATTTGTCAATTCGATTTCTCGGTAGTAGGCTGTGCAATTAATCGAATTCGAAAATTGCATTCGAAAGTTGCACCTAATCGTGGTCCCCTTATTTTCATAATTTCGAACTTTTGTGGTGCCTCTAACGCAAGTTCGAAATGAAAGGTCCCTTTAGCTTAAAGAGAGCCCGTAAGTTGAGCGCTCGTTATTGTTAGTTCCCCTTTGAAGAGGGGTCTCATTCACTAGCGTACGAGGCATACTCTTCTTGTATGACCTTTAGACTCTTCCAGTTACGTTCACTTTGTCTCTAGTGGTGTCTTGTATTATTCACAAAAGATGTCGCATCTTACATATATTTACCCAAAATAATTAAAAAGTACAATTAACAAACAATCACATCTAAAAAAGCATAGAGAGAAGCATGTGGTGAGGGACAAGCCAATGAGGGGCGGCGTAATTGGTGGAAGTAGCTTTGTTGAGAACACTGTTGACCAGAGACTGGAAACTAGCGCTCAGAGTAAAAACCAGAGCAGTTCTTCCGTCAGCACACTAGCACAACTGGATAACAGAGAACTGCAAACATAAGTCTTATATGGAGGTGAAGCGTAGATGGGATGTTACAGTCATGTTACATCATGGTCAGGTTACAGTCATTGTCAGATAACCACGAGTGGCGTTTTCTAGTCATCAAAAGCATAACCTCAACAGCATTCAGATCAGGCCTCGGAGATTCGCTAAAAGTTTAGACGGTGCGTAGCCTTCCACAGTGCATTGCAGTGTGTAAACTTTTAGCGAATATCCGAGCCCTGATTCAGATTGATTTTATTAGTGGCACTCAATTGGTGGATCGGGAACACTACCTACATAATTAGACACCGACCGGGTTCGGGCAGGCTCCGGACACAAAAATTTTGCTAAATTTCATTACTACTGTAAAGCACTCATTACGATACCCACATGTAACAATTTGTCTTACTTGACTTTAAGTAGACAATCAATATGCAAATGTCTCCTCAAAAGTAAACGCACTGTAAAGTACCACTCACAGCATCTGACCACACGATTACGACAAAAGCGCATACATTGAGTAATACCGCAAATTGAAAATTCCAATCCTCCATTAACGATAAGTAAAAAGTCAAACAGAACAAAGTATGGGAGTTAACCAGCATATAGCCAGTACCGATTGTTATCTACAAATGTGTGGAAATGTGGACAATTATTCGGAATTAAAATTGTTTGTCCATACATAGTGAAATTGGCTAGGAGACTTACTAAAACGACTATTTTTAGTGGTCGATTGCATGCAACATTAGTTTGTTGCCATCAAACCATAAAGCAAACCCAGTAAAGGGTAACCTTACTCAACAAGACAATCTAAATTGATATCATTTAGTCAATCATATTTCACAATTTGCAAACATTATCATTTTCTTATGAAAACCAAGTAAAGTGAGTTGTATAATGAAGCCTGAATTTCCCAATTTACTTTTTAGCAATGGCAACAAATGGGTATAAAGAATTTTTCTGCATTTTTCTGCATGTTAAGTTCAACAATTGAGTGAATGATGTTAACATCATTGGCTCCAAAGGAGCATAGTCTGAGCGGGCGGACCCCACGCCCTCCACAACCAGAGTAAATGTTTATTTTATTATAATAGCTCAAGTATTTTAGATGTAGTTCCCTCCAGATCACTTTTTCTTTGTCAGATTGTTAGATTAGTAAAATAAAAGTTCCTCAATAACAGGTTGATCGTGGTTTGTCAGGCTCAATAGAATAAATGTTGTAAGCATAGGTTTCAATGTAGATAGATCACCATTTTCAGATATAAAATGAAGATTATCTTCGGAAATGGTGATTTTTATTGAATTCATGATGATTCTTCGTATATACGTCATGTGTTCGATGCGGCTTCTGTTCGATGTGTTCGATGATAACATACAACTCACGCACCTTCCTACCCCACAAGTTCCACAAAAATTGCAGATTGCGATCTGGCCTCGTGCCTCGGCCGATCGCAATTGCAATTTTTATAGCTCTTTTCTGAATTTGTTATTAGTATCCCAATTCAAGGATCATGGAATCCCAGTGATAACTTTCACGTCAACATCTTGTGTCCACGTACAGTCCAAGCATGTATGCACAAACAAAGTATGTCGGTGTGTGTTTCCGCTTGACGATCGTATTGAAAACATGTCGGAAGACGGATTCTTCAAATACGTCAAAGCTTGCTCAATCGGTTTCGATTTGTTTTTGTCTATAAAAACCTTTTAGTCGATAAATACGAACTACCGGGTGCACACAGACGATGAGAATTTTCTCTATTGGTGATATTTTAGCAATTTTACAGGAGGGACCTTCCTTGGATACATAGGATTCTCATTCGTAAACATATTTGCAGTTCTTTGATTAGTGCACAAAATAAAGAGGTTTACACTGTTTAGATTCAGAAAAAGACGTTTACATCTCACACAGGTGTTGGATAGCCTTCATATCCTCATCAAACCCTTTAGCGTTTTCAATCATCTCGATTGCAGTTAGAGCGTTATCCAAGCACAGGATAAAACGGCTCTGGTAGAACTTGGTCATGTTTGTTTTTATGGTCGTCAATTCTGTTGCATTAGTCTTCTGATGTGGTAACGGTGGAAACGTTGAGTAGGACAGCTTCCTGGTCTCCTACTTCTTCCGGGTGGTCTTCATCTGATTCATCTTCATTCTTTAGATCTTCCATCCATTGTATTAAAAAACAATGCACAACTAAAAGTGATGCATTTTATAATTTTTTGTTCACGACTGGCAACAAACATTTACAATCACTTCTGTGTTTACACTCTGATAAAAAGTTGCACATGAGTTGTGTGTTGAAATGTCAGCTGTTGTTGTCAATAGTCTCAATAGTTACAATTCTCAACAATAGGTGGCGCTAGGGGTCAGATTGTATCTTTGCATTTCTGAGATAACCACTATTTTTATGCAACTCAGACCTATCCCAAAAGCTTAAGTTTAAAATTTGGTGCAATTTGGTTCAGTAGTTTCGCCGGAAATTTCTGGACAACAAACACAAAATGTCATGGTAGAAGTCTTTCGCTTTGGCGAAGCTTCGCTTCGCCCCCGCTCAGACAATAAGGTGATTTTTTGTCTTTTTTGGTAAACGTTATAACGTTTGTAACGTTATAACATTTGTAACGTTTATAGTCTACCCATATTAAATATAACAGCAAAAAACAATAGTTTCTCTAATTCGTAATTCGAACTAAAATTTGTGATTGGTATCCCTGCAACTTCGAATTAACGGAACTTTACTGTATAGGATCACGTGATTAATGAATGTTCCTTAAATGCAATCCAATCCGTTCCAAATCGTACTTAAGTCTATTTTAATTAATTAATTAATCAAATTTTTAATTAAATTTAAATTTAATGTTGCCAAAATTGATAAGATTGTCAAACTTGTTGTGCTCATGCCAATCCACTTCAAAATTAGAGTATAAAACTTGAGATTACATTCATTGGTTGATTCATAATTACAACGGACACAACAATGAAGTTGACAATTGTTTTTGGGTTAACTTTGGGTAACTTTAAAATTATAGTTTTTGGTTTTTATTTATTTATTAATTCTGTAATCATTTATTTTTGTTTTGTTTGTCAACCTTGGTGGTTGGTCAAATTGGTCGCGACAAGTCGACCATTCTGGCCAGTGGTCACAGCCTGATTAAAGGAGCTGACCAAGCAATGGCAGAGTTGGTCAAATGGGGCAAGTCATATGACACTACAGTGCTGAAGCAGGAGGAGGCACAGTTGAGGAAGCTGGTTGCACAACTTGAAGCTGCCACGGAGCAGTCTGCCATAAGTCGCATTGGAGAGGAGACTGACAAGATGGAGCTCACAATTGGATTTGAAATACAGAAGATCAACAATGTGGTCTATGGTCCACCAGAATTTTAAACCTTTTTTTTGGTTAACTTTACAAGCAGCTCATATGGTCATTTTTGAACCTATTTTGTATTTTAACCTCATAGGACATTGACAAAACGTTATTGTAACGTTTCTTGATAAGTCATTTGATCAATTTTGATTTTAATGTTGATAATAAACTGAGCCCTTTAGAGACATTTTAGGGGTTATAAAAGTTTAGCCTATTAGTAAGACAGTTGCGTTTTCAAGTGAATATACACAACGACAAACACCAAATGTATGGCCAAAGCAATGAACATCTTTCTAGTTGTGGTTTTGCGACCAAAGCTGTTCACGTCGGACAGGAACCTAGCCCAGGGGTCTCCAACCATTTTCACGAGTTTGCCAAAAAGTGGCAATTGACACTCAAAAATTGCCACTTTTAAAAACATTTGAATTGACAGTGAGTGCTTTTCGTAGAGTACGTTTTGGGCTTAATACACACATGTCGCACTGGACCGCCTCAATTTTGGCCCTATCCACTCAGTCAAATATCATGATAAACAAAGTTGAAAACCTATACCAAATGTTTTTTCATTATGTGGCCCAGAGCCGGAGTGCCATATTTTGTTAGGTCATGATCATGAGTTTTTTTTAAACTTTGGCGCCCCTAGTTTCCAATTTGGCGCCCCAATTTTTTCTATAAGGGGGTACCCTTATACAATTTTGAAACAAGACTAAAATGATTAGCAGGATTATTTACCAATCAGATTCACTTAACCAATGACTTTGCAAAAATGACCACTTTTGCCAGTAAGATGAAGTTTTTAACCACTTGGCGGTTTGGCCAAACTTCTGAACTATCTCATAGTTAAGAAGAATCTCGTAGGTAACAAACTTCATTTAGGATTGTTTTTCCATATTTTTTGTGGATATTAGTTATAATTCGTTGTTAGATTCATTTTGAGACATTTTGTAACGTTTATAGTATACCCATATTAAAAATAACAGCAAAAAACAATAGTTCCTCTAATTCGTAATTCGAACTAAAATTTGTGATTGGTATCCCTGCAACTTAGAATTAACGGAACTTTACTGTATTTGTAGGACGCCTTTGCTCAATTATCTCCAAAACTAATCCAATCTGTTACAAGACTTTAGAAATCCTTTTGCAATTGTGATAAAATTTTGACATTCATTGTATAACATCTAAAAGAAAAGCTCAAGATAAATACTATCTGCCTTATCAAACAGAATACCGCAATCACGGATTGTTTAGGTGAATCATATTTGGTTCCTCATCATACAAATTTATTCAATCAAATAATCCAATCAGACGATTGGAGCATTAAATATTACAAAATATGTTCACAGTTACGAGAGTCGACTAGAGTACCGTAGAGTAATTTCTAACCAAATGTAGTCCAGAAACAATATTGACAAGCAAATGAAACAACTTTTATTGGTAGCTATGACATTTTAGAAATGAGCTTTATAATACAAAAAGTCCAATTTCAACCGAGTAATCGGCTCTCTTTAAGCACAAGGGACCTTTCCTATCGAATCTTTGAACTACGAATGTACATTGTGTAATCTAAGCAAAATCTGTTTAAGCAGCAATAAGTACCATTTGCACTATTGCCCATACAATTACAAGGCATTCACTTATCACAAATTGACATGTTAAACGTCTACATGACGCGACACAAAAATGATAATCACTATTTGCACTACTAATAATGAGCAAAGCAAATGTACGAGCATTGGTGCAAAAGGTACTTTTGCTTTATCGCTACTGTTCATTTGGCCTCAAATTGGGTAATCATAAATTTTCTTTATCACTTAAAGCAGGCAAGGACATCGCCGTGATATGTGGATGACCTCTCGATATATGTTGGGAAAAAATGGTCTCAACATATTAACCGATTTTGGCTTTCAATATATTAAATTAAAGGTAATGACACGAACTTTAAAGACGATTGGACGTTTGGGCTTTATTTTTAAACAATTTATATATTTTTAAATAAATAATGAAAATCAACTAAGATCTAAGACTCTTTTAAGTTGTTTCTCGTTTTGAGATTAAATTTACAGATAAAATGGCCAATCGTCCAATCGGCTTTAAAGTTCGTGTCATTACCTTTAATTTGATATATTGAAAGCCAAAATCGGTTAATATGGAGGCATCCTTAAATCACGTGATCAAGGTAGGGGGAGGGTGGTAGTTTGGGGACTGATCACGCTTTGATCACGGTAGGAGAGGAGGGATTCCATAAACCCGAACCAAGGCCAACTACGGTCATGAGAAATTAAGAATTAGAAGTAAAACATAAACAAAATATTGTAAAAAATCTCACAGTTTATTAATATTATGAGTTTTTAATTAGAACGACTCTGTCTACCACCAAATTGCTGCCTTCAATAGTTAGGGGCATTAAAGCCCAAATTAAAATGTTGACAAAGTTGTTGTAAAGCCAACAGTAGCAAAAATCGCTAATACAGTAAGAGTTAAAATACGGGTGCTCTGCCACCCATTGGTCTATTCAAAAACAGCGTTACCTATTCTGAATACGCCGCCCCGCTGTAAAGTGCAAAAGCGTCACTGCAACAATGAAATACTGCTGGTGATGCTGTTGTTGTCACTTTTGAGTCTGTGTTTTGTGTTGATGTTTTGCAAATGTGTAATGATTTGCTCATTTGTCCTCGAAAAACACCAGAATCGGACCTAAATTGATTTCACTCGTTATCTGAATTGTATCAGTGCTGAAACGAGTTTGTTTTGTTGTCCTCTATTTAGTTTCAGTATGTGTTGTCCCTTTTGTGTCAGTGTCTTGTGTTGATGTTTGCAAATATGCCTATTTGTTCTCTGAAATAACTGAAATTGAACCTTAGTTGGCTTCTTTCGAGAGATGAATTTCCGTCACTACATCTTCTCTGCTGTGTGCATTTGTCGTGACAATGTTGGCTCACAACTGATAGTGCTGGTAGAAACAAATTTGTTATAGTGTCCTTTATTATTTGGATTGTTATTTGGGTTGTTTCAAATCAATATGAATATTGTGAATTATCATCATCAACACGAGTGATAATGATCATCAAACATGACAAACAACTTTTCAAAGATATTTATTTTATTCTTTACCTAAATCAAAATAAACCAAACACGTCATCTGTACGTCATCTTTACGTAAACAGGATCCAAAACATGCTCAAGTTTGGCCAAAACAATGAGCTTTTATTGAGGCACTTCTGTGATTTAGTTTTGCATAGATTTTTTCACTTGCTTGGGATCTTATCTCGAGATAATGGTCTTTTATAGATAACAAAGCTCATTTCATTTAAGCGAAGTGAGTCTAAGGAAGTGCTTAAGAATATTAATCACAATGACCGTTGTTTCTAGATTCTTCTCTACTTCGTACTCAACGCGTGTCCTGTATTTTCTTTTGAAAAGTTTTGTATTTCTCAATGTTAGAACACTAAAATGTCATTGTTTACCAGATTACAATTCTGTGCATATTTCATTGTTTGTCTTGTATGCTGCAACTCGGACCAGAAATGGTGCTGTTTAATTGATTGGATTGTGAACAAAGTTAGTGAGTTGTTTGTATTTATTTTGAATGCATAATTGATTGATACAAACGGGTTTGTGATGTTCACTGTTTTTATCTTTATAGTAGAAATGGTGAAAACTTGTTGGCTAAAATCATAGATTTTACTGTAACTGAGTTTTTAATTAGCGCTCTAAAATGGTAAAAACTTGAATGCGCTCAGAAATGGATAAAACTTGAATGAACCCTTTGTTTGGTTGATCTTTGATTAAAAACTCAGAGAGCCAGCAATTTGAGTCAATAAATGGGACTTTATGAATTCAGTTTTGATTAAATCAACTGAAGTGACAAAAAACATATTTAAACCGAGATTATATTAATAATTTGCAAATTGGCGCCTTGACAAATAAACAGAATTACTCCATGAAAAAATTAAATTATTAGTTGTTTAATCATTCATTATTCAATTATTATGGTTTGTTACGGTTTTATAACTTGATTTTAATCTAAATGAAATGGGAGATTTATTGGCAGTGATACAAAAGTCATTGTGGTTGTTACTGTATTTGATTCAGGTAGTAAGTAGGGGATTAATTGGTTATTGTAGGAATTTGACGTACCAAGTGAATAATGAATAGTAAAAATGATACGTTGAGTTGAAGATTTTGATAGTTACAGAAAAATAATGAAAGAAATTGTCGAAACATTACGTGATCAATCGTGTTTTAAGACTAAAAATTTAAGTGATTCGCGTGGTCATGTTAAGATTTGATTAATTTTCTTTTTTAATTTATAATCGAGAATTAATTTTCAATCAGTACAAGACCGAGGAACAACCAAAGAACCAAATGAATCGAATGAAATTAAAAGCAAAAAAGTTATCTTTGACCCAAGAACGCCATCACCAAGATCAATATCGCCATTGAATTGAATATCTTCCAGACAAAAGAGAACAAACAAACCGTTGTGGTCGAATTGCTGGCTCTCTGAGTTTTTAATCAAAGATCAACCAAACAAAGGGTTCATTCAAGTTTTATCCATTTCTGAGCGCATTCAAGTTTTTACCATTTTAGAGCGCTAATTAAAAACTCAGTTACAGTAAAATCTATGATTTTAGCCAACAAGTTAGCAATAAAACCCATTATGATCGGATCCATTTTGACTTCTGACTAACTGGTGGAGGGGGTCTGAGATTGTGAGGTTGATCACGGATTGATCACGTTATGTAGGGTGGGGGTAAAAATGCCAGTTTTCTTGATCACGTGATTTATGGACGCCCTCTATGTTCTCGGTTAAAGCTGTACCCTTCGGAGACCACTTTTTCCCATAATATATCGAGGGTCATCCACATATCACGGCGACGTCCTGGCCCGCCATAATATACATGAGTTGTTGTAAGAATCTTTTCGTAATCATTAAATGTCATTTAGAATGTTACTCTCGCATTTATTAAGAAAGTTACTTATAGGTTTTTTAAATATTTTATAAATTGAATCGAGTTTATTTTGTGTAAATGAGAAAATTCCTCTGAATACAAATCCAATCAAATCGTAATTTCAAAAACATGATTATCTAAATATTTATCGGTGGCGATCGTGTGAGTGTTGTGTGTGTGGGGAGAGAGAGTGACAGACAGAAGAGTGAATGAGCCGATTTATATATGAGCTCACATGCGTTATAGTAGCAAGGAATCGAACGGGAGGGCGCCACCGTGATGGGTGGCTCTGTTGTGGTGCACAACATATATTAATCAATATCAAATATTTCTTTGAGGATTGGTTTCAACTGGCCAACACCAATTTCCTTAGTGAACAAATATCGAATCATTTGCACGACAATCTCCACGTCATTGTCCATAATTTTGAGTATGTTTTGATATTTGATTTCCCTAATTTGTTTATCTTTAAATTTATATTCAAAGTATCGAAAAATGAGATGACGATAAAAGGCGAAAGTGTATTTGATGTATTCGACCTTTGTGCGTTGACTTTTACGGGCTTTGAACAAAAGTTGAATCATGATCTGTTGTGTGACAAGAATGAATTATGGCAAATATAACAAAATATATACCAAATTTCTGATGAACGCATCTTTATGCATCTCGGCACTTAATGCGGACACAAATTGTTTAAAGGTTGAAACAATTTTTCGTTTTATACCATAAACACAGCGTTTCTTGAAGCTGATGAACATTGCTTTGTCTCCGCTTTCATTCTAATGTTATTTATGTTAGTAAACTTTATAATAATAAAAACCAAAACTTTACCATAATCAGAGGAACTCCATCTTTTTTATCATCATAAAAATGTGCAATATAAACAATTATTATATCCAAAATTGAATGCTTCAACAGATTTTTCTTTTCTTCCCCATCCAAAGAATGATAACTCGAAAAATATCCACAAAACTTGACCGCTTTATGGACGTAAAATTCGCCTAAATTGAATATTTCATACAAATTCGCTGGCCTATGATCAGTAATTTCGACATTTGCTGGATCAATGTTGATTGAACTTTGAAGTTCGTGAATTTCTTTGAAATTGAACCAATCGCCTGGGTGGTAATGGCTCAATTGATGATACTCGGGATGGTATATTTCGGCTAGAACTTTGGCCAATTTGCTCGATGGTACGAGCTTGTACAGACCCTTGGTGACAGTGCATATATCAGACACTCCATTCAGACACTCCATTAGTGAGCTGTACTTTTGTTGATCACTGTATTTGTGGAAGACGTATTTTCGTAACATTCGATTGTAAATCAATCGATTGGTTCTGGTAAATAAGCAAAAAACGTTAATTTTGCTGTTTCAATCATTATTTCGGAACTCACTTTAAGTATTCGGGACAGCTGACATATTGACGATCGTTGAACAGAAATTGAGCTATAAGCTACAATTTGAAATGAATTTAATTTACAAAAAAACACAATTAATTTTAATACAACAATTGCATTAAACTTGCCATATTTCTCAAAGTATAGTCACTTTGCATCTCTTGTTTGAGCCTTACGTAGAAATTCCGATAAATCGCTGGAATGTCCTCGGGCCTGTCAAACTCCAAGAAAATATTCATCTGCAGCCAAAGTGTACTCTTTTCATCTTCATTCTAAGAAGGAAAAATAGAAATTAAATTATTATACAGTTTTGAATTTCAAATTTCAAATTCACTTACTCCAATCATACAAAAGGCATCCTGCTCAGCGTCGAACAAAAAGGCAAATCTCAAATTGGAAATTTCACAATAGAATCCTCGGATAATCTCAATTTGATCATCTTGACTCAAGCACCGGAATGATTGAACACTTTTGCAGAATTTAACAATTTTCTTAATATACAGCGACGGTAAATTGCACGCCTGCAGCAAATCATTCACTTTGCCTGAATTTGGCATTTGAAATTCATTTGGAAAGTGTGACATTGCTCGTTGAATTTCCGCAAATCTGTTGAGCTCTAGTTGATCGAATTTGTAATCAACAAAATTAGGCTCATTTTGATTGATTCGTTTCATTTCATCAACATTGGCATTGATCAAGGTTGACAGTTGTGCGCTTTTGTTGACAGTTTTGGTTAAAATATTTTGTTGTTGCTTTTCTTTAGGCACCAATTGAGGCTTCATGCCAACTGTCAAACATTTTCTCAGTCGACAACTGTTGCATCTTTTACGATTTACTTTTGAGTCAATGACACAATTGTCAGTGTTGAATTTGCAGTTGAGTTGCTGCAAAACAAAATAAATAATATTTCAACTTGAAAATTTACAATTACAAACCTCTTGCTTTAAAGCATTTCTACGAAAAAATATTTTGCAAGTTTCACAGGAAAGTGCACCAAAATTGTAACCTAAAAGATATTAAATTTATAATTAGACGATTAAATTTATAAATGTTCAAACATACTCAACGCATATTCACCACAAATTTTGCATCTTCTGTTAGAGTAGTTTTGCATTTCATTAAGTTGTAAAAATTAACAAAAAATCCTCCACACATTGACAAGCAAGAACAAATGTTAAAGTATACGTTTAGCATTAGCAACAGCACTAGTTTAGCTAAATTGAGTTCAACATGAGTGCGCAAATCAATAAACAGAAAAAAACTATGACAACATGATGATAACGCAAAACTTACTGATAAAATTAATGTGAGACGATGTATAATATATATTGTGTAATACAATGTGTATGTACCGTGTGTTCAAAAAGTAACATCATAGTTGGTCGTCAAAAAAGTTGGAAAACCGAATGTTGCCAATTTAATTTTTGGTTTTGGTTTTGAGATGTTTGACCCTCGTAATGAACAATAGTAATGATATCCGAATTCCTGGAACACCTACAGGGGTTATACGATTTATCAAATAATTACATTTTTGAGTTCATGATTATTTTCACAATTTCTAGTGCTTTAACCATCGGAAAAAATTTTAAAAATGATATTACGATGAAATAATAATTGCTTTCAATTAGAATCGTCAAAATGTTCGAATTTGGATATTTGTTTATGAATTATTAAATGTATTTTTCATGATTTTTTTCATTTAAAAATATTAATGTTTTATTTGATTAAATAAATATTTGTATGTTATATGGTTTTAATTTGAACATTTCTGAGTTAGATTTATGATTTTAAATCAAAAATAATTTTTCCCGGTGGTTAAAGTACGAGAAATTGTGAAAATAATCATGTACTCAAAAATGTAATTATTTGATAAATCGTATAACCCCTGTAGGTGTTCCAGGAATTCGGATATCATTACTATTGTTCATTACGAGGGTCAAACATCTCAAAACCAAAATCAAAAATTAAATTGGCAACATTCGGTTTTCCAACTTTTTTGACGACCAACTATGATGTTACTTTTTGAACACACGGTACTAGTTGGAGAGTAAAAGCCTGTGCCTGTGCTACTGTGGACATTTTTCTCAATATATCATAAATTACTCACTGAGCGTGTTCGGTTGGTAGTTGACTCTTCACCTGTGCCTTCTTGTGCTCGATTCGAATGAGCAGAGACTCGTAACCAGACAATCGATCCATTTGGCGGTAGAGTAGAGTAAACGAACAAGTCGAAAGAGCGATTTTGTGAGTCTCTCTTTGTCACATCCTTTAAACAGTCAGCGTGGCGAAAAATCGAGAAAATTATTAGACATGTACTCAAAACAAAAGGCGTATTCAGAAAATTGTGCAAAGTGGGCACTGTAACATTCATTAACGAACATTCATAAACATAGTGGCTTCACGTAATAAGGCTAACATGAAAATAAATGCTATGGGCGGTAAAGCCCATAACGCCACTGATGGTTTGTTTTGTTGTTATTTCTGCTTTGTGAGCTGTTTTTGTGATCGTTTCTACTGCAACTCAAGTCGACTTTCGGTTTCTCTCATTTTCCCCCAATCTGTGCTCACTCCCGCAACTGTTGTCATGTCCAACCATGCTGCTCAGACTCATCTCAATGAGAAGAATGTCACTTTCCCTATCCCAACCCCAATCGTCACACCCACTCAACCATCATCATCATCTTTAAACCAACATGTCAATAGTATTGAGACACGAGATGAACTGCTGCTCAATGCTGAACCGATGATGATGGACAATGTTGGACTGGTGGTTGAAGTGCGCACGGAGGAATTTGATCGAGAACAAATTGACGAGGACAACTCAACGTTGAATCAAGTGCACACTGAGCAAGGTGATGATGAAGAAGATGACGAGACGACTGAACAACGAGAAGAGTTGAATGCTGGTGATGAGCGACAAGTACCCGCAGAGAATTTTGTGAAACGAATTGAGCCAGCTGACGAGCTCGGAAACAGATTCGAGTGTGACTATCGTGCATGTGGAAGACGTATGAAACTAAGAACCAATTTGATTACTCACATTCGATCACATATCGGAGAGAAGCCATTCAAATGTTCAGTTGAAGGTTGCCACCGTGCATTTGTTCAAAAGGGTCATTTGAAGGTACACCTCAACACCCATACTGGAACCCGTCCCTTTGTTTGTACCTGGCCTGGATGTGAAGCTCGATTTGCCCAGAAATGCCATCTCACTGCACACCTTCGCACCCACACTGGTGAGCGTCCATTCATCTGCACTTGGCCCGAGTGTGCTCAAACATTCATCTCGTCAAGTCATTTGCATAGTCACTCTCGTGTCCATTCAAATGAACGTCAATATGTTTGTGATGTGACAGGCTGCACCAAAGTTTACAAGAGTAAGGATGCATTGCGTCGACACCAAAAAGACAAGCACAATTAGCTTTAACTTCCAAATTTTTTCACCAGACCATTCCCTCCATTCAGTCACACTTTTGTATCAAGTCACACGAATCCACTTTTATTCATACATTCGAGTTGTCACTGCTAATTTCTATATTCACTGCTATATCTCATGTAAAATATAATAAAACATTTTCTATTTCTCAACTCAATTATTTTCTCATTTAAAAATACGATGAAAAGAACAGTTGGAACAACCACTTGATGGTAGTTTCGAGTTAATTTCCGCGATTGTCCACCATTTGTTTCAATGTGCCTTATTATAAGACTGCATTTTGGCCATTTGCCTTTTGGAGTGTCCTTTCGAGTGAATTCTTTATCGAGTAAAATTTATATATTTTCATGCTTGGTAATGACAACAAATCAATTCACAAGTATAGTGCATAGGAAGACATATCACGTATAACTGGGATAACGAAATTAACTCATGTAATTGAATGTTGTATTCGTTAATTAAAAGTAGATATAAAGCAAATCAGTGGTTGGTTGTGATGATTGAGTTCGGTGATAAATTGTTCAATGCTGTAGGGATCGAGTTGGAGCAATCCATAAAGGATAGAACTTTAAATACAAACATATCATTTCAAAATTTACAATTCTCGTATACAGATATTAATAATATTATGAAATAAATCCGAGATAGTTGACAAAAAAGTGTGTCATTCGATTTTATATGAAATATTAATTGTTATATTGAGTGGCACTCCACCACTTACCATCTAGTGCCATCCTCGACCAGGTGTGAGTCCCTGTGAGGCAATAATCAGTCCTGGTTGCGCGAGGAGAATCTCGGGGAAGATCGGTGGGATCTTCAGCTGTGGGCTTGCCACTCACTCGTTCCCCAGTCGGCACCTTGCATTCGCCCTACGCTACGCGATGTGCACTAACGCTACGCTAGCAAAGAAACTTGACCTGTAATCAGGGCTCGGTCAAGTCCACCAGCAATGGTGGTTGCGTCTTGAGAATGAATGAATATTGAATGACGACAACTCAACATACAAACAAAAATGGATTCATGTTACTTGAGGCATATACAAAGAGTACGACGAAATGGAGGTAGAACGTAAGTTGGGATGGTTAAGGCAAATTGTGCTGGTCCTTTTGGTGTCGATGCAATGTCACCTTGTGCTTGTAAACTTTGGTGCAGCCAGTCACTTCACACACAAATTGATGTTCATTTGAATGGACATGAGAATGAGCCTTCAAATGGCTCGAGGAGATGAATGCTTGACCACACTCGGGCCAAGTGCACACAAATGGACGTTCTCCGGTGTGGGTACGGAGATGAGTGACCAAATGACTGTGTTGAGTAAAGGTGGCATTACATTGGTCACATTCGAATGGCCGTTCGCCAGTGTGGATGCGAAAATGTGCAGTGAGATTGCCTTTCTGTGCAAATCGAGCTTTACATCCAGACCAGGTACAAACAAAGGGACGAGTTCCAGAGTGGCAGTTCAGGTGATCTTTCAATTGGCCCTTTGTGACAAAAGCCCCGTTGCAATCTTCAATTGAACACTTGAAAGGCTTCTCTCCGATGTGTGCTCGAATGTGAGTAATCAAATTACTTCTGTGTTTCATTCGTTTTGCACATCCTTGGAAGTCGCACTCGAATCTGTTTCCCAGTTCGTCAGCTGGTTCAATTCGCTTCACAAAGTTCTGTGCGGGCACTTGAACTTGTTGCTCATCTCCAACACTCGTGTCTTCTCTTTGTCCAGTCGTCTCGTCATCTTCTTCGCCATCAATGTGCACTGGATTCAATGTTGAGTTGTCCTCGTCAATTTGTTCTCGATAAAATTCCTCCGAACCCACATCAACCACAATTGCCACATTGTCCATCATCGGTTCAGCATTGTGCAATTCATCTCGAAGTGGCTCATTGACATGTTGAGCAGATGATGATGATTGAGTGGGTGTGACGATTGGGGTTGGGAGAGGGGTAGTGACAGGTTGAGATGGTTGGGTGTGGTCTGATGGGAAATGAAATGAATAAGACTCGATGTAAAACAAAACCAAATTGATTACCTTCAATGGTGAATGAGTTGGTGGATGAAGTTGCCACTTGGTCATCGACATATTCGACATTGGTGGAAATGACATTGGGGGAGTGAACGGTGGAGGATGATGCTGATTCAAATGGAATATTCTCAACCAACCGATCAATTCGTCGCATCTTCTTGGGTCTCTCAACCTCACTCTCCTCCTCTTCTTTCTTGAAACGGATGCAACCTTGAACTACCTGAGAACTGCTTCCACCCAATTCTGTCTCACCACTTTCGTCAAATTCCTCCTTAATTTCTCGTTTCACTTTGCATTCTTCACAACCCTCACCTCCACAGTCACAACAGTGAAACAGTTGTGCTTCATAATCATCTTCATCTTCTTCTTTCTTGATCCATTCACAGAGTTGTCCGTTTGATTCATCTGAAGAAGAGAAACACAGAAGTGAAATATAGTGAACACAACACAACAAATAGGTTTGTTTACCTTCAACTTTGACCTCGATATTTGTATGAAGTGTGGAATGGGTAGCAGGTGGTTGTGGCACTGCTGGTGACACAGTCTGCTCGTTTGAAATAGATTCTATATCAGATGGAGAATAGATTACTATATTGTGTCAATGTGGATAGACAAATACCTTCGAGTTGTTGATCCACCTGTGGATTCACCGTATTGACATGTTCGCTCACGTCGAGTCGAGTGTCATCTGCAAATGCACGTGCAACTGGTTCAATTGAGCCAGACAAAGGATGATCTTGAGCTGTGTCCGTGGCAACATCAACGGTGGCAACATTACAACACTCGTTCACCTGATCCAACACAAAGGCAACCATGTTATCCACAAGATGAGAGTAAAAGGTGGGCAGTTGACCCTTCACCTGCACCTTCTTCTGCTCCACACGAGCGAGCATCGACTCGTAACCAGGATAACGATCCATTTGGTGGTAGAGTAGAGTAACTGAACAGATGTGTTTGATGTGTCTGAGGAATTTGATCGAGAACAAATCGACGAGGACAATTCAACACGATTCAATCGAGTGCACAATATTGAACAAGATTTCCAAGTAGATGATGAACAGGATGGTGACCAGACGATTGAAAAACGACAAGAAACGAGTGCTGATGATGAGCAGCCAGTCCCCGCAGAGAACTTTGTCAAACGAATTGAGCTTGACGAGTTCGGAAACCGATTCGAGTGTGACTACCAGTCTTGTGGAAAACGAATGAAGACAAAACAGCACTTGATTGATCACATTCGAACCCACACCGGAGAGAAGCCTTTCAGGTGTTCTGTGGATGGTTGCGACCAGGCATTTGTCCAAAATTCCCATTTGAAGGCACACCTCAACACCCACTCTGGAACCCGTCCTTTTGCTTGCAGTTGGCCTAGTTGTGAAGCTCGATTTGCACAGAAAAGCCATCTCACTGCACACCTTCGTACCCACACTGGTGAGCGTCCATTTGAATGTGACCAATGTGATGCCACATTTACTCAGCTTGCCCATTTGGTCACTCATCTCCGCACCCACACCGGAGTTCGTCCATTTGTATGCACTTGGCCCGAGTGTGGTCAAGCTTTCACCCGCTCAAGTAATTTGAAGACTCACTCTATAGTCCATTCAAATGAGCGACAATTTGTTTGTGATGTTCGTGGCTGCACCAAAGTTTACAAGCGTAAAGATACATTGCTTCGACACCAAAAGGACAAGCATAATTAGCCTTAGCATTCCATATTTCGTTATTCCATCTCCATCTAGTTGTAGTTCTGTATCTGTGCCCACAAGTCACATGAATCCACATTTTTGTTTGTGTTTGTATTGATTAATCATTTAATGTAACATTTCATTTCTTATATCTCATCTTAAAATCCAATAAACCACACTTCTATTAACTCGAATTTGTTTAATATTGCACAACGATTAATACAGAAAAGTGGGAGAGAACAAGAACAGGATGGTTCGTTTCAAATGGAATTGTACTTTGAGAGTTTATTAAAACTTTGTATAATGTATCAAGAATCAACATTCTGAATAGTTAATTAAAATTATGGAAATGAAAAATATAACCTTCAGAAAAGAGAATTTTAAATTAACAATTTATATTTTATTTATATTAACCCATTAACGCCCACCGGGACATTTATGGCACAGATGTTTTGAGCCCCTCTTGTTTCACACAATCCTCCATCTGTTCCGTCTCACCACTTTCGTCTAGTTCCTCCTTCATTTCTCGTTTCACTCTACATATTTCACATTCTCCACAGTCACAGTCCAACACGTACTCTCCACCATCATCTTCTTCTTTCTTGACACGTTTACATAGTTGTACTGATTGTCCGTCTGATTCATCTAAGGAAAATGAACAAAAAGTTATGGCTACCACAACAACAACTAGGTTTGTTTACCTTCAACTTTGACCTCGATGTTTGTGGGAATGGTGGATTGAGTTACTGATGGTGGTGACACAGTCGGTTCGTTTGAAATAGATCCTGGATTATAAGGAAAAATAGATTACTACTGTGTTACGGTGAAAAGAAATTACCTTGGAAGTGATGATCAACTTGTGGATTGGTTTGTTCGTTCAGGTCGCTTCGAGTGTCAAGTGCACGTGCCACTGGTCCATCGGCCAAAAGATAATCTTCAGTTGTATCAGTTGTAGCATCAACGGTGGCAACATTACAACACTCGTTCACCTGATCCAACACAAAGGCAACCATGTTATCCACAAGATGAGAGTAAAAGGTGGGCAGTTGACCCTTCACCTGCACCTTCTTCTGCTCCACACGAGCGAGCATCGACTCGTAACCAGGATAACGATCCATTTGGTGGTAGAGTAGAGTAACGAACAAATCGAAATTGTCAATCAACAAGTAGCGTGAGCGTAGAGAAAGACAGCGTGCTCACAAACACAAAGGACAGCAAAGCAATAAACAACGTATTCAGAAAATGGAAAAGTTGGGCGCTGTCACACATTGTTTGATTATTCATAAACAAAGTTACTTCACGTTCGAAAGGTTCTGATGAAAATTGAAGTCGTGGAGAGCAACGCCCAAAACGCCACTGAAGGTTTATGGTTATTTCTATTGTGCTCACCTTGTGTGTTCATTTCTACTGCAGCTACTCGAGTTATTATTTTCGTATTTTTGTCCCGTTCCTCTCGTTTCTCCCAATCTGTGCTCACATCCCCAACCTGGTCAAGGTTTCACCCGAATCAAACAAGAAGAGGAGGACGGTGAGGGTGAGGGCGAGAGACCAAAGAAGATTCAACGAATGGATCGAGTGCTTGGGAATGTTCCAGTTGGATCACCATCCTCCAATGGCATTGCCACCAATGTCGATGGTCCCCATGACCAAATGTCTACTTCATCCACCAACTCAACCACCATCGAAGGTAATCAATCATTTGTTTGTTGTATCTGAGTGTTTTATTCATTTCATTTCCCATCAGACCACACCCAACCATCTCAACCTGTCACTGTCCCTCTCCCAACCCCAATCGTCACACCCACTCAACCATCATCATCATCATCACCTGCTGTCAATGAGCCACTTCGAGCTGAACCGCTCAATGGTGTACAGAGGATGGACAATGTGTTTGATGTGCCTGAGGAATTTGATCGAGAACAAGTTGACGAGGACAATTCAACACTGAATCGAGTGCACAATATTGAACAAGATTTCGAAGAAGATGATGAACAGGATGGTGACGAAACGATTGAACAACGACAAGACACGAGTGCTGGTGATGAGCAGCCAGTCCCCGCAGAGAACTTTGTCAAACGTATTGAGCTTGACGAGTTCGGAAACCGATTCGAGTGTGACTACCAGGCTTGTGGAAAACGAATGAAGAAAAAACATCACTTGATTGATCACATTCGAACCCACACTGGAGAGAAGCCATTCAGGTGTACTGTGGATGGTTGCGACCAGGCATTTGTCCAAAATAGCCAATTGAAAGCACACCTCAACACCCACTCTGGAACCCGTCCTTTTGCTTGCAGTTGGCCTAGTTGTGAAGCTCGATTTGCACAGAAAATCAATCTCACTGCACACCTTCGTACCCACACTGGTGAGCGTCCGTTCCAATGTGGCCAATGCGATGCCACATTTACTCGTCATGGTGATTTGGTCACTCATCTGCGCACCCACACCGGAGTTCGTCCATTCGTGTGCACTTGGCCCGAGTGCGGTCAAGCTTTCACCCAGTCAAGTCATTTGAAGACTCACTCTCTAGTTCATTCAAATGAGCGCCAATTTGCTTGTGATGTGCGTGGCTGTACCAAAGTTTACAAGCGTAAGGATGCATTGCTTCGACACCAAAAGGCCAAACATAATTAACATTCCATATTTTGTTATTCCATCTCCATCTAGTTGTAGTTCTGTATCTGTTCCCACAAGTCACATGAATACACAGTTTTGTTTGTATTGCTTAATCATTTAATGTAACATTTCATTTCTTATTTCTCATTTAAAATCTAATAAACCACACTTCTATTATCTCGAATTTGTTTAATATTGTCCCCGAGTGTGGTCAAGCTTTCTACTCCTCAAGTCATTTGAAGAAGCACTCTACAGTCCATTCAAATGAACGCCAATTTGTGTGTGATGTGACTGGCTGCGGGAAAGCGTTCAAGGGAAGTTCGGGATTGTGGAAGCATCAAAATGCCAAGAATAATTAGCCTTAGAGCCCATATTTTCGTTATCTCCTTGTAGCTTTGTATCTGTCCACAAGTCACACGAATCCCCATTTGTTTGTATTTGAGTTGTTGATTCAATCAATGTAACTAATGTATCTAACTATCTATCTCATTCAAAAGCGAACAAATCTCTTTTCTGAATAACTATCTCGAATTTGTTTTATAATTAAATCCGTCTTCGAGAATTATAAATTTTGGTTGGATATGTTTGTCTTTCAAGTCTCTACGGAGTGCTCCAACTCGAACCCTACAGCAATGAACAAACCATCTCAACAATCGTCACAATCAGCCCTTGATTGACTTTATATCAACTTTTACTGAACGAGTACAACATTTCGTTGGCCAATTTCGTTATCCCATTTATTCATGTCATATCTTGCTATGCACTGTACATTGAAACATTATTGGTGTATGGCATTGTGTTGTACTGTTGTGCTGTAAATATGGCATCAATTGAATGTTGACATTTTGTGGATCATTCAAAAAGTATCGTAATCGAACCCAAAGATTTATTATCTTTGATTTCAAGAAAGATGATCCGTTCTTAGATATGTCTTACAAAATATGAAAATATTACAATTTACTCGGTCGGTAACTCACTCGAAAGGACACTTCAAAAGGTTATTTACAAATGGCCAAATAGCCATTGAATATGGCACCTTGAAGCAACAAGTGCACAATCGAGGGAGAATTCACTCGAAAGTTTCGAGTCGAAACGACATCAGGTCAATGTACTCTCTCAATGCTCTTTTTATCGTTTTGCGAAATGAAAAGAAAATTGTGTTAATTGACAGAATATAGTTTTATTAGACTTTACATGAGATATAAGAGATTAACAACTCTAATGTATAAATAAAAGTGGATTTGTGTGACTTGAGGACAGATACAAAAGTGCGACTGAATGGAGAGAGAAGTGGTGATGACTAGGCGCAAAGGCTAATTGTGCTTGTCCTTTTGGTGTCGACGCAATGCATCCTTACGTTTGTAAACTTTGGTGCAGCCACGAGCATCACAAACAAATTGCCGCTCATTTGAATGGACAAGAGAGTGAGTCTTCAAATGACTTGACTTGGTGAAAGCTTGACCACACTCGGGCCAAGTGCACACGAATGGACGAGCTCCGGTGTGGGTGCGCAGATGAGTGACCAAATCACCATGACGAGTAAATGTGGCATCACACTGGTCACATTCAAATGGACGCTCACCAGTGTGGGTACGAAGGTGTGCAGTGAGATTGCATTTGTTTCCAAATCGAGCTTCACATCTAGGCCAACTGCAAACAAAGGGACGGTCTCCAGAGTGGACGTTGAGGTGTGCTTTTAGATCGCCTTTCTGGACAAATGCGCGGTCGCATCCATTAACTGAACATTTGAAAAGCTTCTCCCCGGTGTGTGATCGAATGTGACGAACCAAATTAAATTTGAGTTTCATTCGTCTTCCACATTGCTGGTAGTCACACTCGAAACGGTTTCCCAGCTCGTCAGCAGGTTCAATTCGTTTCACAAAGTTGTCTGTCAGAACTTGTTGTCCACCAGCAGCACTCGTGTCTTGTGACTCTTGTCGTTGTTCAAATGATTGGTCACCATCCTCATTGACATGTTGAGTAGATGATGATGATTGAGTTGGTGTGACGATTGAAGTTGGGAGAGGGTTAATGACAGGTTGAGATGGTTGGGTGTGGTCTGATGGGAAATGAAATGAATAAAACACTCAGATAAAACAAACAAATGATTGATTACCTTCGATGGTGGTTGGGTTGGTGGATGAAGTTGATGCAACTTGATCATCGACATATTCGACATTGATGGACATGACATTTGATGATGGTGAGAGTGATCCAACTGTAACATCCCCAATCACTCGAACCATTCGTCGTATCTTGTTAGGCCTCTCCACCTCACCGTCCTCTTCTTCTTTCTTGACTCGAGTGCCACCTTCAATAGCCAGACCACTGTTTCCGCCCAATTCTGTCTCGAATCCACTTTCGTCAAGTTCCTCCTTCATTTCCATTTTCACTCTGCATATTTCACATTCCTCACAGTCACACTCCATCACGTACTCTCCACCATCTTCTTCCTTCTTGACACATTTAAAGTGTTGAACTGATTGTCCGCTTGAATCATCTGAATATAGAGATACAGAAATGAACTAAGTTATTGTGAACATGACACAACATTTGCTTACCTTCGACTTTTATCTTTCTGTTTATCTGCTCACCTTCATCAAAGTCCAACTCACACTTCACCACACAGTCCTGGTCATCGTAATGTTCTTCTTTCACCTCCACCTTGATTGATTGCATAATGTTGTGCTCATTTGGTGCTGATTCGGATTCAGTCTTTATAGTTCGAGTCATAAGGAGTTGGTCTGGGGGAGAGTAAACAAAGTTAAACTTCAAATGTTGAGTATATTACTGTAAATACCTTCGAAATATTCCTGTTTGATGCAAATGCCACTGCTCGATTGAACTGGTGGACTTGGTGATGGACCTGAAGCCTTCTTCTCATTGAGACGAGCTGGAACAGATTGATGGGACATGGCAACAGTTGGGGGAGTGAGCACAAATTGGGAGAAATAAGTGAAACGGGACAAAATACGAGAATGGGCCTGTTTACACTTGAACTATCGCCAGCGATTGGTGTCGCTGGGCCTACTTTGGACTGCAGAGTACCAACTTTTGTGGATCACTCCTATCGCTCGAACGACAGCACAGAACAATCAAATATTTTGTTTTTTCGGTCGCTATCGCTGGCGACAGTACAAGTGTAAACACACCCAATGACAACTCGATCGACAGCTCGAGCTGCAGTAGAAATGATCACTCACGGATGGCACAATAGAAATAACAATAAACCATCAGTGGCGTTTTGGGCGTTAATCTCCATGGCCTAAATTTTCATCATAGCCTTTCATTCGTTATGTAACTTTGTTTATGAATGATCAACCTATGTGTGATAGCGCCCATTTATTTAATTTTCTGAATACGTTGATTATTGCTTTGTTGTCCTTTGTGTTTGAGCACGCTGTCTTTCTCTAGCTTTCACCACTTTTTGTTGATTGACAATTTCGATTTGTTCAGTTACTCTACTCTACCACCAAATGGATCGTTATCCTGGTTACGAGTCGATGCTCGCTCGTGTGGAGCAGAAGAAGGTGCAGGTGAAGGGTCAACTAGCACCCGAACAGTTTCACCTTGTAGACGATTTGGTTGTGTTTGTGTTGGATCAGGTGAACGAGTGTTGTAATGTTGCCACCGTTGATGCTACAACCAACACCACCGAAGATCTTCTTTTGTCCGGCTCGAATGGACCAGTGGCACCTGCAGAAGATACTCGAAGCGAAGTGAACCAACAAACCAATCCGGCGAGTCCACAAGTGAACCATCACATCGAAGGTATTATCTGTTCACCGTAACACAGTAGTAATCTATTTTCCTTATAATCCAGGAACATCAGGATCTATTTCAAACGAACCGACTGTGTCACCACCATCAGTAACTCAATCCACCATTCCCACAAACATCGAGGTCAAAGTTGAAGGTAAACAAACCTAGTTGTTGTATTCACTATAACTTTGTATATTTCTCTGCATTTTCCTTAGATGTTTCAGATGGACAATCAGTTCAACTATGTAAACGTGTCAAGAAAGAAGAAGATGATGATGGTGGAGAATACGTGATGGATTGTGACTGTGGAGAATGTGAAATATGCAGAGTGAAACGAGAAATGAAGGAGGAACTTGACGAAAGTGGTGATACGGAACAGATGGAGGATTGTGTGAAACAAGAGATCAAGGAGGAGTTGGAGGATGGAGAAATGATGCACATTAAGGAAGAAGAGGAGGAGGACGGTGAGGTGGAGGGCCAGAGACCCAACAAGATTCAACGAATGGATCGAGTGCTTGGCAATGTTCCAGTTGGATCACTGTCACCATCAACCAATGGCATTCCCATCAATGTCGAATCCACCAATTCATTGACTATCGAAGGTAATCAATCATTTGTTGTTTTATCTGAGTGTTTTATTCATTTCATTTCCCATCAGACCACACCCGGCCATCACAACCTGTCACTATCCCTCTCCCTCTCCCAATCGTCACACCCGCCCCACCATCATCATCATCTGCTCAACCTGTCAATGAGACACTTCGAGATGAACTTCTCACTGCTGTAGCGAGGATGGACAATGTGACACCTGTGGTTGAAGTGCGTGCGGATGAATTTGATCGAGAACAATTCGGCGATGAAAATGCAACATTGAATCCAGTGCACACTGAGCAAGATGATGAAGAAGATGAAGCTAATGTGGAGGATAACCAAAATGATGATGACAATACGATTGAACAACGACAAGACTTGAGTGCTGATGAGCAGCAAGTGCAAGTGGCCGCAGACAACTTTGTGAAGCGAATTGAGCCTGACGAATTGGGAAACAAATTCGAGTGCGACTATCGTGGATGTGGAAAACGAACGAAAGACAGAAGTAATTTGATTAAACACATTCGAACCCACACCGGAGAGAAACCTTTCAAGTGTTCAGTTGAAGGTTGCGATCGAGCATTTGTCCAGAAAGGCGACCTCGAATCACACCTCAACGTGCACTCTGGAACCCGTCCATTTGTTTGCAGTTGGCCTAGTTGTGAAGCTCGATTTGCCCAGAATAGCCATCTCACTGCACACCTTCGTACCCACACTGGTGAGCGTCCATTTCAATGTGACCAGTGTGATGCCACATTTACTCATCACAGTAATTTGGTCGCTCATCTCCGCATCCACACCGGAGTTCGCCCTTTCGTGTGCACTTGGCCCAACTGCGGCCAAGCTTTTACCCAGTCGAGTAGTTTAAAGGCTCACTTTAGTGTTCATTCAAATGAGCGACAATTTGTTTGTGATGTTCGTGGCTGTACCAAAGTTTACAAGCATGAGAGGGCATTGCGTCGACACCAAAATGACCAGCACAATTAGCCTTAACATCCCATGTTTCCTTATCCCCCCATCTAGTATTTGTAGTTCTGTATATGCGACACAAATCACAATGAATCCACATTTGTTTGTATTTTGTATTGTAATCTTTCAATGTACATTTAATATCTCATATAAAATATAATAAAACTCTTTTCTATCAACTATCTCGAATTTGAATCATAATGAAATCCGTTTACGAGAATTGTAAATTTTGGTATGAAATGTTTGTATTTCAAGTCTTGTCCACTATGGATTGCTCCAACTAGATTCATACAACATTGTACAATCCATCACCGATCTCAATCGTCACCACCAACCACTGATTGGCTTTATATTTACTTTTAATGAATGAGTACAACATTTCATTGAATGGATGCGTTATTCCGCTTATTCGTGTTATGAGCTCCTAAGCACTGTACTTGTGAATTTATTTTTTGACTTTACCAAGCATGAAAATATAACATTTTATTTGATAGAGAATTCACTCGAAAGGAAACTCCAAAAGGTTATTGACAAATGGCCAAAATGAAGGTAGGCTTACAATAGGCACATTGAAGCAAATGGTGCACAATCGCGGAAAACGATCATCAGATGGTTGTTCTCTCCCACTGCCCTTTTCATCGTTTTGTAAAATGAAAAAACATTGAGTCAATTGACAGAAAAATGTTTTATTAGATTTTACATGAGATATAAGATATTAACATTGACAACTCTAATGTATGAATAAAAGTGGATTCGTGTGAATTGATACAAAAATACGACTAAGTGAAGAGAAGTGGTGAGAAAATGTGGACGCCAAGATTAATTGTGCTTAGCCTTTTGGTGTCGAAGCAATGTCACCTTCTGCTTGTACACTTTGGTGCAGCCTGTTACATCACAAATGAATCGACGTTCATTTGAATGTACAATAGAGTGAGTCTTCAAATTACCTGACTTGGTGAAAGCTTGACCACACTCGGGCCAAGTGCACACAAATGGACGAGCTCCGGTGTGGGTGCGCAGATGAGTGACCAAATGAGCATGCTGAGTAAATGTGGCATCACACTGGTCACATTCGAATGGACGCTCACCAGTGTGGGTACGAAGGTGTGCAGTGAGATGGATTTTCTGTCCAAATCGAGCTTCACATCTAGGCCAATTGCAAACAAAAGGACGGGTTCCAGAGTGGGTGTTGAGGTGTACTTTCAATTGGTTCTTTGTGGCAAATGCCCGGTCGCATCCATTCACTGAACATTTGAAAAGCTTCTCCTCGGTGTGGGTACGAAGATGTACAGTGAGATTGAATTTGTTTCCAAATCGAGCATCACATCTAGGCCAGGTACAAACAAAGGGACGGTCTCCCGAGTGGGCGTTGAGGTGCGCTTTTAGATCGCTATTTTGGACAAATGCCCGGTCGCATCCATTCACTGAACATTTGAAAAGCTTCTCCTCGGTGTGTGATCGAATGTGACGAATGAGATTTTGTTTGAGTTTCATTCGTCTTCCACATTGCTGGTAGTCACACTCAAATCGGTTTCCCAGATCGTCAGCAGGTTCAATTTGTTTCACAAAGTTTTCTGCCACAACTCGTTGAACTTGTTGTCCACCAGCAGCACTCGTGTCTTCTCGTGGTTCAATCGATTGGTCACCGTAATCCTCATCATCTTGATCAATTTGTTCTCGATCATCCGCAACCAAACGTCCAACATTGTTCATCATCGATTCTGCATTGAGCAGTTCATCTGGAAGTGGCTTATTGACATGTTGTGTAGATGATGATGATGATTGAGTTGGTTTGACGATTGGGAGAGGGAAAGGCACCATGACAGGTTGAGATGGTTGGGTGTGGTCTGATGGAAAATGAAATGAATAAAACACTCAGATACAACAACAAACGAGTGACTACCTTCGATGGTCAATGAATAGGTGGATGAAGTTGCCACTTGGTCATCGAGTCCCGCGACATTGATTGAAACAACATTGGGAGAGTGTACAGAGGTGGATGGTCCTGAACACCCAATGGGGACATTCCCAACCACACCATCCATTCGTCGTATCTTGTTAGGCCTCTCAACCTCACCATCATCCTCGCCTTCTTCTTTCTTGACTCGGGTACAACCTTGAACCGCTTGAACATTGTTTCTACCCAATTCTGTCTCAAATCCACTTTCATCAAGTTCCTCCTTCATTTCCATTTTCACTCTGCATACTTCACATTCCTCACAGTCACACTCCATCACGTACTCTCCACCATCTTCTTCCTTCTTGACACATTTAAAGTGTTGAACTGATTGTCCACTTGAAACATCTGAAGAAGAGACACACAGAAATGCACTGTAAGTTATAGTGAACATGACACAACATTTGCTTACCTTCAACTTTGACTTTTATCTTTCTGTTTATCTGCTCACCTTCATCAAAGTCCAACTCACACTTCACCACACAGTCCTGGTCATCGTAATGTTCTTCTTTCACCTCCACCTTGATTGATTGCATAATGTTGTGCTCATTTGGTGCTGATTCGGATTCAGTCTTTATAGTTCGAGTCATGAGGAGTTGGTCTGGGGAAAGTAAACAAAGTTAAAGTTCACATGTTGAGTATATTACTGTAAATACCTTCGAAATATTCCTGTTTGATGCAAATGCCACTGGTGGACTTGGTGATGGACCTGGAGCCTCATTCTCATTGAGACGAGCCAGAACAGTTTGATGGGACATGGCAACAGTTGGGGGAGTGAGCACAGTTAGGTCCAACAGTTGAGCAACGAGACAAAACCGCAAGTCGACTTGAGCTGCAGTAGAAACGATCACAAACACAGCTCACAAAGCAGAAACGTGGCCGATTAAAGCTCAGTGGCGTTTTGGGCTTTACCGCCCAAAGTATTAATTTTCATATTAGCCTTATGCACGTGAAGTAACTTTGTTTACGAATAGTCGATTCGTGTGTTACAGTTCCCCTTTTGCACAATTTTCTGAATACGCCTTTTGTTTTGAGCACATGTCTAACACTTTCTCGATTTTTCTCCACGCTGACTGTTGATTGACAAATTACGACTTGTTCGTCTACTCTACAACAAAATGGATCGATTTCCTGGTTATGAGTCTCTGCTGAGTCGAATCGAGCACAAGAAGGCACAGGTGAAGAGTCAACTACCCATCGAGCACTGTCACCTTGTGGATGAGTTTGCTGTCTTTGTGCTGGACCAGTTCAACAAGTGTCTTGATGATGTGCCCTCTTCTGCACAGGATGATGATCACTTCGGTACAGATGCAACAGTGACACGTGCACCGACAAGTGACATTCAAATCGACAACCAACAGATCAATCCTACGAGTGCACCATCAACAGCAGCTAACAATCACAATCGAGAAGGTATTTCTCCTTTTTGGCACTGTCAAGTTGATTTTTCTAATCTTTTTTCCTTGTGGTCCAGCAACATCAGGATCAATTTCTAGCGAACAGACTGTGTCACCAGTAGAAACTCCAACCCCTGTAACTCAATCCACCATTCAGGCAAACATCGAGGTCAAAGTTGAAGGTAAACAAACTTATTTGTTGTGTTGTGTTCGCCATATCTTAGTGCATTTCTGTGTATTTTCCTTAGATGTTTCAGATGGACAATCAGTACAACTCGGTGATTTTGTCAAAAAAGAAGAGGACGATGGTGGAGAATACGTGTTGGAGTGTGACTGTGGAGAATGTGAAATATGTAGAGTGAAACGAGAAATGAAGGAGGAACTAGACGAAAGTGGTGAGGCGGAACAGATGGAGGATTGTGTGAAACAAGAGATCAAGGAGGAGTTGGAGGATGGAGAAATGATGCACATTAAGGAAGAAGAGGAGGAGGACGGTGAGGTGGAGGGCGAGAGACCCAACAAGATTCAACGAATGGATCGAGTGCTTGGCAATGTTCCAGTTGGATCACTGTCACCATCAACCAATGGCATTCCCATCAATGTCGAATATATCGATGACCAAGTTGCAACTTCATACACCAACTCAACCACCATCGAAGGTAATCAGTTTTGTTTTACTTTACTGTTATATTCATTTCATTTCCCATCAGACCACAACCAACCATCTCAACCTGTCACTATACCTCTCGTTACACCAATCGTGACATCATCATCATCATCTCAACATGTCAATGAGATTACACTTCGAGATGAACTGCTGAATAGCGAACCGATGATGGAAAATGTTGGACTTGTGGTTACTGTGCGTACGGAGGAATTTGATCGAGAACAAGTTGACCATGACAACAACTCAACATTGAATCCAGTGCACATTGACCAAGATGGTGAAGAATCAGAAGTGGATGACAACAAGAATGATGGTGATCAAGATGATGGGGATGAAGGTGACCAGACGATTGAACAACGACAAGACACAAGTGCTAATGATGAGCGACAAGTGCCCGCAGAGAGCTTTGTGAAGCGAATTGAACCTGCTGACGAGCTGGGAAACAGATTCGAGTGCAACTACCGTGGATGTGCAAGACGAATGAAAGACAGAAGTAATTTGATTCGTCACATTCGATCACACACCGGAGAGAAGCGTTTCAAGTGTACTGTCAATGGTTGCGACCGGGCATTTGTCCTGGACGCCCAATTGAAGGAACACCTCAACGTCCACTCTGGAACGCGTCCCTTTGTTTGTAGTTGGCCTGGGTGTGAAGCTCGTTTTGGATGCAAAGGCAATCTCACTGCACACCTTCGTACCCACACTGGTGAGCGTCCATTCGAATGTGACCAGTGTGATGCCACATTTACTTATCATTGTAATTTGGTCACTCATCTGCGCACCCACACCGGTTCTCGTCCATTTGTGTGCACTTGGCCCGAGTGCGGGCAAGCTTTCACCACCTCAACTCATTTGAAGACTCACTCTAGTGTTCATTCAAATGAGCGACAATTTGTTTGTGATGTGCCTGGCTGTTCCAAAGTTTACAAGCGTAAAGATACATTGCGTAAACATCAAATGGCCAAGCACAATTAGCCTTAACATTCCATATTTTGTTATTCCATCTCCATCTAGTTGTAGTTCTGTATCTGTGCCAACAAGTCACATGAATGTCAACGTTTGTGTTTGTGTTTGTATTGATTAATCATTTAATTTAATATTTCATTTCTTATATCTCATTTAAAATCTAATAAACCACACTTCTATTAACTCGAATTTGTTTCATATCGCAAAAAACGATGAATAGTGAAAAGTGAGAGAGAACAAGGACAGAATGGTTCGTTTCAAATGGAATTGTACTTTGAGAGTTTATTAAAACTTTGTAAAATGAATCAACATTCTGAATAGTTAATTAAAATTCTGGAAATGGAAAACCTCTTCAGAATATAGAATTTTAAATTAACTTTTTAATTTTTTTTAAATAGAAATATAACAAAAACATTTTGTTTGCCTGGGAACAAAACTAGATTACACAAAAACTGTCAGAAAACTAAATTTTATTTTAATTTTAAAAAATCAAATAGGACCAAGCATTTATTGATAATTAAACACATTCAAACATGCGGGAATTTACATTGCCAATTATTTGAAACAAATTTCGCCTTTTCTTCTTCTGAGATTTGCCATCAGAGACAAGCTTACGCTTATTTGATAGATATGATGTCAATTGGTCCAAATGTTCTGGTTCGACTACGACAAGTTCATTTTTGTTATCTTCATGCAAACTGAACCGCTCGTATGTTGCCATTTCTTTGGAATGTGGATTGCCACTTTGACTTTGTCTGCCTTTTCACCCTTGACCGCATACATCAAGTTCCAGTAGGAGTTTGTGTGAGAGGAGTAAGAATTTGTAATTTCTCTTAGCAGCAACTTTACTCAATCTCAGCATGTTAATTCTTTGTTGTTGACGCACATTTTCTCTGTGCTCAATTTGCTCGTTGGAGAGGGAAGAGTAATGATACTCATTCGGGTAAGCAGAAATGTATTGAGACATGATGCAACAGCAAATAGCAGGACACAAGTTGGGTGCAGCAAATTGGGAGATGAGAGATGGCAAGTCACAACAAGTCAAGCACAGAGTGAAACAAACATGACAATACAACTGAGACATACAAATTGAGAGATGAGAGATGGCAAGTCACAACAAGTCAAGCACAGAGTGAAACAAACATGACAATACAACTGAGACATATACAAATTGGGAGATGAGAGATGGCAAGTCACAACAAGTCAAGCACAGAGTGAAACAAACATGACAATACAACTGAGACATATACAAATTGGGAGATGAGAGATGGCAAGTCACAACAAGTCAAGCACAGAGTGAAACAAACATGACAATACAACTGAGATATACAAATTGGGAGATGAGAGATGGCAAGTCACAACAAGTCAAGCACAGAGTGAAACAAACATGACAATACAACTGAGATATACAAATTGGGAGATGAGAGATGGCAAGTCACAACAAGTCAAGCACAGAGTGAAACAAACATGACAATACAACTGAGACATATACAAATTGGGAGATGAGAGATGGCAAGTCACAACAAGTCAAGCACAGAGTGAAACAAACATGACAATACAACTGAGATATACAAATTGGGAGATGAGAGATGGCAAGTCACAACAAGTCAAGCACAGAGTGAAACAAACATGACAATACAACTGAGACATACAAATTGGGAGATGAGAGATGGCAAGTCACAACAAGTCAAGCACAGACTGAAACAAACATGACAATACAACTGAGACATACAAATGCATTGCTTTCCAAGTGCATCATTTTTCAAACGATGATTTGGTTTTAAGGGAAATTATTGTTTTAATATGACACAAGGAAATGTAGTTTGAGCAGTTTTTATGATTAATTCAAATTTTTATGATTAATTCAAAGACAAAAAGCACCTTTTCCAAACTCTAATTTGTTTCCTTTAGGCAAATTTAGAAAAATTTGACCAAATGAGCAATATTCTGAATAATTGTGAACTAAAGGAAAACAATCACAGCAATGGTGATATCAAATGTATCAAATGATATCAAATGACCATTTTCAGTCAAACTTGAGATATTTCTAGGTCTCATGTTCTGCATAGATCCGCTTTTTGTATTTCATATTTTATTTATTATTTGTATTGATTTTATTGATTTAACCCGTTTGAGTATCTTTATTAATTATTTTTATTAATTTTTAATAAAAACAAATCTGAATAAACGTTTTTAATCTTTTAATCGTTTTTAATCTTTTAATCGTTTTGTAAAATGAAACAAAAACTGAGTTAATTTACAGAATCGTGTTTTATTATATTTTACATAAAATATAAAAAATTAACATTGTCATTGACAACTCTAATGTATAAATAAAAGTGGAATCGTGTGACTTGAGGACAGATGCTAAAATCGTGCGACTGATAAGGAAATTGTGACGATAAGATTAATTGTGCTTGTCCATTTGGTGTTTACGCAATGCATCTTTACGCTTGTAAATTTTGGTGCAGCCACGAACATCACAAGCAAATTGACGCTCATTTGAATGGACAAAAGAGTGAGCCCTCAAACTACTTGACTGGGCAAAAGCTTGACCGCACTCGGGCCAAGTGCACACAAATGGACGAGCTCCGGTGTGGGTGCGCAGATGAGTGACCAAATTACAATGCTGAGTAAATGTGGCATCACATTGGTCACATTGATAAGGATGCTCACCAGTGTGGGTACGAAGGTGTGCAGTGAGATTGCTTTTGTTTCCAAATCGAGCTTCACATCTAGGCCAGGTGCAAACAAAGGGACGTGTTCCAGTGTGGGTGTTGAGGTGATCTTTTAATGTGTTCTTTTGGACAAATGCGCGGTCGCAACCTTCAACTGAACACATAAAAAGCTTCTCTCCGGTGTGTGATCGAATGTGACGAATCATATTACTTCTTTGTTTCATTCGTCTTCCACATCCACGGTAGTCACACTCGAATCTGTTTCCCAGCTCATCAGCAGGTTCAATTCGCTTCAAAAAGTTCTCTGCGGGCACTTGTTGCTCATCACCAGCATTTGTGTCTTCTCGTTGTTCAATCGTCTCGTCACCTTCATCCTCCTCATCTTGATCACCATCATTCTTGTTGTCATCCACTTTTGTTTCATCTTCATTGTGCACTCGATTCAATGTTGAGTTGTCTTCGTCGACTTGTTCTCGATCAAATTCCTCCGCGCCCACATCAACCACAAGTGCCACATTGTCCATCATCGGTTCAGCATTGAGCAGTTCATCTCGAAGTGTCTCATTGACATGTTGAGCAGATGATGATGAGTGAGTTGGAGTGACGATTGAAGTTGGGAGAGGGACAGTGACAGGTTCAAATAGTTGAGTGTGGTCTGATGGAAAATGAAATGAATAAAGTACTCAGATAAAACAACAAATGAGTGATTACCTTCGATGGTGATTGGGTTGGAGGATGAAGTTGATGTAACTTGATCATCGACATATTCGACATTGATGGACATGACATTGGAGGATGGTGATGGTGATCCAACTGGAACATTTCCAACCACACGATTCATTCGTGGTATATTGTTTGGTCTCTCAACCTCACCGTCCTCCTCTTCTTTCTTGACTCTAGTAAAACCTTGACCAGTCTCACCACTGTTCCCACCCAATTCTGTCTCGAATCCACTTTCATCAAGTTCCTCCTTCATTTCCATTTTCACTCTGCATGTCTCACAATCCTCACAGTCACACTCCATCACGTACTCTCCACCATCTTCTTCCTTTTTGACACATTTAAAGTGTTGAACTGTTTGTCCGTTTAAAACATCTGAAGAAGAGAAACACAGAAATGCACTGTAAGTTATCGTTAACACAACATTTACATTTACCTTCGACTTTGACTTTTATCTTTCTGTCAATCTGCTCACCATCATCAAAGTCCAACTCACACTTCACCACACAGTCCTGGTCATCGTAATGTTCTTCTTTCACCTCCACCTTGATTGATTGCATAATGTTGTGCTCATTTGGTGCTGATTCGGATTCAGTCTTTATAGTTCGAGTAATGAGGAGTTGGTCTAGGAATAAGTAAACAAAGTTAAACTTCACATGTTGAGTATACTACAGTGTAAATACCTTCGAAATACTCCTGTTTGATGCAAATGCCACTGCTGGGTTGAACTGGTAGACTTGGTGATGGACCTAGAGCCTTCTTCTCATTGAGACGAGCTGGAACAGATTGAAGGGACATGGCAACAGTTGAGGGAGTGAGCACAGATAGGGAGAAACGAGAGAAATGGGGAAAACCAGGGAAGAGCAAAACGAGGAGTTTGAAAAGCGTGCAAATTATTTGCTTATCAATCAAATCATAGTTTAAAGCAGTGCACTATCGATTGGTTAGTATGACTGTTTGCAGTTGAAGTTAGTTAACCCTTTCGGTCTCATGAAGGCTGTTTTATTTTCTCCAATTACATTTTGATATTCAAATTTGGACAACAGTAAATTTTAATAAAACCGCCGCGCTGCTTAGCGGTTTCAGCCATTAATTTTATGCCAACCCACGCCCACTTTTTAACTTCCACCATGTTTTTTCAGTGACGCTTAATTGAGGGCGGTGGTTACTGGGGATAAGGCGCTTGATGTTAATATAGAATTTACGGTATTTTCATCTCCAGTTTGTTTTTTAACCAACTTATCCAAATAATTTCACAATCTTTCAATTACTAAACCTAGTATATTTAACCAAAATGTCTTGTCTCGCATTTGATTTTCGGAAAACTAGTCAACGAGTTGACGAGTGTGTGTTCTACCAGTGGAGTGTAAAAATCACAAATTAACGGTTAAATTTTTTCCTCAATTGGCTCAGTAGGCCAACTTGTAAAATTCTTAAATTTGGTTAAATTCAATCATTTACTGATAAGATAAAACTTATATTCCCCATTTGGAATTTTCTTTAAAACGAACGCGCCTGATAATGAAACGTGACTAATTGATCTAAAAAATAACTAAAAACCATTCTAAAAACATTACCCTAAAACAGTATCAATATGATAGGGTAAGTATCACAAACCAGAAAATGGAAACTCACTTTTATGTACCCCAAAAGCTGCCTTAAAAGATTTTTAAAAACTAGTCCGAAATTCAGAATACATTGCTCCATATTTCTTCCTTACGCAGATATTCAATAGACAAAAGTTTTTTGGGGAATATCTGAATCTGAACAAACAATCCAAACAGTACAGCACATCATGATACACTATATATTCGAGGAGTCGTTATCATATAGCAACTTGGGTCAGACTGACAAATTTATTGGCCACTTTCACTGAATTTTCTTTGAACACAGTCAATTTGTAACTGTACACAAAGAATTCCAGGATACTGAATTAGGAAATTGTGTAATACAATTTACATTTACATATACGAAATAACTTGATTTTATCCCACAGTAGGTGGGATAACCAGGAAGATACTCCAACTGATCAGTCTAATGAGTCTTAATCAACAATTAGCAATACCAAAGGATTTCTAATTGTATTTGGATACGTTCAACCAATTTACTTCCAAAAAGTTAAATTGTGCAATAAAATCCAGCAACATTAATTTCCAATATACCAACTGAGGAATAAGACAGAACACTTCCAATTTTGGTGATGCTTGCTAATTGTATGAATGAATTTTCTAATTTTTTAGCAGGATAAAGATCAATGCGACACCCTGTCCCGCCCTGCAGAGTTAAGTACCAATTTGAATGCTATTGTACTAATTAGATATGTTCAGTTAGGAATTAATTATGAATTAAGAAATTTTCTGGACAATTCGGGTTAAGAATCAATTTGGAACAGTCAAATTAAATTAGTCCAAATTTGAATTTCAAAATGTAATTGGAAGAAATAAAACAGCCTTCATGAGACCGAAAGGGTTAACTAACTTCAACTGCAAACAGTCATACTAACAAAACGATAGTGCACTGCTTTAAACTATGATTTGAGTGATAAGCAAATAATTTGCACGCTTAGAGGCGCTCATACTCGGCGGTCGTTTTCAAACTCCTCGTTTTGCTCTTCCCTGGGGAAAACAGAAAGTCAACTTGAGCTGCAGTAGAAATGAACACACACACGAATGACAAAATAGAAATAACAATAAAACATCAGTGGCGTTTTGGGCGATACCCTCGGTGGCTTCATTTCATCCTTTCGTACGTAAAGTAACTTTGTTTATGAATGATCAACCTATGTGTGATAGCGCCCATTTATTTAATTTTCTGAATACGTTGATTATTGCTTTGTTGTCCTTTGTGTTTTGAGCACGCTGTCTTTCTCTAGCTCACGCTGCTTGTTGATTGACAATTTCGATTTGTTCAGTTACTCTACTCTACCACCAAATGGATCGTTATCCTGGTTACGAGTCGATGCTCGCTCGTGTGGAGCAGAAGAAGGTGCAGGTGAAGGGTCAACTGCCCACCTTTTACTCTCATCTTGTGGATAACATGGTTGCCTTTGTGTTGGATCAGGTGAACGAGTGTTGTAATGTTGCCACCGTTGATGCTACAACCGACACGGCTGAAGATCACCTTTTGCCCGGCTCAAATGAACCAGTTGCACGTGCATTTGCAGATGACACTCGAGTTGACGTGAGCGAACATGCCAATACGGTGAATCCACAGGTGGACCATCAACGCGAAGGTATTTTCTGTCCACATTGACACAATATAGTAATCTATTTTTCCATCTGATCCAGCAGCATCAGGATCTATTTCAAACGAACAGTCTGTGTCACCACCATCACCACCATCAGTAACTCAATCCACCATTCCCGCAAACATCGAGGTCAAAGTTGAAGGTAAACAAATGTTGTTGTTGTTTTATGTTCACACAATAACTTACAGTCCATTTCTGTTCCTTAGATGAATCAAACGGACAATCAGTTCAACTCTGCGAATGGATCAAGAAAGAAGAAGATGAAGATGATTATGAAGAACAACTGTTTCACTGTTGTGACTGTGGAGGTGAGGGTTGTGAAGAATGCAAAGTGAAACGAGAAATTAAGGAGGAATTTGACGAAAGTGGTGAGACGGAACAGATGGAGGATTGTGTGAAACAAGAGATCAAGGAGGAATTTGACGAAAGTGGATGCGAGACAGAATTGGGTGGAAACAGTGCTCAAGCAGTTCAAGGTTACACTACAGTCAAGAAAGAAGAGGAGGACAGTGAGGGTGAGGACGAGAGACCCAACAAGATGCGACGAATGGATCGAGAGGTTGAGAATGGACCAGTTGGTTCAGTATCAGCATTCTCATCTGTTCACTCCTCCAAAGTAACTTCCATCAATGTCGAATATATCGATGACCAAGTGGCAACTTCATCCACCAATCCAGCCACCATCCAAGGTAATCATTTGTTGTTTGTATCTGAATGTTTTATTCATTTCATTTCCCATCAGACCACACTCAACCATCTCAACCTGTCACTATCCCTCTCCTCCCTACTTCAAATATCACACCAACTCAATCTTCATCGTCATCTGCGCAACATGTCAATAAGACCTTTCGAGATGAATTGCTCAATGGTGAACCGAGCATGGACAATGTGGTTGATATGCGTGCGGATGAATTTGATCGAGAACAATTCGTCAATGAAAATGCAACATTGAATCCAGTGCACACTGAGCAAGATGAAGAAGATGAAGCTAATGTGGAGCATAACCAAAATGATGATGACAATGAACAACGAGAAGACTTGAGTGCAGATGAGCAGCAAGTGCAAGTGGCCGCAGACAACTTTGTGAAGCGAATTGAGCCTGACGAATTGGGAAACAAATTCGAGTGCGACTATGGTGCATGTGGAAAACGAGCGAAACTCAAAGCTAATTTGATTTGCCACATTCGGTCACACACCGGTGAGAAACCTTTCAAATGTCCAGTGACTGACTGCCACAGTGCATTTGTCCAAAAGAGCCAATTGGATCAACACCTTTACACCCACTCTGGAACCCGTCCTTTTGTTTGCAGCTGGCCTAGATGCGAAGCTCGATTTGGAAGAAAAGGCAATCTCACTACACACACTCGAACCCACACTGGGGAACGGCCATTCAAATGTGAAACATGCAACGCCACATTTACTCAGAATGGTGCTTTGACCACTCATCGACGCACCCACACCGGAAACCGTCCATTTCAATGTGACCAGTGTGATGCCACATTTACTCGTCATGATAATTTGGTCACTCATCTGCGCACCCACACCGGAGCTCGTCCATTTGTGTGCACTTGGCCCGAGTGTGGTCAAGCTTTCACCCAGTCAGGTAATTTGAAGACTCACTCTCTAGTTCATTCAAATGAACGGCAATTTGTTTGTGATGTGACAGGCTGCGCCAAAGTTTACAAGCAGAAGGCTACATTGCGTCAACACCAAAAGGCCAAGCACCATTAGCCTTAGCATTCCATATTTTGTTATGACATCTCCATCTAGTTCAGTAGTTCTGCATCTGTTCCCACAAGTCACACGAATCCACATTTGTTTGTATTTGAATTGTCGTCATACAATGTAACAATTAATATCTCATATAAAATCTAATAAAACACTACTTTCAACTATCTCGAATTTGTTTCATAATATAATATACGAGGATTGTTAATTTTGGTATGAAATGTCTGTATTTCAAGTCTCGTTCTAAATTAAGTGCTCCATCTCGATCCATACAGTATTGAACAGCCCATCACCGAACCCAATCGTCATACCCAACCACAGATGGACTTTATATCTACTTTTAATGAACGAGTACAACATTTCATTTAATTGGTTAATTTCGTTATCCAAACTATTCATGTAATGAGCTCTTGTGAGTTGATTTTCTATCCAAGCATGAATATATAACATTATACTATTACTCGTTCGTAAATGTTATGAGCCACTAACGCCATCTATTATGTGTCACTTTCCCCTTTAGCTCGGCTCATTACTTTTGCAGGAGACTATTAGATAGAGAATTCACTCGAAATGACACTCCAAAAGGTTATAGCCAAAATGAAGTCTTCAAATCGCGGGAATTCACTCGAAACGACATTAGGTGGTTGTTCCCTCCCACTGCTCTTTTAATCTTCTTGTAGAATGATTTTGTAAATTGAGTAAATTGGCAGAAAAAATGTTTTATTAGATTTTACATGAGATATAAGAATTAAACATTGACAACTCGAATGTATGAATAAAAGTGGATTCGTGTGACTTGATACAAAAGTGCGACTGATTGGAGGGAGAAGTGGGGATGAGTATTTGGACGTTATGGCTAATTATGCTTGGCCTTTTGATGTTTACGCAATGCATCTTTACGCTTGTAAAGTTTGGCGCAGCCTGTCACTTCACAAACAAATGTATGCTCATTTGAGTGAACACGGCAGTGCCTCTTCAAATTACCCGAGGTGGTGAAAGCTTGACCACACTCGGGCCAAGTGCACACAAATGGACAGGATCTGGTGTGGGTGCGCAGATGAGTGATCAAATTATTATGCTGAGTAAATGTGGCATCACACTGGTCACATTCGAATGGACGGTCACCAGTGTGGGTACGAAGGTGTGCAGTGAGATTTATTTTCTGTGCAAATTGAGCTTCACATCTAGGCCAACTGCAAACAAAAGGACGTGTTCCAGAGTGGGTGTTGAGGTGCGATTTGAAGTCGCCTTTCTGGACAAATGCCCTGTCGCAACCAGCCACTGTACATTTGAAACGCTTCTCTCCGGTGTGTGATCGAATGTGACGAATGAGATTTTCTTTGAGTTTCATTCGTCTTCCACATTGCTGGTAGTCACACTCAAAACGATTTCCCAGCTCGTCAGCAGGTTCAATTCGTTTCACAAAGTTTTCTGCCAGAACTCGTTGAACTTGTTGTCCACCAGCAGCACTCGTGTCTTGTCGTTGATTCTCAATCGATTGGTCACCATCATCCTCATCATCTTGATCAATTTGTTCTCGATCAAATTCATCCGCACGCACTTCAACCAAACGTCCAACATTGTTCATCATCGGTTCGCCATTGAGCAGTTCATCTCGAAGTGGCTTATTTAGATGTTGAGTAGATGATGCTGATTGAGTTGGAGTGACGATTGAAGAAGGGACAGGGAAAGTGACAGGTTGAGATTGGCGGGTTTGGTCTGATGGAAAATGAAATGAATAAAACACTCAGATACAACAAACAAATGATGGATTACCTTCGATGGTGGTTGGATTGGTGGATGAAGTTGCCACTTGGTCATTGAGACCCTCGACATTGATGGAAACAACATTGTGGGAGTATACAGTGGGGGATGGTGATGGTGACCCAATGAGAACATTCCCAACCACACGATCCATTCGTCGTATCTTGTTAGGCCTATCCACCTCACCATCATCCTCGCCCTCTTCTTTCTTGACTCTAGTGAAACCTTGAACTTCCTGAGCATTGTTCCCACCCAATTCTGTTTCACCACTTTCGTCTAGTTCCTCCTTCATTTCTCGTTTCACTCTACATATTTCACAATCCTCACAGTCACACTCCATCACGTACTCTCCACCATCATCTTCTTCCTTCTTGACACATTTAAAGTGTTGAAATGATTGTTCGGGTGATTCATCTGAAGAAGCGAAAAACACATAAATACACTAAGTTAGGGCGGACACAACATTTGTTACCTTCGATTTTGACTTTTATCTTTCTGTCAATCTGCTCATCTTCATCAAAGTCCAACTCACACTTCACCACACAGTCCTGGTCATATGATGCATCGTAATGTTCTTCTTTCACCTCTACCTTGATTGATTGCATAATGTTGTGCTCATTTGGTGCTGATTCGGATTCGGTCTTTACTGTCATGGGAGGTTGGTCTGGGGGAAAGTAAACAAAGTTAAAGTTAATAATGTTGAGTATATTACTATAAATACCTTCGAAATATTCCTGTTTGATGCAAATGTCACTGCTCGATTGAACTGGTGGACTTGGTGATGGACCTGAGGCCTTCTTCTCATTGAGACGAGCTGGAACAGTTTGATGGGACATGGCAACAGTTTGGTGAGTGAGGTTAGGTCCAACAAATGAGCAACGAGACAAAACCGAAAGTCGACTTGAGCTGCAGTAGAAACGATCACAAACACAGCTCACAAAGCAGAAACGTCGCCTTTTTAAGCTCAGTGGCGTTTTGGGCTTTACCACCCTGAGCATTAATTTTAATCTTAGCTTTATTACGTGAAGTAACAGTGTTTATGAATTGTCGATTCTTGTGTTACAGTTCCCCTTTTGCATAATTTTCTGAATACGCCTTTTGTTTTGAGCACATGTCTAACACTTTCTTGATTTTTCTCCACGCTGACTGTTTTGATTGAGAAATTACGACTTGTTCGTCTAATCTACACCAAAATGGATCGATTTCCTGGTTATGAGTCTCTGCTGAGTCGAATCGAGCACAAGAAGGCACAGGTGAAGAGTCAACTACCCATCGAGCACTGTCACCTTGTGGATGAGTTTGCTGTCTTTGTGCTGGACCAGTTCAACAAGTGTCTTGATGATGTGCCCTCTTCTGCACAGGATGATGATCACTTCGGTACAGATGGAACAGTGACACGTGCACCGACAAGTGACATTCAAATCGACAACCAACAGATCAATCCTACGAGTGCACCATCAACAGCAGCTAACAATCACAATCGAGAAGGTATTTCCTTTTTGGCACTGTCAAGTTGATTTTTCTAATCTTTTTTTTCTTGTGGTCCAGCAACATCAGGATCAATTTCTAGCGAACAGACTGTGTCACCAGTATCACCTCCAAGCCCTGTAACTCAATTCACCATTCCCTCAATCGTCGAGGTCAAAGTTGAAGGTAAACAAACCTAGTTGTTGTGTTGTGTTCGCCATATCTTAGTGCATTTTTGTACATTTCCTTAGATGTTTCTGACGGACAATCAGTTCAACTGTGTAAACGTGTCAAGAAAGAAGAAGACGATGGTGGAGAGTACGTGTTGGACTGTGACTGTGGAGAATGTGAAATATGTAGAGTGAAACGAGAAATGAAGGAGGAACTAGACGAAAGTGGTGAGACGGAACAGATGGAGGATTGTGTGAAACAAGAGATCAAGGAGGAGTTGGAGGATGGAGAAATGATGCACATTAAGGAAGAAGAGGAGGAGGACGGTGAGGTGGAGGGCGAGAGACCCAACAAGATTCAACGAATGGATCGAGTGCTTGGCAATGTTCCAGTTGGATCACTGTCACCATCAACCAATGGCATTCCCATCAATGTCGAATATATCGATGACCAAATGTCTACTTCATCCACCTACCAAATCACCATCGAAGGTAATCCATTATTTGTTGTTTTGTCTGAATGTTTATTCATTTCATTTCCCATCAGACCACACCCAACCATCTCGACATGTCACTGTCCCTCTCTCTACCCCAATCGTCACACCATCTTCATCATCTGCTCAACATGTCAATGAGACACTTCGAGATGAATTGCACAATGCTGAACCGATGATGGACAATGTGGCACTTGTGGTTGAAAAGGGTCCGGAGGAATTTGATCGAGAACAAATTGACGAGGACAATTCAACATTGAATCTAGTGCACACTGAACAAGAAACAGAAGTGGACGACCACCAGGATGATGAAGAGGAAGATGAAGAGACGATTGAACAACGACAAGACACAAATGCTGGTGATGGCCAAGTGCCTGCAAAGAACTTTCTCAAACGAATTGAGCCTGACGAGCTTGGAAATAAATTCGAGTGCAACTACCATGGATGTGGAAAACGAACGAAAGATAGAAGTAATTTGATCAATCACATTCGTACCCACACCGGAGAGAAGCCATTCAGGTGTTCATTTGAAGGTTGCGACCGGACTTTTGTCAAAAACGACCAATTGAAGCAGCACCTCAACACCCACTCTGGATCCCGTCCCTTTCTTTGCACCTGGCCTAGATGTGATGCTCGATTTGGATGCAAAACCAATCTCACTGCACACACTCGTACCCACACTGGTGAGCGTCCATTTGAATGTGACCAATGTGATGCCGCTTTTACTAATCATGGTAATTTGGTCACTCATCTGCGCACCCACACCGGAGCTCGTCCATTTGTGTGCACTTGGCCCGAGTGCGGTCAAGCTTTCGCCCAGTCAAGTACTTTGAGGGCTCACTCTCTTGCACATTCAAATGAGCGCCAATTTGCTTGTGATGTTCGTGGCTGCACCAAAGTTTACAAGCGTAAAGATGCATTGCGTAAACACCAAAAGGACAAGCACAATTAGCCTTAGCATTCCATACTTCGTTATTCCATCTCCATCTAGTTGTAGTCCTGCATCTGTCCCCACAAGTCACATGAATCCACATTTTTGTTTGTATTTGTATTGTAATCATTCAATGTAACATTTCATTTTCTATATCTCATTTAACATCTAATAAAACACTTTTCTATTAACTGACTCGAACTTTGTTTCTTATTGCAAAAAAACAATGATTAGTGGGAGAAAACAACGACAGGATATCAAATGGAATTTTAATTGAATTGAAACTTTGAGCGATTATTTAAAAAAATCTAAAATGAATGAATCCAAGAATCAGCATTCAAAATAAAGTTTGTTCCATAGATAACTTATTTAACTACATTCATGTTCACCTGGAATTTTAAATGCGACCGTCAGCAACTTTTCCAATCGTTTTTAAATCAACTTTGTAAAAGTCACAAAGCGTGAAGAAACTACGTAACTCGAATTACTGTAATATTAGTTGCTCTTGTACATTGTTCAGTGTTCAGCCAATCAAAAGTATTAAAAGTTGTCAAGTAAAACTTGTATGTCATGTGTTTAGAACGCACGTGCTTCAATACACGATTGCTAGATATGCGCAAAAACATAAAACAAAACTCTTTTAGTGCGCAATCACAGTGCATTTGCATTTTGAGAACATGTGTAGCTGAAAAATGATATCACTCAATGACACAGTACTCATTTGCGTGATCAGACTTGCATCGTAAATTGTGCTGACTAAGCAATATACAAACATGCGATATTATTGACCTTATAGGATTAGATTGATTCTTATCTTAGGGCAAAATTTATATTCAAATATTGTCTGGGATGATTGCACTGCAATGCTGTGTGTACAAAAAGCAAACTCTTGATGGTTTTGACAATTTGACGCTAACATATCTACTTTTAATGGATTAGAACAACATTTCATTTCATGGATTAGTTTCGTTATCCCGATTATTCGTGTCATGTCTTTGCACTGTACTTGTGAATTGATTTGTTGTCTTTACCTTGCATGAAAATATAACATTTTACTAGATAGAGAATTCACTCGAAAGGACACTCCAAAAGGTTATTGGCAAATGGCAAAAATGAAAAGCCTTGCAGTAGGGCACATTGAAACAAGTGGTGCACAATCGCAGAAGTTCACTCGAAATCGTGTCGCTGTTCTTTGCCACTGCTCTTTTCGTCGTTTTATGAATTGAAACAAAAATTGAGTAAATTAAAAGTAAAGTGTTTTATTAGATTTTACATGAGATATAAGAAATTGACATTGACAACTCAAATATATGAATAATAAAAGTGATTTCGTGTGACTTGATTCAAAAGGTTCCATTGAATGGAGGGAGTAGTGGTGAGGAAATGTGGGCGCAAAGGCTAATTGTGCTTGTCCTTTTGGTGTCGAAGCAATGTATCCTTTCGTTTGTAAACTTTGGTGCAGCCACGAACATCACAAACAAATTGTCGTTCATTTGAATGTACAATAGAGTGAGTCTTCAAATTACTTGAGCGGGTGAAAGCTTGACCACAGTCAGGCCAAGTGCACACAAATGGACGAGCTCCGGTGTGGGTGCGGAGATGAGTGACCAAATGAGCATGATGAGTAAATGTGGCATCACATTGGTCACATTGATAAGGACGCTCGCCAGTGTGGGTACGAAGGTGTGCAGTGAGATTGCATTTGTTTCCAAATCGAGCTTCACATCTAGGCCAGGTACAAACAAAGGGACGGTCTCCTGAGTGGACGTTGAGGTGAGCTTTCAGATCGCCTTTCTGGACAAATGCGCGGTCGCAACCATTGACAGTACACTTGAAAAGCTTCTCTCCGGTGTGTGATCGAATGTGCTTATTCAAATTACTTCTGTCTTTCATTCGTCTTCCACATCCACGATAGTCACACTCGAATCTGTTTCCCAGCTCGTCAGCTGGTTCAATTCGCTTCACAAAGTTCTCTGCGGATACTTGAACTTGTTGCTCAGCACCAGCACTCGGAGCATCTCGTTCTTCAATCGTCTCATCACCTTCCTCCTCCTCCTCCTCCTCTTCATCATCTTGATCAGTACGCATTGGGTTCAATGTTGAGTTATCCTCGTCGACTTGTTCTCGATCAAATTCTTCTGCACCCAGATGAACCACCAGTGCCACATTGTCCATCATCGGTTCACCATTGAGTGATTCATCTCGAAGTGGCTCATTGACAAGTTGAGCAGATGATGATGATGATTGAGTTGGTGTGACGATTGAGGTTGGGAGTGGGATAGTGACAGGTTGAGATGGTTGGGTGTGGTCTGATGGAAAATGAAATGAATAAAGCACTCAGATACAACAAACAAATGTTTGATTACCTTCGATGGTCAATGAATTGGTGGATGAAGTTGCCACTTGGCCATCGAGACCCTCGACATTGATGGAAACAACATTGGGAGAGTATACAGTGGGGGATGGTGATGGTGACCCAATGGGAACATTCCCAACCACACGATCCATTCGTCGTATCTTGTTAGGCCTCTCCACCTCACCATCATCCTCGCCCTCTTCTTTCTTCACTCTAGTGAAACCTTCAACATTGTTTCTACCTAATTCCGTCTCGGATCCACTTTCGTCAATTTCCTCCTTCATTTCCATTTTCACTCTGCATGTCTCACATTCCTCACAGTCACACTCCATCACGTACTCTCCACCATCTTCTTCTTCCTTCTTGACACATTTAAAGTGTTGAACTGATTGTCCGCTTGAAACATCTGAAGAAGAGAAACACAGAAATGCACTGTAAGTTATAGTGAACATGACACAACATTTACATTTACCTTCGACTTTGACTTTTATCTTTCTGTTTATCTGCTCACCTTCATCAAAGTCCAACTCACACTTCACCACACAGTCCTGGTCATCGTAATGTTCTTCTTTCACTTCTACCTTGATTGATTGCATAATGTTGTGCTCATTTGGTGCTGATTCTGACTCGTTTTTTACTGTCACAGGCAGTTGGTCTTGGAAGAAGGTTTCTGATTCAGTCTTTATAGTTCGAGTCATGAGGAGTTGGTCTGGGGAAAAGTAAACAAAGTAAAGTTCACATGTTGAGTATATTAGGCAGATGCATAAACAGTGGCCCTCTCGGCCCGTTAAAAACGCGTGTAAAAGGTCCACTGTTTATGCCTCTACCTAATATTACTGTAAATACCTTCGAAATATTCCTGTTTGATGCCACTGCTGGTGGATTGAACATCGTGGGCAGGTGAATTTGGTGTCGGACCTGAATCCTTCTTCTCATTTAGACCAGTCAGATCAGTTTGTTGGGACATGTCAACAGTTGGGTGAGTGAGCACAGAATTGTTCAAATTAGAGAAACGGACAAAACAGACAATCAACTTGAACTTGAGCTGCAATAGAAACAAACACACACGGAACAAAGCAGTGCAATATCGAAAATAAACCATCAGTGACGTTTTGTGCATTACTCCCCATCACTACAATTTTCATCTTAGCCTTATTTACGTAAAGTAACTTTGTTTATGAATAACCAAGTAATGTGTCACAGTGCCCATTTAAATTATTTTCTGAATACGTTGATTATTGCTTTGTTATCCTTTGTGTTTTGAGCACGCTGTCTTGCTATCGCTTTCGCCACTCTACTTGTTGATTGACAATTTCGATTTGTTTCGTTACTCTACTCTACCACCAAATGGATCGTTATCCTGGTTACGAGTCGATGCTCGCTCGTGTGGAGCAGAAGAAGGTGCAGGTGAAGGGTCAACTGCCCACCTTTTACTCTCATCTTGTGGATAACATGGTTGCCTTTGTGTTGGATCAGGTGAACGAGTGTTGTAATGTTCCCATGACTGATGCTACAACTAACACGACTGAAGATCATCTTTTGGCCGATGGACCAGTGACACGTGCACTTGACACTCGAAGCGAAGTGAACGAACTAACCAATCCGGCGAGTCCACAAGTGAACCATCACATCGAAGGTATTATCTGTCCACAGTAACTGAGTAGTAATCTATTTTTCCTTATAATCTAGGAACATCAGGATCGAGTTCAAGCGGCCAGTCTGTGTCACCACCATCACCACCATCACTAACTCAACCAATGCCAACACATGTAGATTTGTGGCAATATTTAAACATCCATCTAACAATCACTCTCCCCAATGCCAACACATGTAGATTTGTGGCAATATTTAAACATCCATCTAACAATCACTCTTCCCAATGCCAACACATGTAGATTTGTGGCAATATTTAAACAACCCAATAACAATCACTCTTCCCAATGCCAACACATGTAGATTTTTGGCAATATTTAAACAACCCAATAACAATCACTCTCCCCAATGCCAACACATGTAGATTTTTGGCAATATTTAAACATCCCAATAACAATCACTCTCCCCAATGCCAACACATGTAGATTTTTGGCAATATTTAAACATCCATCTAACAATCACTCTCCCCAATGCCAACACATGTAGATTTGTGGCAATATTTAAACATCCATCTAACAATCACTCTCCCCAATGCCAACACATGTAGATTTGTGGCAATATTTAAACAACCCAATAACAATCACTCTTCCCAATGCCAACACATGTAGATTTTTGGCAATATTTAAACAACCCAATAACAATCACTCTTCCCAATGCCAACACATGTAGATTTGTGGCAATATTTAAACAACCCAATAACAATCACTCTTCCCAATGCCAACACATGTAGATTTTTGGCAATATTTAAACAACCCAATAACAATCACTCTCCCCAATGCCAACACATGTAGATTTTTGGCAATATTTAAACATCCATCTAACAATCACTCTCCCCAATGCCAACACATGTAGATTTTTGGCAATATTTAAACAACCCAATAACAATCACTCTTCCCCAATGCCAACACATGTAGATTTTTGGCAATATTTAAACAACCCAATAACAATCACTCTCCCCCAATGCCAACACATGTAGATTTGTGACAATATTTAAACAACCCAATAACAATCACTCTTCCCAATGCCAACACATGTAGATTTGTGGCAATATTTAAACAACCCAATAACAATCACTCTTCCCAATGCCAACACATGTAGATTTGTGGCAATATTTAAACAACCATCTAACAATCACTCTCCCCAATGCCAACACATGTAGATTTGTGGCAATATTTAAACAACCATCTAACAATCACTCTCCCCAATGCCAACACATGTAGATTTGTGGCAATATTTAAACATCCATCTAACAATCACTCTCCCCAATGCCAACACATGTAGATTTGTGGCAATATTTAAACAACCCAATAACAATCACTCTTCCCAATGCCAACACATGTAGATTTGTGGCAATATTTAAACAACCCAATAACAATCACTCTTCCCAATGCCAACACATGTAGATTTGTGGCAATATTTAAACAACCCAATAACAATCACTCTTCCCAATGCCAACACATGTAGATTTGTGGCAATATTTAAACAACCATCTAACAATCACTCTCCCCAATGCCAACACATGTAGATTTGTGGCAATATTTAAACAACCCAATAACAATCACTCTCCCCAATGCCAACACATGTAGATTTGTGGCAATATTTAAACATCCATCTAACAATCACTCTCCCCAATGCCAACACATGTAGATTTGTGGCAATATTTAAACATCCATCTAACAATCACTCTCCCCAATGCCAACACATGTAGATTTGTGGCAATATTTAAACATCCATCTAACAATCACTCTCCCCAATGCCAACACATGTAGATTTGTGGCAATATTTAAACAACCCAATAACAATCACTCTTCCCAATGCCAACACATGTAGATTTGTGGCAATATTTAAACAACCCAATAACAATCACTCTCCCCAATGCCAACACATGTAGATTTGTGGCAATATTTAAACAACCCAATAACAATCACTCTTCCCAATGCCAACACATGTAGATTTGTGACAATATTTAAACAACCCAATAACAATCACTCTCCCCAATGCCAACACATGTAGATTTGTGGCAATATTTAAACAACCATCTAACAATCACTCTCCCCAATGCCAACACATGTAGATTTGTGGCAATATTTAAACAACCCAATAACAATCACTCTCCCCAATGCCAACACATGTAGATTTGTGGCAATATTTAAACAACCCAATAACAATCACTCTCCCCAATGCCAACACATGTAGATTTGTGGCAATATTTAAACAACCCAATAACAATCACTCTCCCCAATGCCAACACATGTAGATTTGTGGCAATATTTAAACATCCATCTAACAATCACTCTCCCCAATGCCAACACATGTAGATTTGTGGCAATATTTAAACAACCATCTAACAATCACTCTCCCCAATGCCAACACATGTAGATTTGTGGCAATATTTAAACAACCCAATAACAATCACTCTTCCCAATGCCAACACATGTAGATTTGTGGCAATATTTAAACAACCCAATAACAATCACTCTCCCCAATGCCAACACATGTAGATTTGTGGAAATATTTAAACAACCATCTAACAATCACTCTCCCCAATGCCAACACATGTAGATTTGTGGCAATATTTAAACAACCCAATAACAATCACTCTCCCCAATGCCAACACATGTAGATTTGTGGCAATATTTAAACAACCCAATAACAATCACTCTCCCCCAATGCCAACACATGTAGATTTGTGGCAATATTTAAACATCCATCTAACAATCACTCTCCCCAATGCCAACACATGTAGATTTGTGGCAATATTTAAACAACCCAATAACAATCACTCTCCCCAATGCCAACACATGTAGATTTGTGACAATATTTAAACAACCCAATAACAATCACTCTCCCCAATGCCAACACATGTAGATTTGTGGCAATATTTAAACAACCCAATAACAATCACTCTTCCCAATGCCAACACATGTAGATTTGTGGCAATATTTAAACAACCCAATAACAATCACTCTCCCCAATGCCAACACATGTAGATTTGTGGCAATATTTAAACAACCCAATAACAATCACTCTCCCCAATGCAAACACATGTAGATTTGTGGCAATATTTAAACATCCATCTAACAATCACTCTCCCCAATGCCAACACATGTAGATTTGTGGCAATATTTAAACAACCATCTAACAATCACTCTCCCCAATGCCAACACATGTAGATTTGTGGCAATATTTAAACATCCATCTAACAATCACTCTCCCCAATGCCAACACATGTAGATTTGTGGCAATATTTAAACAACCCAATAACAATCACTCTCCCCAATGCCAACACATGTAGATTTGTGGCAATATTTAAACAACCCAATAACAATCACTCTCCCCAATGCCAACACATGTAGATTTGTGGCAATATTTAAACAACCCAATAACAATCACTCTCCCCAATGCCAACACATGTAGATTTGTGGCAATATTTAAACAACCATCTAACAATCACTCTCCCCAATGCCAACACATGTAGATTTGTGGCAATATTTAAACAACCCAATAACAATCACTCTCCCCAATGCCAACACATGTAGATTTGTGGCAATATTTAAACATCCATCTAACAATCACTCTCCCCAATGCCAACACATGTAGATTTGTGGCAATATTTAAACAACCATCTAACAATCACTCTCCCCAATGCCAACACATGTAGATTTGTGGCAATATTTAAACAACCCAATAACAATCACTCTCCCCAATGCCAACACATGTAGATTTGTGGCAATATTTAAACAACCCTATAACAATCACTCTCCCCAATGCCAACACATGTAGATTTGTGGCAATATTTAAACAACCCAATAACAATCACTCTTCCCAATGCCAACACATGTAGATTTGTGGCAATATTTAAACAACCCAATAACAATCACTCTTCCCAATGCCAACACATGTAGATTTTTGGCAATATTTAAACAACCCAATAACAATCACTCTCCCCAATGCCAACACATGTAGATTTGTGGCAATATTTAAACAACCATCTAACAATCACTCTCCCCAATGCCAACACATGTAGATTTGTGGCAATATTTAAACATCCATCTAACAATCACTCTCCCCAATGCCAACACATGTAGATTTGTGGCAATATTTAAACAACCCAATAACAATCACTCTCCCCAATGCCAACACATGTAGATTTGTGGCAATATTTAAACAACCCAATAACAATCACTCTTCCCAATGCCAACACATGTAGATTTGTGGCAATATTTAAACAACCCAATAACAATCACTCTCCCCAATGCCAACACATGTAGATTTGTGGCAATATTTAAACAACCCAATAACAATCACTCTCCCCAATGCCAACACATGTAGATTTGTGGCAATATTTAAACAACCCAATAACAATCACTCTCCCCCAATGCCAACACATGTAGATTTGTGGCAATATTTAAACAACCCAATAACAATCACTCTCCCCAATGCCAACACATGTAGATTTGTGGCAATATTTAAACAACCCAATAACAATCACTCTCCCCAATGCCAACACATGTAGATTTTTGGCAATATTTAAACAACCCAATAACAATCACTGTCCCCAATGCCAACACATGTAGATTTTTGGCAATATTTAAACATCCATCTAACAATCACTCTTCCCAATGCCAACACATGTAGATTTGTGGCAATATTTAAACATCCATCTAACAATCACTCTCCCCAATGCCAACACATGTAGATTTGTGGCAATATTTAAACATCCATCTAACAATCACTCTCCCCAATGCCAACACATGTAGATTTGTGGCAATATTTAAACATCCATCTAACAATCACTCTCCCCAATGCCAACACATGTAGATTTTTGGCAATATTTAAACATCCATCTAACAATCACTCTCCCCAATGCCAACACATGTAGATTTGTGGCAATATTTAAACAACCCAATAACAATCACTCTTCCCAATGCCAACACATGTAGATTTTTGGCAATATTTAAACAACCCAATAACAATCACTCTCCCCAATGCCAACACATGTAGATTTTTGGCAATATTTAAACATCCATCTAACAATCACTCTCCCCAATGCCAACACATGTATATTTGTGGCAATATTTAAACAACCCAATAACAATCACTCTCCCCCAATGCCAACACATGTAGATTTGTGGCAATATTTAAACAACCCAATAACAATCACTCTCCCCAATGCCAACACATGTAGATTTGTGGCAATATTTAAACAACCCAATAACAATCACTCTCCCCAATGCCAACACATGTAGATTTGTGGCAATATTTAAACAACCCAATAACAATCACTCTCCCCCAATGCCAACACATGTAGATTTGTGGCAATATTTAAACAACCCAATAACAATCACTCTTCCCAATGCCAACACATGTAGATTTTTGGCAATATTTAAACATCCATCTAACAATCACTCTCCCCAATGCCAACACATGTAGATTTTTGGCAATATTTAAACATCCATCTAACAATCACTCTCCCCAATGCCAACACATGTAGATTTTTGGCAATATTTAAACAACCCAATAACAATCACCCTCCCCAATGCCAACACATGTAGATTTTTGGCAATATTTAAACAACCCAATAACAATCACTCTCCCCAATGCCAACACATGTAGATTTTTGGCAATATTTAAACATCCATCTAACAATCACTCTCCCCAATGCCAACACATGTAGATTTTTGGCAATATTTAAACAACCCAATAACAATCACTCTTCCCAATGCCAACACATGTAGATTTTTGGCAATATTTAAACAACCCAATAACAATCACTCTCCCCAATGCCAACACATGTAGATTTGTGGCAATATTTAAACAACCCAATAACAATCACTCTTTCCCAATGCCAACACATGTAGATTTGTGGCAATATTTAAACAACCCAATAACAATCACTCTTCCCAATGCCAACACATGTAGATTTTTGGCAATATTTAAACAACCCAATAACAATCACTGTCCCCAATGCCAACACATGTAGATTTTTGGCAATATTTAAACATCCATCTAACAATCACTCTCCCCAATGCCAACACATGTAGATTTTTGGCAATATTTAAACATCCATCTAACAATCACTCTCCCCAATGCCAACACATGTAGATTTTTGGCAATATTTAAACATCCATCTAACAATCACTCTCCCCCAATGCCAACACATGTAGATTTTTGGCAATATTTAAACATCCATCTAACAATCACTCTCCCCAATGCCAACACATGTAGATTTTTGGCAATATTTAAACAACCCAATAACAATCACTCTTCCCAATGCCAACACATGTAGATTTGTGGCAATATTTAAACATCCATCTAACAATCACTCTCCCCAATGCCAACACATGTAGATTTGTGGCAATATTTAAACAACCCAATAACAATCACTCTCCCCAATGCCAACACATGTAGATTTGAGGCAATATTTAAACAACCCAATAACAATCACTCTCCCCAATGCCAACACATGTAGATTTTTGGCAATATTTAAACAACCCAATAACAATCACTCTCCCCAATGCCAACACATGTAGATTTTTGGCAATATTTAAACATCCATCTAACAATCACTCTCCCCAATGCCAACACATGTAGATTTGTGGCAATATTTAAACATCCATCTAACAATCACTCTCCCCAATGCAAAACACATGTAGATTTTTGGCAATATTTAAACAACCCAATAACAATCACTCTTCCCAATGCCAACACATGTAGATTTGTGGCAATATTTAAACATCCATCTAACAATCACTCTCCCCAATGCCAACACATGTAGATTTTTGGCAATATTTAAACAACCCAATAACAATCACTCTTCCCAATGCCAACACATGTAGATTTGTGGCAATATTTAAACAACCCAATAACAATCACTCTCCCCAATGCCAACACATGTAGATTTGTGGCAATATTTAAACAACCCAATAACAATCACTCTCCCCAATGCCAACACATGTAGATTTGTGGCAATATTTAAACAACCCAATAACAATCACTCTCCCCAATGCCAACACATGTAGATTTGTGGCAATATTTAAACAACCCAATAACAATCACTCTCCCCAATGCCAACACATGTAGATTTGTGGCAATATTTAAACAACCCAATAACAATCACTCTCCCCAATGCCAACACATGTAGATTTTTGGCAATATTTAAACATCCATCTAACAATCACTCTCCCCAATGCCAACACATGTAGATTTGTGGCAATATTTAAACATCCATCTAACAATCACTCTCCCCAATGCCAACACATGTAGATTTGTGGCAATATTTAAACAACCCAATAACAATCACTCTTCCCAATGCCAACACATGTAGATTTTTGGCAATATTTAAACAACCCAATAACAATCACTCTCCCCAATGCCAACACATGTAGATTTTTGGCAATATTTAAACATCCATCTAACAATCACTCTCCCCAATGCCAACACATGTATATTTGTGGCAATATTTAAACAACCCAATAACAATCACTCTCCCCAATGCCAACACATGTAGATTTGTGGCAATATTTAAACAACCCAATAACAATCACTCTCCCCCAATGCCAACACATGTAGATTTGTGGCAATATTTAAACAACCCAATAACAATCACTCTCCCCAATGCCAACACATGTAGATTTGTGGCAATATTTAAACAACCCAATAACAATCACTCTCCCCAATGCCAACACATGTAGATTTGTGGCAATATTTAAACAACCCAATAACAATCACTCTCCCCAATGCCAACACATGTAGATTTTTGGCAATATTTAAACATCCATCTAACAATCACTCTCCCCAATGCAAAACACATGTAGATTTTTGGCAATATTTAAACATCCATCTAACAATCACTCTCCCCAATGCCAACACATGTAGATTTTTGGCAATATTTAAACAACCCAATAACAATCACTCTTCCCAATGCCAACACATGTAGATTTTTGGCAATATTTAAACAACCCAATAACAATCACTCTCCCCAATGCCAACACATGTAGATTTTTGGCAATATTTAAACATCCATCTAACAATCACTCTCCCCAATGCCAACACATGTAGATTTTTGGCAATATTTAAACAACCCAATAACAATCACTCTCCCCAATGCCAACACATGTAGATTTGTGGCAATATTTAAACAACCCAATAACAATCACTCTCCCCCAATGCCAACACATGTAGATTTGTGGCAATATTTAAACAACCCAATAACAATCACTCTCCCCAATGCAAAACACATGTAGATTTTTGGCAATATTTAAACAACCCAATAACAATCACTCTTCCCAATGCCAACACATGTAGATTTTTGGCAATATTTAAACAACCCAATAACAATCACTCTTCCCAATGCCAACACATGTAGATTTGTGGCAATATTTAAACATCCATCTAACAATCACTCTCCCCAATGCCAACACATGTAGATTTTTGGCAATATTTAAACAACCCAATAACAATCACTCTTCCCAATGCCAACACATGTAGATTTTTGGCAATATTTAAACAACCCAATAACAATCACTCTTCCCAATGCCAACACATGTAGATTTGTGGCAATATTTAAACAACCCAATAACAATCACTCTCCCCAATGCCAACACATGTAGATTTGTGGCAATATTTAAACAACCCAATAACAATCACTCTCCCCAATGCCAACACATGTAGATTTGTGGCAATATTTAAACAACCCAATAACAATCACTCTTCCCAATGCCAACACATGTAGATTTTTGGCAATATTTAAACAACCCAATAACAATCACTCTTCCCAATGCCAACACATGTAGATTTTTGGCAATATTTAAACATCCATCTAACAATCACTCTTCCCAATGCCAACACATGTAGATTTTTGGCAATATTTAAACAACCCAATAACAATCACTCTCCCCCAATGCCAACACATGTAGATTTGTGGCAATATTTAAACAACCCAATAACAATCACTCTCCCCAATGCCAACACATGTAGATTTTTGGCAATATTTAAACAACCCAATAACAATCACTCTCCCCAATGCCAACACATGTAGATTTTTGGCAATATTTAAACATCCATCTAACAATCACTCTTCCCAATGCCAACACATGTAGATTTGTGGCAATATTTAAACAACCCAATAACAATCACTCTCCCCAATGCCAACACATGTAGATTTGTGGCAATATTTAAACAACCCAATAACAATCACTCTCCCCAATGCCAACACATGTAGATTTGTGGCAATATTTAAACAACCCAATAACAATCACTCTCCCCAATGCCAACACATGTAGATTTGTGGCAATATTTAAACAACCCAATAACAATCACTCTCCCCAATGCCAACACATGTAGATTTGTGGCAATATTTAAACATCCATCTAACAATCACTCTCCCCAATGCAAACACATGTAGATTTTTGGCAATATTTAAACAACCCAATAACAATCACTCTCCCCAATGCCAACACATGTAGATTTGTGGCAATATTTAAACAACCCAATAACAATCACTCTCCCCAATGCCAACACATGTAGATTTGTGGCAATATTTAAACATCCATCTAACAATCACTCTTCCCAATGCCAACACATGTAGATTTGTGGCAATATTTAAACATCCATCTAACAATCACTCTCCCCAATGCCAACACATGTAGATTTGTGGCAATATTTAAACAACCCAATAACAATCACTCTTCCCAATGCCAACACATGTAGATTTGTGGCAATATTTAAACAACCCAATAACAATCACTCTCCCCAATGCCAACACATGTAGATTTGTGGCAATATTTAAACAACCCAATAACAATCACTCTCCCCAATGCCAACACATGTAGATTTGTGGCAATATTTAAACAACCCAATAACAATCACTCTCCCCAATGCCAACACATGTAGATTTGTGGCAATATTTAAACAACCCAATAACAATCACTCTCCCCAATGCCAACACATGTAGATTTGTGGCAATATTTAAACATCCATCTAACAACCACTCTCCCCAATGCCAACACATGTAGATTTGTGGCAATATTTAAACAACCATCTAACAATCACTCTCCCCAATGCCAACACATGTAGATTTGTGGCAATATTTAAACAACCCAATAACAATCACTCTCCCCAATGCCAACACATGTAGATTTGTGGCAATATTTAAACAACCCAATAACAATCACTCTCCCCAATGCCAACACATGTAGATTTGTGGCAATATTTAAACAACCCAATAACAATCACTCTCCCCCAATGCCAACACATGTAGATTTGTGGCAATATTTAAACAACCCAATAACAATCACTCTCCCCAATGCCAACACATGTAGATTTGTGGCAATATTTAAACATCCATCTAACAATCACTCTCCCCCAATGCCAACACATGTAGATTTGTGGCAATATTTAAACAACCCAATAACAATCACTCTCCCCCAATGCCAACACATGTAGATTTGTGGCAATATTTAAACAACCCAATAACAATCACTCTCCCCAATGCCAACACATGTAGATTTGTGGCAATATTTAAACAACCCAATAACAATCACTCTCCCCAATGCCAACACATGTAGATTTGTGGCAATATTTAAACATCCATCTAACAATCACTCTCCCCAATGCCAACACATGTAGATTTGTGGCAATATTTAAACATCCATCTAACAATCACTCTCCCCAATGCCAACACATGTAGATTTGTGGCAATATTTAAACAACCCAATAACAATCACTCTTCCCAATGCCAACACATGTAGATTTGTGACAATATTTAAACAACCCAATAACAATCACTCTCCCCAATGCCAACACATGTAGATTTGTGGCAATATTTAAACAACCCAATAACAATCACTCTTCCCAATGCCAACACATGTAGATTTGTGGCAATATTTAAACAACCCAATAACAATCACTCTTCCCAATGCCAACACATGTAGATTTGTGGCAATATTTAAACATCCATCTAACAATCACTCTCCCCCAATGCCAACACATGTAGATTTGTGGCAATATTTAAACAACCCAATAACAATCACTCTTCCCAATGCCAACACATGTAGATTTGTGGCAATATTTAAACAACCCAATAACAATCACTCTCCCCAATGCCAACACATGTAGATTTGTGGCAATATTTAAACAACCCAATAACAATCACTCTCCCCAATGCCAACACATGTAGATTTGTGGCAATATTTAAACATCCCACTAACAATCACTCTCCCCAATGCCAACACATGTAGATTTGTGGCAATATTTAAACATCCATCTAACAATCACTCTCCCCAATGCCAACACATGTAGATTTGTGGCAATATTTAAACAACCCAATAACAATCACTCTCCCCAATGCCAACACATGTAGATTTGTGGCAATATTTAAACAACCATCTAACAATCACTCTCCCCCAATGCCAACACATGTAGATTTGTGGCAATATTTAAACAACCCAATAACAATCACTCTCCCCAATGCCAACACATGTAGATTTGTGGCAATATTTAAACATCCATCTAACAATCACTCTCCCCAATGCCAACACATGTAGATTTGTGGCAATATTTAAACATCCATCTAACAATCACTCTCCCCAATGCCAACACATGTAGATTTGTGGCAATATTTAAACATCCATCTAACAATCACTCTCCCCAATGCCAACACATGTAGATTTTTGGCAATATTTAAACAACCCAATAACAATCACTCTCCCCAATGCCAACACATGTAGATTTTTGGCAATATTTAAACAACCCAATAACAATCACTCTCCCCAATGCCAACACATGTAGATTTGTGGCAATATTTAAACATCCAACTAACAATCACTCTTCCCAATGCCAACACATGTAGATTTGTGGCAATATTTAAACAACCCAATAACAATCACTCTCCCCAATGCCAACACATGTAGATTTGTGGCAATATTTAAACAACCCAATAACAATCACTCTCCCCAATGTCAACACATGTAGATTTGTGGCAATATTTAAACAACCCAATAACAATCACTCTCCCCAATGCCAACACATGTAGATTTGTGGCAATATATATATATATATACATTGTCCATCCTCGGTTCACCATTGAGTGATTCATCTCGAAGTGTCTCATTGACAAGTTGAGCAGATGATGATGATGATTGAGTTGGTGTGACGATTAGGGTTGGGAGTGGGATAGTGACAGGTTGAGATGGTTGGGTGTGGTCTGATGGGAAATGAAATGAATAAAACATAAAGATACAACAACAAATGATTGATTACCTTAGATTAGCTCGTCACTTGGACTGCTCGGCCATTATGACTTGTGGACTTGAGCCACTTGAGCAAGGAGATTTTGCAAATCGATGACTAAGATATTGAATTAACTTGTTGGCATTTGAGGAATTATGTTTTGAGGAGTAGACTAAACTGTTGTTGGGATTTGGCAAATTGTGTGTTGAAGAATTGATTGAACACGTTGGCCAAAACAAACTATCAGTTTAATTTCTAATAGTTTAATTTCCCCATAAACATTTTCCGATTTGTATTATTATTGACAAATTTAAAAAGTTGGACTAATCGATTAGTTTGGTAGTGATTGTCAATGCCCATGACCGCCCCTCTTTGTATGACTGTTGTGTCACATTTCTCGTTGACTGTGATTTGATTTTGTCAACTCATATCGATGATACAGATGATGTTGATTGAGCTGGGGTGACGATTGGAGTTGGGAGAGGGAAAGTGACAGGTTGAGATGGTTGGGTGTGGTCTGATGGGAAATGAAATGAATAAAACACTTAGATACAACAAACAAATGATTGATTACCTTCGATGATGGTTGGATTGGTGGATGAAGTTGCCACTTGGTCATCGAGACATTCGACATTGATGGGAATAACATTATGGGATGCTGACCATACTGAAACATTCCCAACCACACGATCCATTCGTCGTATCTTGTACGGCCTCTCCACCTCACCATCATCCTCGTCCTCTTCTTTCTTGACTCTAGTGCAACCTTCAACAGTCTGAACATTGTTTCTACTACATTCTGTCTCGAATCCACTTTCATCCATTTCATCTTTCATTTCTCGTTTCACTCTGCATATTTCACATTCCTCACAGTCACATTCCATCACGTATTCTCCACCATCGTCTTCTTCTTTTTTGACAAATTCACCGAGTTGAACTGATTGTCCGCTTGAATCATCTGAGGAAGAGACACACAGAAATGCACTGTAAGTTATAGTGAACATGACACAACATTTACATTTACCTTCGACTTTTATCTTTCTGTTAATCTGCTCACCTTCATCAAAGTCCAACTCACACTTCACCACACAGTCCTGGTCATCGTAATGTTCTTCTTTCACCTCCACCTTGATTGATTGCATAATGTTGTGCTCATTTGGTGGTGATTCGGATTCGGTCTTTATAGTTCGAGTCATGAGGAGTTGGTCTGGGGAAAGTAAACAAAGTTAAAGTTCACATGTTGAGTATATTACTGTAAATACCTTCGAAATATTCCTGTTTGATGCAAATGCCACTGCTCGATTGAACTGGTGCACTTGGTGCTGCACCTGGAGCCTTCTTCTCATTGAGACGAGCTGGAACAGATTGATGGGACATGGCAACAGTTGGGGGAGTGAGCACAGATCGGGAGAAATGAGAGGAACGGGACAAAACAGAAAGTCGACTTGAGCTGCAGTAGAAACGATCACAAACACAGCTCACAAAGCAGAAAGCAGAGTGCTTCTTCAAATGACTTGAGGAGTAGAAAACTTGACCACACTCGGGGGCAATATAAAACAAATTCGAAATAATAGAAGTGTGGTTTATTAGATTTTAAATGAGAAATAAGAAATGAAATGTTACATTAAATGATTAATCAATACAAATACAAACAAAAATGTGTATTCATGTGACTTGTGGGCACAGATACAGAACTACAACTAGATGGAGATGGAATAACAAAATATGGAATGCTAAGGCTAATTGTGCTTGGCCTTTTGGTGTCGACGCAATGCACTCATACGCTTGTAAACTTTGGTACAGCCACGAACATCACAAACAAATTGGCGCTCATTTGAATGAACTAGAGAGTGATTCTTCAAATTACTTGACTGGGCGAAAGCTTGACCGCACTCGGGCCAAGTGCACACGAAAGGACGAGCTCCGGTGTAGATGCGCAGATGAGCGACCAAATCACTATGACGAGTAAATGCGGCATCACATTGGCCACATTGGAACGGACGCTCACCAGTGTGGGTACGAAGGTGTGCAGAGAGATGGATTTTCTGTGCAAATCGAGCTTCACAACTAGGCCAACTGCAAACAAATGGACGAGTTCCAGAGTGGGTGTTGAGGTGCTGTTTCAATTGGCAATTTTGGACAAATGCCCGGTCGCAGCCTTAAACTGAACATTTGAATGGCTTCTCTCCCGTGTGGGTTCGAATGTGAGCAATCAAATACTGTTTTTTCTTCATTCGCTTTCCACAAGCCTGGTAGTCACACTCGAATCGGTTTCCGAACTCGTCAAGCTCAATCCGTTTGACAAAGTTCTCTGCGGGGACTGGCTGCTCATCACCTGCACTCGGTTCTTCACGATTTTCAATCGTCTCGTCACCATCCTGTTCATCATCTACTTCGAAATCTTGTTCAATATTGTGCACTCGATTCAGTGTTGAATTGTCCTCGTCAACTTGTTCTCGATCAAATTCTTCAGGCACATCAAACACATTGTCCATCCTCGGTACACCATTGAGCAGTTCAGCTCGAAGTGGCTCATTGACAGCAGGTGATGATGATGGTTGAGTGGGTGTGACGATTGGGGTTGGGAGAGGGACAGTGACAGGTTGAGATGGTTGGCTGTGGTCTGATGGGAAATGAAATGAATAAAACACTCAGATACAACAATAAATGATTGATTACCTTCGATGGTGGTTGGAGTTATGGATGAAGTAGACATTTGATAATCGGGATATTCGACATTGGTAGAAATCCCATTGGGGGATGGCGATCCAACTGGAACATTCCCAAACACTCGATCCAAACGTTGAATCTTCCTTGGTTTCTCGCCCTCACCCTCACCGTACTCCTCTTCTTGGTTGATTTGGGTGAAACTTTGACCAGTCTCGCCACTGTTCCCACCCAATTCTGTCTCGAATCCACTTTCATCAAGTTCCTCCTTCATTTCTTGTTTCACTCTACATACTTCACAATCCTCACAGTCACACTCCATCACGTACTCTCCACCATTTTCTTCCTCTTTCTTGACACATTCACAGAGTTGAACTGATTGTTCGTTTGACGCACCTGAGGAATATAAACACAGAAATGCATTAATTTAATGTGAACATACTCTTGGAAATCGGTAGTCAGAGAGCAGTAGGATAGTCCAATTTGCTAATAAAGAGTTAAGCAAGTTTATTCTAGGCTATTATATGAGGACTATTTACAATATATACAAGGGTTAATAAAAGGATAAATATAATAACAAACAGGTAACTAAACAAGATAGAAACACAAGGATGGTGACAGTAACCAGAGATGGTAAATCTAGACAAAGAAAGAAGAGAGTTAAACACTTGCAGGTAGTGAAACAAAAATATGGCTTACGAGAGTAAGACCATATGCCCTCAAACTGTCTAGCGAGACTGCACACAGTTAGGCATTTGGTCAATGTCTTTTATACTTTTTCTTACGATGCTTTGACCACTTAGTGACGCATCGTCTGGTGATGGTGTTCGAGTCATCGTCACCAGTAAAGTTCGACAGTTCGAAGTTTGACGCACCTGAGGAATACAAACACAGAAATGCATTAATTTAATGTGAACATACAACAACAACAACATTTGCTTACCTTCGATTTCGACTTTGATGTTAGCCTGAATAGAAGTGGAGTTAGTTACAGGTGGTTGTGGTGGTGGTACTGATGAGGATGATGTTCCAAAAGTAGTGGAACGAGAACATTCGCTAGTAGAGTGATGTAAACCAATCTTCACGTCTCGTTCAGTGTCCATCTGTTCGCCACCTTCATCAAAGTCCAACTCTCGCTTCACTACACATTCGGGACAAGCACAGTCCTTGTCATCTTCATCATGCTCTTCTTCTTTCACCTCCACCTTGATTGATTGCATAATGTTGTGCTCATTTGGTGGTGATTCGGATTCGGTCTTTACAGTCAGAGGGAGTTGGTCTGGGGGAAAGTCAAACAAAGTAAAGTTCACATGTTGAGTATATTACTGTAAATACCTTCGAAATATTCCTGTTTGATGCAAATGCCACTGCTGATGGATTGAACTGGTGCACTTGGTGCTGCACCTGGAGCCTTCTCCTCATTGAGACGAGCTGGAACAGATTGATGGGACATGGAAACAGTTGGGGGAGTGATCACAGATTGGGAGAAATGAGAGGAACGGGACAAAAATACAAAAAAATAACAACACAATTAGCTGCAGTAGAAATGAACACACGAGGATGGCAAAATAGAAATAACATTAAACCATCAGTGGCGTTATGGGCATTACTCTCCATGGCTTCAATTCTCTTCATAGCTTTTAGTTTGTGAAGTTACTTTGTTTATGAATAACCGAACTGTGTGGTACAGAGCCTGTTTTGGGTTTTTCTGAATACGTTGTTTATTGCTTTGTTGTCCTTTGTGTTTTGAGCACGCTGTCTTTCTCTAGCTTTTACCACACTTTTTGTTGATTGACAATTTCGATTTGTCCAGTTACTCTACTCTACCACCAAATGGATCGTTATCCTGGTTACGAGTCGATGCTCGCTCGTGTGGAGCAGAAGAAGGTGCAGGTGAAGGGTCAACTGCCCACCTTTTACTCTCATCTTGTGGATAACATGGTTGCCTTTGTGTTGGATCAGGTGAACGAGTGTTGTAATGTTGCCACCGTTGATGCTACAACCGATACAGCTGAAGATTATCGTTTGGCCGATGGACCAGTGGCACGTGCACTTGACACTCGAAGCGACATGAACGAACAAACCAATCTGGTGAATCCACAGGTGTACCATCACTTCGAATGTAATTTCTTTTCACCGTAACACAGTAGTAATCTATTTTCCTTTTAATCCAGGATCTATTTCAAACGAACCGACTGTGTCACCACCACCATCAGTAACTCAATCCACCATTCCCGCAAACATCGAGGTCAAAGTTGAAGGTAAACAAACCTAGTTGTTGTTGTGTTGTGTTCGCCATAACTTAGTTCATTTCTGTGCATTTTCCTTAGATGTTTCAGATGGACAATCAGTTCAACTCGGTGAATTTGTCAAAAAAGAAGAAGACGATGGTGGAGAATACGTGATGGAGTGTGACTGTGGAGAATGTGAAATATGTAGAGTGAAACGAGAAATGAAGGAGGAACTAGACGAAAGTGGTGAGACGGAACAGATGGAGGATTGTGTGAAACAAGAGATCAAGGAGGAGTTGGAGGATGGAGAAATGATGCACATTAAGGAAGAAGAGGAGGAGGACGGTGAGGTGGAGGGCCAGAGACCCAACAAGATTCAACGAATGGATCGAGTGGTTCGGAATGTTCCAGTTGGATCACTGTCACCATCAACCAATGGCATTCCCATCAATGTCGAATATATCGATGACCAAGTGGCTACTTCATCCACCCACCAAATCGAAGGTAATCAGTTTTGTTTTATTTTACTTTGAGTTTTATTCATTTCATTTCCCATCAGACCACACCCAAACATATCAACATATCACTCTCCCTACCCCAATCGTCACACCACCATCATCATCTACTCAACATGTCAATGAGACATTTCAAGATGAACTGCTCAATGGCGAGCCGAGGATGGACAATGTGGTACTTGTGGTTGAAGTGCGTGCCGAGGAATTTGACCGAGAACAAATTGAACATGACAACAACTCAACATTGAATTCGGTGCACATTGACCAAGATGACGATGAAACAGAAGTGGACGACAACCAGAATGATGAAGAGCAGTATGGTGACGAAACGGTTCAAAATCGTGAAGATCCGAGTGCTGGTGATGAGCAACCATTGCCCGCAGAGAACTTTGTCAAACGAATTGAACCAGCTGACGAGCTTGGAAACAAATTCGAGTGCAACTACCAGACGTGTGGAAAACGAATGAAGACAAAACCACACTTGATAAGTCACATTCGAACCCACACCGGAGAGAAGCCTTTCAAGTGCTCTGTGAATGGTTGCGACAAGGCATTTATCCAAAATAGCCAACTGAAAGCACACCTCAACACCCACTCTGGAACCCGTCCATTTGTTTGCAGTTGGCCTAGTTGTGAAGCTCGATTTGGAAGCAAAACCAATCTCACTGCACACTTTCGTACCCACACTGGTGAACGTCCATTCGAATGTGACCAGTGTGATAACGCTTTTACTCTTCATGCTCATTTGGTCACTCATCTGCGCACCCACACCGGAGCTCGTCCATTTGTGTGCACTTGGCCTGAGTGTGGTCAAGCTTTCGCCACCTCAAGTAATCTGAAGAAGCACTCTACAGTCCATTCAAATGAACGTCTGTTTGTTTGTAATGTGCCTGGCTGTACCAAAGTTTACAAGCAAAAGTTGGATTTGCGTCGACACCAAGAAGCCAAGCACATTTAGTCTTAGCCTCCACATTTCCCCACCAGTTCTCCGTCCATTCAATCGCACTGTTGAATCTGTCCTCAAGTCACATGAATCCACTTTTATTCACACAAAATGTATGCTACATTTGAGTTGTCAATGTTAATTTCTTTTATCTCATGTAACATTTAATAAAGTACTTTTCTGTCAACTGACTCGAATTCACTTTTTTCAAAGATTTTTTTCAAACATACTTTCTTACAATTGATGAAATGTTTAAAGTACAACACAATACTTCAGTGTACACTGTGCACTGCACAGTGTGCAGTGTATGTTGGAAGACATGACACAAATAATCGGGAAAATTAAATTTACCCATGAAATGTTGTACTCGTTCAATCAGTGGTTTGTTTTGACGAATGAGTTTGGTGATGAATTGTTCAATGCAGTTGGGGTCGAGTTAGATCACTCTGTAGAGTACCAGACTTGAGATTTATAATACAAACATTCCCAACAAATATAGACATTTAAATGGAGACGGATTTTATTAAAATAGAAATTGGAGATAGTTGACTGAAAAGAGTTTTATTAGATTTTATATGAGACATTAGAAATGAAATGTTACATTGAAAGGGGACTTTACTCAAATATAATTTACATCTCATGTAACATTTAATAAAGCACTTTTCTGTCAACTGACTCGAATGTTGTTTCATATCGCAAAATAACGATGATCAGTGGGAGATGAAAACAACGACAGGATGTCAAATGGAATTTAAGCTGAATTGAAACTTTGAGCGATTATTAGTAAATTCTAAAAAATGAATGAATCAAGAATCAGCATTCAAAATAGTTTGCTCCATAGATAACTACATTCATGTTCACGAGGAATTTTAAATGCGACCGTCAGCAACTTTTCCAATCGTTTTTAGATTAACTTTGTAAGAACCACAAAGCGTGAAGAAACTATGTAACTCGAATTACTGTAATATTAGCTGCTCATGTACAGTGTACATTGTACAGTGTTCAGCCCATCAAAAGCATTAAAAAAGTTGTCAAGTAAAAACTTGTATGTCATGTGTTTAGAATGCACGTGCTTCGATACACGATTGCTAGATATGCGCAAAAAACACAAAACAAAACTCTTTCAGTGTGCAATCAAAGTGCATTTGCATTTTGAGAACATGTGTAGCTAAAATATGATATACTCAATAACACAGTACTCATTTGCGTGATCAGACATCGTAAATTGTGCTGACTAAGCAATATACAATCATGCGATATTATTGACCTTATAAGATTAAACTGATTCTTATCTTTGGACAAAATTTATATTCAAATATTGTCTGGGATGATTGCAATGCAATTCTGTGTGTACAAAAAACAAACTCTGGATGGTTTTGACAATTTGACGCTAACATATCTACTTTTAATGAATCAGTACAACATTTCATTCCATGGATTAGTTACGTTATCCCGATTATTCGTGTCATGTCTATGCAGTGCATACTATGTATGAATGTATGACTAATAAAAATGAATCTGTGTGACTTGAGCACAAAAGTACGACTGAATGGAGAGAGAAGTGGTGAAGAAATTTAGGCACAAAGGCTAATTGTGCTTGGTCATTTGGTGTCGAAGCAATGCATGCTTGTGCTTGTAAACTTTGGTGCAGTCTGTCACATCACACACAAATTGTCGTTGATTTGAATGTACAAGAGAGTGAGTCTTTAAATGATTTGAGCGGGTGAAAGCTTGACCACACTCGGGCCAAGTGCACACAAATGGACGCTCACCAGTGTGGGTACGAGTGTGTGCAGTGAGATTGCTTTTGTTACCAAATCGAGCTTCACAACTAGGCCAACTGCAAACAAAGGGACGGGTTCCAGAGTGGACGGTGAGGTGTTCCTTCAATTGCGCGTTTCGGACAAATGCCCGGTCGCAACCAGGGACAGAGCATTTGAAAGGTTTCACTCCGGTGTGGGTTCGAATGTGATCAATCAAGTCCTGTTTTGCCTTCATTCGTCTTCCACATTGCTGGTAGTCACACTCGAATCTGTTTCCCAGCTCGTCAGCAGGTTCAATTTGTTTCACAAAGTTTTCTGCCAGAACTTGTGGAGCACAAACAGCACTCGTGTCTTGTCGTTGTTCAATCGATTGGTCACCATCATCCTCATCATCTTGATCAATTTGTTCTCGATCATATTCATTCGAACGAACATCACCCGCAAGTGCAACATTGTCCATCATCGGTTCAGTATTGAGCAGTTCATCTCGAAGTGACTCATTGACATGTTGAGTAGATGATGATGGTGTGACGATTGAGGTAGGGAGAGGGACAGTGACAGGTTGAGATGGTTTGGTGTGGTCTGATGGGAAATGAAATGAATAAAACACTCAGATAAATGAGTGATTACCTTCAATGGTGATTGAGTTGGTGGATGAAGTTGCCACTTGGTCATCGAGACCCTCGACATTGATGGAAACAACATTGTGGGAGTATACAGTGGGGGATGGTGATGGTGACCCAATGGGAACATTCCCAACCACACGATCCATTCGTCGTATCTTGTACGGCCTCTCCACCTCACCATCATCCTCGCCCTCTTCTTTCTTGACTCTAGTGCAACCTTGAACAGACTGAATATTGTTTCCACCCAATTCTGTCTCGGATCCACTTTCGTCAAGTTCCTCCTTCATTTCCATTTTCACTCTGCATGTCTCACATTCCTCACAGTCACACTCCATCACGTACTCTCCACCATCTTCATCTTCTTCCTTCTTGACACATTTAAAGTGTTGAACGAGTTGTCCGCTTGAAACATCTGAAAAAGAGACACACAGAAATGTACTGTAAGTTATGGTGAACATAACACAACATTTACATTTACCTCCAACTTTGACTTTTATCTTTCTGTCAATCTGCTCACCTTCATCAAAGTCCAACTCACACTTCACCACACAGTCCTGGTCATCGTAATGTTCTTCTTTCACCTCCACCTTGATTGATTGCATAATGTTGTGCTCATTTGGTGCTGATTCGGATTCAGTCTTTATAGTTCGAGTCATAGGAAATTGGTCTGGGGAAAATAAACAAAGTTAAAGTTCACATGTTGAGTATATTACTGTAAATACCTTCGAAATATTCCTGTTTGATGCAAATGCCACTGCTGGATTGAACTGGTGCACTTGGTGATGGACATGAGGCCTTCTTCTCATTGAGACGAGCTGGAACAGATTGATGGGACATGGCAACAGTTGAGGGAGTGAGCACAGTTAGGTCCAACAGTTGAGAAACGAGACAAAACCGAAAGTCGACTTGAGCTGCAGTAGAAACGATCCCAAACACAGCTCACAAAGCAGAAACGTCGCCGATTAAAGCTTAGTGGCGTTTTTGGCTTTACCGCCCAAAGTATTAATTTTCATATTAGCCTTATACACGTGAAGTAACTTTGTTTATGAATAGTCGATTCATGTGCTACAGTTCCCCTTTTGCATAATTTTCTGAATACGCCTTTTGTTTTGAGCACATGTCTAACACTTTCTCGATTTTTCTCCACGCTGACTGTTTTGATTGACAAATTACGACTTGTTCGTCTACTCTACAACAAAATGGATCGATTTCCTGGTTATGAGTCTCTGCTGAGTCGAATGGAGCACAAGAAGGCACAGGTGAAGAGTCAACTACCCATCGAGCACTGTCACCTTGTGGATGAGTTTGCTGTCTTTGTGCTGAAAAACAATTTTATTTTTTGTTATTTGTATCAAAAATTCAAAATAATTGATTTGTTTCTAAAAAACAAACAGAACACTGTTTGTAAATTTTGTAATTTTTTTAAAATTAATTTTTAAGAATTCTTTAAATATCAAACCAAAAGTCACATATGTTTAGTTTTGATTAAATAAAATTTTTATTTCCTTTTAGAACAGAAATGAAAATTTACCAAAGTTGTACAATTGTAAAGCAATGTTATAATCAAATAATTTTAAGTTCAACTCCTAACTATTTATGCCATTCATACGGCAACGTTCTTCATGGCAGGAAATTCCGTGATGAGCACGGTGATGTCGTTCACGGTCACTTCCGTAACCTGAGCATTCTCCCTGTCTACATTCTTCAGTTTGATCAACTTCAGGCCGTGTCTCATTGTTTGATGAGCCTTTTGCACCTTCTTCAATGAAGCAACCGAGTGGTTAGTGCGAGAAGCGGAAACAGACCTGGCAGTCAAGTTGCCTTTCGTGTTGGTTGAAGTGGTGTTCGGGCTCGATGGACCAGCTCGCGAAACAAACGAACTAGTAGACCTTCGATTGGCAAGCGATGCTTTAGGCTTCTTCTTGAGCGACTGTTGTTGCATCTGTTGAGCGACTTGTTGAGCCAAACTTGCACGACCCGAATTGCGGGTGGAAGTTCCCTTGCTGCCGTCACACACTTTACATCTATATGCTCGCTCACTGTTCTCAAAGGTGCACTCAGTGCAGGTCCACGAGTTGGTCTGGTTGGGAGTGGCAGTGCTCAAACGAGATTCCGTGTCGATTTTTGTTGAATCCATTTCTAACAAGAGGAACAAGCAAAATATGTTTGAAGGAAACGAGTTCAAGATCGAGCTGCTGAGCGAGGAATGTGACGAGTAAATGCACTCGTGTGTGTCTTTATATATCTACACGGTGAGTAATCAAAGGGATTATTCTTTAATCACGTGAGCATGAAAATCGGGATTTTTTACCCCTACCTACTTTTGGGGAGCAAGCCGTGAGTATTGAACTTACCCCTACCATCCCCAATAAATCTCACGTGAGCATCGAATAATATAAATTTATATGTGCCTTGTGACCCAGGAGTACCAAAGGATTTAATGTCCTTCGAAATGTGCCGGTGAGAGGTCATTTTCTCTGCCATCGGATGCCATCGGACAAGAGATTGGCGATGGATTTCTAAATAATGTGCTGAGCGGGCATTCATTCATTCATTCATTCATTCTCAAGACGCAACCACCATTGCTGGTGGACTTGACCGAGCCCTGATTACAGGTCAAGTTTCTTTGCTTTCGCGTAGCGTAGGGCGAATGCAAGGTGCCGAACGAGTGAGTGGCAAGCCCACAGCTGAAGATCCCACCGATCTTCCCCCGAGATTCTCCTCGCGCAACCAGGACTGATTATTGCCTCACAGGGACTCACACCAGGTCGAGGATGGCACTAGATGGTAAGTGGTGGAGTGCCAGGAAACAATGTCACAGTTTTAAGAGGAGACATTTGGCCCCTCCGTTTGTACCGAACAGGTTGGCTCAGCGGTCACAGGACTACCCAAATTTTCGTCCCTGGGATGGGCTAAGAGGGTAAAAAGGTAAAATTCTTATCACACCCAATCCGGACAAGGGCGACGAAACCTCTCGCACCGGGGCTTGCCTTCCAGAACCTCCAAACACACACACAGAGAGAAGTCGTCGTCAGTTGCAACTGACAATCCTTGACTTTCGTCAGTTCGACTTTTTTTCGTCTGTTGTATCTGACGAGTTGTCAGTTGGGATTGACGAAATTTTTGGTCAGTTGCATCAGACAATCTCGTCAGATGCAATTGACGAAAATGCATGAATTCGATTATCGGTTCATAATTTTTTAAAATCTTAATAAATCGTTAAAAAATTCGGCAAAATTTGTATTTTATTGTCAAAATTATGTAATATTTACAATTACAGAACAATTCAACGAATCCATTTGACTAGTCATTTTTGACACAATTTTGCAAATAAATATAGATATAATCTATGGCTTAAAATAGAGTTTTGATTTGGCGGCCAAATCCTGGTACAGTTCCATCAGCAGTTAAGGTCGACTTTGGTTCAACACTTTCCATGCATCAGGTTTCATTACTTCAGCAGAGTTTTTCGTGATGTAGTTGTCATTGATGAAAAGATAGTCATTTGAGAAATGCAAATCGCCGAATAAAATATAATGATCATCAGAAAAGACCTTCTTCAGGCATTTCAACGAATTATTATAAAGCTTGGGTCCTTTGACCTTTCCATCATCGCCTTGTAAAAACAATTATGTGTAAAACCAGTATTCCTTGTTGTGTTTTGTTCTTAGTACGTTTTGATTCAACCGAAAAGGATACAATTGTGATGGCAATTTTTTCAATGAAGTAGGCAACGTCCGGTCAGTCATGAATATTTGTCGTTCTGTTGAGACATCAGGCCAGAAATTGGTATTCAAGAAATCAACGTAATCAGAAATAAAGTCATATTCTTCACTTAGTGGAACTTGGGCTTGGTCCAACAACTCGAGTCTTCTCCTTTAGTATTTATACAGAAGTTAATTTCAAACAATTTGCGAAATGACATTCATACCTTTTTGATTGACACTCATCTGGATGATGCATTTCAATGTGACGGGATAATTTGTAAACCTTGTAAAGTTCTACGCCACAAAAACAGCGAACCGATTTGAGTTTGGTCATTTGGTTCAATATCTTTAAGTTGATAGTAAAGATCTTCAAAACGAGTATTTCGATTATGTGATGCACCTTGCAGACATGTTTGCAGTGACGTGAATATAATTCTTAAAAGAAGAAACATAGAGAACTCAATCGTCGAATTATTAGTAGGTTTCCGATGAGAAAAGGCAGAAATGACAGTTGAGTCGCCAAAAAATGTTTGTTGAAGTTCAAGTTGAACGTTAGTTACGATACAAATGCGTTGTAGATTAGCATTGCTAACAGCAGTGGCACACTCAACTGGCGTAATAGCCGTTGAGCTGTGACAGCCAATCAAATCAATCAGTTTATCAAACTGAAACTTGCGCATGCGCTTTCACTTATTCAAACAACGACCGTTTGTTTTGCTCCTGTGGCTGCTCTCTTGTCCGACTGACCTCACCGCGGCCTTGTCGTCACTGTCTGAACTTAAGATTCTGAAACTACTTTTTTGCATTTGACTACAAGTTTGTTATCAATAAATTATCAAGCCATGAGTCAACAGCAGCAACAACAAACAAATCAACAATCAGAAAAGATTCAACAGCATCAAAGTATGTTCACCTAACTTTTTATTATTGCTTTTCAAATATTTATTTTATGCTATATTATTTTATGTATAGGCAATGGTTTTCCTAATTATGGTTCATATGGCCAAATGCCATTAGGAAATCACCCATACGGTATGAATCGCTGTAACCGCTTAACTTTTGTAATCCGAAATTTACTTTTAAAGGCAATTCTCAACCAAAATTATTTTAACCCGAATGTGCTTCCTTATTTATCACAAATGATGTCACAACAACTTCCACTCATTGGCTCCCAATTTCCACCGAACGTTGAGCATATTTTTAAATGAAGAAAGTATGTCTTTTTTTGCAAATACCGAAAAATTCTAACAATTTTTAATAGATCCCGAAGTTACTTCTCAATCTTCCTCTTTCTCTCTCTCTCTCTCTCTCTCTCTCTCTCTCTCTCTCTCTCTCTCTCCTGCCACGCTCACATCGGCTCCCGCATTTTCACCTTCTCTCGGTGGCAGTTGCAAGAATCTACCTGTGTATCCTACATCAATCGAAGCAGCTAAGCTTCCTGAACATTTTGGTGTGCAACTTGAGTGTGTTCCATCGATCAGCGATAAGAAAAAAGCGAAAAACCTGATTTTCCACGTTTACCCCACCACAGCACACCGTGTTTGGGCTGTTTTCAGTGCTCGCACCTTATCTTCACCACATCGATGATGTAATTCTGCATCTGTCACCCCACCAAACTATTTCCCAACTACTTCCGAGTGATTCCCGAGTAATTTCCATCCGATAAGTCCAAATCGCGAGTATTTTCCCTATTATTTTGGTGGTGTTTACATTTTTTCTGCACTCACGTGCAGAAGTGCCCAGTTTACACGATGACAGTTGATTGTCCTGTGCCCGGTTGCGGCGGGACTTTCAAAAACGCTCAAGGCTTACAGAATCATGTTTCACAGAAGATGAAACATTGTTCGAAACACTTGGATCTCCGCGAGCGAGAACGATTGAACAAGGCTACATCCAAGAGTAGACCCAAGAAGGCACCACCACCACCTCCTTCCACGCCTCTTCATGTTCCACCGCTGCCACAAGCGGACCACCTCACTCCTACTACCCTTCCACAACTACAACCATCACCTCCAATCAATGTTGATTCGCCAGGGCCGTCAACATCATCAATGGTGGAATGCCCAGAATGTCGAAAGCAATTTGAGAATCTCAACGCACTCAACTCACACATCAGCATTCACCCAGTACTGGCCAACAACACGAGACTTGCCAAGCACCAGGCAGCTCATCCTCTTCGTGCTCCTCCGGTGGCCGATGTGCCCAGTGATAATTCGACATCTCCCGACCCCACTGGTGACAATCTCCGTCGAGAGTGCAATATATGGTTCAGTGCGTTCGACACGATTGCCAAGAACTATGACAATTATGGTCCCGAGTACTTCAACACCAAATTTACCGAGTTTCAGAAGTTCCTCTTCGGGGCAACTGAACGTCTGCCCGGTCCGAAGCACCCGGCAGTGAAGTACTATCGCAAGAGGCAGAAGAACAAAGGCAAAAACAACAACAACTCAAACGCCAAATGTTCCAACTCGACCAATCCTCAACGGGCAGCAAAAAGGGCACGGCACCGTCGCCGCCAGCAGTATCGTTACGAACTTGCCCAATACAAGTACTGCTACCAACGTAGGAAGATTGCCCGCGATATTCTGGACGGCAAGACCTCGGGTGCTTGCAAGATCCCAATCGGTGACCTCCACAACCACTTCAAGTCTATCTTCGAGGCAACCAACGATCGAACCCGCGAACACTACCCCAACTGTGATAGCCAGGATGATGTCACCGTGACGATCGAGGATGTCAATAGTGCAATAAAGGCAATCAGCATCGACACCTCCCCTGGGTACGACCGAGTTTTGATGAAGACTGTCCGTGACCTAAAGATTGGCAACATCCTCCAACGAATCATCACCATCATGTTGACTAAGGGATGGGTCCCAGATGGTCTCAGTGAGGGCAAGTCGGTGTTGATACCGAAAGATGGCGACCTTGACGATGTTGGAAACTGGCGCCCAATCACAATCTACTCAGTTCTCCGCCGAATCATTGAGCGTGTACTGGACAAACACCTGCGCAGCCAGGTCGATCTCAATACGAACCAACGAGGATTCGTTGCTGGCACTCCGGGATGTCAACTCAATGCCAAGCTCATCAACGCTTGCCTCAAGAAGGCAAAGGAAGGCAAGTCCGATTGCCAAGTTGTCTTCCTGGACATCTCCAAAGCCTTCGACCATATTGGCCATCAACACATTGAAGCCAGTCTCAAATCGCAAAGTGTCTCCAACAACCTCCGCCGTCTTATCATGTTGCTGCTGCAGAACAACAAGATCCGTATCGATATAGGCAGCGCACGGTCGGAGCCAATTTGCATCAATCGTTCCGTACCCCAAGGTGGCCCACTCTCGCCGATTCTCTTCAATCTGGCAATAGACTTCATCTATCAGGAGATCTGCGATCCAGAGTTCGCCAACCAATACGGTTTCAAACTGTCAGAAAAGTACGACGCTCTCGCACTGACAGGCTTTGCTGACGACCAGGCCATCTCATCAGATTCTGCAGAAGGAACCAAACGAATTGTCGAACTTACTCGAGAACTATTCCAAACCATCGGATTGGAGCTGAACCCAAAGAAAAGTATGGCCATCAACATCGAAAAGGTCAAGCTGGTTCCTGGTGACCTGACTATCAACAACATGACCATCAAGTGCATTGGTGGGGACACTGTGATCAGATACCTGGGCCACACTTTCAACAATGAGCTCGTTTTCGACCAAAGTGCCCTAGCCAAGTTTACCGAGAACGCAAACAACCTGGTGCTTTCTCCACTTCTCAAGAAAGATCAGAAGTTGAACATCTTCAACCAGTACGCACTGCCACGGTTGACCTATCCACTACAAGCAGCACCGCTGCGGAAGATCCCAAAAGAGACTCTCATCATACTCGACCGTACTATCCAAACAAGCCTGAAGGCTATCATCGGTCTGCCCGTCCACACTTCGAACTGCATGATTTACTCGCCCCGAAAATATCGCGGCTTGGGAATGATCCGATGCGAGTGGGAGGTACTTCTGCAACACTTCGCGATGGCCCTGCGACTCTCCTCTGTCCCCGATGGACTCTTTCACGAGGTCTACGATTGCGCAGAAGAGATGGCCATCTGCAAGCGGGAACTCCAGGTGGATGGCAACACCGCACGTCAACTACGCAACGCTCTCCGAGAGCGAGAATTCAACAAATGGACCACCCAACTTTACCAGGGTTGTGGTGTGAGTCACTTCAAGGAGTACCCCAAAGGCAACAGCTTCGTCTACGACAAGAACACGTTGTCCGGCTCAGAATGGGTGGCAGCCATCAAGTTGAGCACCGGCTACGCAAATCTGTTGGGCGTTCCTGGAGTCGTTCAAGATACAGTCCAGACATCGATCCTCTGCCGCAGATGCCGCAGAGAGAAAGAAACCCCTGGCCATGTCCTCGGTGCCTGTGGCTTTAACGACGAACGACGAAACAAACGTCACCATCAGCTGAAAGAGACGCTTGCTGGTCTACTCCGCGAGAAAGGATACAACTGTGTGGTTGAACCGTACTGTTCGGATGGTGATGGTGCGAATAGGTTCGTCGACATACTTGCTTTCCAACAAGACTCCGACAAAGTATACATAATCGACCCGACTGTCCGGTGGGAAACGAAGGATGATGTTGGAGCTATTGTGCAAGCAGAGAAGGATTACATCTATCGGAGCTGCTATCACGACCTGGCAGAGAAATATCCCCTGATCAAGAACCGCGAGTGCGAGGTGATTGGTCTATGGATGGGGGCGAGGGGAACAGTGAGCACCCAGTTGGCGGACTTTTTCGACCGTTTCCAGCTGGATAAGAAGAAACTTTCCGAAATTGCCGAATCTGTGTTGATTGCATCTGTACATATGATACACTATCACATTTATGGTTAGATTCATATATATTCATACACACACACACACACTTTTATATTTTCTGATGTTCAGTCTCGCTTTTTGTAGTCTACACTATTCTAAACTTGTACCACAATATTGTCTTATCTAGATTAATTAGTATGCTGTGTCCAATGGCAACTCACTGTTTAGTGAGCAGCTCTGTCTGTATTATATATTTTGTATAATAAAGATTGTTTCTCTCTCTCTCTCTCTCTCTCTCTCTCTCTCTCTCTCTCTCTCTCTCTCTCTCTAATTCGAGCAACTTCGAGCAACTTCGAGGACGATTCTTCTGATTTGATTTGGCTTGCAATCGCACAGACGAGGAAGAATTACTTTCGGTGACAAATGGGACTTGGAAGGCAGCAAAGAATGAAGTTACTCCAATGGCAACGATGCCTGGCTGGTTGGTTAAGGATTCTTTTGTCGAAATGAAGTAGAATTTTGGAGTAAGCCATTTTGATCTCGTTGTTTATGCTGAAGGTCTCGCTGGTTGTTTCAAGAGTGATGCTGTTGAAACAAATTGAAAAAGTCAGAAGCAACTTCTAAAGCTTACCGAAAACGCAAGCAAATTAGACTCGAATCAAACTTACGGCAAGCTGAAAAATTATATCACTTTTTTTGTTTTATTTTGATTTGTTTGTAATTTATTTAATTGATTGATTTGGTTTTTGTTTTAAATTTAATAAAATCAGATACGATATAATTCTCTGTGTTTTGTTGCTGAAAATATATTTATTGAGCGTTTTTCGTCTAATCCATCAGACGAAAAATTTCGTCAGTCACAACAGACAATTTCGTCAGTTGGGATAGACGAAATTTTTCGTCAATTCCATCTGACCACTCGTCAGATGCAACTGACAAAAAATTGTTGAACTGACGAAAGTAAAGGATTGTCAATCCCAACTGACGACGACTTCTCTGTGTGCATTACACCCCAAACCATGAAGTGTCTACAATGCTCACGTGAGATTAGATCAAAAACCCCCTACCATCTATGCGTGAGCAAATTGTGAGCTAGCCTCTGACCCCTTCCTACCTTGTAGGATGCTCACGTGATTAAAGAATGATCCCAAATGAAACCTGCTGTGCAAGCTTTTCCTCAAATGCACAATCTACTCGTTTTGAGGTAACTTTCTATATAAATCAACATCAGATTTGCAACTTAGTTTTGCCAGCTGCAACTTGAAGTTAACCTTTGCACATTTTTGTACTTTTCAAATGTACAAAGTACATTTTCTACCATCTGTGTTGTGTGAGTAGTGATTTGGCACGTCTTCTGTGTATGGTCCGCACTGGTTGGCCTGTAAGAGGAGGATAAATGCGAGAGCTGCGTGTTAGTCTGTCTGAGCCTGTTTTGTGTGGAATATAAAGTTTCTTAAACCTTTTCGCCGTGAATTTACTAGATCCTGTTTAAGTCTTGGTTGGTGTAAGTGACCATTCTTAGTGTCGAAATCTGAAGTTCAGATTCTGAACCCGCAATTTTGAAGCATGAACTCCAAGGATTCCACAAAACCCAAATCTGAGAAGTATGAGGAAGTTGTTACCATCAAAAATTGCAAACGCAAACACACAGAAATGACAGGTCGACCCAATGTGAATTGTACTAATCGATTGGATCATCTTACCCTTGAAGATATTGAAAATATACTAGGGTCAGATGATGAATATGATGAGCATGATCAACCTTTGAAGCAGACCACTTAACAGAAACAGATTTAATCTCATTTGCCTGTCTATTGGCACTGCAACTTTTGTAGATTTAATTTATTTTTTAACTATCGTGTCTATTGTGCTTTTATATTTGTAATCTCTTTTTATAATCAATGATCTAGAATAAACTCTATAAGATATGCCACTGATGTAAATAAAGTCAACCTTATTTTTGTAATCTTTATGTCATAATGTAAGTGACCTTTGCACGTCTCCTGAGGGTTCGATTACTAGAATATAGGAGTGAGTAATATAATAAAACATGCCCAATCTACTAGTTTTGAGGTAACTTCAATCAATGCAAAGAGTAAAAGTAAAATAACTCACATAGAATATTTCGTGTGAAAAGATAGCAAGTGGTGGGACGGGCAATGGTTGAGGCACAAGTTGCCACTTTGAAGAGACAATCACTTCTTTATTTTATCTGATTCATTTAGAATCAGTTTATGCTAACATTTACATTTTTAATAGAAAATTGATATACTTGTGAATATGTCATAGCTTTTCGAAATTAAATAATTATAATTTGTAATTTTGAGTCATGTCATCTGTGAACAGTCCACACTGTGAGCCGAGCCAGTCTGTCAGTGTGCTTATTCTGTTTTGTTATGATTTTTATTTTCTCCTGCCAATTCACAAATTGCAGCTGTCAACATCCAACTTTATCTATTTCTCTCATAATTTGTGTTGATTGTATCCCGCAAGAATGGTCTCACCCATGCCTGGCTCAAATCCCGTTCAGCGACAAATTGCCACGCTCATCTGGCCTATTAATGAATTCGCTCAACTAGATCAGGACAGCCACCAGATCAGTCCTGAATTTTCATCACCAAACAGTCAGAATCAATTTCAATTCAAAGCCTTATCAAATTAGTTATGACATTTATTACATTTTTTAATAAACATTTAGATTTTTCTTGTGAATACGATTACTATACATAACGCCGAATCATCAAAACGCCGAAACATCAAAACGCCGAAACATCAAAACGCCGAATCATCAAAACGCCGAAACATCAAAACGGATGTGTTGTTTTCGCGCAAATTGTCAAAGTTGAAATGGCGCAAAAAAGTCTCGTGGGGGGCAGCACAGCACTTTTTGCGCCATTTCAACTTAAACTTTTTGCGCGAATGAGATTTGATGTATGAGACTGTAGACTGTATGTATGGGTAATGGAATCATGCTGGTTAATTTCACTTATTAATAATTTTAATTAATTACAGAATAACATTTTGCGTTCGAAGAAACGTCCCTTCAAGCATGAACCTAATGTATTAGCCACAATGACCGATTTGCAATCAAAAGCCAAAAAACTTTACCAAGGTTCAACGTCGTCAAATGACAGTTATTGAATATTTAAAGCAATTTGAAATATTTTTCCCTTCGAAACTGACTTGAATGCCTACATTTCTGTTTTGTGACCACACTTTGTGATACTTTTTGTGATATTTTGTACTTTGGTATTTATTGTATTAAATTAAATTAAATTGGTTAATAAAAAATGTTACTTGTCACACTAGACACGATCATGCAGACACCTGTTTCATGTTTCAATTTAGCATTCTCATTCGCGCAAAAAGTTTAAGTTGAAATGGCGCAAAAAGTGCTGTGCTGCCCCCACGAGACTTTTTTGCGCCATTTCAACTTTGACAATTTGCGCGAAAACAACACATCCCATCAAAACGCCGAATCATCAAAACGCCGAAAATCTTCCTCTGTTCCAGACTTAAACAAAGTTGTCCAATCGACTCCTAGTCTCCAATTTAGTAAAGGACAACGCTTTCCGAAAGGAAATACATCCACATTATCAATTCCGAAAGGAATATAACATGTTTGCAAACAGCACACTCACTCTGTGCAGACATAAACAAACATCAGCTGTTTTGTGTTTTGTTTCAAATCAGCATTGATTTCGTCACTATCCAGCAAAATATTGGCCTTCTACACAAAAACAAAGTTTTTCAATCGATTCCTCGTGTCCTATTTAGTAAAGGGCAACATTTTCCCGAAAGAATTTAACCACTCAATTTCAATTCCGAAAGGTATTTGAGACTTATTGATTCAAATTAAATTTGAAATTTCATGTTTTGGTGAGAGTCTCCCGAAATATTGGACTCCTACACCAAAAGAAAGTTGTCCAATCGATTCAGCGCACTGTAATCAATGAAAACCATGCTTTTCCGAAAGAATTTAAAAGCACAATGTCGAGTCCGAAAAGAATTAGAAACTTATTAATTCCATTTTTAAAATAAAATTTCGTGTTCTGGTCACTTTTAAGCCAAAACTTGAATTCTTATAACAAAACAAAGTTGCCAAAACGATTCAGCATACTCGAATTGATAAAAATCAACATTTTCTGAAAGAATTTAATGGCGCAATTTCGAATCCGAAAAGTATTTGTCACTTTTTTGATTCGATTGTAAAATAAAATCTCATGTTTTCGAGACAGTCTCCCGAAATATTGGACTTTTAGACCGAAACAAAGTTGACCAATCGATTCAGAATACTCTAATTGATAAAGATGAACATATTCCGAACAAATTTAATCGTACAATTTCGAATCCGAAAAGTATTTGTCACTTTTTAATTCGTTTTGTAACTTGGAATTTCATGTTTTGAAAACTTTCCCGAAAAATATTGCACTTGTACATCAAAACAAAGTAGTCCAATCGATTCATCATTTATAATTAAGTAAAGCACTACTATTTCCAAATCAATACAGCTTAAAAATTTCAATTCCGAAAGGTATTAAAAACTTATTTTTTCGTTCTGAAACTTGAATTTCAAGTTCACTCGTCATTCCAGCAATATACACGACATGTACACCAAAACAAAGTTGACCAATCGATTCCTCGTACCTCATTTGGTAAAGGACAACACTTTCCGAAAGGAAATAGATCCACAATCTCTTGTCCGAACGGGTTTCGGCGTTTTGATGATAGAATCGAAAAAATGAATTTTCGTGTTTTCTGCCTCATACTGAACTTTTATCCCAAAACAAAGTAGTCCAATCGATTCAGCGTCCCTTTTTTAGTAAAGGACAGCTCTTTTTTGAACTGAAATAGTTTCACAATTTCAATTCCGAAAGGTATTTATCACTTTTTTCGGCGTTTTTTTTTTGTCGAACACATGTTGCATCGAGCATATGTCGTATGCTATAAACAAACACACGACTGACGCGTGCCATCAGTGCTTTAACAAAGAGCTCCTTTGTTCTCCGCACCACAGGTGGTCTTGTGCTGTGTGTGTCAGCAGCACACTCACTCACTAGCACTGTACAGTCAGTGCTGTACTTGTCACTCTGCGCTGCAGACGTAAACAAACATCAGCTGTTTGATGTTTTGTTTTGAATCATATTTTTGATTTTGTGAATAATCAACCAAACCGGACACATTTGGTTGGAAATTTGAATGTGATATGTTTGTGGTGAATCTCCACAAGCTACTGCAAACAAAGGAACTATGCTAAAAGCTCTATTTGGGATACTTGACACCCAAAACCCAGCACCTCCACTAATGAATTCCTATACTTAATTCACTTTCCTGTAAAATTCTGTATTTGTACCCCAAAGTAAAGTTGTCCAATTGATTCATTGTGTCCCATTAAGTAAAGGACAACTCTTTTCAAAGTGAATACTGATTCACAATTCAATTCCGAAAGGTAATAGTCATTTATTCTGGTTCAGAAACTTGGTGTTACGTGTTTCCATCACTTTCTTATAAAATTCTATACTTGTACGTCAAAACAAAGTTCACCAATCGATTCCTCGTACCTCAAATAGTAAACGAGAACTCTTTCCGAAAAGAAATAGATCCACAATCTTTTGTCCGAACGGTTTTTGGTTGGGTTTTCGGCGTTTTGATGATAAAATTATTTTGTCGAAGACATGTTGAGTCGAACAAGTGTCGCATAACAATGCATGAACAAATGGCTCTATTGTTGTACGCTCGCAGTGTGCGAGGGTGAATTGTGTGTGTCAACACACTCATTTTCCTCTACAGAAAAGCGAGACCACCTGCTGTGCTTTGTTTGAATAAGAACAGTAGAGCTGCACAGCGGGTGACTTTTCGGCGTTTTGATGATTCGGCGTTTTGACGATTCGGCGTTTTGATGATTCGGCGTTTTGTAGGGATACGGTTCAATACATATGAGTGAGTTGGTATTTAACCTTCCGACTACGAGGTGGGGTAACACTGTTACCCCAGACGATGTTTTTCATTTCTGTATCGCAAATCTTATAAGGAAAAATTCCAATTTTTTTCCTATCTGACTTTTAACATGTCTTCTCAAATTTAGGCATTTCACTTTTATCTTTATCAGATAGGTTTATAAGATAAAAAATGATTCATAAATATAAGTCGCAAAAATGAACAATAGAGTATCGATTGTGTCACACTATCGATTGTTGCCTGGCTCGGCCACTGTTGTCTGTTTGTTTATTGTCTTGATTTTTTTAATGTTTTGTGATTTTGAATCTCAAAATTTCTCGACGAAAGTTGTTGCCGAACGAACTTGAAACATTAGAAAAGCAAGATAAAAGAATTGGCTTATATTGAAGACGAATTATCTGCATCTGACGATTTGAAATACAAACTGTCGAGCCTAACGAGATCGACTTGAAAGATGTTTTGCTATTGAGGCAATCTTTTTGTTTAGAATTGTCAGGATTTTGAAATTATGCACAAACACTATCCAATTGAAGAAGAATTTGAAGAAAGTAGTAATCAGTAAATTAGCAAGCAAATTATTATTCAATGCATTTGTAAGCCTAGCACTTCGGTCGAATCATCAAGAAAGAAGCGAGGTCGATGTTATTTCTGTCCAAGGGATGAAGATGTAAAGAGGACTTTTATTTTCGATGTTTGTAATCAGTTTGTTGTGGAAATTGTTCCGAAACTAGAAAGATATTCATTTGCAAAGAGTGCAAACATAGAGTGTACTTCTTATGATAGTTTATTTTCAATATATAATCATTATTTCATTTATTTATTTTTATTTATTTATTTATTTACTGCACGATTCATTGAATCATTGATTCATGAATCATGCGGGGACCGTTTATTTTAAAGTATTAGTGTTTGAATTAAGTGTTTAAAATGAGTGAGTAAGCACTAGACGACCAACTAAACAGCCTCGAGGGTGAGCCCTGGCTGGATAGGTACAAGTCAATGCACCGAAGTGTTTGAAGTGTGTGTTTAAGATTAGTGTATTAAAGTGTTTAAACAATGTGTTTGAAATTAGTGATTAAGAGATAGTGTGATAAACAAAAATATACTAAGATTACCATCCATGATGTGAGAGCATTATCTTAATGTAAAACATGATATGGTTGAGCTCAAATACAAAGTTTAGTTCGTTCTATTGATGTCTGAGTTTTGATTGTCAATCATGAGCAACTTGTGAATTTCAGTCGTGGATTCGTCGAACAGTGTGTAAGCCCGGTGACTGCCAACGAGTTCCATCAAACAAGAGGCACGAATTCCTGGGTTTGAAAATGCTTGTTTGATGATTGGTGAGTACCGAGTACAAGAAGAAAACAACTTTATTTAAAAAAATAGAGCGGTGCTGCCCACCTAAGATGGGTTGCCATGAGACACAGCATACTAATCAATCCATAGGACAATTGCACACAAAATACAAACAAATGGGTTACAGAATAAAGATTATGCAAAATACAATAGATTTAAAACTATGAGAACATTATGGTATAAACAAGTAGTGTTTGATTACATATAAAAGGCTATTCTTGTGAGTAAATGTGACTACGTACAATTTGAATAGAGTCTGCCAAAACCATTTCTGCAAGATCAGGCAAACGTTTCTTGTCGAGCTTGAATCGGTTGAAGAACTCAACCATTTCCTTGCTCACGGCACCTCTGGCTCCAAACCAGAGTCCAATGACTTCATATTCACGTACTCCGTAGTGTTGATAACGGAGCTTCAAAGACGGCACACAGCTTTCATAGATTTTCTTCTTCTCCGCATCAGCCAGTGCACCAACGTCCTCGTTGGTCTCGAATCGAATGGTGGGGTCAATGATGTAGGCTTTGTTGGTGTTCTTCTCGAAGGCAACTATGTCAGCATATCGTCTCGATAAATCACCATCAATACAGAACACCTCATCTACACAGGTGAATCCTTTCTCGGTCAACATGTCGGCGATTTCGTGCTTGAGGGCGTGATGCCGTGCGGTTCGTCTCTTGCTGTTCCATTCACAACTTCCCAGTACATGGGGTAGGGTTTCGTTCTCTTTGTTGCATCTGCGACAAAGGCTATTTTGTGAGCTGTAACTGCGAGAGCCAATGACGGCCTTCAGGTTGGCGTAGCCGACGTTGAGCTTGATTGCTTCGGTCCATTCTGAGTCTGAAAGACTTTTCTTGCTGACCATAAATTGGTTAGCTTTAGGGAAGACTTCAAAGTGCTTGACACCTATCCCGTGGCTGTCCTTCTTCTTCCATTCATCAGACTCCCTTAACCGTAGATTAATTCGCATAATCCGAGATGTTTCGCCTTCAACATTGAGCTCAGTTTTGCATTTCTCCATCTCGGCCTTGCAATCGTACACTTTTTGGAAAAGAGCATCATCGACGGTGGACAAACGTTTTGAGATGGAGTAGTGTTGTAGGTGCACTTCCCATTCAGACTTCACAAGACCAAGGCCGCGGAATTTTCTTGGGGCGTAGAACATGGGCGTTGTTGCGTTCCTGTTCAAGCCAATGATTCCGACGACAGTTCCCCTGATGGTTGTGTCTAGATCTTGCAAGAACTTTTTGGGAACTTTGGTCAACGGTGCAGTCTGAAGAGGATAGCACATCATTGGGAGGATGTACTGATTGATGATGTTGAGCTTCTGGTCCTTGTTGAGTAACGCTGAGTTCTTCAGTTTGGTGAGTTTCTTTGTCATTTCGGAGAGAATCTGCGCACTGTCGAAGATAAGTTCACTGTTGAAGTTGCAACCGAGATGCTTGATGGTTGTTCCTTCGTCGATGCACTTGATTTGTGTTCCATCGGTAAGTGTCAGCTGGCCCGGGACGAGTTTACCTTTCTTTATGTGAATAGCGGCACTCTTGAGAGGATTGACTCGAAGACCGATCATATCGAAGTGGCTTCTAGCTGCTTCGACAATCCTCGATGCGCCATTCACCGAACTGGAGAAGATTGCATTGTCGTCTGCAAAACCAGCCATGACGAGTGAGTCGTGTTCACTGTCCAATTTGAAGCCATGTGCATTCGCAAAGTCGGACTCGCAGACATCCTGGTAGACAAATGTGGAGGCGATGTTGTAGAGCAATGGTGAGAGAGGACCCCCTTGCGGAACTGATTTCGCAATTTTGATTGGGTTCGACCGGTGCTTCATAGTTTGGATACGGACCGTGTTGCTGCCGAGTAATGACATGACAAGCCGCCGAAGGTTTGGTGAGACCCCGATAGATGAAAGAGTTTTCTTGAGGTGATTGTGACCAATTTGATCAAATGCCTTTGATAGATCCAGGAATACAACAACGGCATTAGATTTTTCCAGCTTTGCCTTGCAGAGAGCCTTCTCGATGAGGTAGGTATTCATGTGACAACCAGGTTTGTCAGTGAAGCCGCGTTGATTTTCATTGATGTCCACCTGTTCACGTAATTTCTTCTCGAGAACCTTTTCGATGATTCTCCGGATGACCGAGTAGATGGTGAGAGGCCGCCAATTGCCAATTTGATTCAAATCCCCCTCCTTGGGCAATAGGCTCATTCGCCCTTCACTGAGTCCAGATGGAACGGTGCCAGTAGCAAGCATGATCTCAATGATCTTTAAGATAATGTCCCCTGCTCTCAGTTTTCGAAGAGTGTGGACCAAAACTTTGTCTGGACCTGGTGATGTGTCCAGACTGATGGCGTGGAGCGCTCGATTAACTTCCTCAATTGTGACGGTGATGTTTTCGCGTACGTTGTTGGGCTGAGAATAGTTTCCGTCTTCGTCTTCAATGTCTTGGCGAGTACAGTGGTTGGGTGTCTCGAACACGTTCTTGAAGTGCTGCTCGAGTTTCTCAATTGGAATTGGACACGATTTGTCCGTGTTGGGTTCGCCATCTGCCATCACCAAGCGTACCGCCTTGCTCCTCTGGGTTTTGTAGAGTCGTTGACATTTCCTCCTTTTGGCATCACCACGACGACGTTGTCTAGCCTTTGTAGAGGCACGCTGAGGGTTTGATGAGCGGGCGTACTGGGCGTCCATCACTTGTTTTGCTCCTTGCTTCCTCAAGCGATAGAAGTGTTGCTCAGGGCTAATTTCGCCAATAATTCTGTCGCTGGCTTTGTCAAAGAATTTCTGCATGTCAGTGGTGATTTGATCGAAAGCATGATAGTCGAATTCATTGTTGTGCAGCTCGATGATGATTCGATCGTACATTTGCCTGAATTTGTTGGCTTCTGCTTCTAGATCTTTTTTCGGGTCGGTAACGGCAATGGTGGTTGTTGGGGGATTGGAAGTAATAGTGCACGTTCTTCGAGCACGTTGAGCATAATTTTCGGCTCGACGAGCGTTCGCAAGGTCGATGTGTGAGCCAAAATGTTTAGCAAGGCCTCTGTTTGTGGAAAAACTTGCTTTGCACTCATAACAAACGAAACATTCCGGTGGTGGAGGTTGTTGTTCAGCAGCGCTGTTTTGTGATGTTGATGTAGTGGTGAGTGATGATGAAGGTTGAGTAGGTGGAGAAGGGGGGTTTTCCTGTGGCGCTTCGGGTTGAGAGAGTTCACCAGATGTTGATGGCTGTGAGGTAGGTGGCGCGTCAGATGGGGCATCGGCAGGAATTGCTTGCGATCCGAACGTTTCTGTCTGCCAGTTGTGATATTCTTCAGGGTGCGCTTTACCCATGTGAATATTCCGACCGATGTTGTTTTTGAAATCGGCTCGTTCACAGAAGAGGCATTTATTGTTGCCTGCGCTGTCGTCATCCATGATTATGCTGTGGTGTTGATTCAGGGACGAACCACAGTCACAATGTGAGCAAATAAAACAGTATATCACGAGTTCACAAGTACATGAGTAACGTTAAACACTAACAAGTGTAAGTGGTGAGTTTTGAAGAGGTGCGATGAATTGACGGTGAGATGGCATCAATGTGGTGTCGATTTGGCGTTGGTGTAGGTGCTTTTCGGTCTTATCAGTGGCTAGATGAGCTGATTTACGCACTCTCACGTGAGGCTGGTGCACAGTAGGGAGATGAGGCAGATCACAAGTGATGATGATGATGACAGGGTCCCAGGGTGGGAGTGCCTGGTGTCCGGTTCACGAATGGAATCCAGGACAAGGTGTCTAGTGTTGTTCACTGGCTGAAGGCTGTATGCAAAATGCAAATCATTGGCTCACTGTTACTGTCAATATAGCACTACACTACAGCAGAGGGGTTCGGTAGCTACCCTACTGGGTGTGAATAGTGAATAGCCACCAAGGTAAACAGATTCAAAAGGCCAAAACACAAATATGGTTCGAGTAGTGTCAAATGATCGAGACAGATAGACTGGGTGCATTCGTAGTAGACAATAGCACATACCTGAGTATAAAGAAAACATATGTGAATTAGTAAAAGGTCAAAACAAACAAACAAATCAAAATGCAAATCATAATAAATGATTGCCACAACTGATGACAGTCTGCTCGCATGAAACTCATGTCAAACACAGGCTTGTGCACAGTAGGGAGATGAGGCAGATCACAAGTGATGATGATGATGACAGGGTCCCAGGGTGGGAGTGCCTGGTGTCTGGTTCACGGATGGAATCCAAGACAAGGGGTCTAGTGTTGTTCACTGGCTGAAGGCTGTATGCAAAAAATTGCAAAAATGCAAAAATGCAAAAAATTCAAATAAAACGTGTTCTACGGTATATACAATCATTATTTCATTTATTTTACATTATATTGTTAATATTTATTATGTTATTTTGTTTTTTAATATAGTTATTGATAATCTGAAGTAGAAAAAATATGATTTTCTTGGTTAAATATAAAAGAAAGCAAAATTCAAATTTGGGGTAACTGTGTTAAGCGCGTGAAATGAAATGCATGAAATCGGCAAGTACCATTGAAGTTTCATGTCTCCTAGGTTGCAATGGGTTGCTTCCATGAGGAGGTCCATGAGGTTGCTTCCATGAGACCACTGCAGATAAAATGAACTGCACGAAGCAGTGATACATGTAGATGTAAAAGTTCATCAGCTCAAACAGGATAAATACCATCATCAAGAATGGATCGTAGAGTGTACGATTTTGATAAAAGTAATATGAAATTGGCTCAATGCGCCAAAACTCAAATTCGTAATCACTCGTCATCATGTAGGCCACTGGCAAACAGCACAACAGTGCTAAAAAACATTTGGTAGCACTTTAACAGATAACGCAGCTTGACCAGAGTCGTTTTGGTCTCAGAGAAATGTTCTTTAGTAAAGCTGTAGAAACAAAGTCGAAACGACGAGACAGAAAGTAGCGAAAATTTTAATTTTATTTTTTAACATTTTATTTTCAGCTTCAGTTCAAGAGAATGTTATATTCTTTTAATTTCAAATATAAATATAAATTTTTAAATGTAAATATTTAAATATTCCGTTTTCTTTTTATTATTTATAAATTCTTTTGTTTTTCTTTTATTTGCATTTCAAATGAACTGGTTAATTTAAAAATTAAATTTAAAAATGTAATTTTACCTTTGAAATTTAAATAACAAAATTTAAATTGTTAATTTAAAATTGTGTTCATTTACTTTCTTGACTTGGAAATTCTTCTTTGTTAATTTGAGTTGTTCCATTTTACATATTTCTTTTCTTTTAATTTGAATTTTGTTTAATTTGTTTTGATCAATTATCATCAATTTTTGGTCAATAGACTTACTTTGTTCTATTAAAAAAATGTAACTATAAGTCTCGATTAAATGAACCTTAAAGATTAAAGATTGCTAACTAGAGAAAATGAGCAGCAAAGAAAGTGAATGAGGAGTTGCATAAGACATTCGTAGATGAAGATGAAAAGCAAGGGCAACAGAAAGACAGAAGAACCAAGAGAAAGAAGCCGCCAACACCGGAAAGTATATAACTATAAATAAACTATAAAACTATAAACAGAAAATAGGAAAAAACTGTTTTTGGTGAAAATAGAAAATTTGTAAATACAAGTTTATTTCAAAACGAATGTCTCTTCTCACCAATCGCAATAACAGAAAATGATATTATCTAGATTAAGAAAAGTTAATTTGAATTAGTAAATATAAATTTTTATTTTGTTTTTAATCTTACAATATGAAACGATTAGTGTCTAGTTTTGACGATATACAAAAAGAATATGCTAATGTATGATATGATCTAAAGAATTTGTTGATTAGTAATAAAATATTGTTGTTTGGTTTTGTGACTTACAATGTGAAACGATTTGGTGGTTATGCGATAGTTGCCAAACAAGCGAAACGCGTAACTGTACAACAATCGACTATTTTGAAGATTTTCTGCCTAGTGAAAGTGAAATACAATACATAATCGATAAAGTTTATGAATGAAACTTTACCTTTAACAAATTTCTGGCCACTATTACGCCCACCTCTGGTGTTGCACTGTAACACTGGTAAAATGCTCGATTCTGTCGAGTGATTGCCTTAAAATGCTTCACCACTGCCGCACACTGAAAAATGAGCACAAATTGGTTAAACAACAAACCGAGTACAGCCAACACGAGAATAAGTCGCAGAGTAGTGGGCAGATATGGTGCAAATAGAAACATGTAAGCGATATAACACTGAACTGCGATTATATTCGCAAATAGTATCGTGAGTAATGGTGACCAGAAGCGAGCATACTCTCGGACATGTTTGCACAGGTCACAGATCTGACTGTTGAGTGAGAGGTACTGCAGCCAGAGACGATGCTGAGTGGCTCGTCGTTTGGCCAATTCGGGGCAGAGTCGAACTGTGCTCAGCTTCACATTGAGATCGACCAATTTGTTGGTGATTGATTTCTGTTGAATGGTAATGTATCTGCTTGCCAGTATCACATACATTGGTACACTGTAGAGAACTGTAAAAATATTTTGTGATAATAATATTGTTTTATATATTTAAAAAAGTCACAAACGAATTAACTTACATACAGCACAATAATACAAGTGCATTGGATCAAGCAAGCCCCAGTAGAGCGCAGATGTCAAACTGACATTATAATTGGCATTGATGCTGAAAACGTGCACGTCAGCGAACACAACCGCACCCACGAATATGGTAGCTTCCATTACGAATGCAAACTTGAGAATTCGCCTTCGAAAAATGCACATTTGTTCTAGTTCATCTTAATTAAAATTAATTAAAATATACAAGAATGTGATCAATTAATAAGAAGCACATTTACCATTTTTTCTTTTCTTTGGACAGGTTTCAAGAAAAATTGCGAAACGCTTCTCAATTGGTGCATTTTCGAGCAAAGCAATCCAACTTCCAGTGCACAAGCACACAAGTGACAGCACCATAAAGCCAATCTCTCTCCAAATTACATTGGGCGACCTTTGATGATAAAAGATGTATGGACTTGTGGACAGTGAGACCAGGTCGATTGTGCACGAAGGACGAGACTCGCACTCGAGACCGAATATTCCATACAAACAGCCAAAAGCGAACACTGCAAGCATGAGGCACCAACATTGTCGCACTTTTTCAATTTCATAGCCATTGACAGGTCGAATCACGTCCAACTGATGATGATGAGCATAGAAATTGAGTTTGACAAAGGACACAATCCACTTGACTATGTTCAACATTTTTTTTGTATTGCTCTGCCAGTCTCAATTTGATGAAAACTGAACTTTTTATTTATAATATTTAACAATATAATTTTTTAAAGTTTGAAATTAAACTTATTTCTACGGCGATAAATATTAAAATGATTTACTGCCTGTCAATCGAATTTAAAATATTGTCCTCGGAAAGAATGATGGCAATGTCAAAGTGATTAATTATGGCCAAGAGTTGTCAATAAAATGACAATTAATATTCTCATATTTCATAAATTCGAGATAAACAAGGTAATCAAAATGTTAATTTGAAATTCTGTTTTCGCTACTTTGAATTCCGCAATATTTCTTGGAAATACTTGTTTTTGTTAATTTGAATTTTTTCCTTATATGTTTTATTGATTAATTGACTTATTTTGCACCGGGCGTTCTTCCAACGCTGTTATCTCCTTTTGCCTTGTTTACAATTGGGTTATCTCTGTAAAACTAACTATTGGAGTATATTAGCAATATATATACAGAAAGAATTTTTTATTTCTCAAAATCTATATACATAAAAGTGAAAGTTTGTTCCTTATGGATTCGGATACCACTGGACCGATCTTGATGAAATTTGTCCAGAATATCATTTTCATCCAACGTCAGATGATAGGCTATGTCCCGGATCATAATATGCAATGGATCCCAAGATATTGCGATTCTAAGGATTCTAATGCATTAGGCAGGCGTGCAACACTGACAAGGGTGAGTAATAACAAAGCTATGAATGCAATATATGTTCAGTAAACTTGAATATCATAGAAACTTCTAGAATGTACCTCCCTATGAGGGATATATCCATGGAATGTTCTGGAAACTTCTCGAATCGACCTCTTTATGAGGGATATATCCGTGGAATGTTCTGGAAACTTCTCGAATCGACCTCTTTATGAGGGATATATCCGTGGAATGTTCTGGAAACTTCTCGAATCGACCTCTTTATGAGGGATATATCCGTGGAATGTTCTGGAAACTTCTCGAATCGACCTCTTTATGAGGGATATATCCGTGGAATGTTCTGGAAACTTCTCGAATCGACCTCTTTATGAGGGATATATCCGTGGAATGTTCTGGAAACTTCTAGAATGTCCGGAGCGAAGCCCGGGTAGCTCATCTGGTGATATATAATTTCTAACTCATACAAATCAAGATTGTGATTGTTTCCTTCTGTGTATGATTTGACTGAAAGCTTTCAGAAGATATTTGGCATAGATCACTGCAATCTACATTTTATAAATTTAAAATTAGAGCATAATGTTTTGCTGTTATTCAACCAAATCCACACCTGTAACAAAGCAGCACGTGTAACATTCTTGACTGTACCAATGTTTATCGTATACTTGGGCCCAATAAGTAACCGTTTCAGTAGATCATCATACTTCAACTTGTACCGCAACCATCTTCGATTCTTTCCCATAATCATCTGCAGTGGTGCAATGAATTTCGCCATAGCATGAACTCGTTTGCCCAAATCAGCAAATGGTACCATTGCACAGTAGAAAAGTACTTGAACGCCAAATATTATCCAAAGAATGACCGTATCAAAGGAGTGAGACTGAAAGTATGCTAGTTTACTGATCAAATAAATGTTGATTGGAATGTTGACGATATAAAAAGGCAAAAATTGCATTCGCAGTAATGTACCGACTAACATCCATCAGCAAGTAGCACACATGATGGTGATCGTGCAGAAGGCGATCCAACAGTCTACAGTACCAAATTGGCAGAAAACCTGCTCGGTGTTTGAATTGACTAAAGATGAGTGAAATATAGCAATACATCTCGGTTAAATGAGCATTAAAGATGGAAAAGGCGATTAGTGAAAAGGCGGTATAGAATAACGTAAGAGTGATGAGTTGAATAACACAATCGTAGATAAAGATGAAACTTAAGGGCATCTGAAAAATATAGAACCACGGGAATGGCGCCAATAGCACCGGAAAGTATACAACCACAAACAGGAAATAGAGGAAAACTGTTTTCAAAATAGAAAATTTGAATGAATTGTTAATTTTAAAAAAACATATCTCCTTTCCTCACCAATCGAAAGTATCACAACAAAACTGGTCTTATCAAACAGAATGAGCCATACGATCGTTCTGTAACGCCATTTACGTGACAAATTTGGTATGTAGCCCAACTTCATGCTGAAAAATTTAGTTTTGTCAATATTTTCCATATGCACAAACATTTGCCATCGTGTCCACGAATTGAGCATTGCTCTTGGAAGTTGTTTCACAAATCTAGTATTTTGAAGCAAGATTTTGGACTTTCTTTTTTCTGTAAATCAAGTTCAAATTACGTTCATCCCGGATCGCACATTGATAGTAACAGTCTTGCTGTTCCACAAACATTTTGTAATGCAATTTCCAAAGTCTATTACTCGTCGGTAGCCGATACAAGCAGTGATGACAGTAAAAGTTCAACATTTCAAGCAGAATCACCACAATCATCAGGAATGGATTGTAGAGTTCACGATTCTGGTAAAAGTAATACGAATAGGGCTCAATGCGCCATAGCTCTAACTTGAAATCAGTTGACATCATGTAAACGAGTGGTAGTAGCAAGAGTATTGTCCCGGCCATTTCAAAGAACTTGAGCCGATAACGCCATTTGAATCGACTTGTTTTTTACCTCACCGAAATATTCTTTAGCAAAACTGTAGAAACAGCGACGATATAACAAAGGAAACAGTGAAGAAAATTGCATTTTCAAACAATTTTTTTACTTTCACTAAAAAATATTCAAATTTAAATATTTAAAATATGTAAGAAATATTTATATGTTTCACTTTTCATAATTTTGAATTCCTAATAATTTTTTACAATTTAAATTTAAATTTTAAACTAAAATTTTTGACAACGCGATTAGAGAAAAGGAAGCAAAGAACAGCGCCAACATGATAATTTGTGTCACACAGTCGTAGATGAAGATCAAATTAAACGGCAATACAAAGACATAAAACCAAGGAAACGGAGCCACCAGCACCGGAAAGTGCACAACCACAAACAGAAAATAGAGAAAAACTGTTTTTAAAATAGAAAATTTATGTTAAAAAAAATTAACAGCACATATTTTGTCTTCTCACCATAGAAAAGTAGCACCACAAAACTGATTCTATCAAACACAATAAGCCAAACGATCGTTCTGGTACGCCATTTTCGAGACAAATTTGGTATGTAGCATAATTTCTTACTGAAAAATTTAGTTTTGTCAATATTTTCCAAATGCACAAACATATTCCATCGAGTCCATAAATCGAGAATTTTTACTGAAAGAGAGACGAATTTGGAATTATTTTGTGACAAAATTTTGAGTTTTCTTTTTCGATATATCGAAGTCAATTTTCGTTCATCCTTGATCACGCATTGATAGTACCAATCCTGCTGTTTGACATACATTTTGTAATGCAACTTCCAAAGTCTATTACCCGTCGGTAGCCAGTACAAGCAGTGATATATGTAGAAGCTCATCATTACAAACAGAATCATCACAATCATCAAGAACGGATCGTAGAGTTCACGATTCTTGTAAAAGTAATACGAAAAAGCCTCAATGCGCCACAACTCAAATTGGTAATCCGTTGACATCATGTACACCACAGGTAGAAGCATGACAATAGTCCCAATTAACTCAAAACACTTTAACCAATAACGCCATTTGTATCGACTTGTCTTCACATCAGTAAAATATTCTTTAGCAAAACTGTAAAAACAGCGACGATATGATAAAGGAAACAACGAAGAGAATTGAATTTCAACCAATTTTTTACAAAAAAAAAAAACATTTAAATTTAAAAATTTAAATTATTTTAAAATAACAACGTATTTAATAAATATTTAAACGGCCCAGTTTTCATAATTTATAAATTCTTAGTAAAAATGCGTTTACAGTTTAAAATTTAAATAAAATTTTGTTAATTTTAAAGTTTTGTTCATTTACTTGGAATTTTGAAATATTACCGCTAATTTGACTTTGTCAATTTGTGGTGTTTCATTTTATAATTATATAGTTTATTGTATAGTAATTTTCAAAATTCATATTAAATTGCAAGCATTAAATACTTGGAAATAAATTGCAAATAAATTTGTGAGTCTTTGAAGATTCTCAAATTGTGTCATTAGATCATTAAACCCAAATTGGTTTGTGGAGTTGTTTCGCAAATGGAATGTCTGGATATGTTTTGTTAGGAATCAACTGGGAATTATGAAATTGTAAAATATATTGCTGCCCTTTTCTTTTCTTTTCTCTTATCACTCAAAATAGATAGCGCGTTATCACTGCCATCAATCTCATTGTCAATGCACTGGCCAACGCGTTCATTATTTCAGCTTTTCATCACGTACTATACTGATTCCTCATCTCGCCGGCATATCAGAGTTGGCAGGGCTAATTTTGACAGTTGATTTTGAAATAAATGTTGAAATATTTTAAATACTTCAAATATTCTTATTTATAAATGAGACACATTTAACTAACCGTCAAAATGTTTTTTTTCAAATGTTGTACTTAAAAATTGATGATAAAATACTTTATTTAGATTTTTTTATTTGAATAAAAATGTAATTCAAATTTACATTTATCTATTTGCCAATGCTAGCCTGTATCTTATGGTTGAACATCATCAACAAATAGCACACATAGACATAGACAAACTCATAGATGGTCATATGGGTAATAGCTTTTCCATCTCCAATTGTGATTGCATACTTTGGCTCGCCCTGGGTTAGTTGATGATACAAATCGTCCAGTCTCATTTTGTACCATAGTGAACCTTGCCTGGAATGCAACAACCTTTGTAACAATAAGATCATCTTAATTGGTGAATGCAAACTGGCACTCGTGATTGCCATTGGTTCCATCACAACATATGCTGCCACAGCTTGACACACTGAAACAGTGAACATTATCACATAGAAAAGTTGATCATTTTCACTGAAAACCAGTCGACTAATCGCGTAAATGTTAATAGGAATATTCGTAAGCATAAACAGAAACATTATACTCGACCAAAGATGTCGGTTTCCAGCAATGATAAAGTAACATATTCGATTGTGATCCAACAGAAATTGATGCAGAGCTCGATGATACTTCATTGGAAGGACTCCAGTTTGTTTGTAAAGTTTTATAATAGCTAAAATTTTAGCATTCAACTCACGAATGTGTCCACAGAACACAATCCAAGCAAGAATCGATGTAACCGTACAGAAGAGTGCACAACGAAGCATTCGAATGATACAGTAGTACACCATGAACAGTTCGATTGTGATCCAGGGATAGATGTACCAGGAGAAGGGTCCTACAACTTCGGATGTGAAAAATAGTGAAAATGATGAGCACAGAAATACTATAAAATCGATTATTACAAAATTAAAACTCAATTTAGAAAAAAACTTACAAACAAGCAAAAGTACACCAAAACCAGCCTTATCAGCGACAATCATCACTAACAACACTTTAGTGCGTAACTTATTAGAAAGATTCGGCAGTTGAGACAAGCGGTTTCCAGGATCAAACAGTTTAGTACGATTCACATTTTTCAATGTGAGCCAAATCTCAACTTTGACATATAAATTACATATTTTATGAACGATCCAATCAGGAAGTAGATCACAAATCCATTGATACGATTTCTGAATTCTCATATACAAATGAACATTTTCAAGTTTTTCAACATCCAACATTTCTAGATCAATTAAACGAAATCTCTCGTAATCGTCTTGACTTTGTACAACCAACTGATACCAAAACTTCCAGGTTGCATTCTGTACATTCAAATGGTACAACTTGTACTGACAGACAATGTTGAAGAACTCAAACAAACAAATAGTTCCAGGAATCATTGCGTCGTACATGTGACGTTTACGATAGAAGTAGCAAGTAAACGGATCGTACTGTTTCCATAATTCCCCATCGAAATTGCTCCACATCACACTTGTCATGTACAAGTAACGAGTAGAAATGCCCCAAAGCAGCAAATCCAAATAAAAAAGATGCTTCGAATGACGCGTTTGGTGCTGCTCCACAACCTGTTTCACCATTGAATAATGAGAACGCGTAAGGCTTTCAAACCACATTTTTGGTTTAAAGATTTTCAGGAACTGAATTTAAAAAACATTTTAAAAGTTTCTAATTAGGTCGTTTTTATATCGTTGATTTAAATATTTTAAAACATAACTACGTCAATGCTTTCAAACAAACAACACGCCCTCTGATGATTAATGATATCTTAATGATAATAATGTAATTAGCATTTAGGAATATTCTTTTTGACAAATTAGGAATGTCAGTTGACAGTAATTGCTTTATTTTTAGCCACAAAACAGGCAAAAATTTCAAAATTAAACATTTGATATACAAACAAGATAATTTTTGCAAGATAATTTTGTTTATTTTCTGTGTCATTGAGAAAACATTATTATTATTAGATTAGAAATGTCAATAAAAAACTGACCAGACTGGTCAGAAGTTGGTAATACAAGTTCGATAAAGCTGAAAATGCAGTTAATTTTGTAAATTGTGCTGGAAAATGGCAAAAATTTTTGGCTTTTGAATCCTCAATTGAAGCTGTCAAGTGTCAACCGAAAAATGCCCATACAATCGGTTATCCTGTGCTGCAAGCAGTTCATGGCCCTCTGGACTGGTGATGCTATCAACAACTATAGTATGATCAAATTTCATTCAAAGTTGACCTTCTACGAGACTGTGCTTTTCTGTAAGCTTCGAGTTCGACTCGTTTTGATGTCACTCGCGTTTGAACGATTTTACATGTTTGCTGCCCGACAGAGTGGTAAGAATAGACAATTTTTAAACAAATATTTTTTTATTGAAATTACTACAATTTTTTACAGTTTTCATGTTTATTTATGGAGTAATATATTCCCCCATTAATGCATACGTCGTGCACCATTATCCAGTTACCCAGTGTCTCATCCTTATGTTGGAAGTGGCACTTTGCGGCTATGCTTTGTTGAAATTTTGTACAGTGTTACTTTTGTATGAACTTTGTGGCGCTTTGGAGTACTATGTCATTGCCTCAGTTCTGAAGCTGCTCAATGCATCAATGCACTACTGTACTGTCCAAAGGAAGGTCATACAGGGACACATAGGGCAACAATACTTGGGGCTGAGTTTAACATTCTACTGGCGGGTCCATACGTGGGTGATCGCAGATTTCATTGCCATCAATCGATATGCCCTTTCGCCCTTTGCTCTAGGCAACTTTGTGGTGATGTTTCCGTGGTGCGTCTATATTCAAACTATCTTACTGTTTCAGTCGGACGACTTGCGCTCAGAAAACAAGCTGTTTTTTGGTCAAATTGTAGCGTCCCAAATTGTACAATTTCTCACAATAACACAGCTGTGCATTGCACTCACCAAGGCCATTCACAGATCGGACCGGCAACTGTATCGGCTGCAGTTCTTAGCGGGTGCCAGTATGCTGAGATACAAAGTGAAACTTCTCTCCTACTATCAACTGCTGCATACAAAGCGCAAATTTCACTTTACCCTAGGTCCAGTAGGTAAGATCACAAGAAAGAGCGCGTTTCAGTTTGTGTTGGCCTATTGCGCCTACATGATGACATTGTACCATACGGTTGAGAAACATAAAACAAAATAATATCACATAAAATTGTAAATTGTCCTGTGTTTGGTTATTGAATTTATCAACTCGGCATTGACCTAATATATATGTCACGACCAATGTGCGGAATTGCACATTCTACAGAATGGGCAACCAATGTGCGGAATAGCTTTCCCTCACAGTCGTTCTTCACTTTGGGCAACCATTCTACAGAATGGCAAACAATCTGCAGAATGCTCAGCCCTTTTGCACGATGCACAGAATAGAGTTTGAGTTTCCAAAAACAATTCAGATTAACTGGATTATAGGTAAATAAATATGATACTTAACAATTTTTAAGGATTATCTGTGAATTCTGTATCATGGATCATTGGATTCGTTATATTATCAAAATATCTATAATCAAATCTAATAATCTATCATGAACTAAAAGTATTAAAAGAATATCCGAAATAACCTTAATTCTAACGAAGATATGTGAAGAACCCATATTAACAAAGGAGAATCCTTACAATCCAAAAGTTTTATCCAATAATTTAAAAATTCTGCACATTGTGTAGATTGTACATTCTACAGATTTGGCAACCAAAGTGCAGAACGACTTATGAGGGAAAGCTTTTCCGCACATTGGTCCATAACATATACAATTTTAATATTTAAAATAAAATAAATTTATTATAAATTTAATATGATTGATATAATCGTACGAAAATGAGTTTTGTGCGTGTTTGACAATTGTAGAAGAGTTGTCAAACACAAATTGTCGCAACATCAAAAGAAATAACAGGAAATTGTGTTAAAGACAAATTTCCTATCCCACTTTGTGTATAACATTTTTATTTCTAAAATATTCCAATGCACAGTACATGATGATTTAATTGTTATGTCATGATGGTAAAACATAATTGAAAAGAAATATTGTAATAATATGAAACAAAAATTTCTAAATGAAAAATTGCACATTGTCTCGAGAAATTAATAGGATGCACTCTTGAATGAACATTTTTTTATGAAACTAAATTTACATTTGAATATACGTACATTTTTTTATTTTAAAACATACAATGTATAAAGCAATTTTAAAATTATATAAAAAATGTCTATATAATTAAACAAATAGCGGTGGTCTTTTTACTGAGTTTTTATTAAAACGACTCTGTCTACCACCAAATTGCTGCCTTCAATAGTTAGGGGCAGTAAAGCCCAAAATAAAATGATGACAAAGTTGTTGTAAAGCCAACAGTAGCAAAAATCGCTAATACAATAAGAGTAAAAATATGGGTGCTCTGCCACCCATTGGTCTATTCACAAACAACGTTACCTATTCTGAATACGCTGCCCCGCTGTAGAGTGCAAAAGCGTCACTGCAACAATCAACTACTGCTGGTGATGCTGTTGTTGTCTGTTTTGAGTCTGTGTTTTGTGTTGATGTTTACAAATGTGCACTGATTTGTCCTCGAAAAACACCAGAACCGTGACCTAATTGGTTTATTCGTGATTGGAATTTGCAATGCTACTTCTATTGTGCTGTGTGCATGTGAACTATTTTTTTTACAAAGTTGGCTCACAGCTGGCAGTGCTGGGAGAAACGAGCTTGTTTTGGTGTCTTTGTTATTTGGGTTTCTTACATCCACCTGGCTTATTGGGAATTAGCTTTATCAAAAATGTCAACTGACAACATCTTTGTGATCCAGCCCAAGAACGGACTCTTCTGCAATTCATGTTTCATGGTATCAAGAAGTGAATCGCTGAATGCTCGAGGTTTTCTTTTGCTTCTTTTTGTTGTTTACGCAAATTATAAGAAATAAAAAGAGCGTAAACAATTTACATAATCAAAAAAGACAAATTCGCCATCATGAGAGTACGAAAATCAAATACCAAAACAAAATAGATGACAACATTGATGATCATTCTAATTGAAAAAATGAAAACCAGGATGAAATTGCGTAGGAAAATATCAAAGAATCCAACGATATCCACCATAACCAAAGAAAGATATTAGACAAAGAAGGCAAGAAAAATTCCCTTAAAATAAAAGTTATTTTAGTTTATGTTTACTAATATTTAAATTTTTGTTTACAGATTCACCAGATATGATTGAAACGAAGAAGAATACAAGATTGCTGTTATTCTTGACAAACCAAATCAGCAGAAAAAATAATATACCAAAGCTTTCAAATGGTTCATTTTATTTTTATTTTCTTTCTGTTGAAAAGGTGACCAATGTATAGATCACTAGTGGTTGCCATACCACTCTTAGTATCACCCCCACCACTCAAATCAATTATTTGGTTTATTTAGAGTAGTTGTGGAGCGTGAATTTCCCAGAAATCTTGATTCATTTAGTAAATTTGATTTGATGTAAACAAAAGTATAAATTATGACTAGAGTGAGCAGAATGAGCAGCAGTGACAACAAGAAACCCCTTCATATAAGACGTTATTTTTTTTATTTCAAAACATTTTCTGCAGACGAATCAAATCATATCATGTGATTGTTGTTTCTTTATTTTTCTCTACTTTGTTTTTCTACTCAACGCGTGTCCTGTATTTTCTTCCGAAAAAAGTTTGTATTTCTGAATGTATTGCTTAGAACACTAAAATGTCATTGTTTACCAGATTACAATTCTGTACGTGTTCCATTATTGGTCTTGTATTTTGCAACTCGAACAAGAAATTCTGCTGTTTAAATTTGATTGGATTGTGAACAAAGTTAGTGAGTTTTTTTAAAATTCATAATTGATTGATAATTATTTACGTGAATATGATTTGAAAAGGATTCTTGATTCATTGAAAATGAAAGCAAACTTATTTTTTTATTAGTGAGCCTTTACAAATGTGTTTTGATGTTCACTGTAGTTAACACAATCTTTATAGTGGAAATGGTGAAAACCTGTTGGCTAAAATCATAGATTTTACTGTAACTGAGTTTTTAATTAGCGCTCTAAAATGATTGAAACTTGAATGCGCTCTGAAAGGGATAAAACTTGAATGCGCTCAGAAAGGAATATAACTTGAATTAAGCCTTTGTTTGGTTGATTTTTATTAAAAACTCAGAGAGCCAGCAATTTGAGTCAGTAAGTGGGACTTAATGAATGCAGTTTTGATTTAATCGTCTGAAGTGACAAAAAAACATATTCAAACTTGGAATATATTAATATTTTTCAAATTGGCGCCTTGACAAATAAACAGAATTATCTCATGGAAGAGATTAAATTATCAGTACTCAGATGGCTTAATACTGTTTGATAACTTGCTTTGAATCGGAATGAAACGGGAGATTTATTGGCAGTGTACAAAAGTGATTGTGGTTGTTACTGTATTTGATTTTTATTTTATGGGGATTAAATGGTTATTGATGGAATTTCACGTACCAAGGGAATAATGAATAGTAAATATGATAGGCTGAGTTGGAGATTTTGATAGTAACAGAAAAATACTGAAAGAAATTGTTGAAACATTACGTGTTCAATCATGTTTTAAGACAAAAAATTTAAGAGTTTCGAGTGGTCATGTTAAGATTTGACTAATTCTCTTTTATAATTTCTAATCCAGATTTAATTTTCAATCAGGACAAAAACCAAGCAACACCCAAAGAACCAAATGAATCGCGTCAATTTAAAAGCAAAAAAATTATTTTTGACCTAAGAACGCCATCACCAAGATCAATGTCGATTATCGAGTCGACTCGAGTATCTCAATATCGCTATGGAATTGAATAGCGTCGATACATAGGAGAAAAAACAAACCGCTGTGCTGGAATTGCTGGCTCTCTGAGTTTTTAATAAAAATTAACCAAACAAAGGCTTAATTCAAGTTATATTCCTTTCTGAGCGCATTCAAGTTTTATCCCTTTCAGAGCGCATTCAAGTTTCAATCATTTTAGAGCGCTAATTAAAAACTCAGTTACAGTAAAATCTATGATTTTAGCCAACAGGTTTGTGTTGCAATCATAATTGATAAGTACGTAACATAACATTTAGTTTGAATCATGTTCAGTTCATCTCAATTTGGTTTGAGTTCTTCTTCGCCTTAGAATCAACATCCTCTTTCTCTTCCTTATCATAGAAATTCTGTATTCGATCAGCATACAGCACCATCAACAGATCAAACAGACTGCCTAGACTAGCAAAAACCACTGCCGCGCCAATAAAGTAGGTTCGAAACTTTTCATTATTATAAAACCAACAGTTTCCCGTCTTCCCACATTTATCGTCCCAAATCAGACAAGCCGCATCAGTGATATAGCCAAACAGTACTGGATATTGCATGTAAGCTAAAAAGAATGTTAAAATATCTCAAATTGAAAAATAATCGATTTACTAAAAATATCCATTACGCATGAGGCAAATCCAATTGCAAATCCCTTATCCATTGGATCCACCGACCTCAGTGCAATCAACGAATTTGGTGCCCTCGCAAATGCGGACACAATATTGCCCACAGTGATTATGGCCACATATTTGTACAGATTGGAGGTACAATTTTGGGTTTTTGTTTCTGATTTACAGAAACCAACACTTCCGGTTCCATTAAAACAGGAACAATCTTCAAACAGTTTTGAATTGTTCACTGCAGTTGAGCAGCCTGCAAAGCAGGGTGAAAAGTAGTTTGTGCTTCCGTCAGGCGCACAAATTGGTGCATAAACTTTGGTTGAACAGTCACAATTCTGGTTGCAGCTTGTTTGTGGTGAAAATCTATATACAATTTTCCATGGAAAAATACAAAAAAAATAAATCAAAAATTTTGCAAAAAACATACTTACTTAAAACCATCTTCCTTGAAGCCTCCAGCAATTTCAATAGGATCACAGCCCAAGAAAAGTCCCGAACCAATCGTAAAAATTGAAACACTTTCAACCAGAAACACCAAAATGAGCACATTTTTGGGCTTAGGCTTGAGATAGGCAATCACCAGACCACCGAGCATAATGCCAATTGACATTGGAGCAAAGGAGGAAAAGCCCGAAAGGAAACTAGCCGACGAGGCTGATTGACGATACTGGGATTCGATGTATTTGGATTTGAATACCAAAAAGCCGCCTAAGCCAGTAGCGCGGAAAATATTTCCGAGTATAAAGAACACCACTAGAGGATTGCGGAGTATGCGTTTAAGTGCCGCCATGCTTCCACCACTTTGTTTGAGCTTCTTATTGACCTCAACTGTGTCGACAGTGGCACTTTTAAATTGAGCTGGAAAACAAAACAGTGGGAGAGTAGTGAAGAAAAGCACAACTCCAATGATGCAAAAGCTCATCCACCAGGCACCGACAAAACGTGGATCCTTTTGACCAAATCCAGGATCAACTGAAATAGAAAGATTTTAAGATTGAGGATTACAAACAAACAAAACTTACTTAACGGATTTTCATAAAATTTCAAACAATACGCCGACAACATATAGCCAAGCGCCGGTCCAACCAGCCGAACTGAGGTAAAAACTGCAATATAGATTGGCGATTGATCTTTCTTGATGTTATCGTCCAGATAGGGCAGTCCAATGACAAAGTAGCACGTATAGCCGAGACCGTAGAGAAGACTGCCAGCAAATAAAATGTAGACAGCCGGCCAAACAGTCACATCATTTCCACCTTTTCCACTGAGTGATGAACAATCACTGAAATTGCTTGCATCTTTCAAACAAAGTTCATATTTGTAAGATGTATTTGACACTGTGAGAGTGGATGGGTCATGGGTGAGGAGATGTTCCGCATGGCCATAGATAAAGTATGGCGATGCTATTAAAAAACAGGATGCTGAGAGGAGAAGGAAGCCCCATGCAATCATACGAGCACGATTGAACCGAATACCATAATAGCCCACAATTGGGTTACACTAATGAAAAAGCAAGACTTCATCTTTTTTATCGGAAAAATAATTTAAACGCCTAGATTCCAAAATTTTAAAAATTCAGCAAAAACTCACCAACATATCAATTAAATCGTCCAAAATCAGAATAATCCCCGAAATCTTCGAATCGAAGCCATAGCGCTTTTCGAGTGAGCTAATTGAACTAAAAAATAGTGTATAAACCATGCCCTGGATTGCGCCCACCAGGGACAGATTGATCATAAAATAGATTGGCTTCGAAAAGCGCTGAAGACATTCTGGACGCCATCCACCAATGCCAAACGATGTATCGATTTCATCGATTGATGCTGATGAGAATGATGATGACTGAGATTTTTGCGGCGTTGTAACCATTTTGTTTTACCACTTTTGAATGCCGTTTAAATGTCAAAATATATTTATTTCTTTATATAAGCAAAATGTCATCTCATCTTGAACAAGAAACATTATCCACAAAATGAAATTTTTCCATATGACAATTTCGGGTATTTAGGGTACATGAGCAATAGATGTATTGAAACGTAATCTTTTATAACATTAAGTGCTTTTGTTGATTTGTGAAGACAAAATGAATGAACCAATATATGTAACAATTCAGCGCAATAAGATTAGATTAAACTGTCATTTGATATAGTGAACTTAATCGAAGGGACAAATCTGGTTTGAAATGGGTATAATTGTTAACATCATTGGCCTCCGATGCGGCAAATGTCTGATCGGGAACCCCAAATACCCACCAAGCAATTTTGTTCAATAAAACATGATTAGATATGAAATTGACAAACGTTTGATAATAAACTAAATCAAGGACATAAATATTACATTTGATTAAGTATGGATATATGGAAATATGAGTCTGTTTTTTTTCGTTACTTATGTGTTACATTTCATTACAAATGACAACACCAATAAAAATATTTAATTAAGAAATCATTTTTTAACTATCATATACGTATGAACCTGCAAAATCAAACAATATTGTTATTTTGTTAGAACATTTTCCCGTATGAACTCACCATTTTGCGCCAAAATTCACATTCCAATTTCACAGACTTTCCGGTGAGGTTCACTCCCTACCTGAAGTGAATTTTGCATTCAACTTTTCTCATCTAATTAATTAAACAGATGATAAAAACTGTGTGAAAAATTCACTTCGAGCAGAGAGTGAACCTCACCAAAAAGACTGAAACTGGAAATAGAAAAATTTGAAATAAAATTAAAAGTGAACACAGCAACTATGATAGATCAAAACTACATGAAACTGGCAACTTAGTAAAGACATTTTTCGGTAAATGTGTGTAAATTGAAAATGAGCGGTTGAGATGAAAATAAATTTGTTCAAGAGCCCACTCAATTGGCCAAAATTAACTCAATTAAGATTAATGACAAATACTTAACAAGATTTCAGAAAAATGGTTCCTCTTACAATGACACGTTTTGTATTTGTAATTTTGGGAATGTCAAATGTTTATTGCTTATTTATAAAAATTGCTTAAACAACTCAATCATATGTCGCACATGATCATGTAATATGTGCCATCGTAATTCATAAAAAAATAATTGACAGGAAATGTGATGGCAACTGAATTTCAATTGATCTAATATTCAAACAGTTTGGTATTGCATTTTGTTAATTTATATGTTTATTACTAGAATATCTCAATTTCTTCAGACGCGGTTAATAATAATGTACTTTAATTCTGCCATCTGTTGTATGTCGTTTAAACAATTTAAAATTTTTTAAAATTTAAAATAGAAAAATAAATAATTATGACAGATTATATTTGACTAATTTGATCGTATGGTCCAAAGTTCAAGCATTGTGTAGTTCCGGATGCAGTCACGCCTATGTTGACGCGTTTGGTCGATTAGACAGTTGCGTAAGCAAACCATCGATCGTACTGACCAGACCATTCAAAGTGTCGCGCAGGGTGGAACTGGTGACTGATCCAAGAAGTGACTGAACTTGAGTCAGCGTACTCGACAAAAGCGATTCAACATTGTCAAGCAGACCATTGAGAAGACTTCCAACTTCGCCGGTTAGATTTGAATTGGTCAACAGGCCAAGAAGTTGGTCCACAACACCACCCAGAGACTGAACTGTTGTGTCTAGAACATTCACAAGTCGTGTAGCTTCAGATACATTTCCATCAGCTAATAATCCATTTACGGAAGTCAACAACTGATTGACCAGTGTGCCAACATTGCCCAGCAGGTTGTCCACCTCACCAAGAACGTCGTTCAGTAGTTGGGGAACTGCACTACCAACTGAGCCCAGAAGTTGACCAACCAAATTGAGAAGGGAACTCACAAGGTTAGTTACCTGACCCAGCGCAGAACCTAGAGTACTGCTCAACTGGGTACCAACACCGCCAAGTAGTCTTGACAACCCACCCAAAAGTCCACCCAACAATGAAGGCACACCGTTGACAACATTATCCACGTTGTCAAGAAGTGAATCCACAGTAGATCAGTAGATTTCAATGTTTGCTCAATCATCCGAGTCAACTGATCTGTCAAGCCAGATTGGGTCAAAGTGGATACCAAATTATTTACAGTTCTAAGTAGGCTACTAGTCAGTCCATCGACTGTGTTCAGTATTGCTGAACAAAAGACAAAAAACAATTAACCAAATATATTTTAAAATATTTAAACTTACGGTTTAGCAAATTGGACAACAGACCACCACTCTGCTGAGCTTCAACTCTGTGGGTGCGCAGATGAGAGGCCAAATTACTGTGATGAGTAAAAGCGGCATCACACTGGTCACATTTAAATGGACGCTCGCCAGTGTGGGTACGAAGGTGTGCAGTGAGATTTCCTTTGCTTGCAAATCGAGCTTCACATCCAGGCCAGGTACAAACAAAGGGACGGCTTCCAGAGTGGGTGTAGAGGTGTTGATCCAATTGGGCGTTCTGGACAAATGCCCGGTCGCAACCTTCAACAGAGCACTTGAACGGCTTCTCTCCAGTGTGGGTTCGAATGTGCTTAATCAAATCACTTCTTCCTTTCGTTCGTTTTCCACATCCGCGATAGTCACACTCGAATTTGTTTCCCAGCTCGTCAGTTGGCTCAATTCGCTTCACAAAGTTCTCTGCGGGCACTTGTTGCCCATCACCATCATTTGTGTCTTGTCGTTGATCAATCGTCTGGTCACCTTCCTCCTCATCATCTTGCTCATCATCATTCTGGTTGTGTTCCACTTCTGCTTCTTCGTCATCTCGATCAATGTGCACTGGGTTCAATGTTGAGTTGTCCCCATCAATTTGTTCTCGATCAAATTCTTCCGCACGCACTTCAACCACAAGTCCAACATTGTCAATCCTCGGTTCGCCATTGAGCAGTTGAGCAGGTTTAGATGGGCGGGTTTGGTCTGATGGGAAATATGATGAATAAAGCACTAAGATACAACAAACAAATGATTGATTACCTTGGATGGTGGTTGGAGTGGTGGATGAAGTTGCCACTTGGTCATCGAGACCCGCAAAATTGATGGAAATGACATTGGAGGATGACGATTGTGATCCAACTTGAACATTCTCAACCACTCGATCCATTCGTCGTATCTTGTTCGGTCTCTCAACCTCACCGTCCTCCTCTTCTTTCTTTACTCTAGTGACTCCTTGACCAGTCTCAACATTGTTTCCACCCAATTCTGTCTCGAATCCACTTTCGTCAAGTTCCTCCTTCATTTCCATTTTCACTCTGCATATCTCACATTCCTCACAGTCACACTCCATCACGTACTCTCCACCATCTTCTTCTTCCTTTTTGACACATTTAAAGTGTTGAACTGATTGTCCACTTGAAACATCTGAAGAAGAGAAACACAGAAATGCACTGTAAGTTATCGTTAACACAACATTTACATTTACCTTCGACTTTGACTTTTATCTTTCTGTTAATCTGCTCACCTTCATCAAAGTCCAACTCACACTTCACCACACAGTCCTGGTCATCGTAATGTTCTTCTTTCACCTCCACCTTGATTGATTGCATAATGTTGTGCTCATTTGGTGCTGATTCGGATTCAGTCTTTACTGTCACTGGGAGTTGGTCTGGGGAAAAGTAAACAAAGTAAAGTTCACATGTTGAGTATATTACTGTAAATACCTTCGAAATACTCCTGTTTGATGCAAATGCCACTGCTCGATTGAACTGGTGGACTTGGTGATGGACATGAGGCCTTCTTCTCATTGAGACGAGCTGGAACAGATTGATGGGACATGGCAACAGTTGAGGGAGTGAGCACAGATTGGGAGAAATGAGAGAAACGGGACAAAACAGAAAGTCAACTTGAGCTGCAGTAGAAACGATCAGTGATCGACACACAAACACACGGCTCACAACACTCTTAATTATATCGTAAGGTTATAACCTTACTGCATCAAATTTGAAGGTTATAATCTTACACAGTTGTAACTTTATAATCTTACATAATTAGAAAATCTAAGTTTACAAGACTACATTTGTAGGTTTATGTACAATTATAATTTGACAAAGGTGAACAATATGAATTTGTAAACTTACGAAAAGATACTAAAAAAGCTTGTACTTTGAATAATTTATTAATTATAAATTAAAAAACAATAATAATCTATACAAAAATTAAACGAGATCATGACACTACATCAGTAATAAGATAATAAATAAATAAAAAGATATAAAATTAGCGGACTTTGGTCTTCTTGTTCCGTTTTCCACGTCCGAGATGATTTTCTGACTTCTCCAGGCTCCGAGGCTTAGGCTGTTCGAATAGGTCTTCAGACTGAAGTTCAGTGTCCGTGTTTGCGCCAATAGATTCAACGTTAACGTCCATAGATTTCATACGAAATGGCTCAGTGTAGTCGTCGTTTGTGGTTAACTTCATCTTCCCATTGAGCTCTTCGGTCAATTGAGAATTAGCAATTTGTAGGTTCTCGTTTTCAATTTTCACCTTTGCGAGTTCGGCTTCGACCTCGGCCAATTTAATCCTTGCAGATTTTTTGCTTGCCTTCTTAGCTTCGACAATTTGTTTCTTCATTGCACGTCTGTTCTCAGCTTGTTCAGTCAATTTTTCCTTTGCCGCACCTTTGCGGTATGGCCACGGTTTGGTTGTCTTTCCTGTTTCAAACTGCCTCTTGCGTCGAGCACAGTATGCCTCTCTCCATAACTCAAGTCTTCGGTAAATGAATCTCTAAGTAAATTAGATTTTAATATTGAATTACAGAAAGATAACAAAATACTTACACAACTATTAGCAAAGTTACGTGTGACAGGATCATTTGGCTTCAACACCTTCTGTCGTTGAAAGTTGGCTTCGATTATTGGAAAGTTTTGTCTGAACTTCCTAGAGATGAGCTGAAAAGTTGGTAAGGGAGGAACACCTTCATAGTAAATGTGCTTGATAGACAAGCCAATTTCATAGGCAAACAACTTAAAGGCCTTTTCCACGTCTATATTCTGTAGATCAACTTCAGGTAAATTATCGCTATTCATCTTAATGCAAGCCAACGGAATAGCAGGAAATTCATAAAGGTCAATCTCGAATTCACCGTTCACAACACAAGTGTCGTTGCCAACAATATCATATAGCTTACGCTCAACAGCCATATTTAAATTAAATAAAACTAAACAAAAGATTATTTAATAAATAACAAAATAGTTTAGTTAACCAACCTTTAGAAAATAAACAACAGATAATTACGATCCAATAAACGATAATACAGAATTATCAAATGAGATTCCAAATGGATATCTGAATGAACTTCTTCAAACGGTGGCGGATATTAGCAAATCAGGCTGCAAGAATGAACCGTGTTGTTGTGTCGACACGTTCGGAACAAGAGCAGCAAAACGAATGAGCGCGAAAGCATGGCACAGAGCAACATGTGACATGTTGCGGTCCGCAGTGCTGCCCCCGCATGGTCACATGCAGGTGTATTATGTGGTAGTGTCCAACCACACTAGGTCTGACTTACTTCTGTCACTGCCACTACCTCTGTTAGACAGCATTTGTTTGTGTTAGTCCAAATTACTGGCATGTCAATGTTTACATTTTAACCTCAAGTTTTGTTCGCTAAAGTAATTTTATTCTCGTTTCCGTTTTTATTTGAAATAAATCATGACAAAACGCAACCTTTTCGAATCGTCTCCATTTGAAAAGTCATATAAAGATATAATCGACATTGAAAATTTTAAGAAAATCAACCGACAAGATACAGACAAAAAGGTTAATTGTCCTGTAGACGGATGCGATTGGGATGGAAACAACCAGAAAAGTTTCCGAGCTCACGTATCTCGAAGTCATACTAAAATATACAACAATTTGGGTAGATCAAGGTAATTTAATAATTTGTAAACCACCGAGCATAGGTTATTTATTTATTAATAATATTTGTATAGGTCTGACGATGATGTACAATCGCAATGCTATTCAAATCAAGCGGAGGGAGCAATTCCTATCGAACCTCATGAGCTGCAGCTACAGTTCCAAATGGAACAGCAAACGTTTGTCGAAGTTGAAGTCACAGAACAAAGATTATCTCAAGAGCCAACTGTCTCTAATCAAGAGTTGTCACCTGCTCTTAATATCGATGGTTACCAAAATGTTGATGCACAAACCGAAGATTTTACTATCTATGAGGCTATCGATATGGATATTTTTGATCCTGCTGATTTGTTCTACATTGGTCCCGAATGCAACTCTACTTTTCTGAACAGTATTCGACTTGACTTTTCTCCAAGACATCAAGCTAAAGCCTTTTATATGTTTGATGAAATCCTTGAATATCGATATGGTTATGTATTGGCTGAATCTACATACGCTGGCCTTGCATCGGGACTTATGGCCGCGCTTCTACATTTATTTTGCGATGAACTATGTGATGAATCTAATTCACTTGTCGACGAAATTTGTCGTTTTGGCAAACGACTAAACCTTCAAAAAGTATATCTCAAATCATTAGGCGGACTCATCGAGCCTGTTGCTTGTTCTATCAATGACGAAATTACTTATCAGTACATTTCTATTACTGAACTGGCGAAAATGGTTTTATCTAACAAGTCACTCATTGAAGAAATCTTTCGAGAACAAAGGCGACAATTCCAAGATTCTCACGAATATTCAAGCGAATTGACTTGCCAACATAAAAGATGGATTTTAATTAATGGAAAGTTTCGCATTTTGATCTACACCGATGAGTTCTCAATTGTTAATCCTATTGGTCATTCAAAAAATAATCAAAACTACTTGGTGGTTTACTGTCAATTTACGAATATTCCCTACAAGGATCGCCTTAAGCGAAGTGATTTATTTCTTTTGCTAATTGTCAATCACAAACATATTGACCTTCAAACACTTCACATTGTCCTCGATAAGCTGAACAATGAGTTGGAATGTCTGGTTTCAAATGGAATTGAGATGGAAACGACCAACGGGTCAAAGTTCAATATACCTTGCGTACTTTCTTCTTTGGTTGGCGATGGCAAGAGTGCATATCAATTCACTGGTTATCCCGATACATTCTCCCTAGGCTTTCGATGTCGATTCTGTGGTGCAAATCACGATGAAATTCAATGTGGCCTTTATTCGGTACTGAAGATGATGTTTGTCAGTATTGGAAGATTGTCGACCAAGCCGAGGGCATTGATCTTCCTTTGCACGATGAGATGAGACAAAAGTTCGGTTTGAAGCGAAAATTTAAATTTGCCACTCAAAAATCCGTCTCGTCCAATCAACCCATGGAGTATCTGTCCACTAGACATTTGCCATGACACTTTAGAAGGAGCATTTCCAAGAATTGGGAGTACAATTCTTCTTAAGTTGAGTAATACATACTTGCGAAACAAAGAACAAATGGTTAAACTCATAACAAATCAGCAATTTTATGACGCAAAATTTGTCATCAAAAGTGTTACTGGTGGATTTTCTATCGAAGGCGATATGATTCAACGGGCTGAATTGTTGATCAGATTGGAACAAATACTGTTGGAGGATTTACCGATCGAGGCTGGAGTATCTGCAAGCCAAATTATGAACTCTAAACCATTTCTCCTCTACCTTGCACTCAAAGATATCTGTATCATTAGCTTCCAAACGACTATTACCAAACCAGATTTGATTAAATTGGAAGACAAAATTAAAGAGATGTTTCAATATTTGAAAGAAATTGACCCGAATGGCAGTATTACTCCCAAAATGCATCACATAAGCCACTACCCTGACCTCATCAGGCAATTCGGTCCTTTGGTTTACTTTTCAACCTTGCCTGGAGAAAGAAAACATCAATTCTTTAAACAATGGGCTCGTGTCATGCATAACAACATTAATCCGGCTTTATCATTGGCTGTGAGACATCAGTACTATCAAGCATTGACTTTCAAAGCTAAATCTTACAGTCAACACAAGTTTGATTTTAGTATGAAACTGAGAAGTGATACTGAAATTCTCGAATTGCCACCGGACACTGCTAAAGTAATCCGCCATCCATTGCCTTGCCAACTCAATAAAGATGTTATTAGAAGAATTGGCACCACAAATAAGTGGATTGAAATTACAAGTTTTTGGCAAGTTCCGTCAACTCAAGAGATCTTTGTCGGTGGTTTAGTCTTTGCGAAGTCATCGGACAAAGAGCTTAGCTTTCCAATACTTGTAAAAGAGATTGATTTGTCGTACATTCGATACAATGACCTTTATCACGTTAATGATTTTATTTACCTTTTAAACAATCATCATATTTTAATTGTTGGTATTATTTAAACCTTTTGTATTTATTTAAATAAATAAATTATATAATAAAATAAATTAGTAATTTTATAATATTACATTCTTATTTTTATGTCAAGTTATAACATTACACCAATTAATTGTAAACTTATAACTTTACAAAAATAATATGTAAGTTGATAAACTTACATTTCAACAAATGTAAAGTTACAAAGTTACATTGTAGTTTTATAACTTTACTTTTCTATTTGTAAGGTTATAAGTTTACACCATTGTTAACAGTGAATGTAGAAATAACAACAAAACAAACCATCAGTGGCGTTATGGGTTCTACTACCCACAGTATTAATTTTACTCATTGCCTTTTGCACGTAAAGTAACTTTGTTTATGAATAACCATGTAATGTGTCACAGTGCCCATTTAAATTATTTTCTGAATACGTTGATCATTGCTTTGTTGTCCTATGTGTTTTGAGCACGCTGTCTTGCTCTCGCTTTCACCACCCTGTTTGTTGATTGACAATTTCGATTTGTTCAGTTACTCTACTCTACCACCAAATGGATCGTTATCCTGGTTACGAGTCGATGCTCGCTCGTGTGGAGCACATGAAGATGCAGGTGAAGGGTCAACTAGCACCAGAACAGTCTCACCTAGTTGACGATTTGGTTGTGTTTGTGTTGGATCAGGTTGACGAGTGTTGTAATGTTGCCACCGTTGATGCTGCAACCAACACCACCGAAGATTATCTTTTGTCCAGCTCAAATGTCCCAGTTGCACGTGCATTTGCAGATGACACTCGACTCAACGTGAACGAACATGCCAATACGGTGAATCCACAGGTGGACTATCAACGCGAAGGTATTTTCTGTCTACAATACCACACAATATAGTAATCTATTTTTCCATCTAATCCAGCACCATCAGGATCTATTTCAAACGAACAGTCTGTGTCACCACCATCACCACCATCAGTAACTCAATCCACCATTCCCACAAACATCGAGGTCAAAGTTGAAGGTAAACAAATGTTGTTGTTGTTTTATGTTCACACAATAACTTACAGTCCATTTCTGTTCCTTAGATGAATCAAACGGACAATCAGTTCAACTCTGTGAATGGATCAAGAAAGAAGAAGATGAAGATGATTATGAAGAACAACTGTTTCACTGTTGTGACTGTGGAGGTGAGGGTTGTGAAGAATGCAAAGTGAAACTAGAAATTATGGAGGAATTTGACGAAAGTGGATGCGAGACAGAATTGGGTGGGAACAGTGGTCTAGCTATTGAAGGTTACACTCGAGTCAAACAAGAAGAGGTGGAGAGTGATGGTGAGGGTGAGAGAGCGTGCAAGATTCAACGAATTGATCGAGTGCTTATGAATGAACCCGTTGGATCACCATCTCGCATTGTCATTCCCACCAATGTCGAATGTGTCAATGACCAAGTGACAACTGCATCCACCAGTCCAATCACCATCGAAGGTAATTGACAAATGTTGCTGTTCACCATAACTTACAGTGCATATTTTGTTTTGTATTCCTCAGCTTCAAGTGGACAACTCGTTCAACCCTGTGAATGTGTCAAGAAGGAAGAAGAAGATGGTGGAGAGTACGTGATGGAGTGTGACTGTGAGGAATGTGAGACATGCAGAGTGAAAATGGAAATGAAGGAGGAACTTGATGAAAGTGGTGAGACAGAACCGGGTGGAAAAAGTGGCGAGACTGGTCGAGGTTGCACTAGAGTCAAGAAAGAAGAGTTGGAATGTGAGGGCGAAAGACCAAACAAGATGCAACGAATTGATCGGGCGCTTGGAAATGGGCCAGTTGGATCATCATCACCATCTCCGAATGTTATTGTCGCCAATGTCGAGGGTCCCGATGACCAAATGTCTACTTCATCCACCAATCCAATCACCACGGAAGGTAATCAGTTTTGTTTTATTTTGCTTTTAGTTTTTTTAATTTCATTTCCCATCAGACCACACCCAAACATGTCAACCTGTCACTGTCCCTATCCCAATCGTCTCACTACCATCATCATCTCAACATGTCAATGAGACTATTCGAGATGAGTCGCTCAATGCAGAACCGATGATGGACAATGTTGGATTTGAAGTGCGTACAGAAGAATTTAACCGAGAACAAGTGGACCATGACAACTCAACATTAAATCTAGTGCACATTGACCAAGATGAAGAAGAAACAGAAGTGAACAGAAGTGATGACGAGACGATTGAAAATGGAGAATATCCGAGTGCTGGTGATGAGCAAGGGCCAGTTCCTGCAGAGAACTTTGTCAAAAGAATTGAACCAGCTGACGAACTGGGAAACAGATTTGAGTGCAACTACCAGGGGTGTGGAAAACGAATGAAGAATAAAGCCCACTTGATTAATCACATTCGGACCCACACCGGAGAGAAGCCATTCAGGTGTTCTGTGGATGGCTGCGACCGGGCATTTATCAAAAAGAACGCATTGCAAGCACACCTCAACACCCACACTGGAACCCGTCCATTTGTTTGCAGTTGGCCTAGATGTGAAGCTCGATTTGGAACCAAATGCAATCTCACTGGACACCTTCGTACCCACACTGGTGAGCGTCCATTTAAATGTGACCAGTGTAATGCCACCTTTACTCATCACAGTAATTTGGTCACTCATCTGCGCACCCACACCGGATCCCGTCCATTTGTGTGCACTTGGCCCAACTGTGGTCAAGCTTTCACCACCTCAAGTCATTTGAAGAATCACTCTATTGTCCATTCAAATGAGCGTCAATTTACTTGTGATGTTCGTGGCTGCACCAAAGTTTACAAGCGTAAAGATGCATTGCTTCGACACCAAGAAGCCAAGCACAATTAGTCTTAACATCTACATTTCTCTACAAGTTCTCCCTCCATTCAGTCGCACTGTTGATTCTGTCCTCACGTCACATGAATCCACTTTTATTCATACACAATGTATGGTACATTTGAGTTGTCAATGTTAATTTCTTTTATCTCATGTAATATTTAATAAAGCACTTTTCTTTCAATTGACTTGAATTTGTTTCATATCGCAATTATCGCATAAAGATTATCAGTGTGCGAGAACAACCGCCGGAGAATTAATTGAAATGATGCAATGTTTAAAGTACAACACAACACCATCTCTTATATATAAAAATCCTAATACGTCATTCGTGTGCACTTGGCCCGAGTGCGGTCAAGCATTCGCCACCTCGGGTAATTTGAAGGCTCACTTTAGTGTTCATTCAAATGAGCGACAATTTGTTTGCGATGTTCGTGGCTGCACCAAAGTTTACAAGCTTGTTTGTATTTTGTATTGTAATCTTTCAATGTACATTTAATATCTCATACAAAATATGTCATGAGGAGAGCTAGGTTTGGAAGACCTAGATCGTCAGATAGTTAGATTCGGGACAAGTGACTTGATATGGAAAGATATTTATTCGGTGCTGTCATATCGACAGTTGGATTACAAGTGATGAGTGAATACATGAGCGAGTGTGAGAAAACATTAAATGATGTAGTAGTAGAGTGCATAGAATGTACATCCACTGGACAGTAGATGTATAGACTAAACCGTACACCGATCCGATGGTGAGGTGAGTGTTGTGCTCTACGCTACAAATATAATAAAACTCTTTTCTGTCAACTATCTCGAATTTGAATCATAATAAATTCTTTTACGGGAAATGTAAATTTTGGCATGAAAAGTTTGTATTTCAAGTCTTGTCCACTATAGATTGCTCCAACTAGATTCATACAACATTGTGCAAACCATCACCGAACTCAATCGTCACCACCAACCACTGATTGGCTTTATATTTACTTTTAATGAATGAGTACAACATTTCATTGAATGAAGGCATTATTCCGCTTATTCGTGTTATGAGCTCATATTATGAGTCATAAGCACTGTACTTGTGAATTTATTTTTTGACTTCACCCTGTGGCGGAACGAGCACAAAGTTACAGAAGGCTAAACTCGCTCACGCACATTGAAAAGCAGGACTGCACGAAAATGACGAAGCACAACAGAATTTAATGTGATAATGAAGAGGAGAATGTATTAATATAAAAAGGTGGTGCAAATGGCACAAAATAAAGCGGAAACGGATGAGGAATGTTGAGAATTGTTGGCGCACGCCGAAGCGCGCCGGGCACTACCGGTGTCGTGCGGAAATAGATGAGATGACGGGTCAGACGACCAAGCTAGCGAACTAGGGCGTCGTGACGGTGTGGGATTCGAGGACCAGAGTCCTGAAACGGAAATAAGAGGGTGAGTAAGCAGCTGGATGAAGCACGTGCGAATGCGATCATACCGTGTACTAAACTAAGGAAAATGGCGCTCAGACAGAGGCCTTTTATACATGTGATGAGGGAAGAAACTTCGTGGCGAGGACATGACACTTCTTCTAGGTGAAAGGTGGCGAAATGTCTTCGGTGCGAGGTGTTGACAAGAACGTTGCGTGATCGTTGCAGGTGGAAGAAGGGGTCGTACTGAGAGGACGTACGCAAAAGCTCGCTCGTAGACAACGTACCGTTTCTAGTGGTCTACTCGTAAGACCACAACCCAGCATGAAAATAAAACTCAAAAGGAAATTCAAAGGTTGTTGACAAATGGCCAAAATGAAGGTAGCCTTACAACCTTAGCATTGAAGCAAATGGTTCACAATCGCGGTAACGATCATCAGATGGTTGTTCTCTCCCACTGCCCTTTTCATCGTTTTGTAAAATGAAAAAAACATTGAGTTAATTGACACAAAAATGCTTTTTGACTTCTGGCAAGAAGGTGGTTTCTGTGGCTATTTGAACCATGATGGCAAAACTGCTACGGCTGTGTATTCGATGAATTCTCAAATGAACGTTCCATTCTTAATTTTCATTGATTGCACTCATGTTACAATTGATTCAACTTTTCCAGTTTCAACAACCATAAGGCATAACCGGACACGTTGAATTAGATTCTCATTGTAATCACGTCTACTTTATCTTACTGTGGGAACCATCATCATGACACGAGGACACGAAGATGTCAACGTCTGTGTTCCTCTCATCTACCTGAGCCAGATGAACTTCTAAATCATTGGATAAGGAAAGGAGAACTTACTTTTTCAGTGAATGGCGAGTTCAGCTTAACCGTTCCGTTATAATTTTCCGCCTAAGATGAGATGATCACCTTAATGAAGCGATGCAGATTTCAAGAATATTTGAAATCTGGTCATCCCCTTTCCCACCTTCCCAATAAGGTTTGTTTGTCTCCGAAATCTTTTCAAAATTTGAATTGGCATTATGCGCAGAATGGAAGAAAAATTACAGCGTCCATTGCATTGGAATGTCTGCATTTTGCACCTAATTGAACTTATTTTGTCAAACTTGCTTTCTACTAATTTTATGCTGGGGAAAAAACAAAAATTTGGTTTTACAAGCGATCTTGGAATAGAAATTACTGATGACTATTTACACACTAAAGAAATTGTTGATTTTAAAACAATTTATGTAGACGACTTTCCGAATTTTGATTCAAACAAACACAACAATGAACTTGGCTTAAGAGGAGATCAAGAATATCTCCACAAAATCTGCTTGGCTATTATGTTTGGCTATGAGGAATACATTTCTCTAATTAAACATTACAAAATTGGGAAAATTGGGCATGCACGATGGCTAACAACTGCAAGTCGAATTCTTCGACTTTACATTTCTGAAATTGAGCCAGAGGGGTTGAAGTACTTCTACTCATTTGTTCATTCAGGATGTTTGTTATTTACTTTGATAAATTATACAGTTCGTTGGGGTTGAAGTACTTCTACTCATTTGTTCACGAAGGATGTTTGTTATTTACTTTGATAAATTGTACAGTTCGTTAGGGTTGAAGTACTTCTACTCATTTGTTCACGAAGGTTGTTTGTTGTTTACTTTGATAAATTATACAGTTCGTTGGGGTTGAAGTACTGCTACTCATTTGTTCACGAAGGATGTTTGTTATTTACTTTGATAAATTATACAGTTCGTTGGGGTTGAAGTACTTCTACTCATTTGTTCACGAAGGATGTTTGTTATTTACTTTGATAAATTATACAGTTCGTTGGGGTTGAAGTACTGCTACTCATTTGTTCACGAAGGATGTTTGTTATTTACTTTGATAAATTATACAGTTCGTTGGGGTTGATGTACTTCTACTCATTTGTTCACGAAGGATGTTTGTTATTTACTTTGATAAATTATACAGTTCGTTAGGGGTTGAAGTACTGCTACTCATTTGTTCACGAAGGATGTTTGTTATTTACTTTGATAAATTATACAGTTCGTTGGGGTTGAAGTACTGCTACTCATTTGTTCACGAAGGATGTTTGTTATTTACTTTGATAAATTATACAGTTCGTTGGGGTTGAAGTACTTCTACTCATTTGTTCATTCAGGATGTTTGTTATTTACTTTGATAAATTATACAGTTCGTTGGGGTTGAAGTACTTCTACTCATTTGTTCACGAAGGATGTTTGTTATTTACTTTGACAAATTATACAGTTCGTTAGGGTTGAAGTACTGTTACTCATTTGTTCACGAAGGATGTTTGTTATTTACTTTGACAAATTATACAGTTCGTTAGGGTTGAAGTACTGCTACTCATTTGTTCACGAAGGATGTTTGTTATTTACTTTGATAAATTATACAGTTCGTTGGGGTTGAAGTACTGCTACTCATTTGTTCACGAAGGATGTTTGTTATTTACTTTGATAAATTATACAGTTCGTTGGGGTTGAAGTACTTCTACTCATTTGTTCACGAAGGATGTTTGTTATTTACTTTGATAAATTATACAGTTCGTTGGGGTTGAAGTACTGCTACTCATTTGTTCACGAAGGATGTTTGTTATTTACTTTGATAAATTATACAGTTCGTTGGGGTTGAAGTACTTCTACTCATTTGTTCACGAAGGATGTTTGTTATTTACTTTGATAAATTATACAGTTCGTTGGGGTTGAAGTACTTCTACTCATTTGTTCACGAAGGATGTTTGTTATTTACTTTGACAAATTATACAGTTCGTTGGGGTTGAAGTACTGCTACTCATTTGTTCACGAAGGATGTTTGTTATTTACTTTGACAAATTATACAGTTCGTTAGGGGTTGAAGTACTGCTACTCATTTGTTCATTCAGGATGTTTGTTATTTACTTTGATAAATTACATTACATTTCCCTCTGTTTTTATTGTTGGCAACCGTGAATCAGTCATAAAAAATGTTCATGAAATGATTAGCCAGGGTTTCAAAAACTTTGATGTCATTTTCGTAGGCTGGGAAAAAACTCTTGGTGATTTAACGTTTGATTCGTCAGTTCAACCAAACGTTGACGTCATGGTGTCGGAGTTAGCCAAATTGGGCATTGGAATTAGTCCTGAGTTGCGGTCAAACGTTAACAATTATGCACACGAAGCCACACAGCAGTATGTGTTGAAAAACGCCTCCACAAATCAATTAGTAAATTTTTTGGATTTCACGAATTCAAAAGCTTGTGATTGGTTTGAAACAATGCTCAAAAATGTCTACTACGAAGAGAATATCAATTAATTTCATCTTTACAAGAGTGCAGGTGTGAACCAGAGTCTCGTAAAACATCTAACCTAGCACTTGATTGACTAAATGCGGGGTCGATCTTTCCAATGTCAATTGTCATAAATTCCATAAAAAATAAAACTACATTTACTCGTGAACAAAATGTCAATGTTTTTAAGTTATCTATTATCTTTACAAATAAAGACAACCAGAACACAGTTTTAGTTGTTTCCAAGATTTATTTGCCTTACACGATTAGCAGTTTATTGAGTTTACTCGATGGACTTTTGCTAACTACATTTACGAATTACATTTATTAATGTTCACAACCAAATGTAGTCAACTAAAATTAACAAATCTATAATTTGGGAGTATCAATTCATTGGAGTAAATCAACAGAAACATTCAAACAATATTCAATTCCACAACAGAACTCTTAACGGATTGCTCGTTTGGCTCGTTCTTGTTTGTGTCCAATAAATTGATTCGACGGCCCTTTTGGCACTTTCGTAGTTCTTTAAACTTGCTGTAAGTCAAACGGCACGCAATCGGAAGAATAAACAGTGACGAAACATCAATTCAATTCAATAGCTACATGAAAATAAAAATTATTTAATTTTACATAAATTATAAATTAATAAAATATAAATTTTTTGAATATTTACATCAATCGCGAGAAAAAACCAAAACATGAATGGTTTTTCGTTGGCCAAAAGTATTTGGGCCAAGCATTATACGCCCCTTGATGTATTCACTGATGTCGAATGTGAAGGAATAGATAATAGCCAATGCAACAATGATCACCAGAATGTTATACAGCAGGAAAAACAGGCGTTTCTGGAACAGCAAGTAACTTGGGGTGCGAAATTTAAATCGCTTTACGGCACTTGATTTGGATGCCATTTTAGTGTGTTGATTCATAAATTTTAAAGAGACTCCACACAAATGAAAACATTGAAATGAAGTTTATTTATGGAATTATTCTCTATATTTTCAACATTCTCAAGGTCATCAAGGAACAACGTCATACTAGTTCTGAGAAAAAGATGAAAACAATTTGCCACAAATTATACAATCTAAAACGAGAACTTTCGTTTGTTTGCGCCAAAATATATTGATTTTTCGAGTTTGTCATACGATCTTTGAAAGTTAACTAAATCTGTGGGATAGGGCGCTCTCAAATTTTCTGGCAACTAAATCTGTGGGATAAGGCGCCTCTACTCCGCTCATTTTCACCTATCAGCATATTAGAAATTAGCTAAAAAACAATTTGAACCTCCTACAAATTTCAATCTACTACGCTCATACGTACTCGCTCGTTTTTCGATTCTACAAAGCAACATTAATGTTTATTGTGGTAAAACTCAGAGACAAAGCCATACATTTAAAGATTAGATTAATAAGTGAGACAATGAACAATCAAACATAATACTAACATTGAACATTGTGAGAAACAAATTGAGAAATATGAATAGGAGAAAAAAAGGAAAACAATAAAATGAAAGCTCTGACAAACGTTACAAGTAAGGTCGAATCAACTGTGCCATCACTCGTCCACCACCACTCGAACATATTCGTTCGGGTCTCGCAGGTCCACAATGTTCTTCGCCTTCTGTGCTTTCACGGTTTGAGGCAGTCCAAAGTGTTTCGTCCGAATGTGCGAGACCAGATTTACACGTAGTTTGCATTGCATGTTGCAGTGAGGCCAATTGCAGTGAAATTGATTACGTTCGAGATGAGTCAGTTCGTGTAGTTTCAGGTGAGCATTAGAGAAGAATGAAGCAGTACAGCCAGGGTGGGTGCAGTGGAAGTGCTTCGATTGAGAGTGATGTTTGGTTTGTTGATGAGTTGTCATCTTGCAACGTGTTTCGGTCACTTCGCCACAGTCGCTCACGAAATTGCACTGGAACTGACCAGTCAGATGATTGTAGTACCAGTGTTGGTAAGCTTTATGCTGCGAATCAAATTTCTTGGGGCAAACTGCACAAAGGAATCGAGTATCTTTAGGATGGTGCTGTTGGATGTGGTCACCAAGATTTGATCTTAAATAAATAAAACTAGGTCAATTTAATGTAATATTATAATAATATTCACTTACCGATTATCGAATCGTGCATTGCAATTGGTGGCAAAACAGCAAAGAGGAGCAAGTCCATGCACAGAGCTCAAGTGATCGTGCAAATGGACCAATGAATCCAACTTGTCATTGCATCCCTGCTGGGTACATTGTACCCGGTACAATTCAAATGGAGCACTTTGACTTTTGCTTCTTCTCGATCATCGTTGGCAATGTCTTCTTCATCCTCTCCATCCTCCTCCTGCAAAGTTATCTTCGATCTCTTGCCAGTTTGAACCGATGTTGGTTGTTTTCGTTTAGTCGCATTTCGACCCGTGGAAACAATTGCCTGTTGGTTGAGTGCAGTTCGATTCGATCGTGTGCTGGTTGACTGTGAGAATAGATCACCTGATTGGATCACTGTTGGATCATTTGTAGTCGAGATTGACTGACTTGGCTCATGATAATCATGGTCCACTTGTTGGTCAATCGATTGGTCATTCACGGAACTTTGATTCGTTCCATTAGACTGCTCTGGCAAAGATTCCTTTCGGTTGTCATTTGGATATTCTCCACCTTGAGGTGCCATTTGAAGTTCAACTCGATGTCCAATAACATTCTCATCGTCACTTGTCTCTTCCTTCTTGACCTTAGTCACAATTTGAACCGACTGTCCGTTGTTTGGATCCAATTGGCAAGTCTCAACGAATTCCTCCTTCACTTCTCGCTTCACTATGCCATAAATGCACTCGTCACAATCGCAGTCACTATCCGAGTCCGAGTCGGTGATGTATTGTGCATCTTGTTCCATCTTGACTCGTTTACACATTTGAACTGACTGTTCACTGTTTGATGCATCTAGACAATGCACAGAAATGCACTAAATTATGTCAACATTCAACAACAACTACAATTGCTTACCTTCAGTCTTGATGTTCGTGGGAATGGTTGAACTTGATGTAGGTACGTCCTTGCTGCTGTAGACTCGAGAAGGAATTGGTTCGACAGTGTCGAGATAGTTCACTTGTTCGTTTGCACTAGTCGATGAGTTGAGATTGCAATCGTTGACAGTCGAAGTAGAAGGGACATTTGTGTCGAGACCGTTCACGTGTTCTTCTGTGCCAAGTTCATTTTCGCCTAAATTGTTCGTAGGCTCAACTGTGACATTTGCACTAACTTCTGATGAGTCCAAATGGTGTGACTGTTGGTTGTTGTTTGAAGTAACACCTTCGAGTATGGTACGAATACGATTAGGCAACTCACTCAAATCACGTCGATCGTCCCACAAAGCCATCAGATTGTTGATTTGATCGAGAGCAGACTGAGCACATTTCAATTTGTTGACCTCTTCCTTCAACGAACTAAATCGTCGGTCTATTAGTGACACAACCTCACGCTTCAAGTCTGTCTGGTTCGAGTCAATTAGACTTTCGAGTCGATTCACAGATGCAAGGAACTCGTTTTCATTTGACATTTTGAGGAGAGATGAGACAAATCACGAGTAGAACAAACAGAAAGAAAGGAGAACCGTCGGTGGTTGGTGACAGAGAAATGAGAGAGAGCGGTGCTGTGTAGGACAGCGTGCAACCTAAACTGCACAGCTGACTGTGCCTCAGTCTGTGCCTGTGTGTGACAATCGATGCCTCTCTCTCTCACTCGGTCTGTAGCACACTACTTTTGCACAGCTGAGTTGTGTCTTGTTGTCTGTGTCTGTCTGTTCACTTGTCATTTCTATTTGTTCACCACGTCTGATTCTACTTTCTATTGCTTTCCCCAACCCAACATTACCTACTTCTCATCTACGAACAAATGGATCGTCAGTGACCACTGGCCGCAAGGTGGAATTGGCTGATTGAACATTACTGCAAACAGAACAAGTCGCTCATTGTGAATGGTAAACGCTTTTTTACATCTGATTTGAACAAATCTGCCTCACAGATTGTGAACCTCGTAAATGTTGACTTTTTTGGATCAATGTTGGAACTATTTCCAAACATTGAGCAATTGGCATTTGGAGATAACTTTTGTGACGATATTTTGGATTGTTGGTATCCTTCAGAAGATACGAAAATCCGTGATTTTGCTGCCAAGATAAATTCGTTGGCATCACTGAAACGACTCGAACTTGGATATAATGATTTAAAAGTTCTGCCTCATCTATCGCAAACTTTGTCTCGATTGGAGTACATTCGAGTCCTCTCTTACTATCCAGGCATCTATACCGAAATGAATCAATTTATATCTCATCTCGGGTCAAGTTGCGTTTGAGTCGTTTTTGGAGAAGATTCTAAATTGGACTACAGTCAAGTTCGTAAATGGCACAACATCAATCCGAGTTGTTTGGCCAGTCTGACTCATTTGGAGTTCATTCGTGAGTGTTGTTTGTTCACTTTGATTGAGACCTTTTGGGTTGTGACTCTCTTGAGAGTTGGTTTATTATTGCACATTGATGCGTGTCCATGAGTGCAACTTTATAACAACAAGTTTATTTAGCCCTGCCAACTCTCAAAATCCGCACGGTGGGCTAATCGTACAGTACGTACAACAGTTACTTTTTCTACATGAAAATATGAGCGAGAGCGGTTTAGTCTTCTGCCTCACATAAGCCAAGTCGGTGGTTCGAGTCATCGAATTAACAACCTTTTTTTGTTTTTTTTATTAAATTGATCTCTAAATGGAATCTTAATACACCAATTCGTGAGCTTGAAAGATTCTCAAATGGAGTTAGTGGATTTTATTCACCAAATGGTGGTTGGAAAATAATGTGCATTAGATTTTGCATGAATCGTGTGGACTATGACATGAAATAATTGATTTTTGACATTTTGAATACAATGACAAATGGTTGCTCAAAGATTACCCGGAATATTTTTCTTTATTTTGTTAGATTCTACAATTGAGCTGATTTAATTTATCAATCAATTAACTGTTGGAAATAGTTTAAGTTGAAAATAATAACCTTAGTTGTGAATCAAATGGGTTATGACTAAAATGAACCGTATTTACTCATCACTCCGAAAACAGGTTATGCCGAAAACAGCAGGGGGCAAGTGGCGCGTGCCACTGCGCCATGGGTGGTCCACGTTACGCCGAAAGCCACAGTCACTGTAGCACACTCAAATGTGTGAGTGTTCGACGTTCGACGCGTCGAACATTTACGCACACTAACAAGCTATCAGACATTGTGTAAAATGAACATGGAAACTATTTAAGACTTGTTTTACTATTTATGAGTTTGTATCATGTGTCCTTGATCCAATTGGAATTAATTAACCCTCAAGGTATGACCTGGGTCAAATCTATCATATTTATCCCTGATTTCTAGTACCATCATTCTATTTGTCATAGACTAACTCAGATTATCGTGTTGGATGTATCCTTAATCTAATTGGAACTATTTAACCCCAAAAATGATCTGAGTGAAAATTGACCGATATCGATGACCATTGAGAAACTTAGTTACCCAATGGATGAAGATGAGATTTTCGAGGATTATGATGATGTTCTTGACAAACTTGAGGAATTAAGGATCTAAACCGATTTTTTTCAATCTTCAATCTTGTTTCCTTCAGATCTACTTCAGGATGATGTCAAAGAAGTCAAAAACTCTTTTACTTTATCAAAGTCATGCATTGAATCCGATTGTCCAAAAATTGAGTCATCCATTTCATTTTCAATCAATCCACTGCTGTATGAAACCAAATTATTGACTGGATTCATTCATGCATCTATTAGACTTGTTCTATTTTATATCACGACATGACGCATGACATTTATGAAGAAATTAAACTCATTAACAATCAATAGCCTGGCTTGAAACAAGTCAGTGAACCCATTGATTTCATTATTGGGTGGAATCTGTGGGATTGTGTTGATGGACCAGTGACGATATTGAGGATTCAAGTTATACTTGGGTGGATCACTGGGATGGTAGATTTGTTGAAAAATAGCTGAGTTCATCTTTCTTGTTTGGCACACATATACTTTATGACGAGACAGAAAAAGACAAACTCATTCACTGATTTCCTGAAAAAAACTGTTTGGAAAATAATGTGGAGAGGGTCATTTCCGAGATGAGGAGTTGGCTTATTGAGATGAAGCTTTCTGTTGCAGCTGAGACACTGGCGAGACAGAATTGCTTGGTACAGAAGTGGAAAGGATGAGAAGTGCAAGAAAGGAAGTGGAACTATCCTCAACGAGGTCCAGGAACGAAGTGATTTGTACAGCTTATCGTTCGGTTGGCAAATATCGTGATTGTCGTGCATAGTGAAGATTGATTGTTGATCAGGTCACATAGTACTCTCTCCATTGGACTAGTCGAATTAGGTGGATGCCTTGAAATAAACAAAAACTGACAAAAGCTTCACCACCAGAAAAGGCAAGACATTGAGATCATCGACTGAATATTGTGGATCTTCACCACACATTAGATAAGATTGTGCAAATCGAGTATTCAATTTAATCATTGAGAATCATTATATTCACTTCTGTTTAGTGACACTCGAGTTTGAGTAAACAAGTGAATGCTTCCTTCTTCAGTCATTCAATAGATCAGATTGTGCTCATTGAGTAATCAAATATTCACCATTTATCCGAAAGTCTAATGATGAAATTATTGTAATACGAATTAGAAAGACGGGCTAAGATTAAGTGGTGAAATAAGTATAATCGTTCAGGAATCAAACAGTAAATCAGTACACTAGAATAAAAGTACATATCAGCTTAACAGAAAACTCAATCCTTCATTCCTTCCTCTTCTTCCTTCCTTTCGCCTTCAATTATAAAGCCAATGCACGATCAGCAATTTGAATTTCATCTTATTCGTTGAAATAGTGCGATTACACCCATTTGAATCACCTATCAGCTGTCACGAACATAGTCAGCCAGATCAGTCTGATATCAGTCCAGCGTTCCGAAACACAACCAGGTTGAATCATTTATATCTGGATTCACTAGATTCAGATTGATCCGAACGTAACCAGTCTAGTGCAATGGGACCCTAACTGGTTCCACCACATTGAAAAAATCAAACAAAATTGGATCCGAATCCCAAAATCCTCATATCCGCTCGCAGCGTAGGTTTCAGGATGACCCAATCCCAAAACCACTGTAGCCATTAGATTCAACACTCCCGACATATGCAATAAAATCCTAATCCAAAAATCACCGTATCCAGACGCCATCTTGGGTTTCAGGGTGATTCAATCAATGAGGAATGATCCATTCACTTGTTCACTCAAACTCGAGAATCATTGTATAGTAGTGGACAGTTCTCAATGATTGAATTTGGTTTCGAGTTCATACATACTTTCATTAAACCAGATTTGCAAATTACAATATGATGTATGAGGTAATGAGTTTACTACTAATGACATAAACAAAGGGATCTTTCTCATTCGAAATCTATTTCATGGTTCGAGATTAGTCAGTCTGATCAATAAGACATTCGTAAAAAGCTTTATTTCACAACCATATTCAATCGGTTACCATACAACACTCCGAAAACAGGTTACGCCGAAAACAACAGGGGGCAAGTGACGCGTGCCACTTAAACAAAGACTTCATTGTTCTCCGCACCACAGGTGGTCCACGTTATGCCGAAACTCAAGTGACGGTGCCTCTTTAACAAAGAGCTCCTTTGTTCTCCACACCACAGGGGGTCCACGTTACACCGAAAAGCATGTATTTGTGTGAGCGCTGACTCATCACTGACTCATCAGCACACTCACATGCATTACGAGGTGAGCACTGCAGAGAGTGTGTGAGCGCGAGTGTTCGACACAAACAGTTTTCGGTGTGCGTTGTTTACGATCGACGATCGTCGAGTTGTCGAACATGACAGTTTTTTGTTGACCAAATCCCATTGACTATCCCGAGGGTGGTGAAACCTGTAGTGTTATCTGTTTTTGGATTGAAGCACCCTGGAACCCAAGATAACGAACGGATATGGTGCCAGTCGGATCAAACTAACTCTGTTTGATCTTGGTTATGTTGATTGAATATGGTTGTGAAATAAAGCTTTTTACGAATGTCTTATTGATCAGACTGACTAAGCTCGAACCATGAAATAGATTTCGAATGAGAAAGATCCCTTTGTTTATGTCATTAGTAGTAAACTCATTACCTCATACATCATATTGTAATTTGCAAATCTGGTTTAATGAAAGTATGTATGAACTCGAAACCAAATTCAATCATTGAGAACTGTCCACTACTATACAATGATTCTCGAGTTTGAGTGAACAAGTGAATGGATCATTCCTCATTGATTGAATCACCCTGAAACCCAAGATGGCGTCTGGATACGGCGATTTTTGGATTAGGATTTTATTGCATATGTCGGGGGTGTTGAATCTAATGGCTACAGTGGTTTTGGGATTGGGTCATCCTGAAACCTACGCTGCGAGCGGATATGAGGATTTTGGGATTCGGATCCAATTTTGTTTGATTTTTTTCAATGTGGTGGAACCAGTTAGGGTCCCATTGCACTAGACTGGTTACGTTCGGATCAATCTGAATCTAGTGAATCCAGATATAAATGATTCAACCTGGTTGTGTTTCGGAACGCTGGACTGATATCAGACTGATCTGGCTGACTAGGTTCGTGACAGCTGACAGGTGATTCAAATGGGTGTAATCGCACTATTTCAACGAATAAGATGAAATTCAAATTGCTGATCGTGCATTGGCTTTATAATTGAAAGCGAAAGGAAGGAAGAGGATCGAGGAAGGAATCAAGGATTGAGTTTTCTGTTAAGCTGATATGTACTTTTATCCTAGTGTACTGATTTACTGTTTGATTCCTGAACGATTATACTTATTTCACCACTTAGTCTTAGCCCGTCTTTCTTTCGTATTACAATAATTTCATCATTAGACTTTCGGATAAATGGTGAACAATTGAATACTCAATGAGCACAATCTGATCTATTGAATGACTGAGGAAGGAAGCATTCACTTGTTTACTCAAACTCGAGTGTCACTAAACAGAAGTGAATATAATGATTCTCAATGATTAAATTGAATACTCGATTTGCACAATCTGATCTAATGTGTGGTGAGGATCCACAATATTCAGTCGATGATCTCAATGTCTTGCCTTCTCTGGTGGTGAAGCTTTTGTCAGTTTTTGTTTATTTCAAGACATCCACCTAACTCGACTAGTCCAATGGAGAGAGTACTATGTGATCAACAATCAATCTTCACTATGCACGACAACCACGATATTTGCCAACCGAACGATAAGCTGTACAAATCACTTCGTTCCTGGACCTCGTTGAGGATAGTTCCACTTCCTTTCCCGCACTTCTTTTCCTTTCCACTTCTGTACCAAGCAATTCTGCCTCGCCAGTGTCTCAGCTGCAACAGAAAGCTTCATCTCAATAAGCCAACTCCTCATCTCGGCAATGACCCTCTCCACATTATTTTCCAAACAGTAATAAGTGAATGAGTTTGTCTTTTTCTGTCTCGTCATGAAGTATATATGTGCCAAACAAGAAAGATAAACTCAGCTATTTTTTAACAAATCTACCATCCCAGTGATCCACCCAAGTATACCTTGAATCCTCAATATCGTCACTGGTCCATCAACCCAATCCCATAGATTCCACCCAATAATGAAATCAATGGGTTCACTGACTTGTTTCAAGCCAGGCTATTGATTGTTAATGAGTTTAATTTCTTCATTAATGTAATGCGTCATGTCGTGATATAAAATAGAACAAGTCTAATGGATGCATGAATGAATCCAGTCAATAATTTGGATTCATACAGCAGTGGATTGATTGAAAATGAAATGGATAACTCAATTCTTGGACAATAGAATTCAATGCATGACTTTGATAAAGTAAAAAAGTTTTTGACTTCTTTGACGTCATCCTGAAGTAGATCTGAAGGAAACAAGATTGAAGATTGAAAAAAATCGGTTTAAATCCTTAATTCCTCAAGTTTGTCAAGAACATCATCATAATCCTCGAAAATCTCATCTTCATCCATTGGATAACTATGTTCCTCAATGGTCATCGATATCGGTCAATTTTCACTCAGATCATTTTTTGGGGTTAAATAGTTTCAATTGGATCAAGGATACATCCAACAAGATAATCTGAGTTAGTCTATGACAAATAGAATGATAGTAACAGAAATCAGGGATAAATATGATAGATTTGACCCAGGTCATACCTTGAGGGTTAATTAATTCCAATTGGATCAAGGAAACATGATACAAACTCATAAATAGTCAAACAAGTTTTAAATAGTTTCCATGTTCATTTTACACAATGTCTGATAGCTTAGTGTGCGTGAATGTTCGACGCGTCGAACGTCGAACACTCACACGTTGGAGTGTGCTACAGTGACTGTGGCTTTCGGCGTAACGTGGACCACCCATGGCGCAGTGGCACGCGCCACTTGCCCCCTGCTGTTTTCGGCATAACCTGTTTTCGGAGTGATGAGTAAATACGATTCAATCAACATAACCAAGATCAAACAGAGTTAGTTTGATAAGGCTGGCACCATATCCGTTCGTTATCTTGGGTTCCAGGGTGCTTCAATCTAAAAACAGATAACACTACAGGTTTCACCACCCTCGGGATAGTCAATGGGATTTTGGTCAACAAAAAACTGTCATGTTCGACAACTCGACGATCGTCGATCGTAAACAACGCACACCGAAAACTGTTCGTGTCGAACACTCGCGCTCACACACTCTCTGCAGTGCTCACCTCGTAATGCATGTGAGTGTGCAGATGAGTCAGTGATGAGTCAGCGCTCACACAAATACATGCTTTTCGGCGTAACGTGGACCCCCTGTGGTGTGGAGAACAAAGGAGCTCTTTGTTAAAGAGGCACCGTCACTTGAGTTTCGGCATAACGTGGACTACCTGTGGTGCGGAGAACAATGAAGTCTTTGTTTAAGTGGCACGCGTCACTTGCCCCCTGTTGTTTTCGGCGTAACCTGTTTTCGGAGTGTTGTATGGTAACCAAATGAACAAAGCCCCAAATTGATGGACTAATCAATAATCACTAATCGGAAATTAGAATCTTGTTTCCTGTATTTACCTAATGCAATTTTAAAAGAATTATTTCTAGACTTGTGTAGAAGAGAGAACTTGATTTAAATTTCCTCATTTTCAGGCATTCAGAGAACACGGAGAATATCTGAATCGCTTTAAGGTACTTCAAATAGAAATATCAACAGCTCGTTTGGTTTGCATTATGAATGAAAAATCCAAACGGTATTGATCAAAGCACATCATGGCCCATTATTCACTATTCGAAGATATAAGATCGGATGGGTAATCGGGAAACTCATTAGCGAACTTGGAATCTTTTGATCTTGTAAATCTTTGAACAACCTAACCATTTTCACCGAAAACCTTTATTCAATTATTCCATGTCGTAATCCACACGATTCATGATAAATCAATTAAACATTATTTTCCAGTTCTATTTCCAACCTTCATTTGATGGATAAAATCCACTAACTCTATTTTAGAATTTTCCAATTCATCAATTGATGGACTAAGATTCCATAAATCAATTTAATAAAAAAAACAAAAAAAAGGTTGTTAATTCGATGACTCGAACCACCGACTTGGCTTATGTGAGGCAGAAGGCTAAACCACTAAACCGCTCTCGCTCATATTTTCATGTAGAAAAAGTAACTGTTGTACGTACTGTACGATTAGCCCACCGTGCGGATTTTGAGAGTTGGCAGGGCTAGGTTTATTACAAGCCAATTCCAACTAGCCAATTGTTGTTAATAACTTGACACAATGTTTATTCTAATGACAAACTTATGATATCTGGTAGTCATGGATTCCCCTGTGCAATCATCATCATCACAGCCAGAGCCAAAGCCCATCATCATCATATCAACACGTTGCTTTAAGCAAATACAAACTAACATTCATATACCTAAACTTGATCGTTCCAAAACAACTAAATACCACAAAACAATGGCATCAATGGATACAACGGATAATGATCCGACAACCGAATCAACCATTCGGACCGATGGTCCTTTTTCATCGAAATTCCCATTTCTAAAACTGAAAAGTCCGAAAGCACTTCCAATTCCAGACCGAACCGAACTGTTCTACCCAATGAGTGCCAAACCCACTCGTGGCCGTTGTCTCATTCTCAACTATGACAACTTTAGTGTACTGCAGAATAATGGCCCAAGACCGGGCTCACAGGTTGATTTGCACGAGTTGCGAGCAACTTTTGAGTATTTGGGATTCGAAATACTGGTTCATCAAAATATGAGTCGTAAAATGACGCAGAATATTCTCGAAGCAGGTGAGCTTCGTATTCAAATTCTCTAAGTTCTGTAGAATTTCATACTTTCTATTCAATATAGAATCAAAATTTGATCACTCCAAGTACGACTGTTTTGCCCTGTGCATTCTAACTCACGGTGGAATGAATGATGGTAAGATTTTTTTGTGCTATTTTTTCTGTGAATTTTGTTACTAATCGAATCCTGGATAGTAATATTCTGCACGGATGGTCCACTCACCATTGAGAAGGATGTGATCCAAAAGTTCACGCCCTCTCAATGTGCAAGTTTGGTGGGCAAACCAAAGTTGGGTCCCCAGACTGTAGCGTGCGGTTCTCTAGTGTGCGGATCGAAGCGTGCGGTTTTTTACGCGCGGACCGTAGTGTGCGGACCCTAGCGTGCGGAATATAGCGTGCGATTTTCCGCGTGCGGATAGATGCGTGCTGTTCTCTAGCGTGTGCACTGTCGTGTGCATATATCCTAACGTGTAGTATCATTACGTGCTGGTTTTATTATATCATATAAATACGCATCACTGCAGTACCATTGAAGCAAGTGGTTCCAAAATTGACATGTTCAGTAATGGAATGTTCTCAAAAATGACAAGTTTGCTTACCTCTATTGATAACTAATAGTAATATTTAAATGCCGAATGGGAAGTGTTATGACACTAGATTGAGTACTGCACCCAGTCTTATGGACCATGATATCATATTGATGAAGAACAATTAAATAAAAACTAATAAAATATTTTTTATTTATGTTGTAGGGTAAATTGAGACTACTGTATATTAGAACTTAATAAAGAGAATACATACATCTGACTCAAGTACTGATGTGTATAAAAACAAATTTTTTGTGTTTCAGAAAAGAATCTTATCCATTTATAGCGAAACATAAAATGCTGTTTAATTCAACATGGTTCTCGATTTGGGTTAGCTCAATGCACTTTTTTGTGACTCAACTTATTCTATTGATCCAAATTGATGATAGATATGATTAATATGAAATCAATTTTTAGACTCTAATAGGGTTTTGTGTGTTCTGCTCGACCTTGGTTTACCAAATTTGGAGCATATATACCTAATTGCCATTTGAATTGAATGAACGTTCCAAAAGTGTTTTGGTGTGGATTCTTCTTGGAGTAAGGTTTAAATCCGGTATATGAGATGACCAAAACTAATTATATCGAGTAAAAGTCATTTGTCAGGAAGATTGTATTGGTCCCAGAGCCCTGAACTATTTTGAACGCAAATTAATTTCGACTTCAGAATTGACCGGATCCCAGAATAGACTGCACCGTCGTGCTCAGACAAAGGCAATGAGATTTGAGCCGAGATTGCCCAATATCCGGTAAGAACTAACCGAAATATAGTGAATAAACGATTTACTTCAAAATAGTTTTTCGACTAGGCGTCATGGCGTCAAATGTATGAATTTGTGAATTTGATTTCGTGTAATAATGAAGATGAGCTTTGTCAAAATTTATTAAGTTTTATCGGGATCAATAAAACAAAAAGCACTTTTTGATCTTATTAATTTTACAAATTTTAAATCACGACCACAACAAACTTATCGAAAAGTAAGTGTTTTAATCTAATTATTGTTAAATATTAACAAAACAATCATTTACAGTCTCCTAAATTTTCGCGTGTTCCACAATCAAGGTATGGCATAATTAATTATTTTTAGACACTTGCTATTTTACCTTTCATTATTTTTAGTGGACTTGGGGAAACTTATAGACAACTTCGTGGTAGACGAATACCGACAATTTCTGTCTACCCTGACACGGGTTCTGAAGTTTAGTGGAATTCAGTGAGCGTTAACGAAAACATTTAGAAAACGTAAAACGATAATAAAGTTTATTAAATTTAAACCCAAACAACTATAAAAGTATTCTTCATGATCAAGGATACCATGGATAGTTGCATGGAAGTGGAAGACCCGGGAAAAGTGCCTTGTGCAGAGAGCCAAAGTGAACCGGAACCAATGCCACGAACCAGATCATTTGATTGCGAACATCGAACTCAGTGAGACGCTGCTGTTGAGCTTGAGGCTTGTTGTTTCGTTCACTGTTGATTGTCTCCATGAACAGATCGACCAGCACTCCATTGGTGAGTTTGTCCACCGCTGGTAGAATGTTGAACTGTTGCATAAAGTGAGCCTAGCCTTGAGGCAACAGTTACCGGTCAATGGCCTTGCGATAGTGTCGTACGAAAGGAGTCACTTGGGCGAACTCGGTCGGAATTTGATTCAGATGGGCCACATTCCAGGCTGGGTTGAACAGTCGAATGCGCTTGAGATAGATGAGACAGTGCTCGGGCAGGGCAGTGCAGAATTGGTCTGCCATTTGGCTGCTTTGACGTAGAACACCAAAGGCAAATCGAATGGTCTTCTCGAGTGCTGACTTGTCGCGGTTGAGCATTTCGAATGCTGCCTGCGTGAGCGATGGCATACGTTCTGGTCGGCCTATTTCGTCCATAAACCAGGGGATCATCTGCTCGACTTGATACAGAAAAGTCTGGTACAGTGTCAGGGCGAAAGATGTTCTCACTTGGTAGATGGTCTCTGCGTTCAAGTAACGTTGTCCGTTACTCATCTGGCTGTTCATTAAGCTCCACAGGTCCATCCTGTTCTTCAAATAGTTGTACAGGTCACCAAAGTGCGCCACAAGACCACCATTAGCCCCAGTCCCGTAGATTGGAATTGCAATTTGGTTTGCAACTTGTCCGCTTGGCTTGAGCAACTTTGCGATCGCTTCAGCTTTACTTGAGCTCGAAAAGGCAATCTCCACCTCGTCCTCGGAACGATCACTCAGACTGTTGGCATTCGTACGGTAAAAGTCGTTTTCTTTGAAAATGATGAAAAGACGTTCCATCTCTGCGGCTCGTTCGTCAGGGTTGCGCAACTTGTTCAACGCCAGTGGAAGCCAACCGAAATCGTTCAAATATCTGGTGACCGACTTGATGGTCGACTCGAGGCACACTTCGAGGTCAAAGCGAAAGTAGTGGAACACCACCTGAAGGTACACTTGAGGGTAGCGGTTGATGAGGCGGTCTTTGGTGGAGAGGTAGCGAGTGTCGAGAAACTTATTCGGTCCGGACTGGAGGTCACGATAGTGGCGGACGAGATTACTTTCCTCGCACATTCTCGAAGCACGGAACAAGAAATCAAAAAACAGAAAACACAAATCTCAATCATGACAAAGTTAGAAATGTCACCTTTTTTAAATAGTCAAAGTTTAAAGTTCTAAAGTTGACTTTCGATTGCGAAATGATCGAACAGAACAAATCAACGTAAATCAACGAAACCCCAAATCTGATCATTTTTAAAAGTTCTCATTTGTGAGTGATTAATGATGCAATCAACATTGATAGACATCGTACATTTGTCAAAGTCAATTGAAAATCAATAGGATCGCCTGACATATGCCATATGACACTGATTTCCTGTTTTCTATAGTTACCATTCAATGTTTTCTTTGTTCATTTCTGAATTCAATTCAAACTTGCGAGCATTAGGTTGATAATCGTACAAAATAGTTTCAATTAAGAATCGATTTTGTACATTTTGTGCTTCGCCTGTCACGTTCGTGAATGATCGTTTCCCTGTATTAAATTGCACTTTTGTTCACTTTGTATAGTTTAAATGGCCATGTTTGGACTCTGATTTTGACAATAATTATTCACTTGAATTGTAAAACCATAAAATTTTCCATTTTAATTTAATGTCTTATGATCGCGATTCGATTTTCAATCAAAAATTCCACTCACTCAAAAGCGAACTCCAAACTTCAACTTTTCATTATTTTTCATCCAGTCATTTTAAGACTAACATATTTTGCTAAACTTGAAAAAATCAAAAATTTAAAATGTCGTTAAAATTTGTTCGCAGTTGGTTTCGATTACACTACCGAACCTTGCAGGGATGTGCTGCTAATTTTGAGTGAGGGGGCTCGCCAAGAAAGTTTTTTTGGGGGCTCGATAAATTTTTTCTCAATGTTGGGGGCTCGCAAAAATTTTCATGTTTATTTTAGGGGGCTCGCTAATCTTAAAGTCAAAAATTAAGTATTATTACTCAAATTAACATTATCAAACTGAAATTTTATTGTCGAAATTAAATTCTACATTAATAATGGCTAATGTTACAAAATAAATTTGGGAAAACAGCTCGTTAATCATCAAAGTAATAGTGATGGCTTTCATTAAAAAGTTCCCAGAGTTGAGTATGGTATTCATCTGGATCTTCTTCTTTGCTTTCTCGAACTTGAGTACTGCAAGCATGTCGATGCGATTTCAGCCAAGTTTCAACGTATGGAATCGGATCGAATAGTTTAGGAGGAGGTCCCATGATTGAAATGGCCATCAAGTTCGATACATGAAGAATTGTCAACCGATTTCGTAGATCAGAAAGAATCAAATTCATTTTACTGAATCCACGTTCTGCTTCTGCAGTGCTCACTGAAAATGCAAGAATGTTATTTCTTGCTTCGAGTATTGATGGCAAAGAAAGAATAGTTTGTTTAATGTCTTGTTTCCTTCTATAGGCGGTTACTAGTGAACGAAATTCATGTGTCTTGATTTCGACTTTAACTATTTTACTCAGTTCCTCTAGCTTTCCTTCTGCCTCGAGCCATGGATCAGCAACTTCATTAACATTCCACGTTGATGGTTCTAGATAATTGAGCAATTTTACAGTTTTTTCATCTTCCTTGCTAAGAAGTCTCATTTCCATTCTTTGAATAAGCACTTGCAAAAGTTTCTCTCTGTCAATATTCTTAGCTTTTCGCAAACTTTTAAACTTGATTAGTGAACTAAGTTTTTCTTCGTAAGTTTTAACTTTATCAAGATAAGAAGATTTATCATCTTTCCATTTCTTGAACACATTGATACTCAGCTGAATTCTCTGATTGGCGTCATAAATGCTGATTTGATTGCTTTGCAATGCAGACGAAAGGATGCCAAGTTCGTGAAGTATATCGTTCATCAAAATCAAATCTTTAAGAAATTCTTTACTTTCTAATCGCACTGCAAATCCTTTAAGGTCAGGATCCTCAGAAAAAAATTTGTATAGCGGACCATAAGATTGTAAAACAGCTGCAGCAGAGCGTTCACTAAATGCTGCCCATCTAGGGCCAAATACACGACCAATCCGAGTTATATCAGTTTCAAGTTCATTTGAAATTGAGGCCAATTTCGTAGTTTTTAAATTAGATTTGCTAAATTGCTTGTAAATGCCATTCATAAAGGATTTGAAATGACTTACTTGTTTGATTTCCTTGACAGCATCGTCCAGCGACAATTGCAAACGATGATTAAGACACCACCAGACAATTATGTTTGGGAAAGTTTCCAGCACTCTCGTTGCAAGCCCACTATATTTTCCTGTCATATTGCTGGCACCATCAGTAGAAAAACTAATTAAGTTAGTTTGAATAAATTCGTCTTTAAAGCCCCATTTATGTAGACAATTAATCAAACTGGAAAATAATGTTTCAGCACAAGTGTCATCAACTTGAACAAGATCTAAGAAAAATGGCACTGCGATTGCTTCTTTGTCGTTTGTTGGAAACACATATCGAAGATGAACTGTCATAGTTGACATTTTCGAAACAGTTGAGGCCTCGTCGACCATAATGCCAAACTTAGCATTGCCCTCGATGAGTTTAGAAACAGCAATCTTGCGCATTCGTGTGCCAATATGATCGGCAATTCGTTGTCCGCTCCATCTGGAATGCAGAGAACTTCCAACAACTGACTTTAGACTTTTAGGCAAGTGCAACGTCCTGTTGATAGTTACGAAGAGGTTGATTTTTCTTACAAATGTGATAGGCAATTTTAAAACAATTTGCTGTTGCTTCCTTTTCAATAGACAACGGAGCACTGAATCCAGCTTCAATTGGATTATTCTTCATTCTTTCGACAATTCCTAAACTCTCAATGTGGGTAATAGAAGAAACATGTTTTGTTATTTTCTTGCGAAGTGACGCTTGGGAAGCAATTTTAGACGAACAATTTTCTTTTACATCACATTTGATCCATTGTGCAGTATTGTCGTTGCACGAACTTAAATCATATGCACTAATACACGATTGGCATCCGAGTTTTTGAGACTTTATGATGAGCCAATTATTCTTTCGATGAAAATCTTTAGCTTGATCGGGATTCCAACATGATGGGAGATTTTCTTGTCGAAACATATCTGAAATTATAATTCAATTAACAAAATTAAATAAATAAATAATGCAAATAAGATAAATTACCTGAAACATTATCAAAGCTAGTTGGATTTGCATTCGAAAAAGATTCGTTTAATGGAACTTTAGTAGTTTGGGGTAATTGACCAACGCATACAGATGAATTGGCTTAAAAACAAAAAAACAAATGATTAAAGTAAAGATATATGATAAATTATATAATACCTTGCCCTTGAGGAAACTCATTCGTTGAACCAATAGAAACATTAGTGGCAGGCGATTGCTCATCGTCAACTGAAACATTTTGTGAATGTTTCGGAGCATTTTCATTAGAATTGAGTCTTGACGCGGTTTCTCCTGGAGAATTTCTCTTAAAAAACTTTAAAAGTGTGGGTTGGGTTTGCTTTGGTGGTTTTGAACGCTTCATCGTTACAAACAATTCATTGATAAACGTGAGATAGTATAGCACAAATAGCACAAAAGTTACTTTGTTTGTTTAACATGTGAGAATGTATCGAAATACAACAACACACGGTTCGAGCATGGTTTGGTATTGAATGAGTCGAGTTAACTTTCAATTGAGAACTAGTGGCATGATAAGTGTTGGTGACAAGTCAGCTTTCACTTTAAGACAATCGGTCGAGGGAAGCAGAAGTGACCAATTAGCACTGTCATATACCACTTCTCCGGCAGACGACCTGCGGAACAGACACAATAAAGTGCAACACACTCTGAATGACTTAGAAAAAACTCGTTATTCCGCTTTTTTGCTTTCAGTGCAACACTACCCTACTAGTCTCATTTCGCCAACTCGCTCACTCGTAGTTCTTTGGGGGCTCGCACATGTGATTTTTTAGTATGGTAGGGGGCTCGCTGACAAAACTGTTTCGCCAAATTTATTTCATCACAGGGGGCTCGCAATTTTTGGAAATTTGCTTCAGGGGGCTCTATCGAGCCCCCTAGAGCCCCCTACAGCACATCACTGGAACCTTGTTTATTCATTTGGACGCATTGAAATTGACTGATAATAGTGAGAAAATGAAACAAATGTTCAACAATCAATTTCGATTTGCATTCGTCTTCTTTTGTTTCATTTTCTTGGATCAAATCTTTGGTCTTCAGTACGAGTATCTGTCTATCATAAACATTGAACTTCAACACCTTCGTCACAATCCTTACATAATGTTGCATCAAATCACGCCTAAAATGATGTGGTTCCAGACGGACTATGTAATGCTCATTGGAACTGTTACTACGGTGGCTACTTTCGCTTTACTAAGTTTTAATTCGTGTCTGCCATCGAAATGGTGTCTTTTGTGTGACGTGAATCGAGATCAAATGCAATTGAAAATTGATCGTAAAACATTGCCACTCAAAGTGTCCACCCAAATCCGAGCCTTCAGTGCACGTGCCCGCACTGTGGTCAAATGTGTATCGTTTTCCTTTGAACTGGTCATTGTGCATTGCTATTGTTACTTTAATGTTTTCTTTGTCAATTTGGTCTATCGCACTTCGGTGCATTCTATTTGGATTTGGGCAGTTGCCTTTCCGCTGTATTTCTTCTATATTATCTATGGTAGGTTTTTGGTTTTTGGTTTTTGGTTTTTGGTTTTTGGTTTTTGGTTTTTGGTTTTTTGTTTTTTGGTTTTTGGTTTTTGGTTTTTTGGTTTTTGGTTTTTGGTTTTTTGGTTTTTGGTTTTTGGTTTTTGGTTTTTGGTTTTTGGTTTTTGGTTTTTGGTTTTTGGTTTTTGGTTTTTGGTTTTTGGTTTTTGGTTTTTGGTTTTTGGTTTTTGGTTTTTGCATTTTGCCTTTTGCCTTTTGCCTTTTGCCTTTTGCCTTTTGCCATTTGCCTTTTGCCATTTGCCATTTGCCATTAGCCATTTGCCATTTGCCATTTGCCTTTTGCCATTTGCCATTTGCCTTTTGCCACTGAAATGAAAACCTCCTGTCTGATTTAATGAATCCACTTTTTCTAGTTGTACTTGCAATGCAACTCTTTGTGATCATGTCCAGCAAATACATTCGAATTCGTCAAAAGTATTCAATCTCTAATCTTCGTGAATTCAATCGACGATTGGCTCACAAGAAGAACATGGACAAGAAGAAACGTTCGAAGTTGTTTATGCATTCCATTCGAGTTGAATTCATTCGACTCAACCAGGAAGTGGTGGACATTTGTCGTCAAACCAATAGTTACAGCAATTTTTGGAGTTCCGTTCTGACTGTGATCTTTCCGTACTACATCGTGGAACAGTGCTACCTGGGCTATCTGTCCATCTTTGCACAGAATATTCCATTTGTGCAGGGATTCATTTACTTTTTGGTTCTAAGTGAAATTGTGGTGGTCTTCTTTATGTTGATTCGAGAGTGTGCCGCAGTGCTGAAGAATAATAGTGCAATTCTGTCTCAGTGTAGACACTTTTACATTAGACTGTTCTGTTTGGATGGATACTCGAACCAAACTGGAAAATTGAACATACTCGCAATGTTGAAAGTGAGATGATTTTAAAAAAATTTCATTTCTAATATTAATTTCACAAAAGGCCGAAGAAATGCACTCCTCTCGACGTTTCCACCCGTACGCATTCAAACTGCTCAACAATTATCGAAACACCTCAAAGACATTTCATATGGTAAATTTAAAATTTAAAATGGTTTGTAAATGATTGACCAAAACTATTACTTTCAGATATTGGTCTACATCAGTGTGGCGTACATGTCCATTTTTTAAGAAGAAGTGTAAATTTGATTGTTCCACTGTTTGATTACAAAATTCAATTATACTAACCAAGTCACATTCAAAAATAATGTAAAAAACATTCAATTTATAAAATTTCGATTTTAATTGGAAAATGACCAAAAAAGAATCCATCAACTCAAGTTCAATTAAAAAGTAAAATGAGAGTTTACAAATTGAATAGTAAAGATTAAAGATTAAAGACTAGTCTGCCCACTGGGCAGTGCCCATGGGATTACTGCAGTAAAAGTGAATGTAGTTCAAATCTAATTTCTCCAACAAATCATTCAACACTTCGAGATCAAATCCTTCGGACACAACTGAGTTGTCCAAATCATCATTTGAACTTTTAGAAAGAGTTGCAACAGCAGGTTCCACGAATGATCGATTCTGTAAAAATTAAACATGAATTGTAAATAAAATATAAAATAGAATAAAACAATAAAACACTTACATGTTTAGGATAGAATAGAGCATTGTTACTAGATTGACAATCTTGAGACTGGCTCATGTTGATAGACATAGAAGCAAATTGGCGCTGAACAATTTGAGTTTGAAGTTGCAATTGCGAATCTTTAATCTTTTGTTTGACAATCTCACAATAAGGCATAGGACAGTTTGCTTCCGCACAATGTTTCGCATGAAAACAACACAGCGAAATGAACTGTTTACAAATGGGACATTGTGTACCATCAGATTGCACTCTCTTCTTTGTACAACTTTTCGTATGTTTCACAACTCGTTTCATCTTAATACACACTCGAAGACGACAATTTGCATCATCTCGACATTGACAGACATGATAGAGACCTTGAAGACACCTATCAATAGATTGTTGGCGAGCTTCGATTGATGAGGTAGTGCCAGATACATTTGATGAATCACCTGCTACATCCATCAGTGATTGAGTTGACATGGTGAGGCACAGTGAGATGGAACTAACGAACCGAGATGAAGGATCAGACTGGAGAGCGGTGTGAGAGCGACAGGCAGACAATCACAAATCAAAAATTCAAAACAGTAAACATCTGACTATTGTACGAGTTACACAGTGCAACTTTCTTAATTTAGCTAAATCAACAGAAACAACAACAAAACAGACACATTTACCGTATGACTCATAGCACATAGCGTAATCGTACATGCATCGTTGTTTGATTTTAATCTCAAAAGCAAATACATCTCATACATGTACATGCCAAAATGAGACTACATATGATGATAAATAAACAAAATGAAAGACATGATCAAAATGTAAAGTTGTGCAAAATGCTAAAATAGTCGGGAAATAACTTACTTTGCTAAGTTTGACAGCGTGTGTGGTTGCGAGCTGAGATGGATCGAACAGTGGACCCAATGCTCGACTCGATCTTCAACAGACTCACAACCAAATTGACCAATAGGATTGAAGGAACACAATTGGGTTATGATGGTGATAACTGTTCCCAAGTGAGGAGTCCAAATCAAAATCTTCAAGATCAATGCTCCAATAGCCAAATACATCAACAATCCACTTTCAATTCTCAACACTCAACTTCATCTCACTTCAACCCGCAACTATCTTATCAACCACAAAATGGCACAATTCATTTGAATTGTATTTCCAATCCTAAACTGAGGTCTCAATATCTCAATCTCTAGTATCCAATAATATCTAAACATTTCAAATTCATTTTCAGCAATCAATTTAATACCATGAAGATCGAGGAGGAAATTGAACCAATGCCATCATCAGGACAATCATCTTGGTATACACCTGTCTCGAATGAACAACAGAACCGTAATTGGAATGATAATGATGAATGTGTCGATGGAGGAATTGAGGTGAAGGAAGAAGATGCTGATGATGACCAAGTGGATGAAGAATCATCTCGATCTGTGAAGAGACCAAAAATGGACACAACTCAACCAAACAATGCACAAGCAGAGGTGACCAGACTGTCTTTAAGGCAACCAACTGATGAAACACAATCGAACGATGATACAAGACAAGAAAGTGACAGAATGGAAAGTGAACAGAGTGCGGGTGAGTTGTTGTGTACAATGTTCCCAAAGTATTCTCATTGTTGTGTTCATTAGCCATCGACAATCGAGCAACCATGGAAAATTGTTCTCGAGACAATTCAGATAAATCTATGGTGATTCAACAAGAGGAAATGGATACAAACAATGCAATTGGAGAGGAATCCAGTGCCACTGAATGCACCACTAATCCAACTCAACCAAACCTTGCCCAACCAAAACGTCATTTGCAATGTTCACATTGTCGGAAATCATTTGACTACAATTTCAACTTGCAGAGACATCTTCGAGTGCACACAGGTGAACGCCCATTTCCTTGTGATCAGTGCGACAAACGATTTAAAGATAGCGGCACTTTAACCAAGCACCAACTAATCCATCAAAATATCAAGAATTTTCAATGTCATGAATGTGAAAAACAATTTAGTCGAAAAGATCATTTTGACTCTCTTCTCCTAGTACATTCCGGAGAACGACCATTCTCATGTCGACATTGTGAAATACTGTTTAAGGAATTGGGAGCTCGGAACAAGCACGAACAAGCCATCCATCTGCATGTCAAGCCATATCGATGCAAACAATGTGGTTACACTGCCACTCATCAATCAGCTATAATCACTCACATTCGCATGGTGCATTTTGGTTTGCCTAAATCAATCAAACAACAACGAACACTCAACATCATCGATCACCGAGATCCGAAGGAGTTGCTTGAGAAAGTGTGACTCATGACTTGTGATTGTCCAAGTGTTTCGATATGATCAACATTGTACAAGATACATTGTACCTGACCAAATGGAGCCATTTGATACCACAGCACGTATGAGAATGTCTGATTATTCTACTGAGACAATCGACAGCATTCGAAAATTGGAAGAGACTATAACTGCAAGTATAACTGTTGATTCGGACTTTGTAATTGGAAAAGCCCAAATAGGTGCAAGCTATCAACAATTAAAGCAATCTATTGAAAAGGAAAATAGACAAATTGTCCAAGTGAGTTTAATGTTTCAACTTAATTAAAAAATTATTTATAAAGTCAACTTAATATTTATATTTTAGTCTTCAAGATACATTAGATCTTTTGAAGTAAATTTGGTCGAGTCCTCCGATTTAAAAAATTGTTTGTCAAATGATTTTATAGAAAATATGAAAACCCTAACCAGAACATATGAAACAAATCCACAAGTTTACGAAGATTTTATACAAATATTTGGGACTCATTACTATGGAAAAATTACTTTTGGAGGAATTTGCGAATTTCGCGCTTTTGTGAAATTTTTTGCATCGCATACAATCGAAGCAAGCATAATCGAGGCTTGGGCAAGAGTCCAAGTTCTTTCTTATTCAGCTGAATCTTCAAGCAAAGTAGAGTATAAAACAGAATTTGATACAATTAATAGAAATTCAGATTTCTCAATGTTTTCATGTGGTGGTGGTTTTCCATTTAAATACAAAAATATTGACTGGAAAAGCGACAATATCGATGATATTCATCGCGATCCTTGGCCAATCCAAGGAAATTTGATTCCAATTTCAGAATTAATAATTGGTGATACGAAAAACGAACTCCATAATGCAATCTTTGTTAAACAAGCCATAGAATACGTGAAAAACGTGGAAAACGATTTAAATCAGAATATTCCAGAAAATTTGGTGAATGATAATCAAATGGAATTTTACTGCCCGGATACTACCTTAGTCATAAGTTCCAACTTGGGTAAGCTAGCTGACTCATGTTGTGGCCATGATCATCAGATATGTTGTTTCGTACCTCTTAATAATTCGGATGAGTTTACATTAGACCATCTTACAAAATTATGGAAGATAATTTCTGAATTTAACAAGGATATTAAAGAAAAAAAATTCAATATAAAAAATTTAAAAAGTTTGTTAACAGATATAAAGGATGGTATACATTTAGTTAGAAAACAAACGTGTGTTGTCAGTGAAGGTCTGTGGTAGTGTGAAAGCCATCGATTTTAAAATATGATTTATTTTCAGTTAGAAGTTGCAGATTGGTTAATTTTAATTGTATATTTAATAATCAATAAATGACATCAAAATACCGTAAAATCCCAAATAAGAACCGCGGCGCTTATTGATTTTAAGTGGGTCTATTAGAATGCCACGCTTGGAAGGCGGCAGTTATTAATTTATTTCAAATCATTTTACTACTTTTTGCCATAAATTTTGAAGTCTAAAGTCGATATATCGTTATAAGTCGTTATAAGTCAAACAAGTAGAACAGTTCAAATTCAAAGTTTCCCAATTCCATTTGTTACTTAGTGTACACGTTTGGGTTAGTTTGTTGCTGTGACGATTGAGAAATTTGATTGTTTGATGCTGCATTCGAAGATTGGATTGAAACATTTGGCAGTACTTGTTGCTGAGGAGGATGAACGAATTGTGCTGGTTGCTTTTGGGACTGGAGGAAACGTTTTCGAATCGATTGTTGAACAATGTTGGAGGATTGTGCACTTGATAACTGAGATAAATTGCTTTCACTTTGGGATGCATCACTCGACTCTCGAACACTTCTCGTATGCAAGTCCCAGTAAATGTCTGCAGTATCTGGATAGTCCAACTCGTCCGGCGCACTAGAATTTTGGGAGCTACCCACTCGCACTGGCACAATGCCCGAATTAAAGAAATTTTGCATTATTCTTAAAAAGTAGAATATAAAACAAATTCAAAAAAATAGATTTTACGCAAATGCTAGAAAATATGACCAAGCAGTCGTAAACAATCGCTACTAATAACCTACAAAGCCAATCAACAAACTGATCATTATTACTAGACGAGTCCACTCATTTTACTCTTATTTTACTCATTGTCCAATACAAAGCATTTGCCATAGTCATAATCGCCGTTTGTATTTACGATGTGCCGCTCTTTGAGGAGACTGGTTAGTGTTAGTCTAAAGAGTGACCGTCAAAACAGGCTGTTTTTAGCCTAAATTATGATGTGCATTCAATTTTCTTGAATTGAGTATCAATTTAAAGCTCTTTGAATACTGATTCTAAAAATGTATATCATTTATCTGTCCGGCAACTGGTTGATGCAAAAATCGTATCCAAAGAATGGAAAAGTTTGATAGGACATTCATACTAAGCCTATTTGTTAGTTCAAAACAAACTAGTAATTTTGAATTGAACGCGATCAAATCTATGTTTAACACATGACTTTTGTTGATAAGCAAGTCAAATTAAAGTTTAAACAGAAAGATAAACTGGCATTAACGGCAATTTAGATCTTACAGTGTAAAAGATGAATGTTTTATTGCAAAAATGGACTGAAGAACTTGAATCACTTGCTGATTTGACGAGTTTATAATTTATTTTCGATGTTCAAGTCAAGTTAAAGTTCATTTATAATGACTTTTGTCGTTTTCAACTTGTGTTTAACAATCATGAGAGTTTTATGAATGTCATCTTTCGTTTTTTATTTTGTCTTGGATCTATTTGACCCACATCTGCTTAGCAGACAGTAATTTGATATTCATATTTGGAATCTGCTAATCAAAATCTACAAAATAAGCTTACTTTCATCCAAATCAATTACACATTGATATTTAGGCTAAATTGACGATCACTCTTTAGACTAACACTAAACAGTTTAAACATATCGATATGACTACCCAATGACTGGTAAATGACAAAAACATCAATCATTTTCCCTGTAGCACTGTACAATGTACACATTTTCAGTCTATTTATTCTCAGCCCTTTTAACCAAGAACAGTCATAAATGAGAAGGAAAAAAAGAGATTGTGGTGGCCACTATTGGTAGACATTTAAACTAATTTCTCAATTTGTGCAGTGAAGTTTATTTAAAGTGTGCCTGGGCGGCTCGGCGCTCTAGACTAGGCCATCTGCCATTGTCAATTATTTGATAATGACTTTTATACTGTCAGTGATCATTGAAAAAACTGACGACAGTCACAAACAAGTCACTTTATAGTCGCAGTGATTAATCGTCCATCCATCTCATCATATATCAAACAATTTCAACCTTATACACCGCTAGTGGGCTCTACTCGATCGTCTTCAGCTTTGCTTCAGTCGCTGTCAGACTACTTCATCTACATTATAAAAACGGAATTCTCAAAAATATATTTTAATTTAAAAAAAATTAACAATTTTGTTAAACATAGAGTTATACAAGCAATCATTGACCTTAATTTGCATTAGTTGACCAATAGGTTGCTCTTTACTTGAGTCTTCTCTTGCTTCAAATCGACTTGCAAATTTGAAGTCTTCATTTGATTGTTGAAGTCTTCTTTAAGCGATGCTTCACTTTTACGAACAGGCAAAGTATACTTCTGCTTGGAAAATTGGCAATACAGATAAAGACCAATTAGGACAATGATTGCGGTAGTGAGGATTAGCACGACTATGAGGACAATTGCCCAAGTTTTGAAGTGATTACTGGTGGTGTGCTTGTACCCAAATGGAGTCGTCTTTGGCTTCATGGAAGTAGGACAAGTCTCATTAAATTCAAATTCGGTGCCATCTTGAGTGCACATTTCCGAATACTTGTCGTACGGAATAGTTGGACACAAGGATTGGCTCAGAGCATCCAGAGCAGCTTTTCCGTACTCATGCAGATCATTCAAATCTTTACCACTACAAATGGAACATTCGTCTGTATATTTCAGGACCCAGTCCAAGTAATCGTACATTGCACAGCAGGTTTCTTTAACCTTGAAACCACTTGGTAGTTTCCACTTTTGTGCGGCCATATCGGTGCATTTGTTCAAAAAATTAATTCGAAATAATCTGTCGAAACAAATGCCGTCGAAGCTTGATTCTAAATGTAAAGTAAAAATATATTTTTATTATCAAAGATTTCACATACCTCTAAGAAGATCCACAAATTTGACAATGCTTGTAACTATTGAGTAAATAAATTGAAGGTTGTCGTCGTTTGTCTCCAATTGATAATTATCCATAAGGTAGTGCAAACTAGCATTATAGTAACCAGTCGTAGAAACTTCCAGGTATGGAAATAGAATCCATGAAAAATATCCGGATGGCAAAACCGAATTAAATTCAATTGGACTTAATAGTAGTCCCATTTCATCGAGAAAAGCTTGAGCCATCCTAAATTTGACTGCTTTCTGTACTTGAGTCTTGATGAATTCATCGTGAATAAGATCGGTGATTGGCTTCAACTGACCGCCCACAATCGATGGATCACGAGGCAGGTGCTTGAGCCATTCGGACTGGTTCAAGGTGACGTTATAGAATGTCCAGAAAGTTCCAACTTGAAAATATCGACGAGATTTAAGACCAGGAATAGCGCTTTGATCTCCTTCAATTAGAGTTGCGATATAGTGCTTGAAATCACTTTTGATCAATTCGTCAATTTGAGATTGCTTTGCAAAATAGGTCTTCGAATCCATAAAATACTTAATGGAAGTTCGACCGCCAAATGTCGCAGTCTCGAAGTAGTGAGTACCATACGTGTCGATAAATTGTCTATAGGTTTCTGGAATTTCCTCAAAAGGTTTGGCCAAATAATCGTCAACGTAATGATTAAAAGAAGTAGGAGGTTTGATTTTGTTTACTGTCACATTGTACAAATGCACGAGCATTGAAGCCTTAAGAAAGAGAAAAGAAAAGAAGATTAACCCATTCATTTGTCATATTAAACTTCTTACCTCAACAATGACTTGACCACTCTTGAGCAAATTTTTTTTCTGATCCTTTTCCAAGTCGCATAGATGATAGCCTGCGCCATAATTCAAAGACTTAAGTCCAACCTGTTGTGCCATCCACTTGGTGTAGTTCTCACGGAACACGCCATAGGAAGTGAGGTCCTCGACAATCGTTCGGTCGATCTCCTTAATTTTTCTAACTTGGTCAGGTAGCCAAATCTTCTCGTGTTGACTTGGAATAGTAAAATTTTGATGTTCGGCACATGTTGTGTCATATAATCTTGAATAACCCAAAAAAGGGTAGATGTGTACTTTAGCGTCTTCACCTTTGTAGTGCCAGTAAACATCCAGTCCGGTAATGTCGTAAGTATTCTCCAAATACTTGAATTCTTGAAAAGTCGACTCTGGTGACAATGGACAGTAGTAGAATGTCGAATGCACATCTATTAAAGCAAGGCAGATTAAGAAATTTACCACGAGTTGCTTCATGACGACTTTGGACGATAAAGATATTTTCACTAAAAATAAGCTATAACCGAAAAATAGAAATAGAAATGAACACACAGACTGTCACTTGTGTACTATAACACGTTTGTCGAACAGAAATGTGAGTATTAACGCGACTCAGTTTGAACAAAGTTCGATTTGAACGAGCCCACCAATGCCAGTGAGAGTAGAAACAGCGGTTATGTGCACAATGTGCTGTGTTCGTTATAAACATTGTTGTAGCACATATAAGACTGAGGTTAAGATGCTGATACATATAAGAAACCTAATAAAATTTTTTGGAACATAACTTTCTCAGATGGTTTGGATGATGTTCCATGTATGGTTACAGGTTCTCTGGTTTCCTCTCACAAAATATCAACAGACAGACAGAAAGACATAGTGATATTATACTCGCCTACGTATCTCTAATTATAATTTAACCTAAGAGGTATTTACCGCAACGATCTGTATTTGATTTACGTACTATGGCAGTAGTAAACCTTCATTTACCACCAGATGGCATTTACGTGGACTCTTAGATCAGCCTGAAAAAATACACGATGTTCAGGACCACAAAAATAGTATTGAGCTAAATTTTTAGGAATGAATGGCCATAGGTTTTCGAGTTATAAAATTCCAAATTTTATTATGCGCGCCCTTCTTGGCCCGCTTCTGGTAGTGACTCACTTGGCAAGAACACAGTCTGATCAAGTGTGTGAGAGTGCGCCCACACAAGTACAAGTTTCAACTTTGCGTTACGCAACTTTAATTGATAATCGACACTTGTTTACAGTAAAAAAATTTGCTAATCAAACCAATCTCTTGACAAATCGAAAGACCGAGACAACGCAAATCGTAATGAGAAAACACTTCTCCTTCATTGTGGCGGAGACGAACGAATCGTTCCCACATCAAGTTACATAACTTGGCCACCTTTCCAGGGAACATTTTCTTCTCCTGCATTTATATTAGATTTCAAATTAAAGAATGTAGCCCACTTAATGCCAAACCTTGTGGGCATCGTTTTCCAGGACCAACCTTATGCTTGTGATTCTTGAGTAGAAGACATCGAGAGGTAAGAAAGCGATTGCTAAAGTGTTTGTACTGATTCTTCAAATCGGCTCCATGATTCCACACCTAAAACATCCTAGTCAAACATATCCTCCACATTAACATCATCATCCTTGTCTTCTTTAGTCACCGAGTCATCATCATCACAATCATCAAGAATTTCGATGAAATAGCCGTCAAAGAAGTCATCAAGTCCTTGGACAAACATATCAACTGTCTGTAATTCCTCAGAGGTAGCCTATTCGATCGATGACAGTCGTGTCGTTGACAGAGCCGTTGAACCAGTTCTCGAACAATACGATTTTTGTCTCGTATTGTATCAATGATTTGCACTACTTTATCAATGTGGCTGTATTTGTGTTTGTTTGTAATAAATCATATACATTCTAGAGTACATACAATAGAATAAAGTAGATTTCGAATCTACTGATTTGATTAACAATCAAACACTCAGTTTCTTTGCAAGTCATCATTTGATGTACACGATTGTCAATTCAAACCCAACACTGTAGCCATAAACTGTAGTTAAACTGTTTAACTTAAACATCAAAAATTAGTAGTGACATTGTGTGATTGTTTTGATTGAATTTTTTTAATTGAACATGCATTGTATATAGAAAATTAGTGATATCCCCGATTTCGGTTAGATCGATGGTTACTCGAACCAAACTGAACAATTTCTCAACATACTCACAATGTTGAAGGTGAGTTGATTTTGTAAAAAATTTCATTTTTATTCTAATTTAAAAAGGCCGAAGAAATGCAATCCTTTCGAAGTTTCCACCCGGTGGAATTAATGGCAATTACATCGAAACACTTCGACATTTACAAAATAAATCACACTTTCTCAACCAACTTTCTCGGATCTCGATCATCGACGATGTTGATTGCTCGTTGTTTTTTGATTGTCTTTGGCAAACCAAAATGGACCACTCGAATGTGAGTGATTATGTGTGATCGGCGAGTGGCAGTGTGACCACATTGTTTGCATCGATATGGCTTCACATGCAGATGGATGGCTTGTTCGTGAATGTTTCGAGTGAACAATGTAGTAAACGACTTATCACAATGTCGACATGTGAATGGCCGCTCTCCGGAATGTGTCAGCTGATGAGAGTCGAGATGTTGTTTTTGAGTAAATCGTTTTGTACGCTCATTACATCGAAAATTCTTTATATTTTGGTGAATCAGTTGATGTTTCCTTAAACAACTTTTGTTGCTAAATCGCTTGTCGCACTGGTCACAGTGAAATGGACGTTCACCTGTGTGCATAAAGAGATGTCTCTGAAAATTGAATTTGAAATCAAATGATTTGTGACAATGTGGACATTGGAATTGACGATTTGATTGGACAATGTTTGGTTGAATTGGATTTGCAGTGCATTCAGTGGCAATTGATTCATCTCCAATTGCATTGTTTGCATGGTCTTCTTGGTCAGCATTGCCATCAGAATCAGTGTCTTCATCTTCATCATCATCCAAAATCTGTTTACGTTTCGCTTTTTTCACACTTTTATTCGCCTGATCACTTTTACGCTTTCCACTCTTGCGAGGATTCACATTCGATTGAGCCAAATATTCGAAAACTTTTGCCTGAATTCGTTCACGACTCGATGATCGTACTTCGCTGGTTGATGGAGTCAATTGTTCGTTGTTGGGAACATTTTGGATGTTTATTTGAGTGTTGTTGTTCACACTGATGTCGATATCCACTTGAGTCTCATCAAGATTTGCTACAAGGTCAGTTTCATCTCCATCTCTATCAGTCACATCGTCCAAGTGATTGTTGTTGTTGTTCTCATGATCCAAATTGAAAACTTCATTTGCACAATATGTTTTATTCAAAAATTCATCTTCACAGTCTTCATAGTGATCATCATAATCATCATCGTTTTCATCGAATTCATCAGTTTGAATTTGTGTGTTTTGTCCAAAGATAGGTTCATCGACGGAAATATAATTTAGAGCAATATTTCTGTTGGAATCCAGTGGAATTGATGTGATTGACGAATCTTGGAGACATTCCTGCTTGATGAGTGGTTCGGTGTTGATTGGGTTGATGGGTGAAGGTGATGGCGAAATGTCATCTGTGATGATTAGTTGAGTTGTTTGATTGTTTTCTAACGTATCATGAACATTGAGTTGAGTTGTATCGTAAGATTCATCTCCATTTTCTCCAGTCTCTGCATCATCCCCAGAAGTATCATCGTAATTTTCACGAACCGAATTGCAAATTCCTTTTTCACATTTCTCACATTTCGTCACATTGTTATCATCAATCTCCTCTCCATCTTCTTCTTCATCATCGATTTCTTGTTTGATCATTGATTCAGTGTTGATTTTGTTGGACAGTGAGACCTCATTTTGCAGATTGTTTTAATGTTTCTGTGCTCTGGTCAAAGTGTCATTTGAAGATTCATGTGAACACTGAGCACTCGATTGATGTGTGTTTTCTTGATTGGTTAGTGGTAATATTGTGCCAAATGCAGTGAAATTGTGACTTTGTTGAGGATCAAACATGCCAGACTGAATCATGGTCTCAATACTATTTTTGAGAGAGACAAATTGACTGTCCACGGTGGCATCGATGTAATGAGTGAGCAGTGACTTGAGTCCATTTTTATTGGATTCCACGAGTGCCAGAAGAGGATGAGCCAGAACTTGCATTTTGAGTAAAAAATTAACAAAATAAATTAAAGTGAAATACACAAAATGCATGCACAATTCGTGTTCAGTGCAAGTGTAGTGTTCTTTGTTATAATCAAAACAAACTGATGAGCAGGAGAAGTGGAATGGTCAAAGGTATACCGCAGTATACTCGCAGCCACTCATCGACCACTACCACAACATTTGAAATAATATTCATTTGCAGTATACTGGTATACCTATCGGTAACTTCCCTGTCCGGCAGTGTTCTGTCCTGCTGTTCTGTTTGTACAATCAAACCAAGGTCAAAGTACGATTCCTCGTTTCCCAAATAGTAAAGAACAATCATATTAAATCCAAATTTGATCAACATTCTCAAGTACGAGCAAATTGAAAACTGTTTTAATTGAACAAAAACTATAAATTTCAAGTTCATTTCCTTTTCCTGTGTTATCGTTTGTTTGTACAATCAAACCAAGGTCACAGTACGATTCCTCGTTCCCCAAATAGTAAAGAACAGTCATATTAAATCCAAATTTGATCAACATTCTCAAGTACGAGCAAATTGAAAACTGTTTTAATTGAACAAAAACTATAAATTTCAAGTTCATTTCCTTTTCCTGTGTTATCGTTTGTTTGTACAATCAAACCAAGGTCACAGTACGATTCCTCGTTCCCCAAATAGTAAAGAACAGTCATATTAAATCCAAATTTGATCAACATTCTCAAGAATGAGCAAATTGAAAGCAATGTGAGAGCACAGGTAGGAATGGAACACTCAATGTGATACACTGAAAAAGTCTGACCCCAAGTACATTAGGTTGACACTATAGTGTTGGTGATGGTGCTTTCCAATTGAATTCTGTTTGCACATTTTGTGTATTTAAATTGAAAATAAAACAAACTATAGAATGTATGATTTATTATAAATTGGAGTACAACACTTAACTTTCTGTCGGAACTTGGGCAATTCATAAATAAATCATCAAAATGATCAATATTGAAGCAATCGGGGATCAATGTATCCATACACTTGGACAATCACAATGAGTCACACTTTCTCAACCAACTCTCTCGGATCTCGATCATCGATGATGTTGAGTGCTCGTTGTTGTTTGATGGTTCGAGGCAGACCAAAATGTACCTCTCTAATGTGAGTGATTATGTGTGATTGTTGAGTGGCAGTGTGACCACATTGTTTGCATCGATAAGACTTGACATGCAGATGAATGGCTTGTTCGTGATTGTTCCGAGTGAACAATGTAGCAAACGACTTATCACAATGACGACATTCGAATGGTCGTATTCCGGAATGTGTTCGAAGATGATCGTCAAGATGGTTCTTTTGAGAGAATTGTTTTCCACACTCATCACACCGAAAACGTTTGATATTTTGGTGAATAAGCTGATGTCTTGTTAAAGTGCTAAGCTGACTAAATCGTTTATCACACTGATCACATTGAAATGGACGTTCACCTGTGTGCACTCGAAGATGTACCTGCAAATTGGATTTTCGATCAAATGCTTTCAGACAATGTGAACATTGCAAATGACGATTTGGTTGAACAAGGTTTGGTTGAATTGGATTAGTAGTGCATTCATTGGCAATTGATTCCGCTCCAATTTCTGCATCTCTTTCCTTTAGTTGAATCCTCGTTCTTTTGCATCTCTTCGAAACCTGTCTATGTTCAATCGCATTCATTTTGTGTTCATCATCACCTTCATCTCCATTCTGTTCACTTTCCTCCTCCACCTCTGTATCCTCATCATCTCCATCATCATCCAGTTGCTCGTTTTCCGTCAATTCATGCACTTTCTTGTCAAGTTTATTAAGTAGATCTGATGGAATCGAAGGATGGTTGCGCTCAATTACGGGTTGGGCAGATTGACCGTTTTTGCTGTTTTGCTTTGTTGTACTCCTCGATGATTTGCGAACACTACGAATTTGTGGTTCACTTTCGGTAATCAAAGATAAATCATTTGCGCTATGAGCAGATTGATTCGAGTTATTGATGACTTCATCAATTGAAATTTGTGCATTTAGTCCTTCGTTCACTGAAATCTCAACATTATTCGATTGATAACGGTCAACATTTGGTGTATCATTGCAGTCGACATTGATAGAAATTGTGGTTGACGAGTCTTCAAGACATTCGCGCTTGATCAGTACTGAGGTGGTGATGGGATGTGCTTGAGGAATTTGTGGGAAAGTAATTTGATCTGTTGACAAATGTTCATTTGAATTGTTATTCATAGTCGATGGTGCAATTGATGAATTCGATGGAGCAGTTTGGTGATGTGATGGTGAAGGTTGAACTAATGCACTGATTTCGGTGTTCACCAACAATTTGTTGGTTAGTCTGAGGAAGAGCGAATTGACGATTCGATCCATTTGGCCTCTAAGCAATCTATTCGTCTCCTCCTTTTCTTGTTCAATCAATTGACACAACTCGGACACAGTCGAGCGGAAATGAGTCTGTTTGAAGGGTTGAGCAGCAGGTCGAACAGATGGCGACATGATTAATCTGAGAAGAAGCGAATCGATCATTGGATCCACGAGTCGAACCATCTCGGCCCGCAGCCACAATCTCGTGTCCACGCTTTGTGCTGCAATCAATTTGGACAACACGGATACACGAGGACGGTACTGAGATGGCACAGCAGATTGCAATGACATGATGACAATCGAAGTAGTGGTCAAGGCCTAATTCGCAAATCAACGAATCACGATGGAGCAATGGAGCAAATGTTCTTTTAGTCCAAACCTCAAAAGTAGCACACAGTTTGTGTGCCAACCAATGTGTGCACTGTGCATTGCTGCTTGAGCTCGAGTTCTTTGTTATGGTCAAAACAAACCAACGAGTGGAGAAGTAGTGGAATGGTCAAAGGTTACTCGCAAGCCACTCATCGACCACTACCACTTCATTTGCCAAATTTGCAGTACCCTCTATCTTCTCTGTCTGGCAGTGTTCAGTCTGTGTGGCTGTGAGTTGTGCATGTTTGGCTTTGTGTGCTGTGCCATTTCAGTTCAGTTTGCCTCTTAGTATCTCTTAGTAGCAGTCAGCCCCCGCACTCAACACAACTGTGTGGACTTGTCTCAGAGTTGGCCTCGGTGACTGCACGAGACTGCAAGTGAAGTTTGTTTTGAGTTGAGTTGTTGCTCTAAATTGTCATGTTCCCGTACAACACCAAACACATCTAAATTGTGTGTCAATTGTTGCATCAATTCTGAGTGCGCAATGTCTCTACTGCACTCAGATGCCTTCCTGGCTCACTTATCTCAGTGCAAAGCCTCAGCCAAGCAACAAGTGAACAGCATGATCGATGCAATCTATGCCAAAGTGCTGCTCGATCTCGAACTGTGGCTAAACAAGCACGAGAGCAATCATTCGGGGCACTCACTTGCACTAAATCACAATGAGCCAACAGGTGAACAGATGCAATCTATGTCGACAAATACTCAACAAATGCATCAAATTGTCAATTTCCCTCCTTCACTGTCTCCATCACATCTTCAATCTCACTCGAATGATTCAATCAAGAGCGAAATCGATTCAGACTGTGAAAAGAATGTCACTGACCACAACTTACCTGGCGAATCACCATTTGACAAGTGCACAGAGGCATCAAATGACCAATTGACCAACACACAGGACTATCACAATAATCTGCAAAACGATGTCTCACTGTCTAACAAAATCAACACAGATTCAATGATCAAGCAAGAATTCGACGATGAAGAAGAAGAACCATCTCGACCTGTGAAGAGACCGCGAATGGACACAACTCAACCAAACAAAGGAATTCATATTATGCAAGAAGATAATTGTCAATATGGAAATGGGGAACAGACCATTGGTCATAGTCAAGCAATGAACACTCGATTTGAGCATTCTCAATCAACTGGCCCAATCAATAACAATTTCAACTATGATGAGAATGTCCTAATCCACAACTTACCTTTTGAATCACCGAGTCGTCATGATCTAATTCAAGAGGAATCTACTCGAATGTGCACAGGAACAAGTTCAGCTGGCACAAACACTTTTTTGAATGGTCATCAACAAATATTTGATTTGTCACAGCATTTATTGACTCCATACGTGCCTCAACAGACTCACTCAATTACTTCTCATGATGAAATTGATGATGAGGAAGAGAGTGAAAATGTAAATAACAATGAAGTTGGCAGAATGGGAAATGAAGGTGAGTTGTTGCTGAATGTTGCAAAAAGTATTCTCATTGTTGTTTCATTAGCTATCCACACTCGAGCAACCATTGGAGAATATTCTGGGAACTGCCCTGATGAAGCTATATTGATTCCAGAGAGAATTGGCAAAGTCTCCAATTGTCTACCTCAAAATGAATTGACTCAACAACCGAATGTTCAACAAATGCATTTTGAAGATGATTTAGAGATCCCCCAGGAGATATTGGACGAAGTGAAGAGAGGTGAGATTGAACAAACGTGAATTGAATTGATTGATTGATGACTTGATTTGATTGACAGAAATTGAAGAGGAAGAGGAAATGAAACGATGGGAGAATGAAGGTGAGGGTAGAGATGAGAGACATGATGAATGTGACCGAGTTGGAAGTGAACTGAGTGAGGGTGAGTTTGAAAGGTTTTCTTTTCCCAAAGTATTCTCATTGTTGTGTTCATTAGCCATCGACACTCGAGCAACCATCGAACAGCATGATCAGGGTCAACCCAATTCAGATGAATCTATGGTGATTCAACAAGAGGAAAGGGATGCAAACAATGCAATTGGAGAGGAATCAATTGCCACTGAATGCACTACTAATCCAATTCAACCAAACCTTGTCCAACCAAATCGTTATTTGCAATGTTTACATTGTCTGAAATCATTTGATTACAATTCCCAATTGCAGCAACATCTTCGAGTGCACACATGTGAACGTCCTTTTCAATGTGACATGTGCGATAAAAGTTTCAAGCATGTTTGGGATTTAACCAGACACCAACGGATTCACCAAAACATAAAACGTTTTCGCTGTACTCAATGTGAAAAACAATTTACTCGAAAAGATCAACTTGACGTTCATCTCCGAACACATTCAGGACAACGACCATTCACATGTCGTCATTGTGATATGTCGTTTACTCAAATAAACATTCGGAACAGTCACGAACAAGCCATCCATCTGCATGTCAAGCCATATCGATGCAAAGTGTGTGGTCAAACTGCCACTGAACGTGCAACTGTAATCACTCACATTCGAATGGTTCATTTTGGTTTGCCTGCAACAATCAAACAACAACGAGCACTCAACATCATCGATCATCGAGATCCGAAGGAGTTTTTTGAGAAAGTGTGACTTATTTTATATTTTGATGCAATGAACATTGATTGTATCAATGATTAACACTAGTTGATAAATCTGGTCAAAAGTTAAGTGCCATATTGAAATAAATGACTTGAACAGTTATATAGAATTTGATAAGAATGATTTACTATAATCTAACTACAATTGCCCAAACACCAACTCGTGTACATTACACAAAGAAGTGTTCAATTCTGTCAGCCAACTGTTCATGTCTGTCCAACATTTGAATCCTCTGTGCAGCATTCTCTAGATTATCCTCAAGTTCTCTGTTCTGCATTAATCGATCCATCACTTCATTTATTTCTTCCAATGTAAACCTGAACGGATTCAGTCTAGCCCCATAGCCCGTTTCATCGATTCTCTGTGCATTGTCGAACTGATCCGTCAGCAGTGGCATCACAATCATCGGTTTGCCGTGTGCGAATGTTTCCGTCACTGTGTTGTTGCCTCCGTGGGTGATCACCAGGTCGACCAGAGGGAGGATTTCCGTCTGAGGCACATAACGACCACCGAACATGTTGGGCGGAAGGTCGTACTCAGCATGACGCGGTCCTTTGGACACTATGTATCGGTGGGGCGTCTCGCCTAGTATAGCCACAAGTCGCTTCATCAGTTGCAAATTGATCGAACCCATTGAGCCCATGCTGATACACTTGATCCACGGAATGTTTGAGTAATAGATCGATGGTAGTAGTGAAAACGATCCATCATAGAAGATCAAATCTGGTTTATAGTGCTTAATTGCTTGGGCAACAGCACGATCCCAAATTTCCAACTCATCATAGTTTTCCTCTCCATGGAAAATCGAGAGTGCAATTTTTAACTTTTCCAAGGACGAATTGTCGCTCATTAGTTTGCCATCGAGCAGCCGCTTTGAGAGCAGTTCACCAGGATTAGCCAGGTCACTAGGTTTTGATACTGTGTAGACGCATTCTTCATAACCGAGAGCAGAAAGTTTGCCACGGAAGGCTTCTTCGATTACGAACACAACACGATGACCACGGTCTAGTAGGGCACGGAGGGCACCGGAACAGGCGTTCACGTGGCCCATGGCGTTCAGTGGGACGGCTAGGATCAGGAGTTTTCGCATTTTGTTTGGGAGAATGTGAAATTGATTTAGCCTAATGTTCAATGCACTTTATATATAGAAAGCTAATGAACTATTTTTATTACATAACAGAAAGAGTCAATTCACAGACACTTCAGGAACATTAAATGCTCAAACGGGGCAATGTTGACTTTTTGTAAAGTTCAACATTTGTCCGGATCTTGTTCACAATCTTAAGGCAATAATTATACTTTACATACTTACCTTACCTTACCTTAGAGTACATGCAAGAGTACATAAAGTGCGTAACTACTAGATAGAGTCACTCTCTTGAGTATGTGTGAAAGTGCATCATGACACTTGAGAGTGTTCGCAAAAGTGTCTGTTTGTTTACCTTTCTTCTGCGTCAGAACTTGATTTTAAGACTTGAATTTAACAGAAGCAAATGTAAGTTTAAGTTTAAGAAAACAGATGAAATATGAGAACAAATATGCGACAATATGACGTTGTTCCGATAAAAGTTTAGACCCATGGGTAAAGTTGAGGGTAAATTACCGATTGTTAATTGTTGAAACATTGTGCGACATTCAACTTAACAACTCTCGTGGCACCACTTCGAGATAGTCTTTCGGATCTGTTCCATTCAGGACTAAACTTTGATTGCTTGCTAAATGTTTGTTACGAATGTGACGAATTGCATTGGTCTGTAGTGAAGTGGTATATTTACATCGGTACGGTTTAATCCCTGAATGGATTCGTTGGTGTGTCTCAAGAAGGTATTGATTTGTGGTAACAAAGTGACAATGTTGACAGTTGAGTGGTGGTTTGTGCAATTTATTTAATTTATTTATTTGACTTAATTAATTTAAATGAATAGAGAGTTTGACTTGTGGTCAAATGGGTCAACTTGTGTAAATCATAGATACAATCAATGTTGATTGCATCAAAAACATTAAATTTCGTCACACCTTCTCAACCAACTCTTTTGGATCTCGATGATCGATGATGTTGAGTGCTCGTTGTTGTTTGATGGTTCGAGGCAAACCAAAATGAACCATTCGAATGTGAGTGATTAGGCTTCCTCGTTCAGTGACAGTGTGACCACATTGTTTGCATCGATATGGCTTGACATGCAGATGGATGGCTTGTTCAGATTAGTCCATTGAGTAAACGATTTGTCACAATGTCGACATGCGAATGGTCGTTCTCCGGAATGGGTTCGAAGATGAGAGTCCAGTTGGTGTTTTAAAGTAAATTGTTTTTCACACAAATGACATCGAAAACGTTTTATATTTTGGTGAATCAGTTGGTGTTGGGTTAAATTGCTTTTATCGCCGAAGCTTTTGTCACACTGATCACATTTAAATGGACGTTCGCCTGTGTGCACTCGAAGATGTTTCGTGAAATCAGATCTTCTTTCAAATGATTTCAGACAATGTGAACATTGCAAATGACGATTTGATTTTGCAGGGTTTGGTTGAATTGCATTTGTAGTGCCTTCATTCACAACTTCCTCTCCAATTGCATTGTTTGCATCCCTTTCCTCTTGTTGAATCACCATAGATTCATCTGAATTGTGTTGACCATGATCAAAGTGTTCGATGGTTGCTCGAGTGTCGATGGCTAATGAACACAACAATGAGAATACTTTGGGAAAAGAAAACATTTCAAACTCACCCTCACTCAGTTCACTTCCCACTCGGTCACCTTCATCATGTCTCTCATCTCCACCCTCATGTTCATTCTCCCTTCGTTTCATTTCCTCTTCCTCTTCAATTTCTGTCAATCAAATCAAATCATCAATCATCACAATTCACGTTTGTTCAATCTCACCTCTCTTCACTTCGTCCAATATCTCCTGGGGGATCTCTAAATCATCTTCAAAATGCATTTGTTGAGCATTCGGTTGTTGAGTCAATTCATTTTGAGGTAGACATTTGGAGACTTGGCCAATTCTCTTTGGAATCACCATAGCTTCATCCGAGCAGTCCCCAGTCCCCAGTCCCCGCATTGTGTTCCTTCAATCCCATTGGTCAATTTGGTTTTGAGTCTGTTGAAGATCGAGTTGAGCATTGGGTCCACTGTTCGATCCATCTCAGCTCGCAACCACACACGAGGGACATCAGTAGAGGCTGTGAGCAATGAGGACAACATCACTCGACATTCGTGGGACAATGTACAACTCATCGTGAAAGTAGTGAAAGGATATTGGTGATTAAACAAAGCCAGAGAGTATAGTAAAAGTTTGATGTGAAGTATTCACTCGTGAACAACAAAGTCCCACACAGCCACACTGAGGTACATTGCCGATTTGTTCTCAAAACAAATGAACCTACCTTAGCAGATGAGCAGTACTGTTGTCTGCGAGGTGGGCAAAAAACGTGATAGCCCTCACTGGCTGACAGTGCCAGTGGCTGTCACCACCCGCACTCATCACAACATTGGACTCGTCTCACTGTTGACCGCGGTCAACTATTGCGTGCTACCTTTGACACCATTCCACTTCTCCTGCCATCGATTTGTTTTGATCAGAACAAAGAAAACTGCACTGAATGTAGCTGCATGTTTTTTGTGTGTATTTGTTAATTTTTTACTTCAAATGGAAATCTCGACTCATCCTCTACTGGCACTCGTGGAATGCCATGCGACTGGACTCAAGTCAATGCTCACTCATTACATCGATGCCACCGTGGACAGTCAATTTGCCTCTCTCAGGAATAGTATCGAGACGATGATTCAGTCTGGCATGATTGGACCGAACTGTGATGGCACTGCATTTGGCATGACATTACCACCACAAACTCAGACAAACACACATCAATCGAGTGCTCAGTGTCTGGATGAATATGACCAATTGCCAAGAGCACAGCAAAATCAGAACAATCTGCAAAATGAGGTCTCACTTTCCAACACAATCAACACAGAATCAATGATCAAACAAGAAGTAGACGATGAAGAAGATGATGGAGAGGAGATTGATGATGACAATGTTGCGAAATGTTATAATTGTGAAAAGGGAATTTGTACTTCTGGGGATGATGCAGAGATGGGAGAAAATGGCGATGAATGTTCCGGAACAACTCAATACAATCAACATGCTGCATTGGAAAACAATCAAATCAACCAATTGATCATCTCAAATGACATTTCACCATCACCATCACCCACCAAGCCAATCAACACCGAACTACAAATTAAACGAGAATGTCTTCAAGGTTCCTCAATCACTTCAATTCCACTGGATTTCATCCACAATGCTGCACTGAATGATATTTTTGTCAAGATGATGGCTCCCTCACACTGACCACTCAGAGCCTTTCTTAGTCAGGTTGAAGTCGTCGTTCACCGCTTGTTACTAGTGTGAATATAGCCGCTCTACTGGCTATATAAGCGTGCATGCTGAAGCACTCAATAATCGCATGTCTCGTATGTGTGCCGATCAGCTGTCTTTGTGACTTGTGTTAACTCGTTTCTTTCTTTGATAGACTTTGTGTCGCGTTTACTTCCTTACCTTTATTGGATCTCGATCCTTAAGGTCTGGTGGCATCTACTCGTAACTGGCGATCAATCCTCTCTCTCTCTCAATTGGGTCTCGACCCTTACCCTCCTGAACTGGTGGCTCTTATCTTCACTGATTGGACTTTGCCACTATTGTCATTCTGTATTTATTTCATCACGAATAAAGCTTTTAACCTAACAATTTTTACTAATGAACAGACTAAAGGAAGAAGCCCACAAATTCATCGTCAAGAATTTGATGACAACAACCAAGTAGATGATGATTTCAATGAAGGTGGTGAAGGTGAATATTTGAATCAACCAAATTGTGAAGACTGTACCAATAGAGTTTGCGATTTGGACCACTCGTACAACGATGTGTCGGCAGTAGATGGAGATCACACTAACATTGAAACAATTCTTGATGAATCACAATTTGATATCGATAATATTAGTGTTACAAACAACACTCAAATGGAAATCCAAAATGTCGAAAAGAATGCTATCGATAAGAGATCTGTTTGTGTGCGAAACATGGAACAATCGACTCCATCCACCAGTGGAGTACGATCATCAACTCGTAAACGAATTCAGACAAAAGTTTTCGGTGATTTGGTTTATTCGAATGTGAACCCTACCAACAATGGAAAGCGCAAATGTGATCAAGCGAATAAAAGTGCGAAAAAAATGAAACGTATAAAATTTTGAATGATGGAGAAGAATACACCGATTCTGGTGACAATGATAACCAAGAAGAGCATGCCAACAATACAATTGGAAAGGAATTAGCCACTGAATGCACTACTAATCCAATTCATCCAAACATTGCCCAACCAAATCGTCATTTGCAATGTCCACACTGTTCTAAATCATTTGACTACCTGTCCATTTTGCAGAGACATCTTCGAGTGCACACAGGTGAACGTCCATTCGAATGTGATCAGTGTGACAAACGATTCACCATGAAATGTAATCTCGACTATCATCTCCTAACACATTCCGGTGAGCGACCATTTGAATGTGGACATTGCGAAATGTTGTTTACAACATCTGACACTCGGAACAAGCACGAGCAAGCCATCCATCTGCATGTGAAGCCATATCGATGCAAACAATGTGCTCACACTGCCACTCAACAATCATCTATAATCAAACACATTCGAATGGTCCATTTTTGCTTGCCTGAAACCATCAAACAACAACGAGCACTCAACATTGTCGATGATCGAGATCCGAGAGAGTTGATTGAGAAAGTGACAACGTAATTGTCAAAGTGTTTCGATGAAATTATCCCTGAATGTATCGATGATTTGCAAATGTTGCACAAGTCCCAAAAGGAAAAACATTAATTTTTCGGTACTTGTACGAATATATATTAAATTGTACTGATGAAATTAATCTAAATTGACCAACGATTACATATATTTGTACAAGTAGACGAATAAATTCATATATGTAAGATAACTGTTAAACCAAACTGTAAAAGGTTTACTAATTTTATATGTAACAATATCTAAAAATGTTTGTTGATAGGGGGCGTACTTTAATCACGTGCTCAAGAAAATCGACTTTTTGAACTCTCCCATCCCCCCATGTGATCAGGTCGTGATCAAAGGCTAGACCCCCCCCTAGACATACATCTTGTGATCAGTACCGTTCCTGTATATGACGCAAGTGACGCAATTGCGTCAGGCGCCGAAGGCGCATGACGGCAAAAAGGCGCGGAAAGCCTTGAGAAATTTTTCATAATGTTGAAAAAATTCATAATTTTGCAAACTGGTAGGAAAAACTGGTAGATTTACATAATTTTCAGTAGACGGAAAGCGCCTTTCCCACAATTTCTTTCCCAAATAGTCTGACAGCGCCTTTCCCACAATTTTTTTTCCACAATTTATTTCCCAAAATGTCTGACAGCGCCTTTCCCACAATTTATTTTCCATAAGAGCAGAGTAAGCTTTCATTTATTTTAAAATTAAAAAAGTAATAAAATCATTCTCCAGAATTTCTATTCTATAAAATATTTCGAAAGCACTTATCTCATAATATATTTACCACTTTTCCAGCTGGTAGTTCAAATACATCTCTTGTGGAGTTTCAGACCTAATCCGGATATTCACAATTGAGAGCTAAAATAGTTGGGTTGATACTTTCTACAAATTTTTTATAAGATTTTTATGACGCCTAATTGTTTATTGTGAAAATTCACAAAAAAAAAGATTTATTTGATCCATTTTCGATAGTTTAATTGTTTCTTTTGCAACACACTTAACATCAAGAGGGACTTCTAATTGTTACATTAAGTTTGTTTTCCAATCATTGAAATCCTGAAACAAACTCTACTTCCCAATTATCACTGATCAAAATAAAATCAAGTCATTTCCAATGTTTTCTGAGTGTCTTCGGTCACAAATTACTTATTTATAATAAGAATTTGAACAGTTTTGAAAAAATTATAATAAACTAAATCAACATTGATCCAATAATTTATTGACGAGAAATAAAGATACGAGCTTTAAAAATCTAAGAGCACATTTTCGGATTTACACTTTGTTTGAGATTTGGCTTAAGTTGATCAAAGAAAATTTCGGCTTTGGGGCACATTTCGGCGTTTTTTTTACTAAAAAAGCCAAATCGGAAATTGTTTGTCTGGCAATGTTCAATTGAATACCGGAATGACTCAGAGAGGTCGGATTTTTCCAAATGTCGGGATGCCATTCGATTCTACACCACGTCAAAGATTTTTTAGACCTTTTTCAGAATTTTTTACACGAATAGGACCACGAATTTTAAAAATCTCTATCTTTTTACGTTGTTTTAAGACCTTTTTATAATACGTTCTGCGTACAAAGCAAACAGGATAATGCAAATAATATTAACATTACATTACATAGCATAGAATGTAAAAAATTTTGAAAACAAAGTTTTAATTGTTATGTCATAACAGTTAATTTCAAATACGTAAATGCTTGAGAAATAATTTATCACTATATACTAATATCTCAAGGCTCGTAAGGAATTGCATTGTAGAAGGCATAAGGTCCTCCTGGTCAACCCACAACAATACAGTGAAAGGCAGAGTAAGAACCACCTATTTCCGTATGTCTTACGTCGTTAGCACTATTAAAGGCAGGGGCCCCGTTCTACAGTCAAAGGCAGAGGCACCCGTTCAACAGTCAATTACACTATCAAAGGCAGAGGCACTCAATAATCTTCTGAGTACGCCACTGTACCACATGCATGCTTTGTTTACAAATTTCAGCTGATTTCGCCCTGGCCAAAGCACATCACCTCGTGCACGAATGATCTCGAATTGTTTTGAATTTATCTATTTCCAACTTTTGTTTATGTTTCTATCTAAATGCATGTGTCAACCAAATCACCATGAACGAGTTTAATTTATCAAATTGTATCAAACTCAGCCAAATCTTATTGACATCATCGAAGGACGCACATCTACTTTGTGATGTTATTTGTGTGTTTGGTATGTTTGCTTCACATTGTTGTCATTGTTATTGGCCACAAGAATGTAACACATTGCTTAATGAACAGGTGCTTTTCGAAATCATCTACATTTGTGTCTTTTTATTATTACTGTTTGCATACCGAGCGACTCAGCTTGCTTTCTCCTGTCAGCTTTAGTTAACATGTTGGTTTGTTTTGATGCAATGATTTGATTGTTGGTACTCTGAAATCTGGAAAACAGATTTACTCAACTTACAGAATTACTCAACTCAATTGTCTCATCGTTCACTTAATCAGCATAATGATTCACTTATTGTCTACTGCTTTCGTAATGTGCTCACATGACCTTCATTGTGTTTTGCTCTTATGTTCAATGTACAAATGTTCCATGTCAACGATATACAGTACACAGACCTTAATCACCAAATTATAAAACAAACTAATTTCTACTTTGTTGTGATAATGTGAGTATTTTATTACTAAATCCGAAATAAACCTGCTTTGTTTTTATGCTGTTTTCTAGGAGACATCTATTATTTCCTAATTAAGCGAAATGAATGACTGGCATCTTGGTTCGGGATTGCTCAAAATATGTTATTTGAATCAATTTTTTGCGTTTGTTACATTAGGTGCCGTACATTCTCAATTCTTCATGTAGATAGATTACGGTCAGAGGAGTTGTTGGCGACAGCAGCAAACTGAATCCAACTCATCAAAGACAACAATTGGAGTCTTAAAACGAGCCACAAACTTCAATGTTCTTCAATATATCCTGCACTGGTGAACATTCACCACATTCTGTTACCCGTCTTTTTGTGTACCTAATTCTCGAGTGCTATTGAGCCGAAATATAATAACTATGAAAGATTGCAATGTTGACCAGTGAACAACAAGTTGGTGGTTTGGTACCTGGAGTCAGATCTCGAAAGCAATAAGTTTATCAGACCAGGTCTCTATTTGGGAGTTTCAATTGCCTAAAACAAAATCTTCATGAAATGTGTCGCTTCTTCATCAATTAGCTGAATTTTCAAACTCAGACTAAGAACCCCTTCGCGGTTTTGTTTATTCCGAAAGTATTGGGCAATTTCGCAAATACCTACAGCACTGTTATGATAACAGTTATCCGTCCAAATTTATTGTTCATCTTATGATAATGTTGTTCTTCACCGGATGAAAAAACAATATCTAGCAGTTACCCTCTTTAATTTATTCTTTTGCACATCTACTGCACGGCATACCTACTCAACTTCCACTAATTGAACTAACTTGAATTGCCCCAGATGAGATTTTGCATCACATGTTTAAAAATGTAGAATCAAATGCATTATTAAATTCATAAAACTTTTGCTTATTGTGATTGAACGAGCAGGAATTAATACCAATCGTATATTGCACTAACTGCAAATGCGTTACCAATTGCTATAATACAAATCATTTGTCAAATGTGCATGTAAATGAGAATTTGTTAACACAAGCTCTCCCGTTTTGCCTGTTCAAATTTGCTTGATACTCGCAACATTTATTCTAAACCGATTCATATATCACTTAAATTTCAAATCAACATCTTCACAAACTAAACCATAACAAATTGAGTAAACATGTGTTCAATTTGAAACATTCAAAATACCCCATATACCCAATTGTGTTACTGTTTATCCACGCCCGATGGGCGTTTTACAAGGAAACGTGCCCGAAGGGACAAATAACTTCGTGACAACGAAGTTATTTGAGTTTCCTTTGTAATTTAATTCATAAATGAAGATAATTAAAGCAAAACTTGGAAATTTGAAGTGTTTCATAAATTTTGGAACGGATTTAGGAATCCGAGGGTACTTTGTTTAAAGTACATATATAATTAGGCCTCAATAATATATTTTTTGAGAAAATAGAGATTTAAATACATTTAAGAGGACATTTAGTAAGAAATGATACTTTTCCGACAGTTCCAAGACCATAGTTCCAACACACATTACTGAAAGAATCTAAAATTTCTCAGATATTTTCTGCACACAATGACAGATCATTGAATTGAAAACTAGATCAAAGTACAGTCAGCGAGTATTTTTTAAAATTTAAAAAAAGGTCTCAAAACAACTGGAAAAAGATAGAGATTTTCAAAATTCGTTTCCCGATTCGTGAAACGACCAAAAATTCTTAAGGAAATCTAAAAAATCTTTGATATGGTATAGAATCGAATGCATCCAGACACTACGGAAAATCCAACCTCGCTGAGCCATTCCGGTATTCTAATGTTCAAGCCTGTGTCTTTAACTTTCAGTTGAGCTATCGAACGAAAAAAACTAGCAGATTTCTTCTGAGTGAAAAAGAAATTCTACCAAAACCATATTAATTCCTTGAAGGGAGTGGCAGAGGTTGTTTTCACTGCAACACACTGTATCTGCCCTAGAATTTTGAAAAAAATGTACCTTGGGGGACCAAGGTAACAAAAAAACTAGGCGCCAAAATTATCTTGCGTTAGGCGCTTAATGACCTAGGAACGGCGCTGCTTGTGATCAAGCCGTATAAATTCTACCCATTCCAATAAATAAGCCATTTTAAAGTCATGTCAATGTCGTCTTCATAATCGGAGACTATGATGATTCCAATAGACTCATTGACATCTCCACGCGGATAATCAACAAATTCAGGAGCAAAATTGTCCTTTAAATATTCGTTGGAATTGATCTAACCCCCTCTCTTTTTCGTGATCAATGTGTGATCATTTGTCAAACCCCCTTCCCTCCAACCCTTGATCACGTGATTAAAGTACGCCCCCATATTATTTTAATTTAAACTATTTTAAATTTAAAAAACCCAATTCCACCCGATTTAGTTTAGATCCGTGCAAATAGTTCATCAATATTGCAACGATTTGGTTTAATTTCGAAAATGTCAATTAACTGATCAAATGTCACGGCTCAATTTACAAAATTTTCCAACTAACGCAAATTTTAAATTAAAGCGAAGACATTTGAGTAAATGTATTGTAAGCTCGCATTAACTGTCTGTGTCATTTGAACATTTGACATTAGAGCAACCAAATAAATGTCAGACTAATTGCAATTGCATTTATGTGTGTCACACGCACAAATGCACATGCCTCAATGGCAATTGCCATGGCAATACGAGAAAATGTGCAAATTGAATATATAAAAGTGGGTTCATCTCGGCTGGTTTGATCATTAGTCTGTGCTTACTTTTCATGACAAATTATCTGTCACTGACTGATTGACTGACTGTAAATCATTTTTGTCATCTCAAGTAACACATTCTCTATCCCTTTCCGGTTTCTTTTTTTTCTGCTGCGTAACTCTTCAATGTAAGTTTTTGTTTGTGTTGAATCAAAATTGTTCTATGTTCTTTTGAATCTACTTGAATTTATGTGTGTTCATTTGATTAATTTCGATTCTTTCTTTTTCCGCAGTTATTTCTCTCGTTTTTGTTTCCGTATCGTCTCGTTCGCCAAAAAATAGAACATGATGAACCATGGGTTGAGAATCTATCACTTTCAGTACCACGTAGTATAGTGCTATAGCATTGTTTATGTTATCAGTACAATCCAAATCATCAAATTATAGATATATCCTATTGGTGTGTTGATTCTGTATAAATTTGTCGAGTCAAAAATTTGATTATTTCGCATAGTCGTGTTTCGAATGACTATTTACAAATTTGGTCAAAATGGTTATGCTTAAAGGATAATACAAAACAATCGCATAATCTCCTTGCTCATTGACATGCCAGTTTCAATCAATATAAGCATTTAAACTAGGATATAAACAAAAAAAACTATATTCTGGTGTGAACGCGTATATGGATCGAAATAGACGTGTCATTGGACAGGGCGTGTATGCGATTGCGATTTATTTTCTTATAGACACAATCATTTCGATCAAATTTGCGAAAAGTCCTTCGAAGCACGATGATGCAACGTACTCAAATTCTGACTCGTCCAATTGTACAGTCGCACAGAAGATGAAGACTTTTTTCGGACATTATTGACAATCACTATCATAATAATATCGATCCTGTTGACAAGTATTATATTTAGCAATTATTTAATTACGATCATGTTGTATTATTGTTCTGAATTATCGTAATTTTTTTTGTTATTGTTATTGTATCATAATATTATAGTATCATATGATAATAAATATCATAAAATTATAAATTAGATTGAAATGGGATAATCACAATTTTCCTCTAAATAGTGTTTTTTGTTCGGTGTGTTTGATAATCATAAAATGATTTGCACTATCTCAATCAACTTTCCAGGATCTCGATCATCGATAATGTTGAGTGGGATAAGATTTTACTTATAGGATTTATTACAAGTTGGGTCACTCGTAACAATAAGAAACTTTGAAATCAATTCGAGCATTTTAAAAAAAGCCATCATGTATATAGCAACTAATATCACTGCGAGCAGACAATCTTGCATGCCACTGACAACAACAATCACACTGTTGTTACACTTTCACAATCAACTCTCTCGGATCTCGATCATCGACGATGTTGAGTGCTCGTTGTTGTTTGATTGATTTAGGCAAACCAAAATGGACAGTTCGAATGTGTTTGATTAAATCCGATCGTTGAGTGGCAGTGTGAGCACATTGTTTGCATCGAAATGGCTTGACATGCAGATGGATGGCTTGTTCGTGCTTGGTCCGAGTGATCAATTGAGTAAACGACTGATCACAATGTCGACATTCGAATGGCCGCTCTCCGGAATGTGTTCGTAGATGAGAGTCAAGTAGATCTTTTCGATTAAATTGTTTGTCACATTGAGTACATCGATAATTCTTAATATTTTGATGAATCAGTTGGTGCTGGGTTAAAATGCATTTTACCATGCATTTACCATGGTAGCTTGACTGAATCGTTTGTCACACTGATCACATTCGAATGAACGTTCACCTGTGTGCACTCGAAGATGTCTCTGCAACATGGATTTGTAATCAAATGATTTCAGACAATGTGAACATTGCAAATGACGATTCGGTTGGACAAGGTTTGGTTGAATTGGATTAGTAGTGCATTCAGTGGCAATTGATTCCTCTCCAATTGCATTGTTTGCATCCCTTTCCTCTTGTTGAATCACAATAGATTCATCAGAATTGTATTGACCATGATCATTAGAGCGGTCCATGGTGAGGTCATATCTCAAATTCTAAAAGTGCTGGGTCGGAAACGCTTCCTTCTGATGCCAAATGAAAATCCCGCACAATGGGAGAAACATAGGTTGCAACACAAACTCGCACCTCTTCTTCAAAATTTAGCGCTTAAATGACGGGTGTTTCGAGTGCTTTGTCGAAAATGTGTTTTATGAACGACTTAGAGCTGTTAACTTGCTTCTAAATTGTTCTTATCTTGTTCAGCACAAAATTCTGAGTAAAATAGAATGTTTCCATAATCTTCTTAGTGCATTCTGGTTTATTCTGGGCGTCTTTAAAAGTAACCAAAGTGCGAATCTATGTATTTGTATTGAAGCAATATAGATTGCACCTCGTCTGCATATTATTATCTAACCAAACTAAGACATGTATGATACCATAATTCGTGAAATTTTAAGGAAAATCCGATGACGCAATCGACAACTCAATTTAGACTACCAGAATCGATCCAGAATTGGGCGTCATGTTGAATTTGGTCAAGTGTGTTATCGAAATGGTCGTATTAAATAGTGTATCAAACTAAACTTCCAAAAATAATGTATTCTATTAAGTTGTTAAATTCTTGGAACCAGAATCGTCCGGAATTGGGCGCCATTCAGATTATAAACTTGTGGGATGTCAAAATGTTTGTGATGAATTGGGTAAATCAAGGAATTGAAAAGTATTTAAAAATGCAATTTTAAACGACAGAATCGCTATAGATTTGGAAACTCCCAAAAAGTCGATTTTGTGATTTTCTGATGATCCAAAATATAATCCAAAAAACCAGATTCATACCAGAGTTTGGGTTTAAATTAAATGTAAAGTATCCAAAATGTCCGTAATGACTGAGGTAAAATTAAAAACTCATAAAAAAAGCACTTAAATATTCGACATTTTAATGAATGTTCAAATTTTGGCAAAAAGATTATTTCAGATTAGGCCAAAATCGAAAACATTTTACATTCTAAATATTGTGATTTGTCCTTGATTCTTTATTCAATTTTTTATGAATTAGTACGACATATAGTTATTTAAATGTTTCCTTTATTTCCTAGCCATTACAAACAGTTTGACACCAAATATGACCAAATGCAGCATGACGCCCAATTCTGGATCGATTCTGGTTCCCAGAATTTGACAAATTAATAGAATGTTTAACTTTTTGTGTTTTACTTTGATACACTACACATTATGAGTATTTTGACACCAAATATGACCAAATGCAGCATGACGCCCAATTCTGGATCGATTCTGGTACTCTGAATAATGTTGTCGATTACGTCATCGGATTCCCCATATAATTTCAAGAATTTTGGTACAACATATGGTCGGGTTTGGTGAAATAAGCCAAGTCGTTACAAACGTTTTATTAATTACATGCTCGAATTTATAGTCGATTCACTTTGTTGTACCCTATTCAAGGCGCCCAACGCCCACAAGGAATTATCTAGAAAAAAATTGAAAGGTGCTAATTTGTTCAGAATTTTGTGCTGAACAAGATAGAAACAATTTTGGTTAAGGTTTTATGCGTTAAACCGTTCCAAAAAAATATTTTTCAGAAATTACTTGAAACACCAGTCATTTAAGCGTGAATTTTTGAAGAAGAGGTGCGAGTTTGTGCTGCAACCTGTGCGCTTCTCCAATTGTGCGGAATTTTCATTTTGTATCACAAGGAAGCGTTTCCGATCCAGCACTTTTAGAATTTGAGACATGACCTCACCATGGACCGCTCTAGTGGCGCCATCTTTCGTAGGAAAATATAGTACGCATTGCTGTGTGTCACATGCTTGCAGGCAGCGTGCTGATTTGTGTTGATTTGTTGTTGTTGTTTTCCTTCTCCCACATTACTCGTATTTCTATTTGGTTACATCAAATTGGTTCTCTCGCCTGTCCCATCTCCTTGTGGACCATGTCAGTGCCAGTTCACCCTCTCCTGTCCCTAGTAGATGCCAGCAAGAATGACCTCAAGCGCTCACTCACCAATTACATCGAGCTGCAGGTGGAAAAGCAATTTGGCCAACTTAGAAACAGAATTGTGAACATGATTGAGGATGGGCAGATTGTGTTCATGAATGCACCAGTTTCTACTCAAGCCAACACCACTTTTTCAAACCAACTCATCACCACCCAACCAGACAACGAACAACAACCACAACAACAACAAATGGACAACGAAAGTATGAGGTTTGGTTATTTGTATTTGACTATTATATTTACATTTGTTGTTGTATAATTCACACACAGATCTATTTACAAATGCTCACATTGTCACTGTGAGTATCAAAACTGATCCAATGGACTGCGATTTGGAGATTGTCAAGCAGGAATTCGAAGAGGATTATGAAGATGGTCATGACTGTGCTGGATGTGATCGATGTGTTGTGAAGAGGGAATTGGTTAGCGATGAAGAGGAAGAAGAGGACAATCGATTTGAACAAGTGAACTATGAAGATGGAGTAATTCGAGGTGGCGATCACAGTAAAGTTGATCATGCTCAACAAGCAATTCATCCGAGCCTTGATGATGACCAACTATTGGGCAGTCCAGCCCGAGACATTCAAAATGTTCATAAAGAGAATGAATCTACCCGAGTGGATACGCAAATTGGATTAGGCGAAGATGTGATTGAAGAACCACTCAGTGCTTCATTGGATGGCAATGTCGTGGACATTCAAAATGTATTCGACGACTCGAAGCAATCTGCTCGTTACGCAGATGATTTATCGATTTTGATCAACGAAAGTGAACATCAAATTCGTAGTGTTCCGAAGTCAATCAAACAGATCGTAAATCATCAGCAAAACAACGAAAACATTCAGTCTGTCACTGAGCAGAGCCATCAATTGGCTAGCCATTGCAGCGCTGCATCCACCAGTGGACTATCATCGTCGGACAGAAATGAAATTCCGGTGGAAATGGTTGATGATGATGATGATCAGTCGAATGGTCAAGTGAAAAGTGACAAACGGAAAAGCACAACTCAATCGAGTGAAGCAGTGAAAAAAGTGCAACCTCAAGACATTGAGGTAATTGAATTAGACGACGAAGAGGAAGAAGTAGAAACAGTGACACTCGACAAAGTTGTGACACTCGAACTGGACTGCACCGAACCTGACTGTAAGTTTACATTCAAAAGTCTTGCATTGTGGAAGGAACATTTGTCTTCTCACGGACAATTAGCTTACCAACGACTGTATGACAGTGCTCGACCCAACCAACAGTAAGTGATCAGTAATGACTCATTACACCATTTGTCACTGTGTTCGAGTCTCACTAATTTCACTATTTCGTTTCCAACAGGGGCCAGACCGAATATCCCTGCACTGAATGCGATTTAGTGTGCAAATCCAAAAATGCACTCACTCCTCACTGGAAACAATATCATCAAGCGGGCAAATTTAAATGTTCAGAATGTGCGTTTGTGGCCAACTTGACGGTTGAAGTGCGCAAGCATCAACGAAAGAATCACGTGAAGAAAAAGTTTCACTGCACTGACGAGGGATGCGACAAAGCATTTAAGAGCAATTACCATTTGGAACAACACAAACTCAAAAGCCATAGTAACGAGAGACCGTACAAATGTGCTTGGGCCAATTGTGAGGAAACTTTCAGGTACCTTTCACAGGCACTTGCCCACGTTCGTCTGCAACACTTCAACAAAGTCGATACACGTGACCCGCAGTTGTATGTTCGATGATTGGGAATTGTGGGTGCGACATTCTCGAGGTGATTTTGGATTTTGGATTTTGGTTTATTTTGGATTTTGTTTATATTTTCAAATAAAAATTGAATTCCAATAATGTGGTAGTAATGTAGTAGACTTGGGCTTTGTTGTATTCTTTTAAGTCTTGTCTTCATAAACATTTGTAACATATCCATATTGTGATATATACCCAAAAGTAGTCGGAATTGGTGTTCTATGTTCCAAAAGTGTTCCAGAGTGGATTATTCTTGGGGTTGGGTTTAAAAGAATCGTGAATTTGATATAGGCAAACGAAATTTTATTGGCCAAAAAAGTAATTTGACCAGAATATCAGATGTATCCAAAATGCATATCAAAATTACCGATTGTAAATAATTTTAAATAGTTTTTTCAATGTTTTATGTTGGTGGCGCCATCTTTCGAAGGAAAATGTAGTACGCATTGCTGAGTGTCACATGCTGGCAGGCCGACTGCCGATTTGTGTTGATTTGTTGTTGTTGTTGTTTCTCCCACACCACACTCGTATTTCTATTTGGTGAAATCTAGTCAAATTGGTTCTATCGTGTATCCCATCTCCTTGTGGACCATGTCACACCCAACTCACCCTCTCCTGGCCCTAGTAGATGCCAGCAAGAATGACCTCAAGCGCTCACTCACCAATTACATCGAGCTGCAGGTGGAAAAGCAATTTGGCCATCTTAGAAACAGAATTGTGAAAATGATTGAGGATGGGCAGATTGTGTTCCTGAATCGACCAGTGCCTACTCAAGCCAACAACACTACTCAAGTCAATGAAGATGATTACGATGATAATGAAGATGAACGTGAACAACAACAAATTCGTAGTGTTCAGAAGAAGTCAACGAAGAATGTACTGACAAAACAAAATCACCAAAACAGTCAACCCGTCACTGAACTCGATCATCATCATCACCAACCGATCAACATACCATCAACATCAAGTGGACAACTACGATCATCAAGTAGAAAACGAATTCAAACGAAACTGTTCCGTGATGATGACGATCAACCAAAAACCAAACGAAAATGCACGACTGGTTCAACAAGTAAAGCAAAAGAAGATGGTGACTTTGAAGTAGGAAAAGATAGACACAAAATTGTGATACTCGAACTCAACTGCACCGAGCCTGACTGTAAGACCATTTTGACTAGTCGTGAGTTGTTGAAGAAACATTTGTGGATTTGTCACGGACGAATGCCTTACAAACATCTCAAAGGAAATGTTCGACACAACCAACGGTAAGTCATTACTATTTTACTGTTTCGAATCTCACTAATTTCATTTATCATTTAGCGGTCAAACAGAATATCCCTGCACTGAATGCGCAACAGTGTGCAGTACCTACCCCTCACTCAAATCCCATTGGCAATATTCTCATCAAACAGGCAAATTTCAATGTTCAATTTGTCGAACCTTTGTAGCCAACTTACGAAACAAAGTTGCTGTGCGAGCACTTTGAAAAGTTTGCAAATGTGGAAGCAACATTTGTCCTCTGTTCACGGTCAAATGCCTTACAAACATCTCGATGGCAATGCTCGACTCAACAAACGGTAAGTGGTATTGATATAATTTCGAGTCTCATCATAATTTTGGTTTATCATTTATCAGCGGTCAGACGGAGTATCCCTGTCATGATTGTCTCTATGTGGGCAAAAATGAGCTATCATTGCACAAACATTGGAAACGATATCATCATGTAGGCAAATTCAAGTGCTGGGCTTGTGCCTTTGTGGCCAAGTTGCGTAACGAAGTGTACAATCATCAACGCAAGGAACATTGAACAAAGAACCTTATTAATTTGATCAATTTGAAATTAAATTCGTGTGTGTGACATTCGCAATTTTGACTTTTCTACTTTGGGAACTCGTTATGTTATCTATCCGTTTCATTTTGTATTTACCAATAAATGTTGAGTTACTTATTATACGACCTTATTGTACGACCTTATTTGAAACCGAAAATGGGCGTCAGTACTGATCGGGCGGTCTTATATTTCAATTTAATCATAACTAGGTCTTACTGGTGACAGTTGAGCTAGATGGGTGGCCCATTTGGGGGCATCAGTATAGTTTACAAAAACAAAAACAAAAATAAATGCATTGATAAATTGATCTGACAAAACTATGCAGGCTCGTAAACTAACACGTTCTTGGTTGTTTCGTTGGTAAACCAAAACCAAAACAAAAGAGCAAAACACAGTGAAGGTCAACACATTATAAAATCAATAAACAATAAATGAGTGAATATTCATGCTTAACGATTTAATTGGAGGGAAATGAAGTGAGAAAGTGGACTTAATTGGTGCATATGCAGTCATATGGTTAAACCGTTTTCTTCTGACCCCTTCAAATGAGGGCGACTGCTAGCAGTTCTGTCTGAAGGGGTCAGTTGAATATCTACTGTTGAAACATATGCCCTTTTCTCACTTCAAGAAGAAGAAAGTTTAACAACTATATATATATAGGCTTACATGGTTTCATGCTGCTAGCAGATAATGACCATCGACCACACGCTGCAGCCTGCAAAACAGTCACGTGACATGTACATTTCACTCGACCAAGCGCATTTCCCTCCAAATACAAACAAACAAAGCATTCTCTGCAGAGTTTGTGTTGTGTAAAATCAAATTTTGACTTTGTCCAATCTCGTATCTCACAATGTCTTCAACTGATCCTTCTTCCAAAGCCGAATCTTCACCAGCGAAACGTTCATTAGTGATAGAATCCATTAATCCAATCATCCAACAGCAGCTTAATCACAAATCTGAAATACGTGAAATCACTTTCTACCATCAATGGACCATTGAAAATTTTTCGTTCTACGGCCTGGACGAAAACAGTTCCGGAACGGTCGTCAAGCACTTTTGGTCATCTCAATTTTTACCTCCCTCCAACGATAAGCTTAAATTTCGTTTGCTGCTATATCCAAATGGCAATCATGAAGATTGTAAAGGCAGCATGTCTTTGTATCTCTATCTTATCAATTGTGTAGGAAACGAAATTGTTTTGAAATATAAATTTTGGATTATTGGTCCAGATGGTTATTGTGCAAATTCATATGGTTTGTTTTATAATGAATAATGCCTTTAATGTATTATTTTTTAGAATCAAAAGCGAAATTTGCTTCAAAAGATTCTAAGATTTCTAATTGGGGGGTTCAAGAATTTTGTGCCCATGAGAATATTTTGAAGCACAATTTGACACCAGGCGATGTTCTAACCATTGGTTGCAAAATTGCCTACGAAGAAGCAGTTGATGCAGTTGCGTATGATTTGAACGAAATTATCTTGACACAACTGAGGAGTGATTGTTGTCAACTGTCCGAAAGTGGGAACAAATTGTCGGACGTTGTGCTCGTGTTTGGTGTTGGCAAGGACAGGAAAGAGTTTCCCGTGCACTCGGCAATTCTCAGTGCCCGATCAGAAGTATTTGCTGCAAGAAAAGACCAAACGAAGAGTCGAGATCACTGATGTGGATGCAGAGGTAGGGCAAGAGTTCATAGAATATTTGTATTGCAAGAAACAATTTTTCGAAATGCATGCTGATGGGCTACTTCCAATTGCGGACAAGGTTTGGAATTATTCGAAACACTTTCTAAAACGACAGTAACATTTCCCCTTTTCGGCAGTATCAACTCCATTCTCTCAAGTCAATGTGTGAGGATGCACTGTGCTTCAGAATCAATCCTGAATCAGTGGGAAATCTTTTGTTGCTCGCAGATATGCACAATTGTAAGGAGTTGAAATCGAAATGCGTGGATTACATTCACTGGTACGCATTTTTGGGTTGATACTACTCAACATAATCAAATAACAACATAATAATCAACTTTTTGACATTTGCAGTCACGCAAGTTGTGTTTTAGAGAGCGAAAACATTATGGACATGAGAATGCCCGCCAGACCAGAACTGTACTACGAACTGTTCAAACAGATTCCTCAGAATTCGTCCAACACTTGGTCTCCTCCGACTCTCACATGTGACCCGTACAAATTGAGTTGGTCGTACACTACTTGCACATCGAGTATGGTAAAATGTTTGAAACATTTGTCTATTCGTCACTTCAGTGAAAATCACTTGTTGGTGGGCCAACATTATCTCGATAAGCATCCACACGATTTAATTGAAATCAGTTCATTTTCCAAATCAAGTGACAAAAACAACAATTCGTCTGTGCAGTTCAGTGGCAAATTGTATCCTCATGGAGAGAATGACGATTGTAAGGAACATTTGTCATTGCAGTTGCAGTTGAAATGTGATGAGAAGATGAAAGTGGTTGTTAAAGTGAGGGCTTCGATTATGGTCAAGGGAAATACTGCCAAGGGATACAGTTTGGGTATGTTGTGTTGATGAAGGTGTGCACGATTGTTTGTCACTAAAGTTGGGTTAGGTTAGGTTGGGTTTGTTTGTCACTAAAGTTGGGTGAGGTTAGGTTAGGTTTGTTTGTCACTAAAGTTGGGTGAGGTTAGGTTAGGTTTGTTTGTCTCTAAAGTTGGGTTTTGATTTGTCACTTTTTGTTTGTTTAGAGATTGGCAAGAAAATGTCCAATGGCGAGTCGATTGGATGGCCAAAGTTTATCACACGAAAAGAATTGCTAGAAAATTCCCATCTATTGCTCAACGGCAATGGCCAACTCGAATTGGCCTTCGAAGTGTTCTACATCTCCAACATTGACAAGCCCGTTGCCAAGTCAGGCGTGAACACTTTTGCTAACGAGCACAAATTTAGCATTGCTCGTGATATATCTCAATTTTACTCAAATCAAAAACTCACGGACATTGTTTTTGTATTTGGTCAGAAGAAAGAGCTACACGCTCACAAGTCGATTGTGTCAGCTCGTTCGTCTGTGTTTGCTCGAATGTTTGTACGCAAAAGTCGAGTACAAATCAAAAATGTTGTTGACGATGTTGAAGCATTTGAGCAGATGCTCAAACTCGTGTACGGACAGACTGATGTATTGACTCGGTGGGCACAGAGAATTCTGCCTTTTCTGGACAAGGTTTGACTTTGATTTGTCATATAAAACTTATACTTAATATATACAATTTCAGTACAAAATGGATTCACTCAAACGAGCCTGTGAGACTGCTTTGTGCGATCAACTAGACGACGCGAATGTTACCGATTTCCTTCTGCTCGCAGACAAACACAAAGCCACAATGCTCAAAACTAAAGCCTTCGAGTACATTCGCAGGTATTTATACATTTAATCCAACATAACACAAATGCACATAATAATGTACTTTACTTTTACTAATAACAGAAAACATTCTGTTTTGACACAGAACGATTCAAAATTGAAAGTGATCCAAACACAAAGCCCAAAGCTATTCCACGAGCTGCTTTGCTTCAAGTTGGACAATTGGAAATGTTTTACAAATGACAAGTGATTGGAACAATCTAAAGGTATATTTGTAGAGTAATACTTGCTTAATTAGAAATTAATGCTTGCGATATTCTCATTTCATTTTCTACTTTTAAACTCGATGTACATCAATCCATTTCATTTTACATTTTCCACATTAATATCCGGCTAACTCACTCCATTCCGCTTCGTCGATTGTGCATTTTCATTGCTAGACGACTCTACCTATCTATGACTTGAAACAAATAAACAATTAAATTACTTACATTTTTAATTATAATTTTTATTGATTCAAAAATTAATTAAATACTCATGGCCATAAAGGAAATTGCCACCTGAATTATAATTTAATTAATTAACTAATTAATAATTTAAATTAAATTTTGAAATTCAATGTACAATTTAATTAAATTCAGTTATTATTATATTGTTGGTAGTTGTTGAAGAAGTAAGTAAAAAATTATTTGCATTAAAAATGAAACTCAAAATCAATTTCGATTGGTTGATACCTTTGATTAAATTGATCAATCCGTTCAAGACCATCCGCGACTACTGTGACTATGTGGCCATAATGAATCAAATTTACGTGCACAAGAATGTCGTGTACATTCGAACATTGAACATTATCAATTGTATTCTGTTGCTCAAGGCGATTCACTTTGCATATTTGGGCTTCAATGCGCACATTTCCGCATTTGAGCATGCACTTCTGTTTGATTTGGCTTTCATTGTAATGCCACGACCAAAGTTCAATTTGTTTGGCGTTGCATTCACACTGATGCTCATTTACTACAATCACGTTTGGATCACAGCCAAGGATGCATTCTTTGTCATTCCCCTGTTGGTATATCAGGTGCACTTAATCTTTGCACTCCTCCTTGCACTGGCCTACTGTACCAAGGCCATTCACAAGCCGAGTAGAGTGCTCTTTCGGTTGATGGTGTTCAATCACCACCGAACTGGACTTTTGCGCACTCGATTGAAGCTGGCCTGTGACATTTTCAAACTGCACATTGTCAATCGATATGGATTTACTTATGGGCACTATGGACTGGTCTCGCTTGCCGCATTTATAAAGGTATATTTCGATATATCGCTTTAGATAAAACACATTCACTAATCTCTAATATATTGCATATATAGTATCTCTTCTTGTATCAGAAAATAATGACAATATCATACAAATTGTTTATGAAAAATAAAGTTTGATTTGTTGATGTTACATGATTGAACAGTAATGAAATGTAGAAGAAACATTTGCGGAATTGTCACTATCAAATGCCTTACAAGCAACTCTATGAGCAATGTTCGACTGTAACTAACGGTAAGTGATTGTTGGTGATGTTGACCTTTGTTCAAGTCTCATTAATTTAATTAATTATCCCATCATAACGGTCAGCCCGAATATCACTGTACCAAGTGTGCCTCAATGTCCAAAAGGCAGTTGTCCATTAGAGTGCCCCGAAAAGACGATTTGACCGATTTGCATGGGTGCTGTGGTGGGAAAAGTTGTCTTTACATGTAAATAAGACATTTTGAGAGTTTGGTCCGAATCGGATAAACTTTCACTGATGCTCCTGGAACCCAAAGTTTTCCCATATAAAAGATGGGGGAAAACATCAAATTTTGACTGATTTTCTAGATCTCGGTTTCTACCATAGAAATCAGCATGAATTGTCCATCCATTTGCATTGGAAAGTATATCATGAAGCAGGCAAATTTAAATGCAGTAGTTGTGAATTTGTGGCCAACTTGCGATACAAAGTCGACAAACATCAACGACACGAACACAATTGACCAGATTAACACTTTTTTTGCCCAATACAAAAACAATATCCGTGAGTTTCTGATTTGAGTAAAATTGAGATAGATCACGAGCAATGCTAAAATTGTGCTCGTCCGCAAAAGTGTTCACGGAAAGTGATTCAAACACAAAGCCCAAAGCTATTCCACGAGTTGCTGTGCTACAAGTTGGACAATTGGAAATATTCTACAGACAAGTGATTGAAACAATCTGAATGTGCAGATACATTTGCATTGTAATATTTTTAAGTTTATTATAAATTAGAAATTGATGTTTGCGATTCTTTGTCGACATTCTTATTTCACTTTCTACTTTTAAACTCAATGTATATCAATCCATTTCATTTTGCACTTACCTATAAAAAATTGAATTGCAACAATTTGTTATTTGAAGCTTTGATTTTATGTTTAGTTTTGAACACAACCAATTTAGTATCCAATCAATAATACCAATTCGTTAATATTAGGTAACGTGCAGTTATCGTGCAATCCTCCAATTTCATATTCTTCATCTCCTAATTACAATTGGAATGAACACAACAATAGGAATGATCCCAATAATCACAGAATTAGTTCAATTTGGATCAACACTAGTAAATATCTCTGGGATGGAGAAACAAATGCCAATAATAGTCAAGGACAGCAACAATCCATCTGATTTGAGCATAAGATACCATCCATTTGGCTCATCTAGGGCCACTGTCTGCATTCACTTACAACTCGCTGAGAGGCATCACCACATCCTCATCCTCAGAAGTTTCCTGCTGCATTCACTGACTTCACAACTTTGAACCCAGTCTTCTTGTACCCAAGATGATCCTCATTCTTGTGATCTTCATCACCATTCTGGCATTCTGGATCCTTCTACCCGGATCAAGACTTCCTAGTTTGGCAAACCGTGCCCTAAAAGGGGTTGTGTTTCGGACTGTGGATCTACTCGAAGTAGTAGTTCCGAAGATGTATCGGTGGACTGTCCACACGGTATCGACAGTGTGCCGATGGATTGGCCGCAAGATGGTGGCTCTATACCGATGGATTGCGGACAAGCTAACACGATTCGGCCGATGGTGCTTCAACATGGTGTCAAGATTCCTCCGCTGGGTTATTCGCACCATTTCAAGAATTGCCCGATGGTGCATCTATTGGATAAAGACATTCCCAACCCGACACCGAATCATCTACGCCCACATCCAATGCGCCATCTTTTGCACCCTGCCACTCGGCATCACTGTGTACTTTGAGACGTACATTATCATCGCCATGAAACTGGTTACCGACAAGGACACTTCCTACTCTTACGCCTGGAAGTTGTCCATTGCGGTGGATCAGATGGCCACACTGCTTGGCTTTGGTCAAACCCGAATTCTACGTTTACTAGTCAACAGGCGTGGTGTGGACATTCTCCAAATCGCAATACTCGGTTACGAAGCTCTGGGAATTGCGCTGGGTGCCCTAGCCAATTGGCCCCATGCTACGCATCATCTCCATGACGTCCACTTCAATGCGCCCATCTGGTGTGTGGCCTTTTTGGCGCTATTCCCAGCGATTGGGCTCTATATCGTACTGGTGAAATATATCGTCAAAGAAGATGATGATCCAGAACCCTTGAGAAGCCGACCCATCCGCTACTACTTCCCACTTGCCCGTGACCAGTTCTCGCTCGCACTCGTTCTGGTCACCATTGGCTGCGCCGTATCGTCGTTCGTCAACCATTCGGCTCTACACTTCTACGAAAACGTGGCCCATTCATCGGTGGTGTGCTACAACAACATGGCCACCCAGGTCACCGTTCTGATTGTGGGAAGGCTCGCTGGAGTATACCTTGCCAGATCACCTACCACCGTGACCGAATATGCACTGAGTGTGGCTGTGAGAGCGATCGGTGCGACACCTGCCGCACTGTTTGGCAATTGTGAAATTATGAGCTTATTTGGCTGGTGGCACGCTTTTATTTTGAATACCGTTTTCTTTTTTGGGTTGGAAACTTATTTTCCTTATTTTTATATTTTTATCAGTATTATATTATAGATATTTAATAAATAAATAAATTGATTATTGTTTTTGTTTAAATCGTTTCGTTTAAATCTCATATCTTATCCCCTTACTTTTTACTTTTCAAAATCCTTGATTATTTGTTGTAATACTTTTGCATTAAAGTAGCATTCAAATTGTAAAAGTGAAATTTTGTATGTCATTTACATCTTAATCATTTAATGGGCAATCGGCATGTTGCTTTGATCAGTTTGAACCAATTGAAGTTATCTTTCTATTGATAAGTTAACGCTGATATGACACATGTTTTAGTGCAGTCACAGTACGACTAGTAGATTAGATTGGCGTTTATTTCACAATCGTAAGGATATAAAAAGCTTTAAATCGAAGTTAGTTTAGAAACTTTTCATTCATTTTGTGGTTTAACTTTTCGAATCAAAACTCCAAGAATGTCAAAATCTCTACTATTCAGTTCCATCACGATTGGCAATGTCACCGCCAAAAACCGAATCGTAATCTCACCAATGTCTCAGTACTCGTGCAAGGACGGTTTTGCCAGTGATTGGCAGTTGGTGCATTTGGGTGCACGAGCAATTGGTGGTGCGGGCATTGTGATGATGGAGGCCACTGCGGTGGAGGCGAGAGGACGGATAACTCTGCAGTGTCCGGGCATTTGGGCAGACAAACATATTGTTCAATTGAAGAAAATTACGGATTTTGTTAAATCACAAGGCGCGGTATCGGCAATCCAACTTGCTCATGCTGGCAGAAAAGCGAGTACATTTGCGCCTTGGGTTGACTATACCAAACATGTTCCGGTTGAGGAAGGTGGATGGGAAGCTATTGCGCCTAGTGCACTTGGTGAGTGTAACTTTGAATATAACTTTAAATATGTGAACGTAACTTTACTAAACTATCTTTTCAGCATTTGACCCAGAAAATGATCCAATTCCTAAAGAAGCTACTTTGGATGACATTGCCACAATCAAATCGTCCTACGTCTCAGCAGCACTTCGATCCATCAAAGCCGGTTTCGAAATAATTGAACTGCACTTTGCACATGGCTACCTCGTGCAATCATTCCTTTCGCCTTACTCAAACAAACGAACAGACCAATATGGAGGGTCGTTTGAGAACCGAATTCGACTAGCACTCGAAATTGTGCAACAGATCAAAGCTGCAATCCCGCAGGATTATCCACTTTTTGTGAGAATCTCGTGTCTTGAATTTGCGCCTGAAGGTGAAGATGGTTGGGATTTGGAACAATCGATTGAATTAGCCAAACGGTTTAAGGAACTTGGAGTACATCTCGTAGACTGTAGCACGGGTGGCAATGTCAACAAGTCACTGATTGCAGCCTGGTTCAACAATGTCGACCAGATCACAATTGCACGAGAAATCCAACAAAAGGCAGACATTCCCACGGGTGCTGTGGGCGGAATTGTGAGTGGTCACTGGGCCGAGCAGATTCTACAACAAAACAGTGCCACACTGATCTTCATTGCTCGTGCCTCACTCGACGATCCAAATTGGCCAATCCATGCTGCAATCGAACTCGATCAACACGCACAGCACAACACAATTCCGCAACAGTACTCATTCTCAATCCAGGCACAGAGTTTCTCTGGTTGGCGTGAGGTGGTACTGGCAAATAAGAACAAACCACACATTGACAAATGTGCAGTCAAGTAAACAATCAATTTGGTTTAAACTACAAGTCTTATATTTACGTTTGTCATTATAATTGGTTATGTTACCATTCAAACGAGAAATTCGTCTTTCCGTGGTTTGCCTAAACAAATCAATAAAAATTTCTTAAAGTTTTGTTTTCCGACTTTTGCCTAGGCAAGACATGGACTTGTTATGCATTCCGTGATTTAAAATTGACATTTTAGACAAATGTGCAAATTTAAATTATCAAATAACTATAAAATAACTAATTCACCATTTTGTGAATTTACTAGGCAAAAACTAAATAAAAGTTGTAGATGTATTTTCACATTTTTTGCCTAAAACGCAAATTATATAACACGGAATGCATAACAAGTCCATGCCTTGCCTAGGCAAAAGCCGGAAAAATATATTGGATAAAAATTTGCTTGATTTGCTTGCAAAGCACGCGGAAAGACGAATTTCTCGTTTGGACGGTAACAGATATATTTCGGTACATGAAAATAAAAGTCAAAAAAAGTATGTAAAACGAGTACCAATTATAATGTAAGATAGTGGAATCGATGATGACTCGTCATTGATGAATCATTAAATGATTCAAATTGAATCTAAATCCAAAAACAGTAGCGATATCTATTAGAAAGTATTTCAGTCACACTGCAAACCAGTAACCTGTTTTACTTGGTAACTCACTCACGAATATTGTGAGCTCACTCGAGTCAATTTGTTATTGTGTATGCCAACTTACTCGCAATTCACTTTACATTGCCCACACCCAGTCACTCATCCTTCACTTCTCGGTTAGTTAGTGTCATTTCGCCTATGCCACCATGTCAAATCGATTCCCACAGTTTGATCCAGCAAGTGATTCTTACCTTTTTTGCACCTCGCTTTATGCCGACATGTCAAATCCATCACTGAGTGTTTATTGGGCAGGTAATTCACCATCTGGCTCATCTACAAGCGACAGTACTCGTAAGCAGTCTATTGAGAGATGCATTCAAAGTCTTGTTCATGCTTGCCAATGTCGAGATGACGCAAATTGTCCTGATCCATCGTGTGTTAAGATGAAACGAGTTGTGCAACATAATAAAAGTTGTAACGAGAAGAATGAAATTCTGGCGCAAGGTCCTTCTGGAGCTGTTAAAGTTTGTACAATTTGCAAACACTTCATTGCATTGTGTTGTTATCATGCGAAATTTTGTGGCAATGCAAACTGTGCAGTACCTTATTGTGCGAATATCAAACAAAAGATTAAACATCCACAATGGAAGCAGCTAATTTACCAGGCTCAAATTGTGCAGCGCCCACTTGCTTGTATGGGTAGTCTCATGAGCCTTCCCCTAGGTTCTCAATCTAGTTCTAGTAACAACTCTCCCAGTACTCTATTCTATCCTCAACATGTGAGTGTTTTATATAATTTTATATATTTACAATTCATGTTTATTTTTATACAGAATCAATCAAACATGGAACCTGCTGTTGCTGCCACTCCTCAAAGTTCAAATGAGGAGGATGTGGACCACTCCGTTGACCTCGAGTTGAATAAATTGTTGGAGAATTTAGATTTGGACCAACATTGAACAAGTCAACAACATTCACTTTTACTTGTATCATTTTGTCATTTCATTTTGTATTCTTAATCAGTAATTATAATTACTAATTATAATAACTATAGCACAGATCGACACCATAATTGAAGTTACATGAACCAAATGGGCATATACTCTATCCTGTAGCTTTTTCGACATAGATTCCGAATTTTTTACTCAGAATTCTAAGTTTAGTTCATTTTTCAAGGTTTTTTGGAAGTTCTAAACATGTTTTTATTCGTTTCTAATTCAAAATCCTTAAATCTTAAAGTTTTCATTTAAAAAATAAAATTCTCCTCATTTTTCTGAAAATTTTGAGCTATATAACATTTAAATCGGCCAACATTTAGTATTTTAATTCGATATTTAAAGATTGTATTTCACATGTAAAAAGGTACAGATTTGAATATAATATATAAGGTAAGTAGCTTATTTTTTAATCAATTTACCTGCAAGATGTTATAACTAAAAATCAAATTGTAATACTAAATGTTGGCCGATTTATGTGTTCATTAGCTCAAAATTTTCAGAAAAACGAGGAGAATTTGATTTTTAAATGAAAACTTTAAGATTTAAAGCTTTTGAATTAGAAAAGACTAAAAACATGTTTAAAACTTCAAAAACCCTTGAAAATGAACTAAACTTGGAATTCTGAGAAAAAATTCTGAATCTATGTCGAAAAAGCTACAAGATAAGGTATATGCCTATTTGGTTCATGTAACTTCAATTATGGTGTCGATCTGTGTAGTTCAATCACTTGTTTATAAATGTGAACTTTCACTTTTAAACTACATTCACATGTAATTTGTCATGTTCTATTTCAACATTTTAATTTGTCTCGATCAGTTAACAAGAGCAAAAATAACTCAACATAATCGATACATTTAATTTACAAATGTACATCGTATATCCAAAGTTTATGAATTCATGTGTTCAAGTTCTACCCTCCTAGGTAATCGATTTTTATATTTCTATTTTTAGACAAAAATAAAATTTCCATATTTTTCTAATTGAATGTTTTGAATTTATTTTGAGTGACTGTTAGTAGATGCCCTGCTAAAGCGCGTAATGGGACTTATTCAGGGAAGCCCAGAATACTCAGTATTTAATACTGGATAATTCCAAAACGGTAGTGACATCTAGTTGCACTGGTTGTAAGCTTAGTTAGCATAGTTGAGTACTACTCAATTGAGTAGTAACAACACTGCAACCCTTTAGTAAGTAATGCGCAGCAGCAGTCAGTTTGCTTTTCCTTTGTGCACTCATTCACACAAATTGTGAGTCGATTTGTTTATTGTCTGCCTTCACTCGCATTTTACTTTTCATTTCACACGGTCATAGCCTTCACATTGGTTCGTTAGTCTCATCTCACTGTGTGCCCACCATGTCAAATCAATCATCACAGATTGATGCACGAGGTGATTCTTCACAAAATGTATCTGACTCTACCTCACCAAGCGAAATTCGCAAACAGTCCATTCAGAGATGCATTCAAAGTCTCTGTCATGCTTGTAATTGTCGCGATGTAAATTGTCACCGTCCATCGTGTATTAAGATGAAACGAGTTGTGCAGCATGCGAAAAGTTGTAAAAAGAAAGGAATTCAAGTGCATGATTCAGCTGGTTGTCCAACACTGTGTCCCATTTGCAAACAGCTCATTGCGCTGTGTTGTTATCATGCGAAACATTGTGATGAAGCAAACTGTTCTGTACCTTATTGTGCGAATATCAAACGAAAGGTTAAACATCAACAATTGCAACAGCGACTTTACCAAGCTCAAATTGTTGAGCGCCGAATTGCTTCTATGGCTAGTCTCATGAGCCAGCCACAAAATTGTCAATCAAGTTCCAGTAACAACTCTCCCAGCACTCCATTCAATCCTCAACATGTAAGTGTTTTATATTCAATTATAATTATATTTTAATTTAATCATTTACAATTTATTGCATTTTTATACAGAACCAATCAAACATGGAAACTGCTGCTTTTGAAACTCCCCATAGTTCACATGAGGAAGTGGACCACTCAGTTGACCTCGAGGTGTTGGATGAGTTGTTCGGGGAATGTTACCAAACTGGTTTGATAACATGGGATCGACGAGCGACTCTCGTTAACCCATTTTGCCGCGCAATGCCAAATAGGCGTTGCCTTCTCTCCTCTTCTCTTTTGGGCCTAAGATGGCGACCATCACGCACTGAAGCAAACCCGTTTGCCCCTCTGTCCCTTAGGTCCCCCATCCCCCCCTCTCTCTCTCTCTCTTTGTCTTACTTACTCTTCTTCTTATTTGTACTTCACTTGTGCCTAAGCTCGCGTTGAGAGCGGACACTGTCACTGAGGTATGTTCTCGGCACAATTTGTGTGTTCATACTCTCAACCTGAGTTATGTTCTCGGCCCAAATAGGGTGTTCATAATCTCAATCAATCGAGTCCAGCGTTCATGGGCAGATTGCATCAATAAATCATCTATTATACCTATTATCTTGTGTTTTATCTCATTATCTCACAATACAAGCGTCGCGCCATCTCGCGACCTTTTCCCTGTTACCAAGCACTTTGGTAACAGGGAATTAGAGTTGGACCAATGAACAAGTCAACATTTGACATTTAATTGTATCATTTTGTCATTTCATTTTATATTCATATTTAGTAGTAATAGTTCAATCACTTGTGTGTTTAAATGTGAACTTTCAAACTTCACGTTCACATGTTCAATTCAACATTTTTGCTTTTAACATTTTAATTTTTGCATCGATCAGTTAAAAGAACAAGAAGAACTCAAGTGAATTGAAACGGATGGGAATTTATTGGATACTAATAAAAGTATTTTTTCTTCTTCAAATAAATGATCGAATTTCGAATTTGAAAATACCGTAAATTCCCGAATATAGCCCGCACCCCGTGTATAGCCCGCACCCGTGTATAGCCCGCATTTTTAAGCTTATTTTGTACAGCCAAGGTTACGAAAAATCACAAGAAAAAAAACTTTTCCATGTATAGCCCGCGGTCTATATTCGGGAATTTACGGTATATAGAAAATGCTTTCGATAGTGAACGAATTCGAAATTAGATTCGTCTTAGCATGTTCTCTGACCCGAATTTGAAATTCGAATAAGTCGATACAAATTGAGACGTTCGTTCGAGTGATTTGAGTTATTGTTGAGTTAGTTTAGTGTACAAGCTAACTTGTTTGTGTTATTCGACTGAAAAGACCTGTCTCCACAATTGTACAAGAACTGGGCCAGAAGAAGTCACCGACAAGGCTGGACCAGTCGCCTCTCGTGGGCGCCACCGCCCCCTTCTCTGTGTACCATCTTCAACACTCCAATGGTGGTGGCTCGACCATATTTTCCGCTGCTCTACTGATTCTATGGTTTCCATCCTGGCTGTGTCCCACACTACCCTCAGTGGGCCTGTCCTCGCTGTAAGGTGGTTTCAAGTCGTGTCTTACTGACCACGATTTTTCCGCCTTTGAGTTTGACTGTCGACTCGAAGAACCCTACGCTGCGCATCATTAGACGACCGCCATCAGCACCAGTGGTGAAACTGGAGCTATGGCAATTGCGTGGCTTCCGCCTTATGTACCTGAGCTGCGGCGCAGCACAGTGGCGGTGGTAAATGGGCGGACAAACGAGTGAGGCGCCAAGAGACCATCTTTGAGCGGCCAGCTCAAGCGATTCAAGCTCAGAGTCCGGCCGGACACTCAACTGGCGATTGTGCAAGTACACACTAACGTGAACACTTTCACCTTCGATTTTGGCGGGCCAAATCGTGGTCACCATCGATGGTGGCAACTGCACAAGACTACTCGACCATTTAGTACAATTAGGACACGTGTACATTGTCAATAAAATGTGCTTCGATATTCGTTTCTAATAAATGATTCAATTGTGCATTGATTCTCCAAATTCATATGATTCAAACTACACCTTTAACTAGGCGTTCGTAAACTTTACCGAACAACGCCAAAGTGAGCACCACAAGTGCCTGGTACAATCTACATTTTAAAGGATACACATTTACACAAACAAATATATGTTAAACAAAGGTCGCCACATTTGACTGCAAAGATTTCGATTTGCAGATTAATTTGAATCGAAATAATAAATCTTTTTTTTTCAATTGCAATTGATTAATCCCCTAATTGTTGAAGAGTCGTATGAAATTGGGGCTTGATTTTTTCACTACCGGTTCCAACTTGGATTTTTGAACAAAGAAGATTTTGACAGAATGTTTTTGGAGTTGATTGAAATATTCACTGAAGACTCGATAAATGGAACAAGTCGAATTCGCTATTGAGGTTGGTGCAATGCGCAAGTTCCGTTAATTCGAAGTTGCCGAGAAACTAATAGTAAATTTTACTTTGAATTGCGAGTTAGAGGAACTATTGTTTTGTGCAATTTTATTTAATATTATAGTACTACAAATGTTAAAAAATGTCTCAAAATGAATCTAACAACGAATTATAACACATATCAACAAAAAATATGAAAAAACCCGTCCCAAATTAAATTTGTTGACTATGAAAATTAACTATGAGATTGTTCAAAAGTTTGGCCATGCCACCAAATAGTTATGAACTTCCTCTTACTGAGAAAAGTGGTCATCAGTTTTGTGCCCGTCTCAAGGGCTCATATTAGACTCGTAACATTTGTGGTGGCACCCTCACCAGATAATCGGACAACCGAACTTTGAGTTCAATTTATGGATTTCATATGGCAAGCAATTTCAAGCAAATTGATCTTTTTCAACTTCACGAATAGCTCACACCTTCTCCACCAACTCTCTCGGATCTCGTTCATCGATGATGTTTAGTGTTTGTTGTTGTTTGATGGTTCGAGGCAAAATGTCGTACTCCAGCGGCAAATTACACACGACATATGTGACCAGTCAAAAATAAACTACGAGGTCGGGTTTCTGGCTCTTTCGATTTAGATGAAATTCGGGCCGTTGACCGGTCCAGGAAAAACCCGTGGCCAGAGCAAAACCACGGTAAAAACCTTCACATCGAATGCAAACCCAAACTTACAAATGCAACGGTTTGGTTCGCTAACGTTTGACCCACTGAGTGAACAACAACAAACGAAGGCTCAGTGGCTCATTGACAATGCAAATTAAACAACATGAACTGAACTGAATGAATGCCCAATCCAGAATTATCTCAACTGAATGATACAATCGGGATGATGGCTAAAAGCCGAATGATTCCATAGGCAACTACTCTCATTGCATATATACAAGAGCGCAAGAGGGAGAGTGAGGCGATAGTGTTACAACAGTAATAATACTACAAAGTGGAAAGTTCCATATGACGAGTCTCGTGAGGCGGATTGAGTCGTAGGACGAACGTTGAGACTTGTGCACGTGATGCAGCGACGAGTGTGGTAATGTCGTTCGTTTCCTGTGCGCGATGAGATCGAGAACTTTCGAGATCAAGGGTTGAAGTGTCCTTGTACGGCAGATGTTGCAATGCAGTCCGGTGAAGGACACGATGATCTCACAGAATGTCTATACTGAAATGAGAGAAAGAACAAACTTGTTGCACGCTCATTTGGACATTAGTGCGTTATGGTCGGTGGTGTGACTCGGACTGTGAGTGAAGCGGCCAATTCTCGGTAAAGCGGCAAAGCCATAAATCACCCAGTACGTCCTTGAATCGTTACCACATTAGACCAATACAACATACAACAACCAAGCAACAACAAGCAACAAAACAACTCGCTAACACACACATTGAGAGAAGCAGCAGCACTGGGTCAGAGGTCGCAAAAGGGCAAACAGCAAATCTACCATTCAATGAATCAATGGCAGAATATCGAATCCATTATCCACTAACCAATAAATCGTTAGTAGAACAGGAAATCCACTGGACCAATAAATCGCCAGTAGTATAAAGAATCCACTACTCGATAAATCAGTAGTAGAAGCAGCAATCAATCACCCGATAAATCGGTGAAAGAATAAAACCCCTCCCATCCGATAAATCGATGGAAGTGGCCAAAACGCCCCTCTGTCTCCAACCAAACTTTAGCTCCCTCTGGTGTCAGCCTAGCTCGGTCATTTGCACTAAAACTTTTGGTTACGAAGTACCACATATTCCCCTCCCGGGGGGTGTCCAAGAGCTAATACAACATTAGATTATGATTACAAATCTACTTACACAATTTTGATCTTCTTCAAACAGCATAATGAGGTCAAATGGGCAGCTTTGTCTGGTCCAATGATCATGTCCTCAACATCAAACAAAAGCAACTCACCACGAATGGTTCGTGGATCATGGACAATGATCGACTCACACTCCCTCGATTGCCGATGAATCGCAATGAGGTTTGGTGAAACAACAAATGACCAGACGCGACAAAATCGATTCGATTTCAATGACCTCCGGTCCAATCAACGTCCACGGCAAATGATCCAACAACTCCGTACACACTGCAGCAAACTTCACGGAGCTGTACAAGGTTCCAAGCGCCATTAGTTGACTGGAGCAAAGCAACAGAACCATCAGGTTCTTCTTCTTTTTGGAGCAATTTAAGCACAGCCAACTGGAACGGTTCAAACGAATTATGCGCTATTGCATCGCGAATTGTCCCGTTATTCTTCAAATGCGAAACAGGACTTCAGGACAATGCAAACTGGGGATGCATATTAGCGCAAGGACTGGCATTGACTCCAATTCAAACTTGAGAATCCAACTGCCGAGTCTGCCACCACGTTCCTTTGAAGATGCACGGCAACAAGTTCAATTGAAGCATCTTGGAACTGGCATTGAAAGCAGAATAAATCACTGTGGATTCGACTTCTTTGTACACCGGGTGATGGAGAAAATTTTGTCTACCAGGCGGTGCAACTGGTTCAGCGGGACTCTCGATGACGAGAGGCCTAGTCACGTCGACGGCAAACGGCAAACTTCTTTGCGACGTGATCATTACGGGAGGGTCGTTATTCGACAACCCAAACAGTCTCGCCGTGCACTGCAGAGAAATTTGTCGCACCTAACTGGGGACTCGTAATGAGCCACCCAATCTATGCCCATCTCGTCCCAATCGCACTCTTGACCCGTTACCGGATCATCGCATAATCTCCGCAACATCAAACAACTTTCGCCCACGATCGACGCTCCGAATGATAACAAATGAAACGTCTTGACAATCCGCTCCTTCGATTCTCTACCCTCAACGGCACACTTCGACTTCAAATAAATAGCAACAAGACTCGACCTGACCACGACAGCAACAAGAGGAACGATCACAAAAACAACAACAACAAACCGCTCCAATCAACATCAACATCTGCCAAGTCATTGGTCGAGGATGGAGTGAATATATAAGAGCACACACACTATTTGCATAGAGGGCGAGTGTGTATGGAAGCAATTAAAAATGACTTTATGCACGGACACTCAGTGGACAAGTGAAGTACAAAAAGAGGATGAACGTGAATATATAAGAGCACACACACTATTTGCATAGAGGGCGAGTGTGTATGGAAACAATTAAAAATGACAAATGGGTGCAAAGGTTAGATTACAACAGAGAGCGGGAGAGGGCTGCAATACGCGGAATTTTCCTGTCGTCGTTGAGTGCGGCTAAAGGGTGAGCTCGGGGGGCTAGGCGATGAGTAGGCTGTGTACACATGATGAGAAGATGAGTTTCGTTAGGCAAACGTTCCAAGGACGCGGAGTGCTCGAGAAAGATCGAGATCAAGTCTATTTTGTAACAAAAAGAAAAGAAACGAAACAACAACGATTGCGCGCTCAAATGGGCTTTATGGTCGGTGGTGAGACGCGGACAGCAACTCGAGTCGGGCGACAAAATCATATGAAAGCGGCAATGCACCAACTCATTACATATGTCCTTGAATTGTCTCTTCCACTGAAACGACCACTTGTGGCAAGGCATCGCAAACCAAGCAAACAGACAAACTGCATAACGAGCCAACACACGCATCGAGTGAGCTTAAATGCATTCGGTCAGAGGTCAAGAGATAACGAAAGTACGCATCGAGCACTCACACACCAATGGTCAATTGATGGCAGATACCATAACAATGTACAATCCGCTTCTCGTGAGCCTTTTCCGCGTGCCTGACCAACTGGCTTACATGGAGGAAGTATGACAGTGTCCGGCCGAACGACGGTCAACCTCTAGACTGCGTCTGCCACTAAATCACTCATTTACTCGGGCCCTGAGCAGTATGAGCAATAATATAGACAAACATAATGCAGTCCTCTCCTTGAGATTCCGCGCAACAACAACAACATTGCAGAACCCTGTAAAATGAACTGAACGAAAGCGAGCTCCCTCTAGTGTCAGCCCTTGCTCGGTCAACTACTACTTTTTGGTTACGAAGTACCACATATTGCCCCCCGAGGGGGGCCGCCCACAGCAATAGCATAAAATAAACTTACTTTTGAATCAATTCGGGTTTTCTGCTTCCAATGGAAACATTAGGTGCGCGGCTTTGGTCTCAATGCTGCCATTCTGATAACGAACCTTAGCCAAGCGCGCCACGTTGTCCGGTCCCAAGATCACGTCATCGATTACAGCCAAGGGCCATTCACCACGTGCAGCTCCAGGACGACGAACTATGACTAACTCACCCTCTTTCGGTTGCCGTTGATTCGGTTTGTTATAGTCACGAAGTTGAGTGAGGTAATCATAGGACCAGACACGCCAAAATCGATTCAGCTTATCCTTGAGGCCAGTGTAGTTGATGAGTGAATCATCTCCAGCACCATCTAAGTGAATGGGAGGCAACAAAAGCAAACAGTGTCCCAACACTAAATGCGATGGTGTAATGGCTGGTTCGGAAACACTCCCACGCATCAATGGTCTTGAGTTGATCATTGCCTCAACGATTGAGAAGGTAGTTTGAAGTTCATCGACTGAGTATGGCCGAGTCGGTTTGAAGCCAAAAATTGCGCGCTTCACTGTACCGACCAAACGTTCATAGAAGCCACCCCACCATGGTGCTGCTGGTGGATTCAGGTGCCATTCCATTTCCGGATATTCTTGGCCAAGAAACTTGCGGCAACGTCTCAAATGATAATAGGTGGCCAATTTAACTTTGAGAAATGATTTCTCATTATCCGAAAAGATTTCTGCAGGCACACCACGACGACTGATGAATCGGTGAATTGCGTTTCGAACACTTTCATACGATCGTGAAAGAATCAATTCGATGTGGATTGCTCGAGAAGCGGCACAAACAAACAACAGACCATAATACTTCTGTGGCCTTACTTCCTTCCGCTTCTTGCCTCGTTTCGGTTTCGGAGCATCATAAATCGGACCAAAGATGTCAATACCGATTGTTTGGAAAGCTCGTTTTGCATCGACTCTTCCTCTTGGCAGTGGTCCACGCGGGGGGATCGTAAGCAGGTCCACCTCTCCGATTGCAGTGGAGGCAATTTCGAACAATCGTACTGATGATTCTGGAACCATCAACGAAACGAATGCAGCGATTCAAAAAAGCACCGGTGGTTGTCGCTCCCGCATGAAAAAGGCGACGGGAGTGCAACATTTGGACATAGCTGCGCACCAATGGATGATCAACTACAACAATGGGGGTTTTCACCTCGACTTCTATGTCTGCATTTTCCAGTCGGCGATCCAAACGCAAGAGGCCATGCTCGTCGACGAACAGCTTCATTGAGTTCAATTTCGAGTGTTCTGTCGATACCACTGGTTGCTTGTTCGTGACCGCCTTGACAACCTTCGACAATGTTTTTGACTGAACAAATCGCCAAATATGCAAAACAGCTAATTGCGAGAGACTGAGTTTCATTTCCTTGTTCTCGTTCACTCGGCTCAACACATCCACTCGCTGTTGTATGCACTCGAGTATTCTTGTAAATGTGATTTGCAGCACATCAAATGAAGTGTTTGCGATTCGATCGTCAATCGGTTTACTGTCGAAGGTCTTGCTGCGTCCGAACATCGTAATGATTGGATGATCGTACGAGAGACAAGCTTGAGCAGGTCCATGCAACCAGAGCGGATTCCTGTAAAGATCTTCCATAGAGACTCCGCGGGAAATCAAATCCGCCGGATTCTTCTTTGTATCGACATGGTGCCATTGAGTTGGAGTCGAGTGTGATTGAATGATTCGAATGCGGTTTGCGACAAATGGTTCGTGCTTGTTCGGGTTCGATTGAATTCGACAGATGGTGATAGTTGAATCCGAGAAAAAGCAAATTTTGCTTGCCGAATCAAATTCCTGTCGCAAGGCACCGTACGTTTCCGCGGATAAGACCGCGGCACACAACTCCAACTGCGGCATAGTGCGACTCGGTTGAGACAACTTGCTTCGGGAAAGTAGGAGGACCCCGTGCTCTGCACCTCGAGGATAGACATAGACGCAAATGCCGTAAGCGGCTGCGGAGGCATCTGCGAATAGAAAGATGTCATACTCGCCTCGGGCACAAGACCTTGGGATGGAGAAATTCGGGAGTAGCGAGAATTGCTTGATAATTCCCATTGCTTCTTTCTTCAGGTCTTGAGTTAGGGGGTCGTCCCAGTTGGGAGAGATTTCCAGTACTTTTCGCATGAAGATTTTCACACGAGTGTTGAAAGCGCCGAGGAGACCCATAGGATCGAACAACATACCGAAGAATGAGGCCAGTTGACGTCGGGTCAACTCAACTTCATCGGCAGACGATCCAACAACCTCCATGGATGGAACAGCAAACTTTATTGAATCGTCCTCGAGGTCCCACAAGACTCCAAGCGCTTTGTGTTGACTGGATCCATCAAATGAAATTTTCAAGTCCTTCGGAAGTTCAGTTTGGAGCCATTTAGGCGCAGCCCACTTGTGCAGTTCAAAGGAACCGAGCGCAAACACATCACGAATTGCCACAATAGTCTCCGAAAGTTCTTGCACAGAAGAAGCACAGGGCAATGCATCGTCCATGTAGATGTACCGAGGAAATTCACGAACACTTCCCTCGGCTTGATCAGCGAACAGGCGATGTAGAGTGGCGTGAAGCATGAACGGGCTCGCGTTGTTTCCAAACAGAACTGAAGTCATCTGGAACGTTCTTAGTTGGTCGTCTTCGAACCACAAGAATCGAAGATATTTTCTGTCGTCTGGATGGACTCGAATTTGTAAGAAGGCTTTCTTGATATCTGCAAAGACGACATAATGATTCAATCTCCAACGGATCAGCAAATCCAGCAATTGGGTCTGTTCCCAAGTGCCCTTGAAGATGCATTCGTTAAGAGATTTCAGCTGCCGCATTTTCGAACTGGCATTGAAGACAGGACGAATTGCGGTGGATGAGCTTTCTTTATAGATCGGGTGGTGAGGCAAGTAGTACCCACCAAGCGAAGTACTAGGGTCAACTGGTTCAGCGGAACCCTCCTTGATGAGAGTTTGGATCACGTCATCGTAAGCGGCAAACTTCTTTTCTCGCAGTAGCTTCGATCGAAGTGATTTGCATTGGGCTTTCGCGACGTGGTAATTACACAGGGGTCGTTCATTCGACAACCAAGGCAGTCTCGCCGTGAACCGCTTGCCATTCGAGTCGTACTCAAGTGAAGACTCATAACGAGCCCCCCCACTCCTCGCCAATCTCGTCCCGATCGCTCTCTTGACCCGTCACCGGATCATCGTACAATCTCTGCATATTCAAACAACATTCGCACTTGGCCGGCGTTCCAGATGTTGACAAATGGAACGCCTTAACAGTCCGCTCCTTCACTTCTCGACCCTCAATGATCCACCCCAATCTAGTGTTGAAAGCAGCAAGGCCCGGCCTAAGTATGACCGCATCTGGGGGAACAGACATGAAATGATCGACAAATAAATCCATTCCTATCAACATATCAATTTTGGCCATGCCATTGAATGAGGGGGGAGTGGCTAGGTCAATGCCCCGTTCCTTAGCTAACTGACGCAACTCAACTCCGGGCACGGGCAAATCAGTCAATATTGAAGTGGGCATCACCAAAAACGAACAAACAGTTTCATAGTCCGATCGATTTGATCGAACAAAGATTGAGGACTGTTCCTTGACGCTGAAATTCAATCGCCCACCTAGTGATTCAATTGGTTTTAACGGTGACCGATTACGTACGGCATTCAACTGCTGTGCTGCTGCCTGAGCTATAAACGATTCTGTTGAACAATTATCAATCATTGCAATCAAATTTATCCATTCACTGCCAGGGGTAGCCCTAGCACATAGCTCCACTACTGGTAAAAAGGTACTATCGTTCCCAAGGTCCACAGTTGCGTAAGACCGAACGACAATCGCTTCTTTTGATTCATTCGGAGCGCTCCGTCCATTACCACCGTTGTTACTGTTGGCGCCATTATTGGGCCACTTGTTGGACGGAAAGCCTCCTGAGCCAGAGCCACCTGCTCCAGCGCCAGCACCACCCGAACTGGGTCCAGGTGGACCGCCAGGACCACCAGGGCCACCAGCGGGGCCCCCAGAAGGACCACCGGACTTTTTCTCGTCATGGTAGCATAAAGCTATGTGATGGGTGCCAAAATGTCGTACTCCAGCGGCAAATTACACACGACATATGTGACCAGTCAAAAATAAACTACGAGGTCGGGTTTCTGGCTCTTTCGATTTAGATGAAATTCGGGCCGTTGACCGGTCCAGGAAAAACCCGTGGCCAGAGCAAAACCACGGTAAAAACCTTCACATCGAATGCAAACCCAAACTTACAAATGCAACGGTTTGGTTCGCCAACGTTTGACCCACTGAGTGAACAACAACAAACGAAGGCTCAGTGGCTCATTGACAATGCAAATTAAACAACATGAACTGAACTGAATGAATGCCCAATCCAGAATTATCTCAACTGAATGATACAATCGGGATGATGGCTAAAAGCCGAATGATTCCATAGGCAACTACTCTCATTGCATATATACAAGAGCGCAAGAGGGAGAGTGAGGCGATAGTGTTACAACAGTAATAATACTACAAAGTGGAAAGTTCCATATGACGAGTCTCGTGAGGCGGGTTGAATCGTAGGACGAACGTTGAGACGAGTGCACGTGATGCAGCGACGAGTGTGCTAATGTCGTTCGTTTCCTGTGCGCGATGAGATCGAGAACTTTCGAGATCAAGGGTTGCAGTGTCCTTGTACGGCCAATGTTGCAATGCAGTCCGATGAAGGACGCGATGATCTCACAGAATGTCTATTCTGAAATGAGAGAAAGAACAAACTAGTTGCACGCTCAATTGGACATTAGTGCATTATGGTCGGTGGTGTGACTCGGACTGTGAGTGAAGCGGCCAATTCTCGGTAAAGCGGCAAAGCCATAAATCACCCAGTACGTCCTTGAATCGTTACCACATTAGACCAATACAACATACAACAACCAAGCAACAACAAGCAACAAAACAACTCGCTAACACACACATTGAGAGAAGCAACAGTTGCATTGGGTCAGAGGTCGCAAAAGGGCAAACAGCAAATCTACCATTCAATGAATCAATGGCAGAACATCGAATCCATTATCCACTAACCAATAAATCGTTAGTAGAACAGGAAATCCACTGGACCAATAAATCGCCAGTAGTATGAGGAATCCACTACTCGATAAATCAGTAGTAGAAGCAGCAATCAATCACCCAATAAATCGGTGAAAGAATAAAACCTCCTCCCATCCGATAAATCGATGGAAGTGGCCAAAACGCCCATCTGTCTCCAACCAAACTTTAGCTCCCTCTGGTGTCAGCCTAGCTCGGTCATTTGCACTAAAACTTTTGGTTACGAAGTACCACATATTCCCCCTCCCGGGGGGGTCCAAGAGCTAATACAACATTAGATTATGATTACAAATCTACTTACACAATTTTGATCTTCTTCAAACAGCATAATGAGGTCAAATGGGCAGCTTTGTCTGGTCCAATGATCATGTCCTCAACATCAAACAAAAGCAACTCACCACGAATGGTTCGTGGATCATGGACAATGATCGACTCACACTCCCTCGATTGCCGATGAATCGCAATGAGGTTTGGTGAAACAACAAATGACCAGACGCGACAAAATCGATTCGATTTCAATGACCTCAGGTCCACTCAACGTCAAAGGCAAATGATCCAACAACTCCGTACACACAGCAGCAAACTTCACGGAGCTGCACAAGGTCCCAAGCGCCTTTAGTTGACTGGAGCAAACCAACAGAACTATCAAGTTCTTCTTCGTTTTGGAGAAATTAAAGCACAGCCCACTAGAACGGCTCAAACGAATTGGGCGCTATTGCATCGCGAATTGTCCCGTTATTCTTCAAATGCGAAACAGGACTTCAGGACAATGCAAACTGGTGATGCATATTAGCGCATGGACTGGCATTGACTCCATTTCAAACTTGAGAATCCAACTGCCGAGTCTGCCACCACGTTCCGTTGAAGATGCACGGCAACAAGTTCAATTGAAGCATCTTGGAACTGGTATTGAAAGCAGAATAAATCACTGTGGATTCGACTTCTTTGTACACCGGGTGATGGAGAAAATTTGGTCCACCAGACGGTGCAACTGGTTCAGCGGGACTCTCGATGACGAGAGGCCTAGTAACGTCGACGTAAACGGCAAACTTCTTCACGACGTGATCATTACGGGAGGGTCGTTATTCGACAACCCAAACAGTCTCGCCGTGCACTGCAGAGAAATTTGTCGCACCCAACTGGGGACTCGTAACGAGCCACCCAATCTATGCCCATCTCGTCCCAATCGTACTCTTGACCCGTTACCGGATCATCGCCTAATCTCCGCAACATCAAACAACTTTCGCCCACGATCGACGCTCCGAATGATAACAAATGAAACGTCATGACAATCCGCTCCTTCGATTCTCTACCCTCAACGGCACACTTCGACTTCAAATAAATAGCAACAAGACTCGACCTGACCACGACAGCAACTAGAGGAACGGTCACAAAAACAACAACAACAAACCGCTCCAATCCACATCAACATCTGTCAAGTCATTGGTCGAGGATGGAGTGACCAAGTCAACGCATCGATCTATGGCACGCAACTCAACGCTGGCACAGGCAAATCAATCACAACTAATGTGAGCACCGACAAAAACAAATAAACAGTCTCACGGTCCGAACAAAACGTTCGGACATGAATTAGTGACCGACTCCGTAACGTGCCAATCTATTTTGCCAAAAACAAGAAATCAATTCCGTTGAACAATTATCAATTACTGAAATTACATTTATAAACTACTATCAGGGAAAGCACCAACACACAACTCAGCCACAGGGTTAAGAAGTCATTGTCATGTTCAAGGCCTACAGGACCGAACGACAACTCCTTCCTTTGATTCACTGGAAACGCTCCGTCCGTTGCCACCGTTACCACTATAAACATCATTAGGGGACAAACCATTGGACGAGCAATTTCCCGAGCCAGAGCGTCCAGCTCCAGCGCCAGTTCCACCTGAACTGGGTCCAGGTGAACCACCAGGGCCACTGGGTCCACCAGCGGGGCCATTTGAAGGACCACTGAACTTTGTGACATTCTGGTAGCATAAAGCTATGTGATGCCTAGCTCCACATTTAGCACAAATTTGATTGCATCGGTGAAGCACTCCCTGGGCAAATAATTCAAGACAACGTTTGCAACGCCGCGGTCTAGATCTACAAATCGCTCCACGCTGCGCAATGGTAAGACCACATACAATTGGCTCGTGTCCACCTCCACAGAAGGGACAACTGCAAGTGCCTCTCGTAAAGAAAGACTGCGATCGACCTGAGCGCTTAGGAGACTTCATAGAACCGCGCTGGTTTGAGATTTCATTCTCAACTGTACTAGGCTTCTGGACACTAAGTCCCCTGGGTTGGAACGACTGCCCATTGAGAGGGCGGTAGGCGCGATCATAAAGATCTTGTCGTGCATTCTCTACTCGACCCGAAATGAATTCGGCCAAGTTTGCCAATGAACGAACGGTACTAAGATTGTGATACAATCGCCGATCGTCATCTGGCATTTTGAACTCGAGAGCAACTCTCAATGCACTTTGATCATGAGGGTCCAGTTTGGAACCTCTTTGAACCGCATTGTTGCATATAGCATGCAACATGGCCCACTGATCAGGGGACGATTCGACTGTCAACTGGGGGATACTCAAAATACCCGACTCAAATGACTGTCGAACCAAAGGACCATATTCAAACATTTTACGTAATATATCAACAGCTCTGTCAAAAGATGAATCGTCGAATGGGTCGAAATGATTTACTTGACGAGCGATTTGCTCATCTTTGAGGCATTGACACAAATACTGGTACTGGGATGACTTGGATAAGCCTTTCCGATTAATAACCAGTCTTGTAAAGTTGCCCCAAAAGTTAACCCAATCGAGACAGTTGCCTTTAAACTTCGGCAAATCAGATAACTTAACCCTCGGTTCCCCAGAAGAGGTGGTTTCGAGCTGAGAAAGCGAACTTACAGATGCCATACTAGACCTGATCTCAAATGTATGAGACTCATTGATCTTTTGCTTGATAGAAAGCAATTTATTAATAGCATCAATCAAATCAGAAGCAACTCGAACATCTACACTCAAGGGCAAGGTACTCTGATGATGACAAAGCATTTTCAAATGCGACGCAACCATTTGCTCAACAGACTGATCATAAGCTGCCACTGCGAGGTTTGCAACCCTCAAACTACGCTCAATATCTCTAACGAGAACAAGTGGTGGGTCGCAATGACCCAAACGCTGTGGGTCCAAACTAGATGACTCAGAAGAGCCTGATTGTTCGGATCCACCATCTAGTCTCGCAGTAGCTCGAGTAATAATACGACGGTTAGAATCTTGGCTCACACCTGCCATCATGAAGGATGAGTTATAAAGGAGCAGACAACAAATGAGGCAAAATACAACAAACGCGGAGAAAACGAATGAGAAACGAAAAGGAGAAATTAGGCAAACAAAAGGTACGACTCACCAATTAGATGCAGCTCGGACGATCCTGTCACGGACGCCAAAATGTCGTACTCCAGCGGCAAATTACACACGACATATGTGACCAGTCAAAAATAAACTACGAGGTCGGGTTTCTGGCTCTTTCGATTTAGATGAAATTCGGGCCGTTGACCGGTCCAGGAAAAACCCGTGGCCAGAGCAAAACCACGGTAAAAACCTTCACATCGAGTGCAAACCCAAACTTACAAATGCAACTGTTTGGCTTGCTAACATTTGACCCACTGAGCGAACTTCAACGAACAAAGACTCAGTGGCTCATTGACAATGTAAATTAGGCAACATGAACTGAACTGAATGAATGCCCAATCCAGAATTATCTCAACTGAATGATACAATCGGGATGATGGCTAAAAGCCGAATGATTCCATAGGCAACTACTCTCCTGGCATATATACAAGAGCACAGGAGGGAGAGTGAGGCGATTCACAAGAAATGCAAGTGTAGTGTTACAACAGTGAAAAGTTCCATATGACGAGTCTCGTGAGGCGGGTTGAATCGTAGGACGAACGTTGAGGCGAGTGCACGTGATGCAGCGACGAGTGTGGTAATGTCGTTCGTTTCCTGTGCGCGATGAGATCGAGAACTTTCGAGATCAAGGGTTGAAGTGTCCTTGTACGGCAGATGTTGCAATGCAGTCCGGTGAAGGACACGATGATCTCACAGAATGTCTATACTGAAATGAGAGAAAGAACAAACTTGTTGCACGCTCATTTGGACATTAGTGCGTTATGGTCGGTGGTGTGACTCGGACTGTGAGTGAAGCGGCCAATTCTCGGTAAAGCGGCAAAGCCATAAATCACCCAGTACGTCCTTGAATCGTTACCACATTAGACCAATACAACATACAACAACCAAGCAACAACAAGCAACAAAACAACTCGCTAACACACACATTGAGAGAAGCAACAGTTGCATTGGGTCAGAGGTCGCAAAAGGGCAAACAACAAATCTACCATTCAATGAATCAATGGCAGAATATCTAATCCATTATCCACTAACCAATAAATCGTTAGTAGAACAGGAAATCCACTGGACCAATAAATCGCCAGTAGTATGAGGAATCCACTACTCGATAAATCTGTAGTAGAAGCAGCAATCAATCACCCAATAAATCGGTGAAAGAATAAAACCTCCTCCCATCCGATAAATCGATGGAAGTGGCCAAAACGCCCATCTGTCTCCAACCAAACTTTAGCTCCCTCTGGTGTCGGCCTAGCTCGGCTATTTGCACTAAAACTTTTGGTTACGAAGTACCACATATGGCAAGCAATTTCAAGCAAATTGATCTTTTTCAACTTCACGAATAGCTCACACCTTCTCCACCAACTCTCTCGGATCTCGTTCATCGATGATGTTTAGTGTTTGTTGTTGTTTGATGGTTCGAGGCAAACCAAAATGGACCACTCGAATGTGAGCGATTATGGTTGATTGTTGAGTGGCAGTGTGACCACATTGTTTGCATCGATATGGCTTGACATGCAGATGGATGGCTTGTTCGTGAGTGTTCCGAGCGCCCAATTCCTTAAATAGTATTTCACAATGTCGACATTCGAATGGTCGTAATCCTGAATGTGTTAGCAGATGATTGTCAAGTTGGTGCTTTCGGGTAAATTTTTTGTCGCACTGGTCACAATGAAAACGTTTTATATTTTGGTGAATCAGTTGGTGTTGGGTTAAACTGCCAATCTGGGTAAAACGTTGGTCACACAGGTCACATTGAAATGGACGTTCACCTGTGTGCACTCGAACATGTTGCTGCAATTTGGATCTGTTGACACATGATTTGTGACAATGTGAACATTGAAATTGACGATTTGGTTGGGCAAGGTTTGGTTGAATTGGTGCAGTAGTGCATTCAGTGGCAATTGATTCCTCTCCAATTGAGTTGTTTGCATGGATTTCTTGGTCATAACTGGCATCAGAATCTGTATCATCTTCTCCATCATCATCCAAAATTTGTTTGAGTTTCGCTTTTTTCACACTTTTATTCACTTGAACACTTTTGCGCTTTCCACTGTTGCGAGGATTCGCATTCGATTGAGCCAAATCACCGAAAACTTTTATCTGAACTGGTTTACGAGTCGATAATCGAACTCCACTGGTTGAAGGAGTCGATTGTTCCATGTTCCGCTCACTGACACATTTTGCATTGTTTTCAGTCCCTCCATCATTTAGGGTGTTCATTTGAGTGTTGTTTGTAACACTAATATCGATTTGAAATTGTGCCTCATCAAGATTTGTTTCATCTTCATCTTCAACAGCCACATCGTCGTTCAAGTGATTGTTGTTGTTCTCATGATCTAAATCACAAACTCGATTAGAACAATCTTCACAATTTGGAATATTAAAATATTCACCTTCCCCACCTTTATAGTAATCGTCGTTTTGAATTTGTGTGTTTTGTCCTTCAATCAGCTCATCAATGGAAATATCATTTAGGGCAACATTTGTGTGGGCAAAATCCAATGGAATTGAAGTGATTGACGAACCTTGGAAACCTTCTTTCTTGATGAGTGGTTCGGTGTTGATTGGATTGTTTTGATTAGGCAAAATGTCATTTGAGATGATCGATTGGTTGATTTGATTGTTTTCCAATGCAGCATGAACATTGGGTTGAGTTTCAAAATGTTCATCTCCATTTTGCACCGTCTCTGTACCATCATAATTTTCACGTACCGAATTGCAAATTCCTTTTTCACAATTCTCACATTTAGCAAATTTTCATCATCAATCTCCTCTCCATATTCGTATTCCTCGTTTAATTCTTCATCGTCGAATTCTTGTTTGATCATTTGATTATCAGTGTTGATTGTGTTAGACAATGACACCTCATATTGTAGATTGTTTTGAAGCCTCTGTTCTCTGGTCAATTGGTCATTTGAATATTCATCACTCGATTGATGCGTGTTTGTCTGAGTTTGTGGTGGTAATGTCATGCCAAAGTGAGTGCCATCACAGTTCGGGCCAATCACGCCCGCCTGAATCATCATCTCAATACTATTCCTGAGAGAGGCAAATTGACTGTCCACGGTGGCATCGATGTAATGAGTGAGCATTGACTTGAGTTCATTGGCGTGGCATTCCAACAGAGCCAGAAGAGGATGAATCCGGACTTTCATTTTAAGTGAAAAATTAATAAAACAAATGAAAATGAAACACACAAAAAAAGAATATGCAGCATATGATCTCAATGCGAGTTAGCAGTTGAGCAGTTGAGGAGTGCTGTTTTCTGTGTCTGTCTATTCAAAACATTTGGGAGATAGTCACGTGATACCCCTCACTAGCAGTCACCACCACTACCCGCACTCAACACAACATTGGACTCGTCTCACACTGTTGGCCTCGTCAACCGATCAATGCTACCTTTGACCATTCCACTCCTCCTGCTCATCGGTTTGTTTTGATTAGAACAAAGAACACTACATTGAACTCGAATGCTGCATGCATTTTTGTGTATTGCTAATTTTCATTTGTTTTGTCAATTTTAACTCGAAATGAAAGTCCCGATTCATCCTCTTCTGGCTCTGTTGGAATTTGGCCAATGGACTCAAGTCAATGCTCACTCATTACATCGATGTAACGGTGGACAATCAATTTGCCTCTCTCAGGAATAGTATTGATTCAGTCGGGCATGATTGGTCCTCAACAAAGTCACGATGTCACTGCATTTGGCACAACATTACCACAATCAACTCAATCCAACACAGATCAATCGAGTGATCCAATGATCAAACAAGAATTCGATGATGATGATGAATTGGACGAAGAAGAGAAAGGCCAAAATGGAGAGGAGATTGATGATGACAGTGTTGCAAAATGTGAGAAATGTGAAAAAGAAATTTGCAATTTGGTTCGTGACAACTACGATAATGCTTCTGGAGATCATTTAGAGACTGGAGAAAATGGAGATCAACACTTTGAAACTAAACTAAATGTTTATGCTTCATTGGAAAACAATCAAACCAATCAACCAATGGTCCCAAATGACATTTTGCATTCAACATCACCCACCAACCCAATCAACACCGAACCACAGATCAAGCAAGAATTTCTCCAAGGTTCATCAATCACTTCAATTCAATTGGATTTCGACAGAAATGCAGCTGCCCTAAATCATATAGCCATCGATGAACAGATTGAAGGACAAAACAAAACTGATGAATTCGATGACAATGTCGATTTGGATGATGATTGCTATGAAGATGTTGAAAATGAATATTCGAATCTAGGGCTAATAGTGTAAATGAAGTTTGCAATTTGGATCATGAGAACAACAACAACCATTTGGACGAATATGTAACTGATAAAGATGGAGATGCAACTGGCCTAGAAGTAAATATTGATGAGGCACAATTGGATGTCAGTGTTACAAGCAACACTCAAATGAACATTCAAAACGTTGATGTTCTCAACAACGAACAATCAACTCCGTCGATCAGTGGAGTACGATCATCGACTCGTAAACGAGTTCAGGAAAACATTTTCTGTGATTTGGTTCAATCGAATGCTAATCCTCGCAACAGTGGAAAGCGCAAAAGTGTTCAAGTGAATAAAAGTGTGAAAAAAGCGAAACTCAAACAGATTTTAAATGACGATGAAGACACTGATTCAGGTGACCAAGAAGACAATGCAAACAATGCAATTGGAGTGGAATCAATTGCAACTGAATGCACTACTAATTTGCAATGTTCACATTGTCGGAAATCATTAGACGGTAAATCCAAATTGAAGCAACATCTTCGAGTGCACACAGGTGAACGTCCATTTCAATGTGATCAGTGTGACAAACGATTTAAACAAAGAGACAAATTAACAAGACACCAACTGATTCACCAAAATATCAAACGTTTTCGGTGTAATGAGTGTAAAAAACAATTCTCTCAAAAGAACCATCTTGACGATCATCTCCGAACACATTCCGGAGTACGACCATTCGAATGTCGTCATTGTGATAAGTCGTTTGCTACATTGTTCACTCGGAACAATCACGAACAAGCCATCCATCTGCATGTCAAGCCATATCGATGCAAACAATGTGGTCACACTGCCACTCAACGAGCACACATAATCACTCACATTCGAGAGGTCCATTTTGGTTTGCCTCCAACCATCAAACAACAACGAGCACTCAACATCATCGATGATCGAGATCCGAGAGAGTTGGTTGAGAAAGTGTGACTCATTGTGATTGTCCAAGTGTTTCGATGCAATCGCCATTGATTCCATCTGGTGGAAACTTCGAGAGGATTGCATTTCTTGGGCCTTTTGAAATTAGAATAGAAATGAATTTTTTTTACAAAATCAACTCACCTTCAACATTGGAGTATGTTAAATTGTCCAGTTTGGTTCGAGTAACCATCGATCCAGCAGAATTCGGTGATATCACTAATGTTTTTGAAATACAATGTTAAATGTACCTGTTCAATTAAAAAATTTCAATCAAAACAATCACACAATGTCACTGCTAATTTTTGATGTTATGGTTACAGTGTCTGGTTTGAATTGACAATCGTGTATATATCAAATGATGACTTGCAAAGAAACTGAGTGTTTGATTGTCAACCAAATCTGTAGATTTGAAATCTACTTTATTCTGTATGTACTCAACAATGTATGATTTATTACAAACAAACACAAATACAACCAGATTGATAAAGTAGACTAGTACTTTAAGTAGTGCAAATCATTGATACAATACAATGTTGATCACATCGAAACACTTTGACAATCACAAGTCACGAGTCACACTTTCTCATGCAATTCCTTCGGATCTCGGTGATCGATGATGTTGAGTGTTCGTTGTTGTTTGATTGATTTAGGCAAACCAAAATGCACCATGCGAATGTGAGTGATTATAGCTGATTGTTGAGTGGCAGTGTGACCACATTGTTTGCATCGATATGGCTTGACATGCAGATGGATGGCTTGTTCGTGCTTGTTCCGAGCGCCCAATTCTTTAAACAGTATTTCACAATGTCGGCATTCGAATGGTCGCTCTCCAGAATGTATTCGTAGATGAGAGTCAAAATGATCTTTTCGACTAAACTGTTTTTCACATTCATGACATTGATAATTTTTTATATTTAGGTGGATCAGTTTGTGCTTGACTAAAGTTCCGCTATCTTTAAATTGTTTGTCACACTGATCACACGGAAATGGACGTTCACCTGTGTGCACTCGAAGATGTCTCTGCAAATTGAAATTGCAATCAAATGATTTCAGACAATGTGAACATTGCAAATGACGATTTGGTTGAATTGGATTAGTAGTGCATTCAGTGGCATTTGATTCCTCTCCAATTGCATTGTTCGCATCCCTTTCCTCACGTTGAATCACCATAGATTCATCTAAATTGTCTCGAGAACAATGTCCAAAGGTTGCTCGAGTGTCGATGGCTAATGAACACAACAATTCAATTCAATTAATTGAAGAGAAAACAGATTTCAAACTCACCCCTCTGTGCATTTCGAGGCAATTGGTCATCTGGTACTTGGTCTAATTGTTCGTCCACTTCTGTTTCATCATCATCACTCGAATCTTCACCACCAACATCCATTTCATATTCTTCATCGTCTGAATCACCAATTTGATCTTCACCACTTTCTCGACCATCTTCACTCTGTTTGCCTTCTTGGTCCAATTCATCCTCATCACCAACTTTACCATCCACTGCCATGTTCTCGTCATTGTCCACCAGAACATCTTCATTACCATTCCATTCTTCATCAATTTCTGTATCCTCGCCATCATCTTCACCACTTGCTACTTGATTCTGCATCACATTTGTTTGTTTGAGTCGAATCGCCTTTAGTCTCATAATTCTGCAATCGTCACAGTCACAATCCTCATCCCACTCATCTTTGAATTCTCCATCTTCATTTTCTTCCTTTTTCACACGTTTGCACACTGAGCTTTGCGCTAGAATACCTTACGAATAAACTTTTAGGTTTAGCATTCACAAATTAAATCTATTCACCTGAATTCCCTGGGCAGCTTTTGGCCTGTTGTTGATTGTTGGTTGCATTGTTTTGACTGAATTCAACTTTAATTGTCCTCTCCACTCTGCACTGCTCACAGTCACATTCGTCACCATCCCACTCCAACTTGATGCATTCTGCAGCTTCTTCCTTTTTGACTTTGGTGCAAGGTTGAACTTGTTTGCCAATGTCATCTCCTTCTTCCTCTTTTTTGACATGTTTTGGCACTCGAACCGAGAGTTGGCATGATGATGCATGATCACCTGTCCGTTGCTTGGGCTTGTGCATTGTTGTGACAAACTTCGCAATGTTCATCATCGTCTTCCTCTTGTTTGATGTTGAGTTGATTCAATCGAGCCATTTGGAGACAGTTGGCCGATGAGTGAGATGACCAATGTCGAGATACTATACAACGAGGCAAACTCAATTGAGTTAAATGAAATGTCACAGAACACAAAGCAAAACACAACACACAGCCCCTCAGAAACACAACCGGGCAGGAAAGTTCTTGATACAACTGATAGAGGGAAGGTACAGCAAAGAGGCACTATTACGTATAAGGCAAATGTAGTAGTGGCAGTTAGGGATAGGCAGTTTGATTATTTTTTACAAGGAAAACGGTTAAACACGATAAGAGTTTCTGTTTAGCGATAACAGTTTCGTTTTAGAGATAAGAGTTTGTGAAAATCGACTCACACTCGACGTGACAGTCATACTACGTGGGGCGGTCAGGGGCACTGACAAAGCGCTTAGAAACAAATCGATTAATCAAAGTGAGTCCCTTTAAGTAAAAGACGAAAAGAAGAATCTACAGACAAGGATCTGAGAAAGGTTTTGACAGCAATTGTAGGAACTTTAGAGCCATCTGCTCAACCCAAAGCATATTTAGTGGAAATGGCTAATTATGAGGTTACATATACTTTTAGACAGGTTGCAGCATTGTTTAAAAAGGCAATTGACAAATTAGGCATTGACAAAGAAAATGTGATTCTTTTTGTCAGTGACAATGGACCACAAATGAAACCTGCTCATAAAGCATTAAAATGTGAATTTAAGAAATTGGTCCATTTTACGTGCTTAGCACATGCCTTACAATGTACGGACACAATGTAAGGCTTACATAATGTTTGTGAAACTATTCGAAGTTACTATTCTGAAGTTGATACGTTTATGACTTGTATTAAAGCTATCTATTTAAAAAGTAACAAACGGAGATTCGATTTGAAACAAAAATATAAGATTAATGTTCCCCCAAAATAAGTTACTACCCGATGGGGCACTTGGTTTCGCATACTTAACCCATAATCGCACAGCATGAGATTCGGAATCTCACCTTGATTTTTGAAAAGCTGTTGCTAGTAATCTATAAAGCACACGCTAAAGCGCTTTTAGTTATGTGTAAAGAATATATCTAAGCATAATTTGAGTCACTTTAAATATCTAAATACCAAATGGTTTGTTCCTGGAACGCCAAAAAGCGAAGTAAAGTCGCGACAGCTGTACCTTCCAGCAATGCTTCTCCTCCAAAAGACCCTGCGAGTGTGGCCTGTGTGTGCGTGCGTGTGCCTAGGCCTGCGGATAGCAAGAGGAGAACTTCAATGTGTTAGTGCGCGCAATGAACAGTAGAAGGTGAGACTCTGAATCTCATGTTGTGCATGCCGCCTACTTTTTAAAGCTATGCGATTATGGGTTAAATATGTTGTCAAACACTATAACATTTTTAAAAAGACTATTCTTGCACTAGATCCAAAAGATAAAGCCGAAATTAAGATTGCTCCAGATATGATTAATTCTGATCCTCAATTGCAAAATAAATTAAATGAAGTTAAATCTAACTTTTATTTTATTGCAAAATAAATTACTAAATTAGAAGCACGCAACTTATCGTCATCGGAATCTATTGAAATTGTTTTGCGTGTTGAACGCAAATTAAGAGAGGTTTCCCTTGTTGATTCTGGGTTTAATTTTTGAAATCAATTTGGAATGGATATATTAGAACGATTTAATGATGTGGTTTTTAAAAACAAAGATTTCCGTGCGTTTGTGTATCATAAAACTAATTGTGTTTTCCCTAAACCGATCGGTAGCATTTCTGAACCTATTGAACCTGTTTACAATGTTATTTCACGGATTAACTCTCAAAATGTTGAAAATTATAATTACGCACAAATTGTGTCAGTTGAAGTTGAGAGATTTTTTAGCTTGTATAAACTAGTTCTTGCTGACAATCGGCGTAGATTTAAACCAAGAAATATTCAAGATTATATGATTATTTCATATAATTTTCATCATTTTAATCCTGACAAAGATGAACTCTTAACTAAAAAAGATAAAACTATACAAAATTGCAATCCCAGGTATGATCCAGTGGTGAGCGATAGTGATGATGAAGACGATGAAGATTGGTTATCTGAAGAAGAAGAGTCAGATTATGAGTCTGAATATTCAGATTCAGATGATGACGATTATTGAATGAGTTACATTGCCTTCCAAAAACACCATTACCATCTGGCATCTACAGCTCGTCACTTGGACTGCTCCGCCATTGTGACTTGTGGACTTGAGCCACCTGAGCAAGGAGATTTTGTAAATTAAAGACTAAGATATTGACATAACTTGTTGAGATTGAACAAATTGCGTGTTAAGAAATAAACTGAATTTGCTGGAATTGGACGATATAAATGGCAGTTAAACTGGCAGAATATCTTTGCTAGAATAAATTATATTTAAAAAGTCAATATTCACTATTGAATAGTGTAAATGCCACATCAACATTTTTTAATTTTCATAAAGGGACGAATCGATTAGTTTCTAAGCGCTTTGTCAGTGCCCCTGACCGCCCCACGTAGTATGACTGTCACGTCGAGTGTGAGTCGATTTTCACAAACTCTTATCGCTAAAACGAAACTGTTATCGCTAAACAGAAACTCTTATCGTGTTTAACCGTTTTCCTTGTAAAAATAATCAAACTGCCTATCCCTAGTGGCAGTGATCGATGAGTGGTTGCGAGTAACCTTTGACCACTTCTCCAGCTCTTAGATTTGTTTTGATCATACCAAAGAACTCAAACTCACACAGCTGCACTAGTGCACACATTTGTTGGCACTCAAGGTAGCATTGTTATGACCTCAGTCGACTCGCAGTGAGTCCCGCACTGATCACATTTGGCTTGCTGCACACAGAAGTGTCGATTTGTGTTTGTGTGCTACTTTTGGTTAAGGTTTGGATTAAAATCACGTGCTGTATTGCATCGTAATTTTAGAATTAGGCCTTGACAACTACTTCGTCATTATGCTATTGCAATCTGCTGTGCCATCTCAGTACCGTCCCCGTGTGTCAGACTTGTCCAAATTGATTGCAGCCCAAAGCGTGGACGCGAAGTTGTGGCTGCGGGCCGAGATGGTTCGACTCGTGGATCCAATGGTCGATTCGTTTCTTCTCAGATTAATCATGTCGAATTCTGTTTGCCCTGGGGCTCAACCCTTCAAGCAAACTCATTTCCGCTCGAACATGTCCGAGTTGTGTCAATTGATTGAACAAGAGAAGGAAGAAACGAATAGATTGGTTAGAGGCCAAATGGATCGACTCGTCAATTCGCTCTTCCTCAGACTGACCAACAAGGTATTGGTGAACACTGAAATTAGTGAATTAGTTCTACCTTCACCATCACATCACCAAACTGCTCAATCGAATGCATCAATTGCACCATCGACACTGAACAATTCAAATGAACATTTGTCAACACACCAAATCACTTCTCCATTAACTCCTCAAGCCCATCCCATCACCACCTCAGCCCAAGACCAACCAAATACTTCAGTGGCAAATCATATTATCATCCCAGATGTCATCAATAACTCGAATCAATTTGCTCATAACGCAAACGATTTATCTTTGATTACCGAAAGTAAACCACAAATTGGTAGTGTTCGCAAGTCATCGAGAAATGCCACAAAGCAAAACAGCAAAAACGGTCAATCTGTCCAACCTGTCATTGAGCACAATCATTCTTCGATTCCATCAGTTCTACTGAATAAACTTGGCAAGAAAGAGCATGAATTAACGGAAAATGAGCAACTGGATAATGATGGAGATGATGAAAATACAGAGGTGGAAAAGGAAAGTGAACAGAATGGAGATGAAGGTGATGATGAACACGAATTGAATGCGATTGAACATGGACAGGTTTTGAAAAGATGCAAAAGAACGAGAATTCAACAAGAGGAAAGAGTTGCAGAAATTGGAGAGGAATCAAGTGCAACCGAATGCACTACCAATCCAATTCAACCAAACATTTCCCAGCCAAATCGTCATTTGCAATGTCCACATTGTCATAAATCGTTTGACGGGAATTACCATTTTCAGGCACATCTTCGAGTGCACACAGGTGATCGCCCATTTCAATGTGATCAGTGTCATAAACGATTTAGTCAGTTTAGCACTTTAACAAGACATCAGCTTATTCACCAAAATATCAAACGTTATCGGTGTAATGAGTGTGGAAAACAATTCTCTCAAAAGAACCATCTTGACGATCATCTTCGAACACATTCCGGAGTACGACCATTCGAATGTCGTCATTGTGATAAGTCGTTTACTCAATTAAACAACCGGAAAAGTCACGAACAAGCCATTCATCTGCATGCCAAGCCATATCGATGCAAACAATGTGGTCACACTGGCACTTTACGAGAAAACATAATCAAACACATTCGATTCGTCCATTTTGGTTTGCCTCCAACAATCAAACAACAACGAAAACTCAACATCGTCGATAATCGAGATCCGAGAGAGTTGCTTGAGAAAGTGTGACTCATTGAGATTGTCCAAGTGTATGGATGCATTGATCGCCGATTGCTTCAATATTAATGATTTTGCTGATTTATTTGTGAATTTCCCAAATTCTGACTGAAAGTTAAGTGTTTTACTCTAATTTATAATAAATCATACATTCTATAGTTTGTTTGTTTTTCAATTTAAAAACACAAAATGTGCAAACAGAATTCAATTGGAAAGCACCATCACCAACACGGTCACATTGAGAGTTCCTTTCCTACCTGTGCTCTCAGACTGTTTTCAATTTGCTCGTAATTGAGACTTTTGATAAAATTTGGATTTAATATGACTGTTCTTTACTATTTGGGGAACGAGGAATCGTACTGTGACCTTGGTTTGATTGTACAAACAAACGATAACACAGGAAAAGGAAATGAACTTGAAATTTATAGTTTTTGTTCAATTAAAACAGTTTTCAATTTGCTCGTACTTGAGAATGTTGATCAAATTTGGATTTAATATGACTGTTCTTTACTATTTGGGGAACGAGGAATCGTACTGTGACCTTGGTTTGATTGTACAAACAGACAGAACACTGCCGGACAGGGAAGTTACAGATAGGTTCTGCAAATGAACATTATTTCAAATGTAGTGGTAGTGGTCGATTAGTGGCTGCGAGTAACCTTTGACAATTCCACTCCTCCTGCTCATCGGTTTGTTGTGATCATAACAAAGAACACTACACTCGCACTGAACTCGAATTGTGCATGCATTTTGTGTATTTCATTTATTTTGTTAATTTTTCACTCAAAATGCAAGTCCCGGCTCATCCTCTTCTGGCACTCTTGGAATCCAATAAGAATGGACTCAAGTCAATGCTCACTCATTACATCGATGCCACCGTGGACAGTCAATTTGCTTCTCTCAGGAATAGTATTGAGATCATGATTCAAAGTGGACAGATTGGTCCTCTTCAAAGTTACGATGTCACTGCATTTGGCACAACATTACTATCACCAACTCAAGCAAACACAGATCAATCGAGTGCTAAGTGTTTGAATGAATATTCAAATGACACATTGACCAGAGCACAGGAACATCAAAACAATCTGCAAAATGAGGTCTCACTGGCCAACACAATCAACACTCCACCAATGATCAAACAAGAATTCGATGATGAAGAAGAAGTTGGAGAGGCGATTGATGATAACAGTGTTGCAAAATGTGAAAAGGGAATTTGTAGTTCTGGGGATGATACAGAAACAAGGGAAATTGAAGGTGAATCTTACGAAACAACTCAACACAATGTTCATGTTTTATTGGGAAACAATCAAACCACTCAACTAATCATCTCAAATGACATTTCTGCATCACCCACCAACCTAATCAGCACAGAACCACTCATCAAGCAAGAATGTTTCCAAGGTTTGTCAATCACTTCAATTCCATTGGATTTCAACCGAAATGCTGCTGCACAAAATGATATTTCCATCGGTGAACAGATTGAAGAACAAAACACTCACAATCAAACTGATCAATTTGACTACAACGATGATAAAGATGAAGCTACAAATTGTTCAAATGAAGTTTGCAATTTGAATCATGAGAACAACGACAACAATCATTTGGACGACGAGTTGACTGAAAGAGATAGAGATGAAACTGACTTTGAAGTAAATCTTGATAAGGTTCAAGTGGATATTGACATCAGTGTTACAAACAACACTCAAATGAACATTCAAAATGATGTTCTCAACAACGAACAATCAACTCCGTCGATCAGTGGAGTACGATCATCGACTCGTAAACCAGTTCAGATAAAAGTTTTCGGTGATTTGGCTCAATCGAATGCGAATCCTCGCAACAGTGGAAAGCGCAAAAGTGTTCAAGTGAATAAAAGTGTGAAAAAAGCGAAACTCAAACAGATTTTAAATGACGATGGAGACACTGATTCAGATGACCAAGAAGACAATGCAAACAATGCAATTGGAGAGGAATCAATTGCAACTGAATGCACTACTAATTTGCAATGTTCACATTGTCTGAAATCATTTGACTGCAGATCCAAATTGCAGCAACATGTTCGAGTGCACACAGGTGAACGTCCATTTCAATGTGATCAGTGTGACAAACGATTTAAACAGAGAGACAAATTAACAAGACACCAACTGATTCACCAAAATATAAAACGTTTTCGATGTAATGAGTGTGCAAAACGATTTACCCTAAAACAACAACTCGACTCTCATATTCTAACACATTCCGGAGAGCGACCATTCGCATGTCGACATTGTGCAAAGTGGTTTTCTGCATCGGACGCTAGGAACAGTCACGAACAAGCCATCCATCTGCATGTCAAGCCATATCGATGCAAACAATGTGGTCACACTGCCACTCAACGAGCACATGTGATCACTCACATTCGAATGGTTCATTTTGGTTTGCCTCAATCAATCAAAGAACAACGAGCACTCAACATCGTCGACGATCGTAATCCGGGAGAGTTTGTTGAGAAGCTGTGACTCATTTTTTGAATGTCAAAGTGTTTCGATGCAATGATTACTGATTGTATCAATGATTTGTGCCCAAGCTGACCAATCTTGCTACATTCGTGTTTGCTGGAAATAACTCATTCAATTGTGTGCATTGCTTTTACAGATTCATAAGGCAAACTGCAACTTTGATTTGGCGTCAAATTTAACCAAGTGATACCAAAATGAGTACCGTAGAGTGGAATACAGAATTGGAGTAGAGTCTAATCTTATCCAACAACGGTTGGCTGGTTGGTCTGGTGAGTTGGGAAAGTCCACAAATTAGATTAAAGACTCATTTAAAAGTTGATTCACTAATTATTTCCGATTGGTTACATTTCTTCTTCAACATGATATGATTTATTTATTTTAATTTATCAATAAAAACTATTACTAAATTGTCAATTCTTAATGCCACAAACAACTTTATTTTCATGAATTACAAAAAATTGAAACTTAAATCCTCACCACGATTTGATTTCACTTTCACTGATGACGATGAGTCTTTAGATGCTGTCTAAAGTTGCCCAAAACCATAGTACGATATTCACAACCCGCATAACTACATTCGAGTAACTGTTTGTGTCTTGATTGATAGTGACACATTGATGCATCATATGATGGAGATGATGAACACGAAATGAATGCGATTGAACATGGACAGGTTTTGAAGAGATGCAAAAGAACGAGGATTCAACAAGAGGAAAGAGTTGCAGGAATTGGAGAGGAATCAATTGCCACTGAAAGCACTACTAATTCAATTCAACCAAAGCTTGTTCGACCAAATCGTCATTTACAATGTCCACGTTGTAATGAATCATTTGATCGCAAATTCAAATTGCAGCAACATCTTCGAATGCACTCAGGTGAATGTTCATTTCAATGTGAGCAGTGTCATAAACGATTTAGTCAGCTTAGCACTTTAACAAGACATCAGCTTATTCACAAAAATATCAAACGTTATCGGTGTGATGCGTGTGGAAAACAATTCTCTCAAAAGCACCATCTTGACTATCATATTCGAACACATTCCGGAGTACAACCATTCGATAAGTCGTTTGCTACATCGTCCACTCGGAACACTCACGAACAAGCCATCCATCTGCATGTGAAGCCATATCGATGCAAACAATGTGCTCACACTGCCACTCGACAATCAGATATAATCCAACACATTCGAGTGGTCCATTTTGGTTTGCCTCCAACCATCAAACAACAACGAGCACTCAACATCATCGATGATCGAGATCCGAGAGAGTTGGTTGAGAAAGTGCGACTTATTTTGTGATTGTCCAAGTGTATGGATGCATTGAGCACCGATTGCTTCAATATTAATGATTTTGATGATTTATTTATGAATTTTCCAAGTTCTGACAGAAAGTTAAGAAATGTTGTACTCCAATTTTTCATAAATCAAACATTCTATAGTTTGTTTTATTTTCAATTTAAATACACAAAATGTGCATACAGAATTCAATTGGAAAGCACTATCACAAACACGGTCACATTGAGTGTTCCATTCCTACCTGTGCTCTCACATTTCTTTCAATTTTCTCGTACTTGAGAATGTTGATCAAATTTGGATTTAATATGACTGTTCTTTACTATTTGGGGAACGAGGAATCGTACTGTGACCTTGGTTTGATTGTACAAACAAACGATAACACAGGAAAAGGAAATGAACTTGAAATTTATAGTTTTTGTTCAATTAAAACAGTTTTCAATTTGCTCGTACTTGAGAATGTTGATCGAATTTTGATTTAATATGATTGTTCTTTACTATTTGGGGAACGAGGAATCAAACTGTGACATTGGTTTGATTGTACAAACAAACGATAACACAGGAAAAGGAAATTAGATTGAAATTTACAGTTTTTGTTCAATTAAAACAGTTTTCAATTTGCTCGTACTTGAGAATGTTGATCAAATTTGGATTTAATATGACTGTTCTTTACTATTTGGGAAACGAGGAATCGAACTGTGACATTGGTTTGATTGTACAAACAAACGATAACACAGGAAAAGGAAATGAACTTGAAATTTATAGTTTTTGTTCAATTAAAACAGTTTTCAATTTGCTCGTACTTGAGAATGTTGATCAAATTTGGATTTAATATGACTGTTCTTTACTATTTGGGAAACGAGGAATCGTACTTTGACCTTGGTTTGATTGTACAAACAGAACAGCAGGACAGAACACTGCCGGACAGGGAAGTTACCGTTAGGTACTGCAAATGAATATTATTTCAAATGTTGTGGTAGTGGTCGATGAGTGGCTGCGAGTATACTGCGGTATACCTTTGACCATTCCACTCCTCCTGCTCATCAGTTTGTTTTGATTATAACAAAGAACACTACACTTGCACTGAACACGAATTGTGCATGCATTTTGTGTATTTCACTTTAATTTATTTTGTTAATTTTTTACTCAAAATGCAAGTTCCGGCTCATCCTCTTCTGGCACTCGTGGAATCCAATAAAAATGGACTCAAGTCACTGCTCACTCATTACATCGATGCCACCGTAGACAGTCAATTTGCCTCTCTCAAAAATAGTATTGAGACCATGATTCAGTCTGGCATGTTTGATCCTCAACAAAGTCACAATTTCACTGCATTTGGCACAATATTACCACCAACCAATCAAGAAAACACACATCAATCGAGTGCTCAGTGTTCACATGAATCTTCAAATGACACTTTGACCAGAGCACAGAAACATCAAAACAATCTGCAAAATGAGGTCTCACTGTCCAACAAAATCAACACTGAATCAATGATCAAACAAGAAATCGATGATGAAGAAGAAGATGGAGAGGAGATTGATGATAACAATGTGACGAAATGTGAGAAATGTGAAAAAGGAATTTGCAATTCGGTTCGTGAAAATTACGATGATACTTCTGGGGATGATGCAGAGACTGGAGAAAATGGAGATGAATCTTACGATACAACTCAACTCAATGTTCATGATACGTTAGAAAACAATCAAACAACTCAACTAATCACACACGGCAACAAATTAAGTCAACTTTTTCTCACGGGTCACCCGTTTGGCTTTTACACATTTAACACATTCTAGATCGACTGGTATAATCAGTTAGGCTAGATCTGGTGGGCATCATGACTAATCAGATGGTCCAAAACTGGCAATTTTATGACAATTCCGCGTAAGCCAGCAGGCAAAAATCAAATTATGATGCGTTCACAAAGGACGTCGTCGGCGTGCGTGCGAGAGTTGTTGTTATTGGCAACTGTAGCTCTCACTCGCTCTACAAGGTCTGCGTTCCCTCCACTTTGTCTGGTGCGATTCTGTGTTCTTTCTGTTTCTCTTGCATTTTATAAATTGCAATCAATTTGATTCGGTAATTTAACAAATTTTAAAATTCAAAATTATTAATTTTCATTTATCATCACAGTGCATTTTGCAATTTCAATATAATTAAAGTTGTTTTCTTTTAACATTTATGTCACAAACTGGTCCATTTGTTTGATTTGACTTTATCTTCGTTTGCTTTGTGATTTGAGATTTGTCTGGTTTCTCTATTTATTAATTATTTATTTACTGAATTCTAATATTTAAATAAAACAGGTTGAACGTTGTACATTTGTGTATTTTTATTGTAATCCATCCTTGCTATTTACAAAATGGGTCGAAATCAAGTGAAGAGGAAAGATCAAGACTTTGAAAGTAAATGCGTGAATCATCCGAATACGTTCTGTCATGTTTGCGGTCAGTTTGCACCACCCATTCAGCGTGTTCCAATTCAAACGTCCAAGACCCTCAAGAGTGCATTTGAAGCGTATTTCGGTTGTGCAGTGCCGCATCAAGACGAGACTTGGGCACCTCGATCAGTGTGCACTTCTTGTCAAATTGCGTGATTGGTACAAAGGCAAAAATCCAGATGGAATGGAATTTTCTTCTCCGATGTAATGGAGTGAGCCATCAAATCACAAGGATGATTGCTACTTTTGCTTGGCTAATGTCACTGGTCTCAACTCGAAGGGCAAAAAATCCCGTAGCATTGACACTTACCCAGATTGCGAATCGGCAAGGAAACCTATTTGGCGTACAGCAGATTCACACGTCCCAATTCCTCCACAAATTATAATGAACACAAATGCCGAGAAGAGAAATAGAAATTACTATTCTCCATTTTCAGGGCTCTAGGATAACGGCTTGATCACCCAAAAAAATGCATGGCCAATGATAGCGATTCAATAGCTGTAACTCTCACCAGTGCATTTTTTTGGGTGATCAAGCCGTTATCCTAGAGCCCTGAAAATGGAGAATAGTAATTTCTATATGAAAATGTAACTATTAGTCGATGAGGCATCAAAATATTCGAGGTCATATGAAGATTCGGTGGTTCCTAATGGTCAACTTATGCATAAAGCACTCGAGTAATGCCTTCAGTTTGTTTTGTTTAGTTTTGTTGTTGACATTGCTAATCATACAAAAAAATTTGTTTAAACAAAATTAAAAGTCCGTGTCATTTTGAAAATGTTCATTGCACATTGTGTGACAAACTTGTGAAATCGAATTCAACAATATTGGTTGTTTCAGTTTTAATAAGAATGGAAAATGTCATACTAATGTGAAGAATATTTAATCGTACAAACTAAAAACGATTTGAGATCCTAAGACTGGGAAAATCAGCCCATCTGTGTGATGAAACAAGTAAACTTACTTGTTATTCAATTCAAGTATTACCAGAAGACCATTGTGTTAATAAATAAATATCAAATAAGTAATAAATTAGAAACAAAATAATAAATTAAACAAAACTGTGAGATATCAGAATCAACATTTGCAGCAAATGTAAACACACGCGCTGACAGTAGTATGAATGCACGTCCTTTGTGAACGCATCATAATTTGATTTTGCCTGCAGGTTTACGCGGAATTGTGCTTAAAACTGCCAATTTTGGACCATCAGATTAGGCATGATGCCCACCAGATCTAGCTAAACCAATGATACCAGTCGATCCAGAATGACTTAAATGTGTGAAAGCCAAAAGGACGACCCGTGAGAAAAAGTTGAAAAATTTGGTTGCTGTGTGTGATCACAGATGACATTTCGCCATCACCTTCACCCATCAACCCAATCAACACCGAACCACTCATCAAGCAGGAATGTCTCCAAGATTCGTCAATCACATCAATTCCACTGGATTCCAACAGAAATATTGCTCTAAATTATATTTCCGTCGATGAACCTATCTTTGGACAAAACACACAAATTCAAACTGATGAATTCGATGAAAACGATGATGATTATGATGATCACTATGAAGACTGTGAAGATGAATTTTTGAATAAAACATATTGTGCAAATGAAGTTTTCAATTTGGATCATGAGAACAACAACAACAATCACTTGGACGATCTGACTGATAGAGATGGAGATGAAACTGACCTTGTAGCAAATCTTGATGAGACTCAAGTGGATATCGACATCAGTGTTAACAACAACACTCAAATAAACATCCAAAATGTTCTCAACAACGAACAATTGACTCCATCAACCAGAGAAGTACGATCATCGAGTCGTGAATTCAGGCAAAAGTTTTCGAATATTTGGCTCAATCGAATGTGAATCCTCGCAAGAGTGGAAAGCGTAAAAGTGATCAGGCGAATAAAAGTGTGAAAAAAGCGAAACGTAAACAGATTTTGGATGATGATGAAGATGAAGACACTGATTCTGATGGCAATGCTGACCAAGAAGACCATGCAAACAATGCAATTGGAGATGAATCAATTGCCACTGAATGCACTGCAAATCCAATTCAACCAAACCTTGTCCAATCAAATCGTCAATTCCAATGTCCACATTGTCACAAATCATTTGACTTCAAATTCAATTTTCAGAGACATCTCTTTATGCACGCAGGTGAACGTCCATTTCACTGTGACCAGTGCGACAAGCGATTTAGCAACAAAAGTTGTTTAAGGAAACATCAACTGATTCACCAAAATATAAAGAATTTTCGATGTAATGAGTGTACAAAACGATTTACTCAAAAACAACATCTCGACTCTCATCAGCTGACACATTCCGGAGAGCGGCCATTCACATGTCGACATTGTGATAAGTCGTTTACTACATTGTTCACTCGAAACATTCACGAACAAGCCATCCATCTGCATGTGAAGCCATATCGATGCAAACAATGTGGTCACACTGCCACTCGCCGATCACACATAATCACTCACATTCGAGTGGTCCATTTTGGTTTGCCAAAGACAATCAAAAAACAACGAGCAATCAACATCGTCGATGATCGAGATCCGAGAAAGTTGGTTGAGAAAGTGTGATTTATTTTGTAAATGTCGAAGTGTTTCGATGTAATTGCCATTGATTCCACCGAGTGGAAACTTCGAAAGGATTGCATTTCTTCGGCCTTTTAAAATTAGAATAGAAATGAAATTTTTTACAAAATCAACTCACCTTCAACATTGTGAGTATGTTGAGAAATTGTCCAGTTTGGTTCGAGTAACCATCGATCTAACCGAAATCGGGGATATCACTAATTTTCTAAATACAATGTTACAATATGCATGTTCAATTAAAAAAATTCAATCAAAACAATCACACAATGTCACTACTAATTTTTGATGTTTAACTACAGTTTATGGCTACAGTGTTGGGTTTGAATTGACAATCGTGTACATCAAATGATGACTTGCAAAGAAACTGAGTGTTTGATTGTTAATCAAATCAGTAGATTCGAAAACTACTTTATTCTATTGTATGTACTCTAGAATGTATATGATTTATTACAAACAAACACAAATACAGCCACATTGATAAAGTAGTGCAAATCATTGATACAATACAATGTTGATCACATCGAAACACTTTGACAATCACAAGTCACGAGTCACACTTTCTCATGCAATTCCTTCGGATCTCGGTGATCGATGATGTTGAGTGTTCGTTGTTGTTTGATTGATTTAGGCAAACCAAAATGCACCATGCGAATGTGAGTGATTATAGCTGATTGATGAGTGGCAGTGTAACCACATTGTTTGCATCGATATGGCTTGACATGCAGCTGCAGTGATCACTATAGTAGCAGTCGACTGTGACGTCAGCATCACCACCCACTCAACACAACATTGGACTCGTCTCACTGTTGGCCAAACAGTCGAGTGCTACCTTTGACCATTCAACTCCTCTTGCTCATCGATTCGTTTTGATCAGAACAAAGAAAACTGAACTCAAACTGAACTAGAATGCTGCATGCATTTTTTTGTGTATTCAATTTGACATTTTTTCACTCAAAATGAAAGTCCTGATTCATCCTCTTGTGGCTCTCTTAGAATGCAACGCGACTGGACTCAAGTCAATGCTCACTCATTACATCGATGCCACCGTGGACAGTCAATTTGCCTCTCTCAGGAATAGTATTGAGACGATGATTCAAAGTGGACAGATTGGCTCTCAACAAATGTACAATGTCACTGAATTTGGAATAACATTACCACCACCAACTCAAACAAACACAGATCAATCGAGTTCTCAGCGTTCACATGAATATTCAAATGACACATTTACCAGAGCACAGAAACATCAAAATAATCTGCAAAATGAGGTCTCACAGGGCCACACAATCAACACTAATGACGACGTTTCTGTGATCAAACAAGAATTCGACCATGAGGAAGAAGATGGAGAGGAGATTGACGATGACAGTGTTGCGAAATGTGAGAAATGTGAAAAAGGAATTTGTAATCGGTTCGTGACAATTACGATAATGCTTCTGGAGGTCATTTAGAGACTGGAGAAAATGGAGATCAACATTTTGAAACTAAACTAAATGTTTATGCATTAGAAAACAATCAAACCACTCAACTAATCAACCCAAATGACATTTTGCCATCACCATCACCCACCAACCCAATCAACATCAAACCTCTGATCAAGCAAGAATGTCTCCAAAGTTCGTTAATCACTTCAATTCCATTGGATTTCAACCGAAATGTTGCTGCACAAAATGATATTTTCATCGGTAAACAGATTAAAGGACAAAGCATACAAATTCAAACTGATGAATTTGACTACAACGATAGTGATTATGATGATGATGATGATTACTGTGAAAGTGGAGATGAATATTTGAATCAACCTAATTTTATAAATGAAGTTTGCAATTTGGATCATGAGAACAAAAACAACAATCAATTGAATTTGACTGAAAGAGATGGAGATGAAACTGACCTTGAAGTAAATCTTGATGAGACACAATTGGATGTCGATATCAGTGTTACAAACAATACTCAAATGAACATCCAAAATGATGAAGAAAATGTTCTCAACAAGGAACAATCGACTCCATGAACCAGTGGAGTACTATCATCGACACGTAAACGAATTCGAACAAAAGTTTTCGGTGATTTGGCTCAATCGAATGTGAATCATCGCAAAAGTAGAAAGCGTAAAAGTGATCAGACGAATGAAAGTGCAAAAATAGCGAAACGCAAACAGGTTTTGGATGATGATGAAGACACTGATTCAGGTGGAAATGATGACCAAGAAGACCATGCAAACAATGCAATTGGAGAGGAATCAATTGCCACAGAATGCACTACTAATCCAATTCAACCAAACCTTGCTCAACCAAATCGTCAGACAGACGACGAACTTTACTTGCAAATGGACAATTTTCGTTTGCTGTCTAGCAGGCGCAGTGCCGATTACAATTAAACAGAATTGTCAGACAGACGACGAACTTTACCTGCAAATGGACAATTTTCCTTTGCTGTCAAGCAGGTGCAGTGACCAGTACAATTAAACAGAATTGTCAGACAGACGACGAACTTTACCTGCAAATGGACAATTTTCGTTTGCTGTCCAGCAGGTGCAGTGACCAGTACAATTAAACAGAATTGTCAGACAGACGACGAACTTTACCTGCAAATGGACAATTTTCGTTTGCTGTCCAGCAGGTGCAGTGACCAGTACAATTAAACAGAATTGTCAGACAGACGACGAACTTTACCTGCAAATGGACAATTTTCCTTTGCTGTCCAGCAGGTGCAGTGACCAGTACAATTAAACAGAATTGTCAGACAGACGACGAACTTTACCTGCAAATGGACAATTTTCGTTTGCTGTCCAGCAGGTGCAGTTCCGATTACAATTAAACAGAATTGTCAGACAGACGACGAACTTTACCTGCAAATGGACAATTTTCGTTTGCTGTCCAGCAGGTGCAGTGCCGATTACAATTAAACAGAATTGTCAGACAGACGACGAACTTTACCTGCAAATGGACAATTTTCGTTTGCTGTCCAGCAGGTGCAGTGCCGATTACAATTAAACAGAATTGTCAGACAGACGACGAACTTTACCTGCAAATGGACAATTTTCGTTTGCTGTCCAGCAGGTGCAGTGCCGATTACAATTAAACAGAATTGTCACACAGACGACGAACTTTACTTGCAAATGGACAATTTTCGTTTGCTGTCCAGCAGGTGCACTGACCAGTACAATTAAACAGAATTGTCACACAGACGACGAACTTTACTTGCAAATGGACAATTTTCGTTTGCTGTCCAGCAGGTGCAGTGCCGATTACAATTAAACAGAATTGTCACACAGACGACGAACTTTACTTGCAAATGGACAATTTTCGTTTGCTGTCCAGCAGGTGCAGTGCCGATTACAATTAAACAGAATTGTCACACAGACGACGAACTTTACTTGCAAATGGACAATTTTCGTTTGCTGTCCAGCAGGTGCACTGACCAGTACAATTAAACAGAATTGTCACACAGACGACGAACTTTACTTGCAAATGGACAATTTTCGTTTGCTGTCCAGCAGGTGCACTGACCAGTACAATTAAACAGAATTGTCACACAGACGACGAACTTTACTTGCAAATGGACAATTTTCGTTTGCTGTCCAACAGGTGCACTGACCAGTACAATTAAACAGAATTGTCACACAGACGACGAACTTTACTTGCAAATGGACAATTTTCGTTTGCTGTCCAGCAGGTGCACTGACCAGTACAATTAAACAGAATTGTCACACAGACGACGAACTTTACTTGCAAATGGACAATTTTCGTTTGCTGTCCAGCAGGTGCAGTGCCGATTACAATTAAACAGAATTGTCACACAGACGACGAACTTTACTTGCAAATGGACAATTTTCGTTTGCTGTCCAACAGGTGCACTGACCAGTACAATTAAACAGAATTGTCACACAGACGACGAACTTTACCTGCAATTGGACAATTTTCGTTTGCTGTCCAACAGGTGCACTGACCAGTACAATTAAACAGAATTGTCACACAGACGACGAACTTTACTTGCAAATGGACAATTTTCGTTTGCTGTCCAGCAGGTGCACTGACCAGTACAATTAAACAGAATTGTCACACAGACGACGAACTTTACTTGCAAATGGACAATTTTCGTTTGCTGTCCAGCAGGTGCAGTGCCGATTACAATTAAACAGAATTGTCACACAGACGACGAACTTTACTTGCAAATGGACAATTTTCGTTTGCTGTCCAGCAGGTGCAGTGCCGATTACAATTAAACAGAATTGTCACACAGACGACGAACTTTACTTGCAAATGGACAATTTTCGTTTGCTGTCCAGCAGGTGCAGTGCCGATTACAATTAAACAGAATTGTCACACAGACGACGAACTTTACTTGCAAATGGACAATTTTCGTTTGCTGTCCAGCAGGTGCACTGACCAGTACAATTAAACAGAATTGTCACACAGACGACGAACTTTACCTGCAAATGGACAATTTTCGTTTGCTGTCCAGCAGGTGCAGTGACCAGTACAATTAAACAGAATTGTCACACAGACGACGAACTTTACTTGCAAATGGACAATTTTCGTTTGCTGTCCAGCAGGTGCAGTGCCGATTACAATTAAACAGAATTGTCACACAGACGACGAACTTTACTTGCAAATGGACAATTTTCGTTTGCTGTCCAGCAGGTGCAGTGACCAGTACAATTAAACAGAATTGTCAGACAGACGACGAACTTTACCTGCAATTGGACAATTTTCCTTTGCTGTCCAGCAGGTGCAGTGACCAGTACAATTAAACAGAATTGTCAGACAGACGACGAACTTTACCTGCAAATGGACAATTTTCGTTTGCTGTCCAGCAGGTGCAGTGACCAGTACAATTAAACAGAATTGTCAGACAGACGACGAACTTTACCTGCAAATGGACAATTTTCGTTTGCTGTCCAGCAGGTGCAGTTCCGATTACAATTAAACAGAATTGTCAGACAGACGACGAACTTTACCTGCAAATGGACAATTTTCGTTTGCTGTCCAGCAGGTGCAGTTCCGATTACAATTAAACAGAATTGTCAGACAGACGACGAACTTTACCTGCAAATGGACAATTTTCCTTTGCTGTCAAGCAGGTGCAGTGACCAGTATAATTAAACAGAATTGTCAGACAGACGACGAAATTTACCTGCAAATGGACAATTTTCCTTTGCTGTCCAGCAGGTGCAGTGACCAGTACAATTAAACAGAATTGTCAGACAGACGACGAACTTTACCTGCAAATGGACAATTTTCGTTTGCTGTCCAGCAGGTGCAGTTCCGATTACAATTAAACAGAATTGTCAGACAGACGACGAACTTTACCTGCAATTGGACAATTTTCCTTTGCTGTCCAGCAGGTGCAGTGACCAGTACAATTAAACAGAATTGTCAGACAGACGACGAACTTTACCTGCAAATGGACAATTTTCGTTTGCTGTCCAGCAGGTGCAGTGACCAGTACAATTAAACAGAATTGTCAGACAGACGACGAACTTTACCTGCAAATGGACAATTTTCGTTTGCTGTCCAGCAGGTGCAGTGACCAGTACAATTAAACAGAATTGTCAGAAAGACGACGAACTTTACCTGCAAATGGACAATTTTCGTTTGCTGTCCAGCAGGTGCAGTGACCAGTACAATTAAACAGAATTGTCAGACAGACGACGAACTTTACCTGCAAATGGACAATTTTCGTTTGCTGTCCAGCAGGTGCAGTGACCAGTACAATTAAACAGAATTGTCAGAAAGACGACGAACTTTACCTGCAAATGGACAATTTTCGTTTGCTGTCCAGCAGATGCAGTGCCGATTACAATTAAACAGAATTGTCAGACAGACGACGAACTTTACCTGCAAATGGACAATTTTCGTTTGCTGTCCAGCAGGTGCAGTGCCGATTACAATTAAACAGAATTGTCAGACAGACGACGAACTTTACCTGCAAATGGACAATTTTCCTTTGCTGTCAAGCAGGTGCAGTGACCAGTACAATTAAACAGAATTGTCAGACAGACGACGAACTTTACCTGCAAATGGACAATTTTCCTTTGCTGTCCAGCAGGTGCAGTGACCAGTACAATTAAACAGAATTGTCAGACAGACGACGAACTTTACCTGCAAATGGACAATTTTCGTTTGCTGTCCAGCAGATGCAGTGCCGATTACAATTAAACAGAATTGTCAGACAGACGACGAACTTTACCTGCAAATGGACAATTTTCGTTTGCTGTCCAGCAGGTGCAGTGACCAGTACAATTAAACAGAATTGTCAGACAGACGACGAACTTTACCTGCAAATGGACAATTTTCGTTTGCTGTCCAGCAGGTGCAGTGACCAGTACAATTAAACAGAATTGTCAGAAAGACGACGAACTTTACCTGCAAATGGACAATTTTCGTTTGCTGTCCAGCAGGTGCAGTGACCAGTACAATTAAACAGAATTGTCAGACAGACGACGAACTTTACCTGCAAATGGACAATTTTCCTTTGCTGTCAAGCAGGTGCAGTGACCAGTATAATTAAACAGAATTGTCAGACAGACGACGAACTTTACCTGCAAATGGACAATTTTCGTTTGCTGTCCAGCAGGTGCAGTTCCGATTACAATTAAACAGAATTGTCAGACAGACGACGAACTTTACCTGCAAATGGACAATTTTCCTTTGCTGTCCAGCAGGTGCAGTGACCAGTACAATTAAACAGAATTGTCAGACAGACGACGAACTTTACCTGCAAATGGACAATTTTCGTTTGCTGTCCAGCAGGTGCAGTGACCAGTACATATAAACAGAATTGTCAGACAGACGACGAACTTTACCTGCAAATGGACAATTTTCGTTTGCTGTCCAGCAGATGCAGTGACCAGTACAATTAAACAGAATTGTCAGACAGACGACGAACTTTACCTGCAAATGGACAATTTTCGTTTGCTGTCCAGCAGGTGCAGTGACCAGTACAATTAAACAGAATTGTCAGACAGACGACGAACTTTACCTGCAAATGGACAATTTTCGTTTGCTGTCCAGCAGGTGCAGTGACCAGTACAATTAAACAGAATTGTCAGAAAGACGACGAACTTTACCTGCAAATGGACAATTTTCGTTTGCTGTCCAGCAGGTGCAGTGACCAGTACAATTAAACAGAATTGTCAGACAGACGACGAACTTTACCTGCAAATGGACAATTTTCGTTTGCTGTCCAGCAGATGCAGTGCCGATTACAATTAAACAGAATTGTCAGACAGACGACGAACTTTACCTGCAAATGGACAATTTTCGTTTGCTGTCCAGCAGGTGCAGTGCCGATTACAATTAAACAGAATTGTCAGACAGACGACGAACTTTACCTGCAAATGGACAATTTTCGTTTGCTGTCCAGCAGGTGCAGTGACCAGTACAATTAAACAGAATTGTCAGACAGACGACGAACTTTACCTGCAAATGGACAATTTTCGTTTGCTGTCCAGCAGGTGCAGTGCCGATTACAATTAAACAGAATTGTCAGACAGACGACGAACTTTACCTGCAAATGGACAATTTTCGTTTGCTGTCCAGCAGGTGCAGTGACCAGTACAATTAAACAGAATTGTCAGACAGACGACGAACTTTACCTGCAAATGGACAATTTTCGTTTGCTGTCCAGCAGGTGCAGTGACCAGTACATATAAACAGAATTGTCAGACAGACGACGAACTTTACCTGCAAATGGACAATTTTCGTTTGCTGTCCAGCAGGTGCAGTGACCAGTACAATTAAACAGAATTGTCAGACAGACGACGAACTTTACCTGCAAATGGACAATTTTCCTTTGCTGGCAAGCAGGTGCAGTTCCGATTACAATTAAACAGAATTGTCAGACAGACGACGAACTTTACCTGCAAATGGACAATTTTCCTTTGCTGGCAAGCAGGTGCAGTTCCGATTACAATTAAACAGAATTGTCAGACAGACGACGAACTTTACCTGCAAATGGACAATTTTCGTTTGCTGTCCAGCAGGTGCAGTGACCAGTACAATTAAACAGAATTGTCAGACAGACGACGAACTTTACCTGCAAATGGACAATTTTCGTTTGCTGTCCAGCAGATGCAGTGACCAGTACATATAAACAGAATTGTCAGACAGACGACGAACTTTACCTGCAAATGGACAATTTTCGTTTGCTGTCCAGCAGGTGCAGTGCCGATTACAATTAAACAGAATTGTCAGACAGACGACGAACTTTACCTGCAAATGGACAATTTTCGTTTGCTGTCCAGCAGGTGCAGTGACCAGTACAATTAAACAGAATTGTCAGACAGACGACGAACTTTACCTGCAATTGGACAATTTTCCTTTGCTGTCCAGCAGGTGCAGTGACCAGTACAATTAAACAGAATTGTCAGACAGACGACGAACTTTACCTGCAAATGGACAATTTTCCTTTGCTGTCCAGCAGGTGCAGTGACCAGTACAATTAAACAGAATTGTCAGACAGACGACGAACTTTACCTGCAAATGGACAATTTTCCTTTGCTGTCAAGCAGGTGCAGTGACCAGTACAATTAAACAGAATTGTCAGACAGACGACGAACTTTACCTGCAAATGGACAATTTTCCTTTGCTGTCCAGCAGGTGCAGTGACCAGTACAAATAAACAGAATTGTCAGACAGACGACGAACTTTACCTGCAAATGGACAATTTTCGTTTGCTGTCCAGCAGGTGCAGTGCCGATTACAATTAAACAGAATTGTCAGACAGACGACGAACTTTACCTGCAAATGGACAATTTTCGTTTGCTGTCCAGCAGGTGCAGTGCCGATTACAATTAAACAGAATTGTCAGACAGACGACGAACTTTACCTGCAAATGGACAATTTTCCTTTGCTGGCAAGCAGGTGCAGTTACCAGTACAATTAAACAGAATTGTCAGACAGACGACGAACTTTACCTGCAAATGGACAATTTTCCTTTGCTGTCAAGCAGGTGCAGTGACCAGTACAATTAAACAGAATTGTCAGACAGACGACGAACTTTACCTGCAAATGGACAATTTTCCTTTGCTGTCCAGCAGGTGCAGTGACCAGTACAATTAAACAGAATTGTCAGACAGACGACGAACTTTACCTGCAAATGGACAATTTTCCTTTGCTGTCAAGCAGGTGCAGTGACCAGTACAATTAAACAGAATTGTCAGACAGACGACGAACTTTACCTGCAAATGGACAATTTTCCTTTGCTGTCCAGCAGGTGCAGTGACCAGTACAATTAAACAGAATTGTCAGACAGACGACGAACTTTACCTGCAAATGGACAATTTTCGTTTGCTGTCCAGCAGGTGCAGTGACCAGTACAATTAAACAGAATTTTCAGACAGACGACGAACTTTACCTGCAAATGGACAATTTTCGTTTGCTGTCCAGCAGGTGCAGTTCCGATTACAATTAAACAGAATTGTCAGACAGACGAAGAACTTTACCTGCAATTGGACAATTTTCCTTTGCTGTCCAGCAGGTGCAGTGACCAGTACAATTAAACAGAATTGTCAGACAGACGACGAACTTTACCTGCAAATGGACAATTTTCGTTTGCTGTCCAGCAGGTGCAGTGACCAGTACAATTAAACAGAATTGTCAGAAAGACGACGAACTTTACCTGCAAATGGACAATTTTCGTTTGCTGTCCAGCAGGTGCAGTGACCAGTACAATTAAACAGAATTTTCAGACAGACGACGAACTTTACCTGCAAATGGACAATTTTCGTTTGCTGTCCAGCAGGTGCAGTGCCGATTACAATTAAACAGAATTGTCAGACAGACGACGAACTTTACCTGCAAATGGACAATTTTCCTTTGCTGTCAAGCAGGTGCAGTGACCAGTACAATTAAACAGAATTGTCAGACAGACGACGAACTTTACCTGCAATTGGACAATTTTCCTTTGCTGTCCAGCAGGTGCAGTGACCAGTACAATTAAACAGAATTGTCAGACAGACGACGAACTTTACCTGCAAATGGACAATTTTCCTTTGCTGTCCAGCAGGTGCAGTGACCAGTACAATTAAACAGAATTGTCAGACAGACGACGAACTTTACCTGCAAATGGACAATTTTCCTTTGCTGTCAAGCAGGTGCAGTGACCAGTACAATTAAACAGAATTGTCAGACAGACGACGAACTTTACCTGCAAATGGACAATTTTCCTTTGCTGTCCAGCAGGTGCAGTGACCAGTACAATTAAACAGAATTGTCAGAAAGACGACGAACTTTACCTGCAAATGGACAATTTTCGTTTGCTGTCCAGCAGGTGCAGTGACCAGTACAATTAAACAGAATTGTCAGACAGACGACGAACTTTACCTGCAAATGGACAATTTTCGTTTGCTGTCCAGCAGGTGCAGTGCCGATTACAATTAAACAGAATTGTCAGACAGACGACGAACTTTACCTGCAAATGGACAATTTTCGTTTGCTGTCAAGCAGGTGCAGTTACCAGTACAATTAAACAGAATTGTCAGACAGACGACGAACTTTACCTGCAATTGGACAATTTTCCTTTGCTGTCCAGCAGGTGCAGTGACCAGTACAATTAAACAGAATTGTCAGACAGACGACGAACTTTACCTGCAAATGGACAATTTTTCCTTTGCTGTCCAGCAGGTGCAGTGACCAGTACAATTAAACAGAATTGTCAGACAGACGACGAACTTTACCTGCAAATGGACAATTTTTGTTTGCTGTCCAGCAGGTGCAGTTCCGATTACAATTAATTGGATGCATAATCGAGTTGTTTAATACCAGAATCTCGGTTGGTCTTCTTTCAAATTCTTTTGTTACAGTGTTTGCCGAGCTAAGTTGACACTTGGTCCCAAGGCATTATCTCCTGGTGGTTTTCCACTAGGCGCAACAGTACAAAGTGAGTCAATAAGCGACCAACAACTTGTTGAACTTCAACAAGCACCTTTTATGTAATAGAAATAGATAACATTTGTGCAATTTGTTACGCACTAAAATAGTGCCTCACACTAAAAGCACTGAGTATTTTAGTCTAATTAGAACAGGACAGTGTAATCTCATCAACAATCGAGTAATGAGTAAGTTGCACTCACACAGAAGCCTTCTACTATTAAGACAATCAATTCACTCAAATTAAGAGCCATTGATTGAAATGTTACAGCCATTGGCAGTATATAACAGGCAGTATTATAAATAAGTTGGAAGTTTAATCAATATAAAGCCAGTTTTAAAAAATTTTTGATTAAGATGGGAAATGACCAATGGGGGTAACTTACTGCTCATGGTTTGCTGCCCAGAATTTATTTTTGAAACTGTAAATTTATATATTTATTACTGCCTAAAAATATTGATTACTGCCCAATCATTAATTATACTGCCCAATAATATAATAACCTTTCCATATTCTCATAACGTGGCATTGTTTGACCGCCTCAAAAGTTGTGGCTCAATCTACTTTCTTTCCAAAGTGTTAATCTTTCCAAACCACTTTAGCTCGACTTTGGCATTATTCTTTAAGTATCGAAAATGTACTCTACTTGCTGCCGCATTTTGGATCTATTTGCACCAGTTAGTATATGCATAGAAATCACTCAATTGCCTCAACACAATGCTCTAATTTAAACATCGCAAATGAATTATCGTACAACAACATATTCACTTCATGAATTGTTGATAAAGAGCACCGATCACATGTAAGTATAGTTTGTATCCAGATGCCAAAGTTTTTTTACGGACCCCTTCAACTTTATCTTAGTGTCATCAGCACTTAATCAAAATGTATCCGATTGCATGTGCTTCAAACAACAACAAGATATTTAAATGAATGTGAATGATAACAATTTGGGCAAACATCAAACGAAACAATGAATTGCCTTTTTGCCAATTGATTGCAATTTGCAGAAGAATCTAATTAAGAGCAAATTGATCATTGGCATGTGCAAATGAAACTGATTTCTAAGTGCACTCAAGTATTGTGAAAGTTGAGAATAAATAAATTTGTGAATAAATAACAACATACAATTCGTATTCTTTATGGCATGGCAACCCATCGCAGGTGGGCAGCACCGCTCTATTTTTTAATAAAGTTGTTTTCTTCTTGACAGGCAACAGATGGCGCCATAGTTTCCAGGTTTATATTTTTTAAATTGTCTCTTTTTGAAGATTGAATTGCTTCATTCTGGATATATTTAATGTGCGATTCGAATAAATAATTACTTCAATTGTGGCCTCAACTATCTACAACTATCCACAACAAGGATCACCAAAAGTTTCATATCGAGCCTTCAATTTGGCTGTGAGTGGAGCGTAGATCAAATATCCGACTCCACTGCCTGCGATGATCGAGACGAGAAAGTATCCTTGGTAAGTCATGGCGATTAACATCAACAAATAAGAAACGAGATATTGAAGTGCGTGCAGAACCGTCTGCAGCAGATGAAAACTGTTCATCAGTTGCGTACTAAAAAAATAACTTTAAAATTAAATATTCTAGACCCACACGCCAACACTTGCACATATGAATTGCTTCCATAACCTTCCTGTCGAGTTTGTATCGAGTGAATCACTTCTCAAGCGTATTTGATTGCTTCGTAAAATACGGTCAGAAAGAAGATGCCCAAACATGAGCCAACCATTTCTGATGAAATAAATCGAAATGCATTCAAATTGCACAACAAAATTAGAGTAAATCTCTTACGCCCAGTAGTGGAAGGTATCCACGTTTTGAAGAGCACAATGTCCATGCCGGTTTCAAAGTGCAAGTACATCATCATCATCATGCCGTGCATCATGCCAATATGACCTTCCTGCCCCATCTGTCCCATGTCCATTGTCACGTTCGAACTAGCAGTTGTGGCCATTGAATGGCCCATATGCATGTTTGCATCCATTCTTTAATCCACAGTACAAATTTTGTTTCAATTCTATTAAAAAAAAATTAAAGGGTCATAAAAGTTGCAAATATGACATTAATGAAATATGAAATGAACCCAAATTGAGGTAAATTATTTAATGATAAAATATCTATGCACAATTTACGCCGAACAGTTACAAGACTGAACAATTTTAGCTGTAATCATTTGAACACAAAATCAACTGAAAAAGTCCTGATGTGGTTTGGGTGTCCAAGCAGGTTCGGTTTGCTTGTCCGAATCGGGCCAAACCGACCGGGCCTGGCTGGGTTGGACAAATGTTTTTCTTAGTTGTCCGAAAATGTCCGAAAGTGTCCGAAAAAGATCAAATGTAATATATTTACCCAAAATAATTAAAAAGTACAATTAACAGGTATAAGCAAACAATCACATCTAAAAAAGCATAGAGAGAAGCATGTGGTGAGGGACAAGCCAATGAGGGACGGCGTAATTGGTGGAAGTAGCTTTGTTGAGAACACTGTTGACCAGAGACTGGAAACTAGCGCTCAGAGTAAAAACCAGAGCAGTTCTTCCGTGAGCACACTAGCACAACTGGTTAACAGAGAACAGCAAACATGAGTCTTATATGAAGGTGAAGCGTAGATGGGATGTTACAGTCATGTTACATCATGGTCAGGTTACAGTCATTGCCAGATAACCACGAGTGGCGTTTTCTAGTCATCAAAAGCATAACCTAAACAGCATTCAGATCAGGCCTCGGAGATTCGCTAAAAGTTTAGACGGTGCGTAGCCTTCCACAGTGCATTGCAGTGTGTAAACTTTTAGCGAATATCCGAGCCCTGATTCAGATTGATTTTATTAGTCGGCTTTGTCAATGTTATCCCTCAATTGGTGGATCGGGAACACTACCTACATAATTGGACACAGACCGGGTTCGGGCAGGCTCCGGACACAAAAATTTTGCTAAATTTCATCACTACTGTAAAGCACTCTTAAGTAAAGCACTCATTACGATACCCACATGTAACAATTTGTCTTACTTGACTTTAAGTAGACAATCAATATGCAAATGTCTCCTCAAAAGTAAACGCACTGTAAAGTACCACTCACAGCATCTGACCACACGATTACGACAAAAGCGCATACATTGAGTAATACCGCAAATTGAAAATTCCAATCCTCCATTAACGATAAGTAAAAAGTCAGACAGAACAAAGTATGGGAGTTAACCAGCATATAGCCAGTACCGATTGTTATCTACAAATGTGTGGAAATGTGGACAATTATTCGGAATTAAAATTGTTATAAGGTGATTTTTTGTTTTTTTGTGGTAAACGTTGATAAATTTTGTAACGTTTATAGTATATCCATATTAAAAATAACAGCAAAAACAATAGTTTTTCTAATTCGTAATTCGAATTAAAATTTGTGATTGGTATCCCTGCAACTTAGAATAAACGGAACTTTACTGTATAGGATCACGTGATTAATAAATGTTCCTTAAATGCAATGCAATCCGTTCTAAATCGTACTTAAGTCTATTTTAATTAATTAATTAATTAAATTTTTAATTAAATTTAAATTTAATGTTGCCAAAATTGATAAGATTATCAAACTAGTTGTGCTCATGCCAATCCACCTCAAAGTTAGAGTATAAAACTTGAGATTACATTCATTGGTTCATTCATAATTACAACGGACACAAAAATGAAGTTGACAATTGTTTTTGGGTTAACTTTGGGTAACTTTAAAATTATAGTTTTTGGTTTTTATTTATTTATTAATTCTGTAATTATTTATTTTTATTTTGTTTGTCAATTAGCAACTTTGGTGGTTGGTCAAATTGGTCGCGACAAGTCGACCATTCTGGCCAGTGGTCACAGCCTGATTAAAGGAGCTGACCAAGCAATGGCAGAGTTGGTCAAATGGGGCAAGTCATATGACACTACAGTGCTGAAGCAGGAGCAGGCACAGTTGAGGAAGCTGGTTGCACAACTTGAAGCTGCCACGGAGCAGTCTGCCATAAGTCGCATTGGAGAGGAGACTGACAAGATGGAGCTCACAATTGGATTTGAAATACAGAAGATCAACAATGTGGTCTATGGTCCACCAGAATTTTAAACTTTTTTTTGGTTAATTTTACAAGCAGCTCATATGGTCATTTTTGAACCTATTTTGTATTTTAACCTCATAGGACATTGACAAAACGTTATTGTAACGTTTCTTGATAAGTCATTTGATCAATTTTGATTTTAATGATGATAATAAACTGAGCCCTTTAGAGACATTTTGGGAGTTATAAAAGTTTAGCCTACACGTTTTCAAGTGGATATACACAACGACAAACACCAAATGTATGGCCAAAGCAATGAACATCTTTCTAATTGTGGTTTTGCGACCAAAGCTGTTCACGTCGGACAGGAACCTAGCCCAGGGGTCCCCAACCATTTTCACGAGTTTGCCAAAAAGTGGCAATTGACACTCAAAAATTGCCACTTTTAAAAACATTTGAATTGACAGTGAGTGCTTTTCGTAGAGTACGTTTTGGGCTTAATACACACATGTCGCACTGGGCCGCCTCAATTTTGGCGCCCCTAGTTTCCAATTTGGCGCTCCAATTTTTTCTATAAGGGGGTACCCTTATACAATTTTGAAACAAGACTAAAATGATTAGCAGGATTATTTACAAATCAGATTCACTTAACCAATGACTTTGCAAAAATGACCACTTTTGCCAGTAAGATGAAGTTTTTAACCACTTGGCGGTTTGGCCAAACTTCTGAACTATTTCATAGTTAAATCTCGTAAGTAACAAACTTCATTTAGGATTGTTTTTTCCATATTTTTTTGTGGATATTAGTTATAATTCGTTGTTAGATTCATTTTGAGACATTTTGTAACGTTTATAGTATACCAATATTAAAAATAACAGCAAAAAAACAATAGTTCCTCTAATTCGTAATTCGAACTAAAATTTGTGATTGGTATCCTTGCAACTTCGAATTAACGGAACTTTACTGTATTTGTATGACGCCTTTGTTCAATTATCTCCAAAACTTATCCAATCTGTTACAAGACTTTAGAAATCCTTTTGCAATTGTGATAAAATTTTGACATTCATTGTATAACATCCAAAAGAAAAGCTCAAGATAAATACTATCTGCCTTATCCAACAGAATACCGCAATCACGGATTGTTTAGGTAAATCATATTTGGTTCATCATCATAGAAATTTATTCAATCAAATAATCCAATCAGACGATTGGAGCATTAAATATTAAAAAATATGTTCACAGTTACGAGAGTCGACTAGAGTACCGTAGAGTAATTTCTAACCAAATGTAGTCCAGAAACAATATTGACAAGCAAATGAAACAACTTTTATTGGTAGCTATGACATTTTAGAAATGAGCTTTATAATACAAAAAGTCCAATTTCAACCGAGTAATCGGCTCTCTTTAAGCACAAGGGACCTTTCCTATCGAATCTTTGAACTACGAATGTACATTGTGTAATCTAAGCAAAATCTGTTTAATCAGCAATAAGCAAAAAGTACCATTGGCACTATTGTCCATACAATTACAAGGCATTCACTTATCACAAATTGACATGTTGAACGTCTACATGACGCGACACAAAAATGATAATCACTATTTGCACTACTAATAGTGAGCAAAGCAAATGTACGAGCATTGGTGCAAAAGGTACTTTTGCTTTATCGCTACTGTTCATTTGGCCTAAAATTGGGTAATCATAAATTTTCCTTATCACTTAAAGCAGGCCAGGACATCGTCGTGATATGTGGATGACCCCTCGATATATGTTGGGAAAAAGTGGTCTCAACATATTAACCGATTTTGGCTTTCAATATATTAAATTAAAGGTAATGACACGAACTTTAAAGACGATTGGACGTTTGGGCTTTATTTTTAAACAATTTATATATTTTTTAATAAATAATGAAAATCAACTAAGATCTAAGACTCTTTTAAGTTGTTTCTCTTTTTGACATTAAATTTACAGATAAAATGGCCAATCGTCCAATCGGCTTTAAAGTTCGTGTCATTACCTTTAATTTGATATATTGAAAGCCAAAATCGGTTAATATGTTCTCGGTTAAAGCTGTACCCTTCGGAGACCACTTTTTCCCATAATATATCGAGGGTCATCCACATATCACGGCGACGTCCTGGCCCGCCATAATATACATGAGTTGTTGTAAGAATCTTTTCGTAATCATTAAATGTCATTTAGAATGTTACTCTCGCATTTATTAAGAAAGTTACTTATAAGTTTTTTAAATATTTTATAAATTGAATCGAGTTTATTTTGTGTAAATGAGAAATTTCCTCTGAATACAAATCCAATCAAATCGTAATTTCAAAAACATGATTATCTAAATATTTATCGGTGGCGATCGTGTGAGTGTTGTGTGTGTGGGGAGAGAGAGTGACAGACAGAAGAGTGTGCGAATGAGCCGATTTATATATGCGCTCACATGCGTTATAGTAGCAAGGAATCGAACGGGAGGGCGCCACCGTGATGGGTGGCTCTGTTGTGGTGCACAACATATATTAATCAATATCAAATATTTCTTTGAGGATTGGTTTCAACTGGCCAACACCAATTTCCTTAGTGAACAAATATCGAATCATTTGCACGACAATCTCCACGTCATTGTCCATAATTTTGAGTATGTTTTGATATTTGATTTCCCTAATTTGTTTATCTTTAAATTTATATTCAAAGTATCGAAAAATGAGATGACGATAAAAGGCGAAAGTGTATTTGATGTATTCGACCTTTGTGCGTTGACTTTTACGGGCTTTGAACAAAAGTTGAATCATGATCTGTGGTGTGACAAGAATGAATTATGGCAAATATAACAAAATATATACCAAATTTCTGATGAACGCATCTTTATGCATCTCGGCACTTAATGCGGACACAAATTGTTTAAAGGTTGAAACAATTTTTCGTTTTATACCATAAACACAGCGTTTCTTGAAGCTGATGAACATTGCTTTGTCTCCGCTTTCATTCTAATGTTATTTATGTTAGTAAACTTTATAATAATTAAAACCAAAACTTTACCATAATCAGAGGAACTCCATCTTTTTTATCATCATAAAAATGTGCAATATAAACAATTATTATATCCAAAATTGAATGCTTCAACAGATTTTTCTTTTCTTCCCCATCCAAAGAATGATAACTCGAAAAATATCCACAAAACTTGACCGCTTTATGGACGTAAAATTCGCCTAAATTGAATATTTCATACAAATTCGCTGGCCTATGATCAGTAATTTCGACATTTGCTTGATCAATGTTGATTGAACTTTGAAGTTCGTGAATTTCTTTGAAATTGAACCAATCGCCTGGGTGGTAATGGCTCAATTGATGATACTCGGGATGGTATATTTCGGTTAAAACTTTGGCCAATTTGCTCGATGGTACGAGCTTGTACAGATCCTTGGTGACAGTGCATATATCAGACACTCCATTCAGACACTCCATTAGTGAGCTGTACTTTTGTTGATCACTGTATTTGTGGAAGACGTATTTTCGTAACATTCGATCGTAAATCAATCGATTGGTTCTGGTAAATAAGCAAAAAACGTTAATTTTGCTGTTTCAATCATTATTTCGGAACTCACTTTAAGTATGCGGGACAGCTGACATATTGACGATCGTTGAACAGAAATTGAGCTATAAGCTACAATTTGAAATGAATTTAATTTAAAAAAACACAATTAATTTTAATACAACAATTGCATTAAACTTGCCATATTTCTCAAAGTATAGTCACTTTGCATCTCCTGTTTGAGCCTTACGTAGAAATTTCGATAAATCGCTGGAATGTCCTCGGGCCTGTCAAACTCCAAGAAAATATTCATCTGCAGCCAAAGTGTACTCTTTTCATCTTCATTCTAAGAAGGAAAAATAGAAATTAAATTATTATACAGTTTTGAATTTCAAATTTCAAATTCACTTACTCCAATCATACAAAAGGCATCCTGCTCAGCGTCGAACAAAAAGGCAAATCTCAAATTGGAAATTTCACAATAGAATCCTCGGATAATCTCAATTTGATCATCTTGACTCAAGCACCGGAATGATTGAACACTTTTGCAGAATTTAACAATTTTCTTAATATACAGCGACGGCAAATTGCACGCCTGCAGCAAATCATTCACTTTGCCTGAATTTGGCATTTGAAATTCATTTGGAAAGTGTGACATTGCTCGTTGAATTTCCGCAAATCTGTCGAGCTCTAGTTGATCGAATTTGTAATCAACAAAATTAGGCTCATTTTGATTGATTCGTTTCATTTCATCAGCATTGTCATTGATCAAGGTTGACAGTTGTGCGCTTTTGTTGACAGTTTTGGTTAAAATATTTTGTTGTTGCTTTTCTTTAGGCACCAATTGAGGCTTCATGCCAATTGTCAAACATTTTCTCAGTCGACAACTGTTGCATCTTTTACGATTTACTTTTGAGTCAATGACACAATTGTCAGTGTGGAATTTGCAGTTGAGTTGCTGCAAAACAAAATAAATAATATTTCAACTTGAAAATTTACAATTACAAACCTCTTGCTTTAAAGCATTTCTACGAAAAAATATTTTGCAAGTTTCACAGGAAAGTGCACCAAAATTGTAACCTAAAAGATATTAAATTTATAATTAAACGATTAAATTTATAAATGTTCAAACATACTCAACGCATATTCACCACAAATTTTGCATCTTCTGTTAGAGTAGTTTTGCATTTCATTAAGTTGTAAAAATTAACAAAAAATCCTCCACACATTGACAAGCAAGAACAAATGTTTGTCTGAGCGGGGGCGAAGCGAAGCTTCGCCAAAGCGAAAGACTTCTACCATGGCTTTTTGTGTTGCTTGCACGAGAGATTCTGGGAAAACTACTGGATCAAATTGCACCAAATTTTCAGGTTAAGCTTTTGGGATAGGTCTGAGTTGCATAAAAATAGTGGTTATCTCAGAAATGCAAAGATAAAATCTGACCCCTAGCGCCACCTAGTGTTGAGAATTGTAACTATTGAGACTATTGACAACAACAGCTGACATTTCAACACACAACTCATGTGCAACTTTTTATCAGAGTGTAGACACAGAAGTGTTTGGTTTGTTGCCAGTCGTGAACCAAAAATTATAAAATGCATCACTTTTAGTTGTGCATTGTTTTTTAATACAATGGATGGAAGATCTAAAGCAAGACCCAGATGGAGACCACCCGGAAGAAGTAGGAGACCAGGAAGCTGTCCTACTCAACGTTTCCACCGTTACCACGCCAGAAGACTAATTCAACAGAATTGACGACAATAAAAACAAACCTGACCAAGTTCTACCAGAACCGTTTTATCCTGTGTTTGGATCACGCACTAACTGCAATCGAGATGATTAAAACGCTAAAGAGTTTGATGAGGATATGAAGGCTATCCAACACCTGTTTGAGATGTAAACGTTCTTTTCCTGAAGCTAAACAGTGTAAACCTCTTTATTTTATGCACTAATCAAAGAACGGCAAATATGTTTACGAATGGGAATCTTATGTATTCAAGGAAGGTCCCTCATGTATTGCAAAATCTCACCAATTGAAAAAATAGAGAAAATGCTCATCGCCTGTGTGCACCCGGTAGTTTGTATTTATCGACTAAAAGGCTTTTATGGACAAAAACAAATCGAAATCGATTGAACAAGCTTTGACTTATTTGAAGAATCCGTCTGCCGATATGTTTTCAATACGACCGTCGAACGCAAACACACCGACATATGTGCTTGAACTGTACGTGGACACAAGATTTTGACGTGATAGCTAGCACTGGGATTCTATGATCCTTGAATTGGGATACTAATAACCTCGAACAAATTCAGAAAAGAGCCATAAAAATTGCAATTGCGATCGGCCGAGGCACGAGGCCCGATCGCAATCTGCAATTTTTGTGGAACTTGTGGGGTAGGAAGGTGCGTGAGTTGTATGTTATCATCGAACACATAATCGAAGAATCATCATGAATTTAACAAAAATCACAATTTCAGAAGATAATATTCATTTTATATTTGAAAATGGAGATCTATCTACATTGAAACCTATGCTTACAACACATATTCTATTGAGCCTGACAAACCACGATGAACCTGTTATTGAAGAACTTTTATTTTACTAATCTAACAATCTGACAGAGAAAAGATGATCTGGAGGGAACTACATCTAAAATACTGGAGCTATTATAATAAAAATATATAAACATTTACTCTGGTAGTGGAGGGCGTGGGGTCCGCCCGCTCAGACTATGCTCCTTTGGAGCCAATGATGTTAAAGTATACGTTTAGCATTAGCAACAGCACTAGTTTAGCTAAATTGAGTTCAACATGAGTGCGCAAATCAATAAACAGAAAAAAAACTATGACAACATGATGATAACGCAAAACTTACTGATAAAATTAATGTGAGACGATGTATAATATATATTGTGTAATACAATGTGTATGTACTAGTTGGAGAGTAAAAGCCTGTGCCTGTGCTACTGTGGACATTTTTATCAATATATCATAAATTACTCACTGAGCGTGTTCGGTTGGTAGTTGACTCTTCACCTGTGCCTTCTTGTGCTCGATTCGAATGAGCAGAGACTCGTAACCAGACAATCGATCCATTTGGCGGTAGAGTAGAGTAAACGAACAAGTCGAAAGAGCGATTTTGTGAGTCTCTCTTTGTCACATCCTTTAAACAGTCAGCGTGGCGAAAAATCGAGAAAATTATTAGACATGTACTCAAAACAAAAGGCGTATTCAGAAAATTGTGCAAAGTAGGCACTGTAACATTCATTAACGAACATTCATAAACATAGTTGCTTCACGTAATAAGGCTAACATGAAAATAAATGCTATGGGCGGTAAAGCCCTTAACGCCACTGATGGTTTGTTTTGTTGTTATTTCTGCTTTGTGAGCTGTTTTTGTGATCGTTTCTACTGCAACTCAAGTCGACTTTCTGTTTCTCTCATTTTCCCCCAATCTGTGCTCACTCCCGCAACTGTTGCCATGTCCAACCATGCTGCTCAGACTCATCTCAATGAGAAGAATGTCACTTTCCCTCTCCCAACCCCAATCGTCACACCCACTCAACCATCATCATCATCTTTAAACCAACATGTCAATAGTATTGAGACACGAGATGAACTGCTGCTCAATGCTGAACCGATGATGATGGACAATGTTGGACTGGTGGTTGAAGTGCGCACGGAGGAATTTGACCGAGAACAAATTGACGAGGACAACTCAACGTTGAATCAAGTGCACACTGAGCAAGATGATGATGAAGAAGATGACGAGACGACTGAACAACGAGAAGAGTTGAATGCTGGTGATGAGCGACAAGTACCCGCAGAGAATTTTGTGAAACGAATTGAGCCAGCTGACGAGCTCGGAAACAGATTCGAGTGTGACTATCGTGCATGTGGAAGACGTATGAAACTAAGAACCAATTTGATTACTCACATTCGATCACATATCGGAGAGAAGCCATTCAAATGTTCAGTTGAAGGTTGCAACCGTGCATTTGTTCAAAAGGGTCATTTGAAGGTACACCTCAACACCCATACTGGAACCCGTCCCTTTGTTTGTACCTGGCCTGGATGTGAAGCTCGATTTGCACAGAAATGCCATCTCACTGCACACCTTCGCACCCACACTGGTGAGCGTCCATTCATCTGCACTTGGCCCGAGTGTGCTCAAACATTCATCTCGTCAAGTCATTTGCATAGTCACTCTCGTGTCCATTCAAATGAACGTCAATATGTTTGTGATGTGACAGGCTGCACCAAAGTTTACAAGAGTAAGGATGCATTGCGTCGACACCAAAAAGACAAGCACAATTAGCCTTAACTTCCAAATTTTCTCACCAGACCATTCCCTCCATTCAGTCACACTTTTGTATCAAGTCACACGAATCCACTTTTATTCATACATTCGAGTTGTCACTGCTAATTTCTATATTTACTGCTATATCTCATGTAAAATAAAAACTCATAATATAATAAAACATTTTCTATTTCTCAACTCAATTATTTTCTCATTTAAAAATACGATGAAAAGAACAGTTGGAACAACCACTTGATGGTAGTTTCGAGTTAATTTCCGCGATTGTCCACCATTTGTTTCAATGTGCCTTATTATAAGACTGCATTTTGGCCATTTGCCTTTTGGAGTGTCCTTTCGAGTGAATTCTTTATCGAGTAAAATGTTATATATTTTCATGCTTGGTAATGACAACAAATCAATTCACAAGTATAGTGCATAGGAAGACATATCACGTATAACTGGGATAACGAAATTAACCCATGTAATTGAATGTTGTACTCGTTAATTAAAAGTAGATATAAAGCAAATCAGTGGTTGGTTGTGATGATTGAGTTCGGTGATAAATTGTTCAATGCTGTATGGATCGAGTTGGAGCAATCCATAAAGGATGGAACTTGAAATACAAACATATCATTTCAAAATTTACAATTCTCGTATACAGATATTAATAATATTATGAAATAAATTCGAGATAGTTGACAAAAAAGTGTTTCATTAGATTTTATATGAAATATTAATTGTTATATTGAATGACGACAACTCAACATACAAACAAAAATGGATTCATGTTACTTGAGGCCATATACAAAGAGTACGACGAAATGGAGGTAGAACGTAAGTTGGGATGGTTAAGGCAAATTGTGCTGGTCCTTTTGGTGTCGATGCAATGTCACCTTGTGCTTGTAAACTTTGGTGCAGCCAGTCACTTCACACACAAATTGATGTTCATTTGAATGGACATGAGAATGAGCCTTCAAATGGCTCGAGGAGATGAATGCTTGACCACACTCGGGCCAAGTGCACACAAATGGACGTTCTCCGGTGTGGGTACGGAGATGAGTGACCAAATGACTGTGTTGAGTAAAGGTGGCATTACATTGGTCACATTCGAATGGCCGTTCGCCAGTGTGGGTGCGAAAATGTGCAGTGAGATTGCCTTTCTGTGCAAATCGAGCTTCACATCCAGACCAGGTACAAACAAAGGGACGAGTTCCAGAGTGGCTGTTCAGGTGATCTTTCAATTGGCCCTTTGTGACAAAGGCCCCGTTGCAATCTTCAATTGAACACTTGAAAGGCTTCTCTCCGATGTGTGCTCGAATGTGAGTAATCAAATTACTTCTGTGTTTCATTCGTTTTGCACATCCTTGGAAGTCGCACTCGAATCTGTTTCCCAGTTCGTCAGCTGGTTCAATTCGCTTCACAAAGTTCTGTGCGGGCACTTGAACTTGTTGCTCATCTCCAACACTCGTGTCTTCTCTTTGTCCAGTCGTCTCGTCATCTTCTTCGCCATCAATGTGCACTGGATTCAATGTTGAGTTGTCCTCGTCAATTTGTTCTCGATAAAATTCCTCCGAACCCACATCAACCACAATTGCCACATTGTCCATCATCGGTTCAGCATTGTGCAATTCATCTCGAAGTGGCTCATTGACATGTTGAGCAGATGATGATGATTGAGTGGGTGTGACGATTGGGGTTGGGAGAGGAATAGTGACAGGTTGACATGGTTGGGTGTGGTCTGATGGGAAATGAAATGAATAAGACTCGATGTAAAACAAAACCAAATTGATTACCTTCAATGGTGAATGAGTTGGTGGATGAAGTTGCCACTTGGTCATCGACATATTCGACATTGGTGGAAATGACATTGGGGGAGTGAACGGTGGAGGATGATGCTGATTCAAATGGAATATTCTCAACCAACCGATCAATTCGTCGCATCTTCTTGGGTCTCTCAACCTCACTCTCCTCCTCTTCTTTCTTGAAACGGATGCAACCTTGAACTACCTGAGAACTGCTTCCACCCAATTCTGTCTCACAACTTTCGTCAAATTCCTCCTTAATTTCTCGTTTCACTTTGCATTCTTCACAACCCTCACCTCCACAGTCACAACAGTGAAACAGTTGTTCTTCATAATCATCTTCATCTTCTTCTTTCTTGATCCATTCACAGAGTTGTCCGTTTGATTCATCTGAAGAAGAGAAACACAGAAGTGAAATATAGTGAACACAACACAACAAATAGGTTTGTTTACCTTCAACTTTGACCTCGATATTTGTATGAAGTGTGGAATGGGTAGCAGGTGGTTGTGGCACTGCTGGTGACACAGTCTGCTCGTTTGAAATAGATTCTGGATCAGATGGAGAATAGATTACTATATTGTGTCAATGTGGATAGACAAATACCTTCGAGTTGTTGATCCACCTGTGGATTCACCGTATTGACATGTTCGCTCACGTCGAGTCGAGTGTCATCTGCAAATGCACGTGCAACTGGTTCAATTGAGCCAGACAAAAGATGATCTTGAGCTGTGTCCGTGGCAACATCAACGGTGGCAACATCACAGCACTGGTTCACCTCGTCCAACACAAAGTCAACCATGTTATCCACAGTCTGCGAGTACTCGGTGGGCAGTTGAGCCTTCACCTGCATCTTCATATGCTCCACACGAGCGAGCATCGACTCGTAACCAGGATAACGATCCATTTGGTGGTGGAGTAGAGTAACTGAACAGATCGACAATTGGCAATCAACAAACAACGTGGTGAAAGGTAGAGAAAGACAGCGTGCTCAAAACAGAAAGGACAACAAAGCAATAAACAACGTATTCAGAAAATCGAAAAGATGGGCGCTGTCACACATAGTTCGATTATTCATAAACAAAGTTACTTCACGTACGTAAGGGTAATATGAAAATTGAAGTCATGGGTAGTAACTCCCAAAACGCCACTGATGGTTTATTGTTATTATTTCTACTTTGCCATCTGTGTATTAGTGATCCATCTGTGTATCGTTTCTACTGCAACTCAAGTTGTCTGTTTTGTCTCTTCGCTCATTTCTCCCAATCTGTGCTCACTCCCCCAACTGTTGCCATGTCCCAACAACCTGCTCAGACTCGTCTCAATGAGAAGATGGCTTCATGTCCAGAACCAAGTTCACCAGTTCAATCGAGCAGTGACATTTGCATCAAACAGGAATATTTCGAAGGTATTTGCTTTGTTATACTCAACATAGTAAACTTTACTTTGTTTATTTTCCCCAGACCAACTCCTAATGACTCGAACTATAAAGACTGAATCATCCGAATCAGCACCAAATGAGCACAACATTATGCAATCAATCAAGGTGGAGGTGAAAGAAGAACATTACGATGACCAGGACTGTGTGGTGAAGTGTGAGTTGGACGAAGATGAAGGTGAGCAGATTGACAGAAAGATAAAAGTCAAAGTCGAAGGTAAATGAAAATGTTGTGTTAACGATAACTTACAGTGCATTTCTGTGTTCCTTTTTCAGATGTTTCAAACGGACAACTCGTTCAACACTTTAAATGTGTCAAGAAGGAAGATGAAGATGGTGGAGAGTACGTGATGGAGTGTGACTGTGAGGAATGTGAGACATGCAGAGTGAAAATAGAAATGAAGGAGGAACTTGATGAAAGTGGACAAGAATTTGGTGGGAACAATATTGAGACTGGTCAAGGTTTCACTAGAGTCAAGAAAGAAGAGGAGGACGGTGAGGTTGAGAGACCAAACAAGATACGACGAATGAATCGAGTGCTTGAGAATGTTCAAGTTGGATCACCATCATCAGGCTCAAATGTAATTTCCAACAATGTCGAATGTGTCAATGACCAAGTGGCAACTTTATCTACCAACTCATTGACCATCGAAGGTAATAAATCATTTGTTGCTTGATTTGAATGTTTTATTCATTTCATTTCCCATCAGACCACACCCAACCATCGCAACCTGTCACTTTCCCTCTTCCAACCTCAATCGTCACATCATCATCATCATCTCAACATGTCAATGAGCCACTTCGAGATGAACTGCTCAATGGTAAACCGATGATGGACAATGTGACACTTGTGGTTGAAGTGCGCTCGGAGGAATTTAATCAAGAACAAGTTGACCACGACAACAACTCAACATTGAATCAAGTGTACAATGAACAAGAAACAGTAGTGGATGACAACAAGAATGATGGTGATCAAGATGAGGAGGATGAAGGTGACGAGACTATTGAACAACTACAAGACACAAATGTGCTCAAATTTCTTTACCCGCTCTCATTCTCTCCATTCAGTCTCATTTTTGTATCTGTCCTCAAGTCACACGAATCCACTTTTATTATTCATTCATTCGAGTTGTCAATGTTAATTTCTTATATCTCATATGTAAAATCTAATAAAACATTTTTCTATCAACTAACTCGATTATTTTTGTCATTTCACAAAATTATAAAAAGATCAGTAGGAGAGAATCAACGATCTGATGGTCGTTTTGAGTGAATTGCCGCGATTGTGCCCCACTTCAATGTGCCCTATTGTAAAGCTTTGCATTACGCCCATTTGCCAATAATCTTTTGAAGTGTCTTTTCAAGTGAATTCTCTATTGATTGTGAGTAAAATGTTTTATTTTCATGCTTGGTAAAGTCAACAAATCAATTCACAGGTACAGCGCATGGAAAGACATGACACGAATAATCAGGATAACGAAATTAACCCATGAAATGTTGTACTCACTCATTAAAAGTAGATATAAAGCAAATCAGTGGTTGGTTGTGACGATTGGGTTCGGTGATGGACTGTTCAATGCTGTAGGGATCGAGTTAGAGCACTCCGTATAGGACGAAACTTGGTAGATAAGATTAAAGTTGACTGGGTGAAAGCTTGACCGCACTCGGGCCAAGTGCACACAAATGGACGGGATCCGGTGTGGGTTCGTAGATGAATGACCAAATTACCATGACGAGTAAATGTGGCATCACACAGGTCGCAATGAAAAGGACGCTCACCAGTGTGAGTACGAAGGAGTGCAGTGAGATTGCATTTGTTTCCAAATCGAGCATCACATCTAGGCCAGGTACAAACAAAGGGACGGTCTCCTGAGTGAACGTTGAGGTGAGCTTTCAGGTCGCCTTTCTGGACAAATGCACGGTCGCAAGTATTCACCGAACACTTGAAAGGTTTCTCTCTGATGTGGGTTCGAATGTGATTAATCAAATTACTCTTTTGTTTCATTCGTTTTGCGCATCCACGGTAGTCGCACTCGAATCGGTTTCCCAGCTCGTCAGTCTCAATTCGCTTCACAAAATTCTCTGCGGTCCCTTGAACTCGTCGCTCATCTCCAACACTCGTGTCTTCTCTTTGTTCAGTCGTCCCGTCATCTTCTTCATCATCTTGCTCTGTGTGCACTGGGTTCAATGTTGAGTTGTCCCCATCAATTTGTTCTAAGTCAAATTCAACCGCACCCACATCAACCACAAGTGCCACATTGTCCATCATCGGTTCAGCATTGAACAGTCCATCTCGAAGTGTCTCAGTGACATGTTGAGATGATGATGATGGTCTGACGATTGGGGTAGGAAGAGGGACAGTGACATGTCGATGTTGGGTGTGGTCTGATGGGAAATGAAATGAATAAGACTCGAAGTAAAATAAAACAAAACTGATTACCTTCGATGGTGATTTGGTGGGTGGATGAAGTAGCCACTTGGTCATCGATATATTCGACATTGATGTGAATGCCATTGGTTGATGGTGACAGTGATCCAACTGGAACATTGCCAAGCACTCGATCCATTCGTTGAATCTTGTTGGGTCTCTCGCCCTCCACCTCACCGTCCTCCTCCTCTTCTTCCTTAATGTGCATCATTTCTCCATCCTCCAACTCCTCCTTGATCTCTTGTTTCACACAATCCTCCATCTGTTCCGTCTCACCACTTTCGTCTCGTTCCTCCTTCATTTCTCGTTTCACTCTACATATTTCACATTCTCCACAGTCACAGTCCATCACGTATTCTCCACCATCGTCTTCTTCTTTCTTGACAAATTCACCGAGTTGAATTGATTGTCCATCTGAAGTATCTAAGGAAAATGCACAAAGATATGGCGAACACAACACAACAACAACTAGATTTGTTTACCTTCAACTTTGACCTCGATGTTTGCGGGAATGGTGGATTGAGTTACTGATGGTGGTGACACAGTCGGTTCGTTTGAAATAGATCCTGGATTAAAAGAAAAATAGATTACTACTGTGTTACGGTGAAAAGAAATTACATTCGAAGTGATGGTACACCTGTGGATTCACCAGATTGGTTTGTTCGTTCATGTCGCTTCGAGTGTCAAGTGCACGTGCCACTGGTCCATCGGCCAAACGATAATCTTCAGCTGTATCGGTTGTAGCATCAACGGTGGCAACATTACAACACTCGTTCACCTGATCCAACACAAAGGCAACCATGTTATCCACAAGATGAGAGTAAAAGGTGGGCAGTTGACCCTTCACCTGCACCTTCTTCTGCTCCACACGAGCGAGCATCGACTCGTAACCAGGATAACGATCCATTTGGTGGTGGAGTAGAGTAACTGGACAAATCGAATTTGTCAATCAACAAACAGCTTGGTGAAAGCGAGAGAAAGACAGCGTGCTCAAAACACAAAGGACAACAAAGCAATGATCAACGTATTCAGAAAATAATATAAATGGGCGCTGTGGCACATAAATCGGTTATTCATAAACAAAGTTACTTTACGTACGAAAGGAAATAATGTAACCTTCGAGTGTATCGCTCAAAACGCCACTGATGGTTTATTTATTGTTATTTCTATTTTGCCATCCGTGTGTGTTCATTTCTACTGCAGCTCAAGTTGACTTTCTGTTTTCCCCATTTCTCTCGTTTCTCCCAATCTGTGCTCACTCCCGCAACTGTCGCCATGTCCCATCAAACTGTTCCAGCTCGTCTCAATGAGAAGAAGGCTTCAGGTCCATCACCAAGTCAGTCACCAGTTCAATCGAGCAGTGGCATTTGCATCAAACAGGAGTATTTCGAAGGTATTTACAGTAATATACTCAACATAGTGAACTTTACTTTGTTTGCTTTCCCCAGACCAACTCCAAGTGACTGTAAAAACTGAATCCGAATCACCACCAAATGAGCACAACATTATGCAATCAATCAAGGTGGAGGTGAAAGAAGAACATTACGATGACCAGGACTGTGTGGTGAAGTGTGAGTTGGACTTTGATGAAGGTGAGCAGATTGACAGAAAGATAAAAGTCAAAGTTGAAGGTAAGCAAATGTTGTGTCATGTTCACTATAACTTACAGTGCATTTCTGTGTGTCTCTTCTTCAGATGTTTCAAGCGGACAATCATTTCAACTCTGTGAATGTGTCAAGAAGGAAGAAGAAGATGGTGGAGAGTACGTGATGGAGTGTGACTGTGAGGAATGTGAAATATGCAGAGTGAAAATGGAAATGAAGGAGGAATTTGACCAAAGTGGACAAGAATTTGGTGGGAACAATGTTGAGACTGGTCAAGGTTTCACTAGAGTCAAGAAAGAAGAAGAGGACGGTGAGGTTGAGATACCGAACAAGATACGACGAATGAATCGAGTGGTTGGGAATGTTCAAGTTGGATCACCATCCTCCAATGTCATTACCAACAATGTCGAGGGTCTCGATTATCAAGTGGCAACTTCATCCACCAACTCATTGACCATCGAAGGTAATCAATCATTTGTTTGTTGTATCTTTATGTTTTATTCATTTCATTTCCCATCAGACCTCACCCAACCATCTCAACCTATCACTTTCCCTCTCCCTACCCCAATCGTTACACCCATTCAATCTTCATCATCATCTACTCAACTTGTCAATGAGACACTTCGAGATGAACTGTTTAGTGGCGAACCGAGGATTGACAATGTTAGACTTGTGGTTAATGTGGGTTCAGAGGAATTTGATCTAGAACAAATTGATGGGGAAAACTCAACATTGAACCCAGTCCACATTGATCAAGATGGCGAAAATGAAGAAGTGGAAGACAACCAGAATGATGGTGAGCAAGATGATGAGGAGGAAGGTGACGAGACGATTGAACAACGAGAAGACACAAATGTTGGTGATGAGCAACAAGTGCCCGCAGAGAACTTTGTGAAGCGAATTGAGCCAGCTGACGAGATGGGAAACAAGTTCGAGTGTGACTATCGTGCATGTGGAAAACGAATGAAGACAAAACAGAACTTGATTCGTCACATTCGAACCCACACCGGAGAGAAGCAGTTCAAGTGCTCTGTTGAAGGTTGCGACCGGGCATTTGTCCTGAACGCCCAATTGAAGGATCATCTCAACACCCACTCTGGAACGCGTCCTTTTGTTTGCAGTTGGCCTAGATGTGAAGCTCGATTTGCACAGAAAGGCAATCTCACTGTACACCTTCGAACCCACACTGGTGATCGTCCATTCGAATGTGACCAGTGTGATGCCACATTTACTCAGAGTGCTCATTTGGTCACTCATCTCCGCACCCACACTGGTGAACGTCCATTCGAATGTGACCAATGTAATGCCACCTTTACTCATCATTGTAATTTGACCACTCATCTGCGCACCCACACCGGAGCTCGTCCATTTGTGTGCACTTGGCCCGAGTGTGGTCAAGCTTTCACCACCTCAAGTCATTTGAAGAGGCACTGCCGTGTTCATTCAAATGAGCGCCAATTTGTTTGTGATGTTCGTGGCTGTACCAAAGCTTACAAGCGTAAAGATGCATTGCTACGACACCAAAAGGACAAGCACAATTAGCGTCCTAATTTCCTCATCAGTCCATTCCCTCCATTCAGTCACACTATTTTTGTATCTGTCCTCAAGTCACACGAATCCTCTTTTATTTATTTATACATTAGAGTTGTCAATGTTCATTTCTAATTTCTGTGTATATCTCATGTAAAATCCAATAAAACATTGTATTCTATAAATTTAAATTTGTTTTATTTTACAAGACGATTAAAATATTAAAAACGTTTATTCACACTAGTTTTATTTAAATGTAATAAGCATCCATAAATAAAGATACCCGAACGGGTTAAAAAACAATAAAAACAATATAAATAATAAATAAAATATTAAATTCAACGTTTAAAGCGGATTTATGCAGGAGACCTAAACGATTTCGAACTGTTTGAAGCCACCAAAATAATACAAACCAACATAAAGTTGAACGCAGAATAGTGAAACAGCGAAATCCAAATGTAACATAGATTTTAATGTGTATTTCCTTCGGTTTTAAATTTTGTGGGAGTTGGCCAAAATGCAATTGAGAATGAAGAAATCATTAGAATTAAAAGAATTGAATCACTTGAAAAACCGAGTAAATTTTCTATCATTTATATAATTTGCATTGAACGTGTAGATTGCTGTGATTGCTCCAAGGATAAATGGAAATAAAAAAAATCAGTGGACTCGTGTAGATATATATAATGAAAATGCTAGGTTTTATTGACAAATAAAATAACAGATACACTGTACTAGGATAAATATAAAAGGTAAAACATAAAACACAGAAATAGAGCTTCGGTAACGTCTCAAATAGGTAGCACGACAATAGAGTAGGGTTTGTCAACAAGACCTAGTTGGGGACAGAAGGAGGCAAGTTAGTGATCGATAGACAGACACACAACTTCAGAGAACTTACAATAGACAGCAAGTCTCACAACAGTCCAACTGTACAATGAGAGCAATGCGAGATGTGAGACTTTATACTGTCCCAGATTGCCTGTGGTAGACATGAGCGAAGGCAATAGCGCCACAGTGGTGACTGGTCACAGTTGACTCAGTTCGCGGTCATCTCATCGGTCGAATTATTAACGTTCATAGCGAGAACTTTCAACACTCCTCCGCGACCGATTGATGATCGAGCAAGTGACTTCGTAAGAACGTCGGCGAGCATCTCTCCTTTGTTGAGGTACTTCAGTTCGGCTTCGGTGACTAGGAACATTCGAGATATACCAGACCAACTGATCTCCAGATGCTTAGTTGCGTTTGTCGGTCCGTGCTTCATCATCCGAACTGATGCTTTATTATCACAATAAGCATGATACGAGGTTTTCAACTTCAAATCAGACATAAGTTGATGTATCCAAGTTAACTCTTTGAGTCCATCGCATAGCGCATACGATTCTGCTTCAGCAGTCGAAGTGGGGCTTTGTGATTGGCGACGCGAAAACCATAAAATAGTTGAACCATACCAATGAAGTAGTGCGCCAGTAACTGAGGGTAATCCAAAAGAGGCGTCCGTGTAGAGTTCCACCTTGTTACTCGAATTTTCACCAAACACAAGTCGGTAATGTTTAGTTGTACTTAGGTAACGAACCACATTCTTGCAGGCATTGAACATAGCTTGAGTCGGCTGATGCATATGACGGGACAAGAATTGAACTGTAGCTGTTATATCAGGTCGGCTTTTGTAGGACAAATATTGAAGACATCCCACAATACCACGAACAGGTAGTTCATAATCAATAGGCTGATGTGAGTCGTGTAACTTGAATTCATTCAGTGGAACACTCACAGGTTTGCAATCCACGAGATTGTACTTCTCAATGACTCCATCAATATAATTGGATTGATGTACTTCGAAACGTTTGTTGACTTTTTCAATCTGCCATCCCAAGAATTTAGTCACGTGTCCAAGGTTCTTAATATCGAGAGATTCCTTTAGCTTGGTAAACAATTCTTTGGCAATTGCTTCACTAGGGCAGATGACCAATATGTCGTCAACATAAATCAAAACATAGATTTTCTTTTTCGCATTGAAGAAAAGACCAAAATCGGCATCACTTTGTACTAGATCACAATCTTTCAGTACTTCTTTTAGGTGCATATACCAGTTTCTGGAACTTTGACGTAGGCCGTAGAGGGAACGTTTCAGTCTCCATACATAACCGGCTTCTTCCAATTCAGGTGGGGGACGAATGTAGATTTCATGATCGACATCACTGTGTAAGAATGCAGTTGACACATCGAAATGACCCACGTAGTAGTTTTGGGTGGCAGCCAATGTCAATAGTATGCGAAAGGTTGCATTCCGACCAACAGGAGCGTATGTTTCTGAGAAATCTAGATCAGCTATCTGATCATAGCCTTTGACCACCAAACGAGCTTTATGACGTACTACACGATTCTCAACATCGCGTTTCAAGTCGAATACCCAGCGCGTTCCGAGTATATTCTTAGTGACGTCTTTTTCATTGATACGTTCATAAACATCGTGTTGCTTTAAAGATTCTAATTCGGCTTGAATCGCGTTAGACCACGAATCCGAATCAGGACCATTTAGGGCTTCAGTTGAAGTGAGTGGTACACCAGCTTTACGAATTGCTTGAATCTGGTGCAAGTTCTCATCAATTAATCGTCTCGGAGGAATACCTCTAGTAGATCTTGGAGGTAATATCTTTCGAATAGGTGCTGCGGGCTGTAGAGTCTCTTCCACAATGTCATCGGCGGCAATAGAATGCTCATCGTTGAGTACTTGATCTTCAACTTGTTCAGTGATGATCTCGTCATTTGTCGTAGACTCCTCCGCAACTGTAGAGCTATTTGAAGATGATTGCTCGACTGGTAGACCAGTACTTTGAAAAGGCATCTCCAATAAGTCGTCGTCTTCGTCAGGTAAATATTCAAAATCAAATTCGTGAATATGTTTGCCATCTTGATATGGGAATTGATCAATCAAAAAGTGCATGTTTCTGTGGACATCAATAGACTTTTCTTTGAAATCGTAGGCGATAAACCGCTGTTGATCTTCTGTCACACCCAAAAACATCCCTTCATTGCGTCGAGGATCAAAAGAATCGAGTTTCTGTTTGTGGTGGTTGCCCACAAAAGCTTTGCATCCGAACACTTGTGCCTTATCAACACTAGGTAGCTTGCCTGTAAACACTTGATAGGGTATCTTGTCGGTAACAGTATTGACGATTCGATTACCGGTAAAATTGGCATACCTAATTGCATAAGACCAGAAAGGCTTCGGGACATTCGCAGCGTTTGCCATAGATCGAGCAGAATCCTTAAGGGTGCGGTTCTTCCGCTCGGCCATACCATTCGTCTGGGGACAATGAGCAGAAGAGAGAGTGTGTTCGATTCCATTCGAGGCGCAGTAGTCAAGTAGTAGACGTTTGACGTACTCACCACCTCCATCAGACTTTAATCGCTTTAACTTCTTTCCAGTCTGTCGTTCAGCCCAGGTGATATATTTCTTAATGGCATCTGCAGCGTCAGATTTATACTTGAGTAAATATATAGAACAAAATCTAGAAAATTCGTCAATGAGAGTAATATAATACTGATAACCATCGATAGATTCTCTCAAACGACCACCTAGATCTGTGTGCACACATTCTAGAATATCTTGAGCAGGAATCGGGTTATCCTTGAAGTCAGGATCAGCATACTTGTTGATGATGCAGTTAGTACACTTCGAGTCATCGCGAATCGGTTGAATACACTTGAGTATAGTCGCCGTCTTATTGATACGATCCGCACTATAATGTCCAAGTTTATCGTGCCAATGATTCCGAATGGCTTGAATTTTCAATTCACCATCAAATACTTTGACTTCCGATTTTGATTGAACATTCGGTAGATGAATGACATCAAATTCCGTAACATACGTGTTATTTACTTCGAGATCAGCCAAACAAATTAGAGTATCTTCATATTCGACTCGGCATATTCCAGAGTTAATGACCACATACTCATTTTCGGCTTTACCAAAAATACTCATAGAGAAATAATTCTCGTCGAGTTCAGGGACAAGGTAGGCTTGGAAACTAAATTGAGAACCATCTTCCACCATAATAGTCACAGTTCCACATTGAGTTGTATAGAAGGTCGCGTCACTTCGTTTACAAACACCAGAAACTGCAAAAGTGGATACTTCATGAATGTCGGTCAATAGATTAACGTCCTTCACAAAGTGATCGGTTGCACCGTTGTCGAACACAAAACGTGCCTTAATTACTTGACTTTGGATAGAGGTAACACTCGCAATTGAAGCTTTAGTAATAACCGTAGCACTCGAGTCGATAAGTTCTTTCTTGATAGAACGTCCTCTTCCTTCATTCCGTTTGAACTTCACGTTAGACCGTGTGTCCGTTTTCTTAGTAGTACTCGCTTCCTTCGATTCGCCATCCTTCAACTCAGGACATCTTGCCTTGATATGACCTTCCTTATCACAGTGATAGCATCGTCCTTTAAATTCACGTTTAGCCTTGACGTGGTGAATTTCGTTGACACGAATATGTGAAGCAGAGTTACCAGCATGAAGAATCATTTTCTTCAAAGTATTCAGGTTAGGCTTGTTTCCAGCGGCATCTAAAGACTCGACCATTATCATAATATTACCAAATTTCTCCGTCATAGTAGCAACGGCAAAGATAGTAAACTTTTCTTCTTCAGTAACGGTCGCCTTTAGACTAAGCAGGTTAATTTCTTGCTCAAGCTTCTTGATCGTTTCTTCGGTACGTGCAGGATCTATAAACTTGATCTGCGCAATCCGATGACGACTTCTTTGAGCAGCGTACAAATCCGGCTTTTCGAATTTATCTTTCAATTTCTCGAACATCAAGTGGGCAGACTCCATACCGAGAAGCATTGTTCGCAGGCCTTCGTCTTCAATATTCATATTGATGTAAAGTCTGGCCATGCCGTTCATCTTCTTATCGGTTGCTAACTTGTCCACGGTGATTGCATCACTGACGGCTAGAGCGTCCAACAAGTCCAAAATTTGAGTCTTCCAGATAGTCCAATTTTTCATATTCAACTTTACCAAGTTGACACCAGGTAGGTTGACAGCCATCGTTGTGGTTGTCGAGTTGTGCGAACCACCGGCTGCTGCGGACGTCGGAGTCGATGAATTAGAATTACCGGCTGAGGCGTTCGTTTTAGAATTGCCAGTGTCGACAGGGCTTTCAGCTTTGACGTTTTCACTCGTGTCACTCTTGACTTCAGACGATATAGGCGTAATCTCAGAAAGAACGTCCTTGAACTCGTCTTCAACAATTTCTTCTTTTCCTCCGTCAGTCTTTGTTTCGAGGTTTTCGCCAGTCTCCGTCGTACCGAGTTTCGCTTCTTCAGGCTTGATCTTGTCACTCATCAAAAACGGGGTAGATTCGTGCCGATGAATAACACCAAAGAAAAAGTTCGCTTCGGGGACAAAAGTCCAATTGAGAAAGGGAAAGTTGACGAGCGCTTCAGTAGAGATCAGATCAACACGACGGCACCGAATAGAAATGGGAAGTGGTGCTGACTACCTCACACGCTTGCCTCCACACAAATAAAGGGGAAAAGAGAAAACACGTGCAGTGGTGCACACACAGACAGACTAAGTAGAAATAGCCTGACTAGTAGTGAGAGTGAAAATAGTCAACCGTAGCTAATTTCCAATTAGAAGACAAGGATAAGTCTCATAATCTAATGAAAATGCTAGGTTTTATTGACAAATAAAATAACAGATACACTGTACTAGGATAAATATAAAAGGTAAAACATAAAAGACAGAAATAGAGCTTCGGTAACGTCTCAAATAGGTAGCACGACAATAGAGTAGGGTTTGTCAACAAGACCTAGTTGGGGACAGAAGGAGGCAAGTTAGTGATCAGTAGACAGACACACAACTTCAGGAGAACTTACAATAGGCAGCAAGTCTCACAACAGTCCAACTGTACAATGAGAGCAATGCGAGATGTGAGACTTTATACTGTCCGAGATTGCCTGTGGTAGACATGAGCGAAGGCAATAGCGCCACAGTGGTGACTGGTCACAGTTGACTCAGTTCGCGGTCATCTCATCGGTCGAATTAGTAACGTTCATAGCGAGAACTTTCAACAGATATAGCGAAATGATTCGAATGGTATTTAAAAAAAGTATTTTTGAAATAAAAAATAAAAAAAATGCGAATATTCTGATCAAACTCCAGAATCATATCTCGGAATTCCTGAAATATCAAATTACACATAGGTTCTGGCCTGGTTCTAATATTTCTCATTTGGTCAAATTTTCCTTAAATTGCCTAAAGGAAAAAAATTAAAGATTGGAAAAGGTGTTTTTTGTCTTGGAATTAACCTTAAAAACTGCTCAAACTACATTTCCTTGTGTCATATTTAAAAATGATTTCCCTTAAAATCAAATCATCGTTTGAAAATGATGCACTTGGAAAGCAATGCATTTGTATATGTCTCAGTTGTATTGTCATGTTTGTTTCACTCTGTGCTTGACTTGTTGTGACTTGCCATCTCTCATCTCCCAATTTGTATATGTCTCAGTTGTATTGTCATGTTTGTTTCAGTCTGTGCTTGACTTGTTGTGACTTGCCATCTCTCATCTCCCAATTTGTATATGTCTCAGTTGTATTGTCATGTTTGTTTCACTCTGTGCTTGACTTGTTGTGACTTGCCATCTCTCATCTCCCAATTTGTATATGTCTCAGTTGTATTGTCATGTTTGTTTCACTCTGTGCTTGACTTGTTGTGACTTGCCATCTCTCATCTCCCAATTTGTATATGTCTCAGTTGTATTGTCATGTTTGTTTCACTCTGTGCTTGACTTGTTGTGACTTGCCATCTCTCATCTCCCAATTTGTATATGTCTCAGTTGTATTGTCATGTTTGTTTCACTCTGTGCTTGACTTGTTGTGACTTGCCATCTCTCATCTCCCAATTTGTATATGTCTCAGTTGTATTGTCATGTTTGTTTCAGTCTGTGCTTGACTTGTTGTGACTTGCCATCTCTCATCTCCCAATTTGTATATGTCTCAGTTGTATTGTCATGTTTGTTTCACTCTGTGCTTGACTTGTTGTGACTTGCCATCTCTCATCTCCCAATTTGTATATGTCTCAGTTGTATTGTCATGTTTGTTTCACTCTGTGCTTGACTTGTTGTGACTTGCCATCTCTCATCTCCCAATTTGCTGCACCCAACTTGTGTCCTGCTATTTGCTGTTGCATCATGTCTCAATACATTTCTGCTTACCCGAATGAGTATGTGCACTCTTCCCTCTCTAACGAGCAAATTGAGCACATAGAAAATGTGCGTCAACAACAAAGAATTAACATGCTGAGATTGAGTAAAGTTGCTGCTAAGAGAAATTACAAATTCGCACTCCTCTCACACAAACTCCTACTGGAACTTGATGTATGCGGTCAAGGGTGAAAAGGCAGACAAAGTCCAATGGCACCATGAAGCCTTCACTCAAGTCAAAACGTTTGTCCCTGACTGGCTCGAGCGCTAGAAGAAGTGGCAATCCACATTCGAACCAAATGGCAGCATACGAACGGTTCAGTTTGCATGAAGATGACAAAAATGAACTTGCCGTAGTCAAACCAGAACATTTGGACCAATTGACATCATATCTATCAAATAAGCGTAAGCTTGTCTCTGATGGAAAATCTCAGAAAAAGAAGAAACGAAATTTGTTTCAAATAATTGCAATGCAAATTCTCGCATGTTTGAATGTGTTTAATTATCAATAAATTTTTGGTTCTTTTAGATTTTTTAAAATTAAAATAAAATTTAGTTTCCTGACAGTTTCGACAAATTCATTTTAAGTTTTAATAAACTCTTTAAGTACAATTCCATTTGAAACGAACCATCCTGTCGTTGTTCTCTTCCACTTTTCTCTATTAATAGTTTTGCAATATTAAACAAATTCGAGTTAATAGAAGTGTGGTTTATTAGATTTTAAATGAGATATAAGAAATGAAATGTTACATTAAATGATTAATCAATACAAACACAAACAAAACTGGATTCATGTGACTTGTGGGCACAGATACAGAACTACAACTAAATGGATGGAATAACAAAATATGGAATGCTAAGGCTAATTGTGCTTGGCCTTTTGGTGTTGAACCAATGCAGCCTTATGCTTGTAAACTTTGGTGCAGCCACGAACATCACAAACAAATTGGGCTCAACTTCGTCCAACTCAACCACCATCGAAGGTAATCAATCATTTGTTTGTTGTATCTGAGTGTTTTATTCATTTCATTTCCCATCAGACCACAGCCAACCATCACAACTTGTCACTATTCCTCTCCTTACCGGTGAACCGAGGATGGACAACGTTGGACTTGATGTGGGTGCGGATGAATTTGATCGTGAACAAATTGACGATGACAACTCAACACTGAATCCAGTGCACATTGATCAAGATGACGAAGAAGATGATGAAGATGAGACGATTGAACAACGAGAAGACTCGAGTGATGATGATTATGAGCGTCAAGTTCAAGTGCCCGCAGAGAATTTTGTGAAGCGAATTGAACCAGCTGACGAGCTGGGGAACAGATTCGAGTGTGACTACCAGGGATGTGGAAGACGAATGAAACACAGAGGTAATATGATTCGTCACATTCGATCACACACCGGAGAGAAGCCTTTCAAGTGTTCTGTGAATGGTTGCGACCGGGCATTTATCAAAAAGAACACATTGAATGAACACCTCAACACCCACTCTGGAACTCGTCCCTTTGTTTGCAGTTGGCCTAGATGTGAAGCTCGATTTGGAAGCAAAGGCAATCTCACTGCACACCTTCGTACCCACACCGGAGCTCGTCCATTTGTGTGCACTTGGCCCGAGTGTGGTCAAGCTTTCACCCAGTCAAGTCATTTGAAGACTCACTCTCTTGTTCATTCAAATGAGCGACAATTTGTTTGTGATGTTCGTGGCTGCACCAAAGTTTACAAGCATAAGGCTGCATTGCGTCAACACCAAAAGGACAAGCACAATTAGCCTTAACATCCCATACTTTGTTATTCCATCTCCATCTAGTTGTAGTTCTGTATCTGTGCCCACAAGTCACATAAATCCACATTTGTATTGATTAATCATTTAATGTAGCATTTCATTTCTTATATCTCATTTAAAAATCCAATAAACCACACTTCTATTATCTCGAATTTGTTTAAAATAGCCCCCGAGTGTGGTCAAGCTTTCTACTCCTCAAGTCATTTGAAGAAGCACTCTACAATCCATTCAAATGAACGCCAATTTGTGTGTGATGTGACTGGCTGCGGGAAAGCGTTCAAATGAAGTTCGGGATTGTGGAAGCATCAAAAGGCCAAGCATAATTAGCCTTTTAGCCCAATTTCGTTACCCTCCATCTCGTTGTAGTTTTGTATCTGTCCACAAGTCACACAAATCCCCATTTGTTTGTATTTGAGTTGTTGATTCAATCAATGTAACTAATGTATCTAACATCTCATTCAAAAGCGAATAAAACTCTTCTTACAACTATCTCGAATTTGTATTATAATGAAATCTGTTTACGAGAATTATAAATTTTGGTTGGATATGTTTGTCTTTCAAGTCTCTATAGAGTGCTCCAACTCGAATCCTACAGCAATGAACAAACCATCTCAACAATCGTCACAATCATCCCTTGATTGACTTTACATCAACTTTTACTGATTTCATTATCCCAATTATTCGAGTCATATCTTGCTATGCACTGTACATTTAAACATTATTGGTGTATGGCATTGTGTTGAACTTTAAATATGGCATCAATTGAATGTTGACATTTTGAGGATTATTCAAAAAGTACAGTATTGTAATCGAGCCCAAAGATTTATTATCAATGATTCCAAGAAAGATGATCCGTTCTTAGATATGTCTTACAAAATTGATATTTTACAAAATATGAAAATATTACAATTTACTCGGTCGGTAACTCAATCAAAACGACACTTCAAAAGGTTGTTTACAAATGACCAAAAAGCCATTGAATATGGCACCTTGAAACAACAAGTGCACAATCGAGAGAATTCACTCGAAAGTTTCGAGTCGAAACGACATCAGGTCAATGTACTCTCTCAATGCTCTTTTTATCGTTTTGCGAAATGAAAAGAAAATTGTGTTAATTGACAGAATATGGTTTTATTAGACTTTACATGAGATATAAGAGATTAACAACTCTAATGTATAAATAAAAGTGGATTTGTGTGACTTGAGGACAGATACAAAAGTGCGACTGAATGGAGGGAGAAGTGGTGATGACTAGGCGCAAAGGCTAATTGTGCTTGTCCTTTTGGTGTCGACGCAATTCACCCATACGTTTGTAAACTTTTGTACAGCCACGAACATCACAAGCAAATTGGCGCTCATTGGAATGAACACTAGAGTGAGTCTTCAAATGACTTGAGGTGGTGAAAGCTTGACCACACTCGGGCCAAGTGCACACAAATGGACGAGCTCCGGTGTGGGTGCGGAGATGAGCGACCAAACTACTATGATGAGTAAATGTGGCATCACATTGGTCACATTGATAAGGACGCTCACCAGTGTGGGTACGAAGGTGTGCAGTGAGATTGCTTTTGTTTCCAAATCGAGCTTCACATCTAGGCCAACTACAAACAAAGGGACGGTCTCCAGAGTGGACGTTGAGGTGTGCTTTGAGGTCGCCTTTCCGGACAAATGCACTGTCGCAACCATTCACAGTACACTTGAAAGGCTTCTCGCCGGTGTGTGATCGAATGTGACGAATCAAATTACTTCTGTCTTTCATTCGTCTTCCACATTGCTGGTAGTCACACTCGAATCGGTTTCCCAGATCGTCAGCAGGTTCAATTCGTTTCACAAAGTTCTCCGTTGTCAGAACTTGTTGGACTTGTTGCCCACCAGCAGCACTCGTGTCTTGTGACTCTTGTCGCTGTTCAAATGATTGGTCACCATCCTCATTGACATGTTGAGTAGATGATGATGATGATTGAGTGGGTGTGACGATTGGGGTAGGGAGAGGGAAAGTGATAGGTTGAGATGGTTGGGTGAGGTCTGATGGGAAATGAAATGAATAAAACACAACAAACAAATGATTGATTACCTTCGATGGTCAATGAGTTGGTGGATGAAGTTGCCACTTGATAATCGAGACCCTCGACATTGTTGGTAATGACATTGGAGGATGGTGATCCAACTTGAACATTCCCAACCACTCGATTCATTCGTCGTATCTTGTTTGGTATCTCAACCTCACCGTCTTCCTCTTCTTTCTTGACTCTAGTGAAACATTGACCAGTCTCAACATTGTTTCCACCAAATTCTGTCTTGACTTCACTTTCATCAAATTCCTCTTTAATTTCCATTTTCACTCTGCATATTTCACATTCCTCACAGTCACACTCCATCACGTACTCTCCACAATCTTCATCTTCTTCTTTCTTGACACATTCACAGAGTTGAACTGATTGTCCGCTTGAAACATCTGAAGAAGGGACACCGAGAAATGCACTGTAAGTTATAGTGAACATGACACAACATTCGCTTACCTTCGACTTTTATCTTTCTGTCAATCTGCTCACCTTCATCAAAGTCCAACTCACACTTCACCACACAGTCCTGGTCATCGTAATGTTCTTCTTTCACCTCCACCTTGATTGATTGCATAATGTTGTGCTCATTTGGTGCTGATTCAAATTCAGTCTTTACAATCACAGGAAGATGGTCTGGGGAAAAGAAATCAAAGTAAAGTTCACATGTTGAGTATATTACTGTAAATACCTTCGAAATATTCCTGTTTGATGCAAATGCCACTGCTGGTGGATTGAACTGGTGCACTTGGTGATGGACCTGGAGCCTTCTTCTCATTGAGACGAGCTGGAACAGATTGATGGGACATGGCAACAGTTGGGTGAGTGAGCACAGACAAACGAGAGAAATGGGGAAAACAGAAAGTCAACTTGAGCTGCAGTAGAAAGAACACACACGGATGGCAAAATAGAAATAACAATAAACCATCAGTGGCGTTTTGGGCATTACCGCCCAAAGTATTAATTTTCATCTTAGCTTTAGTACGTGAAGTAACTTTGTTTATGAATAGTCAAATCACGTGTCGCAGCGCCCATCTTTTTGATTTTCTGAATACGTTGTTTATTGCTTTGTTGTCCTTTGTGTTTGAGCACGCTGTCTTTCTCTCTCTCTTACACTAAGATTTTTGTTGATTGACAATTTCGATTTGTCCAGTTACTCTACTCCACCACCAAATGGATCGTTATCCTGGTTACGAGTCGATGCTCGCTCGTGTGGAGCAGAAGAAGGTGCAGGTGAAGGGTCAACTGCCCACCTTTTACTCTCATCTTGTGGATAACATGATTGCCTTTGTGTTGGACCAGGTGAACCAATTGCCATTGTTGTAATATTGCCACCGTTGATGCTACAACTGATACGAATGAAGAGTATCTTTTGACCGATGGACCAGTGGCACGTGCACTTGACACTCGAAGCGACATGAACGAACAAACCAATCTGGTGAATCCACAAGTTGACCATCAATTCCAAGGTATATTCTGTCCACAGTGACACAGTAGTAATCTATTTTTTATATAATCCAGGAACATCAGGATCTATTTCAAACGAACCGACTGTGTCACCACCATCACTAACTCATTCCACCATTCACACAATCATCAAAGTCAAAGTTGAAGGTAAACAAACCTAGTTGTTGTATTCACCATAACTTAGTGCATTTCTGTGCATTTTCCTTAGATGTTTCAGACGGACGATCAGTACAACTCTGTAAACGTGTCAAGAAAGAAGATGATGATGGAGAATACGTGTTGGACTGTGACTGTGGAGAATGTGAAATATGTAGAGTGAAACGAGAAATGAAGGAGGAACTAGACGAAAGTGGTGAGACGGAACAGATGGAGGATTGTGTGAAACAAGAGATCAAGGAGGAGTTGGAGGATGGAGAAATGATGCACATTAAGGAAGAAGAGGAGGAGGACGGTGAGGTGGAGGGCGAGAGACCCAACAAGATTCAACGAATGGATCGAGTGCTTGGCAATGTTCCAGTTGGATCACTGTCACCATCAACCAATGGCATTCCCATCAATGTCCAATATATCGATGATCAAGTGGCAACTTCATCCATCCATCCAATCACCATTGAAGGTAATCAGTTTTGTTTTATTTTACTTTGTGTTTTATTCATTTCATTTCCCATCAGACCACAACCAAACATATCAACCTGTCACTGTCCCTAGCCCAATCGTCACACCATCATCATCATCTCAACAAGTCAATGAGATGATACTTCGAGATGAACTACTCAATGCTGAACCGATCATGTACAACGTGGCACTTGAGGTTGATGTGCGTACCGAGGAATTTGATCGAGAACAAGTGCACCATGACAACAACTCTACATTGAATCTAGTGCACATTGACCAAGATGACGATGGAACAGAAGTGGACGACAATCAGAATGATGATATGCAAGATGAGGAGGAGGAAGGTGACCAAACGACTGAACAACGACAAGACACAAGTGCTGATGATGCGCAACAAGTTCCTGCACAAAATTTTGTGAAACGAATTGAGCCAGCTGACGAGTTTGGAAACAAATTCGAGTGCGACTATCAGGCGTGTGGAAAACGAATGAAAACAAAACTGAATTTGATTAATCACATTCGAACCCACACTGGAGAGAAGCCTTTCAAGTGTACTGTGAATGGTTGCAACCAGGCATTTGTCCAAAAGGCCCAATTGAGATCACACCTCAACACCCACTCTGGAACCCGTCTCTTTGTTTGCACCTGGCCTAGATGTGAAGCTCGATTTGGAAGCAAAGCCAATCTCTCTGCACACCTTCGTACCCACACTGGTGAGCGTCCATTCGAATGTGACCAGTGTAATGCCACATTTACTCAACATAGTAATTTGGTCACTCATCTGCGCACCCACACCGGAGCTCGTCCGTTCGTATGCACTTGGCCCGAGTGCGGTCAAACTTTCGCCAAGTCAAGTCATTTGAAGACCCACTCTCTAGTTCATTCAAATGAGCGTACATTTGTTTGTGATGTGCGTGGCTGCACCAAAGTTTACAAGCATAAAGCTGCATTGCGTCAACACCAAAAGGCCAAGCACAATTAGCCTTAGCATTCCATATTTCGTTATTCCATCTCCATTTAGTTGTAGTTCTGTATATGTCCCCACAAGTCACATGAATCAACATTTTTGTTTGTGTTTGTATTGATTAATCATTTAATGTAACATTTCATTTCTTATATCTTAAAATCTAATAAACCACGCTTCTATTAGTTCGAAATTGTTTAATATTGCACAACGATTAATAGTGAAACAATTTAAAGAATACCATTCGAATCATTTCGCTATTTCTACACGAGTCAACTGATTTATTTCCATTTTTCTTTCGATCAATCTATATGTTCAATGCAAATCATAGAAAATTTTCTCTGATTTCAAGTGATTTAATTTTTTTAATTCTAATAATTTCTTCATTCTCAATTGCATTTTGGCCAATTCCCTCAAAATTTAAAACCAAAAAATGTAAAGAAAAATTTGAATTACATTTGGATTTCGCTGTTTCACTATTCAGCGTTCAACTTGATGTTGGTTTGTATTATATTGGTGGCGTCAAACAGTGCGAAATCGTTTGTTAGCAATGTTTTCTCACCAAACTTTTGGCAAGTGTTGAGCAATTTTTCGTATGGAATATATTTGTCGAATTTGATATTAATTTGAAATAATGTACATCGAAATGATCACATACAGACACTCGCAACAAGTTACATTGTAAGTTCGATGAGTTGATACATAAATTGATTTTTTGTTTTTTTTTGTTTTTTTTAGTTTCAAATGCTTGGGATAATTTATGCAAAGTCACTCTTGGTGGCTGTATTGTTATTTGTGTTTGTTCAATTGCCTTTTTTAAAACTTTTCAAATTTGTAATGAAACCAATCAAGATGTCTAATGCAAAACAAGAAGGCAATTCTGAACTAAAGGGCAACAATTACAGCAATGGTGATACCAAATGTTGACAATTTTCTGTCAAACTTGAGATATTTCTAGGTCTCCTGCTCTGCATAGATCTGCATTTTGTATTTCATATTTTATTTATTATTTGTATTGATTTTTTTGTTTTTAAAACGTTCTGGTATCTTTATTCATTTTTTATAACATTTTTATAAAACTAGTTGAATAAAAGATTTTATTTTGATGTCTCTTCATTGATTGATACGATGAAGATACTCGAGAGTAAAATTAAATAACAAAAAATATTTATTGACCATGAATCGATGCACATTGAAATTGAGAAAATGTCTAAAATGAGAAAATAGACCAAAATATTGAAATAATCGAATTTATTTTGTATTCACAAGTCAACTTGAGCTGCAGTGCAAACGAATCCAAACAGAATTGCAAAATTTGATTTTGCAGAATTGCCAGAATAGTTTTTTATTAGATTTTACATGAAATATAAGAAATTAGCATTGACAACTATAATGTACGTAAATAAATAAAAGAGGATTCGTGTAACTTGAGGACAGATACAAAAATCGTGCGACTGAATGGAGGGAATGGACTGATGAGGAAATTGGGACGCTAAGATTAATTGTGCTTGTCCTTTTGGTGTCGAAGCAATGAATCCTTACGCTTGTAAACTTTGGTGCAGCCACGAACATCACAAACAAATTGGCGCTCATTTGAATGAACAAAAGAGTGAGTCTTCAAATGACCTAACTGAGCGAAAGCTTGACCGCACTCAGGCCAAGTGCACACAAATGGACGAGCTCCGGTGTGGGTGCGCAGATGAGTGACCAAATTACCATGAAAAGTAAAGGTGGCATCACACTGGTCACATTGAAAAGGACGCTCACCAGTGTGGGTACGAAGGTGTGCAGTGAGATTGAATTTGCTTCCAAATCGAGCTTCACATCTAGGCCAACTGCAAACAAAGGGACGGTCTCCTGAGTGGACGTTGAGGTGAGCTTTCAGATCGCTTTTCTGAACAAATGCACGGTCGCAACCTTCAACTGAACACTTGAAAGACTTTTCCCCGGTGTGTGATCGAATGTGACGAATCAGAGTACCTCTGTGTTTCATTCGTCTTCCACATTGCTGGTAGTCACACTCGAATCGGTTTCCCAGCTCGTCAGCAGGTTCAATTCGTTTCACAAAGTTTTCTGCCAGAACTCGTTGAACTTGTTGCCCACCAGTGTCTTGTCGTTGTTCAAATGATTGGTCACCATCCTCATTGACATGTTGAGTAGATGATGATGATGATGGTGGTGGTGTGACGATTGGGGTAAGGAGAGGGGTAGTGACAGGTTGAGATGGTTGGGTGTGGTCTGATGGGAAATGAAATGAATAAATCAATCAGATAAAACAACAAATGAGTGACTACCTTCGATGGTCACTGGATTGGTGAATGAAGTTGATGCAACTTGATCATCGACATGTTCGACATTGATGGACATGACATTGGTTGATGGTGATAGTGATCCAACTGGAACATTGCCAAGCACTCGATCCATTCGTTGAATCTTGTTGGGTCTCTCGCCCTTAACCAAACCATCCTCTTCTTCTTTCTTGACTCGAGTGCCACCTTCAATAGCCAGACCACTGTTTCCGCCCAATTCTGTCTCAAATCCACTTTGTTCTGGTTCCTCCTTCATTTCCATTTTCACTCTGCATATTTCACAATCCTCACAGTCACACTCCATCACGTACTCTCCACCATCTTCATCTTCTTCCTTCTTGACACATTTAAAGTGTTGAACGAGTTGTCCGCTTGAAACATCTAACGAAGAGAACCAGAAATTCACAGTAAGTTATAGAGAACATGACACAACATTTACATTTACCTTCGACTTTGACTTTTATCTTTCTGTCAATCTGCTCATCTCCATCAAAGTCCAACTCACACTTCACCGCACAGTCCTGGTAATCGTAATGTTCTTCTTTTAACTCCACCTTGATTGAATCCATAATGTTGTGCTGATTTGTTGGTGATTCTGATGATTCAGTTTTTATAGTTCGAGTCATGAGGAGTTGGTCTAGGAATAAGTAAACAAAGTTAAAGTTCCCATGTTGAGTATATTACTGCATTTACCTTCGAAATATTCCTGTTTGATGCAAATGATACCGCTGGATTGAACTGGTGCACTTGGTGATGGACCTGAGGCCTCATTCTCATTGAAACGAGTCTGAGCAGCCTGTTGGGACATCGCAACAGTTGCGGGAGTGAGCACAGACAAACCAGAGAAATGTGGAAAACAGAAACTCAACTTGAGCTGCAGTAGAACACACACGGATGACAAAGTAGAAATAACAATAAAACATCAGTGGCGTTTTGGGCGATACACTCGAAGACTTCATTACACCCTTTCGTACGTAAAGTAACTTTGTTTATGAATAACCTATTAAAGTGCCACAGCGCCCATATAAATTATTTTCTGAATACGTTGTTTATTGCTTTGTTGTCCTAGGTGTGTTTTGCACGCTTTCTTCCTCGAGCTTTCGCCACTCTACTTGTTGATTGACAATTTCGATTTGTTCAGTTACTCTACTCCACCACCAAATGGATCGTTATCCTGGTTACGAGTCGAGGCTCGTTCGTGTGGAGCACATGAAGGTGCAGGTGAAGGGTCAACTGCCCACCTTTTACTCTCATCTTGTGGATAACATGGTTGCCTTTGTGTTGGACCAAGTTAACGAGTGTTGTAATGTTCCCACCGTTGATGCTACTACAGACACAGCTCAAGATCACCTTTTGCCCGGCTCAAATGTCCCAGTTGCACGTGCATTTGCAGATGACACTCGACTCAACGTGAACGAACATGCCAATTCGGTGAATCCACAGGTGGACCATCAACGCGAAGGTATTTTCTGTCTACAATACCACACAATATAGTAATCTATTTTTCTATCTGATCTAGCAGCATCAGGATCTATTTCAAACGAACAGTCTGTGTCACCACCATCACCACCATCAGTAACTCAATCCACCATTCCCGCAAACATCGAGGTCAAAGTTGAAGGTAAACAAATGTTGTTGTTGTTTTATGTTCACACAATAACTTACAGTCCATTTCTGTTCCTTAGATGAATCAAACGAACATTCAGTTCAACTCTGCGAATGGATTAAGAAAGAAGAAGATGAAGATGATTATGAAGAACAACTGTTTCACTGTTGTGACTGTGGAGGTGAAGAATGCAAAGTGAAACAAGAAATTAAGGAGGAATTTGACGAAAGTGGTGAGACGGAACAGATGGAGGATTGTGTGAAACAAGAGATCAAGGAGGAGTTGGAGGAAAGTGGATTCGAGACAGAATTGGGTGGGAACAGCTCTCAGGTAGTTCAAGGTTTCACTAGAGTCAAGAAAGAAGAGGACGGTGAGGTGGAGGGCGAGAGACCCAACAAGATTCAACGAATGGATCGAGTGCTTGGCAATGTTCCAGTTGGATCACTGTCACCATCAACCAATGGCATTCCCATCAATGTCGAATATATCGATAACCAAGTGGCTACTTCATCCATCCACTCAATCGAAGGTAATCAGTTTTGTTTTGTTTTGTTTTATTTATTTTACTTTGAGTTTTATTCATTGCATTTTCCATCAGACCACAACCAACTATTTCAACCTGTCAATGAGACACTTCGAGATGAACTTCTCACTGCTGTAGCGAGGATGGACAATATGACAACTGTGGTTGATGTGCGTGCGGATGAATTTGATCGAGAACAATTTGAACGTGAAAATGCTACATTGAATCCAGTGCACACTGAGCAAGATGATGAAGATGATGAACAACGAGAAGACTTGAGTGCTGATGAGCTGCAAGTTGCAAGTGGCCGCAGACAACTTTGTGAAGCGAATTGAGCCTGACGAATTGGGAAACAAATTCCAGTGCGACTATCGTGGATGTGGAAAACGAGCGAAACTCAAAACTAATTTGATTAGCCACATTCGGTCACACACCGGAGAGAAACCTTTCAAATGTTCAGTGACTGACTGCCACAGTGCATTTGTCCAAAAGGGCCAATTGGATCAACACCTCTACACCCACTCTGGAAGTCGTCCTTTCATTTGCAGTTGGCCTAGATGCGAAGCTCGATTTGGAAGCAAAGCCAATCTCACTACACACACTCGAACCCACACTGGGGAACGGCCATTCAAATGTGAAACATGCAACGCCACATTTACTCAGAATGGTGCTTTGACCACTCATCGACGCATCCACACCGGAAACCGTCCATTTCAATGTGACCAATGTGATGACACATTTACTCGTCATGATAATTTGGTCACACATCTGCGCACCCACACCGGAGCTCGTCCATTTGTGTGCACTTGGCCCGACTGTGGTCAAGCTTTCACCACCTCAAGTAATTTGAAGACTCACTCTTTCGTACATTCAAATGAACGTACATTTGTTTGTGATGCTCGTGGCTGCACCAAAGTTTACAAGCGTATGAGTGCATTGCGTCGACACCAAATGGACAAACACAATTAGCTTTAACATCCCATATTTGGTTATCCCTCCATCTTCGTAGTAGTCCTGCATCTGTCCCCACAAGTCACATGAATACATGTTTTTGTTTGTATTTGTATTGTAATCATTCAATGTAACATTTCATTTTTTATATCTCATTTAACATCTAATAAAACACTTTTCTATTAACTGACTCGAACTTTGTATCTTATCGCAAAACAAAAACGATGATTAGTGGGAGAAAACAGCGACAGGGTGTCAAATGGAATTTAAATTGAATTGAAACTTTGAGCGATTATTTAAAAAATCTAAAATGAATCAATCAAGAATCAGCATTCAGAATAGTTTGTTCCATATACCTAACTTAACTACATTCATGTTCACGTGGAATTTTAAATGCGACTGTCAGCAACTTTTCCAATCGTTTTTTAGGTCAACTTTGTAGAAACCACAAAGCGTGAAGAAACTACATGTAACTCAAATTACTGTAATATTAGCTGCTCATACACAGTGTTCAGTGTTCAGCCCATCAAAAGCATTAAAAAAAAGTTGTCAAGTAAAACTTGTGTCATGTTTTTAGAACGCACGTGCTTCAATACACGATTGCTAGATATGCGCAAAAACACAAACAAAACTCTTTTAGTGTGCAATCAAAGTGCATTTGCATTTTGAGAGCATGTGTATCTAAAATATGATATCACTCAATAACACAGTACTCACTTTCGTGATCAGACATCGTAAATTGTGCTGACTAAGCAATATACAAACTTGCGATATTATATTGACCTTACAAGATTAAACTGATTCTTATCTTAGGACAAAATTTAGATTCAAACATTGTCTGGGATGATTGCAATATGTGTACTCTGTAAAATTCTAAAGGTCACATTGTTAGCTTGCTGTTGCTTTAAGTAGTTTCCAAATGATGGTAATCTCTTAAAAGAGATATTTTTCACTAAATTCTTATGAAAATTAGTCACTTTCATGCAATACATATTGTACCAGACTAGTCCATGCACACCTCAACCTTAGCAACTATGACACTATCTTGCCATTTTATTCATTCACAGACACATCAAGATATACCCAAAATCACATCAGTGAACGCCATTGTACCATGTACGCCTTGTAGTAATGTACATAATATCACTTCACTTCCTCAACAAACCTCCAACATGTAAACAAATCGTCTTTCACAAAATCATCGATCAACGTTTACAAAAAAAAATGTTTAAATATTTATTAATAAAGTTGTGTATTTGTGTAATTATTTTGGAAACGATTGCACAATTGAACGCTGCTCATTTAGATTTAAATAATGTTGTGAATTCTCCCATTGATTCTGAGCAAGAATGTTTTCACTTGTCCATGAGGCATAAACTCACTAGCCTGGGAAGAGATGGACACATTCCTCGACTGGCATTCGTGAATAATGTCATCTGTTTGGAAGTATTGGTGGTTTGTGTTATAAAAACGTTTATTTGATGGAAATAAATAAGTACAAGTGAAGTGTCGACGAGTACTGACGAGTACAGGGGAAGAGTCGCCAAGTACTGTAAAAGCAGGAAAGTGATCGGCCTCCAAGGATGATGTAGTGTCTTGAGTGTAGAGTACAAGAGTTTAGTCGATACCAGAGCAGGACCAAACCAACTGGGGCGGTACACCTACAAACACAAGGGTAAATCACTAAGTACTAGAAAACATCACATTAGACATACGAGGCACAGGATGATTGAGTGCTTCAGCTAGCAAGCTTAAATAGGCAGAGAAACCACGTTGTGTCGAGTCATGCTGAGATGACTATTTTCACTTCAACTGTTGACTTGGTGGTGATAGCGCCTGACCATGATGAGTCGAGTGGTGAGGGAGCCACTATCTCAACAGTTTGAACTCGGTCGAGGCATAAACTCACTAGCCTGGGAAGAGATGGACACATTCCTCGACTGGCATTCGTGAATAATGTCATCTGTTTGGAAGTATTGGTGGTTTGAACTCGGTCGAGGCATAAACTCACTAGCCTGGGAAGAGATGGACACATTCCTCGACTGGCATTCGTGAATAATGTCATCTGTTTGGAAGTATTGGTGGTTTGAACTCGGTCACGGCATAAACTCACTAGCCTGGCAAGAGACGGACAAATTCCTCGACTGGCATTCGTGAATAATGTCATCTGTTTGGAAGTATTGGTGGTTTGAACTCGGTCACGGCATAAACTCACTAGCCTGGGAAGAGATGGACACATTCCTCGACTGGCATTCGTGAATAATGTCATCTGTTTGGAAGTATTGGTGGTTTGAACTCGGTCGAGGCATAAACTCACTAGCCTGGGAAGAGATGGACACATTCCTCGACTGGCATTAGTGAATAATGTCATCTGTTTGGAAGTATTGGTGGTTTGAACTCGGTCGAGGCATAAACTCACTAGCCTGGGAAGAGATGGACAAATTCCTCGACTGGCATTCGTGAATAATGTCATCTGTTTGGAAGTATTGGTGGTTTGAACTCGGTCGATGCATAAACTCACTAGCCTGGGAAGAGATGGACAAATTCCTCGACTGGCATTCGTGAATAATGTCATCTGTTTGGAAGTATTGGTGGTTTGAACTCGGTCACGGCATAAACTCACTAGCCTGGCAAGAGACGGACAAATTCCTCGACTGGCATTCGTGAATAATGTCATCTGTTTGGAAGTATTGGTGGTTTGAACTCGGTCACGGCATAAACTCACTAGCCTGGGAAGAGATGGACACATTCCTCGACTGGCATTCGTGAATAATGTCATCTGTTTGGAAGTATTGGTGGTTTGAACTCGGTCGATGCATAAACTCACTAGCCTGGGAAGAGATGGACAAATTCCTCGACTGGCATTCGTGAATAATGTCATCTGTTTGGAAGTATTGGTGGTTTGAACTCGGTCGATGCATAAACTCACTAGCCTGGGAAGAGATGGACAAATTCCTCGACTGGCATTTGTGAATAATGTCATCTGTTTGGAAGTATTGGTGGTTTGAACTCGGTCGAGGCATAAACTCACTAGCCTGGGAAGAGATGGACAAATTCCTCGACTGGCATTCGTGAATAATGTCATCTGTTTGGAAGTATTGGTGGTTTGAACTCGGTCGAGGCATAAACTCACTAGCCTGGGAAGAGATGGACAAATTCCTCGACTGGCATTCGTGAATAATGTCATCTGTTTGCAAGTATTGGTGGTTTGTGTTATAAAAACGTTTATTTGATGGAAATAAATAAGTACAAGTGAAGTGTCGACGAGTACTGACGAGTACAGGGGAAGAGTCGCCAAGTACTGTAAAAGCAGGAAAGTGATCGGCCTCCAAGGATGATGTAGTGTCTTGAGTGTAGAGTACAAGAGTTTAGTCGATACCAGAGCAGGACCAAACCAACTGGGGCGGTACACCTACAAACACAAGGGTAAATCACTAAGTACTAGAAAACATCACATTAGACATACGAGGCACAGGATGATTGAGTGCTTCAGCTAGCAAGCTTAAATAGGCAGAGAAACCACGTTGTGTCGAGTCATGCTGAGATGACTATTTTCACTTCAACTGTTGACTTGGTGGTGATAGCGCCTGACCATGATGAGTCGAGTGGTGAGGGAGCCACTATCTCAACAGTTTGAACTCGGTCGAGGCATAAACTCACTAGCCTGGGAAGAGATGGACAAATTCCTCGACTGGCATTCGTGAATAATGTCATCAGTTTGCAAGTATTGGTGGTTTGAACTCGGTCACGGCATAAACTCACTAGCCTGGCAAGAGACGGACAAATTCCTCGACTGGCATTCGTGAATAATGTCATCTGTTTGCAAGTATTGGTGGTTTGAACTCGGTCACGGCATAAACTCACTAGCCTGGCAAGAGACGGACAAATTCCTCGACTGGCATTCGTGAATAATGTCATCTGTTTGCAAGTATTGGTGGTTTGAACTCGGTCACGGCATAAACTCACTAGCCTGGCAAGAGATGGACAAATTCCTCGACTGGCATTCGTGAATAATGTCATCTGTTTGGAAGTATTGGTGGTTTGAACTCGGTCGATGCATAAACTCACTAGCCTGGGAAGAGATGGACAAATTCCTCGACTGGCATTCGTGAATAATGTCATCTGTTTGGAAGTATTGGTGGTTTGAACTCGGTCGAGGCATAAACTCACTAGCCTGGGAAGAGATGGACAAATTCCTCGACTGGCATTCGTGAATAATGTCATCTGTTTGGAAGTATTGGTGGTTTGAACTCGGTCGATGCATAAACTCACTAGCCTGGGAAGAGATGGACAAATTCCTCGACTGGCATTCGTGAATAATGTCATCTGTTTGGAAGTATTGGTGGTTTGAACTCGGTCAAGGCATAAACTCACTAGCCTGGGAAGAGATGGACACATTCCTCGACTGGCATTCGTGAATAATGTCATCTGTTTGGAAGTATTGGTGGTTTGAACTCGGTCGAGGCATAAACTCACTAGCCTGGGAAGAGATGGACAAATTCCTCGACTGGCATTCGTGAATAATGTCATCTGTTTGGAAGTATTGGTGGTTTGAACTCGGTCACGGCATAAACTCACTAGCCTGGGAAGAGATGGACACATTCCTCGACTGGCATTCGTGAATAATGTCATCTGTTTGGAAGTATTGGTGGTTTGAACTCGGTCAAGGCATAAACTCACTAGCCTGGGAAGAGATGGACACGTTCCTCGACTGTTGTACGTGAATAATGTCATCAGTTTGGAAGTATTGGGGGTTTGAACTCGGTCACGGCATAAACTCACTAGCCTGGGAAGAGATGGACACATTCCTCGACTGGCATTCGTGAATAATGTCATCTGTTTGCAAGTATTGGTGGTTTGAACTCGGTCACGGCATAAACTCACTAGCCTGGGAAGAGATGGACACATTCCTCGACTGGCATTCGTGAATAATGTCATTTGTTTGGAAGTATTGGTGGTTTGAACTCGGTCGAGGCATAAACTCACTAGCCTGGGAAGAGATGGACACATTCCTCGACTGGCATTCGTGAATAATGTCATCTGTTTGGAAGTATTGGTGGTTTGAACTCGGTCGAGGCATAAACTCACTAGCCTGGGAAGAGATGGACACATTCCTCGACTGGCATTCGTGAATAATGTCATCTGTTTGGAAGTATTGGTGGTTTGAACTCGGTCACGGCATAAACTCACTAGCCTGGGAAGAGATGGACACATTCCTCGACTGGCATTCGTGAATAATGTCATCAGTTTGGAAGTATTGGTGGTTTGAACTCGGTCACGGCATAAACTCACTAGCCTGGGAAGAGATGGACACATTCCTCGACTGGCATTCGTGAATAATGTCATCTGTTTGGAAGTATTGGTGGTTTGAACTCGGTCGAGGCATAAACTCACTAGCCTGGGAAGAGATGGACACATTTCTCGACTGGCATTCGTGAATAATGTCATCTGTTTGGAAGTATTGGTGGTTTGAACTCGGTCGAGGCATAAACTCACTAGCCTGGGAAGAGATGGACACATTCCTCGACTGGCATTCGTGAATAATGTCATCTGTTTGGAAGTATTGGTGGTTTGAACTCGGTCGAGGCATAAACTCACTAGCCTGGGAAGAGATGGACACATTCCTCGACTGGCATTCGTGAATAATGTCATCTGTTTGGAAGTATTGGTGGTTTGAACTCGGTCACGGCATAAACTCACTAGCCTGGGAAGAGATGGACACATTCCTCGACTGGCATTCGTGAATAATGTCATCTGTTTGGAAGTATTGGTGGTTTGAACTCGGTCACGGCATAAACTCACTAGCCTGGGAAGAGATGGACACATTTCTCGACTGGCATTCGTGAATAATGTCATCTGTTTGGAAGTATTGGTGGTTTGAACTCGGTCGAGGCATAAACTCACTAGCCTGGGAAGAGATGGACACATTTCTCGACTGGCATTCGTGAATAATGTCATCTGTTTGGAAGTATTGGTGGTTTGAACTCGGTCATTATGTATATGGTTCTTGAGTAAAATTTTGTGGCTACATTACTTCTTAAATTTACAACTACTAAAACAAATCATGGGAGAAAACTTTATTTTCTATTTTTCTCGTTCAGAGACCATTAACTAAAATTACCGTAAAAACACGACTAAATAACATTGTATTTAATTTTCTCAAAATTTGCAATTCTGGTTCGGATTCAAACAAAAATCTTCAAATTACTTGACTGGTTGAAAGCTTGACCACACTCGGGCCAAGTGCACACGAATGGACGAGCTCCGGTGTGGGTGCGCAGATGATTGGCCAAATTACTGTGATGAGCAAATGTGGCATTACACTGGTCACATTCGAATGGACGCTCACCAGTGTGGGTACGAAGGTGTGCATTGAGATTGCCTTTGCTTCCAAATCGAGCTTCACATCTAGGCCAACTACAAACAAAGGGACGAGTTCCAGAGTGGGTGTTGAGGTGATCCTTCAATGCGTTCCTTTTGATAAATGAACGGTCGCAACCATTCACAGTACACTTTAAAGCTTTCTCTCCGGTGTGGTTTCGAATGTGAATAATCAAATCACTTCTGAGTTTTGTTCGTTTTCCACATCCCTGGTAGTTGCACTCAAATCTGTTTCCCAGCTCGTCAGTTGGCTCAATTCGTTTGAGAAAGTTCTTTGCAGGAATTGGCACTTGCTCATCACCAGCACTCGGAACTTCTCCATTTTCAATCGTCTCGTCATCATCTTGCATATCATCATCCTGCTTGTCGTCTACTTCTGTTTCATCGTCATCTTGGCCAATGTGCACTGGATTTAATGTTGAGTCCATCATCGGTTCAGCATAGAGCGACTCATCTCGAAGTGGCTCATTGACAGCAGGTGATGATGATGATGGTTGAGTTGGTGTGACGATTGGGGTTGAGAGAGGGACAATGACAGGTTGAGATGGTTGGGTGTGGTCTGAAGGGAAATGAAATGAATAAAACTAATTAAAATAAAACAAAACTGATTACCTTCGATGGCGATTGGATGGATGGATGAAGTAGACATTTGGTCATCGGGACCCTCGACATTGGCGACAATAACATTTGGAGATGGTGATGATGATCCAACTGGCCAATTTCCAAGCGCCCGATCAATTCGTCGCATCTTGTTTGGTCTCTCACCCTCAAGCTCACCTTCCATCTCTTCTTTCTTGACTCTAGTGAAACCTTGAACTACCTGAGCACTGTTTCGACCCAATTCTGCCTCGAATCCACTTTCATCAAGTTCCTCCTTTATTTCCATTTTCACTCTGCATATTTCACAATCCTCACAGTCACACTCCATCACGTACTCTCCACCATCTTCTTCTTTCTTGACAGCTTTACAGAGTTGTACTGATTGTCCATCTGAAACATCTAAGGAAAATGAACAGAAATGTACTGTAAGTTATGGTGAACATAACACAACAACAACAAGGTTTGTTTACCTTCAACTTTGACTTCGATGTTTGCGGGAATGGTGGATTGAGCTACTGATGGTGGTGACACAGTCTGTTTGTTTGAACTCGATCCTGATGTTCCTGGATTATAAGGAAACTTAGATTATTACTCAGTTACAGTGGACAGATAATACCTTCGATATGATGGTTCCTTTGTGGACTCGCCGGATTGGTTAGTTCGTTCACTTCGCTTCGAGTATCTTCTGCAGGTACCACTGGTCCATTCGAGTCGGACAAAAGAAGATCTTCGGTGGTGTTGGTTGTAGTATCAACGGTGGCAACATTACAACACTCGTTCACCTGATCCAACACAAACACAACCAAATCGTCAACAAGGTGAAACTGTTCGGGTGCTAGTTGACCCTTCACCTGAATCTTCTTCTGCTCCACACGAGCCAGAATCGACTCGTAACCAGGATAACGATCCATTTGGTGGTAGAGTAAAGTAACTGAACAAATCGAAATTGGCAACCAACAAACAGCGTGGTGAAAGAAAGACAGCGTGCTCAAAACACAAAGGACAACTATGATCAACGTATTCAGAAAATAATTTAAATGGGCGCTGTGACACATTATTCGATTATTCATAAACAAAGTTACTTTACGTAAATAAAGCTAGGATGAAAATTGAAGTGGTGGGGAGCAATGCACAAAACGTCACTGATGTTTATTTTCGATATTGTACTGCTTTGTTCCGTGTGTGGGTGTTTGTTTCTATTGCAGCTCAAGTTGATTGTCTGTTTTGTCCGTTTCTCTAATTTGAACAATTCTGTGCTAACTCACCCAACTGTTGACATGTCCCAACAAACTGATCTGACTGGTCTAAATGAGAAGAAGGATTCAGGTCCGACACCAAATTTACCTGCCCACGATGTTCAATCCACCAGCAGTGGCATTTGCATCAAACAGGAATATTTCGAAGGTATTTGCAGTAATATACTCAACATGTGAACTTTACTTTGTTTACTTTTCTCCAGACCAACTCCTTATGACTCGAACTATAAAGACTGAATCAGAATCACCACCAACTGAGCACAACATTATGCAATCAATCAAGGTAGAAGTGAAAGAAGAACATTACGATGACCAGGACTGTGTGGTGAAGTGTGAGTGGGACTTTGATGAAGGCGAGCAGATAAACAGAAATATAAAAGTCAAAGTCGAAGGTAAGCAAATGTTGTGTTGTGTTCACCCTAACTTAGTACATTTCTGTGTTTGTCTTGTTTAGATGTTTCAATCGGACAATCAATTCAACACTTTAAATGTGTCAAGAAAGAAAAAGATGGTGGAGAGTACGTGATGGAATGTGACTGTGAGGATTGTGAAATATGTAGAGTGAAAATGGAAATGAAGGAGGAATTTGACGAAAATGGATCAGATACGGAATTAGGTAGAAACAATGTTGAAGGTTGCACTAGAGTGAAGAAAGAAGAGGGCGAGGATGATGGTGAGGTGGAGCTGCCGTACAAGATACCACGAATGGATGGTGTAGTTGAGAATGTTCCCATTTGGACACCATCACCATCCCCCACTGTATACTCCCACAATGTTGTTTCCATCAATGTGGAGGGTCTCGATGACCAAGTGGCAACTTCATCCACCAATCCAACCACCATCGAAGGTAATCAATCATTTGTTGTTGTATCTGAGTGTTTTATTCATTTCATTTCCCATCAGACCACACCCAACCATCTCAACCTGTCACTTTCCCTCTCCCAACTTCAATCGTCACTCCAACCCAACCATCATCATCATCTGCTCAACATGTCAATGAGGATGGTGACCAATCATTTGAACAACGACAAGAGTCACAAGACACGAGTGCTGCTGGTGGAAAACAAGTTCAACCAGTCCTGACAGAGAACTTTTTGAAGCGAATTGAACCTGCTGATGAGCTGGGAAACAGATTCGAGTGCAACTACCAGCAATGTGGAAAGCGAATGAAAGACAGAAGTAATTTGATTCGTCACATTCGATCACACACCGGGGAGAAGCGTTTCAAGTGTTCTGTCAATGGTTGCGACCGAGCATTTATCCAAAAGAACGTATTGAAAGATCACCTCAAAACCCACTTTGGAACACGTCCCTTTGTTTGCAGTTGGCCTAGTTGTGAAGCTCGATTTACAACGAATAGCAATCTCACTGTACACCTTCGTGCCCACACTGGTGAGCGTCCATTTAAATGTGATCAATGCGATGGCACATTTACTCAGCATAGTTCGTTGGTTACTCATCTGCGCACCCACACCGGAGCTCGTCCATTTGTGTGCACTTGGCCCGATTGCAGTCAAGCTTTCACTACCTCGGGTAATTTGAAGACTCACTCTACTGTCCACTCAAATGAACGCCAATTTGCTTGTGATGTGACTGGCTGTACAAAAGTTTACAAGCGTAAGGATAAATTGCGTCGACACCAAAAGGACAAGCACAATTAATCTTAGCGTCTCAATTTCCTCTTCAGTCCATTCCCACCATTCAGTCGCACGATTTTTGCATCTGTCCTCAAGTCACACTATTCCGCTTTTATTTATGCATTAGAGTTGTCAATGTTAATGTTTTATATTTTATGTAAAATATAATAAAACACTATTCTGTCAATTGAATCAGTTTTTGTTTCATTTTACAAAACTATTAAATAATTAAAAACGTTTATTCAGACTTGTTTTATTAAAAAGTAATAAAAATTTTAATTAATAAAGATACTCAAACGGGTTAAATCAATAAAATCATTACAAATAATAAATAAAATATGTAATACAAAAGCCGCCCATTGTATACAATTTTGTTTTTCCCTTCTCCTGACAACTTAGACCTAGTCATGGTTGGGTGCACTTTTCTCCTACATTTCTGGACCGATTTTGGTGTACTGTAGCTTAAATTAAAGATAAACGTATGGACTTTATATTTATCTAGAAAAATTAAACAATTTTGGTGATATTTATATTTTAAAATATCAAAATATATGAAAAATTGATAAATTTTACTTTTGAGATGAATTTTCAACAAAACAAAGTTAAGAATTGTTTAATTTTTCTAGATAAATATAAAGTCCATACGTTTATCTTTAATTTAAGCTACAGTACACCAAAATCGGTTCAGAAATGTAGGAGAAAAGTGCACCCAACCATGACCACTTTTTCCCGCTGTTTTGACTGGCAGCTATTTTTACTGAAAATGCACCGCCTCCTGCCTTAATAGTTGTGCAATAAACAAATTCGAGTTAATAGAAGTGTGGTTTATTAGATTTTAAGATGAGATATAAGAAATGAAATGTTACATTAAATGATTAATCAATACAAACACTAACAAAAATGTGGATTCGTGTGACTTGTGGGGACAGATACAGAACTACAAGTAGATGGAGATGGAATAATAAAATATGGAATGATAAGGCTAATTGTGCTTGTCCTTTTGGTGTAGACGCAATGCACCCATACGCTTGTAAACTTTGGCGCAGCCAGGCATAACACAAACAAATAGACGCTCATTTGAATGTACAATAGAGTGATTCTTCAAATTACCTGAGTTGGTGAAAGCTTGACCACACTCACGCCAAGTGCACACAAATGGACGGGATCCGGTGTGGGTGCGGAGATGAGTGACCAAATTAGTATGCTGAGTAAATGTGACATTACACTGATCGCATTTGAATGGACGCTCACCAGTGTGGGTACGAAGGTGTGCTGTGAGATTGAATTTGCTTCCAAATCGAGCTTCACATCTAGGCCAGGTGCAAACAAAGGGACGTGTTCCAGAGTGGGTGTTGAGGTGTGCCTTCAATTGGTTATTTTGGACAAAGGCCTTGTCGCAACCATTCACAGTACACTTGAAAGGTTTCTCTCCGGTGTGGGTTCGAATGTGAAAAATCAAATTACTTCTGTGTTTCATTCTTTTTCCACACGCCTGGTAGTTGCACTCGAATTTGTTTCCCAACTCGTCAGCTGGCTCAATTCGTTTGACAAAGTTCTCTGCAAGAATTTGTTGCTCTTCTCCAGCACTCGGATCTTCACGATTTTGAACCGTTTCGACACCACCCTGCTCTTCATCATTCTGGTTGTCGTCCACTTCTGTTTCATCGTCATCTTGGTCAATGTGCACCGAATTCAATGTAGAGTTGTTGTCATGGTCAACTTGTTCTCGGTCAAATTCCTCGGCACGCACTGTAACCACAAGTGCCACATTGTCCATCATCGGCTCGCCATTGAGCAGTTCATCTCGAAATGTCTCATTGACATGTTGAGCAGATGATGATGATGGTGTGACGATTGGCGTTGGGATAGGGACAGTGACAGGTTGAGATTGGTCTGATGAGAAGTGAAATGAATAAGACTCTCAGATAAAACAACAAATGATTGATTACCTTCGATGAAGTGGGTGGATGAAGTAGCCACTTGGTCATCGATATATTCGACATTGATGGGAATGCCATTGGTTGATGGTGACAGTGATCCAACTGGAACATTGCCAAGCACTCGATCCATTCGTTGAATCTTGTTGGGTCTCTCGCCCTCCACCTCACCGTCCTCCTCCTCTTCTTCCTTAATGTGCATCATTTCTCCATCCTCCAACTCCTCCTTGATCTCTTGTTTCACACAATCCTCCATCTGTTCCGTCTCACCACTTTCGTCAAGTTCCTCCTTCATTTCTCGTTTCACTCTACATATTTCACATTCTCCACAGTCACACTCCAACACGTACTCTCCACCATCTTCTTCTTCTTCTTTCTTGACACGTTTACAGAGTTGAACTGATTGTCCGTCTGAAACATCTAAGGAAAATGCACAGAAATGAACTAAGTTATGGTGAACACAACACAACAACTAGGTTTGTTTACCTTCAACTTTGACCTCGATGTTTGTGGGAATGGTGGATTGAGTTACTGATGGTGGTGACACAGTCTGGCCGCTTGAACTCGATCCTGATGTTCCTGGATTATAAGGAAAAATAGATTACTACTGTGTTACGGAGAACAGATAATACCTTCGATGTGATGGTTCACTTGTGGATTCGCTGGATTGGTTAGTTCGTTCACTTCGCTTCGAGTATCTTCTGCAGGTGCCACTGGTCCATTCGAGCCGGACAAAAGAAGATCTTCAGTGGTGTTGGTTGTAGCATCAACGGTGGCAACATTACAACACTCGTTCACCTGATCCAACACAAAGGCAACCATGTTATCCACAAGATGAGAGTAAAAGGTGGGCAGTTGACCCTTCACCTGCACCTTCTTCTGCTCCACACGAGCGAGCATCGACTCGTAACCAGGATAACGATCCATTTGGTGGTGGAGTAGAGTAACTGGACAAATCGAAATTGTCAATCAACAAACAGAGTGGTGAAAACAGACAGAGAGCGCACATACAGAAATGTTCATGAAAAGGCATGCTCAAATAGAAACATAAGGCGTATTCAGAAAATAGTTTGAAAGGGGCGCTGAAACACATTAATCAACTATTCATAAACAAAGTTACTTTACGTAAGACTCGAGTACAAATTAAAGCTTTTGGGGGTTAACGCACAAAACGCCACTGAAGTTTTATTGTTGTTGATTTCTACTTGTGTGTGTTTGTGTTTGTACTGCAGCTCATAAACTTTCTGTTTTGTCCTGTTGCTTCGTTTTGGGCCTATCTGCCCTCACTCCCTCAACTGTTGCCATGTCCCATCAATCTGTTCTGGCTCGTCTCGATCAGAAGAACGCTTCGTGTCACGCACCAAGTCAGTCACCTGTTCAATCGAGCAGTTTCATTAGCATCAAACAGGAGTATTTCGAAGGTATTTGCTTTGTTTTACTCAACAAAGTAAACTTTATTTTGTATGCTTTTTCCAGACCAACATTCTGTGACTGTGAAGACCGAGTCAGAATCACCATCACAACAGCACAACATTATGCAATCAATCAAGGTGGAAGTGAAGGAAGAAGAAGAACATGATGATCAGAACTGTCCCGAATGTGTAGTGAAGCGTGAGTTGGACTTTGATGAAATCGAACAGACGGACACTAAACGATCCGGGAAGTTTGGTTTACGTCACGCTACTCGCGAATGTTCTCAATCCATCGCGTCTGGAACATCATCTTCATCATTTGCACCATCACAATCCACCAGTGGAATTTGCATCAAACAGGAATATAATTTCGATGAGCCATCAGACAACGGACAACAAATGGACAAGGATGGTACGAGTTGTTGGTTGTTTGTATTTGACTTTATTAACATTTATTATAATATATATATACTTCAAACAGACAATCCAGAAACAAATTCTCACAATGTCACCGTGAACATCAAAACTGAACCGATGGACTGCGATTTTGTGGTGGTCAAACAGGAGATCAAAGAGGAAGATGATGAAGACACATCGACCAATACCAATCAAGTGACGGTCAAAACTGAATCGATTGATGAAGATGTGAAGGTAGAAATTAAAGAGGAAGATGACTTTGATGGATGTGTTCGATGTTTGCTGAAGAAGGACTGTGAAGAGATCGAAGAAGACGGTCGAGGTTGGTGATGACGAGAGTGGAGATGATGGAGATGAAGACATTGCCACTGACGATCAAGTTGAGGACAGAATTAAAGTGATCCATTTTAATTGCACTGAGGAGAATTGCGATGCCAAACTGAATTCATTAGATCAATTGTACGGCCACCTTCTCACCATCCATGGACTTCCCCCTCATCGTTGTTTTGCACAGAACTGCACTGTACGATGTGACAATCGGTGAGTGAATTGAGACTTATTCGAATGATTACTAATGAATTATTATTTTAGTGCACAAATGGCTCTTCACATCAAACGTCACCATTCGAATCCAACTCAATTTGTGTGCAACTTATGCAACAAAGAATTTTCTTCGCAAATGGAAACTCGCAAACACTGGCACCAGCAGCATTTGACAGGCCAATTTGAGTGCAATCTGAACGAATGCACCAAAGTGTTGGACACTCGTCATAAGGTGCTCTGCCATCAGCAGTACAATCATTGTCCCGAATCGAAACGATGTCACCACACTGGTTGTTTGTCATCATTTGGCACCAAGAGTGATTTGGCTCGACACGAATTGACTCATCTCGACACTCGATCATTTCACTGTACTGGCCTCAATGCAGTCACAGTGCTAATGTACGTTCAAATCTGCTCACCCACATTCGTACGCAACACTTTGGTTTGCCCATTACAGTGAAAGAGCCGATGGAGAAGAAGATCGAAGATGATCGTGACCCGAATGAATATGTTCGAGTGGTAGTGGAAGGTGACGAGTAGAATCGAACATAACACTCACTCGTCAACACTTCACTTTGTATTACACCAAACACCTTCTCTTCTCAAATATCAAAATTGTCAAATGTTTCTTTTCAATGTACTCTTTTGAGAATTCACCATTTATCCATAACAAAACACTAAACTAATTTGTATTCACTTAATAATAAAATTTCAATGTGAATTAACCGATTAGATTGAAAGCTACGTTTCGTTTGTTATGTAAATCTTAATATCAATTGTCCTATTAATCAATATCAAACTTAAATTGAAACGCCACAAGATTAATTGGGAAATACAAATATATTTATATTCAAAGTAATTTTTAAATGAAATGACAAAAAAGTAATGTGGAATGAATGTTTAGACAAGCGTTACTTGGAAATCTAACAGACAATCACCACTCGAACATAGTCGTTCGGGTCACGATATTCACGGTCACGGTATTTAATTTTATAACTCTAAAAAATCATAGAATTTGTTTTTTTAATTGAATATTTAAGATTTTTTTACTGGACAAAATTTTGTCCACAATTTTTTTGCCATTTGCTTGGCAGCACTTTCTTATTATTTCCTCGACTGTTTATGTGATCTGTTTGAAACAAAACAAATAAAAAGAAGATTAAATTTATTGAAAAACTCTCTAAACAGTTGCGAACCTGAGAAAATTTGAATTCTTTCCAAATAAATCTGCATCAACCGACTGTATTGTTTATGCGAATTCAACAATTCACAATTCACCAAATTTTGATTGAGAAAATGTCAATATGAGAAAATAGACCAAAATATTGAGATAATCGAATTTATTTTAGATTCACAATATTCACAGACTAGTGTTTTATTAGATTTTACACGATATATAAGAAATTTACATTGACAACTCTCTGATGAACGAATAAATACAAGTGAATTCGCGTGACTTGATCAAGTACTAGACGCAAAGGCTAATTGTGCTTGTCCTTTTGGTGTCGACGCAATTCACCCATACGTTTGTAAACTTTGGTACAGCCACGAGCATCACAAGCAAATTGGCGCTCATTTGAATGAACAATAGAGTGCTTTTTCAAATTACCTGACTGGGTGAAAGCTTGACCACACTCGGGCCAAGTGCACACAAATGGACGAGCTCCGGTGTGGGTGCGCAGATGAGTGACCAAATTATTATGTTGAGTAAATGTGGCATCACACTGGTCACATTCGAATGGACGCTCACCAGTGTGGGTACGAAGGTGTGCAGTGAGATTCCATTTGTTTCCAAAACGAGCTTCACATCTAGGCCAACTGCAAACAAAGGGACGGTCTCCAGAGTGGGTGTTGAGGTGTGCTTTCAATTTGTTCTTTTGGACAAATGCTCGGTCGCAACCATTGACAGTACACTTGAAAGGCTTCTCGCCGGTGTGTGATCGAATGTGACTAATCAAATTAGTTTTGAGTTTCATTCGTTTTCCACATTGCTGGTAATCACACTCGAATCGGTTTCCCAGCTCGTCAGCAGGTTCAATTTGTTTCACAAAGTTCTCAGTTGTCAGAACTTGTTGGACTTGTTGCCCACCAGCAGCACTCGTGTCTTGTCGTTGTTCAAATGATTGGTCACCATCCTCATTGACATGTTGAGTAGATGATGATGATGATGTGCAGATTGAAGTTGGGAGAGGGTAAGTGACAGGTTGAAATAGTTGAGTGTGGTCTGATGGGAAATGAAATGAATAAATCACTCAGATAAAACAACAAATGAGTGATTACCTTCGATGGTGATTGGGTGGGTGGATGAAGTTGCCACTTGGTCATCGATATATTCGACATTTTTGGACATGACATTGGAGGATGGTGATCCAACTGGAACATTCCCAACAACTCGATCCATTTGTTGAATCTTGTTGGGTCTCTCAACCTCACGGTCCTCTTCTTCTTTCTTGACTCGAGTGCCACCTTCAATAGCCGGACCACTGTTTTCGCCCAATTCTGTCTCGAATTCACTTTCATCAAGTTCCTCCTTCATTTCCATTTTCACTCTGCATACTTCACAATCCTCACAGTCCCATTCCATCAGATATTCTCCACCTTCTTCCTTCTTGACACATTTAAAGTGTTGAACGAGTTGTCCGCTTGAAACATCTGAACAAGAGAAACAAAGAAATGCACTGTAAGTTATAGTGAACACAACATTTACATTTACCTTCAACTTTGACTTTTATCTTTCTGCTAATCTGCTCGCCTTCATCAAAGTCAAACTCACGTTTCACTACACATTCGGGACAGTCCTGGTCATCGTAATGTTCTTCTTTCACCTCCACCTTGATTGATTGCATAATGTTGTGCTGATTTGATGGTGATTCGGGTTCGGTCTTTATAGTTCGAGTCATGAGGAGTTGGTCTGGGGAAAAGTAAACAAAGTAAAGTTCACATGTTGAGTATATTACTGTAAATACCTCCGAAATATTCCTGTTTGATGCAAATGCCACTGCTGGTGGATTGAACTGGTGACTGACTAGGTGTCGGACCTGAATCCATCTTCTCATTGAGACCAGTCAAATCAGTTTGTTGGGACATGTCAACAGTTGGGTGAGTGAGCACAGAATTGTTCAAATTAGAGAAACGGACAAAACAGACAATCAGCTTGAACTTGAGTTGCAATAGAAACAAACACACACACGTTACAAAGCAGTGCAATATCGAAAACAAACCATCAGTGACGTTTTGGGCATTACTCCCCACCACTTCAATTTTTATCTTAGCCTTATTTACGTAATGTAACTTTGTTTATGAATAACCGAATAATGTGTTACAGTGCCCATTTAAATTATTTTCTGAATGCGTTGATCATTCTTTTGTGTTTTGAGCACGCTGTTTTTCTCTCGCTTTCACCACTCTGTTTGTTGATTGACAATTTCGATTTGTTCAGTTACTCTACTCCACCACCAAATGGATCGTTATCCTGGTTACGAGTCGATGCTCGCTCGTGTGGAGCAGAAGAAGGTGCAGGTGAAGGCTCAACTGCCCACCTTATACTCTCATCTTGTGGATAACATGGTTGCCTCTGTGTTGGGTCAGGTGAACCAGTGTTGTAATGTTGTCACCGTTGATGCTACAACCAACACCACCGAAGATCTTCTTTTGTCCGGCTCGAATGGACCAGTGGCACCTGCAGAAGATACTCGAAGCGAAGTGAACGAACTAACCAATCCGGCGAGTCCACAAGTGAACCATCACATCGAAGGTATTATCTGTTCTCCGTAACGGAGTAGTAATCTAATTTTCCTAAAAATCCAGGAACATCAGGATCGAGTTTAAACAAACAGACAGTGTCACCACCATCAGTAACTCAATCCACCATTCCCGCAAACATCGAGGTCAAAGTTGAAGGTAAACTGTTGTTGTTGTTGTTTTATGTTCACACAATAACTTACAGTCCATTTCTGTTCCTTAGATGAATCAAACGGACAATCAGTTCAACTCTGCGAATGGATCAAGAAAGAAGAAGAAGATGAAGATGATTATGAAGCACAACTGTTTAACTGTTGTGACTGTGGAGGTGAGGGTTGTGAAGAATGCAAAGTGAAACGAGAAATTAAGGAGGAATTTGACGAAAGTGGTGAGACAGAATTGGGTGGGAACAGTGGTCTGGCTATTGAAGGTTACACTCGAGTCAAACGCGAAGAGGTGGAGAGTGATGGTGAGGGTGAGAGACCGTGCAAGATTCAACGAATTGATCGAGTGCTTATGAATGAACCCGTTGGATCACCATCTCGCATTGTCATTCCCACCAATGTCGAATGTGTCAATGACCAAGTGGCAACTGCATCCACCAGTCCAATCACCATCGAAGGTAATTGACAAATGTTGCTGTTCACCATAACTTACAGTGCATATTTTGTTTGTATTCCTCAGCTTCAAGTGGACAATCAGTTCAACACTTTAAATGTGTCAAGAAGGAAGAAGATGAAGATGGTGGAGAGTACGTGATGGAGTGTGACTGTGAGGAATGTGAGACATGCAGAGTGAAAATGGAAATGAAGGAGGAACTTGATGAAAGTGGATTCGATACAGAATTGGGTGGGAACAGTGTTCAGGAAGTTCAAGGTTTCATTAGAGTCAAGAAAGAAGAGTTGGAAGGTGAGCTTGAGGGTGAGAGACCAAAGAAGATGCGACGAATTGATCGGGCGCTTGGAAATGGGCCAGTTGGATCATCATCACCATCTCCAAATGTTATTGTCGCCAATGTCGAATGCATCGATGACCAAATGTCAACTTCATCCACCCACTCAACCACCATCGAAGGTAATCCATCATTTGTTTGTTGTATCTGAGTGTTTTATTCATTTCATTTCCCATCAGACCACAGCCAACCATCCCAACCTGTCACTATTCCTCTCCCTACCCCAATCGTCACATCATCATCATCATCTCAACATGTCAATGAGATTACACTTCGAGATGAACGGCTCAATGGCGAACCGATGATGGAAAATGTGGCACTTGTGGTTGCAGTGCGCGCTAAGGAAGAAGTTGACCATGACAACTCAACATTGAATCCAGTGCACATTGACCAAGATGATGAAGAAGATGAAACAGAAGTGGAATATAACCAAAATGATGATGAAGGTGACCAAACGATTGAACAACGACAAGACACGAGTGCTGCTGATGAGCAACAAGTGCCCGCAGAAAGATTTTTGAAACGAATTGAGCCTGACGAACTGGGAAACAGATTTGAGTGCAACTACCAAGAGTGTGGAAAACGAATGAAGAATAAAATCCACTTGATTAATCACATTCGGACCCACACCGGAGAGAAGCCATTCAAGTGTTCTGTGGATGGCTGCGACCGGGCATTTATCAAAAAGAACGCATTGCAAGCACACCTCAACACCCACACTGGAACCCGTCCCTTTGTTTGCAGTTGGCCTTGTTGTGAAGCTCGATTTGGTAGCAAAAGCCATCTCACTGAATGCCTTCGTACCCACACTGGTGAGCGTCTTTTTCATTGCGACCAGTGTAATGCTACATTTACTCAGAGTGCTAATTTGGTCACTCATCTGCGCACCCACACCGGATCCCTTCCATTCGTTTGCACTTGGCCCGAGTGTGGTCAAACTTTTGCCCAGTCAAGTCATTTGAAGAATCACTCTATTGTCCATTCAAATGAGCGTCAATTTGTTTGTGATGTTCGTGGCTGCACCAAAGTTTACAAGCGTAAAGATGCATTGCTTCGACACCAAGAAGCCAAGCACATTTAGTCTTAACATCTACAATGTAGATTCTACATTTCTCCACCAGTTCTCCCTCCATTCAGTCGCACTGTTGATTCTGTCCTCACGTCACATGAATCCACTTTTATTCATACATAATGTATGGTACATTTGAGTTGTCAATGTTAATTTCTTTTATCTCATGTAATATTTAATAAAGCACTTTTCTTTTAATTGACTTGAATTTGTTTCATATCGCAAAACGATCAGTGTGCAAGAACAACCACCGGAGAATTAATTGAAATGATGCAATGTTTAAAGTACAACACAACACCATCTCTTATATATAAAAATCCTAATACGTCATTCGTGTGCACTTGGCCCGAGTGCGGTCAAGCATTCGCCACCTCGGGTAATTTGAAGGCTCACTTTAGTGTTCATTCAAACTCTTTTCTGTCAACTATCTCGAATTTGAATCATAATGAATTCGTTTACGGGAATTGTAAATTTTGGCATAAAAAGTTTGTATTTCAAGTCTTGTCCACTATAGATTGCTTCAACTAGATTCATACAACATTGTGCAAACCATCACCGAACTCAATCGTCACCACCAACCACTGATTGGCTTTATATTTACTTTTAATGAATGAGTACAACATTTCATTGAATGAAGGCATTATTCCGCTTATTCGTGTTATGAGCTCATATTATGAGTCATAAGCACTGTACTTGTGAATTTATTTTTTGACTTCACCCAGCATGAAAATAAAACTCAAAAGGAAATTCAAAGGTTGTTGACAAATGGCCAAAATGAAGGTAGCCTTACAACCTTAGCATTGAAGCAAATGGTTCACAATCGCGGTAACGATCATCAGATGGTTGTTCTCTCCCACTGCCCTTTTCATCGTTTTGTAAAATGAAAAAACATTGAGTCAATTGACACAAAAATGCTTTATTAGATTTTACATGAGATATAAGATATTAACATTGACAACTCTAATGTATGTGGATAAAAGTGGATTCGTGTGAATTGATACAAAAATACGACTAAGTGAAGAGAAGTGGTGAGAAAATGTGGACGCCAAGATTAATTGTGCTTGTTCTTTTGGTGTCGACGCAATTCCCCCTTCTGCTTGTAAACTTTGGTGCAGCCAGTTACATCACAAATGAATTGACGTTCATTTGAATGTACAACAGAGTGAGCCTTCAAATTACTTGAGGTGGTGAAAGCTTGACCACACTCGGGCCAAGTGCACACAAATGGACGAGCTCCGGTGTGGGTGCGGAGATGAGCGACCAAATTACTTTGATTAGTAAATGTGGCATCACATTGGTCACATTCGAATGGACGCTCACCAGTGTGGGTACGTAGGTGTATAGTGCGATTGAATTTGCTTCCAAATCGAGCATCACATCTAGGCCAGGTGCAAACAAATGGACGGTTTCCAGAGTGGACGTTGAGGTGCGATTTGAAGTCGCCTTTCTGGACAAATGCCCTGTCGCAACCAGCCACTGTACATTTGAAACGCTTCTCTCCGGTGTGTGATCGAATGTGACGAATGAGATTTTCTTTGAGTTTCATTCGTCTTCCACATTGCTGGTAGTCACACTCAAAACGATTTCCCAGCTCGTCAGCAGGTTCAATTCGTTTCACAAAGTTTTCTGCCAGAACTCGTTGAACTTGTTGTCCACCAGCAGCACTCGTGTCTTGTCGTTGATTCTCAATCGATTGGTCACCATCATCCTCATCATCTTGATCAATTTGTTCTCGATCAAATTCATCCGCACGCACTTCAACCAAACGTCCAACATTGTTCATCATCGGTTCGCCATTGAGCAGTTCATCTCGAAGTGGCTTATTTAGATGTTGAGTAGATGATGCTGATTGAGTTGGAGTGACGATTGAAGAAGGGACAGGGAAAGTGACAGGTTGAGATTGGCGGGTTTGGTCTGATGGAAAATGAAATGAATAAATCACTCAGATACAACAAACAAATGGTTGATTACCTTCGATAGTGATTGGATTGGTGGATGAAGTTGCCACTTGGTCATTGAGACCCTCGACATTGATGGAAACAACATTGTGGGAGTATACAGTGGGGGATGGTGATGGTGACCCAATGGGAACATTCCCAACCACACGATCCATTCGTCGTATCTTGTTAGGCCTATCCACCTCACCATCATCCTCGCCCTCTTCTTTCTTGACTCTAGTGAAACCTTGAACTTCCTGAGCATTGTTTCGACCCAATTCTGTTTCACCACTTTCGTCAAATTCCTCCTTTATTTCTCGTTTCACTCTACATATTTCACATTCCTCACAGTCACACTCCATCACGTACTCTCCACCATCATCTTCTTCCTTCTTGACACATTTAAAGTGTTGAACGAGTTGTCCGCTTGAAACATCTGAAGAAGAGAAACACAGAAATGCACTGTAAGTTATTGTGAACATGACACAACATTTACATTTACCTTCGACTTTTATCTTTCTGTCAATCTGCTCACCTTCATCAAAGTCCAACTCACACTTCACCACACAGTCCTGGTCATCGTAATGTTCTTCTTTCACCTCCACCTTGATTGATTGCATAATGTTGTGCTCATTTGGTGCTGATTCGGATTCGGTCTTTGCTGTCACAGGCAGTTGGTCTTGGAAGAAGGATTCGGATTCAGTCTTTATAGTTCGAGTCATGAGGAGTTGGTCTGGGAAAAGTAAACAAAGTAAAGTTCACATGTTGAGTATATTACTGTAAATACCTTCGAAATATTCCTGTTTGATGCAAATGCCACTGCTGGATTGAACTGGTGACTGACTTGGTGATGGACCTGGAGCCTCATTCTCATTGAGACGAGCTGGAACAGATTGATGGGACATGGCAACAGTTGGGTGAGTGAGCACAGTTAGGTCCAACAGTTGAGCAACGAGACAAAACCGAAAGTCGACTTGAGCTGCAGTAGAAACGATCACAAACACAGCTCACAAAGCAGAAACGTCGCCGATTAAAGCTCAGTGGCGTTTTGGGCTTTACCACCCATTGAATTAATTTTCATATTAGCCTTATGCACGTGAAGTAACTTTGTTTACGAATAGTCGATTCGTGTGTTACAGTTCCCCTTTTGCACAATTTTCTGAATACGCCTTTTGTTTTGAGCACATGTCTAACTTTCTCGATTTTTCTCCACGCTGACTGTTTTGATTGACAAATTACGACTTGTTCGTCTACTCTACAACAAAATGGATCGATTTCCTGGTTATGAGTCTCTGCTGAGTCGAATCGAGCACAAGAAGGCACAGGTGAAGAGTCAACTACCCATCGAGCACTGTCACCTTGTGGATGAGTTTGCTGTCTTTGTGCTGGACCAGTTCAACAAGTGTCTTGATGATGTGCCCTCTTCTGCACAGGATGATGATCACTTCGGTACAGATGCAACAGTGACACGTGCACCGACAAGTGACATTCAAATCGACAACCAACAGATCAATCCTACGAGTGCACCATCAACAGCGGATAACAATCACAATCGAGAAGGTATTTCTCCTTTTTGGCACTGTCAAGTTGATTTTTCTAATCTTTTTTTCTCTTGTGGTCCAGCAACATCAGGATCTATTTCTAGCGAACAGACTGTGTCACCAGTAGCACCTCCAAGCCCTGTAACTCAATCCACCATTCCCTCAAACATCGAGGTCAAAGTTGAAGGTAAACAAACCTAGTTGTTGTGTTCGCCATATCTTAGTGCATTTTTGTGCATTTTCCTTAGATGTTTCAGATGGACAATCAGTTCAACTCGGTGAATTTGTCAAAAAAGAAGAAGATGATGGTGGAGAGTACGTGTTGGACTGTGACTGTGGAGAATGTGAAATATGTAGAGTGAAACGAGAAATGAAGGAGGAACTAGACGAAAGTGGTGAGACGGAACAGATGGAGGATTGTGTGAAACAAGAGATCAAGGAGGAGTTGGAGGATGGAGAAATGATGCACATTAAGGAAGAAGAGGAGGAGGACGGTGAGGTGGAGGGCCAGAGACCCAACAAGATTCAACGAATGGATCGAGTGCTTGGCAATGTTCCAGTTGGATCACTGTCACCATCAACCAATGGCATTCCCATCAATGTCGAATATATCGATGACCAAGTGGCTACTTCATCCACCCACCAAATCGAAGGTAATCAGTTTTGTTTTATTTTACTTCGAGTTTTATTAATTTCATTTCCCATCAGACCACACCCAAGCATTTCAACCTGTCACTATCCCTCTCCCTACCCCACTCGACACACCACCATCATCTGCTCAACATGTCAACGAGATACTTCGAGATGAGTCGCTCAAAGCTGAACCGAGGATGGACAATGTGACACTTGTGGATGAAGTGCGTACGGAGGAATTTGACCGAGAACAAGTGGACCATGACAACAACTCAACATTAAATCCAGTGCATATTGACCAAGATGACGAAGAAACAGAAGTGAACGACAATCAGAACGATGATATGCGAGATGAGGAGGAAGATGGTGACGAGACGATTGAAAATGGAGAAGATCCGAGTGCTGGTGATGAGCAGCAAGTTCCCGCAGAAAACTTTCTGAGACGAATTGAGCTTGACGAGCTCGGAAACAGATTTGAGTGCGACTACCAGGTTTGTGGAAAGCGAATGAAGAAAAAACCGGATTTGATTGATCACATTCGAACCCACACCGGAGAGAAACCATTCAAATGTTCATTTGAAGGTTGCGACCGGGCATTTGTCCAAAATAGCCAATTGAGATCACACCTCTACACCCACTCTGGAACCCGTCCTTTTGCTTGCAGCTGGCCTAGTTGTGAAGCTCGATTTCTACAGAAAAGCCATCTCACTGCACACCTTCGTACCCACACTGGTGAGCGTCCATTCGAATGTGACCAGTGTGATGCCACATTTACTTGTCATTCTCATTTGGCCACTCATCTGCGCTCCCACACCGGAGATCGTCCATTTGTGTGCACTTGGCCCGAGTGTGGTCAAGCTTTCACCACCTCAAGTCATTTGAAGACTCACTCTTTTGTTCATTCAAATGAGCGTACATTTGTTTGTGATGTGACAGGCTGCACCAAAGTTTACAAGCGTAAAGAAACATTGCGTAAACACCAAAAGGCCAAGCACAATTAGCAACTTAACATCCCAAATTACATTTTCCCTCCATTTCGTTGTACCCCTGTCTATATGCCTTCATGTCACACGAATGCACTTTTGTTTTTATTTGAGTTGAGTTCCCTTTCAATGTAACATTTCATTTATATCGTCTCATATAAAATCTAATAAATCTCTTCAGTCAAACTATCTCCAATTTGAATCATAATGAAATCCGTTTAAATGTCTATATTTGTTGGGAATGTTTATAAAACCCCAAGTATGTTATTCTATAGAGTGATCCAACACGACCCCAGCTGCATTGAACAATTCAACGCCAAATTCGTAAAAACAAACCACTGATTGGCTTTAATGAACGAGTACAACATTTCATTTTCCTGATTATTTGTGTCATGTCTTCCTACATGCACTTTGCATTGAAATATCGTTGGTGTACAAGTAAAATTTTTTTTTGTTTATTCAATGTATGTTTCAATTGTTGTTGTCGCTTCTCAATTTTGAGGTTCATAAATCAACACAAGTACACATTTGGATACATTGAATCAAGTCAACTATTCGAGCTTATATATGCACACAATGTGATTTATATCAAGAATGCTATTTTTAATGTTTAATTGTTCTACATGTATCAACATAACATAAAGGGCTGACAAAATGACAAAAAGATTATCTTTATCTAGAAAATCTATTGTATTTTTTGAATTCTAAATCAAGTTTATTTGTCAAGTTATCAAGGAAGGGAATAGGGAAGTTGGTGGGCAAGTTTGGATCCAGAGAAGAGAACGACATGAGGGTAAATAAAATTCAGTGTGTGAATGATGTGAAGTGAAGCTAACATTCAGTGCATTATGCGTGAAATTGATACAACGTTTATTTTTTGATAAAATTTGAAAGGGTTATTCATCTTAAGGACAGACGCGGGTAACGTCCTCTATGAATTGCCCCCTTAGCTCAAATCTATTGATTTGACTAGATGATATTTGAAAGGTTACTTCTCCTTTAATACTTGACCGATTGTGGCATATTATAGCTTAAATTAAAGATAAATTGATTGGCTTTAACGGCATCGGAAAACATTTATGGAAATATTTTTTCTTGGGAATATAGATAAAAAAATGTAAAAAAGTAGCATATTTTGAACACTTTGAGATGAACTCACGATCAGATAAGATAAAATGTTTGAAATGTTTTCTGCTCGCCAAATAAAGAATCTTATTACCTTTAATAAATGCCCTGGTTCAACAAAATCGGATCAGTTTTGTAGGAGAAGAAGCAAAAACAAAATGCAAAGGTCTTGATTTACAGGAGAAGGGAAAAACTAAAATGCATGCATTGGCCGGTATAGGGGAATTGCGAAAAGTACATCTTGAAAATGTTGATTTTTTGAGACTTCTCGTCGGAATATTAATCTAATTTTTTGTAAAACGATAGATAATGAGATAACCGATAACTTAAGATCTTGAAATAATTTGGAATTTTTAACAAAAAATTGAGCCGTGACTTGCCTTAAGGGTGTGTTACTGAGACTGAATGAAATAACAATTCTGTCAAGACAAGTTTATTTGAATTTTGAAGAAAGGAAATATACCAATGAACATGGTACATCAATGAACGTACATTTGTTTGTGATGCTCGTGGCTGCACCAAAGTCTACAAAAGTAAGGATACATTTCGTCGACACCAAAAGGCCAAGCACAATTAGCTTATCATTCCATATTTTGTTATTCCATCTCCATCTAGTTGTAGTTCTGTATCTGTGCACACAAGTCACATGAATACACATTTGTGTTTGTATTGATTAATCATTTAATGTAACATTTCATTATTTATATCTCGTCTTAAAATCTAATAAATCACACTTTTATTAACTCGAATTTGTTTATTAATGCAAAACGATGAATAGTGAAAGTGGAAGAGAACAAGGACAAGATGGTTTGTTTTAAATGGAATTGTAATTCGAGAGTTTATTAAAACTTTGTAAAATGAATCTGAATAGATAATTAAAATTTTGGAAATGGAAAATATAGCTTCTTCAGAAAATAGAATTTTAAATTAACAATTTATATTTTTATTAAAAAAGGACTAAACACAAGTCAAGCACAGTTATAGGCTCATTGACATGTTGAGAAGATGATGATGATTGAGTTGGGGTGACGATTGGGGTTGGGAGAGGGAAAGTGACAGGTTGAGATGGTTGGGTGTGGTCTGATGGGAAATGAAATGAATAAAACACTCAGATACAACAAACAAATGATTGATTACCTTCGATGGTGGTTGGAGTGATGGATGAAGTTGCCACTTGGTCATTGACACATTCGACATTGATGGGAATAACATTATGGGATGCTGACCATACTGGAACATTCCCAAGCACTCGATCCATTCGTTGTATCTTGTTTGGTCTCTCAACCTCAACCTCACCGTCCTCCTCTTCTTTCTTGACTCTAGTGAAACCTTGACCAGTCTCAACATTGTTCCCACCAAATTCTGTCTCGAATCCACTTTCATCAAGTTCCTCCTTCATTTCCATTTTCACTCTGCATATTTCACATTCCTCACAGTCACACTCCATCACGTACTCTCCACCATCTTCTTCTTCCTTTTTGACACATTTAAAGTGTTGAACGAGTTGTCCGCTTGAAACATCTGAAGAAGAGAAACACAGAAATGCACTGTAAGTTATAGTGAACATGACACAACATTTACTTACCTTCGACTTTTATCTTTCTGTCCATCTGCTCACCTTCATCAAAGTCCAACTCACACTTCACCACACAGTCCTGGTCATCGTAATGTTCTTCTTTCACCTCCACCTTGATTGATTGCATAATGTTGTGCTCATTTGGTGGTGATTCGGATTCGGTCTTTATAGTTCGAGTCATAAGGAGTTGGTCTGGGAAAAGTAAACAAAGTTAAAGTTCACATGTTGAGTATATTACTGTAAATACCTTCGAAATATTCCTGTTTGATGCAAATGCCACTGCTCGATTGAACTGGTGACTGACTTGGTGATGGACCTGAAGCCTTCTTCTCATTGAGACGAGCCAGAACAGATTGATGGGACATGGCAACAGTTGGGGGAGTGAGCACAGATCGGGAGAAATGAGAGGAACGGGACAAAACAGAAAGTCGACTTGAGCTGCAGTAGAAACGATCACAAACACAGCTCACAAAGCAGAAACGTGGCCGATTAAAGCTCAGTGGCGTTTTGGGCTTTACCGCCCAAAGTATTAATTTTCATATTAGCCTTATGCACGTGAAGTAACTTTGTTTATGAATTGTCGATTCGTGTGTTACAGTTCCCCTTTTGCACAATTTTCTGAATACGCCTTTTGTTTTGAGCACATGTCTAACTTTCTCGATTTTTCTCCACGCTGACTGTTGATTGACAAATTACGACTTGTTCGTCTACTCTACAACAAAATGGATCGATTTCCTGGTTATGAGTCTCTGCTGAGTCGAATCGAGCACAAGAAGGCACAGGTGAAGAGTCAACTACCCATCGAGCACTGTCACCTTGTGGATGAGTTTGCTGTCTTTGTGCTGGACCAGTTCAACAAGTGTCTTGATGATGTGCCCTCTTCTGCACAGGATGATGATCACTTCGGTACAGATGGAACAGTGACACGTGCACCGACAAGTGACATTCAAATCGACAACCAACAGATCAATCCTACGAGTGCACCATCAACAGCGGCTAACAATCACAATCGAGAAGGTATTTCTCCTTTTTGGCACTGTCAAGTTGATTTTTCTAATCTTTTTTTCTTGTGGTCCAGCAACATCAGGATCAATTTCTAGCGAACAGACACCCTGTAAGCATCTTTTTTCCCTTACGGGACCATTACGGACATATCCTTAAGGAAATCCTTAAGGTACTAAACGGGAAGTTGACCCTTAAGGGTCTTTTATCAGTAAGGGTACCGTAAGGGTCAATGTTAAGTATGCTTTACTGGGTGCCGTTCCTGGTGCACATAGCCACTCTCGTACTCCCCACAAGTCAAAATAAATGCATTCAAATGAATTTATTACAAAGTAAAAACAATTGACAAGAATAAAAAGTACACAAAGTGATAACATATGATCGTTCATACTCATGATGTGACATGAAGAACTTCGAAGAAAGAAGTCGGAGAACAGATAGCCAAATATCTTCGAGATTGGAAGTCATCTTAAAGTCCACTTCAAATTCTTGCTCTTGTGGTGGATTTGAGATCATCAAAGTTTACGGATGCAATGCCGTTACCAGTGAGGCAGAACTTCGGCTTCCTTTAGTTGATAAAGAACTTGGATACATACGTACATTGCCAGGCATGCAGCGATGCTTGAATCCTCGGTAGTTGTTTCGCGAACTTCGTAATACTTATGCAATTACAAGTTAAGCCTAAAAGATAAAAAATAACTAATTAGAAATAGTCGTTAATGCATTCGTTAAGATATACATTACCTGATGGTACACGTTCTTTGTCAAAGTTGCCTTGGTGATAGATCACAACAGCATGCGGGCACACGGGAAAGAAGCGAAATGAAGTATTCTGGAGGTGGTTCGCGATAGTAGAGAAGTCCTCATAGAAACATGGGTTCCTAAGATTAAAGATTTCAGTCAAAATGTTTATATAATAACAGATTAGTCATACCTTCACTAACACCCACAATTCCACCGGAATCATCAGGGTAGCCGTTCGCGAATCATGTTGAAATTTTTGTTGAATGGTTGCTTCTACAATACCAGAGTAACAGCATAAGTCTCACAATTCGGGATTCTAAGATATAAGTTTGAAATTAGTTAAGAGAAAACAACAAATACAATTACTTACTTGTTAGTATTCGTATTTAGATTTATTTATTATACTGTCGAGGTGCACTGTTACATGCGAGAAATAAAGAAATAAACCAAATACGAATACGAAATGATGTAGGACGATTTGAAAATTCAATGTAGCAACCAAACAAAAATGTTTGCTGAAGTCAACTTGATGATGAAATATGATGTTTCTATCGACGAGCGTTAATGAGAATATTGCAGATGTTTGACAATTCAGTTGACGACGGTAAAATAGACAATAAAACGCCACAGTCAGTGGCAGATAATAAATCAATAGGTACAGAAGGTCAATTTAAAAAAACATCAAATTGAGAAAAACAACGAACACGAAACGACGTCTGTCTGCGAGGCTCGCACTGCGAGCGTGTTTTCAGAGTGTACAACGGCTGTAGTCAGCAGCAGCAGTTGAACTGTGATGTGCACTGCTGCATGTGTGTGTGTGCGTGATGAAATGTGTTTGGGACGCATGCGCAGTGGACAAAATATTCAAATTAGCCATCGATTGTGAACAATCGATTTGTATGCCACTTCGTTGAATCATTTAACTATTCTGACAAAATTAGTGAAGTTCCAGAAAGAAACTTAGGATTATTGGAGATACCAGTAGATTGTAGGTAGTAGTGGATTGGTACTATTCTATGGTCCAAAATTCACGATTATTGGATTTATCTATTGGATGTTTATATCAATCAACCAGTATTCGTTCATTTTTTATCATTGGATTTATCTATTGAGGATATGGCAGATATAATGATAAACTGTGAATTTTATTGTGCATGTATCTCGATCATCAATATCATCAAAATTTTGATTAATACCTTTTCCTTAGTGAATCTACATTAAGGAACCATTACGTTAACTTTTCCTTACAGGTAACCCAGTAAGGGTCCATTAATGGTTAAATTTCCTTAAGGACGACCCGTAAGGGATCCGTAATGGTCAAATCGTCCTTAAGGGTCTTCAAAAGTGTTCACAGGGCAGTGTCACCAGTAGCACCTCCAACCCCTGTAACTCAATCCACCATTCAGGCAAACATCGAGGTCAAAGTTGAAGGTAAACAAACCTAGTTGTTGTTGTGTTGTGTTAACCATAACTTAGTGCATTTCTGTGTATATTCCTTAGATGTTTCAGACGGACAATCAATTCAACTCGGTGAATTTGTCAAGAAAGAAGAAGATGATGGTGGAGAATACGTGATGGACTGTGACTGTGAAGAATGTGAAATATGTAGAGTGAAACGAGAAATGAAGGAGGAACTAGACGAAAGTGGTGAGACGGAACAGATGGAGGATTGTGTGAAACAAGAGATCAAGGAGGAGTTGGAGGATGGAGAAATGATGCACATTAAGGAAGAAGAGGAGGAGGACGGTGAGGTGGAGGGCGAGAGACCCAACAAGATTCAACGAATGGATCGAGTGCTTGGCAATGTTCCAGTTGGATCACTGTCACCATCAACCAATGGCATTCCCATCAATGTCGAATATATCGATGACCAAGTGGCTACTTCATCCACTCACCCAATCACCATCGAAGGTAATCAGTTTTGTTTTACTTTACTTTCAGTCTTATTCATTTCATTTCCCATCAGACCACACCCAAACATCTAAACCTGTCCCTGTCCCAACCTCAATCGTTACATCATCATCAACTGCTCAACATGAGACACTTCGAGATGAACTGCCCAACGGTGAACCGATGATGGACAATGCTGGACTTGTGGTTGAAGTGGAGGCAGAGGAATTTGATCGAGAACAAGTTGACCATGACAACAACTTTACATTGAATTCTGCTCACATTGACCAAGATGAAACAGAAGTGGACCACAATCAGAATGATGATATGAAAGATGATGACGAGACGATTGAAAATGGAGAAGATCCGAGTGCTGATGATGAGCGGCAAGTGCAAATTCTTGCAGAGAACTTTCTGAAACGGATTGAGCCAGCTGACGAGCTCGGAAACAAATTCGAGTGTGACTATCGCGGATGTGGAAGACGAATGAAACAGAGAACTGATTTGATTCTTCACATTCGAACCCACACCGGAGAGAAGCCTTTTAAGTGCACTGTGAATGGTTGCGACCGTTCATTTATCAAAAAGAACGCATTGAAGGATCATCTCAACACCCATTCTGGAACCCGTCCTTTTGCTTGCAGTTGGCCTGGATGTGAAGCTCGATTTGGAAACAAAAGCAATCTCACTGCACACACTCGTACTCACACTGGCGAGCGTCCTTTTCGATGTGACCAGTGTGATGCCGCTTTTACTGGTCATGGTGATTTGGTCACTCATCTGCGCACCCACACCGGAGCTCGTCCATTTGTGTGCACTTGGCCCGAGTGCGGTCAAACTTTCACCCAGTCAAGCAATTTAAAGACTCACTCTACTGTACACTCAAATGAGCGTAAATTTGTATGTGAAGTGCGTGGCTGTTCCAAAGTTTACAAGCAGAAGGGGGCATTGCTTCGACACCAAAAGGACAAGCACAATTAGCCTTAGCATTCCATATTTTGTCATTCCATCTCCATCTAGTTGTAGTTCTGTATCTGTGCCCACAAGTCACATGAGTCCACATTTTTGTTTGTGTTTGTATTGATTAATCATTTAATGTAACATTTCATTTCTTATATCTCATCTTAAAATCCAATAAACAACTCTTCTATTGTGACAGCCATGTAAAACACTACATTAGTTCTCCATAGATGTCGTTACTCTCCTCCACATTCAAATCATACACATGCGCAGTACAGACACACACAATACAACGGACAGAAACGACCAATGTTCGTTAGTAGAGGTTTCGCACTGCTGCAGTCAACATGTCATTTTTCCACTAGGTCATTTATTGTCAACCCCAACGATTTACTCAAACATTCCTCTGTATCTTCGTTATCCAAGCAATAAATACACCTTGTACGTCAGACTATTAACTCTAATAATGCAAAACTATTAATTGTGAGCAGTGGGAGAGAACAACGACAGCACAAGCCTACAAAACAGGTAGTTCACAAACTTATTTCACGAGATATTTTTACCAGTTCATATTGAGGATATAAATAACACAGATATACACGCCAAAATAAGTTTCTGGTACAATAAATGTTAAGATCCATTCTTATAGTATTTTTAACGCTCTTTCCACCGGTATACTCAGAATTTTCAGATTGATTCAAATTTTCGAGATATTTAATATTTTTGAAGATTTTTTCACATTTTTTAACATAACTCAATTTTCGTACCCAAACTTTAATTTAATGTTCAGAATCAGAATCTACGCGTTTTTCTGAAAATTTTAAGCTAAACTCGGTCAAAAACGGTCAAAATTTAGCATTTTTACTCGATTTTTAAAGATGGCGCTTTACAGGTAAACTGATAAAAGTGATGCATACTTTGCTCTGGTTAATCTTTTATTGCCCGAATGTTAAAATTCAAATGTTCAAATTTATCTGTAAAGTGTCATCTTTAAAAATCGAGTAAAAATGCTAAATTTTGACCGTTTTTGACCAAGTTTAGCTTAAAATTTTCAGAAAAACTCATAGATTTCGAATTTGAGCATTAAATTGATGCCTTTTCAGCATAAAATAGTGTTATTGTCGAAAATGTTTAAAAATCTCGAAAATATTAAATATCTCGAAAACTTGAATCAATCTGAGAATTCTGCGTATACCAGTGGAAAGAGCGTTAAAAATACTATAAGAATGAATCTCAACATTTCTTGTACCAAAAACTTATTTTGGCGTGTATATCTGTGTAATCAAATCCCGAAAAAATTTTATTTCCCTGAGCTCGATTTTCAGATTAAATCGAGATTAAAATCCGAGATTTCGTCATATTTGTCTATTTTCAAAAATTTATTAAAAATAGTTGCAATAGTCTCTGGTTCATTGTATGATTGTTTTAGGATTATTTTGTATTTATAATTTTATTACCAAAAAACAGGAAAAGGAAATTCGTTGCCAATTCGTGGGAATCTCAAAAAATGTAAGACTATGTCAAATGTAGCAAAATATAGCAAAATATTTCAAAACGAGGGGCAGCAGTGCCCCAAAATGAAAGGGTTTGTTCACAGAGGACGTTTGTTTTGATTACTAGTTTGCTGCTGCTGTGGCAGTGTGGCTTTTGTCTGCCTCATAGTAAAAATACAATTTGCGTGTTTGGCTATATTTATTTAGAAATAATCAATTTAAGAATGCACATATACAAAACAACAGAATATTCATCACAATTAATCGTCATGCAAGACTGTATGTTTTGAGACGTTTGCTTATGTCAGGGCATGGCACTTCGAGCAGCTCGCAGAGGACCACTGACGAGAGCGCCAATTTTCCGACTGGATTTGTAGTTTAAGCTTATCAAATAATGACTACGTGTCAATGACAGTGACTTTTGTCGACTAGTTGTAGTCGTGCTGAAGTAGACTTTTTGTCGATAGTACTTTTTGTCGACAATACATTTTTGTCGACTTTGCTTTGTGTCGACAAAACTTTAATGTCGACAGTGAGAGATGGCATCGACAACAAAAAAAAATATACCAAATACATATTTCACTACATTTCCTTACAATAAATTTACTGGTAATAAATTTTTGCATTTATTTTGAAACCATAGTGTTTGTTAATATCCGTCATCTAACATACCCACCACAATTTTATTAACAGATACATCCGCACAGCTTAATCGTCTATACGGCTCTCCTCGATGGTTCTTGTGGATCATATCGAGTGTCGTATCTGTCCAACTACTACCAGTGACAGTGTCATTATAACAAAGAGATTAACGGAGTCACCAGACGCACCAACTCTCAACTCCGACATCATAAGTAATGCCCAGTTGCGGATGTAACTCAATCGGACTTGACACGAGTCATTTGAGCAGTCAAGCATAGCATCTCGCTTTGATGTATCATTCTCATTTGATGACTCAATAAATCTTGTTCGTTCAAAGACTCTTCGTTGATTGTCAGCGGATTGATTGTATGTATACTTTGATTGATTGTATATAAGTTATATAAGTTAATATAAGTTAACCCTTTTTGAAAAGCATGCGATCGCCGATGCGATGAAAGCTACAGAATTTGCACGTGAATTTGTATCATTTTTTAAAAATTTATGGCAAATTCTTGAGTGAAATTGAGATTGAAATTGCTTAGATACGCAAACATTTTGCTTGACTATACGAGAGCGCACGCTGAATGCAACTGATTTGTCGTAAAAGTTTACCCTATTTGTACTTTGTCAATCGTAAGAATTCATCATGAGCAACTTTAGAGTTGTGTTCGGTCAGGGCAAATCGTTATCGGCTATCCGGGCTGAAATAAAAAGAAAATCAAATAAAATAAAACATGTAACACGATTAATGAAAATTTTATTTTTGGAAATTATATTATAAAAATTATATATATTGAAATGACACAAAGTAGATTGATACAAAACAGAATTTATTGCAAAATTATTTGTTTTTATTTGATTTTTTACTGCGTTTGCTAGATGAAACTTTTCTATTTGATTTTTTGATTTGTTTAGGTGGATTAAAGACTGTGTAGTTATAATAAATAATGCTCCAGTACTTTAAGTTTTCAATCTCAAAGCCTGTTCTATTTGCAGCAAATATGAATTTGAAAATTGAAAACGATCTCTCAACATCAGCAGATGAAGTTGGAGCATATAAGTAACGAGCATCAAACTTATTGTTCTTAAAGTTTTCTAGAAATTTCGAAAAATCAACGTTTTTTTGAAATAACACTTTCAAATTTTTCATAAATTAAATTTCCATTTTTATCGGTCGCAGATTCCTTAAGTTTTTGTCTTGTAGATTCAATTAGCTCAACAGAATATGAAAACTTTTCTCCTCGTTTCTCAAGTTTAGTAATCGTACTGACCAGGTGAGCATAATCTTTAGAAATGCGATTCATTTGACTTTTCAAATCATCATCCATCATTTCGAGTAAACGAGGAATTGTTTTATTCTTCTTATACTGCTTCAATTTACTCAATCGTTGAAGAAAAATTTTCAAGCGTTCAAATGATTTTGAGTGATGAATACAGTTTCGTAGCCAATAGCCCCATCGTGTCTCCACCGGACCCTTTGGCACCAAAAATTTTGTTATTTTTTGTACAAAATTTGCCGACTTTCACAATTGGTGAATAAAGTGTTGACCAACGTTAGAAATTTGTGCACTTCTGGAAATATTTTGTGAATCAAACTACAAACACGGTGTAGTGCGTGCAAGACAAGTGAAATGTGCCAAGTTTGGGTATGTTCTTTTTAATTTCCTTCCAGCTTTTTTTCATGTACCCCGCCGCGTCGGAAACAAATAGCAAAACATTTTCTCGATTTACAGAATTTGGAAACAACAATTCAAGAGATTCATCAAACAATTTCTTAATTGATTTCCAATTGCACTTATTTAATCTCTTCATGTTAATTAGAAAAACTTTTCCTAAACCATTTGGAAGTAAACTACCAGCCATTACATTAGCCATCTTGCGACCTTTCCGGTCTGTTGCTTCATCAATAGATAAAAATAATTTATTATTTTCAAGTTCATTACGAATTTTATTCATATAATTGTCGTAACAGTCCTTTAGCCTTTTTCCGACTGTTTTCCTTGAAGGAATTCTCCGTCCGCACATGTACTTTCTCATGAACGGTTTCATTTTTGGGGGTAGCGATGTTGAGGAATGTTGTTGATTGCAAGTAATTCAATTATGTCATACGAAAATTCTTTGAATGGAATTGATGAACTATTTATATAATTTGAAGCACAACTTTTGTGAATGTTGGTTCCAATGTGACGACAAATATTGAAATTTCTTGAACCTAAATTTAAACAACATTTTGTGCAGAAAACAGATTTGTCATTGTTAAAAAGTCAGAGTATCGAAATTTTGCTGTACAGTTTGCTCAACTTTTGATTGCTTTACAACAGATTTAGTTTTATTCTTTAAGTGAATTTCTGAACGAATGTGAATTTGAATTTGATGTAAACCATCAATTACGTTACATTTGCAGAGGGTGCAGTACACTTGTTCGTTGTTGCACACAATAATTTGCTGACACAAAGCAGAACCTACATCATCGAATGTAGTGTACTCTTCTTTTTGATTGAATCGTTAAATTTTTTCTTGTGTGATTCACAACTTAAATGTTGATTGAATTGAGTTTCATGACAACTCATCGACTTATTACATGGGATACACTTCAAACCAGTTGCATCAATCGAAAACAATCCAGGAAATTGATTGTACATTTTGCTATGGAATTCTGACAGAACGCAATTCTCCAGTTGGACAATTTCAGGTTGAATGCAATCGGAATTTACGACTGTTGAATCTTCAACATCATTCGGTTCGTGTTCATTCGGTTCGTGTTCATTCGGTTCGTGTTCATTCGGTTCGTGTTCATCAGCTTCGGATTCATCGTCCCAATTAAGATCATCATCATCATTCGAATCCGAATCATAATAAGATTCCAACTCGGTATCAGAACCGAACATATTTTCATCATCGGTGCTGTCTTCATCACTACTTTCAGTGTCATTTGAAATATCTTCATCACTCGAATCACTTTCGGTGTCAAATGATGAATCGTAATCAATATCATCGATGTCAGAATTTGCTTGATCAATTTGTGGATCCATTTTAAAGTAGAAGAGTAGAAGAGTAAAGCAAATTAGAAATATCACTATTTACTAAACAAATCACAAGTTGTGTAGACAATTTGATGAACAGCATGCCAGTACATGTGTGTGTACAATGAGTGTCATCATATGAGTTATCTGAACATATGTGGACTATTTCGCACATATACATGTTTGATTATATGTTTACATTGTCTTTAATTTGGTTTGGTAAAAAATCATAAATATTATAAATATATAATTTTAATACTCAATTTTAAATTAACGAAATGCTTGCTTACTAGTAAATTTATTGCAAATTGTTGAATTAACAACCTTAATAATATTTTTGTCTAATTATTTTGTTAATTCAACCATTCGAACTACAAAATGCATGTCTTTAGTATGCATGCATTACTTAAATAAATTATCCAGAGTTTATTAAAATATTTGAATTAATGAAAGCACCCATTATACGAAGGACGTGCGGTGTGTTGTTTATTATAATTGAAGGATTAAATATGAGGGATTAAGTACTACATTGGACGATCAACCCGGGCTCACCCTCGAGGCTGTTTAGTTGGTCGTCTAGTGCTTACTCACTCATTTTAAACACTTAATTCAAACACTAATACTTTAAAATAAACGGCCCCGCATGATTCTATGAATCGTGCAATAAATAAATAAATAAATACATTGGACGATATTCAAAAGTCTCGACCTGAATACGTTGATGCAACACATTTACCTTTGAGACTAAGATTGAGGGATCTTAAGTTAGAGAATACAATTGAGAGATTATAAATATTTGATTATTATTAAACTTATAATATACAAGTAGAGAATCCACTATTTCTGGTCAACCATCTCACTATTCAAATTCAATCGTTCACATTTATTTTACAAAATATTGTCTATTTTGCAAACATTTCTTCTAATCCAACTTCATCTCATCTCAAACAACAAAACATAATCATAAACTACGAATCTCAACCACCACCCCACAAAGTTTGTGACACAAACCAAGCACCACAACCTATTTAATCCACGTTTCACTCGTTAACTCATTAACCCACCACAATTGTACAATGTACAACTCGCCAACATTGAATTACCAATTCATCATGATATTGAGGAAGCTGCAATCAACAAATGGCAACAACATCCACCGTCATCTTCAATAATCTCCAATGAACAATAACTTAAGCGATGTAGAAATGTGAATATGTCAAATATGTAAATGGAATTGCGATTAAAGAAGAAGTTGAACAAAATATGATGGCGATTAAACTGTTTATTTTAGACGTATTCTTTTATCATCAAACAGTTTCACCTTCACGCCACCAAATGGCACTTGTATAAATGTTCCAAACATTGCACCATATCATAACCAGTGGTCATTAATCACACATCATTTGTTGTCCCAGCATAACACCAACCATCGCCAGTTCTGTTAGGGGGACATACTTAAATCACGTGATTATCTAGAGGGGAGGTAGGGTGTCTTGATCCAAATTTTCCCTACACATTTCTATGCTCTAGGATGTGATCATGGTGGGGGGAGGTAGGTGGTTTGGGCCCAAATTGCTGATCACGTGATTTAAGGATGCCCCCTTAAATATCGCTCATTTCTCGAATGTATATTCACTGAAGAATGCAAAGCAAAAGGGTACAATCATTGCAGACGCAACACAAAACAACAAACAACACTAAACTGTCACTGTTCAGATTATCATCTTGGTTTGTTTGTCCTTTTGTATGGCTAAATCTCGAGTAACCTAAAATTATGTGGTCACAATAATTGTCCTTTTTAAAAAAGAATTTATTTATTGAATTTAATTAGAAAGAACGATACAATTTAAGGCTTTATTAATATGAATTAAATTTCTTATTTACTATTCTTCTTTTTTACTAGCTCGGTTTACCTTGAACCAAGCAATAAATAAATTTATATTTTTTGAATGGATACTTTAATTTCTCTGTTAAGCCGAGATCGCAAATTAAAATCCCAGTGCCGATATAATATTCAAAAATAAAAAAATTTGTAAATTTCTGAATGAACTTGTAATGTTCAACTGGATTCGGTTGAATGATTCAACAACAAAAATAGATATAGTTGACTTTGTTGGCAACTTTGGAGGTGTTCAATTACTAAAAATTGATTTCATTTCGAGGTCGATTTAGATTAAATGAATTTCATGTCGACATTAATGTTTTGTCGACACAAAGCAAAGTCGACACAAATGTTTTGTCGACAAAAAGTACTATCGACAAAAAGTCTACTTCAGCACGACTACAACTAGTCGACAAAAGTCACTGTCATTGACACGTAGTCATTGGTTGATAAGATTAAACTTCAAATCCAGTCGGAAAATTGGCGCTCGCGTAAGTGGTCGTCGGCGAGCTGCTCGAAGTGCCATGCCCTGGCTTATGTGTCCTAGTGTGTTGTGGTTGTTTATGGATGCATAATAATCACCAATCATTTCGGCGTTTCTTTTACCACCTGAATATCTTGTTTCGATTGGTGCCATCAATTGATGGGCACGTTCGCATTGTTGTTAACCATGAGCTCCGAAATTCGGTGGAAATCGGTCTAGACGAGCATGCAAAAGATGAAGCTTGTAAGTGCAACTGCAGTCAATGTTCATGAAACTCTGGCACTATTCCTTAATAAGTTGCAAATAGTTGTCACTTCGTTTGTTTCCTAAAAAGTTGTATCATACATCTACGAACGCTAACTAGGCAAGCAATTCCCACGAATCTAAAAGTTCTATGAATTCTGACTGACGTTGTACCAGTTTCTTGGTTTCTGGCCCGGTAAATTGAGGTCTTTTTGATGTTGTTCTTGGTCTTTCCAGTTACCATGGACAAAAAATTAAGTAACTTTATTTGAGGGTGATCAGAAAATTCATCCTCCTTTTCTACTGCTTCATTGAAATTCTTTTAGATTTGGTATTGGATTGAGAGGAATAAAATTTGGGACGATTTCTCCCTTTTCAAACTTTACATGTTTTGTTGCTGAAGACTCACGAATCACTTTTTTCTTTCCATGTTTGTCAATTTCTTGAATTTAGAAATAATAACGATCAAAATCGCTTCGTGTATTTGAATTCATTCCCTTAGTCGTTGCTGTTGAGTTGCAGAAATAACACACTTCGTGGTTAATCAGATTAGTCCAAATAACAGAAACTTTTAAAAATTTTGCTTTGGATTTTCTAAGTTTATACCAGTTAAAAAGGTGTGAACAACAATTTTCACAGATGACAACTGGAGCACAGTCTGATTGATCATCAAATTTAGTATCAAAGAAACTAACGTAGGAATGATCCATCTAATGTCAAAACGATTCTTTCCCGGTTGTTCAACATTGGCTTGATTCTTTTTCGTGATCTTGCCATCTTTATTGCTTTGAAACACCAATAAACCACAAATATAGCACTGATGATTTTTACGAAGACACGCCATGATAATGAAATGAAAATAGTAAAGCACTTCAGTCACATTCGACATAAACAATGCATGCAGACACATGTGTGTGTATGTGCAAACACGAACACTGAACTGAACTGAACTGTCAGACAGACAGACACGGCGATTGCCTCGAGACTGTGGGCAGCGCGCGCTAGTGGGCACTGAATGCCCGCAATTTGTTTGTTTCGTATTTTTGAGATTCCCACGAATTGGCTAAGAATTTCCTTTCTCAGTTTTTTGGTAATCAAATTTGAATAACAAAATAATCCTAAAACAACCATACAATGAGCCAGAGTCTATTGCAACTATTTTTAATAAATTTTTGAAAATAGCCAAATATGACGAAATCTCGAATTTTAATCTCGATTTAATCTGAAAATCGAGCTCAGGGAAATAAATTTTTTTCGGTATTTGATTATTTATGTCCTCAATATGAACTGGTCAAAATATCTCGTGAAATAAGTTTAATGTGTTGACTCGTGACAGGATGGTTCGTTTCAAATGGAATTGTACTTTGAGAGTTTATTAAAACTTAAAATTAATCTGTCAAAAACTGTAAGGAAACTAAATTTTATTTTTATTAAACACATTGAAACATGCGAGAATTTGCATTTCCAATTATTTGAAACAAATTTCGCTTTTTCTTCTTCTGAGATTTGCCACCAGAGACAAGCTTACGTTTATTTGATAGATATGATGTCAATTGGTCCAAATGTTCTGGTTCGACTACGGCAAGTTCATTTTTGTTATCTTCATGCAAACTGAACCGCTCGTATGTTGCCATTTGGTTGGAATGTGGATTGCCACTTCTTCTAGCGCTCGAGCCAGTCAGGGACAAACGTTTTGACTTGAGTGAAGGCTTCATGGTGCCATTGGACTTTGTCTGCCTTTTCACCCTTGACCGCATACATCAAGTTCCAGTAGGAGTTTGTGTGAGAGGAGTAAGAATTTGTAATTTCTCTTAGCAGCAACTTTACTCAATCTCAGCATGTTAATTCTTTGTTGTTGAGGCACATTTTCGATGTGCTCAATTTGCTCGTTGGAGAGGGAAGAGTAATGATACTCATTCGGGTAAGCAGAAATGTATTGAGACATGATGCAACAGCAAATAGCAGGACACAAGTTGGGTGCACCAAATTGGGAGATGAGAGATGGCAAGTCACAACAAGTCAAGCACAGAGTGAAACAAACATGACAATACAACTGAGACATATACAAATGCATTGCTTTACAAGTGCATCATTTTCAAACGATGATTTGGTTTTAAGGAAAATCATTTTTTAAATATGACACAAGGAAATGTAGTTTGAGCAATTTTATGATTAATTCCAAGACAAAAAGCACCTTTTCCAATCTCAATTTTTTCCTTTAGGCAATCTAAGGAAAAGAGTCATGCCCAAATGCGTTAAAAATCGGCCCTACACAGAGGCCATATTTTATGCAGGTCCCTTATGGACATGTGAGGTACCAAATTAAAGGTTATGACCTCAAGAATCATTTTGCGAAATTTCCAGGATGATCCGAGGTCGCCATTTTTAGCATAGCAATGTGTTAGATGTGCATCATATGGCCCATCCACACAGGACGTTACTGTACTGAAATGTATTAAACTTCTTTTGCGAATATTTCCCGTAAAATAGCTCGGATCAGTCTGAAATTTTTACCAAATGATTCTAGAGGTCATAACCTTTAATTTGGTACCTCACTTGTCCATGTGGGACCTGCATAAAATATGGCCTTTGTGTAGGGCCGAGTTGGGCATGACTCTTTGCCCAAAGGAGCAATATTCAGAATAATTGTGAACTAAAGGGCAACAATCACTGCAATGGTGATATCAAATGTTGACCATTTGCAGTAAAACTTGACATATTTCTAGGTCTCATGTTCTGCATAGATCCGCTTTTGTATTTCATATTTTATTTATAATTTGTATTGATTTTATTGATGTAACCTATTTGAGTGTCTTTATTAATTACTTTTTTATTAATTTTTAATAAAACAAATCTGAATAAACGTTTTTAATCTTTTAATCGTTTTGTAAAATGAAACAAAACTGAGTTAATTGACAGAATCGTGTTTTATTAGATTTTACATAAAATATAAAAAACATTGTCATTGACAACTCTAATGTATAAATAAAAGTGGAATCGTGTGACTTGAGGACAGATGCTAAAATCGTGCGACTGATAAGGAAATTGTGACGATAAGATTAATTGTGTTTGTCCTTTTGGTGTTTACGCAATCCAGCTTTATGCTTGTAAACTTTGGTACAGCCACGCACTTCACAAACAAATTGACGCTCATTTGAATGAACACTAGAGTGAGTCTTCAAATTACTTGAGGTGAAGAAAGCTTTACCACACTCGGGCCAAGTGCACACAAATGGACGAGCTCCGGTGTGACTTCGAAGATGAGTGACCAAATTATTATGCTGAGCAAATGTGGCATCACACTGGTCACATTCGAATGGACGTTCACCAGTGTGAGTACGAAAGTGTGCAGTGAGACTACTTTTGTTTCCAAATCGAGCTTCACAACTAGGCCAACTGCAAGCAAAGGGACGTGTTCCAGAGTGGGTGTAGAGGTGTGATCTCAATTGGCTATTTTGGACAAATGCCCGGTCGCAACCTTCAAATGAACATTTGAATGGCTTCTCTCCGGTGTGGGTTCGAATGTGATCAATCAAATCCAGTTTGTACTTCATTCGTTTTCCACACGCCTGGTAGTTGCACAAAAATTTGTTTCCGAACTCGTCAGGCTCAATTCGTTTCAGAAAGTTTTCTGCAGGAACTTGTTGCGCATCACCAGCACTCGTGTCTTGTCGTTGTTCAATCGTTTCGTCACCATCCTCCTCCTCATCTTGCACTTCTGTTTCTGCGTCATCTTGGTCAATGTGCACTTGATTCAATGTTGAGTTGCTGTCATGATCAACTTGTTCTCGGTCAAATTCCTCCACGCCCACTTCAAGTCCAACATTGGCCATCATCGGTTCACCGTTGGGCTGTTCAGCTCGAAGTGTCTCATTGACAGGTTGAGCAGATGATGATGTTTGAGTTTGTGTGACGATTGGGATAGGGAAAGTGGAAGTGACAGGTTGACATGTTTGGGTGTGGTCTGATGGGAAATGAAATGAATAAAACTCGAAGTAAAATAAAACAAAACTGATTACCTTCGATGGTGATTGCGTGTGTGGATGAAGTAGCCACTTGGTCATCGATATATTCGACATTGATGGGAATGCCATTGGTTGATGGTGACAGTGATCCAACTGGAACATTGCCAAGCACTCGATCCATTCGTTGAATCTTGTTGGGTCTCTCGCCCTCCACCTCACCGTCCTCCTCCTCTTCTTCCTTAATGTGCATCATTTCTCCATCCTCCAACTCCTCCTTGATCTCTTGTTTCACACAATCCTCCATCTGTTCCGTCTCACCACTTTCGTCTAGTTCCTCCTTCATTTCTCGTTTCACTCTACATATTTCACATTCTCCACAGTCACAGTCCAACACGTACTCTCCACCATCGTCTTCTTCTTTCTTGACACCTTTACAGAGTTGTACTGATTGTCCGTCTGAAACATCTAAAGAATATACACAGAAATGCACTAAGTTTAGTTTGTTTGTTTGTTTACCTTCAACTTTGACCTCGATGTTTGCGGGAATGGTGGATTGAGTTACTGATGGTGGTGACACAGTCTGTTCGTTTGAAATAGATCCTGTATTATATGGAAAAATAGATTACTACTGTGTTACGGTGAAAAGAAATTACCTTGGAAGTGATGGTCAACTTGTGGATTGGTTTGTTCGTACACTTCGCCTCGAGTGTCAAGTGCACGTACCACTGGTCTATCGGCCAAAAGATGACCTTCATTTGTATCAGTTGTAGCATCAACGGTGGCAACATTACAACACTCGTTCACCTGATCCAACACAAAGGCAACCATGTTATCCACAAGATGAGAGTAAAAGGTGGGCAGTTGACCCTTCACCTGCACCTTCTTCTGCTCCACACGAGCGAGCATCGACTCGTAACCAGGATAACGATCCATTTGGTGGTGGAGTAGAGTAACTGGACAAATCGAAATTGTCAATCAACAAACAGTGGTGAAAGCTAGAGAAAGACAGCGTGCTCAAAACACAAAGGACAACAAAGCAATGATCAACGTATTCAGAAAATAATTTAAATGGGCGCTGTGACACATTATTCGGTTATTCATAAACAAAGTTACTTTACGTAAATAAAGCTATGATGAAAATTGAAGTGGTGGGGAGTAATGCACAAAACGTCACTGATGGTTTATTTTCGATATTGTACTGCTTTGTTCCGTGTGTGTGTTTGTTTCTATTGCAGCTCAAGTTGATTGTCTGTTTTGTCCGTTTCTCTAATTTGAACAATTCTGTGCTCACTCACCCAACTGTTGACATGTCCCAACAAACTGATCTGACTGGTCTAAATGAGAAGAAGGATTCAGGTCCGACACCAAATTCACCTGCCCACGATGTTCAATCCACCAGCAGTGGCATTTGCATCAAACAGGAATATTTCGAAGGTATTTACAGTAATATACTCAACATGTGAACTTTAACTTTGTTTACTTTCCCCCAGACCAATTTCCTATTACTCGAACTATAAAGACCGAATCCGAATCACCACCAAATGAGCACAACATTATGCAATCAATCAAGGTGGAGGTGAAAGAAGAACATTACGATGACCAGGACTGTGTGGTGAAGTGTGAGTTGGACTTTGATGAAGGTGAGCAAATTGACAGAAAGATAAAAGTCAAAGTCGAAGGTAAATGTAAATGTTGTGTTGTGTTAACGATAACTTACAGTGCATTTCTGTGTTTCTCTTCTTCAGATGTTTCAAGTGGACAATCAGTTCAACACTGTAAATGTGTCAAAAAGGAAGAAGAAGGTGGAGAATATCTGATGGTGTGTAACTGTAAGGATTGTGAAATATGCAGAGTGAAAATGGAAATGAAGGAGGAACCAGAACAAAGTGGATTCGAGACAGAATTGGGTGGAAACTGTGGTCTGGCTATTGAAGGTGGCACTCGAGTCAAGAATGAAGAAGAGGACGGTGAGGTTGAGGGCGAGAGACCGAACAAGATTCAACGAATGGAGTGGAATCGAGTGGTTGTGAATGTTCCAGTTGGATCACTGTCACCATCAACCAATGTCATTCCCATCAATGTCGAATATATCGATGACCAAGTGGCATCAACCTCATCCACCAACCCAATCACCATCGAAGGTAATCAGTTTTGTTTGTTGTTTTATCTCAGTGATTTATTCATTTCATTTCCCATCAGACCACACCCAACCATCACAACCTGTCACTTTCCCTCTCCCAACTTCAATCGTCACTCCAACTCAATCATCTTCATCATCTACTCAACATGTCAATGAGTATGGTGACCAATCATTTGAACAACAAGAGTCACAAGACACGAGTGCTGCTGGGCAACAAGTCCAACAAGTTCTGACAACTGAGAACTTTGTGAAACGAATTGAACCTGCTGACGAGCTGGGAAACCGATTCGAGTGTGACTACCAGCAATGTGGAAGACGAATGAAAGACAGAAGTAATTTGATTCGTCACATTCGAGCACACACCGGCGAGAAGCGTTTCAAGTGTACTGTGAATGGTTGCGACAGTGCATTTGTCCGGAAAGGCGACCTCAAATCACACCTCAACGTCCACTCTGGAGACCGTCCCTTTGTTTGCAGTTGGCCTAGATGTGAAGCTCGATTTGCCCAGAATAGCCATCTCACTGAACACCTTCGTACCCACACTGGTGAGCGTCCTTATCAATGTGACCAGTGTAATGCCACATTTACTCATCATAGTTCTTTGGTCATTCATCTGCGCACCCACACCGGAGCTCGTCCATTTGTGTGCACTTGGCCCGAGTGTGGTCAAGCTTTCATCCAGTCAAGTCATTTGAAAACTCACTCTCTAGTCCATTCAAATGAACGTCTATTTGCTTGTGATGTGACAGGCTGTACCAAAGTTTACAAGCATAAGGTGACATTGCTTCGACACCAAAAGGCTAAGCACAATTAATCTTGGCGTCCACATTTTCTCACCACTTCTCTTCACTTAGTCTTATTTTTGTATCAATCCACATTCATTCATACATTCGAGTTGTCAGTTAATATCTCATATCTCATGTAAAATCTAATAAAGCATTTTTCTGTCAATGTTTTTTTATTATTTTACAAAACGATGAAAAGGGCAGTGGGAGAGAACAACGTCTGATGATCGTTTTCCGCGATTGTGCACCATTTGCTTCAATGTGCCCTATTGTAAGCTTTACAGTCAGGCTATCTTCATTATAGCAATTTGCCAATAACCTTTTGGAGTTTCCATTCGAGTGAATTCTCTATCAAATAAAATGTTATATTTTCATGTTTGGTAAAGTCAACAAATAAATTCACAATTACAGTGCTTAGGAGGTCATAACACGAATAAGCGGAATAACGCATCCATTCAATGAAATGTTGTACTCATTCATTAAAAGTAAATATAAAACCAATCAGTGGTTGGTGGTGACGATTGAGATCGGTGATGGTTTGTACAATGTTGTATAAATCTAGTTGGAGCAATCCATAGTGGACAAGACTTGAAATACCAACATTTCATACCAAAATTTACAATTCTTGTAAACGGATTTCATTGTGATTCAAATTCGAGATAATTGATATAAAGAGTTTTATTATATTTTATATGAGATGTAAGAAATGAAATGTTACATTAAATGATTAATCAATACAAACACAAACAAAAAATGTGTATTCATGTGACTTGTGGTGACAGATACAGAAATACTGAACTAGATGGAGATGGAATAACAAAATATGGAATGTTAAGGCTAATTGTGCTGGTTCTTTTGGTGTCGACGCAATGCCCTCTCATGCTTGTTAAATTTGGTACAGCCACGAACATCACAAACAAATTGCCGCTCACTTGAATGGACTATAGTGTCTTCAAATTGCTTGAGTGGGTGAAAGCTTGACCACAGCCGTGCCAAGAGCACACGAATGGACGAGCTCCGGTGTGGGCGCGGAGATGAGTGACCAAACTAATATGCTGAGTAAAAGTAGCACCACACTGGTCACATTGAAAAGGACGCTCACCAGTGGGAGTACGAAGATGTGCAGTGAGATTTCTTGAGCTTCCAAATCGAGCTTCACATGTTGGCCTGGCACAAACAAAGGGACGGTCTCCTGAGTGGACATTGAGGTGAGCATTCAGGTATCCTTTCTGGACAAATGCACGGTCGCAACCATTCACAGAACACTTGAAACGCTTCTCTCCCGTGTGGCTTCGAATGTGAATAATCAAATTACTTCTGTGTTTCATTCGTTTTGCGCATCCACGGTAGTCGCACTCGAATCGGTTTCCCAGCTCGTCAGTCTCAATTCGCTTCACAAAATTCTCTGCGGTCCCTTGAACTCGTCGCTCATCTCCAACACTCGTGTCTTCTCTTTGATCAGTCGTCCCGTCATCTTCTTCATCATCTTGCTCTGTGTGCACTGGGTTCAATGTTGAGTTGTCCCCATCAATTTGTTCTAGGTCAAATTCAACCGCACCCACATCAACCACAAGTGTCACATTGTCCATCCTCGGTACAGCGGTGAGCAGTTCATCTCGAAGTGTCTCATTGACATGTTGAGCAGATGGTGTGATGATTGAGGTAGGAAGAGGGATAGTGACATGTCGATGTTGGGTGTGGTCTGATGAGAAATGAAATGAATAAAACTCAAAGTAAAACAAAACAAAACTGATTACCTACGATGGTGATTGGGTTGGTGGATGAAGTAGCCACTTGGTCATCAATATATTCGACATTGATGGGAATGCCATTGGTTGATGGTGACAGTGATCCAACTGGAACATTGCCAAGCACTCGATCCATTCGTTGAATCTTGTTGGGTCTCTCGCCCTCCACCTCACCGTCCTCCTCCTCTTCTTCCTTAATGTGCATCATTTCTCCATCCTCCAACTCCTCCTTGATCTCTTGTTTCACACAATCTTGAATTGACTGTCCGTCTGAAACATCTAAGGAAAATGCACAAAGATATGGCGAACACAACACAACAACGACTAGGTTTGTTTACCTTCAACTTTGACCTCGATGTTTGCGGGAATGGTGGATTGAGTTACTGATGGTGGTGGTGACACAGTCGGTTCGTTTGAAATAGATCCTGGATTAAAAGGAAAATAGATTACTACTGTGTTACGGTGAAAAGAAATTACCTTGGAAGTGATGGTCAACTTGTGTATTCGCCAGATTGGTTTGTTCGTTCATGTCGCTTCGAGTGTCAAGTGCACGTGCCACTGGTCCATCGGCCAAACGATAATCTTCAGCTGTATCGGTTGTAGCATCAACGGTGGCAACATTACAACACTCGTTCACCTGATCCAACACAAAGGCAACCATGTTATCCACAAGATGAGAGTAAAAGGTGGGCAGTTGACCCTTCACCTGCACCTTCTTCTGCTCCACACGAGCGAGCATCGACTCGTAACCAGGATAACGATCCATTTGGTGTTGAGTAGAGTAACGGACAAATCGAAATTGTCAATCAACAAGTAGCGTGGGCTAGAGAAAGACAGCGTGCTCAAAACACAAAGGACAACAAAGCAATAATCAACGTATTCAGAAAATCGAAGAGATGGGCTCTGTACCACACAGTTCGGTTATTCATAAACAAAGTTACTTCACAAACTAAAAGCTATGAAGAGAAATGAAGCCATGGAGAGTAACGCCCAAAACGCCACTGTTGGTTTATTGTTATTTCTATTTTGCCATCCTCGTGTGTTCATTTCTACTGCAGCTACTCGAGTTGTTATTTTCGTATTTTTGTCCCGTTCCTCTCGTTTCTCCCAATCTGTGCTCACATCCCCAACTGTTGCCATGTCCCATCAATCTGTTCCAGCTCGTCTCAATGAGGAAAAGGCTCTAGGTGCAGCACCAAGTGCACCTGTTCAATCGAGCAGTGACATTTGCATCAAACAGGAATATTTCGAAGGTATTTGCAGTAATATACTCAACATGTGAACTTTACTTTGTTTACTCTCCCCCAGACCATCCTCCCGTGACTGTAAAGACTGAATTTGAATCACCACCAAATGAGCACAACATTATGCAATCAATCAAGGTAGAGGTGAAAGAAGAAGAGCATGATGAAGATGACAAGGACTGTGCTTGTCCCGAATGTGTAGTGAAGTGTGAGTTGGACTTTGATGAAGGTGGCGAACAGATGGACACTGAACGAGAAGTGAATATTGGATTACATCACTCTACTCGCAAATGTTCTCGTTCCACTACTATTGGAACATCATCCTCATCAGTACCACCACAACCACCTGTAACTAACTCCACTACTATTCAGGCTAACATCAAAGTCGAAATGGAAGGTAAGCAAATGTTGTTGTTGTTGTATGTTCACATTAAATTAACGCATTTCTGTGTGTATTTCCCAGAGTCTTCAACTGTTCAACTTTGAGAATGTGTCAAGAAAGAAGAAGAAGATGGTAAGCAAATGTAGTTGTAGTTTACACCATAACTTTCTGAATTTCTGTTTGTATTTCTCAGGTGCGTCAAACGAACAATCAGTTCAACACTTTAAATGTGTCAAGAAAGAAGAAGATGAAGATGGTGGAGAGTACGTGATGGAGTGTGACTGTGAGGAATGTGAGACATGCAAAGTGAAAATGGAAATGAAGGAGGAACTTGATGAAAGTGGTGAGACTGGTCAAGGTTTCACCCGAATCAAACAAGAAGAGGAGGACGGTGAGGGTGAGGGCGAGAAACCAAGGAAGATTCAACGTTTGGATCGAGTGTTTGGGAATGTTCCAGTTGGATCACCATCCCCCAATGGGATTTCTACCAATGTCGAATGTCCCGATTATCAAATGTCTACTTCATCCATCACTCTAACCAGCATCGAAGGTAATCAATCATTTGTTGTTGTATCTGAGTGTTTTATTAATTTCATTTTTCATCAGACCACACCCAACCATCTCAACCTGTCACTGTCCCTCTCCCAACCCCAATCGTCACACCCACTCAACCATCATCATCATCACCTGCTGTCAATGAGCCACTTCGAGCTGAACTGCTCAATGGTCTACCGAGGATGGACAATGTGTTTGATGTGCCTGAAGAATTTGATCGAGAACAAGTTGACGAGGACAATTCAACACTGAATCGAGTGCACAATATTGAACAAGATTTCGAAGAAGATGATGAACAGGATGGTGATGAGACGATTGAACAACGACAAGACACAAGTGCTGGTGATGAGCAGCCAGTCCCCGCAGAGAACTTTGTCAAACGGATTGAGCCTGACGAGTTCGGAAACCGATTCGAGTGTGACTACCAGGCTTGTGGAAAACGAATGAAGAAAAAACAATATTTGATTAATCACATTCGAACCCACACGGGAGAGAAGCCATTCAAATGTTCAGTTGAAGGCTGCGACCGGGCATTTGTCCAAAATTGCCAATTGAAACAGCACCTCAACACCCACTCTGGAACCCGTCCTTTTGCTTGCAGTTGGCCTAGTTGTGAAGCTCGATTTGCACAGAAAATCCATCTCTCTGCACACCTTCGTACCCACACTGGTGAGCGTCCGTTCCAATGTGGCCAATGCGATGCCGCATTTACTCGTCATAGTGATTTGGTCGCTCATCTGCGCATCCACACCGGAGCTCGTCCTTTCGTGTGCACTTGGCCCGAGTGCGGTCAAGCTTTCGCCCAGTCAAGTAATTTGAAGACTCACTCTCTAGTTCATTCAAATGAGCGCCAATTTGTTTGTGATGTTCGTGGCTGTACTAAAGTTTACAAGCGTATGAGTGCATTGCGTCGACACCAAAAGGCCAAACACAATTAGTCTTAGTATTCCATATTTTGTTATTCCATCTCCATCTAGTTGTAGTTCTGTATCTGTCCCCACAAGTCACATGAATACACATTTTTGTTTGTATTGATTAATCATTTAATGTAACATTTCATTTCTTATTTCTCATTTAAAATCTAATAAACCACACTTCTATTATCTCGAATTTGTTTAATATTGCCCCCGAGTGTGGTCAAGCTTTCTACTCCTCAAGTCATTTGAAGCACTCTACAGTCCATTCAAATGAACGCCAATTTGTGTGTGATGTGACTGGCTGCGGGAAAGCGTTCAAGGGAAGGTCGGGATTGTGGAAGCATCAAAAGGCCAAGAATAATTAGCCTTTTAGCCCAATTTCGTTATCCCCCATCTCGTTGTAGCTTTGTATCTGTCCACAAGTCACACGAATCCCCATTTGTTTGTATTTGAGTTGTTGATTCAATCAATGTAACTAATGTATCTAACATCTCATTCAAAAGCGAATAAAACTCTTTTCTGAATAACTATCTCGAATTTGTTTTATAATGAAATCCGTCTACGAGAATTATAAATTTTGGTTGGATATGTTTGTCTTTCAAGTCTCTACGGAGTGCTCCAACTCGAACCCTACAGCAATGAACAAACCATCTCAACAATCGTCACAATCAGCCCTTGATTGACTTTATATCAACTTTTACTGAACGAGTACAACATTTCGTTGGCTAATTTCATTATCCCAATTATTCGAGTCATATCTTGCTATGCACTGTACATTGAAACATTATTGGTGTATGGCATTGTGTTGTACTTTAAATATGGCATCAATTGTATGTTGACATTTTGAGGATCATTCAAAAAGTATCGTAATCGAGCCCAAAGATTTATTATCGATGATTCCAAGAAAGATGATCCGTTAGATATGTCTTACAAAATATGAAAATATTACAATTTACTCGGTCGGTAACTCACTCGAAACGACACTTCAAAAGGTTATTTAGTAAATAATATTTACAAATGGGCAAAAGCCATTGAAAATGGCACCTTGAAACAAGTGCTCAATCAAGAGAGAATTCACTCAAAACGAATTCAGGTCAATGTACTCTCTCAATGCTCTTTTTATCGTTTTGCGAAATGAAAAAAATTGTGTTAATTGACAGAATATGGTTTTATTAGACTTTACATGAGATATAAGAGATTAACAACTCTAATGTATAAATAAAAGTGGATTTGTGTGACTTGAGGACAGATACAAAAGTGCGACTGAATGGAGAGAGAAGTGGTGATGACTGGGCGCAAAGGCTAATTGTGCTTGTCCTTTTGGTGTCGACGCAATGCACCCATACGTTTGTAAACTTTGGTACAGCCAGTCACATCACAAGCAAATTGACGTTCATTTGAATGAACCAGAGAGTGATTCTTCAAATTACTTGAGGTGGTGAAAGCTTGATCACACTCGGGCCAAGTGCACACAAATGGACGAGTTCCGGTGTGGATGCGGAGATGAGTGACCAAACTACCATGCTGAGTAAATGTGGCATCACATTGGTCACATTGATAAGGACGTTCACCAGTGTGGGTACGAAGGTGTGAAGTGAGATTGCTATTCGTTGTAAATCGAGCTTCACATCTAGGCCAACTGCAGACAAAAGGACGGTCTCCTGAGTGGACGTTGAGGTGAGCTTTCAGATCGCCTTTCCGGACAAATGCACGGTCGCAACCTTCAACTGAACACTTGAAAGGCTTCTCTCCGGTGTGTGATCGAATGTGACAAATCAGATTACTTTTTTGTTTCATTCGTCTTCCACATTGCTGGTAGTCACACTCGAATCGGTTTCCCAGCTCGTCAGCAGGTTCAATTCGTTTCACAAAGTTTTCAGTTGTCAGAACTTGTTGAACTTGTTGTCCACCACTCGTGTCTTGTCGTTGTTCAAATGATTGGTCACCATCCTCATTGACATGTTGAGTAGATGATGACGATGATGATGTGACGATTTAAGTTGGGAGAGGGAAAGTGACAGGTTGAGATGGTTGGGTGTGGTCTGATGGAAAATGAAATGAATAAATCACTCAGATAAAACAACAAATGTGATTACCTTCGATGGTGATTGAGTTGGTGGATGAAGTTGATGCAACTTGATCATCGATATATTCGACATTGGTGGACATGACATTGGAGGATGGTGATCCAACTGGAACATTCCCAACCACACGATCCATTCGTCGTATCTTGTACGGCCGCTCCACCTCACCATCATCCTTGCCCTCTTCTTTCTTGACTCTAGTGCAACCTTGAACAGTCTGTACATTGTTTCCACCCAATTCTGTCTCACCACTTTCATAAATTTCCTCCTTCATTTCCATTTTCACTCTGCATATTTCACATTCCTCACAGTCACACTCCATCACGTACTCTCCACCATCGTCTTCTTCTTTTTTGACAAATTCACCGAGTTGAATTGATTGTCCGCTTGAATCATCTGAGGAAGAGAAACACAGAAATGTACTGTAAGTTATAGTGAACATGACACAACATTTGCTTACCTTCAACTTTGACTTTTATCTTTCTGTTAATCTGCTCACCTTCATCAAAGTCCAACTCACACTTCACCACACAGTCCTGGTCATCGTAATGTTCTTCTTTCACCTCCACCTTGATTGATTGCATAATGTTGTGCTCATTTGGTGCTGATTCGGATTCGGTCTTTATAGTTCGAGTCATGAGGAATTGGTCTAGGGGAGAGTAAACAAAGTAAAGTTCATTATATGTTGAGTATTCTACTGTAAATACCTTCGAAATACTCCTGTTTGATGCAAATGCCACTGCTCGATTGAACTGGTGACTGACTTGGTGATGGACCTGAAGCCTTCTTCTCATTGAGACGAGCCAGAACAGATTGATGGGACATGGCAACAGTTGGGTGAGTGAGGTTAGGTCCAACAGTTGAGCAACGAGACAAAACCGAAAGTCGACTTGAGCTGCAGTAGAAACGATCACAAACACAGCTCACAAAGCAGAAACGCCGATGATTAAAGCTCAGTGGCGTTTTGGGCTGTACCACCCATAGAATTAATTTTCATCTTAGCTTTATTACGCAAAGTAACTTTGTTTATGAATAGTCGATTCGTGTGTTACAGTGCCCAATTTGCACAATTTTCTGAATACGCCTTTTGTTTTGAGCACATGTCTAACACTTTCTCGATTTTTCTCCACGCTGACTGTTGATTGACAAATTACGACTTGTTCGTCTACTCTACAACAAAATGGATCGATTTCCTGGTTATGAGTCTCTGCTGAGTCGAATCGAGCACAAGAAGGCACAGGTGAAGAGTCAACTACCCATCGAGCACTGTCACCTTGTGGATGAGTTTGCTGTCTTTGTGCTGGACCAGTTCAACAAGTGTCTTGATGATGTGCCCTCTTCTGCACAGGATGATGATCACTTCGGTACAGATGGAACAGTGACACGTGCACCGACAAGTGACATTCAAATCGACAACCAACAGATCAATCCTACGAGTGCACCATCAACAGCAGCTAACAATCACAATCGAGAAGGTATTTCTCCTTTTTGGCACTGTCAAGTTGATTTTTCTAATCTTTTTTTTTCTTGTGGTCCAGCAACATCAGGATCAATTTCTAGCGAACAGACTGTGTCACCAGTAGCACCTCCAACCCCTGTAACTCAATCCACCATTCCCGCAAACATCGAGGTCAAAGTTGAAGGTAAACAAACCTAGTTGTTGTGTTGTGTTCGCCATATCTTAGTGCATTTTCCTTAGATGTTTCAGACGGACAATCAGTTCAACTCGGTGAATTTGTCAAGAAAGAAGAAGACGATGGTGGAGAATACGTGATGGACTGTGACTGTGGAGAATGTGAAATATGTAGAGTGAAACGAGAAATGAAGGAGGAACTAGACGAAAGTGGTGAGACGGAACAGATGGAGGATTGTGTGAAACAAGAGATCAAGGAGGAATTTGACGAAAGTGGATGCGAGAGAGAATTGGGTGGGAACAGTGGTCTGGCTATTGAAGGTTACACTCGAGTCAAACAAGAAGAGGTGGAGAGTGATGGTGAGGGTGAGAGACCGTGCAAGATTCAACGAATTGATCGAGTGCTTATGAATGAACCCGTTGGATCACCATCTCGCATTGTCATCGCAGATGAGGAGGAGACGATTGAAAATGGAGAAGATCCGAGTGCTGGTGATAAGCAAGTGCCCACGGAAAGATTTTTGAAACGAATTGAGCCTGACGAGCTCGGAAACAGATTTGAGTGCGACTACCAAGCGTGTGGCAAACGTATGAAGATAAAACAGGATTTGATTAATCACATTCGAACCCACACCGGAGAGAAGCCATTCAAGTGTTCAGTTGAAGGTTGCGACCGGGCATTTGTCAAAAATTTCAAATTGAAGTCTCACCTCAACACCCACTCTGGAACACGTCTTTTTGCTTGTAGATGGCCTAGCTGTGAAGCTCGATTTGGAAACACTAGCAATCTCACTGTACACCTTCGTACCCACACTGGTGAGCGTCCTTTTGAATGTGACCAGTGTGATGCCACATTTACTCGTCATTCTCATTTGGTCGCTCATCTGCGCACCCACACCGGAGCTCGTCCATTCGTGTGCACTTGGCCCGAGTGCGGTCAAGCTTTCGCCAAGTCAAGCAAATTGAAGGCGCACTTTATTGTACACTCAAATGAGCGTCAATTTGTTTGTGATACTCGTGGCTGTACCAAAGTTTACAAGCGTAAAGATACATTGCGTAAACACCAAATGGCCAAGCACAATTAGCCTTAGCATTCCATATTTTGTTATTCCATCTCCATCTAGTTGTAGTTCTGTATCTGTGCCAACAAGTCACATGAATGTACATTTTTGTTTGTGTTTGTATTGATTAATCATTTAATGTAACATTTCATTTCTTATATCTCGTCTTAAAATCTAATAAACCACACTTCTATTAACTCCAATTTGTTTAATATTGCAAATCTATTAATAGTGAAAAGTGGAAGAGAACAACGACAGAATTGTTCGTTTCAAATGGAATTGTGCTTTGAGAGTTTATTAAAACTAAAATGAATCTGTAAAAAACTGTCAGGAAACCAAATTTTATTTTAATTTTTAAAAATCAAAATGAAACAAGCATTTATTAAACACATCACGTCGCGCCGACCAAATTCGCACTGGAAATATCGATATATCAAAATTTTCTTTGGATTTACCTGAGTAGAACTGGCTAAAAAAGTACCCGCCTTCATCGCGTAGTTTTCGAGTAATACTGTTCCAAAGATCAATTTTGTGTCATTTTTAGTCATTTTTGAGATTCTATATAATGGTCATATAATTTTTTGTTGATACCCAAAATGTATCAATTCCAAAGATGATATCTTTAAGAACACGATGTCAAAAAACTAAATGTTTCTACAAATCGGATCTCGAGTTCTAACCGATTCAAGATTTTAAGTTTGGGGTTGCTTTGTACTGTCTGCCTATTTACCGTCTGTTTCAACAATGCAACTCCAATTGCATATATCTCGATATTCATATGAGTTTGGAAATTTATTTTTAAGCATAGCATGCTCAATGATATGATCTATAAGATTGATACATTTTGGGTACCAACAAAAAATTATATGACCATTATATAGCATATCAAACATGCCCAAAAATGACACAAAATCGATCTTTGGAACAGTATTACTCGAAAACTAGCCGACAAAGTTATGGATTATTTGTACTTGAATTACTCAGGAGAGTGCAAAGAATTATCCTACGGTTTCAAACCCCCAGTATGACAACCTTCATTAAATGGCCGCCGCGACGTGCATTCAAACATGCGGGAATTTGCATTGCCAATTATTTGAAACAAATTTCGCCTTTTCTTCTTCTGAGATTTGCCATCAGAGACAAGCTTACGCTTATTTGATGGATAGGATGTCAATTGGTCCAAATGTTCTGGTTCGACTACGGCAAGTTCATTTTTGTTATCTTCATGCAAACTGAACCGCTCGTATGCTGCCATTTGGTTCGAATGTGGATTGCCACTTCTTTTCACCCTTGACCGCATACATCAAGTTCCAGTAGGAGTTTGTGTGAGAGGAGTAAGAATTTGTAATTTCTCTTAGCAGCAACTTTACTCAATCTCAGCATGTTAATTCTTTGTTGTTGACGCACATTTTCGATGTGCTCAATTTGCTCGTTGGAGAGGGAAGAGTAATGATACTCATTCGGGTAAGCAGAAATGTATTGAGACATGATGCAACAGCAAATAGCAGGACACAAGTTGGGTGCAGCAAATTGGGAGATGAGAGATGGCAAGTCACAACAAGTCAAGCACAGAGTGAAACAAACATGACAATACAACTGAGACATATACAAATGCATTGCTTTCCAAGTGCATCATTTTCAAACGATGATTTGGTTTTAAGGGAAATCATTTTTAAATATGACACAAGGAAATGTAGTTTGAGCAGTTTTTATGATTAATTCCAAGACAAAAAGCACATTTTTCCAATCACAAATTTTTCCTTTAGGCAATCTAAGGAAAATTTGACCAAATGAGCAATATTCTGAATAATTGTGAACTAAAGGGCAACAATCACAGCAATGGTGATATCAAATGTTGACCATTTTCAGTAAAACTTGACATATTTCTAGGTCTCATGCTCTGCATAGATCCGCTTTTGTATTTCATATTTTATTTATTATTTGTATTGATTTTATTGATTTAACCCGTTTGAGTATCTTTATTAATTATTTTTTATTACTTTTTAATAAAACAAGTCTGAATAAACGTTTTTAATCTTTTAATCGTTTTGTAAAATAAAACAAAAACTGAGTTAATTGACAGAATAGTGTTTTATTATATTTTACATAAAATATAAAACATTAACATTAACAACTCTAATGTATAAATAAATAAAAGTGGATTCGTGTGACTGAATGGAGGGAAATGGACTGATGAGGAAATTGGGACGCTAATTGTGCTTGTCCTTTTGGTGTCGAAGCAATGCATCTTTACGCTTGTAAACTTTGGTACAGCCACGAATATCACAAACAAATTGGTGCTCATTTGAATGAACAATAGAGTGAGCCTTCAAAATGTCTGAGCGGGTGAAAGCTTGACCACACTCAGGCCAAGTGCACACGAATGGACGAGCTCCGGTGTGGGTGCGGAGATGAGTGACCAAACTACTATTCTGAGTAAATGTGGCATCACACTGGTCACATTGATAAGGACGCTCACCAGTGTGGGTACGAAGGTGTACAGTGAGGCTGCTATTCGTTGTAAATCGAGCTTCACATCTAGGCCAACTGCAAGCAAAAAGACGTGTTCCAGAGTGGGTGTTGAGGTGATCTTTCAATGTGTTCTTTTGGACAAATGCTCGGTCGCAACCATTCACAGAACACTTGAAAGGCTTCTCTCCTGTGTGTGATCGAATGTGACTAATCAAATTACCTCTGTGTTTCATTCGTCTTCCACATCCACGGTAGTCGCACTCGAATTTGTTTCCCAGCTCATCAGCAGGTTCAATTCGCTTCACAAAGTTCTCTGCGGGCACTTGTTGCTCATCATCACCAGCATTCGTATCATTTCGTCGTTCAATCGTCGCTTCACCCTCATCCTCCTCATCTTGATCACCATCATTCTTGTTGTAATCCACTTTTGTTTCATCTTCTTGTTCAGTGTGCACCTGATTCAATGTTGAGTTGTCCTCGTCAATTTGTTCTTGGTCAAATTCGCCCGCATCCATATCAACCACATTGTCCATTCTCAGTACAGCGGTGAGCAGTTCATCTCGAAGTGTCTCATTGACAAGTTGAGATGATGATGATTGAATGGGTGTGACAATTTGGGTTGGGAGAGGGACAGTGACAGGTTGAGATGGTCGGGTGTGGTCTGATGGAAAATGAAATGAATAAAACATAAAGATACAGCAAACAAATGATTGATTACCTTCGATGGTCAACGAATTGGTGTATGAAGTTGCCACTTGGTCATCGACATATTCGACATTGATGGAAATGACATTGGAGCCTGATGATGGTGATCCAACTTGAACATTCCCAACCACTCGGTTCATTCGTCGTATCTTGTTTGGTCTCTCAACCTCACTGTCCGCCTCTTCTTTCTTGACTCTAGTGAAACCTTGACCAGTCTCAACATTGTTTCCACCCAATTCTGTCTCGAATCCACTTTCGTCAAATTCCTCTTTAATTTCCATTTTCACTCTGCATATGTCACATTCCTCACAGTCACACTCCATCACGTACTCTCCACCATCTTCTTCTTCCTTCTTGACACATTTACAGTGTTGAACTGATTGTCCGCTTGAAACATCTAAGGAAGAGAAACACAGAAATGCACTGTAAGTTATTGTGAACACAACACAACATTTGCTTACCTTCGACTTCGACTTTTATCTTTGTGTCCATCTGCTCACCTTCATCAAAGTCCATCAACTCACACTTCACCACACAGTCCTGGTCATCGTAATGTTCTTCTTCTTTCACCTCCACCTTGATTGATTGCATAATCTTGTACTGATTTGATACTAATTCGGATTCAGTTTTTACTGTCACAGGAAGTTGGTCTGGAGCAGAGTAATCAAAGTAAAGTTCACATGTTGAGTATATTACTGTAAATACCTGAGAAATATTCATGTTTGATGCAAATGCCACTGCTGGTGGATTGAACTGGTGCACTTGGTGATGGACGTGAGACCTTCTTCCCATTGAGACGAGCCGCAACAGATTGATGGGACATGGCAACAGTTGAGGGAGTGAGCACAGTTAGTTCCAAATGAGCGAAGGGACAAAACAGAAAGTCAACTTGAGCTGCAGACTGCAGTAGAAATGAACACACACAAATGATAAAGTAGAAATAACAATAAACCAACAGTGGCGTTTTGGGCGTTACTCTCCATGGCTTCAATTTTCATCATAGCCTTTCGTACGTGAAGTTACTTTGTTTATGAATAACCGAATCATGTGTCACAGCGCCCATTAATACGATATTCTGAAAACGTTGGGGGAAATGTGAGGAACGGGACTAAACAGAATGTCAACTTGAGCTGCAGTAGAAATGAACACACGCGGATGGCAAAATAGAAATAACAATAAAACATCAGTGGCGTTTTGGGCGTTACTCTCCATGGCTTTAATTTTCATTACACACTTTTGTACGTAAAGTAACTTTGTTTATGAATGATCAATCTATGTGTCACAGCGCCCATCATTTCAATTTTCTGAATACGTTGATTATTGTTTTGTCCTTTGTGTTTGTGGGCACGCTGTCTTTCTTGTCTGTCCTCCTCGCATTCACCACGCTGTTTGTTGATTGACAATTTCGATTTGTTCGTTACTCTACTCTACCACCAAATGGATCGTTATCCTGGTTACGAGTCGATGCTCGCTCGTGTGGAGCAGAAGAAGGTGCAGGTGAAGGGTCAACTGCCCACCTTTTACTCTCATCTTGTGGATAACATGGTTGCCTTTGTGCTGGATCAGGTGAACCAATGTTGTAATGTTCCCACCGTTGATGCTACAACAGACACAGCTCAAGATCACCTTTTGCCAGCCTCAAATGTCTCAGTTGCACGTGCATTTGTAGATGACACTCGAATCGACGTGAACGAACATGCCAATACGGTGAATCCACAGGCGGACCATCAATGCCAAGGTATTTTCTGTCTATCAACACAACAATATAGTAATCTATTTTTCCTTCTCATCCAGCAGCATCAGGATCTATTTCAAACGAACAGTCTGTGTCACCACCATCAGTAACTCAATCCACCATTCCCGCAAACATCGAGGTCAAAGTTGAAGGTAAACAAATGTTGTTGTTGTTTTATGTTCACACAATAACTTACAGTCCATTCCTGTTCCTTAGATGAATCAAACGGACAATCAGTTCAACTCTGCGAATGGATCAAGAAAGAAGAAGATGAAGATGATTATGAAGAACAACTGTTTCACTGTTGTGACTGTGGAGGTGAGGGTTGTGAAGAATGCAAAGTGAAACTAGAAATTAAGGAGGAACTTGACGAAAGTGGTGAGACGGAAGAGATGGAGGATTGTGTGAAACAAGAGATCAAGGAGGAATTTGACGAAAGTGGATTCGAGACAGAATTGGGTGGGAACAGTGGTGAGACTGGTCAAGGTTTCACTAGAGTCAAGAAAGAAGAGTAGGAAGGTGAGCTTGAGGGTGAGAGACCAAAGAAGATGCGACGAATTGATCGGGCGCTTGGAAATGGGCCAGTTGGATCATCATCACCATCTCCAAATGTTATTGTCGCCAATGTCGAGGGTCCCGATGACCAAATGTCTACTTCATCCACCCACCCAATCACCATCGAAGGTAATCAGTTTTGTTTTATTTTACTTCGAGTTTTATTATTTTCATTTCCCATCAGACCACACCCAACCATGTCAACCTGTCACTATTCCTCTCCCAACCCCAATCGTCACACCATCATCATCATCTGCTCAACATGTTAATGAGCCACTTCGAGATGAATTGCACAATGCTGAACCGATGATGGACAATGTTGGATTTGAAGTGCGTACGGAGGAATTTGACCGAGAACAAGTTGACCATGACAACAACTCAACATTCAATCAAGCGCACCAAGTTGACGAAGAAACAGAAGTGGACGCCAACCAGAATGATGATATGCAAGATGAGGAGGAAGGTGGGGAAACGATTGAACAACGAGAAGACATGAGTGCTGAAGATGAGCAACAAGTTCAAGTGCCCGCACAGAACTTTGTGAAGCGAATTGAACCAGCTGACGAACTGGGAAACAGATTCGAGTGCGACTTCCAAGGATGTGCAAAACGAATGAAACACAGAAGTAATTTGATTACTCACATTCGAGCACACATCGGAGAGAAGCCTTTCAAGTGTTCAATTGAAGATTGCAACGGGGCCTTTGTCACAAAGGGCCAATTGAAAGATCACCTGAACAGCCACTCTGGAACTCGTCCCTTTGTTTGTACCTGGTCTGGATGTGAAGCTCGATTTGCACAGAAAGGCAATCTCACTGCACATTTTCGCAGCCACACTGGCGAACGGCCATTCGAATGTGACCAATGTAATGCCACCTTTACTCAACACAGTCATTTGGTCACTCATCTCCGTACCCACACCGGAGAACGTCCATTTGTGTGCACTTGGCCCGAGTGTGGTCAAGCATTCATCTCCTCGAGCCATTTGAAGGCTCATTCTCATGTCCATTCAATTGAACATCAATTTGTGTGTGAAGTGACTGGCTGCACCAAAGTTTACAAGCACAAGGTGACATTGCATCGACACCAAAAGGACCAGCACAATTTGCCTTAACCATCCCAACTTATGTTCTCTCTCCATTTCGTCGTATATGCCTCAAGTAACATGAATCCATTTTTGTTTGTATGTTGAGTTGTCGTCATTCAATGTAACAATTAATATTTCATATAATATCTAATAAAACACTTTTTTGTAAACTTTCTCGAATTTTTTTTCATAATGAAATTTGTCTACTAGAAATGTCAAATTTGTTGGAAATGTTTGTAAATCTTAAGTCTCATCCCATACGGATTGATCCAACTCGATTCATACTGCATTGAACTATCCATCACCAAACTCAATCGTCACAACCAACCACAGATTAGCTTTAGATCTACTTTTAATGAACAAGTACATTTCATTTCATTTCATGGGTTAATTTCGTTATCCCGATTATACGTGACATGTTTTCCTATGCACTGTATTTGTGAATTGATTTGTTGTCATTACAAAGAATGAAAATATATAACATTTTACTCGATAAAGAATTCACTCGAAAGGACACTCCAAAAAGCAAATGGCCAAAATGAAAAGTCTTATTACAAGGGACATTGAAACAACTGGTGCACAATCGCGGAAATTAACTCGAAACGACCATCAGGTGGTTGTTCCAACTGTTCTTTACATCGTATTTTTAAATGAAAAAATAATTGAGTTGGGAAATAGAGTGTTTTATTAGATTTTACATGAGATATAAGAAATTAACAGTGACAACTCAAACGTATGAATAATAAAAGTGAATTCGTGTGACTTGGTACAAAAGTGCGACTGAATGGATGGAGAAGTTATGAGGAATTTGGGCGCTAATGCTAATTGTGCTTGTCCTTTTGGTGTCGAAGCAATGCCACCTTATGCTTGTAAACTTTGGTGCAGCCTGTCACATCACACACAAATTGACGTTCATTTGAATGGACACGAAAGTGAGTCTTCAACAACAAAGAATTAAGATGCTGAGATTGAGTAAAGTTGCTGCTAAGAGAAATTACAAATTGGCACTTGAGCACACAAACTCCTACTTGAACTTGATGTATGCGGTCAAGGGTGAAAAGGCAGACAAAGTCCAATGGCACCATGAAGCCTTCACTCAAGTCAAACACTTTGTCCCTGACTGGCTCGAGCGCTAGAACAAGTGGCAATCCACATTCGAACCAAATGGCAACATACGAGCGGTTCAGTTTGCATGAAGATAACAAAAATGAACTTGCCGTGGTCGAACCAGAACATTTGGACCAATTGACATCATATCCATCAAATAAGTGTAAGCTTGTCTCTGATGGCAAATCTCAGAAGAAGAAAAGGCGAAATTTGTTTCAAATAATTGGCAATGCAAATTCCCGCATGTTTGAATGTGTTTAATTATCAATAAATGTTTGGTTCTTTTTGATTTATTTAATTAAAAATAAAATTTTAATTTCTCGATAGTTTTTTTTGTCGAATCTAGTTCTGTTCCAGGCAAATAAAATGTTTTTGTTATTTTTCTTTAAGATAAATAAAATATAAATTGTAAATTTAAAATTCTCTTTTCTGAAGGTTATATTTTCCATTTCCATAATTTTAATTATCTATTCAGAATGTTGATACATTTTACAAAGTTTTAATAATCGTTCGAAGTGCAATTCCATTTGAAACGTCATTCTGTCTTGTTCTCTCACACTTTTCACTATTAATCGTTTTTGCAATATTAAACAAATTGGAGTTAATAGAAGTGTGGTTTATTAGATTTTAAGATGAGATATAAGAAATGAAATGTTACATTAAATGATTAATCAATACAAACACAAACAAAAATGTGGATTAATGTGACTTGTGGGGACAGATACAGAACTACAACTAGATGGAGATGGAATAACAAAATATGGAATGTTAAGGCTAATTGTGCTTTGCCTTTTGGTGTCGATGCAATGCCCCCTTCTGTTTGTAAACTTTGGAGCAGTCACGAACATCACAAGCAAATTGGCGCTCATTTGAATGAACACTAGAGTGAGTCCGTTTGATTCATCTAAGGAACAGAAATGGACTGTAAGTTATTGTGTCAACATAAAACAACAACAACATTTGTTTACCTTCAACTTTGACCTCGATGTTTGTGGGAATGGTGGATTGAGTTACTGATGGTGGTGATGGTGGTGACACAGACTGTTCGTTTGAAATAGATCCTGATGGTGCTGGATTTTAAGGAAAATTAGATTACTACTCAGTTACGGTGGACAGATAATACCTTCGATGTGATGGTTCACTTGTGGACTCGCCGGATTGGTTTGTTCGTTCACTTCGCTTCGAGTATCTTCTGCAGGTGCCACTGGTCCATTCGAGCCGGACAAAAGAAGATCTTCAGTCGTGTCGGTTGTAGCATCAACGGTGGCAACATTACAACACTCGTTCACCTGATCCAACACAAAGGCAACCATGTTATCCACAAGATGAGAGTAAAAGGTGGGCAGTTGACCCTTCACCTGCACCTTCTTCTGCTCCACACGAGCGAGCATCGACTCGTAACCAGGATAACGATCCATTTGGTGGTGGAGTAGAGTAACTGAACAAATCGAAATTGTCAATCAACAAGCAGAGTGGCGAAAGCTAGAGAAAGACAGCGTGCTCAAAACACAAAGGACAACAAAGCAATGAACAACGTATTCAGAAAATAATATAAATGGGCACTGTGACACATTATTTGGTTATTCATAAACAAAGTTACTTTACGTAAATAAGGCTAAGATGAAAATTGAAGTGGTGGGGAGTAATGCACAACAATGCAAACGTCACTGATGGTTTATTTTCGATATTGTACTGCTTTGTTCCGTGTGTGTGTTTTTGCAGCACGTCTACTACGTCTGCATCGCACTTGACGAGATCATGTACATTGCTATTATGTAAACACTAACATCCTGTGTAACATCATATTCATTCAATGTATGTTGAATTGATTGTTACTCACGTATTGGCGAGCAACCGAACAAGACTCGCTATCTAGACTTTGCTATGACAAGTCCGAATAAAATATTGAAAGCATAAATTTGCTGTTTGATTTTATTTCTTTATTGCATCAAGAATGTGGATCTAATTCTGTGTGATAGATCTTCTCTTGCTGCAGTTTGTTTCTACTGCAGCTCAAGTTGACTTTCTGTTTTCCCCATTTCTCCCAATCTGTGCTCACTCCCCCAACTGTTGCCATGTCCCATCAAACTGTTCTGACTCGTCTCAATGAGAAGAAGGATTCAGGTCCGACACCAAATTCACCTGCCCACGATGTTCAATCCACCAGCAGTGGCATTTGCATCAAACAGGAATATTTCGAAGGTATTTACAGTAATATACTCAACATGTGAACTTTACTTTGTTTACTCTGCCCCAGACCAACTCCTCATGACTCGAACTATAAAGACTGAATCCGAATCAGCACCAAATGAGCACAACATTATGCAATCAATCAAGGTGGAGGTGAAAGAAGAACATTACGATGACCAGGACTGTGTGGTGAAGTGTGAGTTGGACTTTGATGAAGGTGAGCAGATTAACAGAAAGATAAAAGTCAAATGTTGTGTCATGTTCACAATAACTTACAGTTCATTTCTGTGTTTCTCTTCTTCAGATGTTTCAAGCGGACAATCAGTTCAACACTTTAAATGTGTCAAGAAAGAAGAAGATGGTGGAGAGTACGTGATGGAGTGTGACTGTGAGGAATGTGAGACATGCAGAGTGAAAATGGAAATGAAGGAGGAACTTGACGAAAGTGGATCAGATACGGAATTAGGTAGAAACAATGTTGAAGGTTTCACTAGAGTGAAGAAAGAAGAGGGCGAGGATGATGGTGAGGTGGAGAGGCCGTACAAGATACGACGAATGGATCGTGTGGTTGGGAATGTTCCCATTGGGTCACCATCACCATCCCCCACTGTATACTCCCCCAATGTTGTTTCCATCAATGTGGAGGGTCTCGATGACCAAGTGGCAACTTCATCCACCAATTCATTGACCATCGAAGGTAATCAATCATTTGTTTGTTGTATCTGAGTGCTTTATTCATTTCATTTTCCATCAGGCCACATCCAACTATTTCAACCTGTCACTATCCCACTCCCAACCCCAATCGTCACACCAACTCAATCATCATCATCATCTGCTCAACTTGTCAATGAGCCACTTCGAGATGAATCACTCAATGGTGAACCGATGATGGACAGTGTGGCACTGGTGGTTGATGTGGGTGCAGAAGAATTTGATCGAGAACAAGTCGACGAGGAAAACTCAACATTGAACCCAATGCGTACTGATCAAGATGATGAAGAGGAGGTGGAGGAAGGTTACGAGACGATTGAAGAACGAGATGCTCCGAGTGCTGGTGCTGAGCAACAAGTTCAAGTATCCGCAGAAAATTTTGTGAAGCGAATTGAACCAGCTGACGAGTTGGGAAACAGATTTGAGTGTGACTATCGTGGATGTGGAAGACGAATGAAAGACAGATCTAATTTGAATAAGCACATTCGATCACACACCGGGGAGAAGCGTTTCAAATGTTCAGTTGAAGGATGCGACCGCGCATTTGTCCAGAAAGGCGATCTGAAAGCCCACCTCAACGTCCACTCAGGAGACCGTCCATTTGTTTGTACCTGGCCTAGATGTGAAGCTCGATTTGGAAAGAAAGGCAATCTCACTACACACACTCGTACTCACACTGGCGAACGGCCATTCAAATGTGACCAGTGTGATGCCACATTTACTCATCATAGTACTTTGACCACTCATCTCCTCACCCACACCGGAGTTCGTCCATTTGTGTGCACTTGGCCTGACTGTGGTCAAGCTTTCTTCGCCTTAAGTCATTTGAACAATTGTCTATTCAGTGGCACTTTTGTATCAAGTCACACGAATCCACTTTTATTGATACATTTAGTTGTCAATATTGATCTTTTATATCTCATGTAAAATTTAATAAAACATTTTCTGTCAATTAACTCAATTATTATTTTATTCTACAAAACCATGAAAAGAGAAATGCGAGTGAACAACCAACTGACGGTCGTTTCGAGTGAATTCCCGCGATTGTGCACAAATTGCTTCAATGAGCCATATTGTAAGACTCTTCATTTTGGCCATGTCAGGTGCGAATTATTTCACACTGTTTAAAAATCTCGAATTTTAATTTTAATTTAATATTTAAATTAAATAAGATATTATTTTATATTATTTTTCTATTTCTTCTCTCTCTCTCTCTATTTCCACTCATTGGCTTGATTAGAGGTTTTATTGCCTGTTCTTTTCTTAATGATTTAAATACCGTCAAGGTTTCAATTGAATAATAATAATAGTATTATTGTTCTTTCTCATAAGAGACTGACGGACAAAAAGTACGTAGAAAAGATTAGTCACGTAGGCGATATCTGTTTGAGTCAGCAATTTCCATAAAACTGTGCTCTTCGAGCTGGTTTAATCAGTGATTACGATAAGAGTTCAATTGTGCGCGCTGATGTCAGTAGTATTGGTTGTCGAGGGCTGTTTTAATGTCTCTTGAAGGAGATCGTATTGGCAAATATTTGATGAGTGGTCTGTTCTGGCATTTCATGACGAGAACGACATCACACTTACAAGCATATTATATTACATCGATTTCCATACAACAACAACTAACCCGACGACACTGATCAACACAGAGATGCAAAAATCATACGATTTGTTTTATTGCTTTTTCACCGTCCAACAAACAACTCTCTCTCAAACGTACACTGTAAAGTGATATGTGTGTTGCCAAGTGGCTCAAGCACATTCACTATGATTCATACCAAACACAGATTACTCGTTCTACACTCCCTCTCTCCTCATTCCTATTTTGTCTTATTCTTTATACAACACTATTTGTGATACAATTCCCTCCCTATTACGGTCAATTGCAATCAGTGTTTCATATAAAAGCGTGCGCCTGACCTTGCTTTGGCAAGGCGGCCGCCTTCACTCAGTTTCGAGCAGCATTTCCACAGTCTGCATCCAGTCATTTCTTTCTGGAATTGTCAACTTTGACATTGACTGTTTGAAACGGCCATTCTCTATCCTAAAGTCATCAAGTCATCGAACTTTGCCTTGTTCACCTTGTCTTGTGACATCTCTCTCTGCTACTCATTTCTCTTGTTTGTTCTTTAAGATTCTTCTCCCGTCATACGCTTGAATTGTGGTTTCAGCATTTCATCAAAGCGTCCCTGAATCTTCCATTTCCTGGTCTCGACCTGGTTCATCATCTGCCACGTACTCTCTCGTGTCGTGCCGTGACCTAATCTTCCATTTGTGTTGATTGACACTGGTCGACTCGTGTGACAAATGACATCATCGTATTCGTGTGTGACTCTGGTCTCTTTTGGTAACCTGTGGTCATCTCGGATTCTTTCTCTCTCTCTTGAACTCTCACCTCTCATCATATTCGTGTGTGACTCTGGTCTCTTTGGTCACCTGTGGTCATTTCGGATTCTCTCTCTCTTGAACTCTCACCTCTCATCATATTCGTGTGTGACTCTGGTCTCTTTGGTCACCTGTGGTCATTTCGGATTCTCTCTCTCTTGAACTCTCACCTCTCATCATATTCGTGTGTGACTCTGGTCTCTTTGGTCACCTGTGGTCATTTCGGATTCTCTCTCTCTTGAACTCTCACCTCTCATCGTATTCGTGTGTGACTCTGGTCTCTTTGGTCACCTGTGGTCATCTCGGATTCTCTCTCTCTCTTGAACTCTCACCTCTCATCGTATTCGTGTGTGACTCTGGTCTCTTTGGTCACCTGTGGTCATTTCGGATTCTCTCTCTCTTGAACTCTCACCTCTCATCATATTCGTGTGTGACTCTGGTCTCTTTGGTCACCTGTGGTCATTTCGGATTCTCTCTCTCTTGAACTCTCACCTCTCATCGTATTCGTGTGTGACTCTGGTCTCTTTGGTCACCTGTGGTCATCTCGGATTCTCTCTCTCTCTCTTGAACTCTCACCTCTCATCGTATTCGTGTGTGACTCTGGTCTCTTTGGTCACCTGTGGTCATCTCGGATTCTCTCTCTCTTGAACTCTCACCTCTCATCGTATTCGTGTGTGACTCTGGTCTCTTTGGTCACCTGTGGTCATCTCGGATTCTCTCTCTCTCTTGAACTCTCACCTCTCATCATATTCGTGTGTGACTCTGGTCTCTTTGGTCACCTGTGGTCATCTCGGATTCTCTCTCTCTTGAACTCTCACCTCTTATCGTATTCGTGTGTGACTCTGGTCTCTTTGGTCACCTGTGGTCATTTCGGATTCTCTCTCTCTTGAACTCTCACCTCTCATCATATTCGTGTGTGACTCTGGTCTCTTTGGTCACCTGTGGTCATTTCGGATTCTCTCTCTCTTGAACTCTCACCTCTCATCGTATTCGTGTGTGACTCTGGTCTCTTTGGTCACCTGTGGTCATTTCGGATTCTCTCTCTCTCTTGAACTCTCACCTCTCATCATATTCGTGTGTGACTCTGGTCTCTTTGGTCACCTGTGGTCATCTCGGATTCTCTCTCTCTTGAACTCTCACCTCTCATCGTATTCGTGTGTGACTCTGGTCTCTTTGGTCACCTGTGGTCATCTCGGATTCTCTCTCTCTCTTGAACTCTCACCTCTCATCGTATTCGTGTGTGACTCTGGTCTCTTTGGTCACCTGTGGTCATTTCGGATTCTCTCTCTCTCTTGAACTCTCACCTCTCATCATATTCGTGTGTGACTCTGGTCTCTTTGGTCACCTGTGGTCATCTCGGATTCTCTCTCTCTCTTGAACTCTCACCTCTCATCGTATTCGTGTGTGACTCTGGTCTCTTTGGTCACCTGTGGTCATCTCGGATTCTCTCTCTCTCTCTTGAACTCTCACCTCTCATCGTATTCGTGTGTGACTCTGGTCTCTTTGGTCACCTGTGGTCATCTCGGATTCTCTCTCTCTCTTGAACTCTCACCTCTCATCGTAATCGTGTGTGACTCTGGACTTCTTTGGTCAACAGTGGTCATCTCGAACTCTCAACTCTTCTCTGAATTTTCATCTTATCAAACCTTTTCCATTTCTTTTGTCCTTTCTTCATTTCAATCTTATTCTCTGTCTATTTTTAAGCACAATAAAACGTTTTAAACCTACAGCCATTTGCCAATAACTGAATATTGACAAGGTTGTTCAATAAAATCAATTTGTGCACAAATGGTGGCAGATGTAAGCTCGGCATTTGATGCTTTGAGCAATTAGAACAGTATATTCTCCAATTTCTTTGAAAACAATTCCATTTGAAACCACATCCAGCAGTTGTTCTCTCTTTTCACTTTTTATCGTTTTGTAATATTAAACAAATTCGAGTTAATAGAAGTGTGGTTTATTAGATTTTAAGATGAGATGTAAGAAATGAAATGTTACATTAAATGATTAATCAATACAAACACAAACAAAAATGTGGATTCATGTGACTTATGGGCACAGATACAGAACTACAACTAGATGGAGATAACAAAATATGGAATGCTAAGGCTAATTGTGCTTGGCCATTTGGTGTAGACGCAATGCATCTTTACGCTTGTAAACTTTGGTGCAGCCACGAACATCACAAACAAATTGGCGCTCATTTGAATGAACAATAGAGTGAGTCTTCAAATGACTTGACTGGGTGAAAGCTTGACCACACTCGGGCCAAGTGCACACAAATGGACGAGCTCCGGTGTGAGTGCGGAGATGAGTGACCAAATTACCATGATGAGTAAATGTGGCATCACACTGGTCACATTCGAATGGACGCTCACCAGTGTGGGTACGTAGGTGTATAGTGAGATTGCTTTCGCTTCCAAATCGAGCTTCACATCCAGGCCAACTGCAAACAAAAGGACGGGTTCCAGAGTGGGTGTTGAGGTGATATTTCAATGCGTTCCTTTTGATAAATGTACGGTCGCAACCATTGACAGTACACTTGAAAGCTTTCTCTCCGGTGTGGTTTCGAATGTGAATAATCAAATCACTTCTTCTTTTAGTTCGTTTTCCACATCCACGGTAGTTGCACTCGAATTTGTTTCCGAGATCGTCAGCTGGCTCAATTCGCTTCACAAAGTTCTCTGCGGGCACTTGTTGCTCACTGCCAGCAGTCGTGTCTTGTCCTTGTTCAATCGCTTCGTCACCATCCTCTTCAACAACATGCATATCATCATTCTGGTTGTCGTCCACTTCTGTTTCTTCGTCATCTTGGTCAATGTGCGCCGAATTCAATGTTGAGTTGTTGTCATGGTTCACTTGATCTCGATCAAATTCCTCCGCGCGTACTTCAAGTCCAACATTGGCCATCATCATCGGTTCAGCATTGAGCAGTTCATCTTGAATAGTCTCATTGACATGTTGAGCAGCTTCGATTGTGATTGGGTGGGTGGATGAAGTTGCCACTTGGTCATCGATATATTCGACATTGATGGGAATGCCATTGGTTGATGGTGACAGTGATCCAACTGGAACATTGCCAAGCACTCGATCCATTCGTTGAATCTTGTTGGGTCTCTCGCCCTCCACCTCACCGTCCTCCTCCTCTTCTTCCTTAATGTGCATCATTTCTCCATCCTCCAACTCCTCCTTGATCTCTTGTTTCACACAATCCTCCATCTGTTCCGTCTCACCACTTTCGTCAAGTTCCTCCTTCATTTCTCGTTTCACTCTACATATTTCACATTCTCCACAGTCACAGTCCATCACGTATTCTCCACCATCGTCTTCTTCTTTCTTGACAAATTCACCGAGTTGAATTGATTGTCCATCTGAAACATCTAAGGAAAATGCACTAAGATATGGCGAACACAACACAACAACTAGGTTTGTTTACCTTCAACTTTGACCTCGATGTTTGATGGAATGGTGGATTGAGTTACAGGGATTGGAGGTCCTACAGGTGACACAGTCTGTTCGCTAGAAATTGATCCTGATGTTGCAGGACCACAAGAAAAAAAAGATTAGAAAAATCAACTTGACAGTGCCAAAAAAGGAGAAATACCTTCTCGATTGTGATTGTTAGCTGCTGTTGATGGTGCACTCGTAGGATTGATCTGTTGGTTGTCGATTTGAATGTCACTTGTCGGTGCACGTGTCACTGTTGCATCTGTACCGAAGTGATCATCATCCTGTGCAGAAGAGGGCACATCATCAAGACACTTGTTGAACTGGTCCAGCACAAAGACAGCAAACTCATCCACAAGGTGACAGTGCTCGATGGGTAGTTGACTCTTCACCTGTGCCTTCTTGTGCTCGATTCGACTCAGCAGAGACTCATAACCAGGAAATCGATCCATTTTGTTGTAGAGTAGACGAACAAGTCGTAATTTGTCAATCAGCGTGGAGAAAAATCGAGAAAGTTAGACATGTGCTCATAACAAAAGGCGTATTCAGAAAATTGGTCGAAAGGGGAACTGTAACCCATGAATCGACTATTCATAAACAAAGTTACTTTACGTGCATAAGGCTAATATGAAAATTAATACTTTGGGCAGTAAAGCCCAAAACGTCACTGAGCTTTAATCGGCAACGTTTCTGCTTTATGAGTTGTGTTTGTGATCGGTTCTACTACAGCTCAAGTCGACTTTTTGTTTTGTCCCATTTCTCTCATTTCTCCCAATCTGTGCACTGCTCACTCACCCAACTGTTGTCATGTCCCATCAATCTGTTCCAGCTCGTCTCAATGAGAAGAAGGCTTCAGGTCCATCACCAAGTCTACCAGTTCAACCCAGCAGTGGCATTTGCATCAAACATGAATATTTCGAAGGTATTATTTACAGTATACTCAACATGTGAACTATAACTTTGTTTACTCTGCCCAGACCAACTCCTCATGACTCGAACTATAAAGACTCAATCCGAATCAGCACCAAATGAGCACAACATTATGCAATCAATCAAGGTGGAGGTGAAAGAAGAACATTACCATGACCAGGACTGTGTGGTGAAGTGTGACTTGGACTTTGATGAAGGTGAGCAGATTAGAAGAAAGATAAAAGTCAAAGTCGAAGGTAAATGTAAATGTTGTTTTATGCTCACCATAACTTACAGTGCATTTCTGTGTTTCTTTTCTAAAGATATTTCAAACGGACAAACAGTTCAACACTTTAAATGTGTCAAGAAGGAAGAAGATGATGGTGGAGAATGTCTGTTGGAGTGTGACTGTAAGGAATGTGAGACATGCAGAGTGAAAATGGAAATGAAGGAGGAACTTGATGAAAGTGGATTCGAGACAGAATTGGGTGGAAACAGTGGTGAGACTGGTCAAGGTTTCACTAGAGTCAAGAAAGAAGAGGTCGAGGATGATGGTGACGTGGAGAGGCCTAACAAGATACGACGAATGGATCGTGTGGTTATGAATGTTCCCATTGGGTCACCATCACCATCCCCCACTGTATACGCTCCCAATGTTGTTTCCATCAATGTCGAGGGTCTCAATGACTCAATGGCAACTTCATCCACCAACTCATTGACCATCGAAGGTAATCTATCATTTGTTTGTTGTATCTGAGTGCTTTATTCATTTCATTTCACATCAGACCAAACCCGCCCATCTCAATCTGTCAATGAGGATGGTGGCCAATCATTTGAACAACGACAAGACACGAGTGCTGCTGGTGGGCAACAAGTTCTGGCAGAAAACTTTGTGAAACAAATTGAACCTGCTGACGAGCTGGGAAACCGATTCGAGTGCAACTACCAGCAATGTGGAAGACGAATGAAACACAAATCTAATTTGATTCGTCACATTCGATCACACACCGGCGAGAAGCTTTTCAAATGTTCAGTTAATGGATGCGACCGGGCATTTGTCCAGAAAGGCGACCTCGAATCACACCTCAACACCCACTCTGGAGACCGTCCCTTTGTTTGTACTTGGCCGGGATGTGATGCTCGGTTTGCACAGAAAATCAGTCTCACTGCACACCTTCGAACCCACACTGGTGAGCGTCCATTCGAATGTGACCAGTGTGATGCCACATTTACTCATCATGGTAATTTGGTCACTCATCTGCGCACCCACACCGGAGCTCGTCCATTTGTGTGCACTTGGCCCGAGTGCGGTCAAGCTTTCACCCAGTCAAGTAATTTGAAAACTCACTCTTTTGTTCATTCCAATGAGCGTCAATTTGCTTGTAATATGCGTGGCTGTACCAAAGTTTACAAACACAAGGTGGATTTGCGTAAGCACCAAGAGGCCAAGCACATTTAGTCTTTGCGTCCCCATTTGCTCATCAGTTGTCCCACCATTCAATCGCACTGTTGTATCTGTCCTCACGTCACATAAAACCACTTTTATTCACACAAAATGTATGCTACATTAGAGTTGTCAATTTTAATTTCTTTTATCTCTTGTAATATTTAATAAAGCACTTTTCTGTCAACTGACTCGAATGCACTTTTTCAAATATTTTTTTCAAACACTTTCTTACAATTGATTTAATGTTTAAAGTACAACACAATACACCAACAATATTTCAGTGTACAGTGCATGTAGGAAGACATGACATGAATACAGGAATCAGGAAAATAAAATTAACCCATAATATGTTGTTGCTCGTTAATTAAAGCCAAGCAGTGATTTTCTTTGACGAATGAGTTTGGTGATGAATTGTTCACTGCAGTAGAGGTCGAGTTGGATCACTCTGTAGAGTAACAGACTTGAGATTTACAAACATTCCCAACAAATATAGACATTTATACGGAGACGGATTTCATTAAGATTCAAATTGGAGATAGTTGACTGAAGAGATTTATTCGATTTTATATGAGACATTAGAAATGAAATGTTAAATTGAAAGGGGACTCCACTCAAATACAAACAAAAGTGGATGGATTTATGTGACTTGAAGGCATAAACAGGAGTACAACAAAATAGAGGGAGAATGTAATTTGGGATGGTTAAGTTGCTAGTTGTGCTTGTCCTTTTGGTGTCGACGCAATTCACCCATACGTTTGTAAACTTTGGTACCGCCACGAGCATCACAAGCAAATTGACGCTCATTTGAATGGACACGAGAGTGAGTCTTCAAATGAGTTGACTGGTTGAAAGCTTGACTACACTCGGGCCAAGTGCACACAAATGGACGAGCTCCGGTGTGGGTGCGCAGATGAGTGGCCAAATTACTATGATGAGTAAAAGCGGCCTCACACTGGTCACATTCGAATGGCCGTTCCCCAGTGTGGGTACGAAGGTGTTCACTGAACACTGTTCAGCGCGATTTCTTTTGCTTCCAAATCGAGCTTCACATCTAGGCCAACTGCAAACAAAGGGACGGTGTCCAGAGTGGGTATTGAGGTGTGATTTGAGGTCGCATTTCTGGACAAATGCCCGGTCGCAACCAGCGACAGAGCACTTGAAAGGTTTCTCTCCGGTGTGGGTTCGAATGTGACGAATCAAACTAAATTTGAGTTTCATTCGTCTTCCACATTGCTGGTAGTCACACTCGAATCTATTTCCGAGCTCGTCAGTTGGCCCAATTCGCTTCACAATGTGTTCACAATGAAGTTCACATAGTTTTCCGCCAGAACTTTTTGACCTTGTTGCCCACCAGCAGCACTCGTGTCTTGTCGTTGTTCAACCGATTGGTCACCATCCTCATTGACATGTTGAGTGGGAATGACGATTGGGGCTGGGAGAGGGAAAGTAACAGGTTGAGATTGTTGGCTGTGGTCTGATTAGAAGTGAAATGAATAAAGCACTCAGATACAACAAACAAATGAGTGATTACCTTCGATGGTGGTTGGGTTGGTGGATGAAGTTGCCACTTGCTCATTGGCACATTCGACATTGGTCGAAATGTCTTTGGAGCTTGATGATGGTGATCCAACTTGAACATTCTCAACCACTCGATTCATTCGTTGTATCTTGATCGGTCTTTCGCCCTCAACTTTAACCTCACCGTCTTCTTCTTCTTTCTTGATTCTAGTGAAACATTGACCAGTCTCACCACAGTTCCCACCCAATTCTGTCTCGAATCCACTTTCAACAAGTTCCTCCTTCATTTCTCGTTTCACTCTACATATTTCACATTCTTCACAGTCACAGTCCATCACGTATTCTCCACCATCTTCTTCGTCTTCTTTCTTGACACGTTTACAGAGTTGCACTGATTGTCCACCTGAAACATCTGATGAAGAGAGAAACAGAAATGCACAAAGTTAAAGTTATCATAACCCAACTGCAAGGTTGGTTTACCTTCAACCTTGACCTCGATGTTTGTCTGAGTGGTGGAGTGAGATGTAGATGGCAGTGGCACTGGTGACACAGTCTGTACGTTTACAGCAATTCCTGATGATCCAAGTTTACATGAAAAAAGAGATTAAAACTGCTACGGTTAAGTGAAAATGTACCTTCGATGTGATGGTTCACTTGTGAACTGGCCGAATTGGTTTGATCGTCGATTTGAGTGTCATTTGCACGTGCCACTTCCACATTTGAGCCGAGCAAAAGATGTGCTTCAGCTGTGTCGGTAGCAGAATCGACAGTGAGACACCTGGAGATGCTTCAATGTGGCGATTGACTTGATCGAGCACAAAAGCAGTAAACTCATCCACAAGGACCTTGTGACAAGGTGAGACTGTTCGGTTGGCAGTTGACTCTTCACCTGTGCCTTCTTGTGCTCGAGTCGTGTGAGCAGAGACTCGTAATCGGACATTCGATCCATTTGGTGAGGGTAGAGTAGAGTCCAAAACAGAGTCGAATACAGTCACTCACACATCAGCACAACTCCTGGACAAAGCTGTGAGGTCAGACACGGCGTGCACACACTCGTACTCACACTGGTGAGCGTCTATTCGAATGTGACCAGTGTGATGCCACATTTACTCTTCATGGTAATTTGGTCACGCATCTCCGCACCCACACAGGATCCCGTCCATTTGTGTGCACTTGGCCCGAGTGCGGTCAAGCTTTCACCACCTCAAGTAATTTGAAGACTCACTCTCGTGCCCATTCAAATGAACGTCTGTTTGCTTGTACTGTGCGTGGCTGTACCAAAGTTTACAAACACAAGGTGGATTTGCGTAAACACCAAGAGGCCAAACACATTTAGTCTTTGCGTCCCCACAAAGGCAAACGACGTATCCATCAAATTCAATCAGGCAGTACTGCACAACAGTCCACTAGTGGGCCCTGCGGGTGCTAAATTTGAAATTTGAACTTATAAAGTGTAATAAGTAAGACCAAGGATTATATCCGTGGTCTTTTGTCTGAACGTGAGACCATTTGAACTACGACGCCCACACTTACCTAACTCTATGACCAAAACCTAATCACACACGGCACCTAACCTACCTAACACCTCACCTAAACCCAATCCTACACGGCACCTAACCTACCTAACACCTCACCTAAACTCAATCCTACACGGCACCTAACTTACCTAACACCTCACCTAAACCCAATCCTACACGGCACCTAACCTACCTAACACCTCACCTAAACCCAATCCTACACGGCACCTAACCTACCTAACACCTCACCTAAACCCAATCCTACACGGCACCTAACCTACCTAAAAACCTCGCCTAAACCCAATCCTACATGGCACCTAACCTACCTAACACCTCGCCTAAACCCAATCCTACACGGCACCTAACCTACCTAAAACCTCGCCTAAACCCAATCCTACACGGCACCTAACCTACCTAACACCTCACCTAAACCCAATCCTACACGGCACCTAACTTACCTAACACCTCACCTAAACCCAATCCTACACGGCACCTAACCTACCTAACACCTCACCTAAACCCAATCCTACATGGCACTTACATAAAATCAACTAATTCTCCCATTGTTGCACTCATTGTTGGGTACACTGGAAAATGGCTTGACCCTCAAACAGAAGAATAGCTTAGGTGAAATTTGAATGGCAGCTATGCCTAAAACACAACTTTTTGACCTTTTGAGCACGTTACGCACAAATTCACATAATTTTAAGCATTTCTGCCAAATTTCATCCAAATCGGTCAAGAAACCTCGGAGGAGTTGCGCCGACAAAAACGGCCAAAAGTCAAGGGATAGTCTTCACTCACGTTCAGACAACTATTCATAAACAAAGGTACTTAACGTCATTTAATAAGAAAAAATTTTTAATTATGGAGCGTAAAGCCTAAAACGCCACTGAAACAAACTTTGTGACATTTTCAAAATCATTGCTATAGTACGAGTTACGTTAGTTGCTTCACGCCTTGTGGTTTTTACAAAGTTGACCTAAAAATGATTGGCCTCACTACCAGACAGGTCACAAAAGCAAAAGTTTAAAATTACATAGAATAATTAAATGAGCTATTTATGGAACAAACTATTCAGAATGTTGATTCATTTTATAAAGTTTTAATAATCGCTCGAAGTGCAATTCCATTTGAAACGAACCATCCTGTTGTTGTTGTTCTCTCCCACTTTTCTCTATTAATCGTTTTGAAATATCAAACAAATTCGAGTTAATAGAAGTGTGGTTTATTAGATTTAAAGATGAGATATAAGAAATGAATTGTTACATTAAACTAGTGAACCCTGCGGGTGCTAAATTGGAAATTTGAACTTATAAAGTGTAATAAGTAAGACCAAGGATTATATCCGTGGTCTTTAGTCTGAGCGTGAAACCCCTTGAACCATGACGCCCACACCTGCCTAACCACCTAAACCTAACCTAACCCAATCCTGCACGACGCCCACACCTGCCTAACCACCTAAACCTAACCTAACCCTATCCTAACCGACGCCCACACCTGCCTAACCACCTAAACCTAACCTAACCCAATCCTAAACGACGCCCACACCTGCCTAACCACCTAAACCTAACCTAACCCAATCCTACACGACGCCCACACCTGCCTAACCACCTAAACCTAACCTAACCCAATCCTACACGACGCCCACATCTGCCTAACCATCTGAGAACAACCATTGAATTGTTGAACTCATACTCCCATTGTTGCACTCATTGTTGCGAACACTGGACAATGGCTTGACCCTCAAACAGAAGAATGGCTTAGGTGAAATTTGAATGGCAGCTATATCTAAAAAACAACTTTTTGAGATTCTGAGCACGTCATGCACTGGTTTACATATTTTTAAGTATCTGTGCCAAATTTCATTCAAATCGGGCAAGAAACCTCGGAGCCTTATCGTTGGAGAAAAGTGCCAAAAAGCTGAGGAGTAGTCTTCGCTCACGCTCAGACAATGATTAATCAATACAAACACAAACAAAAATGTGTATTCATGTGACTTGTGGGGACAGATACAGAACTACAACTAGATGGAGATGGAATAACAAAATATGGAATGATAAGGCTAATTGTGCTTGGCCTTTTGGTGTCGACGCAATGCATCTTTACGCTTGTAAACTTTGGTACAGCCACGCACATCACAAGCAAATTGACGCTCATTTGAATGTACAAGAGAGTGAGTCTTCAAATGACTTGACTGGGTGAAAGCTTGACCACACTCGGGCCAAGTGCACACAAATGGACGAGCTCCGGTGTGGGTGCGCAGATGAGTGACCAAATCACCATGACGATTAAATGCGGCATTACACTGGTCGCAATGAAAAGGACGCTCACCAGTGTGGGTACGAAGATGAGCGACCAAATTACTATGCTGAGTAAATGTGGCATCACAATGGTCACATTGGAACGGACGCTCACCAGTGTGGGTACGAATGTGTGCAGTGAGATTTATTTTCTGTGCAAATCGAGCTTCACATCTAGGCCAACTGCAAGCAAAAGGACGTGTTCCAGAGTGGGTGTTGAGATGTGCCTTCAATTGACTATTTCGGACAAATGCCCGGTCGCAACCATTCACAGTACACCTGAATGGCTTCTCTCCAGTGTGGGTTCGAATGTGATTAATCAAAAACTGTTTTTTCTTCATTCGTTTTCCACAAGCCTGGTAGTCACACTCGAATCTGTTTCCGAACTCGTCAAGCTCAATACGTTTGACAAAGTTCTCTACGGGGACTGGCTGATCATCACCAGCACTCGTGTCTTGTCGTTGTTCAATCGTTTCGTCACCATCCTGTTCATCATCTTCTTCGAAATCTTGTTCAATATTGTGCACTCGATTGAATCGTGTTGAATTGTCCTCGTCAACTTGTTCTCGATCAAATTCCTCAGGCACATCAAACACATTGTCCATCCTCGGTACACCATTGAGCAGTTCAGCTCGAAGTGGCTCATTGACAGCAGGTGATGATGATGATGGTTGAGTGGGTGTGACGATTGGGGTTGGGAGAGGGACAGTGACAGGTTGAGATGGTTGGGTGTGGTCTGATGGGAAATGAAATGAATAAAACACTCAGATACAACAATAAATGATTGATTACCTTCGATGGTGGTTGAGTTGGTGGATGAAGTAGACATTTGATCATCGGGACATTCGACATTGGTGGAAATGCCATTGGGGGATGGTGATCCAACTGGAACATTCCCAAACACTCGATCCAAACGTTGAATCTTCCTTGGTTTCTCGCCCTCACCCTCACCGTCCTCCTCTTCTTGTTTGATTCGGGTGAAACCTTGACCAGTCTCACCACTGTTCCCACCCAATTCTGTCTCGAATCCACTTTCGTCAAGTTCCTCCTTCATTTCCATTTTCACTCTACATATTTCACATTCCTCACAGTCACACTCCATCACGTACTCTCCACCATCTTCATCCTCTTTCTTGACACATTTAAAGTGTTGAACTGATTGTTCGTTTGACGCACCTGAGAAATACAAACAGAAATTCAGAAAGTTATGGTGTAAACTACAACTACATTTGCTTACCATCTTCTTCTTCTTTCTTGACACATTCACAAAGTTGAACAGTTGAAGACTCTGGGAAATACAAACACAGAAATGCATTAATTTAATGTGAACATACAACAACAACAACATTTGCTTACCTTCCATTTCGACTTTGATGTTAGCCTGAATAGTAGTGGAGTTAGTTACAGGTGGTGGTGGTGGTACTGATGAGGATGATGTTCCAATAGTAGTGGAACGAGAACATTTGCGAGTAGAGTGATGTAATCCAATCTTCACTTCTCGTTCAGTGTCCATCTGTTCGCCACCTTCATCAAAGTCCAACTCACACTTCACTACACATTCGGGACAAGCACAGTCCTTGTCATCTTCATCATGCTCTTCTTCTTTCACCTCTACCTTGATTGATTGCATAATGTTGTGCTCATTTGGTGGTGATTCAAATTCAGTCTTTACAGTCACGGGAGGATGGTCTGGGGGAGAGTAAACAAAGTAAAGTTCACATGTTGAGTATATTACTGCAAATACCTTCGAAATATTCCTGTTTGATGCAAATGTCACTGCTCGATTGAACAGGTGCACTTGGTGCTGCACCTAGAGCCTTTTCCTCATTGAGACGAGCTGGAACAGATTGATGGGACATGGCAACAGTTGGGGATGTGAGCACAGATTGGGAGAAACGAGAGGAACGGGACAAAAATACGAAAATAACAACTCGAGTAGTTGCAGTAGAAATGAACACACGAGGATGGCAAAATAGAAATAACAATAAACCAACAGTGGCGTTTTGGGCGTTACTCTCCATGGCTTCATTTCTCTTCATAGCTTTTAGTTTATGAAGTAACTTTGTTTATGAATAACCGAAATGTGTGGTACAGAGCCTCTTCGATTTTCTGAATACGTTGTTTATTGCTTTGTTGTCCTTTCTGTTTTGAGCACGCTGTCTTTCTCTACCTTTCACCACGTTGTTTGTTGATTGCCAATTGTCGATCTGTTCAGTTATATATATCTCGTTATAGTATCTCGTTGTATGCAAAAGTATTTGAGTACATCGAAAGGGCTGCTGTTGATCATAGAACGCAAAAACTTGACGATTATATTATCAACACGATTGTACCATTTCCAGTTGAATGTCATACTAACTTATTTATCATTTTGCTTTTAATATTACTACTGGTGGTGGCTGGTGTGCTTCTGTTGATGTCGATTGTAATCAATGTGTACATGTTCACTAAACCAAACATTCCATACAGAGTGAAGCGAATGTTACCAGCAATTCGTTCGTCTTCGTCACCGTTAACATTGTTCTCCAATACCAACGATCCAATTCAGTCATCAAGTATCGGTAATTATAAATCGAAAATTAGAGAATTACTAGTCTGCCTACCGGAAAATCACAAAATCCGAAAATGCAAGTCGGACATTCGAGATGTTGTGTTCATCGGTTTAAATCTCGTTGACAATCTAAATAGAGGTAGGTAAAAATCAAGGAACATTACATAACATACAATAATCGGAAAAATAAACATACATATTAAACATTAAACAAACAGTTTGTTACAAACTGCAATTGTGGGAAAATTGAATTCCAAAATTTGAACTTGCTTTCCCGTCCTCCTCCATGTCGAAATGGACTGCTTCAAAGGTTTAATTATTTTTCCCATTCTAACCGTGAGCTCAAAAATTAAAATAACATTACAATACACCTTCTGTTACAGACAGACCAATTCCATAACAAAAACTCAAATGCATAGAGCTTGGGCCATTTAGTTGAAAAATCATCTTCGAAAAATTCTATCATCAGATATTGTTGAGTAGACTAAACAAGAATGAGAATGTGAAGGTTAGAAAAAGAAAAGTGACCACAATTGAAAGAAACTTACATTACAGAATTGAATGAGCAGATTTGACTAATTAAACAAGAAACAGTAGAATTGAGTAAATTTTGTTTGTTGAAATTTGAAAGCAAATCAGAAGAAACCAACCAACAAAACAAAAACTAAATACTCATTTCTAGTTCTAATCGAGTTTATATATACCCAATAATTGAAGCCAATGCGTTTAGACGTACGCATGCAAATAGCTTTTGACAAGGTTTTAATGAAATTTAACAAAATGTGTGAAAAAGGTATGTTTTTAGCTTTGTAATCAACTCGTGATAGCACAAAGTCTAAATTGTGTATTCTGTTGAGATATTTTTTATTTTTTTAAATTGATTTAGCAGTATTTTTACTAAATGAGCGTATGCAAATATAAATTGGCAGTAAATATCGGAGCAGTATATCTTGGGCAGTATTTTTAAACATTGAGCAGTTTAAATGTTTTAATGCCAGTATTTGTTAGAAAGTGGCAGTAAATTATTCAAGTAATGGCATTTTTATCATTGGAATGAGCAGTAATTATTTTTGAAAATGCAATTTCATTCATTTTGAACTCGTTTCACAATGGCGCCCCCAATCTCCCAACTCATGATGGGTGGCATGAAGGAGTTGGCGATGAGACATGTTTGCCATCGGCCAACAATGGTCAAGAATCATTTAATCGGGTGCTTAAAGATGAGGAAACATTAAGAGAACGAATGCCACTTTGACAATTCTTCAAACAATGTCTCGAATCGAGCAAGCGGTGGTCTAGATGGTACTAAATGGGCCTGAAACAAATTGCAGAATTGCCTACGATCGATCTTAATGATCTGGAGCTTACCAGTGGGTGAAGCTGAGAAAGGATATTTTTATCGACGAAATCAATGATTGTACTGAGTACTACTGCCCAGCCGGTGACCAACAAGTTGTTTCAGTAGAGGACATTAGTCGGTTGAAGGACAAAAAGTGGAAAACATTTGATCAATTCCTCAAGCGTGCATTCTCAGTTTGGATTGTTCGTATGAGTGGCGATGATTGGCAAAATGCTTCTTGCACATGTCCATTATTCAGAAAAGAGTACAAATGCAAGCATCAACTTGGAATCAGACTCAAGCTTGTTGAACCGCCAGCAGCAGCAAAGCAAGTCCCGATTGGAGAAAAGAGAAAGAAAGGTCGTCCCAAGAAAGCAAAACATGCTCTTTTGATTGATTGATTGTGAATTATGACTTTTTGCATAATACTATTAGGTGATAAATAAATAAAATTAATTTCTCAATCATAATAAAATTTACTGCTAATTATATTAATTTTTTACTGATAAGAATTGCTTTTTATAATGCTCATATATATTTAAAATACTACTCAATTAATAAACATACTGCCCAATAATGATTTATTTACTGCTCTATTATTCAATTTTTTACTGCTCATTTATGAATTTAATTACTGCTCGTTTGTCTAAAAAATTACTGCTCATACTATTAAAAATACTGCCTAAATAATTAGTTCTCATTATTTTGTCCATGCGATTATCTTTCCAAAAAGGTATCATATGTCCAAATCGGCCCACAAACGAAGATTCCTTACAGAAATAGAAAAAGGCTACTAAATCCCATCCTTTTAGGCTAAAACGTTGTTTTCACTGCATAACCGTCTAGTCTTGCCTTAATTAAGACAATCAATTCAGTACATCTCAAGTAATAATAAGGCCAATAAAACCATTTGCATCAAAACAAATCAAGGTGTACTGCAACAGCTGTGATTTTAGTAAAGTAGACACAAACGCACTCGCATGTCAGATTTGTTGTGTGTTCGCGTGAGCTGTGGCTCCCAAACCGAGGACACGGACATGACAGCAGTGAAAAGTGACTGAGCTGGCTGTGCTTTGGGTAAGATGCTTATCATCTTCTGAAACATCATCTTCCACAAAGTAACCAGTTTCAATTTGGGAGTTTGATTTGTGTGAAGAAAATCAAGAAAGTCAAAACAACACATGTGCAGGATAAAAAAAATAGGTTTATTTACACACACACTTACACTGTCAGTGCGTTGGTTTGTTGTTGTTGCCTTCGTGCTGGTGATATTTGGTAATCACAGTGAAATCTAAGAGATTCATAAGGGTACAGATGTAATGTACATCTACAATCTACAGTGTCGATGAAGGCAAATGATTGAAATAAACACAAAACAACGCGTCTGAGGAGGTGTTGAACAGCTGTTTACAGATGTAAACAAAAACGCGTGCACTTGAGTTGAGTGAGGCTGTGTCATTTAGTCACTGCTTTCCTGCACACTCATCACATCGGCACACACGCTCACACAAAACTCGCCGCGCGTTTCAAATCAAACTGCAGACTCTCCTGATTGGCTCTATTAATCGAACAAGACCGAAGGAGGAGCTATTGTGTAAACTAAATAAGGTACCGGACGGGTGGAGCCAAAAACAACTACGATTTTTAAGTATAAGATTTTTTTTGAAAAAAAACTTACCGAAACCGGACTCGATGAATTGGACACACAAATATGACCAAAAACATCCTGAGGATGAGTCAACTGAAAAGTAATGTTCGGTGGTACAATCAGTCCAAAGTGTGAATCCCGTCTCATGCACCAACCGTCATGACACACCCCAGTTATTGCCTTGGGACATGGATTGCCTTCATTCACGGACGTAAAAGTCGAAAACCTCCCTGAATTATTCAAATGATTGATCTTTTCGTCCAAACAGCCATTATGAATGATACGCAATTCGCTAAATATAACGTGAGTTTTAGGACGGAAGGCTTGAGTGGTAATTCCAGGAATTGAGATACAGAATCCCAAAACCAGAGCAAGAGTGCAGTAATAAAGCTTCATTTTTGTAAGCAAATTAACACACAAATGCAAATTAATCTAAGCACAAGCAATTTGTCTTAAAGATTGCAATCAACTAAATTGATAATCTTAATCCGAGATCCACTTAAAAACTTAGTAAGCGATTTGCGTCATAAGTAAGATTAAATTTACGATAAGATTGAAGATAATTTATATTTAATCCCATTTGAGGTCACATCATTAGTGAATCAACGAAAAGTCCTTTCCAGGCAGAACACCCCTCCAAGCAGCCTGAATCGCAATTTTACCCGCTTTCTCACTAAGATCCATCGAATAAGCATGACTCTCATCGTGCTTTGCTCGGTAGGTAAGCGCCATCTGGTGGGTAGAAACGCTTCCTCCACCAAGGGTAATCAACTTGTAAATGGGTCTTGGAGCTACTATTACCGGTCCTAAGTCTTGTTCAGCATTTATCGAAATTTTTACTGAGCGCACGAATGTAGCCTCGTAGATTAACTTGAAAGTGGATCAGCGATCCATCGGGAACGGCTCGTTTGGTCCAATATTTGGGCTCTATACTGAACAGGTTGTTGCCATGATAATCGGGAGTGAGTACAACATAATCGGGACATATTTCGTGCATTTTAATTGCGTTGAATTGAAACTATGATTAAAAATTTTAGTAAATTCATTGGATTAGTATTGACTTACCGAAGCTGGAGTAGAAGAATTTGAAACGCACACATACACCTCAACGCTATGATTTTGAGTCAAGTGCAACGAAATCTTGGGGATGCTCACCAGACCAAAGTTAGAATCACGTTTGGTGCACCAGCCATCGTGACACACTCCCAATTTGTCCTCTGGACACGGATGACCTTCATTGATCTTCTCGTAGGTGGTGAACCATTTTGCATTGTCCAGCAGATTGATGGTTTCAATCTGACAACCTTGGTGAATTTTGCTTGACTCCTTCTTGACGATGTGACTTGGGTCGCGTGGTCCAACGACAACCAGGGCCTGCTCAATTGAATCAAAGGCTAGAAATAAAACAGCTACAAAAGTGATTAATTTCATTTTTGAAATCAATGGTTGATAGCTTTGAAGCCTGGTTTGAAGCCTTTTAAAGCGCACAAATTATCACAATGGTCCAAATCATATGAGACCAACTTTAAGTTACAATGAGAACCATCAATAGATTCTTAGAAAAAAATGATTTTATCGAAAATATAATCGCCTTATAATGATGCCCATCAATCAGCAATCTATTGAGATCGCGGCCACATACCGAAAATCTCGAGTGTTTTTGTTCGTTTTGAGTTTGAGTTAAAATTGTACACAGAAAGGTCAAATTACGGACAGAAAATTAATATATTTTATTTATTTATTTACATTTACAAACCTCAAGCAAATGCGACTTTCATTTTATTTAATTCAAAACTTTCGAATTGGTGAGCAAAAAATAACCAATTCGATGGTTTCGTATTAAACAATTTCAGTAGTTTGAGTCGCAATTTTTAAAGCGAATTGTTGTGCTGCATTGTATGAAGTTATGAAGTTTGCTTTGCCAAATAACAAAAATGAATTATTGATTGCAATCAGGATAAAAATTGATACAGCCGACTTTTATGACTAATGTACTCCATCATTACTAACACTTGCGTCATACCTTGATGATAATATGAATATAAATTTTTTCACAGTAGACAGTGGTCCTCAGTTTTTATTTCTATTATTTATTTAAGTATGCTTCCAAATTAATCCTTCCTCAGTACCGTAAAATCCCGAATATAGCCCGCAGAAAATCTTGTTTTGGTAAATAATCCCGTGTATAGCCCGCACTTTTGGAATGTTTACTAATTGTCCCAATATAGACTTAGTTTTAGGGTCCATTTTGAACTAATATTGTGGTATTTGTCCTGCTTTGAATGTTATTTACCCGATAATTTCCAAATAAGATAAAATTGGAGGCTAAAATGCCAAAAATTGTATGAAATTGTAATTTGTATGGATAGGTGACAACATTCGAAAATATTCCCGTGTATAGCCTGCGGGATATATTTGGGAATTTACGGTATGCCAAAATTTTGCAATTCTAAAGATTAGGATTCTCTTAGAATTGTGATCAAAGGTTAAAAGAGAGACGGAAACAATGACAGCATCATAAGTCCAGACTCTGAAAGTGTCTCGTTAAAACACAGAAAATTTTAAAATTGAAAATACTGGGACTTGTAATACTTGAAAATGATTCACTTTATCTGATTTGTAAAATTAAACGCTTCTGCAATCGATTCTGCCATCACATCAGTGGCAATCTCGGCCATCAGCAAACGAATATCGTCCCGAGAATTGTACAACATTTTAACTATGCTTGTCAAAGTATACAACTTTTGTTTTGCTTTGTCAATGCTTCGATATTTGCACTCAAGATGGCGCTGAAGTAGATGACAATAGATGGAGTGCTGATATCTAAAAGGAGGAAAACTTTATTATTAACATCAATTAAATTTGTAAAAGTGAGATATACTTAAGAAACTCAGGGCATGTGACGCCATCTCGTGGTCTGAAAAGTAGCTGAATTGCTATCAAATTCCTGGTTGTAGTATCGTTTTCCATTTCTCTTTGAAGCTCAAGCGCCAGCTTCATGATCCTATCCAGCAGTGTGCTGTTCTTATATCCGCTAAATAACGAAATCTTGACCAGAATAACCGATTCGCGATTATGTTCATCCACAATCATTCGATAGCCATCATTTTCCACATCATAATAGTACGAAACGCGAAGTCCAAGAATTTCATAACAAAACGGTTTCAATATTGTCAACTGATCTTGTGGCTTGAGTTGTTTGAAGGTTTGAATGGCTTTACAAAATTTGACCACCTTTCGAATGTATATCTCGTTCATGTTGATTGCGTCCTGTGCCATCGTGCATTCGCCAATTATTTTCATATGAAGCTCATTCTGAAATACACTTTCGTATGCGAGTTGAATCTCGCCGAGGTACTTTTGTTCAGCTTGGTTCAGTTCAAAATTGTTAGCTGTTTTTTGAATGATTTTTTCTCTTATCAGATTTCGGACAGTTTGAGGTTTGGTGGCAATGTGTTTCGTTCTATATTTGGGAATAGATCCTTTGGGAAGCATTCCAATTGAGAAGCATTTTGTGAGGCGGCACTTTTGGCAGCACTTTCGGGTGGCAAAGTCAATTTGGCAGGTTTCGTTCTTGGGACATTTGAGTTTCTGAAAAAAGAAACATGATTATTTTTTGTGGTTAAGTAATTAGAACGTCAATTCTTTAGGTCATTGGGATATTTGACCAATAGTATATTATGTCATATGAACAATTTTTTAAATTTTGCAAAATAAGCAAACCTCCAACTTTGAAGCATTTCGATAGAAAAACAGTCGACACGATCCACAGGACAGTCCATTAAAGTTGAAGCCAATCGCAGTATCACCACACACCAAACATTTCTTATTCGAAGAATCCATTTTGGTCATTTTTGGTTTCTTTTAAACAAAAAATGAGATGGATATTTTGTGCAAAATAACGTACTCGTACATTTAGGAGCACATGCACAAACGCATTGAACAATCTTGTCGCAAGAAATGAATAAAAAAATATATTTGAGCTGATGACGACGAGACATGCACATGCAACTTCGAGATATTAATCTGTGCATTTTAATTAAGGAAAATGTCTGCGTTTTGCCATTAACGTGTTGTTGTGGGGAGCAGTAGAGGCGGTAAACGTCTTGTGAATACATAATACTGTGTTTTCAAATTATCAAAATTGAATAATAAACATGTTCGGAGATTAAACGTTTACAACTGGATGTATTGAACCAGGAATGTACAACTTTTCGAAGCAGAATCCAACAGAAATTAGAGATTCTTGCTTGTCGTTCGTTGTCGTTGGTTGTCGTTGGTTGTCGTCCACTTAAAATCACTCAAAATCCATTATTTTACCTAAAACTTGCTTGTCGTTTGTTGTCGTTGGTTGTCGTCCACTTAAAATCACTCTAAATCCATTATTTTACCTAAAACTTGCTTGTCGTTCTGTTGTCGTTGGTTGTCGTTCACTCAAAATCACTCTAAATCCATTATTTTACCTAAAACTTGCTTGTCGTTGGTGGTCGTCGGTTGTCGTTGGTTGTCGTTCACTCAAAATCACTCTAAATCCATTATTTTACCTAAAACTTGCTTGTCGTTCGTTGTCGTTGGTTGTCGTTCACTCAAAATCACTCTAAATCCATTATTTTACCTAAAACTTGCTTGTCGTTCGTTGTCGTTCGTTGTCGTTGGTTGTCGTCCACTTAAAATCACTCTAAATCCATTATTTTACCTAAAACTTGCTTGTCGTTCGTTGTCGTTGGTTGTCGTTCACTCAAAATCACTCTAAATCCATTATTTTACCTAAAACTTGCTTGTCGTTGGTTGTCGTTGGTTGTCGTCCACTTAAAATCACTCTAAATCCATTATTTTAACCTAAAAACTTGCTTGTCGTTGGTCGTCCGTTGTCGTTGGTTGTCGTTCACTTAAAATCACTCTAAATCCATTATTTTACCTAAAACTTGCTTGTCGTTGGTTGTCCTTGGTTGTCGTTCACTCAAAATAACTCTAAATCCATTATTTTACCTAAAACTTGCTTGTCGTTGGTTGTCGTTGGTTGTCGTTGGTTGTCGTTCACTCAAAATCACTCTAAATCCATTATTTTACCTAAAACTTGCTTGTCGTTGGTTGTCGTTGGTTGTCGTCCACTTAAAATCACTCTAAATCCATTATTTTACCTAAAACTTGCTTGTCGTTGGTTGTCGTTGGTTGTCGTTCACTTAAAATCACTCTAAATCCATTATTTTACCTAAAACTTGCTTGTCGTTCGTTGTCCTTGGTTGTCGTTCACTTAAAATCACTCTAAATCCATTATTTTACCTAAAACTTGCTTGTCGTTGGTTGTCGTTCGTTGTCGTTGGTTGTCGTTGGTTGACGTCCACTTAAAATCACTCTAAATCCATTATTTTACCTAAAACTTGCTTGTCGTTCGTTGTCGTTCGTTGTCGTTGGTTGTCGTCCACTTAAAATCACTCTAAATCCATTATTTTACCTAAAACTTGCTTGTCGTTGGGGGGGTTGTCGTTGGTTGTCGTCCACTTAAAATCACTCTAAATCCATTATTTTACCTAAAACTTGCTTGTCGTTCGTTGTCGTTGGTTGTCGTCCACTTAAAATCACTCTAAATCCATTATTTTACCTAAAACTTGCTTGTCGTTGGTTGTCGTTGGTTGTCGTTGGTTGTCGTCCACTTAAAATCACTCTAAATCCATTATTTTACCTAAAACTTGCTTGTCGTTCGTTGTCCTTGGTTGTCGTTCACTTAAAATCACTCTAAATCCATTATTTTACCTAAAACTTGCTTGTCGTTCGTTGTCGTGCTTTTGGTTGTCGTTGGTTGTCGTCCACTTAAAATCACTCTAAATCCATTATTTTACCTAAAACTTGCTTGTCGTTCGTTGTCGTTGGTTGTTCTTGGTTGTCGTCCACTTAAAATCACTCTAAATCCATTATTTTACCTAAAACTTGCTTGTCGTTCGTTGTCGTTGGTTGTCCTTGGTTGTCGTTCACTTAAAATCACTCTAAATCCATTATTTTACCTAAAACTTGCTTGTCGTTGGTTGTCGTTGGTTGTCGTCCACTTAAAATCACTCTAAATCCATTATTTTACCTAAAACTTGCTTGTCGTTGGTTGTCGTTGGTTGTCGTCCACTTAAAATCACTCTAAATCCATTATTTTACCTAAAACTTGCTTGTCGTTCGTTGTCGTGGGGGTGGTTGTCCTTGGTTGTCGTCCACTTAAAATCACTCTAAATCCATTATTTTACCTAAAACTTGCTTGTCGTTCGTTGTCGTTGGTTGTCGTTGGTTGTCGTTCACTTAAAATCACTCTAAATCCATTATTTTACCTAAAACTTGCTTGTCGTTCGTTGTCGTGTGTGGTTGGTTGTCGTTGGTTGTCGTCCACTTAAAATCACTCTAAATCCATTATTTTACCTAAAACTTGCTTGTCGTTGGTTGTCGTTGGTTGTCGTCCACTTAAAATCACTCTAAATCCATTATTTTACCTAAAACTTGCTTGTCGTTGGTTGTCGTCCGTTGTCGTTGGTTGTCGTTGGTTGTCGTCCACTTAAAATCACTCTAAATCCATTATTTTACCTAAAACTTGCTTGTCGTTCGTTGTCCTTGGTTGTCGTTGGTTGTCGTCCACTTAAAATCACTCTAAATCCATTATTTTACCTAAAACTTGCTTGTCGTTCGTTGTCGTTGGTTGTCGTTGGTTGTCGTTCACTTAAAATCACTCTAAATCCATTATTTTACCTAAAACTTGCTTGTCGTTGGGTTGTCGTTGGTTGTCGTCCACTTAAAATCACTCTAAATCCATTATTTTACCTAAAACTTGCTTGTCGTTGGTTGTCGTTGGTTGTCGTCCACTTAAAATCACTCTAAATCCATTATTTTACCTAAAACTTGCTTGTCGTTCGTTGTCGTTGGTTGTCCTTGGTTGTCGTTCACTTAAAATCACTCTAAATCCATTATTTTACCTAAAACTTGCTTGTCGTTGCGGTTGTCGTTGGTTGTCGTCCACTTAAAATCACTCTAAATCCATTATTTTACCTAAAACTTGCTTGTCGTTGGGGTTGGTTCGTTGGTTGTCGTCCACTTAAAATCACTCTAAATCCATTATTTTACCTAAAACTTGCTTGTCGTTCGTTGTCGTTTGGTTGTCGTCCACTTAAAATCACTCTAAATCCATTATTTTACCTAAAACTTGCTTGTCGTTCGTTGTCGTCCGTTGTGGTTGGTTGTCGTTGGTTGTCGTTCACTTAAAATCACTCTAAATCCATTATTTTACCTAAAACTTGCTTGTCGTTCGTTGTCGTCCGTTGTCGTTGGTTGTCGTTCACTTAAAATCACTCTAAATCCATTATTTTACCTAAAACTTGCTTGTCGTTCGTTGTCGTTGTTTGTCCTTGGTTGTCGTTCACTCAAAATCACTCTAAATCCATTATTTTACCTAATACTTGCTTGTCGTTCGTTGTCGTTCGTTGTGGTTGGTTGTCGTTGGTTGTCGTCCACTTAAAATCACTCTAAATCCATTATTTTACCTAAAACTTGCTTGTCGTTCGTTGTCGTTGGTTGTCGTCCACTTAAAATCACTCTAAATCCATTATTTTACCTAAAACTTGCTTGTCGTTCGGTTGTCGTTGGTTGTCGTCCACTTAAAATCACTCTAAATCCATTATTTTACCTAAAACTTGCTTGTCGTTCGTTGTCGTTGGTTGTCGTCCACTTAAAATCACTCTAAATCCATTATTTTACCTAAAACTTGCTTGTCGTTCGTTGTCGTTCGTTGTCGTCCACTTAAAATCACTCTAAATCCATTATTTTACCTAAAACTTGCTTGTCGTTCGTTGTCGTCCGTTGTCCTTGGTTGTCGTTCACTCTAAATCACTCTAAATCCATTATTTTACCTAAAGCTGGCTTGTCGTTGGTGTCGTTGGTTGTCGTTGGTTGTCGTCCACTTAAAATCACTCTAAATCCATTATTTTACCTAAAACTTGCTTGTCGTTCGTTGTGTTGGTTGTCGTTGGTTGTCGTCCACTTAAAATCACTCTAAATCCATTATTTTACCTAAAACTTGCTTGTCGTTGGTTGTCGTCCACTTAAAATCACTCTAAATCCATTATTTTACCTAAAACTTGCTTGTCGTTGGTTGTCGTTGGTTGTCGTTCACTTAAAATCACTCTAAATCCATTATTTTACCTAAAACTTGCTTGTCGTTGGTTTGTCGTTGGTTGTCGTCCACTTAAAATCACTCTAAATCCATTATTTTACCTAAAACTTGCTTGTCGTTGGTTGTCGTTTGTTGTCGTCCACTTAAAATCACTCTAAATCCACTATTATACCTAAAACTTGCTTGTCGTTGGTTGTCGTCCACTTAAAATCACTCTAAATCCATTATTTTACCTAAAACTTGCTTGTCGTTGGTTGTCGTTTGTTGTCGTCCACTTAAAATCACTCTAAATCCATTATTTTACCTAAAACTTGCTTGTCGTTCGTTGTCCTTGGTTGTCGTCCACTTAAAATCACTCTAAATCCATTATTTAACCTAAAACTTGCTTGTCGTTCGTTGTCGTCCGTTGTGGTTGGTTGTCGTTGGTTGTCGTTCACTTAAAATCACTCTAAATCCATTATTTTACCTAAAACTTGCTTGTCGTTCGTTGTCGTCCGTTGTCGTTGGTTGTCGTTCACTTAAAATCACTCTAAATCCATTATTTTACCTAAAACTTGCTTGTCGTTCGTTGTCGTTGGTTGTCCTTGGTTGTCGTTCACTCAAAATCACTCTAAATCCATTATTTTACCTAAAACTTGCTTGTCGTTCGTTGTCGTCCGTTGTGGTTGGTTGTCGTTGGTTGTCGTCCACTTAAAATCACTCTAAATCCATTATTTTACCTAAAACTTGCTTGTCGTTCGTTGTCGTTGGTTGTCGTCCACTTAAAATCACTCTAAATCCATTATTTTACCTAAAACTTGCTTGTCGTTCGTTGTCGTTCGTTGTCGTCCACTTAAAATCACTCTAAATCCATTATTTTACCTAAAACTTGCTTGTCGTTGGTTGTCGTTCGTTGTCGTCCACTTAAAATCACTCTAAATCCATTATTTTACCTAAAACTTGTCTTGTCGTTGGTTGTCGTTGGTTGTTCGTTCACTTAAAATCACTCTAAATCCATTATTTTACCTAAAACTTGCTTGTCGTTCGTTGTCGTCCGTTGTGGTTGGTTGTCGTTGGTTGTCGTCCACTTAAAATCACTCTAAATCCATTATTTTACCTAAAACTTGCTTGTCGTTCGTTGTCGTTCGTTGTCGTCCACTTAAAATCACTCTAAATCCATTATTTTACCTAAAACTTGCTTGTCGTTGTTTCGTTCGTTGTCGTCCGTTGTGGGTTGGTTGTCGTTGGTTGTCGTTCAACTTAAAATCACTCTAAATCCATTATTTTACCTAAAACTTGCTTGTCGTTCGTTGTCGTTCGTTGTCGTCCACTTAAAATCACTCTAAATCCATTATTTTACCTAAAACTGGCTTGTCGTTGGTTGTCGTTCGTTGTCGTCCACTTAAAATCACTCTAAATCCATTATTTTACCTAAAACTTTCTTGTCGTTGGTTGTCCTTGGTTGTCGTTCACTTAAAATCACTCTAAATCCATTATTTTACCTAAAACTTGCTTGTCGTTCGTTGTCGTCCGTTGTGGTTGGTTGTCGTTGGTTGTCGTTCACTTAAAATCACTCTAAATCCATTATTTTACCTAAAACTTGCTTGTCGTTCGTTGTCGTCCGTTGTGGTTGGTTGTCGTTGGTTGTCGTCCACTTAAAATCACTCTAAATCCATTATTTAACCTAAAACTTGCTTGTCGTTCGTTGTCGTTCGTTGTCGTCCACTTAAAATCACTCTAAATCCATTATTTTACCTAAAACTGGCTTGTCGTTGGTTGTCGTTCGTTGTCGTCCACTTAAAATCACTCTAAATCCATTATTTTACCTAAAACTTGCTTGTCGTTGGTTGTCCTTGGTTGTCGTTCACTTAAAATCACTCTAAATCCATTATTTTACCTAAAACTTGCTTGTCGTTCGTTGTCGTCCGTTGTGGTTGGTTGTCGTTGGTTGTCATTCACTTAAAATCACTCTAAATCCATTATTTTACCTAAAACTTGCTTGTCGTTCGTTGTCGTCCGTTGTGGTTGGTTGTCGTTGGTTGTCGTCCACTTAAAATCACTCTAAATCCATTATTTAACCTAAAACTTGCTTGTCGTTCGTTGTCGTCCGTTGTCGTCCACTTTAAAATCACTCTAAATCCATTATTTTACCTAAAACTTGCTTGTCGTTGGTTGTTGTCGTTGGTTGTCGTCCACTTAAAATCACTCTAAATCCATTATTTTACCTAAAACTTGCTTGTCGTTCGTGGGTTGTCGTTGGTTGTCGTCCACTTAAAATCACTCTAAATCCATTATTTTACCTAAAACTTGCTTGTCGTTGGTTGTCGTCCACTTAAAATCACTCTAAATCCATTATTTTACCTAAAACTTGCTTGTCGTTGGTTGTCGTTGGTTGTCGTTCACTTAAAATCACTCTAAATCCATTATTTTACCTAAAACTTGCTTGTCGTTGGTTGTCGTTGGTGTTGTCGTCCACTTAAAATCACTCTAAATCCATTATTTTACCTAAAACTTGCTTGTCGTTCGGTTGTCGTTGGTTGTCGTCCACTTAAAATCACTCTAAATCCATTATTTTACCTAAAACTTGCTTGTCGTTGGTTGTCGTCCACTTAAAATCACTCTAAATCCATTATTTTACCTAAAACTTGCTTGTCGTTGGTTGTCGTTGGTTGTCGTCCACTTAAAATCACTCTAAATCCATTATTTTACCTAAAACTTGCTTGTCGTTCGTTGTCGTCCGTTGTGGTTGGTTGTCGTTGGTTGTCGTTCACTTAAAATCACTCTAAATCCATTATTTTACCTAAAACTTGCTTGTCGTTCGTTGTCGTCCGTTGTCGTTGGTTGTCGTTCACTTAAAATCACTCTAAATCCATTATTTTACCTAAAACTTGCTTGTCGTTCGTTGTCGTTGGTTGTCCTTGGTTGTCGTTCACTCAAAATCACTCTAAATCCATTATTTTACCTAAAACTTGCTTGTCGTTCGTTGTCGTCCGTTGTGGTTGGTTGTCGTTGGTTGTCGTCCACTTAAAATCACTCTAAATCCATTATTTTACCTAAAACTTGCTTGTCGTTCGTTGTCGTTGGTTGTCGTCCACTTAAAATCACTCTAAATCCATTATTTTACCTAAAACTTGCTTGTCGTTCGTTGTCGTTCGTTGTCGTGGGCCACTTAAAATCACTCTAAATCCATTATTTTACCTAAAACTTGCTTGTCGTTGGTTGTCGTTCGTTGTCGTCCACTTAAAATCACTCTAAATCCATTATTTTACCTAAAACTTCGTTGTTGTCGTTGGTTGTCCTTGGTTGTCGTTCACTTAAAATCACTCTAAATCCATTATTTTACCTAAAACTTGCTTGTCGTTCGTTGTCGTCCGTTGTGGTTGGTTGTCGTTGGTTGTCGTCCACTTAAAATCACTCTAAATCCATTATTTTACCTAAAACTTGCTTGTCGTTGGTTGTCGTTCGTTGTCGTCCACTTAAAATCACTCTAAATCCATTATTTTACCTAAAACTTGCTTGTCGTTCGTTGTCGTTGGTTGTCGTTCACTTAAAATCACTCTAAATCCATTATTTTACCTAAAACTTGCTTGTCGTTCGTTGTCGTCCGTTGTGGTTGGTTGTCGTTGGTTGTCGTCCACTTAAAATCACTCTAAATCCATTATTTTACCTAAAACTTGCTTGTCGTTCGTTGTCCTTGGTTGTCGTCCACTTAAAATCACTCTAAATCCATTATTTAACCTAAAACTTGCTTGTCGTTCGTTGTCGTCCGTTGTCGTTGGTTGTCGTTCACTTAAAATCACTCTAAATCCATTATTTTACCTAAAACTTGCTTGTCGTTGGTTGTCGTTCACTTAAAATCACTCTAAATCCATTATTTTACCTAAAACTTGCTTGTCGTTCGGGGGTTGTCGTTGGTTGTCGTCCACTTAAAATCACTCTAAATCCATTATTTTACCTAAAACTTGCTTGTCGTTGGTCTTGTCGTTGGTTGTCGTTCACTTAAAATCACTCTAAATCCATTATTTTACCTAAAACTTGCTTGTCGTTCGTTGTCGTTGGTTGTCGTTGGTTGTCGTTCACTTAAAATCACTCTAAATCCATTATTTTACCTAAAACTTGCTTGTCGTTCGTTGTCGTCCGTTGTGTTGGTTGTCGTTGGTTGTCGTCCACTTAAAATCACTCTAAATCCATTATTTTACCTAAAACTTGCTTGTCGTTCGTTGTCGTCCACTTAAAATCACTCAAAATCCATTATTTTACCTAAAACTTGCTTGTCGTTCGTTGTCGTCCACTTAAAATCACTCTAAATCCAATATTTTACCTAAAACTTGCTTGTCGTTCGTTGTCGTTGGTTGTCGTCCACTTAAAATCACTCTAAATCCATTATTTTACCTAAAACTTGCTTGTCGTTCGGTTGTCGTTGGTTGTCGTTCACTTAAAATCACTCTAAATCCATTATTTTACCTAAAACTTCCTTGTCGTTGGTTGTCGTTGGTTGTCGTCCACTTAAAATCACTCTAAATCCAATATTTTACCTAAAACTTGCTTGTCGTTCGTTGTCCTTGGTTGTCGTTGGTTGTCGTCCACTTAAAATCACTCTAAATACATTATTTTACCTAAAACTTGCTTGTCGTTGGTTGTCGTCCACTTAAAATCACTTTAAATCCTATATTTTACCTAAAACTTGCTTGTCGTTCGTTGTCGTTGGTTGTCCTTGGTTGTCGTTCACTTAAAATCACTCTAAATCCATTATTTTACCTAAAACTTCCTTGTCGTTGGTTGTCGTTAGTTGTCGTCCATTTAAAATCACTCTAAATACATTATTTTACCTAAAACTTGCTTGTCGTTCGTTGTCGTTGGTTGTCGTTGGTTGTCGTTCACTCAAAATCACTCTAAATCCATTATTTTACCTAAAACTTGCTTGTCGTTGGTTGTCCTTGGTTGTCGTTCACTCAAAATAACTCTAAATCCATTATTTTAACTAAAACTTGCTTGTCGTTCGGTTGTCGTTGGTTGTCGTTCACTCAAAATCACTCTAAATCCATTATTTTACCTAAAACTTGCTTGTCGTTGGTTGTCCTTGGTTGTCGTTCACTCAAAATCACTCTAAATCCATTATTTTACCTAAAACTTGCTTGTCGTTCGTTGTCGTTGGTTGTCGTCCACTTAAAATCACTCTAAATCCATTATTTTACCTAAAACTTGCTTGTCGTTGGTTGTCGTTGGTTGTCGTCCACTTAAAATCACTCTAAATCCATTATTTTACCTAAAACTTGCTTGTCGTTCGTTGTCGTGCCGTTGGTTGTCGTCCACTTAAAATCACTCTAAATCCATTATTTTACCTAAAACTTGCTTGTCGTTCGTTGTCGTCCGTTGTGGTTGGTTGTCGTTGGTTGTCGTTCACTTAAAATCACTCTAAATCCATTATTTTACCTAAAACTTGCTTGTCGTTCGTTGTCGTCCGTTGTCGTTGGTTGTCGTTCACTTAAAATCACTCTAAATCCATTATTTTACCTAAAACTTGCTTGTCGTTCGTTGTCGTTGGTTGTCCTTGGTTGTCGTTCACTCAAAATCACTCTAAATCCATTATTTTACCTAAAACTTGCTTGTCGTTCGTTGTCGTCCGTTGTGGTTGGTTGTCGTTGGTTGTCGTCCACTTAAAATCACTCTAAATCCATTATTTTACCTAAAACTTGCTTGTCGTTCGTTGTCGTTGGTTGTCGTCCACTTAAAATCACTCTAAATCCATTATTTTACCTAAAACTTGCTTGTCGTTCGTTGTCGTTCGTTGTCGTGTCCACTTAAAATCACTCTAAATCCATTATTTTACCTAAAACTTGCTTGTCGTTGGTTGTCGTTCGTTGTCGTCCACTTAAAATCACTCTAAATCCATTATTTTACCTAAAACTTGTCGTTGTCGTTGGTTGTCCTTGGTTGTCGTTCACTTAAAATCACTCTAAATCCATTATTTTACCTAAAACTTGCTTGTCGTTCGTTGTCGTCCGTTGTGGTTGGTTGTCGTTGGTTGTCTTCCACTTAAAATCACTCTAAATCCATTATTTTACCTAAAACTTGCTTGTCGTTCGTTGTCGTTGGGTCGTTGTCGTCCACTTAAAATCACTCTAAATCCATTATTTTACCTAAAACTTGCTTGTCGTTGGTTGTCGTTCGTTGTCGTCCACTTAAAATCACTCTAAATCCATTATTTTACCTAAAACTTGCTTGTCGTTGGGGGTTGTTGTCGTTGGTTGTCGTTCACTTAAAATCACTCTAAATCCATTATTTTACCTAAAACTTGCTTGTCGTTCGTTGTCGTCCGTTGTGGTTGGTTGTCGTTGGTTGTCGTCCACTTAAAATCACTCTAAATCCATTATTTAACCTAAAACTTGCTTGTCGTTCGTTGTCGTCCGTTGTCGTTGGTTGTCCACTTAAAATCACTCTAAATCCATTATTTTACCTAAAACTTGCTTGTCGTTGGTTGTCGTTCGTTGTCGTCCACTTAAAATCACTCTAAATCCATTATTTTACCTAAAACTTGCTTTGTCGTTGGTTGTCCTTGGTTGTCGTTCACTTAAAATCACTCTAAATCCATTATTTTACCTAAAACTTGCTTGTCGTTCGTTGTCGTCCGTTGTGGTTGGTTGTCGTTGGTTGTCGTTCCACTTAAAATCACTCTAAATCCATTATTTTACCTAAAACTTGCTTGTCGTTGGTGTCGTCCGTTGTCGTTGGTTGTCATTCACTTAAAATCACTCTAAATCCATTATTTTACCTAAAACTTGCTTGTCGTTCGTTGTCGTGTTGTGGTTGGTTGTCGTTGGTTGTCGTCCACTTAAAATCACTCTAAATCCATTATTTAACCTAAAACTTGCTTGTCGTTCGTTGTCGTTCGTTGTCCTTGGTTGTCGTTCACTCTTAAAATCACTCTCTAAATCCATTATTTTACCTAAAACCTTGGTGTTGGTCGTTGGTTGTCGTTGGTTGTCATCCACTTAAAATCACTCTAAATCCATTATTTTACCTAAAACTTGCTTGTCTTAAAAGTCTTATCCACAGAAGACGTAACTAAATAATAAATTTGATTTGGACTTTGGCCGTCCCGAGTCGGCCAAAGTGCACTCTAGCCGGCCAAAGTGCACATTGGCCGGCCTATGTGAATGATATGCAGATAAATGTATCACGGCGGACATTGGCCGGCCAAAGTACACATTGGCCCAAATCGGGCTTGGGCCGTAACATATATATCAATTATAGAAATATTTTCGGAACAACCAATAGCTATTCTCTAGAGTTGTAAACTTAAATCTTAAACAGTTGTGGAATCTCCCCGACCCATAAACTGGGGGATAAGATCCATCAACCCATCCAGGGAATTTCCCGACCCACCAACTGGTGGATAAGATCCAACAACTCATCCCGGGAATCTCAGCGAGCTAATAATCATAAAATGGTCAATCTTATTGAATTCCCAGGCCTCGAACTTGTTTGAACTTCGATTACTAAACTTCTAAAAACCCAAATTTTGCTATTTCATGGCGCCCCCTGGTGGCGCCTTGACGCCCAATCACAAAATTATCATCAATTTCGGATTCCCAGACCTCGAAATAGTCAGTAACCCACTTGTCAGCTCGTAAATCCCAATTTCACCATTTTCAAACGCCCCCTGGTGGCGCCCTGACGCCCAATCACAAAATTATCATCATATTCGGATTCCCCGACCTCTAAATAGTCAGTAACCCAGCGCGCTGTTCTCTGGAACAGTCCTTGGAGATATGTCCAAATCCGCTACAGTTGTAGCATCTAGTGTTGGAATTATCTGCTTTACCAGCAAGAGCAGCACGTGGTCCCGGGCACGAGGAGTACGTTCGGCAATAATACGATTTGCCTCGGCAGTAATCTGGTCTTTGATGTCTTCCAACTCAAAGTTCATATCGTTCATCATCGACTGTCGGAGTGATCGCAATTGACCAGGCAAACCATCCAAAAAACGCATCTGAATCTCCTTGTCAATTTTGAGACCACTGAGTCTCATTTCGGTTCTGATACGCTGGTATTCGTCATAATACTCAGTAGGCTTCCCAAATTCCATTTTGAGAGAGCACCATTTCGAAAAAGCAGTCATCTTGCGAGTAGGATTTGTCCGAGTAAATCGTTTCTCCAGATTCTTCCACAATACAAGAGGGTCGTCCGGAAGTTCGCCGAGATCTTCCGCAACATACAGTTGCATTCGCTCGCCTAAATTTTGATAAATTAGGTCTAGTGCCTTTGATGGGGCATCAAACGGCATAATTGATTGTTGAACATGTTCAGGTTCGATGACTTTCCAGAGGCTTTTGGAGTCCAATTTGGCCTTGGTAAGAGATTTCCATAGCAACCAGTTGGTTTTAGTTAACAGAGTAATGTTCTTCTTTGGATCGGTCATTTTGGTGCACATAAGTCTTCATAATCTATTATGAGAACAGATTTATTCGTTAGAGCTAGCGACCGTGCGCTAGGCAGACAGGACAACAAGTGAGAGGAACAGGACATAGGAAAAGTCTATTTACATGCTTGACTGTCTAGGGCTAATTCACATGGTACGTAATTCTATTTACACTCAGTTGGGTCACTCATAACAGATTTAAAAAATGTGCCAATTAATATCCAAACTTGTTTCGTTTGATCAAACACCAGCAGCGACGTTGTCACTCAAAATCCAACGATTCAACCAGCTTGACCAACAAATCGGAATTTGACGGATAAACCAACAAAGCCATCGTCAGTGCAAAATTCTGTTAATATGGTCACGGCTGTGCAATATATTTATTGTGTTGTCACAATTGGCGATGGAGGCAAGACTAAAAGCTCGGAATTTGACGGATAAACCAACAAAGCCATCGTCAGTGCAAAATTCTGTTAATATGGTCTCGGCTGTGCAATATATTTATTGTGTTGTCACAATTGGCGATGGAGGCAAGACTAAAAGCTCGGAATTTGACGGATAAACCAACAAAGCCATCGTCAGTGCAAAATTCTGTTAATATGGTCACGGCTGTGCAATATATTTATTGTGTTGTCACAATTGGCGATGGAGGCAAGACTAAAAGCTCGGAATTTGACGGATAAACCAACAAAGCCATCGTCTGTGCAAAATTCTGTTAATATGGTCTCGGCTGTGCAATATATTTATTGTGTTGTCACAATTGGAGGTGTGGGCAAGACTAAAAGCTCGGAATTTGACGGATAAACCAACAAAGCAATCGTCTGTGCAAAATTCTGTTAATATGGTCTCGGCTGTGCAATATATTTATTGTGTTGTCACAATTGGAGGTGTGGGCAAGACTAAAAGCTCCGGAATTTGACGGATAAACCAACAAAGCAATCGTCAGTGCAAAATTCTGTTAATATGGTCTCGGCTGTGCAATATATTTATTGTGTTGTCACAATTGAAGGTGTGGGCAAGACTAAAAGCTCGGAATTTGACGGATAAACCAACAAAGCAATCGGTTGTGCAAAATTCTGTTAATATGGTCTCGGCTGTGCAATATATTTATTGTGTTGTCACAATTGGAGGTGTGGGCAAGACTAAAAGCTCGGAATTTGACGGATAAACCAACAAAGCCATCGTCAGTGCAAAATTCTGTTAATATGGTCTCGGCTGTGCAATATATTCATACAAAGCAATCTTAATATCACCCAATCCAATCACATGTAAATTGGTTCAACTTTGACCCACTGAGATTGCTGTTTCTATGTTGCGCAAATGTATTTGGATCGATGTTATAAAATTTACCATTAATTGGGTTACGCAGAACATCGCATTTGTCCACGAAAAGCAATATTTTTGAATTGTCAAAAATGCAAGCAAACAGACAATACAAATAAACTCAACGTAAAATTTGTTCAGCCTCACTTAGTTGTACTTGGCGAGTAGAGTTTTCACCGGGTCATCCCGGATTGACATGGATCAGTTATGGGTAACTCATATGGATCACTTATGGGTTATCACATGGGTCAATATGGGTAACCCGTATAGACAATCCATTCATATGGATCAATGGGTCAACTTTGTTTCGGTCTAAAAGTCCAATATTTCGGGAGACTGTGACGAAAACATGAAATTTTATTTTATAATCAAATCAAAAAGTTTCTAATTCTTTTCGGAATAGGAATTGTGTACGTAAATTCGTTCGGAAAGTGTTGTCCTTTACTAAATGAGATACGATGAATCGTTTGGACCACTTTTTGTTGTTGTCTACAAGTACATTATAACGCAAGAAAGTGATCGAAGCACTGAACTTCAAGTTTCGAAATAAAAAAATATTCAATATCTTTCGGAATTGAAAATGTGCTTCAGTAATCGTTCGGAAAGCGTTGTTCTTTATTAAATGAAGCACGCTGAATCAAATGGTCAACTTTATTTTTAGTGTACGAGTTCAATATTTTGCGAAAAATAGGCAAAACCCTTAAATTCTAAGTTTAGATAAGTGTGTTCAATTCTTTTCGGAATTGATAATGTGGATGTATTTCCTTTCGGAAAGCGTTGTCTTTTACTAAATTGGAGACTAGGAGTCGATTGGATAACTTTTTTAGTCTTGAACAAAGGGAGATGTTTCGGCGTTTTGATGTTTCGGCGTTATGTATAGTAATCGAATATTGTTGCTGAACAAATGTAATTTGAATGATTCTGTTTGCAGTTGAAAAATGCGGTAAAGTTGGAGCAGGACAATTCAAGATCAACAATCATATGCGATCTAGCCTTGAATCAATTATTTTGGTAAATAAATAAAGTCATTAATTGGATAGATAAAGCTTAGCTAATGTTTATTGGAAATTTAGAATATCAAACATATAAAATATCGATTACTTTCATAGGATATTTTTTTTATTTCTTGAAGCAAATCAGTTACGGGATCTGCTTCAGTTTGTCGCACTTTTTGTTACTTTTTACAATTCCCGCTTTCTTTGAAACCTCCAAATGATAATAGAATTTGCTAGATTTGTCATTTTTTATGAATCTTTATGTTTGTTTCGTTTAAGGTAAGACTTGACGGTTATGCAGTGAAACCAACGTTTTAGCTTAAAAGGATTGGATTTAGTAGCCTTCTCTATTTTTGTAAGGAATCTTCGTTTGTTAGCTGATTTGGACATATGATACCTTTTTGGAAAGATAATCGCATGGACAAAATAGTTATCTCAACAAAATACCCAGATTTGACAAGGTTTTAATGAAATTTAACAAAATGTGCGAAAAAAGGTATGTTTTTAGCTTTGTGATCAACTCGTGATAGCACAAAGTCTAAATTGTTCAACCTACTGAATCAAGAATTAAACGAATCGATTGGCATCCAAGATCAAGTGCTCTTTTTTCAAATTGCTCAACCTATTGAACCGAGATGGTCTAATTGCCAACTTGCAAGACTGGGAGGTTATTACGCCTGCAAATGCGCCACAATTGACTTGTGGAATAAGTTCAAATCGCCCAATTATAGAATGGTCAATAAAAGTTGCATCGAAATAAACGTTTTCCAAAAATTCACGACAAAATTTTTTTTTAAATTTTTAAATTTTGAGATTTTTAAAATTTAGGATCTTATTTTAATAAAACATTAATACAACAACGAAATAATGATAATCAAAGCTTGGAATACTCAGAAAATCATTAAAAATGAATATAAATAGCATAAAATTGTTATCAAAACTTTGATCTACATTTTTGGGTATATCTCGAGAACCTGATGCATCTCAGACCTGATCTTCCTAGATTCGGAACCAGCACAAAAAACTGAATAAGATAGACCTATCAAGGTCCAAAAAGCAAGCAGGTCACCCGAAACGTTACTACCGGTGGTCTGGAAGAGGTCCTAGATTCAAGACTGAACTGGAATGCCTCTTGATTCACTGAATTTTTTCATAAACACCTTGAGATTGTTCTCTAGTTTTAATAAATGCAGTTTTTTTATGTTATTTTAGTTGGATATCAATAAATTTATTTGTTTTACAACAATTTTATCGCTTTTTTCTAACGCTCATAAAAGCTATTGTTGGATTAAAATCAGTTTTGAATTACATTTTCATTCAAATTTAATTAAAACAACACAATCGCCGATTGAGTTAATTGCTGTATTTAGGATATTTTTTAATTGTACTCGAGTCGGTGTACAAATTGCAACTTTACGCTACTATGCAACTACGTATCTATACAACTTCAACTGACAATCATAAACAGCCAATTCAAAGTGCTGGAATTTTGTATTTTTTGACGGACGCAATATTGAAAAAGCCTTCACACTAAGAGAATTTCAAAATATTGTTGAATTCAAACAATCTCAAATTAAGTTTTGGATTTACAAGCGGCCAACCCAATTCTGGCTCAAGACTCGCTGATTGAAGATTTACAAATCAAGATTCTGTCAAACCAAATTTTTGACGGAATGTGGAACATGGCGAAGATAATGAAACTACTCAAAGCGCATGAGGTTGAGTTTTTGTGATAATCAAAAAAGTACAGCAAGCTTTTCAAATATTTTTATTCAAGAATAATTTGAAAGTAAACAAGAAGGGAGAGCTCAAGCGAAAGTAAATGCGCATTTTGTCGAGTGTCTTATTTCTTACTTTAGTTTAGTTATATTAGTTAAATTCCAATAAACTTTTTTATTGTTTATTATTACCGACTTAATGATTTTTTTGTGTGTGCGTTTGTTCTCATTTTATTTTTTATGTTTGTTTCTGTATGAACTTTTAGTTATATTCCAATGTAATTTATTTTAAAAATATTTTTGGATTTTTGAAATGTTGCCAACAGTACCTTCACTACAGAATTCCGAACCAAAACCCAAATCTCCTTCTACTTTTATTGTGATTTATTGTCGATTGGCTCAAAGGCTTTCGAGACGGTTTGATTGGTCAATAAGCGACCAAAATGAAGATTCCTTGCTTCTAGTAATTAATTTTTGTTTATACTCTCGATATTTATTATGTTATAAACGTTACTTTATAAACGTCAACTTTAGTGAACTTTTCTACTTATTTTGATGAATCAATAAATTTATATATAAAACATTACAAATTTGATTCCAGGTTATGTTTGGTTTAATGCAAAATGTTAAATTGCTAAAAGGCTAAATTGTTAAAAAGGCTAAATTGCTCGAAACTCGTGTTCACATTCAAGGAAGGCGTACAAAATCAAACGAACAACAACATTGTTGTTTCGATTACTTGGGCTGTTTTATTATAAGATTCACAAAAAAAAGAATGAATACAAAATAAAAGCAAAATAAAAAATACACAAAAATAAGAATTAGTATCCTGAAAGAATATAAGAAAAATAAGTAGATATTTAAGAAAGATTCTTGCAATTCCTTAGGATTTTCATTTTTTCAGAATGATGAATTGATATCTTCTCCTTTTACGATCTTTGATCAAGAAAATTGTTGACATTTTATCAGAATCTTGGTTGAACTTACTTTACTTAACTTACTGAACTTAGTTAGAACAAAATGAGTAAAAAAAATTCAGTTTTAACCACTGACCTTTTTTCGATCTTTGCACCTCACTTTCGATCGTTTTCAAGTGGGGAAATTTCTTGAAAGCAGCATAAATGACTTCATGTGAATCTTGCACAAGCTCTTAGGTTCTTGAAGATGTATTAGAAAATTCGAAAAAAAGAATAAATGAAATAAAAGCAAAATTAAAAAATGCACAAAAATAGTTAAGGATTTAAATCCTGAAAGAATATAAAAGTAGACAGTAGAAAATAAGTAAATAAGATTCGTGTGATTCCTTCAATTTTTGAAACTTCCAATTTTCCCATTCATGATTTAAAATCTTCACGAACAATTTCGATGTATTGATGCGGATCTCTAGTGTCGACAATCTTTTGTCGTCTCTGTTCCTTCAAGTAGCGAGGCAATCCAAAATGAATAGTTCGAACATGTCTCACCATGGCACTACGATCACTGCTCATGTACTTCTTGCCATCCTTTCCAACACAACCAGGATAGACACACCTGTACGGCTTCACCTGAGTATGAATCCTCACATGTGCATCGTAGTGACTCTTGCGAACAAATGCCCGAGGACAAAAAGGACAGACATGTCGAATTTCGTGCACACTCGACCAGTGATAGTACATGGCTTGACGGTAGGTTCCGGTAAAGGTGCACGAGGTGCAGACGTAGTGAGCGTGCTCGTGGAATTTACTGTTGTGACATGCGAACGTGTAGAAGGTACGAAAAGGTTTGCAGGTGCAAAGATCACAGATGAAAGAGTTGAGACGACCGTGCACAGTGGTCACGTGCGTGCCCAGTTTGTATCTGTAGGGGTGGGAGGTTATAGGTAAAGAATACATAGGTCAAGGATCCACAAGTCAAAGAATACATAAATCAAGAATATAGAGCAAAGATCCAAAGGACAAGATTCGATAGGTCAATGATTCATTACATGCGAACCATGACTTACTTGTTAACAAAACTCATACCACATCTATGAACGGAGCATCGGTGAGCTTCAATGCCATGCGAATTCTTCAAATGACGATTCAATGCCACTTTGTCTCTATACAACTTTTTATCCTTCAATTGACATTCTGCTTGATCGCACCAATATCCAAGAGTGGTAAATTTCTTGGATCCTTTCGCCTCCTCTTCCTCCCCATCCTCACCTTCCTCTTTATTTTCCTCCTCCTCATTATGATCCTCCTGAGAAGGTTCTCGATTCTTCTGTTCGTACTGTGAAGATTCATCATCCACAGGTTCATTTTTGAAGTTTCTGAACAAAATGTCCTCACCTCTCATTCATATCTTCGAGCATTTCGTCTATCATCAGTTCGTGGTCCGATGAGATTGGTTCCAAATGATCGAATGAATCAAAGTCTTGAGTTATTTGGGGGAATAAACGATGATGATGCTGATTCACTTAAAAATTGAGCTTCTTCTTTTCCTTGGCCCGTGTAAGGTTGTGTCACGAGTTGGCTTGATTCATCGATTGTACGAAAAATAGTGTCAAAATCCTCTGCTTTAAACTGCAGTTGAAGGCTCGCTAGATCGTCTTCTTCCAATTCTTCTCGTTTTGCCATAAATTCCGATTCGTTAGTATCCATATTAAATTGAAGTGGCCCCATATGGTGGAGTTCATAGTTAGCACAGTTGTCGTAAGTTGAGATGTTATCGATCGTAGTACTCGATGGATCAGAATAGGTTGAGCCCGGTTGAAGGGTAATTGAGGAGAAAATCGGTAGTGACGAGCCAAACGATGAACCATAGGAAGCATAGGAAGAGACATTCGAATCGTACGAAGCATACGCAGAGGAGCTATAAGCATTAGAATTAGAGCAATAACTTGAAGAAACAGTTGAAGAAAAATCGCAAATAGTTTTTGAACTCGAATGATTGTAAGAAGAAGAGTAAACTGATGGATGTGAAATTGATGAACTCGAGGTTTTGTATGAAGATGTACAAGAAGAGTCGTCTGACCAGAAGGTCAAGTGACCCGAACTGCCATGTTCCCAACTCGGTACAAGGGCATGTATTTTATCTTGCAATTAAAATATCGATATTTGCAATAGTAGGAAATATATTTTTTGCAATATCGACTTTTGCAATAGCGCTAGATTTTACTTGCAATAGTAAATATTGAAATTTGCAATATAAAAATTTACGAGATTTGCAATAATAAATATTGTTTTCTGCAATAGTATGAATTATTTCCAACAGTTAATGCCCCAAATAAATACTTCAACAAAGCTATTTCAATAAGAAAATGAATACAACCCAATAGTTAGTTCCCAATTGGACACAACCCAATAGTTAGTTCCCAATTGGATACAACCCAATAGTTAGTTCCCAATTGGACACAACCCAATAGTTAGTTCCCAATTGGATACTACCCAATAGTTAGTTCCCAATTGGACACAACCCAATAGTTAGTTCCCAATTGGATACAACCCAATAGTTAGTTCCCAATTGGATACTACCCAATAGCTAGTTCCCAATTGGATACAACCTAACTGTTTACCCAACTAACCTAACCTAACGAACTAAATAACTATCTGGATAATTCACAATATTCACATAATAACATTCTGGAATGAATTTTGAGGTAGAATGCAATGGGATTCTAATATTGGTATTGTAAAAATCGATATTGCAAAAATTTAATTTTCACTATTGTACTCATCAACATTTACTATTGCATTTTATTATTTTTCTTATTGCAAAAGTCGATATTGCATGGATGTAATTTTTACTATTGCAAATATCTATATTTTAATTGCAAAATAAATTTATTGCCCGGTACAAGTGAAGATGGAAAAGTTGAAAAGTCTGCTATAGAAGTGACGAACTTCGAAGTAGGGAGTGTCAAGGAAGAGCAATAAGTAGTATTTGAAGAGCCCATTTCATCAAATATCATATTTTGAGTCGAGCTAATATAAGAAGTAGAAACCAAAGCAACACAAGTCGAAGGAGAACTTCGGCAAGTTGAAGTCCAGGGAAGTGATTTTTCCGATGATTTCGAAACAGAACTTGAAGCAGCTCCAGGCAATACAACTCCCGCTCGATCCAACAGATCCAGATAGTCCAGAAGATAGTCCAGAAGATGCTTCAGAAAATGCAGAGGATACAGAAGAAGAGCAATCCACACCACAAAGAGCCTTCACTTTGTTGACCATAAAGTGGTCCAAACATTGCTCAAACCCCCTTCTTCGTTTCGCCTCTTCGCTGTCCAAATCGGTTGATCATAATGTCAGAAATAATAGTCAATCGCTATTTCAATAACAATAGTGCAAAAAAAATAATAAACGGAACAAAAAAGAAGAAGAGTTCCCTCGAAAAAGAACAATCAAACAAACAAACAAAAAGAAGTAGACAAAAGGTGGCTACTCACTATGACAACAAATACCCAAACGCTATAGGAAGAACCTTCATGGGCCATTTCGGATAGAATGGACCAAGACGAACATTTTTTGCCAATATTGTATGAGTCTATGTCCGATAGTTCCAGAGATACAGGGTCTGAAAGATAAATTCTCGTTCATTTCAGTACAGTTTAGGGCAGTTGTGCTGTTTCTCACTAGGTGGCGACAAAGTATTTTTTTACTTTTGTTTTTTGTTTTTTTCGGAAAAAATGAAATTGAGTTTTGTGAGCTGGAAAGTGAGTTTCTGACTAACTGAAGGTCTGGGAATCCGAATATGACATCAGATTTGTGATTGGGCGTCAGGGCGCCACCAGGGGGCGCTTTGAAATAGTGAAATTGGGATCTACGAGCTGGAAAGTGAGTTTCTGACTAACTGAAGGTCTGGGAATCCGAATATGACATCAGATTTGTGATTGGGCGTCAGGGCGCCACCAGGGGGCGCTTTGAAATAGTGAAATTGGGATCTACGAGCTGGAAAGTGAGTTACTGACTAATTGGAGGTCTGGTAATCCGAATTTGATGACCATTTTGAGATTGGGCGTCAGGGCGCCAACAGGGGGCGCCAAGAAATATCGAAATTTGGGTTTTAGGAGGTTTACAAGCTAGGTACAAACCAATTCGAAGCCTGAGAATCCAATAAGATTGACCATTTTATGATTGTTAGCTCGTTGAGATTCTCCGGTTGGGATGTTGGAGCTTATCCCCCAATTGGTTGGTCCGGAAGATTCCCTGGTTGGGATGTTGGAGCTTATCCCCCAATTGGTTGGTCCGGGAGGGAATCTTCCGGACCAACCAATTGGGATTAATGCATAGTTGTTGGAACTTATCCCCCAGTTGGCGGTCTAGGATGATTCCAAAACTGTTTAAGATTTAATTTTACAACTCCATTCGTTTTTCCGAAAATATTTCTATAATTGGTTGTGGCATTTAACTCTTTCCATGCCAACGTAAACTCACCTCCACAGAACGAACGGTAAGGTCTAGAGACTTGAAATTTTAGGACAGTACTCACCTAGGGAGGCTTCTTTGGGGAAAGTATCCTATTTGTTCCAAAAGGATTCTCCAGGAAAAAGTTGCTTTTAGCACATCGACGTCTGTTTTAATCGATTCTACTCGTAAATCTGAGCATTTTGATATATCATATGCCTAGGATATAAATTTTTTTGGACCGGATATCCAGGATCCAAAATCTTAGGTACCAGAAATATTGGTCTAAGATACCAATAGAAAATGCCATTCGATTCTCCTGATTATTCTGAAAATTTTGATATATGCACGACCATATTGGTCAATGGGAAGGCAGTGAAAATGAATTTCAAAAATAAAAGAAAAATAAATCCATTTTACCAGATTAGGGTACGCAGACATCGGTTGGGGTGTACTTGAATAAGATGTGATTTGAAAGCTTTGGATGAAACAAATGTGGTCAAGTGATATACCAAATTGATCGTAGCAATGCAGGGAACAACATGGAGTAAACTGTTTTGGAATCCTGGACCATATTCTGGTTATATCCTAGGTCCCAGATGGATTCAAATGAAATATAAAGCAATGTGGTAATGTAATATACCAAATTGATCGTAACAATGCAGGGAACAACATGGAGTAAACTGTTTTGGAATCCTGGACCATATTCTGGTTATATCCTAGGTCCCAGATGGATTCAAATGCAATATCAAGAAATATAGTCATGTAATATACCAAATTGATCGTAACGATGCAGGGAACAACATGGAGTAAACTGTTTTGGAATCCTGGACCATATTCTGGTTATATCCTAGGTCCCAGATGGATTCAAATGAAATATAAAGCAATGTGGTAATGTAATATACCAAATTGGTCGTAACGATACAGGGAACAACATGGAGTAAACTGTTTTGGAATCCTGGACCATATTCTGGTTGAATCCTAGGTCCCAGATGGATTCCAATGCAATCGCATGGCATTCCGGTGAGTTTACCTTTACCTTTAGCCTTTATCATTCCAATTTTAAAATCAAATATATTTTAGGATAAGAGCAAAGGTAAAACCAATTTCAAAATTTTCCAGAATTTTAGATTTTTAGCCAATAGACAATTTTTCCAGAAATGTTTCCAGTTCCTCAATCCCCTTCAAGTTTACTTATTTTTAAAAAATTTAAATTCATCATTGGGGATTTTTTCGTTTAGTCAATTTTGGGCTGAAAATAAACCCAAAAACTGGAATCTTGGATAGAGGCTGAATTTCCTAATTGAAATCAATCTACAAAGAATATGCAGAATTCAAATATTCAACTTTCCTGCATTGCATTTTTTGGGTTATATTGTGTTTTAGTCAATTTCTGATTTTTATTTGAATTATGTTTTTGATGCCAAGATGGTACCTCCACCTGACATTTATTTTGTTAGGAACATTTTGGAATACATTTTGGGCACCAATATATCAAATAATATATTGGTAATGTATATATGAACCTGAACCACCGTTTGGGTGATAATCCCGAACTATCAACTGTTGGATATTCAACTACAAACCATAAAATCACCCTAACTGGACGTTATATTGGGTTCCATGGATTCCAAATCCCAAAACCACCACTACCACTGGATTCTCCATCCTCGAGATAGTCTATAACCACAAAATCCAAAAATCACCATTACCATTGGACTTTCTCCCACAAAAAATAAAAGAACTTTTGTGACTTAAAACCAATACAAACAGAGAAACTTTTTCTGAAATAAAAAACAAACTTGGGAAAAACATAAATGGAAAGAAATGTTTTGGAAGAAACTTTCCCAGTTTATTATCTGAATACAACACTTCAAAAAACGGGGTAAGGTGAGACCTCTACTATTGCTACTATATTTGAATCCAACTGGACCTAGGATATAACCAGAATATGGTCCTGGATTCCTAAACAGTTTGCCAAGTGTTATTCTCTGCCTCGTTACGATCAATTTGGTATATTACATGACTATATTTCTTGATATTGCATTTGAATCCATCTGGGACCTAGGATATAACCAGAATATGGTCCTGGATTCCAAAACAGTTTGCCCGTGTTATTCTTTGCCTCGTTACGTTCAATTTGGTATATTACATTACCACATTGCTTGATATTCCACTTGAATCCATCTGTGGCCTAGGATTCAACCAGAATAAGGTCCAGGATTCCAAAACAGTTTACTCCATGTTGTTCCCTGTATCGTTACGACCAATTTGGTATATTACATTACCACATTGCTTTATATTTCATTTGAATCCATCTGGGACCTAGGATATAACCAGAATATGGTCTTGGATTCCAAAACAGTTTACTCCATGTTGTTCCCTGTATCGCTACGACCAATTTGGTATATTACATTACCACATTGCTTTATATTTCATTTGAATCCATCTGGGACCTAGGATATAACCAGAATATGGTCCTGGATTCCTAAACAGTTTGCCAAGTGTTATTCTCTGCCTCGTTACGATCAATTTGGTATATTACATTACCACATTGCTTGATATTCCATTTGAATCCATCTGGGACCTAGGATATAACCAGAATATGGTCCAGGATTCCAAAACAGTTTACTCCATGTTGTTCCCTGTATCGCTACGACCAATTTGGTATATTACATTACCACATTGCTTTATATTTCATTTGAATCCATCTGGGACCTAGGATATAACCAGAATATGGTCCAGGATTCCAAAACAGTTTACTCCATGTTGTTCCCTGCCTCGTTACGTTCAATTTGGTATATTACATTACCACATTGCTTGATATTGCATTTGAATCCATCTGGGACCTAGGATATAACCAGAATATGGTCCTGGATTCCAAAACAGTTTACTCAATGTTGTTCCCTGCATCGTTACGATCAATTTGGTATATACATGACTATATTTCTTGATATTCCATTTGAATCCATCTGGGACCTAGGATATAACCAGAATATGGTCCAGGATTCCAAAACAGTTTACTCCATGTTGTTCCCTGCATTGCTACGATCAATTTGGTATATTACATTACCACATTGCTTTATATTTCATTTGAATCCATCTGGGACCTAGGATATAACCAGAATATGGTCCAGGATTCCAAAACAGTTTACTCCATGTTGTTCCCTGTATCGTTACGACCAATTTGGTATATTACATTACCACATTGCTTTATATTTCATTTGAATCCATCTGGGACCTAGGATATAACCAGAATATGGTCCAGGATTCCAAAACAGTTTACTCCATGTTGTTCCCTGTATCGTTACGATCAATTTGGTATATTACATTACCATATTGCTTGATATTGCATTTGAATCCATCTGGGACCTAGGATATAACCAGAATATGGTCCAGGATTCCAAAACAGTTTACTCCATGTTGTTCCCTGTATCGTTACGACCAATTTGGTATATTACATTACCACATTGCTTTATATTTCATTTGAATCCATCTGGGACCTAAGATATAACCAGAATATGGTCCAGGATTCTAAAACAGTTTACTCCATGTTGTTCCCTGCATTGCTACGATCAATTTGGTATATCACTTGACCACATTTGTTTCATCCAAAGCTTTCAAATCACATCTTATTCAAGTACACCCCAACCGATGTCTGCGTACCCTAATCTGGTAAAATGGATTTATTTTTCTTTTATTTTTGAAATTCATTTTCACTGCCTTCCCATTGACCAATATGGTCGTGCATATATCAAAATTTTCAGAATAATCAGGAGAATCGAATGGCATTTTCTATTGGTATCTTAGACCAATATTTCTGGTACCTAAGATTTTGGATCCTGGATATCCGGTCCAAAAAAATTTATATCCTAGGCATATGATATATCAAAATGCTCAGATTTACGAGTAGAATCGATTAAAACAGACGTCGATGTGCTAAAAGCAACTTTTTCCTGGAGAATCCTTTTGGAACAAATAGGATACTTTCCCCAAAGAAGCCACCCTAGGTGAGTACTGTCCTAAAATTTCAAGTCTCTAGACCTTACCGTTCGTTCTGTGGAGGTGAGTTTACGTTGGCATGGAAAGAGTTAAACTTCGAGAATGTGCTTCGAGAATTTTTTTTTCTAGTCGTTTGGATGTTAGATCCAATTATCAGTTGGTCTGCTGGAAACATTCCACATTGAGAATTAGAATCCTATCCATTAACCTCTTCGTCGTGCCAACTTGGCCCAAGGCTCCAGAACGAACCATTGCCATGAAGTTTCTCATTTTCGGCTGAACGCAAGTTAATGAATTTGCACTCAACCGAATTAAAGAAATTGTCCAAATTAGCATTCTTTAAATGTTTTAAACCCCTAAATTGATTACTAAATTTCCCGATATGGGTGATATTTGTTTGAAGTAATTGGGTTAGGATCAAATTAGATGATAATTGCGTGAGGGCAAATTCATTAACTTGCGTTCAGCCGAAAATTAGAAACTTCCTGGCAATATTTCCCTTCGGTCGAACGCAATTCGGCTGATCTCAATAGACCCGGGTTATCTTCCCAACTAAGTCAACAGGGTACAAGACCTAACTATCCAATTTTAAAATTTCCGGGACGCCCAATTGTGGGAAAAGATTTATGAATTCGTTATAGAATTTTATCAGATCAACAAATGGAGTATAAGATTCATCAACCCATCCAGGCAATATCCCCGACCCACCAATTGGGGGATAAGCTCCAACATCCCATCCAGGGAATCTCCCGGACCCACCAATTGGGGGATAAGCTCCAACATCCCATCCAGGGAATCTCCCGGACCCACCAATTGGGGGATAAGATTCAACATCCCAACCGGAGAATCATAAAATGGTCAATCTTATTGGATTCTCAGGCTTCGAATTGGTTTGTACCTAGCTTGTAAACCTCCTAAAACCCAAATTTCGATATTTCTTGGCGCCCCCTGTTGGCGCCCTGACGCCCAATCTCAAAACGGTCATCAAATTCGGATTCCCAGACCTCCAATTAGTCAGTAACCTACTTGTCAGCTCGTAATTCCCAATTTCACTATTTTCGAACGCCCCCTGGTGGCGCCCTGACGCCCAATCTCAAAATGGTCATCAAATTCGGATTCCCAGACCTCCAATTAGTCAGTAACCTACTTGTCAGCTCGTAATTCCCAATTTCACTATTTTCGAACGCCCCTAGTGGCGCCCTGACGCCCAATCTCAAAATGGTCATCAAATTCGGATTCCCAGACCTTCAGTTAGTCAGAAACTCACTTTCCAGCTCGTAGATCCCAATTTCACTATTTCAAAGCGCCCCCTGGTGGCGCCCTGACGCCCAATCACAAATCTGATGTCATATTCGGATTCCCAGACCTTCAGTTAGTCAGAAACTCACTTTCCAGCTCGTAGATCCCAATTTCACTATTTCAAAGCGCCCCCTGGTGGCGCCCTGACGCCCAATCACAAATCTGATGTCATATTCGGATTCCCAGACCTTCAGTTAGTCAGAAACTCACTTTCCAGCTCACAAAACTCAATTTCATTTTTTCCGAAAAAAAACAAAAAACAAAAGTAAAAAAATACTTTGTCGCCACCTAGTGAGAAACAGCACAACTGCCCTAAACTGTACTGAAATGAACGAGAATTTATCTTTCAGACCCTGTATCTCTGGAACTATCGGACATAGACTCATACAATATTGGCAAAAAATGTTCGTCTTGGTCCATTCTATCCGAAATGGCCCATGAAGGTTCTTCCTATAGCGTTTGGGTATTTGTTGTCATAGTGTACTGTCAGCACAGCACAACTGTGAAAAGTGAAGTGAGCTGCAAAAAAAGTCATGTTCGCGAGACTGCGCAGTGAGTGACAGTCAACCAAAACTCGAGGTAAAAATAAAGTGAGTTGTATAAACTCTCAACAGACGGCGCCACTGGTTTTATATTTTTTTCACAATTTCGTTGTCAACAAAATGCAGCAGCACAATGCTCAATGCTCAATGCTCAAGCTCGGCTCGATGATTTTTTTCGTGGTTAGTTTGTTTTGTCTTCGGATTTGTTCGATTCTCTCAATTCCAACTCTTCTCACCGCACCTCGATGGCTCGAGTATCCTATTCCTCTACTTTATCATCTCCCATCACTCCACCCAAACATGTTCACTTCTTTCAACTTGAGACAGGTCGTCGCTTGGTTCGAGGTGTGAGGCGTAGATTCTACGATGAAGATGACCCCAAACCAGATATCCACAATCCTAGAACCGCGAATTTGTCATCCAACTTGGAATTGCTTCCTCTAATCAAACTCGTCATCTCCAACTCACCAGAGAAACGTCTCCAACTGTACCAAATTGATGAACATCTATGTGCGCACGTATCGAACTATACGAATATGGCTAAGAAAAAACGAAGATTCCTATACATTTCAAAGTGTCTCAACTCGTACCAGGACCAGTTTGACAAAATTCCGGTAGCTTTTGGTTCTCGCGAACAATTCTGGACAATCAAAGGTGGAGGAGGAGGAGGAGGACGAAGAGATCTTCAAGCAATGCTGCTCCAAATGGAACTCGATCCAAGAAGAAAAAGAAAAAGAGGAAAAACAACAAGAAGAACAAGAGGAAGAAGAAACCTCTTGGGACATATCCTCAAAGTAGTATTTCTGTTTTATAATATACTCAAAAATTCTAATAACCTTTCATAGAACAAATTCTGCTTTTTTTTGGTAATATATTATAATGTTATTTGATAGATTCAAAAAAAATTTTATTGTTAATATGAGTAACTTGTACAAATGGTGTGTTGCATGAATTAGTTTTGTGTGTTATGTTGTTGTGCTTCTGCGGGAGTCTCCTCCAGCATGGCCATCCAGTTTGACACCTCTTCCTCGAGCCAGTCGCCTCTACTTCCTGCCCGACAGTCTACCAGAATGGATTCGCATGTTCGTTTAAGTACAACCGACTGGATATAGGCCTGCAGCTTTGCTTCCACGTCTAATTGCTTCATGTAGCGCTTGAAGTGACGAGTTACGAGGCCGTCCCAGGTCATGACCACCGGAATCGTAGTTACAGTTGTTCCAGGATGGATGCACTTGAGCTCGTTCGCTAGCAGTTCATACTTGCGCGATTTGGATAACTCAGTGGATGGTAAAATGTCCTTGTTCGTGATGCCCACTTCAATCAGCATGATCTCCTTGGTCCTCAAGTCGTGAATCAGAAGGTCAGGCTTGTTGTGCTCGATTCGTAATAGATTCAATAAATAGGATTGATTAATTGAACAATTTATAATCCAATCGATGCATAAACTCAATTCAGTGTTTGGTGAGCAAAACTTGTGCGCGATTTAAACTGAACGATTTTTGCCAGGTAGGAAGCAGCCGTGTCGAAAGCGTTCGGTGCGGCTGCCGATGGTCGGGTCACTTTAATGCGATAGAGTATGACATTTTCATATACCAAGTGAACTAGGGTCGTCTGAGGCCATCGATGGATAGTGTTAATCTTGGCCGGATAGCTTATGCGCCAAGCACCTAGGCAATATTTGCCGTCATTATTCTTGTCCAAATGAACATCCAAGTGTGAAAATGATTCGTCGGAAACTTCTGTTGCGGTTTCAACTTCCTTTATTTGTGACACTGGAGTCGCCCGGATGAATACAGTGGTTGACAGTAGGACCAGTAGGAGAAGGCACTCAAGAAAGAACATTGTGACTAGATCGGTGTACAACAGGCGATTACACAAAATTACTTGGTAGGCGCTAATGTAATGTAGATTCGAATAGGATAGATCTGGTAAAGGTAGTGTGAGACACTTTGAAGCATATGGGTTTGATGATAACTGCTCAGCTGAATGATTGCACCCTAAGGACAGAGGCCAATATTTATACCCGATCGTATACAATACAAAGCTCAACAATTGACATTTGTAATTATTGAAGAATTTACAAAATTGAACAAAATTGTTGGATAATTCATTTACTGTTTGGCTCACGAGACCATGTCATGGTCATGGCAATCTTGGCCAAGGCAAACAGAAATTCATGTGAGAGAACATCTCATCGAAAAACCCAATCAAACATTGTTATAAAACAATTTATTATCCGCAAATCTTAGAGAAGATATATAACGTAAATAAAAAACAATAAACAATTGAAATAAAAACGTCATTGGGGACCGAGAAAGAGTAGAAGGTTTTCTTTTATCCGGAATCGTGAAATTACCACTTAACCACCCGTCACTGGATATTATTTGGATTGCCTTTGAGTTTTCGGGATCGGATAGATCGGGAGCTTCAAGCGATTTACTTGTGATTACCATCTGCCACGGTCCGACGTGCACCGTGGTTAAATGCGAGTATAACTGCTGACGGGTCTTTGTTGGGTAAAATATTCGCCATCCTGCAATTTCCGATTGAAGAATTCCATCTTTTTGGACTAACTGAAGATTCAAATGCGTGTTGTAGTCGTCATCAAACTGTTCGGTTGCCAACGGCGGCTCATTTTGAGGCATTGCGTTCGTCCAAATTGGCCATCAGTGGATTGTGTTGATCTTGGCGGGATTGGTAATGCGCCAAGCTCCTAGTGATAATTTGTCTTCAGTGATCACATGAATCATGAACACAAAACTCATGATTATTGGCATAAAGTTCAGGCGGAAATAGATACAGAAGAAAAAAAATGCTTCCGAATTTCTTCGAAGATTTGTTTGAGTAACGTTGAATGAAATAGACGTGCAAAGAACTGCAATTGTACACTAGTCGAGGCCATTGAGTGATAAATTGCTAATGTTAATATAATTGATAATGTGCTCAAGTTGGCTTCATAACTTGGTTAACATCGCCGGATTTCCCGAGAACCGAGATGCCAACCGAGAAACCGAGAAAAGTGTGGCCAAAAAATCCAAATCGAAATTGATGACATCTTAACTTGATCAATGACATCAACACCATCTGTGTTGGAAATTTTATCTTCTTTCATGATGATAATAGATTCAAAAGTCACAATTTTATATTTAACAATCGTGTTGTACTTGGTTGAACAGAATCTAATTCGCTTTTCATGTTAATATATAAATCGTCACCTTTTTATATCCAAATGGACAACATTATAATTATCCAACAAACTAAACAATAATTTAATTACACCTTAATTTAATTCAATTTTCAAATTGGCGCACAAATTCGAACCCTCTATATCAACCTCACCTCCGTACACTCAAAGTTAAACTCAAATCGAAATAGAAAACGCATGCGCTCCGTGTAACCAGAAGCACGCTTTCTCGTATGTTTTGCCTTTTCCCTTTAACACTCACAACACAAACACACAAAGGTGCTTTCGTGTGTGTGTTCGCTTCTTGTTGTGTTTGTTAGTTTGTTGTTTGTTTGTTTGATATATTCTCAAGTTGGCGAAATGGATTCATTCCCAAAACGATCTAAACTCGATTCTCAACTGCTTTTGGTGGCTCAACAGGTCAAATCTGTTGATTATTACGCGAATTTGTCCCCGAAGGTGGTCACATCTACGGTTAATATTGCTATTGACCTAATCTTGGAGGCTATTAGCCTGTTGGATGGTAGAGATGATAAGGCGTCTGACCAGATTCGTTCCAAATTGTACGATGCAATCGATCGTCTTCGTTCGCTGTTCCCGAAGTATCATCATCACAACAATCCCGAACCCAACCTACTGCACATCAACCGTCTGCCTGACGACTGTTTGGGTATGATCTTCTCGAAACAATTCTCCCTTCAAACCATGTTCGCAACTCTACGATCTGTGTGCACCCGTTGGAAGGCGGTGGTCGAGTGCCTCGTCTGTGCACCCAAAAGATCCCTAAAACTGTTTGGATCGCTCGCGGACGTTCGCCTCTACTGTCACCGACTGGTGGATCTCAATTTGTACGGAGATAAGAAGTTTAAATTGCGCGAACTTGGCTGCCATGATCACGATTTGGTGCTGCATGGTCGTTCCTGGAACAAGGATTTTGATTTGGAATTTTTTTCGGCTTTTGGAACGATTTTTCCGAATGTTGAACATTTGGTTTTGGGACTTGGTTATGTGTCCGGCGATGAAGTTGGTCAACTTGAGCACATTATCTCTCAATGGCCTCGACTGGTGCGACTGTCTTTGATGCTCAATTGGGATCCTAATGAACAACGTTACTATTTGGAAGAATTGGAAGAGAATTTGACTCAACGCAAATCACTTTCATCACTCTTTCGTGCGGTCAACTCGCTCACCTCTCTCAAGCAACTCGATCTGGTTGGTCAGTCTATGACCCATTACAACTTTGATTATTCCGATGATGATCATCTGTCCCGAATTTTACCTCGCCTTGAACACTTTTCCCTGCAATATGTCGGTCACTGTGAAACTGGTTCAATTCTCAAGTGCTTGGGTTCGAGCCTGAAGTCTCTCCGATTGGACGACTTTTGTAATTGTGGAATGCCGTTTCAGAAGTTTTTGAGTGCGGATGTGGCTTCGAATTTGACCAAATTACGACTGTCGCCTGTGGTCAAACGCGATTCGGTTGAGTTCATTTGTGACCGGTTGAGCCAATTGGAACGATTGGAGATGAATTTCTATTCTTCGGAAGAGGTGAGTTACATATTCTTTTAGATTGTCTTGATTTTTGGTTCTTTATTTATGGATATTTTCATTTTATTTTTTGATTTATTTTCTATGGATTCTCTATTCTTCCCAAACACAGGTTCCCTTCATCCTACTCGACTCATCCCTAATCACCAGTCTCAACAAACTGTCCAATCTTCAAGAATTGAGCCTCGAAAACTTTAGCATCCAATTGGACAATCCTTTGGACAGCATGCCAGCACTCTATCGACCCCCAATTGTCTGCTCACCCATCACATCGCTTCATCTCGCCAATTTGAATGTGAGTCCAAGTAAAACTGATGGTTCTGAACTGGTGCACTATCTTGCGGAACGCTTTCCCAAATTGGGCCAACTCGAGTATCAGTTTGGCATGCCAAACGATGACATTTGGGCCTTTACTGGGGTGGACTGCAAGTTGAGTGAGGCCTACTTTCGCAAGGTGATGCCTGGTTTGGAGAAGTGTCGAGTCTATTATGTTCACTCGGAGGCTCGGTTTCTCACTAGTAGGTATCCCATTAGGGAGCAACCATATCCGCGCTCGCTGGATTCGTTGGATTCGATGTTCACTTGTTCGGAGGAATTGGCTGAATCGGATGATGAGGAAGACAATCGGTCCTGGTAAATGTTTTATTACGAAATATTCTTCATGCATTTGTGCGTCTATATTTTTTTGTCTTTTATATTTTTTCTTTTTTTATTTGTCATTTATATTTGTCGATTATATTTGTGATTTACTGAGTTTTTATATATTTTCGTATAATTTAACAATAAACTGCTTTTAATGTTTTTAATAATCTTTTCGAATTTGTTGTTCCAATATTTTTGCGTCATCTTCGAAAGCCAAACCGAAAACTTTAGTTTGTTTCTTTCTTTTTCTATACTAAAGTCATGGCTGTCATCATTCTCACTGTTCTGCTCATCCTCCTGATCTGTTGCTGTATTCGATGGTGCAAGTCATTTGGTGATGATGGTGATGGAATCCAAGAATATGAGCCACCATTTAACCTTCCAGCGGATGCACGACTTTATCTGGTGCTGTTCCAAGGCTGCGAGCCACTTCCGCATGGGCAGGTCGCGTTCTATGTTTGATGTTTTGATTGACACGAGTTGACATTGTTTTGGGTTTTGTTTTAATAAAATGACGTTTTATAATTGTATATTTTATTGTCGTTTTCATTATGCGCATGCGTATCTATCTGACTATCTAAGATAGTATCTTGATAAAGACAACTGTACCGCACAAGGGGACATCACAAGAGTTTCGATTTTGGATCCTCAAATTGACCTACATTTTGTAATAATATACCAAGTATGATTAAATATGAAATTGCGTTCTTAAAATGTGATATTTTTGTTTCACGGAAATTTCCTCCTTCTGTATGGATAATAAAAGTGATGATGATATATGATCTCACAACTGTCAGGATGTAAAGTTTGTTACGCAATTGAGACTACAATGTAATCTTATGTATTTTACTAATCTGTCCGTGTATTGCTTAATCTGTTTACTTGTTAATGTCAAAATAAGTTGATAACTTGCAAACTCAAATTAGTGAGAATTACGTAATACAGTAGTAGATGATCAAACATTGTGTCAAAATACGTATGTTTTGATGTGTAAGGCTATTGACTCGTCAAGTTACCAGCTAGAGAGATTAAGTGCCCAATTGCACAAACCCGGACAAACAAACCACATTTGCATATTTGCAATTGCACAACCAAATGCATTTTAGTTTGTGATAATAATTAGTCAACAACATTTTAGTATATAAAAGAAGTGTCATTATTAAGATGTTTTACTTCATTTTCGACTTTGCCAAAAAAAATCGCAAATAATCAACCCAATAAACATGAATTTCAATAACGAACAAATAACGTACTCGAGTACTGAGAATATCACCATCACTCCCAACCCAAACCATCCCCACTCCATCATCGTCTCATCCATCTCGCCCACCTCATCCAACAGTATAATCGTTCACATTCTTCTTTGGTCTCTGGTTGTACTCGCACTGGTCCTCTGCTGTGTTTCGATCACTCTAACTGTACGTAATTGAGTGAAGGAACAATTGATCCAAGATGATGATGCAAAGTTTAAAAAACAACCAACAAAAGGTCTGAATGGAGTTGATCGACTTGACTTCATCGAGTACGGTCCTTATTATCATGTTGTTTGATCTTCTTTTTTGATTATTTTAATCGTCAATAGATGGCTTGATTGTGATTTCTTATCAGATTAGCACATTACAATTAACATCAAGGTGTATGAGCAGCCAACTATTGGATTCAGAATAAAACTAGTACCCCTCGCGCGCGACTATTTCTACCTAAATTGTATTATTATTATTACCACTATTACTGTGTTATCTGTATATCTATGTTGTTGATAAGGCGCGCGTGCTGTGATTATAGCAGACTGATGATGTGTAAATAGCCACAATTTTGTGATTAAAATAATTTTAATAATAATAAATGGAGAAATAGCGGATAATTTGGGTTGTCCTAAATATTATAGGATTCGTAGTGATCCACGACTATCAATAAGACTCGGGGCTCACTGTCCTTGGGGGTTATTTGAACCACCTCAAGGTCGGCCCGGAGAATACCCGTATCCTGTGTCGGGATTGTTAGAACCCCTCAAGGGTGCTCACCGAGAGATGCGTCTCCTATGGCAAGCGGGCAGATCAGTTGATCAGACTGATCGATAGACCGTCGATCGGTGTCCTTGGAACCGTAGCTCGAGGTGCACATATAGAGATCCATACCTCACAGTCCTTGAGACGAGTTGCATTGATCTGATTAGATTCGTTGAGATGAGGAAGTTCAGTGGAAACAACACTCAAATAGGTTTAGATTCGATTTCGTTTATTGAGTCTCTCAGCCACAAGAATAGAAGCGATTATCCAAGCGTGGATCAATACTAATCAGCCTCCTCGTGCGGTGGTCATACATAGACTGTTTCATATTTGAATAGGAAAGTACATAAGTACTGAATCAAGCTGTTTACAAAAGGATGTGTGTGTATGACGTCACAATGAACGTCAAGGGTCCGCCTCCACGCACAGAGTGCAGTACCGTACCATTAGTATGCAAATGAGTGCATGACTTTGCCTGTTGATACGATCCCGCGCAGTCGTGTAGATCGCGCTTTGCAATGGCGCAGCAATGGCGATTCGAATATCCTCTTACAGCTCCATCTAGTGATGATAACTGGCGGTTCAATGCAGATCGCCACAGGCTGTTTGTTTGAATTTGATTGATTGATTGGAAAATCGTTTGGCTCAACAAATGATTGCTCATCAATTTCCAATTGATTTTGATCATTGATTATTGGGCACTGTTCAACGCTCTCACTTGAAGATTGAATCACCAGCTCTGACACGGCTTGCTTTGCTCCGGTTGGCACAACTGATTTTGTTGGATTGCGAAATTTTATCAACATTGGTAACATTCGAGAGTGTCGTATGAGATGTCGCTTTAGATCTTTCTGGTGAACAAATACTTTGTCGCATCCATCAACTGAACAAGCTAGTGCTTCATTGTGAATTCGTGAATGTCTGGTTAAACTTGAGGAATGGTTGCAGGTTGAGGAATGTACTAGTTGGCACTATGACTAGAATTTATTGGCATGATCGACCAAGTTTATTGGTTGATTTATTATATTCCGATTCGAATTGACATTGTTAAAATTTTATTATTAAATGAACACAAAGTTTGATTTAGTGAGAATGTTGAAAGGGAAATGGGTGAAATCTCAAAAGAAGATATTGAAATGTAACATTTGACAATTTGGACATTCGAGAAGGGAAAGTGTTTGGTGTAATATGAAATAGATAGGTGTTATAGTAAGTGAAGTGTACACGAGTGAGTGTTGATAATGTCGATTCTACTCGTCACCTTCCTCGACCACTCGAACATATTCGTTCGGGTCACGATTGTCTTCCATCTTCTTCTCCATCTGTTCTTTCACTGACTTGGGCAAACCAAAGTGTTGCATTCGAATGTGCTTGAGCAGATTTGAACGTGCATTAGTACTGTAACTGCATTGAAGCCAGGTACAGTGAAATGGTCGAGTGTTGAGATGAGTCAATTCGTGACGTTTCAAATCCGTTTTGGTGGCAAATGATGAGGAACAACCATCGCGGGCACATTCGAACCGTTTCGAATCGAGACAGTGTTTGTAGCGTTGATGCCTGCACACATTCTGACGAGTGTTCAACACTAGACTGCACTCGTTGACATTGCACTCAAATTGACCAGACTGATGATACTTGACCCAGTGATCGCGAGTTGTCATTTGAGAGGTGAACAATTTGCCGCAAACATGACACACAAATTGCGTTGAATTCGAATGGTGACTATTGATGTGCAGACCAATTTGTCGACTAAAATAAGAGTTCATTAAGTAAGCATTCGAATAACTCAATTCACTTACGAATTGCCAAATCGTGAATTGCAGTTCTGTGCAAAACAACGAAGAGGGAGAAGTCCGTGGATGGTGAGCAAGTGACTGTGCAACTGATCCAGTGAATTCAGTTTGACTTCACAATTCTCCTCGGTGCAATTCAAACTGATCACCTTGATCTTGTCCTCAACTTGATCGTCAGTGGCAATGTCTTCATCTCCACCATCTCCATCATCGTCATCACCAACCTCGACAGTCTTCTTCGATCTCTTCACAGTTCGATTTGTTCGAGTCTGTTTTCGTTTGTTGACATTGTGAACAGTAGAACCAGTTGACTGTTTCGATGTGACTCGATTCGATCGTGCTCGAGCACTGCTCGATGCTTCTCGTATAGATTTGTTGGAAAATCAACGGGAAATTCTTGTTTGATAATTGAAAAATTAGTTTTGGGATTTTGAGTTACACCACACACGACACAGAAGAAACCAAATAAATTGAAATTCACATTTAAATTGTTTGATTTTAAGTTTTAAATGAATACAAATTGTGATTTAGTGAGAATGTTGAAAGGGGAAAATTGTGAAACCTCAAAAGAAGATATTGGAAGAAAACATTTGACAATTTGGACATTTGAGGAGAGAAAGTGTTTGGTATGATACAAAGTGAAGTGTTGACGAGTGAGTGTTATGTTCGATTCTACTCGTCACCTTCCACGACCACTCGAACATATTCGTTCGGGTCACGATTGTCTTCGATCTTCTTCTCCTTCTGCTCTTTCACTGACTTGGGCAAACCAAAGTGTTGAGTTCGAATGTGTTGGATCAGATTTAAACGTTCTTTAGCACTATGTCTACATTGAAGCCAGGTACAGTGGAATGGTCGAGTGTCGAGATGAGTCAATTCGTGTCGAGCCAAAAGATACTTAGTGACAAATGATGCGAAACATCCAGTGCGGTGACATGCGAATCGTTTCGATTCGGGACAGTGGTTGTAGCGTTGATGGTTATTCACCTTGAAACGAGTGACTAACACTTTGGTGCATTCGTTCAGATTGCACTGAAATTGGCCTGTCAAATGCTGCTGGTGCCAGTGAACGCAAGTTTCCTTTTGCGAACCAAATTCTTTGTTGCAAACATGGCACACAAATTGAGTTGGATTCGGATGGTGACGTTTGATGTGAAGAGCCATTTCTAAACTAAAATAAGAATTCATTAGTGAACATTCGAATGAGCCAATTTAATTACCGATTGTCACATCGTGTATTGCAGTTCAGTGCAAAGCAAGGATGAGGGAGAAGTCCGTGGATGGTGTGCAAGTGACTGTGCAACTGATCCAGTGAATTCAGTTTGACTTCACAATTCTCCTCGGTGCAATTCAAATGGATCACTTTGATCTTGTCCTCAACTTGATCGTCAGTGGCAATGTCTTCATCTCCATCATCTCCACTCTCGTCATCACCAACCTCGACAGTCTTCTTCGATCTCTTCACAGTTCGATTTGTTCGAGTCTGTTTTCGTTTGTTGACATTGTGAACAGTAGAACCAGTTGACTGTTTCGATGTGACTCGATTCGATCGTGCTCGAGCACTGCTCGATGCTTCATTCGATACGACCATGGGACCATCGTGATTGTCGTTTGTTGTGTTGGGCATTTCATCATCTCCACCCAAGTCTGACTTGTCCTCTCCTTCATCTCCCAATCCATTCTCTTGATTCATCACTTCATTCGAGTCGATTGGTTGATTCGAACTGGACTGATCCACTTCGTTATCATGTTCATGTTCGCCACCTCGAATCAGTTCACCTTCCTCGTGGTCCACTTCATCATCATCACTCACCTCTTCCTTCTTCACCAAACATCGAACACATCCATCACAGTCATCGTCATGATCATCTTCCTCTTTGATTTCTACCTTCACATCTTCATCAATCGATTCTGTTTTGACAGTCACTTGATTGGTATTGGTCGATGTGTCTTCATCATCTTCCTCTTTGATCTCCTCTTTGATTTCTACCTTCACATCTTCATCAATCGATTCTGTTTTGACAGTCACTTGATTTGTATTGGTCGATGTGTCTTCATCATCTTCCTCTTTGATCTCCTCTTTGATTTCTACCTTCACATCTTCATCAATCGATTCTGTTTTGACAGTCACTTGATTTGTATTGGTCGATGTGTCTTCATCATCTTCCTCTTTGATCTCCTCTTTGATTTCTACCTTCACATCTTCATCAATCGATTCTGTTTTGACAGTCACTTGATTTGTATTGGTCGATGTGTCTTCATCATCTTCCTCTTTGATCTCCTCTTTGATTTCTACCTTCACATCTTCATCAATCGATTCTGTTTTGACAGTCACTTGATTTGTATTGGTCGATGTGTCTTCATCATCTTCCTCTTTGATCTCCTCTTTGATTTCTACCTTCACATCTTCATCAATCGATTCTGTTTTGACAGTCACTTGATTTGTATTGGTCGATGTGTCTTCATCATCTTCCTCTTTGATCTCCTCTTTGATTTCTACCTTCACATCTTCATCAATCGATTCTGTTTTTGACAGTCACTTGATTTGTATTGGTCGATGTGTCTTCATCATCTTCCTCTTTGATCTCCTCTTTGATTTCTACCTTCACATCTTCATCAATCGATTCTGTTTTGACAGTCACTTGATTTGTATTGGTCAATGTGTCTTCATCATCTTCCTCTTTGATCTCCTCTTTGATTTCTACCTTCACATCTTCATCAATCGATTCTGTTTTGACAGTCACTTGATTTGTATTGGTCGATGTGTCTTCATCATCTTCCTCTTTGATCTCCTCTTTGATTTCTACCTTCACATCTTCATCAATCGATTCTGTTTTGACAGTCACTTGATTTGTATTGGTCGATGTGTCTTCATCATCTTCCTCTTTGATCTCCTCTTTGATTTCTACCTTCACATCTTCATCAATCGATTCTGTTTTGACAGTCACTTGATTTGTATTGGTCGATGTGTCTTCATCATCTTCCTCTTTGATCTCCTCTTTGATTTCTACCTTCACATCTTCATCAATCGATTCTGTTTTGACAGTCACTTGATTTGTATTGGTCGATGTGTCTTCATCATCTTCCTCTTTGATCTCCTCTTTGATTTCTACCTTCACATCTTCATCAATCGATTCTGTTTTGACAGTCACTTGATTTGTATTGGTCGATGTGTCTTCATCATCTTCCTCTTTGATCTCCTCTTTGATTTCTACCTTCACATCTTCATCAATCGATTCTGTTTTGACAGTCACTTGATTTGTATTGGTCGATGTGTCTTCATCATCTTCCTCTTTGATCTCCTCTTTGATTTCTACCTTCACATCTTCATCAATCGATTCTGTTTTGACAGTCACTTGATTTGTATTGGTCAATGTGTCTTCATCATCTTCCTCTTTGATCTCCTCTTTGATTTCTACCTTCACATCTTCATCAATCGATTCTGTTTTGACAGTCACTTGATTTGTATTGGTCGATGTGTCTTCATCATCTTCCTCTTTGATCTCCTCTTTGATTTCTACCTTCACATCTTCATCAATCGATTCTGTTTTGACAGTCACTTGATTTGTATTGGTCAATGTGTCTTCATCATCTTCCTCTTTGATCTCCTCTTTGATTTCTACCTTCACATCTTCATCAATCGATTCTGTTTTGACAGTCACTTGATTTGTATTGGTCAATGTGTCTTCATCATCTTCCTCTTTGATCTCCTCTTTGATTTCTACCTTCACATCTTCATCAATCGATTCTGTTTTGACAGTCACTTGATTGGTATTGGTCGATGTGTCTTCATCATCTTCCTCTTTGATCTCCTCTTTGATTTCTACCTTCACATCTTCATCAATCGATTCTGTTTTGACAGTCACTTGATTTGTATTGGTCAATGTGTCTTCATCATCTTCCTCTTTGATCTCCTCTTTGATTTCTACCTTCACATCTTCATCAATCGATTCTGTTTTTGACAGTCACTTGATTTGTATTGGTCAATGTGTCTTCATCATCTTCCTCTTTGATCTCCTCTTTGATTTCTACCTTCACATCTTCATCAATCGATTCTGTTTTGACAGTCACTTGATTGGTATTGGTCGATGTGTCTTCATCATCTTCCTCTTTGATCTCCTCTTTGACCACCACAAAATCGCAGTCCATCGGTTCGGTTTTGATGTTCACGGTGACATTGTGAGCATTTGTGTCTGGATTGTCTGTTTGAAGTATATAATAAATGTTAATAAAGTCAAATAGATACAACCAACAAGTCATACCATCACTGTCCATTTGTTGTGTTTGTACTCGGTTGTCTGATGGCTCATCGAAATGTTCCTGTTTGATGTGAATGTCATTCGGAACGAGTGAGCCACCATTCTCGCCTCGTTGTGATCTGTTTGCATTATCCTTCAATTGTCGATGTTCCACCATCAAATCATCAAACTTCTTCTTCTCTTCTTTCTTCATTTCCACCAGTTGTCGTCGTAAATCGTCATTTTCACCAATCAGCACACGTTCACGTTCCTCTAGTTGAGCGATCTCCTCCAATAACTCGTCATGTGATTGGTGATTTTCGCCGTAGCCTGCAACTTCGTGACGATCCATTTTGTATAGATGAGAATGGACAATGCAGAGTGATGATTCAGATAAGGAACAGAGAAATGAGCAAAAAATAAAGACAACACGAAACTCGAAATGTGTACGAGTGAAAGTGCGACAGCTGTTTGTTGTGAGTATGCGAGAGGCGCACGCCATAATCGATAGTATCGAGTGAGAGCACAATCGATTGTGCACGATTCTTTTGATTAATTCCAATTTTAATATTACTTATTATATTGATCATACTTATCACCCAATCAAAATCGAATATCCGACCTTCTATTTACTTAATCTGACTACATTTTCATACAAAATTTCCCCACAATTTACAACAAACCAATACCAAATTGTGCTCATCATTACATCCTCAATGCATATCATTCCTAACCGCCCGCTAACGTGCTCGTGTTTCACAATAAATTCGTTTGATACTATTAACCACACATTCGATAAGTTCACAATGGAAATGTAGTCAACATTTGATTGTTCGTTTCGATTTATCGAAGAATCATTGTGAATTTATTGTTTTACAGAATAAGTTGAGATTTCGAGTTACACCGCACACGAACAGAAGAAATCAAATCAATTGAGATTCACATTGAAATTGTTAGAATTTAATTGTTAAATGAATACAAATTGTGATTCAGTGAGAATGTTCAAAGGGAAAAATTGTAAAATCTCAAAAGAAGATATTGAAAGGAAACATTTGACAATTTGGACATTTGAGAAGTGTTAACGAGTGACTGTTATGTTCGACTCTACTCATCATCTTCACACGACCACTCGAACATATTCGTTCGGGTCACGATCGTCTTCGATCTTCTTCTCCATCTGCTCTTTCACGGACCTGGGCAAACCAAAGTGTTTCATTCGAATGTGGGTTAGAAGATTTGAACGTTGTTTAGTACTGTGACTGCATTGAGGCCAGGTACAGTGAAATGGTCGAGTGTTGAGATGAGTCAATTCGTGCCGAGCCAAATCATTCTTCAAGACAAATGAGGAAGAACAACCATCGTGGGCACATTCGAATCGTTTCGATTCGGGACAGTGTTTGTACTGCTGATGGTTGAGCACCTTTTTACGAGTGGCAAACACTTGGCTGCATTCGTTCAGATTGCACTCAAATTGACCGGTCAGATGGCACTGGTTCCAGTGCACGTAAGTTTCATTTTGTGACGCGTATACTTTGATGCAAACATGACACACAAATCGAGTTGCATTCGAATGGTGACCTTTCATGTGAACAGCCATTCGTCGACTAAAATTAGAATACATTAGTGAGCATTCAAATATCACACTCATTCACTCACCGATTGACACATCGTGAATTGCAGTTCTGTGCAAAGCAACGATGGGGGAGATGTCCGTGGATGGCGAGCAAGTGATTGTGTAACTGATCCAATGAATTCAGTTTGGCATCGCAATTCTCCTCGGTGCAATTAAAATTGATCACTTTAATTTTGTCATCAACTTGATCGTCAGTGGCAAAGTCTTCATCCCCATCATCTCCACTCTCGTCATCACCAACCTCGACAGTCTTCTTTGATCTCTTCACAGTTCGATTTGTTCGAGTCTGTTTTCGTTTGTTGACATTGTGAACAGTAGAACCAGTTGACTGTTTCGATGTGACTCGATTCGATCGTGCTCGAGCACTGCTCGATGCTTCATTCGATACGACCATTGCACGATCGTGATTGTCGTTTGTTGTGTTGGGCATCTCGTCATCTCCACCCAAGTCTGACTTGTCCTCTCCTTCATCGACCAATCCATTCTCTTGATTCATCACTTCATTCGAGTCGATTGGTTGATTCGAACTGGGCTGATCCACTTCATCATGTTCATGTTCACCACCTCGAATCAGTTCACCTTCATCGTGGTCCACTTCATCATCATCACTCACCTCTTCCTTCTTCACCAAACATCGAACACATCCATCACAGTCATCGTCATGATCATCTTCCTCTTTGATTTCTACCTTCACATCTTCATCAATCGATTCGCTTTTGACAGTCACTTGATTGGTATTGGTCGATGTGTCTTCATCATCTTCCTCTTTGATCTCCTCTTTGACCACCACAAAATCGCAGTCCATCGGTTCGGTTTTGATGTTCACGGTGACATTGTGAGAATTTGTGTCTGGATTGTCTGTTTGAAGTATATAATAAATGTTAATAAAGTCAAATACAAACAACCAACAAGTCGTACCATCCTTGTCCATTTGTTGTCCGTTGTCTGATGGCTCATCGAAATATTCCTGTTTGATGCAAATTCCACTGGTGGATTGATGTTCCAGACGCGATGGATTGAGAACATTTCAGAGTAGCGTGACGTAACCCAAACTTCACGGATCGTTTAGTGTCCATTTGTTCGTCTTCCTCAAAGTCCAACTCACGTTTCATTACACATTCGGGACAGTTCTGATCATCGAAATGTTCTTCTTCTTTCTTCACTTCAACCTTGATTGATTGCATAATGTTGTGCTGTTGTGATGGTGATTCTGACTCGGACTTCACAGTCACAGAATGTTGGTCTGGGAAAAGCATACAAAATAAAGTTTACTATGTTGAGTAAAACAAAGCAAATACCTTCGAAATACTCCTGTTTGATGCAAATGCCACTGCTCGATTGAACAGGTGACTGACTTGGTGCGGGACACGAAGCGTTCTTCTTATCGAAACGAGCCAGAACAGATTGATGGGACATGACAACAGTTGGGGGAGTGAGGGCAGATTGGTCCAAAAAGAAGAAACAGGACAAAACAGAAAGTTTAAGAGCTGCAGAACACAAACACACACAAGTAGAAATCAACAACAATAAAACTTCAGTGGCGTTTTGTGCGTTAACCCCCAAAAGCTTTAATTTGTACTCGAGTCTTACATAAAGTAACTTTGTTTATGAATAGTTGATTAATGTGTTTCAGCGCCCCTTTCAAACTATTTTCTGAATACGCTTTATGTTTCTACTTGAGCATGCCTTTTCATGAACATTTCTGTATGTGCGCTCTCTGTCTGTTTTCACCACTTTTTGTTTGATTGACAATTTCGATTTGTTCGTTACTCTACTCCACCACCAAATGGATCGTTATCCTGGTTACGAGTCGATGCTCGCTCGTGTGGAGCAGAAGAAGGTGCAGGTGAAGGGTCAACTGCCCACCTTTTACTCTCTTGTGGATAACATGGTTGCCTTTGTGTTGGATCAGGTGAACGAGTGTTGTAATGTTGCCACCGTTGATGCTACAACCAACACCACCGAAGATCTTCTTTTGTCCGGCTCGAATGGACCAGTGGCACCTGCAGAAGATACTCGAAGCGAAGTGAACGAACAAACCAATCCGGCGAGTCCACAAGTGAACCATCACATCGAAGGTATTATCTGTCCACCGTAACTGAGTAGTAATCTAATTTTCCTTATAATCCAGGAACATCAGGATCGAGTTCAAGCGGCCAAACTGTGTCACCACCATCAGTAGCTCATTCTGCCATTCCCGCAAACATCGAAGTCAAAGTTGAAGGTAAACAAACCTAGTTGTTGTGTTGTGTTCACCATAACTTAGTTCATTTCTGTGCATTTTCCTTAGATGTTTCAGACGGACAATCAGTACAACTCGGTGAACTTGTCAAGAAAGAAGAAGAAGATGGTGGAGAGTACGTGTTGGACTGTGACTGTGGAGAATGTGAAATATGTAGAGTGAAACGAGAAATGAAGGAGGAACTTGACGAAAGTGGTGAGACGGAACAGATGGAGGATTGTGTGAAACAAGAGATCAAGGAGGAGTTGGAGGATGGAGAAATGATGCACATTAAGGAAGAAGAGGAGGAGGACGGTGAGGTGGAGGGCCAGAGACCCAACAAGATTCAACGAATGGATCGAGTGCTTGGCAATGTTCCAGTTGGATCACTGTCACCATCAACCAATGGCATTCCCATCAATGTCGAATATATCGATGACCAAGTGGCTACTTCATCCACCCACTTCATCGAAGGTAATCAATCATTTGTTGTTTTATCTGAGAGTCTTATTCATTTCACTTCTCATCAGACCAATCTCAACCTGTCACTGTCCCTCTCCCTACCCCAATCGTCACACCATCATCATCTGCTCAACATGTCAATGAGACATTTCAAGATGAACTGCTCAATGGCGAGCCGAGGATGGACAATGTGGCGCTTGTGCGTGCCGAGGAATTTGACCGAAAACAAGTGGACGAGGACAACTCTACATTGAATTCAGCGCACATTGACCAAGATGACGATGGAACAGAAGTGGACGACAACCAGAATGATGTAGAGCAGGATGGTGACGAAACGGTTCAAAATCGTGAAGATCCGAGTGCTGGTGATGAGCAACAAGTTCTTGCAGAGAACTTTGTCAAACGAATTGAACCAGCTGACGAGCTTGGAAACAAATTCGAGTGCAACTACCAGGGATGTGGAAAACGAATGAAGACAAAACAGAACTTGATATGTCACATTCGAACCCACACCGGAGAGAAGCCTTTCAAATGTTCTGTGAATGGTTGTGACCAGGCATTTATCCAAAATAACCAATTGAAAGCACACCTCAACACCCACTCTGGAACACGTCTCTTTGTTTGCAATTGGCCTAGTTGTGAAGCTCGATTTGCAAAGAAAATCCATCTCACTGCACACCTTCGTACTCACACTGGTGAGCGTCCTTATCAATGTGACCAGTGTGATGACACATTTACTCATCATAGTTCTTTGGTCACTCATCTCCACACCCACACCGGAGCTCGTCCTTTTGTGTGCACTTGGCCCGAGTGCGGTCAAACTTTCACACAGTCAAGTCATTTGAAGACTCACTCTCTTGTACATTCAAATGAGCGTCAATTTGTTTGTGATGTTCGTGGCTGTACCAAAGTTTACAAGCATAAGGCTGCATTGGTTCAACACCAAAAAGCCAAGCACAATTAGCCTTAGCATTCCATATTTTGTTATTCCATCTCCATCTAGTTGTAGTTCTGTATCTGTCCCCACAAGTCACATGAATCCACATTTTTGTTTGTGTTTGTATTGATTAATCATTTAATGTAACATTTCATTTCTTATATCTCATCTTAAAATCTAATAAACCACACTTCTATTAACTCGAATTTGTTTAATAGTGAAAAGTGGAAGAGAACAACGACAGGATGGTTCGTTTCGAATGGAATTGTTCTTCGAGTTTTTTAAAAACTTAAAAAAATGAATCTGTCAGGAAACTAAATTTTATTTTACTTAAAAAATATCAAAAAGAACCAAGAACATTTATGGACAATTATTAATACGTTTTCCAAAAACATACGTTGGATTTATTTGTGAGTTTCTTATAGTGAATTGTGATAATTGAAATGATAGGCTCCTGAAAAGTAGTGAGTTCCAAAACGTTTTATAAATGTCTCATAAGCTGCTGGATTGTCCTCATACTTGATTGGCAACTGGTGAGTAATGAAATCAAGAAAATCGTGGGAAAGAATCGATTGTTCATTTACATCAATTTTCAGCAGTAAATCTGCTGATCTACTCCCAATCTAATTCAAATAGACATTCAAACATTGATCAATCTAAGCACAGATTCACTTACATCATAAAATGCCTTGTTCGATCCGAAATGTTGCTTCAACAAACTTGTGTACTTGGGACTTCGAGCGAATGCACCAAGCACTTCTTTAGAAGTCGAGTCATATTTAAAATTTAAATGATACAAAAGTATTTCTCTGATAAAGGTCCATTTTGACGTGGGTCCGATCCTTATGATTTGATCAGAAGTAATCAAAGAAATTCCCGTTATTTGATCAGGTAGATCATAGTTTTTGAAGTGATTTCCTACGTACGGGTTAAATACCCTGTCTCCAATTATCGTGCCAGAACAGGTGAAATTGAGTACATTTTCAAGTAGACCGCGCTGCTCGGGCGGATCTCCAATTGGAAATAAATCCAACGCGGTGATGTCAACTCCGGACGCCATTTGCATTAGAGCGGGCATTGGGTTTGTGCACTTTTCTGAGGATACCAATGAAGAAATTGTTATTACTAACAAGAAGGCGAAGGCAATCGACGCCATATTCAAAACAGTTTTTTAAAAATATGAGAACTCAAAACTTTTAGTCCAACAAACTAACTGTTAGCTGCAGCTTTTTTATCCTGAATATTTTAATTAAATTGCACAAAATTTCATTCAAATGTCATTAAAACAAAATGAAACTATTGACATTTAATAAAAGTTATTTGATTAATTTATCAATTTAAATTAACCTTCGAAGTGACTTTTAGAGGGAATGCGAACCTACTAAACCTACAAACAGGCAAAAAACAACGAAATAGAAACTTTTTCCAAAAAATTCTCGAAATAAATTCAGCAACTGGACACTCCTTTGTTCAAAATTGAAATATTTTGTCGTACTAAAACCATTTTATGAAATCTGAAAATGTAAATATATGACAAATATTTTGCCTTTGAATTCGATTTTAGTAAATTTAATAAATGTTAAAATGAAAACGACCTTTTGCATACATATTCCAATTGGACATCAGTTTGTGCTCTATCTACTTATAAAATGCTCAATTTATTAATGTACAAATCATATTAATCAGTTAAGATTTTGTAACAATTTATAAGAAATCATTAAAAATTTTCCATGAAGCATGAGATACTGAAAAATTAATTCAATTTATTATACTAAATATCTTTGGTTTAATCATGATAAGTACCTTTGTAAAAGTTGCCAATGAAATGAGACCAAAGCTCGCATATGTGAAACCATATCGATTCTCAGTGTGAAATGCATAAATATCCATCGAAATGGCCAAACGCATTCGTAGCGCCATTTTGCGTTGTCTTTTCTTACGCTTCTGCACAATTAAATGTAACAGACTTTTACTGCATTTGTGGATATGCTTCGAGCATTGTGTCAATAGAAAGTGTAAAACAAAGATATAAATCATTTCGTAGAAAACAAAGAAACCATTCACCAGCCGTCGCTCATTTTCATGAATTAACCAATGGGTTTGAATTACATTGATCGGCCAAACACCAAAGAGAACAGCAAGAAATAATTTACCGTACTTGTGATTGATTTGCAAAAAGAAAACCAAAGATTGCGCAAAATTCATTCGATAACGATTGTATAGACAATTGTTACGGCGTTTAGCAATCACTTTTGATAGAATCAAATAAGTTTGTTTGAGTCGAAGGTAGAATATAGTTAAAAGTGCAGTTGAAGTTGAGATAACCAGACCAACAACATGAGGGAAATTGAAAATATAGATCGAATAGAGAAGAACCATAAAGTTGAATCTAATCGTAATGATGTAAAGCAGATTGATGATTGAATAACTTTCCAAAAGTTCATTTCTGTACTCGAACAAGATTTTTACAAAGTACAGATAACTGAGTGGAATTAGTATTTCTAGGAAAAAACATATTTACAAATCTTTCCGCTAACATAAACATAAAGAAAATATATTTACCAAACACTAAAAGAAGAAAAAAGAACAATTTGAGAACAAACATGAAATACTTTCTCACAATATCACACGAGGATTTTTTCTTGTGCTTGGGTTTGATCAAAAATGTCCAATCATTTTCAATCATCACATTGTGAAGCAGTGAAATTTGCGGATAATTTGGTTTGTAAAATACATTCCAGTTGTAGTAAAGCATCATTACACAACTGGGCACAACCAATAAATTGTAAACAGTTTTGGGTGCAATCAAGTGAAGGGCATTGAAGTGGATTGCATGAGCGAGTTCGGAGAATTTAGGTGCTACGATTGAGAGGTACAGAAATCGTATAGTGCTCAAGATTAAGAAAAATTCAAGAAAATGAAATAAAATTTTGTATTTAATGTTTTTGAAAACATGAATTTGTTGAACCAAATAGAAATAATCACAAAAGTATTGGACACTTTTGAATGGATTCAACAGTGTATCAAAAAGTCGGTTGGAAATTGGTTTAGACATTTTGTTTGTTTGATAAATTAATTTTTTTCTAGATACAACACCTAAAAATTTTGAAAATATAAAAAATATAAAAATGCTTTATGCTAAACAGACCTACAATAGTCACAAGATTCAAAATTTGACGAGATGAAAACATACGTCATTTCAAAACCTACTTTTCAAATTCACTCATTCCACTGCTCTCATTAATTTGGCTAATTAATTAAGGAAGTAATTAAAAACGCATTAAATTTTTAATTTAAAAGTAGGAAAATTTCATTAAAATATTATCATGAATAATGAACAATTACAATTTCTATGAAAGCAAATTATCACAAAATTTGAACATAAAAAGAACACAAATCAAAAGTGAAACGAAACCTTGAAACTTTAAAAGTGATCGATTGAATGGACACTTTTTGTGGCCTATTTGTCTAGATTTAGTTTTATAATCAAGATTGTGCTTTTCAGGACAAAACAAATTTGCTATGTAAACACACATCTACTTTGAACCTCTAATGCCACCTCCGTTTCTATGGCATATTTGATAAGACTAACAAACAATTATTACATTTGACATTATTACTGTTATCAGTAGCAGTATATATTTTGTTACCGTAATAAAACAATTAGTTGATAAGAGGAGCATATACAGTTGTTGAGACTTTGAGTTTGGGACAGTTGAGGTGACTCCAAACACAATGGACACTTGAGATATTACATTTGTGATTAGGTTGCTTGGTAAAGTCATTTTAGAGAAACAATACAATACACGTTGCCTACATAAAGGCAATCGTCTTTGTCACATTGTACATTTGCCATTTGTTTGATATTTAGACGTAATTTGTGTCCAACTCATTTTGTATTCTGTTTTGTTCAAATTTCTCTACCTCAGAACACATTTGATCAAAATGGACCGAAGAGCCGAATTGGAGAAGAAGCGACAGAAGCTAATGGAGATTCGTGAATTGAAGAAACAACGACTTGAGCAAAGAGAAGCAACATCAAATATTTCGATTATTGAATCCGTTCTTGCTAAGGATACACCTGTTGTTGGTTCTAGTCGAATATCGTCCACAATTTCAAGTGATTTGAATGACATTTTGAATCTATGCGATTCATTTGACAACAATAATAGAAATGCAGAACCAAAAGTCGAATTGACTGTACCAGATTTGGAAACTTCAATTTCAACCGCCCAAGTTAAACCAACTGAATCCGAAACCACGCCAATTCCAATTCCAGTTGAACGCACTCCAATTCCGCTATTGACATTCTCCAGTGCTCCACAAATGTCAATTGCACCAAGCGAAAATGAGACTTATGAGAAGCAAACTCAAACTGTAATTACAAGTACAGATTCAAATGATGGAGATGATGATGAGGAAGATGAGGTTGATTCGTCGTCTTTTGATTTGTCCAATAATCCAAAAGTACAGAACGATCCAGTGCCAGAGAAAATTGAGATCAAACCGAAACGCTTGGAGTATAAGGAGCAGGAACGAAATTACCTTATGCAAAGTGAGTCGTTTCAAAAGTTTCTAGATCGGGCGATTCGGATCACTGAAAGATCACTTTCAAGTATGGATTCAATGGATCATGAAACAGTTGATGTGCTGGATTCCATCAATAGTAACCTTCAACTTAAAAGCACCTTCATTGATCAACGCTGGAGCAAAGGTCGTGCAATTACCAGTTTTGACTGGAACACTCAATATCCCGAACTGCTCCTTGCCTCCTATAATCAAAACGAAACCCAACCCAACGAACCCAACGGCCTCTGTCTCGTATGGAACATGAAATTCCCCAACAAAACCACACCCGAATATGTATTTCACAGCCAATCCCCAGTCATGTCAGCTTGTTACGCCAAATTCCATCCAAATCTCGTACTTGGTGGAACATATTCGGGTCAAATCTGCCTGTGGGATAATCGAGTAAACAAAAGAGTTCCCGTACAGTCGAGTAGACTTAGCGCAAAAGCTCACACTCATCCAATCTACTGTTTGAAGGTTGTGGGAACGAGCAATTCACATAATTTGATATCGATTTCCAATGATGGTACAATGTGTTCCTGGAACTTGGAAATGCTGTCAAACCCACTTGAAACAATGGTACTACGAGAACCGAACTATAAACGTCGTATTCAAGTGATGTCAATGGCTTTTTCAGAAAACGATTATAACAACGTTTTACTGGGTAGTCAAGATGGTTCGATTTACTCAGCAAGTAGACATGGTACTAAAACTGGAATATTAAGTGCCCATCAAGGACACGAAGGACCTGTGACTTCTGTGGACTTTCATTCAGCGCCAACAAATTCAACCCAGTACGATTTTTCTCACCTCTATCTGAGTACATCGTTTGACTGGACTTTCAAATGGTGGTCAACTACTCAAAGTGGAGAAAAGAGTCCACTGTACTCGTACGAGGATGGTTCCGATTACATGTTCGACGCACGCTGGTCACCAATACATCCCGCCCTATTTGCCACTGTAGATGGATTGGGAAGAGTGGATATTTGGAATTTGAATCGCGATACAGAACTGCCTACAGTGACCACTTATGTGGGCGAAGGGGGAATGTCTGCACCGAATAAACTTTCTTGGTCACCAAATGGACAGCAACTGGTGGTGGGAGATGATGGTGGAAGGATTGTGGTTTATGATGTGGGCGAGGAACTTGCGGTGCCAAAGAAGGACGAATGGTATCGATTTTTGAGGACACTTCGAAAGTTTACCAACAATGAAATTGTTTAAATCTGTATAGACAACAATTGTTTTTGTACCTTTTGAAAATCAATAAAAAAGTAAACTATTTAAGCTTAATGGATAAAGAGTACAAAGCCAAAATGGATAAAGAGTAATAAGTTTGTCAAATTAGTTTTAATTTATTCATTGCTTAAACAAGGGGAGGACAAAGTGCATGCATAATCGTGTCACATTAACATGGACATTTGTCTCTTCTAAGAAGCATTTTGGTATCAAATCTGTTCATGTAGGTAGCTTGTACGACAACTACGTTATCGTCCATGCTAAAACAGCCGTCATTGGGGACACCGTTCTTAATGAAAAGCAACATTCCATAGGGGTTTTCGATAACTTTTACTGTATAACTTTTCCGTGCCTTTGAGCTCTGCCATCACGACGACGACGACGACGACCAACCAACTTTTCGACTTTACTTTAATATTATAAAGATTACATGAACAGAAAACACAAAGCCATTTGCGTATGCGCACGCACACACGCATTGGTTTCAATTATTGGGTATATATAAACTACTCGATTAGTTCGAAATGAGTATCTAGTTTTTGTTCTGTTTGGTTATGTTTCTTCTGACATGTTCAAATTTCAACCAACAAAATAAGTGTTTATTCAATTCTACTATTTCTTGAAAATGAGTAAAATCTTCTCTGTCTTCTGTAATGTAAGTTTCAATTGTTCGATCCAAATTTCTTTTTCTAACCTTTCCTTTTTTCATTCTTGTTTAGTGGCCATTTAATTCAACTAAATGGCCTAAGCTCCATGAATTAGAGTTTTTTTGGAATTGGTCTGTCCGTAACATTATTGCCGATTCATGTTATTTATACCTTGATTTATACCTACCTCTAGTTAGATTGTCAATGAGATTTAAAGCGATGAACACAATATCACGAATGTCCGACTTGCATTTTCGGATTTACGGATTTTCCGGTAGGCAAACTAGTAATTCGGCAATTTCCGATTTATAATTACCGATACTTGATGACTGAATTGAATCATTGGTATTGGAGGACAATGTTAACGGTGATGGAGACGAACGAATGCTGGTAACATTCTCTTCACTCTGAATTGTCTGTATGGAATGTTTGTTTTAGTGAACATGTACACAATGATCACAATCGACACCAACAGAAGCCCACCAGCCACCACCAGTAGTATTAACTTCCCAATGTTAGATGAACATTCATTTGGAAGTGGCATAATTGTGTTGATGATATAATCATTTAGATTTTGGATCGTATAATCAACATCAGCCCTTTCGATGTACTCAGATACATTTGCATACAACGAGATACTTTTGAAAGTTTTGCACTTGATTATATAATCCAAAAACTCAATGATTATATATGGTCAACACAATTATACCACATCCAAATGAATGTCATACTAACTTATTTATTATTTGGCTTTTAATACTACTAGTAGTGGTTGACGTATTTCTGTTTGTGTGGCTTGTAATCATTATGTACGTATATTTAAACTAAAACAAACATTCCATACAGACAATTTACAATACAGAAAAGGAGATTTTACCAGCATTCTTTCCTCTTCATCACCATTAACATTGTCCTCTAGTACTAATGATCCAAATCAATCATCACGTGCAGAGAATTATAAAATTGAAATTAACGAATTACTAGTTCGTTTATCGGAAAAACTGAAAATTCAAAACTGCAAGTCTGACATTGGTCTTCGAAAAGGTCATTTGTTTAAATCTCATTTACAAAAACTAAATAGAATTGTTGGTACAATAGATAAATGTAACTTGTAAATGTAATTTATATTTTTGTTTTTATTTGTATATTTTATTTTTTTTATTTGAATATTTGAATTGAATTTATTTTGCACAATAAATGATCTGAGTCATGTTTAACTACTGATTTTTGATGTTGGCATAATTTTGACTCCACTCTAAATGTGCCACTGAAATAAACCGGATACATCTCAGTCGCTCGATAATTAATCTGTTTAATTGCCTTTTTATTACATGAAAATTTTATGCAATACAATTTCTGTTTTCACTTTTAATGTACCCATTTTGTACCTCAACTATTTGACAATCTCTCAAATGAAATCGATTTGTCAACTATTCCTTGATGATGATGATTACTAAAGAAATACAAAACTTAAGTAAAGTACAAACAGAACTTTCTTGAATTCGCAAAAATATTCACTTGCAATTGCAACTTTTAATTAACTTTTAGTTTTTACAATTAAAAATCGAAACAATCTTTGAATTTGAGTTTTGTTTCAAACTTTATTCTCCACATAACTAGACAGTTTGTATATGTTCTCTTTGACAAAAAAATCATTGAAAATGCAAAATTTACTTAAAACATTCATTAGCAAGAATCGTGAAATTCTCTACTACACCATCAAAGACACAGTTGAGAATCATCACAAGCTGTCCCATCGATTGATGCACTCACTAGAGGGTGCTCTGTTCGCCATTTACATTCTTCAAGTTTTCTATCTAATGCTAGGGATCATGTCTCCCGACGCATATCCTCAACTATTGAGCATTGATTTTGTGGGATTTTGCATCCGAAACTTCTCCACCGAAAAAGATCAAATATTTGCAATCGCAATTCTATGTCTGTTTGTGAATGCATTCTTTCTCAACTATGATCTCAACTTTAGCCGAGTGGACACACTCACTTGGCAATTGGCCTACGATCAAATTGTGCTTCAAATGCGAGTACTCGAGCATTCAAATGTAATTAACAAGCGAAAACTCGTCAAATTAACACTCAAATAAAAAATCAATGCAATTCAGATAAATGATAGATTGCTGTCTGGTAGTGGCAATTTTATTCCCCGTTTTAAACTCGTCAAACAAAAACTCACATCAAATAGACTGAAAGTAGATATAAATTATAGTGACAATTATGATCAGGTTAAGAGTGGTCTAATGACCAGTGAAAATAGATCCAAACTATTTCCAAATGTATCACTCAAACTTCGAATACGAAGCTATGTAATGTGGAAAGTGATGGAAAATATTTTGTTTTGCGCTTTCATTGGAGAATGTAAGTTGTGGCTCAATCTTTTGGTCCATTTATTGTACCGTTTTTATTTTTTCGCAGGTATCCTACTTCTGCTCACGCAAATAATTTTTTGGAGATTGCTTATTAGTCAGCAATCCTCCTCAATTTCACTGTTGGCCCACTGTTGGATCATTTTGGATGTGTTCATTTACTTGTATCTATGTGTGAAGATTGCAAAAATGTTCTCGTTTCTAACTTGCTTGACCATCTACTTTGCTCAATTTCATATTGAAAATTTTGGTGAAATTAACGCATTTTTACGGGATACATTTGTCCGAGCACGTACTGGCAAACTGAGTGATCGAGCGACGGCTGAGCGATTGGCATTTTACCTGTGCGAACATTCACACATTACCATGGTCATTCTGTATGGCACCGAAGAGTTGTGGGGTCGAGTAGCTTTTGTTGCCTTCCTGTGTCAATTTCCCAGCAACATCTATCTCATATATCGGTTAATTTGGGGCAATCTGAATGGACCAAAACTGCTAATCACCTGGACCATCATGACATTTCAGTTGAGCTTTATAGGGCTGGTACTTTTGTTTTTGTCTAAATATTCAAAGGCGATCCATGCGGGACACAAGACGATTCCGTCTGTTCAGATTCTGTTGAGCAAACGTTGGGCTGACCTGAAGCTCAAGTACATTTAACTCTATGAACGGCTCAATAGTAGCACCAAAATAGGATTGACAATTGGGCCACTCGATACGGTCACATATCGAATTGTTTTTGAGATATTCCTGTTTTACTTTGTGTATCTATTTTTCTTTTTTGATTTGTTTCAATAATTTGTTAAACTACACACTTGGCCTTAATGACAAATTGTACTTTCTGGTTATTGGTGATTTTGTTCGTACTTCAAACATATTTTCGGTTCTATAGACTGTCATATATGACTGTAGAACTTTTAAATCAAAATAAAATTTAGTAATTATACCAGGAAAAATTTTAATATGAAATGTAGTTGAATTTAAATTCGAATTTGAATTGTGTAAATGTATTTGAGTTTAATTTAGATTACAAAATTTATTTCAAATGAATTTTATTTATTTATTCGATAATTTGTCTGTCCATAAATTTGTACAAAATCATAAAAAATTTTTCCATAAAGCAACAGAAACTATAACAAAAGTATTTTTTGAGTTTTTAATTTCAATTCACATTCGTATTTATCTTTGCAAATGTATTCACCAAGCCAAAGTCACCATACGTGAAACCATATCGATTACGATTTTTCAATGCCTCGATCAAATGAGCAACTTGCAGTCATGTTCGAGTTGTGGGTTTCTTGTGCACAATCACACGAAAGAGCAATTTTGTAGGCTTGCGAATGTGTTTGCTTCACTGAGCAAAGACAAAGTGAAAGCCAAACAGAAAATCATAAACGTACACAATCCAAAATTGTACAAACAGTCGTGCAATATGGACCAACTTTCCCTGAATAATCCACATTGTGAAGCCAATGTTGATGGGTACAAAAGCAACCAAAATTGCACAAAACAGCTTTTCATGAAATCGATTGATTGCAAAGAAGTACTCAAGACAAGTGCACAAATGTTTGCCGAAATCGAATAAAACCATTAAGTGGACAAATTTTAGTTTTCGTTGAAACGATTCTGCACAAAAGTTGGAAAACTTGACAAATTAACTATGACTAAGCCAATTTTACTACACTGCTCGAAATTGAAGTTGCCGATTTGCCGACTTCTTTTTTGAGGATTGTTTTGTTTTTTTATTTCATGTTTTTATATGTTGCATTTGCGTCTGCATTGCATTGCACTCAAAATGTCACTTTGATGGTTATCATAAATCACTCGTTTGATTAATAATCAAATAACTTCCAAATGTCATGTTCCAAACCTGTTTGATCGCTTTAGTAAAGCCATTTGTTTGAATTTTTTTTAATATCTAGCTAAAATACTAAAGCTGCAGTATTTGTTTGGCTCAAATTTGAGTTCCCAATGTTCAATATGGCGTTGAACCCACTCGTTCTATTGTTGGTATTAACAATTTCTACATTCGCTTCTAGCGAGAAATGCACAAACCCACTGCCCGCTCTAATGCAAATGGCGTCCGGAGTTGACATCACAGCTTTGGATCTATTTCCAATTGGAGATTTGCCTGAACAACGCGGTCTACTTGAAAATGTATTCAATTTGACCTGTTCTGGCATGACAATTGGACGCAAGCTGTGGTGGAACCAGGACGCTATAAATGGCTTCAATGACTATAATCTACCTGATCAAATACAAAACATTGCTGTGGATTCGGAAGAGAATCCGACTGAAATGAGCCCGGTACTGACAAAATGGTCCGATGTCAGAGGAATACTCTTGGGTCGTTTTCATCTCTATGCAGAATCGTATGCTGAATTAGTACTTGGTGCATTCGCACGAAACACAAAATACACGAGTTTGTTGAAACAACATTTCGGCTCGAACCAGGCATTCTATGATGTAAGTGAAATCCATGCTTATAGATTGATCGTGATTGATGTTTGAATGTTTGCTAGATTGGAACTAGATCGGCAGAATTAAGGTTGCAAATTGATGGAAATGCAAATCAACAGTCAATGTTTTCACACGATTTTGTTGATTTCATCAATCACAAGTTGCCACCGAAATATGAGGACAATCCGGCAGCTTATGAAACATTTATCAAACGCTTTGGCACCCACTACTTTGACGCAGCCTACATATCAAACTATGAATATGTTCAGTTTGCACTTACTCAAGACTATTTACTCGACACTAGTGATGACCACATTGATAACGATATGAATTCTACTTATAAAAATTACTTTAAAAGATGTAATAATTGTACCTCAATTGGATCAAATTCAAGCCAAGTTGTCTTAGCGTACAGTTCACGTGAAAATAAATTTTCCAGATGGTTGGATAAGCTCAATGGGGTACAGTACCGGTCAAGTCAATACACAGGCTTGTTAATACACGAAGCAATATTGATGGAAATTGAAAGACTAATTTACAATGAAACCATAAGAGCACAGGTAGTAATTGCAGTTCGAATGCATCGAATTCGGGCACAACTCGAAGAGTTGAACAACATTTACAACTTCACCAGTGATTACTATCAACTGTCAAACGAGGAAAAAGTTTCACATGAAAAGCTGAACAAACTTGTCAATTCAGGTGACATCAAACAGATGGATCAGATGGTTGCCATTGTCCTTAAATTGTATTACAAGGCGATTCAGTTTAGAGGTTTGAGTATTTGTGTATTATTGAAATTAAAATTTAAAAGTAATCGATTTGTTTGTTTTTTCTATTTTTACAGACAACCACTTTTATGGTCGAATTATTGAAGATTTTTACGTAACTGCATCTACAAAGTTGGAGTTTGCCAAACAAGTTTGTCCACTTTTGGTTAAGAAACATCCAAAAGAACAGAAACCACAATGTCCAGCTGCCTCAATTAGGGCAGAACAAAATGAAACTAGTAATCTTTATGAAGACTATCATGGACGAAGATATGACAACAGCGCATTTGAGGAGGCAAGGAGACTCAATCAGCGGTATGGCTTTCTGGCTGACTTGACCAATGGCCTCAGAGCTAGTTGCGGTGATTGTTGATTCACGTCTGTTCAAATGAAGTTCTAAGACTTTGGCATATTTGACATTTGTTATGCCACATCCTTTATTTTATTTTTCTATCTTTTCAATTATTTTTATCTATAGTACTACACTAATCTATGGATCTTACATTAAAAAATTGATTCTAATACAAAATGGTTAAAGTACAAAAAAATGTTCCAACTGGAACAACAATTCAATTTTGACTAGTTGATTGTTTAACTTTTATTCTCGTTCAGCTGTTCGGCAATATTCAGTGCCTGGCAAGAGAATGAAATGCATTGTCATCATATTTGCTTTGGTGCAAGCATTCGGATCCCTCTCTTACTTCATCATACCTGACCATCAGAGGGAGAAGATCTATGGGTACTATGTCAGTGTTCTGTGGAGCGTAATAACCGGCAAAATTGCCATCTTTTTTCATACGAGAATTAAGAATTTACTACAAACAAAGAATTCGACGACCATCGTACGAAATGTCTGCATCATAATTGTTTTAATGCACTTCTGTTCAATGAAATTTTATTGCAACCAATATATATTCCAAAAGCCATAAAAATATTTATTTTTACATTCTAAAGTTAATTTCTGATAATTGATTTATCAATCAAGTAAAGTGTGATCTTTTGAATACAAACAAGCAAAAATAGAAATAAAAACTCTTCCAATGGAAGAGTTAATAGATTAAACATTCAACAATCTTGTTTCAATTGGAACATCTTTTTTGTACTCTAAACATTTTGTATTAGAATCAATTTTTAAATGTTAGATTGATAGATTATAGTACTATATATACGGATGATTGTAAAGAGTGAAAAATAAAATTTAGGATGTGTGGTACGATATATATCAAATGTCAAGTATGCCAAAGTATAAGGAATGACCTGACACGAACGGATGTGAATCAACATTCACCACAACTAGCTCTGAGGCCATTGGTCAAGTCAGCCAAAAAGCCATATCGCTGATTGAGCTTCCTTGCGTTCCAAAGGGCGCTCCTGTAAGGATCTCTTGAAGGATCATCATTCTTTGAGTAATTTGACGGTTTGTGATAGTCTTCCCAGAGCTTACTACTCGCATATTGTGCTGCCCGAATAGCGGCAGCTGGACATTGTAGTCTCTGGTCTTTTCGATGTTTCATAGCCCAAAGTGGACAAACTTGCTTGGCAAATTCCAACTTTGTAGACGCAGTCACGTAAAAATCGTCAATAATTCGACCCATAAAGTGGTTATCTAAAGCAAAAAATATACTGACTGTCAATTTCAATAAAAACAAACCTCTAAACTGAATTGCATTTTCGTACAATTCACCAATAGTGGTAACCATTTGATTCATCTGTTTGATGTCACCTGAATTGACAAGTTTGTTCAACTTTTCAAGCTCAACTTTCTCCTCGTTTGAAAGTTGATAGTAATCGCTGGTGAAGTTGTAAATGTTGTTCAACTCTTCGAGTTGTGCCCGAATTCGATGCATTCGAATTGCAACCTCTACCTGTGCTTTGATGGTTTCATTGTCAATTAAATCTTCAATAAGACTCAATTCTGCTTTGTGTATAATCACACCCGTGAATTGGCTTGACTGGTACTGTTTACCCGTGACCGTATCCAACCATCGGGAAGCACCACTTTCGCTTGTACTGTACGCTAAAACAACTTCACTTGAGCCATTCGATGTATAATTTTTGTACTTATTGAAGTAACGATAATTTGCAGCTCTCAAGTCTTTATCAATTTGATCATTGTCTGTGTCGAGCATGTATTCTTGAGAAAGTGCAAACAGAACATATTCATAGTTTGATATGTAGGCTCCTGAGAAGTAGTGTGTTCCAAAACGTTTGATAAATGTCTCATAAGCTGTCGGATTGTCCTCATACTTCGGTGGCAACTGATGAGTAATGAAATCGACAAATTCCTGTGAAAGAATCGATTGTTCATTTACATCAATTTTCAACACTAAATCTTTTGATCTAGACCCAATCTAACAAACATTCAAGCATTAATCATGATCAATCAAAATTGGTTTCACTTACATCATAGAATGCCTTGTTCGAGCCGAAATGTTGTTTCAACAAACTCGAGTACTTTGTGCTTCGAGCGAATGCACCAAGTACTTCTTTAGAATTCGAGCCATAATCAAGATTTAAGCGTTCCAAGAGTATTTCTCTGATCCAGGTCCATTTTGACGTGGGTCCCATCATTATGGTTTGTTCCGAAGAATCCCAAGAAATTCCCGTTATTTGATCAGGTAGATCAAAGTCTTTGAAGAAATTTCCTTCGAACGGGTAAAAAATCTTGTTTCCAATTTTCACGCCAGAACAGTTGAAATTGAGTACATTTTCAAGTAGACCGCGCTGCTCGGGCGGATCTCCAATTGGAAATAAATCCAACGCGGTGATGTCAACTCCGGACGCCATTTGCATTAGAGCGGACATTGGGTTGGTGCACTTTTCTGAGGATACCAATGCGGAAATTGTTATTACAAAACACAGAATGAAAGCAATCGACGCCATATTGAAAACAGCTTTTTAAAAATATGATAATTCAAATTTGAGTCCAACAAACAAACTGTGAGCATTAGCCTAAATATTTTAATTAAATTGCAGAAAATTATCAAACGAATGGCATTAAAACGAACAAACTAATGACATTTAATAAAAGTTATTTGATTAATTAACCAATCGAGTTAACATTCAAAGTGACATTTAGAGCGAATGCCAACCAAACAAACCTGCAAAAATACGAAATAAAAACTTCCCAAAATAATTCGCGAAATAAATTCAGCATTGCATACTATTGTCCATCCAATTGGAATATTTAGTTTTGTACTCTAACCATTTTATATGTATAAGAATCAGTTTATTAATGTACAATTTGATACTTTTTAATACTACTTACTTCTAAAAATAATCCTATCTGTAAAAATGAAAATATGTGAAAATTTCGCCCTTAAAAACGATTTTTGAAATGTGATTTCGAATGAGTGGAAACCGTGAACAGCTGTGAGCATCATAGAGCAATCTTTTTAGCAATAAGATTATCCATAGGTTAACCCATTTAATTCAGCCCTATTAAATAATTATAAAATTGTGATTTTTTCTACATGAAATCAATTAATACAAATATCTAAGATATTCTAAGGAGTTTCAAACTCAAAATCATGCGTGGTTCCAAAGATTTGGAACGTCACGTCCGCGTGACACGAGGAGGCAAGGGCTATGTGTTGACTAATGTTGTTAGGAGTAGCTAATACAAAGGGGTAGACAACTGAAAATTGAATATTTGCTTGTTTGTCATTTTGAAACAGATTTTATTATGAAAATAAAGCAAATTTATTGATTATTAGGTTTAGTGTGATAATCCCTAAAGCATGGATAAACACACAATGCCACTCTATCACCACATTTGGAACAAAAATATGATGAACTAGTTTTACATCCCGCTTGTTTACATCGGTTTCTGATTGTAATACCTTTATCATTGGAACAAAAAAAATCCGGAAGATGATCTCTTCCATCATATCTAATTTCCGTCGCTACTAAGCTTCCATCAGCAAAATGAGGGTAGTTGCAAATACGACGAGGAATCCCTGGAGTTATGAGAAGATAATATTTTGCAACTCTTCTTTTGAAATCCAAGAGAGGAATCTTCTCATCTGGAGCAGGACCAAATCGTTTGTAGAGAATCCAAGCATTATTCATTGCAACATCAATAAACCAAGACACAATTGGCCAGTACCACTTTTTTGGCGCGAATATTGATTCGGTAGCAAGTCGTTCTAATTAAAAACTCATAACATAATAATAGTCACAAGATTCAGGGACAGGAGGACACGTCATATCAAACGGTTTCTTTACAAATTGACTCATTCCACGTTCGTTCATTTGGCTAATTAATTAAGGAAGTAATTTAAAATTTATTAAAATAGACAAATTGCTTTAAAAATTTTTATCATGAATAATTACATTGACAATTTCTATGGAAACAAATTATCACAAAATTTGAACAAAAAAGAACACAAATCTTTACGATCAAATCGACTCATTTTTGTTTGCTTTCAGCACATTTGCTATGTAAACATACTGTGTCTCCATATTGAACCCCGTTTCTATGGCATATCGGATAATGCCCACTAACAATTGGTATATTTGATATTTATTACTGTTATCAGAAGTAAATTGTGTGTCTCAGCGTAATAAAACAATCAGCTGATAAGAGCTCTCTCATGTAGAGACTTTGAGTTTGGGACAGTTGAGGTGACTCCAAACACAATGGATACTTGAGATATTACCAATGTGATTAGGTTGCTTGGTAAAGTCATTTTAGAGAAACAATACAATACACGTTGCCTACATAAAGACATTGTCTTTGTCACATTGTACATTTTCTATTTGTGACATCTTTAAACGTAGTTTTGTTTCAACTCTCACATTTTTTTGTTCAATATTTTCTATTTTCATTCACAAACTAAAGTTCAACAAAATGGACCGAAGAGCCGAATTGGAGAAGAAGCGTCAGAAGCTAATGGAGATTCGTGAATTGAAGAAACAACGACTTGAGCAAAGAGAAGCAACCACAATTATCTCAAATATTGAACCGGTTGCTAAAGATACATCTGGTTCAAGTCTAATATCATTGTCTACAAACACTGATTTGACTGACATTTTGAATCTATGCGATTCATTTGACAACAAAAATAGAAATTTCGAACCAAAAGTCGAATTGACTGTACCAAATTTGGAGACTTCAATTTCAACCTCCGAAATAAAACCATCTGATTCCGAGTTGGTACTACCAATCCCAATGGATCGCAATCCAATTTCAATTCCATTGACATTCTCCATTGCTCCACAAATGTCTATTGCACCAAGTGAACAAGAGACTTATGAGAAGCAAACTCAAACTGTTATTACAAGTACTACAGATTCAAATGATGGAGATGATGAGGATGAAGATGAGGTTGATACGTCTTCTTTTGATTTGTCGAATGATCCGAAAACACAGAATAATTTTCAAGTAATTGAGAAAATTGAGACAAAACCGAAACGCTTGGATTATAAAGAACAGGAGAAAAATTACCTTATGCAAAGTGAATCGTTTCGAAAGTTTTTAGATCGTGCAATCAGAATCACGGAGAGATCGCTCTCAAGTATGGAGTCAATGGATCATGAAACAGTTGATGTGCTGGATTCCATCAATAGTAACCTTCAACTTAAAAGCACCTTCATTGATCAACGCTGGAGCAAAGGTCGTGCAATTACCAGTTTTGACTGGAACACTCAATATCCCGAACTGCTCCTTGCCTCCTATAATCAAAACGAAACCCAACCCAACGAACCCAGCGGCTTATGTCTTGTATGGAACATGAAATTCCCCAACAAAACCACACCCGAATATGTATTTCACAGCCAATCCCCAGTCATGTCAGCTTGTTACGCCAAATTCCATCCCAATCTCGTGCTTGGTGGAACATATTCGGGTCAAATCTGCCTGTGGGACAATCGAGTGGCCAAACGAGTTCCCGTACAGTCGAGTAGGCTTAGCGCAAAAGCTCACACTCATCCGATCTACTGTTTGAAGGTTGTGGGAACGTACAATTCACATAATTTGATATCGATTTCCAATGATGGTACAATGTGTACCTGGAACTTGGATATGATGTCTACTCCACTCGAGACAATGGTACTACGGGAACCGAACTATAAGCGTCGTATTCAAGTGATGTCAATGGCTTTTTCAGAAGACGATTATAGCAACTTTTTACTGGGTAGTCAGGATGGTTCGATTTACTCAGCAAATAGACATGGTTCTAAAACTGGAATATTAAGTGCCCATCAAGGTCACGAGGGTCTTGTGACTTCGGTTGACTTTCATTCAGCGCCTACAAATTCCACACAGTACGACTTTTCGCATCTCTACCTGAGCACATCGTTTGACTGGACTTTCAAATTATGGTCAACTCAAAGTGGAGAAAAGCCACTTTACACGTACGAGGATGGTTCCGATTACATGTTCGATGCACGCTGGTCACCAATACATCCCGCCCTATTTGCCACTGTAGATGGATTGGGAAAAGTGGATATTTGGAATTTGAACCGCGATACAGAACTTCCCACAGTGACCACTTATGTGGGTGAAGGAGGAATGTCTGCACCGAATAGACTTTCTTGGTCACCAAATGGACAGCAACTGGTGGTGGGAGATGATGGTGGAAGGATTGTGGTTTATGAAGTGGGCGAGGAACTTGCAGTGCCAAAGAAGGACGAGTGGTATCGATTTTCGAAGACACTTCGAAAGTTTACCAGCAATGAAATTGTTTAAATCTGTATAAACAACAATTGTTTTTGTACCTTTTGAAAATCAATAAAAATGAAAACTATTTAAGCCTAATGTACAAACCTAACCTAACCCAACTAGCAATGTAATTTTGCACTCGTGCAATTTGTTTTGTCAAAAATACTTTGTACGATTTATTGATCAATAAACTTTTCTGAAAAAACCTAACCCAACTTCTGACCACAGTAACCTAACCTAACTCAACTTCTGACCACAGTAACCTAACCTAACCCAACTTCTGACCACAGTAACCTAACCTAACCCAACTTCTGACCACAGTAACCCTAACCTAACTCAACTTCTGACCACAGTAACCTAACCTAACCCAACTTCTGACCACAGTAACCTAACCTAACCCAACTTCTGACCACATTAACCTAACCTAACCCAACTTCTGACCACAGTAACCTAACCTAACTCAACTTCTGACCACAGTAACCTAACCTAACCCAACTTCTGACCACAGTAACCTAACCTAACTCAACTTCTGACCACAGTAACCTAACCTAACCCAACTTCTGACCACAGTAACCTAACCTAACCCAACTTCTGACCACATTAACCTAACCTAACCCAACTTCTGAATTTGAAGTGGCACAAAAACTCTCGAATTGGTGTTTGATTATGTAATGTAAGCCGATCTTCAAATACAGATTCACATTGCAATCTCTGTGTGTAATTTGAGCCTTTTCAATTGTCAATCATTGTAAAATCATTTCCACATTTTCTTTTTCATTCAAAAAAGTTGATTGCCTAAACGCTCTCTCCAGTACTCACTTTCAACAGTTCGTGAGCACATTGCATCACATCTTGCATCATATTACACTTTAAATGCAAATCATTGTACACGTACGTAATCATATCATATTACATGATCAGAAAACAAAAAAAAAACCATTGGCACATACGCATTGGCTTCAATTATTGGGTATATATAAACTCGATTAGTTTGATATGTAAAATATCTAGTTTTTATTTTGTTGGTTTTGCTTTGCTTTGTTCATATTTCAACAAACAAAATACGGGTTTACTCAATTCTACTGTTTCTTGTATAATTAGTCAAATCTGCTCTGTCTTCTGTATAATGTTAGTTTCTTTCAATTGTCGCCACGTTTCTAACTCTCACATTCTCATTTTTGTTTAGTCCACTCAACATCTGATGATGAAATTTTTCGAAGATGATGTTTTTTGGTTAGACTGCACAGAAATGAAAGCCTAATGATTATGTCTGACGATTTTTGCATCCATTTGTTTTGTTTATTATGTATGTTTATTATTTCAATTATTGCCGATGTATGTTATACATACCTTGATCTATACCTACCTCTATTTAGAATAGTCAATGAGATTTAAACCACAATAACTCGAAGACCCCAATGTCAGACTTACATTTTCGAATTTTGAGATTTTCCTGTAGGACAAGTAATTCGGTAATTTCCGATTTATAATTACCGATACTTGATACCGAGAATTATAAAATTGAAATTGCAGTTTTATCTTTCTTACCGGAAAACCCGAAAATTCAAAAATCCAAGTCAGACATTGGTCTTCGAGATATATTGTATCATTGGTTTAAATCTCAAATTGTCAATCAAGATACCAGAATTTGGTAGAATTGTTGTTACAATGTAACTAAATGTAACATGTTCATATTCAATTTGTTGCATAATTCATATTTTTTTAATTGTTTTATTTGTATATTTGAATATTTGAATTGAATTTATTTTGTACAATAAATAATCTGACGGCTACTAATTTTTGTTGTCATAATTTCGAAGGGCGGTTGGGGCGACGTTTCAGTTCTCTAATTTCGACTCCAATTTCGATTGTGCCACTGAAATGGATTTTGAATTCTCCTAGAATATTATTTCGGACAATTTTGAAATTTTACATTTTTGAATGATTTTAAGTTTTTGAACTTAAAAATTGTTGAAAACTTTCTTTAAATGTGTGATTGTCACGATGCGTAATGAGCATGTCACTTTGCCTGTACCTTTCTTTGTACAAAATATTTCCCAATGTGAAATACTTCTTTGTTGTACTGGACTGAACTGTTGCTGACTAGGTCCCAAAGCTGCTCAACTCGATGCACTTTACTCGTATTATTTCCTTTGTTGGCTTTTCTAATAAAGCTATTTTGTTTTCATTTTGTTCATTAATAGACATAATCGACAATTGGGATACAAAACAATTGAGGTTTTAAAAAAGCATTTTCTCTTTTTCTTGTGAAAATTTACAAATTGTAAATTACAATGTAAAGTTAATATTCACTTTTGATCCTGATTACTTGTAATTGATCAGCAATCTCAATCTCTATGTACGAACTCACCTCACTGGTTCCTATCACAATCCTAATTCAAGTGGGTTCATTCAGTTGGTCCATCCATTCCATCCAATCATGAATCCAAACACTACTTTGAACAGTGGCGAAAGCTCTCTAATTGGTGTTTGATTATGCAATGTAAGCCGATCTTCAAATACACATTGCAATTGTATTTGTTTTTTTCCGGTAGGCCGACAAATAGTTTGGTAATTTCAATTTTATAATTCTCGGCACGTGATGATTGATTTGGATCATTAGTACTAGAGAACAAGGTCAACGATGAAGAAGAGGAACGAAACAAATTTCTCAAGTGTAATTTGAGCCTTTTCATTTGTCAATCATTGAAAAATCATTTCTACATTTTTGTTGTCTATCCAAAAAGTGGATTGCCTAAACGCTCTCCTGTACTTTCAATTCAACAGTTCGTGCAAGCACATTGCACAACTTGCATCAGTTTACATTACATCACTTTAAATACATACCATTGTACGCCTAAGCATCATATTACATGAACACAAAACCACAAAAGCTATTTGCATGCGTACGTCTAAACGCATTGGCTTCAATTATTGGGTATATATAAACTCGATTAGAACTAGAAATGAGTATTTAGTTTTTGTTTTGTTGGTTGGTTTAAGATTCAGATTTGCTTTCAAATTTCAACAAACAAAATGCATGTTTGCGTGTTTACTCAATTCTACGGTTTCTTGTTTAATTAGTCAAATCTGCTCATTCAATTCTGTAATGTAAGTTTCTTTCAATTGTGGCCACTTTTCTTTTTCTAACCTTCACATTCTCATTCTTGTTTAGTCCACCCAACAATATCTGATGATGGAATTTTTCGAAGATGATTTTTCAATTAAATGGCCCAAGCTCTATGCATTTGAGTTTTTGTTATGGAATTGGTCTGTCTGTAACAGAAGGTGTATTGTAATGTTATTTTAATTTTTGAGCTCACGGTTAGCATGGGAAAAATAATTCAACCTTTGAAGCAGTCCATTTCGACATAGAGGAGGACGGGAAAGCAAGTTTACGGACTTTCAAATTTTGGAATCCAATTTTCCCTCAATTGCAGTTTGTAACAAACTGTTTGTTTAATGTTTAATATGTATTTTTATTTTTCCGATTATTGCCGATGTATGTTATGTAATGTACCTTGATTTTTACCTACCTCTATTTAGATTGTCAACGAGATTTAAACCGATGAACACAACACGAATGTCCGACTTGCATTTTCGGATTTTGGGATTTTCCGGTAGGCAGACTAGTAATTCGGTAATTTCTAATTTGTAATTATCGATACTTGATGACACAATTGAATCATTGATATTGGAGGACAATGTTAATGGTGATGTTGGCGAACGAGTGCTGGAAACATTATCGTCGCTGAATTGGCTGTATCGAATGTTGGTCTTATTGTACAGGTACACATTGATTACAATCGACATCAACAGAAGCACACCAGCCACCACCAGTAGTAATATTAAAATCAAAAATGGTAAATAAGTTAGTAATGACATTCATTTGGAAATGGTACAATCGTGTTGATAATATAATCGTCAAGTTTTTGCGTTGTATGATCAACAGCAGCCCTTTCGATGTACTCAAATACTTTTGCATACAACGAGATACTTTTGAAAGTTTTGCACTTGATTATACAATCGAAAAACTCGACAATTATTATCAACACAATTATACCATTTCCAAATGAATGTCATACTAACTTATTTACTATTTGGCTTTTAATACTACTAGTAGTGGTTGATGTGTTTCCATTTGTATCGCTTGTAATAATCAATGTATACATTTACACTAAAACAAACATTTCCTACAGACAATTCAGAGAGAAGAGAATGTTACCAGCATTCGTTCTTCTTCTTCACCGTTGAACTTGTCCTCTAGTACTAATGATCCAAATCAATCATCACGTGCCGAGAATTATAAAATTGAAATTACCAAACTATTTGTCGACCTACCGGAAAAACTGAAAATTCAAAAATGCAAGTCTGACATTGGTCTTCGATAAGGTCATTTGTTTAAATCTCATTGACAAAAACTAAATAGAATTGTTGGTACAATAGCTAAATGTAACATGTTCATATTCAATTTGTTGAGTAATTTATTTATTTTTGTTTTTATTTGTATATTTGAATATTTTTTGAATATTTGAATTGAATTTATTTTGTACAATAAATGATCTGAGTCAGGTTGACCTACTGATTTTTGTTGTTGTCATAATTTTTCTACTCCACTCGAAATGTGCCACTGAAATGGATTTTTAACTGTCCCAGAATAATATTTACTATTTGATACTATTTGAAGCTGAATAAGCCAAAGGCAAACATACAAGAAAGAATGCCAAAAAAAACTAGTGAAAGAGTTGATTTATTGAATAATGTGTTATACAAAGTGACACGATATTACAGGATTGGACAAATTAAACATGAATATTGAATGGAAAGCCACCCAATGGAATAAAGCGACCATCAGCGGTCCGGTCAGATAAGAAAATTGAAACGATATGTTCCCGCAAGTTGGGAAATCGGTCCAAATATTGCACTAGGTATCGCATCTTCCTTCTCAGGAGGGCATGAGTACAGAGTCTCCAGAATCAAATCGAATAAAATGTCCAAATGCGCCTTTACATTAGAGGTGAACGCGTAAAACCCAAATCTTTGAATTGGATGTTCATGGGTTAACACGACATTCTCTTGGTGGAATTAGGAATATTCGCGAAAGTCCGATCAAAATTGGACTAGATTTACCTTATGCGAAATCGATCCAAAGATTTGGGGGACATTCACTAAAATAACGACACATCGTTTATGAGTGCCCATAAATTGTCAATGAACTTTTCAGTTTTATCTTTAAACTTGAGAAATTTGTTATGATCAAATGTCATACTAACTATAAACAAACGCAAACTTTTGCAAATAAACGCGTTTATTTTCTTTCAGAAAAGCGATTTCTCAGTTTATTTAAATTTAATCAACTCACTTGTCAATTATATTTATAATTTCACCAATCAGATCGACAATCCGAAACATTTTCTTCTCAAAATAATTATTATCAAAGTTATACAGATAATGAAATACACGAAAAACAATCAACTAGATCAATTTAGTAAACATTTCCATGGTTTGAAAGCCCTAAAGATGTAAAGAGTCATGCCCAAATGCGTTAAAAATCGGCCCTACACAGAGGCCATATTTTATGCAGGTCCCTTATGGACATGTGAGGTACCAAATTAAAGGTAATCACCTCTAGAATCATTTTGCGAAATTTCCAGGATGATCCGAGGTCGCCATTTTTAGCATAGCAATGTGTTAGATCTGCATAATATGGCCCATTCACATAGGACGTTACTCTACTGAAATGTATTAAACTTCTTTTGCGGATATTTCCCGTAAATTAGCTCGGATCAGTCTGGAATTTTTACGAAATGATTCTAGAGGTCATAACCTTTAAATTGGCACCTCACTTGTCCATGTGGGACTTGCATAAAATATGGCCTTTGTGTAGGGCCGAGTTGGGCATGACTCTTTATTAGATTATGTCAAAATGGTCATTTTAGTCAAAGGAACACTTTCCCAGGGAACTTTTTAAATGAACACCCACTAATAGTTTAAAGTCCAAATGGTTCGAGAAGATTACCCAATTGGAGATTTTTGTCTGAGCGGGGGCGAAGCGAAGCTTCGTCTTCGGAGCGAAGACTTTATAGCATGACTTTTTGTGTTTGTTGTTAAAATTATCCTGCCAAAACGACTCAATAAAATGACACCAAAATTTCAGGTTAAGCTCATGTAATAGTGCAGATGTGCATTAAATAGGTGGCTTTGCTGATAACACAAAGATTAAATCTGACCCCTGGCGCCACCTGGCGGGAAAAGTTTGTACTAAAGTAAATTATTGTTTACACAATTAATAAATAACGGAGTAATTATTTTGAAATTATTTTGGTTATTATCAAGTGAGAGGAACTTGAAATTGATCAAATGACATCAAAATCATAAAATTTTCAGTTGTAGTACCAAATGAATATCAAAAACTCAATGAGCGCTGAAGTCATATTTGCCCATAATAATCTTCACCATCAACAAGAATTTGATCTATTTCTTTGGAGAGGTGTTCCGAACAAGTTACGACCTCATATGATCATGAATAGTATAGGTAAAAACGGATAGCATGGAAAAGATTTAGCAAACTACAATGACAACAACAAGTGATGCCTCAGCCCGGCCAAGCGAAGTAACATGTATAAGAACTGAAGAATTGAGGATTGTACTGAAACTGAAGAATTGAAAATTGCACGGAAACTGAAAGACTGAGGATTGCACTGAAACTGAAGGACTGAGGATTTCACTGGAACTGAAGGATTGAGGATTGTACTGAAACTGAAGAATTGAGAATTGCACGGAAACTGAAGAATTGAGGATTGTACTGAAACTGAAGAATTGAAAATTGCACGGAAACTGAAAGACTGAGGATTGCACTGAAACTGAAGGACTGAGGATTTCACTGGAACTGAAAGATTGAGGATTGTACTGAAACTGAAGAATTGAGAATTGCACGGAAACTGAAGAATTGAGGATTGCACTGAAACTGAAAGACTGAGGAGTTCACTGAAACTGAAGGATTGAGGATTGCACTGAAACTGAAGGACTGAGGAGTTCACTGGAACTGAAGGACTTAGGATTGCACTAATATTGAAGGATTGGGGACTGCAAGACAGATTCCATGATCCCTTGAATTAAGAAACTAATATCCTTGAACGAATTCAAAAAAAGTCAAAAATTTTGCAATTCCCATCCGTCAAAGCACGATGCCCGATCGCAATATGCAAAATTTGTGCGTCTCGGTGGTTTATGAAGGTTTGTAAGAGAATTTTTCATGACTCAATTGACATTTTCCTCGCAGAAGAAGTCATCTTTGGAACCTTGTTCACAATAAGATAGTTAATGTTATTCAATCGGGTACAATCACTACATGAACGAAACAGACTGGACAGAAGAAATCAGAACACAACTTGTCCTAACAAATAATACTGTGTTAAATGAAAAGTGTTCTTAAAAACCCCTGAGTTCAATGTACCATATGAATTGCAACAGTGCATAAACTTTTATTGTAAACTTTTATTGTAAGTATTGTAAACTTTTGTAGTATGATAGTAATACTCGGGAAGTCGGGGGTGAGTTCCCGCTCAGACTTATGCCCCATCGGGGCCAATGATGTTTATCTTATTTCTTATTAGGAAAATTGTTAAAATTCTTTGATTGTGTTTTCAGGATCTACTCATAATTGGTGAAACAAGTACTTCTCTAAAATAGTTTTGCATTTAATCCCCGAAACAGTGAACTTGAGATAATCAGGGAAGTATTTCAAATTGCTTTATTGAATTTAATATTACAATTTGGGAACATTTGAAACTATTTGACAATTGATTATTGGAAGTTATATTCTCTATATATAGGTCTGCCATTTGAAGGATAATCCTAACAGAATTATGAAAAACGACAATGACTTGCAGATAAAAACAAACAGACCAGATAATCGTAACTCAAAACCGGACAACTTACAATTAATAAGTAAACATTTTCCGAGTATCCGAACGGGTGCTTTATCCTGATAAAAACGCTACAGTCTTTACATGTTACGAATACTACGATCAACTTATCAAAATTGATATTTCGGAATAATCGTGCAACTCACTGGTGATTAAAGATTTTTTAATACTACGATGAGGAATTGGCTTTTCTCATTTCTATTTTTTAATGTTTCAGAATCGCATTTTTAATTTTCGATGTTATAATTCAATTTCAGTACAAACTTCTTTCTGGAATTGAAGGTTTCTCAAACATTTCACCACGCGATTCTGCTTCATAATTATATTTTGGATGTCTAAAATTTCATAAAACTACTTCTAAAATTTTATGCTATGACAAGTTTTATTGGAAATCTTCAAATAACAAAACTTTGATTTGTTGATCCGCTCAGATGACGATTGATGAGACCTCCACAAACACTAAAACAGGTTTGACCTTTGAACCGATTGATCTGTTCCAAGTCTGACAGTAGCCGAGTACGATTGTTTCGGTAGAGAGGCAGCAGTCGTTCAATGCTAGGGATTCCAATCGAAGGCTTCGAAGCTTCGAAACTTCGAAGCTTCGGCCATTTTTTTGGGAAATAAATTATTCGAAGCTTCGTTTCAAAATTCGAATATAGTGATATCTTCCGAACAATTAGAAATATGATCTTTTTTTGATTATTTTGGGATCTTCAATTATCTATAATTGGGGAAAAAGATTTAAAAGTTCATTTTTAAAATTTTACTGTTTCATAAATTGGAGGGATTAGATAAAATAGACTAAACACTCTGTTGGGAAAATTTCATAAAACAATAATTAGTTAATAAATTGATTGAAAACGCAGAATTTCAATCAAATAAAATTGTGGAAAAATTTTGTCGAAGCTTCGAAGCTTCGAAGTTTGCGGTTAAGGCCCTTCGACTATTCGAAGTTTTGAAAAACCGAATAATTGGAAACCCTATTCAATGCGACGTAAGTTATCCTTGAACTGTCTTGAACTAGCAATATCTTTTACTAACCACGAATTCGAATGTTTTAGTCTTGTGAACCGCTTGTACGCTAGAATCGGTATTTCGTAACGGACTTCAGGTAAACCAAGTCCACCATCTTTGATTGGCAAATGAAACCATGCGCTTGCAACTGAATCTGGTAAGTGGAGAAATGCTTTAGCGCAATTCCGTATCGCCCGGTCAAGATCCTTCAGAATCGTGGCAGTAAAGTCCTCATGGATCAAACGGTGAATGTACTTCGGAATCAAGTGTACTCGCAACATGTAAAGTTTCTGGTTTGGTCGTAGGCAAGAGCGTCGCAGCTTATCGAGCAATGGCGCGATAGTAGATCTGGTCATTCTGTTCATGTCTTCATCATCGATAGTGACGCCCAGATAGGTCAACTTGTCGTCGCTGATTATGCTTGACTCACCAATTCGCAGTTGCTGAGCATTACCGATTGTGATTGACTTGCTAGAATTTGCGCTCAAACCAACTGATTGATAGAAGTCATTGGTGAGATCTATAAGCTTTTGGAGGTCGTGGTCGTTCTCGGCAAACAGCAGCAGGTCATCAGCATAGGCAAGGACTGCCAATCGTCCCTATTTGAATCGAACTCCGAGTCTTATTTATTATTATTATTTTAAGACAACTATTACGTTTCTGGGTAAATTTTCAAGAGTTTACAAGTTCATGACATAAATTTCCTTTAAAATAAATTGATTGATAACAGTAAGTGTTAGATTGTACTTAACAAAATCGTCAAGTTTAAAGATAAAACTGAAAAGTTCATTGACAATTTATGGGCACTCATAAACGATGTGTCGTTATTTTAGTGAATGTCCCCCAAATCTTTGGATCGATTTCGCATAAGGTAAATCTGATCCAAATTTGATCGGACTTTCGCGAATATTCCTAATTCCACCAAGAGAATGTTGTGTCAAACCATGACCTCAAACTAAAAATTTTGTTCACCTCTACTTTACATAGTTCAATTATTTTTTCAAAAAATTTATTTATTCTATAATTTGTCTGTCCATAAATTTGTACGAAATCATACAAAATTTTCCATAAAGCAAAAGGAACTACAAAAAAATACTTTTTGATTTTAAATTTAAATTTCAAATTCATATTTACCTTTGCAAATGTATTCAAGGTCACCAGGCCAAAGTCTCCATACGTAAAACCATATCGATTTCGATTGTTCAATGCCTCGATCAAATGGGCAATCTGAACACGAGTTCGAATTGTGGGTTTCTTGTGCACAATCACACGAAAAAGCAATTTAGTCGGCTTGTGAATGTGTTTGCTGCACTGAGCAAAGACAAAGTGAAATCCAAACAGAAAAGCACAAACGTACACAATCCAAAATTGTACAAACAGTCGTGCAACATGGTCCAGCCTGCCCTGTATGATCCACATGGTAAATCCAATATTTATAGGCACAAAAGCAACCAAAATTGCACAAAACAATTTTCCATGAAATCGATTGATTGCAAAGAAATAGCCAAGACTGTGCACAAATGTTTGCCGAAATCGAATAAATCCTTTAAGTGGAAAAATTTTAGATTTCGATAAAACGATTCTGCACAAAAGTTGGAAAACTTGACAAATCTTCTGATAAAACATTAGCAAAAGCGAAATTGTAAACGAAATGTTGTTTGTAATTGAATGACTTGCGTCCAACAGAAACAAACCAAATGTGAGTCCATAGAAATGACTAATTGAAATCCAAATTAGTGTCTTGAAAATATTCATCGAATTGTATCCATATTTGATGAGAATAAAAGTGAAATAAATATACGAAATAATCATGAGAATTTCTATTTAAAAAGAAAAAGATTAATTAATTTTAAATTTGAGTTTGTTAATTTACCAAAAGACCCAACGAGACTCAAAAATACATTGAGAACGATCAAATAGCATTTCCGAGTTCGAATGCAAACATTTTGATTTTGGAATGTTGATTTTAGGAAAAATGAACGCCACTTTAGACGCACAATCACAGTGTGCAACACTCTCAACAGTGGATAGTTGGTCTCAACATAAAGTTTGTGATTGTAGTACAGTGTGAGACAACAAGCAATTGCAAGCAAACAATTGATCTGTGATTTGCCAATGTAAATGAAGAATGCATTAAAGTGAATTGCACTTTCAAGTAGACTACCATCAGCGCAGAATGACAGAAAACCCAAATGAACCATAGTTGCGTACACAATTGTGTTGAGAAACTTGATATGTCTCGAAAGTTTTGCATTCTTGAATAGATAGATTTGTTGGACAAAGGCGAAATAGTTGATGAAATATGTGATGTTTTGGGTTGGTTTGAAGAGAAGAGATACAAGTAGTTTGCGATTCATCTCGTAAGAAATTATTTTGTAGAGTAATTCTACGAATTTTATATTTTATTTAAATATTTAAAAGATTAAAAAGTAAGTAATTGTCAAATTAAAATGAAACTTAATTTCATTTTCTTACCAAATATGAACCTAAAAATTATCGATTTGCAATTTCGTCATTTGGATACAATGTTTGAAAGCTTCATGTTAATTGCCTTGTTGTTTCTAGTTTTTTCTGGTTTCTTTTTCTTTCTTGGTTGGTCTCGTCCATTTCACAATTAACCTTGGTCATATATAATTCGTATGATAATTAATTTACTGTGTTTTGGTTGCACAAGCGAAATTAATTATTTTTTTTTAAAGTTTTTATTTTGAAAACATTTGTGTGTGTACGGATACATTGTTGGGTCGTTATTGATCAACGCAAACTTACAACCAACAGGATCATTTGAATTTTTGTGCATTGTAGTACAATTTGTCAAATTGCACTAATAGTTTGTTTAATTTTCGATTTGATATTTTTTAGAAGTGGCAAACCTATTAAAAATATATAAACAAATGTCAAAAGAATCAACAACAACACGAGCCATCACAACGAAAACAACACAAGTCGATTCTCGACACAACTTTTGCCAACTTTACATGAAATGCTGTTATTTTTTTTTCCACTGATTGGGCCCTTCTCGATTGGAATTGAAATTTCGGTCAGTGATGCTTGAGACTCTGCCATTAGATTTAGCCAGAGTAATGTGACGATGCAAATCATTATGAAGATAGCTGAAATGATTATCCGATCCATCTTCGAACGCTTAGTTGAATATTATCAGCATTCACACGTGTGTTGACTGTACTGTTTGTACGATTTTTCTCATGTTCTTGGGTTTTTATTATCAAAATATATTCAAAATATTGGAGTAGCGGCATTTGTTGTTTTGATATGCGCAAAAAATCTTTCAGCGAAGTTTAGATAGCAGTTCAAAATCTGATATCTGCAAACCATCTTATGAAAACTATATACAGTTCTTTATAAAATGACGTAATTTACAAAAAAAATCGAGTCAATAAATCTTCAATTTTATAGTCAAATCCCACTAAAATAATGCTCCGACTTTTTTTTTACTTAAAAACAACATAACTGAAGTTTGAGCATGAGAAAATCAGTATTACGGTTTGTCCCCCGAAATTTGCCAATTCGAAAACACATCAAAACTGACGCCAAAGATGTTCAACAAACAGAATGTTATAAACGTGCGTTTGCAATTCCAGATGTACAGTGCCAATTGAATCATTTTTAACAAACTTAATGACTTAATTTGTTTTTACTTCAAAGGTTGCACTTGGACTTAAGTTCGAAAGCGGTTAGCTTTTTATAAAAAGGTATCGCTAATTTTTAACACAAAAGTGAACGATAATGGCACATTTGCTGATACACAGATAAATCAATGATAGCATTTGACAATTGTACTGCCCACAATTAATTGTCAATGTGTGCAATATGCACTTACAATTACATTGGCTAACCATCCATGCATTAGCAAATGTACATTGCATTGACACAATTTACCAGAATTTTTTGGAATTTTAAATTGATATCCTTCAAAATAGATAATTCCAGAGATGTATTAAAATATCTTATTGTCTATTACAACCTGGTTCGTAAGCCAAACGCACTTTCACTAAGGCAATCCGAATACAAAGTCGAAATTTACATATTCCGCGTGTTCATTGAAACAATTTACCCGAATACCTTTGAATTTTAACCCGTTCATCGTGCCAACTTTACCAGACTCCAGATGGAGTTCTACAACACATAGCCACCTAGGATTTTTTCAGGTGACTCAGTAGGGCCGGCGCACGACCGCTAGGTACCTGAGCTAGGCCTAGGATCTACTTTGAGGGATTGCATAAAATGACCATTTTTAGTGTCTAGATCGATTCTACTCGTCTTCCTGAGCATTTTGATGTATAACTTGCCTAGGTACCCAATTTGGAACCCTAGGATCCTTGGATCAAGTACCAGAAAATGCCATTTTGGAACAGATCTGATATTAAAAACAGATTCTACGTGAAAAATCATGTAGAAATGACCCCTCATTTGTCAAAATCCATGCAAGGGAAGCAAAAACAAACATTTTCACAAAAAGTCAATTAGGGGCCCGGGATGTCTGTCCGTCCATTCTAGGGTCAGACTTAATTCACATTTTAAGCATGTTCCCGTGCATGGATTTTAATGAAACCGACACCATTTTCTTCAGAATAACGAGTAGAATGCAGTAAACTAATTTTCTGGTTTCAAAAATTGCTTTCTTGGAACCGGATCCTAGGCCCAGGACCAAAGTCAAGTAGACAGCTTAAATAGCACACAAAAATATCACAGATAAAATCCACTCAACACCCCGAGCATTTTCATATATCACTTGACTATATAATCCACAAAAATAAAATGGACCTAGAACAGACGGACAGACATCCCGGGCCCCAGATTCATATTTTGAAAAAAATGTGTGTTTTTGCTTCACTTGAATGGATTTTGACAAATGAGGGGTCATTTCTACATGATTTTTCACGTAGAATCCGTTTTTAATATCAGATCTGTTCCAAAATGGCATTTTTTGGTACTTGATCCAAGGATCCTAGGGTTCCAAATTGGGTATCTAGGCAAGTTATACATCAAAATGCTCAGGAAGACCAGTAGAATCGATCTAGACACTAAAAATGGTCATTTTATGCAATCCCTCAAAGTAGATCCTAGGCCTAGCTCAGGTACCTAGCGGTCGTGCGCTGGCCCTAGAATGTCACCTGGCAAAATCCCAGGTCACTATGTGTTGTAGAACTCCCTCTGGACTCTGGTAAAGTTGGCACGATGAACGGGTTAAATTGATACAGTAAAACCTCGTTAATTCGTACTAAAATGTGGTCAGATTTCGAAATTTTGTACGAATTACGAATTATCGAGGTTTAGTTTAATTTTGGTTTAATCAAGTTATTTGGTACATACGATGATATTTTATCAAACTATTAGCATTTTAATGATTAATTACACAATTTAATTATAAGAAATGCGAAAAGTACAATGAATTGCACTAAAAATAATCGAGAATGTAAGATTCATTGGCAGCTTGTCGATTAACTTTAGCTAAATAGTTAGATTAAAACTTGTTTATCAGGAGTGCCCAATTTCTTACAATGCTTCAACAGAACATAAATGGCATTTTGAGCTTCCTTTGAACTAACATTCAGCTCAGAAGCTGATTCTATTGAGTTAGAATTTGTTTCCACTTCTGAGTCACTCGAGCTATCAATTTAGGTAAGTTTGTCATCAAACAACTGCTTAAGATTACCCACAGTTTCATATGAATTATTAAAATTATCATGAGTCTTTTCCAAACGCAACATTTTTATCCACCAAAACATAATTTCGGAACGATTAGGAAGAAAAAAACTGACTGTCTTTTCACTGTTTAATTGCTAGCAACACAGTACAAAACGTAGTTGACAAATGCATAGTTGACACATGCATTTATTGTTGTCTGGTCAGAGGGTAACAGCGACTGTCTAGCTCGCGCTTTTCAGGAGATAAATGAACACTTTGGCTGATGCCCACGACTGGTGGGGTCTACGGACCAATTTGCGTTCTTTCTTAAGTGATTTCAAAAAATTACGTCATATGCTAATGTACTTTTGGTACGAATTAATCCAAAAAAGTTTGACGAATTACGAATTATCGAAGTATTACGAATTAACGGGGTATTTTTGTATTGAAATGTGTTACAGTGTGTCCGAAAATGGCAGGATTCATGAACGAAATACGAATTAACGAGGTTGTACGAATTATCGGAGTACGAATTAACGAGGTTTTACTGTATCCTTCAAAATAGATAATTCCAGAGATGTATTAAAATATCTTATTGTCTATTACAACCTGGTTCGTAAGCCAAACGCACTTTCCCTATACCTCTACCACATTATCACTGCGTTCGCGAGTTTAGGTATGTGTGTTACTATTTTCTTTGCCACTACCTCACATTTAGTCCTGCTCAGAAATGCTCTCACACACTCACGCGTTTTCTCCACTTTCAGTTCATTTGTATTTTAGCTGTCGTTCGCATCGGTAGTTAGCCCTTTTACGGATGTTTCGACTCCGTCTTTTCATCAGTGAGTTTGTTCAACTACGTTTTTCTCTTGGGCCCGACTTGTGTCCGTCCAATTTGTTGGATTTAATTTTATTTGATTATTATCATGTCTGACTCGGAACCAGAACTGTCTTCTCCTTCCCGTATACGCGAAGCAGTGATGTCATCCATGAAAGCATTGTTCTTCGACCTTCCAAACGACAACGGTATAACCGAAACCATGCAACCGAAATTTTAATTAAAAATGAAAACGATCAGTCATCGTCCGATGTCACTAAAATTTGGTCAAAATATCTTAAACCACCCGAAGCTCTTCAAGATAAGTTCGACGTTAATAATAAACTTTACGATTATGGAAAACATAACGACTTGGTAAATTTTGACGAAAATCAAAGATTCGACGTACGCCAATATAGCAGCCATGAACTGTAAGTTATATATTAAGAGGGATACTTATTTAAATTTTTTATATGTCACTTAGATTATTAATTATCAAAAAAACTAATTCAGCTTTATCAGAATTTTGGTGTGAAAAATGTGATACAAATTTTACCACCGAGAGAGCTGAAAAAATTCATGACAAAGAGGGTATTTGCCAGCAAACTGCGAATACTAACTGGAAGTGCATCATTTGCCAAAACGAATTTAGTTGTCTCAAATTACCGAGATGGCACTCGGACCGATCAAGTTTGAAATTCTAAAACAAGCCAACTTAGAATCAACTTTCTACTATTTCCACTTGCTATTTGGTAATAAGTGATACTATTCCCAAGAAGAAAGAATTTACAGATGCAATTGTGAAAATATTTCCGAATGTGGTCAATCTCAAAATTGCTTTTGCACTTTTGAACATAAACTTCCAATAAAAGTGCAAAATGAGATTGCTTACAAACTCGAATATTATATTAAGAAAAATTCAGATGTAATAATATGTAAGATAATTTTTGTTAGTGTTATAGATTTTTTTGGTTTATTAATGATTTATCCCAACTTTTATAAAACAGACTAATTTTGTATTTGAAATAAAGATTGTAACATTGTTAACTCATAAATAAAATGATTTGTATGGACGAGTTGTTATAGCCAACACGATAACCAATATAATAATTATAGTCTATTTCCTCTCGAATACGATCTATTTTGAAAGATGTCAATTTAAAATTCCAAAAAAATCGGGTAAATTGTGTCAATGAAAACACGGAAACTTATTTTCCTTGTTTCTGAGGGTGCATCGCATGGCATAGGAACTAACGCTCAAAAAAACATTTTTTTCAAGTGATTTTCGTAGACAAATTTGAAATATATCGCTTCACTGAGTGAGATACACAAAAGCCAAATGGCTACCCTTCGATAGTCGACGCAGAATCTGATTACCCGTCGATTTATCCTTTTTTTTTGTCTCTACCGATTTTCATAGTCCGACTTGTTATTTCTTTGGCCGATCATCATTATCATTCTCAGGCAGAGCATTTTGCTCGGTTGGCAGATAGTTTGACCAATCAACAAATGTACGGTAAAGGCGACAATGTTTTGCATAAAGTCGCACTGAAGAAAGTACAGGGCCGTTCCTAGCAAATTTGGCACCTGAGACGAAAATTCAAGATACCGCCTAATTTTTCTACAAGGCGCCTATTTTTAGTTATCTTGGACCCAATTACACTTGTTTTCAAAATGTTCATCTTGTAAGGGTCAAATTCTACTACAATTTTTGCACGTTCGGCACTTGCTACTTTGCAACTTCTGACAACAATAACCTAACCTCACTCAACTTCTGACTTCAGATAACGAGGAGATAACGATCGTTCAGAAAACCCAAACTGCCAAGACCAGTTGCCACAATGTGAAATAGTTTGAGCATTATCTCCAAAAAAAAGTCGGCTCAATTCGATTTTGCAGTGAGAAGAGCACAATTGTAGAGATTCGTCAGTCAATAGATTCGATAGATTGAATTGAAAGTTAATTCCTGAAATTCTTTATATCCTAACAACTCAATTGTTGTTTGTGATTTCAAACTGTTGCGAGTCGAATTCACTTAGTCAAAAACTCAATTTGACTACAATGAACTTGTTGTCACTATCTCAGCGTAGATAGATAGTAGAGCTTGGCAACTGTGAGTTGGACAATGAAAGAACACAAGTCTAGGGTAACGATTGGAACATAATGTCCACCAAATGTTCAAAATGCAGAATGAAAATACTGAGAAAATAACACAAATCAACAAACACTAACACTTGTTAAATTGATTTATTGAAAATGTTATAAAAATCATTGTTGACATTATTATCTGCGGGAAACTTTGTCTTCCAGCTCTTGGTTTTCTCCTCCGTTCTTCTATCAACTCCCTCCTCAGCTAGTCCAGATTTTCCTGTTTGTAGAGCCTTTTCCGTTATTGCAGGAGCAATCGGCCTGATCTGATCCGTCTGGATTGCAGATCGCTCTTTCGGGATGGTCTTGACGATGTCGCAAAGCTTCAATGCGCGCAAAGCAGCAGATCTAGCAGTCTTGAACGTGCCTTTTGATGTTGTATTCAAGACTGCTAGAGTACTCGCAAGGCTGACCCGCGTCCTTGTTCAACAGACAGTGGAACGGTAAAATGTTATTATGGACGGACGCAGTCTGCTCATGCGTGTCTCGTCCGCTTCTGTCTTCGAACGTTTTCCTGCACGGGCCTATGATTCGGCAGTTGAACATGCCCCGCCGGCCATTCCGTTCTACTTTGATGTCTTCCTGCCTGAGGGCAGCCATTGACCGGTTGATGTAGTGCCACTGAGGTAAGTTCGGGCTTTCATGCACTTTAGTTCGGACCTCATAATTCAAATCAGCGATCTTAAGCAGAAGGTATAGAAAGAAAGAATTTCCCCAGTACCCAAGTACAATGACTTTTTGGTGTGTCCAAGAGAGCAGGCCACCTCACGCCAACTTGTACATAGTCAATCGGGCCAAAATCCGTGCAAGCAGTTCGTTCGGCAGTCCATTGATCGGTCCACCAGGGGCAGGCGCGTCGAGTTGAAGTTGCGCCAACGAACAGGTGACCTGAGTTCGGGACAGAGGTAAGCGGATAAACTGGCGAAATGTTCTCGCCGTTGACGTCGAGCTTTGACCATAATAATTCAGGAGGAGAAAGCGGATTCACGACGGAGAAAGTAGAGAAGTCGAAGATTATTTCGATTTCACTGATGCTTTGAAACTGATCCATTGGTGGATCTTTTGTATCCTATTCCGAGCAATTGTTAACAAAGTGGAACAATGTCAATTAGTGTCAATAGAATCGTTTGTTAAGGCAATTTTGAACCTTTGATGCTAAAATGAATAATCAATTATTTGCCATTCTGCGCAAATTAAAACTGGATCAACAATATACAGTATGGGGGCATCCTTAAATCACGTGATCAAGGTAGGGGGAGGGTGGTAGTTTGAGGACTGATCACACGTTGATCACGGTAGGAGAGGAGGGGTTCCATAAACACGAGCCAAGGTCAACTACGGTCCAGAGAAATTAAGAATTAGAAGTAAAACATAAACAAAATATTGTAAAAATGTCATAGTTTATTGAAATTAGCAATAAAGCCCATTATGATCAGATCCATTTTGACTCCTGGCTAACTGGTGGAGGGGGGTCTGAGATTATGAGGGTTGATCACGGATTGATCACGTTATGTAGGGTGGGGGTAAAAAATGCCAGTTTTCTTGATCACGTGATTTAAGGACGCCCCCTATGTAGACTGGATTAATTACAATTGTAATTGACTTTAAATTTGACACATTTTAACAATGGATTGTTTTTGCAAATTGGCAATAATAATTCCAGGCATTTTCTCGTTTAGCTCCAAGTCGAGTATGCGATTCAGACTCTGATTATCCCAGTACTTGTCCGTCTTCCTCATTCTCTACTCCATCCTTTTTTTGCATCGAGAGGAACCTCATCCTAATCATAATTCTTGATAGTTCAGGACCAACACTCAACTCGATTCAAGATTATGATGAGAAGTATCAATTCACGAACAACCTCTGGCCTCATCTATTTCCCAATGTTCAAGTGATTGAATTGAATTTAGATGCACCTCTTGATTACAAGAAACTCCAACTGTCACTGTCAACTTTTGTGCAATGCCCAAAATTGCATCACATATTCACTATGGAAATTCAAAGTGAACAAGAAGTGACTATTCGTAAATGGGTCGTGCGTCAAGTTGGGAATCGAAAGGCCGTGACCACGAATTCATCGTGAGAAGTTGCCTTCAAGAAAAATACCTTTATGCCTTAAGAGGATTTGATCGTGATTTTGTTGAGTAAACTTCGGCTGTTATCTCTTAATTGAAAATTAGTTTTGTTATGTGTTTTTATATTATGTTAATTTAATATTATGTTATTATGTCAATTCTTACTTGTTTACTCTTTCTAATAAACATTAATATTTTTAAAATTTTGTATTATAATTAATGTAATTGTATATTACTACTAAATTTGAATTTATAAATTTGTTTTCTTTAATCTAATTATTTAATATTTTTAGTATAAAACTTGTTGACCAAAATCATAGATTTCACTATTACTGAGTTTTTAATTAGCGCTTTAAAATGATTAAAACTTGAATGCGCTCAGAAAAGGATAAAACTTGAATTAAACCCTTGTTTGGTTTATGTTTGAATAAAAACTCAGAGAGCCAGCACTTCGACCACAACGGTTTGTTTGTTTTCTTTTGTATGGACGATATTCAATACCATGGCGATATTGATCTTGGTTATGGCGTTCTTGGGTCAATAATAAATTTCTTGCTTTTCAGTTCACAGTTCAAAGTTCATACGATTCATTTGGTTCTTCGTCCTAATTGAAATTGAAGTCTGGATTAGTAATTAAAAAGGAAATTAGTCAAATCTTAACATGATCACCCGATTCATTTAAATTTTTAGTCTTAAAACACGATTGAACAAGTAATGTTTCGACAATTTCTTTCAATATTTTTCTGTAACTATCAAAATCTCCAACTCAACGTATCATATTTACTATTCGTTGTTCACTTGGCACTTTGAATTCCTATATTAACCAATTAATTTCTACTTAATGCCTGAATCAAATAGATTACCAGCCATGATTACTTTTGTATCACTACCAATAAATCTCCAGCTTCATTCCTATTAAAAGCTAGCAAACCGTAACAAGCCATTTGAGCACTGATAATTTAACTCTTCCATGAGATAATTCTGTTTATTTGTTAGGGCGGAAATTTGCAAATATTTTATATATTCCCGGTGTAAATATGTTTTTTGTCACTTCAGATGATTAAATCAAAACTGCGTTTATAAAGTCCTACTTACTGAATCAAATTGCTGGCTCTCTGAGTTTTTATTCAAACATAAACCAAACAAGGGTTTAATTCAAGTTTTATCCTTTTCTGAGCGCATTCAAGTTTTAATCGTTTCTCACAAATGAAATTTCACCTTCAAATTCACGATAAAACAATTCTGTATTTGAGAACATATTCCACTTTGGAAAGTATAGTAACATTGAGAAAGTATGCACAATGATCCAAATCAGTAAAACGTTGATTCCATTCAAATAGAGTAAATCGTGTTTTCCGACAGTTTTTCTTAAATCAATCGAAATTAAACTTTCGAAATTGTTTCTCAAATTGAAACACTCGCGAAAGCATTTGAAAATCACATTTCTATGTAAAGGCAGGTTGGAGCAGCAGTTGAGTTTTCTGATGTAATACAGAAAGGTTCCAGCAAGAATGCGAAAATAACAGTGAAAATGATTGAAATCGCCAAAAATGAAACCAAAACTATTTTGACTGTCATTTGAAGTTTGACAAAAATCAATTTCAAATTTCAAATCGTTTTCAACAATTTCATTTTCATTACAATTCGATGGCAAACAATGTGTCTGTCAGAAGAATGAATAATGATGACATGATAGTGTCATATTTGCTAAGGTTGAGGTGTGAATAGACTAGTCTGGTACAATATGTATTGCATGAAAGTGACTAATTTTAAGAAATAAGAAATAAGTGAAAAATATCTTTTTTAAGAGATTGCCATTATTTGGCAACTACTTAAAGCAACAGCTATCAAAGTGACCTTTGGAATTTTACAGAGTACAAATATTGCAATCATCCCAGACAATATTTGAATATAAATTTTGTTCTAAGATAAGAATCAATTTAATCTTAAGGTCAATATAATATCGTATGATTGTATATTGCTTAGTCAGTACAATTTACGATGTCTGATCACGAAAGTGAGTACTGTGTTATCGAGTGATATCATTTTTCAGCTACACAAAATGCAAATGCACTTTTATTGCACACTAAACGAGTTTTGTTTGTGTTTTTGCGCATATCTAGCAATCGTATATTGAAGCACGTGCGTTATAAACACATGACGTACAAGTTTTACTTTTTTAATGCTTTTGATGGGCTGAACACTGTACGTACATGTACATGAGCAGCTAATATTACAGTAATTCGAGTTACATACAGTTTCTTCACGCTTTGGAGTTTCTACAAAGTTGACCTAAAAAACGATTGGAAAAGTTGCTGATGGTCACATTTAAAATTACATGTGAACATGATGTATGCGGTCAAGGGTGAAAAGGCAGACAAAGTCCAATGGCACGATGAAGCCTTGACTCAAGTCAAAACGTTTGTCCCTGACTGGCTCGAGCGCTTTCAAAGTGGCAATCCACATTCGAACAAAATGGCAGCATACGAGCGGTTCAGTTTGCATGAAGATAACAAAAATGAACTTGCCGTAGTCGAACCAGAATATTTGGACCAATTGACATGCTATCTATCAAATAAGCGTAAGTTTGTCTCTGATGGCAAATATCAGAAGAAGAAAAGGCGAAATTTGTTTCAAATAATTGGCAATGCAAATTCCCGAATGTTTGAATGTGTTTAATAATCAATAAATGTTTAGTTCTTTTTGATTTTTTAATTAAAATAAAACTTCGTTTCCAGACATTTTTTGACAGATTCATTTTTAGTTTTAATGAACTCTTGAAGTACAATTCCATTTGGAAAGAACTATCCTGTCCTTGTTCTCTCCCACTTTTCACTATTAATAGTTTTGCAATATTAAACAAATTCGAGTTAATAGAAGTGTGGTTTATTAGATTTTAAGATGAGATATAATAAATGAAATGTTACATTAAATTATTAATCAATACAAACACAAACTCAAACGTGGATTCGTGTGACTTGTGGACACAGATACAGAACTATAACTAGATGGAGATGGAATAACAAATTAAGGAATGCTAAGGCTAATTGTGCTTATCCTTTTGGTGTCGAAGCAATGCATCCTTACGCTTGTAAACTTTGGTGCAGCCACGAACATCACACACAAATTGACGTTCGTTTGAATGAACAAAAGAGTGAGCCTTCAAATTACCCGAGGAGGTGAAAGCTTGACCACACTCGGGCCAAGTGCACACGAATGGACGAGTTCCGGTGTGGGTGCGCAGATGAGTAACCAAATGAGCATGCTGAGTAAATGTAGCATCACACTGGTCACATTGATAAGGACGCTCACCAGTGTGGGTACGAGTGTGTGCAGTGAGATTGCCTTTGTTTCCAAATCGAGCTTCACATCCAGGCCAACTGCAAACAAAGGAACGGGATCCAGTGTGGGTGTTGAGGTGATCTTTCAATGCGTCCTTTTTGATAAATGCCCGGTCGCAACCATTCACAGAACACCTGAATGGCTTCTCGCCGGTGTGGGTTCGAATGTGACTTATCAAGTGCTGTTTTGTCTTCATTCGTTTTCCACACTCTTGGTAGTTGCACTCGAATTTGTTTCCCAGCTCATCAGCAGGTTCAATTCGCTTCACAAAGTTCTCTGCCAGAACTTGTTGCCCACCAGCAGCACTCGTGTCTTCTCCTTCAATCGATTGGTCACCATCCTGCTCATCTTCCTGATCAATTTGTTCTCGATCTAATTCCTCCGCATCCACATAAACCACATTGTCCATTCTCGGTTCACCATTGAGCAGTTCATCTCGAAGTGGCTCATTGACATGTTGAGCAGATGATGTTGATGAGTTAGTGAGTGTGACGATTGGGGTAAGGAGAGGGACAGTGACAGTCTGAGATGTTTGGGTGTGGTCTGAAGGGAAATGAAATTAATAAAACTCAAAGTAAAATCAAACAAAACTGATTACCTTCGATGGTGATTGTGTGGATGGATGAAGTAGACATATGGTCATCGGGACCTTCGACATTGGCGACAATAACATTTGGAGATGGTGATGATGATCCAACTGGCCCATTTTCAAGCGCCCGAACAATTCGTCGCATCTTGTTTGGTCTCTCGCCCTCACATTCCAACTCTTCTTTCTTGACTCTAGTGCAACCTCGACCAGTCTCACCACTTTCATCAAGTTCCTCCTTCATTTCCATTTTCACTCTGCATGTCTCACAATCCTCACAGTCACACTCCATCACGTACTCTCCACCATCTTCATCTTCATCTTCCTTCTTGACACATTTAAAGTGTTGAACTGATTGTCCACTTGAAGCTGAGGAATACAAACAAAATATGCACTGTAAGTTATGGTGAACAGCAACATTTGTCAATTACCTTCGATGGTGATTGGACTGGTGGATGCAGTTGCCACTTGGTCATTGACACATTCAACATTGGTGGGAATGACAATGCGAGATGGTGATCCAACGGGTTCATTCATAAGCACTCGATCAATTCGTTGAATCTTGCACGGTCTCTCACCCTCACCATCACTCTCCACCTCTTCTTGTTTGACTCGAGTGTAACCTTCAATAGCCAGACCACTGTTCCCACCCAATTCCGTCTCACCACTTTCGTCAAATTCCTCTTTAATTTCTCGTTTCACTTTGCATTCTTCACAACCCTCACCTCCACAGTCACAACAGTGAAACACTTGTCCTTCTTCATAATCAACTTCATTTTCTTCTTCTTTCTTGATCCATTCGCAGAGTTGAACTGATTGTCCGTTTGATTCATCTAAGGAACAGAAATGGACTGTAAGTTATTGTGTGAACATAAAACAACAACAACAACAGCTTACCTTCAACTTTGACCTCGATGTTTGCGGGAATGGTGGATTGAGTTACTGATGGTGGTGACACTGTCTGTTTGTTTAAACTCGATCCTGATGTTCCTGGATTTTTAGGAAAATTAGATTACTACTCCGTTACGGAGAACAGATAATACCTTCGATGTGATGGTTCACTTGTGGACTCGCCGGATTGGTTAGTTCGTTCACTTCGCTTCGAGTATCTTCTGCAGGTGCCACTGGTCCATTCGAGCCGGACAAAAGAAGATCTTCGGTGGTGTTGGTTGTAGCATCAACGGTGACAACATTACAACACTCGTTCACCTGATCCAACACAAAGGCAACCATGTTATCCACAAGATGAGAGTAAAAGGTGGGCAGTTGACCCTTCACCTGCACCTTCTTCTGCTCCACACGAGCGAGCATCGACTCGTAACCAGGATAACGATCCATTTGGTGGTGGAGTAGAGTAACTGGACAAATCGAAATTGTCAATCAACAAACAGTGGTGAAAGCTAGAGGAAGACAGCGTGCTCAAAACACAAAGGAATGATCAACGCATTCAGAAAATAATTTAAATGGGCGCTGTGACACATTATTCGGTTATTCATAAACAAAGTTACTTTACGTAAATAAGGCTAACAAATTGTAAGATAAAAATTGAAGTGGTGGAGAGTAATGCCCAAAACGTCACTGATGGTTTGTTTTCGACATTGCACTGCTTTGTTCCGTGTGTGTGTGTTTGTTTCTATTGCAGCTCAAGTTCAAGTTGATTGTCTGTCTAATTTGAACAATTCTGTGCTCACTCCCCCAACTGTTGCCATGTCCCATCAATCTGTTCCAGCTCGTCTCAATGAGAAGAAGGCTTCAGGTCCATCACCAAGTCCACCAGTTCAATCCACGAGCAGTGGCATTTGCATCAAACAGGAATATTTCGAAGGTATTTACAGTAATATACTCAACATGTGAACTTTACTTTGTTTACTTTTCCCCAGACCAACTCCTCATGACTCGAACTATAAAGACTGAATCCGAATCACCATCAAATCAACACAACATTATGCAATCAATCAAGGTGGAGGTGAAAGAAGAACATTACGATGACCAGGACTGTCCCGAATGTGTAGTGAAGCGTGAGTTGGACTTTGATGAAGGCGAGCAGATTAGCAGAAAGATAAAAGTCAAAGTCGAAGGTAAATGTAAATGTTGTGTTCACTAAAACATAGTACATTTCTCTTCCTCAGATGATTCAAGCGGACAACCATTTCAACACTTTAAATGTGTCAAGAAGGAAGATGAATATGGTGGAGAATACGTGATGGAGTGTGACTGTGAGGAATGTGAGATATGTAGAGTGAAAATGGAAATGAAGGAGGAACTTGATGAAAGTGGATTCGAGACAGAATTGGGCGGGTACAGTGGTCTGGCTATTGAAGGTGGCACTCGAGTCAAGAAAGAAGAAGAGGACCGTGAGGTTGAGAGACCCAACAAGATTCAACGAATGGATCGAGTGCTTGGCAATGTTCCAGTTGGATCACTGTCACCATCAACCAATGGCATTCCCACCAATGTCGAATATATCGATGACCAAGTGGCTACTTCATCCATCCACCCAATCACCATTGAAGGTAATCAATCAAATCAATCATTTGTTGTATCTGAGTGTTTTATTCATTTCATTTCCCATCAGACCACACCCAACCATTTCAACCTGTCACTGTCCCTCTCCCAACTTCAATCTGCACATCATCATCATCATCTGCTCAACATGTCAATGAGGATGGTGACCAATCATTTGAACAACGACAAGAGCCACAAGACACGAGTGCGGCTGGTGGGCAACAAGTCCAACAAGTTCTGACAACTGAGAACTTTGTGAAACAAATTGAACCTGCTGACGAGCTGGGAAACCGATTTGAGTGTGACTACCAGCAATGTGGAAAACGAATGAAACTCAAAACTAATTTGATTAGTCACATTCGATCACACACCGGCGAGAAGCCTTTCAAGTGTACTGTCAATGGTTGCGACCGAGCATTTGTCCAAAAGAACAAATTGAAAGCACACCTCAACACCCACTCTGGAGACCGTCCCTTTGTTTGCAGTTGGCCTAGATGTGAAGCTCGTTTTGGAAACAAATGGAATCTCACTGCACACCTTCGTACCCACACTGGTGAGCGTCCATTCGAATGTGACCAGTGTGATGCCACATTTACTCAACATAATAATTTGGTCACTCATCTTCGCACCCACACCGGAGCTCGTCCCTTCGTGTGCACTTGGCCCGACTGTGGTCAAGCTTTCACCCAGTCTGGTAATTTGAAAAAGCACTCTCTTGTTCATTCAAATGAGCGCCAATTTGCTTGTGATGCTCGTGGCTGTACCAAAGTTTACAAACGTATCGGTGAATTGCGTCGACACCAAAAGGACAAACACAATTAGCCTTTGCGCCTAGTACTTGATCAAGTCACGCGAATCCACTTGTATTTATTCATTCATCAGAGAGTTGTCAATGTCAATTTCTTATATATCGTGTAAAATCTAATAAAACACTAGTCTGTGAATATTGTGAATCTAAAATAAATTCGATTATCTCAATATTTTGGTCTATTTTCTCATTTTGACATTTTCTCAAGCAAAATTTGGTGAATTGTGAATTGTTGAATTCGCATAAACAATACAGTCGGTTGATGCAGATTTATTTGGAAAGAATTCAAATTTTCTCAGGTTCGCAACTGTTTAGAGAGTTTTTCAATAAATAATTTTTTTTAATCTTCTTTTTATTTGTTTTGTTTCAAACAGATCACATAAACAGTCGAGGAAATAATAAGAAAGTGCTGCCAAGCAAATGGCAAAAAAATTGTGGACAAAATTTTGTCCAGTAAAAAATCTTAAATATGCAAATTTAATAAAAAACAAATTCTAAGATTTTTTAGAAATATAAAATTAAATACCGTGACCGTGAACATCGTGACCCGAACGACTATGTTCGAGTGGTGATTGTCTGTTAGATTTCCAAGTAACGCTTGTCTATACATTCATTCCACTTTAGACATTACTTTTTTGTCATTTCATTTAAAAATTACTTTGAATATTAAAATATTTGTGTTTCTCAATTAATCTTGTGGCGTTTCAATTTGGGTTTATTGATTAATAGGACAATTGGTATTAAGATTTACATAACAAACGAAACATAGCTTTCAATCTAATCGGTTAATTCACAATGAAATTTTATTATTAAGTGAATACAAATTACAGTTTAGTGTGTTATTAAGGATAAATGGTGAAATCTCAAAGTAAAGACATTGGAAGGAAACATTTGACAATTTGGATATTTGAGAAGAGAAGGTGTTTGGTGTAATACAAAGTGAAGTGTTGACGAGTGCGTGTTATGTTCGATTCTACTCGTCACCTTCCACCACCACTCGAACATATTCGTTCGGGTCACGATTGTCTTCGATCTTCTTCTCCATCTGCACTTTCACTAACCTGGGCAAACCAAAGTGTTTCATTCGAATGTGTGTGAGCAGATTTGAACGTCGATTAGCACTGTGACTGCATTGAGGCCAGGTACAGTGAAATGGTCGAGTGTCGAGATGGGTCAATTCGTGTCGAGCCAAATCATTCTTAATGACAAATGAGGACGAACAACCATCGCGGACACATTCGAAACGTTTCGATTCGGGAGAGTACTTGAACTGCTGATGAATGTGCACCTTGTGACGAGTGGCAAACACTTGGCTGCATTCAATCAGATTGCACTCAAATTGGCCAGTCAAATGCTTCTGGTACCAGTGATTGTAAGTTTCCATTTGCGAAGAAAATTCTTTGTCGCATACATGACACACAAATTGAGTTGGATTAGAATGGTGACGCTTGCTGTGAACAGCCATTTGTGCACTAAAATAATAATTCATTAGTAAATATTCGAATGAGTCTCAATTCACTCACCGATTGTCACATCGTACAGTGCAGTTCTGTGCAAAACAACGATGAGGGGGAAGTCCATGGATGGTGAGAAGGTGGCCGTACAATTGATCTAATGAATTCAGTTTGGCATCGCAATTCTCCTCAGTGCAATTAAAATGGATCACTTTAATTCTGTCCTCAACTTGATCGTCAGTGGCAATGTCTTCATCTCCATCATCTCCACTCTCGTCATCACCAACCTCGACCGTCTTCTTCGATCTCTTCACAGTCCTTCTTCAGCAAACATCGAACACATCCATCAAAGTCATCTTCCTCTTTAATTTCTACCTTCACATCTTCATCAATCGATTCGGTTTTGACCGTCACTTGATTGGTATTGGTCGATGTGTCTTCATCCTCCTCCACTTTGATCTCCTCCTTGACCACCACAAAATCGCAGTTCACCCCCACCTTCGTTTCGAGTCAATTTTTCAATAATGGCTCAAAATCAATTTTCAATTCAATTAAAATTCCATTTGATATCCTGTCGTTGTTTTCTCCCACTAATCATTGTTTTTTTGCGATAAGAAACAAAGTTCGAGTCAGTTAATTGAAAAGTGTTTTATAAGATGTTAAATGAGATGTAATAAATGAAATGTTACATTAAATGATTACAATACAAACACAAACAAAAATGTGGATTCGTGTGACTTGTGGGCACAGATACAGAACTACAACTAGATGGAGATGGAATAACGAAATATGGAATGATAAGGCTAATTGTGCTTGGCCTTTTGGTGTTGACGCAATGTAGCCTTATGCTTGTAAACTTTGGTACAGCCACGAACATCACAAACAAATTGGGGCTCATTTGAATGTGCAAGAGAGTGAGTCTTCAAATGACATGACTGGGTGAAAGCTTGACCGCACTCGGGCCAAGTGCACACGAAGGGACGAGCTCCGGTGTGGGTGCGCAGATGAGTGACCAAAGCACTATGCTGAGTAAAAGCGGTATCACACTGGTCACATTGATAAGGACGCTCACCAGTGTGGGTACGAAGATGAGTGACCAAATTACAATGTTGAGTAAATGTGGCATCGCATTGGCCACATTGGAACGGACGCTCACCAGTGTGGGTACGAAGGTGTGCAGTGAGATAGCTTTTCTGTGCAAATCGAGCTTCGCATCTAGGCCAACTGCAAACAAAAGGACGTGTTCCAGTGTGGCTGTTGAGGTGATCCTTCAATGCGTTCCTTTTGGTAAATGCACGATCGCAACCATTCACAGTACACTTGAAAAGCTTCTCTCCGGTGTGGGTTCGAATGTGATCAACCAAATTACATCTTACTTTGGTACGTTTTCCACATCCACGGTAGTTGCACTCGAATTTGTTTCCCAGCTCGTCAGCTGGCTCAATTCGTTTGACAAAGTTCTCTACAGGAACTTGAACTTGTTGAGCACCGTCAGCACTCGTGTCTTCTCGTTGTTCAATCGTTTCGTCACCATCCTGCTCTACATCATTCTGGCTGTCGTCCGCTTCTGTTCCATCGTCATCCTGGTCAATGTGCGCTGAATTCAATGTTGAGCTGTCACGGTTGTCTCGGTCAAATCGCTCCGCACCTATTTGAACCACAAGTGCCATATTGTCCATCATCGGTTCACCGTTGGGCAGTTCATCTCGAAGTGTCTCATTGACAGTTTGAGATGTTTGGGTGTGGTCTGATGGGAAATGAAATGAATAAGACTCAAAGTAAAATAAAACAAAACTGATTACCTTGGATGGTGATTGGACTGGTGGATGAAGTAGCCACTTGGTCATCGACATATTGGACATTGATGGGAATGCCATTGGTTGATGGTGACAGTGATCCAACTGGAACATTGCCAAGCACTCGATCCATTCGTTGAATCTTGTTGGGTCTCTCGCCCTCCACCTCACCGTCCTCCTCCTCTTCTTCCTTAATGTCCATCATCATTTCTCCATCCTCCAACTTCTCCTTGATCTCTTGTTTCACACAATCCTCCATCTGTTCTGTTTCACCACTTTCGTCAAGTTCCTCCTTCATTTCTCGTTTCACTCTACATATTTCACATTCTCCACAGTCACAGTCCAAAACGTACTCTCCACCATCATCTTCTTCTTTCTTGGCAAATTCACCGAGTTGCACTGATTGTTCGTCTGATTCATCTAAAGAATATACACAGAAATTAGTGAAAAGTTATGGTTGACATAACACAACAACAACTAGATTTGTTTACCTTCAACTTTTACCTCGATGTTTGAGGGAATGGTGGAATGAGTTACAGGGCTTGAAGGTGATACTGGTGACACAGTCTGTTCGCAAGAAATTGGTCCTGGTGTTGCTGGAAAACAAGTAAACAATGATTAGAAAAATCCACTTGACAGTGCCAAAAAGGAGAAATACCTTCTCGATTGTGATTGTTAGCTGCTGTTGATAGTGCACTCGTAGGATCGATCTGTTGGTTGTCGATTTGAATGTCACTTGTCGGTGCACGTGTCACTGTTGCATCTGTACCGAAGTGATCATCATCCTGTGCAGAAGAGGGCACATCATCAAGACACTTGTTGAACTGGTCCAGCACAAAGACAGCAAACTCATCCACAAGGTGACAGTGCTCGATGGGTAGTTGACTCTTCACCTGTGCCTTCTTGTGCTCGATTCGACTCAGCAGAGACTCATAACCAGGAAATCGATCCATTTTGTTGTAGAGTAGACGAACAAGTCGTAATTTGTCAATCAAAACAGTCAGCGTGGAGAAAAATCGAGAAAGTGTTAGACATGTGCTCAAAACAAAAGGCGTATTCAGAAAATTGTGCAAAAGGGGAACTGTAACACACGAATCGACTATTCATAAACAAAGTTACTTCACGTATATAAGGCTAAGATGAAAATTAATTCAATGGGTGGTAAAGCCCAAAACGCCACTGAGCTTTAATCGGCGACGTTTCTGCTTTGTGAGCTGTGTTTGTGATCGTTTCTACTGCAGCTCAAGTCGACTTTCGGTTTTGTCTCGTTGCTCAACTGTTGGACCTGTGCTCACTCCCCAACTGTTGCCATGTCCCATCAATCTGTTCCAGCTCGTCTCAATGAGAAGAAGTCTCCAGGTCCATCACCAAGTCAGTCACCAGTTCAATCGAGCAGTGGCATTTGCATCAAACAGGAATATTTCGAAGGTATTTACAGTAATATACTCAACATGTGAACTTTAACTTTGTTTACTTTCCCCAGACCAACTCCTCATGACTCGAACTATAAAGACTGAATCATCAGAATCAGCACCAAATGAGCACAACATTATGCAATCAATCAAGGTGGAGGTGAAAGAAGAACATTACGATGACCAGGACTGTGTGGTGAAGTGTGAGTTGGACTTTGATGAAGGTGAGCAGATTGACAGAAAGATAAAAGTCAAAGTCGAAGGTAAATGTAAATGTTGTGTTAACGATAACTTACAGTGCATTTCTGTGTTTCTCTTCTTCAGATGTTTCAAGCGGACAACTCGTTCAACACTTTAAATGTGTCAAGAAGGAAGAAGATGGTGGAGAGTACGTGATGGAGTGTGACTGTGAGGATTGTGAGACATGCAGAGTGAAAATGGAAATGAAGGAGGAACTTGATGAAAGTGGTGAGACAGAATTGGGTGGAAACAGTGGTCAGTCAGTACAAGGTTGCACCCGAGTCAAACAAGAAAAGGACTGTGAGGTTGATGGCGAGAGACCAAATAAGATACAACGAATGGATCAAGTGATTAGGAATGTTCCAGTTGGTTCTACATCCTCCAATGTTATTTCCATCAATATCGAGGGTCTCGATTACCAAATGTCAACATTATCCACCAGTCCAACTATCATCCAAGGTATTTAATCATTATTTGTTGTATCTTTATGTTTTATTCATTTCATTTCCCATCAGACCACACCCAACCATCTCAACCTGTCACTATCACAACCCCAATCGTCACACCCACTCAATCATCATCATCATCTGCTCACCATGTCAATGAGCCACTTCGAGATGAATCGCTCAATTTAGAACCGAGGATTGACAATGTGACACTTGTGGTTGATGTGGTTTCGGAAGAATTTGATCGAGAACAAATTGACGAGGACAATTCAAGATTGAATTTAGTGAACATTGGCCAAGAAGATGAAGAAGATGACGAGACGACTGAACAAAGAGAAGACACGAGTGTTGGTGATGAGCGACAAGTTCAAGTGACCGCAGAGAGCTTTGTGAAGCGAATTGAGCCAGCAGACGAACTGGGAAATAGATTCGTGTGCGACTATCGCGGATGTGGAAGACGAATGAAACACAGAAGTAATCTGATTATTCACATTAGAGCACACACCCGCGAGAATCTTTACAAGTATTCAGTTGACGGTTGCGACCGCGCATTTGTCCAAAAGAGCCATTTGCATGTTCACCTCAACTCCCACACTGGAAGCCGTCCATTTGTTTGTAGCTGGCCTGGATGTGAAGCTCGATTTGGAAACAACAGCACTTTCACTGCACACCTTCGCACCCACACTGGTGAACGTCCATTCAAATGTGACCAGTGTAATGCCACATTTACTCGTCATAGCACTTTGGTCATTCATCTGCGCACCCACACCGGAGCTCGCCCATTTGTGTGCACTTGGCCCGAGTGTGGTCAAGCTTACACTCGTTCAGATAATTTGAAGACTCACTCTCTTGTCCACTCAAATGAGCGTCAATTTGTTTGTGAAGTGACAGGCTGCACAAAAATTTACAAGCGTAAGGATTCATTGCGTCGGCACCAAAAAGACAATCACAATTAACCTTTGCACCCATTCCTCACCACTTCTCTCATCCATTCGGTCGCACTTTTGTATCAAGTCACACAAATTCACTTTTATTCATACATTCGAGTTGTCACTGTCAATTTCTTGTATCTCATGTATAATATAATAAAACATTTTTTCTGTCAATTAACTCATTGTTTTTTATTCCACAAAACAATGAAAACAGCAGTGGGAGAGAACAACGATCAAATGTCGTTTCGAGTGAATTCCCGCGATTGTGCACCATTTGCTTAAGCTTGAATTCAGTATTCCATATTGTAAGACTTTTCATTTTGGCCATCTGTCAATAACCTTTTGGCGTGTAACCTTTCGAGTGAATTCTCTATCGAGTAAAATGTTATATTTTTATAAAGATTGGTTAAGTTGACAAATCAATTCACAAGTAGAGTGCATAGGAAGACATGACACAAATAATCGGGATAACAAAATTAACCCATGTAATGAAATGTTGTACTCGTAATCGTTCATTAAAGCCAATCAGTGGTTTGTAGTGATGATTGGGTTCGGTGATTGGCTGTGCAATGCTGTGTGGATCGAGTTGGAGCACTCCATTGAGGACAAGACTTGAAAACAATGTTCACTCTCTCGTAGACGGATTTCATTATGAAACAAATACGAATTAGTTGACAGAGAAGAGTTTTATTAGATTTTATATGATATATTAATTGTTACATTGAATGACAACTCAAATACAAACAAAAATCGATAAGTGTTACTTGAGGCATATACAACAGTACGACGAAATGGAGGGAGAACGTAATTTGGGATGGTTAACAGTCGCATTACCAAAGTCCGGTCAGATCTGACCCAAAGGTTGTTTTTTAAGGTTATCTTTGAACTAGTAATCAGAATTCTGTTGGATTTTTCTCTAACTGATTTTTTCTGGCTAATACAACTTTAACAAAAAAGAAATTGAAAAAATCTTATCAGATTACGGAGATATGGCTATTTTGACTTTGAACTTTAAACATTTATAACTCCGTTATCTCTTGGCCGATTCTTATCAAATTTTAAGGGTATCATCTTTGGTTACCTGTGTATCAAATATATTTTTTGCAGAATTTTCTGATAACGAGAAACAGGTAATCTGATAGTCCATGTTGCAAAATGTTCTGAATACGTGACAACTATTGCCCCCTACAGGCAAATTTTGGCATGAATCTTATCTCAAACGATTGTGTGTTATCAAGATAACATATTTTGCCAAAAAGTAGACTTTAAATTAACACCAAAGACCAAAAGCTTGTATTTTTTAAAAATATTTTGCTTATTTCGGGTCAAATTTGACCCTTTGGTAATGGGCTCATACCAAAACACTTTAGTCATGCGACTGTTAAGGCAAATTGTGCTGGTCCTTTTGGTGACGACGCAATGCTACCTTGTGTTTGAAAGCTTTGGTGCAGCCAGTCACATCACACATAAATTGTCGTTCAATTGAATGTACAAGAGAGTGAATTTTCAAAACACCTGATGTAGCGAATGCTTGACCACAGTTGGGCTAAGTGCACACGAACGGACGTTCTCCGGTGTGGGTGCGCCGATGATTGACCAAAGAACTATGATGAGTAAAGGTGGCATTACACTGGCCACATTCGAATGGACGTTCACCAGTGTGGGTGCGAATATGTTCATCCAAGTGACACTTTTGGACAAATGTCCGGTCGCAAGCAGCCACTGAACACTTGTAACGCTTCTCTCCTGTGTGTGATCGAATGTGCTTAATCAAATCCCATTTGCGTTTCGTCCGCTTTCCACATCCACGGTAGTCACACTCGAATCTGTTTCCCAGCTCGTCAGCAGGCTCAATTCGCTTCACAAAGTTCTCTGCTGGCACTTGTCGCACATAACCAGCATTTGTGTCTTCTCGTTGTTCAATCGTTTCGTCACCTTCCTCCTCATCATCTTCTTCTAAATCTTGCTTAATATTGAGCAGTCGATTCTGTGTTGAATTGTCCTCGCTAACTTATTCTCGATCAAATTCCTCACGCACATCAAACACATTGTCCATTATCGGTTCGCCATTGGCCAGTTCATCTCGAAGTGGCTCATTGACAGGTTGAGCAGATGATGATGATGATTGAGTTTGTGTGACGATTGGAGTTGGGATAGTGACAGGTTGAGATAGTTGGGTGTGGTCTGATGGGAAATGAAATGAATAAGTCAGATTAACTAAATAAATGATGAATTACCTTCAACGGTGGATGAAGTTGCCATTTGGTCATCGATATATTCGACATTGAGGGATTGTGATCCAACTGAAACATACCCAACCACTCGATCCATTCGTTGTATCTTGGTAGGCCTCTCCACCTCAGCCTCATCCTCGCCCTCTTCTTTCTTGACTGTAGTACCACCTTGAACCACTTGAGTACTGTTCCCACCCAATTCTGGCTCACCACTTTCATCAAGTTCCTCCTTCATTTCCAATTTCACTCTGCATGTCTCACAATCCTCACAGTCACACTCCATCACGTACTCTCCACCATCTTCTTCTTCCTTCTTGACACATTTAAAGTGTTGAACGAGTTGTCCGCTTGAAACATCTGAAAATGTTTGATTACCTTCGGTGGTGAATGAGTTGGTTGCTGAAGTTGCCTTTTGGTCATCGGTGCACTCAACATTGAAGGGAATAACATTGGTGGATGCTGGTGAAGGTGATCCATTTAGAACATTCCCAAACACACGATCCATTCGTCGCATCTTCTTGGGACTCACGCCATCACCCTCACTGTCCTCCTCTTCTTTCTTGACACGGATACAACCTTGAACTACCTCATCACTATTTCCACCCAATTCTGTCTCACCACTTTCGTCAAATTCCTCCTTAATTTCTCGTTTCACTTTGCATTCTTCACAACCCTCACCTCCACAGTCACAACAGTGAAACAGTTGTTCTTCATAATCATCTTCATCTTCTTCTTTTTTGATCCATTCACAGAGTTGAACTGATTGTCCATTGGATTCATCTGAAGAAATGAGAAACACAGAAATGAAATATAGTGAACATAACACAACAAATATGTTTGTTTACCTTCAACTTTGACATGGATGTTTGTATGAATGGTGGAGTGAGTTACTGATGGTAGTGATGGTGGTGACACAGTCTGTTCGTTTGAAATAGATCCTGGATCATATGAAAAATAGATTACTATATTGTGTCAATGTGGATAGAAAATACCTTTGCGTTGATGGTAGGCATTGCAATGGAAAATGGAAAATGTGGAAATTTTCCATTTTCCATTAATATTTTCCATTAACATTCAATCACACTGAAGTCAAAATAAAAAGAATATATCCATGAAATGAACCTTGTTGACTAATTGAAGGGTCAGGAATCCAATGGTGGAAACCATTTTATATTTCAAATAAACCCTAGGGCTCTAGGTGGCGCTGATGGCGATGGAAATTTACTGGGCTGTTTTCAGTCATAAGGACCTTATTGACTAATTGAAGAGCGAGGAACTCATCGATAATGACTCTTTTTGAATCCAAAGAGACCCTAAGGCCCCAGGTGGCGCTGGTGTAGGTGGAAGTATTAAACGATGGCAGATTTCAGGGATTTGTTTCTTTTAGACAAATGCAATGACGGGGAAATCAATGGAAGTGGTCATATTAAAATCCAAAGGGACCATAGGGCCCCAGGTGGCGCTGGTGTAGGTGGTAGTATGATATGGGAAGAGATTCCCAAATGGTCTGTATGGGTCCTAACCCATAATTAGCGATACAGGGAGATTTCCAAATGGGTTTTGGGATCTATCCCTCAATTGGTGGTTCGGATAGTCTCCCAAATGGTCGGTTTGAGTTCTAACCAATAATTAGCGATACAGGGAGATTTCCAAATGGGTTTTGGGATCTATCCCTCAATTGGTGGTTCGGATAGTCTCCCAAATGGTCGGTTTGAGTTCTATTCCCCAGGTTTCTGGTCGTATCACACAATTGGTATTCACATTAGGTAGATCTTGTCCACAAATTGGGTTGCTGGTTATAATAATTATTATCCCACCACTGGGTTTATTGATCTAATTCTAAAATATCTGGGTCGATCGAACCTCCAAATAGGTTTTACAAATGTTCCTAATGAACCTTCCCTGCACTCGTATTTTAAGATAAACCAGGAAACCAATTGTGAGATAAGATTCATCTCCCAAATGTGGGATTTAAACAAGCCACCCAATAGCTGGATAAGAAACAGCAGCCCAATTGGTGGATAAGAACCAGCAACCCAACTGTGGGATATGAACCAGCAACCCAACTGTGGGATATGAACCAGCAACCCAACTGTGGGATATGAACCAGCAACCCAACTGTGGGATAAGAACCAGCAACCCAACTGTGGGATATGAACCAGCAACCCAACTGTGGGATATGAACCAGCAACCCAACTGTGGGATATGAATCAGCAACCAATTGTTGAATAAGAACCAGTCACCCTAATTGTGTGATAAGACCCAAAACATAATTTTGGAATTTCCACTACTACCAGCGCCACCTACGGCCCTAGGGTCTGCCTGGATTCTAAAATGGTCACCAACACTGAATTTCCCGTCTTTGTTTTAGTCTAAAAGCAGCCAATCCTGTCAATCAGCCATCGTTTCATACTTCCACCAACACCAGCGCCACCTGGGACCCTAGGGTTCGTCTGGATATTAAAAAGGTCACCACCTCTGAATTTTCCGTCCTCGTATAAGTCTAAAAGCTACCAATCCCGGCAATCTACCATCATTTTACAAGTTTTCTGTAATCAGCGCCCCCTGGGGCCCTAGGGTCTTTCTGTATCCAAAAATGACCTCCACCATTGGATTCCTCGTCCTCGTTTTAGTCAATAGGACCTGTTTCCTTGAACTAGGATACTTATAACCTCCTTTTAATTGAATCTAAAAGTTTGGAAAATTTGGAAATTTCCAATGGAAAATGGAAAATTTTCCATATTTTCCATTTCCAAATGTTTGGAAAATTTTCCTTCCATTGCAATGCCTAGTTGATGGTCCACCTGTGGATTCATCGGATTGACATGTTCGTTCACATCGGTTCGAGTATCATCTGCAAATGCCACTGGTCTACCAGACAAAAGATGATCTTGAGCTGTGTCCGTTGAAACATCAACGGTGGCAACATTACAACACTGGTTCACCTCGTCCAACACAAAGTCAACCATGTTATCCACAGTCTGATACAGTTGAATACTCGGTGGGCAGTTGAGCCTTCACCTGCATCTTCATGTGCTCCACACGAGTCAGCATCGACTCGTAACCAGGATAACGATCCATTTGGTGGTGGAGTAGATTAACTGAACAAATCGACAATTGTCAATCAACAAACAGCGTGGTGAAAGCTAGAGAAAGACAGCGTGCTCAAACACAAAGGACAACAAAGCAGTTATCAACGTATTCAGAAAATCGAAAAGATGGGCGCTGCTACACATTAGTCGATTATTCATAGACAAAGTTACTACACGTATATAAGGCTAATATGATAATTATTCCTTTGTGCGGTAAAGCCCATAAAGTTACTAATGGTTTGTTTTGTTGTGTATTTCTACTTGGTGAGCTGTGTGTTTGTGATCGTTTCTATTGCAGCTCAAGTCAACTTTCGGTTTTGTCCCGTTTCTCTCATTTCTCTCAATTTGTGCCCACTCCCTCAACTGTTGCCATGTCCCATCAATCTGTTCCAGCTCGTCTCAATGAGATGAAGGTCTCATGTGCATCACCAAGTGCACCAGTTCAATCCACCAGCAGTGGCATTTGCATCAAACATGAATATTTCTCAGGTATTTACAGTAATATACTCAACATGTGAACTTTACTTTGTTAACTCTGGCCTAGACCAACTCCCCGTGATCGTAAAAACTGAATCCGAATCAGCACCAAATGAGCACAACATTATGCAATCAATCAAGGTGGAGGTGAAAGAAGAAAATGAGCTCGATGACCAGGACTGTCCCGAACATGTAGTGAAGCGTGAGTTGGATTTTGATGAAGGTGAGCAGATGGACAGAAAGATAAAAGCCAAAGTCGAAGGTGAGCAAATGTTGTGTTGTGTTCACAACAACTTACAGTGCATTTCTGTGTTTCTCTTCCTCAGATGTTTCAAACGGACAATCAGTTCAACACTGTAAAGGAGTCAAGAAGGAAGAAGATGAAGATGATTATGAAGAACAACTGTTTCACTGTTGTGACTGTGGAGGTGAGGGTTGTGAAGAATGCAAAGTGAAACGAGAAATTAAGGAGGAATTTGACGAAAGTGGTGAGACAGAATTGGGTGGAAATACTGCTCAAGGTTGCATCCGAGTCAAGAAAGAAGAGGATGACAATGAGAGTGAGGGCGTGAGACCCAGGAAGATGTTACAATGTAAGCAAATGTTGTTGTTCACGTAACTATGTGCATTTCTGTATCTCTACTATTTTCAGATGTTTCAAGCGGACAACTCGTTCAACACTTTAAATGTGTCAAGAAGGAAGAAGATGAAGATGGTGGAGAGTACGTGATGGAATGTGACTGTGAGGAATGTGAGACATGCAGAGTGAAATTGGAAATGAAGGAAGAACTTGATGAAAGTGTTGATACGGAGTTGGGTGGGAACAGTGCTCAAGTGGTTCAAGGTGGTACTACAGTCAAGAAAGAAGAGGGCGAGGATGAGGCTGAGGTGGAGAGGCCTACCAAGATACAACGAATGGATCGAGTGGTTGGGTATGTTCCCATTGCGTCACCATCATCAGGCTCCAATTTTAATTCCACCAATGTCGAATATCCCCATGACCAAATTTCAACTTCATCCACCAATCCAACCACAATCGAAGGTGATCCATCATTTGTTGTAACGGAATGTTTTATTCATTTTATTTCCCATCAGACCACAACCAACTATCTCTTCCTATCACTAACCCTCTCCAAATCGTCACACAAACTCAATCATCATCATCATCTACTCAACATGTCAATGAGACACTTCGAGATGAACTGCTTCGTTGCGAACCGAGGATTGACAATGTTGGACTTGAAGTGGTTGAAGTGGGTGCAGAGGAATTTGATCGAGAACAAATTGATGGGGACAACTCAACACTGAACCCAATGTGTACTGATCAAGATGATGAAGAAGAGGAGGAAGCTCTGAGTGCTGGTGCTGAGCAGCAAGTTCAAGTATCCGCCGAGAACTTTGTCAAACGAATTGAGCCTGCTGACGAGCTTGGAAACAGATTTGAGTGCGACTTCCAAGGATGTGCAAAACGAATGAAAGATAGAAGTAATTTGATAAAGCACATTCTAACCCACACCGGAGAGAAGCCGTTCAAGTGCTCTGTTGAAGGTTGCCAACGTGCATTTGTCCAAAACGCACAATTGAAACGACACCTCATCAGCCACTCTGGAACCCGTCCCTTTGTTTGTACCTGGCCTGGATGTGAAGCTCGATTTGGAAGCAAAAACAATCTCACTGCACACATTCGCACCCACACTGGTGAGCGTCCATTCAAATGTGACCAGTGTGATGGCACATTTACTCAGAGTGCTCATTTGGTCACTCATCTGCGCACCCACAGCGGAGACCGTCCATTTGTGTGCACTTGGCCCGACTGTGGTCAGACATTCATCTCGTCAAGTCATTTGCATAGCCACTCTCGAGTCCATTCAAATGAGCGTTCATTTGTTTGTGATGTGACAAGCTGCACCAAAGTTTACAAACATAAGGATGCATTGCGTAAACACCAAAAGGCCAAGCACAATTAGCCTTTGTGTCCAAATTTCTTCACCACTTCTTTTTCTATTCAGTCGAACTTTTGTATCTGTCCTCAAGTCACACGAATCCACTTTTATTATTCATATATTCATGCATTCGAGTTGTCAATGTTGATTTCCTATATTTCATGTAAAATCTAATAAAACATATTTTCTGTCAATTAACTCTATGTTTTTTTCATTAAACAAAATGATGAAAAGAGCAGTGGTAGGGAATAACCACCTGATGGTCATTTCGAGTGAATTCCCGCGACTTCGCAACAGTTGCTTCAATGTGCCATATTGTAAACCTATCCTAATTTTGGCCATGTTATATTTTCATGCTTGATAAACTCAAAAAACAATTCACAAGAACAGTGCATTGAAAGACATGACACGAATAACAGAGATAGCAAAATTGGCCCATGAAATGTTATATTACTCGCTCATTAAAAGCAGATATGTCACGGGCAAAGCTAATAATCCAGCAATCTTAACACTGCCCGGGCAATGGCCAGAGCCTTTGAGACATGTCTTAGCTCTGAACTTTGTTGAAAGTGCTCGGTATGACTGGTTCGACCGATGAGTTGAACTAACGATTAGTAACTACCACAACATCGAAGTAAAGCACTTGTCGATGAATGTCTCCAAGCATGGGTCAACGATCATCACTACGGTATATCCATATAGCCATCATCTACGTATTGCTATTTGGTTCAGTTGGACTAACTGATGGCATACTGTATTCTATATCCGCAGCGTTGTGCCCTTTGACTCGCACTAACTTGTCCTCTTTCTGTCCCCATTGTTTGCAACGTTATATTCAAGAGTTAAACGGAATTTATTTGATTTATAACTAATTTGTCATTCAAATTGTCCGTAATTAACAGTATTTTACTTTGTCCAAGCATGATTGGACAAAGTAAGTTGACTTTAGCCGGACATTCTTAACAATGGCCGGGCCAAGTTCAGTTTTCAATAGACACCCAAGTTTCTGAACATTGCCCGGGCAGTGTTAAGATTGCTGAATTATTAACTTTGCCCGTAACAGATATAAAGCCAATCAGTAGTTGGTTGTGACGATTGAGTTTGGTGATTGATTGTTCAATGCTGTAGGGGTTGAGTTGGAGCACTCCGTAGGGGATGAGACTCAAAAAACAAACATTTCCAGCCAATATTGACATTTCTGGTAGATGGATTTCATTATGAAACAATTAGGGAAAAGCTGACAAAAAAGTGTTTTATTACATTTTACATGAGACATTAGAAATGAAATGTTACATTGAAAGGGGACTCAACTCAAATACATACGTACAATTCGTGTGACATATTCCAAGAGTACTATTGCTTCCAAAACGAGCTTCACATCTAGGCCAACTGCAAACAAAGGGACGATTTCCAGTGTGGCTGTTGAGGTGTACAATGTACATCCAAGTGACACTTTTGGACAAATACGCGGTCGCAACCTTCAACTTAGCACTTGAAAAACTTCTCTTCGATGTGGATTCGAATGTGACTAATCAAATTGGTTCTTAGTTTCATTCGTTTTCCACATCGCTGGTAGTTGCACTCGAATTTGTTTCCAAATTCGTCAGGTTCAATTAGCTTCACAAAACGCGGACACTTGCACCTGTCGCTCATCTCCAACTTGCGTCCATCTCCATCTCCAGCGTTGTTCAGTCGTCTCGTCATCTTTCCCATCATCTTGCTCGCCATCATTCATGTTGTCTTCCACTTCATCTTCTTGGCCATCTTGATCAGTGTGCACTGAATTCAATGATGAGTTGTCCTCGTCAACTTGTTCTCGATTAAATTCCTCGGCAGGAATATCAACAACAAGTTCCACATTGTCCAATGATGATGATTGAGTGGGCGTCACGATTGAGGAAAGGAGAGGAAAAGTGACAGGTTGAGATGATGATGATGGTGATGATTGAGTTAGTTGGATGATCGAGGCAGGGAGAGTGGAAATGACAGGTTGAGATGGTTGGGTGTGGTCTGATGGGAAATGAAATGAATAAAACATAAAGATACAACAAACAAATGATTGATTACCTTCGATATTCACTGCGTTAGTGGATGAAGTTGCAACTTGCTCCTCGATATATTCGACATTGAGGGGAATAACATTGGGACAGTGAACAGCGGAGGATGCTGATAATGATCCAACTGGAACATTCTCAATTACACGACTCATTCGTTGTATCATCTTCGGCCTCCTCTTCATGTTTGACTCGGATGAAACCTTGCCCAGTCTCGCCATTGTTCCCACCCAATTCTGTCTCACCACTTTGGTCAAATTCCTCCTTCATTTCCATTTTCACTCTACATATCCCACAATCCTCACAGTCACCCTCCATCACGTACTCTCCACCTTCTTCTTCTTCAACTGAACATTTGAATGGCTTCTCTCCCGTGTGGGTTCGAATGTGATGAATCAAATCTCGTTTTTTCTTCATTCGTTTTCCACAAGCCTGGTAGTCGCACTCAAATCTGTTTCTAAACTCGTCAGGCTTAATTCGTTTGACAAAGTTCTCTGCAGGAAGTGGCACTTGTTCATCACCAGCACTCGGATCTTCACGATTTTCAATCGTCTCGTTACCTTCCTCCTCGTCATTCTGGTTGTCATCTACTTCTGTTTCTCCGCCATCTTGCTGCACTTGATTCAATGTTGAGATGTCGTGGTCAGTTTGTTCTCGATCAAATTCCTCCGCACGCACTTCAAATCCAACATTGTCCATCATCATCGGTTCAGTATTGAGCAGTTCATCTCGAATTGTCTCATTGACATGTTGAGATGATGATGATGGTGTAACGATTGGGTCAGGGAAAGTGACCGTGACATGTTGAGATGTTTGGTTGTGGTCTAATGGGAAATGAAATGAATAAGACTCGAAGTAAAATAAAACAAAACTAATTACCTTCGATGGTGATTGAGTGGGTGGATGAAGTTGATGCCACTTGGTCATCATTATATTCGACATTGATGGGAATGCCATTGGTTGATGGTGACAGTGATCCAACTGGAACATTGCCAAGCACTCGATCCATTCGTTGAATCTTGTTGGGTCTCTCGCCCTCCACCTCACCGTCCTCCTCCTCTTCTTCCTTAATGTGCATCATTTCTCCATCCTCCAACTCCTCCTTGATCTCTTGTTTCACACAATCCTCCATCTGTTCCGTCTCACCACTTTCGTCTAGTTCCTCCTTCATTTCTCGTTTCACTCTACATATTTCACATTCTCCACAGTCACAGTCCAACACGTATTCTCCACCATCATCTTCTTCTTTCTTGACAAATTCACCGAGTTGAATTGATTGTCCATCTGAAACATCTAAGGAAAATGCACAAAAATGCACTAAGATATGGCGAACACAACACAACAACTAGGTTTGTTTACCTTCAACTTTGACCTCGATGTTTGTGGGAATGGTGGATTGAGTTACAGGGGTTGGAGGTGCTACTGGTGACACAGTCTGTTCGCTAGAAATAGATCCTGATGTTGCTGGACCACAAGGAAAAAAAGATTAGAAAAATCAACTTGACAGTGCCAAAAAGGAGAAATACCTTCTCGATTGTGATTGTTAGCTGCTGTTGATGGTGCACTCTTCTGATTGATCTGTTGGTTGTCGATTTGAATGTCACTTGTCGGTGCACGTGTCACTGTTGCATCTGTACCGAAGTGATCATCATCCTGTGCAGAAGAGGGCACATCATCAAGACACTTGTTGAACTGGTCCAGCACAAAGACAGCAAACTCATCCACAAGGTGACAGTGCTCGATGGCTAGTTGACTCTTCACCTGTGCCTTCTTGTGCTCGATTCGACTCAGCAGAGACTCATAACCAGGAAATCGATCCATTTTGTTGTAGAGTAGACAAACAAGTCGTAATTTGTCAATCAACAGTCAGCGTGGAGAAAAATCGATAAAGTGTTAGACATGTGATCAAAACAAAAAGCGTATTCAGAAAATTGTGCAAAAGGGGAACTGTAACACACGAATCGACTATTCATAAACAAAGTTACTTCGCGTAATAAAGCTTAGATAAAAATTAATTCTATGGGTGGTACAGCCCAAAACGCCACTGAGCTTTAATAGGCGACGTGTCTGCTTTGTGAGCTGTGTGTTGTGATCGTTTCTACTGCAGCTCAAGTCGACTTTCGGTTTTGTCTCGTTGCTCAACTGTTGGACCTAACTGTGCTCTCTCCCCTAACTGTTGCCATGTCCCATCAATCTGTTCCAGCTCGTCTCAATGAGAAGAAGGTCTCATGTCCATCACCAAGTGCACCAGTTCAATCCACCAGCAGTATCATTTGCATCAAACAGGAATATTTCGAAGGTATTTACAGTAATATACTCAACATGTGAACTTTAACTTTATTTACTTTTCCCCAGACCACCTCATGACTCCAACTATAAAGACTGAATCAGAATCCTTTTTCCAAGACCAACTGCCTGTGACAGTAAAAAACGAGTCAGAATCGCCACCAAATCAACACAACATTATACAATCAATCAAGGTAGATGTGAAAGAAGAACATTACGATGACCAGGACTGTGTGGTGAAGTGTGAGTTGGACTTTGATGAAGGTGAGCAGATAGACAGAAAGATAAAAGTCGAAGGTAAATGTAAATGTTGTGTTCACTAAAACTTAGTACATTTCTGTGTTTCTCTTCCTCAGATGATTCAAGCGGACAACCATTTCAACACTTTAAATGTGTCAAGAAGGAAGATGAAGATGGTGGAGAATACGTGATGGAGTGTGACTGTGAGGAATGTGAAATATGCAGAGTGAAAATGGAAATGAAGGAGGAACTTGATGAAAGTGGATTCGAGACAGAATTGGGCGGAAACAGTGGTCTGGCTATTGAAGGTGGCACTCGAGTCAAGAAAGAAGAAGAGGACGGTGAGCTTGAGGGCGAGAGACCCAACAAGATTCAACGAATGGATCGAGTGGTTGGGAATGTTCCAGTTGGATCACCATCCTCCAATGTCATGTCCATCAATGTCGAATATGTCGATGATCAAGTTGCATCAACTTCATCCACCAACCCAATCACCATCGAAGGTAATCAATCATTTGTTTTATCTGAATGTTTTATTCATTTCATTTCCCATCAGACCACACCCAACCATCTCAAACTGTCACTTTCCCTCTCCCTACAACAATCGTCACCACTCAACCATTATCAGCTCAACATGTCAGTGATCTACTTCGAGTTAAACTGTTCAATGGCGAACCGATGATGGACAATACGGGACTTGTGGTTGAAGTGCTAGCGGGGGAATTTGATCAAGAACAAGTTCACCACGACAACAACTCAACATTGAATCCAGTGCACACTGATCAAGATGATGAATCAGAAGTGGACGACAATCAGAATGATGACATGCAAGATGAGGAGGAGGATGGTAACGAGACGATTGAAAATCGTGAAGATGAGAATGCTGGTGATGAGCAGCAAGTGCAAGTTCCTGCAGAGAACTTTGTCAAACGAATTGAGCCAGCTGACGAGCTGGGAAACAAATTCGAGTGCGACTACCGTGGATGTGGAAAACGAATGAAGAAAAAAGTCCATTTGATGGATCACATTCGAACCCACACCGGAGAGAAGCCTTTCAGGTGTTCTGTGGATGGTTGCGACCGGGCATTTGCCCACAAGAACACATTGAAAGATCACCTCAACAGCCACACTGGAACCCGTCCGTTTGTTTGCAGTTGGCCTAGATGCGAAGCTCGATTTACACAGAAAAGCAATCTCACTGCACACCTTCGTACCCACACTGGTGAGCGTCCTTTTCAATGTGACCAGTGTGATGCCACATTTACTCATCATGCTCATTTGGTCACTCATCTCCGCACCCACACCGGAGCTCGTCCATTTGTGTGCACTTGGCCCGAGTGTGGTCAAGCTTTCACCACCTCAAGTCATTTGAAGACTCACTCTATTGTTCATTCAAATGAGCGTCAATTTGTTTGTGATGTTCGTGGCTGTACCAAAGTTTACAAGCGTAAGGATGCATTGCGTCAACACCAAAAGGCCAAGCACAATTAGCCTTAGCATTCCATATTTTGTTATTCCATCTCCATCTAGTTGTAGTTCTGTATCTGTGCCCACAAGTCACATGAATCCACATTTTTGTTTGTGTTTGTATTGATTAATCATTTAATGTAACATTTCATTTCTTATATCTCATTTAAAATCCAATAAACCACACTTCTATTAACTCGAATTTGTTTAATATTGCAAAACTATTAATAGTGAAAAGTGGGAGAGAACAACGACAGGATGGTTCGTTTCAAATGGAATTGTACTTTGAGAGTTTATTAAAACTTAAAATGAATCTGTCAAAAACTGTCAGGAAACTAAATTTTATTTTAATTAAAAAAAATCAAAAATTCTGGCAAGCCAGTAAAAGAGCGAGACGAAGTCAGATTGAGCTATTTTCACACCAAAGCCGTAGCAGTAGAAATAGTCGCATTTGTTTACAATCATCAAAATTGTGATCTTTTTGTATCATATCTCTGAAACCAGATGATCTAAAATACTGATTTTTTGGATTTTGGATTTTTGGAATCCTACGGTTTCAGATAGGGTGGAAATTAGCAACAATCGCAGCAATGGTGATATCAAATGTTGACCATTTTCAGTCAAACTTGACATATTTCTAGGTCTCATGCTCTGCATAGATGTAAATAATGAGTATAACGCCTTTTGTGAATCGCCCCAAATTCGTATTTCGCGCGTCGACTATTTCTACTTTGTCGACCTTATAATCAATTTGATGCGACTATTTTGGCGCATGCAGCTACCTCCTTTTTGTAAATAATTTATTTACTCACCTTCGAGTTGATTATATTTCATAAAATAAGCACTATTTTGGTAGAATAACTACATTTAACCAATAATCTAACATTTTGTAACAATTTCTCGGTTAGATACTACACAATTCCACTATTCCCATGTTTACTCCAATCAAAACACACCCACTTTTCCATATTCTGGTGTTCTACCAGTGAATCTTTGTAATTTACACTTTAACTCTTATCTAGATTAACTAACACTCAATTTGTAACCATGACAACACAATACACAACACTATTTTATGTTATTTCGACTGGCAAGGCTCACCACACACCCACATTAAACACTAATTTAATGTAAATCCGAAGAATCCTCGGAATCAAGACAGTATTCGACTGGTGGACACGGACATCATCTCCAGGAACTCTAATTCAACCAAAATCACCGAAAATTCGAGTCAAAACGGACGATTCGACTCAATTTCTGAGAATTGCATCATCGCTGGCTCGAGAAAGTTCTAGTACCTTCCACCTCCTTCTCGAGTCTTCTACACACGATTTTGTGCAGCCGAAGCGAGCAGTGGCGCCACTACACACAATAACCTCCTCTCTCGAGTATATAAACCCCTGATCTTTGCCTGTCTCGGTCTCTTCGATTTATGGTGATTTTGTCACGGACAGAACAGTCAAAATTTGGTTCGTTTTGTGACTCATATCACGGTCTACACTCGTTTGGTGGTGAAAATAGTGAAACTTTGGTGGAATCTACTAATTTTCGGTCGCAAATCTCAACAACGGCATCGAGTCTGGTGGTTTTTTGGAACAATTCCTCCCACTGTCCGTGTCGTCAACAGTTAAATTCCACTGGAACCTGTGACGTACTATTTTGTCAAGAGCCTTGCCACCCATTTCAATTAAAGATTTCATCCTTTTAACTATTAAATCATCATTCTTTCTTGTAAACTGTGCTTTTAAGTCATTTTCGAATCGAATTCGACGTTCTTTCAAGTGTCTAGCATCGTTAAATTGTCGAATTATTTACAGTTACCGTTTGTTTGTGCTATTTCGGACAGTTTCACGTTTATAGGAACGATTTCATCATCGAAGGGCTAATTTGGCCGCCATTTTTGGTTAAAATACTAGGACCTAGCGTTCGAACGACGAAACCCGCCATTTTGTGTGTCCCAGGCCTAGATTTGTGTACCCTTCGTTAAGAGTGTGTTGACTGGTTTGTTACATAGATCCGCTTTTGTATTTCATATTTTATTTATTATTTTGTATTGTTTTTATTGTTTTTTAAACATGTTCGAGTATCTTTATTTAATAATTATTTTTATTACATTTTAATACTATGAATAATACTCTGAATAAACGTTTTTAATCTTTTAATCGTCTTGTAAAATGAAACAAAATTTGAGTTAATTTACAGAATAGTGTTTTATTAGATTTTACATGAAATATAAGAAATTAACATTGACAACTCAAATGAATAAATAATAGTTGATTCGTGTGACTTGACAGATACAAAAATGGTGGGAATGATGACTGATGAAGAAATAGGGACGCTAAGATTAATTGTGCTTGTCCTTTTGGTGTCGAAGAAATGCATCTTTACGCTTGTAAACTTTGGTACAGCCACGAACATCACAAACAAATTGACGTTAATTTGAATGTACACTAGAGTGAATTTTCAAATTACCCGAGGTGGTGAATGCTTGACCACACTCGGGCCAAGTGCATACAAATGGACGAGCTCCGGTGTGAGTGCGGAGATGAGTGACCAAATGAGCATGCTGAGTAAATGTGGTATCACACTTGTCACATTGATAAGGACGCTCACCAGTGTGGGTACGAAGGTGTGCAGTGAGATTGCTATTCGTTGCAAATCGAGCTTCACATCTAGGCCAACTGGCTTTTTTGAACAAATGTCCGGTCGCAACCATTGACAGTACACTTGAAACGCTTCTCTCCAGTGTGGGTTCGAATGTGTTTAATCAAATTAGATCTGTCTTTCGTTCGTTTTCCACATTGCTGGTAGTTGCACTCGAATTTGTTTCCGAGCTCGTCAGCTGGCTCAATTCGTTTGAGAAAGTTCTTTGCAGGCACCTGTTGCCCATCACCAGCATTTGTGTCTTGTTCAATCGTCTGGTCACCTTCATCCCCATCATCTTGATCACCATCATTCTTGTTGTCGTCCACTTCTGTTTCATCTTGATCAGTGTGCACTGGGTTCAATGGTGAATTCACAATGTTCCCAACCACACGATCCATTCGTCGTATCTTGTACGGCCTCTCCACCTCACCATCATCATCGTCATCTTCTTTCTTGGCTCTAGTGCAACCTTGACCTGTTGACTTGTTGTGCTCATTTGGTGGTGATTCAAATTCAGTCTTTACAGTCACGGGAGGATGGTCTAAAAAAACAAAGTAAAGTTTACTATGTTGAGTAAAACAAAGCAAATACCTTCGAAATACTCCTGTTTGATGCAAATGCCACTGCTGGATTGAACAGGTGACTGACTTGGTGATGGACCTGAGGCCTTCTTCTCATTGAGACGAGCCTGAGCAGATTGATGGGACATGGCAACAGTTGCGGGAGTGAGCACAGACAGGGACAAACGAGAGAAATGGGGAAAACAGAAAGTCAACTTGAGCTGCAGTAGAAATGAACACACACGTAGGGAAAAAATAGAAATAACAATAAAACATCAGTGGCGTTTTGGGCGTTACTCTCCATGGCTTCAATTTTAATCATAGACTTACATACGTGAAGTTACTTTGTTTATGAATAATCAACCTATGTGTTATAGCGCCCATCAATTCAATTTTCTGAATACGTTGTTTATTGCTTTGTTGTCCTTTGTGTTTTGAGCACGCTGTCTTTCTCTACGCTTTTGGCAACCTTTTTTGTTGATTGACAATTTCGATTTGTTCAGTTACTCTACTCTACCACCAAATGGATCGTTATCCTGGTTACGAGTCGATGCTCGCTCGTGTGGAGCAGAAGAAGGTGCAGGTGAAGGGTCAACTAGCACCCGAACAGTTTCACCTTGTGGACGATTTGGTTGTGTTTGTGTTGGATCAGGTGAACGAGTGTTGTAATGTTGCCACCGTTGATGCTACAACTGATACAAATGAAGATCTTTTGGCCGATGGACCAGTGGCACGTGCACTTGACACTCGAAGCGACGTGAACGAACAAACCAATCTGGTGAATGCACAAGTTGACCATCACTTCCAAGGTAATTTCTTTTCACCGTAACACAGTAGTAATCTATTTTTCCATATAATCCAGGATCTATTTCAAACGAACCGACTGTGTCACCACCATCAGTAACTCAATCCACCATTCCCACAAACATCGAGGTCAAAGTTGAAGGTAAACAAACCTAGTTGTTGTTGTGTTCGCCATATCTTAGTTCATTTTTGTGCATTTTCCTTAGATGTTTCAGACGGACAATCAGTTCAACTCTGTAAACGTGTCAAGAAAGAAGAAGAAGATGGTGGAGAATACGTGATGGAGTGTGACTGTGAGGAATGTGAAATATGTAGAGTGAAACGAGAAATGAAGGAGGAACTAGACGAAAGTGGTGAGACGGAACAGATGGAGGATTGTGTGAAACAAGAGATCAAGGAGGAGTTGGAGGATGGAGAAATGATGCACATTAAGGAAGAAGAGGAGGAGGACGGTGAGGTGGAGGGCCAGAGACCCAACAAGATTCAACGAATGGATCGAGTGCTTGGCAATGTTCCAGTTGGATCACTGTCACCATCAACCAATGGCATTCCCACCAATGTCGAATATATCGATGACCAAGTGGCTACTTCATCCATCCACCCAATCACCATTGAAGGTAATCAATCAAATCAATCATTTGTTGTATCTGAGTGTTTTATTCATTTCATTTCCCATCAGACCACACCCAAACATATCAATCTGTCACTGTCCCTACCTCAATCGTCACACCTACTCAATCATCATCTGCTCAACATGTCAATGAGACACTTCGAGATGAACTGCCCAACCGTGAACCGATGATGGCCAATGTTGGACTTGTAGTTGAAGTGCGCGCCGAGGAATTTGATCGAGAACAAGTTGACCATGACAACAACTCTACATTGAATCAAGTGAACATTGACCAAGATGACGAAGAAACAGAAGTGAACCACAATCAGCAAGATGGTGAGCAGGATGGTGACGAAACGATTGAACAACGACAAGACACGAGTGCTGGTGATGAGAAGCAAGTGCCCGCGGAAAGATTTTTGAAACGAATTGAGCCTGACGAGCACGGAAACAGATTTTTGTGCGACTACCAGGCGTGTGGAAAACGAATGAAGACAAAACAGAACTTGATAAATCACATTCGAACCCACACCGGAGATAAGCCTTTTAAGTGCACTGTGAATCGTTGCGACCAGGCATTTGTCCAAAAGTGCCAATTGAGTGCACACCTCAACGCCCACTCTGGAACACGCCTATTTGCTTGTAGTTGGTCTGGATGTGAAGCTCGATTTGGAAGCACAAGCAATCTCACTGCACACCTTCGTACCCATACTGGGGAGCGTCCTTTTCAATGTGACCAGTGTGATGCCGCTTTTGCTCATCATAGTCATTTGGTCACTCATCTGCGTACCCACACCGGAGCTCGTCCATTCGTTTGCACTTGGCCCGACTGCGGTCAAGCATTCACCACCTCGGGTAATTTGAAGAAGCACTCTAGTGTTCATTCAAATGAGTGCCAATTTGCTTGTGATGCTCGTGGATGCAACAAAGTTTACAAGCGTAAAGAAACATTGCGTAAACACCAAATGGCCAAGCACAATTAGCCTTTGCATCACATATTTCTTTATCCCTCCATCTAGTTGTAGTCCTGTATCTGCCCACAATCACATGAATCTGCATTTTTGATTGTGTTTCTATTGATTAATCATTTAATGTAACATTTCATTTCATATATCTTATCTTAAAATTTAATAAACCACACTTCTTTTAACTGACTCTAATTTGTTTCATATCGCAAAACGATGAAAAGCGAAAAGTGGGAGAGAACAACTGCAGGATGTCGTTTCAAATGGCATTATTTTCAAAGAAAGTGCAAAGACACTAGCTCTAATTGCTCAAAGCATCAAATCCCGAGTTTGCATCTGCCACCTATTGTGCACAAATTGATTTTATTGCACAACCTGTACAATTTTCAATGAAATTGGAGAATATAGAGAACTGAAGTTTGACTGAAGTGGTGATTTAGAGCTATTTTTCAACTTGTAAATTTTATTTTTGATGAACATTTTAAAATATTCAAAATAAATGTCCTTAACTTTATCAGTTTCAAAGTTCATGGAATTGAGTAAAAAACGAAATAATAATCGGTCAACATTTTAAACGGTTAAATATTTGAAGGTAACGTCTTCTACGGACGGTGCATTTTGTTTTTGCTTTTTGATCGGTTATTTTTGTTCAGCAGACTGTAGCAGTGGGTGACAGGTTGTTGTCATAGTTCTACAAACAGGTCTGCTTGATTTTGTGACTATTACCATTTCTCTTGAAGTTATCGAAATGTCCCAAACGATCATCTCCGCATTGCCCGATTTACCCCTTTGGAATATCTTCAAGCGCCTCTCCCTGGACGATCAAATCAACAGCGTTAGACGTGTGTGTGTCCGCTGGCGAGTTCTACTACAGTCCGAGTTGAATCATCGTCGTTCGCTAGTGCTCACTCACAATAACGATAAAAATGAATCGTTGAATTCACTCCGCGAAGATGAGCTACATTTTGGTCAGTTGCTGCAACATGTTCGTCAGGATGATGGCTCGCCGTTGGTTCGACTGCCAACAATGGAACAGTTCAAGTACGATTTTATCTCAATCCGTTTCGCTATACGAGGACCGGCACTGATGAGCGCTCTGCCACGTATCACACATTTGACTGTAGTGTGCAAGACATTAAGGTATCAATTCAACAGTTGCAATGATGAGACACTTTTGAGCCTGTTTAACGCGATCAATCAGCTTCACTCACTGCGACATCTCAAGTTGAATCTAACTAGAGGTGAGTTGACAAATTGTATTTGTTTTTGTTAATCGATCCGTATTGTTTATTTTTATTATAGCTGATGGTTATAAATGCTTTTTCTTCCCATTCTGAAACTTGAAATTGTATCTAGTCTATCCACATTTTGTGTTCAAGATGGCATCGAACCAGAATTGTTTTTCAATACATTGGCCCAATATGGCAGTGTAAATCTACGCCAAGTATGTTATCATGTTAATGTGTATCACAACGATTTACTGCAGTTTAGCTTGAGGCATCCTCGACTGGCCAACTGTTTCACCGGTCTCTACACATGTGAATTGAAGTGGTCCATATGGAGCGAACGGAGCAGTCAACGAATGCAACAATTTTGTGCACAGTACTACTCGCTCACCACACTCACTCTCGAGATGGAGCCATCTGCTCTGTTTGGCTTGGCTCAACATTTGAGTCGCCTACAAAGTTTGGTCACTTTGAAGTTGTCTATGTAGAGATATAATTAAAATACCTTTCAAAACTCGATAAATTGATAATTTGTAAATTAATTATTTAAAATATATTTTATTTAAATTTATCTTTCCTTTCTTTCTATTTCGTTATCATATCAGAGTTAAGTCAGAAAAAGTTCGTTTCGCGTTTGATTAGAGTGAAAGCCTAGTATCATATTACTTTAGTTGCATTTGTGTTTACGATCTCTTTGGATTATGCATAAAGTGTAATACTTCGCGTCTTGACTGTTGCTGGTTGATGCAAAACTAAAGCATTGCCTGGATACGATCGTTTGGCAAATAACACTCACACCGTTAGTCGACTAGATAAACATCAACATTGAACATAAACAAGTCGCAATTGATAAAACAACAAAATCAATAATGGCACGAGTTGACAATTTTGTCGACTTAGTCATACCGACACACACATGCACTATGACACACAAACAACTAAATGGCAAACGATGCAAAACCGTTTGACCGTCACAAACAGCTCGTGAAAAGACGAGATCATGCTTTCTTATCTCAAGTACATTCTTGACTCACTCACACAAACATCATTCCATCGAACGTTCTTTCGTCTCAATTCTCTCTGGTTGACAACCAATAATGCAAATCAAGCAACTCGTGAAGTGAATGAATCACCTTCATATTTCACTTCTTCGATTTGTCTTTAATGTTCGAGCCAAGCCAGCCACTGATAAGCCTTTCACTTGGCCCGAACGAACAAACACGCAAACATATTACACTTTAGTGTCATCATGCCACTTATTGGTGCCTTTCACTATCTTTATTCCTCTCCCTCTTTATCCTCCTCGATCTGTCCGGATCATTGTCTATAAAGCCAGGTGGCCGACCAGCACTCATGGTCGACCGCACCGTATCTTTCACCCAAACGGACCTCATCTTTCGTTCTTCTCAACTGAACTGGATTGACCCCTCGGAAGCCATCGATTGTCGCTCCTTCGTACAACTTCCGTTGATGCAACCACTTCCTTCGTAACTGTACGAACTTCCTGTTGGTCTCATCGCGAGCTACCAAAGGACACCCCCTTCGGATGGTTCAACTGCCTCGTCAATTTGGATCGTCACTCAACCTTATTGGTTCTTTCGTCTTCTATTTTTATTCGTTCATTTGTCATTATCATTCGTTCTTGTGATTCGTTTCATTATTTCGTATTTTTTATTTCTTCAATTTAAATGTCGTTTGTGTAACCCAAAACTTATTTGGAAACCCCAGAAAAATAGCAAAATAAATTAATTTCCACCACCAAGTTGGAATGCGGTCTTTTGTCTTAACCTGGGCAAACACATGCGACTGACATCTATTAGCGAGCTGTGTATTTTTGCTAGGAACGATGGAGCTGGATTTGCGCATGGTTGGCCTATTTTTAATGAAAATCCAGTCCAACTCAGTCAAGTTTGCGCTGTTCGATTACTCGATCTGATTTTAATAACTGCATCTCATGAAAACGTAGCCGCACTTCAATTTCCGACTATCTTTCCCAACATTCAGGTGATTCGTTTGATTCACCACAGTCGTAGCCAAATGCCGAAATTATCTTAAATTAGAAAAATTTCTCAGTTTGATGGAAGATTTGTCTGACATTTTTAAAAAATATCTGGAGACATATACTGAAAAATTGAAAAAAATCTAATAGTGATTTTTCGCCCCATTGAAAAGTAGAATCAAACTTTTCAACCGATGAATACACAAAGATCACAAGTTGCATAAGATTGTTCAAAAAATTGGTATACGATCCAATTCTCAATTCACGAAACTTCAAAGTTCACTAATTGTACCAGCTAATACATTTGGAGAATCTTTTCGGCCCACCAGAACTTTCAGCTCAATTTGAAGAATCTTCATAGACCGAGAATTGGGAGATTAACCCGATCGATAGTCTTTGGTCAGCTACTTTTATTATGTCTATGATTTAATGAGAAATTTCTTTAAATGCATCATGAATAAACGATGTAACACGATACAAACACACGAGTAGATATGAGTAAAGCATGACTAAGCGGTCAATTTAAACAGCTATTTTGATATGCTTTTAGTCTTTTCTTTTGTACTATTTCAATCAAAATAGTCTTTTGTAACATCAAAAGAATGGAATTTTGAAATCGCTGCCGATCGATCCAAACATCAACCTTAATTCTTGATTTTTGAAAGTTAGACTATTAACATGTGTACACATCTATTTATGCGTGTAGCAACATCAAATTCGACTTGGTGAACTACGTTACTCTCGACTGTCCACCAGCTGATCATCGCCAATAACTCGAGTACCTCAAGAACCTCACCTTTCTTTCACACGTGATTCGTTTACTCGTGTGTTGTCTTCTTCTTCTTCTTCTCCATCTTCTTGGTCATATTCGAATAGTCAAAATGGTCCCACAAGATATTATCTTCTAAATATGAATATCTTTTACAACCAATCACAGACTTTTTCTCCCTCTCCTTAGACCAGACAAGTCAACAACCACAACAACTCTACCTTTGACATCAAATTTATCTATCTATCTCACTCTCAATAGCTCGTTCCAAAATGGCAACTCCTGCCAATCGGGACTATCCTCTTTTGACAAGAAGAGAATACAATGGATTGCTAGTGGATGGCACCCAAACGCGCCTAATTTCTCCTCGCACCGAACCAGATCCAGAGGAAGTTAGGACGGAGAAGGACGACATGTCAAAGGTCTACCGCGATTTTGCAACACGAAAATATAAATTGACCAATTGGACAAGGTCGTGTGGATGTCTCTAGAAGATTTGCAAAAGGTTCCTCCCAAGCAAGACGAACCCAAGGATTTTGTTGTCATTTGAGACAATAGAAGTGACAGATGTATTGCAGGGCTATTTAAACAATTGCTGGATCATTGGCGCCCTTGCCGCTTTGGTTCACTGCCGTCCCGAACTTATCCAGAAGCTCATTCGAGAAGGTATCATCGATGGCAAAAAGATTATTAAAGTGACCCTGTATCGGGACGGAGGTGAGCGAGTGATTGTGCGCATTTCCGACCTCCTGCCTTTCAGCGATACTGGTAAGCCTATGTTTGCTCATGCTCGTGGCCGTCAAGTCATCGTTTCGTATCGCACTTGGAGAAGGCCTACGTCTAGTAACAGAAGCTACAGGACATGAAAAAAATCTTAGAAAAAATTAAAATTGACAACTATATAAACAACCGGCGTTAATGAATTATTTGTCAAAACAACCCACTTAGAAAAAATTAAAATTGACAACTATATAAACAACCGGCGTTAATGAATTATTTGTCAAAACAACCCACTTAGAAAAAATTAAAATTGACAACTATATAAACAACCGGCGTTAATGAATTATTTGTCAAAACAACCCACTTAGAAAAAATTAAAATTGACAACTATATAAACAACCGGCGTTAATGAATTATTTGTCAAAACAACCCACTTAGAAAAAATTAAAATTGACAACTATATAAACAACCGGCGTTAATGAATTATTTGTCAAAACAACCCACTTAGAAAAAATTAAAATTGACAACTATATAAACAACCGGCGTTAATGAATTATTTGTCAAAACAACCCACTTAGAAAAAATTAAAATTGACAACTATATAAACAACCGGCTTTAAAAAATTATTTGCCGAATTTAAATGTAATAAATTGACAACCATACGTTTTATTCAACAGATAAACTGAAATTATCTAAGTATTTAATTTTCACATAATTAATTTTTTTGATTTTTTTGGTTTTTGTAGACAAAAATAATAGTTATAAAGTTCCGAATTAACTTTTAATTACTCTCCATGATTGTGATTTAGATACAAAAAGCTATTTCCAAGTAAAATAAGTTCATTTGTCCTTAATTAATGCACAAGTTTAAAGGTCAAAGGCAAAAGAGCGAGTCATGTGTGGCCTGTGTAACTGGTAATCCGAAGACAGAACGGTAGAGCAAACAAACAACAAACCTGATTGAAACATGAACTTCTCCTCAGTTTCTCTTTTCATATAAACTTTCACCTATTCTGACCTCTGTGCGTGCACCTGTGTCAGTGTGAATTCTGTAGACCGGTTTTCAAACAGACACTCGTGAATTCATTTAAGGATTTTTGTACAACGTCACAGAGTGTAAATGTTTTTCATTTCGCTTCATGAAATTAAAAGTGCGAACGATCATGTGTTGAAAATGAATTTCACAAACTTTGGTATTTTACTTGTAGTGAGTGTGGTGTTGTGGTGTAATTTGACCGTCAACTTAGGCATCTTTTGTACTGGAAGTGAAAAGACAATTGGAAAAACACGAATCTGGTGGGATCGAAATGATTTTCAAGTGCAAAATGAATTCAACACAAAATGGTTGAATTTTACAGTCGGGGATTATGATTCGCCAAGTCGAAAATTGTTGATGACATTCAATCAATCGAGACATCATTTCAGTCTTCCAACGAATGAAGAGATGAAGGGAGATTTCTACTTTCAAAATGAACAAAAGTTGGAAAACTCTTCTATGCAAGTTTCTTCTTTCGAAGTCCACTGGATTGGGACACGTGGAGTAGAGTTGTGTTGGCATTTGGATTCTGTAGATTTATCAAATTCCCCAAATCTACCTTCATCTTGGTTCAACTTTTACGGTACAAATGTGATCAATTCGAGCAGGCTTATTGCCTTTCTAAATTCCGATGGTTTCGCACTGGTTTTCGACAATTTCGCTCAATTTCGATGGAAAACTGAATATTCAATGCAGTGTGTTTCAGTGTCATCATCATCATCCCCAAATGAAAACAAATTTGTGAACATAATCACAGCACGTGACATCTCAACACTGTACAAAGTAGTGCAATCGAACTATTCCTCATTCTTTCCACTCCATTTCGAGTCGAATCCATATCCCAATTTTGAACCCAACGATATGAATCTTCATGATGAGGACAATCTTGACAACACAAAACCTGAGTTCACAAAATCACGACTTTTCGATTTCACCGAACCAACTTGGGACTATCCGCGCGAGTTGAACTTGTCAGTGGATAATGTGAGAAGCTTTATCTCAAATATCGCTGACTCATTCAAGAAGTTGAGAGTAATTAAGATCAATTTTAGTTCACAAAATTTAACATTGAACGAAAAACTGCTATTTCCTGTTGATACAAGAGTATTCTTGAATGACCTTAACAAAGAGCTTTACCGAGACGACCGATGGTTGTACTTGACTTACTCGCTTTCAAATGATAATATAATTTCAAATCCATCGAATGACTTTCTCAAATATGTGACCAAAGATGACCGTTTGGACAGTATTGCTACAGAAAGATTTGAAAAGTCTGTTGGCACGGAACAAATTGTCAATGAGTTTCAGGACTGGATTCATTATAATACGACAATGTTTATTTGGAAAAATTCTCTGGATTCGCTTCTCTATAAAACGGGAAAGGCTGGTTCGTTTGATGCAGATTTGATTCTGCAAACGAACAATTCTTCAACACAAATAAGCTCGTATTTTGATGGAACTCGTTTTTGGGCTGGATTGTTTTTCCTAATCGATCAACGAGTAGATTCGAGCTTTGAATCAACACTACAATCGTTGATTCCAACAGTTTTGTCTTTGAGTTTGTCAGGTGGGCAATTTATTGTGCCTAATCTCGTATTTGAACAAGAGCACAAGCCATCGGTCGAGTTGTACATTCGTTGGATCGAAGCAGTGAGTTTGATGCCAATCATGAAGCTTCCAATACCTCCATGGACGTATGATGACAATCAAACTGTGCAAATTGTGGCCAATTTCATTGAACTACATATAAAGTATTCAAAAGTTTTCTTTGATTTAGCCAAAAATGTCACATTAACAACAGATAACAAAATAACCTCGAAAATCAGTCCAATCATCAGACCCCTCTGGTATTCGTTCCCCAACGACCCTCAAGCCTTCCACATCAAGGACCAATTCATGATCGGCAATTCTACTCTGGTTGCGCCCGTGTTGCGTGAAGGTGCACGTTCACGTTCCGTGTATCTGCCCAAAGGCGTTTGGTTGAATCAACATGAAAACCGAACATACGACGGACCGGGCTGGTTTACTGTCAATGCTCCACTTGATGAATTGCCGTACTTCAAACTGCAAAACATTCTTACCAATCTCGAATCAACCAAAATACGAATAATGTCAGATGATCACAAAATTTCAGTAGAGAATGAATCCAACAGAAAATTGTTGCATATTACTGTGATTGATGATGTCACTGCATCAAACGTTGAGATTTCAATCTCCAATTGCTCTCACAATTCTTGTTTTGAACCTACAAATTCGCTTGGGCTCAAGGATGATATCTACTATGCAAATGTTAAAGTTGAAAGCCAAAGTGAAATCTCATTCAAACTCTACTGGGCGGGCTATGAAGAGCTGTGCTGGAGCTTCGATTCGAATTCTACATTTGTCTTCAAATATTATGGAAACATTTTAGAACAAAATGAGAATCACAATGTATTTCTCAGCTCGAACGGATTTGCACTCGTGTTCAACGATTCGGATTGTAATGAATTTCGTTGGAGAAAACATTCGAATAGATTGTGTGTTTCATACTGGAATGGATACTTTCGATCAAAGATAACATCGAGCGTTCATGTTTTCTCGAATCGAGACATTGCAAGCGTGTACTTTGATGTAAGGCGATACTATGGAACAAATATTAGGTCGAGCAATCTGAAGGACAATGTTTTGCAGCATCCAGTATGGATCAACTATCCGAATGAGTTAAATTTGCCACCCGAATTGAACAAATTTCTATCAAACATTACAGAATTTATCACGCTCAACAAAACTTTGCTTCATTTTAGCGTAAAATGGCATGAAAATTTTATTTTTCCAATCAGTTCAGAATCACAAAATGAATTTTACCGAGAAAACAATCGAGCCAATTTTTCGGTCAAATTTTTAAAGGGCAACTTGAAATTCAATGATGATGAGCTTAATACTACTATGAAAAGTCTATGCGACACTGGTGCAGTTGAATCAATTGGCTTTGAGTTGGCCAACTTTACCTTTGAACATATCGATTTGATGGTGCAATCGAATGCAGATTTTGTTCATTTCTCTGATATATTACCTTCTTATTTACCGTCTAAATTTGCTACAAATTCTTTGAACCAACTCAGCGTTTATCAACTGGGAAAATGTTTGACTACGGATTTGGATCAATGGCAAATGGTTTGCCAAATTGATCAACGAGTGAATTCAACCAACTTTGAGTCAACACTCCAATCGTTGATTCCAACAGTTTTGTCTTTGGGTTTGTCTGGTGGACAATTTATCGTTCCTAATGTCGTATTCACCACTGAGCATCAGCCATCTACCGAGTTGTACATTCGATGGATCGAAGCAGTGAGTTTGATGCCAATCATGAAGCTCTCAATTCCTTCATGGACGTATGACAATCAAACTGTACAAATTGTGCGCAAATTCATCAAACTACATCTAGAAAATATACCAGTTATAGCTGAATTAGCCAAAAATGACGAAAACCCAATTATCCGACCTCTCTGGTACGTATTCCCCGATGATAATCAAATCCCTCACATCATGGATCAATTCATGCTCGGCAACTCGACTCTTGTTGCTCCTGTGTTGCGTGAAGGTCAACGCGAACGTTCCGTTTACCTGCCAAAGGGTGTTTGGATAGATCAACACGACAAAGCATACAACGGACCTGACTGGTTCAACGTTGAAGTCCCCCTTGACGAGTTGGCCTACTTTAAAATCCAAAACATTCTTCAATTCGGCAAAACTCAAATTTTATCAAGTGGACGAGATTTTTTAGTAGAAAATCAATACAACCGAAAATTGTTGCATTTTACAGTGCACGATCCGAATAAAGGCACAAACCGAAAAATTTCAATCTCAAATTGCAGTAACAATTCGTGCATTGAGCCGAATGATTCACAGTGGTCCAAGGATAATGATGTCCATTCGATGAAAATTGACGGTAAAAGTGCACATTCATTCAAACTCTATTGGAAAATTTCGAGTAACTATAAGTTGTGTTGGAATTTTGATTCAAATATATTTTCATATAAACATTTTGGTTCAGACGAAATTCACAATGTCTTTCTCAGCTCGGACGGATTCGCACTCGTGTTCGACGATTCTCTTCGCTGGAGAAAGTTACAATCGGGAAAATGGTGTGTTGCCTCAAATTATTCATCAAAGTCTCAATTTGTTCAAGTTTTCATCAATCGAGATATATTAAATGTCTATCTTGATATAATGCGAAACAATGGGACGACAACTATTCATAGCAGAATTCTGACAAGCAATGTTTTTGCAAATCAATCATGGATCTATGAGTTGAATTTGTCGACTAATTTGACTAAACATCTTTCGAACTTCACAGAATTTATTACGCCCAATCATACTTTGTCACATTTGGATGCAAATTGGGAGACAAGTTTTACTTCTCTTGTTAGTACAAACGTTTCTCAAGATAAATTGCAATATTTCTACCAAATCAATCAACGAGTGGACGCCAACTTTGAATCAACCATCCAATCGTTGATTCCAACAGTTTTATCACTTTCACTGTCTGGAGTGGAGAACATTTTGCCCAATCTCGTGTTCGACCCTAGCCACAAACCATCCCCCGAGTTGTACATTCGTTGGATCGAAGCAGTAAGTTTGATGCCAATCATGAAATTGTCCATACCTCCATGGACGTATAATGACAATCAAACTGTACACATTGTGCACAAATTCATCAAACTTCACCGAAAAAATTCACAAGTTATAGTTGATTTAGCTAAAAATTTCGATAACCCTATTATCCGTCCCCTCTGGTATGTTTTCCCGAACGATTCCCAAACCGTCCAAATCACGGATCAATTCATGCTCGGCAACTCGACTCTGGTTGCACCAGTTTTGCGTAAAGGTCAACGTTCTCGTTCTGTGTATCTGCCCGCAGGCGTTTGGTTAGATCAACATGAAAACAAAACATACGATGGACCTGACTGGTTCAATGTGACTGTTCCACTTGATGAATTGCCGTACTTTAAATTGCAGAATATTCTTCAATTTTCCAGCACTCGAATTTTAACTTCAGGAAATGGAGGCGATTTTTTCATAGAAAATGAATACAACGGCAAACTGTTGCACTTTTCTCTGTATTCTACCATGGGACGGATTTGCAATTGCAATTAACAACTCACACAGATTACGCTGGAAAAAGGATAAAGGGATTCTGTGTATTGGAGATTCTGTTGAGCTGCCAGAATCATATTCGTATCCATTGGTAATACCGCAGAGTGTACATGTTTTCATGAATCGAGATCTGGAGATGGTGTACCAAGACGTTAAGAAAATCTATGGAAAAAACAATTATGGTAAGCATTATAATGATAAACGTTAATTATTTTATCCTCAAAAATTGACTGAATTTGTGAGTTCAAAATAATCTTGATTTGCAATAAAATAAAAATATGACCTTTTGAAGTTTGCCTTTATTCGAATTCACAAATAAGTACTATCTTGTTATCTATTTTGTAATTACTTTTTCTGAATAAATAAAATCAAGAAATGGTTAAGGTCAAAGATAAAAAGAGCATAGCTAACTGTCAAACTGGAGTGGACTTGATTTCTCTTTTGATGAACTTTCAATTTGCTGACTTTTGGTGCTTTATTTGTTTAATAATGATTGTGATTTAGATACAAAAAGCTATTTCCAAGTAAAATAAGTTCATTTGTCCTTAATTAATGCACAAGTTTAAAGGTCAAAGGCAAAAGAGCGAGTCATGTGTGGCCTGTGTAACTGGTAATCCGAAGACAGTACGGTAGAGCAAACTAACAACAAACCTGATTGAAACATGAACTTCTCCTCAGTTTCTCATTTCATATAAACTTTCATCTATTCTGACCTCTGTGCGTGCACTTTGTCAGTGTGAATTCTGTAGACCGGTTTTCAAACAGACACTCGTGATTGAACTTTCAAAAATTGAACTTCATATGCATGTTTTTAAATAAACGTTTGCTGTCGAACGGTAACTGGTCAGTTCAATAATTTTATGAAAAGTGGCTGTGTTTGCTGTCGAACGGTAACTGGGAAGTTCAATAATTTTATGAAAAGTGGCAGTGTTTGCTGTCGAACGGTATGCTGTCGTCGAAAAAATGCCAACCGGTTAAACCGGCTAGTACCAGACTCAATTGTTGTTATCGTCAGTTCAATCACAAGTTGCCACATCCGAACACTTTTTGGGACAACAATTTTCAGCTTAACCAGCACTTTATTACTTGTTATCAACAACGCTCACAACGAGCAATCACCAAACTGCGAAGATGGGCTCCAAAGAGGTTATATTTAACCCTTTTATCATGGCTAGAAGCTTTATCAAGATCGTACTTTTGCGTGTCGAAACATTTATGAAAGGTTACAGCATCACTTGGACTGACTGACTCATCTAATCGAAAGTAAAGTTGAAAGTTTATAGATGACTAATAGTATTCGGAATAATTCTATTATTACATATACAATCCAAAAGTGTACAAACAATCGTGAGATATTGCCAAGCCTTCCCTGTATGATCCACATTTTAAAAACAATGTTTATGGGCACGTATGTAACCAAGAAGGCTTAAAATAACTTTCCGTGAAATCGATTGATTGCAAAGAAGAACTCAAGACTTTGAACAAATGTGTGCCGAAAGAGAATCAATAAATTGAGCCGGAAAATTTTGGATTTTGATGAAACAACTCTGCACAAAAGTCCGTAAACTTGTCCAATTTTCTGGTAAAACATCATCAAGAGTGAAATGGTACACGAAATGTTGATCGCAATTGCATGTCTAAAACTGAAGATAAACAAGCCAAGGGCGAGTCCATTCACGTGACTAAATGCAATCCAGAACAGTGCACCAAACAGATCCAACGAATTGTATCCATATTTAATTAGAATAAAAGTTAAATAAACATGAGGATTTCTAGAGCCAAAGAAAAATCAATAATTTGAAGCAATAGAGATCATATAGAGTTTACCAAATGACCCAATGAGACTCAAAAATAAATTGAGAACAATCAAATAACACTTTCGTGTTCGAAGGCAAACATTTTGATTTTGAAATTTTGATTTCAGAAAATTTTCTTTTTCTACGAACAATCGCAGTATGAAACAGTCTCAACAGTGGATAGTTGGTCTTAACATAAAGTTTGTGATTATAGTACAGTAACATTATGCATAATGTTAATAATCCATGGATGCAAACGCACACAACAAATTTAGCTGTGATTTGCCAATGCAAATGTAGAATGCATCAAAGTGAGCTGCACTCTCAAATGGACTACCGTCGGACCAGAAAGACAGATACAACAGATGTGCAGCATTGATTGTCACAATTGTGTTGAGAAACTTGATCAGTGTCAAGAGTTGTACATTCTTGAAAAGATAGATTTGTCGGACAAAAGCGAAATAGTTGATGAAATAAGTGATGTTTTGTTTTGGTTTGAAGAAGAGTGATGCAAGCAGTTTGCGATTCATCATTTAAAATTCTTGAAACGGAAATTGAAATTGAATTTTTGTATATTTAAAAATTTTGTATGACTTTTATATGAACAAACACAATGTCACTTTAATTTCTTGGAAATAAAAAAACATTTAATTAAAATTAATTAATTTCGTTATTTGAAATTTCAAATTGAAAATACAAAATGCTTAAAAGTAAAATTAATTGTTTTTCTTTGGTTGGTTCCTTTCTGAGTTGGTCCTCTTCCGCTTAACAATTAATGTTGCTCGTGTGATAAATAATTTTAATATATTCTGGCTTATGCATGTATTAATTAATTATTTTTGAATATAAAATTTAATATTTCAAAATGTTTTGGAAAATTTTGAGCATATGATACATTGCACATGCCGGTTCGGTTCGGTTTGACTGGAGATTTCAAGTCCAAAAAAACTTTTAGATTGTGTTTAATAACAATAAAAGTAGTCGTCATATGAAATGTGTGAGTCCGTGCATAAGTTGGGGACTAGCAAACCGTTCAACTAATAATACCCGCAAAATTTAAATGTGGTTGCATTTGAATTTGAATTGTCTAAATGTATTTGAGTTCATTTTCGATTGCAATTATAATTTCAAATGAATTTATTTATTCAATGATTCTTTTGTCCATCAATTTGTATGAAATCATACAAAATTTTGCATAGAGCAACAAAAACTATAAAATAAAAGATTTTTCCTAAATTTTAAATTACAATTTACATTCCAATTTACCTTTGCAAATGTATTCAAGGTTACCAAACCAAAGTCTCCATACGTGAAACCATATCGATTTTGAGTGTTCAATGCTTCGAGCAAGTGAGCAAGCTGTACTCGAGTTCGAGTTGCGGGTTTCTTGTGCAAAATCGAACGAAAGAGCAACTTAGTCGGTTTGTGAATGTGCTTGCTGCACTGGGCAAAGACAAAGTGAAAACCAAACAGAAGATTGCAAATGTAGCCAATCCAAAAGTGTACAAACAGTCGTGAGATATTGTCTAACTTTCCCTGTATGATCCACATAGTAAAAACAATGTTTATGGGCACGTATGTAACCAAAAATGCACAAAACAACTTTCCATGAAATTGATTGATTGCAAAGAAATACCCGAGACTGTGTACAAATGTGTTATGAAAGCGAATAAATCGTTTGAGTGGAAAATTTTTCCATTTTGACCAAACAATTCTACACAAAAGTGCAAAAACCTGACCGATTTTCTGGTAAAACATCATCAAGAGAGAAATGGTGCACAAAATGTTGTTCGCAATTGAGTGACTAAAGTTCAATAAAAACGCACCAAATGTCAGTCCATTCAAATGACTAATTATGATCCAAATTAGTGTATTGAAAAGATTCGCAGAATTGTATCCATATTTGATGAGAATAAAAGTAAAATAAATATATGAAATGACCATGAGGATTTCTAGAAATCGGGCAAATAAAAAAATTTATTAGTTTTGTTGAATTTATAGTTTATGTAAGCTGTAGTTTACCAAATGATGCCACAACACTTAGAAATAGATTGAGAACGATCAAATAACACTTTCGTGTTTGAGTGCAAACATTTTGATTTTTAAATGTTGATTTAAGGAAAAATGGTCGCCATTTTAGACGCACAATCACAGTGTACAACAGTCTCAACAGTGGACAGTTGGTTTCGACGTAAAGTTTGTGATTGTAGTACAGTAAAAGAAGTGAAGCAATTCCAGCCAACAAATTGAGCTGTGATTTGCCAATGCAAATGTAGAATGCATCAAAGTGAATTGCACTCACAGTTGAACTACCGTCCGACCAGAAGGACAGGCAGACCAGACGCACCATGGTAAGCCAAACGACTGTGTTGAACACTTTGATCAACGTTAAGAGTTGTACATTTTTGAATAGATAGATTTGTTGAACAAAGGGGAAATAATTGACAAAATAAGTGATGTTTTGTACTGGCTTAAAGAGGAAAGATACGATCAGTTTGAGATTCATGATTTTGTTTTTGTGTAGCGTATTTTGTTATATGTTTAAACTTTATATTTTATTTTAAATTTAATATGAAACTACAAAATGTCGCTTTAATTTCTTAACAAATTAAAAAAATATTAATGCAAAAATTAATTAATTAAATTAATTTCGTCATTTAAGCACAAAATGTCTGAAAGAGAAATTAATTGCCTTTTAGTAGTTTTCCTTTCTGAGTTGGTGTTTCCGTTTAACAATTAATGTTGGTCATATATGGATCTTATAAATAAATATCGTTAATCTTTATATTAATATTAAAGTTAAAGTTAATCTTAATATTAAAGTTAAAGTTAATCTTAATATTAAAGTAAAAAAATTATTTAAAAAAATTTATTATATTTAAATCAAATCATATCACTTTTACCGTCAGAGTTTTGAAATGACACGGAATATCATAAATATTATAAATGACCTATCTTTATAATATTAAAGTAAAGTCGAAAAGCTCCGTCGTCGTGGCGGAAGAGCTCAAAGGCACAGAAAAGTTATACAGTAGACGTTAGGCTAAGATGAGTACTCGATGACGTGGCAATAGAAGACTGATTATCTACAGTAGAAGTTAGGATACTGTGGAAGTTGACAAACAGAATTAGTACAGTATGACTTACACTGTACTGTAGGAGTTATTAGAATAGAATATTACTCAATGGACAGATTAGACACATACAAATGCACTGCTCAAAGGCGGGAAAAGATATTCTTTAATGAATTTGAATTTACACTAAGAATATATTTGAGAATAATTCAATGTTAAGAGAAATCTGAGTGTAGAGCATTTTTGTACATTTTATGTTATTATCTTCAATAATTGAACAAAAAAGAATTAAAACAAAATTCAAAATCAAATTCTCCTAATTTTTCTAACATTTTTTGGTTGAAACTTCATAAAAATCAGTTAACAATCATGGCAGTAAAAACATATTTATTTGAAAATAATTAATATAAACTCATTGTTTTTAATGGCATTGGGACATCAATCTGGGCCATTATTACTGAACCCAAGTTGAGTTTATGGGAGAATGTACAGTCGAAGTAGAGAAAAGAACTGATTTAGGTGAAAGGTTACAGATAGTAAAATTCTTAAATAGTGTCCAATGCACCAATGAAATGTATTTCTCTATCACTGTGCCTTACATTAGAGATGTTATTTATCGGTTATTTCGAATCAAAATCACGCCCAGGCATGTCATTATCCCAACCGATTGTATTATCAAAGTTCCATTTTGTTGCAGGTAAAGCGACTAAACGGTGTGTATTCCTGTGCAAATAGACGCCTAACCCTATCACTTGGTAACACGCATCGTTGCAATGGCCATCTTGGCATGATTTTTTACTGTTAATAGTTTTAATTGTGTGCTTACTTATCTCTCTATAAGAGATATGTTCGCAATAGACGTACTTTTCCAATTCAAATCTTTTTACTCATTCAATTCTGTTTAATCTTAATAATATTATTTGGATAAGGAAAAGTGAGTTCGTCGTCGTCGTGATGGTATTGGAGCGATCTGATTGGTTGTTGAGCCGCGCCTTTGACTGTAGTAAAAGAAGACTTATGCAGCGGAAGTTAGACAGAGGATGTAAGGTGAAAGGTAGGTCATGTCTTGAGTATATCCAAGGTTATGACCCTTGACCTATTGGGGTGGGAAAGTTTTCGGAAATATTTTTGAAAACTTACAGGAACTTTCCCAAATGAGTTTCGGAAAATCAAAATTTCCGGGAAGTTTCTCAACTTTTCCCGGAAACTTTCGATTCACGTTTATGTCCACAGCTGATGTATTGGAACAATAAAAAGTGTGTTTATCGTCATAATTTAAATTTAATTTATTGATCTTTGAAACACTGCGTTTTCTGAGTGAAAGCACTTCTGCAGCATGGAAGGTGAAAAGTATCATTTTCGAATGAATAATCGTCTTGGCAAACTCATAAAATTGATTTTTATAGTATTTTTTACGCTGAAGTCATTTAATAATAATTTAATTTTATATGATCAGCATTTTACAATGCATAAAATTGTAACTGTTCCGTTTATCGTTTCGCGTATCTAAAATGTGCTATCAATACGAGCCAAACACACTAAAGTGAGTCATCTCCAAGATGTAAATATTATTACCTGGAATTAAATCTTGATGACCTACAATACGCATTGATTGATTCCGATGAGTTCATGCGCTACTGACTACCTCTGCGACCACTGAGACCACTATAGTATACTCACTTGACATTTGGTGGAATGTATTGACCGGGGGTATTGACTTTAAGTAGATATTGCAGACATTATCATTGTAGTTAGGGTGAGATATTCAATGGGACTGTCAAGTTCTGTATACTTTGGCAGATTTCGAGAAGTGCTTTTTCGCGAAATCATAAATGATTAAAAGATAACTAACACAAAGTTTCTGAGATTATTTTAAGAATCCAAGAAGACTTTGAGCCTCTCCACAAAACTCAAGCATTAATCCCAAGTGAAACAATGGAAACTTTCATAAAACTATAAAAGTAGTTTGATTTGCTTTTTTTACTAAAATATTGACAACATATATGACAACTCCTCTCTTTCATTAAAGATGCTTCGCACATTAGCAATAGACCAATTGTGTTTGAGATGGTGGGAATATTGCCTGTGCTCGTAAGAAGGGAGAGCTATGACAAGCAGTTAACACGAGGGTGGAAAGGTTAGGTTAGGGAGACTGGAAATTGGTTGGTGAAGAAAGACGTAGACTCAAGGATTTTTGATGATACGGTTAAACAATTCAAGGCAAATTTTATGGAACAGAAAGAGTAACACAAACATTCACAATAGTCTGACTCTATTGACTAAGTTATACAAGAAATTTAATTATCCTTCTATGAACCAGAATTGAATCTTAATAATATTATTTGGACAAGAAAAATTCTTCGTCGTTGTAAAATGGCTGAAAGGTAGAAAGTGTGACATGCTTAGTAGAGACATTTCTTTATATTGAGTACATATGCACACAATGCACTACTGACAATGCACAATCCAATCTTAATCTTAATAATATTATTGGTGTAAGGAAGAGTGTGGTCGTCGTCGTGATTGGATAACTCAAATGTACAGAGTGTAACATGCGCAGTTGCGACATTCTGTTACTTTTAATGCAGCGGGAGAAGCGGACAACCCCCCGTTGCTTGCAACGGGGGGGTTTTAACAAGACAACTGCAAACGTGAAGCGGAGAGCGCAGCGCAGCGCGCGAAACGCGAAGCGTTTGGGTTGTCTTGTTATTTTGAATTTATTTTAGCCACCAATCTGCTTCTCGAATGCAATCAAGAGATATCCAATGTATAGGAATGTAAACTGGGAAAAAAGAAAAGGAATTAAAATGCAAAGAGCAATAATTCTCCCACAAATATACTTCGAGAGTAGTCATGTATGTTATTGCTTTGAGCGGTCCAATTGAGACGGCAATTTTGGGCCCACTTGTCAGTCGGCCAAACAGATCGTCATACTTGAGTTTGTACCAGAGAAAATCAGCAGTTTTTGCTGTCATCATCATCATTGGCTGCAAAGTTGGAATAAACTTTGTGGGCAAATGAAAGACTGCACAGCACCATGCGAGTGGGCCAATGATTAGCAGCGCTGGCGTCGCCTGGCCCAACACTATAATCCACATGAGCGCCAGCTGTAGAAAGTCTTGATCGAGAAACACAATTCTCTGTATCACATAAATGTTGACGGGAATGTTGGTGAGCAGAAAGGCAAACATGATCACACCAAACAGTTCCCGGCTGCCACTTATCACCAGATAACTGATTGCGTTCTGCTCGGGCAAATAGCGCTTCAGTGTTGAGCAACACTGAGCATGCAGCATTGGCACTCTGGCTCGCACTTTAAATTGATGCATCATTTTGTGAATCTTCATCTCTTCCTCAATCAAATGAGCCGTGTAGACGTAGCTTGCTAAAAGGGCACATAAAGTAAAGAACAGCGCAACTCGAATGAGCTTAATCAGCGAATAGTAAGTGAGCACAATTTCGATGAATATCCAAACGACACCGATCCAAGTGATTGTCACTTCTTGTAGGTTGAAGAATATAAATGTGACCGTAAGAAATGCTGTAAAGTATATTTATAAAGTATATGAAGTAAACAAATAAAAATCGGATTATATTTAAAATACCAAATAAAAATAGTGACTTTCCCAAAATAAATAGTTTTCGTTACCAAATATTTTAGTAACTTTGCCAAATTGATTTGTATTGATGTAATTGACGCTGATTTTTAGATCTTACAATTTGTATGTAACTAAATCCTCAATTAGTAGGAAGTAAGTTCCTCAATTGGCTAATAGTTGGAGTCCACAAGTAATTACCCAAATTGGCCAAGTAGATGCCTCAGTTGGGCAAGTAGATACCCCAATTGGTCAATTAGTTACACCAGTTGGGCAAGTAGATACCCAATTGGGCAATTAGTTACAACAGTTGGGCAAGTAAATACCCCAATTGGTCAATTAGTTACACCAGTTGAGCAAGTAAATACCCCAATTGGTCAATTAGTTACCCCAGTTGGGCAAGTAGATACCCCAATTGGTCAATTAGTTACACCAGTTGGGCAAGTAGATACCCAATTGGGCAATTAGTTACCCCTGTAATATTATTATTTGGGAAAGTTGCTAAAAATTTTGGTTAACTAAACGTTGTGTAAACTAAAACTTACTTATAACAGACTGAGCAAAAAATCCCAATTTATCTGCCAAAACAAGTGCCAACGCAATGTTTGATCTCAATTTAGTGGACAAATTTGGTAGAATTTGTAGGCGCTCAGTGAATAATTTGCCTTTGTCCACTTTGACCATATTGAGCCAGGCCTCAAATTTGACTCTAACTTTGCAGTACAATTCGAGAATACACTCAGGAATTAGATAAATTGTACATTTTACTCATAAATTAGTTTGATCTTTAATTCTCTGGAGCTGATAGGCCACAATTAGACCGTATTTGTACTGCTCAATATCCCTGATAAGTGCTCGATTGTACTGATCGCGACTGAGCACCACCAGCTGGTGCCACCATTTCCAGGTGAGTGTGCACCCGTCCAGATGATACAACGTGTACAAGCTGAAAAAATTAAATATTTCAAAAAATAAAATTATGCTCAATATGAACGGATCATATGAGTAGTGATGGAAATAGTGGAGAACATTGTCATATTGACAGTAATAATATTCAGATTCAAACTTTATCATATAGATGATATATGTCAGCCGTAAATTGCAATACACAAAGATGAGACAGTCGAGTGTGTAGAGAAATTTCGATTGAACCGATCGTTCATTTGCCATCCTCAATTCGTTTGCCATCTGATAGAAACATTGATCAAATTTGGCAAATTCAAAGACAAAATCTAAGGTTCGATATATGGATTTAATCATTTTTTCTCGTACTTTTAAACACTTTTTAGCTAGAAAAAAACACAAACTAAAAACTAGCTTTTAGTTTACAAATAATCATTCACCAACAGTGTTCCAACACCAATCACCAATGGGAACAAGCGGCACTAAACAAAGTAACACTTGAGTGTAAGAAGATTTGATCGATTTTGTTGTCAATAATGATAAATTACATTAATTGTCCAAAAAATCCACTAATTATAAAAAATGATTAAAAAATGAGTTTCAATTTTAATTTTAAGATATTATTAAAAAGTTAATTTTAAGTGGAAAATTTTAAAAGTATTTCTTTAAAATTATTTAAAAATCTATGATTTATGAATCTATATCTAAATATATTTAAGTTCAATTTAGATAGGAATATATTCTTGTAAAATCGAAGATTTCTAGGATAGATTTTTTATTTTCTATATATTTAGAGTTGCGCTTGTAAATTAATAAAACATGCAAACACGCCTAACGCTTCTAAATTGATAAAACAAGAAAATTGAACGGGTAATTCATTTTCCAGTAAATAATAAAAAAATCGTGCCCCAGGTGTAACTGCAAGAATTGTTGCATATGTGTTGCATATAATGAGATTTGTACTTAGGTAAATAAGTGAACCAATCGATTGACAGTTCTTTCCAAATTTGCAGTTGTAAGCATTGGACAGGTTTGTTTATTATACGTACTCGAACTATTGGAAAACAAATCCAATATATAATCCAAGGTGCAACTATTTATAATCAACGATTCTTGTTATATCTTTTTGGTTAATTTCTGAAATGTAATGAATGATATTCTGTCATGGGAGACGTCACAAAAAACATTATATTTGTCAATTAAAGCTATTGATAATGGTATTGACTTGACTACAAATCATTGACTAAACGATAACTGAAAATCACTCAAAATGAATGAATGTCTGGTTTAAGTGAAAATTTGTTCTTTGAAACTGACAGTTTGGCTTATTCAAGGAATCACGTTCATAAATTGTTATCTCCCATTGACGGGATTTACACCTGGGGCACGATTTTTTATTATTTACTGGAAAATGAATTACCCGTTCAATTTGCTTGTTTTATCAATTTAGAAGCGTTAGGTGTGTTTGCATGTTTTATTAATTTACAAGCGCAACTCTAAATATATAGAAAATAAAAAATCTATCCTAGAAATCTTCGATTTTACAAGAATATATTGCATCGATTTTCAATACGTGTTATGAATATGTTACCTTGCAAGGCAAGTCTAAAACACACTGGAAAGCTACAAGGCATGATTCCTTTTGGCAATTGCTTACAGGACACAAAACGGGTCCATTCCAGTTGAAATCCAAACCAAAGCACGATTCCATTCGCCATTTGCTTACAAGACACAATATAGCTACACGATCATGATGATCATAATTATTACCAGATCGTTGTAGACAAAATCTAGCATACAGGAAAGCAATATTTGTCATATGAGCAAATAAATTTTCCAGAAAACTTACGAAAAAGCATCCACGGATATATAACAGTGTAGCACCGTTATAACTATTTTATGTTATACTATAGTACCTTGTTCGTTTTCGCATAACCGATTTACCACCGCGTAAAAATTTTTTGGAAGTAGGCCATCACTTCAGTTTGTAAATCTTCTCCTTTGCTTATTTAAGTCTTACAAGTTGTTAGGCTCCTTTCGAAATGTAATTCTTATTAACTTTTTGAATGTTGGCGGTATAAATTATAGAAGGTTGAGCCAGAGTTTGCTTCATGCTAGTGTCCACCACTCGTGGTCAACTTGTTTAGCTTCAATCACATGTGGTTTATTATTGAATTGAACACGAGCGGTCGTATCAACGTTCAAATCTGGCAATGATGGTTGACGATTGTCTAATGCCACGGGATTGTTCAGGTTCGAAGGTTGATGGTTTTTATTCTTCAGGTTCTTCTAGTAGGACAATCTGATTACGGAGTTGACTGGTTGAGAGATCGATTATGTCGATTAGAAGTTGGTTACAGGTAGAAATTCAGAGTTCAAACTCACAACGCGACGTTACAGCTCATCCTTCTGTACTGTACTCTAGCGGCTGTAAAGTACGGTTAAGATGGTTCTTCACCTTGCCTTCCCGATTCTGTTTCGTTTCCAGTGCAGAAATCCAAACTCCAAATCCAGAAAAAATAAGATTCCAATTTGTTCACAAAAGAACCTAACCTAATTTAAGCACGTTGTTGACAAAACAATGAGTTTATGCAGCATCGAGCAGTAAACCGTCCACAAAGGACGTTTGTTTTCACTCAAATTACGCATTTGACAACAAATAAGACAAACACACACGAGCACGGCAACGTATTCAGAAGTTTAACACACAAAAATGCGCGAACTCGATTTCACGTGTGATTTTTGGTCGTTTGCGCATCTGGGCAAAAATATGGGCATTTCACATAGTACATGTGATTGCGTCACTAACTTCTACAATTCAAGTGCTCCTCCTTGCTGGTGGGCAAAAGACACACCTCCTCCACTTCCACAATGACGTCCCCAAAAGGCTTAAAATGTACCAAATTTTTGTGGGCACTAGCGCCCAATGGGAGAAATACATTGAAAAGCGTCAGTCATACGAGCAGAAATAACTAAAAAATCTATAATATAATTATTTTTGAGTGAATTTATTTATTCGATGATTCTTTTGTCCATCAATTTGTACGAAATCATACAAAATTTTCCATAAAGCAAAAGAAACTAAAAACGATTTTCTGTGAATTATACATTTCAATTCACATTCATAATTACCTTTGCAAATGTGTTCAAGGTGACCAAGCCAAAGTCACCATACGTAAAACCATATCGATTTTGAGTGTTCAATGCTTCGAGCAAATTGACAAGCTGAACTCGAGTTCTAATTGAGGGTTTCTTGCACAGAATCATACGAAAGAGCAATTTTGTAGGGTTGTGGATGTGATTGCTGCACTGGGCAAACACAAAGTGAAAGCCAAACACAAGATTGCAAACCCACACAAGCCAAAAGTGGACAAACAGCCCAACTGTTAGCATTCAAGTGTCCAACTTGCCCTGAATGATCCACATGGTGAATGCTAGGTTTATGGGCACGTACGTAACCAAAAAGGCACAGAATAGCTTTCCATGAAATCGATTGATTGCAAAGAAAACCTCAAGACTGTGTACAAATGTGTGCCGAAAACGATTAAATCGATTGAGTGGGAAAACTTTGCTTTTTGATGAAACAACTCTGCACAATAGTCCGAAAACTTGTCCAATTTTCTGGTAAAACATAAGCAACAGTGAAATCGTACACGAAATGTTGCTCGCCACCGAGTGACAAAAGTTGATGGCGAACAAACCAACGACGAGTCCATTTACGTGACTAAATGCCATCCAGAACAGCGCACCAAACAGATTCATCGAATTGTATCTATATTTGATGAGAATAAAAGTGAAATAAACATATGAAATTGTCAAGAGTATTTCTAGAGGCAAAGGAAAAAACCGACAATTTTAAGCAATCAATATCATAAAATTTACCAAATGATCCAACAATACTTAAAAATAAATTGAGAACGACCAAATAAAATTTCCGGGTTCGAAGGCAAACATTTTGATTATGATATTTCGATTTAAGAAAAAATCTACGCCACTTTTTGCGCACAATCACAGTGTGCAACAGTCTCAACAGTGGATAGTTGGTCTCAACATAAAGTTTGTGATTGTAGTACAGTAACATTATGGATGCAATTGCAGACAACAAATTTAGTTGTGATTTTCCAATGCAAATGAATAACGCATCAAAGTGTGCGGCACTCTCAAGTGGACTTCCGTCGGACCAGAATGACAGATACACAAAATGCACAGTAGTGACTGCGACAATCGTGTTCAAAACTTTGATCAATGTCGAGAGTTGCTGATTCTTGAATAGATATATTTGTTGAACAAAGGTGAAATAATAGATGAAATAAGTGATGTTTTGTATTGGCTTGAAGAGAAGAGAAGCAAACAATTTGGAATTCATGTTTTGCTTAAATTTTTGGAAGGTATCTTGAATTTTGCTCTAAAAATTTGGAACTTATATTTTATTTTAAAGTTTATAACATGAAACATAAAGTAAGTTTATTTTTTTTTGACAAGCAAATAAAATTTTAATTTAAAAATCGATCAACAATTTCACCATTTTCTGTCATTTCATTAACATTGTCTTGTTGTTGGTCTTGTCTGACAGTCTTTCTGAGCCCTCCATGACAATTATTAATGTCGTTGGTCATTTATGATAATTAATTTAATGTGTTTTTGGCACAAAATTTATTAATTTTTAGCATTTAAATTATTATTTTGGGAATTTTTGAGCATTTGATTCATTGTCATGAAGGTTTTTGGTATTGATCGCCGGAAGACAGCTGTTTCAAAGATTTTGAATATCAAAAAGGTTTAACAAGCCTAAAAGTAAACGTAGTTGGAAATGTAAGATCGCACATTAGTGAGGTGACACATTTATGTACAATATTTTGCGATTCTGTATAAGTATAAAGTTGGTGTTGATCGACCGGAGACTTCTCGTCTAAACTTTCAGATTATACCCGCAAAATTTTAATGGAAAATTTTAATTAGCAACATTTATTTGAGTTTGAATTTATATTGAAACTAGAATTGATAGTATTGAACACCACAGACAACTGACAGTATTATATACTGTATTATTTAAGGCAGGACGCGGTGCATTTTTAGTAAAAATAGCTGCCAGTCAAAACAGTGGGAAAAAGTGGCAATCTTTGGGTGCACTTTTCTCCCACATTTCTGGACCGATTTTGGAGTGTTATAGCTTTTATTAAAGGTAAATGCATTGACTTTATCTAGAAAATTCAAACTATTTGATAATATTTTTACTAAATATGCAACAAATTTGAAAAAATTTAATTATTTTTTAATTTGAACTCAACTCAAGACGGATAGACATTTAAAACCTATAATTTTTCAAGATAAATTTCAAGTCTATACATTTATCTTTAAAAAATGCTATAATACATCAAAAATGGTTCAGAAACATAAGAGAAAAGTGCACCCAAAGATTACCACTTTTCCCACTGTTTTGACTTGCAGCTATTTTTACTGAAAGTGAAAATAGACAGGCAAAAATTTTCATAGAATTACGATATATCGTTTAGGCCTACGAAGTTTTTGTTTACGGCACATTGGGATATTCATATACGTATAAGAGATTATTTTTACAGAATTGATTTATTCGATGATTTCTCTGTCCATCAATTTGTACGAAATCATACAAAATTTTCCATAAAGCAAAAGAAACTAAAAACGATTTTTTTTGAATTATACATTTCAATTCACATTCATAATTACCTTTGCAAATGTGTTCAAGGTGACCAAGCCAAAGTCACCATACGTAAAACCATATCGATTTTGAGTATTCAACGCTTCGACTAAATGAGCAACTTGTAAACGAGTTCGAGTTGCGGGTTTCTTATTCACAATCGTATGGAAGAGCAATTTAGTCGGTTTGTGAATGTGCTTGCTGCACTGGGCAAAGACAAAGTGAAAGCCAAACAAAATTTCACAAACGATTCCAATCCAAAAGTAAACAAACAACTTCGCTACAATGTCCAACTTTCCCTGTATGATCCACATGTTGAATGCAATGTTCACGGGCACATATGTAACCAAAAATACACAAAACAATTTCCCATGAAATCGATTGATTGCAAAGAAATACTCAAGACTGTGCACAAATTGGTGTCGAAAACGAATAAAACTCTCAAGTTTGAAAGCTTTGGACTTTGACGAAACAACTCGCGTTAAAAGAAGAAAAACTTGACCGATTTTTCTGATAAAACATAATCAAAAGAGAAATTGTACACGAAATGTTGTTCGAAACAGAGTGACTAAAGTTGAAAAGAAATACACCAAACATCAGTCCATAGAAACGGCTAATAATAATCCAAACTAATGTCTTGAAAAGATTCATCGAATTGTATCCATAAATGAAGAGAATTAAAGTCAAATAAATATACGAAATAATCATGAGGATTTCTAGAGAAAAATCGATTAATTTTGTTTAAAATCGAGTTAACATTTTTTACCAAACGATGCCACAACACTCAGAAATAGATTGAGAACAATCAAATAACACTTTCGAGTTCGAGTGCAAACATTTTGATTTTGAAATGTAGATCTAAGAAAAAATGAACGCCATTTTCTACGCACAATCACAGTGTGCAACAGTCTCAACAGTGGATAGTTGGTCTCGACATAAAGTTTGTGATTGTAGTAAATGATGAGAACAGAGCCATATGCAGCTATCAAATTGAGCTGTGATTTGCCAATGCAAATGAAGAATGCATCAAAGTGAATTGCACTCACAAGTGGACTACCGTCGGACCAGAAAGACAGATACAACAGATGGAAAGCATTGACTGCCACAATTGTGTTCAACACTTTGATCAACGTCAATCGTTGTACATTCTTGAATAGATAGATTTGTTGGACAAAGTTGAAATAGTAGATGAAATAAGTGATGTTTTGTATTGGCTTGAAGAGTAGAGATACAAACAATTTAGGATTCATAATTCTATTCAAAAATTTGACGAATTTAAAATTTTTCATTTTCTAAAAATCTTAAACTTTTAGATATTTTATTTGAAAATTAATACGAGCAGAAATTCAAATTTAATTTCTTAACCAACAGAAAAATAAATATTAAAATAAAAATCGATTAATAATTTTCTCATTTGAATTCAAAGTGCTTTAAAGTGCCAAATTAATTGTCTTGTTGTTGGTGGTCTTATTTAGTCCTGCGAATTCTCCCGATTTATCGGGAGTCTCCCGAAAAGCGAACATCCTGATAGTACGTACACTTTCAAAGTGAAAAGCCAAAAATGAGTGGATGAGTCAGCTTTGACTAATCGACTGACTGACTGACTGACGTGCCAGTTTGTAGTGGACAGCTGTAAAATCACAGCTGAAGTACACGTCATACGATATTCAAAATGTACAGTCTGCCCTCTTTTTAAATAATTTGATTTAATTTGTTTTTTGAATTTGTTTATATTTGTTTAAAATTTATGTAACAATTGAAAAATTTATTTTTGGTTTATTTTTTATTTTTTAAACACAACATTTCTATATTTAATTGGTTTGTTAATGATCCCTAGTCTTGTGACAATCATTATATTAAATTCAATAAAAGTGCATTTATTTATTTTGGTTCAAAAATTCCTTAGACAAATGTTCTATTATCAATGGACAATGATCCTTCAGGTCTGAAACATTTCAAAAAGTCGAGCGTTCATGCAAATTGGCTATGCTTTAAAGTTTAAACTATCTGCACCGAATACATTTAATGACTCATGGCGACATGAATAAAAAAGTCTAGAAAGCTTTCGAAAGCTTTTTGAAATTTTATGATAAGGTCACGCCTGAATAACTTGTGCCTGCCTCAACTTTCAATCTGCTGGTTCAAGCCAAGATTCGGTGGTAAATGATTTTGTATTCGAAACCGATTTCAATGACAACTTTAGTAAGGAATTGCATATAATTGAAAGAGCGATTCGCAAGAATATTGTTGAATTTTATTCGCATTTCAAGATCTTTCAACGAAAAATATATGACAGTTTTTTCGTTGGAGAAACAATTTTTAAAATCTCCGGACAATAGACGATGCATTTTTGGTGGAATTGTTTTTCAAAAGATGGAATGTTAACAGCAATCCTACTTCTGTCGGAAGAACATTGCCCAGTATCAATGAATCAATGGTTCGAACAAAGCTCAAGCATTCCTAAGCCTCAAACTTTTTGATTATGCAGGTTTTGATCAGAGTACAACTGGTCGATATGCTGAAATCTTCCATGTCGACCAATTAGGAGATATTGATTTAAATTCCTATTGTGAAAGATTCAAATTTATCAGGTGATAGATAAGATCTGACTGCCCATTTGGTGTATTTTAGAACAAGATTTAGAGCCCTATTAAATAAGGCCTATTTGGAGATCTTCAACTGAACAACTGGGCGATTTTATTTATAGACCCAATTGGAGATTCCTCAGATCCACCAATTGGGAAATAAAATCTGCCTACTAAATTTAGAAATGTTCCGGATATATCAGTTGAGTTGATGAAATCCAACTTATTAATTGGAATTGATCCTAATCCATCAATTAGAAGATAAGATTCAACAGTCCATCTCGGTGATCTCCAACTTGAGTATTTTATCCAAAAGCCCATTTAGAGATCTTCATAATCTATCAACTGAGTGTTAAATTCTAAGAGACTAATTGGAAAATTATCACATCTATCAACACAATTTGGACAACTATTCAAACCAGCATCTTAATCTAGCTACCACTTACCGAAAAATCAATTTGCATCAATACTCGGAAAATCAATTTAGAAACAGTCTTAATATGTGAGTTTTATCACATTGGTACTTTCCGATGTAACAAATTGGAAAAAATCTTGGTCCACCAACTGTATAATTATTCCCGTAAGTGAAATCATTTTTAAATGGAAATTAATAAAATTGGATTTATTTTTCTAATTATTCGAATTTTAAGGCGAAGCTTCGAATATTTGATTTCACAAAAATGGCCGAAGTTTCGAAGCCTTCGATTGGAATCCCTATTCGTGGTCTTTTCAAGTGTGATGCATATGTTAACTTCCAAACGCGAAATTCGTCATTCTGTGGATTGCCTAGGCAAATCAAAGAAATTTTCTTGAAATTTCATTTTCCGCTTTTCGCCTACAGATGATACGGCGAAATGATATAACTTTTAAAGTTCTTGAGACCTAGAGATAAATGTTAATTAGACTTAATAATTTGAACTTATTCAGACTATTTATTACAACTATTTGAGTTGAGTAAATAACTTGTTGTATAAAATCATAGATTTTAATGAAACTGAGTTTTTAATTGGCGCTCTAAAATGGTAAAAACTTGAATGCGCTCTAAAATAATAAAAACTTGAATGCGCTCTAAAAAGATAAAAACTTGAATTCGACATTTGTTTTGTTGATCTTTAATTAAAAACTCAGAGAGCCAGCAATTCAACTGCAGTTGTTTATTTGTTAGCTTTTAGTTGGACGCTATTCAGTTCCGTGGCTTTTTGCAATCTTGGCAATTGCGTTCTTTGGTTAAAGAAATTTTTGCTTGTTCGTGTGAATATTTTGGTTTCTTCTTGGTTTTTGTTCTAATAGAAAATGAACTCTGGACTAGAAATTAATAACGAGAATTATTCAATTCTTAAAATAACAACGTGAGTCACTATAAACACAAATTATTTCGTAATGTTTCGACAATTTTTTTTCAGTATTATCAAAATATTCAACTCAAGGCATCACATTTACTTTCATTATTCATAAGGTACGTGGTATTCAAAAAATAACCAATTTCTGCCGCACATAATATCTGAACCCAAGAGATATCAGTAACAAACAAAATCACTTCTGTTTCATTACAAATAAAGTTTGCTAGTTTCATTAAGACTCAAACCGTTACAAGCCATCTGTTCAATGATAACATAACTCATCCATGGGATAATTAAGTTTAGATGAGTGGCTACAATTTCAAATCTAGTAGAATCCCGTTTTAGCTATGTTTTTGGCACTTCAGATGATTAAATTAAAACTACTTTAAGTTCACCTTACTGAATCGTATAGATGGCTCTCTGAGTTTTTAATTAAAGATCAACAAAACAAATGTCGAATTCAAGTTTTTATCTTTTTAGAGCGCATTCAAGTTTTTATTATTTTAGAGCGCATTCAAGTTTTTACCATTTTAGAGCGCCAATTAAAAACTCAGTTTCATTAAAATCTATGATTTTATACAACAAGTTATCATCATTTTTGCAATAAAGATTAGTTTAACTACAGTGAACATTTCGTCACCAAACTAATCATGTTAGATTGCTAATGACTCGTTGAGCAGAAACATAATTCTATGAGAATTGCACAGAAAATTCATCTAAAACGAAAAATAATATTTTTTTAATGGAAACAATACATTCGGACAAACAAACCATCTCACAACCAGATTAGACCAGATTACACAATTCAGTGACAATTGTACATCTGAACGTACAATTGAACGTCTGTCAACAAAGCACAATCACAACATTTGATTGCCTAAAGCAAAGCATTGAGAAATACAAACATTTCCACAACCAAATACTTGACACAGCTTGAGTATTGAGTACGGCATAAAGTGAATCTAGAATCTATGTTACTATCTATTCAAACCCAACACAATTATTCCTAAACAATTTTTTTAGACTCATCTAGCGCAACATAATCAACTCTGTTGGCGATACGAGACCATAATATCGTGCTAAGATCACATGAAAGTGAATAATGATTCACTACAAAACTCAATCTCAGTGATCTAGGTCTCCCGAAAATGAAATGTAAATATGTTCATTGGGAACTTGCCAATTTGAATTCTGAAGGGTTTGCCGGGAAGTTTTTGACGAAAAAAGTAAATATTTCCTGAAAACATTTTGTTGTTTTTCTGCAGAGCACTTTGTCATAGAAAATAACTGTCAGTAATACTTTATTTTTATTTCATTTTTACCAAATGGCAATGTATGAACTAGCTTCTTATGACGTTTATTCGTTTTGATAATGCACATTATTCACATTTATTTACGAAACTCAAATAACAAACTAAATAAATGAAAACAAACACATTTGCCAAACATAAACACAGTCACAAAAAGGCAACAACAACAAGCATTTATAATTACATAAAGGTTGTAAAAACAAATACAGGATACACCTTGAGTATTGAATATAGCCGATTCGAGAAATGTATAGAATTATGCACCTTTAAGGTAATCTATAAAGAAAAAATATATATTTTACTACAGAAAAAAACATGCAAACAAATTTGTTGAATGTTAAATAAAGTGCATCTGGGGAGTTTTGAGTAAAGAAGATTACAGAATACGTTAAGAATTGTACAGAAGTTAATCTACAAATCACAAAAGTAACATATTAATACCAAAGGAAATATCTTGAAACACAAACCTTTTAACAACCAAATACATCGCACGTTGAGTATTGCGTACATCTAAAAGCGAATCTTGAAACAACAGTCATATCACGATTAATTTTATTAAATATTTCCTGAGACTCAACTCCTACCCAAAAGACAACAAAACAAATTCGTTTATCCCAACACTGTCAAAAGTGAACCAACTTTGTCACATTAACACATTTACAGCACAATAGACGTAGTGGAAATAAAATATCACGAATAAAACCAATTTGGGCCAGGTTCTGGTTGTTTTCCAAAAACAAATGAGTAAATCAGAACACATTAGCAAAACATCAACACAAAACACTACTCAAAAGTGACAACAACAGCATCACCAGCAGTAGTTCATTGTTGCAGTGACGCTTTTGCATTTTACAGCGGGGCAGCGTATTCAGAATAGGTAACTTTGTTTTTGAATAGACCAATGGGTGGCAGAGCACCCATATTTTTACTCTTACTGTATTAGCGATTTTTGCTACTGTTGGCTTTACAACAACTTTGTCATCATTTTATTTTGGGCTTTACTACCCCTAACTATTGAAGGCAGCAAAATTGTGGGTTGCAGAGTCGTTCTAATTAAAAACTCATAAATTGTTACTCAAATGTTGTTTCAGTCTAGATTTTCCGGATGATAAAGGTTAGGTTACATGTTTTGAAAATTTAATAATTAAGGTTAACACAGTCAACTCTATAATTTAGATTTTTTGAGAATGAATTCTAAAGCATCTTTTTAAATTATAAATTACAAAGGAATTAAATCTGGGTTAAATTATAACTAATTTGCTTTAATTTGATAAATTAATTTTCCCAATTTCTAAATTTGAAATCTAAATATCACAAATATATACAATAAGTAGATTGCAGTAAGATAATTCAATCATGAAGGATTAACCATAGAAATGTTTGATAGCATTTTGAGAGAACTTTAGTTGTTATTCTCATATGGTTTTTTAAGTTAGCGAGTTTAAGTTAGAGAGTTGACTGTAAAAGCAAAATAAACAAACGAGAGACATTTGTTTACATCTATCTCAAGAGACAGAAATATAACGCATGCACACTCATCATTGATTACAATCAACCCCGCTTGTACACTCATTTGTGTGTCATATCACGTGATTAAAGTGAAAGTCTTGGTGTAACGTCCATCTGAGTTGCCCATTCTCGGGAGATCAGTTCGCAGGACTAGTCTTATTTGATGGTTTCTTTCCGTGTCCTTCATGACAATATTAATGTTGGTCATGTGGTAATTAATTTAATGTTTTTTAGGCACATAAGAAATTAAAATTTTTTACTTGAAAATTATTTTGAAATATTATGTTGGTAAGTTTTTGAGCATATATATGATACATTACCATGTCGCTTCGGTATTGATTGGCGGAACTTTAAAATTTTAATTACAACCGGAAGAACTGAAATAATGGATAATGGATAGCTTGATAATGAATATTTTTCTTTATTTTTCTTTTGGTAGTTAAGTCGATCTGGTACTTTATGATGATTTTAAGAGCATTGTAAAGTTTTGATAAATCTTATGCTGTTCCGAATGATAATTTGGTACTACATGGTTTGGTATGATCGGGACAATCAACTAATTTATTTGCCGACTTTTAAAACAATTGAAAGTGAGAATGTGCATTTCTATCTATTTGCAAAAGAAAACTGTGCTTACAACATTTCCCTTTCCTCAGCTGCATTCGTTTGGCTCGATTAACTATACTAAGCTCAATTTAGTGATATCTTATTAAGACCGAAATTTATTGGGAAATATAATTTAATTCTCAGTTAATAGAATTTCAATTTGTTAAACGTATTTAAGTTCAATTTGGATTGCAATTATCTTTTAAGGAATTTGCTTATTCAATGATTCTTTTGTCCATTAATTTGTATGAAATCATACAAAATTTTCCATAAAGCAAGAGAAACTATAAAAAAATATTTGTTTTTTATGAATTTCATATTCCAATTCACATTTCAATTTACCTTTGCAAATGTATTCAAGGTTACCAAACCAAAGTCGCCATACGTAAAACCGTAACGATTTTGAGTGTTCAATGCTTCGAGCAAATGGGCAAGTTGTACTCGAGTTCTAATTTTGAGTTTCTTGTGCAAAATCACACGAAAGAGCAATTTTGTCGGTTTGTGAATGTGCACGCTGCACTTAGCAAAAATAAAATGAAACCCAAACAGAAGATTGCAAATGTATAAGATCCAAAAGTGAACAAACAGTAGAGCAACAGTGTCCAACTTTCCCTGTAAAATCCACATGGTGAAAACAATGTTTACGGGCACGTATGTAACCAAAAAGGCACAAAACAACTTTCCATGAAATCGATTGATAGCAAAGAAGAACTCAAGACTTTGAACAAATGTGTTTCGAAAACGAATAAATTTTTGTAATTGGAAAATTTTTGATTTCGATGAAACAACTCTGCACAATAGTCCGAAAACTTGACCAATTTTTAGATAAAACATCATCAAGAGTGAAATCGTACAGGAAATGTTGTTTGAAATTGAGTGACTAAAGATCAAAAGAAACACACCAAGAATCAGTCCATAGAAATGGCTAATTGTTATCTTAATTAAAATCTTGAAAAGTTTCATCGAATTGTATCCATAATTGATGAGAATAAAATTGAAATATAAATACGAAATTACTATGAGGATTTCTAGAAGAAGGGAAAATAGATTAATTTTGTTAATGAAAACTCTAAGGTCTCTACCAAACGATCCAACAATGCTCAAAAATAAATTGAGAACAATCAAATAACATTTGCGGGTTCGTAAGCAAACATTTTGATTTTGAAATGTTGATTTAAGGAAAAATGAACGCCACTTTCCACGCACAATCACAGTGTGCAACAGTCTCAACAGTGGATAGTTGGTCTCGACATAAAGTTTGTGATTGAAGTACAGTAACATTATGGATGCCATTGCGCACATCAAATTGATTTTTGATTTGCCAATGCAAACTAAAAATACATCAAAATGAGCGGCACTCTCAAGTGGATTGTTGCCGTCTGACCAGAAAGACAAATACACGAGATGTACAGAAGTGGCTGCGACTATTGTGTTCAACACTCTAATCAGTGTTAAGAGTTGTACATTCTTGAATAGATAGATTTGTTGGACAAAATTGAAATAGTTGATGAAATAAGTGATGTTTTGAAGTGGTTTGAAGAAGAGTGATGCAAACAGTTTGGGATTCATAATTCTGTTAAAATTTTTTTAAAACGTATTTTGAAAATTTTTATTTTCCAAATATTTTGAACCTTGATATTTTAAAATTTATAAAATGAAACATAATACTATGATTTATTAACTAACAAACGAAATATTATTTATTAAAAATCGATTAACACTGATGACAATTTCGTCATTTTGAATACAAAGTTTCAAAATTTAAATTAATTGCTTTGTTGTTTGTGGTCTTATCTGATTTTCTTTCTAAGTTTTCCTTGACAATATTAATATGTTTGTCATATTATAATAATTAATCTAATGCAATTTTGGCACATTTGACGTCCCATGTTGAAATTAATTATATTTTTACCAAGAAAATATATATTATAAAATAAAATTTTTTTTAGAAAATTTTATTTTGAAAACTTATTTTGATCATATTTGATTCATTACTCATGTCATTGATTGACGGAAATGGTTCCGTGTTTTTATGGTTTGATTAAAAAGCGTAAAAGTAGTCATAGTTTGAAAAGTGAGATTGCGCATGACTGCGGGTAACGCATTGCCGTAGAATATTCTGTATACAGAAGAGATTGGAGTTATATAGCAGGTTCATGCTATGCTAGTTGCTATATAGCAGCATTGTGTTCTGAGATACTCACTCACAATCCATGTGAGTCACGTTTGTTTACATTCACGAACACATTCTACACCAAAAAAAACATGAAACCAATACTAAAATTCATAATCCTACCACTACTCACAATATTATTCATTTTATCCATGTTCTATCTAATATGTCAAACTCACATACAATCTCTGCACAGTGCCTGTTGGCTCAACATCAACTGTGGCTCAAATGCAGTCTGTTCAAGTAGAAAATGTATTTGTAAATTGGGTTTCATTCCGCAAAACCCTCAAGACTGTAAATTGAAAAAATGTTCCTCAGATTTTGAGTGTTACCAGAATTTTGGTTCCAACACAGAATGTGTCAATAGAAAGTATTGTCATTGTGCTCGATCGGCTGTTGCTCATGTGAGCCTCAACGAAGAAACACAAACTTGTGCTGTGACAGAATGTTCCACAACTCAGGATTGTCCAACTGGACTCGTGTGTTTACACGGAAAATGCACCAGAACCCTGTACGATATCAAATCCGACCCTCGAGCCTGTCCATCAGATGATGTTTGTGTGAAAAGATTTGGTTCAGCATCGAAGTGCTCACAAACAAAATGTGTCTGTATTGAAAAGTACAAGTTTGATTACAAAACTACATCCTGTCGTGTAAAAGTTAAAGCCAAATCCACAATTTGGAATGTGATTCTCACTGTGTTCTTGAGTGTGATTGCTTGTATTGTGCTTATTGTTGTGTATGTTGCTATTTATAGACAATTTACTCATATACCACATCCGTCCATAAGTGATTCACAAAACGGTGCAAATTTAGCAGAACCGAATTTGATTTTAATTGATTTGGAAACAACAAACGATCGTGTTCGAGCACAAATAACTGAAAACAGTACAACTTTACTGAACCAACAACAAACTGAAGTTGTTCAAAATCATCATGACAGTGAACAGCAACAACATCAATCTACAATTGAATTTGATTCTCCGCCATCTTATGATGAAGCGATGCGTAAAATGATTTGATTTTTGTGATATTATATTTTTGTATAAAATAAAATAACAAAATATTTATTTGAAATTTTGTTGTTTCTTAAATTTTCTAATCTATTTAATATTTTTTATTTTTTATTTTTACGCTCGATTCATATGCAGAAGAAGAAGATCATAAATAAAACATTCAATAAAAGCATTTTCATTTAATGCACAAATAAAAATAATTATAAATAAATTAATCACTCAACAAATCAATCAATCAATCTATTGAGATAAAATTCAATCGATGTCATAACATAGGTGGTGTAAAGCAAGAAAAACTATAATTTAAAAATCATTAGCAATAAATTTCATAATCAAATGATCAGATAATACCTTAATAATCGTATATCTCGATACACTGCCCAACGGTGCCACCACAAACCCAATCTGATTCCAACAGTGCACCAGCTCATAATACGAGTGTAACTTGACCTTCTGTCGAACGAATCTTGAATTAATCAGTCCTTGAATTGGTACAATCCATCTCCCGTAACAATGAATTTGTTTGGTCAGTTCAGCGAGCGGAATGGCCGCACCAATTGCGCCCACAATTTGAATTCCAATCAAACAGCTCAACACAATTTTGGTTATCATTCTCAAACTATCGATGAACAACATGAATGTTATCATGTAGACGCTAAAAGCTAGTTCGGTCAAAACCGCAGCGGAATAGGCCTTCGATATTAGTTGATTCATACGACGCATTACCAGTACTACTCTCGTGTGTTCCAACTGAAACTGATCGAGCTTTAAAACCAGATAAATTTGAGCAAAATTTGAATAGTAACTTTTAAAACTTCTCAATTTTTTCAACAAAATCTCCAAATCTTTCAACTGATAATGATAGAGCACAGAATGTATGGAAATGCAACAAACAATCGATTGACAATTCTCGAAAGTACTCCAATAGAGGTAAGCTAAAGTTGTCGCATTCAAAAGCATTGTAATAATCGTGATCACGTGATACGATTTTGATGCTATTATTGCGTAAAAGTAGAACAGTATTGCACAATACAGTACTAACCCACAAACGAAAATAATATCTTGAATTCTGTTGAACATTAAAATTAGCAATTTTATCTGAATTTTCAAATTTTGCGGTAGAATTTTCAATTTGCTTTTGATTAACCAATTCACCAATTCATAAATTTCTCCATGTTCAGCAGATTGATATAGAAGATAATGAAATACGAGTGGATTTACCACCATTACTGAGGCAATCAGAAAGGCGACGTAGTCATACGATGCAACCAAAGATAGTTCATAAGTAAATCTATCGTAATCGAAATACTTGAGAATGTTGAGCTTCATTGCTAAACTCGAGGTTAGAAATCGGATGCACTCGAACATTGCATAGAGAAAATAGATTCGATGGAAACGAGTTTGAGCACAAGTTGGTCTTGCTCGAAAAGCTATAGTTTGAGCAATTCTGTGATTGAAACGATTGTGAAAAGTTGGAATCAAGCATTTGAATAATTTTAGTAAAATTTGAAACATTTTGCTGTTTTTTTTTTGTTAAATTCTTAAAAAGTGAAGGAAGTTTGTAAAAAGTTTCAAATTAAAGTTTTAACATTAGAAACCCAAAAGCAAATAAAACCCTTTTCTGTAGAAATATTTTTATTTAAATTTAGAGCAATTTGTTCTGAATTGTTTGAATTGGGTAAATTTTAATTAATTTTTTCTAAAACAAATATGCGTCAGAATAATTGTGTAGAATTTTAAATGTTTTGAAATTTTTTGAGAACAAAAAAGGAAAAAACAAACAAACCGAGTACAATTGTTCATGTTGAACAATGTTGGTTTCTTTCTTTTCTTTCTTTATCAATCTTGCAATTCTATTCATAGTGTACGTAACAAAAACTTAAATAAATAAATTCACGGTCATTTTCGGTCAACATTTTTTTATAGCAACAGTGGCGCATTAAAAAGCAAACTTGTGGGCGCCAGAGCCCAAATGTTTTTAGGCTTTTCAATTAAATTATCAAAACTTTATATTTGAACTTTTAAGTATTGGGCGCTACTGCACCTTGGCGTGTATTTTGTGGTTTGTTTTGGTTGATGGGTGCGTAGTGTGAGACTTGATTTGCACTCATACTCATTGTCATTTGAAAAGCAAACCTTGATATTAAAGCAGTTACACAGGCGATCGTTCTGTTCAGTTTGTTTTGTGCTTTTGTGTGGCTATCATCTCTTGTTGGTTGTGTGTGACTTTGTTTGATTTCAAGTCGATCTCCTCGTCGTCGTCGTCTGTCTGTCTGTGTGGGTTGTCATTTGGTGATTCTTGAGATTCTCTTTCTCCTCACTGTCTTCGAGGACTTGTTTTGGGTTGTTCCACCTGCCTTGGGTCACTCACTGAATCTCAATCGTCAACTCGTGCAAATTGAAACTCGATTCATCTACAATGTCATCTCTCAACAAGAATACTCCAAATGAAGAGTCAGAAGAACTCGACCAGCTTGGAATCTTCATTCGGAGCAAGCTCGACTCGGACCCGAATCTAACCAGAAACATTTTGGTTCCGTTGCTTTACAAGTATGGTCAACTGGTGGACAAAAATGAGAACTTGGCTCCGAAATATCTTTTACGTTATGAAGAATTATCTAGAGAAGTTACCCGACGGAATTCGTGTGTTCCGAACATTGACGATGTGCAGGCGACCGGTGCCAGCAGCAGCAGCAACAACAACAACAAGCCCAACAGTAACACCAACGTCACCATTACCATTAACTTGAACGTCAACTTCGCAAATACGCCCAAACAAAAGTGTCTCCATATCGAGTGCACCAATGGATCGGCAGCTCCAGTCAAGGCAAAGGTTCACAAGTCAACGGAACAACAGCAACCAGTATCTGTGCCAGGCAGCCCAACTTGTCAAACTCCTGTGTCCAAGCCCAAACGGCTGGCTGTTGAAAGTATTGCCGAAACCGGTGGTGGCGCCACTGTCAAACCTCGTTGCCTTTCATCTGTTTCGACGCCTCGTCCTCGATGGGACCCGTCAACTCGAACTACTAGAAAGTAACCCCGTACTTGTCTATGCGATGTAATGCGTTGTCAGCTGTATGTATTTATCTTTCTAACTTAACGTTTCATTGTTTTACAATTATGTGTATTTATTGATCCACTTTACTGAACTATGTATGCGACCTTTGACCTTTGTCACTTTAATCTATTTGATTTATTGATTTTATCATTACTTTTATTAGTATTATCTATTATTTATAATGTCACAAATTATTTGTATTGTCTCTCCATTTGTCCATAGTACAGTCGTTGTTATAATCTAAAGTAAACTTCTATTCACCCATGATTTAATCTTAATCTTAATCTCTCAAATCATCTTTATCAAATCAAAAGTGATGAACGACGCCCTTTCTTTCCTTCTCTCCCTCCACAATCGATGTTAGTTTCTTTCTTTATTTTCCAATCCTGCAATTCCGTTCATAAAGTACGTGTAACAATGTCTGAAATAAATAAATACTCACAATCATTTTCGGTCAACACTTTTGTGAACAGAAATAGTGGCACCTTAAAAAACAAACCTCAAAGGGCGGCAGTGCCCAAATGCTTTTAAACTTTTCAATTAAATTATCAAACCTTACTATTTGAACTTTATAGTATTGGGCGCTACTGCACCTTGGCGTGTATTTTGTTGGTTTGTTGATAAGCGCGCTCCCGCGCATGCATGAGACTTGTCTTGAACTCTTACTCATTGTCTCTTGATAAGCAAACCTTGATAATAAAGCAGATGCACAGGCGATCGGTTTGTTTAGCCTGTTTTGAGACTTTTGTTATGTTACGACTTTAATTGATGTACCTTAAAAAACACGTACTTATCTAATATTATAAACTAATGATCTGTGCTCTAATTTTATATATCACAAAGGACAAGTAACTATAAAGTAAAAGATAAAAGAGCTATCCAAATATAAAGTTAAAAAGACAACACACAAAAAGTACGTAACTATATGAATTAATGATTGTACCTTTTTGAAATTCAAGTTTAAAATAGAAGTGAATGCCCACAAAGTATGTGACGCTAAAAGAATGATAAGAGTGTTATCAGAGTAGGTTACACTCTATATTTTGTATTTAAAAACCATTTAAAAGTCACCAAATTTTCAAACGTCTAATTTATTCTCAATAAATTCCAATTCCAAATTCTCAAGGAATTTGCGCATTGGTTTGATGGTGAACTTTGAGTCGAATAGTCTTGGTAAAGTGAACTCGAAGTGGTCTCAATCGAGGTGTTCGAGCGAAGCTTTTCGCAAATTTATTCGAGCAGGCAATACTTTGCACAGTGTAGGTTTAGACTGACTCGAAATGACCACTGGTCATTGACCGGCCCTATCTTCTCCCACACAGCCAGATACTTTTGTAAATTCTCCAACACAGTAACATTCAACTCGTTGAAAACATTGACAAACGTTTGATCATGGTCTATTTGCTCCAGTTCCTCATAATTGATCATGATCGAGTCAATCATGCGTTTCCTAAAATATAATCAAAAATTATAATTTTATCAATGAAATTAATTAGATGTCTTACTTTGACTCCCACCTGGTCGCAAATTCTTGTTTCAACGTTGGTTTGCAAACCTCGTTGAATGCCTGTTTTCTTGACCACTCGAACCTGTAAATTTTAAATTTTAAATTAGGCCAAAACAAAAAAATGCCAATTTCTTGTTAAGTTAAAAGCTTTATTGATGAAGAATAAAAGTACAGGAGGCTTTGGTTGAACTAAGTAGATACTGCACCATACAAAGAAACCAATGATGATACTTGTGTGGTAGAGCCAGATGGGAAGTTGATCGTCAGAACTGAGTAGACACAATCTGTAAAGTAGAAGACTCTGCGTTAGCACAAGTAGTGGAGACAACTGATCAGAACACATACGAGACACTCGATGATAGAGCACTTTAGCACAGCGTGCTTATAAAGGCAGCCGAGTTCGGCTATGTCCACACTAAGTGACAGTAGACATAGTGGCTTCACCATGACTAAGCATAAGATGACAAACGGTCATGCAGAGAGGGAGCCACTTCTCAACACCTCCCCTGCTCCCGAACTGCTTGACCATCAGGTCCCAAGAGTATCCGCCTCGTATGCTTGGAATTGCTCAACGATTTGGTAAGACAGTCGGCTAGTTGATTGTGTGTACTGACATGCTTGATGGTGATGTAGCGCTTGGCACTGTAGTCTCGTATACAGTGCATCTTCACATCAATATGTTTAGTGTCCGAGAGACTTCGTTGAGAGTTTGCAATCTGGATTGCAGGCATGTTGTCTTCTAGAATGGTAGTTGGCAATTGGACGGGGAAGCTCAGTTCATGAAGTAGCTGTTGTAGCCAAAGTACTTCTCTGCAGGCCATTGCCATTGCTGTATATTCTGCTTCAGTAGTTGAAAGGCTGACGGTCTTCTGTTTTCGGCTAAACCAGGTTATGGAACTTCCGTTTAGTTGGAACAGTGCACCTGACTGGGATTTTCGGTCACCAATGGTTGCAAAATTGGCGTCTACGTAACAGACTAGATTAGAGTTGTCGAAACTTCCTAGAGTAAGACTGAGGTTTTTCGTGTGCTTGAGGTATGCCAATACTTGTTTGCTGTATGTCCAGACTAGGTCAGTAGGCTCATGAAGGTGTCGAGAGAGTAGATTCACAACTGCTGCAATATCCGGTCTGGTTAAGTTTGCGATGTATAACAGACTTCCAATAAGACTCCTGATTGGCACATTGTGGTTGATTTCTCCATCTGTTAGATCAAGCTTGTCTAGTTGAGGCAGAGTCTGGATACGGCTTGAGTCTTCAAGGTTGAATCTGTTCAGTAGATCATTGATGTACATTTCTTGGGAAAGTGAAAATGTTCCATATTCGTCTCTTGTGAAATTGACTCCAAGAAAACGATTCACTTGTCCCAGATCCCTTAGTTCGAGCTTGTGCTTCAATTGTTGTTTGACTTCAGTCATTTGTTGTTCTGTATGAGTGAATATCAAGATATCGTCCACCCATACCAGTAAGAATAGATTTACACTTCCGACTCGTTTCACATAGAGGCATGGGTCTGACTGAATAGCTTTGAAACCGAGTTGATTCAGGGTGATGTTCATTTTCTCATTCCAGCACTTTGGAGCCTGCTTCAGTCCATACATAGCTTTATCAACCCTCCATATCGTGCCATTATCCTTGAAGCCATCAGGTGGATGGACATACACCACCGTGTCCAGATCACCGTTGAGGAAAGCTGTTTTGATATCGATTTGATGTACAAGTAACTTCTGTTGGCTTGCAATTACCATCATGGCACGGATTGCGGTGTATGATACTACAGGGCTGAAGGTTTCTTCAAAGTCAATACCTTTCTGTTGGTTAAATCCTCGAGCCACCAATCTTGCCTTAAACCGGACAATAGCTCCAAGGCTGTTCTTTTTGACATCATGCACCCATCTGGTGGTGATAAGTTTTCTTTCGCCAGCAAGTTTTTGTTCGACAACTTGATAAACATGATGTGCATTCAGTGATGTGATTTCGTCGGTCATTGCTTCGATCCAATAATCCCTCTCTGGGGACTGCATCGCTTCATTATAATTTGCTGGTACGTGTATATGTTCTGTTGAATGAGAAGCTGATGACACAAGAGCAACTTGGCAGTCTGGATACTTCATCACAAAACTTGCTTGTTCTCCAGGTGCAATATAGTTCAATCGATCTGGTGCTCCACAACCTCTTGGAGGCTGAATTCGGCGCTCCTGCACCTGGGGTTCACCGGTAGCCACAGGAACAGACTCGGTAATTGCTTCTGTGGTAGGCTCTGTAGCAGGTTCAGTAGCAGGTTCAGTAGTAGGTTTTGCAATAAGTTCTGTAATAGTCTTGACAATAGTCTGATCAGCAGGTTCAACTTTCATTTCATTTTTGGGAACAATATTGGGAACTTGTACTTCTTCTACTCTCCGCTCTTGTGACTCGACAGTAGGTGTTGTTGTTCCTGCAGTAGTTGTTACAGTCCCGACAGTTGGTGTTGTAGTCGCAGGCAGTCGAAGCCTTTGATCAAAATTCTCCAATGCTTGGTTGAGTGCAGTTTCCCTTCTTTGGTTTTCTAGAGATTGAAGCTGGGTTTGTAGGTCCATGATTTGTGTGATGTCCGTTTCAGTAGTTGATTCGGTGGTAGGAACATTAGTGGCTTGTCCTTCACCAGTTCCTTCAGTCTCATTCACTTCTTCAATTTCATCAATGTTAAATAGCACTCGAGTTTGTGGATTACTTTCACATGTGCATTCTTTTTCACCTTCCTTTAATGACTTCATGGCCTTGATGCATGCGGGAAACACACCGTTCCAAATGTCACAATTCCTCTGATTGATAACTTTTCCTGTACTGGGATCTAGTAGTCGGTATGCCTTTGCGTCGAACGAATATCCCACAAAGATGAGTTCTTCGGAAGTAGGATCAAATTTCTTCCTCTTTTCATGAGGGATCCAACTATACGCAATCGATCCGAATGTTTTCATCTTCTCGAATTCTGGTTCTCGGTTAAACATCCGTTTGCAGGGCAGTTCGTTATTGATTGAGCTATGGGGCAGTCTGTTGGCAATATAGCATGCAGTACGAATTGCTTCAGGCCAGAATTTTAGTGGCAAACAACTTTCAAACAACATAGCACGTGCCATAGTTTGAACCTTCTGAATTGTTCGTTCACTGATGCCGTTCTGTTGATGGCAGAATGGTACACTTCGCTGTCTGTAAATTCCTTCCACTTTCAGTAGTTCAACAAATTCATTTGAGGTGTATTCCCCCTCCATTGTCTGTTCGTAGTGCACCAATTCCGATGGGAAACTGCTTCACCATCTTTTCTTTGTATTCTTGAAATGCCAGGATTGCTTCGGCCTTACTCTTGAGTGTGAACACTTCCACATAGCGAGTGTAGTCATCCACCAGGATCATGAAATACCGAGATCCATCATAACCAAGAGGGTTATTCACGACGCCAAGGTCCGAGTGAATTAGTTCCAGTGGCCGTGATGTTGTTGTTGTTGAAGGAGGATATGGCAACTGTTTCAACTTGCATCGAGCACACGTTACACACTGTTCATCATGCTCACATTGAAGATTGTAAAGTTTCTTTAGTTTTTCCAGCTTCTCTCTTCCTGGGTGAGCCAGAACACTATGCCAATCAATAACTTTGGAGGACAATAAGGCATGTTCCACTTCGTTGAAGCAGTATAGATTTCCACTGCGAGATGCCTTGAGATATACTTTTCCCTGTTTAGACACAATGGCTTCTTTCATGTTGAATTCAACCTTGAAACCATCCTTGGTTAACTTGCTCACTGAGAGAAGGTTGGCGCTGAAGTCAGGGGCAAATTTGACATCCTTCAGATGCATTACTTCGGGTCCTGTGTGCAGAATGAAGTCACCTTGTCGATAAATTCTGCACTGGTGATCATTTGCAGTGCTTACTGACTGGCTGATCGAAATAGCGTTCATTAGGTGCCTATCCGAAGTCACAAAATGGCTCGATGCACCCGAGTCCACAATCCATTCACTGACATAATTGCGAAGATCATTTATTTTCTCAGTAGCATTGAAAACAGAGTTTTGCTTGACAACTTCACTACCGCCACTGGGTTTCTGGTTCACTCCAGTCATAGTCCGTTCTTCACTTTTCCTTTTTCGACAATCGGCAATGAGGTGGCCTTGAATACCACAGTAGTGACAACGTCTCATCTCCTTCCGGAATGTAGGGCGTCCATAGTTTGTTCCTTTGCTGACAAAACTCTGTTCGGACGATTTACCACCGTTCAGCATCTCACAGTATCGAATTAGATTCAGGAGCAGTTGATCTTTGGTGAGAACACTCAAATTTTGATAGGTGGAAGCCTTGAAAGGGACCAGTTCACTCGGGAGACCATCAACATAGAGGCACAGCTCCCTTTCGTGGGTCAAGTCAGAACCAGCCATTCGTAACTCGTCAATCTTCTGGCCAACGGATTGACTAAATTCACGGACCTTTGTTTCGGTAAACCCATCCAATTTGATAGCCCGTATGTCACGTTCCAAGAGGGCCTGTTTTACTACGTCGTTGGTGACGTACTCCTTGCTAATCTTCTCGAAGGCTTCGTGAGCTGAGAGAATCTCCCGAACCATGGAGAGATGTCGGTCATCCAGAGAGCAGGTTATTCGGGCCAAAGCAGTCTGGTTGGCTTCAGAATTCACTGGGAGAGGGCGTTGTATAGCCTGTTCAATTCTGAGGCGACGGAGAGCCAACCGTAGCATGTACTGCCAATTCGAATAGTTCGTTCCATTCAAGCGTACGATTTCGCTTTCCTGATACTTCCGGTTGTCCCGTATCGGTCGATCAGTATCTTGGCTCGGCTTTCCATTCAGGACGATCCACATGAGGACGACACAGAGGGAGAACAGTCCACCAATAAAGAGGCTTGCGAGCTCCATCTTGTAGCGTCGTGCTGATAACGTGTTAAGTTAAAAGCTTTATTGATGAAGAATAAAAGTACAGGAGGCTTTGGTTGAACTAAGTAGATACTGCACCATACAAAGAAACCAATGATGATACTTGTGTGGTAGAGCCAGATGGGAAGTTGATCGTCAGAACTGAGTAGACACAATCTGTAAAGTAGAAGACTCTGCGTTAGCACAAGTAGTGGAGACAACTGATCAGAACACATACGAGACACTCGATGATAGAGCACTTCAGCACAGCGTGCTTATAAAGGCAGCCGAGTTCGGCTATGTCCACACTAAGTGACAGTAGACATAGTGGCTTCACCATGACTAAGCATAAGATGACAAACGGTCATGCAGAGAGGGAGCCACTTCTCAACATTTCTTACCAATTCTTTGCAGTTCGTAAACCGAGAACAAATGTTAGCAATCCTGAGGGAAAGCTTTGCACTGAACAAATTTGAATTGACCAGTGCCATTTGGTGTCTATTACATCAATGGTAATCACATCTGTGGTGAGTCCACGGATGAGGTTTTTTCTGGTTTTTCGGTTTGGAGAGATAATCGTAAGCCGACTGGAGGGCTTGATAAGTTACATAGCAAGCTCGTCGTTCCATTTCGACACCTGCAAATTGTCATCACAATAAAATACATTCACAATTTGAATTCAAGCTTTTACTTACCATACTCCTCCAGGATTGCATCAGTTGTTTCCGCCGCCAGTTTGCAAGTCTTGTTATCTACATTCCTGCAAGCTAACTGGCAACACACAATTTTACCTTCGCTTTCGTACTGTGCATTCACTCCCAGGAAATATTCACTCGAAATTGGTTCAGTCCAGTGATCAGTACACACAGCCACGTTTTCAGCTTCATCTAGTTCATCTTTCATTTTCGCCTTGATCGTGGCACACACTTTGGTTGTTTGTCGGTTGATTGTCCTGCCACAAGCCATTACCTTAAATAGTCAAGCAAACATGTCAAGCTTTGAATGTCAAATTACAAGTCTACTTACACTGTCAACCGAAATCGCTTGTTTGTCATCACTAGTTGCCGCATTGACCGCAATATCGATGGCCAATTGAACATACTTAGTCCTTCGAACTGTTCTCCAGCAAACGGGTTGCTCAAATAGGTCGTAACACTATTTATGTGATTTTCTAACATATGCAATGCAAAAATCTCAATAATTCGGAAAATTCGTAATTCGGGGTAAAAATTCTGCTGAAATTGAACATTTTTAGTAGAAAATCTCGATAGTTCGTGATGCCTCAGCTAGAAAAATGTAATATTTTAGAAGTTAGATGTAGAGTTGGACCAACTCATAGTTGGTACCTAACAAAAATTTACCCAAACTCTAGAATGTTAGGGTTAGAATGCACATGATCGAAATTGGTGTTTGGTGGACGGGTGTTCAGATTTTGCTTCTCTTCACTGTAGCTTATTTGTAAGTGTTTTAATTCTTAACAAATTTTTAATATCTTAATTTTTAATTTTTAATTTTTAATTTTTAATTTTTAATTTTTAATTTTTAATTTTTAATTTTTAATTTTTAATTTTTGATTTTTGCCTTTTAATTTTTATTTTTTTATTTTAGTTACATTTACCGCAAGTACAGCTACTGGACTGCACGTGGCGTCTCCGGTCCTGCGCCCATCTTTCCCTTTGGCCACCTTCTCGAGAAGGCTCGAACCCCAGCCGACAAATATGAACTCGGCAAGGCTAAGAAATATGGAAAACTGTACGGAGTCTACACGGGCCTGCGACCATCACTCACAATTACCGATGCCGATCTGATCAAGCAGGTTCTGGTGAAGGACTTCTCGAGTTATGCATCGAGACGAACTGTGACTTCGCTCAACGAAATATGGGATTTGAATATGATTTTTGTGGAACAGCATGCGTGGAAGCGGTTGAGGACAATTGCCACACCTGCCTTCACCTCCACAAAGTTGAGACAAATGACCCAACTGATGATGCAGTGTGTGGTGAGGTTGGAGAACTATTTCGAGAAAGTGTCAAAATCGAGTTCGAAAAGCTTTGATACAAAAGCCGTAATGACTGGCTTCTCGATGGACGTCATTGCGCTGGTGGGTTTTGCCACTCAGATCAACCCAAACGAAGACCGTTCCAAGCAGAATGTCTTTATCCATCACGGAATGAACATTTTCAATATGAATCCATTTCGATTTGCCGCACTGGACATTCTGCCCAGGTCTGTGCTCAAGGCCATTAACGTTACAACCATGTTTCCTGAGGATGCCTTCCAGTTTTTCTTGGGTCTCTCGTGGAAGATATTCAATGAACGGAAGGCAAATCCTACAAGCAAGCAGAATGATCTATTGCAGCTATTGATGGATGCTTTTGCGTATGAGGACGAGCTTGCGAGTACGAATCATCAGAGTTTGACTGCAACTGTCAGTGATGAAGTTGATGAAAACCCTAAAGAGAAGGTGGCAGAAAAGCCTCAAAACGGGCAAAACAAAACAAACAAAACCAAAACTATTCTCAGTGAAAAGGAAGTCGTATCCCAGTGCATTGCATTCCTATTCGCAGGAATCGAAACAACTTCATCAGCCTTAACCCACACGCTCTTTGAGCTAGCCCAAAATGAGGACGTTCAAGAACGGTTAAGTCATGAAATTACGAAACGATTGGATGGGATTGACCGAAATGATCAATTTGATGAGTTCTGTGACGCAATTCTCAACAACTTTCCTTACCTTGATGCAGTTCTCAATGAAGCACTTCGACTTCATCCCATCTTGGTTCGCATTGAACGACAGGTCACTGCTGAGAACGGTGTGAAACTTGCGGGAATTCAACTCGATCAGAAAGTCCTGGTTGAAATTCCCACGATCGTTGTGCACAGAAATCCTGAATACTATCCCGATCCAGAGCGCTACAATCCAGAACGTTTTATGCCCGAAAACAAGCATCTTCTTGTGCCGTACACTTTTTTTGCCCTTTGGCAGTGGTCCACGCAATTGCATCGCAATGAGGTTTGCACTGCAAGAGGCGAAACTGTGTTTGGCCAACATTTTGCACAAGTACAGTTTCAGTCCAATTGAGGGTACGACTCCGAAGAAGCACTCTTTTCTCAAGGGCACTTTCACTCAGATTTGTGAAGATTTTCATTTGAAGGTTGAGGAACGTTGAGTACTGCTGCTGTAATTGTAAAATTAATTAATTACTTTTATTGTAACGAATAAATTTGCTTGTTTTTTTATTGACAAAATTTATTTAATTGCACCACTAGTTTACTAGAAAATGAGTTTTAAAATTGTTTTAGTTTAAAACCAACTGGCAAACATTTGTATCTAAGAAGCGAATATTGCCATGTTTGCCTATCCAACTACAAACTCATATTATCAAGTTGAAACTATGCACGAATATAATCCATTTATTTGACAAACCAACTAGCAAACACATTCTGCCAACTATCCAAATATGCCATTTTAGAGCTTCCCACTCCAAACACATTCTACCAATGTCGTGTCTAAGAGGCGAATATTGCCATGTTTGCCTATCCAACTACAAACTCATATTACAAGTTGAAACTATGCACGAATATAATCCATTTATTTGACAAACCAACTAGCAAACACATTCTGCCAACTATCCAAATATGCCATTTTAGAGCTTCCCACTCCAAACACATTCTACCAATGTCGTGTCTAAGAGGCGAATATTGCCATGTTTGCCTATCCAACTACAAACTCATATTACAAGTTGAAACTATGCACGAATATAATCCATTTATTTGACAAACCAACTAGCAAACACATTCTGCCAACTATCCAAATATGCCATTTTAGAGCTTCCCACTCCAAACACATTCTACCAATGTCGTGTCTAAGAGGCGAATATTGCCATGTTTGCCTATCCAACTACAAACTCATATTACAAGTTGAAACTATGCACGAATATAATCCATTTATTTGACAAACCAACTAGCAAACACATTCTGCCAACTATCCAAATATGCCATTTTAGAGCTTCCCACTCCAAACACATTCTACCAATGTCGTGTCTGAGAGGCGAATATTGCCATGTTTGCCTATCCAACTACAAACTCATATTATCAAGTTGAAACTATGCACGAATATAATCCATTTATTTGACAAACCAACTAGCAAACACATTCTGCCAACTATCCAAATATGCCATTTTAGAGCTTCCCACTCCAAACACATTCTACCAATGTCGTGTCTAAGAGGCGAATATTGCCATGTTTGCCTATCCAACTACAAACTCATATTACAAGTTGAAACTATGCACGAATATAATCCATTTATTTGACAAACCAACTAGCAAACACATTCTGCCAACTATCCAAATATGCCATTTTAGAGCTTCCCACTCCAAACACATTCTACCAATGTCGTGTCTAAGAGGCGAATATTGCCATGTTTGCCTATCCAACTACAAACTCATATTACAAGTTGAAACTATGCACGAATATAATCCATTTATTTGACAAACCAACTAGCAAACACATTCTGCCAACTATCCAAATATGCCATTTTAGAGCTTCCCACTCCAAACACATTCTACCAATGTCGTGTCTAAGAGGCGAATATTGCCATGTTTGCCTATCCAACTACAAACTCATATTACAAGTTGAAACTATGCACGAATATAATCCATTTATTTGACAAACCAACTAGCAAACACATTCTGCCAACTATCCAAATATGCCATTTTAGAGCTTCCCACTCCAAACACATTCTACCAATGTCGTGTCTGAGAGGCGAATATTGCCATGTTTGCCTATCCAACTACAAACTCATATTATCAAGTTGAAACTATGCACGAATATAATCCATTTATTTGACAAACCAACTAGCAAACACATTCTGCCAACTATCCAAATATGCCATTTTAGAGCTTCCCACTCCAAACACATTCTACCAATGTCGTGTCTAAGAGGCGAATATTGCCATGTTTGCCTATCCAACTACAAACTCATATTACAAGTTGAAACTATGCACGAATATAATCCATTTATTTGACAAACCAACTAGCAAACACATTCTGCCAACTATCCAAATATGCCATTTTTAGAGCTTCCCACTCCAAACACATTCTACCAATGTCGTGTCTGAGAGGCGAATATTGCCATGTTTGCCTATCCAACTACAAACTCATATTACAAGTTGAAACTATGCACGAATATAATCCATTTATTTGACAAACCAACTAGCAAACACATTCTGCCAACTATCCAAATATGCCATTTTAGAGCTTCCCACTCCAAACACATTCTACCAATGTCGTGTCTAAGAGGCGAATATTGCCATGTTTGCCTATCCAACTACAAACTCATATTACAAGTTGAAACTATGCACGAATATAATCCATTTATTTGACAAACCAACTAGCAAACACATTCTGCCAACTATCCAAATATGCCATTTTAGAGCTTCCCACTCCAAACACATTCTACCAATGTCGTGTCTAAGAGGCGAATATTGCCATGTTTGCCTATCCAACTACAAACTCATATTACAAGTTGAAACTATGCACGAATATAATCCATTTATTTGACAAACCAACTAGCAAACACATTCTGCCAACTATCCAAATATGCCATTTTAGAGCTTCCCACTCCAAACACATTCTACCAATGTCGTGTCTAAGAGGCGAATATTGCCATGTTTGCCTATCCAACTACAAACTCATATTACAAGTTGAAACTATGCACGAATATAATCCATTTATTTGACAAACCAACTAGCAAACACATTCTGCCAACTATCCAAATATGCCATTTTAGAGCTTCCCACTCCAAACACATTCTACCAATGTCGTGTCTAAGAGGCGAATATTGCCATGTTTGCCTATCCAACTACAAACTCATATTACAAGTTGAAACTATGCACGAATATAATCCATTTATTTGACAAACCAACTAGCAAACACATTCTGCCAACTATCCAAATATGCCATTTTAGAGCTTCCCACTCCAAACACATTCTACCAATGTCGTGTCTAAGAGGCGAATATTGCCATGTTTGCCTATCCAACTACAAACTCATATTACAAGTTGAAACTATGCACGAATATAATCCATTTATTTGACAAACCAACTAGCAAACACATTCTGCCAACTATCCAAATATGCCATTTTAGAGCTTCCCACTCCAAACACATTCTACCAATGTCGTGTCTGAGAGGCGAATATTGCCATGTTTGCCTATCCAACTACAAACTCATATTACAAGTTGAAACTATGCACGAATATAATCCATTTATTTGACAAACCAACTAGCAAACACATTCTGCCAACTATCCAAATATGCCATTTTAGAGCTTCCCACTCCAAACACATTCTACCAATGTCGTGTCTAAGAGGCGAATATTGCCATGTTTGCCTATCCAACTACAAACTCATATTACAAGTTGAAACTATGCACGAATATAATCCATTTATTTGACAAACCAACTAGCAAACACATTCTGCCAACTATCCAAATATGCCATTTTAGAGCTTCCCACTCCAAACACATTCTACCAATGTCGTGTCTAAGAGGCGAATATTGCCATGTTTGCCTATCCAACTACAAACTCATATTACAAGTTGAAACTATGCACGAATATAATCCATTTATTTGACAAACCAACTAGCAAACACATTCTGCCAACTATCCAAATATGCCATTTTAGAGCTTCCCACTCCAAACACATTCTACCAATGTCGTGTCTAAGAGGCGAATATTGCCATGTTTGCCTATCCAACTACAAACTCATATTACAAGTTGAAACTATGCACGAATATAATCCATTTATTTGACAAACCAACTAGCAAACACATTCTGCCAACTATCCAAATATGCCATTTTAGAGCTTCCCACTCCAAACACATTCTACCAATGTCGTGTCTAAGAGGCGAATATTGCCATATTTGCCTATCCAACTACAAACTCATATTACCAAGTTGAAACTATGCACGAATATAATCCATTTATTTGACCAACCAACTGGCAAACACATTCTGCCAACTATCCAAATATGCCATTTTAGAGCTTCCCACTCCAAACACATTCTACCAATGTCGTGTCTAAGAGGCGAATATTGCCATATTTGCCTATCCAACTACAAACTCATATTACAAGTTGAAACTATGCACGAATATAATCCATTTATTTGACCAACCAACTGGCAAACACATTCTGCCAACTATCCAAATATGCCATTTTAGAGCTTCCCACTCCAAACACATTCTACCAATGTCGTGTCTAAGAGGCGAATATTGCCATATTTGCCTATCCAACTACAAACTCATATTACAAGTTGAAACTATGCACGAATATAATCCATTTATTTGACCAACCAACTGGCAAACACATTCTGCCAACTATCCAAATATGCCATTTTAGAGCTTCCCACTCCAAACACATTCTACCAATGTCGTGTCTAAGAGGCGAATATTGCCATATTTGCCTATCCAACTACAAACTCATATTACAAGTTGAAACTATGCACGAATATAATCCATTTATTTGACCAACCAACTGGCAAACACATTCTGCCAACTATCCAAATATGCCATTTTAGAGCTTCCCACTCCAAACACATTCTACCAATGTCGTGTCTAAGAGGCGAATATTGCCATATTTGCCTATCCAACTACAAACTCATATTGCCAAGTTGAAACTATGCACGAATATAATCCATTTTGTATGTTTCGTAATAAATTTCATTAATTAAAAAGAATTTTCTAATTTGTCAATGTACGCAGCCTATTGCTGCTATATGATGAAAATCTTCAAGGACATGTCTACATTGAATATATAGCTCATGAATAATCAATAATTGAGTGTGATTTTGCGAGTGAGTTGTACAAGAAAATTCGGAAGAAAGCTTCATGGTCAATTGAGTTCCAGGGGGGTTATTCACAAAGTTGTGTTTTGAATTGAACCAACTAGGACAATAAAATGTCTGATGGGTAGAAAGACACTTACTTGAACAAAGGAATCAGTGACAATCGGAAATTGATGAGAATTTGCATTTCCTGTGGCAGAACCTTGTCACTCATTGTCTTTGTGTGTTTGTTCTCTGAATGATTATTAAGGAACTTTTTTCGTATTTTATTTCAAGTTTTTGGCTAATTTTACAAAAAAAAACTGTACCTTTATCTTTGTTTTAAATTCATCATTTCACTTTGCATGCTATTTCACGCCAATCCATGTATATTATCTTATTTGTTTATTAGTATAATTATTATCAAATAATAAAATAATTATAAACATTAATTAAACATAATAACATCGGTTATTTCAATTTTTTATTTGCAAATTTTTATTGATTGGTTTGATTAGTGTTTTAATTAATTTATTATTTGAATACTATTAATTAAAAAATTAAAATTTATTAATCAGGTTTGGTGCATTCCTTTATTTCTGATTCATTCCATCACCGAAACAAACCATTTGTCAATTTGTCGATTATGATAGTCATGTTATGTCAAAGCTGTCCAAACGTTGACGTATTCGACGTAATCAACAATGGCTGATCATCATCATCCATTGTAGAAAGCTACTGTTACTGCAACTGATACTGTCATTTACTAAAATTACATATAATGGAAGGGATTAAAGTCTATCAAACTTTTTAACTTGACATTTCGAGTTTGAACTAGTTTTAGGGTTGGTGTGGTGATCATCGAGCTCACGGTTAAAAGCAACTCGGTGGTTAGTTGATTTGTTCCTGGTCAAAGTTCATGTTTTGTCGTGTGTTGGCTTGACTCAATTTTCCGGTGCAGGGCAATGCACGTTCTCGGTATATTTGCTCTCAATCTGTGAATGGTCCTTATTGATCGCTCTTGCTATGATAACGCTAATTCCGATAATTTTATCCCTACCGATGATGTGATTGAGCCTTGTAATTACTTTTGGACGTTTAATCGTGACTAGTCTCCATCGCTTAAACAAAAAAATATGTTTACGTTTGAACAACAGGAAAAAAGTGCTTTAAACATCTGACTCAAATTTCAAATGAATCATTTGACCTTTGGAATCTTCGGATTTTTTGGTAGACTGCATATGTTTAATGCATAATGCTTTAAAAATAGTATTTGATTTCACCAAAGTGAACATTTCATGTTCGACACAAATGTCTGTTGATGATATTTTAGTTTATCATATTTGTGTATGTAGATCACGCATGTGTCATGTGATCAAATATACATGAAAATATACGATGATGATGAATTAGGAAATTTGAGATGTGCGCAATGCTATTTTCATGGTTAGCCAAATGAGGGAATGCGGAGGTGAAAGCTGATGCGAACATAAAGGCAGTAAAAGTTATTCGACACACTATGTTTGTAAAGAAATTGTACATTGCAACTCTGTTACTTCAATATACTTCACTACTTCAAATTTCCCAAATCTAACCGGCAGAGAGCCAAAAATCAACGTTTTTGGCAGTTTCTTTTCCTTCCTACACCACGAATCAAGGTTTGAATCAATTTTGGATTTCAGAAATGGCCAAATATGTCTAATTTAAAGTTATCCCTATTTCAAATAGGATTTTAATCACCACTTTGCACGCATCTTTCCAACTTTCCAACATGGCGACAATGTTGAATGTCGTGTTGGTCATCATCATCATCTTATCAACCGTTTTAACCGGTAGCGCTCTAATAACTACCCTCCATGAAGCTGCTATTGCTGGTGACACGGTTTTGATCTCGAAATTGCTCGCAAATCGAAACTTTTCTATCGATACGCCGAACGACCAAGAGGAAACGGCCCTCTATCTTGCAATTAAATTCAACCAAACCGAGGCTGCTCGTCTACTGATCGACAACTGCGCAAATGTGAACATTCGACTCTCGAATCGACAAACTCTACTTCACCTGGCAGCCGCAAGAGGTGAGCTGGCTCTAGCCGAGAAGCTCATTGAACATTACGGTCTCAGTGTGAATCAAACCGACGAGAATCGTAAAACTGCGCTACACTATGCAGCCGAATGGCGTCATCTCGACCTTGTCCGTCTATTGATCGATCATAATGTCCGTACCGAATATGGCCAGACTCCGCTTGCATGTTTCCATCCTGATATGGGAGCTGAACCACACTCTCCCTTCGATGTCAATCCATATTCAAATACCCTTGAAGAACCATTCGCCCGTGGCCTAGTGCAGCTACTCAAGAACCACGTAAACATCAACCTTCAACGGTCACTCTACGCAGTTGTGCAGCAAGAACCGTTCTCATTTCTGTTCGCCCTCATCAAACACGACTACCGGTCCATCATTGAATTTCTGTTCAACAATCAAACGCACACTCGAAATCATTATTTTGATTTGACCCAACCGGTGGACACTTTTAACAACACCCTGCTGCACTACTGTGCAATGGTGGGCAATCATGAAGTGACCAAAATTGTGCTTGATCATGGTGCAAATGTGAGTGCTGTAACCATTTTTCAAATGACGCCACTCGAATTTGCTGCTAAGAATGGTCACGTGAATGTGGTGAAGGAATTGCTGCTGCGTCGGGGAGCGCAACAATCTAAAGCATCTACAGAATCCAAATCATCCAAATCACCAAAATCATCAAAATCATTGAGAGAATTCAACTCATACAAACCATCGAAACCATCCAAAAAGAAATCCAAAGATGCTCAAATTTTCTCCGAAGCGCTGAACTATAACCACACCGACATAGTATACTACCTTCTAGCGGCTGGATTCAACTTTCAGGAGGGCGTAAAGCATCTTTTCAGCCATCCATTTTACGAGAACTTTTTTGAGAACGCTAATCTCAATTTGACAAAACTGGTTCTCAGCGATAGTACCAATGTTCGTGAATTGCAGTCCAGAATGGATTCAATTCCGGATTCTGGACGCCCTTTCAGCTCTTGGTTGTACTATGCAGCCTCGAGTGGCAATCTGCGGGTGATCAAGTATTTTGTAGAGGAGTTGCGCATTCCGTTAATGGATACCGATTTTTATGTTGCTGCGGCTGAGTATTGTGACATTGACATTATAGATTATCTTGTAGAGAAAGGGGCGCTCCAGTTTGAGGTCAATGATCGCTACGGCCAAACCCTGCTGTACTATGCAGCCCGTGCTGGTCGACTTGACCTGATCCACCATTTTGTCACGCAGTATCACCTGGATTTAAGTAGATATAGTACTGACCATTTGATAGAGGGCGCTATTAAGTCAAACAGTAACGATCTGTTCCGGTATCTAGTTAGCAATGGTGTGGCCCTACCAGGCTTGACGGTCAAATTTGGCTTTTACCATGGCGACAGTGAGTACACTCCACTGATACATGCGATCAAAAAAGACAATTTAGAAATAGTCGGCTATCTATTGGATGCGCATGTGCTCAAAGGCCCACAGGTGGATGTAATTGAAGCGCTGAAGGCTGCACTGGGGCTAAGACTTGAACGATTGGACCTGATTAAGCTGATAATTGCTAAAACTAATAGTACAACTGAGCTTGCGCATGACAATTCGCTACTGTTCAGTGCAATGTCTTGCGATAGGTTGAACATTGTCCGTTATCTGATTGATGTGCTACATATGGACTATCGTAAACCAAGTCCAAGGGGCGGCACTGTCCTAGAGTATGCAGCCTATTTGAAATGTGTTCCACTTGTGAAGCTGCTCATGGAACGGATTAATGCAGATGGCGCTACTGGAACCCCTACTGGAGTCCTCAATGGAGCCCCCACTTTAGATCAATACCACATTTCGTGTCTATTGCCATATGACGCATGCCATTCAGGTGATTACAACATGTTGAAATATCTCATTTTTGAGTATCGCAACACAAGCGCGCATGCGCAATCACTTGTGCACACAATTGCATCCCTAGGCAATCTGGCCCTATTGGAACGTATTGCGCAGTATGGAGTGGACTTTGCGGTTCTGGACTCACATGGTCATAGCCCACTGTACTTGGCTGCACTGCACGGTCACGTGTCTGTGGTCAAGTGGCTGTTGCGCAATCACAAGTGTTCCAGTGCCCATCAGGATATCACCGATGACCTTGGGGTGACTGTGTTGGACTTGTTGGCAGCGCACTGTTTATCGTCATCATCATCATCAGACAAGGACCAGAACATTTGTTGGGAATATAATCACTCGTTTATATGATTCTGTGGGTTTTCGTTTTTCACTTTCAACTATCTTCACCAAATATTTGCAATTCATTTAATCTTTGTTAAATCTCTGTTTAATCCAAAATTACAAATCTTTCATGTTCAACCCAACACTGATTCCGTATCTTTGTTAATCCAATACTTCACATTTGTCTATTCTTGCCCAACACATGTCATCTAAGAACCTTATAATCTTATAATTTTATTATTAAATCATTTTATAATCAGAATTTAATATAAACAACATTCATTATCAAACAAATTGAGATTGCAGTAGTCCTGTTGATCCATCACCAGAATGAACTCCACCGGTCACTGGGCCAAAATGAGGGCAGGATAATAGTCCACCGTGTGACGAGGTTCTTTTCGATAGGTACGCTCATTTAGGTGCATTTTCTCAGTCCAGACGTGCATTCGATGGGTTCGGTTGTTGGGCCGAGTGTCGAAGCAAGTGTTCTCCATCTGTTTGTCAATGCAGTACAGTCCCGTTTCAGGAATTCTCACCGAATCCTGGAACATCAACAATCGATTCTTGGACCATTCACGGGTAATCTTGGTCCAGTTGAGTTGACAGTTGTCCAGACGGGTATCCCGAGAACAGAACTGTTCCGCCTCTGACAGATTGTAACCAATTCGACGTGAACGGATTTTTACGTACTCTATGAGTGGATTTCGGGACGGGTCTTCAAGGTCCGACCATTCGGACCGGATGTACTCGGGTTCCGTTAGATAGGTTTTCAAGCACAAAGTGAGGAAAAATACAGAAACGGAGATCAACCACAAAATCCAATTGGGACGATCGCGTGATGATGATTGCTGAGGATGTTGATGATCATCAACCAAAGAAGGATCCACATAAGTAGAAATAGTAGTCTCATCTTCACGGACCTTCAATAAACTCAGACCTATATCTTGAGGAACATTCTGGGAAAGTTTCCCAAACGAGAATGCGGTCAACAGAAACTTAGGAATCATTTTGAAGGTAGAAGGGAGAAGAGGACAAGACAAGAGACAAGTTTAACACAAACAGATGACAACAACAGTCTGAGTGGCTATTTTTACTCACTAAAAAATTACTTATCTAATCATTTACTTAGTGAACAAATTAACTTAAATTTTATTCACGATAAATGGCTCTCTAAGGTAGCAATAGTACACACGATAAATATAAATTCAAATCTTTATTAGAAAAATCTCTTCTTCAAACAAAAATTCTATCTACTATTTTAACCGAACATACCATTTCATCTAGATTTTGTAACATTTTTGTAAAATGATAAATAGATTATGACGACGACTATTTTGACATAGATAGATTTTATTGATGGAAAAGAATACAAAACTATATTAAAATTCGAGGGCAAAATGTTGTCCTTCCGCGAGAATGTTTTGGCTCTATCGAAACAAATACCTCTTCTTCTCAGGTTTATCAGTGAATCGTCGTCGATACAGCACCCGATTGGAAACAGTTTTACAGAGTGGACAGGTGAGCAAATTGCGACTACGCCACTCAACGATACACTGAACAGTACATTGTACCTCTAAAATGACCACAACGCTGTGGTCATTTTTAAAATTAGAATAGATCTAGACTCCTCGTTCGCACCACAACGTCACAATTTATTTAATTAAAAATTAAGCTAGTAATTAACGACAAATGCTAAATAATAATTTTTTTATTCAATTAAATAAAATCAATTTTCAGTCCCGGTTGAGTGTGATACACAACATTTGCAAGCACCACTTTGCGTAAACTTTTCAAGAACCGAAGTGATTTCACCGCTCGAATTCCCGCACATCTACTGGACCACACTTGACGATAGTCAATTTCCACTTGGCGCACACTGGTGAGCACAGTCACAGCCCACGGGTTAAAGGGATTCTGAGGAATATACCGTAGATGCAATGTTTTCAGTGAAGAATATTCGGGAAATTCTGGTTCGTCTGGTGGCTTGATCCATGCACGAATCGTTTTGGGATGATGATCATTGTAGTTTGCAACGTACAGATAGGTGAGATTGCGCAAGTTATGCAATCCAGAGTCGAGCAAAAACCAGGATAAGGGTTTAGTGATTTTTACGTGTAGATGTGTCAGAGATTGATAATTTCGATACAAACTAGTGTACACAAAGGGAATTTTGAAAAATTCAAATCGAAATTCCATCATCAGTTCGGTGATTGGCGATGTGAGCTTGCACAAAACTGCATTCCTGTATTGATCCTCTACTTTGGCATTGTGCGCAAAAGTATCGATGAGAAGCCCAAATTTCTTCAAGCCTTTCCACTGCTGTATTTGAGCCATTGCTTGGGCCGAGTCACGAAAGAGCAGTCCAAAGTAGAACTCCTCCAACTTGGAAAGACCCGATGGAAGGTCAATTTGAGATCCTAAATTCCAATTATTCTCAGCCGTACCAACTGTCAAGTGTTTGAGGGACTTCAAATTGGCCACACTCTCAAGTAGAGCGTTCCATTCGGCAGTGGTCGCTCGCGGGATCAACACTTTGAGGCTCACGAGCTGGGGCCAACGGCGCACTAGAAAGTCAACCTGTGAAGTGGTAGAGGGCATTTGACGAAATTCCAATTTGGTAATGTTTGGAAATTTTCTAACCAAACACGGTAAAATGTGTCGCTTCTTGGGTTCGGTCAAATCATTCACACGTAAAGTGGTGTGGCGAGTTTGTGAAACATTCCAAACACCGTCACACAGTCGATGATATACGTAATATGGTTTAGTGCTGATCAAACATAGTGATTTGTTCTTCTGCTTTGAAGCACATTGTGAAAGTAACTTCCATCGACGACAAACACGTTCTATCCGTGACAAGTCATGCAAGGGTAAACAGGCGAGAATTGCAATGATACAATCGTCGTTTAGTTGGTTCATGTTGGCCATTTGGGATAATATAATATTTTAGATTTTCAAAATTTTAAATGCAAAACGAAATTAAACAAAAATAAGATGCGGAAACATTTACAAACACTTACTCAAAAACACTCAGTTTCTTTACGCTTGAAAGCATGTTTTGAGGTGGAAATTTTAGGTGATGGAGATTATCTTCGTCTCTAACCTTTTCATAAAGTTATAGGTCAGTGCAGTAAGGTCAGGGTAGGAATAGGGGCGTAGTAAGGGTGAAAGTATTTTCTTCAAGCCCAAATAGTAAAAGTACAAATATAGATGATTACTCAAAAGTTATTCCATTATTTAGAGAAATTTTAATTGTTATTTTTTAAAATTAGTTTAATAAAATATGCGTCGGAATAATTATACAAAATTTAAATATACAAAATTTTATTTGTTTTGAAATTTATTATATAAAAAACACTGGCTAGCACAGTACAGCACAGTCTCCAGAATCATCAATCGATGATGCCGTAGCGTAAAGTTTGTATCCTACGAGGGCTGCAATACAAACTAGAATTGTAGCACCAGTACTGGAAAGGACAATGGAAAGAGGATTCCACTGTTCAGCCTCTAACAAGTTGATTTCTTTCTCGCCAATCCGATCCAATTTCTTCATTTCTCTCTCCATCTCATCGTCCTCGCTGCGTTGAGTAGTGGTTGCCTCGGAGCAAACAAAGAACTCATCCGTACGGATGACACTGTCCGGTGAGGCCGCAGCAATTCCACACAGGTCATCCTGAGACAGAATGAACTGCTCGACACTGCTGTCCTCATAAATCATGATCAAAACATTAAATAAACCATCATTAAGATGGAAGCCTGATAGGGGTGAGGAGTTGGTCTTGCTGATGGTGGAGAAGTGGCAGTCCGATTTGGAGAATCTAACAAAAGTAAAGTGAAATCAATGATTGGTGAGTATATTGTGCATTAGTGGATTACATACGAGATCACGAAAGAATTATCATGTTCAGTGGTGATGTACCATGATGACCTTTCATTCATCCCATTCTGAGTGGAGAAACCCACAGCGGAGTTTACTTTGTCTGATATGATGGTGTCCACTGGATGGCCTAATGATATTTTTATTAATTATTTGATTGATTTTATGACTTTTATCAATTAGCTTACTCTCGAGAACGTCTACTCCATACATGTTGTGGGAACATTCGTCTGTACGAAGTTCACTTTCGTCAATAGACTGGTCCAAATTGAGGAGAAGAGCGCATTTCGAGTCCAATTCATTTGAGTAATGAATTGTCCCCAAAAATGAATACACATTGTTTTGGAAGATGAAGAACTGGTTGTCACTCGAATCCAAATCGAGGACAATTTGTGGCCACTTTGTACTGGTGCTGCTTTCTGTGGCGCTAGTCAGGTCGAGATAGTAGTGGCCGAGTGGGTGAAGTTTGAAATCCTTAATCTGAGCTTCCATGATTTGGTTGTTGGAGGCTACGATTGTGATGGTTCGGTTTTGGGTGACACCAATGGCTCGTACGTTGATCAAATTATCCCTCAAATCGTCACAGGTAGACTATAATATAATTTGTAATTAGTTTTATTTTGCAAAGTAAAGAATATATAATATATTCATAATTATGATTATGATTTACCCCTTCGTAATTTTGACCATAAACAATTCCAATCATAATTAAGAAGAAAATGAATTTTGCGAGAATCATTTTGCCAGAAATTAGGTTGAAATTAGGTTGAAATTAGGAGATTTGGACGATAATCTTGAAAATACCACGAAAACGTGTGATACTATTCAGGTCGAGATAAAAGTGTCCGAGTTGGTGCAGTTTGAATCGGTCAATTTGAACTTCGACGATTGGATTGTTAGTGGTCACGATTGTGATGGTTTGGTTTTGAGTTACTCCAATGGCTCGAGCATTAACCGAGTTCTTCACAGGTCGACAGGCAAATAAGGTTTCCAAGTTGGTTTACCTTTTCATCAGAAGAATTCCGAATCGTTCATTCACCAGAACAATAAACTGACGTATTAAGCGTTCATAGTCCACTTGTAGACGATATTCGAGTCTATTCACGAACGAGTAAAATAGGGTGAGACGAGTCATGGTGAAATACGAGATGAAAAATAGAAAATAACATTAAAAATACAGTAACACTACAGTAAAGTGCCTCTAATTCGATTTTTGCAGTCAACTCTTGATTTTGATTTCGAATTACGAACTATGGGAGTATGCTATTTTAACTCAAACCGTGCATTTTAGGTTAAAATAACCAGATAAAATATAATATTTTTCGCCATCAGATATGGTTTTTATTATGGAAAATGTTTTAATTCAATAAGGACTATCATAAAATTGAAAATATACAATATGAAATCAAGGCCGACGTAAGGTCATCAACCGCATGAATTTTTGATGACAAAAAAAACAAGCAAACTCGTTAGCGAATTCTGTTTGATTTCCAAAAATCCATTTTCTGTCCTGGTTGAACGTGATGCACAACTTTGGCAACAACAATTTTCACGTGTAGGTGTGTCAGTGATTGATAATTTCGATACAGAGTACTGTACAGGAAGGGAGTTTTAAATACATCAAATTGAAATTGCATCATCAGTTCGGTGATTGGAGAGGTTTGCTTACAAAGAAGTGCATTCCGGTATTGGTCCTCCACTTTGCTCGAATACGCATAAGAATCTATGAGGAGGCCAAATTTCTTCAAGCCTTTCCACTGCTGTATTTGAGCCATTGCTTGGGCCGAGTCACGAAAGAGCAGTCCAAAGTAGAACTCCTCCAACTTGGAAAACCCCAATGGAAGGTCTATTTGAGACCCTAAATCCCATTCATGCTCTTCCGTACCAACTGTCAAGTGTTTGAGGGACTTCAAATTGGCCACACTCTCAAGTAGAACGTTCCATTCGACAGTGGTCGCTCGCGGGATAAACACTTTGAGGCTCACGAGCTGGGGCCAACTGCGCACTAAAAAGTCAACCTGGGAAGTGGTAGAGGGCATTTGACGAAATTCCAATTTGGTAATGTTTGGAAATTTTGTAACCAAACACGGTAAAATGTGTCGCTTCTTGGGTTCGGTCAAATCATTCACACGTAAAGTGGTGTGGCGAGTTTGTGAAACATTCCAAACACCGTCATACAGTCGATGATATACGTAATAAAATTTAGTGCTGATCAAACATAGTGATTTGTTTTTCTGCTTTGAAGCACATTGTGAAAGTAACTTCCATCGACGACAAACACGTTCTATCCGTATCAAATCGTGCAAAGATAAACAGGCGAGAATTGCAATGATACAATCGTCGGTTAGTTGGTTCATGTTGGATTTCATTTTGGAAAATATAATATTTTAGATTTTTAAAATTTTAAATGCAAAACGAAACTAAACAAAAAGGGTTGCAGAAACATACATTTACTTAAAAACACTCAGTTTGCTCTACTTGAAAGCATGTTTGTGGGGTAGGAATTTGAGGTGATGGAGGTTGACGTAATCTTCGACCCTAACCTTTTCTTAGGGTAATAGGTCAATGCGGTAAGGTCAGGGTAGGGTCGTATAAGGGCGTAGTAAGGGTGAAAGTAATTTTTTCAAGCCCAAATATTAAAAGTACCCAAATATATGATTACCCAATTGGTTATTCAATTATTTTAGAGAAATTTTAATTATTATTTTTAATTAGTTTAATAAACCAAATATGAGTCAAAATAATTATACAAAATTTAAATATACAAAATTTTATTTGCTTTGAAATTTATTAATTAAATTATTTAAAAAAACACTGGCTAGCACAGTCTCCAGAATCATCAACTTGTCCTTTTTATTCTCACTCTCATCCTCGCTCTCACTCAGTTCGTTCTCATTCACCTCATCCTTTGACAATGTGTTGGGCGATTTTCTTGAGATCTTGGCCTTGGTTTTTTTGCAAGATTCTTCATCTTGCTGAGACTGTGCTACTTTGTTTGCTTGTGCCTGGTGTGACTCATATAGTTTGTATACTACGAAGGTAGCAATACCAACTATAAATGCAGCAGCAATACTGGAAAAGACAATGGCACGATCACTCCATTGTCCATCTTTCAACAAACTTATCTCTTTCTCGCCAATCTTATCCAAACGCTTCAATTCACTCTCTTTCTCGTTGTCTTCGCTGCTTTGAGTCGTAGTCTCATCGGAGCATTGAAAAAACTCATCCGTACGGATGACACAGTCCGGTGAGGCAGCAGCAATTCCACACAGGCCATCCTGAGACAGGATGAACTGCTCTACACTACTGTCCTCATAAATGAAGATCAAAACATTCAACAAACCATCATTCAGATGGAAGCCAAATAGGGGTGCAGAGTTGGACTTGGTGATGGTGAAAAAGTGGCAGTCTGATTTGGAGAATCTAACAAAAGTAAAGTGAAATCAATGATTGGAGAGTATATTGTGCATTAGTGGATTACATACGAGATGAGGAACACATTATCATGTTCAGTGGCGATGAACCATGATGACCTTTCATTCATCCCATTGTGAGCGGAGAAACCCACAGCGGAGTTTACTTTGTCTGAAATGATGGTGTCCACTGGATTGCCTAATGATATTTTTATTAATTATTTGATTGATTTTATGACTTTTATCAATTAGCTTACTCTCGAGCACGTCTACTCCATACAGATTGTGGGAACATTCGCGTGTACAAAGTTCACTTTCGTCAACAGACTCGTCCAAATTGAGTAGGAGAGCGCATTTTGAGTCCAATTCATTTGAGCAATGAATTGTCCCCAAAAATGAAGACGCATTGCTTTGGAAGATGAAGAACAGGTTGTCACTCGAATCCAAATCGAGGACAATTTGTGGCCACTTTGTGCTGGTGCTTCTTTCTGTCGTGCTAGTCAGGTCGAGATAGTAGTGGCCGAGTAGGGGTAGTTTGAAATCCTTAATTTGAGCTTCTACGATTTGGTTGTTGGTGGCAACGATTGTGATGGTCCTGTTTTGGCTGACACCAATGGCTCGTACGTTGATCAAATTATCCCTCAAATCGTCACAGGTCGACAGGCAAAAAGGGTTTCCGAGTTGGTTTGCCTTTTCAACAGGAATTGCTAGTCAGGCCAGTTGAAAGAAGTGACCGTTGTATACAGCTGGGGAATCGGATTCTTGCGTAGATGGGGTAATGTTCACCTCAATCGAGATGAGAAAAGGGATTTTGACATATTGATCAAATCGGATAACCAACCAAACGGGTTTGACCAGTTGGGCACATTTCCTTGGGTTTAAAGAATTGGTTAGTAGAGTATTTGTATATAGACAGGCTTACCTTGGTTAGTTTTACTCGCACATTAACGTTCACGCACGAAACAGACGGAGAGGGAATGTATTCCAAGAGAAGGATCCAAGTAAAAAGGAACGTGGGAAGATGCACAGGATACAGAGCAAAACAGCAGCTAAACTGTATAGTCTTGGTTGGCGAAAGGAGAAGTAGAAAGTGAAAGAAAGTAGAAGATAGTCAAGAAAGTAGAACACGCAAACGTTCGAAATCGAATCGAAATTTTAAGCGAACGTATTTTTAATTTCGTTATTACACATATAAAACCTAAAAGCAAATAAGTCTAAAAGTAATTTGCCCATGGGCCATGGCTTATAAAGTGATTTTCTTATAAATCGAAATGTCAATTTTCAAAAATGGCGTTTTGGGCTCTTATACAGAAAAGTACTCGGCGATGCACATTTGATTGAATCAAATTTTCACTGAAAAGGAACTTTTTCTACTCGGTAGGATACACGCATTAGAAAGTGATTATCCTATAAAACAACATGTCAATTTTTTAAAAGTTACGTTTTGAGCTCTTTTACGTAAAGGTACTCGGTGAGGCAAATTGGTTTCATTCCAATTTTCAATGAAAAAGAACTTTTTCTACTCGGTAGAGGCTAGGCTTTAAAAAAGTGATTTTCTTATATAAATCGAAATCCAATTTTCGGACATTTTGGGTTCTTGTACGTAAAGGTACTCGTAGGGCCTTCAAATCACCTCCAATTCAATTGGAATGAAGAACATCCGGCCGTAGGGCCTTCAAATCACCTCCAATTCAATTGGAATTTAGAACATCCGGCCGTAGGGCCTTCAAATCACCTCCAATTCAATAAAAATCAAGAACATCCGGCCGTAGGGATTGTATGTTAGGACTTTAATCGAACTTCTATCTACGGGAAAGCTCTTATCCTTTGAACTTTGAGTTCTATATTTTTTATCAAAAAAATTTTTATATATAAAAACTACTTTGATAAAGTTTGACATTTTATAAAAGCAGCAGTAAAGTAGTTATGAAATTCTTCAAAATATTTTGGATAAATAGTAGCCACAGCTTCAGATGGATTAGTCATATTGATTTTTTCTTCATTTTACATTTTGGAAATTTTGATCATTTTAAAAATTCGACATGAATTTGATCAATTTCATCATCATTATTTTCCTCGGCTTTCTCAGTCAAGTTTACTCAAACCCAATCGAACATGAACGATTATACAACTTTACCATAAGAACCAAACGTCAAGCCATCAGCAATGACATCATAAATCTGCCCGAACATTTTGATGCCCGAACCCACTGGCCCGCATGTCGTTCCACCATCGATCACATCAACGATCAAGATCGTTGTGGTAATTGTTGGGCCATATCCACTACGGACATGTTGTCCGACAGAATTTGTATTGCATCCCGTGGACGGATTCGTGTTCGAATTGCCACTTGGTACCTGCAGACTTGTTGTGGCGTGGAACATTGCGGTACGGGTTCGCAACAAAATGGTGGATGCCGGGGAGGATCGGTGGAATGGGGATTGGAGTATTTCGTTAACCATGGATTGGCCACTGAGCAGTGTCAACCAAAACCGAGATGGTTGTCTGGATATAACTGGTACAATGATGCTGGATCAAACGCTATCTGTGTCAAAAATTGCCAAAACCCCTTTAACCGATTCGCAAACCATCTCTACTACGGCAAATCGGTCATCTATCTGCCAAACAATGAAACCGAAATTCGTCGTGAAATTTACCGAAACGGTCCTGTCTTGGGCATTTTCTACGCAAGTCACTTTGGAGACCACCGAGGTTCAGAAATCCACAGCTGCCCCGAGCGTCATTACCGTTATGTTCAACATGCAGCTCGGCTGATTGGTTGGGGAACCGAAAATGGTGGTCGAAAGTACTGGATCGCTGCCAATACTTGGGGTAAGGGTTGGAGTGATTACGGTGGATTCTACAAAATTGCACGAGGGGAGAATACGTGCAAATTGGAGGATACGGTTTTTACGGCTACCGTGAAGTTGTAGTTGCATTTTATTGTTGTTTGTAAATAAAGTACATTTTTAAATATTAAATAACGTAAAATATAATGAGAAATAGAAAATTTAATAGTTTAAAATCTAAATTACAATATGTAATAATAAAAAAATGAAATTATGGAAAACGAAATTAAAAGAAAAGGTAGATCTGGGTGAAAACAGGCGTTCTACTTTTAATATAAACCAGCAGATGGCGCTAGTGATTGTGAAAATTATTTTCAGAAAATAGTAAGTATACAAAAAGAATTTTAAATTAATTTTAATTATAAAATAAATTGCAATTTTAATTAAAAGCGAATTTTATTTGATGAATTTGCAAAATGCCAATCAAATTCTACACAGTTGAACTAAAGTTCTAAACAGTTCAACTTGAAATAACATTCGAATTTGAATGTTCAATTAGAGGGCGTGAAAGAGGAATTCGAGAAAGGTGTCCTTGTGGAAGACGGTCCCGAACCAAGTTTCTTCCTCGTCCTCATCGTCCTCTTCCTTCGTCTCTTTGGGATCGGTGGAATGGTCCGAGGCTTCTGCTTCTGGACCAGAGACCACCACCAAGTTGTCGGCCACTTGTTCAGTCTCTTTGGTTTCGACATTGTCCTCCTCCTCTTCTTCGGACTCGACTTGGACCTTCTCATACTCGAGAGGACTGTCCACCACATCAGAGAGGGCCACCAGTTCTTGATCGAATGGGGAAAGATGAAGCTCGAGTTGCTGCTTTCCACCATCATCATCAGAGACCTCGGTAGTGGCTCGTTTCGACTCGTCCTCTTGGCCAAACTCGGGCTCTACAGTCGGTTGTTGAGCATCATCCTCTTCGGAAAGCGTCTTCTCCAAATCCTCAGAAGCCAGATGGTCACCATCACCGTCGAGGTCAGATGGCTCACCACCAGAAGAGTTGGGAAGGTCAAAGGCAGCCAGTTCGGTCGACTCCTGGGCCTTGTCGTCGCACTTGTCGTCATCCACCAAACTGTCGAACGACGAGTCAGATGGCTCACCACCAGAAGAGTCGGGCAGATCAAGAGCACTGACAGCCAGTTGTTCGGTCGACTCCTGGTCCTTGTCGTCGCACTTGTCCCCGAGGTCATCATCCACCAAACTTTCGAACGACGACGAGTCAGACGACTCACCATCACCGACAAAGCTGGGCAGGTCAAGAGCACTCACAAGCTGGGCAGTCACTTTGGACTTCGGCTCTTGGATGTAGGACCTCTTGGGAGGACGCTCAATGTAGGAGGACAGTTCGCGATCGAATGCCGCAAGAGCAAGTTCGAGTTGCCGCTTTCCTTCGTCAATGCCAGAGAGCTGGTCACCATCACCGTCGAGGATAGACGACACAACACCATCGGTAGAGTCGTACAGGTCACTGACATCCAGTTCGGTCGAATCCTGGGCCTTGTCGTCCCACTTGTCGTCCACTTGAACTTGCAGATCACTTTGGCTGGACATGATTTTGGCACACAAACAGAAAGGGTGACGAGATTGGAAGGGGCAAGTAAGAACAAGGACAAATCGAAATCAAAACTCAAATGCCAAAAGTGAGCAAGAACTAGTATTTAAATACAACTAAAACTTGGAGTAAACGAATTCGAAGTTGGAACTTTTCGTTTGGATTTGGAATTGTTAAACTTTTCGAAAAACATTTTAATTTCGATTTTTTATAATTTTCAGATTTTTACTTTCTTTTTTAATACAAAATGGTTAAAACAAAAGCAGACTTTTGTTACGATTCTACTAAACTATTAGAATATATTTTTTTGTGCAATCGTTGTTAAATAGTTTGTAGTTTGATTTGTAATGGATCAAAAGTTTGTTTCAAGTACAAATAAAAATGACTTTTGAAAGTTGACATATGAGTTTTAATCAATTTGTGGACAACAAATGTGAGTTTGAGTTAGATAAAGTCAGTTCTTGGGAAAGGATTACCCAACGACAGTTTGTTGATGATGTCTTTCATTTTATGGTTACCTGATTTAGAATGACGTTTGTATGTGGCCATTCATTCATTCACTCTGTCAAACTTTTTTTGACTTACTGAACTTGTTTTTGGAAATTTAAAAAAATGGGTAGATGAAAAATTAAGAATATTAGTAAAAAACTAAGACGGAATCCAAAACTCACAAGAATGAATATGATAATATGCATGATTACCGTGAACCATAAGAATGATAATTTCTCGAGTTGATTATCTTGTACGTGAACATGACATATTCGTAATAGACGAGGATGAACTAATTTGGGGTTAAATTTAAAAATTAGATATAATCTTTACTTCTTCTGCGCATGCGCAAAAATCTAATTATAACCAACCTTAAAAAGACCCTTTTTGGTGATATTGCCAAGTGGTCCGAGTGTATAGTAAAGTTTCCTCCTCGTACACAGCAACTCAAAGTAAGTGTTGATTTGAATTTTTTCTCGGATCCATCTGTACCCTAGAGTTGAAAACAAAAGAGTAGGATGTATGTTAATGTTGCGCATGCGCATTACATTTTTTTCGCTACTACCTTCAACATACGACTGTAGTTGAAACAAATACTTGTTCGAGCAGTGCATCAGTTTGGTCATGCACAGTAAAATGTGCACTACAAGAAAGCTGAATGCAATTGACGCGAAGAGAAATGTCAATTTAAATCGTCGTTCAGCTTTGGCAAATTTTGCACTAAAAAGTATTGACTGTGAGTAGATGCTGTTGGGTAGAAGTGTCAGACAAAGGGTGAGAAGTACTGGTGAAATGAGACGACGATTTGCATCTTGCGCATGGAAAACAATCCACGCATGCTCAGACCAAAAGTAGGCAAGTCTTTGTTTGAGTAATACTTTGTGAACACCTTTGGGAACACGATACTGCGCAATTGTTTGTGCAAGTAGTCGATTGATTTGCACAATCTTGATGCGCACAATAAAATATGAGAGAAGTGCGAAATGCTGAAGAAACAATATCAATCGGGTAGAGTACCAAATGGAACAACTGATGGCCAGCATGTCCAAGGGTACGAACCAAAACTCAGCAAAAGAGTGCGCATGCGCAAGGAGACTCAAATAATGGATACAACCGATGGAGCAAGCCAAAACTAAGAAATAATCAAAAAAGTTGGTTTTTACAAGATTTAACTTTTTATAAGCCTTAACTCAAAAAGATTTCTATTGTAAAAAAATCTTATTAATAAAGATCTTACCAAAAAAAATTTTCAATAATAATTTGAAACTTTTCCAACATCAACGAAAGCAATGCAATCTGAATCCGAGTTTGACTTGAAATATTTTTGAACCAATTCAATCGGGAACGTGCAAATTTAGCTTCTTTTGTGTTCCAAATTGTTCGAATTTCTTGGAAAAAATTTCTCATAATTTTAAAATTGAATATTTTTTGAAATCTTGGATTCAGTTCCAGAAAATCTCGCTTATTTTCGTAAATTAATTCATTGATCCGACTAAAGAATTTACCATTTCGTTTTAGATATATGGTATAGTCGAGTTGTAGTGCAAAGAAGGGCATAGGTGCAAGACAAAGGGCAAAGAGTGGGTCTGAGGAGGAGGCTCTTTCGATAAAGGTCACTAAAAGTAGATCTGCGCTTGCGTGGATTGACGAGTGATGCGTGGAAATTAGATAAAACGCGACACAACGAACACTGGCCGTGATCATGTAGAGATAAAATAGAACCTTCAATGGACGATGGCGAAAACCAAGAAAAAATGAACAATCATTCTGCGCATGCGCAGCTGCAACAACACTCTGTATGACAGTTGACGCTGGGGCCGGATCCACACGTATGAGTAGATTAAAAATAATTTTACAAAAATGAGAAATTTTTTGAAATTGGATTTTAAAATTCATTTTGAAAATTTTTAATATTAAAAATATTTTGACATTTTGAACATTCAAACAAAATTTTGAACATAAATTCGATTTTTTCGCTGTAAAATAAATATTTAAATAGAATTTTTTGATTAATATTTTGAAATTGAAACTTAGAGAATATTTGAATCGATATTATTAATAAACTTTATGGCATGCTAAGTAAACTAACATGAACTTTAACAAGGATCTCAGAAATCTGATGTTGGTCCAATCGATTCAAGAGAGTGAAGAGACCTACTTTCGACTTTGACAATTGAAAAATTCGAAAATGTTTGCATTTTCTAGTTTGTAAAAACGAATATTATTGTGCAATTATGTGTGCGCAATCGATTTTGTTTTGTTTTTTCATTGAATAATCTCATGAACCGACTTTATCTCTAAAACTTATTACATCTACTTATCTCTAAAATATTTAAATTTAAATTTAATAATGTAATAAAAGAGTCATGTTGGTAATGATAAAATATATTTTTTATTATCTGTATACAATGTAGATGTCATTTGCATGAATGGATCAAAAGTTTGTTTCAAGTACTAAAAAAATGATTTATTTTGACAGTTGGCACATGAGTTTTGGTCAATTTTATGAACAACAAATGTGAGTTTGAGTGAGATAAAGTCAGTTCTTGGTAAAGGATTACCCAACAACAGTTAGCAATTGTTGATGTCTTTCACTTTATGGTTACATGATTTAGAATGACGTTTGTATGTGTTCATTTAATGAGTTGGGTAAGACTGTGTCAAGTTTTGTATATATAAATGTGACAAATTAAATTGAGCATTACATTCCAAATGAAAACCTGCAACAAAAATGAATCCATTTTCATTCTGTGTTGCTACGATCATTCTCGGGATTTGTGGTAAACTTTTGGTTTTGGATTCAATTTTGGATTAAATTTTTGTTATTTCAGTTGTGCTTGTCAACACTTCTGACCTGAGTGTTGAAACCTACTGTGAAGGCACCGGTTGGGTGCCCTATCGTGATGAGAAGTGTCTCAAATTGATCAAAGATTTCAAAACACGTGATCAGGCAAGTGAATTCTGTGCTCAAGAATGGATTCAGTCGGACTCTTCAACACCTCAACTGGTTTCGATCAAGTCGGTACAGGAACAGGAGTTTTTGACAAAATTTCTCTTTGAAACTGAAGCTATTGAAGGGAATGTTTGGATTGGTGCTAGAAGACAACAAAACAATGGAGAAACATTTGTTTGGGATGATGGTTCGGAGGTTGAGTACGCCAACTGGGATCAGGGAAATCCAACTGAAGATAACAGAAGGGGTTTTGTCGAAATGCAGTCTGAGTTTACAAGGAAATATTCAAATTCTTCCGAAAATCGAATACTCACAAAGAAAGGCAAATGGAGAGATGTAACTTGCAATCAAGGAAATTATGTCATTTGTCAAAAGATGCAAAGATGGTCTTTTGGTAAATTACAAGAAGCCCTTCTAGAGACGAGAAAGCAGTTGGTGGATTCGAATGAGGCTGTCAGTGCGGAACTTGGTGATACCAAGAGTCAACTTGTGGGCACTCAAAATGAACTAAAACTAAAACTGATCTAAGTTGGACTAAAGTCGATTTAAGTTCAACTAAAAATGAGTTAATTGCTACTAAAACTGATCTAAGTACCACAAAAAGTGAATTAAGTGCCACCAAAACCAAACTAAACAACTTGAAGCAAACTCTAATTCCCATTGGATTTATTTACACTCAACTGCCCAGTGATAAGGCGCCCAACGAGATTTGGCCTTGGATGACCTGGACGGATGTCAGTTCTGCCTACGAAGGAGTGTTCTTTCGAGTCATCGGAGGTGATGCTGCCCCGTTTGGACAAGTTCAAGGCGACAATGCACCCCGACTGACCAAAGTTGCTGTAGAATATCTGAAAAGTGGACCTGGCGGAGAAAGAGAGTTGCATGAAAATTCCTGGACTGAACCTGTTCATACGGGAAATAACAATGCTTTTTCACTTTATCCTTTTATGAAATTTTTCACTTCAGGCGGTGAAGTGCGACCTCGAAATTTGGCCATTCGAATCTGGAAACGAACTAGCTGACTTGTTTCTACTAGCATTATTCATTAGCATTATTATTTTATGAAATAATAAAAATATAATTTACCTAAATAAAAATGAAATCGATTTATTTTGTCAGACATCAAAGCATCTAAATTTTTTTTCGATGATCTTTCATGTCATATCATGAACGCACACTTTTTTGCACTGTCAAGCGGATCATAAACAAGTTTGGTGTCAGAATGTGACAATTATATCGAGTTAAGGCTAAAGATAATGTTTCTAAATTGAATGTAATGCTTAAGTTAATGTGTGCTATTTATACACTGAAATTGACACAGTCACAGTATTGCCCAACTCATTGAATGAAAGCATACAGCAACAGTAGTAATCTTTTTCAAAAACCAAAAAAATCCAAACTTATTTTATTTTATTTGCCAGAAATTGGATAAATGAGCTTTTCATTAAACCGCATACACAAAGTCTAACCTAAATCATAATAAACCTATCATTACATCATCAGTTGTCTTTCCTCAGCAGTGACCTTATTAACAAAATCCGAGGTTTCAATCAAACGTCAGTTAACACATTGCCACTTGCGGAGGAAATCACGATAATTTAGACATCAGGGTAATAAATGTTTCCAACACGCAAAAAAAACGGTTAATTCAATATAGAGATGAGAAAATAAAACTGTCATGTTGTGATGCAAAACAAGAGCCAAAAAAAGTTTACGCAGATAATACATAGAAGCAAATATCACTTGTTATAAAAGATTACAATATGTCAGGCAGACTAATCTCTGACAAGTAATCAGTTCGTTTCAGGTACAAATCTATAACATTTTATTTCTAATATTTATTGTATAATGACATTTGTTTAAAAATGAAAAGTTTATAATTAACAACCCAGTTCGTTTATCAACTTGAACTGGCAACAAGTTAACAATAAAATTTACTCTCAACTTTATTCTCAACTTGTGGATTGATTCATGATTGTATGACCTAAATTTTTATTTTTATATCATAGCTACTTAAGGACAAGAGGGAAAAATCAAAACCTATTCAATTAGGGATTATCCACTAGATTGGCTTTTGATTGGCATTGACCATAATCATTGAGATAAATCTTTATAGCCTCTTGTAGAAATTGAGATTATTGAAGCGCAAAAATTACATTTTAGGTACAGTCGATCTCGATTGTATATAAATCTCTCAGTCTTTCAAAGTAGAGAAAGACTTTACTTTGGTTTAGAAATACAAAAACAACTATGAAAATGTTTGCAAATTATTACATGATCTTGGTTTTTTGTGATATTTTCTTTATTTACCGGTGAATTTAAAATGTCAATTTATTTATTGTAAATCTCTTTTATTTTTTATCCCCAAGTAAAGGCAAATGCAGCCGAATCTCATGAATGTGACTCCGAATGGCTGCCCTACAAAGATGAACACTGTTTCCGTCACCTCGACTCAACTTTTCGAACATTCGACGAATCGGTTAAAGTTTGCGCCACCCTTGACAGCACTTTACCAATAATTCACAACCTTGAAGAGCAAACTTTCCTATCAAATTATCTCTTTAAAACACAGAAACAGTTGAACAATTTTTTGGTTAGGCGCAAAATTTTCACTCCAATTCCACAAAGTGGGTTGACAATAGCGAACTCGAATACACAAATTGGGTAGCGAACGGTGCCCGGGGCAAGGCCAACTATTGTGTCCAAATACAGTCGGACGAGTCAGTGCTCGGTAAGTGGATTGACGAACCTTGTGATAAGAAAAATTTGGTAGTCTGTCAGAAGTTACCAAACTGGTCAACTGCTCAACTGCACCAACTTGTTGTGGAAATGCCTAAAGAGTTGCAAAACTCGCTCAGTATCCAAAAAACTCAATTACTCGATGAAACAAACAGAAAAATCGCGGAATTGAAGCAAACACTAATTCCTCTTGGATTCACCTACGCCCAACTGCCCAGTGATAAGGCACCCCACGAGATTTGGTCTTGGGCCAACTGGACAGAGGTTAGCTCAGCCTACGGTGGAGTGTTTTTTCGTGTCTCAGGAGGCGATTCTGCTCCATTTGGTCAAATCCAACAAGACAGCGCACCTCGTATGAGTAGAATTGCAAATACATTCGGTGAACACGGTCCACATGATCAGGTGAGTTTGCCCACGGATGGTTGGAGTGACATTCTGTACACTGGCAATAGCGGTTCGGGTGTGACGGGATTTCTCAAATTCTACACGAGTGGCGGTGAGGTACGGCCAAGGAATATGGCAATCCGTGGCTGGAGACGATCCGGATGAAGGTTTAAAAGATTCTTTCTATGGAATATTGTATAATTGAATTAATTATAATTTTTTAATTTTGAATTTTTTAAATAAATTAACTTTTGTTTGAACTCCATCTTCCAGTAACTCAATGGTTTAGGATCAAACGAGAAAACAATTTTTGGTTCGTAGACTAATGGAATACATTCTTGGACCAATAAAAAAAATTCTTAATCTGACCCCACCTTCACTATACCTGAAAATTTTTTACTAATTACTTCACTTCAATTGCAAATTTACATATATTACAGGTTTTTAGATACTCGTACATACTTAATTATAAGACAGATACGATCAACTTATTATCTCATAGTTTACGTCTCTTCACTTCTCTATATTTTCTTTTTTAGCAGAATTCATTACTCGTTGTGTTCAACTTTAAACCAGTTATAACATCAAGATAAATTATAGTTGCTTAACCCTAAACTACAGAAAGTTTTTGCAAACAAATCAACGTTAAAAATCAACACATTGATTCCCATGACATTGGATATTGTAATAAGCACAAAATTAAACAAACTTTTTGCATCATCAAAATGCTTAAATAATAAAATTGCCAAATTGTCAATGATACAACTTAGCTTATCGTCCTGTTTAGTAAACAGTGTTTAATCTTTTCTCTTCTTGTTATGGTCATGATTAGAGGTGAGTTTTGTGGACCATACTTGACCTTTCCAGTGGAAAGTTTCCACTCTAACTCGAGCTAGAGTTTTGGTGGCATTAATTACCGAATCTTAATCATTATTATACAATTTCATCAAAATACGAATAATTATAAAAGCAATAAAAACTTCAAAGCGAAATAAACCTGAACATAATCTAATTTTGTGATCAATTTGGGCGAGTTTACCCCCATCACATCATCGCCATCCTCTTCATTGCAAAGTATATAAGACTTTAGACATTTGTTTATTCAATCTCTACTTCAAAAAAAGCAAAAACGTACCTTATTGAATCATGAAGTTTTTGTCTGTTCAATTCGTCTGGCTGCTTTTAGTGGTCTTGATGCTGTTTGTTGTTTCAAGTGAATTCGCCGATGCTGCAGAATCCTGTTTACCCAATGGCAGTAGCTGCATAAGTCCAAAACAATGCTGCTCCAGACGATGTAATACTGGGAGAGGTTGTGGCTGATGTCCTTCCAATGACAATCTATTGACATATTCAATGTTCATAGATTACTTGTTTAATTGATTTTAAATAAAATTTTTGTTATTTGATTGGTTGATTGCTTGAACGACGGATTCTTGGTTTGATAGACCCTAAAATTGATAGATCTATGGCTTTATAGCTTCAAAATGGTCAAGTCTGACAAGATAGTAAAACAAGATAGTAAATTAGAATTCATCAAACTAAGAATCAATCAAGAAAGATTTTCATACGATCTGATGTCGAAATATGCAGAAGATAAATTAATTAAAGTTTTGTATTACGCTTAGATTTTTCGATATTGTATTTCAAAGTCGAAAATATTGTGGTTTCGAATTCAGAAAACTACAAATAAATCAAACATAAAACCAAAAGCACAATTTCGATTTGTTCATTTTGATTTGTTCATTTCGACTGTTTCGTCATGTTTCGTCACCATCGCCAGTTTCTGATGCTTTTCCTTCTACTTTCGTGTTCCGACCGTTGGATCGACGCCGCCCAAGACTCTGAATCGGTGGTGGTGGTCAAGCCTCGAATGTTTGCCGGCGAAGACGTTCCCAAGGGCAAGTGGCCATTCAAAGCAGAGATCCGCTGGAACGACAACGACAACAAGGCGGGTCACTTCTGTGGTGGGGCAGTACTGAACGACGACACCATCATCACCTCGGCGCACTGTTTGAAGTTTACCGACGGCCTCACACCCGAGAAAATCCGTGTGTACCTGGGAGAGGTGGTGGTGAATCCACTGAACAGAGACTCGCTGTACGAGGTGGCCAAGTTTATACCTCATCCTTCCACGGAGGGCAAAACGTTGGGCATTGCACTGGTCAAGCTGAGTCGAAAGATTGACTTCAACCAGGGTCTAATCGCTAAAGTGTGCCTACCGGGCCCGGGAGTAGAACCCGACACTTGCAAGTGTTTGGTTCTTGGTTGGGGCGTGACCGTACCAAACCAGAACTCGGAGGACATGCCGGCGGTTCTACAGCAAGTCAACATGCCCATCGTACCGTGTATTGGCGAGCATCCACATATCATCTGTGCGGGCTTCTACGACAAGTTGGCAGGCGGTTGTGCCGGTGATGATGGAGCTCCACTGCTCTGTCCATCCCTGGACGATCCTCACACTTATCTCCTGTTTGGAATCTTTGCCATTAGGTTTGCCGCTTGTGGCCAAGCACCGGGCGGATTCTTCAAGGTGGCTGACTTTTTGGAATGGATCCAACAGAATGCTGAAACTTGAAGTTTGAGATTGAGATTTTGTTGGGGTGGAAATTATTAAAATTATTTTATAATTCCTTGTGTTTTCGTTTTTGTTTTTATCTTGTTTTTGTACTCTCATGTTCCAAATTTTTGCAATTTAATTTAAATTTAAATTTTATTTTATTTTTTGTTTGTCAAGTTTGCTCTACTGTTACATATCAAATCACACGATCCGACATAAAAACAATCAATTTTTTCCTCAGGTAGATTACGGTTAATCAGCCCTCGGTACGAAGATTTTCGAGTTGACTCACTTTGATAGTGAATTCGAATATTAGATTTAAAATCTTTGATTTTCGATTGAAATACTAAATTGATAATTTGAGTTTCGAATTCAGAGCATCACAAATAAAAAGAAACATAAAACCAAAAGCACAATTTCGATTTGTTTATTTTGATTTGTTCATTTCTACTGTTTCGTCATGTTTCGTCACCATCGCCAGTTTCTGATGATTTTCCTTCTACTTTCGTGTTTCGATTGGATCGACGCCGAATCCCAAGACTCTGAATCGGTGGTGGTTGTGAAGCCTCGAATGTTGGCCGGAGAAGACGTTCCCCAGGGCAAGTGGCCCTTGATTTCAACGGAATGTTCAATAAGTATTTTAACAAAGTGAACTATGAAATGAAGCTGAAAATCACTCGATTTAAACGTATTGGCTGATTAAAGCACCGTTCGTATATTTTCGCATTATTAGTCAAGTAAAGTAGCTGATTTAATAAATGGTAAAAAACAAAATTGGGCATACTTAAAAAAAATTTAATGCGTAGATCTCAAAAGCAACATTTCCTTGTGTATTCGTGTTTTAGGTTTTTTTGTGTTTTGTGGTTTTTGCAATTTCAAAGGTTTAAAAAATTAATTTTTCTTTTATAAATTAAATTTTATAGAAATGTTTGTTTAAATTTTTAAATTTAAAGTCAGTCATTATCTGGGCTTGACAGTTTACTGGTGTTCACTGATAATAAAGGTTATTATACTGAAAATAAATTGTTAATGTCTAAAATGTGGAATATTCTCACATTAACATTTACGAAACTGTTTTGTAATTACAGAAAAATATTTAATTCTATTTTTTTAATTTCACAAATATCTCGTTGGTTATCTTTGGATTTAAATGTTTTATTTCAGTGACAACCAACTCTTCTCTCTCATTACAGTTTCTAAGCTTTCTTCTTTATTGAATCTATAAATTTCATTTATCGTATTTGATGCACTTTAAAATGACTACAACATTTGGATTTATTATTGAAATTGTTAAATTTATTTATTAATTAATTAGACACATTAGAGTTGTTATATATTAATATAAATTTTTGTACTTACATGATATATGGAATCATAATTCTTTATTTTGTCACAGAAACTGGTTGGCTTTTATTTTGAACATTATGATAATCGGAATCTTTGCTTCCAAAAATGGTGATTTTAAAAGTATGTTTTGTATCTTCATTATTTCAAATTGTTTAATTTTGATTGACAATGATCGAATAGGAAAAAGTTGTGTGCCCAATTCCAGGTAGCCAAAATTAATTCGCAACCAGCAGAAAAAAATAAAACAATTATTTTAAATTATTCTCAAAATCAAAATGCCAATGTTGTGAAATTATTGACTTTTTACTCATGAACGTCTATAATCTTATCAGAGGAAAATACTCCAAGTGAACCTGTGCTTGTGCAACAGACAGTCCCGTATTTGTGATATTTCTCAATAATTTTGGGAAAAATACAAAAACATTTGTTTAATTTAATTTATTGTCTATTTATGACCCACAGGTTTTGGTGGCGAAATAGTGATGATAGGCTATGAGGCATACAGTGATTTTTTCCCTATATAAACGGGTATTTTCCGTTTTGTTTTTTATCTTTATTTTATTTTTATTTAGGTTTTAGTTTTTGTTTGTCAAATTGTAGACAAAAAGCGTTTTCTCTTCCGTAAAAAATGTCGGCGCCCTCACTTACGGTGATGCTGTTGACGGTGTCAGGCATTTCACTGCGTCGTCAAGCCGCCCATAACGCCTATGTCTCGGGTCCTAGGCCCGCTCATGGGGAAAAGTTTGATTATGTGATTGTGGGCGGTGGTACAGCTGGGGGCGTACTTGCGGCTAGATTGACGGCAAATCCTGGAACTACCGTTCTGTTGTTGGAAGCTGGTGGACCACAGTCGGTACTGACGGATATGCCTGGAAATTATCAAGTGGTTGCGGGTGGGGAGTATGACTGGAACTATCAAGTGTCCACTCAGCGCACGGGTGGTCTCGCCTTTCCGAACATTTTTATACCGAGAGGTTCGTAGAAAAATATCAAAGTTTCTTCAATTTGTTAACTTTTTTATGAACGTTTTAAACAAACCTAACCTAACCCAACTTTAGTGACACTTCAAACCTAACCTAACCTCACACAAGTGATCCATATGATCAACAAACGATATATTTTTCAATAATCTCGCTATTTGTCTAGCTTGTCAGACAATCTTATTTATTAACATTTTCTGTTTTTTATCCATTTAGCCAAAGTGTTCGGCGGCTGTTCCGCAGTCAACTGGTCCATGTATCTCCGTGGCAATCCACAGGACTACAACAATTGGGCCACAAAGTACGGTCTCACGAACATGTCCTGGCCCAAGGTGCTCGAGTATTTCATGCTTTTCGAGAACAATACCGATCCCGCTATTCGAGCCAATGGTCTGCACGGTGACTCGGGACCAATTGTAATCCGTACCGAAACTGAAGCCTCAGGCATGGAGGTACAGTGGACCCGAACGATGAACCGTGCGGGCATTCCTACACTGTTGGATTTGAATGGGCCGAGTCAGTTGGGTACAGCCATTGGTCAGGTGACATGGAATGAGAATGCAATTAGATCGAGCGTTCCGAATGGTTATCTTGAGAAGTTCCCCAAAAGGCCCAATTTGACAATTCTCATTCGAGCGTTGGTTCAACGAATTTTGCTTTCATACGATAACAGAAGGGCTACTGGTGTTGAGTATCGTGACGAGAGGACCGGTCAAAGTTTTGTTGCATTTGCTAAAAAGGAAGTGATCATCTCGGCTGGTGCAACCAACAGTCCACAGGTAAAAATCCAAAATGGAACTTTCCTTAAACTATTTCATAAACTATTCCTACATTTTCTAAACTATTCCTACATTTCCTAAACTATTCCTTCATATCCCCTAGGTTCTAATGCTCTCCGGAATCGGCATACGCTCCCATCTCAACGAAATGAACATTCCCGTAGTACGAGACCTTCCAGTAGGCAACAATCTTCACGATCTGGTCATCTCGCCCGTGTACTATGACATTGGTGATGTAAACTATGTTCTCCAATTTCCTGACTATAACACCGAGAATGAGTACAATTACTTTGCGAATGCTGACGGACCACTGGCCCACTATCCAATCAGCTACACCTACTACAGTACAGCGAACAATCCCAACCGGACATGGCCCAATGGTTTCATTGTGGCGACGGCAGAATTTTTGAATACATTCGATGAGGTTGTGGCCGAGTATGGTGGTAATAAGTAAGTTGCAAATCTTCAAGAATTAGTTACCTAATCCAACTTTTTAGTGACCTATGGCGCCAATACTGGGAGCCAATAATGTTGCTCCAAAACGGTACCGTCGGCTACTTCCTGTCAGTGCTCCACTGCCTGGCACGACCCAAGTCACGTGGTACCATCCGCCTGAATGTGACCAATCCCACGGGTGCCCCACTGATTGACCCAGCCTATTTGGCCGATCCTGAGGACTTTGAGGCCGTAATGGACATGAGCCGCTTCACCCTGCGCACCCTGAGACAGTATCCAATTGCCAATTTGACCCTACGCGGACCCATTCCTGGCTGTCCTGCTTGTGGAGCAAACTGTGAGGATGAATACTTGGCGTGTCATGTGCGAAGTTTGGCTAGGAGTTTCTACAATCTTGTCGGTTCAAATCGGTAAGTACTTTTCTTGGAAAGTTTCCGTGGAAACTTTTTCTAAAGTTTAATCTTTCTAAAACCTATATTTAATACATACAGAATGGGAACCGTCGGTGATCCAAACGCCGTGGTGGACCCCAATTTCCGTGTAATGGGTTTCGAAAATCTTCGTGTTGTGGACGCCTCGGTAATCCCAGAAATACCAAACGGTCCCACCTATCCTGCCACTCTTATGCTGGCTGAAATGGCTGCAAGACTCATCATGACGGGTCAATAGACTTTACTTTACCTCAATTTGATAATATATACGGGTAGTTGTTTTTGTTTTGTTTTTCGAATTGATACATCAAAATTTAATGCATTAATAAAGTGAATATAACGGGTTCTATCAATTCTGAATGATCATTTTTTGAAGTCGAATGAATTAATGATTGGGTTTGCTCATTTTTCTGAAGGAGGACAACTATGACTCATAATTTATTTAAAATGACAATCATTGCAATGTATGTGTTGTAGGTGACCATAAGGGCATCTCTGCCCACTAGCGCCCTCATATCAAGCCCTCACAATCTATATAGTACTGTCATATATGAACGGACAAATGTCATTGTGTGCATGTGTGTTTCTTACTACCACCTTCTTGTTAGTATAAAGAGTGAGTTTGTCTTATAAACTCGCAATATATATTGCAGAATTTAATTACAAAAATGTTTTTAAGCAAATTTTGTTAAAGATTTTTGAATGTTTAATTTTATGATTATTTCGTGGATTATCTGTCTTTAAATTCATTGTAGTTCAACTTCCAATAACTGGTTCTCTACTATCTTTTTTATTTAATAAAGTAATTAAACTTTTATTATATTATTTTGATTATCTTTATTGTGAATTTGCAAGATTTACAAGAAAAGTCATAAACCACAAACGGCCAATATTAATTTGAGAATTACAAGTTGAGAATTAAAAGTGAGAATTAAGCGTAGGCAAATTGTTATCAATACCTTAGAGAATATAGTACATTTGAGAATATTGAGTGAGAATTATTAGTGAGAAGGGCATGAGGATAATTGGACTTGTAGATACAAGCTCTACAAGCTTAGAATTTGGAATAATTTAGAATATTTGAATTGAGTTTGAATACTAGAGGAAATATTTAGAGTTTAGAGTGGATATGCAGAGCACAACATGTAGAGACACATCCCTAGGGCGTTATGTGTTGATCATACCGAAGTGGTTGCAAATCACAATTGCGTCAGAATTGTGATGAATAGGTTATGGGGAGGGAGGATTTGGGGGAAAAGAGTTTGAATACTAATTCTATACTAAACATTTCAGGAAGGAGTAAGTGTATACCAAACCGATTGAGTCTATTAGGGGAAAAAATTTAAGGTTAAAAAGTTATGCGATAACCGGGATCCTGGGTAGAACTGGAATCGAAGGAAAACGGCAGGTGAGCAGGTGTGTCTGTGAGAGAGAGGAAAGTAATTTCTTGAGTTAATTTCTCGCTGAAAAGTTTGCCGCAGTGTCTGCATTTGCATGGGAGAGTGGACTTTGTTGTGTTATTTCTTCAGCATTCAGCATCTCAATATCAGAAGATTGTTCATCATTGTTTGCGCTTTGTGTGACGTTATCTTCTAATATCATCTTGTGGATCTCTGCAGAGACTATTTGGAACACCGCGAAAGCTTGAGGTCGGTCCACCAATTCTGAAAGGCAGGCATATCGAATACCTGCAGCACCATATGTGTTTTTTGTTACTTTAGAGTATTTAGGGCAGTCAAGAAGAACGTGTTTGACAGTTTGGATTGTTCTTGCATTACAGACACAAGTCCCGCTAGAACGTTTGCCAATTCGGTGGAGGAAAGATCTGAAGCAGCCGTGACCAGAGAAGAATTGAGTTAAAATGAAGTCTGTGGAGATGTATGACGGAAGCCATGATGCAAGGTGGAAAAAATCTGTTATAGTTTGGTTGGCATGTTGTTGGAAGCGCCGATTCACAGATGATATAGACCATGCTTTTGATACTCGTTTGATGTACTTTTTGTTATACTTAAAATATTCGTATTTTCTGTTGTTGTTTTTACTTTCAGAAATTGCCTTGCGCATAACTTGCCCGTGAATGTTGTCTTTGTTTTTTGGTCTTTGGAAGATGAGTTCACATTTGAGTTGTTTATGGTGAAGAAGCATGTCCCGTTCAAGAGTGGAGATTGTGTGTTTGCTTTCTTCTATGAATCTGCCCGATTCTAGATCGTCTGTTATAATGGTGATCTTTCGTGGTGGTCCGAGGTCATCATCTAGAATGCGTTTCATGGCTCTCCCGATGGCAAACTGAGTGCCTTGTGTTCTATCGACATAGTGTTGGAAGCGAAAGTGTTCTCTGTAGTGTTTGTTCGCATTCAGATAGAGTCTATAGGAGACTCCTAGACGAAAAATGTTTCTACTGGCGCAGATTTGTTTCATTTTGGCAGAAACGTAGAGAAGATAGTGTTGGCTTTCTGATATTTCAGCCGGAAGGTCCTCTTGTGTGATCTCACTGGCTTCTTCGAGGACGGTGATATTATTTTGATTATTATTTTAAATTGATTATTTTACTTTTTCCGACATTAGAAAATCTCATCCTATTTAAATGATTCACGTCACATTATTGATTTTGATTTATTTCAATAAACTTTTTAATATATTTAATTAGAGGAGCGAACAAACAAACTCACGCTGAGCGAGCGAAGCGAGCGAGGTGTGAGTTTGTTTGTGAGCGACGATAACATCCGAGAGAAATTGAGAGAAAACCCAATTCTTGTCCCCACAACTCCTCCGAAACCACCGTATGGATCGGTCTGAAAATTTAACACAATGTTCTGGTGGTGGTGTAGATGTGCACATTGAATTTTGGTTCATATAGGTCAACGGAGTAACAATTTTTTGAAAATCGGAAATTTTTGTATTGAAATGTGTAGGGACCAAGTGGCAACACTGAGTGTGTGAGTGACTGCGTGCATACACTCTGTATCGGACGCCCGCTGTGCGCAAAGGAGATGCGCAGTAGCAGCATACTCAAGCGTTACCTGAAAGCGTTGTCTTTTTTGGCGCTCATTGTTTTATTATTTTTATTGAAAGAAGTTACTTATTGCTTTTCGTTTTGCTTTATGCTTGGTTTTTGGCTTTACATGTCCTGGAAGTAATCTTTCGTTGTTTTTGTCTACCAATGTATGTCGTCTGAACAAATATTTTTGAATGTTTCAAGGACAAATGTTTCCAGTAGTGCCTGTGTACGAAAAATTGGGAACATGGAGATATTTCATGTTCCCGCAAAGCAATTTCCATTGTCATTAGGATATGAATTTTCTATACACAAATCTCAAAGATATACTTTAGATAAGGCAGTGGTAAACATTGGTGACAAAGAGTTATCAGTTGGATTAAATTACGTCGCTTTTAGTCGCGAAAGAAAGCTATCTGACCTTGTCATTGACGGCTTCTAATCCAAACAGAGGTTTTAATTTATTAGAAATATGGAAATATGGAAATGCACAAAGATAATATGGCATACATTGGCAAATAATGATTGGCCTGATTCAGAGTAATGTGTTTAGAAAGTTTATGTGGTTTATATCTTTAATTAATGTTTTAGTTACACTTAAATACTGTAAAGTCTCTGTAATTGGTAATTCGAAGGCAAATTTTGAAAATGTGGTATAATTCGCTAACTATCACTGTACATATGTGCTTTATATTTGGAAAATCGCCCGTTAATTGGTAATTGGAAAGCAAAATTGATGCTAATTCAAACAATTTTCATAGTTTTTTGAGGGACAAAACATGGCCCTAAATTTCCGAATTGACCATCCAATGACCATCATTAAGCAAAATTTTATCAATATTAAGTTGATTGACAATGATTGTTTCACTCAGACAAATAGTTTTAAATTAATCAATGCTATACGTGAATGGCTCATTTTACCAAATTAGGGCGCCTCATGTAGCTTAAAAATTAAAATTTAAGTTAAATCTATATTCTGAATACGTAGGCTTTTGTCTAAATCATAATTAATTTTATATTTTCGCTTAAATGTCATTTTAACATTCTGAAACATTCAAATTGCTTAGCAATTAACGATTTCAAGAGTCTATTTTGGTTTAATTAATAAAATATAGTCATTTTAAAATTGTCTCGATTGTTGATAATTCGAAAAAATTTTTAGGATCTGTGGTCCCAAAATTTTCGAATTAACGAGACTTACTGTATTCTAATCATAATTTGAACAAAAAAACAAAAAAAGATGTGAAGTACATTTATTAGAGATTGAAGTAATGTGATTCATGTACTCTAACCTAGCTTATCTACGAGGGTGGGTCAGAAAGTTCGCGAACTTGGTCTGTATTTCTGAGCGGTTTTTGATCTAAATTACCATATTGGTATATGATGTAGAGTCACTAGTTCTAATAAGAAAAAATACCAATTCACATTATCCGCCTGTTTCCTGGAACAGATACGATTTATTTAGAAAACCTGGTTTTGTGCCCACCGTCGCGTTTGGGATTATCTTTGGCATGGCTAAATATCTAGGGCTGAAAATTTTTATGGGGACTGACCTTGTAGACACTTATCAGAATATATATTGAAAATGTTCCAATTGGATCAACTTCCGGTTAATTAAATTCGAACAAATTTTTTATAAAAAAAATTATATTCAAGTTTTAGCTACATATTATTGTTCATCAAGCATGATAATAATTTTTAGAAAACGGAAGTGCTTGTTCCAAATGGAACTACCGGATCCCGACCAAAAAATTAAAAAATACGTCAAATTTTAAAACTGATATTACTATCTTGTTCAGACGAAAAAGGCACTGCGAATTGATACCAAGATTGTCTAAGATTGATTAAGAGATAGATGAGATAAAGCTTTGATAAGATACCAAAAATGCATGTATAGTTATTCAGTAACCAAAAGCGACTATTTTGACAAAGCTTAAAAATTCTTTTTTACCTCTTAATCTTATCGGATTTTTACTGTTATTTTTTATATAAGATATACATTCCACTCTGATCAATTTCTGAATATAAAAGTTCAAATTTCCCTAGAAAATCGGAAGTTCCATTTGGAACTGATATTTCCGGAAACGATCCAAATGGAACTTTTGAACACATAACTTGATTAGGGTTCTCGAGGTGAGTACCCATAAAAATTTTCAGCCTTAGAAATTCATTCACCTAAGAGTTATTTCCAAACGCGACGGTGGGCACAAAACCAGGGTTTCTAAATAAATCGTATCTGTTCCAGGAAACAGGCGGATAATGTGAATTGGTATTTTTTCTTATTAGGACTAGTGACTCTACATCATATACCAATATGGTAATTTAGATCAAAACCCGCTCGGAAATACAGACCAAGTTCGCGAACTTTCTGACCCACCCTCGTATATGTTAAGTTACGTTTCACTAACAAGCAAGTTTCATAAAATTCGTTTCATTTTACTTCAATATTTTTAATTTGAAATATATTTATTATAATATTATGATTCTAAAATCGTTCGCTCCGACTTTTATGCCAATGGCATTACTTATTCATATTTATAATAGCTATAATGTTTCAAAATTCCAGCTGCTGGTTCAAAAACTAGTTTTATTATTAATACGATATGACTTTCTCACGTAGATCGTTCTGGAATTTATTTAATTGATTATGTTTGGCTATTTGTTTGGAAGATATAAAAAAGATCATAATAGTTTGTTGAATAGTCGAGTTGTCACAATAACAAGAACTTTTATAATTGCTTGATTTAATTTGCATATTCTTATAAAGATTTTTACTTCCGAATGGTGTTTTCAAAAAGTTACTTTTAAAGAGAATTGCTCATTTTAGTTAACTATTTTGCCTTTTCAAACATTCAAACACTGTAGACTCTGCAAGGAGACATTTTGCGCATTAGTCACTGCAGTGTGTGTGTGCACAAGTGCAATGTTTAGTGTTAACACATTCACTGCCATGTCAAACAACATACATTTGAGAACCAATATTCTTGGATTTTGAAGATTAACTTATTAAAATCAAAAGCAAATTTATCGTTCAATGAAATAGTAAAACACACAGCAGTGCAAAGTAAAATAATTTCAATGCAAAGTTAACTTTAGTGAAATTTCACTATCTTAACACAATTCTGAACCTTTTTCCAATACAATTAGACTCAAATTGTTCATTACAATTAATGTATGTGAGTTGATTCAAATTATTGCATTCGTGCGTTTGTTTATATTGAGATAGTTCGATTTTATTTGTCATTCATTTCGTATGAGAATTTATTTACCCATAAAAGCAACATGTTTTCGTTTGTGATTATTATTGTGCTTTGATTGAGTTTCATATTACATAATTACGTGAAATATTATCTATCTTTATTTATTACACTTTTAACTGTATCTCTTCTCTTCATTTTTATCGATAAATTCGATCATATGAAAAAAATATGAATAAAGATGTCATAGTCTCTTTAGTTAGCGGTTAAATGAGTTAAATTTCATATTTTACCTCTCATTTTGGCCAGAATTACACTAATTATCGCTCAGCTGAACTGCTTGCAGTAAATCTAGTAATACATAAATGTTTCAAAAAAATTAATTTTACCAAATATGCTTTTAAATGTTATAATAGAAATACAAGTCACAAAGGCAAAACGTTAGTGTAACGGTCTAACTACGTTTGGAGTTCGGTCAACAGTTCAAATTATCCAATCAGGTAGAGACTCACGTTCATGCAATTCATCGTCTACTTGTTTCACCAATAAATTGTTTTACAATTATTGTATAAAGATACATTTTGCATAAATATTCAAATCATAAAGATTTAAAAAAATAACGAATTGTCAAACTTTTGATAAACTTACACTTAAATTTTTATGCTAGTTATCTGTTATCTGTAATCTGTTGAGTCTTTTCATAAAAGGTTACCAATATTTTCTTGATGGAATATAATTATCATTTGAAATATAATTTTTTGATTAATTTGCTGACAATTTGCAACAGAGAGTACAATGAGATAAAGAGTTTTTCTTATATTTGAGATAAAACCATAATTTTGACTAAATATTTGGTTTCGATTTATGAAACAGTAAGTTTTTCCAACTCAAGCAGTTTGGTTACTAATTCAAAGGTTTCCTTATATTTATTTTGGATAAAGTTTGGATTCATTAGTTTCATTGTTCATAAAATCGAATAATAGTGAGTTTTACGACGACATTTTCTGGATAGCAAACACAAACCCAGTTATCCTAGAAGTCCTTGAAGACAATTAATTAATTGATTATCATTATCAATTTGACATTTGTATTATTTAATTAAATATGCTATTTACATAAGATTATGAAAATCTTAATTACTTTCTTAACTTAATGTATTAATGTTTGCCGTTAAACAGAACCACCAATTGTTTGTTCATTCTGTTTACAATGAAGATGAACCTTCTACAAAATGACTCGAAAATGTTTCGAAAGATCATGAAGCGGTTGAAGATAATGGGGAAACCTGGACAATGTAATTCTATTTTCGTAAATGACATTTTACAAAACCATTTTATGGACAAAACTAAAAAGTATAAATTCATGTGAATACTAGACAAAGAAAAAAATTGAATGACACAACAAATCTATATATTTCAAAATGAAGTTTTGTGTGATTTTGTTGGTTTTGTTTTTTGCTTTGCAAAGTAAGTGATCCTATTTTATTAATATTTAAATAATTTAATCTGAATCTATTGTTATTATGATATTAGTCCATGCAAGCCCAATTGACGATTTTAAGCACCGATTGATCGACATTGGCCACAAAGTCTTGAAGCGCACCGATTTTGTGCTCACACAGATGCAAATTAGTCGCAAGCCAAAGGAGGATCAGTTTTTGCTTCAAGTGAAAGCTTCCGAAATGGAGGTGCTGTTGAAGCATCTTCAAGTGGCCCGTGAGGTGTCTCAAGTCAATCGTGCAATGGGCTTGTTGTTTCAAGCAGAGTGTGAGTTGGCCAATCGGGTTGATGAGTATTTGGCCAACAATAAAAGCAAATTGCGTATTGTTAATCTTTAATGTAAATTGTACTAGCTGACGCTTACAATGTAAGGTATTTAACAATTTTGTGACATTAGTCCACAACCAAATAGAGCACCTAACCAAAAAAACAGCACATAGCCAAATGTAGCCTAATATCTAACCTTTTATGTAATTTCACAAGCTTTCACATGATTGTCAAACTGTAGCTTAGTCTTATTTCCTAGTCATCGGTCATGAATGTCATGACCCAATAAATGTAGTTTCACTTTGCAAATAAAATGATTTTTGTCCAAATTCGTGATTTTATTAAATACTTTTTAATGTCTATGAAAAATCAACAAATTGCTAACTATCAACATTTTAACATTCGTGTCAAAATTATTTTTTAATGTTTGCACACCGCTGATGGGAATCTTACACAAGGTCACTAAAGTTATTTTCATTTTCTTTTTGTTCGCGTCAAGAATATTTTACGACCGTTTAAAGATTTAAGAAAACAAAATTAATCTTGTGTTTTTAGGAAATTCAGTTATTCAAATTTGATTTCAAAGATGATATACAAACAAAGCAAATTTATATAAGGTAATTTTTTAAAATCTTAATTTACATCTATTGAAATAAACATTTTTTAATAAGTTTTTAATCGAGCGATTTTTGATTGGTTCATTTTGAATTTTTCGAAATAATTAAAGTCCAAACTAAAAATATCTTGTTTGTTTCGATTTATTAACTCGTAAAGTAGTTTTTCTTTTGTGTATTCGAGTTTTTTTTGCGAAGCTTGGACTGGAATTTTTGATCATGGGGTTTAAAAGGTTACAAAACTTAATCGAACTTATCTAATTTGGTTTTACAAAAATTTTTGTTGTGAAAATATTTGTTTATTAACTTAAGATTTCCGATTTATTTAAATTTACTAAAACTAGCTTTTGTAAATTAATAGTTATATCTTAAAATGTCTAACACTAATACGATTAAATTCAATATTAACAAGTCTAGATGTGCTTTGGTGCATGAATGTTTTGATCAAATTGATTTATGCGGACTCTGTACTCTAATGATATGAAGGTATACCTATACTATAGTTTATCTTTTAACGTCAAACTTTAGAACTTATTGCACACACAATGATATCCATGTAAAAGGTTTTTTTAGCGAGACTCTTTTAGAGTCGTAAGCTTATACTATTGCCATCGTGTCTGTCTGTCTGACCGTCCGTCTGTAAACCTTTGTCCATATTCTGAGAGAACCGTAGACCCTAAAATTACCAAATTTGGCATACATACACTTATAAACGCGCATATGTAAACGACTAGTCAGACCAAAACTGGGCCCCATGGATCATGACGCCCATTCTGGTGACACCTGTATGTTTTTTTAAATTTCAATTTAAACAAATAAAGTAATTAAAAAAGAAAGAGTCTCACACTTTGCCTGGCTTACCAGACAATCTTATTTTGTATCAAAGAGATTTGCATCTGTGTGATCTCCAAAATTAAACAACAATTTTAGTTGACATTAGACAAATGCATTACGAATTGATTGAAATAAATAACGCCTGTCATGTAATATAATAATATTAGTGCATTTGCAAACTTGAACTATCAACCTTGAAAGTATTCTTAATTCTTAATTTATGAACTTTTATGCTTTTTAAATTAACAAAATTTTTGTTACACGAAATTTCTTTTAAAAAAATTAAATTTGTAGATATCGTAGTTGTAATTGCTAATTGATCAATGATCACTCTAGTCATAAATGCATTACTAGATTTTGTTTTTAGATTATTAGTTTTTAATTATATTATTTTGTGTAAAGTGATTTTCCCAAGCTAAAGATACTCGTGAGACAGATTTTAAAAAAGTTACAAAAATTTACTTTATAGAAGAATTTAAAATAAATCATTCGTGTTTTTGCATCGGTTCTCTTCGTCATCAAAATGGTTTTCAAAATCAATTTGCTTTATCTACGAGTATCTACTTAATTTGGTATTAAAGTTCATAAAAATATTTGTTAGAGTCAGTTAAGGCATAAAATTACATTTCACTGAACATTAACAAGTCTAGATGTTCGTTGGTACATATTTTAATCAATGAGTTTGTTGCACACTTGTGTTTATTTTATTTAACGTTATATTTCAGTTGTAAACATTTACATTACCTCGGTCATCCGTTTAAAAGGATGTTTTTGTATAAATAGAATTTGCTACTGTGATTTGCGTAAAGTTAGTTGACATTTATGGATGTGTTCATGGTTACTAAATCACATCTTTCATTTAATGCAATACTTTAATTACTAATTTGAACTAACTTCTTGAAAGTATTCTATATATGCTAACTTTTATCTATGCGTTTGGTTTGCATTTATTGAGCTTATTTAAGTTTTCAAAAATACTGTTTAGTGTTTGGTGATTTTATTGATTAGTTCCATGTTGATCAACATCTGGAGGATCCACTTGTTAAAAGGTTAGATATTTACTTTATTAAAATTCAAAAATTGAAATTCTTTTTAATTGGCGAAATTCAGTGGCCCTTTTTCCCTTCTTCGGATGGATTTTTACTTCCATTTAATATTTTCGAAAAAAAATTGCGCAAACTACAAGACATTTGTTTAGATATATTAAATTTAACAGCAAAGACTTTACCGGACTTTCTCTTTTGTGTAAACGATTTCGGATTTCGAAAACTAAGATGTTTTTTTGTGAAACCATCAAATTCACAAAACTTTCCACTCAAAATGAAGCACATCTATCTTTGTGAGTTTAATACTTTAGACTAAATTTTCAAATTACCTCTTCCAATCCGCAATTTGAACTTTTTAAATGGTTACAGTTTTACACATCTACTTTATGGAAATTCAAAGTGAACTTGAGTGATTTGCAAAATAAATAATACTAAATTTTGAATTACGTTTTCATTCATATATTTACAGTTATATTTCTTATGTTCATTTTAATTTAAACAAATTGTTAGATAGATTTTCTAAATCAACTTTACTTCAACATAAACAAACATTTCTGGAAATTTTCAATTTAATTGAGTGATTTTGTTTTAATGATTTTTCGATTTAAAATAAGTTTAAACGAAGATTTAACATTAGCATTTCACAGGTTAAAAAATTGATTAAATTGCAAAATCTTTTTCATTATTCAGATTTTTTATAATAATAAAATGTCAAACTTTTGATTAACTCGCTATTAAATTTTTATTGATGGATATCTAGTTGTTGTTCATAACAGGGTTCCCTTCTTGATTGAATATAATATTCATTTAAATTATAATATTTTGGTCTATTTGCTGACTATTTGAAACAATGAACATAGTAAAGTGAAAATTTTTCTAATATCTGTTACAAATCTAGTATTTTTATTAAATGTTTTATTTTGATTTATGAAACCCTAAGTTTTTGCTCTTAAAGCTGTTTCGATTGCAAATTCAAAGGTTTTTAAAATTTATTGTAAGTTTGGATTTAAAAGTTCTATTGTATAAAAATAGAATCATAATGAGGGGTTTCTACGACATTTCCTGGACAGCAAACACAAGCCTAGTCATCCTTGAAGTCCTTGGCAGTTAATTAATTGATTATCAATTTGACATTTTTATTACATTTAATTAAATACTATTTACATAAGATCATGAGAATATTTCGTAATACTTTTTAACTCAATATAATGTTTGTCTTGGAACAAAACCCACAAATTGTGGTCTAGAATGTTTGTTCATTCTGTTTACAATGAAGAGTCTTCGACTAAATGACTAAATGACTAAATGACTGATCGTAAAGCAGTTGAAGATAATGAAATAATGGACTGGATATTATCCAGTGAATAATTCTATTTTCGTAAATTACATTTTATGGAACCATTTGGTGAACCAACCAAAAAAGAGTATAAATTCATGTCTAGTAAGTTTACTTTACAAAAGCAGAATTGAATGGAACACTAGAAATCTTTCAACATGAAGTTTTGTGTGACTTTGTTGGTTTTAATTTTTGCTTTGCAAAGTATGTAATCTTATTCACATAAAATTTAATATGATTATTTTTTGACATTATGATATTAGTCCATGCAGGTCCAATTGAGGATTTCAAGCTGCGACTGATTGACATCAGCAACAAAGTCTTGGAGCGTACCGATTTTGTCATCAAACAGATGCAAATTAAACGCGAGCCAAAGGTGAGCCAGATGCTGCTTCGAGTGAAAGGTTCGGAAATTAAAATTTTGTTGAAGCACCTCGAAGTGGCCCGAGGGGAAGTTGAAGTGAAGTGTGCAATGAGTTTGCTTCTGCAAGCTGTGAGTGAGTTGGCCGATCGGGTGGAGCACTATTTGACCAACAATAAACACAGATTGATCTTTCCTAATTTGCTTTAATTTGCTTACAATATATTACAATGTATCACAAATGTAGTGACAATTGTATACAACTAAATAGAGCACAAAACCAAAAAAGAACACATAGCCAAATGTAGCTTAAAACCAAATCTTTTATGCAATCTCACGTTTTCAAATGTTTGTCAAACTCTATAGTCTAGTCTAATCACATTCTCCTATTTATCGGTCATGAATGTCATGGCCCAATAAATGTAGTTACTTTGCAAAATAAAAATGATTTTCTAATCAAATAATTATTTTATGACTTGATTTTGCTTGCTTGAATTTAATTTTTATGTAGAAGAAATAATGGTTCAAACTGAAATATCCCTTTGTTTAGATTTATTAACGTAAAGTCGTTTCTCTTTTGTAAACTTCGTACGCAAAACTTCAAAGGTTAAATAAATTAATCAATTTCATCTAATTCAGTTCTAGATCTTAAAAAATATTTGTTCAACTTAAGATTTCTTACTTCTTAGTCAATTTTTTAAAAAATTGACATTAATCTTATATTAAAAGTTGAATTTTAAAATGTCTACCACATTCTACATTAGAGAATCCATCATGATGTTTTGTACATAAATGTTTTGATCAAATCTATGCGAAAATGCTTTCTAATTGAACCACCAGATGGTGCCAGAGGCTTTGTAATTTAAAAAATCGTGATGGCTTTGTTTTATTTGAATTTTGATGAAACACAATTGCCTGACAAAACACGATTGTTTCCGAATTTTGATTAACTCTATTATGTTTTTCTGATAACACATGTACAAAACTAAATCAAAATCGAGATATTTTTTGAATCGTTTAATACTTAGACAAACATTTTTTGAAATATTTTTAATTGATAGACTTACTATTGTGACTTTTTGCAATTTAATAGGCTTAACCAAAAATCAACTTTTGTTTCGATATGTTTCCAGTTATTTATTTTTGCAATCATACCCTTAACTTCATTAAAATTACTTTTTGTGGCTCATTGATTTTATTTTATTGTCCACAACAATCAAGACAACTCACGACATTGTTTGAATGTTTTCTTTTACTTTCTTTTCTTTCTGTTTGAGGTAAAGTTGACCGTTCTATAATACTAACAAATAAAAATCAATTATAATTTTATTATATTCATATGGAAAATCTTTTGTTTCGATATATTAACTCGTAAAGACGTTCGACTTTGTGCATTCATGTATTTTTAAGCTTGTATAGATAAAAGCAGTGAATTTAAAAGGTTACAAAAATTTATTAAACTAATACAATTTGGTTTTACAAAAAATTTATAAAGATATTTTTTAATTAAACTTGATATTTCTGATTTCTCATTCATTTTTTTAAAATTAACTATACCAATACAAGCTTAAATTATCTCGTATTATGATTAAGGATGCGGATTTGTTCGCCCCTTGGTGAGGATTGGTCCGTACATTTGTGCCGAATGGGAGTTTGGAGGTTTCCCGAGTTGGTTCCTCCGGGACCCGAACATGCGGGTCCGTACAATGTATCAACCGTACCTGGATCGGGTCAAGACCTCAAGGCCTCAAGGCCGACACTGATCAATTCTCCCTAAATGGCAAACATTTTGTCATCTACGGTGGCTCGTTCCACTACTTCCGTGTGGCACCCGAGTACTGGCGTGCGGTGTTGCAGCGATTCAAGGCGACAGGTCTCAACACTGTGCAGTTGTATGTACCGTGGAATTTACATGAAGAGATTCCCGGAAAGTTTAATTTTGAGTCACCGCTGTTGAATTTGGAAAAGTTTCTTGAGGAGATCAAGTTGGAGGATATGTTTGCCATTGTGCGACCTGGGCCGTTCATTTGTGCTGAATGGGAGTTGGGTGGTAAGTTAATTTCCGATTTCCATTTCTCCCAAATCTCTTTCTTCAAAATCTCATTTCCGATTGCTCATTTTCGATTTCGGATTTACTTTTTTCAAACTCTCTTAAATCTCATTTCCGATTGCTCATTTTCGATCTCCCATTTCCCATTTCTAATTCTCCTAAATCTTATTCTTCAAAATCTCATTTCTGATTTCCGATTTCTCATTTTGAATTCTCTAAAATCTCATTTCCTATTTCCTCTTTTCGGTTTTCAATTCTTGCAATTCTCGCTTTTTAAAATATCATTCTTCAAAATCTCATTTTCGTTTACTCATTTCATATTTCCTATTTTCCGTTTCCAATTCTCCCAAATCTCATTCTCCAAAAGCTCATTTCCTAATTCCGATTTCCCGTTTCTAATTTTCTCAAATTTAATTCTCCAAAGACTTATTTATGATTTTCCATTTCCTATTTCTAATTCTCCCAAATCTCATTCTCCAAAATCTCATGAGCATACTCGAAAATACATTTCTATCCTTCAGGTTTCCCATCATGGCTCCTGCGTGACCCTAACCTTCACCTGCGCAGCCACTACAAACCCTACTTGGACGCACTGACCAAATTCTGGGACCCTGTACTGAAGATTGTGAACAAGCACCAATTCACCACCACCGGTGGACCGGTTATCATGCTTCAAATAGAGAACGAGTACGGTGCCCGCGATCCGGAGTATCTCCGTTATCTGCACGATATTGTGCACAAATCTGGCTTCAAGCAGCAGCTCTTCACTTCGAATCCAAATGGGGGCGGTTTCCCGATTAAGAACGTATTCCCTGAGCATGATGTGCTGGAAACAGCGAATTTGAATCGAAATTCCTACAACACTTTGATGGATCTTAAGAAGAAGCAAGTGAATCGACCATCGTATGTGTCCGAGTTCTGGCCTGGCTGGTTTGATGCTTGGGGTGAAAAGGGTCACCACACCTACTCGGTTCAGGATTATGACAAGGAAATATCGGACATTCTTTTCCGAGTGAACGGTTCGGTCAACTTTTACATGTTCATCGGTGGAACAAACTTTGCCTGCACCAACGGTGACCTCGTACGACTATGATGCGCCACTGTCCGAGTCCGGTAACTACACAGCAAAGTACTGGAAAACCAAAGAGTTGTACGAAAAATTGGTAGCCTCGGGTCGACACCCCAAAATCCACATTCCTGAACCACCAAAAGTACCACTCGCGCATGCGTACGGTAAGGTCAACGTACAGGAGACACTGTCACTGGAACAGTTGTTGGCACATGCACGCAAGTTTACAAACATTCACAAGCCTGTCTCGATGGAAATGTTGAATTATGATGGCAAAGAGTATGGACAACGATTTGGTTTTATTCTGTATCGAGTTGAGACTAATCATGCGATTGCTAATTATGAGGTTACAGGTAAATTGTTTTCTATTGTTTTATGTTAGAAAGAATTAACCAAGCTTTCCATAATTTCTAGGAGGAATTCACGATCGTGGTGTATTTTTGGTGGACAACCAGGAAGTTTCCGTGATTGAGGAGAACAACAACAAACATTTTCTCCATCATTTCGAAGCCAAAGGCGCAGCCAAGACGCATCATTACGACATTTTGGTTGAGAATATGGGTCGAGCCAAATTTGGTGGTCTAGGCGAACGCAAGGGCATTCAGTCGGACATTCACCGCAGCAAATCTGCTGCCTCTATGGTCACAGCGATGGATATTGCGCATGCATATACACAAAGTAGCAGTTGTGTCTATGGCCACAGTGTTTCTAACACTGAGCGCATAGACACAGCGATTTTTGTGTTTATATACACAAATATCTTTAGTTCCATACCCTCAATAATATAGGGAGCGAGTTTCATAAATGTAATCAATAATTTATTTTAAAAATAGATAAAAATACAATAGTTAGATACAAATAATCCTAGTTAATTATAATTAGTCTTCATTAAACTAATAAAAAATCCATGACGAAATTAAAATAATTCTTCGATAGAAATGACCATCGACGATTGATCAAATAAATTTTTTGAATACCAAAAAAGGAAAATAGGAAAAATTTCTTAAAGTACAGTTGAATAATTCTTGTAATTAAATATCCAAATTCTTAGGCTTCAAACTTTCAATAAGAACTTCTTTCATTTTCTCATAATCCCAACCAGTAGGAATATTGTATCGCTGTCGTTTGCCTTTAGAATGTCTTTTCCTAAAGATAAAAGAACAAGTCAAGAAAATTGCTTTAAAGAGAATTCGTTTAAGTTGACTTACTTTCGTTTTTCCTCGCATTTTTTCTGACCACAACTTCGATTGTAAGGCCACAAATTGTCATCTTTCAAATAATCAGCCCGAGTTCTGAATTTGTTCTTTAACTTACAACTCACAAATTCCTAGAAACAAAATATATTAAAAATAAATCAGAAACAAAAGTTATTAGCAGTAAACTTAAACTTACAATTATATTAGATAAATTTACGTAAGCCTTCTTTCTTGGCATTCGTTTCGATTGTTCATTGCCTTGATTGTTGTCATTTTGCGAAGTTACGTCAAACTCTTCATCAGAATCGCTTTCGTTTCCATTATCAGCAATAGTTTCATCATTTAGACCATAATCGTCTCTATACTGTGTATAAAGACTTTTGAATGCAGGAAATTGTACACAAAAAGAAGTAGCCACCTGACAAATAACTTCAGCAGGAATTTCATACGGAAAGAGGTCACTCAGACGTGAGAAAATATCATCAGTGAAATAAGCGAAATAAAATGTAAATTTAAGCAATTTCTTCTTTTCAATAATTAGCTTCTTCAATTCTTCGATTGCTTTTTCAGGAGTATGCTTCCAGCGTCTGAACTTTGAATCGCTAGAGTAAATTCCAAAATCAAAGTCTAGAACACAAAATTGAGATGTTCGACGATCGATTGCACTGAAAAATGGCGATTTTGAGTTGACCCAATAAGAATACTGCCCCAAAACAGTTTCCACCGGAGCCAATGTCGAATTACTGCTAGAAGTGCCAAAATTATCGTTCAAAGAAGCAAATGGTGACGAAGGAATTGGAGAAATATTCAAAACATTCACTAAATTCAAAGTATCTTCTTGATAATTAAGCAAATTAGTATCGTTAGACAATTCTAAATAAATAAAAATAAATATTGCATATAGAGCGATATGAAAATATACTTATTGTGCCACTCTTTTGAATGTCATCACTCTTGCCCATATTAGAGTTACTTTTATCAAGAGCATCCACATCGGAGACAGTGCCAAAAGAAATTAAAGTACTGTCTGGAGAATGTACATTGACAGGTGTACTAGAAAACTCTCTTATTTCGTCTAAATGTTTATAAAAATTAGAAAGAAAATAAGGCAATTTGAATTGTAACTTACTAAAAGACTGATTACTTTGAGTCAGACCAATGTAATGAGCAAAATTGTTTTTGGTTTGATTATTTTGATTGGTCTCAATTTTGTCGAGCCTCTGAGAAACTTTATCAATCGTACAGGCAAGGTTGCCTAAAATTTGCGCTAAATCTATAAATAAAATAGCCTTAATAACACTTTCAAAAATGAAAATTAAACTTACTAGGAATTTGAACAGAATCCATAACGGTCGTTTGAGAAGAAACGCCAAAGTTAACTTAAAAGGAAAAGATGCAAGAACCAAAGTAACGAGGTTCGGAGAAGTATCAATTGAGCCTTGATCAAAGTGAGGCAAGCAACAGTTGTCAATGTGAGGATGCTACTGCTACAGTCTGTCCCGCTTGGAAGACATTCGGTCGAATGTAGTAGTAGTGGTTCATGTTTGTATATGCAAAACATGCCACACTGTCCGAGTGTTGCTCAGCTAACACGACCGAATTGCGCCAAAAATACGTCTTATGTGAATTTGTCACGTTATTTTAGGCATTTGGTTTGCCAGCTCGATAGTCAAGTCGAGTGCTGTTAAATTAACAGTTAATGTCAACAAGTTGATTCACATTTCAATTTTGTTTATGTTCAACAAGAATTATGACTCGAAGGAGTGACACCACTGAAGATTTGATTCAAGATTCACCTTTTGAAGACAAATTTTACGAATTTCGCGACAAGAAAGCAGAAGCAAGACAGAATAAAGAACAAAAGGAATTTTGGTTAAATTGTATCCCCGATTGTCCCATTATTCTTTATTTTCAAACTGATTTTCGCAAGCATTTAAAGCAATATCATTTTGATGAATACAAACGAATGTTAAGGTTTGTTTTGTGATACTTGTGATAATCATTCATTGTTTTTTATTTACTATTTTACTATAGCGTTTGTTTCCCAAACACTAATCCTTCACTTGGACAAGAGAACTCGATCCAAGTTATTGTTAATGTAGACGATGAAGAAGTAAACGTCAATGCTGAATTGACCAACGGTTATGCAATCGCAAAAGTTTTGCGTCAACACGAATTTAATAATTCTGACGCGGTCGACCGTTCTGATTTCTTTCGTTACATCTATCGAGGCCCTTTTAGCGACTCGGACATTAAATTTGCTGAATATCAGTTTCGCAACGCTGTTTTGAAACGATTCTACAAATCGTCACCAGCACAACATTTGCTTTCCTCCATCGAAAGTGGTCTTCATGGAATTTGTTATCACAAAGAAGGAGCCAGTGTGATGGGAGCTATCAATGAAGAAATAAAGACGTACTTGAGAAGCAAACATCTTCAGGAAGTTTATGTTCAAGGACTTGGAACTTACATTGAGCCGACTGATTTGGTGGTAACTTCAGATAATGTTGATCATGTAATTGGGCAGAAAGTTTCTCTCATTGAAATTTCTCGACTTGTTTTGGAAAATATTTCGATTTTATCTAGCATACTAAGAGAAAAAGATCTGAAATCGAGAATGACTGCAAATGGCCCTAGAAAATTTGAGAATTATAATTCTGAACTCACTTGTGGAATATTTCGTTTGATTCGTTTGCTCGGAAATTTGAGATTCGAAATCGGAATTGATGATTTTACTTTAACCAAGCGTTCTCCTGGCCACAAGTATTTGGCTGTTTATCTTTCGATTAATAATATTCCGATCAAGTATAGAATGAAAATTAAAAATATTTTTCTACTTTGTATTGTCAAAAGAGAAAGCATGAAGAAAATCGGAGTGAACATTCACCAGGTTCTTGCTTATTTGAAGGACGAACTCAAATTTATGAGCGAAATTGGAGTTGATGTGGTGTATCAAACTAAAGACAACATAACTCAAACGGTGAACATCAAAGGAGTTCTGTCAGCTGTTTGTGGAGACAACCTGGGCGTGTTTGAATTTTTGGGTTTGAAGATGCACTTCGGCAAACAATTTGTTTGTCGCTATTGCGGTATGCATCACAATATAGTAAAGTCATCTATTCGGATTCATCCTCTCCTTGGTGCTGAAAAGACTTTGAATAAGGACATCGCTGATTACAACAAATGCTTGTCCGACATTGAAAAAAATCCCAAAAAGAAGAAGATCAAAAATCGTTTCAATGTCACTGAAAGGTCCATCGTTGCTGAAATTGATGGTTTAAACATTTGGAACTGTACCCCATGTGATGTCCTTCATGACCTCCCTGAAGGAGTCCTGGATCGAGTTGTTCCAAATTATGTGATGAAGTTCGCAATCAAGGGATTGTCGAGACAACAAATTCGCGACAAAGTCAATTCGTTTAAGTTTCACAACGGTCGTTTTGTTGTAAAGTATGAAAAAGGGACTTTTCTTATCACCAAAGCCAAGGCCATTCAAGTTAGTTTATTTGTAAACATTTCAACTTAAATTATTATCTATTTTATTTTAGAAATTAGAATTTATCGCTCGATTCGAGGAGGTATTTGATGGTCACTTGGATCACAATTCTGAAGCCAGCGAATATGGCCAAAAAGCTTGCAAACTTTTAGAGTTGCTGCAAATGTTTACTAGTGTTTCTTTCAGTTTTAGTATTTCTTCCGACATTTTGCCCAAGATGAGACATTGGGCTCAACAAATTATTCTTTTGACTCAAGAATTGCATCGAGCTAATATGGAGAGAAAAGAAGACGATAGTGAGGAAGAAGAAGGAGAATCTAATAAACAAGCGAAAGTGAAGCCATCAAATGCTCCTCTAGTTATCTGGCCGAAACTACACCATTTGTTGCACTACGCTGATTTGATCGAGCTTTATGGTCCTCTGGTTTTATACTCGACCCTTCGATACGAACGAAAGCATTTTTACTTCAAAAGTTGGTCCGAAGTAATGAAAAATTTCCAGAATCCAACAAAAAGCTTTGCAGAACGCCACCAAATGCAATTAGCTGTTGAATATTCCGACGATGTTGAGGACGACTATAGGAAAATCGACTTTTTCCCTTGTGAGAATACTACCATTGAAGCATGCATTATTCACGAACTCGAGGATGGTGAAAAACTGTTGGGGGAAGATTCTCCTCGTCGAATAAGGCAAAACGTTATCTTCAGAGTGCTTGGAAAACCATCTTCAAGGCAAAGTCATCTCAAATATTGGATCTCTCCAAAAGCTTACTATTCGAAAGCTGATGAAATTTACGCTTGTGGAATTATTTATCAACAAAAACGTTTGACGTATGTTGACCAGCAAAATCCATTACCCAATTGCAACATGACAACTTTGGAAATTGAATTTAAAGGAAAATTTAAATTTATTAATGTCAAATATTTAAGCCACCAAATTGATTTCCTTTTCAAGCGTCCACTATCCGGCACTGACAATGAATCACGTCCAAAAAAGAATCGATCAAAGACTAACCAAAATGGACCTAAGTTTGAGCTTATCAAGTTACAAGGAATGATCTAAGTTTTATTTTTAATATTATATCATGTATCATTATTATTCTGTATGTTCTAAAATTAAATATGCTAATTTAAATGTATATCAAAATATAATAATTGCTAAAGTACATCGATTTCAAATGAATGCATGGTAATAGTATTATTATTCCAATTCCAATTATAAGTCGCGACTCGAGGTGTCTTAAGACAATTGATCACAATCTACACAACGAAACTTTTGTTTATATAGAAACAAAACTACTGTTTGAATGGTCACAACCCATCATTTGAGAATATAAACGCAAATGTCTCCAAATTGCTGTTTGCATACACACAACGAAAATTTTGTGTCCATAGACACAGCGTGTTGTTTGTATAGTCACAGCAAAAGTAGTTTGTGACCATAGGCACAGTACGTTTTCTAGAGTGTTAAAATCGATGGCGCCGTTTGGACCAATTTCACTGTGTTCTCACTGGATTTCGAAAAATCATACGTTGAAGCACTGAAAACAGGTTGGGCCAAATACGATGCCGCCCACGTGCACACTGGACCAACTCTCTACAGAGCTTCGTTGCATGTTGAGGGTCATCCAGCGGATACGTATTTGCATTTGCCCGGATGGACCAAGGGAAATGTTTTCGTGAATGGCTTCAACATTGGTCGCTACTGGAAGGTTGGACCACAGCAGACTTTGTATGTTCCGGCACCGTTGCTCAAGACTGGTGCAAACGCCATTGAGGTGCACAAACCGGGACAGGCACTCGAGTTTTTGGATCATGCTATTCTGGGATAAGGTGTAGAGGATTGATGAATGATTGATTACAATAAAATTTTACATTGACAAAATCGATTGATTTGATTGAGTAAACTCGACTGACAAATATTGTATATTTCCAATAATAATGTGATTCAAGACTTCATGAAACTTTATAAAACTTTCTATTAAAAATAAAAATAAAAACCCAGTGGCGCCATCTGTTGAAAGTTTATATAACTCAATTTATTTTACCTCGAGTTTTGGTTGACAGTCACTCTCACTGCGCAGTCTCACAAATATATTTTTATTTTTTTTGTTGTCAGCTCACTTCACTTTTCACAGTTCTGCTGTGTGCATGACAGCAGTCACCTTTTGTCTGTCTTTCTACTTCAGTCCAAATTCGTGATTGTTTGTTTTGTTCTATTAACTGGAATGGTACAATCTGGAGTAGCTTCAAGTTTATATTCGGAATCTTCTGCAAGTTCGCTTATTTGGACTTTGACTCAGAAAAATTCAAATTTTATTTCTGGCTTTTCGGCCACTTCTTCTATTAATTCCACTAAAAATATGACAATCGATGTCATGGCCTCATCAGCCGTTACTTCAACATCTTATTGCTCTTCTTTGACATCCACTTCTTTGAAGATCGCCACATCTGAAGCAGACTTGTTGACTTCGTCATCTCCTTCTCTTCTAACAAGTTTGAGTTCATCGTCATGGCAATATGGCAGTTCGGGTAATTTGACCTTCGGGTCAGACGATTCTTTTTTTACATCTTCTGGATCATCATCTGCAGTACCTTCTGGAAAAACTGGTTCTACTGGATCAACTGACGTTGTACTACCTAGAGTTACATCAAGTTGTGCTTCGGAATCTTCAAATTCTCTTCCCAGGAGTTCGACTTGGCGAATTCCACCTCCAATTACTGGTTCTATGGCTTCCACTACTACTTCAACAACTTTACAGACATTCACTACTTCTAAGGTCGTGACTTCTGATGCAGAATTGTTGGCTTCATTTTCTTCTTCACTTGTGCCGAGTTCGAGTTCATCTTCACGGCAACATGGCAGTTCGGGTGATTTGACCTTTGGGTCAGACGATTCTTTTTGTGCATCTTTTTACAAAACCTCGAGTTCGTCTATTTCTCATCCGTCAGTTTACTCATCTGCTTACAATCCTTCGAGTTCAAATACTAACTATGAATCTTCTTCAACTGCTTCTTCATGTTATTTTTCCAATTCTGTTGCCTATGATTCTTCTTATGGTTCGTACGTTTCGAATATCTCTTCCTATGCTTCCTGTGGCTCGTCTTACAATTCATCACTACCAATTTGCTCCTCAATCACCCCTCAACCACCATCAACCTATTCTGATCCATTAAGCACAAGTTCAACTATGATCGATAACTTCTCAACTCACAACTACTGTGCCAATTACAATATCCACCAGATGGAACCGCTACAATTCAAAATGGATACTGATGATTCAGAATATATGGTAAATCAAGAAAAATTGGAAGATCTATTGAACCTTCAACAGCAGTTCAAAGCTGAAGATTTAGATACTATTTATCGTACAATCGACGAATCGAGTCAACTCGTGATATTACAACATTACCCTGGGCAAATAAAACAAGGGACACAATTTTTTTCAAATGAATCAGCAGCAGCATCGTTTGTTCCACAAATAGCTCATGACTATTTTGATTTATCCGATCAGTTGGAACCAATCTCATCGGACCACGAACTGATGATAGATGAAATGCTAGAAGATGAGAATGAGTGTGAGGAAATTTTGTTTAGAAACTTCAAAAATGAACCTGTGGATGGTGAACCTTCGCAATACGAAAAGAAGAATCGAGAACATTATCAGGAGGATCATAATGAAGAGGATGAAAATAAAGAGGAAGAGGAGGAGGAAGAGGCGAAAGGATCCAAGAAATTCACCACTCTTGGATATTGGTGCGATCAAGCAGAATGTCAATTGAAGGATAAAAAGTTGTATGCAGACAAAGTGGCATTGAATCGTCATTTGAAGAGTTCGCATGGCATCGAAGCTCACCGATGCTCCGTTCAAAGATGTGGTATGAGTTTTGTTAACAAGTAAGTCATGGTTCGCATGTAATGGATCCTTGACCTATGGAATCTGTTCTTTGGATCTTTGTTCTATATTCTTGATTTATATATTCTTTGACTTGTGGATCCTTGACCTATGTATTCTTTACCTATAACCTCTCAACCCTTCAGATACAAACTGGGCATCCATGTGACCACTGTGCACGGTCGTCTCAACTCTTTCACCTGTGGCCTTTGCACCTGCAAACCTTTCCGTTCCTTCTACACGTTCGCATGTCACAACAGTAAATTCCACGAGCACGCTCACTACGTCTGCACCTCGTGCACCTTCACCGGAACTTACCGTCAAGCCATGTACTATCACTGGACGAGTGAGCACGAAATTCGACGTGCCTGTGCCTTTTGTCCTCGGGAATTTGTCCGCAAGAGTCACTACGATGCACACCTGAGGACTCATACACAGGTGAAGCCGTACAGGTGTGTCTATCCTGGGTGTGTTGGAAAGGATGGCACTCAGTATACGAGTTCTGATCGAAGTTCCATGGTGAGACATGTTCGATCTGTTCACTTTGGATTGCCTCGCTTCTTGAAGGAACAGAAACAACAGAAGATTGTCGATACCAGAGATCCTCATCAATACATCGAAATTGTTCGTGAAGATTTTAAATCATGAACCGGAGAACTGAAAATCCTAAAAAATTGCAAGAATCTCACGAATCTACTCATTTTCTATCTACTTATATTCTTTCAGGTTTTTTAATCCTTATCCTTATTTTTATTTCATTCATTCTTTTTGTGAATCTTTAAATAATTCTTCAAGAAGCCACGAGCTAGAGCAAGATTCACATTGTGAATTTCACAAGATGCCATTTATGCTTCTTTCAAGAAATTTCTCACTTGAATTTGTCATCATAAATATGAACAAATCAGGGATAGAAGGTTTGTTTCGTTGAAAATTCCCGCTTTATTCAATTTTTTCCACTTTTCATATTAATGAACAATTTTTTTAATCGAATTTCGAATGAATCTTTTTCGTCTGGTTCTTCTTCGCTTACTTAACTCCAGCTACAGAATTTATTGATAAAAGACCAAAAAAGATATCAAATCTTGAAACTAACAAAATGAAAATCCCAAGAAATCACAAGAATCTTACTGCATAACTATTTATTTTTCTTATTTTCTTTCAGGATACTTAATTTTTGATGTATTTTTTTATTTTGATTATATCTTACAATAAAACAATTCCAAGTTCATCTCCGTCTCATTTTATTCGAGATTTGACGCCCTTAATTAATCATGTCGAAATGATTCATCACTTTATCAAGTGTCTCATGTACTTAACGTAATGTTGATCAATTTCTCTCTTTCGGTGCTTCGAGTTGCCACATTGAAACTCTCTACACTGAACTCAATTGCAGAGAGTTTCAATTTTCAAGGAGTGAATCATTGTGAATGCCATGCGCATCACCATGGTGCCCTCTATTCATCAACATCCTCGTTGAAGAAATCATAATATAAACATTTACATAAGATAAGAAAATTCTTGAAGCTAGAAGATTCACAAAATTTCATTTATGCTGTTATCAAGAAATTTTAACGCTTGAATATGTCATCATGCATAGGAACAGATAACGGATACAATCTTTGTTTCGATTGATGCAAATTAGTTTTATCTTTTAAAATTCAATTAGTTGCTGTCCAATGCATGAATATGCACTTCAAGTATATAAAAATGCTCAGAAAAACATGGCCAACAATTCTGAATGCAAAAATCTCGATGATAAGCATGAATGATACTTAAGTATTTAAAAGTCTCCATATATACAGACAAATTTATTTGTAAAAGTTTAATTTTAAAAACAATGTTTAAACAAGTGATAAATCATGACGTAATAATGAACTAGTCGTTGAATTAGTTTTTACAACAATGTTTCAAAATGAGACCTTTTGTAAGAACAAAAACGGACACTTGAAACTTAAGTTATTAATTATTGAACTCAAATAAATTAAATTCATAAAGCTACAATAATTGCTTTCCATCCATAAAACAGTATTAAAATCGATTAAACATAGGCAATGTCATCATAAGGCAACAACTTCAAGAAAGTGTGTATAACTAAATTTCATGTAATCGAAAAAAAATTACTGAATAAATGAACACTATTCAAACTTTCATGTAGAATAAAAATTTTGCTAAGCTCAACAAATAATCGTCTCATAAAAGGTTAAGTTTGATGTAATACTCTTGTTATTGTAAATAAATGCTTTCTAAAAATGTGTGGTAGATGGCAACTTGTTCTTTAGCTGTTTTTATCAGTGCAAGCACTAATTACTAATTACTAATTAGTAGGACACAATGGGCACCCACTTTGTTGATTACGCTAACAGTACCTTTCGTAATGTACTGATTGTAATAAACTCAAATGTCACTATCAAGAGAAACTTGTCGCTTTGTGATTATGGAGGTAGAGAATCAGACATTGCTACATTGTTGTTGTTGATTGGTAAAAAAAATAACCATTGAAAAAGATTCAATTGTCAACCACAATGCGACTGAGAAGATGCACTCGATTGATGCTACAACTTGGACAACGGAGGAAGAGATCAAGTTAAATGGCCATCAAAGCCACAAATACAGTGTTTATTGTCGAATCAGACCTCACAATCAAAGGAGGTGTTACAGTTAACTTATTTTTTATGTTGATGTCATATACTATGAGAAAGTCGCTTCATATCTCGACAATCTCTCTCTCTCTCTGTGTATGGATTTATCTATTCATTGTTAGGCATTGGTAAAGTGAGCAGTTTACATTTGTATCATCGCCTTCAAAACAGAATCTAAAAAACCAGTAATCATTGCATTTGAATTATAATGACAAGGTAGATCAATAACTAAGACAGTCAAATTCATATTTTAGACTAGAACCATTTGTTACAACATGAATTATGCCAATGCAAAAGTTCAAAGTCTGGTAAATGTGCACATTTACCAGTAAAAATGAATATAATGAAAATTTTAAGGTCTTAATACTTTTTAAACTCCAAACAGAAAAAATTCAAAATTCTCTTTTATTACAGATTTAATGCATTTTAAAGTTTAACCTAAATTGTACTACATGACAAGCGCAAAATCAATAAGGTAGAATTAAAAATCTATGACATGAAAGACACAAAAATTCTAAAATAATTTTCAGATTGAATAAATACTGTTGATCGACCTTGTGAAAAAAGCTTAAATAAGGTATAAAAATACTACATCAATTAATGTATTAGGTGACAACTTATGTTATGATAATGGCGGCTTGCTTTAAAATAACTTTTTTTGTCCTAATCTAGGTGGCGATGTGGTTTTTTGAACTTTTCAGACTTGAACTATGTCTGATTAGTCACTAAATAATGCAAAAAATCACTTCGCCACCTAGATTAGGACAAAAAAGTTATTTTTAAAAGCAAGCCGCCATTATCATAACATAAGTTGTCACCTAATAAATATCATTGAAATTAAAATTTCAGTTTACAAGAATAACCTTTGATATAAAAACGAAACTGAACGAACGTTCCAAAATGTGATAAGTCAACGAACAAAAGTCATGTTCCAATTGGCAAATTTTTAATATTACTCGTTCGCAAATGTAATGAGCCGCTAACGCCATCTATTATGTGTCACTTTCCCCTTTAGCTCGGCTCATTACTTTTGCGGGAGACTATTAATAAAACTCCGAAAAAATAAGTAAAAATCAAAACAAATCCACACTAAAATTCATTACTTGATTACTTAGTACTCTTAAAACAGTAATACATTCTATTGTCACAGTAAAGACCATCGGCACAGTTCTGGTACAGTGGTCCTGATGGGTACAGAGTTGTTTCTACGCAGTTTTCACCTTCTTCTATATATATAGTAAAAATGTTTCAAAAATGTTTCAAAAATGTAAATTCAATTTATACCGAAAACAAACTTACGCAAAACTTGAGTACAAAACGAACAACATCCGCAAACGGACACATTGGCTAGGACCTGGTACTCGGGTCCACTACTGTGACTGCTTCATCTTCGTTCACAATGGGACACACAGGCACGACCCGAGAGCAATAGTCTGCAGGTGCACATTCAAGTTCACGGTGAGCTGAGATGAGACTTGCCATAAGACAGACACAGACAATGCTCAAGAGGACTAATTTGGATTGCATTATCAATTGAGGGATGCAGTTGTGGACAAGTTGATAGACCTTTTATACATTTTAAATATTTGAGACTTGGAAATATGTAACAGGTGTAGAGATATGTTATCACTGGACACTCGTGGTGATCTACTAATTGATTGTTTAATTTAAATTAGTATCTTCTCTACTCAATAGATAAGAGTGTGTGTGTTATACTTACGTTGTGTATTGTGTGCTTGCTATTGTGCAAGCAGTTGCAATAGCACTTGTTCAGTAGAAGATAACATTTGAACAGTACAGAAAACTTTTGGCAATCCAAACCCAAACCGACACACAATTGAACCTACTTCAAGACAGTTTCAGTACATCGATAATATTAATAAATACCTTTTTTAAAAACCAAAACAGTTAAACGAAATTTATTTAGTAAAGTTTAATTTTAAAATTGAGTTTTACGACTTTTAAACCTGTGACAAATTACGACGTAACAATGAATAATTCGTTGAATTTAATAAAATCGCAAAATAAAATTAATATTTTAAATGAAACCTTTTATTAAATCGATAAATACTTACTGCGTGCAGGAAACCGTGATTAATTTTGAATGCAATTAAAAATGAGATTTACAAAAAAAATCACCTTGATGATACTGCCTACGATTAAATTAAACATGTTTATAATTTGACAATAGTCTATGAAAATTGAAGTGCTTTCCACCGGTGATGAAACTCGCAAGATTAAGACTATCAAGTTGAAATGCACCAAGGATGGCTGTGAGAATGAGGTTTCGAACAGAGCCGAGTTGCACGATCACTTGCGAGTTAAACATCACACATCTCCTTATCGATGTTTGGCTGTTGGATGCAACGAACGGTTTGAGCAATGGTGAGTGTGTACAATTAAAGAAGATTTTTGTTTACAAATCATCATGAAAATGGTACTGATGATATAGATGGCCTGAAATAAAAATAAAAAAATTTAGTGAGAATTTAGTGAAATGCAACAATCCAACAAACCATATTAAAAGCAGACGAGTCAATTCGATAATCGTTTCCCAGTCGAAAGCTGTACAGAGAATACTTTTGAATTGTTGCTATTTTGTCCATCTAAACATATAGAATCATATAATTTTAAAAATGAAAATAAAATCAAAATTTAAATTTCTTCAAACTTTACATTAAACAAATCCTTAATCGGGATACGTTTCGTGGAAACCAAACACCGAAACAATGCGGTATAATTCAATTTGTGAAATTTACGATTATTGGTGTCCACAAGCGAACATCGAGCAATGACAACAAACAGCAGCACAGACAACTCGACAACAAAGTACAAATAGTAAATCTTTTGACCAAACGAAGATCGAATAAAGATATAACAGTAGAGCATATAGCAGAAGTTGTAGATTGCAATTTCAAATATGAATTTTGCAATTTATTGTTCTTTTTATTACATGAGTCTTGTTAACAATTGTCACTGAAACTCGTACTAGTATTTGAACCAGCAGCTGACATTTTGAAACATAGCTATCATCAATAAAAATAGGTAATGCCATTGGCATGAAAGTCGGAGCGAGAGTGTGTGAAACGTCGCAAATCATTTAGTAACATACATATGAGATAGAATTTCCATTCTCGATTAATGAAGCACTCTAACTTTTGATTGGCAGTTAAAAGTTCACGTATCAATCTAATTCATTTTATTATCATCACACATTGAAACGATTACCTGTGTACGCAGATCATTTCAATCAGTTAAGACCAATTCATACCAATAATTATTTATTTACATCACTCATCTCTGACTGTGGATCGTGAACACCACCTTATGGTCATTGCATGCAACTCTTATTCCTATTTCCGTTGATTCCAAATGTTATTGAGCTTCCATGTATTCATGCACAAAATCTTTCGTTTCAACATAATACAGAAAAAAATATATTCCAACAAAATTTTCTCTTACAATTGGTAAGAAATTCTCCAATCAAACATTAAAAAAGTAGAATTGAACAAAGTTGAACAAAAACAAATCGCAGTTTTGTAATCTTTTTCAGATCCAAATTGGGAATTCGGCCATCTTCAAGATTGGACTTCAAGGTCAGAAGACAGATAAAATGAATTGGAAATTTTTATTTTGTGCAATTGTTTTTGTCCTGAGTTTAACTTTGTGTTTGTGTGTCTAATTGTTTAACCTAATAGGTGCGGAGAGGAGTATCATGGATTTCTAGTTTCCTAGTGGGAACACGTTTCAAAGTTCCAATACAATGTAAAGGTTGTGTGAGCATTTAATCAACACTCACTTGTAACAACGAATTCGAAATAGATTTGTTTGTTCATGAAAGTGAAACTCGCGTTATTTTCCCGTCTGATTCTTTGACTCTACATAAAAACCAATGATACAGTTCGATTCACCTGCCCTCAAATTGTATATTATATACCTATCTTGGCAATGTTAAAATAATTTTTCCATAAGACAATTCTTAAAACCGGAAAAGACGAGCTTGGCATTTTGCTGAGACTTGTGACCACTCGCAGCATTTGGTGGTGTCGCATCTATTCGTTGATTATGCCTCAAGCTTTCAAATTGTAAATGTTAGTCGAACGATTTGGCAATTTATATGTAGTCGAGACTATTTATTGATTGATTTAATGTAATTTGGCATTAAATCAAAATCCGGCATGAAATACAATAGTCAATTTGCCACAATTAGTTCGGTAGGTGAAAAATATGGGAATGTGAGCCCATTCGAATCTCATCTTCATCGGTTCTCCGAGACAATATTCCACCTTGAAACACTGAGCATTGTTGATCAGGGGATATAGTTTGACTCTAGTGGAAGACAATCTGGGCTTGTCCCCAAAAGTTGGAACTTTCGTGTTAAAATCAACAATCATTGTAGATTAAGGGTTGAATACAGAAGTAGTTACAAAAGCGAGTCCAATTTGAGCGGAAAAGCAAATGCGGAGAAGCTGACAAGACGTGACAGAATTGAATTCAAGAAAATTGGACCATTGAAATGTTGAAAGAAAGTGCATTGTTAGGTAAGGAGCATAATTCATGAATAAATAAATTGGAACTTTATTCAATATATTGTAACAATTTACTGAAATTTTCATTTAAAAATTTTCTAATTTTTCATCAACCCAATTTGAAATAATTTCTGTTGGATTATAGTTTAAAATTGACACATTTACATTTTAAATCTACGTTTTATTGGTTTTTAAGCTTTTCTGATGATCGTTTCATTTTTTTCACTTGATCACTTAAGTGTAAAAAAGTGTAAGTGTCCAATTGGAACAAAACGACTCATCTAGATTATCTCGAAAAATCATTGTGTACATTTAAAAGTTAATGTTTAATTTGAGAATAAAATTCACCGAAATTGATAATAAAAATAAATTATTTATTGAAATTAAGATACAAAACATATTAACATTTGATTGATTGTTTCAAACTGATAGTCTGTACAATAAATAATTTAAATTTTCAGTTTCTTTCTTTCTGAAACTGATAGTTTCAATATTCGAATCCACCAAAAGAATTCTGTTGAATTTCAAACAAAGTTTGCAGAAAAGTTTGTTTGATATGTTCAAATTGACAAACACAATTCACTGAGTTTGCTGTGTTTTTCTTCTCAAACGGATCTTCAATGATCAGAAAAGTACGATTGGTTGGATGTTGATGTGTTGATGGATTAGAGTTGATCGATATGACTTGATTGAAAGCATACGACTGAGTGTAGTAGTGCATGAATTGAGTGAAGAGTGCTCCTAAAGGTGAATTGTTCAAATGCATGAAACCTAAACTAAACCTAAAGCAAGTCCATTTTGAATTTAGTTTTTCGAAATTATGTCAAATAAAAGGTCTCACAGGCTGTGAGTCACAGCTCCTCCATAATGATGATTTTATTTTAAACTTCGTGACTCACAATAATTAGGCAATAATTTCTAATGAAATGTGAACTTCTTGTGCTAATATTTAAAGTAGTTTTTTAACCAAGATATTTCCTGTTTTTTTCTCACAAAATAAATAAATCAAACCTTTGATTTTGAAATAATTCAACAAAATGAACTAAAAAAATTAAATTCAAAATAGTTTGACATTTAAACAAATGATACACAATTTATTATCGGACATTTGGTTTATGCATTCTACGAATTATTGGGTAACGTTGAGACAAACACAAATAAACACAAATGTTTTGTTTGTTGTTTGTTCGGTTGTTTGTTTACAATCGTCCGTACAACTCGATCATCGAAGCCACTATTTTGTAGTTGCCAGGTAGGTGGCAACTTGTTCACCAAAACCGATGACTATCGATCAGTGTCAATGCAACTTTGTCGTGTCATAAACTCTGAATGTGTTTTTTCTTTGTAAATTCATTTATGTTTAGTGTAAACTTTCTTCTCTCCGTGCAAATCAATTGTGAAACCACGAATTATGGAAAAATTCTTTGCTAACCTCAAACATCAATGGAATTAGATGGGACTTGGAAGGCACCCTTTGCACACTCAAGAGGGCGAACTTTCCATATTCGTTCCTGGATCGGTCCACATTAGTGCATAGTGTGATATTGCACTTAAGACGTATATGAGTCGCTCAGAAGCAAAATCGATTAAGTCCATTTTTTCACATTTTGATATTATGATGAAAAAATATTCAGTTAATGATTATCTCTTCAATAAATAACTTTCTGATAAAAATTTGTTGAGATTTCCTCTAATATAACACCAATTTACATTTCTTGATAATAAAATCAAACAATTTTCCGTGGCAAAATCGATTAAGTCCAGCTGTGGTTGATTTCACTGTTTATTGACGCATCAGGATGCCCCCGGATGAATTTTAGAATGTCAAATGTTCCAATTGGAATCTTTGAATGTTTACATTTACAAAAAGATTTCATAAAATTGAATTTCGCAGAACTAAACAACATGGAATTTGAAATTTTGTTTGCTCCAATTGGAGCCCAAAATAGAATAAAAAGACGAAGAAACTCTGGATAACTGGATATAATTTTCGAAAGTTAATTTATGTATTTTTATTTCAATTAATAAAATTAAAATTTGGTTAATAACAATTTCTAATTTGATCTAATCGATTTGTCACAAAATTTAATCAAATATGTTCATTTTACATCTTGCACATTAATTTTCAGAAGCAAAATCGATTAAGTCCACTAAGTTTTTCAATATTTAATTTAAAAATAAATAATAGTTATTTTCCGTGAATTAGACACTTGATTATGATGAAATGAAGTACAATTAACATTTCTAGTTGCCTAAAAATCTTAAAATGATCAGAAATACGAAAAATTACTCTAAAAACGAAAATTTTAAGTTCAAAACTTTAAAGTCGTTTTTCTCGAAAAGTGCCAAAGTGGACTTAACCTCTTCGTCGGGCCATTTTGTCAAGGCTGTCCAGAACGAACCACAATAGCTAGAGACTTGAAAATTTAGGAGGACACTCCCTATAATACCGCTACTGCGGAAAATTGTCAAAAGTTCCAATTGGATCGATATCCGGGACCCCATTTCCGGTGTGGGTTTTTGAGTGAAATTATGTTTTTGGACTATTCTAAGACTTTTGGCGTCAAAATTAATCTTCTAGGATAACCGGAAGTCGGAGTTCCAAAATGGAACTTCCGGTTACTGGTCCAAAATTACAATTTTGAGTTCGGAATCAGATTCTCCGTCCTTTTTCATGAAGAATAGCATATCTGAACATAAAAATCCATCAATTTAAAAGAGATATAAATAGATTTTAAGTTTTGCATAAAACAGGAAGAAATTGATTGTTGGAACAAAAAACATGTTATATTGAAATTCAGTTTTTGTTACTTAGACTTAACCGATTTCAATGTTCTTATATGCTATTCTTTATGAAAAAGGACGGAGAATCTGATTCTGAAATAAAAATTAGAATTTCGAACGATAACCGGAAGTTGGATTCTGGAACTCCTACTTCCGGTGCATACAAACATTTTTAATTTGCATTATGCGATTCCCTGCATTGTATTTAGTAAGAATTGCATTTTAAAACAACAAAATCCATCCACTACAAGCGATATAATTAAAGTTTCAACATTACAATATCAATGTCAATTCAGTCTATTCACTTTCCGGCCTTGTTTATTTAGCCAAAAATATAAGTTTTTAAATTTTAGTTTATTTCTCTTAGACTTGAAGGATTTTTATGTTAAAATATGCTATTCTTCATGAAAAAGGACGGAGAATCCGATTCCGAACTCAAAAATGTAATTTTAGACCAGGAACCGGAAGTTCTATTTTGGAACTTGGACTTCCGGTGATCCAAAAAAATTAATTTTGACGCCAAAAGTCTTAGAATAGTCCAAAAACATAATTTCACTCAAAAAAACCAACACCGGAAATGGGGTCCCGGATATCGATCCAATTGGAACTTTTGACAATTTTCCGCAGTAGCGGTATTATAGGGGAGTATCCTCCTGAATTTTCAAGTCTCTAGCTATTGTGGTTCGTTCTGGACAGCCTTGACAAAATGGCCCGACGAAGAGGTTAATCGATTTTGCTTCTGGGCGACTCATATGTTACTGTAAACTAGTCCTTTTATAATTCATAAGTAACCTTTCATAAAAGACGTTCTTTTCTTGTTGGTGGAGAAGAAAAATCGACCTCACAGTGTATTAATCACGAGTGATAAGGTTTGAACGCGACACTGCTTTGTCACTCACTTGATAAAACTTTCGGCAAGTTTCTTTCGCCCTTCATATAAAACAATGTATTTAAGTTATAAAAAATCCTTAATTTTGTTTGAATTTTAAAATTTTGTTTATTCTATTTTTTATTTATTTGAATAAAATCTTTCGTTAATTTGACGTCGGTGAGTTTGCTTACGTTTCAATTAATATTGTATTGATTTTTTATATCGAAAACATTTCATCATGATGTTAATTTGGTAAAATAAATTTTTTCTAATAAACAGTGGTTTTAGTTGTACCTAAAATGATGACATAATTTGGGTTAATTAAAAATGTATAATACAATATAATATATTTATTTTAAAAACCAGAAGAAATTTAGTAATGTTGCAACTAAGGGTAAAAGGCATTATTCAAAATCATATTGGGTTTTCCTATTTTGAAATGGAGAAATTTTAGCTAAAATCTAACACGAATCAATACGCACCTATATGAGAAAACGCGAGCTTATCTATGACGCACAGGAGTACACTCCCTCCGAGGATAACCCGGTATTTACACATTTTCTTCTAAAAGAACCACCAGCGAAAAAAACCGAAACAAAAAAAATCATCTACAAATCGTCACAAGAGATAATCAACATGCCCAATAAAACAACAATTCACCGAATTGAAGAAAACTCAAGTGAATTTGATTCACAACTAACATTAAATTGTTTTCTACTGTTAAAGTGGTCCTAAACTTCCCCTTTGATCGAATTAGTCCCAACCTCAATTGAAAAAAATTGAACAACCAAAAGCAACCTCCCATCGGTGGGATTGCAAAAAATTTGCAATTGACTGGTCAAGTAGTTATTTCAATATTACACAAATCAGATTTTCCCATTCAACTGACTGACCCACAAACAAAACAAGTCTAGCCATTAGGCCATATCCCAATTAAAATAGTATATCCAATTCTAAAATTGGTTGCAGAAAATTGCAATATTATTAGTTTAGTGAACAATTTCTCATGATTGTTTCAAATCCTAATACAATCTCTCAATTGATTAGCAATTGCTCAATTTATTTATCAGATTAGTGCCCAAATAAACATAGTGGTATTTGTAACAAATTTTCAGTTAAGTTAACTTCCCTACCAGTCAATTAATTGAATCAAAAAGCCTATTTGGTAAGACTAACCGACCTACCGATTTTGGATATGTTTCTGGTTACTCCATTGGAGAATTATCTGACCCACAAATTGTTGGATTTGAAAAATTGGAATAACTTCCCATTTTACCGTTTCATTCTTGAATAATTGTAGGAAAATCATTAAATGCGACGACAAGGCCAACAAGTTCTATCTTAGTCACGAATGGCAAAAAATAATTGGTTAATTGTTGCTGGAAATATTTTGAAATCAACTAAGTGTTTTTGGTTGGAAAGCATGGAGCATCAAATTATGAAATAAAATCCAAATTCATTGCACCCGAATAATTTACATCATATTGGTTGTGGAAATGATTGAAAGTCCAACTTAATTTCAAGTTCATTTCAATTCGTTTCAATTGCAATTCATGTAATAAAAGTGCTTAAAATTGAAAAATAGTTTCCCAACCAAGTGACAGTTTTTAAGAATTACTGATGTAAAAATTTCAATTTTTGTCAACGCTAAAATGCACGCGATATTCCAATGGAGCGCAAATCATAATCTAATTTTCTTCTTAGAAAAATTTTTATGTGAATCAAAATCAATTGTTTGTAATTATTTCACTTGAAAATCTTGAGCAAAACAGTCGGAACATATTTTTGGGGAAAAATCATACCTAAGTATAGGTAAGTACTTGTAATTTGACTGCATTTTCACATTTGTTGTCAAATAAACAGAGAAACTTGCCGAAAGTCTTATCAAGTGAGTGACAAAGCAGTGTCGCGTTCAAACCTTATCACTCGTGATTAATACACTGTGAGGTTGATTTTCCTTCTCCACCAACAAGAAAAAAAACGTCTTTTATGAAAGGTGACTTATGAATTATAAAAGGACTACTCTATACCTTTGAATTGGGATTTGAAGATGTGCCATCAAGATATCGCGAGTGGATTGTTGTGCAATTTCGTGGTCGTAAGATTGTTTGTGGTGATGTCATTGGAGGTCCCGTCCACTGAATCCCAAGCTCAAAGTCGCCTTTAGCTATAAGAACAAATTGGCCACGTTATTCCTGAAAGTCATCTTCAGATGTTCTCATACTTTTAAAAAATATTTTTGCAAGCATATTTGTAATTTTGAAATTTTGAAATTTTGATCAATTGTCAATTATAAATTTTACTAATGTTTATTATAATTTTATATAATTTTGGCAATAAAATATCAATTTAATTTCTATCAAATATTTAATAATTTTGAATTTATTGTTAGTTTTTTGTAATCTAAAACAAATCAATTTTTACTTTTGATTTGTTTTGGTTTGTTTTTAAACGAAATTGATTAGTCTTGCTATAAACGTATTAATGTTTTACAAATTAAAGCGATATACGATGTTGTAAATGATGTAATTTGCTTTATTTTTTATATTGAAAAACGGAAAAATCAAAATTAATCATGATGTTTCATACAACTTGTGATGAGAATTTGTTGATACATGTTGAACTTCTTATCAACTTATTGATAATTTGTGTTCTTGATATCAAATATTTGTGAATTTAGTAAATAAACCTTTAACATCTAATTTAATATTCAGTGATTGAATTTTATCAATCAAATTGTACAGTGTCACGGTTGTTGTTTTGATCTGACATGTAGACATTATGAGATGAGTCACAGTGTGAGTTCATTTGTGTGCTTATTGTGGGGATTTGTAACGTCTTCTGTGGAGGGTCACTCGCGCTTGTGTTTGTGTAGAGAAGAGGAGAGGCAGCTTGTGAGAGTTAGACTGTCAGTCTGTTTATGTGTTCTGCTGTGTGCTGAATTAAAAAAATCTTATTTTTCTTTGTGAATTATTCGATTATCCTTCTCTCGATTTAGTGAATCCTGGTTGGTTTGTGTCATCATTACCAGTGTCCTACAACACTTATCTGTTTGTCTGTTTGCTTAAGTCACATCTCTATCATCACCATGTCCATCACTCTGCACATCAACACTCTGCCCCATCTGGTTCTACGTCGAATCTTCTCCAAAGTGCCTCTTCGTGATCTTCTTCTCAATGGACGACGTGTCTGTCCTGTATGGGAATCGTACTGCATCGAAATATGTCAACAAGTTCGTTCCCTCACCCTTTTGCTTGGTTCATCTGATGCTAACCAGCTCATCACCAAGTCGTGTTTCACCCTCAAGTATCGTGATCTACTGCTCAACGAGGATGGCACACGAATGTATTCGCCTCAACATCTACCCGAACACTTTCATCTCACCAATTTTGATTCATTTAAACCGAAATTTAAATTTGCCGATCAACTAGTGAACACCTTTCCGCGCATCACTACATTGGAAATTGCTGTCAAAGTTAGGCAATACAAACGCGCATATATAACGCAGTCGGTGATTAGTCTCCTCACCAAATGGTCTCCTAATTTGAAATCGTTGAAAATTTATTTCCATTTTGAAGGTGGATTCACCCCCTCACCATTGCTCACTGATGTCAAAACTAAAGAAGGCAAATGCAACATTCTGAGCGTGATCAACTCGTTGTCCTCGCTGGAGCATCTCACGCTGTACCACAACCTCAATTTTGTCGATAATTCGCCTTTTGATCTTCCTATTCTTGGTCAATTGCGCGAGTTTTATTTTGAATCACAAGATCACGACTTCAACATTGTGGACACTCTCGAGCAGTATGCAGTCGCGAATGATAATTTGGAACAAATTGGCATTGAAATGCTTGCACCAATCTCAATGGAATTTGTCTTATACAGAATTAAAAGTATTACGCCAACTTTTTATCAAAAATTACCTCAACTTTGGGACAAAGTTGTCTACTTTTCGGCTGATCGTATGGAGTATTTAAAACGCGATATTTTGTCATTTACCTCAATAACCTCATTTTGTATGTGTCTGAAAATGAATGAAAATATTTTCACTGGAGCGTTGAATTTTCTTGTATCTTTGGAGCAGTTGGTGCATCTTGAATTGAATTTTGAAGATTCTTTTGATTATTTTTCTTCTCTTCAATTTCACATTAATGAGAATCATCAAGTTTCTTTTGATCAAGTAGCTCAACTTTCTTCAATTAACGTGCTGACTTTTGTTTACTTTGCCTGTCCCTATTATCTCGATTTCACATCCAAATTTGAGTCAACAAATCACGCTTGGGCTCATCTATTTCCCAATGTGCAGGTGATTGAATTGGGGACAATGATCAGCACTCGGCAGGAAATTCATGATTCACTGTACACCTTTAAAGACTTGCCCAAATTGGCCCATCTACGAGTGAGTGGAATCGAAATTTGAGAGCGTTAGTTATTATTATTATAAATGTTGAATAGTAATTTTTGTAAACGTTTTTGTATTTTCGTGAAAAAGCTTAATGTAATAAGTATCAATTAATGTTTAGATAACATTGTCTGTCATTTTTAAATGTATCAATTGATAATAAAGATCAATGTTCCAATATGTGCATTTGGAATTTGTTTGTTTTATTCACAATTCAATACTAACCAATTTGTAGATTGAGAATTAGTTAAATGGTCTTTTGTGTCAATACGTATTGTATACAAATCTAATTATTTTGTTTCGTTTGTTTAGATTGGCTCCTGCCGTAACGACATTTGTGACTGTCATCTAATCACAGTAATGAGTGAGTCATTAATAAAGTTTATCACCGACTGTCACAACTGTTTAAATATTTTCCCGTCTGCAGAGATTAATTTGGATGTATTGTAACGTCCTTTATGAAGGGTATTGTCTGAGATTAGTCATTGTTCATTGGTTTGTGTGCTAATAAAGCCCAGCCAGTGCACACAGAAAGTGCATAAATTTTTTTGAACTGTCGAGTAAATGAAATTAATTGTCTCTAATTCAGTTTTTTCTGAGCTTTCCCGAATCTGTGCCCATATCCAGGATTGGAATTGAGTAACATCCTGTTTTAGATCGGTAAAGTTAAATGATACCATTTTTTGGGAATTTTTATATCCACGACCGCTTGACAGATCTAAGTGATTAGAGTTTCTAAAACCATCTTCGGATCATGTAGAATAACTGTGAAATTTTTCAAGGATATTCATTAATATTTGCTCGTCTATGGCAATGACGAAAAGGTGATGCCTCAAAACATGTCAAAATTTAAAAATTCCCAAAAAATGGCACTATTTAACTTTACCGATCCAAAACAGAGTGTTACTCAATACCTATCCTGGAGATGAGCACAGATTCGGAAAGCTCAGAAAAAACTGAATTAGAAACAATTAATTTCATTTACTCGACAGTTCAAAAAATTTATGCACTTTCTGTGTGAGTGCTGTGTGTGTCATTTGTTGTTTGTCTGTTTGTCTGTTTGTTAGTGTCACTTGTGTGTCTTCACTTTTCCTGTAACACGATGCACATCAACTCGATGCCCGATCTCGTACTGCGTCGAGTCTTCTCAAAAGTACCTCTTCAGGATCTTCTCAACGTGGGTCGTGTTTGTCCTCTATGGAAGTATTACCAAGTGGAAACTGGCAAGCAAGTTCGTTCTCTCAACCTTATAATTGGTCCTAAAGCTCAGTCTCTAATTACCAACTCGTGTTTCACCCTTAAGTATCGTGATTTACTGCTCAACGAGGATGGCACTCGAAAGTATTTGTCTCAAAATTTGAGCAATCATTTTAATCTCACCTATGGTTCGTTTACATTTTATTGTGCTGAGGAACTGTTGAGCATCTTTCCTCACATCACTACACTCGAGATTGCCATCAAACCAAACGAATGTGAAAATTTTCGGCTCAATCTGATTGTGCCATTACTCACCAAATGGTGCCAAGTGAATCTACTTATGAATTCAACTCACCAGAAGTACTCAACACTTTGAAGTCGTTCAGCACCAATACCAAGTTTAATTTGTTCTCTTCAACTTCATATATCGGTCACCTATATCTCACGATACATTGAACTCAATCTCATCATTACCTCATTTGACTCACCTTACTCTGAGCACCATCTACTATGGATTACTCCATCTTCCCAACTTACCTTCAAACCAAATTTCCCGTGATCGTATTCCTCAACATGCCTCAGTCCAAGTGTTGACCATCTCCACTGTTTTGAAATATTTATCCGATTTTGAATCCACCCATTGGGCTCACTTGTTTCCCAAAGTTCAAGTGATTGAATTGACCACTACAGCCTTCAGTTTGTGTTGCCTTTACAAGACTACGCGGTACCTTTTAAAGGAAGATATTCAACAAATTCTGTATCCCTTTGTGCAATGTCCCAAGCTGCATCACATCTTTACGAGTGAAAATATGCCTGAAAATCCAAGCATTGATGGAGTTATTAAAGAATGGATTCTTTTGCAAGCCCACAATGACAAGAATATTGTTCTAGTTGAAAAGTAATATCTTGTATAACATTCTGACTTTCTGTCAAAAGTTTTTTTAAACATTTTTAATTTTATTTTTAAAATTCAATTAATTAATTTCAATTAAAGTTTGTTTAATTTTTAATAAATATTTTTATAATTATTACCAGAATGAGTGTTGCGAATTTATTGATTGTAATTTACAGCTATCTCTTATACATTAAAATCACAATACGTCTTTGTGAACAAAAACTTTGGAAAGTCAAAACTATACATCGTAGGACTATGAAAATTGTTGAGTAGACTAAATCGCTTACATCGACGTCGATTGTAAATCCATTCTATATTTTTACTTGATAATTCAGTTTATGTGAACTTGTGAAGTGATCGTTTTTATGAACAAAAATCACACCTACTTTGACTTGTCTGATAATATTGACAGCAGCAGTAACGACATCTGCTATTTTGTAACGAGCGAGTCATTGATAAAGTTCATCAGTGACCTTCACAACAGTTGAAATATTTTACCTTCTTGCAGAAATAAAATTGCATGATTTGTAAAGTCCTTTGTGAAGGGTTAGTCTGAGATTAGTCATTGTTCATTTGTGTGATTTGTGTGCTTATAAAGCCTACTCTGTTCTGTCTCTCTGTCACTAGATTTGTATGTCTGTTTGTCTGTTTGTTAGTGTCACTTGTCACAAGAAATGTTCTAAATAAATAAACTAAATAAAATGCATCAGATATGTTAACAGATTTAAAATATTTCTATTCCATAAGATGGTGCAAAGATTTTATAATGATAAATTTGTAATGGTTTTGTATGGTTTTGAATTTGTGCAGACTTTTTTCTGTAACATATTGTGGCTAACAGAATTCATAAGATTGTTCTCAATTCTCAATGCAATCATGCACATTATGTTTTATTTTTTCAATTCTATATTTAGTCGAAAAGTTGACTGAACTATATTTTTTTTCATTTTTTACTAACCGCATTTTTCTTTTGGGTCTTTTGGTGTGGCAATGGGCCGTTCGGGGATATATTTTTTTTTGCCAAATACAATTCTGCTTTGATTGATATGGAAAATCTTTTGCATAAGTTTTTACGGATAAATAACCGGTCATTTCATCTTTGATTGGTATAATTCTGGGAATAATGATGTTTTTGGCCATTTGTGGTTTTATTTATTTTTTCATTTCTTTAAAGAGTGATGCCCATTTCTAGTGTGGTTTTCGCCTATTTTACACGAGAGGAATAAATATACTGGCAGCTATGTCATCCAGACAAAATTAGTATCAAAAGAAAGGGTATGACTTGTAGAATCGTTCTGTGAAGGTTCCGATTGGATCCCACTTGTGGTTCCAGAATAATAGGTTCGAGTACATGATGGGGAAAACACATATGAAAGCGATAAAATGTCAACACAAGTTCATAATCTCATGCAAAATAGTCATTGCCATTTACACTCATTCACCACAAATAGACCAGACAAGTTCAAACTATCATGATATCTTACAAATGACTAAGTTCTCTTTGATAAAAGCAAACGATAATGATGGTTTGAACTTGTCTGTTGTATTTGTGGTGAATGAGTGTAAATGGCACTGACTATTTTGCATGAGATTATGAACTTGTGTTGACTTATTATCGCTTTCATAGCCGTTTTAACGCAATTTTCCTATCATGTACTCGAGCCTATTATTCTGGAACCACAGGAGGGATCCAATCGGAACCTTCACAGAACGATTCTACAAGTTATGCATTTTCTTTTGATACTAATTTTGTCTGGATGACATAGCTGCCAATATATTATATCGAGTCGTGTAAAATAGGCGAAAATGGGCATCACTCTTTTTTACCAAAATATGGTAAAGCAAATTTGTTTAAACAAGAAAACATTGATAAGTGTGTGATAGCGAAAACTCTTTTCCTATCTTTTTCCTAAATTTTTTCATTTATTTCCACCAAAAACAACACTATTTAGAATCACCCTGTAGTTATAGGCCACACAATACGACATTATTTTATTTAAATCAAAATTCTTAATTTATTTAATTAATTGAAATTCACTAGAAAAACAAAGTCGTAAATCACTAAACAAAGTCATAAAACTGTCAATTATTTAATTTATTTAATTAATTAGTCACCCCTCTCCCCATAAACACTACACACAAAGGCAAGCAAACGACACACCAACGAACTTCGATTACACAACTTATGGCAATTAAAAAACGACATTGCAACGTGAAATCTTACAAGAATATTACATCATCTAAAAATAGCAACAACCTGTTTGAAGCACTACCAAAGGCAGCATGACAACCGAACGTTTGACATGATCTTCAACAGCAACACCATCATCAAATGTGAAGAGCCAGAAGGGTATAAAAGCCCGAACCATCTTAATGTAAATTGTCTTTTTACCACGAGACTCTGTCAATTTTTATATTGAACAACGAGTACATAGAAAAGTCCCGACTCCCCAGTTGTCGTATAATTTATCTAATAAAATTTCACTTTGCAACCCAAGTTGCTCGTGTTCACTTATTTTCTAAGTCGCACTAGACTTGTCATTGTCTGTGAATAAAACTATGTCGAACTTGACTTAGCTTCACAACGACAACCTTGTCTGTGAAATAAGACTATGTCGAACCTGACATAGCTTCACAACGACAACCTTGTCTGTGAAATAAGACTATGTCGAACCTGACATAGCTTCACAACGACAACCTTGTCTGTGAAATAAGACTATGTCGAACTTGACTTAACTTCACAACGACAACCTCGTCACTAAATTAACTAAGTCGCACTGGACTTAGCCTCAAGTCAACCCTCGTCACTAAATTAACTAAGTCACACAAGACTTAGCCTCAAGTCAACCCTCGTCAATGAAATTGTTACAAATAATAGAAACTGCCTAGCAAGCAAATTTATTACACGAGGATCAGATATTCCTCGACAAAGATTCAAGAAAGAAGTAGAAATTTATTACACGAAGATGAGATCTTAAATCCTTCTTCAATTCAAGAGTGTAATCTCAAGCAAATTTATTACACGAGGATGAGATGAACGAAACGTTCTCTCTATCTCTATCGTCAAATGAGATAAACTAATCAACCAACAACAACTCAACTTCATCAATCTCTTTAACTTGTGCATCCAACAAAACACTTCATCAAAACAAACCAACACTGTGAAACTTTCCCTGTGGTTCAACGCTGAAACTGACTTCGACTGACGACGCCACTCAAGTCTCAACTGCTGATCAATCAGGTCGATCTCTATGAACAAGCAACTCAGTGAAACTCCCGAGTAGTTCAACGCTGACTCCGATTGACAGACCAGGTCCCGATTTTGCTGATAACTCGAGTCGAGTGTATGAAGCCAAGTCATCCTTTGGTCTGACTGTAGCTGAATCTACGAATTCAATTAAGTATCCTTTATATAGCTAACTTATTTTGGAAGCTAACCTATTTTTCCATCAATCATCGATAACGATTCGTGATACTTTTCTTGATTGTTTAGATTTAGTCTGACTATGGTAGATCTTTAACTATGGATCCAAACGAAATAAGACTTGTTTATCTTTATGAGAAAACCAGGCTGATTAAGAGAGTCGAGATTTTACACGAACGGTTTAAGGTTCTTGATTTTGTTCCGACAAAAAATGATCATGATGAGAGTGCGTATGTTAGGATTGCTTACAAAGATCTTTGTGCAAGAATCGAAAAGTACATAACTGATTTTCCTAAATCTTCAATGGCTCAGGAAGGAAATATACCATTGGAAGTAAAAGATTTAATTGATGAGATTGAATTTAATTGTAATGTAGGTGAAATTTCTAAATTAGGGTTAGAAAATACAAGCAAAGAATCCCCACAAACTGATTCAAATACAAATGGTAGAGATTATACGAAACTTCAGAAACAATTATTGTTTAAATTAGATAATTTAGAAATAAAATTAATAAATCAAGAAGAACAACTAAAACAAACTTATTCAAAAATAGATGATATGCAAACTATGATATGGAATGTAGAACGAATGTTTCAGACAGATAGATCAAGTAGTGATGGATCTGAAGATAATAATGAGGAAACAAACGATCGCTCTAGTAGACCAATCAATCCATTCAATTCAACCCCAGTTAATTCACAAAATACGACAACTAATAGATTGAGAGATCCTGTCAGGACAACTACATCTTCAGCAAAACAAAACAATGAGTCTATTCAAACATCTTCTAAACAAACGAGCACTCTTGGAAAATTTAATATAAAGAATTTACAACTATTATTTAAATTCGATGGCAAATACGAACATTTCCGAAATTTCTGGAATAGTTTCTATGATTTAGTTGATAACACAGATGCAACGGATCAAACTAAGATTAATGTTCTTAAACTCAATCTTGATGAAAAGACATTAAGAGTGATTGCTGGATGTGATGCTCAAGAATATCATGAGGCCAAACAAAGATTGTTTGATAAGTTCTTGGATTCTAGTATGCTTCAATTTGATATTTCAAACAGACTCTTTGAAATTAGATCAGTTGAAAAAATTACAGACCTAGGAGGTTTGCAGGATTTACTTTCAGTTGTAATAGATTCGTATCGCTCGTTGATAGCCGCAAATGCAGATACAGCTTTTATCGACGTAACATTCTTCAAAAGCATAACATTGAAACTTCCCAGTGAAATGATCAAAGATTTCTCCAGTACTCATAAAAAGAAACCTAAAGTTAAAGAACTTATTGAATTTTTGAAAGTAAGAATAGATCAGTTAGTACAAATGGCTAGTTATGCTCCACAAATTATAGAAGAAGAACAGACAAAAATTAATGATAATCAAAGTAGCCAAGATGAAAGAGAACAACAAAATAAACCAAGTACAAGTCGTACATCATCCTACAATCTTAGACCACGAAAAGAAACAGATTATAAGAGACTACACGAAGGAAAACCTTATAATAAAAACAGAGAACCTGAAAATTCCACACAGAAGTGTATGTTCTGTGGAAGGAATCATTTAACATTCAGATGTCAAGCTGAATTAACATTAGCAGAAAGAGTAAACCTCGCTAAGAAAAAGTCATTGTGTTTGTTATGTTTGAAACTGGGACATCATGTTGATGATTGTCTTTCAAAGTACAGATGCATAGCGTGTAGTAAGAAACATAGTCATTTACTTTGTAGTCAAGCAAAACAAAAACCTCACGTAAACATTATAGAATATGAAAACAGTTCTGATACTGATTCCACCGAAAACTCAGAAAATGATCTTACTAGAATAGAACCAGAGATCTTTATAAGTGAAGTGGAAGCTGAAAATGAAAAATTAGAACCTCCGATCATAGTACCACTCAAAATTGTTGATAAATTAGAGAAATCTCTTTATGATTCGGGAGCTAATGTGACAACAATGTCCGAAGAAAAGTGCAATAACTTAGGATTAAGTTATAAAAAGTGTAAAACTAAAATCAAACAGCTTCAAGGAGAAATAAATGCAATAGGATGGATAAGAACAAAGGTACAAATAGGAAAGATCGAAGCACCAGTTTTCTTCCGTATCTTAAAACAATGTGCTTATCCAATCATAATCGGTAAAAATGTAATTAAGACTTTCAAATTAAGATTAGAACACGATCTGAAAGTTCATCAGAAGACAGAATCTGATTCAGTGCAATTAATTAGCAATGTCATTGCTGATAAAAATGAGAGTTCACAGGAACAAAACAAAGTTTCTACAATAGTCATTCCCACCGATCAACCAGATAGTAAAGGAATTTTTGAGAGTGATATACGAACACTCTTAGACCTCTTTAGATCAAAAGAGTTTGATGCTATTAGAAGTTCGACTGCTCTTGTTAAAGAAACTACTCCAATCTCCAAGCCTGAAGAAAAAGAAGAAGACGATTTGTCTACTAATCGATTTTTGTCTGATTCTAGAGTAACGATGCATTATCGTTCACAAAAGAACCGTAATCGTAGTTCCAGTGGAACTGGCGCTTACGGGAAACGCTCAGGTGTTTCCAGAGGAAGTAGGGTTTATACCTTACCTGGAAGTAAACTTAGGAGAATCAAGTTACACCCCGCTGATGCAGAACCAGTCGTGGTACATGGAAAAATGGACGACCAGGATGGATCGAGAATTGCTGTACAGAAAGAAAACGAATTAGGCAAGTTTCAAGAGTCAAAACAGAAGCAGACAGATATTCCCGAAATGATGTGCCATTGCACATGTGAAAATAATAAGCCAGATGAAAACCAACCAATTTCCTGTAAAAGAAGAGAAGCACTGACAACTGAAGAGAAAATGCCGATAGCAACAATTGAGCCGATAGAGCAGATAGCAGTCCTAGAAATTCCCGAAATTCAACACGAAGAAAACAGCAAGAATGAAGAACAGCAAGCAAAGTCAAAAGAGATAGAACAAGCTAAACCAGAATTTTTGGAAGTTAAAGAAGAATCAAGAGGAAAATCCAACAAATGTGATGATATCACTATGGCAAGTGAAATGATGATGATGAATTCCCCAATAAGTAATGCCTTTACACCAGAACAACACACACATACTAAAAGACCCAAACATAAAATCCCAATAATTTCTCAGATAAATTCTCTCTTAGTAAAATTTAGGAACATTAGGTCAGGTAATAGACGATGATTCTTGTGTTTCCATGTGATGATGCAAGAATGAGTATGAGAGAATGGTTCTTCAAGTATTCAACATTGTGAAGAATTGGTTAAAATGGGATTTATTGCGATTTACCAACCACTAAAAATGAAATGGATGATCTGGATTAAAAAAAAAAAAAAACAACTACGAACATTTGATAGTTCCAGATAAAAGCAACATTGACTATTCAACACTAGAAAGTCAAAAGTTAAAAGAAAGAAAAGCATAAATTGCAGAAATGTCTTAATGAAAAGTTAATGTGAATAAGTTTTCAAGTAAACCGAAACAAATTTCCACATCAAGAGTATTATCTTTTCGGATCGTTTTATTTCATTCCAATGGAATTCGCTTTTAAATCTATAAGTACGTCAGGTACGATGTAGATGAAAATAATAACACAGGATTGATTCAATCAGTTGAATCAGAAACAACATCTTTCATGAAGAATTGCAGCTAAACTCTTTAGCATATTATCAGCAATAATAAAACTAAATGATGGTTCCATTAAAATAATTTATTGAAAAGAACTACCCGAAAATGGAAAATTAAAATTTATTTTAAGAAATCGAACTTTTAATGAAACAGTTAGCAAACTACAACAATTCTAATTTAACACGTGCAATAAGTCAAATTTACTGAATCACATATTTTCCCGGTACATAAGAGAATTATTTAATGGAATTGGAAATTGGCAAATCTTAAAAAGAAAAGAAAAAGAAAAAGTCAAATAAAACTTCAAAATAAAACCTATAAAAAGTCGAATAAAACATAAAAAGCAAAAAAAAATGGTGGTGGGTAATTTAGAAAATTTAAAGCCAAAACTCATATTGTTCGTAAACAGAATGTCAAAATATATCGTAAATATAATTTCATCAATACAAAGTACAAAGACACAGAATCGGATTTAATTCACTTTACATGGATGTCAAAATGCACTTTATCACTGGAATTCACTCCTAATCATTTGATCATTCTCATTTGAGCAAAGTCACTTTGGAATTCTCAAGGAGTATATCGTTTATTTAATTATTAAGTCACAGATAGCCTAGAAACACTATATTACAACATTTAATTTCTTATTAAAACAGACAAATTAATTACACAACAATAGCTTACAGAATGATTACCCTTAAAAAAAAAAAAAGAAAACAAAAAGGGTTCTATAAAATTAAAAAAAAACAAAAAAAAATGGTGATGGGAAAACTTAAAATTTAAATCAACAATTCAATATAATTTTTGTGTAAGCTCTCAAAAAAAAAAATTGATTAAGTATTTTAATCGAAGTTCAAAAATTTGCACACAAATTTTGTATACCCAACAACACAACTTAGCTCAAAATACACTGATCTTAATCACGAAAGGGAAGGTGTGATAGCGAAAACTCTTTTCCTATCTTTTTCCTAAATTTTTTCATTTATTTCCACCAAAAACAACACTATTTAGAATCACCCTGTAGTTATAGGCCACACAATACGACATTATTTTATTTAAATCAAAATTATTAATTTATTTAATTAATTGAAATTCACTAGAAAAACAAAGTCGTAAATCACTAAACAAAGTCATAAAACTGTCAATTATTTAATTTATTTAATTAATTAGTCACCCCTCTCCCCATAAACACTACACACAAAGGCAAGCAAACGACACACCAACGAACTTCGATTACACAACTTATGGCAATTAAAAAACGACATTGCAACGTGAAATCTTACAAGAATATTACATCATCTAAAAATAGCAACAACCTGTTTAAAGCACTACCAAAGGCAGCATGACAACCGAACGATTGACATGATCTTCAACAGCAACACCATCATCAAATGTGAAGAGCCAGAAGGGTATAAAAGCCCGAACCATCTTAATGTAAATTGCCTTTTTACCACGAGACTCTGTCAATTTTTATATTGAACAACGAGTACATAGAAAGTCCCGACTCCCCAGTTGTCGTATAATTTATCTAATAAAATTTCACTTTGCAACCCAAGTTGCTCGTGTTCAATTATTTTCTAAGTCGCACTAGACTTGTCATTGTCGCACTGGTCGACATAGCCTCAAATCATCCTTGTCTGTGAATAAAACTATGTCGAACTTGACATAGCTTCACAACGACAACCTTGTCTGTGAATAAAACTATGTCGAACTTGACTTAGCTTCACAACGACAACCTTGTCTGTGAAATAAGGCTATGTCGAATGTGACATAGCTTCACAACGACAACCTTGTCTGTGAAATAAGACTATGTTGAACTTGACTTAACTTCACAACGACACCCTCGTCACTAAATTAACTAAGTCACACTTGACTTAGCCTCAAGTCAACCCTCGTCACTAAATTAACTAAGTCACACTGGACTTAGCCTCAAGTCAACCCTCGTCAATGAAATTGTTACGAAATAATAGAAACTGCCTAGCAAGCAAATTTATTACACGAGAATCAGATATTCCTCGACAAAGATTCAAGAAAGAAGTAGAAATTTATTACACGAAGATGAGATCTTAAATCCTTCTTCAATTCAAGAGTGTAATCTCAAGCAAATTTATTACAAGTGTTTGCTTTTACAATTGACAATAAAACAATGAATCTTTAGGCGATCATAAAGTGCTCGAAAACCAACTCGGATGTTTAATTCAAAGGTTTAATTTTATTTATTTAATTTTTTAGATTAATTTAATTTTGGATCAAACACAAAATATGCATATTCTTTAACTTTTGAAATTCTTAAACAAATTATTGTAACTATTACCTAACTTTTCTCTTAAAATATGCCCAACTGTTTTCAAAAATCAATAATTTCAATTCAAACCAAGTATACTTATACAACCAATAAATTATATCAAAATTATTTATCAAGAATTGTTGGAATTCAAAATTCGAACTTTCCATTCAAACTAATTTCTAAAAATAGAGCAAATTTAAATTTATGTAATTCAGAAGAATTTTTATTTAAACTTTTGAAAGTAGAACGGCAATTTGAAATTGTGAAACAAAACATAAAATATTATTACTAAATGAGAAACCTTATTTGTGTCTGACTATCTGATCGGAAAATATGTTTCGAATTGTGAAGAAGATTTTATCATTGGTTTCGCTCACTATCTACGCTCACAGCACTCAATTTGATGTGATTCGACTTGATGGATATTTTCAACATCGAGATTTTAGCCAAATACGCAAATGTTATTTGTTTCTAATGATTTTGTATATTTTCACTGCGCTGTACGGTGTATTTGGTCTCGAATGTGAATCTCGACCTTCATGTCAAATCGATTGGGATTTGTTGCCTACAAGTCCCTACACTCTCTATCATCAAATGTTTCCTCGCCCAGTTTGGCAGCAGGTGAACACACTTTTCACAGTAATGGTCTTCTGTATTGGCTGTTGGGTTGGATTTTTACTGAATCCACCGATTGAACACCGTTTCTTGATTTATCCCGAAAGTGTAAAAGTTGCGGAATTTGCAAAAATGTACGCTTTTAGAAAACAAATTCGAAAGTTAGGATTTGTCATGGAAACGACTCTGTTCCTCAGCACGGCAACTTTTGTCTATGTTCATGTGCTGTTCATAAATGCTGTTTATCAGGTCAACTTTACTTCTGGGATATTTTGGCTTGTGATGGTTCCAATTGGTCTGTATTATGATGCTCATTGTAAGTAGAAATATTTCTTAACTTTAATTTTCTTACCAAAATTGTTTTTAAAGTTGTTTACACTGTTCCATTGTATGTTATCCTATCAAGTAAATGCATCACAATCCAACAGAAAAGTTTGCTAATCAAATTGACTAAAATCAATTCAAAACTAGCAAGAAAAGTTCGTTTCAACCCAAATTACAGAAATCGTCTCTGGTTCCAGTACACTACAGTTCACTATGAAATGGCCACTCTGTGCACCCAACTTCGAGAATTTGCACGATTTTGGTCTCCATATCTCACCAATCTATTTGCTGCATTTATATCAATTCAATGTTATTTCTTTTATGTTTTTCTCTTTGTAGCTGAGTTATCAAGTGTTTTGCGAACTTTGCTTTTGTTCATGATTTTGGGCATTGTTTTCAATGAATTTGTGTTGATCAATCACTGTGCACAGGTTGTGGTGAATTGTCGTCGATTTACAGGTCAAAGTCGAACATTCAATCTGCGTTACAGGACTGCACCAGGAGTGGGACCAATTTTGGCACGAAATTTGGTTAAAGTATATTCAAATTCTAATAGATTTGATCAATTTTACTCAAACTTTTTTGTTTTGTAGGCAGAAAGTCTTCTCGACAGTCGCCTCTATCACAGTTATGCGTTTCGTCTGTTTGGAAACTATCGAATCACCAACAAATCGTTTCATATTGTAAGCGACTAAAAATTTGTTTTATGAAATAATTTTTTAACTGTTTTATTTAGATTATATCATACATAAGTGTGTTCTTTCTGTTTATTGCAAAGAACAATCGACAAACTGCTGACACTGAACAGGACAATTCTAATGATTTCTAAATTAATGAGCGAACAGCCCTGAAAGCTCATTAGGTAATTCATTTCAATGCGTTTGAAAAATTTCACTAAATAGATTTATATTTAACACAACTGATTCCAAAAGGTTTATTAATTATCTAATACAATCTATATAATTGTCTAATTATATCATCATTAATTTGCTAATAAATTTATTATCTCTGTTATCTGGAATATCATTTTAGAGAAATAATCATGAAATTTTCATATTTCAATAACTTTAAGTGCATTGTAATTAGGGTCCCCAAGTGTGAAAATTTTCAAAACTAAACCAAACTGCCACCAAACTGAAACCAAACCAAAACCAAACCAAACTAAAACCAAACTGTTAGTGGTTTAAGACAAACTGTTGAGTATTTATTACATATCAGAATTACTTTACTTTAGAGCATTTAAAATATCGGATCGAAATTTAGTTGTCGATAGATCAAATTCTTTTAGATATCTATTAATGTACTGTAATTTGGATACAGTATCAGGAGATAAGATAGAGTCTAGACTTAGATCTAAGAGTCGTCACTGTGCACCACACCGAAGCAAACAATTTTTCTGAAACCAAGTTTGTCGATAGAATGGATAAGTACCATGGTAGAATATTGCGGCTTGGAGCAGTAGAGGATATTTTGCTTCACTTATCGTTGTTATCAAATCGTGGTTTATTCTTTCCGTTGATTTGTAATTTCGGCTTTTGGACATTTCTTCGCGAAAGACCTAATTAATGATGATGAATATGATGATCTGATTATTAAATTTAAAATTTAAAATATTCGGGAAAATTAAACCGTTTGGAAATGGTTTATGAACGGTTTATGAACAGTTTATTTCTTGAAAATATCATAAACCGAACCAAAACTATAGGCTCAATATGGTTTCCGTTAAACCAAACTGTAGTTCGCCTATTTATGGTTTATTTTTTCAGACCATTGGGGACTCTAATTGTAATATTAACATGATAGAACAATTAAAATGGTTTTTATAACTTTTATTTCTGTAATAATCAATTTGATAGTTTAATGATTGAATTTTTGTTTGTGGTAAAAAGATTATCCGATTGGAAGGTTCAAAATTGGTAATCGTAACTGTTTAATTAATTATATCGTTTTTACTTTTTTTAGAATAGCTGAATTTTTATTTGTCTACAAAAGATTAATATTATTATTTTAATAGATTTCAAAAATTTTAACCTTCATTCTGTTCATTTGTATCGTTCATTGATTTAGATAAAATTTCAATTGGTGCTTATTTTATTTTATTTTATAATTATTTATTTGATACACAAAATTTGTGTCGGATTATTTGACAGTTGAAAAGGTTCTCATAATATCTGATTTAATCAACTTAAATTTTGCCAATGATGCTTATTAGTAATCAAACACGTGAACAGTTGTACTTTTGTACCTTTTGTAGAAAGCAAACAAAACGTTTAAAAATGAGTTTAGCCAAATATTTTAGTGTTAAAGTCAACAACTAGTTTGCCATAGTCGATGGTCATAAAGTTTGTTTGTTTCACGTGTATGCAAAGTTTGTTCCTGTTCAGTTGTATCATATCATGCAAGGTCATATTGACCAGTGGTGCAGTAGTATAGTTTAGTTGTTACTAGGGCACCAGGTGAAATTAATTTGTGTGACGCACAAACAGACAAAATACGAAACACGAAACAAATCTCTACCATCATGTACTCAACAATATTTGATTTCGACCGGAAAATCATGTCATAAAATGTTCAACGGTCACTGCACCAGACCACCTTCAAACATATATAATGGTTATTGTTTAAAGTATTTTCGCGTTAATTGTATTTTCAAAAAAAGTTGAAGCCATAATGGAGCAACAAAACAGTGCGATCAAATCAAAGGACCCAGCTTCAAATCAATTGGGCGAATATCAACTTACTCACAGCAATCCACAAGTGAGTTTGGTTTAACTTTTAATTTTTATACTTTGAATTTGAAGTTGTGTAACAAATTCTTTTTTGGTAGACTGAAGAAATCACGACTTTGTCAGGTAGACCAGTTGGTAACAACACGAATGTGTTGACCGTAGGTCCGCGAGGTCCACTGTTACTTGAAGACACTGCCTGGTTAGAGGAAATGGCTCACTTCAACCGAGAACGTATCCCCGAAAGAGTTGTTCACGCAAAAGGCGCAAGCGCTACTGGTCATTTCGAGGTGACCAACACTGAAATCACCAAATACTGTTCGGCTGCTCTGTTCAGTCGGTTAGGAAAACGAACCCCAGTTCGGGTACGTTTCTCCACTGTGATTGGTGAAAAGGGATCGGCAGACACTGTTCGAGATTTGCGGGGATTTGCAACAAGATTCTACACTGAAGAGGGCAACTGGGATCTGGTGGGCCTGAGTGCACCAATGTTCTTCATTCGAGATCCATTTCTGTTTATGCGTTTCATTCACGCACAAAAACGTAATCCTCAGACTAATTTGTTGGACATCAACGCTCGTTGGGACTTTTTCACTCTACGACCCGAGTCTCTGCATGGGATGACCTGGATGTTTGGAGATAGAGGGATTCCTGATGGATTTCGACATATGGATGGACATGGACAGCATACTTACAAGCTTGTTAACTCTAATCATGAAGCTGTGTACAATAAATTCCATTGGAAGACAAACCAGGGAGTTAAGAATCTTGATGTGGATACTGCGAGTCAATTAGCTTGTGAGTATATGATTTTTGGACTGTAGGACCTAGCTAGATCTAGTTGTAGTGACCATAGACACCGATAGATGGCGCTACTACTAATACTTCAAATCACAATTTTTTATTTAGCTAAAAATTCCGACTACAGCCTTCGTGACTTGTACAATGCAATTGAACGAAAGCAGTACCCGAGCTGGACTCTGTACATTCAAGTGATGACCTTTGACCAGGCACGAACTTGGGAGTACAATCCTTTTGACCTGACAAAGGTGAACTTGACCTTGAATCCATTCCACACAATTCAAACTAATGAAACTATTTTTGTCAGATTTGGCCAGAAGACCAATTTCCCTGGATCGAAGTTGGCCGTATGACTCTCGATCGAAATCCTGAGAACTATCATGCACAAGTGGAACAGTTGGCTTTTACACCGGCAAATAGAGTTCGTGGGATTCAGTTTTCGCCTGACAGAGTACTTCAAGCGCGAGTATTCGCCTATTCGGATACACATCGATACAGGTAAGTTTTGGTTTGTTGGGTTTTTTTTACTGAAAATATTTACAGAATTGGACCCAACTTCTACTTGGTCCCCGTAAATCGGCCCCAAGTCCCCGTCCTCACCCCTACCCTACGAGACGGTCCAATGAACACTTCCGAAAACGGAGGAAATATGCCAAACTACTATCCGTGCTCATTCATGCCAAGTGTCTTTGTCAATTCGGAAAGATACAACGATGGTTTGAGAACTCACCTCGAATCAACAGACGTGGATAGATTCGAGTCCAAAGACGAGGACAATTACACCCAAATCCGTGACCTCTTCCTGAGTTATTCGATTGAGGAACGCAACCGGCTGTATTCGAACATTGTGGAAGAACTTCAATATGTTTATGAATTTTTACAGGAACGGGCAATTGGACATTTTGAAAAAATACATTCGGACTATGCTGAGGGAGTACGGAGAGCACTGCAGAATGTCAAATCAAATCAACAGTAGAAAAGTACAAATTAAATAAATGAATCTTAAGTTTTTTCGACATTTAATAATGAGTCTAAAATCTATTTTCAATTAAAGTTTTGTTTTTTTAATTAATCACTACTTATCTTCGATAAAAATAAAAGGTTACCTTTTCATAATATAGGTTTCGATTTTCAAATTTTTCTACTAATTTCTGATTTCATAGTTTTAACATTATTTTAAATTTTAATTCGTTCATTTAAATTTCAAAATTCATTAGAACTAAATGGTATTACACACAGCCATTACACACAGCCATTACACACAGCAACACAAACCAACACTCAACTGTCACCATTTTGGTTGTCAGTATCAAACACCGAATGCAGCAAATCTGAAGCGACACCAACTAGTCCATCTCAAGCCGTATCGCTGCATATGGCCAGAGTGTGAATTTGCTGCTGCACACCAATCTGACACAATTGATCACATTTGTCAAAGGCACTTTGCACCCAAGCCAAGTTGTTCAGTCTCGAACGGAACACAACTCGGTCAACCGGAAGACTATGTCGAGGTGGTAAACGAGTTGTTGGGCTGAACTCGATGATGATATCTTCGTAACAGTAAGCCATCGCTTTACACATACGTTTACTGATAAACAACTAACACAGATCGACACCAGAATGTACTAGTTTGAATTAAAACTTTATTGGATTTAAGAACATTTTCGATTTTTTAAAATGTAGTTCACATTATGAAATTTCAAATAATGCGAAACTTACTGCGATTCCAAAAAGACCCAAGAGCATTAAACTACATGTGTAGCGTTTCTAAAACTACGATTTTTTAAATCTAAATCGCAGTAGTCGCTAGAATGAGGCGGAGAAAGAAATGATTAGATTTGAATCCATAGAATCTATTCACACTTACCATTCTCTACCGACACTGTCTTGGAATTTGCGGCAGCGATCACTTCAGTCTATTTGTAGTTGAGTGTGCCTCTCAAGGCAGCCTGACCAGCATCGTCCATGCGCAAACAGCACCCAGAAAACACATTTTCAGTTGCATCTGAAATTTTTCTCATTTTTGGAGATTATTAGTTAATTTTTATTGACTAATTTAAGTGCCAGGAATGCAATTATGGACAATTGTTGGTACTAGGAACTCTCTTTGACAAAATGGTGTTCAGAATAAAATTCCTCGTCTTTGAATTAGTCAATAAAAATTAACTAATAATCTCCAAAAATGAGAAAAATTTCAGTTGCAACTGAAATTTTTAATATTTTCAGTTGCAACTGAAAATGTGTTTTCTGGGTGAGAGGCCAAAATCTGTCAGTTTCAGATGGCCTCGATTGTCAAGCAGTAAGTTGGATGGCTTGAGGTCCATATGAAGGTATTTTATATTGTGCAGAGCAGTCCAGTGCAATGACTAACTCTGTACAAAAGAATTTGGTATAACAAGAAGAGGGTGGTGACACAGAATGTTGCTGGAATTTGGATGTGTGTGCACTGTCAAATAAAAATAAAATTTGACCAACTAAATAGACCATTGGATACATTGTTTAGTGAACAAACAATCGATCATTTAGTGATTATTGAACTAAGTAAATTAACCTTTGGGCATTTTTGCTAAAAAGACTGCTCCAGGTTGCTCACAGCTGTTCACGGGTTCCACTGATTCGAAAATTCGCAATATGTTTTTAAAAAATTGTATTCAAGGGTAAATTATTTGTCATTTATTTACATTTTACAGATACAATAAAAAGTATCAAACTGTACATAAATAAATGGATTCTTATATCATACATCAAATTTGGTTAGAGTGCAACAAAATATTCCAATTGGGACAAAAGTGTGAAGTTGTTGAATCTATTTCGAGGATTTTTTGGGAAAAGTTTAAAATTTCGTGTGTTTTTGTATGTGTGTAGGTTTGTTTGGTTGGCATATTAGCTTCAATCAAATTTCAATGTTCAGAAGCATGGTAAAAGCGTCTGATGGCTCTACGAATGCGTTTGCCAAGGTGCAAAGAATGAATAATCAAGCATTTCGATAATTGAATGGAATTGTTCATAACTTCTTCCACATCTTAAAAGGTATAAATATTTTGATTTCGTTTTTGTTTATTTTCAAATTTGTAATTCACTGATATCAATTAATATTTTTGATATAATGGCTTTATTGGTCATTTTTCATTTTTTGTTAGAATTTATACTTATTAAGCGTTTCTAAAAGTTGCCGGTTTTTTGTTTTGAAACAATATTTTGAGTGTGTCAGCATTTCAGTGCAATTTTTAAAAATCTATTTCACTCTATGAATTGTCATATAATGTGAAATTTACTGCCATTCCGTGAAAACTGCAAAATTAAACTGAATGTGTAGTATTTCCTAACTACGATAATTTAAATCCAAATCTTAAATTTAGCTCCAAATAGACTAAATATGGCTGTTATTACGTATTTGTTTCGTAGATTTTCTTTTTTTACAGTCAATCTTTTGAGCTTTTGTGTTGTACGAAAACATTTTCTGTCTAATGTTGTTGTTTGTGGTTATTGAAAATGATGAGCACTAAATTATCTCGGTTGTCTCGACATTGCCAAAATTGCGTAGGCTGAACAGAAAAGTGAGAGATATAACGTCAATTATGCTTTTGGAACTGTCACGTAAGCCAACAACACTTGCGATGATAGAATTGATGTTTTGTTGTTTTACATGATCATCTTGGTCGTCATACAGCACTTGTGCAGCATCATGGACTCATGGAATCATGGCTTATTGAATGGTGCTTATGTTTGTTATATGTTGGTCACAGTTAAATTATACACTTTATTACAGAAAACTTATTGAGTGCACATTTACAAGATTTTCTTAAAATGTCATTAGCATATACGTATACGATTCAACCATTTTCGCTTTTGTCAAAATATATCGAGTGTTTATGGCCAATAAATGTTCAACATTAGCTCACTCTCACTAACTTGCTTGGATTTACTTTTGTACTTTATCCTTATTGAGACAATTTATTAAGGCCGTATTTGGTGTTGGTGTTGATCATTGGTTTGTATTTTTTATGAATTTTAGTTGATAATTATAATTATAGTTTATATTCAAACGATTTTAAAAGATAGAAAATGTATTTTTAAATATTTCATAAACATATTCTTCAATTTAAGTATTAAGAAAACAAGGGCGCTTTTAAAAAAAAGATTAAACCACCTAAACCAATTGAGATTATTGCATAGAGACATTTTGCCTTTATCTACAGGTGATCTAGATGTCAAGTAGACCAAAGTTTCATTTTAAAAAATGTGTATTTAATCGAGTAAAGTGTACAAAAATGTTCATCATTGATTTGTGTTTGCGAAAAATTGCTCGTAGGGGAAAAAAGCTTGTTACAATCTGTCTTGTACCTTGTCATCATCATCCTGTAGTCATTGCCTATTTAAATATTAAAAGCTAATCCATCTTAATATCTACAGACGAGAAACTCCAAACCTCACATTTACCGAGAAAAGCATAAACTGAATGTTAGTATTCCAAGGTCTCGCATCAATGGCATTTTCTTTCCCAAGTGGTATGTTTTTCTTCGACTTGTTCTCTCTTAAGAACACTAAACTGAACGAAAAAACATTTGTCAAATGCTTAACGAAATGCACAACACAAACACGACCATACAGCAAGAGGAAAGTTCAAATAGAGTGCAGTTTCTATTTATATATTTTTGTGGTAGTTCAAGCTTCCTCTTATGATTTGCTCTTGATTCCGTTGTTTTGTCAAAAAGTAACTTAAGTCTTAACCTGCCAGTTTGTGCAAATCTATAAAAAGATCAACTCACGTTAGACTTTGTCGTTCAAGATCAAGTACGCGCGCGCGCAAAGTTGAGATCACCTCATTTTGACAATTCTGTGACAAGTCTAGATTTCTTCTCTTCTCTCTCTCTCTCTCTCTCTCTCTCTCTCTCTCTCTCTCTCTCTCTCTCTCTCTCTCTCCCTCTCCTCTCTCTCTCTCTCTCTCTCTCTCTCATTCTTTTCTCATAACGTCAACTGTCAAAACCAGTTCGCCAGTCTGTCAAAGTGAAATTCATTTATATTCAAGAATTCGGTGATTGTGGATGTTTTGCCTCTTTTCATTTTCTCTCTCGTCTTTCTCAAACATTTTCGTATGCCGACACAGTCAGTCACATGAGATAACATTTAACTTCTTCTTCACATGCAAAAACCTCAACGTCAAATCTATTTTACTCTCACTTTTCTTAACACACTCCAGAGATGCAATAATTTTGTTCTTATCGACAAAAAAAGTTCCACAATCTACTTGATCTTGTTTTTAGAGATAAACAAATGTGTTGTGCATTCAAATTTGCTACCGTGACCCAAACTGACACATATGTACAAGAATCTAAACTCTAAACTGAACCACTTTCACCAACACCATGCCCGCACCCATCACCTCAAAGACCCTAATCGGTGCCATTGATCAGGGCACCTCCTCATCGCGCTTTCTACTCTTCTCCGCCCGTACTGGTGAACTGGTCACCTACCATCAGGTGGAGATCCACAAGCTGTATCCAAATGAGGGCTGGGTCGAACAGAGTCCACACGAAATCTATGATTCGGTGGTGGAGTGTATCGATGTGGTTGTGAATCAGAAGCTTCCCGCAATTGGACTCACTGTGAAGGATATTCTTTGTGTAGGGGTGAGCAATCAGCGGGAGTCGACTATACTCTGGGATAGGGTTACCGGTGAGTAATAATTGTGATGATTCAGGGCCTATAGGTCAAAGTTCACTAACGGATTCCCATTCTACAGGCGAACCTTTGTACAACTCGATCGTCTGGCTGGACAACCGAACCTCTGACTTGGTGGAAACTCTGGTCACACGAATCCCTGGCCGTGACATCAACTGGCTCAAGGCCAAAACGGGTCTGCCCATCTCGACCTACTTTTCAGCACTCAAAATCAAATGGCTCATTGAGACGATCCCTGCGGTGAAGTCATCTCTAGCAGAGGGCCGTGTCCTGTTCGGTAATGTGGACGCATGGCTCCTGTGGAATCTGACCAGCCGTACCGAACATCTCACTGATGTGACCAATGCGTCACGTACTCTACTGATGGACCTCGAGAGCCTAAATTGGGATCCATACTTGTGTGATTTCTTTCACATCCCCCAGTCCATACTGCCACGGATAAAATCCTCTGGCGATTTCTTCGGTCAAATATCAACTGGTCCCATGGCGGGAGTGCCCATCACTGGCGTGATTGGTGACCAGAATGCGGCCATTGTGGGTCAACGGTGTCTTTCATTGGGCGAAACAAAGGTCACCTACGGTACTGGTGCCTTTTTGATGCAAAACATTGGTCCAGGACCGCTGCATGGTGCACTGAAGAGTGTGCCCAAGGAGGCACAGACAAAGTTGCTCACTACGGTCGCTTACAAGTTGGGCAGCACACCTGCCTGGTATGCACTGGAGGGCTCGATTGCCAGTGCTGGTGCTGCCATCACCTGGTTACGGGATAATTTGGAACTGATTGATAATTACCACGAAGTGGAGGATCTGGCTAAACAAGACAATTCAGCGGCTGGTTTGTTCTTTGTGCCAGCATTTCAAGGTATATTTGTCCCTCCTAAGTCTTATATGTCTTAACCTTTGACCTATCCCGATAGGTCTATACGCGCCCTACTGGGACTCAAACGCCACCGGAACCATCATTGGTATCTCCCAGTTCTCCCACAGATCTCACCTAATCAGAGCGACCCTAGAAGGTGTGGCATACCAGACGAACGATATCATCGCACTGATGAGGTCAGAAGATGCGCCCAATCGTGGAGTTCGGGTTGATGGTGGAATGAGTTCCAATGATCTGTTGTGTCAAATACTGGCAGACATTACTGGGGGTCGAATCTTGCGACCCAAGATGACCGAATCCACTGCACTGGGTGCAGCTATGGTTGCTGGCTACTATTGGGGATTGTGGCACAAATTTGGTCGTGGTACCAGACGGGGGTCGGTGATTCTCGATCCTCATGTTGATCCACTCACAAATGAATTAGTCCCAAATGGAGAGTTAAGGGTTAATGGATCCGTTCATAATGGATCCGCTCATAATGGATCAGCCCATAATGGATCGATTCATCGTGGATCGATTCGTCGTGGATCGATTCTAAATGAATCAATACGTGCAATCGTAAATGGAATCATTCATAAAGAGAGTGATGAAGATAATCAAGGAGACGAATTAGATTCAGGACCTGGATTTCTGGATCAGTTGGCCTCAAAACTGCATTTGCCTTTCCTGGCCAACTCAACCGGATTCTCGACAACAGACGAAGAATCTTCATCAGAAGTGACAAAGAATCAATTTGGACTAGACGTGATCGATGATGCACCCGATCAGTTGGACATCTTTTACCCAACCTTGGAGGAGTCGGTTCGAGTCGAGCGAGTTTCGAGGTAATTTCTCGTGAACTCCAATCTATTTATCACTAATAACGCATCTTATCGTTCCCAGGTGGCGAGAAGCCATCGGTCGTAGCCGTAAATGGATCCGAATAGAATCTCAAGTACAGAAGCGAGTGGAATACAAGCGCCTCTCAGCTCTGCCCTTTATAGCCTTTATTCTGTCCTCCTTTGGAATGTGCATACTCGCCAAAACTGCTGCTTTTGTTTAGATATTTTGTTCATGTTTATGCATTTCTCTTGAGTAGTTGACGAGCTGTGATAATTAAAATATCGACAAACTTTCAATTTGATTCAATGATGAGAGTGAGCAACAGAATGAGTAAAAAGATATATCTTTTACATTGTTTACCAAATATATAACTGGTACTGTTTCTGTCTGAGTGTTTTGAATTTTAGGGTTTTTCTACTTGTTTGTTTTAAAAATTTTATTTTTGGCTAAACTAAAATACGAAATGGTAATGAAGTTTTATTTTTATTCTTTGCTAAAATTTATGATTTTCAAATAGTCAAGGTTGTCTTGGAAATATTTCAAATGACACAACTGAATTATGTTTTAGGAGACTTGTTTGTTGTATACGAAATTGGTGATTGGATAGTTAGGTAATTTGATATTAGTAAATTTTTAAAAGGTAAAGTTGTTTAAAATTAAATTTTTAAATTTGATAAAAAAACTTGTTATATTTTGAATTCAATTAAGTCTTGTTCTAAGTAAATGTTTACGTGTTTTTTGGTGAGGAACTTGACTTTGAACTTGTAATTCTAACAGAATGTTTGTATTATTATAAACTGGACATTTTTTGGGATTTATAAAATTAAGGAATCTCTATAAGTTACAATTTTCCGATTTCAAAATTGATTCTCCAATTTTCAGCCTTATTATACGGCACAAATAATATTTTTTTATCTTTTCAAAATTTATTACAAAAATTCTAATGTTATAATTTCCTAATCGAATGTTAATTTTTTTTACTTTTGTGCTGTATCTTTTGTATAATGCATACAGACGTCTCAATTATCGTTTTATAATACCAAAATAACTCAAACAAATGCATTCCTACTTACTCGAGTTATTCTTTAGTTTTTATGAATAATCTGTTTGCATTTGTTTTATATTGCGAAATTAAATGATAATCTACTGCATTAATTAATAAAGGTTATCAAATTAATTTTTACAATAATTATGAATACAATTTTTTATTTTTAAATCTTTAATGCTGTTTGATTGATTAAACTTTGATTTTAATAAAATTGATTTTTTAAAGTGATGTTCTTGATGTTTGTTATTGAATGGTTAAAATTATTAAAATTCTTTCACTAGTTGGATTAGAATTAATTGACATTTGCGAATACAGCAAATCGTTGCCTAATAAACGGTATTTTCTTATATTGCTAATTACTAATTTTTAAACAAAAATGTTGTGAAAGTTTTGAATCTTACCTTTAGGTCCGAATGAATAGTTCAAAGGTTTTATTTTGAAAATTTGGCGTTAAAAAATTTCTTTTGCAAATCAACTTTCTAGTTCTAGAAATTCAATTTTAAAGTTTGTTAACTGAAAATAAAACCCAATGAACATCCAATAAATTGTTTGTGATTTAACTGGAAATAAGTCTAATTGGAATCTAATTTTATTGGTCTCTTTTGTTAAATATTTGTGAGTAGACTTGTAACGAAAACAATTTAGAAACGACACTTGATTGTTAATTAAATGGTTTTTAAAAATTATAATTTTTTCTTCGTATTTTGATTACGCAAACATTGAAATCAAATGTGCTTAAATTCACAATGTATAATTTAGTCGTGAGTCGTGATAATCACATAGTAACGGCTTAAACAAACAATACAATACAATACATTACATACATGTACTTATAACAATAGCTCATCACATACTACTACAAGTCTAATGCAGACAATACTGTGGTCTTAATCACAATGAATCACAGTCACTGTCTCCCTGCTCAGTTAGTTAGGCTAGGAAGTCAAATAAAGTGAACAATAGAGGCAATGCAAATACAAATAACAAACTTCTTCCATTCTTTCCATACCCAGTGACAAAAATGCATATACGAGTGCAATGTCCATTACATACATTTAATTTGACAGTACGTACATTCAATTTGATTTGTGCATAAAAAATACACCCAATTTTATTAAAACATTTTTTCAATTAACTCTTACTGTGGTCAGCATACAACATACACAGTATTTATTCATTTCAAAAATGACAAAACGTCCTTTAGAGCTTGACATTGATGTTCCCAATGAGAATGAACTACTGCCAACACATGAATCAAATTAATCCTATCCAGGAAGTGAAAGTGAAAGTTCGAAAATGTCAAATCCTACTTCACCAATGCAGATCAATGACAACATTATACAGAAAGATAATTTTTAACCAGAAATTCCTTAACAAGCACTTCCTCAACAAGAAAATCATGAAGAATCAAAAGCTTCCTCCTATTAACAATATTTCATATAAATAATTCCGTAAGGAACTTTCAGCAATTTATTCATCATTAATAGCGAATTCTTCTAAAAGAACAAAAGAAAAAAACTTGGAAAAAGTTGCAAATTTTTACAAAAAATTAAAATCTTGATGACAATTTATCTAGTGCTGATTTTTTTGATGAACTTGGTGCTGGAATTTTTTATTTGATCAAGACTTGCCTGAAACAGAGGTTTCAAAGAAAAAGAATTGTAAGATACTTTGACTGAAATGCGAAAAAAATTACATTTTAGAGGACTGAAAGAGGAATTAAACCAAATTTTGATTTTAATGAAGCACAATCTGTAATCAAAAATGCTGAAATCAACTTTAAGATTGCGAAATGTTTTCTTATTTTGAGAGCATTTGAACTTCGTGAAGTCCTAGTTCGAGTCAAAGATTTATGCAAACAAAATGATCAGAAACTGATTACATTGATGGCATAAAACTTTCCTTCAAGTGGAAACATGCCTACTTCTTAATGCAAATATATGAGATGGGCTTATTATTCCCCAAGACCAAATATTTAACCTACAACTTGACTCAAATCAAAGCAATTGGAATCTCGAAAATTATTGCTGCTATGAATTTCTCAAAGAATGACTTTTGGAAAACTGAACCACTTCAAAGCTACAGTAATCATAACATCAACAGGAACAGCCTTAGTAAGTTAAAATCTAAAAATGTTAATTTTTAATAATTTTCTTTTTTTCATTTTCTTCGAAACCTCTGTTTCAGGCAAGTCTTGATCAAATAAAATTCTTGCATCAAGTTCATCAGAAAAATCAACACTAGATTGTCATCAAGTTTTAATTTTTTGTAAAAATTTGCAACTTTTTCCAAGTTTTCTTCTTTCGTTCTTTTAGAAGAATTCGCTATTAATGATGAATAGATTGCTGAAAGTTCCTTACAGAATGATTTATATGCAATAACGTTAGGATTAGGCTTTTGTGCTGATTCTTCATGATTTTCTTGTTGAGGAAGTGCTTGTTGAGGAATTTCTTGTTGAAAATTATTTTCCTGTATAATTTTGTCATTGATCTGCATTGGTGAAGTAGGATTTGACATTTTCGAACTTTCACTTTCTGGATAGGATTGAATTGATTCATGTGTTCTCAGTAGTTCATTCTCATTGGGAACATCAATGTCAAGTTCTAAAGAACGTTTTGTCATTTTTGAAATGAAATAAATTCTGTGTATGTTGTATGCTGACCACAGTAGGAGTTAATTGAAAAAATTGTTTGAATAAAATTGGGTGTATTTTTTATGCACAAATCAAATTGAATGTACGTAATGTCAAATTAAATGTATGTAATGGACATTGCACTCGTATATGCATTATTGTCACTGGGTATGAAAAGAATGGAAGAAGTATGTTATCAGTATTTGCATTGCCTTTATTATTCGCTTCATTTGACTTCTTAGCCTTACTAACTGATCAGGGAGACAGTGACTGTGACTGTAATTCCTTGTGATTAAGACCACAGTATTGTCTGTATTAGACTTGTAGTAGTATGTGATGAGTACTATTGTTATAAGTACATGTATGTATTACATTTTCTTCAGTTAAAGTCCAAATAATACCAAGTCACACAAAAGGTTAATCCACAAAAGCTAATTAGGATACATTTTCTGTCATAATTGGCTATGAAATTGCTTTCTCGAAGAGCTCGTCCAATTCAAAAGGTCGCTTAATAATATTATTTTATTTATTTGTTTTAATAAATTTAAATTGTGAATTAAAAAGTTGTAATTTTGGAAATTGTTGTTCTCGTTTTGGTAAATTGAAAGGTAAACTTGTAATAATGTTTCCTATTGAATTTAATTGGCTTAAAAACACATACCTTTATACAAAAATTTACTTCTTTATCAACTTTCATTTGATATTTGAAATCTAAACTTGAATTATAATTTATTAACTTGTTTAATATATCAAATACAAACATACATCTGAATAGAAAATTTTATATAAATAAATTTTATTTATTAATTATAACCAAAATGAATCGAGTAAGAATTGTTTGTGTACAAAGAATAATTTAATGTAAACATCAAATGAAGTAAAGTGAATCGGGACTGTGTCAGGCCATGCATTATCGGTTGCTCGTATTGATCTCACTTTGAGTCTTCGTGCTCGGTGGTTGAAACGAAAATTTTCAGTTTTCAGCAAGTCTTCCAAAAATGGTTTTTATCGTCATCAATTCCGGACTCAGCACATGGGTCTTTAAGCTGTGACACTCATTCGACAGGGTCTCGGGTGAAGTGACACGAATCCGTCGCACACTCAATGTCTCAGCAATATTTTTTCCGAATAAGATTCGAGTTTGGCAATTGTGCACTAAGTGTTAAGTGCACTACACCAATTTGGGCCAAAATTTCATTAGCATCAAAAACCAAGTTGATGAGCTCAAGTACTGAAATTATGAGCTCGTAAACTTGGTTGAGGCAGCTAGTGAAATTTTGGCTCAAGTTAGAGCAGTGCTTCACACTTAGTGCACACATTAATGAGAGTGAAACACTTCTTTATATTTATGTTCACTAAACTAATCAAACTTTGTAAATATGCGCGTTTATGTCATTTGAAATGTGTCACATAAACAAGTGCAATCAAGCAATCTAAACATGATAGGATTCGATCGATTTGTCTGTGAATTGCAGAAACACAAAAACAAAAACATATAATAACTCAAAAGTCATGTTCAATAACCAACAACATTTAGTACACATTTGGTTTGTGTGTTATTTTGAGAGTTGTAATAATATAACAAGTGATGGAGTGCAACGACAAATGTTTGTTGCAGAAAATGAACTATATATGCCCTGAAACATGTCAACAAACAACACAATTCATCCAAAACATAAACGACGCTAAAGTTAAATTACTAAATGCAAAACATTTTGGTAATATTTTTTGGTTTTGTCAAACGATTTATTTATTTTCAATTATTTATTACAAATCATAACACAATTTATAAAACATTTAACATTTTGAAGTAGTTTATCAATATCTGTTGGTGTTTTAGAAAGTTTGATAATATTTGATAGTTTGATAATTAAATTTACAATTTGAAACATTTGAGATTAACTTTTCGAAGACTTCAAATTTTCTTTGGAGCAAGACTTTTAAAAAGTATATCCACAAACAAAACTCTCAAAGTTGAGTAAAAAAACTCATATTGAATACAATATAATGAAATAGATACTTGAGTGGATGTGTTTTAAAAGGTGATTTTTTTAATTTAAATTAATTTTTTGACAATTTGAGTTTGTTTTCGATTTAATTTAAAATACAAATTCAATCACAAGGTTTTAGTATTTGTTTAGTTAAATAAAGAATTATATTGATATTTTAAATTTTGTATTTTAGTATTTGTCAACTCATCCAATTTTGCTGTCATATTAATAGTTAAAATTGTTAATATTGTTTCCACTATCTTAACTGTTAGTTCAACTTTACTTTCTGTCACATCTTATAAATTCGTTGATTATGCGATTGATCATTAATTAATCTGTAAAATAAATTAGAAGATATATTGGCTTTCAATGTCTGTACCCTTTTCAGTTGAATGGAAGCTTTTGTTTCTTTGTATCCGGTTTTGTTTATGAGATCTTGTCATGACATCTTTTGTGTTTGTGTGAGTTGAGATTTGATTTGTTGGTCTGCTAGGGAAATGTTTTCTCAGATTTTGTATATTTTTGTTTGCATGGAAGCTTATTTAAAAAGCCATTCGATTTGATGACAAATTTTATTAAAGGTTTGCGCACATATGACGTAAGTCTGTTTTGTTAGAAAATCTTCAAATTTTATTGAATTTATATCATAAAATTGTTTTAAAGAAATTCTCACGATTCTATACTCTTCGAGTAGTGTCATTTAATAAAGGTTAATTTATTTTATTTTTTATTCTATAAAATTTTCTTTTGATTTTATTCTGTCTGGTCTGTTTTGTAGAATGCATACACACCGACGTCTCAATTATCATTTTAGACAAATGACTCAAACAAGTGAAGTCATACTCATGGTATTCGTTAGCTTTTTTAATTATCTGGTAGCATTTGTTTAATATTTTTTTTTCATTGCATTATTATTGGTATCTACGTACTATTTATTATAAATTTTAGGACAAGATGAAAGATTATGTTTGACGATATCAATCTTGATGATATAAAATAGATTAATTTAATTATATATTTTAAACTATTTCAATATTCTTTCATTCTAGTCGGTTTTGCAGAAATCAAAGATGAAAAAACTTTCAAAAATTATTTTCTGGTTAATCTATTAAGTTGAATATCCCAAGTTTATTACTAAAGGTTAAATATTTTCTTTTGTTTGAATTTAATCATTGAATATAATTCTAAAGTCAACTTGTTAGCATTTTTCAATATATCTATGCAAACTTTATGTAAAGAGCATGTTGTTATGCTTGTGATAAAAGTCGAAAATGGTCGTTTTATTGAATTTTATGTTAAGATTTGAACAGTCGCGTTTTCAAAATGGTTTTTATTCTTTTTTATGATTTGTTGTGGTATTATTTAAGCATTTCTCTTGAAACCAATTTGGCCAACCGATATTTTTTAAACTGTTTGGTTAATGATTGTGTTGTTCCACTGTGCAACTTCACAATTAAATTTTGTTTATTCGAAATTAATATGAGTCCACTGTTTGTTTTATTGGTTTTTGGATAAATCAAATAAAAGGTAAATTTAAAATAGTTGACTGTTATAAAATTTTTATTTACTTTTAAAGACAAATATTTCCTCAATACATTTTCAGCGAATGTCATGTGAATTTTAAAATGTTTTATTTGTTTCTTTTATTACGCATCAATAAAATCAAATATTTTTAACAAAATCGTTTAGCGGAAATGATCAAGTTTTTTAAAATTAAATTTAAAACTTTTAAGCAGCTATTTTGGTCAACTTAATAATTTAATAATAAAAGCACAATAAATTCCTTAATTCCTAAGCATAAATGAATCAAGTGCAATTTACAATTACAAATATACAAGAATTTATTGTTTATAATTCATAATTTATTTTATTTGTTCATTTAATCAATTCAATATCTTATTTCAGATTACTCTTCTTGAATTTTGACCACCACTTTGCCGAGACTATTCTTCGAATGGAGCCACTGTTCAGCCCGGTAAACGTGTCCAAGTCCAACGAAACGACCAACCGGAGACTTGTCGCCCTGATCAACTCGAACTTGAATAGAACCATCCTCAATTTTGTTAATCATTTCTGGTAGATACTTTGGAAATTCAGACAAATGTCCAAACAACATAAATGATGTTATGGTTAGGCCTTTCCACAAAATCTGAAATTGTAAAAAAATGTTTTAGAATTAGAATTTCTCTGAGTTCTCTAAGAATTACCTTGCTGTCAATATCTTCCATCAGAACTTTAGGCTTGTCCTCATCAATGTAACCAGAAATACTTCCAAGCACAACCATTCGACCATAGAAAACCAAATGATTAAACAGAGTTTTGAAATTCTCTCCGCCAATTGTTTCCCAAATTAGATCGACTCCTTTCTACAAATGGAAAATTAGTTAAAAATTCATAAAAAATTTATTTTTTACCGGAAATTTTTCACTCAAAACCTTATCCAAGTTTTGTGATTTATAGTTTATGACCAAATCGACACCAAGTTCTTTCAGATATTTAGCTTTATCTTCACTGGAAGTCGTGCCAATCACGTATGCCCCTTTGGATTTAGCCCATTGAACCGCAATTTGTCCAGTTCCACCAGAGGCAGCAGTGATGAGCACTTTTTGTCCCTCTTTAATTTCACCAGCCTTTTCAAGTGAAATGGCCGCAGTTAACCCGTTTGAAATTGTCACCAGATATTTAGGGTCCAGGGCTGGAAGTGCGAGCAGGGATGCTGGTTCCTTGTAGAGATACTCAGAGAAAGCATCGTTTGCCAAATCAGTTACAAGCACCGGTTGCTTGAGGGTGAAAGTTCCTGCTGGAACGGAGGAACCGATTTCATCCACAATTCCAATTGCCTTAATTTTTATTTGATTATTATAACAAATTTTACAAACATAAATATCAATGTAAATATAAATGAAACTCACATCAAAACCACAATCAAACGGAACTTCCTTCTTGAGAAGTCCATTAATCATGTTCACGTCTGTTGCATTCACACCCACGAAAATAATCTTCACTCGGATTTGTTCTGGTTTCGGTGAAACCAGTGGAACTGAGACCAATTTGAGCGCTTCCGCAAAATTGGTTGAAGTCTTCACTACTTGGAGTTTGCGATAGGAAGGCATTATTTTCTGTTTGTGTTTGAATGTTTTCAGGCACATAATATGACTATGAACAATGATTGAGATTGTCCATCGCTTTTATACTAAACATTTTGTATTTCCCAACTATATGTCGTTGTTATTTTGCTATTTCTAATCAAACTTTATTAACACAAACTGAGCAACGAGAAGTTAAATTAAGAAGCACCCAAATGCAATTGTGTGATTTTGCACTAACAAAGCGCATAGTCAAGGTTGCCTTCTGCTCAACAAAAGTGCAAACAATGTTCATAATCACACTCTATCGCTTTGTCACCATGACAGAGAAGTTACTAATCAACATACATTGCTCCGTACAGGAGAACTGTGACTTGTACAAAGACATTTGCGTGATTTTGTACTGATATTTTGTACTCAATGGTACAAAACTTGGTCAATACTAAAAGACTTGTGTAATGCTTGATTGCAATTCGAAACGGTAACTTTATATTCAGATATCTTATAGAAAATTAATAATGCTCATCGAATAAATGGTAAATTCTGTTTAATTTTTAATTTTGAATAAAGATTATTAGCCTGAACTAAAATTAACTGTACTTTGTTTTGACGATTTAAAATTCCAAGTAATCGAAATAGTTTCCAAATTATTTTTGTAAAATTTTTATTCAAAACTGACTTGTTATATAAAGTTAGCATTTATTTTTATGCGAGTATTATTAAATATAATATTCGTATTATTGAATCAAAACATTATTTTGTTAATTTATTCACATTTATCCGTTTTTTAACTTTATCACTTTTTGACCAATATTCGCATTCTCCTGTTTAAAAGGTTATATTAAAACTATTGTCACTGGACAGTTTCTTTTTTTTAGTAATTTTCTTTTAGATATAGGATCTTGGTAAGTTTTTCATGATTCTTTATGTAGCAGGTGTTGGTGTCAATTTATTTAAGCCTAATGAATATATAATATATTTATGAGTTTGATTTTAATGAAATTCTTTCAATTTTAGTAGTCATCATCAATGAAACGGTTGCCTTTAGACGATGATGATTTAAGACGGGTTTAAATTGTTCTATTATTTTCACTCATTGGTTTCCTTTGCACAATGCTGTATTCAAAAGGTTAGTTGATTTATAATTTATTTCAGATCACCACTTGTTTGGTTTGTGATTGAAGTAGAAACTCATCGTTATATGTTCACTCATTAGTTTATTCCTATATGAAAAAGGTTTTTATTGTAAAGTCTTGCATCAATTCATATTTTAACACAAACTAACCAATAGAGTGGAACGAAATAAAAATTTTCTTTAGCCTATTCTACAGTAGATTCTGTGCACTCTAAAAGAATTACTAGTGAAAATCCGAGCAAAATCGGTCAATGTTTGACCCTGCAACTTTTGATCCAAAGATTTTGGCAATTTTAACTTAAAAGTTGTATGTACTTTGTTGACGGTCGTTACCAACATATATAACTTATGACATTTGATGAACTGTGATTAATTTTTTGAACTGATATTTTTGAACGTTACTACTATACAAAGTGAGAAATAAAGCAAATCATTCGAATTTATGTGATTACTGAATACTTAGAGGTTGTTTTGAAATGACTTTGGTTTACTTCAGAATTGACTCTTTGATTATTATGCAAGTTATTCGTGTTCTAGTGGTGGACATCTTGAAACGATAGCACTTGATTGCGAATTTAGCCAAATTCAATCGAATTTGTCGAGCAACTGCATCGAAAATCAATGACAATTCCCAATTTGTATCTTTTGAATTATCATCATTATCAACCTCGTCATATTTGCTTTCTTCGATCAAACAATGAAGTTCGTGCAATTCCTCTTTGCATCAGCAAAAATACAAATTTAATTTATTTGTTCAACCCAATTAGGAATAGAACTATCCGGTTTGGTAAATTCGTAAATTCCTTGAATTGGTTTTTGACACATTCTTGTCGTTTCTTCATTAAAGTTAAGCACAATTCAAATTACGATTCAAACTTACGATTCTATGTTCGTTCACTGACTTGCCTTTCTTAGTATGATGACAACGTTTGATGTCTCGATATTCTATTTTTGCGTCACAAATCCGTTTTGACAATCTGTTGTTTCAATTTGATCGGTGAGATAGAATAATTCCATTTTCGATAATTTCATTTTCGATTAGGTTCGCAATTTAAGATTCAATCAGTTCTGACTTTGAAATTTGAATTTCCATTACTTCCCATGCTAGTGGAATGTATCGCAAAATGTAAATAATATATTCGAAATGTTTTCCGGTAATTCAGAAGATTTCCATATAATGGAATTCCTATCTACTGCTCAGCATAAGTGCGTATAATGTTCATATTTACACTCTATCAACATAGAAGCAAAGTTACTAATCAACATACATTAGATTAGAAAACATGAGATTTTATTTTACAATCGAATCAAAAAGTGACAAATACTTTTCGGATTCGAAATTGCGCCATTAAATTCTTTCGGAAAATGTTGATTTTTATCAATTCGAGTATGCTGAATCGGTTGGGCAACTTTGTTTTGGTATAAGAATTCAAGTTTTGGCTTAAAAGTGATCACAAGTGGTCGACCAGAACACGAAATTTTATTTTAAAAATGGAATTAATAAGTTTCTAATTCTTTTCGGATTCGACATTGTGCTTTTAAATTCTTTCGGAAAAAGCATGATTTTCATTGATTACAGTGCGCTGAATCGATTGGACAACTTTCTTTGGTGTAGGAGTCCAATATTTCGGGAGACTCTCACCAAAACATGAAATTTCAAATTTAATTTGAATCAATAAGTCTCAAATACCTTTCGGAATTGAAATTGAGTGGTTAAATTCTTTCGGGAAAATGTTGACCTTTACTAAATAGGACACGAGGAGTCGATTGAAAAACTTTGTTTTTGTGTAGAAGGCCAATATTTTGCTGGATAGTGACGAAATCAATGCTGATTTGAAACAAAACACAAAACAGCTGATGTTTGTTTATGTCTGCACAGAGTGAGTGTGCTGTTTGCAAACATGTTATATTCCTTTCGGAATTGATAATGTGGATGTATTTCCTTTCGGAAAGCGTTGACCTTTACTAAATTGGAGACTAGGAGTCGATTGGACAACTTTGTTTAAGTCTGGAACAGAGGAAGATTTTCGGCGTTTTGATGATTCGGCGTTTTGATGTTTCGGCGTTTTGATGATTCGGCGTTTTGATGTTTCGGCGTTTTGATGTTTCGGCGTTTTGATGATTCGGCGTTATGTATAGTAATCGCTTAGAGTCTAGTTCATAACGTCAACAAACGTGTCTCTCTTTGTGTATGTGTTTATGTGCTGTTTGTTGCGATTTTTACTTTGTTACTATTTTGAATTGTATTCTCCTCATCCCCAGTGGACCGATTCAAGCAATTCACAAACCATTTCACGATAGTTACCTCTGTTGAATGTTATGATTTAGTACGTCTTCTGTGTACGGTTTTATGTTGTGTAGGAAGAGTAAAATGTGAGAGCAGCGTGTTAGTCTGTCTGTGACTGTACTAGTGTGCGTATTAGATTGGATCGAAACTACCCAATTACGGAATTTCTCAAGTCCTGACATCGGAAACTTTGTCATTACATGTAAATAACACGGTGGCAAGTTTTTATCCAAATCGGTTAAGGTTTAACCGAATCCCCGGGCACCTCAATTTTCCCCGTCAAAATAGTGGAGAAATCTGCGGTTTCGAGCCCATTTTCTGGATCTCAGCAACCACAAAGGATATGGCTGTGAATTTGTCCATACTTACTAAGTCAAATACGAGGAATTCAATGGTGACAACAAAAGTTGGGTCCAGGGGCCCTAGGACCGGAAATGGAGCCAATAAATGGTGAAATGTTGATAAAAAAATAACAATTATGTCAAATAATTAGTTTATTGTACAATTAAATGACATACAATTTATATTTAGACATGTCTCACTTTAGGTCCAGGATCCTAGGGCCCTAGGGTAAACAATTTAGATAGATGACCCAATATAGTTGAGTAATATATCAAAATTCATGGAATATTTAAGAGAATACGGGATGAAAGACGCAAATAGTGATAGTCCTTAGTCAATGTTAATCTTTTCCCATTAACACAAAATCCAGAAACTGGTGTGAGGTTTCATAATCTTTATTTGATTCCTAATTATTTTGGCCGGATGTCTTCCAATTGGGTTACTGATTTCTCTCCTCCAATTGATGTTGCTGGACCTTTTCCCCCAAATGGGTTGTCAGGTCCACATTGGGTGTGTATTTTTATCTTTTAATGAGTCGTTGGTTCTAATCCCAGAATGGGTCGTTGGTTCATATCCCAAAATGAGGCGTTGGTTCTAATCCCAGAATTGGTAATTGGTTCTTATCCCAGAATGGGGCGTTGGTTCTAATCCCAGCGTTGGTTAGAAAACAGCTAATGAAACTCTTCAAAACAAGCCACGTTTCATTCAAATCCGTTTTGCCTAAAATTTGGGCTAAACTGACGGTCACTCTTTGAATTTCAAAGAGTATCAAATTACCGATAAGGGAATCTCGCCAGATATCTAATTGTTTGAACACGATCCACTCACTCATTTGGGATTCTCTCCAAACCAGACTCAACAGACCATTTTGAGAATCTCCCCTACCACTCACTTAGGGATAACACTTAACTTATTTTGGGATAAGAACGAACGACCCATTTTAGGATAGGAACCAATACCCAATTTGGACCAGACTACCCATTTGGGGGAAAAGATCCAGGAACATCATTAGAATATCTTCCCAACCACACATTGGGAGATAATTGGATTGGAAGAGAAATTTACAACCCAATTGGAGACTTCCTGCCCAAATAATTACTAATAAAAAATCATTAAAATTATAGAACCCACCACCAGTTTCTTGATTTTGAGCTAATGAAATGAGATTAACATTGACTATATGTGTCGTTAATTCTGTTTTCTCTTGATTATTCCATGCATTTTGATATATTACTTAACTATATTTTGTAACTTATAAAAATTTGACCCTAGGGCCCTAGAGTTCTGGACCTAATGTGAGGCATGTCTAAATATAAATTGTATGTAATTTAATTGTAAATTAACTAATTATTTGGCATAATTGTAATTTTTGACCAATATTTCACCATTTATTGGATCTATTTCCGGTCCTAGGGCTCCTGGACCCAACTTTTGTTGTCACCATTGAATTCCTCGTATTCGACTTAGTAAGTATGGACAAATTTGCAACCATATCCCTTGTGGTTGCTGAGATCTAGAAAATGGGTTCAAAACCACAGATTTCTCCACTGTTTTGACGGGGAAAATCCAGGTGCCCGGGGATTCGGTTAAACATTAACCGATTTGGATAAAAACTTGCCACCGTGTTATTTACATGTAATGACAAAGTTTCCGATGTCAGGACTTGAGAAATTCCGTAATTGGGTAGTTTCGATCCAATCTAGTGCGTATGCCTGCTCTGTTGTGAGCTGAAATAAAGTTTCTTATACCAATTCTTCGTGAATTCCTGTGGATTCTAAGTGAATCCTGGTTGGTCTGAGTGATCATTCTGTGTGTCCATCAACAACCTCATAATATTCAACATCTAACCCTAACACTCAATTTCTAAATCAACTCAACTCGTAACACAATCAATCAAAACATCGATCAAATATCATCTCGATCAACTGTTTTTGTTTAGATTTTTGTGTCTAGAGATTTTTGTAACATTAGACTGTAAATTAATGACAGAGTTTGTTTTTTTATTTCAGGTTTGAAAATCAGTGTTGCATTCAGAATGGTCAATTTGGCTTATCACTCTTCAAAGTGGCCAATCAATTGAAGGCACAAACACTGCAAACTCACAAGCGTTTGCATCCGTATGCGTTCTGTCTGTTTGACAACTATCGAACACTTAGAGGACTTATTTTATGGTAACGTAAATTGTACATGCATAAAAGGCCACTGAGCCATAATTTTATTTTGTAATCTATTTTGCTTTCTTTCAAAGAGGATTTCCTACATTGGTGCATACTACATGTTTATATTTAAGAGGCAATTTACAAGTTAATATTTTTCATATACAATCATTGATCATACAAGTAATATAACTAACTAAACGTCAAATAAGATTGATCAGCTTGTAGCAATACATGATTAGTTCAAAATAAATCAAGACAAACTGTTTTGTAAAAATACAAATTAATTTAAAATTTCGGCTATTAAAAAAGTACTGACCTTAAAGAACGAACCAAACGATATGAGGCCATAGCTCGCATATGTGATGCCGTAGCGCTTTTTGGTTTGAAACTTTTCATAATAGAGATACATCCTCGTGTGTTCGCTTTCTTCTTCTTTTTGCATTGTAAACTTTTCATAAGCAATAGAATATCCAACTGGTAGAGCAATTTAGTGCATCGATGAATTCGCTTGCTGTACAGTGCAGCGGTAAAGTGAAAACCAAACGAGAACACCACCTGATAGTAGATCACATTGATACAATGCATTGAGGCGATTCGAGTCATGTGCTTATCGGTTGTGACCAACACGAGTTGATAGGCACTGGTGGGCACGGCAATGAGCATAAAAGCTAAAAGTGAAATTCCGTACAGTCGATTCGCCTCGAATATATCGAGCAGAAGTTGTGTATGAAATCGATAAAATCGATTCAAATTTCGTACAACACAACTGATTCTCGGTTTTCCACCACATTTTTTGAGTGTTTGCTTCAGAAGTCGTGTGACTTTGCTCATACGAACAAAAGTACAATACGTAAAGATGAGAGCAATGGTTGTGTTGAGGAGGAATTGTATCATAATCAGATAGATGTACACAAATGAGATGATTCCATTGAGCAGCAGAGCCAATAAGCTCACCAACCCATAAATAGTACAGAAGAAATAGTGCGCATGCTCACAAATGTACAAGATAACCAGATAAAGATAGTAGAGTTGCAGAAATACTACAACAAAAATTAATTATCGAACCCCTCAAATTCCAATAAACTTACAGAAATATTTTTCAAAATAAATTTTGAAAAACCATTTCAACATTTTATGCAACTTTTCACGATCAATCTGCATCAAAGGTTCGTGTTCAAATCTTTGATCTCGATTATGAACAAATTGATAAACCAACCAAATAGCTTCCCGATCCCGCTTTTGTACGGTTGCGCATGCGTAAAAGTACATTCGGTCATAAATAAAGATGCAACAAAAGCCACACAGTACCCAGATAAGGTTCAATTTTGGGTGAACGCCTTGAAACTGGAATTGATCCCATAGTAGAACACGATAGAATGTTTCCATTTGAGGGTAACACGTCAAGAGTAACATGTAACAGGAGCCAACAGTCGTGAGAAGTGAGACGGCGTTGATTGACCATATTTTTACTTTTCTTTGGAGAACTGAATTTTTATCTCGAAATTTTTCAGGTCGATGCATAAAAAGCCAACATTCAAAAAAGTAATCCAAACACTTTGATAAACTCAATAGTATAATGTAATACTGGAAGAGAATTTCACCTACGGTTCGAACACAAATACAAAATCTTTTCCGAATTTTCAACATTTTTTTTAGAGCTGAACCGATTGTGGTTGTTCAAGTTGGTTCATTAGAGACACTGATGATTGGCTTTGACATTTGGAAAATTGAAACTTTTTCAATAAATTATTAAACACAAATAGAAATAGAAATTTTATTAATAATTAGTTGACTTAAAAAGTTTAAGAAATTAAACAATCAAGAATATTCTTGTTTTTGTCAATTTATTAAAAATTAGCAAGAAAACAGTTTCAAAATTTTTGGCTATTCAATCAATACGAGTCATTAACTTGATGATGAATGAAGAGCTCAGGAGCAAATATGGTACATGGACCACATGCTAACCAATTGGCTTTATCGCAAAATCGATACACGACTATCCAAAAATGTGTGTTTGATCGTGAAATATCGTGCGTGTTTGCACAATGGCTCAAATGGTTACGCAGAATGGCGAATCATTCAATCAGCCATTTTATTGGATTTTGAACGTGGCAGTTGGTGGAAACTTTTTCGGCACTCCACAATACGTTTCTCCTATTCAAACAATGGATGTCGATTATGTACGAGTTATTTATTAATTATTTCAATTATAATGGGTTCAAAACCTTAAAACCAGATTGATTAACCATTTGATTAACAATAGTTCACAGAATGTTTAATATTAAAGTTGGTGGAAATATTTATCGGTACTCCACCCTACGCTACCCTACCTCAGGTCCGAGCTTTGGGCCTAGCACACAATTAAGATCGATAAATTACAAGTTTGCCAATGGCGATAGAAAGCAATGACACTAATTGCATTTTTAATTGAAAATGGTAATAAAAATTATAAAAATTCTTGTTAATAAACAAATTAAATTTATTAACGATTATTTTCTGTGCCAAAATTTAATTAAATTTTGAAATACTTTAAATTATATTCTTCAGTAGAGGAAAGTCACTCGACAATTCAAGTTGAATCAAAATGAATTTGTTCAAAAAACTTGGTGACAGGGGATCAAATTTCATTACAGCCCCACTGAAATGCCTCGCATGTTTGCTCATTTAATTTTTCCAAGAGAATTTTGGCGTGATGGAGAAGTTATCTTGGCCGATGGAATGTTGAACTTTAGTGTGAATTGTGTTTGGCTTCTGTTTGACCCATTGCTGCAGCCAAAATATAATCTGCATTTGGTTGATGATAGAAATTGTGGAAGCAAACTGATTGGCAACAAAAATCGTGCAATCAATCAAGCACAAGCTGAACAAATGGTGAAATTCCGTTCAAAATGTCTCAAGTTTATCAAAATTATGTATATTGTCATGTGGATCGATCTTGAAGGGTTCTTTCTAGGAAATTTCGTTTGGAATTTCTGGACTGGCTCACTTGAGGATTACTTGACAGCAGTGCTAATTTCACTCTTCAATCTCTACCTTGGCTACATCGGCGTGCTCATTATAATTTACTTTGTACTCACCGTGAGATACATTCGAATTGACCAGAAATTCAAGTTGGCTAAAATTGTCAAATTGAACTCTAAACTGGTTAAAAGCAAATTGAGAAATCAGAAATCGAATGTGATGATGAGTATTAGGCTTTGGCGACAATTTGGCTCGTTTTCAAGTGAAATGTTGAAACTGTACGATAAGATCAAGGGTCACAATGTGTTCTGATCAAAGTACTTGACAGTCTACTTTGTGACTTACATTCTCAACATTTGCTATCTGTCCTATGCTCTGTTCTTTAATCGGAAATCGATTGGAATTATGCGACAGTTTTATGCTTTCTTTGCGGTGGAGCTATTCCTTGCACTGATGGTTGTCACGGCAGAGTGCTCACTCATGGTCTATCGTAATGTTCAGATATTCAAGCAGATGGTCCAATTTGCTCATATCTATCGGCAGAATCTCGTTGTTCCCACAAAACAACTTGTCAAAGTAATAAAACTAAAGGTTTTCAATTTTTAATGATAAATTGTCTCCACATTAGATTGATCGTCTTGCATCCGACCATCGAAGTATCACTCGAATTTCATTCAAACTCTCAAACAATCTCCGAATCAACTCGAAGATGTTCGAAATGGTATTCAATTGATGGAACAATTTTTTTAAATGTTAAATTATATTTCAATTTACAGCTATTCTCCTACATCAGTGTGCTGTTTATGATGATTCTAGGTGATCGCAATCGAAATTGATAAATTGTAAAACTTTGACATTTGGAAATAAAACTGAGTAGGTTAATTATTAAAGGCAATTTATTGGCCAATAATTATATGTACTAGAAAATTGCGATAGTATAATAAAAAAAATTATTAAAACTATTTGTTTGATTTTAATTTTGGTGAATTTGGAGACAATCAATTTCGCAGTAAACTTCGACCAAATTATATTAACAAGACAACCCAAACGCTTTGCGTTTCGCTTAGCTGCGCTCCGCTCTCCGCTACACGTTTGCAGTTGTCTTGTTAAAACTCCCCGTTGCAAGCAACGGGGGTTGTCCGCTTCTCCCTGCTGAAATGTGCTCCCTGTACCGTCCACTGTATATTCAAATGTATGTATCTTCATCTGTGGACGTCCCCTTCACTCGTGTTTATACTACTGTACATATTCTCCTATTGTTAGTGTGTGCTAAGACGGCGTGAGCGCTGGTCTAATGTATTATGGTATTGATTGGAATGATTGCTCATATTGATTGATTAAACGATATTTAATCTATGTATTGGTGTTGATTCGTCACTCCCTGTTGCATTTAATGTGATGGAATGTATCTCTACTGCACATGTCACAATCTCTACCTTTATTACCCTTCTTCTTTTCCAACCCCACCACGACGAACTCACTTTACCTTACCTAACTTCAATATAATATTATTAAGATACAATTATGCAAATTACATGAAATTGATTGTTTTATTTATTCCACATTGTTCAAATTAAAACAAATCAGAAGTTCATGTTTGCTTGACGTTACAAAGCATTCAAAATGGGTATAGAATGTACTCGTATGTGAATGACCCCTTGGACCTTTAAGCAGTAGGGACCAAAGCAATGTTCGGTACATTGACTTTTTGTAAGCCACGCAGACCATTTGGAGTGCGCTATTGATGAACATGTTGTGTTGGAGAAAGTTTGCTGATATTAGATGTTGACCAGTGCTTGAGGAAAGGAGGTCATTTTGGTAGTTCAAACTTGATCTTGCTATAAGCACAGTACTTGTGGAATTTGAGTTGAGTCGGATTCTTGGTGGTCAAGTGTGGTTTCTTCTTGCAAGTTGTAGTACATTGCACCGCAGTTTGAAGATTGTTCAGTTAGATCACCAACCACGTACTGCTTCATGTACCCAAACTTGAATCCATTAACAGTGAACTGTCAGAGTTGGGCAAGCCCTATGTTTTCCTCGTCATTCTTCTTTTGGCAGCGTTTCGAGCATCTCGTTGATTTTGGGATACATTGTTGCATGCACTTCGTATAGTATAAAATATAAGCGTAATTCAAATTAATATCTTATATATAAATATCGTAGTCGTTTTTAGACTCCACCCGTGCTGTTCCTTTGTGCGTTACACATATGCTCCTCCTTTGTCATATATCTGCACGAATACCGAGTCTATCGATTAGCAATCGATGTTTGTGCAGTGGCGTGTGATGACAGTGTATGCAATTTCATTGCAGATGTTGATATTCTGAATACGCCAACTGCTTTGTTTACATTTGTTGTCGGCTGTTGCCTCTCTGACCTCGAGTTTTTAATGTATTTGAATTTTGTTTTTTTCTAACGTTTGGTTTTTGTTTTTGTTTTTTGCATCCAAAGTTTGGATTCTAAACCAAGTACCAATCAAAATCCACTAACGAGTTTACTCCACTAACATTTTCTCCATCGAATTGCTAACTAGCACTTAAATCTGTATCTGAATCTTATTTTGTTCGAATATAGTAATTTCTTTCGTGAATGTAACACTGTGATGTCAAAAATGTTTTGCATGAATTAACTGAAAGGCTTTGTGTACTTGGATTTTGTTGTCGATTTCATTAAGGCAATGGTCGAACTTAATTTGTAAGAAGTTAACGACCGAATTACAAAGATTCTTACCAAGTAATACTTGGCAAATATGAAGCACTATTACCAACATTAAAACATTTGAATATTGTGATCGGAAACATGATGAGTTCCTGTTCATGAAATGGTGATTTGTTTAAACGAACGGTTTGTTCATATGGAGCTAGAAATTCATCGATTAACGTTTTCAATGTTTTCTTAGAATGGAGAACATTGACTTTTCTCCCGATAACCTGATCCGTTGCGAGAGTTTAAGCAAATCTCAATTCTGAAGGAAGTTTTTATTGTAATTTCAAACATCGGAAAATCCTGCAATTTTTCCTACTGACACAAGCATCTATGTTGCCCTCATCTACCGGACCCAGAAAGATCAGTACATCTTTGAACCATGATAGCAGTACTTCATTGAATGAGAACTATAATCCTCCACAATTGTTCTCACAATCGTTGTCAGTCTTTTACGCTTTTGCCGTATACCACCAAGAAGTTTTGTATCAGCTCAGTTCAATATGCATATTGCACTGTATGCCTAAAGTATAACCATTTAATATCAAATGTACAAAGACAAATCTCCTAGTCTCGGTCTCAACTTGACTTGACCCTCAAGGAAAGTCAGTTTTGTCTATTACGAATCGAGGAAGAAAACCACAAACTCAATCTCTCCACAGAATTAGTGTCATCTTGGTACACATCAGAACGTATCCAGTCACTGACTCACTAACTATCACGAACATCCTATGTAATGGCTAGTTGCTCAGCTGTTACTGTTGTTGATAAATAGAATCGATTCGATCCAGCAAAAAATTGGATTTTGGAATTTTGGGTTTTAGGTTTCCGGATTACAAAACCGATTATCAAGTCTGGTGTCCGGCGAGCATCTTGACATTGTGAGTGTGTTGATTCTTTTGGTTGCTTTAAATAATCAACAACAAACAACAAGGCCTGATCGTGAAATGGTGATTTGTTGTAAGTGTATAGTTTGTTCAGATATACTTGATCACCCACATTCCCAATTTGGCTAAAAAGGCTTGTTTGTTTCCGAGATCATATATTTAAAATTTGAATTCAAATAAAAGTATTTTTAAATCCTGAATTTGTTTGTTATTTAAATTAATTGACACTTTTATTGTTCAAATCGATGTACAAAATGTTTTTTTGACAATAAAACCATCGCGTAGCCACAATTCTCATCGTGACCTGTCACGAGGGAATTGAGTTATCTGGTATTTAATTAAAATAAAATAAAAAAAATTATTCAACGAATGTAGGAATCGAGCCCACGAGTTTTTTTACTTGAGGTTTTAAGCACACTCTCACTAACCACTGCACCACTGCTCACATTCCATCCAAGGAGGTGCCATATAACAGAGTTGCCTTCTCTGCCCTGTACTTCAATTTAGCTAGTGTGAATTGAGCGCAGTGGTGCAGTGGTTAGTGAGAGTGTGCTTCAAAACCTCTAGTAGAAAACCGCGTGGGCACGATTCCAACATTCGTCGAATAATGTTTTTTATTTTATTTTAATTAAATATAATTAAGATTGATTTATAAGTGCTTAATATTGTTTTATACTAATATTTTGTAGTGAATTAAAAATGTTTATTAAATAAAAATACATGTATACATATATGTATGTCGTTTTTGAGTTATCTGCTACACTTTTATAAATTTTCTTCTAAAGTTGATCATAATCTCTTTATTATTAGTTTGATTCAATAATGTCTTCATTTTGAATTATACTTTTCTATTTACAGTTTAATTCAGCTGACACGGTGCATTGAATTTCAATGGACAATTTCAATGGGTTTGCGAACAACTCACACCATAGGATTCTAATGAGCAACAAATCAAGTCATTGCAAAGAACCTCACTTACTTCACTCGCTCGTTTCGTTCGCTCGTTTAATTTTCACAATTATGCTGTACTTTGAAATGATATCTCAATAAATGATAATCAGAAAAATAACAAAATTAACAAAAACACTTTGATTGGATTAAGGGTTTCTTCAAATTAGTCATCTGTCAATTAACTGGATCAACTAATAGGAGTTTAATTGAATTTGCCAATTTTAAATTGACTACAGTTGAGCAAGTCTAACAATTGAGTGCTTTGGGAATAATTATTCCGCGAATTTTTGTTTAACTGCAACTCAAATATGCGACTCAGACTCTGATTATCCCTATCCCTATCCTTGGGCGTCACCCATATTCTCTTTTGCATCCTCATTCAACAACAACTTACTGTGAACCTACTCCAGAATGGGTGACTATCTCAACACCCTGATGATTACTAAGGCTGATGAATCCTATATAGCTGCTATATAGCAAAGAACAAGACTAATCTTACTTTCATAAGCTATTTAACCGAAAACGAAGCTACTATCAAAGGACAGTACCACTTTGGTCATCTTTCACGAGGGATACAAGGAGTTCCATCTGTCGACCCGCAAACTTACACGATCGCAAAGATGTGAAAAAAATCACCGACCGATGCTTCCTACTGGTGATTCGCTCACTGAAGAGCAAGTTTGTCAATTCTTTGGTACGAATCTACGCGAATCCCGATCACGCAAACATTCGATGGCAATTGTTCGCTGGTTGATCTCAAAATATCCGTAACGAGGAACAAATTGAGAAATCAAAAGAAGAAGATGAGGTTTAAAGATTGACTGTGAGAAAAAGAAGAAGAACACTGACTAGACGATTTTCATGAAATCATTTTTGGTGAGACTCTTTTAGAGTCGTAAGCTTATGCTATTGCCATCGTGTCCGTCTGTCTGTCTGTTAACCTTTGACCATATCCTGAGAGAACCATTGACCCTAGAATTGCCATATTTAGCACATATATACTTGGTAGCATATGTAATCGACTAGTAAGACCAAAACTGGGCGCCATGGATCATGACGCCCAATCTGGTGACAAATGTATTTTAAGAGAACCGTAGACCCTAAAATTATCAAATTTGGCATACATACACTAGGGAGCATATGTAATCGACTTGTCAAACCAAAACTAGGCGCCATGGATCATGACTCCCAATTCTGGTAGCGCCAGGTTTAAAAAAATATTTTTTGTGGTCACTACGTGGAAAATGATGAACAAATGTGTTGCACATTTAAAAAAAATATTTGCACCTCTTTACAGGGTTTCTCAATCTAACTTGTCGAATGACCGACCAAACTCGTCACCCCCGCAATCAAAGTCGTCGATCTCCCAACCTTTCTCGTCCGACCACTCATGTCCAAACTCGTCAATCGGGCAATCAAACTCGTCACTCCCTCAAACAATCTCGTCATTAAGCCTTATTTACCGTGTACCGAGTTTAGACTGTTGTGTTACTTTGAACATTGATAAAAGCGAAACAGTTTTGAAATAATAGAAAGAAATTATTATTAGAACAAGAAAAAGTTAACAGCAGAAACATTGAAGATTAATTCAGTGAAAGAAACATTAAAATTAAAAATTAGAATACATAAAATAGTTGATTAGTTGTAATAAAGATTAACAATTAGTAATTTCACAAAACAAAAAAATTAAATTAAAGATCCGATAGTAACATTAATAAGGAAAAAATAGAAAAATAAAACAAAAAGCTAATTGTAGATTATTTGTTTTTCAAGACCTTTCTGAATATATTTGAGCATATTATTGAAATAGTTGATACAATGCTCAGTAGTAATCTCATGGACTGCGAATTTGATCAACTGAGATAAGTGATCTTCATTTTGTGGATTGTGACTTGCAACGATGTGCTTCCATTGAGAAAAGAGGTTTTCGATAGGGTTGAGAAAAGGAGAGTATGGAGGCAAGAAAAGATAAGAGTGATTAGATCTGGAAATGCACTGAATTATTGCGTTGCTATGATGAAATGCAACATTATCCATAACAAAAATTGCGTTGACAATCCCAATGCGATCCAATCTACTTATCAACACATTCATGAACTCTAGAAATGTCTCCGTATTGAAAGCACTATCTTGTTTGCGAGAGTAAATCACACCATACTTGGTAATAGCAGAACAAACTGAAAAATTCAAAGTACGAATATCCCTTACTATTTTGTTAACTGGTTGTCCTGCTGGTGAACGTCCGTACTTAGTGCGCATGCACACTTTGAAGCCAGTCTCGTCGATGAAGACGAACCTCGAGTCACCATGAAGTTGAGCATCAATAAAAGATTGAGCATAAATGAAACGTTTCTCAATGGTGACAGAATCGTTCCGCTTCTCCGGTACAATCGAAACTCGTTTAAAAGTATAATGAAAACTTTTCAGTGATCTATCGATGGTTGAAGTGCTCAAAGAAATCTTAAATTCGTCCATCACTTTAACCTTTAATTTGGTCAACGGTATCGAGGCATCGTCATCTACCCAACTCCTTATCTTTCGTAGCATCTCGTCGGTAACTTTTCTCTTCCTATCACCGCCTTTTGGTCTAGCACAAACTTGACCTTTGTTTTGCCAATTATACAAAATGCTATTCACTGTTGTACGTGGAATATTGAACACTTTCGCAATTTCAGTTGCATTCATCTTTTCAATGTAAGAGTTTATTATGCTTTGGCGTGTTTCGTCCGAAATGTTTTGTTTGCGTTTGATTTTCGGCTGATTTATTGGAACATTCTGTTGAACATTAGGCTGCTCAGCTGTTTCATCACCGAACTGATACTCGGATTCAAAATTCGAATGATTGGATGGAGAGAAGTTTGCAGGTTGCAGATCAAAAAGTTCGTTTTGAGAAAATGTTGCATGTGAGGGGTTAAGTTGCAGGTGACTCATGGTTGGAGAGAACGACTGAGACGGGGCATCATTAGCAAATTGGTGTGAAAACTGGGAGTCACGTGACTGATTTGATTCAAATTGATAATATCGGTGGTGTTGAGATAAAATTTGAGAATAGTCTCGTTGCTGCGAATTTAAATTTGATTGCATTGCAGAATCAATTGGCTGATAAGCATTAGAAATTGCATTTGATTGTTGCATATAAGAAATTCCATTCTGTGACATTGCATAGGTGGGGTCAAGTTGTTGTTGATTAGTAGTAGCTAAATTGTAATTGCGTTGATTCAGAGGATAATTTTCTTGATAAATTGCATAATTTTCATTGCGAAATTGCTGGTTTGATGCATCGACATCAGATAATGCTGATAAAATTGCAGATGTAACATTTTGATAAGGCTGCGCCATCTCTCGAGTGCAATTTGACGTGTTGACACTTCGGAAGAATGTAAACAAATGACTCATCACATTTTAGCACGTGTTACAGTACACACTGCTACGTTGATCTTATGGGGCGTACACATATGACGTATTGATTAATATAAATTTATTTTATTATATTCATATTTTTTTATTTGTATTTATTTATTTTTAAATAAATAAAAAAGAATTAAGGTGTAATCTAAATATAGAAAGTTTATTGATAATTGAATGAATTTTTTGTATCAACTGTTTTTTAATGTTTTTAACGAATACCTATTATAATTTCCGTTTGTCTGTCTATCTATTCGTTGCATTCCACCAAGAAAAAACCAGATCACCCATTGGTACATACTCTCTGTATCATAAAAGGCAACATTCAAAAATCAGTCCACTAGGTTAACTTTGTGCAAAGATTTAAAATTATTTTTATTTGCATTTATTTATTTTCTTAACTCAAAAGTTCTACAATGAACAACGGACAACAACACCAAACAGCTGACAAGAAAGTTTCAATAAAATAATAAATTAACCAATCTATTTAAGATCTTAACGTAAAAGTGTTTTACTATAAATCTGCTTTAATTAGTTTGACGAATAAGGGGGAGTGACGAGTTTGATTGCCCGAGTGACGAGATTGGACATGAATGGTCTGACGAGAAAGGTTGGGAAAGTGACGACTTTGGTTGCGGGCATGACGAGTTTGGTCGGTCATTCGACAAGTTAGATTGAGAAACCCTGTAGTGATCCAAATGAATCAAATAAAGTCTTTTTAAAAGTTTCTCAGTTGACAGTTCAAGTTTCTATTTTATTTTTTAAGAGTCTCGCACTTTGCCTGGCTTGCCAGAAAATCTTATTTCTATGTTGTCATATTTTCAACTTTTGCTCACATAAATAAACCTTGTTGATAATGTTTGTAGTGTAGTTTGATAACACTATTCATTCAACAATATCCGTGTATTACCCGCATTCGTGTGTGTCTCTTTCCACAGTATCCTTACTCCTATTATTCTGCTAACGTTTACTGCGTCAGTCTTCTTTTGGCACGTAATCGATTTCTCATCTCCTATGCCAAACTTTTACTGTACAATTTTTCTCCTTGCCTTTGAGCTCTAGCATCACGATCGTGATCGACAACGACCAACTAACTTTTCGACTTTAACCCTTTCAGTCCGACACAGCAGATCATGTTGGGATTTTTTATTTAGCTCAATATCATGCCCAATAAGAATTCTGTGAAGTATTTCGGTCAGGTAATGTGTCAAAGTCGAGATATACTCAAAAATATTTGAACTAAAAAGTTGTATTGAAATGTGTTGAGTTAGACTTTGTGTTCTTAGATCACGTGATCAGTCTCAGTGACGAGTTTGAACTGTGGAAGTATGCAAAAAGTGACTTTTGCGCTGCTCTAGAGTACGAGCGGGAAGGATCTATCCCGCTAATGACAATGTTGTACTGTTTTCGGGTGTCGTCAATGATCCTGAAAATTGAGGTCACAGATTAAGGTTTCAATTTGCAACTGGCTTTTGTTGTTGATAAATTGTCATGATGATAAAAATAAAATAAAATCAAAAATTCAAAAATCTACCGCAAAGTATTTCCTATTTAAAAGTTTGACCAGTTATTATTTGATATAAAATTTATTATTAATTTCAATATTCTGGCGCTAATTAGAATAAATTAAAAAATTGAAAAAGAAACGACTTTCAAGTGTGACATTAAAGAAGATCGCGTGAAAATGGATATTTTCTTTGACGGAAACTACGGTAGTTTGAAAACAACTGAAAAGACTAATAAAATAAAATATTATTATAATTTTAATTATCCAAACTTTTTAAAATTAAATTAATTACATTAACTACATTAACTACATACATTAATTACATTAATTAATTACATTAACTGGGAATTTTCATTTTAATTCTGCAAGCAAGAAGGTAACATTAGATATGAACTTGATGTTATGCGAAATTATGTTTGCGCTGGCAAAGCTCTCGTCAACAAGCTAATTAATTTTAATGTCCCCTTTTCGGAGGTCAAATTCATTGTAAATTGAAATTATATTCTTCAGTGTTAAAGTCATTAACAATTTTTAATTGCATTTATATTTAAATAAATATATTTATTTCAAAGCAGTAATAAAATTTGAAAATCTCTCGTCAACAAGCTAATTAATTTTAATGTCTCCTTTTCGGAGGTTAAATTCATTGTAAATTGAAATTATATTCTTCAGTGTTAAAGTCACTGTCAAACTGAATTCAAAATGAATTTGTGCAAAAAACTTGGTGATAGAGGTTCAAAGTTGTGTGCTACAATATTTCGAGCCTTGGTGGATCATGCACAAGGATTGCATCAACATTTGGATCCAATCAAAGATTCGAGTCAACCTAATTCAGCTCGAAGTATAATCAAAGGCAAAATTGTCAATCTCAATTATGTATTGCCATCCTTAATTGGGCTATATATTGTTTGGAATTATTTGTTTGAATTTCAACAAAACAACTTTCACTACAGCCACACTAAAATGCCTCGCTTGTTGACTCATTTGATTTTTCCGAGAGAATTCTGGCGTGAAGGCGATGTCATCATGGGCAATGGCTTCCTGATGTTTACTGTCCATTCTGTTTGGCTTCTCTTTGACCCAATGCTACAACCCAAGTATTACATGTATTTGATTGATGATGGTAATGATGACAAGAAGTTGATTTGCAACAACAATCATCATGTCATCAAGCAGGCGGAAGCAGAACAAATTACCAAGTTCCGTTCAAAGTGTCACAAGTTTATCGACATTCTGTATGTGCTCATATTTCTGCAACTTGAGGGCTTCTTTGTTGGAAACTTTGTTTGGAATTTCTGGGTTGGCTCGCTGACTGATTACTGGACAGCGGTCATTTTGTTTCTGTGTATGGCTTACACTAGTTGCACAAATGCGCTCGTGTTGATTTACTTTCTACTCACTGTGAGATACATTCGCATTGAACAGAAGTTCAAGTTGGCTAAAATTCAAAAGTTAAATTCAAAATTGGCAAACAGCAAATCGATCAACGCGTTAAACATTCGATTTTGGCAGCAATTTGGTTCATTTTCACGCGAAATACTTCAAATCTACGATCAGATCAAGGGTCACAATCAGTTCTGGTCAAAGTATGTGAGCCTTTTCTTTGGGATCTACATTCTCAACATTTGCTATCTGTCCTACGTGCTGTTCTTCAACATGAATGCAATTGGAATTATGCGGCAGTTTTATGCTTTCTTTGCGGTGGATTTATTCCTAACTTTGGTGGTCATCACAGCGGAATGCTCAATCATGGTCTATCGAAATGTGCAGATATTCAAGAAGATGCTCCATTTTGCTCACCTCTATCGGATGAATAGTGTCGTTCCGATAAGGCATCTAGTCAAGGTAAGAACCAGAAGAAGGTTTTGAGAACCACTTTTTGAATTAAACATTGATTCCCCATTAGATTGATCGTTTGGCTACCGATCATCGAAGTATCACTCGAATTTCATTTACACTTTCAAACAATTTGCGAATCAACTCGAAGATGTTTGAATTGGTATTCAATTAGTTTGGGACTTTAGCTAATCTCTAATTTTGTTTTATTTACAGCTTTTCTCCTACATCAGTGTGCTGTTTATGATGATTCTTGGGAAAAAGTAGCAAATAATAGATTGTAAAGCTTCGATTACATATGTAATTATATACCTAGAATACTAGTTAGGCCTTCGGGATCTAAATTTGAAGCTAGTGGTAGTTTTTTTTAAAGTAAAGTCTACAAAATTTAAATTATGGAAATAGTCGAGTAAATTTTTTGTCATGATTTCATTTCACATTTTCATTTCATTTTAATTAACGAGACAGATCATGCTTAATGAAATATTTATGAGTTTCATATGACTAACTAAGTTTCAAATGTTTAGGATTTTTCGGTGGCGTTGAAGGTGAATGGATCAAACTTGGGGCAATACAACCCAAGAGAGAATGTTATAATCGTTATTTTATTTCTCATTGTGTGTTGATGATCTTTGACCCATTGACTCAATTCAATTCATAATCTTTCTTTTTCCTATCTTCTCAATGTGGAAATATAAGAATAATATGGGAATAAGATACGCTAAATGTGTGCTTCACTGCAAGGCTTTTAATAGTTTTTAAATATGAATATATAAATCTTTTTCACAATAATATTTAGCTTAGTCTTAAATAGCATTAGAAATTTCATTTTAAACATAATTTTATACATGTTCATTGTCTGAACGTGAGTGAAGACTATCCCTTGACTTTTGGCCGTTTTTGTCGACGATAAGGCTCCGAGGTTTCTGGGCCGATTTGGATGAAATTTTGCAGAGATGCTTAAAAAATACATGAATTTGTGCGTGACGGGCTCAAAAACTCAAAAATTGTTTTTTATGTGTTGCTGCCATTCAAATTTCACTACGACCAAACTTCTGATTGGAGGTCCAGTGTTTTTCCTCATGTCCAACAATGCGTGCAACAATGTGAAAGTGAGACCAACAATTCATTGGTTTCTCTCAACACAGAGCCAAAAAAACTGGCCAGTATACTGGTCGATTCACTCAACTAAAAAGCCAGTATACTGGTCGGTCAGTGTACTATTCTCTCTACTAACGGAAAGCTTTCCTGCATAAGTCACGTTCACTGCAACATCTCATCGACCAGTATACTGGTCGATCCTGAAAGTTGACTTCTCTGAAAAGCATGAATCGACCAATATACTGACCGATCAACTAAACGACCAGTATACTGGTCAGTTTATTGGTTGTGTGAATGACTAAATTCGTAGGCAGGTTAGGTGCCGTGTAGGTGCCGTGTAAGATTGGGTTTTGGTTAGGTAGGTTAGGTTGGTTAGGTGCCGTGAAGGATTGGGTTTTGGTTAGGTAGGTTAGGTTGGGTAGGTGCCGTGTAGTGTTGGGTTTAAGGCATCATGGTTCAAATGTTCTCACGTTCAGACTATAGACCACGGATATAATCCTTGGTCTTACTTATTACACTTTATAAGTTCAAATTTCAAATTTAGCACCCGCAGGGCCACTAGTAGCATTGTTCTCAATGGTATTTTTTATTTTATGATTTTCTCAATGAAATGTGAGTGACCAAATGTTTGAATTAGGTTTGGACTTCATTATGAATCTGTTGAGTGTTTATATGTAAAAGTAATTATTATCAGATTTTGTTGCTTCGGTTAAAAAAATATCTTTAACTAGTTGGCAACTAAAAAATTAGTGGATTAAGAATTCTGTTTGCTTTGTTTTCTTTTGAATGAACGGTTGATTTGCACTATAAATTTGTAAACAGAAAACATTCTGTGTTTGTGTTTTTTTGCATTGTAATTCTAAGTTATGAATAAAATTGACATATTTTCTTAGAAAACTGATTTGTTGCTTTCTACTGAATCTCATACGCAGAAAATTGGAGTTCCACCCGAGCAAACTAATCGTGTTTACCACTCCTCCTATTTATGATTAATTCTGTCTTTCGTCAACAAAATTATTCACAAACACATAAATGCCCATGAGTGTGTAATATATTAATAATTTGTCCTGTTATTACATATTTCTTTGTAAATCTCGCGATTGTTCTAATAGATAGAATTTGCGTTGTTTTGGTTACAATTTTCAGAAATCTTTAAAATGGTAAATAAAAGATCTGTAAATTAGCATGTTAATTGTCTGACCTTGTTATTTGAATTCTGCATTGAATACATCAAGCTTGTCTGACACGATAACACATCATGTTATGGAATTATTACCATTTCTCCCTTTTGGACGAATAACCTTTTCAATTCGTACTACATTGATAGTTGTACTCGAAGTCCCAGCAGTACAGTACATCTTCTCAACTGGGACTAAAGATATTCCATTGAAATGTAATGAATGCGACATGAAAACAATGCAGTCAACTGTTGATGAAGTCAATGAATTGCTAACTATGAACAACTTTATCACTTTGGATAAACTGGATGAAGATAATGAAGCAATTGGTTTGCATAAACTCCCGTGTTTAATAACGGACGAGCTGAGACGAGTGACAAAGATGGATATTACGAACTCTTATCCTTTAGATGGCTGCCATGATATCTTAGAAGGTATACTCGAGGACTTTTTCTTATTGTATTTGAATGCACTTACATGGGAATACAGTGGAACTCAAGAAAAAGAATTCAAAATCAGTATTATAGACCAATTTAAACGATTCAGCTATCATGAAAATCGACCATTGGTGAGTTTGACAGGTTCTAAAGACAACTTTTCCATGGAAGCTAATGCTTTACAGGTAGTAGATATGCTATCATTTGTAATTATTATATAATAGTTTTTATTTACAGAAATTGGAATTGTTTATGAAAATAGAAGCTATTTTATATGAGCTACAAATTCCAGATGATAATATTGATAAAACCAAATGGAAAACAGTGTCGTTCAAAAAGTTATTAGAAAATATTCTAAGGGACCCTAGACCAAAAAATGGTGGTATTCGTCAAAACGGCTTTACTCTATATTGTGACATTAACAAGAACATTTTGATCAAAAGCCCAATGCGAAATGAGCAAGTTTGGTTCCATCCGGAGAGGTACGTAACAACAAGTTCTGGTGACAAACTATGTGTTGGGAATATGTTCCAACTAGGCATTGCAATGGAAAAGTGGAAAATTGGAAAATTTGGAAAATTTTCCAAAGTTTGGAAAATGGAAAATGTGGAAATTTTCCATTTTCCATTAATATTTTCCATTAACATTCAATCACACTGAAGTCAAACTAAAAGGAATATATCCATGAAATGAACCTTGTTGACTAATTGAAGGGCCAGGAATCCAATGGTGGAAACCATTTTAAATTTCAAATAGACCCTAGGGCCCTAGGGGGCGCTGATGGATGTGGAAATTTACTGGGCTGTTTTCGGATATAAGGACTTTATTGACTAATTGAAGAGCGGGGAACTCAACGATAATGACTCTTTTTGAATCCAAAGAGACCCTAGGGCCCCAGGTGGCGCTGGTGTAGGTGGAAGTATGAAACGATGGCAGATTTCAGGGATTGGTTCCTTTTAGACAAATGCAAGGACGGGGAACTCAATGGAAGTGACCATATTAAAATCCAAAGGGACCCTAGGGCCCTAGGTGGCGCTGGTGTAAGTAGAAGTAGTATATGGGAAGAGATTCCCAAATGGTCGGTTTGGGTTCTAACCCATGATTATCGATACAGGGAGATTCCCAAATGGGTTTTTGGGATCTATCCCGCAGTTGGCGGTTCGGATAGTCTCCCAAATGGTCGATTTGGGTTCTAACCCATAATTAGCGATACAGGGAAATTCCCAAATGGGTTTTTGGGATCTATCCCGCAGTTGGTGGTTCGGATAGTCTCTCAAATGGTCGGTTTGGATTCTAATCCATGATTAGCGATACAGGGAGATTCTCAAATGGGTTTTTGGGATTTATCCAACAGTTGGTGGTTTGGATAGGCTCCCAAATGGTCGGTTTGAGTTCTAATCCATTATTAGCGATACAGGGAGATTCCTAAATGGGTTTTTTGGATCTATCCCGCAGTTGATGGTTCGGATAGGCTTCCAAATGGTCAGCTTGGGTTATATCCCCCAGGTTTTGGGTCTTATTACACAATTGGGTGGCTGGTTTAAATCCCAAAATTGGTAGGTTGATCTTATCCACAAATTGGGTTGCTGGATCTAATCCTAAAATATCTCGGACGATAGAACCTCCAATTGGGTTTTACAAATGTTCCTATTGAACCTTCCCTGCACCCGTATTTTAAGATAAAAACCAGGAAACCAATTGTGAGATAAGATCCATCTCCCAAATGTACATGTGGGATTTAAACCAGCCACCCAATTTGTGGATAAGAACCAGTAACCCAACTGTGGGATTTAAACCAGCCACCCAACTGTAGGATAGGAACCAGTAACCCAATTTGTGGATAGGAACCAGTAACCCAACTGTGGGATAGGAACCAGTAACCCAACTGTGGGATAGGAACCAGTAACCCAACTGTGGGATAGGAACCAGTAACCCAACTGTGGGACAAGAACCAGCAACCCAACTGTGGGATTTAAACCAGCAACCCAACTGTGGGATTTAAACCAGCCACCCAATTTGTGGATAAGAACCAGCAACCCAACTGTGGGATTTAAACCAGCCACCCAATTTGTGGATAAGACCCAAAACATAATTTGGGAATTTCCAGTACTACCAGCGCCACCTGGGGGTTTGGGTTTATCTGGATTCTAAAATAGTCACCACCTCTGAATTTCCCGTCCTCGTTTTAGTCTAAAAGCAGCCAATCCCGTCAATCAGGCATCGTTTCATACATCCACCAACACCAGCGCCACCTGGGGCCCTAGGGTCCGTCTGGAATTTAAAAAGGTCACCACATCTGAATTTCCCGTCTTCGTTTTAGTCTAAAAGCAACTAATCCCGGCAGTCTACCATCATTTAATCAGTTTTCTGTGATCAGCGCCCCCTGGGGCCCTAGGGTCTTTCTGTATCCAAAAATGGCCTCCACCATTGGATTCCTCGTCCTTGTTTTAGTAAATAGGACCTGTTTCCTTGAACTAGGATACTCATGACCTCCTTTTAATTGAATCTAAAAGTTTGGAAAATTTGGAAATTTCCAATGGAAAATGGAAAATTTTCCATATTTTCCATTTCCAAATGTTTGGAAAATTTTCCTTCCATTGCAATGCCTAGTTCAAACTCACACAAACTGCAGAAAACCTTGCTGCCAATGCAATGGGTTGCATGCCTAGCTTGTCTCTAATGAGTTCGAATCCAACCTATGATCTTTGCTTACCAGTACCGTGGCTAGAAGAATGGATGGATATTCTGCACAAGGATTTTATTTTTGAAAAGGGATGGAGTGAAGAAGAACTTGAACAAATCAAAACTGGATATAGAATTAAAGTACGAAGTAATTTGCCTCCTGTGTGTAAAGAACGAAAGAAGAAAGATAGAATCGACATCGAGTATTATTTAATGCGATGGATTGGTGAAAAGATAATTTGATATAATGTAAATGTAAATACTAAATAAAATTGTTCAATTCAATGATTGAAGTGTGAAATATTATTGATAAAATCGGCCCTGAAATGCAGGATCAATTACTGACTCGGCAATATCAAATCCACCTTTACGGCCATAAACATATTTGAGTTATTTTATGGATGTCAACGTAAAGTAGATCTTTCTTGTCGACTAGAACAGATTCCACATTTATGGCCAGGAACATATTTCAGATATTTTATGTACGCCAACGTATTTCAGTTATAATATGTCTACAGACATAAAGTTATTGGTTCATTAGCTTTCCTGCAATTTCAAATACGGCCTAGTCCATATTTTAGTTATTTTAGCTCACCTTACATAAAATAGCTGTATTATACGTCAGGTGAGATATAGTTGACCCTTAATTCTGAACAGTGTCCAATGTTTGTGGGAAAATCGTCAAGATGAGACTCGAGCATGTGCAGCTTCAATGACATATGACATCCCATTTTACCATACCTCACAAGCAATTGTTTCACAATTGATTTGTAATCTACGGATCGGTGATTTCCAAGAAAGTTTTTACATACGTTGACATATGAAAGCCATGCTTGAAGTGGGACATTCGCTTCATCAATTTGTGATTCACGCCGTGGTTGCTTTTTCTTCAGCTGTTGATCTGGCGCTTTCAGTGCATCCACAAACTTGTAATCATCCATCAGAGATTGGACCTGAGGACCGTTGAGAATTCCACTCTCGAGCTTTTCTGGAGGAGTTTTTTCAAATTTGTGTTTGTAGTACTTGTATGCCTCGGATGAGTGATTCAATTGTTTGATGAACTGTTGAAATAGACCCAACTTAATATGCAAATCTGGTAAAATGATTTCATCAGGCATATAAAGTGGCTCATTGATGATGCACCGCGAACCAATCTTAGTATTTTGCTTGGTCCATCTTTGCCATTTGTGGTTCTTGAAGTGCAATGCTTCTTTTCGACCTTGGAAATCACACAAATAGCAGTTATGCTTGCAATAGCTCTTTGAAATTTACTTGATCAGTTCCAAGACTTGTTTGATCCCAGCATATTCTTCAGGCATATTAGACGAATAAGCAACAATGATGGCAGGAAGTCTTTTGTTGATATCCTCTTCATTGTGAAGAAGAACAGCTTTCAATCCACTTGCACTAGAATCAATCCAGAGTCGCCAATGATCGGGAATGTATTCATATTCAAATTCAGCAAAAAGTGAGTCAATATCTTTGCAATAGACCAGCTTGAAGGTACGATCTTCCATTTCCACTTCCTTCTTTTGGCGCTTGGTTTTGACTTTTTCTTTTGGTTTTGTTTTGGTTTGCCTCTTTTTGCCCCCTTTCGCCATTTCTTTTGGATTGGCTGGTGGATCAACTTGTTGGTTAAGTAATTTCTTAGTTTCATCCTTTAACTCTTTTTTTGTTTTCTTTGGCTCTTCTTTTTTCATTTGAAATGTCACATTTGTCATTTTATCGTCGTTGATACGCGGATCGAGTAATCGAAAGTCGTCCTTTTGTTATCAGTTGAGTGAGTGAAACAGTGGACGAGTTCATCTTGTCGGCTTGTTGATGCAGATACTTCTGCACTAAGTAGGCCAGTTCCGATTCGTCTTTATTCTCCATCTTGGTAACATTCGATAGAATCGAGTCGCCTTTCTCAATTGGGTCAAAAAACAAAGTCAGGAATTTAGAGATTGTCGTATATAGTAAACCAGTGAGAATCTTCAAACAGAGCTTTCAAGAGCAGATGGGAACTGAACCCCACTACTCAAATCGTTTAACCTAAATATTACTCTTTGAAGTATTGTTGACGCAAAACTATCACTATTTCAATTGCGATTTTTAAAATTTAATTTAACCAATTTTATGATGAAAGAATGCTTATTAAACAGTTTGCTTGTGATTTTATGCCTGGGGATAGACACACAGAAGACCATCCAAACCCGTGCCATAAACTACAGAAGTGCTGCAACTGCCGAGTGCCACTCTTCCATCGCCCAAACAACATCCAATGTCCTATCTACCTCAAGCATATCCAGATCGCCGAAGAGAACACCGATTTTGGTTGTCCCGATATGATCAATCAATCTACACCACCTACACCACCAAACCCTCCACGAAATCCACCTGCGGACTCATCTCCTCAAGTGAACCAACCAACATCTCCACCACCACCCTCAATGGGCAACATCTCGACCCCTCAAAACACCCCACCTTAGCCGAATGCACGTCAAAGTAATCTATCAAGTCTCTCAGTGGAAAACCGCACTCGATAGAGTACTTTGACTGAAAACAACTCAAGTGGAAATGTTGTGCCAATTTTTCAAACCAAGCCATCTGACGACGAAATTGCTGACTTTTTCTCAAAATTGAAGAAGGTTGGCCCTGGCGGACGCAATGAGGCATTTAAGCAAATGGAGATAGATCTGTTGGCAAAACACGGAATGGTGCATTCTTTTCGGTCAAATTCATTGGCTCATTTTTCATCAAACCCACCAAAATTAGATTCCGGCAATCGGAACTCCGGTGAAGATCTAAGAATATGTTTCTATATATAGTTATTGTAATTGTTTTCATTTTCTTAAAATCACAAACCACCAAAACCGTTTAGCACACCAAAACTGTTAAACCTTTGTCTACCACTAATCTCTCTGAAATCAACACACCCTTTTGGAAATTTATTGTACTACAACTTAAAGCAATGTAATCTTGCACTCGTGCAATTTGTTTTGTCAAAAATACTTTGTACGATTTATCGATCAGTAAACTTTTCTGAAAAAAAAACCTCACCCAACATCTGACCACAGTAACCTACTGAGCCAACTGAGAACTGTTCCTAAATAAGAGCGTTATCATTTAATGAATTTTTTAAACTTTAATTTTACTTATGAGCGGTTTTAAGTTTTTCTGTGAAGTTATAATAAAATATACGGAAATGAAAAAATGGTTTTTGAAATATATTTTTTATTTATTTTTTAATCAATAATGAACAATTCAATACATGTATCTAGACTAGGTCAAAATCTAATGTATAGACTTCAAATAAAATTAAATTAAGAATGAAATGTTTTCTTTATAGTAGCTATTGACCAAGCAAAATGGTCAAAGTTTTATAAAATTAATTCAATTTTATGAAATGTTTAAAAAATATTTTATATAAAAAAATTTTCAGTATCTAAATGGAAATTAAGTAATCCAAATTTTTACTAGAATTTTAAAATTTCAGAATTCCTCTTAATAAGAATTCAACTTCTCATAGTTCCGAAAAAATCTTAATTAATTTAGTTTCGATAGCTAGGGTGCAAAAGTTAAGTTTGAATTATCGAGTTTTCTAAGAGCTAATCATTGCTTTTAATAAGAATATCACGAATTGCACTAGATTTGCACTTTTCCATTCTTTTTTTTGTAAAAATAACTAGATCAAGTACACATGTAGTTAGTAATTGGAGTTATGTAACTGAATTTATATTTTATCTTTATTTTGCTCAAATTTGAACACGAACAAATTTGAACTACTGTTCGTGTCTGCGTGGTGTTTGACAATTTCTGTTTCGTAATCCGACAGACATTGAATTGGGTTGCAATTGAGTCCAATGTTGTGACATATTTTTCGTCTCGATCAAATGAGGTCTGCTTTTCATGCGTAAAAATAAGTCACTTTTTGTAGATTTAATACGCGGAAAATTGGATTTTCGCCTCAACAAACTAATCTTTCATCTTAATATTCACGAATAGAAATACAATTTTATCCAGCAATTAAATATTTCTTGGTAATATGAGATGTTATGTAAAATGTTAAGTAATCTAAATGTAATTTGTAGTAATTCAAAACTCTATAATTTAATGGTTTCCTTAATTTATATTTTGCAATCAATTCAATTCTTAGAAAATGGAGCCAACCCCAGAAAGAACGGTCCTCAAACATTGCAAATTGTTATTTAGTGAATGTGTAAATAAGATTTTTTGCCTGTTTATCAACTTAAAATTCAAATTTCTATTGAAAACTCGGTCAAATATTTCAAATTAACCTAAAAAATTCCACACAAACACATTTTAGACAAAAACGCAGTTTGAAACAATATAAATGAACTGATTTCTCCTGGGTGCATTCTACAAGAGACATATTGTACGGCTTTAGATTTCAAAGTTGAGTCGTGTACAGCATTTTCAACAGGCAATTTACAATTTGCTTCAAATTATCTCGATAGTTTCATGATTTTATAAAAGGTTTTTATATGACTTGGCGTGTTGCCAAATAGTCTTTCAATAAAACAAATAATTTTGTGGTTTTGAGTCACATTTTGAACATTTTTTGAAACCATTTTGGCCAAAAGCAAATATTAAACTAGTCATTTTAAAATGTTAAATTATTCCATTTTTTCATTGTTATCAAGAAAGTATAATTCAATTCTAGGCTACAGAAACTCTGGCGGGACATAAGAAAAAAATCTGTTCACTTCTAAAATAAATTAATAATTTTATTATGAGTGTGGTAAACTTGTTTTTGAATTTAAATTACTGAATTGAATTGATATTCGAAACACAATATCGTCCAAACATTTCGGACACAAACAGACCGAGAAGACAATTCAAACAGAGATTAGTCTCTCCTGGGTACAATTTAAAGTGATATTGCATTTCAGTGGGAGAATTTTGTGATTTCTAATTGGTCGAATAGTTTCAAATTGCAATTGGAGTCAGTTGCATTGAATTTAGTTTGAAAACAAAAGTACAAAATCATGATACATGGTTGGAATAAAGTGAGATTTATATGTAGAGAAAAGGAATGTTACGTTATATTACCGTATTTACTTGTAAGATGTTGTAATTGTTGTTGTTGTTGGCAAAACTGATGACCAGACCCAAACAATCGCAGACGAGAATATTCTTGTGGATAGTGTCACATCAAATCATAAAGACAATCGCAAAGTTGTGTTTGTTTTCGAAATGGGGTTTTATTCTTTTTGATATTTTTTTGTGATAATTTACATTTGAGCATTTCTTTCGAAACCAATTCTGTCAAAAAATGTTTATTTCGAAAAGTAATTTTCAACTGATTTCACTTTCATTACATAAACAACAACAGCCTCACATAATTAATGGTAAAAGTAATATATTGTAATAATTTAGAAAACAATTAAAAACAATCTACAATATATTTTATGTTTTAGAACTTAGTGCTTATTTTCTTCAAATTACTGTTCTTGAATTTTGACCACCACTTTCCCGAGACTATTCTTCGAATTTAGCCCGGTAAACGTGTCCAAGTCATTCGTTCGAAACGGCATTCGTTTCTGTGGTATCCTTCACGGCAAGTTTGTGTATTATTAATAATCAATACAAAAATCTAAACATTACTTCACATAGGACATTGTCGAATCACGTTCACCCGATCTTAATCTCCTCATAAAGAATCTATGTATTGAGAACAAGACCAATTTTGGTAACCAAATTCACTCAATGGGCTCTGTGGATGGACGATTGTGGGCGATCACTGCTGACCCTTTATGGGGCGTTTATGAACTGGTTCCCTGCACTTCTCATCAACGAAGTTTTGTCACGGTAAAGCCACCAGTGAAGATTCGCACCAAATGGATCGAACTCGCAGATTCAATCATCGATGCATCTGGCTCGGGTTTTGACTTTCCTGTGCACAACTCAATCATATTTTCAAGCTCAACATGGTCGCACTTTTTATGCATTTCGTGTTGATTTGGCTAGAGATACGCCATTTTTTATCTTCGATTTCTCCATGCGCCAACAGCAACGCATGCACACCGATTCACCACTCTATCACTATCCGGGAGTTTGGATTTCGTCTGATGAGAAAGACAAAGCCTTTCGGGTAATTGGTGCAGGCAAACACATGGGCCAGTTTGATATTGGAACCCAACCATTTGGTTGGTCCTAGATCATTTCGATGCACTTTCACACTGTGGCCAATTCATTCTATGCACTATGCAATGTCAGCCAAAACGAACATTTGATTCAATTTTCCAAGGAAGACTTCTGTGAGCATGACATGAGTTGGGAAGTGAAGAAGGGGATCCACTTTCAAGGTAACTTCTACTTTTTCACTTCGGACAAAGTGTACACCTTTGCTGACACTGCCCACTCAAAAGCCGCAACTGTAGATGTGTTCACTTATGATGAGTTCTTCCATTGTGACATCACCACCACTACAACTTCATCGCCAAACGATACTTCAACGACCGATTCATCAACGACCACAACTACGACCACAACTACAATTTCCACACCTAAAGAAGTTTTCCAGAAGACACTGGCAAAGAGACCACCAAGGACGATGCCTGGTGGGGACCTGAAGCAAGCTAACTGAGAGCCGCAAAACAAAAGTACGATCAAGGAAGAATTCAACGCTTTTATTATGGCCGTTCTGCAGCCAAAGTTCTTGATGTACTAGATTTAATGTTTTTTTTGTGCTTTGTCTAACAAAAATATTTTTATATTTTGTATAATTCAAATTTAATAAAGCTAACTCGTTAGATTCGTTGTATGTTTTTTGCTTTCTGCTTTATAGTTGATAAGTTAATAATGTCTCAATAGTCTTGCTTTGGGTTTCAATGTTGTTTCTTCGAATTTTTCAAAATGGTTTATTTACAAAAATTTGTGTTAACCAAAACAACTTTGTGGTTTCAAAATGTTTCTAAAATCAAGTTCGAGTAACAATTGTCTATCCAAAATAAAAGGCCTTAAACACTCAAAAACTTTTAACTAGACATTCTTAAAATCAAATTATCAAAGTGTTAAAAAATAAACACATACGAGCAAAAGTAAAAGGTCAACAAACAAATGTTTCATTTTAAGTGGCTAACTTTGAGATAGTTTAGTTTGCTGAACTCTTATTTTGCGAATATCTAAATGGCATTATATGCGTACATATATAATGAATTTTACATGCGTTATTCCAGAAAGAACATTTCGAGATTTCACAGGTAACACCAATATCCTTAATTTTACACATAATTCCACAGCTATACCACTAAACTAGAGTCTAAAACTAGAGATTCTAGAAACCTAATTAGTTATTATTGTAGACTATCTCGTTTTTAATAAAGGTTTTAGATTTATTTTTGTAAATAAATTTATGTTAATCTCCAATAATCAAATTAGGTTGTAACCATACAATGAATGAGTGTGCATTTGTTTTGTTTTAAAGTGAATTGTGAAGAATATGATGGCCAACTTTATTTGGTCAATTTCAATCATCGCCTTTTTCTAAATGGTCACATTATTTTTTATCTAATTCAACTTAAATTATTACACAACTCCAGTTTTTTATTGTTTAATTCTAAGTGCAAATATTTTTATTGCATTTTTTATATTAAAGATTTAGGTGCAATTGAGGCATTGATGCCCTCTGGACATTGACAATGACGCAAACTTGTTTTGAACCAGACATGTTGTAATTTGAATTGTGGCATTCGGTGCTTTGAGACAATTCTATATTTGTCTAGACAGAGCTTGAGACAGTAAATAGACTTTGGTAGATTTGAAAATTTGTCTCATTAACAAATTTAAAGCTTAGAAAGTTGTCTGTTTTTCTGTTTAACAAAGTCATTAAATGAGTCCGGATGTTTGTTGTTCTTACATTGTTAATATAAATTTTGAAAACGTTTACACCTACAGCAGATATACCGGAAATATAAACAAAAGAAATTCAGCACATTTCAGTAGAGTTACGTCTTATGTGGATGGCCCATGTGATGTGCATGTAATGCATTTCTATGTATTTCTATGACTTGAGATAGTGATCTCGGATCAATCTGGAACTTTTTCAATGGATTTTATAAGTGATTATCTTTAATGATTGCAACGTTAATCGCGTTAAACGAAATTTACGTAAATATTAACGTCAAACGTTAAGCGTTAATTAACGTTTACCGTTTGGTTTTTAATACGTTAATAACGCTTAACGTTTAACGTAATTTTTACGTAAATTTGCGTTAAACGTTAATGAAAATGATGAATAACCAGCGTTACACAGGCGCACATTACCATATTTTTGAGCAAAAGTTAATTTCTTTATTTTTGCATATGTTTATGCCAAAAAATTAGTTCACAAATACATACCTGCACTGATTAAATCAATTACTTTAATATAAAAAATTGGGGCAATATCACCAATACGTTAAAAATAGCGGAATACGTAAAAAATAACGCTAACGTCAAAATTACGTTAAGAATTAACGCTTAACGTTTAACGTGGCGTTGCAATTATTAATTATCTTTAATTTGATATCTTATATGTCTATGGGGCAAATGCGTAAGATATTCCTCGCAGTGGGGCACTTTTTGGTCTTCACTCTTTGTTAATTTTGGTTATAAATTTCAAGAAAAAAAATATTGATTTGGAATGGGTTTTTTTTTCGTTTGGCTGCTTTAACATTTGCGGTTTAAAAGGAGTTTGTTTATAATTTTAAAAATTAAAAATTTCATAATTTCATAATTTTTATTTGTAATTTATTTAATTCTTAGAAAAACTAGAGCCAACTGAGAATTGTTCCTAAATATGGCACTCATTATTTAATGAATTTCTAAACTTTACTTTTACTTACGAGCGGTTTTAAGTTGTTCTGTGAAGTTATAATAAAATCTGACCTCAAATGAAAAGAAAATGGTTTTTGCAATATATTTTTTATTTATCTTTTATCAATAATGAACACAACAATGCAGGGTTCTAGGTTATGCCAAAATCCAATGTCTAGACTTCAAATAAAATAAAATTATGAATAAAATATTTCTTTTTTAGTACTTGTGGTGTTAGCAAAATGGTCATAAATTTTATTCTCTTTAGAATTAATTCAATTTTGTGAAATTTTTGGGGGAAAAAATATTTTGAAAATATCTTTCAGTATCTTGTTGTAATTAAGAAATCCAAAATTCCACTAGGATTATAAAATTTCATAGTTCCTCTTTCTAAAAATTCAACTTCTCATAATTCCGAAAACTATTTTCTTAATTAAATCAGCTTCGATAACTCGAGTGCGAAAAGACAAGTTTGAACTATCGATTTTCTAAAAGTACATTGCTTTTAATAAGAATCTCTCGAATTGCACTAGATTTGCACTTTTCCTATTTCTTTTCTTTTATAAAAATAACGAGATCAAGTTCACATGTAGTTAGTAAGTTGAGTTATGTAACTGAATTTAAATTTTTTTTCTGTATTTTGCTCACATTTGAACACGAACAAAATTGAACTACTTTTCGTGTATGTGGCGTTTGAAAATTTCTGTTTTCGTAATCCGAGAGGCCACAGTGATCATTACCTGAATTTCTAAAGATGGCTGGCAAAGTGAGAGCAGAATATGGTAAAGTGACGCTAGTAGAATAAAACTGCCAAAGGGTTTGGGCAAAATTCGTCCCAAACTCCAGCCATGGCGGTTGAAAGATTTTTTCCATGGTTTTTGGCCGAATTGCTTAGTTCTTTATTTTGTCACTAGGTGGCTACCGTCCGCACGCTTGCCAAACAAATGTCAACAAACTGATGTTGTTTTTTCTTTGTACTTGCAATCATAGCAGCAACCAGGGCAACTCGGCTGATTATCCCAAAATGGAGTTGCTGGTTATCCTAAAATGGGGCTGCTGGTTATCCCAAAATGGGGTCGTTGGTTATCCCAAAATGGAGTTGCTGGTTATCCCAAAATGGAGTTGCTGATTATCCCAAAATGGGGTTGCTGGTTATCCCAAAATGGAGTTGCTGGTTATCCCAAAATGGGGCTGCTGGTTATCCCAAAATGGAGTTGCTAGTTATCCCAAAATGGAGTTGCTGGTTATCCCAAAATGGAGTTGCTGGTTATCCCAAAATGGAGTTGCTGGTTATCCCAAAATGGAGTTGCTGGTTATCCCAAAATGGGAGCTGCTGGTTATCCCAAAATGGAGTTGCTGGTTATCCCAAAATGGAGTTGCTGGTTATCCCAAAATGGGGCTGCTGGTTATCCCAAAATGGAGTTGCTGGTTATCCCAAAATAAGGGTCGTTGGTTATCCCAAAATGGAGTTGCTGATTATCCCAAAATGGGGTCGCTGGTTATTTTCCCCAGATTGGGATGCTGGTTCTTATCCCAAAATGGGTTATATCTCATAATGGGTTAATGGAACCTATCGCCAAATGGGCTTCTTAACCCGTTAAACGTTAATGGGTGAAGTTGTTAGAATCAATAAGAGATGAAATCCAGCAACCAATTTCAAGATTTGATCTAGCCAAATCCATTTTGGGATAACCAGCAGCCCCATTTTAGGATAAACAGCAGCCCCATTTTGGGATAAACAGCAGCCCCATTTTGGGATAACCAGCAGCCCCATTTTGGGATAATAACCAGCAACTCCATTTTTGGGATAAAAAACCAGCAAATCCATTTTGGGATAATAACCAGCAAATCCATTTTGGGATAATAACCAGCAACTCCATTTTGGGATAATAACCAGCAACTCCATTTTGGGATAATAACCAGCAAATCCATTTTGGGATAATAACCAGCAAATCCATTTTGGGATAATAACCAGCAACTCCATTTGGGGATAATAACCAGCAACTCTATTTTGGGATAAAAACCAGCAACCATATTGTGAGATAATCAGCCGAGTTGCACTGTTTGCTGCTATGATTGCAAATACAAAGAAAAACAACATCAGCTTGTTGACATTTGTTTGCCTAGGCATTGAATTGAGTTGTGTGTTGATTGTCCAATGTTGTGACATATTCTTCGTCTTGATCAAATGAGGTCTGCTTTTCATGCGTAAAATCAGTCACTTTTTGTAGATTTAAAACGTGGAAAATTGGATTTTCGCCTCAACAAACTAATCTTTCATCTTAATATTCTCAAAAGAGAAATACAATTTTGTTCAGTTATAACATATTTCTTGGTAATTTGAGATGTTATGTAAAATGTTGAGTAATCTAAATGTAATTTGACGCTTTCTTTATTTCAAAAACTCTAATTTTATGGTTTTATTTATTTTTATTTTTCAATCAATTCAATTCTTAGAAAATGAAACTAAATTGTAAACTGTCTTCAAACATTACAAATTATTATGTAGAAAATTTGTAAATTTGATTTTTGGATGTTTATAAACTTAAAATTTAAATTTCTATTGAAACCTCCAAAGAATTGTGAATTTTATCATAAAATTTTCAACACATTTTAGACACTTACCCAATTGAAACAATTAAATGGAATGATTTCTCTTGGGTCCATTCTACAAGAGACATATTTTACGACAGGTTATTGTAAAATTTGAGTCGTGTATTGCATTTTCAACAAGCAATTTACAACTTGCAATTTCAAATTATTTCAATACTTTTTTGATTTTTAAAAAGGTTAAACATTTTTTGAAACCATTTTGGTCAAAAGCAAATTTTATTGTCTTAAAGCAATTATATTATTATTGTATTAAACTATACATTTTTAAATGTTAAATGATTCTATTTTTTCATTGTTTTCAAGAAAGTATAATTCAATTCTAGACTACAGAAACTCTGGGGTGAAATTAAAAAAATCTGTTCGCTTCCAAAACTAATTAATATTTTTTATAAGTGTGGTAAACTTGTTTTAATTTAAATCACTGAATTGAATTGATATATAAATGCATTATCGACATTTAACATTTCGGACACAAACAGACAGAGAATACAATTCAAACAGAGATTGGTCTCTCCTGGGTACAATATAAAGTGATATTGCATTTCAGTTGGAGAATTTTGTGATCTCTAATTGGTCGAATAGTTTCAAATTACATTTGGAGTCATTTAAATTTAATTTAGTTAGTTTGGAAACAAAAGTACAAAATCGTGATACTTGGTTGGAATAGTTTCACAAGTTTTTAGATGTTATTGTAATGTGATTTGTCTGTCTCAAACAAATAATATTCTTTATGTCGAATTTTCAAAAGAGGATTTCATTACAACTCCAAAAGTATTATGATATTATTGAACACATTTTTTTATGTTTGGCTAGTAACAATAATATTCGTTTATGATTTTATTACTATAATTCAATTGAAATACAACTTGAGTGTAAAACTCAAACACAAATAACGGAATACACTTTGGTTTAGTTGTTTTATTTGAAGTAATATAATTATTATATATTTTTTTTGTTACTGTCAGACCAACTACAAAAATTGCTCATATGCATAGAGCTAGAGCCATAGAGCTTGGGACATTTAGTTGAAAGATCTCCAATGATCCGAGAAAATCTTTCAACTAAATGGCCCAAACTCTATGCGTTTGAGCAATTTTTGGAGTTGGTCTGTCCGTAACAGAAAATGCATAATAATTATATTAAGTGTATAAGTAGATCGATTCATTTTAAAATCGGCTGACATAATCATTAAGCCTTTATTTCTGTGTTGTCCAACACATCATCTTCAAAGAATTCCATCAGCAAATGTTGAGTGGACTAAACAACATGAGAATTGAAGGTTAGAAAAAGTGATAAAATCTATAATATAAAGAAACTTACATTATAGAAGACACGCCAGATTTGACTACTACTACTTACAAGTAGCATTCGAATTGAGCACATCAAAGAATGCATGTTTGTTTGTGGAAATTTGAAGAAGTCAGGAGAAGCCAACCAATAACGAATACGAGTGACTGATTTCCATCTAATCAAGTTCATATATACCCAGCAATTAAAGCAAATGTGAGTGAACGTGCTGCTGCAAACTGCTTTGTGTTTTCATGTTCATGTAATATGAGACGATTATGTACAATGGTATGTATTTAAAGTGTAAACTGATGCAATTTGAGCAATGCTATGGTATACCCGAGAAAAAATGTAACTTCAGTCATTTCTTGTTAGCAGAACTCCTCCGAAACTACTGCATGGATCGGTCTGAAAATTTAACACAGTGTTCTGGTTGGGTCTAGATGTGCTGTATAGTTTTGGGGGCCATATAGGTTTAGGTTTCTTCTTATCTTTATCTTATAAAGTAAGTAAGTCTTTTTCATAAATAATGTAAATTCATATCAAGAGTGTGATGCAAATTATAAATTTAATAAATAATTACAACATTTGTGTAACGCTTCTCATCGTTGACAAATTAGTCGTGTATTATTTCAAAATTATCAACTAATAATAAATTAATTTAAAAACTCAGTTGAGTATGATCTCACTCAACCCAACTTTGATCCCGAAGTGATACGTGCCCGAGTTGAGCACTGCATCTGTTCATTTCGTCAGCCATTTGGTCGCTGTGCCCATTTGCACACAATCAAACACGATGGATGGTCGATGGTCGATTTGAAAGATTTGTTTCCCCGCGATTTGATTCACTCGTGATCAGTTTTGATTTATGTGTAATTGATTGTACTACTAAATGTCTAATAAAGCCTGTCTAATTAATCGAGTAATCATACTAATAAATCACTTGTATTTACAAATATAATCTAATTTCACTATTTTTGTTTATCAACAAAATCATCACAACCAAAGCAAACATAATATTGCACAACACGTTGTGTAGGTCATATGACATAATATTATGTTATGTTGTGTTGGAACATGAATGTTCAATTGTAGATGAAGTGGTCAAAAGTGATTATCATCTCAATTAGTGCATTCAAAGTGTTCACTGAGGAATACTGAGGAAATATGATGACAATTTGCAGCAAGAGAAGATCTATCACACAGATTAGATCCATATACATATATATTATATAATATACATATTTGCTTTTGAATATTTTATTTCAGACTTGTCATTGCAGAGTCTAGATAGCGAGTCTTGTTCGGTTGCTCGCCAATGCGTGAGTAACAATCAATTGAACATACATTGAATGAATATGATGTTATACAGGATGTTAGTGTTTACACAATAGCAATCATTGTTTCATTTTCTTTCCTTTCTTACCTGGTAACACAATTTCCTTTTGCGTATTTTCTTCAGAATAAAATCACCATTTTGACGTAATTTTGTAGGAATTCGATCCAATCTGCTCTATTTCATTACTAACTACAACATCAAAGGCAATAATTTTTGTAACATTTGCGTAGGATTTATCATTCATTGTAGTAATGATGATAAAAACATGGCATTCAATTCCGAGAATCCAGTGAAAGGGATATTTATTAATTTAATTTTTAAAATATTTCAAAAAATATTTTTTTATTAGAAAATGAGAATTTTTAAAAATCATTGTTTTACAAATTTCTCGATGCCTAGTGCGCTTTATTAAAGGTTTCAAATTGTTCTTGATATAAAAAAGACTATAGTGATCAATGGCATATTTACTTAGTCTTTATTTTTATAATTCTTTTAATTCAGTTAATTCATAAACAGCAAATCAAAATTGAACTGTCATTGAAGACGGCCATTAAAAAAGGTATTTATTTATTTATGTGCAGTTTCAAGATTTAATATATTTTTAAAATTAGAATATATAAAATAACTTGTTTTTAGCAGGATAGTATTATTGATAATTATTGATACAAAATTGTTTTTCTCTACCGCCTACACAAATAATTTAGCAAATTGATTTCGTTTCCCCTGTATGCACTTTGTTTACGCAGTTTGATTTAAAAGTTCCCTTATTGAGTACAGGAGAGTGTTGGAAGTCTTATTTGCATTTGTTGTTTCTTTCCTAAATTCATTATCATTTATGCAACATGAATTTGAATTATGGCTTCAAGTGCAATTGTGATTTTGTTGATTCTTTTGTCAATGGTCAAGATGATGGTTCTTGAAGAATTGACACTCGATTTTTTGTTGCAAATCTCGTTCGTTTCGTTCATCAAATGGTCTCCTAAAAATTCTTTGTTTTTTCGATTAAAAACTGATTTTTAATTGTGATATATTGTCAAGTTTACTTTTGTTTTCAAAAAGGTTTCAAAAAGGTTTACCAAAAAATATATTTTTTCCATCCATTCTATATTTTCTATACTTTGAAATTAAAAGCGCAAAGCAAAAACACAAGTGATTGTTATTATTACTCGATCAGTCAAACTTTATTGAACACATTCGGTCATACAGTACAGAGTTCAATCAATTGCATTACAATTCAAAACTGCTCACGAGTAAGCAATTGTTCGGAAAAGTGTCCCACACATGAATGTTTGATTGAGTGCAAGTGAACACATCGAAGAAATGGTTGTCGAGCTAAACGGACGCACTGACTGATTCGGTCCTTATGCTCAACATCAAACAACTGATCCTCAGCGTAGTCGCACTCGACACAGCTTTTCCCTTTTTGACCAAATGAAAGGACTTGCAGGTTGGGAAAGTGCTTCGCCAGGTGAAGTCGCTCAGTGTCGCGATGAGATCGAGTGACAATTTCCAAACGAAGCAGTCGGACTGAGGCGAGTGGAGCATAGAGAGCTGGTTCGGGTTGGTCTTCATCGGGCAGTTGTAGCTTACCAGCGAGATTCAAAAAGACCAGTTGAGTGAGTGGCGAGAGACAGCGTGCAATCATGGCGAGTGGCATCGTACAATCGATAAGTTTCATACGAGTCAGGGAGACAAAACGAGAACAGAACAGTCGCATTTTGTCGGACTGAGCAACAGTGAGATCGCGGCATGAGATGTTGGCATTGATGAGCTTGGGCGCTACCACTGGGCCGAATCGAAGCATCATATCATCCAGTGAATAACACCGATGATCCCAATCTATGCGAACGCGGCCAGTACTCGCGTACTGAGCAAACATCTCCGGCACCCAACTTTGATAAACATGCCCCAGTTTAAATGTGTCCAATTGGGACAGAATCGACAGTGTTGGCATATTCACACGTGACAGTCTGACTCCAAAGGTGAGATGACGAAGCAGTTGGAGTCGATTGATCGAGTCATAGAGAGCTGTCGCGTTGGTGGCCAATTCGATGTCGTTGTCGTCGTCGTGTGTAATAATTCCATGTCCAAGAGAGATATCGAGTTTCAACCAAACCAAACTGGTTCGATAGTGGTTCAGCAGACGAGTAATCTGTTGCAGCATGGGTTTCATCGAGTCACGGTCCTCTTGGCCTAACATGGCGGTGAGGTGAGTGATGCCAGGCAGTGTGCCCATCAGTGCAGTGGTGAATGGCTCGGTGAGAGAGCCATCCTTGTGAATCAAACATTTTGGCATGTGTAGAGCATTGAAGCGTATCTGTTCGAGTGACCGTTGACGTACCCACGGTGAGCCATCATCACGTTGAACGTGCAGCATCAATTCTCCTATGGGATACGTGTCAAATGGATTCTCATCTCTACGAATATCGTCCAGTTGACATTCCTCTTTGATAAGCACCAGCACTCGACGACGTACCGCCTCGGCCAGTGCCATTCGGCGCCAGTTGGAGCACACAACCCGGACCGAACGGAGCAGTTCACCAAGTGGGACACGTTTGAAGACGTTCAGCAGACAGAGATCGGGAAGGTGGGATGGATAGTGCTTCGTTACAGGAACCATTCTGATGATGATGAAAACATTAGGAAAAACAATAGAAATAAAGTTAGATATATGTAGAGAAAAGGAATGTTACGTTACTTACTTGTACACAATGTTGTTGTTGTTGTTGGTATAATGACCAGACCAAAACAGTCAGAGAATATTCTTGTGTTGATAGTGTCCAAATATGCGCAAGGTCCAAAACAAAAGGCAAAACAATCGCAGACAATCGCAAAGTGGAATCGAAAGCTGAAGCGAGCGAACGAGAGCAACACGAGTGAGTGCTGGAGAAACACAAAACAAAACAAAACACGTGTGACTGTGTGCAAATAGAAGTGGCATGTGGTACTACACACTGTGTACTACTAGTACACAGCTCAATACACCACACTCTGCTAGCAGCATTGAGTTGTTTGTTATTTTGGTGTCTTATATCTTATACTTAAATATCGTAGTCGTTTTTGGCTCCACCTCTGCTGTAACTGTTTACATTACACACAAACTCCTCCTTCTTCGCGTATATACGATTAATGGCGGATAGCACTGTGGAAGGCAGAGGCGCTCTTTTAGCAAGTTCAATAAGTAAGTGAACACTAATTTATGAGTTGTCTTGTGTTACGTCTGTGAGCAGGCAAACTTCATGAACACACAACACAGCCAGCACAGTCTGTTTTCTGTGCTGTCCTGTCCGTGTCGTCGGTTGGGGGAGCCACCGCTCACGCGCTCACACAAAAAATCAGTCGTGCGTTTGTGTTTACTTTACTAACATCTCAGCTGTTGCTGTTCACGTTGATTTGTTTTGATGTAAATGCTTTCATTGGTTTGCTTAGATTTACTGAATTGATTTGATTTAATTAAGCTCGATCTCTACTCCTGTAATGTGTTTATCAACAATGTTAGTTATGACCTCCATTGTGTTTTGTTCATTTGTTAATCGACTTAGTATTGTTTTGATACCGAAACCAAGTATCTACGAAATAACAAATTTGCCTGTTCCGCCAGCTCAATCCTTACCTGGCCACGGACATCAACACGCCAATGACAACTCACCATTGATGACATCGAGTCGGATGTAGAGGTGGAAAGGTTCTTCGATGCCGAAGACTATGACCTACTACCGTGCCCGATTACTGATGAATATCTCAAACTGACGCCTGATTCTCCATCCTAACGAACGTGTCAACTGGATCGCCTTTTCGGTTTGGAACATGCCTGTCTCCCGGATTTATTTATCTTTTATTTCTTAATAACTCTAACTCGATAATTTAAGCTGTAATTCTCCTCCTATTATTAACTCCTACTACACACTGATACTATGTTATCTCACACACATTCTCAATCAATCTATGTTTCTCATCCGATCTCTCTAACTTTTGTAACCGATACCTCTGTTGATTGGATTAGCGTCACTTTGTATCTGAGTCCTGTTGGGTTGGTGTGGGTTTCCCTCGTCCTACACCTTTGTCCCTCGGACCACAGTTTTCTTTACAAGTGGTATGATCATTGTTAATTGTTAAGTATGTGTTTACTTGTATTATATTAGTAATATTACGAATAAAGGTACGCCATCCTCTGAGGCGCAAGGTCGCGCGCCCATTGCGGTGAGCGGATTATAAATTATAGAGAGTTGATTGTAAAATCAAAATAAACAAGCGAGGGACATTTGTTTCCATCGATCTCAAGAGACAGAAAGATAACGCATTTACACTCATCACTGATTACAATTAACCCCGCTCGTACACTCATTTGTGTGTCATGTCACGTGATTAAAATAAAAGTCTTGGTGTAACGTCCATCTGAGTTGCCCATTTTCGTGAGATCAGTTCGCAGATTTATCCAAATTACATTACCCTCCATTATCCAGCAATGAATCTCAACAAACAGCCAAATCCAGCACAACAATAGGAACAGTTTGACTATTTATACAAATGTTTATAATTATAATGTTTATAATCCAAGCAGATCCATTCAAGCATCACTTCGCTTCTTTGCTAATCACTTGTCATTTGTTTTGCATGCAACCTTTCACGTCATCTTTTAGCAATTTTGCGCTATACCACCCATCGCCTGCCATTTATTATTTGGATTTCCGCACCTGGCCCCTAACCAAACCCAGGAGATTCTGATCTGATCACGATCGATCACGTCTATTTGAAGAGAACCGGTGGTGCAAGGATGGTGACGCCCGCACCTGTTCCCAATTGTTCGTCACAGGAATCACGATCGATCACGTCTATTTGAAGAGAACCGGTGGTGCAAGGATGGTGACGCCCGCACCTGTTCCCAATTGTTCGTCACAGGAATCACGATCGATCACGTCTATTTGAAGAGAACCGGTGGTGCAAGGATGGTGACGCCCGCACCTGTTCCCAATTGTTCGTCACAGGAATCACGATCGATCACGTCTATTTGAAGAGAACCTACGAAAGATTATTACTAATATTAGGATCTTTAGTTGCTGTGTGCACGAGCTCTCGAACAAATTGTTGAGAATCAGTAAGAAACGGATTGATATCAAGTTCTTTTTTATTCGATGGGCTAATATCTTGCATGGTCGGTACATTGTCAAAGAACTTTTCGAGATGAGCTCACCTATTAAACATGACTTTAAATGTTGAACATTGTACAATCGTAAATGTATAGATTGTTTGTTGCTTATTTGTTGGCCAAATTAGGGTACGAACCCGAGTCACCATTTGCGGATAATCTCGAACCACCAATTAAGGTACGAACCCGAGTCACCATTTGCGGATAATCCCGAACCACCAATTAGGGTACGAACCCGAGTCACCATTTGGTTTTATGGTTCTCGAATCAATAAACCGCCATGACCACTAGATTCTCACCGTTGAATTAGTCAACCTTAATATCGTTGATATTTCAGGGTAAATTAAAACTTTTGAATTGTTTAATAGATTTTGGACCGTTTTCAAGGATTTTGATACTCTACCTAAAAATCTTTTGGTGCTCTTAGATAGCTAATCGATCGTTTCCATGCCAGAAACACCGAGATTATATCACAAAACACACTAAACAAGAAATGTCAAAATATGCCCAATGTAGCATTGGAAGCACACATTCAATGTTACCAAATTGGTTTTTTGGTTATAACAAGTAAATCCTCGCGCCGCGAGCGGCGCTCGGAAGGCGCTTTGCGCCGACACCCCCACCCCGCCCCTACACCCCACCCATCCCTTCACACCCCTAACAAATATTACACTTGTATCGATTTATAAATTAATTAAAACAATTGTTATCGCAATTTGAAATAAATAAATAAACAAATAAATGTAGTTTAAAAGATTTTATTGAATTAATTATGATTTAATATACAAAATATAAATAAAACAACAAAATAAAATTGAAAATTCCAATATTTGCATCTCCGATATCCGTCTTGATGCAGCTTCGGTTCCTTTTGAAGACTTGTTCTGGTGCGCTAAAAGGTAATAACAGAAACATTTTGCATTTCTAAAAATTCAAAAAAAAATTAACTCATTCAAAATGCATAATAGTTAGAACTACACAATATCTAAGTATGAAACGTTTTGCAGAAAAATATATACACGAATGAATTAAGATAGTGAGTTTTCGTGTTTATGCCTAGCCCTGCCAACTCTCAAAATCCGCACGGTGGGCTAATCGTACAGTACGTATAACAGTTACTTTTTCTACATGAAAATATGAGCGAGAGCGGCTTAGTGGTTTAGCCTTCTGCCTCATATAAACCAAGTCGGTGGTTCGAGCCATCGAATTGACAAACTTTTTATTTTGTTTTTTTAATTTATTAAATTGACTTACGACCTTTTAGTCCCCCAATTGATGAGCCGAAAGGATTCTCCAATTTAGTTATCTTAATCATAATCCACCAATTGGTGAGCTTGAAAGATTCTCAAATGGAGTTAGTGGATTTTAACCACCAAATGTTGGTTGGAAAATAATGTGCATTTGATTTGTCATGAATCGTATGAACTACGACATGAAATAATTGATCGAAGTTTACAAATGGTTGCTCGAGGATTACCCGGAATATTTTTCTTTATTTGGTGAGATTCTACAATTGAGCTGATTTAATTTATCCATTAATTAACTGTTGGGAATAGTTGAAGTTTAAAATAATAACCTTAGTTGTGAATCAAATGGGTTATGACTAAAATGAACAAAGCCCCAAATTGATGGACTAATCAATAATCACTAATCGGAAATTAGAATCTTGTTTCCTGTATTTACCTAATGCAATTTTGAAAGAATTTCTAGATTTGTGTAGAAGAGAGATTTTGCTTTAAATTTCTTCATTTTCAGACATTCAGAGAACACGGATAATATCTGAATCGCTTTAAGGTACTTCAAATAGAAATATCAACAGCTCGTTTGGTTTGCATTATGAACGAAAAATCCAAACGGTATTGATCAAAGCACATCATGGCCCACTAGTCACAATTGGAAGATATAAGATCGGATGGGTAATCGGGAAACTCATTAGCGAATTTGGAATCTTTTGACCTTGTAAATCTTCGAACAACCCAACCATTTTCACCGGAAACCTTTGATCAATTATTCCATGTCGTAATCCACACGATTCATGATAAATCAATTAAGCATTATTTTCCAGTTCTATTTCCAACCTTAATTTGGTGGATAAAATCCACTAACTCCATTTTAGAATTTTCTGATTCATCAATTGGTGGACTAAAATTCTTTAAATCAATTTAATAAATAAAAAAACAAAATAAAAAGTTTGTCAATTCGATGGTTCGAACCACCGACTTGGTTTATATGAGACAGAAGGCTAAACCACTAAGCCGCTCTCGCTCATATTTTCATGTAGAAAAAGTAACTGTTATACGTACTGTACGATTAGCCCACCGTGCGGATTTTGAGAGTTGGCAGGGCTATTTATGCCAATGGTTTATATAGTTCATGTCCGAATTCTGAAATTCATGCAACAAAGAAAATCACACCATCCGAACGCCGTAAAGGGGCAACATGCAAATGCTTAAATGTCCGAATTCTGAAATTCATGCGAGAGGAGCACCTCTAGGACGGCCAGGACCGCGTCGGTTGGCAGGAGCACCATTATCAGCGACAGCAAAAACAACATCATTAAGTGCATTTGCAACAGGATTACCACCGACATTCTCAGCATCGACACCAGCAACATTAACACCATCATTATCATCAACATTCACAACAGGAGGACCATCGATGGACACATTCTCAGCAGCAACATTAACACCAGAATTTCGATTAACATTGCAGGAACATTGCCACTGCTTAATTGAGACAGAACACGGAGATTCCTAGCAAGAAGCTCAGGAGGACTCAAGACAACCACATCAGGATTAAGTCGGCTATTCCGACGTGGACTACCTCCGTTTCTACGGCTCTGACCTGGATCACGAACAACTGGAGACATAATGAATGTATAATTACAACATCATAATGATCCCAATGGCATTGAATTTCATGCCATTTGGATGTAGTCGGAGCGTGCTCTATAAATACTCATTTGGGGCCAATACATGTTCATTAGAGTAATTTAAAGTAAAACCGAGGTCGAAGAATTTACAATTCCTGGGTCTAAATCTCTTCTAGGGGATGTAAATAGAATTACAGAATTTTATTTGGGGCAATTGGGTCACACACAAATCCGGACGGGCCATTCGAAATTTCCCATCAAAATGATGGAAGTTTTTGGCACTTTCGGCAATTATTTTTTAAGGGTATTTTATTGCGTCAAATTCACGCAAAAAAGTTACAATCCAGAATCCTAATACCCCCTAGAATATTCTCAAAAATTTACAAGCCATTCTATATACATTTGGGTTAGTTTTGTGGGTTTTAAACGGAGTCAAAATGATGAATCGCCAAAATTGTTAGTATACTCATATGCTTCATGTACTAGTGCAGTAGTATGATTAGTTGCTGACATCTTTACTTCAATGTTTTTAGATTTTTTATTTATTTTCGTTCGGGAACTGAAGCTATTTAATGTATTTTTCCCATTAGACGTTACGACACCTAAAAATTTGGTACATTTTAAGCCTCTCGGGGACGTAACTATGTAAGTTGAGGAGGTGTGTCTTTTTCCCACCAGCATGGAGGAGCACTTGAATTGCAGAAGTTAGTGACGAGTATTTTTTGGGCTATTGTTAAGTTTTCTGTTATTTTATAAACCAATATCAATAATATTTTAATTTAGAAATCGTTCTGGTAAATCATCGATATAAAAATGTTATAAACTAATTATACTAGTGCACTTATCTACAGGGTGGCCCGAAAAGATCGCACCACTTTTATGTTATGATATTTAAAAATCTATAACTTTTTGTAGACAACATCGAACTCTAATATTTTTTGTGAACATATAGTCGAGAGTACTAGCTACAACTTGCGCCTAAACTAAAGACTATCTTATCATGTGGAGCATTCACAGATATCGTTACACTTTTTTGATAAATTAGTTAAATTAGTTCACAAACTGTTTTTGCAAATATCTTTTGAACGGATTAACCGATTTGAAAGTTTTAAAGTGTTTTGGAAAGCTAACGAAATATTATATAAGAAAAAAATTAAAAACCCAAAATTTTTCACTAAATAAAGTCCAAAATCAAAATTTTAAAATTTGACTTCCGGGCCATTTATTTTGGAACGGAAGCTAGTTTTACCAAAAAATTTTATATACACTTAAAGAATACAAGTATATTTATATATAGAAATACTTATTTTAAATTATGGACTCTTTAAAAATAGTTTTTAATATTTATGGTCTTAAAAACTTGCAAAAATTTTCTATGTTCGCGCTTGAATTTGGTTTTTGGACCATAACTTTTGAACGACTTTATGGAATTTTTAATGTAAGGGCGTGAAGTACATGAAGCATAATAGGGAATTTGGCAATTCATCATTTGGACTCCGTTTAAACCCCATGAAACTAACCCAAATGTATATAGAATGGCTTGTAAATTTTTGAGAGTATTCTAGAGGGTATTAGGATTCTGGATTGTAACTTTTTTGCGTGAATTTGACTCAATAAAATACCCTTAAAAAATAATTGCCGAAAGTACCAAAAACTTCCATCATTTTGATGGGAAATTTCGAATGGCCCGTCCGGATTTGTGTGTGACCCAATTGCCCCAAATAAAATTCTGTAATTCTATTTACATCCCCTAGAAGAGATTTAGACCCAGGAATTGTAAATTTTCCGACCTCGGTTTTACTTTAAATTACTCTAATGTTCATCAACCAACTACTAGGGCCACCATCATGGGCATTATTATTTTTGTGGCCGTATGGGATTTGTGAACGGCATTACGAACATTGTTAAAAGTTTGATTTGTTGCAACAAAGATCGGCATGCAACAATCGAATTTTGTAATGTTGAAAGAAATAAGGCCACGTCATCAGTGACCAAAGTGCCCGCAAACCATAACCTAATCTTTCCGACCCGCAGCAGGCTGCGGGCCGGAAACATTAGGTTAGGTTTGCTCGTCCCACCCCCGTCACACCCTACCTAATCTAGTCAAATCCAGGTGTATCCAGGAGTATCCTAAGTGTATCCTAAGAGGTAAAACAGTTTTCTACTTGGGGTTTACAACGGGATAATTTAGTTCGACTGAAAATTATCAAATAGAATTGTTAGAAATGCTGTTGATGGGTTCCTCTTGTGCCTTTGAAACATAATATCTTCATGTCTTTTAACCCAACTTAATGTCACTAAATAGCATGATTTAGCACATGACTCAATTCATTTTTGATTTATCTTTGTCCAATGGTTTCCAAGAATATTGATGATATCACTACTTGCAACCTGAATTCCTTTGGCAAGTTTATTGTTCTCAGCAGTTCAAGCCTTGTTGGTTGTCTAAAGATTAAAAGCCTTATCTGTTGTCGATTTTTGGGAAAATTGCGACCGGCCGAATTGAGTTCAGCCAAACTTTCATCGAATTGAAGGTTCTCTTAAAACAGTCTTTGGGCGCTGCATAAATAACTGTTGAATCAGTGATGATCTTCAGCAGTGCGTCTAAGACCTGGTGACATTGTCGATGTTCAGTAAAACTCTAGGAATCTCTTCAAAGTAACATTGTTATATTTAAAACAGATGCAAATTGCATGTTTTAGTGGCAGATTGATGAAGCAAAATATAGCTTGAATTTCAAGCTTTGAAATGAAGACACAACCCAATCTGGATAGCAAAAAGAGCAAACAAACAAACAGAAACTGCTCAAAACATCTCGAACTATGGTCACAGGAGCAACAGCTGACAACGCAACTATGTAAACAAAGCGAAGCATACTGCACTCTCGCTGTCATGTGAGAAAATAGCAACGACAGTCTATTTCTTCGCAACCAGATTATCGAGTGGATCGATTTGATTCGAGTCAAAATAATTTTTTACAGATGCAATGTTACTTACAATAAACAATAACTGTTAGTTGCAAAAGTCACCACCAGGTGGCGCCACCCGTCTTATCTAATCTTTGAGTTTTTCAGGAAATCACCTATTTTTCGCACCTCTCTACAGCATCCTGAAGATGTACCAAAAATCTTGTGCAATTTGATTCAGTAGTTTTTGAATGATAATCCGTACAAGAAGCGCCAAAAGCTCTGGTATAGTCTCCGCTGCGCTTCGCACGCTCCGACAAATATGCAAATAATGAAAATAAGAATTAAAAAATGATAAATAAAAAATAGAATTATGGAAATAAAAATAATAAAGTTATCACATCAAACAATGCTTTGATAAGAACAAACCTGATGAAAGGCGATTACTGGAACACTCACAAACGATGAGTTGAAAGATTAGTGATAACAATCGAGGATGAATCACGATGATAACCACAATCAGAGAAGTAATCCACGATATGATGATGCGATAATCACGAGAATCGAGACACAATCGCTGACTCACGGCAGTCGTCAGTTGATTAGCAAGAGCAGACACAACAAACCCAACGGTCACCACAGAGCCACATACAGTTGAGTAAGCAAGGGCCACACAGAGAACAGTGTCGTACTCACAGACCTGAGCCAAACAGTCTCCCTCTGTTGTGCGTTTCGTCTACTTCTCTTTGCTGGCATGCGGCTGTCTTTCTCAACGCTCTTCTCCTTCCTTCCCCCTCATCCCCCGCTCTCTCCCTTCTGAAGTCTTACTCATCGTGGTTCTCGTTGCCCCTCCGGCGGCGGAGGGCTTCCGCGGTCTTGCAGCTGACTCAGACAGTTGAGCAGTCAGTACAGAAGAGGAAGTGAGAGCGTAGTGGCACATAGCAACGCGTACAAACGCGCGTCCGCAAAGAAGTAGTAGAAGCAAAGAGAGAAGTTAGCTACTCTTCTCATACTGACTGCCGATGACGCAATCTTTGTTTTGAAATTTTAAAATTTGGATTTATGCGTGATGGACACATGATACCGACAAATGGGTTACATCATTGGAAAGATCGTATTTTTCCAAGTCGACATGGAAATTTTGGTAGTTCTGGGATATATAGTTTTCGCACAGTATTGAAAAAACTCAAAATTAATTATTTGAAAATTATCGAAAATACGGGAATTCGCCGCCACACAAACATGATACCAACACATGGGTCACACCATTGGAAAGATCGCGATTTATCAAGTCGATCTGCATAGATTTCATGTTCCTAGGATCTATAGTTTTTGCACAATATTCAAAAAACTAAAATTAATTGCTGTCACAGAGGGAGAAAGTGACCACTTCTTTTTTAGAGGGTAAGGGATTTTTGATCCAGTTGGCCAAATTTGACACTGGATAGTGATTTGGAAAGCTTGTGAAGTGCTTTATAAGGATCTATAATAAAATCCACCATTTTGAACCGATATCGTGCAGTGAAGCCCAATGTTGGTATGGAAACTTGACAAAATGGACCTGTTCCATCATTCTGGATCCAGTATGCCCACCTAGACCTTAACCAATCTTAACAAATTTCTGGACGTTAATACTGGGCTAAATTGACAACTTTTCTACGGCTCGCCGATTCATATTTCTCGAAAATGAAAGGTTCACCTATCCCTATTACTGATCTTTTGTATATTTATTCTAATAATAAATTTTTTCTGTTCAGTAATTTTATTTTTCATAGTACCTAACCTAACCTAACCTAACCTCACCACACATTTTGCAAACATAACCTAACCTCACCACACATTTTGCAAACATAACCTAACCTAAAATCACCCGACTTTGAGCAAAAATAACATAACCTTTGTATGCCTTGAAAGTGAGCTTCACTGCATCGCAATTTTGATTGTATTCATTTTAGTGATAGAAATTTCCAATATTGATCGTAAAAGTCAAATAAATACATATTAAATTTTAATTAGAATTTGAAGTATGAAAATTTTCGGAAAGGTCGTTATTTTGAATTTTCATCAAAATCAGTGAGTAAATTATTCTAAATTATATTTTTCAAAATCTACTTACCTCTAAAATAATACAGGAGATAGTCTCTGTCCGTTATAGAAATAAATATCGATGATTTCGTTATTCATTCACCGATTGTTCGCCTCTCACACAGTAACACACACAAACACGCTCAAACACGCTCAGCACAGTCACTCAACTAGCAGCGCACTCACACAGCATGCAGACGACAGAACGGGCGCGCATTGATAACGCGGTGTTGTACTGAATGTGTTGATTGTAAACATACGTATACAGCTGACTTGCCGATTGTTTACAATCAAATTACCGATGCCGATGCGATCAAATCAATATGCCGATTAGTTCAGTTTGTCATCTCAACCAACCAATCTCAAACCATCTCAAAACAAACTCCGAAACAATTAGCATATTGTTTCTACTCTTGCAACAACATCATTCAATGCACTACATCACTTTTTTAGGATTCTTTTTTTTAAATTTTTAATGTTTAATTACAATCTATTAAAGTGTAGTTTATAATCGTTTGTTTGTGCAGTCATTTGTCAATAGCATGTATTGATAGTGTTGATTGTTTTTAAAACAAGTTTAATTCTATTGAAACCGTCTTCATCTCCATCACATTTCACATCATGGTGCAACAGTATTCCAATTGAAACAAACCATTTTATGATCTCCGATCAATTGAATGTCAGCGTTGCTGTTTCCGCCACAACATGAATCACACTTTTGTGATTTTACTCGGAATAGTCAAATAATAATTGGCTTCAAATCTAAAAAGGGTTCAAACCAGCTTCAGAAGAATTTGTTCTGTTTAAACGACATATGTCATGTCAAGCACAAGTGGAAGCAGTCCAGTTGAATCAAGCTGGCGAATTCGAATACTTGGGATGATTTTTGTAAAGTATACAGTAAAAAATGGAAGACAGGATAAGAAATTTGACCTATTTATCAAACAGTTCAGTACGGTACAATGTAAACTTTCCCGAACGTTGGTTCACAAAGCAAAATTGAACAAAGCAAGCAAACTGGCAATGTTCAAATCCGTATACAGAAAGATACTCGATGTGGATTCTTAGGGATATGAAAAGATTGCGTACGCATATGCATGCATACAGAAGGCAGAGATGAAATTCCTATAACGAATGGTGGGTGCAAATCGAAAAGGCCGAATAAGGAAGGACAATACACCCGTGATGTTGAAATAGAGCCGCTACTATCATGGATCAAGAAAATCCAACTTTGGTTTGGCTACTATCTGAGATTACTGAACGAGCAAACAGTAATCAGAATACTACTGTAAACCTAATTGCAACATTGACAGCATTTATTTGTGAAATAACAATGACGATCGAATGACTATTATAATGCATATTAATTACATTCAAATAATGATTTCTGTTAATGTTAAAGATTTTATTAGAAGATTTTTTATTGGATAATTTATTGTGAGATGTTTTGATATTGATCGTGTCATGAAGAGTGGGTGCGGAGGTGGAGTGTGGTGTGTTGCGGTGGTAGGGAGGGGGGTGGTGGTGGGTGGGGTTGGGGCGTTGGCGCGCGAGCGCCTTGCGAGGGTCGCTTGCGACCCGAGCATTTTCTTGTTAATACATAATTTTTCTATGAAATGTTTACATGGATTTCAAATCATTATTATAAAAAGGGTATCTATCTTATTGGCTTGTTTGTTTGCACTAGTGCATTGACATGTTTTTATTTAACAGAAATATTGTTTTTTTATCTCAGAAAATATTTCAATTAAAATCTAAATTTTAAATTTTGTTATTACATTTTGGGTATGTGTGCTCAAGTACTAGTAACAAGAATTCTCATTGCTAAATGTATCGGAACACTAACGAACTTGAGTTTTGTTGTTATGTTTGACAGATTTGGACTAGTATACTATATGATCATATATGATTAAATGTGCAACTTTTCTAGTTTTCTCTGAAAATGGATATTTTTAGTGCAACTAATACGCAGAAAATTGGATTTCCGCTAGAACAAACAAATCTTTTCTCTTTCAGTTTAGTATGATTAATTCTGTTATTCACAACGGCAAAATTACTTACAAATACAAACACAAACATATGATTGTGTAATAATAATTTGTTCAGTTATTGCATATTTCTTCGTAAACCTGACGATTGCACACAATTCTGAATGAATCTTACTGATTGTAACCAAGTCGCAAACATGTTATTATTTTCGCATTTGATTAAATCTAGTTTTACGTAAATATTATTCAACATTTGTGTGAACTTGACTTTGAACTTGAACTTCATATACTGTGGAAAAGTTTCGCATTGTCGTGAGCAACTTTTAAAATAACTAAAAAATCTTTTGCCACAACTATTATTTGTTATAAATTTGATTGATTTGCTTCATTGCAAACATTTCAGACAAAACATTATTTTTAATCACAAAAGACAATGGTGTCTTTGACCTAACAGAGCCTTTTGTTTTTCCATTTTGAAAGGGATTGATTGCATCCCATGTGACATGTGGTTAGTTATCTATCTTTTTAATGTACTCGTGTAATTGATTGAGATTAATTTGTTGTCATTTACACAACATTAGAGTTGACATTTGTTAACAATAACCTTTTCATTCACCACTCTATATGTTCGCTCATTACTAATTTGTACTAACACCTCTGGATCTACTCTTAGTCTTAATGTACTTCTAATGTGCGAGATTTCCATAAAATAACTTTTAAACACCACGTAGCATGGTGCACTCTTATTTACATTTTTTATTATGTTTCCGATTCCATAGTCATAGAAAATAAGTAATATTCGTTTTTATATTTATAACCTATTATCGAGTTTATTTTTTGTTGCTTTTTAAATGATACTCATCATGATGTCAAAACAATTTCTTATCTTATCATTTATTCTCTAAGTTTAGTGCATAAACAATTTTTTTTGTTCATTAGTTTTAACTGGAATAATTTAGTTTGAATTTGAGTACAATCAAAAAACTTTTTCTTAATCATATAATATAATTAAATTTTAACAAATAAAGCATTCTTTTTTATCTCTGATTAAAAGTTGGAATGGTGCGGGAGAAGGCAAAGATTATTGTAATTTACACCAGATGGCATTGTGTAGTCGCCAAACTTTATTTATGCAACTTTAATGCACATTTGCGTTGGCAATTGAGTTACTTACCAAGTGCAATTGTGATTTGGTTGAAAAGGTTTTGCATTTTTATTCGATTTGTTTTGAAAATGAAAATGAACCAAAAACCTGTTTGTTCAAGACTATTTTCATTCGATATTTTTTTTATTGTGTGGTTGGATAGTAGTAGTCTTTGACTCTTCTTCTTCTAAAATGATCTCTTTAACTAAAAAATATATTCAAGCAACTTTGAATTGAAATTAAAACTTTTTTCTTTTGGAAACCGTTAGTTGCTAATGGCAATTGTTGTTTTATATATGTTAGCGTCAAATCGTCAAACACGTCATTTTATAAATTGACGGATCTGAGCACCGGCAAATTGTAGAATTTCTCATTTTTCTGAAGTTTGACTATTTGCCTAGGCACTCTATGTATTGACTAATCATTTTATGAAGCCACGAAATGGTGTTCGACAAATTGAAAAATCAATAATTAAAAATGTAAATACATTATTACTTTCTATTAGGGAAAGGCAGTTTGATTATTTTTACAAGGAAAACGTCTAAAACTGATATGAGTTTCTGTTGTGCGATAACAGTTTCGGTTTGGTGATATGAGTTGACAAAATCAAATGACAGTCAGCGAGAAATGTGACACAACAGTCATACAAAGAGGGGCGGTCATGGGCATTGAAAAACATAACGAAACTAATCAATTAGTCTAACTTTTTTCAATTTGTCAATTTATAAAATTAAGTCAAAATTTATAAATTGAATTTGAGATATAAAGATTATGTAATTTTAATTTTGTAAAAAATGATTATAACTTTCTCTTACCGCCTGTGCGACTTGCGAATACCCTCAAGTTATTACTTATGACTTTTATGAATCATTCTCACAACTTGCGAACATTTCTATGGTTTCGCAAATGTTCTTTGATCGCGTCTTATTCTCTAATAAATTCCATTTTTAATTTAAACACTTCGTTTTGGTTTTTGGCTCCGTATTTTTGGTTTAGTTTTGCTCTCTTGCTTTTGATTGATATTTTTTAATCTTCTAAGAATCCCCCAAAATATGTTACTACCCGATGGGGAACTTGGTTTCTTACATTTAAATATGTGGTCAAACATTTTAATACTTAAAAAACTATTCTTGAATTAGATTCAAAAGATAAAGCTGAAATTCAGATTGTTCAGGATTTGATTAAAATCCTCTATTGCAAAAATACATTAAATGGAGTTAAATCTATCTTTTATTTTATTGCAAAAGATATTACTAAATTAGAAGCTTATAAACTTATCCTCAACTGAATTTATTGAAATTGTTTTACGTGTTGAAAGAAAATTAAAAGAGGTTTCCCTTGTTGATTCTGGGTTAAATTTTTGAAATCAATTCGGAATGGATATTCTAGAAAGATTTAATGGTGTGGTTTTTAAAAACATAGAATTCCGTGCCTTTGTGTATCTTAAAACTAATAATGTTTTTCCTAAATCAACAATTTCTTTTTCGACATTTCTGAACACATTAAACCTGTTAATAACGTTAATTCACGGATAAACTCTCAAAATGTTTTAAATTACAACTACACGCCGATTGTGTCATTTGAACTTGATTTTTAGCTTGTATAAAACTAGTTCTAGCTGACAATTTAAGCTGATGATTGAATATTATATGATTATTTCATATAATTTGCATCATTTTAACTCTGAATAAGATGAACTTTTTGACTAAAAAAAGATCTATACAAAATCACAATCCCAGGTATGATCCAGTAATGAGCGATAGTGATGATGAAGACGATGAAGATTGAAATTGAAAAAGTTATACTAATCGATTAGCTTGGTAGTGTTTGTCAATGTCCATGACCTCCCCCTCTTTGTATGACTGTTGTGTGACATTTCTCGCTGACTGTCATTTGATTTTGCCAAGCTCATATCACCAAACCGAAACTGTTATCGCAAAATAGAAACTCATATCAGTATTGTCGTTTGCTTTGTAAAAATAATCAAACTGCCTTTCCCTACTTTCTATATGTTTAGTCTTTTGAAGTCACTAATGCTTAACAGATGATACATGACTCAGCCAACAGACTTTTGGGACAAGACTTTTTATTTTTCAATAATTAATTTACATTTTACAATTTGTCGAACATACTTTCGTTATTTTATAAAATGACTAGTCAATTTATAGTAAATTTTGACTTTTTTAAGTAAATTATAACGATTTTACAATATGCCGATGGGTGATTCGGGAATTCATAAAATGACTAGTCATTCCATAGTGCGCTTAGGCAAATTGTCGAATTATTCAAAATTATGAAATTCTATAATTTGCCGGTCCTCAGATCCGTCAATTTGTGAAATGACGGTTTTTGACAATTTGACGCTAACATATACAGTAATTCCTTGACTTAGCGCGACATGCACTTAGCGCATAGAGGGAATCGTAATTGAGATAATGTCGACCACTACCATGGAATCGATACGTATTCGATTAGAAAGTATCCAAGAATGGTGTTATGCTTAAAAAAAGCTATTTGCGGATTCCCATTGCCTCGAAACCTTATGTACATTTTTACTTTACCTCGACTTAGCGCAAGAATTTTTTGGTGGCTTTTGCAGGACTAACTGTACAAAAAACACTAAATATTTAAGTCATAGGTTAGGTTAGGATAGGTTCACTACATTCATTCAGTTCACTTTAACCTTTCAATTTTCAATTTACAAATTTTAAATTTATTTTTCATATGGTAATTTTTCAAATTAATTTTCCTCGATTCTTTGAATTAATACTCTGTTCTTTGATCAAGGAAAAATATGTCCACTGTCAAAATAAATGAAAATTTTATGAGTTTGTAGGAAAACTACTGATTTAAGTTGTGTCGATAGCTTGGAATTTGAATTCAAATTTCAGAATTGAATTGTGATATTACCTTCAAACACAGAAAAACCGACCAAAATTTTTGATGCAAGTTAAAAAATTATTTTTAGATTTTTTTTGATCAAATGCAAACTTGTAAAAATAGTTTTTAAAATGGTCTCAATTCCTTAATATGGATCAACTTAAATGTACATATTTCCACAAATTCCTCAAAAACTAAGTAATAAATTTTTGTAAATTTAATTTTATATTTTGTAACCTTAGCTATTTTATATGGATGATTATTAAGAGTTACTTTAAGAAATTAAAATAGCTTTAGGCTATTGTAAGAAAATGGTTGTTTTCTTAGTATCTGAAATAAATTTTAAAATGGGTGACATTTTCCTTTTAAAATTTAATTATTTAATTAATATTAAACAGCAATAAATGTATTAAACTATTAAGTGCAAGTTGAGTGTATCTTTAAAACTTTACCTAATCTCTTTTCTTCTCCAAATTAAGTAAATTCCGGTTTATTTCATGTCAAATTTTCAAATAATAAAACACTAAATTTTAAATTTCAACGGATACTAAACTTTTGATATAAGCTTAAAATAAATTTCCGGTTCAATTACTTATTTATTTGTTTCGTAGACTAACAAATTATAACACGAAATGTCATACAGTGACGTTTATAATTGCCCTTAAACATTTAAAATTAAATTATAATGTTCATATGGCGTTTTAGAAACGAACTAACGTAATCGAAATGTGTTGCATCAACCCAAAATAGCCTCATTTGACAGTTATTACGTGTTTGCTCATACATTTCTTCCTCTTGTCAGAGACACCTGTGTTTTTGTTGTTGTTTAATGTTATTATTATGATTATTTGTAGAAAATTAAGTGTTCCAAATAGTCTCGTTTGTCTTGACAATATTGTAAAGTATACACAACTGATCGTAAGCAGAGACATTATAAACTTCAATTCGATCAACTTGTTAGGTCACGTAGACGCACAAACAATTTGTGAGATAATCGATGTACTTTTGTGCGTGCACATGATCGACATTACATTTCTCATACATGTCATGTCATGGCTATTAAGGCAGGACATGACGGAGTTTGAGGTCAAAAATTGGAAAAAAATATTTTGGTCATAAAATGTGTATTATCTCATTATCTATCATTTCCCAAAAAATCAAAAACATTTTTCTGATAAGAAGTTCCAAAAATTGGGCGTAAGCGCTTTAACCAGTCTTACGCATGCTAATGTTTGCATTTTTATTTTCGCTTCTCCTTACAACTCATAGATAGTCCACTGTTTGTACCTTTTTCTCCTAAACCAATGGACCGATTTTCACATACTGTAGCTCAAATTAAAGGTAAATGTATTATCTTGAGAAATGACGATCTGATTTTTTCCTAATTTTATCTAATTTCACAGTGATATGATCTCAAATGACCAAAAACAGTGTCATTTTTTTACATTTTATTGTAGACTTTCTTAATTAAACTCAAATAAAAAATTTCAGATCGTCATTTCTCAAGATCATACATTTACCTTTAATTTAAGCTAAAGTATGCCAAAATCGGTCAATTGGTTTAGGAGAAAAAGGTCCAAACCTAAAACCACTTTTTCCTGTTACATATATAGGGCCCATTCACATATGTCGGCAACGTCCTGCCCTACCTTAACGAATTGGCACAATTGTTGTTTCTCTTTAATTCATAATGTTGATTGGTTTGAGATCATTTTGTTTCTCATGTACACCACCATTAGTTGATGGAATGGATATAAGATCAATAAAAAGGTTCGACTAACTAAATGTTTAAAATTTCTATTTTGAATATATATAAAACAATTTCATGTTGAGTATTTCTTTCAAAATAAAATTATAGTTCCTAGCAATTCTGTAAAATTGCAATTTAAATCACATGTTTGTCACAAAATTTTGGTTGTTGTAAATGATGGTTATCTTTATACTAATGACTCGCTTTATTTTGGATCAATCGTCTCATTTTTTAATAGAATAAAGGTTTAATTAGCATTCAAAAGACTTGAAATAAAAGTTTCCGTGAAACATACAAAAATCGTCTTTATTTGGTCCAGTCTGTTCCTTTCAGTTTGTTGAGTTATGAATATTTCATTATGCCACATTATTCTGTTTGTACTCATTAATAAATATAAATGTTTCTATTTTTAATATGTGGGAGGTTGAATATGTAATGAGTCGTACATGAATGGTATGAACTGTTTTTCTTGATGACGACACATAAACGCAAATATCACATAACCTTGACTATAGTTTTTACTTCCGGAAAAATGTTTACTTGGAAGGATATAAAAGTTCCTCATTACGCTTAGAACTTAAACAATTGATACAAATTCAGAAATTTTTGAGATTACCTAAATAATGTTGATCATATACCTTATCTATGTTTGTTAATTGTTTGGCAACTTGTTTTTCGAGTTTTTTTGCATAAATGTTCTCATGCATATTTTAATTTGCAAATTTTGTTGTTTGTTTCAAATATTGTGGCAAAGTAAATTATCATATGAAAAGCCATGCAGTGAAGTTTACCGTTGTATGTCATGAATATTTGGAATAGAAAAATGGTATAATGGTGAGTCCTTAAAATGTTCTAGAAACAAACTATTTTAGTCCAAATGTGTTGCATCAAATAAATTTAACCCAAAATAGACAAAGTTTAACGGTTATTGCGTGTGTTTGTTTTTACGTCTGCTTCTTGTCAAAGATACCTATGCCTTAGTTTATGTGTTTGCTTACAAAACATTTGCTATTTAATGTAATTCTTATTAGTATTTGTTGAAAATTATGAGTACCAAATAGTATCGTGACAATATTGTAAAGTACACAACTGATCGTAAGCAGACACACAAAATAGAATTCAATTGGATCAACTTGTTAGGTCACGTAGACACATACACACAACTTGTGAGATAATCGATGTACTTTTGTGTGCTCACATGATCCATTTCATGATCGTCATCGTATTATGATGCTCATTGACGTATTGACTTAATTGCTACTCACTTCAATTCAGAATGAATGTTTATTGGTTCAATGATAATTTGGTTGGAAACGAACTTTATTATGTCCGAAGGAGACTGCGTAAAACAGACTGTAAGCAAATGTTGTATGAAAGTAGGCTCGAAAACATTCATACCGTAACATAAAATGTTTATTTATGACCAATAAATGTTCAAACTTGACTAACTGACTTGATTTCACTTAATTCATTGAAACAAAATGATTGTTTATGATTGTTGATTTTAGTTTATTTTTCTCCTTGAATCGAACTTCGCAAGTCGTTGACAACGGTAAACAAAATTTATATATTTATTTTCAAATTTATAAAAATGATTCAAAAATTACATTTCAGATTTAGTCTGTTAAATAGCATTTTCCATGGAAAGAAGCTTAAGCATTAAGCTTTGTCTTGTCATGAGACATTTTGTGTTTGTGAGGGTTGGGACTGAAATTGTTAGTCTACTATGGAAATGTCTGCTTAATTCTTGGTTTTTATATTTTCGATTCTTTAAAAATTTCATAATTTTTTTGGCTATTTAGGTTTATAAAATAATTTTGACCTTATTCATTCGTTATATGTATCTCATTATATAAGTATTGCTACCAGACAATAAAAGGTATAAAATTCTTTATTTTTAAATTTTTTAAAAGTTTTATTATACAAATAATAATACTCACTAATAATAATTTCTTTTTCGAATAAATCTAGTTTTGTTTGCTTTATTTTTGTCTAGTCTGGCCGTGAGAAATGCAAAAAAACGTCTCAATTTGCATAACCAATTATTAAATGACTTTTCCAGGATAAAAATGAAATTAATGGTCTTACCTAAAATATATACTTGACTGGATTTGAGCCTAATCTTCTCTGAATATGGAAAAACGTTTTTTATTAGTTTTCTTATACACTCGAAAGTGATCATTAAGATGGCTGGGACAAGATAAAAGATGACTTTGATGATGGGATTTCTTAGAATTTCTCGAATTCAAATAAATATTTTTTCTAGTCTGTGCTGAGAATTATCAAAATTCCTGCTAAAACAGATTTTTTGTATAAATCTTAATTTATTCATCAAATGTAAAAGAAATTCATTATTATATTTCCGACTTTTTCCGGATTTTTCAAATGGTTAAACCAAAATTTACTACATGTTTACTCAACACTCGAGCGAGTTTATTGAACTTTATTGTATTTTTGAATTGTTCAAAGTCAAGTTTAATTAACAAAAACAAAGTGTAAGAAGGATATTGCTCCATGGAAAAAAGTTCCGACAAGGTGATTTACCCTAAATAACTAACTATTATTTTAACCCCAAAAACAACTTTGAGTTTAACAAACTTGTGCACTAACTAATCACAAACTAAACTGTTTAGATTTCTAAATGCAAAAGTAGTTATTCAACAATTTTGCGTTGAGCAAAATAATTCGTAAGTATGGCAACATTTGAGCTAGTAGCTATTGACTTATTGCTTATTACTTTGTGATTCGGTTAGTTTTCGTTCTGGTGGGATGTCTCTAATTCCAATTAATTTCAGTCCAATGAATTAGGTTTTGTGATTACTATTTTTTATGTTTTAGACATTTTTTATCAATATAGCTTGTTCTTTAGGGCAATTTTGGTGCAAATGTTTCAGATATATAATTTCGGTTTCTTACGGTTACGGACACAAACCAACGTGAGCACAACAACACAATTAAAGTTTATTTCTTGGTGCATTTTTTGTCGTTTTGGGGTGCGTTAGGACATTCGCTAATTGGATTCATTACTTACGACTACAGACAGACTTAAATTATCCAGTCAATTGGTCCCAAGAGTAAAATATACTTTTGTGGTCAAATGGTTTTGTGGTGAGACCTGAACTATTCAGATTGGGCATTGTATGCATTTGTGTTACTCATTAATGAACATTGATTTAAAGTGGACCTTGGAGATTTTGTGGGTCAATGAAACTAAAACGAATATTATTATTTAAATGTTGTACTCGATTTGATTTGATTTGATTTGTTCAAGTAAAGAGAGAAACTTATACTTCAAAAATATTTTATAATTTTCATTATTTCCACAAAACTATTCAAATTAATAAGCATTTTCAAGTGTTCATCCAAACCCAACTCTTAAAAGCTCCCATTTGGGTACATATGATTTTAAAGAAAAACGAATTCATCTGTACAAATATTAAATTAGTCTAGCTTAAGTTTCTATTCTAAATGAATAACTCATTATTGAGGTTATGAATATTATTAATTAGCTGGATGTATTGAATTATTTATTGAAAATATCGTCAAATGTATAATAGAAGGTATCAAAGTAAATGTTCATTTGCAACAAAAAAATCATTAGGCTTACGATAAAAACAAGATATTCTATATCTTTGTAGTAATAAACAGGATCAAGTGCACCTTGGTCTAGTGCTTTGTTTGATTAATGATTGTGTTTGTTCTAGTGCAACTGACAATTGAATCGAATGTTGCATAACTCGATTTAGCATGATTAACGAATCTGGTTTATTCGAGATTGAGATGTGTCCATTGTTTGCTTTATTGGTCAGAAACGGCGAGCATGTACACAAATGGTTTCCTAAATTCAAATTTTACATTCACGTAATTTCGGAGAATTTATTGGTTCCGTGTGTTTGCTTTTGCACATATTGGTTGACATTTCGCAATGCTTGTTGTTTTATGGTGAATGATTTTGATTTTCTCCTTTTGTGATTTATTAATTTTATTTTTCACAGAACATCTTGCAAACATAACCTAATATAACCTCGCCCTACTTTGAGCAGAAATAACCAATCCTTTGTATGTTTTGAAAGTGAGCTTCACTGCCTCGCAATTTCGATCGTATTCATTTTACTGACAGAAATTTCCATAATTGACCACAAAAACCAAATTAATACATAATAAATTTTAAATAAAATTTGTAGTGTGGAAAATTTCTGAAAGGTAGTTATAATATTTTGTATTTTTATCTAAATCAATGTTTTTCAAAATTTTTAAATATTTTTCTAGTCATTTTTATTTTGATTATAAAAACGGTTTTCATCTTTTTGTCTTGTCATGTTTGTTTGCATTAGTTCATTGACATGTTTTTATTTAACAGAAATATTGTTTTTTTATCTCAGAAAATATTTCAATTAAAATCTAAATTTTAAATTTTGTTATTACATTTTGGGTATGTGTGCTCGACTAGTAACAAGAATACTCTTTGCTAAATGTGTTGAAACCCTAATGAACTTGAGTTTTGTTGCAATGTCTGACAGATTTGTACTAGTAATCTGAAAACATAAACATTCTGTGTTGATTCAAGTTATGATTAAATGTGCACTTTTCTTGTTTTCTCCGAAAATGAATATTTTTTCTTTTTAATGCATCTAATATGCAGAAAATTGGATTTCCGCTAGAACAAACTAATATTTTGCCCTATTTCTATTTATGATTAATTATGTTATTCAGAAAAATTATTTACAATTATAAACACAAACATATGATTGTGCAATAATTTGTTCGGTTATTGCATATTTCTTCGAAAATCTCACGATTGTACCCAAATCTTACTGGTTGCAACCAAGTCGCAAACATGTTATTATTTTTGCATTTGATTAAATCTAGTTTTACGTAATTATTATTCAACATTTGCGTGAACTTGACTTTGAACTTGAACGTCATTTACTGTGGAAAAGTTTCGCATTGTCGTGAGCAACTTTTAAAATAACTAAACATTTTTTTTATCACAACTATTATTTGTTTAAGATTTGACTGATTTGCTTCGTTCATTGAGAAAAAAACATTATATAACAAAAGACAATGGTTTCTTTGACCTAACACAGCCATTTGCTTTTTCCACTTTGACAAAGATTAATTGCATCCCTTGTGACAGTGTGGTTAGTCATCATTTTTGTTTACTTGTCTAATTGATTGAGATTAATTTGTTGTCATTTAGCACAACATTATCGTTGATATTTGTTAACATTAGCCTTCACTTTTACCACTCAACCTGTTCATTCATTCACAAATTTGTACTAACACCTGTGAATCTACTCTTAATGTACTTTTAATGTGTGAGATTTAATCCACTGACGAGCAAATGGCTTTGATAATTTAGAAAATTTTATATTTTGTCATTATGTTTTAACATAAAAACTATTTCGGTTTACAATCTTAGCGATACATTGCCTTACAGCTGTGGAACTAAGAATCCTGTTTATGTGCTTGAGTTAAATATAAATGTCTTTTTCTTGAATTCTAATCATAATTTCACAAAATATTCCCAAATAATGCATTTTTCTTTATCGTTTCGCATTAGTTTCTTAGATGGACTCGCACTTAACTGCACGCAAAGCAATTTTAAATGTACCGGAACAGAGTTGCGTGTCTATTGTCAATATTGTTATTGAGAATTGCCATTTTTAATTTTTGAGACAAGAAAAAAAAGACATTACACTGCTTTTGAATTCAGTTCTGTATGTTAGTTGACTTGAGTGAGTTTTGATGATGATGATGATGATGATAGTGAAAATACTTAAAGTAGAAATCTTAATTAGTGTAATTAAGAGTTGGAATGGATGGAAAAAGGAGCTTCGCTTAATTAAACGACAAAATAAAAACAAAAATTAATGAGACATTAGTGAAAGAAACTAACGATATGTTTTCTTTTTGTACTGGATTCTTTGATATTAAATGTTTCCGAAAATTTTACAAAAAAACTGTTTGAAAAATATAAGAAATCTTTTGATAAACTCTTGAATGGGCAAAATAGTAAATAAGCAACGAGGAAAGCTTTTTACAGGTAACTGTTTAAAAATCTTTGATATAAAAAACGCCTCAAATATTAATTTGCTAAAGTGATTTTATGTAAAAATCTTTTTATGCACTTTTCTTTTTCAGTTTTGATTTCTATGTTCCTGTATTGTCTATTTGAGGTTGAATGTTGTTGCAATTGTTGTTTTTGCAATCCATTTGCATTCATTTTCCACGCCCAAATAGTTATGCAAAATAATGTAATTTATGCAACATTAATGCACATTTGTGTGTTGACATTTGAGCAACTTTTCGAGTGCAATCGTGATATGGTTGAATATGTTTTGCATATTTCAAATTGTTTGAAAATAGTGAAAATACTAACCAAAACTATTGACATTCAAAAAGTTTTGCTTTTTATTGTGTTTGTGGTTGCGTTTATCATTTGAAATGATCTTTTGACAAAATAGCAAAAAAATTAAACAAACTTTGAATTGCTATTGAAACTTCTCTTTTTTAAACCGAGAGTTGGTCATGATTGTAGACAATAAAACAACCATAACAAAACATTTTAAATTATTCATTTCAAAATTTCTTTTGTAAAAAATTTGATTTCAAATTAATTCCGTTTAATTCTTAGCATAAAGACTCTGAAGTTGGGCCCAAGAGAAAACTTTCCAAAAACAAAACTAATGGAAATTTTATGAGTGCATGGGGAAACTTCTAAGTTGGCCGGAACAGATTGGAATTTGAATTCACATTACTGAATTGAATCATGACATTACTTTTGAAACACAATATTGACAAACATTTAAGACACAAACAGAACGAGAAGACTGTTCAAACAGAAACAGAGATTTCTCTTGGGCACAATTTAAAGTGATATTGCATTTCAATGGAAAAATACTTTTTGTGATTTTTAATTTGCCGAACTGTTTCGAATTACATTTGGACTTTTTAAATTTAATTTTGTTTTGAAATGAAATTTTTTGAATTTTTTGAATAAACACAATCTGTGCTCATTTTGGTTTTCTCATAAATTATTGTTTTTGAATCTCTCATATCTTTTCATCATTTATGCTAATATTGCACTTGTCAACTTATATTTTTTATTTAAAATTGTTGATTTGAAATGGTGTCATGTTTGTTTGCACTTATAATTTTAATTCTGCGTCCAATTACTTCAAGCCTGTCTGAATTTGATCCAGAAAATTTCCATTTTATAATCTGAATTTTAAATTTTAACAAGAATTTTTTCATAAATGTGTTTAAACACCAACGAACTCGAGTTTGATGTTTGACAGTTTTGTATAATTCCGAAAACATGGATTATGTGTCTCAGTGCGTTTGTGTTTGTTGGTCCGTGTTATGATTAAGGGCGATGTTTTTACTTGAATATTTGGAATTTTGTTGGTTTATTCCTTGAAACTGTACATTTATTTTTTTTAATGATACGCAGAAAATTGAATTTCTACCTCAAGAAACTAATATTATCACTTCTTCTTTTACTCATACTTACACATCTTTTAAAGAAACTATGCAACTCATATGATTGTAAAAGGTTATTTACAAACAAAGTTGTGCAATAATTTATTCAGTTATTACACATTTTCTCTTAATTTCGTATTGAAATTTCAATAAACTAATTCATTTTTTTATATTCGAAAAATCTGTATCAGTTATCCCAAATGTCGTTATTATCAAACCTCACATGCTTCAGTGTTTTCTCAATTTGGTTTAATTGACTATTGCCACAAGCGATAATAATTTTGTGTTGATTTAGCACCAATTTGTTTTTAGAGAAATGATAAAATATTAAGAGTTTCTTCTGTCCTTTCTATTTGCTTTCAACGTATTGATGACTCGAATACAACTTGTGGCTACTTTCTCAATGGTACACTATTAATTCATTTGTTCATTCGTTTATTTTGTTTGTGCATTATGAATATTTTATCATACCGCATTATTTGCTTTTGTCCTTTTCAAGTATATCTATTTTTAGTGTGTGAGAGAAATATCAATTTACTAATAAGTAATAACAAAAGTTTAACATTTTCTTGGTCTACAAAACTAGTTGTATTTTTAATTTTTATTTTTGTTTCTCTCAGTCGCATAATGTTTTGATGCTAGACTTATTTTTTTAAACTTTGGACACAAATTTAAAATGATTCTCGTGAATAAAGTGTCAGTTGACTTACTTAAACAAATGATAATTCTATTTCAGTCGAAGAAAAAAAGATTATAAATTGCCTCAATTTAGAGCTAGAATATCTGGAAAGACGAGCTTTCCGTTTAATTAAAGGAATATAATGCCTCATTTGTGAATAAGATTAACGAGCAGTTGTTCTTCTTTGTTTTTATTTTTGTTTGTGATTAGATTTTGTTTAAAATTTCTTTTTAAAAGATGCCAAGAGGAAAATTATAATTAAGGATTGAGACAATTAATTTTACCATGAAGAGGTACTACTTGATTTTATGCTTTAAATTGGATACAAAAAGATTCAATGAGCTTTCTCGGTTTTATCAAGAATAAATCATACATAAATAATTGCTGAGCAATTAGTTTGTAATAATAACTTCTGTATTCCGTTTAATTTATATTATAATTACAGGTGCCAGTTAAATTGGTTTGCTTCACTGGGCGAACCGCTTCAATTGGGTTTTCACTTGATATGATCGATTCGATCTTGTGTGTAGGTGCATTTGAAGAACTCTCAACAAATTTTCCCCTTGAGTAATTGCACTCAATAATCTAAATGGCTGGAAAATGTAGAACATTATATTTCTGTGGAAAATTGTTTCATAAACTTGTGTTGGAGTGCCCAAATTCTACCAATTGAGCGTGTTTGTGTGCTATTAATTATTTACATTAATTGATGAGAGAATGAGAAAGTGTGTGCTTGCCCTTATTCTGGTTATAACAAAATAATTTAGTTTTATTCCTAAAGAGGATTTATTTTCTGCTGATAAATTAAAAGCTATTTTTGAATTTTAAAAAATTTTCTTGAAATATTCATGTATGAACGTATTGAAAGAAGATTATTTTATAGTTTGGCGTCTATGGAATTAACTTGTTATCTTTTAAATACTTAAATACAAAATTCAACATTCGTATTTTTCACTAGGTTTTCACTAAGTTTTTCACACAGAATTGTCAGAATTTTAACAAATTGAAGTGCGTTGAAGAGAATAGTTTTCTAGTAAATGTTTGCCTAAACAGGAAAATGTTAATGAGTTTGTGTACAAAATAAACTTCAAAATTAGTTCCGAAAATGAAACGCTAAAGTTGCAAGAAAAAAGTTCGCCAAGTTTAGATTAAGCTGTAAATACCAGCATAAAATGTTATGTTGCAACAGACACTCCATAAACCCTTCATTTACAAAATAGCAAAACTTTTTTGCACTGCAAAACACATCTTCAATCTAATTTGTTTCTCTCACTTAGGCACAAACACAGATGGGCAAATTCGAAAGTGAAATTCAAGTTTTTAAAAATGCATTGCAACAGCTGAAAATAAACAAATACTTTACCTCGTTTTGTTGTCAATGCATTTTACCATTCGACTCTCTGACATCATACATCTACTTGCCAGATCACAAACTTGCACACACACACACACACACAAACACATTGAAACCATAATTAAATTTTAATTAGACAAATAGACTCAAACTGCTTGGTATGTGTATTTGTGTGTGCTGAATTGGATTAGTTTGGAAATAACAAACAAGTAAAGTTTGTTTTTGTTTATTTCAAAGTGCATCAAAACATCAACAAAAACAAACTAATAAAATGAAAACCTTTTTGGAGAAAATAATCACAGGACGAGACACTAAAATAAAACCAAATTAAACAGAAGATGGAATGAACCTTCTAGATTTGAAATTTATAATTGAAACTGTAAAGCAAAACAAAATTTGCGTATATACTCAAAAATCGTATTCGTAAAAGATTCTAATAATAAAGAAATTGAAATTAAAGGAACCCAACTCAAATTAAATTAAATAAAAAAATGCAAAGAATAAGAGCAGATATAAATGACTTTTGAGTTACCTATTTTGAATCAAAACAATTGCAGCTGTTATAACAAACAATACAAACACAAATTGGAAAATAACTACCAGCATGTGTGGTCTACAAGGAAAACAAACATGATTTATTATAATTTGTTCAGATTTTTACAAACAGACCTTCTGTTTTCCACTGTCTTGAATGTAACCCAGCAAAAAAATTTGCTTAGTTTCATGCATGTCATCAAAAGCATGGAAAAATTTTGAAATCAATTTGAATCCATTACTATTTAATTTATTTCAAAAAAACAAATTACTGTAAAACAAATCTTCAAATAAAACTCCATTGTATTAATTTTAGCAAGAGAATTAAAATTATAATCAATAATTGATAGAACATTTTAGAAAATTGATTGAAAGGCCAACAAACAACAAACAAAGATTCAAGAGCAAATCAAATACTAATTAGTTTAGTCTAAACAAAGCAACATAATTACCATGATTTTCTAGGAATGAATTTACAAGACAAACAAACATATGACGATCTAAACGAAATACAATGGTACAATTCAAATGCAATTAAATATGGCAAAGAAGAAGAAAATGGGAGCGCGATTGATTTATAAGACAATTGGGTTTGTGAGGAAAACACTTTCCCCACACTAAAAACTAGAAACAAGCAAGCAGACACAATGCAATTAGAAAACACCCAACAGTCCAAAAACAACATTCACCCGGCCAATGGTCAGAAGTGTGATAATGCTACTACATTATAATGAACACAAAATTTCACTTAAAAATAGCACAATTTTCCATGGAAAATCATACAAAAATAGATTGTCAAAATAAGAAACAAAGAGAAAATATACCAAATTAGTGCGAAATAAAGTGGAATTCAATGTAAAGAAAATCCAGCAAAATAAAATGTACTAAACAGGTTTAAAATTTATAAAAAATAAATTATGATCAGACAAGTTAGAAGATGGTTAATTGCAATTGGTTGCAACGAATTGCATACGAATGTTTAATTAGTTTGAAATATCAATCTGCCTAAGAAAATCTAAAAATCTGCACTAAAATCCTAATTGAGATACAAAGTAAATGTTGGCTTTCCTGTATGAATTTTAATTAAATATTTTTTTATTGATTCAAAACTCATCAATTGAATAGACCAGTTCAATTAAATTTAGCAGTTAGACTTGGTTCAATATGTAGTAATAAAATTAAATCAAATTCAAGTCTATCGCACGCACCATTAGTGATTCAATAATAAAATGCAATTAAATTGAATTGCAGATTGAATAACAGTAAAAAGCATTTATGATGACAATTTGCCCTAACTTAAACTTGACACTGACAATAGCAGCAATTGAACACGGTACAGATCATTATAATGGTCTTTGAGTGCAATTCCATAAATCATTGAGTGAAAATATACTTTTTTGTTGAATTTCAGGTAAATGATTTGAAAAATTTATGATTTAATAGAAATAAAAATAAAATATTTTTACCTTTTAGTACGAACTTGGACGATTCGAATGCAGAACGAAAAAATATTTTAATGAAATAAAAAATATCAATAACTTTCAAAATACATTTTAGATGGTTTAAAATTAAAATTTAAAATTCATTCTGAAAACACACTGTAACTTAATTTATGAAATAACTTAAATATATTAACTTTAAAATATAAACCTTTTTAATTACTAGAGAAACTGGTTCACCAAATTAAAACGAAACTTTGAAACAAATTTACAAACATTCGATTTTGCATAGATAGTAGATAGATAGTACATAGATAGTATCAATAATTTCGATCAGCGTGCACCGAACGCATCCGTGCGCACCCACAAGAGTTGGTTCGCTGTTTGGCTGGCTTCCATCCCACGTTGGAGGATCTGAAGAACTTGGATGGATTCGCGTGCAAGATGGCCATGCAAATTATGGCTCCAAAGCCTGAGCCCGAACAGTCCTGTGCTTTCTGCCGCAAGTCCGCTGAACCCAATTCTATCGGAATGCATTTCGAGAAGTGTCCTCACTGGTCACACATTACCTGCCTTCCTCTGGCTTGTCTCGCCCACTCAACTCGCTCGTATCGCAAGTTGGACTGTCCCGCCTGTCATGTGTCATCGGTGCGCATGCTCGCCTGGACCGGACTATTCCCATCGGACATGGAAAAGAAGACTATCTTTGATCTTCAACTGGCCCAGTTCGGCCTTCCTGTTGCAGCCCCGTTTTCACTGGCACTCGTCGAAGGGCCCAATCAAGTGTTCACTCTAGACTTTGGCGGACCTAGTTTGGTTACCATCGATGCCGCAGCTGCGCCAGACAATTCGGTGATCGAGTACGATTAGAACTCAAATGTGTGAGCATGTGCAAACGCGTGCAGACTCTACAATTGCGACAATAAACATTTAATTGTCTTACAAGTTGTTAGTATGTTCTTTGTTCTTTTGTCTATCTTTAAACCATAGCGAGTGCGTGCGCATTTCGAACAACAATTATAATAATAATGTATAGATTAATTCGTCTATAAAAAATTTGAAATTCAAATGCAATTGTCAAAATTAAAAATTGAAAAATTTAAATAATAAAAACACAAAATCAATGGAAACCCCAACCAAGAACCACCACAACAAAGTGAATCCAAAATTGTTATTTGAATTCAGGTTAGGAAAAAATGAGAGAGTGGAAAAATCTAATTTGAATGGCAAAGTGAAATTATTTTCCGACACACTCACCACAAACACGATAACAAACAAATCCTCACGGGATTTCCAGATTTTAATTCTCAGTGCTCAGCTTTAAAGTGAAAACTCTTTTGGCTAGTTAGTTTTGCTGTTAGAAGTGGAAAACAATGAAGTAGGCAAATTCCAGCGCCAACAAATAGAAAATCTAAACAAACCAAATTTCCATACATAAACCAAATGGTAGTCATTAAGAAATACATGAAACCTGTTTTGTTTGTTCTACTAAAAAATCACAAATAAATCATACAAATGCCCCAAAAAAATTAATAAAAACAACAACTGAAAGAATATGAATTTAAATTAAGATTTATATTTACTATTCCCAAAAGGAATCTGGTTTGGTCGAATCAACCTTTTTATAAGCATACGTTGGCACAAATTATAATGACATAAAACATAAATAGAAGACAAAAATATTTACAAAATTCCTATGACATTAAAATGACATTCTCATTAATTTCAAATGTATTATCACGGGAATTGATTTAAAAAAGAAAGTTTTATCTTAATAATATCCAGCAAAAAAATGTTAAAACCTTTGGCTAAACAGAAACACTAACAAAGTTTAAATTAAACTATACAAGATGGCGTTATAATTCAGAAACTATTACTAAACAATATAATGATTGGAAAGTACATTTCCACATTTGATCAATAGATTGATTAATGATTGTTTCAATTATACAATTTCAATTATACTGTTCTGATTACTTGTCGTTGCTCACTCATTCTCGACCTATCACATTTCATCGATGCATATCATTAACTGATATAATAACTGTTAATTATTGTGATGGCAATCAATCATTGTTAGTATGTTGATTGACGGAAAATTTAGGTTAAATTATATAGTTTTGTTATTAGAAGGTTGCTTCCAATGAATTTGGGAAATTCGATATTTTGGATTACAAAGAATAATATCATACTGATTTGATTGATTCTCTGGAAATTGACATTTGAGTATTTATTCTAGTAAAATTGTTTTAGTGTACAGAAATGTCTGGATAATATCCTAAAATCGTAAAATGTATTTGAATATTCAATTGTTTAGTTTTGCATTGTTATTTTTGTATGCAGTTTAAGTGCAACGTTTAAACCTCGAAACTACTTTTTGTCTATTTTGCATCTGCGACATTGAGTGATTGTTTTCCGAAAGTGGTTTGGTTTCCATCAAATCACTTTTCCCCTTTCCATAATGCTTCGTAAGCTAAAATAACTCAAAAACACCAACAATTTTGTGCTTTCCCCAATCTCGCAAGTTTGCTCTGTTGTTCGTCAAAAAATGGATATTAACCCAAATAATCATTATTTAATTCCTTCAAATTTAATTTAACATTAGTTGGGATTGGCATTAATAGGGTTTCATTAATTAATTAAATTGAATATGTAATTTACAGAAAAATATGCAATTTTGTAATTTGTTTAACATAATAACAAGACCATTTGTGATACTCAACATACAGAAACAAATATATATTTTCAAACGATTGCTCGAAGAAAGTTATTAATTTTTTTAAAAAATATTAACTGAATAACTTGGGATACCTTTAACAACAAGAGCGAAACGAGCCTTAACTTGAGAACAAAAATCAATAAAATCTAAAATGTTGCGTGATTTTGAAAATAGTATACCATGGTATAATATGAGAACATAAACCACACATGTGACTATACAATTTACAACTTACTGCTTTTGGATGCAAATTACGTAAATGTATTTGTTAATTAAGAACAGCATTTGGTGGCCAAACTTTTGGACAAAGTATCAGACTTTGTGGTCTAGAATTACAATGATTACACAAAGCGCGCATTACCCTACACTAAATTCTATTGGGCAATTTGAATGAGTTTGTTTGATTAGGCCAGTGGCATTAAACACAAGATAACCACAAATTAGATGGTCACAAATTAATTTAATTAACTAACTAACTCCACAGTATGGTATTACAAAATTGATGTGTTTACTCGTAACACAGTTGGTCATTAGGTCAACAGATCACACACATCACCTCATCCCCTTTGAGACATCAAATAAATTCTCTCGTTTTTTCTACTTTTAGTTTTGCATTCAAAATTGTTGTTGTGAGAAGACACTTGGCAAGGTTCGATGTTAATCTCTTGGGAATCCTCACAACTTATTTATTTTTGGTTTAGTCATTAAAATTAAAAAGCCAAATTAGGAAAAAATTTTAAGTTTGTCGACCTTTAATTTAAAGTTTAAATCAAACTTGATGAACACTTCATTTCCAAATTGTGAAAGAGAAAAATTATTTATTGATAAGCTAAAAAGACTTTTAAGTTTTTCAAAGTATTAAGCGACTTTGAATTGAGGAAAGTGGAAGATTTAGCCAAAAATTTGCTCATTATGCAAGAATTAGTCTGGAAAAGGATTAAACAGGAAAGAAAGTTAAGTTGCTGAATTTGTTGAAAAGCGAAAAAACCCGTTTTACATTTTGAAAAATTTCCGAGACTTATTTCTTTTGTTAACGTTTTAAATTAAAATCTTATTCTTAAAAAATAATCTTTTGCATGAAACTTTAGGCAACTTTCTCATTATTAGTTATAAAAAGAATATAAATATCCATAAAAATAAGAAACAAACTTTTGGATCATATGAGTCATGTACACAATTTTTCTTCTTAAATGCACCTAAATGTACGTCTAATCCCCTCAATCCATAAACAAAGCAAATGTACGAAAAAAAGAAAACGGATTACGATCATATCTCATTTGTTTACGTAGTAGTAGTATGACAGCGTAACATATTAATCATCATCTCGTATTCTATCCAAAACTGTAAACACATTTGTGCTTTGAAAGGATAATAGAACAAATGAATATGAAAAGAGGAAGGAAAGAAGTAAACAAAGATGTGCAATACAAATTATGCGAAAGACGCAGTAAAGCGAAAAGAGCTATTGAGAAATGAAAGAAAGAAGGAAGGATTTTCATAAAAAGATTGCAGTTTAGAGATTATCTCATTGTGCTTTTGTTATTTTTTTTATAAGATTAAAAGTTTAAGTCAAAGGTTACCTTTCCTAATTTTTTATATTATCGCAGTTTGCTTAACTCAGAGCTAAATATTATTCGTGAATTAACATTAAAAAATATACGAAACAATGATATCTTTTAGAAATGAAATAACAAGACAATGAAAGCTAGACATCCTAGAAGAATAACAAAACCAAATGAAAATTTCCGCCTCTTTGCAAATCATTTCCACATTCACCGTCACTCACAATCGTAAGTATTGACCGGAAGCAAGTTGACCATCACCCAACAAAACACATTCAATCACTTTCAGGCGAAATGAACCAAAACGAGAGCAAACACAAAACAAAGAGTATTCAGAATAGATTTGAATCGATTCAGAAGTGGACAACAACATCTGGTTCTACTCAATTGGAAAATTGTTGACAATTTAAAGAAATGAAAAGAAAGAAAAAGAAACTTCAAATTGAAAATTAAATTGCTTTTTAAATAAATTAAATTTCACAGAATTTCTTCAAAATTAATTAAAATTCAATTTCTTTAAACCAGTTTTTGTTCAATTTAATGATCGTAGCAATCTATACAACACATGCTTTGTTCATCAAATTTCTTTATTCCATGCAAACTAATCCAATTATAATTCGCTTAAATGAACAAGAGATAGAAAAATTCTAAGAAATAAAAATCATAATAATAATTCAACTGAAAATGATCAAAGAAAAATGAAAACCTTTTAAACTACTAATCTACTAAACAATCAGTTAGAGAAAGTTATAGAAATCAAAGAAAAATTGTTCGTTGATAGAATACTGATAAGAATTCTTGGAATTATGGAAATTTCTTCATTATTATAATTTATATTTATTACAGGCAGTTTTAAAATAAAACTCTGAAAATTGAAGATCTTTTAATTTGAAGAATGAAATTTACAATCACAATTTTAACAAAATTTTAAACCAAAACATATCCAAATTTTATTAAATTGAAATTGCTTGACAATTTAATACCAATTCCAAAATGGATGTGACCAAACTTTTAAATTTTATTCTTTTAAAAAGATCAACTTTTGTCTATCACGTCAGCATCTTGTTTATAAACATCTCTTCTCAATCTCATCTTCATTTCATTTTGATTAAACTTTCAATATCGTTTATGACAGTTTGATTGAAAAGCAAATGAAAAGTTCGAGTCCAAAACAAAAAGTGTGTTGCATAACAACAACAACAACATCCTAAAAGTTAACTTTCTTAAGAATTGATTGACGACCGACTGACATCAATAATAAACATCATGACAACTTAATCTTTTAAAACTGTTGACTAAAGAATTTTCAATCAAAATCTTGTTTACCAAATATCATCTCATCTTTGGTTGTCATCGTTTCCAGAAAAAAACTGTGATATTGAAATTAAGAAATCAAATTCTGTTTCTATTTTTGTCTTTTTATTGACTCGAAATTGAGTAAAAAATATTTCGTAAACACAAGTTGATTAGCAAATGTACTTTTTGAGAAACGAATAGATTCACAAACTCAATTAGAATCACTACTAGTGATTCACTAGTGTGCACAGGATTTCTAAAAGATTTAATAAATCAATCGAACATCGAATAATTGGAGAAACAAAGCCAAAGGCAAAATTCATACGTCCGAATGATTGCACCCGATTCTATTATAATAACTCAATTACGATTTGTCCTTCAAGTATTCTTACTAATTGCAATCGCGTGACTCTTAGAACTTTATATGGCTGAACGATTTTCCAAAGCCAAAAGTCAAACAAAACACACTTTACATTTCCAACTCATAAAGTCCGCACGTCATCATCATCAACGTCTCCAATAAAGTTTCCAATTAATTAAAATCACGGAACATTTACCTAAATTGACATTACACTGTGAATTGTGATTGATGATTCATTCAAAGAATTTTCCGTTAATTAAAAATCAATTTATTTTGGCATAAACAGGAAAATGTCTTGATTCGATTTAATTGTAAAATTTTAAATTTAAAACCTTTTTAGTACCATGCTACTCAAATCGACAGCTAGGTAGCGAATTGATTAAATCAACAAACATTCCAATTCTTCTCAGGTTTACTCATAATATATAAATCGAAAGCAGTTTAAAATTACCCAACACGCAATCAAATAAATAAATAAATTTAGAATCAACAAACAAGTTATCCAGGAATAAAATGAGTTTCACTCTACCAGTATACGTACGTGTAAATAGCTTTAAAACAAATAATTCCTATTGATTGAAATCAAGACTTCGCCCGAAAACAATAACAAGAACACAAAAGTGGAAAATAACATTTTGAAAATATTCAGAAAAAACGAATCCTGACAAAAATTTTAAATTTGACCTGAATAATTTATAAACAGATTCTACGAAACCCTTCCAGTTACAAATAAAAAATATAAATAAAAAATTCTTTAAATATTTGTTGAAAAATACCTTTTATATACGACGAACTCATATTAACATTAATTTCACTTTCGAAAATAATTCAAAATATACCCAATTCTGTGAATATTACTACCAAACCTGACGTACAACAGACACTCATTCATCTCTCATTGTTTCAACGACGCATGTTGAGTCATGTTTGTCATCAAAATGGAAAATTTCAACATAAATTTGAATATATTAAAGTGCGTATATATCGAATGCAAATGAATCATTGTGACAAGTTTTAAAATAAATGAAAATAATATAAACTAAAATGTATAAAATATAGAAGAAATAAAAGAATTCATTTGACCTATTTAAATACGCAGTTGCTTCAAGATATAAATTCAGGAATTTCGTGTAAATATTTGTGACAAAGAAGGAAGTGATCAAGGCAAATTGGAGTAGACTCGAGTACATACAAACTCACACTCAAATCCAATAAAACAAAGATCACAAAATCTGCAGTGTGAGTTAATAGCTTTAGGCTGCTTTCGAGATGTGATGCCAAATGTCAACCTTAATTAGAGTCGAGATTATTTCCGTGTGAGGATCTATATTTACTGTTTTTATCGTTTCTCGAAAGTAGTGATAATCAAAGCAATAACTCTCACAGTTCACATTTCGAAAAATACTTTTAGGATTATATCAAAATGTGTGCAAATATGTGTTTGACTTTTTTGGGTTCTGCTGAAGTTTTGACATCAAACTTGAGCCCTTTTCTTGCACAATCTAACGTACCTGCCATTTAATTTTTTGTTTGTTTTTAGCTAAAGTAAGAATAAAATGAATTACGTAGCTGAGTGAAAGTTTGCACTTGACAATTTAATCTAACAGGATAATTTGTTGTATTTGACCGAGAGCCGTTCTTAGAAAATTTGGCGCTTGTGACGAAATTTGACGAAATTTGGTTACTACAATTATGTTCAGCACTTGAAACCTTGAAACTTCGAACAACAGTAAGATAACTGTATTGATTTACTACATTGTAGTGATACCAGCTGAAAATTCAACCGAAACCACCAAACAGAAATCATTAATTCAGGTATGAGGTTACTCATTTCCTGGAATCAATCTCTCCAACAATTGAAGAAGGAAACCAATGTGTAGAGTTGGGAACAAACTAAAACTCACTTTTATTCGGTTTGTTTTCTTCAATCTACATTAAAATTTTCATTAAATGGAATATTTTTGGTTTATTTACGATTCCATTTCCATGCGATAAAATATAATATCTGTTCTACAGGGAGTTTCAGATAAACAAAACAAAAGCTTCTTAATGTAAGATTGTGTTTTAAAATAAAACATCCTATACATTTGTTCGAGAAAGTTTATTTCCGTATTTCAATTTGACCGACAGTCCGCAAAGCCGCACAGTCAGACAATAACCATAAAAGGCAATATCATTATCAACATCCATCCACTCAAATTATATATTTTTAGGAATCGTTTAATTCCCTTTTTCGTGGTTTTAACTAGAATTTACTGCGAGCAGTATAGCTGAGCGATTTGAGATGTGGGTTGAGAAACTTATGAAACGACCTTATTTGATCCATTTGGATCGATTACATTGCCGTCAATAGCAATAGGACCTAATTGTATGTTGTTTGGGAAATAGTGTTGAGAAACTTATGAAACGACCTTATTTGATCCATTTGGATCGATTACATTGCCATCAATAGCAATAGGACCTAATTGTATGTTGTTTGGGAAAATAGTGTTGACAAACTTATGAAACGACCTTATTTGATCCAATTTGGATCGATTACATTGCCATCAATAGCAATAGGACCTAATTGTATGTTGTTTGGAAAATAATGTTGACAAACTTATGAAACGACCTTATTTGATCCATTTGGATCGATTACATTGCCATCAATAGCAATAGGACCTAATTGTATGTTGTTTGGGAAATAGTGTTGACAAACTTATGAAACGACCTTATTTGATCCATTTTGGATCGATTACATTGCCGTCAATAGCAATAGGACCTAATTGTATGTTGTTTGGAAAATAATGTTGACAAACTTATGAAACGACCTTATTTGATCCATTTGGATCGATTACATTGCCATCAATAGCAATAGGACCTAATTGTATGTTGTTTGGGAAATAGTGTTGACAAACTTATGAAACGACCTTATTTGATCCATTTGGATCGATTACATTGCCATCAATAGCAATAGGACCTAATTGTATGTTGTTTGGGAAATAGTGTTGACAAACTTATGAAACGACCTTATTTGATCCATTTGGATCACTTACATTGCCGTCAATAGCAATAGAACCTAATTGTATGTTGTTTGGGAAATAGTGTTGACAAACTTATGAAACGACCTTATTTGATCCATTTGGATCGATTACATTGCCGTCAATAGCAATAGGACCTAATTGTATGTTGTTTGGAAAATAATGTTGAGAAACTTATGAAACGACCTTATTTGATCCATTTGGATCGATTACATTGCCGTCAATAGCAATAGGACCTAATTGTATGTTGTTTGGGAAATAATGTTGACAAACTTATGAAACGACCTTATTTGATCCATTTGGATCGATTTAATCATCAAAAACATCAATTCACTGGACAGTGGACACTGTTCAATAGATTTCCTACAGAAAATACAAAATATTGTTAATGCAATGTTTGTGTGTGCATATGTCCATGTACTTTTGCTATGGACACAGTCTCCATAGGAAATACATTGCATTACCGACATTAGGTCACACTCGGAATGTTTGTGTTTGACTGTAGATTTCTGTGTAGATAAGAGTTATGTCTAAGTTTTTAATGGCGGAAAATAATCTACATAGTTCAACGATTAATTTGGTGTGTTCCTCATGTCAATACTTAACAGAATCAATTCTCTACAGCCTCTGCAAATTCGACGTGAAAATAGCTATTTCCCATCGAGAATACATTAAACACTGACATTACCTGACCGGAAGTTACCTAAATATTCATGGATTTTCTCATCAAACGAACTTAGCCTCATTTATTAGTAGCTAAATCTTCTGAGACCTTGTTTGTAAAATTTAGTGAATTCGTTCAATCGAAAACCACAGTTACAAGAAAACCTGACATTTCCCCCTCTGTTACAATGCTTCCGCACTTCTCCATTGAAAAGTCGAAACGGTTTTCTCAAGTGGTAACAGAGTGCTTCGCTACGTTCACTCACTCACTCACGCACTCGCTATCGCTCGTGCGTTCGTTCGTTCGTTCACTTCGCTCAGCTAATTAATAATTTATACGAATGCACTGGTGATCACTTCACTTTTAACTTTATTTTATTTTTAATTTATTTGAGAATTATATTTTTATATGTTTAAACCCAGTTATTAATGGTTGAATATTCGATTGAGGCAACTAAAACGAGATTGGCCAATAATGCTGATGTGCTTTTAGTTTTATAAAAATTAAAAATATCTGAAGATTCTAAAGGTAAGATTTGCCAATTTGACCTGAGATTGTTGAACTTGGTGAAATATAAAATATAATGAGCTTCAAAACGTCAATCGTTATTAATCTCAATAAATCACGTACACCAAGTGCAATGACACTGCAATGTACTTTCGATCGTATGCACTTTTTCCTAAAATTTCGTAAGTTCCTAATCCATTGACTCACAATTTGAGCGTCTCGCGAGTTTGTTCACTCATAAATCCCACTCACTAAACTCACTCACTCTCATTTGCAACACTACAGAACAGAATCTATTTTTAATAACGCATCACACATCAAGTGCGTCAACCCATGAAATACGTGTGGGAAAACATGTCAAAAGCAGAAACTTGGAAATTTCTAAATAATATGCCATTGGCAATGGTTCATAAATTAATTGGCTTTAACAGTAAGCAATCTTTTTATAATCACATTTAAAAGAAAAAGAATGAGTTGAATAATATTTTGTACATCGTAATTTTGAATTAGAATGACCGTTGAAAGGAGCAAATGAATTTTGTATTGAATTTTTGTATGAGTTTTTATCATTTTCATGGGATGAAAAGATATAATAAGAAAGTGAAAATATTTATATTTTGAAGTAAAGCAAATAAAAAAGAATAGTACATTCCACCCAGAGTGGCTCAATATAGAAAAAGTTTACCATAACAAGAGTACAAGAAATTACTTAATCAAACAATCTAAAAATGGATCATCAACCAGAATATACTCCTCACAAATGACACAATCAATCTATTCAATAATGCAAACATTGTATCCATACTAAGCTCAAATACAAACCCAAAATGATTCACATTTTGATTAATTAAATTGGGCACTTCAGACTCAATTCAGTTTTATTTACTATGACATAATTGATTTAGAAGAGTCCCATGACAAACAAACCAAATATGTCATTCAACTAATTTTGCTACATTGATAAAATATCACTGAATGTGGGCTTCTCTGCAACAATTTTAATTAAAATGATACATTCTAGCAAACTCTACTCGAACTCACTCAATCAGTTTGGACGAAACTTGACAGTTCGGTTCAGTAGCTATTCTTGACAATAAAAACGAAAATGTAATGAAATTTTAATTAAATCAAACTGACCCACACTGTTCAGAAATTACTTGTTGACAAAGGCAATGCCAGACGATAAGTTTATTTATTTATTTATTGCATTTAAAATTTGTAAAAAAAATAAAACAAACTTCTCATGCGGGTTGTCGTTTATAATACAATTGAGAGACTAAAATGAGAGACTAAAGTGAGAGACTAAGCACTAGACGACATTTACAACATCGAGTGTTGCGCAGGTACAGCTTACCGTACCAGAGCGTATAAAGTGAGAGACTAAATTGAGAGACTAAAATGAGAGACTAAATTGAGTGATCAGTTATAATATATCGATGTATATAATAACTGTTATAACAGATTTATAAGATCTGTCATATGCTTGATGGCTTCTGATGGCTTCGTGTGTAATGGGGAAGAACAATAGGGTGGCTTGAGGTTTGAGTTACTGAAATTAATTTGGTGATATTGCAGGCATGATTTCATGAGAGATTGATAGCGAAAATGATGTGAAATTGGTGGTCAAAAGGGGAGATGGAAGGGGAATTGCTTCTGGATCAAGTCAATCAAGAGTAAAACAGAATATCTAACACAAAAAAACTAACCATTAAGTACAGAGAGTCATGTTTTTTTGACTCAAATTGATCAAAAAATCTGTAAATCAAATAAACCAAACAAAGTAAGATTAGTTTGATGTATTAAAGTTGAAAGTTTAAAAAATGATTTAGTTTTAAAGTATCCTTTTTCGAAAACTAGATTTGATCAGAATCTCAAAGCAATTATGAAAATTATTTGTTAATTCAACAAAATTGAGTTACTATTTTACGAGGTATAAAAGTTTTAAAAAAACCTTTTTGTAAGTGGATTGCAAATATCCATGTAGTTGCTAAAAAAAACTGCGCATATTCTCGCAATTGTGTAAACAAATAATTATGTGATATTCTGTTTGTTTATTCTAACATGACTGTACAGTACGGTATGATGCGTATTTATTTTATTTATTTATTACTAAAGTAGAACCAGTAAACAAAAAATGGAAAAGTGGTTTGTCACTTGCTCGCCAACTTCGCCGATGTTAACATCGTCTCGTTGTTTGCTCGTTGTCTCGCAAGTGACAAACCACTGCCAGCCAACCTCATCTCGTCAACTGTCACCGTCACGACCGTCGTGAACGCTCTCACAGTTGAACCTGTGTATTTGTACCTTTGTGTTTATGTTCGTTTTGAACTTTAGTGCAAAGTCAAGACTATCCTTTTTGTGTGTCATCACCAAGCATCCGAAACTTTCTTGGATCCTCTGGATCGATCTACGATGACGCCCATTCCACAGAAGACTATTTCTTCTGTCAAGCACCATCCACCTTTGACCAAATCCTCCTCCTCTTCTACTATGCCTCACGGTAACGTCCAACTGGGAACTTCCCCTAAGTCAAATGATCCAATCGAAGCACACCTGATCAACTTGATGTCCTCGATACGAAGCATCGGTGTGGGATCTGTTGCTCGACAGACTAAAGAAGAATGGTTCGCAAAGTTGAAAATTGTAAAGGATTCTGTCTCATCAGCCAAAAAGAACAAGTTAACCGAAATCGAGCTTTTGACCGAATCAGCTCTGGAAGAATCGGACAAAATTGATTTTGTAACCATCAGTTTAAGTGATGCAATCGACCTGGCCCTCAAAGCGACAAGAACCAACGAAGACAGGCCCAACGTGCAAGTCCACCGTGGTGTACTTATTAAACTTGTCGATCTTGTCCAAACTGATCCCATCTCAAGTGGTTCGTCAGTAGACCAAGGCGAGGACCATGGGAGCCAATACTTCATCAACAAGTGATTGTCGCCTCGACCGAATTGAAGCCGCACTGTCTTCGCTCTCTAAGGAAAACGCTGAATTACGTAAAATGGTCCAGCAAATGTGCCAATCGATGCATCCAAAGACTCACCACGTCCACAGCCAAGAATTGCCGGCAAACGGGCCATTGTCCCAAAGAATGACCAAACCCAGCATCGGTAGCAAGTCAACAATGAAAAGCTTCTCCAAGGCCACTGCAGAAAAGATGACGCCCATGAATATTCCTCCAAAGTCGACTCAACCAAGGAACAATCCACAAGGCAAGCCAACGCGGACTGTCCGAGTGAGACCAACAGAGGACGGTAAAGACATTGAAGAACTATTGAAGGAATTCAAATTGCCTAAGGATATCAATCTGGTTTCATCCCGCCTTCTTGATGACGGCACCAAATTGTTCTACACCAAGGACGACGATGGTTTTAGGGAATTCGCCGAGAAAATTCCCTTGGTAACGGTCCTTGACCCAATCCAATTTATGCCAAAGGTAAAGGTGTTGTATGTTCCTAACAGGACGCCTAAGGGAGGAAGTCGAGACTGCCCTGGAAGCCTCCGAATGCAAGCACCTCCGAACGATCCAACGGGAAGGGTGGAACCATAGCCACATGGTATTCCGAGTAGACCCAGATTCTTTTAATCGGCTCGTCAATAACCGAGTCTACCTGTCAAGTCTAAATGCTTGCAAAGTGGTCGAATGTGATGACGCCCCAATCTGCACTCACTGTCTCAAGCCCGGTCATTCTGCCGCGAATTGCAAAGACAAAGACAAAGTTCCCAAACCATTGTGTGCTAAGTGCAGCCACGATGACCATGACTCGTCTAAATGTGAAGCAACTCAACTGTGCTGCATTACAGTAAAGTGCCTATAATTCGAAATTTTTTGCGGTCAACTTTTGATTTTGATTTCGAATTACGAATTATGGGAGTAGGCTATTTTAACTCAAACTGTACATATTAGGTTAAAATAACCTGATAAAATATCATATTTTGCGCAATTAGATGCGTTTTTTATTATGGACAATGTTGAAATCCAATACCGACTATCAAAAAATTGAAAATATAAAAATTGAAATCAAGGCCGGCGGAAAGTCATCAACCGCCTTGGGTTTCAGAGTCAGTCCACGAATTTTGTATAAGAGGGGACCCTTATGTATTTTTTCATTTTCATTAATTTTATTTCGAATTAACCCTTCAAACTCATTTCGAATTACGAATTATGGGAGTTTTTTCGAATTATGAGACTCTTTTGTACTGTAATAGGTACCGAAATATAGGAATTTTGACAATTTTCGGTTCGAATTGCGAATTACGGGAGCATTCGAATTAAGGGAGGCACGAATTATGGGCACTTTACTGTAACTGCAAGAGAGCAAACAGGAAAGATTGCGCCCATTCAGCGTTTGACCAAAGACGATGCCCCGAACTAAAGCGTAATGCTAGATGGAGAAAATTACACACCAACTATGGCCAGTGACAACCCTTCCTCTAACAGTCAAATGGGAAATCTTCATAAAGAATTCGTCAACTTCTTCTGTCACTCTTCATGCGTTTTCACTTGCACATCAATCACATCATGTTCGCATCTGCGCAAGATCATCATTGAACCAAAACCAGTTGGTCTGGAACGTCGTCCAACTCAGTGGATTTGTCCACTTTGCCTGACCAATCAAAAATCGGCAAGAAAACTCGTGAAGCATCTCCAGTCGAATACTCACGACATGCAAGTTTCATTTGCCTGCTTTTACTGCAAATCATTATCATTTGAAAACATTCACAAAGTGATGGGACATCAACGAACGTGTCGAGAGTTCACCACAATTTGGTCTGATCGTGTTGCGTCTGCTCCTCCACATGAACATAACACTCAAATTGACTCGACTCCACTTGATCAAGCACTGCTCATCGACATTCTCGAACTTCCAGACAGCGACTTCAAGAGCACAGCCCACGAAATTATCTCCAATGGCGGATCAGTAGATGAACTTTCCAAGGCCTTTTGTGACATTTTCCCAAACGACCATCCAGTGAAGCAGAAGCCAAAGAAGAAGCGTGGTAAAAAAGAAGAAGACGACTCCAATCAGTGTAGACGAGCAAGAACGAGTGTCTGACTTTGCCAAATGCCAACGGCTCTGGAACACAAATCGTTCAGGTTGCTCGTCGCACATCGCGAATGGCACTGTCGAACCGGAGGAAATTGACCACGATGAATTTTTTAACTATTTTAATGATCTTTTGTCAAGTCCAGCTCCGTGCAGTATCGAGCCTAAACGTTGCACCCAAAACAAGACAATCATCAACTATATTGACGAACATTTAATTATCAAGTTTTTGACGAAAAAGACGAAATCTAATCCTGGCCCCGACGGTGTTTCCGCTGACGAATTGCTCCCTAGGACAAAGGAGTTCCAAGTGCTTCTAAACTACTGTGTCTACAAGAAAAAGATCCCCAATTCGTGGAGGCTTTCAAGGACGACTTTGATTCCAAAGAAACGCTCAAGCCGACCAGAGGACTATCGCCCAATAACAGTCAGCAGCATTATGTATCGCTGTTACACAGCCATCTTGACCGCGCGGCTATTACAGTCTATCAGGCTTTCCCCTTATCAGAAAGGGTTTGTCAACAACGATGGTATCTGCGAAGCCATTGCCACGGTGAATTACCTAGTAAAGAACAACCGAAAAGCACGAATCGCTTCCCTAGATGTGAGCAAAGCTTTTGACTCGCTGAGCCAAGAAGCCATTTTCGTTACATGTGGAAACAAAGGCCTTGATGATTCTAGTATCGATCTACTACGTGATCTCTACAAGAACTGCGCCACAACTTTGTCAGTTAGCAAGTGGACAAGTGACATTATCAGTATCAAGCGTGGAGTCAAGCAAGGTGACCCACTGTCTCCCTTTCTCTTCAACCTGGTCATCGACGATCTCCTCGAGCAAACCAACTTAACGGAACTCGGAGTTCGGATGTTGTCAGGTCGACTAGCTTCGCTTGCTTACGCGGATGACCTTCTACTTATGGCCGAAAACGACAACGACTTACAAGCACTGATCGATCTAACTAACAGTTTCTACCAGTCGGTCGGTCTGAGTGCAAACTCTAACAAGTCGCTTACGATCGGAAATGTGAGACAACTCAGGATCGGGAACTCTGGAATCAGCAGTGATGACAAACTTTCTTATCTTGGAGTGACAATAGACGAAAACAACAAGCACAGAATGAGTCGATTGGACATTGAACCACTACTGACCAAGCTTAAACGATCAAGTTTACGACCGAACCAAAAGCTCTATATGCTCCGGACACATCTGATTCCTAAATATCTGCACCGACTCACCAACGAAGACACCACAGCTACGATCCTGAAAGACATCGACCGAGCAATCAGGAACTGTGCTAAAGAGTTCCTCCACCTTCCTGATGCTGTTGCCACTAGTTGGTTTCACCTGTCCATACGGAATGGTGGTCTTGGTCTCAAAGAATTTCGTTTCGAGATTCCGATTATGACTTACAAGCGTCTTTCGCGCCTACAACACTCTGAGTCATGGATTATTCAAGACATAGTCAAGTCTCAATGGTTTGCCAAAAGGATCTTAAAACTCGAACACTTGCTGCCTCTATATCCGGATAACCAAGCACGCCTCATCAACGATCTTGAAAAGATTAAGAACTTTAACTTAGGACAATCGTGTTTTGGTGTCGCTGGAAGCCTCGTCAATCGTCACCTCCGAGGCAACACGTGGTTTAGCGGTCTTCTCTTTGTGAGCTACCTTCGAATGAGGACATGCACAATCGGTGCTTCTGGCCATGAACTTGAACCCGTCTATTACCGTCACCATTGTGGTAAGATCGAAACGCTGAAGCATATTCTTTGTGAATGTAAGCACATGGAAGGCATGAGACGTCGCCGTCATAATCTGGCACAGAAAATTGTGGTTAATCACCTCGAGTGTTGTGGGTGGACTGTGTTCACTAATTTCTCGGTCATTGATGGCAATGGCGATGAAAAAATTCCCGACATTGTAGCAGTTACCCCGGATAAGACAGACTGTTTAGTCCTCGACGTTCAAGTCTCCTTTGAAAGCGAGAAATTGACTTTTCATGACCGGTACATGTTCAAGCGACAGAAGTACTCAGAAAAATCGGTCATTGAGGCCATCAAGACGAAACTTTCTCAGAATGGACATCGACCTTATTCTTTTGATGTGTTCGGCCTCATATTTGGAGCCCGAGGCGCGATTCACAACGTGACGCTCAATATACTACGAAACCTTGGAATGACGGACAGTCGAATTGGCTCCATCATTGATCTAGTCACTAAGGAGTCTTTGACTCTTTTTAGGGTTTTCGGGTTACCAGCTGACCCTCCCCCGTGAGCCTTGTGTTCTCGGGTTTCTGTAAACTCTATTATTTATACAATAAATGATATTGAGATCTAAACTGAGAAAAATAAATTAAGACTTAATCCAATTATGATTAATATTTGCTTGCTCATGCGGGCGGGAGTTTGAAGCAATTACGAAAGCTAATTTCACAAAACATGCAATTTTGATTAAAATAATAAGTTATCCAGGACATAAGATTGCTTTGTTTTTATATATGAATTTTGAGTTTATGTAAATTTGGTCATGGAAATAAGCAATAAGAAAAACGGATAATATATTAGACGATATATTACGAAAGAGTTATGTAACTGTTTGAATTAAGACATCAGACGTTTCGTTTGAACAGAGCCTCTAAACCAAAGCCCCACAAAGATAAATCGATATAATACAGAACAATTATATTATGCATGCATTGAGAGACTCATAAGCTACACAGCTCGAGGGATCAATCGATTTTCCACGTTTCGGTTTGAGGAATAAATTCTGTAAACTGTACATTATTTTCTTCTCTAAATATGAGAAAATCACTAAAGTTTCTTTTCGTTCAGACATTCATATGAATTCAAATCGTATATGAAAATTTTAGTGCCCTAAAGTGGACAAGCGCCAGACATTTCTGTGTGCACAAAATCCCAAAAGAATTTTTTCTTTGGATAACATTTCAAATATATTCTGTCGGGCCTCAATCCTGGCCTCATTCAAATAAGATGATTTTCTATTATATTCGTAGCATGTTTTTATATAAAAATAAAAAACAAAATCAAAAATGCAGCTTACATTGACATTTTCCTTCAAAAAGATCCAAACAAACGAAAATTGCAATTTCCACCCCCTCTCTCATTCTCAATTGACCGGAAACTGACCATCAGGAAAAAATGTATATTCAATCACTTTCTGGGCGTAATGAACCAAAACGAGAAAGCAAACAAACAAAAGACAAAAGCAATTGTCAAAATATTTAGACCGAATCAAACTTGACACACAACATCGGGTTCAGCTCAATTGGAAAATATCTGCATTACTATAAATTAAATTATTATCAAGATAAAACCTTTTTCAAAACCATGTACGAATTAGATAATCTTTATAAAAGAACAAATAAAATCGGGTTATCTAAATTAAATAAAAACAACATTTGCTGAGTTTAAATTAAAATGCAAGCTTAACAATTCAAGGATCCAGACATAGTTGGGGCTACAAATGTATAATAAAACTTTTATAATTTAAAACACTTTTGCCAATTTGTTCCTCTCATTTAAGCACAGTCACATAGTCATATTTGAATAAAATCTAAGCATTAACACAAACTTAAAAAAAACATTGCAACAGTTACCATTGAATAAATTTCCGAACCTTATATCTATGCATTTTACTCTGCGACGATTAAATACGTAGGTTTATTCTCTTTAATTGTTCTTAACTTCCAGACAAAACACATCGTAAACATAATTAAATTTTAATTAAAAAACACAGTCAAGGTTTGTACTTTAGAAATAAATTAATTTATGACCATTAAACAAACAAATAAAAGTGGAAATGCTTGGAGCATTAAAATAGAAAAGTTTCGCATTCTTTAAAACAATAACAATAAACAAATAACGAAATGACGTTTTGAATTTAAGTTCTTTATAAATTATAATCTCGACATAAAAGACTCTCTTGGATTCAAATATGTAATAATAGTTCAACAGTAAAAGTCAATGACCATAAGAAATTATTTGAAAAATAACCTTTCAGACAACGAACTCACAAAAACAAAAACATGTTTAAATTAAAAATCTGATTATTATCAAATGATCACATTAACAACATGACAAATGGCTCTGGGTGTGACCGTGTTTGTGTGTCCAAGTGCGCACTAAGTGTTCAATCACTTAAATCAAAAACCACAAAAGATCGCCCAACGATAGATCACTGAGTCATTGAACGCATTGAACAAATTGCTCTAAACAAAAAAAAAGATTGTGCCAAAACAAAAATAATTTAAGTGCAAACGATCATTAAGATTTTCCTTACAATATTGTCGTAAATAGATATAACATTGATTTCGTATGATCTTATAAGAATTTCAATGGTTTCCATAACAAAATTTTTCAAGTAATCTTTTAAACAACCTTTATAAAACATTTTCGAACAACCAGTTTCTCCCGTAAGTGTGTCATTAATGGGGTCGCAAAACTGACCAAATGGCATAGTTAAATGCCATTCAGGACAATATGTATGGAAATATACCAAAAATGGAAGAATAAAACCCTCAACCCAACATTCTAGATTACAATATAAACGACATTTTTGGAATGGTTCTAATGGCGAAATGAAAATATAACAAACAAAAACAAAATCAAACCACAAAATTCATTCTTGCAATAAACAAACAAACCACAAATGTGAAAATCTATGCCTTAACGAATGACCATTCATAAATGACGTCAATTACCAATATAATCAGCCAATAAAAAGACAAATAATGATAATCGTTTGGTTAATTGTACTTGGCTCACACAACTATTACCAGTAAAAGTCCAATTTTTGTCCAGACATGTTAATAGATATTAATTATTTAATATTAATTTATTTACCGTTAATGTGATCGCAAACTTTTGACCAGAAGAATTTAAAAATTACTGGGTTGGAGCTTAAAATTAATTAATTTTGTTAATATGAAAGCTTTTGAAATGGAAGGAAAGCATGTTCTATTTAATCTAGAATAGAAAATCTAGAAAATCTACAATGGACCGAAAACCCCTCTAACCAACAATCATAATCATTAAATCTGAGACAATCTCAAACACACAAAAGTTTTCGATAAGATTAAACAAATGATGATGATTTTACGTGGACTAATTCGAGTTTGTATTGTACTTAGAAATAGCTTTAATTATAATAACCAACCTAAATCATAGTAATCATGATTGTTTTTAGGCCACCGCAAATGGACCAAAGAAGGAGAAGAGGCACCAAATTGGAGCACGAGACAAATTAATGATCACTCATTATAGATTATCCTCTACTTCTGTTCGATTATTATTATTATTCTATGTCTGTAGTGTAGAAGTTTGTCTTGTAATTTGTGGTTGGAAAAAGCACAAAATGTGTTTGATGATGTGCGACTCACTCCGTAAAAATTTCCAGTTCAAAGGTGGTGGTTAGTGGTTTGGAACATGTCTAAACTTGCCTTAAATCAGACATTTTTGGTGCATTAGGGAAAATGGCTACTGTCTGTGAATGTCTGATGTGGCCACTTGGGAAGTTGTTGCTACTTTTCCACAAACTCGATAAATTCTATTCGAAATAAAAATCTTTTATTTAAAAATTAGTTTACACTTTTAATAAAATGTAAATACAAAATCAAATAAACCTTTAAAAACGTGTTCAGCTACATGAGTTTGAATTAGAAAATCTGTCAAAATTTAAAATTTAAATTTCCCAAATATCAGAAAACACCACAAATTTACCAGAAACATTTGAATTAACTCCAGAATCGAGTAATTGGAATAATACAGAAACATATAAAAAAGCCTAGACAGAATCAACATGAACTCGAAATATAACTCAAGTACAATTTGTGCTCCGTATTCTCTATTTCCCTCGAATACTAATTGCAATCTCGTGACTTGGTTTTGGAATTTGTCGATATTTCCGTATACGAGTACAACAAGAATTTACTAAAGCGGAAGAAAACTTAGGGTCCAATTAGTGTTCGTCGTCTCATAAAAACATTTCCATAATCGTTTCGATAATTTCCCAATTAATCTTAATTTTATAAGAAATTAAATTTCAGGAAATGATGTTGATCATTTTGAAAATATTACCCGAATTGATTAATGATCTCGAATAAATCGCTTTAAGAGAAATGAATTGAAAATATTCCGATTATTAAAAACCAATTTGTTTTGAGAATAACAAATAAGAAAAGAGAAAATACCTGAACTTTATGGAATTTTTGGGATCTCATCTTGAGGAATTTCCATAAATTTTGTTGCCGTTATTAATCAGGAAAGAGTATAAAGTAAATTCATTCTCGTATTTACGATATAATAGTTTTAACAAATAAACTAGCAATGCAAAAATTATTCGTTAAAGTAAATAAAAATCTATATATTAAAACCCATAAATTGCTAAAACTTAATGGTAATGTCAGACATTTTTGTTCAAAATTGGTTGATAATTGATTTTTGTATTTAATAAATGAAATGCAAAGTCAATAAATTCATATGGTTTATTGATATAAAGAAAAAATTATTGAGTGCATGTAAATATTTATGACATGAATAGTCCTGCGAACTGTTCTCCCGGAAAGGGGGTATTCAAATAAGACTTTCAGCTTGAAATGCAATGAGTAATGTCACACGGAAAACTTATCAGTGTTCAAATCGATGAAAAATAACTTATCAGTAACTTATCATTATTTAGATTATTTTGCTTGTATGATTACTCACTACTTTGATTGATCACTCGCTACAATTGCCGCAATTGAATTGCGACTAATGTGTGACTCACATGTAAACGAGTTGCTCATTTTTGCTTGTTTTTGATTATTTTTTTTTATTTTTTTTATTTTCTCGTATCGAGTTAAGCATAATTTAAAAAGAATTGAATAATTTCCGTTCAAAAATGTAAGAATTTGGAAATAATATGTTATTTGACAAGTTCAATCAATTAAGCTGCAAATTGCGTATTTAGAATTTTGAAATGATATTCGGTAAATTTAATTATTGTTAAAGTTGGTAATCAATTTAATAACACTGTAATCATTTCTTCAGGTAGCCACTTAATGAAAAACATGATGACCATGTGATCAAGCGTTGCTATTTATTTGATCAATGGTTTGGTTTTTTATATTAAATGATTGAATGCGGCACCATAGTACTAATATGGATCGATCCAGAAACGAGTTGGATAATTCACTCCTCTTGGTAGTGTAAACGATGCTTTTTGGGTATAAAGCTTGATATTCCAAAGTTTCATCCAAATCCATTTATATTTGAGGGCAGCACATGATTATTTGTTTTATCCTAAATCTCCCCATTTTTGCAACCAATTGGTTGGTTAATAGAAAAATTACGCATTACACTGATCTACAGGAATTGTCAAGTTTTAGGTACTCGGAATTTTATGAGCTATTCTTACAGCATTTTTTGATGTAGAATTCAATGGTCTTGTCAAAATTGACCGTTTAACTTCATTTTTTGAGATATTCAAGTTTTAAGCGCATTTTTGTTTAAATTTCGAATTTCTAGGCTCGAAATTTCAATTTAAAGCAAATTTTCAAATTCTCCTAGTTTTTCTGAAAATTTTAAGCACAAGAATGTACGAATCGCTTACGATTTATTATTCTAACTAGATTTTTAAAGATGATACTTTTCAGGTAAAACGATAAAAATCACCTTCATAAACTTCATAACCTGATATAAATTATTCAAATTTATATCGTTTTATCATCTTTAAAAATCGAGTTAAAATAGTAAATCTTAAGAGATTTAAACGTTCTTGTGCTTAAAATTTTCAGAAAAACAAGAAGAATTTGAAAATTTGCTTTGAATTGAAATTTCGAGCCTAGAAATTCGAAATTTATACAAATATGCGCTTAAAACTTGAATATCTCAAAAAATGAAGTCAAACGGTCAATTTTGACCAGACCATCAAATTCTACGTTAAAAATGCTGTAAGAATCGCTCATAAAATTTCGAGTACCTTAAAATTGACAATTCTTGTAGATCAGTGTTATGAAACCAGTAAGTGCTACCCTCAAATCTAAATGGATTCGGATGAAACTTTGGAATATAAAGCTTTATACCAAATGGCATCGTTTACACTATCCGGAGGTATGAATTATCCAACTCGTTTCTGGATCGATCCACATTACCATAGTAACATATTAATGGTTCGGTTTCATACCACAAATGGTGGTTCCGGTTCAATCCCCAATTGGCGGTTCGCTGCTGCTGAATCTCCAAGTTGAGCTTCTGTATTTTATTCACCAATTTGTTGTTGGATCTCATTCCGAAGCTGGAAAATGGATTTAATCCCCAAATGTGTTGATGGAATACATTCAATTGATGGATAAGGTCCGAAAACAAATTTCTGAATTTGATAAGGCAACCCAGTTTGAGACCTTAAGTTTTCATACCCTCTTTTTTAATTTCCTTATTTTGCATAATGATTCATTTTGTATTCTATTACTTGTAAACAATTGTAATGTATCGAACTATACCTCAGTGTGTATGTATGTGCATTTTCTAGCTCACATTTAGCATTAATTTGCTTAAGAGGTCAATAAAATACCATTTCCAAAAAAAACCAGTTTGAGATCACTCCGAAAAGTCTGTTTGAAATATGAACCTGAACCATCAATTGGGACATGAACAGTTAAACTGTGTAACACTCAGCACATAATTCCGAGTACTTAGATACCAAACTTGCCAAATACAATATGATGCCAAGTTCCTGTTAGAGTATCCTGGTACTCTCGAAGCATTTATATGTCTAATATATTGATTCTAGTTTCAAATCAGGTCATTTGAACAACAAACATTGGTTGTTTGGTCAATTCGGGTTATGTTGAATCTTGGCAAGATTCTTACACTCATTTCCCCATGACAAAAAAGATCTGGGGTTTTTTCAAAACCAAAAGGTCATTTGTTAATGAGTTTTGCAAATTATAGCATCAAAAACGGTCAAGAAAGAACCGAGAAAACGCATTTTAAAAAATTGTATTCCCCCATTGGAACTTCACCGGATCTCTGCAGTGCCCAAACCTGTTCAAAAAATTCTGTAAAAAATTCAGTAAAAAATTCTTACAGTTTCTTATCATGCTCTAAAAATATATTTCCATCCACGTTGGTCCATAAAAATAACCGGATACTTTGTTCGGAGTCCTCATACTACTCATACCCCAAATGGCTCATATTCAAATCATATTCGGAAATGGATTTTATCCCCAATTGATCGGTAAAAAAAATACTCAATCTATTTACCTCTAAAATAATAGTGTTACTAAATTTATTCAATCATTCATTATCTAAAACGGCCTATTTCCTTTTTCCCCCAGTGAGAGACAAGTGCCAAAGACAAATAGGACCATTTGTGGAAATTTGAGAAACATTCCATCTAAACATCTTGTAACCAAATCTAACAGCCTAATTGACAATAAATTAAAAATGTTTCATTAAGAGATTTGTTCTGACAGAGCAATTGAAAGAAGGTTCATCAATCCATCTGTGGGTGAGATTCACCATTTGGGATATAAACCCGAACCACCATTTAGAGAATGAGCCCGATCAGATACTCTTTGATACTTCTCGAATTTATGTATCTTATACCATGTATACAAAGATACAAAACTAAATAACAAAATTTGTTGACAATTGCAAAATTTATTATAATTCATATAGTAAATGTAGGATTCTGTTCGAAATGCAATTACTCGACCATACTACCATAAAGAACCGGGTTATTTTAATTTAGGTAAGCTTTTGGGACAGGCTTTAAGAATTTGTAAGTCTCGTTTCTTAACCCCTAAACAGAATATTTAACTGAATTGGAAAATAACAAACAATACTTTCAATCTAGTTGGAATTAGTCACATTTGACATATCTACACAACAACACTTTTGTAGAGAGTTTGTAAGAGCACATTTTGTGTTTCTTGATAAGAGGGAGCTCTTACGTTTACTGGCATTAGTCGATGACTAGTTTGCTTATGCTGTCTATCAGTAATGACTGTTCGCTTAGTCACACACAATTTAGTCTTTTCGTCTGTCGTGTTACGTACTGTATTGAAGGTCCGTTTGCGGGAGACTCCCGCAAATGCGGGAGAATTCGCAGGACTAGACATGAAGAAGCAAAATCAGAGTTTGAGAATAGACTCGAGGACAAATCCAATAAAATATTTCACAAGAACTGTATATAGAGTTTGGTATTGCTATGTACTCGTAAGAGCGTAGAAGCGTTTGTGACCAGTAAAAAAGACAGTGTAAATACGTCGAAATGTTTTATACTTCAAGGGAAAACTTCCTTGCAGGCTATAAACTGCAGTTGTTTTGACATGTTTTGATGCCAATGACAAACCTAAACGTTAATTAGAGTCGAGATTTGTTAAAGTTAAGCTTTATATTTTCATTTTACACCAAAAAGTAGTAAATTAACCAAACTGCAAACCAATAACTTTCCCTGCCTGTATCTTAAGCCACTTTTTATATCACATTCAAGAATTATGTCTAATAATAAAAAGTTCGAAATAAATGTGTTTGACGGTTCGTTCAGACTCGAAACATGAAACTTTTTTCTTTCACAGTCTGAAACACCTGTCATTTATTTATTTCCCCCTTAAGATTAAAGTAATAACAATAAAAAATAAATCAAACAATTGTGCAATTGACACAAACTTTAATCTAAGAAATCAATTGTATTGCCCTTTTTCAAATACAACCACGGGATCATTCGCAATTTACGTCCAAACGGAAAATTAATTTTACTCAAAATAAAAAATTCAATTCGAAGAAAAAATTTAATAAAATCAAGTTACCGATTTTGAAGACAACGTACGCCATCAATCTCAACTATTGCGTAAAGTCAAACCATAAGCCACCATTAAATCCATAAATCAGTATTATCAATATTTTCATTTTCTTATTAAATTCTTATTCTTATTAAATCAAAAATATAGAACCGTTTATATCAATTTTCAATAAAAACAGAAACAGTAATAAATTTTTTAATAAAAAATAAAGTTTATTTCAATGATCAATTTTGACACGGACATGAAATATATTCAACAAAGATAATATTACAAATCAGAAATATAAAAATTTTTAGAATTTTAATATAGATAAAATGAAAAGGATTAGACCTGTTGTAATCAACCGGAACACAAAAAGAAATGATTTAAGTGTTTAATGATTCTCTAACCTGAATGTGAGTACAAAAGAATATACAAAATGTTTCAGATTCAATAATTAATTTTATTTTACAATTATGATTATTTATTTATTTCAACAAATATAGTTTTTAGGTTAACCAGTTGATTAAGTAGACAAATCAAACGAAATAATTCCGTAAAGGAATTTCACTGAAGGTTGAACATTGGAAGTAGTTGTCTCTTTCGTTATCCAAAATTTTGTCCAAAATTTTGTTTGGTTGTTGTTGTTATTAGTTTAGAAATATTCCATGCTCTCGATGGAAATAAAATATGTGTTCAAGTGTGAGTGAGTGAGTTAGCATAAAAGTTATTACATTTGTCAGAAACATGCGCTTGTTGATCAAAGAGATTTTCGTTTTTGATTTGATTTAAGAAATTTGGTTTGGCAAGAAAAGAAGAAAACTAATTTTGAAATCTATTATAACTAGAGGCAAGCTAGAGTTATTACTATTTATTGTGGTAAAGCAAAAAAAATTTATAACAAATATTGCGACTTGATGAGTTGATTTGTAGAGTTGTAACAAAAAAAGAAAATGAAATTGAAATTGAAGAGATTGAGTAGATGAGAGTGAAGTCGTGTGTCTGATTGAATTGATTACTGTTTGTAGTGTGTCGTGTTGGTGTGAGACCCAGATGTTGGTTCTGTTCCTCTGCTGCTGTTTGGTCAGTCAAGTGAGAGAATCAATCAACGTTTGTGAGTTAAGTGAGGAATTGCTCGAGCAAGCAAACACATTTGAGAATGTAATGTGGCTGTGACACAGTTAGCACATTGTGTCACCACTAACACACAACACTCACAATTGAAGCGGAAACTAATTTGTTGGCAAAAAAATGACAATTCCGGATGGCCTACAAATGTCCTTCAAGTTTGTTCTTTTTTCCATTCAACAAGACAGAAGAACTAAAAAGACTGGACTTGAAAAGTTGATTTTTTCTACTATTTGATGAATAGAAATTGGAAAATCAAATGCTAAAACGTAAATCGGTTTATAGAAATATGAATTTATGCATTACGAAATTGATTTTGAATGACGATGATATTCGATATGACTGATTTGGGTTTCATTTGTCAAATATCTAGAAAAATTCTGACCACTTTCAGTTTGATGTTTCAAAAGTTCATAAATAGATTTTAGATTGGAGATAAATAGGAATAAATTCGGGATTATTTCTAGAGGGCCGAAATTGATTGCACTATTTGATTTGCTAAAAAGAAATTTTTCTATTGATTCAAATGACGCTCGAGAATAGCCTTAGACGTAGACTTGTTGAATTATTGAGAATCAGATTGAGAAATTCATCTCTGACTGACTGTGTACACTGGGGCTGTAGGACAAACGGTCGGAATATTCCTGTTTGGAGTTGTGGACAAATGTTGAAATGTCGAGCCGAGACTTATGAGTGTCTCATAAAGCACGAAAACGGAAGATAAATTAAGTACGCACAGAGTGAGAGCTTATTTCAATAGTAAATTAGTAATGCGATTAATGATGCCAGATTGAACAGAACAGAACATTGCACTGGGAGATTTTCAGGACAAATGAGCACATGAGACTCGACTTGACTCGAACGATGATGACAAATGACAGAGTTAATGATCTCAAGTTCACGATTATTTGCGAGTCAATACACAGACGATGAAGCTTAATGACTCCAGCTGAGACAAATCTGGGCTCACACAAGTGACATTTTTATCAAACACTCGATCGCATATCGAAGAACAGTCTCTTGTTGACATTAGATGAAATTTTCCACAATTTGACATACTTCACTTCCAAATTGCATTATAAATATAGCCTCAAGTTAAATCAAATCACGTCACTTTATATATTTTGGGGTCATTAAACACTTTTCGACACTTTGGGGAGTAAACAGACTCAAAGATTGACTTGAACAAACACAAAATGGCGAAAGTTGAGAAATGAAATGTTGAAATTGGTTTCATTGGTTTTTTTTGTTGATGCAATGATGAAATGTGATCCGCAAAACACATTCACAAAGTGAGATGCCACAAAATTCATTCTGAATTGATTTTAAACACAATCACAGATGAATGGAACGAAGGTCGAGTTTTGGTTTGGTTGGTTGATTATTTTACAGAAGCGATATGGGATTCGGTTTATATTTTACATTCAAATTTACACTTTCAAGCACTTGAAGGAACTAAAGCTCGTGTTCACAGATGACGTACTCTTTAAGACGCGCCATTGTTTCGTTGGACTAATGTATCAGGCATTTCTCTATTTATATTTCGTATGATATATCGTTGTGGTGATTTTTGGTTGTTCATAAATGACGGAACGGATTGATAAGAAGAGAAGAAACGCAAACCATATCAAATTGATAAGATAGTTGAATTGGTGGAATTGGTTTGCTTTTCAACCATCGGGAAGTGAGCCAAGTTGAGTACTGCACGAATGATCTGTTTGGCGCCGTTACGAAATTTCTCATTCAACCAACAATAGATGATGGGACTAGAAGAATTTAGAAAAAGGAAAAATCCATGACATTAGAAGTCGTAGGAAATAGAAACGAGCAAAAATATTTGAAAATATATTTGTGCAAAAAGGTCAAAACAAGCAAAAAGCAAGTGCAAATCAAATTCTAATTAGTTTAGATCAAAGTACAGCAAAGAGCATGACGTTCGGGGAATTCATTCACAAATACAAACACAATCAGATATGCATTCCAACGCGACATATGGTACAGTGAAAGTGAAATACAACGAGCGAATCAAATTAAATGTGGTCGAGGGAAGGGAAATGTGCGTGCGATTGAGTTATAAGAAAATTGGGGTTTGAGCACTTTACTAGGAGAGAGCGAAACATAAGGCATTTCACATTTCTCACCAAATTGGGCACTACACAAGCAAACAAGCACAATTCAATTAGGAAACACTCAACATTTTCTCGGTCATTGGTCAGAAATGTGAGTGAGAGTGCTAATGTTACTATCAAGATCAATAAATACGTCTATAATAGCAGAATCCAAACTTCACTGGAAATTCATACAAAAATAGAACGACAAACAATTCCATTAATGACAAAGACAAAGCCTCAATTTGGGTGCGAAATGAAATAAAAAATGGAAACAAAATAAAATCGTGTGCGAATGTACAAATATAAAGACTCACTTGTAACAGACGGATGACATGGCAAACCAGTGGCACTGAAATGAGGAAGTTAAAATGAGATATTTTATTAACAAAATGCCATTTCAACTACTCACAGTAATGAATATGTTAGTCTGTAGTTTAACGAGTTTAATGTCCACCAGAAAGAGGTATAGATTGATTGGTGCCCAGCAAGTGGCGAATGTGGCCACTGCGAGTGCCAACATGAATATTCGCCGTCTCTTGGCCTCGGACTGTCTTCTCTTCTTCTCGTCGGACAGTTTGCAGATGAGTTGACCTTGTCGCGCAATCACTCGACCAATCTTGACGTACACCACCAGCGTAATGGACAGTGGTAGGAGGTACTGGGTGATGAGCACCTCCACCGTAAGCATCAATGGAAAGTTGAAGGACACTCGAGGCAGTTGGACCATGCAACGCGTGAGCACACGACCCATGAACACCTTACTGCGCACTCGGTTGAAGGCCGCGTGTGGCAGGGACAGTGTCAGTGCAATGAGCCATATCGCCAGCACAGTCATCGCAACCTTGCAAATCGATGTCTTGCCAATGGTCTTCCGTGAACGAACAGTCCACAGACGATGCAAGGCAATGAGTGTCATTGTGAAAGTGGACACATAGACACACGACGTCTGAATCAGCGGCACCAGCACACAAATCAACTCTCCAAAAGGCCAACTGATGGGCAACATTCGAACCACGTTGAATGGTATGTTGAACACTGTAGGGTGAGAGATAGACAAACACACAATGAGTCATTCATAGATAAGATTACATTAATATGTGCATTTAGAGTAGTTATAAATTAATCTGACCACACAGTAATTAAATGAATAGATATGCTAGGATTGCATTTATATAAATTCAAGTGAGAGAATTCACTCGACTATGTGTGGCAAGATAAATTCGGTTATTTAAAAATGTTTTCGCCCATTATTGACATTTGCGGATATTTTCGTGATAAATGAAATAATTTTAACCTTTTCTATTAGACTGAGAACCTTTCAGAAAATTGTAAACAAAATTAAATGTTATCTAAATATTAATCAATTACATAAAATAAAATAATGAATCTCAATTCTTGGTAATTTTTTTAAATGTACTTTTTTCAAAATCACACTTTAATGCAAAATGTTGGCTTCCCTGTTTAACATTGACGCAATTAGCATAATTTTCAAATTGATTATTAATCCATAAATCTCTAAAAATAAATACCATTTTTGTGTGATATTTATGAACTTTATTTCAAATATTATTTTCACCTTTTTTCCATCAATCAATGCCACAATGAAAAAATTTCAAACAATTCATTTTATGAAACAAATGCACTATAATGCGTTAAAGAAAAATCAAAATCAAATGCATTTTCAAATTTGCTCAAAAACCTTACAAAATCATACAATCAAGTCATGATCTCTCTACTGAGTCGTACATATAGCAGTCTTTTCAAAATATATATTCTCAATCTATTATTTTTCATATAAAAAAGGTGAAAATAACAAAGTTTTACTTTTTTACTAGGCGAAACAGCGTGAAACAAAAAAACCTTTTACTAAATTCAAGTGAATAAAATCATTAAAACCACCCAATACAACAAATCCAATATATTCTGAAACGCACAAATTATACTTTCCAATCACAATTTTCTGGTTTAGAATACAAATCAGTCAATTACAAAACAAAAAAAGTTTCTCATCAAAATTATAATTTAACAAAATCAAAAGTAATTTTACTTACCAAAAAAAATGTATGAAAATCAAATTGTGCGAAACCTCTCAAAGAGAAAACAAAAATATTTTTTTTTCTTCAATTCCCAGACGATTTTTTGTCTGTTGTATTGATCTCATTGTCTTGTCGTGAATGAATGTTAGAAGATTAGATTAAGAATTTAGAATAAATTGTGCTACAGAATGACTAACGTATATAGTTAAATTTGTAATTTTCCCGTGACTCAAAAGCAGAAAATAAAAAAACGAAAATGACCTTTTTTAAAAGCAACTTGTAGACAAAGCATAATATAAATCCTGAATGAAATATTGCACTGTGCACTGTCTGGCCAAAATAAGATAATGCACTCTATAAGAAAGAAAACATTGGAGATAATAAATAACTCTAAATGAGCTCGAAAGACCTCGAAACCAAAATCTCAAATGCCAAAAGTAGAAGCATAAAACAAGAAAAAATCGATGAATTTAATTAAGGAAAATTTTAATTAGAAACGTTTGAATTAACCAGTTTAGAAATTTAAATTAATCCACAAGATTAATTTTCCCAAGGATTTGTGCATTGCTAAGATGAATTTATTAACCTTTTCACAGTTGAAGACAATTTGCTAAAAATTGAGACGTTAAATAAATAAATTTTAGAGACCATTAAAAAGAAATTTGAACTATATTCTAACGAAACGATACAATAGTCGAGTACTGGTCAGTACAGACACTTTAATAATTGAACAGATTACTAGAAATGAGAGTAATTCAAAAGTTACCTTTTATCAGACCATGTAATAGCATTGATCATTCAAAAAAAACATTTGTGTTTACCTAAATATAAAAATTGGAAAAATGGTAGAGAAATACAAATATGAAAGCGAACCCCTCTCTAGAGTCTCCCAAAGTCCCAAAACTGGACACAGACTGTGAATAGAATAGAGTGAATTGGCCAAAAGTGGCATGTCAAATCAATTTGTCCTCTGGGAATTTAACTGCTGGTTCGTTCACTTTCGCTCTCATGCACTCAATAATAACATACTTGATACGATATATAGAAAATAAATACATTTTGGTTAGGTGGTAACAATGAAAGACCACTCAGCTCGATATAATCGAGTACAATCATTACTACAGTACTACATGAACAGGCATGACAAACATTGAGTCAAACAAGGCAAATGGACTATTAGTACAAATACTAATGGAAAGTTACAAACGATCGGACAAGTCAATGAACACGGACACGGTTCAGGTGTTGACAAACAAACAAAAATAGGACTAGAAGAACAAGGAGAAATTGGAAAATGTAAAGTATTTTTTCCAATATTTAGAAATTATGGGTTAGTAACACCAGAAGATATAAAATTGCAGCAAATCATTGAATACGAATTATTTATATTTCACACCAAGTCGTTTCGTGTTAATTGGATTTATTGTAATTAATGAATTTAGCTACCAATTTACCATTCCATTGGATAAAAAGCATTCACAATATAGAAAGGAATATTAATTAAAGAATACTGTGTGCAAACAACAAAACAAATGCAAATACGAGAATTTGCTTTATTCAATTGTGAATGACAAATATAAAAAACCGAAACGGAAACCAAGACAAACAGTACGTTTCCTGATGCAGAGAAAGAAAAAGTTTGATTGAAGAAAATCAGGAAATGGTGCCTTAGGTGAGATGATAACGGGAAATGTTAACACAGAATGTGTTTGAGAATTTATTATCATCGGCCAAATTCATTCACATTTTCACTCACACAATCTAAACAGAAACCAAGCATATTTTATTCAAAGCATCCCAAATCTCATGAGAATTGAATGCGAGTTATGTCTGAGTTTGAAATTGGTTCGAATGCAAATCGAGAGCATAAGTGAGCGTGTGTGTGCAAATGCCAAATCGACATTTTTCAAAATTTTGTATCCACTTTACATCCAATCATCGCATAAAACGCCTACAAAGTCTCTACTATAGACATTGAGAATATTTTCAATTTTATGTAAATAATATTCTACGATATCGATATCGTTGCAAAAGTAAACATTAAATATTCAGACAAAAATCACAAAAAAACAAAGTTTTAAAACCAATTTATTCAAAACCTTAGAGTTTAAGTAAATATTGCGAAATTTATTTATACGTATTGAAAATTGAAAATTGAAATAAATCATAAACAAAATAAAATAATTAACAAAGACTATAAAAAATATAATGATTTAACCTGTTATTAAACTCTGATGAAAATTTAGCATAATATCATTTACAAATTTTAAAAACAAAAAGATCTTACATATTCCTTAAATTAATGCGCTCAATCTATAAGTGAGATATACCAGTAATATGATTACATTCAATCTTAATTTAATATTTTGATTCTTGCAAAAACAAACAGAAAACATTCAATGATTATTACCTTTCAGTCAATCACAATTTTAAAACTTTTCTCATATAACTTGGCCTCAAAAAATAGAAAACACAATAAATACAGCTAAAATCCAAACATCTAAACCGATAAAAATTTAATGAGTTAACAATAACAAAAAACAGTTCAATTGAAACGCCACAGAAAATACCAAATGCAATGAATATTTAACGCTTCAGATTTATTCATAAGAATCACTTATAAATATTAATGATCAACTCAAGCTTTTTTTGCTGTAGTCAATCGAGTGCAATCAGACAGACCAGAGAACTGAAATCGAACGAATTATGCGCTTGATTAAGAAGAATATATTCGAGAATTCATCTATTAGAGAAAATAGTTATAATCAGAATTAAGCAAACAAAAAACATTTCTTGTGAATTGAAATCATCATCATTAAATGAATTGAATTGGTGATTGGATTTGGAAGGAAAATCAGAAACGAGTTGAGATGAAGTTCAGTAGTTCAGTAGTGGTGTATGTTTATGTTTGTGTTTCCAATTATTCCTGGAACAAGTTGGTAAAATAATACATAAGATAATTCAGAATATATAATTGGAATACTAAAACATTCATTTCGTTTGGCACGTTGACTTTTATCTTTATATACCATCTTCAGTGTAATCAACGTTAACAGGCAGTTCTCTTTTGTATTTCCCCGTTCTTAAAATACTTTCGATCTTGTGTATACAGAATGATTAGTAAAAATTTAAAACTTAAAAAATAAGAACTACCTTTTTAATATCGTTCGAAAGAGCTTCGAAAAAACTAACGGAACTTAAGAACATTCTTAATTCAAATTTTAAAAAATGTAAAATATTTTTGTGGAATAAATTATTTTAGAGAACCTGTATTGAAAGTTCAATCAACGAAGAATCGAAATAATGAAATTCAATTGCACCAAATTCTTGGAATTATTAAAAATTCTCCGTATTTCTCAATCGTATTTCCACCGCCTTCATCTCAAAGGTATTCCCAGCTCAGTTCAAACCAAAATGTAATATCAAACAATCAAAAACGAGAACAAAAGTGAACACAAAGTGATCAACATAATAATGGAGAGCCATAGAAATGTTGTAATAAGAAATAAGCGAAATATTAATATAATAAATCCCATTGGACATTGTGTCGCCCATTATGTGATTGAGAGGGTAGGGAACTCACATTAGGGCTAGAGTGTTCAGACCAATCATGTTTGTGCTTTTAGTGTGATTTGGAAATTGATGGGAAAGAGAAGGTAAGAAAAACGACTAAACTCCAATTTGACCTGAGATTGTTGCACTTGAGAGCCAAAACACAAATATTAATCTCAATAAATCACATTCACGTACACACAAGTGCAATGACATTGGAATGTACTTTCTATCGTGTTTATACTTTTTACTAAAATTCCGTTAAGTACATAATCCATTGACTCAATTTGAGTGTGTCATGGGTCTGTTGACTAGAGCCCTCACTCGACACACTCCAAACTCTACAGAACAAATCTCTTTTTAATAACAGTTTGAGTGTATCAACTAGAGCGTGGAGCGAAACGTCAAACGATCAGATAACGAGTGGAAAAGGCGAGTGGAAATGTGCCAAAACCAAGCTAGGAATGTTGGTTTGGTCTAGTATAGCAATATAACAGAAATATACAAACCCACCATAAATAATATGTCAATGGCAAGTTAATAAATTATTGACAAAGCAGTAAGCAGACGCTCTCTCATCTCTTTGGGCTCAAAAAGCAAAACGATCATCATCATGATCATTATTCGTCTGAAACTATCAGACAATTACAGAATGATCTAAAATTTAAAAATAATTTGATTTCAAACTCAGACTGTTTGTTTATTTGAGTTTTACCTTTAAGTTAAATAGCACGATTAAAACTCACAATTAAATTATTTTAAACAAATTAATAAAAAAAATTATTATCATTGACCACCTCATATCTTACGAAAATTACATAACACGATGCAAACCTAATCAACATAGTTTCAATATTATATAAAAAATGATTAGAATGATTATGATCTATCATTCATTCAGTTGATGGATGAATGAACATGAACATTGAGAGAGAATGTTATGTACAACAAAAAGTTAATAATTGAATGAGTTTGGACTGATGAGTTTGATCATAATCAGGATGGGATGAAAAGAGATGAATAGATGAAACTAACTAGAAGCAAAGTAAACAATAAAGGATAGTACATTCCACACAGGGTGGTTCATAAAAGTAGTTACCAGTTATAAGATTGGTTGTAAAATGTTTTAATAAATCACTAAATACTGCACACAAGAATGCATTATACTCGTAATGTATCATCGTACCAGAATGTACTCCTCACAAATGACATAATCAATCTATTGAATAATACACATAAAGTGTATCAATGTACTAAACTATCGAATACAAACCCAAAACGATCCACATTTAGATTAATTAGATTGTGCACTGCACATCAGACTCAATTCTGTTTTTCCGTATTTACCAATAGACATAATTGACTTGGAAGGGTCCGTCTGTCTTGACAAACAAGTCAGAAATGTCATCGAACTTGACTAAATTCAAAATATAAATTTCATTGATGTACGGCAACGAATGTTGGCTTGCCTGCAATGATTTTAATTAAATGGAAAGATACTTTTGAGCGCAAAGTCAATCGATCAATAGAGTTTGAACTTGACAGTTTGGTTTTGGGGGCTATTCAATGAACGAAAAAAGAGCAATAAAAGTTTAATTAAATCAAACTGTCCTTCGCCTTGGGTAATCAAATTGATAAGATTTATGTCAATTGACTCACAAATTTTTAAGAGAAGAAAAATTTTTAATTTGACAAATATCTCGAAACAACTTTCAATGAGTTCAATTTAGTTGGACATTGAAAGTTGTTGGAATGCGCAAATCCTTAAATTAAACAATATTTTTAAAAACCTTTTATATACGTAACTGGAATGTCGTTTAAAATTGTACTAGAATCAAGTATTATGTCGATTCCAAAATGTGAAAAATCATAAATGGACAAACGTATATAAGATATTAATTTGCATAGTTTTATATGTGTTCTTTAATTTTTAATGTACTTCTAACAGTGTCTTACTACTTCTATTACAATTTTACATGGTGACAAAAAAAGAAATTTTACGAAACCATTTTGTTAATAACTACATTTAAAGATTGAACAAAATATTGTACTTTAGCCTAATGACCAGAGTGTGCTCAAATGTCGTTAAATAATTTACTGATGATTAGATAAGACAAGGACACAAAGATTTGCAAAAATACATTCAAAATAAAGTTGCAATGAGTAGCACACTTTCAAATAAAAATACCGTGAAAACGCATACGAAAGTGGATTTTACATTACATTTTGGATGGTTTTCCAAACTTAAATATCCTTGAACGACTAAAAAGTCTTCTTCCTTTTCGTTTAAATGTACTTCAATTTGCTCTTTTTACTTTACTCGAAACTTTCTGCACCACCTAACTTGATGATGATCATTAAATAAAAATGGTCTCCACAATTAGGCTCCACTAATACGTACGCATTCACAAACACATTTGTACTATTAAATCAGTCGTCTAATAGGCACTTAAGTTGTATGGAGCGTATAAAAGAAATGTGCACGAAAATGGTATTTCCATGGAAAATTAGCACAAAAACGCCGAGAAGTTCGCAAGAAAAAATGTCCCAGAATCATTAAGTTCCATGTAGATTCATAAATTTGTTTTAAAAACCTTGAGTAAACACAGTTGAATGAAGGTTATGCTTTGTCATATGAAGTGCAATACTAATTGTGACTTAACCAATTATAATTTAATCACAAAATGACTCGTCGACTTTACATTAAAGTCGAGGCATTCGAGCAAAATAAAAAAGATAGGTGCTAAACCAATTTAGTTTTCCTCACCCCTAACATGTGCCTGTACGTTTGTGACTTCAACTCCTGTTTCAAACAATAATAACAAAACTGTCTGCTTTAACTAACATTGAAAATGTAATAATTTCAATTTAGTCCAATTTAGTTGACATTTTTTAGCTCCTAAACAAAAAGAAAATGTCCCACGAAGAAAATGTGTTTCGTAAATTAAATTGTCATTGTTTGGCATTGTCGCTTTCGGTCAAATTTGTTATAAACGAGAGACACGGGAAATCGCTTTAAAAATTGCCTCGTTGAACAATTTGTTTTCATATAAAACATAAAATTCTGACAAAAACAGAACATAAAAAATCAAAATGGCACCTTCATTTTAGAGGCAAAGATGCTGCTCTTTCGTATTTTCAAAGTTCATTTAATCCAATTTTAGTTTAACAGACTTTACACAAAATCAAATATTATTGATTTTACTGTTATTTACTTGAAAGAATTTAAAAAGACAGAAATTAAATCTTTGAAAGAATAATAAGTTCCACTGCAGTGACACATTCTCAGACAGGAAATTAACCAAAACAGATTTGGAAAAACAAAAACAGAAAGTTTTATTTTATATTCAAAATAGCAAATGTCTCTTATTTTTGAAGGAACTTATTTATAAACAAAATCAATCTATTTGAACATGTTTACAAATTTGGAAAGTTCCAACTTTCGACATTTTAATTGGAAACAAAACGTGCTAAATTCAAAGATTCGATTTTATTCTGATAATATTCCACCAAAATTCTGTTGAATATTAAAACCTTTTAAACTTAGTTATTATTTGCTCAATTTTCCTTAGATGTAAATGAAATTACAACGAAAACAAAGTACATTAATTATGTCACGAAATTTATTAAAAATATGACCGATAACTCAAAATTCAGTTTGTAGTGTTTAATTAACCAAAAACCAATTACAGAGTCCCGAGTTTTAAAAAACCTGTTCTCAATCAACGTCAAACAATTTCACGCACATTTTCAAAATCTCAAAATGTAATATATAGTATTTTACAAACATCCAAAACATACAGACTGTTTTACAAAAACCTTTTATAAAAACCTGTTTCCTCCAAAATCATTAAAAACTCAACATTTCAAAAACGTCCTGTATTCATGTCACGCACGCTCTCAATTTTGATTATTACATGATTTTAATGATTTATTTTTGAGTTAAACCAAAGAAAGAAATTCATTTAATAATGAAAATTACATAAAATGAATTATGATTGATTATTGATGAATTATAGTATAGGTGATTGAGAGTGTGCTTTTGAGAGAGCGTAAAATTAAACGGATTTCCTGTTTTGATTCATATAACCGTTTATTTAAGGCAAGAAAGCTGCAGAAGAGGCAATGTTTTTGAATTATAAAATGTTTAGAATTTATTATTATGAATGAATTATTAGAGAATTAGTATAGAGAATTCTAATATACTACAAAAAAAATCAAGTGAGCGTAGTTTAACCTTTAAATAATCTATCGGATACACTGATCACTCAATAACTATCGGAAAAATTGAAACAGGAATTTATTTAAGTTTATTTTTTAAATAAAACAAACAAAAATTTAAGCCAAACAAAACCAAAAATGTAAACTAAAATTCAAAGGAAAAAACCACAAAGTCACAACTAAACCAAAAGAAGTGAAAACGAGATTTTTCTGTCCGAAGTCAAGTGAGAATGGAGTGAGAGGAAGAGCGGAAGAATTTAATTTGCAGCCAAAGTGAGATCTATGTCCGACACATAACACACAGACACACTTCACACACAGACACTACCGCAGACCGAGACAGGCAGACACATCCTCAAGGGGTTGCCAGCTGGAAACTCGATTGCAGTGCTCTGGTTTAAAGAGAATGAAGAAAAACACGTTTGGCTTGTTCGTACGAGACAAAAGAAGAAGGCAAATTGAATTCGAGCGCCCAATCCAGACACAATCCAAGCCTGAACATAACCTAGAGAGTGAGTCATTAAAAAATACATGATTCCTGTGGGTTGTGTGCTCTGCTTGGTGTTAGAGAGTGTTTCCATAAAAAAAATAGTGTGCCAAATAAATTATCTGAATAAACCTAGAGTGAAAATTTAAAAAACTACCAAAAGTGAGCGAATTTAAATTAAGATTAATAATCCTCTGGAGGTCGAGTGCGGCGGGCAGATCCTTGTTAGGCAAAAACAAGAAAACATCTGTATTGGTGGAAAACAACTTTATATTTTCAAAATTCATAGCATTAATAAAGATGGAAGCTAAAAACATTAACTTCAAGTTTATTATTTTTATCACAGGATTAATTTTACAAAAATGCTAGCAAACTTTATATTAAAAAAGAATACACAAAATTCCTGGAAAATAACAAAATTCAAAATCTCTATAGACCAAAATAGTGTGACATATAAAATTCATTAGAAAGTCAAAAGTAGAAAAAATTCCTTGACAAGCCATGTAATTAAGACAGAAAGTCGACGTTTTAAAAGCGTCAAAAAACAAATAGAAAACATTTTTTGCCTCCCTTCAAGAATCTTCGATACAAAGTGTATTATTTATCTAACCGAGAGTTCAAACTCGGTTCGAAAATCAATGTGTGAAATGCAATAAAGAAGTTGTAGTCGATTTTATTTTATGTGTTACAACTTGATTTGTTCTGTCAATGTCTGTCTAACAAGTTTAAACAGCAGATAAAAATCACGAATTTTCCGTTTATTTGTGCTTCTTAAATCAAACAAAAGAATTTCGTTCTCTCCTGAGGACAAACTCAAAAGATATAATCTTTGCAAATTGCGTAAATTGCATTGAAAGTTTTCAAATGTCTGAACTATTCAGAAATAAATTTACTTTTCAGAAAATAAATTGAAAAATCAAAGTATAGCTAAGCAAATGTAGAAAATGAACCTTTTTGATATATTTCTCGAAAAGAAAAAGAACAAACGGACAAATTGTTAACCGAGCGAACGGAACGAACGAGCGAGCGCAGCGAGTGAGTGAGTGAAGTGAGTGAGGTTCTTTGCAATGACTTGATTTGTTCCTCATTAGAATCCTATGGGGTGAGTTGTTAGCAAAAACAACCCATTGAAATTGCCATTGAACCTTGTGACCTGAATTAACCTGTAAAGAGAGAAGTATAATTCAAAAAGCAGACATGATTGACTCAAGCTAATAATAAAGAGATTTCAGTGAACTTTTAAAAAAATTTCATAAAAGATTATAATAGTTATAGCAGATAACTCAAAAACGACATATATGGACTCAACAGTTGCGCTAGGGCTGCACATACCACAAAATGAAACTATCATTAACAATCAAAACAAAGTAACTGTGTTTTTGAATGGGCCATAAAATTTAATATTTGGGCTGTACTTCCCAACAATACACGGTACCGTTGGCTGTGGTACAGTTTGTTTGTTTATAGTTAGTGTTGTGTTGTTGTGTTGAACACATTACAATGTTTGCCTTCTGTAGTACATCTCAATCTGTAGAATCTGTTCATCTAATTCTTTTGTGTTGTATAACTTTCATCTGAAGCAACAGTTTGATGTTGTTGTATTTGGGAATAATGTTTTTTAGAAATATTCTTTGAAACCCAAGAATCCTAGATGGTATGCTCTTTATGTTTGTTGTACTGAACTTTTGGCTGTAAAATGACTCAAAATCAAGTGAAATCAAATTCAAATCAACGTTCTCAAATTTTAATTTGCTAATTCATGCAATGATGATTTAATTTATAGAATAACAAATTAAATTTTGTTGAGCCACATTTTAATCCGATGATTCGAAAGTAAATTTCAAATTTCCGATCAACCAATTGAACCTATTGATTGTTGACTAATAATCAGCCCTCAAATAATTTAATAGATTAAAATTAAAATTACTTAATTATAATTGATATTCACAATCATTACTCTCCAGAGGTAATGTTATTATCACATTTATGCCAATTATCTTACATTAATTTTTGTTTAAGATTTCCCGTCCAAATGTACAACCCAATTTGACAAACATCTTACTCAACCCATTTTTAATCATCTCTGCTGTGCGTCAATAAGAAAGCAATTATCAATTAATGTTTATGAAATGTCTAGGGCACTCAAACACAAACAATAAAATATTTTTATATAAACAATTTGTCTATATCATATTTGTTTTGGTCGATCGTTTGTATCTGAATCTTTCAATCAAAAAGTGGGAACTCAAATGACGTTGCTTTAATATTTATTTAAATTAAATCGGGTTTGCATAAACTAACTTCTTAGCAAAACAATGAAATTGCTCAACTCTTTTCATTTCTTATTATTTTTAGTCATTTTTTGATTAATATTTAGCTAATATTACGTATTTCTCTTGAATGTTTGTCATCATTTACTAATGTTTTTTTTATAATCAATCATTTGTGTTAACAACAACATACAATACAGTTCGCTCGGTTATACTGCTCGCAGTAAATTCTAGTAGACAAAATCAATTTGTTACCAGGGAGCAAAAAACACGTTTTGGAATAGCTGAGAAAAGAATTTTAAGTTATATAAAACCTTTAAAATAAAGAGCCCTCAACAAAATCTCCCAAAAACTTCTCACTCAAAATTTCCACATTACAAAATCTTTTTCGCAACTTCAGCAAACATTCCCCCCTACCAAACAACTGTTCTAAAAATATAAAATCACACTAAAAAATGCCCAAGAAGCACGAACATGAAATAATCGTTAAATAAATTAAAACTTTAAAAATAATTTCGAAATCTATTTCAGAGCGAGAAAAAATCTTAAACTATTACAGCAATAATAACTTTCTTGAATTAATTTCGAACTTATTTCTTTTATTTTTATTTTATTCTTCTTGTACGGGAGACACATTTGAAATGTAAATTTAATTATCGTTTACTTCAAATTGCTTAATAAAATTTAAATTTTGATACTAGTGGGCCCTGCGGGTGCTAAATTTGAAGCCTTTGAATGTATTTTTGAAAGTAATGTCCCCAAAATTGGCATTATGGGGAAAAGTCGAGTGTAAGCAAAAAACACCTACCTAACCACCTAAACCCAACCTAACCCTATCCTAACCGACGCCCACACCTGCCTAACCACCTAAACCCAACCTAACCCTATCCTAACCAACGCCCACATCTACCTAACCACCTAAACCTAACCTAACCCTATCCTAACCGACGCCCACACCTGCCTAACCACCTAAACCCAACCTAACCCTATCCTAACCGACGCCCACACCTCCCTAACCACCTAAACCCAACCTAACCCTATCCTAACCGACGCCCACACCTGCCTAACCACCTAAACCCAACCTAACTCTATCCTAACTGACGCCCACACCTCCCTAACCACCTAAACCCAACCTAACTCTATCCTAACCGACGCCCACACCTCCCTAACCACCTAAACCCAACCTAACTCTATCCTAACCGACGCCCACATCTCCCTAACCACCTAAACCCAACCTAACTCTATCCTAACCGACGCCCACACCTCCCTAACCACCTAAACCCAACCTAACCCTATCCTAACTGACGCCCACACCTCCCTAACCACCTAAACCCAACCTAACTCTATCCTAACTGACGCCCACACCTCCCTAACCACCTAAACCCAACCTAACTCTATCCTAACTGACGCCCACACCTCCCTAACCACCTAAACCCAACCTAACCCTATCCTAACCGACGCCCACACCTCCCTAACCACCTAAACCCAACCTAACCCTATCCTAACCGACGCCCACACCTCCCTAACCACCTAAACCCAACCTAACCCTATCCTAACCGACGCCCACACCTCCCTAACCACCTAAACCCAACCTAACTCTATCCTAACTGACGCCCACACCTCCCTAACCACCTAAACCCAACCTAACTCTATCCTAACCGACGCCCACACCTCCCTAACCACCTAAACCCAACCTAACTCTATCCTAACCGACGCCCACACCTCCCTAACCACCTAAACCCAACCTAACTCTATCCTAACCGACGCCCACACCTCCCTAACCACCTAAACCCAACCTAACTCTATCCTAACTGACGCCCACACCTCCCTAACCACCTAAACCCAACCTAACTCTATCCTAACTGACGCCCACACCTCCCTAACCACCTAAACCCAACCTAACTCTATCCTAACCGACGCCCACACCTCCCTAACCACCTAAACCCAACCTAACTCTATCCTAACCGACGCCCACACCTCCCTAACCACCTAAACCCAACCTAACTCTATCCTAACCGACGCCCACACCTCCCTAACCACCTAAACCCAACCTAACTCTATCCTAACTGACGCCCACACCTCCCTAACCACCTAAACCCAACCTAACTCTATCCTAACCGACGCCCACACCTCCCTAACCACCTAAACCTAACCTAAACTTATCCTAACCGAAGCCCACACCTGCCTAACCACTTAAAACCTAACCTAAACCTATCCTAACCGACGCCCACAATCCTCTCAGTGACCAAATTTCCCATTTCCATTGTTGCACTCATTGTTGGACATTAAGACCCAACAATGGGAATTCAGGCTTGGACTTTTTCAATCTGAAATTTGTTCGGCAGGTATACCTAAAAAACAGTTTTGGCAAAAACCAAGGTCAAACGGCACATCTGCAAGATATTCTAAGGACTTTTGCAAAATTTGATGCAAATCGGTTGAGAAATGTAGGAGGAGTTACCCGTACAAGAATCGAAATTGTTGTGCCTTAGTCTTCGCTTACGCTCGACAATAAATTTTATAATGAAACTACCTTTTTAGCGAGACTCTTTTAGAGTCGTAAGCTTATGCTATTGCCATCGTGTCCGTCTGTCTGTCTGTTAACCTTTGACCATATTCTGAGAGAACCATTGACCCTAAAATTACCATATTTAGCACACAAATACTTGGTAGCATATGTAATCGACTAGTGAGACCAAAACTGGGAGCCATGGATCATGACGCCCATTCTGGGGACAAATGTATTCTGAGAGAAGAACCGTACAACCTAGAATTGAAAGTTGTCAAACTAAAACTGAGTAAAACCGCCAAAAAAATTGTCCATCTCATTTCAACATTATAATTTTTCGTCACTAACATAAAATTTTGTTTACTCAGTGAGGGAAGAGAAAGCTCGCGTGTGTTTGATATGAAATTTGAAACGCTCATTCATTCATTCGCTTTTAGCTTTATATACTTTTTCGAAACAGGAACAAATGACAAACCCTCGACTACGACGAAAAGAAATCCGAAAGGGAGTGAGAGTGAGAGATAAAGAGAGAAAGCGAAACTCAATTTACCCAGACACACAAAACAGTTTTAAAAATTCGCTAAAGTTTCAAGTTTGAGTAAATAAAAATTTAATATACTTCTCTAAAAGCTACACATTTTGAATAGAGACAAATTTGCATTGAAATTCTCATGCAATGAAATGTGGGTTAATGTTTCTCTTGTGAGTTCAATTTGTGAGTGCATTCTGTGTGCAGAGAGAAAATGAAAATGAAAAGTGAATGAATGGATAAAGATGCAACATATAAGACGAAAAAAGAATAAAAAGAAGAATAAAAAGAATCTTTCAACAGAAAAAGAAAAGACGAAATTCAATTGCTAAACAGACTTTTTTCACCAGAAGGTTTCTATGTGTAGAGTTTTGCAGCAAACGCAGAGTCCACCAAACAAATTAAATTTGTGTATATACAATTTTAAATTCTTGGCTAGCGGAACTCGAATTCGACAAGAAGAAGACAACGAAGAGAATGTTACTTAGTAAGACATAGTTACAAAAACATACTCAGAAATGTTCATTTTCAAAGAAATATTTTAATCAAATTTAATAAAATAACATTTTGGAAACCTTTTTAAAAGTCGTCTTAAATTGTTTGAAACTACGTATGGGGGCGTACTTTAATCACGTGATCAAGGGTTGGAGGGAAGGGGGGTTTGACAAATGATCACACTTTGATCACGAAAGAGTGAGGGGGGTAAGATCAAATTTAAAGCATATTTTTTAAAAAAAATTTCTTTAAAAATCGAAGTAATTTTGGTCCGACTTTCAAAGAATGATTTGCGTGGAAATGCCAATGAGGCTATTCGTATCATCATTAAAATGGCTTATTTATTGGAATGGGTAGAAATACGGCTTGATCACAAAATGTATGTCTAGGGGGGTCTGGCCTTTGATCACGATCTGATCACATGGGGGATGGGAGAGTTCAAAAAGTCGATTTTCTTGATCACGTGATTAAAGTACGTCCCCTATACATACAATGCCTGTTATATTATCATAATTGAATTGCTTTAATTGAATTATTTGAAATTACAGATTCAAACTTGAATTGAAATTTTAAATATAATAAGAAAAATAAATTTTAATGACAAAAAATATAGAGTATACATTTTCATTAACATCAGTACGAAGAAATGCAATAAAACATCTCCACTCACCTGTCATGACAATATCCGAGCACGCGAGTGAGGCAATCAACAAATTGGTGGTGGTTCGCATGTCACGCTTAAAGGCAACTTTACACACGAGCAGATTGCCCGTGAGGGAAACTAAAATAATCAACGAGTAAAACGAGATGATCATCGCATTTCGCAGAGTCATTAGCGAAAACACTGATTCCTCAAACTGTTCCGACGACTGGTGAATGTGGTTGCTGTTCATCAGTCCGTTTGTCATATTGGTCGAGATCATGGTGGTGTAGTCCTCGGGTTGAGTTTGAAATTGTCGATGCTGCAATGGGACGGTCATGTCGAGGGAGGGCGCTAGATTCAGGTTCGAACCATCACCAATGTATTCCGAATACACAGTCAAATTATTTTCAATATTTTCTAGACCTTGTTTAATGTAATGCATCACAAGATGGTGAGGAGCACTTTGTGTTGGATCTGCTGGTGGAGGATTGTTGTGATTCATATTGACAATGACACTTGACGAAGCATCACTACTACTTCCACTGGATGGAGCTAGGATGGCACTTGATTGATAAGCAGAAGAAGATGCAAATGAAGATGGAGGAGACTGATTATGACGATGCATGTGGACGTGATGATGAGATGATGATGAATAGACAGATGAAGGTTGAAGGTGATGATGAGAGGAGCGATGAAGTAGCACTAGTGCTGAATAAGCTGTATGGAGTTCTTTGAAGTTATTCCAAGATTCCATAATTTGAGATTAATTAAGGAAAAATTCGGACAAGTACCCAAGGATGGTATAAGCCATTGTTTAAAAAATGTGAGAAGGAAAATTAATGAAAAATAAGTTTTATAAAAATAAAAAACGTCAATTCATAGTCATGGTAAACGATGCCAGTAATTCATATCGCACAAGGGCAATTCAGTTCAAGTTCAAAGTCACAAGAAATTTAAATTGATTTGAGCGGAAAACATGCCACTATAGTTTGGACGTCAAACCAAAACTGTTGAGTTTACCTCAGAGGAAATAACAACATCATATGTATTGAATATATTCTTTGTTGTGGAAGCATTTCGCGCGCTTTTTGGGCGTCATGTTTCTCTTCCTTTCATTCACTAGCTACCACTCTTACAGACTCACACAGACTATTTTGTGAAACCATACACAGCAGAACAGAATGTTCCTGCAGAAGAACTAGAAACGTTTGCAACTGCTAGTGGTTGAGTGTAATGGCTAGTGGCACTAACAAACCCAATAGCATAATAGTTCATCTATAATACGCAGAAAATAAAATTTCCTACTGAACAAACCAATCATGTTTCCAAAATCATTTTCTTGTACTTGGGCTTAAATTTGTTATTCACTTATTTACTTTGAACTTCAGATACATTGATACAAAAAAAATTGATTTCTTCTCCAGGAATCAAATTGTTTTCTCCCTCTTCTTTTGCAAACCAATAACATATTAACGGTTATATTTTTGCACATTTCTGGACTCAATTTTTTCCATTTTTCGAAAATTCCGTATTACTCGAAAACTTATACTCGAGTGTAAATAGAATAGAAATTGGTTGCTTTCGTGACTTTGTTAAGAATTCAAATTTCAACATAGTTCAAGTTTGCATTTTCACGAAAACATTATTTTAAATTCAGTTTAAATTTTTAATAATATTTTTATTGATTTTTAAATTGTCTCCATTTGTTGCCAACGACCTTGGTTCTCGCTCTTATTATTTTTGTGCTGTTTGCTGTTGTTTGTGGTATCATATGATGATGGTGTTTCGTGTGAAAGTAAAATCGATGAATTTTTATTGCAAAAATAACACAGAGCGTAAAAATAATGAGAATTTGCAAGAACAGGAAGCCGTAAAGTTTAATTCGGTAGGCCATCATGAATCACGATGATCAAAAATTAACTTTTTAATGCTACCGTAGAGCGTTGCAATTTAGGTCGATTTACGGTTACTTTCTAAATGGACACTTTTGGGTATTCATGGTACTTGGTAGTGCCACTAGCACATCTCACTCAACCACTAGCAGTTGCAGACTTGGCGTCGTATCTATTTCTAGTTCTATAGAACTGCTGGGCAGACATTTTGTTCTGTTGTGTATGGTTTCACAGAAGAGTTTGAGGAAAAAATTCAGTTGTAGCTTGATTGGAATGAGAGAAACATGAAGCCCAAAAACGCGGGAATGGCGTCCAAATCAAAGAATACATGAATGTAAACTAAACAGTATTGTTTGGTCGAAAGTTCGCGCTAAAATCTATTTCATCAATTGTGACCTTGAACTTGAATTTCTGTAATATGTAAAAATCTATAGCAAAATATAGATTCTTAATATGGCTTCCATATTTCATTGGTATTATGCCGTAATAATGCTTTTGTTAAATCTTAGTAAAAAATGTGCATATTACGTATTAAATTTGGTAAATTCGAATAAAATAATCCCATTATTACAATTTAAACGGTTAAAAGGATTATTATCTTTATCAGTAAATAGATTAATAATTTAAATTTAATCAACTTTACTTTCTGCTTTTTTTCCCGTACATTGTATGTAGATCATGTGATCCATTAATAAATTGTTAATAATATTTTGGAAGATATATTGATTTGGTATATTTGAACCCTTTTCCATGAAAAGAAGCTTTTGTCTTTGTTTCTTTGTGTCTGGTTTTGTCTGTGAGGTTTGTTTGTCTTGTCATGAGACCTTTTGTGTTTGTGTGAGTTGAGATTTGATTTGTTGGTCTAATTAGGGAAATGTTTGCTCAATTCTTTGTAATTTTGTGTTTACACAAAAGCATTATACAAATGCCACTCAGTAATCAGGTTCTTTCTGCTTGATTGGGAGCGAATCTGAGCTTGACATTATTCATCTGTTATTTTTTTGCATTACTCTCAAAAGCACAAACCCCTGGAGTTAACTCGGTTATTATTATTATTTCTGGATATTCTAATGAACTTGGTTCAGAAGATTTTTTTCATTATTTCACCTCTTCACTAACATTGCGCTTGAAAACTTTTGGATTGACACGGGGTGGAGTAGGTAGAGATGCTTTTTGATGATGATAAAGTTTTAATTAATTTCTATCGTATTATGATTGTGATTGGTGAATTCTTTGAAAATGGAGTTTCAAGGGTTTTGTTTAATTTACACATAAAACCTACTATTTGAATCAAGCTCATTAATGAACTTTTTGTTTATGCTTATTAATGTTCTTTAATATGTATGTATGTGAATGTAAATGTATTTCCACAAATTCCTGGAAAACTGTTATAAATATTTTTAAATTTAATTGTCTGAGTAGCTTTAGCTATTCACTGGAATTACTTTTGATCATTAAAGCTTCTGATTTTTCCAAAAACCTATATTAAATGTAAAAATCAGTTATAAAAAAATAGATTTATTTTTAGAACGTTTTTGATTGTTTCTGTGTTTTTTCCTGATCAGTTGCATGCGTCATTGTGACGATTGCTGAAAAGACTTTCTTCTTAACTGAGAAAATCGCACAATATTGAGTTTAACTACAACAATTGATCGAACACCTGAAAATCTATTCAAACCATTTTAGGATATTCGTTTTACTGTTATTTTCTTCTTTTACATATTAAGTTTTAAGTAATTTTTTGCATTCACTGAATCCGAAAGGAATCTTTCATGCGTCATTGTGTGGTGATTGAAAAAAGGTTTTCATCAGAAAATGATGTAATACGTATTTAGTGATTTGAACAAATGTACTCTCCTAAGTAAGCTCCTGAAGTTTATACACACCATTTTAGGATATTCTTTTCCATTGTTCGTTTCTTTTTTATTCATTCTCACTTCCTTGAAAAATAATAATAGGTTTATAAGATAAAGAATATGTTTGAATTTGATTGTGGTTATTAAAAGTCTTGCGCCAATATGACGTAGTTTGAATCTGTTTTGAAATCCTAAATATCTGAGTGAATTTATGATAAAATAAAACTTCATTTTGTGAGATTTGCATACTAATTTTTGATTATGCTTAATATCATCTTACTTTTATTCTGTCTAGTCGGTTTTGTTTATGGAATGCGAATACAAAAGTCTCAATTATCATTTTCATTACAAATGACTCCAACACAAACAAGTGCTTGAATACTTAAGTAATTCTTCAGATTTTTATTTTGAATAATCTGGTATCATTTTTATGTTTGTTCAAATATAATTGTCGTTGATGATGCTAGATGATGTGATTCTTGGAATTTGAATATATATTTTTTTGTATGAGACAAACAAAAAAGACCTTTCAGGGTAAATCTATTATTGTTTAAAAACAATGTCCTGCATATAATGGCAAATTTAAAAATTTCAAAATGTTTTTGAATTCACCAAAAAAACAAACTTGATTTGTCGCTGTCTTAAATCTTACATTCACAATGTTTGGAAATATTTGCACGTCTAAGCACAGTTTAAGGATATTCTCAAAATCCTAAAATGTGTTTTATTTTGATTTTAAATTATAACTTAATTTTTGTATGATTCTTAAGAATTACTCTAAAAAATTGAAATAGCTTTAGGTTATTGTCAGAAAAGGGTTGTTCTCATAAGATAAGATTCTAAATTTTAAATTTCAACATTTACTAATCATAATGCTATCTAAATTTGTTACTAAGATAGAAACTTGTTTGTAGTTTCATATTCAATAATGTTTTCATGTATATTTTTATTTGTTAATTTTGTTGTTTGTTTCATATTGTAAATTTTCATATAAAATGTCATGCAGTGAAGTTTACTGTTGTCATGGCTATTTGGCATTGAATAATGGTAAATCGACTAATGCTCCAGAAACAAACTACTAGAAATGTGTCGCATCAAATAAATTTAACCCAAAATAGACTAAGTTTGACGGTTATTGTTTGTACGAGAACAATTCTCGTACGTACGTCTGCTTCTTGTCAAAATACACCTATAGCCTTTTGTTTATGTGTTTTATGCTCAAAAACATTTGCTGTCTAGTGTACTATTATTACTGTTTATTGAAACTTATTAGTTCCAAATAGTATCCTTTGTCGTGACAATATTGTAAAGCACACAACTGATCGTTAGCAGACACACAAAAATAGACTTCAATTCGATCAACTTGTTAGGTCACGTAGGCACTCAATTTGTGAGATAATCGTTGTACTTTGATGTGCACATGATCGACATCATGGTCGTCATTGCACTTCTCATCATGAATTTTTGACGCATTTACTTGGTTTATGCTCACTTCAATTCTTAATTAATGTTGATTGGTACAATGATAATTTGGTTATAAATGAAATTTATTATGTGCGATGAAGACTGCGTAGAACAGAAAGCAACAAATATCTAGAGTTTATGGCCAACAAATGTTCAAGGCTGACTTTTGGACTTGGCATCACTTAGCAATTATCGTCGTTGTTTCAAATATTTCAAATAAATAATTTTCAAATCTGAGTTTTGGTGAATGCTGGAAGATTGACAGCTTTTCACTAGTAATGACTGGAAACATTCTGTGTTGATTTAAGTTAAAATTAAAATTGTTGTTTTTCTTCGAAAAATGGATGTTTTTTTCTTTGTAGTGCAACTAATACGCAGAAAATTGGATTTCCGCTGGAACAAACTATTTTTCTTAAACATTTTCCTCGTATTTATGATTAATCCTGTTATTTGCAAAAGTATTTACAAATGCAAACACAAACATATGATTGTGTAATAATTTGTTCAGTTAATGTAGCTTATTTAAATCTCGCGATTGCACACAAATCTGAATAACGTACAGAGTGCAATCAAGTCGCAAACATGTTATTTTTTTATTTGATTAAATGCAGTTCTGAGTAAATATTATTTGACATTGAACTTGAACTTCAAATACTGTGAAAAAGTTTCGCATTATCATGACTCCTTAGTGATTTTTAAAATCAATAATAGAGTTTTTTTGACAAAACAGTTATTAGTTTTTATTTTTTTTAAATCTAATGTTTTCATTACAAAATACATTAATTTTAGTGGCAAAATACAGTGATGTCTTTGACCTGACATTTCTTTTTTGTTTTTGTCACTTTAACAAAGATTAATTGTGACTGGTGTAGTTAGCTATTTTTTTATGTACTCACCTAATTGATTGAGATTAATTTGTAGTCATTTACACAACATTATAGTTGACATTTGTTAATATTAGCTTTCACATTCGCCAATCTCAGTGTTCATTCATTCACTAATTTGTACTAACACCTCTGGATCTACTCTTAATACCATTCTAATGTGTGAGATTTAATCCATTAATGAGCAAATACTTTGGTTATTTAAATGAATTTTTTGTTTTAGTATGCTTACTTATTTTAACTAAATTACTTTACTTTACACATTTTCTTTTTCCCTAGATTATTCGAATCAAATGGATTTTGAGTTTGAATGTAGTTACAATTGTTGTTCTTGTATTCAATTTGCATTCTTTTACACTCAAAAATAATGTAATTTATGCAACATTAATGCACACTTTGGTTGACATTTGAGCTACTTTTCGAGTGCAATTGTGATTTGCTTGAAAGCGTTTTGCATATTTCGAATTGTTTGAAAATGTAAATGTACACCAAACTATTGACAAAGTTTTGCTTTTTATTGTGTTTGTGGTTGCGTTTGTTATTTGAAATTGTCCTTTTTACAAAAGATGAAAAAATTAAGCAAACTTTGAATTGCAATTTAAACTTTTCTTTTTTGAAACCGAGTGTTAGTCATACACAAATTAATATTTTCGAAACCCTCATCTCTTTCTCATTTATGCTAATATTGCACTTGTCAACTTGTATTTTTTAATTTAAAATTGTTGATTTGAAATTGTGTCATGTTTGTTTGCACTTGCACTTTTAATTCTGCGTCCAATTATTTCAAGCTGTCTGAATTTGATCCAGAAAATTTCCATTTTATAATCTGAATTTTAAATTTTAACAAGAATTCTTTCATATATGTGTTTGAACACTAACGAACTTGAGTTTGATGTTTGACAGTTTTGTAAATCCGCAAACATGGATTCTGTGTCTGAGTGCGTTTGTATTTGTTGGACCATGTTATGATTAAGGGCTACGTTTTTCTTCTTGTTTTCACTTGAATACTTCAAATTTTGTTTTCTATTCCTTGTAACCGTACATTTATTTTTTTAATGATTCTTAGAAAATTGATTTTTCACCAACAAGAACTAATCTTATCCCTACTCTTTTACTTATTATTTTCTTGAATTTCAATGATTTCAAAAGGGGTTTACATAAACAAATTTTGCAATAATTTGTTCAGTTATTACAAATTTCATCCTAAATGTGGGTTCAATTTCAATAAACTCGTCCATTTTTTTAAAATCAGAACCAACTGACTTGGTATGTTCTCTTTTGCATACTAAATTATAAAGAACCAGGCGCCTAGCGCGTGTTGTTGTTTTCAACTCAACAAGTTTATCTAATTATAAATTTATGGAGATCTAACTAACAAATTGAAATGTGTTGAAGATACTAGTTGACTAGAAAATGTTTGTTTGAATATAGAAATGTTAATGACTATGTGTTTGTACAGAATACACTTCAAAATGAGTTCCGGAAAAGAAATACTAAAGTTGCAAGAAAAAAGTGTTAGTTAAAAGCGTTTATTCGGGATAAAAGAGAGTGACAAAAAGTCCGTAAAGGAATAAGAAGGAATTCAGGTATGCTGACCACAGCTGACAGTACCACCAAGTTAAGATCAAGTTGACCAAATGAGGGAAGGCCACCAAAAGTTAGAAGATACACAATCTACAAAGAAAGAGGTGCATTAGCAACAAGTCACTAGAGACAACCGATCAGTAGCACATACGAGGCATACAATGATAGAGCACTTCAGCACACGTGCTTATAAAGGCAGTGAAGATTGGCTATGTTCACACTGGGCGACTGGGTGAACGGTGACTTCACTCTGAGTGAGCATGAACATGACAAGTGGTCATGAAGAGGGAGCCACTTCTCGACACCTCCCCTGCTCCCGAACTTCTTGACCATCTGGTCCCGAAAGTATCAGTTTGGTGTGCTGAAGATTGTTCAGTGACTTGGTGAGACAATCGGCCAACTGTTCATGTGTTCGAACATGCTTGATGAAAATGTATTGCTTGGCACTGTAATCACGGATACAGTGCATCTTCACGTCAATGTGCTTAGTGTCGGAGAGGCTTCGTTGAGCATTTGCAATTTGGATTGCAGGAACATTGTCTTCAAACATGGTAGTAGGCAATTGGACAGGAAAGTTCAACTCGTGAAGTAATTGCTGTAACCAAAGGACTTCTTTACATGCCATTGCCATTGCTGTATACTCAGCCTCTGTCGTTGATAGGCTGACGGTTTTCTGTTTTCGACTGAACCAGCTAATCGAGCTTCCGTTGAGTTGAAATAAGGCACCTGACTGGGATTTCCGGTCACCAATTGTCGCAAAGTTGGCATCAACATAGCACACAAGATTTGAGTCATTGAAGCTTCCAAGGGTGAGACTAAGTTTCTTGGTATGCTTCAGGTAGGCCAGTACATGTTTACTATATGTCCAGACAAGCTGATTTGGTTCGTGTAAGTGACGAGAAAGTAAGTTTACCACAGCTGCAATGTCTGGTCGAGTTAGATTAGCGATGTACAGTAAACTTCCAATGAGACTTCTAATAGGTAGTGCTTGGTTTATTTCTCCATTTGACAAATCAAGCTTGTCCAGTGCTGGCAATGTCTGAATACGACTTGCCTCTCCAAGGTTAAATCTGTTCAGGAGGTCGTCAATGTACATTTCTTGTGAGAGTGAGTATGCTCCTTGATCATTCTTTGTGAAGTTCACTCCGAGGAATCGATTTACGGGTCCAAGATCTCGTAGTTCAAGTTTCTGTTTCAATTGTTGCTTGACTTCGTTCATTTGCTGCTCAGAGTGAGTAAAAATAAGAATGTCATCTACCCACACTAGAAGGAATAGATTCACACCACCAAGAGGTTTCACATACAGACATTGGTCTGATTGAATAGCCTTAAATCCCAGTTTGTTCAGAGTATGATTCATCTTCTCGTTCCAACACTTTGGCGCCTGTTTGAGACCATACATTGCTTTGTCGACTCGCCATATCATGTTATTGTCTTTGAATCCTTCAGGTGGGTGGACGTACACTATAGTATCCAGGTCTCCATTAAGAAAGGCAGTCTTTATATCAATTTGATGAACGAGTAATTTCTGCTGACTTGCAATCACCATCATAGCTCGAATAGTCGTGAACGAAACAACAGGACTGAATGTTTCTTCAAAGTCGATTCCCTTCTGTTGATTAAACCCTCTTGCAACTAGTCTCGCCTTAAATCGAACGATGGCTCCTAGAGAGTTTTTCTTCACATCGTACACCCATCTAGTAGTGATTAATTTTCTTTCACCTGCACATTGCTGTTCAACTGCTTGGTATACTTGATGAGCGTTAAGTGAGGAAATTTCATCTGTCATAGCTTCTACCCAGTATTCCCTCTCGGGAGAATTCATTGCTTCATTGTAGTTGACAGGGATTCGTACATGCTTAGGTAGATTCTGGATTGTGGAAGAAGATAGAGCAGACTCAAGAAAAACAGAAAAATCCATAAAGGAACAAGAAGGGTGTTGGTGATTAGCTATGAGGCCTTGTTCTCCAAGACCAATGTAATTGAGCCGGTCTGGTGCTCCACAATTTCTTGGTGGTTGTATTCGCCTCCCCGGTTCTTGCACTTCGACAACCGGTTCTACAATAGGTACCACTACACTTGGTTCGACAGTTGGTCTTGTAGGAGGTTTGGTGATGCCTTGGATCATTGATTCTGATTCAGGAGTAGATGTAGTGGATGTGGTAGGCTGTGTACTTGATTTGAGTCCATCAGTAAGGCCAGACGAGATAGTTTTAGCAATCGTTTCTGTACTTAATTCTGTCTTTGGTTCAGTTTTTGGAAGTACAAGTTGATCGAGATTCAGGTGTAGCCTTCGATCCTTGTTCTCCAAAGCTTGAGTGAGTGCCGTTTCTCTTCTACGATCTTCCTGCAATTGAAGCTGTCGTTGTAGTTCCAGGACTGGTGTAATCGCAGGGTTGACAGTGGGTTCGGTGATGAGATTATTTGAATTAGAACCTGCTGGTTGGGGAATTGGCTCATCCACTTGCTCGTTCACTTGTTCTTCAACAGTTTCTTCATTCTCATTCACTTCATCAATGTTGAAGAGTACTCGAGTCAGTGGATTGTTTTCACATGCACATTCCCGTTCACATTCTTTTGATGATTTCATTGATTTGATGCAGGCAGGGAAAACACCATTCCAGATATCGCAATTCCTCTGATTGATGACTTTGCCAGTACTTGGGTCTAACAGTCGATAGGCCTTAGCATCAAATGAGTAGCCAACAAAAATAAGTTCTTCAGAGGTGGGGTCAAATTTCTTCCTCTTCTCATGAGGAATCTAACTATAAGCGACTGAACCAAAGGTTTTCATCTTCTCGAACTCTGGTTCCTGGTTGAACATCCGTTTACAGGGAAGCTCGTCGTTGATTGCACTATGAGGCAATCTGTTGGCTATGTAGCATGCAGTACGAATTGCTTCGGGCCAGAACCTTAGTGGAAGGCAACTTTCGAACAACATAGCACGTGCCATCGTTTGAACCTTCTGGATAGTACGCTCACTGACACCATTCTGTTGGTGACAAAATGGCACGCTTCTTTGTCGATAAATTCCTTCTACTTTCAGTAGTTCGATGAATTCATTGGAGGTATACTCTCCACCATTATCAGTTCGCAGTGCTCCAATTCCAGTGGCGAACTGTTTCTCCATCTTCCCTTTGTACTCCTTGAAAGCCAAGATGGCATCAGACTTGCTCTTGAGTGTAAACACTTCCACATATCGAGAAAAGTCGTCCACGAGAATCATGAAGTACCGGGATCCATCATACCCTAAGGGGTTGTTCACAACACCAAGGTCAGAATGAATTAATTCGAGAGGCCGTGATGTTGTCGTTGTTGATGGAGGATAGGGAGACTGCTTCAACTTGCACCGAGCACACGTTACACACTGTTCGTCATGTTCACATTGTAGATCATAGAGTTGTTTCAATTTTTCCATCTTCTGTTTTCCCGGATGAGCAAAAACACTATGCCAGTCGACAACTTTCGATGATACTAAGGCACGTTCTATTTCTTCAAAACGGTACAGGTTTCCACTGCGACATGCCTTGAGGTAAACTTTCCCTTGTTTTGACACAGTTGCCTCTTTCACGTTGAATTCAACTTTGAATCCATCCTTAGTTAGTTTGCTTACGGACAAGAGGTTTGCACTAAAATCTGGAGTAAATTTGACGTCTTTGAGGTGCATAACTTCAGGTCCAGTGTGAAGAATAAAATCGCCTTGTCGATAGATCTTGCATTGTTGGTCATTTGCGGTACTAACAGACTGGCTGATTGAGATCGCATTCATTAAGTGCCTGTCAGATGTTATGAAGTGACTTGATGCACCAGAGTCAATAACCCAGTCAGTAACATAATTTCGAATATTATTTATTCCGTGAGTAGCAGCATTCACATTCACATTAGTGTCATTCGGAGTCTGACCAGGAGTCAACAAACCAGCTGCCAGATCGGCCTTCTTCTTGTAGCAGTTTCTCTCGATGTGGTTGGGACGTTTACAATAATAACACAAGCGAGTAGGTAAAGAACGGCCTGAAGATCGGGTTGATGCTGCGTGTTGACGAGTTTCTTTAGACATCAGACTCTGTTCTGATTTTCCATTATCCACCATTTCACAATATCGGATCAGGTTCAAGAGTAGTTGATCTCTTGTGAGGGTACTCAGTTGCTGATAGGTTGAGGATTTAAACGGCACCAGTTCACTTGGAAGACCATCAACGAACAGGCATAATTCCCTTTCGGGTGTAAGATCAGAACCAGCCAATCGTAAATCATCAATCTTCTGGGTAATGGCTTGACTGTATTCACGAACCTTTGCTTCAGTAAATCCATCCAGTTTAATTGTCCGAGAGACGTTAACGTTAACGTTAACCAAAATAAATTCAAATTGAACAGAAGAAGGAATTAATGACCCTTCTGGTTTGGAAATTAACTATTAAAACTGATTGTAAAGCAAAAACAAAATTTGCATGTACTCAATAATCATAATTACTACGTATTTTGATTTTTAAAAAACTTGTTTGTATTGAAAACATTGAATTAAGCAAATTTCAACACCAAGCACAAAAAATCTAAATAAACCCAATTCATAAACATCAACCAGATAGTCAAGAAGTAAATGAAATTTGTTTTATTTAAAAATCGCAAATAAATTATTCTAATGCACATAAAAATAAAAATAAAACAAATAAATGCGCATGTGCAAAGTAAATTTAGGTCAAGCCTAAGATTCATGGATTCAAATTGCTACTACTAGACAATATAATGATTGGAAAGTACATTTCCATATTTAATCAATAGATTGATTAATGATTTTTTCAATTGATGACTTGTCGAAGTTCACTCATTCTAGACATACCATGTTTCATGAATATTATTAACTGGATAAAAATCCTAATAGCTGTTAATTCTAGTTATTATTGGGATAGTCATCAATCGTTGTTAGTATGTTGATTGATGGAAAATTTAGGGTAAATCCTATAGTTTTATTGATATATTAGAAGGTTGATTCCAATGAATTTTGTACATTCGATATTTTGGACAACAAATAAAAATATCATGTTGATTTGATTGATTCTCTGGAAATTGACATTTGATTATTTATTTTTGTAAAATTTTGACATTGTTTAAATGCAGAAATGTCTGGATAATATCCAACAATCGTAAAATGTATTTAAATTTTCAAATTCGATTGTTTAGTCTTGCATTGTTATTGTACAGTTTAAGAGCAACATTTAAGCCCCGAAACAATTTTGTGTATATTTTGCATCTGCGACTTTGAGTGATTGTTTTCCGAAAGTGGTTTGGTTTCCATCAAATCACTTTTTTCCTTCATAATGCTTTGTAAGCTAAAATACTTCAAACAAGCCAACAATTTTGTTCTTTCCCCAGTCTCGCAAGTTTGTTCTGCTGTTTATCAAAAGACTTTCAAACATTGAAAATTCAGGCAATAGTTATTTATTTATTTTTTTTAAAATTTAATTTAGCTTTAATTGGAATTAGCATTAATGAATTTTAATTAATTAATTACACCGTAGAGTTTATCGATAAAAAAATGTGTTATAGTAATTGATACCTTTTGAGTATAATGCTGAGGGTTGATGAAAATTTGTTAAATAAACAACGCACGCACTCTACAATTTACTACTGTTGGATGCAAACTCTATAAATGAATTTAATTAGCAGTAGAATGGTGGACAAACTTTAGAAAAGTATCGGACTTTGTGGTCTAGAATTACAATGATTACACAAAGCTCGTATCACCATACAAAATTCTATTTGTTAATTTGAGTGTTTGTTTGATTAGCCCAGTGGCATTAAACAGTGTTTATAAACACAAGATAACCACAAATTAGACACGATGGTCACAAATTAATTTAATTAGCTAACTAACTTCACAGTATTACAAAATAGATGTTTTTACTCGGAACGCAGTTGGTCATTAAATCAACAGATCACAACAGTACGTCATCCCCTTTGAGATATCAAATAATTTTTTTATTAAAAATTGTCTTTGTTGAGACACTTGTGCATGACTAGATGCAAATCTCTTGGGAATCCTCACAGAATATTTTAAATTAATTTATTTTAGGTTTAGCCAATAAATTTAAAAAAAGCCAAATTAGGCAAAATTAAAAGTTTGCTAACTTTAAAATCAAACTGCGATAGAACAAATTGTAAAACGGAAAAATTATTTTAGATAAGATAAAAAGTCTTAAGCTATTCAAAGTATATTTAGCGACTTTGATTTAAGGAAAGTGAAAGTCTTGGCTGAAAATTGTCTCATTGTACAAGAATTAGTCTGAAAAAGAATTAAACATAATAGAAAACCTTAAAAATAGAGAATAGAATTAAGCTACAAAATAATTTGTTGAATTGAACAATTAAGAATAATAAGATTTATAAGAAAATGTGAATAAATTCTTTCGTGAAAGTGATTTGCTTAACCTTTAAAAATCGGCTTGTATTTTTCGGGGAAATATTTTTACTATATTGGCAATTCTTTTAAAATTAGAAAAGGCAATATTTTTACTTTATTGGCAATATTTTAACTACATTGGAAGTAACAGAGTTAGCAATAAAACTCGAGAAATATTAATATAAATTTTCTGGTATCCTGATGTATCCTTGAACCAAAAGTATCCAAAAATGATACAATTTTGTTATACTAACTATCCTTGTAATAAATGAATCCTGAAAAAATCCATATTGGATCTATCCATAATCCTAGAATCCTATGTATCCAAAAGAATCCTTAAATAATCGGAATAAATTTAACGGATCCTGTAGAAACTAAAATAATTACAAAAAATCTTATAAAATCCTAAAAGAATCTTAAAAGAATCCTAAAAGAATCCTAAAAGAATAAAAAAATCTCAATAAATCTAATGGAATCCAATAATTTTTCAAAAGAATCTTACAGAATCCCAATAGATTCCAAATGAATCCTAAAGGATCCATTTGGTATCCAATAAGTATCCTCAACCCAATTATATCCAAAAATTAATACTGACAATTAAGAAACTAATATCACCAATTAAATAAAATTATTTCCCCAAAATGAATTTATTATTGCCAGAAAAATATTGCTAATTAAAAAGAAAAAGAATTGCCAATAGAGTAAAAATATTGCCAAAAGAAATTGTTGCGTTAAAAATCGATGGTAGAAAGTTTGAAATAATTTGGGAATCTAAATTTGAATACGTTAAGCTTTGTTATCATATAAACATAAAAGTCTTAGTAAGTGTATTGAAAAAAAATTAAACCGTTTTATTTTAAAAAGTTCCCGAAACTTAATTCTTCTGTTATCGTTTTTTAATTAAAATCTTATTCTTTAAACAAAATAATCTTCTTCATAAAACTTAAGGCAACTTCTCATTATTAATAAAAATATGAAAAGAATAGAAATACCAGGGACATAAAAACCTTGCATCATATGAGTCATGTACTTATTTTTTCTTTTTTAAATTCACCTAAATGTACGCCTAATCCCTCAATCCACAAACAAAAGCAAATGCACAGAAAGAAAGAAAAAGGATTACGATAATATCTCATTTGTTTACGTATCTCTGACAACGTATCATGTACATTAATCATTTCCTATATTTTGCCCAAAATAACCCGTAAACACATTCAAGCAATTTATGCTTAAAAAAAATAGAAAAATTGTTTATGAAAAGATCAAGAAACGAAGTGAACAAAGATGTACAATACAAATTATGCGAAAGACGCATTTAAGGTAAGACTTGACGGTTATGCAGTGAAAACAACGTTTTAGCCTAAAAAGGATGGGATTTAGTAGCCTTCTCTATTTTTGTAAGGAATCTTCGTTTGTGGGCCGATTTGGACATATGATACCTTTTTGGAAAGATAATCGCATGGACAAAATAATTATCTCAACAGAATACCCAGATTTGACAAGGTTTTAATGAAATTTAACAAAATGTGTGAAAAAGATATGTTTTTTAGCTTTGTGATCAACTCGTGATAGCACAAAGTCTAAATTGTGTATTCTGTTGAGATAATTATTTTGTCCATGCGATTATCTTTCCAAAAAGGTATCATATGTCCAAATCGGCCCACAAACGAAGATTCCTTACAAAAATAGAAAAAGCTACTAAATTCTATCCTTTTAGGCTAAAACGTTGTTTTCACTGCATAACCGTCAAGTCTTGCCTTAAAGCGAGACTAGCAATTGAGAAGGAAAGAAATGAGAAAAGAAAAAATTTCATAAAAAATCGTTTAGGGATTATCACATTTTTTTATAGTTGTACACTGTACAGTTAGTTTAGATTAAAAGATTGAGTATAAGTTAAAGTTTACCTTTTCTAATTTTATCAGCGTAATTTATATAACTCAGCTAAAATAATATTCTCAAATTAGCAAACAAACAATTATAGGAAACAAAACAACAATGAAAGCCAGATTGACATTTTAAAAGATTAACAAAAACAAAAATGAAATGAAAATTTCTAAACAGTTTTAAACAAAACTGAAAACCTTTTAATATACAGCATCAAAAAGACTAACTTAATTCTAACAAATGAAATTAAAAACCAAAAACATATTACCCAAATTTTGTTAAAATTAAAATTGCTTATCAATTTAATTTCAATTCCATAGCGAAAGTGACAAAACTTTTAAAACCCATGTCTATCAAGTCAGCATTTAATCTTTCTTAATCTCATCTTCATTTAATTTTGATTAAACTTTCACTATCGTATATGACAGTTTGATTGAAAACTAAATGAAAAGTTCTAGTTTAAAACAAAAGCCTTTTGCATGACAACAACAACACAACTTCCCAAATGTTAACTTTCTTTAGAATTGATCGACTACTGACATGACATCAATAATAAACATCATGACAACTTAATTTTTGTATAAAACTGCTGTCAAAAATTTTCAATTTAAATCTTGTTTACCAAAAATATCTTATCTTCGGTTGTCATCGTTGCAAACGAAACTGCAATATCATTACTTAGAAAAATCAATTTCTATTTTTGGCTTTTGATTGACTCGAAATTGAGTTACTATTATTTCGTAAACACAAGTTGACTGGCAAATGTACTTTTGAGAAGGGATTCACACACTCAATTAGTATCACAAGGGTGCACTGGATTTCTAAAAGATTTAATAAATCAATTGATTATCAAATAATTTAACAAACAAAGCCAAAGGCAAAATTCTTACGTCCGTATCATATGATATAACCATATGAATATTGGACTCAATTCTAATAACTCAATTACGATCTGTCTTTCAGGTTTTCAATAGTCCTTACTAATTTTAATCTCTTAACTGTTATAACTTTATAGTGAAATTAAATTGTTGATGCAAAAGAACAACAAAAACACACTTTACATTTTCAAGTCCGGCACCATATCCAATGTCTCCATAAAAGTTTCCAATTAATTAATATCATGGAACATTTAATCAAATTGACATTACTGACTTGTTAATGATCCATTCAAAAATTGAACAAAAATTTTCCGATAATTAAAAATCAATTTATTTTGGAATAAACAGGAAAATGCCTTGATTTTATTGTCAAATTTTAAATTTAAAACCTTTTAAATCCCCTTGGACCCAAATAGACAACTGAATAACAAATGATTAAATCAACAAACGTTATATTTCATCTCTGGTTTACACAGTATACAAATCAAAAGCTTATTAAGCTTATTATCTCTACACGTTCTATATCTCTATATACTCTATACGTGTAAATAGCTTAACAAAAAAAATTAAACATTTCCTTTTGATTGAAATCAAGGCATCAAAAAAAAATTCAACAACACAAAAGTGGAAAATATCTTTTTGAAAACACGCCGAAGAAAAGCAATACAACATTTCATTTTAAATTCTTCGTGAATAATTTACGAAAACAGATTCTACGAAACCCTTCCAGTTGCAAATAAAAAAATATAAATATAAAATGCTATAAATTTAAAATATGCCTTTTATAAACGTACAACGAACTCATATTCGAATTAATTTCATTTTCAAAAATTATTCAAAATATACCCAATTCTGTGAATATTTTTAATAGTTATAGTCACAAGATCTCATTCAATTTAGTGGATATACGTACTATCGAACCTGACATACAACAGACACTCATTCATCTCATTGTTTCAATGACACATATTGAGTCATGTTTGTCATCAAAATGGAAAAATTTCTACATAAATTTGAATATATCGAATGCAAATGAATCATTGTGACAGTTTTAAAATAAATCATAAAAATATAATATTCAAAAGAAATAAATCTTTGTCCGCCATTAATTCTCTTATGAGAATTACCTGGACTGTTTTCATAAATTAAATTAAAGAAATAAATCTCATTTGACATATATAAATGCGCAGTTCATTCATGGAAAATCAATGCAATTTCAAGTAAATATTTGTGACAATGAAGGAAATGATCAAAGCAAATTGGAGTAGACTCGAGTACATGCAAACATGCACTCAAATGCAATAAAACAGAGATCACAAGATCTGCATTTGAGCTTTAGCTTTAAGCTGCTTTCGGGATGAGATGCCAAATGTCAACCTTAAGGACAGACGCGGGTAACGTCGTCTATGAATTGCCCCCTTAGTTCAAATCTATACATTTGACTAGACGATATTTGAAAGGTTACTTCTCCTTTAATATTTGACCGATTGTGGCATATTATAGCTTAAATTAAAGATAAATTGATTGGCTTTAACGGCATCTGAAAACATTTATGGAAATATATTTTCTTGAGAATATAGATCAAAAAAAATGTAAAAAAGTAGCATATTTTGAACACATTGAGATGAACTCACGATCAGATAAGATAAAATTTTTAAAATGTTTTCAGCTCGCCAAATAGAGAATCTTATTACCTTTAATTAAAGCCCTGGTTCAACAAAATCGGATCAGTTTTGTAGGAGAAGAAACAAAAACAATATGCAAAGGTCATGATTTTCAGGAGAAGGGAAAAACTAAAATGGTATGCATTGGCCGGTAGAGGGCAAATGCGAAAAGTGCATCCTGGAAATGTTGATTTTTCATGATTTCTCGTCGGAATATTGATCTAATTTTTTGTAAGATGATAGATAATGAGATAACCGATAACTTAAGATCTTAAAATAATTTGAAATTTTTAACAAAAAATTGAGCCGCGACTTGCCTTAATTAGGAGATGAAATTTGTCTGTATAGGATCTATATTTAATGTTACTGTATTTGTCGTTTATGCTAAATCGAAAGTAGTGAGGATCAAACCAGTGATGTGCTGTAGGGGCTCTAGGGGGCTCGATAGAGCCCCCTGAAGCAAAAATCCAAAAATTGCGAGCCCCCTGTGATGAAATAAATTTGGCGAAACAGTTTTGTCAGCGAGCCCCCTACCATGATAAAAAATCACATGTGCGAGCCCCCAAAGAACTATGAGTGAGCGAGTTGGCGAAATGAGACTAGTAGGGTAGTGTTGCACTGAAAGCAAAAAAGCGGAAAAACGAGTTTTTCTAAGTCATTCAGAGTGTGTTGCACTTTATTGTGTCTGTTCCGCAGGTCGTCTGCCGGAGAAGTGGTATATGACAGTGCTAATTGGTCACTTCTGCTTCCCTCGACCGATTGTCTTAAAGTGAAAGCTGACTTGTCACCAACACTTATCATGCCACTAGTTCTCAATTGAAAGTTAACTCGACTCATTCTCAGGCCAAACCATGCTCGAACCGTGTGTTGTTGTATTTCGATACATTCTCACATGTTAAACAAACAAAGTAACTTTTGTGCTATTTGTGCTATACTATCTCACGTTTATCAATGAATTGTTTGTAACGATGAAGCGTTCAAAACCACCAAAGCAAACCCAACCCACACTTTTAAAGTTTTTTAAGAGAAATTCTCCAGGAGAAACCGCGTCAAGACTCAATTCTAATGAAAATGCTCCGAAACATTCACAAAATGTTTCAGTTGACGATGAGCAATCGCCTGCCACTAATGTTTCTATTGGTTCAACGAATGAGTTTCCTCAAGGGCAAGGTATTATATAATTTATCATATATCTTTACTTTAATCATTTGTTTTTTTGTTTTTAAGCCAATTCATCTGTATGCGTTGGTCAATTACCCCAAACTACTAAAGTTCCATTAAACGAATCTTTTTCGAATGCAAATCCAACTAGCTTTGATAATGTTTCAGGTAATTTATCTTATTTGCATTATTTATTTATTTAATTTTGTTAATTGATTTATAATTTTAGATATGTTTCGACAAGAAAATCTCCCATCATGTTGGAATCCCGATCAAGCTAAAGATTTTCATCGAAAGAATAATTGGCTCATCATAAAGTCTCAGAAACTGGGATGCCAATCGTGTATTAGTGCATATGATTTAAGTTCGTGCAACGACAATACTGCACAATGGATCAAATGTGATGTAAAAGAAAATTGTTCGTCTAAAATTGCTTCCCAAGCGTCACTTCGCAAGAAAATATTAAAACATGTTTCTTCTATTACCCACATTGAGAGTTTAGGAATTGTCGAAAGAATGAAGAATAATCCAATTGAAGCTGGATTCAGTGCTCCGTTGTCTATTGAAAAGGAAGCAACAGCAAATTGTTTTAAAATTGCCTATCACATTTGTAAGAAAAATCAACCTCTTCGTAACTATCAACAGGACGTTGCACTTGCTAAAAGTCTAAAGTCAGTTGTTGGAAGTTCTCTGCATTCCAGATGGAGCGGACAACGAATTGCCGATCATATTGGCACACGAATGCGCAAGATTGCTGTTTCTAAACTCATCGAGGGCAATGCTAAGTTTGGCATTATGGTCGACGAGGCCTCAACTGTTTCGAAAATGTCAACTATGACAGTTCATCTTCGATATGTGTTTCCAACAAACGACAAAGAAGCAATCGCAGTGCCATTTTTCTTAGATCTTGTTCAAGTTGATGACACTTGTGCTGAAACATTATTTTCCAGTTTGATTAATTGTCTACATAAATGGGGCTTTAAAGACGAATTTATTCAAACTAACTTAATTAGTTTTTCTACTGATGGTGCCAGCAATATGACAGGAAAATATAGTGGGCTTGCAACGAGAGTGCTGGAAACTTTCCCAAACATAATTGTCTGGTGGTGTCTTAATCATCGTTTGCAATTGTCGCTGGACGATGCTGTCAAGGAAATCAAACAAGTAAGTCATTTCAAATCCTTTATGAATGGCATTTACAAGCAATTTAGCAAATCTAATTTAAAAACTACGAAATTGGCCTCAATTTCAAATGAACTTGAAACTGATATAACTCGGATTGGTCGTGTATTTGGCCCTAGATGGGCAGCATTTAGTGAACGCTCTGCTGCAGCTGTTTTACAATCTTATGGTCCGCTATACAAATTTTTTTCTGAGGATCCTGACCTTAAAGGATTTGCAGTGCGATTAGAAAGTAAAGAATTTCTTAAAGATTTGATTTTGATGAACGATATACTTCACGAACTTGGCATCCTTTCGTCTGCATTGCAAAGCAATCAAATCAGCATTTATGACGCCAATCAGAGAATTCAGCTGAGTATCAATGTGTTCAAGAAATGGAAAGATGATAAATCTTCTTATCTTGATAAAGTTAAAACTTACGAAGAAAAACTTAGTTCACTAATCAAGTTTAAAAGTTTGCGAAAAGCTAAGAATATTGACAGAGAGAAACTTTTGCAAGTGCTTATTCAAAGAATGGAAATGAGACTTCTTAGCAAGGAAGATGAAAAAACTGTAAAATTGCTCAATTATCTAGAACCATCAACGTGGAATGTTAATGAAGTTGCTGATCCATGGCTCGAGGCAGAAGGAAAGCTAGAGGAACTGAGTAAAATAGTTAAAGTCGAAATCAAGACACATGAATTTCGTTCACTAGTAACCGCCTATAGAAGGAAACAAGACATTAAACAAACTATTCTTTCTTTGCCATCAATACTCGAAGCAAGAAATAACATTCTTGCATTTTCAGTGAGCACTGCAGAAGCAGAACGTGGATTCAGTAAAATGAATTTGATTCTTTCTGATCTACGAAATCGTTTGACAATTCTTCATGTATCGAACTTGATGGCCATTTCAATCATGGGACCTCCTCCTAAACTATTCGATCCGATTCCATACGTTGAAACTTGGCTGAAATCGCATCGACATGCTTGCAGTACTCAAGTTCGAGAAAGCAAAGAAGAAGATCCAGATGAATACCATACTCAACTCTGGGAACTTTTTAATGAAAGCCATCACTATTACTTTGATGATTAACGAGCTGTTTTCCCAAATTTATTTTGTAACATTAGCCATTATTAATGTAGAATTTAATTTCGACAATAAAATTTCAGTTTGATAATGTTAATTTGAGTAATAATACTTAATTTTTGACTTTAAGATTAGCGAGCCCCCTAAAATAAACATGAAAATTTTTGCGAGCCCCCAACATTGAGAAAAAAATTATCGAGCCCCCAAAGAAACTTTCTTGGCGAGCCCCCTCACTCAAAATTAGCAGCACATCCCTGGATCAAACCAATAACTCTCTCCGTTCACATGTCAAAATAAGATTGTCTGGCAAACCAGGCAAAGTGCGAGACTCTTAGAATTTTAAAAAAACTTGAACTATTAACTGTTTAACGACTTAATTTGATCCATTTGGATCACTAAAGAAGTGTATTGGGACCAATATTTTTATTTAAAATGTGCAACACATCTGTTCATCATTTTCCACATAATGAGCACAAAAAATCTTTTTTTAAACTTGGTGCTACCAGAATTGGGCGTAATGTTCAATGGCGCCTAAGTTAATTTTGACAATTCGATTACATATTCTCACAAGTTTATTTATCCAAAATCTTTCAATTTTAGGTTGTACGGTTCTCTCAGAATACATATGTCCCCAGAATGGGCGTCATGATCGATGGCGCCCAGTTTTGATTTGACTGGTCGATTACATATAGTCCCTAGTGTATGTATACCAAATATGGTAATTTTAGATTCAACGGTTCTCTCAGGATATGGACAAAGGTTTACAGACAGACAGACGGACGGTCAGACAGACACGATGACTATAGCATAAGCTTACGACTCTAAAAGAGTCTCGCTAAAAATAACTCTTAGATTATGTCAAAATCTGTACAATCTGTGTAATCTGTTTGACTTTTTGTGTTCTATTGGAGTTTTGACATCAAAGTTAGGCACTTTTTCTTAGACAATCCGAAGTACCTGCCATTTAGTTTTTGTTTTACCAAAGTAAGTATAAAATAAATTACGAACACGAAGAAAATGGCAATTCAATCTAACCCTATAATTTGTTTTACTTGATAAAGCTATTTATTCTCAAAAACATCTTTTCAAATTAAAAATATATTCGCAAAATTGAAATAATTTTGGTTAAACCACTGTATTTTATTAAAGTTTAACGGATTCTAAGAGTATATACGCGGAAAGAAAATCAAATTTGAAAACCGATTTTTATTAACAAGTTGAGAACATAATTATCAGTTTTATAGTTGATTTTATGTTTTAGAAATATAACAAATTATATGTTTAATTAATGAAAATTTTATAAAAGTTATAAGTTTTAAAAGTTAAGTAATTAACCGATAATTTGATTATGAATGCAGAAATATTTAAAATATACCAAACCAACGATTCAGTTGAATTGCAATTCCACAAAACCACTGAAAAAAAACAACCATCACTATCCTGTATAAAATAGGTATTTGTCTTGGTGAAATCCCTCGATTTATTGTGATCATCTCAAATGCTTACTTCGACTCAGCTCAACTCACCTCTTATTCGCAGACAAATCATGTTCATGTGATTTTAGTTTGACAATATAAAATGGAAAAGGATTGAAGATTCTAAAGGTAAGATTTGCCTGAGATTGTTGAACTTTAGGAAAAGTATAATGAGCGCAAAAACGTCAATCACAAATATTAATCTCAATAAATCACATTCACGTACACACAAGTGCAATGACATTAGAATGTACTTTCACGTATGTTGGTACTTTTTTCTAAAATTTCGTAAGTTCCTAATCCGTTGACTCACAATTTGAGTGTCTAACGAGTTTGTTCACTCATAAATCTTACTCAATCGACACACTCCAGACTTTGCAACACTAAAGAATCTATTTTAACGCACACATCGAGTGCGTCAAGCCATGAAATACGTGCGTGAAAACATGTCAAAAGCAGAAACTTGAAAATTTCTAAATAATATGCCAGTGGCATTAGTTCATAAATTAATTGGCTTTAGCAGTAAGCAATTTTCTTAAAATCCCAATTTAAATGAAAATATATTGCTGAATTACTAATTCATTTTTTTAAATTAGATACATCGCAATTTTAAATTACATTATCTGTAAAAATGGCACATCGAGATGTTGTTGAATTTTTGTAAGAAGCAAATAAGAAGGAATAATACATTCCACACAGTGTGGTTAAATATAGAAAATGTTTACCATTAAATAATCATAAACTGAATATTACAATGGCCAAATCCAAGAATCTAAAAATGGATCATCAACAAGAATATACTCCTCACAAATGATATGATCATTCTATTCAATATTGCACACATTGTATCAATACTAATAATACAAATATAAACCCAAAATAATTCACATTTAGATTAATTACATTTTGCACTTCAGACTCATTTCGGTTCTATTTACTATGACATAATAGATTTAGAAGAGTCCAATGACAAACAAGTCAAATATGCCATTCAACTAATTTTGTTGTTTAAAAAATCACTGAATGTAGGCTTGTCTGCAACAATTTTTAATTAAATCACACTGGGCCACTTTGTTGTGTACAATCATTGTAGATTTGTATCTGTCAACGGCAAATCGTTAAACACGTCATTTTATAAATTTCCGGGACAATTCTCCGTCAATTGAAAATTTTTTAACTTTTGAAAAGTTTCACAATTTGACACGGATTGACTAGTCATTTTATAAAGCCACGAAATGGTGTTCGGCAAATTGTAAAATCAACAATTTAAAATGTGAAAACTATATTAATTTCAATAAATTTAGTTTTTTTAAGTCAATAGCATCAAAGTATAATGCGCACAGAGCCCGCGGGATGGTTTTTGGGGCCCTTGTTTGGCCAAAAATGGGGCCCCTATTGTAATCCAAAGCCCCTCCCCCTAAACCCAAATTTTAGAAACTTATATGGGGACGTGGCCTAGTATATGATTATATCGGGTACAAATTTGAGTTTAATGTTGCTTTGTTTGATTATTATCGCTAATTACACAATGTCGTTATGAGTTTAGGGTTAATCAAATCAAATTGACCATAAATTTGACAAAAATAAACAATAGTGGTACCTAAATTTTGTCGAAATGGGGCCCTCTTTTGTTGAAAATGGGGCCCTTCGGGCCCCAAACACCCGAAAAATTGTACTAGAAAGTACACAAAACACATAACCTGCGCAAATGCGCATTTATTAAAATTATGGAAACTGTCAATACAAATAATAGAATGCAATAGAGTAAATAAACGTAGACACAAGAACTAGTAAACAAAGAAATATTAATGAATTGAGTTTAATGAAAGAGAGTAATAAGAAATCATGATTTAATCCAATTATGATTCATATTTGTTTACTCCGAAGGATGAGAGTTTGAAGCAATTACAAAAGCTAATTCCACATAGCATGCAAGTTTGATTAAAATAATAAATTTTCCCAGACATAAATTTGCTTTGTTTTTACATAAATTTTGAGTTTATGTAAATGTGGTAGAAGAAATAAGTAATGAAAGACGGCTAATATATTACGATACTAAGAAAGAGTTATGTAACCGTTTGAATTAAGATATGAGCAGTTTATATAGTGACTCAAACAAAAATCCCAAAGATATGATATAGATGAATTATGTTATGCATGCATTGAGAAACTCATAAGCTACAATGCTCGAGGGATTAATCGATTTTCCACGTCTCGGTTTGAGGAATAAATGCTGAAAACTGTTCGTTATTTTATCCTGTAAAAGGTAATCGCAAAAGTTTTTCTTTTTTAACACATTCAAATGAATGCAAATCTTGTATGAAAATTTTTGAGCCGCAAAGTGGACTAGCAATGTGAAAGATGTTTCTGGGTGCACAAAATCCCAAATGAATTATTTCTGTGGATACCATTTCAAATATATTCTGTCTGGCCTCAATGTTAGTCTCATTCAAATACTGAAAATAAGATGATTTTATATTATATGCGTAGCTTGTTTGCATATAAAAACAAATAACAAAATCAAACGCAGCTTACAATGACATCTTTTCAAAAAAGATCCAAACAAACGAAAATTGCAATTTCCATCCCCTCTCTCATTCTCAATTGACCGGAAACTGACCATCAGGAAAATGTATATTCAATCACTTTCAGGGTGTAATGAACCAAAACGAGAGCAAACTAACAAAAGACAAAAGCAATTGTCAAAACATTTAGACCGGATCAAACTTGATAAACAACATCTGGTTCTGCTCAATTGAAAAATATTTTACAATTTTCATTTTTTTATTAAAAATATTTAAATTAAGGATTTTTGTCGTTTATTTTCCCATCGCATCAGAAAACCAACGATTGATCGATTTAGAGCTTAGTAATAAAAGAGATGAGAAAGTTTGTTCTCCTTCTCATGAAATTTCACTTTTACTTATCTCAAACATTCTCAATATCTTCTAAATCTTATTTCAAACTCAAAATTCAAACTATTTGAATTACTGCAAATTTATTTATCAAGATAAAACTTTTTTCAAAACGATGTACGAATTGCACTAAATTCTATTTAAAAGTCCTTCACTTTCAGACAAAACTCAGTGAAAACATAATTAAATTTTAATTAAACAAACACATTCAAGGTTTATAGTTAGAAATAAATTAATTTATGACCATTAAACAAACAAATAACTGGAAATGCTTGGAACATTTTTTTTTAAAACTTGTACCGTTAATTTTTTTTTAAGATTTGGGCCCGAAGGCCTTTATTGTTTTTGGGTGACATGCTCGGGTATCTTTTCAGGTAGACTGCCTGCGAGCAAGTCAATTACAGGCAGTGTTTTTGAGGTTTTCAGTTGGTGTTGTTGAATTACAGTTGGTGTGGGGTTTCAGAGATGACAACAGACTAGAAGCGTGCTGCCATCTCTCGGACAGTTGTCTAGGTCAACTATGTAAACATAGCTGCTGTGGCAATGCCGCTGGCAGGGATCGAGCCACCGACCCTCGACCCTAACTGACCGGTCGACTGCGCTTCTGACCACTGGGCCGTCGGCCACAGTCGACTCTGCTTGGCTGCGACGGCTTGGAACATTAAAATAGAAAAATTTCACATTCTTTAAAACAATAACAATAAATAAATAACGAAATGGCCTTTTGAATTAAATTTGTTTATAAATTAAAAAACTATATAAAAGACATATCGGGTTCAAATAAGCAATAATAGTTTGACGGTAAATGTCAATGACCATAACAAATTATTTGAAAAATGACCTTTTAAACAGAACAAGAGCAAAAACATAACAATGATTTAATTAAAAATCCAACTATTATAATCAAATGATCACATTAACAACATGACAAATGTCCCTGGGTGTGACCGTGTTTGTGTGTCCAAGTGCGCACTAAGTGTTGAATCACTTAAATCAAAACCACAAAAGATCGCCCAACGATAGATCACTGAGTCATTGAACGCATTGAACAAATTGCTCTTAGCGTAAAAGATTGTGCCCAAACAAAAATATAAGTGCAAACAATCATTAAGATTTTCCATACAATCTATTGTCGTAAATAGATATAACATTGATTTCGTATGATCTTATAAGAATTTCAATGGTTTCCATAACAAAATTTTTCAAGTAACCTTTTAAAAAACCCTTATAAACTTGTTCGAATAATCCATTTCACCCGAAAGTGTGTCATTAATGGGGCGCAAAAACTGACCAAATGGCATAGTTAAATGCCATTCAGGACAATATGTATGGAAATATACCAAAAATGCAAGAATAAAACCTCAACCCAACATTCTAGATTACAATATAACATTTTTGGAATGGTTCTAATGGCGAAATGAAAATATAACAAACAAACAAAAAATCAAATAAAAACCACAAAATGTATTCTTGCAATAAACAAACAAACCACAAATGTGAAAATCTATGCCTTAACGAATGACCATTCATAAATGACGTCAATTACCAATATAATTAGCCAATAAAAAATACAAATAATACTAATCGTTTGGTTAATTGTACTTGGCTCCCTCAATTTCTCGCATAATCACCAAAAGCCCAATTTTCGTCTAGACATGTTAATTTTTATTAATTAATTAATATTAATTTATTTACCGTTAATGTGATTTCAAGCTTTTGGAAGAGGAAGTTCAAAATTAAGGGGGTTTGACCCTCAAATTAAATAATTTTGTTAATATAAAATAATAATAAAAGCTTTTGAAAAGGAAGTTAGTGTTTCTTTTAATCTAGGATGGAAAATCTAGTTACCATAATGGACAAAAAATCTCCACAAACCAACAATCATAATCATTAAATCTGAAACAAATCTCATACCCACAAAAGTTTTCGATAAGATGAAACAAACGATGATGATTTTACGTGGACTAATTCGAGTTTGTATTGTACTTACGATTAAAAGAAATAGCTTTAATTATAATAACCAACCAAAATCATAGTAATCATAATGGTTTTTAGGCCACCGCTAATGGACCAAACAAAGAAGAAGCGCCAAATTGGAGCACGAGACAAATTAATGATCACTCATTATAGATTATCCTCTACTTCTGTTCGATTATTATTATTATTCTATGTCTAGTGTAGAAGTTTGTCTTGTAATTTGTGGTTGGAGAGAGCACAAAAATGTGTTTGATGATGTTCGACTCACTCAAAAAATTTTCCAGTTCAAAGGTGGTGGTTAGTGGTTTGGAACATGTCCAAACTTGGCTGAAATCAGACATTTTTGGTACATTAGGGAAAATGGCTACTGTCTGTGAATGTCTGATGTGGCCACTTGGGAAGTTGTTGGTACTTTTCCACAAATTCAATACATTCTTTTCGAAAATAAAAAATCCTTTATTTAAAAATAGGATTTTAATATAATAAAAATACGAAATATATATTCAAATAAACCTTTAAAAACATTTGCTAACGACAAGCGGTAATATTAGAGAACGTGCCAGAGTTTAAAAGTATTACTCGTTTACCATATTCATTTGAACCATTTCTATTCAGCATCGAGTAATTGGAATAATACAGAAACATATAAAAACCCAATCAGAACAGACAGAATCAACATGAACTCGAAGCATACATCAATTATAATTTGTCCTCCATATTGTCAATTTCCCTCGAATACTAATTGCAATCCCGTGACCTGGTTTTCGAATTCGTCGATATTTACGATTGCAAACAGAATTCATTCAAGCAAAAAAACTTAGTGTTCACTTAGTGTTTGCTGTCGCATAAAAACATTTCCATAATCGTTTCGATAAGTTTCCAATTAATTAATTTTCTAAGAATATATATTTCAGGAAACAATGTTGATCATTTAGAAAATAATGCTGAATTGATTGATCACCCGAATGAATCGCTTTTAGAAAAAAATGAATCGAAAATTTTCCGATTATTAAAAACCAATTTGTTTTGAGAGTAATAAATAAGAAAAGAGAAAATACCTGAACTTTATGGAATTTTTGGGATCTCATCTTGAGGAATTTCCATAAATTTTGTTACCGTTATTAAAAGTACAGTTTGTTTACGGTAAAGAATGAAAATAAAATGAATTATCAAGTTTTCAAACAAATATTTATAAAATTTACCGATAGTAAAGCTTTCCCAAAAATGAAGAAAACAATATTAAACCGCATAAATGATTGCAATATAAAAATTTTTAAATTTTAAAAAAATTACTGAAAACACTTTTCCCTTAAAATGAAATTAGGAATGTCAATCATTTCAAATATGGTTTATTGATTTAAAGAAAACAAATAATTGAGTGCATGTAAATATTTGTGACGGAGACTCGAGTACAAACACACAAATCCAATAAAATATTTTACATTTACAGTCAAGCGTTAATATGTCAAATTGCAATAAATGTAAATCTTAATTAGGGTCGAGATTTGTTCTAGTTGAGCTATCTATTCTGAGTTGGAACTAGAATGCAGTAAACTTGCTCCAAGTGCAAACTAATAACTTTCCCTGTCTAAAATGTCTAAAAATGTATAAAACTACATTTTCTAATAATTATATCAAATAATAAAATTTCAAAACAAATGTGTTTGACTTTTCGTTAATACTCGAAACTTTCTTCTTTCACAATTTGAAACACCTGTCATTTATTTAATATTTCCCTTTAGATTAAAGTAATAACAGTAAAAATAAATCAAACAATTTTGCAATTGACACAAACTTTAATCTAAGAAATCAATTGTTTTGACCTTTTTCAAATACAACCACGGGATCTCTCACAATTTACGTCAAAATTGAAAATCAATTTCACTCAAAATACAATGGATTCGAATAAAAATTTAATAAAGTTAAGTTTTAATCTTGAAGACACCAAAACTATCAATCTCAACTATTGCGCAAAGTCATAATGCCATATGCCACCATTGGCCATAAATCGCTATTATCAACTTTTCCCCTTTCTTATTAAATCAAAAATATAAAACCAGTTTTATCTAGAAAAGCTTAGATCACTTCTCAATCAAAAACAACGGAAACATTAATTAATTTTTTTATTAAAAATAGTGTATTTTAAATTTCGACGCGGACATGATAATAATTCAATTGTGATAAATATTTAACAAATTAGTTACAAATCAGAAATCAGAAAACATTTTGAATTTCAATACAAATAAATTGAGGGATGTTGTGAAAATTAACAAACAAAATCAAAATGTAAAATTTGTTAATGATTTAAGTGTTTTTGGGCGATTTTCTAACATGAGTGTAAGTATAAAAGAATATACAAAATGTTTCCGATCCAATGGTTAATTTAATTTTACAATTATTTTTCATGTTTATTTTATAAAAAAGAGTTATGAGTCAACCAGATGAAGATTGTAACAAATCAAATAGAAACAATTCCACGAAAGAATTTCACTAATGATTCTGTTGAGATTGTTGTTGAACATCGTATAGTTGTCACTTTCGTTATTAAGAATTTTGTCGAATGCTGCTTTTTGGTCGTTGTTGTTATTAGTTTAGGAATATTCTATGTTCTCGATATAAACAAAATATGTGTTCAAGTGTGCTAGTGAGTGAGTTAGCATGAAAGTTATTACATTTGTAAGAGAACATGCGCTCGTTGATTCAATGTGATTTTCGTTTTAGATTTGATTTAAGAAATGAATGATAAATTTGGTTTTTGCGAGAAAAGAAGAAGAAAACTAATTTTGAAATCTATTATAACTAGAGGCAAGTTAGAGTTATTACTATTTGTTGTGGTGAAGCGAAAAAAATTATAACAAATATTGCGACTTGATGAGATGATTTGTAGAATCATACAGAAAAAAAAAGAAAATGAAATTGAAGTTGAAGTTGAGAGATTGAGTGGAGATGAGGGAGAAGTGTCTGATTGAATTGATTACTGTTTGTAGTGTGTCGTGTTGGTGTGAGACCCAGATGTTGGACTTGGTTCTGCTGCTGTTTGGTCAGTCAAGTGAGAGAATCAATCAACGTTTGTGAGTCAAGTGAGGAATTACTCGAGCAAGCAAACACATTTGAGAATGTAATGTGGCTGTGACACAGTTAGCACATTGTGCCACCACTAACACACAACACTCACACTTGAAGCGGAAACTAATTTGTTGGCAAGAAAAATGACAATTCCGGATGGCCCACAAATGTCCTTCAAGTTTTCATTTTCATTAAACAAGATTAAAGAACTAAAAAGATTGGACTCGAAACATTGGATTTCTTTCTGTTTATTTGGTTAAACAACATTCCTAGATTAAACGTTAAAATCTAAATCGGCTCCCAACAATAAGAATTTATGCATTAAGAAATTGATTTTGAATGACGATGATATTCGATAAGTTGGAGATTTTGATTTCAATTGTCATTAATCCGAGAAAATTCCGGATATTTCAAGTTAGATGTTCAAAAGTTCAAAATCGAAATAGATATTGATTGGTAAAAAATAAAGAAATTCGGGTTTTTTATTTCTTTCTAATGTTTTCCATTGATTCAAATGACGCTCGAGAACAGACTTTGACGTAGACTTGTTGAATTATTGAGAATCAGATTGAGAAATTTATCAGACTGGAGAGACTAGGACAAACGGTGGGAATATTCCTGTTTGGAGTTGTAGACAAATGTTGAAATGTCGAGCCGAGACTTATGAGAGTCTCATAAAGCGAAACGGAAGATAAATTAAGTACGCACAGAGTGAGAGCTTATTTCAATAGTAAATTAGTAATGCGATTAATGATGCCAGATTGAACAGAACAGAACATTGCACTGGGAGATTTTCAGGACAAATGAGCACATGAGACTCGACTTGACTCGAACGATGATGACAAATGACAGAGTTAATGATCTCAAGTTCACGATTATTTGCGAGTCAATACACAGACGATGAAGCTTAATGACGCCAGCTGAGACAAATCTGGGCTCGCAAGTGACATTTTTATCAAACACTCGATCGAGTATCGAAGAACAGATTCTTGTTTACACATTGAAATTTTCCACAATTTGACAATTCAATCCAAATTGCATTATAAACATAGCCTCGAGTTAAATCAAAGAATGCTTCACTTTATATATTTTGGAGTCATTAAACACATTTCGACACTTTAGGGAGTAAACAGAAGCAAAGATTGACTTGAACAAACAGAAAATGGCGAAATTGATAAAAATGAAATGTTGAAAATGAGCTTAGAATTTTTTCAGATGCAATGGTGAAATGTGATCCGAAAGACACATTCACAAAGTGAGATGCCACAAAGTCTGGCAATTAAATTGATTTGGAACACAATCACAGATGAATGGAACGAAGGTCGAGTTTAGGTTTGGTTGGTTGATTATTTTACAGGAGCGATTTGGGATTCGGTTTATTTTTACATTTAGATTTACACATTCAAGCACTTGAAGGGACTAAAGCTCGCATTAACAGATGACGTGCTTATAGGACGCCAATGTTTCGTTGGACTAATGTATCATTTCTGTATATATATTCATTATTTTTCATCATTATATTTCATATGATATATCGTTGTTGATGATTTTAAGTTGTTCATTAAAGACGGAACGGGTTAATTACAAGAAGAGAGGCCATCAAATTGATAAAATTGTAGAATTGGTGGAATTGGTTTGCTTTTCTACCAGCGGAAAGTGGGCCAAGTTGAGAACTGCACGAATGATCTGTTTGGCGCCGTTGCGGAACTTCTCATTCAGCCAACAATAGATGATAGGACTGAGAGAATAAGGGAAGGTTGAAAAAATACATGACATTAGAAATAGAAGCAAAAATGTTTGGAGTATTGTGTAAAAGGTCAAAACAAGCAAAAAGAAAGTGCAAATCAAATTCTAATTAGTTTAGATCAAAATACAGCAGCAAAATGCATTGCACATGACGTTCGGGGAATTCACATTCACTTACAAACACAATCAGAAATGCATTCCAACGCGACATATGGTACGGGCAAAGCGAAATAGAACGAGCGAATCAAATTAAATGTGGTTGAGGGAAGGGAAATGTGTGTGCGATTGAGTTATAAGACAATTGGGTTTTGCTATCTAAAGCAAAAGCGAACACTAGGCCTTTTACATTTCCCACCAAATTGGACACTACCCAAGCAAACAAGCACAATTCAATTAGGAAACACTCAAAATTCTCTCGGTCATTGGTCAGAAGCGTGTGAGTGCTAATGTTACTATTAAGATCAACAAAAACGTATATAATAGCAAAAACCAAACTTCACTGGAAATTCATACAAAAATAGAACGACAAACAATTCCATTAAAGAAAAAGACAAAGCCTCAATTAGGATGCGAAATAAAAGAAAAAGCAAGCAATATAAAATATAACGAATATAGTCTTACTTGTAACAGACAGATGACATGGCAAACCAGTGGCACTGAAATTGCGAAATTATAGTTAGTAAATTTATTAAAAATTGCCAATTTTAACTACTCACAGTAATGAATATGTTAGTCTGTAGTTTAACGAGTTTAATGTCCACCAGAAAGAGGTATAGATTGATTGGTGCCCAGCAAGTGGCGAATGTGGCCACTGCGAGTGCCAACATGAATATTCGCCGTCTCTTGGCCTCGGACTGTCTTCTCTTCTTCTCGTCGGACAGTTTGCAGATGAGTTGACCTTGTCGCGCAATCACTCGACCAATCTTGACGTACACCACCAGCGTAATGGACAGTGGTAGGAGGTACTGGGTGATGAGCACCTCCACCGTAAGCATCAATGGAAAGTTGAAGGACACTCGAGGCAGTTGGACCATGCAACGCGTGAGCACACGACCCATGAACACCTTACTGCGCACTCGGTTGAAGGCCGCGTGTGGCAGGGACAGTGTCAGTGCAATGAGCCATATCGCCAGCACAGTCATCGCAACCTTGCAAATCGATGTCTTGCCAATGGTCTTCCGTGAACGAACAGTCCACAGACGATGCAAGGCAATGAGTGTCATTGTGAAAGTGGACACATAGACACACGACGTCTGAATCAGCGGCACCAGCACACAAATCAACTCTCCAAAAGGCCAACTGATGGGCAACATTCGAACCACGTTGAATGGTATGTTGAACACTGTAGGGTGAGAGACAGACAAACACACAATGAGTCATTCATAGATAACATTACATTAATATGTGCATTTAGAGTAGTTATAAATAAATCTGACCGCACAGTAATTAAATGAATAGATATGCTTAAATTACTCTCATAAATTGAAGTGAGAGAATTCCCTTGACTATGTGTGATATATAAATGTCAAAATAAATTCGTTTGTTTTTCAATGTTTTCATTATGGACATTTGTTTATATTCTCGAGATAAACGAATTATTTTTAGCAAATCCACTCTATAGTGCGGATTTCAAAACTATATAAACAATATTTAATATTATCTTACTATAGTCATAAATTACATTTCAAAAACAAATTTTTTAATGAATTTTTTAAATTACACTTTTAAATTACTTCATTTTAACCCAAATATTTTAGAAAATGTTGGCTTTTCTGTATAACATTTCCGTGAAATTTCTGTCATTCACTATCAGATTATATATATTTTGTTTGCAGATATTATTAAAAAAACTATCAGATTATAAATAGATTTTTTGTATGCTATTTAACTTATTTTCGAATAAAATTTTTACCCATTTTATTACATAATGCTGCATTTTTTATATAAAAAAATTCACAGACTTTTAACTTTAAAAAACAATTTTACTATAATGAGTTAAAGAAAAACGAAATGCATTTTGAGTTCTCACAAAAACAAAATCAAAATCATACAATCAAGTCATGATCTCTCAACAGGGTCCAATATATAGTAGTATTTTCAAAATATATATTCTCAATCTATTATTTTTCATATAAAAAAGGTGAAATAACAAAGTTCTGCTTTTTACTGCTCAAAACAGATTGATATAGAAAGCCTGTTACTAAATTCAGAAGCAAAAAAATCATTAAAATCACCCAATACAACAAATCCAATATATTCTGCACCACACAAATTATACTTTCCAATCACAATTTTCTGGCTTAGAATACAAATCAGTCAATTACAAAACAAAAAGTTTCACATCAAAATCAAAATTCTTCAAAATCAAAAGTAATTTTCACATACCAAAAGAAATGTATGAAAATCAAATTGTGTGAAACCTCTCTTTAAATACAAAGAGAGAACAAAAATGCTTTTTTCTTCAATTCCCAGACGATTTTTTGTGTCGATTGTACGTATTAATCTTATTGTCTTGTCGTGAATGAATGTTAAAAGATTAGATTAAAAATTTGGAATAAATTGTGCTACAGAATGACTTGTATAGTTAAATTTGTAATTTTTCAGTGACTCGAAAGCTAAAGACAAAACAAAGAAAATGATTTTTTGAAAAAAAATTGTACTTGCTAGAAAATAATATAAATCCTGAATGAAATATGGCACTGTGTGTGTCTGTCTGGCCAAAATAAGATAATAAGGCACTCTATAAGAAAGAAAACAACGGAGATAATAAATAACTCTAAAGTCTCTCTGAAACAAAAAAATCGCTAAATTTAATTAAGGAAATTTTTAATTAGAAAACATTTTATTCAACCAGTTTACGTAAATAAGTTGATAAACTATAATTTGACCTTTCTCAAGGATTTATGGTTAAAATAAATTTAGTATCCTTTTCACAATTGAAGACAATTTACTAAAAATAGAAACAATAAATAAATAAATTTTACAAACCATTAAAAAGAAATGTGAACTATCTTCTAACGAAACGATACAATAGTTGAGTAATGGTCAGTAACAGACAGACACTTTAATAATTGAACATATTGCTAGAATTTTGGTGAATTCAAAAGTTACCTTTTATCAGTCCATTTGCGAGCTTTGGTGAAGCAAAGAAAAACATTTGCGTTAACCTTAATAAATAGAGAAAAAACTGGAAAGATGGTAGAGAAATACAAATATGAAAGCGAGCCTCACTCTAGCGTCCCTCCCAAAGTCCCAAAACTGGACACAGACTGCGAATAGAATAGAATGAATAGCCAAAGTGGCATGTCAAATCAATTTGTCCTCTGGGAATTTAGCAGTTGGTTCGTTCACTTTCTCTCTCATGCACTCAATAATAACAACATACTTGATATATACGAGAAAATAAATACATTTTGGTTAGGTGGTAACAATGAAAGACCACTCAGCTCGATATAATCGAGTACAATCATTACAGTACTACATGAACAGGCATGACAAACATTGAGTCAAACAAGGCAAATGGACTATTAGTACAAATACTAATGGAAAGTTACAAACGATCGGACAAGTCAATGAACACGGACACGGTTCAGGTGTTGACAAACAAACAAAAAAGAGGACAAGAAAAAAATAGAAAATGAAGAAAATTTATATTATATTTAGAAATAGAATTGCAGTAAATAATCCAATAATTTCTTTCAATATTATTTGCATTTCACACCAATTCGTTTCGTCTTAATTGGACTAATTGTAATTAATGAATTTAGCTACCAATTTGCTATTCCATTGGATCAAAACAATTCCCAATATAGAGAGGAATATTAATTAACGAATACTGTGCAAACAACAAAACGAATGCAAATACGAACAAATTTGCCTTATTCAATAGTGAATGACAAATACCCAAAAAAACGAAAACGGAAACCAAAACAAACAGTTCGTTTCCTGATTCATAGAAAGAAAAAGTTTGATTGAACAAAATCAGGAAATGGTGCCTTAGGTGAGATGATAACGGGAAAGCATGCATTCAGAGAAAGTGTTGGGAGAATTTATTATCATCGGCCAAATTCATTCACATATTCACACACACAATCTAAACAGAAACCAAACACACATTTTTATATTCAAAGCATCTCAATTCACATGAGAATTGAATCCGAGTTTGAAATTGGTTCGAATGCAAATCGAGTGCATAAGTGTGTGTGCAAATGTTAAATCGACATTTTTCAAATTTTGCAACTTTACATCCAATCATAAAATGCCGACAAATTCTCTACAGTATAGACAGAAAAAATATTTTAAATTTTGTGTAAATAATATTTTGCGATATCATTACAAAAGTAAACATAAAATATTCAGACAAAAATTGACAAAAAACAAAGTTTTAAAATCAATTTATTCAAAACGTAGAGTTTAAGTAAATATTGTGAAATATTTTTTTTTATAAATTGAAAATTTAAGAATTCATAGACAAAATTTAATAATTTACAAAGATAAAGTTTCAACCTGTTAATAACCCGATATAAGTTCAATCCAAATATCATTTAAAAATTACAGAATTGCCAAACAAAACTTTTCACATTTTGTTTGATAAATCTTTGCACCCAATAAATCTATATCTGAGATATGTAATTACGTTTAATCTTTCCAATTCAATATTTTGATTCTTACAAAATCAAACAGAATACTTTCAATTAATTATTTATAACTTTCAGTCAAACACAGATTGTTGCCTTTAATATAAGCGAAAATCAATCAATATTCCCATATTTCAAAACGTTCCTGACATAACTTTGCTTTGAAAAAATAGAAAACACAATAAACACTTAAATCCAAACCGATAAAAATTAATGATTTAGTAATCACAAAAAAAATAATTCAATATACAAGCCATAGAAAATGCCAAATGCAATGAATATTTAACGTTTCAGATTTATTCATAAGAATCACTTATAAATATTAATGATCAACTCAATGCTAGCCAATCGAGTGCAATCAGACAAACCAGAGAACTGAAATCGAGAGAATTATTCGCCTGATTAAGATGAGAATATATTCGAGAATTCACCCAGAGAAAAAAGCCAGAGTAAGAATTAAGCAAGCCAAAACATCACAGTTCTGGTGAATTGAAATAATCATCATTAGATGAATTGAATTGGTGATTGGATTTGGAGGAGAAATAGAAATGAGTTGAGAAGTTCAGTAGAGATGTATGTTTATGTTTGCGTTTCCAATTATTTCTGGAACAAGTGAGGATAATGCAGAATATAATTCAGAATATATAATTGGCACACTAAAACATTCATTTCGTTTAGCACGTTGCCTTTTATCAATGTTTTACAATCTTCAGTTCTAATCAACATTAACGGACAATTCTCTTTTGTACTTTTCCGTTTATAAAATACTTTTTATCTTGTGTATACAGAATGATTAATAATAATTTTAAATTAAATCTACCTTTTAATATCGTTAAAAAGGGGAACACTTCTTAACTTACGGAATTTAATATATTTGTCGGAGCGTGCGAAGCAGCGGAGACTATACCACAGCTTTTGGCTCTTTTGTCCATTTAATTACTCAAAAACGACTGAACCGATTTGCATAATATTTTGGGAATAGCCTTAGATTGTTCTAAAGGGGTGTCAAAAATACCTGGCTTCCTCCAAAACTCAAAGATAAGATAAGACCAGTAGCGCCACCTAGTGACTAAAACTGTAACTAACTTCGGTGAGGTTTCTGTTGTTGCTGTTGTCAGCTGAGTAGGTCTGAGCGTACATGATTGCTTTGTTTACATCTTTGCGTTGTCAAATCTTGCTCCTTTGACCACATGTACAGTTTGTGATGTTTTGAGATGTTTTCGCTATCCAGAATCCAGATCTATTCGTTTGTGCAGCGTAAATCTTTTCATTTCATTTTATATTTTCTTTTTTTAAATTGCATTCATAAATCTGCAGAGCACGTTTTTCTGAACTGCAATTTGAATATGTAAAAATGTGACTAAAAATATTTCCAGTTTTTTTTATTGGCGATGTCTTCGTCACAAGCACCTGAACAATAAAAATGCTTTTCAATTATCGGTTTTTGTGGACATACGCACGCATTTTTGAAGATCCTCAAAGATTCGTCAGTTCTTTATGCAACTCAGAAAGTCTTTAAGTTAAACTGAAAAAAAGACATCCGATAAGGCTTTTCACTTTTAGACAACCAACAAGGGTTGCACTGCTGAAAACAGTTGACAACTTAGGAGTTCAGATTGCCCGATTTGCTTTCGTCAATATTGGTTTATGGAATTGAATTGGAATAGATTTGGAATATACTGGATTGAATCTAGCTTCGTGATGCTTCATTGGTGGTCCATTAGCCTCAAAAATCATACCAAGTTTGTAATGGTTGAGTTCAATTGCTACAAAGGACCATAGCTAACGCTGGGGTTCCTTGGTCCTTTAATTGGGATACTAATGACCCTGAACAAACTCAGAAAAGAACCACAAAAATTGCAATTGCGATCGGCCGAAGAACGAAGCCCGAACGCAATCTGCATTGGTATTAAGACTATTTTATGGACTAGCAAGGTCATTTCTGACTGACTTTTCCTGTCATAAGAATAAAACCAATGCTAAGAACTCGTTCGGTCAAAAGGCAAAAGAGCAACTTATATAAACAATTGGGTATTTATAGCGCACGCTCCGACTACATCCAAATGGCATGAAATTCAATGCCATTGGGATCATTATGATGTTTTTGTCGAGCGTGAGCGAAGACTCTTAGTGACAGCTTTTCAATTTCTTGTGCAGTTAACTCCTCCTACATTTCTCAACCGATTAGCATCAAATTTGGCCAAAGTGCTTAAAATACTATGCAGATGTGCCGTTCAACCTTAGTTTTGGCTAAAAAAGCTTTTTAAGGTATATCTGCCAGTCAAATTTCACCAAGGCCAAATCTCAGTTTGAGTTTCTATTGTTGTGCCTTATATCCAACAATGTAAGCAACAATGTCAATGCAAAATTTTGTCAAACGAGATATGAGAGTATTGGTTTGGATCGTTCAAGATGGGTTTTGGGTTAGGTTAGGATAGGTGCCGTGTTAGGATGGGTTTTGGGGGTAGGTTAGGTTAGGTGCCGTGTTAGGATGGGGTTTGGGTTAGGTTAGGTGCGTGTTAGGATGGGTTTTGAGGTTAGGTTAGGTGCCGTGTTAGAATGGGTTTGGGTTAGGTTAGGTGCCGTGTTAGAATGGGTTTGGGTTAGGTTAGGTGCGTGTTAGGATGGGTTTTGGGTTAGGTTAGGTGCCGTGTTAGAATGGGTTTGGGTTAGGTTAGGTGCGTGTTAGGATGGGTTTTAGGTTAGGTTAGGTGCGTGTTAGGATGGGTTTTGGGTTAGGTTAGGTTTTTTTGAGACGTAAAGTTTGATTTGATTGAGCATTAAGCAAGGCATAATACAATTGACTTTAGAATTGGGTTAGGTTAGGTGCGTGTTAGAATGGGTTTTGGGTTAGGTTAGGTGCCGTGTTAGAATGGGTTTTGGTAAGGTTATGTTAGATGCAGTCTATGATTAAGTTTTGGTTTAACTTAATTTAATCGCTCCGCTCGACTTTTCCCCATAATCTCAATTTTGGGGACATTATTGAACTTAAACAGTTTTATGCTTCAAATAAAAGCTCCCGCAGGGTCCCACTGAGTTAAAATTCAAATATAAAATATTTTTAGGAATTTAATAATTTTAGAGAACCTGTATTGAAAAACGTGAGGTGTGATGAAGAATACGAAATAATGAAATTCAATTGTATAAAATTCCTTGAATTATTAAAAATTCTCTGTATTTTTCAATCGTATTTCCACCACCTCCATCTCAAAGGTATTCGCTCAGCTCAGTTCAAAACAACCAAAATATAAGATCGAACAATCAAAGACGAGAACAAAAGTGAACACAAAGTGATCAACATAATAATGGAGAGCCATAGAAATGTAATAAGAAATAAGCGAAATATTAATATAATAAATCCCATTGGACATTGTGTCGCCCATTATGTGATTGAGAGGGTAGAGAACTCACATTTGAACGTTCAGACCAATCATGCTTGTGCTTTTAGTGTGATTAGGAAATTGATGGGAAAGAGAAGGTAAGAAAAAAGTAAAATTCCAATTGACCTGAGATTGTTGCACTTGAGAGCCAAAACGCCAAAACACAAATATTAATATCAATAAATCACATTCACGTACACACAAGTGCAATGACATTGGAATGTACTTTCTATCGTGTTTATACTTTTTACTAAAATTCCGTTAAGTACATAATCCATTGACTCAATTTGAGTGTGTCATGGGTCTGTTCACATAAATCGAGCACTCACTCGACACACTCCAAACTTGACTCGCCACTCTAAACTCTACAGAACAAATCTCTTTTTAATAACAGTTTGAGTGTGTCAACTAGAGCGTGGAGAGAAACGTCAAACGATCAGATAACGTGTGGAAAAGGCGAGTGGAAATGTGCCAAAACCTAGAAAGGAATGTTGGTTTGGTCTAGTATAGCAATATAACAGAAATATACAAACCCACCATAAATAATATGTCAATGGCAAGTTAATAAATTATTGACAAAGCAGTAAGCAGACGCTCTCTCATCTCCTTGAGCTCAAAAGCAAAACGATCATCATCATGATCATTATTCGTCTGAAACACTCAGACAAATACAGAATGATCTATAACAACATTTATTCAGTTTTTAATATATAGATTATTTGTTTGTATTAAATTTTACCGTTAACTTAGTCTAAAATTTCTGACTGAACAATTAAACAAATGAATAATATTTTAAAAGCATCCCGTTATTTTATCGACCACCTTATACAAATTACATAACATGATGCAAACATATAATCAACATAGTTTCAATATTATATAAAAAATGATTAGAATGATTATGATCTATCATTCATTCAGTTGATGGATGAATGAGCATGAACATTGAGAGAGAATGTTATGTACAACAAAAAGTTAATAATTGAATGAGTTTGCATGATGAGTTTGATCATAATCAGGATGGGATGAAAAGAGATGAATAGATGAAACTAACTAGAAGCAAAGTAAACAATAAAGGATAGTACATTCCACACAGGGTGGTTCATAAAAGTGATTACCAGTAATAAGATAGACTAAGATGAACGTTAATAAATCACTCAATACTGCACACAAGAATGCATTATACTCGTAATGTATCATCGTACCAGAATGTACTCCTCACAAATGACATAATCAATCTATTGAATAATACACACAAAGTGTATCAATGTACTAAACACTCAAATACTACAAACCCAAAACGATCCACATTTAGATTAATTAGATTGTGCTCTACACATCAGACTCAATTCCGTTTTTTCGTATTTACCAATAGACATAATAGACTTGGAAGGGTCCGTCTACTTGACAAACAAACCAGAAATGTCATCGAACTTAAGCAATTTTAACTAAATTTAAAGATAAAAATTCTGTCAATTTGCCGAATGTTGGCTTGCCTGCAATGATTTTAATTAAATGGAAAGATACTTTCGAGCCCAATGTCAATCGATCAATAGAGTTTGAACTTGACAGTTTGGTTTCGGGGGCTATTGAATGAACGGAAAAGTGCAATAAAAGTTTAATTAAATCATCTGTCTATCATCCTGTCGACTTGGGTAATCAAATTGATAATATTTATCTCAATTGACTCACAAATTTATAATATGACAAATGGCACAAAACAACTCGCATTTGTTGTATTCCGTAAGTCATTTTTAAAATTAAATAATATTGTTAACAACCTTTTATAGATCGCTTGGAAGATGATGAAACTGTGCTGGAATGAAATAAAATGAGAACTCCAAATTGAGTAAAAATCATCAACGAGCAAACAGATCTAAGATTTTAATTTGCATAGTTTTATAAAAGTTTTAATGTACTAAAACCAGTGTCTTACTGTTTATATAAAAATTTTACATGGTGCAATGAATTCAAAGAAACCATTTTGCAAATAACCATTAAAAGATTGCACAAAATATTGTACTAAAGCATAATGACCAGAGTATGCTCAGAGATTCTTTAAATAATTTAGTGAAGAGGAGATAGGACAAGGACACCAAAATGAGTAAAAGACATTCAAGAGTAAGTTGTAAAGTTGCAATGAGTTGCACATTTTCAAAGAAAAAGAACGTGAAAACGCATACGAAAGTAGACTTTGCATTACATTTAGGATCGTTTTCAAAGCTTAAATGTCCTTGAACGAATAAAAAGTTTTGTTTCCTTTAGTTTTAAATGTTCTTCATTTTGCTCTTTTATTTTATTCGAAACTTTCTGCACCACCTAACTTGATGGTGATCATTAAATAAAAATGGTCTCCACAATTAGGCTCCACTAATACGTACGCATTCACAAACACATCTGTACTATTAAATCAGTCGTATAATTGGCACTTAAGTAGTAAGGAGAGTATAAAATAAATGTGTAGGAAAATGGTATTTCCATGGAAAATTAGCACAAAAACGCAGAGAAGTTCACAAGAAAAAATGTCCCAAAATCATCTACTTCCAAAGAGACTCATAAATTTGTTTTAAAAACCATGAGTAAACACTGCTAAATGAAGGTTATGCTTTGTCATATGAAGTGCAATACTAATTGTGTCTGAACCAATTATAATTTAATCACAAAATGACTCGGTGTCTTGATAAAAGTCGAATTTAAATTAAAACGATAAATGTTAAACCAATTTAGTTTCTTTTACCCCTAAGTACGTACGCTTGTACGTGTGTCACTTCAAGTCCTGTTTCAAACAATAATAACAAAACGGTCTGCTTTAATTAACATTGAAAATGTAATAATTTCAATTTAGTCCAATTTAGTTGACATTTTTGAGCTCCTAAACGAAAAGAGAATGTCCCAAACAGAAATGTGTTTTGTAAATTAAATTGTCATTGTTTGCCATTGTCGCTTTCGGTCAAAGAGTCATGCCCAACTCGGCCCTACACAAAGGCCATATTTTATGCAGGTCCCACATGAACAAGTGAGGTACCAAATTAAAGGTTATGGCCTCTAGAATCATTTGGTAAAAATTCCAGACTGATCCGAGCTAATTTACAGGAAATATCCGCTAAAGAAGTTTAATACATTTCAGTATAGTAACGTCCTTTGTGGATGGGCCTTATAATGCACATCTAACACATTGCTATGCTAAAAATGGCGACCTCGGATCATCATGGAAATTTCGCAAAAATGATTCTAGAGGTCATAACCTTTAATTTGGTACCTCACATGCCCATATGGGACCTGCATAAAATATGGCCTCTGTGTAGGGCCGATTTTTTAACGCATTTGGGCATGACTCTTTGTTATAATGAAACAAAACGAGAGACACGACACGGTAAATCGCTTTAAAAATTCTTCGTAGAACAATTCGTTTTCATATATAATACAAAATTCTGACAAAAACAAAAACATAAAAAATAAAATGACATCTTCATTTTAGAGGCAAAGATGCTCAAAGTTCATACAATCCAATTTTAGTTTTACAGACTTTAAACAAAATCAAATATTATTTACGTTAAAGAATTTAAAAAGACAGAAATTAAATCTTTGAAGGAATAATAAGTTCCACTGCAGTGACACATTCTCAGACAGGAAATTAACTAAAACAGATTTGAAAAGACAAAAACAGAAAGTTTTATTTTATTTCCAAAATAGCAAATGTCTCTTATTTTTGAAAGAACTTTTTTATAAACAAAATCAATCTATTTGAACATGTTTACAAATTTGGAAAGTTCAAACTTTGGACATTTTAATTGGAAACAAAACGTGCCAAATGCAAAGATTTGATTTTATGCTGCACGAATATGACACAAATTTTGTTGAATATAAAACCTTTTAAACTTAGTTATTATTTGCCGAATTTTCCTTAGATGAAAATACAACGAAAACAAAGTACATTAATTATGTCACGAAATTTAATAAAAATATGACCGATAACTCAAAATTCAGTTTGTAGTGTTTAATTAACGAAAAACCAATTACAGAGCCCCCGAATTTTTAAAAACCTGTTCTCAATCAACGTCAAACAATTTCAACCACATTTTTAAAATCTCAAAATGTAATATGTAGTATTTTACTAACATCCAAAGCATACAGAATGTTTTAAAAAACCTTTTATAAAAACCTGTTTCCTCCAAGATCATTAAAAACTTAACAATTCAAAAACGTCTTGTATTCAAGTCACGCAAGCTTCCACTTATGATTATTATATGATTTTCCTGAATTATTTTTGAGTTAAACCAAAGAATAAAATCCATTTAATAATGAAAATTACATAAAAAGAATTATGATTGATTAAGAGTGATTGAGTAAGTGTGTGCTTTTGAGAAAGCGTAAAATTAAACGGATTTCCGGTTTTGATTCATATAGCCGTTTATTTAAAGCAAGAAAGCTGCAAAAGAAGCAATGTTTTTGAATTAAAAAATGTTTAGAATTGAAAATTATTAGAGAATTAGTATAGAGAATTCTAATATTCTACAAAAAAAATTCAAGTGAGCACAGTTTAACTCAAAAATTCGGATATACTGATCAGTGATCATTTAATAACTATCGGAAAAATTGAAACAGGAATTTATTTAAGTTTATTTTTTTTAAATAAAGCAAATAAAAATTTAAGCCAAACAAAAACAAAAATGTAAACTAAAATTCAAAGGAAATAACCACAAAGCCACAACTAAGACAAAAGAAGTGAAAACGAGATTTTTCTGTCCGAAGTCAAGTGAGAATGGATTGAGAGGAAGAGTGGAAGAATTTAATTTGCAAGCAAAGTGAGATCTATGTCCGACACATAACACACAGACACACTTCACACACAGACACTACCGCAGACAGAGACAAGCAGACACATCCTCAAGGGGTTGCCAGCTGGCAACTAGACCAGAGTTTTGGTTTAAAGAAAATGAAGACAAACACATTTGGCTTGTTCGTACGAGGCAAAAGAAGAAGGCAAATTGAATTCGAGCGCTCAACCCAGACACAATTCTACCCTGAACACAACCCAGAGAGTGAGTCATTAAAAAATACATGATTCCTGTGGGTTGTGTGTTCTGATCGGTTCAGCTTTGGCGTTAAAGAGTGTTTCCATAAAAAAAAGTGTACCAAATAAATTATCTCAATAAATAAAATTTAAAAAACTACCGAAAGTTGGCGAATTTAAATTAAGATTAATAATCCTCTGGAGGTCGAGTGCGGCGGGCACATCCTTGTTAGGCAAAAACAAGAAAACATCTGTATTGGTGGAAAACAACTTTATATTTTCAAAATTCTATCTCATAACATTGATAAAGGTGGAAGCTAAAAACATTAATTTCAAGTTTATTATTTTTATCACAGGATTAATTTTACAAAAATGCTAGCAAACTTTATATTAACAAAAAGAATACACAAAATTCCTGGAAAATAACAGAATTCAAAATCTCTATAGACCAAAATAGTGTCACATATAAAATTCCTTGACAAGCCATGTAATTAAGACAGAAAGTCGACGTTTTAAAAGCGTCAAAAAACAAATAGAAAACATTTTTTGCCTCCCTTCAAGAATCTTCGATACAAAGTGTATTATTTATTTAACCAAGAGTTCAAACTCGGTTCGAAAATCAATGTCTGAAATGCAATAAAGAAGTTGTAGTCGATTTTATTTTATGTGTTACAACTTGATTTGTTCTGTCAATGTCTGTCTAACAAGTTTAAACAGCAGATAAAAATCACGAATTTTCCGTTTATTTGTGCTTCTTAAATCAAACAAAAGAATTTCGTTCTCTCCTGAGGACAAACTCAAAAGATATAATCTTTGCAAATTGCGTAAATTGCATTGAAAGTTTTCAAATGTCTGAACTATTCAGAAATTCTTTATCTAGATTTCTGGGAATAAATTTACTTTTCCGAAAATAAATTGAAAAATCAAAGTATAGCTAAGCAAATGTAGAAAATGAACCTTTTCGTCATTTGAATTGAAGATGTACAGAAAACGGACAAATTGTGGACAAAACCAATTTGTTACCAGAGAACGAAAAAATATGAAATTTAAAATAACTGAGAAAATAATTTTAAGTTATATAAAACCTTTAAAACTAGTTTTTGAACCAGCCTGCGTTATGGAGCCCTCTTGCTTTCTTATTTTAAAAGATAAATAACGCCGTTGGCGTAAAGTCGGAGCGAACGGTATAGGAGATAGAAAATGTTTTGCGAGATTATCTATTATTATTATTATTATAAGTTTTTTCCCACCTACCCTCCCACTTTACTTCATTGCCAACGTTAAACGTTTACCAACTAAACTGTGCCAATTTTCAATTAGCTATTTCCCACCTACCCTCCCACTTTACTTCATTGCCAACGTTAAACGTCTACCAACTAAACTGTGCCAATTTTCGATTAGCTATTTCCCACCTACCCTCCCACTTTACTTCATTGCCAACGTTAAACGTCTACCAACTAAACTGTGCCAATTTTCGATTAGCTATTTCCCATCTACCCTCCCACTTTACTTCATTGCCAACGTTAAACGTCTACCAACTAAACTGTGCCAATTTTCAATTAGCTATTTCCCACCTACCCTCCCACTTTACTTCATTGCCAACGTTAAACGTCTACCAACTAAACTGTGCCAATTTTCAATTAGCTATTTCCCACCTACCCTCCCACTTTACTTCATTGCCAACGTTAAACGTCTACCAACTAAACTGTGCCAATTTTCAATTAGCTATTTCCCACCTACCCTCCCACTTTACTTCATTGCCAACGTTAAACGTCTACCAACTAAACTGTGCCAATTTTCGATTAGATATTTCCCACCTACCCTCCCACTTTACTTCATTGCCAACGTTAAACGTCTACCAACTAAACTGTGCCAATTTTCAATTAGCTATTTCCCACCTACCCTCCCACTTTACTTCATTGCCAACGTTAAACGTTTACCAACTAAACTGTGCCAATTTTCGATTAGCTATTTCCCATCTACCCTCCCACTTTACTTCATTGCCAACGTTAAACGTCTACCAACTAAACTGTGCCAATTTTCGATTAGCTATTTCCCACCTACCCTCCCACTTTACTTCATTGCCAACGTTAAACGTCTACCAACTAAACTGTGCCAATTTTCGATTAGCTATTTCCCATCTACCCTCCCACTTTACTTCATTGCCAACGTTAAACGTCTACCAACTAAACTGTGTCAATTTTCGATTAGCTATTTCCCACCTACCCTCCCACTTTACTTCATTGCCAACGTTAAACGTCTACCAACTAAACTGTGCCAATTTTCAATTAGCTATTTCCCACCTACCCTCCCACTTTACTTCATTGCCAACGTTAAACGTCTACCAACTAAACTGTGCCAATTTTCGATTAGCTATTTCCCACCTACCCTCCCACTTTACTTCATTGCCAACGTTAAACGTCTACCAACTAAACTGTGCCAATTTTCGATTAGCTATTTCCCACCTACCCTCCCACTTTACTTCATTGCCAACGTTAAACGTCTACCAACTAAACTGTGCCAATTTTCGATTAGCTATTTCCCACCTACACTCCCACTTTACTTCATTGCCAACGTTAAACGTCTACCAACTAAACTGTGCCAATTTTCGATTAGCTATTTCCCACCTACCCTCCCACTTTACTTCATTGCCAACGTTAAACGTCTACCAACTAAACTGTGCCAATTTTCGATTAGCTATTTCCCACCTACCCTCCCACTTTACTTCATTGCCAACGTTAAACGTCTACCAACTAAACTGTGCCAATTTTCGATTAGTCTTGATAGTGGTTCAATGTTTTGAACAGATAGTCAACAATATGCAATTTGGTCCAAGGTAAATACAATCACACCTACGGTGTGAATCACAGCACTCCAGTAGGTAGGTGTGTTTGTCACTGCGCATCCTCTTTGCGCACAGCGGGCGCCCGGCTCGGCGTGTGTGCTTATCTGTGTCATACAGCCACTGTTGACACTCGGTCTCTACTCATTTTTTTTTACAAAATTCGCATTTCCGCTGTACTTTTTTTACCTTTGACCAATATGGCCCCAAAACTATACAGCACATCTACACCACCACCAGAACATTGTGTTAAATTTTTAGACCGATCCATGCAGTCGTTTTCGATGAGTCGATAGCACAAGAAATGCCATTCTCCCAAATTTTTGGGGTAGAATCGTCACTCACTATCTCTCTCACACCCTCGCTCCGCTCGGGTGTTCGTTCGTCAGTTCGCTCCTCTAATTATCGTTCACTTCAAATTGCTTAATAAAATTTAAAATTTAAATTTTGATATATATTTTATAATGAAACTACCTTTCTATAAATGCAATTGTGAAGGGAGAATTTATTTCAGAAATGATAATATCTTCAGAGAGATAATAATAATCAAATTGCCTAGTAGCTCAATAATTCTGTATATGTCTAAAAATATACTGAACAAACATTGAGTTTTAAATCTAATACTCGTACTGCTATCAAAACATAAAAATTCTTCATTTTTATAATTTCATTAAGAAAAAATAGAATAAAATAGAATGATATACTTTGTTGAACAATTGTTACACATTTCAAAAGAAGAATAAGAATCAATCTCAAACCCCAAAAGTGCCAACAAGAAAGTGCCCATCTCATCTCATTTCTACATTATAATTTTCTCGTTAAATTCTCTCTTTTCGTCACTAACCTAAAATTTTGTTTACTCAGTGAGGGAAGAGAATGCTGGCGTGTGTTTGAAATGAAATTTGAAAAGCTCATACATTCACTAGCTTTATATACTTCTTCGAAACAGGAACAAATGAAAAACTCTCGACTACGACGAAAAGATATCCGAAAGGGAGTGAGAGTGAGAGATGAAGAGAGGAAGCGAAACTAAATTTATCCAGACACATAAAACAGTTTCAAAGTTTTAAAAACTCACTAAAGTTTCAAGTTTGAGTAAATAAAAAAATTATTAAAATTCACTAAAAGCTACACATTTTGAATAAAGACAAATTTGCATTGAAATTCTCATGCAATGAAATGTGGGTTAATGTTTCTCTTGTGAGTTCAATTCGTGAGTGCAGTTTTGTGTGCAGAGAGAAAATGAAAATGAAAAGTGAATGAATGGATAAAGATGCAACATATAAGACGAAGAAGAATAAAAAAAAAGAATAAAAAGAATCTTTCAACAGAAAAAGAAAAGACGAAATTCAATTGCTAAACAGACTTTTCACAAGAAGGTTTCTACGTGTAGTGTTTGGCAGCAAACGCAGAGTTCTCCAAACAAATTAAATTTGTGTGTATACAATTTTAAAATTTTATCTAGCGGAACTCGAATTTGACAAGAAGAAGAAGAAGACAACAAAGAGAATGTTACTTAGTAAGCCATAGTTACAAAAACATACTCAGAAATTTTCATTTTCAAAGAAATATTTTAATCAAATTTAATAAAATAACATTTTGGAAACCTTTTCAAGAAATTCTTCTGAAATTATCTGAAGCTACGTATACATACAATGCCTGTTATATTATCATAATTGAATTACTTTAATTGAATTTTTTTAAAATTACAGATTCAAACTTGAATCCCCCATTTCTATAACAAAATAAGGCATGTGTTCAAAGTTATGAAGCTTTTTGAAGTGTAGCACTGTTTTGTGCTAGCAGTGGCGTTTAGGTGGTCTGCTGCCCACAGTATTTGATTTTATTTTGTTAAGCAATTGATAGGCATTTGGGGTGGCACTACCCAAAATTTAATGCAAAAATAATTTTCTGAATACTCAAGTCAAATGAACAATAGAGTTGAAATAGTTGAGCTTTTCTCTATGTTTACATGTGTACAATAGTCGCTAGAGCCTGATGACTCCAGTTCTTTTCATTGGTCTCACCATCTTAATTCTCTCGACCTATCGCTTATCATTCCAATTGGTACCTGACCAGTTCTCAGTGATCACGTGATTCAAAAATGGTTAATCCCTCTTTGAATTTGACTCCGGACGAAATGCGAGCTAGAAGAAACCAACAGCAACGTAATCGTCGTCGTGCCCGCCTTGATACTGAGACTGACGATGAGAGAGAGAATCGACTTGCGACTCAACGAGAAACACAAGAACGTTATCGTGATAGGATGACTCCCGAACAACTTACCGCACATTATGCGAGTAATAATGAGATCAGTCGTAACAACATTCTAAATGAAACTGCATCTCAGCGAGCAAATCGTCTCGACGCTCTACATGAACGACGAATTGCTGGGAGACCTGAAAGCCAGAGTAGTGCTCCTACTGAATCTCAACAAAGTGATTCAAGTTCGACTGGTTCATTCCCACCAATCAGGCCAAGAAGACAGAATTTGTACTTGGCTGCTCTCCTGAATGCTCATGGCAAACTCAGAAACGGTCTACCTGAGGTCGATTATTTGGGTCCCCTTGACCGAGAATGCACCAACTGTCGTGCTCTTCACTTTGAGGATGAAAGGAAGCGGAGTGCTAACCGTGATGGCACTTACTCGGACTGCTGTGATTTTGGACAAATGGATCCGGTACTTTTCAATTTCCCCCCTTACCCAGAAGGTCTGCAGGAACTTTTTGACAAGCCAGAATTTATTGACAACATTCGACTGTACAACAACTCTGTGGTCATCATTTTCGGATTCCCCGACCTCCAAATAGTCAGCAACCCACTCGTCAGCTCGTAAATCCCAATTTCGCCATTTTCGTACGCCCCCTGGTGGCGCCCTGACGCCCAATCACAAAATGATCATCATTTTCGGATTCCCCGACCTCCAAATAGTCAGTAATCCACTCGTCAGCTCGTAAATACCAATTTTGCCATTTTCGAACGCCCCCTGGTGGCGCCCTGACGCCCAATCACAAAATGATCATCATTTTCGGATTCCCCGACCTCAAAATAGTCAGTAACCCACTCGTCACCTCCACAGACTCAATTTCACCGTTCATCAATAAAGTTGACCCATCCAATGTTCCAGGAACAGTATCTCGGTCAAAACAACATGTACAGAGGTGTGGCTGGGTGTTTTGGAAACTTCAGAACATACTGAATCTAGGAGTGAAGACAAAACTTGAAGGAGAGATAAAAAAATTTGTTTTCGGGCATTGTGGGGAGTGAGCTTTGGTCACGCACATAAATAAACCGGGTCGGACTTTTGAGCAGGAAATGGGCGATTTTACTAGGGCATTGGTGCCGTGAGTAATAATAACGGAAATACACGGAAATAGATGAGAATACAGAGAAGGGTGGGGCGATTAGGTGAAGATGGCGTGATGCCGGCGTGAGCTGGGGCATGTACCAGGATAACGCGAGGGTGCTTGATAGGACGATGGCGTCGTGACCAAGCGATGACGATAGGCGTCGGTGAGGTGAGAGAATGGGACGAGGCCCAGATGGATTGCGGACACTGATAGGATAGCGATCGTGACCAGTGTGAGGAACGACTCGGGCGTCGTTGAGATGGGGACGGGTGTCCTGGAGAGAGAGAGAAGGGTGAGTATGCAGCAAGGTGAGCACGTGCGAGTGCGGTCGTACCGTGTGCTGAACTAACTAGCTGGCTGTTGAGGAACCAGCTTATATATGCGGAATGAGCGGGAAACGACGCTCCGACGTTGCGGTGCCGACAGAGCGGGGTCGTCCTGAGATGACGTACGGGATGAGATGTTCGTAGATGACGTACGTTTTTAGTGGACCACTCGTGGTACCACATCTATTTATACATGCACAAGGGAGGAGACAAAGCTGATCTTAGCTTTCGTCAAGCAGATAATCCTGATGAGATTAAGGCGTACCTTGATTGCAAATACATTACTCCACATGAGGCTCATTATCGAATTCATAGTCTCAAAATGTACTATTCTTCACATAGTACTGTTGATCTTTCTTTCCACCTTCCTAACAAGTGGATGGTCTTTTACCGTGACCCTGTTGGTCGGTACAAAACGAGACCACAAAGCAAAAACACACATCTCACAGCTTGGTTTGATTTAAATCGACAGTCTCAATTGTTTGATGATCCAAATTGGCTTGCTAATGGCGATTCTTTGTGCACACACACGTACACCGATGCTGAGACAAATCAGCAAAAATCCATTCGTTTTAAGTTGCACCAGGATTCCCGTTTGTTTCACTATTATGAGATTCCTGAGCATTTTGTGTTTAAGCAAGTGAAAGGCGGTCATCACTATTGGAGTTCGGCACTCAGGTCCAGGAAGGTTATTGGTCGTATTCACAAGGTCGTTTGTGGCATTAATGCCAGTGAGAAATACTTTCTCCGAATGCTTCTCCTTCATGTTAAAGGAGCGACTTCATTTAATGACCTTAAAACGGTTCAAAATATGAATAATAACCAGCCTTTTGATACATTTAGAGAGGCTGTCATTGCTCGAAACCTCCTAATAACTTATATAATTTAATAGAATGCTCTCTTGCTAGAGAAGTTGGCTATCTGAGAGTGCATAGTCATTTTATAAATTCACCACCGAATGCCTTAGAATCTCTTATTTGTACATTGACTTTACTCTAAACGTTACTTTACCTGTAAATCATATTGTTATTATATTATAATTTTAACCTCTTCATGGTGTCATTTTGGGCAGGGTGCCCAGGACGAACCACAATAGCTAGCGGTCTGAAAATTTAGGAGCATACTCCCCTAGAATACCGCTACTGCGGAAAATTGTCAAAAGTTCCAATTGGATCGATTTCCGGGAACCCATTTCCGGTGTGGATTTTTTGAGTGAAATTATGTTTTTGGACCATTCTAAGACTTTTGGCGTCAAAATAAATTCTTTTGGACAACCGGAAGTAGTAGTTCCAAAATGGAACTTCCGGTTTCCGGCATAAAATATTATTTTTAGCTTCAGAATCGAATTCTCCGTCCTTTTTCATGAAGAATAGCATATTTTAATATTGAAATCTATGAAGTCTAAAAGAAGTAAATGGATTTCAAACTTTGTCTAATTTAGGCCGAAATTGACTATTGGACCAAACAGAAATGAAATTTTAAAACTTCTTTTATTTTACTTAGAAATAGCTGATTTTAGTGTTCTTATATGCTATCCTTCATGAAAAAAGATGGAGAATCCGATTCTGAATTTAAAAATGTGATGTTTGCCCTAGAACCGGAAGTTCAATTTTGGAACTACTACTTCCGGTGCACCCAGAGAGTTTTAATTTGTCCTATTCGATTCTCTGTATTGTATTTAGTAAGAATGGAATTTTAAAACAACAAAATCCATCCACTACAAGCAATATAATTAGAGTTTTAAAATTACAATTTTAATGTCAATTTAGTTTGTTCACTTTCCGGCCTTGTTTATTTGGCCAAAATTAGAAGTTTTTAAATTTGATTTTATTTCTCTTAGACTTGATGGATTTTTATGTTCAGATATGCTATTCTCCATGAAAAAAGATAGAGAATCCGATTCCGAACTCAAAAATGTAATTTTCGACCAGGAACCGGAAGTTCCATTTTGGAACTTCAACTTCCGGTAATCCAAGAAAATTAATTTTTGCGCCAAAAGTCTTAGAATAGTCCAAAAACATAATATCAGTCAAAAAATCCAGACCGGAAATGGGTTCCCGGAAATCGATCCAATTGGAACTTTTGACAATTTTCCGCAGTAGCGGTATTCCATGGGAGTATTCTCCTAAATTTTCAAGTCTCTAGCTATTGTGGTTCGTTCTGGACAGCCTGCCCAAAATGACACCATGAAGAGGTTAATAATAAAATAATCATTAACAAGTTAATTAACCCAAACGCATCGCGTTCGCTTCGTTTCACTCCGCTCACTGCTCGCGTTTGCAGTCAACTTGTTAAAACCCGCCGCTTACAGCGGCGGGTTGGTACACTCTTCGAAGATCCTCATATCTTGCTTGCTTGCGAGATTACTGGAATACCAGGTAAGCACATGCTGGCTTTTTTGGAGGTCCAGTGGCAATTCTGCACACTAAAATGTGCCGTCTGTTGCGATCACCGAGTTCTTCGACAATCAACCTAGCCCCATTTGTCAAACCAGACTGTACATCTAGATTGCTCATCAACATCAGAATGCAACTAACAATATTGCCACTACATGCATGACAGTGTAAAGTGCAAAAAATCAATCGCATATCAGTGATGACTAATCTCTGATCAGTTCGAGTGTCGAACTTGTTGAAATTTCAAATATAATAAGAAGAATAAATTTTAATAACAAAAATGTAGAGTATACATTTTGATTAACATCAGTACGAAGAAATGCAATAAAATATCTCCACTCACCTGTCATGACAATATCCGAGCACGCGAGTGAGGCAATCAACAAATTGGTGGTGGTTCGCATGTCACGCTTAAAGGCAACTTTGCACACGAGCAGATTGCCCGTGAGGGAAACTAAAATAATCAACGAGTAAAACGAGATGATCATCGCATTGCGCAAAGTCATCAGCGAAAACACTGATTCATCAAACTGTTCCGACGACTGGTGAATGTGATTGCCGTTCATCAGTCCGTTTGTCATATTGGTCGAGATCATTGTCGTATAGTCCTCGGGCTGTGGTTGAAATTGTCGATGCTGCAATGGGACGGTCATGTCGAGGGAGGGCGCTAGGTTCGAACCATCACCAATGTATTCCGAATACACAGTCAAATTATTTTCAATATTTTCTAGACCCTGTTTAATGTAATGCATCACAAGGTGAGGGGCACTTTGTGCTGGATCTGCTGGTGGAGGATTGTTGTGATTCATATTGACAATGACACTTGACGAAGCATCACTACTACTTCCACTGGATGGAGCTGGATGATGCATGTGGACATGATGATGAGATGATGATGAATAGGCAGATGAAGGTTGAAGGTGATGATGAGAGGAGCGATGAAGTAGCACTAGAGCTGAATAAGCAGTATGGAGTTCTTTGAAATTATTCCAAGGTTCCATAATTTGAGATTAATTAAGGAAAAATTCGGACAAGTACCCAAGGATGGTATAAGCCATTGTTTAAAAAATGTGAGAAGGAAAATTAATGAAAAATAAGTTTTATAAAAATAAAAAACGTCAATTCATAGTCATGGTAAACGATGCCAGTAATTCATATCGCACAAGGACAATTCAGTTCAAGTTCAAAGTCACAAGAAATTTAAATTGATGCCATGCGGAAAACATGCCACTATAGTTTGGACGTCAAACCAAAACTGTTGAGTTTACCTCAGAGGAAATAACAACATCCAATGTATTGAATATATTCTTTGTTGTGGGAGCATTTCGCGCGCTTTTTGGGCGTCATGTTTCTCTTCCTTTCATTCACTAGCTACCACTTTTACAGACTCACACAGACTATTTTGTGAAACCATACACAGCAGAACAGAATGTTCATGCAGAAGAACTAGAAACGTCTGCAACTGCTAGTGGTTGAGTGTAATGGCTAGTGGCACTAACAAACCCAATAGCATAATAGTTCTGAGTTCATCTATAATACGCAGAAAATAGAATTTCCTTCTGAACAAAAATTATTTTCTTGTACTTGTGATTAAATTTGTTATTCACTTATTTACTTTGAACTTCAGATACATTGATAAAAATAATTTTTTACTCACAAATCAAATCACCGAGAAAAGTCGTTATCAGATGCATCTGAAAATTTTTACAACTTTTCAGATGCAACTGAAAATGTCATATTTTCAGATGCATCTGAAAATTTTGCTATTTTTAACGATTTTGACAAAATAATTTTTTTAAATTGTTTAATTTAATTTATCGATACTGTTCACAATAAATAATTTCAAACTATATTTACTTTCTTAATGTCAAATGCAAACTTTATTAAAATGTGATGTAAATTTTTAGTGTATCCATTTCAGTAATAAATGATTGTTCTGGTCAATTGAGAATAAAAAGTCATTCGAAAAGTGCAGCTCATTTAGTAAAACAAACTTATTCCCGGCACATACTCGAATGTATTGCAATGAATTGTGATGCAGTTTCTGTGGTTCATCATTCGAATCTTCTTCATAAACCTGACCTTCACAAAAGATGTTACTACTTTTGTTGTCCAACCAAAATTTAGTCGTGTGAAACCACATATTTCTGCTTGGAACATTAGCTTTACGAAGCACACCTTTCTTCAACTTAAATGGATACTTTTCGGAAGGTAATTCTGTCAAATTTTCAGGTTTGCTGCTCAATATTTCTGAACTATTTTCGTTACGCTCAGGAAAAAAATTGAAATTTAAAAAATCGTTTTCTTTTTCGTCAAATGCGCGCATTGCTTGATGTCGATAATGAATGGTCAACGTTGGGTTGATAAAGTTGTTCATACATGTTGCGACTGCTTTGCTGAACTGATGTTTGTGTTCGAAATGCCAAGTGGAAAACAGATAGAGTGGTCCAAAAAACTTGATTAGATCAGCATAATGACTCAGGTGGTGAAGCTTACAGTAGACGGGATGCTTTCTTGGTTTCACTATTTGGAAATCACTAGCAATCTTAGCAGGCAATTTATTCAATCGACAAAGATCAGATTGGTCAAATTTTGAAGCAAAAGACAAAAGTGTGAATTCTTTCAAGTTATAATACAAATTGAAAATTGCATCAAGAAATTTCTTTTTTTCGTTGTTCAACTTTAATCGAAGGAGAATGTCGAATTCATTAAAAAGTATTGCATCTAATTTAAGAAATGCTTCCAATTTCTAAATACAAAATATGCAAAATTAGTATGAATCATATATTATTATATTTTCACAAACCTGAATCGCTTTACCCTCGAGATGAAATCCTTTGTTCTTTCCATTCCATTTCAATTTGGGACGATCTTCATAGAATGCAAATTTATTAAAAGCATCAAGAATGAATTGATACGTTGGCTTTCTTGTAGTACGAGATTTAGCTGCAGTGTCCAACATAAAATCATTCGCAATTACTGTCAATATAGCATGAAAGACATCGAGACAGACACCTTCAGGTTCATCATGGACAATGTCCACTGGAGCACAGTTGTACCGAGTCAGTCCACCCAAACCGTCAAAGACAAAATTCTTAAGAGATAGACTTGATTCACTAATTAGGGGGCGATGCATTTCGTAATTTTGTATAGAATTATCCTTATTAGTCGAATCACCCGGAATATCACAGAACCGACAGATGAAGGCGTTGTTGTTGAAACACTTTTTATAACCAACCAATTCGTACAACCCGAGACTGTCTCCACTGAAGTTGCTGATTGCAACTTTGAAGTTATGTCCGTCAAAGTCAATTCCGTTTTCCACCAAAGGTTCAAGTTCTTCCTTAATTCTCGAGAACAAAGTAAGCATTGGATCATCAGTTTCGGCTAAATCTTTTCTATTGCAAATCGCAAGTATTTCGATGTCCTTAATGTGAGTCCGCATATGATAAGGAATATTCGTAAAAGTTACGTAGACCAAAGAACATTTAAACTTTCCACCACCTTGGCACAGTTGTGCGTCATCGATAAATATGTCAAAAGTCACTTTGCCAGCCAGTCTCGATGCAACCTCTCCGTCCAACATTGATTCGATATATCGCTTTGCATAACGTCGTCGTTTTGGATTTTTAGTTTCAAACTCAAGTTGTTTCATCTCTTTGAGAATATGATTTCGAAACGAATTATTCTTTAAATACTTAATGATAAGTTGTTTGATTGAAATAAAAGAACCATTTCCAGTTTCGAAATCGAATTGTTGCGGTTTGATGTAGGTCTCACAATAATTTTCCAAGTAGTATTGCTGGAAATACTGACTCTTGGCAATTCGAATACAATCGTCTACATTTGAACTGGAGACCATTTCAGGTGCACATATTTCAAGAGATTCAGCAACAGTTTCATTGATGTGTTTTGCTGCTATTCTTCCTGTTGATTTCCTCTTACAGAGAAGGCGCATGACTTTCTAAATTAATAAATAATTAAAAATATATAAATCGGACAACCAAACAACTAAACACAAAATACCTTAAAGAATGGAGTATCTTGGACTCTATCAACCAACCCCTTTGCCTCCTCCTCGTTCATGTCCGCAATACGTCCAAATTCGTAATCATCATCGTTTGGCTCACACTCGCTATCGTTTTGTTCATTATTATCTAATTCGTTGTTTGGCATTTGTTCTAACATGTCAAACATTGAGGTGTCAAATTGTCCACTTGTTTCAATCGCATGATTGCTATGAATTAGCTCTCTCCTGTGGGTGTCTCGAGCTCTATAAATTCAAAATCAAAATTAAAATATGAAATTATGTAATAAATATACTTTTCCCCATGACGAGCAAATGTTGGATGTGCAATTAAAATGTGTCTGAGCATTTGTCTTTCATTGAAAGCATTTGCCAAACAAAGCGGACATTTCCTCGACTCTTCTAAGTCTAGATTTAAACCGATTTCTTTTAATTCGTTCAAAACGTCTTCGAACTTCGATCCACGATACAGACTTGTTCCACGGGCACCATATTCGGTCATTTTGGTTAATTCGGTAAAAATCAGTTAAATACCACAAATACAAATGCGCTCAATTACAAGTTTCCAGCAGAGATATTACGAACACAGACAATAACATTCCTTGTGTGCTCACTAGTGCATCGAATTGGTCCCGCCTCTTTGAGCCAACACTGTAACAGTGACAGTCTGTAGGTGACAGAGTGGCAATATGCTCTCGAATCGATGCATCGATACTTTCAGCTAAGCTGGCTGTTTGTTGTTCTTAGTTTGCTAACGGCTGTAGAAAACTGAATATTTTGTTTTTATATTTGATTTTCACTTTAAATGTGATTTAACTGCAAATTTCATTATGGCTCCTCGTAAAAGATCACTCAAGAAAAACAATGGAAATAATGCTGAATCGAAGATGAAAAATCCTTCTAATCGTTCGAGTCGTAATTCTCGTAAAACAACTGTACCAATTGTGAATAGAAAATCTGCAAATTGCAAACAATCAATCGTTTCAAATGCTTCAAAGCGACGTTCAAGTCGAATTGTCTCAAAACAATCGACAATTAGTAACTCAACTAAAGATCAATCGAGTTTGGTTCAAATAGATTTTGGTTTTAAAGGTAAAATGCTGTTGTATTGATGAAATATCGATATCTTTACATTTTATTGTTTTAGATAAAAATAATTCGGCTTTTACAACTAGTACCCAAGTCAAACAGCAATCCGCTACTGAACTCAATTTAGTCAATTTGGGTACTGCACAAGACATTTCATTTGATGACGACTCATTACTTTACTCTCCCATTGCAAAATCGCGTATCAATCCAAATGAAAATGCTTCTAACGCTAAAGATGCTTCCTATTATCTCTGCCAAATTGACCAATCTCTATCGGATACAATTGAACCTCATTGCAATGCAGTGGTATCGCCTGATGTTGAACAAAATTGTGATACTGAAAATCAGGATATGACGAATGCTGAAATTACCAACAATTTTAATTCTACATTTGTCGATAACGGAGAATTACTGAACTGTGATAACATTGGAGTTATCGAATACGAGTTTGAAAATGAATTTTTGGAGGCTCTTCAAGATGAGGAAAACGATTTGATTGAATCAAATTTAATTGATGAAAACGAGGTGAACGCGAAAGATATTTTTGAGTTTGATTACAAATTTGATGAAAATGAAGAAGTTACAAAACGCGACGTGATGCCGTCTTGGTTGGTTAATGACCCATTTAATGAAAATCTTTGGAATTTTCAAGTGTCCAAGTTCAAATTTAAACTTTATTCTGGTGGCTTGCTCAAATGGCTTCAATCAAGTGATTCTGTGATGAATGCTGATTTGGAAACTTTTGGCAAACGTGTCACTCGGCTGTTGAAACGTTATCGAGACATTCTTGGTCAGTTCTATGTGGGACGAATGTCTGCCACAAACCGGCGAAATATTTGTGCCAACATTGAGAAGCTTTTTCCACTATTGCCAGATCGATACAACGAATTTCGCACTTTGCTAGCAAAAAAGGAACTAGAAAGTCTAATTGGTATAAAGAAAAGCACTCTGAAGCCGCGTTATTTCACGGTAATGTGAATTTGCATTCTAGACAATCAAATATTAATTATAATTATTTACACAGGATTATCTAATGGGCCGATTTGCGTCTCAGTTTTCGTATATTCCGAAGAAAGAACGACAATTACGGCAAAAGGTTTTAAAAAGACCAAATCTTTCTATAAATATGGAGTCGAATACACGTAGTAAGAAAGTGTCAGCACTTGGAAATCGAGTATTAGAAGAAATAAATCAAAATACAAATAAATAGTTCAATACTTATATACTTAAATATCAAAAATTAACTTTATTTTATTGTTACATTATCAATAAATATCAATATTTAATGAGATTTGTATATATTTTTTTGCCATGTTCAATTTAGTCAAAATCACAAAAATTTCAGATGCATCTGAAAATATGACATTTTCAGTTGCATCTGAAAAGTTGTAAAAATTTTCAGATGCATCTGATAACGACTTTTCTCGGTGAATATTGTTGTCTCCCTCTTCTTTTGCAAACCAATAACATATTAACGGTTGTATTTTTGCATAATTCTGGACTCAATTATTTTCATTTGTCGAAAATTCTGTGTTACTCGGAAACATACTCGAGTGAAAATAAAATACAAATTATTTGCTTTCGTGACTTTGTTAAGAATTCAAATTTCAACATAGTTCAAGTTTGCATTTTCACGAAAACATTATTTGAAATTCAGTTTAAATTTTTAATATTATTTCTATTGATTTTTAAATTGTCTCCGTTTGTTGCCAACGACCTTGGTTCTCGCTCTTATTATTTTTGTGCTGTTTGCTGTTGTTTGTGGTATCATATGATGATGGTGTTTCGTGTGAAAGTAAAATCGATGAATTTTTATTGCAAAAATAACACAGAGCGTAAAAATAATGAGAATTTGCAAGAAGAGGAAGCCGTAGAGTTTGATTCGGTGGGTCATCATGAATCACGATGATCAAAAAGTAACGTTTTCACGCTACCGTAGAACGTTGCAATTTAGGTCGATTTATGGTTACTTTCTAAATGGACACTTTTGGGTATTCATGGTGTTTGGCAGTGCCACTCGCACATTTTACTCAACCACTAGCAGTTACAGACTTGGCATCGTATCTAATTCTAGTACTACTTGGCAGAGATTCTGTTCTGCTGTTGTGTATGGCTTCACCGAACAGTTTGAGGAAAAGATTCAGTTGTAGCCTGAGTGGAATGAGAGAAACATGAAGCCCAAAAACGCGGGAATGGCGTCCAAAGCAAAGAATACATGAATGCAAACTAAACTGTATTGGTTGGTCAGACGTTTGCGCTTAAATCTATTTCATCAATTGTGGCCTTGAACTTGAATTTCTGTAATATGTAAAAATCTATAGCAAAATATAGATTCTCAATATGTCTTCCATATTTCATTGGTGTTATGCCGTAATAATGATTTTGTTAAATAAACGCGCTAAGTAATAAAAATTTAAACATTACGTATTAAATTTGGTAAATTCGAATAAAATAATCCCATTATTACAATTTAAACGGTTAAAAGGATTATTATCTTTATCAGTAAATAGATTAATAATTTAAATTTAATCAACTTTACTTTCTGCTTTTTTCCCGTACATTGTATGTAGATCATGTGATCCATGAATTAATTGTTAATAATAATATTGGGAGATATATTGATTTTCAATGTTTGATCTCTTTTTTTTGAAAATGAAGCTTTTGTCTTTGTTTCTTTGTGTCTGGTCTTGTCTGTGAGGTTTGTTTGCCTTGTCATGAGACCTTTTGTGTTTGTGTGAGTTGGGACTTGATTTGTTGGTCTACGAGGGAAATGTTTGCTCAATTTTTTGTAATTAGATGTTTACACAAAAGCTCTATACAAATGCCATTCAGTAATCGGGTTCTTTCTGCTTGATTGGGAGCGAATCTGAGCTTGACATTATTCATCAGTTATTTTTGCTTAATTCTAAACAGCACAAACCCCTGGAGTTAACTCGGTTATTATCATTATTTCTGGTTATTATAATGAACTTGGCTTAGAAGTTTTTTGTTCATTATTTCACATTTTCAGTATAATTGCTCTTGAAAACTTTTTGGATTGACAGGAGGTGGAGTAGGTGGAGATGCTTCTCAGTGATGATGATGATAAAGTTTTAATTAATTTTCATCTTATCATGATTGTGATTAGTGAATTCTCTGGAAAGAGAGTTTTATGTGGGATTTAGGGTTTTGTTTAATTTAAAAATTTAACCTATCTGAATTAAGCTCATTAATGAACTTTTTATTTATGCTTAGTAATGTTCTTTAAAATGGATCCGCGTAAATGTATTTCCACAAATTCCTAGAAAACTGTGCTAAATATTTGTAAATTTAATTGTCTTCGTAGCTTTAGCTATTCTTTGGTATTAATTTTGATCATTTTCAGCTTCAGATTCTGCCTAAAATATATATTTAATGTAAAAATCAGTTATAAAAGAATAGATTTATTTTATAACTTTTTTTTTGATTGTTTCTGTGTTTTTCCTGATCAGTTGCATGCGTCATTGTGACGATTGGTGAAAAGACTTTCTTCTTAACTAAGAAAATGGTGCAATGTTGAGTGCTAATAGAACAATTGAGCGAGCACCTGAAAATCTATTCAAACCATTTTAGGATATTCGTTTTATTGTACTTTTCTTATTTTACATGTATAGTTTTAAGTAATGTTTTCTTTGCATTTAGTGAATCCGAAAAGAAGTTCTTTCATGCGTGATGGGGTTTCATTAGAATTAGTAATATTTTGCGATTTGAACCAATGTAAGCCTTTGAAGTTTATGCACACCATTTTAAGATATTTTTTCTATTGTTCTAGTGTTTTTTATTCATTTTCACTTTTTCTGCAAAATAGTAATAGGTTTATAAGATAAAGATTTGTTTGAATTTGATTTTTTTGCCTCGCCTTAATCCCGCCTATCACGCCTTCTGTTCTCAGCCTCCCAGTCACTTGGATTACAGAGGAGCGCCACCACCTCGAGCTGGAACGGCGTGTAGGCATTGTCGGCGTGTCACGGAATACGACCGGATCTGACGCTGGCGGACCAACCGACCTGTCGCGGGGTGTGCCGCAGCACGTGTGACCGACGCCTTGCGTCAATCCAGCCATCTTTGTTGTTTGAATTTGATTGTGATTATTAAATGTTTTTGTGCCCATATGACGTAGGTTGAATCTGTTTTAAAATCCGAGATATCTGAGTGAATTTTTTAATCAAATAAAACTGTATTTCGTGATATTTTAGCACTTTTTTCTGATGATGCTTAATGCCATCTTATATTAATTCTGACTAGTCTGTTTTGTTTATAGAATGCGAATACAAGCGTCTCAATTATCATTATAATTTAAAATAACTCGAACGCAAACATAATTCTTTAGTTTAATTTTGAATGTTAAATTGGTTGTAAAGGAACTTTATTATGTAAAATGGAGACTTCGTTCGTACTTTACGTGTTTATTTCCTATACGTGTAGTGTTGAAACTGATCTGCAATTAGTCGTTGGCATTATTAACAAACTTCACATTTACAGACACACTCTCTTGTAACAATCGAAAGTAGATTTGTTTTTTTTACACTTTGACAAATATTAATTGCAACTCATGTGACTGGTGTGGTAAGCTATCTGCCCTAGTGTACGAGTAATTAATTGAGATTGTCATTTACATTATAGTTGAAATTTGTTAACGTTAGTCTTCACATTCACCACTCTCAGTGTTCATTCATTCAATAATTTGCACTAACACCTCTGGATCTACTCTTAATACCCTTCTAATATATTATGAGATATAATCCTTTAATGGGCAAATACTTTGGTTATTTAAATGAATTTTTGTTTTTAGTATGTTTACTTATTTTAAATAAATTACTTTACTTTCCTTTTTTCATTTTCTTATTTCCCTAGATTATTCGAATCAAATGGATTTTGAGTTTGAATGTTGTTGCAATTGTTGTTCTTGTATTCAATTGGCATTTTTTAACACTCAAAAATAATGTAATTTATGCAACATTAATGCACACTTTGGTTGACATTTGAGCTACTTTTCAAGTGCAATTTCGATTTGCTTGAAAGCGTTTTGCATATTTCAAATTGTTTTAAAATGTAAATGTGCACCAAACTATTGACATTCGAAAAGTTTTGTTTTTATTGTGTTTGTGGTTGCGTTTGTTATTTGAAATTGTCCTTTGATGATGATTGTCAAAAGATGAAAAAATTAAGCAAACTTTAAATTGCAATTTAAACTTTTTTTTTTAAACCGAGTGTTAGTCATACACAAATTAATATTTTCAAACTCTCATCTCTTTGAAATTTAAGCTAATATTGTACTTGTCAACTTATATATTTTTATTTAAAATTGTTGATTTGAAATTGTGTCATTGCACTTGAACTTTTCTTTGAAATTCTGCGTCCAATTATTTCAAACCTGTCTGATTTTGATCAAAAAATTTCCATTTTATAATCTGAATTTTAAATTTTAACAAGAATTCTTTCATAAATGTGTTTGAACACTAACGAACTTGAGTTTGATGTTTGACAGTTTTGTAAATCCGCAAACTGTTTGCGGCAAACATGGATTCTGTGTCTCAGTGCGTTTGTGTTTGTTGGACCATGTTATGACTAGTATTAGAACCAGCATTGGCGTTATGAAACATTTTTAATTTACCAAAAATAAGTAACGCCATTGGCGTTAAATCGGAGCGAACGATGTGCCAGAACAACGGAAATCGAAAACTAAATCAAACATTTAAATAATCAATAAATTACTCAAATTTTTTGACAAAACCATCAGTTCATAAGGATTGCAGGTTTTTAAAGAATGATACTTTTTGATACATAAACATACCATGAATCTACAATATAAATATGTTGTAGTTAAGGAGGTTATAGATAATATCATTAACTTTTAAGTTAACAGGAAGAAATACTTGAGTATACCCAAAAATGTAACAAAAAACAAACCAATGAACAGTGTCTATAATTACCAGACATTGTAAACTTCATTGGCAACGAAAACCTGTTTTTATCAAAGTGTACTCTGATAATACGGGGATAATGCTAAACATTTGAAAATCCCATTTTGATGATTTTTGAACTATAGTTAAGTATACTTTAATAATTGTAGGAACTACAGTTGACAGATAAGAGAGAATCCTAAATGGTGTTGGTAAATTTGCTTTCTCTAAATTATTGAGGACTGGAGACTCTCCAAATAAACTATCATTTATTCCAATAATTTGAAATATAGAATGCCTCCATAAAAGAGATGATTTCCTACCTACAAATTTGATGCAAGATCCACCAGATAGTATATTAAATGCGATAAAGAGTTAAAATCGTTGAAAAAACAACAAAAATATAATAAAGTTAAAGTGATCGCGGTACTGTAGATAAGAAGCGGCCTCACTATGAATTAACGAAAACCAACTCGATTCAAATCTTAGATTTTATTGATCAGAGAAGCGAGTGTGGGCTAGAGAGTTCAATGGCGGGTGCATTTGGTTACCGATTGTGATTGCATTACAATGTATAGATTTAAAAAATATTAATTACATCCGAAATAGTACATCAAACCCCGATTTATGAAATATAAATAATTGAACAGGTAACAGTTCTTGGTAATGTATCAGGGAACAAAGATTCACTAACAATGTCTCACTGAACTCATTTTGGGATGTTCTGGTTATTGCGCATCTCTTTTGCGCACAGAGTGCGCGCGGCATAGCGTATCTATGTGCCAGACACACACACGCCCAGTGTTGTCACTTGGTCCCAACACATTTGTATGCAAAATTTTGGTTATTTCAAAAAAAATTTTGTACCTTTGACTTTTGCCCTATATGGCCACAAAACTATACAGCACATCTACACCACTACCAGAATATAGAGTTAAATTTTCAGATCGATTTATGCAGTCGTTTTTGAGGAGTAGTGGACACAAGAATCCCGTTTTCTCCCAATTTCTCTCGGATGTTATCGTCGCTCACAAACAAACTCACACCTCGCTCGCTTCGCTCGCTCGCCGTGAGTTTGTTTGTTCGCTCCTCTAATTAAGGGCGACGTTTTTTTCTTGTTTGCACTTGAATACTTCAATTTTGTTTGCTATTCCTTGTAACTGTATATTTATTTTTTAATGATTCATAAAAATTGAATTTTTCCCTAGAAACTAATCTTATCGCCACTTGTTTTGCTTGGTATTTTCTTGAATTTCAATGATTTCAAAAGGGGTTTACATAAACAAATTTTGCAATAATTTGTTCAGTTATTGATTGGTATGTTTATTTCTCTTTTACATACTAACTAATAAAGAACCGCAACCAGGCGCCTAGCGCGTGTTGTTGTTTTCAACTCTACAAGTTTATCTAATTATAAATTTATGGAGATCTAACTAACAAATTGAAATGTGTTGAAGATACTAGTTGACTAGAAAATGTTTGTTTGAATATAGAAATGTTAATGACTATGTGTTTGTACAGAATACACTTCAAAATGAGTTCCGGAAAAGAAATACTAAAGTTGCAAGAAAAAAGTTAGTGTATTTTAGATTAAAATGAAAACACCAGCACAGAATGTTGCAACAGACACACTCCATAAACCCTTCTTTTACTAAAAAGCAAAACTTTCTGCACTGCAAAACACACTTTCAATCTAATTTGTTTCTCTCACTTAAACACAAACACAGATGGCCAAATTCGAAATTGAGAATTTAAGTTTTACAAAATGCATTGAAAACAGCTGAAAATCAGCAGATATATTTGTTACTGTTGTCAGTGCATTTTACTATTCGAAACTCGGACATTAAACATCTACTGACAAGATCGCCAACTTGCACACACAAAAATACATTGAAAACATAATTTAATTTTAATTAGACAAAAAGACACAAACGGGTTGGTGTGTTTGTGTGTTGAATTGGATTAGTTAGACAATAACAAGCAAATAAAGTTTGTTTTTGTTTATTTCAAAGTGCATCAAAACACCAACAAAAACAAACTAATAAAATTAAAACCTGTTTAGAAGAGAGAATCACTGAGCGAGTATCCAAAATAAATTCAAATTGAACAGAAGATGGAATTAATGACCCTTCTGGTTTGGAAATTAACTATTAAAACTGATTGTAAAGCAAAAACAAATGTACTCAATAATCATAATTACTACGTATTTTGTATTTTTAAAAACTTGTCCGGAAGGTTAAACAAACAATACCAAACACAAAAAAATGCGCATGTGCAAAGTAAATTTAGGTCAAGCCTAAGATTCATGGACTCAAATTGCAACTACTAGACAATATAATGATTGGAAAGTACATTTCCATATTTGATCAATAGATTGATTAATGATTGTTTCAATTATACTTTTCTGAACTGTAGTGATGACTTGTCGATGTTCACTCATTCTCGACATATCATGTTTCATCGATGAATATCATTAATCGGATAAAAAATCATAAAAGCTGTTAATTATTATTATTATTGGGATAGTCATCAATCGTTGTTAATATGTTTATTGTTGGAAAATTTAGGGTAAATCCTATAGTTTTATTAATATATTAGAAGGTTGATTCCAATGAATTTTGTACATTGGATATTTTGGACAACAAAGAAAACTATCATGTTGATTTGATTGATTCTCTGGAAATTGACATTTGAGTATTTATTTATGTAAAATTTTGACATTGTTTAAATGCAGAAATGTCTGGATAATATCCAATAATCGTAAAATGTATTTAAATTTTCAAATTCGATTGTTTAGTCTTGTATTGTTATTGTACAGTTTAAGTGCAACATTTAAGCCCCGAAACAATTTTGTGTATATTTTGCATCTGCGACTTTGAGTGATTGTTTTCCGAAAGTGGTTTGGTTTTCATCAAATCACTTTTCCCCTTCATGATGCCTCGTAAGCTAAAATCCTCCAAACAAAAAAAATGTGCTTTCCCCAGTTTGTTCTGTTATTAGTCAAAAATATTTAAAAATTGTAAATTAACCCAAATAATAATTCTTTAATTCTTTCATATTTAATTTAGCTATAATTGAGATTAGCATTAATGAATTTTAATGAATTAATTGCAATGTAATGTTTATTGATGTGTGTGCAACACTAGATTGTTGTGTAATGTCGTCTAGTGCTTAGTCTCTCACTTTAGTCTCTCAATTTAGTCTCTCAATTGTATTATAAACGACAACCCGCATGAGAAGTTTGTTTTATTTTTTTTTACAAATTTTAAATGCAATAAATAAATAAAATAATGTTTATTGATTTAAGTATGCTAGAATAATTGATACCATTTAAAATATATGGGCGAAATTAAATTTTGGATTCATTGTCAAGTGTTATTGAAAAATTGGACAGAATTTTCCAAAATATGCGTCTAAATTGCTGTTTCTCGGTCCAAATTGTATTTAATTAGCAGTAGCATTTGGTGGACAAACTTTAGAACAAAGTATCGGACTTTGTGGTCTAGAATTACAATGATTACACAAAGCCCGCACACATTACCCAACTACATTCTATTGGGCAATTTGAGTGTTTGATTAGCCCAGTGGCATTAAACACAAGAAAACCACAAATTAAATGGTCACAAATTAATTTAATTAACTAGCTAACTCTACAGTATGGTATTACAAAATAGATGTGTTTACTCGAAACACAGTTGGTCATTAAATCAACAGATAACACATCACGTCATCTCCTTTGAGACATCAAATATTTTTTTATTTTTACTTTAAAAGTGTCGTTGTTGAGACACTTGTTCAAAACTAGATGCAAATCTCTTGGGAATCCTCACAGAATATTTTAAATTTATTTATTTTTGGTTTAGTCAATAAATTTAAGAAGCCAAATTAGGCAAAATTAAAAGTTTGTTAACCTTAAAATAAAACTGTAATAGAACAAATTGTGAAAAAATTATTTTTAGATAAGATAAAAAGTCTTAAGCTTTTCAAAGTATATTAAGCGACTTTGATTTAAGGAAAGTGAAAGTCTTATCTGAAATTGGCTCATTATTCAAGAATTAGTCTGGAAAAGGGTAAACACAAAAGAAAATCTTAAACAAAATTGAGTTACGAAAGAATTTGTTGAATTGAACAATTCCGAATAATAAGATTTATAAGAAAATGTGAATAAATTCTTTCGTGAAATTGATTTATTTAACCTTTTAAAATTCCATATTAAAACCCAAGTTTGAAATTATTTGATTATCTAAATTTGAATACGTTAAACTTTGTTATCATATAAATATAAGAGTCTTCGTAAGTGTATTGAAAGAAAATTAAACCGTTTTATTTTAAAAGTTCCCGAAACTTAATTCTTCTGTTATCGTTTTTAATTAAAATCTTATTCTTTAAACAAAATAAACTTTTTCAAAAAACTTCAGTCAACTTCGCATTATTACTAAAATGTGAAAAGAATGCAAATACCAGGGAGATAATAAATAAACCTTGCATCATATGAGTAATGGACTTATTTTTTCTTTCTTAAAAGTATGCCTAATCCCCTCAATCCATAAACAAAACAAATGCACAGAAAGAAAGAAAAGGGATAACGATAATATCTCATTTGTTTACGTATCCCTGACAACGTAACATGTACATTAATCATCTCCTATATTTTGCCCAAAAACCCGTAAACACATTTGTGCTTTGAAAAAATAATAAAACAATTGTTTATGAAAAGATGAAGAAACGAAGTAAACAAAGATGTGCAATACAAATTATGCGAAAGACGCATTTAAAGTGAGACTAGCATTTGACAAGAAAAGAAATGAGGAAAGGAAATTTCATTAAAAATATTGCAGTTTAGGGATCATCACATTTTGTTATAGTTGAACAATTAGTTTAGATTAAAAGATTGAGTATAAGTTAAATTTTACCTTTTTTAAAGTTGATCAGCGCTATCAAGATAACTCATCTAAATAAAAATTCTCAAATTAGCAAATAAACAATTATACAAAAACAAAACAACAATGAAAGCCAGATTGACATTTTAAAAGATTAACAAAAGCAAAATCAAATGAAATTTTCTAAACAGTTTTAAACAAAACTGAAAACATTTTAACATAACGTATCAAAAAGACTGTCTTAATTCTAACATATGAAATTAGAAACAAAAACTTATTATCCAAATTTTGTTAAAATTAAAATTGCTTGTCAATTTAATTTGAATTCCATAGCGAAAGTGGCAAAACATTTAAAACCCATGTCTATCACGTCAGCATTTAATCTTTCTATTCTCAATCACATCTTCATTTCATTTTTCTTAAACTTACAATCTGACAGTTTGATTGAAAAGCAAATGAAAACAGTTCGAGTTCAATACAAAAATGTGTTGCATAACAACAACATCAACAATCGCAAAAGTTAACTTTCTTAAAAATTGATTGACGACTGACTGACATCAATAAACAGAAGGACAACGTAATCTTTTAAAACTGAAGAATTTTCAATCAAAATCTTGTTTACCAAATATAACTCATCTTTGGCTGTCATCGTTGAAAGAAAAAAACTTTAACATTGAAATTAAGAAATCAATTTATGTTTCTCTTTTGTATATAGACTCTAAATTGTGAGTAACCACTATTTCGTAAACACAATTTGGTTGGAGAATGTACTTTTAAGAAACGAATTTATTCATAAACTCAATTAGAATCACAAGTGTGCACAGGATTTGTAGAAGATTTAATAAACCAATCGAGTATAGAATAATTGGAGAAACAAAGCCAACGGCAAAATTCTTACGTCCGAATTATTGCACTCGATTTTAATAACTCAATTAAGATCTTTCCTTCATGTATTTTATCTTCCTTAGTAATTTCAATCTCGTGAGTGTTAGAACTTAATGGTAGGGAAAAATTGCCGAAACCAAAGAGCAACAAAACACATTCTACATTTCAAAATTATAAAGTCCACACGACATCATCATCATCATCAACGTCTCCATTAAAATTTCCAATTAATTAAAAATATCACGGAACATTTAACCAAATTGACATTACATTGAATTGTGATTAATGATTAATGATCCATTCAAAAGTTTAACAAAAATTTTCCGATAATTAAAAATCAATTTATTTTGGAATAAACAGAAAAATGCCTTGATTTTATTGTCAAATTTTAAATTTAAAACCTTTTAAATCCCCTTGGACTCAAATAGACAACTGAATAACAAATGATTAAATCAACAAACGTTAAATTTCATCTCTGGTTTACACAGTATACAAATCAAAAGCTTATTAAGCTTATTATCTCTACACGTTCTATATCTCTATATATTCTATACGTGTAAATAGCTTAACAAAAAAAACTTAAACATTTCCTTTTGATTGAAATCAAGGCATCGAAAAAAAATTCAACAACACAAAAGTGGAAAATAACTTTTTGAAAACACACAGAAGAAAAGCAATACAACATTTCATTTTAAATTCTTCGTGAATAATTTACGAAAACAGATTCTACGAAACCCTTCCAGTTGCAAATAAAAAATATAAATTTAAAATGCTATAAATTTAAAAAATGCGTACAACGAGCTCATATTCGAATTAATTTCATTTTCAAAAATTATTCAAAATATACCCAATTCTGTGAATATTTTTAATAGTTATAGTCACAAGATCTCATTCAATTTAGTGGATATACGTACTACCGAACCTGACATACAACAGACACTCATTCATCTCATTGTTTCAACGACGCATGTTGAGTCATGTTTGTCATCAAAATGAAAAAATTTCTACATAAATTTGAATATATCAATGTGAATATATCGAATGCAAATGAATCATTGTGACAGTTTTAAAATAAATCAAAAACATAAAAATATAATATTCAAAAGAAATAAATCTCATTTGACCTATTTAAATACGCAGTTTATTCATGGAAAATCAATGCAATTTCAAGTAAATATTTGTGACAATGAAGGAAATGATCAAAGCAAATTGGAGTAGACTCGAGTACATGCAAACATACACTCAAATGCAATAAAACAGAGATCACAAGATCTGCATTTGAGCTTTAGCTTTAGGCTGCTTTCGGGATGTGATTCCCAATGTCAATGTTAATTAGGAATTGAGATATTTCCGTGCAGGATCTATATTTGATGTTACTGTTTTGCCGTTTTTGCTAAATCGAAAGTAGTGAGGATCAAACCAATAGCTCTCACAGTTCACATGTCAAAAAATAATTCTCAGATTATGTCAAAATCTGTACAATCTGTGTAATCTGTTTGACTTTTTGTGTTCTACTGGAGTTTTGACATCAAAGTTAGGCACTTTTTCTTAGACAATCCGAAGTACCTGCCATTTAGTTTTTGTCTTGCCAAAGTAAGTATAAAATAAATTACGAAGACGAAGAAAATGGCAATTCAATCTAACCCTATAATTTGTTTTACTTGATAAAGCTATTTATTCTCAAAAGACACTTTTCAAATTAAAAATATATTCGCAAAATTGAAATAATTTTGGTTAAACCGATGTATTTTATTAAAGTTTAACGGATTCTAAAAGTATATACGCGGAAAGAAAATCAAATTTGAAAACCGATTTTTATTAACAAGTTGAGAACATAATTATTAGTTTTATGGTTGATTTTATGTTTTAGAAATATAACAAACTATATGTTTAATTAATGAAAATTTTATAAAAGTTATAAGTTTTAAAAGTTAAGTAATTAACCGATAATTTGATTATGAATGCATAAATATTTAAAATATACCAAACCAACGATTCAGTTGAATTGCAATTCCACAAAACCACTGCAAAAAAACTGCCGTCACTATCCTGTATAAAATAGGTATTTGTCTTGGTGAAATCCCTCGATTTATTGTGATCATCTCAAATGCTTACTTCGACTCAGCTCAACTCACCTCTTATTCGCAGACAAATCATGTTCATGTGATTTTAGTTTGACAATATAAAATGGAAAAGGATTGAAGATTCTAAAGGTAAGATTTGCCTGAGATGGTTTAACTTTAGGAAAAGTTTGAAAATAATTAGCGAAAAAACGTCATTCACAAATATTAATCTCAATAAATCACATTCACGTACACACAAGTGCAATGACATTAGAATGTACTTTCACGTATGTTGGTACTTTTTTCTAAAATTTCGTAAGTTCCTAATCCGTTGACTCACAATTTGAGTGTCTAACGAGTTTGTTCACTCATAAATCTTACTCAATCGACACACTCCAGACTTTGCAACACTAAAGAATCTATTTTAACGCACACATCGAGTGCGTCAAGCCATGAAATACGTGCGTGAAAACATGTCAAAAGCAGAAACTTGGAAATTTCTAAATAATATGCCAGTGGCATTAGTTCATAAATTAATTGGCTTTAGCAGTAAGAAATCTTCTTAAAATCCCAATTTAAATGAAAATATATTGCTGAATTACTAATTCATTTTTTTAATTGGATACATCGCAATTTTGAATTACATTATCGGTAAAAATGGCACATCGAGATGTTGTTGAATTTTTGTATGAGTCATTAATATTGTAATGGGATAAAACGATATAATATTATAGTGAAAATATTTAGATTTAAAGCAAATAAGAAGGAATAATACATTCCACACAGTGTGGTTAAATATAGAAAATGTTTACCATTAAATAATCCTAAACTGAATATTACAATGGCCAAATCCAAGAATCTAAAAATGGATCATCAACAAGAATATACTCCTCACAAATGATATGATCATTCTATTCAATATTGCACACATTGTATCAATACTAATAATACAAATATAAACCCAAAATAATTCACATTTAGATTAATTACATTTTGCACTTCATACTCATTTCGGTTCTATTTACTATGACATAATAGATTTAGAAGAGTCCAATGACAAACAAGTCAAATATGCCATTCAACTAATTTTGTTGTTCAAAAAAATCACTGAATGTAGGCTTGTCTGCAACGATTTTAATTAAATTGATACATTCTAGCAAACTCTACTCTACTCAATCAGTTTGGATGAAACTTGACAGTTCGGTTCAGTAGCTATTCTTCCCAACAACAAAAATTATAATAAAAGTTTAATTAAATCACACTGGGCCACTTTGTTGTGTACAATCATTGTAGATTTGTATCTGTCAACGGCAAATCGTTAAACACGTCATTTTATAAATTTCCGGGACAATTCTCCGTCATTTGAAAATTTTTCAACTTTTGAAAAGTTTCACAATTTGACTAGGCACTCCACGGATTGACTAGTCATTTTATAAAGCCACGAAATGGTGTTCGGCAAATTGTAAAATCAACAATTTAAAATGTGAAAACTATATTAATTTCAATATATTTAGTTTTTTAAGTCTATAGCATCAAAGTATAATGCGCATTTATTAAAATTATGGAAACTGTCAATACAAATAATAGAATGCAATAGAGTAAATAAACGTAGACACAAGAACTAGTAAACAAAGAAATATTAACATAAATCATGAAATAATGCGTCACAATATATAAGAAATGAATTGAGTTTAATGAAAGAGAGTAATAAGAAATCATGATTTAATCCAATTATGATTAATATTTGCTTACTCCGAAGGATGAGAGTTTGAAGCAATTACAAAAGCTAATTCCACATAGCATGCAAGTTTGATTAAAATAATAAATTTTCCCAGACATAAATTTGCTTTGTTTTTACATAAATTTTGAGTTTATGTAAATGTGGTAGAAGAAATAAGTAATGAAAGACGGCTAATATATTACAATACTAAGAAAGAGTTATGTAACCGTTTGAATTAAGATATGAGCAGTTTATATAGTGACTCAAACAAAAATTCCAAAGATATGATATAGATGAATTATGTTATGCATGCATTGAGAAACTCATAAGCTACAATGCTCGAGGGATTAATCGATTTTCCACGTCTCGGTTTGAGGAATAAATGCTGAAAACTGTTCGTTATTTTATCCTGTAAAAGGTAATCGCAAAAGTTTTTCTTTTTTAACACATTCAAATGAATGCAAATCTTGTATGAAAATTTTTGAGCCGCAAAGTGAACTAGCAATGTAAAAGATGTTTCTGGGTGCACAAAATCCCAAATGAATTATTTCTGTGAATAACATTTCAAATATATTCTGTCTGGCCTCAATGTCAGTCTCATTCAAATACTGAAAATAAGATGATTTTATATTATATGCGTAGCTTGTTTGCATATAAAAACAAATAACAAAATTCAAACGCAGCTTACAATGACATCTTTTCAAAAAGATCCAAACAAACGAAAATTGCAATTTCCATCCCCTCTCTCATTCTCAATTGACCGGAAACTGACCATCAGAAAAATGTATATTCAATCACTTTCAGGGTGTAATGAACCAAAACGAGAGCAAACTAACAAAAGACAAAAGCAATTGTCAAAACATTTAGACCGGATCAAACTTGATAAACAACATCTGGTTCTGCTCAATTGAAAAATATTTTACAATTTTCATTTTTTTATTTAAAATAAGGATTTTTGTCGTTTATTTTCCCATCGCATCAGAAAACCAACGATTGATCGATTTAGAGCTTAGTAATAAAAGAGATGAGAAAGTTTGTTCTCCTTCTCATGAAATTTCACTTTTACTTATCTCAAACATTCTCAATATCTTCTAAATCTTATTTCAAACTCAAAATTCAAACTATTTGAATTACTGCAAATTTATTTATCAAGATAAAACTTTTTTCAAAACGATGTACGAATTGCACTAAATTCTATTTAAAAGTCCTTCACTTTCAGACAATACTCAGTGAAAACATAAGTAAATTTTAATTTAACAAACACATTCAAGGTTAGAAATAAATTACTTTGAAATAAATTAATTTATGACCATTAAACAAACAAATAACTGGAAATTCTTGGAACATTAAAATAGAAAAATTTCACATTCTTTAAAACAATAACAATAAATAAATAACGAAATGACCTTTTGAATTAAATTTGTTTATAAATTAAAAACTCTATATAAAAGACTCTCGGGTTCAAATCAGCAATAATAGTTTGACGGTCGGAAACGGATGGACGGAAAAATCAATGACCATAACAAATTATTTGAAAAATAACCTTTTAAACAGAACACGAGCAAAAACATAACAATGATTTAATTAAAAATCTGATTATTATAATCAAATGATCACATTTACAACATGACAAATGGCTCTGGGTGTGACCGTGTTTGTGTGTCCCAGTGCGCACTAAGTGTTCAATCACTTAAATCAAAAACCACAAAAGATCGCCCAACGATAGATCACTGAGTCATTGAACGCATTAAACAAATTGCTCTTAGCGTAAAAGATTGTGCCAAAACAAAAATATAAGTGCAAACGATCATTAAGATTTTCCATATATTCTATTGTCGTAAATAGATATAAAATTGATTTCGTATGATCTTATAAGAATTTCAATGGTTTCCATAACAAAATTTTTCAAGTAACTTTTAAAAAAACCCTTATTAACTTGTTCGAATAATTCATTTCACCCGAAAGTGTGTCATTAATGGGGCGCAAAAACTGACCAAATGGCATAGTTAAATGCCATTCAGGACAATATGTATGGAAATATACCAAAAATGGAAGAATAAAACCCTCAACACAACATTCTAGATTACAATATAAACGACATTTTTGGAATGGCCCTAATGGCGAAATGAAAATGTAACAAGCAAACAAAAATCAAATAAAAACCACAAAATGCATTCTTGTAATAAACAAACAAACCACAAATATGAAAAGCGTCTATGCCTGAACGAATGACCATTCATAAATGACGTCAATTACCAATATAATCAGCAAATAAAAAAGACAAATAATAATAATCGTTTGGTTAATTGTACTTGGCTCTCACAATTATTATCAGTAAAAGTCCAATTTTGGTCCAGACATGTTAATTGATATGATTGCAAGCTTTTGGCAGAGGAACTTAAAAATTACGGGGTTTGACCCTCAAATTAAATAATTTTGTTAATATAAAATAATAATAAAAGCTTTTGAAAAGGAAGTTAGTGTTTCTTTTAATCTAGGATGGAAAATCTAGTTACCATAATGGACAAAAAATCTCCACAAACCAACAATCATAATCATTAAATCTGAGACAATCTCAAACACACACAAAAGTTTTCGATAAGATGAAACAAACGATGATGATTTTACGTGGACTAATTCGAGTTTGTATTGTACTTACGATTAAAAGAAATAGCTTTAATTATAATAACCAACCAAAATCATAGTAATAATGGTTTTTAGGCCACCGCAAATGGACCAAACAAAGAAGAAGCAGCACCAAATTGGAGCACGAGACAAATTAATGATCACTCATTATAGATTATCCTCTACTTCTGTTCGATTATTATTCTTCTTCTATGTCTAGTGTAGAAGTTTGTCTTGTAATTTGTGGTTGGAGAGAACACAAAATGTGTTTGATGATGTGCGACTCACTCTGTAAAATTTTCCAGTTCAAAGGTGGTGGTTAGTGGTTTGGAACATGTCCAAACTTGGCTGAAATCAGACATTTTTGGTACATTAGGGAAAATGGCTACTGTCTGTGAATGTCTGATGTGGCCACTTGGGAAGTTGTTGGTACTTTTCCACAAACTCAATACATTCTATTTGATATAAAAAATCTTTTATTTAAAAATGGGATTTCACTTTTAATAAAATAGAAATACAAAATCAAATAAACCTTTAAAAACGTGTTCAAACAAAAACGGTAAAATTAGATAATTTCCATAAGATTAAAATTAAAAATTCCCAAATATCACAAACATCACAAATTTTACCAGAATCATCTGAACTTAATCCAGCATGGAGTAATTGAAATAACATATAGAAACATATAAAAAACTTGGCAAAATAAACATAAACTCGAAATATTACTCAAGTACAATTTTTCCTCCATATTCTTTATCTCCCTCGAATACTAATTGCAATCTCGTGACTTGATTTTGGAATTCGTCGATATTTTCGTGTAAAAACATAAATTTACTGAAGCGGAAGAAAGCTTAGTGTCCACTTAGTGTTCGTCGTCTCATAAAAACTTTTCCATAATTGTTTCGACAATTTTCCAATTAATTAATTTTCTAAGAAAATATATTTCAGAAAATGACGATCATTTAGAAAATAATGTTGAATTGATTGATCACTCGAATGAATCGTTTTTAGAAAAATGAATCGAAATTTTTCCGATTATTAAAAACCAATTTGTTTACCGAACAACAAATGAGAAAAAGAAAATACCTGAACTTTATGGAATTTTTGTGATCTCATCTTGAGGAATTCCAATAAATTTTGTTACCGTTATTAAAAGTACAGTTTTTAGGGAAAAGAATTAAAATAAAATGAATAATGAAGTTTTCAAACAAATATTTCTAAAATTTACTGATAGTAAAGTTTTCCCAAAAATGAAGGAAACAATATTAAGCCACACAAATGATTGCAATATTCAAATCTTTAAATCTTCACAGAAACTACTTAAAACACTTTTCCCTTAAAATGAAATTAGGAATGTCAATCATGCCAAATATGGTTTATTGATTTAAAGAAAACAAATAATTGAGTGCATGTAAATATTTGTGACGGAGACTCGAGTACAAACACACAAATCCAATAAAATATTTTACATTTAGTAGAGTTAAGCATTAAAATGTCAAATTGCAGTAAATGTAAATCTTAATTAAGATCGTGATTTGTTCTTGTTAAGCTATCTATTCTGAGTTGGAACTAGAATGCAGTAAACTTGCCCCAAGTGCAAACTAATAACTTTCCCTATCTATTTCTAAAACTACTTTTTCAAATAATTAAATCAGATAAAAAAAATTCAAAACAAATGTGTTTGACATTTCGTTAAGACTCGAAACTTTCTTCTTTCACAATCTGAAACACCTGTCATTTATTTAATTTTTCCCTTTAGATTAAAGTAATAACAGTAAAAAAAATAAATCAAACAATTGTGCAATTGACACAAACTTTAATCTAAGAAATCAATTGTTTTGACCTTTTTCAAATACAGCCACGGGATCTCTCACAATTTACGTCAAAATTGAAAATCAATTTCACTAAAAATACAATGGATTCGAATAAAAATTTAATAAAGTTAAGTTTTAATCTTGAAGACACCAAAACTCTCAATCTCAACTATTGCGCAAAGTCAAAATGCCATATGCCACCATTGGCCATAAATCGTTATTATCAACTTTTCCCTTTTCTTATTAAATCAAATTAGCAGAGTCGTTCTAATAAAAACTCAGTAAAATATAGAACCATTTTTATCTAAAAAACTTCCAATTGTTAGATCATTTCTCAATCAAAAACAACGGAAACATTAATTAATTTTTTATTAAAAAATAAAGTTTAAATTTTGACGCGGACATGATAATAATTCAATTGTGATAAATATTTAACAAGGTAGTTACAAATCAGGAATGAGGAAACTTTTAGAATTTCAATACAAATAAATTGAGGGATGTTGTGAAAATTAACAAACAAAATCAAAATGTAAAATTTGTTAATGATTTAAGTGTTTTTGGATGATTCTCTAACCTGAATGTAAGTATAAAAGAATATAAAAAATGTTTCTGATCAAATGATTAACTTGCTTTTACAATTATTTGTTTACAATTATATGTTTATTTTATAAAAAAGATTTATGAGCCAACCAGATGAAGATTGTAACAAATCAAGTAGAAACAATTCCACGAATTAATTTTATTAATGATTTTGTTGAGATTCTGCTTTTTGGTTGTTTTTGTTGATATTAGTTTAGAAATATTCCATGTTCTCGATATAAATGAAATATGTGTTCAAGTGCGAGTGAGTGAGTTAACATAAAAGTTATTACATTTATAAGAGAACATGCGCTCGTTGATTCAATGTGATTTTCGTTTTAGATTTGATTTAAGAAATGAATGATAAATTTGGTTTTGTGCGAGAAAAGAAAAAGAAAACTAATTTTGAAATCTATTATAACTAGAGGCAAGTTAGAGTTATTACTATTTGTTGTGGTGAAGCGAAAAAAAATTATAACAAATATTGCGACTTGATGAGTTGATTTGTAGAGTTGGACAGAAAAAAAAAGAAAATGAAATTGAAGTTGAGAGATTGAGTAGAGATGAGAGTGAAGTTGTGTGTCTGATTGAATTGATTACTGTTTGTAGTGTGTCGTGTTGGTGTGAGACCCAGATGTTGGTTCTGTTCCTCTGCTGCTGTTTGGTCAGTCAAGTGAGAGAATCAATCAACGTTTGTGAGTCAAGTGAGGAATTGCTCGAGCAAGCAAACACATTTGAGAATGTAATGTGGCTGTGACACAGTTAGCACATTGTGCCACCACTAACACACAACACTCACACTTGAAGCGGAAACTAATTTGTTGGCAAGAAAAATGACAATTCCGGATGGCCCACAAATGTCCTTCAAGTTTGTTCTTTTTCATTAAACAAGATTGAAGAACTAAAAAGACTGGACTTGAAAAATTGGATTTCTTTTTCTGCTTTTTGGTTAAACAAAATTCCTAGATCAAATGCTAAAATCTAAATCGTTTTACAGAAATAAGAATTTATGCATTAAGAAATTGATTTTGAATGACGATGATATTCGATATGTTGGAGATTTGGGTTTCATTTGTCATAAATCCGAGAAAATTCCGTATATTACTAGTTTGATGTTCAAAAGTTCAAATTCGAAATAGATATTGATTGGTAAAAAAAGAAGAAATTCGGGTTTATTTATTTCTAAAGGGCGGAAAATTTTGTACTATTTGATTTGCTAAAAAGAAATGTTTTCCATTGACTCAAATGACGCTCGAGGACAGACTTTGACGTAGACTTGTTGAATTATTGAGAATCAAATTGAGAAATTCATCAAACTGGAGAGACTAGGACAAACGGTCGGAATATTCCTGTTTGGAGTTGTAGACAAATGTTGAAATGTCGAGCGGAGACTTATGAGTGTCTCATAAAGCGAAACGGAAGATAAATTAAGTACGCACAGAGTGGGAGCTTATTTCAATAGTAAATTAGTAATGCGATTAATGATGCCAGATTGAACAGAACAGAACATTGCACTGGGAGATTTTCAGGACAAATGAGCACATGAGACTCGACTTGACTCGAACGATGATGACAAATGACAGAGTTAATGATCTCAAGTTCACGATTATTTGCGAGTCAATACACAGACGATGAAGCTTAATGACGCCAGCTGAGACAAATCTGGGCTCACAAGTGACATTTTTATCAAACACACTCGATCGCATATCGAAGAACAGACTCTTGTTGACACATTGAAATTTTCCACAATTTGACAATTCAATCCAAATTGCATTATAAACATAGCCTCGAGTTAAATCAAAGAATGCTTCACTTTATATATTTTGGAGTCATTAAACACATTTCGACACTTTAGGGAGTAAACAGAAGCAAAGATTGACTTGAACAAACAGAAAATGGCGAAATTGATAAAAATGAAATGTTGAAAATGAGTTTAGAATTTTTTCAGATGCAATGGTGAAATGTGATCCGAAGAACACATTCACAAAGTGAGATGCCACAAAGTCTGGCAATTAAATTGATTTGGAACACAATCACAGATGAATGGAACGAAGGTCGAGTTTAGGTTTGGTTGGTTGATTATTTTACAAGAGCGATTTGGGATTCGGTTTATTTTTACATTTAGATTTACACATTCAAGCACTTGAAGGGACTAAAGCTCGCATTAACAGATGACGTGCTTATAGGACGCCATTGTTTCGTTGGACTAATGTATCATTTCTGTATATATATTCATTATTTTTCATCATTATATTTCATATGATATATCGTTGTTGATGATTTTAAGTTGTTCATTAAAGACGGAACGGGTTAATTACAAGAAGAGAGGCCATCAAATTGATAAAATTGTAGAATTGGTGGAATTGGTTTGCTTTTCTACCAGCGGAAAGTGGGCCAAGTTGAGAACTGCACGAATGATTTGTTTGGCGCCGTTGCGGAACTTCTCATTCAGCCAACAATAGATGATAGGACTGAGAGAATAAGGGAAGGTTGAAAAAATACATGGCATTAGAAATAGAAGCAAAAATGTTTGGAGAATTGTGTAAAAGGTCAAAACAAGAAAAAAGAAAGTGCAAATCAAATTCTAATTAGTTTATATCAAAATACAGCAGCAAAATGCATTGCACATGACGTTCGGGGAATTCACATTCACTTACAAACACAATCAGAAATGCATTCCAACGCGACATATGGTACGGGCAAAGCGAAATAGAACGAGCGAATCAAATTAAATGTGGTTGAGGGAAGGGAAATGTGTGTGCGATTGAGTTATAAGACAATTGGGTTTTGCTTTCTAGAGCAAAAGCGAACACTAGGCCTTTTACATTTCCCACCAAATTGACACTACCCAAGCAAACAAGCACAATTCAATTAGGAAACACTCAAAATTCTCTCGGTCATTGGTCAGAAGCGTGTGAGTGCTAATGTTACTATTAAGATCAACAAAAACGTATATAATAGCAAAAACCAAACTTCACTGGAAATTCATACAAAAATAGAACGACAAACAATTCCATTTAGGAAAAAGACAAAGCCTCAATTAGGGTGCGAAATGAAATAAAAACAAGCAAAATAAAATTGAGTGCAAATACAAATATAAAGACTCACTTGTAACAGACAGATGACATGGCAAACCAGTGGCACTGAAATGAGGAAGTTAAAATGAGATATTTTATTTAAAAATGCCAAATTTCAACTACTCACAGTAATGAATATGTTAGTCTGTAGTTTCACGAGTTTAATGTCCACCAGAAAGAGGTATAGATTGATTGGTGCCCAGCAAGTGGCGAATGTGGCCACTGCGAGTGCCAACATGAATATTCGCCGTCTCTTGGCCTCGGACTGTCTTCTCTTCTTCTCGTCGGACAGTTTGCAGATGAGTTGACCTTGTCGCGCAATCACTCGACCAATCTTGACGTACACCACCAGCGTAATGGACAGTGGTAGGAGGTACTGGGTGATGAGCACCTCCACCGTAAGCATCAATGGAAAGTTGAAGGACACTCGAGGCAGTTGGACCATGCAACGCGTGAGCACACGACCCATGAACACCTTACTGCGCACTCGGTTGAAGGCCGCGTGTGGCAGGGACAGTGTCAGTGCAATGAGCCATATCGCCAGCACAGTCATCGCAACCTTGCAAATCGATGTCTTGCCAATGGTCTTCCGTGAACGAACAGTCCACAGACGATGCAAGGCAATGAGTGTCATTGTGAAAGTGGACACATAGACACACGACGTCTGAATCAGCGGCACCAGCACACAAATCAACTCTCCAAAAGGCCAACTGATGGGCAACATTCGAACCACGTTGAATGGTATGTTGAACACTGTAGGGTGAGAGATAGACAAACACACAATGAGTCATTCATAGATAACATTACATTAATATGTGCATTTAGAGTAGTTATAAATAAATCTGACCGCACAGTAATTAAATGAATATAGATATGCTTAAATTGCTTTCATAAATTCAAGTGAGAGAATTCACTCCACTATGTGTGATATGAATGGCAAGATAAATTTGTTTGTTTTTAATGTTTGCATTATGGACATTTGCTAATATTCTCGCGATAAACGAATTATTTTTAGAAATATCACTCCATAGTGCGGATTTCAAAACCATATAAACAAAATTTAATATTATCTTACTAATCATAAATTCTATTCCAAAAACAAATTTTTCAATAAATTTTTTAAATTACACTTTTTAATTACTTATTACCTTTTAACCCAAATATTTTAGAAAATGTTGGCTTCCCTGTATAACATTTCTGTGAAATTTCTGTCGTTCACTATCAGATTATAAATAGATTTTTTGTATGCTATTAAATTTATTTTTGAATAAAATTTTTACCTATTTCAATACAGAATGCTGCATTTTTTATATAAAAAAAATTCACAGAATTTTAACTTTAAAAAACAAATGCACTATAATGAGTTAAAGAAAAACGAAATGCATTTTGAGTTCTCACAAAAACAAAATCAAAATCATACAATCAAGTCATGATCACTCTACTTTGTCTAATATATAGTAGTATTTTCAAAATATATATTCTCAATCTATTATTTTTCATATAAAAAAGGTGAAATAACAAAGTTCTGCTTTTTACTGCGCAAAACAGATTGAAATAGAAAAGCCTGTTACTAAATTCAGAAGTGAATAAAATCATTAAAAGTCACCCAATACAACAAATCCAATATATTCTGCACCACACAAATTATACTTTCCAATCGCAATTTTCTGGCTTAGAATACAAATCAGTCAATTACAAAACAAAAAGTTTCACATCAAAATAATAATTCTAAACAAAATCAAAAGTAATTTTCACATACCAAAAGAAATGTATAAAAATCAAATTGTGTGAAACCTCTCTTTAAATTCAAAAAATGAGAAAAAAAAATTTCTTTAATTCCCAGACGATTTTTTCTGTCGATTGTATTGATCTTATTGTCTTGTCGTGAATGAATGTTAGAAGATTAGATTATAAATTTGGAATAAATGGCGCTTCAGAATGACTTGTATAGTTAAATTTGTAATTTTTTCGTGACTCAAAAGCTGAAGACAAAACAAAGAAAATGACCTTTTGAAAAAGAATTGTGCTGGCTAGAAAATAATATAAATCCTGAATGAAATATGGCACTGTGTGTGTCTGTCTGGCCAAAATAAGATAATGCACTCTATGAGAAATAAAACAACGGAGATAATAAATAAATCTATAGGAACTAAAGTCTCTCTAAAACAAAAAAAATCGCTAGTTCTATAGTTCTATTATAATAAAGTAAAATCAGATAAAAGAAAAATCGCTAGATTTAATTAAGGAAATTTTTAATTGGAAAACATTTTATTCAACCAGTTTACGTAAATAAGTTGATAAACTATAATTTGACCTTTCTCAAGGATTTATGGTTAAAATAAATTTAGTATCCTTTTCACAATTGAAGACAATTTACTAAAAATAGAAACAATAAATAAATAAATTTTACAAACCATTAAAAAGAAATGTGAACTATCTTCTAACGAAACGATACAATAGTTGAGTAATGGTCAGTAACAGACAGACACTTTAATAATTGAACAGATTGCTAGAATTTTGGTGAATTCAAAAGTTACCTTTTATCAGTCCATTTACTAGCTTTGGTGACTCAAAGAAAAACATTTGCGTTAACCTTAATAAATAGAAAAAAAACTGGAAAGATGGTAGAGAAATACAAATATGAAAGCGAACCTTTCTCTAGCGTCCCTCCCAAAGTCCCAAAACTGGACACAGACTGCGAATAGAATAGAATGAATAGCCAAAGTGGCATGTCAAATCAATTTGTCCTCTGGGAATTTAACAGTTGGTTCGTTCACTTTCGCTCTCATGCACTCAATAATAACAACATACTTGATATATACGAGAAAATAAATACATTTTGGTTAGGTGGTAACAATGAAAGACCACTCAGCTCGATATAATCGAGTACAATCATTACTACAGTACTACATGAACAGGCATGACAAACATTGAGTCAAACAAGGCAAATGGACTATTAGTACAAATACTAATGGAAAGTTACAAACGATCGGACAAGTCAATGAACACGGACACGGTTCAGGTGTTGACAAACAAACAAAAAGAGGACATGAAAAAAATAGAAAATGAAGAAAATTTATATTATATTTAGAAATAGAATTGCAGTAAATAATCCAATAATTTCTTACAATATTATTTGCATTTCACACCAATTCGTTTCGCCTTAATTGGACTAATTGTAATTAATGAATTTAGCTACCAATTTGCTATTCCATTGGATCAAAACATTTCCCAATATAGAGAGGAATATTAATTAACGAATACTGTGCAAACAACAAAACGAATGCAAATACGAACAAATTTGCCTTATTCAATAGTGAATGACAAATACCGAAAAAACGAAAACGGAAACCAAGACAAACATTTCGCTTCCTGATTCAGAGAAAGAAAAAATTTGATTGAACAAAATCAGGAAATGGTGCCTTAGGTGAGATGATAACGGGAAAATGCATTCACTGAAAGCGTTGGGAGAATTTATTATCATCGGCCAAATTCATTCACATTTTAACTCACACAATCTAAACAAAAAACCAAACACATTTTTTTATATTCAAAGCATCTCAATTCACATGAGAATTGAATCCGAGTTTGAAATTGGTTCGAATGCAAATCGAGTGCATAAGTGTGTGTGCAAATGTTAAATCGACATTTTTCAAATTTTGCAACTTTACATCCAATCATAAAATGCCGACAAATTCTCTACAGTATAGACAGAAAGAATATTTTAAATTTTGTGTAAATAATATTCTGCGATATCATTACAAAAGTAAACATAAAATATTCAAACAAAAATTGACAAAAAACAAAGTTTTAAAATCAATTTATTCAAAACGTAGAGTTTAAGTAAATATTGTGAAATATTTTTTTTTATAAATTGAAAATTTAAGAATTCATAGACAAAATTTAATAATTTACAAAGATAAAGTTTCAACCTGTTAATAACCCATTATAAGTTCAATCCAAATATCATTTTAAAATTACAGAATTGCCAAACAAAACTTTTCACATTTGTTTGATAAATCTTTGCACCCAATAAATCTATATCTGAGATATGTAATTACGTTTAATCTTTCCAATTCAATATTTTGATTCTTACAAAATCAAACAGAATACTTTCAATTAATTATTTATAACTTTCAGTCAAACACAGATTGTTGCCTTTAATATAAGCGAAAATCAATCAATATTCTCATTTTTCAAAACGTTCCTGACATAACTTTGCCTTGAAAAGTAGAAAACACAATAAACACTCAAATCCAAACAGATAAAAATTAATGAATTAGTAATCACAAAAAAATAATTCAATGTACAAGCCACAGAAAATGCCAAATGCAATGAATATTTAACGTTTCAGATTTATTCATAAGAATCACTTATAAATATTAATGATCAACTCAAGCTTTTTTTGCTGTAGTCAATCGAGTGCAATCAGACAGACCAGAGAACTGAAATCGAGAGAATTATTAGCCTGATTAAGATGAGAATATATTCGAGAATTCACCCAGAGAAAAAAGCCAGAGTAAGAATTAAGAAAGCTAAAACATCACAGTTCTGGTGAATTGAAATCATCATCATTAAATGAATTGAATTGGTGATTAGATTTGTAGGCGAATCAGAAACGAGTTGAGATGAAATTCAGTAGTTCAGTAGTGATGTATGTTTATGTTTGCGTTTCCAATTATTTCTGGAACAAGTGGGGATAATGCAGAATATAATTCAGAATATATAATTGGCACACTAAAACATTCATTTCGTTTAGCACGTTGCCTTTTATCTATGTTTTACAATCTTCAGTTCTAATCAACATTAACGGACAATTCTCTTTTGTACTTTTCCGTTTATAAAATACTTTTTATCTTGTGTATACAGAATGATTAATAAAAATTTTAAATTAAATCTACCTTTTAATATCGTTAAAAAGGGGAACACTTCTTAACTTACGGAATTTAATAATTTTTTAAAATTCAGATATAAAATATTTTTAGGAATTTAATAATTTTAGAGAACCTGTATTGAAAGTTAACAAAAAATACGAAATAATGAAATTCAATTGTACAAAATTCCTCAAATTATTAAAAATTCTCCTTATTTCTCAATCGTATTTCCACCACCTCCATCTCATAGGTATTCGCTCAGCACAGTTCAAAATAACCAAAATGTAATATCGAACAATCAAAAACGAGAACAAAAGTGAACACAAAGTGATCAACATAATAATGGAGAGCCATAGAAATGTAATAAGAAATAAGCGAAATATTAATATAATAAATCCCATTGGACATTGTGTCGCCCATTATGTGATTGAGAGGGTAGGGAACTCACATTAGAACGTTCAGACAAATCATGTTTGTGCTTTTAGTGTGATTAGGAAATTGATGGGGAAGAGAAGGTAAGAAAAAAGGCCAAACTCCAATTTGACCTGAGATTGTTGCACTTTAGAGCCAAAACACAAATATTAATCTCAATAAATCACATTCACGTACACACAAGTGCAATGACATTGGAATGTACTTTCTATCGTGTTTATACTTTTTACTAAAATTCCGTTAAGTACATAATCCATTGACTCAATTTGAGTGTGTCATGGGTCTGTTCACATAAATCGAGCACTCACTCGACACACTCCAAACTTGACTCGCCACTCTACTCTACAGAACAAATCTCTTTTTAATAACAGTTTGAGTGTGTCAACTAGAGCGTGGAGAGAAACGTCAAACGATCAGATAACGTGTGGAAAAGGCGAGTGGAAATGTGCCAAAACCTAGAAAGGAATGTTGGTTTGGTCTAGCATAACATAAATATACAAACCCACCATAAATAATATGTCAATGGCAAGTTAATAAATTATTGACAAAGCAGTAAGCAGACGCTCTCTCATCTCCTTGAGCTCAAAAGCAAAACGATCATCATCATGATCATTATTCGTCTGAAACTCTCAGACAACTACAGAATGATCTATAACAAAATTTATTCAGTTTTTAATATATAGATTATTTGTTTGTATTAAATTTTACCGTTAACTTAGTCTAAAATTTCAATTATGACTGAACAATTAAACAAATGAATAATATTTTAAAAGCATTCCGTTATTTCATAGACCACCTTATACAAATTACATAACATGATGCAAACCTAATCAACATAGTTTCAGCATTATATAAAAAATGATTAGAATGATTATGATCTATCATTCATTCAGTTGATGGATGAATGAGCATGAACATTGAGAGAGAATGTTATGTACAACAAAAAGTTAATAATTGAATGAGTTTGCATGATGAGTTTGATCATAATCAGGATGGGATGAAAAGAGATGAATAGATGAAACTAACTAGAAGCAAAGTAAACAATAAAGGATAGTACATTCCACACAGGGTGGTTCATAAAAGTAGTTACCAGTAATAAGATTGGTTGTATAATGTCAGTAATAAATCACCCAATACTGCACACAAGAATGCATTATACTCGTAATGTATCATCGTACCAGAATTTACTCTTCACAAATGACATAATCAATCTATTGAATAATACACACAAAGTGTATCAATGTACTAAACACTCAAATACTACAAACCCAAAACGATCCACATTTAGATTAATTAGATTGTTCAGAACATCAGACTCAATTCCGTTGTTTTCGTATTTACCAATAGACATAATTGACTTGGAAGGGTCCGTCTTTCTTGACAAACAAACCAGAAATGTCATCGAACTTAAGCAATTTTAACTAAATTCAAAGATATAAATTCCATCAATGTGCCGAATGTTGGCATGCCTGCAATGATTTTAATTAAATGGAAAGATACTTTCGAGCGCAAATAGTCAATCGATCAATAAAGTTTGAACTTGACAGTTTGGTTTCGGGGGCTATTTAATGAATGAAAAAGAGCAATAAAAGTTTAATTAAATCAAACTGTTCCTTGACCTGTCGACTTGGGTAATCAAATTGATTTATTCAAGATTTATGTCAATTGACTCACAAATTTTTAAAAATAAAAATTATTTTTAATATGACAAATGGCACAAAAAACTCACATTTGTTGGATTCCGTAACTAATTTTTAAAATTAAATAATATTGTTAACAACCTTTTATAGATCTTGGACGATAATGAAACTGTGCTGGAATAAAATAAAATGAGAACTCTAAATTGGGCAAAAATCACCAACTAACAAACAGATCTAATATAATAATTCGCATAGTTTTATAAACGTTTTAATGTACTAAAACCAGTGCCTTACTGTTTATATAAAAATTTTACATAGTTTTTTATTAAATGAATTCAAAAAAACCATTTTGCAAATAACCATTAAAAGATTGCATAAAATTATTGTACTAAAGCATAATGACCAGAGTGTGCTCAGAGATTCTTTAAATAATTTAGTGAAGAGGAGATAGGACAAGGACACCGAAATGAGTTCAGAGATTCAAAAGTAAGTTGTAAAGTTGCAATGAGTTGCACATTTTCAAATAAAAAGACCGTGAATACGAAAGTAGACTTTGCATTACAGTTTGAATCGTTTTCAAAGCTTAAATGCATTTACATATGTCCTTGAACGAATCAAAAGTCTTCTTTTTTCGTTTAAATGTACTTCAATTTGCTTCTCTTTTACTTTACTCGAAACTTTCTGCACCACCTAACTTGATGATGATCATTAAACAAAAATGGTCTCCACAATTAGGCTCCACTAATACGTACGCATTCACAAACACATTTGTACTATTAAATCAGTCGTCTAATTGGCACTTAAGTAGTAAAGGAGAGTATAAAAGAAATGTGTAGGAAAATGGTATTTCCATGGAAAATTAGCACAAAAACGCAGAGAAGTTCGCAAGAAAAAATGTCCCAAAATCATCTACTTCCAAAGAGACTCATAAATTATTTTAAAAACCATGAGTAAACACTGCTAAATGAAGGTTATGCTTTGTCATATGAAGTGCAATACTAATTGTGTCTGAACCAATTATAATTTAATCACAAAATGACTCGGTGTCTTGATAAAAGTCGAAGCATTCGAGCAGAATAACAAAGATAGGTGTTAAACTAATTTAGTTTCCCTCACCCCTAACATGTGCCTGTACGTGTGTCACTTCAAGTCCTGTTTCAAACAATAATAACAAAACTGTCTGCTTTAATTAACATTGAAAATGTAATAATTTCGATTTAGTCCAATATAGTTGACATTTTTGAGTTCCCGAACTAAAAAAGTGTACCAAACAGAAAATGTGTTTTGTAAATTAAATTGTCATTGTTTGCCATTGTCGCTTTGGGTCAAATTTGTTATAATGAAACAAAACAAGAGACACGACACGGTAAATCGCTTTAAAAACTGCCTCGTAGAATAATTTGTTTTTATATAAAACACAAAATTCTGACAAAAACAGAAACATAAAAATCAAATGACATCTTCATTTTTTGGGGACAAGGATGCTGCTCTTTCGTGTTTTTAAAGTTCTCAATCCAATTTTAGTTTAACAGACTTTACACAAAATCAAATATTATTTACTTTAGGGAATTTAGAAAGACAGAAATTAAATCTTTTAAAGAATAAGTTATAATGTAGTGACACATTCTCAGACAGGAAATAAACCAAAACAGATTTGAAAAGACAAAAACAGAAAGTTTTATTATATTTCCAAAATATCAAATGTCTCTTATTTTTGAAGGAACTTTTTATAAACAGAATTAATCTATTTGAACATGTTTATGAATTCGGAAAGGACAAACTTTGGACATTTTAATTGGAAACAAAACGTGCTAAATTCAAAGATTCGATTTTATGCTGAAGATATTCGACAAAATTCTTGTTAAAAATTAAAACCTTTTAGAAATAGGTCTCCTATACTAAATATTCTTTTGAATTAAATGGATATTAAACGAAAACAAATTAAAGGACATTAATTATGTCACGGTATTTTTTATAAATATGACCGATAACTCAAAATTAAGGCAGTACTTTGTTTAATTAAACAAAAACCCAATTATAAAGTACCAAGTTTTAAAAAATCTGTTCTCAATCAACGTCAAACAATTTTACGCGCATTTTCAAAAAACAATATGTAATATTTTACGAAGATACAAAACATACAGAATGCTTTGTAAAACCTTTATAAATCCCGTCTCAATTTGATTATTCGAAACAAAACAATTCAAAAACATCCTGTATTCATGTCACGCACGCTCCCAATTATGATTAGTAAATGATTTTCTGTTTTATTTTTGAGTTAAAAGAAAGAAATCCATTCAATAATGAAAATTACATAAAATGAATTATGATTGATTAAGGGTGATTGAGAGTGTGCTTTTGAGAGAGCAGAAAATTAAATGGGTTTTCTGTTTTGATTCATGTAACCGTTGATTTAAGCATTGAAGGAGAAAAGGTTTGGAAATTTTAAAACAAAAATGAAAATTATTTAAAAATTATTATAAAATTTGCTTAGAAAATTTAAAAAAAAATACTAACAAATTCAAATATACGCAGTTAAACCTTTAAATAACCTGGAGGATTTAAAGCAAGAAACTCAGAAAACCCAAGATTATGAATAACTATAGTAGAAAAATGATTTTATTTAAGTTTATTTTTTTATAAAGCAAATAAAAAATCTAAGCCAAAAAACCACAAATGTAAACTAAAATTAAAAGGAAAAAACCACAAAGCCACAACTAAACCAAAAGAAGTGAAAACGAGCGGTATTTTTGTCTGAAGTCAAGTGAGAATGGAGTGAGAGTGGAAGAATCTAATTTGCAGCCAAAGTGAGATCTATGTCCGACACATAACACACAGACACACTTCACACACAGACACTACCGCAGACCGAGACAGGCAGACACATCCTCAAGGGGTTGCCAGCTGGCAACTAGACTGCAGTGTTCTAGTTTAAAGAAAAAATATAAAAAACACGTTTGGCTTGTTCGTACGAGGCAAAAGAAGAAGGCAAATTGAATTCGAGCGCTCAACCCAGACACAATCCAGCCCTGAACACAACCCAGAGAGTCATTAAAAAATACATGATTCCTGTGGGTTGTGTGTTCTGCTTGATGCTCTCCTTTCGTGTTAGAGAGCGTTTCCATAAAAATAGTGTGCCAAATAAATTATCTGAATAAACCTAGCGAGAAAATTTAAAAAACTACCGAAATTGGGAGAATTTAAATTAAGATTAATAATCCTCTGGAGGTCGAGTGCGGCGGGCACATCCTTGTTAGGCAAAAACAAGAAAACATCTGTATTGGTGGAAAACAACTTTATATTTCAAAGTTTATATCTCATAACATTAATAAAGAAGGAAAAAACATTAATTTCAAGTTTTGTTTATCACAGGATTAATTTTACAAAAATGCTAGCAAACTTTATATTAACAAAAAGAATACACAAAATTCCTGGAAAATAACAGAATTCAAAATCTCTATAGACCAAAATAGTGTCACATATAAAATTCATTCGAAATCCAAAGAAACAAAAATTTCCTTGACAGGCCATGTGTAATTAAGACAGAAAGTCGACGTTTTAATAGCGTTAAAAACCCAAATAGAAAAACATTTTTTGCCTCCCTTCAAGAATCTTCGATACAAAGTGTATTATTATTTATCTAACGGAGAGTTCAAACTCAGTTCAAAAATCAATGTCTGAAATGCAATAAAAAAATTTATTTTATATGTTACAACTTGATTTGTTCGGTCAATGTCTGTCTAACAAGTGCAAACAGCAGCAAAAACACGAAATCATCGTTTATTTGTGTTTCTTAAATCAAACAAAAGAATTTCCAACTCTCCTGAGGACAAACTCAACAGATATAATCTTTGCAAATTGCGTAAATTGAATTGAAAGTTTTCAAATGTCTTTGAACTATGCAGAAATAAAAATTCTTTATCTAGATTTTTTGGAATAAATTTACTTTTCAGAAAATCAATTGAAAAATCAAAGTAAAAAGCTAAATAAATGCAGTAAAATGAACTTTTATGATATATTCCTCGAAAAGCAAAAGAACAAACGGACAAATTGTGGACAAAACCAATTTTTTTTATCAGGGAAAGAAAACACACGCTTTGGAATATCTGAGAAAATAAATTATAAATTATAAACCCTTTAAAATAAACAACCATCAACAAAATTTCTCAAAAAAGCAAAAACTTCTCACTCAAAATATCCACATTACAAAATCTTTTTCGCAACTTCAGCAAACATTTCCCTCCTTCCAAACAACTGTTCTAAAAATATAAAATAACACTAAAAATGCACAAGAAGCACGAACATGAAATAATCGTTAAATAAATTAAAACTTTGCAAATAATTTTGAAATGTATTCGAAAGTAGAAAAATCTTTAGCTCTTATACGAGAAAATCACATTTGAAATGTAAATTTAATTATCGTTCACTTCAAATTGCTTGTTTAATAAAATTTAAAATTTAAATTTTAGTATAAATTTAATAATGAAACTACCTTTTTATAAGTATCGGATTGTGAAGGGAGAATTTATTTCTAGAAAGATTTATTACTCAAATAGCCTAGTAGCTCGATAATTCCGTGAATGTCTGAAAAAATATAAAGTACTGAACAAACACTGAGTCTTAAATCTAATACTCGTAGTACTGCTATCCAAACATAAAAATTCTTCTTTTTCTTCATATTTTTATTTGGAAAAAATATAATAAAATATAAAGATATACTTTGTTGAACAATTGTTACACATTTCAAAAGAAGAAGACTCAATCACAAAACCCAAAAGTGCCAAAAGAAAGTGCCCATCTCATCTCTTTTCCATTTCATACAATATAATTTTCTCGTTAAATCCTCTCTTTTCGTCACTAACATAAAATTTTGTTTACTCACAGTACGAAGATGGCGTGTTTGAAATGAAATTTGAAACACTCATTCACTCATTCTCTTTTAGTGTAGCTTTATATACTTCTTCGAAACAGGAACAAATGAAACACTCTCTCGCGATGCGACTAGGACGAAAAGAAATCCGAAAGGGAGTGAGAGAGAAGAAGAGAGGAAGCGAAACTCAATTTACCCAGACACACACAAAACAGTTTCAAAGTTTTAAAACTCACTAAAGTTTCGAGTTTGAGTAAATAAAAAAATTATTACACTTCACTAAAAGCTAAAATATACTTTGAATAGAGACAAATTTGCATTGAAATTCTCATGCAATGAAATGTGGGTTAATGTTTCTCTTGTGAGTTCAATTTGTGAGTGCAATTTTGTGTGCAGAGAGAAAATGAAAAGTGAATGAATGGATAAAGCAACATATAAGAAAAAGAAGAATAAAAAAGAATTTATTAAGAGAAGAAGAAGATGACGAAATTCAATTGCTAAACAGACTTTTTCACCAGAAGGTTTCTGTATGTTCAGTCCTCTAAACAAATTAAATTTGTGTATATACAATTTTAAATTCTTAGCTAGCGGAACTCGAATTTGACAAGAAGAAGAGAATGTTATTTAGAAAGCCATAGTTACAAAAACATACTCAGAAATTTTCATTTTCAAAGAAATATTTTAATCAAATTTAATAAAATAACATTTTGGCAACCTTTTTAAGAGTCGTCTGAAATCGTCGGAAACTACGTATATACATACAATGCCTGTTATATTGTCATAATTGAATAACTTTAATTGAGTTATTATTCTAAATAACATATTCAAACTTGAATTAAAATTTTAGATTTAATCAGAATAATGAATTCTAAAGAAAAGCAAAAAGAATATAAAATACATTTTCCTTAACACCAGTACACCTACAAAATGAAATAAAACATCTCCACTCACCTGTCATGACAATATCCGAGCACGCGAGTGAGGCAATCAACAAATTGGTGGTGGTTCGCATGTCACGAGTGCCAAAGGCAACTTTGCACACGAGCAGATTGCCCGTAAGTGAAACTAATATAATCAACGAGTAAAACGAGATGATCATCGCATTGCGCAGAGTCATTAGCGAAAACACTGATTCATCAAACTCTTCAGACGACTGGTGAATGTGATTGCCGTTCATCAGTCCGTTTGTCATATTTGTGGAGATCATGGTGGTGTAGTCTTCGGGCTGTGGTTGAAATTGTCGATGCTGCAGCGGGGCGGACATGTCGAGGGAGGGCGCTAGATTCGAACCATCACCAATGTATTCAGAATATACAGACAAATTATTTTGAATATTTTCTATACCCTGTTTGAAGTACTGCATCACAAGATGGTGAGGGGCACTTTCTGCCGGATCCGCGGGTGGGGGATTGTTGTGTTGATTCATGTTGAAAATGGCACTAGACGAATCACCACTGCTACTATCACTAGATGGAGTTAGGATGGCACTTGATTGATAAGCAGAAGAAGATGCAAATGAAGATGGAGGTGGCTGATTATGACGATGCATGTGGACGTGATGATGAGATGAAGATGAATAGGCAGATGAAGGTTGAAGGTGATGATGAGAGGAGCGATGAAGTAGCGCTAGAGCAGAATAGGCTGATGGTTGGAGCTCTTTGAAGATATTCCAAGGTTCCATAATTTTAAGATTAATTAATGATAAATTCGGAAAAGTCCCCAATAAACGTAGAACCCATTGTTCGAAAAATGGGAGAAGGCAAATTAATGGAATCACTAAATAAACAAAACAACGAAATAAAAAATCGTCAGTTCATAGTCATGGTCACAGATAGCAGTAATTCGTATAAGTGTAATTCAGTTCAAGTTCAAAGTCAGAAATTGAGTTTTTAGCGACAAACAACCCACCAGTTTGAACGCCAAACCAAAACTGTTGAGTTTACCTCCGACGGAACGACAATTTATTCTCTCTCCCTCTATGTATTGAATATATTCTTTGTTGTGTGTGTGCATTTCCCGCACTTTTAGGGCGTCAAGTTTCTCTCATTTCACTCTCTAGCACTACCATATTCCACGATTCTCTCATACAAACTATTTTGTGAAACCATACACAGCACAGAACAGAACAGAATGTCCGCGCAGAAGAACAAGAAATAGAGACGGGGACAAGTCTGCAACTGCTAGTGGTTGAGTGAAATGTGCTAGTGGCACTAACAAACAAAATACCCAAAAGTGTTCATTTAGAAAGTAACCATAAATCGACCTAAATTGAGTGCAACGTTCTACGGTAGCGTGAAAGCGTTACTTTTTGATCATCATGAATCATGATGACCCACCGAATCAAACTCTATGGCTTCCTTTTCTTGCAAATTCTCATTATTTTTTCGCTCTGTGTTTTGCAATAAAAATTCATCGATTGCTTTCACACGAAACACCATCATCATATGATACCACAAACAACAGCAAACAGCACAAAGATAATAAGAGCGAGAACCAAGGTCGTTGGCAACAAACGGAGACAATTTAAAAATCAATAGAAATATTATTAAAATTTTAAACTGAATTTTAAATTGTGTTTTTCGTGAAAATTTGAACTTGAGGGTGGCAATGTTGAAATTTGAATTCTTAACGAAGTCACGAAAGCAACCCAATTTTCTTGTTTACTTTCGAGTTTGAGTTCTCGAATAACACAAACAGAATTTTCGTTAAATCGAAATATTTGAGTCCAGAAATATGGAAAACATTCTCGAAAATACTCGTTAATATGTTGTTATTGGTTTTAATTTGCCCTAAATATTTCGTCACACGTAAAAATAAGAGTAATTTTCCAGGTAAACAGAATTATAATAATAAGACACGCTAATTCCACTTCTACTTCTACTTAGTAGTAGTCTAAAAGTAAATAAAATCATTAGTCATTAGCTTAAGTCTAGAATTTTACCAAAAAGACTAACTAATTTTGGGTAAACAGATAAATAAATATAAAAATTAATACAATTGTTGACTAAGCTCAAATATCCTGACTACAATTTAGCAAAAAAAAATCTACTTCTTTCGATGTTAATTCAAAAGAAATAATTTCTACATTATTCCAATTTCGGATAAATGTTTAGATTGACCTTTAAAAAAAGTTTCACAAATATCATAAATGCTGAGAAAATGGCCAAATGGCCTCTAAATTATTCTTGGCAAACGCATGCTTTTGAATTTCATTATTTAAAATTTCATAATACAAACAAGAAAACCATATAAATGCGTCATTCGTAATCGAAACACTCATCGATGAAGCATGAAAATTTAAGCAAAGATAAAAATAAAAACCTAACGGCATTTCACAAATTTATATTCCGCGTCTTGTCTTGTGCCTCTCTCCAAAGCAAATTCAAATTTCTAATCACACATGACCTTCTCAATAGTGCACTCACAGATGATGACATTTAGATTAGGAATAGAGGGAAAGAATTTGCAAATAACACTTCATTTGAAAAGCGCCAATTTTAATGAAATTTAAATTACAAATTCAAAATTTAATTTGAAAATGAAACTAGTTTTAAATGAACTACAAACAAAATCTGTCCATCAAAGTAAAAGTGTAACACAAATTCTAAATGAAAAGTATGACAAAATGAAATTAACCTTGTAAATTGTCAACGAAACTAGTAATTAACATAATGCACTTGAATTGAACTCTAAACTTTTACTGAAATTAATAAGAAAATATTAATGAAAATGTGTCAGTTCACAAGATGAAATTCTCGCAAGTTATTAGTCGCAGCAAATGAAACAATCGGGATGTTTGCTTGTTTTCAACAAATTCTAGTGAAATTATTAAAATTATATTAAATTTAAATTTACCATTTCAAAGGACGTTTGCAAGTTTTAACTATAATTAAAAACCCCTAAAAATAAAGAATAAAAAACTATCGGAAGTATCATAAATAGCTTCGATTGTCTATAAATAGATTTTCAAATCGATTTGATTCAATTGAAAACTCACTTTCCTTTGTATAAAATTACAATTTTCCCTGTTTAATGATAAAATGTGTACATAACTTGAAAAATTGAATTAAAAATTATTAAAAAAGCAATTCACAATTTTAAAAGTGCGAATACATATTTGATGAGTTGTGTTTAAGGTCAAGTTTGTGTTGGTTTAGTGTGTAGGTTTCAGTTTACACAAAGTTGTAATTTTTTCTATGTTTTGAGTCAATATTTCAATAAGTCTGGTAGACTCGTTGCATTGGTTAACGCAGACGACTTGCTGCTTTTCGCGGAAATTCGCGATTCAAAAATCTGACGAAATAATTTTGTTAAAATTTTATAATTTGAGTGTTACGTTATAAAACCCGGAAAATGTCGTAATTCAAAAGCAGAGAAATCATAGAATGAAGAAAATGATACTGTCATTAGACTGTCAAGTGAACAGTTGAAATGTTCGTTATTCTCAGACTCAAATCATTCAGTAATGATGACGTGTGGGCTGGCTTGCAGTTGTGAGTGTGTGGAAAATTATTATATCAAAATCTGTCATGAATTGCACCAAATTGAGGGGTATCAAAAGAATCATTATTTCACCAAAATAAAAAATTGGAATTATAAAATTTATATTAAATTCAAAAAAATATGCAAATTTGAAGTCTCAATATCTAAATTCAATATTATTTTTCAATTATTTTGCTTTCGAGAATGTGCCAAATTGACAAATAATTGTGGAATTTCTTAATTTTATTCTCTGAGTTTTCTGTTTTGTTGGAATTTAGAAACTATTTTATTGCAAGTTTTTGCAATTTAAAGTTTGAAATTCGTATAACAAGTAAAAGCATTACTGAATACATGAACAAAACTAGTAAATGTAGAGTTATAAAAATGTTTTTATCATTTAACAATTTTATCATTAAACAATTTCATAAAATTTCAATTTTACCTTTTTATAAAATTCCTTGCCAATATTCGTAAGAAAAGTTTTCTAGGCATTAGATGTGTCAATTCATGAATTTTTCATTCCAGCATTTGTTTTCATTAATAAATACCGGAAATTGCAATAAAAATATCTCAAATTCATTCTCGTGCACGGCATTATTGTGTATTGAGTTCAATAAATGATAAATTCCATTGAAATTGCGATAAAAAGTCATAAAACCTCTCTTTATTTCTGATGATTAAGCAAAAATTTTCCTTATAAATTCCTTCCAAATAAATAAATTCGATATTTTAATAAAATGAATAAATATACAAACAAAATCCTTCTCACGAGACCAATTTACAAAATTGAATTGTTGGAGATCTAATTCACGTTGAAATTCGACTCTAATGCTGAATTCGGAATACTTAAAAGTTTACAAATTAATCCTAAATAAAATTTAGCTTAGCATCTGGCATTTCAAAAATTATTTTTGTATAAAATTTACCGTTTATATATTGTTAATTTGTCAGCCGAATATAGATCCTCATTAAGAATAAAACATGATTATTTTGTTATAACCAGTACAAGGACAAGCGCACATTTTCTCGTTGTCTCGTCAATTAATGTAAATAATTAATAAAATAACACACAAACACACGCTCAATTGGTATAGATCTAAAGCTAAAGTGTATGGCACATATAACAATTTGCTCATACCCACTCAAAAGAACCATGTCCCACACATGTCGGCCAACTTGGGTATTGAGTGCAATTACGTAGTCTAGGTGAGAGGGAGAGAGTAAATGTGTTGAGAGTTGAGTTGAGCACGATCGAATCGATCAAAGCACGCTTACGACCATGTCAAGTGAGTTCCCAATTGAAGCGGTTCACTCACTCACCCAACGAATACAACCAATTCAACGTTGCACCTGTAATTAAACGAAAGTGAAGTTAGGATTACAAACTAATTGCTAAGCAATTATTTATGTTTGATTTATTTATGAATTTGTATATAAAATTGAAAGTTAGTTTGAAGTATAGAGTGGCTGGCAAAAATATATTTTTTGAAACCTTTTTTGAAACAAAACAAAACTGAAATCGGATAACATAGTATTAAAAATCATTTCATATAATCGAAAAAAACACCAATAATTTCAAGTTTATGCGAGTGTTTTTTGTTGAGGTATTTGCACTTGACACGACAATGTAACTGTATTTGTGTATTGCTTGTTACCTATTTTGTGAACAGTCTACTCGAAAGCATGTAAAAGAAGCGTGTCTGCGATTGTATCTCTCACTGTGTCGTCAATGTGCTGTTGGAAGATAAGCTCTAGTACTTTTCACTCTGAGGCCTAGTCCTTCGGTCTTGACAACGCACTATTTTGTCCCAATAAACAAGTTTCTCTCAACATTTTTCAGTTTAATTAAAAATACTTTTAAAAATCTCTTATTAGTTTATGAAACCAGTGGTAAGAAGAATTGAGTAGAGTGCTCTTCAAAGTAGAGTTATGAGCTGTTGAACCCTTTGGAGCGGTGACCTAGCTTCAAACGCACAAAGTCAAACATCTAATCAAATCAAGCATTACCACTTCAAGTGCTAAACCCAAACCCGCATTTCCAATCCTTAATTAGCATCAATCCCTTGACTGCATCTCTCATTATATTTCGAAATCAAACATTACTTTAAACTTATGATGAAAATACTCTCAATGTATGTCTAAAATTCTATTGTCTCTAATGACTGTCATGAAGCATAACCGGAATATTCCATTATAAAGACGGAAACGAACAAAGAATCATTCCAGTTTGCCTTAGTTTTAGTTTGAATTATCTAAAATAAAATAATATTTTTATTAGTCAAACACATTAAAAGTGTATAATAAAATCATAATAGTAGTAATAAAAGCTACTTAAAATTGGCAGGCAGTAAAGAACATTATTTTGTGTTATGAGACAGAGAGAATCACATTACGACAACAACAACAAACTTCGAGACAACTCAACTATTTCAATCAAATCATTATGTGCGTTCTGTTTCAAACCAACCATTTAATTCAAATGTTTTCAAATAAAATTCGAAACAGATCGGCAAATTAGAAAAGTAGACTCATTTCGATTGTAATGCAATATCACTTTAAATTGTACACATGAGATACCAATCTCAAAGTTTGAATTGTTTTCTCTGTCTTACTGTTTGTGTCCGCATAGTTTGGAAGGTAATATCAATTTGAGAGAGTAATTTGAATTCAAATTCTAACTTTGCAGTCAACCAAAATCAAAGCAAATTTAAATTGTTGGTTTGTAGACAGTTTTCTTGATTGGGTTTAACATGATTTACTTATTTATGAGAATTATTGAAAAGATTTTTAAGAAACCATTTTTACCGCCGTATGAAATTCAACGAAATTATTTTTTAAAAAAATTACAAAAAGAATAACTTATCTTTAGAAATGCATAGCAAATATATGTAAGTTTGAATCATTTTTTTGACCGAGAGTTTTCTTTCCTCACACTTTAATTTTGCATTATGATAGCACATTTTTAAGCTATCACATGTTATCAAGAAATAATTGCACGTCTTTCACAGAAAAAATTGAAACAAAGAATTTCGAATGGCAATTGATCAAGAAAAAAATATTTTGACTATTTCAATTAGTTAAAGACATTCAACCAAATCATAATTACACTCGAAACTATGACCAAAAGTATGTGAATTAATGTTTAATGAATTATATATCACATTTAGAGGGAAAATTCAAATGATAAAAACTGCAAATAATGAAAATAAGAATTCAATCATTCCACAGCACTCAATACCGGGTCTTTCAAATCAAAAATGCGTAAACAAAGTGCATAAAGGGGACGCAAAAATCACTTTGCTAAATTATTTGTGGGGCGTTAAAGGAAAACGAACATTTTTGTCAATGAATCATCGAAACTCTCATAATGTGCGTTTCAACTCTGAAAGCATTTTTGTGTTCAATTCTGACATATTTTCGCGTTGTGCTTCTCATTGACTACATTTAATGAAAATGAGTGACACAAATTCAAATACAATGAAAACAATTTTTATGCTGACAATGGCACAAAATACATTTACAAATATAATATTCGAATATGTCTTATCAAAACATAATATAAGTCAAAATAAATTGTGCCTTAGAGAACAAACAAAACAGAACTGACAAATAAAGCATCGGAGACAGAAAAACAGAAAATTGAGAATTATTAAGATTCCCTTTTGGAAACTAAAATAGAATGGCCTGTAAAAATTCTATTTATATTCAAAAAATTATAACTAAAAACTACACAGGAAAAGCAAAAAAATACAACAATGTAATGCAGGTAAGCGTACACATAGGATAAAGTCATTGCATAAAAATGTTGTTTTATAAATATTATTTGATTTTTCTAAATATATAGAGAACACTTTAATCTTATTCAAAATTGCAGACACACATAAGTCTGAGGGATTTTATAATAAAAATTTATTTTAAAGAACATACCTGTATATTAGACAAACTGGACAAATATCATGATAATTTGAATATTTTACAAAACATTATTTTACATTTTATGACAAACGGTTCTTTCCTTATCTCAATTTGTGTTACAAATAGTTAAATAAAAATATTGTTTAAAAAAATAATGTTAAGAAATATCATAAATTAGACCTTGTTTGTATGTCAAAGGGAAAGTTCACATAACAGCAATTATCATCATTGTCATTATGATATACGAGTTTATTTCGAGCAAACACACGTTTTATATGAACAACAACACACATTTGTCTAGACTTTATTTATGGGATCAACTAAAATAGTTCAACTGTGACCAAAATAGTAGAACAATTGGATAAAAAATAAAATAACAAGCCATCAACTTTGATGGGCAATGACGATGGTAGTCATCAAAAGTACATCGATTCTCTCACAATTGCTGTGTACTACGTGACAGTGAGAACTAAAGTAAAAGCATAAATTGATGCCATTCAAGAGTGCACCTACGCATTGTTATATAATTTACAGCAAATTTCCCGTGTCGAGACACGACATTAAAGTAGTAAACTATATGCTAGATAAAATATTATAGCAAATAAATATTATAACAAATAAATTTTAGATTTAAATTTAAACACTAAATTGTAGAAACAGGAAAGGGTAAAGGTTTCAAGCAACAAAATTCAAGGCTAGACATATGAAACAATAAACACACGTAATAACAGTTTTCATGTATCATAATTTATGTATAAACATTTGGATCGGAAGTTTGAGTCTAGAAGAAAATGTTTTTATTGTTCCGTTTGGAAAATGAAATGTTTGACAGTTGTCGTTGTTATGAAATATAAGTTTACTTAAAATAAAAAATGGATCCGTTTATTGGAATTGAAACTAAAGAATCAAGTCAAATGAAGCAAAGCCACTTTATGCTTCATTTAAAATCTTCAAACTTCAAACCCGCACTAACTTAGATAAACCTTAATTAGCATCCACTACCATGACAGAACATTCCTTTTATGTCAAAATTTAATATAACACTAAAAAGTTGTATATGAATATGAACTTCAATAACATATTCTACATTGTCTCTAATAGAAGTGACTGAGTCCAAAAACGGAATATTCCGTCAAAGCAAATAACGAAGCATAAAGAGTAGTCTCTTGAGTTTGAGTTTTACACTGGAGTTTTATTACATTTGAATTATAATAAAATCTTAAAAGAATATTATTACTAGTCAAACATTAAAAGTGTGTAATAATATCATCATCATACTTTTGGGTTAGTAATAAAATCTACTTATTAAAATTGGCAGACCCCAAAGGACATTATTTGTTCAAGACAGACAAATCACATTACAACGACATCTGCCAAAATACTTGAGACAACTAAACTTTTCTAATCAAATATCATGATTTTGTACTTTAGTTCCCAAACCAAACAAAACTTAATTCAAATGAGTCAAATGTAATTCGAAACAGTTCGGCGAAATTCGAAATCACCAAAAAATATTTTTCCACTGAAATGCAATATCACTTTAAATTGTACCCAGGAGAAGCAAAAATCTTTGTTTGAATTTTCTTCACGGACTGTTTGTGTCCGAAATGTTGCTGATATTCTGTTTCGGAAGGTAATGCCAATTCAATTTAGTAATTTGAATTCAAAATCATGTTTATTATATTTGAAATAAAATATAAAGGAACAGAGAAAAAGTGTGAAAAAAGTGATTGAAACCCTTAATTAATTGGCACTGGACTACTTATTGGAACACACACCAGAACTAGGACTAACCAAATGACTAACAACTAGTCTTAGCAGCTGCTGGCGTTATGAAGCCCTCTTGCTTTTTAGTTTTTAAAGGTAAATAACGCCGTTGGCGTGAAAGTCGGAGCGACAGTGCGTGAAACGCCGAAATAATTTATTCAAATTTTAATGCAAATAAGATCGAAGATTCTTTTTCGGTCAATTATGTTTAGAGACATTTAAACTTTGGTTTGATAATAAAAAGCTCAACGTATCAATCTAATTTGTCTCCAAATCATCAAACATATATTCAAATGTATCTACGTATATACGCAGATTATTCAGTTAAGACCAATTCAAATCACATAATAATTCTCGATTTACATAACAGTGTGCATCGTGAACATCGCCTTCTTTAATATGATGACTGCCTCTTATTGTTTCTACTTTCATATGTTTTGGGGTTTTCAAATAATCCCAAAAATAAAAATCTTGTCCTAACATTTGTTCGGAAAACTTTCAGACATTTAAAAAAAAGTCTAATTATGCTAAAACAAATCGCAAATTGCCACTCGGTTCAAATATCCATATAAAAATTCAAACATCTTCAAGACGTCACTTCAAGGTCATTAAATTCGATCATTTAGAAATCCATATTTTGTGCTTGCCCTGGGTTTACCTTCATGTTCCGTCCCATATAAGAAGCAGAACATGAAGGGGGTTATGTGAATATGATACACTATTCATAGATCTAAAACAATGTCTAAGGTTCCTGAGTAGGACAGTAAGACATTTTGGTCAGCAAATTGGAGAAATTGCTCTCTTTGCTACTTACTAAATACACCAATAGTTAGATAATCTTCGCCGTTTTATTTAAAATAAAGTTGTTTTAGGTTAAAATTTCGCACAAAATGCGTTTGGCAATAATTCTCGAATATGTGAAATTGTAAACAAACACTTGCACACATCTGCACTCCTGTCAAATGGTGCGCATCCAACGCCTGGAGTCACTTTTGAGTGTGCTTGCTACTGCGCATCTCCATCGCGCACAGCGGGCGTACTGGGGAAAGGATGTGCTTGGATGTGTCACACAGGAACACACACACTGTTGTCACGCTGTCTCCACACATTTCAATACAAAATTTTGGAATTTTTGAAAATTCACTACTTCTTTGACCTTTGACCCATATGACGCCAAATCAATAGTGCACATCTACACCACCAACCGAACATTGTGTTAAATTTTCAGACCGATCCATACAGTAGTTTCGGCGTTTGCTTGCCCACAAAATTTGACTGAAGTTACATTTTTCTCGGGTATATATCGTCGCTCCCGCATTCACTCACACCTCGCTCGCTTCGCTCGCTCAGCGTGAGTGAATGCGGTCGCTCCTCCAATTAAGTGAATAAATAAGCACAAAATTTGTTATATTTACAAATTATTAGTTTGAGGTAAAAACGACTTATAAACTTTTTTTCATTTGCTTAACAAAATCCTCAACAAATTAATTCAATGCATTCATTTAAAAAAACCCTCAATCGATACATTAGTTTGTTTAGTTAGTGCCCAAGTTTGTTAAACTCAAAGTTGTTTATTCTAGCGTTGAAATAAGTTGTATGTTAGTTAGGTACGTAAATGTGTGTACTTTTCCATGGGGCAATATCCTTCTTATGCTTTGTTTTTGTTAATTAAACTCGACTTTGTATACTAAAATACCAAGTTCAATAAACGAACTCGAGTCTATTAGTAAATAAGCAGTAACTTTGAAACAATCAAACCCGTAATATCCGTCACTATTTGCTAGTTTTTAAAGCTCATGGAAACATTTCTTATTTAATTGAATAAAATATCCAAATTTTTGTAAACTCACAAAACTATTTATATCTTCAAAGAATAAATTTACAATACGATAGAAAGAAATATATCCTTCCTTCGCTTCCTTTCCAAATTCTCATTATTTTTAGGGCTCTGTGTTTTGCAATAAAAATTCATCGATTTGAGCAGTTGCCTTCACACGAAACACCATCATCATATGATACCACAAACAACAGCAAACAGCAAACAGCACAAAGGTAATAGCGAAAACCAAGGTCTTTGGCAACAAACGGAGACAATTTAAAAATCAATAGAAATATTATTAAAAATTTAAACTGACAATTATGAATTTCAAATTAATGCTTTTCTTTAAAATGTGAACTTGAGGGTGGCAATGTTGAAATTTGAATTACTAACAAAGTCACGAAAGCAACCAATTTCACTAATTTACACTCGAGTTTATGTTCTCGAATATCATTTTCGTTAAATAGAAATATTTAAGTCAAGAAATACGAAAACAAAAACACTTTCGAAAATAATCGTTAACGTGCCATTATTCATTTTAATTTAGCCAAAACATTTCATCACACGTAAATGTAAGAGTAATTTTCCAGGTAAACAGAATTATAATAATAAGACACACTAATTCTACTTATACTCGTACTTCTACTTAGTCTAGAAGTAAATAAAATCATTAGTCATTAGCTTAAGTCTAGAATTTTACCCAAAAGACTATCTAATTTTGGGTAAACAGAAAAATAAACATTTAATTTAATAAATTAAGAAGCCCAATAGAATATTTTTTTGACCAGTTTTAAGTAAAAGAAATTATCTTTTGATGTTAATCTCAAAGAAATAATTTTTGGTAAAATTCCAATTCAAATGCTGAGAAAATGGCCAACTGACAAAAAATTATTCTTGAACAAGCGCATATGCTTTTGAATCGCATTATTTTAAATTTAACAATTTATAAAAAGAAATATCAATGCGTCATTCGTAATCGAAACACTCATCGATGAAGCATGAAAAAATTTAAATAAAACCCAGACATTTCTTAAATTTATATTCAGCGCCTTGTGTCTCTCAACACTCTCCCCCAACGCAAATTCAAATTTCTAATCACAAATGACCTTCTCAATCGTGTACTCACATTTACAGATGACATTTAGATATTAGGAAATAGTAGGAAAGAATTTGTGTAAATAACACTTCACAAGAAATGTGTCAATTTTAATGAAATTTAAATTACAAACTCACAATTTAATTTAAAATTGAGACTAATTTGAGAGAAAAGAAACTGTCCATCAAATTAAAGTTTTTCAAATCAAATATAGAAATAGTGACAAAATTGAACATGTTTGACCGTGTAAATAGAACTGAAGGAAATCTTGAAGAACTAATTAGCAAAACAGAATGCACTTAAATTGAACTAAAACTGGCGAAATTCTCGGAAGTTATAAGTTGTAATAAATGAAAGCAATTGAAATGCTTGCTTGTTTCAACAATTTCCAGTGTATTTCTAAACAATTTCTTGAAATTTATAAATTGCGTTTCCTCTCAAAGAAATGTTTGATAATACATTTTCGAAACATTAAATCTACACAACAGAATACAGCAAAAGGGTCGTATCACACATTTCCGGGACCATATTTATTTCGCAAATCAAATATCTGACTAAATGTTTTTGTTAAAATTTTTAGATTTGAGTGTTGCGTTATAAAATAGAACCCGGAAAAATGTTGAAATTCAAAAGCACAGCAATCATGGAATGAATGAAATACTTCTGTCATTAGGTTGTCAAGTGAACAGTTGAAATGTCCGTTATTCGCAGACATCATACGATAATGATGACGTGTGGGCGTGCTTTTGAGTGTGTGGGATATTATTATATCAAATTCTGTCATGAATGGAATCAAATTGGATGTTTAAAAAGAAGTAGAATTTCACAGTAAATCAAAATTTAAAATATTGTTTTTTATAACCATTTAAAAAATCACCATATCACAAATTAATCAGATTTGAAATTTCAATATTTGCTATTAAATTTCAATAATTTAAAACTTTTAGAAAAATTCACCAAAGGGACAAATAATTCTGGAATAATTTTGTATTCCATTTAGTTTTCTGTTTAATTGAAAGGAGTTTTAAAAATGTTAGCTGTTTATTAGTGAAACACGCTTGTTTTCACACAGACGGACAGACGTCCACCTAAAGAACTAAAGAAATCGCACAACACAAATTTGTAAATTCTTATCACCCAAAAATTATCAAATTCACCCACATTTGTCTAACAAACAGCAAACAGTCTTAGAATAGAAAGCTGTACTTTAACATGGGTTTAACATGGGCAAATTTATTCCCTTTTCCATTGGTACACATGGTTGAAAAGAATATTAACATTAACTTGTTCTTATAATTTTGGGTACATTTAGGCAATAATGTCATCAACAAGCCATGACAAGCATGAACAAGAAAGTATAATAATAGTGAAACAGTTTTCAGAAATAGAATTATTACGATTCGGGCTAAATTCTTTTCTTATTGGAAGCAGTGTTCTTAGTCGCTCAGCCGAATTTTTATACATGCCTACTTTGAACAGTGTTCTCTCCTCTCTCTTTCGTTCCCTGCACAAGAGCGCTCGCTAGCGCATAGCTTGCCGCTAGCTGACAGACCACGGTAACACCACACTTTTTGTTGTTATTGCTGATTTGTGCAAATAGCCAAGCGTTTATTTGAATAAATCAGCGCACTTTATCTTAAAACTTAATATCTATATTTTACCACTTAATATTTAACTTAAAATAAATTAATGGAATTATTTTTATAATAGAACAGTTTATTTAAGATAAAAATATATATGAGTTACAAAGAATATATAAATGTGAAAGAAAACAAAGATAATAATTTAGGAACTGTAAGAAATCACACAAATGATAGTCACAGATATAAATCACTTTATGGAGTATCAAAGAATAATTGCTGTTTTTCGTTTAAACAAACTTGATCTTTTTAGCAGTCCTGTTAGAAGCACGAGTAGTAGTAGAATGCTGCTTAAGAGGCAATAATGATGTATTACATTGTTTAATGAAGATAACATCGCTTTGGTTGTTGTTGAAATCTAAATTCATTTGAGAGTTGAGAGAACAAATATCACTTTCATCGACGATTGGCTCAGTCATTGTGATAGACCTCTTCTTTGATTTTTTCTCTGTTTTTACCTTTTTTGTCAACGAAGTAAATGCATCAGGAAGTGATGGAATATCAGGAATATTCAGCCAACTTTTAAATTCTGGGTTAACCTCAGTTACGCTTAGATGCCTACGATTGCCTTTTATTGAACTCATATTATTATTGAATCCCAGGAGATCTTGTGGATGAGAATAAACCTCCTCTCTTCGAATTTTCTTTTCAGGGTTAAATTTTTTTCCAAAGGTCTCTTTGGGTTTTCGCTGTAAAGAAAAATTAAAGTCAAATAATACTAATAATACAAATAGACAAATAAAAATCAGATACGTCATAAATTGCGGGGATGAGTTAATGCTGATTCTTTTAAGTTTTTTAAATATACTTTTCCCATTCCACCTGAAGTTCAGGTTCTGTGTCACATTGAGGCCATTTTAATTTAATTCAATTTTTGTGTGACTTTTCATCTTCAGTGATTGTCTCAGGTACCTAGGTTACCTATGTAACCAGTCATTAAAATAAATTAGTCTAATACCCACCAATTGTAGCAATGCCTCACACACACACAAAACATTGTCAAATCCTTGTTTACTTGTGCTTTCGTTCGCATGCATGCATGTATACACAAGATCAAACTTACAAAACTAGGATTTTATTGTCACTTTAATCCCAAAAAAGTCCAAAAAAGTTTAAGTCCAAATTTAGCAATTTGATTAAATTCAATTCAGTTTAATTTGCTCAAATTGTTTTTAGTGGACCTAAAATTGGACGAGCAAAAAATTCCTCTGTGAAAATATTAACGAATACTAATGGATCCGTAGGAATCTTGATAAATCAAGAGACATTTAATAACAACGCGATTTTCACGAGTTATTCACACAGAAAATAAAAAGAGGACACTCTGTCATTTACACAAAATTTGTATTTGTGTTGAGCTTTGTTTATTTACATGCACATTGAAAAAATATCTGAAATCTGCATCCAACCCAATTTATTGTGAAGTTTTAAACCAAATTACAAATTATAAACATTGTAGACAATTGTAGACAAACATTGTATACAACCGATATATCCAGAAATTCTGGACAGGCGATTTCACAAAAAATTCGCTAATGTTGCTACATTCTAGTTGTACTTTTATGTATAATAAATACATTTACATTTATAATTACATTTTCATCTAAATACATTTTAGCATGCAATTCTCATTTATTCTAGAGGTTCCCTAATAACTCACTTCCACTATAAAATATACCAATTATTGTAAATAATTAAAATATTAAATTTTATGATAAAAATTTTAAATCATGTAATAAATTTTTAAAATCATACCTTTTCCTTGGTTTGATTCTCAGGTGCTTTTTTTCTTATGTTAGTAGAACAGTAAATATATGAAGCCAAGCGAACTGCTCCAAAAGGTGAATACTCATTTTCTTTAAATCTGAAAAGACTAAACCAGAATTCCAAAGGTGCAGTTGTTATCGGAATGTTATCATAGACAGGGTCATGGCAAGACTTTTCTTTAGCTTCCACAAGACCAGGATTTTTATTAAAAATAGCGATAGTCTTTTTGTAGAGTATGATGGAATTTACGTGTTCTTTAGTTTCTGGAACAGATTTATATGTTTCAGTTGCATCGCTGATCGTATTGATGAGTAGTTGAAGATGCTCGAATGCCGAAGTTAAATTACTTGGTTTTTCGAGTTTAAGTAATAGGTAATAGGTAGGTAAGGTAAGAGAAATAGGTACATTCTCATAGTTATGTGGTGGCAATTCCAGTTGGTTTGATTTGTAAAACAACGTTTTTTTGACATCATCGATTGAATTCAGAGTAGTTGAACGCTGTGGCGTGTCTTGAATGTTGATATTCTTTGACAGTGAATTAACGAGAGGAGAGCAATTCAAAAAAGAGACAAGAGTTAAATCGGAATCGTCATCAGAAGAATCTTCATTTTGAAAAAGTGATTTGTGGACATTAGTTGAAATAGATGAGCGATTAAACGATCTTTTAGAATTTTTGTGAAAGTTATGTTGGCTTGACAAAGGTGATAGTGGTGATCGTTGATTGTTCAAATTTGAGATTGAGAGTTGAGTTGTTTTGGGCGAATTTAATGCTTTTTTTAGAACCAAATTACGTTGAGACAGAGGAGACAAAAATTTCTGATGATGATTAGTTGAAGTTGATGAAAATAACACAGGAGATAAATCCAAATCGTCATCGGAAAATAGTGAGTTTGGAGAGAATGTATTTGACACTCGTGAAACCTTAGTCCCAGGAACATTCTCCTTTAAAGGAGACTTTTTTCCTTTTTGTACCAGGCATCATGGAAAGAAGTATACAAAAGTATCACAAAGCAAAAGAGTTCCAAAATTAGCAAAATATATTCAATCAATCAAGACTGCAACAGGCGAGCCAAAACAACAGAGCAAAACATAACGATATTGGCTGACTATTTTTACTTGAGCGACTCTCCGCAAGAGAGGCACCGAAGGCAGCTAGTAGTAAAGAGGAGAGAAAGAGAGAGGAGAGAGCGCTGCTCAAAGTAGGCAATGTATTAAATTTCGGCTGACCGACTAAGAACACTGATTGGAAGTAATTCACACGAAATAAAGCTACCTTTACAATTGCGTAATTCCAACTGAAAATGAATGAATTAATTTTGTTTTTGTGTCAAAATGGCAACAATGAATAATAAATCCCACAAAAATGTTACATCAAATTGTTGTCTTTGTTGTTGAAGATTTTAATAAAATGATGAAATCGAACAGAATGAAATCAAAATTCTGTGAAAAATGCCTAGTGGTGAAATTATTCTAAAGAAAAATACTCAATAGGAAATTGCTTTACCAGTTAAAAGAATTGAAAAAAAAATTTAATTTAAATGAAACTATTATTGAAAGTGTTTATGAACGAAAATGTACTTAATTTAGCATCTGTTTATTTGAAAAATGTATATTCAAATATTATTCATGTTCAAGAAAACAGGAAAGGTAGGCGTAGAGAAACAAACCAGACTTTAATGACACACAATTACGACGCCTTTGTGCTTTTAAGTTTAATTTTAGACAATTCATTCATAAATAGGAAAAAGCATATAATGAATTAATAGAACATTTAACAAGACAACCCAAACGCTTCGCGTTTCGCTACGCTGCGCTCCGCTCTCCGCTACACGTTTGCAGTTGTCTTGTTAAAAACCCCCGTTGCAAGCAACGGGGTTGTTCGCTTCTCCCGCAGCATTAAAAGTAACAGAATATCACAACTGCGCATGTCATACTCTCTACCTTTGATCAATCCCATCACGACGACGACGACCACACTTTTCCTTATCCAAATAATATTATTAAGATTGTCAATGTGAACTGTCAGTAGTGCATTGTGTGTGGATGTACTCAAAGTGTAAGGTATGTCTCTATTGCGCATGTGCCACTCTCTACCTTTGATCAATCCCATCACGACGACGACGACCACACTTTTCCTTATCCAAATAATATTATTAAGATTGTCAATGTGAACTGTCAGTAGTGCATTGTGTGTGGATGTACTCAAAGTGTAAGGTATGTCTCTATTGCGCATGTGCCACTCTCTACCTTTGATCAATCCCATCACGACGACGACGACCACACTTTTCCTTATCCAAATAATATTATTAAGAATTAAGATAGTAATAATAATAGTCTATATCTCTTACTTCTATAGTATCATTACTTCCACTGTGTAAGTCTTCTTTTGCCACGTCATCGATTACTCATCTTGCCTAACGTCTACTGTACAACTTGTCCGTAACTTTGAGCTCTTCCGCCACGACGACGAAACATTTTGACTTTACTTTAATATTATAAAGATTTTAAAGAAAGAACATGAAATACGACACAATTATAAAACACATAAAGAACATAAAGTAAATTATTTTAAAAGTATTTTTGATTGTCTTTCATATGGTAACCATTTACAAAAGCAAAGATTCACAAGTCTTAAAATATTTAAAAAACTTGGAAAATATAAATAAAACATTTCTAATTCAATAATTTTTGTGTCTTTAATTCACTAGATTGCATACTTATAACTAGTTTTTTAAATAAAAACTCGTTGAGATATTTCTTTTACGATGATTCAGCAAAATAGAAATACTTAAAACATAATAAATAGAGAAATCCTTTTTACGAGACAGCTTAAAAAGAATGTATAATTTAGTTGAAAAACCTGTGATGAATGTTACAATGAAAGAAGAAAACAAGAAATATTCTTTAAAAAATAATTTTGAAATGTGACTTAAGCTTTTGGAAATATCATAATTGACTGATTTAACTTTTAACCCTTTAACGCCCAGAACGTTATTTTTGTTGGGATTTTTTCTACTCGATTATTAGGCCAAATAAAAAATATAATTTCAAGGATTTGGTCAAAAAGTGTATGGAAGTCGAGATAATCGACATTTATCATCTGTGCCATAAATGTCCCGGCGGGCGTCTAGCCCACCTAGGTGTGCTGCTAACAACTTATTCAGTAGAGTTGTGCGCATGCGCCCTACATTTGTTTTGGTTTTGCTTCGCACATCTCTAGTGGGCTAGACGCCTGCTGGGACATTTATGTCCCAGATGGTTATCTCGTCCTATCTCATTTGTTTGTGAACATAATACATACTTGTTTGGGTGCATTTTGTTCATTGAAACATGGACTACACGTATAAAAAATCTACACTATCAATAAAATCATCCCTGGTGATTTTTTTTAATTAGTTTATTTCATAACCTTTTTCCAATTAAGATATAAAAAGGTATAGTTTAAAGACAATTTAAAAAAAAAGTATAACAAACAAAGTTTACAAAAATAGATATCAGTGAGTTCACACACTCAATGTTAACAACTTATTAAATTCTCAGCCACAGTCAAACTGAGTTGCGACTATTTCATACATTTTTAAGTAAGACCGACAAGTCCTACTATCGGCACGATGATCACAACCAAATGGTTGTTGATTTCTCTGTTTCCTCTTTTCGTCAACCCAAGCACAATTGGAACATTTCTCGTCATGTACAGTGCAATCTTTTGTTTCGTGTCCCTGGTGATTGTGACCGAGTTGTTGTGAAGTCTGTTTTTGCAAAACCATTTATTTTTGAAAAAACTCGACTTTACTTGAAATTACTGCCTTTTTTCTCAAAATTATGTCGATTTTGATGATATTTTCTTTGTGATTATTGTTAAGCATGAAACAATGAACAATTTAAGCTATTAATACAACTATAAAAGTATAAAAATGTAAAAGTTCTATACCTCCAAACATCTGTGCCATAAATGTCCCGGCGGGCGTTAAAGGGTTAAATATTTCATGTCACCATTACTAAAACAACAAATGTTGTGATCAACACTCGGTTTTAAAAAAAAGTTTCAATTGCAATTCAAAGTTTCTTGTTTTGTTTTGTCAAGTGACTATTTGTCAAACGCAACTACACAATAAAACACAAAAAACTTTTCGAATGTCAATAGTTTTTGTTCATTTTCAAAACATTTCAAAACACGCAAAACCCTTTCAACCAAATCACAATTGCACTCGAAAAGTAGCTCAAATTCCAACACAAATGTGCATTAATTTTGCATAAATTACATTGTTTTGACGAGTGTTTGGGTGTGGAAAATGAATTCAAATGAAAATCCTAAAACAAAATTGCAACAATATTCATTCTCATATAGCGAATACCGGACATTGAAATCGAAACTGTGTAGCGCATAAATGGGAGTTTACGTAAAATAACTTTTGCAAATTTTTATTTGATGGGTGGAGAGCTTGAAAGGCTGAGTAATGAAATTTGTATTTACCAATCACATACTTCCCCTCAAACTAGAAATACATTTTAACCCTAAATGTATCATTGTGTTCAATGTTGTGACATGTTTTCCGGATCTTTCTCGTGAATCGTGTAAAATATAGTGACACATACGTTTCATATACGTACGTAGAAAACAGTCGAATTAGCTGGCAGCAGAAGATGAAGTGAAGATGTCGTTTGTAAAGTTTGAATTTTGTAATTACAATTACAAAAACTTATATTTACCTTTTTATATAAGGAAGAGTTTTTTTTTAATTAGTTTATTTCGTAACCTTTATCTAATGAAGATATACAAAGGTGTAGTTATAAAAAGATAAAATGTTACAATGATCAAAGTTAAACAGACATAGATTCTAATGAGTTCACAAAATCAATGTAAATATTATGATGTAACTAATACTCATCCACAATCGAACTGATTCTCGACAATTTCGTACATTTTCAAGTAGGCACGACATGTCCTACTATCAGCTCGATGATCACAGCCAAACAGCTGTTGTTTTCTTTGTTGCCTCTTACCATCCTCCCAAGCACAATTGGAACATTTCTCTTCTTGTACTGTACAATCTTTCGTTTCATGTGGACCTGCACAAACTGCACATGCCACAGCATTCCTACAAGTTTGTTTGAAATGTCCAAATCGTTGGCACTTGAAACACACGAATATGTTTCTTTACGGGACAAGACGAATGACCAATGCAAATCTTATTCATTTCGATCAATTTAGCATATAATTTATTGTCAACATCCACCACAACAAATTTTGAACCAAGTCGATCAATCTTTTCATATTTGACATCAAATTGACAGTCAGAATATTCTTCCATACCAGGGTTTTGATCAAGAATGAAGCTAAGAATGTCTCCTTTGGCAACATTCTCATCAATTCCAAGAATTTGAATACGAGGATTTCTCTTCTTCGGAACCGCAGCGGAAATGGAAGCATTTCCCACCACAGCCTTACAAAGAGCCTCACACTCAGTCCTTTAACCACAGGCAAGAACAACTCTATTTTTAGATGTAAGTTTATTGCTGTTAATTCTGATTTTGTTGTCTTTTAATATTTTGGGGTCAACAGTCAATTTGAACAGTTTCAAGGTTTGTTCACTGTTTGACACAGATGTAACATCCTTTGGTTGTATGATGACAACATGTTTTGGTTTGCTTGGTTGCGTTTGTTGTGTCTGTGACACTGCCTGTGCAAACGACCGACCCGCAATGACGGATGGAGATGCAATGTTTGGAATGTTGTATAAACAACTTTTTGCTTGATGAGTAAGCTTGCTTTCCAATGTCGAGATAATTTCATCATATTTTTTGGATTTGAGTTCAAGAATTTCTTTGTTTAAATTCAAAATAGTTGCTCGGTTTAGATTAGACGATTCTTCCAATTGCTTTAGTTGACAAGAACGAGCTTTGTTTTCGACCACTATCTCGTCAAAAACGGTAACAATATTCAGCATTTCTGCTTCCAATGCTTTGGTGCTATTGAAGATGTTATCTTTCAGAGTTGAAAGTTTAGTGTTTCCATTAACCTTTTCAAGGGAAAAGAAGTAATTGAGGAGTTTATTAATTTTCTCAACAGTTGGAATACGGCTGTCAATTCGTTGAGAAGAAAGTAAGTTTGATGAGGATGGTGATGACTGCTGAGAGCACCCAGGGTTTCCAAGGCCATCCATCATGAGTGTCACACACCAAAATAATCCTCTTGCAAAGACGATTCCGATGATAACAATTTAAAGAAAATCAGATCAACGTAGATGAAGATATTAGCGATATTACGATGTTTAGGATGCAATTTTTTTGTCATTACGAAGCGACAAAAACACGTCCGCTCTGTACGGCGGCTTAAAGCGAACTATAAGGAAGAGTACGAATAAGACAAGCGCATTTTAAAATAATTTTGAACAAGTACGTACATAATTTGACCTTGACCAATTTTCAAATTTCCTATCTTATCTGTAACAATTCAATCTCATTGTTGAGTAAACAATAAGCCAAAGCGCGTAAAATATTTAATAAAAAACATCATTTAAAAAATAAAACACTTTAATATCGTTAAATCTTAAAACAGATTATTTTTCGCAAAACCAAGGAAAATCTTAATTTGGGAAATCTAAAACAAGAAGGAAACGTCTCATTAGTTTCACATTCAAATGAGTCAGTAAGTTGTGTTGTCGGTTCGTTTAATTAAGCAAAGTTCATTTTTCCCTAATCATTCCAACTTTTAATTGCACTAATCTAAGCATTTAATTCGAGTATGCTAAATATTATGATCATTGTTTAAAGTTAACAGACACTTAACTTGCTTGCAAAAACTGTTTGTTGTTTAATGTTGTATTTGAAAAACCAATGACTATATTGAAAAACTAAAATAAGATAAACCGATAAGATATGATTTGATAATGATGAGAACCTTTTTGACTATCAATTGCGTAAATATTATCGAATAATTTGAGTTTTACTTCTAAGGCTTAAGAAATGATGAGAATTTCCTTGAAGTTATTTTGTTATAACTTTTCATATGCGAACGTCAGAAATATGTGAATTACTATCTAATAGAATATAAATCTGATTATAAAAAGATATTTACTACCCCGAATTAAATAACTAAAACATGAGATGTTCTAATGTTTCTGTCATTTTGCAATCAAGAAAAAATTGAAAGAATTCAAAAAAATTAACCTTTTAAAAACAAACCACAAGTTCGTTGTCCAATAAACATTAAAAAAAATTTAGTATCGGCTATACTAATATAGTAACAAGAGGCATACTGTATTCATATATAGGAATGACTTTCAGAAAAGTACTTTTTATAAAACACACACGCCAACATTCGCAAAGAAACTTTTCCAGACTTGAGATGTGTCAATTCATTAAATTTTCATTTCAACTTCTTTTTATTAATAAATTCCGAAAATCGTAATAAAAATATCTCAAATTCTCTCTTTCCTATTTCATTATTGTATAGTTTTTTAAATAATAAATTCTTTTGAACTAATAAAAAGTCATATAACCTCATTTTGCATTTTTGATGATTCAGCGAAAATTTTCCTTGCCAAATAAATAAATTCGTTTAAACAAAATAAATAAATAAATTTACCATTAAAATCCTTCTCACGAGACTGGTCGTTTGACAAAACTCAATTGTTTGTGGGTGATGCAATTCATGTTGGAATTTGACTCTAATGTTTAATTTTGTATTTATAAAGACTAAAAAATTAATCCTATTATAAATTAACCATAAAATATAAATACAGTCTCTTTCCAAAACTTCGATATCTTCAAAATTATTTCGAGAATATCAACATTTAATTTGTCTGCAAAAAAATCGATCCTCTTTAGGAATAAAACAAAATTATTTTGTTATAACAAGCACAAGGGCAAGCATACACTTTCTCATACTCTAGTCAATTAATGTAAATAATTAATAACAAACAAATTGGTGGTTCTAAAGCTAAAGTGTATGGCCCATTTAACAATTTTCCAATACCCACAACAGTAATATGTGCCACACATGTCGGCCAACTTGGTTATTGAGTGAAATTACGTTCAGGTGAGAGTGAGAGAGTAAATGTGTTGAGAGTTGAGTTGAGGGCACGATCGAGTCGATCAAAGCACGTCAAGTGAGACCCAATTGAAGCGGTTCACTCACTCACACAACGAATTCAACCAATTCAACGTTGCACCTGTAATTACAATATAAATTAAACGAAAGAAAAGTTAGCAGTACAAACTAATTGCTGAGCAATTATTTATATGTGTGATTTATTTATGAATTTATTTATAAAAGCAAAAGAAAGTTTGAAATATATGTTTCTTGTAGAAATGTTTTTAATTCAATTTTTCGTAACCTTTAGTAATTACAGCAGAGAAACTCATAGAATTGTTTTAATAATATGCAATAATAGACTTCAAAATTCATCTTTCAATCTAAAAACATTGACATTAACATAAACATTAAGAATTTCTATTTTATATGAGTGCTATTCAGTTTAATTGGGAATATTTTTTGAAAAAATTTTATTAGTTCATAAACCTGTTGTAAGAAGAATAGTAGAGTGTAATAGAAGAGATAGGAGTTGTTGAATTCAAATTTGGCTTTGGCTTTCAAATTCACACAAAGCAACGCATCTAATCAAATCAAGCAGTGCCACTTCAAGTGCTAAACCCAAACCCGCATCACCGATCCTTAATTAGCATCATCCACTTGAGTAGTCGCTCTCTTATTATGAGATGAACTCAAATACCTTTAGTATTAGTTTAAACTCATAATGAAAATCCATTCTGATTCGAATGACTGTCAGAAGCATAATCGGAATATTCCATTTATAAAGCTGAAAACGAAACAGACAATGGAATCCTCGAGTTTGCCATATTTATATTTGAATTATTTAAAATAAAAGAATATTTTTATTCCGAAAACTCATTAAAAGTGTATAATATAATCATAATCATAAAGCAGAGTAAAGCAGAGTAGTAATAAAAGCTACTTTAAATTGGCAGATCATAAAGGACATTATTTTGTTCGACGAGACAGACGAATCACATTACGACAACATCAACAACAACGAACTTCGAGACAATTCAACTATTTTCAATCAAATGATTATGTACTTTTATTTGTCCCAGAACAAACATTTAATTCAAATGTAATTCGATACAGATCGGAAAACTAGAAATAAAGTAGACTCGCTTTGATTGTAATGCAATATCACTTTAAATTGTGCCCAAGAGAAAACAAGTTCCATTTGAATTGTCATCTCAGTCTGTCTGTTTGTCTTCAAAAATGTTTGTCGATATTGTTTTGCAAATGTAATATCAATTACAATTCTAAACAATTCTTGTAAACAATTCTTGTAAACAATTCTAATGTATCGAACTATACCTCAACGATATGTATGTGCATTTTCTAGCTCACATTTAGCATTAATTTGCTTAAGAGGTCAATAAAATACCACTTCCAATTAAAAAAAAGGTAATATCAATTTGAGAGAGTAATTTGAATTCAAATTCCAAGTTTGCAGTCAACCAAAAATCACTGCAAACTCATGCAATTTCAATTTGTCTTGTTTTCAAGTTTGGGTTCCACAAGATTTACATTTTACTTAAAATTATTAATAAATTTTTGTATTAGAAACCAGTTTTAAACAATTGGAATTTCAAAAGGAAATTATTATAAATACAAATACAAAATGAATTATTTAGATTTAAAAATGATTTGTTGATGTTTTTTTTCATTGTTTACAACCATTTATTGATGTAAAAAAGTTCGACAGCTATTCAAAGTAATCGAAAAACATTACAAAAACATTAAAATCTCGAATGGAAATTGTTCAAGCAAAGGTATTTTTACCATTTTCAAGCCAAAACAGAAATATATTAAACCCTTTCAACCAAATCACAATTGCACTCGAAACCATAACCCAACTGCATGTGCATTAATGTGCATATATCACATTGCATTTACAGGGGGCGCAAAAAGATCGTTACACTTTTTATTTCAAGCCTATCTTGAAGATATTATTTTTTTAAGATTTGAAACCTAGGCTATGATATCGGCTTAGTCGATATCTTTAAAATGCCATAAACAACTTGTCCCAATTCACTTCCGTTCCAGACTAATTGGGCCGGAAGTGAATATTTGGGTTTGGGGTTTTTAGTTGTTTTTAAAGTTAAATTAATTTGTTTAGTGTGTTAGTCTTTTAGAGTATTTAATTATCTTTCAAAAACGCTTTCATTCTTGAAAATCGACTTATCCGTTCAAAAGTTATGATCCAAAATGTAAAAAATGATGACGATTTTTGAAAATTCAAACTTTAAAATATTAGTTTTTTGCATTATTTCAACCTTAAGTTTTGTAAATAAGTTCATTTTTGCTTAAATTGATAAGATACGTCTGCCTATGCATAAATTTTCACTTTCTTTTCAAAATATTGGACCGGAAGTAAAAATATTTTTTTGGGATTTTTGTGTTTCCGGTCTATAAATTTTATTTTTTCAACTAAATTTTTAAATTATGTTTTGTTGTAATTCCAAAAACGCAATCGTGCACTAAAATGAGTGCTTCTAATCAAAATTTACAAAGCTTGGTGCCAGCACTTTCGGCAACGTCAACAATGAAGAAGGTCAAGGACCTTAGAATCCAAATTTGGATAATGTGGGAGTGGCCTGGAAACTCTCCTGGTGAATGTAATTGAACATATTTGGTTCGAATTACAAAATTCCGTGCTGCAACAACCTCTGCCTACAAACAAAGAAAAATTGTTCGCCAGAGTCATCGAAACTTGGAATTCGATTCCACCTGAACGACTTATGAAGTTAGTAGAATCATTCCCTGAAAGAATTTTCGAATGCCAAGAATCTGGAGGAGGTCACACATCATTTTAATACACTGTATTTATCATCTGATAATAATTAAATAAGTAAATATTCATTTATATATGAACTACATTGCTTTGATTTGTCTTTGTCAGTTATTTTAACTTCGTAGAGTTGGTCAACTTGTGTCAGAATTTTGATCATATCTTTTGAATGAGTTCATCGATTATGGAGTATGACACCGTTTTGGAAAGGTAATTAATCATTCTAAAAGGCTATTCACTCAAAGAAAACATTTTCTCTCAAAATGGAACAAAAATCCACATTCTTAAATTTTACTTCCGTTCCATTTTCTCTGAAACGGAAGTGAGTTGAGACAAGTTGCGCAGTGCTATTTAAAGGTAGTAATGAGGCCGAAATGATAGGATAGGTTTCAAATCTTAAGAAAATAATATCTTAAAGATATGCTTAAAATAAAAAGTGTAACGATCTTTTTGCGCCCCCTGTAGGAAAATAATGCAAATCACAAAGGCAACAATAAATGCAAACAAACCTTCAAACACTCCCCAAAGCACTCAATACCAAAACTTTCAAAATCAAAACTACGTAAACAAAGTGCATAAAGGGGAAACGAAATCACTTTGCTAAATTATTTGTGGGGCGGTACAGGAAAACGAATATTTTTGTTAATGGATCACCAAAAAAAACTCTATGAAAGTGCGTTTCAACTCTAAAAGTATTATTGTGTTCAATTCTGACATATTTCCCGCAGTGTTTCTCTCATTGACTTCTTTTGGCGGAACTGAGTGACACAAATTCAAATATAATGAAAACAATTTTTATGCTTACAATAATATTAAATTCATTTACCAAAAAGAATACGCGTATTCGTAAGTAGCTGAGCGAAGTGAACGAACGAACGAACGCACGAGCGATAGCGAGTGCGTGAGTGAGTGAGTGAACGTAGCGAAGCACTCTGTCAACACTTGAGAAAACCGTTTCGACTTTTCAATGGGAGAAAACGGAAGCATTGTAACAGAGGGGGAAATGTCACACTTTTTGGTGATCAAGAATTAGATATGAACGAAAGTACTAAAATTCATAAATAAGGCCTCAAACGACCAAGCTACGACTAAATATGGTACAACTTTTTGGGCGATAAAATCTACAAGTGATTAAGTAACATCTGACCAGGTATTGTCAGTTTTTAATGTATTCTCTATGGAAAATAGCGTTTTTCACCTCGACTTTACAGAGGCTGTAGAGAATTGATTATACTGAGCATTGACATGTATGACACGCCAAATTCATCTTTATTTTCTGTAGATAATTTTCCGCTACTTAGTATTGAGACATGACTATTATCTATAATATAAATTTATTATCTAAAAATCTGCGGGCTAAAAATTTTAGACAGTTGTTGTCATTTGGCAATGGGCAGCAAAGCACAAATTGATGTAGTCAAATGAGTACACAAATGTGTTAGCAATTATTTATCTGAACAACCCCAATTTGCCCATACTAAACATACCCTTAGACTTTTGATCCCATATACAACGTATTCAGAAAAATTGTCAGAATGTGCCGTACCACCCAATGCGGAGTAACTTGACTGACTGACGCTTGAATGTGAGTATTATTATTATTATGACCTCGAGGTGTGGTAAAGCCCATGTGGGAAACCCCCACTGCTCAATACGCATGCGCAATTGACTCAAAACAATCATAACAAACCACTTCTGTAGTGAGCACAGTGTGCTTTATCATAAAGCCTTTATGTGTTGTGTTGTGTAGATTGAAATTTGAAATTACATGCCTTTTGTTTATTCTTTCGATTGAATTATTGATATTTGATATCACTTACAAAACTTATTAAATATCATTTAATCTCAATCAATTCTACCCATATCAACAATGTACTCAGATTTTTGTCATCTTTATTGTCATTTTTTAATTTTTAAATAGCCGAACTCAAATAATAAAATCAACTCATATGAGAAAACTGTGCCAATTTCGTGAAAGTATTAGTAGTTAAAATTTTTAATTAAAATATTAAACTACAGCCAAAGATATTCCGAAACAAATTCTCTTAGCAACAGTTGGCATTCTTGAAATTTTATCAAATAAGATATCATTTACATGATTTTTATAGGAATCAGAAGTCTAAAGGTAAAATTACACATTTTAGATTAAATAGAATTTAACAAAATTATTATTGTAGGTATTGGTTCATGCTACTAAGTTCACCAAGATAATCCATTGATCGGTACTTTCCATTTGTCAAACATGCAATTGTTTGATGGTGCTATTCTGATGTCAGATCATGCACCTAATAATGAAATTCCAATAATCAGCTGCGTACGTATACGATTGTATGATTCACAAAATAGTATTCTTATAGATTTTGAAAAAGATTTTTGTTGTCAAATAGGTCGCTATCAAGAAATCTTTCCAAACAATCATATCAACATTGCCACTCTCAACTGATCGGGAAGCAATCGATTAATCAACCATTACCTTACGAACCACTCTAATTCGTTTGATTATTCTGGTCAAGAATAATCAATCAATCAATCTAAGTCAACTTTATCGAAATCTACTTTAGTTTAACTAATACTTGATGATGAGACATTTTATCCATAAACTTTATGTTTTCTAAATGTAAAATTATTGATTTACTGATTATTCAATCCACTGGCAATTTACTAGATATTTCATGTTCTGTTATATATTATGCACATAGGTATAGATTTGTGATTCTTTAGAAAATTTTTGTTGTCTTGTACATTGGAACAGACTTTGTATGCACATTCTGTTGTTATTTTGTGATTTTTTTCCCCGACATACGAGTATTTAGCGCATTTTGTCCAGTATACGAGTGATGCTATTGATAGGGGACCATTGGTGGTGTAATCGATCCAAATGGATCAAATAAGGTCGTTTCATAAGTTTCTCAACACTTATCTCAAATCGCTCAGCTATACTGCTAGCAGTAAATTCTAGTATATAAAAGTCAAAATAAATTGCGTCTAAATCGCAAAATAAAAAAATGGTTACGATGTTATAACAATAAACAAAACAATTTAGACAATAAGACTGACATAAAATTGAGGATTATGAAAATAAACAATGGGAATTCAAAATGGAAGATTATGCTCAATTGTGAAGAACTAAATGATATAGACCTTTATAAAAATACCAAATTCAAAACAAACTGATTTTGTGAACAAAAGTCGAATTATATAAAAAGGAAATAAACAACAAACCATCAACTTTGATGGCCAATGACGATGATGGTCATCAAAAGTACATCGATTCTCTCACCATTTTTGTGTGCTGTCTACGTGACTATTAGAACTAACGTACCAACAGCATAAATTGATGCCATTTATGAATGCACCTACGCATTGTCATAAAATTTACTTACATAAATTTTCCGTGTCGAGACACGGCATTGACGCAGAAAACTTTATATGCTAAATAAACTACTGTATGACAACCAAACTAAAATTTAGATTTTAAAATGCACTAAATTGAAGATACAGAATAGGTTAAAGGTGTCGAGCAACATAATATTCGAGTCTAGACATATCATACAACAAACACCCATAATAGCAGTTTTGAGTGTGTTAATTTATGTATAAACATTTGGATCGGAAGTTTATGTCTGGAAGATAATATTTTTTATTGTTCTGTTTAGGAATTGACTTTCGCCGTTATTACAAAACTTTCTATTTATTTTTATTTACAAAAAATCATTGACTTGACACATTCTTGCTTTTACAGGTTTAATTTTAGAAAATTCGATCATAAATAGTTATAAATAAATAATTAATGGAACCTTTTAAAGAGAAGAAATGTATACATGAACATTATAGAAACCAAAAGAACATAAAGAATTTGAAAGCGAATTTATAAATATTTCAAAACATTTTTTGCAAAATTTTTATTATGGTTTTGCGAATTTAAAATATCATGAATTTAAAACACCTTGAACAAAAGTTAGAATGGAACCAATTTAAAGATTCAGGCTAAACTGAGACGATAAATAATGAAACAAAGGTATATTTCGATTTTAGAACAGACGAAAATTAATTGTATTAAAATAAAAATGCAAGCAAATTAACTAAAAATAAATTCAAAGATAAATAAACATGCTCAGCTACCAAAATATTTAACGATTCTATAAATAAACCAAAATCTATATTTAGATCATCATTCACGCCTATGAATATCGCACCGGAATTGAAAGAAAATCGCACAGTGAAAAACATCAGCTGTGCTATTGTATGCTCAAATTTCATGATTCCCCAAGCAACAATGACGCATCTATCAGCGCACAGAATCTACACTCAAAACAAACTTCTAAAAATAAGACACTTCTTTTATTTCTTCTATTTTTCAAAAAAATCTAAAGAAACTAGAGAATCCTAAAACAAGAACAAGAAAACACCTCGTTAGTTTCATTTACAAATGGGTCATTATGTTGTTTTAGTTGGTTCGCTTAATTAAGATCATCTTTCCTGTACCATTTTAACTACATTAATTGCGTCAATCTCAACTTTTCCATCAAGTATGTTAAATATCATCATCATTACTTAAAGTCAACTGACACTCAACTCAAATAGAATGCAAAAACCAGGGTAATGTCTTATGTTTTCCTTCAAAAAGTCAAATGATTATTTATAACAACCAAATAGGCAACTCTGTTTCGGTACATTTATTACTCAGAATCAGTCAGTAGTGTAGTTATTCGAGAAAGTCTTAGATGAGATAAAGAAAAATGCATTACTTGGGAAAATATTTGTTAGTATAATCAAGAGAAAAGGATTTTTTGATTAAAATCCAAATTATTTTATGTTATACACTCTCGCAAATCATTCACGAGGGAATTCCCCCATTTGCAAATTTTTGTGGGAAATTCGCCCAAAATTTTTAGGGGAAAATCCCCCAAAAATTCAGTGGGAAATGCATCTAAACTATACGAGGGAAATTCACCAATAATTTAAGAGGGAAATCCACCAAAATTATCCAATAAAATCCACCTAACCAGAAAATTCGTTTTTGCTCTCAAATGCATATATTTAAGCCACAAAGGCCATCAAGTTTAATAGAAATACTTTAAACACAAAAAAATACAGTCATGCATGGTACAAAAAACAAACAAATGAATACGGAAAAATTCACTTTGAACTTTGAGATTTCTTATATTCAGATCGAACTATCTCCAATCGTTTTTTCATTTTTTTGAACAAAACGCCCTGGAATAATCAATTATGTATGAACATTTAAGTAAAAACATTAAACATACGAATATTCTTACCCCAAGTGGTTTATTGCTCTCATGGACACTAGTGTAGGCGCTTCGAATATTTTTTGTTAAAAGTTCAACACCTAACCAGTTAAAATAACTTATTTCCACCCCAACAATGCTGAAAAGTGATTTGAAGCCATATGGTGAATGTTTAGATACTGCCCCGGCCACTTGATTTTAAGCGAGAAAATGATGGGAAAATCGCGTCAAATTCGAAAAATCGATTTTTGAGTGTTTTGATAGCGTAAATCTTGGGATATTGTTTGCTAATCGTGTTCAGCGCATCGTTTTAAGTAAATTAGGTCTTTTTCAAAACTTTTCAGCTTGATTCAGATCGGTTCTGGATCCATAGAAAAGTGGAAATTGAGTGAATCGCTTATTTGCTCAAACATCAATTGAATAATAAGACTTAAGCATAGAAGTTATAACCTCAACCATTACACATGTTATATTAAAATTTTCAGAAAACTGAGGAGAATCCGATGATGAAATCGAAATTTGAATCCAGTGCACCAGAAACAATTCAGAATTAAGCGTTATACTGAATTTGGCATGTTGGGTATCAAAATGCTCGTAATGGCTAGTATATCAAGGAGTGACTAAAAATTCGATTAATTCTTTTAATTCTGGGCACCAGAATCGTTGTAGAATTGGGCGCCAAGTTGAATTTGGCCATTTGCAAATAAAATTACAAAGTCGCCCATGAACACGGCCTGTGATTCACAGGCCGTGAAGTCAAGTGAGTTTGAGACGACTATTCATACATAAGATGGTTTGAATATGTGGAAATAGCTTTACAAAATAATTTGTATTATTTTGTGTTAATTTATCTAAAATTTAGGTTCTAAATTAATTTACATCATAATTAAACTAAAACTACTCTTACCAGTGTCTGAGAATAAATAATTTTTTAATCTTCTTATAAATTCAACTTTAAGTCGAGTCAATTGTGGTAAAAGATTTTATTCAACAAATAAATAATTTACAAAATTTGTAATTCATAATAAGTTTATTTAATAATTAATGTTCGGTAATCTTAATTATGTGAATAATTAAGACAATTTCATACGAATGCAAGGATTAAAATCTTAATTATATGAATAATTAAGACGAATTCATTCAAATAAACAGAAAACCAAACGACCAAACGATTAAACTAGGAGAAAAGATTAATTATGCCAATGTAAAAATATACTTACTTGTTTAGAGATCAACTGTCACAGAGAGAGAGAGAGAGAGAGAGAGAGAGAAAAGTGACAGCTTCTTTTTTTTAGAGGGTAGGGGATTGGCAGAACGATACCGATGTGACTTTGAGTTCGGGACGTTTTGATGACTATCAAATTTAAAAATCAATTAAAATCTGTTTGATTTCGTCACTGCTTAACTTACTTATAGTTGATCTCCTTCAGTGGGGTGTTCGTGTTCTCTTGGAGATAAGTCGAATATATCCAATTGATTGCCGCAATGTCGGAATCGTCAACAGGATCAGATGAGGGAACAATCGTCGTGGTAAGACATGAAGGAAAATCCGAATCCACAATGGAAACATCGATGTTGGGTTCAATCTTGACAATGTCGCCATTCTCGTCCTCCAAGTATCAAAAGTCTTCAATGCTATCCACTGTGAAGTGGCCGCTGACTCGACTTCTTCTACCAGAAACTTCAGATTTGCTGCAATAAGGATGATCTAAGTTCATAAATTTGAGCCTATCTTCACGCGTTATTGATGATCTCTTCAGTTTTCTTGACATTGAAATGGGGGTTGTCGTCGAAATTAAACGAGGTCTTTAAAGAAATATATTAATTTTAAGAATTAAATAGAAATTAAAATACCTTTACAGTAAATACAGATTTGTTATCGGGCAAGTTAGGCAACACTTTCAAGTTGCGGATATTATCTGAGTGAATCTTGGTGGCAACATGATTCTCAATCAAATAGCATTTGTTGTGGCGATCGGATGGGGTAACATTGATGTGACAGAGCGTACAGTGGAGTTGGCCAGATTTCGGTGGATCTTTGCACATTTCGGAATCACAACTTGTAACGAACCAATCTTCGGACTGAACTTGCCACTTGCAAATATGAGGTTCACAACTACTGCAATCATAAGTGTTGGCTGCCATTTTCAGTAATGATCTAAACGAATAATAATGATGAATAATTTGTAATGATATAAATAATAATATAAGTAAGGATATTAGTAAGAATATAATTAATTATATAAGTGAGGATATTAGTAATGATATAAGTAATGATATAAGCAAGGATTTAAGTAAGGATATAAATGATAAAATAATTTGGAACAATAAGAATCGAAAAGGAATTAGTATAGAAAATAGAAACTATCGAGTTGTGAGGCACAGAACACGAGAGTGAAAGTAAGATAGATGCACTGACAACAACACATGCATGTGTAATGTAACCAGTCAAATCGGCTATTTTGACATACACAACATTAGATCTGTCAAGACTCGGCTATATCTACGGTTGCCTCTATATGTGAGTGGTCCTTCAGCTATTTACACTCGTGAGGAATGTACGACCCCTATATTAGCCATTTCGAGCATTTTGATACCATACACTGCCAAATTCAGTTTGGCGCCCAATTCTGGATTGGTTCTGGTGAACTGGATTCAAATTTAAATTTCATCATCGGATTCTCCTCAATTTTCTGAGAATTTTGATATAACATATGCATTGGTTGAGGTTATAACTACTTTACTAAAAGTCACATTATACAATTGGTGTTTGAGAAAATAAGCGATTCGCTCAATTATCACTTTTCTATGGATCCTGGGCCGATTTGAATCACTCTGGAAAGTTTTCGAAAAGTCGTAATTTACTCAAAATGATGCGCTGAACACGATAAGAAAACAATATCCCAAGATTTACGCTATAAAAACACTCAAAAATCGATTTTTTCAATTTTGACGCGATTTTCCCATCATTTTCTCGCTTAAAATCAAGTGGCCGGGGCAGTATCTAAACATTCACCATATGGCTTCAAATCACTTTTCAGCATTGTTGGGGTGGAAATAAGTTATTTTAACTGGTTAGGTGTTGAACTTTTAACAAAAAATATTCGAAGCGCCTACACTAATGGACACCACAAAGTTCAGCATAACGAGTGTTTAAAGCTTCAAACTTTTGAGCCACAAAAGTACAGAATTCATTTAGTTTCAAAGGGTCAGCCAGTCTTCCAATACGCTCAAAATTTTCACCGACGATAACTTTAACAAGTTTGTTTACAATAGAGTTAGTAATCGACTTGTAATTTTCAAAAGTGAATCCAGCAACATCAACCCCAGTGCATCTTGTTACTTCCATAGGACCCAGTGCTTCCATCACATCAAATGACTCAAGTTTGATGTAAAATTTGTGAGCAATTTCACCATTCTTTTTCAACTGACAGTTTCCCGTCTTTTTGCATCTAGTTTTCTTACAATCATGTTGAACAATTCCGTACCATTCATTTACATTTGCTGGAAGACCAGCTGCATGCACAGGACCTCAAACAAATGGAAACATTGGCCCAAGATATCGTCGTTGGATGCAAATCACTCAACAATTCCGATGCATATTGCAAATTGCATCATTTGCTCCACTATGCAGATTTGGTTAGGAAATTTGGGCCATTGCGAAAATTTGCCATTTTTCATTACGAACAGAAACATCAGCAGAGTAAATATATTGCTCGTCGAATGAAAAATTTTATTAATCCTGCTAAAACTATTGCCGAAAGGCAACAATTTAAACGAGCATCAGTTGAAAAACGAATGGATTTTTATAAATTCAATTTTTATCCAGAAAAAGAAACCACAAAAGCACAGTATGGTTATTGGTCAAACAAAATTGACCCAAAAACCATCGACATGAAAAAATTGTATTGGTCTGAAAGGCCATTTCGAATCAATAGAAACATTATTCGCAAGATTAATGGTAAACAGGAATGGTTTCACGTCGAAGAATTTCACAAAAAAGGAATAGATGGCAAGATATACTGTTCCGGGCGAACTCTAGTTCTAAAACAGAATCCGAACAACGGTGATGCAACCAAGGGTTTGCTTGAACTTGAAGAAAAGTACCCAAGACAGTTGAATACAGAAAGAAACGCAACAGAAACATCTATGATCAGCGAATTGATAATTTTATCAAACTTGCACTATTCAAATGATTTTTATCATGATGACAGCAAAGGTAAATTGTGGTTACTAAGATGGATAGATTAGATTTATGAATTTATTATTTAAATTTGTCAAAATTAACATGAATAAAAATGCTATACATTTTATTGAAATTATTCAAAACTTGTACATCACTAAGTTTTTTATGTTTTTTAACAATTTATATTTCTATTTGATTAATTAAATTTGAAAATTGATAAATAATTCCTTTTTGAATTAAACTTAATTGGAGTGAAAACCTATCAATATAAACACAAAATTTATGCCTCATGATATTGGTGGAAATTCCCACTAATCTGAAAGTTGGCTTCTCCTCATTTTTGAATTTTGGGGTTTTTCCACAGAATTGGTGGAAAATCCCACAAAATGGTACCTTAATTTGCCACAGTGTACCAGTTAAATTCTCTCTTGTTAAATTCTGGTTTAAGACTTAATTAAAGTAAAATTAGAATAAACGTTATTTTGTTAATTCTACTCCTCCGAAACCATAAAGGTCAAGGTCGATATGATGTTTCACATTGCCCAGGACTACACAAGAATTTTCATTCCTGAAAATTGATCAAGATAATGTTATTATTTGAATAGTAAATTTATGATCAAACAAACTAAAAATAGTTATATTTGTATAGAAAAAGAGCAAATAATCCAGTGAATAAAATATTCATAATACACAAACAAAATTGATGATTGAATAAACAAATTAATAAGTAAACAAAGAAGCCGTAATCGATACACACAACCTTCAATACAGTGAGAGCAAATAGAGACAGACCTAGATGCTGGAAATGTGTTGCCTCTCCAAACACACAAATTGGTGTGCTAAATCAACACAAAATTGTCGTCGTTTGTGGTCACAGGCAATTAAAGCTAATTGCGGTAACTCTGAAGGCCTGGGTGGTTCTGCTAATAAAAGTCATTCCTTATGAAGTGAAGAGAGAAGCGGTCGATAGTAATTCGTAGAACTAGGACAGTGGGACGATGGATTGTGTAACCAATTGGTCATTCTCAAGCATCTTAGGGGTTAATTTAATTAATCTTGAGCCGAGTAAATTGTCCCAATTTATAAATGTTGTCCAACTGGCCTAATCAAACACAAACATTCAATATAGTTTTGTGTGTCGTGCCTCGGAATGTGTCTGGAGGACAATCAATTTGACCAAAAGTCTTGTGGTCTCTCTCGAATGCTAATTAATCCAACAACAACTAAAAATAGTCCCTGGTGAGAATATTTGACCAAACAACAAAAATTTCTTAATTAATTGTGACTGTTAAAAAATAATTCATAGTCCCATGAAAAAAAAAATATTTTACTGTAAAACTTTTTAGATTTTGCATCGATTTGCTACTTCAAAAAATTAACCTTATTCTGTATAGAATTAGTGGATTAAATCTCATACATTAGAATTATATTACAAGAGCAGATCCAGGGGTGTTAGTGCAAATTAGTAATTAGTGAACACTGAGAGTGGTGAATGTGAAAGCTAATGTTAACAAATGTCAACTCTAATGTTGTGTAAATGGAAACAAATTAATATCAATCAATTACAAGAGTGAACACAAAAGCCAACATACCACACGACACACGGGATACAATTAATCCATGTCAAAGTAGAAAAACAATAAGAAGTGTCAGGTCAAAGACACCTTTGTCTTTTGTGTATCACAATTTTTGATTTAAAAAAGATTTTACATATTTTTCAATAAACAAAGATAATCGAATAAAAACAAATAAAAGATGAAAACCATTGTTAAATTCCCAAATGTTATCAAATTTAATTTCTAATTTTTAAATTTATCTAATTTAAAAAATTGTTGATAGATTCAATTTCTCGAAGAGTAGTTTAATAGATAACTTGATTTTATGATATTTAATTATCATTCAACATTAAAAATAACCATCTGAAAATATATTGGCAGACAAAACTCTTGAATTGAGTAATAAAACTCAAATTAAATACAATCTTTCTCTCACTCACTCAAAAAAGCAATCAAATCAAATAGTAATTACTTTTCCAGTTAAACACTCAACGGCACGATTAATAATTCAATTGAAAGTCAAAACATTCAAGTCACTCACACTTTATTGAAGAAAGTATAATAATAAAATACTTTCCCATTAATAACATTTCTGTTTCCAAAAGATATTGCAATAACATTATCATAAAATTAATAACCACAATGATATATCTTCAAGTGTAATAAAATTGATTTCGATAATGAAATTTTCAAAAGTAGGCCATTTCCAAAACAAAATAAAACCCGACAGAAAGTTTTAATAATATAATCAATAACAATCTTAAAATAGTTTCAATTGATATCGGAAGTGCTTTATAAATGGAATTTAATATAAGAAATGGCAAAAAGTAAATAATTCAGATATATTTGTAAACCGTTAGAAACGAAAAACAGACGAATAAAATTCTCATGAATCTAAAAATCAAAGCTTACTCTTCAAATTTCGCAATGTTAAAAAGTTCTTTTGAATGACTGTGAGAGTAATTTGAATGAATGAATATAAACTTTTTAATAAATCAACCGTTTGTAAAATTATTAAAACTGTTATTGACAGTCTGTCAATAAAACATGAATATATACACAATTCAATTTCGACTATTCATTTTTCATGTTAAATCCAAAGGATTTTGAGTAAAAATACACGTATTCATTTGTACGATTGTGAATTGTCGTTCAATTGTGCAATCATTAATCAAACATAATCCAGACACAACCGGTAAGCATCGGATATTAAGTCAATTTGAATTCATTAGTCAATAAAAATAAAAAAAAATTTAACATTCAAAACCTTTTATTAATTTAAACAGATACAACATTATAACTAAACTAAACATTACAAATAAAATCAATAAGTTTGGAATTAAAAAATACTCAAAATTTAATTAACCATTTCAAACATTAATACACAATACTCAAACAGAACATCAAGTCAAATCAAGCCACTTCAAGCTTCATCTCAAACCTCCAAACTCCAAACCAGCACTTACACAAACCTTAATTAGCATCCACTACCATGACAGAATATTCCTTCTATGTCCAAATCGAATATAATACTCAAAAATTGTATATGAATATGTACTTTAGAAGTAAATTCTATTGTCTCAAATGTAAGTAAATGAATCCTAAACGGAATATTCCGTCAAAGAAAATAATAACGAAACAAAAAAAACAGTCCCTTGAGTTTTATACTCGAGTATTATTACATTTGAATTATAATAAAATCAAAAACGAATATTACTAGTCAAACATTAAAAGTGTGTAATAATGCTACCATCATAATACTTTTGAGGTAGTAATAAAATCTACTGACAGACCTTAAAGGACATTATTTGATTTTGCCAGACAAATCACATTACGACAAAACGGTAAAAAAACTTTGAAACAACTCAACTATTCCAATCAAATATCATGATTCTAAACTTTTGTTCCCAACGAAACGAAACAACATTTAATTCAAATGAGTCTAAAAGTAATTGGAAACTGTTCGGAAAGTTAGAAATCACAAAAAGTATTCTTCCTTTGAAATGCAATATCACTTTAAATTGTACCCAGGAGAGAACAATCTCCGTTTTTGAATTGTCTTCTCGATCTGTTTGTGTCCAAAATGTTTTGTCGATATTTCGAAAGTAATATCAATTCAATTCAGTAATTTGAATTCAACTTTACCACACTGATAATAAAATATTAATTTGTTATTGAAGTGAACAGATATTTTTTCCTCGAGTCCCACTAGAGTTCCAGTAAACTAAATAAATTAATGAATAAGAAAACAATGAAACAATGTGAATCTTTTGTTTTTACAAAAAAAATTTAGCGAGAAACAAAGACATATAAAACCATTTTGAAACTAAATTAAAATGTAAATGGCAAATAACTTGTTAGAAAAGTCTTTAACAACTTTCCAATCACCAGCCGTACAATATGTCTCTTGTAGAATGCACCCAGGAGAAATCAGTCCATTTCGATTGTTGTTTGTGTTAAAAAAAAATTTGCGTGCAAAATTTTATGATCAAATGAAATATTCGAGGTAATTCAATAGAAATTTAAATTTCAAATTGATAAACAGACAAAAAATCTAATTTACACATTCAATAAATTATAATTTATAATGTTTGAGGACATTCTCTTCCTGAAGTCTATTTTCCTAAGAATTGAATAGATTGAAAAATTAATATTCATAAAACGATGAATGGTCAAAGTCTCTGTAAAAAACAAAAGAAAGAAATTACATTTGAATAACATTACATAACATACAAACAAGTTATAATTAAAGTCTTTATATGTAACCTTTTTAATTCCGTGGTTGTTATTATGTATTTGAATTCCAATTATCAAAAAAATGTTATAACTGAACATATTTGTATTTGTATTTCTGAATATTAAAGAGAAAGATTAGTTTTCTGAAGCGAAAATCCAATTTTCCGCGTATTAAACCTAAAAAGAAATAAAGTTATTACTGATTTTCCTTATGAAAACCAGTAAACAGTGCGATTGGTCAAGAGGAAGAAAATGTCGCAACATTGGACAAAAAACACAACCAATCCTTGGATAATGAAAACCGAAATTGTAAAACACAGACGAATGAAACAGAAATTGCTTTCTTGGTATCAACAAAAATATTTAATTAGGTTAAAGTATTAAGATACAAAATGAAAATGTACTACAGACAGAAATGAAAAAATATAAAAAGTGCAAATCCAGTGCAATTTGAGAAATTCTTATTAAAAGTGCATCGAAACAGAAAAATCGATAATCCAAATGTATCTTTTGCACTCTGGTTATAGAAAACTAATTTAATTTTGAAAAATTCTTTTATTAAGGAACTTGAATTCTAGGAATTTATGTTCCCTCAAAGAGAAATTCTGATTTTTTGTGAAAACTAAGATTAATGGGAATCGTCGAAAGGCGAATCTCAAAATTATTGAGCATAAAACATTTCCATTACAAAATGTTTGTAAACAGGTGTACAAACGCATGCATAAACCACAAAATTCTCGGAATTCAGAAAATTTATGATCACTCATGAAATTCATCATTATTTTTGATTTCATTGAACTTGAATTAATTTAAATAAATGAAATTTTTGAATAAAGAAAACCATTTGTATATGAACAAACTTAGGGAGCTATAAACCAAACAATGGACACATCTCAATTTCATATAAAGCAGATTCATTTATCAAGCTAAATCTAGTATCACAACATTCGATTCAATTGTCAGTTGCACTAGAGCAAACACAATCATTAATCAAACAAGGCAGTAGACAAAGGTGCATTTGATCTTATATATTCATAATTGGAACACACAAAAACCTGAAAAATCTTGTTATTATGATAAACATAATTATTTTCTGAATATAACAAAAAAACTTAGTCAAATTTTGAAGCATAGAAGCTCTTGTTATATTCCATCTGAGTAACAACGAAAAATAAATATATAAATAAATTCCCCAATCACATGACTGAAATCATTAATGTTTATCGCTTCAAGGCATAATCACCAGCATGAGCTTCTTATTTCAAATTTTCCTTTGCTCAGCTCAGTTCCGACTAAATAGAAGTTTAAATTTTAAATTCTAAATCTGATCATTTTTAAAACTTTATCCAATCACATTAGCCAAAATGGAATTCACTTGAAATTGGGATGATTAGAAAGAGGGCTTTGAAAAGTGCACTCAAGTTGCACTGAATAATTTAACTTGCTGTCGTAATCCTGTTTAATGAAAATATAAAAAATAGAATACACCAGTTTTAATCCAATACAAAAGGTTGAAAAATCAAGAAAATCACATTCTATCAATATCCATTACCTAAGGCCATCTATGGTTAGTTTTAATAGTAAAAATGCTGAAAATGAAAATATAAATTTTTAAAATATTTCAAATTAGGATTTAGAAATAACTTTAAACGTGTAGGTGTAAATGCTAAAAGATAAAAAATGTAAAAGAAAAATGCTTTTATAATTAATATTAACAATGTAAGAAACAAACATCCGGTTTTATTTAATGACTTAGTTAAACAGAACAGTACAAACCTTTTATACATTGAATTTATTAATGCAAAATTTTTCAAGTCTTCCAAAGTCTATTTATTGTTTTAAACTATGTCTGGACAAATATAGAATTGTCTTATTGCACCAAATTATATGATTCAAATTACAAAATGTCTGGTTCAAAACAAGTTTGCGTCATTGTAATGTCCTGAGGGCTTCATTGTCCTTAATATTGCACCAAATCTTAAATAATAAAATGATATATAAACAAATATATATTTGCACTTAAAATTAAACAATGATAAAAACAATAGTTATGTAATATTTTAAGTTGTACTTATTAATATTTTTTTACCGTTTATAAAATTTACTGTATCGCTTATTATTCAGTAGTTTCATTGACCCAGAAACTCTGCATAACTCCAATAAAAAACCTTGTTCAAAAAAATGTTCATTTCTTCATCGTGTCTCTCAGCAATCTTGCTCAAGCAAATTCAATCTTTCTAATCACACTTGACCTTCTCAATCGTGCACTCACATTTACAGATGACATTTAGATTAGGGAATACTAGAAGGAAAGAATTTGAGTAAATAACACTTCACAAGAAAAGTGTCAATTTGAATGAAATTTAAATTACAAATTCCGAATTTAATTTGAAAATGAAACTAGTTTGCATGAAAACAAATACGATCTGTCCATCAAATTAAGAATGTTTAGAAGTGCAAATAAAAAATATGTCAAATGATTTTGAACTTTTTAACCTTGTAAATCATTCGAGACAAGTGAAAAAGTAATTAGCAAAATAGAATGCACTTGAATTGAACTTCTGTAGATAATATGAAAATATGTTTCGATTACAAGAATAAATTTTCACAAAAATTAAAATAACTTGAATGTTTGTTTGTACCAATAAGTTCTCGTGAAGTTATTACAAATAAATTAAACTTAAATTAACCATTTCATAGGAAGTTATTCCGTCACTGGATAACTAATAAAACATTCTAACAAGCCATGCAAGTAGCGAAATTATTAGATAATGATTTTAGAATTAGAATTAAGAATTTTTAAGTTTAAAAATTGTTACCAGAGTGTAAGAGTTATAAAAGTTACCAGTTTTCAAATTTCACAGTTTGTACGAAAATAATTGGTATAGGATTATTACGGTTTCCATCTACATTCTTTTCGCATTCGAAGTAATTCATATGAAATAAAGTTACCTTTACAATTGTTCAGCTTACACTAGAAAGAAAATTAATTAATTTTGTTTTTGTCAGAATTACTAAAATGAATAACAAATCCCACACAAATGTTTCAAAAAGGTGTTGTTCTTGTTGTTGAAGAAAGTAATATAATGAAATCGAGCAGAATGGAATCAAAATTCTAGAGAAAAACGCACAATGGTGATTTTATTCTTAAGAAAAATACTCAATAGGAAATTGCATTACCAGTTATGAAGAAAAAGAAACTATCATAGAATTTGTATATTGCACGCATGTACTTAATTTAGTATATATTTAATAACAATGTGTGTTTACTTGGAAAGTTCGTACCTTCCTGTTGAAGAAAACACAGAAAAGGTAGGCGTAACGAGACAAAACACAGATTTTGATGACAAACAATTACGACACTTTTGTGCTTTTAGGTTTAATTTTAGGCCATTCATTAATAAATGGAGGAAAATAAATATATAAATACAACCCTGACAAGTGAGTGTATCTGAGTTAGTCTAATGTTGTGACATGTTTTCCGGGTTTTCTAGTGAAATATCGTGACACAAATTCATACACTTAGATAACCTAAACTAAGAAACTTAAATAATTGTGTAAATATTTTCAAATAGTATGAATTTTACTTATGAAACTTAAGAAATGGTGAGAAATTCAATAAAGATATTTTTAAACCTTTTTATTTGCGTTTACAGAATCTATACATTACTATCTAATAGAATGTAAATCTGATTAAAATAGAATTACTCTATTAAAACATGTAATATTCCAATGTTTTCGTCATTTTATGTGAAAAAATTAAACTTATGAAAAACTACAAAAATATATTAAACCTTTTGTAATGAACCAGCTAGAAAATTACCTAATCATTATTAAAGATATTCTTCGTGTATACTATTCAAAAGTATTGCAAATCAAAAACTGCGATCATTCCATAAAGAAGAATGTCTTTATAAAATAATCTCTTCACAACATTCAAATTGTTAAACTGACAATCCTTTATCACAATCAGCTTTTAGTCACACAAAACAACGCATCTAATCAAATCAAGCTGTGCCAATTCAATTGCTAAACCCAAACCCGCATTTCCAACCTTTAATCAAACATCAATCCCTTGAGTAGTAAGCTCATTATGACGACGAACGCAAATATTAGTTTAAACTTATAATGAAAATACACTCGAATTCTATTGTCTCTAATGACTTTCATAAGCATAATCGGAATATTCCATTGATAAAGCCGAATACGAAACAGACAATGAAACCCTCGCGTTTGCAAATATTATATTTGAATCAAAATAAAAGAATGTTTTTATTTCTGAAACACATTGAAAGTGTATAATAAAATCATAATAATAAAGCAGAGAAGTAATATAAAAGCTACTTAAAATTGGCAGACCATAAAGGACATAAAGACAAATCACATTACGACAACAACAGCAAACTTTGAGACAACTCAACTATTTTCAATCAAATTTGTACATTCTGTCCCAGAACAGACATTTAATTCAAATGTAATTCGAAACAGATCGGCAAATTATAAAAGCAGACTCATTTTGATTGTAATGCAATATCACTTTAAATTGTACACAGGAGAGACCAATCTCTGGTTGAATTGTCTTTCTGTTTTCTGTGTCCTCAAAATGTTTGTTAATATTGTCTTTCGAAGGTAATATCATTTTGAGAAAGTAATTTGAATTCAAATTCCAACTTTGCAGTCAACCAAAATCACTGCAAACTCAGGCAATTTCAATTTGTCGTGTTTGTAAAAAGTCCATGGGCGATAAACATTACAATAGAAATATAACATTTCAAATGTCATTTTACAAATAGAAAGTATTTTGACCAGTTTCAAATCAAAACACTGAAATATTCAAAACGCTGTCAACCAAATCACAATTGCACTCTTAATCATAACCCAAAAGCATTCACATTAATGTTGCATAAATTATATTGCATTTAGGGGGAAAATTCAAATTGCCAAAAAACAACAACAAATGCAAATAAACATTCAAACACACCCCAGCACTCAATACCGGAACTTTCAAATCAAAACTACGTAAACAAAGTGCATGAAGGGAAAATAAAGCTTTTTCCACTTTGCTAAATTATTTGTGAGGCGGTACAGGAAAACGAATATTTTTTTGTCAATGAATCACCAGGAAAACTCTATGAAAGTGCGCTTCAACTCTGAAAGTATTATTGTGTTCAATTTTGACATATTTTCCGTTGTGTTTTTCATTGACTTCTTTTGGCGGAACTGAGTGACACAAAGTCAAATATAATGAAAACAATATTTTTGCTGAAAATAATATTAAATTCATTTACTTAAATAATACTTGTATTCGTCAAATATAAAAGTCAAAATAAATTGCTCCTAAATCGCAAAATAAAAGAATAGTACGACGTAATAACAATAAACAAAACAATTGGGACAATAAGACCGACATAAAATTGAGAATTATGAAGATACACATTGAGAATACAAAATGGAAGATTATGCTCAATGTTAAGAACTAAATGATATAAACCTTTATAAAAGTGCAAAATGGGTCATTAATTTACTTATTTACATTACTTTATTACTTAATTCATTTATAAAAGAAAAAATATAACACCTCGTTAGTTTTTGATATTTGCATTAATTAAATCAGCGCATCTTTCTTACGTCTTTCCACCTCTTAATTGCAGTAATATAGATTCTTTTATTTCTTAAACTAAAATTTAATCATCATTAGTCTAAGTCGACTTGTAGTTAATTTTCTTCACGTGAAGAACATTCAAACTCGTGCCAAAATAGCCAAACTTCAATTGTAATTTCTTAATGAAAAAATAAAAAATGTACAAGAAAATTTCAATAGAGTACAATTAATATTTTTGAAGGAATGTAATGCAGTGAAGCGTAAACATAGGCTAAAGTCGTAAGTAACCAGTTTTCTATATGCTCACTTTTACAAGTACGACTCATTCATTTAAAGATAGTGAAAACAACAATGTACGAAATTATTATATTTCAATTTTAAAACATAAAGGCAAACCAATTAAGATGTATTAAAAATAAATTAAAACAAATGAAACAACTAAGAATAAATTGAAGAATAATTAAAAATGTAAATTCTATGAAGACCACCATTTACGCCTTTCAATATTGTACCATGGTAATTAATTAGATAAGCAAGAAAAAGTAATTTTGGATTGGACTCAAAATAATTTTAAGTTATACCATTTAAATTCAATTCAATGGAACGGGATCAATTTAGACCCCATGCATTCAAAATAGAATTTTGTAATAAAGACAAAATTGTAATTTTAACCGAGTTAAACCATGATAATGTTATATTTCTTTGATAGTAAATTGATTATCTCGCAAACTAACTAAAAATTTTTATTTTTGTATAGGCTGAGAACGAATAATCCATTAAAATATTCATAATGCGAACACAAACAAAATTGATTATTGAATACACAAATTAATAAGTAAATAAGGAAGCTGTCACAAAACTTAATCGACACACAACTTTCAATACAGTGAGAGAAAATAAATAAAACCCGAGTCATAAAATTGTGCTTCCTCTCCAAACACACAAATTGGTGCTAAATCAACACAAAATTGTCATCGTTTGTGGTCACAGGCAATTAAAGCTAATTGCGGGAACAGTTGAAGCTTGTGTAGTTCTGCTAATAAAAGTCATTCCTGACGAAGTGATGAGAGAAGCGATAAATGGCAATTCGCAGATCTGGGACAGAGGCACGAGGGATTGTGTTACCAATTGGTCATTCTCAAGTATCTAAGGGTTAATTTAATTAAGCTTGAGCTCAGTAAATTGTCCCAATTTAGAAATGTTGTCCAACTGGTCTAATCAAACACAAACATTCAATAGTTTTGTACTCGTAAGTCGTGCCTGGGAATGTGTCTGGAGGACAATCAATTTTGTGGCAAAAGTCTGGTCGTCACTCTCGAATGTTAATTAATCCACAACTAAAAATAGTTCCGAGTGAGAATATTAGATCAACAAAATTTCGTAATCAACAAATAAAAACTTGTGATTATTTGTGAAGAGAGGACAACTCATAAAAGAACAGTCTCTTAAAAAAATATTTTACTGTACAAACCTTTTAGATTTTTGAAGTAAGTTACCAAAAATAAATATAAAATGTCTTGTATATAATTAGTGGATTAAATCTCACACATTAGAAGTACATTAAGAGTTGATTCAGGGGTGTTAGTACAAATTAGTGAATGAATGAACACATAAAGTGCTAAATGTGAAAGCTAATGTTAACAAATGTCAACTCTAATGTTGTGTAAATGACAACAAATTAATCTCAATCAATTACACGAGTGCACTAAAGTCAACTAACCACAGGACACATGGCACACAATTAATCCATGTCAAAGAAGGAAAACAATAAGATGTGCCAGGTCAAAGACATCAAAAGACAATGTTTTCTTACAAAAAAAATCTAATGAAAGTTGTCAGTCAAATAAGCTGAAAGTCAAGTACAACAAAAGTTAAATAAAAAGATACCTTTTACGAAACAACAAAAACAAAACATAATAATTTAAAATTTTTCAATAAAAATATATATTGATTTGAAAAATTCTAAATGCGGACAAAAATTTTTGAATAGTTTCAAATATGTTCCAATATTCTACAGATAACTTGCTCTAAAAACTTTCATTCAATTTCGAAACAAAATATATAACTGAAAGAAAGTTGATTTATCTTCACTTGATAATAACCGATAATGAACAATCCTAAAATGGTTTCCATTGGTGTCGGAAGTGTCATACAAATGGAATTCAATATAGATTTATAGAAATAGGAAATAATTCAGATATATTTGCAACCATTAAAATTTCCCTATGTTAAGAAAACTATTAATATATTAATTTATTTACAAAAGTTTGAATGAAAAAATAGCAAAAATAGTTTTAGTTTTTTCAAAACCTTTTATAAGGCTCAACACGAGGCTCAAACTTACTAATATGAATAAAAGTAATGTTTGGAATTACAAAACACGAAATTTAAAGAACACTTTGAATATTATTGAATTGGCCTAACGCTTGCTGAACAACAAGTCAAATGAAGCAAAGCCACTTCATGCTTCATTTCAAATCTCAAAACTTAAAACCCGCACTTATACTAACCTTAATTAGCATCCACTACCATGACAGAATATTCCTTTTATATTTAAAATCGAATATAATACTCAAAATTGTATACGAATATGTAATTTAATAGTAGATTCTATTGTCTCAAATTGAAGTAAATAAATTCTAAACGGAAAATTCCGTCAAAGCAAATGATAACAAAACCAAAGAGTAGTCCCATGAGTATGAGTTCTACGAGTTCTTCTCGTACATTCGTGTTTCATTACATTTGAATTATAATAAAATCATAAAATAATATTTTTACTAGTCAAACATTAAAAGTGCGTAATGGTATCATCATCATACTTTTTGTTCAGTAATAAAATCTTCTTTTTAAAGTTGACAGACCGTAAAGGACATTATTTGTTCGGGACAGACAAATCACATTACCACAAAAACAGTAAAAAAAACTTTGCGGCTACTAAACAATTCCAATCAAATATCAAGATATTGAACTTGCGTTCTCAAAAAACAAAGCCACATTTAATTTAAATGAGTCCTAAAGTAATTGGAAACAGCTCGGAAAACTTGAAATCACTTTAAATTGTACCCAGGAGAGACCAATCTTTGTTTGTGCCCGAATTGTTTTTGTCGATATTGTATTTCAAAAGTAAATATCAAGTCAATGCAGTAATTTGAATTCAAAATCAACTATTCCATAAGCATAATAAAATTTGTCTTCCAAGATTGGGCAGATTTTTTCTTAAATCCCACGAGAGTTCCTGTAACCTAAAGAAATTAATGAAATCGTTCATGGTAGAACAATGAAATAGTATGAATCATTACCACAAAATTGTTTGTTTTATCAAAAAAATTTGGCAAGAAACCGAAGAATATAAAACCATTTTTAAATCAAAGTTCTTTAATCAAATTAAAATGTAAATGGTAAATAACTTGTTAGAAAAGTCTTTTATGACTCAACTTTCCAATCACCAGCCGTACAATATGTCTCTTGTAGAATGCACCCAGGAGAAATCAGTCCATTTCGATTGTTGTTCAAATTGTATTTGTGTCCAAAGTGTGTTTGCGTGGAAATTTTTATGATCAAATGAAATATTCGAGGTAATTCAATAAAAATTTAAATTTAAAATTGATAAACAACCAGAAAATCTATTTTACGCATTCACTAAATTAAAAAATGTAATGTCTGACTTGTGAGGACATTGTCTCCTCTGGTTTCCCAATTGACCCCATTTTCTAAGTATTGAATAAATTGAAAAATTAAAATTCATAAAACGATGAATGGTCGAATTGTGAATGAATTTTATTTGAAAAATTACATAACATAAAAACAAGTTAAAATTAAAGTCTTGATATGTAACCTTTTTTATTTGTTGTGTGTGATGTTGTTGTGTAACTTGACTTCGAATTACCAAGTAACATGTAATAACTAAACAAAATTGTATTTCTATTTATGAATATTAAAGAGTAAGTTTAGTTTCCTGAAGCGAAAATCCAATTTTCCGCGTATTAAACCTATAAAGAAATTAAAGTTATTACTGATTTTTTTCACATGAAAGCCAGTAAACAGTGCGATTGGTCAAGAGGAAGAAAATGTCTCAACATTGGACAGAAAACACAACCAATTCTTGGATAACGAATACAGAAATTGTTAAACACCACACACATAGACAAGTAATCCAATAGTCATATCCTTTCGCAGTGACAACAACAAAAATTAATTAGATTCTAGTTTGGTACAAAATGAAGATACAACAGACAGAAATGAAGAAATGAAAAAAGTGCAAAACCAGTGCATTTTGAGAAATTCTTATTAAAAGTGCACTGAAATAGAAAATCGATAATTCAAACTCCACTCTTTTGCACTCTAGTTATAGAAAACTAATTTAATTTTGATAAATTCTTTTATAACTTAACTTGAATTCTGAGAAGTTAAGTTATAACAAAACGGAAATTCTGAAATTTCTAGTGAAAATTAAGATTAATGTGAATCGTCGAAAGGGGAATTTCAAAATCATTAACCATACAACAATATCATTGTGAAATGTTTGTCTATACACTGTATTTATATACATAAAATTGAACGTCTGTTCCGTATGGATTCGGATACTACTGGACCGATCTTGATGAAATTTTCCCAGAATACCCTTATCGCCCATCGTCAGATGATAGGCTATGTCTCGGACCATAATATCCAATGGATCCAAAGATATTTGGATTCTAAGGATTTTAATGCATTGTGGCTATGACAGGCGTGCAACACAGACAAGTGCACATGTGCGTAATAACAAATGAATGCAAAATGTATGTTCTGTAATCGAGAAATTCATGGAAATTTCTAGAAATGATCTTTCCTTGCAGGATGCAAACATGGATAGTTCCAAAATCTTCCTCTCTATGAGGGATATGTCCATGGAATGTTCTGGAAACTTCTCGAAAGAACCTCCCTATGAGGGATATATCCATGGAATGTTCTGGAAACTTCTAGAAAGTACCTCCCTATGAGGGATATATCCATGGAATGTTCTGGAAACTTCTAGAAAGTACCTCCCTATGAGGGATATATCAATGGAATGTTCTGGAAACTTCTAGATAGTACCTCCCTATGAGGGATATATCCATGGAATGTTCTGGAAACTTCTCGATAGTACCTCCCTATGAGGGATATATCCATGGAATGTTCTGGAAACTTCTCGATAGTACCTCCCTATGAAGGATATATCAATGGAATGTTCTGGAAACTTCTCGAAAGTACCTCCCTATGAAGGATATATCCATGGAATGTTCTGGAAACTTCTAGAAAGTACCTCCCTATGAGGGATATATCAATGGAATGTTCTGGAAACTTCTCGAAAGTACCTCCCTATGAGGGATATATCCATGGAATGTTCTGGAAACTTCTCGATAGTACCTCCCTATGAAGGATATATCTTTGGAATGTTCTGGAAACTTCTCGAAAGTACCTCCCTATGAAGGATATATCAATGGAATGTTCTGGAAACTTCTCGAAAGTACCTCCCTATGAGGGATATATCAATGGAATGTTCTGGAAACTTCTCGAAAGAACCTCTCTATGAGGGATATATCCATGGAATGTTCTGGAAACTTCTAGAATGTCCGGAGCGAAGCCCGGGTAGCCCATCTGGTAGTCTATACAGGTGTACGAATGCAAACATAAATCGCAAAATTCTCGGAAATTTGGGGGATTTTAGAATTAGTCAATAAAGAGCATTACCCAATTCGGCCTAATTTGAAATGGCTCGATTTTCTTTAAAATGTATATTATTGGAGAGAGTATGGTCCACTAATACTAGATATATTGGAAACTAAGTGGCATGGTACACTGTTCCAGAATTATTCCAAAATAAAAACTCGAAATTGACGTATAGCTATACATTGGTGATTTTGAAAAATATTTTAGTGAAATGATTTGATAATTTCTATATCAACTAAAACATTATAAAAATACTCTATTTCAGCTTGGAATAGCTTTTAAATAAGAATAGTCTGAATTTCAATTATAACCGGAAGTAAGGTCCAAAAAATTTGGAACCAAAAATTCATTACTTCCGGTTTTTCTTGAAATATTTCATACTTACATTTTGGACTATATCAAACAACATTGGTCATGTTCCAAAGGTTATATCAGATGCTAAGCCATAATTTTAAATAAAAACAAAAAATCACCAATGTATAGCTATACGTCAATTTCGAGTTTTTATTTTGGAATAATTCTGGAACAGTGTACCATGCCACTTAGTTTCCAATATATCTAGTATTAGTGGACCATACTCTCTCCAATAATAGACATTTTAAAGGAAATCGGGCCATTTCAAATTAGGCCAAAAAAGTAACATTTTGGGTAATGCTCTTTATCATTATTTTAGAATTTACTCAGCTTGAATTGATTTAAATAAATGTAAATTTTGAATATTTGAAACCATTTGTTTGGCAAAGGTCATTCCTATGTAATAAAACAAACAATGAACACATCCCAATCTCGAATAAAGGAGATTCATTTATTATGCTAAATCAAATTATGCAACAGTAGATTTGATTGTCAGTTGCACAATGAACAAACACAATCATTCATCTAATAAATATCTTCAGCTAGGTGAATTTGCTAAGTGTATTCATAATTTAAAAATACAAAAACCTGAAATATGTAGATATTATCATGTAGATCTAATGATTTTATAGATGAAGAAAATATACGTTTGATCAAATTCTTCTTTGAAACATGAATTTTTGCCATTATTGCCATGATTTTCTGATTTACTTAATTCGAAGATTTAAAAACACATAAAAACATTTTTAAAACTGTTTAAATTAAAACATTTTTGTAAAGAAATGTATAAAATTTTTCATTAAGTTGTGAGACCATTTTTCAAATATTTGACAAACAGAAAAAATTATATTCAAAACAATTTTAGTCATAATTTGGACCTATTTAAAGTCTAGACATTGGATTTTGGCATGGTCTAGCGAATAATAAAAATGTTGTTTACATTATAATTTTCCGGGAAAACAAATGGAATGCATTGAAATGCACTAAATATTGCGTCAAAAAATCAAAATTTTATTTACTTAAACTCATTCAATGGAAATTTATTTTTAAAAATTCTAGATATACAATATTTGCACTTGAAATTATTAATAAACAATAAAAACTGGAGTTTTGTTATAAATTTAAACCGAACTTTGTTAATATTTTTTAAACATTTAGAAAATTTTCAGTAATGTTACCTAGTAAGCTTAGTTTAATTGACCCATAGGCCCTCCACGGTAAGCCTAAAATCAATTTTTTATTAATGCATACAAATTCACATTCAAAGTCAAATTCTTGTTTCTTTTAAAAATTTGAGAAAAATGAAAAATATTAAACTCAGTTGAGAAAAGTGCAAACACGGTACAAATTTAAAGAATCAAATAAGGAATGTAAAGAAAAACTTATTTGAAGTTGCTTTGAATTCTAATTAAAGTAGGTAAAACTGTTTATATTCATTACCAATCACACACTTTCCCCAAAGTGAAGTGAATTTTAACACTAAGTGTATTTTTGCGTTCAATGCTGGGACATATAAATCATCAATATGAGTATGGTATCATTTATTTCGTACAAAACAAAACGTTTTAAATGAACTCGTACATGCTCATTTGTATAGACTTTATTTGTGTGATAAAGGAAAATAGTTCAACAATGACCAAACCAGCAGTCGAATTAGCTCAAAAGGAAAAAAAACAAGCCATCAACTTTAATGGGTACTGACGATGAAGGTTATCAAAAGTACATCTATTCTCTCACAGCGTGTCTACGTGACAGTGAGAACTACCGTAACAACATAAATTGATGCCATTCAAGAGTGCACCTACGCAATGTTATATAATTTACAGCAAATTTGCCATGTCGAGACAGGGCATTAAAGTAGTAAACTAAATGGGCATACAAAATACTATGACAAATACAATAAATTTTAGATTTAAAAATTGCACTAAATTATGGGTACAAGGAAGGTTAAAGGTTAGTGACAACACAAAATTCGAAGCTAGACACATTAAACAACAAACACATGTAATAACAGTATTTTATGTCTCAACATTTAGATCGAATGTTGTGCCTGAAAGAAAATGTTTTTATTGGTCTATTTAGCAAATGAAATATTTGGCATTTGCTATTTTGGTGAAATTTAATATTTATTTTTAAATATAAAAGAATCAGTTTACTGGAATTGAAAATTAAACTAAGAGAAAATTTGTAATAAAACAAAAAAATAATGCATAACCTTTAGTTGAGAATTCACTTCAGAATTATTAGTAAAGAGGAAATGTACGTTTCATAGGACACATCCAATTTTCGACAACAAACTTTTTTCAAACATAAAATTCATCAAAAAACATCAAATCGAATTTAAAATATAATTTTTGACCATCAAATTAACTTTTGAAATCGAAAAGCTGTCAAAGTGTAAGATGTACGAGTGAGTACATGTGAATTAATTGCTTAAATGTCTAGTTTTTTGTATTATAAAGAAAGAAAAGTGCCAAATAAATAAATAAATATTTCACACTTTTAAAAAATAGTACTTATTGGAATAGAAATATGGCTATTGTGTCAAAATTCTTTTCGTAATTGAAGAAATGCACAAGAAATAGAGTTACCTTGGTGACTGTTTAGCAAGAACGTAATTTAATTTTGTTTTTGTCGAAAGTACTACAGTGAATAGAACAGATTAATCCCACGCTAATGTTATAGTTTTTTTATGAGTTTGACTGTGTTAAGTGACGCTTTTTCCCATTAAAACATTGGAGGGCATTAGCGCCCAGAAAAAATATAGCTAATCCGTTTTGTGGACAAAATAGAAGGAGTTGGCGGAGTACAGTGAAAGTAAGACCGTAGAGTTCAGTGTAGAGTTATAAGTTATATGAACGGACCTTTTTCATGGGCTTTATGGTATTTATGTGCATTTTCTGAACACATTGCTAATTTCTCGCTGTACAGTTTGAAAGTCTACTGTCAGCAGTACAAACAGTGGTTTACGTGTGTTGTTGTGATTGAGATCTCGTGTTTTGGGACATTTGTGGATCAATTCGAAGCAATCTCGGTGGCCATGTGGTCCAGAAACGTTTATTCTATTGTTTCGAGTCTTGTTCACAACATCAACAAGTGTGGCTCGCTGTGTGTACGTGTTTGTGTGATGATTTTGTGTGTTGTCTGTTGTGTATTCAATTTGTTATTGTTTTTAAACATACTTTTCACCTTTTCCACAATGTTACCTATCCTATCAATTCACGTAGCATTTTATCGTCATCACCTGATTGCATGGAACATCTCAGCGCACTCAACTCAACTCGTACTACAATCAAAACATCGTCCTCACATCGATCAGCTGTTTTGTTTTGATGTTTGTGAGCGGCGTTTTTGACGAATTTATAGATTTTTTGATTCAATTTATATTGTGATTGAGATCTCGTGTTTTGTGACATTTGTGGATCAATTCGAAGCAATCTCGGTGGCAATATGGCCCAACAATCTTTATCCGTGTGCTTTGAGTCTTGTTCATATCGTCAACAAATGTGTCTCTCTGTGTCTGTGCTTATGTGCTGTTTGTTGTGCTTTCACTTTGATACTATTTTGAATTGTATTCTCCTCATCCAAAATTGACCGGTTATATCAATTGGCCAACCAGTTCATATCCATAACCTCACGACATTCAACATCTAGCCCTCGACACTCAATCTCTAAATCAGATCAACTCCTGCTAAAACATCGTCCTTGCATCGATCAGCTGTTTTTGTTTTTATGTTTGTTTGGTAAGATTTTTTGGTGATTTCGCTGATTTGATTTGACCTACTTTATATTTTTGTTTGTTGTTTTAGATTTACTCAGGAATCATCGTGGAATTATTTGTATCACTTGATCAATCTGTATATCAATTTGATTTACACCTTAAAACGGTATGCTAAATGATGCATTTCTTTAACTGAAACTAATTTATTTTGTCTTTCACCATTACAGGAATAAGTGGAATCCGTGATAATTATCCATTATGAGCATACAGAATTATTTCTGGTCAAGGCATTGGCATTTTTTCACTTTGGTGCAACTTTATTTAATTGTTTGCATTGCATTCTCTGTACTTTGATGACCGAACAACTCTTTTGAATTTTAGCTTGAAATTGAAATTAATTTTTTATGTTTTTGACTGCACGATGAATTTATTCTCGTCAATAATCCAATTTAGCAAAAGTATTTCAAACTGAAAATGGTTGAAATATATTTTTTAAAATCCAAGATTCAAATGATAGATTTTTTATTTGCGCATGTAAATGATTGAAACAAGAAAATGCGCTTGAGAATGTTGAAAACAAGAAAACTATCACTTAGGTAATATGTTTGAGATGTTCTTCAAATAAAAAATCAGGCGGCGAAGAATACCTGTCTTTTAGAACTTAAGGCTTGACCAAGCAATAGTTGATATGACAATTTTAGTGAGATTTGAATGCTCAAAATAATAAAAGCCATTACTATTCTCCAAGAATTTGAACCCAGAAAATATGGCTACAAACAGTTCAGAACGGAATTATACTTTAATCACTTGATAACTTTAATGAATTACATTTTCAGCAAAAAAAAATTCATTGCACTTGACTGTGTGTGATAAGTTTAGAGTTAGAACAAACCATCCAAACAGAACAGAAGTTTATAATCAAAAATGTAATTCTGCTCTAAGTAAACCTTAATACAATAATATTCTTTTTGTGAAAAAGAATTTGAACAAATATTAATAAAGAAATTTCTGGATATATATCTTGATTGTGAAAATGTGAATTGTTAATTAGAACCAGAAGTACAATATTAAGAGATTTTGATTAGATAATTTGGAATTTTTAACTACGGTACTTATCTATAACTAGTATTAACATTCTTAGGGTTCAGAGACACCTTGTGTTAACCTATTCTCCCACCTTTTAAAACCTCTACTTTTTGTCGTTCGTTCTGTGCAAATTACCCAAAATGCCACCACGAAGAGGTTGAGGTTGAGGTAATCCGCCGCCTGATTTTTTATTTGAAGAACATCTCAAACATATTACCTAAGTGATAGTTTTCTTGTTTTCAACATTCTCAAGCGCATTTTCTTGTTTCAATCATTTACATGCGCAAATAAAAAATCTATCATTTTAATCTTGGATTTTAAAAAATATATTACCAAAGTTACTGATTTTTGTTGTTGTATTTAGTAATCAAAAATGAAATCTCTAAGCACAATGCATTCAACAGAATTACGCCCAGTAATGATTTTATTCCAATGAAAACATATTTATCAGGTTTTCGCATAAGTCTTTCCGCAGCGCCATCTCGTTGGTGCAAAAGACAACTGTAGGATGTCTGTCCGTCTGCAGGATTAACTTATGTGTTTGTCTTATAAACGGAAATTGTGTTGCCAGGTAAAAGAACAATCAAATTTATTTATGCACAAAAATGTACTCAATTTAGAATGCATTTAATAACATAATGTGGTTACTTTGAAAATATATATTCATTGTTACAATAACAGGAAAGGTAGGCGTAGAGAGACTAAATACACGTTTTAATGACACACAATTGTTACGCCTTTTTACGTGCTTTTTTGTTTAATTTTAAAACATTTATTCATAAATGGATGGAAGGAAATAATAAATTAATGAAACCTTTGGAATGCAATATTACAAGATTGTTTGGTTTTTTACTCGACAATCTAGCAACGAACCTTGACTTACAAAAGCACACAATAAAAAGTAAAACTTTTAGAATGTCAATTGTTTTTGCACAAGTTGGTCCATTTTCAAAACAAATCAAGAAATATGTAAAACGCTTTCAACCAAATCACAATTGCACTCGAAAAAGTAGCTCAAATGTCAACACAAAAAGTACATTAATGTTGCATAAATTACATTATTTTGACAACTGTTTGGAAGTGGGAAAAGAATGTAAATGAGAAAACAACTGGAACAACGACTTCAATGATATTCACTCTCAAATAGTCAATAACGGAAAAGCGTTGAAATAAAAACTGCGTAGTGCATAAATTAGACTATGTGTAAATTCATTTAAAAATTGTTTTTAAAAAGTTCAACATAATATTTTCCCTAACAAAAATATATAAATTATCAGTGAACAAAATCTACACTCGAAACGAACTTTTTAAAATAAAACACTTTTTTTATTATTTCTCTTGATTTTTTAGAAATCTATCAAGATCTTGTAATAACCTAATCGCAAAAAAAAAACCAAAACAAAAAGATGAAAACACTTCGTTAGTTTCATTCACAAATGAGTCATTAAGTTATGTTGTTTTTGGTCGGTTCGTTTAATTAAGCCCAGCTTATCTTTCCCTTTTCACTCCAACCCTTAATTGCATCAATCTAGACTTTTCCATCGAGTATGTTAAATATCATCATCATTACTTAAAGTCAACTGACACTTAACTCAAATAGAATGCAAAAACCGGCCGATTGTCTTATGGTTTCTTTTAAAAACCCGAAAAAGACTATTCACAACAATAATGACACAGTAATAGACAATAGACACGCAAAACTGTTCCGGCACATTGATTATTACTGCAGTTAAGCGATTCCGTTTCAGGCATGATAAAGAAAAATGCATTATTTGGGAATATTTTGGTTCAATTTGATAGCCAAGAAAAGTGTATTTTTGATTGAACGCATACTCATTACAAGTTATATATACCAGTTAAATTTCCCTGAAACATGAAAAAAAATTTCTCAACCGAAAGAGTCATTTATGTACCAAGACAAAATTATAAGATATGAATTGATTATGATGAGTACCATTATGTTAAAAAGTTGTGTATCAAGGAAAAAAGCTCATCACATTAAGTCACAGTAATGTTAATCTTAAATAGATTGTGATTAAAAGCTAATATTACATTTTCTGGGAAACCTTTTAATGCATTACAAATTTCTTACTTTGAATAGATATTTTTGAATAAGATTAAAACAAATGATTAAACACGATAAAATATTAGGGAAACTCAATCAAACTAACAGAAAGAAGGAAACAGGGATAAGTCTTAATCGACACACAACTTTCAATACAGTGAGAGAAAATAGAGACCTTGAGTGGTAAATAATTTGTTGCTTTTCCAAACACACAAATTGGTGCTAAATCAACACAAAATTGTCATCGTTTGTGGTCATAGGCAATTAAAGATAATTGCGGACACACTGAAGGCCTGGGTAGTTCGATAATAAAAGTCATTCATGGTGAAGTTATGAAAGAAGCTGTCAATGGTAATTCTGGGACAGAGGCATAAGGAATTGTGTAACCAATTGACCACTCTCAAGAATATTCTGGGTTAATTTAATTAATCCAAAACTCTGTAAATTGTCCAAATTTATAAATACTGTCCAAGTTGCTTAATCAAACACACACATTCAATCGTTTTGTGAGTCACGCCTAGGAATTTGCCTGGGACAATAAATTGAGGATGATATTTGCCCAGTTATCAAAATTTGTTAATTAAATGAAATTATTCATGATAATGTTGAATTAACAACTCAATGACACAACCTTTTTAATGACTCTCAAAATTCGGGAAGAAATAAATACAAACACATAATTTAAAGTGAGATATTAAACATTTCAGAAATCGTATAAAAAATTTCCAACTTTAAATTCGAACTTATTTTTCTCCATAAACTCGTGCGTGAAAAAAGATGAAAAAAATAGGAAAGTGTTTGAAAAATTCTGTACTCACAGGCTACAATGCACTCTCAAGCCAAGCCAAACCAAATCTAATCAAACAGTACAACACTTTAAATCAAAATCTCAAAACCACTTCAAATTCTTAATTAAGATCCAATCCTCAGAGAGCTTTTAATATAAATAAAAACATTAATTCAAACTCAATAAGTACCAAACATTCCACATTCTCATGACTGAATGTGTTAAGGGGAAAATAGCTTCCAGGTATAATAACCAACATGAGCTCTTTATTTTAAATTTTCCTTTGTTAAACTCATTTCAGACAAAATGTGAGTTTATACTTCAAATTCCAAATCTTATATGATTTAGAAAAACTTTATCAGATCAAATTTACGAAATCGGAATTTACTCTAAACAGGCAAGATAATACGTAATAAGTTTTGAAAGTGCACTCAGCTTGGACTGAATAATTTAACGGATTGTTGTTATTCTGATTAATAATAATTAAAAATCAAAACAACAAAGTAAGTAGTATTTACCAGTTTTAATTGAAGGAAATGAAAAGGATGAAACAAGAAAATTGTATTCTATAAATATCCAAGTTTAGCCATCACCTTTAGGGCTTCTTACGTCTTAATCATAAAAATCTTGTAAATAGAAATATAAATTTTTAAAATACTTAAAAATGAAAATAACTAAAAACTGCGCGTAGGAGTACAAATATTTTCAAAATTTACAATATTGAAAATTTAAGAAAAAAACATCCAAACTCATTTAATGATTTAGTTAAACAGGACAAAACAAAAACTATTTTTACTTTGGTATTTTGTAAATGAGAAATTTCTGAATCTATCAATGTCTATTTATTATATCTGTCTGGACAAATATAGAATTGTCTCATAGTACCAAATTACATAATTCAAATTGCAACTGCAATTGTCTGGCTCGAACATGTTTGCGTCATAGTAAATGTCCAGAGGGAATCATTGTCTCAATTTATTATTGCACCAAATCTTAAACAACAAAATGCTTCACATAAAAATATTTGCACTTAAAATTAAAACAATGAAAACCAGAGTTTAGTATTAATTTAAACTGAATTTGCTTGAAAAAAAATGATTTTTCCATTTATAAAATCGAATTGAGCAAAATCCTAAATATACCAATTGCATTAGTTGCATTGACTCACCAATTCTCCACTGTCCACATTAAATCAATGTTCATTTCTGCATACAAATGTACATTCACATCCACACACACAAGACACAATCTGAATAGTTCAGGTCTCACCACAAGACCATTCAACCACAAAAGTATATTTTACTATTTGCACCAATTAATTGACCGAACAATTCTGTCTGTCTGTTGTACCAATTAATGAATCCAATTAACGAACAAGTCCAAGTGCACGACAACAAAAATGTACCAAGAAATAAACTTAAGCTTTGTGAAGTTGGGATGAATCGGCGAGTGACTTTATAAACCTAACGTAATAAAACTTTATAACCTAACCTCACTCGACTTCGAGCAGCAACACAGCAAACACACTCATTTTGTGTGCCTGCTCGTCACTGGACAGACAGCAGCCAACGTGAAGCACACACACGGTGTGAATCAGCTGTTTTGTGTATTTGTGTAAATGTGTCTGCCAGCACTGTGTTTGGCTGTAAACTGTTTGTGAATTGTTTTTCTTTTCTGTTTCAACTTTGAATCTCCCCTTGAACGCCACTCAAATCTGATCGTAATGGATTCTCTTACTTCATCGTTGGCTCATCAAGTCCCAATGGATCCGTCCACCGCTGCAGCAACACCAGTGAACCGACTACCCAACGAGCTTGTGTACGCCTTTCTGGTCAAGTTGGAAATGCCCGAACTGATTCGTATCCGATTGGTCAGTCCTCGTTGGAAAGCGGTGATCGAGTCGATTGGCAAGACGAAAAAGTCCTTGATAGTGTCTTTTGGTTATGACTTTCGTTTTGAACCAATCTTCCAGAAAATCACCAGACGATTCCTTGGACAAATCGAACTGAAGCGTGATTTTGTGTTTATCAAACTCAAACGCAAATCATACTATCCGAAAGACATTTTTCGATCATTGTTGGTGGCACTTTTCCCCAATGTTGAACAACTCGTGATCATGTCTCCGCATTTAAATTACATTATCACTGTGCTCATGCTCTCATGGCCAGTGTCACAGATCACCACTCTATCGTTATCGGTAATTAATACACTCAAGTCACTCACTGCTCTGCAAGTTGCCCATTTTGACAATTGGATCAATTCGATGGCCTCCCTCAAACGACTCGATCTCCAGGGAGGGTTTGAGCCTCATTTGGTGGCCATTTCCCCGAATATTTATGCCAATCTTGAACACTTTTCTCACCACACCTTCGGAGAGTTCAATGAGCCTGTTGCCAAGCAAGTGCTTGGCCATCTTGGACCGAACTGCACAAGACTCTCGCTTACGAGTACTGGATTCGAACGAACCAATGTGCTCGACTGGCTCAGCCCGGATTTGATTAGCCGTCTCACTCATCTCGCTGTGCCATTTTCACCTGATTTTGAACGGATTTTGGAAGAGGCGTGTGACAAGTTTACCTCGCTGCAAACTTTGTACATTCGAATGCAGTTTTATGATTCCGTAAGTTCGCTTTACTGCTATTATTGAGTTTAGATCATTTTGTGTTGTAAACTTAACTTATTATTGTCACCCATTTACACAGGTCAAATTAACATCTCGACTGTTCAATGGGCTGAGTCGACTGTCCAAATTGAGTGAGTTACAGCTGGACGCTGATATTAGTGCTGCATTGTTTCCCAAGCCAAATTTGACACCACTTGTCAATGTTCGAGTATTTGTTCTTCATCTCCACCGGCGCTACCAGCAAATCTTTCCCAACCGTGACCAGTTGACTCAATATTTTGTAACCAACTTTCTGCCCAACATTCAACAGTTGACCATTGAGGAGCATTGATGGAGGAGGAGCACAAATTACCGCTATCCATCCACCATACTATCCACTAAATTGTAATGTAATTCACTTTGTGAATTGTCCACTTAAATAAATCAGTTGTTTGTTATACGTCTTGTTGTTGTTTTGCATACATCCTTTCTACTGATCCTTATTTCAGCCTTTAGATATATTTAAATATGTTAACTTAAAGCAAGTCATTTTGCAAAATTCCAGGCAAATTTTCAGTCAAACTGCGAAATTGTTTCATTTAAAACAATTTCCGTATTTGTCAATATTCGCAATTTGACTAATCATTTCGGCGAAATTAATAAATTCAAACCGTCAAAGTGAAAGTAATTAATCCAAAATTCTATTCACCGGAAAGTTAATAAAATATAATTTTGTTTAATTTTAGAAAAAAACATTTAGATTAGGAAATAAAGAAAAAAAATTAGCAAATAACTCACTTCAACATGAAAATTGCCAATTTGAAATGAAATTTAAATTACAAACTCTAAAAAACTAATTTGAAAATAAAAATTTCTTTTTAATTAATTCTTGTCAAACGTACAAACGTTACTAAACAGAAACTTTGCAAATACAAAATTGATTACTGTAGTGGACGATTATGGGTCCAAGACATTTATTAGTGGCAATTAGGCAGCATGATACAAATGGTTATTTGAATCGAGTTTCCGATTATACATGAGTACAATGCAGCAATTGACTGTGTGAAGATATGTTCACAGAGGTGCAGAGGTCACGAGTGTAAGTGACTGAATGACTACGCATTAGACCAGTGCGAGGGTATACACGAGTAGTGAGAGAGAGGAGTGTACATTACGTTACATAAGAGGGAGTACGTTCGCACTACATTGACATTGAGGCAAGACATAAGACGTGTCGACATCATGTGATAACATGAGACACTACATTACAACAATTTTATTATGGACAAATGTAAATTAATATTGTACAAAAAACGATTACAAGGTAAACAAAACAAATCAAAGAACATTCACTTTGATTTATTCTTCTTCTCATCATCATCAGCCTTCTTCTTCTCGTCCTCCTCATCCTTCATCTTCTTTTCATCCTCTTCCTTCTTCCGCTTCTTGGCCTCATCGGTGAGCTCAAATTCGATCTTAAACAGATCGATCAGTTTGCCTTCGGCGTCGAGCCGAGGATTTGCACTTTGGCTGCAGTCTGCAGGATCCAGATCGGCCCAGAATTCTTCGAATTTCTCTTTTATCGATGTCTTGCTCTCTGGGCCCCAGTGGGCCTGTGCCACCTCGGCCCACAATTCATCATCCTTAGTGGACTCCTCTCCAGTATCCCTGGGATAAGTCCAAATCATATAGCAATCGACATCGGTCTGCGTAAAGCCATACTGTTTGTATATTTCGGCGGTATTACGACAAAACAAATGAAAAACTATCGGAAATATCGAAAATAACTTTGAAAACAATAATTAAATTAAACCGTTTCTATTGTGATTGGACAAGTTCTCCAATAAGCGATCACAAAAACATAATTTCAAAATTAATTAAATTCTTGATATTCTTGCTCCTTTAAAAATGAGTGGACAAATAAAAGATATTAAATAATAAAATGATAAAAGTTCAAATAAAGTGCAAATTGGAAGAACCAATCAACGAGTACAAAGAAAGAAAAAAACTTATTTGAAAACGGGTTTTCAATAAAAGTAGGTGAAACCAAGAGATGTGTGATGGGAATTCTAAAGTTATTTCCTACGTGAAAAATTTGATATAAAATGTTTAATTTTTAAAACTATCCGTCAGTTTGCGTCCGAAATGTTTTTATCGACATTGTATTATCAATTCGAGAAAGAGTAATTTGAATTCAAAATTCCATGTTATCCAAAATCACATGAAATTTCAATTTGACATGTTTGTGGACAGTTTTTTCTTGTTTGTGTCCCACCTGATTTACTTATTATCGTATTAAAAATTAGTAAAACGGATAAAAACCCCAGTATTAAGATATTTAAAAAAACAAAAAACAAATGAATGATTAATCTTTATAAAAGCTTAGTTTAGAATTTTTTATTGTTGGTAACCATTTTTATTGACCGCGTTGCAAAACTTTTGAAGTATCGACATTAGATTTATTGACACATAAATAGATTAAGAATATAACATAAAAAGATTATAATAAAAGTGTAACACAATCCATTTACAAAAAAAACAAAAACATATTGTAAGTTTCATTCACAAATGAATCATTATTTTTAGTTGTTATTATCTTTAATTAATTCAGCTCATCTTTCTAACAATTCCACCTCTTAATTGTAGTAATTTAGATTCGTTTATATTTCTTTAACTAAAACAGAATCATCATCATTAGAATTAAGTCTATCAGTTAATTCTCTTCATGAGAAACACTAAATTAGTGTCCAACATGGGAAATTGCCTAAATGCTTTATGTCTTGTAATCAACAATTGAAAAACTGAACAATAAAGATCATCACAAATGTAACCTCAAAATGACACAACAACTTTCAAATGCCCATGTCTGCATAACAGCATAAATTGATGCCCTTCAAGAGTGCACCTACGCATTGTTATATGATTTATTTCAAATTTCCCGTTTTGAGACACGACATTAAAGTAGTAAACTATATGCCAAACAAAATTACATGACAAACAAATAAATTTTAAATTTTAAATTGCACTAAATTACGGACATAAAGAAGGTTAAAGGTTTCAGACAACGCGAAATTCGGAGCTAGACACATCAAGCGATAAACATGTTATAAAAGTTTTGTCTGTTAATTTATGTATTCCACTAGTTTATGTATAAACATTCGAATAGGAAGTTCGTGTCTGGAAGAAAATGATTTTTACTATGTTTAGCATTTAAAGTTGTTATTTCCTATTTAGTTTTATGTAAAAAATGTCAGTTTGTTGGAATTAAAAATCAAATTATGATATAATTTGTAATGGCACAAACAAAATGTTTGAATAATTTTTTCATGTAAATGTAACCTTATATTGTCATTTCTGGAACAAGTCAAAATTATCGGTAAATTTAAAGAGAAACCATGCTCGTTAGTGTTTCAATATGCCTATAAGAGAATTCTTTTTAAAATTTAAAATTTGGATTTTTAAAAGAATTTTTTTGTATCAAATTCAGCCAAACTTGGTTAACTAGAACGCAGAATCAAAATAATACGAGTTCAAACAAACATGTCAATTCATAAAAACTAAAAGCGTTATATCATATTCTGTCGATTGATTAAAAAACATATATAATATAAATTGAGAACCATTTTTATATCAATATGCAAAGATTACTTCATAACAAATCAAATTTTACTCTTAGATTTCAAATCTACTTACCTCTAAAATAATGGTTACACTATTTGATATGACTTCTGAGATTGGCATTTTACCATATGAAAATGTGACAAGATCTTAACAATGCCAATATCGAAGACTTTGTAAGAATGTTTGATTAGGTGATTCGTTTGTTATCTGTACAAACGGTAAATTCACTAAATTTTAATGCAATTTCCAAATGAACTGAATATAATTCAAAAAAAGTGCGATTAAATAAATGTTTGAGAATTTGCAATTTGATCTCGATTAATTGAAAATGAAAAGCGGCGCGGTGGAGTGATGGGAGTGGGGGGTGGTGGGTGGGGTTGGCGTTGGCGCGATAGCGCTTTGCGAGGGTCGCTTGCGACCCGAGCATTTTCTTGTAAAGTCTAAAATTTAATTAATTTTTGTACTCGAAGTTATGTCTAATTGGAAAAAATATTTGATATTGTTGTTATTATCGTATTCTATTAAAATTCTTTTTATAATCGAAGTAATTCACAAGAAATAGTGTTACCTTTGTTGAGCCTAAATTCAGAAACGACAAAATTTAATTTTGCCTTTGTCGAAATGTACTACAGTGAATAAAATTAAACCTCCGAAAATGTCACGAAAGTTACTGATTTTGTTGTTGTAGTTTGCAATCAAAATGAAACCTCTAAACAGAATGCATTAAAAATTCAGCAGAATTACGGCCAATTGTGATTTTATTCTAAAAGAAAATATCCAAACGGAAATTGTGTTACCAGGCAGAAATATTAATAGAAATTGTTTATGCTCGGAAATGTACTCAATTTGGTATACATTTAATAACAATGTGTTTACTTGGAAAACGTACATTTGTAGTGATCAGAAAACAGGAAAAGTAAGCGTAGAGGGACTACACCTTTTACGTGCTTTTAGATTTTATTTTGAAACATTCATTCATAAATTGGAAGAGAGAAATAATGAATTAATGAAACCTTTTTAGGAAAAGTCTTAAAGCAGATTAATTAAAGAGACATTATTGAATGTGAGTGAAAAAGTGAGTGAGAGCAAGTGAATGAAAATTTGAATTTAAAAAATATTTTTGTTTGATTTTGACTTGATGCTTGACGAATTTGTCAGCGAACAAAATATACACACAAAACATATTTCTAAAAATAAAACACTTCTTTTATTATTGCTCTTGATTTTTAGAAAGAGCCATTTATCAAGATCTTGTATGAACATAATCACAGAGAATCCAAAACAAGAAGAAGAAAACCCCTCGTTAGTTTCATTCACAAATGAGTCATTAAGTTATGTTGTTTTTGTCGGTTCGTTTAATTAAGCTCAGCTCATCTTTCCATCCTCATTCCAACTCTTAATTACATCCATCTAAAAAATTCCTTAACGTATGTTAAGTATCATCATCATTATTTAAAGTCAACTGGTCCTTAACTCAAATAGAATATAAAAGTTTTATAATAAAACCCCTTCTTGATTGTCTTATGAATTCCTTAAAACCCCCGAAAAAGACTATCCACAACAATAATAACCAACAAAAACAAAATAGACACGCATCACTGCTCTGGTACATTTATTACTTCTATAAGAGATTTCGCCTTAGATACGATAAAGAAAATGCATTATCTGAGAATAATTTGTTTAATTTGATAATCATGAAAAAGTATTTTTTTGATTGAACTAAAACTCATTTTATAATACACCAGTTAGATTCCGTTGAGAAATACCATTTAACCGAAAAAGTCGTTTATGTACTAAAATAAGATAATAGTATAAGATAAGAATTGATTATGATGAGTACCTTTATCTTAAAAAGTTGTGTATTACAGAAAAAATGATTATCACAGTAAGTTAATGTTATCTTAAATAGATTGTGATTAAAAGCGAATATTACATTTTTAGCGACCATTTAATTAATGTTATTTGTACTCTATTGAATAAGTTGAAAACAAATAGTTCAACAGTATAAACAAATTAATATGGAGAAGGATGCAGTGACAAGTCGTAATCGAAGTACGACCTTCAATACAGTGAGAGCAAATGTAGATAGCAATGAAGTCATAAATGCTGTGTTGCCTCTCCAAACACACAAATTGGTGCTAAATCAACACAAAATTGTCGTTGTTTGTGGTCATAGGCAATTAAAGCTAATTGCGGGTACACTGAAGCCTATTCGGTAATAAAAGTCATTCATGAAGTGATGTGTGGAACGATCGATAGTAACTTCATGAACTGGGGTAGAGAGGCATGAAGGATTGTGTAACCAATTGGTCATTCTCAAGCATCTAAAAGTTAATTTAATTAATCTTGAACCGAGTAAATTGTCCCAATTTAGAAATGTTGTCCAACTGGCCTAATCAAACACAAACATTCAATAGTTTTGTGTGTCGTGACTGGGAATGTGTCTGGAGGACAATCAATTTGACCAAAAGTCTTGTGGTTTCTTTCGAATGCTAATTAATCCAACAACTCAAAAATATTCCCTAGTGAGAATATTTGACCAAACAACAAAATTTTTTAATTAACAAACAAAAACTGTTTGTGATGAGATAACAACTTATAGAAATTGTAAAAATCTTATAAAACATATTGTTTAGATGTGTCATTTATTCCATGTAAGTTGAAAACTAAAAAAATATCCTCAAAATAACCATAATATTTGTCCGTAATTGGGTCAAGTCTCACACATTAGAAGTACATTAAGAGTAGATCCAGAGGTGTTAGTGCAAATTAGTAATAAGTGAACACTGAGAGTGGTAAATGTGAAGGCTAATGTTAACAAATGTCAACTCTAATGTTGTGTAAATGACAACAAATTAATCTCAATCAATTACACGAGTGAAAACAAAAGTCAACTAACCACACGACACATGTGACAAAATTAATCCTTGTCAAAAAGGAATAACAAAAAGAAGTGCCAAGTCAGAAACAATATAGAGAAAACCAATCAAATAAAATAACCAATATATAAAAACATAAATTTTAATTGCACCTTTTGAATGAATTCAGAATAGAGCATGTTAATGTTACATACAATTGATGACAATATTTAAAATTTGTATTTGGAAATTTGCGAAAATTTTATTCAGTAAAGCTTGCGTACAAAAGAATTATAGACAAACATGAAAAAACCCATTTTGAAAATTATTGAATAAATTATATAATATACACATTTATCAAAAAACTAACTTTGGACAATCTTTGTGAATGGATCCATTTGCTCAGTATTTCACAAATAAATTGATTTAATTTCTTTTATTCTATTTTCAACTCTAACAATAACCATCAGAAAGTATATTGGCAAACAAAACTCTAGAGTTCATAATAAAACCGAAATTTAATCAAAATATTATTCTCATCCACTTAAAAAGCAATCAAATCAAATAATTTTTATTTATTTCATACAAACTCTCAACGGCACGATTAATAATTAAATTGAAAAGCAATTCAAAACGTTGGTCAGTCAAACTTCATCGAAAGTATGAAATAATAAAATTCTACCATTAATAACATTTCAGTTTCTAAGAATCCAAAGAGTTTGAAATTATGATATCATAAAATTAATAACCACAATGATATCTTCAAGTGTATTATTGTTTAAGAAATGAAACTTTCCAATAATATAAACCATTTCGAAAAAGGGAAATCAAGTTAAGAAAAGTAAAGTTATCTTCACTAAGTAATATCAATACTGGAAACTCATAAAGTTCATAAAATCAAAATAGATGGCTACCGGAAGTGCTAGAGAAATTGAATTTAATGTAGATTGCAATTAGGTGATATTTCAGATATTTTTACAATGGTTTAAATTTGTAAGCGTCCCACAAATGGTAAAATTCTTGTGAATCTTGAAATTCATGGTAAAATTTCGAAATTCAAAAAATTTCTTTGTATTACTGACAGTAATTTGAATAAATGAATAATTCTGAAACTAGCTTGCGAATAGGTAAAAACAGTCAAACAAAATCGTATAAATCTATTCATTTTCAACTTTTAATTTATCATACTAAATTCAAGAGATTTAAAACAAACACATTTACGATTGAATTGTGAATCATTAATAAAACACAACCCAGACACGCACCGGAACTTAAACCAAATTTGATAGTATTGATGTTGTTTATATTAAAATTTTAATATTCAAAAAAACCTTTTATAAAGCATTGAAATACCTAGAAATTAATATGATAAAAAAATTAAAAAATCTACAAATTAAATGAACCCTTTCAAACATTATTGACTTTTCATTACCCTAAACCGAACATCAAGTCAAATGAAGCAAAGCCACTTCATGCTTCATCTCAAATCTCCAAACTCCAAACCCGCACCCACTTACACAAACCTTAATTAGCATCCACTACCATGACAGAATACATTCCTTTTATGTTTAAATCAAATATAACTCTCAAAAGTTGTATATGAATATGTACCTTTGTAGTAGATTCTATTGTCTCAAATGGTAGTAAATGAATCCTAAACGGAATATTCCGTCAAAGCAAATAATAACGAAACCAAAGAGTAGTAGTCCCTTGAGTTTGAGTATTACAGTTTTATTACATTTGAATTATAATAAAATCATAAACGAATATTATTACTAGTCAAACATTAAAAGTGTATAATAATATCATCATACTTTTGGAGAAGTAATAAAATCTACTTGTTCAAATTGACGGACCATAAAGGACATTATTTGCTCGAGACAGACAAATCACATTACGACAAAAACACAGGAAACAAATTTGAAAACAAATCAACTATTCCAATCAGATTTCATGATATTGTACTTTTTCTTCAAGCCAAACAACTTTTAATTTAAATGAATACAAATGTTATTAGAAAAAGTTCAGTAAATTAGAAATCACAAAATTTTTCCATTGAAATGCAATATCACTTTAAATTGTACCCAGGAGAAATCTGTCTCTGTTTGAATTGTCTTCTCTGTCTGTTTGTGTCTGAAGGTTTTTGCCGATATTGTGTTTCGAAAGTATAATTAATTCTATTCAGTAATTTGAATTCAAAATCAACTTTACCACAATCATAATAAAATAAAATATATTTTTGTCCTTTGTGTCCCTCTAGAGTTACAGTAACTTATAATTGAATAAATAATTAAATATGAAAACATTGCAAAAATGAAATAAATTACTTTTAAAAATATCAGGTTTAATATTTGCTTTAAGACAATATAATGTTTTGACCAAAATGATTGCAAAAAATCTTCAAAATGTGAACCAATATCATAAAACTGTTTGTTTAATCAAAAAACTATTTGGCGAGAAACCAAGAAATATAAAAACCAATTTCAAAACTGCGATTTAATTCTGAAATAAATTTTAAATAAATTTCGTGCTAGAAAAAAGTTGCTTACTACCGAACTTTCCAATTACCAATCGTACAATATGTCTCTGGTAGAATGCACCCAAGAGAAATCAGTCCATTTCGATTGTTTCAATTGTGTTGGTGTCCGAACTGTGATTGCGTGGAAGTTTTTATGTTAAATTATAATATTCCATCCAGGTTTCAATAGATATCTGAATTAAAATTGATAAATAATAAAAAATCAAATTTACCAATTCACTAAACAATAATTTGTAATGTTTGAAAACAGTTGTCTTTGCGTTCCCAATTGAATACTTTTTTAAATAATTGAAAAAAATTGCAAAATAAAAATTAGCTAAACCATTAAAATTTTGGAAGAAGTTTTGGATATATTGAACTTATGTAATATTGTAGAATGGTGACTTTTAAAATCACTAACCATGAAAAATTGCAAAATATTAAACAGGTATACGAACGCAATCACACATGAGCCACAAAATTCTTGAGAAAAAGGAAATTTATGATTATTCATAAAAATTTTAATTTATTATTAAAATATATTATTATTTTATATTTCAGTTAACTGGAATTGATTTAAATGAATGGATTTTAAATTTAAAAATCATTTGTGTGTACTTAGGTAGACTGTCCTCGACAAAACAAACAATGAACACATCTCAATCTCGAATAAACCAGATTCATTAATCATGCCAAATTGAGTAACGCAACATTCGATTCAATTGTCAGTTGCACTGGAACAAACACAATCATTAATCAAACAAAGCACTAGACCAAGGTACACTTGATCCTAAATTTCCTGAATTGAATTTCCTATCTTGATTAGCCTAATTATTTTATGCATATTAACTAGAATTTACTGCTAGCAGTACAGCTGAGCGAGAATTCAAATAGAATCAAGTAACAAAATTAAATTAGTTAATTTTGAACATTGTCGTGACATGACATGTCGAGAACAAAAATTGATTTAGTTGTTGATAAGATTTTACTTATAGGAATTATTGACTTAGGATATAATACAATGAGTAGGGAAATATAATACAGCAAGGGATAGGAAAGGTTAGGATAAAGTCTCGGTAGCAACACGCAGAGGGTACCAGCGCAAGGTGGTAAGGCAAAGGGTAAAGTACAATAGGACCTACAAGGAGAACAGAAGGCAAGTTAGATCGAGCACGAAGGCACACAACTTCCTGAGAACTTACTAGGGCACAGTGAGCCTCCAACTGAACTAACGAGGCATTGGTAGACGACGACTTATATAGCCAGGAGAGGGTGAACACCAGGGCGACGAAGTCGCCTAGAATCGACTAGAATTAGGCATGTATTTTTTGGTGTAATAATAAATTTGATTTTTGCAATAGTAAAATATTGCCTTTTACAATAGATGACTCTTGCAATATAAACTTTTGTTATTTGCAATAAAAAATATATTTCTTTGCAATAGTAAATTTATTTGATGCAATACTGGTTAGGGTAGAAAAATATTGATATTTATGCAATATTAAGTACATGATAATGCGAACACAATGTCTCAAGTGCAAACTGCAGTTGTTTGTTTGTTTATAATTGACCAGTCATAGTTCAAGTTTGTACTGCCAGTCAACTGTCAAGTTGACACTGTCAACTTCTTTCCAGTATGTTTTGTTTATGTATATAAGATGTACATATGATCACATGTTTTGTATGCATATGTCAGTTGGTTGGCACTGTTGGTCGACTTTAGTAAAGTGATTGCGCCCTGATCAAGTTGAATGGCTGCGAACTCGTCCCAAATTGTACCCAGGTACATTTCCGATGACAGAAAAGAACGCGCCGAAATGTGATCTACTCAAAAACTGATCAGTCTTTCTCATCACTCGAAGAAGCACAAGTTTTTGTCACAAACCAAAGTCTTTGGAAGTTCAAATCTCCGTCAATTTCGATGGATGGTACAAGATGGATTTACTTGTGCAAGTACTCCAACAAATGCTCGGCTCGTCTATGCATTTTTACGTCCCACAACGACACAATGGCTTTAGTGCAATCTAATGAAAGTGAACATGACCACGCACCAAAGAAACTACAAGGAATTCCAAAAGAAAGTAAAGATGCTATTGGTGAATTGTGGCTCCAAGGCATAAGAAAACCAAAGTATATACAAGATGCATTGAGGTCTAAAGGAATCGAGTGTCCCACCACAAGTAAACTCAACAACTTTCTTACTCGCCTAAGACAAAATGAAGGACCTCCCATATTATCCCTTGGCCAACTCGAATCACATCTTCTTCAGTCAAGTACGATTCCTCCATTAGACAATCATGATCAACCATTTGTTGTCAACAGCTATTTTGATTATGATAAAAAGAATTTTGGCGTTTTCTGGTCATCTCACCGTCTTTTATCACTTCTCGACAAGTCTTCTTCTATTAACATTGATGCCACTTACAAGTTGACATTCCTCGGTTTCCCTGTATTCATCACTGGCACCACTGACAAACAGAAACGTTTCCACCCGTTTGGCATTGCACTACTTTCTAATGAAGATACAGAATCGTTTGCATTTGTGTTTGCTTCTCTTCTTAAAGTCAACCCAAGTTACCAGCCGACTGTACTGATTGCTGATTGTGCACCAGCAATTACCAAAGCATTTGAATCCATATTTGGAACTGATTTCATTCGCCTGTTTTGTTGGTACCATGTCAAACATAATTTGGATAATAAACTCAAGTCTTTGCCAAAGGAAAAGTTTGACAAAATTCAAGCCGATCTGTATTCGCTTCAAGTTTCGATTAACTCTCAACAGTTCCAAGTTGCCGCAAGCTGTTTTGTCACCAAATGGTCAAACGATGAGCATCTCGCAGAGTTTGTTCGTTATTTTAAGACTGAATACCTTGATCAGCGATCAAATTGGTTTGAAGGCGCCGCACTTGGTTTCCCGTCGACAAACAACTCATTGGAGGCCACTAATTCTGTGATCAAAAAAGAGCATACGTTGCGGGAACGACTGCCATTGAGGCAATTCATCGAAACAGCTGAAACGATTGTTCGAAAGTGGTCCAGTGAGAGGAATCCGGATGATCCATCCGCCAAAGTATGTCACTAAAAATGAGTCCTGATTCAGTTAATTGACTCTTAATTTATCCTTTAGCTGTTTGCAGATGAGCCGAACCTAACAACTACACTCCAAAGCCAAGCTTATCAGATTGTGAAATCAAAAGTAATACAAATTAAGACACGTACTACTTCTGGCCACCACTTGTACTTTTACCCTTCCGCCGAATCCAAGCACAAGAATATCAAAGAAGAGGAAATCAACTCTTATCTGAAGAAGACAAAGAATCCTGTCTGGCGTAGCTTTGACTCTTACGTGCAGTTCCGAACTCGAATGTGGGTTGTTGATTTCATTACGCAGAATGGTTAAATAGTACATGCACTTGCCCGCCATTTATGAAGAACTACATTTGTAAACATGTCATTGCCACTGCTGTTATCAACAAGAAATTCCAAGTGAAGCCAGAGGCCAAGTCGACTGATGGTGATCTGGGACAGAAACGAAAACGTGGAAGACCTATGAAGGCTACCAAGGCTTTGGTTGTTGATTAATTAATTAATTAATAATATTTTGATTGACTATTACTTTATTGTAACAAATAAAATTCTTATTGCAAAATTCAATTTTACTATTGCACAAAATAATGGGTCCTATTGCAAAAGTCATCTATTGCATAAGTGAATATATTACTATTGCAAAAAACATATTTATTATTGCAACAAAAAATATAATCCCTAGAATTATAGCAAAAAATATCATCAAACAACATCTGCATCCACTGGGAAAGTAGATCCATAGCACAGACATATATCCCTTATCACAAACCCAAATCACAATACGTCACATATGTACAAACCAACTTGCTCTGGTTGATTTGTGGTGGAATAGAGTCATAGAGTAAGTGGTTTGCGATAAGGGATAACTTGTTTGTGGTTATTGGTTGGGTTGGGTTATCACTGATAGTTATAACTTATCAGTGAGGGAGTGATCACAGTGTTGGGTGATATAAGTGACTTGAGAACTGGTTGGAGTGTTGTGATTGGAATGCAAGTGAGCAGTTGAGTGAGCCGTTGTTTTTGTTTGCCAACCAGTTACTTCAACCATATGGCACAGACAGACAGAGACATGATCGTGCTCAAGAATGAGACTGATGAACATTGTCCATTTCGTTCATCATTCGCGGTAACAACAGGAGTTTACTATTATGAAGTGATTCCAATGACTGATGGAGAAATGAGATTCGGGTGGGCAACGAGGGAGGCGAGATTGGGTGATTGGAATAGAATTGGAGATGATAAACATTCAATTGGATTGGAATTAAGAAATGAGTGTTATATTTATCATAAACATGATGACAAAAAAAATATAAAACCAAAATCGAATCATCTCGTTTGTCACCAACCGTGATTGGTTGTTTGATCGACTCAACGAACCATCAATTCCACTTCTACCTCAACGGCCACCAAATGCAATCACCTGACAATGTACATTTCTCTACACTGCCTTACTATGCCACTGTGAGTCTAGGCAAAGGACAACAATGTCAACTAAACTTTGGTCAAGCACCATTCAAGTTTGCTCCCAAAGATATTCGATTTGGTGATTTCCATGGAACAACAAATGAAGATGTGGGAAGTTATCAAATGGCTGAAACTTTTGAATACGATCGGTATTTCTGGTTCGCCCACCCTGTGATCGCCAATCAGGTCTCTCAGTTCTACTGTGACCCTGAGCAGGTCGAATGTGACGAGTTGGTGAGACAACTCGAACACATCGAGCACAACCAAACCACTCGACTTGATCACTCAGTCGAGTGTGGCAGATTGGTTCAGTCGGTCATTGAGGTGATGCAGAGGAGGTTGACCTGTGACCACAATGACAGGGTGGGGAGGTGGCTGAAGCAAATGATTGTGAAAATTAAATTTAATTTGGATTCTGCTTTTAAACAAACCAAACTCCTCGAACTGCTCTACCCCTACCATCAACTGTCAATGTCATCAACTAATTCCGCCAAGTGTCACAACATTTCAACAATTTTAATTATTTTATTGTTTAATTCAGATAATGATTTCATTCATCACCTAGTTAAAAATTTTCACAATCTCGACATATTTTTGTCCAAACATTGTTCAATTGAAACATTCCAACTTTTCCTCAACCCAAAATTATTTATAACTGATCATTTGAAAGGAATCAACATTCTCAAACGCATCGAATCCTTCCCTCTACCTCAAACCAAACGATTACTTGAGCACGACTCCACCCTCAATTGGTGTTGCGAGTTGTTCGGTGAGGTGTCGAGTGTCTCGCGACTGTACGAACCGAGTTGTGACTTGGTGAGATTGCGAGTTGGCATGTGGGCGAGATGGTTTCGTGATCACGTGATGCAGACTGAGAGACACTTTCCTTCACAATCGACACTCGACCCTGAGGACAGGACAGAACACATCAAACTGTCCAGTGATTGTTTGTCTGCTCGCAATGATTATGATGATTATTTTAGTTGGCAAAGTGTTCGTTCTGTGTGTTCAGTCAGTTCAGACATCTTTTACTACGAAGCTGTTCTGATCACAGATGGAGACATGAGAATTGGGTGGGCAACGAAACAAAGAGGGTTGGATGGAAATGGAATTGGTTGGGATAAATACTCAATTGGGTTTGATGGTAGTGACGAATATCAAATAAAACATCAAAATCATAACTTCTACGACACTTCACTCATTTCCAACTTCACATCCAAACCTCGATGGTCAGTTGGTGATGTAGTTGGATGTTTGATTGATTGTGACAAGAAAATATTTAAATTTTACTTGAATGGGAAGTTGGTGAAGTGTAGAGAGAAAATTAAAAATTGGGATGGAAATGAATGTTCTCTTCATTTCTCTTCCCAACCTTACCATGCAGCAATCAGTCTCCGTCACCATCAGCAAGTTTACCTCAACCTGGGCCAGTGCCCCTTCCGTCACGCCCCGTCTGTCCCATTGCGCACCTTCCACCAGCTCTCCCCCAGCCCACCCCCACCTCCACTCCATTCACCTCGTTTGTCCGAGTGTTACTCGCTGGTGCAAGTGTTGGCAAAGGATCGAGTCGAACTCGTGTTTGACGATGACAAATAGAAAGAATTTGATGAATTGGCAAAACAAATTGAGCAAAACAAATTCCAATACGAAAATGTCAAACTGCACACCTCCCTCGACCGTCTCCGTCTGCTCCAGTCCTTCATCTCCGTATCCGTACCAATGTCACTCGACTCTAGTGTCTCAGTCCATGCCAACTTCGTAGCCCACCTCCTTTCCCAGTCGACCAGTGCCAATCCTGCATTTCCCGACCTAGTCGCACAACTGCTCTACCCATACTTCACACTTCACTTGACCAATCACACAGCCAACACACATCGAAACGTCTGCATCGTTCTCTCATGTCTTGTTACTGAAATGAAACACTTTCATGAACGAACCAATTTGCATAAACAAGTTCTCACATATCTTTCACAAATTGTTCTAAAATGTCAGCAATTACTGAATGAATTTTTAGAAAAATTTTCATTGAATGTTTTTGAAACCTTTAATTCAGGCGAGGAATCACGAATAAAGTTAAGTGCAGGTTCGAAATTTTTGAATAATTTTGAGTCAAAAAGAAATCTCGACTTGAATTCCTTCAATGTACTTTCGATGAACCAAAACCTTTCTCAAATATGTCAATTAGTGCACTTAAGTCAAGTGACACTCGATCATTTGCTCAATTCAAATCAAGCCAACACACATTCCCCACAAATCAATCACGAATCACTGAACCAATCTATTTGTAATTCGCAGCTGATAAACTTTGTTGATAAACCCTCAGCTGACAATGCTCAGAAATGGCAAAATGTTCGAGCATCAACTTTTCTAGTAAATTATCTCACTGAGTTTCTGTTTGATAACGATAAAATTGACCAGGAAACACGACTGACAAGTGTGTTGATTGTTCTTGGAAATATGGATTTAGATGATGATGAAAGGAAACTTCTTTCATCAAATGAAAAGTTCTGTGCAATCGTCAAGTCGAAGCGTAATCTCAATCTAAATGACATTTCAATATTTGCGATAAACCCAAATCTTCCCCTAATGCGTCAGTTAGTGTTCTTATGCCAATGGACATTCGATCATTTGCTCAACTCGAACCAATCAAATCTCTATTCCTCACCTTCCAATCACGAAACCCTCGACCCATCCAACTGCAGTGCCCACCTCAAACTCTCGCCCGACTTTCTCTCAGCTCGCAGTGATCGCAACTGGCAAAGTGTTCGATCAGTCACATCGCTAAGTCAGAGAAGATATCAGAACACTGTTGTGTACTATGAGACTACTTTGGTCACGAGTGGTCCAATGAGAATTGGCTGGGCTTCGGAGAATGTGCAGATGAGTTCAGGCATTGTAGGTGACGATCAGAACTCCATTGGATTCGATGGGCACAATCGATGCATTTGGCACCGAGGAAGGCAATATCCAGTCAGCAATGTGCCCCAATGGTCTGCTGGAGATGTGGTCGGTTGTATGGTGCTGATCAAGAAGAAACGGTTCGCTTTCTACCTCAACAAGGTGCCAATTGAATTTCCATTCTTGTACACACTTCTCCTCCAATCTCCACACTTTTCCTCAGTCCAGTCTTACTACGCAGCAGCCTCACTCGTCACCTTTCAGCAGTGTCAATTCAACTTTAGTGTTGCACAACTTCCACCCAGACGACCAAGTTTCGAGTGTTGAATTCAATGAGAAACTCAATCAACAGAGGTTGCAGACATTTAGTGCTGAATACTGGAAATGTGATAAATTCCTTTATAAATGTTCAAGGTAGAATTGAAGCAGGAAATATCATTTCAACCTACATTCCTGGAGGTGATCACTCAAATTGTGTCATTAATGCAGACAGAACAATCAATCCTACACACAAAAGTAATAATTCACATAAAAACGAAGAAATGTGTGACGAACATGAAGAGGACGAATTGCTGGAAAATAGCAATAAAAAAAATGTTTAAAAATGCCCATGAAGGTTATTATAACTTCAAATAATTTTTCATTATCCAGGGTACATCCTGAATATTCCATATATAAGGAAAAAAATAAATTAACTGATTTTATATCCACAGGTGTTTGATTACATTTGTTAGACTTTCTGGCTAGGAAATCTAATGGGAATTTGCTGTCAAAGTGATTATGTGACTCATTTGTTTGTTTCCATCATTTGAATCGTAATATTTTTGTGATCATTTTTACAATAATAATATTTTGATTGTACATTTTGCATTTTCGTTTCGCGTTTCGTCATTTTGATCTTCATTTGAGTCATTTTGATCTATCATTCTCACTTGGGTGGTGCTCAGCCCCAAGTTTGATCCATCAAAGATAATTCCTTTGTGAAAAATTTGAATTGAGTGCTTTCGTCGAATACGTTTCGGGCTCAATTTACATTTGTGTGTGTGTCGATTTACAACAAACCAAAAACGATGAGTCAAATACACAAGTGAAAGCTAAAGTTATGAACAGAAAATAACGTTGATCATACCAACATCCGTCTTATTGCATAATAATGTCGCCCATTAAAGTGCGAACTATCAAGAAAGTACATAGATCGAACTCTCGTTCTGAGTGTACAGTAAAGTGCCCATAATTCGTGCCTCCCTTAATTCGAATGCTCCCGTAATTCGCAATTCGAACCGAAAATTGTCAAAATTCCTATATTTCGGTACCTATTACAGTACAAAAGAGTCTCATAATTCGAAAAAACTCCCATAATTCGTAATTCGAAATGAGTTTGAAGGGTTAATTCGAAATAAAATTAATGAAAATGAAAAATTACATAAGGGTCCCCTCTTATACAAAATTCGTGGACTGACTCTGAAACCCAAGGCGGTTGATGACTTTCCGCCGGCCTTGATTTCAATTTTTATATTTTCAATTTTTTGATAGTCGGTATTGGATTTCAACATTGTCCATAATAAAAACCGCATCTAATTGCGCAAAATATGATATTTTATCAGGTTATTTTAACCTAATATGTACAGTTTGAGTTAAAATAGCCTACTCCCATAATTCGTAATTCGAAATCAAAATCAAAAGTTGACCGCAAAAAATTTCGAATTATAGGCACTTTACTGTATTTATAAATTAAATTCTCAACAATATTATGTATGTTTGTTTGTGATAAAATTTACCATATTTACCTAATGTTAGCTTCAAAGCTTTTATATGGCATCGTTTTGGAGGATTAATTTCAAACGAACTGACGCGAGAGTTGAGATTTTGTTTAACTTTAACTTTGATTTTCACAATTTCAATTTTTTTAAATTAAATCAATCAAATCAAATGTTCCAAAAAAGCTACCTCTTTTGACCAAAAAGACCAAAACTTAAAATTGACAAAGTAAACTGATCAATCACCACTGACAACCACACAACCAATAATGACCACATATCGTAAACCACTTCAGACTCGAGTGATAGACAAACCAACATCAATGTACCTAACATAACAATTAATCAATCGACTGTAGTAACCTGTGAGATAAGACAAATAGCAACAGTTTACTGCTGCTTTGCATGCTACATCGACTAATAAGACATAAGAAATTGTTCAAAGAACTGCAGTCGAGATGTTGCTACGACTATGCCCTGGCAGAGTCACAATATAAAATATCCCAATTCACTCTCCGTCAGACTGATTTCTCTTGTCAATGGTTTCTCAATCACTTGTTGGGACATGAACTCAAACCTGTCGAATGCACCAACCGAGCCACACTGAACCCTCTCGACAAGTCAGCCCGTCTCAAACTCTCCCCAGATCTACTGTCCGCACGTAGCGATTGGCACTGGCAAAGTGTCCGCTCGACATGTTCAGGCAAATGTTCCAACATTTACTTCGAAGTCACCCTGATCACGAGTGGACCAATGCGCATTGGCTGGACCAACAAGTACAAGGACACTGAGGAGAGTAAAGTTGGCGACAACAACAACTCGATCGCATTCGATGGCCACACTCGATGCATTTGGCACGATGGCAAAAGCTATGCCCTCAAGACAACTCGATGGAAGGCTGGCGACACTGTAGGCTGCCTCATCGATGGATTCAAGCAAAAGTTTGTCTTCTACCTCAACCAACAGCCAATCCAATGTCCAAGCAAAACCAACTTTTCCTCCAAGGCTCACTATGCCGCAGTCAGTCTCTCCGCCCACCAGCAGTGTCTCTTCAACTTTGGCCAAAGACCATTTCGCTTTCCACCCAAACAGCCAAGTTACAGTGACTTTCACTACCAACTGCAGAGTATTTCACCTACAAGTGGAACTACCAGTGCTCAATCAGCACCGAGTAACAACTTTACTGGTGCACAAATTGGCAATTTTGTTCAAAATATAGCTCATACTGGGGACAACAACTTAAGGGATTTCAAAATGGATTACAAAGAAAATGAAAATAACTAGTGTTAATCCCGAACCCATCGCATTCCAAACCTTTGTTCACTGTACTTCTTCAATTAACTTTCAGCATTAACCTTCAATTTAAAAATACCAAATAAAATACTAACTTGCCCTTAAGGGAAGACACGATGGAAATTTTCTCAATTGAGAAATTCTCAATGCGAATGATAACATTTTGACTCGATTTTTGTGTCTTTTTTAAGACCCGTTTTGACCAAATTTCTGAATCGATTTTTACAAATGGGGGCGAAAATTAAAGATAATTAAAAGAACTTAAACTGATCAGAAAAGTTTTGGTTTAATTGTTGAAATTTTTATATTGGGATGATTAAAAATCCATTTTTTCTATATTTTTAATAATTTTGAAAAAAATATTAAGAAAAATCCATCAAAACCAATCAACTCACTTTTTAGTTCATTAAATTCTCTACAATTTAAGCGCCCTCACTTGTCTTGAATAGACCAATATTTAGATTTAATACGTATTTTAAAAAAATTCAAATTGAAGTTTTAAATAAATTGAGAAAAGTGAATAAGAAATTAGGTGAAAGGGTGTTAGGTAGGTTAGGTGCCGTGAAGGATTGGGTTTTGGTTAGTTTTGCGGAACTTGTACGAATATTATTTAAAATTCTAATTTGCATTTAAAAAACGAAAAAGACTGCAACTTTAAGTTGAGAAATAATGAAAAATTAAAAGTTTACAAAAATTACGCCCTTTTATGTCTCGCCCGGATCGAATCTTACAGTTTTTACATTTCTCAATTTAGTTAAAACTTCAATTTGATTTTTTTTGAAAATTAACGTATTAAATCTAAATATTGGTCGATTCTGGCCCAAGTGCGCTTATATAGAGAATTTAATGAACTAAAAAGTGAGCTGATTGGTTTTGATGAATTTTGGCTTGATATTTTCAAAATTATTAGAATTATAGCAAAAAAATATCATCAAACAACATCTGCATCCACTGGGATAGTATCCATAGCACAGACACAGACCCTTATCACAAACCCAAATCACGATACGTCACATATGTACAAACCAACTTACTCAGCTTGTTGATTTGTGGTGGAATAGAGTCATAGAGTAAGTGGTTTGCGATAAGGGATAACTTGTTTGTGGTTATTGGTTGGTTGGTTGGGTTGAGTTATCAGTGAGGGATATAATAACAATTGTTGGGCGATATGAGTGACTTGAGAACTGGTTGAGTGGTTATGAGGAATGCAAGAGAGCAGTTGAGTGGCCGTTACACTTGTGAGCCGTTGTTTTTGCTTGCCAACCACTTACTTCAATGATTGTGCTCAAGAATAAATATAATCACCATCGTCCATTTCGTTCATCATTCGCAGTAACATCAGGAGTGTATTATTATGAAGTGATTCCTGTGACTGATGGAGAGATGAGATTCGGGTGGGCAACGAGGGAGGCGAGATTGAGTGATTAGTGTTGAGAAACTTATGAGACTACCTTATTTGGTCCATTTGGAACTCTAAAGTAGTGTATTGGGTCAAATATTTTTGTTTTAAAAGTATACTCTCGTAAATGTATGGTCTAACTATACTTCCCCCGTGTCGGGAGAGAAGTATACTTACAAAAACTATTGTATGTATAGTTACATGGAAAACTGGTAAGTATAGTTAGCAAGCAGTATTTTAAAATCCCTTTTAAACTCCCTTAAAATTTTATTAATATTTAGTTATTTACGTATACAAAATATTAAATCATTACAATTAAACACGGCCAAAGAAATAATTACATGAATAATGTTCAAAATCTGAATTCAAAAATAATATCAATTGGTGAGGCGTTGATTTATCATCGGGCCCATTCTCAAAGTCGAATTTCTTGTTACATTTTGTTTCAAGATAGAGTTGTGTTCACTTCGGATATATCGGGACAAATTGGAATTGTGAACAATAAGACTTTGCTCCTTTTTTGTTGGTTTCTATGAGTTCACAAGCGTAAAAACAATGGCAACATATGACTTTAAGCAATGCAAGTAATCTGGATATTAAAAAATCAATTAAAAAATGCAAGACTTGGGAATTTATATAATTTTAACAAATTGTAATAGACTTCCCTTAGCAAACATAAGCAAGTTACATTAAGGCTTCGGGTAAATAGTTGGAAAAATTTAGAATAACGTTGAACAAATTGTTGAATCCACTTGAAAATATTTCAGTTTGAGTTTGAAAGTCTTGAACATTTTGATAAAAGTGAGCAGTCGTCATTTAGTATTTTCACGTTTTTTAGTCACACATGAACACAATTCAGTTTAAAAATTTTAAATCACAAATCAATCGTTGAAACAAAAAATCACTAATTAAAAATCACAACAAAACGCGAATTACACACGCAAACATGCATCGAGCGCGAGTGGCTGACTGCCCCAACACAACAGCAATGTCCAACCGACAAACATAGCAGTGAGTGCACAGTGGACGAGTGAGTGAGAGGGGGTCCTTCCCTACTTATTCATATGCACTGACTGACTACCCCTCTTTTCGCGATAGTATCGATAGCACAGTGCCAGGCACAATCGATGCTCACAAACCCCAGGGGTTTGTTTATTATAAATTATTCTATCAATTATCTTAAAAATATACCAATTGAGGGAATTATTTAACTTATTATTCAGGACGAACTATCCAATCATGGTATACCATTGGGCGCCATAAACTATGGCGCCTATTTGGATGGCGCCAATTTAAAAACGTGATATTTGAACATTTTCTGTTAAACACGTTAAAACTTAATGCGTAACGTAATTAACTCAATGCTTATATCTAATAGTGGGCGCCATATCCCATAACGCCCATTTTTAGATTTAACAAAAGTTAATCCACATTTGGTTTGAGGTTGTAAGTATAGTTACACGAAGGTAACTATACTTACAAAAGTCAAAGTTATCTGCTCGGTACAACACTTATTGGAAGTATAGTTACCGAGTCGGAACTATACTTACATTTTGAGGGCTACATTTGCGAGAGTGTACAATGTATTTGTTCAACAACGTACTATTAAAAAACTTTTTTACGTGGTGCTACCAGAATGGGCGTCATGATCCATGGCGCCCAGTTTTGGTTTGACTAGTCGATTACATATACTCCCTAGTGTATGTATGCCAAATTTAGTAATTTTAGGGTCTACGGTTCTCTCAGAATACATTTGTCACCAGAATGGGCGTCATGATCCATGGCGCCCAGTTTTGGTTTGACTAGTCGATTACATATACTCCCTAGTGTATGTATGCCAAATTTAGTAATTTTAGGGTCTACGGTTCTCTCAGAATACATTTGTCACCAGAATGGGCGTCATGATCCATGGCGCCCAGTTTTGGTTTGACTGGTCGATTACATATACTCCCTAGTGTATGTATGCCAAATTTGGTAATTTTAGGGTCTACGGTTCTCTCAGAATATGGACAAAGGTTTACAGACAGACAGACGGTCAGACAGACGGACACGATGGCAATAGCATAAGCTTACGACTCTAAAAGAGTCTCGCTAAGCTAATCTAGCATGTTAGATGCTAGGACATCAGTCGATTCAGGACCGAGCTGCTCAAGTTCTCTCTGTGGTCGGTCTATTCCTACTCGTTCTTGAGGTGGGCCAGTGTTGATATATTCGACTTTTCGAGATGCTTTAGAAACGCTCATGCCGAGGATTAAGTAAGTGGCTTCTTGTGCGGACACTTCACTTGCATTGATGAACTTGGAACCAATAGTTCGCAGACGTTCTTTTGGGTTTTTATTTCCGGCTCGAGTTTCTTCCGTGACTTGGCGCAACAATTTTGACATACCTCTGTTTGCCTTGTTGATGTAGTTCACAATGTACTGGACGCAAGCGTATGGGTCGAGGATGAATTGCAAGTCCATGTTTGCTTGATGAAGCCCGATGGTCTTGGGGTTGTAGGCATTGATTCGTATCTCATTTGGGCAACGCCTCAGATAAACCTTTGCTGATTTGAGTGATGATCTGATCGCCAAAATGTATTCAGCTTCAGTGATATTTAATCTTTGAAGAAACTCGTCGAATGAAAGTGTGATTTCTTGTCGACTTTTGGACATATCCATTAGACGAGCCGAAATGACGCTGAATCGCTTCTTAATCGCTGGGGTGATTTCTTCTTCGGGTAGCGGTTCAAGAATTGTTGTGGTTCTCATAGGTGGGAGAGGAATTCCAAAACGACATCCTAGTTTGTTCTTAATGATGCGACGACACGAAGATGTGTGCTTGTGGGTTTGTATAGCAACCAGTTCTTCAGGAGCTCCTGTCTTGGAACATGTGATGAATTTGTCAATAAATTCAACACAGGCTTGTATGGACAAGGGGTTGTTCTTGTCGTACTTTGGTACCCCTTCCATCCAAAGTAAGCAGTGATCGTGAGGAGAGCCACGGTGCTGAAATTCGGTTCGGATGTAGGAATCGGTAAGATTATGAGGACGGAAGGGAGATCCCTCAGATCCAATTAGGGTAAACATGGCTTTCGCTCTATGTTCAAAATAGCGAGCACATGTTACTGGATCCTTTTGGATAAGATCGGCTTTTTCGGTGTAAGTCATTGCTGTGACTTGTGCCTCAGTAATGTCCTCTTGATCTACAGTTTTCTTCAGACTTATGAGCAAGTCTGTCCATCTTGATTCGGCAGCAGATAGTGTTAGAAAAAATACAGGACATCCCAACTGCCGTAACATTGCCATCAGATCTTTCTTTTTCACTTCCCAAAACGCGGGACTTGATCTGATACTTTTCAGCATCTTATATCCTAGAAAATGTTGAATGATTACACAAAATGAATATAATACAATTAGTACTTACCATCATCGTGCATGATCAAATCTTCAACAAATTGGTGGTCGAGCAAATTACCGGCAGTCACTTGTCCATGTCGAGTACGTTTGCGTAAACAAATATTAATTTGGTTTGAAACTTGTATCGTCTGAAGTTTAGCCATTTTGTACAGCAAATGGTCTGGTTGACAAGCTCTTCGGTCATGATGCCTAATTTCATACTTGCATAGAGCACCATATGTTACTCTTGGTGGAATAAGGAATCCTTTCCCGCAGTACGTTTTTGGGAAAGATTTGAATTCGGCATCATTATCCAAGAGTAATGGAATTGGACGCTGACCTTCTCCGGGCGCATAGCGGATTGCCCTTTGTTCTTGTGCGAAGAAATCGTCATCGTTAAGAAGGAGAGTATCGTGAATCCCTGGATTGACTGGCTCATCGTTGATTGCTTCATCCCAATCATCATCATCTTGAGGTTCTTCAATTATCACAGGTTGCTCTATTCGATCTTGTTCATCAACAATAAAATTTTCTGTTATTCCGCTGTGTTGACTCATCCAGTTGTTATTAAGGTTGATTTGTTCAGCTGCGTAGAGTGGTGTGTTTACTAAGGTACGTGCAGCTTGAAAGACTTTGTTTGGACGGATTGTTTCGTATATATAGGCTCGTTGATAGTGAATTTGCCTCATTAGCTTTACCTGAAAATGTATACAATGTGGTGTTACGTGGCGACATGCCTGTGGCATTGCGCTCACCACATAAATTATTAATAAATTATTCTCACAAGCAATCAAAAAACTTTACCTGAATAGTATACGTGTCATTGAACTGACGAGGAAGAATGTTGATTGATGTGTTGACTTGGATTGGAACATTTACGATGTTCCCTTTGATTCCAAATTGGCGATCCACACCTAGTGGGCGAATGTTCATGAATGGGATCCTAAGAGACACCATTCGCGCTTCAAGGGTAGAGAGATCTTTCAATTCGGGCGGAATAGTGGGAAATTGCACTACACCCATGTTTAGTTTGGGTAAGGTCCGTTTCACAATGTAGCTTCTACAGACTGAGCACACAGGATGATCTTCTTGACCTTCTTGTCTTGTTGGGAATGCTTGGCCAATAAAATCCAGAGATACTCCACGCGGTAAGTTGGTAGTTTTGAGTTTAGACATTGAACGAGAAAAGAAGAGGCCACCACAACAACCGCAAATGTTTGTAGGGCCTTCTTTAATTGTCGATAGGTACTTTTCTTCTGCGTTTGCTGCACGAGCAATTTGGTGGGCCTGGGTATTTCTTTCTTGTTCCCTTTCACGGTACTCAGGATTCTGGCGGGCTACTTGATGAGCCGGAGTATTTCTTTCTTGTTCCCTTTCACGGTACTCAGGATTCTGGCGGGCTACTCGACGAGCTTGAGTATCTCTTGCTTGTTCATTTTCTCTGTATTCGAGATTCTGGCGGGCTACTCGACGAGCTTGAGTATTCCTTGCTTGCTCGTTATCTGAATAATCCGAATCCGAACGTAGTTCACGATTACGTTCTGCGTTGTAGATTCGCCTAGCTTCTTCTGCTTGCCTCCGTTGTGCAACCGGAAGCCTTCTTGGTGGCATTGTCCTTTGTCAAAACTGGGAAAACCGACGCATGAAGCACACAAAAAAAACAATTTATTTGGGGCACGAGCACTACACAAGCAATTTGGTTCAATCAAAATCAATCGTTCAAGCAGGGTACACAAGTGGTGGCGGCCTTGGTGGCGGAATGAGAATGGCGATCGTTTCGAGAATGAGAGCGCGCTACTTGAAAATAGTCACGAGAACTTTACCTCACACATTCACTTACTGTTTTGGTTACTTGTTGAGTGGAACCCGATAGAGAGAATGAACAAGTGCCAGCAGATGCGAGTTCAAAGGAATTCGAGGTTTGTACCAGACAGTGTTTCCCACGGGCACAAGCTGATCATAAATCTGCCACTCAGATGGGTGCTTTGGCAATTATGACGTCTTTTGGCCATTTGGGCCAGTTTGTCCTGACCAAATGCATAATGCACCCCAGTCGAGTTTTATTGCTCAATCGCGCGCCGAGAGAGGAGAGAGGTGACATTTGACACCTCCGTTCGTCCGTGTCCAGATGTGTGCGCGGTGGTCTCGGTGCAGTTGTTCGTCCTGCTCCGCTAAATGACATTTTCATAGTAATCTATTCTGAAATTAACAAGAACTATCGCGGTTGATTCGTTTCGATACAACGTAAATGACACATTCGGAACACATTGCAACAAAAAAAATAAAAGTTGTCTCCTAGGGCTGATTTTTGGAATGTAACCTTCTCCTGTGTTATGGAGAGTGTGCGCCAAGTTTGGTTGCTGTGGGTGCTATGGTTTCTTCTCCCAAGAAAACAACGGACAGACAGAGTAAAACTATAAGACTCCGACTTCGTCTAGACTAATCGACTAGATTAATTACAGTAAAATTCAGTTTTGAATTATAAACAAAATTTTAATTTAAACCATTCTTTAAAGTTATTTAAAGTCTAGACATTTGTTTTTGGTTCATGGTCTAGAGAATAATGAAAATGTTGTTTACTTTATAATATTCCAGGAAAACTATGGAATGCATCAAATATAAAAAATCAAGTGCAAATTTTATTTACATAAACTCTTTTCTGTTATTAAAAAACCCACAATTCCGCTAAATTCACGGTCAAACTTTAAAATACTCTAAATTTATTTCACTAAAAAGTATGCCAATACACGAAAACAACGGGAAATGAAATGCAGTTTATAAATTATTAGCGAAATCCAAAAAAAGTAAACAAACCAAACAAAACAGAGACCATAATTCTTGAACTTCCAACAAAATTGTATACAGAATCAAAAAATTAATTTTAAAAAATTTTAACTATAAGTCATATAACATATAAAATGAAATTAATTATGAAAATGCCAAGTTAGAAACAGAATAAAACAATGACGTTCGATTATTTAATTGTAATGAAATAAGATAATATTGAACCTTTAAAATCACGGCGTGAAACAAGTTGAATTATAAGCAAACACATTAGATAATAAGATTGTCTGGCAAGCCAGGCAAAGTGCGAGACTCTTAAAAAATAGAAACTTGAACTATCAACTTAGAAACTTTTAAAACGACTTTATTTGATCCATTTGGATCACTAAAGAGGTGTATTGGGACCAATATTTTTATTTAAAATTTGCAACACATTTATTCATCATTTTCAACGTAGTGACCACAAAAAATCTTTTTAAAAACTTGGCGCTACCAAAATTGGGCGTCATGATCCATGGCGCCCAGTTTTGGTTTGACTATTCGATTACATATACTCCCTAGTGTATGTATGCCAAATTTGGTAATTTTAGGGTCTACGGTTCTCTCAGAATACATTTGTCACCAGAATGGGCGTCATGATCCATGGCGCCCAGTTTTGGTTTGACTGTTCGATTACATATACTCCCTAGTGTATGTATGCCAAATTTAGTAATTTTAGGGTCTACGGTTCTCTCAGAATACATTTGTCACCAGAATGGGCGTCATGATCCATGGCGCCCAGTTTTGGTTTGACTGGTCGATTACATATACTCCCTAGTGTATGTATGCCAAATTTGGTAATTCTAGGGTCTACGGTTCTCTCAGAATACATTTGTCACCAGAATGGGCGTCATGATCCATGGCGCCCAGTTTTGGTTTGACTGTTCGATTACATATACTCCCTAGTGTATGTATGCCAAATTTGATAATTTTAGGGTCTACGGTTCTCTCAGAATATGGACAAAGGTTTACAGACGGACGGACGGACGGACGGACGGTCAGACAGACAGACAGACACGATGGCAATAGCATAAGCTTACGACTCTAAAAGAGTCTCGCTAAAAAACATAAAGTAAGATTCAAATCATTTTAAAAATCGTATAAAAAATTTCAACTTCAAATTCGAAATTATTTTCTTTCATAAACTCGTGTTAAGATACCAAAATGTTTCATTCGATTTCTGTTTTACTTTCGATTTCAACTTTGTTTTACGCTCTTTTTCTTCTGCCACGTATCATGTCCCACCAAAGTGATGTCCACATGCAAGTGAGTGTAGTTGACAAGTTGGCGTGTGACGAGTCGATGTTGACCGACGAAGTGGCCACTGACTACTTGGACACATGCTCGAACACTGTCTCGCTCTCGAGTACTTTCGACGATTCGATGGATGGTGGTCGTAGTGATGGTCATCGTGACAAGTTGACCAGTCAAGACTCGATTCAAGACCAGCAGATGGGAATCGATGAGTCAGAGCAGACCGCGCATGCCTACTTTGGTCAAGGTGGTGATCCTGGTCCTGGGCCACAAGCCGAGCTGATGCAAAATCAACTCGAGTATCTGCCAATCGAAGAGGAGGAATTCGACTCAGGAGTGGACGTGGACGAGTTGGACTTTGAAGGCTACGAGGAGTTAATTGATTTCGACGAACTGGACGAGGACTACGAGACTTCCTTGGTGTCTGTGTTGGACGAGGACAACTTTTACGACTAACCAATTCAACGTAGTCTTAGACCTCTCTTTACACAACTTTAGACTAATTTTTAATAATTGTACTAAATAAAATCTGTTTTTCTTCTTTTAACCCTTTATAACTATTTGTGTTTCAAACTAAATTTTTTATTCAAACAAATGCCTCTGTTAGAAAATCAGAGATTTGTTAAGGTTTGTATTTCGAAAAGCACTTGGAAAATGCTTATTAGTGAAGTGTCTTGTTGAAAAAAAGATGAAAATACGAAAGTGTTTGAAGAATTCAGAATTACTCTCAGGCTATGCTACACACTCAAGCCAAATCAAATCAAACAGTACGACGCTTCAAGTCTCAATCTTAACTAACCCTAACCCGCGGACACTTGAAATTCTTAATTAACATCCAATCCCCAAAGAGCTTTTAATATAAATACAAACATTAATTTAAACTCAATAAGTACAAAACATTCCACAATCTCATGACTGAAATTGTTATGTGTAAATATTGCTTCCAGGCATAATCACCAACTGGGGCTCTTTATTTTAAAAATTTCTTTTGCTAAGCTCAGTTAAGACAAAATATGAGTCTAAATTTAAAATTCCATATCTTATTTTGTCATTTCAAAAACTTTATCCGATTAATCATAAAACGAAAATAGAATTTACTCAAATCTCGCGAGATTATAAAATGTTTTGCAAAGTCCACTACGCTTTTATTAAATAATTTAATGTGGTATTGTTGTTGTTGTGATTATAATGATTAAAAATTATAAAAAAAGTAAATAGTATTTACTAGATTTAATAGAAGACCATATAGACAAAGAAACATGAACATTAAATTCTATAAATAACTAATTTCTAACCATTACCAAAAAGCCTTCTTATCTTTGCTTTAATCATAAAAATGCTGTAAGTAGAAAATATGTTTTCAAAATACTTTAAATTAAGATTTAGAAAATAACTAAAAACTATGCGTATATGTGCATATATATTTTCAAAATTTACAATCGACAATTTAAGAAACAAACATTCAAACTCATTTAATGATTTAGTTAAACAGGAATGTGCTAAAATTTCTTTAGTAGAATTTGAAAATGCAAAATTGTCTTATTTTTTTGAATTTACCAACGTCTATTTATTATCTCAAACTCTGTCTGGACAAAATTAGAATTGTCTCATTGCACCAAATTGCACATAAACCAAATTACAACATGTCTGGTTCAAGACATGTTTGCGTCATTGTAATGTCCAGAGGGCATTATTGTCTCAATTTATTATTGCACCAAATCTTAAAAAACAAAATGTTATACAAACAAATATTTGCACTTAAAATTAAACATTTAAAAAAAGTTATGTATTATATTAAGTTTAAATTTGGTAGAAATAATGGGTTACCATTTAAAAAAGCTGCAAAGATACCATTTCCAATATATCAATTGCTTTAGTTTCATTGACCCACAAACTCTCCAAGGTCCAATTTAAATCAATGTTCATTTATGCATACAAATGCACATTCACAGTCACACACGACCCAATCAGAATAGTTCAGGTCTCACCACAAGACCATTCGACCACAAAAGTATATTTTACTATTGGGACCAATTGACAAAACAATTCTGTCTGTCCTGTAGTCACAATTAATGAATCCAATTAGAGCAAGAGTCCAAGTGCACTACAACAAAAATGTACCAAGAAATAAACTTAATTTGTGTTATTGGGATGAGGTGACGTATGTCTGTGTGAACCGAACCACCGGAAGCAACAGCAGAACTCAAATCGTTCATTCGCACCAAAATGACCCTCAACAAAAAGCTTTAGGAATAACAGAGACTAAGTCAGGAACGCGATTGCAAAACCTAATTAATTGGCACCAGAGACTACTTCTTACAACATGCACACGCCACAACTAAAACTAACCGAATCGCCAACTAATAAGTAAAATAAAACTACAAGCACAAATGTTGCTTTATTTACAAGTAATTACGCAAAAGAATTAAACGAAACTTTTTACATTTGCCTAATGAAATTCAAATATACTCTAATTTAAGTTCATTAAAAACAAAACCTTCAATCGATACTTTAGTTTGTGGTTAGTTTGTGCACAAGTTTGCTAAACTCAAAGTTGTTTTGTGGTTAGAATAATAATTTGTTAGTTAGAGTAAATAACCGTGTGTGTACTTTTCCATAGAGCAATATCCTTCTTAATATCTTTTGTTTTTGTTGTTAATTAAACTCGACTTTGAATACTAAAAATACCAAGTTTAATGAACGTGCTCTTTGAGTAAAGTTGCGTGCCTTAAATAAATAAGTTTAATGAACGTGCTTGAGTAAATGTGCAGCAAAAAGATTCGTTAAACCATTCAAAAAACATTTTTTCCAATAAAAAAAATTAATATGAATATGTCAGAAAATAAGCATAATTTTTTTGAATTTCAAGATTACATTGACATAAATAACGAGTACTAATTTCTTGCACAAATTAATTTTAAAATTACTCCATTTACCTAAAAAGAAGAAGAAGCAGCGCATGTGACAGATATGATAATTATCATTGAAAATACTCACTCAGTTAAAATGGGCGTTACTGTCCAAAAATAATATAAGTTTTTTAAAATAGTATTCAAAGTAAACAGTAAAGTAACGTCATAAGGCTTAATGACGCATTATGGAGGACATTTCACAGAATAATTTTTTTCTAGAATACTCTAAAATATATTTATTTACGAGATAATAAAAACTATGACAAAATTACAACATTAAAGTAACTGTTTACCCGAGAAATCTGAGGTATCCTCACTATTTTCACTCTCTTCGTTACTAAAACTTTTAAACTCGTCCTCGGCTACAGGCAGTGAGATGGAAGAAAACTGGAGCTGAAAATAAAATTGTTTAAAATCAAACAGAAATACGAATCGAAAATTACTTGAACTAAACAGCATCGAATCGAAGTCTCATCCTCAACTCGACTAGTGATTGGATATCTGATTTTACTATTCAAATCAACCAAATCGACCAATCGAACTGTCAATCGCTGAAAAAACTTGCTCACTCCACAGATATTGAACAATAGAACTTCTAAATTCAACTTTTGTTTGAGTAGAGTGAGCAAAAAGTCAAACGTTTTGAGCGAAATTGAGTGACGACTCACAATTCGAACCAAATCAGTCATCTCGAAACGCTTATGATCATTTGAAGCGATCAGCCCCAAATTGCCAATTCGGTTTATGTTAAATTTTGCCCAATTCTTGAAATACTTCTCAACTGCACAGTCATTCCCAGTGGACACACCAACCCCATAATGACTCGGATTGAGAACAATTCGATGGAACATGAAAGTCCCCTTAATCCAGTCAACAGAAGAAATAATGTCATAAATTTCCACCGGAAGTTGAATGTTCCAAAATGTGAGATGGCCAATCAATTCCGTTTGGGTCAAGTATATTTATCTTACATAGTTTGGGTTTTCGCCAACTCAGAGGTTTTCTGGGACCCCCTTGCAAAACCTTTTGCAGGACCCGGTACATTGGCTCAACTCTATTCATACCAAAAGAAAAATAATGCCCAATTTTTCAACGCTGAGCAACTTAAAGATCTCCCGTAATTCGGTTTATTAGTAAATGATACCCAATCCGGGCGTCATGCACCAATTACGCCCAAATTTCGTGTTAACTATTCGACCAGGCATTGGTTCATTCCCAATTTCCCAATTTCAATTATTTAGTGAACAGTAACTACAATTTAAGATAAACCCCATAAAATTTGATTTGGATCTGAATAGGACCCCCTCCTCTACCTTGCCGTGATCATGGCGTGATCATCCGAAAACCCCCCTTCCCTCCAATCCTTGATCACGTGATTAAAGTACGCCCCCTTATCAGTTTTGAAGCAATCAAAGTGGAAATAGCTGTCTCAATGTTTTTCTCCTGTCTTAAATAAATAAAAATGCGATTTATTGACCAAACAAATTTACACAATTTTAAAGAATAGTACGAATAATTAAGAATAATTAAGTAACCTATTATGATTATGACTCAATTGATAAGACAATTAAATTAAATTAATATTCAATTTCCAATCAAATTTACTAATTTAAAATTCAAATTACAAATTCAAACTTTTAAACTAAAAAAATTGCATGGAGTCGCCGTTCTGTATGGGCCTCGAAAACCTGTTCCAATTCAAGTCTTCTGAATACTAATTAAATGATCCTACAAATTGTCAAAAATATCAAAAATAAAACTAAGTACCTTGTGAACAGCTGATCAACCTAATAAGAAATTAAAACTCACTTAACTCCTTGAGGTAATTATAAAATCAGCAAAAAAAATATAAATAATCCAAATAGTTTTATGCGTGAATATTATATTTCAAAGATTTTTGATGAAATTAATTATAATTTTATCATCAAATGCGAGAATCATCCTTCCGGTTCAACCTCATGTTAATCTAAAAATGTGAAATAATGAAACCTGTCAAACTTCTAAACCGATTCCGTCAGAAATATCCGTAATGATATTAATAAAGTTAACTCCTGGGGTTTGTGATGTTGAGAATAAAGCAAAAAATAATGGATGAATATATTTTTTAAAATCCAAGATTAAAATGATAGATTTTTTATTTGCGCTTGTAAATGATTGAAACAAGAAAATGCGCTTGGGAATGTTGAAAACAAGAAAATTATCACTTAGGTAATATGTTTGAGATGTTCTTTGAATAAAAAATCAGGCGGCAGGTTACCTCAACCTCAACCACTTCGTGGTGGCATTTTGGGTAATTTGCACAGAACAACGACAAAAGGTAGAGGTTTGAAAATAAACTCTGTATGTAAAATTGATTATTCAAAATTACAAAGCGAAGTCAAAGTTTCAGTAAATATGACATTTCTGTCTTAAAACTTGCCCAATATCACCTGACCTCATCTTTCTTAATGCTTTGCTACCACGGTATTTAGTAAAAAAATCCAAATTATCTAATCAATACCTCTTAATATTGTACTTCTGGTTCTAATTAATTGTCGAGCGTGAGCGAAGACTTTTAGTGACAAGAAATCCGATTTGGTTTCCAGTGAACTCCTCCTCCATTTCTCAACCGATTTACATCAAACTTGGCCAAAGTGCTTAAAATACTATGCGATTGTGCAGTTCAACCTTGGTTTTTGCGAAAAATGTTTTTTAGGTATAGCTGTCAGTCAAATCTCACCTAGGTCAAATCTCTGTTTGAGTGCTCATTGTTGGGTCTGATGGCCAACAATGAGTGCAACAATGGCGATGGGAAATTTGGCTACATTGTGACTTCAAACTTAGGTTAGGTAGGTGTGGGCGTCGGTTAGGGTTAGGTTAGGTTAGGTTTAGGTGGTTAGGCAGGTGTGGGCGTCGGTTAGGATTAAGTTAGGTTTGGTTTAGGTGGTAAAGTGGGTGTGGGCGTCGGTTAGGATTAGGTTAGGTTTGGTTTAGGTGGTAAAGTGGGTGTGGCCGTCGGTTAATATTAGGTTAGGTTTGGTTTAGGTGGTTAGGCAAGTGTGTGCGTCGTGTAGGATTGGGTTAGGTTAAGTTTAAGTGATTATGCAGGTGTGGGCGTCGGTTAGGATTGGGTTAGGTTAGGTTTAGGTGGTTAGGGAGGTGTGGGCGTCGGTTAGGATAGGGTTAGGTTAGGTTTAGGTGGTTAGGCAGGTGTGGGCGTCGGTTAGGATAGGGTTAGGTTAGGTTTAGGTGGTTAGGCAGGTGTGGGCGTCGGTTAGGATTGGGTTAGGTTAGGTTTAGGTGGTTAGGGAGGTGTGGGCGTCGGTTAGGATAGGGTTAGGTTAGGTTTAGGTGGTTAGGCAGGTGTGGGCGTCGGTTAGGATTGGGTTAGGTTAGGTTTAGGTGGTTAGGGAGGTGTGGGCGTCGGTTAGGATAGGGTTAGGTTAGGTTTAGGTGGTTAGGGAGGTGTGGGCGTCGGTTAGGATAGGGTTAGGTTAGGTTTAGGTGGTTAGGGAGGTGTGGGCGTCGGTTAGGATTGGGTTAGGTTAGGTTTAGGTGGTTAGGTGTGTGTGGGAGACGCTTATAATCGCTTTCGCTCGACTATTCCCCATAATCTCTAATTTTGGGGACATTATTGAAGCCAACAAAGTTTACTGCTTCAAATATAGCACCCGCAGGGCCCACTAGTAATTCACACTTTCACAATCAAGATATAAATCCAAAAATTTCTTTATTAATATTTGTTCAAATTCTTTTTCACAATAAGAATATTATTGTATTTAGGTTTACTTAGAGCAGAATTACATTTTTTGATTAACTTCTGTTCTGTTTGGATGGTTTGTTGTAAATCTAAAATTATCACACACAGTCAAGTGCAATGATCTGCTGTTCAGATGTTAATTGTAATGATGGCGAATTTCTTGCTGAAAATACAATTCATTAAAGTTATTAAGTGATTAAAGTATAATTTCGTTTTGAACTGTTTGTAGCCATTTTTTGGGTTCAAATTCTAGCAGAATAGTATTGGCTTTTATTATTTTGAGGATTCAAATCTCACTAAAATTGTCATATGAACTATTTCTTGGTCAAGCCTCATATTCTAAATGACAGGTATTCTCCGCCGCCTGATTTTTTATTCAAAGAACATCTCAAACATATTACCTAAGTGATAATTTTCTTGTTTTCAACATTCCCAAGCGCATTTTCTTGTTTCAATCATTTACAAGCGCAAATAAAAAATCTATCATTTTAATCTTGGATTTTAAAAAATATATTTCAACCATTTTCAGTTTGAAATACTTTTGCTAAATTGGATTATTATTGGCAAGAATAAATTCATCGTACAGTCAAAAAACATAATAAAATTAAATTTCAATCTCAAAGCTGAAATTCAAAAGAGTTGTTCGGTCATCAGAATACAGAGAATGAAATGTGCGAGCGTACTATTTTAAAATTCAAATGTGTCAGTCTAAAACAACTAAATAAAATTGCACCAAAGTGAAAAATGCCAATGCCTTGACCAGAAATAATTCTGTATGTGCATAATGGATAATTATCACGGATTCCACTTATTCCTGTAACGGTGAAAGGCAAAATAAATTAGTTTCAGTTAAAGAAATGCATCATTTAGCATACCGTTTTAAGGTGTAAATCAAATTGATATACAGATTGTTCAAGTGATACAAATAATTCCACGATGATTCCTGAGTAAATCTAAAACAACAAACAAAAATATAAAGTAGGTCAAATCAAATCAGCGAAATCACCAAAAAATCTTACCAAACAAATATAACTAGTGGGCCCTGCGGGTGCTATATTTGAAGCATTAAACTTTGTTTGCTTCAATAATGTCCCCAAAATTCGAGATTATGGGGAATAGTCGAGCGTAAGCGATTATAAGCGACTCCCACACCTTCATAACCACCTAAACCTAACCTAACCCTATCCTAACCGACGCCCACACCTGCCTAACCACCTAAACCTAACCTAACCCTATCCTAACCGACGCCCACACCTGCCTAACCACCTAAACCTAACCTAACCCTATCCTAACCGACGCCCACACCCACCTAACCACCTAAACCTAACCTAACCCTATCCTAACCGACGCCCACACCTGCCTAACCACCTAAACCTAACCTAACCCTATCCTAACCGACGCCCACACCTGCCTAACCACCTAAACCTAACCTAACCCTATCCTAACCGACGCCCACACCTGCCTAACCACCTAAACCTAACCTAACCTAATCCTAACCGACGCCCACGTCTGCCTAACTGCAAAAACCAAGGTTGAACAGCACAATCGCATAGTATTTTAAGCACTTTGGCCAAGTTTGATGTAAATCGGTTAAGAAATGAAGGAGGAGTTCACTGGAAACCAAATCGGATTTCTTGTCACTGAAAGTCTTCGCTCACGCTCGACAAAAACAAAAACAGCTGATCGATGCAAGGACGATGTTTTAGCAGGAGTTGATCTGATTTAGAGATTGAGTGTCGAGGGCTAGATGTTGAATGTCGTGAGGTTATGGTGATGAACTGATTGGCCAATTGATATGATCGGTTAATTGTTGATGAGGAGAATACAATTCAAAATAGTATCAAAGTGAAAGCACAACAAACAGCACATAAGCACAGACACAGAGAGACACATTTGTTGACGATATGATCAAGACTCAAAGCACACGGATAAAGATTGTTGGGCCATATTGTCACCGAGATTGCTTCGAATTGATCCACAAATGTCACAAAACACGAGATATCAATCACAATATAAATTGAATCAAAAAATCTATAAATACGTCAAAAACGCCGCTCACAAACATCAAAACAAAACAGCTGATCGATGTGAGGACGATGTTTTGATTGTAGTACGAGTTGAGTTGAGTGGGCTGAGATGTTCCATGCAATCAGGTGACGATGATGAAATGTATCGTGAATTGATAGGATAGGTAACATTGTGGATAAGGTGAAAAGTATGTTTAAAAACAATAACAAAGTGAATACACAACAGACAACACACAAAATCATCACACACAGCGAGCCACACTTGTTGATGTTGTGAACAAGACTCGAAACAATAGAATAAACGTTTCTGGACTACATGGCCACCGAGATTGCTTCGAATTGATCCACAAATGTCCCAAAACACGAGATCTCAATCACAACAACACACGTAAAGCACAGTTTGTACTGCTGACAGTAGACTTTCAAACTGTACTGCGAGAGATTAGCAATGTGTTCAGAAAACACATATGTTGGGGGCACGCCACTGAAAAGGGCGGTGTTGCACTCTACACTGAACGCTACGGTGCTGATAAGCTAACTTCCACTGCACACTTGAAAAACCTTCCTTGAGATGTACAAAACCGAATGGTATGATTTTTTGGGGGCAATGCTTGCCTGCATTACACTCCAATGTTTTAAAGGGGAAACCCTTTGAAAAAGCGTTTCATTCACAGTCAAAATCATAAAAAATCTATAATAATTTCAGGTTCAGATTCATTTCCCAATCCACAATCAACAAGCTGATTATATTATCGAACAGCTTTTTTCAATGCAAAAATACAAAGCAACTGAGCAAACATTTCGCTAGTAGACCAACAAATCAAATCTCGACTCACACAACCAGACAAAAGGTTCATTTCATTGAAAAGGTTTCAAACATAGAAAGCTAATGTATCTGTCAATATTATTAAAAATTAATTAATAGATTACATTATATACACAAGAATAGGAAGTAGAACAGGAAGTAAAGTTGAGTAAATTCTTAGTTTTTAAAATTCCATTTACTAATGGAAAAATTAATAATTTTAACTGTTTACCGTTAAAACGCTTGTGGAAATGATTCAAGGAATATAATAGACTAAAATTAATATATAAATGTATTTTTAATTAATAAAATCGTTTAGTCAAGAAAAATTATAAATGCATTTGAAGTTCAAAGTCAAGTTTGCTTCAAATTTCGCAAACATGACACATTTTAATTACCCAATATTAACCCAATACATGTCCCAATGTAACACGAACACGAATAAACATTCACAGATATAAACAATTTATCGAAACACCAAGTGTTTCTAAATTCTTCTATTAGGTCATATACAAAGAGAGAACGTAGTTTTGTAACGTAAAAAAATTCGTAATCGAAGTAAATCACAAGAAATTGAGTCACCTTTGCTGAACCTGACTTCCATAAACCATAATATTTAATTTGGCTTTTGTCGAAAGTACTACAGTGAATAATATTAATCCTATCCAAATGTTACGAAAATGACTGATTTTGTTGTTGTAGTTTGTAATCAAAATTCAGAAGAATTACGCCCAATTGTGATTTTATTCTAAAAGAAAATACTCAAACGGAAATTGTGTTACCAGGTAGGAGAACATGAAACAATAATCGAATTTGTTTATGCACGCCAATGTACTTAATTTAGCATGCATTTAATAACAATAACAATGTGTTTACTTAGAAAATGCAGATTTGTTGTGAACCGAAAACAGGAAAGGTAGGCGTAGAGAGACTAAACACTGGTTTTAGAGACACTATTATTGCGCCTTTTGTGTGCCTTTTAGGTTTAATTTTGAAACACACGTTCACAAATGAGAAAAAGAAAACAATAAATTAATGAAACCATAATTAGAAACAATAAAAATGCATTATTTGAGAATAATTTGTTTAATTAGATAATCAAAAAAATATTTTTTGATTGAACTTATACTCATTTTATGTTGTACCAGTTAGATTGCCTTGAGAAAACCTTATTAACCGAAAGAGCCGTTTATGTACAAAAAATAAGATTAAAAAAATATAAGGTAAGAATTGATTATGATGAGTACCATTATGTTAAAAAGTTGTGTTTCAGAGTAGAGAAGATTATCATATTAAATTAATGTTATCTTAAATAGATTATGATTGAAAGCAAATTTTACATTTTTCTGAGCGATCATTTAATTAATGCTGTTAATACTCACTATTGAATACGTAGAAAACAATTAATTAAACAGATATAAACAGATGAATTTGGAGAAGGATGCAGTGACAAGTCGTAATCGAAGGACAACCTTCAATACAATGATAGCAAATAGAGAGCTTTTAAATCCTAAATGTTGTGTTGTCTCTCTAAAGTTTGGAGTCCAAACACAAATTTAAACACAAAAAATATCTTCCAAATAACCACAACATTTGCTCATCAGTGGATTAAATCATACACATTAGAAGTACATTAAAAGTAGATCCAGGGGTGTTAGTGCAATTTAGTGAATGAATGAACATAGAAAATGGTGAATGAAAATTCTAATGTTAACAAATGTCAACTGTAATGCTGTGTAAATGACAACAAATTAATCTCAATCAATTACGCGAGTGCACACAAAAAGAGTAAACAACACGTCACATGGTACACAATTAATGGGGGCGTCCATAAATCACGTGATCAAGAAAACTGGGATTTTATACCCCCCACCCTACATAACGTGATCAATCCGTGATCAACCAACACAATCTCAGACCCCCTCCACCAGTTTGTCAGAAGTCAAAACAGATCCGATCATAATGGGTTTTATTGCTAATTTCAGTAAACTATGACATTTTTTAACAATATTTGTTTATGTTTTACTTCAATTTCTTAATTTCTCAAGACCGTAGTTGACCTTAATTTGGGTTTACGGAACCCCTCCTCTCCTACCGTGATCAAAGTGTGATGAGTCCCCAAACTACCTCCCTCCCCCCTACCTTGATCACGTGATTTAAGGAAGCCTCCTAATCTAGGTCAACGAAGGAAAACAATAAGAATTGCCAAGTCAAAAACAAAAACAGAATCACTATTTGAGATAAAAATCAAAACAAATTAGAGAAAATGAATCAAATAAAATAACTAAATTATGAAAACATAATTTTAAATAGCACCTTTTGAATTAGATTTGAGAGATCGTGTGAATGTTTCGCACAAAAAATTAAGAAAGAAATTAAAAAAAATCGTATTTGGAAATTTCAAAGGATTTATTCAGTAAGACTTGCATACAAAATCAAAAGAATTAGTAGATAAAAATCAAAAGGTTTTTTAAAAAAACGGAATGAGAATGGCGCAATATAAACATTTATCATTTTTAACAAACTAACTTTAGACAACCTTAAAGTTTGATGATATTGATATTGTTTATTTTAAAATTATAATATTTGAAAACCTTTTCTAAAACATAACAATGCCTAGAATCTAATCTATAAATACACGTAAAGAATTACAAAAAAAACACAGAATTAAATGAATCTTTTCAAACTTTATTGACTTTACATTACACAAACAGAACATCAAGTCAAATGAATCAAAGCCACTTCATGCAACATCTCAAATATCCAAACTCCAAACCCTCATCCACTTACCCAAACCTTAATTAGCATCCACTACCATGACATATTCCTTTTATGTCCAAATCGCACATAACACTCAAAAGTTGTACATGAATATGTACATTAATAGTACATTCTATTTCTTTAAAGTAAGTAAATGAACCCTAAACGGAATATTCCGTCAAAGCAAGAAACCAAAGGGTAGTCCCTTGAGTTTGAGTTTTACACTCGACTTTTATTATATTTGAATCATAATAAAATAATATCAGAACTATATTACTAGTCAAACAAAAAAGTGTATAACAATATCATCATACTTTTCAGGGTAGTAATAAAATCTACTCATTAAAATTGGCAGACTCTAAAGGACATTATTTGCTCGAGACGGACAAATTACATTATAACAACAACATAAAAACTTTGAAAACGAAATCAACTATTCCAATCAGATATCATGATTTTTTACTTTCTTTTTCATGCCAAACAACTTTTAATTCAAACGAGTCCAAATGTTATTCGAAACAGTTCGGCAAATTAGAAATCACAAAATTTTTCCATTGAAATGCAATATCACTTTAAATTGTACCCAGGAGAAATCTGTCTCTGTTTTAATTGTCTTCTCTGTCTGTTTGTGTCCGAAGTTTTTGTCGATATTGTGTTTCAAAAGAATAATCAATTCAATTCAGTAATTTGAATTCAAAATTTACCACAATCATAATAAAATATTAATTTGTCTATCACGTTGGCAAATTTTGTTCTTTGTGTTCCTCAAGAGTTCTAGTAACCTAAAATTGAATAAATACATAATTGTGAAAACATTGAAAAATTTGAATTATTTACCTTTATAAATGTAGGTTTAATATTTACTTTAATGACAATATCAAAAAGGTTGGAAGAAATCATCAAAATTTAAATTGATATAAAAAAAATTGTTTGTATTATCTAAAAACTATTTGGCGAGAAACCAAAAAACACAGAAATCATTTTCAAAATTGTGATTTATTTTTGATTTAAATTTAAAATAGACTGTAAATTTAATGCTAGAAAAGTCGTTTACGACAGAACTTTCCAATTACCAATCGTACAATATGTCTCTTGTAGAATGCACCAAAGAGAAATCAGTTCATTTCGATTGTTTCAATTGTGTTTGTCTCCAAAATGTGTTTGTGTGGAAATTTTTATGTTAAATTGTAATATTCCTACGTGGTTCCAATAGAAATTTGAATTTTAAATTTATAAACAATCAACAAATCAAATTTAAGTATTCACTGAATAATAATTTGTAATTTATTCTGTTATAATTGATTTAAGTAATAAATTTTAAAAAAAACTTTTATTGACAAAAATAAGCACTATTTGTTAAATTTATACGAGAATAAATTCCGAAAATTAATTTTATTTGAAATTAAAATTAATGAAGATTCGAAAAATTAATTTCAAATGTTAACCTATTCAGGTATACGAACGGAATGAGACATGAACCACAGAATTCTCAGGAATAAGAAAATTTATGATTATTATTAATGAAATTGGTCATTATTTTAGATTTCAGTCAACTAGAATTAATTTTGATGAATGAATTGTAAATATAACAATCATTTGTATGCACTTAGGTAGATTTTTCCAAACAAAACAAACAATGAACACATCTCAATCTCGAATAAACCAGATTCATAAATCATGCTAAATCGAGTAACGCAACAATAGATTCGATTGTCAGTTGTACTGGAATAAACACAATCATTAATCAAACAAAGCACTAGACCACAAGGTGCACTTGATCCTAAATTCCTGAATTGAACTATTCTATCTTGATTAGCCAAATTATTTTATGCATATGAATTTCAGTTTTGAATTATAAACAAAATTAAATTTAAACCATTATTTAAAGTCTAGACATTTGTTTTTTGGTTCATGGTCTAGAGAATAATGAAAATGTTGTTTACTTTATAATATTCCAGGAAAACTATGGAATGCTAAATATTGCATCAAAAAAATCAAGTGCAAATTTTATTTACATAAACTCTTTTCCGTTAAAAAATCCACAATTCCACTAAATTCACGGTCAAACTTTAAAAATGCTCCGAATTCATTGCACTCAAAAGTATGCTAATAAATTTAAACAACAGGAAAATGAAATTCAAATTATAAATTACTAACAAGATCCTAAAAAAAGTAAACAAACCAAAGCAAACAGAAACTATAATTCCTGAACTCTCTTCGAAATTATCCACATCAAGAAAATTATTCTAAAAAGCTTATGGAAATGTCACATAAAATGAAATTATTTACGATAATGTTGAATTAAAAACTCAATGACACAATGACGCTTAATTATTAACATGTAATGAAATGAAATATCATTAAACCTTTTTAATCAACTTCTAGTCGAAATAAATGCAAACACATTGATATAAAGTTAGATTTAAAACATAGAAAAAGATCGTAAAAAAAGTTCCAATTTCTAATTCGAGCATATTAATCTCAATACAAACTCGTGTTGAGACATCAAATGTTTCATTCGATTTCAGCTTTACTTTTGATTTCAACTTTGTTTTACGCTCTGTTTCTTCTGCCACGTATCATGTCCCACCAAAGTGATGTTCACATGCAAGTGAACGCAGTTGACAAGTTTGCGTGTGACGAGTGGATGTTGACCGACGAAGTGGCCACTGACTACTTGGACACAAGCTTGAACACTGTCTCGCTCTCTAGTACTTTCGATGATTTGATGGATGGTGTAAGTGGTAATGGTGATCGTGGCAAGTTGGCTGGTCAAGATTCGATGCAAGACCAGCAGATGGGGATCGATGAGTCACAGCAGATAGCGCATGCCTACTTTGGTCAAGGTGGGGATCCTGGTCCTGTGCCACATGCCGAAAATCACCAAAATCAACTCGAGGATCAGGAGAAAATCGAACAAGACGATTTCAACTCAGGAGTGGACGAGGACGAGTTTGACTTTGAAGACTTCGAGGAGTTGATCGATTTCGACGAACTCGATAAAGACTACGAGACTTCCTTGGTGTCTGTGTTGGACGAGGACTAACCTCAACCAATCCTATCAAGTCTTCATTAGACCTCTTTTTATACAATCTAAAGTTAATTGTAAAATTTATCAATTGTACAAATAAAATCTGTTATTCTTAATTTACACCTACAACTACAACACAGACAACAGAAGTATATTTTACTATTGGGACCAATTGACCAAACAATTCTGTCTGTCCTGAAGTCGCAATTAATGAATCCAATTAGAGCAAGAGTCAAAGTGCACGACAACAAAAATGTACCAAGAAATAAACTTAATTTGCGTTGTTGGGATGAGTCGGCGTGTGTCATCCGTACCACCGGAAGCAACAACCTCACACAAATAGTTCATTCGCACCGAAATTCCCCCTAACAAAAAAAAGCTTTAGGGATAACAGGAGAAAAGAGGCAGGAAAATGATTGCAAAACCTAATTAATTACCACTAGTGACTACTTCTTACAACATAACTCGTACAAGGCACAACTAGAACTAACCGAATCGCCAACTAATAAGTAAATAAAACTACAAGCACAAATGCTGCTTTATTTACAAATTATTGGTTTGACGCAAAAAGAAACTTTTTACATTTGTTTACCAAAACCCAAATATATTCCAATTTAAATTAATTAACGATGCAAAACCATCAATCGATACTTTAGTTTGTGGTTAGTTAGTGCACAAAAGTTTGTTAAACTTTGCAAAGTTGTTTTGGGGTTCGAATAATTTAGTTTGTTAGTTAGGGTAAATAAGCATATGTGTACTTTTCCATAGGGGCAATATCCTTCTGAATATTTTTGTGTTTGTTAATTAAACTGCAGACTTTGAATACTAAAAATTCAAAGTTCAATGAACGTGTAATTCAGTGTTTGGTAAATTAGCAGTAAAAATTCTTTAAGTAAACCATTCAAAAAACCATGTACCACAATAACAATAAGAAACTAATTTAAATATCAGAAAATTAGCTAACATTTTTTGAATTCCAGTAACAAAAAAAGCGGCGCATATGATAGTTTTGATATTTTAAAAAATCAGGAGCTACAGTCCAAAAAGAATAAAAAATCTTTAAATTGTTTATTAAAACTATAAAGTAAAGTTTTACACTTAATGACGCATTATGGAGGGCATTGTACAAAATAATAATATTTTATAAATACTCTAAAATAGATTTATTTCTGAAATAAAATAATGGCAAAATTATTACATTAAGGTAACTATTTATCCGCGAAATCTAAGGTTTCCATACTAGGCAAATCGTCACTCTCTTCTTCACTCTTCTTGGCCATCTCATCCTCGGCTTTGGGTTCGCCACTTTTGGCCTGATCCACAGAAGGAGTAGTGGAACGCAGTTTGGACCAATCCACTTTTCGCCACTTCCAGCGCCAGTTGGATGGTTGTAACTCGGCCTGCCAGTTCGGATCATAGAGTCGGGGATCGTTATCATCGATCTCTTCCAATGAGCGTTCATCATCAAAGTTAGCCACCGAAGGCTCAGACTTGGCGGCTTGCTCAACTGGACTCATCGGGGCGGTGGTGGTACCATTTGGGCCAACCTGCGAGATAGTAGAGGTAGAGGTCACGGGAACGGTGGAGGCCATGGTGGAAGTCACGGTAGTGGTCACGGCGGTGGTCACGGTGGTGGACACGGTGGTGGTCACGGTGGATGTGGCCAAAAGTGAATCGGTGGCTGTGTTCACGGTTGTAGTGTGACCGCTGCTGGTGGTGACCAAAGTGCCGTCGTCTTTGTTGCTGCCACTAGATTGCCTTAGAAAGATAAAAAGCGGAATCAAAACCAGAATAATACCAAAAACAGTATACACTTACGGTTGTTGTTGTTCCATTGTGGATTGTGGGACAGAGGCGAAACGATTCAAAACAGATCACTAAACAAGAAATAAACACGCGAGTTGTAGTGAGAAGTAGAACAGTCACTCTGACAGAAACACAACGTGTACTAAATTCGACTAAATCGAACAACAGTCACTAAGTGACTGTCACTTGTGTTTTTGATGCAATCAAGGTGGAAATAGTCATTCAATGTTTTGTTTGTTATAATTTTAATTTAAATAAATAAAAATGTGATTTATGTGATGCATTGACATTACGGCGGACAACAATTTTATTATCAATAAAAATATATTTGTCTGGGTTTGTGCTGCTGAGAATAAACCAAAAATTAACTGACGAATAATGTCAAGCTCAAATTCACGTCCCAATCCATAATCAACAACCCGATTATATTATCGAACAGTTTTTTTGCAAAGCTTTTGTTTTCACACAAAATTATACAAAGAACTGAGCAAACATTTCGCTAGTAGACTAACAAATCAAATCGCAACTCACAAAAACATAAACCTAACAGACAAGACCAGACACAAAGAAACAAAGACAATAGCTTTTTTTCATGGAAAAGGGTTCAAACGTGGAAAGCAAATGTATCTGTCAATATTATTAACAATTCATTAATAGATCACATGCATGAATAGGAAGTTGGACAGGAAGTAAAGTTGACTAAATTTATATTTTTAATCCATTTACTGGCATAGAAAATTAATAATTTTAACCGTTTACATACTGGATAAACAGAGGATATAAATAAACTGAAATGTAAATGTATATTTTATTAATAAAATTGCTGTGTTTACAAAACTATAAAAGGCAATACCTAAATTCAATAAATTTGGTAAAATTTTTTATTCGTGGAATTCTTAAAAGAATTTTTAAAAATACAGATCACCATTTATGATAGAAGGAAAACGGTGGTTTGGAAACAATAAAAAAATTTCAGAAATTTTATAAATATCGAAAGCTAGATTCTCAATTTGGTTGTTAGTTTTATGACTATTAATTGAGATATGATACTTAACACAGTTGTAACTGTTTCAATCTTAAACTTTTAGATCAAAAATTCAACCTTTTTAGAAACCAATAATATTGAAGAAATTCTTTCCATTTCAATTTTAACCAGAATAAAATTTAAATATTAAATTTCCCTTAAGTGTAAATATAGAAAAATTTTTTATACAACATCCATGACTAAACACATAAAAAACGAACACGAATGATAATAGAAGACAACAGACGACTTTTGGTGTACATTTTCGTATAAACATTTCGATCGGAAGTTTGTGTCTGAAAGCACATTCTTTTTATTGTCTTATTCGAACAACATAGTTCAGCATTTACCGTTTTTAGTAAAGTAACGCAAATTCATTTAAATTAGAAATCGAAAACAGAAAATTACTAGGAAATGTGCAATTACAGAATAAAATATTGAATAAAATTACCTTTTAAAGTGAAACAATTGATCGTGATTCAATGCATAAGAATATTTTGTTTCGTAAAGCGGAAATCAATTTTTTTGCTTAATAAATTTGAAGTTCAAAGTCAAGTTTGCCCAAATAGTTAATAATAAATATATTCTTAGAAAGATTTAATCAAACACAAAAATAATAACATGTTTGCAACTTGATTATTCAGATTTGTGTCCAAATTCGCGAAATAAGTAATAACTAAATAAATCATTTCACAATCATATGTATTTGCGATTGTGAATAAGTTTGTTGGTGAATAACTGAATTAATCACAACTTATAAAGGAGCGGGAAACAAGATTAGTTTGTTCGGGCGGAAATCCAATTTTCTACGTATTAGATACTCTAAAATGGACAAAATGTACAGTCTAATCGATTTTATGAGAAAATGTTCCTATTTTAGAATAAAACAAACAAACAAAAATTCCTAATCATAACTTGCAACACCAAAACACACAAACACAGAATGTTCATGTCTGTAGATTACGAGTGCAAACATCCAAAAGCAAACTAAAAGCATCAAGTTTGTTAAATTATTGAAACACATTTAGAAAAGAGAATTCTTGTTAATATGGAGACAAAAAACCAATAACAAAATTTAAATTTTTAATTTTTAATTAAACCTTTTGGAGGATGAAATTCGAATAACAAGATTACACTTATATGAACGCAAGTAAATGCAATTGTGTAAAGAAACAACATGACAAGTCAAAAGATGAGAAACTCATTTTAAAAATCAACGTATACAAACCATACAAAAGCAAAATTTACAAATTTATTTCAAGATTCAACAAAATTACCATCAATACCATAAATTTGTTTGTTTAAAAAAATATCAAACGGCAAAAAATTAAAGATACAAAAACCATTTAGAAATCCCAACTGAGATAACTTACAGTAAAATAATAAAACCTCAAAACACAAATCATAAGACATTTAGTTTAACTGCAAAAAAATTGTAATTCTAATTGTAAATTACATAATGAAAATACTGTAAACGAGCCAACTTTTTAATAAAAATCGTACTATATGTCTTTTATAAAATGCACCCAAGAGAAGTCCATTTCGATTGTGTTGCAACTTTTATGGTAAAAATGAATAAGAATTAATCGAAATTTCAAAAATATAATTAGATAAAACCATTTTCAAACTTTTGTATGTCAAGAAACGAATTTATTACTTCTACTGGGAATTTATTTGAAAAAGTGCATAAATTTCAAGTTCACATAAATAAATAGTATTTACCAAAATGATTTGTTGATTCATGAAAGTAATAACAAGTAAAATGTCTTAGTCTGAATCATTTTTTTAATGTCAGCGTATTGGTAATATAAATCTCGAATTACCAAGAAATATGTAATAACATGAAAATCTGTTTATAAATATTGTAAAGAAAGATTAGTTTACTGAAGTGAAAGTCCAATTTTCCGCGTATTAAATCCACAAAACAGCAAAACTGACTTTATGAATGAAAACATTGGACTGGGCTAACAGTCTCGGAGGAAGTAAATGCTGAAATCATACGACAACAAACACAAACAATGTCTTTCCGATTCCGAGAATAGAAATTGTCGAACATTTCGTTCAAAATAGGATTGGATACAAATAAATTTTGTGGAATTACGAATTACTCGTACTAAGAAAAAAATTGAATTAGAAATTAGGAATTGAAAATATTTGAGAGATTTACAACTGGAAAATAATGATAACAAAGAATTTGTCAAAAGAGACAACCAAAGCTGATTCAGCGGGCCATCATGATTCTTTATGATCAAAAAGTAACTTTTTCACGCAAAGACAAAACCTTGCTCTCAATTTAGGTCGATTTAAGGTTACTTTCTAAATGGACACTTTTTGGTGTGCTATGGTGATTGTTAGTGCTACTAGCACATTTCACTCAACCACTAGCAGCTGCAGAGTTGGCGTCGTCTCTATTACTTTTTCTCTTTCTCGTGAGAGAAAATAGACGCCCAAAAAGGGCGCGAAATGCGCCCACAACAAAGAATATATTCAATACATTGAGAGAGTATAAATTTCCGTTCTCTTGGAGGTAAACTCAACAGTTTCGGTTTGGCGTCCAAACTGGTGGCATGTTTGTCGCTTAAATTGAACTTTTGGTGACTTTGAACTTGAACCGAATTACACTTCCGAATTATGAATCTGTGACCATGAATATATGAAGTGATTTTTATTTCGTTGGTTTGTTTAGTGATTCCATTAATTTGCCTTCTCTTCGATTAATGGCTTCGACCTTCCCTTGGGGACTTATCCGAATTTATCATTAATACCCAAATTATGGAACCTTGGAATATCTTCAAAGAGCTCCATCCAGCTTATTTAGCTCTAGCTCTTCTTCAAAGCTCTTCTCATCATCACATTCAACCATCATCATCTCATCATCACGTCCACATGCATCGTCACAATCAGTCTCCTTCATCATCATTTGCATCTTCTTCTTCTGCTTATCAATCAAGTGCCATTCTAGGTCCATCTAGTGTTAGTAGTAACAATGGTGATTCGTCAAGTGCCATTTTCAACAGTCACATGAATCAACACAACAATCCACCGCCAGCGGATCCGGCAGAAAGTACCCCTAACCTTGTGATGCATTATTCTGAATACCTTAGAAATGGTTCAAGCCTGAACCTAGCGCCCGCCCTCGACATGTCCGCCCCATTGCAACATCGACAATTTCAACCACAGCCCGAGGACTATACGACAATGATCTCCACAAATATGACAAACGGACTGTTTAGTAACGGCAATCACATTCACCAATCGTCTGAAGAGTTTGACGAATCAGTGTTTTCGCTAATGACTCTGCGAAATGCGATGATCATCTCGTTTTACTCGTTGATTATATTAGTTTCTCTTACGGGCAATTTGCTCGTGTGCAAAGTTGCCTTTAAGCGTGACATGCGAACCACCACCAATTTGTTGATTGCCTCACTCGCGTGCTCGGATATTGTCATGACAGGTGAGTGGAGATATTTTTTGTATATTTTCAAGTTAAGAAAAAGGTATTCTATATTTGTTTTTCATTAAAATTTATACTTCTTATTAAATTTAAAATTCTATTCAAAGTTTGAATTTGTAATTTCAAATAATCCAATTAAAATAATTCAATTGTGATAATAAAATATATGTTGGATATATTTTTAGCAAAAGATACAATGACAACCTGAAAAGGTTTTTAAAGTTATTTATTAAAAAAAATATTTCTTTGAAAATGAAAATTTCTGAGTGTGTTTTGTCACTATGGCCTAAATAACATTCTCTTAATTTTTTTGTTGTCAAATTCGAGTTCCGCTAGCAAAGAATTTAAAATTGTATACACAAATTTAATTTGTTTAGATAACTTCACGTTTGCTTGAAAACAAACAAAGAAACCTTCTAGTGAAAAGTCTGTTTAGCAATTGAATTCTGTCTTCTTCTAGAAAGGTTTTTTCAGTTATTTTTTTTTAATTAGCTGAGCGAAGTGAACGAACGAACGAACGCACGAGCGATAGCGAGTGCGTGAGTGAGTGAGTGAACGTAGCGAAGCACTTCTGCATCAACTTGAGAAAACCGTTTCGAATTTTCAATGGAGAAGTGCGGAAGCATTGTAACAGAGGGGGAAATGTCCCCCTATTTTTGTCACGTTGGTTATCTCTAGAACGAGTTCACTAAATTTTACAAATGAGGCCTCTGGAGATTTAGCTACTAATAAATGGGGCCAAGTTCGTTTTGTGAGAAAATCCATGATTGTTTAGGTAACTTCCGGCCAGGTAATGTCGGTTTTTAATGTATTCTCTATGGGAAATAGCTATTTTCACCTTGAATTTGCAGAAGCTGTAGAGAATTGATTTTATTGAGCATTGACATGAGCGACACACCAAATTAATCGATGAAATATGTAGATTATTTCCCGCCATTAAAAATTTGAGAATAACCCTTATCTAACTGGCAATCTACAATGTATTTCCTATGGAGACTGTGTCCATAGCAAAAGTGCATGCACACACAAACATTGCATTAAGAATATATTATATTTTCTGTAGGAAATCAATTGAACAGTGTCCAATGAATTGATGCTATTGATGGCAATGTAATCGATCCAAATGGATCAAATAAGGTCGTTTCATAAGTTTCTCAACACTATTTTTCAAACAACATACAATTAGGTCCTATTGCTATTGATGGCAATGTAATCGATCCAAATGGATCAAATAAGGTCGTTTCATAAGTTTCTCAACACTATTTTTCAAACAACATACAATTAGGTCCTATTGCTATTGATGGCAATGTAATCGATCCAAATGGATCAAATAAGGTCGTTTCATAAGTTTCTCAACACTATTTTTCAAACAACATACAATTAGGTCCTATTGCTATTGATGGCAATGTAATCGATCCAAATGGATCAAATAAGGTCGTTTCATAAGTTTGTCAACACTTATCTCAAATCGCTCAGCTATACTGCTAGCAGTAAATTCTAGTCTAATATGTTACTTTATTCATTCATTCACTTTTCATTACTCTTTTTCTCTGCACACAAAACTGCACTCACGAATTGAACTCACAAGAGAAACATTAACATTTCATTGCATGAGAATCTCAATGCAAATTTGTCTCTATTCAAAGTATATTTTAGCTTTTAGTGAAGTGTAATAATTTTTTTCATTTACTCAAACTCGAAACTTTAGTGAGTTTTAAAACTTTGAAACTGTTTTGTGTTTGTCTGGGTAAATTGAGTTTCGCTTCCTCTCTTCGTCTCTCACTCCCTTTCGGATTTCTTTTCGTCGTGAGTCGAAAGTTTTTCATTTGTTCCTGTTTCGAAGAAGTATATAAAGCTATACTAAAAGCTAGTGAATGAATGAGTGTTTCAAATTTCATTTCAAACACATGCCAGTTTCCTTTTCCCTCACTGAGTAAACAAAATTTTGTGTTAGTGACGAAAAGAGAGGATTTAACGAGAAAATTATAATGTAGAGATGAGATGAGATGGGCATTTTCTTTTGGCACTTTTGGGTTTTGGGATTGAGTCTTCTTCTTTTGAAATGTGTAACAATTGTTCAACAAAGTATATCTTTCTATTTTATTCTATTTTTTCTTAATAATATTATAAAGAAGAAGAATTATGTTTGGATAGCAGTACTACGAGTATTAGATTTAAGACTCAGTGTTTGTTCAGTACTTCACATTTTTTCAGACATTCACGGAATTATCGAGCTACTAGGTTATTTGATTATTAAATTTTCTTATCTCGAATTGAAATTTTTCATTATAACAATAGTTGTATTTCGAAAAAAGGTAGTTTCATTATTAAATTTATATCCAAAATTTAAAATTTAAATTTATTAAAAAAGCGATTTTGAAAGGAACGATAATTAAATTTACATTTCAAATGCGACTGTCTCCTAATAAAAATAAGAGAAATAGGTTTGAAATTAATTCAAAGAAAGTTATTATTGTTAGAGCTTAAGATTTTTTCTCGCTCTCGAACTGATTTCGAAATTATGTTTAAAGTTTTAATTTATTTAACGATTATTTTAGGTTCGTGCTTCTTGGTGATTTTATATTTTTAGAACAGTTGTTGCTGAAGGGAAAAAGTGTTTGCTGAGGTTGCGAAATGATTTTTAAACATGTGGAATGTTTGAGTGAGAAGTTTTTGAGAGATTTCGACGATGGTTCTTTATTTTAAAAGTTTTACTATAATTTTTATAGTTATTCCAAAGAGTGATTTTTATTCTTTCCCTGGAAGCAGATTGATTTTGTCCACAAATTGTCCGCTTGTTCTTTTGGCATTTCGATGAGATATCAAAAAATTTAGTTGCTTGGTTTATTTTCTACATTTTCTAGCTATACGAGGGCCATTCAATAAGTTCGAGAAAATGGTCTGTATTTCCGAACGGTTTTTGATCCAAATTACCATATTGGTATATTATGTAGAGTCACTAGTTCTAATAAGAAAAAATACCAATTCACATTATCCGCCTGTTTCCTGGAACAGATACGATTTATTTAGTAAACCTGGTTTTGGGCCCTCCGTCGAGTTTGGGATTATCTTGGAGATGAGTGAATATCTAGAACTGAAAATTTTTATGGGTACTCACCTCGTAGACACTTATCAAAATATATGTTGAAAATGTTCCAATTGGATCAACTTCCGGTTAATAAAATTTGACCAAATTTTTTATCAAAAAAATTATAATCGAGTTTTAACTATATATTATTGTTCATCAAGCAGGATAATAATTTTTAGAAAAACGGAAGTGCTTGTTCCAAATGGAACTACCGGATCCCGACCAAAAAATTAAAAAATAAGTCAAATTTTAAAATTGATATTACTATCGTGTTCAGACGAAAAAGGCACTGCGATTTGATACCAAGATTGTCTATGATTGAATAAGAGATAGCTTAGATAAAGCTTTGATAAGAAACCAAAAACGCATGTATAGCTGTTCAGTGAACAAAAGCGACTATTTTGACCAACTTAAAAAAAGCTTTTTTACAACTAAATCTTATTAAATTTTTACTGTTATTTTTTATATATGATCTAGATTGCACACTGATCAATTTCTGAATATAAAAATGCAAATTTCCTCAGAAAACCGGAAGTTCCATTTGGAAATGATATTTCCGGAAACGATCCAAAAGGAACTTTTGAACACATAACTCGATAGGGGTGCTCGAGGTGAGTACCCATAAAAAATTTGAGCCCTAGAAATTCAGTCATCGCAGAGATATTTCCAAACTCGACGGTGAGCACAAAACAAGGTTTACTAAATAAATCGTATCTGTTCCAGGAAACAGGCGGATAATGTGAATTGGTATTTTTTCTTATTAGAACTAGTGACTCTACATCATATGCCAATATGATAATTTAGATCAAAAACAGTAAAGAAATACAGACCATTTTCTCGAACTTATTGAATGGCCCTCGTACATTGATTTTCCAATTTATTTTCTGAAACGTAAATTTATTCCAAGAAATCTAGATAAAGATCTTTTTCCTACATAGTTCAAAGACGTTTGAAAACTTTCAATACAATTTACGCAATTTGCAAAGATTATATCTTTTGAGTTTGTCCTCAGGAGAGAACGAAATTCTTTTGTTTGATTTAAGAAGCACAAATAAACGGAAAACTCGTGATTTTTTGCTGCTGTTTGCACTTGTTAGACAGACATTGACAGAACAAATCAAGTTGTAACATACAAAATAAAATCAAGTTCAACTTCTTTATTGCATTTCACACATTGATTTTTGAACTGACAATTGTGAGTTTGAACTCTCGGTTAGATAAATAATACACTTTGTATCGAAGATTCTTGAAGGGAGGGAAAAATGTTTTCTATTTGTTTTTTGACGCTTTTAAATCGTCGACTTTCTGTCTTAATGTCATGGCTTGTCAAGGATTTTTTCCTCTTTTTGCTTTCTAATGAATTTTATATGTGAATGTCACACTATTTTCGTCTATAGAGATTTTGAATTCTGTTATTTTCCAGGAATTTTGTATATTCTTTTTATATAAAGTTTACTAGCATTTTTGTAAAATTAATCCTGTAATAAAAATAATAAACCTGAAATTAATGTTTTTAGCTTCCACCTTTATCTACTTACCCCTAAAAAAATACAATGTTTACGTTTCTCCGTTATACTTTCACCGGTGAAATCGTCCTTTTAATCGAATCGTTCATCACCGTCACTGTCGTAGGGCAATGGACAGACAGACTGACAGACAAACACGCATTGACTATTGGCGGCAATGACGGTAGTTAGTCGACTGATCAGCTGTAACTTTGTATTGACTTTAGGGCGAACGCGATCAACTAATCTCTAAAATAATCTTATCTATAAGAAATGTATATTTTGACTATGTACTGTGTGATGTCAAAGTCAATTGGATTGCAATCACCACAAAATCTTTTTGGTTCAACAATTGTTTACTGCAAGTGTAAGTGTTGCCATTTTGCTTTCACAAGATCTATTTGGTAAGTAGACTGAGTGTTTAGTGAATGAACATGTGTTTAATTTATTGTGCTTTTGAGTGTCAATTGGACAAATTCCGTGCGATGCAGGTTACTAAGTCATGTTAAACTTGCGGAATATTCTTTATGTTATTTATTATAAATGATTGCATAGCGTGATATGTTCATTTAATGGGCTGGGCTGTATGTCCGCATTTGTCAAGGGAGAATTTTTCATGCTCCGATTCATTTACAGTGTTAGTTAGCGGACGAAATTTGCTTCACTGGATATTAGGTTTTATGAAATTTAGCTAAATGTGACACATGCTTGGTAACATTTGTTAATATGTTTTGAGTTTATGAAAATAAAGTCCATTTTGCTGAGATTCAATAAGAATCTTCCAATCGTTTGAATCAAAGAGGCATACCCAAGTTGACCTTGAACATCTGAAGTGGAATTCATGAGGTCATATGACCTCTAAGGTGCAAATGTGCACTATTATTGGATATCAGTGGTTGTAGAGATTTAAATCATATGTCAAATGTTCCAAATTATGATAATTGGGTTATTCAGTAAAATATTGAATACAAAATCCTATAACAGAATTGGCAGAAGTAACAAAAGGGATTTCATATATTTACTGCTCGATTCATTGGAATCATGCCGAATCGTTTATCACGTGAGCCCGGATTGGATAGGTAAAACTCAATGTACCGAAGAGTTTAAAGTGTGTGTACATAATAACCAGTGCAATATCCAATGAATCGCTATAATATTGAATCATATGACAACGAACTAAATATCACCATTTAACGGTGGTCTCAATCAAACTACTTCAAATCGATTTCCATTTTCAGTTTGAATGATTATATCGGCAAACAGCGGAAAAAATTTACTGCGCCAGCTTTAGCTGGCGCAGTTTTTTTCCCGCGTTTGCCTGACGACTTGTTAATGTTATGATATTGAATTTTGAAAATATATAAAGTTGTTTTCCTGCAATACAGATGTTTTTTTTGCCTAACAAGGATGTGCCCTCCGCACTCGACCTCCAGAGGATTATAAATCTTAATTTAAATTCGCTCATTTCGGTAGTTTTTTAAATTTTCTTTATTGAGATAATTTATTTGGCACACTCTCTAACACGATAGCCGCACAAAGCAGAGCAAACAACCCACAGGAATAATGTATTTTTTAATGACTCTCTCACTGGGTTATGTTCAGAGTAGAATTGGGTCTGGATTGTGTGCTGGATTTCAATTTGCTTTCTTTTTCATTTTGGATCGTACGGACAAACCAAACGTGTTTTTCTTTATTTTTCTTTAAACCAGAGCACTGCAGTCTAGTTGCCAGCTGGCAACCCCTTGAGGATGTGTCTGTGTGTTATATGTCGGACATAGATCTCACTTTGGCTGCAAATTAGATTCTTTCACTCTCGCTCCATTCTCACTTGACTTCAGACAGAAAAATCTCGTTTTCACTTCTTTTGGCTTAGTTGTGGCTTTGTAGTTATTTTATTTGAATTTTAGTTTACATTTTTGCTTTTTGTTTGGCCTAAATTTTTTTATATTTAATATAAAAATATACTTAAACAAATTCCTGCTTCAATTTTTCGATAGTTATTAAATGATCAATATATAAGCTATATTATTAAAGGTTAAACTGCGCTCACTTGAATTTTTTTTGTAGAATATTAAAATTCTCTATACAAATTCTCTAATAATTTTCAATTTTAAACATTTTACAATTCAAAAACATTTGCTCTTTTTGCCTTAAATAAACGGTTACATGAATCAAAACAGGAAATCCATTTAATTTTCCGCTCTCTCAAAAACCAAAATCACCCTTAATCAATCATAATTCATTTTATGTAATTTTCATTATTGAATGGATTTCTTTCTTTCGTTTAACTCAAAAATAACTCAGAAAAATCATATAAGTGGAAGCTTGCGTGACATGAATACAGGACTTTTTTGAATTGTTGAGTTTTTAATGATCATGGAGGAAACAGTATTTTATAAAAGGTTTTTTAAAAACATTCTGTATGTTTTGGTTGTTAGTAAAATACTACATATTACATTTTGAGATTTAGAAAATGTGAGGCAAATTGTTTAACGTTGATTGAGAACAGGTTTTTTTAAAACTCGGGGCTTTGTAACTGGTTTTTGGTTAATTAAACACTACAAACTGAATTTTGAGTTATCGGCCATATTTTTATTAAATTTCGTGACATAATTAATGTACTTTGTTTTTGTTTTCGTTGTAATTTCATTTACTTCTAAGAAAAATTCAGCAAATAATAACTAAGTTTATAAGGTTTTAATATTCAACAGAATTTTGGTCAAATTCGTTCAGCATAAAATCAAATCTTTGCATTTGGCACGTTTTGTTTCCAATTAAAATGTCCAAAATTTGAACTTTTCAAATTTGCAAACATGTTCAAATAGATTAATTTTGTTTATAAAAAAAGTTCCGTCAAATATAAGAGACATTTGCTATTTTGGAAATAAAATAAAACTTTCTGTTTTTGTCTTTTCAAATCAGTTTTGGTTAATTTCCTGTCTGAGAATGTGTCACTGCAGTGGAACTTATTATTCCTTCAAAGATTTAATTTCTGTCTTTTAAATTCTTTAACGTAAATAATATTTGATTTTGTTTAAAGTCTGTAAAACTAAAATTGGATTGTGAACTTTGAAAATACGAAAGAGCAGCATCTTTGCCTCTAAAATGAAGATGTCATATTATTTTTGTTTTATCTGTTTTTGTCAGTATTTTGTGTTTTATATGAAAACGAATTGTTCTACTAAGCATTTTTTAAAGCGATTTACCGTGTCGTCTCTCTTGTTTTGTTTCATTATAACAAATTTGACCGAAAGCGACAATGCCAAGCAATGACAATTTAATTTAAAAAACACATTTTCTGTTTGGGACACTCTTCGTTTAGGAGCTCAAAAATGTCAACTAAATTGGTCTAAATTGAAATTATTACATTTTCAATGTTAATTAAAGCAGACAGTTTTGTTATTATTGTTTGAAACGGGACTTCAAGTGACACACGTACAGGCACAAGTTAGGGGCGAGGGAAACTAAATTGGTTTAACACCTATCTTTGTTATTCTGCTCGAATGCCTCGACTTTTATATGAAGTCGACGAGTCATTTTGTGATTAAATTATAATTGTTTCAAACACAATTAGTATTTCACATCGTATGACAAAGAATAACCTTCATTTAACTGTGTTTACTCAAGGTTTTTAAAACAAATTTATGAGTTTATTTGGAACTAGAAAATTCTGGGACATTTTTTCTTGAAAACTTCTCTGCGTTTTTTGTGCTAATTTTCCATGGAAATACCATTTTCCTACACATGTCTCTTATTCGCTCCATACAACTTAAGTGCCAATTAGACGACTGATTTAATAGTACAAATGTGTTTGTGAATGCGTACGTATTAGTGAAGCCTAATTGTGGAGACCATTTTTATTTAATGATCATCATCAAGGTGGTGCAAAAAGTTTTAAGTAAGATGAAGCAAAAGGAAAAGAACTTTTTAGACGTTCAAGGACATTTAAGCTTTGAAAACTACCAAAATGTAATGCAAAGTCCACTTTCGTATGCGTTTTCACGTTCTTTTTCTTTGAAAATGTTCAACTCATTTCAACTTTACTTAATTTTGAATGTCTTTTTTCACATCTTTGTGTCCTTGTCCTCTTTCATAGCAAGTAAATTATTTAACGACATTTTAGCACACTCTGGTCATTAGGCTAAAGTACAATATTTTGTTAAATCTTTAAATGTAGTTATTAACAAAATGGTTTCCAAGAATTTATTTTATTTGTCACCATGTAAAATTGTAATACAAGTAGTAAGACACTGTTTGAAGTACATTAAAAATTAAAAAATACAAATAAAACTATGTGAGTATCTTATATCTGTTTGTCCGTTTATGATTTTTCACAATTTTGGAATCGACATAATATTTGATTCTAGTACAATTTTCAACGACATTTCGACAGTTACTTATATAAAAGGTTTCTAAAAATATTGTTTAATTTAATGATTTGCGCATTCCAACAACTTTCAATGTCCAACTAAATTGAACTCATTGAAAGTTGTTTCGAGATATTTGTCAAATTAAATTTTGTTTTCTCTTAAAAATTTGTGAGTCAATTGACATAAATCTTATCAATTTGATTACCCAAGGCGAAGGACAGTTTGATTTAATTAAACTTTTATTGCTCTTTTTAGTTCATTAAATATCCCCAAAAACCAAACTGTCAAGTTCAAACTATATTGATCGAAAGTATCTTTCCATTTAATTAAAATCATTGCAGGCAAGACAACATTCGTTGCGTACATCAATTGATGGAATTTATATTTTGAATTTAGTCAAGTTCGATGACATTTCTGGTTTGTTTGTCAAGTGCGGACGGACTCTTCCAAGTCTATTATGTCTATTGGTAAATACGGAAAAACAGAATTGTGTCTGATGTGTAGTGCACAATCTAATTAATCTAAATGTGGATCGTTTTGGGTTTGTATTTGAGTGTTTAGTACATTGATACACTTTATGTGTATTATTCAATAGATTGATTATGTCATTTGTGAGGAGTACATTCTGGTATGATGATACATTACGAGTATAATGCATTCTTGTGTGCAGTATTGGGTGATTTGTTAACCTCGTTTTGCAGTTTGTCTTATTAATGGTAACCACTTTTATGAACCACCCTGTGTGGAATGTACTATACTTTGTTGTTTGCTTTGCTTCTAGTTAGTTTCATCGATTCATCTCTTTTCATCCCATCCTGATTATGATCAAACTCATCAGTCTAAACTCATTCAATTATTAACTTTTTGTTGTTGTTACGTACATAACATTCTCTCTCCTACTCTCGCTCTCAATGTTCATGCTCATTCATCCATCAACTGAATGAATGATAGATCATAATCATTCTACCGTAAATACCCGAATATAGCCCGCGGGCTATAGACGGAACAATTTTTTTCGTGGCCTCCTGCGGGCTATATTCGGGTGCGGGCTATACACAGGATACTTTTTGAAAGTTTTAACCTATCCTAGCAAATCCATTCAATTTTTCACATTTTAGGCCCAAATTTTACCTTATTTGGGTATTTTCGGGTAAATAGCATTCAAAATATGACAAATAACGCAAAATTAGTTCAAAATGGACGCATGAACCAAGATTTTAATGGGCAATTTAGTGGGTTTTCCAAAAGTGCGGGCTATACATGGGTGCGGGCTATACACGGGATTATTTACCGAAGCAAATTTTTCTGCGGGCTATACACGGGTGCGGGCTATACACGGGGTGCGGGCTATATTCGGGTATTTACGGTAATCATTTTTTATATTGAAACTATGTTGATTAGGTTTGCATCATGTTATGTAATTTTCGTAAGATACGAGGTGGTAAATGAAAATAACAATATTTTGAATTTTTTATTTATTTATTTAATTGTTCAGTGATCATTTGAACTCTAGGTTAGGTTAACGGTAAAATTTAAATAATCAAATAATCTATATATTAAAAACTGAATAAATTTTGTTATAGATTATTCTGTATTTGTCTGAGAGTTTCAGACGAATAATGATCATGATGATGATCGTTTTGCTTTTGAGCTCAAGGAGATGAGAGAGCGTCTGCTTACTGCTTTGTCAATAATTTATTAACTTGCCATTGACATATTATTTATGGTGGGTTTGTATATTTCTGTTATATTGCTATGCTAGACCAAACCAACATTCCTTTCTAGGTTTTGGCACATTTCCACTCGCATTTTCCACACGTTATCTGATCGTTTGACGTTCTCTCCACGCTCTAGTTGACACACTCAAACTGTTATTAAAAAGAGATTTGTTCTGTAGAGTTTGGAGTAGTGAAGTCAAGTTTGGAGTGTGTCGAGTGAGTGCTCGATTTATGAACAGTCAACAGACCCATGACACACTCAAATTGAGTCAATGGATTATGTACTTAACGGAATTTTAGTAAAAAGTATAAACACGATAGAAAGTACATTCCAATGTCATTGCACTTGTGTGTACGTGAATGTGATTTATTGAGATTAATATTTGTGTTTTGGCTCTAAAGTGCAACAATCTCAGGTCAAATTGGAGTTTGGCCTTTTTTCTTATCTTCTCTTCCCCATCAATTTCCTAATAACACTAAAAGCAAAAACATGATTTGTCTGAACGTTCTAATGTGAATTCCCTACCATCTCAATCACATAATGGACGATACAATGTCCAATGGGATTTATTATATTAATATTTCGCTTATTTCTTATTACATTTCTATGGCTCTCCATTATTATGTTGATCACTTTGTGTTCACTTTTGTTCTCGTTTTTGATTGTTCGATATTATATTTTGGTTGTTTTGAACTGAGCTGAGCGAATACCTTTGAGATGGAGGTGGTGGAATTAAATTGAGAAATACGGAGAATTTTTTAATAATTCGAGGAATTTTGAACAATTGAATTTCATTATTTCGTATTCTTGATTCTACCCTTTACGTTTTTCAATACAGGTTCTCTAAAATTGTTTATTTTCTTAAAAATATTTTATAATTGAATTACAAATTTTCTTAAGTTTTTTTAGTTACGTTTTAATGAAATTAAATTATATGAAAAAGGTAGATTTTATTAAATTATTTTATTTGTCATTCTGTATACACAATAGAGTGGAACGAAATAAAAATTTTCTTTAGCCTATTCTACAGTAGATTCTGTACACTCTAAAAGGATTATTCGTGAAAATCCGAGCAAAATCGGTTAATGTTTGACCCTGCAACTTTTGATCCAAAGATTTTGGCAATTTTAACTTAAAAGCTGTATGTACTTTGTTGACGGTCGTTACCAACATATATAACTTATGACATTTGATGAACTGTGATTAATATTTTGAACTGATATTTTTGAACGTTACTGCTATACCCAGTTTGAAGTGAAGCAAATCATTCGAATTTATGTGATTACTGAATACTTAGAGGTTGTTTTTAATTGACTCTTTGATTATTATGCAAGTTATTCGTGTTCTAGTAGATGGCCTGGTGGATATCTTGAAACGATAGCACTTGATTGTGAATTTAGCCAAATTGAATCGAATTTGTCGAGCAACTGCATCGAAAATCAATGGCAACTCCCAATTTGTATCTTTGGAATTATCATCATTATCACCCTGGTCATATTTGCTTTCTTCATTCAAACAATGAATTTCGTGCAATTTCTCTTTCATGCATCAGCAGAAATAAAAATTGAATCCATTTGTTCAACCCAATTAGGAATAAAACTATCCGGTTTGGCAAATTCGTAAATTCCTCGAGTTGTTTTTTGATATTTTCTTGTCGTTTCCTCATTAAAGTTGAACGCAATTCAAATTACGATTCAAATTTACGATTCTATGTTCATTCACTGATTTACCTTTCTTAGTATGATGACAACGTTTGATGTCTCGATATTCTAGTTTTGCGTCACAAATCTGTTTGACAATCTGTTGCTACAATTTGATCGGTGAGATAGAATCTTTCCATTTTTGATAATTTCATTTGTGATTAGGAATTTAAGATTCAATCCGTTCTGACTTTGAAATCTGAATTTCCATTACTTCCCATGCTAGTGGAATGTATCGGAAAATGTAAACAATATATTCGAAATGTTTTCCGGTAATTTACGAGATTCTCCAATAATTGGACACATTTGCTGTGTTGCCGTTTCTAAATGTGATATATTTGAATACTAATCTTAAATTATACATCACATATTTACCGTTTTCATTTCCCTGATAAAATGGTAATACATCAAGAATATTGTCGTTTTGCTTATTTGCTTGTGTTGCAATTTGGGACAAAATAACATCCATTTTGAAACAAATTTAAACATAGCTAATTAATTTTGTTTACTTTTAATTATTATTTACTGTTAATTTCGATAATTTTTCTTATCGTATTGCCAAGAGTTCAAAACTGTTAACATTTTTGTCACCGGTCATACAAACGTTCGTACAATACATGCAACTTTTAAGTTAAAATTGCCAAAATCTTTGGATCAAAAGTTGCAGGGTCAAACATTAACCGATTTTGCTCGGATTTCCACCAATAATCCTTTTAGGATACAAAGATTCTATGGTAGAATAGGCTTAAGAATATTCGAAACTTTTTATAATACCGTTCCTATCTAATACACAAGATAGAAAATATTTTATAAACGGAAAAGTCCAAAAGAGAACTGTCTGTTAATGTTGATTATACTGAAGATTGTAAAACATAGATAAAAGTCAACGTGCCAAACGAAATGAATGTTTTAGTTTTCCAATTATATATTCTGAATTATCTTACCCACTCGTTCCAGGAATAATTGGAAACGCAAACATAAACATACACCACTACTGAACTACTGAACTTCATCTCAACTCGTTTCTATTTCTCTTCCAAATCGAATCACCAATTCAATTCAGCTAATGATGATGATTTCAATTCAACAAAACTGTTATTTTTGTCCTTAATTCTGATTCTGACTATTTTCTCTGCACGATTTCTCGAATATATTCATCTTAATAAGGCGAATAATTCTCTCAATTTCAGTTCTCAGGTTTGTCTGATTGCACTCGATTGGCTGGCCAAAAAAAGCTTGAGTTGATCATTAATATTTATAAGTGATTCTTATGAATAAATCGGAAATGTTAAATATTCATTGCATTTGGCATTTTCTGTGGTGTTTCCATTAAAATATATTTTATTTGTTAATTCATTAAACTTTTATCGGTTTGGATGATTGAGTTTTTGTTGTTTTTATTGTGGTTTCTATTTTTTAAGGCAAAGTTAAGTCAGAAACATTTCGAAATACAATAATATTGATTTTAAATATATTGATTAAACGCCTCTATCAGTGTTTGACTGAAAGGTAACAATTAATGAATGAATTCTGTTTGATTTTGTAAGAATCGAAATATTGAATTAAAAAGATTGAGCGTAATTACATATCTCATTTTTAGATTTATTGGGTGCAATGATTTATCAAAAAAAAGTGAGAAGTTTTTATTTAATAAATTTGTCATTGTAAATGACATTTACGAGATCGAACATTAGTCTGGTTAAACAGGTTGAAATTTTTTATGATCTTTGAAAATTATAATATTTTGTTATCAAATTCTTAAATTTTCAATTTACAAAACAAAAATATTTCACAATATTTAATCTAAACTCCAAGATTTGAATAAATTGGTTTTAAAACTTTGTTTTTGTGAATTTTTGTCTGAATATTTAATGTTTGCTTTAGCAATGATATCATAGAAAATTATTTACATAAAATTGAAAATATTCTCTATATCAATAGAGACTTTGCCGGAGTTTTATACGATGATTGGATGTAAAATGGCAAAATTTGGAAATTTGTCGATTTGGCATTTGCACACACACGCTCACTTATGCACTAGATTTGCATTCGAACCAATTTTAAACTCGGACATAACTCGGATTCAATTCTCGTAAGAATTTAGATGCTTTGAATAAAAAAAAATGTGTGCTCGGTTTCTGTTTAGATTGTGTCTGTGCATGTGAATATGTGAATGAATTTGGCCGATGATAATAAATTCTATCGACACTTTTTATGAAAGCATTTTCCCTTAATCATATCTTACCTAAGGCACCATTTCTTGATTTGGTGTTCTACTAAACTTTTTTCTCTTCATCAGGAAACATACTGTTTGTCTTGATTTCCGTTTTCGGTTTTGTGTATTTGTCATTCACTATTGAATAAATTCGCTCGTATTTGCATTCGTTTTGTTGTTTGCACACTACTATTCGTTAATTAATATTCATCGCTCTATATCCTCGTTAATTTCGATATTCACTGGTTCAAAGTAAAATGGTTGCAAAAAAACATTAATTACAATTAGTCCAATTAACATGAAACAACGTGGCGTGAAATACAAATATTATGCGACCGAATTCGTCTATTTTCTCTTATTCTATTTCTTCTGACATTTCCAATTTAATAATTTCTAAACAAAACAATTTTTTAATTTTATTTTCTTTCTATTTTTCTTGTCCTCTTTTTTGTTTGTTTGTCAACACCTGAACCGTGTCCGTGTTCATTGACTTGTCCGATCGTTTGTAACTTTCCATTAGTATTTGTACTAATAGTCCATTTGCCTTGTTTGACTCAATGTTTGTCATGCCTGTTCATGTAGTACTGTAGTAATGATTGTACTCGATTATATCGAGCTGAGTGGTCTTTCATTGTTACCACCTAACCGAAATGTATTTATTTTCTATATATCGTATCAAGTATGTTATTATTGAGTGCATGAGAGCGAAAGTGAACGAACCAGCAGTTAAATTCCCAGAGGACAAATTGATTTGACATGCCACTTTTGCCAATTCACTCTATTCTATTCACAGTCTGTGTCCAGTTTTGGGACTTTGGGAGACTCTAGAGAGGGGTTCGCTTTCATATTTGTATTTCTTTACCATCTTTCCAATTTTTGAGGTTAAGGCAAATGTTTTTTGAGCAATAAATGTTGAACATTAACTTTTGAATGCACCTATTTTCTTGCAATATGTTCAATTATTAAAGAGTCTATTAACATTACTCAAGTGCTGAAATTTAGTTTAACAAGTTAATTTTAAACATAAATCATTGAGAAAAATCACATATTATAGTGTGTCTACTTATTTTTATAAACTGATTAATTCAAACTTTATCTAATTAAAAATTTTGTTTAATTAAATTTATCGGGTTTTTCTGCTTTCTGATTCTATTTTGTTTATAGCAATAGAGAATTTTGATTTTAAAGAGACTTTAGTTTCTATAGAGTTATTTATTATCTCCGTTGTTTTATTTCTTATAGAGTGCATTATTATCTTATTTTGGTCAGACAGACACACACAGTGTCATATTTCATTCAGGATTTATATGACTTTCTAGCCAGCACTTCCATACAAAAGGTCTTTTTCATTTTCTTTTAATTTTTGCTTTCGAGTCACGGAAAAATTACAAATTTAACTATATACTCGTAAGCATTCTGTTCAATCTATTTCAAATTCTTAATCTAATCTTCAAAAATTCATTTACGATAAGACAATGCGATCAATACAGACTAAAAATAATCGAGTCTGGGAATTGAACAAAATAAGAAAACATTTTTGTTCTCTCTTTGTATTTAAAAAGAGGTTTCACACAATTTGATTTTCATACATTTCTTTTGGTATGTGAAAATTACTTTTGATTTTGTAGAATTATAATTTTGATGAGAAACTTTTTGTTTCGTAATTGACTGATTTGTATTCTAAGCCAGAAAATACGATTGGAAAGGATAATTTGTGTGGTGTAGAATATATTGGATTTTGTTGTATTGTATTGGGTGGTTTTATCAATTTTGTTTTTTGGTATTTACTAAAAGATCTTTTTATTTCACTCTGTTTCGCCAAGTAAAAAAGTAAAACTTTGTTATTTTCACCTTTTTTATATGAAAAATTATAGATTGAGAATATATATTTTGAAAAGGCTTTGATATAACGAACTCAGTAGAGAGATCATGACTTGATTATATGATTTTAATGATGTTTTTTACGAGAACTTAAAATGCGTTTCGTTTTTCGTCAACTCATTATAGTGCATTTGTTTTATTTAAAGTCAAAAGTCTGTGATTTATTGTTTTGTTGGTTTAAACCAGGGGTCCCCATACTTTTTGAATCAGGGGCCAAAAAAGTGGCCCCTGAAATGCTTCAGGGGCCACTTACTTACTTCAACTTACTGACACGCGTGGTTGACCTTCACAAAAGCCGTGCCATACTACCTCAAAACAATAACTTATATGTTTATCGTTATTTTCCTAATAGTCAAATTTGATTTGCAAACTTTCTCTTGATTTTTAATTTTATAAAAAACCTTAAAGGGCCAATTGTGGCCCTTTGAGACTCGAAAAGGGCCAAAATGGCCCTTTGGCCCCTCTTTGGGGACCCCTGGTTTAAACGAATTGGTTTTTTACATAAAAGGTAAAATTTTATTTGAAAAGTTCAATAATATCGCACACAAAATTATATTTATAATCAGTTTGTAAATGAAACAATTTTAGAAAATGTCATGCAGGAAAGCCAACATTTTTAAAAATATTTAGTATGTAATTTTTGAAAATGAAACAATTAAAAAATAAATAAAAAGGGAATATTTATTTAATTAATAAATATTAGATGATACATAATTTAAAAGTTTACACACACTAGCAAAAAAGGTTAAAAATAATTATTAGCAAAATTCTACAATTGGCGAATTCCACATTTAAAAATAACCGAATTTATCTTGACATTTATATATCACACATAGTGGAGTGAATTCTTTCACTTGAATTTATGAAAGCAATTTAAGCATATCTATATTCATTTAATTACTGGGCGGTCAGATTTATTTATAACTACTCTAAATGCACATATTAATGTAATGTTATCTATGAATGACTCATTGTGTGTTTGTTGTCTATCTCTCACCCTACAGTGTTCAACATACCATTCAACGTGGTTCGAATGTTGCCCATCAGTTGGCCTTTTGGAGAGTTGATTTGTGTGCTGGTGCCGCTGATTCAGACGTCGTGTGTCTATGTGTCCACTTTCACAATGACACTCATTGCCTTGCATCGTCTGTGGACTGTTCGTTCACGGAAGACCATTGGCAAGACATCGATTTGCAAGGTTGCGATGACTGTGCTGGCGATATGGCTCATTGCACTGACACTGTCCCTGCCACACGCGGCCTTCAACCGAGTGCGCAGTAAGGTGTTCATGGGTCGTGTGCTCACGCGTTGCATGGTCCAACTGCCTCGAGTGTCCTTCAACTTTCCATTGATGCTTACGGTGGAGGTGCTCATCACCCAGTACCTCCTACCACTGTCCATTACGCTGGTGGTGTACGTCAAGATTGGTCGAGTGATTGCGCGACAAGGTCAACTCATCTGCAAACTGTCCGACGAGAAGAAGAGAAAACAGTCCGAGGCCAAGAGACGGCGAATATTCATGTTGGCACTCGCAGTGGCCACATTCGCCACTTGCTGGGCACCAATCAATCTATACCTCTTTCTGGTGGACATTAAACTCGTTAAACTACAGACAAACATATTCATTACTGTGAGTAGTTGAAATTTTGTATTTAAAAAAATTCTAATTTTAACTTCCTCATTTCAGTGCCACTGGTTTGCCATGTCATCCGTCTGTTACAAGTAAGTCTTTATATTTGTATTTGCAATCGATTTTTGTTTGCTTTTTTTTCATTCGCACCCTAATTGAGGCTTTGTTTTTTTCTCTAATGGAATTGTTTGTCGCTCTATTTTTGTGTGATTTTTCAGTGAAGTTTACATTTTGCTATTATAGACGTATTTGTTGATCTTAATAGTAACATTAGCACTCACACGCTTCTGACCATTGACCGAGAAAATGTTGAGTGTTTTCTAATTGAATTGTGCTTGCTTGTTTGTGTAGTGCCCAATTTAGTGAGAAATGTGAAAGGTCTAGTGTTCTCTTTTCTCGTTCGAGATCAAACCCCAATTGTCTTATAACTCAATCGCACGCACATTTCCTTTCCCTCAACCACATTTAATTTGATTCGCTCGTTGTATTTCGCTTTGCCCGTACCATATGTCGCGTTGGAATGCATTTCTGATTGTGTTTGTATGTGTAAATGTGAATTCCCAAAACGTCATGTGCAATGTAGTTTGCTGTTGTATTTTGATCTAAACTAATTAGAATTTGATTTGCACTTGCTTTTTGCTCTGTTTTGTTGCGTTTTGACCTTTCTCAAATATATTTTCAAACATTTTTGCTCGCTTCTATTTTCTTCAACTTCTAATGTCATGCATTTTTTCTTTTTTCCAAAATTTCCCCCAGTCCTATCATCTATTGTTGGTTGAATGAGAAATTTCGTAACGGCGCCAAACAGATCATTCGTGCAGTACTCAACTTGGTCCACTTTCCGATGGTTGAAAAACAAAGCAATTCCACACATTCTACAATCTTATCAATTTGAAGTTTTGCTTTTTTTTATCAATCCGTTCCGTCATTTATGAACAACAAAAAATTATCACAACGATATATCATATGAAATACGAGAATATATACAGAAATGCCTGATACATTAGTCCAACGAAACAATGGCGCGTCTTTAAGTACGTCATCTGTGAACACGAGCTTAGTGCCAATAAGTGCTTGAATGTGTAAATTTGATTGTAAAAAATTAACCGAACCTAAATCGCTTCTGTAAAATATCAATCAAACAAACCAAAACTCGACCTTCGTTCCATTCATCTGTGATTGTGTTTAAAATCAGTTTAGAATGAACTTTGTGGCATCTCACTTTGTGAATGTGGCTTGCAGATCACATTTCATCATTGCATCAACAAAAAAACCAATGAAACCAATTTCAACATTTCATTTCTCAACTTTCGCCATTTTGTGTTTGATCAAGTCAATCTCTGAGTCTGTTTACTCCCCAAAGTGTCGAAAAGTGTTTAATGACTTAAAAATATATAAAGTGACGTGATTTGATCTAACTTGAGGCTATATTTATAATGCAATTTGACTGCAGTGAAGTCTGTCAAATTGTGGAAAATTTCATCTAATGTCAACAAGAGTCTGTTCTTCGATATTCGATCGAGTGTGTTTGATAAAAATGTCACTTGTGAGCCCAGATTTGTCTCAGCTGGCGTCATTAAGCTTCATCGTCTGTGTATTGACTCGCAAATAATCGTGAACTTGAGATCATTAACTCTGTCATTTGTCATCATCGTTCGAGTCAAATCGAGTCTCATGTGCTCATTTGTCCTGAAAATCTCCCAGTGCAATGTTCTGTTCTGTTCAATCTGGCATCATTAATCGCATTACTAATTTACTATTGAAATAAGCTCCCACTCTGTGCGTACTTAATTTATCTTCCGTTTCGCTTTATGAAACGATCATAAGTCTCCGCTCGACATTTCAACATTTGTCTACAACTCCAAACAGGAATATTCCGACCGTTTGTCCTAGTCTCTCCAGTCTGATGAATTTCTCAATCTGATTCTCAATAATTCAACAAGTCTACGTCTACGTCAAAGTCTGTCCTCGAGCGTCATTTGAATCGATGGAAAAATTTTTTTAATAAATCAAATAGTGCAACATTTTCCGCCCTCTAGAAATATACCCGAATTTCTTCACGTTTTAGCAATCAAAATCTATTTATGAAATTGAACTTTTGAAACATCCAACTGGAAGTGGTCGGAATTTTCTCGTATTTGACAAATGAAACCCAAATTAGTCATGTCCAATATCAATTAAAAATCAATTTCTTAATGCAAAATTTCGTATTTCTGTAAAACGATTTAGATTTTAACATTTGATCTAAGAATTTTGTTTTGCCAAAAAACAGAACTAAAAATCCAATTTTTCAAGTCCAGTCTTTTTAGTTCTTTAATCTTGTTTAATGAAAAATAAAAAGAACAAACTTGAAGGACATTTGTGGGCCACCCGGAATTGTCATGTTTCTTGCCAACAAACTAGTTTCCACTTCAAGTGTGAGTGTTGTGTGTTAGTGGTGGCACAATTTGCTAACTGTGTCACAGCCACATTACATTCTCAAATGTGTTTGCTTGCTCGACCATTCCTCACTTGACTCACAAACGTTGATTGATTCTCTCACTGACCAAACAGCACAGGAACAGAACCAACATCTGGGTCTCACACCAACACGACACACTACAAACAGTAATCAATTCAATCAGACACACAACTTCACTCTCCTCTCCACTCAATATCTCAACTTCAATTTCATTTTCTTTTTTTCTGTCCAACTCTACAAATCAACTCATCAAGTCGCAATATTTGTTATAATTTTTCTTCTCGCTTCACCACAGCAAATAATAACTTTAACTTGGCCCTAGTTATAATAGATTTCGAAATTAGTTTTCTTCTTTTTTTCTCACTAAAACTAAATTTATCATAATTTCTTAAATCAAATCTAAAACGAAAATTACATTGAATCAGCGAGCGCATGTTTCCTACAAATGTAATAACTTTTATGCTAACTGAATCACTCACACTTGAGTACATATTCCATTTCTATCTAGAGCATGGAATATTTCTAAACTAACATCAACAACAACAACCAAACAGAAACTTCGACAAAATTCTTAACAACGAAAATGACAACTACAACCAATGTTCAACCTTCAGTGAAATTCCTTTACGGAATTATTTCGTTTGATTTGTCGAAGCAACTTAATCAACTGGTTAACCCAAAAACTTTATTTGCTGAAATAAATAAATAATCATAATTGTAAAATAAAATTAATTATTGAATCAGCAACATTTTATATATTCTTTTGTACTCACATTCAAGGTCAGAGAATCATTAAACACTTAAATCATTTCTTTTTGAATTACCTCTTCCAAGGTGATTACAACAGGTCTCATCCCTTTCATTTTATTGAATATTGGAAATCTAAAAATTTCCATATCTCTTATTTGTAATATTAACTTTGTTGAGTATATTTCATCTCCGTGTCAAAATTGATTGTTTAAATAAACTTTATTTTTTAATAAAAATATACTTAATTAATGTTTCTGTTTGATTTTCTTTAGAATTGATCTTATTAGCTTTTCTAGATAAAATTGTTCTACGTGTATAATTTTGATTAAATAAGAAATGGAAAAAGTTGGTAATAGTGATTTATGGCCAATGGTGGCTTATTGTTTGACTTTGCGCGAAAGTTTGGAATTGATAGCGTATGATGCCTTCAAGATTAAAATTTCGGTAACTTGACTTTATTAAATTTTTTCATCGAATTGTATTTTTTTGAGTAAAATTAATTTTCCATTTGGACGCAAATTGCGAAGGATACAAGTTGTATTTGAAAAAGGTCAAAACAATTGATTTCTTATATTAAAGATTGTCAATTTCACAATTGTTTGATTTATTTTTTATGTCATTACTTTAATCTAAATGAAATAAATCACAGGTATTTTAGATTGTGAAAGCAGAAAGCTAAAAAGTTTCATGTCTCGTCGAAAAAGAACAGTCAAACGCATTTGTTCTGAACTTTATTTTATTATTTGAAACGATTCTTGAATGTGATAAAAGTGGCTTAAGATATAAACAGGGAAAGTTATTGGTTTGCACTTTGAGCTAGTTTACAACTTTTTGGTCTAAAATGAAAATATATAGCTCAACTGGAACAAATCTCGACTCTAATTAACGTTGACATTTGGCATTTGGCATTGGCATCAAAACACATCAAAATACTGCAGCAGTATCGAGCTTGCAAGGAAGTTTTTCTGTTGAAGTACATTTTGATCGTATTTCCATCCGATTTTTTACAGGTCACAAACAGTTTCAATGCATTTTTTGCTCTTCTACGCTCAAACATAACATTATCGAACTCTGTAGAACAGTTCTTGTAAAATATTTTATTAGTTTTGTACTCGAGCCTATTCTCAAATTCTGATTTTTCTTCCTAATCTCACAAATATTTACTTGCACTACGATAAATAGATCGTAAATAGATTTTTTTCTTTAAATCAATAAACAATATCAATTTGTTGACATTGCATTTCATTTATTAAACACAATCAATTATTAATGTTCAAATATATTAACAGTTTTCATAATGGTTTAAAAATTTGTGCGCTTTAATAAAAAAAATTTGGTGTTCAATGTTTATTTGTAAAACTATATATCAGGAGTGGGGAAACTCTGGCCAAATGGCCACTTTGGCCATTCACGATATGTCAATGGCCAGAAGTGGCCATTGGGTTATCAATTTTTGGCATGCAAATATATAGCATAATTTTGAATTTTTAGTTTCATAATATACAAACTTATCATCAATTGGTTTGTTTATACTTTCTAAGTGGTCGTGGTGCAGTAGCACTGTGCGTAGGGGCCACTGGCCAGTCTCAGTAGCGATTGTGGGGTAGCAGCACAGAATATAACTAGTAAAATGTTTGTTTTGTTTTCGCAAATGAACGCAAATTCATTATAAGGTAATGCACAACTCATGAGTCATGACTCATGAGTCAGTACCACTACCACACTCACTCTCTTCACAACAAATCAACTGGCACACGTGAAGTCCTTGTGCACATGGCATATTCCAAATAGTCAACTGTTGCATCTTAATCAAATAATCTTTTTATTTGCTTTTAAGATGACAAAAATTACGAATTTTTTTACGAAAGCGAATAAACGTGAATTTTCTCGTGAAAATGAAAAAGTTAATGAAGATGCCAAGAAGCCTCGAGAATCGCCTATCAAAGAACATTCACAAACAAAATCTAATTCAAAAGAGTCAAAAGTGAAGGATGATTCACGAAAATTTAATCCTGATTGGCAATCAAAGTATTTTGTTTATCAACAAGACCCTAACGACCAACAATCTTCATTGTGCCTTTTGTGTCATCACAAATTTCCTAAAATTAAAGTAAGTAAATATTAATAAATTTAATAGTATTAATAGATTATTTTAAATTTAGTCTGACAATTATAAGCAGCATTATTCGAAAACACATTCATCAAATGATGTGAACTTTCAACCAGGAAGTGACAAACGCAAAGCTGAAGTTGAAAGGATGCTTAAAGCTTTAACCTGTTTACAAGCTATTTTAAAGAAAAGGCTTACTGGACCGGAATTGGTTACTGTCGCCTCTTATCGTGCTGCATGGTTTGTTTGCCAAAAGAAAAAGCCTTTTATAGAAGCTGAGCTTCTCAAGGAATTTATGCTTGAAATTATTCCTACTCTGACATCTGACTATGAAAATTCATGGACTGTAGTGTTCGCAAATACCCGTCTTTTTCACTACCCGGGTAACGGGTACCCGTCGGTTTTTGGCTGACGGGTACCCGGGTATTACCCGGGTAAAGCTAAAAATTTTAAACTCCCAGATTTAATGATTTTTAATATATTGAAGTAAATTTAGGAATGCCAATTGGTAGGTGGAAAAGATTTCCAATCAGATTTCTCAGTTTTTCCCACAATTCGTGTATCGGAAAGATTCCCCCAATGGGATTTCGGTCTTCTCTCTCCCCCGATGGGTGCATCTGAATTATTTCTAAAAGAGATTTCTAGGTGTTTGCTCTAAATTTGTCAATAGGAAAGATTCCCGAATGAGATTTCGTTGTACTTGCCCTCATTTGGTGGTTCGGAAATACTCCTAAATGGGATTTCTGGGTTCTATCATCCAATAAAAATTACCCGGGTAGTCGTGTCCCAAGAACCGGGTAACGGGTATTTGAAAATTTGCCGGGTACCCGGGTATCCGGGACGGGTACTGTACCCGGGTACAAACACTAATGGACTGAAAGAGATTTAAATAGAAAAATACACGATTTGCAATTTAGTCGACATACTATTACTGACCGTGTTGCTGAGTTATCAATAGAAGTGGACGAAAATTTAATGCTTCAATTGAAGCACTGTTTGTATTTTTCATTCTGTATCGATGAAAGTGGTGACTTCACTGACACTCCTCAAACATTGATTTTTGTTCGTTTTTTGACATTTGTAACTTGAATTCTAAAGATAACCAAATCAAATGTGTTGAATTTACAGTTTTAGACAATTTAATCGATTATAAAACATGTAAAATTTGGTGGCCATTTGTCTCATTCGATGGCCACTTTTGTGGCCATCGCACCAAAAAGTTTCCCCACACCTGCTATATATCGAAAATAGATTTAAGGTAGAACTAGTTTTTAAACCAGCAGCTGGCATTTTGAAACATTATAGCTATCATCAATATAAATAAGTAATGCCATTGGCATGAAAGTCGGAGCGAATGATTTCAGAATCATAATATTATATTAAATATATATCAAATTAAATTTATTGAAGTAAAATGAAACGAATTATATGAAACTTACTTGTTAGTTAAACTAATTATATACTTGATGCTTTAATACATTTATAAAATTAAAATTAAACAGAAATATAAATATAAATGTATGTATTTTAAACAAATTTAAGTAATCTTTCTAATATTAAATTAAATCTCTCATAGATGCACTTCACCTTTTTTTTTGTTTGGTCAGATAGTTTTCTATCGCGACTCAAAGCGACGTAACTCAATCCCTTTAATATCCTTACGGAAATTAAATTTCCTTTATAAACCAATTGAGAATTCCGAATATTAAACAATGTCAAACAGGATGGACACGAGCAATGAGCAATTTCTCCATGTAAGTCAAATCAGACAGTTCATGTGGTACAATAACAGAATCCATGTTATTACGTTTACTGAATTTACGTATAGGTTAGCCAATTTTCCTTGCACAATTAACACAGGTTTGATTAGAATTTAATTTTAAACCTGGAACAGAGCGTGGACATTCAATGCAAGAATTCCAATCTCTGAAACCAATTGATCAAACTTTAAAGCCGCATTTACCATTTCATCACTGTACTCGCTCGGTCGAGTAGTAATTGGATTAGGAGGATTATAAACAGAAAGCGCGTACAGCATGTTGAAGTAATATATATATCCAAGCAGTGATGTAATGGTAGGTGGAGCTACCTGGTGTAATTTTACATCACTGTATCCGAGCTGATGTACAATAAAGATCACTTATACCCTCGCACGTTTTCTTGACAACTACAATTATTGAGATTATCAGAGGTGCGCTCAGTGGTTTGAAAGAACACATAACACTGCCGTAAAATGAGTGAGATAAGAAAAAACTTGCTACTGCGCACCTCGGTTGCGCACAGTGAGCGCGATCTGCTACGCGTGTGTTTGCCTTAGTTCCACACACTCACACATTGTTGTATGTCCCCCATACATCTATATACAAATTTTGATTTTTTTGATAAATTGCTACTCCGTTGACCTTTGACCTATATGGACCAAAATTCGCATAGCACATCTTCACTACCACCCCAACATTGGGTTAAATTTTCAGGCAAATCCATATGGTGGTTTCGGAGGAGATGTGCTGACAAGAATTGCGATTTCTCTCAATTTCTCTCGGATGTTATCGTCGCTCACAAACAAACTCACACCTCGCTCGCTTCGCTCGCTCAGCGTGAGTTTGTTTGTTCGCTCCTCTAATTAATTCATGCATTGCTCTTTTCCTGATTAATAATGGTAACAAAATTTATGGAAATTCCTCAAGATGAGATCCCAAAAATTCCATAAAGTTCAGGTATTTTCTCTTTTATTATTTTTTACTCTCAAAACAAATTGGTTTTTAATAATCGAAAAAATTTTGATTCATTTTTATAAAAGCGATTCATTCGGGTGATCTGCAGCACGTCTACTACGTCTGCATCGCACTTGACGAGATCATGTACATTGCAATTATGTAAACACTAACATCCTGTATAACATCATATTCATTCAATGTATGTTAGGCCTCAATCGATTTATTGAAAACAACAAACAGAGAGTTGAATAATGTATATACAATTGATTGTTACACACGTATTGGCGAGCAACCGAACAAGACTCGCTATCTAGACTCTGCAATGACAAGTCTGAAATAAAGTATTCAAAAGCAAAGATGTGCTGTTTGGCTTATTTCTTTAAAGCATCAAGAATGTGGATCTAATTCTGTGTGATAGATCTTCTCTTGCTGCAGATCAATCAATTCAGCAATATTTTCTAAATGATCAACATCATTTCTTGAAATATATTTTTTTAGAGAATTAATTAATTGGAAACTTATCGAAACGATTATAGAAATGTTTTTACGAGACGACGAACACTAAGTGGACACTAAGTATTTTGCTTGAATAAATTCTGTGTGCAAACGTAAATATCGACGAATTCCAAAACCAAGTCACGAGATTGCAATTAGTATTCGATGGAGATAGAGAATATGTAGGACAAATTGTAATTTCGGATATTTCTCGCAATCTATTTCGCTCGTTTGCCCCCAAAGCCTGTTGCAGATTGGAACGTTCATAAACTCTTCGGTCAAACTCCACTAAAAGTCAATGAGAAATTAGCCAAAATTTAATTCTGAATATTTTCAATGTTTTTATAGTCTTTATTGAATTTCAACGTTGTCCACGATTAAGTCTGTATCTAAATGAGCAAAATATGATATTTTGTTAAGTTATTTTAACCTAACATGCCAGATTTTCGTCAAAATAGCCTGCCCCATAATTCGAAATCAAATTCCAAAGTTGACTGCAAAAAATTCCGAATTATAGGCAGTTTACTGTAATTGTTTTGAGATTCTGCTACTCCGTAGCTTACGAACAAGGTTACTTTAAAATTAAATCATTTATTTGATAAACTTTCAATTTTAATACATCAAACTTAATTGGATTAACATTTTTTGGGTAGCAGTTTAGTCATTCTTGATGCCAAAAGGTTGATTATTATATTATTTTAGTTATTAAAGTTTTACTTCAGTTTAGATAAAAATCAACACTAATTTGTTTACAACAGTGTGGACCAGTTTGATTTAATTAAAATTTTATTACATTTTTTCTTGTTGTCAAGAATAGCCACTGAACCGAACTGTCAAGTTTCGTCCAAACTTATTGAGTGAGTTCAAGTAGAGTGTTTGCAAGAATGTATCGATTTTATTAAAATCGTTACAAAGAAGCTCACATTCAGTGATTTTTTTCAACATATCAAAATTAGTCGAATGACATATTTGGCTCGTTTGTCATTGGGTTCTTCTAAATCTATTATATCATAATAAATATAACCGAATTGAGCACAATCTGATCTAATTAATCAAAATGTGAATCGTTTTGGGTTTGTATTTTATGCTTTGAATTGATACAATTTGGGCATATAATTAAATAGAGTATGTCATGCCATTTGTGAGGAGTATATTCTTGTTTCATTCTTAGATTGTTTGATTGGGTACTTTAATGTGCTGTTTCATTGAGGATTATTAATGGTAAACATTTTTTATATTGAATCATTCTGTTTTATTTACATCAAAATTAATTTATGAATCAATGTCATTGGCATATTGCTCATATAAATTTTCTAATTTCTGCTTTTGACATGTTTTCACACACGTATTCCATGGGTTGACGCACTTGATGTGTAATGCGTTATTAAAAATAGATTCTGTTCTGTAGTGTTGCAAATGGGAGTGAGTGAGTTAAGTGAGTGGGATTTATGAGTGAACAAACTGGCGAGACGCTCAAATTATGAGTCAACGGATTAGGAACTTACGAAATTTTAGGAAAAAGTACACATATACGTGCAAGTACATTCCAATGTCATTGCACTTGTGTGTACGTGAATGTGATTTATTGAGATTAATAATTTTGTGATTGACGCTTTTGTTTCTCATTATATTTTATAATTCCTCAAGTTCAACCATCTCGAGTCAAATTGGCTTACCTCAAGCATTTTCAATCTATTTCAACATTTTTAATATAATCTAACTAAAAGCACATTAACATGATTAGTCTATCCACCTTTAGTGTGTTTGTCTTGATAAAATATTCAGGGACATATTACTGGTTTTAAACATTTGAAAATATAATTCTCATATAAATTAAAAATAAACTAAAGTTAAGAGTGAAGTGATCACCAGTGCATTCGTGTAAATTATTAATTAAAGCCACGAAAAGCGAATTAAACGATTCTAAAAATATATAATTTGAGTGGATGGATGTTGATAATGATATTGCTTTTTATGGTTATTGCCTGACTTTGCGGCTTTGCGGAATGTCGGTCAAATTGAAATACGGAAATAAACTTTCTCGAACAAATGTATAGGATGTTTTATTTTAAAACACAATCTTCTATTTTAAAGTTTTTGGTTTTGTTTATCTTAAACGCCTTGTAGAACAGATATTATATTTTATTGTATGGAAATGGTATCGTAAATAAACCAAAAATGTTCCATTTAATGAAAATTTTAATGTAGATTGAAGAAAACAAACCGAATAAATGTGAATTCTAGTTTGATCCCATTGTTTATTCTACAAATTCGTTTCTACATTCAATTGTCCGATAGATTAATTCCAGGAAAAGAGTAACCTGAATCAATGATTGCTTTTTCGTGGTTTCAGTAGATTTTTTAGATATAATTTGAAAATCTATTAGACATTAATAAAATAATTTCGGTTTAATAATGAGTATATTTCAATCTTGGGAAAATTTTTTTCTAATGTTCTTAAATTAAAAAGTGTCTTTTGAAGATAACTGTCACATTGCTTTATGGGAAAGATCAAGTATAACAAATTATCCTGTTAGATTAAATTGTCAAGTGCACACAGAGGACACAAGTTCCCTCAGTTGTGTAATTTATTTTCTTTTTTACTTTGGCTTAAACAGAAAACTAAATGACAGGTACATTTGATTGTGCAAGAAAAGTTCTCAAGTTTGATTTCAAGACTCCACAGAAACCCAAAATGTCAAACACATTTGGGTACACATTTTTTGAAAAAATCCAAGAAGTATTTTTCCAAATGTGAACTGTGAGAGTTCGGTTTGGTCTGATTGGCATTGGTTTGATTATCACTATTTTCGAGAAACGACAAAAACAGTAAATATAGATCCTCACACACACACAAAACTCGACTCTAATTAAGGTTGACATTTGGGTATCACATCCCGAAAGCAGCCTTAAGCTATTAACTCACATGCAGATCTTGTGATCTTTGTTTCATTGGATTTGAATGTGAGTTTGTATGTACTCGAGTCTACTCCAATTTGCTTTGATCACTTCCTTCCTTGTCACAAATATTTACTCGAAATTCTATTGATAATATCTTGAACTGCATGAACTACGTAACTATTTAAATAGGTCAAATGAGTTTTATTTCTTCTATATTTTATACAGTTTTATTATTTTTCATTTATTTTAAAACCTGTCACAATGATTCATTTGCATTCGATATATTCACATTAATATATTCAAATTTATGTTGAAATTTTCCATTTTGATGACAAACATGACTCAACATGCGTCGTTGAAACAATGAGATGAATGAGTGTCTGTTGTATGTCAGGTTTGGTAGTAATATTCACAGAATTGGGTATATTTTGAATGTGAGCTCCGCGTATATAAACGGAATTTTTCAAAAAAAATATATTTCAAGAATTTTATATTTATATTTTTTATTTGTAACTGGAAGGGTTTCGTAGAATCTGTTAGAATAAATTATTCAGGAAGAATTTAAAATGAAATGTTGTATTGCCTTTCTAGTTTTCAAAAGATTATTTTCCATTTTTGTGCTGTTGTTTTTGTTTTTTGTCGAACTCTTGATTTCAATCAATAGGAAATGTTTAATTTTTTTTGTTAAGCTATTTACACGTATAGAGTGAAACTCATTTTATTCCTGGATAACTTGTTTGTTGATTTTGAATTTTTATTTATTTATTTGATTTCGTGTTGGTTTGATTTGTATTACTGTGTAAACCTGAGAAGAATTGTAATGTTTGTTGATTTTATCAATTCGCTATATAGTTATCGATTTGAGTAGCAGGACGCTAAAAAGGTTTGAATTTAAAATTTAGCAATTAAATCGAAAAGGCATTTTCCTGTGTAAGTTAAAATAAATTGCTTTTTAATTATCGGAAAATTCATTGAATTCATCAATCACAATTCAATGTACGTCAATTTGGGTAAATGTTCCGTGATTTTAATTAATTGGAAACTTTATTAGAGACGTTGATGATTATAATGACGTGTGGACTTTATGAGTTGGAAATGTAAAATGTGTTTTGTTTGACTTTTGACTTTGGAAATTTGTTTAGCCATATAAAGTTCTAAGAGTCACGCGATTGCAATTAGTGAGGAATACATGAAGGACAAATCGTAATTGAGTTATTAGACTCGAGTGCAATCATTCGGAAATAAGAATTTTGCCGTTGGCTTTGTTTGTCAAATTATTCGATGCTCGATTGATTTATTAAATCTTCTAGAAATCCAGTGCACACTTGTGATACTAATTGAGTTTGTGAATGAATTCGTTTCTCAAAAGTACATTTGCCAATCAACTTGTGTTTACGAAATATTGGTTACTCAATTTCGAGTCAGTCAAAAGTCAAAAATAGAAGTTGATTTCGATATCACAGTTTTGCTTGCAACGATGACAACCAAAGATGAGATGATATTTGGTAAACAAGATTTTGATTGAAAATTCTTTAGTCAGCAGTTTTAAAGATTAAGTTGTCGTGATGTTTATTGATGTCAGTCAGTCGTCAATCAATTCTTTAAAAAAAGTTAACTTTTGGGATATTGTTGTTGTTATGCAACACATTTTTGTTTTGAACTCGAACTGTTTTCATTTGCTTTTCAATCAAACTGTCGTAAACGATATTGAAAGTTTAATCAAAATGAAATGAAGATGAGATTGAGAAGTGATATTTATGGATAAGAAACCGACAGATAGCTTGGATTTTTTTAAGAAAAATAAAATACAATATCATTTGTTAGAATTAAGTCGTTAAATTTCGTTTTGAAAATTAAAAGGTCTTCAATTTTTCATAGTTTTATTTTAAACCTGCCTGTAATCAATATAAATTATAATAATGACGAAATTTCCATAATTCCAAGAATTCTTATCAATAGTTCAGTAAGTCAGTAGTTTAAAAGGTTTCCATTGTTAAATTAATCAAATTGAAGTTTTAATCATAGATTTTCTTTAATTATTTTAGTTGAATTATGATTTTTATTTCTTAGAATTTTTTCTTTTTCTTGTTCATTTAAGCGAATTATAATTGGATTAGTTATCATGAAGTAAAGAAATATAAATCTGAGGAACAAAATTTGTGTTGGATATTGTGACGGTCATAACGGTTGAACGCAAAAATGGTATAAAGAAATTGAATTTTAATTAATTTTAAAGAGATAAAACGTATTTTCTGTGAAATTTAATTTATTCAAAAAGCAATTTAATTTCCAATTTGAATTTTCTTTTCATTCTTTTCAGCTCTAAATTGTCCACAATTTTCCAATTGAGTAGAACCAGATGTTGTTGTCCACTTCTGAATCGATTCAAATCTATTGACAATTTTGAATACTCTTTGTTTTGTGTTTTGCCCTCGTTTTGGTTCATTTTGCCTGAAAGTGATTGAAAATGTTTGTTGGGTGATGGTCAACTTGCTTCCGGTCACTACTTACGATTGTGAGTGACGGTGAATGTGTGGAGATGATTTGCAAAGGGGCGAAAATCTCCATTTGTTATCATTTTTCTAGCTTTCATTATGTCTTATTTTTCATTTCCAAAAGATATTATCGTTTTGTATATTTTTTATGCTAATCCACGAAAAATATTATAGAATTTTTAACTGTGAGTTAAACGAAATGCTATAAAAATGATTAGGAAAGGTATCCTTTGACTTCAACTTTTAATCCTATAAACAATTTAACTAAAACACACAATGAGATAATCTCTAAACTGCAATCTTTTTTATGAAAATCCTTTCTTCTTCATTCTTTTTTTCTCAAAAGTTTTTTTACTTTACTGCGTCTTTCGCATAATTTGTATTGCACATCTTTGTTTACTTCTTTTCTTCCTCTTTTCATATTCATTTGTTCTATTATTCTTGCAATGCACAAATGTGTTTACAGTTTTGGGTATAATACGAGATGATGATTAATATACAAGTTACGCTGTCACTACTGCGTAAACAAATGAGATATGATCGTAATTCGTTTTCTTTTGCTTTTTTTTGTACATTTGCTTTGTTTATGGATTGAGGGGATTAAGCGTACATTTAGGTGCATTTAAGAAGAAAAATTGTCTACATGACTCATACGATGCAAAGTTTATTTCTTATTTTTCTGGATATTTATATTTTTTTTTTCATAACTAATAATGTGTATGTTAAAGGAAGTTTCATGTTGACGATTATTTTTTTATGGAACAAGATTTTAATTAAAAACGTTAACAAAATAATTGTTTCGTGAACTTTGTGAAAAATGTAAAATATTTATTTCGCTTTTCAACAAATTCAGCAACTTAACTTTATTTCCCCTGTTTAATCCTTTCCCAGACTAATTCTTGCATAAAGAGCAAATTTTCAGCTATATCTTCTACTTTCCTCAATTCAAAGTCGCTTAATACTTTGAAAATCCTAAAAGTCTTTTTTGCTTATCTAAAAATAATTTTACCCTTTCACAATTTGCAAAAGAAGTGTTTGCAATTTGATTTAAAGGTCAACAAACTTTAAATTTTGCCTAATTTGGCATCTCAAATTTATAGACTAAACCAAAAATAAATAAGTTTTAAATATTTTGGGAAGATTCCCAAGAGAATTGTATCGAGTTTTGCACAATTGTCGCAACCACAACAATTTTGAATGCAAAAATAAAATGAGAGTATTTATTTGATGCCTCAAAGGGAGGGAGAAGTGATGTGTGATCTGTTGATTTAATGACCAACTGTGTTCCGAGTAAACACATCTATTTTGTAACACTGTGAAGTTAGTTAGTTAATTAAATTAATTTGTTACCGTCTAATTTGTAGTTGTATCTTGTGTTTAATGCCATTTGGCTAATCAAACAAACACTCAAATTGCCCAATAGAATTTAGTGCAGGGTAATGCGGGCTTTGTGTAATCATTGTAATTCTAGACCACAAAGTCTGATACTTTGTTCTAAAGTTTGTCCACTAAATGCTACTGCTAATTAAATACATTTATGTAGTTTGCATCCAACAGCAGTAAATTGTAAATTGAAAGTCTCACTGCTAATCGCAATTAATGCTAAATTATATTTTAAGGAATTAAAAAAAATTATCTGAATTTCCAATTTTTGAAATATTTTTGACAAACCACAAAACAAACTTGTGAGACTGGGGAAAGCACAAAATTGTTGGCTTGTGCTGGCTATTTTAGCTTACGAAGCATCATGAAGGGGAAAAGTGATTTGATGGAAACCAAACCACTTTCGGAAAACAATCACTCAAAGTCGCAGATGCAAACAGAAACAAAATTGTTTCGTGGCTTAAACGTTGCACTTAAATTGTACAAAACAACGCAAAACTAAACAATTGAAAATTCAAATACATTTTACGATTGTTGGATATTATCCAGACATTAATGCATTCTACATTTAAACAATTTTACTAGAATAAATATCCAAATGTCAATTTCCAGAGAATCAATCAAATCAGCATAATATATTCTTTGTTATCCAAAAAATATCGAATGTCCCAAATTCGCTGGAATCAACTTTCTAATAACAAAACTATAGAATTTACTCTAAATTTTCCATCAATTATCATACTAACAACGATTGATTGCTATCACAATAATAATAATAATTAACAGTTATTATTATAATATATCGGTTAATGATATTCATCGATGAAATGTGATATGTTGAGAATAAGGGAACAACGACAAGTCGTCAGAATTGAAACAATCATTAATCTATTGATCAAATGCGGAAATGTACTTTCCAATCATTATATTGTCTAATAATAGTTTCTGAATTATAACACCATCTTGTATATTGAATTTCAATTTTGTTAGTATTTCAGTTTAGCTAAAGGTTTTTTCATTTTTCCTTAATATTATTAAGATGAAGCTTTCTTTTTTAGATCAATTCCCGTGATAATAAACTTGAAAGTAATGATAATGTGATTGTCATTTTAATGTTATCAGGTGAATTTTAAAAATATTTGTGTTTTCTAATTATGTTTTTATGTCATTATAATTTGTGTGAACATATTTTTATAAAAATGTAGATTCGACTAAACCAGACAAACAGCTCAAGAAGAGAGCAAAAAAAGACAATTGAAGAGTGTCCACTATACAAGTGATGCTATTGATAGGGACCATTAGTGGTGAAATCGATCCAAATGGATCAAATAAGGTCGTTTCATAAGTTTCACAACACACATCTCAGCTTTACTGCTCGCAGTAAACTCTAGTTTTATTACTATATAAAGCTAAATAGTCAAATTGATTTGCATTGATCGATTGAATTTGAGTTGTTTGTTGTATCTGTTAAAAAATATTTAATTAAAATCGTTACAGGTCAGCCAACATTTACAGTATCAATCTCAATTTAGTGCAGATTCTTAGATTTTTTAGCCAGATTAACATTTCAATCTAATTATTAAGACAATGATGATGAAGGTATCAACTGGTCACTAGATAAAATTTTGCGTAAAATCACTTATATATTTTGTTTATAAAATTCTTATATTTTTTACAAGTTCCATTCGTATCAATCGCAATGAACTTTCCATCTACTAGTTTTTGAACCAGCAGCTGGAATTTTAAAACATTATAGCTATTATAAATATAAATAAGTAATGCCATTGGCATGAAAGTCGGAGCGAACGATTTTTGAATCATAATATTATAATAAATATATATCAAATTAAAAATATTGAAGTAAAATGAAACGAATTTTATGAAATTTACTTGTTAAGTTTTAGTTCGATATAAATATTAAAGTATAATGGAGATTAACATATAGATCAGCTAGATTAGAGTATGTACATAATTCACATTAATTCAATCTCTCTTAGATGTACTTCACATTTTTTTTATTTTTTGTTTTATTTTTGTTTTTTGTTTTTTATACATTTCAAATTACGATTAGAATACAATAAAGTTTCATTGATTTCAGTAAAAATTTTGGGACCCCAGATCCTAAAAATTTTTCGAATTAACAATTACAGAGACTTTACTGTATATTTAAGTGTAACTAAAAAATTAATTAAAGATATAAACCACATAAACCTTAAGAATTCTTATTAAACACATTACTCTGAATCAGGCCAATCATTATTTGTCAATGAATGCCATATTGTCTTTGTGCATTTGTAGCGCCGCTAGCACCTTTGGAACACGGAAGGGCTAGTTTGGTCGCTAAGTGAGTTCTATGATTCCGCTGCTTGAGTTGTTGGGGTCCAATTGGGCTTCTGACCGATGATCTAGTGGTCTGGAGGCTTCCTGGTGAGATTAAGATGTAGTAAATGAGGACACGTTGGGTCACACACAAAGACAATCTTTATTGGATCTCGATGGTACAGGAAATGGAACACCTCAACACTCGGTATTCTATGTTAAAGAGCTCATTCACCTAAACCGTATTCGACGAGACTGACGCTCGACATGACCGACATGAGTGCAGTGGAGGGTTATGTCAAAGGCCAAGGCCGTTGCAACAGCACGAGACTGGATCGGCAATACATTGCGCGCCTCACATTGTGACGGTTATTCTTGTAACTCTCGGAGGGGGTGCGAGTATCGAGGACTGCTGCTGACGCCCATAGAGTCCGAGACACGGAGCATCATGCTAAATATGGCGTCGGATCTGCAACAGGACGTGCTTAGGTGCGTCCCTGCTGCACATTTCCATATTATTAAAAAATTCAAACTTCTTTTTGGAATAGAAGCCGTCAATGACAAGATCAGATAGCTTTCTTACGCGACTAAAAGCGACGTAACTCAATCCAACTGATAACTCTTTGTCACCAATGTTTACCACTGCCTTATCTAAAGTACATCTTTGAGATTTATGTTTAGAAAATTCATGGCTTAATGACAATGGAAATTGCTTGCGGAAACATGAAATATCTCCATGTTTCCAATTTTCGTTCACAGGCACTACTGGAAACACTTGTGATTGAAACATTTATAAATATTTGTTCAGACAACGGACATAGGTAGACATAAACAACGAAAAGATTACTTCCAGGACATGTAAAGCCAAAAACCCAAGCATAAATCAAAAGTAACTACTTTCAATAAAAATAATAAAGCGATGAGCACCAAAAAGACAATGCTTTCAGGTGACGCTTGAGCGTGCTGCTACTGCGCATCTCCTTTGCGCACAGCGGGCGTGTGTGTACAGGCTGTCACACACACACTCAGTGTTGCCACTTGGTTCCTACACATTTCAATACAAAAATTTTCGATTTTCAAATAATTGCTACTCCGTTGACCTTTGACCTATATGAACCAAAATTCAATGTGCACATCTACACCACCACCAGAACATTGTGTTAAATTTTCAGACCGATCCATACTGTGGTTTCGGAGGAGTTGTGGGGACAAGAATTGCGTATTCTCTCAATTTCTCTCGGATGTTATCGTCGCTCACAAACAAACTCACACCTCGCTCGCTTCGCTCGCTCAGCGTGAGTTTGTTTGTTCGCTCCTCTAACTATCTGGTACAATCATAATTTATTTTTTTTAATTATTAAAACCTGTTTAGTACATTTATTTTTGCTGCATTTGTTTTACACCGCATGGAATCCCACTTTATTTCGCACACTAATTTGGTTTATTTGCTCTTTGTTTCTTATTTGAAAGTCTATTTTTGTATAATTTTCCATGGAAAATTGTGCTATTTTGAGTGAAATGTTGTGTTCATTTTAATGTAGTAGCATTAAGACACAAGCACACTTTTGACCATTGGCCGAGTGAATGTTTTTTGGCTGTTGAGTGTTTCCCAATTGTATTTTGCCTATTTGTTTGGGTCCAGTGTGGTCAAATTGTATTTTCCTTGCATTCACTCAAACCCAATTGTCTTATAACTCAATCGTGCTCACATTTTCCTCTTCATCGCCATATTAAATTGAATTCGAATTAGTATTGAATTGTATTTCGTTTAGATCGCCATATTTTTGTTTGTCTTATAAATTTATTCCTAGAAATTTTTGATCAAGGACATTTAAAAAGGTACTCATTTTATTAGTTTGTTTTTGCTGATGTCTTGATGCACTTTGAAATAAACAAAAACAAACTTTATTTGTTTGTTATTGTCAAACTAATCCAATTCAGCAGACACAAAACACATACCAAACAGTTTGAGTCTATTAGTTTAATTAAAATTTAATTATGTTTTCAATGTGTTTTGTGTGTGTGCAGGTTTGTGATCTTGCCAGTAGATGTTTAATGTCAGAGAGTCAAGGGGTAACATGCATTGAAAAGAGTAAGAGGAAATCCATTTGTTTATTTACATGTTGCTATGCATTTTATAAACTTGTACCTTCGCTTTCGAATTCTCCCATCTGTGTTTGTGCTTAAGTGAGAGAAACAAATTAAATTGAAAGTGTGTTTTACTGTGCAAAAAAGTCTTGCTATTTAGTAAATGAAGGGTTTATGGAGTGTCTGTTGCAACATTCTGAGCTGGTGTTTGCATTTTAATCTAAACTAGACTAACTTTTTTGCAACATTTCTCTGTTTAAGCAAACATTTACTAGGAAACTAGTCTCTTCAACGCACTTCAATTTGTTGTTTCAATTTTGATTTGAATTAAAATTCTGACAATTCTGAGTGAAAACTTACATTTGGAAAAATACGAATGTTGAATTTTCTATTTAAAAGACAACAAGTTAATCCAATAGACGCCAAACTATAAAATAATCTTCTTCCAATACGTTCATACATGAATGTTTCAAGAAAATTTTTTAAATGCAAAATATCTTTTAATTTATCAGCAGAAAATAGATCCTCTTAAGGAATAAAACTAAATTATTTTTGTTATAACCAGAATAAGGGCAAGCACACACTTTTTCATTCTCTCATTAATTAACGTAAATAATTAATAACACACAAACACGCTCAATTGGTAGAATTTGGGCACTCCAACACAAGTTTATGAAACAATTTTAACCAGAAATAATATTATGCTCTCCATTTGTCCGCCATTTAGATTATTGAGGGCAATTACTCAAGGAGAAAATTTGTTGAAAGTTTAACAAATGCACCAACACACACGAGATCGAATCGATCAAAGCATTGTCGATCATATCAAGTGAAATCCCAATTGAAGCGGTTCGCTCAGTGAAACAAACCAATTTAACTTGCACCTGTAATTATAATAATATAAATTAAACGGAATATAGAAGTTATTATTACAAACTAATTGCTCAGCAATTATTTATGTATGATTTATTTATGATAAAACCAAGAAAGCTCATTGAACCTTTAGAATGTTTTGTATCCATTATATTAGTTTCTTGAGATAGAAATTCAGTTTTCTGCGTATCATTAAAAAATAAATGTACAGTTTCAAAGAATAAAAGAACAAAATTCTAAGCATTAAAGTAAAAACAAGAAGAATGTCGTCCTTAATCATAACACGGATCAACAAACACAAACGCACAGAGACACAGAATCCATGTTTTCGGAATTATACAAAACTGTCAAACATCAAACTCAAGTTTGTTAGTGTTCAAACACATTTATGAAAGAATTCTTGTTAAAATTTAAAATTCAGATTATAAAATGGAAATTTTCTGGATCAAATTCAGACAGGCTTTAAATAATTGGAAGCAGAATTGAAAGTACAAGTTCAAACAAACATGACACAATTTCAAATCAACAATTTTAAATCAACACTTAAAAAATATAAGTTGACAAGTGCAATATTAGCATAAATGAGAGATGAGGGATTCAAAAACAATAATTTATGAGAAAACCAAAATGAGCACTAGAACAGTAATTGTGTTTATTCATAAAGTATAAAAATTTAATTTCAAACCAAATTTAATTAAGATAAGTCCAAATGTATTTCCAAACAGTTCGGCAAATTATATATCACAAAAAGTATTTTTCCATTGAAATGCAATATCACTTTAAATTGTGCCCAAAAGAAATCTGTCTCTGTTTGAACAGTATTCTCGTTCTGTTTGTGTCTTAAATGTTTGTCAATATTGTGTTTCAAAGGTAATGTCACGATTCAATTCGGTAATTTGAATTCAAATTCCAAGCTGTTCCGGCCAACTTAAACCAGTAGTTTCCATAAAATTTCCATTAGTCTTGTTTTTAGTCAATTCTCTTGAGTCCAACTTCAGAATCTTTATGCTAAGAATTAAACGGAATTAATTTGAAATCAATTTTTTTACAAAAAAAATATGAAATACCAAAATGAATAATTTAAAATGTTTTTGTTTTGTTGTGTACAATCATGACCAACTCTCGGTTTCAAAAAAGAAAAGTTTTAATAGCAATTCAAAGTTTGTTTAATAATTTTTTTCTTTTGTCAAGAGACTATTTGAAATGACAAACGCAACCAAAAACACGATAAAAAGCAAAACTTTTCGATTGTCAATAGTTTTGGCGTATCTTCACTATTTTCAAACAATTCGAAATATGCAAAACACTTTCAACCAAATCACAATTGCACTCGAAAAGTTGCTCAAATGTCAACACGCAAATGTGCATTAATGTTGCATAAATTATATTATTTTGAATAGGAAATTAATGCAAATGCAAAAACAAAATTTGCAACAACACTCAATCTCAAATAGCTAATACAGGAAAATTGAAATCAAAACAGCAAAAAACAGCAAAGAATCCAATACAAAAATAAAACATATCGTTAGTTTCATTCACAAATGTCTCATTAAATTTTGTTTTTATTTTGTCGTTTAATTAAGCGAAGCTCCTCTCCATTCCGACTCTTAATTACACCAATTAAGATTTCTACTTTAAGTATTTTCACTATCATCATCATTACTCAAGTCAACTAACATATAGAACTGAATTCAAAAGCAGCGTAATGTCTTTTTTTTTCTTGTTTCAAAAATTCAAAAATGGCAATTCTCAATAACAATATTGACAATAGACACGCAACACTGTTCCGGTACACTTAGAATTGCTGTGCGTGCAGTTAAGTGCGAGTCCATCTAAGAAACTAATGCGAAACCATAAAGAAAAATGCATTATTCGTGAATATTTTGTGAAATTATGATTAGAATTCAAGAAAAAGACATTTATATTTAACTCAAGCACATAAACAGGATTTTCGGTTCCACAGCTGAAAGGCATTAATGTATCGCTAAGATTGTAAACCGAAATAGTTTTTATGTCCTAATGAGATAATGAGATAAGATCTATTTAATGTAGCTAAACATAGTGACAAAATATAAAATTTTCTAAACTATCAATGGTTACAGGACATTACTGCTAAATCCATTACTGCTAAACGCATATTTTGCATTGGGGGCGGGGTTTGTGCAAAATGTGAAATACCGTCAGCCATTACTGCTAAAAGACATTACTGCTAAACAATATTTGATATTCATAATTAAATGATTAAATATGCTTTTTAACCCCGAACCATGTGAATACCAATAAAGTTCTTATCTTGTTGATGATAAGTATCTTAACATCTTTTTTACCTACCCCAAATCATTAAAAATTTTGCCTTTATTCATTCTTTACCTATATAGATTAAATTGATTTACTGCCGTCTCACAAGTCAGTAATTCTCAAAACATTAAATGTCTCGACTTTCAGTGATTCATAAAGAAATCAAATCATCAAATCAAAACAAAGCACCGGTAAATGCGAGCCATATGCAACATGTTACAGGCAATCTGAATGAGCGCACAATCACTTTGCATTTGTGAGTGTGCAATGCACGTGCTGTTTGCACTCAGTTCAAGGAAAAGTCAATACCATTGAGTGAACTAAAGTGAGGGTGTAAAGAGTTTGAATTTAAGAGAGTGAGAGCAAGGGTGAGTGAGTCTCGACTGTCTGTCGCAGTCTAGACGTTGTCTGCACTGTACTCAACCTCGTTGTCCTCCTCTCATATGTTGGAAAAAATTCACTCAGTGTACCGTGTGTTCGGAAAGTAACCTAAGAGTTGATCGTCAAAAATGTTGGAAAACTGAATATTGCCAATTTAATTTCTGGTTTTGGTTTTGAGATGCTTGACCCTCGTAATGAACAATAGCAATGATATCCGAATTCCTGGGACACCTACAGGAGTTATACGATTTATCAAATATTACTACTTTTGGACTTGGTTATTATTTTAAACATTTCTTCCGATTTTAACGGATAAAAAAATTATCTAAATTTTTGTTTATGCATTAAAATTAAAGATTAGCTTTAGGATGTTCCATTTGTTACTTTAAGATGCGGAACAATATATTTAAATAACAAAAATCAATTGAAAATTAAATAATTATTTTTTAATACAAGAAATTACTTTTTGCACCACAAACGCTCCAATTGGATCGTTTCTCATGCCTTATTTAAATAACTAAATTAAATTTCATCATACAGAAAAAAATTAGAAAATTTTTGTATTCGTTCAAATCATAAGAAATGTTCAAAATAATAACCAAGTCCAAAAGTAGTAATACTAGGGTGCGGCAAAAGGTTTTGGTCGGGGGTCCCAGAAAAACTGGGGGTTTATGAAAATTCAAACTATGTGTGATAAATATACTTGACCCAAACGGAATTGGTTGGCTATCTCACATTTTGGAAATTTCAACTTCCGGCGGAAAGGGGTTCCAAAATAAGAAAAAATTCTTGTTTTAGCAAATTTGAAAAATTCTCCTGACCTAGTAATTTGATCTAATATGCTCAAAATTAAAATACAAGCTATTACTAGCCCATAGATTCGATTTTTTGTGTCAGTTGTTCCAATTGGAACGATTGGGTCATTTTCAAAAAATTCACTTTTGGTCAATTTTATGCTTTAAAAGCACGCCTGAATTATGCTAAAAATTAACCCCAAATTAAAGAATATTTTTAGCGTTGAAATTCGAGTTCCAATTGGAACAAAAAAAATATTTTTTAATTTTATTAATTTTTTGTTCCAATTGGAACCTTAACTCTCGTCTAAAAATGTTTTGAGTCATCAAATAATTTTTTAAATAATTTTGAAGTGATTTAAAACGTTAAAAATGGACCAAAAATGAATTTTTTGGAAATGACCCAATCGTTCCAATTGGAACACCTGACACAAAAAATTGAATCTATGGGCTAGTAATAGCTTGTATTTTAATTTTGAGCATATTAGGTCAAATTACTAGGTCAGGAGAATTTTTCAAATTTGCTAAAACAAGAATTTTTTCTTATTTTGGAACCCATTTCCGCCGGAAGTTGAAATTTCCAAAATGTGAGATAGCCAATCAATTCCGTTTGGGTCAAGTATATTTATCACACATAGTTTGAATTTTCATAAACCCCCAGTTTTTCTGGGACCCCCGACCAAAACCTTTTGCCGCACCCAGTATTTGACAAATCGTCCAAATAGTCGCCGTTGCACCTGTGAGATGGCGCTAGTAGCAACCGCGCTACACGCGTTTGCTGCTGCTGATGTTGTTGTTGTTGCACACATTCTCACACAGTATCGCAACGGGCCGCAATATTGTGCTCGACTTTTATTTTATAGAAACTTTTTACAATTAAAATATATACAATTTAAAGTTTATAAAAATATTCTTGATTGATTCATTCAATCGATCCAACACACCACAATAATAGGCTGCAGTGATGGTTTGTCCACGTGGCAAGTACTCGTGGTGTACAATGCCCCAAATATCCCAGAAGGCGATGAGCATTGTCTTCTTGGAATGAATGCTAGGCTTTGGAACTGTAAGCTTTGAACCTTCTGCGCTTCCTTTCAACCGCCAATGCCGGACAACCTGACTGTTGTCGTGCCACACCCACTTTTCGTCTCCGGTTATTATGTACTTATTATGTATTAAAAAGCTACCATTAAACAACAAGAACCAGCAATGTGAAATACTCAAAAGTGAGTAGCCAATAACCAATGATCAATTGCACTGCATTGCGTGTCCCACAAATAGAAAACAATCAACACAACTAATCATTTGACAATGGAACCACCATTGAGATCAATTTCCAACATACCCAATGAATGATGGCTCAGTTTTGAGCTTATCTAACAGCTGGGTACACTTGTCAACTCGCTTGCGCTTGTTGTCATCGCTCAACCGGTAAGGAACCCACTTATCCAGCTTCAGAGTGTACCCTAGTCGGCGCATTCGTCGGTAGATCGTTACTGGAGAATAACCGAAGTGTGCTGCAATTTCTGTGGTGACTGCAAGTTGATTCTCTGTGATGTAGTTGACTAGTTGTGCATCTGTGATTCGCTTTCTACGGCCAGACCTCTGTCGATCACCACAATGCCACTCGCTACGATCAAAACGATCAAACCACTGTTTCACTGTTTTCCTACTGAAGTGCTTGTTTCCACAAGTTTCACGTAAACTTTTTGAAGCAGCACCAAAGTCATTACCTTCCATGTATTTTAACAAAATGAAAGAGCGACGTTGAGTTTTAGTCACCTTTTTGTACACTTCGTTTGGAGTTAATTTGTAGTCAAAATCAATCACTGTCTCCTGGTCTGACTCGATAATAGTGTTTTGGTCTGATATGTCACTGTCGGCATCTGATGGGGGAATATTCTCATCATCACCTAGCACTGATTCGTTTCCCCATTCATCATTCGAGTCATGGGCACCCGGGTAATAGTTATCATAATCAAAATAATTGTCACAACCAGGCCGAGGAGAAGAAGAAACACCACAATAGGAAAAAGTAGGAGATTGAGGGATAGATGGATACATGTTGTCTATGAATGAATTACTGATACTTTCGGATTGAGTTAATCTAAATGAAGTGCTACTATTGTCGATACTAAAAGATGATATATTCAAATCACTAAATTCATTGTTATTTAACTGACGTAAAGGTGAAGACGAGTGAAGCGAAGAATTGCACTCTGATGATTGAATAACATTTGCAGGGTCGTGCAGTAATGGGAGCGAAATGGAGCAAGCTCCAGGGTGCAAGGCCTGTGATAGGGTGTTTGGCCGGCGAAAGGGTGCAAGAAATGTCCAAGGGTGTACAATAAGGGGTGCACGACTCAGGTCTCGCTCCAGGGTGCAAAGGTGTCACTGCACGACCCTGAACATTTGAACTAGCTGCATGTAAACTATTATTGCTGTCTTCTAATGGTAACTGATAATTGACGATTGTCGAATCTGGTTTAAGTGGATCTGTACTAAGTGCTGAGAAGTCTTTTTGTTTGAATTTCTGGTACAAATTGGCTACAGTTCTATATGAGACACACTTGTCACCATATAAGCTGACTAGTTGACGATGGGCTTCGCGGGCTTTTGACTCAGGATATGCATAAAAGTGCTGATAAACCTTATCAGCAAATGAAGACATTGTGTTAAATGATGCAAAATGACAAATTCAATGAATAAGAAAAGATGAAACAATAGCAATTTTATTGCCCACAATTATCATATTAATGATAACGCGCGTTGGTAGTGTTTGTGTGAGTATCACCCCAAGTTGGCATTGTGGTAACCATACTCTCCGCTATTTGTGAGGTGACTTTTCTTAATGAAATTTTAACGCTAGAAACGCCTGTCTAATCAGATTTGAGCCATCTCACTGGAATCTCGAGTTATCAGATGATAAAGTTAATAAAGTGCATATGTTTGGCCTCGATTTTCTCATTAAACTTTTGTGTTTCTCCAACCGGGTTTGTTTGTGCCTTATCTGTGTATATTTTTCTCTGTAATATCAAAAAAATAAAAACAAAAAAGTTAATTTTACTAGTACAAACGAGAAATAAACAAATAATCAATTTAAAACGATATGCAGTGTTTTCCCGCTTGGTGGCGCCGCTCCCGCACGATACTTTTTGTCAACAAATGTTTGCGTTTGATTGTTTTGGCTGCATTTTTCACGGTTTTACTCCGAATTTGTTATTTTTTTGTTTCTCCCATTAGTTTACCCTATTCTTTTTTTTGTTATTTCTGTTATTGCGTCGTGAGTGCCAACCCAAATATGAACTTTCTTCTGGCTCTTATGTTCTGCATGAAACAAATCCTATGATCTTATATTCTGCGAGTGAAATCATCCCCACCGTCAGTCAGCATTTGTCCTACATCGCAACATGAATTCTTTTTGTCTTATATCCCTACTACCTCGCCCATTTAGTGTACGAGCAACTGTCATTATTGTCGAAACAAACTGCGAGTATCGTTATATTCTATCGTAGTTTGATTGTTTTAAGCAGCTAATTAATTCGTGTTGTGTCTTCTCAAATGTGGAAAACTGATTTTATTGTGCTGATTGGCATTATAATCTTATAAGAAATTTCGTGTACATAAATTCTTTTCTCATGTGTTTGATTTGGTGATTCGGTACATTTACATGGGCAAAGTGGACCAATTTGACGAAAATTTAGAGTAAGATTGTTGGATACTAACAAGTAAGTAAGGTTACTTTTGCTCTCACCATACTAATGTATCATATTTCCCACAGTACCAGTTGAATCACTTTAAATCCATCTGTGAAGAATCTGCTAGTCCGGAATGTATCATCACTCTCCGCCTAATCCTTCTGTTGTGTCTTCTGCATGGAAATGCATCGAGTACATTTTGAAACATGAAAGACTGGTGAAAACAAAATGATGGGAGCAACTATCCAATTTATTATGCTAGCCAATTTGGTTTCGCGGAAGTGTTTGAAAAGCCATCAATGACGATCCATTAACGAAATCACTGTTTGGACTTACAAAGCACCTTGAAAGTAGCGTTTTGTGTTTATAAATCGGTCAAAAATAATTGTGTTGTTTGCCTCGTCTATCGATTATAGGAAATCGCATGTTTTATTTTATCACAAATATTACAAATCTCGAAAATCTGTTCAATGAAGCAATAACAAACAGTTTGTGATTACTTCAATTTGTTTGTTTTCTCTCATGTCTTGATAATAATTATTTATAATAAGTGATTTTGTATTATTTTGTATCAATTTGGTTTGTTTATTATTCGTAAAAAATTTAACGAAGACAAGGGCAATCAAACAGTGCCAAAATATCTTTCAAATCAAGATGTCCCTCAAAGGAAGAATACTCTAATTAGTTGGTTTATTTTGTCCTACAATTGATAAATTAGTAACAAATCTTTGGATGTCTAATGAACCAGTCATCAAGAATCACTTAGTTATACGATTCGTACTGATCGTCTTCTAAACTAACTGGCCAATCACATTACAATATAAACTCTTTTACAATAATCATCACACGCGTTGCAGTGATCGATTGTAAATTGTTAATTGTAAAATTGTAATTGTAAAACCATTTTTGGCACAAATATAAAGGGATTTTCAGACCCATTATTCCCAAATGAACCAATGGATTCTACCCCACAATTGGTAGTCTGGGAACACTCCCAAATGGTCTGTTGAGTTATGAGGTTCAGGAAACTCCCCAATTAAGGGTTTGGATCTTATCCACCAATTGGTGTTTTGAGGAGATTCCCCAATTGGGTAGTTGGATTTATCGATCAATTAGTGTTCCCAGAAACATTTCCCAAATTGGTAGTTGTGGTATTTATACCTTGAAATTGTGGTTCGGGGATTTTCCCCGTAGTTAGGATGTTGGTTCCAAGTCTGTTAGTGGACTGGAAAGATTTCACATTGAGACTTAGGGTAGGATCTCTCAATTGGTTGTTCCTGATGTTGGACACAAATTGGACAATTCGAATTACTTATAACTGACAGTAGATAACTATTTCATTGGGTGACAAAATCCCAGTACCCAATAGGAGAGTTTTTGAGAAACCCAATTTGGGAATCTTCCCGGACCACCAACTGGTGGATAAGATCCAGCCAACCAATTGGGGAGTTTACGTTAACACAAATTTTGATGTAATATCCAACTACACAATATGGAATCATCCTGGTTCTCAAATCGAGGGACAATTTAATTGAGTCATTTTATTCAATGTAGTGCATCAACGTCTATATACCCTTTGGCTTTGTTTATGCAATCTCGTTTTGAAAAACCCGAAAGCAATTGTTGTAACTTTCCTGCATTCCTGGTATATTTCTAACTATAATATAATATTTTGACCAAAAATGAAAATATTCGAAAAAACCGAAATGCTTTTCTGAAACTTCCGAAATTTCGCACTGTAATTTATGTTGTAAGCACTACTCATTTACTTGTCCATGTTAACCACATCCAATTGCCAGACAATAAATGGTCTCAACACCATGATCATATTTGCGTTACTTCGATTGCTTCATTATATGTCAAGTTTTTTCAGCAGGCTGATGTCGCTTCGAGCTTAACTAATAACCAATATTTGTGAATAATAACATAAATATTGACTGGATTCATATGATTACTAAGGTAATAAATTAAAATTCTTGGAAATGCAGAAATTTAGAAATAATCTTGATGTTGTTGGCAAATTGGCATGAGAACTCGAGCCCAACAGAGCGTGAATGCAGATATGTAAACAGAAAATGTAAACACTTGTCGATTAAATCCTTTATGAACTCGCGTTATTGTGTTGAATGTTGGAAAAGTGAGTGACGAAGAAGAAGGATCTTACAAGATGATATTTAGGCAATTTATGGACAATCAAAATAGGTAGTGATGTTGATTCATTAAGCTTGAATAGGGAACATAAAAAGATGCTCCAGCTGGAAATTGGATTCTGTATACTATAGTATAGAATAGGGTGATTTTGAGATCAATTCAGATTGGTTCAATTGGTTTCGAAACATTTTCGATTTAAATCAAATCAATATATTTATAAAATCCGAGATTCAAATGATAGATTTTTTAATTGCGCTTGTAAATGAATGAAACAAGAAAATGCGCTTGGGAATGTTAAAAACAAGAAAATTATCACTTAGATAATATGTTTGCGATGTTCTTTAAATAAAAAAATCAGGCGGCGCGGAGTACCATGACATCTAGAACTTGAGGCTTGGTCAAGCAAAAGAGCATAGCATATGTCAATTTTAGTGAGTTTTTAAGTGTTAAAATGACAAAAGTAAATCTACTTTGCCGTAAGAATTTGAACCCAGAAAATGACTGCAAACAGTTTCGTTCGGAAATATACTTTAATCACTTTTAGCAAAAGTTTCTCAATCATTATAATTATAGAAGAAAATAACTTTATTTAAAAAAATAGAGCGGTGCGGCCCACCTAAGATGGGTTGCCATATCTGAACAGCAGGTCAACAAACTTGACTGTGTGAGAAAAGTTTAGAGTTAGAACATATTTGTGACGTCATTTTGTGAAATAAAATTTGATCAAATATCTATAAAGAAATTTATGGATCTATATCCTGAATGCGAATGTGTGAATTTATAATTATCCATATGTTCAATATTAAGATGTATCGATTCGATATTTGGGAATGTTTAACTACAGTGGATGCACAGTGATAGCAAAGGATGAAGTCAGGTGATATTGGGCATGTTTGACGTAGAAAATGTCAGTTTTAAAGACACTTTGGTTTCGCTCTTGTAATTTTGAGTAATTGATTTAACTTATAAATAAACTTTATATTCAATGAATGCATATACGAGTATTACAAGTAGAATGAATCCCTCATATTAATCTCTTGCGATTCCACAGTACTTATCCATAATTATAGTATTAACATATCAACATATAGAATGCATTCCAGTGAGAGGACTCGGAGGCTACGTGTGGACTAAGATTAAATTATGCTCCTAAATTTTCAGAACGCTTTTTTTGTCGTTCGTTCTGTGCAACTTACCTTAAATTGCACCAAGAAGAGGTTAAGGTAATCTGCCGCCTGATTTTTTATTTAAAGAACATCGCAAACATATTATCTAAGTGATAATTTTCTTGTTTTTAACATTCCCAAGCGCATTTTCTTGTTTCATTCATTTACAAGCGCAATTAAAAAATCTATCATTTGAATCTCGGATTTTATAAATATATTTCAACCATTTTCAGTTTGAACGAATTATTTACAGTATGAAATACATTTGTTAGTTAGAATTAATTTTTATAAATAAAAATAAATCACTCATCCATGCAAACGCCACAGACGAATTTCAATACCAAATTCCAAAAACTGAAATCATACATTAATTCATAATGGTAAATTATTCCACGTATTCCTGTAACGGTATAAAGACAAAACTATAAGTTTAAATTTGAGTTTATGTTTACGAGGGTCGGTCAATAAGTTCCCGAAAATGATCTGTATTTCCTTACTGTTTTTGATCTAAATAACCATATTGGCACATGATATAGAGTCACTAGTTCTAATAAGAAAAAATACCAATTCACATTATTCGCCTGTTTCCTGGAACAGATACGATTTATTTAAAAACCCTTGTTTTGTGCACACCGTCGCGTTTGGAATTATCTTGGAGATGATTGAATTTCTAAGGCTGAAAATTTTTATGTGAACTCCCCTCGAGAACCCCTATTGAGATATATGCGCAAAAGTTCCATTTGGATCGTTTCCGGAAATTTCAGTTCCAAATGGAACTTCCGGTTTTCTAAGAAAATTTGCATTTTTAAGTTCAGAAATTGATCAGCGTGGAATGTAGATCTTATATAAAAAATAACAGTAAAAATCTGATAAGATTTAGTGGTAAAAAAGCATTTTTAAACTTGGTCAAAATAGTCGCTTTTCTTCATTGAATAGCTATACATGCGTTTTTGGTATCTTATCAAAGCTTTATCTCAGCTATCTCATATCCGATTTTTGACAATCTTGGTATCAAATCGCAGTGCCTTTTTCGTCTGAACACAATAGTAATGTTAGTTTTAAAATTTAACCTATTTTTTAATTTTCTGGTCGGGATCCGGTAGTTCCATTTGGAACAAGCATTTCCGTTTTTCTAAAAATTATTATCATACTTGATGAACAATAATATATAGTCAAAACTTGATTTTAATTTTATTAATAATAAATTTGGTCAAATTTAATTAACCGGAAGTTGATCCAATTGGAACATTTTCAATACATATTTTGAAAAGTGTCTACGAGGTGAGTACCCATAAAAATTTTCAGCCTTAGATATCCAGTCATCTCCAAGATAATCCCAAACGCGACGGTGTGCACAAAACAAGGTTTTTTAAATAAATCGTATCTGTTCCAGGAAACAGGCGAATAATGTGAATTGGTATTTTTTCTTATTAGAACTAGTGACTCTACATCATGTACCAATATGGTTATTTAGATCAAAAACAGTAAAGAAATACAGATCATTTTCGGGAACTTATTGACCGACCCTCGTAAAGTGAAATGCATCATTTAGCTTATCGTGTTAAACATAAAGTGTAAATAAAAAACCGAGCGTGTGTTGAAACCAATGATAACATTTCGATTACACGATTACGTTCAGATTGTTCGTTTAGACCGTGAAAATATTCATCAATATCTGAATGGTTCGATAAAAACAAAAAAAGAACAATTTAGAGAGAAATGTCATATCAAAACAATAATATCACTTACACTCACATTGATATACAGATTGATAAAATGAAACGTGTAACTCCATGAGAATATCCGAGTAAATCTAGTACAACAAACAAAAGCAAAGAATAAATTGATTCACCAAAAAGCACCACACAAACATCAAAACATAAACAGCTGATCGACGTAGGGACGATGTTTTGATTGTAGCACGAGTTGAGTTGATTGAGAGATAGAGTGTTGAGGGTTAGATGCTGAATGTTATGTGGTAAGGATAATGAACTGGTTCGCGAATTGATTATATGATACAAGTTATATCATTGCACAGGTGAAGAATATAAATCAAAACAATAACAAAGAAAGTCACAACAGACAACACACAAAATCATCACACAAACACGTACACACAGCGAGCCACACTTGTTGATGTTGTGAACAAGACTCAAAACAATAGAATAAACGTTTCTGGACCACATGGCCACCGAGATTGCTTCGAATTGATCCACAAATGTCCAAAACACGAGATCTCAATCACAACTACACACGTAAGGCACTGTTTGTACTGCTGACAGTAGACTTTCAAACTGTACAGCGAGAGATTAGCAATGTGTTCAGAAAATGCGACACATGGCACAGCAAAAGTGGCGTGCCGCCCACAATTGGTCCATTCATATAGTTTGAACTTCTACTTTACACTTCCACTGCACACTTGAAAAACCTTCCTTGAGATGTGCAACGCCGAATGGCATGATTTTTTATGGGCGCTAACGCCCTCCAATGTTTTAATGGGGAAAAAGCGTTACGGACACAGTCAAAATCATAAAAAATCTATAATATTAATCACGATTGTGATAAAACACGCAAAAATGTGAAGAAAATCAAAACAAACCAACATAAAACAAATCGTCGTGCGGGAGGGCTACAGGACATGTCCGCGAAAAGACATCTCCGCAAAAATGCACACTTTTGTAAAGGCGTTCTCAGGGGGTGGAGCTTATTTTTTGCGGAGATGTCTTTTCGCGGACTTGTCTTAAAAACAATTAAATTTTTAAATTTTTGGACAAGTCCGCGAAAATAAATTTAAAACTAAAACGCAACTAAATTTGATTTTTTCGGAAGGAAAAAATTCCTGTTTTGATGATGAACTCAGAGATAAATTGTGACTATTCATATTTGTAAAAGATATTTCGATAGCTCTTTTGAAACAAAATATAAAGCTTGAATTTCTGTCAAACCATCAACTATACAAAAGAAGATCGAACGAACCGAGTTTTACTTACTCTTACATATGAATGTAATCCTAACCTCATACTCTTACCATAATTGAGTTTCATATTTACCATTTTCTGGTGGCCCAAGTGCAGAAATATTTGCTATAGGTAGAGACCGGACAATCGGGCCAGTTCTGTTCGATAGTATCGATGTAGTCGTAAAAACTGATCGATAGTCTAGTCATTGCTGCTGGCTGACAGTCTGTTTGTTTACTACTGACAAGTGAGTTGTTTGTTTTGATTTCTTATTTTGCAATTCTACACACAAATATATGAACAATGCTTTACAAACAAGTTCAATTGACTTCAATTGAAAGTAATTCTAATCGAAATGAAATTGCTCGTTCACCCGGGTTTATGTCTGCAGATGAGCCTCTTTTGAAGAAAGCAACTCAATATCAAATTGATTTAAATAATAATCAACTTTCACAATCTTTTGATAATTCAAATTTTGTTTATGTTTCAAATAATTCATTGATTAAGTGCTAATTATGTCAAGTAGTAATGGATGATCGAATGATTGCCATAAATCATCGCGTAAACAGCAAAATGCACATTTCAAAACTTGAACTCCAATCAACAAATATTAAACTTTCTCAATTCAAGGTGAAATTTCCGAGTGCAACCAATGCTCAGTTGAACCTATTCTGAATTCAATGATATTCATATATCGATAAATAATGACTCAATATTTTGTACTATTTGCCACTCCAACCTGAAATCAAAATCGTTCAACATCAATCGTCACCGATCACTCGAGTCACTCGAGTCGAGTGTGACATGCACAAGCCCAACGTGTTAAGTTTCGCAGCCTATGATCATAATCAACAATTCATCACTCATACCGAGTTCAATTTTGAATTAACAGAATTTATGATGGCGAATGATATTCACTTGATCAAATTGGCGTGCATGAAGAGTTACACGGAGAAATACTACCGAATTAGTCAAATTTGGATGAAGTCATTTTGTCACATGAGGCCTGCATTCGAATTGGACTGGATTTGAACGATCGTGTGGCCATTCTAGCTGGCCTGGCTACCAGATATAGAGAGATATGTTTTCCTTCCAGCCTCAATAATTGAACTCGAGTCGAGAGGACAAGAATCGAAAGTTCAAATTGAACTTGTGTTCAAAGTTGTTTGGCTTAATCGGGAGTTTTATGAAATCGATTCTTTGGGACAACTGGTTTATGAAAATTGATAGTGACTCACATCATTTCCTGACTTTGAAATATTGTGCTCTTTTGTTTATTGTCCTGAACGCTATCAAGATCTCGATTATGTCAAATACAATCGATTTTCTCCCAACAATAAAGCTGATGTAGAAAGAAGCTTCAGTATGTTCAAAAACATATTTTGGGATAATCGTTATAATTTTTAAATTATGAACCTCAAATATTGGACGAAAGTTTACTATAATTAGTCTGTGTTTAGAAATGAATTTTTTTAATTTTTGTATGATATTAATTTAATTTATAGTTTTTCCAATTTTCAAATGTTTCTTTAATTAAATAAATTTTATAATATAATTTTAAGTTTAACTAATTAACGGAATTGAATTAATTATCCACTATCGATTTGTTCTTTACGACTATATCGATACTATCGAACAGAACTGGCCCGATTGTCCGGTCTCTAGCTATAGGAAACCTTTTTGTGTTAAAAACATAAAAATTGGTTTGTGTCTTGTTCATTGATTAAAGTCAAAGACAAAATAAAATATTGGATGCTATAGACAATGATATGATGATTAGTATAATGAAATCATTGAATGTATATTTTCGCAATTAATTTTATTCTGCTCTTTACGAATTTGTATTTGTGAGAATGATGATATATATTATATAACATTCTTTAAAATCATAAAAAATATTTTTGGACAAGTCCGCAAATCTTTGATATTTGACCAGAAAATCAGTGAAAATACTTTTAAATTTTTGCAAATAATTATACACAATTTATTGACTTTAAAAGACGTAAATATGACCATTAAACGATTTTCGCGGACTTGTCTTAAAGAAGATATTTTTGGACAAGTCCGCGAAAATCGGTTAATGGCCATAAGAGCAATGGAAATAGTGTTGATATTTTCGCACACAATTTTAAATGTCCGGAACAATCATAAAAATTCATTTACGATTTAACAAAGGTAAATTATTCACTTAAATCCATTTTTGCGGACTTGTATTTAACAATGAGTGCGCAGTACAAAACAAACAAACAAACATGTCGGTGGAGGGTGTGAGCACAGATAATAAAATAAGTGCAGGTAATAAAGGTTTCCAATAGCACAAGTGGTTTAAGTGTGGGTGTGTAAGTGTGTGCATTTAAGAGTATCCAAATCACGGGCTCAATTTTGATTGGTTGAAGTGCTGAATTCTTATATCGACAGTCTCCTGATGTAAACAAGCAGATGCAAGATTGCCATGGTTGCATGTTGTAGTCGTAATGCTTGTATTGCTGTTTTGTTTTTGGTATATTTGACCAACCCAATATCATATGATTCATATCAATGGTGTGTCACGGGATCTTTTTGAATGAATTTCCATCTATTTTAAGACCAATAACAATATTTTCGCGGACTTGTCTCAAATTAATTTTATGTGAAACAAGTCAATTTTATGACATTATGTTATATTATACATTATGATATTATCTCTAAAATCTTCATAAAATGCCTAAAATTACTTGCGAAAATATTAAAGTCGTTTACATCGATTTACAGCCATTTTCGCGGACATGTCCAAAAAGAATTTCATGTGAAACAAGTACGCGAAAGTTTTTGTAACATTTTCACAACTCTACAACTTTCATGACTTTTGAAATGACCAATCATTTGTTAACAAATCCCATCTGATTGCGCAAAAATAAATTTATTCAGAATAATTCATTTATTGCGTCTTTTTTATCCGTTATACCATTTTAAGACTAATTAGTTCATGACAGAGTTATGATATGTTTACGTACTTTTTAGCACAAATTTTCAAATCACAAAAACAATTTTTTATCACACGACGGCACAAAACGCTTTGGTTACTTGTTGATTGCATTTGTATTGCATATTTTAACTTCTAGTATGAATGATAAACTAATATGAACTTATAGTAAGCGTACAAGTTGTACTACAACAATGAATTCGTGGAATTTAAGTTCCGTGTTCAGTCTAATAATCGATGGACCATCTACGATGGCACTACACATGATGAATCCGATTGGCTTGGCAGAGTCGTTAAAGCTGAGTAAGTGTACTTGAGATTATCAGTGATCAATGATCAGTAACTCTTGCCCAATTGGTACACTTCTGCCAGTAACAGTCACTCTACACGTAACAAACAAACTCAGTTCGGCTTATCTCGGGCCCAGAGACTCTATGGCAAGGAATTAATAAAGAAAACAACTATTCATGGAGGTGTCTTAAAAATAAACGATTTAATTAAATTAAGACATCTCCGCAAAAATAGGCTCCTCCCCTTTGAAAAATAAAAATAAAATAATTATTTTCGCGGACTTGTCTTTTCGCGGACTTGTCTCTCCCCCTGCGGGAGTGGCGCCACCAAGCGTCAAAACATTGCAAATGACTTTAAATTCTATTTTCGTATATTTCTCATTTGTACTAGTAAAATTAACTTTTTCGTTTTCATTTTTTGATATTCCAGAGATAAATATGTACAGATAAAGCCTACACAAACCCAAAAGAAGCAACTCAAAAGATCAATGAGAAAATCGAACCCAAATATATGCACCTTATCAACTTTATCATCTGATAACTCGAGATTCCAGGGAGATGGCTCAAATCTGATTAAACAGGCGTTTCTAGCGTTAAAAAATCATTAAGAAAAGTCACACTAGAAAGAGCGGAGAGTACGGTCATCACAATGCCAACATGGGGTGAGTGTGATTGGCTATAGCTAGCTCTATACATCGACACGCTGTACACATAGCCACAGTAACAACACTATGTTGACGTCGCAGCGGCAGCGCCATCTCACAGGTGCAACGGCGACTATTTGGATGTCTGTCTGTCCGAACGCGATTTAATTAGTATATTGCCTGATACCTGAATTCTATTGAGTAATTTCACTAATTTTCAAAATTGGACATAACTCCTAAAAAGTGCCACAATGCGCAAGCGCACCACTTGCAAACAAGCACACGCACGTCGGCATTTGCTTTGATCTCTGTGAGTGCGCTAATTGACGCGTGCCACGAAGCATTGTTGTGATTAGTGTGCCAGTTGTGCGCATGCGCACTGTGGCACTTTTTAGCAGTAATGTCCAGTTTTAGCAGTTATGTCCGATTTCACGCAAACTTAGAAAATACAATTTCCAACACTTCTTAATAGAATTTAATTATTTGCTAATGATTAATAATCATTTTATAAGGAGAAAACATTGAATGTAGATTGTTAGAATGTGGTTTCTGTTCCCAATAAGTGACTTTAACGTTGAAATTTTGAACACGACTAATTGTAAGAAAAGGTATCAATTCTAACTAGCATGCCTTTTTTGGTGGTTATCCAGACTTGACGAAGGACTACTTTATGAGAAATTGATCTCACATCATCCTTCTCAATTGCATAAGTTCATTTACATTACAGTAAAACATTTCAACTAATCTCACTTTAAACTTGGTGAACACTGTTCAATGATCATCTTAGAATTCATGACAGAATGACAGTCGTGCAATACTTTTGCATCGCCTCAACCGATGAACCCTTTCGTTTGACACTGTCAAAACCAAAGATACAGCGAAAATACTAAGAAGCACTTTCAACCTTTGTCCAAGTGAGAGTAAACAAACAAGATAAGACAGATGAGGATTCCGCATGCGATGAAACATGATTACTTCTGCAATGAAGACAGTTTTCAAATTGTGAAATTGTCTACCACAAGTGGTAGTACAAGCTCTACTGGTCTAGTTTGAAACGACTTGAAAGTATACAATGCACTAAAACAATGTTATTACAATTATTATTAAATCGACATAAAAATTTAAATTTATAGAAAAATTTAGAAGTAATGTCTTTTAACAGTAATGGCCAACGATATTTTCAATTTTGAATAAGCTCCGCCCCCAATGCAAAATATGCGTTTAGCAGTAATGGATTTAGCAGTTATGTCCGGAGACCCTATCAATGCCATTTGCTCCTCAGTAGATTAAATCTCACACATTAAAAGTACATTAAGAGTAGATTCAATGTGTTAGTACAAATTAGTGAATGAATGAACAGGTTGAGTGGTAAAAGTGAAGGCTAATGTTAACAAATATCAACGATAATGTTGTGCTAAATGACAACAAATTAATCTCTATCAATTAGACAAGTAACCAAAAATGATGACTAACCACAATGTCAAAAGGCATGCAATTAATCTTTATCAAAGTGGAAAAAGCAAATGGCTGTGTTAGGTCAAAGAAACCATTGTCTTTTGTTATATAATGTTTTTTTCTCAATGAACGAAGCAAATCAGTCAAATCTTAAACAAATAATAGTTGTGATAAAAAAAATGTTTAGTTATTTTAAAAGTTGCTCACGACAATGCGAAACTTTTCCACAGTAAATGACGTTCAAGTTCAAAGTCAAGTTCACGCAAATGTTGAATAATAATTACGTAAAACTAGATTTAATCAAATGCGAAAATAATAACATGTTTGCGACTTGGTTGCAACCAGTAAGATTTGGGTACAATCGTGAGATTTTCGAAGAAATATGCAATAACCGAACAAATTATTGCACAATCATATGTTTGTGTTTATATTTGTAAATAATTTTTCTGAATAACATAATTAATCATAAATAGAAATAGGGCAAAATATTAGTTTGTTCTAGCGGAAATCCAATTTTCTGCATATTAGATGCATTAAAAAGAAAAAATATCCATTTTCGGAGAAAACAAGAAAAGTGCACATTTAATCATAACTTGAATCAACACAGAATGTTTATGTTTTCAGATTACTAGTCCAAATCTGTCAGACATTGCAACAAAACTCAAGTTCATTAGGGTTTCAACACATTTAGAAAAGAGTATTCTTGTTACTAGTCGAGCACACATACCCAAAATGTAATAACAAAATTTAAAATTTAGATTTTATTCGAAATATTTTCTGAGATTAAAAAAAACAATATTTCTGTTAAATAAAAACATGTCAATGAACTAATGCAAACAAACATGACAAGACAAAAAGATGAAAACCGTTTTTATAACCAAAATAAAAATAACTTGAAAAATATTTGTGAATTTTGAAAAACATTGATTTAGATAAAAATAAAAAATATTATAACTACCTTTCAGAAATTTTTCATACTACAAATTCTATTTAAAATTTATTATGTATTAATTTGGTTTTTGTGATTAATAATGGAAATTTCTAACAGTAAAATGAATACGATCAAAATTGCGATGCAGTGAAGCTTACTTTCAAGACATTCAAAGGTTATGTTATTTTTGCTCAAAGTGATTTTAGGTTAGGTTATATTTGAAAAATGTATGGTGAGGTTAGGTTAGGTTAGATTTTCAGGATGTATTGTGAAAAATAAAATTAATAAATAACAAAAGGAGAAAATCAAAATCATTCACCATAAAACAACAAACATTGCGAAATGCCAGCCAATATGGACCAAAAGCAAACACACCGAACCAGTAAATTCTCCGAAATTACGTGAATGTAAAATTTGAATATAGGAAACCATTTGTGTACATGCTCTGCGTTTCTGACCAATAAATCCAACAATGGACACATCTCAATCTCGAAAAAACCAGATTCATAAATCATGTTAAATCAAGTAGCGCAACATTCGATTCAATTGTCAGTTGCACTAGAACAAACACAATCATTAATCAAACAAGGCACTAGACCAAGGTTCACTTGATCCTGTTTATTACTACAAAGACATAGAATATCTTGTTTTTATCGTAAGCTTAATGATTTTTTTGTTGCAAATGAATGGAAACATTTACGTTAATACCTTTTATTATATCTTTTAGGAAATTTTATGTTAATAATTCAATTCTTCCAGCTAATTAATATTATTCATAACCGTAATAACGAGTTATTCATTTAGAAAGAAACTAAAGCTAGACTAATTTAATATTTGTACGGATAAAAGTTTTTCTTTAAATCATATGTACCCCATGGGAACTTTTAAGAGTTGGGTTTGGAAGAACACTTGAAAAATGCTTATTAATTTGAATTGTTTTGTGAAAATAATGAAAATTATAAAATATTTTTGAAGTATAAGCTTTTAAAAAATCTTTACTTTACTTGAACAAATCAAATCGAGTACAACACTTCGAGAATAATTTTCGTTTTAGTTTCATTGACCCACATAGTCTCCAAGGTCCACTTTAAATCAATGTTCATTAATGCGAAACACAAATGCACACACGGCTCAATCTGAATAATTCTGGTTTCACCACAAAACCATTTGAACACAAAAGTATATTTTACTATTGGGACCAATTGACTGGATAATTCAGTCTGCCTGCAGTCATAAGTAATGAATCCAATTAACGAATGCCCTAACGCACACAAAAAAAATGCACCAAGAAATATACTTTAATTGTGTCGTTGTGCTCACGTTGGTCCGTAAGCGTAACCGTAAGAAACAGAAGTTATTTATTTGAAACATTTGCACCAAAATTGTCCTAAAGAACAAGCTATAGTGATAAAAATGTCTAAGACATATAAAAAATAGTAATTACAAAACCTAATTCATTGGACTGAAATTAATTGGAATTAGAGACATCCCACCAGCTCAATTTCTCAAAATTATCTACGGAAATTGTACTGATGAATTTTATTTACATTTCATAAATAAATTAACACTTATTCAAATATTTTAAAAAAATATTTTAGGTAAGATTTTGTTACTCCTTAGCACAAACTGAAAAATATTTATTTTAATTTGAGAAATTCCAAGAAATCTCATCATCCAAAATCATCTTTTATCCTTACCCAGCCATCTTAATGACCAACTTTCAAGTATATAAGAAAACGAATAAAAATTCTTATTCAGACTAGATTAGACTCAAATCTGGAAAATATATTAGATAGATATAGTAATTACCGTTAATTTCATTTCTATCCTGAAAAAGCCATTTAATAATAGGCTATGCAAATGAAGATATATTTGTGTTTTTCTCTCACAACCAGACTAGACGAAAATAAAGCAAACAAAAGTAGATTCAATAAAAAAATAAATTGGTTATTAGAATTATTTGTTGACTAAGTTTAAAAATAAATAATACAAAATATTATAGATACAAAATTTTATACCTTTTATAACATGAGAAAATTATAAACCAAAAGACCAAAAAAATAAACATTCTGTTTTACGCAGTCTCCGTCGGACATAATACCCAGAAAGTTCATTTACAATCAAATCATCATTGAACCAATCAACATTCATTCTGAATTGAAGTGAGCAGTACTCAGTGAGCAGCCATTAAGTCAATATACGTCAATGAGCATCATAACACGATGTCGATCATAAAAGTACATCGATTATCTCACAAGTTGTGTGTGTGTGCATGTGTCTACGTGACCTAACAAGCTGATCCAATTCAATTCTATTTTGTGTGTCTGCTAACGATCAGTTGTGTACTTTATAATGTTGTCACGACAAACGATACTATTTGGAACTCATAATTTTTTTTCAACAAATAATAATAATAATAATAATATGAACTACATTAAACAGAAAATGTTTTGTAAGCAAACACATAAACAAAAGACCAAAGGTGTCTTGTGACAAGAAGCAGACTTAGAAACAAACATACTCAATAACCGTCAAACTAGGTCTATTTTGAGTTAAATTTATTTGATGCGACACATTTCATTTACGGTAGTTTGTTTCTAGTACATTTAGACGAGTTGCCATAATACAATTATTATTTGATTCCAAATATGACAACAGTAAACTTCACTGCATGACATTTCATATGATAATTTTCTTTACCACAATATGAAACAAACAACAAAATTAGCAAATAAAAATATGCATGAGAACATTTATGCAAAAATAGAGAAAACAACAAACAAGTTGCAAATTTATTAACAAACATATATAAGGTGTATGATCAACATGATTAGGTAGTCACAAAAATTTCTGATTTTGTATTAATTGTTTTAAGTTGTACGCGTATTGAGGAACTTTTGTATCCTTCAAAGTAAACACGTTTCCGGTAGCAAACAAATAGTCAAGGTTATATAATATTTGCGTTTATGTGTTGTCATATAGAAAAACATTTTACCATTCATATACGACTCATTACATATTCAAACCTCCCACATAATAAAAATAGAACATTTATACAACTAGTATTTGAACCAGCAGCTGGCATTTTGAAACAATATAGCTATCATCAGTAAAAATAGGTAATGCCATTGGAATGAAAGTCGGAGCGAGAGTGTGTGAAACGTCACAAATCATTTAGTAACATTTAACGCATATGAGATAGATGGGCCATTCTCGGTTAATTGACGAGACACTCTAACTTTGGCATTGGTAGCGCAGTGGACCCGCACGACGCGGGTCTGCGGGTCCAGGGGGCAGTACGGGTACCACCGCCCCTGCGGGTCTGTGGGTACACAGATTTGTGAGTCTGCGGGTCTGTTTATTTATTGTCTCATAAATTGTGGGTCTGCGGGTAAATCAAGATATTAAGTAAAATGATAGATTTGATAGATTGTTAGTTCGATAGTTAGTTAGTTAGTTAGTTAGTTAGTTAGTTAGTTAGTTAGTTAGTTAGTTAGTTGGATAGTTGGATAGTTAGTTAGATAGTTAGTTAGTTAGTTAGTTGGATAGTTGGATAGTTAGTTCGATAGTTAGTTAGTTAGTTAGTTAGTTAGTTAGTTAGTTAGTTAGTTGGATAGTTGGATAGTTAGTTAGATAGTTTGTTGGATAGTTAGTTGGATAGTTAGTTAGAACCACATATGAACGGACCCGCAGACCCTTATTATTTAAGACCCTCAGACCCGCGCCCCCAATTCCCCCGGACCCGCAGACCCGCGTCTTGCGGGTCCACTGCGCTACCATTGCCCTAACTTTTAATTCACAGTTAAAAGTTCACATATCAATCTAATTCATTTTATTATTATCAGCACACATTCAAACGATTGCCTGAGTATACGCAGATTATTGCAATCACCGGACCAATTCAAACAACATAATAATTCTCGATTAACATCACACTTCTCTGACTGTGGATAATGAACACCACCTTATTCAAATATGGTCATTGCATGCTACTCTTATTCCTATTTCCGTTGATTTCAAATGTTATTGAGCTCTCATGAATTCATGCACAAAATCTTTCGCTTTAACATAATACAGATACAAATAATATCCCAGCAAAAAATTTTCTAACATTTTTAGGAAACTCTCAAATCAAACATGCTTCAAAAAGTCGAATTGAACAAATTTGAACAAAAACAAATAGCAATTTCGTAATATTTTACAAATAAGGTATTCAACCATCTTCAAGATGGGACTCAAAGGTCAGAAAATTTATACAATGATTTGGAAATTTACATTTTGTGCAATTGTTTTTGTCCTGAGTTAAACTTTGGGTTGAGTCTGATTGTTTGGTGCAGTGGTGTATCATGAATTTCTAGTTTCCTAGTAGGGAACACTTTTCAAAATTCCAATGTCAAAGGTTGTGTGATTTCTCTAAGAGAATTTGACCAGCGAATAGGGGCAATTTTTAGTCTCTCAATTTAGTCTCTCAATTGTATTATAAACGACAACCCGCATGAGAAGTTTGTTTTATTTTTTTTACAAATTTTACATGCAATAAATAGGGGCAATTTTTACGTTTGCTAATCATTATACATGCCAATGGTTAGGTAGAAATCGCCACATTATTTTAAATAAAGTTATTTTAGATTCAAAATTTTGGACAAATTACGAGCAGCAATAATGCTATAATTTGCAGCAAATTAGAAACAAACATCCACACACAACTGCACTCGAGTCCAGGCCTCGTAGATTCGATAAAATTCGCTAAAAGTTTACACGGTGCGTAGCCTTCCACAGTGCATTGCACCGTGTAAACTTTTAGCGAATGTACGAGCCCCTGCTCGAGTCAAATGGTCCGCATCCAACTCATTTGAGTGTGCTTGCTACTGCGCATCTTCATTGCGCACAGCGGGCGTGCTGGGGAAAGCGGGTGCTTGGCTGTGACACTAAGGAACACACACAATGTTGACTCTCGATCCCTACACATTTCAATACAAAAAATCAAATTTTCAAAAAATCATAACTCCGTTACCCTTTGACCTACAGTGAGCTATTTTCGCACTGCACATCTAGACCACCATCAGAACACTGAGTTAAATTTTCAGACCGATCTATGCAGTAGTTTCGGAGGATTAATGGACACAAGAATTGCCCCAATTCCCTTTTTGTCTGGCAACGAATCGTCACTCCCTCAATCACTCACACCTCGCTCGCTTCGCTCGCTCAGCGTGAGTGATTTCGGTCGCTCCTCCAATAATGTGGCATAATGAAATATTCATAAATCAACAAACTCAAAAGAACAGACTTGTAGATCTACATAATGTGAAAAGTAATATTTTAATGAGTAAAAATTAATTCATTTTACTTTTTATGAAACGACTGAAATAATCACTTCAATAAAAGCATGCTTAGATTAAGTAATTCTTACAATTTGGACACATTTGAACACAACTTATTGTGCATTAAGTCTGTCAGAAACCTGTAAAAAATATTCTAAATGAATCTAATTCCTAGGAAACATTAAAAATTGCTCGGCATTGAAGATGGTTAATTTTATTTTATATGATCTGATTTAAATTAAAATTCTACAGAATAGCTAAGAATAATAAATTTATTTTGAAAGAAATACTCAACAGGAAATTGTGTTATATAAAAATAGAAATATTGCTTTCATAGTTGAATCTTTTTATTGATCTTAAATCCATTCCATCAACTTATGGAGAATTTTGTAACAAACAAACGAAACTCATTGTGGTCATTATAAAGCATCAACAAAAAGTTCATTAATGAGCTTAGTGCAAACAAAACACTAAATAATGAAACTCTTTTCCCAGAGAATTCAATAATCACAATCATAATATGATGAAAATTAATTAAAATTTTAGCATCATAGAAGCATATCCTCATACTACACCACCTCAATTCAAAAAGTTTTCAAGAGCAATTTTACTGAAAAAATGAACAAAAAAACTTCTAACAAGTAAGCCAAGTTCATTATAATAACCAGAAATAATAATAGGGATAACTCCATGGGTTTATGCTGTTTGGAATAAAACAAAAAATAACTGATGAATAACGTCAAGCCCAGATTCGCTTCCAATCGAAAAGCTCGATTATCGAATGGCTTTTGTATAAAGCTTTTGTGTAAACACAAAAATTCAAAGAACTGAGCAAACATTTCGCTAGTAGACCAACAAATCAAATCTCAACTCACACAGACAAAAGCTCTCATGACAAAACAAACAAACCTCACAGAAAACCCAGACACAAAGAAACAAAGACAAAAGCTAGAATTCCATAGAAAAGGGAACATCAAACATGAAATGTCAATATATCTTTCTATATTATTAATACAGTTAATTAATAGATCACATGATCTACATACAATGTACGGGAATTTCGGTAAGGGAACAATTTGATTCGAATTAACCAAATTTATTACGTTGATGTATATTTTATTACTAACAGTCGTTTAATTAAAGCATGATTACGGCATAATACCAATGAAATATGGAAGGCATATCGAAAATGCATAATTTACTATGGATTTTCACATATTACGGTAATTCAAGTTCAAGGCCACAATTGATGAAATAGATTTTAGCACAAACTCCTGACCAACTAATACAGTTTAGTTTACATTCATGTATTGTTTGCTCTGGTAGCAATTTCCGAGTTTTTTTGGGAATCATGTTTCTCTCATTCCACTCAGGCTACAACTGAGACTCTTCCTCGAATTGCTTACTGAAACCATACACAGCAGAACAGAATGTCCGCACAGATCAACCAGAAATAGTGACGTCGCCAAGTCTACAACTGCTAGTGGTTGAGTGAAATGTGCTAGTGGCACTAAACACCATAAAGCGCCCAAAAGTGACCATTTAGAAAGTAACCATAAATCGACCTAAATTGGGAACAACGTTCTACTGAAGCGTGAAAAAATTACTCTTTGATCATCATGATTCGTGATGACCCACCAAATCAAACTCTACGGCTTCCTCTTCTTGTGAATTCTAATTATATTACGTTCTGTGTTATGTTTGCAATAAAATTCATTGATTTTCTTTTCACACAAAGCACCATCATATGATACCACAAACAACAGCAAACAGCACAAAGATAATAGAGCGAGAACCAAGGTCATTGGCAACAAACGTAGACAATTTAAAAATCAATAAAAATAATATTAAAAATTTAACCTGAATTTCAAATTATGTTTTCGTGAAAATAAAAACATAAAGGTGGCAATGTTGAAATTTGAATTTTTAACTAACGAGTTAAGTAAGTCCCAAAAGCAATCAATTTCTTTAATTTATTTTTAAACTTGAATTAAAGTTCCGGAATAACACAGAATTTGTTTACTGTTTCATAAATTAAAGTCAAGTTATGCAGTTTTAAAGCAAAAATGCAACTTCATTTAAATCTAATTCGCATCTATGATAATATTACTTTTACAAAAAAATAGTGATTATAAATTGAAATTGAAAACCCCCGTTTACAAATCCCGGAAAAGCAAAATTTTTATCTCAAATTCAAATCTATCATATGATATTCAAATTAACCTTTTAAATAGAAAATCAGTAACAAGTATGCATTACAAACATATCCAACAAGGCAAACAAATATATTTTAAAAATCTTTTAGAATGCAAATAAGTGCAGTCAATTTGACAAAGCTATAAAACAAAGTGTCACTCGAAGATTACGATAAATCACCGTAAGTATGTCAAGTAAATCAAGTTCAATGTCATGATAATCTAAAAAGATTATAGCCAATTTTGCTTGGTCTATATTCGAGCATTCTTGTTGTGTGCGCCCATCTCGTGATTTTTGGTTGTCAAGTATCTCTCTTTTCACTCAATATGATGCATGCTTGTTAGTGCCACTAGCACATTTTACTAAACCACTAGCAGTTTCAGACTTGACGTCGTCTCTCTTTCTTGTTATTGTGAGCGGACATTCTGTGTATGCATGTATGCTTTCACAGAATAGTTTTTGAGAGAGTCTGTGAGTGTGGTAGCTAGAGAGTGAAATGAGTGGAACCTGACGCCCAAAAAGCGCGCGAAATGCACCCACTACAAAAAATATATTCAATACATAGAACGAGAGAATAAATTGTCGTTCTCTCGGATGCAAACTTAACAGTTTTGGTTTAAAGAGTTGGCATGTTTGTCGGTCAATTTGAACTGATTTAATTTGAAGTGATTTTTATTAATTTGGCTAAACCAATTTTTCAAATTCATACGAATCATGGAACCTTGGAATATTTTAAAAGAACTCCAATCAGTTTATTCAGCTTTTGTATTACTCCATCGCTCCTCTCATCATCACGTTCAACCTTCATCTGCCTATTCATCATCTCATCATCACGTCCACATGCATCGTCACAATCAGTCTCCACCATCTTCATTTGCTTCTTCCGCTTATAAACCAAGTGCCATCCTAGCCCCATCTATTAATAAAACTAGTAGCGGCGATTCGTCAAGTGCCATTTTCAATATGAATCACAACAATTTTCCACCAGCGGATCCGGCAGAAAGTGCCCCACACCTTGTGATGCATTACTTAAAACAGGGTCTAGAAAATATTCAAAATAATTTGACTGTGTATCCTGAATATATCGGTGATGGTTCAAACCTGAACCTAGCGCCTTCCATCGACATGTCCGTCCCGCTGCAGCATCGACAATTTCAACCACAGCCCGAAGACTACACCACCATGATCTCCACAAATATGACAAACGGACAGATGAACGGCAATCACATTCACCAATCGTCTGAAGAGTTTGACGAATCAGTGTTTTCGCTGATGACTTTGCGAAATGCGATGATCATCTCGTTTTACTCGTTGATTATATTAGTTTCCCTAACGGGCAATCTGCTCGTGTGCAAAGTTGCCTTTAAGCGTGACATGCGAACCACCACCAATTTGTTGATTGCCTCACTCGCGTGCTCGGATATTGTCATGACAGGTGAGTGGAGATATTTTATTTCTTTTGTGTCTTTGTGTTAAAGAACAGGTATTTGATATATTTTTGTTATTAGAATTCATTATTCTAATTAAATTTAAAATTTTAATTAAAACGCCAGTTTCCTCCTCCCTCACTGAGTAAACAAAATTTTAGTTTAGTGACAAAAAAAGAGGATTTAACGAGAAAATTATAATGTATAAATGTGATGGGCACTTTATTTTGGCACTTTTGGGTTTTGCGATTGAGTCTTCTTCATCTTCTTTTGAAATGTGTAACAATTGTTCAACAAAGTATATCTTTCTATTTGATTATATCTTTTCTTAATAATATTATAAAGAAGAAGAATTATTGTGTTTGGATAGCAGTTCGAGTATTAGATTTTAGACTCTGTGTTTGTTCAGTACTTTATATTTTTTCAGACATTCATGGAATTATCGAGCTACTAGGTTATTTGATTATTAAATTTTCTTATCTCGAATTGAAATACTTCATTGTTACAATAGTTGTCTTTCAAAAAAGGTAGTTTCATTATTAAATTTATATCCAAAATTTAAAATTTAAATTTATTAAAAAAGCAATTTTGAAAAGAACGTTAATTAAATTTACATTTCAAATGTGACTGTCTTCTAATAAAAAAAAAGAGAAATAGGTTTGAAATTAATTCAAAGAAAGTTATTATTATTGTTAGGGCTTAAGATTTTTTCTCGCTCTCGAACTGATCTCGAAATTATTTTAAAGTTTTAATTTATTTAACGATTATTTCACGTTCGTGCTTCTTGGTGATTTCAGTGTAATTTTATATTTTTAGAACCGTTGTTTGGATGGGAGAAAATGTTTGCTGAAGTTGCGAAAAAGATTTTGAAACATAAAAATTTTGAGTGAGAAGTTTTGAATTCTTTTCGTAGCATTATTTTAAAGGTTTTAACTTTAAGTATCTTTTTTATCGAGTATATTCAGTGTGATTTTTTTCATTCTTGTGTGACAAATTTATATTGTATCCAATTTGTCTCTTTGTTTTAATTATTCTTGGAATAACAATATCTTCTCATTTTTAATGGTGTATTCTATTAAATTTGTTTGACTCATTTTTAAATTTCAATATATTTTTCCTACTTTCTGAAAAATAAATTTATTCTAGAAAATCAAGATAAAGAAATTTTCTGTCAGTTCAAAGACATTTGAAAACTTTCAGTACAATTTACGCAATTTGCAAAGATTATATCTGTTGAGTTTGTCCTCAAGAGAGAACAAAATTCTTGTGTTTGATTTTAGAAGCAAAAGAATTGAAGCAATTTCGGGAATCTTTTTTGCTGTTTGCATTTGTTAGACAGACAGCGACAGAACAAATCAAATGGTAACAAACAAGATAAAATCGAGTACAAATTCTTTATTACATTTCACATTGATTTTTGAACCGAGTTTGAACTGTCCGTTAAATAAATAGACATTGAATCGATAGATCTCCAGAAACTTAAAGGGAGGCAAAAAATCCATTTGATTTTTAGACGCTTTTAAAACGTAGACTTTCTGTCTTAATTTCATGGCTTGTCAAGGAATTTTTGTTACTTTTAGCTCTCGAATGAATTTTATATGTGAATGTCACACTATTTTGGTCTATAGAGATTTTGAATTCCGTAACCTTCCAGGAATTTTGTGTATTCTTTTTGCTTTATTCAATATATAAAGTTTGTTAGCATTTTTGTAAAATTAATTCTGTGTTAATAAAAAATTTTGAAATTAATGTTTTCCACCAATACAGATGTTTTCTTGTTTTTGTCTAAAAAGAATCTGCCCTCCGCACACTACCTCCAGAGGACTATTAATCTTAATTTAAATTCGCCCACTTTCGGTGGGTTTTTAAATTTTCTTTCTAAGTTTATGGAGATAATTTATTTGGCACACACATTTTATGAAAACACTCTATAACACCAAGCAGAGCACACAACCCACAGGAATCATGTATTTTTTAATGACTCGCTCACTCGTTTATGTTCAGGGTAGAATTGTGTTTGGATTGGGCACTCGATTTCAATTTGCCTTTTTTATTTTGCTTCGTACGAACAAGCCAAACGTGTTTTTCTTTTATTTTTTTCTTTAAACCAGAGCATTGTAGTCAAGCTGCCAGCTGGCAACCCCTTGAGAATGTGTCTGTCTGTCTCGGTCTGCGGTAGTGTGTCTGTGTGTTATGTGTCGGACATAGATCTCACTTTGGCTGCAAATTAGATTCTTCCACTCTCACTCCATTCTCACTTGACTTTAGACAGAAAAATCTCGTTTTCACTTCTTTTGGCTTAGTTGTGGCTTTGTGGTTTTTTCCTTTGAATTTTAGTTTACATTTGTGGTTTTTTGTTTGGCCTGAATTTTTTTATTTCTCATATAAGAAAATATACTTAAATAAATTCCAGCTTCAATTTTTCTGATAGTTATTAAAAGATCACTATATCAACTATATTCTTTAAAGGTAAAACTACGCTTACTTGATTTTTTGAAAAATATTAGAATTCTCTATACAAATTCTCTAATAATTTTCAATTCTAAACATTTTATAATTCAAAAAAACCTCTTTCCTCTGCAGCTTTCTTGCTTAAATAAACGGTTACATGAATCAAAACAAGAAATCCATTTAATTTTACGCTCTCTCAAAAGCACACTCTCAATCACCTATAATTCATCATTAATCAATCATAATTCATTTTATGTAATTTTCATTATTGAATGGATTTCTTTCTTTCGTTAAACTCAAAAATAAATCATGAAAATCATATAATAATCATAAGTGGAGCTTGCATGACACGAATACAGGACGTTTTTAAAATGTTAAGTATTTAATGATCTTGGAGGAAACAGGTTTTTATAAAAAGTTTGGTTTATTTTGTATGTTTTGGATGTTTGTAAAATACTATATATTACATTTTGAGATTCTGAAAATCTGCGTGAAATTGTTTGACGTTGATCGAGAACAGGTTTTTTTAAAAATCTGGGCTTTGTAATTGGTTTTTGGTTAATTAAACAGTACAAACTGAATTTTGAGTTATCAGTCATATTTTTATTAAATTTCGTGACATAATTAATTGTACTTTGTTTTCGTTATAATTTCATTTACATTTAAGGTAAATTCGGCAAATAATAACTAAGTTTTAAAGTTTTAATATTCAACAGAATTTTGGTCGAATATTTTTAGAATAAAATCGAATCTTTGCATTTGGCACGTTTTGTTTCCAATTAAAATGTCCAAAGTTTGAACTTTCCAAATTTGTAAACATGTTCAAATAGATTAATTTTGTTTATTAAAAAAATCTTCAAAAATAAGAGACATTTGCTATTTTGGATATAAAATAAAACTTTCTGTTTTTGTATTTTCAAATCTGTTTTGGTTAATTTCCTGTCTGAGAATGTGTCACTGCATTATAACTTATTTTTTAAAAGATTTTTTAAATTCTTTCAAGTAAATAACAGTAAAATAAATAATATTTGATTTTGTTTAAAGTCTGTTAAACTAAAATTGGATTGAATGAACTTTGAAAATACGAAGGGGCAGCATCTTTGCCTCTAAAATGAAGATGTCATTTGATTTTTTATGTTTCTGTTTTTGTCAGAATTTTGTGTTTTATATGAAAACAAATTGTCCAACGAGTCAATTTTTAAAGGGATTTACCGTGTCGTGTCTCTCGTTTTGTTTCATTATAACAAATTTGACCGAAAGGGAAAATGGCAAACAATGACAATTTAATTTACAAAACACATTAAATGAAAATTTCTGTTTGGGGTACACTTTTCGTTTAGGAGCTCAAAAATGTCAACTAAATTGGACTAAATTGAAATTATTACATTTTCAATGTTAATTAAAGCAGACAGTTTTGTCATTATTGTTTTGAAAACCGGACTTGACACACGTACAGAAACATGTTAGGGACGAGGAAAACTAAATTAGTTTAACACCTATCTTTGTTATTCTGCTCGAATGCCTCTACTTTTATATCCAATCGACGAGTCATTTTGTGATTAAAGCATAACCTTAATTCAACCGTGTTTACTCAAGGTTTTTAAAACAAATTTATGAGTCTACTTGGAACTAGATGATTCAGAGACATTTTTTCTTGCGAAGTTCTCTGCGTTTTTTTTGTGCTAATTTTCCATGGAAATACCATTTTCCAACACATTTCTTTTATACTCTCCTTACTACTTAAGTGCCAATTAGACGACTGATTTAATAGTACAAATGTGTTTGTGAATGCATACGTATTAGTGGAGCCTAATTGTGGAGACCATTTTTATTTAATGATCATCATCAAGTTAGGTGGTGCAGAAAGTTTCGAGTAAGTAAAAAAAAGCAAATTAAAGTACATTAAAACGAAAAGGAAAAAGACTTTTTATTCGTTCAAGGACATTTAAGCTTTGAAAACGATCCAAAATGTAATGCAAAGTCTACATTCGTATGCGTTTTCACGTTATTTTTCTTTGTAAATGTGCAACTCATTTCAACTTTACTTAATTTTGAATGTCTTTTTTCACATCTTCGTGTCCTTGTCCTCTATCATCGCCAGTAAATTATTTAACGACATTTGAGCACACTCTGGCCATTAGGCTAAAGTACAATATTTTGTTTAATCTTTAAATGTAGGTATTAGCAAAATGGCGTCGTAGAATTTCTTTTATTTGTCACCATGTAAAATTGTAATATAAGTTGTAAGACACTGTTTGAAGTACATTAAAATTTAAAAAACATATGCGAATTAATATCTTAGATCTGTTTTTTCGTTTATGATTTTTCTCAATTTTGGAATCGACATAATATTTGATTCTAGTACAATTTTCAACGACATTTCGACAGTTACTTATATAAAAGGTTTCTAAAAATATTGTTTAATTTAATGATTTGCGCATTCCAACAACTTTCAATGTCCAACTAAATTGAACTCATTGAAAGTTGTTTCGAGATATTTGTCAAATTAAAATTTGTTTTCTCTTAAAAATTTGTGAGTTAATTGACATAAATCTTATCAATTTGATTACCCAAGGCGAAGGACAGTTTGATTTAATTAAACTTTTATTGCTCTTTTTAGTTCATTAAATACTATTTAATAAATAGCCCCCGAAACCAAACTGTCAAGTTCAAACTCTATTGATCGATTGACTATTTGCTCGAAAGTATCTTTCCATTTAATTAAAATCAAAGCAGGCAAGCCAACATTCGTTGCGTACATCAATTGATGGAATTTATATTTTGAATTTAGTCAAGTTCGATGACATTTCTGGCTTGTTTGTCAAGTAGACGGACCCTTCCAAGTCTATTATGTCTATTGGTAAATACGAAAAAAATGGAATTGAGTCTGATGTGTAGTGCACAATCTAATTAATCTAAATGTGGATCGTTTTGGGTTTGTAGTATTTGAGTGTTTAGTACATTGATACACTTTGTGTGTATTATTCAATAGATTTATTATGTCATTTGTGAGGAGTACATTCTGCTGTGCGATGATACATTACGAGTATAATGCATTCTTGTGTGTTGTATTGGGTGATTTATTTACTTTGTTTTGTATCTCGTGATATAACTGGTAACCACTTTTATGAACCACCCTGTGTGGAATGTACTATCCTTTATTGTTTGCTTTGCTTCTAGTTAGTTTCATCTATTTATCTCTTTTCATCCCATCCTGATTATGATCAAACTCATCAGTCCAAACTCATTCAATTATTAACTTTTTGTTGTTGTTACGTACATAACATTTTTCTCTTTCTTTCGCTCTCAATGTTCATGTTCATTCATCCATCAACTGAATGAATGATAGATCATAATCATTCTAATCATTTTTTATATAATATTGAAACTATTGATTAGGTCTGCATCGTGTTATGTAATTTTCGTGAGATATGAGGTGGTCGATGATAATAATTTGTCTTTTAAGTTTTAATTATTTGTTTAATTGGTTAGTGAATTTTCTTTTGATCAAGTAAACGGTAAAACACAAATTAAAAATCAATTCAAATGTTAAAAATCCGAATACAATTTTCTATTATGAACCATTCTGTATAGTTGTCTGACAACTGTGAAAGTTTCGGACGAATAATGATCATGATGATGATCGTTTTGCTTTTGAGCTCAAGAAGATGAGAGAGCGTCTGCTTACTGCTTTGTCAATAATTTATTAACTTGCCATTGACATATTATTTATGGTGGGTTTGTATTTCTGTTATATTGCTATGCTAGACCAAACCAACATTCCTAGCTCGTTTCTGGTGCTTTTGGCACATTTCCACTCGCTTTTCCACTCGTTATCTGATCGTTTGACGTTTCCTCCACGCTCTAGTTGACACACTCAAACTGTTATTAAAAAGAGATTTGTTCTGTAGAGTTTGGAGTGTGTCGAGTGAGTGATTTATGAACAGTCAACAGACCCATGACACACTCAAATTGAGTCAATGGATTATGTACTTAACCGAATTTTAGTAAAAAGTATAAACACGATAGAAAGTACATTCCAATGTCATTGCACTTGTGTGTACGTGAATGTGATTTATTGAGATTAATATTTGTGTTTTTGGCCTTTATGGATCGTAAGTGCAACAATCTCAGGTCAATTTCGACATTTTCTTACCTTCTCTTCTCCATCAATTTCCTAATCACACTAAAAGCACAAACATGATTTGTCTGAACGTTCTAATGTGAGTTCCCTACCCTCAATCACATAATGGGCGACACAATGTCCAATGGGATTTATTATATTATTATTCCGCTTATTTCTTATTACAACATTTCTATGGCTCTCCTTTATTATGTTGATCACTTTGTGTTCACTTTTGTTCTCGTTTTTGATTGTTCGATATTACATTTTGGTTGTTTTGAACTGAGCTGACAAATTGTGAGCAAATACATTTGAGATGGAGGTGGTGGAATTAAACTGAGAAATACGGAGAATTTTTAAATAATTCGAGGAATTTTGTACAATTGAATTTCATTATTTTATATTTATCATGTCTCTCGCCATTTCCTTTCAATACTGGTTTCTAAAATAATTTATTTAAAAAAGTTTTTTTTAAATTTTTTTTATTAAAATTACAATTATTCTTAAATAGTTAGACTTAACAGAAAAGGCACAAAATTAAAAAGGTGATTTTAATTTAGTTTTATTAATATTTATTTTTATTTATTTTTAACAAAAAATTTTATTCATCATTCTGTAAACAAGAAAGTCCTTTATAAACGGAAAAGCACAAGAGAGAATTGTCCGTTAATGTTGATTACACTGAAGATTGAAAAACATAGATTAAAGTCAACGTGCCAAACGAAATGAATGTTTTAGTGTGCCAATTATATATTCTGAATTAGAGAAGGTCGACGCTCATTTGAGCTCGCTCGGGCTCGCTCGCTCGAGCTCAAACACGTGACAAAAAGCTCATGAGAGCTCATACTAATGATTTGATAGAAAAGACTTGCACCGTGCAAACTCGAAAAAAAAGAATGGAGAAATTGATGGTTATTGACTATCCACAATGCCCGAAAACAAAATTTTTTATTTCTCCTTCAAGTTTTGTCTTCACTCCTAGATTCAGTATGTTCTGAAGTTTCCAAAACACCCAGCCACTCCTCTGTACATGTTGTTTTGACCGAGATACTGTTCCTGGAACATTGGATGGGTCAACTATTTTGATGAACGGAGAAATTGAGTCTGTGGAGGTGACCAGTGGCTTACTAAATGTTTCGAGGTCGGGGAATCCGAATATGATGATAATTTTGTGATTGGGCGTCAGGGCGCCACCAGGGGGCGTTCGAAAATGGTGAAATTGGGATTTACGAGCTGACAAGTGGCTTACTGACTATTTCGAGGTCGGGGAATCCGAATATGATGATAATTTTGTGATTGGGCGTCATGGCGCCACCAGGGGGCGCCATGAAATAGCAAAATTTGGGTTTTAAGAGGTTTACAATCGAAGTTCAAACAAGTTCGAGGCCTGGGAATTCAATAAGATTGACCATTATATGATTATTAGCTCGCTGAGATTCCCTTGATGAGTTGTTGGATCTTATCCACCAGTTGGTGGGTAGGGAAATTCCTTGGATGGGTTGATTGATCTTATCCACCAGTTGGAGAGTCGGGAAATTCCCTGGATGAGTTGTTGGACCTTATCCACCAGTTGGTGGGTAGGGAAATTCCCTGGATGAGTTGTTGGATCTTATCCACCAGTTGGTGGGTAGGGAAATTTCTTGGATGGGTTGATTGATCTTATCCACCAGTTGGAGAGTCGGGAAATTCCCTGGATGAGTTGTTGGATCTTATCCACCAGTTGGAGAGTCGGGAAATTCCCTGGATGAGTTGTTGGACCTTATCCACCAGTTGGTGGGTAGGGAAATTCCCTGGATGAGTTGTTGGATCTTATCCACCAGTTGGAGAGTCGGGAAATTCCCTGGATGAGTTGTTGGACCTTATCCACCAGTTGGTGGGTAGGGAAATTCCCTGGATGAGTTGTTGGATCTTATCCACCAGTTGGTGGGTAGGGAAATTCCCTGGATGAGTTGTTGGATCTTATCCACCAGTTGGTAGGCAGGGAAATTCCATGGATGGGTTGATGGATCTTATCCCCCAGTTGGTAGGTCGGGAAGATTCCACAAATGAGTTGATGAATCTTATACTCCATTTGTTGAGCTGATAGAATTCCTTAAAGAATTTATGGTTATTTTCCCACAAATGGGAATCCGAGAAACTTTAAAATTGGAAAATAAGGTCTTGACCCCTGTTGGCTTAGTGGGAAAGATTGTTCAGTTAAGTGGTTAAAATCCCCTTTAGATTAATTTTAGGGTGGCGTTTGGGGGCGATTGTTTTGTTCTTTGGAAGTCAAATTCAATTAACGATTTGTAAGAGGGTCGATTGTTGTATGATTTTGGGTTGTTGCAACAATGTGAGATATTCTCGGTCTTTTGCAGTTTTTAGGTTTTTGGTTAGGTTAGGTACCGTGTAAAAAAATCAAAAAATCGTAACCACCAATTAAAGGATGAGAATCTAATTCTTATTTCATCTAACATCCAAGCGGATAGAAAAAATTCTCGATGCGCAATTTCGAAGTTTAAATACCACAACAATCAATTACAATTGATATATCAATTATAGAAATATTTTTGGAACAACCAATAGAGTTGTAAACTTAAATCTTAAACAGTTGTGGAATCTCCCCGACCCATAAACTGGGGGATAAGATCCATCAACCCATCCAAGGAATTTCCCGAACCACCAACTGGTGGATAAGATCCATCAACTCATCCAGGGAATTTCCCTACCCACCAACTGGTGGATAAGATCCAACAACTCATCCAGGGAATTTCCCGACTCTCCAACTGGTGGATAAGATCAATCAACCCATCCAAGGAATTTCCCTACCCACCAACTGGTGGATAAGATCCAACAACTCATCCAGGGAATTTCCGACTCTCCAACTGGTGGATAAGATCAATCAACCCATCCAAGGAATTTCCCTACCCACCAACTGGTGGATAAGATCCAACAACTCATCCAGGGAATTTCCCGATTCTCCAACTGGTGGATAAGATCAATCAACCCATCCAAGGAATTTCCCTACCCACCAACTGGTGGATAAGATCCAACAACTCATCCAGGGAATTTCCCGACTCTCCAACTGGTGGATAAGATCAATCAACCCATCCAAGGAATTTCCCTACCCACCAACTGGTGGATAAGATCCAACAACTCATCCAGGGAATTTCCCGACTCTCCAACTGGTGGATAAGATCAATCAACCCATCCAAGGAATTTCCCTACCCACCAACTGGTGGATAAGATCCAACAACTCATCCAGGGAATTTCCCGACTCTCCAACTGGTGGATAAGATCAATCAACCCATCCAAGGAATTTCCCTACCCACCAACTGGTGGATAAGATCCAACAACTCATCCAGGGAATTTCCCGACTCTCCAACTGGTGGATAAGATCAATCAACCCATCCAAGGAATTTCCCTACCCACCAACTGGTGGATAAGATCCAACAACTCATCCAGGGAATTTCCCGACTCTCCAACTGGTGGATAAGATCAATCAACCCATCCAAGGAATTTCCCTACCCACCAACTGGTGGATAAGATCCAACAACTCATCCAGGGAATTTCCCGACTCTCCAACTGGTGGATAAGATCAATCAACCCATCCAAGGAATTTCCCTACCCACCAACTGGTGGATAAGATCCAACAACTCATCCAGGGAATTTCCCGACTCTCCAACTGGTGGATAAGATCAATCAACCCATCCAAGAAATTTCCCTACCCACCAACTGGTGGATAAGATCCAACAACTCATCCAGGGAATTTCCCGACTCTCCAACTGGTGGATAAGATCAATCAACCCATCCAAGGAATTTCCCTACCCACCAACTGGTGGATAAGATCCAACAACTCATCCAGGGAATTTCCCGACTCTCCAACTGGTGGATAAGATCAATCAACCCATCCAGGGAATTTCCCTACCCACCAACTGGTGGATAAGGTCCAACAACTCATCCAGGGAATTTCCCGACTCTCCAACTGGTGGATAAGATCAATCAACCCATCCAAGGAATTTCCCTACCCACCAACTGGTGGATAAGATCCAACAACTCATCCAGGGAATTTCCGACTCTCCAACTGGTGGATAAGATCAATCAACCCATCCAAGGAATTTCCCTACCCACCAACTGGTGGATAAGATCCAACAACTCATCAAGGGAATCTCAGCGAGCTAATAATCATATAATGGTCAATCTTATTGAATTCCCAGGCCTCGAACTTGTTTGAACTTCGATTGTAAACCTCTTAAAACCCAAATTTTGCTATTTCATGGCGCCCCCTGGTGGCGCCATGACGCCCAATCACAAAATTATCATCATATTCGGATTCCCCGACCTCGAAATAGTCAGTAAGCCACTTGTCAGCTCGTAAATCCCAATTTCACCATTTTCGAACGCCCCCTGGTGGCGCCCTGACGCCCAATCACAAAATTATCATCATATTCGGATTCCCCGACCTCGAAACATTTAGTAAGCCACTGGTCACCTCCACAGACTCAATTTCTCCGTTCATCAAAATAGTTGACCCATCCAATGTTCCAGGAACAGTATCTCGGTCAAAACAACATGTACAGAGGAGTGGCTGGGTGTTTTGGAAACTTCAGAACATACTGAATCTAGGAGTGAAGACAAAACTTGAAGGAGAGATAAAAAAATTTGTTTTCGGGCATTGTGTATCCCGAGGGTGGCGAATCGAGTGGTGGTGGTGGATTTGGGATCCGGACACCAGGAAACCCAAAATGGCGACTGGCACTGAAAAAGTGGTTTAGAAATGCCCTAATGCATTAGGATTATTGTCGAAAAACCCTAACGTGTTAGGGGTAAAACCAAATGGATTAGGGCACTGTTCCCCTAATGCGTTAGGGTTTGTCCCCTTACCCATTAGGGAAACTAGTTTAAAGCCTAATGTATTTGGGCTTAATCCCTAACTGATTAGGGCTTTAAACCAAATACATTTGGGGATATCTGGGATTGTTTCCTAAATATTCGGGAAATTTTCCGGGAATTATTGCGTCATTTAGAAATTTCTCAGAAATCTGAATTTAAATGATTTATTATATTATGCAAAAAATAGTCACAGATAAAAAGCACACTAACTATCTTCAAGCATTCTAATTATTGGCACTGTTTGCTGCTGGACCATTCATTTCTGTATGATTGTGCTGCTTTCGATTTCAATTGACCAAGGCTTGACTTGTACCATTTTTTCCGAACTATTTCACTCCTTGAGTGTCTTAGCATATTCAGCCTTTTCTTGTCCATCAGCGTAATTGAAGTGTTGACTTATGCTGAAGTCCATCGAAGTCAGTGTGGTGATTTGTCTCATCATGAGCATATCTTTAAGAATTCATGTATTAACAAATGATTATAAAGTGTGATATAGTTGACCTCCATGCATGTTCTCTCAGTCATCGCCATAATAGTAATGTCTTGAGATAAGATGTCCAATGAGATCCTTAAAAATATCAAAATTGTTACCTTATATCTGAATAGAGAATCATATATAATACAATCAAAACAACTTACTATGATAGTCCGATCTTTCTTGATGAGTACTGATGCTTTCTTGCCAGTTAATAACTGTTCCATCCCATATTCAGTTTCGCCAGAAGTAGAATTGGAATTGTTTTAACGGTCATTTTGCAGTCTTTTGCAGCAAACGGAGACTCTAAATAAAAATGGGATAATGTATTGAGATCTAAATGTTTGAACAAACATACCATTTGAACTTGACTTGTTGATTTTAAAGGTTTGGATTGAACAGATTGACAAAAATAATAAATATTGCTTCAAAAGATGTTCGAATGAACTTATAATGTAAAGATAAAAGTTGTTTTATTTGTTCCAAACAGGGGAGAGCTATATGGATGCTAATTTGATGAAAATTTCCCATTGTGATGAGATTATGATTGTGTTGAGGTGTTGATGGTTGAAATTGATTGATTTGTTGTAGATAAATATATTGTTGAGACATTTTTGAGTTGTTTCAAAAAGATGTAATAGAGGAATGTAGGAGAATAAGCAATCTCAACAGTTTAAAACAGAATATGGAAAGCTTTTGAGGACCGTTGGAAGAACAAAGGCGAGTAGAGCGTTGAAGAAGAGGCCAAAACAAGCAATGGCAATGGCAATGAGTAACCCTACACTAGTGGTACATGAGTTTCGTTGTGACTCACTCAACGGTTGTAACTGCTAGTAAGGACTGCTGCCACTGGTGGGTGACATCGCAACAACAAACCCTAATCCATTTGGACAAACCCCTAATATGTTAGGGATTTTGAAATGTCCTAATCCATTAGGACATATTTCACCACATTCCGAAACGTATTAGGGAATTTTGCGATTCCCTAATGCGTTAGGTTACATTTGCCCCCCTTCCCCAAATGAATTTGGGCATGAACAATAAACCTAATGCATTTGGGGTCAGACTTTTTTCAGTGGGAGATGGTGATTTTTGGACTTGGTGGTTATGAACTATCCCGAGGGTGGCGAATCGAGTGGTGGTGGTGGATTTGGGATCCGGACACCAGGAAACCCAAAATGGCGACTGGAGATGGTGATTTTTGGACTTGGTGGTTATGGACTATCCCGAGGGTGGCGAATCGAGTGGTGGTGGTGGATTTGGGATCCGGACACCAGGAAACCCAAAATGGCGACTGGAGATGGTGATTTTTGGACTTGGTGGTTATGGACTATCCTGAGGGGTGGCGAATCGAGTGGTGGTGGTCGATTTGGGATCCGGACACCAGGAAACCCAAAATGGCGGCTGGAGATGGTGATTTTTGGACTTGGTGGTTATGGACTATCCCGAGGGTGGCGAATCGAGTGGTGGTCGATTTGGGATCCGGACACCAGGAAACCTAAAATGGCGACTGGAGATGGTGATTTTTGGATATGGTGGTTATGGACTATCCCGAGGGTGGCGAAATCAGTTGTGGTGTCCACGAATGCTGGTTTCCAGGTTTGCTGGTTTTTATTATCCAATATGGTTGCTAATTATTATCCCACAGTTGGGGTTCTGGTTCTTATCCACCAATATGGTTGCTGATTATTATCCCACTGTTGGGGTTCTGGTTCTTATCCCATAGTATGGCTGGTGGATTTATCCACGAATTGGGTTGCTTTTTCTTATCCACCAATATGGTTTCTGGTTATTATCCCACAGTTGGGGTTCTGGTTCTTATCCCATAGTATGGCTGGTGGATTTATCCACGAATTGGGTTGCTATTTCTTATCCACCAATATGGTTTCTGGTTATTATCCCACAGTTGGGGTTCTGGTTCTTATACCACAGATAGGCTTCTGGTTCTTATACCACAGATGGGCTTCTGGTTCTTATCCACCAATTGGTTGCTGGTTCTTATCCACTAATTGGGTGCTGGCACATATCCCACAGTTGGGTTGCTGATTCCTACACCCCACAGTTGGGTTGTTGGTTCTTATCCACCAATATAGTTTCTGGATCTTATCTCACACTTGGGCTGCTGGTTTTTATCCACCGGGGTGATTTTCAAATGGTTTCTTGGGATCCATCCCACAATTGGTGTTCTGGGAAAATTGTCAAATGGTGGTTTAAGTTCTACCTGTGGTACCACAATTGTGGGATACGAACCAGAACCCCATCTGTTGGATAAGAACCAGAACCCCAACTGTGGGATATGTGCCAGCACCCAATTTGCGGATATGAACCAGCAACCAATTGGTGAATAAGAACCAGCAACCCAACTGTGGGATATGTGCCAGCACCCAATTGGCGGATATGAACCAGCAACCAATTGGTGGATAAGAACCAGCAACCCAACTGTGGGATATGTGCCAGCACCCAATTTGCGGATATGAACCAGCAACCAATTGGTGAATAAGAACCAGCAACCCAACTGTGGGATATGTGCCAGCACCCAATTGGCGGATATGAACCAGCAACCAATTGGCGGATATGAACCAGCAACCAATTGTGGGATAAAAACCAGCAAATCTGGAAACCAGCATTCGTGGACACCACAACTGATTTCGCCACTCTCGGAATAGTCCATAACCACCAAGTCCAAAAATCACCATCTCCAGTCGCCATTTTGGGTTTCCTGGTTTCCGGATCCCAAATCCACCACCACCAGTCGATTCGCCACCCTCGGGATAGTCCATAACCCCCAAGTCCCAAAATCACATCTCCAGTCGCCATTTTGGGTTTTAGGGTGCTCCAATCCCAAATCCACCACCACCAGTCGATTCGCCACCCTCGGGATAGTCCATAACCCCCAAGTCCCAAAATCACCATCTCCAGTCGCCATTTTGGGTTTTAGGGTGCTCCAATCCCAAATCCACCACCACCAGTCGATTCGCCACCCTCGGGATAGTCCATAACCCCCAAGTCCCAAAATCACCATCTCCAGTCGCCATTTTGTGTTTTAGGTTGCTCCAATCTCAAATCCACCACCACCAGTCAATTCGCCACCCTCGGGATAGTCCATAACCCCCAAGTCCCAAAATCACCATCTCCAGTCGCCATTTTGTGTTTTAGGTTGCTCCAATCTCAAATCAACCACCACCAGTCAATTCGCCACCCTCGGGATAGTCAAATAACCCTAACATCATTTTTGAGTTCACACGGTGCAAGTCTGTTTTCTGAATTTGGCATATTGCGTCATAGTATGAGCTCTCATGAGCGGAGGTATGAGCTCGAGCGAGCTCGAGCGAGCTTTTTCACAAATATTCCTTCTCTATTCTGAATTATACTCTGTATTATCTTACCCACTCGTTCCAGAAATAATTGGAAACGCAAACATAAACATACACCACTACTGAACTACTGAACTTCATCTCAACTCGCTTTCTCATACAAATCCAATCACCAATTCAATTCATCTAATGATGATGCTTTCAGTTCAACAGAAATGTGATGTTTTGTGCTTAATTCTGATTCTGACTATTTTCTCAGGATGAATTCTCGAATAATTCTTCCGATTTCAGTTCTCTGGTTCGTCTGATTGCACTCGATTTGCCAGCATTGAGTTGATCATTAATATTTATAAGCGATTCTTATGAATAAATCTGAAACGTTAAATATTCATTGCATTTGGTATTTAATATAGTGTTTCCATTAAAATATTTTTATTTGTTAATTCATTAAGGACAGACGCGGGTAACGTCGTCTATGAATTGCCCCCTTAGTTCAAATTTATACATTTGACTAGACGATATTTGAAAGGTTACTTCTCCTTTAATATTTGACCGATTGTGGCATATTATAGCTTAAATTAAAGATAAATTGATTGGCTTTAACGGCATCTGAAAACATTTATGGAAATATATTTTCTTGAGAATATAGATCAAAAAATGTAAAAAAGTAGCAAAAGTGCATCCTGGAAATGTGGATTTTTCATGATTTCTTGTCGGAATATTGATCTAATTTTTTGTAAGATGATAGATAATGAGATAACCGATAACTTGAGATCTTAAAATAATTTGATATTTTTAACAAAAAATTCAGCCGCGACTTGCCTTAAACTTTTATCAGTTTGGATGATTGGTTTGCCGTTGTTTTTATTGTTTTTTCTATTTTTAAGGCAAAGTTAAATATTGAAATATTGAAATATGAGAATATTAATTTTAAATATTGATATTGATTAAACACATCTATCTATGTTTTACTGAAAGGTAACAATTGTTGAAAGTATTCTGTTTGATTTTGTAATCAAGATATTTAATTGAAATGATTGAACGTAATTACATATCTCACTTTTAGATTTATTGGGAGCAATAATTTTTCAGGCAAAATGTGAGAAGTTTTTATTTGATAAATTCGTGAATTGTAAATGATATTTTGATCGAATTTAAGTCTGGTTAATAACAGGTTAAAACTTTTTATGATCGTTGAAAATCATAATGTTTTGTTATCAAATACTTAAATTTCCAATTTATAAAAATAATATTTCACAGTATTTACTTAAACTATAAAGTTTGAATAAATTGGTTTTAAAACATTGTTTTGTGAATTTTTGTCTGAATATTTAATGTTTGCCTTTGCAATGATATAGTAGAATATTATTTACATAAAATTGAAAATATTCTCTATGTCTATAGTAGAGAATTTGTCGGCGTTTTATGCGATGATTGAATGTAAAGTGGCAAAATTTGAAAAATGTCGATTTGCACACTCAAGCTCACTTATGCTCTCGATATGCATTCGAACCAATTTCAAACTCGGACATAACTCGGATTCAATTCTCATGAGAATTGTAATGCTTTGAATTTTAAAAAATGTTTTCGGTTTCTGTTTAGATTGTGTAGGTGCGTGTGAATATGTGAATGAATTTGGCCGATGATAATAAATTCTCCAACAATTTTTGTGAATGCATGCTTTCCCGTTATCATCTCACCTAAGGCACCATTTCCTGATTTTGTTCAATCAAACTTTTTCTTTCTCTCTATCAGGAAGCGAGCTGTTTGTCTTGGTTTCCGTTTTCGGTATTTTGCGTATTTGCCATTCACTATTGAATGAAGCAAATTCACTCATATTTGCATTCGTTTTGTTGTTTGTACACAGTAATCGTTAATTAATATTCCTCTTTATATTGTGAATTGTGGTGATCTAATGAAATAGTAAATTGGAAGCTGAATTCATTAATTACAATTAGTCCAATTAACACGAAACGACATGGTGTGAAATATAAATAATATTCAAAGAAATTCGATTATTTACTGCAATTCTATTTCTAAATATTAAATAATTTTTCTTTTTTCTATTTTTCTTTGGCCTCTTTTGTTTGTTTGTCAACACCTGAACCGTGTCCGTGTTCATTGACTTGTCCGATCGTTTGTAACTTTCCATTAGTATTTGTACTAATAGTCCATTTGCCTTGTTTGACTCAATGTTTGTCATGCCTGTTCATGTAGTACTGTAGTAATGATTGTACTCGATTATATCGAGCTGAGTGGTCTTTCATTGTTACCACCTAACCAAAATGTATTTATTTTCTATATATCGTATCAAGTATGTTATTATTGAGTGCATGAGAGGGAAAATGAACGAACCAACTGTTAAATTCCCAGAGGACAAATTGATTTGACATGCCACTTTTGGCCAATTCACTTTATTCTATTCGCAGTCTGTGTCCAGTTTTGGTACTTTGGGAGACTCTAGAGAAAGGTTCGCTTTCCTATTTGTATTTCTTTACCATCTTTTCAATTTTTTCTATTGAGGTTAAGGCAAATGTTTTTTTAGCAATAAATGTTGAACATTAACTTTTGAATTCACCTATTTACTTGCAATATGTTCAATTATTAAAGAGTCTATGAACATTACTCAAGTATTGTATCATTTCAATCGGACATGTTCGCATTTTTAATGGTGGTAACAATTTATTTATTTATTGTTTCTATTTTTGGTAAATTGTCTTCAATTTTGAAATTTAGTTTAACAACTTAATTTTAAACATCGATTTTTTGAGAATAATTGTTATAGTGTATTATAGTTTATCTTAATTTTATAAACTGGTTAATTAAAAGGTTTTCTGATTAAAAAATTTCTTAATTAAATTTATCGATTTTTTCTGATTTAGGATTCTATTTTGTTTATAGCAATAGGGAATTTTGATTTCAGAGAGACATTAGTTCCTATAGAGTTATTTATTATCTCCGTTGTTTTCTTTCTTATAAAGTGCATTATTATCTTATTTTGGCCAGACAGTGCACAGTGCAATATTTCATTCAGGATTTATATGACTTTCTAGCCAGCACTTCCATACAAAAGGTTTCTTTTTCGTTTAATTTCTGATTTCGAGTCACGGATAAATTACAAATTTAACTATATACACGTAAGCATTCTGTTCAATCTATTTCAAAATCTTAATCTAATCTTCAAACATTCATTTAAGATAAGACAATGAGATCAATACAGACAAAAAATAATCGAGTCTGGGAATTGAACAAAATAAGAAAACATTTTTGTTCTCTCTTTGTATTTAAGGTTTCACACAATTTGATTTTCATACATTTCTTTTGGCATGTGAAAATTACATTTGATTTTTTGTGGAATTATAATTTTGATGGGAAACTTTTTGTTTCGTAATTGACTGATTTGTATTCTAAGCCAGAAAATACGATTGGAAAAGATAATTTGTGTGGTGTAGAATATATTGGATTTTGTTGTATATGGTGGTTTTATTAATTTCGTTTTTTGGTATTTACTAAAAGGTCTTTTTATTTCACTCTGTTTCGCCCAGTAAAAAGTAGAACTTTGTTATTTTCACCTTTTTTATATGAAAAATTATAGATTGAGAATATATATTTTGAAAAGGCTTCGATATAACGGACTCAGTAGATAGAACATGACTTGATTATATGATTTTGATGAGAAATTATTACGAGAAATTTAGTGCGTTTCGTTTTTATTTAAGGCATTTGTTTTATTTAAAATCAAATGTCTGTGATTTATTTTTAACGAATTTGTTTTTACATAAAAGGTAAAATTCAATTTGAAATAAAGTTCAATAATATTGCACACAAAATTATATTTATAATCAGTTTGTAAATAAAACCATTTTAGAAAATATCATACAGGAAAGCCAACATTTTAAAAAATATTTAGAATGTAATTTTTGAAAATGATACAGTTAAAAAATTAATAATAAAAAATAGATTTTTTATGTAATTCATAAATATTAGATGATATTTAATTTTGTTTACATAATTCGAAAGTAGACACGCACTAGCAAAAAAGGTTAAAAATAAATTATGAATCTCAAAAATATTTGCAGAAGTCCATTATAGCCGAAAACATTAAAAAACAAAAGAATTTATCTTGCCATTCATATCACACATAGCATGAATTGCAAGTGAATTCTCTCACTTGCATTTATGAAAGCAATCCCAGCATATCTATTCATTTAATTACTGTGCGGTCAGATTTATTTATAACTACTCTAAATGCACATATTAATGTAATCTTATCTATGAATGACTCATTGTGTTGTTGTCTATCTCTCACCCTACAGTGTTCAACATACCATTCAACGTGGTTCGAATGTTGCCCATCAGTTGGCCTTTTGGAGAGTTGATTTGTGTGCTGGTGCCGCTGATTCAGACGTCGTGTGTCTATGTGTCCACTTTCACAATGACACTCATTGCCTTGCATCGTCTGTGGACTGTTCGTTCACGGAAGACCATTGGCAAGACATCGATTTGCAAGGTTGCGATGACTGTGCTGGCGATATGGCTCATTGCACTGACACTGTCCCTGCCACACGCGGCCTTCAACCGAGTGCGCAGTAAGGTGTTCATGGGTCGTGTGCTCACGCGTTGCATGGTCCAACTGCCTCGAGTGTCCTTCAACTTTCCATTGATGCTTACGGTGGAGGTGCTCATCACCCAGTACCTCCTACCACTGTCCATTACGCTGGTGGTGTACGTCAAGATTGGTCGAGTGATTGCGCGACAAGGTCAACTCATCTGCAAACTGTCCGACGAGAAGAAGAGAAGACAGTCCGAGGCCAAGAGACGGCGAATATTCATGTTGGCACTCGCAGTGGCCACATTCGCCACTTGCTGGGCACCAATCAATCTATACCTCTTTCTGGTGGACATTAAACTCGTTAAACTACAGACAAACATATTCATTACTGTGAGTAGTTGAAATTTTGTATTTAAAAAAATTTCTAATTTTAACTTTCTCATTTCAGTGCCACTGGTTTGCCATGTCATCCGTCTGTTACAAGTGAGACTATATTCGTTATATTTTATATTGCTTGCTTTTTCTTTTATTTCGCACCCTAATTGAGACTTTGTCTTTTTCTCTAATGGAATTGTTTGTCGTTCTATTTTTGTATGAATTTCCAGTGAAGTTTGGATTCTGCTATTATAGACGTATTTGTTGATCTTAATAGTAACATTAGCACTCACACGCTTCTGACCATTGACCGAGAGAATGTTGAGTGTTTCCTAATTGAATTGTGTTTGCTTGTTTGTGTAGTGTCCAATTTGGTAGAAAATGTGAAAGGCCTAGTGTTCTCTTTCCTCGTTCGAGAGCAAACCCAATTGTCTTATAACTCAATCGCACACACATTTCCCTTCCCTCAACCACATTTAATTTGATTCGCTCGTTGTATTTCGCTTTGCTCGTACCATATGTCGCGTTGGAATGCATTTCTGATTGTGTGAATGTGAATTCCCTGAACGTCATGTGCATTTTAGTGTTGTACTTTGATCTAAACTAATTAGAATTTGATTTGCACTTGCTTTTTGCTTGTTTGGACCTTTTGCAAATAAATTTTCAAACATTTTTGCTTCTATTTCTAATGTCATTTTTCTCGAACTATCCCGATTTCCCCCAGTCCTATCATCTATTGTTGGTTAAATGAAAAATTTCGTAACGGCGCCAAACAGATCATTCGTGCAGTACTCAATTTGGCCCACTTTCCGATGGTTGAAAAGCAAACCATTTCCACACATTCAACAATCTTGTCTATTTGATGATATTTGATGGTTTGCTTCTTTTCATCTCTTATCAATCCGTTCTGCCATCAATGAATAACATCAAAATCACCCCAACGATATATCATATGAAATATAAATAGAGAAATGCCGGATACATTAGTCCAACGAAAGAATGGCGTCCTTAAAGAGTACGTCATCTGTGAACACGAGCTTTAGTTCCTTCAAGTGCTTGAATGTGTAAATTTTAATGTAAAAATATAAACCGAATCCCAAATCGCTTCTGTAAAATAATCAACCAAACCAAAACTCGACCTTCGTTCCATTCATCTGTGATTGTGTTTAAAATCAATTTAGAATGAACTTTGTGGCATCTCACTTTGTGAATGTGTCTTGCGGATCACATTTCATCATTACTTCAGCAAAAAAGTCCAATGAAACCAGTTTCCACATCTCATCTCTCAAATTTCGTCATTTTGTGTTTGTTCAAGTCAATCTTTGAGTCTGTTTACTCCCCAAAGTGTCGAAAAGTGTTTAATGACCCCAAAATATATAAAGTGACGTGATTTGATTTAACTTGAGGCTTTATTTATAATGCGATTTGAAAGTGAAGTATGTCAAATTGTGGAAAATTTCATCTAATGTCAACAAGAGTCTGTTCTTCGATATGCGATCGAGTGTTTGATAAAAATGTCACTTGTGAGCCCAGATTTGTCTCAGCTGGCGTCATTAAGCTTCATCGTCTGTGTATTGACTCGCAAATAATCGTGAACTTGAGATCATTAACTCTGTCATTTGTCATCATCGTTCGAGTCAAGTCGAGTCTCATGTGCTCATTTGTCCTGAAAATCTCCCAGTGCAATGTTCTGTTCTGTTCAATCTGGCATCATTAATCGCATTACTAATTTACTATTGAAATAAGCTCTCACTCTGTGCGTACTTAATTTATCTTCCGTTTTCGTGCTTTATGAGACACTCATAAGTCTCCGCTCGACATTTCAACATTTGTCTACAACTCCAACAGGAATATTCCGACCGTTTGTCCTAGTCTCTCCAGTTTGATGAATTTCTCAATCTGATTCTCAATAATTCAACAAGTCTACGTCAAAGTCTGTCCTCGAGTCATTTGAATCAATGGAAAAAATTTTTTAGCAAATCAAATAGTACAACATTTTCCGCCCTCTAGAAATAAACCCGAATTTCTTCACTTTTTTCATCATTCAATATCTATTTATGAATTTGAACTTTTGAAACATCAAACAAGAAATGGTCGGAATTTTCTCGGATTTATGACAAATGAAACCCAAATCTCCAACATATCAAATATCATCGTCATTCAAAATCAATTTATTAATGCATAAATTCTTGATTCTGTAGAGCGATTTTGATTTTAGCATTTGATATAAGAATTTCAATTTACCAAAAAGCTGAAAAAGAAATCCAATTTTTCAAGTCCAGTTTCTTTTTAGTTCTTCAATCTTGTTTAATGAAAAAGAAAAAGAACAAACTTGAAGGACATTTGTGGGCCATCCGGAATTGTCATTTTTCTTGCCAACAAATTAGTTTCCGCTTCAAGTGTGAGTGTTGTGTGTTAGTGGTGGCACAATGTGCTAACTGTGTCACAGCCACATTACATTCTCAAATGTGTTTGCTTTGCTCGAGTAATTCCTCACTTGACTCACAAACGTTGATTGATTCTCTCACTTGACTGACCAGACTGCAACAGAAGCAAAAGCACCGAACAGTCCAACATCTGGGTCTCACACCAACACGACACACTACAAACAGTAATCAATTCAATCAGACACACAACTTCACTCTCATCTCCACTCAATCTCTCAACTTCAATTTCATTTTCTTTCTTTTTCTGTCCAACTCTACAAATCAACTCATCAAGTCGCAATATTTGTTATAATTTTTTCTTCTCGTTTCACCACAACAAATTGTAATAACTCTAGCTTGCCTCTAGTTATAATGAATTTCAAAATTAAATTTATTTTTCACTTGACAAACTAAATTTATCACCATTTCTTAAATCAAATCTAAAACGAAAATTGAACATTTAATCAACGAGCGCATGTTTTCTAACAAATGTAATAACTTTTTTTAATACTCACACACACACTCATTCTTGAACACATATTTCATTTCTATCAAGAGCATGGAATATTTCTAAACTAATAACAACAACAACCAAACACAAACCTCGACAAAATTCTTAAAAACGAAAATGAAAACTACTACCAAAATTCAGTGAAATTCCTTTACGGAATTATTCCGTTGATTTGTCGAAGAAACTTAATCAACTGGTAAACCCTAAAACTTTATTTAATGAAATAAATAAATAATCATAATTGTAAAATAAAATTAATTATTGAATCGGCAACATTTTGTATATTCTTTTATACTCACATTCAGGTTAGAGAATCATTAAACATTTAAATCATTTTTTACATTCCGGTTGATTTAAACAGGTCTAATCCTTTTCATTTTATTTATATTAAATTTCAAAAAAAATTTCATATTTCTGATTTGTAAAATTATCTTTGTTGAATATATTTCATTTCCGTGTCAAAATTGATTGTTCAAATAAACTTTATTTTTTAATAAAAATATACTTAATTAATTAATTTTGATTTTCTTTAGAATTGATCTTATTAGCTTTTCTAGATAAAAATTGTTTTATAATTTTGATTAAATAAGAAATGGAAAAAGTTGGTAATAATGATTTATGACCAATGGTGGCTTATTGTTTGACTTTGCGCGAATGTTGGAATTGATAGCGTATAATGCCTTCAAGATTAAAATTTCGGAAACTTGACTTTATTAAATTTTTTCATCGAATTGTATTTTTTTAGTAAAATTAATTTTCCATTTGGACGTAAGTTGCGAAGAATACAAGTTGTATTTGAAAAAGGTCAAAACAATTGATTTCTTATATTAAAGATTGTCAATTGCACAATTGTTTGATTTATTTTTTATGTCATTACTTTGTCTAATGTCTAATGTCTAATGTCTAATGTCTAATGTCTAATGTCTAATGTCTAATGTCTAATGTCTAATGTCTAATGTCTAATGTCTAATGTCTAATGTCTAAATGAAATAAAATAAATAAATCACAGGTATTTTAGATTGTGAAAGCAGAAAGCTAAAAAGTTTCATGTCTCGTCGAAAAAGAACAGTCAAACGCATTTGTTCTGAACTTTATTTTATTATTTGATATGATTCTTGAATGAGATAAAAGTGGCTTAAGATATAGACAGTGAAAGTTATTGGTTTGCACTTTGAGTAAGTTTACAACTTTTTGGTCTAAAATGAAAATATATAGCTCAACTGGAACAAATCTCGACTTTAATTAACGTTGACATTTGTCATTGGCATCAAAATACACCAAAAACAGCAGCAGTTTATAGCCTTTAGGTATGCGGATGATTTTCTGTTGGAGTATCCGAGAACATTTCGATCATGTCACCGTGCTGTTTTTACAGGTCACAAACAGTTAAATCTTTTTTGCTCTTTTACTCTCAAATATAGCAATACCAAACTCTATAGTACAGTTCTTGTGAAATATTTTATTGGATTTGTACTCGAGTCTATTCTCAAACTCTGATTGTGCTTATTCGTGTCACAAATATTTACATGCACTAAATAGATTTTTTTCTTTAAATCAATAAACCATATAAATTTGTTGACATTGCATTTAATTTATTAAACACAATCAATTATCAATCAATTTTGAACAAAAAATATTAAACATTTTCATTAAGGTTCAGCAATTTGTGAGTTTTAATATATAGTTTTTTAAAAATTATTTTTAACGAATAATTTTTGTATTGCTTGTTTATTCGCTAAGACTACTATATTGAAAATAGAATGAATTTACTCTATACTTTTCCTGATTAAGAACGGCAACAAAATTTATGGAAATTCCTCAAGATGAGATCACAAAAATTCCATAAAGTTCAGGTATTTTCTCTTTTCTTATTTATTACTCTCAAAACAAATTGGTTTTTAATAATCGGAAAATTTTCGATTCATTTCTTCTAAAGCGATTCATGAGAGATCATAAATCAATTCGGGTAATATTTTCCAAATGATCAACATCATTTCCTGAAATATATTTTCTTAGAAAATTAATTAACCTCAACATTTGCTGCATTTTTTAAAGGTTTATTATGATTTTATATTATATATCATTATAAGTGAATTCTTAGTTTTGAGTAAAACATTTTATTTCTTAAAGAATGTATTGAGTTTGTGGAAAAGTACCAACAACTTCCCAAGTGGCCACATCAGACATTCACAGACAGTAGCCATTTTCCCTAATGCACCAAAAATGTCTGATTTCAGCCAAGTTTGGACATGTTCCAAACCACTAACCACCACCTTTGAACTGGAAAATTTTACCGAGTGAGTCGCACATCATCAAACACATTTTCGTGCTCTCCAACCACAAATTACAAGACAAACTTCTACACTAGACATAGAAGAATAATAATAATCGAACAGAAGTAGAGGATAATCTATAATGAGTGATCATTAATTTGTCTCGTGCTCCAATTTGGTGCTTCTTCTTTGTTTGGTCCATTTGCGGTGGCCTAAAAACCATCATTATTACTATGATTTAGGTTGGTTATTATAATTAGAAAAACTGCATGCAGTATAGCTGAGCGATTGTTCACGGTAATCCGAATAAATAAGCAAAAATTGTCTACAAATCGTCGCTGCTGATTATGTATTGAGAGTTTATTTGATTTCATTTTCCACAAGTTTTAACTTTTTGAATGTTTGTCGCTGTTGCATTTAATTAAATAAGCATTTAAAAGACATAGTTATCTTTATTCGTATATAAAACAAAAAATATTAATTAACAATGGGAAAATGTGTATGAATTATTGATTTAGTTTTATCATGGTATGATGTGTTGTGAATAATAATTAAAAATAGAAATGTATTAAATTATGTTACAAAATGTATGTGTTATGATGTTACGATGAGAAATGTAGGCTAGAATGTGTTAATGTATGAATTAATGTATGAATTAATGTATGTTAGTGTATCGGGAGAAACTCGGTTGCCTAAACCTAATGTGTGTGATTCTAGTCAAAAACAGCTGCATCAGATCTAAATATCTTTAAAAAATTTTGTAAATCACGATGAGGTATAGACCTAGAGATAGAGTCAAAGCGATCTTTTGTGAACGAACCTTCGATAATTAAATCAGAAATTTTACGCACGCGACTAAGAGCAACATACGAAAGTCCATGAGCAAATTCTTTTGGACCGAAATCTATAATAACTTTGTCAAGCGTTAATCCCTGTGCTTTATGAATAGTGAGTGCATGCGAAAGTGAGAGTGGAATTTGTGTTCTAGTCATAGTCAAATTATCACTGTTAATCCAACTTCGAGTTATTGGGACAATAGGAATACATCCCGTATCAAGGAATGTTGGTCCTTCATATTTCTCAAATTCTACTAATACGTAAAGAGGCAAAGAGGGAGGTACTTGAGTAAATACGATTGCGCGCAATATGCCTACACTTCCATTGAACAAACCACCATCAACCCATAGGTTAGTGCGTAACATAACTTTACATCCAATTGATAAAGTCAATTCATAAGCACCAATATGCGTATCGTCGTCTTTTTCTTTGTTAATCGCAGCATCTGGCTTATTTTTAGATCGAATAAGTGCAACAGGTCTATTGTTTTTTATTAAACTTTTTTCGTTTGCAATTTTAACTCTATCTTTCGTCGTATAAATTCGGATTGCATTTCTAAATTCCCGACCAGCAGGAATATTTCGACTCAAAAGTAACTCAAAATCAGTGTCAGTTATTTGTCTTTCTCCTAAATTAGTGAGCAAATTGCGAAATTGTTTGGTCTCTCTTCCTTTTTGACGTTGACATTGTTTTAGCTCAATAGGACAAAACTGATTAAAATAATGTTTGCCTAACGCAGCATTTAATGAAATATTTCTGACTCTTGATTTTGGAATTGTGATTTTAGATGAAATCAAAGAAGTATCGGCTACTGGTGGTAGTTGCTGAAAGTCACCAAGCAAGTACACCATCATGCCTCCAAAGAGATCCTTAGAATTCCTTGGATGAGCTTCCTGGCAGCGTTTATGAATTTTATAGAGTAAAGTAGCACTAACCATCGACATTTCATCAATAATAATAAATTTAATATGCCTCATGGCATGAACAAACTTGCTTCGGTTTAAACCAGTCAAAGGGGAATATGCGCATCGATTAATAGGAATTCGAAACAACGAATGAATTGTTTTACCATCGACATTGACAGCAGCAGCACCCGAAAAGGCTCCGACCTCAATTGTATTGTTTTTAGTAAATGTATTTCGAACCTTGTCAACAATGAATTTAATCAGAGTACTCTTACCGGTACCTGCTTTACCTTGAATCACTAAGTGTCGAACAGGTTGAACTGCGCTTTTGTTGCAAGCTATGCGCCGAATATAATTAATTTGCTCATCACAAATTCGCAATACCTCATACTGCTCATTAGACAACACAATATCGTCTAATTCGTCATCATTGCTTCGATTTGGAACAGTTTGGAATTTAAGGTCATCCAAAAATTGTTTGACAGAATCAATGTTTGGGTAACCTTTAGATTCTTCTAGCCATTCATGTGTCGTATCTATTAGTCGATTACCTAGTTTTGTATTGTCATTGTCTGTCTGCATAGAGGAAGCAGCAATATAGGGCAATACAAAACGACTCTCATTGAGTCGTGGAGGAATGACTTCTTCTTCTACAACTGGAAGGAATTCAAAATGAACGTGTCAAACATATGAAGATGCGTTTGTTCACTGAAAGGTGCAAGTTAAAGCGTAAGAGATGTAAAATAAATTGGTGACACTTGTTGATTTAATGATATTAGTGAGACATTTGAAAGCAAATTTAAGCACAAAAATCTGCAAGAAGTTTAGTGTGGTGTAAATAAATATACTTGAGGATGATGTACAGTGCAAATTAACACCATAATAATAATTAGTGGAGAACATAACAATTATATTTTAGAATCACGAATGGTTTTATTCAACCACATTGCCCGTAATGAGAGCGCACAATGAGACAGCGCAGTCATGTCTTGTAGAACACTCACTTGCCAAAGCACACAGACTCGAACAAAGGCAGTAAATCACGATGACATTTCACAAGAAAAGCGCTGCATTTTCGGTCATAGAAGTGAACAGCATTCTGTGCTACTTTACTGAAGCACAAACATTAATACTGAGAAAGATGTACTAAACTTTGAATACAGTATAGGTAAATCAAAGAAAAAATAAAAATAAACATAAAAAGAGGGAAATTTTTGAACCAACAGAATTACATTGTGTGTGTGCAAATTATAAGTGACTGTTGTTGTTGTTCATATGAGTACATGCACATAGTACTATCATGCATACCACCATATGATCATGCAGTGTGTGACACGCACTCGATCCGAGTTGTTGTAGTGGCATGACCTTGTGTGTGAACTATGACTGTTGCTCCGAGTAAGTCACTCGAAGAGAGAAAGAGAGAAACGGGACGCAACTTTACTCACTCAAGTGGACTAAAGTAAACAAACTAAACGAATTCAGTGTATTGCGGCCAATGGTAATGAGCATTCTTAATTAAATACTATTATTTTGTGATTCCAGTAAAAAAATATTTTCCCTCGACTAAATATCGTTTTCCTTGTCATTGCGAGTGTAAAGAAATTAATAATGGTTATATTTAATTAATTATATTAAATCACCTTTACCTGCCTATTATTGATAGGTTTTTAAAATCCTTTGATAGGCTTCTTCCCTGGAACATGTCTTGTCAGTATAGCCCTAATTGACCACAGTAGCTGGTCCCATTCTTGAGATAATTTATCCACAAATTCTCCACACATTTCTATGCTGAAGTTCCCTTCTACTTTCACTGTAGAAAGAGCATTTGAGCTTCGGCCAAAAGCTGACCTCACTCCACTCACTCCACTCATTCGCTCGCTGGCGCTCGCTCATTCGTTCCGTTCGTTTCGTTCGCTCAGCTAATTAAACCATTCTAAGTACAATAGAAACTCGTAAAAATCATCATCGTTTGTTTCATCTTATCGAAAACTTTTGTGTGTATGAGATTGTCTCAATTTAATGATTATGATTGTTGGTTAGAAGAGATTTTTGGCCCATTGTGGATTTTTTCTAGATTTTTCATTCTAGATTTAATAGAACATGATTTCCTTTCATTTCAAAAGCTTTTTATGATTATTTCATATTAATAAAATTAATTAATTTTAAGCTCCAACCCAGTAATTTTGAAATTCTTCTGCCAAAATTTGCGATCACATTAACGGTAAATAAATTAATATTAAATAATTAATATCAATTAACATGTCTGGACCAAAATTGGATTTTTGCTGGCAATATTTGAAGGAGCCAAGTACAATTAAACAAACGATTATTATTTGTCGTTTTATTGGCTAATTATAGTGGTAAAAGACGTCATTTATGAATGGTCATTAGTTCAGGCATAGACGCTATTCATATTTTATGGTTTGTTTGTTTATTGCAAGAATTCTCGCATTAATGCATTTTGGGGTTTGATTTTGATTTTGTTTGTTTGTTATATTTTCATTTCGCCATTAGAACCATTCCAAAAATGTCGTTTATATCGTAATCTAGAAGGTTGGGTTGAGGTTTTTTATTCTCTTATTTTTGGTATATTTCCATACATATTGTCCTGAATGGCATTTAACTATGCCATTTGGTCAGTTTTTGCGCCACATTAATGACACACTTTCGGGTGAAACTGATTGTTCTATAGTGTTTTATAAGCTTTAAAATGTTACTTGAAAAATTATAATCTAGAAAAGATTGAAATTCTTATTAGAACTTACAAAAAATGAACTTAAATCAATGTTATATCTATTTACGACAAAAAGATTGTATGGAAAATCTTAATGATCGTTTGTACTTATATGTTTGTTTGGCACAATCTTTTTTGTTAAGATTAATTTGTTCAATGCGTTCAATGACTCAGTGATCTATCGTTGGGCGATCGTTTGCGGATTTGATTTAAGTGATTGAACACTTAGTGCGCACTTGAACACACAAACATGGTCACACCCTGAGCCATTTGTCATGTTGTTAATGTGATCATTTGATTATAATAAACGGATTTTTAATTAAAAGTTTATTTTACCGACAACAATGGTATCTTCAAAAAGGTTTTTTTGCATTTCTGTAAATGATCATTTTATTCTACTGGATAATATGACATCCAAATCTAAGCACTTATTCGATCAAAACGCTATTTTTCGGATGTGATTGAAAATTAAACGACAAAATTATTCAACATTTGGAAATCCTAAAAAGTTTATTAATCCCTTAGATTTTCGTCGAATTTTTTTAATTTCTTCTTCTTCATTCTTCCAGTACCTCTTTCACGATAAAAACGGTTAAAACCCTATGAATTAATTTGAATATTTTTGTTGAAATAAAAAAATGGTTACTTATTAATTCTATTCTATTAATTCTATTCACTTTACCCAATTACAGTTGCATTCAAATATATTTTAAATTCGATTGATAATTTGCTACAGAACTTCAATAAATTCAGTAGAGTTATTCAAAATAATTTTAATTTCAGATTTAAATTTGTTTTTAGTTCAACATTGTCAAAAAATTTCCAATTCAGCAGAACCAAATGTTGTGTCAAGATGTTGATTCGGTCCAAATCTATTAACAATTGATTTTTTCTTTTGTCTGTTTGTTTGCTCTCTCGTTTTGGTTCATTTCATCTCAAAGTGATTGAATATACATTTTCCTGATGGTCAGTTTCCGGTCAATTGAGAATGAGTGAGGGGATGGAAATTGCAATTTTCGTTTGTTTGGATCTTTTTGAAATGAGATGTCATTGTAAGCTGCTTTTTGATTTTCTTCTTTATTTTTATGAAAACAAGCTACGAATATAATAGAAAATTATCTTATATCCAGAATTTGAATGAAACCAACATTGAGGGCAGAAGGAATATTTATGAAATGTTATCCAAAGAAATAATTCTTTTGGGATTTTGCACACAGAAATGTCTGACACATCGCTTGTTCACTTTGCCACACAAAAATTTTCATACAAAATATGCATTCATTTGAATGTCTCAAGATATAAAGACTTTTGCTATTTCCTCATATTTTCAGGAGAAATAATGTACAGTTTGCAGAATTTATTCCTCAGACCGAGACTGAATAAAATCGATTGATCCCTCGAGCTGTGTAGCTTATGAGTCTCTCAATGCATACATAATATAATTCTTCTGTATAATATCGATTTATCTTTGTGAGGTTTTGGTTTTGAGTTTCTGTTCAAACAAAAAGTCTCATTTTTTAATTCAAACGGTTACATAACTCTTTCGTAACATTATATATTAGCTTCGTATTCTTATTTTACTCATTTCTTCCATCACATTTACATAAACTCAAAATTCATATACCAAAAAAAACAAAGCAAATTCGTGTCCTGGAAAATTTATTATTTTAATCAAAATTGCACGTTTCGGGGAATTAGTTTTTGTAATTGTTTCAAACCATCGCCCGTCGTAATATCAATTATAATTGGATTATATATCATGATTCCTCTCTTTTGTTGAATTCAATCCTTTTCCCAGTTTGTCTTATATAACGCCTTATTTCATGATTTATGTATCTTCTCTTTGTTTACTAGTTCTACTTTTTACGTTCATTCAATTTATTGCATTCTATTTTGCGTCTACAGTTTTGCATAATTTTAATAAATGTGCAGTATTAACATGGAACATAAACAAACAGAATATCACGTAATCCATGTTTCTTTGTTTATTGCAATTGAGAGAGAATGCAAAGTTTTTTTCAAGTTAACATAGAAATTTTGTTTTCATGCGCATTTTATTACAAAAAGAGATTTTGTTTTGTTGTAAGTGAATCAACTCGAACATGGTTACACTAAAGTTAAATTTTTTGTTTCACCAAACCCTCAGTTATAAAACATCACTATATCCCCAATTATCAAGTGTAGAAAAAACTTGTTTCAAAAGGTTTTTCAAAAATACTCTGTGTTGCTTTTTCAATTTTAATTAGTGCAGACACTTTTGTTTTAAAGCAGAATTTTGAGATTGTGTGACAAAGTGCTCATAGGGTGACAGAAACTAAATTGGTTTAACATTTTTGTTGTTCCTATGTGTAGCAGTTAAAATCGTTGTAGACAAGCCAACATTCAGTGAATGAGTAGTTTTTTACCAATGTTTCGGATTTATTTGTGTTTGATGCAATTAACAATGATACTATTAATTAATTGCAAAATTACTTGTCCATTGGATACAATTACACTGACCAACTAGCTCTTTCTAAAAGGTTGCTTACTATGCCAATTAATTTATTTTTAAAAAATGTTATTGGTATATTCTCCAGAGTATTTCAAGTTTCTGCTTTTGACATGTTTTCACACTTATTCCTTGGTTTGACGTGCTTGACATGTGAGTAATTAAAAATAGATTCTGTAGAGTGGCAAGTTGAGGAGTTGTGTCAAGTGATTGCGATTTATGAGTGAACAAACTCGCGAGAAACTCAAATTGAGTCAAGTGGATTATGTGTTTACGAAATATTCCTAAAAAGTACATACACGCACGAAAAAGTACATTCCAATGTCATTGCACTTGTGTGTACGTGATTTATTGAGATCAATATTTGTGATTGACGTTTTTGATGCTCGTTATTTTTCCTAAAGTTCAACAATCTCAAGTCAAATTGCTAAATCTTACCTTTAGCATTTTCTATTTTGTTTTACTTCAATTTTTCATTATCCATAATAACGCTAAAAGCACATGAACATGATGGTCTGTCCTGCATTAGAGAACGTAATCGCGTCTCAGTCAAATAATAAGTGACTTTATGGGTGGATTTATATTAATATTTCTTCTTTGTGCTTTATTTCTTAAACCATTTCTATGGCTCTATTATTGTGTTAATCTCTTTGTTCACTTTTTTCATTTTAATTGTTCGATATTAAATAGGAGATGAGTTGAGTTTAATACGACACTAATGTCTTTGAGATGTAGGAAATAAATGTCAGTATGGCAATTTTTTTAACATTCTAATAATTTCTCCTTTTATATTGGTTTTTAAATTTAAAAATATAATTGATGATATATAAACTGACTTTCATATTGAAATAATAAAGTTCAAAGTTATCACGCCAGTGCATTCGTATAAATTATTAATTAAAGCCACGAAAAGGGAATTAAACGATCCTAAAAATATTTAATTTGAGTGGATGGATGATGACGATGATCATTGCCTTTTATGGTTATTGCCTGACTGTGTGGCTTTACGGACTGTCGGTCAAATTGAAATACGGAAATAAACTTTCTCGAACAAATGTATAGGATGTTTTATTTTAAAACTCAATTTTACAATTCAAAGTTTTTTAATGTTTTGTTCATTAAAGCACCCAGTAGAACAGATATTATATTTTATTGTTGAGAGATTGTATCGTAAATAAAGCCAGAAATATTCCACTTAATGAAAATTTTAATGTAGATTGAAGAAAATAAACCGAATATAGTGAGTTTTAGTTTATTCCAAAGCACATTCATTTCCATCTTCAATTGTTCCCGGTTTTATCCCGGGAAAAGAGTAACCTCATACCTGAAGCAATGATTGTTTTTTAGTAAATTGTATAAAATTAGTTTTTTAACTCACATCATAACAATTCGTTCAATTTAGGATGATTTCTTCAATCCAATCATCATTCGAATTCTAATTCAAAAAAGATTCAATTGGATAGTCTACTTCTTTGTCTATTATTTCTAAAGGTAGTTATTAATCAAAATAAATTTACTTAAATTTAGAAAAAACACAAACAGGATTTGTTGGTTAACGTTTAAACAAAAAATTTCTTTAATTGGTGAAGTTTCTTAATTTAAGAGTTTAAATAAAAATTTGAATGTAGATTTGTTTTTGGATTATAAAAGGTTTTATTATTTTGTTTTATCTATTAAAATGTCTTTAATTTAATTTATTATTTGTTCCGGTTGCGGATAAGGTTATGGTATACATTTTCTTAAAGATTAAAATGAGATTCTTAAATTATCATAACTTTGTTGATCTATAAAAAGGTTTATTAATTGATTTAATTATCATGTCAGCTCATATGCTACTGGCATCTATAATCTATAAAATTTTACTTGTTAAATTTTAAATTCCAATCTTTAGAGAGTTTTTGATGTTTTAATATAATTTTTAGGAAGATTGTTGTCATTTTGCTTTATGAAAGATCAAGTAAAACAAATTTTTCTGCTAGATTAAATTGTCAAGTGTATAAACATTTTCAACTTCTAAATTTGTCCTACTTTTTTTTAGCTAAAACAAAAAAAATGACAGTTAAGTCTGGTTGTTCAAGAAAAAGTGCAAGTTTTATGTCTCATGCAGAACAAAAAGAAGTCATACACATTTTTGTACATTTTGAAATGTAATCCTAAAAGTATTCTCGAAATACGACAAAAACAGTAACAGTAAATATAGTTCACGGAACAAATCTCGACTCTAATTAACGTTGACATTTGGCATCGCATTAAACAGCCTAAAGCTAACTCAAATTCAGATCTTGTGATCTCTGTTTTATTGGATTTGAGTGTGTGTTTGCATGTACTCGAGTCTACTCCAATTTGCTTTGATCACTTCCTTCCTTGTCACAAATATTTACTTGAAATTGCATTGATTTTCCATGAATGAACTGCAAAGAATAATTTAGTGCTTTTCATTTCAGTTTTTGGTTGATATTTCTCTATTTTTGTCACATCTAAACTCTGCTTCTTCTAATAAGTCAAATGATTTTTATTACTTTTGTATATTTTTTAAATATTTTAAAACCTGTCACAATGATTCATTTGCATTCAATATATTCACTTTAATATATTCAAATTTATGTTGAAATTTTCCATTTTGATGACAAACATGACTCAACATGCGTCGTTGAAACAATGAGATGAATGAGTGTCTGTTGTATATCAGGTTCGGTAGTTAGTTAGTCCATTGAATGTGATCTTGTGACTAGAATGAATAGAATATTCACAGAAATGGGTATCGTTTGAGCTATTTTTGAAAACAAAATTCATTAAACTCGATATTCATCTTTTAATAAAGGTATTTTCAAAAATATTTAAAACATTCTACATTCATATTTCTTACTCATAATAATTAAAAGGGTTTTGTTTTTATTTCGATTTATAAATTATTCAGAAAAATTTAAAATAAAATATTATACGGTTTTGCTCGATGAATTTTCAAATGGTTATTTTCCACTTTTGTTGTTTTCGATTTCTTCGTATATTTGAATTTAAATCAATAGGAATTGTTTATTTTGTTGCTCTGCTATTTATAGATGGAAACTCATTTTCCTGCATAACATGTTTGTTGATTTTGAATTTATTTATTTATCTACTTTTGGTTCGGCGATTTTAAACCTCTATTGATTTGTGCACTGTGTAAACCTGAGGAGAAATTTAATGTTTGTTTGTTGATTTAATCATTTTACTATTCATTAGAATTGCCTACATTAAGAACTAAAAGGTTTAAATTCAAAAATTCGGCAATTAAATCGAATCAAGGCATTTTCCTATTTGTTCCAAAATTAATTGATTTTTAATTATCGGAATTTTTTTATAAATTAATCAATCATCAATCAATTCAATGTAAGGTCAATTTGGGTAAATGTTCCGTGATATTAATTAATTCCGGAAACTTTATTGGAAACGTTGATGATGACGACGTTTGGACTTTATGAGTTGGAAATATAAAATGTGCACTTTGTTTTGCTCTTTGACTTATTCCATTTGCTTCACGATAAAGTCTTAATAGTCACGAGATTGCAATTAGTAGGGACGATAGAATACACGAAGAACAAATTATAATTTGGTGGTTATAATCGAGTGCAATCATTTGGACGTAAGAATTTTTGCCTTTGGCTTTGCTTTGTCCAATTATTCGATGCTCGATTGGTTTATTAAATCTTCTAGAAATCCAGTGCTCACTAGTGATACTAATTGAGTTTGTGAATCTATTCGTTTCTCAAAAGTACATTTACCAACCAAATTCTGTTTACGAAATCTTGGTTACGCAATTTTGAATCAATCCAAATACAAACTATCATTGGCCCCGATGGGGCATAAGTCTGAGCGGGAACTCACCCCCGACTTCCCGAGTATTACTATCATACTACAAAAGTTTACAATACAATAAAAGTTTATGCACTGTTGCAAAGCATATGGTACATTGAACTCAGGGTTTTTTAAGAACACTTTTCATTTAACACAGTATTATTTGTTGGGGCTAGTTGTGTTCTGATTTCTTCTGTCCAGTCTGTTTCGTTCATGTAGTGATTGTACCCGATTGAATAACATTAACTATGTTATTGTGAACAAGGTTCCAAAGATGACTTCTTCTGCGAGGAAAATGTCAATTGAGTCATGAAAAATTCTCTTACAAACCTTCATAAACCACCGAGACGCACAAATTTTGCATATTGCGATCGATGCATCGTGCTTTGACGGATGGCAATTGCAAAATTTTTGCCTTTTTTGAATTCGTTTAAGGATATTAGTTTCTTAATTCAAGGGATCATGGAATATGTCTTGCAGTCCCCAATCCTTCAGTTTTATTGAAATCCTCAATCCTTCAGTATTAGTGCAATCCTCAATTCATCAGTTCCAGTGAACTCCTCAATTCTTCAGTTTCAGTGCAATCCTCAATTCTTCAGTTTCAGTGCAATTCTCAATTCTTCAGTTTCAGTACAATCCTCAGTCCTTCAGTTTCAGTACAATCCTCAATTCTTCAGTTTCAGTGCAATCCTCAGTCCTTCAGTTTCCGTACAATTTTCAATTCTTCAGTTTCAGTACAATCCTCAATTTTTCAGTTTCAGTGCAATTTTCAATCCTTCAGTTTCAGTGCAATCTTCAGTTCTTCAGTTCCTGTACATGTCACTTCGCTTGGCCGTGCTGAGCCATCTCTTGTTGTTGTCATTGTAGTTTGCTAAATCTTTTCCATGCTATCCGTTTTTGCCTAGACTATTCATGATCATATGAGGTCGTAACTTGTTCGGAACACCTCTCCAAAGAAATAGATCAAATTCTTGTTGTTGGGGAAGATTATTATGGGCAAATATGACTTCAGCGCTCATTGAGTTTTTGATATTCATTTGGTACTACAACTGAAAATTTTATGATTTTGATGTCATTTGATCAATTTCAAGTTCCTCTCACTTGATAATAACCAAAATAATTTCAAAATAATTAATCTGTCATTTATTAATTGCGTAAACAATAATTTTCTTTAGTACAAACTTTTCCCGCCAGGTGGCGCCAGGGGTCAGATTTAATCTTTGTGTTATCAGCAAAGCCAGCTATTTAATGCACATCTGCTCTATTACATGAGCTTAACCTGAAATTTTGGTGTCATTTTATTGAGTCGTTTTGGCAGGATAATTTTAACAACAAACACAAAAAGTCATGCTATAAAGTCTTCGCTTCGAAGACGAAGCTTCGCTTCGCCCCCGCTCAGACAAAAATAGAATTTTATTTCGATATTGCAATTTTTTCATGAAACTATGGCAACCAAAGATGAGTTATTTGGTAAACAAGATTTAGATTAAAAATTCTTGACGGAAGTTTTAAAGATTAAGTTGTCGTGATGTTTATTATTGATGTCAGTCAGTCGTCAATCAATTTTAAAGAAAGTTAACTTTTGATTATGTTGTTGTTGTTATGCAACACACTTTTGTTTTGGATTCGGATTTAATTTTTTTTCTCAATCAAACTGTCATACACGTTTATTGAAACTTTTATTAAAATCAAATCAAATTAAGATAGAAAAGGGATAGAAAATTTATTAATAGATAAGATGCTGACGTGATAGATATAAGTTTCGCCAATTCCTTTTTGGAATTGGAATTAAATTTGCAAATGATTTCATTTTTAAAAATTTTTGTAATTTAAATTTATAATTTTATTTATGGCGTCTTTTATTGGAGTTATTCAAATGTTTTCATGTTTTTAAACTGCATTTTCATGCTACATATAATAATCATTAAAAATTCTCTAAGAATTCTCATCAGTATTATAACAACAAATTATCGTACAACAGTTTTTATTTTTTGTCTGTTAAATTATTAAATTAAATCACTCTTTTTCAGACTGCAATTTAAAAGGTTTTTAATGGTAAATGAATTTGCAAACCTATGAAATTTTGGATCCTTATCAGTTGAATTCTCCTTTATTCTTTTTTCTTAGAATTTTCTGCCTATTGTTCATTGAACCGAATCATAATTGAATTAGTAAGTATGGAGTAATGAAATTAAAATTCGATGAACAAAGTTGATGATGGAGATTGAGTAAATTGATTAGCTGATCAATAGAAAAAGGTTCCAAGAAATTGAATTTCTAGTTAATTTGTTCTCAAAATTTAATTTATTCAAAAAACAATTTAATTTGATTGTTTTATTCTTTCCAGCTCAAAAAATGTCAGAAATTTTCCAATTGAGTAGAACCAGATGTTGTTGTCCACACGACTGCTGGAATCGATTCAAATCTATTGACAATTGCTTATTCTTCTTTGTTTTGTGTTTGGCCTCGTTTTGGTTCATTTCATCTGAAAGTGATTGAAAATGTTTGTTTGTTGATGGTCATTTGCTTCCGGTCAATACTTACTGTGAGTGACATAAATGTGAAGATGGGTTGCAAAGAATGCGAAATTTCCATTTGGTTATGTTTTTGTTATTTTCTGGGATGTCAATCTAACTTCCATTGTTATACATTTCCTTTTTACTTTATATTCAAAAGTTAATTCACGAATCAAATTTTAGTTTAGTTAATTCAGCTGCTTTTAGAAGAATTAGAAAAGGTAACCTTTAACTTAAACTCAAACTTTCAATCTTAGCAAACAATTCAACTCTAACACAATGCAATAATCTCTAAATTTCAATCTTTTAGAAAAATTCAATACTGGAAAACATTTTCTATCTCAATGAATTGTCTCGTTTTATTGCGTCTCTTACTTAATTTGTATTGCACATCTTTGTTTACATAGTTTTTCGTTTTTTTTGTCATAAACATTTGTTCTATTATTCTTGCAGAGCACAAATGTGTTTACAGAATTGGTGGCACATACAAAATGATTAATACAAGTTATTCTGTCAGGGATATTACGTAAACAAATGAGATAGGGTCGTAATCCATTTTCTTCTTCTTTTTGTGCATTTGCTTTGTTTATGGATTGAGGGATTTAGCGCTTTAGGTACATTTTAAAAAACTGTACATGACTCATATGATGCAAAATTACTTTTTTATTCTTTTTGGCATTTATAATCTTTTCATATTTCAATAATGGAAAAGTTAACTGAAGATTAGAAAATTATTTTTATAAGCGAAAAAATTTAATTAAAACGGAAATAAGTTTCTTTGATATTTATGATAAATAAGTTTTCAATAAATCGGTTTTATTTTCCTATCTCTCATAAGACTAAACTTCTATTTAAAAATGTTAAATTCTACCAAATTCAAATCAATTTTTTAATTTCTTCTTTTTGAACAATTTAAAAAGGTAAAATAATGTTACTTCTAGGAAAGATTTTGTTTATGTTTTCTTATAAATATTCATTCTTAATCGTTCTTTTGATAAATTCCTTAATTTAATTCTATTTTCACTTTTGCTAGTTTTCTTTGTTGTGAACTCCTTTTCTCAGTCTAATTCTTATATAACAAGCAGAATTCCAGCTAAAACTAACTTCAATCCAATGAAAGTCGCTTAATACTTTTAAGTTTAGTATACTTTTAATCTTAAGCTTACCCAAAATATAATTTTAATATTTTACATTCATGAACACCATATTTAAAATGGTAATTAGAACTTTATTTATTTATTTATTCAAAAAATCATTTAGCATTTTATTTAAATAATCATTTTCCAAATCTGTTTTTTGTGTAACTCTTAAAATAGACTGAATTCAAATACTTACCCAAGAGATTTGCCTTGAACATTGCACAACAACAATTTTGAATTTGAAAATAAGAGTCAAGAAAAGGAGAATTTATTTGATGTCTCAAAGGGTTGGTGACGTAATGTGATCTGTTGATTTAATGGCCAACTGTGTTCCAAGTAAATAGTCTATTTTGCAATACAATTCTGTGGAGTTAGTTAGTTAATTAAAGTGACCATCGTGTCTAATTTGTGGTTGTCTTGTGTTTAATGCCACTGGGCTAATCAAACAAACACTCAAATTGTGCAATAGAATTGCTGATTTGATTTGATCTGATTTGGAGAAATGCTGGTTTGTGTTTGTGCTTTCAAGACCACAAACTGATACTTTGTACAAAATGTTTGTCACAAAATGCCATGGTTATTTAAAATAATTTACGTAGTTTGCATCCAACAGCAGTAAATTGCAAATTGTACAGTCTTATGCGTAGTTTACGTTCTCACACTAAACAAAATTTTTTAAAATTACTTAACATTTAACAGTTATCTTAATGTTTTTCCTGTTGTTTAAAGGTTTAACTAACCTTCTTATATTTAGGTCAACTAAATAATTTTTTTAATGTTTTAATGACTTAATTTGTACATTCGTTTAAGAATTTCATAAGAGTATAATTGATTGGTTTAAACTAACAAAAGGTCATGTTACTATTTTATACAAATTAAAAAACTAAAAGTATATTTCTATAAATAAACTAAATAATTTACAATTTATAATTTATTTGTTAGTTTATTTGTTAAAACTTAAGTTTTAATCCAATGCAAAAAAAGTTTATAATCCCCTAATTGCTTTCATGAATTTCGACAAAACTAACAAAATGTTAACAAAAAGTTTTGCAATTTTGTAATTTGACCTTTCGCATTGTTTATGGTTTGGTTGATTTGGCACGTTTGCACGAATTGTGTTGTTGCTTTCTTGTTATAGTGCAAATATAGTTCATTTATATCCAACATTTGTTACACTCTATCACTTGTTATTATATTATTACTCTCATCATTACACAAACCAAATGTTCTAAATGTTTTGTTTATTAAACATGACTTTTGAGATATTGTTTGTGTGTGTGTGCAATTCATATACAAATTGATCGAATCGTATCATTTAGATTGCTTGATTGCATTAATGTTTGACACATTTCAAATAACATAAACACACATGTTCCCAAAGTTTGATGAGTTCAGTAAACATACATAAAAAGGAATCACACTCCAACATTCTGTTCATCATTCAATCAGTGACTCATGATCGTTCATTGTGCTTCTGTTTTTGCCAATTCAGCTTAATAGAGCTTGATTTGACATTTGTCTCAATCTTCAATTTTTCAAATTCAAAATGATCAAGTTTCTTCCACTGTTCTCTGTGCTATTGATGCTAATTGTTTCAGGTAGGATAATTGTAGTGTGTCTGATTTGAACTTTGAAATTTGAACTTAATTTTGTTTAACTTTAAACTGTACATTTTTTACTAGCCACAAGTGACAAGCCCAAGGCCGACACGGATTGTGATCAAATTCTTGGCTCAATGATGGATGAATGCAAGTCAGTTCGCAACTCGCTGCTCAGTTCGGTTGGCATTGATGACCCAAAAGTGACTTGCTGCCTCAACGTCAGCTACAACACTTGTGTGCAAACTTTGAAGCACTTTACAAACTTGGCCAAAATCTCTCCATATTGCTTCAACAACAAAGTTGAACACATCAAAATTGGTGAACTGGAATCGTATGCCGAAAAGATCGTGGTGGAGACATTGTGTGACGGATTCGAGCCAGATTCGTGCATCTTCGATCGCAGGTCGAATGGGTGGAACAGCGTGAAGACCAATGTGCGGTCCGTCAACTGGAACCATTTTATCAAATTGATGAAACATTTTGGTATCAACATCTCAATTAACTCACAGATAATTGAAAACTCAGGTCCATTAGAAATTAAACAAATTAATTAGAAATTAGTTTTCTAATTTGATTTCTTGTTGGCTATTTTTTGCTAACAATTTTATGCTTGAATTAAATTAAATTGATTATTGGAAATAAAAATAAATCAATGAATGAAATTGTATGTCGAAATGCAAATTGAAAATGCTTTTGATTATGGAATTTGCTATTGCTGTATTTTGTAACGATTACGACTTGTGATTACTTCCTTTTTCCCTATTAATTTGTTTATTCAATCGTTGTGTTTTATGAATATTTTATTATATTAGATTATTTGTCCTCTTCCCTACACTGTACAACAGTGGTGTTCAAACTCAGGCTATCTAGCCATTTTGGCTATTTTCGAAATTGCAAATAGCCAGAAGTGACTATTTGTGGGTTTCAAAAATCTCAAAATTTCTTTCTCCTTATCATAATTTGGCTATTTTGGTATCGGATTGCAAGACTTTTGGTTATCCGCAGAAAAAATTTGAACACCACTGCTGTACAAAATGTCTATTTTTAGTGAATGCGATAATTAATTTACTTTCCACAATTATTTCTTTTTCAAATAGAATTTAAATTATAATTCGCATTATTAGAGTAGTTGAAAATTTCATCCAGAAGACACATTACAAATTAAAAACTAAAGCATATTTCTCTAAATACTAAACTTAATTTAATTTAATTAATTTGTTGAAACTTTAATTCCAATTCAAATTAATGCAAAAAGTTTATAATTGCCCTAATTGTTTTCTTGAATTTTTGTTTCATTGTTCAAATATTTTTTTGACAAACAACAGAACCAACTTGTGAGAGACAGGGGAAGAACGTCAAAATAGAATTGTTTGCTTGTTTGGATTATTTTAGCTTACGAAGCAATGATCGGGGAAAAGTGATTTGATGGAAACCAAACCACTTTGAAAAAACAATCACTCAAAGTCGCAGATGCAAAGTGGCAAAATTGTTTTGGGGCTTAAACGCTTAAACTCAAACTGCACACAATAACAATGTAAAACTAAACAATTGAATATTTGAATACATTTTACGATCATTGGATATTGTCCAGACGTTCCTATTCAGAATCCTATGCATTCAAACAAGGCCAAATTCTTAAATCAATAAATTCTCAAATGTCTATTTCCAGAGAATCAATCAAATCAATGATATTTTTCTTTGTTATCCAAAATATCAAATATCCCAAATTCACTATAATCAACCTTATAATGTAAAGTAAAACTATAGAATTTACCCTAAATTTTCCATCAATCAACATACTAACAATGATTGATGACCGATCACAATAATAATGATAATTAACAGTTATTACCTTGTTAATGATATTCATCGATGAAATGTGATAGGTCGAGAATGTGGAAACATCGACAAGTCATCATCACTACAGTAAAGTATAATTGAAACAATCATTAATCAATCCATTGATCAAATGTGGAAATGTACTTTGCAATCATTATATTGTAAAGTGGTAGCAAGTTGACTTTGTGCTTTCGGTAGATTATTTTGGATTTTTTTACTCAAAAAAAACCTTAACCTACATTCACGAAATTCTAGAATTAGAATTCACTAACATCATTTTGGATATTTTCGGATTTCTAACGCCATCTAGTAGACGACTTGTCAATTCATTCAATTGTACATCACCAAGATCAACTAACAAGTTTTAAGGCAAATATTTTTAAAAAATTATTAAAATAGCTTTCTTTGAAGAAAAAAAAAATTAAACCCCAAGATATTAATAAAATTGAAATTGACGATAATGCGAATGTCAAATTTTAATGTCATAAGAATTTTATTTTACTAATATTTTTTTGGTTTCTATTAATGTTTTACATTTCCTAGAAATTGAATATATATTTTATAATAAGGTTCGCCCAAGCCAGATTTCTCTTGTGAATTAATAATATAAATCTTGATTTAAATTCACATTAAATTGTATTTTAGGTGCATTCAGATAATTTATTTATTTTGAAATACGACAACAAACAGGATTCGTGTTTTTCTTAATGACTATCTGGTTTATGTCTATGGGGATTGTTTCGGTTTGTTTTGGGGTTTCTCTGTGTGTTCGTGTTGGAATTTGCCTACTTCATTTTCCTTACGAACAAGCCAAAAAGTGTTATCTTTAAAGCCGTGCACCGAGAATGAATCTAGCTGGAAAACCCATGAGGATTGGTTTTGTCGTGTTTGTGGTTTGAGTGTCGGAAATGAATCACACTTTACCTGCAAATTAGATTCTTCCACTCGCTCACTACATTCTCACTCGACTTAAGACACAAATCTTGTTTTCACTTTTTGTTGTGGTTTTGTGTTTTCAATTGAATTTGCGTTAACGGATTTTACACATCGTATTTTAGCACGTTAAAAAAGGTAACACTAGTTATGAATAAATCTTTTCGCTTCTTTAGATATACGAAGCTATCGATTCTTATATTTTCAACTATGGATTATTGCTTGAAGATGTATTGGTTATTAAAGTTGATAAGTTTTCCACTGGTTTATGAAATAAATGGTTAAATTATGAGCGAACATATAAAGTTGAACTATCGATAGTATCGATAACTTTTTATATTAACAAGCCAAAATGAAAGATACTCAAGCTACTCTCAGATTGTTACTATATTTATGAAAAATCTTTAATATTTTTCAATTTGAATACTACAATACACTCGAAAATATACGTATTTCTAATTTATATTTTTATTTATATAATTCTCTCCAAACTCCTGGTCAACCTAAAAGGTCAAGGAAAAATTGTTCGTGAAATTTCTAACAATCTTTACGATTCTATTAGTTTTACCACAATAAACTATCTATCGACAGAATAGGGATAACTCAGTAACGTTTTCAGAACGTTTTTTCTTATAAAATTTCAAATTTTTCAAGATTTTTAAAAATAATCTATTTTAGAATTTTTCAAAACATAATTTCGTTCCACATTCAAACAGCCCCATTTCGTACTAAACGGTACAAATAAATTTATTTATATTGAATCATAATCATTTTTCAAATCATTAACCTGAAATTCAATAAAAATATTTTCACTCAATAACTTTGATTTATGGATTCGCACTCAAAAAACTATTATTAACTGTGTATCGTTAAATTGCTGGTATTTTTCAGTGTCATTTAAGTTGTGCAATTTGTCATCATAGATATTTTTACGGTACAATTTGCGATTCAATTGAACATTTTATCGAATCACTAATGGTGCGCAATAGACTTTGATTTAATTCCGTTTTTTATTACTTTCTCGCTTAGTCGAACCGAACCCAACTGTGAAATTGAATTGATCGACTGAGTTTGAATTGTACCTGCACGTCTATAAATATTTATTTAATTTCAATTTTTACAGGTCATCTTTCATGCTGAATTTCTACACCTACTGTTTTAATTATAATTTATTACAATAAAAATATGTAATGGTAATGGTATGTTAATGTTTTTTGAGTGCGTTCTTGCAAATTTCGCTATTGCTTTACCTTAAATTTTAATCGTAAATTTCCAAGCCAGAAGGAATATTAATTACACATTCTGTTTAATTTGATTTAATTCTGGTTATTTTATGCTTTGAATCCCATCTCTAAAAAGGTTCTAATTTTATTAGTTTACTTTTCAAGATATTTTGATGCATTTTGAAATAAACAAAAACAAACTTTATTTGTTCTTTGTTATTGTCAAACTAATTCAATTCAACTCACATACGCCAAACAGTTTGTGTCTGTTTGTTTAATTAAAATTTAATTGTGTTTTCAGAGAGTCGAATGGTAAAAATGCATTGCCAACATTACGAGGAAATTATTTTTTAATTGCTACAATACGATTTCTAAAAATTGAATTTGCACTTTTGAATGCCGCCCATCTGTGTTTGTGCCTAAGTGAGAGAAACAAATTAGATTGAAAGTATGTTTTGCTATTTAGTAAAAGAAGGGTTTATGGAGTGTCTGTTGCACCATAACATTCAGTGCTGGTGTTTGCATTTTAATCTAAACTAGACCAACTTTTTTTGCAACTTTAGAGTTTCATTTCCGGAAGTAATTTTGAAGTGTATTTTGTACACACACAGTCCCTAACATTTTTCTGTCTAAACAAAAAAATATTCGGCAAGGCAATTCGTCTCTACTCAACTTATATTTGTTAATGAAATTTTCATTTAAAATTAAAAAATTTTACAAGTCGTCCTTTTATCTCAGTATTAAGAAGGTTTCAAAATACTATTTTTTATTTCTCAAAAACGTTCTTTCTTTAAAAATTCAATTGTAATTCAACTAAGCCAATCTTTTGCTTATTTTAAGAGGAAATGGATTTGCCATCAAAATATCACTTCCATGTTTGAAGGTCAGCTCAATGGGCGTTTCCTCAGTGGTACTAAACCGGTACTTGAGCACAATTTTAGCCAGTGCTAGTTTAATCTCTTGATAGGCGAATCGTTGTGCAACACAATTTCGTGGACCAAGTGAAAAGGGCAAATATGCGTACGGCACTAAAAGATGCTTGTTCTCGGGCATGAATCGTTCTGGGTTAAATCTTTTTGGCTCGGGATAGTATTCCGGATTGTGGTGAATTGCATTTGTTGGAATCACAACAATCTCACCCTTAAACAGTGGAATATTGCCCAACATGTAGCCATCCTTACTGCAAACACGATTCATCTGACTAACTGGGGGATAACGACGCAGAGTTTCCTTGATCACCGCTTCCAAGTACGGAATATCACTCATCACAGTATCGAAATACTCTTCTGAACTTTCGTCATTGTTGAATTTGTCAAGCGCTTGATGCAATTCCTGGCTCAGTCTATCCTGAATATCCTGATTCTGTGCCAATTCAAAAACACAATGAGATAGTGTGGACCCCGTGGTTTCATAACCGGCAATGAAGAAAAAGATGCAATTTGCAATAATTTCACTGTCGGTGAGTTTGCGTTGTTTTGGGTTGGATCCAACTTTGGTGGATTTATCCTCTTTCGTATTGGTTTCAGCTACAAAAAAACATGAGATTATTATTCGTAAGATAAAATTAGACAACAAATTTACGTTTTTGCTCATCCGTGGCAGTCATTTTGTCGTAATTGATATTTGTTAGCTCACTTTCATCAACACTAGCGTCCATCAAAAGTTGAACAAGATCGTTTTGTTTGATGTTTTCAGAACTTCTTCGCTTGTTCACAATATGTTTAGCTAGATCAATGAAAAAGTTGAATGCTTTTGGCGGGAAAAAGGTCTCAATTCCAGCTAGCTTTAGCATCCATCCAGGCAAAAGAAAAGTTGCCGCCCCACGCAGAGGATTTATATCAAACAGAGCCCGACCGTTGATCACAAACGCATTCGTCCCATCATCATTAGCACTCGTCTCAGTGGCAAAAGCAGTCGCAGCAATCACATCAATAGTAAATCCAGACATTGTAGCTTTAGTCTCAATTACAGCTGAACCAAAATCTTGAGTTAATTTTTCAAAATGTTTATCCAACTTATCAACACTCTTTTGCATTATCGAACTCATTGCTCGAAGTTTGCCGGACGAGAATGAAGGACTCGTGATGGTTCGCAGCCGTTTCCAAGCTTCATTGCTTGAGGAAAAGAGATTTTTGTTCCATGACTCATGGAACGCCTGAATCTCGAGCCGATTGACAAAATATTGAAAGTCCTTGATCAGTATTTGCTTGACCAAGTTGACATCCGCAACAGTGATAACAGGTGTGGTGCCAAAATATGTTCCAAACACATTACCATACTTTTGAACAAATTCATTTTCGAGTTTTGCCACGTCGGCATTGATTCCTTGGTGTAAATTTCCAATGCCCCACACTGGGGGCGGTCCTTTAACGCCCAGCCGGGTCCAGTAACTGTATTTGTGTTTGAAATAACTGGGAACAGAAATATGTTATACAATGTTAAATTCTTGACAATTAAAACTTACAAGTAAAGCGATATCACAGATACACCGACAAAAGTCCAAATCCATGTAGTTTCAAGCATTTTCAATTCAGATTCAACAATTTGACATTGGGTGTTTTGTCTGTTTTTTTTGTACAGACGATTTTGTGTTTTGGTTGTGGTTACTCACTCTCATTTACGACTCTTTTAATAGCACAAATATGATAACGTATGTCAGTGTTATCGATGCATCGAGGTGAAATATGATTGCACACAGGCAGGCACGTTTGCCCCTAGAATGAACTAAAGTGTTAAACTAAGTAAAGTTTGTGATTATCATAGAGACAGTTTATGTAACATTATGTGATAAGCTACCATACTACTAAGCTACCATATATGAGTAATAATGCTCTTTGAGCATTTATATGTATAACATTATTTGCGAGTATCAATTTGAACTTACAAGTACAAATCTAATCAATACTTTCATAAAGACTTTTGACTACTAAATCCCTAGGATAATCCATATGAATCATATAATAATGCAATGTAGTTGACATTTTAAATCGAATCGCAATACTGACTGACTGAATTACTTACTCGTTTAATTTGTAAAGAATAAATATAACAAGGTGCCAGTTAATTCAGCAACAAATACTGTTGTTGCTTAATAGCAAACAGATTTAATTCAAGAAGCGCCATCTAGTGTGCACCAATGTAAATTACATTACAATGCATAGCAGTAGAAAAAAAGCTCAAAAAACATTCAACGAGAATGACAATCAGGTTTATTGTCGAAATTGAGTGATTGCGCGTAAGTACGCGTGTTTGGGGGCATGCGAACTGTACTATTTGTACATAATGCACGAATCGTCTTGTACAGCGCCGGCATCGATAGTGATCAAGCTCGGTCCGCCATAGTCGAGTGTGAAGACGTTCACCTGATTGGGCACCTCCACGATCACCAGTGCAATGTCGGGCTCGACACAGAGCTCAAACTGTGCGAGTTGAAGGTCAAAGATGGTCTGCTTGGCCAGCTCCGATGGGAATGCGCTTGGCCAGACGAGTGTGCGCACTGATGGAACCTGACAGGTGGGACAGTGCAGGTCGAGTCGCCGGTTGGGACTTGGGTTCGTGTGGCCGGCACGAGCTTGTGGAAGACAGGCCACGTGCAGGCAGTGGACACAGTTCTGCAGGTACATCCAGGCAGAATTGGGCTGTTCAGCGGTCTTGTGACAGAGTGCACAGGTGAGAGGAGATTCGGGTTCGGGCAGGACAACCACTGGTGCCATAATCCGCTTGGCCATCTTGCACGCGAATCCATCTAGGTTCTCTAGGTCCTGGTTCAATGGGGGATGGAACCCAGCCAGACAGCGAACCAACTCTTCTGGGTGCACACGGACGCGCTCACTGCAAGCGGGTCTACCACCAGTGAAGAGACTTGAATTGCGCACACAAAAGAACTGAGGAAAGTCTCGTAGAGCCTTGACGGGGGCCGTGGGGGCACTCGGGGCCGTGAGGTCACTGGGGTCAGTGGCAGCCGTGACTGGACTATGCCATAGATTACATTCTCTTAAATAGGGACACCGTTGCCCACCACCACCGTTTGGTCCACCATTTTCCAGTCGGTCAGATGGACAGCGCATTCGGCTCAGAAGGTTCTTGCGATTGCAAAATTCGACATGTCCAGCGCCAGAAGGCTCTCTCAACCAGAGTTCCGTTGGCATTCGTTGGTGTTCTAATGGGCCACGTGAGGTGTTGCTCACCAGAAGGAACTTCGAGTTGATGGTTAGCCGAAAGTTGGGCCATCCCCAGGTGTGAGAGCACTCGCGCACCTTCAGGACAGTTTGAGGTGCAACGTACAGGCCCAGACTGTGCTTTTGTAGTTGGAATGTTTCGTTCTTGGCTGCCACAGTAGGGAACTGCTCGGGCCAGAGTAGGGCTCTGCTTGAAACCACCCAACAGAGAGGACAGGTCATCAGGCCAGATTGACCATCACGTTTGCCCGCCAGGCAGCCATAGTGGAAGTAGTGGGGACAGTTTTCCAGGTAGAGTAACGGGAAGATTACTCTCGGTACGATTGGAGCCTGGCAGAGTGCGCACGGGTCAGGGGTGGTGGCGCCCACAAAAGGTTGATCTTCGCTGGCCATGATCGCGCCCGCCATTGTGCCATAGAGTGACGCCTGTAGGTCTTTGGTGTCCTCGAGAGTGACGTGCAGTCCACGGGCGCAGCCATCGAGACGGTCGATATACTTGACAGACGGTGCGGTGCAGGGGAGGACACACACGAACGGGGGAAGGACAGCACCAGGCGGGTCTTGTGAAGCAGGGGCCGCAACAGGTCCAGAAGGAGTAGAGGGTCCAGCCTTGTCGGCCATTGCGAGCAGTTCTTGTGGGGACAGATCTTGTTCACGCCAATCACACAGTCACAAGTTGGCTTGGTCACTAAACTATACTAACTCAACAATAACCAACAATGACTCGACTGTAAGTCTCTATTTATATTGACTTGGGTGTAGTCGAATTCGAGGGTCAGAGAACAAACCAAATTCGAATCCAATTTAGAATTCGAAAGTAAAATTGTTACTTCCACCCGTGATGGCTTTTCAGGGTTATGTATTGGTACATTGCATAAATAATTAAGTTTTTTAAAAATTTTCAAAGGCACCTGTAAATTGGTTATAGTTATTTTACTAAATAATATTAAATGAAATGAAAAAGCATGCAAAGCAAAAAAAATACATGATAAATACAAGCGATGGGTTTTGCCATTCTGTGGCTTTTAATGGCTTGGCACTCGAAGCTGGAACGAAACATTAACAAAACACATTGACAAGACATATAGAAGTAGATATTTCAGTATTATGAAAACAGACTCAAAAGTAATCCAACCTCACTCAACTTATGACAACAGTAACCTAACCTCACTCAACTTATGACAGTAAGCTAACCTAAATTTGCCGCGGCAATGTCATTCAAATTATATTTAAAAATCAGCAAACTAGTGAATTTTATTTTTGATAAACATTTTGAAGGTGTACATGACATAAGCAGTGTAAAATAGTACAAACTAATAATAGAAAATTATATTAAACCCTTGCCTCGAAAAAGAAGTAAGACAAACCTTAAAGACTGTTTCATTGCAAATTGTGGCATAGTGTCCAACTGTGAAGTAGAGCTTATTCTCGGTGTGAATCAATTCATAGTAGTGTTGCAGTTTGAGCTTTTGAATGATCAAGTTCTCACGAAAGTAGATGATGAAGCGAAACAAACACTTATCTCCTGCATACAGATGTCTAATATAGATAATCATCGGATAGACAACCACTGCCATGCTCACTGTGACAAAGGCCAAAAAGAAGATGCCATTACATTTAGCAATTGGCCCAATGTTCATAAAGAATACGATCGATATGAAGTAGATTGACAGTATGACACACGAACCAATGAAGGTCAACATGATGGCGGAAACCATTTGACGATTTGTGATGATCACATCCTTGAGCATTGCATGGTGTTCCCGTCGATAGTAGCCCAATTTGTGTGCCAAAAATAATAAGCTAAACTTGGCGTCATGGCGATAGCGAATTAAAAGATGGCGCAGTTGAGTGTTGAGATTGCTCAAATGAGAAATATTCACAAAGGCACTCACGAGAGTGCAGTGTGTCACAAAAAGTGACAAACTGATGCCGCTCCAAATTTCATCAAGAAGCAAGAGAAAATCCACGGAACCCAGGATGAATGTTGTCCAATTGTAATTCTCATATACGATCCATTGGATATTGAAGAATGCAAGAACAATCCACAAAACTATATATAAAAATATACAAAAACTTTAAACATGTATTTAAAAATATAATAGGATAATTTACAAATGACAATTTGTAAAGTGAATTCAAATTTTGTCCACAAACTTGTGATCACTACAGCTCGGATTCTGATTTGACAGTCCACATTTGGATAATGTGACAGTTGACTTTTAAATCTGGCATTCCTACAATTCCACAAACTAATGAACCAATTTCGAGCTTCAACACAATTTTGAAATGGATTCTTGTTCCATTTGAATGCAAATTTTAGATTCAATTCAAAGAATTGGATTAGATTTTGGTTCAACAATTGATTGATTGTGACACGCCACACATATCGATTCGGTTTCATGTACACCAGATGTTACATTCTGTACACCTATGTAACAAACCATCCAACACACACTTTACGAAGGGGACCACACTCTAGGGCCGGGACCAAACAAAATGGCGGAATCGAGCGTTCGAAAATGCTAGGCCCTTGCTTGGGACCAAAATGGCGACCAAAAAAATAAAAGTAAATAAAATCGACGATAAATCACAAAATTAAAATATTAGATTTAATCTTGAGATGTCGAGTTCACGAGTTAACACAAAAAAAACAAATTGATGGATTCTTTAGATGAATCTTCTGGAGAAAACGAGGGAAAAATCTCACTTCAGCCAACCAGATTCCAGTGGACTTTACTGTTGACTTAGGACACTCGGGCAGTGGGATGGATCTTGTCCTATCGCTCGCCTGAACCGATGCCCGTGAGTTGATGTAATCGTTGTCTTCATAAAATCACCAGTAGAACCAAACAATTCGGATTCTTCGAGCCAACGTGTGGTCTCGTCAAAACAAAACTAAAATCGGACGGAGCTGGGAACAGAAGACCTCGACTGAAGCCGAGCAGCTGCTTTATATACGATGAGAGAGGGTGCTCGTGTTGAGTGTAGAATATCGTAGAAAAGCGTGGAATATTCGAGAAGTTTCGAGATCTTTCCAGAACAATCGAGAAAGTTCGGTTAAAATAGACTGTGTAGTGTATTGTTTGTGTGGAAATAGTGTGGCGGGCAGTTTAAAAAGTGGGGCGTCCACAAATGACGTGACAAATATTAATTACACCTATATGTACTTTGACTTTGACCAATCGAACAGAAATGTATTTTCGTTAAACTTTGACCTCGCAAATTGGGGAAAATTTCACAATACTTGATGTTACTATACAAAATGAACTAGTCACATTTGATTTGTTTGCAAAATGGAAATGTTTACATTTGATAAGACAGTACAGTAGTGAATGTTTACATTTGATATTGCTGCCTCCTGAACACTGATAATAATATTAGTAACCGTTTTTATGATAAAGTGACTCGGCCATGGTTGTGAGATGATCATGGTGGTAGTGATGAACGAGGGCTGTTGCTTAAAAGTGCCCAACCATTCTCAGACAACCAAGTTCTCTGTTACTTCTGATTTGAAGACTCTCGTAAATCGATTTGATTCTAAGCGTCATCATCAAAATAATGGTTCATCACCACTCGAATCTTGTCTTTTATGGCATACTTTCATGCCTCCTTGTGTGTGCATTCACAAGCGGAACGCTATACCCAGATTACGCCGGTCGTACTTTTGGTTATAATGAACACACAGGTGTGTATTGTAAACTTGGTACTTTTTTCGGACGACTGTATGACACGGCTTATAATGACACGGCTTATAAATGTAAACGAAACCAGACCAGCTCAGTGAACATTGTGTCGTTTGATCTTCCAAACAGTACTCTCACACCAATGACCATTCGCTTCAAATTCAACTCTGCCCAAAATAACTACTACGGAAAACACATATACCCTTATCGGAGATGCAGCACAGTTAGAAACCAGGATTGTGGCTTTAATATTCGCGGTACCAATGATTACCTGCTCGTTTTGTTTGGTCAATCGCACAATTTGCACATTGTGATGCGTTTGCCTGACAAAAGTGGCTTGTTTCACAAAGTTGTTTGCTGCTGTGAGTACACTCAGGCGTACACATTGTTGGTTAACTTTGAGCTCAAATTCAAACTACTGCACAGTGACAACAACAGCACAGTAGTAGACGAGGGCACTATCGGCCAATATGTACCACCAAGCAAAACCAACCGAAGGAGTGTGTTTGATGAGTTTGTTTCAAATCTATTCGCTTATTCTCAACAACTTATCCTTGATACCATAGTTCGACCATCAATTAAATCATCATCATCCCCTTCATCATCAATTAACATCTCCGATGTAAGTGTTCAATACATTTTTCCCACTATCTTCAACGATAATCTCTCTTTGATATATCATTTGTTTAGCCTACACCGCATCTAATGATGGACTTTCGCTTAGGCGATGTCATCGTAATAGGTCAGCTTGCCAATCACCAGTTGATTTTGACACGCGATTTTGTGTATGAAATTGGCACCGATCGATACTCGAATGGAACCATTGACATGACCGGCGTGGAGCCCCAAGCGTTGGAAAGAAAATGGCCCTATCTGTACACAAATGAACGCTTTCCATTTTCTTCTGCTCACTCGATTGCAATTGAACTCGAAGGACAAAGTCTACTGTTATTTTTCTATGAAATCATGAGGAGTCACTTTGATCAAAATGTAACCATAGAAGCGGTGAGTTTCAATATCGAGACCAAAACAGCGCGACTGGTGAGTCACAACTTTTGGGATGGCTTTTTTCGATTCTACAAACAAGATGCCCACTTGCTAATATCATCATCGGAGCTAAATGTTGTGCTTTATCTACGCAAAATGGTGAATTTGTACAAGTATCGCTATAATGCAACCGACGGGGCTTTTCATCTAATACACAAAAGACATTTCTGTCCATCTAAGTGCAATGGCAAAGTATGCAACAAAATCACTTACCGGGAAGGTCAGGAAAACCCTAATAGCGGCTGTGGTGAAGTCAATTTTAATCGACCCTCTAATGAGCCCTACCAGTATGGTTTCACAGATGGCAAACAGTTATTTCTATTTAGCAACAGCTCTGTATACGTCATTGGATACACGGATTATGTGGATGAAGAAGTTGACTTTATAGTGACAGAGTTGGATGACTATTTTGTTAGAAGATTGCCCACGAGTACTTCAAGCAATTGTTCAACTAACTTCATGACAGGTTTGTTGATAATGCCTAATGCCTAATGCCTAATGCCTAGTATTTTTTGTCATTTACAATTTGTATACCAAATGAATTTTTACACGTTTTATACTATTCCAACAGTTTTTATTGTTTTGGCGATGGTTGGGTTGTTGTTGCTGTTTTTCATCATTGTGATAGTGTGTTGGCGCCAAAAAATACCCATTTCAGAGTGTTTCAAAATTATAGAAAAAATCTCAATCATTATTCATCATCCACAGCTGTTTTGTTACAACAAGTACAAAGTCAAAGTTAAAAAATCACCGTTTTACAGACTCAAACTTCCCCCAATATTGGCCAAGACTTTAGTCGTGTTGATTAGATTGAATTTCATCAAGGAGCAAGATGTTTCGAAAATGAGATCACATTTTTGTATATTTGAAAGTTTGATGATACTAATAAAATTGTGTATGGTGAGATTTGCGATATCCAAGTACTATACTAGATTGTCTCCTCCACCGAGAAGTGTGAGCTGAACTTTTGAACATTGAACAAACATGATTGAAAATTTTCCCTGTAGGTTTGCTTATCAAAAATGGAAATGCTTACATTTGATAAGTCAGCACCATAGTGAATATAAATATTGATATTTTAGCAATGGATCATGACGCCCAATTCTAGAGACTATTATATTCCGAAAGAACCGTAGACCCTAAAATTATCAAACTTGGTTTACATGCACTTGGGTGTATATGTAATCGACCAGTCAAACCAAAACTGGGCGCAATGGATCATGACGCCCAATTCTGGTAGCACCACATAAAAAACGTTTTTGATTAGTACGTTGTTGAACAAATACATTGTACTTAAACAATAATATTGGACCCAATACACTACTTTAGAGTACCAAAAGGACCAAATAAGGTCGTCTCATAGATTTCTCAACGCTAATTTCCAAATGTTATTGTTTAGATATTGATTAATAGTATTATTTTTATATATATTTATAAGTGTAAATAGTGTACATACATGGCATATTTAGTCTCTTATATTGAAGTAGTTGAATTCAATTCGCAATGGAAAAAGTTTTCGAAAGAACTTGACATGTAAACTGTCCTTCTTCGTAGGGCATCTTCGGAGAAATAGTGCACATGGTCTTTCGAAAAGAAGTAAAAGTAATGTTGAAAGAACACTCCTTTCGTCAACGTCCAAGTCATGGGCGTTTCACAGCTGCTCTTGTCTTCATCCACAAGTTCAACCCAGTTATCTTGTGGGTCTCCAAGCGTTTGGTCACAAAAGACTTTTCGCGAGTTTTTCACCGGCGATACAAACAAAGATTCAGTCTGCTGCCAGCCATAACGTTTCCATCGCACATTGAATTCGCCTAAATGAGTGCCACGACTGAATAGACGGAAGCCCTTGTTTTCTAAATCGGACGAAATCCAAGTACCCGGATATTGTAAAATTTCCATATTCGAATGCATGTTCGTTTTAATTTTGTCGTCAATGTTAAAGGCTAGATATGGCTGTGCATCTGACTGAGGCAGTCCATGTCCAAAGTAACCTCGAAATAATGCCAAATCATCATCCGCACTGTCCGGACTTCTAATAAAGACCGCATCGTTAATTTGTGTATTTTTGAAATCGAAATTTTGGCGATGTCCTCTTCCAATCGCTTCCTTGATGGTTTGTGCAAGTTCGGGCCATTTGTCCTTTAACTTGTCTGGCTCGCTCACCGTCATGCAGCGACGAGGATAATGCTGAGTGCACTGGTTCAGCTCGTACACACTCCAGTGGTAATCACTGGTGATGGCATCCATCAATCACTCCCATGATTTGAATCATCTTGGCAAAGGTGTTCTTGTCGGACAAGACTTGTCCTCGATACATAGATTCCCAAAAAATTCTTCTGGTGCCTCAGTAGAAGTTGACGGTGGCACAGTAGTAATTTCTCCCACTTCTTTATCCTCTTGACAACTACAATCCTGTGGAATATTAGGTTTAGATTAGTAGATGAAATCAATTAGGACTAACCGTAAAGAACGCCACTGCAAGTAGAGTGGCCGTTAAAGCTACATGCCGAAGCCGCATGGACAAGAGGCATGATACAGAAAAAGTCATTTCAGATGCAGATAAAGATGGACTTGATGAAGACAAATATTCGTGATCTACCAAATTGCTCGGGTGCGAAGGCAAATTATGCAATTCTACAGTGAATAAGATACAAAGGTTACAAATTGAGAACACACAACAAAACCTTCAGTACTCACACACAGATAGCGGTAAACTCCTTGAAAAATGAAATTGAAAAATGAAAAATGCAAAAGTCAAAACGAAAACATCTTCGATTGTAAAGTTGAAAAGCAAAGCAAAAAACCAAACCAATACCAATGCCAATAAAGTCAATATATTGAATGAGTTGGGAAAGGAATTCGCCAAAATTTCGATTTCAAAAATACACCAATTAACGATGCTGTCTTTATTAGAAGTCCGGACAGTGCGGATGATGATTTGGCATTATTTCGAGGTTACTTTTGACATGGACTGCCTCAGCCAGATGCAACGCCATATCTAGCCTTTAACTTTGACGACAAAATTAAAAAGAACATGCATTCGGATATGGAAATTTTACAATTTCCGGGTACTTGGATTTCGTCCGATTTAGAAAACAAGGGCTTCCGTCTATTCAGTCGTGGCACTCATTTAGGCGAATTCAATGTGCGATGGAAACGTTATGGCTGGCAGCAGACTGAATCTTTGTTTGTATCGTGAAAAACTCGCGAAAAGTCTTTTGTGACCAAACGGTTGGAGACCCACAAGATAACTGGGTTGAACTTGTGGATGAAGACAAGAGCAGCTGTGAAACGCCCATGACTTGGACGTTGACGAAAGGAGTGTTCTTTCAACATTACTTTTACTTCTTTTCGAAAGACCATGTGCACTACTTCTCCGAAGATGCCCTACGAAGAAGGTCAGTTTACATGTCAAGTTCTTTCGAAAACTTTTTCCATTGCGAATTGAATTCCACTACTTCAACAACTACTAGAAGTAATTTAAGATTGTCTGGCAAGCCAGGCAAATTGCGAGAATCTTGAAAAAACGCCACTGCAAGTAGAGTGGCCATTAAAGCTACATGGCGAAGCCGCATGGACAAGAGGCATGATACAGAAAAAGTCATTTCAGATGCAGATAAAGATGGACTTGATGAAGACAAATATTCGTGATCTACCAAATTGGTCGGGTGCGAAGGCAAATTATGCAATTCTACAGTGAATAAGATACAAAGGTTACAAATTGAGAACACACAACAAAACCTTCAGTACTCACACACAGATAGCGGTAAACTCCTTGAAAAATGAAATTGAAAAATGAAAAATGCAAAAGTCAAAACGAAAACATCTTCGATCGTAAAGTTGAAAAGCAAAGCAAAAAAAACCAAACCAATACCAATAAAGTCAAGATATTGAATGAGTGAATTATTATTGCTGTACCGTGTACTTATTGAAGTATTCCGCAGTTGTGAAATGTTCTATTCATCTGGTCATCTGGACGAGTGATGTGAACAATCAAACAGTACTTTGTGATGTGAATCATCCGAGAGCGCTCTTATCGACAAAATGAACTTTGCATCAAGGCACAGCACAGCAAGTGCCACTTTGAATATATGTGCGCCATGTGCGCTTAAAGTTCGTCTATTTTCCCATGAGCATTATTATTATCTGTCTTCGATCGTGAAATAGAAAAGCCCAAAACAAGCAAAAACAAATAGAACCACAAACCAAATGTGCACCAACGTCACAGTTGTGAAATTTTCTATTTTTCAAATCAACTTTGCACTGTACTTTGTAAACACAGCCATAGGTCGAACATGTCAAATATATTTTTGACTTTGGACTTTTTATGTGCGCTTATTTGCATGGGCATATTATCACATGTATGATAACTGAAAAAAAGAACGCTTACTAATAGTCACTATTACTATAGTACTCTACTCACAATCTTTCTACTTGATGACTCAAAAAAAGAAGAAGATAAGAAAAAGTTCATTTGGGACAAACAAACAAACACACACACAAGATGCGTTCATTACTAATCAAAGTGTCAAAGGGTAACATAATGAAAATGCACTACACCAATACTATTGGCCACGGATCATGACGCCCATTCTGGTGACAAATGATATTTCTTAGAAAACCGTACAATCTAGAATTGAAAGATTTTGGATAGATAAACTTGTGAGCATATGTAATCGAATATTCAAAATTAACTTGGGCGCCATGGAACATTACGCCCAATTGTGGTAGCGCAAAGTTTAAAAAAAGATTTTTGTGGTTACTACGTGGAAAATAATAAACAAATGTGTTTCACATTTTAAATGTCGTATTTCGATCACGACATTGTGATTAGGATTAGCACTGCGATAAGTGATAATGGAAACATCATCACTTATTATTGCAGGCATTGGTAAAAAGGCCAATCAGATCGCCAGTATCCGTGTCGACAACTGAAGCACCACTGTAAAGTCAATTGTGCCATTAGTGTCACTTACCTCTTGAGCAGTAGCAGATTTAGACTCTTTAAATAGTTTATTGATTGAAATCAGTTGTGACAGAATACATGATTGATAAAATAGTGAACAAATTGTATGAATGAAAGTGTTGAATAGTTGTGATTGAGAGGGTGAGAGCCCGTAGATAAACATTGAGGTGAGTAAACAAAATAATCAAAGCATCTAAGCAACCACGTTGTGTCTACATTTAGGCATTTCAATAAGAGGTGTAATAGACTTATAAATCACGTCATAACGCGCTGATTCGGGAAGTTTAGTCTGTTGTTTGGTAATGTATAATGCCTTGACGCTGGTGCTCGGTCGGTCTGAAAAATCTTTATATGCTTCAAGACTAAATCTTACATATTGGGCCGGCGGGTATTTGTGCCAAACAATGTTGGCTATGTAGCTGTAATATTAATTAAAATTATTAGATTAATTAAAAGGTTAATATTTTAGAAAAATTGTGTAGGTTGTAACATAACAAATTGTTTACTTACGATGTTTTGGGCTGAACAATGTCCAACGTTTGCCGATAAAAGTGTCTTTTATTATCTTCAGAATGATCGCGAAATGTTCCTCTCCAAAAAGAGTACAAATAGTCTTCTTCTGGGAAATTGTACAAATCTAGCTTCACCTCAACAGCATAATCCAACGGATTGTGCACCACAAAGATCTCAAGGGGACCTTCTGCATTCATTTTGTACAGTTGGATGTGCCTTGCCTTGCAGTCAGTCTCACCTTGTGGACAAAACTAAAAACAAAAACAAGTTAATTATATAAAATTGTAATATATAAAAAATATTTGAATTTACCGATATTGTCCCAGTTAAACGGCTATCCACATAGTCCGTGAACAGTCCCCAATAGTCATTACTTGAGATTGGCTGTGGCTTTATCTCGGGCTTGAATTCGACCGAGTTAATCTTGAGTGTATACTTGGGATCAAATTCTTTGTGAAATTCACTGGTAAGTGGACTGACTGAAAATGGCACAGCTACATACTTTCCGACAGGGAAGGACTCGCCAACAATCGAGTTTGAAAAAGCGCTCTCGAAACAAGAGGTTTTGAAAATTTCGTAACTAGAATTTTCAAGTTTTTTGAACACAACAATTACTGCCGGATAGTTTTCAACCAATGGCTTATTATGCATTCTGGGGATCCTTTCCATTAGATGAAAACTCATTGTTGCCATTTTTTGTCCATCGGTCACTTCGAATTCATACCCAAGCATATTGGGCAAGTCATCATACTTAACGGGAAAAGAAGCCATGAAAAAAGATGCATGTTCGTTTTCGAATTGCACATTGCAAGCAGTGACTGTATGAAAATACGATTTGAACTCTTGAATTTCAGCAAAAAATTCTCCATCCATAAGCTTGTCCAGAAATTCCGTTTTTGCTTCCGGGTTCAAAGTCCAGAAATCGCTTGAAACATTGAATGCTCCTTTCCATTTCAGTTTATTTTCATAGGAATTTTTTGGATCGTACAACTTCAACACTGTGTGAGATTTTGCCTCCCCTTCGGGCTTAAATTTTCCATAAATGCGTTCCATTTTTACTACCACATAATCGTGCGGTACACTAAGACCAACGTTCTCGAAATCGTTTTCTTTCGGACCATAAAACTTCTCGCTAATTCTAAAAATTGAACCAAAAATATTGATTATTATCCAAAAATAACTCAGTTTAAATATTTACTTTGTTGTGGCTGTGACCGCTGCAGTTTTCGAACCCAACTCTTCGAATAGGACACTTTCTAGATCAGTTCTTGTTGGGCATTCAATTGGTAAATGGCAATCAGAGTATGTTCTGCATTCTGAATTCCCAGTTATAACGTAGTGACCTTCCTGGGGATTGCCCCATTCCAATTGAGCATCATAAATTCTGTATAAAGTTGCGGCTACTTTTTCGAGCATTTCGATGTACATTTGATTCCTATCAGACTAATTAAACAAAATTGTTAGTTTGCAATATATCATTATCAATTTAATTGAACAGTAAACTCACCCTAGCATACTGAATTGGTTTATCTGTTATTAATCTCCAAGCTGGCCTAGCTGACATTTCTGGACGCACAGTTATGCATACGGGAAGTTTAGTTTGAGGGTCGAATAGCACCATTCCTGCAATTTGATAAATTTTCAAATCTACGAAGAAGCGCGCTTTTATGTTGTCTTTGTTAGTATTATTGATCCATCCTGTAGCCATCAGCGCAGAAGCCGCAGAAATAAGCCAACTATTGTTGCTATTTCCTTGATGAAAATCGGCATGATGTGCGTCATCATGCACAAAGGTTGCTCCTTCCGGGGGCCAGTCGTAAACTGTCTTGAAAGGCCATTTGAATTTCCTTTTCTCAACTTCCTTCTTACATAGGTCAATTTGTTCATTGAGAATTGTGTCATAATCAATTTCTTGTGGACTACGAATCGAAAATGATATATTAATTAGGAGTCGATCAGCTGTTATACTACTAAAGATAGAAAAGTGAAAAAAGAATACTCACAAATTGTCATTTTCAACAGACAAACTTAAACCAACAAAAATCGCGAAGAAAAAGGCGATAAACAGTTTAGTATGAGCCATTTCAAGCGATTTTTGAATAAAGTGCTAAAACAAAAAATAAATTAAAAAAATTAGATTACATACAAACACCATCAGAAATGAAATTCGAATGGAAGAAAAGATAAGCAATAAGTAAAAAATAAAAAAGGAAGTATATAAGTAACTTCCACAACTGTCAAAGGTAGCGACATCTAGGGGTAAATCAAACCCTCATAATAATACTGCCATTAAAAATGCCACAGTAAGCATCAAATTAAACCTATGATTATGTTTACATGTTTAATCTTAAAACAGAGAGGTCAATAGAGCAAAATAAAACTCCCCAAAAATGCATCAACCAAAAACTTAGCAAAAAACTCACAATTTATTCAATTCCATTATAGAGTCTAGTTCTACAACAATAAAGCACACTAAAAACTTTTTGTCAACTATTCTCGAAATTAAAGTTGATTAATCAATTAAATTTACATTAAAATGTTTTAAATATTATTGTCTAATCGTTTCTCGTCAGAATTTATCTACTCTAGAATGTATATCATCATAGCTAGAACACACTCACAAACTCAAGAATCTTTAGCATAAAAGTTACATTTGAATGCTTTAAATGTTGAAGAGCAGCATAAAATTCAAAATGAATATCCAAAACTTACCTTAAAGTTGAACTATATGATGTCTATTCTCGTGTATTGTTGATGATGACGATTGTTGAGAGTTGTGCAAGGAAGAAATGTATGAAGTGAACAATAAAGTGTCTCGATACTTGTGAGCAATATTGGACAACTGAGTTGAGTTGAGTTGAATCGTCGAGAGTAGACCGAACAACATTGGGATGTGTCAAACGACTGAACTAACAAACACTGGCTCAAAGTAAACAAATTTAAAGGCAAAGACGAGATTAGGGAGTTGGCCAACGATGATGATGATGTGTCACTGATAATGCTGCTTGAACACACTCAAAAAAGTATGATCATACACGAACTTTGTACTGTACAATGTATGCATTTACGATTGTAGTGATAGTGTGATCTGTCAGCTTTCTCGCATCAAGCACCACTCTCCATCTCCATATGCAACCAGTCTTGTACATCTGGAAAACTTTAGAAAAATGACTAAAAAAATTATGTGCATTTTGTGATAATAGTAACAAAACCAAAACTGTACACTCCAAAGATTGAAAAATACAGAGTACATACAAACAACAACATCACAAGTTGACTCGCATTATACTGATTCTATAATACAAAATTAGAATACAGACCAATTTGGGTGTCTTTGGAAACATTTTTTGATATTACCGTAATTTCCCGAATATAGCTAGCATTTTTTTGTACAGCCAAAGTAAGTCCATAAGAAAAAAAATTCCCATTTATAGCTCGCGGCCTATATTCGGGAATTTACTGTACCCAAATTTCGGTTGGTTAACTTTCCTAGTCATTCAAAAGGTTCAAAAAGTACTTTTACCAACACGATTAGTCAAAGTAGAAAGATTTTTGGTGCGCTTTTCTATTTGTACATTTACTGTATTGTGTGAGATTATTTTGTTATGATGTTGTGTGTTTTAGGAGGGAAAGACATCACAATGCACTGCTGACAATTGTGAGAGACTGCTCCACTACTCACCCTAGAATGTGCCAAACCGATCACGTCGTGTAGGAATGCGTGAATATTTAGATGAATTTTAAACCACCAGATGGCAGAATAGATAGGCAACGAGACTATGGTGGAAAGTTTTTATGAAATTTTACTCCAATGTGCAGTGAAGCTAACATTCTGTACACTGTGAGTTACCCTTGAATGTTCAAATTGAAAGCAAAAATTGCACTATCAATAGGGCATAATTCGCCTCTACTATTTGTTGTGCATTTTTGTATTGCAACTACATTTATATCACCGAGTGGTAGTATCAGAAATAGCTACAGCCAGTCTATCTGTCTGTCTTTTCACTAACGTTCAAAACAGCGTTCAAATTACATCAAATCAAACCAACATAAACAATTTGAACACCTCGAAACAAAGCTAAAACTTCTACAAATGTACATGTATGGCGCAGTGCTATTTTAATTACTTAAATGAAGGAGAGGGGAGAATGGTTTCGGTGAACAGTAAGATTTGTAGCCTCTATCCAACCCTATCCATCCCAACTCTGCATATGCGCATCCAGCCTGATGATATAGACTCGTTCAGTTTGTTTATATTATATCACACAAAACATATCTCGTGTTCACATTGGCATTGATGCTCACATTGGACACACACATCCAAAAGCGCAATACGCCACAAACAATTGTGCCTATGCCAATTTACATTTGTAGCACAAGCAAGAATAAATATCATTTAAAACTTCAAAGTCGAACTTCAAAGTCAAACTAAAAAGCAACTTCTACTGCGCACCTCTCCATACACCTTGAAGTCCAAGGTATGTTGTACATCTCATTTGAATCTTGTATGTTGAACATAGTCAGTTGGAACACGGTTCCAGCAATAATCTCGATTCTATTTTTTAATGATTCTGCGAATTTATATTTTATTTTCGATTAGTTTTATATTATTGCTCAATTAAACTAACATTTACAGCAATCTAAGTTCTATTTACGTGTTTGGATAAATTTTATCACTATATCAGATTAATGATTTATAATTTTATTATATTCTCTACTGTACTGAAATCACTATACCGTAAATTCCCAATTAACCGCCGCGGCGCTAATCCTTAATTTTAGGCAAAACCTCGCCCACTTTTTAACTTCCACTGTACATTTTTGTGCGGCGCTAAATTGAGAGCGGCGATAATCGAGAGTACGGCGGTTAATTGAGAATTTACGGTAAGCTAATTAGCCAGTCAAACAGTAAATTTTTCAGAAAACTAATTTTAAAATTATTCCGACAGCACCATCTGGTTAGTCAAAAGGCAATTTTAAAAATACTTACCCCCCATGCGTTCGTTTAGTGCAGTCTATTTGTGAGCAGTGGTCTGTGATTCTCCTACAGTGATTGTGTCGACGTCGTTGTGTGTTGTGAACGTTCTCCTCAAACATACCAAAGCAAAACAAATCCTCACTGTCTGTTGTGTGTTAGTTTTACAATCGATCCAATAATCTGTGTAAATCCTTCTTCATCACCGTCGATCAAGAATAGAGAACAATTCTATCTTTTATTTTTATTTTTATTTTGCTGAAACCAACTGTGTTGTGCCACTTGTGATTATACTCGATCCAGAACTGAGATATGGTACAATAACCTAGCCTAATCTAACCAATACCAATATACAGAGCTTAATCATTTTTTAAAATTTAAATTTATTTTAAAGGGAAAAGTCAGCAATTTAACACCCAAAAGTGGTCAATTTCACAATTTGCCTGTTCATTTAAGGGTGACAATGTCCTTCTTGCAAAACGGTCCATTATCAAGGTATGTTTGGATTTTAGTGCGTGCAAATGTCTAATTAAAAGTATCCATTTCATCAAGGTAGCCCATCAATACAAATTCTACCACAAATTCAACATAATCCACAATGCTGACCCCACTATCTATTTTGAGTACATTGGCCATCTTCCCAGCCCTAGTACCAAACAACAGCACAACCGTACAATTTTATGGCATCGAACGTGAACTTTTTACAGCTGCATTAGAACCAAACAGTCAGTTGGCCCTCAGTAGGGCTCAGATTTGTCTTCAAAATGTTACCAACGTGAATACTCCTTTTGAGCACGGTCTCACCGCTCTTCATGTGGCTGCTGCGCTTGGCCATACGGAACTTGTTGGTAAACTGCTTGAAAAAAGTGCAAATGCAGCGCTCAAATCTGAACAAGGATTCTTACCAATTCATTTTGGGGCTATTTCTGGCAACGTGGACTTGATCTCAAAGTTGGTGGCAAATCGTACATTTGCCATAGACACACCAAATGATCAAGAGCAAACGGCATTCTACCTCGCACTGAAACACAACCAAACCCAGGCTGCTCGGATACTTGTTGAGAATTGTGCCAATCCGAACATTGTGCTTTCAAGCAAGAAAACTCTTCTAGACCTGGCTTCCGTGGCAGGCGATGTGAATATAGCCAAGTTGCTCATTGAACTTTACGGTCTGCGAGGAGATATGCCCCTACTCTATGCTGCCGAAAATGGACATCTCGACCTTGTACGCCTACTGCTTGGGAATGGCTATTTGACGGATTATATGACACCGTTAGATGAAGCAGCACAAAGTGACCTTTTCCAAGAGAAACTTGCATTGGAACTGGTGCAAACTGTCCAGTCAGCCACCAATGACACTGAAGGCCTGCAACTAAGCTATGCTCATTATGCAACCAATTCTTTCATGTATCGTGTGATTGAACGGAACTATCAATCCGTAATTGACTTTCTGCTCAATGAAGCGCACTTTGACGTGAACCAGCGAGTGCACTCAAATTGGCACACTCTGTTGCACTACTGTGCCATGGCGGGCAATCTTCCGATGATGAAGTACCTGATTGGCCACGGTGCCAATGTGACAGCTGTTACAATACATCAAGAAACGGTGCTCTATTTTGCTGTTGAGAAGGGTCATTTGGAAATGGTGAAACTGTTGCTGCGTGAAACCAAAGATTGTCTCAATTCAAAAGATCGTGCTATAATTCTGCGTGCAGCACTGCTGAAAAGTCACACAGATGTGGTGTACAGTCTGATTGGTGCTGGATTTGACCTTCGGTCAGCTGTTGAGCAGCTTAGGGTCAATATCCCTGCTTATTGGTCCACATTCATTCGCAAGGCCAATCTGAATCTCACCAGACTGGTGCTGAGTGATGAGGCCAATCTTCAACAATACAAAAGAAATTCATTAGAATCAGCTTCTGTCAGTTTGCTTGACTTGCCCGTCTCAACTTGTGACATGAGTTTGATCAGATATTTCCTTGATGAACTGCGGCTTGATGTGGCCAATGATACTGATTTCTATAATTCAGCACTGAATTGTGGCCTCCAAACGGTGGACTATTTTCTCAGGCGTGGCGCGTTTAATCTCAATGCAAAAGTTTTTGGTGATGACATTTTGTATAGTACTGTAACTAGAGGTGACACTAAGCTGGTCAAACATTTGGTCGAACACTATGGCCAAGTGCTAGTTAGTAGCCGAATGACAGAGGGCGCAATCATGGCAAACAATATCGAAATGCTCAAGTATCTGACTGGAATGGGTGTGCCACTGCCCCCGTTTGAGTCACGATTTAGTGAATATGCTAAATGGCCAGAGGAATATCCACTGATGACTCCACTGATGCATGCTGCCAGTGCAGGTAATCTTGAAATGTTTAAATATCTTCTCAATGCGCATGCGCATCAAAATGGTGATGGCATTCCGATGGTTATTAGTAATGCAACCGAACTACTGAGCGCTGCATTCATGAATCATCCTGTTGACCTAGATATGCTCAAGTTGATTGTATCACTAACCAATACAACTGTGCTTGCGCCTAATAGCTCGATACTGTACCGTGCAATTCTAATGAATAGGTTGGACATTGTCGAATATCTAATTGACGAGTTGCACGTAGATTATCGTGCAATTGGTCCAGGAGAGTACTTGAGTCCATTACACTATGCTGCCGAAGAAAATCGGGTGCCAATTGTCAAAATGCTAATTGAACGTCATCGTGCGAATGGGTGGACTGATTTCTTGACAAACAGAATTTTGAAAATTGCACTGCCAGAAGAAATAAGATACGTGCCTAATTTTTTATTTAATATTGCATCATATTTGATTTTTGATTACCGCAACACGAGTCGCCACAACCAATCGATTGTGCACTCGGCTGCTTCAGTGGGCGATCTCGACTCGTTGAAGCGTATGACCAAGTATGGCGCCGATTTGGGCATTCTCGACTCAATGGGCCAAACAGTGCTACATGTGGCTGCGCGCAAAAGTTATGACAGTCGAGTTTACGAGTGGCTCAAAAAGCAAACCTGTATCAATGTCGTAGCGAGAGATGCAAATCAGTGAACAGCCGCAGACGTACGGGTGGATTATGTGGAAGAGAAAAAAAATTCGATTGAATTGTTCATACCAGAGGAAACCTAGCAAATGTAGAACTATTTTGTAATGGTTCCAAAGAAACACATCGAACCACAAACAAAATCACACTGTTTGAATCATGCTTTTTGACTTTTGCGTCACACACTACTGAACTGAACTGAATTTAAATCCAAAAAAAAACACTTTTTGTCGAGCGTGAGCGAAGACTTTTAGTGACAAGAAATCCGATTTGGTTTCCAGTGAACTCCTCTTCCATTTCTTAACCGATTTACATCAAACTTGGCCAAAGTGCTTAGAATACTATGCGATTGTGCTGTTCAACCTTGGTTTTTGCGAAAAATGTTTTTTAAGTATAGCTGCCAGTCAAATCTCACCAAGGTCAAATCTCTGTTTGAGTGTTCATTGTTGGGTCTGATGTCCAACAATGAGTGCAACAATGGCAAGGGGAAATTTGGCTACATTGTGACTTCAAGCTAAGGTTAGGCAGGTGTGGGCATCGGTTATGTTCGGGTTAGGTTAGGTTTAGGTGGTTAGGCAGGTGTGGGCGTCGGTTATGTTCGGGTTAGGTTAGGTTTAGGTGGTTAGGCAGGTGTGGGCGTCGGTTAGGATAGGGTTAGGTTAGGTTTAGGTGGTTAGGTAGGTGTGGGCGTCGGTTAGGATAGGGTTAGGTTAGGTTTAGGTGGTTAGGTAGGTGTGGGCGTCGGTTAGGATAGGGTTAGGTTAGGTTTAAGTGGTTAGGTGGGTGTGGGCGTCGGTTAGGATAGGGTTAGGTTAGGTTTAGGTGGTTAGGTAGGTGTGGGCGTCGGTTAGGATAGGGTTAGGTTAGGTTTAGGTGGTTAGGCAGGTGTGGGCGTCGGTTAGGATAGGGTTAGGTTAGGTTTAGGTGGTTAGGTGGGTGTGGGCGTCGGTTAGGATAGGGTTAGGTTAGGTTTAGGTGGTTAGGTAGGTGTGGGCGTCGGTTAGGATAGGGTTAGGTTAGGTTTAGGTGGTTAGGCAGGTGTCGGCGTCGGTTAGGGATAGGGTTAGGTTAGGTTTAAGTGGTTAGGCAGGTGTCGGCGTCGGTTAGGATAGGGTTAGGTTAGGTTTAAGTGGTTAGGTGGGTGTGGGCGTCGGTTAGGGATAGGGTTAGGTTAGGTTTAGGTGGTTAGGTAGGTGTGGGCGTCGGTTAGGATAGGGTTAGGTTAGGTTTAAGTGGTTAGGCAGGTGTCGGCGTCGGTTAGGATAGGGTTAGGTTAGGTTTAAGTGGTTAGGCAGGTGTCGGCGTCGGTTAGGATAGGGTTAGGTTAGGTTTAGGTGGTTAGGTAGGTGTGGGCGTCGGTTAGGATAGGGTTAGGTTAGGTTTAGGTGGTTAGGTGGGTGTGGGCGTCGGTTAGGATAGGGTTAGGTTAGGTTTAGGTGGTTAGGTAGGTGTGGGCGTCGGTTAGGATAGGGTTAGGTTAGGTTTAAGTGGTTAGGCAGGTGTCGGCGTCGGTTAGGATAGGGTTAGGTTAGGTTTAAGTGGTTAGGTGGGTGTGGGCGTCGGTTAGGATAGGGTTAGGTTAGGTTTAGGTGGTTAGGTAGGTGTGGGCGTCGGTTAGGATAGGGTTAGGTTAGGTTTAAGTGGTTAGGCAGGTGTCGGCGTCGGTTAGGATAGGGTTAGGTTAGGTTTAAGTGGTTAGGTAGGTGTGGGCGTCGGTTAGGATAGGGTTAGGTTAGGTGTAAGTGGTTAGGCAGCTGTGGGAGTCGCTTATAATCGCTTACGCTCGACTATTCCCCATAATCTCGAATTTTGGGGACATTATTGAAGCAAACAAAGTTTAATGTTTCAAATATAGCACCCGCAGGGCCCACTAGTACTTTTGTTTGATTAAACGCTTTACCTATAACTATTTCTATCTCATCTCATATATAGCATCTTATCTGTTTATATTGAACGGAAATTGAAAATTGGAATTATTATCAATAAAAAAAATTCCTTCACTATTTGTCGTTCATTTTTGCAACTACATTTATGAGATATAATCTATAATATATCTACATAATCTATATATATAATATCTATAACTACAAGCATAAAGCATAAGTCGCGTATCGTTCAGCCAGTCAGTCTGTCTGTTCAAAACAGCGCTCAAATTCCACCAAACCACTAACCTAAACAGTTTGAACATTCGATACAAAAAATCAACCTTCCACAAATGTTCATGTATGGCACCATGCAATTTTCGATTATCTAATTGAGGGAGTGGAAAATGGTGTTGATTAACAGAAATAGCCATGTAGCCTCAACAGACCTTATCCATTCCAACTCATCATATGCACATCCAGCCGGATGATATGTTCTGATATGAGCTCGTTTGGCTTGTTTATCTCATGTTCACAGTGAAATTGATGCGCACATAAGACATGCCGCATTTATGATCTCCAATTTCGATCTAGCTTTTACCATGCACTCATATTGTATTTGTATTCAAAATAGACTTAATTCAAACAGAAACTTTTCCGAAAATTATTTTCATGGTGATTCCGATGCCATCTGATGGAAAAAAGATGATCTACTAATTACTCACCCTCACATGGGTTATTCTAGTTAAGAGGGTGAGGGTCTCACTGAGGAGTGAGGAGCCTCAGCAGTGATTTGTGTGTTAGGACTCACTGTGCTCATCATTGAACTTTGATACTTTATCGAGCCTCAGAATAGTCACATATATGTGCACAGTTTGGCATTACTTTTGACATTTGAAGTACAAATATCACATCAAACTTGAAAGTCAAACTGAACTGAAGCTTCTACTCTCCAATACCTCACCACTATTCATCCAATCTTTAGAGTTCAAGGTATGTTGTATACAATGTTCATCTCATTTGAATCTCGTATTATAAAAAATAGTCATTTGGAACACAATTCCAGTCATAGTCTCGATTTTATCTTTAATACTTTCTGCGAATTTGCATTCACTCATATCTCGATTAGTTTTATATATAGTTTTTTATACTCGATCCAGAACTGAGATAGGATACAATAACCTAGCCTAACCTAACCCAAACCAGAATGCATAATTTAAACATTTTTTTTAAATTTTATTTTATAGAGAAAAAGTCAATTTAACACCCAAAAGTGGACAACTTCACAGTTTGCCCGTTCATTTAAGGGCAGCACTGTCCTTCTTGCAGAACGATCCATCATTTAGGTATGTTTTGATGTTAATGCCACTAGCAAATTTGTAATTTAAAGAATCAATTTTACCAAGATCATCAACAGAATCACTTCCACAATGTTGAGCCCACTATCTATTTTGAGTACATTGGCCATCTTCCCAGCCCTTGTACCAAACAATAACACAACCGTACAATTTTATGGCACCGAACGTGAACTTTTTACAGCTGCATTAGAACCAAACAGTCAGTTGGCCCTCAGTAGGGCTCAGATTTGTCTTCAAAATGTTACCAACGTGAATACTCCTTTTGAGCACGGTCTCACCGCTCTTCATGTGGCTGCTGCGCTTGGTCACACGGAACTTGTTGGCAAACTGCTCGAAAAAGGTGCAAATGCAGCGCTCAAATCTGAACAAGGATTCTTACCAATTCATTTTGGGGCTATTTCTGGCAAAGTGGACTTGATCTCAAGGTTGGTGGCAAATCGTACATTTGCAATTGATACTCCAAATGATCAAGAGCAAACACCATTCTACCTCGCACTGAAACACAACCAAACCCAAGCTGCTCGGGTACTTGTTGAGAATTGTGCCAATCCGAACATTGTGCTGTCAAACGAGAAGAATCTGCTCGACTTGGCACTCCAATCGGGCGATGTTACAGCAGTAAAGTTGCTAATTAAACTTTACGGTTTCAAAATCAGCAAACATTTGTCGACCCCACTGGTTCGAGCAGCGTATGGTGGAAATCTTGAACTTATTCGCTTTCTGATCGAAGATGGCGTTAAGCCTGATTTGCCCCACAAATATGAAGTGTCACCGCTCGATGCAGCAGCACATAGTGATAATTTTCAAGAGAAGTTTGCATTGGAATTGGTTCAGATTTTCCTGTCAGCCACCAATGACAGTACTGAAGGTGTACTAAAAAGCCGCAATGTTTTTGAAACCCAGACTTTCTGGTATCGAGTGATTGAACGAAACTATCAAACCGTTATCGACTATCTACTCAATCATGCGCACTTTGATGTGAACCAGCAAGTGCACACTCATGGATTCACTCTGTTGCACTACTGTGCAATGACAGGCAATATGCCAATGTTCAAGTTGCTGATTGAGCACGGGGCCAGTGCTACCACTGGGCCACTCTATTATTCTGCTCAGAAGGGTCATTTGGAGATGGTGAAACTGTTGCTGCGTGAGGACAAAAATTCAGAATATGCCGACGCGCTGTCTCAGGCACTGCTGAACAATCACACAGAAGTAGTGTACTGTTTGATTGAGGCTGGATTCGACACTCGATCAGCTCTACAACAATGGACGTATTTTGATTGGAGTGAATTCTTTGGCACCGTCAATCTAAATCTTACAAAACTTGTGCTGAGCGATCAGAAAAATGTTCAACAGTACAATGCCTCAATCAAAGAGCGTGCCGGAAAATATCTGAGTATTTCTTGGTTGGACTTGCCCAGCTCGACATGCAATTTGCCGCTGATCAGATACTTCATTGAAGAGATGCCGCTTGGAGAGATATTTACGAATTTTTGGAAAGTTAGTCAATGTGGATTTGACACTTTTGACTATTTGGTCAAGCGTGGGGCGATTGATCTCGATGCAAAAGTTGATGGCGAAGACATTGTGTACAATGCAGTACGTAGTGGTCAGACTGATCTGGTCAAACATTTGGTCGATCACTATGGCCTAGAGCTAATTACTAGTAACAGTAGCCGATCGACAGCACTCATAGAGAGCGCTATCATGTCCGACAGTACCCAACTGCTCAAGTATCTGGTTGACAAGGGTGTGCCACTGCCCTCTGTGGATTACCGATTTAGCGTAGATATTGCTCATCAACATCGTTATCCACTGATGACTCCGCTGATGCATGCAGCCCGGATGGGAAATTACGAAATGATCAAATATCTGTTCAATGCGCATCAAAATGGCAGTGGCCTTCCGGTGGTAGTTGGAAATGTAACCGAATTACTGAATGCTGCACTGGTGGATTGGCAATTGAACCTGGACTTGATTAAGCTGATTGTGTCACAAACCAACACGACTAGGCTTGGGCGCAACAATTCGCCACTGTACCGTGCAATTAGGCTGGATAGATTAGACATTGTCAACTATCTGATCGACGTATTGCACATGAGTTATCGTAAGACTGGCCCAGAAGAGCACTACAATCCGTTAAAGTATGCTGCCGTGCAAAATAGTGTGCAAATTGTCAAAATGCTAATTGACCGGCATCGTGCCAGTGGATGGGATGATTTCGTGACGAGCCAATTTTTGCCTTTCAAATTTGCCTTGCCAGTCTATGGTTGTGGCGTAAAAACGATGACCACATATGAAATTGCAAAATATCTGATTTTCGAATACCGCAGCACGAGTCGACACAACCAATCGATGGCACACTTGGCTGCTTCAGTGGACGATGCCGATTCGTTGAGCGGTATGAGGCAGTATGGCGCCGATTTGGGCATTCTCGACTCAATGGGCCAAACAGTGATACATTTGGCTGCGACTAAAGGTCGTGCTCATAGGGCTTACAAGTGGCTGAACCAACAAACCTGTCTCAATATCGAAGCGAGAGATGCTAATGTAATTCAAAAATTCTTTTCTGAATACTTTGGGTTTTGACTTGAAGTGAATTTGTTTCAACGTGTTTTTTATATGTCTGTTTTTTGGACAATTACAATGATGCAAACAAGTTCGAATAATTGGGTATTATGCATTAGGCACTAGGCATTAGGCATTAGGCATTAGGCACTTAGCGCTTTTTGTACACTTTTGCAGTGGAACTATTTTGTAATAGTTCCAAAAAAATATTGAATCACTTACAAACTCACTTTGAAACTCACATTTTTTATGTCACTTACTATTTCAACTATTTGTTAATCAAACAAGCACTTTGACTATTTCTACCTCATCATGTGTAATCATCTTATTGTTGTTTATTGTCGAATAAAATCATCGTACATCAACATTTCTTAGAGTGATTTATTACTATAGTACGAGTCGTATTAATAATTTCATTTGGTTTTTTTGCAAACTAAAAAACTAAATAAAAACTAAACCTTATTAATTTTGGATTATATATTCAGTGAATATTATTCACTTTCTTTTTGGCCATATCAGCTGCCAATTGATCTTTCTTTACTGCTGGAAGCAGTTCGTAAAGAATTTCCTGCACTACATCTGTGTTATTCTTGATGTTCTTAGGCAACAAGACAGGCCAGTCAGCATCGAGTTTTCCCATCTCCATCACGTGATCTCCATCGATCAGCAGCGTGTAAGCTCTGTCGGACTTGACCACCAGTCGGTAGATGTGCTTGTCTGCTCGATCCTCCTTACAGTGGATCACCTTACTGATCATTTGACTCTTGCCACGGTAATTGAAGATCACGTGAACACTCTTGACATCGGGAACGATCCAAATTTTGAATGGTATAGTGCGGTACAGTAGGGTGTCCAGATCACACTCAATCAACTGCGCTGAGCCCGCATCACAGTAGGTGAGTTCGGGATAAATTGCGAATTGCAGTACCAAGTCATCGGTGCCGTTGCTGTCTGGCATGTGAGCATAGAGCAGATGGACAAATGTCCGATTTGGGGTGCACTTGTACCCAGTACCAGAGCCAATATAGCCCCGATCCGAACACCATAGGTGGCCAAGCACAAAGTCGTCCACATCGAAAGGAGTATCGACGGTGGCGGACACTAGTGTGCTCACAAGCATTAGCAAAAGAACAATTCTGGGCATTATTGAGAGGCAATATCTTAAAAACTTAAAAACCCAAAAACACAGATACAAATGCGAAAGAGGAGAATGCGTATACGATTGGGTAAATGCAGACAGTTGTGTGTTCAATTCGGTTGTTAGGATACAAACTACCTAGTTACTAGACTAAGTTTATCGTTCATTTAAAGATAAAATAAAAAGCTGTACTCTCTAATCATACCACCACTGTGGTTGCCATCATGCCCTCGACTATGTTTTAGAGTTTGGAAACATTATTAGGGCACGTACAAACTTGGTATCAGTGATATGCGAGTAGAATGATAACATATGCACAGTTGCACAATTGTGTTCGACTCATGTTTGCGCAAATGAAAATGTTAACTCTGTCTTCTTTTTTCACTGATTGAAAATTTACACAAAACATCGTTGCCATAATTGCTCTGTTGACCATTTTCATTTGAATCTTCCCTCCTGTTTAATCTTTTCGGATTTCTACCCATTGGTAGTCTTACTTAGTTACTTACTTACTAAGTTACTACATCTACTTACTCTTAGGATGTATTGGTTCAGGATGTTTAATTTCAATGGTAATTCCTCAGATATGGTGATTTCGAGAATTTGTTCATCTTTTTGGTCGTTTCCGAAATTATATCTTCGAATGATGTCACGTTTAATGTGATACATGCTGTGAAGACATCATTGTACATTTGAGTGTAGAAGCGCACACAAATGAATTTTTCTGAATACTCACCAAGTGTAATTCGAGTTTTGCAAATGTGCGAGTGGAAACTTGCTGATTGGAGACCTACCACATGGAATTGGAAGCGACGGAGAAGACGGAGCCAACTCCAAAGACCCCCCCCATTTCAAGTCCATCCAGACACATGAAGATTTGGGAAAGTTTTGAGGCAGAAACCTCTGAAACTTGGTGGGAGGTGTAGCGGTATCAGCGCTGATGGCTCACGCGATGATGACCTTTGTTTGTAGCCTATCTAGTTCCTAAACCTACCCTCGGGGGTAATCTGTGATACTGCATGTATACGTAGCACACTGCATTCGCTCTTAGCGAGTACAGCATGTTCAAGTATAAATGTCCGAGCTGATGTACAATAAGGATCACTTATACACTCGCACATCTTCTTGACAACTGCTATTTAAGTTTATTTAAAGTTTTAATTAACCCATTCAATCCCACATATGAAGATGAAATGTAAGTTTTGTTTGTTTTGATAATCAAATTATTTTATTTTATTTACCTTTTTTTTTGTTTAATTAACAGACGTTTTGAGCTGTCTTGTTTTACTATTGACAATTTGGCACTTTACTAAAGTAAGGGCAACAGCGAACAATCGTACAATGGGCAACTATCCCGATACTGTTGATGGACAGAAGCGCACCCACTTGGAAGAAAACTTTAAAATCCTGCAAAAGGGCCATGCTACAATACTGCTGAGCGGTGAGGGGTGTGCTAATGCAGCCACGGGTCAGCATGCGAAGCTCCGGATGGATCAATTCTGTACAGTCACACTGGCCAACATTGATCGTGCCATTGCGGAGGGGCTCATCACGGTGGATACTTTTGACCAGCTGACAACCTTTGTCCCTGTGAGGCAGTACTTGAGCTCAGGCCAGCCGCTGCCCGACTGTGTCACCCGTGAGGATGATCATGTCTTTTTGCCCTTTATGAAGAATTACGCTGCCACAGTCAATCACTTGATGAGCCTTGCTGTAGGGCACGATCCTATTGCTATGGAGCACTATGTTAAGCTTACTTTGGAGGCCGATCCTACTGCGGCGGATTACTTGATGAAGCGTGCTGATGGGGACTATGGTCCTACTGCTACTACCAACAGGCATGAGGAAATGTGACTTTGCCGTATCCTGTGTCCTGTATTTAGTTATATTTTACACCAGAATTATTAAAATTACATCCAAATAAGTCAATTTCAGTTTTGCCGGCAGGCCTAAATGCAAAACCGTTAAAAGGGTTTTGAACAGTTTAAACGGTCACAACTAGTTTTGCCTAGGTAAAACTATTTGTGTCAAGAGAATCACTTTTGCCGGTATATATGTCACCGGATATCTGCGAATTCGTCATTTCGAGGTTTGACGGACTTTCTACCTCGTCTAACTGCGAAATGCTATAACTTTAGAGAATTCCGGTTTTTGCCTAGTCAATTCGCAATATGACTAGTGTGGCGGTGAGGTCACCGCTTAGCCAATGTTCCAAGTTCGACTCATAGGAACAGTGCGTATTTAACACGACTCATTGTGGAGCAGGAGCCATTCTATTCGGCCTGTGCCTTTCGAGCTGTAACCTCCTTTCAGTACACTCGAACCTTCATTAAAGTTCTTAAACCAGTGCTCGTTGCCTTTACTCGCCCTCTACCCGTTTACAACTCTAGTCTTTTCGAGATCTGCAAAAATTCACTTCGGCAGAGAAAATTAAACAACCAGGCGAAATTTTCTGTTAGTATATTTTATGCACTAAATTATAAACTAAATGACGTTTTTAGTTGTTTATTAGATAACTGAATGAAAAAAAATAATTCTATGCAAATTGCATAATGATATTATCCTTAATTAACATCTACGATTAATTTCAAATTCATTTACATTGACGAATTGCATTTACAATTATCCGAAATGACTAGTCATATTGCGAATTGACTAGGCAAATAACGAAATTCTCTAAAAATATAGCTTTTCGCAGTTTGACGGAAGATTTGTCATTTTACAAAATGAATTATTTTGTGAATATTCGGTGACATATATAACTAAACCCATCCAATTGTAATCAAAAATTACCATTTCAATGTCAACTTATCTGGACATACTTTGTATATACAAATGTCCTGTATTTTTAATCTCTACTCAATTGTCTGAACAAAGTCCGTACGCAATTTTCCTGTACTTACAAACACACAATTCACACAATTGTCTGGACTTAACCTCCTAAAGGAAACTCAAATGACTTTGTGACAGTGATATATTTCTTCCTGAGGAATTTTCCCCTACAAACAAACAAATGCAGTAGTTTGTTGGTTTTGCTTGCTGTTGTTTATGTTATCGGTTCGGTTTAGCCTTATATCTCGCATCTTGACATTGGTCAACTCACTCATCGCCCGACAGTCTCTCAAAATGTATAATCTGTGTGGTGAACTTTGCCCTTTTGGCCACACTTTAGCCTGTTGCTTTATTGAACTCTACTATTGTAAAGAAAGCTCTAATCAAATAAAATCTGCCACCAAAATTCAAGTTGAGCTTAGTCATCAAAACAAAATGATAAAATCATCTTTTCACATGTTCAAATGCTTGAGAGAACACATTTGCATTTACACGTACCAAGAGAAAGTGATCCAAGTTTGAGCTCAAGTTGTTTGTAATTTCAAAATTTAATGCAACAAAACAACATGTTCTACAACATTGTACTGATCATCACAATTGTCTCGATGACATTTGGTGGCAACCTGGTCGAGTGCATGTACAAATCGAATCGACCCATCATTTGGCTTGAGCATCAGTATGTTGTACGGCTCCTCATGTCAGGCCCTCATCCCGATCCACAATTTTATGGGACGGTGAAAACAGTGACTTGTACTGGCGTGTTGGTGGGTCGAAACAGGGCGCTCACTGCTGCCCATTGTATTACCCATCCATGGGGTGATGCTATGTAAGTAATATTCTTGAATGCACCCAAATATCATTACAACATCATCCACTCTCACCATTAGGCCCGAAATTGTGGTTCAACACGTTGGTTTGCGGTACAACGCACTGACCGATGATGGCGACATCAAGTGGATGTATCGACCAGTGGTGCAGGCGATTGTGCTGCCCCAGAATCGTCAATCTCGCCTGTTCGACATGGCAATGCTATATTTGAGCACAAACGAGCACGATGGTGAGCCAGCCGACCAGTGGTCATTTGAATAGGCGAAAATATCGGATCAAATGCCTAGGGAAGGACAACTGGTCACCATGTTTGGATTTGATGGCATCAAAAGTGAATATCAACCAGAATATCTCGAACAAATCTGGGGTGTGCCTATTGAGGAGGTCTGGCCTATCAATTCCACATTGGTTTTTGGAGATCTCAATGCTACTATTCAAGGGGTAAGTGAACTATTAATGGGTAGGAACATAATATTACCAATAGATATAAGGTACTAGAAACAATATACTTGGCGCTAGACACTAGGCACTAGACACTAGACTCTAGACACAAATCACTAGATATTTGACACTAGGCACTAGATATTTGGCACATAACACTATAGACTAGATACTTTGAGCTATTTTCCGTATTTTCACTATATTTCTATATTCACTATAGGGCGACAGTGGTTGTCCAATTGTGGACATTGAAACCGGTGATCTAATTGGCCTGATTACCAATGGTCGCTTTGTCAATAAGGAGGATGTTGCCCATTACACTCCCACAACCGGAACACAATCAGCAATGGCCTTCTACTTGCACGATCATCTCAACATTATTAACAAATTCATTTCCGGTGCTGATCCACAGTTTGAGCCACATCAAATTGAGCCGCACGACGAGACATTTGATCCTGAGGTACCTAGGTCGAGTACCGTTACAGTGTGAGGGTGAGGGATGAATTGTAAAGTTATTATATATTTGTGTTTGTCTGTTATTACTCGTATGTCGGAGCGTTAATAAAAAAATGCATCACTGAATGATTGTATTTGTTTTGTGATTACGCTACATTTTACGCTTCATCATTACGCTCGCATCTGTCAACTGTAGCAAAACTCAATTCCACTGAGATTAATGTCAACTAAATAAAAAACAATTTCATGCTAAACTAAACTGTTTGGTTGGTTTGAAAATGCAAATTCAAACTGCCAAATACAGAGATTAACCATTAAGTGAAAGGTCAAAAGGGCAATGCAATGAGTCAACTGCAGCACATGAACAAACCAACCCACGAGTCTCACTTTATCTAGCAATATGTGTGCCCTTTGACCATTAGCCGTACATCTGCTTTTGCTCAAATTGCACTAAAGTCTGTTGCTATTTATTGAACTTCTAGTCTGTGTGGCAGGAAACAGAAATATTTTCAACCAAAATGCAAAATGCGACGAAAGTTGAGTCTTATCATGAAGACACTAGTTTGTTAAATCATCCGCGGTGCTTAACCCCCACCGTCAGCACAATTTAATCATCCTACAAATAAACTCAACATAAACTCTTGTGCGCATGCGTAGTTTACAAGGACTTCCACAGCAACAGATCATAACATCATCAGTGTTCATCACTTGTTGTGTTCAGTCGACGAGTAGATTTTGTGCAGTGTTCATCAGTCTAATACTCTCAGGAGAAAACCACCATCGTCAACAGATCAACAATAACTTCTCTCTCATCATGTCGACAAATACTGAACCATCTCAAGGAACATCTAATAGTTTGGTTTTGCTTGAATTGGTTGTACATGAGAGGGAATACATGAAACTGTGGTTGGATGCACAATTGCAAGATCGTAAAGAATTGAAAGTTGCGAATTCACTTTCTGAGTTGATCTTTGGTAGACTCGAAAGAAGATTGACAAACTATGAAACTACCAATGTGGAGCAAAATGTTCAATCTGGTGATGCTGCTGCTGGCGTTGATGATGAGAATATGCTGAATGCATCGTTAGAAGATGGACATAGAAACACTAACTCAAACGCTGAAGATGGAGTCCAATCTACGACATCATCAAATTTGTTATTGGAAAATCAAATCGGTGCAACAGTTGAACTACCAATTGCTACTACTTCTACTAATATCAATTGGGCAAATGACGATGAGGAATTTGATCAAGAAACACTGGATGCTGTGAAAAAAGGTGAGAAATTATTAACTAATGGATTAATTGATGATGACATTAATGCTTTATTTTGTACAGAAATTGAAGACGAAGAACGTGAGTTGGCATTGAAAAATTGTGTTGTTCCCAACTCCCAGGAACCATTTGAATCGCATAACATTGGTGACCAACAATTGAGCGATTCTGCACCAATTTCTAATGAACAATTTGAACCTCATCACACCAATGAAAAGCAATTACAGGAAAATTTAAATGGCGATGATGATGATGATCCCGATCTATATGATAAAGAGATATTGGATCAAATAAAAATAGGTATTGTGATTTGATGAATTAATTGATCCATTGATTGATGATGACATTGATATTGATTCTACTTTGTATAGAGAATGAAGAAGAACGTGAGTTGGCATTGATGAATAATGTTGTTGAACCTAATCCAATTCCTGATGAACCTTTTGAATCGCATCACATTACTGAAGACCATTCACAAAACTCGGAATTAACAAATGCTGGACAATTGATTGGAGCTGATGTTGATGCTAAACAAATGTTGTTCGATTGTTGTGGCGATAAACAGGCCGAATTGAGAGATGACCAAAATAGTGTAATTGAAGAAGAAAATGTAGATAATGATGACAATGATAACGATGAAAATGATCAAGAATCATTTGATAAAGTAAAAAAAGGTGAGATTGTAATATGGCGAACTAATTGTTTCATTTCTAATGACTTTTATGTTTTACTTGGTATAGAGATTGTCAAAGAAAAACGTGTGTTGCAAATGCAGATGCAGAACAATCCAGCTCACATGAACCAATCAATCCTCAATCCTTTTCCAGTCTCCACGGAACATTCATCTACAGTGTCAAATGAGCAGTTTGAACATCCTCAAATCAATGAAGACCAATCAGACAACTCGACATTGCTTAATATTACTGAAAAATTGGTTGGAGCTGCTAATGAGCAGGATGGTGATGATTTGCGTATTGACAAAATTGATGATAATCAATTGCTCAACAAAGAGATGGTTCTGGTTGATAGTACAGAAGTTGGACTTGTAAATGAAGAGTTGGATGACGAAACAGAAACTCAATCGCAAATAATCACGAATGACTCACAATCAACGATTCACTTCGAAAAGGATGAGAGTGAATATTTAAATGGAGCTGGTGATGATGAAGATGATCAACATCTGGATTTTGATGATGAAGAGATGGATTTGAGAGAACCGCAAAATGAAGTAATTGAAGATGAAGATAAACATGATGATGAGGATGATAATGCTCAACAAGTGGATGGTGCTAAACAGGTTAAATTGAGCAATATCCAAAATGAAGTAATTGAAAGTGGAGATGATGACGACGAGACGGTTATTGATAGTGCAAATGAAGATTTGCTCAATGAAAGCAACAGCGAAAGTAGTGAAGAAGAAGAAAATAGTCTTGAACCTATTCGGAAGAAGCCCAATAAATTGACTGGAGCTGATGCTGATGATGATCAACAAGTGAATGATGATAAACAGTTTGAATTGAGCGATATCCAAAATGAAGTAATTGAAGATGTAAATGAGGATGGCGATGGCGACGACGATACTGTGATTGATAGTGCAAATGAAGATTTTCTCAATGAAGACAACAACGAAAGTAGTGAAGATAAAAAGGAATCCCGTCCTGCACGGAAGCCTAAAACGAACCGAACAAATCAAACCAGGCAACAAACCTCAAGCTCACGGTCAACAACGAACCGAAAATCACCGAGTCTTGCACGAAAGTCTAATGATAACAATAAAACAAATGGCAACAAATTACGTGCAAACTCAAGTGAAACAGTCAATCAGTCGAACAAATACATCATTCTCAGTTTGAAATGTGGCCAATTGGAATGTGAAGAAGTGTTTGTCCAACCGAACGCCCTCAACAAGCTCAACGCTCACATGAAAAACGTACATAAGGCTGAACGGTGTCCTTGTCTGGTCCGAGATTGTGGTCAATCTTTCAAGAAAAAGTCGTGAGTTCATTTCGTTTGGATTATACTTAAGTAACTTAACCCAACAGACAAAACTAACTTTGTTAAATATTTTTTATTAGTTTGGCAAGCCACGTGAAGACAGCTCACGAGGGTCACACCACCCAGTGGTCCTGTGGCAAGTGCGACCTGCATTTTCCAGCATACCACAAATTGTACATTCACAACTATCAGAGTCACCATCTCATGGGTCAGTATCAGTGTGTCAACCCCAAATGTACGTTCACGTCCGAATACCATGTCAAAATGACCAAACATTACGAACACTGTAAATATAGGCCAGAGAAGTGGCAATGCAAGCGGGTGGGTTGTGCCTTTCGAACCAATCGCAAATATCTTCTTGAGGTTCACGAGAGAGCTCACATTGGCGCAAAACCGTATCGATGCACCTGGCCCAAGTGTGAGCATGGGAATGTAACTGAGCGGCAAGCTTTGATGCACATTAAAGTAAAACATTTCAAGTGCCAACCAAGCACGAATGGTCTGGACAAACCCGAGGACTATCTCGAAGTAGTCAACAATGGGAAGAAAAGACCTAGGATAGACAATACAGAAACTGAATGCGCAAAAAAACGCAAACTAACAACTGATGACGTGAACGACTCGGAAAAAGACTCGACACAGAAAAGCTCTACAACAAATGAAGTGGTCAATCAGGTCATGGACAGACAATACATTACGCTCAGTCTGCGATGTCACCAGTTAGAGTGCAAGGAAGTGTTTGTCCAGCCGGACGCATTGAAAAAGTTGAACGATCATTTGTGGGAGCGACATTTGATTGGTCCGTTTCGATGTTTGCACAAAGACTGCGGAAAATCATTCAACAATAAGTGAGTTTTGTTTTCGCTTAGCTACCTAAGTTATCTAATCTGCCTAACTAACTAAGCTACTTTAGTTACTTAAGCCACATAAACAACATAAACGATCTAATTTAATATTTGCATGTATAGTCGCCTCCTAGGCTCGCATCTCAAACAAGATCACCGGAAGCGGGACACCAGCCAATGGCACTGTGCAAAATGCGACAAACACTACACTTCGCATCCAAGTTTGTCGCAGCACAACACTCAAGTTCACCATCTCGGCGTGTATCAATGTGCCCAACCCTCGTGTACATTAACATTCGAATACAAAACCAAACTGTACGATCATTTCGCAGCGGAACACAAGACCGAGTTGGGATGCAAGTGGCGCGGTTGTCAATTTAAGCACAAAAACTCAGCATTTCTGGCGGCACACGAACGTTCCCATCGGGGCGCCAAGCCCTACCAATGCAAATGGCCCGGTTGTGTGTATGCGCATGCGTCACAGCTCCGCACAATGACACACATTAGGTATCATTTGAAGGCACACAAGCAAAGTTTGAATCAAAATGGTAGGAAAAATAAGAAGCAACCCAAGTCCAAGGACTATCTCAGGGTGGTTCATAGTTTACTGTAATTGGTGATCAAATTGCTTAGGAATTTCGATTTTTTAATAATTTTTTTAATGATAAAAAATTTTAGTATATTTTATTTTGACTTTGTTTTGTTGATTTTCACATAAAATTGAACTCTCATTTTACCCTCGCCTCATTCAAGTGGATCCTTTGAATGCAATACGCAATGAAATAGCACTGCACCATACAATGTACATTTGTGCAAGTTTTAGTTTTGTTTCAAAGTGTTTAAATTGTTTATGTTGGCTTGATTTGATCGAATTTGAACGCTGTTTTGAACGTTAGTGAAAAGACAGACAGATAGACTTTAGCTATTGCTGATACTATACAATCAATTTCCAATGCTAATTAACATCAAATTTGGATTTGAATACTCGCGACGAAAATTGTGAACAGTAATGTGATTGAGATGAATACCAAATAAATAGTTTGTCTGATTGAACGAATATTCAATAGAAAATCTATTGAAACTCAAATCGTTGTCTATTAATTAAAGTCCATCAAACCATACATTCAAGTCTACAGACTCATCCAGAGAGAATGTATATTCATTACGAGATAATATCTATTTGAGTAAATGTACAAATAGAAAAGCACACCAAAAATCTTACTGATTTTATTGGTAAAAATGCACATTTTCCAAATCGTGTTGGTAAAAGTACTATTTGGGCTTTTGGAAGGACTAGAAACCAACTGAAATTTCGGCGATATCCTAAAATGTTTCCACAGGCACCTAAATTGGTCTGTATTTAACCGTGTATTGTAGAATCAAGATATTGCGAGTCAACTTGTGATGTTGTTTGTGTGTACTCTGTATATTTCAATCTTTGCAATGTACAGTTTTGGTTTTGTTACTATTGTCACAAAATGCACATAATGTGTCTTGTTTAGTCATTTTTCTAAAGTTTTCCAGATGTACAAGACTGGTTGCACATGGAGATGGAGAGTGGTGCTTGATGCGAGAAAGCTGACAGATCACACTATCACTACAATCGTAAATGCATATACATTGTACAGTACAAAGTTCGTGTATGATCATGCTCTTCTGAGAGTGTTCAAGCAGCATTATCAGTGACACATCATCATCATCGTTGGCCAACTCCCTAATCTCGTTTTCGCCTTTAAATTTGTTTACTTTGAGTCAGTGTTTGTTAGTTCAGTCGTTCGACACATCCCAATGTGTTGCTGTTGTTCGGTCTACTCTCGACGATTCAACTCAACTCAACTCAGTTGTCCAATATTGCTCACAAGTATCGAGACACTTTCTTGTTCACTTCATATATTTCTTCCTTGCACAACTCTCAACAATCGTCATCATCAACAATACACGAGAATAGACATCAAATAGTTGAACTTTAAGGTAAGTTTTGGATATTCATTGAATTTTTATTTTGGCTCTATTGACCTCTCTGTTTTAAGATTAAACATGTAAACATAATCATAGGTTTAATTTGATGCATACTGTGGCATTTTTAATGGCAGTATTATTATGAACGTGTATCGAGGTTTAGATTTACCCCTACATTGTCGCTACCTTTGACAGTTGTGGAAGTTACTTATATCTGATGTACTTACTTATTTCTTATCTTTTCTTCCATTCGAATTTTATTTCTGAGGGTGTATGTAATCTGATTTTAAAACTTATTTTTTGTTTTAGCACTCGCGATTTGAAGTCCCTTTTCTCCCATTTTTTCTCAACTCTCTCCTTACATTGATCAATTTCTTCATTGAAAATTGTGTCGTAATCAATTTCTTGTGGACTACGAATCAAAAATGATATATTAATTAGAAGTCGATCAGCTGTTATACTACTAAAGAGAGAAAAGTGAAAAAAGAATACTCACAAGTTGTCATTTTCAACGGACAAACTCAAACCAACAAAAATTGCGAAGATTTTTGTTGGTTTGAGTTTGTCCGTTGAAAATGACAATTTGTGCCTTTGTGCATGATGACGCATATCCAGCCGATTTTCATCAAGGAAATAGTAACAATAGTTGGCTTATTTCTGCGGCTTCAACAGAAAGGACACTAATGATCGTTCTGTAAGAGCACAAACAACTGACATCTCGTCGTCGTGAAAGCTTTTCGTGGAGCAAAATGTCACCTTTAAGCTAGACAGGCAAACGCACAAACATTATAAAAATTGTCATTTTCGATAACACACACCGCACTGTTGACTCAACTGATCATAAGACAAATCAACTCTACTTTATCGAATTTTGCGGCGCTGATATTCGGCGGTCGTTCTCAAACTCCTCGTTTTGCCAAAACATTTTCAAACTTTTATTACATTTTTAAATTTGTAAATATTACTAATATGTAACCAATCAATATAATTTAAATATTTTAATTTTAATTTCAAATAAAAAAATCAAAATTTTTTACAATTGACCTTCAATTCGACGCGGGATGATAGGAATTTAGAAGTGAACACATCTTGCGTGTGTGTGTGTTTGTGTCTGTGTTTGTATGTTTGTGTCAAATGAACTTTTCCTTATCTTCTTTTTTTCTTCGTTCATCAGTCATCAAGTAGTAGCGTAGAGTACTGCTCAGTGCTACTTTCGCTACTTTTGTATCCAAGCGACAAATTGAGTGAGTGTTCAGCCAATATTTAAACGTAAATGCAAATGTAATGTAAAATAAAATGTTAAAACTTTATGAACACACTAAGCACTCATTCTAAAGGTTCATCAGAGTGCAATTGATCGAAAATGTCATACTAATTTAACTCAAACTATTTAGTTTTCAAATGCAAACACGAATTCAAAAAAAACTAAAAGTATTACTTGGAAGAATGTTGAAATGGGTAATATCACGAGTTCACTGCAATTTACACGAACAAACAAACAACAACATCCGCAAGTCTCACTCTATCTACGATATATGTGTGCAGCATGAGACATGCATCGAAAAGTACCACCAATGCTCATTATTAATGGGCCATTAATCACGTAGGTCGAGGGGCTTGGATGGGCACAACTGCTCTATCCCCGGCCAAAATCACACAGCACAGCAACAAATCCTGCATATGTACTCTACAAATGAACTCTTTTTGAGCATGCGCATAGATTAACACAGTAAATGTATGTTTGGAGTAATGAAAGTAACACCATTCACTTGTTGTTCTTGCTCGTGAACAGTACTGTATCAGTTTACTCTCATAAAAATCATCAACATCTCTCGTCATGTCCAACACTGCATCTCAAGGATCCAATGTTTCGGTGTTACGTGAATTGATTGTTCGTGAAAAGGAACACATGAAAAGTTGGTTGGATGCTGAGATTCTGGATCGTGGATCATTGCAACTCGATCATCATTCACTTGCCGAGTTGATCTTCCGTAGACTCGAAACTAGATTGACAGCAGAAACGAACAATGTGAAACAAAGTGTTCAATCAAATTCATCATTACAAAATCCAATTCAACGACCAATTGAACGGCCAATTGAACATACAACTAAAACTACTGCAAATTGTATGAGTGATGAGGCTCGTATTGAATTGGAAAATAAATGTCTGAGCGATCCGGCTCAAGTGAATAAAGGTGAGAAATGATGATGAAATTATTGATTTATTGATTTAATATTTTTAAATTTTTTAAATTTAGAAATTGAAAAAGAACGTGATTTGGCATTTCAGAAAAATCTTGTTCCAGTTCCTAATGAACAATTTGAAAATGTAGATGTAAATGAAGAAGAAGACGATGATGATGATGATGATGATGATGATGATGATGATGAAGACTCGTTGAATGAAGACTACGACGAAGTTAGTGATGAAGAATACCTACCTCCACGGAAGAAGTCAAGGATGTGCCCGACAAATCAAACATTTTCCACTGAACGACAGTTACGGACACGAAAATCGCCGAGATTTGCGCAAAACGAAACTAACCACCAAACAGAACACAAATCACGGACAAACTCAAGTGAAACAGTCAATCACTCTAACAAAAAGTACCTCACTTTAAGTCTGCAATGTCACCAGTTGGGGTGTGATGAAGTGTTTGCCCAACCATGCGCAATTGACAAAGTCAACGCTCACATGTTCGTTGAACATGAAATAGATCAGTATCGATGTCTGGTCCCCGAATGTGGTCAATCATTTGATAAACCGTGAGTTTTCGTTTTCAATTTACTAACCTAACTTCTTATTTAAATATGTTTCAGTATGACTATATCCGCCCACATGAAGACTGTCCACGGGGGTGCCACCGCCCCATGGTCCTGTGGCAAATGTGACAAACACTACTCTACATACTACAGACTGTTGAAACACAACTCTCGGCAGCATCATCTCGGTCAGTTTCAGTGTTCCAATGCCAAGTGCACATTCATTGGCGATAACAAAGCCAAAATAACAAAACATCTCACCCACTGCAAACATAGACCCGAGAAATGGCACTGCCACCGAGCGGGTTGTGCCTTTCGAAGCAAGTGCAAAAATTTACTTGACTTGCACGAAAAGGAGCATCTTGGCATCAAGCCGTATCGATGCAAATGGCCCGGATGTGGCTTTGCGAGTGCGTTACAGGGCTGGGCTATGCAGCACATTGGGACACATTTGAAGAGAAAGCCAAGTACGAGTCTGGACAAAGCAGAGGATTATCTCGAGGTGATTAACCATAGCAAAAAGAGACCCAAACAACTCAGGCAAACAACCGATGATCACAAATCACATGCGAACTCAACAAATGAAGGAACTTCCGTAGTCGATCAGGCGGTCAATCATTTCGTCACTCTCAGTCTGCAATGTCACCAGTTGGGATGTGAAGAAGTGTTTGTCCAACCGGATGTAGTGAACAAACTCAACCAACACATGTTGGAGAAACATTCGATTGGTCCGTTTCGATGTGTGATGAAGGACTGTGGTCAAACGTTTGATAATTCGTAAGTTTGTTTTCATTAAGGCAAGACAAAATGCATTTTGGTGGAAATAGTCACCCTACTCAATTCAATGGAATAAAATCGTTTAACTTGTGCAACCATAGCACCGACACCTCTGGACCAATTTTGACTTTGGATATGCCAAATTAAAGGTAATTACATGGGCTTGATTAATATCCGAACACATTTTCTAGTTTGGATGTGGTTTGCTCAAAAATTGTTAAAATGTGTGCAAAAAACGAAATTTTTGCCTTTGAGCTCAACTCACGACAAAACAAAGTCCAAAATGAAAAATGTGTTCTGATATTAATCAAGCCCATGTAATTACCTTTAATTTGGCATATCCAAAGTCAAAATTGGTCCAGAGGTGTCGGTGCTATGGTTGCACAAGTTAAACGATTTTATTCCATTGAAATGAGTAGGGTGACTATTTCCACTAAAATGCATTTTGTCTCGCCTTAATCTATCTATGATACATGTGCTACTTATTCTACTTAAGCCACTAAGCCTTCTTAACCTTGATTGGTTATTTAAACTACTTTACCTTCTCAATCTCCTTAATCTATTTGCGCTTTCTAAAGTAAAATTTGTATATTTAGTTGCATTTTAGGCAATCACGTCAAGAAGGCCCACCGACGACGGAACTCCACCCGATGGTTCTGTGGCAAGTGTGACAAACACTACCTTACACATGAAAGATTGTCTCATCACAACTCTATTATGCACCATCTCGGCAATTATCAATGTTCCTATTGTACGTTCACGTCCGAATTCAAACGCAAAATGTTCCATCATTTTGAGGCAATGCACAAGGCAGAGTTGCAATGCAAATGGCGCGGTTGTGCCTATCGGCACCGAAATCCACAACGACTCGCGGCACATGAACGATCCCATCGAGGCGCTAAGCCCTATCAATGCAAATGGCCCGACTGTTTGTATGCGAGTGCGTCAAGAACCAACACAATGTCACATATCAGGAAGATTCATTTGATGACTTTTAACAGGCCAGAATCGAGTCAAAATGGCAGGAACCAGAAGCAGCGTAAAGCTGAGGACTATCTCAGGGTGATTCGTCGATTACTGGAAGACGATGAAATCAGTGATTCAGAGTGATATATCATATATAGAGAACTCAAATCCAGTGTTCCAGAGGATTCCATCAATCATCGTAACCGAATTTTGAATTGAAACTGCAAATACGAACGATCTCTTTATCCTCGTTTTCATCAATTGGCATTCTTTCTATTTTCAATCAAAACTCATTTCATTTATATCGAGAAAAATTCATTTAAAAACGGAACAAAAAAATGTGTAATGTTAAAATGTTCAATTGAGCGCATTTCAAAATATTAAAATTCATTTGAAATTTTAAATTAAACGTTTTAAAAAGCAATGTCAATGATAGACAGCATAGCTCAGTGTACATTTGCATTTCGATCATCTTCCAATGTAATATTTTGGTTATAAACTTGAATTAGTGTTTTGGAATTTACAATCAAAATAGTTCACATTTGAGCTTAAAATGACTTTAGTTGATTTTGATCTGGCGTTCTCGTAATTCTAGTCGTATTCTCAATTCTCAAGTCAACATAATTTGGATAAATCTATGGTGATTCAACAAGAGGAAAGTGATGCAAACAATGCAATTGGAGAGGAATCAATTGCCACTGAATGCACTACTAATCCAATTCAACCAAACCTTGCCCAACTAAATCGTCATTTGCAATGTTCACATGTTTTTTGATTGTCAAAGTGTTTTGATGCAATCAACGCTGATTGTATAAATGATTTACCAACTGATTGTCCAAATAAACTCAAGATTAGCTCAATTCTTATTCGATTTATTCAAGTACAAACAAAGTGGATAATGTGAAACACCCAAACACTTTTCATTGCAACAAGTCTTGCATCACCTCGGCATAATCACTCGCCTCACCGAGTTGGGCTGTGCCATTGAGCAATATTGCTTGACCTTGAGCTTGAGTTGAATATTGCTATGACAAAAAAATCAATTATTGGTTCAACTATTGGTCAGTAATGTGAACTTACGAAATGATGAAAAGATCTTGGTGATCCATTGTGATGTACCATCGTGTACCAGGGCTTGAGTAGACCGCAAATGGCCTGTAATTGATGTAGAAAAAGAAAATATAAGCATTTGAGACAATAAAACACACAAACGAAAATTTACATTTGGCATTGGATCATTTGTAGAAAAGATAAAAATGTTGAAAAGATGAAATATTAGAAATATTAGATGCATCTTTGATGGAAGTTTGAATTTGGAAGACACGAACAATTTGATTCGAAGTATAGAGTCTATACTATAGACAAATGTGCACAAATGTATGTATGTACATTGTACAGTGAAAATGAACGAATCTCGTAGATTTCATTGACGAAACAGCACAATCAATATAGATTAAATAACGTTTAATCAATCCAATAAGCGCAATCACTTTAGTCAATACGATACAATACAATACAATACAATAAGGCACTGCAGCATGCATGCCTCCTCACTACACAATGACAGGAAAGGGACAGTGTAGCAGGAACTTTTCAGTATTACACGAGAGAGGGGAACATTCACAGAAGACGGTACAGGATCATATATTTCGGCATTCATAATATTCACTAGAATTGAAATTCGAATCCGAGTTTTACCATGCACATGCACAGTTTAGTATTGGGTTTGTTTGAAATGTGAATCGTTTCGTACTCTTCTGGTGCCCAAATTGTAAATTAAAGCAAAAAAACATTCAAGTATTTGAGAGCATTCAACCACGCATTCACAGTCTGCCATTTGAACATTTGACATTACAGCAAGCAAATAAATTGAGGCTAATTGAGGCGAGCAATGAGATTTATGTGGTGTCACACGCACAATTGCCCATGCCTCACATAACAACACATGCGAATATATATGCCAATTGAACATATATCAACAGAACAAAACACTCTCACCTTACAGTGGCGCATCTATTCAAAAGTTGACATTTTTGGTGGGCACTGCACAAATTGATTTTGATACTTCAGTAGCCAATTGTAAGATAACGTTCTTTATGAACATTTCAGCTGTGTGTAGCAAAACACCCAGAACAGATTTTCTGAATACGCAAGCAAGCAAGAGCCATTTAAGTAACTCTGCACTGCTGTGAAATTGACATTTTTGGTGGGCACTGCACAAATTGATTTTGATACTTCAGTAGCCAATTGTAAGACGCTACAATTTCTTTTGGCAATATTTTTACTCTATTGGCAATTCTTTTAAAATCGAAAAGAAATATTTTTCAAGTAATAAAAAATTCATTTTGTGGCAATAATTTAATTTTTTCTGAAATATTTTATTCTACAAATGATAATAAATTATTTATTTTCTGGCAGTAAAATATCTAGTTTTTGGGAATATTTTTATTATTTTAGAAATAAAATTAATTAAATAATAAATATAATATTTGATTAGTATTATCATTTTAGATAAGATTATTATTTGAGCATTGGTCTCTATCCTCTATGCTCAAGAGTGCTCATTGCATTAACAGAGGATTCTCATGACATTCTGGAAGGATCCTCTATGTTCAAGAGTGCTCATTGCATGAACAGAGGATTCTCATGGCATTCTGGAAGGATCCTCTATGCTCAAGAGTGCTCATTGCATGAACAGAGGATTCTCATGGCATTCTGGAAGGATCCTCTATGTTCAAGAGTGCTCATTGCATGAACAGAGGATTCTCATGACATTCTGGAAGGATCCTCTATGTTCAAGAGTGCTCATTGCATGAACAGAGGATTCTCATGGCATTCTGGAAGGATCCTCTATGTTCAAGAGTGCTCATTGCATGAACAGAGGATTCTCTTGGCATTCTGGGTGGATCCTCTATGTTCAAGAGTGCTCATTGCATGAACAGAGGATTCTCTTGGCATTCTGGGTGGATCCTCTATGTTCAAGAGTGCTCATTGCATGAACAGAGGATTCTCTTGGCATTCTGGGTGGATCCTCTATGTTCAAGAGTGCTCATTGCATGAACAGAGGATTCTCTTGGCATTCTGGGTGGATCCTCTATGTTCAAGAGTGCTCATTGCATGAACAGAGGATTCTCTTGGCATTCTGGGTGGATCCTCTATGTTAAAAGAGTGCTCATTGCATGAACAGAGGATTCTCATGGCATTCTGGAAGGATCCTCTATGCTAAAGAGTGCTCATTGCATGAACAGAGGATTCTCATGGCATTCTGGAAGGATCCTCTATGTTCAAGAGTGCTCATTGCATGAACAGAGGATTCTCATGACATTCTGGAAGGATCCTCTATGTTCAAGAGTGCTCATTGCATGAACAGAGGATTCTCATGGCATTCTGGAAGGATCCTCTATGCTCAAGAGTGCTCATTGCATGAACAGAGGATTCTCATGGCATTCTGGAAGGATCCTCTATGTTCAAGAGTGCTCATTGCATGAACAGAGGATTCTCATGACATTCTGGAAGGATCCTCTATGTTCAAGAGTGCTCATTGCATGAACAGAGGATTCTCATGGCATTCTGGAAGGATCCTCTATGTTCAAGAGTGCTCATTGCATGAACAGAGGATTCTCTTGGCATTCTGGGTGGATCCTCTATGTTCAAGAGTGTTCATTGCATGAACAGAGGATTCTCTTGGCATTCTGGGTGGATCCTCTATGTTCAAGAGTGCTCATTGCATGAACAGAGGATTCTCTTGGCATTCTGGGTGGATCCTCTATGTTCAAGAGTGCTCATTGCATGAACAGAGGATTCTCTTAAATTAAATTTTCCGTAAAAATTTGTATTTAAAAAATATTGTTAAAATTCAAATTAATTTATTTCAAATACATTTTATTATGAAACTGGATAAACGAAGTTAATATTGATTATAATAAACAATTTCAATAATTATTAATCTATAATCATTGCTTTGGACGATTTCTTTGGTCTACCACGTTTCCGTTTCTGTCCAATTGGAACTTGTTTTGCAGCTAGAGGAACCTTCTCATATCCCTTTCTAAATGCAACCGCAATGACATGCTTACATTTGTATTTCTTTAAAAAAGCAGGACAAGTACAACTAGCTTCTTTCCAATTTTTGCCCTTCATTTTAATAACCCAAACACCAAATGCTCTTTTTTTGAACTGATCAAAGGTGGTCCACCGTTTACGTATCACTTGATCAATAACCTCTCGAGTCACAGATTTGAGGTCTTTTGGAGGATAATAATACTCCACAAATTGGTCTATCGACTTTGATGTTACAATTTTTTCACTTTTAGCCAACTGATACCCTTTGGTCCAGTCACATAATTCAATTGTTGGTTTCAGCGCAATTATTTTGCCTGTTTGGTAATCGTTGGACCATTTTGAAACCGATTCAATGCATAAGTTCATGAATCGCTTTAATGGCAATCGTTCACGCAAAGTTTCCTCTTTTTTCAAAACTGAATTGAATGCTTCAAGTGCGTTGTCTGTTGAAGGAATGTTGTGACCAACGCCCTCAAACCAATTGCAATGCGATGAAAACCAAAAGTCATTCATGTACTCAAGAAATTGTTTTTCATTTTTGTACTTTTTAATGAAAAGATTCTTTGCTTTTTCGAAAGTTTCGGCGTCGGGTGAAAGTTGTAACTGATCAATGTCGTTTATCACACTTTCTCGGTTTGCTTCACTAACGGCATGAAGATGCTTCTGTACATTTATCCTCACATGTGCCCAACACATACACAAACAACTATCATCACCAAAAACGTTGACAAACGCTTGTCGAATAGCATTTGATGCGTCAGATATAAGGTATTTCGGTTTGAGTGTGTTGTCAAACATTTTCAACGATTCAAAAATAAATTGAAAAGCTGAAGTTTGTTCGTGGGAACATACTGCAATGCACACAGGATGAAAATGCCTATCCATATCTGTAGTTCCAACAACAAGCACAGGCATGCCTTCCCAGTTAAGCTTGTAAGTAGCATCAGCGTGAAGTCGATTCAATTTTGCTGCATGACTCAACAAACGACGAGTTGAAAATACAACAAAGAAATGAGGCTCAACTTCACCATTCTCATCGTGGTGATCAAAATCGTCAATATGCTTGATTTGGTGTGCAATAACGTAACCCTGATCTTCTGATACAGGGACAGAAGAGTGTTGGACACAAAAATAGTCGTGTTCACCTGTTGACATGTATAAATTAGTTAATAATACACACACAAATTTTATAATTATACCTAAACTTATTTTAGATGGTCCATCTCTTTTTTGGCGAAATTTTGATAAATAGTTGTTGATTTGTTTTAGTGTTACTTGAAATTCTTGTTCAACAAGTTTTCTAAAAATTTGTTTCGGCGTCAATAGCTGTTCCATACTTTCAATTAGTTTTTTGCAATCATTGGATAAGCCTGCTTTACCAGTCGAACGATTTATGCAAGTATGAGCATTTTCTGTACGGTAGAGATGAACATCATGTGAGTTGCTCAAAGAAAGTAAATGGTATGCTGCATCACATGGTAATTCACTTTTTGGAACTTTGTTGCAGTAGTAATGATATCTTCTCCCTGCTACACTGTTGTTAGTTTGACCTTTTTTCCAATGGCCGTCATCGAGGCTATCCATGTATTGACGCCCATCGTCTATGTTGTTAAATTGTCTGTCGAATTCCCAATTTAATTTTCTATACTTCCTCTTTGTGCGAGTTTTTGGAATATTCGCAATTTCGTCCTCACTTTCACTCATATATTTTTCAAGGATTTCCATGATAACACAAGAAAATGCACAAATATTTAAATAATTAATAAATAAATAGTAACAAAATTTTTTGCACAAAACAGTCACTAAAAACACAAAGAAAATGAATGTTGAACAATTGATGATTAAATGGTGATTGTGATGGTGAACGTTGTATAGATCCGAGAAACGATCACGTGCTGTGCAATATTAATATGAATGGGGAACAGTCAACATTTGTCAATTTAAATCGAATTGAAATCCCGAATGGCACTAGGATGTTATATATGAGGTGAACAAGACTAAGTAAACATTTAGCCAGTTTTGTAGTTAACCCGGTCGTCGTGCCAACTTTACCAGACTCCAGAGGGAGTTCTACTTCACATAGCGGCCTGGGATTTTTCCAGGTGACTCCCTAGGGTCAGCGCACGACCGCTTGGTACCTGAGCTAGGCCTAGGATCTACTTCGAGGGATTGCATAAAATGGCCCTTTTTAGTGCCCAGATCGATTCTACACGTCTTCCTGAGCATTTTGATGTATAACTCGCCTAGGTACCCAATTTGGAACCCTAGAATCCTGGGACCAAGTACCAGAAAACGCCATTTTGGAACAGATCTGATGCCAGAATCGGATTCTACGTGAAAAATCATGTAGAAATGACCCCTCATTTATAAAAATCCATGCAAGGAAAGCGAAAACACTCATTTCCACAAAAAGCCAATTTGGGACCCGGGATGTCTGTCCATCCGTTCTAGGGCCCTCTTATTTTTATTGAATATATAGTCAAGTGATATGTCAAAATGCTCGGGGCGTTGAATAGATTTTGTTTGTGATATTTTTGTATAGTATTTGAACCATTTATTGGAATCGGGTCCCGGGCCTAGAATCCAGTTCCAGAAAATCCGTATTTGAAACCAAACGATAAGTCTACTGCATTCTACTCAGTATTCTGAAGAAAACGGTACCGGTTTCATCAAAATCCATGCACAGGAACATGCTCAAATTGTGAATTAAGTTTAGCCCTAGAATGGACGGACAGACATCCCGGGCCCCTAATAGACATTTTGTGAAAATGAGTGTTTTCGCTTTCCTCGCATGGATTTTTATAAATGAGGGGTCATTTCTACATGATTTTTTACGCAGAATCCGTTTTTGATATCAGATCTGTTCCAAAATGGCGTTTTCTGGTACTTGATCCATGGATCCTAGGGTTCCAGAATGGGTACCTAGGCAAGTTATACATCAAAATGCTCAGGAAGACGTGTAGAATCGTTCTAGACACTAAAAAGGGTCATTCTATGCAATCCCTCGAAGTAGATCCTAGGCCTAGCTCAGGTACCTAGCGGTCGTGCGCTGACCCTAGGGAGTCACCTGGAAAAATTCCAGGTCGATATGTGTTGTACAACTCCTTCTGGACTCTGGTAAAGTTGGCACGACGACCGGGTTAAGAATATTTTGTATGGACCTTTCTGCACTAGGTCTGCGTTAGCAATGATTTTGCTGCTGCTGTCTGTCTGTGTTCCCTTTCCCCCTTTTTCTCCTGTATGTGATAGGGACTCCTATTAGGGAGGCAATGTAAAAGGTTTGGGGGACAAATCATAAACACATTGTCCAATGTCCATGCCAGACAGACAGAAAGGGCACTTAAACGATCAATGTTGTGGCTCTAACTCTTCTCTCTCCACACATGACAAATGCACACATGTGGCCCATACATACAACACACATAAAACCCTTAGGGTTCTTATTAGATGACAGCAAAATTTGTCCCTTTTCAAGAGTAAACTTGCCAGTAAACACTAATTACCTTGTCGTCGTCGTGGTTATAAATATTTAAAGTTCAATTTGTCATTAGATGTATGCTTTTATATTTGCCGACATAATGCAGCATTATACGTACATGCATAGCATGATCCTCAGTCTACGTATTTTACATTTCGGAAGGGGATAGATATATTGTTTATAAATATAGTAAATCTCGTTAGTATAATAGTTAATTAATCTCGAAACGAACAAACTCCACATTTTGATAACGTTATTCTGAAGCGGCATTTAACAGACAGTTGGACCAAGTCGATATGAGACAATTCTGTTCAAGTGCAAGTGTAAGGTGACGACGAAGAGCCAAAGATTCGGCCAGTTGTGCCTAGTGAAAGCCAGAAACGAAGTAATTCCATCGCATATCGATAGCGTATGAAAAGGGGAGAGTAAAAAGAAGAACGAACGAAAGCCATCAAAGCGACACCGCCACAGCAACAACCAACAAGACCAAAGTAGATTGGAGAGAGAACCCCCAGGGCCTAGACGGTGGTTGTGGCACGATGCAGGCTCTTTGCATATGCACACACTTGCCAACTGCACACTCGAAATTCGTGAGAAAAGGTCGTAAAGTGTTGAGAGGTCGTTTCGATGGCTTAAGCTTTTAATTAGTAGCGAGTTCAGCAATGGAGGATTAGAAGATAAAGCGATAAGGCAAAATTGAAACTCGAGACGAAGAAGACTACGATTGGACTACGTGACAAGCTGAAACAAATGTTCGGTCGAATGTTAAAGGTTAGTTGTATGCGAATGGTGATTTAAGGCAATCGAAGTCGAGTCAAAGTTGTCCAAAAACGTCTCTGTGCTGAGGAACCATTTATGAGCGTACCGAAAGCGCGCCCTTCTCTCAACTCGTAAGAGCGCCCGGAATTGAGGAGTCTGAGTTGTATCCAGTTGACTTCCAATATATTCTGGACATGAATCTCCAATTCAAATGATTCAAATGACTACTATAGGACTTTACAAATGTAAATCGGAAATCAAAATTAATTTTCGATCCAATTGGATCGGGCTCATAAATTAATTCGGAACTCATTTTTGGGCTCTTAATATGTTCCTAAATTTTGGTGGCGATTGGTCTTGTGCATTTGAATAAAACAATTAAGAATCCATCGGATCTTTCGACCACTGAACATACTCATTCCATTAGAATCCCCAAAAGATCCATCGACCACTGAACATACTCATTCCATTAGAATCCCCAAAAGATCCATCGACCACTGAACATACTCATTCCATTAGAATCCCCAAAAGATCCATCGACCACTGAACATACTCATTCCATTAGAATCCCCAAAAGATCCATCGACCACTGAACATACTCATTCCATTAGAATCCCCAAAAGATCCATCGACCACTGAACATACTCATTCCATTAGAATCCTCAAAAGATCCACCAACTCCATAAACACAATTCTAGATAATCCATATAGAATACACCAGTCACTCCATAAACACAATCCTAGATAATCCATAAAGAATCCACCAGTCACTCCATAAACACAATCCTAGATAATCCATAAAGAATCCATCAGTCATCCAATCAGAGCCCATGTGATTATGTATTTATGTATTAATGTATTGGTACAATTTTCAGAAGACAAAAAGAAAAATTTTAAGCAATTAATTTTGTTTTGGTACTGTATTAGTTCAGTTTTAGGTCCAATACCCAGAAAGAATCCACCATTAAACACTTTTGGAACGCAAATTAAATTCCGGTGAAAATTAGGTAGATTAGATATGTTCCAAATTTGAAATACCAAAGCAAACTAGAACTTCCAAAATATCATTGGTGCACATATGCTATGCAGCTCTCTGTGTGTGATTTCAGATAAACAATCATATTAATCGCCAATTTGGATCAATTGAATAAGATGAATCGTGATTAATGTTACCCAAAAAGTGCGATTGGTTATTTCGCAAGAATAAAGTCTTAATTTGTTACGATAAAGGAGGTCATGAATTTCTAAAATCAAATTTGTCTTTCAAACGAGGTAAAGTCTACATGTATTGCATACGATCGAGTATGTTGCTTTGAGACAAAATATTCTAATTCAAAAGACTATCATTTTACACTCTGTTTAGCGATTTACTCCTTTCATTTTGTGATTAATCGTTACTTTGAATATTTGTAATGAATCTGGCATATTAAATTTGCCGAAATTCTGTCAAATAGATGAGATATCATCAAAAATTCAAAATTGACAAATATTTTTACTCGTGTTCAGAAGATTTTTCAGCGGTCGCTGCAACCCTAAAACAAGTTTTGGAGGGAAAAAATAAGTATAGTTTTGTTAGCGAGTGAACCCAATTAAGAGGGCCGTAAAGCACCTAAAAATTTATTTAAATAAAACGTAACTGTTCCTAACCTAACCTAACCTAATTTAAATAAATTTGCACAATTAAGATTCCATTGAGGATCCACTGGTCTCACAGATCTTACTTATTCAATAAGAATTCGTAGAGAGGATCGCCCGGATGCAAAACATACTTATTGGATATTTCTAAAAGAAAATATGGTTACAGAACAGACACATTCCATTAGAATCCTCAAAAGATCCATCGACCACTGAACATACTCATTCCATTAGAATCCCCAAAAGATCCATCGACCACTGAACATACTCATTCCATTAGAATCCCCAAAAGATCCATCGACCACTGAACATACTCATTCCATTAGAATCCTCAAAAGATCCACCAACCACTGAACATACTCATTCCATTAGAATCCTCAAAAGATCCACCCACCACTGAACATACTCATTCCATTAGAATCCTCAAAAGATCCACCCACCACTGAACATACTCATTCCATTAGAATCCTCAAAAGATCCACCCACCACTGAACATACTCATTCCATTAGAATCCTCAAAAGATCCACCCACCACTGAACATACTCATTCCATTAGAATCCTTAAAAGATCCACCCACCACTGAACATACTCATTCCATTAGAATCCCCAAAAGATCCATCGACCACTGAACATACTCATTCCATTAGAATCCTTAAAAGATCCACCCACCACTGAACATACTCATTCCATTAGAATCCTCAAAAGATCCACCCACCACTGAACATACTCATTCCATTAGAATCCTTAAAAGATCCACCCACCACTGAACATACTCATTCCATTAGAATCCTCAAAAGATCCATCGACCACTGAACATACTCATTCCATTAGAATCCCCAAAAGATCCATCGACCACTGAACATACTCATTCCATTAGAATCCCCAAAAGATCCATCGACCACTGAACATACTCATTCCATTAGAATCCCCAAAAGATCCACCGACCACTGAACATACTCATTCCATTAGAATCCTCAAACACAATTTTAGATAATCCATATAGAATCCATCGGTCACTCCATAAACACAATCCTAGATAATCCATATAGAATCCATCGGTCACTCCATAAACACAATCCTAGATAATCCATATAGAATCCATCGGTCACTCCATAAACACAATTCTAGATAATCCATATAGAATCCATTTCTTAGTGTTCAGATTCAGATCCCGTAAGTGATAGAATTTGTCAAAATTGTCTAATATTGCGATATTGTCAAATTAGTTTTTTTATTTTTTTATTTTAATTTAATAATTGCTTTATGATTTATAATATTTGATATTAATAATAAATATTGCTTATTTATTATTAATATTGCTTAAATTTTATTCCTCATGTGGTTACTCCCAATGTAGTAAAAATATTGCCAATGTAGTAAAAATATTGTTTTTTCGATTTTTAAAGAATTGCCAATAGAGTAAAAATACTTCTCCGAAAAATACAAGCCATTGTAAGATAACGTTCTTTATGAACATTTCAGCTGTGTGTAGCAAAACACCCAGAATAGATTTTCTGAATACGCGAGCAAGTTAAGTGAACTCTGCACTGCAGTGAAATTGACATTTTACGGTGGGCTCCACCTCTGTTGCACTATTTGCTGTGCCTATTCGTTTTTTTCTCTATACAGTTGCTACAGAAACTTTCCTATCAGGGAAAGGCAAAAACTGTGCAGTAGTGTTCTTGTCTGTGGGGATGTTAGTTGTTATGGTTTAATGTTCTCTCAGATTTTTGGTTTAACTTGCCTTCGTTGACTCGTATCCCCAGACATTGGTCATCTCACGCATCACCAAATGGATCAATTGAATCGCATCACCATCAAACAAGAGCTTGATGATGAACAGAAAGAAATTTCAATCCACAGTGCACAACAACAACATGAGAATGAAGGTAACTATTTTTGTCTGTCATTCCTAAATTGAATTGACTCACAATTCTCCAACAGGATCATTATCATCTCATTCGTTAGTCAATCACATGACTGCAACATCAGTTCCGATCCACTCAACTCAGTCCCAGCCATCATCATCATCACAATATTCAGTTCAAAGTTGCAAGTTTAAAGTCAAAAAAGAAGAAAAGGATGTAGAAATGAAGCTCGAGCAGGACATTTGTGAGTGTAATGAGTGCAGAATCAAGATTGAACTCAATCAATCAAGTTCAATTAAACAACAACACCATGATAATTCCTTTGGACATTCGCAAATCAATACAGGTAAGCAATGAGGTTTTATTTATTTTGTCTGCATTGATCATGATGATGTATCTTACTTAAACTCAGTTCGACTATGCAAACGGTAAAAAAAGGAAGAAAATGATGATGATGATGAGTGGGACGAGGATTGTGACTGTGGCGATTGCAGAAACATGAGGGAAAAGGCGATTCGACTTAAACAGACCAATGAAACTGAGAATCGAGCGGCAGGTGAAGAGGCAGATGAAGGTGTAGATGGCGATGAAACGGAAGTGGATGATGAAGGAGACGGAAATGAAGATGATCTGATCGGGAATGAAGGTCAACTGGGGGACAAAGCTGATCGGGGTGGTGATGGATTGAATGAACAACAGACTGAACAAACCAAAAACACGACCGAGAATGATAATAACCAACAAACTATCAACTCTCAAGAACAGTCACAACTAAAAGGTAAGTTCAATGATGGTGTGTCCTGTGTTATCTTTGTCTTATGTGACTTTTGTCTGTTGTTGACCAGATGCTGAAGCTCATCCATCCCAAAGTTCAATGTGCAAACGAGTGAAAAAGGAAGATGAACCAATGGGCAAACAAACAACAATTCAACACTGCACAAAAGTAAAAGAAGAAGAAGAAGCTGGGAAATTCAAGTTGGAGCCTGGAAAGATGACGAGTGCCTCTGTCTGGAGTGCAGAGAGGAGCGACAAATAAAAGTTGAATTCAATCAAAACAATGCAACAAAGAATCAACAACAACAGGACAGCAGCTCATCAGGACCATTATCATCACAAACCATGAAAGGTGCACTAATTTGTTTTTTGTGTGTATGTTAACCTAAAAGTGTCATGTTGTTTAGGTGCGCCATCACAAAGCTTACTCGTATGCAAACGTGTGAAAAAAGAAGAAGTGGAAGATGATGAGTGGGACGAGGATTGTGATTGTGGCGATTGCAGAAGGAATCGTGAGAAGGCAATTCAACTCAAACAGATCAATGCTACGGTGAATCGAGTGGATGGGGAAGAGAATGATGGAGATGATGGCGAGGAGACGGAGGTGGAGGATGATAGTGATCGTAATGGAGATTATCTGGTGGCGAATGATGGGGATTTGGATGTGGATGGTCAAGTCGGTGATGATGAGGATGGTGAGGGTGGAGATGAATTGGATAAAGAAAGTGAAGATGGTGAAATGAGTGATGAAGACGATAAAACAGAAATCGATGATGAGGAATATGAAATGGATGTTGATGATGATGAATCGAGTGATGAGGAGTATGTTGATGAGGATACAAAAGTGGACGAGCAATCAGACGATCAAGAATCAAATGACCGATCGCAACCTCGAAATGGACCAAAGGGTCGTGCAGTTCCAAGTCGCAAATCTCAAAAAGGCAAACATGTCTGTGAACATTGTGCAAAAGTATTCCGTTCACCTTACTATCTGACTAATCACCTGCGAGTACACAGCGGAAATAGACCATTCAAATGCACCTGGGAGGGCTGTGACAAGACATTTTCCGAAAAGGGCAATATGCTGCATCATTACCAAAGACGACATTCGGGAGTGAAGCCATTCAAATGCACCTGGAAAGGCTGCCAACGTACATTTCCCCGTCATTGTGACATGAAAGTCCATCTCAAAGCGCACACCAAGCCCCAGAAACCTACATGTCGACATTGTGGCAAAGCATTCCGCAAATTAGCCAACCTGGAGGCTCATCTTCAGTGGCACGCCGGTAAGAAGCCATTCAAATGTCCCTGGCCAGGCTGTGATGCGGCCTTTGTTCGCAAATGGAACATCAAAGAACACTCTCTCACCCACACAGGCGAACTTCCGCACGTATGTGATGAGTGTGAAAAAAGATACCGAAAGGCAGATAACCTTAAGGAACACAAGCTCAGAGTACACACCGGCGAGAAGCCATTCAAATGTCTCCGGAAAGGATGTGGCAAGTCATTTGTTCGAAAAGGATCCCTTACAAGCCACTTACAGACTCACAGCAAGGATCGTCCCCACTTGTGTGTGCCCTGTGACAAAGGATTCGTCACCGAAAGTGCACTCAAACTACACAACAAACAGTCTCATCCAACCAGCAAGCCATACAAATGCACCTGGGCTGGTTGTGAACAGGCATATGTTAAAAAGTTCCAAATGGAAAGCCACTACAAGTCGGTCCACTTGGAAGTGAGGCCATTTGCCTGTGACTGGAAGGACTGTGGGAAGACTTTCAAAAGGAAACCTCATTTGGATGGACACCGACTGATACACATGCGCAAGAGTAAGCGGCCCATGTTTGCTTGTGATTGGCCCAAGTGTGACAACAAATTTGCCAAAAAGAATTCCCATGATCCGGTGGGAAATGATGGAGACTTGAAAGTGGGTGGTGAAGTTGGTGATGATGATGGTGAGGATGAAGATGAATTGGATGAACAAGTTGAAGATAGCGTTGATGATCAAATGAGTGATGTAGACGACGAAACAGAAATAGACGATGAGGAGTATGAAATGGAGGTTGATGATGAAAATGATGATGATGACGAGGATACAGAAGTGGACGAACAGTCAAACAATGAAGAAGCCGATGACCCATCTCCACGTAATGTACCGAGTGCGATCCGAAAAAAGTCGCAAAATGGATCCAAGTATGTTTGTCCACAATGCAGAAAAGGATTCTCAAATGCAATTTATTTGAAAAAGCACACTCGAACCCACTCAGGAGAGAGACCTTTTAAGTGTACCTGGACAGGATGTGACAAGGCGTTTGCTCAAAAAACAACCATGCAAACTCACTACATCACCCATAGTGGCGAGCGAGCTCACAAGTGTACCTGGAAAGGATGCAACAAGGCATTTGTGCTCAAACTGACCATGAAAATACACTATGAGACCCATACCGGCAAGAAGCCTCATAAATGTCCCTGGGAAGGCTGCAACAAAACGTTTGGTCGACAGGACCTAATGAAAAAACATTACAAGATCCATACAGGCGAGAAACCTCACAAATGTCCCTGGGAGGGCTGCAACATGAAATTTGCTCGAAAAGACGAAGTACAAATGCACTACACAAGGACTCACAGAGGATTGAGACCGCACGCGTGTCCCTGGGAGGGCTGCAACATGAAATTTGCTACAAAACGAGAAGTCAAATGTCACCACAATAGGCACACCGGAGAGAAGCCATTCAAGTGCACCTGGCCAGATTGTACAAAAGAGTTTGCCACATCTGGTCGATTGAGTTTGCACCGCAAATACCACACGGGAGACAAGCGTTTCAAATGTCCATGGGAGGGCTGCGATGTAGCGCACGTTGAAAAGGCTGACCTTAATGCCCACTACATGAAACACACTGGAGAATATTCTCACAATTGCGAAGAGTGCGGTAAGGGATTCCCTTCACAGTGCAAATTGACATCTCACATGCGAGCATGCCATACTGGCGAGAGGCCGTTCAAGTGTCCGTGGAAAAGGTGCAAAAAAGCATTTGCCGATAAGTCCACAATGAAAAGACACTATATGATTCACACTGGAGAGAAGCCTTTCAAGTGTTCCTGGAGTGGGTGTGGCAAAGCGTTTGCTCATAAAAGTGATCTAGGAAAGCATTACAAGCGACATTCTAAGAACATTCCATGTCCTAAAAAGTAGCTTATCATGGTGCTTAATCTCAAGCCAATTTGTAATATCTTTTATTAAATCAATCTTTATACAAAAGTATTTTGCTTAAAGTCAGACTCGACGGTTATGCAGTGAAAACAACGTTTTAGCCTAAAAGGATTGGATTTAGTGGCCTTCTCTGTTTTTGTAAAGAATGTTTGTTTGTGGGCCGATTTGCACTTATGATACATTTTTGGAAAGATAATCGCATGGACAAAATAATTATTTCAACAGAATACACAATTTAGACTTTGTGTAGACAGAATAGGATTCAAATGCCAAATGACTCATTTGAAATGATTTATTTGTAAATGTAACCTGAGTTGTTTCGATTGTTGATTGTTGACAATCGAGCATTGTGCTCATTTGATATGTTCATTGTGAGTTGATTCGTTGTGTGCGATGCACGATTTGAGTAACAAGTAATTAGCATAATAAATGCTAAATGTAGATGTCTAACAAGAAAAAAACAGTTGAAATCGACATTTTGGAATTAATCAGTTTATCAACCATGAAAATGTCATAGATCAGTTTTGTTGAGAAGTGGCTCCCTCTCTGTATGACCGCTTGTCAAGTTTATGTGTCGTCATCGTAAAGTCACTACATCGACAGTCACTCAGTGTTCACATAGTCGACCATCACCACGCAGTGACAAAGCACAATCGCTGCTCCCTATAAAAGGACGACAGTCTGAAGCTGTTAATCATCGTGTTTCTCGTATGTGTTCTGATCAGTTGCCTCCACGACTTGTGCTAACACACCTCTTCTACTTTCTAGATTGTGTCTACTTTGTCCTGATGATCAACTCTCCCTCTGGCTCTACTGACCAAGTCTCACTATTGGTGGCTTTGTATGGCGCAGTGTCTACTTAGTTCACCCAAACCCCTTTGTGTACTTTTTATCTCTCACCAATAAAAGCTTTTAACTCAACACGTTATCAGCACGACGCTACAGGATGGAACTCGCAAGCCTCTTTATTGGTGGACTGATCTCCCTCTGTGCCGTCCTCATGTGGATCGTTCTGAATAGAAAACCGAGCCAAGATACTGATCGACCATTACGTGACAACCGGAAGTATCAGGAAAGCGAAATCGTACGCTTGAATGGAACGAACTACTCGAATTGGCAGTACATGCTACGGTTGGCTCTCCGTCGCCTCAGAATTGAACAGGCTATACAACGCCCTCTCCCAGTGAATTCTGAAGCCAACCAGACTGCTTTGGCCCGAATAACCTGCTCTCTGGATGATCGACATCTCTCCATGGTTCGGGAGATTCTCTCAGCTTACGAAGCCTTCGAGAAGATTAGCAAGGAGTACGTCACCAACGACGTAGTAAAACAGGCCCTCTTGGAACGTGACATACGGGCAATCAAATTGGATGGGTTTACCGAAACAAAGGTCCGTGAATTTAGCCAATCCGTTGGCCAGAAGATTGACGAGTTACGAATGGCTGGTTCTGACTTAACCCACGAAAGGGAGCTGTGCCTCTATGTCGATGGTCTCCCTAGTGAACTGGTTCCTTTCAAGGCTTCCACCTATCAAAATTTGAGCGTCCTCACCAAAGATCAACTGTTCCTGAATCTAATTCGATACTGTGAGATGCTGAACGGCGGTAAATCGTCCGAACAGAGCTTTGTCTGCAAAGGAACAAACTCTGGACGCCCTACATTCCGGAAGGAGATGAGACGTTGTCACTACTGTGGTATTCAAGGCCACCTCATTGCCGAGTGTCGAAAAAGGAAAGGTGAAGAACGGACTATGACTGGAGTGAACAAGAAACCCAGTGGCGGTAGTGAAGTTGTCAAGCAAAACTCTGTTTTCAATGCTACGGAGAAAATAAATGATCTTCGCAATTATGTCAGTGAATGGATTATGGACTCGGGTGCGTCTAGCCACTTTGTAACCTCGGATAGGCACCTAATGAACGCTATCTCGATCAACCAATCAGTAAGCACTGCAAATGATCACCAGTGCAGAATTTATCGACAAGGTGACTTCATTCTGCACACAGGACCAGAAGTAATGCATCTGAAGGATGTCAAATTTGCCCCTGACTTCAGCGCTAACCTTCTCTCAGTGAGCAAGTTGACTAAGGATGGTTTCAAGGTTGAATTCAACATGAAAGAAGCCATTGTGTCTAAACAGGGAAAAGTATATCTCAAGGCATCTCGCAGTGGAAATCTATACTGTTTCAACGAAGTGGAACATGCCTTATTGTCCTCCAAAGTTATTGATTGGCACAGTGTTCTGGCTCACCCAGGAAGAGAGAAGCTGGAGAAACTAAAGAAACTATACAACCTACAATGTGAGCATGATGAACACTGTGTAACGTGTGCTCGATGCAAGTTGAAACAGTTGCCATATCCTCCTTCAACAACAACAACATCACGGCCACTGGAACTAATTCACTCAGACCTTGGCGTCGTAAATAACCCTCTTGGTTATGATGGATCTCGATATTTCATGATTCTTGTGGATGACTACACTCGTTATGTGGAAGTGTTCACTCTCAAGAGTAAGGCCGAAGCAATCCTGGCATTTCAAGAATACAAAGAAAAGATGGTGAAGCAGTTTCCCATCGGAATTGGTGCACTACGAACAGACAATGGAGGGGAATACACCTCAAATGAATTTGTTGAACTACTGAAAGTGGAAGGAATTTACAGACAGCGAAGTGTACCATTCTGCCATCAACAGAACGGCATCAGTGAACGAACAATTCAGAAGGTTCAAACTATGGCACGTGCTATGTTGTTCGAAAGTTGTTTACCACTAAAATTCTGGCCTGAAGCAATTCGTACTGCATGCTATATTGCCAACAGACTGCCCCATAGCTCAATCAATAACGAACTACCCTGCAAGCGGATGTTTAACCGAGAACCAGAATTCGAGAAGATGAAAACATTCGGATCGATTGCGTATAGTTGGATCCCTCATGAAAAGAGGAAGAAGTTTGATCCTACTTCCGAAGAACTTATTTTTGTTGGGTATTCCTTCGACGCAAAGGCATACCGACTACTGGATCCTAGCACTGGAAAGGTCATCAATCAGCGGAATTGTGACATCTGGAACGGTGTGTTCCCAGCCTGCATCAAGTCTATGAAGACATTAAAAGAAGGCGAACAAGAATGTACATGCGAAAGCAATCCACAAACTCGAACACTATTTAACATTGATGAAATTGAAGAAGTGAATGAGACTGAAGGAATTGGTGAAGGACAAGTCACTGATGACATCACACCAATCTTGGACCTACAAAATCAGCTTCAATCTCTAGAAAACCAAAGAAGGGAAACTGCACTCAACCAAGCGTTGGAGAACTTTGATCAAAGGCTTCGACTGCCTGCGATTACAACACCAACTGTCGGGACTGTATCAACTACTGCAGTAACAACAAAACCTACTGCCGAATCACAAGAGCGGAGATTAGAAGAAGTACAAGTTCCCAATATTGTTCCAAAAATTGAAATGAAAGTTGAACCTGCTGATCAGACTGTTGTCAAGACTACTACAGAACCTGCTACTGAACCTGCTGCTGAACCTTCTGCAGAACCAGCTACAGAACCTACTACAGAACCTACTACAGAAGCGACGACAGAATCTGTTCCTGTAGTTACCAATGAACCACAAGTACAAGTGCGCCGAATTCAGCCTCCAAGAAATTGTGGAGTACCAGACCGATTAAACTATATTGCACCTGGAGAACAAGCAAGTTTTGTGATGAAGTATCCAGACTGCCAAGTTGCCCTTGTGTCATCAGACTCTCATTCAACAGAACATATATACGTACCAGCAAATTATAACGAAGCGATGCAGTCCCCAGAAAGGGATTACTGGATCGAAGCAATGACCGATGAAATCACATCATTGAATGCACATCATGTTTATCAAGTAGTCGAACAAGAATTTGCTGGCGAAAGAAAACTCATCACCACCAGATGGGTATATGATGTCAAAAAGAACAGCCTCGGAGCTATCGTCCGGTTTAAGGCAAGATTGGTGGCTCGAGGATTTAATCAACAGAAGGGTATTGACTTTGAAGAAACCTTCAGCCCTGTAGTATCGTACACCGCAATCCGTGCCATGATGGTAATTGCAAGTCAACAGAAGTTAATTGTGCATCAAATTGATATCAAAACAGCTTTCCTCAACGGCGATCTGGACACGGTGGTGTATGTCCATCCACCTGATGGCTTCAAGGATAATGGCACGATATGGAGGGTCGATAAAGCTATGTATGGACTCAAGCAGGCTCCAAAGTGTTGGAATGAGAAAATGAACTTCACCCTGAATAAACTCGGATTCAAAGCTATTCAATCAGACCCGTGCCTCTATGTGAAACGAGTAGGAAGCGTAAATCTGTTCCTGCTGGTATGGGTAGACGATATTCTGATCTTCACTCATACAGAACAACAAATGACTGAAGTCAAGCAACAATTGAAGAACAAGCTCGAACTAAGGGATCTGGGACAAGTGAATCGTTTCCTTGGAGTCAACTTCACAAGAGACGAATTTGGAACATTCTCACTCTCTCAAGAGATGTACATCAATGATCTTCTGAACAGATTCAATCTTGAAGACTCGAGCCGTATCCAGACTCTGCCGCAGTTAGACAAACTTGATCTAAAGGATGGAGAAATCAATCACAATTTGCCAATCAGGAGCCTCATTGGAAGTCTGCTGTACATCGCAAACTTGACTCGACCGGATATTGCGGCAGTTGTGAATCTACTCTCTCGACATCTTCATGAACCTACTGCCCTAGTTTGGACATACAGCAAACAGGTACTGGCATACCTGAAGCACACAAAAGACCTCAGTCTTACTCTGGGAAGTTTCGACAATTCTAATCTGATCTGTTATGTTGACGCCAATTTTGCTACCATTGGTGACCGAAAATCTCAGTCAGGAGCACTGTTCCAACTAAACGGAAGTTCCATTACTTGGTTCAGCCGAAAACAGAAGACCGTCAGCCTTTCAACTACTGAAGCAGAATATACAGCAATGGCAATGGCGTGCAAAGAAGTACTTTGGCTTCAACAGCTACTTCATGAACTGAGCTTTCCCGTCCAATTACCAACGACCATCCTAGAAGACAACATACCGGCGATCCAAATCGCAAACTCTCAACGAAGTCTCTCGGACACCAAACATATTGACGTGAAGATGCATTGTATACGAGACTACAGTGCCAAACGCTACATCACCATCAAGCATGTCAGCACACACAATCAACTAGCCGACTGTCTTACTAAATCGTTAAGCAATTCCAAGCATACGAAGCGGATACTTCTGGGACCAGATGGTCAAGCAGTTCAGGAGCAGGGGAGGTGTTGAGAAGTGGCTCCCTCTCTGTATGACCGCTTGTCAAGTTTATGTGTCGTCATCGTAAAGTCACTACATCGACAGTCACTCAGTGTTCACATAGTCGACCATCACCACGCAGTGACAAAGCACAATCGCTGCTCCCTATAAAAAGACGACAGTCTGAAGCTGTTAATCATCGTGTGTCTCGTATGTGTTCTGATCAGTTGCCTCCACGACTTGTGCTAACACACCTCTTCTACTTTCTAGATTGTGTCTACTTTGTCCTGATGATCAACTCTCCCTCTGGCTCTACTGACCAAGTCTCACTATTGGTGGCTTTGTATGGCGCAGTGTCTACTTAGTTCACCCAAACCTCTTTGTGTACTTTTTATCTCTCACCAATAAAAGCTTTTAACTCAACAAGTTTTGCATTTTTATTCTCGCTTTGACATGAACAAACAAACAATAATATAAATATACATCACAATTCAACCCAGTGAAACTTATATTATGTAGTAGTGTTGAATTGACAAAAAATAAAGGTGCATTGTTGAGCAGAAATAGAAAAATGTAATATTGGATTAACAAAAATAAGGTTACAGTGCTGGGTTTAAATAGATGAAAATGAAAATCCCTGTAATCATATAAACGAGTACTTATAATTAAAACAAATGTTAAGATACCAATTGGCACTGAACATGTAACCATTGTTCGATGATGAATGTGGACAATGCGCTGCCAGCATGTCCAATACAGTCATCCGATACTCCTCGGTGATATGCTCAATATTGGCACACTTGTGATTGCACATTAGCCACTTGACCACATGCACGTGTTCATTCTGTGCAGCCAAGTACAGTGGAGTATGACCCTGGGAGTCAAGTACCGAAAAGTCTACTCCATACTGTGCAATTTGCTTCAATTGGTGCAGATTGCCCAGTGATGCAATGGTGTGAACAATCGATTGTGCATGCGCGCTTGTGTTGCGATACTCAAAGATGAGATATTTCAACATGTTGCCACCTGAATAGCATGCGTTATATGTCATAGTCATGTGTGGCAATAGACATTGTATTCGATACTGATCCAAAGTGGGGGTTCGAGTGGGACTTCCAGTGACGTCATCTGCGCTAAGCCGTTCCATGAGAAGCTTCACCAGTGGGACACATCTCAAATAGGCAGCATACTCGAGGGGTGTGCCGCCCCTTGGTCTAGCCTTACGATAGTCCATATGGACCACATCAATCAAATAACGTACAATGTTCAACTTATCGCAAGACACACTAAACAGTAGCGAATTGTCGTGCGCAAGTGCACTAGTGTTTGTTTTGGCAATAATCAACTTAATAATGTCCAATCGTTCGTGTCTTAGGCCCAGGACAGCCTTCAACACTTCAATCACACCGACCTGAGGGCCTTTTTGGGCATGCGCATCCAATAGAGAGCTGACCAATTCTAAATTACCATTACTGATAGCACATAACAGGGGGGTGTAGTTGGCCCAGCCAGGGTATAAACCTTTGACCGTCAAGTCCTGTAGGGTCGCGCCTTTATCAATCAGATACCGATACAGTTCGGTACTGTTTGATCTAATAGCGCCCTCAATCAGATGGTCACTACTACTATGTTTAGCTAAATCAAGATCATAGTGCGTGACCAAATGGTGGATCAGGTCAAGTCGAGCTGCACGTGCTGCATAGTACAGCAGTGTTTTACCGTTTTTGAGCTCAAGCTGTAGCGCCCCATGCGCAACAAGATAATCAATAGTGTCAAGATCGCAATGCTCAGCAGCAGTAGCAACATAAAAATCGGTATCATTATCCATCAACGGTATGCGCAACTCCTCCATCATATACTTGATAATGCGTAGATTGCCACTCGAGACGGCATTGTATATCCAAGACGGGAATTCAGAAATTGAGTCCATTCTGGTTTGAAATTCACGAACATTAGCCTCGTCTCTCAGCACCAGTTTAGTCAAATTGAGATTGGCGTTCTCGAAAAATTTAAATTGAAAAGTATTCAGAAGGAATTTTATGCTTTTCTGTAGATTGAATCCAGCCGATAGAAGGAAATATACCACCTCGGTGTGATTGTTGTTCAGCGCTTCAGCAAGAACTTTGGCATCTTTAGATGAGTTTGAATCTTTGCATTTTTTGGCCCTCGTCGAAGCAGCAACTCTTTCACCACATTTGCATGACCATTCTCAACAGCAAAATCGAGTGGCGTCCGGGACCAAATTGTTTCGGCACTCACATTGGCACCATGGTCGAGCACAATTTTGGCCACTTCATGATTGCCCACCATTGCACAGTAGTGCAACAGGGTGTAGTCCCAGCTGTCGACCTTTTGTGTCAAATCAAGATGATTTCGTGTATGCGTTTGATTGCTAAACAGATATTCAATGATGGATCGATAGTCGCGTTTGATGAGGTTGTATAAAAATGTGCTTTCCATGGTGGTTTGTTCCACCACTGAGTAGAGTGTCCGTTGTAGGTTGATGTGTTCGTGGTTCTTGAGTAGGTAAACTAGGCCTCGGGCGAACGATTCTTCAAGGGTGCCTCGATATGGGATGTTGAATGGCGAGTGTGGTTTATTTTGTAGAGTTTGTGGTAAACATTGAGGCACTTCCTCTGTTATATATTCGGTACGGACATTGTGATCGATCAGTAGACGGACAAGTTCGAGATGACCTCCCTCGGCTGCATAGTGCAACGCAGTTTTAGTATTCACATCAGTTTGGTTAACACTGAGACCGTAGCGCTGAATGAGCGTCTCGGCTAACGCCAACTCACCCCTAGCGGATGCAAGGTGAAGTAGAGTTTGTCGGTTTGACAATCGAATGTTCACGTTGGCGCAGTTTTCGATCAGTAGACGAGCAGCCTCGGTTTGGTTGTATTTGAGAGCAAGATAGAGGGCCGTTTCATCCTTGTGATTGGGTGTGTCGATGGAAAAGGTTCGATGTGGGAGCAAATTTGAAATCAAATCCGTGTCACCTGCAATGGCAGCCTCGTAGAGAGAAGTTGGTGCAGCGTTACTGGTTGAAACGGTTGAAACGGTTAATATGTTTATGATGATCAACACGGCATTCAACATTGTAGCCATGTTGAAGAAGATGAAAAGATAAGTGGGCACTGCCACTGGGCAGACACGTGCACACTGTGGCGATTAGAATCCTTTGTGAAAATTGAAATAAACTATAGATATTTTTGGCTATTTCTAACATAAAAATGGATTTATACCTTTGTTTGGTAGTGTAGAGGTTAAACTTTGCTCAATTTGACGATTGGCTTTCAGAAATTTGAAGTGAATTAGTGAAGTAGCAGAGTAGCGAACTATCAAAGTTGTTAAAGTACCAAGTAGCTGTGAAGCCGAGTTGCAAAGTAGCCAAATAAAAAAGTACCAAAGTGACAAAGTTACAAAGTAATAAAGTAGCAGATTAGCAGAATACAATTTCACACCAAATTTTGGGATGATTTTTTTCTGTCGAGAGCGAAGCCTTTATGTTCTCATCACAGTTTTCACCTCCACTCCGATTTCCCTTATTTGGGCAACCAGTATTACGCATTAGCCTCGCATCTCAAATTTCCTCATTATTAGTCATTAATCATCACGTATGTTCATAATGTGATATTCATTATCTACACATATACAATCATATATGATAATCTCAAATATCATCATGATGCATTTGGGATCGAACATGAATCCACAAACATGAAATGATTCACTAAATACGGTTTATAAAAAAATTAAACATATATGTACAGTAAACCCATAAGTCATAGGATTCAAATGTCAAATGACTCATTTGAAATGAGTTATTTATAAATATGACCTGAGTTGTTTCGATGTTGTGTGCGATGCACGATTTGAGTAACAAGTAATTAATAAAACTAAATACTAAATGTAAATGTCTAACAAGAAAAAGCCATTGAAATTGACATTTTGGAATTAAGCAGATTATCAACCATAAAAACTGAATCAATCAGCTGTGCATTTGTTTATTGTGTAACGTTCCGACATGAGCAAACAAGCGAAAATATAAATACATTACAATTCATTCCCGTGAAACTTATTCTCACTCCGAGCAATCTCTTTAAATCGCTCAAACTGTTTATCAGTGTTGGCGATGAACTTGTTGATGATGGCTTTATGATCGTGCAAATAGAAGACCAGTGCTGAGGGTATTTCGGTCACGACATTGTGATTAGGATTAGCACTGCGATAAGTGATAATGGAATCAGCATCACTAGGATGATTATTGCGTGCATTGGTAAAAAGGCCAATCAGATCGCCAGTATCAGTGTTGACAACTGGAGCACCACTGTAAAGTCAATTGTGCCATTAGTGTCACTTACCTCTTGAACAGTAGAAGATTTAGATTTTTTTAAATAGTTTATTGATTGAAATCAGTTGTGACAGAATACATGGTAGATAAAAAAAATCAACAGATTGTACATGGATGACAGAAAGTGTTGAATAGTTGTGATTGAGAGGGTGAGAGCCAGTAGAATAAGGGTTGTAATAGACTTGAAATTTACGTTATAAGGCGTTGAATTGGGAATTCCATGGGTTAATGGTACAGGGTTCAATGGATCGCCTTGCAAATTTTACCAAAACTTCTGGTGCGGGTGTAGACGAACTGATTAGATTGATTGATTCCTTGATTCGAAAGTTGTTTCCGCAGCTCGCGTAGATCCGAGCAATCCGAATATTAATAAGAGAACGTTCATATAGTTTTTTTTTGGAAAACCCGTCCGGGTATCTTTATTGATTAGACTGCCAGCGAACGGGACGTTCATATAGTTGATTCATTTTTGATTAGCTCCAAATAGTCTCCAATATAACGCTTAACCCACTCATTTTGATCGAAATAAGTGCATTTGAAATGTTTATTGTCGAGTCGCTTAATGAGTGTCTTCAATGGATCAAGATAAAAGGTCAAACAGTGAGAGAATGCATGTTCATCTTTGGCAAAGTCCTCTTTAAGTGTCTCACAGTGCATTGACACACAGAAACTGGACAAATTGGACAGCTCCAAATGCTGCACATTGGGAAACATATCGAGAATGTACAACTTCTTGAGGATGCCATGTTTGGGCCAGTCAGTGGTGACCCTTAGTGCCTTCACTGAGGTGACTGGTGTCACGGCAGTCTCCTGTTCTGCTTGTCTGCTCAAAATGTCAAATGCGGGAGTAACACCGAACATCAGCTCGACCAGATTGGGCAGTGGAGCAAGCAGTGCCATTGTGTTCTTGTATTCGATTTGTTGATCAAATTCGAGCTGCAGAACTGTGAGTGATGGGAATGAGCGCACAGTTGAGAGCAGTTGATCCGCCTGCAAACTATACAGAGTGTTCAAATGGGTGACTCGACTGCTGATCTGTTGGCCCAACTTGGCATAGTCACTGAACAGTAACCGTTCGATATATAGAAACTCAAAGCCAACCCGCTCGAGGTGAGGATTGTGCCGTGCATAGTGCTCAAATGAACTGTAGACAAGGTCTTCGCTGTCGTGTGTGTACAAATAAAGTTCCCGCAATGTTGCCAACATTGGGAAAAGAGGCTCATTTGGTTGTGGCTGTATTTTTCGGTACTTTTCGAGGATGGCCTCAGTGCAGTCAATTGTGAGTGATTGCAGCGAAGGCATAGTTTGCAGTTTGCCAAGCATGTCAGCCCATTGACGGTCTGTTTCGGCTTTTGGCTTAACATCTCCCATTCGAAGATGAAATTTCAACACTTGCAAACCTGCAGACCACTGAGTAAGCGCCCGATTGATGAATCCAAGTTCGAGTGAAGTAATTCGATAACTCAAAAAGATTATTTCACTTAAATTGGGAAATTTAATGCCCAGCCCATCGATGGTGTTGTCGAGATTGTTGTCCTTCAAACGGTCAACATTGATTATAATTCCCGAATTGTACATGAGAGTTTTGTAATTTAATCCATCCAGTGGACGCTGAGTACCAGTGCTCCCATCTGTAACCGAAAGTAACCGAGCCTTTTTAGTTGGAAATGGTGAATCAGGAATAAGAACACTATCGTAGAACTCTTCTTCGCCATTACAGGTGAGACAGATGAACAGTGTTTTCTGCAGTGTGGTGGTCAAAAGTTGAAAGTTGGCACAAGCACGGGAGACTCGACCAAAGTTGAGTTGCATGAATGTTGGCAATTGCTTCAGTATGATTACACCGAGCTCATTTGGCAGTTGCTCGAGAGCACTTCTTCTACCACTCTCAGTTGGAGAGATGACACACGAACTTGTCATATTTGCGATGGAAACGAAATGATGATTCGGTTTTGTAGGTCAATGGAAATGCTCAATCGTCAGCAGAACGATTCTGCACTGAGTGGCCAAATCAATTCAAGTTGGTCAATAGTAACGAAACAGAACAGAATATAAAGGATAGATTGGTTGAAGTATTAACTCTCTCGGTAGGGAACAGAAAACTGAAATGCAATTCGAGAATGATTGACAGATTGACGTATGAAATTACGAATCTAGAAGTAATCAGTAATCAATTTGTACTGTAAATATCATCAAAATTTTTACCGTCATTTTCCTGTTGGTCATTTTCCTTTAGAATTTTCCTCCCATTCAATGTTCTGTGCTTTCAATTTGTCCGTAGGACGAATAGGACCCTAGGTCTATTGTCCCAACGATATAATTGGATGATGATTGAAGATAGAACAGTAAAGAGTCTTATTGATGGTTTATTGGTTAATTAGTAGTTGTCACATAGACGTCACATCGGAGAGTGATCTCTGTGAGAGTGTACATGACTGATAGAGGATAGTGAACGGTGTGCATGGGATAGAGTGCCCATGCGCATCCGTGATACAGAAGCGAGAAAGAGGAGGAGAGCAGAGAGAGAGGAGAGCCAGTGGATAGGCACTGGGGTGCTGGTGGATAAACCAGGGGTAAGAGTCCTTTACACCATTACAGACGGCTTCGTGTTGTTCTTGTAGCAAATCAAAACAACCATCTACCCAACTGTCCAAGTTGAATGCCACTGCTCAGTAAAACAGTGGCATTTATGTTCAAAAATTTGTGTGTTTTAGGGCATTTCTGTCCAATTGGATTAAACATGATTTTGAATGCTACAGTTGCCAATGGTAAATAAATTTACTATTTATGAATGTGTTCATTTGAGTGTAGGAGGTCACCCAAATAAAATTTTCTGAATACGCACAAAGTGTAATTTGAGTTTTTAAAATTGCGCATGTGCATTTTATGAAGGCTCCACTGCTCTATTTTTCTTCTCTCTTCATGGGGAATTATCCCAACAAACATATACATATACATGTGAATGCACAATGCAAAACGCAAATTCCTTCCCCACGCAACCACGCAACGCAAACAATTTCATGCTAAATTGAACTGTCTGTGTTGGTTTGCAAATGCAAAGCACAAATTCAAACTACAAATGCAGACAGATCATTAATCACTCAGTAAAAGGTCAAAGGGGTAATATGCAGTGCATATTATGCAATGAGCCAACTGCATGCATTTGAACAAACAAACACTCGAGTAAAGAGTGACGGTCAGTTTAGCCCAAATTTTTAGGCAAAACGGATTTAGATTAAACGTGGCTTGTTTTGAAGGGTTTGACTAGCTGTTTTCAAATATGTAACTCAAAGTTCTGTCCGACATCCCAAACCGTCCCAAAGAAACCAATGGTTGCTCACACATTTTTGCGCGCACTTCTTTGGGTAGAATCTCCATCATGAAGAATGTTTAACTGTGTCTCCAGCAATTGATGGAACGTTGTTTGAGTGGATTGAACAGTTCAATTGACCATTGCAACATGGCCAAATGCACAGAAGAATCATATACGCGCGTTCAAATGTAGTTGTAGTGGTCGATGAGTGGTTGAATGTAACCTTTCACCATTCCACTCCTCCTGCTCATCTGCCTGTTTTGGTCATAACAAAGGAAAAGTGCACTAGTGCTCGCACTGAAGTTCAGTGATTGAACTCACATGCTGCATGCTGTTGCTTTTAAAAGATTTTGTCTGTTTAATTTTAATTTGTTCTGTTGATTTGCACCAAAATGGAACTGCCAACTCATCCTCTTTTTTGTCTAGTGGAATCAAACAAGAAAGGACTCAAGTCAATGCTCACGAGTTACATCGATGACACCGTGGACAATCAATTTGCTTTTCTCAAGAAGAGCATTCTCAAGATGATCCAATGTGGCCAGATTGGCCCTCACATTGATGTCACTGCATTTGGCACAACATCACCACCACCAACTCAAGCAAACACAGATCAATCGAGTGCATCGAGTTCACATGAATATTCAAATGACACTTTGACCAGAGCACAGGAACATCAAAACAAACTGCCAAATGAGGTCTCACTATCCAACACAATCAACTCTGATTCAATGATAAAACAAGAATTCAACGATGAAGAAGAGATTGATGATGACAATGTTGCGAATTGTGAGAATTGTGAAAAAGGAATTTGCACTTTGGTTCGTGAAAATTACGATAATACTTCTCAGGATGATACAGAGACTCGAGAAAATGAACCTCTCGAGACCGATCAAAATCTTGATACTGCATTGGAGAACAATCAAATGAACCAATCCAACAGCTCAAATGACATTTTGCCATCGCCATCACCCAACAACCAAATCAACACCCAACAAATCAAGCAACAATGTCTCCAAAGTTTGTCAATCACAATTCACAACAGAAATGTTGCCCCAAATGATCTTTTCATCAATGAACCAATTGGAGGACAAAACGCACAAATTGATGAATTTGAATATGACAATGAAGATGATGATGCTTACTATGATGAAGACAGCGAAAATGAACATTTGAATCAACCTAATTGTAATGATTGTGCTAATGGAGTTTGCTATTTGGATCATGAGAACAATCACTTGGACAAGGATGAACCTTTCCAGTCACAACATGTTGATGCTGCACAGGAAGACAAACAAAACAATCAATCTATTATCTCAAATTTTATTAAAGAAGCAACCGAAAATGCAAACTATGAATTGCAAGTGAATGATGAAAGTGATCAATTGCACAATGTTCGCAGATCAAATGAGCAAAAAACTAAAAAGAAAACAGGACAGATGAACAAAAGTGGAAATCGTCAATCTGAGCGTTTAGTTATAAGCCCAATTGACCCATCGACTTTATCCACCAGTGGAGTACGATCGTCGACTCGAATTCCAAGGAAAGTTTTCGGTAATGATCAATCGAATGATGTAGATGAGAAAAGACACAAAAATGAGAAGCGCAAAAGTGCTCGATCGAGTACAAATGTGAAAAAAACTAAACGAATAAAGATTGAAAATGCTGATGAAGACATTGATGATGACAATGATGGCCAAGAAGATGTTACAGGTCAAATAAAGGTTAATATTCTCAAATTGCAGTGCACCGAGCCTGGTTGTGGCCAAATTGTGAAAAGTCGTGCACTGTGGAGAGGACATATGTGGAATGATCACCACAAACTTCCTCATCACCAACTCAGGAACAATGCTCGACTCAACGATCGGTAAGTGACTGTGCTCGATGCTTTCTCATATAACTAATTTCACTTCCACTCTCACCACCTCAGTGACCAAACAGAGCATCCATGTGTCGAACCCACATGCAATGTTATTTGCACCACACACGGATCGCTCATCAACCATTGGAACTACTATCACCAACCAGGCAAATACAAGTGCTCATTGTGTCCTTTTATTGCCAATTTGCATTGCAAAGTTAGAAACCACTTCAATACCACTCATGGTTCACATGAATGCATACATTGTGGAGAAAAGTTTGGTACAATGTCTTTATTGAAACGACACGAACGAGTGCACACAGGTGAGAGGCCATACAAATGTACTTGGAAAAAGTGTCAATTGAGTTTTAAAGAAATTAGTGGTGCTGTTAAGCATATTCGGTTTAAGCACTTCAATCTGCCAAGATCTACAAAAGAACAAAACGAGTTGAACATAATCGATTCACGTAATGCACACGATTACATTCACAAAGATTGAACATTTGCTTTAGTTTTGTGTTTTAATTTTGCCTTTTTGAGAATAAACCGAATACTTACGAGCATCGTAATTACTCGCAGATCATCGCATACACTTGATCCATGAATTTGGGTGATAGATTTAATTTTACATTAATAAATAAAAATCAATTGTCAAATCGAATGCATATTAGAGGTGAACACTTATTTTGCAGATCTTAAAATTCGGATTTTCCTGAATCACTAAAAAGTTCTTTTGAATTTCCTATAAATTTTGAGCCTAATTTCGCCCAAATCCGTTGAGATTTAGATGAGGCTAAATAGATTCAAAGATTTCTGGAAATAATTAAAATAATGAATCAAAAGAAATGCCTCTTCGACTAAAGTTTAGAAAGTTTAGCTCTCATTTTAAACACATTGTTCAAACACATTATTTTAAAATAAACGGCCCCGCATGATTCAATGAATCGTGCAATAAATAAATAAATAAAAAATGTGCCAATGATTCCAACCCAACAATTTGATTGCATTGAAATCTTAAAATTTAATTAGTGGTGTTTAACCAAAAATAATACTGATAGATCCACAATTAAGTTGTTAGATATAATCTAATAATTTGGTAACTGGAGATATTTCAAGGATATGTTTTGAATCCAACAAAAATGCACGAACAAATTCGCCATTTGACAATTTGTGAGTTTTTGGTTTAAATTCCCAAATTGGCTGTGTAATTGCCATTTCGCTGCAATGATTTTGTCCTAATGGATAAAAACTTAATAAATGACTCTGTTAATTGCTAAATTATAATTTATCAATTAGGGATATATGAGACAGATTCATTCGAGTACTCCTTACAAATCACCAAATGTGGCCCACACTATGTCGGTTGAGATCTAAAAGCCCAATTCGGAAATATTCAGATAAACAAAATTGCAAATAAAACCTTCAGATTAAAGATTAAACGACCTAAAAATACGTATAAATTCCTTATTTGTGCATAATTAGATAAAATAAAAATTCAAACAAACTAAGTTTGAAATTTTACACAGCTCGCCAATTGGTATGGTATGATTCAACCAATCTGGGAAAATTTGACAGCACACCTTTTGTGGATAATAACTATTTACACACATTAAGAAACCTCCCAGCCCACCAAATCTTGGATAACACCAATCAAAACATTCTTGGAATCTTCAGTTTTGTAAATTGGAAGATTATTGTGTTCCAATCACAAAACAACACTAATCATAGGTAATTTAAAATGACACATTCCCACAATTCGATTTTGCTAGGATCCGCTTTTGGCCATATACTCGTATGTTATAATAGAATAATCTTTCCATTTCAAAGCGCTTTTAATTTAGATTTGAATTTATAGTTTGAAAATTTTTCTTGCTAATTAATGAACCAATTGGAGAACTGAAAAATTTTATAGACAGAATTGATAGAATAGCATCGGGAGAATGTTTGGCAATACTTTTTTCTTACTTTTGTTATTCAAATAAATTCATATCCAACACATTAAGGTTTGTGGCGGTTGTTTTCTCTACAAAGGTGGTGGTGGCGATGATCGCAAACACAAAATCGCTCTTATTTGAACGTGATAAATTTACATTGAGATAAGCAAAGTTTTGCTCTTTAGTCACCATTTTCTTACCAAATGTTTGTCTATGAGTCATTTTGAACAAGTCTTTATGATTTTCTACAATATAATATCCTAAATCTTTGAATCCATTTAGCCTCATCAAGATCTCAACGGATTCCGGTGAAATTAGGCTCAAAATTCCTAAAAAATTCGAAACTATTTATGTACGATCCAGGAAAAATGAAGTTTCGGAAATGTTCACCTCTAATGCATATGTCGAAATGTTGTGCTTTAATAAAATTAAGTTGTCAAAAAAATCATTTTGTCACATGATCTCATAATTGATGAGTCCTATAGTACTACTAATTGAATGAACGAATGTATTATCATTAATCACAGGCTGCAGAATGATTTTGTTTACTGTTTGTTAACTTAACATCATCTCAGCTCTCGCTAAATCATAACAACAAATTAAAATAAATTTAAAATTTAGCAAATCAGTAAGCTTAGCTTTCAGTTCGAATGCTAATAGACTCACTCTGACATATGTCGAAACCTGGCAGAATCATTTATATATGTAAGGAGGCCAATTTGGCAAGTCATGCTGATGACTCGTGTTTCGAATTCCATTCGCTATTAAAGAAGGTGCTCGAGACGAGCCACAGTCAGTCGAAAAGCAGGAGCCATTGTGCCTATCTCAAGTTCGCAAACAAGTCAAGGGAACTCCTCTCTCTGTCTCGACCCATTGGTGGACCAACCAGGACTGACAGCAAGACCTATCACCACAGGAAACCTTCTGTCACATCAATCCACCTTTGTTTGTCAATAAACCTTTATACTTTATCGAGTGTTCGCTAGTTGTGTCTGTTCGCCAAAGTCGACCAACTTTACATATATCTTCATCTTTTCGGACATTTTTTACATGAATGCATTTGTCACCTGATCTCTTAGTAGACATTGTCTACTAATTGAATAAACGAATGTAATCATCATCACTGATCAGCAATTGAATGTTTTGATGGAATGTTGTTTGGGTCGATTGAAACATTCACTCAAGACTCAATAGATTGAACAGTTCATATTCACCATTGCAGTATGGCGCGATGCAGTGTAGCACCATATGCGAGAAATGTAGAGTGGTAGTGGTCGATGAGTGGTTGAGTGCACCCTTTGACCATTCCGCTCCTCCTGCTCATCTGTTTGTTTTGGTTATAACAAGGGAAAAATGCACTCGCACTGAACTCACATTCTGCATGCTGTTGCATTTGAGTGTATTTCATTTCATTTGTTCTGTTGATTTGCACCAAAATGGAACTTCCAACTCATCTTCTGCTCAGTCTGGTTGAAAGCAACGCGAATGGACTCAAATTGCTACTTAAAAATTACATTGATTTCATGGTGGAACAACAATTTGACCAACTCAAGAGCAGTATTGTGCAGATGATTGCAACTGGTCAGATTGGTGCTCAACAAAGTCACGATGTCACTGCATTTGGCACAACATCAACACCATCACCAACTCAAACAAACACAGATCAATCGAGTGCTCAGTGTTCACATGAATATTCAAATAGACAGACCAGCTTAGCAACCAACCTTCTTCTCGGATAGGACGTTACCGGGTGACAACATATGAGACCAATTTGTGCTTAATATTCTGAATACGCGTTTCTATTGAAATGAGTTGAATCAGTGGCGTTTTTATTACACTGCAGTTTGTCAATTTGTTTGCTATTTATTGAGTAAATTATATGTAAAGTTGCTTGCACGACAAAATGAATGAATGAATGAATGAATGAAACTAGCGTTCATTTGGACTTCTCAACTCGAACAAATTATCGCCAAATGATATTTTCACCCATTTTCACTTATCTGAAAACAAATCAACATAAGCATAATTTCTTTGACTTGTGTGACACAAGTTATGTTTTACTATCACGTTCTCAATTCTTGTGTGTTTACATATTTGCCAAATCCAAATGATCGTTGCAATACAAAAAGATCTTTTCTCTGTGGATTGCTCAACTACTTTTGATTGTTACTGTGTGTGCTTTTGAATGATGTTTGATTCATGAATCATGACATACAACAAATGCTAAATGAAGATGTGTCACTGACAAAGTGAGGCACAACAATTTGAGTTGAATTCGTGAGATTTGCTTTTGTTGTCATTTCTCCAAATGGCAATCGATTCCGAGTTGGTTTGATACTAATTTGAGAAAAGCTGGACATCGGTGAAGAATGACATAACCTTGAGCCTGCAAATGAAGATGTTGGGCTTGGTGCCAATGGAGTCGAGTGGCAAATTGGACGGATGATTGGCAACGATGTTGGAGACTGTTGAAATGTGCTTTGATGTAATTGTAATTGTCCGTTTGGTGATATTTCAAATGAGTTTGTTTTGATCTGATGTTGCAAGGAAAGGTGAGTCTTCAAATCTGTAATCGAATTAACTATCTCATTACAATTTATCATAGGACAACGTTTCATTGGCGAATCGCTGATCACAGTAAATTGATCATTCAAGTTGGATTCGAATGATTCAGATGGAATTATTGTCGTAGTAAGCATCTCAATTGGTCCAGCACTATTCCAATTTTGTTCGGTATGGTCTACAGAGAAAATCATTAGTTGGCAAATAACATTATTCCACACGCGCAAACCATTAGAGCCAATATCGACGATTTCTTGTTCATGTTCGATTGAATCAAATTGGCGATCAATTCTCTTTCGGATACGAAGTTGCTCTCTATTTGATCTCAAGTTCATCGTATTTGTACTGTCAAGTTGGCCGAGACGAGTTGACCTTCTGAGAGTGCTTGATTTATGCTCAATTTTGCGTCCACGACTGCTCAACGTCGATCTTTTTGGTGGTCGAGGTGTTGCCAGCTTGTTGCTTTTCAATGAAGTATTTCGTGTTTTCTTTGGAATGTGATCACTCAATTGAATTTGAAAAACATTAAAATCGTCAATCGAATCAACAGAGGGAATTTGGTAATTTGGCATCGAAACAGGTATTGGCAGCAACAAATCGTCATCACTTTCGGTAGATTCAGAAATCATTCTATCTTCAACACTCACAAGAGAATCACTCGTATCCGATCGAACAGATTGAACTGAGTTTCCACGCGTGAGGCGAGTGCATGAACGCGAAAGTTGCGATCGACTTCTACTTCGGCCAGAATTGGCTTGTCCAAAAACTCGGAAACTGGTCAGCTGGTTAATTTTCGATTTGCTTCGAGTAGATGCAGTTGTGACATTGTTTGAACTTTCACTAAACTGATTCGAGTTTGCAGTGAGCTTGAAGCGAGGACTGCCCGAATCGGACACAAACAAGGGATCCTCCAATTCGCCCCAATCAGTTTCCCAGTCAGTCCAATCATCTTCTGGCACAACATCATCATTCTCGTCATAGTCACAATCTTCATCTTCGGATTCGAATTCCGGGTCGTAATCATCATCGTCGTCGTCTTCATCTTCAAAGTTGAAAGAAAACATCTCCTCTACATCGAAATCATCGAAATCCGTTTGATTCTCCTCCTCCTGGTCATACTTCGAGGCAGACCGACATTCTCTTCGTAAACTACGATCTGACCGCAACAATTCGAGCATTTCGTCGCAATTTCGTGTCAAGTTGAATCGAATCGACATGATTCGTTTTACTGTTTCAAGGGTCATTCGACTTTTTGTTTTCGACCAGAAATAGTTTATTTCTGAGAAAAGTCGCTCGCAGGTGGCATTACTGCCAGGAAAAGCCATCAGGTAAGATATAATCTTACGAAACTCTTCTAAACCGGCAAATTCACCAAATATTTGCTTCCACCTAGAAGTTGCAGCAACCGAGCTCGAGTGATTATTTTCATTGCCTTTCCACTTGTGCAAATTGGCTTCAACGAAAACATTGATTTGATCAATCTCATCTTTGAGCAACTCAATATCGACTTGGAATTGTTTAAAATTCGAGTTGAGCTTTTCGATTGATGAAATGACTTCAAGTGGATCAAGACGACTTTTCAATCCTGCCCATGAAAATGCTTCAAGTGGAATAGTCCATCGTGACCAGTCAATCAAATATTTATGCAATTTTGAATAAAACCTTTTGGCACGATTACGCAAATCCGCGATTCTCCCAACGCTCCAACCCTTCAACCGAACATACTCCAAAGCCAATTCTGGAACAAAACTGTTCGTTTCCATGTCTGCACACTTTGTTTTCAATTCCTTGAACTGTCCGATTGAGGTCAATAGCGAAACTTCTTTGCCTTCAATCGCTTCAATGGTTTTGTGAAAATGTGAGGCAGTATTGCGAATGGTCAATAGCCAAGGAAAGTGTTCATCATTGGAGTAAAATTGTTTCAATTTCTGAACATATTTTTTCTTTATGTCTAGTCCACCGAAATATATTTTCAATGCATCCCATTTGTCAATGATGACAATCAGACAAGGTAGCAAACTTAGCCACCGAGTTTTGCTGAATCCTCTGGGCAACTCTTCTTTGGCACCGAGAGCATTACATATGTCCAAGAAGAGTTGCGAATTGACACTTTCGCGATTGAAGAATGAACATGTTTTTCTTATTATTTCTGGAAGATCGATTCCAGAATTCTTTGCTGCATTTTGGATCGCGTTATTAATGACGTGAGCGAGGCAGCCCACACCGACCAATTGCTTCCCAAAAATGCGCAACAGAAGACGGAAAACATTTTTCTTTCCACCTCGTGAGACACCACCGAAGTTGACTGGTGCATTGTCCGCGCAAATTCCGATGATTTTGTCCTTGGGAATGCGCTTGACCACTTCCTTGATGTGTTTGGCTATGGTCTTTGCCTTCTCTCCTCTTGTGTCAATCAGATCGAGCAGTCGGTGCTGCATTCCACGGCGTTCATCAAAATAAGTGGCCAACACAGGAAGCATTTTAATATTTCGGTGATTTGAACAATCGAAGGAGATTACAATGTGATTGGCATTGTCGATGTCCTCCTTGAGCATTTTGGTAGAATGAGCGTAGAAGACACTTTTGTTGATTGCCTCACATTTGGACGAAGAACATTGATGCTGACTGTTGCAGCACTTTTTGGTTAAATCGTTGTAACATCGTTGTGTCTTGAATGCAATGCTGTGGACTGCAGTGTGGTATGCAGTGATTGCTGCAATGAATAATAAATCAGGTTAATTGTGAATTCACTGAAATTGTTTACCTTCGAATATTGTTTTATCATCTAGTTCGGTCAATGCACGTTTTTCAGCAACAGGATTGTGTGGAGGATTGCTCAGGTCGTGTTCGATCAATTTGTATCGTTTGCAGTGTCGCGACAAATAGTAATACTTGTGCTTGTGTTCTGGTGCTTGGATCACATTGCTGTGGCACTTGATGCAGTGAAAATCTTGTTCATGGTTGAGTTGCTTTTTGCAGGAATCATCAGGACACTTCTCACCAGGAAAGACAAAAAAATTCCTCAACGGCGTGACTCAAATTATTTTGTGCTCTGCGAAGCATGTTGATCAAATTAAACAGAATGCAAACTCAAAATGGCACGAAATCGAAATTGTCCGATTGGTCAAAAGAGCACTGAATAAAGCTACAAAGTCGAATCGATTCTATAACAATGATTTCATTTATGGTTGTTGAGCATTGAAAATGACATCAAACGAACAAATTGGAGTGAAAATTGCGATGTTTTGCATGAATCAAAGCTGGCAGCAGTGAGAAAGCGAGACACTCTAGCATTGCACTGCACAACAAAATTACAATTTCAACGGTCATTTCATTTGCGCGCCAATCGGTATAAACATATGGTTAATCGATATAACTGACTGTTTCAAAACAAATACATTAAAACTGTCTTTTGTTTGATATTATGAATTTACTAAATAGTTTACTTTGTGAATATTTAATCAAGTTACTTAATGCAGTCAATGATGATAGCAAAACCTCTTTAAACCGAACTTACTGATTTGGCGAGTTGTGACTTCATTCTTGCCCACAATGCCCACATGCCTCTCATGAGTCATGAACGACACTGAAGCGGTAGAATATCAAATGAGTGAATGAATGGCGTGAACATAATTGATTTCAAACAAAATTTTTGATTAATTTTGATCAAACATTAATGTCAATGGCATGCATGCATGAAAGAACTACTGAAATGACACAAAAGTCAAATCGAAAACACTAGTTGCATTTGTTGTAAATTTTATTCAGAAAAGTAATTTGGACACACATCAAATTAAACTAAAGAATCATAACAATGTCCATGTTCGTGATTGTAATTGTCATAATGACACATTTTCTATTTTAAAAAGTAGAATAAACTCAATGCAATAATAGAATAAAGTTGCCTTCAGAATTACCAAGAAAGAATTGAGAAATGCTTTGCTCGTTGACTCGTTTTACGCCTCGGGGATACGAAATTGTAGGCAAAATCCAACAGGCCAATTTGGGAATAAGTTCCAGCAACAAAATAGAGGCAATGTGCCCGGTCCATCAATTGCAGAGAAGTGAAATTGTCTGGAATTGTTAAGAACAAATTAGGGACACGGAGATTGTATATGTTAGGGTACTTATATATTTTGAATATGTTGGAATGATTGTTTCTTCAACACAACCATTGGGTTCATTGGTATCGAATTACTCAATAATAGCTTCAAGGTAGATGGCACCGATTTTGGTGAGCGAGAGTAGCCCAATTTTCCTGTGTAATGACAATATGACTTGCAAGTGAGCACAAAATGTTAACCAGGTTTGGGTGAAACAATTTGTAGTCTACAAAGTAGACTATTTGTTCCAATGATTGTGCCCAAAACAATAAGAAGGCAAGCCTAAGTATTTAAAACAACAAGACAATGTAAATTGTACACGTCGTACTACACGAAACAATGCTCACATTGTCAGAGAATCAATTAGTATTGATAAATTCATTTATTTACTTAAAATGCATTCGCTAACAAACAGACAAAGTGAACAAACAAATTGACAAATTGCAGTGATATAAAGACGCCACTGCAACAACTCATTTCTATATGAACGCGTATTCAGAATATTGTGCACAAATTGATCTCATATATTGTCACCCGGTAACGTCCTATCCGAGAAGAAGGTAGGTTGCTAAGCTGGTCTAATTCAAATGATCAATTGACTGCCACACTTGAGCATCAGAATACCAAGCAAAATGAGGTCTCACAGTCCAACGCAATGAACACTGATGAACCAATTATCAAACAAGAGTTTGATGATGGAGATGGAGATGAAGATGGAGATTGGTGACGACAATGTTAAGACTTGTGAGAATTGTGAAAAAGGAATTTGCAATTCGGTTCGTGAAAATTACGATGATGATGATAATGTTGATGCTACATTGGAGAACAATCAAATGAATCAATCGATAATTACAAATGATATTTTTCAAAATCCAAACAATGCAATCAACACCGAACCAATGATCAATCAAGAAAGTTTGTCAATCACAACTCACAGCAAAAATGCTGCCTCAAATGATATTTCTATTGATGAACCGATTGAAGGACAAAATGCATCAATTCCAACTGATGAATTCGATAACAATGACGATGCCAATGAGGATTACTATGATGACATTGAAAATGGTCATTTGAACCAATCTAATTGTGACGATTGTGCCAATGGAGTTTGCGATTTGGATCATGAGAACATTCACAACAATCACTTGGACAACGATGAACCTTTCGAGACACAAAATGTTGATTCTTCATTGGAAAACAATCAAACCAATCAGTCTATGATCTTAAATGGTGATCTCGATGAAACTACTGAAAATGCAAACAATGAATTGCAAGTGAATGATGAAAGTGATCAATTGGCACAATTGCACAATGTTCGCAGATCAAATGAGCAAAACTCAAAAAATAAAAAAGGGCATTTGATCAAAAGTAGATCTCGGCAAACTGCTCGGCCAGTCATTGAGTCTATTGAATCATCTTCTCCATCAAGCAGTGGAATACGTTCGTCGACTCGTAAACGAAATCCAAAGAAAGTGTCTGTGGAAGATCAATCAGATGATGATTATGTGGAAAGACTCAATAGTGAGAAACGAAAAAGTGTTCAATCAAATAGAAGTGTGAAAAAATCTAAAAGAATAAAGATTGAGAAGGTTAATGAAGACATTGATGATGATGACGACAGTAATTATGATAAAAAAGAAGTGAAAGGTCAAGTCTTTACTTTCGAATTGCACTGTACCGAGCCTGGTTGTGGCCAAACTGTGACAAGTCGTGCATTGTGGAGAGAACATTTGCGCAATGATCACCACAAACTTCCTCATCACAAACTCAAGAACAATGCTCGACTCAACGATCGGTAAGTGACTGTGCTCAATGTTTTCTAATGTCCCTAATTTGTGTATTCACTCTCACCACCGCAGTGACCAAACAGAGCATCCATGTATCGAACCTACATGCAACCTTATTTGCACAAAACACAAGTCGCTCATCGACCATTGGAACTATCATCACCAACCATGCAAATACAAGTGTCCATCGTGTCCTTTTGTGGCCAATTTGCATTACAAAGTTCGAAACCATCTCAACGCCACTCACGGTTCTCATGTATGCACACACAATGGTTGTGGTAAAAGGTTTCCTGATGAGTCTCAATTGAAACGACACAAACGAGTGCACACAGGAGAGAGGCCGTACAAATGTACTTGGGAAAAGTGTCAATCAAGTTTTAAAGCAATTGAACATGCAGTTCGACATGTTCGGGCAAAGCACTTCAATCTGCCAAGTTACACAAAAGAACAAAACGAGTTAAACATTATCGATTCTCGTAATGCTCGCGATTACATTCACAAGATTGAACATTTGCTTTAGTTTGGTGTTTCAATTTTACTTTTTCGAGTATAAATTGAATCCTTACGAGCTTCGTACTTACTCGCATATCATCACTTGGTCCATGAGTGTTTGGCTAATTAATAGAGATAAGATATAGGGTTCCGACTATTCCGGAGTGCCATTCCGGACTAGTTCCGACCCGGAAAATCCCGGCCGGACGGAACCGGACGGATTTTTTTAAATTCCAGATTTTCCGGAATTTTCCGGATTATTCCGGTCCCGGATTATCCGATTTGTTTGTAACTTAACTTAACTTAACACTAAACTACTTATCAGCGGTGACCTTTAATATTGAAAGTAACATCTGTACAACCGCTTAAAGCGTGCGCAGCATGCGTGTTGAAATATAAATGCTCGAATTTGCTTGCCATAAAAACACTTATGCACTTGAACATCTTCCTTGCTACTTTTTTGACAGAAGTTGCCATCAGAAACAGACAAAGAAAGGTGAGTGAGTTGGCCAAGCCAGTGAGTAACCTAATTTTACATTAATACCATAGTAAATAAAAATAAATGTCAAATCGAAATGTCGAAATATATTGTATTTTGGCATAATCAAATTTCAGTTGAAAATTTGTCACGTGATCTCATAGTTGATGAGTACTACTAATTGAATATTGAATAAACGAATGCAATCATCATTAATTACAGGCTACAGAATGATTTTGTCAAAATAATCACATTTCTCGCTAATCAAAACATCGATCATTTCGATGAAATATAAAACATTCATTCAAGACTCAATAGATTGAACAGTTTGAATTGACCATTGCAAAATGGTCCAATGCATCAAATACGCGCGTTCAAATGTAGAGTGGTAGTGGCCGATGAGTGGTTCAGTGTAACCTTTGACCATTCCACTCCTTCTGCTCATCTGTCTGTTTTGGTCATAACAAAAGAAAAGTGCCCTCGCACAGAACTCACATTCTGCATGCTGTTGCTTTTTGTGTATTTCATTTCATTTGTTCTTTTGATTTTGACCGAAAATGGAACTACCGACTCATCCTCTTCTGTCTCTGGTTGAATCCAACAGGAATGGACTCAAGTCAATGCTCACTCATTACATCGATTCCACGGTGGACAATCAATTTGCTTTCCTTACAAATCATATTGTTTTGATGATTCAGTCTGGCCAAATTGGCCCTCAACAAATTCACGATGTCACTACATTTGGCACAACATCACCACCACCAACTCAAGCAAACACAGATCAATCGAGTGCTCAGTGTTTGCATGAATATTCAAATGGACAATTCAGTGCTACATTTGAGCCCCAATTCACTCGGCAACATGAGGTCTCATCGGCCAACACAATCAACGTTGATGAACAAATGATTAAACAAGAATTCGATGATGAAGATGTTGATGGACAGAAGATTGATGATGACAATGACCCGAAATGTGAAAATTGTGAAAAAGGAATTTGCAAATCGGTTCGTGAAAATTACGATAATGTTTCTGGGGATATGGGAGGAAATGGAGATGAATTTCTCGAGACCCAACAAAATGTTGATTTTGCATTTGAGGGCAATCAATTGAACCAATTGATCGTCTCAAATGACATTTTGTCTAATCCAACCAACCAAATCAACACCGAATCACAGATCAATCAACAATGTTTCAAAAGTCTGTCAATCACAATTCACAACAGAAATGCTGCCCCAAATGATCTTCTCCTCAATGAACCAATTGAAGGACAAAACTCACCAATTGACGAATTTGATGATAATGACGATGATGATGATTACTATGAAGACAGTGAAAATGAACATTTGAATAATCCAAATTGTGAAGATTGTGTCAATGGAGTTTGCGATTTGGATCATGAGAACAATCAGTTAAATAACCACAAACCTTTCGAGACACAAAATGTTGATTTTACACAGGAAGACAACCAATTTAAACAATCTATTATCTCAAATGACATCGACGAAACTAGCAAAAATGCAAACAATGAATTGCAAGTGAATGTTGAAAGTGATCAATTGCACAATGTTTGCAGATCAAATGAGCAAAACTCAAAAAAGAAAACAGGCCTTTTGATCAAACGTAGAACTCGTCAATCGGCAGAGCCAATTGAATCACCTACTCCATTTACCAGTGGAGTACGATCGTCGACTCGTAAACGAATTCAAAAGAAAGTTTTCGGATATGATCAATTGAATGATGGTGATGATAAAAAACCCAAAAGTAAGAAGCTTAAAAGTGTTCAATCAAATAATAGAAGTGTAAAATATCACAAACAAATAAAGATTGAGAATGCTGATGAAGATGAGATTGTTGATGATGATGAAGACAGCAATGATAACCAAGAAGAAGTGAAAGCTCAAGTCAATGTTCTCAAATTGCACTGCACCGAGCCTGGTTGTAGCCAAACTGTGACAAGTCGTGCATCATGGAGAGAACATATTCGCAATGATCACCACAAACGTCCCCATTACCAACTCAAGAACAATGCTCGACTCAACGATCGGTAAGTGACTGTTCCCAATGTTTTCACACTAATTCGTGTATTCTCTCACATTTTCGCCACAACAGTGACCAAACAGAACATCCATGTATCGAACCCACATGCAACACTATTTGCGCCGCACACAGATCGCTCATCAACCATTGGAACTATTATCACCAACCTGGCAAGTACCAGTGTACTTCGTGTCCTTTTGAGGCCAATTTGACATACAAAGTTCGAAACCACTTCTACATCACTCATGGTTCTCTTGAATGCCCGCACAATGGTTGTGGTAAAAAGTTTCCTGATGCGTCTAAATTGAAACGACACGAAAGAGTGCACACGGGTGTGAGACCGTACAAATGTACCTGGGAAAAGTGTCAATCAAGTTTTAAAACAATTGGACATGCAGTTCAGCATGTTCGGGCAAGGCACTTCAATTTGCCAAGAGATACAAAAGAACAAAACGAGTTGAACATTATCGATTCTCGTAATGCTCACGATTACATTCGCAAGATTGAACATTTGCTTTAGTTTTGTGTTCAATTTGGCTCTTTTTCAGTATAAATCGAATGTTTACGAGCATCGTACTTACTCGCAGATCATAACATTCACTTGATTCATGAGTGTTTTTATAATTAATCTAATTTTACATTAATAATAAGTAAAAAATTAAATGACAAATTAAATGCATACGTCGAAATGTTGTGTTTTGGCAAAATTAAATTTCAGTTGAAAATTTGTCACGTGATCTTATAGTTGATGAGTAGTACTAATTGAATGAACGAATGCTATCCTCATTAATCACAGGCTACAGAATGATTTTGTCAACATCATCACATTTTTTGCTAATCAAAACATCGATCATTTCGATGAAATATAAATCAATTCTAAATTTTTAGCTCTTTGTATGTGTTTCTATTCTCTCTACAATATTCACCTCAAACCATAATCCGTGAAATAGAATCCGCGGTAAATTTTCTCATCCGTCAAATCAGTGGACCATGTTTACTGATCGCCAATTATTTGAAGGTTCTGATTGCGTGCGTCTGGTGCGTCGATTGTCCCCATTGTCATCATCCCCAACTCATCCTCTTCTTTGTCTAGTGGAATGCAACGCAAATGGACTCAAATTGCTACTTAAGAATTACATAGATTTCACGGTGGAACAACAATTTGGCCAACTCAAGAGCAGCATTGTTACGATGATTGCAACTGGTCAGATTGGTCCTCAACAAAGTCACGATGTGACATTTGGCACAACATCACCGCCACCAACTCAAACAAACACAGATCAATCGAGTGCTCAGTGTTCACATGAATATTCAAATGACACTTTGACAGAGCACAGGAACATCAAAACACCATCCAAAATGAGGTCTCACTGTCCAGCGCAATCAACACTGATGAACCAATGATCAAACATGAAATCGATGATGAAGATGAAGATGAAGATGGAGAAGAGATTGGTGACGACAGTGTTACGCATTGTGAGAATTGTGAAAAAAAAATTGCAATTCGGTTCGTGAAAATTACGATGATGATGATAATGTTGATGCTGCACTGGAGAGAAATCAAATGAATCAATCGATAATTACAAATGATATTTTTCAAAATTCAAACAATGCAATCAACACCAAACCAATGATCAAGCAAAAATGTCTCGATAGTTTGCCAATCACAACTCATAACAACAATGCTGCCTCAAAGGATATTTCTATTGATGAACCAATTGAAGGTCAAAACGCATCAATTCAAATTGATGAATTCGATAACAATGACGATGCCAACGATGATTATTATGAAGACAGTGAAAATGAATATTCGAATAAACCTAATTGTGAGGATTGTGCTAATGGAGTTTGCGAAATGGATCATGAGAACAACAACGATCACTTGAACAGCAACAAACAATTCGAGTCACAACATGTTGATATTGCACAGGAAGAAAATCAACCCAATCAATCTATTATCTCAAATGGCATCGAAAAAGCAACCGAAAATGCAAACAATGAATTGCAAGTGAATGAAGAAAATGATCAATTGCACAATGTTCGCAAATCAAATGAGCAAAAAAAACAAAAAAGAAAACAGGACAGATGAACAATAGTAGAAATCGTCAATCTGCACGTTCCGTTATAAGGTCAATTGACCCATCGACTCCATCAACCAGTGGAGTACGATCTTCGGCTCGTAAACGAATTCCAAAGAGAGTTTTCGATGATGATCAATTGAATCATGATGATGTGCAAAGACCCAAAGAGATGCGAAAAAGTGTAAAAAAAGCTAAACAAATACAGATTGGAAATACTGATGAAGACAATCAGGATGACAATGATGATAACCAAGAAGAATTTAAAGATCAAATGAAGGTTAATATTCTCGAATTGAACTGTACCGAACCAGGTTGTGGCCAAACTGTGACAAGTCGTGCATCATGGAGAGAACATATGCGCAATGATCACCACAAACTTCCTCATCACCAACTCAAGAACAATGCTCGAGTCAACGATCGGTAAGTGACTGCACTAAATGTTTTCTCAGGTCACTAATTTGTGTATTCACTTTCACCACTACAGTGACCAAACAGAGCATCCATGCATCGAACCCACATGCAAAACTATTTGCACTACACACAAATCGCTCATCAACCATTGGAGTCGTTATCACCAACAAGGCAAATACAAGTGTCCATCATGTCATTTTGTGGCAAATTTGTACTTCAAAGTTCGAAGCCATCTCAACACTACTCATGGTTCCCGTGCATGCTCACAAAATGGCTGTGGCAAAAGATTTACTAAATTGTATGTATTGAAACGACACGAACGAATGCACACTGATCAGCGGCCGTACAAATGTACTTGGAAAAAGTGTCTGATAAGTTTTAAATCATTTGGAAATGCAGTTCAACATGTTTGGGCAAAGCACTTGAATCTCCCAAAGACGACAAAAGAACAAATCGAGTTAAACATAATCGATTCACTTAATGCTCACGATTACATTCACAAAGATTGAACATTTGCTTTAGTTTTGTGTTCAATTTTGTCTTTCGAGTAGAGAGCAAAACAAACAGAGATCAAACAGTTTTATCTTTTTTGGCGAAGAAACATTTGAAATTATGCTAAACGTATAGAGAAATGCTTTTATAGCAGGCGTGCGCAAACTTTTTGAAGCAAAGTCCAACAGGGTGGACATTCAATGAACTAAAAGTCCATCCTTTATCGGTCATTCAAAAATCCAAAATACAATGTATCTATGTTAGCGTCAAAGTCCGAACGCTCGGCATTTTCGGAAAATGCCGCGGCAAAATCCGATGTCAGATATGAAAATAATTTGAGCGAACTATGCCGCGGCAGTTCATGAAAATGCGGCGGCAAAGTCAGAAGTGCCTGAATTCATTTCGGCATAGTTATTTTCTAACAGAGCCCGCGGGGTTATGTGTTTTGTGTACTTTCTAGTACAATTTTTCGGGTCTTTCGGGCCCGAAGGGCCCCATTTTCCAAAAACAGGGGCCCCATTTTGTTAAAAAATTTAGGTGCAATTTTGTCTTTATTTTTGTCCAATTAATACTCAATTTGAATTGATTATACCAAAAACTCGTTGCAACTAGTGCAATTAGCGAGAATAATCAAACAAAGAAAATAAAACTGCATTGGGGTTTACAGTTGCTATCTATTCAGACAAAACAAATAAATCATGCTGTTAACCTTTTACTTAGGTCAGAGTTGCTGTCTGAAAGTAGCAGAAGTGTGCAAACGTGTGAGATAGGGAGAGCTCTTCTAGTGAATAGAAGTGGTGGCTCAAGCCGTCTACACACGTAGGGGTACCGTTGCCAGACTGCAGTGCCAGTCGACGACATGTCGCGAATGGCAAATGAATGTGCCAATGAGTCAATTCAAAGAAGAGACGATCGTTTGAGTGGCTAATTAGTGCGAATTAGTGGCGACAAAATGAAAGGCTATTTGTTTAGTATGCTTGTTTTAAATAAAACAAAAGAATGTCCTTGACTGGTACTGTGGCCTTACGATTGTCCAACGCATGAATACAGGGACATTTGCTTTGTGTCTTGTCGTGTTGTCACTGTAAATATCTAGTCTGGCACAAGTGCACATGTTAGAGAAGCGGCACTGCACTGTGCAATACCACATTCACCGGGTTTGACGGCAAGAGTGCACGTGCATTGCGTTCATTGAGAGTTCACGTTTGTTTTGGTTATTTCGTTTTGTGTTACGTTACTGCGAACCAGCCCGCATCTAAAATCTTCACTTGTTTGTTGTTATCGTGCTTTATTGCGTTAAATTTGTTCTTTTCTATCGTTATGTCTGAACGAAAGTATCCATCTGGGGCCGCTAAAAGAAAAAAAATTGCTAGTCAAAATGAAGTTGTTAAGAAAACACGAAACATTCAAGAGATGTTTTGTCAGTTGAATTCAAAGAAAACTGACGAATGTGAATTGAACAATGAATTGCCAACTGATAATTTGTCCAATCCAACTGAACAACAATCTTCTCACCAAGAGCACGCACCATCTTCTTCAACTGAATCGTTCGATGATGAATCCGCGAAAGATCCTCAATCTTCATGCACCAATAATTCCTCGAGTTCATCGGCTTCTTCCCCCACTTCGTATTCACTATTACTCAACTATGAATCACAATTTGATGAAACTGAAGTAAACCAATTTGACCTAGAAATTCAAACTGAAAAGTCATCTCCAGACTTGCATTCGACAACAACTAAATCATTTGCTTTGTGCCAAGATCCTGGTAGTTGGTCTGGAGATTTGCATCAAAATGACCAGATTTGTATAATCAAGCATGGACCGCGACAAATTAAACCAAGTGGATATGAAAAATACTTTAAGGATAAAAATGGCGTACGAGAATGGCTCATCTATTCGGAATTAACCAAATTATTCTATTGTTTCCCTTGCAAAATCTTTAATTATGATTGCTCTTTCAACAAAGGTTTCAGTGATTGCCTTCCAAACCAAAAAGGTAGAATGGAAACTGAAATTAAGCGACACATCGATACCCAGAAGCACAAGAAAAATTACGCCAATTGGAAGACTTTTTTGAATGAACTAAGCAAAGGTCTTAGAATTGAAAACTATTTTCAAAGTTCTTTGACAAAGAAGGAAAAAGAGCTCAAAGAAATGTTCAAACGAATTATTTCGGACGTTTTATTTTTGGCTACTGAAAATTGTGCTTTTCAAGGTGACAACAATAAGGTCTATGAGCGCGGCAATGGCAAATTTCTTCAATTTTTAGAACGGATTGCTCTGTTTGACGAAACGACCAGAAAATACCTCGATAAGGTTCATAAGAATCAATCGGATGGAGTAATTAAAACTCACCACTTAAGCCACACATCTCAAGACGAAGTCATTGAAATCATGGCCAATCTTTTGCTCAACGAAATTCTATCAGATCTAAAAGAAGCTAAGTATTATTCGATTATACTCGACACTACTCCTGATTTCAACGGACATGAACAGATTACTATTGTGGTCAGATTCGTGCATCATGACAAAAAAACACATAAAGTCGAAGTACGTGAACATTTCCTTGGCTTTGAATATCTCCCACAGACTGATGCCCTGACGATTCTCAATAAAATTACCGAATTTTTGAAAGAGAAAGGTGAGTGATTTTAATTGATTTTAATAATGATTAAACGATTTTTATCAAACAGGAATTGAGTTCGACGACATGCGAGGTCAAGGGTTTGACAATGGGGCCAATATGAAAGGCCACATTACTGGTCTACGGGCACGAATTTTAGTGATCAATCCTCGAGCACCTTTTATGGCTTGTGCTGGACACTGCACTAATCTTGTTACCAAGAAAGCAGGAGAAGAAAATGGTTATGCAAAAAATTTCTTTGAGGTAATTAATTTTGTCTATTTGTTCAAGTTTTCTCATTTCTTTATTTTAGGTGGTCAATGCAACGTATAAATTGTTTTTCAATCACACCAAGCCTCAACGGATTTACGAGGAGCATGCGAACGCTTTCAATGCAAGCAAGAGCAAGGATGGCAAGAAAATGTGTACGTTAAAGTCACTATGTACTACTCGTTGGGAATCAAGAGGGGCATCGATTGATCCTTTTGTAAGAAATTTGAAAGAAATTATTGGTGCTCTGGATGAAGTCATCGATACCGAAGATATTGACCCAAAAGTTGTCAATGAAGCTCGATGCCTTTCCAAACAAGTTGCCCAAATCGACTTTATTTTTGCAGTTTTGATGTGGGATCGTATTTTGGAGCAAGTCAAATTTGTTTGTCATGAAGTGCAGAAGGTGGACACTAATTTGCAACAAAGCAAAGAGGAAATTGATCGCTTGATTACATTGCTAAAGGAAATGCGAAGTGATGAAATGTTTGATGATATTTGGGCCCAAGCTGTTACAATTGCAATTGACATCGATGAAAATGTTCAACTGGTATCGAAAAGAGGCGGGAGAAACTCACAACAGGATTTGAAAACTAAACACTATTTTGCTGTACTCGACTATTTCATCGTCAACATCGAGGCGAACTTTGAAATGTTTAAAGAACATTGCGAGCGATTTGCATTTTTTTACAAATTAACCTCAATGGACAAGAACGAAATTGCCAAACACTGTGATGATCTGGATATCTTCTTCAGTGTCACTGAAAACGGAGAGCAAATCAAAAGAGATTGTCCAGCTGCTGATTTGATTAGAGAAATTGAACAAATGCGAAATTTCATCGTTGAGGATAAAAATCCTAAAGATCTACTCGAATTTATCTACGGACGTGGCCTAGAATGTATGTTTCCTACTCTTACTAGAATGCTTGCCATTTATTTAGTGCAACCGATTAGTGTGGCAAGCGGTGAACGAAGTTTCAGTAAGCTAAAGCTTATCTTAACTTATTTGAGATCTTCTATGAGCCAAAAACGGCTATCAAATCTCTCAATCATTTCAATAGAGAAAGATCTTTTGAAAAGAATCGATTTAGATAGAGTTGCACAATCTCTTGCCATTTCTAAGACCAACAGAACTAACTTTGTTTATATGATTTAGCATTGCAATTTTGTTTTAATATTTGTACATTTAATGTTCAAATTTTTATGCCTAACTTTCAATAAACTAAAAATTTAAACAAACTCAAATTTTACAAAATGATATTAAACTCGTTTTGGCTAGTGTTTGTACCCGGGTACAGTACCCGTCCCGGATACCCGGGTACCCGTTAAATTTTCAAATACCCGTTACCCGGTTCTTGGGACACGACTACCCGGATAATTTTTATTGGACGATAGAACCCAGAAATCCCATTTGGGAGTATTTTCGACCCACCAAATGGGGGCAAGGACAACGAAATATCATTCGAGAATCTTTCCTATTGACAAATTTAGGGCAAACACATAAAAATCTCTTTTAGGGATAATTCAGATGCACCCATCGGGGTAGAGAGAAGACCGAAATCCCATTGGGAAAATCTTTCCGATTCACGAATTGTGGGAGAAACTGAGATATCTGATTGGAAATCTTTTCCACCTACCAATTGGCATTCCTAGATTTACTTCAAATGATCAAAAATCATTAAATCTGGGAGTTTAAAATTTTTAGCATTACCCGGGTAGTACCCGGGTACCCGTCAGCAAAAACCGACGGGTACCCGTTACCCGGGTAGTGAAAAAGACGGGTATTTGCGAACACTAGTTTTGGCACACATACTTATTATGTAATAAGCCACGCCCACCTTCCCATAGGGGCCCCATTTCTTGTAAAACAAGGGCCTCAAAACCCATCCCGCGGGCTCTGTTTTCTAATTGATTATTAATTGATTTTTTAAGACAATGTCATTATAAATCTTCAAAAAACTATACAAAGAACTAATTTAATGTATGAAATCATTTACCAATGGAAAAAGTAGCCTGATGTCTTTATTCTTTGCAAATAAAGGAAAATAATGAAAAACATATTTTGTTTAGTTTTCTTAGTTTTAAGTTAAATTTGGGTAGTCCAGTGACCGCTGAGCCAACCAGTTGGGTACGGACAGAGGGGCCAAATGTCTCCTCTTAAAACTGTGACATTGTTTTCTGGCACTCCACCACTTACCATCTAGTGCCATCATGCGCGAGGAGAATCTCGGGGGAAGATCGGTGGGATCTTCAGCTGTGGGCTTGCCACTCACTCGTTCCCCAGTCGGCACCTTGCATTAGCCCTACGCTACGCAAAAGCAAAGAAACTTGACCTGTAATCAGGGCTCGGTCAAGTCCACCAGCAATGGTGCTTGCGTCTTGAGAATAAATGAATGAATGAATTTCTTAGTATTTCAATTTGTTTAATTTGTGTAAGTTATAAATCATTGCTATTAATGCTTAATGATTAATTTTCTAATTAGTTATCTTATTAAAACAGCTAATTAATTATTTTTAGCAATTTATTTTAATCAAAAAGGAGATTTGCCGGATAGAATTCCGGCATAGTGTACTTAGCCGCGGCATTATCCAATATTGCCGCGGCAATGTCATTAAAATTGTTTTTAAAAATCTGACTTCGGACTTTGCCGCGGCATTTCTCTACCTTGCCGGCCAGCGGACTTTGACGCTAACATCTATACAAAAGTTTCGAAAACAATTCTACGAGTCAAATTGTGGAAAGCTGACATTTTTTAAATACTTGATTATATTATATATATTATAGTAGTTATTCAAAGGACAATTTATTTCTGATTTCTTTAAGATCAGCTAGCTTATTAAGGGGAGACAGAATTTTGCCTTTATATGTGAATGACCCCCCGATATATGATGGCAAAAAGTGGTCTCCGAATGGTACAGTTTTTACCAAGTACATATTATCCAATTTTGGCTTTCAATATATCAAATTAAAGGTAATGACACGAACTTTAACGATGATTGGACGTTTGGCCATTTTATCTGTAAATTTAATCTCAAAAAGAGAAATAACTCAAAAGAGTCTTAGATCTTAGTCTCTTTTCATTATTTACTAAAAAATATACAAATTATTTAAAAGTAAAGCCCAAACGTCCAATCGTCGTTAAAGTTCGTGTCATTACCTTTAATTTGATATATTGAAAGCCAAAATTGGATAATATGTACTTGGTAAAAACTGTACCATTCGGAGACCACTTTTTGCCATCATATATCGGGGGGGTCATTCACATATAAAGGCAAAATCCTGTCCCCCCCTTAAGCTTAAATGATCAGTGCTCTGAACTTAATTTTACGTAGTGGATGAAAGAATTGGTTGATTCACCAATGATTGTTGAACCGAACATTGCAAACAATTTTTTAGATAAGAGTTGTTGAAAAACGTTTAACGTTATGTTAGTTTGAGTTTTGTTTACAAAATTCAAGAATATTAACAACTTTGATTAAAAAATGTTTTTCTGCTAATAATTGAACTCATTTGACAATTATCTCATATAAAGTAAATCAAACTTCGATGATTGAATATTCCAAGCTGGTCCAAGATGATGATTCAAACGGGCAACTAAATTATCCTTTTCATCACAATCAATTTATGTATCTCCACATAACTCTTTGCTATTTACTGAAGAAAAAATTTCATTTATTTCTTTAACTTGAGCTTTATGTTTTGAAAATGATTGGTAAATGAAATTCAAATAGAAGTACAATAGAAAATCGCTTTTTAGGAACATGGTCAACATGATAATTTTGATTCTGTTCAGATGGATAATGATAAAAATGCAGATCCACAATGTGAGTTAATGTGGCTAAAAAGTTTTCTTTTTTACCTAATCAGGTTTAGAGATATTTCTATGATTGGGTTTCTTCATTTTATCTAACACCCAATCTACTCAATGACTCGCTAAATCAATACAATATGAGGCAAAAGATTTTGAAGACAATTCTAATTGGTCATCAAATTACGTAGAGGAAATCTTTGCTTTTATTTTGTATTTTGTTTAATTGAATGGAAGAATTGCTTTGTAATTTATTCATTTTATCAGTGGACATTGGTGGATATTTTAAAATTTCAAAATGTCCACTGGTGGACTAATGTCCATCCTTTGCGCATCCCTGTTTTATAGTAGATCAGAGCAGCAGAATTAGCGTCACTCTGTTCAAATGTGGAGTGACCTATGACCTGAGTAATTGAAACTTATCATGTAGGGTATTGCATTCTAAAAATTTTCCTCACCCGGCCCGCACCCACAACCCGCACCCGGATAGTCACAGTGTCACTGTGACACAACTATCTCAACCATGCAAACCAAAACATTTCATCATTCAACCAAAGGACGTTTTATTTGTGTCAAACAGTGAACCGACGTTGAAAGTTTTCAAATTGACTGTAAATCCAAAAATATTAAACGAAAACAAAATTAGAAATAGCAGCAACAAATTTATATCTTAAAACAAGGTTTTAATTCCTTGTGGTTCCAGGAACGAATGTGAAGCCCTCTGTAAAGCCGTGGAGGGAAATGTTTTTGTTTCCGCAACGGTTCTAAAAAATGAGAGATTCACGTATCCAAATTCTTGAAATTTATGAAATTGTGAAGTGGTCAGTGGAAATAGAAGTGGTCAGTGCAAATATCTATTAAATTTGTTCAAATTGGTCTAGCCAGTTGGTCTAGCAATTTGGAAGTGGTCAGTGCAAATATCTATTAAATTTGTTCAAATTGGTCTAGCCAGTTGGTCTAGCAATTTGGAAGTGGTCAGTGCAAATATCTATTAAATTTGTTCAAATTGGTCTAGCCAGTTGGTCTAGCAATTTGGAAGTGGTCAGTGCAAATATCTATTAAATTTGTTCAAATTGGTCTAGCCAGTTGGTCTAGTCATTTGGAAGTGGTCAGTGCAAATATCTATTAAATTTGTTCAAATTGGTCTAGCCAGTTGGTCTAGCAATTTGGAAGTGGTCAGTGCAAATATCTATTAAATTTGTTCAAATTGGTCTAGCCAGTTGGTCTAGCAATTTGGAAGTGGTCAGTGCAAATATCTATTAAATTTGTTCAAATTGGTCTAGCCAGTTGGTCTAGCAATTTGGAAGTGGTCAGTGCAAAATGTCACCAAATTTGTTCAAATTGGTCTAGCCAGTTGGTCTAGCAATTTGGAAGTGGTCAGTGCAAATATCTATTAAATTTGTTCAAATTGGTCTAGCCAGTTGGTCTAGCCATTTAGAAGTGGTCAGTGCAAATATCTATTAAATTTGTTCAAATTGGTCTAGCCAGTTGGTCTAGCCATTTGGAAGTGGTCAGTGCAAATATCTATTAAATTTGTTCAAATTGGTCTAGCCAGTTGGTCTAGGCATTTAGAAGTGGTCAGTGCAAATATCTATTAAATTTGTTCAAATTGGTCTAGCCAGTTGGTCTAGCAATTTGGAAGTGGTCAGTGCAAATATCTATTAAATTTGTTCAAATTGGTCTAGCCAGTTGGTCTAGCAATTTGGAAGTGGTCAGTGCAAATATCTATTAAATTTGTTCAAATTGGTCTAGCCAGTTGGTCTAGCCATTTAGAAGTGGTCAGTGCAAATATCTATTAAATTTGTTCAAATTGGTCTAGCCAGTTGGTCTAGCAATTTGGAAGTGGTCAGTGCAAATATCTATTAAATTTGTTCAAATTGGTCTAGCCAGTTGGTCTAGTCATTTAGAAGTGGTCAGTGCAAATATCTATTAAATTTGTTCAAATTGGTCTAGCCAGTTGGTCTAGCAATTTGGAAGTGGTCAGTGCAAATATCTATTAAATTTGTTCAAATTGGTCTAGCCAGTTGGTCTAGCCATTTAGAAGTGGTCAGTGCAAATATCTATTAAATTTGTTCAAATTGGTCTAGCCAGTTGGTCTAGCAATTTGGAAGTGGTCAGTGCAAATATCTATTAAATTTGTTCAAATTGGTCTAGCCAGTTGGTCTAGCCATTTGGAAGTGGTCAGTGCAAATATCTATTAAATTTGTTCAAATTGGTCTAGCCAGTTGGTCTAGCCATTTAGAAGTGGTCAGTGCAAATATCTATTAAATTTGTTCAAATTGGTCTAGCCAGTTGATCTAGCAATTTGGAAGTGGTCAGTGCAAATATCTATTAGAATTTGTTCAAATTGGTCTAGCCAGTTGGTCTAGCAATTTGGAAGTGGTCAGTGCAAAATGTCACCAAATTTGTTCAAATTGGTCTAGCCAGTTGGTCTAGCAATTTGGAAGTGGTCAGTGCAAATATCTATTAAATTTGTTCAAATTGGTCTAGCCAGTTGGTCTAGCATTTTGGAAGTGGTCGGTGCAAAATGTCACCAAATTTGTTTAAATTGGTCTAGCCAGTTGGTCTAGCAATTTGGAAGTGGTCAGTGCAAATATCTATTAAATTTGTTCAAATTGGTCTAGCCAGTTGGTCTAGCAATTTGGAAGTGGTCAGTGCAAATATCTATTAAATTTGTTCAAATTGGTCTAGCCAGTTGGTCTAGCAATTTGGAAGTGGTCAGTGCAAATATCTATTAAATTTGTTCAAATTGGTCTAGCCAGTTGGTCTAGCAATTTGGAAGTGGTCAGTGCAAATTTCCATCAAATTTGTTCAAATTGGTCTAGCCAGTTGGTCTAGCAATTTGGAAGTGGTCAGTGCAAATATCTATTAAATTTGTTCAAATTGGTCTAGCCAGTTGGTCTAGCCATTTAGAAGTGGTCAGTGCAAATATCTATTAAATTTGTTCAAATTGGTCTAGCCAGTTGGTCTAGCCATTTAGAAGTGGTCAGTGCAAATATCTATTAAATTTGTTCAAATTGGTCTAGCCAGTTGATCTAGCAATTTGGAAGTGGTCAGTGCAAATATCTATTAAATTTGTTCAAATTGGTCTAGCCAGTTGATCTAGCAATTTGGAAGTGGTCAGTGCAAATATCTATTAAATTTGTTCAAATTGGTCTAGCCAGTTGATCTAGCAATTTGGAAGTGGTCAGTGCAAATATCTATTAAATTTGTTCAAATTGGTCTAGCCAGTTGGTCTAGCAATTTGGAAGTGGTCAGTGCAAATATCTATTAAATTTGTTCAAATTGGTCTAGCCAGTTGGTCTAGCAATTTGGAAGTGGTCAGTGCAAAATGTCACCAAATTTGTTCAAATTGGTCTAGCCAGTTGGTCTAGCAATTTGGAAGTGGTCAGTGCAAATATCTATTAAATTTGTTCAAATTGGTCTAGCCAGTTGGTCTAGCAATTTGGAAGTGGTCAGTGCAAATATCTATTAAATTTGTTCAAATTGGTCTAGCCAGTTGGTCTGGCAATTTGGAAGTGGTCAGTGCAAATATCTATTAAATTTGTTCAAATTGGTCTAGCCAGTTGGTCTAGCCATTTAGAAGTGGTCAGTGCAAATATCTATTAAATTTGTTCAAATTGGTCTAGCCAGTTGATCTAGCAATTTGGAAGTGGTCAGTGCAAATATCTATTAAATTTGTTCAAATTGGTCTAGCCAGTTGGTCTAGCCATTTAGAAGTGGTCAGTGCAAATATCTATTAAATTTGTTCAAATTGGTCTAGCCAGTTGGTCTAGCAATTTGGAAGTGGTCAGTGCAAATATCTATTAAATTTGTTCAAATTGGTCTAGCCAGTTGGTCTAGCCATTTGGAAGTGGTCAGTGCAAATATCTATTAAATTTGTTCAAATTGGTCTAGCCAGTTGGTCTAGCCATTTAGAAGTGGTCAGTGCAAATATCTATTAAATTTGTTCAAATTGGTCTAGCCAGTTGGTCTAGCAATTTGGAAGTGGTCAGTGCAAATATCTATTAAATTTGTTCAAATTGGTCTAGCCAGTTGGTCTAGCATTTTGGAAGTGGTCAGTGCAAAATGTCACCAAATTTGTTCAAATTGGTCTAGCCAGTTGGTCTAGCAATTTGGAAGTGGTCAGTGCAAATATCTATTAAATTTGTTCAAATTGGTCTAGCCAGTTGGTCTAGCAATTTGGAAGTGGTCAGTGCAAAATGTCACCAAATTTGTTCAAATTGGTCTAGCCAGTTGGTCTAGCAATTTGGAAGTGGTCAGTGCAAATATCTATTAAATTTGTTCAAATTGGTCTAGCCAGTTGGTCTAGCATTTTGGAAGTGGTCAGTGCAAAATGTCACCAAATTTGTTCAAATTGGTCTAGCCAGTTGGTCTAGCCATTTGGAGGAATTTTCGATTTTTGCAATGCAAACAAAATCGATTCATGAAGACATGTTACATGTATGAAAATTCACTTAAACAAATATTGATACAACTGTCTAAAGACTACGGCACATTTCACTTTAACCTGAATCTGCAAAACTCATCATCTTACAAGGTCAAAGAAATTCAACACGAAATTATTTTCAGAATCATTGCAGCATCCACGATAGATTGATTGAAATTGAAATTTTGATATTTTTTCTTGGTTAACCAACCTGTTGTCTCATAAATATTTCAGGAAGAAATCCAATTACGATTACGGCCAGACCAGACAATCCATCCTTTAGAAGAGCCAAACGAAGTTGACACGATTAGGCAGGAGAAATGTTGAGAAAATGGTTACGAAACACGAGTGAGAGAGCTGTATTGAAGTGATCGAATTTAGTTTGGTTTATATTCACAAATGACAAACTTGTTCGTCCAATCAGATTCGTCCACGCTTTCTATGATCTAAATGTACATAAATGCCAAAGCATCTTGACAATTAATTTGAGTACCGTAAAATCTCAAACAAGCGCCGCGGCGCTTGTTAATTTCGTCAGAAAATTTTGGTCGAATAACCGGTTTCTTGTAACGTCCACAGTGCTTTTTCAGCGGCGCTTAAACGAATGCGGCGCTTATTTGAATGCGGCGCTTGTTAGAGATTTTACGGTATACATGCTGCAATCAACACATTCCACTGCGGTGTAAATGTCACACAACTCAATTAACTCTATCGTGGACGTTCGAATCAAACGCACATTCACTCAACCACGCTACATGCCATTTGAGTGTTTCGTGCACATAGATACACCTTGCAAAATGAAATGTAATAAATCCAAAGATTGGCCTAACCAAAAAGAAATGAATTTCTCCGTCGAACCGGATTTGAACCAGTGACCTAAGGATCTCTATTAGCACACACTCTACAGTCTTCCGCTCTACCAACTGAGCTATCGACGGATTCGATTGATTAAACTCATCAATCTGTTCACTTTTAAATGATGACTTTGAGCGTGTAACGGGATAGAAATTTGAGAGTCGATAAACTAGTTCTACGATTAATCGACTTTATTAATTAATCTCGATTGCTCACCATTGAAAAAAATGCAAAGTCAGCTATGATAAAACTAGTTTCATAGATTATACTGTCAACTAGACTGTCTTAGAAAGCGTTTTTATGTTGATTAGTTAGACATGTTACTTTGTTTGTTTTAGTTTTTGCTCATCGTTTCTCAACTTATTTTCGGTGGACGATTTCGTCAGTTTCCGAAATTCGGGTTCATTAATTCTGCTGCCATTCAACTGTCTCTCATCATTACGATCATCTATCTCTTTATGCTGGTCAAGGTTGTTGTCGTGAAAAAATGCTGAATTTTTTTCTTTTGGATGAATTAATTCTGTAATTGTAATGAAAAAATTGCTAATTTATTTATTTATTTATTTATCCTGGCTGTTAGTCCCATAAAGTCATGGGGTCAGCACACCTGCTTCTCAACCTCCAGAGACCACGATCCAGCGCGTCTTCCGCCACCAGACCCGCCATTTCCATGTCGGCCACAATGTTGTCAATCCACTTGCGTTTGGGTCTCCCTACTGGTCGGGTGCCGGGTACGACAAGCCTGAATGCTCTTTGGGCCACCGAGTTCGTATCGCTTCGTCGCACGTGGCCATACCACCGGAGTCGTGCTTCTCGTACTTTGTCTTCTATAGGTCTCACTGCTTGCTTCGAGAGTACGACTTCGATTTCGAAAAAATTGCTAATCAAAAACATTTTCATTTTTTGATTTGATTTGATTTTGTGTGAATATTTTGTATATTGAAATTATAAAGTGCAAATAAAAACACAGCACTTAACTTTCTTCTAGTTTTTGTCAACTTGTACAAATAATTTATTTACAATTTTGATTGCATCGAAACATTCTGTAAATCACAATATAACTCACACCTTTTCAATCAACTCTCTCGGATCTCGGTTATCGATGATGTTGAGTGCTTGTTGTTGTTTGATACTTCGAGGCAAACCAAAATGGACCATTCGAATGTGAGTGATTATTTGTGTTTGTTGAGTGGCAGTGTGACCACATTGTTTGCATCGATATGGCTTGACATGCAGATGGATGGCTTGTTCATGCTTGTTCCGATTGATCAATTGAGAAAACGACTTTGCACAATGACGACATTCAAATGGTCGTTCTCCGGAATGTGTTAGAAGATGAGTGTCAAGATGATCTTTTCGAGTGAATTGTTTTTCACACTCATGACACCGAAAATTATTTATTTTTCGATGAATCAGGTAATGTCTTGTTAAACTGCATCTCACACTAAATCGTTTATCACACTGATCACATTGATATGGACGTTCACCTGTGTGCACTCGAAGATGTTCATGCAATTTGGATGTAAAGTCAAATGATTTCAGACAATGTGAACATTGCAAATTACAATTTGACTGTGCAAGGTTTGGTTGAGTTGGATTAGCAGTGCATTCAGTGGCAATTGATTCCTCTCCAATTGCATTGTTTGCATCCCTTTTCTCTTGTTGAATCAACATAGATTCATCTGAATTGTGTTGACCTTGATCCATTGATATAACGTTTTTTGGCTTTTTGCTATGATTCACATCCAATTTAGCATCTCCCCAAACTTTTGTCTGAATTCGTTTACGAGTCGACGATCGTGCTCCACTGGTCGATGGAGTCGATGACTCAATGAGTGACCGATCACTTGATTTCCCTCTGTGCACATTCTGCAAGTGATCACTTTGGTCATTCACTTGTAATTCAATGTTTTCAGTAGTGTCATCGATGGCATTGATAACTTGTTGACCATTTGAGATGATCGATTGATTGGTTTGATTGTTTTCTAGTGAAGTGTAGTTGGCGGATTGAGGTTCATCAGAAGGTTCATCTTCTTTTTCTGAATTATCCCCAGAAGTATTGTCAAAATTTTCAAAATTTGTTTCTATGTCAGTTTTGTCTCCTGCAAACACATCGTTGTTCAAGTGATTGTTGTTTTTCTCCTGATTCAGATCACAAACGCCATTGACACAATCTTCACAATTTGGATTATTCGAATATTCATATTCACCGTCTTCATTGCAATCGTCGTCATCTTCGTCAGTTTGCATTTGTGTGTCTTGTCCTTCAATCTGTTCATCGATATCAATTAGTGCAGCATTGTTTGTGGAATCCATTGGAATTGAAGTGATTGACGAACCTTGTAGAAATTCTTGTTTGATAGGTGGTTCTGTGTTGATTGGGCTGGTGGGTGATGGTGAAATTTCATTTGAGATGATCGATTGATTGGTTTGATTGTTTTCCAATGAAAAACGGTCATTGTGTTTAATTGTATTTAAAGATTTATTTGTATTTTCTCCTATTTCTGTATAATCACCAGAAGTACAAATTCCTTTTTCAGATTTTTCACAAATCGTAGCATTGTCATCATCAATCTCCTCTCCATCTTCTTTTTCATCATCAAATTCTTGTTTGATCATTGGATCATTCGTGTTGATTGTGTTGGACAGTGAGACCTCATTTTGCCGATTGTTTTGATGTTCCTGTGCTATGGTCAATGTGTCATTTGAATATTCATGTGAACACGATGCACTCGATTGATCTGTGTTTGCATGAACTTGTTGTGGTAATGTAATGCCAAATCCAGTAACATCACTCTGTTGAAGGCAAATCTGGCCAGACTGAATTAACTTGAGAATGTTGTTCCTGAGAGAGACAAATTGACTGTCCACGGTGGCATCGATGTAATGAGTGAGCATTGACTTGAGTCCATTCTTGCTGGATTCCACGAGTGCCAGTAGAGGATGAGTTGAGAGTTCCATTTTGAGTGTAAAATCAACATAAGAAACTGAACATTCAAATACACTCAAATGCAGCATCAAGAGCTCTTACTGTTCAGTGAACACTGTCGTAGAGTGAGTGTCGTGCCACGTGCGTGTGCTCAAACAGATGTATATACTAGGCAGGAGAAGATCCCGTGTGGGTCCTCTTCACAATTCAGTTACGCAAGCTAAGGGTAATAGCGACCGCTTTAACTTTTCCTTGCTAATGTAACTGAATTGTGAAGAGGACCCACAAGGAATCTTCTCCTGCCTAGTATATACAGCAAACTCATAAGCTGATCAGTCTCGAGTATGGAGGAGTGGAATGCGCTGTCAATGTCAAAGGTTACTCTCTACCTCTTATCTAAGACAGTACGTACTCTTCTACATGTATAGTATTGCTCAACCACTACCTCTCTATTTGAGCGGGCAGTGCATTGATTTGAATTATGTTCAACGTGCCCCAATTTATTAGATAGCGCTAGTTGTAAACGTTAAAAGAATAATTTATTTTGAAACTGTGCCATTTAGACATTTAGTTTTAGAGACCAAGAAGGTAAGAGAAGACTTGTTCCTGTTCTTTAGGCTTATGGAAGCGCAGCCTCATTGAACCACGGATCAGCCAAAATCGTCTGCATGGCTGGACGCACCAGTGGATTCGGTTCCAGGTGCATGGCAATCACCCGACGAGCACTTTGGGACAGAGTGGCATTCGTGTACTGCACGTCTTGGCCATTGATCTTGGCCAGTAGTTGAGCTCGACTCTGTGCGACACCTCCGAATGGATGAGCACCACCACCGTTGAGCATCTTGTAGAGGCTAATGCCAGCACACCAGACATCGCCCGCCAGTGGATAGTGTTGAGAGTTGCGACCATCAATACGATAATCCTCCGGTGGCAGAAAACCAATGGTTCGGATCGGTTGTAACAACAGATTCGCATCACCATTCCGATCGTAACCAATGGTGGTCATGCCAAATGGGCCAAGTTTGCACACCTGCTTGTCCTGATGCAGGTAAATGTTGTCCGGTTGTACAGCTAGGAAGAAAAGATACATTAGGTTTAGGGTTTGGATAGGTTGTTAAGTAAGTTTGACAAGAAAGACTTACCTCGGTGAGCAATGCCAAGACTGTGCACATGCACCAGTGCATCACCAAACTGGCGATAGTACCGAATCGTCTGTTGCTCACTCAACCATGGTTGGCAGGGTGCATAGTCGATGGTACTATTGGTAAATTAGAAAAATCAATATTTTGATTATTTCCATTTTGACGATGAATTTCATCAGTAAGAATTTGTGTGTTCTGTTTTTTGGTTGATGATAAAAACGCAATTGTACTTGATTGATTAGTATAAAGTTCAGTTGGTGCCGAGTTGCACTAAATTGGAATAGAGAATGACGAATCTTCAAAACACTCTTGTTTGATCACTGGTTCTGTGTTGCTTGTTTGGTTGGAAAGTGAAACAAAAGCAATTTGCTCATTTGCACTTCTCAACTGGCCAGTGGTGATAAAACAATGTATTTTCATGGTTCATCTTTGATTGACCAGTTGGCAAAATGGTCTGACAATTGTGTGTAAAATCCAATACATTTTGATTCTGCTGAAGAACAATCTGTCCATTTTGAAGCATTGCGAGAATGCTGTTTTTGAAAGAGGCAAATTGATTGTCCACGGTGGCATCGATGTAATGAGTGAGCAGTTGACAATGTGTGACATTGTGAGACAATTCGCGTTGCGTTCAACCAGACTGAGCAGAGGGTGAGTTGGCTGTGACATGTCACAATTAGAATCAGAAATCAGATTTAGAAATCTCAAAATTATCAGAATTCACACTCATTGATTCATCATTACAACCCACCACACTGTCGGCATCACTTGGCATATCCTCATCAAGATTAGGTTGGTTAAGATGGAAATTATTGTAATGAAGTTTAAGAGTTTGCATTTTTGATTGAATATATCGTTTACATTTAATACATTCAATAAGGTTATCATTATATCTTTGATAAAATTCTTGGTGCTGGGAAACAAATTCATTTACAGTTGCCGTTGCGTCGTTCTTCCTTATCTTCTTTATAGGATTGCCAAGATCCATTTTAGAAGATTTAAAAAATACCAATCAAAAGCAAGAACAAATTTTATATAAAACTAAACCAAAAAATACGAAGCCAAAAATATATATAAAAACCCAAACCAAAACGAAGCCAAATCGAAGCCAAATCGAAGCCAAAAACAAAACCAGAAAACAAAACCAAAAATCGGAACCAAAAACAAAACCAAAACGAAATCAAAGAGTTAAAATTAAAAATGGAATTAGTTAGAGAATAAGAAGAGAACAAAGAACATTTGTGAAACCTTAAAAATGTTCGCAAGTTGTAAGAATGATTCAAAGAAAGTCATATCGAAGTAATAACTTGAGTGTATTCAAATCGCACAGGCGGTAAGAGAAAGTCGTAATTATTTTTTCTTTTACAAAATTAAAATTACATAAACTTAATATCTCAAATGTATTTTATAAATTTTGACTTAATTTTATAAATCGACAAATTGAAAAAGTTGGACTAATCGATTAGTTTGGTAGTGTTTGTCAATGCCCATGACCGCCCCTCTTTGTATGACTGTTGTGTGACATTTCTCGCTGACTGTCATTTGCTTTTGCCAAGCTCATATCACCAAACCGAAACTGTTATCGCAAAACAGAAACTCATATCAGTTTTAGACGTTTTCCTTGTAAAAATAATCAAACTGCCTTTCCCTATTGTGTACTGTTAAGTACTGTTGTTGAAGCTATACTTTTTCCTTATGTACTAAAAATCGAATAAATAAACCATTCACAAATGAAGTAATAAAAAGGGGAAGTTATTTGTATAAAACGTGCGCATGCGTGTGAGTCTATTGATAAGTGGCATCTTGAACACTATTTGTGTGTGGTGTGTTCTAGATCTTAATCTTTGTTGCGAACAGGCGCACAGCTGCGCAAGTCTTATCATCTCAACTTATTTGTATAAAACGTGCGCATGCGTGTGAGTCTATTGATAAGTGGCATCTTGAACACTATTTGTGTGTGGTGTGTTCTAGATCTTAATCTTTGTTGCGAACAGGCGCACAGCTGCGCAAGTCTTATCATCTCAACTTATTTGTATAAAACGTGCGCATGCGTGTGAGTCTATTGATAAGTGGCAACCCCGTTTAGTGTATTGTTTTTGAATAATCTTTATTTATCTTTTATTTTTATTGTAGTGTAGTACTGTGTGGGGGTTGTTCACAAATGAGGCTACTAAAAAGTTATGCAAAATAATGGAAAATCATCTAATCATCTTGGTCATGCGCATATATCCATGATTTGGGCTTTTCTCATGAGATATGTTCTCCCTCCTTAAACAACAAATTAGGCCAACAATATGTGAGTACATTGCGATTGAGTTCAAATTGTACATCAACTTTGACCACTTGAACACTTGCTCGCCAACTTCGCCGATGTGAACATCGTCTTGTTGTCGCTCGTTGGCTCGCAAGTGATTGTCAAACTGCGTTGCCACCGCCTTTATGCGAAACACTGCTTTTCAGCGAGAAATCACTTTTCTCTGCCTTCTGCTCTGCCACCTTTAAAGCCCAAATGTGATACTCTCCCTTTTCTACGATCTCGATTCATTAATCATCGAATCCGACTGACCTTGGCTTGATCTAATTTTGACTCGTGCTATCCCTCTCAACCGATTCTGTTGCCTCTTCCTTTTCCCACTGTGGGTCCACAAACACCGATTCCTAATCCACACATTTACATCTCGATTGGATTACCCTCTCTCCGCCTGTATCGTGCGTGATCGGTACTGCGCGAGAAGGGTTAACGTGGGTAATATTACTCACGTTAATCGCCTCTAATGTTCTCTGTTTTCCCCGAGGAACTAACAACATGCAAAGCCGAAGCCATTCGGCTGGAATCCCAACATTTGGCCTTCCTAAGCGTCAGCCTTCGGGACGTGGTCAACTGACTACTACAGCATCAGAAGCTGCCTCCTCCTCATCCCTGTCTACTAGCACTATCAACATGCCGCCATTATCCGAACACGCCAATCAGAACACAGATGCAATTCCTCTCAACGTTCAGAAATTTCTCAACGACAACAACGGATTGCAGCTCACTATCAATGCTAACTCTACTATTGAATCAGTACTAAACTATATCTGTGAACTTCCTGGCAAAGCGACCAAACCTGAGTTTGCCTCGTACAAGACCAATCTGCTCGGAATGTTGATCAGCATCAACAACAAATGCCATTCCAATGATGACCTATCTGAAACGGTATACGAGTCCCACCCGGAGTTTGATCCATCTGAAGTGGGAGCTATGGCAATCAATAGCATGCAAGCCCTGGATGAACAGTTGGACCATCTCCTTAGTTCCATCTCATCTATTTCCCCAATGTCACTATCAAACACCGCCAAAAAGGACCTTATTGAACGGATCCTCGGAATCGCTGGTTATGCTAAAGCTTCTAACTCAATAGAGAAGCCACTTGCAATAACGCTACTTGAGGAAATTTCCAACGTCAAGAATGATGTCGCTAGCCTCGTAATCGAATCCTCCTCACTTCGTAGCACCATTTCCAATCTAGAAGCACAAAACGCCAAACAATTGGAACTGATCGAACAGTTGAACACTAAGATACGACTCAATCCTGTTGGACTCGCATTAGACATCCCAAGTGATATCACCAACCACCAAACTATTCACAAGTCTACTGATGCATCTTCGTCAACCAATAATTCTGCATCGATCACTCCAACCTCTTCGTTTAAAGGAGCGTCTAAACCAAAACCCCTATCGATGCCAACCGTCCCACAATATTCGTCGACTCGCAACTATTCTAAAGCTACTACGAGTACTAAAGAACAGACAAAACCGAAGTCTTTGCAAAATAAATCTATCTTGGCTTCGTCAACAAACGCCTCAACCAAACAGAAGGCTAATAACAAGAAAATTCAATTGCCAACCATACGAATCAAACCTACCAATTCATCCGACAACATTGAAATCCTATTGAAGGGAGTCTCTCGGCCGAAGGATGTTCAAATTCTGGATACCAAAACCCTGAGTGATGGTTCTAAGGTACTCTACTCCCACCAGCAGGATGTACTCAAAGTCCTTTTTGAAGCTCAGGAAAATATCTCAATCATTGAAAAGACCAAGTTCATGCCTCGACTCAAAGTACTATTCGTAGATAACGAAATTGACAAGAACGAAGTAGAAGCAGCCTTGAATGCCACAGTCTGTCGCTATCTTTACAGTACAGAATCCAGGACAAAAGATCACAAGCATCATGTGTTTGAAGTCGATCCCGAATGTTTTAGGCTACGCAAAGGGAAGAAAATATTCCATTCGAATTGGACTGCATCACGGGTTGTAGAATGCCTCGACGCTCCATTTTGTGCCTCTTGCCTAGTTCCTGGTCATAAAGAATCGAACTGCCACAGCAAGTCAGGAGAACGAATATGTGGCAAGTGTTGTGAAACAGGCCACTCTATAAAGGATTGTTCATCTCTCACTTTATGCTGTTCCAACTGTAAGAAGAAAGGTCTCTCCAACACAGCCCACTCGACTTTTGACCCTTCATGCCCAGAATACAAAAGATACATCAGATGGAGAACTAGCAACACCGATTATGGCCAATAGCCACTGCCACACTTATGCCCAGAACCTAAACTCTCACATACCAGAACTACGTGGAAACAGAGTAAACTTTTCTTACGTCATCCAGTGCAGCCACTGCCAAGAAGCCTCTCAATGCGACCACTTCACCACAATCATCATCGAACCATTCGTGATGAAAGAAGAACGTCGAAAATCTCAGTTTAAATGTATGAAATGTGACGAGTATCCGACAAGTGGGAAGAAGCTCGCTGAACACCTCACTGTCAAACACTCGATAAGAACAATCTTCCGATGCTCGGAATGCAAAAGAAGTCACTTTAAAAGCTTCAGAAGCGTTACAGGACATAAACAGTTCTGTGCAAATAAAATTCCAGAAAGTGTTCCAGCACCAACAAACCGATTCGTGCCTTCATCTCATCGACCATCACTAGCTAAAGGTTTTTGGTCCGATATAGTCCAGACTTTCGATGACCGGTTCAGACTGATAGCAATCAAGTTATTCTTCGGTCTTGCTACAATTGATCAGCTCTGGTATGAGTTCTGCCGAATCGTTGGTGGTAGAAGGCGTAGGCTAAGAAGGAGAAGAATTCCACCTGCTCCCGTTTCGGATAACCCAACCAGTACCGGTGCATCAACCGACTATCAAGAAGTATGGCACAAAGACAAGAAGAGGGTTTGGAGTGCCGTGACACGTGGCGAAGTACATCCTGAACTGGATATCCAAGAAGCATTCATTTACTTCAACGGAATCTTCGGCACCAGAACCGCAAATCTTCTCGACCCAATCCAAGTACAGGATCCCGAATCGGTCAGTACGTTGCAATACATTGACCACCGAGACATCTCCTTCCATCTGAGAATGAAGAGGAACTCTTCTCCGGGGCTTGACGGAATCCGGGCGTCAGACCTTCTGTACCATCTGCACGTGGTGAAAGTAATGCTGAATGCGTGCTTATGGGTGAAGGACATTCCCAACGACTGGAGGATGATGACAACTTCATTGATTCCAAAGAAGGCTTCAACTAACCCATCCGACTACCGTCCAATCACAGTTGGATCTGTCGTGTACCGAACCCTCGCAGCCATCATGGCACGTCGTCTACAGGACCAGCTAGAACCCCACCAATGCCAGAAGGGCTTTCTCCCAATGGATGGTGTGCACGAGGCGATCACAGTATGTCGCTACTTGTCTCAACAGAATGTCAGTATCGCTGGGATCGATGTGGCAAAAGCATTCGACTCGGTTAGTCAAGACTCCATCTTTGCAATTTGCCGAGCGAATGGATTGAAGCGAGATGATATGATCCTATTAAAGAACATGTACCGTGACTGTCAGACTGCCCTCAAGATTAACGGCGTGATCTCTTTTAGGATATGGATTCGGCGAGGAGTCAAACAGGGTTGTCCACTAAGCCCAATTTTGTTCAACCTCGTGATTGATCAACTGCTTCGGGTGCTGGAACAATCCCATATGGGCATTCGAATGGGCCAGAATCTCCTACGCTGCCTAGCCTTTGCCGATGATTCGCTTCTGGCCGGAAGAAACAGACAAGAAATCGAAGTCTTAGCTGCAATGTCGGTCGTATTCTATCGAAAAGTTGGCCTCACCATCAATGCAAACAAGACAGTGCTCTTTGGTACGAATGAATCAGCGTCCATCGATGGTGAACTTATCGAGCCTGTATCATCTTTTCGCTACCTTGGTGCCATAATAGATGATGACAACTCGCATCGTTTCAAGCCAACCGATGTCTGTTTCAAGCTCCACCGAGTAAGCTCATCTGAACTCCACCCTAACCAGAAGATCTATCTAATCAGGAACCATCTTATTCCCGAAATGATCCACCGTCTTATTCATGAGAAATCGCTGGATTCTGCCCTGAGAGAGATTGACCAGAAAATTCGTTCTGTAGTGAAAAGAACTCTCTCCCTGCCTATGGAAACTCCCACCTCATTCTTTTACCTGGCACACAAGTTAGGAGGGCTTGCCCTGCCACAGCTCCGTTATGATGTACCTAGAATTGCTCTGAAACGCATGCTTAGGCTGTCACGCTCCAACTCCTGGTTCGTCCGTGAGATAACTGAATCCCGGTGGTTTCGTAATGAAATCTCTCGAGTCAATCGTCTGTGCCCAGCTAATAACGACAACCAAGAACGATTACTCAGAGACATGCGCAAGATAAATGATGGCCATGTTTGTCTCCTGATTGGTGGATCGCTAGTAAACAAGCACCTCTCAGGCCTGACAGATCTTCAAGAAGACAAGAAGAGGAAACTGCTTCAGATACGGGCAGGCGCGATGGTCAATCGAGACGAATGGTGTCTACACTGTGGCACTGAGAAGAGTATGTTTCATATACTGAACCAGTGTAAATTGACTAAATCCGCTCAAGGAAAACGACATGACAAACTTCTCGACCAAATTACCTCTCATTTGCGGACTCACTATTTTGCTTGCTATAGAGAAAAACGAATATACTATCAGGAGGACGAAGCTCCGGACGCACTGTCGGATGAAAATGGTCGCAAGTATCTCGTCCCAGACCTTATTCTTGTTAAACAAGGTTGCAGTGTTGCAAGGTGCTTCGACGTGGGCGTGAGTTTTGAACATCATGCCAGCAGTTTAGACGAATACGACCAGCACAAGCGCGACAAGTATAACAAAATTAAGTCAAGCATCATCGAGTGGATCCGGAACAAAGGACACTCTCAAGTCACCGATCTCGAAGTGTACGGTCTCATCTTCGGTTCCCGAGGCGCCATCCACAATGTTTGTCTGAACCTATTAAAGGACACCTACGGGATGGCACCTAGATTGATCGAACGCATGATGATCGACTGCGCATGCGACTCGCATGATATGATTGTTGAATATAGATCATGGAATCCTCCATGAAATTGTCAAGAACTTTCTGCCAACTAGTGTAAATACTTTGTAAATATTCTTATCTTTATCTTTATCTTTATTATTTTTTTTACTATCATTACTATTTTTCTTTTTAAACTATTTCTTCTCTCTATCCATATCTATCCATCTACTGTATTTCTCATTTTTCTAAATAAAAGACCATATTGAATCAAAAAAAAAAAAATTTGGGCTTTTCTCATGAGATATGTTCTCCCTCCTTAAACAACAAATTAGGCCAACAATATGTGAGTACATTGCGATTGAGTTCAAATTGTACATCAACTTTGACCTTCTGGGCCTGAAAGTTGGCCTGAATATTGCGCTCAATTTCACCCCTCATTTGATCGGCTACCTCTTTCGTGGGTGCACCCCCCTTCACCTTGGAACAGTACTCGATTGCACTGATTGAGCTGACCCGTGGGAACATTCTACCCAGCTGTGGGTAATACGGGGTGAAATCTTTGAAACAACCAACATAGCCACCGCGTAATATGAGAGTGGCCACTGAGGCAACCACAACTGGTGGTGGTGGTGGTGGATGCTGTTGTTGTTGTTGTTGTGTAAGCTTTTCGGCTCTTTTCTGCAAATAGATTTTAAACAGGTTGATGGTGAATCCAAGAGTGCGTAGTTCAGGTTTACTGGTGGCTAGGTCCACAAACAAATCGGGATCCATTATCTGTGGGGTGGGATAGTGGGATAAAAGATGCATTACTAATGAGGGTGAGGTTGGAGTTAGTGGGATTGGGGGGTTGTTAGAGGTTTTATGGGTATATATGGATCATAAGAACCTTAAATTTGGGGGGCCATCATGAGAGAGTGCGCATGCGCAGATCTTTACCTGAGTATAGAGCGGAATTGCGCATACATTCGACAAATCGAGATGAGTGAGCGCATTCAGCTTGGCCCACGTGACACTGTGGACCTGTGCACTGGACAGACTGAGATGGGTGAGACAGTGGCCAAGTAGGCGATTGCACCGTTCTAGGGGCTCCGGCCGGACACGGGTCATCAGGAATTGAGCCTGATTTATGCCCAACTGAAGTCGCCTAATGGCCGGACCAAGATGACGGATCAGCGGTTGGACGGTTTCACTGTAGGTGAAGCCCTGCAGGGTGAAGCACTCGAGCCGACCCAAAACTGGGCCCAGTAGTTCGGGCTCTCGAATGGATCTATATTGAAACGAGAGCAGATGTAGTTCCTTCAGGTGGATCAGCTGATTGAGGCCGTCGGAAAATAGTCGGTGCAGGGCGGCACAGTGGAGGGTGAATTCTTCAGTATTCTTCTCTGACTTGTCCCCGTTGATCAGGGTCAGAGTGACCAAACTGGCTGACCAGTTTGGCAGCAGATCCGAGAGTAGTTGCAGTCTAGGAGAGTATGGGTCGTAGCCAGTGAAGGCCACCAGGTGGCGTATGCGGGGGAGAAGTTCAGACAGTCTGGACCCGAGTGTCTGGGATCCTTCTTCTTCAATCGCTTCATGATCATCGTTTGGGAGCCGATTAGGACCCGAGTCCGAAACGAGTAGCACATCCACATCAGTACAGCCATTTGGGGGACGAGTACTGAACAGATCACGTGAGGGATAATGACGACAGGCATCCCGTTGAAGCTCAGTTCTGGGTAGCTTGAGACTGTGCCTTGACCGGAAGATGAGTTGTCGAATGATCCTGTTGAAGCGGTGACATACTCGACGAAGGACAAATAGATCCCATAGGGGCAAGGGCTGGAGTAGGCCACGGATACAGTCGTCGGGTAGGGCGAGGAGACGAGTGATGGTGGGTAGAGTGGGGGATGACATGGTTGGGGGGAAGATTTTTGGAAGTTTTAAGAATATCTGACAGTTTTGGGTGGTCAAGAAGTGAGATTTGGAGAAGATTTGAGGAAGTGGAAAGAAACAGTAAAAACTTGAGCCTATATATATACAAAAAGGCGCATGCGCACCCGCTTTTTTAACGCTCAAATTATTACGCGCGCGCGCGCCCACATTCAAAACGCGCCTTTTCAAAACTCAAAAACACATAACGTCATCTATGAACGGCATCATCATTTATCCCACAATCTAATCCAACAATGTCCCACTAAAATGTTTCAAAAATTGCGCAGCGCGAAAAACAAAAAACATTAATTCATGTATACTGCTGCTATAATTGAATTCAAAGTTGAAGTACTGCGCATGCGAATCTTTACGCAAAATAAACTGCGCATGCGCGCGTTCTTGTGTTTATTCGGTGTGAATTCAAACAGCGGGTGTAAAAATAAGATCATATTGTTTATATATAAAAAGAGATAAAATTTACAGATGAAATACTAGATAATAGATGAACAGATAGATAGATGTATAGTGTAGATAGTCTATAAACAATAGATAGTCGTTTTAAACTAGTTTTGCGCATGCGTGCGAGCACTTGTCGATCACATTATTCTGTTTGTTGCATCTTTCGTTTGACGACTGTTTTCCAGAATTTTGTCGGGTTCCGTGCCAACAGTTGCTTCAAATAGTACTCACGGGAGTACTCTCGGGATCGGGCCTTATTTCGCTCCTTCTGCGCATGCGTCATCCTAGCCGCCCGATTCCGAGCATAAGTGCGCAAGCGTTCACGCTTCTGTTCCGGTGTGAGTTCCGGAATTTGTTTCCGGTGCTTCTTCTTCTTTAGATTCTTCTCCTTCGGAATCTTCTGTTTCGGAATCTTTTGTTCGGAATTTTTCCGGGAAGTTTTCTTTCGGTCACGTTGGGTGGACGCCAATCTGGCCACCGCTTCATCCTTCTTAATCCGTGAATGTACTTCCCGTTTTTCAATATGACGGAAACGGCTACCCCAACGGCGACGTGGTTTGGGAACATCAACCACCCGAGTGTCCACTTCGTTATCCATTCCATTGTCCTCATCTTCTTCCTTGACCTCAACAATAGTAGTGGTCAGAACTTCGCGATCATCTTCGGGAACCTCGACCAACAGGTTTGGACAGATTGGTTCTTCAGGCCGATCTTCGGTAATTGTAGAAGTACCACCACATATCAATCGGGCTGCAGTCTCTAGATCATCGTAATGATAGTCCCGATAAGGATCGTGTAATAGAGCAAGTGATTCCATAGCTAAGGACATGGTCGACGTTGATGAAGATAATCGTTGGAGAGGTTTTTTGGATGAAGTAACGCCGAAAACCTTGTTGTCCACTTTTGGTTCTTCAGACGCAGTCGGCTTCAAGAAAATCGGCGTAAGATGCGGCTTCAACAGACTAGAATTTGAAAAGAAGGGCGATTCAAAGAAGACGTCATAAGATCGGTGGTCATACTGTCAAAGATAATAAAGATTAAGAGATAATAAATTAGAATTAAAAAGTTACCTCGAAGTTGCAGGAGTCGATTTCCTATCATTATAATCATAATTATGCATAATTAACCATTGTTCCTTTGATCGATTGACCAATATATTGGTCATATCGATTACCATTTGTAATTTGTACTTTTATTAAAATACATTAGTAACTTTACTACTTATATTTAGTACTATCGAGGATTTTGTAGGGTATAAATTCTAGTTAACTAGAATATATATGGTTGAAATACTTTAATTATTTTGTATTTTAAAAAAGTATATTTGGTATATAATGGGGGCGTTCCCACCAAATATGTTCGGTACATGTACAAAATATATTCGGTATTCATCTACCAAATATACTTCGTTTGGCCACAACCAAATATATCTTGTACTCGGTTTACCAGATATATTTAGTAAGTATTACCAAATATATCTGGTGCAATTTCTGTCTGTGTAATTAACTTTCAATCATTACAATATTCAATCATGATTAAGAGTTCTTCTGCATTTCTTCTTAAGGGGCGAGTTTGATTTATTCAATAGACAAACCAGACAAATCTCAAAACAAACCAAGAAAAATCAAATCAAACAAATGGACTAACTTGTGAGTTTTAACTTGTGACATAAATGTCAAGCTGAAATTGTGAGATGCACTATGCAGATAAAATAAATTAATAATTTTGAATTTAAAATTTTTTTTAGATTACCGAATCAAATTGATTGCAATTTTGGAAATGCAGGAGAAACAGAAAGAATTCTTAACACAGAATCGCACCAGTCAAATTGGAGGGAAAGCAGACAAGACCTTGTAGAGCGAGTTAGAGCTACAGTTGCCAATAACAACAACTCTCGTGCGCACGCCGACGACGTCCTTTGTGAACGCATCATTATTTGAATATTGCCTGCTCGCTTACGCGGAATTGTGCTAAAACTGCCTATTTTGGACCATCTAATTAAGCATGATGCCCACCAGATCTAGCCAAACTGATGATACCAGTCGATCTAGAATATGTTAAATGTGCAAGAGCCAAACTGACGACCCGTGAGAAAAAGTTGACTTAATTTGTTGCCGTGTGTATATGTTCCTTTTGTGGGATCTGCTTCAAAGGTTTGTAAACAAATTTTGTATCTTTGTCTATAACCAGCTGATCGTGTCGATTTCGAGCTGGATTAAGCGTACAGATGAGATCTTCAATTAAAAATTTTGTTTCTGAATCAAATGTGTTTTCTTTAGTTTCTTCATCTTCAAAAGAATTTGATTGCATTGATCCAACTGGAACATAGTATGCGTTCCCGTTTTCAAGCTTCACGACAAATTTTTTCTTGTCCAAATCGAAATTGGTCTGTTTGGTACAAGAGAGCGTTGATGGGTTACTTGATAATGATGGTTGATTGGTGGTGATTTTCATTTTCTTCGAATCAGTTCTATGATCAACAACAAATCGATTAGAGCGATCCATTACTTTGCATTTGAGTGCACAATTTTCGATGGAAATTATTTCGTATGACGAAAGAATGTCATCGTCTAGTTCTGGTTCGCGTTTGATGGATCCAACGATTGAGTGTTGTAAGTTCATGATTTAAAATTAAAATTATAGATAATCCAGTAAAAAAATATTACGATCTTTCAAAAGAAAACTCCAAGTTGTGGCTAGAAAAACATCATGTTGATTTATATAAAAAAGTGACCTCAAAACTAGTAAACTGTAAAAAAGTGTCCACAGCTGTTTTTTATTGCTCATCAATATATTAGTAATTTAACCCTTAGGAAAATTAAGTGCAGGGGTCAATCGCTTTATTCCATAAGTCAATTTGCAACTAATTTGAGGACAATTTTTCAAACCTATTTTAAAAAATGCACACAGATACACAAAGTTTATTAAGTAAATTTTAAAAATAAAATATAAAAAAACAATCAAATTTTCAGTAACTCATTTAGTAACTCATTTAGTGACATTTAATCATCTCATCATACCTAGCGCCAGCAAAAATGGAATGCAGTCGAGTGCGATGGCGAACACATTTGTCAACTCTCTGTCTTGTAAAATATGAAGCAATTCGCTCGTCCAATTTATTTGGTTTTTCGTCTTCATCTTCTTCTGGTTGGTCCTGTTCTCGAAACAATTCAAAGCAAATGTTCAAACAATAGTTTGAGTCAAAAAGTAGGATTTGCAAATTTGGAAAAACTTCATTCTACTTGATGTCGTTTATGTGATCCAATGTCAAATATTTGCAAAATTTTCACTGGAAAAAGTTGCGGAATTGTTGAATAATGAAACTCACCTAAATTATGTTCATTGTAATCCATATTGATGCTATCATAAATAATCAAATGTACAAGATTTGTCAACACTTTCAAGGAAAGGACAATTTTGTAAAATTTAGCAATGTTTGAACGTAGCGAAATACGTTCGGAAAATGTACAGCCAAATAGAGGTTCAATGAGCTAGTGCTCAACACATTCCAATTGACGTTAGTCAGATTTACCGATAATATACTCCGCAATGACAATTAGTAAATGGTTATAAACTTATTAAATTGTAAGAAATTTATTGAAAAAATTAAACAAACTAGTTGAAGGACCCGATTTGCCAATTTCCTTGGCATTTCTTCTTGGACGAAGCGTCATTCTTGTACCGATCGGAGACTGATTGCCATTCTCCGGCAAAACCACATTGGGCTCAGTGCTCTCCGACACCAAATCGCCCGATGGTGGTGGTGATGGCTGATCATTGTCTGAAAGTGCCACAAGTGAAGGATCTTGGACAAAGTTGCAATAGTTGGCAAAGAACATTTTTAGTTCGATTTCACCGGAATTTCTCAAACTGTTCTCTATTTTTGGAAACGCAGTTGATATGGGCAAATTGTTGACCAGTCCAGTCTCCATCCACTGATAACTGGGACCAAGGTAGCGTGGGAGATTGGTTTGTGTGAAGAGATTAAACAGAGTGGCCAACAACTCAGACACAGACTGGTTGTCCTTGTTTGATTGTGCTTCACAAATGCGTGCTCGTAGTATTTGAGGATGTTTTCGTGGGCCAAATCTTTCAGGGCGTCAGTTTCTCCTGGTGCATCCTTCTCCCATGCATGTCGTTTGTATTCAGGCCAGATACACGTTGATTTGAGCAGTTTCACAGCGTACTTTTGCTCTTCTTGAAGTGAAGAATTCGCAAGCAAACACAGCTCCATACTGTCCTTCACCCAAATAGTGGAGTAATTTGACTTGAAACGCCTTTTCCACATCCGCCTTAACTTGATCTTCTATCGTTTCACTGGCTTCAAGTTCGTTTGAGGACTTGACATTTTCTGTGGCTTTAGGTTCGGGTTCAGGGAATGCCTGATTAAACTTTCGCTTCATGTTGGAAGACATGGTCAAGTGTTTAAGGATAAAATGTAGCAGAAAGTATAGCAGAAAGAATCGCTGTACGCTGAGAACACTCAGCTTTGATCCAAATTTCCTGGAATTAAGTCCAAAGCGCTCAATTGTTGACATTCTTGCAGTCAAATCAAACTCAAAATTTTTATTGATTCAATTTATTAACTAAACTCAACAAACACGAATCTGAAGTTTGGATCAAAATTGTTAATTTTTGGTTCACTTTCCCCTTTGAACTATGACCTCAAGTGAACAAAAACTCGTCACGCGATCAATTTATCTCTTTTTTCTTGTTATTAAACTTTTTTTTGTATCTTTTAGTTTTTTTCAACAAATGTACGACAACATAAATGCACACTGACTCATACAACATTTGTAATGCACAATTTGATTACTAAGGATAAATCTGATTTGTCTTATTTCTTAGTCCAAGAAGTACAATCATAAAACAAAATTCCAATTGATAGTAATCAGATCAAGTCGCATTCAAAGTGATGTTCAATTTAGATTGAGAGAATGATCAAGTAACATTTTTATTTAATAGTTAGTATTTGTATCAATTGATTAATCTTTTTTATGTTAATGGGGAATAATTCAGAATAGGATTTCCATAGTTTCAAATTATAATTTGATTAATTAGTCTTTACTAGCAACACTGCTACAAGTACTGCTAATATCATCATCAGCTTCATGAGGCTAAAAGAGTTAATGAAAATTAGTATATGAATTAGAATGCGTTCAAAAGCAACTTACACAATCTTCAATAGCCCACTGACACACAGAACAACAATTCTCAGTTCCGCAGAAGCAATCTGTGCCTTGATACCATCGACAGGGACCACAACTTCCATGTCCTCCACCACCACATGTGCACTTTCTTTGCACCCAGTTACAGTGGGCACAGAGAGGACAGTGACATCTCTGTGCGGCCCATGCTGCACATTGTTCACAGGCAATTGGCATTTTTGGTTTTGTGAAACTTGGAATAATACAAAACAAAATAAAAGAAAATTGAGCAAAAATTAAGCAAACTCTGTTTTTTTTATACAATTGCATTAGTACATTTGGCTACATGTAGCTAAATGTATGCTAATATAACTGACAGAGAGAAAAACAAGACCATAAATTGTAATTAATCAATATTATCAGCTCAACTGTTGTTCTTTAGGTGCATAAGACAGCGGCTTTGCGTTCACTTTGGACGTAACTGTAATCTTAGAAACGGTGGAATGAAATCAAAATGTTTATGTGGACCACGTCATGAAAGTACCACAAATGTAGAACCTATGGCGCATACTTATTTAGTGCACAAAATGTTCGCAATTGTTGAAATTAATCTGTAAATAGTAGTTTGCCTCATCTTGAATATGCCTTGTCTTGTCTAGACATATTCTACATTGTGCGCATTAGACGTTATCGTACATTTTAATTAAATATTGCATATATGAGATAAGATGCATTATAATTGTATGTTCAAAGTAACACAGAAAGTACTCAAGTGCGGGAGAAAACGCTACCAGGAAAGCCAAGTCTGGAAAAGTGGCCTGTTTGAAAATTTCCCAATCCTGAGGGGTACTGTCCTAAAATTTCAAGTCGCTAGACCAAATAATACGACCGCTGCAGCCATGTCATTTATGGCACGGAAAGGGTTAAACATATTGATTTGTCTATTATGATTAGACTACAAATTAAGACTAATTAACCTAATCCAAAAGGATTGCAAATAATTATTCTGTAATACAAATATATAGTCGTAAATTAAAATTGAATAAAGAAAAACATAAAAATGCAAATTTATTTAACTCACTTCATTCAACAATTATACAACAGAAAATTAAAATTTAAAAATAAATAAAACATTAATATTAAAAATATCTGACAAATTAAATCTCGAAATCTTCAATTTGAAGTTCAGTTGGTCTTGTTCATGTAATCAACACAGACTTGTTTGAATTCGGTCAAGCCGAGTCGATCTGCGAGTTCAAATTGTCCGGCGACAGATTCGGGTGTGAGTGACTGGCCAAACACGCGAAAACACATTTGGGCAAGGGTGGAGAGAAAGTGCTGGGGAAAGATAAAAAATTTAAACAAATTTAGTTGATAAATTAATCATAACATGTCAGCGAGAACAAACAGATCCATTGCGTGAGCTGTCAAACTCTCAAAATCCACTTTTCCCGTGTACAAATAAAGCAAAAACGGTTCAAACACTTGCAATTTCACATCAAACATTTCCACGCAATTTTCTATCTTTTCTTTCATGTCATGACTAAACATGGCTTCAAAGACAGGTGATTGGGCTGAGAGGATAGCTTTGTGAGCACGGAATTGTTTACCTTCCACCAGTAACATAACATCACAGTGCTTGCCACCTTTAAACGTTGACTTCAAATCCAACAAAAGTTGCTGACGTGACATCAAATTTAAGTTTATTTCAAGAAAATCCAATTTCTTAGAAAAACCTTGGCAAATAGTCATCTAAAGTAAAATAGAATTATAGTCTAATGTTACAAACTTTACCTAAACAAACAGACATTTAGACTAATGTGAACTTCCTCGCGATAGTTTGGACGAAAATCAAACTCTACTTTAATCTCATTTGAATCTTCAGAAAATTCCCGCAAAAAGTCTATAAAATAATAAATTGTATTACTAAAATATAAAAATTAAGACACTTACGCTTCTGTCGTAAGTGTTTTCTTCTTTTAGAGTGTGAACAAATTTCCTTGCCAATCACAGTACAGTCAACAAATATGTTCGATGTAGATAAATAAGTGATGCACATTGTGAGGAAAGAGTCACCAGGGCTAAACTCCCATTTGAGTTTGAATTTGAGATTAGGATTTGAGTCGACACAAAGCACAGGCGAATACTCCTCATCACAAATTGACGATTCAAAAGTGAAGCTGCAAGCCGCATTATGGTGAGTCATCGTTTCTTCAAGTAGAATGTGAGATGGTGCCAAATCAAGTGGAACAAAGTCGGGAAATTCAATCTTTTGATGTTTGAGTGCCAAATCGTGATACAATTTCACCATTAAGTCGGAGTTGGATTTTGCAATGAAGCGCAAGTCGGGAGCAAATTTATAGAAAAGATCAACCGTTGATGGCTCGCTCAGAATGGTTACCTAAATGAAAACAAAAAAATAAAATTATTAAAAATTTTAAAGAATGTTCAAGCTAACCTCACAATAGATGGTCAATTTGTTATTGTGGACAAGTCGAGCTGATAAATCAAGCAAATTGCTTTTGCTAATAAATTGACCAAACATAGAACAAGACTTTGCTGAAGAAAAATAGCAAAACAATTCTGAAAATATTTAATTAAAGAAATAAATAAATAAACTAAAATTCCAAATCCAAACAGTGTGGCGAACACAAGTACCTTTGGTATTTTGTTTTTGTCCTTCAATGTCAATTAACGAGACTTGACATTGAACCACGAGTTTATGCTGCTCAGCAATCGAATCTAACGACAGACCAACCGATAGGTAATCCTTAAGATCATCAGTTACTCCGTTAGGATAAACTCGGAGCTGAAAATGTGGTGATGATAAACATTTTGATGTGGTTGAAGTAAATGTTGATGAAGAAAAGTACGGATATTTACGGAATATTTTGTGAGAGAAAGCATCGATGGTCCAACGGTGAGAAATGTGAAGAGGTGTAGAGTCAGGTTGAGATGGTTGGGACATTTTGGTGAAGATGAGAACAGATCAATTGTGAAAAATACTTTTTACGACAGAACGAACTGACTGTACGAGAGACAGAAACACAAGACAGAAACACAAGACAGAAAAAACAACAGAAGACAAACACAACGACGACTGCAGTGGCAACCATGGTTTGACTTTACTTTGTTATCTATCTACTGTGTACTGTCACTCAATTTATGAACGTACTCAGACATGAATATTTGTACAGTCAAAATGATAAATCTCACAAAAGGGCAAAGATAAACTTTATCTCAATCAACTTTACTGTTTTTATTAAAGCAAATTTTAATTTTCAAAAATATTAAAACATGTTTAAAGTTTAAAGTATTTGTAAACGACCTTTGAATCGACATTGATTGTATGGCCTAGATATTACTAGTCTTAAGTTACGCCGTTGGCGTGAAGTTGGAGCGGCGGTATCGCGGACACTTTCCTTATCAGTTCAATCATCGTCGAGACATCAGATTGCAACAAACACACACATCAACTTATTCATCAATACGAGGGTGGGTCAGAAAGTTCGCGAACTTGGTCTGTATTTCCGAGCGGTTTTTGATCTAAATTACCATATTGGTATATGATGTAGAGTCACTAGTTCTAATAAGAAAAAATACTAATTCACATTATCCGCCTGTTTTCTGGAACAGATACGATTTATTTAGAAAACCTGGTTTTGTGCCCACCGTCGCGTTTGGAAATAACTCAGAGGTGAATGAATTTCTAAGGCTGAAAATTTTTATGGGTACTCACCTCGAGAATCCTAATCAAGATATGTGTTCAAAAGTTCCATTTGGATCGTTTCCGGAAATATCAGTTCCAAATGGAACTTCCGATTTTCTAGGGAAATTTGCATTTTTATATTCAGAAATGGATCAGCATGGAATGTAGATCTTATATAAAAAATAACAGTAAAAATCCGATAAGATTTAGAGGTAAAAATGAATTTTTAAACTTGGTCAAAATAGTCGCTTTTGTTTACTGAATAGCTATACATGCGTTTTTGGTATCTTATCAAAGCTTTATCTCATCTATCTCTTATTCAATTTTAGACAATCTTGGTATCAATTCGCAGTGCCTTTTTCGTCTGAACAAGATAGTAATATCAGTTTTAAAATTTGACGTATTTTTTAATTTTTTGGTCGGGATCCGGTAGTTCCATTTGGAACAAGCACTTCCGTTTTTCTAAAAATTATTATCATGCTTGATGAACAATAATATATAGTTAAAACTTGATTATAATTTTTTTAATAAAAAATTTGGTCAAATTTAATTAACCGGAAGTTGATCCAATTGGAACATTTTCAATATATATTCTGATAAGTGTCTACGAGGTGAGTACCCATAAAAATTTTCAGCCCTAGATATTTAGTTATGCCCAAGATAATCCCAAACGCGACGGAGGGCACAAAACCAGGTTTTCTAAATAAATCGTATCTGTTCCAGGAAACAGGCGGATAATGTGAATTGGTATTTTTTCTTATTAGAACTAGTGACTCTATATCATATACCAATATGGTAATTTAGATCAAAAACCGCTCAGAAATACAGACCAAGTTCGCGAACTTTCTGACCCACCCTCGTACAACTCTATTTAAAATATTAATCATTATTTTTTTAATCTCCAGTGACGTTTGACCTTTTGTGCCCAAAATTTAACCAGGTCGTCTACACCTACACCAGAATTTTTGATAAAATTTACAGAGCGATCCATTGAACCGTATAGCCGCAATCCTGTACAAAGGGTCGTCAAATCAAAAATGTTCAATATTTTCGAACAGATATAGTCAATAGTATGGAATTTGTTCTAAGATACAAACACACCCACAATGAATCACAGCACTATTGTGTGGGTGTGTTTGTCACCCCTTTGCGCACAGCGGGCGCGCTGCTCGGCGTGTGTGCTTATCTATTACGTGCACTTCCATTGTTGACACTTGGTCTCTACACATTTCTATGCAAAATCGGATTTATTTTTTGAAAAATCGCTGCTCCGTTGACCTTTGGCCTATTAGGCAAAAGGCACAACTTCACCCCAACCAGAACACTGTGTAAAATTTTCAGACCGATCCATTGAACGGGTATAGCCGAAACCCTCTACACAAGCCTTTTCCTATCAAGCGGCGCCAGAGGAGTCGATCACTCACAAACTCAAACCCTCGCTTCGCTCGGGCTTGAGTTTGTTCGTTCGCTCCTCCAATTAAATAAATAATCTAATAATGGGATCCTTTCTTTGACCTCCGGAAATGTCTGTCAGGTCACCTTCGAATTCGATGCCGCCGCTTAAACAAACATTAAACACCAGTAAATTCGATTTGCTGACTAACACAACACGATATATTGAACACACACGAACAGAACAAAAACAGACGTGATTTACGAGTGCAAGGTCGATTTCTTGTGACTCAAGTGAACTTTACCCTGATCTGAGGACTAGGCCGATCTCTGGTTCCTCCTTCCCTGACCTGGTCATGACCACCTGAACTGATCTGAGTACAAGGCCGATCTCTTGTATCTCCTCACCTGAACTGACCTCTGAACTGAATTGTTATTTGTGTATCTTATATTATTTTATTTTATTAAAGTTCATCGCTAAACTGACATGTCTTTGATGTGCACTTTTGAGTGCTTGAACAACAATAAACCGACAAAACAAGTTTGAGTGTAAGAGTTCGAGCAAACATAAAGAAAGAAACAAGTGCCATTCAATTTGGACGTATCCAGGAAATTGTGTTCATTTGTGATTTTTTGGTGCATGTCGGAAAATATCAAAGAAAACTTGATCAAACAATCGTTTGTAATTAATAAAAAGCAAATCAAATAATTAACATTTAATTGATTTGTTTACACTAAACCAACAAATCGCAATGTTTGACATCAAATTTACAAACCATTTCAAATTTGTTCTTCTCTTGTCACTTTTCTTAACTTTAACAAACATTATCTCAAACAATAATGCATCATTAAATTCAGTTTTGAAAAATGCATTTAGTTTCAATCTCTCGGAAGGATCCTTTGAATTGACCAATTCCAAACTGAAACAATTGAAGTTTCACCTTAAACTTGGTGATAACATTCCAATCCAAAGCTATTCAACCTTTGGAGATGATCAGCAGTGGAATTTTCTACTAAACGATTATACAACTGTGAAAATAAGCAAATCTCGAGTGCTAGAAAATGACCTTGCGGTGGAGTACAAATTTTACTGGAAGATGAGACCAAAGAATAGCAGGAGCTTCGAAATACCAAACGATAACAAGAAAATTTGCTTTGAACGCAATCTCGACACTACCAAATGGTTTGCAAGTTATTTGACCAAAGATTTGTTAAGCCAAAGTTCAAGTTTTAAATCTTCATACAGTTTTGTGAGTATGGTAGATGCAGAAGTTGGTCCCGTGGTTGAGCATCTCTTTCTGAACACAAACGGATTTGCCGTAATGTTGAGTGACCACATTCCTTGGTATTTCAGTGAAAACGGCAATTTTCTATGCTTTTCAGCGGGACTTTACGAATTCAGTCCTCGTACATTCCCTTCCAATTATGACCAATTCAACGCTATCAAATTGTCAATTCTTGTAGCGAAAAATATTAAATTTGCTTATCAAAGTGCGGTTAACGATTTTGCCTTTATCAAACGTCCCAACACATCACCACCAGAATCCGTTTTCCACAGTCCTTTGATTCGTTCAGAGAATCAATTTCGAGGTTATAATGAAAATCTGCCCAAAATGGTTGAACAACTTGTGAATAATTACAACAAATCCGGCTTGGCTGATTATGGTATCAATTTCCACATTAATACCAATGATTTACATGCCCAACTCGATCCTGCTACAAATGAATTGCTTTTCGGTAATCAATCTTTAGCTACCCAAGATCAAGTGATGGATAGTTTTGAAAATATCCACAAAAATCTCTTTGATATTACAATTCCGTTATATCCTCTCTCAATAGGCAATATTTATAATTTAATGGATTTTTCTGACCCAGAAATACTGGAATGGTTTGTTGAAAAACTTAAAACCTTTCAAAATCGATATAAAATCGATGAATTTGTACTGCTTTTTGGTTATGTAGAAAAATTTCTGGTAAACCTTCCAAATGAAAATCCTAAACAAAAACAAAGGAAATTGATTTTGGGCGATGAACTCATTAAAACATATCCAAATTTGGTGACATCTAATTTTATCCGAACCTGTCCCATCACTGCTAATCGAGTGTGTTTCACTAGTGTTGGTTACAAAACGCAACCAATGCCTCAAGTGACTTTGATTGAAAGTAATGGAGATTTACAATTTTTGGTAAGACAAATATTGTCAGCATCGATTGCGGGCTATCAGTTTGTGGCCCCAGTTTGCAAATACATTGCACAAGCGCCCAGAAGGGAACCTTATTACCGATGGCTTCAACTATCCGCCTTTATGCCTGTAATGCACATTCCTTTCAATCCATTTGATGGTCAGTACGACACAGACAATAAAGATGGCAAAATAAGGTACGGACCACCTTCTGCAGAATTGGTTTCATTCATTGAATCAATATTCGAATTTCGGAAAAACATTTTAATCCCAATTTTGCTGAATTACACTGAAAGATGGATCAAGTATGGCGAGCCGCTGATACGACCAATGTGGTACTCTGTTCCCGAGTATCACGAAGCCTCCTTCATTACAGATCAATTTATGATTGGTGACGATATTTTGGTTGCGCCGATTGTCAAGGAAGGCGATAACCAAAGAAATGTGTATCTGCCCAAAGGAGTGTGGTATGACAATGTGTATGGCACAATGCGTAATGTTACACAGACTGCAGGGACGTGGCTTCCAAGCTACAAGTATACCGTCAATGTCACAATGGTATTGCCTTATTTTATTCGTGTGCACAATTGATTGAATTACTATTTTTGTGACAAATTTTGATACCAATAAAAAACAAATTCAAAATAAAGCATCTAAAACTGCCAATACAAAAAAGTTTATCTTGTACGTAATATAAAAAAACAACATCTGAATGTCCTCAACATGTAACGCCACATTACCTAACATTATTTTTATCTTCAAATTGAGTTCATATTAAAATTTATCTAAAAACACATTTAGATAATAAACCAACCGAATAGATTGTCAATTATGAATTTACATTTAAATAAAAGTTCAAAGAAAATGAGCATTTGCATAACTGAAAGATGGATGAAATAGTTAATTTAGGTTGGAAATTTGTTTTAAATAATTAAAAAATGAAATTCCTGGTTAGTTTTTGTGTTTTGTTTATTATTCTTGGTGGTTGTGCCTTTTCTGACCAAAAGATTGATTGTTCGGAAATTTGTCCTTGTCCTTTGAATAATCATCAAACAGAAGAGCTAAATCCCAACATTGAGAATTGTCCGGAGAATTTAACAATGTCTCTGTTTACTGCAATCAATGACCTCCGTAAGAAGAATGGTCTATCTCCACTGAAAGTCACTTCCAAACTCAATCAATACTCTCAAGTTTGGGCCAATTATCTTGCGCACCGGAACCTGTCGTACCAAGAGCCTTACAACATTTATGGATCAAATCTGATTTATTCTTATCGAGCTTATTCAACAAATATTCTCGATGTGAAAAAAGTGCTTAATTTCTGGATTAACACACATAAAGATTTATCAGTAAACAGAAGCGAGTTTGAAAACAATCTGGAAGCACTCTTTGATGTCAAAAGTGAATTCATTGGTTTCGGTTGTTCCTCCTCGAAAGTGGACCCTTCGCCATTTGTCGGTTCAAACGAGCGTGCCACTCAATACTTTCTAGTTGTGAACATTGAAATCAATTCCAACAAGCCCATAACAACTCCATCTTGCAACTCAGTTCCATCACCAAAGTCGCAGATTCCATTGGTTTCAAGCAGTTCTACCGCTTTTAGAGATCGTCAATCTTCAAGTGAGAATAATTTGAATTCTTCTGCAAATTTTTCTTCTGTCAGACTTCTGACTTTGAACAATTATGCCTCAACTAATTCTCCAGTAAAGCCAATTACCATCAATTCTACCTCGCCTGTCCCCAACAAACAATCTACAATAAATATTCCCACAAGTTTAAACACCAATTCGAAGCATTACATTGACCTAATCACGACAATTCCCGAAATCACTTCAACCATTAAACAACCATCTCTTCATGTCTCCGCAAGTACAATATCAGAAGCAAAATCCGAACTTGCACCAGAACCAATTCCAAAACTAAATATTTTGATAAATACATCTTCATCCGTAAAACCTTTAACCATTCATCCTCCCTCCCTTGCCCCAAATAGACAAACCATAAACAATTTTCCAACAAGCACCCAGTCCAAGCCCATAACTACAACAACCCTAAGACATTCACTTTTTCCTGTCTCATCTACTGCAGAATCAGAGCCAACACTAATATCAGCTACCCAATCAACACCTGATTCTGTACCAAAACCAACACCGGAACCTACTACCCAGAATAACTCAAAATTGTCATATGAAAATTATAATTCTAACGAGTTTCCAAAAAACTAGCAGCCAGATTTCCTCCAGACAACAACTCCAAACCCGAGAGTAGTAATTCAAGCACATCATACTTAATTTCGGGTTTGGCATTGTTTCTGTTTCTGGCATTGCTATGGAGGAAACTTTGAATGATAAAATATAAATAAATAAAAATAAATCATCAATGTTTGTGAATTAATAAAGTTAGATTTCTTGTTGTTTTGATCAATAAACGGAAACTTTTTGTTATGATTATAAAAATAAATACACAAAACATTAGTTTGAATGGAGGCCGAGTTTGATGACCAGTTTCGAAGTTCAAGTTGATTGGTTCAATTAGTTAAAACAAAAAATCTACAAATGTCAGAAATCTATGCCAAAAAGATAATAAACAACGATTGACAATCATGATACTACTCAAGAAGTACTATTTGATATCCCATGATATACACGCAAATAAATATTTGCAAAAGTACATTTCTTTATTGATTGAGATTCGATTGTAAAAATTGACAATTTACATGCTCGAAAAGAGTGGCCAAAGAGGTCGTTTCTTTCCAGTTTTGGCTTTTGAAAGTATCTTAATCTATTAAAAAATGAATAAAAATGAATCCGAAAAATTTTTGTTTACGAATCTTACCTCACAATGTAGTGTCAGTTTATCGTTTTGAATCAACGAATTCGCCGGGTCAAAAAGATAATTACGGAAAAACTTGAAATACGTATTGTTGACTTCACCCAGAAAGTTATACTTTGATTGACCCTCCTGAGTCAGACACTTTGTGCCACTTGAGTTGACAATCGAAACACGATAACGAACATTCAACTCAAGTCTTGAGTGAAAGCTACAGCACAAACTCACAAATGTAGCATTCGGTTGGGCGACTGAGAAGCCGTAAGGATACAATTCGAGATTGAAACTCATTTTATCCCAAGTTGGTGGTTGAATGTCTGGCGATTTGATCACACCCTTCAGACTTGACACATGATCTATGACCCAGGTTTGTTGGACATCGAATTTGAATTGATCGAAATTTGATTCAAATTCTTCGAATTCTTGAAGTTCTTGATCTTCGTTATTGTTTTCATCACCCAGAATTTTGCCTTCAATCAAAATGGTCAACTTGTCTCCATTCAGAAGATCATTAGCAGGATCGGCTAAATAGTCGTAAGCAATGTTAAGTTCAACATCCTGATCAAACAGTAAATCCGGTTTGATGAAAAGTGGGATCTTCGCCTCTTGTGTATTGCACTTCTGCCCGTTGACAAACGACAGTTTAAAAACAACTTCAGCGTTTCTGTATTTCTCAGGAATATTTTGACTCTTTGCACTACCCTTGAATTGTTTCTCATGTTCAATTATTATACTAACACTGTCCATAATGTGCGAGTGGTAGCCAATTGGGATGAGCATAAAGTCAAACTTGGGCACAACATTCAGCGCGGATGGAAGGTAAAACTTAAAACTGTTGCTTTCGATGAATTTGAGTTTGGAAAAGTTGGCAATTCGCCAGTAACGGGTTGAGGGTTCATTTGTGGTGGGCAGGAAGTTGTCGTTGTGGTCCATTTTTGGTCTGGAAATTAAGTTTTGATTTGCAAAGTCTACGAGTTGAAAAAGTCTAAACATTCAAACTCCAAAAGCACGATTGATTTAACGAGTTGAACGTGAACGTCTTTTCTCGTTAGTTAGTTAGACTCTGTTATCATTGATATGATGATGATCATCGTGATTAATGACCATCGAGGGCAATGTTTGGGAATCTCCACTTTCTCTACCGAAAGTGAGGAGATAACTTGACAAACTAGTGCATGTGACCTTCGAATTTGTTGAACATTGATCATTTCGCTAACAACTGGAATTGATGTACCCAAAAAAGTGTAAGCAAGCTAATTAGAGGAGCGAACGAAAAAACTCACGCTGAGCGAGCGAAGCGAGCGAGGTGTGAGTTTTTGAGTGAGCGACGATTCTACCCCCAGACAAATCGGGAGAAAACGGGATTTTTGTACCCAAAAGTTCTCAGAAACTACCGCATGGATTGGTCTGAAAATTTAACCCTGTGTTCTGGTGGTGGTGAAGGTGTGCAGAGCGAAGTTTGGTTCATATAGGTCAAAGCTCAACGGAGTTGTGATTTTTTTAAAAATTCCAAATTTTGTATTGAAATGTGTTGGGACCGATTGTCAATGTTTTGCGTGTGTGTCTGTGTGTGACTGTGGAAAGCACTCACGCAGAAGAGAGCCCCCAGTGCGCAACGGAGATGCGCAGTAGCAATCAATGTTCAATGTGTGGCTTTCTTCTGATAAAGCGCGCCTCTGATAATCTGAATGCTGTTGCTTCCTCTTTCCTACCACGTGGCGAAGAAAAAACACTTCCTTTTGTGTTTTGCGTTTCATTAGCCAGTTATCTCCACTTCTGCTTTGCTGCTTCTGTGTTTAAAAGTTATTACTTTTTGTCTTTTTTTGGTTTTTTGTTTAACTGTCCGATGACCGAGTGGGGTCACATTTATACCCAGACACTAATTAAATTACTATTTAAAATGTTTCCACTACACTATTTAAATGGGTTAATGTCACAGAATGAAGCCTTGATATTTAAAAAAAATCTGAATAATTTTCTATCTGACTTTTAAAGTATTTGCTTTAATTTGGTATAGAACAAGTAAAATAATTTGATCATATCTAAGATTTAAAAAAATGATTTTGGATGAAAAGTAATGTATTTGCCCATTTTCACTGCACAACTTAGTATCTATAGCACAATCTATACTTTTAAAGTGAAGGCAACATTGTTGTTTGTTTTTGTTTGGCAATCAGATAGGGGGACGTACTTTAATCACGTGATCAAGAAAATGGACTTTTTGAACTCTCCCATCCCCCATGTGATCAGGTCGTGATCAAAGGCCAGACCCCCCTAGACATACACTTTGTGATCAAACCATATTCCTACCCATTCCAATGAATAAGTCATTTTAAAGATGTCAGTGTCGTCTTCATAATCGGAGACTATGATGGTTCGAAGAGACTCATTGATATATCCTCCAGATCGTCACCAAATTCTTTGAAAGCAAGGGGAAAATTATTTCTATTTTTGAAAAAATTTCTTTTTAAAAGATGATTTGGATTTGATCTGACCCCCTTCACTTTTTTCGTGATCAATGTGTGATCATTTGCCAAACCCCCTTCCCTAAAACCCTTGATCACGTGATTAAAGTACGCCCCCTAGCGTATCAAATTATATTGTTTTTTAACGTATAATTAATTAACTTGTTATTAAGAGACTATTTGAAACTAAAATACGTTGTTATCTCATCGTTATCTGAGAAACTTAGCTGGGGTACTAAAGATACCCCACTTGGCCTTTCAACTGACTATTTTCACTCGGTCATCGGACAGTTAAGGGACTTCTTCACATAAAAAGCAAATTCTTTTTCGTTGTTTGATTTTCGTTGGTTCATTTATAGCTTCTCTATACCCGAAACCGTAGCTTTTTGGTGTTTTTTGCATTACCTCATCGTTTAATATTTTTATTATGCATTCCGCTTGAATGAGCTTGTCGACAAGGCTAACAAAGAGCACTTGCGCAAAACAAGTCAACCAGTTGCTCGAATTGTCGCAGAAAGTAAACCAAACATCGCTTCCACTGCAAGTGAAAATCTAGGCTATGGGCCTAGAGCAAGAATTGCACTTGACTGTTGGATAAAGAGTTGTGCTAAATCATAACTTATGGGTTGCTGATGCAATTGTTAATTGTGCACCTGGTATAGTCAAAGCCATTGTCTATGCGCCTCGAGTTGCCCCAATATATATTAGTTAAATTTTATTCGTACAAAGGTCAATCATTTTTGGCAGACTAAGCACAAGTATTTCCAGTAGTGCCTGTGTACGGAATTTGGAAACATGGAGATATTTCATGTTCCCGCAAGCAATTTCCGCTGCCCTAAGGTCATGCATTTTCTATTCATAAATCGCAAGGTTATTCGTTAGATAAGGCAGTGGTGAACATTGGTGACAAAGAGTTGCCAGTCGGATTGGGTTATGTCGCTTTAAGTCGTGTCAGAAAAAACTTGTGATTCATGAATCATCAATGATGGTTTCAATTCCAAACAAAGATTTGACTCTATTGGAAATATGAAAACGCATAAGGAAAAGATAGTATTCATTGAGAAATATTAGCCTGGCATTTCTGATTAATGAGCTATTTCTTGTTTTAAGCGTTCAGGAGGTTTATGCAGTTTATATGATTAATTAATTTTCCAGTTACAATTACATGTTTATACTAATCGTAAATTTAAATCTAAAATTTGTGAAATCTAAAAAAAATATATATAATGGCGGATTGAATAACGTTTCATTAAAAATACAAAAAGGTTTCAATTTTTAATATGAATAGCTAATCATTTTAGTGTATGTTTATAAATTTAATAATTTAATGAGTTTTTTAGTATACGATCTGGTAAATAGTGAATTCCTGGGAGTACATCGTTCGCTCCGATTTAACGCCAATGGCGTTACTTATTCTTAATACATCAAAAATGTTTTACAACGCCTGCTGCTGGTTCTAATACTAGTATAAACAAACCTTTTCAATAGGCATTTTCATAATAACGGGTAAACCTATGGGTAAACCCAAAAAGACCCAAACCCGTGGGTACACCCATGCCATCCGGTAATCACGTGATCAATCACACACGAAGAAAGGGTAGAAGTTGCTATTTAAAGTATTGAGTACAACTGGCAAATCAAATCGCGGAAGTGAAACTTATTAAAGTTTGATTAGATTTCAAAATGACAGAACAAAAAGCTTTACTTTGTGCATGAAAGTTTATTTATACGATTTGATGTTAAGTTAAGTTATGCTCGTTAAATGTAGGTCAAATGTAATACACGATAACAACAATCCATATCAATAGTAATACACATCATTCTCCACGTCCATTGGTAGCTCGGTTGGGAGGTAGTTGTAGTCGCTCTTGAGACAGTGACTGTTGGGTAGTTTGTCCACAATTTGAGCCTTTTGAATAAAAAAAATAAAAATTAGAATATAAGAAAATTTAGCATCAAAACTACCTCGATCAGTATCGTCAGCGTATCACCCTCAATCAGTGCATTGTTCGGATCCAGCAAATAGTCATATGCAATGTTCATCTCCACATCTGGATCGTACCGAAAGTGAGGATCCTTGAACAGTGGCAGTCGAGCCTCCTGAACGTTACATTTTTGATTGGCCGAATTGAGGAACGACAGTCGAAAAGCGACTTGCTTGTTTCGATACGGCTCGGGCACCTCATCTTGTCCATCTTCAACCGAAGCAATGCCACGAAAGAACGTTTGTTTGTGTTCGATAATAAATCTGACATAATCACGCTCGTGAGAGTGACAGCCACTGGGAATGAGGATCACATCAAAGGATGGTTCGTTCCATACGTTTGGCAGGTCAAAACGAATGTATTTGTGTTCGAGGTATTCGAGCTTGGAGAAGTGATCGAGGCGCCATTTGATACTGAGTGGGGGAGTGGGTTCGGTCATTTTGAGGCTTTGAGGAACGGGAGAAGAAGAAAAACTTATGATCAAACACGAGTGCGAGGTTGTTGTTTTTGGCCTGTTTGGTTGAGAAGCAGTAGAGACAGAAAAAAAAACTTAAGAGTAGTAAAGTTCAAAAGTGCATAGAAAGGTCTTGTTCAAAGAGGTTATAACATTTCAAAATTGTGCAAGCGCGCAAATCACTTTTGAATACAGAAAAGTCAAATAGAAAAGTCATTTGATACTCGTTTTCCTGTTCAACTTTCGTCACAGACGTAGACAAACTTTGAACCAAAGCGAAAAGTGAGTTTTTGATAAGAGGAAACGGGTTTTTTGTTTCGAGACACAAACGTGCGTTTATTTTTATCTCGCATAATTTACTTTGTGATATCAATTCAAATGTGCAGTTTTGTGTTTGTTAGATCGCATGACATAATTTGCACTGATTAATACACTTTCTATTGATACTTACGATGATTGTTGCTAAGTATGAGTGTGAAAGTGTGTTTAGTCACTAAACTTTAGTGCTATCACTCGTGATTGTCACGTATATGCTCGTGGCGAGTCACTAAGTAATAGAGGTGAACATTTCCGAAACTTCATTTTTCCTGTATCGTACATAAATAGTTTCGAATTATTTAGGAATTTTGAGCCTAATTTCACCAAAATCCGTTAAGATCTAGATGAGGCGAAATGGATTCAAAGATTTAGGATATTATATGGTAGAAAATCATAAAGTCTTATTCAAAATGACTCATAGACATGCATTTGTTGGTAAAAGATTACTAATGAACAAAACTTAGCTTATCTCATATCAAATTTCTCACGTTCAAATAAGTAATTGACAATTACACGTTTGCAGAGAAAGCAACCATAATACATCTTAAGGACAGTCGCGGACACGTCCTTTACGAATTGCCCCCATAACACATTTCAATATATTATTTAGATGATCTTTGAATGGCCATAGCTCGCTTAATACTTATCCGATTTTGCAATTCTATAGCTTAAATTAAAGATAAACCGATTGGCTTTCTTGGCATTTGAAAACATTCCCAGATATAATTTTAGTTTATGAAGTAGATCAACAAATGCAAAAAATAGGGTATTTTTTACACTTTGATAAGATCTCACAATAAACTGAGATACAATTTTATAGATGTTTTCAAATCGCCTATTAGAAAATTTTGTTAGCTCTAATTTGAGCCCAAATTCAACAAAATCGGTTAAGTTTTGTATGAAATATGGCAAAAACAAAATGGATCGGTCGAGTTTTGCAGGAGAAAGGAAAACCCAACTAGCATGCATTGGCCGGTAGGTGGCAAACGCGAAAAGTGCATCCTGGAAATTTTGATTTTTCTTGAATTCCAGTCGGAATAATGATCTAATTTTTTGTCAGATGATAGATAATGAGATAACTGATAAATTAAGATCTTAAAATAGTTTGCAAATTTTTTACCAAAATTGAGCCGCGACTTGCCTTAATGCTTTTGGATATGAACTTCTTTAATAATAATAGTAAAAATAAAGGTCCAGACATTCCTTAATTATATTTTGTCAGAATATGCCCATTAGTATACCAATTCCTCAATATTTCATGAATTCGCAACTTTAGATAAATATTCAAATCTTAAATACTTAACCTACCATGGAAACCATTGGTCCTGAATATTTCGAAGTGTGAAAATGGATTGCAGTTAGTGTTTATTGGTACAAACAAATCTCAAATTGGGCTGGTATTCCACAAATGATTGGATAGGAAGTTTCCCCAAATTGGTTATAGAACTTACCAGTTGGCGAGCTGGATCAAGTTGAGAGAGTTTGTCGGAATATTTCCGAATTGGACCTTTAGAACTCATAGAACCTATAGTTGGTGGGTTGAAAGGAGTACCAAAATGAATCGATTTCAAGCATTTCCCAATTAATAAATCAACAGTTAACTAAATCATTTATTATGTTTTTATTCATTGTATATCTATATTTTGAGACCTAAATTATCGGCGCGCAGTGAACATTTACCAGCCAATTAGAGGATTTGATCCGCAAACTCAATTGGCGAATTTTCCATATGTGAAATTTTGTGATAAGATCAATAACACAACCTGGGAAATTTTCCAGCTAGTCAATCATGGGATTTCATGTAATTGTAATAATTGTAAATACGCAATTTGAATGTTCCTGTTTTTGAGTTTTTGAAATATCTTTTCGGAATAAATAAATCCCAGAAATTAAATTTAAAATTCTCTGGTTATCAAATTGTGGGGTTGGAACAGTGAACTCATTGTATGCAATAATCAATGCTCCCAATAATCAAACAAAACGATTAATATAATATTTCGGTTAAATAAATGCCGGATAAGTTTAAATTCCCAGATTAGTGAATCTCCGAAAGCAGGCAATTGTGGTAACGTCATGTATGAAGCACCTCAAACAACAAAACCTACTGTTACTAACTAAATCAAAGTTCAAAGTATTTGTGGGGAAATTTGCTATTCTTATCGCAAATTGTTTGAACTTTACTAGAGGAAATGCATATATTGATTTATTATTTAAATTATTTCCTCCAAATCTTTGAATCCATTTCGCCTCATCTAAATCTCAACGGATTTCGGTAAAATTAAGCTCAAAATTCCTAGGAAATTTAAGAGAATTTTTTAGTGATCTAGGAAAATCCGAATGTGAAAATGTGTCAAATAAATGTTCGCCTCTACTAAGTAACCAAGTGGCAGTAGAGTAAAAGTGATGATAAATTAAGTAGCGCGAAAGCGTGAAATTATCAGTGGAAAAATCTTATTTGATAAAAATAGTTTTCGGATTCAGATTCACTTATCACGCTTAAGATGTGGATAAAGAAAATTTGCCATTTTGTCAAATATTTGTTATAAACAAAATTATTTTTTAGTAAATAGTAATTTTATGGTCACTTATCATTTCGTAATTTTGCATAGGAAGCACATGACTCGAACAGGCTTTGACCAAAAAAGATTATTTCTGGTTAAATTTTCCGCTGCTTTTGATTTTAATTTTTAACCTCAGAGGGTAGAACGACCCAAACAACTTTTTTAGAGTAGTGATTTCCAATATATTACAAGATCCAATTACAACTTTTAGTACTTTAAGACTGAAAATGTATGATATATGATCATATCATATCATATCATATCATATCATATCATATCATATCATATCATATCATATCATATCATATCATATCATATCATATCATATCATATCATATCATATCATATCATATCATATCATATCATATCATATCATATCATATCATATCATATCATATCATATCATATCATATCATATCATATCATATCATATCATATCATATCATATCATATCATATCATATCATATCATATCATATCATATCATATCATATCATATCATATCATATCATATCATATCATATCATATCATATCATATCATATCATATCATATCATATCATATCATATCATATCATATCATATCATATCATATCATATCATATCATATCATATCATGATAATTGAATTATGAGTAACTCAAGTCTGGAAGTTTGAGATTAACATAAGAAAATAAATTTTATTATTTAATTAACACAAAACATTTGCAAAATATAACAAAACAAAACTCAAAGAGTAAAATTAAACTTGACCAAAGCGTATTTATCCTCATATTCTCGCTCGTAGTCATTGAGATAGATTCGACGCAGTTTGGGCAACTGCTTGAAAGTGTCCAACAGATCACGCATGCTACTAACCAATTGTTCCATTGATTCGGTGGTCAAGTCTTTTTTGTTCCGAATATTGAAGGAAAAGCATGAACGATGAAAACTGTGCCAAGGATTAAAGCAGTTGTGTTCCATTTGAAGTATTTGAACATTCGGGAAAATCCAGCCCCAGTGAGGAGAATCCAAATCGGAATGCTTGAAATTAAAGTCAATACATCTCAATCTTAATAATTTCACTGAGGACAGTTGGGCAATTTGATGCGATGAAGTACGATTGAAATTCTCAAATAAAGGTCCAGTGTGATGGTCAATAAATTCCAAATCCAAATGGATCAACTGCTTCAATGGGACCAACATGTTGAGTAGTTCAACTAAATCTGGAATAGCACTAAATTTGAGAGTGGTCAAAGAGTGACACTGTTGTATGAATCGTGCTTCATCAGTTTCAAAGTTGAATGCAAACAAGCTAAGTTGCGGAAGAGTGGTAATTTTATTAGCCAAGGGTAAGTCCATCATGAAGAGCACTTGATCACCTGAAAAGTCAAGTCCAATTCGTTTCAATCGAGTGTCATTCACTTCACACTCTTCTAGCCAGTCATACATTGGCAGTAGCCAAACGAATATATCGAGAGATCGAAAATTGAATTCACAAATGCGCGATAAAATGGAGAAATCGTATTCAAATATTTGATGCTTACCATATAACGGGTGTAATTTATGATTAAAGTCGAGAGTAAGATGATCGAGTGTTGATAGTAAGTTGATCGATTCGAGTGGCTTCACTAGCGTAGGATTGATTGGTTGGGGTTGTGGGTCACCAAAGTTGATTTTACGATTACCACCTGAAAAGTTGCACCACAATTTGAGAGTGACCAACTGGTCCTTCCATTGGTTGAGTAAGTGAATAACTTCATCGATGACGTAACAATGAATGCCGTTGATGGAGATGTTGAGAGTGTGCACATTGGGAATTGCTTCCACCAGTTGATGCACATCAGACGAGTGGAGATATTGAAGATTTAGTAGGGCAGACTTGGGTTCAACTTCGTAAAGTGAACCATCACCTTGATCGTTCAAAAGTTCACTACAGTGATGCAGTGTGAAGGGTGATTGGACAATCAGATCCAAAGGTAAGGTTCGGTGATACATTGAGGACAAAACAGATTTCTCACGAGTCTCGACACCAATGAGAAGAGTTAACGAGCGTACTTTTCGAGTTGTGTCGAGTTGATACTCTTTCCATAGCCAACAAACACGTCCCGCTTGAAGTTGATCGTGAAGGGACAGTCGAGAGAAGATGAGACGAAACACGAGGCTGGGAAGATTGTTGATGTGCATTGTTAGGTGACGAAGCGAAGACGAGTTTGGTATAAAACAATCAACAAACGTCCTGTTCGGTGAACGCTCTTCAAACGAGTGAGCATTTGATGGCTTTGTTAGTCGAGTTTATCAAGTTTATTTTTACACATCGAGGGAAAAAATCTACTCAACTTCAAGTTCATGAGTATGAAACTGACTGACTGTATGATGGTTAATCCTGGTTGTGAATGTTTGACTCAAGTTTAATGATTTACAAAGCATTTTATCTATCTATTAATCATCTTTGCCTTATCATGTACAGACTCTCTGTCTTCATTTAGGTATACTACGTAGTGTCATACTCGGGAATGATGAAAGTAAAAAAAATTAGAGTGGACCAATGAACGTAAAAGTGAATCACGTTTATTGTGATTATTTAAATTTAATAAAGAGTGACGGTCAAAACAAGCTCTTTTTAGCCCAATTTTTTAGGCAAAACGGATTTAGATGAAACAAGACTTGTTTTAAAGGGTTTGAATTAGGCGGGAGAACGGCACCTGAGGGTCCACCTCATATATGCAGTGGTCACTGCTACCCCAAGCCTACGTAACTGAATTGTGAGGTGGACCCTCAGGTGCCGTTCTCCCGGCTAGTTTGAATAGCTGTTTTCAAATATGTAACTTAAAGATCTGTCCGACATTTAGTTTCCTGGTAATTTGGTTTCAAAGATACAAAGTTGTATATGTACTCACAGTTGAACGAGTTTTTCGTTCATTCTCATCGGTCAATCAAAAGCCTGATTTAAAACTATAAACTTGAATATAGCACACAAAAAACAAATTGCAATCGTCGATAAGTTACAAAACACTCAAGTTTAAGGTAGATAAAGAAAAAAAATTGAGAATTAAAACTTGGTAACCAGTACTTTACAAGTTTAATCTATTTTATAATCATCAAAATACAAATAGTTCATATTCAGAGTTATTTTCTTTTGCTTTATCACTTAAAATGACTCAAAAGTTCGTAAACTGATGAGATGTACATGTCATTTTGTTTGTCAGAAGTAGAAATAGTTGATAGTGACATATGTTGCATAAGAATTATTGTAGGGATAATTTGGGACGGTTCTGGATGTCGGACAGAACTTTGAGTTACATATTTGAAAACAGCTATTCAAACCCTTCAAAACAAGCCACGTTTCATCTAAATCCGTTTTGCCTAAAAATTTGGGCTAAACTGACCGTCACTCTTTCATTTTCTTATATTTTTAATAATTTCAAGAATTGCATTCAATCACTGTTTTAATAACATTCAATTTCAATTGCAAATTGTCGTGAGGCGAATGCATTTCTAAATAAGATGTCAACTATGAGAGTACATGTGCTCTCAACATCACAATCTCATGTAAACAAATAACTTGTTTACTCGATCTTGTGATATAAACAACTAAAATATGAAGCTCACTTGCGACCTTTACTGTCTGCAAAAGTGACTGCAAAAAAGTTTATTATTTGTATGTTTTATTTGTTTTTTTAAATTTTGTAATGAAATCATGAATGGCGAAAACCTCCAAAAGTACAGATATTGATGACAATTCTACGAAAAGAATTGAAGAAGCTGAAACCACAGAAAAGTTGAATCAACTTGTGAATTCTGAAGCAACTTTACCACTGATCACAATGGCGGAAACATTAGTTTCCCAACAAACTCTATTAAAATCACAAACCGACTTCAAACACCAACCTCAATCTACTCAACCCACAAGCATAGTATACCACAACAACATCCGAAATGTCCAAATGAGCAATGTCGTGATGAACTCAAACTCAACAAACAGTATGGGTGATGTGAATCTAACCAATCAACAAATGTCATCAAGTGTTTTCAATGTCACTCAAGAGAAACAGAATCAGTCACACAGTCCCTTGTTTGGTTCTGTAATTCGTCTCAAGAGTAAACTGCCTTCCGTGACCGTTTCCTGGAAGAAAGGGTCATTTTTCGGATTTGGTGGAGATCGTAACGAGCATTATCACGTGATGATTTACACTTTAAACTCAACTGGAGCTGAAATTAATATTTTCGTGCACGAGAGTATGGAATTACAGGAAAGTACAGTCATTGATTTCAGGTACGTACAATCTATTTTGTAAATTTTTATTGATCACGTAATTCCATGTAGATTTCAGTACGGATTTCAAAACGGAATCATATTCCTAGTATTGCACGACAAACTCAAGTGCACACCGTATCAACATCGTTTTATTGAAAACACTCACTTGGAGGCAACTAATCGAACAATCAAGAAAATTGATGCTTCACTCGATTTGTCCTGGGCTGTGGGCGAGTATTTACATAATTTCTAATTTGGATTCACGATTCTTGAATTACCAACATCTCAGCATGAAGAATCAATTGATCATTTTTGATAAAAGAATTTTTATGATCAAATAAAAATGCACGTGCAAAGGTAAAGTACGTGTTGGTTATTTTGTCCTCAAAATTGTGGTACTCCGCTTCGCCTTCTCGAGTAAAACATTTATTCTCATTTGCGTCAAGAATCGAGAGCCTGAATTGGAATTTTGTGTTCGGTGTTTCAGAATCAGTTAATTCTACAGTAATTCCCACACATTCTGCTTCGGATCCATAGAAGGAGTTCTTTGGATTGTAGACAATTTTGAATGATTTTCCTGTGCTTCGGTCAGGAATTTCTGGTGACTTGAAGATGCTTTTCATTTTGCTCACATGTCGCACTGTCCAGGTGTATTGGAGGGTGTATTTTGGTTCCAGGAATTTGTGGGTTTCGTGGGATTTCTGAGATTCTGTAGATTCTGATTCAGAACATTTTGGATTTTCTTGAGACCTCAAAATATTTTTGAATTCCAGCGATTCTACTTCATATTTAGGAATAGTTTGGGGTTCCTGATCTTGAATTTTAACCTCTTCTTTTTCCAATTCTTCTGCTTCTGGAATCCGAAACATGAATGGCTCAATTGAATCGTGTTTTTGTACTACAAATTTGGACTCTACAAGTGATTCCAATTCTTCGGATTCTTCTTCCTCTTCGCCTTGAACGCCATTTTCACTTTCCGTTTCAGTTTCAATTTCCTCATCGTTGATAACAATTTTTGGAATTGTCAACTTATCGGTAAATTCGTCTTTGTCAATTATGCGGCCCTAGAAAATAATTGGGTTATAATAGTAAAATTCTTTTTATGAAATCATAATAAAAACCTCAATCAAGATATTCAATTTGTCATTTTGTATCAAATCATTTTTGGGATCTAGGAAATAGTAATATGGAATGTTGAATTGGACTGACTGGTCGTATAGGCGATTTGGATTTTTGAACAGGGATAATCGTGCTTCTGTTTTTTAAATAAAAAGTTTAGTTTTTCTACCTAGATTTGGTTAGCCAAATAATAATTTGACGTATATTACCTTGAGTTTGACACTTCTCACCCTTTCCATTGATGAACGAAATCGTAAAGTACGCATCCTTCACTTTATAAGTTTCTGGAATATCTTCCGAATAGTTATAACCAACAGTACGTTCATGTTCGACCTCAAAACGAACCGAATCCGAGTCTACCGAATTGAGCGAATCATTTGGCGTCAAAATGATGTTCAACTTCTGGGTGAGATTTTAGGTAGATGACTGGGGAACTTGCGATAAGGTGGAGTTGGGACACATTTCTGAGTGTCCAGGTTAGGTCAGAGTCAAAGATAGGTTCGTTTTGAAGATTTGATTTTATTGGGACTAGTTTTCCCTGTGGGAATTTAGATAGTGGTCAGACAACGTTTAGGAAAAAGTTAGATAGCATTTACATAGTAGAATCGAAAATACTAACCTCGATATAGATTGTGAGGGTCATGGAATCCTCAAGCAAATCATTCGCTGAATGAAGAAGATAGTCATAAGGCACTTCAAAGTGAGCATCATGTTCGTGGAATCTCTCAGGATTAGCATACAGAGGCATTGTTGCTTCTATGTAAGAATCCAAGGATTATCATTTTATCCAAGAATTTTTAAATCATACCCAAAGTATTACACTTTTCCCCTCTCCCATTAATGAACGACAGTCGTATCTGAGCATTTTTGTTGTGGAATTCACTCGGAATATTGTTCCGATTCTTGTACGCCTCTGTGAATCCAATCACAATCTTGGCATACTCCAACTTTGGATGCTTCCGTGGAATGAGGAAAACATTAAACTCGGGTCCATTGCCATTCATAGGAATGTAGAAGCCGAAATAGGCACTTTCGGTTGACTTGAGTATTGAGAAGTTACTGATCTTCCATTTGCCATTGGTGGGTGGCTTGTTGAACCGGTTCACGATGAATTGAGACATTTCTTGGTGGACAATAACACGGAACTGCGTTTTACACTACACTTCACTACTATCCCTTTTTGTGTTCGTTGTGTATAATCATGTGGATATTATTATGACTGGATGGTTAATAATCAACGAGAGAGACAGTGACTGATTGAGCCATGTGAGCACGAGAACATATGATGACGGCATGTGTTGAGAAAGGTTGCGCACGTGCCTGAAACGTGCATTCGATCACACACACGACTCATGAGCTTATGGCATCATTTCAATACGACACGATGGCATTGATGACACATCGACGGGTGATGTAGCTGTTTTGTTATGTTTAACCATATGACAGTTTGCTGAAATCAAGGACAAATCACTTTCAGTGCAACTATTTTCATTTACATTTTGAAAACATTTGCATTTCACGTAATTTTATTTATGAAAAGTTTGAAATAAAGTTTTTATGTAAGAAAATTTTGGTTTTGATTTTGATCAATGGTATGAGCTTTATTGGCAAATGGCAAATGGCAAATGGCTATTTAGTATTGGCAACAGAATTTTTTAATTGTGTAATACGAAATTGAATTGACGAAATACCATTAACACAATCTCATTTTGACAATAAATTTGTTGTCGTTCAAATGTTCTTAGTTTTTTTGTTTTTAACAAAAAAATGCTGTCTAATAAGTAAAGGGTGTTATTTATTTGAAAAGTATTTTTAATGAATTAGCATATAAAAATAAATCTGATGTTTGCTTTCACACTGTTTTGCACCGACATTTCACATACCAACACTTCTAAATAAGATTAAGATGAGACTCTTTTATTAGCCAATTTGCGTTCAGTGCAAAAAATAGCAATACTGCCAATTATGTTTGATTATCAATTTGTACATATAAGGGTTTTTGTATGATTACAACAAGTTAGTTGCACAGTACATTGTACTCCCCATTTTGGGCGAGTGATGCATGTCTTATCAATGTATCTGTTCACCCAGAAAACACATTTTCAGATGCATCTGAAAATGTCAAAAATTTCAGATGCATCTGAAAATTTTCCGATTTTTGAAGATTATGATATAATTTATATTGATTAATTTAAGGGCGAGGAATTTTATTCTGGACATTATTTTGTCAAAGAAAGATCCTAGAACCCATAAATGTTCATAATTTGATTCCTCGTATTTGAAATAATAAATAAAGATTAATTCATAATCTCCAAAAATCGGAAAATTTTCAGATGCGTCTGAAATTTTTGACATTTTCAGATGCAACTAAAAAGTTGTAAAAAATTTCAGATGCATCTGAAAATGTGTTTTCTGGGTGTTGGAGTACACTTAATTAGAGGAGAAACAAAGTGATGGTGTGTCTATTTTTTTTGGCTGCGCATTACATTTCTCATTTTTTTAGAGAATTTCCAAATTTCCATTTCCAAAGTGTTCGCAGCCATGTTTGAGAACAATTGTGAAGAAAAACGCCAAAACCGTGTGGAGATTACCAACATCCCCGCTGAGGTATGCGATGCTTAGCTACATTTATACAGGACAAATTCCGAACATGGATAAATACGCTGCTGATTTGTTTATTGCTGCTGACAAGTACGAGTTGGAACACTTGAAAGGTGTTTGTGAGAGACATCTCACTATTCTGAGCATTGAGTCAGTTTCCAAGGCTCTGCTGATAGCTGACATGCATCAGGAAAAATTGTTTAAGGCAAAGTGCATTGATTACATCACGGACAATATGACAAAAGTGATGAACACAGATGGATGGAAAGAGTTGACAGCGGCTCGAATTGAATTGACACTCGAACTGTTGAAGAAATTGGCGATCAAAGTTAAGTGTTGAAGCTTTTTAAGTAGAACATTTTTACTTATTTCTAAATGATTACTTTATAAAAAATCAATAAAAAATAGTATTTTATCTTATAAATTTTAACACATTTTAAGTATAAACAAAAATCTCCTCTGTACACGAGCAAATCAATATCTCGCCTTTTAATAAATTCTTGCGCAGATTGGTCACTAGTAAAGTGATAGGTCAGCATCAAGTGGATTGGGCTTGCGCTAAAAGTCGTATTTATCTATCTCGATAGACAATGAGATACATTTTGAATTCAATTTTGTAAGGCGAGAGATGGTTTGTCAAGAGATCGTTTGGCCAATGGATGGAAGTCAACTGATGGAGGGAAGTTTAACTTGGAAAAACATGAAACTGTTGTCAAAAGATTTTTAATAAAATTAAAAAGAATTTAACAGAATAATAAATTTTTTAATCTAAATGGTTTAAATTAAATTCAAAAATCTACGTCACTGTTGTCTCCATCCTTAGCCGCGAAAAATCTACATTTTTTTAAACCCGGAAAATTGTTCCCATCCAACACAAACTCCTTGACCATCTTAAGTGAATCAATGTGCTTGGATTCAAAATTCAGTTCAACTACATTGAGAAACAGTGTTGGCAGTGCTGGGACAAATGTGACAACTTCCTCAAAGTATGGATTGTCATTTTGTGAACCTCCTAAAAGGCGTAGAAACACGGTTTTTACTCTTGACAGCTTAGGCAAAAGCTTTTCAGGGACTTTGTTTTTTGGTGGGTAGAAAGACAAATCCAATTTACGCAATTTGTCAAATTGGGCAATAGAATCGAACACTGAATATTCTAGTGTTCCCTTTAATAACAGGAAAAGAAAAAGTCGATATATCTTTAAAATATTCTTTACATATTTCACTTACCAGACACTTAAGATGTAATACTTGTAGATTTTTAAAATCCCTACAAACCAGGGCAATCGATTCTACTTTACAAAATTCATAATCAGATAAAAACAGCTCGGAAATGTTTTGCTCAATGAACGGATTTTTAGGTAAAATTTTTTGAAAGTCTTTGCCTTCGTTGTTGTAGCTTTTGAGGCCAAGTTTGGTACATTTAGGCCCGAGTTGATCGAGAATTTGTTCTATTGAGTCTGAATTGTAGTAGCCAAGTGAGAAGCTTTCTAGCCTGTTCAACACTTGTGGATGAAGATGCTCAAGTAGGCTAATTTGTGCAAATATGTATCTATCATCATAGTAAACATCTTGATAGGTGACTTCGATAAAATGTAAGAAATTCTTCAAAAACAAGTCGAGATGCCTCAATGATGGGAGAGTGTTGATTTTGTGCAGCAAACTAGTACGAAGGTGCACATCTGTACAAGTTGCGAGACCCCTCAGGGACAGACTCGTTAAAGTTGCACTCCATTGGTCGAGTAGGTACTCCACAGAAGTGTATGGATACTCGATGGTCATGGTGCAATTTTTGAACCAGAGAACCAGTTGCTCAACATTTGGAAATTTTTCAATCAAAAACATACAAAAATCATCATCAAACCGTTTCAAGTGAACAATCATTTCATTAGTATCATTTTGAATCGTCTCAAGATTTATTTGATAGAAACCTTCATCGTCTTTTGCTTTTAGAGTTGACCGTCGTTTGAGCTTTTCCAGGTCACTTCCCGTAGCCCCAATTATTTTTAATGATCGTTTCTGTGAGCAGAATTCACCAATCAGGACATTCCAACGTGGCGTGTCACAGTCGCTCAATTGATGAACGAAAATCAAATCGATTTCTTCAAGTTGAATCCAAACATTGCATTCAAATGGAATAAGAATCCATTTCGCAATGTTCTTGAGGCTCGAAATTGGTTCATTAGATTGTGGAACTGTAAGGATGCTAAATTTTACAGTCAACTGTCACATTATCCAAATATCGCAAGTCAGATCAGAGTTCGAGCAGTAATGATCACAAGTTTGTGGAGAAAATTTGAAATCGTTTTACAAATTGTTATTGGTAAATTATCATTTTTGTTTAAAATATTTTTTTAAAGATTTTGAAAATTTTCTATATAGTTTTAGCGATAATTCTTACATTCTTTAATACCCAATGGACTGTATATCAGAATTACAATTGGGCGGCATTCATCCTGAGTTCTGCTGATTTTCTCTTGTTTATGTATGAAATTTGGAACAGTACAAATTGTTCAGTGTTTGTGACACACGTCACCCTGTTGACTAGCTTTGTGAATGCATCTCATTTGAGCGCTCTCAACGCTCAACTGCGCAATCTACTAAGTCGCTATCGCCAGGGAGACAAGTTTGTCTTGGTATTTTTGGCGCATAAATTGGAATACTATCGACGGGAACATAACGTAATTCTCAATAGTGTGATCATCACAAATCTGCACGGGGTTTGCGGCGTCATGTTGTCCTTCATTGGTTCGTGTGTCGTACTGTCAATCTACTTCATATCGGTCATATTCTTCATGAACATTTCGCCAGTTGCAAAATATAATGGTCTTTTCTTTTTGGCATTTGATGCAGTGAGCTTGACAGCGGTTGTCTATCCAATGATTAGCTATATCAAGCAACTCTATGGTGGCGATAAGTATTTGTTTCCCTTCATCAGTTACTTTGGTGAGAACATGATCATTCAAAAGCTCAAACTGCAACACTACTACGAGCTGATTCACACCGACAACAAGCTCTACTTTACCATTGGACACTATGCGAAAGTTTCCAACGAAATGATCTTCAAGGTTTGTTTAAGACTCCCTCTATGAGTAATATTTTAATAAATTTTCCATTATTAGTTTGTTATGTTTTATTCTGCCTACGTCATGTACACCTTCAAAATGTTTATCAAAAATAAAATTCACTAGTTGCAAAAAATGTAAAAAAAGTTGCAAATAATTGTTATTTGATGCGCCGAATCGAGTGAATAGTTGGAACTAGGATATCAGTATTAGACAAAATTTGACTAATTCCGTCAAATTGGTTTTTAGTGGCTAATAATAATTGGCGTGTGGTACATTGTAAAAGGAAAGTGTAGGGCTCTTCCAGTCTCTCTGTAATTAAACTGTTGTCTCAAACCACAATCATTCTCTTGAAAATAACAAAATTCCCTAACGACCCAGAATTATAAGAAATATACCCAAAATGCACGAAATTTCTTTGAAAAACACTCATTAGTTAGACAAATAAGTTCTGGGTACAACATTATAATTTGAATATTTCATTTAAATTTAATTGCAGTTCCATTTTGAGTGCAGCCAAAGTTGCAAATTTAATTTATTTTCTCCATTAATTGCTTAATTATTGTCATATTTACTGGTGAATTATTAAAAATATTATTAGTGCATATTTTTAAAAATTGTACGAATTTATTACTAAATGAAATATATTTAAAATATTTAAAATAAAAAAAAAAAAGAACAATTTCAAGTGAACAAAAAAACAATGCATTCACTGCGACATTACTTTGTGAGCCTACATTCTTCATCGAGTATATTGACCAAAGTGTTGAAAAACGATGAGAAAGATCAATTTCCAGCTTCTCCATGGGCTCGACATCGATTTACATTTAGACGAATGTTTGTCCAACTTCACCTATTCATTTTCATTTTGCGTGCAATTCTGCAAACATATGTATTGTTGAACTATCAGGAAATGTTTGTCACGCTGTCGGTGTATGACCCAACACTGACCACAATATATAGGGCATACTTTCAGAACAGTATGTTTGGCCTGTGCTTGGCACCATTGTGCGTGCACAACCTCTATCTCGACTATCTGGTTTACATGAAACCGAATCGATTTGTTTGGCGAGTCACAGTCGCTCAGTTGATGAACGAAAATCAAATTGGTTTCTTCGAGTTGAATCGTGAACTCAAATTTAATTGGAACAAGAATCTATTTCGAAATTTTCTTGAAACTCGAAAGTGGTTCATTAGATTGTGGTATTGTGAGGATGCTAAATTTCATGGTCCACTGTCACATTATCTAAATATCGATTGTCAAATCCGAATCCGAGCTGTAGTGATCACGTGTTTGTGGGAAAAATTTGAATTCTATTTAAAAAGTGTAACTGGTAAGTGATTTTTGATATTTTTTTTATTATACATTGTTTAGCATACATTTTTGTATAACTTTGGGCCAGACCGCGTTCACATACACTATTATAAGCAATCTAAATAAAATAATGCATTGGTTTGAATGTTTAAAAATTGAAAAAGAAAATACATAATTTCAGGTTCCTCTTCATTCAAAACTAGATTTATTGTAAACTTGTAAACAAAAACAGGTTAGTTCGATTGAATCCAATCGTACATCACTAGTTTTATCTCAAATAATATATATATTTAAAAGGGCGAATTTTCTACCCAACTTGGCAATAATGATAAATAAAGTCATAAAGTGATACAGAGTGTACAGAAAATGTCAAGTTGTTGTATCATTGCTTGGAAAGGGTTTAATTTGTTATTTGTAAACATACTGTAGAAAATTGTAGTCAAGCAAGGTTTGAGTCCGAGGGTTGCATATATAAAGTTCGATTCAATTTGAACAGAAACTCACCAATTTTCTTACAGAATTTTTCGTAAACAAAAATTTAGCAAAATGAAATTTGTTATTTTCCTCGGTATGTGAATTTATTTTAAATTTTATAATCATAATTTTTAATTTTTATTTTAGCTTTATCACTCGTCGTGATTGTTTTAGCACAAGACGCGGATGTTCTCCCAAGTAGTTACACTTCTCCACCATTTAATCAAGCCTCAGCCGAGGGCCTCAAACAACACATTGGCACTGATTTGACCAATTTAAAGGCACAGATTCAGAACAAAATCGATTTATCCGAAACTCCCGCGGATAAACTTCCAGGCCTAAAAGCACTGAAGGATGGCCTTGTTGTCCTGCAAAACAGTCTCCTTGCTATTGATCCAAAAACTGCAACTATACAGAACCTTCTAAAAGATCTACAAAGTGTGCGTAAACAATTAACAACCTTTGGTCAGCAATTTAAATCTTTGTAGATTTCATTTCAATATTTTTTTAATTGTTATTTGCAATTTTATCAATTTGTATTGAATTTATTGAATTTAAAACAAATTGATTAAAACCAATAAATTCCAAGTAAATTCTTGATAAATTGAGTAAAAATTCATCAAATAACGAGTTGATTGATGGTAAATTATAGCTGCTTTTAAAGTTTATTAAAAAAATAGAATTCACTTGTAAGAACACAACTTGATTGGATTGAACAACAACAACAAACAAACAGGTTTGGTTTAGTTCATTTGTGCTTACCATATTTTCCCGAATGTAGCCCTCGGGCTATACACGATTTTACTTTTTAAAACGTGTTTTTTTGTAACCTTGGCTGTACAAAAAAATGCGGGCTATACACCGGTGCGGACTATACACGGGTACGGGCTATATTCGGAAAAATACGGTAACTGCTCGCATTAACAGTGAATCGTGAAGTGAATTTAATTTGTCAAAAAAGAAGGAAATTTCAAGATCACAAAGTTATATTCAGTATTGACTACCATAAAGTTTGTAATTATAAAATGATAAAGCACAGAGTGGATCAAAAAATAACATTCTCATTTTGTTTCATTGCGATGGGAATGTAATTAAATTGTAAAAGAATTGCAAAAAATTTACAAACAATTAATAGCCTTAGGTAAGAAATACTTTAACCGACAATATAAATAGATAAAATTAGATAGATAGAATCTTAGATTTTAGCCCTACATTCTTACTTGTTGATTAAATTACAAGTCTTGTTTTTATATAAATAAATTGATTTGTGGTTTCATACAAATTAGACGAGTGTTATAAGAGAATGAACGTCTTTGTAAGTGTTATATTTGTCTGTACTAAAATGAGTGTTTGAGCATTGGCGTTACCAGGAAAGCACTGATTTTGACATATTTGTGCTATCACACTCAACAACAGTTGATAAGATTGCTATTTTCCCACTAAGTGAGTTTGTCTCTTGACTAATTCTTAGTAAGAAACAGAAATACGACATAAGAGTGCGACAGCAAAAATAGTCATTTAGTGAGAGTTGACATTGATTGGCTAAAAATGCCTGAAATTCGCGAAGAAACACACGATCCAGTGGATCGAAACAAAAAGGGCGAGTTTCCCAAATTTTTTCAAATCACCTTAACAATTCTGATTGTGCTTGCAAGTGTCTATTTGGCTTCGATATTTTATGTCAAAGTACTGAAACGATCCTCTCAGGCGCACCTGTACTCAACAGATGACTCGGGAGATGATGCGTTCGTCAAAGCCAAAAATCAATCAATTCAAGTAATTTTGCATGCACCGACTGCTGATGGAATTGCAGATGGCTATCCCAGTTTGACCAATTTGGATCGTAGCTTTTGGTATCCACTGAAATTGGCAAAATTGGACAACAATTCCAATGATAAACTTCTCGTCTCAATCGATGTTCGGCTAAGTCTCAAATCAGCTCGCCAACATGAATTATTTAAGTTGTGGCATTCTGCTCACAATCTTGAACGACTGTTTGACCTTAGACATACTGAATCGTCAAGTTGGGAACATTTATCAAACAAAATAACCTTAAGCCACGAATCGGGTAATTTGGCTCAGTTTTATTGGAATCACCACAGTGAAGTGCCACTGGAAATTCGTTTTAACTTTGCTTCGTGCCAATTTCCTTTCAAACAAGCCTCCAAGGATTTAGCTTTTTTGCTTCATGTTCGAGTACTGCGGCAAAGCAATTTGGAAATGGAAAATTATTTTTCCCAGGTAAGTGATTTCTTGTTTCTAATTTTTAATACATTTAAATAATTTTCTTATTTTTAGATCAAACTTTTCTGGCCAGGATATTCCGAGCAAGCAAATCACCTTGCAAATGCACAACTATGGAAAATATCCAAACAACAAATGACTCCTTCAAGTCAATACACCAACTTGACCTGGTACACTAATGCCAAACTTGTACTGTTGAATGAACCACTTTTGTATCGTTTTCAGCCTTCAAGTGTGGAAAGTTTTCAAAACCAAATTGACGAGTCATTGATTGAACCGGAAATTACTTACAACAATCTGAATTACATACTAGAAAAACCTGTAACGCCGTTTGTTAATGGTTCTCAGCGAGGAAGCAGCATTCGATATTTGGGACTATTTTTGGATAAAGAAAATTCGTTTTCAATTAAAATTTTGTTAAACTTGGCAAAATCCCCCAATTTCAAGCAGAATTCTTTAATCAGAGGTCAATTTGAACTGAATTTGGATGGACATATTTTCACCAAAGAAGAGCTAATGAATTGGCATGCCAAAAATGATCAAAAATATTTGTTGGAGCTCAATTTTCCTGAATCAAAATTTACTTCAAATGTGCTTGATGTTCGTCAAAATGACATCAATTCTGTCAAAATGTTTTGGCAAGTAGAAAATGAACAAGAAGAAGTTATCTTCACCTTCAAAATCAACTCATTTTCAGTTCAATTTGAAAACAAACCATTTTTGTTTCAAATCAAAAGTTTTTACTACACAATTCCGAAGGAAATTCAATCAAACAGCTAGATGTTGCTACACTGCGTGTGTTTTCAGTCAAAAACGGTGAAGCAGAAAACGCAAAAAAGGAATGGTCAAATGAAAATGGCAAAAATATGAAAATCAATCCATCAGACTTGCCAATCGCAGTGTTGGTCATCAATCACCCGGCACCAGTGTCGAATTTCTATCGTTGGCTCTATGTGTTTGTTTTTACAAATCTCATTAGAATTGCTGCTGGATTTGTTGCATATGATAAATTTGGTGAGGCACTTGAAAATGTGAAACTTCTGAGTAGTAATGTTTGGAAAAATAAGAAGGGACGTTTAAACGTTCAATTGAACACTAAACGTGTATACGCTAAAATAATTTCTTATGTTGTTCTAGTTGCAACATTGGTATTCAGTTTCTACTGCAGTTTGATTGTTTTTATGCAACTTTTAATTGGCAATTTACTATTTTTTGCTTTTATTATTAATACTGTTCAACATGAAAAATCCGCCAAAGTTATATTAATTGTTCTAGCAATTCTTGCACTAGTTGGTTGTTTGTTAGTTGTTAGTTTGTGACGAAATTGTATGGATTCAACTTTGCTTTGGCTCTGTTGCTGGTCTTCTTGTTATAGGGTTAATCACGAATCCACCACGAGAATTAAGTGTAAAAATTATAATGACCATTATTGATGTGATTTTATGCATTTGCGCTGGAATTGAATTTTGTTTTGCTTAATTAATTTGTTAAAGTAATTTTGAACAATTAAATAAAACAATCACTGAAACATCGAAAATACATGTTTTTGGTCTTGAAGTTTGTTGAATCGATCTATCTGGTGATTGTTTTGTCATGTTGTAAGTAACTTTTTAATTAACTTTGTATTTTAAAATATTTGATTTTTACAATAGATTTCTTTGTATTTGTAACATTTTTTGGTTTTTACCAAATTTTTAAACAAAATTTCTCATATTCGATCTTAATTTTGATCATAATCTTGATTACATCAACCAAGGTTGCAGATTAATTTAGGCTAATTGTCTACTAATTACTGGAAAGTTCAAATTACCAATCATGCAATTTGTCAATAAATCTAGTGATTTTCAGCAATTCTTTTATTTGTTTATTTTTTTTAAATTGAAATAAAATATAAAACAAATTTCTAAGAATTTTGAATTGTTTTCATCTCATTTGAATTATCAATTCCATCATTTCCCTCTTCGTTTTCATCTTTTTCACCGTATAAATTATCGATTCGATCAGCATAGAAAATCAGTAAAAAGTCAAATACACTTCCAAGTGTCATAAAAATGATCGTGACCGTGTGTAGTCGATTGCGAAATTTCACTTGATCATACAACCAACAGTTGCCCTTTTTCCCGCACTTGCGCTCCCACACCAAACAGGACGAGTCCGCGATGTGACCAAAAACAATTAGAAAAGGTATCAAGGCTGAATTAAATTTAAAATTTAGGATTTTAAAATGTTACAAAATGTTGAAACTCACTGAAAATCGAAATAAGCAACCCACAGAATCCATTTGTGAAACTCTTGTCCATTGGTTCAACAGTTCGAAAGGTGATCAGCTGATTGCCAGTTTTGGCAGATGAGGAAATGATTGCACCAACAATGATCATTGCCATATAAATCGGCAGATGTTTACAATTTAAATCGCCCGGACAGTAACCTTTTGTAGCTGGACCCGTAAAACAGGAGCAATCCTGAAATGTCTGCAATATTTTAAAAAATTAACTCTGAACACAGATAATTTAACCAAGAAAATATTACCGAATCGATTCCATTGTACGACTTGCAACCCGCATGACAAGGCGAAAAATAAGTTGTCACCGAATCAGGTCCACAAATTGGTGTATAAACCCGTGTGGAACAGTCACAATTTTGATTACAGGTCGAACCAAGTGAAAAATCTCCACCATCTTGAATTCCATTCAACTTGATTGGATCACAACCAAAGATCAAACCAGAACCAATCGTAAAAACCGCTGCAAACTCAGCCAAAAAGACAAAAGTGAACAGTATCCGGGCTCTCGGTTTGTAAATTGTAATGAACAGTCCACCCAAAATGATTCCAATAGAAATTGGCGCTATACTCGCGGTTCCTGAAATTAAACTTGCAGAAGAACTTGATTGTCTGTACTGAGACTCGATGTACTTGGTGTTGAACATGTAGTAACCGCCAATGCCAAAGTAACGGGTTACATTACCAAGAAAGTAGATGATTATCAGTGGATTTCGTAGGAACCGTTTGATTGCTTCAATTGTTCCGCCACTTTCTTTCATCTTCTTCTTAATCACGGTTGCTTTAACAGAAGCATTCTTGAATTGTACTGGAAATAGCAACATTGGCATTGCTGCAATTAACAGTAAGATTCCAACAGTCAGGAAACCAAGCTACCATGCGCCCACAAATCGTGGATCCGTTCGAGCCAATCCCGGATCATTCCACGGATCTTCATAAAGACTGAGAATATAAGCCGAATAGAAGAAGCCAATCGCCGGACCAATCAACAGAATAGTTTGCATCACACTTATGTAGATTGGTGAACTCTTTTTGCTCACATTGTCGTCCATGAAGGGCATGGCAATCACATAGAAAGTTGTCAAGCCAAGACCTCGTAGAAAGTTGGCCAAAAAAAGTATGACCACAGCTGTCCAGACTGTGTTTCCGGCAGACTTTTGATTATCGTCACAACTTGTCTCATGATAGGCGGCACACATCTCAAAGTTGGTCTTATTTTTACCGATTCCAGAAAGCAACGATTCATCGTGGTTTAGATGTGATGCAGGACCGTAGATGAAATATGGCGATGAACTGAGCAAACAGGAGAAAGCCAAAACAATTTCTGCAAGTCCAATCAAACGAGATCGATTGAAACGCACAGCATAATAACCAACAAGTGGATTCAGCTGAAAATTCTACCAATTAGATTTTCAAAATATAAAATTCATAAACTCACGATCATCCCCGAAATACTGTCCGCTGTAAGAATTATAGCCGATATCTTCGAATCGAAAGCATATCTCTTCTCGAGCGTATTGATGCTACTATAAATCATCGAACCAGCCATGTCTTGAACTACACAAACAAAAGAAATATTCACCAGAAGGGCTACTGGATTTGCGAACATTTGAAGCCATACTGGACGCCACGAGCCGAGACCACAGGAAGTCAAATTAGGATCTTCAGCAATCGAATCTTTTGATTTCGACAACTTTTTCGATGACATACCTGTCGATACATAGCTGTCGGGTGTAAATCGTTTGGAGTTTGAGAGGAATTGTCATTTTGTTTTAACGTCATTTTGTGGGATTGATAGTCAGAAAAATGAGTCTATTTATGGTTAAATAAGATCGAACTAGCCTTGAACAAGGAAAATCATAAACAATAGATAACACATATGCGTGACTGTTAGATAAGCCTGTAACAGTGTAAAACAGCCAAACGATAGTTTAATCAGCAAATGTTAACTTAATCAATCGATATTGATCGCGTCCGGTGACAGGCCTTTCAAGGTCTTTGCAATCGGGAAAGCATCGAGTCAAAGAGAATGCTTTCATTGGTTTATTTTTTATTTCATTTGTTGTGAAGACATTTTGTACCAAAGTTGTGTAATCGAATATACAGTTTGGTTGTTTTATACAGTCACTCGTGCTTTAAATTGATCAAATACATACACTAATAATCTAATTTTTTTTGTCATTCTCCCAGTTCGACCTATTGATGCACTTTGACGCATTGATTCGGCGCGCATTGCTATTCAACTGAGATATGATGTGTACAAAAATTGCCTAAGAAGATAAAAATATCAATTTTTATCAAGGGATGAAGTGAGTTAATCTGATTAGACATAAATAAAAACATTTTACAAGGAAATTCAAACTCCCTTAGTTGTCACAAAGTAAATTGTCGATAAGTGAAAATTTTCCATCATAAAAAGTACCTTCAGTCTACTATAAAAATTCCAATTCAATAAATAATCATAATAAAATGAATTTGTAATTTATTAGCAAACTTTTCCTCTAATTTCGAGGATAATTTGTGCCGATTTCACTAGTACAAACTTGTACACAAAAAAGTTACCTTGATGATGTATCTCATAAAGATAAACGACCTATTTGTGAATATCATTCTAAATTTTAATTTTCGTTAATCGCATTTTCACAATTATTTAGACAATAAAAATAAGTGTACCAACACAATAAAATATTCATTCAATTTTTTTAAATTATTTGTTTGTTGCTTGTGTATTTAAATTTCATAAAGAATCATGATTATTCTCGATATTATTATAATTATTTTTCTGAATTCTCTCGAGGCCATCAATCGAGCAATAGCAAATTCGCTGAATTGCTTAACAAATTTTATCATTCTCAACCACCTGGCTATAACTCGTTCGTACTATAGCATGGTGAAGCAAATTGTGACCCAACAGGACACTCGCTTCTCCAAATATCTTTACAAGATTAATGTGCTAATATTTGTCTACTTCACCATCCGTCATCCATACATCATGTATGTGCGATGGAACAACTTTGAAGCAAGCATTTGGTCTCAGCAGTATGATCTATTTATGACATACTTCTATCACTCACCACAGCAGGATGTGATGGTGCCATTATCGATCTATCTCTGCATAGTGTTTAGCTTTTTCTGTCAATACAAACTGCACCGGTTGGATGTGCACAATGTGACCTGGAGATGGTGGCATCAGTTGGTCGTGTACAATCAAGATCAGTACTATCGATTTATGTTATCGAATTGCCAAATTGCGCAAATCGAAAAACGCAAAGAATTGGAGATTGCTCAACGTATTCAAAATTCAAAGATATGTAAGGTTGGTCGACTTTGGCGAACAGACACAACTAGCGAACACTCGATAAAGTAAAACGGTTTATTGACAAACAAAGGTGGATTGATGTGACAGAAGGCTTCCTGTGGTGATAGGTCTTGCTGTCAGTCCTGGTTGGTCCACCGATGGGTCGAGACAGAGAGAGGAGTTCCCTTGACTTGTTTGCGAACTTGAGATAGGCACAATGGCTCCTGGTTTACGACTGGTTATGGCTCGTCTCGAGCGCCTCCTTTAAGAGAACTAATTATTTAGGCAGTATTTTTAATAGTATGAGCAGTAATTTTTTAGACAAACGAGCAGTAATTAAATTCATAAATGAGCAGTAAAAAATTGAATAATAGAGCAGTAAATAAATCATTATTGGGCAGTATGTTTATTAATTGAGCAGTATTTTTAATATATGTGAGCATTATAAAAAGCAATTCCTATCAGTAGAAAATTAATATAATGAGCAGTAATAAATTTTATTATGATTGAGCAATTAATTTAATTTAATTTATTTATCACCTAATAGTATTATACAAAAAGTCATAATTCATCAATCAATCAAAAGAGCATGTTTTGCTTTCTTAGGACGACCTTTTTTTCTCTTTTCTCCAATCGGGACTTGCTTTGCTGCTGCTGGCGGTTTAACAAGCTTGAGTCTAATTGCGATTCCAAGTTGATGCTTGCATTTGTACTCTTTTCTGAATAATGGACATGTGCAAGAAGCATTTTGCCAATCATCGCCACTCATACGAACAATCCAAACTGAGAATGCACGCTTGAGGAATTGATCAAATGTATTCCACTTTTTGTTCTTCGACCGACTAATGTCCTCTACTGAAACAACTTGTTGGTCACCGGCTGGGCAGTAGTACTCAAAACAATCATTGATTTCGTCGGTAGAAATGTCCTTTTTCAGCTTCACCCACTGGTAAGCTCCAGTCCAATCATTAAGATCGATCGTAGGCAATTCTGCAATTTGTTTCAGGCCCATTTCGTACCATCTAGACCACCGCTTGCTCGATTCGAGACATTGTTCGAAGAATTGTCCAAGTGGCATTCGTTCTCTTAATGTTTCCTCATCCTTAAGCACCCGATTAAATGATTCTTGACCATTGTTGGTCGATGGCAAACATGTCTCATCGCCAACTCCTTCATGCCACCCATCATGAGTTGTGAGCCATTGTAGTTGCATGTACTCAACAAAGGCATTCTCTCCCTTCTTTGTCCACTTTTTTGATGAATAGAGTCTTTGCTTTGTTGAAAGTTGAGTTGTCTGGACATATTTGTAGAGATTGTACATCGTGCCATATTTCTTCTTTGTTTTCCTCGCTGACCAGATGCAGTTTCTTTTCCATGCATCTTTCTGCATGGGCCCAACACATTGCCAACTTTGAGTTTGATCCTTGAACTTGAATAAAAGCTTCTCTTATTGCGTCAGATGCGTCCGAAACGAGGAATTTGGCATTCAATCCGGCTTTCTCTTTGAGTGACCGAAAGATGAAACTGAAGCTAGACTTTTGTTCATTAGAGCATACAGCTATGCAGATGGGGTGGAAAGTCTTATCCATACAGGTTGTGCCTGAGAGATAATGAAGATAATGTAATTATCATAAGATAATATAAGTACATGCATACCAACAATCAACACAGGCATTCCTTCCCAAGTCAACTTGTAAGTGGCATCACAATGCACATGGTCAATTCCTTCAATATGCTGCAGTAGTCGCTTTGTTGAGATGCCAAACTTTCTAGCTTCTTCTGGAGTTTCGAACGGACAATCGTATTTCCACGGTCGAGCATCTCCTCGTCCGCCTGGAGGTTTATTTTCAATGTCGGATGTATTGCTGTGGTCATCATCATCGGATGATTCATATTGGTTCAATGGATCCATGATGGGTTGCAGGGACTGGTGAAATATTCAAAGTGGCGACGAGCAAATGTGATTGTTTTGTTTTGGACTGCAGTGACAGCACTGACAACTGTAAGTGCAGTGTTTGTTTGTTATTGATGACTAATTGGCGTTTCACAAGATTGGGGGCGCCATTGTGAAGCGAGTTCAAAATGAATAAAATTGCATTTTCAAAAATAATTACTGCTCATTCCAATGATAAAATGCCATTACTTGAATAATTTACTGCCACTTTCAAACAAATCCTGGCATTAAAACATTTAAACTGCTCAATGTTTAAAAATACTGCCCAAAAAATACTGCACAGATATTTACTGCCAATTTATATTTGCATATGCTCATTTAGTAAAAATACTGCTAAATCAATTTAAAAATTTACTGCTCAATTATTAAAAATACTGCTCAAATAAATAGCACCCCTCCTTTAATAGCGAATGGAATTCGAAACACGAGTCATCAACATGACTTGCCAAATTGGCCTCCTTACAGATATTTCATTTGATTAATTCTGCGAAGGTTGTTCCGGACTGGATGTTTGAAAAATGTTGTAAATTATGGACAAAAGTGGATATTTGGTACAAAATGGAAAATGTTGATCGAGGAAAACTGTTTCGTAAACGATTGTCTCTTTTACCGTCAATGTCTGATAATTTAAGGCGGAAAGCGTTGCTGCTGTTGATTGTTTGTGATAAGATGAGTTGTGCCGTTTTGGTTATTGTTGGTAAGTTCAAATTTATTCCTACAATCTCATGAAAAATAACCATTTTTTAAAACATATTCAGTGACCCTATTCACAGTATACTTTCTTGCTGTTGTCAATGCGGTTATGGAACATTTAAATGTAAATTTGCCCTGGCACAGCTACGCATTTGCGAAGCTTGAATTTGCACTCGCTTATTACAACTTGCTTCAAATGGTACGCTCTGTAATTCTATGTATTGAAACTACAATTCTCGCTTGGTTGATTTACTGTGGCCATATTAATGAGCTGCTGGCTCAAATCAATATTCTGTTGCGCCAATATCGCAAATATCGCAAAGCCTTGTCTTTGTATCGTTTACAACAGAATGTGAGCCAATTTGTGTACGAGCACAATCGATCAGTTTTCTATGTGATTGAGGGAAATAGACAACTGTGGGGAAGTGTACTCTTCGCCTGTGTGCTCACCAACATTCCCGTAAACATTTACTGCATAAGTAGACTTGTCTTTACGAGCAATGTCACCAGACCGGCAGAATTGGCATTTTTGTACGCCCTCCTGGTTGGTCATATATTTGCTGGATACTTGGGCACACTGCCAAATTCAATTCTCTGTCGTACACTACATTCACCGTTGAAACTGATTTTGCCACTTCAGTTTGTGCTCAATGGACGAAACAACATTTTGCTCAAACTCAAGTTGGACAATTTGTGTCTCCAATTAAGTCAGGGCAATCCACTGTATGGTGTCACATTTGGTCAAGTTAAATCGCTCACTCACTTTTCCATTTATGAATTTGTTTATGTCTATGTGGGATATTTGCTTCTTGCGTTCGATTATCAAATACAATCTAGTCTTAAAGGTTAAGGCTTAACTCTTATTTCTTTGTACAAACTATTAGATATCTAACAATAAATTTACAAAATGATTCGAGAATAATATATAGTAAAATTCATTTTGTTTTAAAATAAATTCTCAAGAATGAGTTTATTCTTAATTTTGAATTTATTTAGATATTAATGAGTTTAAAAAAATGTCTGCCTATTAAATATGCCCTATTTCATTCTTGTGAAATCACCTTGATAAATAGGCAAATTCATAAATTCTACCCGAGTAAATTAAATTTTTAGTTAATTATTTTAATCACTTTTCCTTTAGTCAAGGATATAAATTGTATCGAATGTGTCTGCACGAAGGTTTACCTTTATAATGCATGACAATAAATAAGCGACTAATTTATTTATATTAATTTAAATTTTAATAGAATTTCGTTAAGTATTTTAATTTATAAAACATAATAATTCATATAAAATAATAGCATATTTGCAGACAGAACAAAATTTTCATTGATAAATGGTGCAGATTCATAAATTTTAGCAAATTTGAGTTAATCATTTTTGAAAACATTCCTTTAATCAAGGATATAAATTGTATCTAAAATACTTGCACAAAGGTACCTTTGCTAATGAATGATAAATTATTGATAATGATAAACGAGTAAGATTTCGAAATGTTTCAGATCTGTATATCATTTAAATTTTTTAAGCAGAATTTGGTTAATAATTTTAATTTTAAAATATAATTACTATAAAATAAAAACATATTTGCAAACACAACAAAATTTTGAACACAAAAAAATTATTTACTAAAATTTAGTAAAATTCAAGTTCATATTATAAAAAATGATTATTCTCGATGTTATTATGATTGTCATTATGCGATTACTCTATGCCATCAATGAAACAATAACAAAAGCATTAAAATGGTTGGATAATTTTGTAAACAATCTTCACGAAGAATTCACTCGTTCGCACTATTCCTCGATGAAGCAAATTGTGAAAGCGCATACATCCAACATCTATCTCGATTGGTTGAATGCAGCAATTATCGTCTACTTTACTTTGCGTTACCCATACATTGCCTATGTGAGTTGGAACAATTTTGAAGAAGGCATTTGGTCAAAGCAGTATGATTTACATATGACCTACTATTACCACTCACCACAGCAGGATGCAATGGTTCCATTTTCGATTTACCTCTGCAAGGTGTTCTACTTTGTGTGTCAGTACAAGGTACATCGGCTGGATGTGCACAATGTGACCTGGCTGTGTTGGCATCAGTTGGTCGTTCTAAATCTGGATCAGTATTATAGATTTAAGCTGACTGACGAACAAGTGGCCCAAATTGAGAATCGAAAAATGTTGCAGATTGTCCAACGTATTCAAAATTCAAAAATTTGTCGCCTAATTCCTAGATGGATGCTTGAAAAATACTGTAAATTGTGGCTCAAAATGGAAAATGTCGATCGGACCAGGCTGTTTCGTCATCGATTGTCACTTTTACCGACAATATCAGATAGGCTCAGGCGGAGAGTGTTGCTGCTGCTGATTGCTAGTGATAAGATCAGTTATATGGTTCTTTGCGTTACTGGTGAGTATTGGCGCACGCGCAGTTCGCACAATTCACTAACTGTTTTGTTATCAGTTATTCTATTTGTAGCTTACTTGTCTGCTCTTTTCTACGTTTCTGTGTATTTTGAGCAATTTCCGTGGCAAGCCTACTTATTCACAATCACAGAAATTACATTCGGTTATTATATTTTGTTCCAAATGGTACGATTTGCGCTGTTTTGCATTGAAAGTTCCGTTCTGGCTTGGTTGGCATTCGCTGGACATGTTCGTGAGATGCTTTCTCACATAAAAATTTTGTTAAGAAAATATCAGAAGCGTCGCAAAATCGCTTCTTACCGATTTGAGCAAAAAATAAGCCAATTTGTGTACGAGCACAATCGAATTTGCTACTACGTAATTGAGGCCAACAGACAACTGTGGGGTGATGTAGTGTTTGTTTGTGTGCTCACCAACATTCCCGTCAACATTTACTGCATAAGCAGACTCGTCTTTACGAGAAGCGAGGCGAGGCCAGTAGAGTTGGCATTTTTGTACGCACTTCCGGTGGCTCATATGTTGGCTGCATACTTGGGCACACTGCCAAACTCAATCCTCTGTAGCTCACTTCACTCACCTGTGAAGCTGATTGTACCGCTTCAATTTGTGCTTAGAAAGAGCATTTGGCTCAAACTCAAGTTGGACAATTTGTGCCTCCAATTGAGCCAAGGCAGTCCACTGTATGGCGTCACATTTGGCCAAGTCAAAGCACTCACTCACTTTGCCATTTATGAATTTGTTTATGTTTATGTGGGCTATTTGCTTCTTGTGTTTGATTATTACATACAATCTAGTATTAAAGGTTAAGTTAGCCCAACCAAATTAAGTGTCTGGCTAGTTTGGTTTAGTTTTCGTGTTAGTATCTTTATAAAGAAATTAATGTAATATATTGTTAACGCCATTCACGTGGAATTATTATAAATTTTGAATTTATTTTTAAATAAAAAGAAAAAAACTCAGTAATAAAATATCTGTTTTTTTAACTTTTAAAATCCTTGAAAAATAAACAGACTCATAAATTTTGCCCATAAAAATTTAAATTTAGAGACTCCTGCAAACCAAATTAGAGTTAATCATCTTAAACTTTTTCCTTTATTATAAAGAGGATAGTATATGGAATGTACTTTTCAGGAAGTACCTTGATAATAATAATGTTTTAATGATAAACGACATATTTATGCATAATAAATTTAAACTTTTTTATTTTAGAAGCTCCATTTAAATATGCAAAATACAATAACAATAGATATTTTTCATTTTTATTATACTGTTAATTTTACTTCCGCGAAAAAAAAATTTGGTAAACAACAAATTTTTTATTTTTAAAAAAATTCTTAAAATCATTTATTAAATATTTATTTAAAATCAAATTTATATCATTAAAAATGCGTATTCTTGACATTATTATGATTTTTATCATGAGATTGCTCCATAACATCAATCGAGCAATAATAAAAGTGCTGAATTGTATTTTAATTTTGTTCAACGATCTCCACCTAGCATTCACACGTTCTCACTATTCCATGATGAAACAAATTGTGAAACCTCACGAATCCATTGACTATTTGTACTGGTTGAATGTGGCAATTTTCGCCTACTTCACCTTCCGTCACCCGTACATTGCCTATGTTCGATGGAACAATTATGAAGCGAGCATTTGGTCTCAGAAGTATGATGTATTCATGACATACTATTACAACTCACCACAACAGGATGTGATGGTTCCGATTGTGATTTACCTCAGCAAAGCTTTTAACTTTGTTTGCCAGTACAAGGTACATCGGCTGGATGTGCACAATGTGACCTGGCTGTGTTGGCATCAGTTGGTCGTTCAAAATTTGGATCGGTATTATAGATTTAAGCTGACGGGCGACCAAGTGGCACAAGTGGAAAAACGAAAAAAATTGGTGATTGTTCAACGTGTTCAAAATTCAAGGATTTGGCGCCTAATTCCTGGTAAGATGATTGAAAAATACTATAAATTGTGGGTAAAAGTGGATATTTGGTGCAAATTGGAAAATATTGATCGGGCGAGGCTGTTTCGTTCTCGATTATCACTTTTACCGACAATGTCTGATAATCTAAGGAGGAAATCGTTGCTGATTCTAATTGTTTGCGATAAGATCAGTTGTTTCGTTTTGGTTGTTGTTGGTAAGTTTTATTTTTATACAATGATTTACAACTGATTTTTTGAATATTTCAGTAATGCTACAAGTAAATCCTCGCGCCGCGAGCGGCGCTCGGAAGGCGCTTTGCGCCGACACCCCCACCCCGCCCCCACACCCCTACCCCACCCCACCCCTACACCCCACCCATCCCCTCACACCCCTAACAAATATTACACTTGTATCGATTTATAAATTAATTAAAACAATTGTTATCGCAGTTTGAAATAAATAAATAAACAAATAAATATAGTTTAAATGATTTTATTGAATTAATTAAGATTTAATTTACAAAATATAAAATCGCAAATTCCAATATTTGCATCTCCGATATCCGTCTTGATGCAGCTTCGGTTCCTTTTGAAGACTTGTTCTGGTGCGCTATAAGGTAATAACAGGAACATTTTGCGTTTCTGAAAATTCAAAATAGTTAACTCATTCAAAATGCATAATAGTTAGAACTACACAGTATCTAAGTATGAACCGTTTTGCAGAAAAATAAATACACGAATGAATTAAGATTGTGAGTTTACGGGTTTATGCCAATAGTTTATATAGTTCATGTCCGAATTCTGAAATTCATGCAACATAGAAAATCACACCATCCGAACGCCGTAAAGGGGCAACATGCAAATGCTTAAATGTCCGAATTCTGAAATTCATGCAACATAGAAAATCACACCATCCGAACGCCGTAAAGGGGCAACATGCAAATGCTTAAATGTCCGAATTCTGAAATTCATGCAACATAGAAAATCACTCCATCCGAACGCCGTAAAGGGGCAACATGCAAATGCTTAAATGTCCGAATTCTGAAATTCATGCAACATAGAAAATCACTCCATCCGAACGCCGTAAAGGGGCAACATGCAAATGCTTAAATGTCCGAATTCTGAAATTCATGCAACATAGAAAATCACTCCATCCGAACGCCGTAAAGGGGCAACATGCAAATGCTTAAATGTCCGAATTCTGAAATTCATGCAACATAGAAAATCACACCATCCGAACGCCGTTAAAAGGCCAAATTCATGCAAAAATAAACTAATTGTTGGCAAATTGATAGTAATAACAATTAATAATTCATTCAAATGTAATAAAAATTACCGCAAAACGAACTCATAACTAAGAATGTGTAAAACTTAGACTGCATAATGAATATAATTAAAAGTTCCGCCTACGCAAATTGGGATTGTGAGGCGGAACAACAAAGTTACCTCGCGCGTGGCCTCTAAACGGAACATACTCGTCATCGGAACCGTCATCTTCGGAGTCGCCATGATCAGAAATCATGTCAACATCATTCCCATCGTTATTGACAGGAACATTACCAATGTCAATATCGAAAACATCGTCACCATCTTCGTTAATGAGATTATCGATGTGATCGATATTGAAATTGTCATTGTTGTTGTTGGCAGGCAAAACATTGTGATTTACTGGGGCCCTGTCAAAGAGAATTTCTGGCCAGGTAATGTTAATTGTGTTTCTGCGTAAGTCTTTCCGTGATTCATCGAGCTCACACAACCGAAACACCTTAAGGTTGTCTGGGTTGCGGCATCGACTCATGGCAACATACAACTGACCATGAGCAAATAAGTTATGCTCAAGGTAAACTCCCACTTTGTCAAAGGTCTGACCTTGACTTTTGTGGATGGTCATTGCAAATGCCAAACTCACTGGAAATTGAGTACGCTTGAATGCATAGTCCAGGCCAGAATCCTCCGTAGAGACAGTGAATGCCAGCTTAGGCAAATAGAAAGTTTTGCCAGTGCTGGCATTTGCTGAAATGACTTTGCACTCCAGGTAGTGATCACCAAAGCGTGTCACTCTCAACCTGGTGCCATTAGTCAAGCCATCCTCAATTGACCAATTTCGTAGGAGCATCACAATGCAACCTACTTTCAAATTGAGCTCATGAGGTGGAACACCATTAACAGTAATCCGATTCATGTGCTCGGCGTTGTACAACTCGCGTTGTTCAGGCCGTTCAATGATCATTTCATCGGAGCTATGGTATGTTCTAGCTTGACTTTGCATGCGTGCTAAAATAAGTTCATTCAGCATAGCTGCCTGCTTATTGGTAGACGCTATGATAGCTACGTTCGCAATAGCAGTGTCGAGCACGAATTCCTGCCTTGGGTTACGTATGTAATCATCGTCGTATATGGAGTTGATAAACAGATTAATATCCCCGAGACGATAATATTGAGACATGTACTTCTCAGGAATATTAATCAGTTTTTCACCATTGACGAATGCCAAGCGAAGGCCAAGAGTACCATCACCCAAGGCCTTAAGAAATTCTCGAAACTCTCGACACTGCGTTCGCTCATTTATAGTGAGCTTAAGCTTTTTGAGCGAATCCCAATAAGCAAAGTTTTTGGCAGAAGCGTCGATGACATCACGCTTAGTGGACCTAGGGATAACTGGCATTATCTGCCGAAAATCCCCTCCAACAACAAAAGTTTTGCCGCCAAACAACACATCACGCTGAGTCAACGCGCGAAACAACTTGTCAACGGCTTCTAAAGCCCATTTGGGGACCATAGAGATCTCGTCCCAAATGACCAAGTCTATGTTTCGCAGTTCCTCAGCATACGGATCCTGCATTCGTAAGGTGGAGTCGCAGTTATCACTGGTCATATTGAATTTCAGTTTGAAACCCGTATGAGCAGTGCGACCTTTTGGCAACAATGAAGCAGCAATGCCAGAATACGCAACACAGAGGACCTTTTTGCCAGCCGCAGTCAAATCCTGGTACAGCGTTTTGTAAACAAATGTTTTGCCAGTACCGGCTCGACCGTCAATGAAGAAACCCTTCTCCGAGTTCGGATCAGGATCATAAACGCTGGCCTTGATTGCGTCAAAGGCAGCCTTCTGGTCGGCATTCATCACTGCATACGATGCAGTAGCTGCAGCACGCATCTCTTCGCCGTCAATTAGTTCGTCCATCTGTTCTTCAGTATAGTTGAGTGGTGGCTCAATTCTACTGAGAGTCGAAAAATTATAATTAAACTTGCGACCAAGCTTAATTAATTCTCGATACAGACGGATTTCTAATTCCTGCTCAGAAAGTTGAGGAGACCGGTGCCTAAAGTCATCGTACATATCACGCTTGAATTGCTGATAAAGACTCACCGGATCTCTGACTGTTCCGAGCGATAGAATGAAAGCGAACAGATAGCGAATGCTATGTGGAACACGAAGCCCAGCAGCTTCTTCCAAGCAAAGCTTATGCTCGTTATCATCTACCAAAAGACCGGCAGCGAGTGCGGCTTCTTTGAATGTTGCAAAAGGTTGGCCTTCATTATGACCAGCAATGGTTTTAATGTCATCGAAAGATTCCGCCCCTTTAGTGTGCAAGAGCAGCAACCTAAGGTAGTAGCGTTCGGCATGCTCAGGCCGATTCGATGTGACAGTAAACACACGACCGATTGTGTTGAAATGCGCCTGTCTAGCTTTCCAGAAATAGTGAGCAGCCGGAATTCCATTTTTGTCAAACACAAAATGTTCGGGTATTTCATGATAGAAAAAGTTGCGTGAATCCACATTCAGCAAAAATTCTTTCTCCATTTCCCGACCATGTTTGTTGGTATACGTGTGAGTATACCTGAAATTCTGGTTTGCCACTCTAACTGGATCGCTAAACACCTCACGGCAACGCCTGTTCAACTCAAACCATGCTGTGAGGGTGGTACGTTTCTCCGTTGCAGCTGCTGCTTGTTCATTACCTTCTGCGAACAACACTCGCTCGTGACCAGGCACATGAAGGTCAAGCCGCATAACAGAATGAGAGTTATAATGAGTTTTTAAACTGAATATTCTGTATGCTGCCTCAATCGGAGAAACGTATTTAGCCTCCAAGTACGATTTGATCTCGTCGTGGTTCGTGTCATCACAAAAACCAATGTCTGCCATGTCTCCACCTTTGTGTATGTATGCATATAGATATTTGCATACCTTAGCACTGGTAGCGCAAAGTTCTACGTTGATGTGGGCGTTGTATTTGAAGATCAACTTGTTCGGTAGGAACAACCCACTCATTCGTGTACTCTTTGCCTTCCTTCACGATAACCCTACCCTGGTCCCGTCTCCGGCACTTAGGGTAAGCCCGTGAAAGGTCAGTCTCCTCACAAAAAGCCTTGGGAAAACCTTTCCCACACACCTCACGATTGATGACATAACCGTTTCTACCCGGAACGGTATCCAAGACAATGCCATAATCACCATTCTCAACCTCCTCCTGCTGGATGCCATTATGCAAATCACGATTTAAGACAAATCGTTCTTCTCTCGATTGCAAAATGGCCTCAACAAAATCACCATCACCGTCACGAAGCTCTGCATCCGCATCGGCATCACCCAAATTCTCCTCAGCATCGCGCTCGAAATCAACCTCTCCGCCTAAGACTTCTCGATGAGCAACCTCGAAGGCGTCCCGTTCCAAATTTTGCCAGTCCCTAATTTCGCCATCCGCCTCATAACCCATAGGCATATCAGGCAAATCTGGCAATGGACCGACATTATTCGGAACTGGAACATCAGCTGGATTTGCATCAGGGGCATTTTGATTATCGCCAACATTCTGATATGCGAGCAAATCATCATTGTTTCGGCGGTTGCGCATGCAAAGAGCATTCGGATTGTCAACGCCACACTTGCGGTGGATCATAAATTGAACAATCCGCTGATGCAAAAACTGATCCTCGTCATCGGCCTCAATGTCAGGAATCTCAGTGGAGATGATTCGATTGACCTGCTCTGGAGTTTTGGGCTTACACGATGGGTCGAGAGTGACCAACAAATGCAGATGTGGCAAACCACGCTTTTGGAACTCAATCACACCAACATAGGCCTGACATTTGCCAAAAATGCCATCCTTGTGAATCTCCTTAAGAAGGCGATTAACCTTAAGATCGAACACTTTGGCAACCAAGTCTGGCCTATCGGAGGATGTCTGACCGGGATATAGGTTCTCGGTAATCTCACGCCAGTACGGATTGCATGTGAAGGTAATGAACAAATCAGGTTTGCCGTACTTGGAAATGATCGCCATTGCGTCATTGTATAGCGCTTTCCTGTAACGCGGACTGTCTGGAAAAGTGGAGGGAAGGATCGTAACCTTTTGACCAATCTGACCAGCAACCTGGTCAGCCTCCTGAACCCGAACACGGTGGTTGGTCGTACGCCTTCCTCTGCCTCTACCGCGTGCATTCTGATTGTCATTACCCTCGTTAGCATCGTAATAAACATTGGCACCATTACGATTACCATTACCCCGGTTGTTCAACATGTTGCGTCCCAAAACACGTTGGTTGCCAACATCGTCAACAACATTGCGGTTTGCACCACCGCCACGACCACGACCTCTGCCACCACCACGGTCAGCACCACGACCACGTCCGCCACGGCCACCACCATGCCGACGTCCATTTCCACGACCTCTCTGATTAGCATTGTTGTCATTAGGTAAGCCCTGACCTGCATTCAGATTATTTGCAGCCAAACGTTCATTGAGAATGCCATTGATAACAGCAATTTCCTCGGCAAACAATTCTTCTTGATGCGACTCGATATAATCCAGCCTCTGACGGATCAACTTGGTGTAACAATCAACAATATACTGTTGAAACAGATCCTTTGACCGCAGAATAGGGCTAAAATTATCCCGAATCGACATCAAGAAAGAATAGAAATTCATCGGAGAGACATCACTGCGCATGGCGCGGTCCCAACCAAGTTCGCCATTCGGAAACAAAAGCGGATAACATAGCGGATCACAAATGCCACGATCATACTTAATGAATTGCTTTTCATTGTCTCTGCGCAAGTACAAAGTGACACCGCGTTCCGTAGTACCCGTATTTGCCTCGTTCATGACGCCGACTATTTCACGTGCTGTAGGCAAGTCAAAGTTACGATTGGCAACTGGAGCAAAAACTATCTGCTGCTCGCGAACATTCTCGTCTCGAGCGACCTCGTACATCTGCTTAAGCTCCCTATAAGTAGGATTGGAATTGTCTAAAATTCGCTTCAATCTTGCCAACAATTCAGCGTTCAGTCTGTTATTACGCCCTCGGCGCTGTTCTGTTTGGTCAGCAGTATCTAACGTCCAAAGTTGATTCTGTCGTCCAAGTTCACCTTCCTGGAGATCATCAATATTGAACGTGTAGTGGTAGATTGTGCCCTGGACCTTGTAAAGATACGGACCAGGGGTATCTACACCGACCGAATTATATGACAGAGAACCCATGGCCATTGAATTGTTGTAATATCGAAGAAATTTTAGAAATGCCTTGCTTCTCTCTTTGTCCTCCCTCGAAACTTGAGGATTGACTGAAAGATCCGCATGAGCATCAGTGTACAGTCGCTCGAGAGCGATAGGAAATGGAAGCAAGCCATACCTAGCAGGATCAAGTTTACCTTTATCACAACAATCAGAGAATGTCGTTTGGTTTGTGGTCGACTTTTCGTCCTCAAAATGACGAGCACCACAATGTGCACACACAACATTCAAACCACCGAGATAATCCTCCTGTGGAATACCATTCCTGAGTCGGCCAGCATCATCAAGAACTGCTGCCATGGAAGCACCTCTTGCTGGACGATTTGCTCTAGCACGTTGTTGTCTAGCAGCATCAGCATTCCTAACCTGATCAGGATTATTAGCACGATCCTGCTGCTGATGGACAACATTTCGAGCCGAAACTGAAGCACGCTCTTCAGGAGTCAACGAAGCATACGCATCTCTATGCTGAGAGGCATCGCGAGCTTGACGCTCAGCTAGCTCTTCGGCAGATAAAGAATTGTAAGCAACTAAATGTTGATTAGCATTCTGAACTCTCACTCTATCTCTTTCAGCAGGAGACAAATTATCACGATGTTCAGTCGAAGATTGAGACCTACGTGCACGAAAATTCTGCAGTTGCTCCTCGTTCATTCTGCCAATCATAGCTTGATATTGCGAAGGTTGGACAGCAGGTTGAACTGCCGGTTGAACTGCCGGTTGAACTGCCGGTTGAACTGCAGGTTGAACTGCAGGTTGAACTGCAGGCTGAAATTCAGGTTGAACTACAGGTTCAACATTAGGTCCAACGTTTCTACCCCTGGCCCGAGGAGCACCTCTAGGACGACCGGGACCGCGTCGATTGGCTACAACAGGAGCGACATTATCAACAACAGCAACATTTCTCGGTCTACCCCTGGCCCGAGGAGCACCTCTAGGACGGCCAGGACCGCGTCGGTTGACAGGGGCACCATTATCAGCAACAGCAAAAACAACATCATTAAGTGCATTTGCAACAGGATTACCACCGACATTCTCAGCATCAACACCAGCAACATTAACACCATAATTTTCCTCAACATTCACAACAGGAGGACCATCGATGGACACATTCTCAGCTGCAACATTAACACCAGAATTTCGATTAATATCCGCAGCAGGAACATTGCCACTGCTTAATTGAGACAGAACACGGAGATTCCTAGCAAGAAGCTCAGGAGGACTCAAAACAACTACATCAGGACTAAGTCGGCTATTCCGACGTGGACTACCTCCGTTTCTACGGCTCTGACCTGGATCACGAACAACTGGAGACATAGTGAATGTATAATCACAATATGCAATACAAATAATGAAAATAAGAATTAAATAATGATAAATTAAAAATAGAATTATGGAAATAAAAATAATGTATCGTATATGAATGAGAATATGAATAATGTAAATGAAATTTATGTGAAAAAACGAAATTAAAAGATAATCTGGTATACTAAATATATGTATAACGCAGCAAATATAGAGAGAATAAAAATATAATTGAATAATAAAAATATTTAATCAAAATAATAAAATCACTCACACACACAAATAAAATTACTCACACACACACACACACACAAATAATAAAATAAAATATTCACAAACCCGAATCCGATGAAATGGTGATAGCGCAGATGACGATAATCCTAGAAATTAAAAACTGATAAGTTATCACATCAAACAATGCTTTGATAAGAACAAACCTGATGAAAGGATTACTGGAACACTCACAATCGATGAGTTGAAAGATTAGTGATAACAATCGAGGATGAATCACGATGATAACCACAATCAGAGAAGTAATCAACGATAAGATGATGCGATAATCACGAGAATCGAGAAACAATCGCTGACTCACGGCAGTCGTCAGTTGATTGGCAAGAGCAGACACAACAAACCCAACGGTCATCACACAGAGCCACACACAGTTGAGTAAGCACGGGCCACACAGAGAGCAGTCTCGCACACACTCACAGACCTAAGCCAAACAGTCTCCCTCTGTTGTGCGTTTCGTCTACTTCTCTTTGGTGGCATGCGGCTGCCTTTCTCAACGCTCTTCTCCCTCCTTCCCTCCTTCATCCCCCGCTCTTTCCCTGAAGTAGTCTTACTCATCGTGGTTCTCGTTGCCCCTCCGGCGGCGGAGGGCCTCCGCGGTCTTGCTGTTGACTCAGACAGTTGAGCACTCAGTACAGAAGGGGAAGTGAGAGCGTAGTGGCACATAGCAACGCGCACATACGCGCGTCCTCAGAGCAGTAGTAGAAGCAAAGAGAGAAGTTAGCTACTCTTCTCATACTGACTGTCGATGACGCAATCTTTGTTTTGAAATTTTAAAGTTTGGATTTAGGCGTGATGGACACATGATACCAACAAATGGGTTACACCATTGGAAAGATCGTATTTTTCCAAGTCGACATGGAAATTTTGGTAGTTCTGGGATATATAGTTTTCGCACAGTATTGGAAAAACTCAAAATTAATTATTTGAAAATTATCGAAAATACGGGAATTCGCTGCCACACCCACATGATACCAACACATGGGTCACACCATTGGAAAGATCGCGATTTATCAAGTCGATCTGCATAGGTTTCATGTTCCTAGGATCTATAGTTTTTGCACAATATTCAAAAAACAAAAATTAATTGCTGTCACAGAGGGAGAAAGTGACCACTTCTTTTTTAGAGGGTAAGGGATTTGCAGCATTCTTCCCTTCTGTCATTTATGTTGCTGTAAAGGTTAAACAATTTCCCTGGTACAGCTACTTATACATCATCACCGAATTTACATTCGGTTATTATGTCTTGTTCCAAATGATACGATTTGCGCTGTTTTGCATTGAAACTTCCATTCTTGCTTGGTTGATTTTCTGTGGCCATATTGGTGAGATGCTCGCTTACGTAAGGAATTTGATCAATTTGAAAGAGAAAAAACGTCGCAAAATTTCTTCCTATCTCCTTCAACATATTGTAAGTCGATTTTTGTACGAACACAATCGAATATGTTACTATGTGATTGAGGGAAATAAGCAACTGTGGGGAAGTGTGTTGTTTGCTTGTTTGCTCACCAATATTCCAGTGAACATTTATTGCTTAAGTAGACTTGTCTTTACAAGAAATGTCACCAGACCTGCAGAGCTGGCATTTGTGTACGCCCTTCTTGTTGGTCATATAATTGCTGGATACTTGGGCACCCTACCAAACTCAATCCTCTGTCGTTCACTGCACTCGCCTGTGAAGCTGATTGTGCCGCTTCAATTTGTGCTTAAATTGCCATACAGCACTTGGCTCAAACTCAAGTTGGACCAACTCTATGTGCGATTAAGTCAGGGCCGGCCTAAATATGGCATCACATTTGGTACTGTCAAAACACTCACTCATTTTGCCATCTATGAATTCGCTTATGTCTATGTTGGATATTTGCTTCTTGCGTTCGAATATAAAATACAATCTAGTATTCAAAAGTAAACTAGTATAACCGTGATGAAGATTGTTTAACTGCTCACTTTTAGGCCCATTGATATAATCATTTAAAACGTTAGCCTTGAATCGAGAATGATTTATCGAATGTACTTCCTAGTGCCATATAAAAGGCCTGACAAAATGTATCATAATGATAAACGATCTATTTGTGAATATCATATAAATTATTTTAATATGACCATTTAAGCATTTGTATTTTTTTAAATAAATTGGAAATTTTAGTTATTTTACGGATCGCCCAGAGTTTTCCATGATTTACTTTCAAACATGTACATTTTTACGATAATTTATTACGCAAAACCCCCATTTAAAGTTGAAAAGTTACTTTTGATAATAAACAACCATTTAAAATACTAGTATTTGAACCAGCAGCTGGCATTTTGAAACATTATGGATATCATCAATAAAAATAAGTTATGCCATTGGCATGAAAGTCGGAGCGAAAGTGTGTGAAACGCTAAAATCACTCTGTCACATTAAAATCGAGAATTCAATTTCGGCAAATTTGGTTGGACAATTAAAATTCAATGTATAAATCTAATTTGTTTCTTCATCAAACACATGCAAATGATGTACCTTACTACGCAGATCATCGGATTCAGTAAAAAACAATTCATATCAATGAATAATTCTCGATTTACATCACAGGTCATATACTTTGGATCATGAACATCGCTTTCTTTATGGTCACAGCCTGCAATTCTTATTGTTTCTTCTTTCATATGTTTTGGGCCACCATTATTTAATGCCCATAAACAGTCGCTTATACTAAATATACAGATTCATATAATTTTCAAGAGTAAAAAGAAAATATTCTTCAAAAATGAATAACAAAGCAAAAAATTGAAAATTGGTACTCGGTTCACAAATCCAAATAGAAATTCAACTATTTTAAACAACCGAAGATAGATCATCCCATCTAGAAATCACATTTGTGCAATTGTTCTTGTCCTTGTTTATCTTTATGTTCTGTATCATGGTTAGGTTGCAATGGTACGTCCAGCGGTTTTAATATTAATTAATTAATTATGTTACATTATCCATAAATCTAATGTAAATGGTTGTCAGAGTAGTTCAGCAAGAAATTTTGGTGTGCAAATATTCGATATTGCAAAAATTAAATTTTTACTATTGGAAATTTCAATATTTTATGCCTCTTTGCTACATATTAAATATGTCAATGATTAGATGAGCATCACTGCATTAATTAAAATAAAGTTGTTAGGTTTAAAATTTCAGACAAATTAAATGTGTCGATAGCTCTCGAATATATCGGAAAATGTAAACAAATACCCAATAACACCTGCACTCAAGTCAATTGGTCCGCATCCATCTCCTGGGATCACCTTTGGGTGTGCTTGCTACTGCGCATCTCTATTGCGCACAGTGGTTGTGCTAGGGAAAGCGTGTGCCACACACACACAGTGTTGACATCTCGATTCCTTCACATTTACAAAACCTACCTTCTACAAAACTATACAGCACATCTAGACCACAACCAGAACAGTGTGTTAAATTTTCAGACCGATCCATGCCTTCGTATTTGAGTTGTAGCGCACACAACAAATGACTAAAGTTACATTTTTCTCGGGTATATATCGTCGCTCCCGCAATCACTCACACCTCGCTCGCTTCGCTCGCTCAGCGTGAGTGATTGCGGTCGCTCCTCCAATAAAAAAATATTCAACCATAAATTAACATTTGAAACTCATTAATCATTATAGTGAAATAAATCAGAAACATATTATGCGTACATTTAACCAAACAAAAAATACTAAAAATTTCAAGTTTTCCCAGGGGAATATTTTTATTATTTTAAAATTTTTATTATTTTAAAAATAAAATTGTTTCCACTAGTGAAATCTTACTGCAAAATATTCTCAACAAAAAAACAAAGTAACAAAATGTTGAACAAAATCGCATTCTTGAAGTCATTTACAGAAGACGCGAAATTGTTTATAGAAAATTGTGATTCTCTGAATGCTCAGAAAGTCAATTTGCTCTATTATTCTCTGTACTATTTAGTCGGAATTGTGCAAGCGCTTCGCTTTGTGGTGACTTCTCTGATGATACGAAAGAATGTCCACCAAAAGTACTTCCAATATGACCTTCTATTTCGAACATTCTACCAAGTGGGCATCGAGGATCCAATTCTGTATGCATCCTTTTGTCCGTTTGTGCTTTTCTTACTGTACACTCATTATCGACTCTACTGTGTGGATAGGCGACAAATTTGGAATCTACTTGACCAACTAGTCATTTGTGGTGCTGAACAAATGTTTGAACAGAATCCTGATTTGAGAATGAATCAATTTTCAATCAGGAAACACAAACTAAAGATGCTCTCAAATGTGCGTAAAATTATTGTGAAAATATGGAAAGGAAATGATTTGAAAGCTTTCGATGTGATGAGCAATTCGAGTACAAAATATAAATTTTCTCATTTATCCATGCAAAACAAAGCAAGAATTGTGCTAATTTGGTCTGTTTTGGAGACCGCTGCTTTTGGAATATATTTTGCATGTAAGTATGAGTTTATTTTTATTTTAAGCCAGATGAGCTGCCCGTGCTTTGCTCGGGCATTACTAAGTTCATTCTAGAACATACTAGAACATTCTATTTATATATCCCTCCAAAAAGGCATATTCTGGAATCTTCCACAACATTCCATTAACATATCACTAAAAAATAGGTTCATTCTACAACATTCTGTGGATATATCCTTTGTAGGAAGGCACATTCTAGAAGTTTCTAGAACATTCCATGGATATATCACTCTCAAAGGTGTATTCTCGAATGGTCAAGTTTTAAACTTAGATTGCTACAACCTCTCTCATGTTTCCGCAATGCGCGTGCGCCATCGTACAATAGCAACAATACGTTAAAATCCTAAGAATCCGAATATCTCCAGTTCCACACAATATTTTGACTTGGGACCAAGACTAAAACCCTTTCTGGCCCGAGTAGAGAGTCCATGCCAAGTTTAATCGAAATTGATCCAATAGTTTCCGAATGCATAGCGGTCTCACAAACATGCTTTCAATTTTATGTTATAGATTTTTTTATATTTAGATTAGATTTATAAATATTTGTATTACAGTTATTCCCGCATTAAGTGTAATTGGTTACCTCTACTTTATTCCCGTGTTTCAAGCCACTCCTCATTGGGCCAGCGCAATATTGGGCCTCTGTGACTATGTACTGTTCATCATTGTTGGCATCATCAACACTCGTTCGTGTCTATTTCACATTTCACTGGTGATTCTGTTTTGCATTGCGTCCAACTACGAATATGACCAACTGAATCGTCTCATGTCTCATGCCCGGCAGCGAATCACACAAAACCCGAAATGCAACTCTCGAAATGTTTGTGCAATTCAGTTTACACTTGCAATTTACCGAACATGGCACTGTAAATTGACCTCACTGATGACCGCCTTGGTGAACCGGCAAATTGTAATGAACTTTTTCTTTGGTTTCATTCTGTGTGGTCTGTGTTTCAATGCGTCAATGTTCTCCTTCCTGTACTACTACAAAACGTCCACATTTTTCAAATACTTTTTGGTATTAAATTTATTCATTCAAATGCTGACGCCACTTTTTGTGGCACTGTTGATCACCTCGGTCAATGTGAACATGTACGGCTCGGTACGAGATTTGGTTTGGGTTTTGGTACGACTCAGTCGAATTTCACCATCCAAAACAACACTCCTTCGAGAGCAATACAAATCGCTGACCTATCTCGAGATGGTACATCGACGCAAGAGGACACCACTGGTGATGAGTGCCGGTGCACTCGGTTCGTTTCAGCTCAAATCCTTGATTGAGTTTGGACTCATTTATGCGGTTTTCTTAATGCATTTTGCATCGATATTTATGATTTAAATTGACAGAATAAATAACTCATACATCCAATAAATGAAAGTAATGGCTAGATAAAGTTTAAAAGTTTTATTTCATATTAAAAGATAATCTACTTACCTCTAAAATAATAAATATCTAAGTTAATATGTTAAATAACATTTAAAACTCATTAATCATAATATTATGTAGAATATAATTATCGATTGAGTAACTCTAAGAAAATTAGGTAAATGTTTTCTCCGGTTCCTCAAGGGAAAATTCTTATATTTTGTACATTAAAGCATAAATCGAGTAAAATTTAAAAAAATCTGATGTAGATTTTTTTAAATTGTGAAATATTGCCCTTAAACATTTTATTATCACAAATGAACCCTGTCAATGAATAATATAAATATAATAAATATTGCCGACATTTAAAAAGTTTCAAAATAAAACTTTTGGAAACTTCAAATTTAAATGACTAAATAACATTTTGACGTATAATATTTTTTTCAAATCAGTATTTTCCCACAATTTAAATGAAATATATTAACTTTTTCTTTTTGTTTATGTGCTAGATGAAATTGTTAATTAATTTATTAAATTATAATCATCGTCATACATGAAGTGAAATAGAAGGATGCGCTCTTGGTGGAATTTCGTTTGAAACAGAAACTTCACAGTAAGGTGGTGGTGGATCTTCGGGACAGATTTGTTCTGGCGAAATCTCGGTAGTATCTGGAATTGTTGGATTTGGATTTGTAGGACTATAAGGTGGTGGTGGTGTACGATTTGAAAATACAGAAGAAGATCCAATTAACGGAAAATTGGATGCTTGTCTTCTGCTTCTTTGGGCAATTCTTCTCTTTACCCGATACACCGCAATTAATATTACAAAAATCAGTAAAACAACCAGTAAAACCGGTAATAAAATTGACAAGTTATTAAAGGGATCAACAGAGGGATCCATTCGAAAAGTTGTACAGGTTTGACTATTGGAATTGAGATAGCTGCTCGAATCACAGACACAATTACCATACTTGCACTGAGTGTTTGAGTCACGTGCAATACATTCCCAATTGCCACTACAGCTAGTTTGAGTACATTTTCCAGCCACCAAGCGATAACCGAGTTCACATTTGCACGTACTCGAGTAACACACCGAGAAGGGTCCAATTTGTAGCTTACAGTCCGAATCGTATGAGCAACTTTTGATACGTTCACAAGTTTGTGTGGCTGTGTTGTGATAATAATAGTCGTCGGCGCATATACAATCTCTTTCAGAGCATTTTGTATTCCTTTGGGAACAGTCATAATCCGAATAGCAAGTTTCTTTGGTACAGCGTCCCTTCAAGAGCCGATAGCCCAAATTGCAGTCACATTTCCGTTCGAAACAATGCGAATTGAATCCAAGCAAAGTGTATTCGCAATCATAATCTGAATCACACAAATTTTTCTCACCTGACTGTGGTCGGCATAGTTGGCTGGACTTTTCAAGATAATAATTGGGCTGACATACGCAAGTTCTGTCAGTGCAAACAGTGTTTTCTTGCACTTCATAACAATCCGAATCACGAATACATTCAATCTTCGAACATAATCCCATCACATTAATGTTGTAACCGAGTTCACATTTACATTTTCCGTTGTAGCATATTTTGCTGTAATCCCCATTATTATAACAATCGTATTTAGAATTGCAAAAGGCTTGTTCCGTTGTAGCTGTAGTTGTGGTTGCAAAAGTATGATCAAACATTTTGGGTGTTAATGGGCTTTCCGTATTTGTGCTTGCAATGGTTGGAATCAATGTTGTTGATACAGTGTTGGCAATGGTGCTTGGAGTATCTTGACAAAAACATTGTTCAACTAGAAAAGTCAACAAACAAGACAAAAACAATTGTTTTGTTGACATTTCTGTTTTACAAAAATGACGACTTTAAAGCACCATCAAACTGCTTTTCAATTACTCAAAATAACACCCAATTTACTCAATTGCTTTCAGGTGTAGTAGGCATTACACAAAGCTTTACTTAAGTTATTGCTTAATCATCATATTGAAAGGCATTTATCAATGTGCATCTTTGGTAAGCAATCGATTGTTTTAGTGATAACGTAAGTCAGCTGCATTGTGTGAGTACAAACCGTAATCAAACTCTAACGCTAAGGAATATGTAAAAGTAAAAGTATATGCATCGTTTACTGATGACTCAATGACCAATTAATTGGTTTGATTTTGATTAGATTAATAAAATCAAAGTCAAGGATGAGTTAAAGTGATGGGCATATCAAAAGTGCTGTCTATACTAATTCCGGATATATTCAGGAAATCTTTGTATTTTAATAAAACGTCCTCTTATTGACGATTAATTAATTGATTGCCATTATTAAATTTCAAAATATTAAATAACCTTAGCGTCGTCAGCAAGATCAACGAAAAATAGATGCCAACTAGAACAGCAAAAAAAATTAAACAAATAGCCCGGTCAATGGCATTCGACGGAAGCAGAGTGATTTTACCGGCTAAATAAATGTTGACCGGAATGTTGGTGCAGGGCCGTTCCAAGAAAATTTCAACGAAATTCAAGATGGGGCCAATTTTTTAGTTATTTGGCCCTCTTTTATATATTATTCGAAATCAACATTTCAACATACACCCTTAACACATCTTGAAATTACATGTTTTTGTGTGATTTACATCATTCAGACTACTTGATCACTGATCAGTGATCAAAAGTCCAGATTGGATCCGAACAACGCAAACTACGGAACCATAGAACTCACATTGCGAACCAAAAAACTTTCTTTATTCCAAATAGTAACAACGGGACTGTACTTTATCGATACTGTATCAGTTGTGGAGAATCAATCAAATATCCAATCACTTGAAGAATCTTATTTCACAATTGGAAAAGAGTGAAGAATTCACAATTGGGTTGAACTATCCCTAAATGGACTGTTGTCCCCAAATGTCTTTCTAAGTTACTGGGCATTCATCCGTTTAGTAATTAACAAAGTTCATCAGCATAAAAAATTAAAAAAAGTCTGCATATCCAATACTTAGACACAACGAATTTGTCAATTTCAGATCCACAGTTTCAGATGAGAAGTTGAAACTCATTTTCTATCTTCATCTGATGGCATAAAAAACTTTGATAAAATTAACATTTCAACATTCTCACAAGCAGGCACAGGTATCGAATTTTTAAGATTTGACGATACCTGGTAGACCATTTTCTGTAGTCACATTTTTATTTTGAACTGCGATGATATGATTGAATATATTGAGCAAAAGCAAACAATTGAACATTTATTTTTACATTTGTTTTTGTTTTTGTCAAAATAAAAATTTGGTTTCTATTAGTAAATAGACCGCAATTTAAATTATTTATTTATTAAATTATGATCTTTGTTAGACATGAAGTGAAATTGAAGGATGTGCTCCTGGTGGCTGCTCATTGGAGATAGAAACTTCACTGTAAGGTGGTGGAGGATCTTCGGGACAGATCTGTTCTGTTGGACAATCAACTAGAATTGTAGATGTTGGATTCGGATTTGTAGGACTGTATGGAGGCGGTGGTTGACGATTTGGAAAAGCAGAAGAAGATCCAGTTAAAGGAAAATTAGATCCTTGTCCTCTGCTTCTTTGAGCAATTCTTCTTCTAACCCGATACACAGCAATGAACATTACAAAAATTAGTAAAACAACCAGTAACGCCGGTAATCCAACGGATAGATTATCAAAGTGATTATCAACAGGCGGTTCTGTTCTTACAGTTGTACAGGTTTGCTCATTTGAATTGAGATAGCTGTTTGAGTCACAGACACAATTACCATACTTGCACTGAGTGTTTGAGTAACGTCCAATACATTCACAATTATCACTACAGCTAGTTTGAGTACATTTTCCCGCTATAAGTCGATAACCGAGTTCACATTTGCATGTACTCGAGTGACACACTGAAAAAGATCCAATTTGTTGTTTACAGTCCCAATCTAATGAACAGCTTTTTAAATATTCGCAAGCTTGGGAGGTAGTATTGTGAAAGTAATAACCGTCTGCGCATACACAATCTTTGTCTGAGCATTTTGTATTCGACTGAAATTGGTAACATGCATAATCGGAATCGCACACTTCTTTGGTACAATGTCCATTCAAGAGCCGATAGCCCAATTTGCAGCCACATTTCCGATCAAAACAATGAGAATAGTATCCAAACGTGGATTCACACGAAAAATACTAGTTTTTGAACCAGCAGCTGGCATTTTGAAACATTGTAGCTATCATAAATAAAAATAAGTAATGCCATTGGCATAAAAATCGGAGCGAACGATTTTAGAATCATAATATTATATTAAATGGATTTCAAATTAAAAATATTGAAGGAAAATGAAAGGAATTATACCAAACTTTCATGTTAGTGAAACGTAATATATACATTTTGTCTTAGTGAATTTTTATAATTAAACAGAAATATAAATATATGATTTTTAAACAAAATTAAGTAACCTTTTTAATTTTAAATTAAATCACTGATGCACTTCAAATCTTTTTTTGGTTTTTTATAAATTGTAAATCTAAATTTACAATTAGAAAAAATGAAAGTTTAACTAAAGATATAAACCTCCTTAATGAACACATTACTCTGAATTAGGCCAATATTCGTTAATGAAAGCCTTCTTGTCTTTGTGCGTTTTCATATTTGCGATAGAGTCAAACCTTTGTTTGGAACAAAAGCCGTCAATGAAAAGGTCAGATAGGTCCATTCGTGTGCTAGAACAATTAACCGATTCTCTAACTCTGGTTGAACAAATTCTGGAATCTTGCAGCCATCATGTATGGCTCAACAATTTCATGTGCAAATGGACCTTCTGGAAGAAGTGAACCTTCTTCGCCTTCTTCTTCAACGGGAAAGTCAATATTATCATTGTCCAAATCAATGTTCGATGAATCAAACTTATCTTTCCAACTTGAAATTAAAACCACTAAAAAGTAGTCTCCTAACAAAGAAACAGTACAGCCAAAGCAAAAAAAGTGTTCTTCACCAAGTGGTAGGAAGGAGAATGAGAATGGGAGAGAAAGAGAGAGCCAACTTAGATTAGATAAGAAAGTGTTTGCTATTGCGCATCTACTTTGCGCACAGCGGGCGTGCTGTTTCCGAGTGCCGAGGGTTCTGTGCGCTTGGCTGTGCCACACACACACACGCACTGATGACACTTAGTCCCAACACATTTCAATACAAAAATTTTGAGATTTCGAAAAATCGCAGCACCGATAACCTTTGACCTATATACCCACAAAACTATACAGCACATCTTCACCACACCCCGAACATAGGGTTAAATTTTTAGGCCGATCCATCCTGTGGTTTTTGAGGAGCAGCGAAGACAAGAATCCCGTTTTCTCCCAATTTCTCTCGGATGTTATCGTCGCTCACTCAAAAACTCACACCTCGCTCGCTTCGCTCGCTCAGCGTGAGTTTTTTCGTTCGCTCCTCTAATGAATCACACACATTTTTCTCACTTGACTGTGAAATGCACGTTTGACTGGTCTTTTCAAGATAGGTATCCTGCTTGCAAGTACATCTCCTATCCGAACAAACAGTGTTTTCGTGCACATTATAGCAGTCTGAATGATAAATGCAATAAATCTCTGAACATTTTTCCATCTCATTAATTCTGTAACCGAGTTTGCATATGCACTTTCCGTTGTAGCATACCCTGTTGTAATCTCCATTATTACCATAACAGTCGTAATCGGAACTACAAAAGGCTTGTTCAGTTGTAGCTGTAGTTGTGGTTGGTATATTAGTATAATCGGACCATCTGGTTGTAGATGGGCTTTCAGTATTTGTGCTTGCAATGGTGCTGGGGATCAATGTTGTTGATACTGTGCTTGCAATGGTGCTCGGAATATCTTGGCAAAAGCATTTTTCAATTAGAAAAGTTAACAAACACAAATACACAAATAATTGTTTTGCTGACATTTCTGTTTTGAAAACGGCGACTTTAAAGCTCATCAAACAGCTTTGCAATCACTCAAAATAACACCCAATTTAGTCAATTATATTTGCAATACACTAACTTTTAGTTAAGATGTAACTAGTGCTTACTTGCTTAATCATATCGGAAGGCATTTATCATTGGTGCACCTTTGGGCAGCAATCGATTGTTTTAGTGATAAAGTAAGTCAGATGCATTGTGTGTTAGTACAAACCGTAATCAAACTTTAGTGCTAAGGAACATGTACAAGTAAAAAAAGCATATGCATCGTTTACTCTCATGACTCTTATGACTCAGTGACCAATTGGTTGGGTTGATTTGATTAGATTAATAAAATCAAAGTCAAGGATGGATTAACGTGATGTGTCTTTCTAATGTGCTAGCTATTCCAATTCCGGAAATTTTTGTATTTGATAAAACATCCTATTATTGACAATTGATTGCCAGTGACTCGAATATCTGCTCAAACGCAATAAATAGATAGCCAACATAAATGAATGCAATCTGAAACAAACAAACAAGAATCAAATCAAAAGAGAGTTAATCAACAATTCTTACTTCAATTAAACTAAACCGAGTATATTCTTTGATCGGTCCAATGGTAAGCACATATTTGGGTCCACTGAGCAATCGTTTGTACAGATCATTTTCACTTCAACTTAGCCATTTACGATTGCGCATCAGTACCTGCAGGGTTGGAATGTATCGTGCTAGAGCATGAACAATTTTAGTCGCATCCGCAACCAGGATCAAGGCAAAGTAGATGCCAATTTGAACAGAAAAAAAGATGAAACATACTGCCCTATTAATGGGATATGACGGCAACAGGGTGATCTTACTGATCCGATAAATGTTTGCAGGTATATTGGTAATCAATTGGATATCTATTGATGGCATTTAAACAACAAATCAAAAAAAATTACAAGAAAAGTCGTAATGAGTTCACAATTAAAGCAGATTTGAATCAATAAATTAATTGATTGATTGTACTTTATAATTTTACAAATTAAACTGGAGAAATCACTTCTGTGATATTTTTTGATAAAATTTAATACTCAAAACTTTTACGATGATTGGTTGGTCGTTCAGTTGTTGATGATTTCCTATTGGTTCAATTTTAATTAAATTAACTTTACATGACTGCCCAAGAGACAACAATTGAACTGTTAGGCCATTTATTCGAATGTATTATGACTTATTTGATTCAACATTGCGTTCTCATTGCCATTTCATTGCCAACAGTATCTGGATCGCTTTCTCGTTTTGTCTCATCTATTTAAACCTCCTCGTTTTGCTGCTTGGTCTGGAAGCCATTGCGGTTTCATATCGTCTAATATGGCAATGTTTTGAAAGTATGCATTATTGCTCATATGCTCGTCGCTTTGAGCACGGTCAGTTGCAGTATACCAAACCTTGTGGTCACTAGTACCAGCGATGAGCTTGCCATCCGAGATGTCACCGAGAAATGCAAGCTAGCAAGTGTTGTTGCATATTGCGGTCACAAATCAACATCGAATTGGACAGTTTCGGGCGCGCATTCGACTGATGCACGCAATTGATCGGCTGCACACTAAAAACGTTATGGCATTACCTATGGCAAGTATGGACTGGTGACGATGATGTCTTTTGTAAAAGTAAGTAAAATTTCGATTATTTTGAGAAAAATATTGAAAAACATTTCTTCTAGTGTATGCTTTTCTATGGCGAAATGCTGGCCTATGCTTACAAGTTGATCAGAAATATTAATTAAGAATCTCATTGAAATTTCACTGCATCGGTCTGGTAATTTGACTAAAGATAAAAATTGAGGACAAGCCGATGATCGACAAAGATTACCCAGGCATTTTATATAACGTGTAATAATAATTAAAGTAACGGATGTGGGTTGAATGGTGATGTTTATTAGTGAGAGATGAGTTTATATACAGTCGAACATAGATGAACCTACATGAGGTCGAGTCATAGATGTAGTACTAAGCAGTGACTAGCGGTCATCTGCTACACCTTCCCCCCAAATTCGGTGGTCGTCCTCTGAAACGAAATTCGCCAAGTGGTACTTCTCCAACGAATTTCTTAATGTGGTTGCTGTGGACTTGTCTTTTTCTGCCTTTACCATCCACGAGTGACACCATTGGACGTTCCACCTTTTCAATTTTGAAAGGACCTTGCCATCGTTTGTTCAATTTCTTAGCTTTACCCAGTCCTTGTTCCATCACGTGCCACAGGACCTTTTCGTTCACTTCGAATTTTATTCTTCGTACTCGTTTGTCGTATGCCTTTTTCATTCTTGCTCTGCTTTCCTTGGTATTGATGATAGCAATGGACTCATTTAGTTCCGCGTCCAGTTCGTTGAGGTCGAGTTTGTACTTCAGATCAATTGGTCTTCGTGCTTCCCTCCCGAACATGATTGAGAACGGTGATACGCCGGTAGAGTGGTGTTTGCTGTTGTTGTATGCCGTAATGCATTTTGGTAATACATTTGCCCATTCTGACTGTTCTTGGCATGATGTGCGAAGCATCTTCTCAATTGACTGAATTGCTCTTTCTGCCAGTCCGTTCGATTCATGATGATACGGTGATGTCGAATGATGGTGAACATTGAGCCGTTCACAAAGTTCCTTGAATAAATTACTTTCGAATTGCGTTCCACGGTCCGACATTATCGTTTCTGGGTATCCGAATGTCGAGAAGACCTTTTCTTCAAGCCAATTCGCTATTGTCTCTGTTCTTGTATCCACTAGTGCTGCTGCCTCTAGCCATTTGCTGTACGCGTCCTGCAGTACTATGAGATGTTTTTGTCCGTTTGATGTTGATAACGGCCCACACAAATCGATCTGTACTCTCTCAAGTACATCCATGCTTTCTAGTGGGAACAATTCCTCCTTGCTTGGTTCTAGATCATCCTTTTTCATTGCACAGTTGATGCAGTTTTTTCAGGTACGCTTTTACTTGTTTCCTCCAATTTGGCCAGTAGAATCTCTTTCTTATTTCTTCAATTGTTTTAAACGTTCCGAGATGTCCGTTTAGATCATGCACTTCAAAAAGAATTTGATCTTTTTCAGTTTCCGATTCGATGCAGAGTCGTTTCAATTCTTTTTCGACAAGGAAGATCCTTCCATCCATTCTCTTAAATCTGTTAGGATCTTTTTCTAATAACGTTTGTAATTTCTTTGGCGTATCTCCAGAGATCGCTTGAATAATGGCAATCTCGATTCGGCTTAAAGTGTCCGCGATTATATTATCATCACCTTTAATATATTCGATCCCTTTGATCGTGAATTCTTGTAATCGCAACGCCATTCGTCCAAGTTTTCCTGAGCAGTCCTTCTTAGAAAGAAGCCAGTGAAGCGGTTTGTGGTCCGTCTCGATAGTAATTTCTGCTCCTAGTAGAAAATGTTGCCATTTCTCCAGTGCTACTAATATGGCCGTTGCTTCCTTTTCAATCGTAGAGTAGCGTTTCTCGGTTTCGTTAAACGTCTTACTCATAAACTCAATGATCCTCTTCTCACCATCGACTTCTTGTGCCAATGTCGCTCCCATCGCAAAGTCCGACGCGTCTGTAGTTACCACAAATGGTTTGTTCAAATCCGGTAGATACGTCATTGGTTGAGAAGCTAGTTTCTCCTTCAATCGTTTAAAGTTCGTTTCACAATGGTCTGACCAGACAAAACGCTTTTTGTTGGCTGCTGTAAAGAGTGGCTGTGCTAGTTGAGCAAAGTCATCGATCATACCTCGTAGAAAGTTGACCAGTCCTAGAAAACCTTTCAACATCCTTCCTGATTTTGGGGTTGGAAAGTTTCTTATAATTTGAGCCTTCTCATCGTTAGGGTACAATTTGCCATGGTCGATCTTGTACCCGAGAAATTCAATCTCCTTTTTCCCAAATGAACATTTGTTTTTGTTCAGCCGTAGATTAGCGCTTCTGATTCGGTTAAACACTTCCTCTAGGTGTCGTAAATGTTCTTCTATATTCCTTGAGAATATAATGATGTCGTCTAGGTAACATTGTACGAATGGCAGGTCACCTAGGATCATCATCATCAGTCGTTGAAATGTATGTGGTGCCGTTGCTAGGCCAAAGGGCATTCGCTTGAATTGATATAATTTGCCTTTGAAGAAAAATGCTGTTTTCTTTTTGTCCTCCTCGTTGACACAAATTTGATAATATCCTTTAGTGAGGTCAAGTCTTGAGAATATTGTGGCGTTCCCCACTTTTTTCCAATATTTCGTCGATTCGTGGCATAGGAAATGAATCTTTCTTGGAAAATTCGTTCAGTTTTCGGAAATCAATTGCCAACCGTATTGAGCCGTCATCCTTTTTTACTGGTACCATAGGAGAGCAGTACTCGCTGTAAGACTCTTCGATGATGTCTGTGTCCAGTAATTCGCGCACATGGTCTGATATCTTGTCAATGTATGCCACTGGGATCCTCCGATTTTTGATGCACACAATCTGGTCATCGTTCATGATGCTGTGCTTTACCAGATCACATTTTCCTAAGCCTTCCATCAGGTCTTTGTTTTCTTCGATTACACCTTCTAACATATTTTCTGTACACTTCGCATAGTTGGACATTTCTTTATTGGGTGAATTAGATACATTAGGTGGGCTCTTGAAGATAATTGAGCCGTCTCCTACCGAAATGACTGCTTCATATTGTTTAAGCAAGTCCGCTCCAATCAGTGCCTCTTCCGTATTGGCCAAGTAGACATCGTGTTCGAACTCCATCTCTTCAAGTATGAATCGCTTCTTAATCGGGCCTTTTGTCATTATACGACCGCCAGTAGGAGTCCCGAACACTTCAATTGGTCCTTCAATATCCTTGATGTCTTTCACCGGGAAAACCGTCACTACTGCACCGGTATCCAAAATTCCTTGTACGTCCTTTTTCTCAATTTTCACGGTCCGTCGTGGACGTGCATCCTTTGCGAAATTTACCATTCCAATGGCATTTACTTTGCGATTGGCACAATCCTTAGCGATATGTCCAGGTTGATCGCAAACATAGCAGTTACGGGTAAATGACTTTCGATCTCCAAAAGATGTCGGCTTGCCTTGACTTTGTCCTGGTCCTGAAACTGTACTAGTGCCCGGTTTGACTGTCAATGGCCTAGCTGAGATCGTCTTTTTCTTTAAACGTTTGATAATTTCGTTCACGCTGTCTTCTCCGATTGTTTCTTTATATAGAAAATTCGGAAGTTTGTCTGCCAATAAGTCACGAACGATCAGCTCATAAATCTCCTTCTTAGTGGTCTTCGCGTAAGCCATTTCCACCAACTTCCGAATTTCTGCAACACTCGAATCGAAGTCCTCAGTGTTGACACGATACGACTTGATCCATTTTCTGACCTCTTCTCTTGGAAACTTGGTTAACTCATCCTTTATCAACCTGAAGGACTTTCTGATAGCATCAGACGCATTTTCTATTTGAGAAATCACCTTTTCGTCTCGTACGAACGCCGGCAACAGTTTGGCCATTTTGCTGTCGTCCCATTCGTATGCGGTCGCCACCAATTCAAATCGGCGTAAAAACTTGTCGATTCGTTCCCCTTTCTCTTGGGTCGGTGGTGCGACGGAAATTGTTTGAATCATCTTCATCTCTGGTTCGTCTTCTTTGTCAGACATCTCTTGAGGCAACAATCACAACGTTGTAACACTTAGAAATGTTTCCGTTGGCAACACACGCGTGTCTTGAGTTAAGCTTGAACACGTTGTTCAGAGTTTCTTCACAAAGTACGTACTGTCTTCTTCAAGATCGTGTCTCAGTACACGTCTTCAATAGGCATGTGTCTCAATACACAATTTGTAAACGACCACCGCTGCCACCAGTAACGGATGTGGGTTGAATGGTGATGTTTATTAGTGAGAGATGAGTTTATATACAGTCGAACATAGATGAACCTACATGAGGTCGAGTCATAGATGTAGTACTAAGCAGTGACTAGCGGTCATCTGCTACATTAATTAATAATGTTAATAATACCTAAATCAGGTGACACATGTAGCTGATAGCGGCATCAACTTTAACTTGTAATAATGTCGCAAACACTGTCGACTGTACACAAAACAATAAAATGCTGTCCACTTTGAGCAATTTGTTTGGGGCTTTTCCTTATAAATTTTTAAATTGGCTAATAATCATGTGATCTATCTACATGATAAGGAACATGAAATATGCCGACCCTTTGAAACTGGTATAAAAAATCTGGTCAAAATAGGCAAAATTACCACTTTTATTCATTTGTGTTGGAAGCTAACAAGTCAATTGTAATTATGTATAACTTTAAGTTTGGTGCTTCTCTTCTTCTACTTCTCCTTCAAGCTTGCGATCTAGTCACTGCTAAGCCAAAGGCAACCTTCACTCCACCAGACAATTTTGCAGTTGGAACCGAATTTGTGGGCATTTGTACTGCAGATGGTGTCGATCATGGTACACTCTTTCAGTACAATGTTTCATTTTGGTTGAATTCAGCTGACAAAACTGTGAATCCGTATGAACGTTACGCATTAGTCGCAATTTACACAGGTAGGTTTATACTTTTAGTTTTAAAAAATAATGAATATTAACTTTGTTTGTCTTAGTAATTCAAGATAAAGCAACTTTCCTGAGTCAAAATGCGAGTCAAGCAGAGCTGCTGGGCCTAGCAACCTCACAAGGTCCAACTGTGAATCATCCTAAGTTTGAAGTGAATTTCAATCCACAAAACGACAAAGCCAAGGGTAAATATTTGTGTTCGGTTAAAATGGCGGAAACTGCTGACGATGTTGCGAGTGCACTTGAATATCGTTCTAACGTTTGGGACACTAGTTCGAGTTTGGTCGCAATTCCATCAACAATTGTATTGGTTTGCACAATTCTGTTTGGAATTAAATTTCAATAAAATTGACCAAAAACTTTATTCAATTATAATTATAAATTTTTCATTAATTTGAATGAAATTAAACAAAAATTTCTTTATTTTAAAAAAAAATCACGAATGCATTTATGAAAACAAGTCCCCATATGTGAATCCATATCGATTTCGATTGTTGAGGGCAACAATATGAACTCGAGTTCGGTAAATTTCTGTTGTGGACAGAAAATCATGCAAATCAGCACCTTTCATTTATGAATGAGTTTGGTGAATTGAGCAAACAAATGTACAGTATACAAATATATCTATATGATCATGAGTGCAATGCCCAGTTGGCCATGTATGATCCACATGGTAGAAAGTAGGTTGATTGGTACGAATACAAAAATTACAAAAATACTAATACTAATAAAAACAGTTTATTGTGTAATTACAATTGGTAAGAAAACAAATAAAATCATTACAAAACGATTAGAGAAAATTTTCATTAATCAAATAAGATCAAGCCATTGATCTAACAAGTAGAGGACAATTTAGGCTAATCAGTTTTGAATTTGACCACTTCGTCGCCTCGAATCAAACTTTCACAATAAGTAAAGACTTGAGTGCCAAAACAGTTTTCAGTGCATGAGGTGCGGAACTGTGCCTGTCGAATACCTCTCGAAAACATGTTGTTTCTACGTTCGTCGAGTCTTTGGCAGTCCAAGCAAATTTTGAGTTTTGTGTCAAAAATCGTACCGTTCATTTGCGGCTTAAGAATATTCAAATCGTTCAGTATGACCCACTTCATTATGTTCACCAACTCGAATCAGTTCACCTTCATTGTCCACTTCATCGCCATCACTCACCTCTTCTTTCATCACCAAACATCGATAACATACCAGGGACGGCGGCAGGTCATTTTTTTCTGCCCAAGGGCAAAGGCGGCACAGTTCAAGGGGCGGTATTCGGTCAGGACGGAAAATGGTTTGGGCAGTGGATTGGTGACGGATAAAGATGCATAAACTCACTAGCCTGGCAAGAGATGGACAAATTCCTCGACTGGCATTCGTGAATAATGTCATCAGTTTGCAAGTATTGGTGGTTTGAACTCGGTCACGGCATAAACTCACTAGCCTGGCAAGAGATGGACAAATTCCTCGACTGGCATTCGTGAATAATGTCATCAGTTTGCAAGTATTGGTGGTTTGAACTCGGTCACGGCATAAACTCACTAGCCTGGCAAGAGATGGACAAATTCCTCGACTGGCATTCGTGAATAATGTCATCTGTTTGCAAGTATTGGTGGTTTGAACTCGGTCACGGCATAATCTCTATCTATTCTCACGTTTATTTCACTCTGTGCTTGACTTGTTCGGACTTGCCATCTCTCATCTCCCAATTTGCTGCACCCAACTTGTGTCCTGCTATTTGCTGTTGCATCGTGTCTCAATACATTTCTGCTTACCCGAATGAGTATGTGCACTCTTCCCTCTCCAACGAGCAAATTGAGCACATCGAAAATGTGCGTCAACAACAAAGAATTAAGATGCTGAGATTGAGTAAAGTTGCTGCTAAGAGAAATTACAAATTCTCACTTGAGCACACAAACTCCTACTGGAACTTGATGTTTGCGGTCAAGGGTGAAAAGGCAGACAAAGTCCAATGGCACCATGAAGCCTTCACTCAAGTCAAACACTTTGTTCCTGACTGGCTCGAGCGCTAGAACAAGTGGCAATCCACATTCCAACCAAATGGCAGCATACGAGCGGTTCAGTTTGCATGAAGATGACAAAAATGAACTTGCCGTAGTCGAACCAGAACATTTGGACCAATTGACATCATATCCATCAAATAAGCGTAAGCTTATCTCTGATGGCAAATCTCAGAAGAAGAAAAGACGAAATTTGTTTCAAATTATTGGCAATGCAAATTCCCGCTTATTTGAATGTGTTTAATTATCAATAAATGTTTGGTTCTTTTTGATTTTTTAATTAAAATAAAATTTAGTTTCCTGACAGTTTTTTTCGAATATAGTTCTGTTTTTAGGCAAATAAAATGTTTTTGTTATTTTTTTAAATATAAATAAAATATAATTTGTTAATTTAAAATTCTCATTTCTGAAGAGGTTATATTTATCATTTACAGAAGTTTAATTAACTATTCAGAATGTTGATTCTTTTACAAAGTTTTAATAAACTCACGAAGTACAATTCTATTTGAAACGAACCATCCTGTCGTTGTTCTCTTCCACTTCTCACAATTAATCGTTTTGAAATGTCAAACAAATTCAAGTTAATAGAAGTGTGGTTTATTAGATTTTAAGATAAGATTTAAGAAATGAAATGTTACATTAAATGATTAATCAATACAAACACAAATGTGGATACATGTGACTTGTGGGGACAGATACAGAACTAGAACTAGAAGGAGATGGAATGCTAAGATTAATTGTGCTTGTCCTTTTGGTGTCGAAGCAATGCATTCTTACGCTTGTAAGCTTTGGTACAGCCACGAGCATCACAAACAAATTGGTGCTCATTTGAATGTACAAAAGAGTGAGCCTTCAAATGACTTGACTGGATGAAAGCTTGACCACAGTCGGGCCAAGTGCACACAAATGGACGAGCTCCGGTGTGGGTGCGCAGATGAGTGACCAAATCACTATGACGAGTAAATGTGGCATCACATTGGTCACATTGAAAAGGACGCTCACCAGTGTGGGTACGAAGGTGTACATTGAGGTTGCTTTTGTGTCCAAATCGAGCTTCACATAGAGGCCAACTGCAAACATAAAAACGAGTTCCAGAGTGGGTGTTGAGGTGTGCTCTCAATTGGCTATTTTGGACAAATGCCTGGTCGCAACCATCCACAGAACACCTGAAAGGTTTCTCTCCGGTGTGGGTTCGAATGTGATCAATCAAGTGGGCTTTTATCTTCATTCGTCTTCCACACGCCTGGTAGTTGCACTCGAATCGGTTTCCCAGCTCGTCAGCTGGTTCAATTCGTTTGACAAAGTTCTCTGCAAGAACTTGTTGCTCATCACCAGCACTCGGATCTTCACGATTTTGAACCGTTTCGTCACCATCCTGCACTTCATCATCCTGGTTGTCGTCCACTTCTGTTCCATCGTCATCCGCGTCAATGTGCGCTGAATTCAATGTAGAGTTGTCACGGTTAACTTGTTCTCGGTCAAATTCCTCAGCACGCACTGTAACCACAAGTGCCACATTGTCCATCATCTGTTCGCCATTGAGAAGTTCATCTCGAAATGTCTCATTGACATGTTGAGTAGATGATGATGATGAAGATTGAGTTGGTGTGACGATTGGGGTAGGGAGAGGGACAGTGTCAGGTTGAGATTGGTCTGATGAGAAGTGAAATGAATAAGACTCAGATAAAACAACAAATGATTGATTACCTTCGATGAAGTGGGTGAATGAAGTAGCCACTTGGTCATCGATATATTCGACATTGATGGGAATGCCATTGGTTGATGGTGACAGTGATCCAACTGGAACATTGCCAAGCACTCGATCCATTCGTTGAATCTTGTTGGGTCTCTCGCCCTCCACCTCACCGTCCTCCTCCTCTTCTTCCTTAATGTGCATCATTTCTCCATCCTCCAACTCCTCCTTGATCTCTTGTTTCACACAATCCTCCATCTGTTCCGTCTCACCACTTTCGTCTAGTTCCTCCTTCATTTCTCGTTTCACTCTACATATTTCACATTCTCCACAGTCACAGTCCAACACGTACTCTCCACCATCATCTTCTTCTTTCTTGACAAATTCACAGAGTTGAATTGATTGTCCATCTGAAACATCTAAGGAAAATGCACTAAGATATGGCGAACACAACACAACAACTAGGTTTGTTTACCTTCAACTTTGACCTCGATGTTTGAGGGAATGGTGGATTGAGTTACAGGGGTTGGAGGTGCTACTGGTGACACAGTCTGTTCGCTAGAAATTGATCCTGATGTTGCAGGACAACAAAGAAAAAAGATTAGAAAAATCAACTTGACAGTGCCAAAAAGGAGAAATACCTTCTCGATTGTGATTGTTAGCTGCTGTTGATGGTGCACTCGTAGGATTGATCTGTTGGTTGTCGATTTGAATGTCACTTGTCGGTGCACGTGTCACTGTTCCATCTGTACCGAAGTGATCATCATCCTGTGCAGAAGAGGGCACATCCAGTGGATTACCTTCGATGGTGATTGGACTGGTGGATGCAGTTGCCACTTGGTCATTGACACATTCGACATTGGTGGGAATGACAATGCGAGATGGTGATCCAACGGGTTCATTCATAAGCACTCGATCAATTCGTTGAATCTTGCACGGTCTCTCACCCTCACCATCACTCTCCACCTCTTCTTGTTTGACTCGAGTGTAACCTTCAATAGCCAGACCACTGTTTCGACCCAATTCTGTCTCGCATCCACTTTCGTCAAATTCCTCCTTGATCTCTTGTTTCACACAATCCTCCATCTGTTCCGTCTCATCACTTTCGTCAAATTCCTCTTCATCTTCATCTTCTTCTTTCTTGATCCATTCACAGAGTTGAACTGATTGTCCGTTTGATTCATCTAAGGAACAGAAATGGACTGTAAGTTATTGTGTGAACATAAAACAACAACAACATTTGTTTACCTTCAACTTTGACCTCGATGTTTGCGGGAATGGTGGATTGAGTTACTGATGGTGGTGATGGTGGTGACACAGACTGTTCGTTAGAAATAGATCCTGATGCTGCTGTCAGATGGAAAAATAGATTACTATATTGTGTGGTATTGTAGACAGAAAATACCTTCGCGTTGATGGTCCACCTGTGGATTCGCCGTATTGGCATGTTCGCTCACGTCAACTCGAGTGTCATCTGCAAATGCACGTGCAACTGAGACATTTGAGCAGGACAAAAGATGATCTTCATTTGTGTCGGTTGTAGCATCAACGGTGGCAACATTACAACACTCGTTCACCTGATCCAACACAAAGGCAACCATGTTATCCACAAGATGAGAGTAAAAGGTGGGCAGTTGACCCTTCACCTGCACCTTCTTCTGCTCCACACGAGCGAGCATCGACTCGTAACCAGGATAACGATCCATTTGGTGGTGGAGTAGAGTAACTGGACAAATCGAAATTGTCAATCAACAAGCAGCGTGAGCGTAGAGAAAGACAGCGTGCTCACAAACACAAAGGACAGCAAAGCAATAAACAACGTATTCAGAAAATGGAAAAGTTGGGCGCTGTAACACATAGTTTGACTATTCATAAACAAAGTAACTTCACGTTCGAAAGGCTCTGATGAAAATTGAAGTCGTGGAGAGCAACGCCCAAAACGCCACTGAAGGTTTATTGTTATTTCTATTGTGCCCTCCGTGTGTGTTCATTTCTACTGCAGCTCAAGTTGACTTTCTGTTTTCCCCATTTCTCTCGTTTGTCCCTATTTGTGTTCACACACGCAACTGTTGACATGTCCCATCAATCTGTTGGGGCTCGTCTCAATGAGAAGAAGGCCTCAGTACCATCACCAAGTCCACCAGTTCAATCCACCAGCAGTGGCATTTGCATTAAACAGGAGTATTTCGAAGGTATTTGCCGTAATAAGATGTTTTACTCGACATAGTAAACTTTACTTTGTTTGTTTTTTTATAGACCACCTTCCTGTGACTGTAAAGACCGAATCCGAATCACCACCAAATGAGCACAACATTATGCAATCAATCAAGGTGGAGGTGAAAGAAGAACATTACGATGACCAGGACTGTGTGGTGAAGTGTGAGTTGGACTTTGATGAAGGTGAGCAGATAAACAGAAAGATAAAAGTCAAAGTCGAAGGTAAGCAAATGTTGTGTTCAGCATAACTTACAGTGCATTTCTGTTTCTCTTCCTCAGATGATTCAAGCGGACAATCAGTTCAACTCGGTGAATGTGTCAAAAAGAAGAAGACGATGGTGGAGAATACGTGATGGAATGTGACTGTAAGGAATGTGAAATATGTAGAGTGAAAATGGAAATGAAGGAGGAACTTGATGAAAGTGGATCCGAGACAGAATTGGGTGGAAACAGTGGTCTGGCTATTGAAGGTGGCACTCGAGTCAAGAAAGAAGAAAAGGATGGTGAGGTTGAGGGCGAGAGACCCAACAAGATTCAACGAATGGATCGAGTGGTTGGGAATGTTCCAGTTGGATCACCATCCTCCAATGTCATGTCCATCAATGTCGAATATGTCGATGAGCAAGTGGCATCAACTTCATCCACCAACCCAATAACCATCGAAGGTAATCAGTTTTGTTTGTTGTTTTATCTCAGTGATTTATTCATTTCATTTCCCATCAGACCACACCCAAACATATCAACCTGTCACTTTCCCTCTCCCAACTTCAATCGTCACTCCAACTCAATCATCATCATCTACTCAACTTGTCAATGAGGATGGTGACCAATCATTTGATCAGCGACAAGAGTCACAAGACACGAGTGCTGCTGGTGGGCAACAAGTTCAACAAGTTCTGACAACTGAGAACTTTGTGAAACGAATTGAACCTGCTGACGAGCTGGGAAACCGATTCGAGTGTGACTACCAGCAATGTGGAAGACGAATGAAACAAAAAAGTAATCTGATTCGTCACATTCGATCACACACTGGAGAGAAGCCTTTCAATTGTACTGTGAATGGTTGCGACCGAGCATTTGTCCAAAAGAACGTATTGAAAGCACACCTCAACACCCACTCTGGAACACGTCCCTTTGTTTGTACCTGGCCTAGATGTGAATCTCGATTTACAACGAATGGCAATCTCACTGAACACCTTCGTACCCACACTGGTGAGCGTCCTTTTCAATGTGACCAATGTGAAGCCAAATTTACTCATCATAGTAGTTTGGTCGCTCATCTCCGCACCCACACCGGAGCTCGTCCATTTGTGTGCACTTGGCCCGACTGTGGTCAAGCTTTCATACAGTCAAGTCATTTGAAGAATCACTCTTTTGTACATTCAAATGAGCGACAATTTGCTTGTGATGTTCGTGGCTGTACCAAAGTTTACAAACGTATTGGTGAATTGCGTAAACACCAAAAGGACAAGCACAATTAGCCTTTGCGCCCAGTCATCACCACTTCTCTCTCCATTCAGTCGCACTTTTGTATATCTGTCCTCAAGTCACACAAATCCACTTTTATTTACGTACATTAGAGTTGTCAATTTTAATCTCAACTATATCTCATGTAAAGTCTAATAAAACCATATTCTGTCAATTAATACAATTTTTTCATTCCGTAAAATCATTAAAAGAGCATTGAGACAGTACATTGACCTGAATTTGTTTTGAGTGAATTCTCTCTTGATTGAGCACTTGTTTCAAGGTGCCATTTTCAATGGCTTTTGCCCATTTGTAAATAACCTTTTGAAGTGTCGTTTCGAGTGAGTTACCGACCGAGTAAATTGTAATATTTTTATATTTTTGTAAGACATATCTAAGAACGGATCATCATTCTTGGAATCATCGATAATAAATCTTCGGTCTCGATTACGATACTTTTTGAATGATCCTCAAAATGTCAACATATAATTGATGCCATATTTAAAGTACAACACAATGCCATACACCAATAATGTTTCAATGTACAGTGCATAGCAAGATATGACTCGAATAATTGGGATAATGAAATTAGCCAACGAAATGTTGTACTCGTTCAGTAAAAGTTGATATAAAGTCAATCAAGGGCTGATTGTGACGATTGTTGAGATGGTTTGTTCATTGCTGTAGGGTTCGAGTTGGAGCACTCCGTAGAGACTTGAAAGACAAACATATCCAACCAAAATTTATAATTCTCGTAGACTGATTTCATTATAAAACAAATTCGAGATAGTTGGAAGAAAAGAGTTTTATTCGCTTTTGAATGAGATGTTAGATACATTAGTTACATTGATTGAATCAACAACTCAAATACAAACAAATGGGGATTCGTGTGACTTGTGGGCAGATACAAAGCTACAACGAGATGGAGATGGAATAACAAAATTTGGGCTCTATGCCTAATTATGCTTGGCCTTTTGATGCTTCCACAATCCCGACCTTCCCTTGAACGCTTTCCCTCAGCCAGTCACATCACACACAAATTGGCGTTCATTTGAATGGACTGGAGAGTGCTTCTTCAAATGACTTGAGGAGTAGAAAGCTTGACCACACTCGGGGGCTATATTAAACAAATTCGAGAAAATAAAAGTGTGGTTTATTAGATTTTAAATGAGATATAGTGTGACGTACAAGGTATATTTATTGCTTGGATAACGATGCTACAGAGGAATGTTTGAGTAAATCGTTGTGGTGACAATAAATGACCTAGTGAAAAGGTGACATGTTGACTGGAGCAGTGCTGAACCTCTACTAACGAACATAGGTCGTTTCTGTCCGTTGTATTGTGTGTGTCTGTACTGCGCATGTGTGTGATTTGAATGTGGAGGAGGGTAACGACATCTATGGAGAACTAATGTAGTGTTTACATGGCTGTCAATAGGAAATGAAATGTTACATTAAATGATTAATCAACACAAACAAAAATGTGGATTCATGTGACTTGTGGGGACAGATACAAAACTACAACTAGAAGGAGAAGGAATAACGAAGTATGGAATGTTAAGGCTAATTGTGGTTGGCCTTTTGGTGTTTACACAATGCAGTTTTGCACTTGTAAACTTTGGTGCAGCCACGAGCATCACAAACAAATTGGCGCTCATTGGAATGAACATGAGAGTGGCTACGAAAATGACTTGATGAGATGAAAGCTTGACTACACTCGGGCCAAGTGCACACAAATGGACGAGCTCCGGTGTGGGTGCGCAGATGAGTGACCAAATTACCATGAAAAGTAAATGTGGCATCACATTGGTCACATTCAAAAGGACGCTCACCAGTGTGGGTACGAAGGTGTGCAGTGAGATGGCCTTTCTTTCCAAATCGAGCTTCACATCTAGGCCAACTGCAAACAAAGGACGTGTTCCAGAGTGGGTGTTGAGGTGTTCCTTCAATGCGTTCTTTTTGATAAATTCCCGGTCGCAACCATCCACAGAACACCTGAATGGCTTCTCTCCGGTGTGGGTCCGAATGTGATCAATCAAATGGGTTTTATTCTTCATTCGTTTTCCACATCCACGGTAGTCACACTCAAATCTGTTTCCCAGTTCGTCAGCTGGTTCAATTCGCTTCACAAAGTTCTCTGTCAGAACTTGTTGAACTTGTTGCCCACCACCAGCACTCGTGTCTTCTCCTTCAATCGATTGGTCACCATCCTGCTCATCTTCCTGATCAATTTGTTCTCGATCTAATTCCTCCGCATCCACATCAACCACATTGTCCATTCTCGGTACAGTATTGAGCAGTTCATCTCGAAGTGACTCATTGACATGTTGAGCAGATGATGATGATGGTTGAGTTGGAGTGACGATTGGGGTAGGGAGAGGGACAGTGACAGGTTGAGATGGTTGGGTGTGGTCTGATGGGAAATGAAATAAAACTATATAAGACAATAATTAAAATCAAACCAATTTGATTACCTTCGATGGTGATTGGATTGGTGGATGAAGTAGACATTTGGTCATCGGGAGTATCGACATTGGCGACAATAACATTTGGAGATGGTGATGATGATACAACTGGCCCATTTCCAAGCACTCGATCAATTCGTCGCATCTTGTATGGTCTCTCACCCTCAAGCTCACCTTCCAACTCTTCTTTCTTGACTCTAGTGCAACCTTGACCAGTCTCGCCACTGTTCCCACCCAATTCTGTCTCACCATTTTCATCAAGTTCCTCCTTCATTTCCATTTTCACTCTACATATTTCACATTCCTCACAGTCACACTCCATCACGTACTCTCCACCATCTTCTTCTTCCTTTTTGACACATTTAAAGTGTTGAACTGATTGTCCACTTGAAGCTGAGGAATACAAACAAAATATGCACTGTAAGTTATGGTGAACAGCAACATTTGTCAATTACCTTCGATGGTGATTGGACTGGTGGATGCAGTTGCCACTTGGTCATTGACACATTCGACATTGGTGGGAATGACAATGCGAGATGGTGATCCAACGGGTTCATTCATAAGCACTCGATCAATTCGTTGAATCTTGCACGGTCTCTCACCCTCACCATCACTATCCACCTCTTCTTGTTTGACTCAAGTGTAACCTTCAATAGCCAGACCACTGTTTCGACCCAATTCCGTCTCACCACTTTCGTCAAATTCCTCCTTAATTTCTCGTTTCACTTTGCATTCTTCACAACCCTCACCTCCACAGTCACAACAGTGAAACAGTTGTGCTTCATAATCATCTTCATCTTCATCTTTCTTGATCCATTTGCAGAGTTGAACTGATTGTCCGTTTGATTCATCTAAGGAACAGAAATGGACTGTAAGTTATTGTGTGAACATAAAACGACGACAACATTTGTTTACCTTCAACTTTGATCTCGATGTTTGCGGGAACGGTGAATTGAGTTACTGATGATGGTGATGGTGGTGACACAGACTGTTCGTTTGAAATAGATCCTGATGCTGCTGGATTATAAGGAAAAATAGATTACTACTCAGTTACGGTGGACAGACAATACCTTCGAATCGGCTTTGTTGCTCCTTTGTTTGTAGTTGGCCTGGATGTGAAGTTCGATTTGCAACGAAAGGCAATCTCACTGTGCACCTTCGTACCCACACTGGTGAGCGTCCTTTTCAATGTGACCAGTGTGATGCCGCTTTTACTCGTCATGGTGATTTGGTCACTCATCTGCGCACCCACACCGGAGCTCGTCCATTTGTGTGCACTTGGCCCGAGTGCGGTCAAGCTTTCACCCAGTCATGTCATTTGAAGACTCACTCTATAGTTCATTCAAATGAGCGTCAATTTGCTTGTGATGTTCGTGGCTGCTCCAAAGTTTACAAACATAAGGTGACATTGCTTCGACACCAAAAGGACAAGCACAATTAATATTAGCGTCCCAATTTTCTCATCAGTCATCATTCCCTACATTCAGTCGAAAGATTTTTGTATCCTTCCTCAAGTCACACAAATCCACTTTTATTTATACATTATAGTTGTTAATCTCTTATATCTCAAGTAAAGTCTAATAAAACCATATTCTGTCAATTAACACATTTTTATTCATTTCGCAAAACAATAAAAAGAGCAGTGGAAGAGATAAAAACCTGATGTCGTTTCGAGTGAGTTACCGACCGAGTAAATTGTAATATTTTTATATTTTGTAAGACATATCAAACGTATCATCTTTTTTGTAATCATCGATAATAAATATTTGGGTTCGATTACGATACTTTTTGAATGATCCTCAAAATGTCAACATACAATTGATGCCATATTTAAAGTACAACACAATGCTATACACCAATAATGTTTCAATGTACAGTGCATAGCAAGATATGACTCGAATAATTGGGATAATGAAATTAACCAACGAAATGTTGTACTCGTTCAGTAAAAGTTGATATAAAGTCAATCAAGGGCTGATTGTGACGATTGTGGAGATGGTTTGTTCATTGCTGTAGGGTTCGAGTTGGAGCACTCCGTAGAGACTTGAAAGACAAACATATCCAACCAAAATTTATAATTCTCGTAGACAGATTTCATTATAATCATAAAGCTGGAAGAAACGTTTTATTCGCTTTTGAATGAGATGTTGGTTGACATTAGTTACATTGATTGAATCAACAACTCAAATACAAACAAATGGAGATTAGTGTGACTTGTGGACAGATACAGAGCTACAACGAGATGGGGGATAACGAAATTGGGTTAAAAGGCTAATTATTCTTGGCCTTTTGATGCTTCCACAATCCCGACCTTCCTTTGAACGCTTTCCCGCAGCCAGTCATGATTAATCAATACAAACACAAACAAAATGTGGATTCATGTGACTTGTGGAGACAGATACAGAACTACAACTAAATGGAGATGGAATAACAATAAAATGGAATGATAAGGCTAATTGTGCTTGGCCTTTTGGTGTTTACCCAATGCATCCTTACGCTTGTAAACTTTAGTGCAGCCACGAACATCACAAACAAATTCACCTTCATTTGAGTGAATACGGAAGTGCTTGTTCAAACTACTTGACTGGGCGAAAGCTTGACCGCACTCGGGCCAAGTGCACACGAAAGGACGAGCTCCGGTGTGGATGCGCAGATGAACGACCAAATCACCATGCCGAGTAAAAGCGGCATCGCATTGGCCACATTGGAACGGACGCTCACCAGTGTGGGTACAAATGTGTGCAGAGAGATGGATTTTCTGTGCAAATCGAGCTTCACAACTAGGCCAACTGCAAGCAAAAGGACGGGTTCCAGAGTGGGTGTTGAGGTGTGCCTTCAATTGACTATTTTGGACAAATGCCCGGTGGCAACCCTTCACTGAACATTTGAATGGCTTCTCTCCAGTGTGGGTTCGAATGTGATCAATCAAATACTGTTTTTTCTTCATTCGCTTTCCACAAGCCTGGTAGTCACACTCGAATCTGTTTCCGAACTCGTCAAGCTCAATTCTTTTGACAAAGTTCTTTGCGGGGACTGGCTGATCATCACCATCACTCGTGTCTTGTCGTTGTTCAATCGTTTCGTCACCTTCCTGTTCATCATCTTCTTCGAAATCTTGTTCAATATTGTGCACTCGATTGAATCGTGTTGAATTGTCCTCGTCAACTTGTTCTCGGTCAAATTCCTCAGGCACATCAAACACATTGTCCATCCTCGGTACACCATTGAGCAGTTCAGCTCGAAGTGGCTCATTGACAGCAGGTGATGATGATGATGATGATGATGATGGTTGAGTGGGTGTGACGATTGGGGTTGGGAGAAGGACAGTGACAGGTTGAGATGGTTGGGAGTGGTCTGAAGGGAAATGAAATGAAATGAATAAAACACTCAGATACAACAACACCTTCGATGGTGGTTGGAGTGATGGATGAAGTAGCCACTTGGTCATCAAGACATTCGACATTGGTAGAAATCCCATTAGGGGATGGTGATCCAACTGGAACATTCCCAAACACTCGATCCAAACGTTGAATCTTCCTTGGTTTCTCGCCTTCACCCTCACAGTCCTCCTCTTCTTGTTTGATTCGGGTGAAACTTTGACAAGTCTCGCCACTGTTTCCACCCAATTCTGTCTCACCACTTTCGTCAAATTCCTCCTTCAATTCCATTTTCACTCTGCATGTCTCACAATCCTCACAGTCACACTCCATCACGTACTCTCCACTACCTTCATCCTCTTTTTTGACACATTTAAAGTGTTGAACTGATTGTTCGTTTAAAGCACCTGAGGAATACAAACAGAAATTCAGAAAGTTATGGTGTAAACTTCAACTACATTTGCTTACCATCTTCTTCTTCTTTCTTGACACATTCACAAAGTTGAACAGTTGAAGACTCTGGGAAATACAAACACAGAAATGCATTAATTTAATGTGAACATACAACAACAACATCTGCTTACCTTCCATTTCGACTTTGATGTTAGCCTGAATAGTAGTGGAGTTGGTTACAGGTGGTTGTGGTGATGATGATGATGATGTTCCAATAGTAGTGGAACGAGAACATTTGCGAGTAGAGTGAGGTAAACCAATCTTCACGTCTCGTTCAGTGTCCATCTGTTCGCCACCTTCATCAAAGTCCAACTCTCGCTTAACTACACATTCGGGACAAGCACAGTACTGGTCATCTTCATCATGTTCTTCTTCTTTCACTTCTACCTTGATTGATTGCATAATGTTGTGCTCATTTGGTGGTGATTCAAATTCAGTCTTTACAGTCACGGGAGGATGGTCTGGGGGAGAGTAAACAAAGTAAAGTTTACTATGTTGAGTAAAACAAATCAAATACCTTCATAATATTCCTGTTTGATGCAAATGTCACTGCTCGATTGAACAGGTGCACTTGGTGCTGCACCTAGAGCCTTCTCCTCATTGAGACGAGCTGGAACAGATTGATGGGACATGGCAACAGTTGGGGATGTGAGCACAGATTGGGTGAAATGAGAGGAACGGGACAAAAGTACGAAAATAACAACTCGAGTAGCTGCAGTAGAAATGAACATATGTTATCATCTGCTCAACATGAGACTTTGCAAGATGAACGACAAGACTTGAGTGCTGATGAGCAGCAAGTGCAAGTGGCCGCAGACAACTTTGTGAAGCGAATTGAGCCTGACGAATTAGGAAACAAATTCGAGTGCGACTATCGTGGATGTGGAAAACGAACGAAACTCAAAACTAATTTGATTTGCCACATTCGGTCACACACCGGGGAGAAACCTTTCAAATGTCCGGTTGATGGTTGCCTCGGTGCATTTGTCCGAAAGTGCCATTTGGATCAACACCTCAATACCCACACTGGGGAACGGCCATTCAAATGTGAAACATGCAACGCCACATTTACTCAGTATGGTGCTTTGACCACTCATCGACGCACCCACACCGGAAGCCGGCCATTCAAATGTGACCAGTGTGATGACACATTTATGCAGAGAGCTCATTTGGCCAATCATCTGCGCACCCACACCGGATCCCGTCCATTCGCGTGCACTTGGCCCGGGTGTGGTCAAGCTTTCACCCAATCAATTAATTTGAAGACTCACTCTCTTGTCCATTCAAATAAGCGACAATTTGTGTGTGATGTGGCTAGCTGCAGTAAAACCTACAAAAGGATTGATCATCTGCGGAAACATCAAAAGGCCAAGCACAATGAGCTTTGTCACCAGTTCTACCTCTAATCTACTTATTAAGTAGTACTGTGTAATGTCTGTCATGTAAATCCACTTTTTTCATATTTTTAATTCACTCATTGTAATACTTAACACTATAACATTTAATTTCTGATATCTTATGTAAAATCTAATAAAAAAAAACTTTCTGTCAACTACCTCAAAACTTTGTTTTGTTCAAGTAAAATGTAATATTTTAATGTTTGGTAAAAGCAAAAAATCAATATTGTTATTATTCTCTATTTAATCGATTTGCACTCTCCATAATGGGATATTCTCATTTGCAATGATAATTTGATAATAATAATGAACAACAAAACACAAAAGTATTTTTCCAAGAAAAAATGAGCTCAAACAAAAAATCTCCTCTACTTCGATTGTTGGTCAAATATTACAGGTGAGCTTTTTTGATTACTCTCGATGATTTAGAAATGATTATTAAATACCATTAAATAGATTTAATTTACATTTTAATAAATATTTTATGATGGCAAAATAGAAATAACAATAAACCAACAGTGGCGTTTTGGGCGTTACTCTCCATAACTTCATTTCCCTTCATAGCTTTTAGTTTGTGAAGTAACTTTGTTTATGAATAACCGAACTGTGTGGTACAGAGCCTTTTTTCGATTTTCTGAATACGTTGATAATTGTTTTGTTGTCCTTTGTGTTTGTGAGCATGCTGTCTTTCTCTAGCCCACGCTATTTGTTTATTGACAATTTCGATTTGTATCGTTACTCTACTCCACCACCAAATGGATCGTAATCCTGGTTACGAGTCGATGCTCGCTCGTGTGGAGCAGAAGAAGGTGCAGGTGAAGGGTCAACTGCCCACCTTTTACTCTCATCTTGTGGATAACATGGTTGCCTTTGTGTTGGATCAGGTGAACGAGTGTTGTAATGTTGTTACCGTTGATGCTACAACCAACACGACTGAAGATCACCTTTTGCCCGGCTCAAATGGCCCAGTTGCACGTGCATTTGCAGATGACACTCGAATCGACATGAGCGAACATGTCAATACGGTGAATCCACATGTGGACCATCAACGCCAAGGTATTTTCGGTCTATCAACACAAAAATATAGTAATCTATTTTTCCATCTGATACAGCAGCATCAGGATCTATTTCAAACGAACTGACTGTGTCACCACCATCAGTAACTCAATCCACCATTCCCGCAAACATCGAGGTCAAAGTTGAAGGTAAACAAACCTAGTTGTTGTTGTGTTATGTTCACCATATTTAATTTCTGTTCCTTAGATGAATCAAACGGACAATCAGTTCAACTCTGTGAATGGATCAAGAAAGAAGAAGATGAAGATGATTATGAAGCACAACTGTTTCACTGTTGTGACTGTGGAGGTGAGGGTTGTGAAGAATGCAAAGTGAAACGAGAAATTAAGGAGGAATTTGACGAAAGTGGTGAGACTGGACAGATGGAGGATTGTGTGAAACAAGAAATCAAGGAGGAATTTGACGAAAGTGGATTCGAGACAGAATTGGGTGGGAACAGTGCTTAAGTTGTTCAGGGTTGCACCAGAGTCTAGAAAGAAGAGGAGGACAATGAGGGTGAGATTGAGAAACCAAAGAAGATGCCACGATTGGATCGAGTGTTTGCGAATGTGCCAGATGGATCACCTTCACCAGCATCCACCAATGTCATTCCTTTCAATGTTGAGTGCACCGATGACCAAATGCCAAATTTATCCACCAACTCATTGACAATCGAAGGCAATCAAACATTTTCAGATGATTCAAGCGGACAACTCGTTCAACACTTCAAATGTGTCAAGAAGGAAGAAGAAGATGGTGGAGAGTACGTGATGGAATGTGACTGTGAGGATTGTGAGACATGCAGAGTGAAAATGGAATTGAAAGATGAACTTGATGAAAGTGGTGAGACAGAATTGGGTTGGAACAGTGGCGAGGCTGTTCAATGTTATACTAGAGTCAAGAAAGAAGAAGGCGAGGATGATGGTGAGGTGGAGAGGCCGTACAAAATACGACGAATGGATCGTGGGGTTGGGAATGTTTCCATTGGGTCACCATCACCGTCCTCAAATGTAATTTCCATGAATGTGCACGAATATGTCGATGACCAAATGGCAACTTCATCCACCAATCCAATCACCATCGAAGGTAATCCATCATTTATTTGTTTAATCTGACTTATTCATTTCATTTCCCATCAGATCACACCCAACCATCTCAACCTGTCACTGTCCCTTTCCCTACCCCAATCGTCACACCCACTCAATCATCATCATCATCTACTCAACATGTCAATGAGACACATCGAGATGAACTGCTCAATTGCGAACCGATGATGATGGACAATGTGGCACTTGTTGTTGATATGGGTGTGGTTGAATTTGATCGAGGACAAGTCGCCGAGGATAATTCAACGTTGAATCCGACGCAAACTGATCAAGAGGATGGTGAAAGTGACGAGACGATTGAACAACTACAAGACACAAATGTGGGTGATGGACAAGTGCCCGCAGAGAATTTTGTGAAGCGAATTGAACCAACTGACGAACTGGGAAACAGATTCGAGTGTGACTACCGTGGATGTGGAATACGAATGAAAGACAGAAACAATTTGATTAATCACATTCGAACACACACAGAAGAGAAGCCTTTCGAGCGTTTTATGTGTTCCATTCTTGGTTGCGACCGTGCCTTTGTCACAAAGGACCAATTGCAAGCACACCAACACAACCACCCAAGATCCCGTCCTTTTGCTTGCAGTTGGCCTCTATGTGATGCTCGATTTGGAACCAAATTCAATCTCACTGCACACCTTCGTACCCACACTGGGGAACGGCCATTCAAATGTGACCAATGTAATGCCACATTCAATCAGCATGCTCATTTGACCAATCATCTGCGCACCCACACCGGAGCTCGTCCATTTGTGTGCACTTGGCCCGAGTGTGGTCAAGCATTCACCACCGCGGGTAATTTGAAGACTCACTCTCTGGTTCACTCAAATGAACGTCAATTTGCGTGTGTTGCGACTGGCTGCACCAAAGTTTACAAGCGTAAAGATGCATTGCTTCGACATCAAAAGGACAAGCACTATTAGCCTTAGCATTCACTCGAATGCGGTCAAGCTTAAGCTCAAGCTCAAGTTAAGTAATATGAAGACTCACTCTTTTGTACATTCAAATGAACGTCAATTCATTTGTGATGTGACAGGCTGCGCCAAAGTGTACAAGCAGAAAGTGACATTGCTTCGACACCAAAAGGCTAAGCACAATTAATCTTGTCGTCCACATTTTCTCACCACTTCTCTTCACTTAGTCGTATTTTTGTATCAATTCACACGAATCCACTTTTATTCATACATTAGACTTGTCAATGTTAATATCTTATATCTTATGTCAAATCTAATAAAACATTTTTCTGTCAATTTACCCAATGTTTTTTATCATTTTACAAAACGATAACTGGCTCGAGCATACGAGCGGTTCAGTTTGCATGAAGATAACAAAAATGAACTTGTCGTAGTCGAACCAGAACATTTGCACCAATTGACATCATATCTATCAAATAAGCGTAAACTTGTCTCTGATGGCAAATCTCAGAAGAAGAAAAAGCGAAATTTGTTTCAAATAATTGGCAATGCAAATTCCCGCATGTTTGAATGTGTTTAATTATCAATAAATGTTTGGTTCTTTTTGATTTTTTTAATTAAAATAAAATTTAGTTTCCTGACAGTTTTTGTCGAATCTAGTTCTGTTTCCAGACAAATAAAATGTTTTTATTATTTTTCTTAAATATAAATAAAATGTAAAAAGTTAATTTAAAATTCTCTTTTCTGAAGAGGTTATATTTTCCATTTGCAGAATTATAATAAACTCTTGAAGTACAATTCCATTTGAAACGAACCATTCTGTCTTTGTTCTTTCCCTTTTCAGTATTTTTAGTTTTGCAATATTAAACAAATTCGAGTTAATAGAAGTGTGGTTTATTAGATTTTAAGATGAAATATAAGAAATGAATGTTACATTATATGAGCACAATACAAATACAAACAAAAATGTGGATTAATGTGACTTGGCACAGATACAGAACTACAACTAGATGGAGATGGAATAACAAAATATGGAATGATAAGACTAATTGTGTTTGTCCTTTTGGTGTCGAAGCAATGTCACCTTATGTTTGTAAACTTTGGTACAGCCTGTCACATCACATGCAAATAGACGTTCATTTGAATGGACTGTAGAGTGAGTCTTCAAATTACTTGAGGTGGTGAAAGCTTGACAACACTCGGGCCAAGTGCAAACGAATGGACGAGCTCCGGTGTGGGTGCGGAGATGAGTGACCATAGCACTATGCTGAGTAAAAGCGGCATCACACTGGCCATGGTCACATTGATAAGGACGCTCACCAGTGTGGGTACGAGTGTGTACAGTGAGATTGCTTTTCGTTGCAAATCGAGCTTCACATCTAGGCCAACTGCAAACAAAGGGACGGTCTCCTGAGTGGACGTTGAGGTGATCTTTCAGATCGCCTTTCCGGACAAATGCACGGTCGCAACCCTCAACTGAACACTTGAAAGGCTTCTCCCCGGTGTGGGTTCGAATGTGATCAATCAAATCACTTCTTCCTTTCGTTCGTTTCCCACATCCCCGGTAGTTGCACTCAAATTTGTTTCCCAGCTCGTCAGCTGTCTCAATTCGTTTGACAAAGTTCTCTGCAGGAACTTGTTGATCATCATTGGCATTTGTGTCTTGTCGTTGTTCCATCTTCTTTTTACCTTCCTCTTCATCATCTCGCTCTTCATCATTTTGGTGGTCATCCACCTCTGTTTCATCTTCTTGTTCAGTGTGCACTTGGCTCAATTGAGTTGAGTTGTCATGGTCAACTTGTCCTCTATCAAATTCCTCTGCACGCACTTCAACCTCAAGTGCCACGCTGTCCATCCTCGGTTCGCCATTGAGCAGTTCATCTCGAAATGTCCCATTGACAGGTTGAGCAGATGATGATGGTGGTGGTGTGACGATTGGCGTTGGGAGAGGGACAGTGTCACATTGAGATTGGTCTGATAGGAAATGAAATGAATAAAACACTCAGATACACTCAGCAACAAATGATTGAATACCTTGGATGTTGATTTGGTGGGTGGATGAAGTTGCCACTTGGTCATCGATATATTCGACATTGATGGGAATGCCATTGGTTGATGGTGACAGTGATCCAACAGGAACATTGCCAAGCACTCGATCCATTCGTTGAATCTTGTTGGGTCTCTCGCCCTCCACCTCACCGTCCTCCTCCTCTTCTTCCTTAATGTGCATCATTTCTCCATCCTCCAACTCCTCCTTGATCTCTTGTTTCACACAATCCTCCATCTGTTCCGTCTCACCACTTTCGTCTCGTTCCTCCTTCATTTCTCGTTTCACTCTACATTTTTCACATTCTCCACAGTCCAACACGTATTCTCCACCATCGTCTTCTTCTTTCTTGACACGTTTACAGAGTTGTAATGATTGTCCGTCTGAGACATCTAAAGAATATACACAGAAATGCACAATAAGTTATGGTGAACATAACACAACACAACACAACACAACAACTAGGTTTGTTTACCTTCAACTTTGACCTCGATGTTTGAGGGAATGGTGGAATGATTTACAGGGCTTGGAGGTGATACTGGTGACACAGTCTGTTCGCTAGAAATTGATCCTGATGTTGCAGGATCACAAGGAAAAAAAGATTAGAAAATCAACTTGACAGTGCCAAAAAGGAGAAATACCTTCTCGATTGTGATTGTTAGCTGCTGTTGATGGTGCACTCGTAGGATTGATCTGTTCGTTATCGATTTGAATGTCACTTGTCGGTGCACGTGTCACTGTTGCATCTGTACCGAAGTGATCATCATCCTGTGCAGAAGAGGGCACATCATCAAGACACTTGTTGAACTGGTCCAGCACAAAGACAGCAAACTCATCCACAAGGTGACAGTGCTCGATGGGTAGTTGACTCTTCACCTGTGCCTTCTTGTGCTCGATTCGACTCAGCAGAGACTCATAACCAGGAAATTGATCCATTTGATGGTAGAGTAAAGTAACAGAATAAATCGATAATTTGTCAACGTCAACGTAAACAGTCAGCGTGGAGAAAAATCGAGAAAGTTAGACATGTGCTCAAAACAAAAGGCGTATTCAGAAAATTGTACAAATGGGGAACTGTAACACACGAATCGACTATTCGTAAACAAAGTTACTTGACGTGCATAAGGCTAATATGAAAATTAATTCAATGGGTGGTAAAGCCCAAAACGCCACTGAGCTTTAATCGGCGACGTTTCTGCTTTGTGAGCTGTGTTTGTGATCGTTTCTACCGTCTGCCGTCATGTGTTCGACGCGACATGTGTTCGATGGTCGTCGAACACAAACGGACACGAACAGACATAACAGACATAAATGTGCGTTAACGTCTGCCGTCATGTGTTCGACGCGACATGTGTTCGATGGTCGTCGAACACAAACGGACACGAACAGACATAACAGACATAAATGTGCGTTAATTCAAACAGACATCGTCGAAAGCGCGACATGTGTTCGATGGTGACAGACTCATCGAATCGATGGTTGAATTGACTGACTTTACCAGGGAAGGTTCCCTTGGACTCTATCGATCCTTTTGGGTGCAAACTTGGTTCCTAAGGATACAAATGGATCTGGGGAGACCAGGGAAGGTTTCCTTCGACTCTATCGATCCTTTTGGGTGCAGACTTGGTTCCTAAGGATACAAATGGATCTGGTGAGACCAGGGAAGGTTTCCTTCGACTCTATCGATCCTTTTGGGTGCAGACTTGGTTCCTAAGGATACAAATGGATCTGGTGAGACCAGGGAAGGTTTCCTTCGACTCTATCGATCCTTTTGGGTGCAGACTTGGTTCCTATGGATACAAATGGATCTGGTGAGACCAGGGAAAGTTCCCTTCGACTCTATCGATCCATTTGGGTGCAGACTTGGTTCCTATGGATACAAATGGATCTGGTGGGACCAGGGAAGTATTCCTTAGACTCTAACGACCCAATTGAGTGCAGACTTGGTTCCTGTGGATACAAATGGACCAGATGAGACCAGGGAAAGTTCCCTTCGACTCTATCGATCCATTTGGGTGCAGACTTGGTTCCTATGGATACAAATGGATCTGGTGAGACCAGGGAAGGTTCCCTTCGACTCTATCGATCCTTTTGGGTGCAGACTTGGTTCCTGTGGATACAAATGGACCAGATGAGACCAGGGAAAGTTCCCTTCGACTCTATCGATCCATTTGGGTGCAGACTTGGTTCCTATGGATACAAATGGATCTGGTGGGACCAGGGAAGTATTCCTTAGACTCTAACGACCCAATTGAGTGCAGACTTGGTTCCTGTGGATACAAATGGACCAGATGAGACCAGGGAAGGTTTCCTTCGACTCTATCGATCCATTTGGGTGCAGACTTGGTTCCTATGGATACAAATGGATCTGGTGAGACCAGGGAAGGTTCCTTTCGACTCTATCGACTCTATTGGGTGCAGACTTGGTTCCTATGGATACAAATGGATCTGGAGAGACCAGGGAAGGTTCCTTTCGACTCTATCGACTCTATTGGGTGCAGACTTGGTTCCTATGGATACAAATGGATCTGGTGAGACCAGGGAAGGTTCCTTTCGACTCTATCGACTCTATTGGGTGCAGACTTGGTTCCTAAGGATACAAATGGATCTGGTGAGACCAGGGAAGGTTCCTTTCGACTCTATCGACTCTATTGGGTGCAGACTTGGTTCCTATGGATACAAATGGATCTGGAGAGACCAGGGAAGGTTCCTTTCGACTCTATCGATCCTTTTGGGTGCAGACTTGGTTCCTGTGGATACAAATGGACCAGATGAGACCAGGGAAAGTTCCCTTCGACTCTATCGATCCATTTGGGTGCAGACTTGGTTCCTATGGATACAAATGGATCTGGTGGGACCAGGGAAGTATTCCTTAGACTCTAACGACCCAATTGAGTGCAGACTTGGTTCCTATGGATACAAATGGATCTGGTGAGACCAGGGAAGGTTCCTTTCGACTCTATCGACTCTATTGGGTGCAGACTTGGTTCCTAAGGATGCAAATGGATCTGTTGAGACCAGGAAAGGTTCCCTTCGACTGTAACTACCTAAATGAATGCAGACTATTGACTTGACTATGAGTACTCTTTTTGGAGTTGCCAATTGAAAGCAAAATTGAATTTTATGTACACTATTGACTCAGAAAGATCTTGATGATACTATTGATATATTCAATTATAAAATTATTTCAGTAGATTTTAAAGATGAAATCGTAATAAACAATTGATCTAAAAATAGATTTTTAAGGTTACGTTCCAGTGACAATGTTTGGAATTCTATTCATTACACAGATCGACACCATAATTGAAGTTACATGAAAAGTTGAAAAATCTACAATATATGATATATGGCCTTTTGGTTCATGTAACTTCTATTCTGGTGTCCATCTGTGTTATTCATTGGAGTGGAACGATGGAACATTAGAATGCCACCTTCTTCATAGTCATACATTTGATCCGAATGATCTCTTTTCCACTTGTTTTCGACGAATCTTCAACGTCCTGCTGGGATCTATTATCCATCATCATATCCTCATTTGATAAATACTCTACATTTAATGTTTTCGGGAATTCATTATTTAACTTATCCCTTCTACTCATCAACCGAACCGGATTTTTCCCATTATGTTCCATCTGTCATCTTCAGGCCCAAGATTTTCTCTATTCCGTTCTGATAGCCATCAACAGAAACAATTCCAATCGATTCCTTGAATTTGAAATATTCTACCACCCAATCCGATTGATAGATGGATCGATAAATGGATAGATTAAAGGATAGATGGATAAGCGTTCATTCGGATCTGCTGCATAACCATGGGAAATTTGTTCTTTTGATGACCCCAATCTCTTTTGAAGATTTAATTTTGTTTTACCCATAATCTCGACGGTAGATTGTGTTTTGATTGTGAAGCCATAGGATTCGAGTTATGGATCGATGGAGTTTAGAGATTTAGTGAATAAGAGTACAACTCCTTCTTCAAAGTCATGCATTAGATCAGTTTGTATCAATTAAGGTTTCAAAGTTTGAAGTAAAAAAATCTTCAGATTCTTCACTTTTGATCAAGGATTCTCATGATCATAGAAAATTGTTTTAGAATCGACATACATTTTTCATAAATGATTATTTCGAAGATCAGATAGAAAGAATGTAACAATCTGCTTCATAATCTCTGAGAAGAAATCAAATGAATGATTTCGATTATCTCAATGTCCATCAAGTATTCCATTGATCATTTGAACAATTTTTCTTTTTATTCTTCTTGAACCTCAAAGATTCAATAGGTTATCCAAGCATCTTTTAGAATCCTGGAACCTATTGTTTCATCATTTGAATATTCAACTTCATATTGAACATGGATACCAACAATTAAGTTTTAAGATTCGTGTTTAACTTTGATTCAAATCATTGAAATCTATTTGAACAACAATATAATGGATAGAGTCATTGAATTTAACTTTGTCAAACTAAGATACATTATCCATCTTCATGTCCTCAATCGATACATTCCTGATTCTGATAAATGAACATTGAACATGATTCTGAAGATTCTGATGATTCTGAATATATTAGCAAAAGCTGAATAATTTTGTATTTTTGATAATATCTTATCTATTTGACAGAATTTTACTCAAATTGAGATTGAAGAATTGATGCTAAAGGTGCAGAGTATTGAGTTGGGACATTAAACCGGGGACAAATCTATGTTATCAGTGCAAAATGAGAGTCTTCTAACTTAGTCAAGTTTCTATCCAAACAATAAGAACGATAAGGTACAATACACAGAGACTCACCCCTATATGAATGGTAACATTGAGATCGTATAACTTGATGACAACCGTAATCAAAACAAATAATGACATTATTATTGGAAAATAGTAGATTGCACTGCTTATGCCAGATTTTTGATCCAAGAAGATCTAAATCCACCCAAATTGACCCGAATTGGACAAAATATATTGAAAATTTTTCATTATTCTTGTTGCAACAAAAGTTGATTTTAATGATTGTATTCATAATATCATAATCGCGACCCTTTTGATCATTCATTTGATTATTTTTGCCCATTGCGGTCTTAGTTCAATAATCAAACATTTTTAAGGTCCAATCGCGACCCTTTTGATCATTCATTTGATTATTTTTGCCCATTGCGGTCTTAGTTCAATAATCAAACATTTTTAAGGTCCAATCGCGACCCTTTTATCATTCATTTGATTATTTTGACCCTTTGCGGTCTTAGTTCAATAGTCATACATCTTCGGTTCCATTCGCGAATCTTTTGTTCATTCAATTCAATCAACATCAAGACCCACCATTTAATGTGGTTCATTTCGTAACTCAATTGTTTAACTCACTTCTTAACTCAATTATCCCTTTAATATTAACTCAATGTTTTAACTCAATGTTTTGTTCCTGGATGCATATCGTGTGCTTACCAGCAATTTATTGCTTTGATTGTCGCCTTGCTGATCACTCAATTGTTTAATAAAGCGACCGCACGCTTGCTCATTTAGATGAGTAAAGTTGCGTGCATTGAAATGAAATGAAATGATATCATAGATCCAACTGGATTCTATCGTTATCATAGTGGATGATCAACATGAATCCAAAAACGTCTAATGTTGGTATCCATGTCCAAAATGTGTGTTATACTCATAAATAACTTATAAATACCGTGTGTTATTAATCCTTGTCAAACAATAGGTGCAACGAACACATAATCCATTTTTTAAAATCGTTCAATTAAACAAATTTCGAACCCTTAAGTTAAGGCTTAACCTTATGATAATGAAATCACTGATAGATTTCAAAGTTTAGGACAATGGATTGTATGTCCAATTACAATCCTTAGAATTCAAATTATGATTGAGTGAATCACTGGAATTTGGATGATTAATTGAATGACAATTGGGATCAATAAGATTCATGTTATGATTCTGAGAATCCTTGTAACTAGAAAGATGGTTTGGATGTTGGATCAATGTACATTGAGGTCATTAAAGTTACCAATATATTTTTAATTGGCATTGGATCACCGAATGAACCAATGGTATTCTCCATGCATAGAAGTATTTAATGAAGATGGATAAATGACCCTAGTAGGACATTGAAGGTTGAGATTGTATACTAGTAGGACATACAACATACAATATAATCTACTGCATGACTTTGAATAAGTTGTTTTTCTCTTGTTCACACTATTTCAAGAATCATTGAACACAAAAAGTGAAATCTTTATTTTGATCTATTGCCTGACATTTAGGAAGGCGTCATTCTCTTGTTTACTCAATCATAAGTATCATTTAAGACAGGTTTAGAAGTGTTCTCTCGGAACTACAGTAAAACCTCGTTAATTCGTACTCCGATAATTCGTACAACCTCGTTAATTCGTATTTCGTTCATGAATCCTGCCATTTTCGGACACACTGTAACACATTTCAATACAAAAATACCCCGTTAATTCGTAATACTTCGATAATTCGTAATTCGTCAAACTTTTTTTGGATTAATTCGTACCAAAAGTACATTAGCATATGACGTAATTTTTTGAAATCACTTAAGAAAGAACGCAAATTGGTCCGTAGACCCCACCAGTCGTGGGCATCAGCCAAAGTGTTCATTTATCTCCTGCAAAGCGCGCGCTAGACAGTCGCTGTTACCCTCTGACCAGACAACAATAAATGCATTTGTCAACTACGTTTTGTACTGTGTTGCTAGCAATTAAACAGTGAAAAGACAGTCAGTTTTTTTCTTCCTAATCGTTCCGAAATTATGTTTTGGTGGATAAAAATGTTGCCTTTGGAAAAGACTCATGATAATTTTAATAATACATATGAAACTGTGGGTAATCTTAAGCAGTTGTTTGATGACAAACTTACCTAAATTGATAGCTCGAGTGACTCAGAAGTGGAAACAAATTCTAACTTAACAGAATCAGCTTCTGAGCTGAATGTAAGTTCAAAGGAAGCTCAAAATGCCATTAATGTTCTGTTGAAGCATTGTAAGAAATTGGGCACTCCTGATGACCAAGTTTTAATCTAACTATTTAGCTAAAGTTAATCGACAAGCTGCCAATGAATCTTACATTCTCGATTATTTTTAGTGCAATTCATTGTACTTTTCGCATTTCTTATAATTAAATTGTGTAATTAATCATTAAAATGCTAATAGTTTGATAAAATATCATCGTATGTACCAAATAACTTGATTAAACCAAAATTAAACTAAACCTCGATAATTCGTAATTCGTACAAAATTTCGAAATCTGACCACATTTTAGTACGAATTAACGAGGTTTTACTGTATTTTATGAGTTTGAAGAAGAAGCCTGTCTTATGTTCACTCATTCTCAAGAATCCATCAAATCATATTTCGAATCACAAAACTAATCATTGTTTATTCAATCAATCGTAACAATTCAAGGGAACCACCAAATCATATCTTGAATCCAGTAAATCCCCAATGGTCATTCAATCGATCATTTCAATCTCAGGCAATTAAAGAATAACTCAAATCACAAAGATAATCTTTGTTCATCCGATCCATTGATCAAATCTAAGGGAACAACTGAATCATAACTGTATTCCAAAAGTTACTCATTAAATTGTCACCTTTAGAATCTCTTGGGTCGAATAGTGGACAACGTTTTTATCTTTGGAACCACTGTTGAAACCAAGGCCCATAGAATTCAAGTAAAAAAACCAAATGGGCCGATAGCGTTAATTGAGCGTCTATAATGATATCTTTCAATGGTCCCCTCAGATCAAACATTATCCATAGAATCCAAGTCTGCACCCAAATGGATCGATAGAGTCGAAGGGAAACTTCCCTGGTCCCACCAGATCCATTTGTATCCTTAGGAACCAAGTCTGCACCCAAATGGATCGATAGAGTCGAAGGAAAACTTCCCTGGTCCCACCAGATCCATTTGTATCCTTAGGAACCAAGTCTGCACCCAAATGGATCGATAGAGTCGAAGGGAACCTTCCCTGGTCTCACCAGATCCATTTGTATCCTTTGGAACCAAGTCTGCATCCAAAAGGGTAGATAGAGTCGAAGGGAACCTTCCATGGTCTCACCAGATCCATTTGTATCCATAGGAACCAAGTCTGCATCCAAAAGGGTAGATAGAGTCGAAGGGAAACTTCCCTGGTCCCACCAGATCCATTTGTATCCTTAGGAACCAAGTCTGCACCCAAATGGATCGATAGAGTCGAAGGGAAACTTCCCTGGTCCCACCAGATCCATTTGTATCCTTAGGAACCAAGTCTGCACCCAAATGGATCGATAGAGTCGAAGGGAAACTTCCCTGGTCCCACCAGATCCATTTGTATCCTTAGGAACCAAGTCTGCACCCAAATGGATCGATAGAGTCGAAGGGAACCTTCCCTGGCCCCACCAGATCCATTTGTATCCTTAGGAACCAAGTCTGCACTCAAATGGATCGATAGAGTCGAAAGAAACCTTCCCTGGTCTCACCAGATCCATTTGTATCCTTAGGAACCAAGTCTGCACCCAAATAGGTCGATATAGTCGAAGGAATCCTCCACTGGACCTCTCTGAGTCCTCAGTGTCAAAATCGAGTTCATCAACACATGTCCGTTATCGTCGACATATCGAACACATGACGCATCGAACACAATTTTTTTTCACCGAACACATGTCGCATCGAACACACAGATGTCCGTTATCGTCGAACACATGACGCATCGAACACATGACGTGCAATCTGCGTTAATGCAAACAGACATCGTCGAAAGCACGACATGTGTTCGATGGCGACAAACTCATCGAATCCATAGTGGAATTGAGAGATTTGACCAGGGAAGGTTCCTTTCGACTCTATTGACCCTATTGAGTGTAGTCTTGGTTCCTAAGGATACAAATTGATCTGTTGAGACCAGGGAAGGTTCCCTTCCACTCTATCGACTCAATTGGAGTGCAGACTTGGTTCCTAAGGATACAAATGGATCTGTTGAGACCAGGGAAGGTTCCCTTCCACTCTATCGACTCAATTGAGTGCAGACTTGGTTCCTAAGGATACAAATGGATCTGTTGAGACCAGGGAAGGTTCCCTTCCACTCTATCGACTCAATTGAGTGCAGACTTGGTTCCTAAGGATACAAATGGATCTGTTGAGACCAGGGAAGGTTCCCTTCCACTCTATCGACCCTATTGAGTGCAGACTTGGTTCCTAAGGATACAAATGGATCTGTTGAGACCAGGGAAGGTTCCCTTACACTCTATCGACTCAATTGAGTGCAGACTTGGTTCCTAAGGATACAAATGGATCTGTTGAGACCAGGGAAGGTTCCCTTCCACTCTATCGACTCAATTGAGTGCAGACTTGGTTCCTAAGGATACAAATGGATCTGTTGAGACCAGGGAAGGTTCCCCTTCCACTCTATCGACTCAATTGAGTGCAGACTTGGTTCCTAAGGATACAAATGGATCTGTTGAGACCAGGGAAGGTTCCCTTCCACTCTATCGACTCAATTGAGTGCAGACTTGGTTCCTAAGGATACAAATGGATCTGTTGAGACCAGGGAAGGTTCCCTTCCACTCTATCGACCCTATTGAGTGCAGACTTGGTTCCTAAGGATACAAATGGATCTGTTGAGACCAGGGAAGGTTCCCTTACACTCTATCGACTCAATTGAGTGCAGACTTGGTTCCTAAGGATACAAATGGATCTGTTGAGACCAGGGAAGGTTCCCTTCCACTCTATCGACTCAATTGAGTGCAGACTTGGTTCCTAAGGATACAAATGGATCTGTTGAGACCAGGGAAGGTTCCCTTCCACTCTATCGACTCAATTGAGTGCAGACTTGGTTCCTAAGGATACAAATGGATCTGTTGAGACCAGGGAAGGTTCCCTTCCACTCTATCGACCCTATTGAGTGCAGACTTGGTTCCTAAGGATACAAATGGATCTGTTGAGACCAGGGAAGGTTCCCTTACACTCTATCGACTCAATTGAGTGCAGACTTGGTTCCTAAGGATACAAATGGATCTGTTGAGACCAGGGAAGGTTCCCTTCCACTCTATCGACCCTATTGAGTGCAGACTTGGTTCCTAAGGATACAAATGGATCTGTTGAGACCAGGGAAGGTTCCCTTCCACTCTATCGACTCAATTGAGTGCAGACTTGGTTCCCTAAGGATACAAATGGATCTGTTGAGACCAGGGAAGGTTCCCTTCCACTCTATCGACTCAATTGAGTGCAGACTTGGTTCCTAAGGATACAAATGGATCTGTTGAGACCAGGGAAGGTTCCCTTCCACTCTATCGACCCTATTGAGTGCAGACTTGGTTCCTAAGGATACAAATGGATCTGTTGAGACCAGGGAAGGTTCCCTTCCACTCTATCGACTCAATTGAGTGCAGACTTGGTTCCTAAGGATACAAATGGATCTGTTGAGACCAGGGAAGGTTCCCTTCCACTCTATCGACCCTATTGAGTGCAGACTTGGTTCCTAAGGATACAAATGGATCTGTTGAGACCAGGGAAGGTTCCCTTCCACTCTATCGACTCAATTGAGTGCAGACTTGGTTCCTAAGGATACAAATGGATCTGTTGAGACCAGGGAAGGTTCCCTTCCACTCTATCGACTCAATTGAGTGCAGACTTGGTTCCTAAGGATACAAATGGATCTGTTGAGACCAGGGAAGGTTCCCTTCCACTCTATCGACCCTATTGAGTGCAGACTTGGTTCCTAAGGATACAAATGGATCTGTTGAGACCAGGGAAGGTTCCCTTCCACTCTATCGACTCAATTGAGTGCAGACTTGGTTCCTAAGGATACAAATGGATCTGTTGAGACCAGGGAAGGTTCCCTTCCACTCTATCGACTCAATTGAGTGTAGACTTGGTTCCTATGGATACAAATGGATCTGTTGAGACCAGGGAAAGTTTCCTTCCACTCTATCGACTCAATTGAGTGCAGACTTGGTTCCTAAGGATACAAATAGATTTGACAGAACACTTCTAAACCTGTGTTAAATGATTTTTATGATTGAATGAGCATGAGAAAGACTTCTTACCCAAAGTTATTCAATAGATCCGAATGAAGATTTCTTCATTTGGGTTCAATGATTCTTCAGATTGGGTGAACAAGAGAATGACTCTTTCTTAAATGTCAGGAAGTAGATCTAAATAAAGACTTTTTTATTTGTGTTCAATGATTCTTGAAATAGTATGAACAAGAGAAAAACTACTTCTTCAAAGTCATGCAGTAGATCAGATTGTTTAAAATTAACCTAGAGGGATTCTAAAAGTGAAATCGATGTTCACCTTCAACGTCTTGCTAGAATCCATTGTCCTTCTTAATGTTCAATCGATCCATTCTCTTCCTCCAATGCCCAACTAGGATACAATTCCAACCTTCAATGTCCTACTATGATCAATTATCCATCTTCATTCAATATTTCGATGCATGGAAAATACCATTGGTTTCTTCAATAATCCCAATAGTCATTCAATTAATCATCCAAATTCCAGTGATTCACTCAATCATAATTTGAATTCTAAGGATTGTCATTGGACAAAGGATTCGTGTAGATCATCAACGACGATAGCGATTGACTCCAGCTGGATCAATGATATCATGAATAGAATCATTAAAATCAACTTTTGTTGTAATAAGATAATGAAAAATGTTCAATATATTTAGGTCAATTCGGGTCAATTCGGGTCAATTCGTGTGGAATTAGATCTTCTTGGATCAAAAATCTGGCACAAGCAGTACAATCTGCTATTTTCAATAATAATGTCATTATGTGTTTTTATTACGGTGGTCATCAAGTTATGCGATCTCAATGTTACCATTCATATGAGGGTAAGTCTCTGTGTATTGTACCTTATCGTTCTTATTGTTTAGATTGAAACTTGACTAAGATGGAAGTCGGCCATTATACCTAAAATGGAAGACCCTCATTTCGCACTGATAACATAGATTTGTCCCGGTTTAATGTCTCAAATCAATACTGTGCACCTTTAGCATCAATTCTGAAATCTTAATTTGGTTAAAATTCTGTCAAATAGATGAGATATTATCAAAAACATTAGTATGAGAATTGCAGTGAATCTAATCTTATTACATCATCATTTTCCAATTGACTAGTGCCATAGCTCGATAGATTGACCGTATTCAATTATTGTTATTGAATTTCAATACTGCTCGATGATAATCAGATTGAGAATCCACCTGATGGTGTTGTCTTGCAGAGACTATCGATTATTTTGAAAAATTGCTTTATCACATGAATAATTAAGATTTTCATTTGGCATCCAATCTCAGCAATCATTTATTTCACTATTGGTTTCGCAAGGTTGTCATCTATTCCATCGTCAAAATCATAAGAATCCCTTGATATTCCTAATATTAATGCTATCTTTAGAATCATGTTCAATGTTCATGTACCAGAATCAAGAATGTATAGATTGAGGACTTAAAGATGGATAATGTATCTTAGTTGAACAATGTTAAATCCAATGATTCTACCCATGATATTGTTGTTCAAATTGATTTCAACGCTTGAATCAAAGTTAAACATAAATCTTAAAACGCAAATGTTGGTATCCATGTTCAATATGAAGTTGAATATTCAAATGATGAAACAGTACCCAGTCGGAATATTGCAGCAAAGCATTGATAGGGATTAGCCCTTTTAGAACAGCTTCAAAGTAGTTTGGTCCTTGGAAATTTGCTTGAAAATTACTTAGCCTTTCATAACCTTACTACTTTTACTTTATTTCAAGTAAAATTGAAATGGTTTTAAATGTTGAATAATATTTGTTAATTGGTTAGTCATAACTGCTACAATAGCGAATTATTCCCGACAATTCCTCGGGTAATTTGTCCAGAGAATTGTTTGGGCAAGTTATTCCTGGTAATTGATTGGGTAATTAGTCGGGTTAAGTGTTCGGGCAAGTTATAGGTTCCTAGATTCTATAAAATGGTTCGATAACCTATTGAATCTTTGAGGTTCAAGAAGAATGCCAAGAAGAATTGTTCAAGGGATCAATGGAAAACTCGATGGACATTGAGATAATCGAAATCTTTAAATTGATTTCTTCTCAGAGAATATGGATTAGATTGTTACTTTCTTTCTATCTGATACTCGAAATAATCTTTTATGAAAAATGCATGTTAATTCTGAAACAATTTTCTGTGATCATGAGAATCCGTGATCAAAAGAGAAGAATCTGAAGATTTGTTGACTCCAAACTTTGAAACCTCAATTTATACATTCTGATCTACTGCATGATTTTGAATATGGAGTAATATTCTTATTCACTAAATCTCTAAACTCTATCGAATAATAACTAGAATCCTTTAGCTTCCAAATGAAAACACAATCCACCGTTCCAATCATATTAATCCATCTAATCATAACTCGAATTCTATGGCTCCACAATTGAAACACAATCTACCGTCGAGATTATAGATAGAACAAAATTTAATCCTCAATAAAGATTGGGGGTCGTCGAAAGGACAAATTTCCCATGGTTATGCTGTAGATCCGAATGAACGCTAATTCATCTATCCATTTTTCAATCCATTTATCGATCCATCTATCAATCTGATTGGGTGGTAGTATATTTCAAAGTGAGGAAATCGATTGCAATTGTTCCTGTTGATGGCTATTAGAACAAAATAGAGAGAAACTTAGGCCTGAAGATGACAGATGGAACAAAATGAAAAGAATCCGGTTCGAGTGATGAGTAGTAGAGATAAAATAAAGATTGAATTCCCGAAAACTGTAGAGAATGTAGAGAATTTATCAAATGAGGATATGATGATGGATAATGGATCCTAGTAGGACGTTGAAGAATCGTTGAACACAAGTGGAGAAGAGATCATTCGGATCAAATACAAGACTTTGAAGAAGGTTGCATTCTCATGTTCCATCGTTCCACTACAATGAATGATAAATAGAATTCAAAACAAACAAACCTTAAAAATCTTTGTATAGATCAATTGTTGACTAATATTTCATCTTTAAAATCTACTGAAGTAATTTTGGTAATCGAATATATCAATAGTATCTTCAGCATCTTTCTGAGTTACAGTGAAAATAAAATTCAATTTTATGTTCAATTGGGAACTCCAATAGAAGTACTCATCATCAAAAACAAGTTTTTTCTTAATCTGTCCAACTAGTCATCACCAGGATCTAGTTTCTTCCTATTCGATTATACTAGTCATCACTATAAACCAAGTCTGCTCCCAAATAGGTCAATAAAGTCGAAATGAACCTCCCCTGGTCTCACCAGATCCATTTGTATCCTTAAGAACAATGTCTGCCCCCAAATAGGTCAATAGAGTCGAAATGAACCTCCCCTGGTCTCACCAGATCCATTTGTATCCTTAGAATCCAAATCTGCACCCAAATAGGTCGATATAGTGGATGGTATCCTTCCCTGGTCTCACCAGATCCATTTGTATCCTTAGAATCCAAATCTGCACCCAAATAGGTCGATATAGTGGATGGTATCCTTCCCTGATCTCACCAGATCCATTTGTATCCTTAGAATCCAAATCTGCACCCAAATAGGTCGATATAGTGGATGGTATCCTTCCCTGGTCTCACCAGATCCATTTGTATCCTTAGAATCCAAATCTGCACCCAAATAGGTCGATATAGTGGATGGTATCCTTCCCTGATCTCACCAGATCCATTTGTATCCTTAGAATCCAAATCTGCACCCAAATAGGTCGATATAGTGGATGGTATCCTTCCCTGGTCTCACCAGATCCATTTGTATCCTTAGAATCCAAATCTGCACCTAAATAGGTCGATATAGTCGAAGGAATCCTTCTCTGGAGTCCTGTGTCAAAAACAAGTTAATCAAAACACATGTCCGTTATCGTCGACATATCGAACACATGACGCATCGAACACAATTTTTTTTCACCGAACACATGTCGCATCGAACACACAGATGTCCGTTATCGTCGAACACATGACGCATCGAACACATGACGTGCAATCGTTTCTACTGCAGCTCAAATCGACTTTCGGTTTTGTCCCTTTTCTCTCATATCTCCCGATCTGTGCTCACTCACCCAACTGTTGCCATGTCCCATCAATCTGTTCCACCTCGTCTCAATAAGAATGAGGCTCCAGGTCCATCACCAAGTCCACCAGTTCAATCCAGCAGGGACATTTGCATCAAACAGGAATATTTCGAAGGTATTTACAGTAATATACTCAAGATGTGAACTTTAACTTTGTTTACTTTTCCCCAGACCAACTGCCTGTGACCCGAACTATAAAGACCGAATCCGAATCACCACCAAATGAGCACAACATTATGCAATCAATCAAGGTAGAGGTGAAAGAAGAACATTACGATGACCAGGATTGTGTGGTGAAGTGTGAGTTGGACTTTGATGAAGGTGAGCAGATGGACAGAAAGATAAAAGTGGAAATGGAAGGGAAGAAAATGTTGTGTCATGTTCACTATAACTTACAGTGCATTTCTGTGCACTCTGCATTCTCTTTCTCAGATGATTCAAGCGGACAACCAATTCAACTCGGTGAATTTGTCAAAAAAGAAGAAAACGATGGTGGGGAATACGTGATAGAATGTGACTGTAAGGAATGTGAAATATGCAGAGTGAAAATGGAAATGAAGGATGAAATGGACGAAAGTGGATTTGATACAGAATTGGGTGGGAACAGTGGCCAGGCAGTTCAAGGTTGCACTAGAGTCAAGAAAGAAGAGGGCGAGGATGATGGTGAGGTTGATAGGTAGGGTACACTTTTGCCAGACAAAAATCTGCCTCCGAGCGGACCGCACATGCGCAGAACGTTTTTACGTTTCAGTCTTACTGAAAGCTAGCTAAAGTACTAAAGTATATTTTTGGGCCTATCCACAAAGTACGTGCATGTTTTTGTGCATTTGGGTTGACTGTGTTTTGATTGTTTACATTTCTTTTCATTTTCTTTTGTATTGAGTGTTTATTTATTTTGTCTCTGTTATCCTTTTTCTGTGGATATGTGAATATTTTATTGACTTCTTTAAACATTAATATTAATAGTGATGAAGATTTAAATCTTAATTTTGATTTCACCTTCTGCTATCACCACTGTGAATAAAATATGCCATTTTCATGTTTGTTAGTTGATGTTCCAACCTGAGGATAAGTAGCACATGTACTTCCAGATATTGTCCTCGAATTTACCCAGTCTGTATCTCAGTCCTTATCGTTACCTATTATTAAACCGATACATTAACAGGTTATGGTACCATGGTCTGAACACGATTCCACTGTTTTCAAGCACCAAACACGTCTTCTTTCGCACAAATCAGAAATCTATTTTTGATATTTCTGTTTCTGGATTTAATCCCTTGGTATTTCCTATTTTGTGCATTGTCGATTCTTAAATCTTTACTGGGGATTTATCCTATTTTATATCGAAAATTTTTCTAAAATGGATAACAAACAAATCACCGTCCTGAACGGTAATAACTTACCGTAATAAGGAACTACCATCGCTGGCTTTATGATTTTGATATCACTATTCGCTCTAATGTTTGGTGGACTATTGTGGACGGTACTCGTAAGAAGATGGCACAGACGTCATCGACGAGGATTATGACTCAGAAAATTACGAAGCTTTAAAGGTGATTATTCGTCCTCTAGATGACAAGCATATTACTTACATCTATGGCCTTCAGACTGCAAAAGAAGCCTACGAACAAATAGTGACAATGTTTAAGAAGGGTTTCTCTCAAAACCAAGCCACTCTCTGCAGCGTATTATTCCATTTCCTATGACGGTGACAGCAAAGCCTACTTCACTGCAATAAAAGCTAAAAACTACGTAAAAGTATTGCCAAACTCTTTTCCGCAGGTATCACTTACACCGATGTTCAAATCTTGGGTAAAGTCTTTATGACCTTCCTTCTTCGTTCGATTCCTTCAAAACTTCATAGGGAATGATGTCTAATCGAACTGGCTTTACTATTACCCTTGATGAGAATGACGAAAAATAGTTATTTAAACAGAGTAACAACAACAAGAACTCCAATGCATCTTTTCCTATTTCTGAATCACTTTTTAAGAGTAAGAAATGGTATGATGATTCTTGCGCTTCCAAGAAGTATGTCTTTGCTGCCAAAGGAAAAATTTTAGTCCTATGTAATGGTCTCGTAAAGTGCCAATGATTGGATTAATATCGAAATGAAAGAAGTCAAATATGTGCCTGATTCGGATTTTAACCTATTCTCTCTTGGTTGTATTCCTGACGATTACATCACTATACTTCAACGTCCTGACTTAACTATTTTCCGTGATGAACATCCTATTCTTATTGGAAAGAAAAACTTGATCGAATCCGAAATCTATTCAAAATACAAAATTCGCTTTGATAAATCCTCTTAACGATGTCTCTCTCGCCTCCGTTGATAGTATCGCCATTCAACACGAACACTTTGTGCACATCGATCTAAAACGTGCTCGGTTCGAATGCTCTACTCTAAGATTATGTAATTCGATGTGTCTACGGCCTTTTGTAATAGCCAAAGTGAAGATGATATCTATGTTCGTCAACCAACTGGTTTTTAAGACCACTCTGGACGTGTTTGAGTCCTGGCCTGTGCCTTTCTTCATCAAAGTCCCCGAAATTGGAACACTGCCCTCAATGATGTCTCATCTTATCTAGCATGGATCGATCTAAATATGATTCTTGTGCCTACTGTGTAATTACCGAATTGATGAAGAAAAGATCATTCATGTACATAGTACTTTATGCCGATGACGGACTAATTCTTGCTAGCTCTCGAGAACAACTTTATGTTTCGTCGTCTTCAGCACCACTTCTAGATAACTTGTGTCTCAGTTGGAACTTACGTTGGCATGGAAATTGGAATGAATCAATCTCTGAACGAAATACTATTTCATTTTGAAGTCTTCTTTCCACAAAATTAAATAATTAAAATTAACTATTTTCTTCGAGTCTCAATAATTTTTTGATTGGTTCTTTAAAATCTCTCCTTCTGAACATTGGACATATCCACATGTACTCTTTCTTGTAACACGTTTCTGCCTTTTTATTCATGATTATCTTTTGTTTGGTTCCTTCTTGCACATACTTCAAATTTTCTCTGATTCCAGAAAGTTACCGGCATTCAAGAATAAATAGACATGTTTTCAAAAAAAATATACTTTATTTTCAGAATATGCTCTTCAAATTGAACCACAAAAAACCGACTCACGTTGTCATACAAAAAAGCTTCAACTGTGACTTGGATATGCACAGTGGCTATTTACAGTGATGAGTGGATGATGAGTGAGTTCGAAGTAGTGCAATCGATGCTGACAGACTCCAAGGCGATTCAATGATTGACAGGTGCAAGGAACACTACAAGCAACAGAAAGTGCATACTCCATGCTACAGGCAACTAATAACACTACACTACACACTAACCATATACCTAAACCATACACTCAAAACTGTCAAACTTTCAATTCTTCTTCCTGCGCTTCGGTACATAAGGTTCGTCAGGCTTCTTTTTTGCAACCTGTTCATCTTCAATAAATAACTTCTTACTACATCGTTTCTGAAATAAATAAATTTGTTAATGAAAATTTCATTAATAAGTTTGTTGAGTTAAAGTTGAAATAGAAGAAGTAGATACAACAGAAATGCTTTCTTCAAATTAGTGATTGATAAATTGAGTAAGATATAAGTTTATCAAACGCTAATTTGAATATAAATTCTGAAATCTTAGTTGAAACAGAGAATCTTGAAAATGTAATTAGCTGATCTGGATGAGATAAATAAGAGAGAAGGTTAACTAGAAAGTATTTTGAAGGTTTTGTAGAAACAGAAATTCAGATGAGATGAAATGAAATTAGACAGCAACAATTATAATTATTTCATTGAATTAATTTATGACGATATTGTCATAAATTAATTCGATTAAATATTCCTGTAAGAATAAAAGGTAGATAATAAATTAAATAAATCAATAGATGATGTAGCAATGTCTTCAACGTTTGAATCTTTGAATAAACCAAAAGCAGCCAATGATGTTACTTCACATATTTACCTTCTCCTGATCTTTTCGTTTGGCAAGATTTTCAGAAGAGAGAATGACATTATTCAAATTGACATCGTTCGTAAAGTGTCGTTGGCAGGTGACGATTCTTCTGTAACGAGAGAAGAATCTCTCAATTCTCATTGAAGTAATTGGTGAGAAGCCTAATTGAGGATCTTCTTTCAACTCCTCCAACAAATTGTACAATCCTTTATTCTTTTGCATGACGTAACAAAACTTCTTATGAGCTTTGTGAGCTGGCCCATCAATTTCATCTTCGCTTGCAGCAGCAGTCTCTACATAAAGTTGAGCCTTTTCCAACGTTTTCATCGCATCTTCAGCATGCAAATCATTTGTCTCTAACTTACAAATGTAAACCAAGAGCAAAGAAAAAGAGTTATAAACTTGATCAATGTCTTTCTTCAGTTGAAGCGACTTCTCATTCATGAATTTGATCAATTGAGCAACTTGCGATTTTCCTGTCTTGTCAGGGGGTTTTAAGCCCTTCACAAAATTGACACATCGGTACCAGTAGTGATGATAGAAGCAAACACATTTGAGCCAAGTACCGAATCGAGATAATACAGGATGAGGAGGTAGTGGAACCTTGGGTTTTTTGAATTTGCCAGACAATCGCTCATCATCATCATCATTATCATCGTCGTCGTCTTCGTCGTCTAAGTGAATCACACTTCTCATTGCATACTCAAGTGCGTCCTCGTTGTCAATTGTCAAATCAACCCACATGTCACTTGTTGGGTCAACAAAAAAATCAGCTGGGATGTTTGGGTCATTCATCAATCTCAGAGTAAGTGAATCGAGCTCGATTTGAATGTTTTCCGAGCTTTGGTTTTTAGCATTTTTGAAATCTTCTTTATTTGCATAAGAATTTTTCATGACCTTCTTCATTAGGGAAACAAATGTGTTCACGTCGGGAAAGTGCTTACGAATTTCCTCACAAACAAGGTGTAAAGCATGAGTGACACAGGTGACGTGAGTCAAATTGGGCAATACCTTCCATTTGACAAGCTTGTTTCCCACTGCTTTCATAGTGTTCGCTGAGTCGGAGATGAAGACTTTGAAGCGGTCTCGAGGACAATCACCGTTTGGCCAAACTTTCTTCAGTCCTTTTTTGATCATGTCCACAATCTGGTCAGAGTTGGGACTTTTCTTAGATGTTTCTATGTGAATTGTGTGCTCCACATTCTTTTCTTCAAGTGTTCCAATCAGGACGGTGGTCACACTTTCGCTGTCATTGGTGGTCTTGCTCTTGGACTCATCTACCATTAGCCACATGTCTTTACCTTCCAAAACACGATGCTTAACTTTGAGATCCTCTGTAAAGAAGTTCATAATTAATATAAAAAATTATTGCAATCATAAGTTATTAATTCATAACTCACGTTCGACTAAACCTGGAAATCCTCGTCTAACCAATGTTGTTGCTGAAATTGGCCTTTTTGCGAACATCCTAATGTTGTCCTTCATGTACGTGTTAGCACTATATGTTCCAGCAATCGGGACTTGAGCAAGTGCCTGAGCACCTCGACGACATTGGTAATCAGACACTAGTCTAGGAACTATCATCGTTTCTACTGGCGAGAGAAGCCTTCGCTTTCCATCCGACAAATGCTCCATCTTGTACTGCTTACTTTCCGGTGTTAGAGCAGCAAGTTTATTCTTGAGCTTTTCCTGTTCTTGAACATGCTTCATACATTCAGAGTGCAAGTTTGTAGCAAGGTGATCATCGACGTTAGACTCATAATTATCCAGGTGGATTGGATTGAAACTTCGTCTGCAAGGTTTACAATATAACAAATCAGCCGTTTCAATCACTTTTGCATCGACATCCTCCTGAGTTGAAATAAAAATAACAGATTTATTATCGTCTACGATTGATTGCATAATCTTGCGTCTTTTCTCAATGTAAACAGAATCACAGCCTTCGAGGTGAATGCGAATTTTTGCTTTGTGGCGACCCAGTCCTAAATGGGATTTGAATTGCTTTGTGTTGGCTGAAATTTCAAATTTATCCTCACAGACAAAACACTGCAAAAGTGACCCTCCAATGTAACGCAAATAGTCGAATTCGTCCAACAATTGGTTGCGATGAAACACTTTCTTGGCCGACAATCCATTTTCAGGAAGAACAGACGCGTAGTTATCATGACTTGGCCTTGCGACATGTGCTTCAAGATGACCAACTCGAGGATTTGGAAATGTGTGCTCACAAGGAATGCAAGTGACGGAAAACTTGTTGTCGGGTGTGTGTATAATTGGGCTAAAAATATTGAGATATTGGTAATTAACCAAAAAAGAATTCAAATCTTTAATGATTTGTGATGACATCGTTGCAAAAACACAAACAAGAGGTTATTTATTGAACAAATGTGGTGGAGTGAGACGGGAGAGTTTCAAATCAAACAAAACTCAAGTGAAAATCTCATTCAGAAGTCGTGAATAACTTTGTCAACAAACAACTGTTCTCACAATAAAAACTAAGACACCCACTACTTGAATAGGCCCATAATAATACACTGTGCAGTTTAGTTGGCTGGCAAGAGAAGTGCAGTGTAAAAACGTTCTGCGCATGTGCGGTCCGCTCGGAGGCAGATTTTTGTCTGGCAAAAGTGTACCCTATTGATAGGCCTAACAAGATACGACGAATTGATCGAGTGGTTGGGAATGTTCGAATTGTGTCACCATCACCATCCCCCACTGTATACTCCCCCAATGTTGTTTCCATCAATGTCGAGGATCTCTATGACCAGGTGGCAACTTCATCCACCAATTCATTGACTATCGAAGGTAATCAATCATTTGTTTGTTATATCAGATTGTTTTATTCATTTCATTTCCCATCAGACCAAACCCGCCCATCTCAACCTGTCACTTACCCTGTCCCTTCTTCAATCGTCACTCCAACTCAACCATCATCATCTGTTCAACATCTCAATAAGCCACTTCGAGATGAACTGCTCAATGCAGAACCGATGATGAACAATGTTGGACGTTTGGTTGAAGTGGGTGTGGATGAATTTGAACGAGTACAAATTGATCAATATGATGAGGATGATGGTGACCAATCGATTGAGAATCAACGAGAAGACACGAGTGCTGCTGGTGGACAACAAGTTCAACGAGTTCTGACAGACAACTTTGTGAAACGAATTGAACCTGCTGATGAGCTGGGAAACCGATTCGAGTGTGACTACCAGCAATGTGGAAGACGAATGAAAATCAAAGATAATCTGATTCGTCACATTCGAACCCACACCGGGGAGAAACCTTTCAAATGTACAGTTGAAGGTTGCGACCGTGCATTTGTCCAGAAAGGCGACCTGAAAGCTCACCTCAACGTCCACTCAGGTGACCGTCCCTTTGTTTGTGCCTGGCCTAGTTGTGATGCTCGATTTTTAAACAAAACCAATCTCATTGCACACCTTCGTACCCACACTGGTGAGCGTCCTTTTGAATGTGACCAATGTAATGCCACATTTACTCAGCATGGTAATTTGGTCACGCATCTGCGCACCCACACCGGAGCTCGTCCATTTGTGTGCACTTGGCCCGACTGTGGTCAAGCTTTCACCCAGGCAATTACTTTGAAAACTCACTCATTTGTTCATTCAAATGAGCGACAATTTGTTTGTGATGTTCGTGGCTGTACCAAAGTTTACAAGCGTAAGAATGCTTTGCTTCGACACCAAAAGGACAAACACAATTAATCTTAACGTCCCAATTGCTGAAATATGCTCCTGTCCTGTTCAGTGTACATTCAAATGTATGACCCATCATCTGTGAACGTTCCCTTCACTCGTGTATATACTGTAGTACTTACCCTCTCATTGTTATGGTATGCTAAGACGGCGTGCTTGCTGGTCTGAATGTATTATTGTATTATTGGAATGATTGCTCATATTGATTGATTAAACGTTATTTAATCTATGTATTGGTGTTGATTCGTCACGTTATCAGCACGATGACGCCTCTACCATCGTTTCTGTTTGCAATGATTAATTTGGACGAAGAATTTCGACCTTCGACAATGACTGTATTGCTACTCATCGTATTGATTTTCGGCACCTTGTACTCGTATATTGTGCATCAACGTTCACTCCTCCAACTAGCTCAATCAGCTCAGTTATCGGCCCAGTTTTCGCCAAATCAGTTGCAGTATTGTGGTGAAAACTCAATTGTTCAGCTCAACCAGTACAACTTCAAGAGTTGGCACTATTGTCTGCGTGATGAAATCGTGAGTGAAGGATGCTTGGCTGCACTTGAACAACCTCTTGAGGAATATGATCATCGTAACATGCGAGCAATGACCAAAATATTGAATAGTGTCCCAGACCATATGCATGGTCATTTTGGAAAGTCATACATCGCGTATGAAGCTGTCAACAAACTTCGAGAAAAGTACGGAAATTTGGATGTGTGGAAGCTACGTAAGCTTCAGGAAGACATCAAGGAAACTAAACTGACAAAGTTTGATAAGGAATCGATGGATGAGCACATCAAACTCATTGAAAGGAAATTTGTGGTTCTTGTGAACAACAATGCGGAGGAAAGCGAGCTCGTTGGGCTGTTCCTGGATACTCTTCCCGATAACGAGGAATGGAAACCATTCAAACGACAATTCACAATAGGGAAACATCTGATTGAAGATGTTTATGCAGATCTTGTGAAATACTCTAAAAAAAATTGACAAATCCTGCAAGGATAAAGCTCTGTTCACCCGTTCTACGTACAGATCTAAGCCGCCGCTACCTAGGAAAGCTCAGGAAGCAAAGTTTAATGGAAGCAATGCTCAGTATGTGTCTAGTTCGTTTAATTCGTGGGTTATCGACTCTGGAGCGGGCAAAAACTACGCCAGATCTGTTCAAAATCTTGTTGCTGTTCATGAAGTTCGAAATTCATCTGTCGCCCTGGCTGATGGTTCGGTTTGTGAAGTGTACCAGGCTGGTGATAAGTTTTTGCACACTGGAAACTCGACTTTGAAACTCTCAGATGTTCACGTGTCTCCTGCGTTTGAAGAAAATCTGATTTCAGTTAGTCAACTAACCTCGAGTGGATTCAGAGTATTGTTTGAGGAAAATGCGGCTTTTGTGTTCAAGGGAAAGGAAGTGTATTTGAGAGCTCAACGTGTCAACAACCTGTATCGGTACTTTGAAAACAAGGATTCAGTCTATTGTGTCAAGAAAATTGACTACCACAGTTGTTTTGGACATCCAGGTCCTCAAAAAATGAGAGTTCTCCAGAAAAAGTACCCGGACGTAAAGTTGAGTGCTCCTGAGAACTGTATTGTGTGCAAAACTGCCAACATGCGACAGAGCTCGTATTTGCCATCGGAAATTCGAACGACCAAACCTTTGGAGTTGATTCATGCAGATCTGTGTGGTCAAATGAAGTACATTGGATATGATCACTCTCGTAACTTTGTTGTGTTCACTGATGACTATTCTCGGTACATGGAAACTTACTTTCTCAAGGGGAAATCATCGAATGAAGTTGTGGAAGCGTTCAAAGAATACAAAGCTCGAATGGAGAAACGATTTGAGGAACGCATTCGAGAAGTGATCGAAATCAGAACTGATAACGGCGGTGAGTTTGGTGGTGAATTTGAAACTTTCTTGAAGAGCGAAGGGATTAATCACCAGACCTCCACTCCCATATTGTCATCAGCAAAACGGTGTAGCGGAACGATCCATACAAAAACTGGAGTACACTACCAAGGTCTTGATGTATGAAAGTTGTTTGCCTGACCGTTATTGGCCTGAAGCTGTTCGCACAGCCACATATCTGGAAAATCGTAAGCCTCACATTAGGCTTGGAGATAAGACTCCTTTGGAAGTAATGTTTCCGTTGACTTCGAATGTAAATGTAAAGAATATGCACATGTTTGGATCTACTGCCATCTCTCTGATTCATCCAGAGAATCGGAAAAGACAAGTAAGGGGAAAATTTGAATCGAATGCTGAGCATCTTGTGTTTGTTGGGTATGAAATGAACGGAAATGGTTATCGACTTCTTGACCCCAAAACATCACGAATTGTACAGCAGAGAAAAGAACATGCGCACGTTCTTGATGGAGACTTCTACTTCTGTAAGAATCGGCCGAGTGATGAGAAAGAATGCGAATGCCAAGCCGTGAGGGAAGACATCTTCCCTAGTTTTGAAGTGAGAGATATTCATGTGTCAATTGGGATTTCAGGGGGAGGTGAAACAGTCGGAAATCCAGTTGAAAATGAAGATCAACCTACCGAACCAGAACATACTCCAACGACTGAACCAGAAGCAAGTGACTCTGCCGTAACGGAACCTAATGCAACGACTGAACCAGAACGAACTGCCCCTACCGTACCGAAATCTATTGCAACGACCGAACCAGAACGAACTGTCCCTACCGTACCGAAATCTATTGCAACGACTGAACCAGGGCCGACTGCCCCTACCGAACCGAAATCGACTGTAACGACCGAACCAGGGCCGACTGCCCCTACCGAACCGAAATCGACTGTAACGACCGAACCAGGGCCGACTGCCCTCTACCGAACCGAAATCGACTGTAACGACCGAACCAGGGCCTACTGCCTCTACTGAACCGAAATCGACTATAACGACCGAATCTGAATCTACTGTTCTTAATCTGCCAGAAACTATTGCTATGACTGAACCATCCACTCCGATTGTACCAAATGCACCCGTTGAATTTAAACTTGATGAAAGTGTTTTGAAGAAATTTAAGGATGAAATTGAACAAACATGTGTAAAGACTTTAGAAACTTCTGTGCATGTTGACTCAACTGAACAAACCAATGAATCGAGTAGTGGAGGTGATGAAGGAGAAACGCTGCCTAGACGATCTGGCAGAACTAGAAGTAAACCTGACAGATTTGGTGATTGGGACACCGATTCTGATACTGATTCTGCTAAACTCGCCCGTGATGCCAAACAATGCCATGCTAAGGGAATTAAGATTCCACTAACGTTTGAAGAAGCCATGAACTCAGAACATGCAGACTATTGGCTCGAGGCCTGTAACGACGAACTGAAATCGCTGATGGAACATCAAACTTACGAATCAGTGGAACGACCCAAAGACAAGAAGGTCATCTCGACCAAATGGGTGTTTGACATCAAAGTGCAGCCAAATGGACTTGTTGATCGATTCAAGGCAAGACTTGTTGCTCGTGGATTTAAACAGAAGAAAGGAATTGATTACGATGAAACCTTTTCACCTGTGGTCTCATTTGCCGCAATTCGTCTACTACTCGCTATGGCAGCATCACAAAAGATGCTTGTGCATCAGATGGACATCAAAACTGCTTTCCTGAATGGTGAAATCGACAAAGAAATTCATGTTGAGCCAGCACCTGGATTTGTGGATCGTGGAAAGGTGTGGAAACTGTTCAAAAGTCTGTATGGTCTCAAGCAAGCACCGAAGTGTTGGTTCGAGAAAATGAACGAGATCTTCGCTAAAAATGGGATTCCATCCGATTCGATCTGAGAGATGCATCTACGTGCGCAGGGATGGAAATGAATTGACGTACATTCTGGTATATGTTGACGATTTGCTGATCATAACGCGCAACATTGATCTATTGAACCAGATAAAGAAGGAAATAATGGAACTTTTGGAAGTGAGGGACCTTGGTGAAATCAGCAGCAGCAAATGCTAACTTTGCACCGATTGGAGACAGAAAATCTCAGTCCGGGTGTGTTATTCGTTTCAACGGAACTACTGTGAACTGGTTCAGCAAGAAACAGAAAACCGTCAGCACCTCGACTGCTCAAGCGGAATATATCGCACTTGCTGCTGTGGCGACCGAAATACTTTGGTTCCAGCAACTGTTGGAAGAACTGTCCGTGCCTGTTCAATACCCGACGACCATTTATGAGGACAACAAACCAACGATTTCAATTGCGGAGAACCAGAAAGGAAACTCAATGGCCAAGCACATTGATATTCGAATGCACTTCATCCGAGATTATTTGATGAAGGGATTTCTCAAAGTGATTCACGTGGATACCACGAAACAGCTTGCTGATGGACTGACAAAGACGAAATCCGGATCAAGAGATGCAGCTCAACTTCTCGGAACTCTACCGAATCAGACAGTCCAGGATCAGGGGGTGTGCTGAAATATGCTCCTGTCCTGTTCTGTGTACATTCAAATGTATGACCCATCATCTGTGAACGTTCCCTTCACTCGTGTATATACTGTAGTACTTACCCTCTCATTGTTATTGTAAGCTAAGACGGCGTGCTCGCTGGTCTGAATGTATTATTGTATTATTGGAATGATTGCTCATATTGATTGATTAAACGTTATTTAATCTATGTATTGGTGTTGATTCGTCACCAATTTCCTCATCAGTCATCCTTCCAACCATCCAGTCGCACGATTTTTGTATCTGTCTTCAAGTCACACTAATCCATTTTTATTTATATTTATACATTTGAGTTGTCAATATCAATTTCTTATATTTCATCTAAAATCTAATAAAACACTTTTCTGTGAATATTGTGAATCTAAAATAAATTCGATTATCTCAATATTTTGATTTATTTTCTAAATCAATGTGCATCGGTTCATGGTCAATCAATAAATTTTGTTATTTAATTTTACTCTCGAGCATAATCATTCTATCAAATCTTTTATTCAACTATAGTTTTATTATAATGTATTACAAAAATAATTAATAAAGATATCCGAACGTATTTTAAAAACAATAGTTTTAGTCGACAATGTTATGTTGGTAAAGCAGTAGAAAAGTTCATTTCCATTACATAAATGCACATTTCCAATAGAAGACAAAACTGCTGATAAACGAGTACCACGGAATGATTGCCAAACGTCGTGTAATCAAAAACCAAGTTCAAATCGGTTACATTTACTCTCGACTTTCAGAAATGTAAAAGTTTTTTCACTTCAAATATGAATGCGTCATTGGACAAATCAAATATAAATGACAAAGGCATAGCAAATATTTATTAATTTATTACAACTCAACCGAAACCATGGATTACTGGGCTTAGATTTTAGTGCAATTGATTGCAGTTGGCTTTCTAATTTATTTGTGAGTTTTTATAAAATATTTTTAAATTATATTTTGATTTCTTTATGATTTTCGCAGTTATTTTCAACGTAAATTCTCCTATTTGTCTTCTCGAGGAATTTCTGGTCCTAAACCGACAGTTCTTTTTGGTAATCTTTGGGATTACCTTCGAATTGGTCAAGTTCGACTAGAGAAGGAATGGCCGTTAAAGTATGGTAAAATCTACGGAATCTATCATGGAACCGCACCTTTGTTGACCATCACGGATGCCGAACTGATCGAACAAGTGTTGATCAAGGACTTTCACGTTTTTGTGAATCGTGTCAAGCTGAACTTTGATCACGAAATTTGGGCCAACAATTTGGGCATTGCCTACGATGAACAGTGGAGACGGATTCGTGCAATTACCACTCCCTCCTTTACAACTGAAAAGTTGAAGGGAATGCATTCGGTGATGAGTCGCTGTGTGGACAAGTTGGTGAAACATTTTGATCACGTGATCAAAACGAAAGAAGGAAAAATGAACGCAAAAGAAGTAATCACGGGCTTCACTGTGGACGTAATTGCGACCACTTCCTTTGCCACTGAGACCAATGTCAACAAACCGGGCGATTCGACTAGTTTGTTTTTACAAAATTGTTTGAAAATGTTTGACATTCATTCACTCAAGTTGATATCGTTCTCCTTTATGCCTAAATGGTTCAACAAACATGTGGCTAGAATTCAAGTTGGTTTTCCCGATGAACAGTTCAACTTTTTCGCAAATATGGCAAAGGAAATCATTCGACAACGAAAAGCTCAGAGTACGAATTTAAATCCAAACAAAACGGATTTGGTTAAACTAATGATGGATGCGTTTGTTTTGAAAGCGATTTAAAGAACCAACCCTACGACAAGTTAACAACTGAAGAAGAAGATAATGATCAAGTCGACAGTAGCGCCACCACTGTACGAGAAGGATCCATCAAAAGATCACTAACTGAAAATGAAATCATCGCTCAATGTATCTTATTCTTTGTCGCCGGTTTTGAAACCACTACAAACACAATCGCCAATATTCTCTATTATTTAGCAATCTATCCACAGATACAGGAACAACTTTACGGGGAATTGCATTTTGGTCTGGATCAGAATTCAGAACACTATTTTGAAAAAATCTCAACCCAAATCCCGTACCTTGATGCGGTGATTAAAGAGACACTTCGAATGGTGCCACCAGTCACGCGGCTTCAACGTAAAGTCGGTATTGATGGTTACAAACTGGCTGGAATTGCACTCGAAAAGGACTTTGTCGTGGAAGTTGGTTCCTATTCAGTGCACTACAATCCTGAGTACTATCCCGAACCAGAGAAATTCAATCCTGAGCGATTCATGCCCGAGAACAAGCACCTCCTTGTGCTGTATTCTTATTTACCCTTTGGCGCTGGTCCACGGAATTGTATTGGAATGCGTTTCGCGTATCAGGAGATCAATTTCTGCTTACCCGAATGAGTATGATTACTCTTCCCTCTCCAACGAGCAAATTGAGCACATCGAAAATGTGCCTCAACAACAAAGAATTAACATGCTGAGATTGAGTAAAGTTGCTGCTAAGAGAAATTACAAATTCTTACTCCTCTCACACAAACTCCTACTGGAACTTGATGTATGCGGTCAAGGGTGAAAAGGCAGACAAAGTCCAATGGCACCATGAAGCCTTCACTCAAGTCAAACACTTTGTCCCTGACTGGCTCGAGCGCTAGAAGAAGTGGCAATCCACATTCCAACCAAATGGCAGCATACGAGCGGTTCAGTTTGCATGAAGATAACAAAAATGAACTTGCCGTAGTCGAACCAGAACATTTGGACCAATTGACATCATATCTATCAAATAAGTGTAAGCTTGTCTCTGATGGAAAATCTCAGAAGAAGAAAAAGCGAAATTTGTTTCAAATAAATGCAAATGCCAATTCCCGCATGTTTGAATGTGATTAATTATCAAAAAATGTTTGGTTCCTTTTAATTTTTTAATTAAAATAAAATTTAGTTTCCTGGCAGTTTTGACAGATTCATTTTACGTTTTAATAAACTCTCAAAGTACAATTCCATTTGAAAAGAACCATCCTGTCCTTGTTCCCTCCCTTGTTCACTATTAATAGTTTTGCAATATTAAACAAATTCGAGCTAATAGAAGTGTGGTTTAGCAGATTTTAAATGAGATATAAGAAATGAAATGTTACATTAAATGATTAATCAATACAAACATAAACAAAAATGTGGATTCGTGTGACTTGTGGACACAGATACAGAACTACAACTAGATGGAGATGGAATAACGAAATATGGAATGTTAAGATTAATTGTGCTTGGCCTTTTGGTGTTTACGCAATTCACCCTTACGTTTGTAAACTTTGGTACAGCCACGAACATCACAAACAAATTGTCGTTCATTTGAATGAACAATAGAGTGAGCCTTCAAATTACATGACTGAGCGAAAGCTTGACCGCACTCGGGCCAAGTGCACACGAATGGACGAGCTCCGGTGTGGGTGCGCAGATGAGTGGTCAATTGAGCACGCTGAGTAAATGTGGCATCACATTGGTCACATTCAAATGGACGCTCACCAGTGTGGGTGCGAAGGTGTGCAGTGAGATTGCTTTTCTGTGCAAATCGAGCTTCACATCTGGGCCAACTGCAAGCAAAAGGACGGGATCCAGTGTGTGTGTTGAGGTGTGATTTGAGGTCGCCTTTCTGGACAAATTCACTGTCGCAACCAGCCACAGTACACTTGTAAGACTTCTCTCCGGTGTGGGTTCGAATGTGATCAATCAAGTGGTCTTTTTTCTTCATTCGTTTCCCACAAGCCTGGTAGTCACACTCGAATCGGTTTCCGAACTCGTCAAGCTCAATCCGTTTGACAAAGTTCTCTGCGGGGACTGGCTGCTCATCACCAGCACTCGAATCTTCACGATTTTCAATCGTTTCGGCACCTTCTTCTTCCTCATCATTCTGGTTGTCGTCCAATTCTGTTTCTTCGCTATCTTGGTACACTTGATTCAATGTTGAGATGTCGTGGTCAGTTTGTTCTCGATCAAATTCCCCTGCACCCACTTCAACCACAAGTGCCACATTGTCCATCATCGGTTCACCGTTGGGCAGTTCATCTCGAAGTGTCTCATTGACATGTTGAGATGTTTGGGTGTGGTCTGATGGAAAATGAAATGAATAAGACTCAAAGTAAAATAAAACAAAACTGATTACCTTCGATTGTCATTGGGTGGGTTGATGAAGTAGCCACTTGGTCATCGATATATTCGACATTGATGGGAATGCCATTGGTTGATGGTGACAGTGATCCAACTGGAACATTGCCAAGCACTCGATCCATTCGTTGAATCTTGTTGGGTCTCTCGCCCTCCACCTCACCGTCCTCCTCCTCTTCTTCCTTAAGGACAGACGCGGGTAACGTCGTCTATGAATTGCCCCCCTTAGCTCAAATCTATACATTTGACTAGACGATATTTGAAAGGTTACTTCTCCTTTAATATTTGACCGATTGTGGCATATTATAGCTTAAATTAAAGATAAATTGATTGGCTTTAACGGCATCTGAAAACATTTATGCAAATATATTTTCTTGAGAATATAGATCAAAAAATGTAAAAAAGTAGCATATTTTGAACACATTGAGATGAACTCACGATCAGATAAGATAAAATTTTTAAAATCTTTTCAGCTCGCCAAATAGAGAATCTTATTACCTTTAATAAATGCCCTGGTTCAACAAAATCGGATCAGTTTTGTAGGAAAAGAAACAAAAACAATATGCAAAGGTCTTGATTTTCAGGAGAAGGGAAAAACTAAAAGGTATGCATTGGCCGGTAGAGGGCAAATGCGAAAAGTGCATCCTGGAAATGTTGATTTTTCATGATTTCTCGTCGGAATATTGATCTAATTTTTTGTAAGATGATAGATAATGAGATAACCGATAACTTAAGATCTTAAAATAATTTGAAATTTTTAACAAAAAATTGAGCCGCGACTTGCCTTAATGTGCATCATTTCTCCATCCTCCAACTCCTCCTTGATCTCTTGTTTCACACAATCCTCCATCTGTTCCGTCTCACCACTTTCGTCTCGTTCATCCTTCATTTCTCGTTTCACTCTACATATTTCACATTCCTCACAGTCACAGTCCAACACGTATTCTCCACCATCATCTTCTTCTTTTTTGACACGTTTACAGAGTTGCACTGATTGTTCGTCTGATTCATCTAAAGAATATACACAGAAATTAGCGAAAAGTTATGGTTGACATAACACAACAACAACTAGATTTGTTTACCTTCAACTTTGACCTCGATGTTTGTGGGAATGGTGGAATGAGTTACTGATGGTGGTGACACAGTCTGTTCGTTTGAAATAGATCCTGAATTATATGGAAAAATAGATTACTATTATGCTACGGTGGACAGAAATTACCTTGAAAGTGATGGTCAACTTGTGGATTCGCCAGATTGGTTTGTTCGTTCAGGTCGCTTCGAGTGTCAAGTGCACGTGCCACTGGTCCATCGGCCAAAAGATTATCTTCAGTGGTGTTGGTTGTAGCATCAACGGTGGGAACATTACAACACTCGTTGAACTGATCCAACACAAAGGCAACCAAGCCGTCCACTAGGTGAAACTGTTCTGGTTCTAGTTGACCCTTCACCTGCACCTTCTTCTGCTCCACACGAGCGAGCATCGACTCGTAACCAGGATAACGATCCATTTGGTGGTGGAGTAGAGTAACGATACAAATCGAAATTGTCAATCAACAAGTAGAGTGGCGAAAGCTAGAGAAAGACAGCGTGCTCAAAACACAAGGGACAACAAAGCAATAAACAACGTATTCAGAAAATAATATAAATGAGCGCTGTGGCACATTAATAGGTAATCCATAAACAAAGTTACTTTACGTACGAAAGGGTGTAATGAAGCCTTCGAGTGTATCGCCCAAAACGCCACTGATGTTTTATTGTTATTTCTATTTTGCCATCTGTGTGTGTGTTCATTTCTGCAGCTCAAGTTGACTGTTTTGTCTCGTTTCTCCCTGTCTGTGCTCACTCCCACAACTGTTGCCATGTCCCATCAATCTGCTCAGACTCGTCTTAATGAGAAGGCCTCATGTCCATCACCAAGTCAGTCACCAGTTCAATCGAGCAGTGGCATTTGCATCAAACAGGAGTATTTCGAAGGTATTTGCTTTGTTTTACTCAACATAGTAAACTTTACTTTGTTTACTTATTCCCAGACCAACTCCTCATGACTACAACTATAAAGACTGAATCATCAGAATCAGCACCAAATGAGCACAACATTATGCAATCAATCAAGGTGGAGGTGAAAGAAGAACATTACGATGACCAGGACTGTGTGGTGAACACTGTCATCATCAACCAATGGCATTCCCATCAATGTCGAATATATCGATGACCAAGTGGCAACTTCATCCACAAAAGCAATCACCATTGAAGGTAATCAGTTTGGTTTGATTTTATTATATCGAGTCTTATTCATTTCACTTCCCAACAGACCACACCCAACCATCCCAACCTGTCACTACCCTTCTCCCTATGGAAATCTTCACACCAACTCAATCATCATCATCATCTGCTCAACTTGTCAATGAGCCATTCGGGATGAACTGATCAATGGTGAGCCGATGATGGACAATGTGACACTTGTGGTTACAGTGCGTGCTGAGGAATTTGATCGAGAACAAATTGACGAGGACCAACTCAACATTGATTCAAGTGCACACTGAACAAGATTGCGAAGAAGCAGAAGTGGAAGACAACAAGAATGATGGTGATCAAGATGATGAGGAGGAAGGTGACGAGACAATTGAACAACGACAAGACACAAATGCTGGTGAAGGGCAACAAGTTCTGGCAGAAAACTTTGTGAAATGAATTGAACCTGCTGACGAGCTGGGAAACAAGTTCGCACCCCATGTTGGCATTGTGATGACCGTACTCTCCGCTCTTTCTAGTGTGACTTTTCTTAATGATTTTTTAACGCTAGAAACGCCTGTCTAATCAGATTTGAGCCATCTCCCTGGAATCTCGAGTTATCAGATGATAAAGTTGATAAGGTGCATATATTTGGCCTCGATTTTCCCATTGATCTTTTGAGTTGCTTCAGTCGGGTTTGTGTAGGCTTTATCTGTACACATTTATCTCTGGAATATCGAAAAATGAAAACGGAAAAGTTAATTTTACTAGTATAAATGAGAAATATACGAAAATAGAATTTAAAGTCATTTGCAATGTTCTGCCGCATGGTGGCGCCACTCCCACACGACGATTTGTTTTATGTTGGTTTGTTTTGATTTTCTTCACATTTTTGCGTGTTTTATCACAATCGTGATTAATATTGATTTGATTTAAATCGAAAATGTTTCGAAACCAATTGAACCAATCTGGATTGATCTCAAAATCACCCTATCCTATACTACAGTATACAGAATCCAATTTCCAGCTGGAGCACCTTTTTATGTTTCATATTCAAGCTTAATGAATCAACATCACTACCTATTTTGATTGTTTTGATTGTCCATAAATTGCCTAAATATCATCTTGTAAGATCCTTCTTCTTCGTCACTCACTTTTCCAACATTCAACACAGTAACGCGAGTTCATAAAGAATTTAATCGACAAGTGTTTACATATTCCGTTTACATATCTGCATTCACGCTCTGTTGGGCTCGAGTTCTCATGCCAATTTGTCAACAACATCAAGATTATTTCTAAATTTCTGCATTTCCAAGAATTTGAATTTAGTACCACCAGCCTGCTGGAAAAAACTTGACATATAACCATAAAGCTTATGACTCGGTCAGGTTTTGATACTCAAATTGGAATGAAGCAATCGAAGTAACGCGAATCTGATGGTGGGAAGGTGTAGCAAATATGATCATGGTGTTGAGACCATTTATTGTCTTGCAATTGGATGTAGTTAACATGGACAAGTAAATGAGTAGTGCTTACAACCGAAGCGAAATTTCGGAAGTTTCAGAAAAGCATTTCGGCTTTTTCCGAATATTTTCGGTCAAAACTAACAGTTGCACTACATTGAATAAAATGACTCAATTAAATTGTCCCTCGATTTGAGATTCCATATTGTGTAGTTGGATATTACACCAAAACTTGTGATAACGGAAGCTCCCCAATTGGTTGGTTGGATCTTATCCACCAGTTGGTGGTTCGGGAAGATTCCCCAATTGGGTTTCTCAGAAACTCGCCAATTTGGTACTGGGATTTTGTCCCCCAATGAAATAGTTATCTACAGTAATGGACTGTCAGTTATAAGTAATTCGAATTGTTCAATTTGTGTCCAACATCAGGAACAACCAATTGAGAGATCCTATTCTAAGTCTCAATGTGAAATCTTTCCGGTCCACTAACAGACTTGGAACCAACATCCTAACCAAGGGGAAAAATCCCCGAACCACAATTTCAAGGTATAAATACCACAACAACCAATTTGGGAAATGTTTCCGGGAACACCAATTGGTCGATAAAATCCAACTACCCAATTGGGGAATCTCCTCAAAACACCAATTGGTGGATAAGATCCAAACCCCCCAATTGGAGAGTTTCCTGAACCTCATTTCAGGATATAACTCAACAGACCATTTGGGAGTGTTCCCAGACTACCAATTGTGGGGTAGAATCCATTGGTTTATTTGGGAATAAAGGGTCTGAAAATCCCTTTATATTTGTGCCAAAAATGGTTTTACAATTAACAATTGTAAAATTAATCGATTAATCGACCAATCATCACTGCAACGCGTGTGATGATTATTGTAAAAGAGTTTATTGTAATGTGATTGGTCAGTTAGTTTAGAAGACGATCAGTATAACTAACTGATTCTTGATGACTGTTTCATTAGACATCCAAAGATTTGTTACTAATTTATCAATTGTAGGACAAAATAAACCAACTAATTAGAGTATTCTTCCTTTGAGGGACATCTTGATTTGATAGATATTTTGGCACTGTTTGATTGCCCTTGTCTTCGTTAAATTTTTTATGAATAATAAACAAACCAAATTGATACAAAATAATACATAATCACTTATTATAAATAATTATTAACCAAGACATGAGAGAAAACAAACAAATTGAAGTAATCACAAACTGTTTGTTATTGCTTCATTGAACAGATTTTCGAGATTTGTAATAAAATAAAACATGCGATTTCCTATAATCGGTAGACGAGGCAAACAACACAATTATTTTTGAGCGATTTATAAACACAAAACGCTACTTTCAAGGTGCTTTGTAAGTCCAAACAGTGATTTCGTTAATGAATCGTCGTTGATGGCTTTCCAAACAGCTCTGCGGAACCAAATTGGCTAGCATAATTTTGGATAATTGCTCCCATCCTTCTGTTTTCACCAGTCTTTCATGTTTCAAAATGTACTCGATGCATTTACATGCAGAAGACACAACAGAAGGATTAGGCGGAGAGTGATGACACATCCCGGATGAGCTGATTCTTCACAGATGGATTTCAAGTGATTCAACTGGTTCTGTGGGAAATATGATACATTAGTATGGTGAGAGAAAAAATTACTTTGAATGCAACATACCTTGTCAGGAGCAACATGCAGTTAATCTGAATTTTCGTCAAATTGGTCCACCTTGCCCATGTAACCGAATCACCAAATCAAACACATGAGAACAGAATTTGTGTACACGAAATTTCTTATTACCAATCAGCACAATAAAATCAGTTTTCCACATTTGAGAAGACAACATGAATTAATTAGCTGATTAAAACAATCAAACTATGGTAGAATATAACGATACTCGCAGTTTGTTTCGACAATAATGACAGTTGCTCGTACACTAAATGGGCGAGGAAGTTGGGATATAGACAAAAATAATTCATGTTGCGACGTAGGACAAATGCTGACTGAAGGTGGGGATGATTTCACTCGCAGAATATAAGATATAAGATCATAGGATTTGTTTCATGCAGAACATAAGAGCCAGAAGAAAGTTCATATTTGGGTTGGCACTCACGACGCAATACAAACACAATAACAGAAATAACAAAAAAGGAAAGCGTAAACTAATAGGAGAAACAAAAAATGACAAATTTGGAGTAAATCCGAGCAAAATGCAGTCAAAACAATTAACAAAAGACGCAAACATTTGTTGACAAAAAGTATCGTGCGGGAGGGGCGCCACCAAGCGGGAAAACACTGCATATCGCTTTAAATTGATTATTTGTTTATTTCTCGTTTGTACTAGTAAAATTAACTTTTATATTTTCATTTTTCGGTAATCCAGAGATAAATATGCACTGATAAGACCTAGACAATCCCGGCTGAAGCAACTCAAAAGATCAATGAGAAAATCGAGGCCAAATATATGCACCTTATCAACTTCATCATCTGATAACTCGAGATTCCAGGGAGATGGCTCAAATCTGACTGAACAGGCGTTTCTAGCGTTAAAATTTCATTAAGAAAAGTCACCTCACAAATAGCGGAGAGTATGGTTACCACAATGCCAACTTGGGGTGGAGTGTGACTATCGCGGATGTGGTAAACGAACGAAAGGAAGAAGTGATTTGATTCGTCACATTCGAACCCACACTGGATAGAAGCCGTTCAAGTGCTCTGTTGAAGGTTGCGACCGGGCATTTGTCCAGGACGCCCAATTGGATCAACACCTCAACACCCACTCTGGAAGCCGTCCCTTTGTTTGCAGTTGGCCTAGATGTGAAGCTCAATTTGCAAGCAAATGCAATCTCACTGCACACACTCGTACCCACACTGGTGAGCGTCCATTCGAATGTGACCAGTGTAATACCATATTTACTTTTAATGGCAATTTGGCCGTTCATCTCCTCACCCACACTGGAGCTCGTCTGGAACAGTCAAATAAAATTATTGAATCGAATTCTAATCCGCGTCGCCATAACTTTTTTTACATTCTAGCTTTCACTCCAATATGGCTGCCTTAGACTTACACTGAAATGTGTGTGATCCGCGTCGCTAATACTGAATGATTCGTAAAGAAACAAGTCATAGAAGAAGACGCACAAAATCAAAAAACAAATTAGAAATTTGACCTATGACACGAAGATCAACCAGCAATCATTGGAAACGACTGAAAAGGTGATTGAAATTAATTCTGTTGAAGTGAAATCTCGCCGAAACAACAAAAACGCCACAGGAAATATTTTGTTTGATGGAAGGTTTAGGTGCAATCTTTCTCGATCATTTGACAATCAAATCCAAACAAGATGGTGATTAATATGAGGTAATTTAAATCGCTTCAAACAAACACTAAATGATCTATTTTTAGAGAACAGAAAAAATCTCACATGAGATTGTCGACTATCCACGAAAGGATGGACTCAAAGATATGGAATCGCTTTCATGTGACGGATGCGCAACGAATACATGATGGAAAGGTGGAGTGATTTGAAGAAATGAAGAAATCATTGAAAAGGCTTTTTATTTCGAATAGTGCTTAATTTTTATCTCGAATATATGCTTAATTCACGGAAATGAGTTGCCATTGAAAAATATAATCTACCAATTGAATGGTGCATCAACGCCCAAATGAAGTTACAAGGGAGTGATTGAAAAATGATTTCATTTAATTAAAATCCGCCTCACAAACGACCAATAGTAGCATTCGAGCCCATTCCATTGGTGGACATGCAACAGTACAAACCGAAGAGTAGACAGTCGATTGGGTCCAATGATGAAGATGAAGACGAAGAAGAAAATAGATACGAACAGGAAAATTCAAACAATTTTGACATCTCCAATGATCAGGATGTTCTAGTCCAGTTATGTAATTTACACATACGAGTAATCCACTGAACCTTTACTCCGATTAATAAATGTTTGCAAATATGAATTTATAATTTTCTAATATTAGTTTATAAATAAACTTGTTCACTTTTAATATAATTTTAATATAATATAAATCTTACAGATCTTACTCGTAGTGTGGCACTCCTTTGGACAGTTGACGCTCCCATTCGGTGAGTTGGGCTAAAGTACACAATCTTCCGGCCAAAACTATTTGCTCGTATGATTGGGATGTTGGCAGTTGGGGCACAGTGGCCAGTTGAGATTCGATTCGAGTGTAGGCTTGTTTCATATCGTAAAGAGACATATTGGTCTTACAAGACAAACAGCGGAATGTGTCGGAGGCGGAGGATTCTCGGGTTAATGGACAACTGTAAATAAGATAAAATAAATTAAATAACCCATTAGAATCCCAAAGATCCCTACTTACCCACACTTTTGACAACCAATCGGGTAATACCTTCCTTCGATTCCATCACGTGCTGACCAATCCTTTTGTTTGGATTGTTAATTGATTCTGACTCACTGGTAATACTATTAAACTTTGAATTTGAAATTGAAATTTTTCCAGCCAATTGGATCAACAATTGTAGGGAGTATAATTGAGTTTGGCTGTTTGTCAATTTAGCTTAGTCACTCCAACAATTGACTAGTTTGGATATAATTCCAGGAAGTTTGGTTCAATCAAATTCAAAATTCATCTTGCCTCGACTTTAGACTGGATTTCAAATTCTCGACTCTTCCTGATTCTGCTTGCAATTTCAGCAGCACCTACCAACCGTAGCCCAAACCAGAAACATCATCTCTACCCAAGCAATGTCCAAGAGCCAATCTATCCGGACATTGAAATCACCAAATCATCATCACCAATTTCTCCTCCTCCTGGAGTGATGGTATCTCATTTTGTGCCTTATTACACACGTACTTACCCGAACAAATTCCGCACCGCATTCCGATGACAAGAAGAGGAACTTTTCCATTGCCTTCAAGGCTGCAGATTCTGTTGGTATTGTGAGCACTTTGGAGTTGGACGAAACAGAAACAGGAACAAGAACTGAAACAGGAACGGCTCAACTGGAAACAAATTATGACTTATATTGCATCTATTTATGTGCATTTTGAGACATAGAGATTTTCGATGCTGAGACCAACGCCACATTCAACTCGTTCCTGATGAATCACGACGCAAGTTCACGCATGGTTTGTGCCCTCAATCCACGTAAGGCACTGTTCAAGTCCAGCCTCAAGTCTCTCGAACTGTGAAACACAAATTCGAGAAGGTGATCCTTTCCAAGTCGAACCTGCTCCCGTGGAAGCAATTCCGACGGTGATAGTGCTGAGATGAATGCTACGACTTGTTGGAGCAGTTGAAGAAAAGGACGTTCGTTCAACCGAGACCAATGGTCAACCTAATCAATTGGTGAGATCGAATTCAAAAGGGGAAAGAGAAAGTAGATTCAAGTGGAACTCTTTGAACATTGTATTGAACTTTGCAACAGTCTCTTGAGGTGGAAGCGGTTTGTCGATCTGAAATTAGAAACATTTCAATTTGATTGAGCAGCAGTTCTAGTTTAACTTTGAAGTTTATCACATGCCGAAAAAGTAGTCCACCGGAATATTTTTTCCTTAAATATTTTTGTACAGTTTCGCAAGATGCTCAGTGATGTCGCATAGGAAAAACAAAATATTTCTCCAACTCCTCCAGGGTCTTGTAGGAACTTGAATTTAGTAGTGTCAGCTTTGCTTTTGTTGAGAAAATCGATTACAACTTCAATGAAAACACACAAACGGTCGAGTGATGAAAATATGCTCAACCACCGTACATTATTTATAGTATGACAAATCATGATAAAATCGTTTTCAAACTAATAATGTTCTTCAGTAGAAAACATTTTCAGGTCTGATCTAATCGCTGTTTTAATCATTTCCTTTAAAAATGACGTAACAGCAATTTGAAATTTAAATAACTTTGAAATAAGCGATTTCAAATCGCCGATTTGGAGTATTGGTGGCCGTTTGGTTGAAATAGTCGAAGCGTGTTTGGCTCAATCATATGTTTTGCTTTGTGCTGGCATTCGGCTTTGAACATTTTCTGCGCTTTGTTGTGTCTGTACTGTCCACCTCAAACTCTATCAAAATGGCCAGCGATCTGGTCACTTTATTCCAACAAAAGATGCTGATCCAGAAGAAGATGCTCAACTCTCTACCAAACGAAATGTTGCTGGCTGTTTTGGACAAATTGGATGTGACAGAGCTGATTGCGATTCGTGGTGTGAGCCGACGTTGGCAGACCCTGATAGAGGACATTTGTCGAAAGAAGAGATCGATTGTGATTGTGGGAAAATATGAAGAAAATGATGTCGACGTTCCTGATGTGTCCGACCGTTTTAATGGGCTGGTTAAGTTTGACAAAAATTTGGCTATTCTCAAAGTGAAGTTTAGCGATTTTAGTAGAAATTTTATGTCTACTGATTTCTGTGCTCTTTTGATGAAACTGTTCCACCAAATTGAAAATCTGGCCATCTTGTTAAAACTGAACCTTAACGCTAGTGACACTGCCCAAAATTCCATCTCTTTGCTCAAGCAGTGGTCCGCAACTATCGTCAATTTGCACTTGGCAACACTGTCTTACAACCTTTTCAGCCTTCCTCGATCTCGCCTCGCTGAATTGTTTGATCAAATCGACAATTTGACCGCCCTCAAACGACTTAATGCCCTAGATGTGGACGGTCTCAAGCCGACTACTTATGCTCGACTGGTGCATTACTCTTTCCATATTGATGATTTACTTGAAATGGGTATGGCCCACTTGGGTACCGGTTGTATCAGTTTGGCTTTGGCCGGATATGCATCACTCAACGAGCTCACTCAAATGCACGAAATCAATGCTCGTTTGGTGAAAAATCTCACTCATTTGAGTTTGCTGACAGAAAAAGAAGCTTTGCCATTTGTTTGCTCCAATTTTATGGGCCTCAAAATGTTGGACTTGAATCTTTCAACGGTAAAACTTATTCAACATTGGTACTTGAATTTTCTAATTTGCAGTTTGATTTATATAGACTTTCGACGCAGACACGATTGCACAGCTTGTCCGACTGTCCAACCTGTCGCAACTACATTTGAAATGGCTCACAATCGACTTGTCCACTTTGGCTCTATTCAACTTTCCAACTTTGAATTCGATTCAAAGTCTTTCGTTGTATTATTTTACAGTTCGAAATGATGATCATCGCTTTGACGGAGATCAATTCTGTCGAATTGTGTCTCACATCTTTCCTAACCTTCAGCAGCTCACCATCAAACATGAGGATCAGTTCGTTCGTGATGGCATCGCTTTGCACCTAACTCATTTCGGCAATTTGAGCAAACATGTGATCGTTCCATTTTAATATTTATTATTATTACATCATGTGTATAGCACATATATCAAGTATTGCCCTGCTCCTACTCTTTAAAATATTGTATTCACTCATAATCACATTAAATTGTACCACTAAATGTACACACTTTTAATGCCAATAAATTTCAAATATTATGAATTTTTGAACAGACTGGACTTCAATCTGTCTCCCCAAGAATATAAGAAGGTTAAAAGGTAATAATTCATATGATTTTTGAACAGACTGGACTTCAATCTGTCTCCTCAAGTATATAAGAAGGTTAAAAGGTAATAATTCATATGATTTTTGAACAGACTGGACTTCAATCTGTCTCCCCAAGTATATAAGAAGGTTAAATGGTAATAATTCATATCATTTTCGAACAGACTGGACTTCAATCTGTCTCGCCAAGAATATAAGAAGGTTAAATGGTAATAATTCATATGATTTTTGAACAGACTGGACTTCAATCTGTCTCCCCAAGTATATAAGAAGGTTAAAAGGTAATAATTCATATGATTTTTGAACAGACTGGACTTCAATCTGTCTCCCCAAGTATATAAGAAGGTTAAAAGGTAATAATTCATATGATTTTTGAACAGACAGGACTTCAATCTGTCTCCCCAAGAATTGAAGAAGGTTAAAAGGTAATAATTCATATGATTTTTGAACAGACTGGACTTCAATCTGTCTCCCCAAGTATATAAGAAGGTTAAAAGGTAATAATTCATATGATTTTTGAACAGACTGGACTTCAATCTGTCTCCTCAAGTATATAAGAAGGTTAAATGGTAATAATTCATATCATTTTCGAACAGACTGGACTTCAATCTGTCTCGCCAAGAATATAAGAAGGTTAAATGGTAATAATTCATATCATTTTCGAACAGACTGGACTTCAATCTGTCTCCCCAAGTATATAAGAAGGTTAAAAGGTAATAATTCATATGATTTTTGAACAGACTGGACTTCAATCTGTCTCCCCAAGAATTGAAGAAGGTTAAAAGGTAATAATTTATATGATTTTTTGAACAGACAGGACTTCAATCTGTCTCCACAAGAATTGAAGAAGGTTAAAAGGTAATAATTTATATGATTTTTGAACAGACAGGACTTCAATCTGTCTCCACAAGAATTGAAGAAGGTTAAAAGGTAATAATTTATATGATTTTTTGAACAGACAGGACTTCAATCTGTCTCCACAAGAATTGAAGAAGGTTAAAAGGTAATAATTTATATGATTTTTGAACAGACAGGACTTCAATCTGTCTCCACAAGAATTGAAGAAGGTTAAAAGGTAATAATTCATATCATTTTTCGAACAGACTGGACTTCAATCTGTCTCGCCAAGAATATAAGAAGGTTAAATGGTAATAATTCATATCATTTTCGAACAGACTGGACTTCAATCTGTCTCGCCAAGAATATAAGAAGGTTAAATGGTAATAATTCATATCATTTTCGAACAGACTGGACTTCAATCTGTCTCGCCAAGAATATAAGAAGGTTAAATGGTAATAATTCATATCATTTTCGAACAGACTGGACTTCAATCTGTCTCGCCAAGAATATAAGAAGGTTAAAAGGTAATAATTCATATGATTTTTGAACAGACTGGACTTCAATCTGTCTCCCCAAGAATTGAAGAAGGTTAAAAGGTAATAATTTATATCATTTTCGAACAGACTGGACTTCAATCTGTCTCGCCAAGAATATAAGAAGGTTAAATGGTAATAATTCATATCATTTTCGAACAGACTGGACTTCAATCTGTCTCGCCAAGAATATAAGAAGGTTAAATTGTAATAATTCATATCATTTTCGAACAGACTGTACTATTGCAAAAATACTTTAAAATTTAATGTAAACATTAATTTCATTAGCCGCAATAGAGTTTTGGAGTTTAAATATGTTTTAAAATTTTTATTTAAATACTAACAAATTAGGGTCAGTGAAGTGACAGTAGATCGAATGGATTTGAATTTCTAAATACACTCGTTGTATGAAAATATGTTTGTTCTATGCCAAATCGAAAACAAATCGAAAACAAATCGAATATATAAATAGTGACGCACACCCTCAGTCAGTCGAGTTATTGTTGAGTGTTGGCTTTTTGCTTTAGTGAACAAGTAACATTTGTTTGTGTGTTCTTTGCCTTCCCTTGGACCTATCCTCACAAGAACTGATACAATGAACGACTCTGGTGGACCAAGTCCCAATGCCGAGCAGTCTGCTCCTATCGTGCCTGGACCGAGTGCCCAACAAGACCTACCCATAGAGCTGCCTCCATTTGTATGCGTATTGCCGTGCACCAAGCCAGTGGTCAAGTATGGCGATGGTCTGGAAGAATGCGCCTCTGGACTGCACGTCACTCGCGAGGACACAAAGAACCTGCAAAAGTCACTCTACGACAGAATGGCCAAAGTGATGGTGGACCAGGAAGATGCACACCGATCCGTGCGGGATTGCGGGAATTGATGGTTTTCCAGAAGAGCTGATCGTGTTTGCCGATTCTTCTCACGAGGGGAAAATGATGGTTAACTACTTTCAGTCTTCTGGATTAAATCCCATGATGGCTACTTTCCCACTCAAATCTCCACACACTGCCTTCCAAATCTTGCAAAACACGAAATATTTTGATTCAAAAAATGTGAAACAGTTTGATAAATTTTCTCTCGATTCTGGATTCAATCAAAATTTACTTCGAGAGGAGTTTATCTTCCGCTATGATTATGAACAAATGACAAAAGACAAAAAACTTCCTGCCAATCCTGATTCTGCCGCTTCACTTTGGAATCATTACATCTTTGGATCATTTGTAGTTTTTATTGTTTTCATTTTTTTTGCTATATGTTTTATTATGATTGCCAAGCCAGACTTTGGCCGTGTTTTCAATTGGTTGAATTTAAATTTTTTGTGAACAGTTGCTGTGAGCTGACAAATTTCTCATGTAAACTATAGTTACACAAATACAAATAAAAATATTTTGAATATTCTATATTTTTGTTCGGGATAATCTTCTTGGTTTAGATGGTAAATGTGCTGGTAGAAGCAAATGGCAATTCATTTCACTCGAGTCAAAGTGTGTTCTGTTCATGTGTGGGTCAACTTTCAACACGGGGTTGATTTCATTCTCCTCATCAACATTCTTGAGGGTTCATTTTAGTTCAACAAATCATCCAAAATCACAGCTCAGTGTATGTTGAACAAACTGAAAGTTGGGGCAATATTTCTGACAAATGTAATCTGTTTGAGAGTTGAGATGAGCTCGAGTGCTGAGTGAAAATGAAAATGAGAGAAAATGGATGCACTGATTGAACATGCACATGAACAATCGGATTGAGCCATTTCGGAATGTTGAAACAGTTGGATTAAATTCAAAAAGAATTCTACAGGAAATGGACAATATTCTCGAGTTGATCAAGATGACCGCGAAAGGACGCGTTTTGTTCGTTATTGAGGGATGCAAGAACAATGTGACAATTACGGTTTGTGAATTTTACCAAAGTTTAAGTACGAGTACAAAGTGAAAAGTGCTTCCATTTGAAAACATTGGAAGGAATTCTTACAATGTGAACCAGACACTCATTCACACTTTGGAAGCTTTGAAGAAGGCGATGTTCACGATCCACATTCTATGATGTTAATCGAGAATTTTTTTGTTATCTCAATTGGTCTTAACTAAATGCGATGATCTGCATACATACCTAGGTACATTGTTTGAATTTCAGATTGATGATGAAGAAACAAATTAGATTAGTGCCCTCATAAAGCAAAAGTAAACTTTCAAAAATGACGATTTGTTAGAATAACAAATGGGATCCCCATGCGTCGTTTCAAGCATAAAAACCATAACATTCCGCCCGAGAACAATCAATTAAAAATTGATTTCCAAAAAGGTCGAAATTCCTCATCATTTTCTCGCTATTTTTCAAAGTTGTCCTGCAACCGGAAGACTTCACCATATTGACCCACCGAGCTATGGGAAGTAAGAGGACATGATACAGAACCGATTCACAAAAAAGAGGGTTAATCCGTGACATTCGTATTTCAAACGAGCTAACCTACTGAGCAGTTCAACCCGTATCTCTGATGAATAACACTTTCTTTACTTTCAATTCAATTAAATTCAAATCAAACCGTAGTTTTTGAAATGTTACTTTTGCTTTATGAGAGAACTAAATTTGATTGATTTGTTAAACTTTTAATTGCTAAACGAAAGTTTAAATGTATCGCAACCGATTTGGGCGGGAATGAATCTTCGATCATATTTGCATTCAATTTGACTAAATGACTTCGATGTTTCACACACTCTCGCTCCGACTTTCACGCCAATGGCGTTACCTATTTTTATTTATTTATGATAGATATAATGTTTCAAAATGCCAGCAGCTGGTTCAAAGACTAGTTAAGGGATGCAAGAACAATGTGACAATTACGGTTTGTGAATTTTACCAAAGTTTAAGTACGAGTACAAAGTGAAAAGTGCTTCCATTTGAAAACATTGGAAGGAATTCTTACAATGTGAACCAGACACTCATTCACACTTTGGAAGCTTTAGTGGGCTCACAATTTCAGTAGTGTGCATTCTGACAATAGCTATTTTTCACAAAAATTTTAAACAGTGGCGCCATCTGTCGGTGCAAATCGAAGATTTGTTTGTTATTGTTTCTTGTTTGCTTGCTTTTTTTAATTATTTTCTCTGCTATCCCTCTCTCGGTCCGTTTTTGTTGCTTTCTGAGACAATGTTTGCTCTATCAATTATGCCCCTGCGGCCCCATCACCTTCTTCTCATCATCATCAGCACTCTTCTAGCGTCCTCTACGATAGCGAATCCTGTAAGTTACCAGTATCCTAGTAGTTTGTATATGATTTAAATCCGATTTTTTAAAAATATCTACAGATTCCCACGACCATTGACTCTGCTCCTCTGGATCTCTGTCTTGAGAATAAGACCAATTTTGTGCACCAAATGCACACGATTGGAGTAGTGGATGGGCGCCTGTGGGCCATCACCAAGGGTCAAGCGAAATGGTCCGTGTACGAGTTGGCACCCTGTGAACCCTCACTTTCCTCACTTTCTCACTGTATGATGGTTAGTTCTCCCGTTGATTTCGCCTCAAAATGGCCCAAGCTTGCACAATCCATCGTGTATTACGACGCTCCCGTGTACAATTCGGTTATTGTCGACAGTGACGTACTTGGTGGTGAAACCATACTGGCACTCCGTGGTGATGTGACCCACTACGACTGGCCCTATTTTGGTTTCAGCTTTACAGTTGACCAGGAGATCAAGCTTATTACCTCCGACTCGCGAATCGCCAGCAATCCGCTCATTTGGATATCGTCCGATGTGAAAGACCGGGCGTACAGTTTGTTGGAGATTGGTGGCCCTACGCACTATGTGAGCCAGTTTAGCGTGTGTAGGAAGCCTTTCGGTAGAAGTAAAGTGGACTCGGTTTATTTGTATTCGATTGAGAACACTACTAGGACCATCTGTGATTTGACCCGGGTGGACAATGATGATGATGATGATGATGATGGTAATGGTGATGGAATTGGTGAACAATCGGTACAATTCGTGGATTCCAGACTTGATGAGTTTTGTACTCTTGAAATTGATGGAAGGATACGGAAGGGACTGCATCACCGAGGTCAATTCTACATGTTCACGCCGAACAAAGTGTACATCTTTGCGGATAGTGCCCAAACGGGTCCCACCTCCCTGCACTCCATGGCATACGATGACTTTTTCCAATGTTACGAATCATCAACTTATCCCAAAACCCAAGGTATACCCCCTCAAATTCCCCTTTCCAATTTCTCACCAATTTTTTTTCTCCAATCAGATTTCAGCAAGACTGTGAAGCTTGTTAAATTCATTTTATTTCTTGCTTTTATTCATATTTTGATTCTCTTTTTGTAACTCTCTATATATGAATGGTTTTTATGATGAATAAAGGAATTGCCAGAGTGTCTGTAAAGCAATGCTACACGATATCCTGTGGTTGCACACATTCGAACCGTACACTTCAAGTTACCTCGCTCATTGTAAGAACAACAAAAAAAACATTTCCGACACTCAAGACCCAAATGAATCGATCGAATCGAAGGAAAAAAATGATCGTGAGTATTTATCTATTTCAGATATTGTTACACGTACTTTATGAACGGAATTGCATGATTCAAGTAGAAAGAAAGAAAGAAACTAACATCGATTGTGAGGGAGAGAAGGAAAGAAAGAGTCGTTCATCACTTTTGGATAGAACTTGTTTTGAGATTTGTGATTGATAAAATTGTTTGGACTATTAGAACAACAATTTATTTTACTTTACATAGCTACCTTTGTAGACATAACTAGTGGATAATTATAATAATCGAATCAAATCAAACAATCATAAGTTAGTTGTGATAGGTCAATACGGATAAAAACAATACAAATGGAGAAATAAATATGTGTGTGACAATAATGTGATACAGTGAAAGTTATATCGTTGAAAAGTAAGTAAATCAAAATCAAAAGTTAAACAAACCGATTACAACGAATTCGAATTCAAACTTTTTACCATCGAATCTAAATACAAAATCACTATTTGCGATTCACTTTGGTGGAGGAATTCCACGCAGGTCGAGAGTGAACCGAAATAGGAGTAGTAGTCGAATCGGCGGTTCCAGAAATTGTGTTCAGTCGTGGTCGGGTGATTGGGGTGCTTGGCACCGGATGTTGTTCGACATTCGACGCGGAAGTTGACTCGGGAACAGCTGACTCGACTGTAGAAGGGCTCACTTTGGTGGGAGATTTCTGTATTCTTATGCTGATTTGAATGTTAATTTTATTGGTATCGTCCTCGGTTGATGCCACCGGAGCCAGAGATTCTCGCTTCGACACAGCACGGGACAGCTCCACCAACCGGTCCGAGTACTGCTTGTACAGGCCATCATCCTTTTCCAGTATTGCGCCAAACTTGACCACCAGCGGAGCAACACAGTTCCGAGATAGGTGTGGGTCAGATTCAAGGGCCTCGATGATCAGTTTGTCCAGTACTTCGACTGAATCAGCTCGTTCCTGCTGCTTTTGCTGCTCGTTGGAGGCCATTACTTCGATTGTGGACTTGAAAAGAGAGGATCAGGAAGAGGTGACCAGGAAGAGGGTACCAGGAAAAGGAGGTGACGAGTAGGGGCCAATCGATCGATCCACCAGGAAGCGTCAGTCGAGTGCAGACCGAGCACAAATCCAAGATCGAGTAAAAAGAGTAGAAAGTCACGATGAGGACCAAAAGCAAGACCAGAAACGGTCGATCGAGATTTTTTTTATGAAACAAATGAGATGGATTCAATGTTTAAGTGATGGATTGTCACCATAGTTGAACAAAACATGACAATGTAATGCTAATCAATAGACGATGACAGAATTACGAGGGAAATGACATAATGACATAATTTGGGTTGACTTGTTAATGACATAATTAAATTAAGCGCAAAAGAACTAACACTCCTTTGTAACTTTGTGAAATATAGATAACATGTCTATACAAAATACTAAACTAAAAAAGAGCAGAAAATAGAATAGTATTGAGAATTATATGTTTGAGATCGTCCACAATGTTCTGGCACGAGTGGAAACCACCAGAGAGGAAGAAAAAGTATGTAAAATACTAGATGAAAAAGAGAAAGTTTCCGGTATGATTATTATGATTTACACACAATAAATCCTTTACCTTAAGCTTCTGCAAAGTATCCTCAGCTGCTGTTGATGTTGTGTTCGGCGGATTGTGCGTTGACAAGATGGATTTTGGCACTTTTCGATGGACAAACATAACTGGGCCCATTGCCCATATAGCCTCGGTGCGTGCACCACACATTTGTGCCGCATCAAAATCATCATAATCGTCATCGTCAGGGTCATATGCGCAGACAGAATGAACGGACAGCAACACTAGCAACACTAATAACATTCGCATGATGATGCGCAAATTGATGATCGATCAAAGTTGAGTTGAATTAAAAATTTCCGTTTGAGGAAATGAGGAATCGATGAAAATGCAAAACAAAAAACGAGTAGCAAAAACGGAAACAACGAGAAAAAGCCTCAACACTTGTGAGCCCGGTACATGTGTGTTTGTTAGCGAGACTCAGTTCGAAAATTCGAACGAGTCAAGCTAATGGTTTCGTCTTTGCTCCGATTAATAAATGTTTGCAAATATGAATTTATAAAAATGAACAAGTTTATTTATAAACTAATATTAGAAAATAATATAATATAAATCTTACATATATCATGGAAAATGAACCATTTTAAAGCTTGAATATGTTAGTAGGGGTTGTTGAAACATCTGACAAGGAAACCTTGGAATAGTGTCAAAGCCAAACAAACATCCGCCTAATGGATGATCTTGTAGGTTGTCACGCCATCGACAATTTCTATTCGACACGGAGCTTGGTGGTAAACAAATTGTAAAAATCGAAAGGCATCAGAGCTGGATCCATTCAACTTTTGATAGATCATTTCGCCAGTTACTAGTTCAAAGCAAAACTTTCTTTCGGGTACATTATACAGATGTATGGCGGATAGCTCGGGCCACTTAACCTGATATTGATTCAGTGTTGAGTACATCGAGTCGCTAAAGAACAATCCAGCAACAGTCACTGTTACGAATACTTCGGATGCGTTTGTCACAAATTCCGGCAACATTATACTCGGTGATGGTTGAAAGTGAAGAAAAGGTTGCGAAATAACGAGACAGTTGTGGTATATACTCGATGTACACTGAAATTGACTCAACTAAGGACAAGTAGGGCTAATTTTAACTTCAATCATACTACATTGTTGTCATTGTGGGACTTGAAAATTTGGGATTCATAATTCTGTTCAGATTTTTAAAACGTATTTTTAATTTTGTATTTTAAAAAAACTTGAACTTTTATACTTTGAAATTTATAATATGAAACATACTGTCACTATGATTTATTAACTAACAAACGAAATATTTATGGAATTATGGATTAATTAAAAAATATAGATTTACAATGCCAATTTTGTCATTTTAATACAATGTTTCAAAACTAAATTAATTGCCTTGTTGTTGACCTTTAAGGTCAACATAATATATGATTTTCTTTCAAAGTTTTCCATGACAATATTATAATGTTTGTCATATAATTAATCTAATACAACTTTGGCACATTGGGAAATTAATTATATTTTTATCAAGAAAAAGTTTTCAAAATATTATTTTGAAAACTTTTGATCATATGATATATCATTGCTAATATGTCAGTATTGATTGACGGAAATGTTCTGGTCCTGTATTTTTGGTTCGATCTTTGTTGAAAAGCATAAATGTATAGCTGTAAATTTAAAATTACGCATGAGTGGGGTAACGCATTGCAGTAGAATATTCTGCAATTCTGAGAGTGAAGAGATTGGAGTTATATAGAAAAAGTTGCATGTCATAGTAGCTATATAGCAGCAATGTGCCTGAGTCACAACCCATACATTGCATATGTGTGAGTCAGTTTGTTTACATTCAGCACGCACACACATTGCCCCTATCAAAACATGAATCCAATGCTAAAGTTCATAATCCTTCCATTAACGATAATATTACTAATTTTATCCGTGTTTTATCTAATATGTCAATCACAAATCCAATCTCTGCACAGTGCCTGTTGGCTCAACATCAACTGTGGCTCAAACGCAATCTGTTCTGACGAAAGTGGTAAATGTATCTGCAAGTTGGGTTTCACTCCTACCCTCAAAAATGTTCAAAACTGTCAATTGAGAACATGTTCGTCCGATGTTGAGTGTCACCAGGCCTTTGGTTCGAACACAGAATGTATTGTCAATGGAAAGTATTGTCACTGTGCCCGATCATCTGTGGGTTCTCGTGTTAGGCTCAATGAAGGGACACAAAGCTGTGATGTGGCTGAATGTGTCAGTGCACGTGACTGTTCAACTGGAAACGTATGTTTCAAGGGAGTGTGCACCAGAACCCTGTATGATATCAGATTGGATGCACGAGCATGCGCAGTAGATGGTGATTGTGTGAAAAGATTTGGTGAAGCATCGAAATGTGCGCACACAAAATGTGTTTGTATTGAAAAGTACAAGTTTGATTACAAAACTACATCCTGTAAGGTGAAAGTGAAAGATAAATACGCAGTTTTCAGAGTAATTCTCACAGTTTTCGTGAGTGTCATTGGTGCTATTGTGATCTTTCTTGTGTACGTTGCAATTTATAGAAAATTCATAAAAGCAGATTCGTCCACAAGTGATCCACAAAATGATGAAAACTTGGCAGAACAAAATTTGATTTTAATCGATTTGCAAACAAACGATCGTGTTCGAGCGCATCAGACAACTGAAAACACTACAACTTTACAAAACCAACAAACTGAAGTTGTTGCAAATCATCCTGACAGTGAACAACAACAAACCACGATTGACTTGGATTCACCGCCATCGTATGATGAAGCAATCCGTAAAATGATTTGATTTTTTTTGTGATGTTTTTTGTATAGAATAATAATAATTAAAATATTTATTTGTTGTAAATTGTTGTTTATTAAATTGCCTATTTTTTATTTATTGTATATTTAATAACATTCAATAAAAATTTTTTGGATGGACTTGTTTGGTTTGGCAGTGAACTAACACTAACATCTCATTCAAAGTTATCCTTGTGTTATCGTACTCACATCATTCAGAATTTAATCGATACTTTTCGTTGATCGCCAAGTTTGTTCCTGCTATTCGTGTGCTCTCAATTCGAATGCACAATTTTTGATGTGAAGATTGTGGCATTGTGGCTCAAGAAGAAGAGGACATTCGGATCCCGTACTATCACTTCACCAACTGTGTCCGTGAATGTATTCGACAGCTGAAGCGCTTTCGGGACTGTCTTCTGCATCTTCCACTGGCCTGTTCTTCAGTTTGTAAGGCCACTTCACTGTTCATCTATCGAGCGCTGTCTCAGATCGAGGCTGAATGGACCGTCAATGTTGACACTAGCAACTAGTGAACAATGACTCAATGAAAAGTCTTCTTTCGAAGCTTGTGGATGCTAGGGATAATGAAACTGAAATTGAAGATGCTCGATTGGCAATTCGATTGGCCTTGTGGGAATGTGAGAAATTGTAATTGAGTTTGTACATTATATGACTGTAATGATGAGGTTTAATTTTTAATTAATAAAATAAATTTATCTGGTCATATTCGCTGTTGGGCTTGAGTAATAGATTTGAGTTTATGAAGTTTAGACACGTTTAAGGAGCGAAGTACGGCGGGCAAAATGAAAAACGGGAGGTTGCGGTGGAAGCGTGTGCTTTGCCGGGAGAGCAGGTCGGTGGTGATAAGGCGCCTCCACTCACTGCTGATAAGAACAGTGGCGAGGGAGAGCAAGGAGAGAGGAGAGGAGAGAAAAGGCATGCAGCATATTTCACCGCACTTAACATTACATTCAACAAATCTCATTTTCAAGTAAATTAATTAGAAAATAAATTACTTAAAATTAAAAAGAAACAAGCAATAAAAAATGTAATCGACATTTAAAAAATAGAACTTATCTCGATTTTAAAATTAAAATTAATTTAAAATAAAACTTAAAATTGTAAATGTAAAAATAAATTACTCAAAAAACACTGAATCCTCTTCGCGGACGACCTGGCGATCCAAGCTTCGAGTCAAGACGACCTCCAGTGCGCACTCGAACGTTTCGCAGCCGAGTGTGAAAAGTCCGGAATGAAGGTCAGCACAAGCAAGACAAAATGCTTCAATAAATAATAATTCCGTTCGTTTGTTTGTGGATTGTTGCATTCGGACTCGATTCCATTGTTAGATTTTCTTTGATTTTGCTTTTCAACTTCGATAATCTTCTCTTTGACCAAAGTTGCTGTAATGGTCAAAGCTGCCAGCACGTAGAAACAAATCAATTCCATAGTGAGAAGTTTCATTATTAACAGAACATTATTTGAACATATTGAAAAATTGAAAATCGCATTTTTGAATGAATGAAAATGGCGCTATTTAAACATATATGTGTTATCAAATCATGATATGTTGTTATCATCGTTTTTATTTGTATTATTTGAACGTAACATGAACGATGATGATGATGATGATGATTAGCTTGAGTGTTTTGTTTAGTTTGTGTTATTCCACTTATTTGGTTGGTTGTTAATTTGCGTTCACAAATTCGGTTCACCAAAATATCACAATCATTCATTATTTTGTAATATGTAAGGGTGCTAACAAATAAGATTTGTGGGAATTGTGCAACATTTGAACTTACAAATTGACGTTCAACTTGAATGTAATATATGAAAGTCACTTATCATTGACGGACATATAAGAAACCAACAACCGTCGTAGGAATTTTGTCAAAATCATGTTGTGTACTTTTGATTATTAAAGATTGTTTTGATTTTGCTTTAATGAAATAAAAAGTCGAAGAAAGAGTTAATAAAACAATTTTATTGTAAATATGGAATTGATGCTGGCTCTGGAATCCTTCCGACAACCACGTGCGCATTCATGAAAGGGTGATGCTTGTAATTGGTGTACATGATCTTGGCAATAGGCGACGGAGCTGCATTGGCCAGTGGCTCGAACCATTGGATCACAGCAGCACGGATGCACTCGTCCTGATTGGAACATGCCAGACACATGCCCTCACGGACTGTAATGTCAAAAGTGACCAAACTTGGTAGTGGATTGGGCAGGGACGAGTGTCGTCGACGATCGCCAGGGAAGAGTGTACTCATCGAAACTGACTCACACTTCTGCATGGTGCGATCGAATTCCACGGACAAGACTTGTAGCGCTGGTAGACGGAGTGGGACGAGGCCATCCTGACTGAGTCTCGCGTACTCCATCTCTTCCTGAAAGGTGAACAAACTGTCCTGATCGATGGACAGCATCAGTACTTTTAAGGCTGGAACTTGAGCCAAGGAACGGTAGATTGAGGCAAATCTGGGCCCGTCTAAGTAAGAGAAAAAGTTAGAACCGAAGACGATTAATTTATAATCTCTTACCTTTACCAGCAATAATGGTCAAATCTGTAAGTTCCTTGAACTTACGGAACTGACGAATTGGCACTTGTTCCTTGAACACGATCACTATCGCTCGGAACCGTCGTGCAAGTGCCGCTCGACAAGTGAGCCATCGCTCGACCGGAAATGAATTGAAGATGTGAATCCGTTGCAGCGTGGCAATTCGTGCGAGTCGATTATTTACTACATCTTGACCATCTTTACCACTACTGAATGGATCGATGTACTTGGCTGTGAAGCGAAACTCTTCAAGCTGGCGCATGTTAGTTAGAACCCGTGGATGATGTTGAAGGAAAGTGATTCTTTTCCTTTAGAAGGTGGGCAAAGGTTCTTCGGAACTTCGATCTTCAGTCGAACTTCGACAAAATCCAACCATAAAATTTGACATTTGTTCATCAGTGCGAGCAAGGGCCAGAGTGTTGTAAACTCGGACCTTAGTACCGAATACCAGTAGCGGTTATCAAGATCTGGAATCAACGGTGCTTGGGCCCACAGTTTGAAGCTCACTAGCTGATGGGCGTAACCTTGCACTAGTTTGCACACGTTTGCAATTAGATGAGCTCTTTTTGTGTCTTTTATTTGGATCTTTTTTTCATCTTGTTTTCCTAGATCGAGCATAATGTTCAATGTATGGATCTGTAGAGTTTGAGAAAAGGTCAAGTTAGTAGGTAGGTTAAGTAAGTAGGAAGATCAAGTAAGTAGGTAGGTCAAGTTAAAGTAGGGTTAGAATTACCGGACTCACGGATTACACAATACTCTTGACCTTTACTTACATTAGGGTAGACTCTCAAAATGTAATCGAGTTGCGATTCGTTAATCTCACAATACTGGCCAATGTAGGAGTGGAACATGGTCTTGTAGACTCCAAACGGAAAGTGTTGGAGCACAGGTCTTGTGGAAGTCCAAGCGGTGACTCGTCCACGAAGAGCACAATAGCAGGTCTTGGGAAGTCCAAAAGGTGACTGGTCCACAAGAGCACACAAGGAGGCACACGAGAAAGTTTAAGTTCTTTATTAGGGAACAAGAACAAAATCAGTACAACAACGAACAGAGCAAGTGCAGCGATATATGAGCACAAATAAAGTTCTCTGTTCTGAGACGTTGCTCGAACTCTGAGACGTTGATCGAACATTCGACATTCGAATGTCAGTTCAAGGGGCACACAAATCTTCCTTTCCAACAGAAAGTGTGTCACATCATTCTGGAATGGATGCCACAGTACTGAGTCGTAGCAACTGACCACCGCATTGTCACCAAAGGCGATGCTCAGTTCAGTTCGGGCAGTTTGGAGATCGAACTTTACTCTAGCTGTCAGGTCTTGAGAGGTTTTCACTTGGCGTAAGGTCATGCTGTCCAGGTCTTGTTGTAGGGGCACATCACCTGGCTGGATCCTAATATCGAATGGCCGCATCGTTAGAGGACGACTGGTCTTGAGAAAGAGGAGCAGGAGGAAGAGTCACCGAGAGAAGGAATGGTCTTGCTTAGGCTCTTGATGCACTTACTAGAACACAAATCATTTCACTACTAACACACTAAACCCATGACTTCGAACTCGAAATCCTGGGATTTTTATATCAAATATTTTTGTCACAATTTTAGTTCCAAATGGAACTTTCTAGTTTTGATTTGTTTGAATGGTATTTCAAGTTTCAAAGTTTCAAACCACATCACTATTTACCTCACGCTCTAACTTTTGTTATGTTGTGGACGCTTTTGGGTATTGGTAATTATCGATTTTCGTCACTATTGAAAAATTTTGACATTTCCTTCAAGAACAAGTGAACAATAAATTGAATTGGATCCATATTTAATGAGAACAAAATTGAAATAAATATACGAAATTACTATGAGGATTTCTATAAGAATATGAAAAATGGATTAAACTCGTTAATAAAAAATCTAAAGTTTACCAAATGATCCAACGATGCTCAACAATAGATTGAGAACGATCAAATAGCACTTTCGAGTTCGAAGGCAAACATTTTGATTTTGAAATGTAGATTTCAGAAAAAAAATTGACACCACTTTAGACGCACAATCACAGTGTGCAACAGTCTCAGTAGTGGATAGTTGGTCTCGCCATAAAGTTTGTGATTGTAGTACAGTAACATTATGGATGCAATTGCGCACATCAAATTGAGCTGCAATTTGCCAATGCAAATGTAGAAAACATTAAAGTGAGCTGCACTCTCAAGTGGATCACTCCCGTCTGACCAGAAGGAGAGACACAGAAGATGAACTACGGTTGCGTACACGATTGTGTTCAACACTTTGATCAGTGTCAAGAGTTGTACATTCTTAAATAGATAGATTTGTTGGACAAAGGTGAAATAGTAGATGAAATAAGTGATGTTTTGGGTTGGTTTGAGGATGAGAGATGCAAACAGTTTGGGATTCATAATTCTGTTCAGATTTTTGAAGCGTATTGTTAATTTTGTATTTTAAAAAAATTGAACTTTTATACTTTAAAATTTATAATATGAAACATAATGTCACTATGATTTATGAACTAACAAACGAAATATTTATGGAATTATGGATTAATTAAAAAATATGGATTTACAATAACAATTTCGTCATTTTAATACAATGTTTCAAAACTAAATTAATTGCCTTGTTGTTGCTCTTATATGATTTTCTTTCAAAAGTTTTCCATGACAATATTAATGTTTGTCATATATGATAATTAATCTAATACAACTTTGGCACATTGGGAAATTAATTATATTTTTATCAAGAAAAAGTTTTCAAAATAATATTAATATGATATATTATTATGACTAATATGTCAGTATTGATTGACGGAAATGTTCTGGTCCTGTATTTTTGGTTCGATCTTTGTTGAAACCCGTAAATGTATAGCTAGAAATTTAAAATAACGCATGAGTGGGGTAACGCATTGCAGTAGAATATTCTGCAATTCTGAGAGTGAAGAGATTGGAGTTATATAGCAAAAAGTTGCATTTCATAGTAGCTATATATAGCAGCAATGTGTCTGAGTTACCCTCACAACGCATACATTGAATATGTGAGTAAGTTTGTTTACATTCAGCACGCACACACATTCCCCTATCAAAACATGAATCCAATGCTAAAGTTCATAATTCTTCCATTAACGATAATATTACTAATTTTATCCGTGTTTTATCTAATATGCCAATCACAAATCCAATCTCTGCACAGTGCCTGTTGGCTCAACATCAACTGTGGCTCGAACGCAATCTGTTCTGACGAAAGTGGTAAATGTATCTGCAAGTTGGGTTTCACTCCAACCCTCAAAAATGTTCAAAACTGTCAATTGAGAACATGTTCGTCCGATGTTGAGTGTCACCAGGACTTTGGTGCCAACACAGAATGTATTGTCAATAGAAAGTATTGTCACTGTGCCCGATCATCTGTGGGTTCTCGTGTTAGGCTCAATGAAGGGACACAAAGCTGTGATATGGCTGAATGTGCCAGTGCTCGTGACTGTTCAACTGGAAACGTATGTTTCAAGGGAGTGTGCACCAGAACCCTGTATGATATCAGATTAGATGCACGAGCATGCGCAGTAGATGGTGATTGTGTGAAAAGATTTGGTGAAGCATCGAAATGTGCGCACACAAAATGTGTTTGTATTGAAAAGTACAAGTTTGATTACAAAACTACATCCTGTAAGGTGAAAGTGAAAGATAAATACGCAGTTTTCAGAGTAATTCTCACAGTTTTCGTGAGTGTCATTGGTGCTATTGTGATATTTCTTGTGTACGTTGCAATTTATAGAAAATTCGTGAAAGCAGATTCGTCTACAAGTGATCTACAAAACGATGAAAATTTAGCAGAACAAAATTTGAATTTAATCGATTTGCAAACAAACGATCGTGTTCGTGATCGTGCACATCAGACAACTGAAAACACTACAACTTTACAAAACCAACAAACTGAAGTTGTTGCAAATCATCCTGACAGTGAACAACAACAACAAACCACGATTGACTTGGATTCACCGCCATCGTATGATGAAGCAATCCGTAAAATGATTTGATTTTTTTGTGATGTTTTTTGTATAGAATAATAATAATTAAAATATTTATTTGTTGTAAATTGTTGTTTATTAAATTGCCTATTTTTTATTTATTGTATATTTAATAACATTCAATAAAATTTTTTGGATGGATTTGTTTGGTTTGGCGCTGCCCACTAACATCTCTGGAGAATGTGGATTTGTTTGGTTTGGCGCTGCCCACTAACATCTCTGGAGAATGTGGATTTGTTTGGTTTTGCACTGGCCATTATTGGAACTTTGTCACGAAGTTATTGGAGTTATGGTTTGTAAAACGCCCTTATGCCGTTGATAAATTGTGACAATGTTGTCCAATAATTAAATTAGTAAACGAATGTAAAGATTACAAAATACAATGCAATCTTAGAATTGTACGTATCTTTTCTTCCTTTAGGTCAACAATTTGAAATGTTTGTTAAACTATTTTTGAATTTTATTAAACAGGCCTTCTAAAACGCACATCTAGTCAGCCATGATTTCTATATAATTCCATCAACAAATTATGTATAGAATTACACACACAGAATGAATGTCAGTTCACTCATAAATGGAGTATAACCTTTATTGTAGTTGTACATTTTTTATGCTAAAATTTGGATGAGTCATTTAATTTATTGAGAATCTCTCAATTGATCAACATAATAAAATTAAAACATTTGACTATTTACTTAAACGGTGTTTAACTCCTATTCTAAACGTAACTTGATTTGGGTTTTGAATTGATTCAAACTTGAGTATATAAAGACAAACTGGACAATTGGAGAAATGATCATATGATATATGTTTTTGGAACCGGTAGAAATGCGGGGGTAACTACTTATCTATTTGAAGTAACAACTTATGAAATTATCAAATCTTTAATCGAAACCATAAGCACATTCATTGGTTCAAGCCCTAAACATGGTACACTGAGTGTTTTTGCATATTTGTCAAATCAGCCATAAACCACAGTACCAGTGCATACCAAAGCACCATTCGAAACAGAACAAAAACGAAACTCCTCCATAAGGGCACAGAAGCACTGTCTCGTCCGTAACCGTACCCTTTTGACATTATAATACTTTGAGGGATCGAGAATGAATAATAGCTAACACAAACGAATAACACAATTTGATAGACCAGTTCGAGTACACCATAGGCGAGATGCCACTTGAGAAGGCTGATGCGTTCCTTGACGGTGCCAAGAAGTCCACATAGCTCACCCGCAGCTGCAACCAAAGCCATGAGGGTCAGGATGGTAAAAATTAGAATCTATAAAAATGATTTATGATTATTTATATATCCCAACAAACATATAAACTTACCAGAAACCAGGAATTTTTACCCTTCTCACTGAAACTTGTCCCCAACAGCAGAGCCCGCGGGGTTATGTGTTTTGTGTACTTTCTAGTACAATTTTTTCGGGTGTTTGGGGCCCAAAGGGCCCCAATTTCAACAAAAGGGGGCCCCATTTCTATAATTTTTGGGTACCACTTTTTGTTTATTTTTGTCAAATTTATGCTCAATTTGAATTGATTAACCCTAAACTCATAACGATATTGTGTAAATTATGAGTGTATTAGCGAAAATAATCAAACTAATCAACATTAAACTCGATTTTGTACCCGATATAATCATATACTGGCCCACGTTTCAATAGAAGTCCCTAAAATTTGGGTTTAAGGGGAGGGGCTCTGGATTCGATAAGGGGCTCCATTTTGGCCAAACAAGGGCCCCAAAAACCATCCCGCGGGCTCTGCCCAACAGTGCAACAGCACATGTAACTGTGATGATGGTCATTATCACACAATTAACCACAGTTCCAATAATGAGAATGGTCTTCTTTAAGCACAGGAACATTGGCTCAGCAGGCATTTTTTAAAGTTTCAATTTTTTTGTAGTTTCGAGTTGCTAAAAATTTTGAATTTCCAAATGAAAACTGCAAACACTTTAAAATTGTGCTTATAAGTTTGAGTATAGTATAAACAAAGAATCACGATTGAGTGCACTGTTTGCAACTAAATGCCAAAAAGTATAGCGTGAATTTGTGATGAATATCGAGGAAGTGGCGTCAGAGTTAAGCCTTGAATGTGTGTATTTCATATATTAATGAAATTTCATCCTGTTTACAGGAACAGGATTGGTGATGATAAGTGTACAAATCAGTGAAATTGCTTCCTTTTGGTTTCATTTCTCAAATTATCTCAAATAAAGTTGGAAATTTTTTGAAATACTTGAACGCAAGTTAGCTAGTTATAAATTATAGAGAGTTGGCTGAAATATCACAAAATTAAAAAAATCTTATTTATATTTTGAAATCTAATTACCCAGTGAATACAATTCATTAGATTTAAACCAAAACTGTTACTATACCTTGCTCCCATACTTGTGCTTACCGATGCATGAGGATGCAGATAGGATTGAAAAGTTGATTATAAGATAAATTATCCTTTCGAGTATGTTTTAGTATTCTAAAGCAGTTTATTACGCAGTGAAGCGTATATACCATGGTATGACATTGGCAAAAAAGTGTTCTCATATAGTCTGTAGAGGTTCATGTTTAAGTTAAATGTTAAAATGCTATACAAATATTAAGCTTTAACACAAAGTCCACCACGGCATCGACCAGTAGAATCTAAAGGACATGCGGCACCTTCGTGTTTGGGTTATTTGGACAGCACAGTGCCACCGAGCACACACCTGAGGGTGCACTGGCTATTGAGGTAAACAGTTCCAACCCAATTCAACATGCCTGTAAAGTCAATTTTGAACTCTCGGAGACAGTCTCGTAGTGCAGCATCGTCAACTCCACTGATACATTGACCTTTTTGACATAGCTAGATTGGATTTTTGTTTAATTTTGTTTTAAAATAATTACACACGTAATTAATATATATATATTTACTAGACATGAACGGTTTTTTAACTTTATGAAAAATTCCAATGTCCGGTTGCAGAATCAAATTCTTTGATTTTTTCTAGGAATTATGAAAAAATAGCCAAGTAAATCGGATGAAGCCTAGACGAGCCTATTCGATCCAGAAGTTTTAGTTCATTAAATCGAGAAACAGAGAGATTAGACAATAAATTGACAGATGCCGCTACTCATAAAGCAAACTAATTGTCATTTGAACTCTAGACTTGTTAATCAAACTTGAACTTATCATATGATAAACTTAATGACGATCTAATTTCATTCATTGTATGAACGATAAATAAATAATAAAATATTTTGAAATTGAATTTGAAAAATAGATAGTTTTCAAATGATGCAAATACCAATGTATAATATTTTGTTTGTTAATTGTTTTGTACATGTGCTGATTTGTTGTTGTTAAATTTGTGCTATTTTGTTTGATTTTTCATATTCTCAACCCTAAATTTGAGTATTCAAAAATTATCAATGTGAATCAATTGAAAATGATCCGGAAATAGTCTAATTTAAAAACATGCCAATTGCAAACGAGGACTTGAACGAATAAAAAATTGTTGTTGCATGCAAATTGAAATAGATTGCTTTTTAAAATATTAAATTTCAATTTAGGAATCGCATATTGTGACAAGAAAATTGATGGACTATTTCAGCATCAATTAAATCACTTTTGACTATTTGCGGGTAATTGTGTGCGACGGATGTAACGTCAACACTGCCAAGTGGAGAGGAGCAAGTGTTGAATCAACACAGTTGATGCGTCCATTGCAAAGGTCCATTTGCTAACGAGTTGTCTATGAGACATTTCTTCTGTAAGGTGCACAACTGCGAAACAACTGATGCTAATAGCTTCTCAGGTGAAATCGGGAAATCGCTGCAAACTGTAGAAAATCGGAATTATTGTGTTTTCATTTCAGTTAATTCAAGTAGGATATTTCTCTAAGATAGACTCTGAAATTGCCCAAAGTAGTGCTTAAAAGTTGCTTTATCGATTGTGCCCAATTATTCGAACAGACAAGCTGGATATCACGATTCCTGGCCAATTGAATCACGCTAGATGCTTACTTTGGTTATTTGCATACTTTGATTGTGTTTTTCGTTTGAAGTGGCGCAAGAGAAAATTCAAATTGTTGCAGAAATTTTAATGCGTTGTTACGCGCCAAACTGGTTTGACATAAAGCGCGATAGCATGGCATCAATGGCTTCGTTCACCTCTACAATATGGTCAAAATATGTCAATACCTTTCTGGTGATCTACTTGAAGTGGTTATGAATGAGTTGCTAATTAATTCATACTATGGACACCATGAATACATTATATTAGCCATGTTGGGCGATGAGCGAGAAACTGTCAAGCAAATGACAGAAAAATGGTTGAAAATAGAACACTTCAAAAGGCCAAGTAAACTAGTACTAATTCTTTTATGTGAAGATTTGAGTTACCCAAATCGTTGAATTCAGAGTTGGACAAAGGAGTATGCTCAAATTAACAATTTTCTTACAATGGGATTTGACCTATACCAGAGTGTAGTACTCATCTAAGGATACAAAAAAATCATTGGGACCTAGGGTCCAGGAGACGTCGTTTCGGTACAAAATGGCGAACAACTTCCTTAAAAGCACGTGTAGCTATACGTCAAAAATATGAATAAAAAATTTCTATTTTTCTATTAAAGCTTTAAGCAATTTTAATTTTTATGTTATACGATTCCATAACTCACCCAGTGACAAAATAAAATCAATTGGAACGCAGGGTCCACCAGGTGGCGCTTTTGAAGCACATTTAGTATTTAATTTTTTCAATTTTTGTCTAAAGCGCCACCTGGTGGACCCTATTATCCAAATAATTTTATTAAGCCATTTGGAGACTATTGGAACACTATTCAAACAAAAATTCATTTGTTTAAAGATATAATATTCAAAAATGTATAATTTCAATTATATTTTTGACGTATAGCTACACGTGCTTTTAAGAAACTTGTCCGCCATTTTGTACCGAAACGACGTCTCCTGGACCCTAGGTCCCAATGACTTTTTTGTATCCTTAGATGAGTACTACACTCTGGTATAGGTCAAATCCTGTTGTAAGAAAATTGTTAATTTGAGCATACTCCTTTCACAAGTTGGTCGATTTACATAATTTGTTTCAACTCACCGAACCACCGATCACGATGAGGCTCTTGATGAAAATTTAATGAGTTTTGTCATTCCCGAGTACCTCTGCCTCTCACAGGTCACTGAATGTTGTGTAAAGTTACTCACTGAAGCAAGTCATTCTGTGTTTGGAGAAGAAGATCGAGATTTCATGATTCGTCCGTGTATTCTCGAACTTGCATCCAAGTCTCTGTAAAAGCCGTTACAAGTAGATGACCTTTCTACTGGTTCAGACAATCGGCCATTTCTCTGTAGTAAGAATAAGAATTGAGCTATTTTGATGCTTATTTAGTTTTGAATTTAGCTTTTCTCATGATTACTAATTTGTTTAAGTATATTTTGTTGTGTTAATTATGTAAATTGTCGATTCCGATTAGTTTCGAAATAGTTTACAGTTGAATGTTTTCTGATTGGACAGACAAATGTTACATTTACAAATCAATACAAAGTAACGTCCTCTACTACTCGTCTCTCATCGCTAAAATCATCATAAGTTAAGTTCAAGTTTGCATGATATAGCAGCGCAATCAATGTGATCTAAATTGATTAAGATTATTTTTATTGATTTAAAACGTACTTCGTAAAAGTATGCTTCCTTGGGTTTGGTTTAATTTTATGTTAATAACTAAATCCTAAGACTAATCTCAAGAAGGCATCTGCTTGCCAACTCCAATCATTTGATCACATTAATCAATGTGAACCAATCCAATTATGGACTCTGATTTACTGCTCTAAAATATAGCCCTGCCAACTCTCAAAATCCGCACGGTGGGCTAATCGTACAGTACGTACAACAGTTACTTTTTCTACATGAAAATATGAGCGAGAGCGGCTTAGTGGTTTAGCTATCTGCCTAATATAAACCAAGTCGGTGGTTCGAGCCTTCGAATTGACAGACTTTTTATTTTGTTTTTTTATTTATTAAATTGATTTATGGAATCTTAGTCCATCAATTGATGAATTGGAAAATTCTAAAATAGAGTTAGTGGATTTTATCCATCAAATGAAGGTTGGAAATAGAACTGGAAAATAATGTTTAATTGATTTATCATGAATCGTGTGGATTACGACATGGAATAATTGAATAAAGGTTTTCGGTGAAAATGGTTAGGTTGTTCAAAGATTTACAAGATCAAAAGATTCCAAGTTCGCTAATGAGTTTCCCGATTACCCATCCGATCTTATATCTTCGAATAGTGAATAATGGGCCATGATGTGCTTTGATCAATACCGTTTGGATTTTTCATTCATAATGCAAACCAAACGAGCTGTTGATATTTCTATTTGAAGTACCTTAAAGCGATTCAGATATTCTCCGTGTTCTCTGAATGCCTGAAAATGAGGAAATTTAAATCAAGTTCTCTCTTCTACACAAGTCTAGAAATAATTCTTTTAAAATTGCATTAGGTAAATACAGGAAACAAGATTCTAATTTCCGATTAGTGATTATTGATTAGTCCATCAATTTGGGGCTTTGTTCATTTTAGTCATAACCCATTTGATTCACAACTAAGGTTATTATTTTCAACTTAAACTATTTCCAACAGTTAATTGATTGATAAATTAAATCAGCTCAATTGTAGAATCTAACAAAATAAAGAAAAATATTCCGGGTAATCTTCGAGCAACCATTTGTCATTGTATTCAAAATGTCAAAATCAATTATTTCATGTCATAGTCCACACGATTCATGCAAAATCTAATGCACATTATTTTCCAACCACCATTTGGTGAATAAAATCCACTAACTCCATTTGAGAATCTTTCAAGCTCACGAATTGGTGTATTAAGATTCCATTTAGAGATCAATTTAATAAAAAAAACAAAAAAAAGGTTGTTAATTCGATGACTCGAACCACCGACTTGGCTTATGTGAGGCAGAAGGCTAAACCACTAAACCGCTCTCGCTCATATTTTCATGTAGAAAAAGTAACTGTTGTACGTACTGTACGATTAGCCCACCGTGCGGATTTTGAGAGTTGGCAGGGCTACTTAAATACATGCATTTGTACATGTGTATTGTTTTTAAGCGATATGTGGCAAGCCGGATTTTGGTCAAAAAGATATAATGTAATAAACCCATTGATAGCAAATGACAATTAATCTACTTACCACTAAAAAAAAAATGCTTCTCAAAACCATTAACTCACAATCAAATTACTTCAAATCGATTTCCATTTTCAGTTTGAATGATTATAGAAGAAGAAGAAAACAACTTTATTAAAAAATAGAGCGGTGCTGCCCACCTGCGATGGGTTGCCATGAGACACAGCATACTAATCAATCCATTAGGACAATTGCACACAAAATACAAACAAATGGGTTACAGAATAAAGATTATGCAAAATATAATAGATTTAAAACTATGAGAACATTATGGTATAAACAAGTAGTGTTTGATCACATATAAAAGTTTCTGCAAACTGAAAAAATTTACTGCGCGTAAAGTTTTTCCCGCGTTTGCCTGACAACTTGTAAAAAATCTATAATTTTTAAAAGCAAATTATGAGAGAAAAAATTATGACAAAATTGCGTCCCGAATAAACAAACGTTACTTGACAGAAAAGTAATAAAGTGTAATTTTAAAAGAAAATATAAATTAGTATTTGACACAAACAAGCTTTAATTTGAAATTCTAAAAAACTTTAGCAGGAAAAAACGAAATCTATTTAAAACAAAATTTTTTATATGAATTAAGGATTGCAATTTAATTTCTGTTTTTGTCACCCTTTTCGTACCAGAACAATGATACTCTCAAAATAAAAAATACACGAATGTTGTCATTGGAACTTGATTTGGTGAAATTTCTTTGCTATTGTGTTGTAACAGAGAAGATTTAATAGAGTGTCATGTTAGTAATTTATGTACAATATGAGTGAGTGAGAGACATAAAAATAAGTAAAAAGTGCAAATGAAATGTGAATGTGAAGATTCTGCAAAATTATGTTATAGCGCTATTTAAAGTCAATTCAAAACATTAGTCACTCCATTGAAAGTATAACAATAAGATTTACCATTATTAAAATATATATTTGGAAAGACATTTTTTATGTCAGGTTATGAAAAATTTTCAATTGAAACGACACTTACGAGTGCACACCGATGGGAAGCCATGAATGTATGAATGTACATATGAAAAGTGTGGATTGAGGTTAAGATGCACTTAACATGCAGTCACACACGTTCGGTTGAGTGCATTTAAATCAGGGCTCGGACATTCGCTAAAAGTTTACACGATGCAATGCACTGTGGAAGGCTACGCAGCGTGTAAACTTTTAGCGAATTTTAGAGAATTTCAAATTTAAGGTCATAATAGTTTAAATAGATTTTAGATTCACATAGTTGCACAAACCATAATTAGCATCCACTGCAAAAAAAAGAAATTTTCTATTAAATCCAAATCTAATATAATACTCAAAAATGTATATAAATATGTACATTAGCAATAGATTCGTTTGTCACACTAAACAATGAGAAAACTGTATATTTAACTTTCTAACTTTTTTTGGTAAATCTTAGAGCGAGTAATCTTGGTTTCAATAATCAACGACTGAGATTTGGTACAGTTTAAAACAATTAATTGTTACCTTTAATTTAAAAAATGTAATTCACAAATTAATGATAGCCTTAACAAGCAAATTTAATAAATGTTTGAAATCCTTAAAAGCCAGTTATATTATTTTACAAAAATCTAAAGAATTTCAAAATCAGATAAAAATATTTTCACCTTTAATCTCATTTTAAACGCAATCAACATAACTTTGCATGTACTGTTCTTTATTCTTTATTGTGACAAACTATCCCTTACTACATTACTGTTGAGAGGAAGTACATGAAATTAGTGGCGCCTTTACTTTTGGTTGTGCAAGCAAACTTTAATTAAATTTATAAATTGTATGTCAATAAATAAAAAAAATGCATAAATCAACAGTAATTATGTGTTACCAATCAGAAAATAACTAATGACCCAGTTGCACAAGTTAGAATTTAAAAGGAAAAAATATAATCTTTAAATAATTTAACATTAATTTTTTAAAAAATAACAAACTCAATTGCACTTTGAAGTTAAAGTTTAAATTTGCTGTTTTTACCATTTAAAACTAAATTGCAACTGGCAGAAAATATAATCTATTTAATTTAAAAATTTAAAACATTTCAAGTCTTTCAAAAAATGTTTGACAACCATTTAATACAAACATTCGTTTGCAAAATAAAACTTAAGTTGAGATTTGTTCAACATTTTGACTTGCTCTTTCACATTCTGAATCCATTCAAATGCAAATTCGAACCTTTGATTCGGAGTTAAAAAACAAATAAAGAATTAGGATAACCTTTTTGATAGCACAATGTTCATAAAGATCCAACAAATCAGAACAAAATTGATTTGGGTTCTCTAATGAAGAAAACATTCACAGAAAAGTACTAATGTTCACTCTAATGACATTACATTGTATGAAATTGAATCCATTTCTCGCTGTCACAGTAAACAAAAGATTAAATTAAATTAAATTTGTTCAATAAAAGATAAAATAGAAATGTTTTAATATATAAAAGGCGACCTTTGTTTTAAGAGCATCGCTGTAATAGTAACTAAAAAGTTAGATACAAACAATACACAATTTTGTGAAATATTTATAAAACTATTAAATTAATGCGGAAATCATGCAATCACTTTTGAATATAAAAACCATTTTTGAAGGTGTACCAAACGAAGTAAATGAAACTTCCTTTATAGCAATTTTAATTGAATAGTAGAAACAAATATTGAACACTCTGCCTCGTTGCAAATTGATTTTTTTGAATAAGTGAGTGAAAATAACTTTTGCAGACAAAGTTAATTTTTAGTCAATTTATACGAAATCATCATAAATTTTCCATACAGCATTAAATACTAAACATATTTAAATATATTAATGAAAACTGACACAATCAAAACCTTGCCTTACCTTAGCAAAAGTATTCATCGAAATCAGTCCAAACATTCCATAGGTGAAGCCATATCGATTGTTCGTATGCACCGCAAATAAATCACAAGTCAGCTTAAAACGCTCTCGAAAATGCCCAACTCGATATTGATGCCTCACCGCCAATTGATTCAACAACTTTGCCGGTTTGTGTATTCGTTTGGAACAGTGCGCCAGAAGGAGATGAATTGCAAATATGAATATGTACTCATAAAAAACGTAGAATGCCACGAAAAAGTTGTGTTCCACCTGAATGTAGCCGTGTGTGATAAACATTGACAGTATACAGTTGATGGGGCAGAAGACGAGCAAAATTGATAAAAATATCTTACCATACATTTGGTTGCACTCGAAAAAGAATAACAGCGTTTCAATGAACGCTTTACGGTATTTACGGTACAAGCAAAATTGGATAGTAAAAGGATTCTGTTTGGAATTTATAATTTTGGTTAGTTGAGCATAAATATGCTTCATTTTAGAGAAAAATATTCCAATCAAAATCAAGGAAAATGAAAATTCCACCGTCAAAAATATGAACATCATTGGCCCCGATGGGGCATAAGTCTGAGCGGGAGCTCACCCCCGACTTCCCAAGTACTACTATCATACTACAAAAGTTTACAATACAATAGAAGCGTATGCACTGATGATGCAATGCATATCGCATTGAACTCAGGGGTTTTTAAGAACACTTTTCATTGAACACAGTATTATTGGTTGGGGCAAGTTGTGTTCTGCTTTCTTCTGTCCAGTCTGTTTCGTTCATGTAGTGATTGTACATTAACTATGTTATTGTGAACAAGGTTCCAAAGATGATTTCTTCTGCGAGGAAAATGTCAATTGATTACATAAAAAAAATTTCAAAAACCTACATAAACCACCGAGTCGCACAAATTTTGCATATTGCGATCGGGCATCGTGCTTTGGTGAATGGGAATTAAAAAATTTGTTTCCGTTTTGAATTCTTTCAAGGATATTAGTTTCTCAATTCAAGGAATCATGGAATCTGTCTTGTTATCTTGTCAAAACTTGAATTCTCGTTCAATCAAGCGAAATTGCAATCCTCAATCCTTCAGTTTCAGTACAATCCTCATTTGCATGCACTCACCCTATCTACCCTACCCCACCCGGACACGACGCGGTAGTTGCTGCCGCAACCGCTTCGCGTCGGACCTAACTGAATTTCGCAAGCCATTGTATGATGGTGTAAGCTAATTTATGACTGTGCAAGCAACATAGCAATCCACAATCCTTCAGTATTAGTGCAATCACCAGTCCTTCAATTCTTATGCATGTCGCTTCGCTTGGCCGGGCTGAGCCATCACTTGTTGTTGTCATTGTAGTTTGCTGAATCTTTTCCATAGTATTCTCAATTCCATTTAAACCAAACTTAAATGACGACTCAATCACGATGATGTGATTCGCTAGATTCCTAGTACACTTAACGGCAAATGTCATTCGTTTTTGCCTTGACGATTCATGATCACATGAGGTTCGGCACACCTATCCAAATAGAAATAGATCAAACTGTGGTTGTTGGTGAAAATTATCATGAGAAAATTTGACTTCACAGATCATTGAGAGTTCGATATTCATTGGTACGACAACTGAAAATTTTATGATTTTGATGTCATTTGATCAATTTCTTTTATTTTTTATTTATTTATTGCATTCAAAATTTGTAAAAAAAATAAAACAAACTTCTCATGCGGGTTGTCGTTTATAATACAATTGAGAGACTAAAATGAGAGTCTAAAGTGAGAGACTAAGCACTAGACGACATTACACAACAATCTAGTGTTGCACAGGTACAGCTTACCGTACCAGAGCGTATAAAGTGAGAGACTAAAATGAGAGACTAAATGGAGAGTGAATGAGAGACTAAATTGAGAGACTAAAATGAGAGACTAAATTGAGTGATCAGTTATAATATATCGATGTATATAATAACTGTTATAACAGATTTGTGAGATCTGTCATATGCTTGATGGTTGATGGCTTCGTGTGTAAGAATTCATAAATTAGTTGATGTTAACAATAGAGTGGCTTGAGGCTTGAGTTACAGAAATTAACTTGGGGATATTGCAGGCTTGACTTCATGAGAGATTTACGGCGAAAATGATGTGAAATTGGTGGTCAAAGGGGGAGATGGAAGGGGAACTGCATCTGGATCAAGTCAATCAAGAGTAAAACGGAAAATCAAACACAAAGGCTAACCACTAAGTACCGAGAGTCATATATGATATTATATGATATCATATATAAAGACTCAAATTGACCAAAATATCTGTAAATCAAATAGGATAAACAAAATACTATATAATCAAGTCAATATGACTAATCAAAATGGACCGAGAGTTATGAAAAGACTCAAATTGATCAAAATATCTGTAAATCAAATAAATCAAATAAATCAAATAAATCAAACAAAATGTTATATAGTCAAGTCCATATGTCTAATCAAAATGGACCGAGAGTCATGAAAAGACTCAAATTGATCGAAATATCTGTAAATCAAATAAATCAAACAAAATGTTATATAATCAAGTCCATATGTCTAATCAAAATGGACCGAGAGTCATGAAAAGACTCAAATTGATCGAAATATTCGTAAATCAAATAAATCAAACAAAATGTTATATAGTCAAGTCCATATGTCTAATCAAAATGGACCGAGAGTCATGAAAAGACTCAAATTGATCGAAATATTCGTAAATCAAATAAATCAAACAAAATGTTATATAGTCAAGTCCATATGTTTAACCAAAATGGACAGAGAGCCATGAAAAGACTCAAATTGATCAAAATATCTGTAAATCAAATAAATCAAACAAAATATTATATAATCAAGTCCATATGTCTAATCAAAATGGACCGAGAGTCATGAAAAGACTCAAATTGATCAAAATATCTGTAAATCAAATAAATCAAATAAATCAAACAAAATGTTATATAGTCAAGTCCATATGTCTAATCAAAATGGACCGAGAGTCATGAAAAGACTCAAATTGATCAAAATATCTGTAAATCAAATAAATCAAACAAAATGTTATATAATCAAGTCCATATGTCTAATCAAAATGGACCGAGAGTCATGAAAAGACTCAAATTGATCAAAATATCTGTAAATCAAATAAATCAAATAAATCAAACAAAATGTTATATAATCAAGTCCATATGTCTAATCAAAATGGACCGAGAGTCATGAAAAGACTCAAATTGATCAAAATATCTGTAAATCAAATAAATCAAATAAATCAAACAAAATGTTATATAGTCAAGTCCATATGTCTAATCAAAATGGACCGAGAGTCATGAAAAACTCAAGTTTATCAAAATATCTGTAAATCAAATAAATCAAATAAATCAAACAAAATGTTATATAATCAAGTCCATATGTCTAATCAAAATGGACCGAGAGTCATGAAAAACTCAAGTTTATCAAAATATCTGTAAATCAAATAAATCAAATAAATCAAACAAAATGTTATATAATCAAGTCCATATGTCTAATCAAAATGGACCGAGAGTCATGAAAAACTCAAGTTTATCAAAATATCTGTAAATCAAATAAATCAAATAAATCAAACAAAATGTTATATAATCAAGTCCATATGTCTAATCAAAATGGACCGAGAGTCATGAAAAGACTCAAATTGATCAAAATATCTGTAAATCAAATAAATCAAACAAAATGTTATATAATCAATGTCACTAGTCCAATTGACTCAAATGAGCTCAAAACATGTTCAAAACAAGTAAACCAATCAAAAGATTGTAAAATAGTCCAATTGACTGAAAAATATGGACCAAAAATCATAAGAGACTCAAATGAGCTCAAAACATGTTCAAAAAAATAAACCAATCAAAAGCTTGTAAAATCAAGCCCAAATGACTAAAAAGAACGAAACTTAACGTCTAAATTGGCAACTAAAAATAAAGTAAAATTCAAAAGCGGTGAGCCAATTACGAAGCAACAAGTTCCTAGATACTCTAAAATGAACGCAAAACACTATTAATCAAGATAATCTAAAATGACCAGAGCGGTAAAGCGGGGAAAGGAGTGGTGGACAAAGGAATGGGTGCACCAATGGTTTCTTTCTTCGTGAATACACCAGTGAAAATACAGCAAATGTTCACTTCAGGTTGACAGCAGAACGTAATTTGTGGTTGAGTGGAGTAGTGTTGAACAGTGTAGTGGAAATAGTCAGGATTTTGGGAGGGCGGGTGGGGATTTTTTGCTGTCGTTGGTGGTTGATGAGTGAAAAGTGAGGAGCTGGAATAGTTGAATTGAGGTGATTCTTGATGTGTTGATGGAACGTGATTGCTTCTATGTAGTAGATGGTCAAGTGTTTGTTGTTGAAGCAAAAAAAAAAACAGAAAAGTGGACACAAATATGTAAACAGAGTGTTTGCCTTCAGGCAGCACAAGGGAACCAGGTAGTTTAGCTCTGTGGCTCACGAATCCGGGTGCCTTGAGTGTTCCACTGTGACTGGTGAGTGAGATAAACTTTGCCAAAACTCGATAACAAACGTTACCGTAAAAAGACAAATAAACTCATGTTCACTCAGTCGAGGTCAGAGTCATTTGATCAATTTCAAGTTCATCTCACTTAATAATAACCAAAATAACAACAAAATAATTATTTTGTCATTTATTAAATGCGTAAACAATAATTTCCGTTAGTACATATTTTTCCCGCCAGGTGGCGTAAAAGGTCAGATTTAAATTAATCATTTAAATCATTTAATCTTTGGTTTATCAGCAAAGCCACCTATTTAGTGCACATCTGCACTATATCATGAGCTTAACCTGAAATTTTGGTGTCATTTGATTGAGTAGTTTTGGCTAGATAAATAGAACAACAAACACAAAAAGTCATGCTATAAAGTCTTCGCTCCGAAGACGAAGCTTCGCTTCGCCCCCGCTCAGACAAACAATATTGAAGAAGTACAACCAATGACCAAAAGCACAAACATGATGAGCCAAAGCAAAGAACGCAATACATGTCCAACTATATTTAAGCAATTCCTCTCGATGTTGATAGACTTTGTATCCAAACAATAAATGTGTATGCAAAAGCATAAAATCTAAAATTTAAAAAATTTAAAAATTAAAATAAAAAATCAATTATATTAAAATTATGATTAACAAATATTATTACCATCAACCAGTACAAGAGATTGAAACAAATTCAACAAAACCAACAAACATTTTTTGTATTCGTTCAACTGATTTGTTTTTGAAAATTGAATAATCATTCCGAATAAAAATGCTCACAAGAATTGAATTCAATTTCGCATTTGAATTTAACAGAAACACATGATTGCAGTAAATGTTGCATATCCATTGGCTGATTCCGACCGCAATGTTAAACTTTGCAATCGGTACCAAATTGTACACTCCGTCAAATAGAACGATTCGCTCAAAATCACTCAAAGCAAACAGTCCAATATAGATGAAATGTAAAGATTTGAGAAAATTAAAAATGTTTACTAAATACACACAACGAATGAGATGCTGATCTCGATCAATTGAAATTCCTTTGATCAGCCGTAAAATATCAACATAATATTGAAGAGTTTTCAACGGGTGAAATATGAAAAGCAGAATTTTCTTGAGTTTCATTTTGAATACAACCTTTTAAATAGACGAATAAAATACTTAAATTATAATTATTCTAGACAGACAATTAAAAATACACAAGGTTAGACATTTACATTCATTATTAAAATTAATTAAACATTTATGACAATAAATCATTAGTATAATTAGAGTGATGACAAGATTTAAAACTTATAAAAATAGAACGAAGATTTAGACAATTTTGGGACAAACAAGGCCGTTTGATTCAGTTGATGACGAACTTTCTGGTTTTAAAACATATTCTCATTTTAAAACGGAAAATTTTAACGTTAATTTATAACTTTTCGAAAAATGAAACTTTTTCTCTAACGTTAAGCTTTTTGTTTTCTTGTGGCTAATGGTTTCTCAATGTCAATTAATTATTTTAAGGCTAATTTTACTAATATTTTTGGCAATAAAACTAAGAGTGAAATTAAATGTTTCCGTTAATAGTATAATGGTTGATTTAATTTTCCACCTGTTTGCATCTCGTCATTATTAATCTACTCAGTTAAAGCAGTCAAATGCTGATGCAAACGTTTAATTACCAAAAACAACTAACTTCAAACTTATTTGATGCAAACATGTACTCATACACTCACATGTTTTGAAACATTGTTGATGTCCTTGTGAGACCTGTTTTTATCTTAGTCAGTATCTATAAACTGCATAAAACTGTTTTGGCTCAAGAATGTTGCCTTTTATTTGAATTTAAAACTGACTAGCATTGAACATCAACAAAATTATGCTTATTAACTTTTATGTCATCAAAAATATCACTCGTTTCAGACGATTGTTCTTTTACTGATAAAACTATCACGCTACTATAATTATAATTGGGTTATAATGATTCGTTATAGATCACGTATCCTGCTTGGCACTTTGTTCCTTTTGGCCTGTGTGTTGATGAGTATATTAGTGAATTTGAAAAGAACAGAAACTCAGAATGCGACAGAAAATTCGAACAACACAGAAACACAGAATGTACTTAAAAATTCAAATAGCACAGAAACACAAAATGTGACAGATGATTCAAAAAACAGAATTGCACAAAATATCTCAGCAAACAAAACGAAATCACCATCAAATACCATGGAAAAACTCATCTATTCATTCTATCTATTAACGGACAAGAAATTATATAACAAGAACACCAGACCCTACTTTGGAGTAAGAGCCGAATAACGCAAGAAGAAGAAACGCGAAGAAAGCAAAAGGGGCGTTTCTGTATATTTTCAAATAGACTGGATGTGATAAAGTTTTAATCACAACGCGCGATGAACTTCATCGGATGAAGCAGACGCCGGGCGCCAGGCAAAAGCAGCAACAGTTGTAGGAGCAGCACACCGCATGTACACACTGCACATGCAGATCGACTGTAGAACCAAAGACTTTGGTCCAAAGTATTATTTCATTGTTTTAATTGAAATTTTTTTTATTTGAATAGAAAAATTGCTAATTTAGGAGCAAATATCAAAATTTATAAGATAATTCATTTCATTGGCAGCATAAAACCTCGAACTTAGGTGGAACAATAGAAAAAAAGCCAGCCACAATGCATTTGTGTCTCAAAGTCTATCAAAGTCAAATTAAACTAGCAGAAAATTTTAAAAAAATTAATTGACTGTCCATTATGTTTTAAATTTAAAATTAAAAAACATTACAGGAAAGATATCTTTTGGCTATTATTGGAGTCAAGTGCATTGATGCAAGGCCCAAAGATGAAATAATAACGGCATTTAAATATTGTTTTATAAATAAGTATTAGTCAAATTACCAATGAGGTATGTGGAAATAAAAACAACCCCATTGTACGCGATTTGTTGATTAATCAAAAAATATCATGCGAGAACCAGAACCAAGAGTCACAATAATATCAAAAAATACTTTCTCTTTGCGTTATTATACAAATTATACATGAGTTTCAATGGAAATATACTTATTTAATAATAAAATACTTTTAAATTATACAAAATTGGACTACTTTTTTCATCTGATTTGTAAAGTAAATATATGTAAGTGGGGTCCCTCTCCCCACTTTTGATTTGAATTTTATTAGTTGTTTTGACCTGACTTTTGTGAATAGTCCTGTAATTCTGTCCATCCACACACACACAGCCTAACCCTTCTCCCTGTATCGTTAGCTTACCTGTGCTGCCCTCTGACCTCTACTTCTACTCTACCTGCCTCAACTCAAAACAACTACACAGAGAAATCACCTTCCTTTTCCTTACATTGTGTTTCGAGCCCTCGTGCTGATCGGTCTGCCTAGTCTAGTGCAACCGTTCTTGGATCCTAGTCAAGAATCCTCGTCTATCTTTCTCCAACGTAAACTGGACAATTTACCTTGATCGCCACTCTGCCTCTCTCCTTTGGGCGTCCGACATATTCGACCTGTGACCTTTTTGATGAAGAATCCAGCGAGCGTTCTCGAAAGAAGACAGCACCGGAAACCTCAACTTTTTTTTTTTTTTTTTTTTGATTATATTTTATTAACCTTTAACATTAAAGAATACAATTAAGGTATAGATAGATACAAGATTGAGTATTTACATTGAAATAAAGTGTATCAATGTTCTATGAAATGAGATAATGAATGATATATTATGATAATGATAATGAATAATAAGTTAACCTCTTGGTAGAGGTAATTGATTGAATATGTTAGTTACAAATTTATGAAATTCATTGTAGCACTTGTCAGTGCAGTAGAGAATCAACGAGATTTGATTCGACTTGGTGATCTCGTTGATTCGGCTCTCAAAGACTTGCCTTTGTCTAGCGAACGCGGGACAGTCCTTGATGAGATGAATTGGTGTTTGTTCAGCCTCACCACAGTGACACAGTGCATCGTGTTCAATGTGGTACTTAGTCAGGTACTGGTGAAACTTACCGTGACCTGACAAGAACTGAGTCATGACAAAGTCAGGTATGTTTGAGCACTTTTTCCTGTCGAGAATTGTTGGGAAGAATTGGCTTGTTTTTCTTCCGTCTCTTGTTGTCATCCACCGTTGATTCCAATTCGAATACATCCACTCTCTCAGTATTCCCCAATAAGACGAGAGTGGTTTCATGTTGTAGGATACTGTAGGCAGACAGGTTGCTTCCTTCGCGAGTTTGTCTGCTTCTTCGTTGCCATCAATACCGGCGTGGGCTTTGACCCATTTCAGACAAACATGTCCCGGGTGTTGGCGAAGCAGATTCCGGATTTCCACAGCGAATTTGTTTCGACTCGTTCGATTTGCGATGGCCTTCAATGAGGATTCTGAATCGCTGCAGATTATCGCACTTCTACTGTTCTCGAGGCACCAACAGACCGCTCTCTTGATGGCTAGAAGTTCGGCTTGAAAGACACTACATTCATCACCCAAACGAGTTGGCTCACGATGATAAAGAGTTTTTTCTTGATGTACCACGAAAGCGCATCCTGTCTGTTTTTTGTTTGTCAGAGGATTCTCCTTCTTCGAGCCATCCGTGTAGATTGTAAAATGGTGAGTGTTTCGGCAGTTTTGATGCACAAAGTTAGATTTCAGTGCAGGGTGACCATTTTCCAGAAAGTGGGCAGGTCTTTGGTATTCCAATGATAGATTCTGTAGAGATCCAGGCATAGTACCACGACGGATGAAGTATCGCTTTGACCACATTTCCAGTCTCAAGTCAATTGGTTCAATGTTCGCCAGAACCAACGAAGCTTCAAGTGACACAGTGCAGTAGCCCTTCGTGATCAGTAGTGCGAATGTTCGTTGTGTTGATAACAGTTTAGTTCTGTATACCTGATGTTTGAGTGCTTCAGACCAAGCAGAACACGAATATGAGAGCAATGGTTCGATTGCACCGATGTAGATTATCCGAAGCAACTTTCCCGACAGTCCCCAATTCTTTCCCGTTGTGCGAGTGATTCGATGAACAATCTTTTCCGCTTTGTCGCAGATGTAGTCGATATGTTCCTTCCACGACTGTCTCGTATCGAAAATCACTCCAAGATACTTCAATTTCGGAACTAGATCGATCTCGGTTCCATTCATTCGGATAGAAGGAGTCCGATACTTGTATCGTGTCGTTACACACATTGCCTGTGTTTTGTTTGCATTGAATTTGAGCTTGTTGTCGTTTCCCCATTTGGCAATCATATCGAGCACATGATTAGTTTTCGTCTCGCAATCATCTTCGTCAACTCCCTCAACAGCGAGAAAGCCGTCATCTGCAAACGCTTGGAGGTAGCAACCAGCTGGCATTTTCAGTCGAAGAAAGTTGCTATACAGGACATTCCAAAGTAACGGAGAACACTTGGCGCCTTGAGGGCAACCACGGTTTAGAGTTTTGGTGACTGTGACTTTACCTCCGAGGGTAAGTTCGGCGTGTCGATCTGAAAGATAGTCACAGATGACACGAAACAGATTTCCCGGTATCTGGTATCGCTTTAGAGTTGCAAGAATCTGGTCCCACCATGCTGTATCGAATGCTGCCGAAATGTCCAGGGATATGAACACACCAAATTTTCCCTGGGCCAATATTTGCTTTTGTCTTTCAGCAATTTCATTGACAGCGTCTTCTGCCGATTTCTGAGGCGTGAAACCATATTGTCGATCAGCAAAACCAGTATGCGAACGATGCAGCCAGTAGGTCAGCCTGTCGGTCAGTAGTCGTTCAAATATTTTGCCCATTACAGGCAAAAGGCTAATTGGACGGTAGGATTTCGCAGTAGAATCGTTGTTTCCTGATGGTTTTGGCACGAGCTTGATTACTGGAGTTTTCCAAGTGGATGTTTCGGCGTATTGCAAACACTTGTTGTACAAGTTCCAAAATAGATTGGGAAAGATGGCGTCAACATGTTTGATCATATTGGCCGATATGCCATCTTTTCCCGGACTTTTCGAGTCGTCCTCGGCCTGGATTGCGGCTCGAACTTCCTCTCTTGTGAAGAGACAGTCGTCTGGTTCATCATAAGGCTGGTTGGCAAAATCAGAAATCTTTTGTTGGCTTTCGTTGTTTTCTGTGTCACCAGGAAAGAACTGGTCCAACAGTGCACTTGCAGTTTCCTCCAAAGTATGAGTCCAACCATTTTCAGTTCGGATTTGTTTCAGTTCGTTGTTCACATTTGAGGGAGTTTTGCACCACTTGTACACTTTGTCCCACACTCTTTCTCGGTTTTGTACAGAGTAGAATTTCCTCATGGCTTCTTCCTTCGTGCTTTCGAGTAGGCGTTCGTATGGGTACTTGACCCGGAGATACTCTTCCCAACAGGAAGGTTCGCGCGAATCATTTCTGTGACGATACCACTTTCTGCGCAATCTGTTCTTTTCGCGTCTCATTTCGCGAAGTTCATCTGTGAAAAATTCTATTTCTCTTTTCGGTGGCTTGGATAGAGGAAGTGATTCGGTACCAATTTCGGTTATAAGGTTTGTTAGAGCGGCTGTGGACACTTTCGTTTCATGTTTGGAGTTTACATTCACAATGTCACGGTCGAGATGTTGAATTCTCTGTTTTACACATCTGTCGAATTTCTGCCAATTTACGTTCTGAGTGCGGAATCGTCGGGTGATGGACGCGGGCAGAGTTTCTTTGGTTGACAACCACTTGAATGAAATCGGGTTGTGGTCGGCGTTTGAGTCCAAACGGGTTACAACTTCCCAGTCACTGATGAAAGGGAGAGCGAGATTGTTGACGAAAGTGATGTCGATATGGCTTTGCCGAGTGCCGAAAGCTGAATTGGAAACGAATGTGGGTGTAGAGCCTCTGTTTTGTAGGATCATGCGATTGGTGATGATAAATTTGTGAATTCGATGTCCTCGCGGGTTTGTTGAGACACTTGACCAAGCGGGATGCCAACCGTTTAAGTCGCCCGTGATGACTATGGGTTTGTTTGAATATGTTGTGACGATGTTTTGGAGATTTTCGAGTTCAAGTTCGAGGTTTCCGGTTCTGAGAGAGAAGTAAACACTGCACAAAATGAATGGGTTGCTGGAGTTCACCAGAACACAAGTGCAGTTTGAGTTTGTGAATGGAGGGATGAGCATGATGTTGGGTTGAGTGGTAGCAATTGCGCATAAAGGGGATTCCCCACAGAAAATTTTGTAATGATCTTTTAGGTGCAAGAATCCGTCTCGATTTACATAAGGTTCTTGTAGACACAAAATGGAAGCATCGAGCTCCGTTGCATTGGTTTTCAATTCTGTAGTGGCAAGTTTTTTATGTTGCAAGTTTTGATGAAGAATTGTGAGTTTATTTTGCGACATTGGTGAAGTTGATCTTTTTAAGAAGAGACTGATAAGAAGGGCAGCAGTTTGGATCATTCGCATGATGATCAGTTGGCAGTGGGCGTTGGCTCCTTTGAGCTTTTTTTCACATTGATTTTTGAACAATTCGAACATTGTTTCTTGTTGTTGGTGCATTCGCTTGTAACGTGATCTTCGTTACACTTTCCACATTTTCTGTCGTTATGACATTGAGATTCAATATGACCAGCTTCGTTGCACTTGAAACAGGTCACGATCTTACGTTTGTAGTGAGCAACAGCACGATACTGATATCCAATACAGATTCCGTATGGCATCGACATGATCAAGTCACGAACTTGCTCTGTCATCTCCAACACTGCAAACTGGCTTTTTCCGGTTCGGTCTTTTTGGCATTTCAGGACAGAGAAAAACTCTTCGTGTCCAATCAATTCATCATTCTGAGCAATGATATGTTCTTTGATGTTCTCAAGGTCGCTGTCAATTCCGTTATCGATACCAAAAACGATCAACCGAGGTTTCCGCTCCTTTGGCTTGTGAACTGAGATGTTCGGATCATTCCTGAGAATGTCGCAAATTGAAGCGCAGCTTTCCTCCGAACCACATTGAACAATCACCCTTCCACCCGAAGTAAACTCCTTGCCTTGAACATTGATTTTCTTTTCCTTGAGTTTTCTCAAGTTTACCTTGTCTTTGAACTTAGCGTAAGTGACTTCAGAATCAACAGTTCGATCCTTAGATTTCACAATCACAACGTGTTTTGATTTCGGTTTGGTTCTTACGGTTGAAGCATAAGATGGAGAATTTTCCTGTCCAGTTCCACCAACTGTTGAGTCAATTTGAGGTTTGTTGAGATGAAACTCGTCAAACTTTAGTGCTTTGATTGAAATAATCTCCTCGCGAAGAATTTGAATCTCATTCACAAGAGACAAGTTTTCCTCCTTCTTATGATCCAATTCCTCCATAAGATTCGCCACACGTTGATTCATTTCATCATCCTCTACGCCAGGGACGGTGTTTGAGGATTCGTTAACGAAAGATGATGTGTCACCGCTACTGGAAGCGTTCAGGCATTTTATGATTATACACTCCAGAGTTGTCGCCGCCTTCCGAATGTCACCCCTGAAAGATGAAATGTTTTTTGTTCCCGTGTATTCCGGCCAGATCCGTAAGAAACTTGATAGAACACTGGGCCTTGCCTAAATCGTCCATTGAGGCGATAGTCTTCGGAAGTGATGGTAAAGACATTTCGACAAGTTCCGAAAATTTCATTTGTTCCACTTGTTAGATAAGTTGATCAACACTCGACGGCAGTCTATGTGATGAACACTTTGTCACAGGTTGTTATGATTAGTCACCTAGGACATCGAGTGACGAGTTGAGCGGTCGTCGGTGATGCGGTGAACTGTGATTTGGCGCTGATTTGGCGTGGTGTTGGCGCTGGTGAGGCGTCGTTTTGGCGTTATCAGTGTCGAGATGCGCACGCTCGTGGACTTAGCAGTTTTCTTACCTCTTAAGGAGGTATATAAACGACTGATGAATTTCGGGTGGAGGGTGGGAGTTTGGCGACGACGACGAAGACGAAATCACGAAGTGATTTCGTGCGAGAAAGAAAAACTATGTCAAACGTATGAGCTGATAATTTAGATGATGGTGTTCACTAGTGACGGTAGAAGATGTTGGTGAGAGATACCAACAGTGGCGTCAGGTCTCGATCCAGGAACTGAATAGAAAACAGGACAAATTTTGGCTATGGACTGGAAGGGCTGTGGCAGGTTCGCTAATGTTGTTGATGTACACGGCTAATTAGACACTAACAACAACACGCCTGATAGGGCCGAATGCTTCTTCAGTGAATATAGTTCACTCAGTTTTAATCAAAACACAAAATACGAGGTGGGAAATGATTTGGGATCGAGCAAATTTAGAATAGGTAGGATGGCAAATGCAATACGAGATACCACGTACCTATGGCAAACAAAATGTTGGAATTAGAAGAATTTTGAGACAAAAATACGGAGGAAAAGGGAAAAGTGTCCTCGAAATTCAATGTTTTGATTTGATTGTGAGTGGCAATGCAGAAAAAGGAACACTAGTCAAATGTAGGGGTGCTAATTTTGATGATGAGATACACTAGTGATAGTAGAAGGTGTTGGTGAGAGGTACCAACAGTGGCGTCAGGTCTCGATCCAGGAACTGAATAGAAAACAGGACAAATTTTGGCTATGGACTGAAAGGGCTGTGGTAGGTTCGCTAATGTTGTTGATGTACACGGCTAATTAGACACTAACAACCACAACAACACTAACAACCACAACAACAACAACAAACCTCAACTTCTCTCTCTCTCTCCCATTTTTTTCTTCCTGGTTTTGGTCCACTTCACGCCCGAATCTCAACTCAATCTCATCAATACAATTTTTTATTTATTTTTTTTTATTATTTTAATTTTGTAACGTTTTTTTTATTTAATTTCCGAAATTCCAATAAATCAGCAAAGGCATCAAAATATAATTTGATCAACCTTTCATATATATAAATTAAAAATTAAATTGAATCACCTTTTAATATTTGAATTAATTTAAATATATTAAAACCACTGGGAAAAATATTTACAAAAGAGGAAAAGGATAGATTTTTTTAGTTTTAAGAATTTTTTATTTTTTATTGTTTTTTATGGTTTTAAATTTTTTTTTAGTTTTTAATTATTTTTAAATATATTGGTTAAAGAGAATAAGATATTTACAATAAACTTTGTTGTCATTAGGGAGATAAACTACGGATATAATCCTCAACGCTTATCAATTCCTCGGGTTCATCACTAGTAAACAAATTTACAGGCTCGTCAAACTCATCATCCAGAAAGTCCTCGGAATTGTCAACATGCGTAGGTAGACTGATTTGATCACTAGACTTACGTACAGCTTTGATTCTAATCCGAACAGTTCGAAATTCCAAAAGGACAGAATTGTAACGAATGGTAACAACCAATGGTATAAATGGTTCTACCGTATTGTAAAATTACACCGTACAAATTGAAATGACGGTTATCCTCAACAAAATTGAGCACATCTTTAGAATGTTTTAATAATTTTGATTTCTCTTTAAGATGTGATTGAGTTGACAAATGTTTCGCCATTTGAATAAAGCTATCTTTCATCTTTACGTCACAAATAGCTCAAGAAACCATGTCCTCTCTGTCAGTCTCAACAAAAACATTGTCAACTACGGAAACTGCCACAAATTCCAATTTGTTTCTATATTTATTTTGGTTAAAATTAATTGGAACCGCTTCTTCAATGTCAACCTTCCGTGTTGTGAGTTTTTGTTTTTTTAGATTGAACTATCTGTAACATTTCCAGATGATCAGGAGTACTAAGATGATGGCTAACTTGTACATCATCATATGAAGGCAAATCAATAGAACAAATAGCACAATGAAATGCGTCCATGCTTTGAGAGAATTTAAAAAGTCTAAAATTATCCTCAATTACTTTTTTAATCTTCACTTGCTTACCATTTAACCCCTTACTTCCCATTTTGCAAAGAAAATTTTGTGTAATTAATTAAAGAAAAGTAAAACAACGTAAAAATTGATTAACTAATTAAAAAATAAGATTAGAACATCCTAGGAACACGTCCCACGATGCCACAAATGAAATAATATTTACAAAAATTAAAAAAGACAAAGTAAAAAATTAAAGTAAAAAACCAAAGCTAAACAAAAAATCTAAGATTTTTGTAAATGGTTTTTAAATTTGTTTAATTAAAATAAAAAACGAGAAATGACAATCATAACAGCAATTAAAACGAAACTTTCGAATCGCCACTGCAGAACCACACTGGAAGAGGACAAAGCTTTCGGTGTTACTCGCAATGGTAATTCTCTCACTATGCTTCTGTTCAGTGAGTTCTCTCGTACATGCACTGTGCTGCTCCTACAACTGTTGCTGCTTTTGCCTGGCGCCCGGCGTCTGCTTCATCCGATGAAGTTCATCGCGCGTTGTGATTAAAACCTTATCACATCCAGTCTATTTGAAAATATACAGAAACGCCCCTTTTGCTTTTGGCCAGCGTTATTCGGCTCTTACTTTGGAGGTTAGTATATCGATTATATATTTGACTTTGCCGATTTGAGACTTTGTTTTTCCCTGTTTATGTTTTGCAATATACGTACAGTAAAGGCAGCAGAAGTGAATGTCTCCTTTTTATGTGAGAGAAATCGTCACGGTTTCGGATTAAACAAATGTAGGTCATAAATGTCAATGTTACTTTTACTTAATTTTTTCAATGACAAAAGAATTCACTGTCAATGATTTCGTATAAATTGACTAAAAATTAAAATCTGTCAGCAAAGGTTATTTTCACTCTTCATAAAAATAAATTTGTGATTAGGCAGAGTGTTCAATTTTTGTTTTTACTAATCAATTGAGCAAAATTGCTAAAATAAAAGTTTATTGAATTCTTTTCGTACAGTTTCAAAAAATGGTTTTTATATTCAAAATTGTTTGCATGACTTCGCATTAATTTAATAGTTCTTTTTATATCCCTAGATAAATCCCTATAATCCTAGATAGAATTTAATAGATACTCAAGACTTCTTATGCTGAACCAGTGGTTGCCATGGCGGGTTCGGGTGGTCCGCTGGTTTGTCCACCAACGGACAAGCCCAACAAGTACCTTGTTTACCATTGTTTCGTCACTAGGAGTCGTTGATGTAATTAATCCATTTTTGTGCAGTGGAGTATTTGATCGATTTGGTTAATTGTTAATCATAAACAAACATACGGTGAATGCGCACCGCGGTGCCGTAGCAACATGTGTATTTGTGATGGGCCACATGTAATGTAGACTTTTGTCTCTTATATTGTGATTGTGATTAGATATCGTATCGTAGCCCGTAGTAATGGGTAGTGTGTTGATTAGACAGTCGTTTAACCACAGATGCAATGACAATTGACTTTGTAGCGGTGTTGAAAATAAATTGTTACGAGTGTTTAACCAATATTAGCCTACAGTGCCTATTTAAGCCAAATAGTGATCGCACATCGTAGAAATGTAGACATTTGTTTGGTGCAAACATATTATATTATTGATTATTAGCTTTTGATGTGCTCTTTGGACTTGACTTATGCTAACATTTTGTTTGCCAACAACTGTATTGTTTCTCAACTCAAATGATAACACCAATATTGTCACATATGTCAGTTCAACTGGCTAGTGCCGAATGATTGTGCTACTCTGAGTCTTGAACAGATATGGTTGCTAGGTAATATGATTTGCACATCTGAAGGCCACAGATGTGCAAATGATTGACTGTATTTTATATTGATTTGATGCGTATGATGTCGATGATTCCCTAAAACTTTAGTTTTTTTCTCTTGTTGTTTCGTCATTTTATCAATTTTTTTTAAAGTTTTATAATAATACATGTGTACATTTTTAATATAATATGGTTATAATCAATTATTTTGGTCAAACCTTTGAATTTGGTAATTATGACTTTTAAATATATCCGGACAAGTTTTCATAAAACTACATATTTTTGTTTTTTAATTGTAGCTTAAAACTAATAATTTTGGCAACTTCTTTATTATCTAAAAATCGGCGAGTTAAAAACTTTTACAATTTCTAGTTAAAATATTAGTCAGTTAAATCTATTATAATTTACACAAAAAAATATATTTGTATTTAAGTGTTTATTAAAATTAAAATTTTTTTATTTCTCAAGTGCAAGACAATAACAAAAGAATTTTTAAAAAATTTAAAATGGAGTTGAATAACATTAAAGCTCAAAAAATAGTGGAATTACAAATGATGTTGGATGATTGGATTGTAAATGACGAATATGTGAATTATTTGTTGGAGTTTCGACGAATGAATAATGCAAAATGGATCTACAAGAAATTTGTGTGCTACGTTTTGAGAAAAAAACGTGCTAGACTTGATTCATCTGAATAAATTAATTGATATTCTATCATTTTTTAAAAAAATGAAAAACAAAAATATTTGACAATTACAAAAAACACACTAAGCTCTCTACTAGAATTGATCAATCCATTGGATAAATTATGGAGTACAAAAAGAAACCCTATTGGACAAACATGAAAAGTTATGTCTGGTGATTACCTATATATTGGGAGAATTTGAAGGTTCTTTAAGTCAAAAAACAAGCGACATAATGTTTGGGTATCTCATGGAACTGATTGATAAATGGGACCACGAAGAAACGATTCATATTGCGGTTGATGCATTGATGGAATTCCCATTGTCACCTGACATTGACAGATGTCACCTCCACTTCAACAAATACGAATCGTCAATTCAGAAATTATTAGTTTTTCAAGAGAATCTTTTGAATACTGAACAAATTCAGTGTGACAAACAAATTTGTAAGTTAACTGTTGTAATGGGTATGGCTCTGCAACATTGTGAAAACTCCTTGAGCGATGAAACCTATGACAAAATATTTAAAATTATCCTTGAATTGATTAAACAAGATAATAGAATGGAAATTGTTGATATAGCGTTTGCAATTTTAAAATGGTTCCCTTTCTCGAGGTATCAGCTTTCACTAGTGCAGTTAATCAAATTGATGAAGAATCAGTTGAATATAGAACAAAACGAATGGAAGTATCATGAAAAATTATGTATAGTGATTGATCTGTTGTTAGAAAATTTCATAGAATCGTTGAGTCACCAAGCACACGATCGAATATTAGATTATCTAGTTAAACTAATCGAGATATTCGACTACCAGACAGCCTCGTGTGCTTGGTTTGCATTGAACATTTTTCCGTACGACAAACATCAATCTTCGCTACTGAAATTGATCAATTCTAAGGAAAGTCAGTTCACTGATGAAGAAAGTGGATGGGCAAAACATGAAAATTTTTTTCTATATGTTGAAGAAAGTGCTGTCGAATTGCATTGATTCGATGAGCCACCAAACACTTGAATGCCTGTTCAATTATCTCATAAGACTAATTGAGATATGTACAGATATAGAAGTGTTTGATTGGGTCTGGGACGCTTTGGGCCAACTTCCGATTGCCGAGTATAAACCTACGCAACTGCAGTTGATCAATTTCATAGAAAATAAGATGAATAATGAAACAAATGTACTTGGAAATCATAAAATGTTGTGTTATATGATACAGAAACTGTTGGATATTTGGAAATATCATTTGAGTAATCAAACTCTTGAACAAATATTCTATTATCTCTTAAAACTAATTGAGAAACATGAAAATAAAAGACGGTTGATCATGCTTTTCGGGCATTGCAATTTTTTCCTATTCAAAAAGTTTCAATTGTTACTTGTGCAGTTGATCAATTCAGTAAATAATCGCCCGAATACAGAACAGATTGGATGGGTCATAGAAAGAAATTTTTGTCAAATGACGAATGTATTATTGTGGAAAAATAAATATAACTGTTATAATACTTTTCTAAGTGACGAAACTATTGAAAAAATGTTTAATTATCTCGTGAAAGTAATTGAAAATTGTGACGATAAAAAAATAATTGGGCTTGTTGTCGTTGCAATGAGACCATTATCACATAAATTGCAATCCACTCTAATAAAAGTTTATAATTTTTTGCCTTTGAACAATTTGCAATCTCCACAAATCGACTGGCGAGTACATCAAAATTGGTTGAGTGTAATGGAAAAAATTTTGAAAGTTAAATATTTTATTTTTATTTTTCCAAAAAATAATAAAAATTCTATTCGATTATTTTTTTACATTTTTATCTCTGTGCAATGATTCGCGAAAAAACCCTGTCAGTCATTTTGATCTTGGAAAAATTATATTATATGAGAATTTCAGAAAATCAAATCATTTTATTGAAGAACCAATTACAAGATATCTTAAACTTGACTGAAAGTTCATTTGAAGTCGGTTTGCCTGAAAATATTGATTTTGATAAATACCAAGTGTGGTGGTGTGCTCGCTGGTGTTTCGATAACATCATTGGAAAAGACCATGAAAAGGAGTCGATAATTGTTAAACTGTCACCTGATCGTCTCGGAGCGAGAAATGATAGGCAATTTCAAAGAGACATCTACCACGAAAATGGTTATAAATATTTCCAACCTAATAATTTCCATCAAGTAAGCTCTTCATTTGCAGTCTCAAGTGGAGTATATTACTACGAAGTCACCATTGTGACAACTGGAGAGATGGTATTTGGTTGGGGCACTAGTGAAACCATATTGAACAATAAATATGGACTTGGGGATGATAAAAATTCAATTGGTTTTTATGTATCTCAAAAGTTTGTGAAAAACAACTCAAAGAAATTTAATTTGTCATTCATCTCTAATTGCCAGCCAGGTGATGTTATTGGTTGTCTCATTGATTGTAATAAACGAAGATTTGTGTTCTATTACAAAGGAGAAGAAGAAATTGTGTGTGGTGGCGATGAAGTTGTCCCAAATAATTTCTGCAGTAATATTTCATTTAACCAATCATCGCCCTACTTTGCCATCGCAGGACTTTACCGTGGCCAACAATGCTGTTTCAACTTCGGCCAGTCACCATTTAAGTTTGCTCCCAAAGATATCAATAATTTTCACGAAGCGAGCGGCGGAAATGTGAAGAGCTATCGATTGGCAGAAACCAAAGGATTTTATTATGGCTATGACTGGTATTACTGGTTCAAACACTCTGCGGTGGGAAACCAAGTGGATTTGCTTTATTGTGATGAATTACAAAACAAATATGATGAATCTGTTAAAAAGGTTGAAGAAGATATACTAAATAATCGAGAAATTGGAGAATGGCGATTGAAAGACAAAAAAATGATAGATGATAAATTTGAATGTATTCGATGCATACAGTCCATCATTGAAGTGATGGGAAATGTGATTGGAGATGACAAAGTTGATGTGATGGCACAGTTGATCGGAGGAGTGATCATGACAACTATTGATAAAACTGTAAAAGCAAAACTTCTAGAACTGCTTTACCTTCAACTACAAACTAAACCAATGCGCAACTCAACAAAACATCGAAATATCTGCATTGTTCTATCGCATTTGATCGAGTTTTCTCAATCTATGAAACATGACTTCATCAAACACATTCGAAACGAAGTCTTCACTTACCTCATTCAAACATTTATCGAAACGATAGACAACCGAACTCTATTTTTTGTGTTGATTGCTCTAGAAAATTTAAAATTAAAAGCCAACGAAAAGGATATTTTACAACAAAATAATCAATTCTTTTCAAAATTGTCCATCTGGAAAGACAATCTAAAGAATTCAAATATAGTCGAATTTCTTACATCCAAAGATAGCTCTTCGATTTCTTATCAACTTCACTTTGCCAGTGAACATTTCTTCAACAGTGTGCTCAAGCCTTCTCATCATCAGTCGAACCCAGCAGCACTGAACAGCAATGACAGAACCGAACATCTCAAACTGTCACTCGATCTAATGTCTGCTCGAAGTGATAATTACTGGCAAAGTGTACGATCTGAGTGTTTCGCCTCCTTAAAAGTGCACTACTTCGAGGTGGTTTTGATCACAAGTGGACCAATGAGCATTGGCTGGTCGACTAAACGAACCGATCTGGGCAGAAACGAAGTTGGTCGTGATCAGTTTTCGATTGGAATTGATGGCTACAACCAATGTGTGCTACACAAGGGTTCAAAGTCACATTTGAAAAATAATTCAACCCGATGGAAGGCAGGCGATGTGATTGGCTGCCTGATTGAGGTGGACAATTCTATTAAAAACAAAACCAAGAAACGATTTTTGTTTACTTTGAATGGGAAACCTATAAGTTATACCGGGAAAAAATTTTCTTCTGAATTGCCTTACTATGCCTCGGTTAGTTTGTCAGCTCACCAACAGGTTTACACCAATTTTGGTCAATCGCCATTCAAATTTCCTCCCAAAAAAGATTTCTGGGACTTTTACATTTTCATGAGAATTCTTAAGTCGCTTGCCGTCAGTGGATTTTAGAAATGCAACCATCACAAATGCTATAATAACAACTCAGTCAAGCATGTGCATCACTGGAGATAACTCATTCAATTATCAACCTTTACCTTTGCCGAATATCCAAATGTCTCAGCAAAATATAATCACTACTTCATTTAATAATCGCAAATTCAATGGTAAATTTGTTCAATTATTTGTTTACTTAATTTTTATTTTATTGTAGTTTCCCCAATTCCTAAATGTCTAAGAACTGGATGCCAACTTTGTTTCGAGCTTACCACCTTCAAATTGCTTCGTTTCGTATGCTGCAACACAATAACTTTATGTCTCGATTGTTTGCAACAAATTCGAGCGTGTTCAAAATGTTCCAAAGAGAAATCAACCAAAGTGTCTGTAGATAATGGTAAAAGGATAATTTAAATCAAACTTTTATATAATTATTTTTTCAATCTTTAACTTTTCCCAGGTAATCCTCATTTCAAATGTCGATTGTGTTTCGTGCAAATGGAAACGAGGCTTCTTCAATTTGCTTGTTGCAACAGTTTAATTCTTTGTAACGATTGTTTGTTACAATTTCGAGCATGTCCAAGGTGCAAACGCTGCACTAATTAAATTGTCATCTGTTGTTAAAGGACTGTCTAATCAACACACAACCCATTCAGGGCTACGATACGACATCTAATCACGATCACAATATAAGAGACAAAAGTCTACATTACATGTGGCCCATCACAAATACACATGTTGCTACGGTGCGCATTCACCTTATGTTTGTTTATGATTAACAATTAACCAAATCGATCAAATACTCCAAGGCACAAAAATGAATTAATTACATCAACGACTCCTAGTGACAAAACAATGGTAAACAAGGTACTTGTTGGGCTTGTCCTTTGGTGGACAAACCGGGCATGGCCACTACTGGTTCATCATAAGAACCTTGGGTCTTGAAGATCTATTAAAATCTAGGGATTTATCTAGGGCTGGAACTATTAAATTAATGCACAGTCATGCAAACGATTTTGAATATAAAAACCATTTTTGAAATTGTACGAAAAGAATTCAATAAAATTTTTATTTTAGAAATTTTGCTCCATTGATTAGTAAAATTACAAAATTACAAAAATTGAACACTGCCAAATCACAAATGGATTTTTATAAAGAGTGAAAATAATTTTTTTTGCTTACAGATTTTAATTTTTTAGTGTGAGGGTGACTGGCGTCTCCCTCTAGCTGGACGTTGTCTATGGACGAGTGGTCACTGTCGATGGTGACATGACACTGTACGATGATGACTGTATGAGTCAAACCTTACACTAACACACACACACACACCTCTGTATATAAACCCACAACCGACATACAATAAAGCAGACTTAACCCGACGGCCTTCGTGTTTACAACTGGTGGCAGAGGTGTTCTTCTTTCGTCGAGACCGGTCCTCTTCAAGCCTCAAGTGGTCGTGCTGTTCTGCCGTTTCCTGCTCTGTGGCTGGCATCCACGTCTGGCCGACACTGGGTATCGCGAAGTTGTATCGACAAGGAACGAATCTACTCTACTATCTCGTTGGTCGTCGCTGTTTTGGCTCGTCTGGTTTGGGAAGTACCCATTCGTCTGGTCTGAGGAAATCCTCATTCGTCTGGAAGTCTCTGACTTCATCTGTCAAGTCGTCTCGTTTTTGGTCGAAATTTGGGAATTTCGTCAAGTTTTTGGATGTTGTCGCGTGTCTGTTGAAGTATCGATGTCTCGATTAGAAGTTTTCAACGATTGGGAGTGGACCGAACGCAAGATTCAAGCAGGGTACGCCGATGAAGACTACTTTGCTGTCTCTTTGCAAATAGGGAACCTAGAGGACTACTTTCTGGAATTGGTTCCACGAAAGTCGAAGACAAAGTACCGAAAGAAAGTATGTAGACACTGGGAGCAGTTTTTCTCCGTTGCTCCGTTCGAGGAATGTCAAGAAGCTGTCAAATCATCGAAACTGATTCCGGTGGAGTTGTGGAAGCGTCGTCAAATGGAACACCAAGTTTGTCCCGTTCTGAAGAAAGCGAAGACTGGGTGGTTGGACGACATACGAGCGATTGGCAAAGTACCGAGTAGTGACACCTCACCGTTTGTCACGTTGTGTTTATTAACAGCTGAGTCATCAAGCTATCAGTCTGAGGTCGTAAACAAGGAAGAAGAGGCATGTACCGAAGTGCATCTGCCTGAAGAGAAGCCCGAAAGCGATCAACCCGTACAATGTGGCACCGTGGTTATTGTTCCAGTGGTTCAACCACTACTCGAAGTGCCTGCAGTACCCACCATTGAAGTCAAATCTACGTTTGAAGCGCCCGAAGCACCGGTCCTGGCTACTATCAAGGCACCATGGGCGTGGAAAGCTATTGAAGAACTGTTAGTCGCCGAGTTATCCAAGCAAGAACCAAATGTTGGAGTTGCAAAATGTTATCTTGAGCAATTGGAATCGCGTATCAACAAATGGCCCGAGAATTCACGTGATATGGCTCGAAAGAAGCTGTGCTCCTATTGGAAACGCGTGTTTGCCGAATTTCCTATGGACTTGTGCGAGAAAGCGGGCAGCGTGACCAAATCGCATCCGAAGATCGAGTTGTCTAAGGAAGCGCAGTCGAGTGGTCAAGTACCGAAAAGTGAGATGTCATTGTCCGACATGTTACCGCCATCAAGCGTATCTACAGTTGAGTCATGTGCCGTTCAAACTGATATCAACGTAAACAATGAAGAGAAGACATGGACTGAAGTAAATCAACATGAAGTAAATTCCGAAAGTGATCAACTGGTACAAGGGGATTCTGCGAATACTGTCCCTGTGGATTGTTTACAAGTAACCGAAGTGCCGACAATGCACACGAATCAAGTGGAACCTAAAGGTGGAATGACCGAAGTGGCTGTGCCGTGTACGATCGAGACGGAGATGTTCGATGAAGCAGATGTTGCTTGCTACAAAACTGAGGTGCTGGCGAGTTGCACCGAGGAAGCGGAATCTGATCAAGAAACTTCCGAAAGATCTCTTAAGTGTATGCCCGAGATTGATGCACCTAAATTGTGTACGGTCAAGGATGAATCGACTTTCAAAGCACCGAAACCACCCTGGGAAGTGAACGCTATCTCGAACTATTACTTGAAGTTGGTGGTACCGGTTGGTCTCTCTGTGAATGATACTCGAACGTATCGATGGTTGTCCTATGATCGGTGGTCTCATCCGAGATGGTCGTTTGTTTTGCCCGATTGGAAGCGACGCAAGAAAACGAAGCCAACTCAAGAAAAGAAGAGTGGTCTTCGTTTTGGGAGGAAGGTGTGAGGGTGACTGGCGTCTCCCTCTAGCTGGACGTTGTCTATGGACGAGTGGTGACATGACACTGTACGATGATGACTGTATGAGTCAAACCTAACTAACACACACACACACACACACACCTCTGTATATAAACCCAACAACCGACATACAATAAATCAGACTTAACCCGACGGCCTTCGTGATTACAACTATAGTCAATTTATACGAAACCAGATGAGCTACCCGGGCTTCGCTCCGGACATTCTAGAAGTTTCTAGAACATTCCATGGACATAACCCTCATAGGGGAGGCACATTCTAGAAGTTTCTAGAACATTCCATGAACATAACCCTCATAGGGAGGCACATTCTAGAAGTTTCTAGAACATTCCATGAACATAACTCTCATAGGGAGGCACATTCTAGAAGTTTCTAGAACATTCCATGAACATAACCCTCATAGGGAGGCACATTCTAGAAGTTTCTAGAACATTCCATGAACATAACCCTCATAGGGAGGCACATTCTAGAAGTTTCTAGAACATTCCATGAACATAACCCTCATAGGGAGGCACATTCTAGAAGTTTCTAGAACATTCCATGAACATAACCCTCATAGGGAGGCACATTCTAGAAGTTTCTAGAACATTCCATGAACATAACCCTCATAGGGAGGCACATTCTAGAAGTTTCTAGAACATTCCATGAACATAACCCTCATAGGGAGGCACATTCTAGAAGTTTCTAGAACATTTCATGGACATATCCATGTTTGTATCCTGCAAGGAAAAATTATTTCTAGAAATTTCCATGGATTTCTCGATTACACAATATATATTTTGCATCTATAGCTTTGTTATTACTCATACTTGTCATTGTTGTACGTGGGCCATAGCCACAATGCATTAAAATCCTTAGAATCCAAATATCTTTGGATCCATTGGATATTATGATCCGGGACATAGCCTATCATCTGACGGTGGGTGAAATTGGTATTCTGGAAGAATTTCATCAAGATCGGTCCAGTAGTATCCGAATCCATAAAGAACAAACTTTCAATTTTATGTATATAGATCATCATAAATTTTCCATACAACATAAGATACTAAATATATTTAAAATTATATTAAAAATTAAAACAATCAAAACCAGGCCTTACCTTAGCAAAAGTATTCATCGAAATCAGTCCAAACATTCCATACGTAAAGCCATATCGATTGTTCGTATGTACCGCAAATAAATCACATGTCAACTTAAAACGCTGCCGAAAATGTCCAACTCGATGTTGATGCCGAACGGCCAATTGATTCAACAACTTTGCCGGTTTGTGAATCCGTTTGGAACATTGTGCCAACAGAAGGTGAATTGCAAATATGAAAATGTATTCATAGAAAACGTAGAATGCCACGAAAAAGTTGTGTTCCACCTGAATGTAGCCGTGGGTAATGAACATTGACAGTATACAGTTGATGGGACAAAAGACGAGCAAAATTGACAAAAATATTCTTCCATACATTTGGTTGCACTCGAAAAAGAATAGCAGAGTTTCAATGAATTGTTTACGGTAAAAACCAAATTTGATAGTAAAATGATTTCGTCTGGAATTTATAATTTTTGTTAGTTGAGAATAAATGTACTTCATTTTTGAGAAAAATATTCCAATTAAAATCAAGGAAAATGAAAATTCCAACGTCAGAATGTGAACAATATTGAAGAAGTACAGCCAATGACCAAAAGCACAAACATGATGAACCAGAGCGAAGAACAAAATACATGTCCAACTGTACTGAAGCAATTCTTCTCGATGTTTATACAATTTATATCCAAACAGTAAATGAGTATGTAAAAGCATAAAATCTAATAAAATTAAATATAAAAATCAAATATTTCAAAAACGAAAATCAAATATTACCATCAACCAGTACAAGAGATTGAAACAAATTCAACAAAACCAACAAACATTTTCGTATTCGTACGACAGAATTACTCATAAAAATTGAATAATCATTCCGAATAAAAATGCTCACAAGAATTGAATTCAATTTCGCATTTGAATTTAACAGAAACACATGATTGCAGTAAATGTTGCATATCCATTGGCTGATTCCGACCGCAATGTTAAACTTTGCAATCGGTACCAAATTGTACACTCCGTCAAATAGAACGATTCGCTCAAAATCACTCAAAGCAAACAGTCCAATATAGATGAAATGTAAAGATTTGAGAAAATTAAAAATGTTTACTAAATACACACAGCGAATGAGATGCTGATCTCGATCAATTGAAATTCCTTTGATCAGCCGTAAAATATCAACATAATATTGAAGAGTTTTCAACGGGTGAAATATGAAAAGCAGAATTTTCTTGAGTTTCATTTTGAATACAACCTTTTAAATAGACGAATAAAATACTTAAATTATAATTATTCTAGACAGACAATTAAAAATACACAAGGTTAGACATTTACATTCATTATTAAAATTAATTAAACATTTATGACAATAAATCATTAGTATAATTAGAGTGATGACAAGATTTAAAACTTATAAAAATAGAACGAAGATTTAGACAATTTTGGGACAAACAAGGCCGTTTGATTCAGTTGATGACGAACTTTCTGGTTTTAAAACATATTCTCATTTTAAAACGGAAAATTTTAACGTTAATTTATAACTTTTCGAAAAATGAAACTTTTTCCTTAATTAGCCACATTTCATCAACCGGTCTATTTTTTGTGGAATTAATTCTCCCGTTTCGAGTGTGAACACGAATCTCTGTTCAGGCTTGTTGTAAATTGTGATCGATCGCAGCTTCGACCACTCCAACATGAAGTGAGAAGCAAGACTACTTTGCTCACTAAAGACCAAGCCATTCTGGTTAACTACCACGGTCAATTCGTCCTCGTTTGAGAGGAAAGCTGGCAGCATCATGAAATAGAGATGCAAAAGATACAAAAATGTGTTGGCGGGGTGTTTCCAAGAGGATAATGTCGCAAGTAGATTGAGTATGACGCAGAGGATAGTACATCTGGGAGTGAGGCGAATTTTAACCCCAAATATTCTTGATTGTTGACTTGAAAATTAAATTTAGACTCTGTTGAATTGGAAAATTTAATTAATTTTTGAAGCAAGAATTGATTTGAAAATCGTGGATGATTTATGCCAAATATGTGTTTGCACTTTTTTCTCCAATAACAAACACTTATAATATAGCCGAATTTTTACTAGAGTCTGCAAACAGAAAAGCTGAGCTCAAGCGACAATGTGGAAAATATGCCTCAAAAGATAAAACACAAACCGAATTTACAAAATGTGAATGCATTTGTACAGAACAACACAAAATTTCACAGAATCACAAAACTCGTTAATACCAAAACAATAAAATATGAAAAACGATGTAAATTGGAAATTTATTTAAATAAAGTCAATAATTTAAAAAAGTTTTTTAATCAAAATGTCTCAATAAGTAGCTAAAATATATTTGGAGTTGGGTAACATAACTAACTTTGCATTTGGCTTTGCTACCTAGACTTTTCATTAGAAATCTATTAAGGAACAATTCAAGTAGCTGCAAAAGAACTTCACTCATTCCACTCAATCGCTAGCTGTGCTTGCTCGTTGGTTACGTTCGCTCGGCTAATAGTTTAATAATTCTGTTTCTCTTTATCAGAATCTAATACCATGTGCCTAAAACAACAGTAAACTTTACTGCATTGCATTCAGAATTATATTGTTGAATTAATGTTTTGAACTATGAACTAATGAACTATTGAATCAATTAAATTATGAAACAAATAATATTACATTTTACACTAGTTGTATCAAAATTTTGAAATTACCCAACACTTAACCTTAGGAACCTTTTGGACTCATGGATTTCAAAATTATGTCTTAGAAAATACAAACAAAAAACAAAATACAACAAAATTGAGAAAACTTAAAATTTTATTTAAATTGAAACTGATATTAGTAAATACAAATTATATTTAACAATGTAATGATCTAAATTTAGAAAAATAAAAAAAACTAATAGGCGCGTGTCCATTATTTCAAAAAAGATTAATTCGGCATTGGAACACAAGCAAGACCGTTGAATCCGTTGCTTAAAATAAAAAAAATAGCTTACAATTAGATTGGAGCGATCTAGAACATTTTTCACTGTTTAGGTTTTCAAAATTTTGGTGAAATTGGCGCTATTAATTTCAGAGATCTTTTCGATGGCCTTGTTCATCAGCTGAAGAATATTTTCTGTGTACCATTTAGCCCGAGTAGACCACAAATCTTTAATAACGTCTCCACCCTCCTGAAAACTTGGAAACTAAAAACAAACAAAGAATTAATAAAAAATCCAATTTAAAATATACCTATTAAACCAGTTATCAATGATTATCACTGATCATATTGTGGGGTTAGCAATAAAATCATAAAAATTTCATTTATCGCCTTATTTATGGATGAACCTTTAATTATTATTAAATAATACTTACATTAAAGTTTTCTGCAGATAAGGCGAGGGTCACAGAAATCTGAAATTAAAATTTATAGTTAATTTCTATTTAATTCGAAACAAGTATTGTGAATAGTCAAATTGTAACTTACGACATCCGGGAGGTTTATTATACCACCGAAATAAATTTTGCTCACGGTTTGATAGATTGAGCGCGCATCAGACATTGAAATAGAATATTCTTGATACTTTTGATCATCAAAATTTACACAATAACTTTTAAAAGACTCCAGTGCCAAGTGAATACTTGATTTTGCCATTTTGAGCATCGAATTAGCAGATTGGATACGTTCAATCGAAAATTTAGAAGCATAAGAATTATTAATTAATTAATTTGTTAAAATATATACATTGTGCTTACAAAAAAAGTTGCGTCACTGAGATTTTGAACAGTAAAAACTGCAATAGTCGGAAATTTTGCTTTAACATCATAATCCATTTGGTTTTGAATGTCAAAATAAAAACGAAAAACAAAAACGTAAATAAGGACTAGTAGGTTAATTTTAATAAAATTATTAATTTACTAAAAAATAGCAATTTAAAAAAATATAAATCAACTTACTTCCATTTTTAAAAAATCAAAAATTCAATTTTAAAAAATTAAAAAGAACTTTGTCTTGAAACAGATAAATGAAAGTAGTCGCTTACAAAAATAAGAACCCGTGAATGACCACTCACCCAGAAAAGTCGTTTACAGATGTATCTGTAATTTTTCACAAATTTACAGATGCAACTGTAAATGTTAAAATTACAGATACATCTGTAATTTTTGAAAATTTCTAACTTGTTTCTGCACGGATGTGATGGATTTTATGGATCATATTGACTAATTTGAGCCTTCTTAATCGATTAATGACAAGACAGAAACAAAATTTAATGAGAAACATGCTATTTCAACTGTTCCAAAAGGGACGATTTAATCAGATGGTCCACTGAATGTTAGCTTCACTGCATTTCTAGGCCTGCAGCTAACGAAACTTATTGAAAGGAAAATAACCATTTTTACTCATTAGTTAGATCAAAACTAACATTTTCATTGGATTCAGCATATTCGAATTATTAAATATGGATCCTTGTATATCCAAATATACAAACGGGCTACAGGTCACATGAAACTAAAGTTGATTTGAGTGCTGCAAATTTACAGATGCATCTGTAATTTTGTGAAGAATTACAGATGCATCTGTAAACGACTTTTCTGGGTGCTTAATATGCTTGAGGTTTGCATAAAATTTGAAAACTGAATATTTGCGATTTAACTACGATATATTATTTTGCATGAATACATCTCTTGACATCAACATTTATGTTCACATATAAAATTGATTCAATTGGAACAAAAAATGTAATTGGTATTTTTACTATTGAAACTTCCCAAAAGCCAACCAATATTATTTAATATTTATTTGAATGCAAAAGTAACATTTCATTCGGATGATTTTTGAAATATCACATGACAATTGAATAAATACTATCTTAGTGTTCCAATTGGAACTTTCCAAAAACTTATTTTTATTTAAAAAAATATTTTAGTTTCATAACACGCAACTATCGATTTATTAAGAATGTAGTAATCTGCATGTTAGCTGTTATGAGAGTTTAAATATTAAAACACACAGAAGTAAAGTTTTCTAAGCATTTTTGTTATTCGTTTATATATCGTTTCGATAAGGCCACACATTTCCACTGATTTTCATTATTTGTCTGCGAAAAGTGAAATACTTCAAACCTCTGTTTGTAAGTTACTGCACATGGTTCGACTTCAAAGAAAATTTTTTCCAAATTGGCGAATTGGCCTCTAAGTGAGTCAAGCAGTTTTTGTTTGCAGCCAATTGATGCCCCATGGACGGCACTTGTGATGGTGTACTGTGCGCAAGGAAGGCAGTCTCTGTGAATATTACCCACTGAACCGATATGTACAGAAACGCCCGAAAAAGTTAGCACTCGGCACAAAAGATTTCCATCGAGTATTAGGCTACGTATGTTTGGAAATGCAAAAGCAATTACTGAGCATGCGCTACTGTTTGTATGATTGTGCATCAGATTCGATGCACAAAGATGTAGACTGCTAACATTTGTAAAATGTGCGGAAGTTTGTACAAAATCATTTGTCAAATGAGACCAAAACGATTGGTCCGTTGGGAATGTTGCGTTTGAATAATCGACTCGTAAAAAACGTAAATGATTGGCAATTCTACCCAGTGAGCGAGCCAATTTATCTAAAGGTGAGTACAAATGTAGTAAATGAAGATTGCACAACTTGTCAGAACAGAATCTATCTACCAAATCAATTAAAAACGCACTAATTGTAAGTTGACTCAGTTGGCCAAATGTTCGCTTTGCAATAGCACGGACTAATGATGGATCAGAAGGATCGTAGAATTCTGAAAGGGTCAACTTTCTTAACGAAGCAAAGTTATTCCCATGCTGAAGCATTGATTCCATCATGGGCCTGTTGGGATAGTTGAACAGATGCAGCTCGTTCAGGTGGGACAAATCGAAAGTACGATATGGAAATCGCTTTTGATGATGTGCACTTTTATCGTAAAGTGACAAACGTTTAAGTTGTGGAAAATTTGATGGCGAAATGCGTGACACCAGTCTGTTGAGACATTTAGGATACTTTTGACTTTCTCGTTTGATTTCTTTGGCATTTTTATCAAAAACTTGTGGAGTATAGAATATTTTGAGTTCGGTCAATGTGCACTTCCAACCGGTCAAAAGTGCACTAACGCCTTCAAACTCTTGTTCCAAACAAATGTACATCAAGTCCAGTGTGTGAATGTGTGGAAATTTGGCCAATAAATACGAGCATAATAGCCTGTTGGAAAAGCAATCGTTTCGTGCCAAGGTGAGATGAAAATTTCGATGTTGAAATGTCACTTCATTTGACCATAATTGTAAGAAGTGATACATAAAAGATTGAACATTGAAACGATACAGTTCACCAGAATGCTCTGTATGATAATGTGGTCCAATAAGAGTCAGGGATTTTACCCGGCGGCATACATTCTTGTGCAGGGCACGCCATCGATGACACACCATTTGAAGACGATGGATTTGATCCGACAATGAGATTGAACGAAATATTTGTAACATACAATCATCCGGTAGATTGATGAGTTTGGTCGCCATATTAGGTAGGATAAGGCCAACGACAAAAACTCAAACAAAAAAATTCAATTTAAAGTACTCACGAGTAAATTACAATGCTGGGACAAAATCAATGCAATCAAATATAGGAATAGGAAGGTTAGAACTGCTTTACAAACACAAGTTACTTTTGTGCTTATCAATTCGATTGCAATCAAATAACATTTTGGCTAATGTTTATGTTAATATTTATGAGGATGCTTCCCAATTGACCCCTTGCTTTCAAAGGTCAGTAGGGTCAAGTGTCATCATCATTTTATCTATGATTTTTCCACTATTACACAGACAGATGGCAGGTACGACTGAATTTTGATAGCGCTCATGTCACACATTGCTAATCTTTATAAATCTGATCATAAAAGACACATTGGTCAAAAGTCATAGTGTACAGTCAAGCAATATAATTAAAATATATTAAACTTTTACCTTTTTGGACAATTTGTCCCACCATTGTGTACGTATTATGATTCATACTGATCAAATGATGCAAGTTTTGGTATACTGAAGGTGGGAGCAACCCTACTGACCCTCAAGCAAAGTCATGTACAAAACAAATCAAATGTAAACTTTGTAGTTGCATGTGCAAATGTGCAGCTGCGCATGGTTCACACCTGTTGAGTGAAAGCCCCTTATGTATTTCCTACTAGCCTACTTCTTGTTCCTCTTCATTTTGTGTGCCTTCAGCGCTGATAGGTTGCTTTTCAAGTGGCAAGTTGTACTACCTTTTTGTTAGTCTTTTATACAAAGTGTAGTTCTACGATATTGGTCGAGTAGATCAAGGTAATGATTAAATATTAAGTAATATCGGGAACTAGATTAGTGTTGACAATGATCACATCGACGATAGTGCGAACTGATGGGTACGAACTCGTAATCTTGCGAACTGAGTTACCGCGAACTAGCGTTCCGCGAATAAATGATGGCGAACTCGTGAGTGCGAATTCGGGAAGCGCGAACTCGTGGTCCGCAACTAGTAATAGTGAACCCTCGAGAGGTGATACGGTAACAGAAGTAATACTTTTATTGGTGAAAACGCGCACCGTGGACAGAGACATGGTGAGGTTGAGAATGTGGTTTACAAAACGAAATCAAAAATAGGAAATGTCCAATTGAAATCACTTTTACATTGCATAAAATAGAAGAAACTACTTTAAAAATGAAAGTTTATTTCAAAAGTTAAGATATACACGCGTTTGAGCATTATAATGATTACATAGTTGGAATATTTACATCAAACATACTTTTAAAGCAGTGAACCTAAGATTTGACCTAATATGACTTGAATGAATTACAATTGGTCCTTAGTAAAGAATCGATCAGTCAAGCACATCTCATTAGGCTCATCACCATCATTTACAAAGTAGATTCTCTTCAATTTGGAACATCGCTTGAATGGTTTCAAAATGCGCTTGAAGCATGTCTCCTGTTGAGCCACAGGAATGTGCGCAATAGACTCATAATCACAATCCTCGCAATATCCGTAGCCTTGAAATAGGCCGTAGTGAAGTAGTTCCAGATTTGGAAAAGTCCATTCGGGATGAAGTGATTCGAGATGTTTGTGGTTGCGTGTCCTGATGCAGATTGAGAGAGCTCTGATTGAAGAAAATTGCTTAATCAATGGATTGGTCTTGTTTTTCTTTGTTTTCTTATGTTCACTTTCGAGTCGAGTATTGTAGATAAAGAAAATGTGCAGCTTGAGATGAAATAGTTGCGGTAATTGGGCAAGTGCAGTGGTCAATTCGGTTATGGACATGTCATCGACATTGATGGTTAGTGATCGTAGTGAGGTAAATTTGCCGCATGTTTCGTTCAATTGTTTGGGCTCAATCGCGAATGCACCAAAGTAAACAAATTTTGCAGAGATTTGAGAGAGTTTGGCATTTAAAAATACATTTCCGGAATAATCGGAATCGCAGACACCGAGTTGAGTCAACTGTGCAAATAAATCTTCTTGTTGTTCTTGAATTTCGTTGACCTTTTTGTTGTTCAGAAAATCAACAATCAAATCGAATCCGTATTTACTCATCACTCCGAAAACAGGTTATGCCGAAAACAGCAGGGGGCAAGTGGCGCGTGCCACTGCGCCATGGGTGGTCCACGTTACGCCGAAAGCCACAGTCACTGTAGCACACTCAAACGTGTGAGTGTTCGACGTTCGACGCGTCTAACATTCTCGCACACTATCTATCAGACATTGTGTAAAGTGAACATGGAAACTATTAAAGACTTGTTTGACTATTTATGAGTTTGTATCATGTGTCCTTGATCCAATTGGAATTAATTAACCCTCAAGGTATGACCTGGGTCAAACCTATCATATTTTTCCCTGATTTCTGTTACCATCATTCTATTTGTGATAGACTAACTCAGATTATCTTGTTGGATGTATCCTTGATCCAATTGGAACTATTTAACTCCAAAAAAAGATTCGAGTGAAAATTGACCGATGTTGATGACCATTGAGGAATTTAGTTACCCAATGGATGAAGATGAGATTTTCGAGGATTATGATGATGTTCTTGACAAACTTGAGGAATTAAGGATTTAAACCGAACTTCTTCAATCTTCAATCTTGTTTCCTTCAGATCTACTTCAGAATGATGTCAAAGTAGTCAAAAATTCTTTCACTTTATCAAAGTCATGCATTGAATCCGATTGTCCAAAAATTGAGTTATCCATTTCATTTTCAATCAATCCACTGCTGTATGAATCCAAATTATGGACTGGATTCATTCGTGCATTCATTAGACTTGTTCTATTTTATATCACGACATGATGAATGACATTAATGAAGAAATTAAACTCATTAACAATCAATAGCCTGGTTTGAAACAAGTCAGTGAACCCATTGATTTCATTATTGGGTGGAATCTATGGGATTGTGTTGATGGACCAGTGACGATATTGAGGATTCAAGTTATACTTGGGTGGATCACTGGGATGGTAGATTTGTTGAAAAATAGCTGAGTTCATCTTTCTTGTTTGGCACATATATACTTCATGACGAGACAGAAAAAGACAAACTCATTCACTGATTACCTGAAAAAAACTGTTTGGAAAATAATGTGGAGAGGGTCATTGCCGAGATGAGGAGTTGGCTTATTGAGATGAAGCTTTCTGTTGCAGCTGAGACACTGGCGAGACAGAATTGCGTGGTACAGAAGTGGAAAGGATGAGAAGTGCGGGAAAGGAAGTGGAACTATCCTCAACGAGGTCCAGGAACGAAGTGATTTGTACAGCTTATCGTTCGGTTGGCAAATATCGTGGTTGTCGTGCATAGTGAAGATTGATTGTTGATCAGGTCACATAGTACTCTCTCCATTGGACTAGTCGAGTTAGGTGGATGCCTTGAAATAAACAAAAACTGACAAAAGCTTCACCACCAGAGAAGGCAAGACATTGAGATCATCGACTGAATATTGTGGATCCTCACCACACATTAGATCAGATTACCAATTACAATTAGTAATGATTGTACAATCAGACAAATACAATTACCAATAACATTACAAATTACCAAAAATGGCCAAATCGCACAATTGAGCCAGTAAATTCATTTTCGAAAATAAAGTTTTTGTTTGCTGAACTCGATTAAACCTCGAATTTATTGTTATCTTCCGTCTTACAACAAACTAACAACATTTGTTAGTTTTCAATTTTTCAGTACAGCTAAGCAAAAAATTATATCACAATAGTAAAGATTCCAAAACAATTTACTCCATGTTGTTTCCTGCATTGCTACGATCAATTTGGTATATCACTTGACCACATTTGTTTCATCCAAACCCTTCAAATCACATTAATTCGCCGATCGATTCACATGTAATGCGCTCTTCTTCGCCAGCATTGGAATCGGGGATTTGTGCTTGAATGACACTGTCCACCTCTTCGGCCGTGCGGACCTTGTCTTCATCACAAAGAGTGACCAAAAGATGAAGATGAGGAAGGCCACGCTTCTGGTTCTCAACCGAACCGACCATGGAGATGTACCCACCTCGAAGACGCCTTCTCGAACTTCCTTCATCAATCTTCTTACTTTGCAGTCAAAGACCTGTAATAACGACAACTTAGTAAGCAAAATACTATCATCATCAAGCAAACCTTATTGACGATGTCAGGACGATGGGCTTCGACTTGACCAGGTTTCAAGTTCTCTTGAATTTCTCTCCATTTAGGGTTGCTGGTCATCGTTATCATGAAAGTCGGCTTGCCAAATCTCTTCACGATTGTGATGGCTTGTTCAAACTTTTCATTCAGAAATCGTTGGCTTCCAAAAAAACTTCTTGGAAGATGTACTCGGGCACCAATGCGTTCCCTCATCAGTTCTTGATTGACATTGCCATCCTGATCCAAAATACGCTGATCTTAAAGTTCATGAAGTTCTTCAATCATCAGATTTTCTTGATTATTACGGATATAATCGAGATTATGTTGACGAATCTTCGACTGGGCATCCACGAGATAGATCCACTGGACCTGTAGGTAGATGGCGTCGATAGCTTCCCCCAAAGCTTCTTATCTATGAATTTTTCCAACAGAACCAGGACATAATGCTGGGCATGATTGAGCAAGTGGAGAAAGTTAGCCAATCGGTAATTGAAAGTCTTTGAGACTGAAGATAGTTGATCAGTGATTGCAAAATATACTCCAATTCCAATTCCGAGACCAGTTCTATGCAGTTACTTTTTGGGGGAAAATGTTTTAATTGGATTGTAGGTGTTTGGCGGTAATGGCTGTGAGTCAGATGCGACTTTGCATTGTCTTTAGGGGGTGAACGCGTGCACCTGTTTGTGTGTTTACTTTAAAAGGTTTTCAAACGATTAAAAATGTCAATATGGGAACGTCATAATGCAGCGGTATTCAACCTTTTCTCGCTGGCGGCACACTTCCGCCAGATTTAAGATTTCCGTGGCACACCGCGCATGCCACTGCATTCTTTGGTTGTTGACAATAATTTGTGTTTATGTTTTAGCTTCAATTAAATCATGCTTAATTTTATTTATAGAAGTTTTAACACATTTATTTATCTAATATACTTTAGAAATTAAATTGATAGCAAATTAAATAAATTAAAATTCATTTATTAAACAAAAAATTAAAAAGAAAATGATTAAGAAAATTAAAAAATTATTAACATAAATAAAACAATTAAAAAATTATTGAAATAATTAAAACAATTTCTACTATTTATCTATGTACACTATTTACAATTTGTGTTGCTTTTGTAAAGTATATGCCAATGAATTGTGTCCAAGTTTGCTAAATGAGCAACTCAATTCGAGTACATTCCTCACATCCAGATAAAGACAGTTTTTCTCTTGAATACTTTCAAACTATTTTCGACAATTTGAACCAACCAGACCGAAATGAACTTCAACGAACCGAATTCCTGAAAAAAATAAACCTAATTACATCCACAAGTATCGTATGAAATGTTCGTATTCGCGAGTTTCATATGTTGACGAGCTATTAGAGACCATAGTAAGATTACCGTGAAAATATAACAAACAAGAACAGAATATATTAATATAATGCAATTTCACGATCCGATCTTGCGATATCTTGCACGTAAACAATAAAACAAGCGTTCATGCAAAGTACAAATCAGCAAAACTACTTCGGAATAAAACATAATTAATAATTAAACAAATAAAAACACAAAATGATACCTAATGAGATGGCTGAGCTTGCATGCTGTCGCTGAGTTCTTGAAATCGAGGCAAAAATTTTTAGAAAGCGCAACTCGTAATTCAATTTCCAATTCTAACATGCTTCTATACTTAGTCATGATCAAAGTCATTGCACTGAAGCCAACTTCACAGAAATATGTTGTGGCAAAAGGCAACAACATGCATTGGCCCTTTTGCCCAATTTCTGGATGAGTCTTCTTGACATAAGTCCAAAATTCAAACAAAGAAGAATCGTAATATTTTGCTTTAAACTTTGGAGAATTTGACACTTCGATCAACTGTTCAACTTCAGTCATGTTCAATTGGTAGTCATGCAAAGTTTCATCACCAACTTGAAAATTGAACGGAACGTTGACCCACTGGTGATTGTCTAGTACAGAATCTCCGAAATATTTAGAAAACATAATGTCGAGTGCATCTAAGTGTCGACAAAATAAATCTCGGCATTCGTCCGAAAGTTGCAAATCATTTTCATCCAAAAAATATGCGAAGATTTTCAAATGTTGTCATTTCAGACATGGCAACGTTTGTTTCAAATGCCATCTTCCAAAATATACATTTTGCCCTGAAACTCAGGGATTTTTTCATGCAGTGCAAAAATATGTTCTTGTTGACCTTGCATGCTTTGATTCAATATGTTGAGCTGCTGAAATATATCACTCAAATATGCAAATTTGGACAAAAATTGATCATCGATAAAGTTGATTGCTAAATCATGCAACTCCATGTCATTCAAATACATATAGAATTCTTGCCTCAAACTAAAAACACGATCCAAAACTTTTCCTTTTGATAGCCACCGAGATCCACAATAATATAAAACATTCTTGAATAATGCATCCATATCTTCACAATATTTTCGAAAGGCATTTTCTCTAACAGCATGGCCTTTAATATAGTTGACAGCCTTGATAATGCAATCCATGACTTGATCGAGCTCAGGACAGTCAGTTTTGCATGCGAGCACTTCTCGATGTATCATGCAATGGTTCCAAATACCGGAAGGAACATCTTGAAGGTACAATCCACGTACCCCAATGTTCTTGCCTTCCATTTCACGAGCACCATCAGTACTAACTCCAAAGCAATTTTGAATGTCAATTTAATTGGTGACTAAAAAAATTTTTCAATATTGCATATATTTCTCGGCCATTCTTTTTCACCGGTAATCTTCTGACAAAACAAAAAATCTTCATGCAAACTGTCTTCTTCTAAATATCGAACAAAACAAATAAGGCGCATTTGTCCTCCAACATCTTCAGCCTCGTCAATTTGAACGGCAAATTTCGAGTGCCTTAGTTTGGGTATGAGTTGGGCGTGAATGTCACTCGCCATATCGACGATTCTCCTCCGAACAGTAGTGTCTTAAAGTGAAATTTGGTCGATTTGTTGAGCTTGTTCTTCTCCAAAGAGAGTTTCAGCAATTATCTTACAACATGGTTTAATAAGTCGCTCACCAAGTGTATGAGCTTCGCGCTTTCGAACGGTTTCATACGATACTTTGAATGTAATAAGGTTCATTTTTTTCAGGAATTCGTTTCGTTCAAGTTCATTTAGGTCTGGTTGGTTCAAATTGTCGAGAATAGTCTGAAAGTATTCAAGAGAAAAACTGTCTTTATCTGGATGATCGGAATGTGCCAGCTTCAAATGGGCACCAAGCTTACTTGGAACACACGATTCATTGGCATAAACATTCTGACAAAGCAAACACAAAGGGCGATCCTCGCCATCAATCACTTGCGATATAAATCCATACTGGAGATGATCACTATGATAGTAACGTTTTCGACGTTTTGCTGGTGGTGGATCAGAAGATTCAGGATCGAGGTTGTTTTGAGCAGACATGATCAGTCAGTAACACACGAGAACAAACAACAACAAACAAATCGAGTGCGTCGATGTGTTTTTATTGAAAGCCACGTCACCATAATCATTCTTTTGTTTGTCTTTTGGCGCGCTCAAAGAGACCACCTGCAGCTTGTCTGGTGATGCTGGCGTCGCGCTGTCTGTGTGATGCACAGCACAGCGCAGCACATCACTGTGCAAACGATTCGATCGTCCACGGCACACAAGTGTGCCGCCCGGCACACAGTGTGCCACGAGCGCACCTGTGTGCAATATTGCACCAGGTTGAATACCGCTGTCATAATGTGTTTCTGCATTTGAGTACGATTTCTGTTAGCTTAGGAATATTTCTTCTGTTTCCTTGAGTATTTCCAAAATTTTGTTTTTAATTTACTGGTATTTGAATAAATGATTGACAGAACTTGACAGGTAATTTTATAACTTATTTTTTATTGGTGGTTTAACAGGACATCTGTTCAATAGATTACGTAAATTGTTTCTATAGATTTCAACAAAAAAATATATACGATCTTATTGTTTGTTTAATAAAATAGTTTCATGTTTATATTTTCTATTTTTTGTTTTTTCTTTTTTGAAAAAATCTTTTTTACAAAACAAGTTCAATTACAAAATCACTTTATCAACTAAGAATTTACTCTAACGAATTTACTTTAAAAATTGTCATTTTTTTGTCCTTTTAATATCATCTTGGAATGGCAAAACAAAATATGATGTTATCAAATTGAAATTTTGTTCCCAGTTCTCATTAATTTTCTAATTAAGTAATGTAATTATGTTCCCAATTCCAGTCCCACTATTCATAACGGTAGTTTTCTTTATTTTAGGTTTTAAGAACATTTTCATTTTCATTTTTCATTGAATAGTTTGACTGATTTCATGTAGCACTTTTTGTCATTGTTTGGATTGGATGTTTCGGTTACACATCTGCTGACATGGTTCATGGTCTAGGTTGGTATTAGACGTCTACCATCTAAACCGTTGCCAATTTTCAATTAGTAATTTTGACCTGCCGTGCAAAAAACCCTCAGAGCGCGTTATTAGACGTCTACCATCTAAACTGATGTCAATTTTCAATTAGTAATTTTCACCTACCATGCAAAAAACCTCAGAGCGCGTTATTAGACGTCTACCATCTAAACCGATGCCAATTTTCAATTAGTAATTTTCACCTACCATGCAAAAAACCTCAGAGCGCGTTATTAGACGTCTACCATCTAAACCGATGCCAATTTTCAATTAGTAATTTTCACCTACCATGCAAAAAACCCTCAGAGCGCGTTATTAGACGTCTACCATCTAAACCGATGCCAATTTTCAATTAGTAATTTTCACCTACCATGCAAAAAACCTCAGAGCGCGTTATTAGACGTCTACCATCTAAACCGATGCCAATTTTCAATTAGAAATTTTCACCTACCATGCAAAAAACCCTCAGAGCGCGTTATTAGACGTCTACCATCTAAACCGATGCCAATTTTCAATTAGTAATTTTCACCTACCATGCAAAAAACCTCAGAGCGCGTTATTAGACGTCTACCATCTAAACCGATGCCAATTTTCGAGTAGTAATTTTCACCTACCATGCAAAAAAACCTCAGAGCGCGTTATTAGACGTCTACCATCTAAACTGATGTCAATTTTCAATTAGTTATTTTGACCTACCATGCAAAAAACCTCAGAGCGCGTTATTAGACGTCTACCATCTAAACCGATGCCAATTTTCAATTAGTAATTTTCACCTACCATGCAAAAAACCTCAGAGCGCGTTATTAGACGTCTACCATCTAAACCGATGCCAATTTTCAATTAGTAATTTTCACCTACCATGCAAAAAACCCTCAGAGCGCGTTATTAGACGTCTACCATCTAAACTGATGTCAATTTTCAATTAGTTATTTTGACCTACCATGCAAAAAACCTCAGAGCGCGTTATTAGACGTCTACCATCTAAACCGATGCCAATTTTCAATTAGTAATTTTCACCTACCATGCAAAAAACCTCAGAGCGCGTTATTAGACGTCTACCATCTAAACCGATGCCAATTTTCAATTAGTAATTTTCACCTACCATGCAAAAAACCCTCAGAGCGCGTTATTAGACGTCTACCATCTAAACCGATGCCAATTTTCGAGTAGTAATTTTCACCTACCATGAAAAAAACCCTCAGAGCGCGTTATTAGACGTCTACCATCTAAACTGATGTCAATTTTCAATTAGTTATTTTGACCTACCATGCAAAAAACCTCAGAGCGCGTTATTAGACGTCTACCATCTAAACTGATGCCAATTTTCAATTAGTTATTTTCACCTGCCGTGCAAAAAACCTCAGAGCGCGTTATTAGACGTCTACCATCTAAACTGATGTCAATTTTCAATTAGTTATTTTGACCTACCATGCAAAAAACCCTCAGAGCGCGTTATTAGACGTCTACCATCTAAACTGATGCCAATTTTCAATTAGTTATTTTGACCTACCATGCAAAAAACCTCAGAGCGCGTTATTAGACGTCTACCATCTAAACCGATGCCAATTTTCAATTAGTAATTTTCACCTACCATGCAAAAAACCTCAGAGCGCGTTATTAGACGTCTACCATCTAAACCGATGCCAATTTTCAATTAGTAATTTTCACCTACCATGCAAAAAACCTCAGAGCGCGTTATTAGACGTCTACCATCTAAACCGATGCCAATTTTCGAGTAGTAATTTTCACCTACCATGAAAAAAACCTCAGAGCGCGTTATTAGACGTCTACCATCTAAACTGATGTCAATTTTCAATTAGTTATTTTGACCTACCATGCAAAAAACCTCAGAGCGCGTTATTAGACGTCTACCATCTAAACTGATGCCAATTTTCAATTAGTTATTTTCACCTGCCGTGCAAAAAACCTCAGAGCGCGTTATTAGACGTCTACCATCTAAACTGATGTCAATTTTCAATTAGTTATTTTGACCTACCATGCAAAAAACCCTCAGAGCGCGTTATTAGACGTCTACCATCTAAACTGATGCCAATTTTCAATTAGTTATTTTCACCTGCCGTGCAAAAAACCTCAGAGCGCGTTATTAGACGTCTACCATCTAAACTGATGCCAATTTTCAATTAGTTATTTTCACCTGCCGTGCAAAAAACCTCAGAGCGCGTTATTAGACGTCTACCATCTAAACTGATGTAAATTTTCAATTAGTTATTTTCACCTGCCGTGCAAAAAACCTCAGAGCGCGTTATTAGACGTCTACCATCTAAACTGATGTCAATTTTCAATTAGTTATTTTCACCTGCTGAGCAAAAAAAATCAGAGCGCGATTGGATCATAGAGTTCGTGCTTGTTTGCTCAAGATACCAATAAAAAACGTATACAAAATCACTAAAATAACAGTTCAATTTACTGTTTCCCAAATTTTATCGTTTGAACATTTTAACTTGAAGTCTGACTTTGTCAAAAAGTTTTAATTAGTTTTATTGTGTAGAAATTTTTTGTATATTAAACGGTTACATTTAAACTTTGAATATTTTCACATTCGAACATTTGACAATTTTACGCAATAGTTTGTGCACATTCGTAACATAGCCTCTCATTTAGTTTATATTTTGATTCATTTTTTAAAAATATAATAAATTTGAAGTGATTTTTTCCAATATTTATTTTAATTGTTTGTCTATAAGTATAATTTTGAATTTGAATTGCAAAATAAACCACCTTTTAAAAAGCACATTTGTGTCACTGTAGCTGATAGTTGCCCTGACAATTTGGCACAATGGAACGAAATAACTTAACAACGAGCGATAAGATTAGTCATAAAAGCTGTTTCATCATTTGAGGCAACTGTTTTGCTGTTATAAGCACATTGCATTTTAACATATTTTTCATTCTTTTTTGTGCATGAAAAGTACTAACATGAATTCCCTACCAGACGATATTGTTCGGTTGATTTTACTGAACATTTCCATCCGTGCACTAATCCACCTGCGGTCAGTTTGTGCTCAATGGAGAGTGGTGATTGATGAGGGCATTTGTGCTGGCAAACAACGATTGCAGTTATTTTCAGACACTCGATTGATGCGCCACTGGAAGGACAATTTGGTGCAACATGAACTCGAAGAACGATTTGAACTTGGGGAAGACTGTCAAAATGATTATTTGATTTTGTCATCCAAAAAGTACAAGGCAATCCAATCTGCACGTCCAATGATTACTTATCTGTTTCCAAATGTGACAAATTTCACTGTTTACTATGATGGCTTAGTGCAACTCGATTTGATTGGTCTACTGAGACAGTGGCCAAACCTAGTGAGCTTGACAATTTATGGACTGTCCGATTTACACGAGCTGAAAAATCGTCAAAAGGCTACATCTTTTCGAACTAAACTTTGGTCACAAATCAATTCGCTTCAATTACTCGAACGTTTGAATTTGTATTACATCAACAGGCTGTCCTTTCCTCCAAATGGATCAATTCCTGTGATGAATCGGCTGAAACGGTTCACTTTGTTCAGTTATACTGGTCCGGATACTGCGGATCAGATCCTGAAAAATCTCGGACTCAACTGTACACATCTTACTCTGGATTGGACATACTTTCAATTGATTGAGCTGAAACGACTCATAAATGAGCACAATCCAAAATTGGCCAAAACGGTCACTCATTTGAAAGCAGATTATTTTCGTGGATTGTCCGGAGATGAGTGGATTCAATTCTATGGGTTCATTGCTGAGAAATTTGTAAATCTTAGAAGCTTTCAACTTTCACTACCATCTGAGGTATATCATTGTTTCTTCAACGGTAAAATATAATTAAAAATTTCTTTATTTAGTGTACATTGGCAAAACTATCGCAGATTATTAACAAAATTTCATATCTAGAAGTTTTAAAAGTCACCGTCGATTCTAACTCATTGGTCAAACCACTAAACATTTCTTCATTTTTTAAATCCCTTCCATCAGTGCGAACCCTTCAACTTGACAAATTCTGTTTGTGTGTTTATCAACATCAACAAAATGACGGTCTTTCAAATATAATTTCACTTGACTCAATGTTTCCTAATTTGAAACAACTTATCATTGGTTCCAACTGTGACGAATGTAGAGAAAAGTTGTATGAATTTTTTAGAAATGAATTTCAAGAAAATGTTCTAGTCAAAATTTGTAATAGGATAGTCGTATGGAGAAACCATTCAATGGGCGAAATTCACAACAAAAATCAGGACTAGAATTACTTGCTTTTGTGATGATTATTATCAATAGTTTGATTTATATTTTGATGTTTAATTTTTGTTTTTGTTAATTATTGCATGCATTACATTGCTTTACATTGTATTGACTGTAAATTGTCAAAAATTTGAAAAGGTAACGATTAAAAAAATTCGATGATTAAATAAACATTTTGTTTCGGTTCGCTTAATATTAAGATTTATTAATTTTTAATTTTTAAATTAATTATGTAAATTACTACTTTGTAATTGTTAACAGGTAATTTCTTTCTTTTTTTAAATTTATCATCTCATTTCTTAGTTTCATCGTTAGATGACATTATTAAGCTACTCCATTGGATTTTTTTAAAAATAATGTAAATAATATTTAAAATATTTTCCTACTCAATCACGATTATCTGGATCGTTTTACAAACGTTTTCTGTTGTTCAATTGAATCAACTTTAAATACGAGCACTTTTATGATACGTTAAGAGAAAGTACACTTCTCTATGTATTGATGTACATGTAAAATAGTTTGTATGTATACGTAGCGGTATGTACTTGAATTTAAAAGATATTGTGGTATTAGTAAAAGAACATATGTTTGGTAGTGGAAACGTCTGTATAAAAGAGTCTGTTTTGTGTGCTCGCGAGTGAACAAAGTTTTGTTTCTGTTTATACATCATACACTAACAACATCATCATGTCTGCAGCAAAATATAATTTCTCCAACAAGGTCGCTCTCATCACAGGCAGTAGTTCTGGCATCGGAAAGGAAATTGCCTTACAACTTGCAAAATACGGTGCTCGTGTGACTATTACAGGAAGAAATGGTGAACAACTTGATTTGGTTGCTCAAGAAATTGAACAAATCAGCAAAGGAGTTGCACCGCTGAAAATTGTTGGTGATTTACAGAATGATGAATCACTTGCGCAACGATTGATACAAGAAACTGTCTCTAAATTTGGTCAATTGGATGTGTTGGTGAATAATGCTGGTGGTGCTACACCGGTGGGCATGTTGAGTAGTGACAATTTACTTGAGGAATTTGATAATGTTTTCAAGTTGAATGTGAGATCTGTGGTGGAGTTGACTCAACTGGCGGTGCCGCATCTTGAGAAGACCAAGGGAAATATTGTCAATATTTCTAGTATTGCTGCAGTGAAACCTGTAATTTTTTTCAAAAATTCATAATATTTTAAACTTATTTTTATCCATAGTATCAACTAGTGTACTGTTCATCGAAAGCCGCCCTTGACATGATAACCAAAACATCTGCCCTAGAACTTGGTCCAAAAGGGATTCGAGTAAACTCTGTCAGCCCTGGACCCGTGCACACAGGTTTTATGCGTTCCCGTGATCTGGCACCTGAAGTATATGCAAAATTCTACGAAAACATGACCGAACAATCGTTGATGAAGCGAATTGGCACTGCAGAGGACATTGCCAATTTGGTCTCGTTTGTTGCGTCTGATGATGCTCGAAATATTACTGGTTCTATTTTGACAAGTGACAGTGGTTATCTCGTTTATACGCCACCGATTGCTGTTCCTACGATTAAGGATAATAAGTGAATGTGCGTAAATTGGTTTATTTTTTGTCCACCAGATGGCACAGTTGTTTCCATATCGTTTGATGGGATTTATAAAAAGTTAATCAAAATTTGCATTCATTTATTCAATCCCATTTGATAGTACTGTCATAAAACTAAGTTTTAGACCAATCGTGTTTTCAATTCATTTGTTTTTAAGTAGGAGATTTTAAAAGATATTATGAATTTCCAAATCCATTATTATTTGATAATTTGAATTTAATTTTTTAAATGGTTGTTTTTTCAAGAATGCTATTTGACTATTTGATTTGTTTATTATTCTATTTATTAAAACTCAAGTTCAGAAGCTTAAAATTATAGAAATAATAATTTCCTATTAATTCTTTCGAAATTGTTTTTAAATCTTAATTAATAAATTGTCTAAGACATTCTATATGTAATATTCGTGTACACTGATGCGTGTATGCTCATAAATGTAACGCTCCAAATTTACTCTCAACATTGTTGAAGTATTATTATGGTCCTAGTAAGTGCGCATGTTTAATTGTTGCAATTTGAAATTGTTGGAAAATTAAGAATTGATTGAATTAGCACAATAGTGCAATATTCACCTAACCCAAGAATAGTCTAATTTTATGTTAAGTCATGACTAGCTTGGGACCAATTGGGTGCATTCACTCGTGAGTTCAACTGCCTCCTTCTGTGCAACTTTTCCCTGCTTCTTACCAAATCTTTTGGTCATCAAACCTCAAATTCACCCGCACTTACAATGGCCGAACCGAATCATACATTTCGTATTTACGATTTCGCGTATCCATTCAATCGGACACTGATCCTTTCGCAAGCCGGTGGTCTTCAATTCAAAGACCTTGTCGATAATCATGTTACGGAGGAATGGTCCTGGGACCAATTGAAATTTGTTTATTTCAAGAATAACGGAAAGATTAAGCTTGAAAAAAAGTCGGGCTTAGTTCGCAAGATCAAATTGCAAGATGGAAGTGTCGATGAAGAAACGCGATTTATCAATGCGTTACGAAGCACTGTTCGGGCCGACCGATCCAATTTGGCATTTCCACGAACCAAAAGCGCATTCCGGATTAGTGCTTGAAAAAACTCTGATCTATATATGATCCTTCTTGAAGATTCTTCTTTTGGCTTACTCCTTCAGATATTTTTAAATTTAGTTAATTTTTAATAATTTTTGTTTATATTAATTAATAAAAACATTCAATATGCAATTCCTGAATTGATGCACGCGCTTCTAAATATTACGCATTTTCATATTTTTGGTTCCTTTTGAAGTATTTGGCTGGACGGATCAGATTACTCAATTAAACTTTGTTTCTATTTCGAAATACTTCACACAATTTAGAAGTGTCGGTAAGATGTCTTTACCAAAAAGATTCAATTGCTGCTCTTTTCGTTGATTTAAACGGTTGAGTGGAAAGTGTCTAGAATAGAAATAAAATCATAAAATCATTACAACATAAATGAATAAATTAGATTTTTTACGTGATATAAAAAGATTTTTTGAGCAAATGTGCTGCAAGCCAAAGATATTTTTTTTTGTTTAAATATGTACTATAATACTGTAATATATATTTTGGAATCAAGTTAATTTATAAACCATGATCAAATTTAACTTCAATTACATGAATTAACTCAATTTTGAGGTAAGTTTTGGGACTTGAGTTAAAAATTAAACTTATATAAGTTATATAGAACTTTAAACGAACCTCCATTTAAATGGTTTCTATAAATTAAATATTTGTCATAAATTTCTAATAAGATCGGTTTGATAATTAAAGGTGCTACAATTCTAGTTATAAAAGGTACTGGGTATTCAACTGTTACAGCATGAGTGAATTGTGAAAGTATGTTATTTTTGTTATTGCTGAGAATACACAACTTTTGCTTAAGGTAGGACAGGACGTCGCCGACATATGTGAATGGGCCCTATGTATTTCAATGGGAAAATTTCATTTTGCGTTTGGACCATTTTCTCCCAAACCAGTTTACCGATATTTGTCTACGATATCTTAAATTAAAAGTAAACTTCGTACAAGTCCCGCAAAACTAACGTTTTGCCTCTGGGACTTAGTACGAAGCCGCTGGCAGCAAGCTGCCAGCGGGCCCCCATCGCTCCTAACTGAATAAAAATTTAAGTAAATAAATTAAAAACTACATAACCTAAATCTACACCTAATGACTCCAACCCCCCACCAAACTACCTAACCTAACCACACCTAACATCGCCAACAACCCACCTAACCACCTAACCTAACCTAAACCTACACCTAACGACTCCAATCACCCACCTAACCACCTAACCTAACCTAACCCAAACCTACTTATAACGACGCCCAACACCCACCAAACCACCTAACCTAACCTAACCCAAACCAACTCCTAACGACGCCCAACACCCACCTAACCACCTAACCTAACCTAACCTAAACCTACACCTAACGACGCCCAACACCCACCAAACCAGCTAACCTAACCTAACCTAAACCTACACATAACGACGCCCAACACACACCAAACCACCTAACCTAACCTAACCTAAACCTACACCTAACGACGCCCAACACACACCAAACCACCTAACCTAACCCTAACCTAAACCTACACTTAACGACGCCCAACACCCACCAAACCACCTAACCTAACCTAAACCTACACCTACTCCTAACGACGCCCACCACCCACCAAACCACCTAACCCAACCCAAACCTACTCCTAACGACGCCCAACACCCACCTAACCACCTAACCTAACCCAACCTAAACCTACTCCTAACAACGCCCAACACCCACCTAACCACCTAACCTAACCTAAACCTACACCTAACGACTCCAATCACCCACCTAACCTAACCTAACCTAACCTAAACCTACCTCTAACCTAACCCAAAACGCATCCTTACACGGCACCTAACCTAAGCCTAAACGGCGCCAAGAACCACCTAATATATTAACTAAACATAAGCAAAATCAGAAAAGAAAATTTCTTTCAACAATCAAACTCATTTCCATTCTTGTAATTTCAACAATCACTTTCTGTAACTTTGACTTTGCATTGTTGACAAACATACCAACACCACAATTTTAAGATAAGTAGGATAGGATAGGATAGGATAGGATAGGATAGGATAGGATGTATTATCTTTAGAAATGACGATCTGAATTTTTTTTAAATTTAAATTTTTTTATTAAGAAAATCTATGAGCGAATGTAGAAATAACACTTTTATGGGCCATTTGAGATCATATCATTATGTAATATATAGAATTAGCAAATTATCATCTCATTGAAAACCGCTTGCTGTGTTAAATTTAAAATTCATGATTTCATTTCTTCTTAAAATGGATGTTATTAGTTTTTATTTTAATTTTATTAAAATATTATAAAGTAATCAATCTCAGGTAATTCATTGAAAACGGTATTTCACAACTATTAGTCCAGAATATTTACAACAGAATTTGTTTTCAAATATATTATTGTATTGAATTTATTATATTCGTTAGATTTTTTAATTTAAAAATAAATTCTTTCATCGTAAAACAAATTGAGTAAAAATCTGTGCAAGTTATTCAAACTTTGAATCAAAGGTCTTTCGAATTCAATGTATTTTCTTCTATTCAAAATGATGACGATAGTTTTTATTCTGAAACCACGATTGATGCAATTAAAATTGAGTTATTTCGACTTTCTTACTTGCTTACTAAAGAAGATATCTAAATTGATCTATCAAGCTCGTGATTTAATGGTAATCTTAAAAATTCTTTGTTCTTTAGCATTTGAAATTGAGCATCGAATTTTTATTTTAATACATGGAATTGATTTAGAAAGTAGACTCAACATGTTATAAAGGTTCGGCTAGTTCACTGGTACCAAGTGCACATCTTTGAAATGACGTTAAAAGTTTGCTTTGATTTTATTTTCACAACTTTCTCTTCAAAGTTATGACGTCAATGAATAAAATTTCTCATCTCAACCTTATTTGAAATGTATTTACTTTCTACCTGTACCTTCTTATTTCCTGTCTTGTCATTCGTTGAAATTAAAAAAAAGGTTATTTATGGCTGTAGATTTATAATTGTTCATTTAATAGATTTGTACCAAGATTGATTTTCTTCAAATTAGAATGGTTTATTTTTTTTAAAGTATTCGTAGTGATTTAATTTGCATTTCCTTACCAACTCAATCAATCAGTTTTTATTTCCACTTTTAATTGCACTTTATTCTGCATGACGACTTGCAGAACTTAATTAATCAAAACAGTGGAACGTTTTATCTGTTTGTTTGACTGATTCTTGTTTTCCTCTCTTTGATTCAATTATTTTTTAGTAATTATTTTTAAAAAAATTAATTGTCGTTTTGTTCTTCTATCTTAAAAAGGTTAAAAATCTAAAACGCTTTTTTCTTCCAGATTACACATAATTCAGATCGTTTGCTTCCATCGAATCCACAAGTATATCATCTAAATTGTACCAATGTGTAATCCACACCATTTCACTAATCTCAATCGAAATTTTCAATCAAATCAATCCAAAAGCAAACTGAACAAACACAAACAAACCAACGTCATGTGAACGTCAAGTACATTCTGCAAGTGTCACTTGAATCAATATTTGATTATAGACTCAACGTACTTCTGTTTCCTTCCTTTCAACACAGAACTACATTTTCCTTCAGTAGAATACTAACACAATGTGATATACTTTAAGATACCCATTACTTCACTTTACACTTACAACAATCCTCATGCTTTACTCGATCAATATGAAAGGAAGAATTATGCCTCAAAATCACCACAACACTCCGGATTGATTCGAAAATTTTATTGCAAATAAAAAGGTAATTTAATTTAAGTGTGTTGTTCATCAAAAGTGAACAAATTCAATTCTTCAATCTGTTTAAATGTGTGCTTTTAATTTAATTTCCAAGTGAATAATAATTTTTATTACTGTGTGAATTAATGAGTCATATAACCAAATTAAACTTTAATTACAATTGACGCACCTGATGCACCTTATGTGGTAAGTTTTTGGAACTTGAGTTTAGTATTAAACATTATTTTTGAATCCTTCGGTTATCGACAAAAAGGTTTAAAATATTTATGACAATTTTTCCGTCAAAACTCGTTTAAATGGTTTTAGAAATTAATTTGTTATATTATCAAACATAAGCACATTATAAACATTGAAATTAAATTTTCATTAAAAATCATTCATTCGTTAGATTTCTCGCTCCTATTATTAAATGGTTACTTTGTTAATTTTAAACACAAAACAGATTTGCATTTGACTTTGATTTTATAAACTGAGTGAACTTAAATCTTATAATTGATAAGTTTTAGTTGCATCATCATGCCTTTCCTTTTTGAATTTACAGGTATCCAAAAAAAAATATCTTCAAATTTAATTTTCTTAATTTTCGAGAATCTTTTGTAAGTTAGAATTTATTGTTCAAAACACAATTAGTATTTACAGAGCCATGTTTATGCAAATCTGGTTGAAATTCATTAGCTTTAAATTTTCTTTTCGAAAAACTTGGTGGAGATTATTATAAGGTAAATTCATAATTTATTGAAATTTTTACATTTTAAATCACATTTCAGTCATTATCACCTTTTTCTCATTTAATGATCTTTATTGTTTACACACGTGCAATGCACACTTTCCCACCCCTCCCACCTAATTAGAAATTAATTTCCTCCAACACTAGCACTTTATCGACAATTTCAAATTTAACACTTTTTTGTGGTATCTATTTTTTTAATCTTCAAGTGTTGTGTTGTGTCGTTATTAAACATTGTGACAAATTCAAGGCCAAACCAACTAAACTTTCAAACAAGTTTTGAACTCTTACTAACACACTCAAAGCATCACTTCTGTATAACTTTTATCGAGTATTTGTTTTCATTTCCCTTTAAGCATTTACTTTACAGCACCATTTCCTGACTTTTCAATGCAATACTTGACTAGCGTGACATGTTTACCACAATTTGTGATATCAATTCGCTTATATATATTGTTTCTTGTGGTAGAGATTTGAAAATTTTTGCATTCAATTTGATATGTTAGACTGGTTTTTTATTTATTAAAAATTAAATTTTATTGTATACAATACATATATGATTACAAAATTTGGTTTTAAATATGTAGTTTCGATTCGTTCAAAAAAGGTTTTTATTCCATCACACTTTGCACATTTTATTCACAGAACATGATTATTCTCAAATTGGCTAATTTGATTTCCAATATTTGGTTGTTTATTTATAAAGGTACAATATTTTTTTCATTAATTTCCATTGACCTTTATAAGTTCATTACACAGCTTGATTACATAGTAACCTAATAAAAATTCATTCCGGTTTTGTCTTCTTATCGGCAATTGTAGTTCGTTATTATTGCTTTAAAGCCATAATTTCTTAGTAACAGATTGCTTTGATGTATGGAAATGTTTCACTGGGAAGACTATGGGAGAATGTAATGCATTTTAATCTTATTGGTATTTAGTATTTCTTCTTCTAATGCTTTGAACAAACATTGTTTGACAGAGAGGGGGAGATGTGCTGGAATTGTGCACTCTCGAGCAGGTACAGGTACAACAGTGAAGGTGTGTGTTGTGTGTGTTGTGTGTGCGTGTTGATGCTTTATGATGCTTTCCATCAGTCGATGACAACTGCACCAGGAGGACTCTTCTTCATGCACCTCATCACAATCTCGTCTCCTCTTCTTCCATTGCTTCGATGTTTTCGTGTTTGCACATCGCACAGGTTCTAATAGAAAGAGGATCGACTTACATCTCAACGGTCATTTGTGTCGGTTGAAGATTGTGTTGAATGATAAGTTTTCTTCAACAAATTGTACAACAGCAAAAAAGTTATTCGTTGATTCTTATGTTTTTCTTTATGTAAAATTTGAAACATATCTACTTGTGCTTCTTTTACGTTTAATTTCACATGGCTCTCCTTATTTTTACTTTGAACATTCTATGTTTTATTTGTTGAAAATTCCTCCTTCAGACGTTGAGTTCATTAAAGTTACAGTGTTTGATTTTGGAATTCTTGTAAGATGTAAGTGAATTTTAATAAGTAAAATAATTTGCAAACACAGTTATTAAATGGTAATTTAAATTAAGACACTATTATTAAAAGCTTTTGATTTTTACAATTAAGAATTTTTTTGATAGATAAAATATTAGCTCATGTTCGCGGTGCTTCAAATTATTCAAAAGTCGTTTAAATCAATTTTATTTTCTACTCAAATTAGTGAACGACAATTTCGTGTATTTTTCCAAATTTAGACTTATGGGTGTCAAAAGTGATGATTTATGCTCTTTAATTAATGGTCATCGTGTATTAATATGAATACGAAATATAAGTAAAAATTTGGAATTTTCATTCTTAAAACAGGTTAAAACAAAAACATTTCAAATATTATGCATTCACTTTTGTTATTCTATTTGAGTTACTATTAAGTGACTTGACTAGTACACGTTTAATTCTCCAGGAAAGGTCATTAATTGAAAAACAACTGCAGTTTCTCTAAAAAAACAGGTTGCTTACGTATGCGTTTCTGCAACGTCATTTATTGAAAATATGAAAAGAAAGTTTTATTTATAGATTTAGAGTTTAGATTATACCCAAATAGATTTGCACTAAGATTACATTTCATATTTTAATTAACTTTATCTTAAATGACGTAGGCAGAGTGCATTTCGTGATCAAAAATTTTATTAAAAAATCCTCTTTGCTACAATATCAAGAAAAATTAATAAGTGTTTTGTTTAGTACGTATGTTTCCTATTTTGTTTTGTTTACATCGCCTTTAGTTTCAGTTTCTCAGCTAGACAATTTCTGCGTTGTTAAAGGTATAAATGATTTTTTGGTTGAACTTTTTAAGATAAGTTGGTAAAAATTTGTCATGATATTCACTTTCAAAATTAATCTGCATTTCCTCACTAATCCAATCAATCACTTTTCTCTTTCACTTTTAATTGCACTCGAATTTTGATGACTTGCAGGTTTTAATTAATCAATTCAGTTGCACTACCTCTATTCATTTGTCTCTTGATTTAATTAGTCTTCTTACAATTGCCAGTCTCTTCAATCATTCTCTCATGTTATACGATTTTTTTAAAATTTAATTTTCAGCAAAAACATTCAAGTACTTCAGTTTGCAAGTAAATCAGTGTTTTTATTCCAATGATGTAATTCACACCATTTAATGAGTCACTATCAAAACCTCCACTCTAATGTACCCAATAGCAAACACGTAATGTGTGAACTTAAAATATTCAATGATTCATCACTACTCAACATCCGTTGACAAAGTTCTACTGTTTCCGATGAACCCAAAACGTCATTTCCCTTTTAGAATACTGAGAAACTGTGATATACTTTGTGATACTAGTGTTAGAGCACTTTAACATTCAGAAACCGCCATTCTTTACTGAATCAATATGAAACACAAATAAATAAATTTTACCTTATAATATATTTCTAGACGCATGATTTGTGCCATTGGTATTGGTTCAAGTTGAACTCGAATTGTCTTGCCAAGAAAAGTTGATTTCATTTAGTGTACATCTATCAAATATGAACAAATTCAAATCTTCCATCCGTCTAAATGTGTTTTAAATTTAATTGCAAAGTGAACAATAATAATAATTAAGTGAATTAATAAGCCATGACCAATTTAAACATCAATCACTCGAATGTACCTGATTGGGTAAGTTTTTGTACTTGAGTTTAGAATTAAACATATTGTTTTATTTAAGCCTCTAGATTTTTCTTTTTTTGGCTTTTGAAATTGTTTGAATTATTTGAATCATAAGTTTTTAAAATTCCTATAATGTAACAAACTTAGTTAGTATTTCTTGAACATTAATGAATATAGTCATGTTGAAGTTTTTGTGTTATTCTTTTTTGGGTTTCTTAATTGGAATTTCTTTTCTTGCTTTTATGGAATTAATTTTTTATGGTTCAATACTGAAAATTGTGCGATTTGAGAATATGCACAGAATTATTTTATTGGTAGCTCTATTTATTTGATTTTTAACTTCATATTTGACATTCATGTGGGAACCCTCAATCTCACCACCTCTCGTATTCTGTTCTGGTCATACACGATTACTCACCTCATTAAATCATATTACATTCAATATGTCTATATTTTCAGAATTTTGATGCTGTCAACTTGCAAGTTCAACTAAAACTGCTTACACACTACGGCACATTACAACTTCATTATCACTTTTATTTCTTTATCACATGATTTTTATTTTTTACATGAGAACACTTTCTCACCCCTCCCACTTAATTAGAAATTAATTTTTTCAACACTCACACATTATCAACACATTCCATACATAAACACTTTATTCACGTTATTTTTTTCTTTTACTTCGGATATTATGGTAAGATTTATTCAAGGTTAAACCAACTGAACGTTCAAACAAGTTTTGAACTCTCACTAGCACACTCACAGCATCTCAGCTACATGTCTTTTCACGTGCATTTGCTTTTGCTTTCTTTCTTTCAAAGTTTATGCATTTACTTTAGTGCACGATTTCCTGGCATTTCAGTGCAAGGCACAACAAGCGTGACATGTTTACCACAATTTGTGATATCAATGTATCACTTATTACTTTGTACATGTGGTGAGCATTTGATAATTTGCCTTTGCAAAACACACTGTGTGCATTCTTATATGATAAATAAAATTTTGACACGTATTATGTTAGTGCTCCTGAGTATCATCTTTGGTTAATAAGAAAATAGTTTTTAGTTTATTTTTAAATTTGTTTTAATGTGAATTTTGTTGTTTTCCGTGTTTGTGATTTCTTTGAGGCATGAAATATACTTTGGGTGTAACACAACAATAACGCTACACCACAACAAGCACTTGTCAAGTGAAAGTACATGTGTTATGCATAACAAGACAATTCATCATCTTGTTGAAGACCGCTCACTGTGTTTAAATCTCTGGTTTTTGTTTCTTAGATGCAGACTAAATTTAATTTAAAAAATCATCGTTTAAACATTTTTTTAAATTGTTGTTTTCGTGGTTCGGGTTCAAAAAGGTATTTTCATTAATCAAAATTTTATTTATTGAATACTGTGAGGGGGAGTTCTATCGAGCTCAACAATGACCCGGTGCCGGCTCATTCATGCCCACCCTTGTCCCAATAAATCAGACTTGTGACCCCACGACTCTCCGACTCGCTTACAATACAGAAATTTTCTCAAATTGTTAAATAAAAATATATTTGCAACAAAGCTAAAATATTAAAAAATCCATTGACCTTCTTAAATATTAATCAGCAAACACTCTTTAATTTTCCAAAAGGTATTTTTACGTAACCGTTACATTAGTAACCTAATAACAAATTAATTCCAGTTTCGTCATCTTCTCGGTATTTATTCTTGGTTATTATTGTTTCTCACTAAGACATTGCTTTGGTGTGTGGAAATGTTTTTGTGTTTTGCTATGAAGACTATGGAGCCAAGTGAAGTATTTTAATTGCTTTTATTGCTTTTTATTCTAATGCATTAGACAAACATTGTTTGGTAGAGAGATGTGCTGGAATTGTCCACTCTCGAGCAGGTACAGGTACAACAGTGAAGGTGTGTGTTGTGTGTGCGTGTTGATGCTTTATGATGCTTTCCATCAGTCGATGACAACTGCACGGACAGGACTCTTCTTCTTGCACTTGATCAAAATCTCATCTCGTCTTCTTCTACAGCAGATGTCTTCATGTTTGCAATCAAACATCAACAGGTTCTTCAACAAACGAAACGTACAACGAAAGACTTACTTCTTAACGTTCGTTTGTGTCCATTGAAGCTTGTGTTGTGATGATAAGTTCGCTTCAAAATGTGTACCAGAAAAAGTGATTCTTTTATTTTTGTGTTTTACTTGCTATAACGTTTAAATCTGATCTACTCGAATGCAAATTTTTCAATAAATTCGTGGTATCATCTTCAGAAAAGAAAAAAATAGTATTTGTTTCTAAAAATTTGTGTAATTCAAATACTACTTCTTCTAATACCTGTACTTTTAAATGGTAATTTTAATTTTTTTAATTTTGCGAACATTCAAATATGAGTTAATAGCGGTTCTGTATTTCAATGGTCTCTCGTATCAAATATTAAATCAAATTTCAGATTAAACAATTTAATTTTTTTTAATTTGGACTAAAAAGTTTCATTGAATCAATTTACTCACACTTGTCAATCACAAAAGTCAAAATTGATGTTTCATGCTCTTGAATTAGTGATCATCTTGCAATAGTTAACAGGGAAAAGGTTTGAAAATAGTTTTTGGGATTACAAAGAAAAGTCATTTCAAGTTTGTTTCTTTTTTTTATTTTTACAACTTCCTTTTCAAAGTAATGACGTTGGTTGAGACTGAAATATACGTCTCTTTGATTGATGCATTTAAAATGTATCTAATTTGTACCTGTCAAGTCGTTTAAGACAAAAACAAACAAAATGCATTTCAAGTGCCATCTTTTGTTATTCTATTTGAGTATTGACTATCAGGTGACTTGTCAATTTCGTGTAGCATTCTCCAGATAAGAATCTCATTTTCAATTATAAAACTTGGAAATATTCTGCTACTGGTTACTTACTTTCTGCAATGTAATCTATTGGAAATAGCTAAAGTTTCATTTTTGGTTGGTAGATAAATTTGTGAATATGTACCCAAATAGAATATCTCGCTCGTTCGTTCGTTCGTTCCACTCGGACAATAATCTGGAGAAATCTAGGTTTTGAATTAAAGTGTTTTTAATTGTACATTTCCTATTTTTTCTTACATCACCTACAAGTTTCCTATACTTACGTAATGAAGTTTCAATGTGTTGAATTAATTAAGACTTTCCTCTGTTTTGTTTCACGATTTTACTCGATAAGTTACAGGAACATTGTACATGATATCCCAGATCAATTGCATTTCCTCACTAACTCAATCAATCATTTTCATTTTCTCTTTTAATTACACTAGACTCGGCATACATGATGACTTGCAGGTTTTAATTAATCGATATACGGGTTGAAGTCTCTCAATCTGTTTGACTGTTTTTGTTTGTCTATCTTGTTAATTAATGTTTTGTTATATGTTAGTTTCGTTCTTTTCGTAAAAGTACAAATGGTTATAACTTTAATGTTTTTCAAAACTTTGTGATTAGTAACAGTTAGCTCAAGAAGTTAAATTTACATTGAAATAAGTTTTTGAGGTTTCCAGAAAGAATTTCATTATATAATCTGTTTCATTTTAATTTCTTTGTCGCATATAAAAGGTTTTCCCCATTTTTATATTTTAAACTAAAACATCAAAAATATGTTAAAAGTATAATTATGTATTTAAATTCAAATGTTTTATCCACACCATTTTATAACAGTAACACTCGAAACATCCAATCAAATTGAGCCAACTGAATAAACACGCACAAACAATCATGTGAACGTCAAACAAATTCAATTACATCCAGAAACAAGTGTCACTGAATCAACAATACACTCAACTTGTGCTACTTGAACGTCCGTTGTGAACGTACTACTGTTTCCGTTCTTCAGAAAACGATATTTCCCTTCTCGAATACTGATACAATGTGATATGACTTTTTGTTAGTATCCCTGCACATTTACGAAAAACTTCATACTTTACTCTAATTACGGTGTACCTCATAATCATTGCTACACGCCAATTGATTATAATTTAATTAAAGTTACCAATCCATTTAGTGTCAATAAAAAGGTGATTTACAAAAGTGAATACACTTGAATTTTCCATCCTTCTAAATGTGTTTTCAATTTAATTGCCAAGTGAATAATAATTATTTGAATTAATTAGCCATAACCAAATTAAACTTCAATTACTTGGATGTGCCAAATGGGGTAGGTTTGCGCAAAAATTGATCGATAAAACAAAGTTTAGAGAAACTAGGCAACGATTTTTAATATTTCAATCAATTCATTGGCTGTTCTACAAACTCTTCTAAAATGGTTTCTGTAAATTAATTTTTGTCTATATTTTTTTAAATAATCATAGTCAAGCATAATTAAACCCACCGGATATTTAGACTAGTATATTATAAATTACCAGAAAATTACACAGTATTGTAAAATCGGTTATACGTGAACATCATTTCTAAAGGCAACAGACCCATTACGCAATTTTAAAACTTAACAAAAGAAGTGAATTATTGAATTGGCTGGCTCATTGTGATTGATCGATTCATGTCTTCTCAAAAAGAAGACTGCAGGCATCATTTTATATTTTGAACAAACTTGAACTATTCAGACTAAAAGATATCTTTAAAATATATTCTTTGTACACTTGACTGTAGAATTAAACTTAAAGACTTTTTGGTTTACTTTAAAAGATTTTAAACAAATTAATCTAAGCATTTCATTTGGGTTTTTTTAAATAGGTTAATTTTTCCCCACTTATTTTGTCATGTTATAATTAACCCCTTTGGAAGTAGGACCAGCAGTTTTAAAACCTAGACACAATAATAAACTTCATTCCACGAACCCACCACCATTAACTCAATTCGATTGTCTATTCAAATCTACCCTATCCCTCTTTGTTTGCCCCAACATTGGCACCTGTCATGTGGGAACCCTCAACTCTGACCCCTCTCTTCTTCATTTCAAATTGGTCACCCATGATTGATCACCTCATTAAACCTCATCTTACTGTTAATATACCTGTACTCTCAGAATTTTGACACTGCCAACTTGTGGCTCACAAGTTGTGAGTTCAATCAAAACAGTTCAGTCAGATTACTTAATTGGCCAACTTGATTTCAGTTTTAATGTTTTGTGAACTCTAAATTCAACTTTATGCAAGTCAATTAAAAAAAATTAATGGTACATTCAAAAACTTTAAACCTTTTTCTATTAAATAGTTTTTAAAAAAATAATCAGGTATCGTTTTGAATGTAGACAGCACACTCCCTATCTCAATAATAATTGTTTTCAAACTACACATATTTTTTACCCTAAACGCGCTCACAATGTTTTCAGATGTTTCTAAACGGTATTTCACAATTATCACTTTAATGTATTCAGAAAATATACATTTTAATTTTTATTATAAATTAATTAGATAGTAATAAATCAAAATTGTATTTTAAAAATCCATTGACCTTCATAAATGTAATTCAATTTGTCACATGTTTATTTTCCATAAGATCTTATTACGTAAGCGTTACATAGTAACCTAATAACAAATTCATTCCGGTCTTGTCTTCTTTTCGGTTTTTAGTTCGCTGTTATTGATTCTTACTAAGACATTGCTTTGCTGTATGGAAATGTTTTTGTGTTACTGTGTGAAGACTGGGGGGAAGAATTTTAACGATATTTAGCATCGCTAGTTTTAATGCTTTAATGTTTAAGACAAACATTGTTAGACAGAGAGGGGGAGATGTGCTGGAATTGTCCACTCTCGAGCAGGTACAGGTACAACAGTGAAGGTGTGTGTTGTGTGCGAGTGTTGATGCTTTATGATGCTTTCCATCAGTCGATGACAACTGCATGAGAAGGACTCTTCTTATACTTTCATCTAATCTCGTCTTCATCTTCAATGTCTTCATGTTTGCAATCACACATCAACAGGTTCTATCAAAACAATCATAATCAGTTTATATCTTAAAATTGTGCCCGTTGCAGATTAATTTTGCTTCAAATTACGTGTCAGACAAAGTGATTTTTTACTTTAAAAAATTAGCCATTAAATGAATCCAACAATTCAAAGGTCTTACGAATTAATTTTATTTTATAATAAAAATAAATTAAAGTCACCTTTTTGTGCATTTCTTTAAACTCAGAGTTCAAATTGACAATAAATTTAATTTTTTGAATAAACTTTAAGATGTCTGTCTAAAAGCTTTGAAGCAATGTTTTTGCTCTTTTTAATGGTTATCTTTTTCTGAAATTAAAAGGTAAAAATCTAAAGTTTTATTTATTATTTCTCATCTTCAAAAATATATTTCAAGTTTGAATAGTCAATTTTATTTTCGAAATTTCTTTTTAATGTTATAACCACGCTAGTTGTGAGTTCGTATCTTAAAAATTCACAAAAACTTGGCATGATATCAACAATCAAAAATAATTTACATTTCCTCGCAAAACTCAATCAATCACTTTCTCTTCAACATTTAATTACACTTGACACAACTTTTTTGATGACTTGCAGGTTTTAATTAATTGAAACAGCGCCACAGTCTGCATGTATCACTGTTGGTTTATCTCTCTTTAATTTCATTCAATTACTTGTTTTTCTCTTCAATCATTCTCACGTTATCTGATTTTTGTACAATCGCATCGACGATAAAACGATCTCGATCATGAGATTTAAAGATTTTTCCTGTTTTGATGCAGAAATAAAAATTGTTCCAATTGTAATATTTGTATGAGTTTGACAACAATTCCGCATCGTTTATCATAAACTTTTTCAAACAGGTATTTTCTCATCGATTCTATGTTAAAGTGATTTAGTTTTGACATTTTTGTCTTCTAATACAATGTTTTTTATATTAAAAATGTTTTAAAATGACTCACTTTAACACATTTAGTTTAGAATTTCTTATTTTATTTACAGGAAACACATCACTTTCAAGTTTACTAGTAAATCAGCTCTTTTATTCTAACGAAGTAATCCAAACAATTTCATCAGTTACAATCGAAACCACCAATCAAATCAAATGGCCACAACCGCCAAACAAAACAAACATCATGTGAACGTCAAACAGTAACTAACTTCAAGTAAGTGTCACTGAATTAACGCAACACTCACCTTGTACTACTCAACGTCCGTTTACAACGTTCTACTGTTTCCGCTCAACACAAAACGTCATTTCCCTTCTAGAATACGAATACATTGGGATATAACTTATTTTAATTCAGTTGAACATTGATTTAAGAATCATCACACTTTACTCAATATGAAGCAAAATGTGAACCCTAACAATCATTACTACACGCCTGATTTGTCATAGCCAATGATTCAAATTGAACTCAAATTGCTATGCCAAGAAAAAAGTGGATTCCATCAAGTGTGGCATCAAAAGTGAATGAATTCAAATCTTCCATCGGTCTAAATGTGTTTTTTTGTAATCAAATTGCCAAGTGAATTCTAATAATTAAGTGAATTAATAAGCCATAACCAAATTAAACTTCAATTACAATGGATGTACCTAATGGGGTAAGTTTGTGCATTTCTTTTGAGTAATTTTAAAAAACGGTTTTAAAAAATCTTATATTTTTTGTTGGATTTATTTTAAGTTTTGTACTTTTTGAGAAGGCTTTTAAAAAGTAAATTTGCATTACAAAAATCTAACTTTCAAATAACCGCAATCTCATAATCATTTTTACCCTCTTATCTTTGCATCACATGATCTTTATTGTTCGTGCACACTTTCCCACCCCACCCACTTAATTAGAAATTAATTTTTCCCGACACTTTATTCCATACCTAAACACTCAATTCAAGTTATTATCTATTTTTCTTTTATTTTCAAAATGTTTTCATGTTAAGCTGCATTCAAGGTTAAACCAACTGAACATTCAAACAGGTTTCGATCTCTCTCACTGACACATTCCCAAACATCACTTCTGTATGTCTTTTCGCGTGTATTTGCTTTCGCTTTCCTTTGGCTGTGTTTTTATGCATTTACTTTAGTGCACCATTTCCTGACTGAGTCAATGCAATACTTAACTAGCGTGACATGTTTACCACAATGTTTGCTAGAAAAATGTAAGATTTACTTATTTGATATTTGTGGTGGGGATTTGACAATTTATTGTGAATTTATTTTGTTAGTATTTTTGCGCGTGTGTGTCATCTTTAGTTATTAAGAAATTAATTTCTAATTTGATTTTAAATTTGTAATTTTTTCTTGTAAATTTTGTTGTTTTTCTATGTTTTTATGATTTCTTTGAGTTATGAAATATATTTTGGGAGCAACACAACAAACGCTACACCATCACTAGAAGCACTAGTCAAGTAAGAAAGTACATAACAAATCAATTCATCATTTTTTTTGAAGACTTTTACTCTTTTCTCTATCTCATCTTTTAGTAAAAGGTAGAATTTCATATTTAATTTTTCACCTAAAATTCACAAACTCAATTTAATCTCTAAAATAATTGTTTTCAAAGTTCCGTCGTACTTTTTTGGATATCAAAAAGGTATTTTATAATTCTGACTTCCACTCGTTAGAAAAAGAAATTCTCAGATAAATCTATATAATTTAATTAGATTGCCATAAAGCAAAAAAAATCCATTGATTTTCTTAAATATGTTATTCGGTAAACAGAATAATTTTCCATTAAGTTTATTACGTAATCGTTACACAGTAACCTAATAACAAATTCATTCCGGTCTTGCCTTCTTAGTATTTAGTTCGTTATTATTTCTTCTTACTAAATTTCTTCATTGCTTTGACTTATGGAAATGTTTTTGTGATACTGTGACTGAAGACTAAGGGGAACAAGTGATGTTGTGCCAGTGTCTTAATTTTATTGATGTTTAGCATTTTAATGCTTCGAACAAACATTGTTAGACAGAGAGGGGGAGATGTGCTGGAATTGTCCACTCTCGAGCAGGTACAGGTACACCAGTGAAGGTGTGTGTTGTGTGTGCGTGTTGATGCTTTATGATGCTTTCCATCAGTCGATGACAACTGCTCGAGGAGGACTCTTCTTCTGGCACCTCATCACAATCTCATCTCGTCTTCTTCTACGGCAGATGTCTTCATGTTTGCAATAACACATCAACAGGTTCTAAAGCTACAAAGAGAGACTTTCTTCTCAACGTTCGTTTGTGTCTGTTGAAGATTGTGTTGAATGATAAGTTTGCTTCAAAATATGTGCAAAACAAAGTGATTCTTTTACTTTGATGTGTTATTCTCGTACTTGATGGAAAGTTTGTAATGTGATCTACTTGAATGCTATTTTCATCTTAATTTCGCTATAGTTGGACTCTTCAATAAATATTTTGTATTATTCTAAACCTCTTCGACAGGAAAATTTTTTTGGCATTTCATTTTGACATTTAATTGTAATTATTTAGTTATGTTGTGTATGAATTTTTATTGCTCAACTGCTCAAAGGTATATTTATTTATTTTCTAATTTAAAAATGACTTTTACCTTGTTAAATGTTTTATCAGTTTCATCAATTCTACAAAAGTACTTAGTTTGTTAACTTTAATTCTGAATTAAACGTTTCATCAAATGTTTCATTGTGTAATTTTTCTCATATTTGTCTATCACAAACACCAAAATTGATGTTTTATGCTCTTGAATTAGTGATATATCGAGGATATTTAGCAGGTAAAAGATTTTTGAAAATTGAGTACAAATGTGGGTTTACTCATCTTTGAAATGACACTTCAAGTTTGTGTTTTTATTTTATTTTTACAACTTCCTCTTCAAAGTAATGACGTTGGTTGTGATCAAACGTATGTCACACTGAAAGTTCTTTTGATTGAAATAAAATTTAATTGTATATTTGAATTAGTATTTAATTTGTACCTGTCAAATCATATAAAACAAAAACATAAAAAATTTATTTCAAGTATATGGTGAATTTTTGTTATTCTTTTTGAGTGACTATCTTATGAGATGACTTGTCAAGTACGTGTTGAAATCTTCAGATAAGGTCATTTGAAATTAAAACTAGAAAATCATGTTCCGCTACTGGTTACTTGCTTTTGTACCCAAAATAAAATTTTTATATCATTATTTTCGCAATTGCCTTCTCCACAAATGACGTGTGCAATAGGAAGAGATGAGGTTGTAATGGAAAATGCTATTTGTTATTTAATCATGAAATTAATAAGTGTTTTAATTAAACATTTATTAGATTTTTTCTTACAACAAATCACTAGCATTTTCTCTATAGTTACGTAATGAATTTTGTTTCAATGTGTTCGATCACCTCAAATTTTCAACGGTTTGTTTCATTAATTAATTTCTTATTTCAAAAATATTTTTCCTTTTGATTTCATAACGGGATTTGCAAATTTTGATTAATAATTACAGTTACATATGTCTCTCTATCAGCAAGATTATTTGCGCTCAGCTTTTTCAATTCAATTTTGTTTTGTTACAAAATTTTCACTTTTATAATGGTAACAATTTTAATTTCAATCCCAACATGTTTTTACACCATTTCAACAGTCGCAATCGAATCCTCCAATCAAATGTGCCCAACAACAAACTGAATAAACAAACACACAACCCACGTCATGTGAACGTCAAACAGATTCAATTACAGATTCAAACAAGTGTCACTGAATCAACACAACTACTCAACTTGTACTAATTGAACGTCCGTTGTGAACGTACTCGTGTTAGTATACTTGCGCGTATTCTTACTTTATTCAATATAAATGAAACAAAATGTGTACCTAAATGATCACAACTACACACATGATTTATGACATTTCCAATGATTAAAGTTAAACTCGATTTGTCGATTCAAGTAAAAGGTGATTTCATCAAATATGAATAAATTTTCATCTTCCATTTCGTCTAAATGTGCTTTCAATTTAATTGCAAAGTGAACGATAATTAAGTGAATTAATAAGCCATGGCCAAATTAAACTTCAATTACAATGGATGTACCTGATTGGGTAAGTGTGTGTAATTAAGTGTTGAACAAGTTTGAGGAATTATGCAATGCATTTTCAAGTCATTTCAAAAAATTTATTTCGATTCGTTTGCTTTAAAATGGTTTTGAGTAAATTAAGATTTTTATTATTCATTCATTATATTTCAATTTAAAAAATATATAATTTTGATTGTTTTTTTGTTCAGAGTAAAAATTGTTCAAATTTTCTTTTTTGTGTAACTCAATTGATTCTTTTTCATATTTTTGATAAAACATGCTTAAGATACATGTATAAGATGTGATGTAAGATAGTAAAAGAAATTTTGACAAACGAGAATTAATGAAGATGAAATAGATAAAAGAACAAGAATCGTGAATTTCTGTTTGTATGGAGGTTCGATTATGTCGGGATTGAAGGGTCTTTGTTCCCTTTAAAGTTTGACTTTTATCTATGATTGCAACATTACAATACAATTTAGATGCTGATATGGATGATGCTGGGGTTATGTTTTGTTGTTATGAGATTGACAAGTAAAGTAGGGAATTATCATTCGAGATGTATCATGATGAGGGTAGATAATGACGTCTGAGCTTGATAATTGATATGATATGCTTCGATTGAGTGACTTCTGAATTTTAAAGTTACGTTTATGAAGATAGATTTTATATTGATTTTGGGCTTTGTATTTGAACAAACAATCTTGAATTGTAGTCTGAAAATCCGCATTTTATGGTTCAGCAGCGAAAATGATTGGTCTTTTTGTGTGTGGTTTTTCTTATTTGATCGTATCGTTTTTTATATAATGTTTTTTTCGTGTGTTACATTCGTATGCCCACAATAAACAATCGGGTGATCTTGAAGGATAACACAAAATATGGCAACAATAATAAGGAAATTCATGAATAAAAGCTGGTTTTTTGTTTGCAATTTTCATTTTGGCTGTTTTGGTTGAATTATTTTCGTGTGATTTTGTATATTTGGAAATTCATTTTTGGAAAGAGATTTTGAATAAATATTCTGTCAATTATATATATGATATCAATGATATATTCTAAAAGTTTTTATTTTAAAAAGTTTGTTTTGTTATTTTTTTTCCAAAAACTTCCGGATTCAAATGAAAACAACTTCTGTCAAAACTAAGACTTTTAACAAGGTTAAGTTTTTTATTTTTTTATTTTTTTGGCAAACTTACAAAACTATTCTGTTGTTCAGTGAGCCAACAATAATTTTGTTCAATAGTCACAGTAAAAATTAGAAGAATAGTTGACCTTCTTACAATTACTTTAGGGTTATTGTTTTAATTTGTTATTATTTCCAATCGTTTCCGGTATCAATCTATCTTCTCTCATGACCAATATTCGGTTTTTATTGTTTAAATTTAATTACTGCAAAGTCATTCATTTGATTAGTATAAAAAAGGTATGCAAACTTTACTAATTAACTTTTTTTTAATTTCAAGAAAAGTTTGCAAATATATTTATGAAAAGCTTTATTCTAACAATAAAGATAGGTATATCAATAGCCAGAAAATTACGCACTACTAAAAGAGTCTCACGAAGACACAAAAGAACACATCTAGAGGTAGTAGTAGACCCATTACGCAACAAGCATTCAACAATAGAAGATAGCAATTGTTCAGGTTGAAATTGATTGATTGATCGATTCGTGTCTGATCTAAAAAAAGACATATTTTTACAAACTTGATCACATTTTGTACTTCAAACAGATAAAACAGTAAAAAATATTTTTTTAAATTGAATCTAAATGCACGACTTTAATATCATTTTGTTATATTATTATGTTTCGATGTTTTTGTTCAAACTTTTTGAGAGTGTTTAAATAAAGGTTTTAAATATCCAAATAGTTTTGCATTATTTTATTTTAACAATCTTTTATTTATTAATTCGAACCAGTACTTGTCATCTTAATCAGATTGTAATTAAACCCTTTGGGCATTTGGTTGCACAAGTAGGACTCACACATTGTAAATTCCAGACACAATAACAAACTCAATTCCACGAAGCCACCACCATTAACCCAATTCGATTGTCTATTCAAGTTCATTCTCTTCTCCCTCTTTGTTTGCTCCAACATTGGCACCTGTCATGTGGGAACCCTCAATCTCAACCCCTCTCAACCGTCTTCTGTTCAATCTGGTAACACATGATCACATGATCATCTCATTAAATCACCTTACGGTTAATATGCCTAATAACCAGGTACTTGTGTAAATTGTGAATTTCGATGCTGCCAACTTGCCACAAGTTATGTTAAAACTATTGAAACCACAGAACACGAGGGTGATCAATAATCATTCAAAGAAGATGACTTAATTGACCATTTTGAATGAGCTTCATTATTTGACAAGTTTATTTGAATTTAACAGAATCATCAAAAACTTTTTTCTCTACTAGATAATTTTTATCTTTATTTATAAATTAACAAGTTAACCCAAACGCTTCGCGTTCGCGGCGTTTCACTCCGCTCACAGCTCGCGTTTGTGGTCAACTTGTTAAAACCCGCCGCTTTCAGCGGCGGGTTGATACTGTAGAAACATTTTTTTTCCAAAAGCAAAACATTGTTTTTATATTCAGGCACAATTGAAGGCTGTGGATATTTCTATTTAAACGATCAGACAAAATCATATGCATACCGCTATTTCCATTTACACTGTGACGGAACATTTTTGTACGCAACATGAAACAAACTGCATTTTCTTAATTTGATGTCCCTGAATTCAAATCTCTTCTCAGATTTGATCAAAAACCACCCGTTTTCCTTCTGGATCGATCCAAAAGCGCCAAAAGTGGGCATACATACCACTTTGCTAGTCCATTTTAATATACTAATAATGAGCGTACAGCATTAAATTTGGTTTTAAATGAAAGATCTGATTCTCTAGTTTAATGTCAGTATGGCACTTTGTAAATAAAAAAAAGAAAAAATTGAAAATGATAAAAAAGAAAGAAAAAGCATTTTACTCAAAATTTGTCTGTTTTGAATGTGCCACTGAGCCCACTTGAAGGGGGTAAGTGGTCATACTTGTGTGGCAATCGCCGCAATATGTATACCGCGCGTTTGTACCATTTAATTATTTTAAATTTGTTCATATTTTCAAAATCTTTCAAAAAACAATTCTCTGCCTCTAATTCGTTCAATACAATTTCTTTTTTATAGTAAATAATTTGAAAATTCTTAGTTTTAATCAGGAAAGTAAATCTCACCAGAACTCGAATAATACAGTATCTGTGTGCAATTCATTATTATTCATAGGGGCCATACTTTAATTACGTGATCAAAAAATCAAGGTTTTCGACCCCTAGTACCATGTGTGATCAATCCGTGATCAGGGCGTGACCCCACCCATACCGCCAAAATTTGATAACGTGTACTTGATAACCCTTCCTTGCACAAAGTAATATGGTTAGTCGTGTATGGCAACAAACTATTTACATGTATTTCGATTATTTTGATAACTAATGATCAGATAATTCGGGATTCTTTGTTTTGTCTGAACTTTAGACCCCTCCTCGTGATCACACCTTAGACACCTCCCATCCACCCAGTTGATCACGTAATTAAAGTATGGTCCCATAGTCATTTTCGTATTAAAAATTATGCAATGATATACATAAATCCACTATATATGAGATAATAATTTTAAATAGCTTATACTGCTAACTGAATTCACTGCTCGTCATTTAGACTATGGTTAATTTTGGACAATTTAATTATTTTTCGTAAATATTCCCAAGTCAAACTCTTAGGTTTCAGAATGTGCTGTACATTCTGTCAAATTCAGCATTCTGTTATACCTTGAAGCTGTACATTTAGTATTTTTAAATAAGTAAGGTAAGCAAACTTGCGTTATTCAAGAACCTTGTAATTTTTATTTCTTATTTTAAAGCATTCAGTAAGCGTCATTGTAACTCTCAGAAGATTTTCAAAAGATTTTTAAATTGGCTGTCGAGAGAACGCAGCAACAATTTGGTTACGTCTTGTGAGCGCTCTTTCAAAAGATATCCAAGATTTTATCTTATTTATATGAAAAATGAGGAAAAATGAGGAAAACATTTTGATTTTGATTTAAGGTAGGACAAAACGTCGCTGACATATGTCAATGGTCCTCATGTATTTCAAACGCAAAATGAAATTTTGCGTTTGAACATTTTACTCCGAAACCAGCACACTTTTTCCACTATTTCTTAAACTAAAGGTTGTATGATCTTGAGAAATGACCATCTGAAATTTTATAATTCTATATTTTCCAATGATATGATCTCAAATAGCCAAAAATAGAGTTATTTATACATTTGATTGTAAATTTGTACATTGATTTGTATATTTGTTTTCTTAACTCAACTCAAATTGAAATATCAGTTTCTGAGTATTTCATTAGATTCAAGGTTAAAAAATTATATAAAAATAAATTTTATGACTTAAAAAGTATTTCAGGTATTTTCTAAAAAAATATCCAATCAAATGTCTACATCTACTGTACATTGTACACTGTACCATCTTCTATCAATCAATCAACCAGTGTACCACTGAACATTCAGTGAACACACAACCTCGCCTGAATATGTAAACCTCTTCGTCTACTAAAAAGCGCATGTAGCGACCTGCCAAACGAAACAACTTACTGGATGCATTTCACAAAATTTTGATTTGGGAAAGTTTCTGGAAAAGTTGAGAAACTTCCCGGAAACTTTGATTTTTTAAAAGCGCCCTGGGAAAGTTCCCGGAAGTTTTCAAAATGTTACCGGAAACTTTCCCAATTCCATGGATCAAGGGTCATAGCCATGGATTTTATCATTTCTCTAGTGCGCATGTCCGTCGTACCTTCCACCATGCTTGTGCCCGACACGATGACCACCACGATTTTCAAAATTACTTTAATGTAGTTAGATTGTTTTTTTTATATTCATGATAATCTCTTCAACTATTTTTATTCAATTTTGATCATAATTAGTTTACAAAATGGTCTTAGGTAATTTTAGGTATTAAGAAGTAAATTGCATTCAAACTTAATGCATAATAAAATTTGCATGTAATTTTGATGAAATTAGTGGGATAAACTAATGATTATTTACTAATGATGTTATATAATCGATTGATTGAAATAAGATGTATTGTGCTGAAAGCGTGGTTAATGTTTTCAGATTTTAAAAAAAAATTAACCGACGAAAAGATTTTATCAACTTTCGTGCAAGTCTATTAACATGGTGATTTTCAATAAACCAAAAACAACATCATTAGTAAAACTTTCTGTCTTACATTTCAATTTTGTTTTCATTCAGCAGTTATTACGAATTATTACAAAAGTTATATGCGCTTTCCATTTTCTAAGGCTTCCAGAACTATTTGTTACAAAAGGTTTTCCCAAATCAGTAATTTAAAATTTATTTGTGCTTTTGTATTAAAAAATAGGGTTACAACTAAAAACAATTTATTTTTTAATATAATCTTTTTATATTTTGAGTAATTTAGGATTCAGATTTTTTAGTTGCCTGTTTTTAGTAAAACAAACTAAAACATGTTTACCTTGACACTGACTAAATAGTTTAATTTTTTATTTAAGATTCATTTAAACTTTAATTGCAATATTGATGATGAAAGAATACTTTGAGTCTAACCTAATTTGTGTCGGTCTATGTAGGTTATTAATTTTATTGTTAGAAGGTTCGATATGACGGTAACATTATCAAAAGATTGAGGTATCTTTCTTACAACTTAAATTTTTTGTTCTTAGACACAACAAAAAGCCATTTTCCAAGAACCTACCACCACCATTAACCCTATTCTTTTATATACCTTCTCCCCCTTTGTTTAGTCCAACATTGGCACCTGTCATGTACGAGGAACCCTCAATCTCAGCGACTTCTGTTCAATCTGGTCACACATGATTGAGCACCTCATTAAACCACCTTATTGTTAATATTATTGCTAAAATATCTCGTTGTCTTGTCCCTCGTCATTCTATCGAGAGGTTAGAGAGAAGAACATGCACAAGGGTACCTCTCCATAAAGATGACTTAAGTGAAGTGTGATTGAATGAATTGCGAGTTCAGTTACAGCTCCTCCTACTTTTCCTGTTGATTTTCTCCATCCCTAACGGTACTCTCGAGTTGAGTAGAACAGAACAAAATGTTTGATCTCTTGTGCAGATGTATCCTGTGCTCGTAGTGTGACCTTCTCCCCATTTACTATTTCCTCTACGATTTGATATTAAACAGTTTTTGTGTGTCTAATGTTTTAGTAGCAAAAAAGTCAAGGGCGCCATTTTGTGTGTATATTTGATTGTGCTTCTGGGCGTCATGACTTACTGACTGAATTCGTGATATTTTTTGTTCAATTTTTTCGGTGCATTTTTATTACCCTTCTAATTAATGCATTTGATGCGCTTCGAAAATGATCACTTGTTGCTGCTTTTATTGACTTATGAACACTAACGAAATTAATGATTAATGAGTGAGTTTTATTATGTGTTTGTTTTGTGCAACTGCACGTTTTCTCAAAGAGGATTTATTAAATTTAATACTGAAGTTGGTCAAATAAAAGGTATCAAAATATCATAAACTTTTGTCTTCACCTAATACGTGCAAATTTTTCTGTTTGTGTATGTATTAAACTCTAAGACTCATTAGAGTCTATTCTCGACATAATATGTTTCCTCTTTCATATCTTTTTGTCTTTCACTCTCGGAAACAACATCAACAAACGTCGTTTTCACTTTGTTATCGACAGAACCTTTGTCGTTTTCTTCGCTGTTCTGTTCTCCGTATCTTAACTTGCGACTGTAAGCAAATACGTGTTCATTTGTTATTTCGCTTTATGATTTATTTATCAGTCGACGTTATTTTTTATCTCTTTAATTGGTGTTATTTTCTATAGTTTTGGCTCGAAGATGAAGTATTGATGATAATGTTTGTGATGTATTGCATGATAATTTATATAATTTTTGTGATTGTCAATTTCAAAGGTATTTTTATGATAATAATCGCACACCTGCTCTTTGTGTATTTTTACAACATTATGCATTTACCTTATTATAATTTTACAAACCAAATATTTTAGTGGAAGCAAATATATTCGGATGATATTAAGATGTGTGATAAAAGGTATAGATATTTTTTGTTTGCAAGTTTCAATAAATATAAATTATTTGGAATAGTTATACTAGAAAATATAATAAAACACACATATTTGAATGACCTAAAAAGAGGAACCCAATGTTTACCCAATTTCTTTTATCATCATCATCATCATAAAAGGTTATCGATAAAAAGTTTATTGATATTGATGGTTTAGTATTACATTCTTGGTAATCAATTTGAAAAAGGGAATTTTGTGTTTACTGATATTTTCGTGTTCATAAAGTTTATATTTAAATATTTGACCATTTGGTTTGAGTATGTATTGCGAGTATTTTGTGTGTGTGCTTTTTAAGAAACTTATTGAATGCTCCCATTAGTGTTTGTGTCAACATGTTTTCTAGGTAGAAGTATAGAGTGAACTGTTAATCGTAAATTGATATATTTATTTCCATTCATTAACACAATTTTTGTCTTCTCTATAGATTGATCGATCACTAAATGGACTGACAGACGTCTCGAGCTGATGATGATGATGATGTTATGACTCACATACTAAATTTTCTCCATTTGATAACTCAAATTTAGTTGCCACATTATTTGAACGACTCAACAGATCGAAACTGCACATGCAGTAGAACTCCAAATTGTTTTTCGTGTTGTCGTGTGAACTTGTCGTTTGTGTATCTTCTCAACTAAACCTTCAAGTTCATTTGCTCCATTAACCGTGAATAACCATTAGCGATTTGAACTATTCTTGAACTCTCCCCCGTATACGTAATAAAACTACGACGCATTATTGGATTCTAAGTTTCATGTTTTATTTCTAATTGTGTTTATTAACCAAAGACAACAAACAAAATGGCATCAAATTATTTCTACAATTCACAAAGTCTCGGAAGACCCAAGAGACAGACCTTTAGTGTTTACGGTGATCTGCAACAACAACAAACGAGGAAATCTTTTCGACCAATATCTAACGTGGTAAGTGAATAAGACAAAACGTTTACATAACGTTACCTATGAATAGTCCCAAATTTATATAGATTAATATTTAGTTTATTAAATTCTTGTATGTTTTCTTTTTAAAAAGGTTTACATCCATTTATTTTAGTTTGCAAATCAATTATATTTATAGTCAATTAGAAATTATTTTTCTTAGAAAAGTTGATTTCCGGAAAATTGCAACGTATTTTTTGTGGTTCACCCCGTGCGTGTAACTGTCGCTTGATGTATGTCTGTTTGCACACATGTCTCTCACATGTTTCACTGTTGATCTGCAATCACAATATGTCAGTGTGAGAGTAATAATTTGAGGCTCGCGCCCTGGCGCATCACATTTCGTTATACAATGCAACGCATTCATAATCGTGTTGATGTGCACGATACAACTACAGAGTGGTTCTTAATTGCTACTACTTGTGTAAATCTTATGCAATATGTCGCAACCACCCGGTAGTGCTTTAATGTGCTCCCGTTACACAAGTTAAATCAATTATTAATCATATTATAATCGATTTTGATGTTTGGCGCCAAACTCTGTGAATTAGTCACCCCACGAGTGAAACAAATATACGCGCATGTATTTACGCATGAGCACAATAGTGTGCAACGAATGTAACATTTTCTCTCTTTTACACATTTCACTTTCTCTCGACTGAGTGAACACAGTGCACATGACTTCAAACTGACAGTTGAAACAGTCGTGTCAGAAAACTGACATGATATGTGTTACTTTTTGTGTGTGTTTTTATTTGTTTTTACTTGTGCGGTTTTAACATATATGACATTATTTTTGATTATTACTTTTCGTAAATGACGTAATCTTGTCAATTTACTTGTTGTTATACGATCTAGTGTTTATTTGTATTTGTATGTGCCAAATTTTTATAATCATCTCAACTTAACGATCTTGTATTATGGGACTTTTTATGTTTATTTCTTGTTTTAAATGAATGTTCGAAAGTTTAGATAAATCGCCAATTTAACGGTTATTAATTTTATAAATTTAAATGTGAAATAATTTTTTTTTTTGAAGTTTACATTAGATGAAATACATCGAACGGTTTTAAAAATGTTTGTAGTTAAATTTTGTTTTAAATTAAGCAAATCTATTTTAAATATTCAGCTATATAAAATTGTTTCAAAATATTTCGATTCACTTTTTTGTCGAGCGCTCGTCCAGTTCGGTTGTCTGCGTCTTTTGCGTTTGTCTCATTTTGATATTTCATTTGTTTTTGCTTCCTTTTGGGTTTTCACTGAGACCAAAACCCGAGCAATTCTTTCTCACCTGTAGTTCTGTTTTTTTTTGGTTTTATCATCATTGAATTCAAGTCATTCTACAGTTGTTCATTTTCAATACGCATTTTCGTTCTTTTACTCCCTCCATTGAAAGAACTCATTGGCCTTGGCTCGCTCGATTCCCAGTAATGTTCGTCGTTATTTCGTTTTGTGTTTGTTGATGGCCACATGACTCTACTCTCCCACCAATCTCAAGTTGCATTGCCGCTCGGCCTCTCACATTTGGCCTTTTCTCGTCACTTTTTGTCGAGCGCTCGTCCAGTTCGGTTGTCTGCGTCTTTTGCGTTTGTCTCATTTTGATATTTCATTTGTTTTTGCTTCCTTTTGGGTTTTCACTGAGACCAAAACCCTCGCTTCGCACTGCCCTCGCTGCGCTCGGACAGTGCTCAGCTCGGAAATTGACTCGCTCGAACTTCGTTCTCGCTCGTCGGTCGTTCGCAGTGCTTTTGCGTTGCTCCGACAAAGTTGTAAACCGGAAATAATGATGTTTTCTGGAAATGGTTTTAGACTGGTAAGAAAAATGGTCATATTTGCTATTTGTCTTTTTTAGTTCTCCCGGAATGCTGCCGACTTCCCGTTCCACCTCTTGTCCCGACAACCTGCTCTCCTGTCTTAGGAACTTCGTGAATTGTTTAGTATAGAGCCAGTATTCAAACTCTTTTCTCCCAAATCCTCCCTCCCCATAACCTATTCATCACAATTCTGACGCAATTGTGATTTGCAACCACTTCTGTATGATCAACACTTCCCGCTCTAGAGATTTGTCTCAACATGTTGTGCTCTGCATCTCCACCCTAAACTCTAAATATTTCCTCTAGTATTCAAACTCAATTCAAGTATTCTAAAGTATTCTTAATTCTAAGCTTGTAGAGCTTGTATCTACAAGTCCAATTATTCTCATGCCCTTCTCACTATTAATTCTCACTCAATATTCTCAAATTTACTATATTCTCTAAGGTATTGATAACAATTTGCCTACGCTTAATTCTCACCTTTTAATTCTCACTCTGCAATTCTCAATGTAATACTGGCTGTTTGTGATTTGTGATTTTCTTGTAAACTTGCAAATGCACAATAAATATAAAAAAATAATAATTTAATTCAAAGGTTTTTTTAACTTAGTTTTTAATGGTCGCGACTTATTTGAGGTCATGTACCTTATGCGTTAATAAGTTCAATTTGCTGGGATTTTACAGTTAAAGGTTATTATTAAAAGAAATTTCTTTCCTAATTTATTTGCTATAAATATTTGAAGTTGAGTTAATAGAGAAACTAGATTAACTATTACGCAATAATAAAGAGACATTGCAAGAATAGTCGCAATGATTCAATAGGAGATGAGAGGAGAAATGTGGACTGAAAGCAAATTGTGAGTTTTATTTATGGATTTTATGATTCATCATGTCAACTTCAAAATAAATAGTTTCCATCATTTATGAATAAATTCAAATTCTAGATTAAAATTTTAAAAATTTAAAAATTTTCGTTGTTTTCACATATTTTAAAAATGGTTAAAAATATTTTTTCATTTGATTTCTAAAGTTTTTGTATTGTCACTTCATTTACACTGGCTGATACCTTTCGATTGCTATTCTGTCAGATATTAATAATCCCTGGCAATTGCCAGGGAAATGTTCGTTGCGTTTAGCAAGGGAAAACATGTCAATTTCTATCCATTTTTACTGTGTAGCCACGGTGAATGATGAATGACTTCAAACCAAATCGTGTTCATCTCTTGGCCGAGTTGACGCATTGTGTTGTCACAGCGGTTTATTGCAAATATCATCATCACAACTGTCAATTTCATGTTTATCCTCTAAATAGTCACATAAATGGCATGTTCATAAAGTTTATCTTTTTTATTTCAAAGTTTTTGTAACTTTAAAAATTTAAAAATATAACGAAATTAGTTGAATTCCCTTTGTTTATCAATAACATTCGCCAGACTTTAGTCAAGCAGTGATGGACTTGTGACCAGCAGCATGACGAATGACGATAACGTACCGGTACATCCGTTTTAACGAGTATTAGTTGGTTTTTGGGTAGCGATTGCGTTGTTGACGGAGTTTGCCTTTTGGCATTTGCATTCAGATACGATGAATTTATATCTGAATTCATAATGAGGCTTCAATGAACTAGTGAGCTTTGATGTTTGACTCATTATGAGAGAAACATTATGATCAAGTTAGTGCATCAAAAAGCGCCCAAGTCAGTTGTTTCACTATCAAACTCTCGTTACTTCACTAATCGTTGGTTAGTGAACTTGTGTGTTGTGTCGATTTGATTACACAGATCGATCGATTGACTCTCAATATGAAATTGAGAACTCATTGCAATCGTGTCATTATCTCCATCTTCGTTTGTTCAGTCTAGTTTCGTTCATATATCGACAAATTCGTCAGTGCAAAGTGTTCTGTTTTGAAAACATGACACCGACTCATTTCAATCTGTATTACTTCTTACTGTTTCTGTGCTTTCTTTGTGTTCTTCTCAAGTATGTTTGCTATTCTAGACAAGATTCATGTTCAAAGTCTTCTAGTGATTCGTGTGAAAATGTTTGATCTTTCCAGACTCTTCAGAGATTTTGTTTAAATTTTAAACTTTAGTTAGGATTATCATCTTTCATGATTGTTTTATTTGTCACAACATTGTTTACTAGGTTTATCAAAATAGTTATTTTTTATTTAAATCACTCCTTCTTCTCATAATAAATTTTGAATGTGGGAGTAAACTCTTCAACCTGATTTCCACTACCTGTTTATGTTAGATTTTTTGTGTGATTATACTTTTTTCAAATTTTCTTTTAACGCCCGATTCGGTAAGTGTTTCGTGTCGCACTCACTTTGTGATCAGAATTGATAAAAATTTGTATTTTACATTGCGCTGCTTAGTAAAATGGTTATTGTTATTTAGACATTTTATTAAATTTAGCAGATAATTTTACTATACCTTATCAAATTACGTTTGTATGTACACTTCTTTTGTTTACTTAGTTTCAAATTGAGAGTTGAATCACATTAATTATGTTTTGGTTTCGTTTTAGTTTGACTACAACCTCGATCCAAGTAACAGCAACGCATTTGAGGATGGTTCTAATCACCCTACAACTCCCGGTTTATATTATCTAGACCTAAATCCAGGAGTCAATAGAAAGTTGACTCGTCATTTATCGACACTCAACCCACCAGTTCGTCATCATCCAACTCATCAACCCTACAAACCTGATTCTCCAGTGATTAACCCAGCCTTTTTGGATGGAGGTGTTTTGAGACCCAAAATATTAGTAGATGAACAAGGATTTGTGATTGAGGATGATGATGAGTTGACTCAAACTCCTCCACCTCCATCGATGACATCCAATCACAATCGCCCCTACCCTCAGTTCGAGTACTCGAGTCTCAACCCAACCAGTGCCACTCAACCAAACTTCCACCTCACTAAGAATGTGCAAAGTCAACTTGCCCGTCTATCAGCACCGGTCAATCCGTCAGACCCTAGTCTTCAATTTCTCACTCAACCGAGATCACTAAACCAAACCAATCGTCATTCAAACTCGAGTTCAGATTCGTCGAGCACCTTAGTCTCCTCAGCAGGCTCATCCCTGCACTATCACTCGGGCTCGGACATGTCCTCAGCACCAAACGTCGCATCTCTTTCATCTAGTCTTTATTATGTGGATTGCAGTGCAAATGGAAAAGGGGACGGATCAGATCATCACTCGGGTTCCATCGCTGGGGACTCGAACAGAAGTTCCATTTGTTCTAGCTCTACCATTACGCAATCATCGATTGGATCTTATCAGATGAGAGACCCAGATGTTCTTCCACCCCCACCCCCAGATCTGGTTAATCAAATAGAGTTGTTGGATTCCCTACCACTTCCACCACCACCACCCCCACAGCACGAACACTACAATCGACCACTCAGTCCAGCACCTCCACCTCCAGTCTCCATCGTTTCCCTCACCACTACCCCAAACCGGTCTTATCTAGATCAACCCCTACCACCACCCCCCAATCACGAAATAGTAACAACACTTCGTCGTAAACATTTTTCACTGGCCACCGACGACTCGCCCTACCACTATCCCATGAGCACATTCACCAACACAGGAACATTGACCAACCGTCGTCGACCAGCTCCACCACCTCCACCCTCCCGAGCCCCCCATGTGGGTCCAGTCGGCACGAAGGTAACCTCCTCCTCGCCATCCCCCTCCACCTCCTCCTCCTCAGGCATATCAGACTCATCAAGCAGATCATCTGGCAGTAGTAGTCATTGTTCGCCCTCATCCATGTCCACTTCGTTCACTTCAACTTCTACCTACGAACAGCCAAAAGTCATGTCTTCTCCATCGAGCTCCATTTCACCTTCCACCCTTCACAGTCCTGATTACATGAGTCCAATATTGAGTGACCTTAACGTAATTCTCGATGTAGAAGAAGTGACATTCAACAAACGAAAGTCCAACTCGCCAACCTACGGTTGGGTCTATCAGGCACCACAATCACCTACTACCAATTCAGAGGACAATCTCACTTCATCCACAAACAGCACTCATGTCCACTTGGACACGTTCTCTATGAGTGACCCCGGTTCACGGTTCACCACTATGGATCGAAACAACAACAGCAAAAACAATCAACAACCACAACCCCAATTGACAACCTATGAATACAACAATTCTGCATTCGTAAACGACAACCGAGGTCATGATGACAATCGAATCAAAGCCAAATTGAACAATCCTTCATACACGCTTTTTTTGGATGACCCTTCTGTTCGCGAAACTTCTGTCGATGGTGGATCTGTTTTGGACCGACCAAACGATCAGCTTCTCGGACCCAACAAACAATCCAAAAGATCACCGCCCAGTGGTTGTTCGTGTTGTGTTCGTGTCACTCGATGTTTTGTAATGTTCGTCTGTGTGCTGTTACTGTGCTTCATGTTGGGCGTCATTGGCTTCACACTCTACGGACGATACAACCAGGGGGACAGGGATGGACTGTCCTTCTGGAAACGATTCTTTCCATTGGGGAGTGAACAAAACTCAACAAATTTCACCTTAACTTCCTTATCCTTACAAAATTCAACATTTTATCTACCATCTACATCTTCCATATCAACTATTTCCACAACAATAGCGCCCATCACACTTATAACAACAATTCTCAATAAGTCGAATCCATCAGAATTGAGCACACTTTCACCCATTCAAACAACACCGTTATTGAACCAATCAGAATTCAGGCCAGATTTAACAAATCAATCCAATGTCACTTCTGTTTTATTCAGTACAAACATTTCTAGCCAATCCGAATCAACCTCACCTTCTTTAGTCAACCAATCAAACTTAACCAAGAGCTTATCGACTAATCTATTAATCAAACAAAACAAATCAATTTTGAGTGCCAATAATTCGCCACCAAAACATTACAAATCAGATTCGATTGAAAAATCTGACTTATTGCCACCAACAACGACCATGTTTCCATTTGACAGTCCAACCAATCAGACCATTTTTCCTTCACAAATCAACTATCAAATCGACAATTCAACCCAAACTATAACAAACGAATCATTAGAAACAACAACTGAAAAATCTAATATTCAAACATCAACAGCAACATCCTCTCCATCAGTAGACATAACAACAAATTTCTCAGTACCTCCAACCCAATTTAACTTGTCTGACATTGTGACCTCATCTACGAATAACCCAAACATTACTCCATCTTCGAATGACACCAAAATCAACTCAAATTCATCAAAGTCTGCAACTAAAATTTTCGATGATTTTGTAATCGATGATCGTAGTGCTGTTTCGACTATTTCCACACTGACAACTCCATCTCCATTATTGATTATCAACAACAATAATAACATGAATGAAACAAGAGATTCGCGAAGCATGGAAGATGGAAACGATGTCGAGCAGGATTATACCACTACTTCCAATCCAGTCAATGGTTCATCCATAAATACCGAATCCCCTCCCGAGGACGAATCCTCAGATGTAATCAACACTGACATGTTGGATTCGTTCATAGATGACATTTTCGGTGATGACAATCAGACTACAACTATGGAACCTCAAGACACTTCTCTAAATGAAATTCGTGTAAATACATCATCAATTTCGGAGTCACCTGAGATTTCCAGTTTGACTATTCCAAATCATAATACTGAATCAAATGTTTCGCCTAAAAATTCGGTAATTATAAATTTGATATTTAAGTTTAAAGAAACTAATTGTATATTTTATGTTTTTCAGAAATCCGTATCAGAAATATCTTCTGTTGATACTCAACCGAATATTACAGAAATTAATTTGGTTCCAGAAACAACAACGACTACAACAACATTTACAACCATTGTTGAATTTAATCCTGAAGATATCTCATCTTTATTTACAACTTCCCCATCAACCGAAAATTCTACAAATGTTGTTTCTACTGTTTCATCCACCAATACTACACCGCCATCTCTAATAGCCGAACCATAATCTCCAAGTGATATTTTTCTCTAGTTATTCAATTGATCGGGAAATGAGAAATTGATTTGTTTATAATTCAAAAGGTTTTTACTTATAAAATTTGACTTTCTTTGTTTTCATTCTTACTGTGATATTTTTTGTGATAAAAAAAATTTAAATTTAAATTTTTAAATTTTTTTGATATTAAAAAATTATTTCGAGTTTTTTAATGGAATTTATTTGACTCATTTTGCCAAGACAATTGTGAAATAAAAGAATTTATTTCATAAAATAACTATGAGACTCCGAAAAATAACTTCAGAGAAAATCGTATTAAATTAAACATTTAAAATTTTAGGGAACAAAGAACAACCCCTTATTTACTCAAAATTACCTATTTACCTTAGATTTAAAGACAAATTTATCTATTGATATAAAGGTAATACATTAAATTTGTTTAATAATTTAAAAAGATAATTGAATGTTTGGAGTGATTAACGAAATTAACGTTGCTCCTAAAAGTGGCTTTTGCTGCATATGTTTTTTCATTGATATTTGGGCAATGGTTTCAAAGCAAATTGACTTTTAAATTTTATTTGCAGCTCCATTTCTAGTATGATCTTAAATAACAGTTTTAAATCTCAAATTCAAAAATTTTTAATATAAAAACAGAAAAAAAATATAAACTTAAATGACTTACAATTTCATTATCACTTTTTCTTTCTATTACCTTATCCTCACCTTTTCACAAGTCACAATCGAAATCACCAATCAAATGGACCAAACATTGTGATATGCCTTGTGATATTTCTCGGATTGGGAATTATGGCAGTGATTCATATTAAATGCAAATTGGATCGTCTAGTAAAATGGTTATTTCATTATAATTGTTTTAAGTTTTTTATTCTTATAATCTACCTGACATTTTTCTTTTACATATTATATTGATTCTTTAAACTAAAAATGTTTGAATAACTCACTTTAAAGACTTAAGCTTACAATTTATAATTTCATTTGCAAGACAAAAACATCACCTTCAAGTTTACATGTAAATCATCGTTTATATTCTAATAATCCAAACTATTTCATCAGTTACAATCGAAACCACCAATCAAATCAAATGGACACAACAACCAAACAAAACAAACATCATGTGAATGTCAAACAGTCACTAACTTCAAGTAAGTGTCACTGAATTACAACGCAACACTCAACTTGTACAACTCAACGTTCGTTCACAACGTACTACTGTTTCCGCTCAGCACAAAACGTCATTTCCCTTCTAGAATACTAATACAATGTGATATAACTTCTGTTAGTTCAGTTGAGCACTAACTTAAGAATTCTTCATGCTTTACTCAATATGAAGGAAAATGTGAACCCTAATAATCATTATTACACTCATAATTTATGCCATTAGCAATGAATCAAATTGAACTGGAATTGCAATGACAAGAAAAAGTTGATTCCATCAAATGTACTATCAAAAGTGAATAAATTCAAATCTTCCATCAGTCTAAATGTGATTTTAATTTAATTGCTAAGTTAATTAAGTGAATTAATAAGCCATGACCAAATTAAACTTCAATTACAATGGATGTATCCATTGGGGTAAGTTTGTTCATTTCTTCGTATGTACTTTAAAAACGGTATTAGAAAATTTAATATTTTTGTTCCGTTCGATATATTTTCTTCTATTCCCACTTTCCCGACGGTGGTTTTTTTCAACTTCAATAATTGAAGGAATGACTGACTTTTATCAATAACAGAGAGGAGTTATTGTTCTGCTTGTAGATCTGCATATCTAGATTCTTATGATTAGGAAAACAATAAGTTGTGTTTTTTCAGAACTTTTAACAGGTAAATTTGCATTACCAAAATCTAAATTTCAAATTTAAATCTTATTATCACTTTTACCCTTTTATCCTTTTATCACATGATCTTTATTGTTTGTGTACACTTTCCCACCCCACCCACTTAATTAGAAATTAATTTTTCCCCACACTTTATCAGCTTATTCCATACCTAAACACTCACTTCAAGTTACTATCTATTTTTCATTTATTTTCAAAACGTTTTCATGTTAAGCTACATTCAAGGTTAAACCAACTAAACATTCAAACTGGTTTCGATCTCTCTCACTGACACATTCTCACAAGCATCACTTCTGTACTTGTGCATCAATGCAATACTTAACTAGCGTGACATGTTTACCACAATGTTTGCAAGAAAAAAGTACAATTTAGTTGTTTGATATTTGTGGTTGGGATTTGATAAATTTATTGTGAATTTATCTAAGTATTTGGTTAGTGTCATTTTTAGTTCTTAAGAAATTAATTTATAGTTTAAATTTTAAATTTTGTTTTTAAATTTGTTTTCATGTAAATTTTTATGTTTTTCTGTTTTTATGATTTCTTTGAGTTATGAAATATATTTTGGGTGCAACACAACAAACGCTACACCATCTATAGAAGCACTTGTCAAGTAAGAAAGTACATAACAAATCAATTCATCATCTTTCTATCTCCTCATCAAGTAAAAGGTAGACTTTTATATTTATTTCTTTGTTTAGAATTCCCAAACTAAATTTAATCTCTAAAATAATTGTCTTAAAAGTTCTTTCTTACCTTACCTCACGTTTCAAAAAGGTATTTTATAATTCTTACACACACTCATAACTTAAAAATTTTCAAATATATTATTATAAATTAATTAGATTGCCATAAAGCAAAAAAATCCATTGACCTTCTTAAATATTTTATTCGGTAAACAGAATCATTTTCCATTAAGTTTATCACGTAATCGTTACATAGTAACCTAATAACAAATTCATTCCGGTTTCGTCTTCTTCTCAGTATTTAGTTTGTTATTATTTCTTCTTACTAAAACATTGCTTTGATGTATGGAAATGTTTTTGTGTTACTGTGACTGAAGACTGAGGGGGACAAGTGATGTTGTAGCAGTGTTTTAATTTTATTGATGTTTAGCATTTTAATGCATTAGACAAACATTGTTAGCCAGAGAGGGGGAGATGTGCTGGAATTGTCCACTCTCGAGCAGGTACAGGTACAACAGTGAAGGTGTGTGTTGTGTGTGCGTGTTGATGCTTTATGATGCTTTCCATCAGTCGATGACAACTGCACCAGGAGGACTCTTCTTCTTGCACCTCATCACAATCTCATCTCGTCTTCTTCTACGGCAGATGTCTTCATGTTTGCAATCACACATCAACAGGTTCTGCTACAAACGAAACGTACAACGAAAGACTTACTTCTCAACGTTCGTTTGTGTCCGTTGAAGATTGTGTTGAATGATAAGTTTGCTTCAAAATATGTGCAAAACAAAGTGATTCTTTTACTCTTTTGTGTGTTTTTCTCGTACTTGATTGAAAGTTTGTAATGTGATCTACTTGAATGTGATTTTCGTCTTATATTTTGAACATCTTCAAGCAGAAAAACTGGTGTTTATTTTTATAACATATAAATATAAATAATTTAGTTGTCTAAGAATTCCCAAGTTCAAAGGTATCTTAAATAAATTTTATTTTTTATAAACTTTTAAGTTAAAATTATTTTTGGCTTGTAGACTTTATTTCAAAATTAAAAGTTTCTTTAAAAGTAACATTGAATGTTTTTTTAATATTTTTCAAAATTGATGTTTTATGCTCTTGAATTAGTGATAATCATTTACGTATATTGAGGATATTTAGAAGGGAAAAGATGTTTGAAAATTGAGTACAAATGTGGGCTTTCTCATCTTTGAAATGACACTTCAAGTTTGTGTTTTATTTTTACAACTTCCTCTTCAAAGTAATGACTTTGGTTGTGATCGAACGTATGTCCCACTGAAAGTTCTTTTGATTGAAATTAAATTTAATTGTATATTTGAATTAGTGTTTAATTTGTGCCTGTCAAGTCATATAAAACAAAAACATAAAAAATATATTTCAAGTATATGCTGAGTTTTTGTTTCAATTCTTTTTGAGTGACTATCTTATGAGATGACATGTCAAGTACGTGTTGAAATCTTCAGACAAGGTCATTTGTAATTAAAACTAGGAAAATCATGCTCGGCTACTGGTTAATTGCCTTTGTACCCAAATAAAATTTTTATACTAAGTTCATTATTTTCAAAATTGCCGTTTCCACAAATGACGTGTGCAATAGGAAGAGATGAGATTTAATGGAAAATCTTCTTTGTTGTATAATCAGAAAAAAACCATGAAATGAATAAGTTTTTTAATTAAACATTTTCTAGTTTTCTTACATCAAATCACTAGCATTTTTCCTATAGTTACGCAATAAAGTTTGTTTCTATGTGCTTAATTAACTCAGATTTTTCAACGGTTTGTTTCATTAATTCATTTCCGATTTCAAAAATATTTGTCTTCGTGATTCCATTACGAGAATTGCAGGTTTTAATTAATCAACACAGTTACATGTCTTTCTATCCGTAAGATTATTTGCTCTCAGCTTTTTCAATTCAATTTTGTTTTGTAACTTGATGAAAACACTTTCGATATAAAATGGTAAAAATAAATTTTAATTTCAATTCCAATATATGTATTCACACGATTTTACCAGCCACAATCGAAATCTCCAATCAAATGTGCCCAACAACAAACTGAACAAACAAGCACACAACCCACGTCATGTGAACGTCAAACAGATTCGATTACAGATTCAAACAAGTGTCACTGAATCAACACTACGACTTGTACTAATTGAACGTCCGTTGTGAACGTACTACTGTTTCCGTTCATCAGGAAACTTCATTTCCCTTCTAGAATATTACTACAATGTCACAATCTTAGTTACATGACTCGTGTCAGTATACTTGCGCGTTTACAAAGTATTCTTACTTTATTCAATTTAAATGAAATAAAATGTGAACCTAAATGATCACAAATATTCTCATTATTTGTGCCATTTCCAATGATTCAAGTTAAACTCGATTTGTCGATTCAAGTAAAAGGTGATTTAATCAAAAATGAAAAAATTTTCATCTTCCAATTCGTCTAAATGTGCTTTCAATTTAATTGTAAAGTGAACAATACTTAAGTGAATTAATAAGCCATGACAAAATTAAACTTTAATTAAAATGGATGTACCTGATTGGGTAAGTGTGTGTAATTAAGTGTTGAACAAGTTTGAGGGATTATGCAATGCATTTTTAAGTCAGTTCAAGAAATTTAGTTCGATTGGCATGATTTGTTTGATTCAAAATGGTTTTAAGTAAATTAAGATTTTATCATTCATTATAATTCAATTTTTAAAAATATAATTTTGATTGTTTTTTTAGAATAAAAAATGGTTAAGCTTTCTTTTGTGTAACTAAATTGATTTTCTTTCGTTTTTTTTTTTGATGAAACATGTTTGAGGAACTAGATGTGATGTAAAATAGTAAAGGAAAATTGACAAAAGAGACTTAACCTGAAGATGGTGAAGAACAAAAATCGTGAATTTCCATTTGTATAAAGGTTCGATTATGTCGGGATTGAAGGGTCTTTGTTCGTTTTAAAGTTTGACATTTATCTATGATTACAACATTAGAATACAATTCAGATGCGGATATGGATGCTGCTGCGGGTAATGTTTTCTTGTTGTGATATTGACAAGTAAAGTAGGGAATTATTATACGAGATGTATCATGATGAGGGTAGATTATAATCATGTATGACGTCTAGATTTGATATGCTTCGATTGAGTGGCTTCTGAATTTTAAAGTTACGTAAAGGTTTAAGAAGATAGATTTTGTATTGATTTTGGTCTTTGTATTCGAACAAACAATCTTGAATTTGAGGCTTAAAATTCGCATTTTATGGTTCAGCAGCGGAAATGATTGGATTTTTTGTGTGGTTTTTCTGAATTGATCGTATCTTTTATATAATGTTTTTCGTGTGTTACATTTGTATGCACACAATAAAGAAAATATCTAATAAGCGATCTTGAAGAATCACATAAAATATCGCAATAACAATAACAACATTAATAATCAGGAAATTCATGAATGAAAGCTTTTTTGTTTGCTATTTCAATTTTGTTTTGACTGAATTATTTTCGTGTGATTTTGTTTTTTCTGGACATTCATATTTGAAAAAGATATTTTGATACAATCTTATAGCAATATTCTAAAGGTTTTGATTTAAAAAAGTTTGTTTTATCATTTTCTATTCCAACAACTTCCGGACTCAGATGAAAACAACTTGTTCTCCCAAAACAAATTTTTATAAGGTCAAGTTTTTTGTTCTTTAGTTTTTTTGGCAAACTTACAAAACTATTCTGTTGTTCAGTAAGCCAACAATAATTTTGTTAGGTAGTCACAGTAAAAATTAGAAGAATAGTTGACCTTCTTACAATTACTTTAGGGTTATTGTCTTAATTTGCTATTATTTTCAATCGTTTCCGGTATCAATCTATCTTCTCTCATGACCAATATTCGGTTTTTATTGTTTAAATTTAATTACTGCAAAGTCATTCATTTGATTAGTATAAAAAAGGTATGCAAACTTTACTAATTAACTTTTTTTTAATTTCAAGAAAAGTTTGCAAATATATTTATGTACAGCTTTATTCTAACAATAAAGATAGATATATCAATAGCCAGAAAATTACGCACTACTAAAAGAGTCTCACGAAGACACAAAAGAACACATCTAGAGGTAGTAGTAGACCCATTACGCAACAAGCATTCAACAATAGAAGATAGCAATTGTTCAGGTTGAAATTGATTGATTGATCGATTCGTGTCTGATCTAAAAAAAAGACATATTCTTACAAACTTGATCACATTTAGTCCTTCAGACAGATAAAACAGACGAAAATTTTTTTTAAAATTGAATCTAAATGCACGACTTTAATATCATTTGTTAGTATCATTTTGTTATATTATTATGTTTCGATGTTTTTGTTCAAACTTTTTGAGAGTGTTTAAATAAAGGTTTTAAATATCCAAATAGTTTTATATTATTTTATTTTAATAATTTTTTATTTGTTTATTCGTACCAGTACTTGTCATCTTAATCAGATTGTAATTAAACCCTTTGGGCATTTGGTTGCACAAGTAGGACTCACACATCGTAAATACCAGACACAATAACAAACTCAATTCCACGAAGCCACCACCATTAACCCAATTCGATTGTCTATTCGAGTTTACCCTCTTCTCCCTCTTTGTTTGCCCTAACATTGGCACCTGTCATGTGGGAACCCTCAATCTCAACCCCTCTCAACCGTCTTCTGTTCAATCTGGTAACACATGATTGATCATCTCATTAAACCACCTTACGGTTAATATGCCTAATAACCAGATACTCGTATGTAAATTTCGATGCTGCCAACATGCCACAAGTTCTATTAAAACTATCAAACACAGAACATGGTGCTTCGAGGGTGATCAATAATCATTCAAAGAAGATGACTTAATTGAGCAACTCAATTTGAATGCGTTTTATAATTTGATAACTTTATTTGAATTTAACAAAATCTTTAAAAAAAACTTTTTTCTCTACTAGATAATTTTATCAAATTGTTGTTTTTGTATAATCATGATAATCTCTATCTCTATTTTTTATTCAAATTTGTTGATAGCTACAGTTTTAAAAACGGTTTTAAAATCACAATGTAAGGGAATTTTTTTTATTGTTTAACATTAACAACCAAAACCAATTTATCGTTATATTTTATTAGCTAAATATTTCTATTCTAGGTATTAAGAAGTAAATTGCACTCGTGTATTATGCATAATAAAATTTGCATGTAATTTTGATGAAATTAGTGGGAAAAACTAATGATGATTTTCTAATGATGTTATATAATTGATTGATTGAAATAAGATGTATTGTGTTGAAAGCTTGGTTAATGTTTTCAGAGAAGAAGAAAAAACATTAACCGACGAAAAGATTTTATCGACTTTTGTACAAGTCTATTAACATGGTGCTTTTCAATAAACCAAAAACAACCTCATTAGTAAAACTTTCTGTCTTACATTTCAATTTCAATTTTGTTTTCATTCAGCAATTATCACTACTATTATTACGATAGTTATACGCGCTTTGCATTTTCAAAGGCTTCCAGAACTATTTGTTAAAAAAGGTTATCCCAATTTAGTAATTTAAGATTTTTTTTTGTGTTTTTGTATCAAAAAGGGTTTACAACTAAAAACAATTCATTTTTAATTTAATCAATCTTTTTTATTTTTGAGTAATTTAGGATTCAGATTTTTTTTAGTTGCCTGTTTTTAGTAAAACAAACTAAAAAGTGTTTATCTTTACACTGACTAAATGTTTAATTTTTTTTAAATTCATTTAAATTTTAATTGTAATATTGATGATGAAAGAATACTTTGAGTCTGACCTAATTTGTGTCGGTCTAGGCAGGTTACATTAATTCTATTGATCTTAGAAGGTTCGACATGACGGTATCAAAAGATTGAGGTATCTTTCTTACTACTTTAATTTTTTTGTTTCTAGACACAACAACAAGCCATTTTCCAAGAACCTACCACCACCATTAACCCTATTCTTTTATCTGCCTTTCCCCTTTGTTCACAATTGACCAACATTGGCACCTGTCATGTACGAGGAACCCTCAATCTCAGTGACTTCTGTCCAATCTGGTCACACATGATTGAGCACCTCATTAAACCACCTTACTGTTGTTAATATTATTGTTCAAATATCTTGTCTTGTCCCCCATCATTCTATCAAGAGGTTAGAGAGAAGAACATGCACAAGGGTACCTCTCCATAAAGATGACTTAATTGAAGTGTGATTGAATGAATTGCGAGTTCTGTTACTGCTCCTCCTACTTTTCCTGTTGATTTTCTCCATCCCTAACGGTACTCTCGAGTTGAGTAGAACAGAACAAAATGTTTGATCTCTTGTGCAGATGTATCCTGTGCTCGTAGTGTGACCTTCTCCCCATTTACTATTTCCTCTACGATTTGATATTAAACAGTTTTTGTGTGTGTCTAATGTTTTAGTAGCAAAAAGTCAAGGGCGCCATTTTGTGTGTATATTTGATTGTGCTTCTGGGCGTCATGACTTACTGACTGAATTCGTGATATTTTTTGTTCAATTTTTTCGGTGCATTTTTATTACCCTTCTAATTAATGCATTTGATGCGCTTCGAAAATGATCACTTGTTGCTGCTTTTATTGACTTGTGAGCACTAACGAAATTAATGATTAATGAGTGAGTTTTATTATGTGTTTGTTTTGTGCAACTGCACGTTTTCTCAAAGAGGACTTAATAAATTTAATACTGAAGTTGGTCAAATAAAAGGTATCAAAATATCATAAACTTTTGTCTCCACCTAATACGTGCAAACTTTTCTGTTAGTGTATGTAATAAACTCTAAGACTCATTAGAGTCTATACTCGACATAATATGTTTTCTCTTTCATATCTTTTTGCCTTTCACACTCGGAAACAACATCAACAAACGTCGTTTTCACTTTGTTATCAACACAATATTTGTCGTTTTCTTCTCTGTTCTGATCTCCGTGTGTCGATTAACTCACCACTGTAAGCAAATATGTGTTCATTTGTTATTTCGATTTATGATTTATTTATCTGTTAAAATTATTTTTAGTAGCTTTAATTGTTCTTTTAGACTAAGGTTTTGGCTTGAAGATGAAGTATTGATGATAATGTTTGTGATGTATTGTATGATAATTTACACATTTTTTTTTTGATAGTTAATTTCACAGGTATTTTTATGATAATAATCGGACACCTGCTTTTGTGTGCATTTTTACAACATTATGCATTTACCTTATTAGAATTTTACAAACTAAATATTTTAGTGGAAGCAAATATATTCGGATGATATTGAGATGTGTGATAAAAGGTATAGATATTTTTTGTTTGCAAGTTCCAATAAATATAAATTATTTGGAATAGATATACTAGAAAATATAATAAAACACACATATTTGAATGACCTAAAAAGAGGAACCCAATGTTTACCCAATTTCTTTTATCATCATCACCATAAAAGTTTATTGATATTGATGGTTTAGTATTACATTCTTGGTAATCAATTTGAAAAGGGGAATTTTGTGTTTACTGATATTTTCGTGTTAATAAAGTTTATATTTAAATATTTGACCATTTGGTTTGAGTATGTATTGCGAGTATTTTGTGTGTGTGTGTGTGCTTTTTAAGAAACTTATTGAATGCTCCCATTAGTGTTTGAGTCAACATGTTTTCTAGGTAGAAGTATAGAGTGAACTGCTAATCATAAATCGATATATTTATTTCCATTTATTAACACAATTTTTGTCTTCTTTGTAGATTGATCGATCACTAAATGGACTGACAGACGTCTCGAGCTGATGATGATGATGATGATGATGATGTTATGACTCACATACTAAATTTTCTCCATTTGATAACTCAAATTTAGTTGCCACATTATTTGAACGACTCAACAGATCGAAACTGCGCCTGCAATAGAACTCCAAATTGTTTTTCGTGTTGTCGTGTGAACATGTCGTTTGTGTATCTTCTCAACTAAACCTTCAAGTTCATTTGCTCCATTAACCGTGAATAACCATTAGCGAGTTGAACTATTCATGAACTCGTATAAGTAATAAAACTACGTCGCATTATTGGATTCTGCGTTTAATGTTTTATTGCTAATTGTGTTTATTAACACAAAGACAACAAACAAAATGGCATCAAATTATTTTTACGATTCACGAAGTCTCGGAAGACCCAAGAGGCAGACTTTTAGTGTCTACGGTGATCTGCAACAACAACAAACGAGGAAATCTTTTCGACCAATATCTAACGTGGTAAGTGAATAAGACAAAACGTTTACATAACGTTACCTATGAATAGTCCCAAATTTATATAGATTAATATTTAGTTTATTAAATTCTTGTATGTTTTCTTTTTAAAAAGGTTTACATCCATTTATTTTAGTTTGCAAATCAATTATATTTATAGTCAATTAGAAATTATTTTTCTTAGAAAAGTTGATTTCCGGAAAATTGCAACGTATTTTTTGTGGTTCACCCCGTGCGTGTAACTGTCGCTTGATGAATGTCTGTTTGCACACATGTCTCTCACATGTTTCACTGTTGATCTGCAATCACAATATGTCAGTGTGAGAGTAATAATTTGAGGCTCGCGCCCTGGCGCATCACAATTCGTTATACAATGCAACGCATTCATAATCATATTGATGTGCACGATACAACTACAGAGTGGTTCTTAATTGCTACTACTTGTGTAAATCTTATGCAATATGTCGCAACCACCCGGTAGTGCTTTAATGTGCTCCCGTTACACAAGTTAAATCAATTATTAATCATATTATAATCGATTTTGATGTTTGGCGCCAAACTCTATGAAATACTCACCCCACGAGTGAAACAAATATACGCGCATGTATTTACGCATGAGCACAATAGTGTGCAACGAATGTAACATTTTCTCTCTTTTACACATTTCACTTTCTCTCGACTGAGTGAACACAGTGCACATGACTTCAAACTGACAGCTGAAACAGTCGTGTCAGAAAACTGACATGATATGTGTTACTTTTTGTGTGTGTTTTTATTTGTTTTTACTTGTGCGATTTTAACATATATGACATTATTTTTGATTATTACTTTTCGTAAATGACGTAATCTTGTCAATTTACTTGTTGTTATACGATCTAGTGTTTATTTGTATTTGTATGTGCCAAATTTTTATAATCATCTCAACTTAACGATCTTGTATTATGGGACTTTTTATGTTTATTTCTTGTTTTAAATGAATGTTCGAAAGTTTAGATAAGTCTCCAATTTAACGGTTATTAATTTTATAAATTTAAATGTGAAATAAAAATATTTTTTGAAGTTTACATTAGATGAAATACATCGAACGGTTTTAAAAATGTTTGTAGTTAAATTTTGTTAAAGCAAATCTATTTTAAATATTCAGCTATATAAAATTGTTTCAAAATATTTTGATTCAAAGGTTTTAAAATCGAGTTTTTTTAATGGTCGCGACTTATTTGAGGTCATGTACCTTATGCGTTAATAAGTTCAATTTGCTGGGATTTTACAGTTAAAGGTTATTATTAAAAGAAATTTCTTTCCTAATTTATTTGCTATAAATATTTGAACTGTTACAAAAGAGACATTGCAAGAATAGTCGCAATGATTCAATAGGAGATGAGAGGAGAAATGTGGACTGAAAGCAAATTGTGAGTTTTATTTATGGATTTTATGATTCATCATGTCAACTTCAAAATAAATTGTTTCCATCATTTATGAATAAATTCCAATTCTAGATTTTAAAAAACTATATTAAATTCGTTGATTTTCACCTATTTTAAAAATGGTTAAAAATATTTTTTCATTTGATTTCTAAAATTTTTGTATTGCCACTTCATTTACACTGGCTGATACCTTTCGATTGCTATTCTGTCAGATATTGTCAGGGAAATGTTTGTTGCGTTTAGCAAAGGAAAACATGCCAATTTCTATCCATTTTTACTGTGTAACCACGGTGTATGATGAATGAATTCAAACCAAATCGTGTTCATCTCTTGGTTGAGTTGACGCATTGTGTTGTCACAGCGGTTTATTGCAAATATCATCATCACAACTGTCAATTTCATGCTTATCCTCTAAATAGTCACATAAATGGCATGTTCTTAAAGTTTATCTTTTTTATTTCAAAGTTTTTGTAACTTTAAAAATTTAAAAATATAACGAAATTAGTTGAATTCCCTTTGTTTATCAATAAAATTCGCCAGACTTTAGTCAAGCAGTGATGGACTTGTGACCAGCAACATGACGAATGATGATAACGTACCGGTACATCCGTTTTAACGAGTATTAACGAGTTGGTTTTTGGGTAGCGATTGCGTTGTTGACGTAGTTTGTCTTTTGGCATTTGCATTCAGATACGATGAATTTATATCTGAATTCATAATGAGGCTTCAATGAACTAGTGAGCTTTGATGTTTGACTCATTATGAGAGAAACATTATGATCAAGTTAGTGCATCAAAAAGCGCCCAAGTCAGTTGTTTCACTATCAAACTCTCGTTACTTCACTAATCGTTGGTTAGTGAACTTGTGTGTTGTGTCGATTTGATTACACAGATCGATCAATTGACTCTCAATATGAAATTGAGAACTCATTGCAACCGTGTCATTATCTCTATCTTCGTTTGTTCAGTCTAGTTTCGTTCATATATCGACAAATTCGTCAGTGCAAAGTGTTCTGTTTTGAAAACATGACACCGACTCATTTCAATCTGTATTACTTCTTACTGTTTCTGTGCTTTTTTTGTGTTCTTCTCAAGTATGTTTGCTATTCTAGACAAGATTCATGTTCAAAGTCTTCTAGTGATTCGTGTGAAAATGTTTGATCTTTCCAGACTCTTCAGAGATTTTGTTTAAATTTTAAACTTTAGTTAGGATTATCATCTTTCATGATCGTTTTATTTGTCACAACATTGTTTACTGGGTTTATCAAAAAAGTTATTTTTTTATTTAAATCACTCCTTCTTCTCATAATAAATTTTGAATGTGGGAGTAAACTCTTCAACCTGATTTCCATTACATGTTTATGTTAGATTTTTTGTGTGATTATACTTTTCTCAAATTTTCTTTTAACGCCCGATTCGGTAAGTGTTTCGTGTCGCACTCACTTTGTGATCAGAATTGATAAAAATTTGTATTTTACATTGCGCTGCTTAGTAAAATGGTTATTGTTATTTAGACATTTTATTAAATTTAGCAGATAATTTTATTATACCTTATCAAATTACGTTTGTATGTACACTTCTTTTGTTTACTTAGTTTCAAATTGAGAGTTGAATCACATTAATTATGTTTTGGTTTCGTTTTAGTTTGACTACAACCTCGATCCAAGTAACAGCAACGCATTTGAGGATGGTTCTGATCACCCTACAACTCCCGGTTCATATTATCTAGACCTAAATCCAGGAGTCAATAGAAAGTTGACTCGTCATTTCTCGACACTGAACCCACCAGTTCGTCATCATCCAACTCATCAGCCCTACAAACCTGATCCTCCTGTGATTAACCCAGCCTTTTTGGATGGAGGTGTTTTGAGACCGAAAATATTAGTTGATGAACACGGATTTGTGATTGAGGATGGAGAAGATGATGAGTTGACTCCTCCACCACCATCGATGACTTCGAACTCCACTCGTCCATACCCTCAGTTCGAGTACTCAAGTCTCAACCCAACCAGTGCCACCCAACCCAACTTCCACTCTCACCTCACTAAGAATGTGCAAAGTCAACTATCCCGTCTATCAGCACCGGTCAACCCATCGGACCCTAGTCTTCAATTTCTCACATTACCTAGATCACTAAACCCAACCAATCGTCATTCAAACTCGAGTTCAGATTCGTCGAGCACTTTAGTCTCCTCAGCAGGCTCATCCCTGCACTATCACTCAGGCTCGGACATGTCCTCAGCACCAAACGTTGCATCTCTTTCATCTAGTCTTTATTATGTGGATTGCAGTGCAAATGGAGAAGGGGGTGGTACAGGGATTCGCCACTCGGGTTCCATCGCTGGGGACTCGAACCGAAGTTCCATTTGTTCCAGCTCCACCATCACGCAATCATCGATTGGATCTTATCAGATGGGAGACCCTGATGTCCTTCCACCTCCACCCCCAGATCTGGTTAATCAGCACGAGTTGTTGGATTCTCTACCACTTCCACCACCACCCCCACAACACGAACACTACAATCGACCACTCAGTCCAGCACCTCCACCTCCAGTCTCCATCGTTTCCCTCACCACTACCCCAAACCGGTCTTATCTAGATCAACCCCTACCACCACCCCCCAATCACGAAATAGTGACAACACTTCGTCGTAAACATTTCTCCTTGGCCACCGACGACTCGCCCTACCACTATCCCATGAGCACATTCACCAACACAGGAACATTGACCAACCGTCGTCGACCAGCTCCACCGCCTCCACCCTCCCGAGCCCCCCATGTCGGTCCAGTCGGCACGAAGGTCACCTCTTCCTCCCCCTCCCCCTCCACCTCCTCTTCCTCAGGCATATCAGACTCATCAAGCAGATCATCGGGCAGTAGTAGTCATTGTTCGCCCTCATCCATGTCCACTTCGTTCACATCCACCAGTACATACGAACAGCCTAAAGTCATGTCTTCTCCATCCAACTCTTCCAACCTTCCCAGTCCTGATTACATGAGTCCAATGTTGAGTGACCCTAACGTAATCCTCGAAACCGAAGAAGTGACATTCAACAAACGAAAGTCCAACTCACCAACCTACGGTTGGGTCTATCAGGCACCACAATCACCTACTACCAGTTCAGAGGACAATCTCACTTCATCCACAAACAGCACTCATGTCCACTTGGACACGTTCTCTATGAGTGACCCCGGCTTACGGTTCACCACTATGGATCGAAACAACAACAGTAAAAATAACCAACAACCACAAACAATCTATGAATACAACAATTCTGCATTTGTAAACGACAACCGAGTTATTCATCATGATGACAATGACAATCGGGTCAAAGCCAAATTGAACAATCCCTCATACACGCTCTTTATGGATGATCCTTCTGCTCGACAAACTTCTGTGGATGGTGGATCTGTTTTGGACCGACCAAACGACCAACTTCTCGGTCCACACAAACAATCCAAAAGATCACCACCCAGTGGTTGTTCGTGTTGTGTTCGTGTCACTCGATGTTTCGTAATGTTCGTCTGTGTGCTCTTGCTGTGCTTCATGTTGGGCATCATTGGCTTCACACTCTACGGTCGATACAACCACGCAGACAGGGATGGACTGTCCTTCTGGAAACGATTCTTTCCCTTGGGGAGTGTGGTTAATTATAACTCAACTATTTCTTCAGAAACTACAACTTCTTTTCTACCATCTACATCTGTCATGTCAACCATTTCCACCACATTAGCACCCATCACACTCATCGCCACAATTCTGAAAACGTCGAATCAGTCAGAATTAAGCACACTATCAGCCGTTCAATCCACACCGTTATTAAACCAATCAGAATCAATGAACCAATCCAATGTTAGCTCAATTTTATCAACAATCAAACCAGAATCAACGACATCATCTTCAGTCAACAAATCAGACTTCATCACGCCATATTCAACTCCGAGCTTATCGACTAATCCAATCAAACTGAACGAACCAACTTTCAATACAAACAATTCCCCATCAAAACGTTTCAAATCTGATTCCATTGATTCATCTAATGACTCATTGACACCATCAACGACCATTTTGCCATTTGAAAGTTCAACCCAAACTATAACAAACGAATCATTAGAAACAACAACTGAAAAATCTAATATTCAAACATCAACAGCAACATCCTCTCCATCAGTAGACATAACAACAAATTTCTCAGTACCTCCAACCCAATTTAACTTGTCTGACATTGTGACCTCATCTACGAATAACCCAAACATTACTCCATCTTCGAATGACACCAAAATTAACTCAAATTCATCAAAGTCTGCAACTAAAATTTTTGATGATTTTGTTATCGATGATCGTAGTGCTGTTTCGACTATTTCCACACTGACAACTCCATCTTCTGTAATTGTCAACAATAACATGAATGAAACAAGAGATTCGCGAAGCATGGATGATGGTAACGATGTCGAGCAGGATTATACCACTACTTCCAATCCAGTCAATGGGTCGTCCATAAATACCGAATCCCCTCTCGAGGATGAATCCCCAGATGTAATCAACACTGACATGTTGGATTCGTTCATAGATGACATTTTCGGTGATGACAATCAGACTACAACTATGGAACCTCAAGACACTACAATAAATGAAATTCGTGTAAATACATCCCCAACTTCGGAGTCACCAGAGATTGCCAGTTTGATTATTTCAAATCATAATTCTGAATCAAATGTTTTGTCTAAAAACTCGGTAATTATAAATATGATATTTAAGTTTAAAGAAACCAATTGTTTATTTTATGTTTTTCAGAAATCCGTATCAGAAATATCTTCTGTTGATACTCAACCGAATATTACAGAAATTGTTTCTATTCCAGAAACAACAACGACTACAACAACATTCACAACCATTGCTGAATTTAATCCTGAAAATGTCTCATCTTTGTTTCCTACTACAGCATCGACAGAAAATTCTACAAATGTTGTTTATAGTGTTTCATTCACCCCAACTAATACGCCATCTCCAATAGCAGAATCATGATCTACAATAAATATTTTTCCTTATTTAGTTATTCAATGAATCGGGAAATGGGAAATTGGTTGGTTTATAATTCAAAAGATTTTTACTTATAAAATTTGACTTTTTTGTTTTCATTCTGACTGTGATATTTTTGTGATACTTTAAATTTTTATATTAAAGAATTATTTCGAGTTTTTAATGGAATTTATTTGACTGATTTTGCCAAAACAATTGTGAAATAAAAGAATTTTTTTCATAAAATAACTATGCATATGAGACTCATGAGACTCCGAAAAGTAACTTCATAGAAAATCGTATTAAATTAAACATCTAAAATTTTAGAGAACAACGAACAGCCCCTTATTTACAAGACATAACCTTAGATTTAAAGACAAATTTATCTATTGATCTAAAGGTAATACATTAAATTTGTTTAATAATTTAAAAAGATAATTGAATGTTTGAAGTGATTAACGAAATTAACGTTGCTCCTAAAAGTTGCTTTTGCTGCATATGTTTTTTCATTGGCATTTGTGGAATGGTTTCAAAGCAAATTGACTCTAAAATTTTATTAGCAGCTCCATTTCTAGTATGATCTTAAATAACAGTTCTAAATCTCAAATTCAAAAATTTTTGATATAAAAACAGAAAAAAATATATAAACTTAAATGACTTACAATTTCATTATAATTATTTATTTCTATTACCTTATCCTCGCCTTTTCACAAGTCACAATCGAAATTACCAATCAAATGGACCAAACATTGTGATATGCCTTGTGATATTTCTCGGATTGGGAATTATGGCAGTGATTCATATTAAATGCAAATTGGATCGTCTAGTAAAATGGTTATTTCATTATAATTGTTTTAAGTTTTTTATTCTTATAATCTACCTGACATTTTTCTTTTACATATTATATTGATTCTTTAAACTAAAAATGTTTGAATAACTCACTTTAAAGACTTAAGCTTACAATTTATAATTTCATTTGCAAGACAAAAACATCACCTTCAAGTTTACATGTAAATCATCGTTTATATTCTAATAATCCAAACTATTTCATCAGTTACAATCGAAACCACCAATCAAATCAAATGGTCACAACAACCAAACAAAACAAACATCATGTGAACGTTAAACAGTAACTAACTTCAACTAAGTGTCACTAAATTACAACACAACACTCAACTTGTACAACTCAACGTCCGTTCACAACGTACTGCTGTTTCCGTTCAGCACAAAACGTCATTTCCCTTCTAGAATACTAATACAAAGTGAACTTCTGTTAATTCAGTTGAGCACTAACTTAAGAATCTTACATACTTGTCAGATGTCGTCACATTCGACTACCGCTGCCAATCGAACTTATGGTGGTGGCCTTTCGATATTAGCAAACGTTCTGTTTAGCAGACATCAGTCATAAACTGGCCCTCTCCGAACAATGTAGCTCGCTTTGGATGAGAGAGTGGTCCATGTGTGGTCTTCTCGAAAGACCTAGCTTATGTACTCGTTCGCCATGTCATGACCCCTTTAATCTGTGTATCTATTTATGTACCATTAAACGTATGAACTATCGATGATGATCGTCTGTTGCGTGACCGTTCGCCATGTCTCATCTATCGCACCGCGCAACAAGACACCCACTTATTACAGGTCAGTAGGATATCATCTGCACGATATCCAAGATCCCGACAAGATACTCCCAAGCAAGACTTATGGCCAAGCTTGTGGACATGGACTATGACAGATCTGCGACAAGAACTTCAACGATGCTCGTACAATGACTTGTCAAAACGACATCGATTTGGACTTCTCATCTACCGTTTCTATGACACGTACAACAAAGCTCTATGCATATGTGTGCCTACCGATCGACGCCGCCATCGAACAATTCTGTACTGACGCTGAATGGTGGACGTCGCTACTGCTTTATGGATGGTATGACCAAGAGCAAGACTCATGATGTACAAGACTCTGAATAGTCAACATATGATGCTCAAGACTCTGAAAAGTCGATCCATAATGAACAAGACTATGAAAAGTCCACCAATGATGAACAAGACTATGAAAAGTCAATCAATGATGCTCAAGACTTTGAAAAGTCAAGATGAACCGACAAATCGACTCTACCCGTTCTCCCATGACCTGCGGTCATGAATCCAAAGGTGGATGGTGTCAGATGTCGTAACATTCGACTACCGCTGCCGATCGAACTTATGGTGGTGGCCTTTCGATAATAGCAAACGTTCTGTTTAGCAGACGTCAGTCATAAGCTGGCCCTCTCCGAATCATGTAGCTCGCTTTGGATGAGAGAGTGGTCCATGTGTGGTCTTCCCGAAAGACCTAGCCTATGTACTCGTTCGCCATGTCATGACCCTTTAATCTGTGTATCTATTTATGTACCATTAAACGTATGAACTATCGATGATGATCGTCTGTTGCGTGCCCGTTCGCCATGTCTCATCTATCGCACCGCGCAACAAGACACCCACTTATTACATACTTTACTCAATATGTAGCAAAATGTGAACCATTGGCAATGTTTCAAAGAGCCAAAAAGTTGATTTCAAGTGTGCCATCAAAAGTGAATAAATTTAAATCTTCCATCCGTCTAAATGTGTTTTTTGTAATTTAATTTCCAAGTTAATTATAATTATTAAGTGAATTAATAAACCATGACTAAATTAAACTTCAATTACAATGGATGTACCTAATGAGGTAAGTTTGTGGATTTATTTTTGAGTGCTTTTAGAAACGGTTTTTTTTAATTTATATTTTTTTTGTTTGATTTATTTAAAGTTTTATACTTTTTTGAGAAGGTTTTAAAATGAAAATTTGCATTACAAAAATCTAAATTTCAAATTCAAATCTCATTATCACTTTTACCCTCTTATCTTTGTATCACATGATCTTTATTGTTCGTGTACACTTTCCCACCCCACCCACTTAATTAGAAATTAATTTTTTCCCCGACACATTATCAGCATATTCCATACCAAAACACTCTATTCAAGTTATTGTCTATTTTTTCAAATATTTTCATGTTAAGCTACACATTCAAGGTTAAGCCAACTGAACATTCAAACAGGTTTCGATCTCTCTCACTGACACATTCTCACAAGCATCACTTCTGTATGTCTTTTCACTTGTATTTGCTTTTCGCTTTCCTTTGACTGTGTCTTTACTTGCATTTACTTTAGTGCACCATTTTCTGACTGAGTCAATGCAATACTTAACTAGCGTGACATGTTTACCACAATGTTTGCAAGAAAAAAGTACAATTTAGTTGTTTGATATTTGTGGTTGGGATTTGATAAATTTATTGTGAATTTATCTAAGTATTTGGTTAGTGTCATTTTTAGTTCTTAAGAAATTAATTTATAGTTTAAATTTTAAATTTTGTTTTTAAATTTGTTTTCATGTAAATTTTTATGTTTTTCTGTTTTTATGATTTCTTTGAGTTATGAAATATATTTTGGGTGCAACACAACAAACACTACACCATCTTCTATAGAAGCACTTGTCAAGTATGAAAGTATATAACAAATCAATTCATCATCTATTTTTAAGACTTTTATTTTTTTCTCTATCTCTTTAACTAGTAAAAGGTAGACTTTTATATTTATTCCTTTGTTTAGAATTCCCAAACTAAATTTAATCTCTAAAATAATTGTTTTCAAAGTTCCGTCAAACTTTTTCTGATTTGCAAAAAGGTATTTCATAATTATTACTCCAACTCATAACTTAAAAATTTTCAATTATATTATTATAAATTAATTAAATTGCCATAAAGCAAAAAAATCCATTGACCTTCTTAAATATATTATTCGGTAATCAGAATCATTTTCCATTAAGTTTATTATTACGTAATCGTTACATAGTAACCTAATAACAAATTCATTCCGGTCTTGCCTTCTCAATATTTAGTTCGTTAATATTTCTTTTTACTAAAACATTGCTTTGATGTATGGAAATGTTTTCGTGATACTGTGACTGAAGACTAAGGAGACAAGTGATGTTGTAGCAGTGTTTTAATTTTTTTGATGTTTAGCATTTTAATGCATTAGACAAACATTGTTAGCCAGAGATGGGGAGATGTGCTGGAATTGTCCACTCTCGAGCAGGTACAGGTACAACAGTGAAGGTGTGTGTTGTGTGTGCGTGTTGATGCTTTGTGATGCTTTCCATCAGTCGATGACAACTGCTCGAAGAAGACTCTTCTTCTTGCACCTCATCACAATCTCATCTCGTCTTCTTCTACGGCAGATGTCTTCATGTTTGCAATCACACATCAACAGGTTCTGCTACAAACGAAACGTACAACGAAAGACTTACTTCTCAACGTTCGTTTGTGTCCGTTGAAGATTGTGTTGAATGATAAGTTTGCTTCAAAATATGTGCAAAACAAAGTGATTCTTTTACTCTTTTGTGTTTTTATTTTGTGTAAAGTTTAAAATCTGATCTACTTGAATACAATTTTTTGATCTTATTTTCGCCATATCTGAACACTTCAATGAATATTTAGTGATATTTCGAACCTCTTCTATGATTGTATTTTATTTTTGACATATAAGTAAATAATTTTGCATAGGGAAAGTGTTCTGTTTATTTTGCATAATCTTTATTCTGTAACCCATTTGTTTGTATTTTGTGTGCAATTGTCCTATGGATTGATTAGTATGCTGTGTCTCATGGCAACCCATCTTAGGTGGGCAGCACCGCTCTATTTTTTTAATAAAGTTGTTTTCTTCTTCTATCTTATATCAAATATTTAATTTTTTGATTTAAAAATAACTTTTAGTTTATTTACTTTAATTCAAATTTAAAAGTTTTATCAAAAGTTTAATTGAATGATTTTTTTCATATTTTTCAATCACTAATGGCAAAATTTATGTTTTATGCTCTTGAATTAGTGATATATTGAGGATTCTTATATAAAATTGAAAATTGTCTTTTGTACAAATGTAAGCTTACTCGTCTTTGAAATGCCACTTCAAGTTTGTGTTTTATTTTATTTTTTACAACTTCCTCTTCAAAGTAATGACGTTGATTGTGACCGAGTGTATGTCCAACTGAAAGTTCTTTTGATTGAAATAAAATTTGATTACATTTGAAGGGTATTTAATTTGTACCTGTCAAGTTCTATGAAACAAAAACACAAAAATATATTTCAAGTACATATGCTAGTAAGCTTTTGCTATTCTATTTGAGTGACTACCATTATTGTTGATGATTTGTCAAGTACTTGTTGAATTTTTCCGTAAAGGTCATTTGCATTTAAAACTAGAAAACAATGTTCAGCTACTTACTTTTCTACCCAAATATAAAATATTTACACTAGGTTCACTATTTTTAAAATTGCCCCTTCCACATATGACGTGCAATATAGTACCATATGAGATTTAATAAAAATGCTCTATGTTATAAAATCAGGAAAAATCCTTTTAAAATTAATAAGTGTTTTAATTGAACATTTCCTATTTTTCTAACATTACACGACCTACAGGTCCAACACTTCCCCAATGGTTACATAATGAAATTTTAGTGTGTTTAATTAATTCAAATTTTTCAACTTTTTTGTTCAATTAATTATCACATATTTGAAAAATATTTTTTAGATATTTCATAACTGGGATTATTAAAGGTTCATATTTTTTTACTAGATAAGTTACAGAAACATTGTATGATATCCCTGATTTGCATTTCCTCGCCAACTCAATCAATCATTTTTACCTTGTAAATTGAATTCGACTTGCATACACGATGACTTGCAGTTTTTAATTAATCAATAGTTTTCATGTTTTTCAATCTGTTATTTGTCTTTCCAGCTTTTTCAATTCAATTTTGTTTTGTTACAAAATTTTCACTTTTATAATGGTAACAATTTTAATTTCAATCCCAACATGTTTTTACACCATTTCAACAGTCGCAATCGAATCCTCCAATCAAATGTGCCCAACAACAAACTGAATAAACAAACACACAACCCACGTCATGTGAACGTCAAACAGATTCAATTACAGATTCAAACAAGTGTCACTGAATCAACACAACTACTCAACTTGTACTAATTGAACGTCCGTTGTGAACGTACTACTGTTTCCGTTCATCAGGAAACTCTATTTTCCTTTTAGAATACTATTACAACGTGATATTCTTTGTGATATTACTCGTGTTAGTATATTTGAACGTTTACAAATTATTCTTACTTTATTCAATTTGAATGAGATATAATGTGTAAATTATGACAACTATTCTCATTATTTGTGCCATTTCCAATGATTCAAGTTAAACTCGATTTGTCGATTCAAGTAAAAGGTGATTTCATCAAATATGAATAAATTTTCATCTTCCATTTCGTCTAAATGTGCTTTCAATTTAATTGCAAAGTGAACGATAATTAAGTGAATTAATAAGCCATGGCCAAATTAAACTTCAATTACAATGGATGTACCTGATTGGGTAAGTGTGTGTGTAATTAAATGTTGAACAAGTTTAACAAGTTAAATGCATTTTACGTCATTTCAAGAAATTTAGTTCGATTTTTATGATTTCTCTGCTTCAAAATGGTTTTAAGTAAATTAAGTTTTTTATCATTCATTATAATTCAATTTAAAAAAAATATAATTTTGATTGTTTTTTTTGTTCAGAATAAAAAAATGCTTAAACCATCTTTTGTGTAGCTCCATTGATTCTCTTTCATTTTTTTGAGAAAACATGTTCGATGTACATGTATAAGATGTGTTGTAAGATAGTAAAGGAAATTTGACAAAAGAGAATTAATGAAGGTGAAATAGATGGTAAAAGAACAAAAATCGTGATTTTCTGTTTAAATGAAGGTTCGATTATGTCGGAATTAAAGGGTCTTTGTTCGCTTTTAAAGTTTGACTTTTATCTATGATTCAACGATTGCAACATTACAATACAATTCAGATGCGGATATTGACGATGCTGTGATGGGTGATATTTCGTTGTTATGAGATTGACAAGAAAAGTAGGAAATTATTATTCGAGATGTATCATGATGAGGGTAGATAATGACGTCTGAGCTTGATAATTGATATGATATGCTTCGATTGAGTGACTTCTGAATTTTAAAGTTACGTTTATGAAGATAGATTTTATATTGATTTTGGTTTTTGTACAAATGAACAAACAATCTTGAATTGTAGTCTGAAAATCCGCATTTTATGGTTCAGCAGCGAAAATGATTGGTCTTTTTGTGTGTGGTTTTTCTTATTTGATCGTATCGTTTTTTATATAATGTTTTTTTCGTGTGTTACATTCGTATGCCCACAATAAACAATCGGGTGATCTTGAAGGATAACACAAAATATGGCAACAATAATAAGGAAATTCATGAATAAAAGCTGGTTTTTTGTTTGCAATTTTCATTTTGGCTGTTTTGGTTGAATTATTTTCGTGTGATTTTGTATATTTGGAAATTCATTTTTGGAAAGAGATTTTGAATAAATATTCTATATTCTAAAAGTTTTTATTTTAAAAAGTTTGTTTTGTTATTTTTTTTCCAAAAACTTCCGGATTCAAATAAAAACAACTAGTTCTGACAAAACTCAGACTTTAAACAAGGTTAAGTTTTTCTATTTTTTTAGTTTTTTTTTGCAAACTTACAAAACTATTCTGTTGTTCTGTAAATAATTTTGTTCGGTAGTCACAGTTAAAAAATAGAAAGAATAGTTTACCTTCTTCCAATAACCCGAGTGTTATTGTTTTCTCTTTCTATTATTCCATTATTTAATGACCATTATTCGGTGTTCTGCCTTTTTATTGTTTAAATTTAATTACTGCATAGTCATTCATTTGATTGGTTTAATGAAAAGGTAAAAGGTAAGCTGTGTTAATTATCTTTTTTTTTCATGAAAAGTTTTGAAATATTTTTATTTAATGAACAACTTTATTTTAAAATAAAGACAGGTATATCAGTAGCCATAAGTTTACGGACTACAACTACTTGAGTCTCACGAAGACACAAAAGAACATATCAAAAGGTTGTAGTTCCATTACGCAACTTTCAAAAGTTTTCAACAAAAGAAGTGAACAACATTGTACAGGTTGTCATTGATTGATTGATCGATTCGTATCTGATCTAAAAAAGAAAATATTCTTACAAACGTGATCTCATTTTGTCTTTCAAACGGTAAAAAATATTCTTTAAATTGAATCTAAATGCACGACTTTAAAATCATTTGTTAGTATCATTTTGTTATTATTGAGTTTCGGTATTTTTGATGTTGTTTAAAAAATAAAGGGTTTTAAAATTAAATTATCTTTAATATTATCTTGCTTTAATACTCTTTTATTTATTAATTCTTACCAGTACCTGTCATCTTTGTCATCTTCTCATTAAACCCTTAAGACATTTAGCTGTACAAGTAGGACCCACACATTGTAAATACCAGACCCAATAACAAACTCAATTCCACGAACCTACCACCATTAACCCAATTCGATTGTCTATTCGAGTTTACCCTCTTCTCCCTCATTGTTTGCCCCAACATTGGCACCTGTCATGTGGGAACCCTCAGATCTCATGTCTTCAGTTCAATCTGGTCACACATGATTGATCACCTCATTACACCATCTCACTGTTGTTAATATGCTTAACCGCTTGCGCACCGGCGTTTGGTCATTTTTGACCCAAAAGTGCGTTTTTTGGCTCCATTTCGTTATCCTTTTATCAAATCACTCCGGATTTTTTTCTAGCTGATTCTTTTTGCAAAATACACATTTCTGTATGTCTAGCCCGTTATGATCTTATCAGATGACGAAAAAAAACGTGTCACTGCACAAAACTTTGATGTGACATAATTCAATAATGCCAATGAAAAATATACTATTTTATTGAGCGAATCTTTTCTTAATGATGTTATCTATCATTAAAGTTCATTTGACCATGATAATATGAGGATATGTTATCGAGATAAGAGCGCAAAGTTCGGGGACTATTCTGAAAACGCCACTGCTCTACCTTTGGCTGTACAAACTTCGGCAAGCAGGAAAGCGCACATTCAGGTTGAACATTTTGCTAACTGGCATTCTGCTGATAAAATTGAATTAGATGGCTTATCAACTTTGCTCATATTGTCAAAACATTAACAATAAGATATAATTTGAGAAAAATTAAGCAAAAGTTCCCTATCATTTGCTTAATTATAGAGTTATTTGGAAAATTAACCTTGAGAAAAGGTAGTTCTATCCTATCAAGACTCTTATCAATTTATCAAGGCATGCGTATGTCGGATTTATTCCTATAACGAATTGTACATATAGTGCAGATAGTATCTAGTTAAAAAAAAGTACGTTAATATCTTTTAAAATAGCCAAGTAATTCGCAATTTAGTTTTGGCCCTGCCAACTCTCAAAATCCGCACGGTGGGCTAATCGTACAGTACGTATAACAGTTACTTTTTCTACATGAAAATATGAGCGAGAGCGGCATAGCGGGTTAGCTTTTTGCCTCATATAAACCAAGTCGGTGGTTCGAACCATCGGATTGACAAACTTTTTTTCTTTTTTATTTATTTATTAAATTGACATACGGCTTTTAATTCCTCAAATGATGATCCGGAAGGATTCTCCAATTGAGTTAGTGAATTTTATCCACCAAATTGGGGTTGGAAATAGATCTGGAAATAATGATTTGTCATGAATCGTATGGATTACGACATGAAACAATTAATCAAAGGTTGCCATGGTAATGTTCAAAGATTAACTGAATCTAGATTGTGGTCAGGCCGTCTCTTGTCATTATAAGTCACTATAAAACATTCGGCTAATAAAAGCGTTGAATCTGTGGTTCTAAAAAGATCCAGTGCCGAAAGTTTTCAATTTCACAAATCAGTTTTCTCGATTAGCCATCCAATCTTACATATTCGAATAGTGAATATAGATCATGATGTGCTTTGATCAATACTGTTCACTGAACAGTGTTCAGAATTTTCGTTTATAAAGCAAACCAAACAAGCTGTTGATTAGACTATTATGATTTGTCATTAATCGTGAGGATTACGACATGGAATAATTGATCAAAGGTTTCCGGTGAAAATGGTTGGGTTGCTCGAAGATTTACAAGATCGAAAGATTCCAAGTTTGCTAATCAGTTTCCCGATTACCCATCTGATCTTATATCTTTGAATAGTGAAAAGTGGGCCATGGTGTGCTTTGATCAATACCGCTTGGATTTTTCGTTCATAATGCAAACTAAACAAGCTGTTGATATTTTTATTTGAGGTACCTTGAAGCGATTCAGATATTCTCCAATAGATCCGTGTTTTATGAATGCCTGAAAAATGATAAAATTTAAAGCAAGTTCTCTCTTTTACACAAGTCTAGAAAGAATTCTTTCAAGGTTGCATTAGGTAAATACAAGATTCTAATTTCCGATTAGCGATTATTGATTAATCCATCAATTTGGGGCTTTGTTCATTTTAGTCATAACCCATTTGATTCACAACTAAGGACATACTTGAAAATATTATATACTATTCAGTATATTCAATTTTTTGTGTTTTTTGGTTTGATCATTATTATTCGAATAATCCAAATAATCGGAAATTCTTTAGATTTACTTAAAAGTGTCATAAAAGAGTCAAACCTAACCTAATTCGCCAATTGAATATAACATGTTTGGGTTATCAAGAATATGACATCGAATGAAGAAATATTGACAAAATTATTATATTCAAATAATCTATTTCTTGATAATTTCTAACCGAGGATTCAAAAATTTGGAAACCCGAATAATCGGTATCCTTATTCCAAATAAATCAATTGACGTTTCATTTTTTTCAACTTCAACTATTTCCAACAGTTAATTAATGGATAAATTAAATCAACTCAATTGTAGAATCCCACAAAATAAAGAAAAATATTCCGGGTAATCTTCGAGCAACCTAACCATCACCATTTGGAACCTTCGATCAATTATTTCATGTCGTAGTCCACACGATTCATGACATATCAATTGCACATTATTTTCCAACCACCATTTGGTGAATAAAATCCACTAACTCCATTTGAGAATCTTTCCAGCTCACCAATTGGTGGATTAAAATTCCTTAAATCAATTTAACAAATAAAAAAATAAAATAAAAAGTTTGTCAATTCGATGGCTCGAACCACCGACTTGGTTTATATGAGGCAGAAGGCTAAACCACTAAGCCGCTCTCGCTCATATTTTCATGTAGAAAAGTAACTGTTGTACGTACTGTACGATTAGCCCACCGTGCGGATTTTGAGAGTTGGCAGGGCTAGTTTTGGGTCATTTTTGACCCAACGCCGGTGCGCGACCAGACCGAACCCCACGTCGGCACGCGACTGTTAACCGACTAAAAGATTTTATCGACTTTTGTGTAAGTCTATTACCATGGTGCTTTTCAATAAACCAAAAAACAACATCATTAGTAAAACTTTCAGTCTTACATTTCAATTTTGTTTTTATTCAACAGTTATTACTAATTATTACGATAGTTAAGTTTAGTTTAGTTTCAATTTTCTAAGGCTCCCAGAACTATTTGGTAAAAAAGGTTTCCCAATTTAGTAATATAAGATTTATTTGTGCTTTTGTATTAAAAAAGAGGTTTACAACTAATTCAAACAATTCATTTTTAATATAATCAATCTTTTTATTTTATTTTTGAGTAATTTAGGATTCAGATTTTTTTTAGTTGCCTGTTTTTAGTAAAACAAACTAAAAAGTGTTTATCTTTACACTGACTAAATGTTTAATTTTTTTTAAACCTTAATTAATTGTAATATTGATGATGAAAGAATACTTTGAGTCTGACCTAATTTGTGTCGGTCTAGGCAGGTTACATTAATTCTATTGATCTTAGTAGGTTCGACATGACGGTATCAAAAGATTGAGGTATCTTTCTTACTACTTTAATTTTTTTGTTTCTAGACACAACAACAAGCCATTTTCCAAGAACCTACCACCACCATTAACCCTATTCTTTTATCTACCTTCTCCACCTTTGTTAAGTCCAACATTGGCACCTGTCATGTACAAGGAACCCTCAATCTCAGTGACTTCTGTTCAATCTGGTCACACATGATTGAGCACCTCATTAAACCACCTTACTGTTGTTAATATTATTGCTAAAATATCTACTACTCGTTGTCTTGTCCCTCATCATTCTATCGAGAGGTTAGAGAGAAGAACATGCACAAGGGTACCTCTCCATAAAGATGACTTAATTGAAGTGTGATTGAATGAATTGCGGGTTCTGTTACTGCTCCTCCTACTTTTCCTGTTGATTTTCTCCATCCCTAACGGTACTCTCGAGTTGAGTAGAACAGAACAAAATGTTTGATCTCTTGTGCAGATGTATCCTGTGCTCGTAGTGTGACCTTCTCCCCATTTACTATTTCCTCTCCTATTTTGATATTAAACAGTTTTTGTGTGTCTAATGTTGTAGTAGCAACTAAAGTCAAGGGCGCCATTTTGTGTGTTTTTGATTGTGCTTCTGGGCGTCATGACTGACTGACTGAATTCGTGATATTTTTTTGTTCACTTTTTTCGGTGCATTTATGACCCTTCTAATTAATGATGCGCTTCGAAAATGATCACTTGTTGCTACTTTTATTGACTTGTGACTAACGAAATTAATTAATCATTAATGAGTGAGTTTTATCATGTGTTTGTTTTGTGCAAGCGCACGTTTTCTTTCGGACAGGTTTTATTAAATTTGTTTTTCATCGTTATAAAATAAAAGGTATCAAAATATCATAAACTTTTGTTCTCACCTAAAACGTGCAAACTTTTCTGTTAGTGTTTGTGTAATAACTCAAAGACTCATTAGAGTCCATACTCGATATATGTTTCCTCTTTCACTCTCGGAAATAACAAATATTTTCAACGTCATTTTCACTTTATTATCAGAAACAAAATCTTTGCAGTTTACTTTTCTGTTCTGCTCTCCGAATTTGACGTTCAACTTATATTGTAAGCGAATATGTGTGATTTGGTTATTTTGATTTATGATTTATTTATTAAGTTATTTTTTATTATTATTACAATTGTTGTTATGCGATAAATTTTTTTTACATAAAGATGAAGTATTTGATAATGTTTTTGTGATGTATGTTAATTTATGCATTTTCAGATAGTTCCTAATAATTGTGAAGACACCTGCTTTGTTTACGACAACTACATTATGCATTTATCTTTTTAAATCAAAATATAAGAAAATGTGAAAATTTTCAAATTAATTAAAAAATAATTTTCATGATTTTGCGTTCGATTGTTAAAAGGTTTAATTGAAAATGAAGCATTTTCTGCCATATTTATTTAGACGGATTTTAACTATATTTTATTTTTAAAAATTACATTTTTCACATAACGCATTCGTAAAGGTTACTCATTTCTTTCATTTATCACAAATTGTATTTTTTATTGACACAAATTCGTTGGCTCGATTGGATAAAAGGTTTAGATATTTTTTTTTGCTAAACGTATTAAATAGATTGCTTTATGAATGATTATTATGAAACTACATATTTGAATGACCCACAAAAAGTGGAACCTTTGTTTACCCAATTTATTTTATCGTAATCACCATAAAAGTTTATCGATATTGATGGTTTAGTATTACATTCTTGGTAAACAATTTTGAATGGGAAAATATTTTTAATTTACTGATATACCAAGAAAAATGATAATTTTATGTTCATGTTCAAATTTGGGTTTGGAAATGTTTTGGTGTTTTATGAAAAAAAGAAACTTTTTGAATGTACCTATTTGAGTTTGTGTCAACATGTTTTGTTGCATAAAGTGAACAGTTAATCGTAAATCGATATTATTTTTATTTCTAAGTATTTTTATCGTTCTAATTTATTATCTCATTTTCTCCGTAGATTAATCGATCACTAAATGGACTGACAGACGAGCTCGAGCTGATGCTGATGGTGTGACTCACATAACAAATGCTCCCCATTTAATAACTCAAATTTAGTCGCATTACATTATTTGAACAACTCCATAGATCGAGAAGTACAGAACTCTAAATTGTTTTTCGTGTTGTCGTGTAAACTTGTCGTTTGTGTGTATCTTCTCAACTAAACCTTCAAGTTCACCAGCTTCATTAACCGTGAACAACCAACCATTAGCGATTTGCGAACTATTCGTGAACTCTCTCCTCGTATAATAAAACTATGTCGCATTATTCGATTGTGCGTTCAAATTAATATTTTATTAATAATTAGGATCGTAAACCAAAAACATTAACCAAAATGGCATCAAATTACTTCTACAATTCACAAAGTCTCGGAAGACCCAAAAGACAGACTTTTAGTGTCTATAGTGAGAATAATTTACAACAACAACAGCAGAGGAAACCATTTCGACCAATATCTAATGTGGTAAGTGATTAAGACAGAATGTTTGCATAACGTCACCTATGAATAGCCCCAAATTTACATAGATTTATTAAATTTTTGTATATTTTTTCAAATTGATATTTTAAAAAGGTTGCCATATATTTATTTTAGTTTGTAAATCAATTAAATTTATAGTCAATTTAAAATTATTTTTCTTAGAAAATTTGATTTCCGAGAAATTGCAACGTATTTTTTGTGGTTCACTTCGTGCATGTTTAACTGTCGCTTGGTGTCTGTTTGCACACATGTCTCTCACATGTTTCACTGTTCATCAGCAATCACAATATGTCAGTGTGAGAGTAATAATTTGAGGCTCGCGCCCTGGCTCATCTCACTTCGTTATACAATACAACGCATACATAATCGTGTTGATGTGCACGATACAACTACAGAGTGGTTCTTAATTGCTACTACTTGTATAAATCTTATCCAGTATGTCGCAACCATCCTGTAGTTCATTCATGTGCTCCTGTTAAATTTGCGAGAAGTCTACTCAATTAATAATCGTATCAAATCAATTTGTTTGGCGGAAAACTCGCATTAGTCACCCCATTGGGTGAAACAAACAAACCGTGTTGCGCATGTTTTTACGCATGCACAGTGCATACTTAGTCTTTAACGAATTTTCTCTCTCGAACACATTTCACTTTCTCTCATTTCTTGACTGAGTGAACAGTGCACATTACTTCAAACTGACAGCTGAAACAGTCGTCCGTTGATATGCGTTACTTTGTGTTTGATTATTCCTTTCCGTAAATAATTTAATTTTGTTATAATGTGTAATGCGATCAAATCTAGTGTTTAGTTTTTACTTGTGTATCAAATTTTATGCTTCATTATCGTCTCAACTGTGTATTTTTAGACTTTTTCACTTTTTTCAAGTACCACAAATAAATTTTGGATTGCAGATTACTTGTAGTCTATTGAATGGTAATTATTTTGTAAAAATGTAATTGTGGTATAAAAATTTGTTTAATTCTTTTTAAGTTTAGAGTTTAAAATACTAGGGCTCCCCCAAAGTGAACATTCTTTAAAATGGTTTCTAAATAAATTTAGTTTGTTTTATATAGGACTTTTTTTTAATTGTTAATTCGAATTCTTTTTTATTTAATTTTCAGATATATAATTGTTTCAATATTATATTTTAAATATTTTAATATAATAATAAATGAGATTTATTAAACGGTCGCAACTTATTTGAGGTCATGCACCTTTTGAGGATCGTAAAAAATTGTCATATCATGAATATTTGATGCAATATATTATCTCAATAAACTTTAGTTGCTTTGCGTTTGCCTCTCTTACGACTCACATAAAAATGATCAAATAACATTATTCAAGAGCACACATTCAAATTTTTTCAATATATTTCTTGGTAGACTCCAAATTCTAGATAAAAACTATTTTAGTTTTTATTTTCCACCAAAAATGGTTTAGAATATTTTTACTTGCATTCTAAATTTGTATTGCCACTTCATTCACAGTAGCTGTTAACTTTCGATTTCTAGTCAGACAGATATTGTCAGGGAAATGTTTGTTGTGTTTTGCCCAGTGAAAACATGTCAATTTCTATCCATTTTTACTGTGTAACCACGGTGTGTGATGAATGACTTCAAGCCAAATCGTGTTCATCTCTTGGCCGAGTTGACGCATTGTGTTGTCACAGCGGTTCATTTAGAATACCGGAACGGATGAGTGAAGTCGGATTTTCTCAAATGTCTGGATGCCATTCGATTCTACACCATGTAAAAGATTTTTGAGAATTTTTTCAGAATTTTTGGTCGTCCCAAAAATCTGCACACGAATTTTGAAAATTGCCGCCTTTTTGACGGTGTTTTTAAGACCTTTTTGTATTATTTGTTTAAAAAATACTTAATGACCATACTATGGTCCAGTTTTGACATGAATGATCTATCATAGTGTGGAGAAAATTCCTGAGAATTTTTGAATACTTTGAGTAATGGGTTTTGGAACTATGGTCTTGGAACTGCCGAAAAAGTGTCATTTCTTACTAAATGTCTAACTAAATGTATTTAAATTTCAATTTGCACTAAAAAATATTTTATTGAGGCTTAATTATATGCGTATTCCTTCAAACAAAGTACCCACGGGTTCCAAAATCCGTTCCAAAATTTTTGGAACACTTAAATCTTCCAAATTTGGTTTCAAAAAACATTTTGGCATAGCAAGCGAATAGTGAGCAAAAATTGGGTCGTTGGGCCTTATCTCAGAATTGGTTGTTGGTTCTTATCCCACAATTGGGCCGTTGGATTCACTCAATTATTATTTCTCTAAAACCGCTTATTATTTTGCCTCTCTGTGCCAAATTGATGGATAAAATCCAACATTTTAACGGGATTAGAACCAAAAGATTATTTGCCGGCATACACTCGAGCCACCATTTGGGGTGTTACCAGCAACCTTATTGTGGGATAAGAACCAGAAAATCTTATCCCAGAATGGGGTGATGGATCATATATCCATGGTCCGGGGAGATTCCCCGGTCATGATCTGTTTAATTCATTATTGATGACACCATTGTTAGGCTTGGGAGATTCCTGGCATTTCAACAATAAAAATTTGTTTTGGACGTGGTTGTTGTTTAATGGGACCAATTTGACAAATGGAGCAAACAATCTCATCAAATAATTTGAGTATAAGATCCAATAGTAATATTGGAATATGGGACATCTTCACAGAAGCACCAATTTAGTAAAAATTGAATTTCAAAGAGTAGATCAATCAAATAAAAAAAATAGCCCCTGATTATCTAATTGAATTGTTGGACACGATCCACTCACACATTTGTAGAATTTCCATTTCCCGCCCAATTTTAGGATAAATCATTCTAGGATAAGGGCCAATGGCCCAATTGAGGATATGATCCATCGCTCCAATTGTTGAATAAGAACAAACAACCAATTCTGGGATAATGCCCAACGGCCCAATTGTTGTTCACTATTCCCTTGCTATGCCAAAATGTTTTTAATATACTTGTTTTTACGAGTATTTTGACATGCAAATCTGTCAAATCGTCTTTTCGGACACTCTAATACAAATGAAGTATTTTGAAACCAAACTTGGAAGATTTAAGTGTTCCAAAAAATTTGGGACGGATTTTGGAACCCGAGGGTACTTTGTTTGAAGAAACACGCATATAATTAAGCTCAAATAAAATATTTTTTAGTGCAAATTGAAATTTAAATACATTTAGTTAGGCATTTAGTAAGAAATGACACTTTTCGGAAGTTCCAAGACCATAGTTCCAACACCCATTACTCAAAGTATCCAAAAATTCTCAGGAATCTTCTCCACACTATGATAGATCATTCATGTCAAAACTGGACCATAGTATGGTCATTAAGTATTTTTTAAACAAATAATACAAAAAGGTCTTAAAAACACCGTCAAAAAGGCGGCGATTTTCAAAATTCGTGTGCAGATTTTTGGGACGACCAAAAATTCTCAAAAAATTCTCAAAAATCTTTGACACGGTGTAGAATCGAATGGCATCCAGACATTTGAGAAAATCCGACTTCACTGATCCATTCCGGTATTCTAAGGTTCATGGCAAATATCATCATCACAACTGTCAATTTCATGCTTATCCTCTAAATAGTCACATAAATGGCATGTTCATAAAGTTTATTTTTTTTATTTCAAAGTTTTAGTAACTTTAAAAATTTAAAAATATAACGAAATTAGTTGAATTCCCTTTGTTTATCAATAACATTCGCCAGACTTTAGTCAAGCAGTGATGGACTTGTGACCAGCAGCATGACGAATGATGATAACGTGCCGGTGCATCCGTTTTTCATGAGTATTAGTTGGTTTTTGGGTAGCGATTGTGTTGTTGACAGAGTTTGCCTTTTGGCATTTGCATTCAGATACGATGAATTTATATCTGAATTCATAATGAGGCTTCAATGAACTAGTGAGCTTTGATGTTTGACTCATTATGAGAGAAACATTATGATCAAGTTAGTGCATCAAAAAGCGCCCAAGTCAGTTGTTTCATTATCAAACTCTCGTTACTAATCGTTGGTTAGTGAACTTATGTTGATTCGATTACACAGATCGATCGATTGACTCTCAATATGAAATTGAGAACTCATTGCACTCGTGTCATTATCTCCATCCTCGTTTGTTCAGTCTAGTTTCGTATATATATCGACAAGTGTCTTTCCTTTCGTCTTATCACAGTGCAAAGTGTCTTGTTGAAATCATGGCACAGACTAATTTCAATCTTTATTACTTCTTACTGTTTCTGTGCTTTATCTGTTGTCTTCTCAAGTATGCTTGCTGTTCTGGTGATGGAAAAGATATAAGTTCAAAGTCTTCAGCTGGAATATGTGAAAATGTTTGATATTTCAGATTTTGATATTAATTTGTGTTTTGAAATTTTTATAAAATTGTCATTATTTATATTTTTCATTTATATTCCTTGATTACATATTAGAAATTGGGTTTTACGGTTTTCAAAAAGGTATTTTGTTTAAAAGTTTAATAAGTAAACTCCTTTTGGTGTCGATTTGTGAATAAAAAAAGTCGAACATTGTTTTTAGTACTTATTTTAATTTCTTCTAAGATATCATACAATACAATTACAGAATTAAAGTAGTTTTAATTTTATATGAAAATTTATTTGAACCTGGCGATTGTATAAAAGGTTAAACTTTGCTATACCATTTTCTATACAATAGTATTATACTTTTTTTAATGATTTAAATTTTATAAAATAAAGCTACTTTAGAATACAATAAGTACAATAAATACAATAAGGAAATACGTTAGTTTTAAACAAGGTCAATCAGTAGTGTAATATTTCGCAACAATCTTCTTTTAATGTAGTCTGTAAAATTTTATTAACACAAATTTTGCTTTGGTTTTGTTTTAGTTTGACTACAACCATGACCCAAGCAACAGTGCCTCATTTGTGGATGGTCCAACATCTCCGGGTTCATATTATCTAGACCTAAATTCTGGTGTCAATAGAAAGTTGACTCGTCATCTCTCGACACTCAACCCTCCAGTACGTCATCATCCAAATCAGCCCTACAAACCTGATCCTCCAGTCATAAACCCAGCCTTTTTGGATGGAAGTGTTTTGAGACCGAAAATATTAGTTGATGAACGCGGATTTGTGATAGATGATGGTGATGATGATGAGTTGACTCAAACTCCTCCACCGCCATCGATGACATCCAATCACAATCGCCCCTACCCTCAGTTCGAGCACTCGAGTCTCAACCAAACCAGTGCCACTCAACCCAACTTCCACTCTCACCTCACTAAGAATGTGCAAACTCAACTTTCCCGTCTATCAGCACCGGTCAACCCGTCCGACCCTAGTCTTCAATTTCTCACTTTACCTAGATCACTAAACCCAACCAATCGTCATTCAAACTCGAGTTCAGACTCGTCGAGCACTTTAGTCTCCTCAGCAGGCTCATCCCTGCACTATCACTCGGGCTCGGACATGTCTTCAGCACCAAACGTAGCATCTCTTTCATCTAGTCTTTATTATGTAAATTGCAGTGCAAATAGAGAAAGGAACAGACCAGGGACACACCACTCGGGTTCGAATGGGGACTCGAACCGAAGTTCCATTTGTTCAAGCTCCACCATCACGCAATCATCGATTGGATCTTATCAGATGGGGGACCCAGATGCACTTCCACCTCCACCCCCAGATTTGGTTAATCAACACGAGTTGTTGGATTCTCTACCGCTTCCACCACCTCCCCCACAGCACGAACACTACAATCGACCACTCAGTCCAGCACCTCCACCTCCAGTCTCCATTGTATCCCTCACCACTACCCCAAACCGGTCTTATCTAGATCAACCCCTACCACCACCCCCCAATCACGAAATAGTGACAACACTTCGTCGTAAACATTTCTCACTGGCCACCGACGACTCGCCCTACCACTATCCCATGAGCACATTCACCAACACAGGAACATTGACCAACCGTCGTCGACCAGCTCCACCGCCTCCACCCTCCCGAGCCCCCCATGTCGGTCCAGTCGGCACAAAGGTCACCTCCTCCTCGCCCTCCCCCTCCACCTCCTCCTCCTCAGGCATATCAGACTCATCAAGCAGATCATCTGGCAGTAGTAGTCATTGTTCGCACTCATCCATGTCCACTTCGTTCACATCCACCAGCACATACGAACAACCTAAAGTCATGTCTTCTCCATCGAAACCTTCCATCTTTCACAGTCCTGATTACATGAGTCCAATGCTGATTGATCCTCCTGGAGCACCCGAAACAGAAGAAGTGACATTCAACAAACGAAAGTCCAGCTCACCAACCTACGGTTGGGTCTATCAGGCACCACAATCACCTACTACCAGTTCAGAGGACAATCTCACTTCATCCACAAACAGCACTCATGTCCACTTGGACACGTTCTCTATGAGTGACCCCGGTTCACGGTTCACCACTATGGATCGAAACAACAACAGCAAGAACAATCAACAACCACAACCCCAATTGACAACCTATGAGTATAGCAATTCTGCATTCGTGAACGACAACCGAGGTCATGATGACAATCGGATCAAAGCCAAATTGAACAATCCTTCATACACGCTCTTTTTGGATGACCCTTCTGTTCGAGAAACTTCTGTCGATGGTGGATCTGTTTTGGACCGACCAAACGATCAACTTCTCGGTCCCAACAAACAATCCAAAAGATCACCACCCAGTGGTTGTTCGTGTTGTGTTCGTGTCACTCGATGTTTCGTAATGTTCGTCTGTGTGCTGTTGCTGTGCTTCATGTTGGGCGTTATTGGCTTCACACTCTACGGACGATACAACCACGGGGACAGGGATGGACTGTCCTTCTGGAGACGATTCTTTCCCTTGGGGAGTGTGGTTAATTATAACTCAACTATTTCTTCAGAAACTGCAACTTTTTTTCTGCCATCTACATCTGTCATGTCAACCATTTCCACCACATTAGCACCCATCACACTCATCGCCACAATTCTGAAAACGTCGAATCAGTCAGAATTAAGCACACTATCAGCCGTTCAATCCACACCGTTATTCAACCAATCAGAATCCAGGCCCGAATCAACGAACCAATCCAATGTTAGTTCAATTTTATCAACAATCAAACCAGAATCAACACCGACATCATCTTCAGTCAACCAATCAGAATTCACCACGCCATATTCAACTCCGAGCTTATCGACTAATCCAATCAAACTGAATGAACCAACTTTCAATACAAACAATTCCCCATCAAAACGTTTCAAATCGGATTCCATTGATTCATCTAATGACTCATTTACACCATCAACCACCATTTTGCCATTTGACAGTTCAACCAATCAGACCATCATTACCTCACAAATCAACGCTCAAATCAACAATTCAACCCAAACCATAACAAACGAATCAGTAGCCACAACAACCGAACAACCAAATCTCCATCAACCATCAACATTCTCTCCATCAGTAGACATTACAACAAATTTCCCAGTGCCCCCAACACTGAACATGACTGACATTGTTACGTCATCTACGAGCAGCCCAAATATTACTCCATCAGCGAATGACACTCAAATCAACTCAAATTCATCTAAAGGAGCAACTAAAATTTTCGATGATTTTATAATCCATGACCAAAATACACCCACGACTATTTCCACACTCACAACTCCATCTCCATTATTCATCATCAGTGATAATAATAACATGAATGAAGCAAGAGATTCGCGAAGTATGGAAGATGTAAACGGTGATGGACACGATTATACCACTACTTCCAATCCAGTCAATGGGTCATCCATAAATACCGAATCCACTCCCGAGGACGAATCCCCAGATGTAATCAACACTGACCTGCTGGATTCGTTCATAGATGACATTTTCGGTGATGACAATCAGACTACAACTCTGGAACCTCAAGACACTTCTCTAAATGAAATTCGTGTAAATACATCATCAACTACGGAGTCACCAGAGATTGCCAGTTTGACTATTCCAAATCATAATTCTGAATCAAATGTTTCGCCTAAAAACTCGGTAATTATAAATTTGATATTTAAGTTTAATGAAACTAATTGTTTATTTTATGTTTTTCAGAAATCCGTATCCGAAATATCTTCTGTTGATACTCAACCGAATATTACAGAAATTGATTCGGTTCCAGAAACAACAACGATTAGAACAACATTTACAACCATTGCTGAATTTAATCCTGAATATATCTCATCTTTGCTTACTACAACAACCAAAAATTCTAAAAATGTTGTTTCTACTGAGTCATTCAACCCAACTACAACGCCATCTGCAATAGCCGAATCATAATCTCCAAGTGATATTTTTCTTTAGTTATTCAATGAATCGGGAAATGGGAAATTGCTTGGTTTATAATTCAAAAGGTTTTTTTACTTATTATTAAAATTTGACTTTCTTAGTTTTCATTCTGACTGTGATAATTCAACTATTTTTGTGATACTTTAAATTTTTATATTAAAGAATCATTTCGAGTTTTTTTAAATGGAATTAATTTGATTCATGTTGCCAAGACAATTGTAAAATAAAAGAATTTTTTTTCGTAAAATAATTATGAGAATCCGAAAAGTAACTTCAGAGAAAATCGTATTAAATTAAACATTTAAAATTTTAGTGAACAACGTATTTACTCAAGACATAACCTTAAACACCAATTTATCTATCGATCTAAAGGTAATACATTAAATTTGTGTCATAATTTAAAAGAAAATATAATTGAACGTTTAAACATTTAAACATCAAATTTGAGTAATTAATTGAAAAGACGAAATAAACATTGCGCCTAAAAGTGGCTTTTGCTGCAAAAGTTTTTTCATTGGAATTTGTGGAATGGTTTCAAGACAAATTGATTCTTAAACTTTATTAGCAGATCCATTTTTAGTGTGATCTTAAATAACAGGTTTAAATCTCAAATTCAAAAATTCTTAATATACTATAAAACAGAAAATAATATATGAACTTTAAATGACTTTGTGTAACAAGTTTTGAACAACTTCGAAGAAATTGGCAGTGATATTTTGTGTGCAATTGTCCTTACGGATTGATTAGTATGCTGTGTCTCATGGCAACCCATCTTAGGTGGGCAGCACCGCTCTATTTTTAATAAAGTTGTTTTCTTCTATGTCATTTCAAGCAATTTATTTAGATTCGAATGACTATTAAAATGGTTTTAAGGAAATTGAGCTTAATTCGTTATTATTCAATTTAAAAAAATATAATTTAGATTGTTGTTTAGTTTCAGAATGAAAATGCCTAGACTTTCTTTCGTGTAACTCAATCGATTCGATCTTGATTGATTAAAAAAAATACTTATTATACTTATAATATGTGAAAAAAACAAAAATTGTGAATTTCTGTTTGAATGGAGGTACAGATTATGTCTGGTTTGAAGGTTTCGCTCATTGTTCGCTTTAAAGTTTTGTTTTAGCCTATGATTGCAACATTACAATACAGTTCAAACGCGGATATAGATGATGTTACGGGTGATGTTTGGTTGTTGTGATATTTTGAAAAAGGAAAATAGGAAATTTTTATATGAGATGTCTTATATAGATGAGGGTAGATTATGACGTCTGATCTACTGACAATTGGGAATTTCATAATTGATTTGATATGCTTTGATTGAGTTGCTTCTGAATTTAAGAGTTACGTTAAATTTTAAGAATATAGACTTTTGTATTGATTTTACACTTTGTATTTGAACAAACAATCTTTAGTCGGAGTCTGGAAATTCACATTTTATGGTTCAGCGGCGGAAATGATTGATCTTTTTGTGTGGTTTTTAAGAATTGATAGTATCTTTTTTAAATAATGTTTTCCATGTATTATATTCGTATGCTAACAATATACAATGGGTTTAATATTTCTGGGCAGTCTTGAAGAATAGCATAAAATATGGAAACAATAATAACAACGAATATACTAAGGAAATTTGAGAAAGAAAGCATTTTTCGTTTGCTATTTCAATTTTGATTTGGTTGAGCAATTTTTGTGAGAATTTGTCAGATTAAAAATGCATTTTAAATTCATTTTTGGTCAATTTTATAGAAGTCTTATCTTTTTTAAAGTTTGTTTTATTATATCGTTCTCCAAAAACTACCGGATTAGTATGACAAGACAACTTGTTCTCTTTTTAGTTTTTTTTGCAAACTTACAAAATAATTCTGTTATTCAAAAAGCCAACAATAACTTGACTAGCCACTGCCGAGTAGAAAGAATGGTTGACCTTCCCCCCAATAACCTGAATGTTAGTTTCCTGTTGCTATTTTTCAAACGTTTCCGGTATCAATATATCTTCTCTCAAGTATTCGTTATTCTGTTTTAATGTTTAAATTTAATAACTGAAAAGTATTTTCTTTGTTTTGTGATAAAAAAGGTATTCAAACTTTACTAATTATTTTTTTTAATTTCAAGAAAAGTTTACAAATATCTTTATGAATAGCCTTATTCTTACAATAAAGGGAGGTATATCAATAGCTAGAAAATTACATATTTTAAATTTCATACACAATAACAAACTAAATTCCACGAACCAACAACCCAATTTGATTGTCTATTCTAGACTACCCTCTCCTCCTTTGTTTGCCCCAACATTGGCACCTGTCATGTTGGAACCCTCAGCTCTCATGTCTTTTGTTCAATCTGGTCACACATGATTGATCACCTCATTTAACCATCTTACTGTTAATATGCCTAATAACCAGATACTTGTGTAAATTGTGCTGCCAACTTGCCACAAGTTGTACTAAAACTAATGAAACGCAAAACACGGTATACCTCAAAGCTGATCAATAATCATTCAAAGAAGATGACTTAATTGACCAATTTGAATTTGTTTTCAAGATTAGCAAACCTGATTTGATTTTAACGGTATCTTTTAAAAAAAACATTCCTATGATCAATAATTTATTCAAATGTATCATTTGTGTTTTCATTTGTGACTCTTACATTATATTTCTATTCAAATTTATATATAATTTATTGTGTTTCTAAAATGGTCAATTTAAATTCACAATTTAATTAAATGATTTTTTATATTGTTTTACATTAACAACCAAAACCAATTTATCAAAGTAGCGTTCTATTTAAAGGTTTCTATGTATTAAGAAATAAATTGCGTTCATGCTTAATGTACGTTAACGTATAATATAATTTTAGTTGTAATTTTCGTTGTAATTTCTATGAAATTAGTGGGAAAAACTAATGATGATCTAATGATGTTATGTAATTGATTGATTGAAATAAGATGTATTGTTTGGAAAGTTTGGTTAATGCATTCAAGAAAAAAAAACATTAACCGAATGAAAAGATAATTTTTTCTACTTTCGTTCTAGTCTGTTACCGTGCTACTTTTCAATAAACATTAAAAACATCATTAGCAAAACTGTCTTTCATTTCGTTTTCATTCAGCATTTACAAATTACAATTGTAATATGCGTTTGGCATTTAGTTTGTATCAATAATATCATATTAAAAGGTTTAATAATTTCTCTTCGAAATTTTTGAAATCGCACACATAAAACTCGTGAATTTAAAAAAAATTATGACTAGAAATAATTAAGGAAAATCATTCATGTTTGAATGTCTAAAATATCTACTACTAACCTTTATCACGTTCCTATCATTAATAATAAATTGGTTTGAAATTGAACATTCAAGAGCTATCAAGCAAAAACAATTTTATTAATTAAATAATCATAAATCGATTCAAAAATATTAAAAATATTATTATTTTCATTTCAGACTCTAAATTAATATATTTTATCATCTATCAGTTTTAATGTCATTTTTGATTGCCAATTTTTGATAAAGTTGGATCAACAATTTTGGTGTTGCTTTTTAGCGAGACTCTTTTAGGGTCGTAAGCTTATGCTATTGCCATCGTGTCTGTCTGTCTGACCGTCCGTCTGTAAACCTTTGTCCATATTCTGAGAGAACCGTAGACCCTAAAATTATCAAATTTGGCATACATACACTAGGGAGTATATGTAATCGACTAGTCAAACCAAAACTTGGCGCCATGGATCATGACTCCCATTCTGGTGACAAATGTATTCTGAGAGAACCGTAAACCCTAAAATTACCAAATTTGGCATACATACACTAGGGAGTATATGTAATCGACTAGTCAAACCAAAACTGGGCGCCATGGATCATGACTCCCATTCTGGTGACAAATGTATTCTGAGAGAACCGTAAACCCTAAAATTATCAAATTTGGCATACATACACTAGGGAGTATATGTAATCGACTAGTCAAACCAAAACTTGGCGCCATGGATCATGACTCCCATTCTGGTGACAAATGTATTCTGAGAGAACCGTAAACCCTAAAATTACCAAATTTGGCATACATACACTAGGGAGTATATGTAATCGACTAGTCAAACCAAAACTTGGCGCCATGGATCATGACTCCCATTCTGGTGACAAATGTATTCTGAGAGAACCGTAAACCCTAAAATTACCAAATTTGGCATACATACACTAGGGAGTATATGTAATCGACTAGTCAGACCAAAACTGGGCGCCATGGATCATGACGCCCATTCTGGTGACAAATGTATTCTGAGAGAACCGTAAACCCTAAAATTACCAAATTTGGCATACATACACTAGGGAGTATATGTAATCGACTAGTCAAACCAAAACTGGGCGCCATGGATCATGACTCCCATTCTGGTGACAAATGTATTCTGAGAGAACCGTAAACCCTAAAATTACCAAATTTGGCAAACATACACTAGGGAGTATATGTAATCGACTAGTCAAACCAAAACTGGGCGCCATGGATCATGATGCCCAATTTTGGTAGCGCCAAGTTTTAAAAAAGATTTTTTGTGGTCACTATGTTGAAAATGATGAATAAATGTGTTGCACATTTTAAATAAAAATATTGGTTCCAATACACCTCTTTAGTGATCCAAATGGATCAAATAAAGTCGTTTTAAAAGTTTCTAAGTTGATAGTTCAAGTTTCTATTTTTAAGAGTCTCGCACTTTGCCTGGCTTGCCAGACAATCTTATTCCATTTGCTTCCAGCCTTCTGTTTGCATCACATCTGTGTTGTGCTCAGTGATGAAGTCGATGCATTTCACAGATATACACGCCAAAATAAGTTTTTGGTACAAGAAATGTTAAGATCCATTCTTATAGTATTTTTAACGCTCTTTCCACTGGTATACTCAAAATTCTCAGATTGATTCAAGTTTTCGAGATATTTAATATTTTCGAGATTTTTTAAACATTTTCGACAATAACACTATTTTAAGCTGAAAAAGCATCAATTTAATGCTCAAATTCGAAATCTATGAGTTTTTCTGAAAATTTTAAGCTAAATTTGGTCAAAAACGGTCAAAATTTAGTATTTTTACTCGATTTTTAAAGATGACACTTTACAAATAAATTTGAACATTTGAATTTTAACATTCGGGCAATAAAAGATTAACCAGAGCAAAGTACGCTTCACATTTATCAGTTTACCTGAAAAGCGCCATCTTTAAAAATTGAGTAAAAATACTAAATTTAGACCGTTTTTGACCGAGTTAAGCTTAAAATTTTCAGAAAAACGCGTAGATTCTGATTCTGAACATTAAATTAAAGTTTGGGGTACGAAAAATTGAGTTATGTTGAAAAATGTGAAATTTATTTCGAAAATATTAAATATCTCGAAAACTTGAATCAATCTGAAAATTCTGAGTATACCGGTGGAAAGAGCGTTAAAAATACTATAAGAATGGATCCTAATATTTCTTGTACCAGAAACTTATTTTGGCGTGTATATCTGTGTTTTGATTTAAGATCAGTTAATTCGTACAAGTCTGCTACCAACAGAAAGTTGGTCACAGTTTCGTTGGTGATTGAGTTGTGCAAATAATGTTCACAGTGGGATTTAAGACAGTCCATTTGGAACTGGATTACATTAGGTTTTCCAATATACCATAGTATGCATACCTTATCAGCGACCATCATCAGTTCGCCTGCATACTTGTCCAACTTGTCCACTTGTTCAGTGTAAAGATAACCTAGAAATTGATCAAACACCTCACAGTCAATGTCAGTGATGTCAACACGATTTTGACGCTTCTCCTCACAATCGTGCTCAAACATTGCGGCAAAAACTGGTGATCGAGCAGACAGAATCGCTTTGTGCACTTTGTATGACTTTTTGCCAACTACAAGAGTGACATCGGACAACTTTCCATTTTCAAGCAAATTTTGTAAATCTTTGCAAATTACAGTATTTTGAATTAAATTTTGTTCGTCATTTTGTTCGAAAATCTATTAAAAGTATCCAGATTTGATTTTTAGGACAAAAAATAATCATAATCATACCTCACAACGGAGCTTAAGACAATCATTTTGTATCCATCCGTTTGCTCCGTTAAGTAAAACATCTTTTGACAAAAACTTGGCAACATGACTTTTAAGATTTTTGTCTGAATCAAAGTTCCAAATATATTCTACGTATTTAAATTTTAAAAATGAACGTACAAAAAATATTTACCTTGGTAATAGCAGAGTTTATCTTCACTGTCAATAATTGAGACTTTGCAGCGAGTCTTTAATTTTTCCTTGTCGTAAATAAATAAATATACAAATGTATCATTATTAAAAGACGATAAATCGCTTTTTGGAAATAAACCAAAGCAAAAATTAGTTTTAGAATTTTTCACAACAATTGTAATTTGTTTATGATTCAAAATTGAATTGAATTTTTGAATGATCAATGTACCAGATGTGATTGGCAAAGTTGACATGATTTCATGAAATTCGGCTTTCGCCTGTTTCCTTCGCATACGATGCAAGCGAACAAAAGTAAAAGTAAAAATAATTTTGTGTTAAAAATACTACACATACTCTAGAGTAGCTATGCCTTAGAGATTTGCTATGAAAGACTCAATTGCTTTGAGAGCAAATGATATCACTATCTAAGTTACAACTAAAAATGACTAAACACTGACAAACTGTTTAGCAACAGTGTCTGCACACATACATGACACTGATTAACATCACGTTATTAAATGTTGGAATTGCCATATCGCGAGGTACAAAATGTTCGTTAATCAATTTTATTAATTGGTTATTACTGACTGATTGGTGACTTTAATAAAGAATATTTCTATGATATACTAAGTATCGCATACATAAAAATTTATTTGCGAGTATAGTCTTTGTGACCTTGATAAGAAATTATAACACAATTGTGCGATAAGATACTGCATAAACCGTATGATAATGAGTTTGCAAATAGACCTACAATAAAAGAATGTACATGTACTATTTGCTTAATGATTAAGCAAACACAATCATTTACCTGTCCATGTTTAATGGTCGATGATGAAATGCAATGACAACTGGTCTCATATGTTACTAAAGACAAAGTTAACATTGTCAATATTGACTCTTCTACTGAAAGTTATACAATGTACATTGTACATGTACATCATCAGTATACTGGTACCTCTTTATGTGATTAGCTGCACCTTCTCTGATATCAAGAGTCACCCCACGCATTGCCTCATCGGCTGTACATAAACAACAAAATCGAATGCAAAACGAAAAGCAAACGTTCTAATCAACATTCGTCGTTGATTATGTTGAAAGTTACTTCGACCGATGACTTGAACTGTGGTTTGGTTATGTTTAGTCATGTCGATGACTGGACATTGAACGTTATGTGTCGCTGTCTGCCTCGATCGTGTCAACGACAGACATCTCGGACGGTATAAAGTCTCGCATCTCGCATTGCTCTCATTGTACAGTTGGACTGTTGTGAGACTTGCTGCCTATTGTAAGTTCTCCTGAAGTTGTGTGTCTGTCTACCGATCACTAACTTGCCTCCTTCTGTCCCAACTAGGTCTGTTGACAAACCCTATCTATTGTCAAACAGATAGAGAACATACTCACTGACTCATGTGACATACAAAACCAACTCTCATCAACTATCATTCATTATTTTGTCCAGCCAAAATGAAGTTCAACTTGCAACTTCTGATTATATCCCTGTTTTTGGTATTTTCCACAACATCTGCTACAAATGTTCAAGTCGTAATCCAGAATGGACCGATCATTGGTGAAACTATCACCTTACCTGGACATGACAATCGACAACTTCAACGTTTTCTCGGTATTCCCTTCGCTCAACCACCTCTCGGTCCACTACGTTTCCGAAAGCCAGTTCCACTTGAGAATCACAAATGGACCGAACCACTGAAAGCCCTGAATTGGCCTAACAGTTGTGTACAGTTCACTCAAATTTCCTTCACCCACAAACATCCCGATCAACTGTTGAACCAAAACAATTCTGAGGATTGTCTCTATTTGAACGTTTGGTCACCGAATGTTAAGGTTAAGAGTGAAGAGAAGCTGAGACCGGTGATTGTATCGATTCATGGTGGTGGACTTATTATGGGAACATCGTCTTTTGACCTTTATGATGGAGAAATGCTCTCTTCGAGAACCGATTCTGTGGTCGTAACGTTCAATTATCGATTATCGACACTCGGGTTTTTGTATTCAGATGAAGTGGAAAGCGTATCGGGTAATCAAGGTCTCTGGGATCAGGCCCTGGCACTCGAATGGGTTCAAGAGAATATTCGTTATTTTGGTGGAGATCCAAGTGCGGTCACAATTATGGGTGAAAGTGCAGGGGCTTGGTCCGTTTCCGCTCATATTTTGTCACCAGTTTCGAAGAATCTATTCCAAAGTGCAATTCTCATGTCTGGTGCTGCGATTAATGATAAATTCTATTCAAAACCTGGAAATTTAGTTAAAAGTTTATTGACTGGAATTCGAAAAGTTGGTTGTGCCACTGAGGAGGATGTGACGATTAACAAGAATGTTGTTGAGTGTTTGCAAAAGTTGGAAGCTGAGAAGGTGGACATGATCGTGTACATGATCGATAAAGATCCAAATAATCTTCAACCACTGATTTTGATTGACGGAGACTTCTTACCCGCAAAACCTTTAGATCTACTCGATACAGGAGATTTTAAAACTGACGTCAAATTGCTCGTTAGCACAGTAGAAGATGAAGGATCCTTCCTTCTGGCCTTCTGGTTAACTCAACCACAATTCCGTGCTGAAGGTTCAGAGCCCCTAACCTTAGATCAAGCGAAACACTTTTTGATCGACCAAGTCTCGAATCACTATCTCTACCAGCCAGTACCCGAACAGTTGATTTCCAAATTCTACTATCGTGGACTGAACGATAAGCTCGACAGTCAGAATGAATTCCGCAAACGAACTGGAATTGCCTACGGTGATTTGATGCTCAGTTGTCCAACACTCGAATTTGCTAAACAAGTTTTCGCTTTCAGTCAAGCTAGGGCCACGGTTTATCAGTGGTACTACACAGCCAAGCTTGGAAGTAACAAAATTTTGGGTCATTCCTGGGCTGGAACGTCACACTGTGATGATCTTTATCCTGCATTTGGTATGCCGTTCCGTCATCCGGAAGAGTATCTTGCACGGGAACGAGATATTTCCAATGAAGTTCTTGATATAATCAAATCGTTTATTCGTGAAGGGTAAGGATATCATATTAATTTTTTTAAATATAATTTAAATATTTTTAATAAATATAGAAATCCTGGTCCTGGACAATCCGAATGGGAGCCTTTCTTTATGACAGACGACGGACAGGATGTGATTGCACCGTACTACGAGATTGGAAATGAGCACAAAAAGCCGGAGAGTTTCAAGTTTAATCTCAAACAACTCGAGTGCAATTTGATTTGGAATAGGTACAACTATGTTGATTTAAAATGATTTATTAATAGGAAATAAAATTATTGAAAACTAAAACTACGATAATTTATTTTGAATTATTTAACATTGCACAAAACATTGGAAAGCTTATAATAGGACCCAGTGGAGCAGGAGTCATAGATTTGTTTGGGTTTTTAATTTAACTGGAAATCTTAAAATATTTTTCTTTTGAAGTGACGGTTTTGAACATTATTCAAGCAATAAATGCTGAATGACAAATGGGATTGAAGATTGTTGAATCGAAATTGATATTGAATCACTATATATCACACTGATATTTCCTCTCATAATGTTTGCGATGTATCTAATTTGCACATTTTTTGTAATAGTTGATTTAACATTTAAGTTTTTTTCTAATAATCATGCGCACACCTGCTCTGATGAACGCATAATTTCTGACAACATAACTTGCATTTACCTTACTAAATATAAGATAAAAGATAGAAAATAAAAATACGTAAATTGTAAAATTAACTAAATTTTTTTCTCCGTTTTTATAGTTCCGTTTAATTAAAAGGTTTAACTAAAACTAAATCATTTTCTTTATGTTTATTCAACTTTTATTAGCATTTAATTTTAAAATTTTCAACCTTTTCAATCACAATTCATAAAAGTTGCTCATCTCTACTTTTTAGTTTGTTAGTTAGTCTAGCCCTGCCAACTCTCAAAATCCGCACGGTGGGCTAATCGTACAGTACGTTTAACAGTTACTTTTTCTAGATGAAAATATGAGCGAGAGCGACTTAGTGGTTTAGCCTTCTGCCTAATATAAACCAAGTCGATGGTTCGAGCCATCGAATTGACAAACTTTTATTTTGTTTTTTATTTATTAAATTGATGTAAGGTATCTTAGTCCATCAATTGATGAGTCGGAAAATTCTAAAATGGAGTTATTGGATTTTATAAAACAAATGAAGCTTGGAAATAGAACTGGAAAATAATATTCAATTGATTTATCATGAAACTTGTTGATTACGACATGGAATAATGGATCAAAGGTTTCAGGTGAAAATGGTTGGGTTGTTCGAAGATTTACAAGATCGAAATATTCCAAGTTCGCTTTTCCAAGCTTCCGATTACCCATCAGATCTTATATCTTCGAATAGTGAGAAGTGAGCTATGATGTTTGATCAATACTGTTTGGATTTTTCGTTCATAATGCAAACATAGATTCGTATTTCTATTTGAAGTACCTTGAAGCGATTCAGATATTCTCCAATAGATCCGTGTTCTCTGAATGTCTAAAAAATGAAGAAATTTAGACCAAATTCTCTCTTTTACACAAGTCTAGAAATAACTTTTTCAAAGTTGCATTAGGTAACAGGAAACAAGATTCTAATTTCCGATTAGCGATTATTGATTAGTCCATCAATTTGGGGCTTTGTTCATTTTAGTCATAACCTATTTGATTCACAACTAAGGATACTATTCAGTATATATAATTTTTTTGGATTGATCATTATTATTCGAATAATCCAAATAATCGGAAATTCTTTAGATTTATTAAAAGTGTCATTTTGTAAATATTATGGGTGTTTATAACATATTCTAACAATTTTTTCACAAATCTTTTTAAATTCAGATCTTATCACTTAAAAAGACGCTTTTCTAAAATCAATTACAACATTTTCCGGTCCATCAATTAGAGGGAATGAAATTCAACTACTAAATTTAAATTGGAGAATTTTTTTAGGGTCGAACTTAACCTAATTCACCAATTGTCAATTCCGAATATGACATCGAATGAAGAAATATTGACAAAATTATTATATTCAAATAATATATTTCTTGATAATTTCTAACCAAGGATACAAAAATTTGGAAACCCGAATAATCGGTATCCTTATTCCAAATAAATCAATTGACGTTTCATTATTTTCAACTTCAACTATTTCCTACAGTTAATTAATGGACAAACTAAATTAACTCAATTGTAGAATCCCACAAAATAAATAAAAATATTCCGGGTAATCATCGAGCAACCCAACCATCACCATTTGGATTCTTCGATCAATTATTTCATGTCGTAGTCCACACGATTCATGACATATCAATTGCACATTATTTTCCAACCACCATTTGGTGAATAAAATCCACGAACTCCATTTGAGAATCTTTCCAGTTCACCAATTGGTGGATTAAAATTCCTTAAATCAATTTAACAAATAAAAAAAAATAAAAAGTTTGTCAATTCGATGGCTCGAACCACCGACTTGGTTTATATTAGGCAGAAGGCTAAACCACTAAGCCGCTCTCGCTCATATTTTCATGTAGAAAAAGTAACTGTTGTACGTACTGTATGATTAGCCCACCGTGCGGATTTTGAGAGTTGGCAGGGCTAAGTTAGTCAAACAAATTTGTCAGTGAGAGACTCGCGCGCCAGCTCATCGCATTTCGTAATACAATGCGCTTACATAATCGCTTTGATGTGCACGATACAACTACCTGGTGTTTCTAAATTGCTGCCACTTGTGTAAATCTTATGCAATATGTCGCAACAATCCTGTAGTTCATTCATGTGCTCCCGTTACACACTCAATTCGACAAGTCAAATCAATCATTTTACTGAGTATCTGTTCGTTTTTGGGTAGCTATTGCGTTGCTGGTGGTGTTTGCTTTTTGGCATTTGCATTCAGATATGATGATTTTATATTTGAATTCAAAATGTGAAGAGAACTTGCGATTTTTGTACTTTGACACAGTAGTTGTAACAAAATTTTTGGATAATAGTTTTGAAAGAATTAAATTATGCAAAGCCGCATGTCTTTCTAAATGGTTTCTAATTCAATTCATAAAGTTTATGTAATTTGTTTATAAATAAGTTGAACAGTTAGACCTAGTTAAGTTTTATTCACAGTCAATTTATTGTTCAATTTGTGCAACAAAAACGGTCGTTTCGTTATTCGTAGAGTTCCAATCACAATATTAGGTCCCCACATTCCCCCTCCATTTAAGGCAAGACATGGGGAACATTTTTAGTGAAAATAGTCGTCACATATTTCAGTGTATTATTGGTGGTCATGTGTTGGTACCATTTTAATTTACAATTCTGAACGGATTTTGCTTTTCGATACCAAAAATTAAAGATAAATGTATAATCTTTAAAACGAATGGACCAGGATACCTGATATTATTCACTAAGCTAATCTTAAATTAACATCAAACTTGTGTTCTATATTTTCCTTATGTTTCACCGATTTTTTAATGAAAATTTTGAATAAAGACAAATTAAAAAAAATGTGGTCCATTTGTTTTAAAGATTATACATTTATCTTTAATTTTTGGTATCGAAAAGCATAATTTATGTCCGTATTACACTTTATTAATGTGTAGAGTAAGCTAGGAGTGCCATCTGTGGGCAACTTTTACATATTGAACTTGTACAGAATATATTCTCTCTGTGTGTGTGTAATTACATAATGAAATTTTAAACTAAATTAATGAATACACTTTATTAATGTGTAGAGTAAGCTAGGAGTGCCATCTGAGGGCAACTTTTACATATTGAACTTGTACAGAATATATTCTCTGTGTGTGTGTGTGTAATTACATAATGAAATTTTAAACTAAATTAATGAAGTTGGTAACTAATCTAATGTATGTGTGTGCGTGAGAGGATGGAATATAGAAAATAGAATAGATAATAATAATAAGATTAACATATAGAGAAAATGCGATGCGCATGCGTGCATTACATGGTACAAGCACGTGACATGTGTCCCTTCTGTTGGCATCGGAAGCAAATTGCATTGGGACACAGACTGGCAGCGTGGCCAAATTGGGCGCATTCAAGGCAAAAATCCTGTGATCCACCACCTGCACCTCCCGTTCCAACACAGTCCTTCGCCTGATGGCCAGTCTCGAAGCACTTGTGACAGCAGATTGCGCGCAGTATTTCACACTGCTCCACCTGGTGGCCAATCGATTTGCAGTAGTTGCAGAAGCCTGGATCGCCAAGGCCACTGTTCTCGAGCACAGAACGGACAGTCTGATCCAACTGTGGAATGGTGGATTCGATTATTCGGTTCGACAGAAGTTTGATCAGCTCCGTGAGGGACTTGTCCTGAAGATCCTGATCGGTGCGTGCATACTTGATCTTGAGATCGATTGGCAGCTTCACAAAGGCCATGCCGAACAGACTCGACTGTACTTGACTGTACTGGTCGTACTCGCGGAAGGTGAGCAGATGGGCACGTGCCTTCGATACCAAGCGCAACAGTGACTTTACATGATCGAGTGAGTAGTCCTCAAAGTGCATCAACTTTCCATCATCTTTTTCATCTTCTTTACCACCGTCGAGTTGAGCGAATTCGTGCTTCATCAATTCGAGAATGTCGTCCACCGATTTGCCCTTTTCGGCCGTCTCCTTGTGAATGGTAATGATTTTCCTCGCAACAAAGTGACGCAAATCCTTCAACCGTAACAGCCAAGTCTTGGTCCAATCGGCTGGCTGCTGAAATTCTTCCCACAATTCAGAGTGCAACTTTTCGGCCGCAAAGTGGAACACCCGAGCAAACAGACCGTCCTTGTCGTCGCCATGGTAGAAGGAGGCAATCATCTTCAGGGCACGAGTCATCTCCACCAGAAGGGCCTTCATTCCGTCAATGTCGTCTGGACTGGCCACTGATGGGAGAGCATTAAATTGTTGCTGGATTTGGGGCATAATATCGCCACTGTAAAAGAAATACAAAAAATATATTAATATTTAAGAGGAATTTTTCAGGAAAAATGTTAAAACAAAAATAAGATTCTAAAAACATTTAAAAAAGTTTAAAGATACTAATAAATCGGAATAAGTTCTGGGAAACCGCAGAAAATTTTACGAAGCTTAGAGAAAGTTTCTAAAATCTCTAAAATGTATTAAATTGTTTCTTGAACGTAAAGAGAGTTTCAGGAAAGTACAGTTAGTCTTGCAAAAGCCACCAAGAAATTCTTGCGCTAAGTCGAGATAAAGTAAAATGTACATAAGGTTTCGAAGCAATAGGAATCCGCCAATAGCTCTTTTTCAAGTATAACTCCATTCTTGGATACCTTCTAATCGAATATGTATCGATTCCATAGTAGTGGTCGACATTATCTCAATTACGATTCCCTCTATGCGCTAAGTGCGTGTCGCTCTAAGTCAAGGAATTACTGTAGAGAATGTTTCTGGATTATAGAAAATGCTACTAGGACGATAAAGAAACAAACTTTATTAATCCTTAAACTATTGTCTAAAAAAGATTCCGGAGCGCAAAGAAAGTTTCATACAAGTAGAGAGAATTTCTAAAAAGTCAAAAAGTTTTTGTAGCTAAAGAAAATTTTTGGAAAGTAGAGAAGGTTCCAGAAGTTTAGAGATTGTAAACAAGAGAGAAAACAATACAAATGTTTTATGAAACTTGAAAGAGATTCTTGAACTTGAAAGTAGGCTTAAAGAAAGTTTCTATAAAATAGAGATCTGAGGATAAATGGGAACTCAAAATAGAGAAAGTTTTCGTAAAGTAGAAAAGTCTTTGGAAAGTTAAAAGAGGTTTCAGGAAAGTTTAGAAATGTTTTGGAAAGTCAAAAAGTATCCTGAATATAAAGAAAGTTCTGGAATTTGTTTCTGAAAGTGAAGATAAGTTCCAGAAAATTTAGAGGTATAAAAAAGCATTAAAAACTTTTGATAAAACTGTCCATAAAAATGTTTCGTAAAGTGTCTCAAAAATTCTCCAGAAAGTTTCCTACACAAAAAATCAAATAAAACCACCAAACTTACACTTGTTCCTTGAGCACCTCGGACAGAAATCTAAACAAATCCCGAAGGGATCGTCGCCGTTGAGTTGGATCGTACTGTTGGATGTACTGGTGACACAGGCCCGGAGGTAACTTCTGTGCGGCCGTATAGAAAATGTCCGCATGCAGTTGATAGTCCTGCCAGTAGGGGGATGCAAGCGAACGCGCATGCGCCACAGCGGACAGCAGTCGGCGGAGACCGACCCAGTCTGACTCGTCCACAATCGGTTGCATAAGATCGAATACATGCTGCACATTTGCGCGAACCAAGTCTTTGGCCATTTGGACTTCGACGGTGGTGTCATCTGGCGGTGGACAGCCGAATCCATTCGTCTGAGAGGCAAAGCCATTCTGGCTGTTTCGATCCTTCTGGGGTGGAAATAGAAATAAGAAATTAGTCACGGTGACTAAGTCACCTAACAGATAATAGTTTCTATTTCTACTTCTACTCTATCCATAGATATGATAAGATAGCAACTAATCAGATAAAAGTTTCTATTTCTACTTCTACTCTATCCATAGATATGATAAGATAGCAACTAATCAGATAAAAGTTTTTATTTCTAATTCTATTTCTATCTCGCTCTCTCCCCCGCAATTTCTACTTACCATTTGGAACTTCAGAATCATATCTGAGTACTGCTGCCACCAGGAAGCCATTTTACAGCTCCAATCCTCAAATTCACGTTCACCAAAACACGCAGGCAAATTCGCGGTTAGTTCACTCATCTGTTCGAGCTTCTCCTTGATTATCGTAGTGGGCCGATCCATTTGGAATAACATAATGAGAGTCTGTTCGATTGTCTTGAGTTTGCGCAACACTCGACGGTCGCACTCTTCGCCCACCACCTCTGAGATCGGCATTCTAGTGGGGAACTTTGTAGAAGGAGAAATAGAAGAAGAAAACAACGTAGACAACGTTCCAAATTGAGGGAGACAGAAGAGATTCTTCGTCTTCGTTGATAGTCTTGTGATTCGACGAGGAATTGAACGTATGGACAAGTTCGAAATCACAAAGTAAAAAAGGCTGGAGAATAAGAACCTTCTCCGATCGTAGCGAAAGTAGAAATGGTGTGACGGTCTTGGCTGTTTGTCTGTCGTCTGCCAAGTAGAAATAGAACAGAATGATGATAAGATGACATATACGATGATGATGACTACAAGACGGCTATTTCTACCTTGATTAGGCATCTTTGCATTTTATTTATTTTTCACGCATGCGCAATTACCAGGCAATTAGCAGGTACATACTTAATTACAATTTAATCTAAAATTTATTGTACTTACATTACATGCAATATCAGATGCGGTTTGTTACTTCAATAATTTGTTCGTCTTTTATATGAACGGTACAAAATAATTTTATTTATTGTTTTATCTATTTTCTAATTATTTATTTTCTCCACCAACAAATCTATAGCTTGCACTTTTCTACCTAATTTGCGCCTACAATGTTTCTAATTCTTGTTTTAAATCTTTATGATTTTTCTTTGTATTTGTTCCCAAAAAGGTTTTATTCATTTGTTTAGTTATCCTGTTTTAATATTTTTTTCAATACGTTTACTCAAGGTTACAAAATTTTTTACATTATTTTGTAGTAGCCGTAAAATTAAAAGGTTCTTCAATATTTTTCTTAATACATTATCAGTAAGTTTGTTTGTGAAAATTGTTTTTCAGCTTCGCTTTTTTACTCAGCTATACGTAGAAAGTCGTTTATGTCCGTAATATTACGCTTTGATTGTACGTAAGGACAATCTGTTGTACACAATTTGTCGCTGATGTGCGAGTAATAATAATAATCATCATAATCGTACCTGTCTTCTGATAACTCCTCTTTTTTGTACGTAATGTAACGAGTAAAAAGCCTTTGCGTGAGAGCATCGCGATATGCAATCATCAATTTTTCCTACAGGTACATTTGATACACTCAATTTCTGCTTTGGTAATGCACAATAATTTTTTACATATAAATGCTACTTAGAAATTTGGTACTTTTAACAGATTTTTTTTGTATTGAAGCAAAAAATTTAATAATACCAAAATCTTACTCCCGGAAAATATGGGTGACAAAAAATACGGATCCCTTTACAGATCGCGCATCTTCCTGTACTGTACCTGGAGAAACATTACGCAAGTGCTCACGAACATCATCAACAATGTCGGTTGTTACAAGTATCGCAAGTATGCTCGTCTTCCCGAGAATTTAGAAGGTAAAATTGTGCTCATTACTGGCGCTAATAGCGGTATTGGTAAAGAGAGTGCGAAAGCTGTGGTGAGCAAAGGCGCTCACGTGATCATGGGTTGTCGAGATGAGAAACGGGCAAAAGATGCTGTGGATGATATTGTCCGGGAATTGGGACGTGAAGAGTTACGGGAAAATTTCTCGGTGGTGTTGATGAATTTGTCCGATTTGGATTCGATTAGAATCGCTGCTGAGGAGGTGAGTTTTTTCTTTATATTGAGGATTTCGTAAACATTTCTCAATAATTTCGTAAACATTTCCCCTCATTTTTAAACATTTTTATCTCATTTCGCAATTTAGATCAATCGCAAATTTAGCCATATAGACGTACTGATCAACAATGCGGGCGTTATGGCTACGCCCGAATGGAAAACCAGTCAAGGTCACGAATTCCAGTTTGGCACAAACTTTCTGGGCCATTTCATGCTCACAAATCTTTTACTTGACAAACTGAAAGCCGCGCCATCTGGAGCCCGAATTGTAAATCTCTCAAGTTTACTGTTCCTTCTTGGAAATATGCATTTTGAAAATCTGTCCCTAACCGGAATCTATTCACCGAGTGACGCTTATTGTCGAAGCAAACTGGCTACTGTTCTGTTTAACCGTGAGTTGGCAAAAAGGTTGCAAGGAAGTAATGTTCACACGTATTCCTGTCATCCTGGTGTCATTCAAACGGGACTGCATAGACACATGTCTTCTGCTTTAAACAGTGTACTGGATTTTCTTTCGGGAATTTTGTTGCTTACGCCAGAAGAGGGCGCGCAAACTCAACTTTATTGTGCGTTTGATGAAAGGGCTGCGCTAGAGACTGGTTTCTATTACGAGTGAGTTACACCAGGGACCGTATTCTTATTACCAAAATTATTAAACCAATTTTTTCAACATTTTAGAAACTGTACCATAACAAATCTACCCGCGCATGCAACCGACGAGGAGGATGCGGAAAGGCTTTGGAACACTAGTCTACAACTCTGTGGATTAAATGATATTAATAATACTAAAGACCAAAAATATTGAAAGTTACTTTGAGAAAAATAGAGCTAAATATTTTGTTGGGTTTTCTTTGTTTATTTATATTATTACATTTTTTTGTTTAATTTAAAACTCTTTGATTTATTATTATAATAATTATTTACAAATCAGGAAATAGGGATTTTTCAAATGTTATGATCTCAATTTGATAGTGATACTGTGTGCTTGATTATAATCATCATGGAGACAGACTCTGCATTTGGCTTTAAGGGAACTTTTGATCAAGCTTTAATTAATTTTTATACTAAACTAATCTTAGTTACCAAATAATTTAGGTCATGTCTTTAGGTGAGCCAAATATTGACTGATAAGGTAAAGAGAAATATGTCTTCTCATAAATTCCTTCTCAGTTATGTTCTAATTAATTGCAAGTTTGGACAAAAAAAAATGGCCTGCCTCAAAGCTTCCATGGAATACAGACAAGAAGAGTCTAAAACTGAATACTTTGACGATTCGTTCCAGGCTCAACTTGACACTTTAGTGTATGATTACTTTGAAAATAGTGAAAGTGGTGAGTCAACAATCGAAAGCTTGGCAAGTGCTTTCTTCAATGACCTGGAACGCCCCTGTAACAAAATTGAGACAACTCTTCGATTGAGTCAGTCCCTCATCAATTTTCTACCGAAAAATTCATATGATTTAACGAAATTGAAAGTGCTCTACGAAAAATTGGGTTCACTTTCGGGTTATAATTTTCACAGTGAAAATGAGCAGTGCTCGATTGAGTTGTTGCAGGTGATTGATCCATTTTTGAATCCACAATTGGACTCGTATGGATTCGACTGTTTGCAGCATCGTAATGTGTGTCTGGTGCTGCTGCTTGTGCTTCCAAAGTTTTCTCACGAATTTGTCAATACAACAGAAAGTGCTGCCAATCAACTGTTTCGCTACTTGATGAACGTTTTGTCCAACTACAAACACATGGAAACTATTTTGTACGCACTATTGACACTGGAGATGATGGCCGACAGGCAAATGTTGGAGCTAACCAAAGATCAGTTTGATCAAATTGACAAAACGCTGTCAAATTTATTGAAGAAAATTGAGCATTTCTCTGCTTTGAAGCCGAGCAAGTTTATTCAACATCAAGTGCTGCTTTGTGTGAGTCATTTAATGAGAAAATTTTCAAATTTCGGAAACTCAAAGCCTAAATCTTTGGCAAAGTTATCGCCTGACTGTCTGACAGTTCGTGCTGATTGTGTTCAATATCCCACTGTTCGTGCTATGTTTTCTGCTACACAGCAAAATGCCTCATACTATGAAGTAACTTTAGAGTCGTCCGGTCCAGTGATCATTGGATGGCGCACTCGTGAAAGTCAGCTTGGTTCAATTTTGATTGATGAAGTAGGTTCAAATCAACGTCATGGCAACGATCAGTACTCGATTGGCTTTGATGGTTACAATCGAATAATTTGGCATGCAAACTATGCCAATGAGACCAAATTAGTTAGCAGATGGAAAGCACAAGATGTGATTGGTTGCTTATTCGTTCCGCAAAGTTTCCAGCAATTTCAGTTTTTCCTCAATGGCAAACCAATCGATTGTTTGGTTCGAAACTATTACTACTATTCACTTCAGCCATACTTTGCAGTCATCACCATCTATCCCCCATCAACAAGTTTGCTTCAATTTAGGACAGCATCCATTCAAATATCAACCTAAAAATCAAATATTCGACAATATAGCAAAACTTCAAAAGTTTCAATTAATTAAACCAAATTTGATTGAAGGTCTGTACTGGTACAAACAGAGTTTGAATTCAAACAATCGAGTCGTTGCATTTTTCTGTGATGCTAAACAGAACGATTATGATCAATGGGCAATTGAGCTTGAAGAGGATAAATGTGAGGATAATTTGGAAAAATTTACTTCAAAGTGGACCGAAATATCTTTATCAAACACGAAACTCCGTTGCTAACAAGCTCGATTGTCTTCGAGCAATTCAATCTGTAATGGAAATTGGCACTTCACCGGCAAATTCCTTCAACCTCACTCACAATTATCAAATCATCACCAAACTGATGTACAAATTTCACTTTCAATTGACCGATTCGTTTGGACATGGCTTTCCAACACTGAACAAGCTGCTCGAACTGCTCTATCCATACATGCAGTTGGATCAGCACAATTTGGACACTTTTTTTCACTCATCGAAAAACACTAATTATACTGCTGGTTGAAAAACAGTTGTATCATCATTCCTATGGAGTGGACATTTGTATGGAAAAGTGTGTGATTGACTTTCTCGAGCGAATCATTACGAAAACCTGTGACCGATACAGCTTGCTGTTTGCAATCATTGCCTAGACGTGTACAATGACAATGGTAGAAAGGAGATTTCGAAAATACCAGAAATAAATGTGGAAAAAATTGTATCAAATTGCGTCAAATCGAAGCGCTTTTGATTCATTGCCGAATACTAAAATTGTCGACTCCAATATTGGTTTGCACAATTCAATCAATTGTCAAATTGACTTTTGTGCAGAGTGGATTTTGAACAAATTTTCCAATTCAAGAAAAAATGAAATAATTTATAAATATACTTTAAACCCATACTATTGTTCCCGCAACCTGAAACTGTCGTCCAAACATCTCGAAGTTCGTTGTGATCGTTTTGCTTTTGACCGGATCAACCAGCGTGGCTTCAATCGTGTTCCACTGTCAAGTATTCGTTCTAGCTTTGATTCGAATTCGAATGTGTCTCTGTACCAAACGACAATACTCAGCGCCAGTGGTCCTGCTCGCATTGGTTGAGCAACCGATGAGTGTGACTTGAAGGAAAGTGGGTCTGCAGTTGGGCACGATCAAGACTCGATTGCATTCGATGGTTACAGTGGCTGTGTGTGGCACGCCGGGCGACCAATTCCAGTTGAAATGCCTTCTCAATGGAAAGTTGGCGATATTGTCGACTGTTCGATCGATGAATTCAAACAGAAATTCAACTTTTGTCTCAATGGTAAGATAATTAAATTTAAAGAAGACTATCACTTTAGCAGACAACCATACCGTGCAGCTTTAACCCTTTAACGCCCAGAACGTTATTTTTGTTGGGATTTTTTTCTACACGATTATTAGGCAAAATAAAAAATCTAATTTCAAGGATTTGGTTAAAAAGTGTATGGAAGTCGAGATAATCAACATTTATCATCTGTGCCATAAATGTCCCGGCGGGCGTCTAGCCCACCTAGGTGTGCTGCTAACAACTTATTGAGTAGAGTTGTGCGCATGCGCTTTACATTTGTTTTGGTTTTGCTTCGCACATCTCTAGTGGGCTAGACGCCTGCTGGGACATTTATGTCCCAGATGGTTATCTCGTTCTATCTCATTTGTTTGTGAACATAATACATACTTGTTTGGGGGCATTTTGTTCATTGAAACATGGACTACACGTATAAAAAATCTACACTATCAATAAAATCATCCCTGGTGATTGTGACCGAGTTGTTGTGAAGCTGTTTTTGCAAAACCATTTATTTTTGAAAAAACTCGACTTTACTTGAAATTCCTGCCTTTTTCTCAAAATTATGTCGATTTTGATGATATTTTCTTTGTGATTATTGTTAAACATGAAACAATGAACAATTTAAGCTATTAATACAACTGTAAAAGTATAAAAATGTAAAAGTTCTATACCTCCAAACATCTGTGCCATAAATGTCCCGGCGGGCGTTAAAGGGTTAAGCTTGTCATTGTATCAGCATTGTCAAGTACATTTTACCTACAGAAGATCTAGATAATGTTTTAAAATAAGTGGTTTAATCTTTCAACTTTTCGGGATAAATTTTTGAAATTCTGATAGTTTGATTTTTATTAGTTTTATTGAATTGTTGAATCTTCGTTATTAAATGGTGAAACTTTTTTATACACTTGCTTTACATTAATTAAAACTTTGTATCCTCTTCGACTTGTTTGCAGAATGCGATTACTTGTGTTTTATTGATTTTTTGCACTTATTTTTTGTCGTAGAATCTGCAAAAAACGAAAAACAAAGTTTAAAACTGGTTATTGAAATTGATTTGAAATAATTTAACTTAATTTAAAAATCCTTTTTATCTCAGAAAATTTAAGACGCAATTATGTTTCTCTAATTGCCTCAATTTTTATTTGCTTGGTTTGCATGCATTTGGTTGTTTTTAAATCTTAATTGAAAATGAAATTCCAAATTATGACAATATCAGTTCAATCTAATGTTTAAAGGTGTTATTTTAAAAAAATTTGAATAAAAATTATAGAATTTAGAATATTTGATATGATATGATATTCTTTCCGCTAAACAATGAAAATTATCTACAAACCTACTATGGAATTATTGAACAGATCCAGATATACAAAAACAGAAAAGCTCGACTCATTTTCTGTTGTATCAATTTGTTTCTGGCTCTAAAGGCAGTGGATTTTTTTATGGCATACTGTTCCCAAAACAATGATCTCGAAAATGCCATCTACTATGATGCCTACTATTTGATGACCAACAAGTCACAGTCAAACATATTTTGCTTCTTTATAACTTTAATGACAATTTACTTCAATTTGGTTTTGATCGGAGATGTGGATTTGAACCTTGTTCAGCTGCTTTGTTTGGTTGTCATCAAGAGGAAATGGCACAAATTTGCATTGGCTCCGAATTATCGCGATCGTAATGTTTGTGAACTGGTACGAAATTGTTTTCTGATTACTCTAAATTTGCCTTTAAGTATAAATGGAACATTTGGTAAAGTATTTTTAGTTTTATGATTTTTTGAAATACTAAATGTTGTTTTGTCTGCAAGTTTTCTTTATTTTCTATGCTTATGGTGATTGTGTTTATTTGTATTGGCAAAATTTTGACTATTTTCTGGACAGATCGATTTTCTATTTTTTATTTACTATTTTGATTAATCATTTGAGTGGAGCTGGATTTGGTTTATTTTTCCTGAATTATGGTCACGTGATGGCAATCAATCAGTGCTCGATCATGACTTGTATGGCAATGTTTTACATCAAATCACAACAAATCTATGCTAAATTGGCTGTTAACAGAGACGAATTCAGTCTAAGACAGTACATTTGGTTTAGAAGAACATTTACCGAGTGTTTGCTGTTTTTCTTCTCAGTGAATCCAATGTACGGAAGATTGTTTGTCGACTTTCTTGTGATTTTCTGTCCAATCAACATTGGCTATTCAATGTGGCTTCTACAGGGTAGACTTGCTTTTCCTAGCAAGTGCATCATCTATTTTTGGGTGATTTATATGATGAATCTGTTGTTTGTGCTTCATCTTGTGTTTGCATACTTTAGTAAACATATTCACAAGCCCGCAAAAGTATGGTTACATTTGATTTCTCACAATCAATCAAGTGCGAGCATTGGTCTGCGAACAAAAATTCATTTGGCCTGTAACATTGTGGCTTTTCATACTGGAAATCGATATGGACTGACTTCTGGTGCCTATGGTTTGGTTTCACTTGCAGCATTCTATCAAGTAAAAATAATTTACTGTTTTAAATAATTCATTGAAATAATTTTCTTTTTTAGTTTTCAATGTTCTATGGAAAAAATTTTCATGATATCTTACAAGTTGATGAAAAATGAAATCATATAATTTTGATCTATAATCAATAAAATCGTCGTTTAGTTCACAGCTCTTATAGTACTCAAGAAGTAAATTCCTGTTGCTGTTCCTGTAAATAAAAAGTAAAAGTATAGAACTGTTATCCGGCAAATTTATGAATTGGCTTTGTTTATGCGGTTTTCATTGAACGGCAACTGTAATTCTCAACAATTTCCCACAGTATTTTACCATTTTTTCCATGTACCACAAACCTTAGCTTACTTCAATTTTCACAAATTTTTTGTTTGCATGAAGAAGTTCCGCATTAGCTCAGTTCTAGAGACTTAGGCTCGCTTCACATTTCTAACCAAAAACAGTGGGACGCTTGGGTTTGTGGATTTTTGCGAACAGTCTTCCCGTAAGGGTAATTAACTTTCTGGTCAAGGTCTTTGCTTGCTCGACAGTTTCAAAGTACAAGACGCACCCAGACCTGGTCACCTCCATACCGACAAGTCCATCTATAGGAATAGTTTACAAAAAATATATTCTGTTTATAAAATTCACAAATTCATTTATATAATGTTAAAAGTTTGTTGGATCAAGTGTTTTTTGAAAAAGGTTAAACAAATTAAAATAACTTCGTTGGTTTTAATAATACTCAAAATTGATCTATTTAGATCATAACTAGTTCCTTTTCTTTTGATTCTTCGAGTTGGTATGTATTTCAATGTGATAATCGTTGTGTTCATTACCACTTGGTGATTATTTTAAGGTGACCTCAGAAGTTTTTACCATTTTATAATTTTGAATTTTTAAAGTTTGTTCATCAAAATAAAAGTCTGGCAATTTGCCTGGCTTGCCAGACAATTTTATTATCTCCATCAAAAAGATTTCACATTTGATTATTGCCTTTTAGTAAATTCTAACAATGACTTTTCGTATATGATTCTCAACATTTTTCTATGCGTTTCTGTACGTTCTTGACTATAATAAGGTTTTACCTAAGTAATCAAACAATTCGATTTTATGATTTCAGATTTTTTGTTTTGTAGTTAGTATTATGTTATGATTAGCGGTGTTTATTAAAAAGGTTCTTAAATTCTATGTAAATCTAATCGTTTCTTCGAGTAACCATACAAATGAATCTTGATTGCTTTTCGTTTTGTCGATTAATAATTGAAATGATGTAGGTTATTTCTCTCCTATCCGTGAACCAATTTTGGAAATTACTTAAATATAAGAACAATTGTTAACAAGAGAATTTCATATAAGACTTGTTAAGTTATCAAAGTTTATACATTTTTAGGCAAAAACTATGATAAAGTCAAAAGCTACTTAACCTTTCAACACTCTATTTGATATTCTCATTTCGTATGTTTGATATGAAAGTAAGAAGTTTGTAACGTTTGAAATTGACATTCGATCTTCGGTTCACAATCAGTATTTTTAAAAGGTCATTTATCAAACTTGTTAATTCAAGAAATATGGTTTAATGGTTCTGATTCAAATTCATTCAACAGGTAGTACAGCAAGTAATATTCAGTAATTCAATCAACCAAAATCTCAAATCCTACTCCAACTCATCTCATCACCAATTTAACAGGAACATCATCACATTCATTTGTTTTCATCGCTAAACTCCACATTACTATTAGATTACACGTTTGATTATCGAACTTTACATTGAATTGTAACAATGATTTTTCGTGTGTTATTTTTAACGGGTATAGATGTTCAGGATAAAAAGGTTTTACATTTTAAATTGCTGGTTTTATTTCAGTTTAAAAATCAAATTTTATATTTAAGTATTATTACATCCTAAACAATTACAGGTCTACAAAGGTAATACAATTTGTCAAAGTTCAAATCAATTTAACCTCTTGATTTAAACTTTAGAGCTTTTACAATCCTTAAAAATTTCGTTAGTTTTGCTTATTTTTATTTAAAAAGGCAATACTTGGAAAAACTAGTTCAGTTCTTTTTTGAATTCATTGATATATTCCCGATAGTTTAAGTTTTCATAAGTGAGATAGTCTTGCCCGATGAAGATTGTGAGGATAAAAGTAAGTTGAAATGCGAACATTGGTGAAATAAGATGACTTGGCTGATTCAGTGCACCTTGATTTAAAAGGTAACATTATATTTTTTTTGTGGTTCAATTTGTTTCATTTTCATTCCATCGTCAAAGTTAATAGACAAACTATTTCAGGTAATTATTTTTGGAATCAACGGTTTTTTCTTTTTTATCAATTTTTATTTAAAGGTCGAAATTACAGAAAATCCTATTTTTCAAATAATATATGTTTATGTTTATAATATTGTTTCGTAGTTCTCTAAACTCATTAAAAAAGGTACAATTAATTGCTTTCATAAAAATTATATTATATCAAGTCTATTTTGAACAATTTTTTAAAATGTTCGAATAATGTCGATTATCTAACAAGAGCTGTAATTCAGAAGGAAAAAATTAGGTGCTTTCTAAAATGATTTGCGCTAAATGGTCACATTAACAAAAATTGATACATTCCATTTAAAACTATTTTTTTATAAATAAATAATTCTCTTAGGTTGCTTGAGAAAGGCTGTACTATCAATTGTGGATCTAAAACTACGTAATTAATCTTCTTGTTAACAATGACAGAGTTTTGATTCAAGAAACTCATCGCAAGTGCTAAATGTAGATATTCTGGATGCAACAATTCATAATCGAAAAGTGATTTGAGTTAATTACTGATAATATTAATACCAACAGATACAAATCGATACATATAATTGATAAATTTCATCTACCTAACTATATTGTATACTCTTTGTTGTTGCAAGATTCAACAATATGAGAGTTTGGATCATTTCAATGCCTAGATCTTCTGGATTCACATTCGTGTTCACTTGGCTCATGCAATTTTGATTCTCTAAGAATTTTGCTATCACTCTTACTCACCATTCACACTAATCTCTTGATTTACCATGGATTCCGTCATGAAAATCAAGATCTCTTATTATCCCTACTATTTCAATGCTTCTGGACTGCACAAGAAAGTCACTATGAAGACTATTCTTGACGTATATGGCTATAATAGAGACAAATTCGTGCTCAACTACTTTTGTGGCGAAAATGTGCATGCCTTGAACCTCGAGTGGGGCCAAATACGCAAAGTCACATGCTACAGAGGAGACCCCCAGAAGATCAAGTTGGACTTCTTACCAGAACAATTTGGCACAGTCAAAAGCCTCGGCCCAGATGTTGTTATTCGTTTGGAATCGATGACCATCAAGAAAATGGTCCATTGTCCTGGTTTGATTAATGATCTGATTCGGTGGATAGCGACGGAAGAAAGCTACCGAAGGATGACTTTGGTTTGGAAACCAAATCTAAGTTCAAGATTTGGGGCATTTCTAGCACGAGGATTGTGCATTTGCGCTGTACCAGAAGAGGAACATCAGGAACAAGTAACCGAAGCGCAGCAACCCGAACAGCCACAGCCAGAAATCTTGGACCTCGAACAGCCCGAGGTTCCAAATATCCCGAATCCGGAACCACAGCAACCGGAACAAAGTCTACAAGAAGACGAAGAAGAAGGGCTTGCCTGCAACTTGGTAAGCCAACCCGATTTAGTAACTCTAGGCTTTCTGCTCTTTTTCGCATTGTTTTCAAGCGTTCTCTGTTTGGTTTGGTTTATTTTTTAACTAACTTTTCAATAAATTATTTTAACCTAAATTCTCCCTGTGTTACTTGAAGTTTTTATATAACTTGTTGGATAGTGCAATAGTTTCAAAAGTATTTAATATTCTAAATCACTCTGTGTGGAATATTCTTTTTGTCTTATTGAAATTCTTCTATTATTAATTTATTTCCATTTTGCTTATTATGATAAAACATCTCCACTCTTGTTCAATTAGTTATCTCGTCAATAATTCGGCGGCCACGGCCATTTACACGGTTCTACTTTATTTTAATCGTGATATCATAATTAATTAAATTTCACGATTGTTTCTTGTCAATTGCAAGATTTTCTTCTCGAATGTAATCGATTTCTGTAAAATTGCAAATCCAAATTCAAATTGGAAACAAGTGTTCTTCAGTTGTTAATGTTCGCAAAAGTGTTTTATGAAATCAACTGATACCAATACATACAAAATTCTCCGTACAACAACATAAACTGAGGGAAAACAAATTGTTTTATTAATTATAGAAATATAGAACTCAAAGTTACCTTCAAAAATGATTCAAACGAAACCAATCCATAATTTCCATAAGTAATTCCATACTTTTTTGTGGTATGAAATTTTTGTCCATAGAAGGCGAGTCTAATTTTGAATTTCAAGTCTTGTCCAATTTGTTGATGCCTTCTAGTTTTGCCAATGCACAAACTCATCAGTGTTGGAGCAAATGCGTGAATTCTATTGCGATACATGGCAGCCACCATGTGACAGTTGAAGACGAACAACAGCTGAATTGCAATGAAGAAGACATAGGTAAAGAGTGTGGCACTGCTAAAGTGTCGACCATTGATTTGCAAGTCGCACAACATGTAAGCGCTCGCCGGGGACATGATCACTATCAGAACCAACAAAAGTTGACTGAAAGTGTGTCGATTGAAACTGCAGATCAGTTGAAATGTTTTCGAGTGATGACGAATGAAGCTGTTGAGTTGGATTTTATTGAAGCGATTCATAAACAAAAGTTGGTTTGCCTGCTTCAGTTGAGCAAACACTATCAAGGTGAAACGAGCCAGACTGAGAATCAAAATTGTCTGACATTTACCGACTTGAGTGAGAAACATGTTCACCAAAATACAGTTCAAATTGAACACTACAAAGCAGACCAGTCCGCGCACAGTGAACAGTAAATAGGACAAATATTCATTATTTGCCAACATGTACCAAGATGTAAGGTAAATTAGACTCAAAAAGAGACATTCCACGAAGATGAACATTCCCCAGATGAGCTTGATGACTCTATATTGCTTTTCAATTGCGACTTGAATTGCAACTTTTCGATTGTTAATTTCAACCTTTTTGTCCAGGAAAAATTGAGTATCATTTTTAACCACAATTTGATACAACAATATAAATCCCATCGCCGTGCTGCAGTTTGTAGCACTTGTCACATAGAGAATGTGATTGTGCACAATTGTGCCCAGTCCGTAGATTGCGAGCAGCAGATTGAGCACCGCTGGAGTGTTCAACATGAGTGACAGATCGTAGGCGATCAATCGGACGAATTCACTTGTTGGTAGAAACCAGAGCAAAATGCATCGAACACAAACCAAAGTGTGAATAAGTGATATGAGGTAGTATTCCAATTTGAATTTCCATTGTCCGAAAACTGTTTTTAGACAAATTTCTTCGAAATAACTTTTCAGAATTTTGTCCAATCTAACAAAATCAAATAGACGAGAATAATTCACCATGTTTAACACTGACTGTTTCTTGAAATGAAACAAAAATTGTTTGAGAAGGTTTAAATGGACTGTTACTTGTGAAGCAGAAAATGTTATTAGTCGTCCCCATAAATTTTGATAATGGCGGCAAGCCTTAAAAAACTAAAATGTCCAAGTCTAGATGGCGCCACGATATTTAATAAGCTAATCACAAGCACCAACAAGTTATCAGTTAAACTTCAAATTAGTTGTGACTCGTTTGTGAGGTGACCGTACAGTCTATCATATGTGATGTTTGCTTTAATTCCAAGTTCATTTCGAATATAAAATATTTCAACAAAAATTCTACAAAATTCAACAAAATTCTTAGTGATTACGTATACTATAATATGATATTTATCAACAAGTAAATATAATCAGCAACAAATTCAATCGACAAATCAATCGAAATAAGCGCCCTTTGCTTCTATCACTTTGTCCCAAAGTATAGGCATTTTTTCTATTCCTTTTCTGTGGAATTCTGGATCTTTCCCTTCTATGTAACCATTGGTCCAGTCAATCACCTCTTTTACACTCTTGAATTGTTTTCCCCGAACCTTGTTTGACATGTCCCGAAAATAATGATAGTCACTCGGGGCAACGTCCGGAGAGTAAGGAGGGTGAAGCACCAACAGCCAATTTGCCAGCTTTTCCAAAAAGAACTTTTTAGTGTTCTTGGCAGTATGTGGTCGAGCATTGTCTTGTTGAAAGAATATAGTTTTACTTTTCAACAGAGGACGTTTCTTATCAACAGCATCCTTGACTCGACTAAGAACTTCGCAGAAATATTCGGAATTTATGCACTTGCCTTTGAAATAAAATATTTCAAATTAAAAAGTCATGATTATCAAAATGTGTATCGATAGAATCAACAAGAAACAGAACGAAATGTGAATCTACAGAATCAACAGCAAAATGACAAATCGAGTGAACCATCAATTGATTACCTCAAATGGACAATCAAGTGGACACTCAAGTGGACACTCAAGTGGACAATCAAGTGGACAATCAAGTGGACAATCAAGTGGACAATCAAGTGGACAATCAAATGAACGATCAAATAGACCATCAGAAGAATGAAATGTGTTTCAAAAGAAGCAACAAACAGAATACCTTGGGGCAAGAACTCATGATGGACCATTCCATGCACATCCCAAAAGGCCAATAACATCACTTTCTTGCAATGGATACTAGGCTTTGGACAATGAAGTTTCTCGCCCTCCAAAATACCTCGCAACCGAAAATGTCGTACACGATCAGTGTTGTCAAAGTATATCCATTTTTCATCGCAAGTAATCATGCTCTGAATGAAATTTGGATTGCTTTGATACTGTTGCTTGAGTTTGGTGCAAAAATCTAGACGAGTTGCCTTATTCTTTTGGTTGATGGCATAGGGCACCCATTTGTCTAGTTTTAGAACGTATCCTAGGTCTCCCATTCGCCTATAAATGGTGCTAGGACTGACAGAAAAACGTTCCGACATATCCGTACAAACAGCCAGTGGATTCTCTTTGATGAACTTTTTCAATTCTACATTTTTGACTTTTTGAGGCCTTCCATCTCGTGGTCGATCCTTCACATTAAATGAACCAGCTCGAAATCTCCCGTACCATCAACAGATTGTTGATAATGAAAACACATTTGGCCCATACACTTCGTCCAAATGATCCAATGCCTCAGTTGGACTCTTCTTTGAAAAGAAACAATGCATAATCAACAGTCTCTTGTGTTGATTATTCAAAAGTTTAGCCACAGCTAAAGCATTTGATTGCATTTCGTCTTGGTAATTATAATCAACGGTCTGGTCATCGTCGTCGTCAACAGAATCGACCAAATGCTCGAATCGATAAGAATTGGGAGAATCCTGTTGCTGCGTGTTATTTGATTGGTCGTGAATCAAGGACAGTATAGATTGGACATGAGAAGATGTAATCGATGAAGGAACGACATGCAAAGAAGACGAAGTGCAAGAGGGACTATAGTCCATTTCAGATTCAGACGAAAATTGAGATTGATTCGGCGTTGAAGGTGAGAAAGGAGAATTGAAATTAGTTGAGTCTACTGAATGTAAATTAACAACTTCTGAGTGATTGGGCTTGTCAACAGAATAATTTGAGGCAAACTGGCGCAAATCACATGGAATAAATCCCGAACCAAATCCTGCAAACTGCCTTTGGATATACTTGAGATTGACTAATTTGACACCAAATTGATCGCACATTTGTCTTGTTGCCTCGGAAGCACTTTTACCTTGACTATACCAATAGAAAGCCCAGTTCTGTTTCAAATTTTTATCGAGAAAACTCATGGTAGTATCGAAAAATAAGGAAAATAACAAACGAATAATTCCGATAACTTGTTTATTTTCTTTTACTGAACAAAACAGAAATGTTTGTATACAGAAAAGTAATTAACAGACTGTCTGTTTTGAACTGATACATGACAACTCCATATTGAGTCACCTCAAACTAGCAGATTGCAAATCAATAAACTATTAACGCCATCTAGACTTGGACATTTTAGTTTTTTAAGGCTTACCGCCATTATCAAAATTTATGGGGACGACTAATATTTCCGTTTCTCTAGAAAAGCTGCATTCTTATTTTAAAAGTAAAACTAAATTCAACGAAATGACAAAAAAAATAATTCGTTGACTAATTGTGCAAACATTAATTTTGTTCATGGAAAACAATTTTGACAAGAGAAAGTCCCCCACTGTTAGGAAAAAAATGTATTTGATTTTGTCTTCAAAGTGAATTAATTAATTAACATTCTGCTTAGTTTTGTAAACAAGACCATTTGTACTCTGTACATCAAATATATGATTGTTTGAATTAATTACTTTGTTGAAAGTTTGTGACAATCTTTAACTTGAAATAAATTTTTCATTAAAAATGTCTTTATTTTTAAATTTATAAATTTGAATAAATAAATTAACTATTCGAGTGAAAGTAAAGTTTGAGCTTTCATAATGTAAATTGCCATTTAGAACATATTGACATATGAAAGTTTATTGATACAATTTTTGCGGCTGCCAACACATTGCACAGTTCATTGTCAAAGTTGAACGGCGATTAGTAAAAGATGTTACACATATAAATGCACAAACGAGCCAAAACAGTAATGTGCGACACACCACCCACGTCCCCCAAAATTCAATCGTGTTTCCTGGATCTTCTTGAACTTCGGGGATCCAAGTTGTTGCTTTAACTGGTTTCAAGGATTTTTCGATATCTATTGTACAGAGTATGTCTGAATGTATGAGTTGCGAAAAAGGTTTTGCGTCACAACTCGTCAACAATTCACACATTCTATATTTGTGCAGGTAAAATTATATGCAAATGAGGGCAAACATACGAAAAGAAGCAAAGACGAGCAGAATTGCCGTAATTAATTGAACATAAATCAATATTGTCTTTGAGGTTTGCATTGTAAAGTTTTCGCGTTAAAATAATTGATTAATTTGCATATTAGACAAATGTTTAACAAACAAGCACAAAATTGTTAAAAATTCATTCAATTTTTCTTTCTTCACGAAAGTCGTCGATTTTTGTGTAATCGCCTTTCGCTACAGCTTTGTACAGAAGATTCAAAAGCAACTAAAAAATAAACCAAAATTAGAAATCATATACAACATTTAGAAAAGGCCAAAAGGACATACCCCAATCCAGAAAGAATTCATTGCAAACACAATCCAGAAATGAACAAAATTGACAAACGTAAAGGGAAGCCACGTGTCCACCGAATTGTACTTCATATACAGTGCCAGTGGATAGATCTGCTTGAATGGGAAATAATACATCCGAGCTATAATGAAAGAACTGACTACACATCCAAATCCAACAAATCGAATAACTTTGGCAAGATTTTGATTTTGAAATTTGAGTTTAAACAAACACTTGGCACCAACCAAAATCATTCCCGAAAAGTCAAACAAAATCCAGCCGGGAATAAGAAAAGCTACTGTGTTGGTCCAGTACCAACAGACTAGCACTACCTGTGCAATTAGATGATGCCAGAAAATTAGATAAAAATCTACCCTCTTAAAGTGGCCACTGAGTTTTACAAAGTAGTAGTAATAGTGGATGTTAGGATGCACCGATAACTTGGTGATGGTCGAATTTGATGATGCAACATTCGAAAGTAGTTTCCAAATGCGATAAAAGATTTTTTAAGATTTTTTGCAAATTTTTTGGAGCATGTTTAGGTATCAAGTGACGAAGATACAAATTGACTCATTTGGAAAACTTTCCTTCTGCAGTCACACATGTGTGTGACTGTGCGCGAGCTGCAGCTACGAGTGCTAACAGCAGCGATTGTAGCTCGATTGCTTTGATGACATGAAATGAAATGAACTATTGGAACTTATTGACTAATTGAAGGATGGTGAATCCAATGGAGATGACTATTCTCGGATCCAGAGGGACCCTAGGGCCCTAGGTGGCGCTGATGGCAATAGGAAACGAAATGAACTGTTTTGTGATATCAGGACCTTTTTGACTAATTGAAGGATGGGGAATCCAATGGAGATGACTATTCTCAGAACCAGAGGGACCCTAGGGCCCTAGGTGGCGCTGATGGCAATAAGAAATAAAATGAACTGTTTTGTGATATCAGGACCTTTTTGACTAATTGAAGGATGGGGAATCCAATGGAGATGACTATTCTCAGATCCAGAGGGACCCTAGGGCCCTAGGTGGCGCTGATGGCAATAGGAAACGAAATGAACTGTTTTGTGATATCAAGTTCTTATTTACTATTTGAAGGACGGGGAATCCAATGGAAATGGGTATTTTTGAATAAAGATGCTCTCTCTGGTTTTAGCTGATCGGGTCCTTACTCCATATGGGCCTTCAGGAGTGATCCCAAAATGGTGGTTACGGCTCATGTCCCAAAATTGGGTAGGTTGATTCTATCCCAAAATGGGTCAATGGATTCTATCCCAAAATAGGTGGGTTGATCATATTCCCAAATAAGTCTGTGGATCCTATCCCAAAATGGGTCAATGGATTCTATCCCAAAATAGGTCGGTTGATCATATTCCCAAATAAGTCTGTGGATCCTATCCCAAAATGGGTCGATAGATTCTATCCCAAAATAGGTCGGTTGATCATATTCCCAAATAAGTCTGTGGATCTTATCCCAAAATGGGTCGATGGATCCTATCCCAAAAATGGGTCGATGGATTCTATCCCAAAATAGGTCGGTTGATCATATCCCCAAATAAGTCTGTGGATCCTATCCCAAAATGGGTCGATGGATTCTATCCCAAAATAGGTCGATGGATTCTATCCCAAAATAGGTCGGTTGATCATATCCCCAAATAAGTCTGTGGATCCTATCCCAAAATGGGTCGATGGATTCTATCCCAAAATAGGTCGGTTGATCATATCCCCAAATAAGTCTGTGGATCCTATCCCAAAATGGGTCGATGGATCCTATCCCAAAATGGGTCGATGGATTCTATCCCAAAATAGGTCGATGGATCCTATCCCCAAATAAGTCTGTGGATCCTATCCCAAAATGGGTCGATGGATTCTATCCCAAAATAGGTCGATGGATTCTATCCCAAAATAGGTCGGTTGATCATATCCCCAAATAAGTCTGTGGATCCTATCCCAAAATGGGTCGATGGATTCTATCCCAAAATAGGTCGGTTGATCATATCCCCAAATAAGTCTGTGGATCCTATCCCAAAATGGGTCGATGGATTCTATCCCAAAATAGGTCTGTGGATTCAATCCCATAATAGGTAAGTGGATTCTATCCCAAAATGGTTCTGTAGATTCTATCCCCAAATGGGTCTGTGGATTTTATCCCTTAATGGGTTTTATCCCTAATTGGCCATAAAGGGATCATATCACCCAATTAACCCGTTCCAGTGCCAACTTCACAAAATTCCAGAACTTAGGAGTTCTACAACATATCTACTTAGGATTTCACCAGGTTACTTCCATTCACCGACCCATTCTGGGATTGAATCCACCGACCCATTCTGGGATAGAATCCACAGACCTATTTTGGGATAGAATCCATCGACCTATTTGGGGATATGATCAACCGACCTATTTTGGGATAGGATCCATCGACCCATTTTGGGATAGGATCCATCGACCTATTTGGGGATATGATCAACCGACCTATTTTGGGATAGAATCCATCGACCCATTTTGGGATAGGATCCATCGACCCATTTTGGGATAGAATCCATAGACCCATTTTGGGATAGGATCCACAGACTTATTTGGGGATATGATCAACCGACCTATTTTGGGATAGAATCCATCGACCTATTTTGGGATAGAATCCATCGACCCATTTTGGGATAGGATCCACAGACTTATTTGGGAATATAAGCCCGAACAGCACTTGGGATATGTGCCGGAACCTCCATTTTGGGATCGCTCTCGAACCACAATTTCATTGGAATTTTCAATAAATGTCGCGCCCCCTAGGATCCCAAGGTACCCTCGAATCTCAAAATGGTCAACATAATCGAATTCCTCACCTCCGATTTAGTAAAGATGCATATTTTCCTTTAATTCTGTTACCATTTCAATTTTCAAATGATGCCACGCCCCCTAGGATTCCAGGGTATCTTCGAATTCCAAAATAGTCATCATAATCGAATTCCTCGCCCTTTAATTAGTCAATAGGGTTCTTATTCCCGAAAACAGTTCATTTCATTTTCTGCGTGGAATGAGTACAACCAAATGTAAATAAAATAACAAACTTTGCCGGGAACTTTCCTTCGGCCATCTTTAAAAAGCACATCACACGCAAGAAATGCACTGTCAAAGTAGCGATTTTTCTTTGTCGTCACTTGATACCTAAACATGCTCCAAAATTTTTTTCAAAATTTTTTAATTTTTTTTATCATGTTTGGAAACTACTTCTGAATGTTGCATTATGAAATTCCACCTTCACCCACTTATCGGTGCATCCTAGTGGATGTAGTAGGACAGTTCGAGCCAAAAAGTAGCTTCCACTTGAATGAAATTGGATTCGAAAGTGAAAAGGTGCTCCACAGCCGTTCAGGATTGGTGAAATAACCAAAATCGCGTTCAATCGAATATGCCAAACAGGAAAATGTCAAATACATAGCCCAAGAAAAGAAGGGTTCAGCAAAGCTGTCAAAATCTTTCTTTGCCAACAGTTTACGCCTGTACAAGAGTTCACAGATGCGTTTGCTTGTCCATTCGCGTATTTGTATGAGTACAAATGAACCTAAAAGTACAGAGACAAATTGGAGAACATAAGCTTGATTGTACCGATTGAGTATAATGCACAAATCGGCCCAAAATTGGGACAAATCAAAAAACTTGTGATTTTGTGTTGGTGAATGCTTGGAGCACGAGTTGGAAGGACAGTTGAAACAGCGAGTGATAGGTTCCATTGTAGTATTCGTCAACTGGCGGCAGAATGATTGACTTTTGGAAAGCGCGTTCCGCTTGATAGATAGACATGTTGAATAATGTCGTGAATTAGGCAATTGAACGATAGCTTTAAATAGCAAGGGGGAAAAATCTTTTAAATAGGAAAACGGCAATTTGTCAGAGTAAGAGCAATTTAAAAAGCAGAATAAAAATATTCAGTTATTCAAAAAAAAAAACTTTTGGCAGTTTTTATTGATTAGCAATGTTTTCTTAGGTAAATCAATTTCAAGTCGCTATACACACCTTTTTTACAGAAAATAAAATAAAATTTGCTAAAACAAATTAAAATAACCCACAACTCAATTATCTCGCGCAATCCCATCAATTTCGATGTCAATATGAACCGAAATATATTTTTTAGTGAATTATTTAAAATTAAGCAATAGTGAATGACAAAACTTTTCCCAAAACAAAATAAACAAACACTAAGCTTAATTGTCATATTACGTCAACAGTAAGACACACTCAAAAACAGAGAAAAGTCGTCGTCAGTTGCAATTAACAATCCTTGAAATTTTCGACTTAGATGGACGCATTTTGTGTAAGTTGCCTAATATTTGATTTGTGCAAAAAAATGAATTAAAAAATTTACAATCGACAGTTTTTAATGAAATCTCTAAAAATAAATCTTCAATATCTTCATTTTGAATAATCCCAAGGACAATTAATTTTATCTAAGAATAGTGAATTTTCACTTTGCACTTTGAAAACTGATTACTCATAATTATAATTAGTCATTTAGTCATGACTTAAAATAATCGTTGACGTAAGTTTTTTTTGAAAAGAAAAAACATTTATCAAAATAGCTTTATTTAGACAAATCTTGAATTTGAACAAATCAAAGTGTTAAGAAAACATCCGAAAATAAAAATGCCAATTCAAGCTATGTGCTAAAAATATTTTTTTCAACGATTTACAAATTTACATTACTGGTACTGTTAATTAAAAGTGTGAAATAACAAATGAGAAGACGAGCAATAATTGACGTAATTGTCATTGTTTGAATAACACTGATCTACAGGAATTGTCAATTTTAAGGTACTCGGAATTTTCTGAGCTATTCTTACAGCATTTTTGATGTAGAATTCGATGGTCTGGTCAAAATTGACCGTTTGACTTTAGTTTTTGATATATTCAAGTATTAATTGCATTTTTGTTCAAATTTCAAATTTCTAGGCTCGAAACTTCAATTTAAAGCTAATTTTCAAATTCCCTTCGTTTTTCTGAAAATTTTAAGCACAAGAACGTCCAAATCGCTTAATATTTACTATTTTAACTCGATTTTTAAAGATTATAAAACGATAAAAAATTGAATAATTTTTATCGGGTCATGAAGTTTATGAAGGTGATTTTTATCGTTTTACCTAGCCTTGCCAACTTTCGTTAAGGGAAAGAAATGCTGGTCATAAAGTACGTTACACTGCTGCTGTTTTTCAACCACTGTCTATTGGCAAAAAGCTATGACTGGTACAGCGGTTAGTGTGTTTGTCTAATAACACAACCTTCCAGTGTTCGAGTCGCCCTTCAGGATTACTTTTTTTATTTTTTATTTATTTTTTTATTTGTCATTAAAATATCAATTAGAATGTAATTAAAATATGGAAATTCATTAATTTGAAATATACGAATAAAATACTTGTCAAACATTCCCTTAATAATAAGTTTGCAATAACCCCTTTGTTTCACATTTCCGTATGGCTGTGCTTGGCTAGCAGTAGTGTTTCTGATAGTATTCATAAGTCAATAATTTTCATTACTTGCTAACATTATTTACTTTCACTCATCGATTATGTAACCATCACCATCCAAAATCCTCATCTTCTCGATGTACGGTGTAGGCCACCAGAAGGCTTGTGTCGGTTTGGCTCAAGCACAGGCAAAACGTGGTCACTGTATCCAGTTTATGCTCAACTCTGCATTCAAAGGTCAACGTAGCATGTTTGGTTTTGAAGAAATCTATTTATAGTGTGTTGCAACCCAATAGATTGTTGGTCCACGAACAACCAATAACCAACTAAGTCAGCAATAAACCTGATTGGTCTGCTTTTAAAAGTTTGACAGTTGTGGCACCAAGTAGCCCACCAAGTAGCTCAGCAAGTTTAGTACCACAATTTTTATTCAAAATGAGAGATACAATGGTGGATTTGAATCCACAGATTGAGGAAATCATCAGGAAGGAGAGGCCTGAACTAGTAAATGTGGACAACTTGTTGATTCCATAACGATTCCAAAGAGTGGCCTTCCATGAAACAGTCTGTATAGTTGAAATCCAATGACCCTGTACGATTCGGAGAAGTTGCCACCTTGTGGTGCAGGTTTTGCCACTGGCAGTGATCCATCAAGTTGGGTAGAATACGTGTGAAACGTTCCTCTACATACAGTCGCTTTTAAGCGGAAGTCAATTTATTCAATTTCAAGTCAATTTCATTACACTCTATTGGAAGTTTGGTACCATTTAAGATGTTGTATCACTTGGATCGATGGGTCAGTTGTCAGTTGTCAGTTAATGAACTTGATGAAACAGATCACTTCTGTTTTTGGCTAAATTTCCTCACAAGTTTATCATCTCAAACGGATTACGTGATAAAAAGTATGAACTGTCATCAAACTGTCAGGGAGAGGCATTCCTACCCTAAACTCAAATCCTGTCCCTTGTGGGCCTTGTGATCACTCACGGAAGCAACAACAGCACCACTGAGACATTCTCCTTCGGCAAAGCAATGATCGTTCTCTCACTTTTCACTGATCAATTCGACAATGCACAAAGAATCCAAGAGAAAGGATTCGGTGCTCGAATAAAAACATACTTTTGCCTAACCGGAACTACCGGACACAATTGAACGACTACGGAATGATCAGGATATTATAGTGCTACTGCCAGCCTAGCACAGCCATACGGAAATGTGAAACAAAACCTTTATTACGGGAATGCATGACAAGTATTTTATTCGTATATTTCAAATTAATGAATTTCTATATTTTAATTACATTCTAATTGATGTCTAATGACAAATTAAAAGATAAAAAAAAATAAAAAAAGTGATCCTGAAGGGCGACTCGAACACTGGAAGGTTGTGTTATTAGACAAACACACTAACCGCTGTACCAGTCATAGCTTTTTGCCAATAGACAGTGGTTGAAAAACAGCAGCAGTGTAACGTACTTTATGACCAGCATTTCTTTCCCTTAACGAAAATTGGCAGGGCTAGTTTTACCTGAAAAGTATCATCTTTAAAATTCGAGTTAAGATAGTAAATATTAAGCGATTTGAACGTTCTTGTGCTTAAAATTTTCAGAAAAACGAAGAGAATTTGAAAATTAGCTTTAAATTGAAGTTTCAAGCCTAGAAATTCGAAATTTGGACAAAAATGCAATTAATACTTGAATATATCAAAAACTGAAGTCAAACGGTCAATTTTGACCAGACCATCGAATTCTACGTCAAAAATGCTGTAAGAATAGCTCATAAAATTCCGAGTACCTTAAAATTGACAATTCCTGTAGATCAGTGTAATAAATTCATGCAGCCTTTGACGTCTTCTAGTTGCGAAAATTGAGACTAATTTGCATATATAAATTGGGGAAAACAAAATATTTCTGTGTTAATTCACACAATTCGCAATTCAGTTAGTCAATTTTTCTTTCTTCGCTTTCTTCACGAAAGTCGTCGATTTTTGTGTAATCGTTTTTCGCTACAGCTTTGTACAGAAGGTTCAAAAGCAACTAAAATATAAACAGCAATTAGAAATCATGGACAACATAAAGAAAAGGCCAAAAGGACATACCCCAATCCAGAAAGCATTTATTGCAAACAAAATCCAGAGATGAACAAAATTGACGAACGTAAAGGGAAGCCACGTGTCCACCGAATTGTACTTCATATACAGTGCCAGTGGATAGATCAGTTTAAATGGGACATAGTACATCCGAGAGGGAATGAAAGCTCCTATTACACATCCAAATCCAACAAATCGAATAATTTTTGCAAGTTTTTGATTTTGAAATCTGAGTTTCCACGTACACTTGGCACCAACAAGTATCATGCCCGAAAAGTCAAACAAAATGGAGCTGGGAATAAGAAAAGCTACAGTGTTGGTCCAGTACCAACCGAGAAACAGTGCCTTTGCAATAATGTGATGCCAGAAAATGAGGTAAAAATCCACCCCCTTAAAGTGACCTCTGAGTTTGACAAAATAGTAGTAATAGTGGACATAAAAAGATGCTTCGAGCCAGAAAAGCAACTTCACTTTGAATGAAATTGGATTCGAAAGCAAAAATGTGGTCCAAAGTCGTTCAGGATTGGTTATATAACCAAAATCGCGTTCAATCGAATATGCCAAACAGGAAAATGTCAAATACATTGTCCAAGCAAAGAAGGATTCAGTAAAGCTGGTGAAATCTTTTTTGGCCAACAGTTTACGTCTGTACAGCAGATCACAGATGCGTTTGCATGTCCATTCGCGTATTTGTATGAGTACGAATGAACCTAAAAGTACAGAGACAAATTGAAAAACATAAGATTGATTGTACCGGTTGAGTAGAATGCACAAATCGGCCCAAAATTGAGACAAATCAAAAACTTGTGATTTAGGGTTGGTGAATGTTTTGAGTATGAGTTGGAAGGACAGTTGAAACAGTGAATGATAGGTTCCATTGTAGTATTCGTCAACTGGCGGTTGGATGATTGACTTTTGGAATGCTCGTTTCGCTTGGTAGATAGACATGTTAAATAATGTCGTGAATTAGACAATTGAACGGTGGCTTTAAATAGCAAGAGGAAAATCTCTTAAATAGAAAAATGGTAATTTGTCAGAGAATGGGCACTTTGGTTTAAAAGCAGAAGAAAAATATTCAGTTATTCAAAAAAAAACGGTGGACAGACTTAATTTATTAGCAATGTTTTCTTTAAGCAAATCAAAGTCAGGTCTCTTTTCGCACCTTTTTACGGAAATAAAATAAAAAATAACAATAAAAAATAATAATACTTGAAGCAATTCAGTTCGAATATTTCAAGTACATTTTCAACTTTAATTTTATGCTTGATAATATCACTTTCCACATAAGTGAATAAGGTGTACCACCAAATCTTTCTGTAACGTGTATCACAAAATTGAACGCTCAGCACATTGTCACAGGCACAGTGATAGATGAAGAACACTCGGCTGGAGATGAAATAGGCAAGCACAATGTCTACCATGTAGTGACCACGTGCCACCAGAATACAGACTATTCCAGTGCAAACGAGTAGAAAATAGGTCCACTTCAAAAAGCGCCAGATGAGGCCCTTCTTTGTGGATATCCAATATTCGTTCAAGAAGAGAAACGTTGTGACTAGTATCATTGTATGCCCTGAAAAGATGTGATCTCCACAGAACGAGTGGCGCCCGTTAACTGAGAGACCCATTCCTAGGCTCATGTGCGAAGTTCGGGAGACGATTGTCTTGGTGAAGTTCCACCATTCAAAGTTATCAGTGAGGTTGAGCTGAGGCGAGCAGTGATACTGAGGATTGGCCACCGGTAATTGAGTGACCGCCATGCAAATGGCTCGCAACAGGTACAACACACAAAGTATGAGGCATAATCGACGAAACACGATCGACCGGTAACGATGCAGCAGAGTAATTAACAAAAGAGAAGTGTTCATGAACATGATGATGTACTCGGAAATGTCTAGGGCTCGGTCATTTTTGGGCAGCAATGCGAAGGTCACGTCCGGTAGTGGAGGTTGCGAACGAGGAACTCTTTCGTGAATCACAGCCAAAATGGTCAAATTGAAGAGCATGGAAAGGATGAGACATGTGGCTGCTACCGCCAGTTGACGAATGGTCCGAGTGATACTCAATAATGAAGCCGAAGATGTCGAACTTTCAGATTGGTGAATTGGAGTCGATTCGTTCTGGTCATCTTCGGGAGGAATATTGATTACATGATACTCTGTCAAATTTGGAAGCTTTGACTTACCACGGTAGTTTTTGACACTTTCGGTGAGATCACTTTCAGCCATTGCTGGAAAGGACTAATTGGTTACTGTTTGTTGAGGCTTGGCAAGCAAACTGCGAGTAGTCAGCTGTTGTGGAATGTCTGAAGTTTCATACAACCAACACTAACAAATGTTATGGTTGTAGCCTTGCAATTAACCGTGAAATATCACTGAGCTCAATTGCAATTGTCGATACATCGTCTTTCAAGGCAAATGTCTTCTCAACTGACTGGTATCGTTGTTCAAGTAGACTAAAGCCACATCAGATAGGTGAGCAAATTGCTTGTCTTTTTAGCATTAACAAAATAATTTTAAAAAGCGTTTTTTAACATCTTCAAGCCGCGATAATTTATTCAAAGAACACACGTAGATTTAATACGACCGCGTCAATTTTACGTAATCAACACAAATACGCGAGACATTCAAATTATGCTTGGTTGCTAATACACTTTCTCGGAATAAATTACCAAATCACAGTGTCGGCTTTGTTTTTTTTAAACAATGAAACGAGCCAATTTGAGAATAGCACAAATGGGTTGTTTTGCGCCATTTCGAAAATTCACACTAAACCAACAATATAGATGATGAAGTTGGATTTGGAAAAGTTTGGTTAAAGAAATGCAAAACAAAAATCTAGTGTTCGCACCCGAGTATTGAAACTCGGGTACGAGTACCCGGTAATCGCCATATTTTCAATATACTTGTTACCCGGTTTTTGAGACACCATTACCCGAGTAATCGTGAATGTGAAATTTTGTAGAATAAATAACAAATTAAGACATTTAGCTTGAGTTTTCATTTTTTCATCAAAAGGAAAGGAACTTTCCCAGCATAAACTTAACAAATGAATGCTTCTAGAAGTCACTGCAATCAGAAATCAAAGCAATTAGGCTCATTTTGCTTGTTTTAACCAGAAAACAAAAATTTCTATCGAATACCGGGTATTACTCGAGTACTCGTTTTTAAATGCCGAACTAGTACTCGTTACCCGGGTAATGAACAAGGACGGGTATTTGCGATCACTAACAAAAATCGTATTAATAATTTACAGATATTTAAAATATGAATAACAAGCTATTTAAATTATTAAAATATAATTGGGATGGCTTAAATATAAAATGAATCAAATCAAATTGAAATTAGTTTATGTTCAATAAGACTCAAAATTTGATAATCTCCAGGAAATCCAGACAGATTTGTCTCAATTTTTTAAGCTATGAACCCTTGAACAAATTTGTTTTGAAAAGTAACATTGTTAGGTTTAATTTAGGGAAACCATGCTACCCACATGGTTTGTTTTTATGCAATTTTGTAGGACGGGTTTAACTGGAATTTTAGATTTGAAATTCGAGCTGCGATCATTTACGTAATTGCAATCATATTTCAGTGTTGGTGTTGTTTTAGTGTTTTAAAAGATCAAATTTGTAATTTGTCAAATTCTACCAATGATTAAAACACATTTGAAGTTGGCATAGAATTTCTTCCTCAATTGTAAAAGAATTTTATATAGCGTTGATTGAATTTTTTAAATTTAGAAATGGTTTATTTTTATAAAAATAATTTAACCAAAACAGAATTACAACATTCTATATTTCCTATACGAAATCACGCCTGCACAAGTCTGAATGGCATCTGTAGATTAAAAAAGTAATATGCTTTTCAAAAAGATTAAACCATAATAATTTTACCTGTAGGCATAAGGGGCCATACTTTAATTACGTGATCAAAAATCGAGGTTTTTGACCCCCTAGTACCATGCGTGATCAATCCGTGATCAGGACGTGACCCCTACCTCTGCCCCCAAAATTTGATAACGTGATCACAAAAACAAAAATTTATTTAATAATCAGTATCTCTATCTGTTATGATTGACCCAACTGAGTGTAAATAGAATTACGTACCATGTGAATTAGCCCTAGACTGTAAGGCATGTAAATAGACTTTTCCTATGTCCTGTTCCTCTCACTTGTTGTCCTGTCTGCCTAGCGCACGGTCGCTAGCTCTAACGAATAAATCTGCTCTCATAATAGATTATGAGACTTATCGCCCACTGCAACCATGGCTCCCAACCAGGAAATTACACTGCTGAAAGCTGACGTTGATTGGTTCGTGTGGAAAAGTATTGTTGCCATGGTCATGAAAGCTGACCGTGTGGCATGTCCTCGATCCGAACCATACCGATGCAAAGAAGAAACCGGACGATGAGGCTATTCTTCTTGCTGGGAAAAGGATCATGACGAATATTGATCCTAGTATCCTAGGTGAAGCTGTTGCCGATAACTGCGACATTGACGACATCGTTAAACTCTGGAAGTGGCTTACAGCCAAATATGAGAAATCTACTAAAGCAACGAAATTGACCATCCTCTCGAAATGGATGGCTATCAAGATGGATATTGATAATCCAGAAAATTATTTTAAGGATTATAAGGAGATTCGACGACAGTCTATGGTACACAAGACTGGCATTTCTGAGGAGCTGATGCGTCTTAAATTTTTGGATGGCCTTCCTAACCAACTCTATGGTCTTCGGCAGATCTTGACTAAAGTGGATTTTGATTACGAGAATGTGAAAGAGCAAATTCTCGCAGAAGTTCGCCGCCTCAAGATTGCTCGTGTGAATGGAGGACGTACTGCAATGGTGGCCAACAAATCTGATCGCCGTGCTGATGCTTCGAACCCGCTCGTAAAATGTTACAACTGCAACGGAGAGGGACATATTTCCAAGATCTGTCCCAGTCCACCTCGTGAACGTCCCAAGAACTCTGAAAATTCTTGGCGAAAGGAAACCTCTAAGGGTAAAGTTGCTGCTCACGTTGACAGTGAACCTATTGACTCGGAAGAAGATTCCGAGATTTGTAAAGTTAATGATGAAATAAACAAACTTGACATTTATTACTCGTGTTTTGCTGGACAAACAGAAAATATATGCTGTATCCTTGATTCTGCTGCTTCTGACACTTTCCTCAAGGATAAAAGTTTGTTTGAAAATTTAAAACCTATGAATGACTACGTGAACTGTGCTAACAAATCTACCTCTCGTATTGTTGGACGAGGTAATGCAACGATCGCTGGAAGAGTTGCTGGTCGATGTTCTAGCCTAAAATTGACTAATGCTAAATACATCCCTGACTTCTTCGGCAACCTGATCTCTGTGAATCGCCTATGTAAAGAAGGCTACAAAGTGCTTTTTGTTCGCGACAAAGCTTTTGTGATGAAGGACAATGAAACTGTACTTGTGGGAGTTGCCAAAAATGGAATCTACGTTGTCAACTTCATGTCAAACAACAAAAGCAAAGAAGTTGCCCCGAAATCTACTGCAAATGCTGTAGCGAATGCTGTGAATGCTGAGACATGGCATGCCATATTTGGCCATCCTGGAAAAACTAGGACCGGATTAATTAAACGATCGTACCCAAACGTGAACATTGAATACATGATCGATTGCGACACATGTTTCCAAGGGAAAATGAAACAACAGCCCTACCCGACATCTGAAAGTAGAGCCACGGAACCACTAGAATTGGTTCACTCCGACATTGGTGGCCCAATTACGCCTCCGGGTCATAATAGAGAATTATATTTCATTGTATTTGTTGACGATTACTCAAAATATATCATGGTGTTTGCAATGAAAAATAAAAGTGATGCGGTCAAGTACTTTGACCTATACGTACAATTTAGTGAAGGTGTCACCGGAAAGAAAATCAGAAAACTCCGAACTGACTGCGGTAAAGAATACCTCGGTGGTGAGTTTCGCCAATATCTAATTGAAAAGAGCGTCATGCACCAGAAATCTGTTCCATACTGCCACCAACAAAATGGCGTTAGTGAACGAACAATTCAGAAATTAGTTCAGGAAGCTCGATGTAGACTGATCCAAAGTGGATCTCCACATAGATTCTGGACTGAAGCTATCGCGAATGCTGCATACACCACGAACATGATTCCCCACACCACCACAAAGGAAGTTCCATACAGACTATTCCACAACTGTGAACCCAAAATTGAAGACCTGAAGCTATTCGGTGCTATAGCATACCATTGGGTACCGCGTGAACAAAGACACAAGTTTGATCCTACCTCACAGAAAATGATCTTTATGGGTTATGCCCACGACTTCAAGGCTTACCGATTATTTGATCCTAAGACTGGAAAAATTGTTATTTCCCGCAATGTGAAAATATTGACTGACAAATTCTACTGGAAGCAACCTACTGACGAGAACTTTGCCAGTCACCGGGAGGGAGAAGGAGAAATGGGATTTGATCCATTCTGGGAAGAGGAACTCGATACGGACCTAATCCAACCTGACCTCTCATGATCAACTGAAACCCAACCAACCACCGACTCATTTAATCATATTGAAACCCAATTTGAACCATCAGAAAATGAAAATGTTGACATTGACGTAGAAGAAGCTGAACCAATTGATGATGGATTGAACTTATTGAATCTGAATCGCCCGACCAGAATCAACAGAGGAGTTATGCCGATTAGATTCAGAAACAACGCGTTCTATGTCAAGAAACATATTGAAATTCCCAAAACGTATCTACAAGCAGTCAATGCTGTTGAATCAGAGCACTGGATTGAAGCAATGCTAAATGAATGGAACGCATTGAAAGACCACGAGACTGGAGATGTTGTTGACATTAGCGAAGCCAAGAATATACTTCGAGCTAAATGGGTCTATGACATCAAGGAAGATACTGACCACAACAAGGAACTATTCAAAGCGAGATTCGTGGCCAAGGGCTATACTCAGAAGGAAGGAATTGACTACAACGAAGTATTCTCTCCTGTAGTTAACTTTTCTACTATTCGACTCGCACTGACTATAGCTGCTAAACGAAACTATCTTGTCTACCACTTCGACGTGAAGACCGCCTTCCTGAATGTCGGGACTCGGCGCAGACACTAGGGAAATGAAGTGAACTCGAACGGCTTGAGCTCACAGGCGTTTATTGAGCACAAGGTTAAAGGTTAAGGAGAGGACCGAAGACAGAAGACAGCTCTGGACCAGTCCAGCAGAGGCTTAAATAGTGCCTAGACCGAAGGTTCGAATTGGCTTATCGAATAGAACTCGCCTGTCGCAATTCGACTTGCGACATTCCCCGGGGGCAAGGGCGGCAGCCTGGGCGTCACGTCTAGGGACGTCCCGTTGGGCCACCAATCGGAGAAGCGCCCATCCGTTGTGTTGCCAGGGTTCCAGCAAGTGTCCATCTCGAAGCGTGTCCAGACGGGTAGTAGTTCCTGATCGGCCTCCGATGACGCATGCATGGAGTATGACCAGGCACCAAAACTTCCACTTGAAGCGAATGTGCAGGTAGAAGGACAAGAGTTGTGATAGATCGATGATGACCTTTATGGCAGTCACCAAGCGTTCGGGATCGAATCGCCAGTAGGCCCAGAAGTGACCATCTGTGGGGCTGGGTCCAGTCTGGGGTGGTTGATAGATTCGTTGAGGCGATTTGAGGTTGCTAGAACTCCAGGGTACACGCTGGTTCGTCTTTATGTCGATGATGGCCACCAGACATTGTTCCAGGCGAACACATTTCTCGATGTACGACACCTTCTTGTTTGAGTGCACCAGTGCATTGTACTTGGGCCAAAAGGTCAGCCACTTGTTAACACAGTCATCGAACTTGGGCATCGGGATGTCTCGTAGTGACAGTGGTGCATAGTCACACTCGTCATCAGACTCATCGGAGTCGGTTCCAGAATGGTCGTTGACGTGATGACGTAAAGTTCGATCTTCGTGTTCGAACGAGATCAAAGGCCGGTTCGTTCGAACTAGTGGCCGTCTTGGTTGTTCTTGGACTTCGGGACTCGTGAACTGTCCACCTGTAACTGGCGTAGGCTCCACAACGACCGATTCGACTCGAGTGTCTTGGACGGGGGTCTGCGCCGGAGCGTTCGCAGCTCCAATCGGGATTACTTGCTCGAACGTACACTTGGCGTATACTTGACGGAGCTTCTCATCAACTCGCTCACACTCTTGGGCCATCACGGGATCCAAGTCGAGCTCTAGGAGTCGTTCAATCTCCAACAGTTCGTCAACTGTAGCGCAGTAGTCCACATGAGTAGGAGTACGGTCAAACGATAGTGCTCGAATCCACGAATCGATCTTCTAAATGAAGTCTACGACGTCGGCCGAGGAGGTTGGTCTTGCTGTCGTCGGACAGGCTGCCGTCGGGCAGTACGGTGATCTTGACACGGGTGAGAACCGGATCCATGACACGCAGGCCTCTGGTATCTCGGTGGTGCCTCCAAATAATGTCGCGACTCGGCGTGACACTAGGGAAAGAAAATGAACTCGAACGGCTTGAGCTCACAGGCGTTTATTGAGCACGAGGTTAAAGGTTAAGGAGAGGACTGAAGACAGAAGACAGCTCTGGACCAATCCAGCTGAGGCTTAAATAGTGCCTAGACCGAAGGTTCGAATTGGCTTCTCGAATAGAACTCGCTTGTCGCAATTCGACTTGCGACACTGAATGCAGAACTTGACAAGGTGATTTATGTTGAACTACCCGAGGGATTCAAATCACCTGGAAAGGTATTGAAACTGAAGAAGGGTCTCTACGGATTGAAGCAAAGCTCAAGATGCTGGTTTGATCATGTCACGGGCATCTTGAAGAAGAATGACTTTACTTCAAGCAACAATGATCCCTGCCTATTTATCCATCAGAAGCGTGAACTCTTTGTACTACTATATGTTGATGATCTTCTTCCGCTGGCCAAACGTAAAGAAGACATCATGTTCGTCTATGAATTGTTGAACAAAGAAGTCAAACTAAAGAACCTTGGTCCAGTGAAACGATTTTGTGGAATTGACATTGAACATAAAGATGGAAAGTTCCTCCTGAACCAAGAACATATCATCGATGAACTCATCGGACAATACGGTCTTTCTGATTGCAACGACAAAACTGCAACTCCTCTTCAGCAGTTCGTACCATTCCCTGAAGAAGAGGTCAATTATGACTTGCCTGTCCGAAATCTCATTGGCAGTTTGCAATACATCTCATGTCGAACACGACCCGATATTGCTGCCAGCCTAAACTACCTGTCCCGATTCATGCAGAAACCAACCCTATCTCTTTGGAATGCCGTTAAGACTTTACTCAAGTACGTTAAGACAACCAAGAACATGAGATTGAGCCTTGGTTCTAATGGCAACGAAGAAATGCGAGTATATTCCGATGCCAGCCATGGAGTGCTCCCAGACCGTAAGTCAATCACTGGTGTACTCGTCCAACTTTTTGGATCCAGTATCTTATGGCTGAGTAAGAAACAAGCAGGCGAAGTTGCCATATCCACCGCCGAAGCTGAATACTACGCACTGTCGAAAGCTGTCTCTGAAGGACTATGGATTACCCGTCTTGTTGCTGAGTTTGGTGAGAACATCACGAAGTTCAACCTACTGTGTGACAGCAAATCTGCAATCTCAATGTATGAAAATCGACCATCAAAGGATGCCAAACACATCGATATCCGATATTGCTTCGTGAAGGATAATCTACTCAAAGAACTTCTAGATGTCAACCATGTGAAGACTCACGAGCAAAGGGCCGACTACCTGACGAAAGCGCTGACTCCTGCAAAGGCGAAATTGGCCTTATCAGATATAGTTGGGGTCAAGGGGGAGTGTTATGATTGACCCAACTGAGTGTAAATAGAATTACGTACCATGTGAATTAGCCCTAGACTGTAAGGCATGTAAATGGACTTTTCCTGTGTCCTGTTCCTCTCACTTGTTGTCCTGTCTGCCTAGCGCACGGTCGCTAGCTCTAACGAATAAATCTGCTCTCATAATACTATCAAAAAGTGGTGTGATATAGTCCTCGGCCAAAAAGATTTCCACATTATCGTCAACAAAATTGCTTTCAAAAACTTGAATCTCATCATCACTGCCGTTTGCATAGCAATCATCACTGGAATAATCATCGTGAATCCTTGGTTCGATATATTTTCGATTTCGATAACAAAAGATCCGAGAATTCGGGATTCTTCTTTTTGTCTGAACTTTAGACCCCCTCCAAAATTCCGTGATCAAAGCATGATCACACCTTCGACCCCTCCCATCCAGACAGTTGATCACGTAATTAAAGTATGGCCCCTAATTGAATTTGATTTAAAAAAATTGAAGAAAATCTTCATAATGAAAATCACTTTGTACTATTTATGAACAACCCATATCAAAACGCACTCTAGTATACTACACAAGAAAATTGCCTAATCATGCAGTGGACATTCGAATGTGACAACCCAAAATTCGTTCGAATAATCATGACAGCTCATTTCCCTATACAAACTCGAACTCAACTTGCCATTTGTCATTTTAGTTTTGTCGCCTCCTCCTCTTTTCTACTCTGTGTCTTCAAGACATGTCTGCACCGCCGTTTCGTCGTGCCTCGCCCTCACCAGGACCATCGAGTGTCCAGCAGTGGCTTCTGCGTCACGCTATCGTGATCACCGTTCTGTTTGCTGTGGCTTCCACCTCATCGGTAAGTCTTCTTGTGTATACGACTGTTTTTTCTCACGTATTTCTCTCTGCTTCAGGACATTTGTGGAGCCAACTTTGGCAACCAGATGCACACGATTGGACCGGTTGGTGGGGACTTGTGGGCAATCACGAAGGACAACTGGACCGTGTACAAGCTCTCTCCCTGTGATGTAGTGAACGACTCTCTCAGTCGCTGTATGGAGGTGGGCTCGCCAGTCTCGCTCGACAGCAAATGGCCCGAACTCGCGAAATCTGTCAAAGAGGCTGCCAACAAGACCGATTACGAACTTACCTTTGACAATTCGGTCATTGGGTACAGCTCGGATTTTAACGAAACCGTTCTGGCGCTGCATCTTTATAAAGATGTATATTTTGGCTTTATTTTTGGCTCCAAGAATTCTATTACTACTTACGGTGTGACAACTACTCATCAAATATACGAAGGCTCATGGATCTCTTCTGATAACAAAGAAAAAGCCTACAGAATTCTTGGATCCGGCAAGAAGAGGGATCAGATTAGATTTTCGAGGGCTTGTGACAAACCAACTATTTGCCAAATGCTGATTAAATCCATAGCAGATACCGAAGAGAACATCTGCAATGTCGGCACAGAGGATTCCCAAGTCAAGTTTACCACGGACAAATGTAATGAGTCGACCTTCAATGTATCGCGTGGCGTGCTCTACCGCGACCAGTTCTACCTCTTCGGCTCCGACAAAGTCTTCATCTTCTTGGACAAGTCGGACAATACCAAACTGGTGGAACTGTCGTATGAGACTTTCTTCCCCTGCAAGAAGCCGACTACCACATTGGGTCCATCCACACACTCAAATGTAACCAAGGCTCCGAGGACTACTGTCACTGGTGAACACATGTCCACTACTGCCAAAGGTAATCAACCATGAATCCTAATCTATTCTCAATCCTAATTTGTTTTTTCCATCTTCAGGAATGAAACCGAGCACAATCCTCATTATCGCAATCCTCGCCATCATTGTTCTGCTTGTGATTGGTGGCATTGGTTACTACTTGTATCTGAATAAAGACACTGAAACAAAAGTTAACAACAAAAGTCAAAAGCAATCTAACCAAATTGGTGCTGGTACCAATGGTAAGGCTCGATTCTCTGGCAAGGACATGTCCCAGTCAAAAGCCAAAGTTTCCAGTGTGGGCTCTAGTGCAGCTTCAAAAGTTCGCGCCAAATCGAGTTCCAAGATTGGCAGTAAAACCTAAAGCTCGATGTATCTTCTCTGGACACTCAAAGCAGGACCCTCCATTGTGTCTCACAAAGGTCACAAGAATCTATGCACCTTTAATAGTCTTTTTAGCTTTATATTCTTAAATTAAAATTATCTTTCACTGTTTTTTATATTTTATTATGAGTAAGAATAATTCTCGTTTCGTTTTGATTTCGATATTAATATCAATAAACATGTGACTAATAGACTACGTAGATATTCGAATGTGACATTACGACGGTTTGATCGAACAAATGCCACGAGTGCTCATTTTCTCTATACAAATCTCTTTCAATGTTACCATGTTTATGAACGACCAATATAAAAACGCACAGTCACTGCGTTACGCACTACTAAACAAGAAAATCGCCTAATCATGCAGTGGACATTCGAATGTGACAACCCAAAATTCGTTCGAATAATCATGACAGCTCATTTCCCTATACAAACTCGAACTCAACTTGCCATTTGTCATTTTAGTGTTCGACCTAAGTTTTGCGTGTCATTTCTACTTCTTAGTTGTCGCCTCCTCCTCCTCTTTTCTACTCAGTGTCTTCAAGACATGTCTGCACCACCATTTCGTCGTGCCTCGCCCTCACCTGGACCATCGAGTGTCCAGCAGTGGCTTCTGCGCAACGCTATCGTGATCACCGTTCTGTTTGCTGTGGCTTCCATCTCCTCATCGGTAAGTCTTCTTGTGTATACGACTGTTTTTTCTCACGCATATTTCCGTCTCCCCCACAGGACATTTGTGGAGCCAACTTTGGTGACAAGATGCACACGATTGGACCGGTTGGTGGGGACTTGTGGGCAATCACGAAGGACAACTGGACCGTGTACAAGCTCTCTCCCTGTGATGTAGTGAACGACTCTCTCAGTCGCTGTATGGAGGTGGGCTCGCCAGTCTCGCTCGACAGCAAATGGCCCGAACTCGCAAAGTCTGTCAAAGAGGCCGCCAACAAGACCGATTACGACCTTGCCTTTGACAATTCGATCATAGGGTACAGCTCGGATTTTAACGACACCGTTTTGGCGCTGCATCTCTACAATGATGTATATTTTGGCTTTCTTTTTGGCTCCAAGACTTCTATTCCTACTTTCGGTTTGCCAGCTGCTCATCAAATATACGAAGGCTCATGGATCTCTGCTGATGTAAAAGGAAAAGCCCACAGAATTCTTGGATCCGGCAAGAAGAGAGATCAAATTATCTTAAGACAGATTAGAGACTCTGATGCTCCTGACCAATTGCAGATCGCTTCAAAACTTGGTTCCGAAGAGAACAACTGCAACGTCAGCAAGGAAAACGATGTCCAAGTGCAGTTCAGGAATGTAAGTTGCACCACTGGCGAGATGACCTTCAACGTATCCCGAGGAGTGCTCTACCGCAACCAGTTCTACCTCTTCGGCTCCGACAAAGTCTACATCTTCTTGGACAAGTCGGACAAGACCAAACTGGTGGAACTGTCGTATGAGACTTTCTTCCCCTGCAAGAAGCCGACTACTACCATGGCTCCGCTTACTTCGAGCAACCAAACCAGCAACCCACCGAACCAAACCGTGAGCACTCACTCAAGTGCCAACAAGACCACTACCCAAGCTCCAGGGTCTAAATTTGGATTGATTGTGGGCCTCATCATTCTCGCTATCGTCATCATAGTCGCATTTATCTGCACTTACTTTTACGTTACGGACAGGCAATACAGAGCCAAAGAGAAAGCCATTGCAGCCAAGACGGCTAAGCCAAAGAAGGGGCCCGTTAGTGGCATTTCGAGTGCTATCTCGTCAAATGTTGACTCAAAGGTGGACTCAAAGGTGGGCTCAAAGGTGGACTCCAAGGTGAGCTCAAAGGTGAACTCAAAGGTGGACTCCAAGGTGGCCAGTAAAGCCGGAAGCAAAGTTAGCTCATATTCGAAGCAGATCAGTGCCGCCCAGTCCAAGAAGGGACCGTCTTCTAAGAAAAACTAGAGGCCTATTTTATCATTAGCATTATGCTTGGCTAAACTGTTTAAGCCATTATGCCAAATTTATTTTACCATGTAATTTATTTTTATTAAAGCTATTATTATCTTCAATGTGCTTTTGATGTTATTTTTAATAGAGTTTGCTTTTCCGCTGACATAATTTTTATATTTTTAATAATCATTTCATAATCTTTTCAAAGCCAAAACAGAGAAACCCAAAGTTCTTTCAATGTTACCATGTTTATGAACGACCAATATAAAAACGCACAGTCACTGCGTTACGCACTACTAAACAAGAAAATCGCCTAATCATGCAGTGGACATTCGAATGTGACAACCCAAAATTCGTTCGAATAATCATGACAGCTCATTTCCCTATACAATCTCGAACTCAACTTGTCATTTGGTCATTTTAGTGTTCGAGCTTAGTTTTGCGAGTCATTTCTACTTCTTAGTAGACGCCACCTCCTCCTCTTTCTACTCTGTGTCCTCAAGACATGTTTGCATCACCATTTCGTCGGGCCTCGCCCTCACCAGGACCATCGAGTGTCCATCAGTGGCTTCTGCATCACGCTGTCGTGATCTCCGCTTTCTTTTTGGTGGTATCCACCTCCTCTTCGGTAAGTTCTCTTGTGTACGTCTGTTCTATCTCACGTATTTCCTTCTCCCCCACAGGACACTTGTGGAGCCAACTTTGGTGACAAGATGCACACGATTGGACCGGTCGGTGGGGACTTGTGGGCAATCACGAAGGACAACTGGACCGTGTACAAGCTCACTCCCTGTGATGTAGTGAACGACTCCCTTAGTCACTGTATGGAGGTGGGCTCGCCAGTCTCGCTAGACAGCAAATGGCCCGAACTCGCGAAGTCTGTCAAAGAGGCTGCCAACAAGACCGATTACGACCTTACCTTCGACAATTCGGTCATTGGCTACAGCTCGGATTTTAAAGACACCGTTCTGGCTCTTCATGGCACTACTTTTCCTAAACCAGGATACTATGGCTTTCATTTTGTGGCAAACAAATCTATAACAACTTTAGCCGTGGAATACAATCCGCCACTAACCGAAAGCGCATGGATTTCATCTGATGATAAAAGCAAAACCTACAGGATTTATAAATCAGGTCAACAGTTGGATCAAATTGGTTTCTACTTTGCTCCTGGAGATCATAATTCGACGCAAATCAGTGTTAAAGGTGGTTCTAAAATGAACATCTGCAATGTCAGCACTGAAGACGATTACCAAGTGCTGTTCAACAGTACCAATTGCACCACTCCGTGTATGACCTTCAACGTGTCCCGTGGTGTGCTCTACCGCAACCAGTTCTACCTCTTCGGCTCCGACAAAGTCTACATCTTCTTGGACAAGTCGGACAAGACCAAACTGGTGGAACTGTCTTATGAGACCTTCTTCCCCTGTAAGAAGCCGACTACTACCATGGCTCCTCTGCCTTCGGTCAACCAAACCAGCCACTCACTAAACCAAACCGTGAGCACTCACTCCAGTTCCAACAAGACCACTACCCAGGCTCCAGGGTCTAAATTTGGGTTGATTGTGGGCCTCATCATTCTCGCTATCGTCATCATAGTCGCACTTATCTGCACTTACTTTTACGTGACGGACAAGCGATTCCGAGCCAAAGAGGAAGCCCTTGCAGCCAAGAAGGCCGGTCCACCTAAAGCGAGCTCACCTGGTGGCAAGCCAGCCAAGTCTAGTGCCTGTGCTTCCAAGGCGGTGGATTCCAAGGCTAATGACTCTAAAGCGGACTCAAAGCGCGGAAACCCCAAGGCTGCAGTCCGTAAAGCAGGAAGTAGAGTTTCCTCACGAAACCCCAATTCGACCATTCCTACTGCCGATCACAAGAACGGATCGTCTCAAAATGGTGCAGTCAAGCCGAACTCTCCCGAGCGAAAGGTGACCGAGGCCGACCGGGAGCGTTTCCGACAGAGGGCCCGGGAAGCGTACATTCGAGTGCACGGCCGTGCGCCACCCGAAATCGAAAAGAGTGAGCTCGAGCGTGTTAAGCCAATGCCGACGCCCACTGATCTCACTAAGGAGCTGCCAAGCGTCACACCGGATCCTTCAGCCGTTTGGCTCCAGAAAGGCAAATCCAATGCCCGTCTCCACTAGTTAGCGTGCTATTTATTAGCTAAATTATTAGCACCATTTCTTATTAATTTATTATTCATAATTTCTCAAATAAAGCTTTATTATTTGTGCTTTAAATGTGATGTTTCTTAATTTTTTTTGAATTTGCATATTTATGCTTAATAAAATCTTTATTTATATTCGCATATGCATTACTCTAGGTATTGCCTTGTGTGTTAGTGAGTGCAGTGATTTTGTTGTGTTTGTGTTGCATTGATTGCATCTCAATTTGTGTAACACCACATTGTACACATCGTGTAATGTGTGAAATAAATTATAAACTTATAAGTGAGCCTCTAAATGTGCTGCCTCAACGGGTGAGGGGAGTGGTCTACTTAATACGAATAATACCCCAACTATATGGTGGAAACCGGTTCTTATACACGTGTGCTGATCATCCTCAAGAAAGAAACATTACATTTTGGTAGTTTAAAAAAAGAAGAAGATTACGTTATATTTTATATAATCGCAATCATCGTTATCTTTAAAGTTGAGAGAGTTCTGTGACTTTGTAAAGATTTCGACTAATTACAAATGGTTTCAGTTTTGTAATGAAAACACTAAAGTTAACATTGCAATCTGCAAAGTTTGTTTCATGTTCATTTGCACACAAAATGTTTCACTTTTCTGAGATTGGACCGATTTGCTGCAATAAAATCAAAAGCAGCAATAATTTGTTGGTTGCAACAAAGACGATGATGACAGTCGGGATTGGTCTTTTGTCTCGCTTTTACTGCCTTTTAAAATCTTTAGTATTCTGGGCAAAATTTATTTCTTTATAAGACGGTTAACCATGGTTCGGAAAATACCAATTCATAAATCAATCTCAAACAGCATTATCCAAAGCCCCTTCCATTCCCTTTAACAAGAAAAAATGGAATCCATGAACAACAACACCATCATTTTGGATCCTTCCGAGCACTACCGACCTGAACCCAAATCTGATCAAAAGTACCGAATTTACACAACTGATCAGGTATGAATGGATCTTTATTTTATAAATAAAAGAATGTACACCTCTGTTTCCACTCTCAAACCAGGACGACTACATCCAAAAGCGAGTTTACGAAACATACCTAAAGATGCACACCAACCAGTGTTACGCGTTTGTGCAAAACAAAATGACCGAATGGACTCAGTTCAACAAGGTCCAAATGACTGTAATGGATGCGCTCAAAAAGTTGAACAGTCTAGTGGACGAGAGTGATCCCGATATGGATTTGCTCAACATTGTTCACGCTTTTCAGACAGCGGAACGCATCCGTAAAACCCATCCCAAGTTGGACTGGTTTCACCTGACTGGACTGATTCATGATCTGGGCAAACTGATGGCTCTCTATGGTGAGCCTCAGTGGGCTGTGGTGGGTGACACCTATCCGATGGGTTGTGAATTTGCGGGTTCGATTGTGTATCGTAACGAAAGTTTTGATTCGAATCCTGATTTGAAAAATCCTCAGTACAATACCAAATACGGCATCTATGAACCTAATTGCGGTTTGGATAAGGTGATGATGAGTTGGGGCCATGACGAGTACATGTATCGGGTGCTGATGAATCACAAGACTTGTACCCTACCAGAGGAAGCTCTTTACATGATCAGATTTCATTCGTTTTATCCGTGGCATACAGGCGGAGACTATTACCATCTCTGTTCAGATCACGACCTCGAAATGTTGCCATGGGTTCGTGAATTTAACAAGTTCGACCTGTACTCAAAGTGTTCGGATATTCCTGATGTAACTGTGCTCATGCCTTACTATCAGTCACTGATCGATAAGTACGTACCTGGGTTGGTTAAGTGGTAGTGTTTAGATTAATCGGAAAATTGGTTTGAAATTTTAGATAAAATGAAGTTTTATTTCAAAATAGAATAAGAAATTTTCACTCATGTTTGAATTACTATTTTCTATAATTCTTATTCTTAATTCACAAATATTAAATTTCTATATATTGACAAAAATTTAAAATAATTACTAACAACCCAAATTGAATAAACGAATTATTATATGAATGATCTTAATTTTCATAAACATGATTACACAACTGAAGCATATTAAACTCAAAAGATTTTATTACTTGTTATTGTTTTTAAGGTCAGAAAAAAACAATCAAAAATTTAGAATTCTTCAAGTAAAAATTGACAAAAAACATTCAAGTTGCCGTAAAAGCCGAACCCGAATATTACAACAAGCAAATTAAGAATTAATTTCTTTTGTGGATCGCCCCTGTACACGAATAATCGATCAAGAAAAACAATTAAATTTTTTACATGGAAAAACGTACTAATAATTTCAAATTAAGAAATAATTTACCGCTACTACTACTACTCATCTCATTTCATGTAACTTAATTTGAAATTTGAAGTAATAATCAAATTAAAAATTTTAATTATTTTAAAATTTTAATTTATTCTAGAACACTCTTGAATTTCCTTACAAAATAATATTCGCATGCAAATTCACATTGACAAAATCATGAATCCTCTTTTAAAAGCCTTCCTTAGTCCAATTGTGACGATGTATTTGTTTGAAAATTATTTTCGCTTAATTGAGAAAATTTATGTGTACAAAAATGCTGCATTGGCGAATCTGGTTCGAGTGGTGAACACAATTTTACTTTTCAAGTCAATTCATCTGCTCTTTCTCGCATCAAATAGAATGAACTTTTCTGAATTGCAATACGCACTTCGCTATGACGTTTACCACTTACTCATACCCCAGTGGAGTGTCAATCTGATACCTGTGTTTGAAATTTTGATGGTTATTTACACAAACAGTGTCATGTTTTTGAAACCAAATTATAATCTCATGAAATCAGCCTATTCCGTGGTGGTTTTGGGAGATGGCGCGTTCTTTTTGAATACCGAAACTCAAAATGAAGTGAACATGATTTGCTGCAAAGTTCGGCAATACTTTCTGCGCACTTTGATCATGTTTCCATGCTTCAATTTTGCGCTACGTAAGTTTTAAACCAAAACCTTTAAGAGACTAATCAAGTGAAAAATTTTAGTGTTAAAAGATTTTGTCTTAAAAGATTTAGAAACGGAAGATTTGATAGTGGAAAAATTGGAATCAAAATATTTAGAAATAACCTTGGATTTCCATTACCAAATTTTCCATTACCAAATCTTTGATCAACAAAGAAGAAGGAAGAATTGGTAATGGAAGCTTTCCAAGTCTTTAGATTCCAAATCTCTCACCATCAAATCTTCTGTTTCTAAATCTTTTAAGACAAAATCTTTTAACACTAAAACTTTTATATTCAATTGGGTGAATGGGTGTCCAAAATCACATACTCACGTGATTAATGAATGACCCTTTTAATTAATTAAAAATGTTAATAAAATAATTTTTCTCAAACAGATGGACTTGTACTAGCTTCTCAGTCTTATTATTTGTTTGTTTTGTACAACAATCGCAATGAAATCTTGGCTCATTCATTAATCTGGTGCATAATTTGGTGTGTAATCTATATTTTGTCTTCAATTGGATCGTGTTTTCTTTTCTACAATTTCAGTTACATTGTAACATTGACATTTGCAACCCTCTTCATGTTGCTACAAATGCATTACTGGCGATGTAAGCAGGTTTTTGCTTTTCTACTCAAATTAACCTCGAGCAAGCTCACCTCAATTGGTTATAATCGTTTTCGAGTGGAGCACACCCGAACACTGACATTCTTTTTTGCTGTGAATCGAATGTATAAAAATCTATTTCTAACCTGCTTACTGGTTATTTGTCCAATCAACGTGATGTTGTCAATGTGGATTTTGTTGGGCCTTGTGCCTAGTACACAAAGTCGGCTCTTTCTCCTATGTGGCATATTCTATGCGACAATGTTGGTATTTGTACTTCACCTCGCACTTTCGTATTGCACCAAACAAATTCATCGACCATCACATCTACTGGCCAGTTCAATGGTGGCCAATCAGCATCGAGTTGGTCAACTTCGGACTCGATTTGTGTTGGCCAGTGACATTTGTGCACTGCACACCAACAATCGATATGGTTTCAACTATGGCAATTGTGGTCTCGTGACACTCAATGCCTTTGTCAAGGTTAGCATAAAACGTGATCAAATTACTTTTATTTTATTTATTTATTTTTGTTTTAGTATTTAATGCTGTATTTTAAGTTATTGATGATTTCGTACAAGCTGATTTCAAACAATATCGTTTAATCTTGTGAATTCTTCAATATTGATAGCTTTAAAGTTAAATTTAAATTTACGAAACTGTCTGGATCCATGGAGCCACATTTTGAACGATCCACAATTGAGGATGTTCTTCATTATTTTGGATAATTTGTTCGGTTGTTTAATATTTTCAATTTTACGTATTCTTCTATTTATGACTAAAAATTTGTTAACTTTAAAATTCGGATTTGGGTTGAAATTTTTAATTGTTGAACATTCAATCAAATAACCAAAATTAAGTTTAGCTTCAAAAGTTTGGAATCCAAACTTGGATTTGAGTTTGATGATTTTGTGATTGTTGGATTTGATCGAATAATTCTCCAAAACCGATTCAATCGATTTTCTTACAACAATACCGAGAATTACATTCTTGAATCCACTGAATCCGGTGCAATGTGTTGAGTTTGCGTTTTCATCACTTTTGATTACTTTTGCTTTCATTCACATACCTTGCCTACCCTTTTACAATGGATCGTATCGTATGCAGAACTTATTTCAGAGTTCGTCGCCTACTTGGCAACCCTCATGCGACAGGATCCTACCTTGAATTGGATTCTGAAACTCTGACTCGAGATGCAAAAGGGGAGTCGGAAATGAACTGGAACAGGACTCCCGTGTTTAACTGGGATCAACATGCCGATGTGATCCGTGAACGTTTGCTAGTTGAAGCGCCAGAATTTGCTGGAAAAGGTGGATTTGGAAATGTGTTCAAATGTCAGCAAGTTGATGCCCCTTCACAGTCTATTGATGAAAAGTATGCCATCAAGGTGATTACTTCCGAATTCCAGTCTACAGCAAAACGAATGGTCTGGAAACGACGATGCCGTCGTGAGGTTTACTGGCTCAACAAAATGAACCACGATAACATTGTGAAGTACTATGGTTACACCTTTCTCAAGCACCCGACAGAAGTCAATGATTCGTACATTGCGATCAAGATGGAGAAAATCGATTGCACACTTGATGAGATAATCAAAGATGAGAAACCACCGCTCAACCTTGAACAAATGGCTCGAATGGCTCGTCAAATTGGATCCTCACTCAAGTGGATGCACCAACAAGGATTCGTGCATCATGACATTAAACCCGCAAATATTATGGCGGTTCATTTTGATCTTGAATCGGATGACTATGCAAGTCAATTACAAAGTTGCGATTGGAAGTTAACCGATTTTGGTGAAACCAATGAGTACGAAACGACGAATCGAGCCGAAGTCCGTGAAGGCAACTACTTTTGCGGATCAAGATTCTACATGGACGATTGCAAGCTTGATTCAAAACGCTACAATCCATACAAATCGGATGCATTCGCGTTTGGGATGACACTGCTTGAAGCACTACTTGGCAATAAGAGACTTCGTAAAGATTTGGCCGAAGTAGGCAACATGGTAAATGTGGTACAAAAGTTGAAGGATGAACTTGACGAAAGTGGTCAAGACTACAATCGAGGCTATATCACGGCGCTGGAGGAGCTACTGGTGGAGCCATTTTTTGAACGATCCACAATTGAGGACGTTCTTCATTATTTTGGATAATTTGTTCTGTTGTTTAATTTTTTCAATAAATTATATTTAATTTTACGTATTTTCTTTTAATGAGCAAAAGTGGTTAATTTCAAAATTTGGATTTGAGTTAAAATTTTTGAATTGTTGTGGATTTAATAACCAAAATTGAGTTTAGCTTCCAAAGTTTGGATTCCAAACTTTGAATTTGAGTTTGATGATTTTGTGATTGTTGGACATTTAATCAGATAACAATCCCAACAACAAGTAAATCGATTATCTTGATCAAGTCAAGAATACACAGAATTGTGTTTTTAAATCATTGAATCCGCTCCAGAATGTTCAATTTCACTTGCGTTTCATTCTTGAATAGCATTACTCGTACAACCTTACCCCAACCCTACCCCATCCCTTTCACCATGAACAAACAATGCTTCAACAAGAAGTATTGTCAACTACGTCGCCGCTTTGGAAACCCCCTTGCGACCGGTTCATATCTTGGACCAATTCCTGAGCAGCTAAGAAGGGAAGCATTGGCCGAAGAAATTGCCTCCCGGAATCAGAACACTACGGAAGAAAACAAGCCACCAGTATTCGTTTGGAACCATCACACGAACATGCTTCGGGAGAAGCTGCATGTTGACCTGTTGGAAGAGGTTGGCCACGGAGCGTTTGGCAAAGTTTTCTCCTGTGAAATAGTTTCGGACTCGTTCGGAGTCAAAGAAAAATTTGCCGTCAAAGTCATTGCACCCAAGTCTGTCACTCCAGCCAGGAGAAAGATCTGGAAACGAAATGCCCGTGCCGAGGTTTACTGGCTCAACGAGATTGACCACGAGAACATTGTGAAATACTATGGTTTCACATTCCTCAAGCACCCGACCATGGACCTGACGTGTTACGTGGCAATCAAGATGGAACTGCTCGACTGTTCCTTGAAGGATATTCTGGTGGATAAAGAGAACCCTAAGAAGAAGTGTCTCCTGACCCTAGACGAAGTGACTCGATTAGGCCTACAAATTGGAACAGCCCTCAAGTGGATGCACCAGCAAGGATTCGTGCATCACGATATCAAGCCCGCAAATATTATGGCGGTTCGATTTGATACCAAATCTAGACACTTTCACCGACAATTGCGTGTTTGTGACTGGAAGATAACCGATCTTGGTTTGCTGAAGCGACATCATGATCCACTGACAGTTCAAGAAGAAAAATTCCGTGGTGGATCAAAGTTTTACATGGACCATCAAAAGCGCAAAGGCCTACCGTACATCCCGTCCAAAGCTGATGTATTCGCGTTTGCTGTGACAATGTTTGAAGCACTGATTGGATTTGATCGACTCGCGAGTGATTTGTACAATCAAGGCAGCATGTTCAATGTTGCGAGCAGGTTTCTTCAAGAATTCAATGTAACTACCGGAAGATACAACCGACATCACCGCACGGCTGTAGCTATTCGAAGAATGCTCGCCGAACCGGAAGATAGGCGGGTTAGAATTGAAGATGTTCTTGAATATTTTCAGTAATTTTTTGCTTTTTGTTAAATTCAATAAATTATTTACTTATTTATTTATTTGTTTTGAGAGAAAGTTTATTGAAAGTTTGGAATCCATACTTGGATTTAAGATTTTGTAATGGTTGGGTATTTGATAAAATAATCCCCAAAACCAGATAATCTTTAAAAAATGTCGCTTTCTCAAATCACTGAATTCGGTCAAGCTAAGATTCAGTTTGCATTTTCACTTTTGAATATATTTTGTTCAACATTCTACAACCATTTCACAATGGCTTGTTTATATATTTTGAGATATTATGAATGATTATCTTTTTGTTATTTAATTTCAATAAATTCTTTTCAATTTACGTATTTTTCTTCATTTAATGAGTAAAGTTGGTTGTCTTCAATATTTTGGTTAACATTTTTAATTGTTGAGTTCAATCAAATAATCAAAATTGAGTTTAGATTCAAAAAGTTTGGAATACAAATTTGGACTTGAGTTTAAAAGTTTGTGTGATTGTTGGACAAATGATTGTAAATCCATAAATTGATTATCTTGACCAAGTCAATAATACCGAGAATTGTTTTCTTAAATCACTGAATCCAGACCACAATGTCCAATTTCACTTGCGCTTCATCTTTTGAATACTTCTATTCTACCTTTTATAAAAAACCCAACCCCATCCTTTTACAATGAACAAACAATTTTTCAACAAGAAAATTTGTCAAATCCGTCGCCGACTTGGAAACTCCCTTGCGACTGGATCGTACCTTGGGCCCATTCCTTCGCAGCTTAGAGAAAAAGAGGCTGAAGAGGACAAGGTGGTAACTGACGAAGACAAGCCAACCGAATTCGTATGGAACAATCACACAAATACGATTCGGGAGAAGTTGCAGGTTGACTTGGTGGAAGAGGTTGGCCATGGAGCCTTTGGCAAAGTGTTCTCCTGCGAACAAGTTTCGGAGACATTCGAGCAAAAAGAAAAATTTGCTGTTAAAGTGATTGCCCCAAAGTTTGTCACTCCAGCCAAACGAAAGATCTGGAAACGACATGCCCGTGCAGAGGTATACTGGCTCAACAAGATGGACCATGAAAACATTGTGAAATACTATGGTTTCACATTCCTCAAACATCCGACCATGGACTTCAAATGTTACGTGGCAATCAAGATGGAACTGCTTGACTGTTCGTTGCAGAATATTCTGGTCGACCCTGATAATCCTGAAAAGACGTGTCTACTGACCCTAGACGAAGTGACAAGATTAGGTCTACAGATTGCAACTGCCCTCAAGTGGATGCACCAGCATGGATTTGTGCATCATGATCTCAAGCCCGCAAATATTATGGCGGTTCGATTTGATACTAAATCTGAAGATTTCCACCAACAATTGCGTGTTTGTGACTGGAAGATAACCGACGTTGGTTTGCTGAAGCGATACCGTGATCCACTGACAGTTCAAGAAAAAAAATTCTTTGGTGGATCAAAGTTTTACATGGACGATCGAAAACGCAATAAGCTACCGTACATTCCGTCGAAAGCTGATGTATTTGCGTTTGCCATGACACTTGTCGAAGCACTGATTGGAAAGGATCGACTAAGGGAAGATTTGTACGAACAAGGCAACATGTTCAATGTAGCAGGCGAGTTTCTTCGAGAATTTAATGAAGAAACCCAAGAATACAACCGAGACCACAACACGTCTTTGGCCCTTCAAAGAATGCTCGTCGAACCAGAAGATCGACGAATCACTATTGAAGATGTTCTTGAATATTTTAAGTGATTTTTGTATTTTTGGTTATTTAATTTCAATAAATTATTTTCAAATAAACAAAAATGAATTATCATTTTAGATTTGCTTCAAATTGATTATCTCTCATCCGTCCGACAATTAATAAATTACACTCGCAAACATGTCGACTAAAGGCAAGATTAATCTTTTAGTGTAAATTAATGAGTTATTAAAAAACCCAGTTTGTGTAATGTTTTGAAATTTTGTTTTCTAGATGAATAAATATAATTAATTAATTATTCAGTGTAATTGTAAAAGTGACACTTTAGAAGGCACATTTTAAAAACCATTATTATTAAGATTCATGGTGAACGCTTTTAAAATGTTAAAATTGTAATTTTTAAGTTTGATGTGCTCACGAATATATCAAAATTTTAATTTAATTTAATTTCAAACTTGAATTATCGCAAAATCGAAACTAATTATTTCCTTTTTCTCACTTCAATATAAATTAAATTAAAATTTGAAGTAATGATCAAATAAATTTCCACAGAAATAATGATTATAATAATGCAAAATAGAATTTTAAATTAAAATGTTAAAATTATTAAATTTAAATTTATTTGAGAAAAACTAAATTAAAAAAATATTTATACGTGGAAATTCATTGACAATGAAGCCAACACTCAAGAACATTCTCAATCGAATTGTGTCCATGGATTTGTTCACAAATTATTTTCGTTTGATACAGAAAATTTGCATTGAAAATGATGTTGTACTTGTAAACATTGTTCGGGTAGCCAACCTGGCTTTACTTCTCAAATGTGGTCATTTTATCTATCTCGTAATTTGTGGAATCAAATTTACCGATCTACAGTACGCAATTCACTATGATGTTTACCATTTGCTGATCCCTCAGTGGAGTATTAATCTACTAACTGCGATTACAGCTTTAATGGTCGTTTACACAAACAATGCAATGTTCATTAGACCAAAATATTCTCTCATTAAATCAATTTATGATGTTGCGGTTTTGGGCGATGGATCGTTCTTCTTCAATACCGAACAAAATGAAATTAATTGTGCAAAAGTTCGCAAATTCTTTCTTCGTGTTTTGATCATATTTCCGTGTTTAAATTTAATGTCATGTAAGTTTTATTAAATTTTTCTTTAATACTAACATTATTCTTTTTGTATTAATAATAGCTACACTTTCTTTTGTGTCACAGATTTATTATTTAGTCATTTTGTATTTTAATCGAAATGAAATTTTATCTCATTCGCTGATTTGGTGTACAAGTTCATTTGCAATCTACATTTTATCTTCAATTGGTCTGTTTTGGTTTTTCTACAATTTCAGCTGCATTTTAGCATTGACATTTTGTACACTATCCGTGCTGATACAGATGCACAGTTTGAGGTGTAAACAAGTGTATGGCCTTTTGGTTGAATTGTGTAAATCCACCAGAAAATTCACCTCAATTGATTACAATCGCTTTCGGGTGGAGCAAGCCAGAACGCTCGCCTTTTTCTTTTGCTGTAAATCAAATGTACAAAAGTCCATTTCTAGCCTGTTTATTGGTGCTCTGTCCGGTCAATTCGATATTCTCAATGTGGATATTGTTGGGCTTTGTGCCTGCCGAAACACAAATTGTTATCATACTCGCAATTTGTTACATTAGTATGTTAATCTTTGTACTCCACCTCGCACTTTCGTATTGCACCAAACGAATTCACCGACCATCACTTCTACTTGCCAGTTCAATGGTGGCCAATCAGCATCGAGTTGGTCAACTTCGAACTCGATTTGTGTTGGCCAGTGACATTTGTGCACTGCACACCAACAATCGATATGGTTTCAATTATGGCAATTGTGGACTCGTCACACTTAATGCCTTTGCCAAGGTAAGATAAAACGTAGAGATATTTTGATTAATTAATTATTTTGAATAATTAATTTTGTTTTCTAATTAGTATTTAATGTTGTACTTTAAAATTATGATCATTTCTTACAAGTTGATTTCAAACAATATTGTTTAATCTCGTGAATTCTAAGTACGTTGTCTTGTAAACAAATACATTCCAATAACCTCAACAGAATCGATATAATTTGAATAATAAATAATGCATTATTTCAAGTTGTGCTTCTCAAAAAACATTAAACTTTATAACACTAAATTTTCCAAATTGTATTGTTTCTGTTTGTAACCCTCAACTAACATAGCACGGTTACTATAGTATCTATGTATAAGTTATGAAACCGATAATGAAACATATAAAAATTATAATTTGATCAGACAATTTTCCTTGAAAATTATAATTATTCTCATGTACAATTAAAAATTTCTGTTGAAATATGAATTTAGAGTTTGTTTAAAAATATTTTTCTTATTTTCAAATTCTGAATTTGAAAAGAATTCATTTTTGGAAAATTCAAATTGACAATGAATGACATTGAAAATGAATTGCATACTCAAATCTTTTCTCAGCCGAATTGTGTCGATGGACTTGTTTACAAATTATTATCGTTTGATTCATCGCAAAAATGTTGTGAATTTGGTCAAAGTGGTCAACACTGTTTTGCTGCTCAAATGTATTCACTTTTTCTATCTCGTATTTAATGGAAATTCTTCCGATTTACAACACGCAATTCACTATGACGTATACTATTTACTGGTTCCTCAATGTAGTATCAATTTACTAGCCGCGATGACAGCTTTGATGATCATTTACACGAACAATGCAATGCTCATCAAACCAAGTTATTCTCTCATGAAATCAATTTATGACATTGTGATTCTGAGAGATGGATCGTTCTTTTTGAATACAAAACAAAATGAGATTATTTGTTGCAAAATTCGAAAATTCTTCCAGCGTGTTTTTATCATATTTCCGTGTTTGAATTTGGTGCTATGTAAGTTTTATCGAATTTACCTTTTGATTTATTAATATTTTTTATTTGTAAATAGCTATAGTTGCACTAGTGTCACAGATTTATTATTTGTTCATTTTGTACTGTAATCGAGATGTAATCTTTTCGCACTCACTGATTTGGTGTACAACTTCATTTGCTATCTACATTTTATCTTCAATTGGCTATTGCTTGTTTACTTTCAATTGCAGTTATATTTTAGCGTTGACTTTTTGTACACTTTCCGTGCTGTTGCAGATGCATAGTTTGAAGTGTAAACAAGTGTATTGTCTTTTGGTTGAATTACGTAAATCCATCAGAAAATTCAGCTCATTTCGTTACAATCGTTTCCGTGAGGAGAATATAAAAACTTTAACATTTTTCTTTGCTATAAATCGAATGTATAAAAATCCATTTCTAGCCTGTTTACTGGTACTCTGTCCAATCAATTCAATATTTTCAGTGTGGATTTTGTTGGGCTTAGTGCCGGCTGAAACACGAATAGTTTTCATATGTGGAATTTCTTACATAAGCATGTTAATCTTTGTACTTCATCTCGCACTTTCGTATTGCACCAAACGAATTCATCGACCATCACTTCTACTTCACAGTTCAATGGTGGCCAATCAGCATCGAGTTGGTCAACTTCAAACTCGATTTGTGTTGGCCAATGACATTTGTGCACTGCACACCAACAATCGATATGGGTTCAATTATGGCAACTGTGGACTGGTTACTTTAACATCTTTTGTCAAGGTAAGCATATCAAACATCTCGATATTAAAATTATTTTTAATCTTTTTTGTGTTTCAGTATTTAATGTTGTACTTTAAAATTAATGATCATTTCTTACAAGTTGATTTCAAACAATATTGTTTAATGTCCTGAAATTTAAGGCTTTAAAACGAAAATGCTTACATATTTGACACTCTTTTATTCATATATGAACAAATCTTCAGGCAAACTCGAAAAAAGACTGCACCAGCTTAAAGAAAAATTGGATCTAATGATTTGACTGTGAAGTGAAACAAATTAAACTTGATATGTCTCTTTACTTTTCGAAAACACGGTACTTAATTACCCTCATGAACATGTCTACTACAGAAAGGTTAATTTATCAGATATATTAATGAATTCTTTAAAAAGTCTGACAATTGTGGGTTCTTCTTATTTTGAAATTTTATTCTTTAAATAAATTCATATTATTAATTAAATATTCTGTGAAGTTAGAGTGACTTTTGAGTAAGCACATATTAAATTACGTATTTAGATTCAAAGTTAACGCTTTTAAAAAGTTGAAATTATAGTTTTTAAGTTTGGGGTGTTAAATAAAATCCAGAATTTTAATTTAATTTAATTTCAACCTTGAAATATTAAAAGTCGAAACTAATTATTGTCTTCTCCCTTTTCAATATAAATTGAAATTATAATTTGAAGTTATTAACAAATAAATTTCCATTGAAATTATAATTATAATTATCCAAAATATAATTAAATATTCAAAATACTAAATTAAAATTTATTCTATAATAATCTAAATTTAAAATTAATTCAAACTTGAAAAATTCGTCGACAATGAAGCCAGCTCTCAAAATCATTTTGAGGCGAATTGTGTCGATGGATTTGTTCACAAATTATTATCGTTTGATAGAGAAAATTTGTGTTGAGAAGAATGTTGCATTTGTATTTCTGGTTCGAGTGGTCAATATGATTTTTACTTCTCAAATGTATTCACTTTATCTATCTTGTATTTTTCGGAATCAATTTTACCGATCTACAGTACGCAATTCACTATGATGCCTACTATTTACTGATACCTCAGTGGAGTGTCAATTTACTGCCTGCAATGTCATCTTTGATGATCATTTACACGAACAATGCAATGTTCATTAGACCAAATTATCCTCTCATGAAATCAATTTATGACATTGTGATTCTGAGAGATGGATCGTTCTTTTTGAATACAAAACAAAATGAGATTATTTGTTGCAAAATTCGAAAATTCTTCCAGCGTGTTTTATCATATTTCCGTGTTTGAATTTGGTGCTATGTAAGTTTTATCGAATTTAATTTTTACTAATAGTATTTTTTAATAGTTGAAGTTTTTCTAGTTGCACATATATATTATGCCGTCATTTTGTGTTTGAATCACGATGAAATATTTTCTCATTCACTTGTTTGGTTTGCAACTTCATCCTTTATCTACATTTTATCTTCAATTGGAATGTTCTTATTTTTCTATAATTTCAGTTTCATTCTAACATTAACATTTTGTACACTTTCCGTGCTGTTGCAGATGCATAGTTTGAAGTGTAAACAAGTGTATTGTCTTTTGGTTGAATTACGTAAATCCATCAGAAAATTCAGCTCATTTCGTTACAATCGTTTCCGTGAGGAGAATATAAAAACTTTAACATTTTTCTTTGCTATAAATCGAATGTATAAAAATCCATTTCTAGCCTGTTTACTGGTACTCTGTCCAATCAATTCAATATTTTCAGTGTGGATTTTGTTGGGCTTAGTGCCGGCTGAAACACGAATAGTTTTCATATGTGGAATTTCTTACATAAGCATGTTAATCTTTGTACTTCATCTCGCACTTTCGTATTGCACCAAACGAATTCATCGACCATCACTTCTACTTCACAGTTCAATGGTGGCCAATCAGCATCGAGTTGGTCAACTTCAAACTCGATTTGTGTTGGCCAATGACATTTGTGCACTGCACACCAACAATCGATATGGGTTCAATTATGGCAACTGTGGACTCGTGACACTCAATGCGTTTGTCAAGGTAAGCCAAATATTAAAAAATGTTTTAATTAATTTTCTTATTTGGTTTTAGTATTTAATGTTGTACTTTAAAATTATGATTATTTCATACAAGCTGATTTCAAACAATATTGTTTAAATAAATTTTGGAAAAGACAATCTCTAGTTTCACCTTTTCTTACAATTCTTGTCCGGCTGATTCAAATGATGAAGAAGTATTCAGAAGTCGTTGGCGTCTGGAAGTTATAATTTTTTGACAATCACCACAAACAAAACTTAACAGAACTGATAAACCTAAAAACAAAAATACAATCCACATTATCGAATCAGAACTTTCCATTGAAATTTTTTGACAAGATTGGGTTTTGTAATCGAGTTTGTAATCGAGTTTGAATTTTCTAGAACAAGAACATTTGCCATTGTTACACAATGAATCTGTACCAAAACGACTGGAACATTGAGTTTTGTATGAACAGGCTCTCGGGTCTTCTGTATAATTGTTTGCACATTTTCCATTCAAACACATTTGACAATACTCTCCATTGATGCATTCAGTGTTGATGCCAAACTGTTTATTACAGTCATAGTCAGAGAAACAGTCCATTTGTTTGCAGTCATAACGATTTTGTGGAATAACACCCAGTTTGCAAGTACATTCTCCATTGGCGGAGCAGAATGCGTTTGCTGCACATTTATGTCGAGTTGACAATCTTTTGGTAGAGGTTGGGCTAGCAGAGAATATATCAAATAAAACACAAAACAAATAAGAGCTACAATTCGTAGTGATAATATGATTTTATATTTTCTATCCATGATTGAGAGACAAGCGCAGAAAAAAGAAAAACACTTGGATAATGAATTGAGAATTCTTGCTAAAGCTATTTCAATCACATTCTTCAACATATTAGTCAACAGTGATCTATATAATTTGTGCAAATGCAACGCATAACATATGAAACAGTTTGTGCAAGCATTCTCTTTACATTGAAATTCATGAGCAACAAATTGATTTCTTTCTCACTTTGAAAAATCTGCGTTTGTGTTTGCTATAAATAGCTCACATATATAGAATCTATTGAATGCTAGTGTTAATGTTTACATTCGAGGCTTGTTTATTTTACGGGCCATTTTAACTTTATTTACAAACTTGAGCGTGTGTGATTATATTCAAATTATTGATTGATTCCTAGAAATTGTCTAACGTTAGATTGTGACAAAAATTCTTGTAACCAAATAAAATCAATATCATTTAAAAAATGAATAATTTATTTTAAATTGTGCTTCCCATAAATGTTTGAAAAATATTAAGACATTTAGACCTTCCTTACAACATTGAATCGATATTTTCGGATTTATTTGCTCTGGTTCGTGATAAACACAAAAATACTGTTGTAAGATATGAACGATCAAAATATCATTTTCTTATTTTTAGCACTGAAAAATATGATGAAAAATCATTATAAAAAAGTACATTCTTAACTAAACCAAAACTAGTTCTCAATTTCGCGAATTTATCCAACAATTAATTTATTACACTCACATTTTTTTTGCAAATATGCCGCTTATTTGAACTGCGTGAAAGTTGTGCGCTTCCAGCTATAACTCCAAAGTACTTTGAGTACTCCAATTCTTGGAGTCCAAGGTACTCGAAGCCAGCAAGATTAATTTTTCAGGTAAATTAATGAATTCTTTTAAAAATCTTGGTATTTACAATTTTAACAATTTTGTGTAGTAAATCTCTAAATAAATTCATATTATATAATTAATTATTCTGTGTAGTATGTTAGTGACTTTGCGTTAGAATATTTTAAATTTAGATTCAATGATATGAACATGTTTTTATAAGTAAAAATTTGAATTTCATGTTTTTTATTTATTTATTTCATTACCAAATTAAAGGAAGAGAATGTTCAATTGTTTAGCTTTTTGCTTATTCAGGTTGACTTTGCTATTCACAATTAGTGGAAGGCAGTTGCGAGGTGCACTCGTTTGCCTTTATATTTATAGAAAATATATTTAGTCCGGTTGAATTAATTTGAGATGTAGTGTTTTCACGGCGTTTGGATGTTATGAATTTCATGCATGCACCGCAAACAATACTTAACAAAAATGGTGAAACTAAAAAGCACAGCAACAGTACAATCGCCATTTTTGAATATTGAACTTTTTGGCATGATTGAGTTTTGAAATCGAGTTTGTACTCTTCAGGACAGTCACATTTGCCATTTTTACAGAACGATTCTACACCAAAACGACTGGAACATTGAATTTTGAATAAACATGCTCTTGGGTCTTCTGTAAAATGGTCGTTTCTACATTTTCTCTCCAAACACATTTGACAGTACTCTCCATCGAGGCATTCGGTCTTGTTGCCAAATTGTTCACGACAATCATAATCGGAGAAACAATCCATTTGTTTGCAATCATAAAGATTCTGTGAAATGAAGCCAATTTTGCAGTTGCATCTACCATTGCTCGAGCAGACTGCGTTCGTGCCACAATTTATATCGAGTTGACATTCGTGTGGCGGTGTAAAGGACCCTTGCACATAAAGAAAGATTAAGATTAGTAAATAGACCACGCTAGAGGGCGTACGTGACCTCAATGAACAACGTTTGAGAATAGTGTCAGAGATCGGATCTATATTGACGTGACCAGACAGGTCAAATGGACCTTATTGCCAGGACACTATGATCCATGGCCTGGTCGCATCACTGACCCATGACCTCGACGGATACTTAGCTAACGGACTGCGAGGGGGCTCAGTGGGGTCCCACGATCAAGGATTCTCCGATGTATCCAAGTGCTAAATGATCGCTCAATGGTCATTGACAGCTCATTAGGACATTCGTTAGTTTAGCGATCGACGGTCAATAAGACTCGGGGCTCACTGTCCCTGGGGGTTGTTTGAACCACCTCAAGGTCGGCCCTGAGAATACTCATATCCTGTGTTGGGATTGTTAGAGCCCTCAAGGGTGCTCACCGAGAGATGCGTCTCCCATGGCAAGCGAGCAGATCAGTTGATCAGACTGATCGATAGACCGTAGATCGGTGTCCTTGGAGCCGTAGCAGAGGTAAACATGGATATCCCGACCGTGCAGTCCTGTGGGAGATAGCATTGCGAAATCAGTGGATTATCGAAATACCTTTAGGTTGAGTTCGCTGATTGATCGCGAAATCGATAAGATTGGCACCCAGTGGATAGTTCAATAAGTTGATACTCTGCGGAGCTTTGTTGATTTGGTTTATTGATTATCGTATTGAGTGCTTGTCACAAGTGAATAGTTTTGAGTTTAGACAAGTGCGACCTTCTCGTGTGAGTGTCGGTGTGACTGTGTTACATGGTATTGGCAGTAGAACATACAATGTCAGAGGGTATGAGATAATAGTGAAGTAGAGCATATGCGTTATGAGACCGCCCATTGTGTCGCACTAATTAATACAATCTAGTACACAAAGAAGTGTTACTCTCGCCTGTTGCTAAAGTGTGCGTTACTGTCAATGGCGCGTAATGTTGCAGTGATGGCGGCTGGATAACGTTCTGAACTCGTGCTCATGCTTCCATCTATGGACTGCAACTACTGGCGATCCTCTTGATGTTAGATCGCCACAATTCGGTTGGTCGAATTCGGGCTTGCAATGGCGAAATCCAATAGATCACAAAACAAATAAGAGCTACAATCAGTAAAGAAATTAAGATTTTATATTTTCGTTCCATGATTTTGGAAACAAACGTATCATGTCAACACTCGGACAAAGATAAATTGAAATTTTTATCGTAACGCTATTTCAATCACATTTTACAACATACTGCCAACATATTAGCAAACAACAAGTGATCTGCATAATTTGCACAATCATTCTGTTTACATTGAATTCATTCTCGAATATGCAAACTACAAATGAGTTTCTCTCTTAACCTTCCGATTACCAGGTGGGGTCATTCTGACCCCAATGTCCACATTATGCTCGTTTCCTAGCAAACTAAGCACCCAAAAAATCTGATTTTTTTTCTAGCTGACTTTTAACATGTTTAGTTTAAGATGAAATTGATAAATATGCATTTTATTTATTGGTTTAAAAATTAAAAATATTTTCTGGCCAAAATTCATACCTGCAAAAATATAATTAATGCCCGGTACAAGCATTCGTAACAAATTTTGGTGCTTGGGATACTTTTTATGTATTTTTGACCAAGAAATCCAAATATTTACTCAGAATTATACAAATGTTGCTTATTTTCCAGATTTCCAATATTTAAAAAAATGCATTGCGGGGCAGCATATTCTAGGACCATCCATTTGGTTCAATGGAATTTCAGCAAACGGAAACCGAAATATTATGTTTTTAGTTACTTTTGCAAGTTTTGGTTGGAGTATTCACAATTTAAATGAATTACACTAAAATTTTGGGCATAAACCTCAAATTTACTTTTGGGGGTCATTTTTGACCCCACCTGGTAATCTATGTTAGTTTTTTCACGTGGTAATCAGAAGGTTAAATGGCAAACTTGCGTTTGTGTTTGTCGTAATTAGCGCACATGCATAGAATCTATTAGTCTCAATGTTTACATTTGAAGTTAGTTTATTCGCGAGTCAAATTTATTTTGCCAATTTTGGCGTTTTTGTGTACAAACAAACTTTAAACGACCATTACTTCTACTTCACAGTTCAATGGTGGCCAATCAGAATCGAGTTGGTCAACTTCGGACTCGATTTGTGACATTTGTGCACTGCACACCAACAATCGATATGGTTTCAACTAAGGCAACTGTGGACTCGTGACGCTCAATCCGTTTGTCAAGGTATTTTGAGACAGACAACAATACATTTAACTAGTGGGACCTGCGGGTGCTAAATTTGAAATTTGAACTTATAAAGTGTAATAAGTAAGACCAAGGATCATATCCGTGGTCTTTAGTCTGAACGTGAGATTATTTGAACCACGATGCCAACATCTCCACATTCCTGTACAGTGCCTACCTACCTAACACCTAACCAAAACCCAAACCTACACGGCACCCAACCAACCTAACCTACCTAACCAAAACCCAATCCTACACGGCACCCAACCAACCTAACCTACCTAACCAAAACCCAATCCTACACGGCACCTAACCTACCTAAAAAAGCCAAACCCAACACGACACCTAACCAACCTAAAACCTAACCGAAACCAAATCCTACACGGCACCTAACCAACCTAAGACCTAACCAAAACCACAAATGAATTGTTGGTCTCACTTTCACATTGTTGCACTCATTGTTGGACATGAGGAAAAACACTGGACCTCCAATCAGAAGTTTGATCGTGGTGAAATTTGAATGGCAACTATATCTAAAAAACGACTTTTTTAGTTTTTGAAAACGATATGCACAAATTCACATATTTTTATGCATCTCTGCCAAATTTCATCCAAATCGGCCAAGAAACCTCAGAGGAGTTGCGTGCACAAAAACGGCCAAAAGTCAAGGGATAGTCTTCACTCACGTTCAGACAATTATATTTTTAAATTTTGTATTTTTAGTATTTAATGCTGTACTTTAAAATAATGATCATTTCATACAAGTTAATTTCAAACAATATTGTTTAAGTCGTCCAGTACGACAGAACAAATCTCACACAAATTGACTTTTTGAAAATAATCAAAAAATAGTGTGGAGGATTGAAGGGCTATTAAAATGTTTTTTGCTCAAATTCGAAAACAAAAAGTTAGTATTTCGATCTAAACGTTTAGTCAAACTCCTTTCTTTATGTTTTGTTCATTTGTTTTTGTTCGTCATGTTTCTGCGCCAGTTTCTTGTTTTCCATCTTCTTGTTCTCTTCTCGTGTTCCAATTGGATCAACGCACAAGATTCTGAACCGATGCCGGTTGGGCTCCAAATATGGTCCGGAAAAGACGTCCCCGAAGGAAAATGGCCCTTCATGGCGGAGATCCGTGTCAACGACAGCAAGTCAGGACATTTTTGTGGTGCAGCAGTACTGAACGATGACACCATGATCACGGCCGCCCACTGTATCGTCATGGGAAAGCTTACTCCCGAGAAAGTTTACATTTACCTGGGACAGACCAAGACGGATCCGGTGAGCAAGGACTCGGTCTATAACGTGAGCAAGTTCATCAACCATCCTCGGTACAATGAGCAGCAAAACTCGTACGACATTGCACTGATCAAACTGAGCCGCAAGATTGATTTCAAGAAAGCGAAAGGTCGAATCGGCAAGATCTGCATACCGAGCACGGACACCGAGCCCGATGGTTCCAAGTGTGTGGCCATTGGTTGGGGTCAGAGTGAGCCCGGCAAGGACATCAAAGGTGTTCTACAAGAAGTGAACCTACCGATCATTCCGTGCAAGAAGGACGAAAAGCGGCAGAGTTTCTTCTGTGCCGGTTACTGGGACAAGCCTGATGGCATCTGTTATGGTGATTCGGGTGGTCCACTCGTTTGTCCACCCAAGGACAATCCCAACAACACTTATCTCCTGTATGGACTGAGCAGCGCACTGTTTGTGGTCGGTTGTGGCAAAGCTCCGGCTGGTTTCACCAAGGTGGCTGACTATCTCGATTGGATTAAACAGAATGCTGAAGCTTGAGTAAGTGTCCCTGTGTGACGGACAAAAGAGTTGATTATTAAAATGTTTTGAACATTAATTGATTGATTCATATATTTGTCAGAAGTTATAATGTACAATATTTTTATAACCGAATAAAATCAATATCATTTACTTTATTTTAAATTGTGCTTTCAACAATTGTTGAAAGGACTTTAAACCTTACAACATAGAATCGATATATTTTCGGAATTTTATTGCTCTTGTTCGTTAGAAACACAAAAAATACTGTTGCTAAGATATGAAAGATTTTCTTATATTTTTGGTACTGAAAAATATGACAAAGAATACTTTTTAAAAGTTTAACAAAGTTCTACGAAACTCAACATTTTTCAACTTCGCCCATTTGTCCAACAAATAACACTAACATGCTTTACAAATATGTAAATGTGATCCAATCCGTACACGACGAATAGGACACAATTCAAATGTCGCGCGATGAACTGAAATGATTTGGATGGTGTTTTCTTGGGTGTTACTGCCCCAAGAAGGTGATTTTGGTGAAATTGAACTCGAAATAAACAGGTGAACGCTTTAAAGTTGATATATACAAAAAATATTATTAAAAATAGATCACAAAGGTAAAAATAAACAACAAAAATGACCACTGGTCAATGAAAACAAAGAAAATAAATGAAAATAAATCAAAATAAATCAAAAATGAAGAAAATGTTGTGACTTGACGAACGCACCACGTGCTTGTTTGTTCGTAAGTGCCTCCCAAGTTGCTTGTTGTCTTCCTTTTATGCGTTTTCGTGGTGTGCTCGACGTTTCTCGAAGCATCTCGAAACACCTCGAAAGCTCACTGAATTGTCAAAGTGAGAGGAAGAGGAGCACTGATTTGTGTTGAGAGGGTGAGTGCTCGTGTCAGCACTGTCAATGAGGTGAGAATTTGGTTCGGCTAAATCAGCTGTTCCAGGACTGATCCAATGGGGATGAGGTGATCCATCGATGGTAGTGATCACGATAGGAATCCTGGTCAAGTAGATTATCTTGTTTCACTGAACTGAGTGGTCTACGATCAATTTTGTGTTACATCAGTGTGATCGGGCTAATTTGGCTATTTGTATGCTAATTACAGGTGAACAAAGGTAATGAAGGTGTGTAAATGTTAGCCAACTAGTCATAACATAATCAGATAACAAAATAGATAATTAAAAGTGACCTTGGGCATTGGAAAATGTGAATTTCGCGCTTTGTTTACAAATTTGAATTTGGAGGCATGTTCACAAAGGACGCAACCGAAATTTCTAGAAAAATCAAGAAAACTGAAGAATTTTGAAAGCGCAAAATTTGAAAATGGGACTGTTCAAAGAGGACGAGCTCACTCACATTTACATATATGTCGCTTCGAAGATCTGGGGGTTATTGAACTCCGAGAAAGTTGTGCTATTGAATCATAGACGACAAGTGTCATGTCAAGTACAAATGTAAGGAGATAGAAACCAGTATAGGAGAGACCAGTTGGAACAAATTGCCGAATTCAAATACTTTGGAATAACTTTTGAAAGTTAATGAGGACAAGGCGTGCGATTAGGACCGACGTAAAGCACAGGGAATAAAAACAATTTCCCGAACGTCGTTCACAAAGCCGAATTGAGCAGGCCAACCAAACAGTGCTCAAATCGGTATACCAATGTTCATGTACAGATATGAGACGTGGATTCTTAGGGACACGACAGGATCGCATATACAGTCTTCAGATTACTGTGATCTCTGACAAGATTGGTGTACGTTACTTGGAAGAACAAAATAAAAACGACAATCAACGCGCGGATATTGAAATTGAGCCGCTACTATGGATCGAGAGAAACCAACTATGTTTGGATGCTTACATATTGAGATTACTACCAGTAACCAGTGTAGCAACCAATAGCAGTGAACGGCAATCAGAATTCTACTGTAAAGATAAATGTATTATTGACATAATTGGTTTATGAACTAAAATTAACCATTGAATGACCATTAATAATGTATCTTTAATGAATGAACGAAAGTTTAATCAATGTTAACAAGTGAAAACGTCACAAAATTTTAACATTAGTTTTATGGCAGGCATTGTTATTGTATAATATTTTACACCAAAACGAACTTAAACTTCAAATTATGGTTAATGATTTATATTTTATTAGCAATTTTTAAATCAATAAGCATTAGTGAAATGAGATGATGTCTTGAGATTGATCGTGTCATGAGGAGTGGGTGCTGAGGTGGAGGGGTGCGGTGGTTGGGAGAGGGTGTTGGGGTGTGTGGTGGTGGTGGTGGGGGGGTGGCGTTGGCGCGAGAGCGCCTTGCGAGGGTCGCTTGCGACCCGAGCATTTTCTTGTTATTCATAAATTTAACTTATGAATAATTCATTTAAAATTATTTTGAAATATTCTAAATTGTGTTGAATAACTTAAACTTTCAAATTCATCGAAAACATGAAGCCAATACTCAAAAGCATTCTCAATCCAACTGTGTCGATGAATTTGTTCACAAATTATCTTAATCTTATAATATTATTTGGATAAGGAAAAGTGAGTTCGTCGTCGTGATGGTATCTGAGCGATCTGATTGGTTGTTGAACCGCGCCTTTGACTGTAGTAAAAGAAGACTTATGCAGTGGAAGTTAGGCAGAGGATGTAAGGTGAAAGGTAGGTCATGTCTTGAGTATATCCAAGGTTATGACCCTTGACCTATTGGCGTGGGAAAGTTCCCGGAAATATTTTAAAACTTACGGGAAATTCCGAATCAAAATTTCCGGAAAGTTTCTCAACTTTTCCGGAAACTTTCCCAATTCACGTTTATGTCCACAAGTGATGTATTGGAACAAGAAAAAGTGTGTTTATTGCCATTTATTGAACTGTAAAACTTAGGCACACACTGATTTTTCTGAGTGAAAGCACTGCTGCTGCATGGTATGTGGAATTCCAGTACTTTACTTTAAAGTTACTTTAAGTTTTAAACAATACTTTAAAATACTAGTCTTAAGTGACGCCGTTGGCGTGAAGTCGGAGCGGCGGTATCGCGAACACATTTCCTTAACAGTTTAGTCATCGACGAGCCACCAAAGTGCAGCTGACATAAAATTTAGCCGTAATCCATGTACACCATGTCATCTTTTTATTGATTCAATGTTTTTGAACAGATACAGTCGCAGTATGGAATTTAGTCCAAGGTAGACACAATCACACCTACTATGTGAATCACAGCACTCATGTGTGGGTGTGTCTGTCACTGCGCATCCCCTTTGCGCACATCGGGCGTGCTGCTTGGCGTTTGTGCTTGTCTGTTTTGCACAGCCACTGTGGACACTCTGTCCTTACACATTTCTATACAAAATTTGATTTATTTTTAAAAAAATCGCTGCTCCATTGACCTTTGACTTTTATGGGCACTTGCACATCTTCACCCCAACCAGAACATCGTGTAAAATTTTCAGACCGATCCATTGAACGGGTATAGCCGAAACCGTCTACACAAGCCTTTTCCAATTGAGTCAACGCAGAGTCGTCACTCCACTTACTCGCTCGCTTCGCTCGCTCGACGTTCCGCTCCGACAATTATTTTGTAATGAATAGTCGTCTTGACAAACTCATAATGTTAAAATTGATTTTTATAGTATTTTTAACTCTGAAGCATATAATATTTAAATTGTCAGCTTTTTACAATGAATAAAATTGTAGCGTTTCCATTTAATGTGTTTATTTAAAATGTACAAGCAATATATCTTATACGCGAAGCACCAAAGTGAGTAATTTCCGAGTGTAAAATCTCATTATCTGGAATAAAATCTTGATGACCTACCAATGCGCATCGATGAATTGGTTTGCTGTCCTACGTAGGTATACTGAATACTTCTGTTATTCCGACTTGATATATGGTTTCATGTATTGAACAGGGGTGATTTTAGGCAGCTATTGCAGTCATGATCATACATGATTATCATTGTAGTTATGGTTCAATGAAGCTGTTAAGTTTTGTCCTCTTTGTCAGATTTCGAAAAGTGTCCTCTCGAGAAGTCACCAATGGCAGCAAGATAACAAACAAGAAACGTTCATAACTTTTTTATGAATCAAAGAAAGCGTTGAGTCTGTTAACAAAACCTCGAACATTAATCCCCCGGACGCTTTTCATTAAACTAAAAAAAATTAATGGTTTTTTTATTAAAATATAGTCAACTTATATGACAACTCCTAACTGACATTAAAGATAGTTCGAACGTAAGCAAAAGACAAATTGTCAATGAGATGGTGGGAGTGCCTGGCAATGATTGCCTGGTATTAGGAGTTCTTAAGAAGGGAGAATTATGAAAAACAGTAATCAAAAGTGTCAAGGTTAGGTTAGGGGAACAGGAAAATGGTTGGGAAAGTGGAAGATTGACTCATTAATTGTTAAAGATACGGTCAAACAATTCAAAGCATTCTATGGAGATTTAATGGGCAACCATAATAGTCTGATACTAATTGGCTATGAAATACATTAAATTTAAGTATCTTTCAGGGAGTCAGAATTGACACCCTTTTATTTCCAATGCGATTGTTTACTTAGGGGGAGAAACGATGGAAATATGTGATTGAATGAAATTGAGAATGATAGCATTTTTACTGGGTTTATGTGTCTTTTTTAAATGCCCTTTTGACTACATTTCTGGGCCGATTTTGACAAATGGGAACGGAAATTAATGATTAATGATATTTAAAGACATTCTCTCGTACTGAGATACACGTTAAATGCCCAACTGACATTGCATAATCTAATCTTAATATAAATCTTAATCATTTGAGTAAGGGAAAGTGTGGTCGTCGTCACCGTCGTGATGGGCCCGTTCAAAGGTACAGAGTGGGAGCGCAATAGATACATTCCTTTACTTTGCAAGCAACGGGAGAAGCGGACAACCCACCGTTGCTTGCAACGGTGGGTTTTAACAAGTCAACTGCAAACGTGTAGCAGTTTGCGGAGTGAAACGCAGCAAACGCGAAGCGTTTGGGTTGACTTGTTAATTAATAATATTATTTGGATAAGGAAAAGTGAGTTCGTCGTCGTGATGGTATCTGAGCGATCTGATTGGTTGATGAACCGCGCCTTTGACTGTAGTAAAAGAAGACTTATGCAGTGGAAGTTAGGCAGAGGATGTAAGGTGAAAGGTAGGTCATGTCTTGAGTATATCCAAGGTTATGACCCTTGACCTATGAGAGTGGGAAAGTTCCCGGAAATATTTTTGAAAACTTACGGAAACTTTCCCAAATGAGTTTCGAAAAATCAAAATTTTCGGGAAGTTTCTCAACTTTTCCGGAAACTTTCCCAATTCACGTTTATGTCCACAAGTGATGTATTGGAACAAGAAAAAGTGTGCTTATCGCCATAATTTATTGAACTGTGAAACTTAGGCACACACTGATTTTTCTGAGTGAAAGCACTGCTGCTGCATGGTAGGTGGAAAGTATTATTTTGTAATGAATAATCGTCTTGACAAACTCATAATGTTAAAATTGATTTTTATAGTATTTTTAACTCTGAAGCATATAATATTTAAATTGTCAGCTTTTTACAATGAATAAAATTGTAGCGTTTCCATTTAATGTTGTGCTTATTTAAAATGTACAAGCAATATATCGTATATGAACGCAAAGCACCAAAGTTAGTAATTTCCGAGTGTAAAATCTCATTATCTGGAATAAAATCTTGATGACCTACCAATGCGCATCGATGAATTGGTTTGCTGTCCTACGTAGGTATACTGAATACTTCTGTTATTCCGACTTGATATTTGGTTTCATGTATTGAACAGGGGTGACTTTAGGCAGCTATTGCAGTCATGATCATACATGATTATCATGGTAGTTATAGTGACATCTTCAATGAAGCTGTTAAGTTTTGTCCTCTTTGTCAGATTTCGAAAAGTGTCCTCTCGAGAAGTCACCAATGGCAGCAAGATAACAAACAAGAAACGTTCATAACTTTTTTAAGAATCAAAGAAAGCGTTGAGTCTGTTAACAAAACCTCGAACATTAATCCCCCGGACGCTTTTCATAAAACTACAAAAAAAATAATGGTTTTTTATTAAAATATAGACAACTTATATGACAACTCCTAACTGACATTAAAGATAGTTCGCACGTAAGCATAAGACATATTGTCAATGAGATGGTGGGAGTGCTTCCTGACAATGATTGCCTGATATTGTGAGTTCGCAAGAAGGGATAATTATGAAAAGCAGTAATCAAAAGTGTGACAAGGTTAGGTTAGAGGAACAGGAAATTGGTTGGGAAAGTGGAAGATTGACTCAATAATTGTTAAAGATACGACCAATACGCTCAAAAGCATTCTATGGAGATTTAAAGGGCAACCATAATAGTCTGATACTAATTGGCTATGATCTACATTACATTTAAGTATCTTTCTTAGAGCCAGAATTGACATCTTTTTATTTCTAATGCGATTGTTTACTTAAGGGGAGAAACGATGGAAATATGTGATTGAATGAAATTGAGAATGATAGCATTTTTACTGGGTTTATGTGTCTTTTTTAAATGCCGTTTTGACTACATTTCAGGACCGATTTTGACAAATGGGAACGGAAATTAATGATTAATGATAATTAAAGACATTCTCTCGTACTGAGATACACATTAAATGCCCAACTGACATTACATAATCCAATCTTAATATAAATCTTAATCATTTGAGTAAGGGAAAGTGTGGTCGTCGTCACCGTCGTGATGGGCCCGTTCAAAGGTACAGAGTGGGAACGCAATAGATACATTCCTTTACTTTGCAAGCAACGGGAGAAGCGGACAACCCCCCGTTGCTTGCAACGGGGGGTTTTAACAAGTCAACTGCAAACGTGTAGCAGTTTGCGGAGTGAAACGCAGCAAACGCGAAGCGTTTGGGTTGACTTGTTATTATCGTTTGATTCAACAAGATCACGATAATGTTTCTCTTGCGAATCTGGTTCAACTTGTCAACACTGTTTTACTACTCGAATTAATTCATCTATTTTATCTTGTAACTAATCGAACAAATTTTACCAATCTACAATATGCATTTCGACGTTTACCATTTGCTGATTCCTCAGTGGAGTGTCAACATTTTACCGAGCATTGCAACTTTTATGCTCGTTTACACGAACAATGCCATGTTTCTTAAACCAAATTATTCTCTCATGAAATCAATTTATGATGTTGTGATTCTGGGGGATGGTTCGTTCTTTTTGAATTACAAGAAGAAAGTGATTTGTTGCAAAGTTCGACAATACTTTATACGTACTTTGATCATATTTCAGTGTTTCAATTATTTGTTACGTAAGTTATAGTTAATATTTTTAATATTTTTTGTAAATAGATGGATTTTTACTCCTTTCTCATTTGTATTATTTGCATATTTTGTTCTCGAATCAAGATAAAATATTTTCCCATTCGCTAACTTGGTGTGCAATTTCATTAACAATCTACATTTTCTCCTCAATTGGATTGGCTTCATTTTTGTATAATTTTAATTGCATTTTAACGTTGACTTTTTCAACACTATCAGTTTTACTGAAAATGCACAGTTGGCGGTGTTGGCAAGTGTATCGGCTCATTCGGAAATTTTCCCTTAGAAAATTCACCTCGATTCGTTATAAACGTTTCCGGAAAAATCATATCGAAACGCTTAAATTTTTCTTTGCTATAAATCGAATGTACAAAAGTCCATTTCTAGCTTGTTTACTTGTTCTCTGTCCGGTTAGTGTCGTACTATCGATGTGGCTTTTTATTAGTCTTTGTACCTGGCGCAACCAGATTCTTTGTTCTCTGTGGTATCACTTATATAATCATGATAATCTTTGTACTACATCTAACACTTTCGTATTGCACCAAACGAATACACCGACCGTCACTTCTACTTCACAGTTCAATGGTGGCCAATCAGCATCGAGTTGGTCAACTTCGAACTCAATTTGTGTTGTCGAATGATATTTGTGCAATGCACACCAACAATCGATATGGTTTCAACTATGGCAACTTTTGACTTTTGACACTCAATGCGTTTGTCAAGGTAAGAGAGACATTTGAAAAATTTAATTATTTTTCTTATTTTTCTTTTAGTATTTAATGTTGTACATTAAAATAATGATGATTTCGTACAAGTTGATTTCAAACAATATTGTTTAATTCAATTCTTGTATAACACAAACTCCAAATGTTACTTCAAATGCACTTTTTGAACTCATTAATAAACATTTACAATGAAACCCCTATGTTTAAAATTAAACTTGAAGCTGAATCGATTAATGGTCTTCAAATATAGTTTAAATTTAGAGTACAAAAGAGACTTTTCATGACTTTGATAAATTTATTTAATTTAATTTGCATGACAATATGACGTAATTGAATTCCCTTTTCAATGCGTTATTCCGAATAATAACTTATTCGGTTTGTACTCAAATTAAACTTGGATTTCATGAATTTTTGCTTACAAAGATATGATGTCATATGAATAAACATTTTAAAATGATATTTGTCTTCAATTTGATATTTCATTTCCAAATTAAAGGAAGGGAATGTTCAATTGTTTAGTTACCAAAATATATTAAAGAGCATATAATATGAAACTATCATCATGATTAAAGATACGTTGATTTTAAGTGTTGACTGAGGCGCATTATTTCCTGGGACTGTTGTAGGAATTGTGGAAGTAGGGATGTTTGTTGCAGGAATAGTTGAAGTAGGGATGTTTGTTGCAGGAATAGTTGAAGTAGGAATGTTTGTTGCAGGAATTGTGGAAGTAGGAATGTTTGTTGCAGGAATAGTTGAAGTAGGGATGTTTGTTGCAGGAATAGTTGAAGTAGGGATGTTTGTTGCAGGAATAGTTGAAGTAGGGATGTTTGTTGCAGGAATAGTTGAAGTAGGGATGTTTGTTGCAGGAATAGTTGTAGGTATTGCGGTTGTAAGACTTGCAGGCGTACTCGTTTGGGATTCGCGACATTGCTCCCATTCAGTACCATCTGGTTGATTGTAATAGTTGGTGCACAGAAATTTCTCCAAATCAACCAGCGCTTCATTCTTCATCTCACCAGTGTGCACGCCTTCGATCACAATCCACGGAACAAAATCCAATTTGGGCAACAGGTCATCGGTTTTAGCGCCATTAGCTACTGCAATATTCAATCCTTCCACACCATCGGCACATTCCTTGATTCCTTGCCAATTGAGCGCCAACTCCTGGGCGCACTCAATTGAGGTTGCGCTTGTGTCACGCCAGTTGTCCTTCTCGTACATACATTTGACAAGTTCCAACTGTTGCACAAAATCTCCGTTGCTATAATTTTCAATGAAACAGCCTTGAACACGATTTCCGTAACATTCCGCTTCCCCGTGTTGACACGTGATCACTGGAGTTGAACCAGAATTGTCAACGTACCCCTTTCCAAATGGAATAAATTCGAGTTGCATTCTTTTCAATTTCTGATATGTCGGTACAAGTTGATTCAAAATGAAGGCTCTATCGTCAGGACAGATGGTTTCATAGTAGAGAGATAGTGTGATTGGATTCGATTGGACAAATCCAACAGATATCAGGAGAGCGAAAAATATTATGCTCAAATTCATGATTGAAATAGAATAAAGTATTTAAAAGATTGTTAAGTTTGCTAAACATTAAAAAGAATGTAATGCAAATTTAGTGTGGCTCAGATGAGGTATTTGTACCAGATTTCATCTCTTATTGTTATCACTTTTATTATGCCTTGCTATCTTTAAACCTCAAACATGTGATTGCTCCCAATTTTAATAACTCTATTTGTTAACAGTATTCAGTAATTTATAAAAAGGTGTATAATGCTTAGAAATGGCATGAAAGAATTTACGACCTTTTTAGTGAGAATTGAACTATCAAATGTTTGCTGTGAGCTGTAAATACATTGACATCTAATATAAATTTTTATTCCATGGTAGCATGTGTATGATATTGGACGTTATATCCATGGAAACTTGGAGGTAAAAGCAGTAAATCCACAATGGCAATAAATTAGAAAACATTAAACTTTTGTAAATTCACCGTAATTTGTTGCAGTCGTTTCAGAAAAGAGCATTTTCGAACATTGATCTTTCTCTTGGCTAAATCAACCGTACAAAATTCTATTTCTAGTCTGACTAACAGTGAATTGGAAGATCATTAAATCCACAAGAAACTTAAAAGCTATCAACTTTGCTTCCGTTCACCATTGGACCTTGAATGTCTGCTTAATTAATTGCACTCGTAAATATGTCTACTCAAGCAAAACTAATTTGCCAGGTACATTAATTAGTTCTTAGAAAACGTTGTTTGTCTTTTTATTTTGGAATTTGTTTTTCCAGTGAATTAATGTAATTAATTAACTATTCTGGGTTGTTCCTGTGACTTTTGTGTAAGCCAATTGTATTTACCGGATTCCATTAGATTAAGAGTGAGCGTTCTTTAAAAAAATTAAATTAAATTATTATTTTCAAGTTTTGTGCTCTCAAAAAAATAAAAATAAAAATTTAATTTAATTTCAACTTTAAAGTAGAAAAATCAAAATTAATTACATTTTTAACTTAAAATAATATTTGAATATAAATTTTTATTGAAAATAATTAATTATCTTAAATTCAAATGAAAATTTTAAATAATTAAGTTATTATTCTGTTTTAAAATATTCGAAGTTGCGCATTTAAACGCTAAAAATATTCAAAATTCAAAATTTACAATCATGAATCCAAAACTCAAAGCTATTCTCAACTATCCAACTATGTCGATGGTTTTGTTCACAAATTATTATCAATATTTAATTCAGCAAAATAATGTTTACAAAAATTTAACACTTTCGAATCTGGTTCGAGTGATCAATCTAGTTTTACTGCTCAAATGTATTCACTTTTTCTATTTTGTATTTTGTGGAATCAAATTTTCAACCGATACCCTACAATACGCAATTCACTATGATGTCTACTATTTATTCATTCCCCAGTGGAGTGTCAATCTTGTACCAGCTATTGCGACATTGATGGTCATTTACACCAACAATGCAATGTTCATTAGACCAAATTGCCATCTCATGAAATCAATTTATGATGTCGTGATTCTAGGGGATGGATCGTTCTTTTTGGATTCAGAACAAAATGAGATAATTTGCTGCAAAATTCGTAAATTCTTTACTCGTGTTTTGATCATATTTCCGGCCTTCAATTTGATCATATGTAAGTTTTAATCACTCTTTTATATTTTTAAGTAAATAATTAAATAAATAATTTTTTATTTTCTGTAAATAGATGGACTTGTACTAGTTTCTCAGTTGTATTATTTGTACCTTTTGTACTGCAATCGAGATGTCATTTTGTCACACTCACTGATTTGGTGTGCAACTTCATTTTTCGTTTACGTTTTATCATCGATTGGATTGTGTTTATTTTACTACAATTTCAGTTACATTTTAGCATTGACTTTTTGTACATTGTCGGTGCTGCTTAAGATGCATAGTTTGAGGTGCAAACAAGTGTATTGTCTTTTGGTGAAATTGTGCAAATCCACAAGAAAATTCACCTCAATTGGTTATAATCGTTTCAGGGCGGAGAATTTAAAAACTTTGACATTTTTCTTTGCTGTGAATCGAATGTACAGAAATTCATTTCTAGCCTGTTTGCTTGTGCTCTGTCCGGTCAATGCCATTTACTCAATGTGGATTTTGTTGGGCTGTGTGTCTGGCAAAGGTCGACTATTTGTCTTTGGTGGTATTTGCTACTTTAGCATGTTAATCTTTGTACTTCATCTCGCACTTTCGTATTGCACCAAACGAATTCACCGACCATCACTTCTACTTGCCAGTTCAATGGTGGCTAATCAGCATCGAGTTGGTCAACTTCGGACTCGATTTGTGTTGGCCAATGACATTTGTGCACTGCACACCAACAATCGATATGGTTTCAATTATGGCAATTGTGGACTCGTGACACTCAATGCGTTTGTCAAGGTATTGTAAAACATGCATATTTAAATATTTATCTTAATTCCGCGACAATGACCAGCACTATTAGATTGTTCATTAAGTTTGTTTTATAAGCCTGAGTCCAGCAGGTTATTGTCGCCAAATTACGATAATATTAATTTGTTTTCTCATTTTGTATTTTAGTATTTAATGCTCTACTTTAAAATAATGATGATTTCCTACAAGTTGATTTCTAACAATATTGTTTAAATAATAAATTTTGATAATGTAATCTAATGACGTAAACTTTAAACTTGAAATCCTAGAATTCAAACTTTTGCTGGAACATTTCCCATTTCAAGGATATTTCAACATTTGGATCAATCAACATTTTATGTTCAACATTTCCCCGGAATTCCATATTAATCCAATTGTGTAATTTATTATTAATAATACTAATACAAATTTCAAATTTACTGAACTTGAACTCATAAATTATATAATTAATGATTTTACTTTACCCAACCGCAATTTTATTTTTAGCATTTTTGAGCACCAAATTGAACGAACAGCACTCGAATTGCACCGGTGACAATAAATTTAATGGCTTGTAAATAATATATATGTCAATAGAATGAGAATGAACCAGAGACTTTTGAATACTGAGACTTGAATTTGGAACACTTTTATTTACGCAACGAAAACCGAGACCGAACGAAACATTACATTACACAAAGCGTGTGCTTTTCTTGACTGACCAAACCTGAATACTTTACTGTGAGACTGTGTGTGTGTGTGTGTGTGTCGTTTCCAATGAAAAGGATCTCTGAACTCATAACTAAAATGTCAAACTTAAATTCAAAATTAATTTTGAATTATAAAATTTTAGTTTCCAACCAAACTTGACTCTAGAGTCTAGAGTTTAGACTGTCTCAATTTTAGTTTTACATTCAAGAGCCAAAAAATGTCAACCTCTACAATCTTCACTTTATCCAACATTTTTATGCCCTTCAAAAGTGTTCAATACCTAATCGACTATCATTACACAGTTGAGCAAATACAAACGAATCGAAAATTGATCAACAGAATCAAACTTTTATGTCTTCTTTTAATCATCAAATCTTTACATTTTTTATTTCTTGGAATTTTCCCATTGAGTGAATTTGAGCATATAATTCACTTTGATGGTTTCTACCTCCTTTTACCTAGAGAAGATTTTTGTTGAAAATTCTTGTCAAAAGAGATTGTTCATTTTTCTGTTTGGAGCAACAGCAAACAAAGATTTTGAAAATGGTTCAAAAACATTTTATCATTTATCTCAATTTGTGCACAAGTCTCATCTTGATTTCTCGTTTGTATTTTCAATTATTCAAATATCGATTTTTATTTTTTATTTTTAATAGATTTATTGATTATTTACTCATTTTCGTCTTATTACTTCCGTTTGTGCCAAAATTTCGATTATTTCAACGGTTACTCGATTTTGAAAATCATTTTCATTTTGCTCGTCCATCATTTAATCTCTTTTGGTTATTTTCTTTATTTTTTCACAATTGCTCATGTCATCACTTTGACATTCACGCTAGCCTCAATACTTCTTTTGATATTTTACTTGAAAATGAAGCAGCTTTATTCACTTCTTTCTAAAATGGAGAAACTTGATCAATTTGCTTTTGAAAATTATCGTCGAAATCTGATTCAAACTTTTCGACTCTTTTTCCGTACAAACAAAATGTACGGTCGTTTACTTTTAGCTGTATTGTTGGTTTTCTGTCCAATCAATGCGGTGATGTCAATTTGGTTCGCTCATGGTTTCGTTGTTAAAGAGAAGAAACTTTTCATTGGATTCTTTCTTGTGTATCAAGTTTTGTTTATATTTGTAATTCATTTCTGCTTGACCTACTGTACAAAACACTTTCATGCACCAAGTAAACTACTGATTGGGTTGATGGTTAGGAATTTGCATCGAATTGGTCATTTTCGAACGAGATTTGTATTGGCAAATTTGATTGCTTCGTTACATACGCAAAATCGATATGGTGTCACTTATGGAAATTATGGGCTGATTTCGTTGGCGGCTTTTTTTAAGGTATTTTTGACTGCTTTAAAAAGGTTTTTAGTTTAATCAAATTTAATTAAATTTAGTATTTAGTGCTGTACGCTAAATTTATAATAGTCACATATAAATTGATGCGAAAATAAATTCTATTTGAAAATAAATGAAATTGTGAAAATTTGCAAACAATTCCATTCTAGTCAATTTCAATTTCTCTAAATTAATGATTTTATTGATATATTTTATGTTCTGGCACTTATATGTTCTTTATAGTAGTTAGCCAATTAACTAATGTATCTTTAATGTATCTCACTAACAATGACGCAATCTGAATCAAAATTCCTGTGAAACATTGTTACAACTTTCGGACTGAAAATGTGCAAGTCAAGTGCAAATTTTGTTTGGTATTATTAATAGATATTGACATATTAATATATTCATTTAGGTACAAAGGTTTCAGTGTTAAGGTTGTTGGTTGTTATGATTGTTTTATTTAGGTTTTGTGTTGGTTTTTGATTGTGTTCACAATTGATTTAGATTTTCAAAATGGGTTGCTATTGGTCAGATAGTAGTGACCGAATTTCGCCAACTCACATTCAAATGTTGCAACATTTAGATGCTCTTGAAGAATGGATACTTTATGGCGATTATGGATCTGAAAATTTGAGAATAAGAAATACCAACCCTGTTTCTACTTCATCGTGTTGTCAAGCAACAAATGACGACAATCAATCAGGAGTGATTAACAATGATTATCATATACTTCAAAATTTGTCTCCTAAACCAAAGTAATAAAAAGATGGTCCATTTTGCGGATGATGACATTTCATATCTAACAAGTGAACTCTCGACAAGTCCCATCAGGTACCTAGGTGTGAACATCGCCAGGAATGGAATGCACAGAACCAATCGAGAAGATATAGAGGAGTTGCTTAACAAAATCTTGAATGCGAACATCACCGCCAATCAGAAGCTCTACTTCATCAAACAACATGTGATACCAAGTAAGCTTCACTCAATCGTGAATGAATATTTTGTCCGTAACATCTTGGACGACATTGATTGCGCAATCCGTGAAGCAACTCGCAAAGTTCTCCATCTAGTGAAATACACTGCTGGGGAATATTTCCATCTTTCAACCAAAAATGGTGGTCTCGGTATCACTCAACTGAGCTTTGAGATCCCACGACTCTTCTGGACAAGGGCTACCATACTCAGTCAATCTCGTAATTGGTTCATCAAAGACATGTACGCCCACGATGGCTTCAGGAAGAGCCTACAGAATGTGTTCGTCCTACTACCTGAAGACAGCGACAACCAGAGGCGACTTCTTCTCAACATGTGCACGCACCCCGAGAATCGAGGTCACAAGAATTTTGTCGTGGGCGGATCAACAACAAACGGACATCTTGACAAGCCTAACCTGGTGTCACCGAATCAGCTAATCAAACTTGTCAAACTGCAAAGTGCCACCGCTGGGTGGTCTTACAACAACCCAGAATCGAAACACATTTTTCGAGATGAATGTCGTTTTCTGTGCGAGGCATCGGAATGTCTCAGCCACGTACTAGGTGGCTGCTCTCACCCTACCATCCGATCAAAGCACACAAGCAGACATGACGAAGCTCTTCAATCAGTCGTGAAGCTTCTCAACAATCTCAACTACCAAACTCGAACAGGAGTTATGTTGCAGTCTGATGCCGATTGGACCAGAATGGATCCCAATGATTACCCAGGGACCCGATTACGACTGAATCCTGTCACAGTTATCTTCAATGTGCCTCTCAATGAGCAATCTGCCAGAGAGGGCCCCATCACCGGAGAACCGCCAGAAGACAGCGCAAGACAGCAGACAGTCTTCAAGCCGGATCTCATTGTATTCGACGTCCGAGTAACCTATGAGGCCAATGACGACAGTTTCAAGGAGAGCTGTAAGGGAAAAACGAGGAAGTACTCGAAAATTCGATCTCAAATCATCGAGTACATCGACAATCAAGCGCCCGATATCAACTGCAAATGTGAGGACCTCAAGATCTATGGTCTAATCTTTGGCAGCCGTGGTTCGATCCACAACGTCACCCTCAACATCCTCCGCGATTTGGGAGTGTCCAACAACAACATCGGATCGATCTGTCGCAACGTCGCCCTCTCCTCGTCGAAAATTCTAAAGTTCTTCTCGAAACAAGTCGGTTTGCGAGCTTAAAGTTTCTATTTACCTCAGTCAGTCAGTCATTAATTATTAGTCTCTTTTTACATATAAATCTATATATCTTTTATTTTTATTATCATTATCATTTTCACCTATTATTCAACAATTTCGGTCAGTGCCTTAGAACTAACAATGTTGTGTTATTGTTATTCTTAGAATTTATTCAAATACTCTATCATTATGATACTCATTTACCTTTGATCTAAATACTTTTGTATAAATCTATAACTTTTGTTATAACCTCTTTGATAACACTGTGCTATGCAGAATAACCAATAAACTTGGGTTTTAATTTAAAATAACCTTTTCAAAATTAATCAAAAAAACAATGTTAATAAATTTAAAACTAAATAATAGTTGACACCTAAAATAAGTTAACTTAATGAACATATTATATACAGAATAGTAAATTAGGGGTAGGCGGAGGACTTGAGGATTAAGAGTCATCCACAAAATAGTATGGGGGACATGGGACTGTACAGCCCAAATTCACTTTTTTTATTTTTCTAGCACATTTCATAAGAGTAACGTCCCAAGCAGTGTCCACAAATGAATTTCTGTGCAAATACATCAAGTTAAGTTCCCAAGCAGTGTCCACAAATGAATTTCTGTGCAAATACATCAAGTTAAGTTCCCAAGCAGTGTCCACAAATGAATTTCTGTGCAAATACATCACAATGCAAAATTGTATAAAAATTCACAAAAGACATTACTCTTATGAAATGTGCTAGAAAAATAAAAAAGTGAATTTGGGCTGTACAGCCCCATGTCCCCCATACTATTTTGTGGATGACTCTTAATCCTCAAGTCCTCCGCCTAAAATGTGGAGAGGCAATGAATGACAATGAAAGTACTTGCGATTAATGAAAACAATTGAGGGTAGTTTGAGACAAGTTTATCAGCGACAAACTTGTACAGTGGCACTTTGTTAGAATATGGTCTTGTCAATTATGTCAAGCTGTCAGTTTTTTCTGACTTGAAGCAATTTGCTCTCGCAAGAAGCTCGGATATTTCGAGTACATTTTCAACTTTAATTTTATGCTTGATAATATCACTTTCTACATAAGTGAATAAGGTGTACCACCAAATCTTTCTGTAACGTGTATCACAAAATTGAACGCTCAGCACATTGTCACAGGCACAGTGATAGATGAAGAACACTCGGCTGGAGATGAAATAGGCAAGCACAATGTCTACCATGTAGTGACCACGTGCCACTAGAATACAGACTATTCCAGTGCAAACGAGTAGAAAATAGGTCCACTTCAAAAAGCGCCAGATGAGGCCCTTCTTTGTGGATATCCAATATTCGTTCAAGAAGAGAAACGTTGTGACTAGCATCATTGTATGCCCTGAAAAGATGTAATCTCCACAGTACGAGTTGCGCCCGTTAACTGTGAGACCCATTCCTAGGCTCATGTGCAAAATTCGGGAAGCGATTGTCCTGGTGAAGTTCCACCATTCAAAGTTATCAGTGAGGTTGAGCTGAGGTGAGCAGTAATACTGAGGATTGGCAACCGGCAATTGAGTGACCGCAATGCAAATGGCTCGCAACAGGTACAACACACAAAGTATGAGGCATAATCGACGAAACACGATCGACCGGTAACGATGCAGCAGAGTAATTAACAAAAGAGAAGTGATCATGAACATGATGATGTACTCGGAAATTTCCAAGGCTCGGTCATTTTTGGGCAGCAATGCGAAGGTCACGTCCGGTAGTGGAGGTTGCGAACGAGGAACTCTTTCGTGAATCACAGCCAAAATGGTCCCATTGAAGAGCCCGGAAAGGATGAGACATGTGGCTGCTACCGCCAGTTGACGAATGGTCCGAGTAATACTCAACAATGAAGCCGAAGATGTCGAACTTTCAGATCGGTGAATTGGAGTCAATTCGTTCTGGTCATCTTCGGGAGGAATGTTGATTACATGATACTCTGTCAAGTTAGGAAGCTTTGTCTTGCCACTGTTCTGGTAGTTTTTGACACTTTCGGTGTGATCACTTTCAGCCATTGCTGGGAAGGACTAATTGGTTACTATTTGTTGAGGCTTGGCAAGCAAACTGCGAGTAGTCAGCTGTTGTGCAATGTCTGAAGTTTCATACAACCAACACTAACAAATGTTATGGTTGTAGCCTTGCAATTAACCGTGAAATATCACCGAGCTCAATTGCAATTGTCGATACATCGTCTTTCAAGGCAAATGTCTTCTCAACTGACTGGTACCGTTGTTCAAGTAGACTAAAGCCACATCAGATAGGTGAGCCAATTGCTTGCCTTTTTTAGCATTAACAAAATAATTTTAAAAAGCGTTTTTTAACATCTTCAAGCCGCAATAATTTATTCAAAGAACACACGTAGATTTAATACGACCGCGTCAATTTTACGTAATCAACACAAATACGCGAGACATTCAAATTATGCTTGGTTGCTAATACACTTTCTCGGAATAAATTACCAAATCACAGTGTCGGCTTTGTTTTTTTTAAACAATGAAACGAGCCAATTTGAGAATAGCACAAATGGGTTGTTTTGTGCCATTTCGAAAATTCACACTAAACCAACAATATAGATGATGAAGTTGGATTTGGAAAAGTTTGGTTAAAGAAATGCAAAACAAAAATCGTATTAATAATTTACAGATATTTACAATATGAATAACAAGCTATTTAAATTATTAAAATATAATTGGGATGGCTTAAATATAAAATGAATCAAATCAAATTGCAATTAGTTTATGTTCAATAAGACTCAAAATTTGATAATCTCCAGGATATCCAGACAGATTTGTAACAATTTTTTGAGCAATGAACCTGAACCCTTGAACAAATTTGTTTTGAAAAGTAACATTGTTAGGTTAAAATTTAAGGAAACCATGCTCACATGGTTTGTTTTTATGCAATTTTGTAGGACGAATCTGATGATGAATTCCCTAGTCCCGTAAGTATAAAATATTTTTAATTTAATAATCATAGGCCTGGGGTGTTCTCCATTGCATATTTCATCCACCAAAAGTGCATAAAAACTTAAAACTTTGAGCAGAATGGGAGCAGATGCACACGATTGGACCGGTTGGTAGGGACTTGTGGGCTATCACCAAGAACAACTGGACCGTGTACAATCTCACTCCCTGGGATGTAGTGAACGACTCCCTCAGTCACTGTATGGAGGTGGACTCGCCAGTCTCTGTGGAAACCAAATGGCACGCACTCGTAAAATCTGTCAAAGAGGCAGCCAAAGCTACTGACTTCACCTTTCCCTTTGACCAGTCCGACATTGGGTACAGTTCGGATTTTAACGACACCGTTTTAGTTATGCGTGGCACTTCTTTCTACGATACAGAATACTTTGGCTTTCTTTTTGGGTTAAGAAATTCTGTTTATACAAATGATATGGTTACTATATCTACCCTTAACGAAAGTTCATGGATTTGATCGGATGAAAATAGCAAAGCATGCAGAATTTTTACATCAGGAAAGCAATTAGATCAAATTAGATTTCTACATTTCTACTCACCCAGTAAAAAATTCACTTCAAGTTGATAATCTGCTTGATTCCACCATGAACTTCTGCAACTGCAGCACTGAAGATGATGTGCAAGGGCAGTTCATCAATGTCAGTTGCACTACTGGCGAGATGACCTTCAAGGTATCCCGAGGAGTGCTCTATCGCAACCAGTTCTACCTCTTCGCCTCCGACAAAGTCAACATCTTCTTGGACAAGTCGGACAAGACCAAACTGGTGGAACTGTCTTATGAGACCTTCTTCCCCTGCAAGAAACCGACTACCACTTTGGTTCCATCAACACACTTAAATGTAACCAAGGCTCCCAGGACTACTGTCACTGGTGAACACATGTCCACTACTGCCAAAGGTAATCAACCATTAATACTAATCTATTATCAATCCTAATTTGTTTTTTTATCCTCAGAAATGAAACCGAGCACAATCCTCATTATCGCAATCCTCGCCATCATTGTTCTGCTTGTGATTGGTGGCATTGGTTACTACTTGTATCTGAATAAAGACACTGAAACAAAAGTTAACAACAAAAGTCAAAAGCAATCTAACCAAATTGGTGCTGGTACCAATGGTAAGGCTCGATTCTCTGGCAAGGACATGTCCCAGTCAAAAGCCAAAGTTTCCAGTGTGGGCTCTAGTGCAGCTTCAAAAGTTCGCGCAAAATCGAGTTCCAAGATTGGCAGTAAAACTTAAAGCTCAATGAATTTTCTAAGGACACTCAAAGCAAGACCATCCATTGTGTTTCACAAATGTCACAAAAATCCATACACCTTTCATTGTATTTCTAGCTTTATATTCTTAAATTAAAATTATTTTTCACAGTCTTTTATGAATAAGAATAATTCACGTTTGATTTCGATATTAATATCGAAAAACATGTGACTAATAGACTACGTATATATTCGAATGTGACTTTAGTCTTTCTAGCTTTATATTCTTAAATTAAAATTATTTTTCACAGTCTTTTTATATTTTATTATGAGTAAGAATAATTCTCGTTTGATTTTGATATCAAAATTAATATCAATAAACATGTGACCAATAGACTACGTAGATATTCGAATGTGACTTTACGACGATTTGATCGAACAAATGCCACGAGTGATCAAATGCTCATTTTCTCGATACAAATCTCTTTTTTGTGTTACCATTTTTATGAACAACCCATATCAAAACGCACTCTAGTATACTACACAAGAAAATTGCCTAATCATGCAGTGGACATTCGAATGTGACAACCCAAAATTCGTTCGAATAATCATGACAGCTCATTTCCCTATACAAACTCGAACTCAACTTGCCATTTGTCATTTTAGTTTTGTCGCCTCCTCCTCTTTTCTACTCTGTGTTTTCAAGACATGTCTGCACCGCCGTTCCGACGGGCCTCGCCCTCACCAGGACCATCGAGTGTCCAGTTGTGGCTTCTGAGTCACGCTATCGTGATTTCCGCTCTCTTTGTGGTGGCTTCCACCTCTTCGGTAAGTCCTCTTGTGTCCACGTCTGTTCTATCTCACGTATTTCTCTCTGCTTCAGGACATTTGTGGAGCCAACTTTGGCAACCAGATGCACACGATTGGACCGATCGATGGGAACTTGTGGGCAATCACGAAGGACAACTGGACCGTGTACCGTGGGCTCATGCCCTGTAATGTAGTGAACGACTCCCTCAGTCACTGTATGGAGGTGGGCTCGCCAGTCTCGCTCGACAGCAAATGGCCCGAACTTGCGAAGTCTGTCAAAGAGGCTGCCAACAAGACCGATTACGACCTTACTTTCGACAATTCGGTCATTGGCTACAGCTCGGATTTTAACGATACCTTTCTGGCTATGCATGGCGCTTCTTTCTACGAGACAGGATTCTTTAGCTTTCGTTTTGTGGCAAACAAATCTATGAAAACTGGGGACTATCCTTTTGAACCACCTGTAAAAGAAGGCTCGTGGATTTCTTCCAAAGATCAAGACAAAACCTACAGGATTTATAAATCAGGCCAACAGATAAATCAAATTGGTTACTACCGAACTCCAGGCGATTTTAATTCGACGATGATCATGGTTCAAGGTGGTTCCACCAGGAACATTTGCAATGTAAGCACGGAAATCGATTACCAAGTGCAGTTCAATACGAGCAATTGCACCACTGGTAAGATGACCTTCAATGTGTCCCGAGGGGTGCTCTACCGCAATCAGTTCTACCTCTTCGGTTCCGACAAAGTCTACATCTTCTTGGACAAATCGGACAAGGCCAAACTGGTGGAACTGTCGTATAAAACCTTCTTCCCCTGCAAGACTCCGACTACAACTATGGCCCCTCTGCCTTCGGTCAACCAAACCAACAATCCCCCCAACGAAACCATGAGCACTCACGCCAGTGGCAACAAGACCACTACCCAAGCTCCAGGGTCTAAATTTGGATTGATTGTGGGCCTCATCATTCTCGCTATCGTCATCATAGTTGCACTTATCTGCACTTACTTTTACGTGACGGACAAGCGATACAGAGCCAAAGAGGAAGCCCTTGAAGCCAAGGTGGCCACTCCAAAGAAGGGGCCCGTTAGTGCCATTTCGAGTGCTATCTCGTCAAAGGTGGATTCAAAGGTTGACTCAAAGGTGGGCTCAAAGGTGAACTCAAAGGTGAACTCAAAGGTGGACTCCAAGGTGGCCAGTAAAGCCGGAAGCAAAGTTAGCTCATATTCGAAGCAGATCAGTGCCGCCCAGTCCAAGAAGGGATCGTCTTCTAAGAAAAACTAGAGGCCTACCCCATCATTAGCATTATGCTTGGCTAAACTGTTTAAGCCATTATGCCAAATTTATTTTACCATGTAATTTATTTTTATTAAAGCTATTATTATCTTCAATGTGCTTTTGATGTTATTTTTAATAGAGTTTGCTTTTCCGCTGACATAATTTTTATATTTTTAATAATCATTTCATAATCTTTTCAAAGCCCAAACAGAGAAACCCAAAGTTCTTTCAATGTTACCATGTTTATGAACGACCAATATAAAAACGCACAGTCACTGCGTTACGCACTACTAAACAAGAAAATCGCCTAATCATGCAGTGGACATTCGAATGTGACAACCCAAAATTCGTTCGAATAATCATGACAGCTCATTTCCCTATACAAACTCGAACTCAACTTGCCATTTGTCATTTTAGTGTTCGAGCTTAATTTTGCGAGTCATTTCCACTTTTTAGTAGTCCCCTCCTCCTCCTCCTTTCTACTCTGTGTCTTCAAGACATGTTTGCGCCACCATTTGGTAGGGCCTCGCCCTCATCAGGACCATTGAGTATCCAGCAGTGGCTCCTGCGTCATGCTATCGTGATTTCCGCTCTCTTTGCTGTGGTTTCCACCTCCTCGGTAAGTCCTCTTATGTGTACGTCTGTTCTATCTAACCTATATTTCTCTCTCCCCCACAGGACATTTGTGGAGCCAACTTTGGCAACAAGATACACACGATTGGACCGGTCGATGGGGACTTGTGGGCAATCACGAAGGACAACTGGACCGTGTACAAGCTCTCTTCCTGTAAGGTAGAGAACGACTCTCTCAGTCGCTGTATGAAGGTGGAATCGCCAGTTTCGGTGGACAGCAAATGGCCCGAACTCGCAAAATCTGTCAAAGAGGCTGTCAACAAGACCGATTACAGCTTTACCATTGACTATTCGACCATTAGCCTCAGTTTTGCTGCTAACGACACTGTTCTGGCTATAGGTTATATGCATGGTGCTTCTCCCAAATATTTTGGCTTTCTTTTTGGTGCAAACAAACCAATCCCAACTTATGGCCTTGAATCACCAAACGAAGGTACCTGGATTTCATCAGATGAAGAAGACAAAGTCTACCGAATTCACGGATTTGGCAAGGAAAGAGATCAAATTATGTTTAAATATTTGTGCGAACCTGCGCCATCTAATGAATGCCAGGTAAATATTATGCCAAAAGATGATTCCACGAAGAACATCTGCAATGTCGGCACAAACGCTTCTCAAGTGCAGTTCACCACGGACAAATGTGACGAGATGACCTTCAACGTATCCCGAGGAGTGCTCTACCGCAACCAGTTCTACCTCTTCGGCTCCGACAAAGTCTACATCTTCTTGGACAAGTCGGACAAGACCAAACTGGTGGAACTGTCTTATGAGACTTTCTTCCCCTGCAAGAAACCGACTACCACTATGGCTCCGCTTACTTCGAGCAACCAAACCAGCAACCCACCGAACCAAACAGTGAGCACTCACTCAAGTGCCAACAAGACCACTACCCAAGCTCCAGGGTCTAAATTTGGATTGATTGTGGGCCTCATCATTCTCGCTATCGTCATCATAGTCGCACTTATCTGCACTTACTTTTACGTGACAGACAAGCGATACAGAGCCAAAGAGGAAGCCCTTGCAGCCAAGAAGGCCGGTCCTCCCAAAGCGAGCTCACCTGGTGGCAAGCCAGCCAAGTCTAGTGCCTGTGCTTCCAAGGCGGTGGATTCCAAGGCTAATGACTCTAAAGCGGACTCAAAGCGCGGAAACCCCAAGGCTGCAGTCCGTAAAGCAGGAAGTAGAGTTTCCTCACGAAACCCCAATTCGACCATTCCTACTGCCGATCACAAGAACGGATCGTCTCAAAATGGTGCAGTCAAGCCGAACTCTCCCGAGCGAAAGGTGACCGAGGCCGACCGGGAGCGTTTCCGACAGAGGGCCCGGGAAGCGTACATTCGAGTGCACGGCCGTGCGCCACCCGAAATCGAAAAGAGTGAGCTCGAGCGTGTTAAGCCAATGCCGACGCCCACTGATCTCACTAAGGAGCTGCCAAGCGTCACACCGGATCCTTCAGCTGTTTGGCTCCAGAAAGGCAAATCCAATGCCCGTCTCCACTAGTTAGCGTGTTATTTATTTACAAAATTATTAACACCATTTCTTATTAATTTATTATTCATAATTTCTCAAATAAAGCTTTATTATTTGTGCTTTAAATGTGATGTTTCTTAATTTTTTTTTAATTTGCATATTTATGCTTAATAAAATCTTTATTTATATTCGCATATACATTACTCTAGGTATTGCCTTGTGTGTTAGTGAGTGCAGTGATGTTGTTGTTGTGTTTGTGTTGCATTGATTGCATCTCAATTTGTGTAACACCACATTGCACACATCATGTAATGTGTGAAATAAATTATAAACTTATAAGTGAGCCTCTAAATGTGCTGCCTCAACGGGTGAGGGGAGTGGTCTGTTTGTTTACGAAATATGATTAATTCCCCAACTTTGCTATATTGTGGAAACCGGTTCGTATACACGTGTGCGGATCATTCTCAAGAAATAAATATTACATTTCAGTTTTTTGATGCGAATAAAAAAAGATTATACAATTTTATATAATCGCAATCATCGTTATCTTTAAAGTTGAGAGAGTTCTGTGACTTTGTAAAGATTTCGACTAATTACAAATGGTTTCAGTTTTGTAATGAAAACACTAAAGTTGACATTGCAATCTGCAAAGTTTGTTTCATGTTCATTGGCACACAAAAAAATGTTTCACTTTTCGGAGATTGGACCGATTTGGTGCAATAAAATCAAAAGCAGCAATAATTTGTTGGTTGCAACAAAGACGATGATGACAGTCGGGATTGGTCTTTTGTCTCGCTTTTACTGCCTTTTAAAATCTTTAGTATTCTGGGCAAAATTTATTTCTTTATAAGACGGTTAACCATGGTTCGGAAAATACCAATTCATAAATCAATCTCAAACAGCATTATCCAAAGCCCCTTCCATTCCCTTTAACAAGAAAAAATGGAATCCATGAACAACAACACCATCATTTTGGATCCTTCCGAGCACTACCGACCTGAACCCAAATCTGATCAAAAGTACCGAATTTACACAATTGATCAGGTATGAATTGATCTATTGAAATGGCCTATTTCTTTTTACTATTTCTGCTTCTGCTCCTAAACCAGGACGATTACATCCAAAAGCGAGTTTACGACACATACCTAAAGATGCACACCAACCAGTGTTACGCATTTGTGCAAAACAAAATGACCGAATGGACTCAGTTCAACAGGGTCCAAATGACTGTTATGGATGCGCTCAAGAAGTTGAACAGCCTAGTGGACGAAAGTGATCCCGACGTAGATCTGCCCAACATTGTGCACGCTTTTCAAACTGCGGAACGCATCCGTAAAACCCATCCCAAGCTGGACTGGTTTCACCTGACGGGACTGATTCACGATCTGGGCAAACTGATGGCTCTCTATGGTGAGCCTCAGTGGGCTGTGGTGGGGGACACTTATCCGATGGGTTGTGAATTTGCTGATTCGATTGTGTATCGTAACGAAAGTTTCAGTTCGAATCCTGATCTGAAAAATCCTCTGTACAATACCAAATACGGCATCTATGAACCTAATTGCGGTTTGGATAAGGTCATGATGAGTTGGGGCCATGACGAGTACATGTATCGGGTGTTGATGAATCATGAGAAGTGTACTCTGCCAGAGGAAGCTCTTTACATGATCAGATTTCATTCGTTTTATCCGTGGCATACTGGCGGAGACTATTATCATCTTTGTTCGACAAATGACCTCGAAATGTTGCCATGGGTTCGTGAATTTAACAAGTTCGACCTGTACTCAAAGTGTTCGGATATTCCTGATGTGACTGTGCTCATGCCTTACTATCAGTCACTGATCGATAAGTACGTACCTGGGTTGGTTAAGTGGTAGTGTTTAGATTAATCGGAAAATTGGTTTGAAATTTTAGATAAAATGAAGTTTTATTTTTTTTAAAAAATATTAAAAAAATCATGTGTAAAAATAACAATTTTAGAATTTGTGAAACCCAAATCTACAATTCTTATTCTTAATTCACAAATATTAAATTCCTATATATTGACAAAAATTTAAAATAATTACTAACAACCCAAATTGAATAAACGAATTATTATATGAATGATCTTAATTTTCATAAACATGATTGAACACAACTGAAGCATATTTAACTCAAAAGATTTTATTACTTGTTATTGTTTTTAAGGTCAGGAAAAAACAATCAAAAATTTAGAATTCTTCAAGTAAAAATTGACAAAAAACATTCAAGTTGCCGTAAAAGCCGAACCCGAATATTACAACAAGCAAATTAAGAATTAATTTCTTTTGTGGATCGCCCCTGTACACGAATAATCGATCAAGAAAAACAATTAAATTTTTTACATGGAAAAACGTAGTTATAATTTCAAATTAAGAAATAATTTACCGCTACTACTACTACTCATCTAATTTCATGTAACTTAATTTAATCAAATTAAAAATTTTAATTATTTTAAAATTTTAATTTATTCTAGAACACTCTTGAATTTCCTTACAAAATAATATTCGCATGCAAATTCACATTGACAAAATCATGAATCCTCTTTTCAAAGCCTTCCTTAGTCCAATTGTGACGATGTATTTGTTTGAAAATTATTTTCGCTTAATTGAGAAAATTTATGTGTACAAAAATTTTGCACTGGCGAATCTGGTTCGAGTGTTGAACACAATTTTACTTGTCAAATCAATTCATCTGCTCTTTCTCGTATCAAAAGGAATGAACGTGTCTGAATTGGAATACGCACTTCGCTATGACGTTTACCACTTACTCATACCCCAGTGGAGTGTCAATCTGATACCTGTGTTTGAAATTTTGATGGTTATTTACACAAACAGTGTCATGTTTTTGAAACCAAATTATAATCTCATGAAATCTGCCTATTCCGTGATGGTTTTGGGAGATGGCGCGTTCTTTTTGAATACCGAAACTCAAAATGAAGTGAACATGATTTGCTGCAAAGTTCGGCAATACTTTCTGCGCATTTTGATCATGTTTCCATGTTTCAATTTTGCGCTACGTAAGTTTTAAACCAAAACCTTTAAGAGACTAATCAAGTGAAAAATTTTGGTGTTAAAAGATTTTGTCTTAAAAGATTTAGAAACGGAAGATTTGATAGTGGAAGAATTGGAATCAAAATATTTAGAAATATCCTTGGATTTCCATTACCAAATTTTCCATCACCAAATCTTTGATCAACAAAGAAGAAGGAAGAATTGGTAATGGAAGCTTTCCAAGTATTTAGGTTCCAAATCTCTCACCATCAAATCTTTCGTTTCTAAATCTTTTAAGACAAAATCTTTTAACACTAAAACTTTTATATTCAATTGGGTGAATGGGTGTCCAAAATCACATACTCACGTGATTAATGAATGACCCTTTTAATTAATTAAAAATGTTAATAAAATAATTTTTTTCAAACAGATGGACTTGTACTTGCTTCTCAGTCTTATTATTTGTTTGTTTTGTACAACAATCGCAATGAAATTTTGGCTCATTCATTAATCTGGTGCATAATTTGGTGTGTAATCTATATTTTGTCTTCAATTGGATCGTGTTTTCTTTTCTACAATTTCAGTTACATTGTAACATTGACATTTGCAACCCTCTTCATGTTGCTACAAATGCATTACTGGCGATGTAAGCAGGTTTTTGCTTTTCTACTCAAATTAACCTCGAGCAAGCTCACCTCAATTGGTTATAATCGTTTTCGGGTGGAACATACTCGAACACTGACATTCTTTTTTGCTGTGAATCGAATGTATAAAAATCTATTTCTAACCTGCTTACTGGTTATTTGTCCAATCAACGTGATGTTGTCAATGTGGATTTTGTTGGGCCTTGTGCCTAGTACACAAAGTCGGCTCTTTCTCCTATGTGGCATATTCTATGCGACAATGTTGGTATTTGTACTTCACCTCGCACTTTCGTATTGCACCAAACAAATTCATCGACCATCACATCTACTGGCCAGTTCAATGGTGGCCAATCAGCATCGAGTTGGTCAACTTCGGACTCGATTTGTGTTGGCCAGTGACATTTGTGCACTGCACACCAACAATCGATATGGTTTCAACTATGGCAATTGTGGTCTCGTGACACTCAATGCCTTTGTCAAGGTTAGCATAAAACGTGATCAAATTACTTTTATTTTATTTATTTATTTTTGTTTTAGTATTTAATGCTGTATTTTAAGTTATTGATGATTTCGTACAAGCTGATTTCAAACAATATCGTTTAATCTTGTGAATTCTTCAATATTGATAGCTTTAAAGTTAAATTTAAATTTACGAAACTGTCTTACTGAAATAATTATGACAATTCTTGAAGAAATACTTGGTTTCCAAAAGCTCAAATCAAATTCGATTCAATTCCAAGGCATGTTCAATCTGTAAGTCGCAATCCGAGAAGGACTCGACAAAAGTAGCCAAGAATAGGTTACCATTATGGCGGTTCGTTTTGATACTGAATCTCAAGATTTTGCTAGTCAATTACGATTTTTCGACTGGAAGTTGATCTATTTTGATGACGTGAAGGAGCAAGTGACGGATCAGGTTAATGTCCTAGAATATAATCATTTTTCGGGAACAAGAATCTACTGTGAGGATTGCAAGTACGATCTCAAGCCATACAATCCATACAAATCGGATGCATTCGCGTTTGGGCTGACACTGCTTGAAGCACTGCTTGGCAAAAAGAAGCTTCGTGAATATATGGACCAAGTGAAAAACATGTTCGAAGCGGTACAAAAGTTAAAGCGAGAACTTGACGAAAACGGACAAGACTACAATCGAGGCAATCACGGCGCTGGAAGAGCTGTTGGTAGTGCCACATTGTGAACGATCTAAAATTGAGGATGTTCTTCATTATTTTGGATAATTTGTTCTGTTGTTTAATATTTTCAATAAATTATTTGCAATTTTACGTATTTTTCTATTTATGAGTAAAATTGGTTAACTTCAATATTCGGATTTGGGTTGAAATTTTTAATTGTTGGACATTCAATCAATTTGAAATCAAATAATCAAATAACCAAAATTGAGTTTAGCTTCAAAAGTTTGGAAACCAAACTTGGATTTGAGTTTGATGATTTTGTGATTGTTGGATTTGATCGAACAATACTCCAAAACCGATTCAATCGATTATTTTACAAGAATACCGAGAATTACATTCTTGAATCCACTGAATCCGGTGCAATGTGTTGAGTTTGCGTTTTCATCAGTTTTGATTACTTTTGCTTTCATTCACATACCTTGCCTACCCTTTTACAATGGATCGTATCGTATGCAGAACCTATTGCAGAGTTCGTCGCCTGCTTGGCAACCCTCATGCGACAGGATCCTATCTTGAATTGGATTCTGAAACTCTGACTCGAGATGCAAATGGGGAGTCGGAAATGAACTGGAACAAGACTCCCGTGTTTAACTGGGATCAACATGCCGATGTGATCCGTGAACGTTTGCAAGTTGAAGCGCCGGAATTTGCTGGAAAAGGTGGATTTGGAAATGTGTTCGCCTGTCAGCAAGTTGACTCCGCCTCACAGTCTACCGATGAAAAGTATGCCATCAAGGTGATCACTTCCGAATTCCAGTCTCAAGCAAAACGAATGGTCTGGAAACGACGATGCCGTCGTGAGGTTTACTGGCTCAACAAGATGAACCACGATAACATTGTCAAGTATTATGGTTACACCTTTCTCAAGCACCCGACCGAGGCCAATGATTCTTACATTGCGATCAAGATGGAGAAACTCGATTGCACACTTGATGAGATAATCAAAGATGAGAAACCACCGCTCAACCTTGAACAAATGGCTCGAATGGCTCGTCAAATTGGATCCGCACTCAAATGGATGCACCAACAAGGATTCGTGCATCATGACATTAAACCCGCAAATATTATGGCGGTTCATTTTGATATTGAATCTCAAGACTATGCAAGTCAATTACAAAGTTGCGATTGGAAGTTAACCGATTTTGGTGAAGTCAATGAGTACGAAACGACGAATCGAGCCGAAGTCCGTGAAGGCCGTTACTTTGCCGGATCAAAATTCTACTGGGACAATTGCAAGCTTGATTTCAAACGCTACAATCCATACAAATCGGATGCATTCGCGTTTGGGATGACACTGCTTGAAGCACTACTTGGCAATAAGAGACTTCGTGAAGATTTGGCTGAAGTGGGCAACATGGTAAATGTGGTACAAAAGTTGAAGGATGAACTTGACGAAAGTGGTCAAGACTATAATCGAGGCTATATTACGGCGCTGGAGGAGCTACTGGTGGAGCCACATTTTGAACGATCCACAATTGAGGACGTTCTTCATTATTTTGGATAATTTGTTCTGTTGTTTAATTTTTTCAATAAATTATATTCAATTTTACGTATTTTCTTTTAATGAGCAAAGGTAGTTAATTTCAAAATTTGGATTTGAGTTAAAATTTTTGAATTGTTGTGCATTTAATAACCAAAATTGAATTTAGCTTCCAAAGTTTGGAATCCAAACTTGGATTTGAGTTTGATGATTTTGTGATTGTTGGACATTTAATCAGATAATCCCAACAATCGATTATCTTTAATCTTGAAGTCAATAATACCGAGAATTGTATTCTTAAATCACTGAATCTGGCCCAGAATGTTCAATTTCTCTTGCGCTTCATTCTTGAATTGCCTCATCTACAACTGTACCAAGACCCTACCCCAAACCCCACCCCATCCTTTCACCATGAACAAACAATGCTTCAACAAGAAGTATTGTCAACTACGTCGCCGCTTTGGAAACCACCTTGCCACCGGCTCGTATCTTGGACCAATTTCTGAGCAGCTAAGAAGGGAAGCATTGGCCGAAGAAATTGCCTCCCTTCAGAACACTACCGAAGAAAACAAGCCACCTGTATTCGTTTGGAACCATCACACGAACATGCTTCGGGAGAAGCTGCATGTTGACCTGTTGGAAGAGGTTGGCCACGGAGCGTTTGGCAAAGTTTTCTCCTGTGAAATAGTTTCGGACTCGTTCGGAGTCAAAGAAAAATTTGCCGTCAAAGTCATTGCACCCAAGTCTGTCACTCCAGCCAGGAGAAAGATCTGGAAACGAAATGCCCGTGCCGAGGTTTACTGGCTCAACGAGATTGACCACGAGAACATTGTGAAATACTATGGTTTCACATTCCTCAAGCACCCGACCATGGACCTGACGTGTTACGTGGCAATCAAGATGGAACTGCTCGACTGTTCCTTGAAGAATATTCTGGTAGATCCTGATATCCCTGAGAAGAAGTGTCTCCTGACCCTAGACGAAGTGACTCGATTAGGCCTACAAATTGGAACAGCCCTCAAGTGGATGCACCAGCAAGGATTCGTGCATCACGATATCAAGCCCGCAAATATTATGGCGGTTCGATTTGATACCAAATCTAGACACTTTCACCGACAATTGCGTGTTTGTGACTGGAAGATAACCGATCTTGGTTTGCTGAAGCGACATCATGATCCACTGACAGTTCAAGAAGAAAAATTCCGTGGTGGATCAAAGTTTTACATGGACCATCAAAAGCGTAAAGGCCTACCGTACATCCCGTCCAAAGCTGATGTATTCGCGTTTGCTGTGACACTGTTTGAAGCACTGATTGGATTTGATCGACTCGCGAGTGATTTGTACAATCAAGGCAGCATGTTCAATGTTGTGAGCAGGTTTCTTCAAGAATTCAATGTAACTACCCAAAGATACAACCGACATCACCGCGCGGCTATAGCTATTCGAAGAATGCTCGCCGAACCGGAAGATAGGCGGGTTAGAATTGAAGATGTTCTTGAATATTTTCAGTAATTTTTTGCTTTTTGTTAAATTCAATAAATTATTTACTTATTTATTTATTTGTTTTGTGGAAAAAAGTTGATTAAAATTAAAATTAAAATTTTTTATGAGTAAAGTTGGTTGTCTTCAATATTTTGGTTAACATTTTTAATTGTTGAGTTCAATCAAATAATCAAAATTGAGTTTAGATTCAAAAAGTTTGGAATACAAATTTGGACTTGAGTTTAAAAGTTTGTGTGATTGTTGGACAAATGATTGTAAATCCATAAATTGATTATCTTGACCAAGTCAATAATACCGAGAATTGTTTTCTTAAATCACTGAATCCAGACCACAATGTCCAATTTCACTTGCGCTTCATCTTTTGAATACTTCTATTCGACCTATGAAACCCGACCTTCACAAACCTTTCACAATGAACAAACAATTCATCAACACGAAAATTTGTCAACTCCGTCGCCGCCTTGGAAACCCCCTTGCGACTGGATCGTACCTTGGGCCCATTCCTGCGCAGCTTAGAGAAAAAGAGGCAGCAGAGGACAAGGTGGTAACCGACGAAGACAAGCCAACCGAATTCGTATGGAACAATCATACGAATACTATTCGGGAGAAGTTGCAGGTTGACTTGGTGGAAGAAGTTGGCCATGGAGCTTTTGGCAAGGTGTTCTCCTGCGAACAAGTTTCAGAGACATTCAAGCAAAAAGAAAAATTTGCTGTTAAAGTGATTGCCCCAAAGTTTGTCACTCCAGCCAAACGAAAAATCTGGAAACGACATGCCCGTGCCGAAGTATACTGGCTCAACAAAATGGACCACGAGAACATTGTGAAATACTATGATTTCACATTCCTCAAACATCCGACAATGGACATCAAATGTTACGTGGCAATCAAGATGGAACTGCTCGACTGTTCGTTGCAGAATATTCTGGTGGACCCTGATAATCCTGAAAAGACGTGTCTACTGACCCTAGACGAGGTGACAAGATTAGGTCTACAGATTGCAACCGCCCTCAATTGGATGCACCAGCATGGATTTGTGCATCATGATATCAAGCCCCCAAATATTATGGCGGTTCGATTTGATAGCAAATCTGAAGATTTTCACCAACAATTGCGTGTTTGTGACTGGAAGATAACCGATGTTGGGCTGCTGAGGCGATACCGTGATCCACTGACAGTTCAAGAAAAAAAATTCTTTGGTGGATCGAAGCTTTACATGGACGATCGAAAACGCAATAAACTACCGTACATTCCGTCCAAAGCTGATGTATTCGCGTTTGCCATGACACTGGTCGAAGCACTGATTGGACGGGATCGACTAATGGAAGATCTGGACACTCAAGGCAACATGTTCAATGTAGCGGGCGAGTTTCTTCGAGAATTTAATGAAGAAACCCAAGAATACAACCGAGACCACAACACGTCTTTGGCCCTTCAAAGAATGCTCGTCGAACCAGAAGATCGACGAATCACTATTGAAGATGTTCTTGAATATTTTAAGTGATTTTTGTATTTTTGGTTATTTAATTTCAATAAATTATTTTCAAATAAAAAAAAATGAATTATCATTTTAGATTTGCACAAGATTTGCTTCAATTTGTTGCGCAAACACTAAAAGATACTCAACGTATACCGTAATAATCTAACAAGGAAGTGGAAATTTGTGCTTAAAATTGTTTAACAAAATTAGAATTTTTTACCTAAACAACCTTAAAATACGTGACCGGTTTCATCGGTCCAAGTGTGATTGAAATTTTGGGCCCGTCTGTGAGCCTGTGAAACAGTTGATCCAATTTCATCTTGCACCACAGCCAATGTTGCCCTCTAATGATACACTGTAGGGTAGGTATCATTTTCACCACTCGACCGTTCATCGCTTGACTCAAACTAGCCAATACAGTAGAAACAAACAAAAATGCCCCACTTTGAATTACCAATATTGTCAAAAAGAGCAGCCAATCAATGTTTGGCAACTCGTAGAAGGTTAGTTTGGAAATTAAATAAATGTTGATAGGAATGTTTGTGAACAAGGCACACATGACCGCGCAACGAACTTGTACATTGTCAATGATCACATAAATTGTGAGTTGATTCTGTTGTTGTAAGAATGAGTCCACTACTCAGCAAAATTGAATTAGGAATATGACGCAAGAGACATTGAAATTGTGATTTACCCTAAATTGAAAAGCTCTCAGCTTTGCGCATTCGTGCGACAATTTATAAATTACACTCGCAAACATTTCGACTAAAGGCAAGATTACTCTTTTAGTGTAAATTAATGAGTTATTTAAAAAACCAGTTTGTGTAATCTTTTGAAATTTTGTTTTCTAGATGAATAAATATAATTAATTAATTATTCAGTGTAATTGTAAAAGTGACACTTTAGCAGGCACATTTTAAAAACCATTATTATTAAGATTCATGGTGAACGCTTTTAAAATGTTAAAATTGTAATTTTTAAGTTTGATGTGCTCACGAATATATCAAAATTTTAATTTAATTTAATTTCAAACTTGAATTATCGCAAAATCGAAACTAATTATTTCCTTTTTCTCACTTCAATATAAATTAAATTAAAATTTGAAGTAATGATCAAATAAATTTCCACAGAAATAATGATTATAATAATGCAAAATAGAATTTTAAATTAAAATGTTAAAATTATTAAATTTAAATTTATTCGGGAAAAATTTAATTTGAAAAAATACGTAGAATTCATCGACAATGAAGAATACACTCAAGAACATTCTCAATCGAATTGTGACGATGGATTTGTTCACAAATTATTTTCGTTTGATAGAGAAAATTTGCATTGAAAATGATGTTGTATTTGCAAACATTGTTCGGGTAGCCAACCTGGCTTTACTTCTCAAATGTGGTCATTTTATCTATCTCGTAATTTGTGGAATCAAATTTACCGATCTACAGTACGCAATTCACTATGATGTTTACCATTTGCTGATCCCTCAGTGGAGTATTAATCTACTAACTGCGATTACAGCTTTAATGGTCGTTTACACAAACAATGCAATGTTCATTAGACCAAAATATTCTCTCATTAAATCAATTTATGATGTTGCGGTTTTGGGCGATGGATCGTTCTTCTTCAATACCGAACAAAATGAAATTAATTGTGCAAAAGTTCGCAAATTCTTTCTTCGTGTTTTGATCATATTTCCGTGTTTAAATTTAATGTCATGTAAGTTTTATTAAATTTTTCTTTAATACTAACATTATTCTTTTTGTATTAATAATAGCTACACTTTCTTTCGTGTCACAGATTTATTATTTAGTCATTTTGTATTTTAATCGAAATGAAATTTTATCTCATTCGCTGATTTGGTGTACAAGTTCATTAGCAATCTACATTTTATCTTCAATTGGTCTGTTTTGGTTTTTCTACAATTTCAGCTGCATTTTAGCATTGACATTTTGTACACTATCCGTGCTGATACAGATGCACAGTTTGAGGTGTAAACAAGTGTATGGCCTTTTGGTTGAATTGTGTAAATCCACCAGAAAATTCACCTCAATTGATTACAATCGCTTTCGGGTGGAGCAAGCCCGAACGCTCGCCTTTTTCTTTGCTATAAATCGAATGTATAAAAATCCATTTCTAGCCTGCTTACTAGTGCTCTGTCCGGTCAATTCGATATTCTCAATGTGGATATTGTTGGGCTTTGTGCCTGCCGAAACACAAATTGTTATCATACTCGCAATTTGTTACATTAGTATGCTAATCTTTGTACTCCACCTCGCACTTTCGTATTGCACCAAACGAATTCACCGACCATCACTTCTACTTGCCAGTTCAATGGTGGCCAATCAGCATCGAGTTGGTCAACTTCGAACTCGATTTGTGTTGGCCAATGACATTTGTGCACTGCACACCAACAATCGATATGGTTTCAATTATGGCAACTGTGGACTCGTCACACTCAATGCCTTTGCCAAGGTAAGACAAACGTAGAGATATTTTTATTAATTAATTTTGTTTTCGTATAGTATTTAATGTTGTACTTTAAAATTATGATTATTTCTTACAAGTTGATTTCAAATAACATCGTTTAATTGTCGGAGCGGAACGTCGAGCGAGCGAAGCGAGCGAGTAAGTGTAGTGACGACTCTGCGTTGACTCAAATGGAAAAGGCTTGTCCTGGGGATAGCGTCAATACGGTTCAATGGATCGGTCTGAAAATTTTACACAGTGTTCTGGTTGTGGCGAAGTTGTGCCTTTTGGCCAATAGGTCAAAGGTCAACGAAGCAGAGATTTTTCAAAAAATAAATCAAATTTTGCATAGAAATGTGTAGAGACTGAGTGTCAACTACTAAGTGAGACGAAGTTGACGTGTGTGTTTTTTGCACTCTTATGGCACATCGATGACTGAACTGATAAGGAAAGTGTTCGCGATACCGCCGCTCCGACTTCACGCCAACGGCGTAACTTAAGACTAGTAATTTAACTTTGAACAAAACAACCGAAACTTATCGGTAACTTGTTTCAAGAATCGATTTTTAGGTGTATCCCCATTTTTACATAGACAATTCAAAATTCCACGGACTGTCTCAAAACCCGCACTATCGTAATCGTGTTTTAGTGTGACTCTACTGTAGAAACGCTCATTGGATTGGTAAATGAGTCAACTGAAAATAAAATTCAAACTTCAAGTGTCCTTTTACATTTCAAACACAGAACAATTAATGACCTACATGTCTACTCAAGCAAAATTAATTTTGCATTTAAATTAATGCATTTAAAAAAAATCTTTCTTTATCTTATTTCAAAATTTTCTTCTCAAAGTAAATTAATAAAATTAATTACATTCTGGTAACAGTATGAGTGACTTTTGGGCAAACACATTTTAAAGACTTTGTATTTAGATTCAATGTAAGCGTGGATTTAAAAAGTTATGCTTTTTAGAAAATTGCAGTGCTTTAAAAATTCCTAAATTAAAACTTGATCTACTTTGAACTTGAAAATATATCGAAAATCGAAACTAATTACTGTTTTATTTTTCATCAAAATAAACTAAATATTGAAATTTGCAATTATGATCAAAGAATTTTCCATGAAAATATGATTTCGAAAATTTTCGTAAGTACGCACAAGTGCAATTTAAATTAAAATTATCAATAATTATAATTTTCACTAGAATATTCTCATTTATTAATTTTAAATTTGAAAACACACATTTTAAGAACTCAAGATTGACAATCATGAAGCCAATACTCAAAATGATCCTCAATCCAACTGTGTCGATGGATTTGTTCACCAATTATTATCGTTTGATCCAACAAGATTACGTTTACAAAATTGTTTCTCTTGTGAATCTGGTTAGACTGGTCAACACAGTTTTGCTACTCGAACTAATTCATCTATTATATCTTTTAACTAATGGTGCAAAATTTTCCAATCTACAATATGCAATCCATTTCGACGTTTACCATTTAATGATTCCTCAGTGGAGTGTCAACATTCTACCAGGCATTTCAACTTTTATGCTCTTTTACACCAACAATGCAATGTTTCTTAAACCAAATTATTCTCTCATGAAATCAATTTATGATGTTGTGGTTGTGGGAGATTTTTCATTCTTCTTGAATCCAACGAAAAATGAGATCATTTGTGACCAAATTCGTAAATACTTTCTTCGTACTTTGATCATATTTCCGTGTTTCAATTATTTGATACGTAAGTTTTAAATGTTTTTATTTTTTCTAAAATGTTTTTATAAGCAGATACACTTGTTCTGGTTTCTCATTTGTGTTATTTGTACATTTTCTACTGCAATCTAAATGAAATCTTTTTCCACTCTCTAATTTGGTGTGCAATTTCATTCACAATTTACATTATGTCCACAATTGGAATGTCTGCATTCTTGTACAACTTTAGTTGTATTCTAACTTTGACTTTTTCGACACTATCCGTGTTGTTGAAGATGCACAGTTTACGGTGCAAGCAAGTGTACTGGCTCCTGCTGAAATTTTCGATTCTAAAATTCAACTCAATTGGTTACAAGCGCTTCCGGAAAGAGCATATCAAAACATTGACTTTTTTCATTGCTGTAAATCAAATGTACAAAAGTCCATTTCTAGCCTGTTTATTGGTGCTCTGTCCGGTTAGTGTCATACTATCAATGTGGTCTCTATTGGGCTTTGTACCAGGCGCAACCAGATTCTTTGTTTTTGGTGGTATTTCATATGCACTCATGATAATCTTTGTACTTCATCTCACACTTTCGTATTGCACCAAACGAATTCACCGACCATCACTTCTACTTGCCAGTTCAATGGTGGCCAATCAGCATCGAGTTGGTCAACTTCGAACTCGATTTGTGTTGGCCAGTGACATTTGTGCACTGTGGACTCGTCACACTTAATGCCTTTGCCAAGGTAAGATAAAACGTAGAGATATTTTGATTAATTAATTATTTTGAATAATTAATTTTGTTTTCTAATTAGTATTTAATGTTGTACTTTAAAATGGCTATTATTTAATTGAGCAGTATTACGATGAACGAGCAGTATATTTTTGAGCAGTATTTAATATAGTTTGAGCAGTTGCATTAATATTTTGTCAGTAAATGTGTGAGCAGTAATTATTGAGCAGTTATTTTTATAATAAATTTTATTGAGACCTAAACGACCCAAACAAGTTGAAAGCTTGAACTCTGATGAATTGAGTATATAATTAGTGATTAAACTATGACTCTTTCGGAGATTGGTTGGTCTCACTGGGAGAACTAGAGCTATGATGTTTGGATCATCAAACATCCCCAGAAAGTGAAGACATGATGGTCATTTCAAACAAACGCTTGCTTCGACAAGCAACTCAAGTAAAGCACATTCACTGTGACGCCACCTACAAGGTCGTTTGGGAAGGAATGCCCGTCATGATTGTTGGTACATCTGATTTGGATCGAGTGTTTCATCCAATATGCATATCAGTTTGTTCAGATTAGCAAAAATCTAGCTTCAAGTTCATCTTTAAAACCTTAAAAAAGTCATCATGAAACCAGTTTATCTCATTTCTGATGCAGCTTGTTCTGGCGATGAGATTGAAACTTGTGAAGCCTACACCTGCGGCAAAGCAAGTCCCAATTGGAGAGAAGAGGAAAAGAGGACGAACAAAGAAATCAAAAAATGCTCTGTTGTTCAAATGAGTAATTAATTATGCATTAATTATAACTTAATTATTGACTTAAAAACTGCTTTACTGCTATTTTGTAATATTTACATTCATTTTGTGATGATTTTACTAATCAATTTAGTATTCATTTACTGCACATAAATTATTAAATTACTGCTCATTTAAACATTTTACTTATCATATATTTATAATTATACTACTCAATATTCAAATATATTACTGCCAAATATATAAAAAAATACTGCTTATTCTATATTAAATATACTGCCCAAATATTTTGTTCTGCTTTAAAAATTATGATCATTTCTTACAAGTTGATTTCAAACAATATTGTTTAATCTCGTGCATTCTAAGTACGTTGTCTTGTAAACAAATACATTCCAATGACCCCAACAGAATCGATATAATTTGAATAATAAATAATGCATTATTTCAAGTTGTGCTTCTCAAAAAACATTAAACTTTATAACATAGAATTTTCCGAATTGTATTGTTTAGGTTTGTAACCCCCAACTAACATAACACGGTTACTATAGTATCTAAGTATAAGTTATGAAACCGATAATAAAACATATAAAAATAATATTTTGATCAAACAATTTTCCTTGAAAATTATAATTATTCTCATGTACAATTAAAAATTTCACTTGAAATATGAATTTAGAGTTTGTTTAAGAATATTTTTCTCATTTTCAAAATTTGAATTTGAAAAGAATACATTTTTTAAAATTCAAATTGACAATGAATGGCATACTCAAATTTATTCTCAATCGATTTGTGTCGATGGATTTGTTCACAAATTATTATCGTCTGATTCATCACAAAAATGTTGTGAATCTGGTCAAAGTGGTCAACACTGTTTTAATGCTCAAATGTTTTCACTTTTTCTATCTTGTATTTAATGAAAATTCTTCCGATTTACAACACGCAATTCACTATGACGTATACTATTTACTGATCCCTCAATGTAGTATCAATTTACTAGCTGCAATGACAGCTTTGATGATAATTTACACCAACAATGCAATGTTCATCAGATCAAATTATTCTTCATGAAATCAATTAATGACATCGTGATTCTGAGAGATGGATCGTTCTTTTTGAATACAAAACAAAATGAGATTATTTGTTGCAAAATTCGTAAATTCTTTCAACGTATTTTGATCATATTTCCGTGTTTGAATTTGGTGTTATGTAAGTTTTATTGAATTTACCTTTTGATTTATTAATATTTTTTATTTGTAAATAGCTATAGTTGCACTAGTGTCACAAATTTATTATTTGTTCATTTTGTACTGTAATCAAGATGTAATCTTTTCTCACTCACTGATTTGGTGTACAACTTCATTTGCTATCTACATTTTATCTTCAATTGGTTATTGCTTGTTTACTTTTAATTGCAGTTATATTTTAGCGTTGACTTTTTGTACACTTTCTGTGCTGTTGCAGATGCATAGTTGGAGGTGTAAACAAGCGTATTGTCTTTTGGTTGAATTACGTAAATCCACAAGCAAATTCAGCTCATTTGGTTACAATCGTTTCAGGATGGAGCATATCAAAACTTTAACATTTTTCTTTACTTTAAATCGAATGTATAAAAATCCATTTCTAGCCTGTTTGCTAGTTTTCTGTCCAATCAATGTGATGTTTTCAATGTGGATTTTGTTGGGCTTTGTTGCGGCTGAAATGAGAATCTTTATCATACTCGCAATTTGTTACTTTAGTATGTTAATCTTTGTACTTCACCTCGCACTTTCGTATTGCACCAAACGAATTCACCGACCATCACTTCTACTTCTCAGTTCAATGGTGGCCAATCAGCATCGAGTTGGTCAACTCCGAACTCGATTTGTGTTGGCCAATGACATTTGTGCACTGCACACCAACAATCGATATGGGTTCAACTATGGCAACTTTGGACTCGTGACGCTCAATACATTTGCCAAGGTATTTTGCAATTATCATAATAAAACTATAAAATATAAATTTTCTTTTAGTATTTAATACTGTACCTTAAATTTATGATAATTTCGTACAAGTTGATCTCAAACAATATTGTTTAATATTATTGAATTTATCTCTAGATAATTAAAAAACTAAAGTCTATTAAACAGAAAATATTATGCAGAATCTTTGAAAAATAACTAAATCCACTCAAAATGAAAATCTCTACTAAACTTTGCTTCCATCTTATAATTAATTACACTCGTGAACATGTCTACTCCAGCAAGATTAATTTCTCATGTAAATTAATGAATTCTTTAAAAAACCTCTAGTTTATTAAATATTGAAATTTTGTACTCTGAATAAAAAAAATAATTAATTATGTTTGTATTATGGTAGTATGAGTGACTTTGGAATAAGCTCACTTTTAAGTTATATTTAGATTCAATTTGAATGCTTTTAAAACGTTAAAGTCATATTAACTTTCAAGTTTGGTATGCTTAATAAAATCTCACATTATAATTAAATTAATTGTAAATGTAATTTCAACCTTGAATTATTGAAAATCGAAACTAATTATAGTCTTTTTCCTCTTTACAATAAATTTTATTATAATATGAAATTATGATCAAATTTCCATTGAAATTGCAATTATAATTATCCCAGATACAATTTAATGTTCAGAATATTAAATTAAAATTTATTCCAAAATATTCTTAATTTAAAAATAATTCGTCGACAATGAAGCCAATACTCAAAATCATTTTGGAGCAAATTCTATCGATGGATTTGTTTACAAATTATTTTCGTTTGATACAGAAAATTTGTGTTGAGAAAAATGTTGCATTTGAATATCTGGTTCGAGTGGTCAATTTGATTTTGCTGTTAAAATGCGTTCATATGTTCTATCTTGTATTTAACGGAATCAATTTTACCGGTCTACAACACGCAATTCACTATGACGTCTACTATTTACTGATTCCTCAGTGGAGTGTCAATCTACTGCCTGCAATGTCAACTTTGATGATAATTTACACGAACAATGCAATGTTCGTCAAGCCAAACAATTCCCTCATGAAATTGATTTATGACATCGTAATTCGAGGAGATGGATCGTTCTTTTTAGATACAGAACAAAATGAGACTATTTGCTTCAAAGTTCACAAATTTTTTCTTCGTATTTTGATAATTTTTCCTTGCTTAAATTTGATGCTATGTAAGTTTTATTGAATTTAATTTTTACTAATAATATTTAATAAAATTTATTTTAAATAGTTGTAGTTTTTCTACTTTCACATATATATTATGCCGTCATTTTGTGTTTGAATCACGATAAAATATTTTCACATTCACTTGTTTGGTTTGCAACTTCATCCTTTATCTGCATTTTATCTTCAATTGGAATGTTCTTATTTTTCTATAATTTCAGTTTCATTCTAACATTAACATTTTGCACTTTTTCCGTGATTCTACAGATGCATAGTTTGAAATGTAAACAAGTGCATTGTCTTTTGGTGCAATTGTCAAAATCCACCAGAAAATTCTGCTCATTTCGTTACAATCGTTTCCATGAGGAGAATATAAAAACTTTAACATTTTTCTTTGCTATAAATCGAATGTATAAAAGTCCATTTCTAGTCTGTTTACTGGTAATCTGTCCAATCAATTCAATATTTTCAGTGTGGATTTTGTTGGGCTTAGTGCCTGCTGAAACACGAATAGTTTTCATATGTGGAATTTCTTACCTAAGCATGTTAATCTTTGTACTCCACCTCGCACTTTCGTATTGCACCAAACGAATTCACCGACCATCACTTCTACTTGCCAGTTCAATGGTGGCCAATCAGCATCGAGTTGGTCAACTTCGAACTCGATTTGTGTTGGCCAATGACATTTGTGCACTGCACACCAACAATCGATATGGTTTCAACTATGGCAACTGTGGACTCGTTACACTCAATGCGTTTGTCAAGGTGAGCCAAATATTAAAAATGTTTTAATTAATTTTTTATTTGGTTTTAGTATTTAATGTTGTACTTTAAAATTATGATTATTTCATACAAGCTGATTTCAAACAATATTGTTTAAATAAATTTTGGAAAAGACAATCTCTAGTTTCACCTTTTCTTACAATTCTTGTCCGGCTGATTCAAATGATGAAGAAGTATTCAGAAGTCGTTGGCGTCTGGAAGTTATAATTTTTTGACAATCACCACAAACAAAACTTAACAGAACTGATAAACTTAAAAACAAAAATACAATCCACATGGTCGAATCAGAACTTTCCATTGAAATTTTTTGACAAGATTGGGTTTTGTAATCAAGTTTGTAATCGAGTTTGAATTTTCTAGGACAAGAACATTTGCCATTGTTACACAATGAATCTGCACCAAAACGACTGGAACATTGAGTTTTGTATGAACAGGCTCTCGGGTCTTCTGTATAATTGTTTGCACATTTTCCATTCAAACACATTTGACAATACTCTCCATTGATGCATTCAGTGTTGATGCCAAACTGTTTATTACAGTCATAGTCAGAGAAACAGTCCATTTGTTTGCAGTCATAACGATTTTGTGGAATAACACCCAGTTTGCAAGTACATTCTCCATTGGCGGAGCAGAATGCGTTTGCTGCACATTTTATGTCGAGTTGACAATCTTTTGGTAGAGGTTGGACTAGCAGAGAATATATCAAATAAAACACAAAACAAATAAGAGCTACAATTCGTAGTGATAATATGATTTTATATTTTCTATCCATGATTGAGAGACAAGCGCAGAAAAAAGAAAAACACTTGGATAATGAATTGAGAATTCTTGCTAAAGCTATTTCCATCACATTCTTCAACATATTAGTCAACAGTGATCTATATAATTTGTGCAAATGCAACGCATAACATATGAAACAGTTTGTGCAAGCATTCTCTTTACATTGAAATTCATGAGCAACAAATTGATTTCTTTCTCACTTTGAAAAATCTGCGTTTGTGTTTGTTATAAATAGTTCAAATATACAGAATCTATTGAATGCTAGTGTTAACGTTTTACATTCGCGGCTTGTTTATTTTACGGGCCATTTTAACTTTATTTACAAACTTGAGCGTGTGTGATTATATTCAAATTATTGATTGATTCCTAGAAATTGTCTAACGTTAGATTGTGACAAAAATTCGTGTAACCAAATAAAATCAATATCATTTAAAGAATGAATAATTTATTTTAAATTGTGCTTCCCATAAATGTTTGAAAAATATTAAGACATTTAGACCTTCCTTACAACATTGAATCGATATTTTCGGATTTATTTGCTCTGGTTCGTGATAAACACAAAAATACTGTTGTAAGATATGAACGATCAAAATATCATTTTCTTATTTTTAGCACTGAAAAATATGATGAAAAATCATTATAAAAAAGTACATTCTTAACTAAACCAAAACTAGTTCTCAATTTCGCGAATTTATCCAACAATTAATTTATTTGCAGGCAGTTGCGAGGTGCACTCGTTTGCCTTTATATTTATAGAAAATATATTTAGTCCGGTTGAATTAATTTGAGATGTAGTGTTTTCACGGCGTTTGGATGTTATGAATTTCATGCATGCACCGCAAACAATACTTAACAAAAATGGTGAACCTAAAAAACACAGCAACAGTACAATCGCCATTTGTGAATATTGAACTTTTTGGCATGATTGAGTTTTGAAATCGAGTTTGTACTCTTCAGGACAGTCACATTTGCCATTTTTGCAGAACGATTCTACACCAAAACGACTGGAACATTGAATTTTGAATAAACATGCTCTTGGGTCTTCTGTAAAATGGTCGTTTCTACATTTTCTCTCCAAACACATTTGACAGTACTCTCCATCGAGGCATTCGGTCTTGTCAAAAAAATAGAAGATTTAAGGGCTAACTATTAAAATGTTTTTCCTCAAATTCGAACACAAAAATTCAATTTAGTATTTCGATCTACAAATCTAAATGTATTGTGAATCTCTCTCTTTTTATGTGTTTTGGTCATTTTTGTTTGTTTGTCATGTTTCCGCACCAGTTTCTTGTTTTCCATCTTCCTGTGCTCTTCTCGTGTTCCAATTGGATCAACGCTCAAGACTCTGAACCGATGCCAGTGTGGCCCCAAATATGGTCCGGAAAAGACGTGCCCGAAGGAAAGTGGCCCTTCATGGCGGAGATCCGTGTCAACGATAGCAAGTCAGGACATTTTTGTGGTGCAGCCGTACTGAACGATGACACCATGATCACGGCCGCCCACTGTATCGTCATGGGAAAGCTTACTCCCGACAAAGTTTACATCTACCTGGGACAGAAAAAGACGGATCCGGTGAACAAGGACTCGGTCTATAACGTGAGCAAGTTCATCGTCCATCCCAGGTACAATGAGAAGCAAAACTCGTACGACATTGCACTGATCAAGCTGAGTCGTAAGATTGATTTCAAGAAAGCGAAAGGTCGAATCAGCAAAATCTGCATACCGAGCACGGACACAGAGCCCGATGGTTCTAAGTGTGTGGCCATTGGTTGGGGTCAGACGGAACCAGGCAAGGACACCAAAGGTGTTTTACAGGAAGTGAACCTACCGATCATTCCGTGCAAGAAGGACGAAAAACGGCAGAGTTTCTTCTGTGCCGGTTACTGGGACAAGCCTGATGGCATCTGTTACGGCGATTCGGGTGGTCCACTGGTTTGTCCACCAAAAGACAATCCCAACAACACTTATCTTCTTTATGGACTAAGCAGCGCTTTGTTTGTGGTCGGATGTGGCAAAGCTCCGGCTGGTTTCACCAAGGTGGCTGACTATCTCGATTGGATCAAGCAAAATGCTGAAGCTTAAAGTGTCCCTTAGTACTATGTCCCACGTGGGAACAAAAGAATTAATTATTAAAATATTTTATCATTTATTGGTTGATTCTTAAAAGTTGTATGACGTTGGATTGTGACAAAAATTCTTATAACTCAATAAAATCAATATCATTTACATAATGAATAATTTATTTTAAATTGTGCTTTTCACAATTGTTGAAAAGACATTAAACCTTACAACATCGAATCGATATTTTCTATTCCGAATAATGACTTATTCGGTTTGTACTCAAATTAAACTTGGATTTCATGACTTTTTTCTTACAAAGATATGACGTCATATAAATGAACATTTTAAAATGATAGTTGTCCTTAATTTGAGATTTTATTCCCAAATTAAAGGAAGGGAATGCTCAATTGTTTAGCTTTTTTCCTTATTCAGATTAATGAAATGAATAGCAGGGAAAAATTACTATTCGTGACCTAATAAAAACTAGACCAACTAGACGATGGAAATAAATTTGCATATCATGATCAATATTCAGAAACGTAGTCTTGGTTTAAAATGCCTTTTTTATGTTAAAATTCAATTTATTTAAAAAAGTTCAATTTAGTATTTTGATCTGCAAATTATAATGTATAGTCAAACTCTTTTCATTTATTTTTGGTCATGTTTTCAAACAAGTTTCTAGTTTTCCATCTATTTGTGCTCTCGTGCTCCAATTGTATCATCGTCCAAGACTCTGAACCGGTGGGCCCCCAAGTTTGGTCCGGAAAAGACGTGCCCGATGGCAAGCGGCCCTTCATGGCAGCGATCCGTGTCAACAATAGCAAGTCAACTCATCACTTTTGTGGTGCAGCAGTACTGAACGACGACACCGTGATCACTGTGGCTCACTGTATCCTCATGGGCAATCTCACACCCGTGAATGACTACATCTACCTGGGACATGCCAAGACGGATTCGGAGTAGAAGAACTCGATGTATGGTGTGCGCAAGCTCATCATCCACCCGCAGTATAATGAGGAGAAAAACTCGGACGACATTGCACTGATCAAGCTGAGTCGCAAGATTGATTCCAAGAAAAACAAAAGGTCGAATCAGCAACATCTGCATACCGAGCACGGACATCAAACCAGATGGTTCCAAGTGTATGGCCATTGGTTGGGGGTGAGACGGAACCAGGCAAGGATATCAAAGGTGTTCTTCAGGAGGTGAACCTACCGATCACTTCGTGCAAGAGTGACAATGAGCGACAGAGTTCTTTCTGTGCCGGATACTGGGATTATGCCAACCATTTGGTAGACATTTTATGTGCGCCCAATAAATAATTTATGCTACTCTCATGATCTAAAACAAGATTGTAGCCATTGGTTTCATTTTTTGGGGTAGCGTATTTACAAATTAAAAACTTTTTATTTATGGAGAACATATTATGAAACTCATGATTTTAATGCAACTTACTTACGCTTGGCAAAGTATTTTGGATTTGCGTTCGAACTTTAAATATACAAAGTATGAAGATGGGTACTCTGCAACTCTGACAACATTAATTTTAGAATTCAATATAGAAACTACATATAAAGTATATTTAAAACACATAATATGATAACATCATCATAATTAAGGATACGTAGATTTGTACTACTGAATTAGCCCCATTATTGCCTGGGACTGTAGGAATAATTGTTGTAAAACTTACAGGTGTACTCGTTTGGGATTGGCGACATTCCTCCCATTCAGTGCCATCTGGTTGGTTGTAATAGTTAGTACACAGAAATTTCTCCAAATCAACGAGCGTTTCATTCTTCATCTCATCAGTGTGCACGCCTTCCACCACAATCCACGGAACAAAGTCCAACTTGGGCACCAGAGCATCAGTTTTAGCGCCATTCGCTACTGCAATATTCAATCCTTCCACACCATCGGCACATTCCTTGATTCCTTGCCAATTGAGCGCCAACTCTTGTGCACACTCAATTGAGGTTGCGCTTGTGTCACGCCAGTTCTCTTTCTCATACATACATTTGATAAATTCCAACTGTTTCTCAAATGCTCCGTTGCTGTACTTTTCAAAATAACAGCCTTGAACACGATTTCCGTAACATTCCGCTTCTCCGTGTTGACATGTGATCACTGGAGTTGAACCAGAATTGTCAACGTACCCCTTTCCAAATGGAATAAATTCGAGTAGCATTCTTTTCAATTTCTGATATGTCGGAACAAGTTGGTTCAAAATGAAGGCTCGATCGTCCGGACAGATGGTTTCATAGTAGAGAGATAGTGTGATTGGATTCGATTGGACAAAGCCAATCAGGAGAGCGAAAAATATTATGTTCAAATTCATGATTGAAATAAAAATGTCAAGTATTGAAAAGTTTGTTAGGTTTGCAAAAACTTTAAAAAGAATGTAATGCAAATGTAGTGTGGCTCAGATGAGGTATTTGTACCAGTTTTCATCTCTTATTGTTATCACTTTTATTGTGTCTTGTTATCTTTAAACCTCAAACATGTGATTGCTCCCAATTTTAATTACTCTATTTCTTAACAGTATTCAGTAATTTATAAAAAAAGGTTTATAATGCTTAGAAAGGGCATCAAAGAATTTACGACCTTTTTTAGTGAGAATTGAACTATCAAATATGTGCTGTGTAATCTGCAAATACATTGACATCTAATATAAATTTTTATTCCATAGTAGCATGTGTATTGGACGATATATCCATGGAAACTTGGAGGTAAAAGCAGTAAATCCACAATGGCAATAAATTAGAAAACATTAAACTTTTGTAAATTCACCGTAATTTGTTGCAGTCGTTTCAGAAAAGAGCATTTTCGAACATTGATCTTTCTCTTGGCTAAATCAACCGTACAAAATTCTATTTCTAGTCTGACTAACAGTGAATTGGAAGATCATTAAATCCACAAGAAACTTAAAAGCTATCAACTTTGCTTCCGTTCACCATTGGACCTTGAATGTCTGCTTAATTAATTGCACTCGTAAATATGTCTAGTCAACCAAAATAAATTTTCCAAGTACATTAATTAGTTCTTAGAAAACGTCGTTTGTCTTATTTTGGAATTTGTTTTTCCAGTGATTTATTGTAATTAATTAACTATTCTGGGTAGTTTCAGTGACTTTTATGCAAGTCAACTGTATTTACCAGATTTCACTAGATTAAGAGTGAGCGTCCTTAAAAAGTTTAAATTGATTATTTTCAAATTTTTTGCTCTCGAAAAAACACATTTAAATTTAGTTCCAACTTTAAAGTAGAAAAAATCGAAATTAATTACTTTTTTATTGTTTTTCTTCCAAGTGAAATGAAATATTTTTAACTTAAAATAATATTTGAATATAAATTTTTATTGAAATTAATTAATTATCTTCAAATTCAAATGAAAATTTTAAATAATTAAGTTATTATTCTGTTTTAGATTATTCAAAGTTGCACATTTAAAAGCTAAAAATATTCAAAATTCAAAATTTTACAATCATGAATTCAAAACTCAAAGCTTTTTTCAAATATCCAACTATGTCGCTGGATTTGTTCACAAATTATTATCGAAATTTAATTCAGCAAAATTATGTTTACAAAAACGTTACACTTTCGAATCTGGTTCGAGTGATCAATCTAGTTTTACTGCTCAAATGTATTCACTTTTTCTATTTTGTATTTTGTGGAATCAAATTTTCAACCGATACCCTACAATACGCAATTCACTATGATGTCTACTATTTATTCATTCCCCAGTGGAGTGTCAATCTTGTACCAGCTATTGCGACATTGATGGTCATTTACACGAATAATGCAATGTTCATTAGACCAAATTGCCATCTCATGAAATCAATTTATGATGTCGTGATTCTAGGGGATGGATCGTTCTTTTTGGATTCAGAACAAAATGAGATAATTTGCTGCAAAATTCGTAAATTCTTTACTCGTGTTTTGATCATATTTCCCGCCTTCAATTTGATCATATGTAAGTTTTATAAATCTCTTTTATATTTTTAATTAAATAATTAAATAAATAAATTTTTCTGTAAATAGATGGACTTGTACTAGTTTCTCAGTTGTATTATTTGTACCTTTTGTACAGCAATCGAGATGTCATCTTGTCACACTCACTGATTTGGTGTGCAACTTCATTTTTCGTTTACATTTTATCTTCATTTGGACTGTGTTTATTTTACTACAATTTCAGTTACATTTTGGCATTGACTTTTTGTACTCTTTCGGTGCTGCTTCAAATGCATAGTTTGAGGTGTAGGCAAGTGTATTGTCTTTTGGTGAAATTGTGCAAATCCACAAGAAAATTCACCTCAATTGGTTATAATCGTTTCAGGGTGGAAAATATCAAAACTTTGACATTTTTCTTTGCTATAAATCGAATGTACAGAAATACATTTCTAGCCTGTTTGCTTGTGCTCTGTCCGGTCAATGTCATTTACTCAATGTGGATTTTGTTGGGCTGTGTGTCTGGCAAAGGTCGACTATTTGTCTTTGGTGGTATTTGTTACTTTAGCTTGTTAATCTTTGTACTCCACCTCGCACTTTCGTATTGCACCAAACGAATTCACCGACCATCACTTCTACTTGCCAGTTCAATGGTGGCCAATCAGCATCGAGTTGGTCAACTTCGAACTCGATTTGTGTTGGCCAATGACATTTGTGCACTGCACACCAACAATCGATATGGTTTCAACTATGGCAATTGTGGACTCGTGACGCTGGAAGCCTTTGTCAAGGTATTGTAAAACATGCATATTTATTGTAATTCCGCGACAATAACCAGCACTATTAGATTGTTCATAAGTTTGTTTTATTCGACTGAGAATAACCGTCCAGCGGGTTATTGTCGCCAAATTACGATAATATTAATTTGTTTTCTCATTTTGTATTTTAGTATTTAATGCTCTACTTTAAAATAATGATGATTTCCTACAAGTTGATTTCTAACAATATTGTTTAAATAATAAATTTTGACAATGTAATCTAATGACGTAAACTTTAAACTTGAATTCCTAGAATTCAAACTTTTGCTGGAACATTTCCTATTTCAAGGATATTTCAACATTTGGATCAATCAACATTTTATGTTCAAAATTTCCCCGGAATTCTATATTAATCCAATTGTGTAATTTAATATTAATAATACTAATACAAACTTTCAAATTTACTGAAATTGAACTCATAAATTATACATGATTAATTATTTAACTTTACCCAACCGCAATTTTATTTTTAGCATTTTTGAGGCTACGAATTGTACCGAACAGCACACGAATCGCACCGATGACAATAAATTTAATGGCCTGTAAATAATATATATAATTTTAAAGTTTTTAATTTAAATATATATTCAATTTAAATATATATTTAATTTAAATATATATTTAATTTAAATATATATTCATCTTCAATTACCAAAACTTAATGAAAAATCGATTTCATAATAACCGTAAGCGAATAATGAATTATTAAATTTAATTTGCATATTATTATGCGCGACGTAATTGGCGTTTCCAATGAAAATGGCGCACTGAACTCATAACTCAAATGTCAAACTTAAATTCAAAATTAATTTTGAATATTAAAATTTTAGTTTCCCACCAAACTTGACTTTAGAGTCTAAAGTTTAGACTTTCTCAATTTTAGTTTTGCATTCAAGAGCCAAAAAATGTCAACCTCTACAATCTTCACTTTGTTCAACATTTTTGTTCCCTTCAAAAGTGTTCAATACCTAATTGACTATCATTACACAGTTGAGCAAATACAAACGAATCGAAAATTGATCAACAGAATCAAACTTTTATGTCTTCTTTTAATCATCAAATCTTTACATTTTTTATTTCTTGGAATTTTCCCATTGAGTGAATTTGAACATATAATTCACTTTGACGGTTTCTACCTCCTTTTACCTAGAGAAGAGTTCAACATTATGGTGAGTCTGGCAACTGGAATTACTGCTTACATTTGCTGGATTTTGTTGTTCCAACAAGATTTGTGGTTAAATCGATTTTTGTTGAAAATTCTTGTCAAAAGAGATTGTTCATTTTTCTTTTTGGAGCAACAGCAAACAAAGATTTTGAAAATGGTTCAAAAACATTTTATCATTTATCTCAATTTGTGCACAAGCCTCATCTTGATTTCTCGTTTGTATTTTCCATTTTTTAAAATTTTGAACTTAAATTTTTTTTATATCAATAGATTTATTGATTATTTACTCATTTTTGTCTTATTACTTTCGTTTGTACCAAAATTTTGATTATTTTAACGGTTACTCAATTTTGAAGATAATTTTCATTCTTTTTGTCTATCATTTAATGTCTTTTGGTTATTTCCTTTATTTTTTCACGATTGCTCATGTCATCACACTGACATTCACCTTAGCCTCAATCCTTCTGTTGATATTTTACTTGAAAATGAAGCAACTTTATTCTCTTCTTTCTCAAATGGAGAAACTTGATCAATATTCTTTTGAAAAATATCGTCGAGAGCTGATTCAAACTTTTCAATTATTTTTTCGTACAAACAAAATGTACGGTCGTTTACTTTTGGCTGTATTGTTGGTTTTCTGTCCAATTAATGCGGTGATGTCGATTTGGTTCGCTCATGGTTTCCTAGTTAAAGAGAAGAAACTTTTCATTGGATTCTTTCTGGTGTATCAAGTTTTGTTCATATTTGTAATTCATTTCTGCTTGACTTACTGTACAAAACATTTTCATGCACCAAGTAAATTGCTGATTGAGTTGATGGTGAGAAATTTGCATCGAATTGGTCATTTTCGAACAAGATTTGTGTTGGCAAATTTAATTGCTTTGTTACATACGCAAAATCGATATGGTGTCACTTATGGAAATTATGGGCTGATTTCGTTAGCCGCTTTTTTCAAGGTATTTTTGGGTGCTTTAAAATGGGGTTTTAATTAAATTAAATTTAGTATTTAGTGCTGTACGCTAAATTTATAATTGTCACACATAAATTGATGCGTAAATAAATTGATTTGTTTTGCCATTGAAAATAAATGTCTTCAATATCAAATATTCAAATGAACATTACAACTGACACAAATTTTCACATTGTGGACAATTTCTATGCAAGTCAATTTCAATTTCCCTAAATTAATTTGATTGAATTGATATTTTATGTTCTCGCAACTTTGATTTATAGTTGGCCAATTAACTAATGTATCTTTAATGTATCTCACTAATAATGACGCAATCTGAATCAAAATTCCAATGAAAAAGACACATTGTTACAAGTTTCGGACTGAAAATGTGCAAGTCAAGTGCAAATTTTGTTTGCTATTATTAATAGATATTGACATATTAATATATTCATTTAGGTACAAAGGTTTCAGTGTTAAGGTTGGTTGGTTGTTATGGTTGTTTTATTTAGGTTTTGTGTTGGTTTTTATTGTGTTCACAATTGATTCAGATCTTCAAAATGGGTTGTTCTTGGTCAGATAGTAGCGATCGAATATCTCCAACCCACATTCAAATGTTGCAACATTTAGATGGTATTGAAAAATGGATACTTTATGGCGATTATGGATCAGAAAATTTGAGAATTAAGAATAATCCTGTTTCTACTTCATCGTGCTCGACTTGTCAACAAGCAACAAATGGCGACAATCAATCAAGAGTGAATACTAATGATTATCATGTACTTCAAAAGTTGTCTCCTAAACCAAAGTAATAAAAAGATGGTCCATTTTGCGGATGATGACATTTCATATCTAACAAGTCAACTCTCGACAAGTTCTGCAGATTCAATTGAAACTGTAGTTTACAGCAATAAATTGTTTTAATTAAAATTTTATAATGATTTTTAGAATGTTATATTTGAAAATGTTTAAAAACTTTCAATTTTTAGATTTTGAAAAAATTGTGTTTCAATTGCATCGGCTATCTCAAAAGTTTTATTTAACTTTATTTATGTAAAAATTCAAGTTTCGTATTTTTAAACTTCAAATTCACTGAAATCTTACTCTGTTTTTAAATGGTATTTTTGTAATTCAATCAGCACTTTTGTAAATCTTCATTTTGTAACGTTGAATGAATCTAAAATGGTTGGGTTTTAATTTTTTTAAATAAATAAAATTGTTATTTATCTTAAAATTTGAGTTTGAGTGTTTAATTTTATCTTTTTGTATACGGCAAAACAAAATTTAACTTGATAAGATTTTAATTGATCATTTCTTGAATAGTCTAAAGTCTATAATATAGTTGTTTGGAAAAATTCTAAATCGACATTTAAAAGGTTTTACTGTATTTTATTTCATTTAATAAAAGCTATTTTATTCCTAGACATCTTTTTATATCAAATTTCGTTATTTACATTTGCTGGTATTTTAAATGTTTAATTTTTTTTATCTATGTCAAAATTTAAATTTGCAATGTTGTTTTTAAGGAATTCTCATAAATGTTTTTCATTTCGATATGAGCCTAAGGCTTAATCGTGTTATTTCACTTGTGTTTACATTGCAAGGTCGACTGCAATCCTCAATAAACATCAACATCTACACCTGTTCTACCACTTACATTAAGAAAATCTGCGCATGCGCCTTATACATACGTAGAACTAACTTAATAAACTTACCATTCAATAAGAAAGATTTTACTTAAAGATTGGTGGAAGATTGATTACAATTTGGAAAGTAACTTGACTTTAACTTGATTACAAAATATTTCAACTTATTGATTGCAACTCTTAATACATAAACATGAAGTTTAACGATATTAAGTTGAAGTCCTGCGTTCAAATATTTAATGGTATAAATTGTTTATATAAATATTGTTTTGGAAAAATCTTTTATCATAAGCTTTCAATCAAATCAAAATGACTTTGAAAATTTTCCTATTTGTGTTGGCATTAGCTTTACCGCATTACATCGCATCAATTGATCCAGGAACTTCCGTGGATGCATTTGGAACCCAAATCACCACCTTGGGACTTATAACCCAAATCGAACAATTGCTTTACTCTAACTCAACAACCAACTCAACAACCACTAGTGGCAATTTAATTCAATTCAAGCAATGTATTTCACCAGTGAATCGTCAATGTTTGACTGCCTCCCAAGATTGGATCGTAAAACCGAACGGTTATGGATTTTCGCTTGAAGACTGTAACAATTCAAGTGCCCTTCAACAGTGGCGTCTCATTGGTGATCAGTTTCTGGTTGGTTCTATTGGTACACTGCCTGACATTAACGAGAATCGACAAGCTTGCTTGGATTGTTGGAATGCTGCGGGTGACTGTTTGATGCACATTTTTGCATGTTACAACAATAATCGACATCAACAGTTGATGGTTCGTGTGCATGCTCGACAGATTAATCTGGTTGAGAGTCAGGTCTATTTTTCGATTCATCTCAAAGCTATTCCGTCAAAATGTATCAGTAAGTGTTTTGTTTTATGATTTTAATATATTTTAAAACTTTAATTTTGAACTTTTTACAGCCCTTTTCTACGACTCAGACGCTAAGAAGCAAGGCTTCAAGATGGCCGAATGTGAAGGTAGTGATCGTCAATCGTTTCGTGTTGAGGGAGACTTTTCCAAAGAGATTAAACTGATCAGGCATTTCGTTGAAAAGCAACTCAAATTTGAGAGTATCAGTTATGACACAAATGTAATTCCACTTTAAAATTTAAAAAATAAAAGTGTCTAACGCTTGTGCCAAACATCATGTTTTTGAAAAACAAAGTATCAGCTATTTCATAAAAATCAAATTTTCTTTGAAATGTTCCTCCACTTCTTGAATTAAAAAGGTCTCTTTCAATTTCTTTATTTTTTTATTAAACAATGAAATTGTGTTTCTTTTTGTGCATTCAATTTTCAAAACTATTTAAAAATCACTACTTTGCTTCACTTTCTTTTGTAAGTTTTTTCAAAGGTTACAATCTTACTTTTCAAAGTTCAAATTATTGAAAAGTCAAACAGATTGACTTTTTTAAATTAAACGTATAATTTTAATTTTGAATTTGATTTTTCAAAGTGTATGTGCAATTCGATTGCTAAATGGTAGTTTTATCAAATGAATATCATATATGAATATAAAAAATCCGCAATTTCTAACTCTTCTGATTAACGGTTTCGCTTCAAAAATGCTTTTAAAAAGTTTCTATTTCAAAATTTTTGCATTCTAAAAGATCGAAACTTCTTTGAACAACTTTAAATTCAAGTTAAACTTTAGCATTGGTTATCAGCCAAAAATAGATACTGAAAAATATGTTGACAATATGAAAAATTAGTCGAGAACAGAGTTGGGTTGTATTCATTTCTGGTTTCAGAAAAGGTTTTCATCTTTTTTTATACGTAATACATAATAAATTACAATTTTCAATTGTTAAATGATAGTTTTAAATTCCATTAGAATTTTTGTATTTGGATATTTTTCAATTGGTTGATTTTCTGATTATAAAATGGTCATTAGAAACTTGAAGTTTTTGTCAACAATTTTTGACAAATAAAACTTTTTCGAGATGATGTTGACAATATAAAACTTGAATTGTCTCGAATGTTATTGAACGACAGTGTGGAAGGCGTAATTCAAAATGTATTTCAATCTATTAACTTAACTTTGACATGCATATAAAAAAATAATTTATGCTTTTGATTACATTTAATTGCAGTATATAATTTCAAATTTGCTAAAACAGTTTCTTATTGACTGGTTTAATTACTTTATTATTTTTTATTTTAAAAAATTAACTAATTCTTCAATATTGATAATAAACAAGGAAATACAGCAGTGCATTTAGGATGAAGATGTCTTCGGTGGATAAGACTTGTGTGAGAGTATGTATGATTGCACTCATCATTTGCAAGGTCAAGACTGCAATCACTTAAACGTCATTACCTGTTCTACTACTTATTTGTTTGATCCTTAATTTCAATGTTGCATAATGATAATAATTATAATTCAAGTTTCATTCCATGTAGCAATGTACATCATTTACACTAATGTGCATCTCATCTCTAATCTTTGTATCAAAAGGCAGCATTCAATGACAAAAAATGGTTTGAAGATAAAAATGTAAAGATTGCAAACTTGAAATGTAAATTGAATTACGATTACAAAATATTACTGACTGCTGATTGCAACTTGAATTTAGCAATAAACAAGTCAAAGACTTTTCCAAAATGTTTTCACTGATAAAGTGGGCTTATAAATATTGATTCGACAAAGCTGATTCGATACAGTCGTGCTTTCATACCCACAACTAGCAAATCTCCAAATCAAAATGATTTTTAAAATTTTTTGCCTATTTGTCTTGGTATCACTACCTCACTCCATTACACCAATCGATCCAGGAACATCACTTGACGCTTTTGGAACGCATATCTCTACTTTGGGACTAGTTACCCGATTGGAACAAGTGCTCTCTTCTGGGGGAAATTCAACTCGTGGAAATTTGATTCACTACAAAGCAAAATGTAAATCTTCGTCCAAATGTCAATGTCTGAATGCAGCACAGGATTGGATCGTTAAAGCAAACGGTTATGGCTTCTCACTTGCAGAGTGCAACAGTGCAAGTGCTCTACAGCAGTGGAAGCTAATTGGGGAACAGTTTTTGGTTGGTGCACCGGGCGATTTGCCTGATATTAATGAGCGGCGACAGGCCTGTGCCGACTGTTGGAGTGCCACTGATGACTGTTTTATGCACATTTTTGCCTGCTACAACAACAACAAACATCAACAGTTCTTTATACGGATTCATGCGAGACAGCTGAATCTGGTCAAGAAGGAGGTCTTCTTTTCGATTCATCTCAAGGCTAATCCATCAAAGTGTATCTGTAAGTGTGATGTTGTTTGAATGATGGTTTTATTTGGTCTAATATTTGAATTTTGTAGCTTCTTACTACGATTCCGATTCGAGAAGACAAGCCTTCAGGATGAGTGAATGTCAAGGCAGTGAGCAACAGTCGTTTCAAGTTGATGGAGACTTTTCAGATGAGATCAAATTGCTCATTGACGATTGAGAACATGTAAATTTCAACTCAAAATTACAGTTGAATAATTTTTAAGATTTTTTTGTATTCTTCAAAATTGTATTATTGATTTTATAAAATATTAAATGGTATTATATTAAATGGCATTGTTTTATAATCATGTATGCTTTGAATATTTTTTATATCATTTATAATTCGACTGATTTAAAATGGTTAATCTTTAAATTTAAATTAAATTTTTTGTAGACGTAAAATTTGAGTTGTCTCTCAGCTTTTAGTTATTGAGAAGAGTAAAATATTCGAAGATATTGTCGAAATTGTTCCAATGCTCTAGAATATGATCGTTGTAAACATTCAATATTTTTAACAACTGGGTTTTAAAAAGGTATTTTTGAAATGACACAACACACAATTTAATTTGATTCTTTAACAACTCAAATAGTAATGTTATAGAGTGCAATCCTTTCCTAATCTAAAATCGTTAATCCCTTAATTTTTTTTGGGTAAATCTAATTTTTATTTATCAAGTTCAAGTTCAAAGTTCGGCTTTGAGAGATCAATTAAATATGAAAAAATTGACAATATTTCTTGAATAATGGCCAATTCAGTTCAGTAGCTTCAAAAGATATTTTTTTAAAGTTCATTATGTATTTTTGTTTATATAACACAATTAGATAAGTTAAATCTTGAGTCATTTTAAATGTTTCATTAAACCAAAAAATGATATTAACTCAAGTTAATATCCGCGCACTTGCAAAGGTAACCTTATGTTTAAATTTTTTAAATACTTTAGATAAAGACAATTATATCTGTGCAATGCAATGCAGTGTGAAATGTGCTTGTTTGCTATTTTGTTACTCTACCAAATCTATACGTCGATTAACTTAAATTGAGCTTAATTGCTTTAATCTACAAACAGAAATGAACTTTGAATCACGCAAAGTGGTTATATAAGACACGTGCATTTTTAAATCCTAGTTAGTTGTTAATTTATAAATATGGCAAAATTATTGTTCCTCTTTTTGACATTGCAATCGATAATCTTCAGTTCAGCATATGGTTTTTATTTTATTTTTTAAATGTTTAATTCATTTCAAATTAAATTCCTTTTTATTAAATATAGCATTCGATTGTGTACCACGCGATTATGGCTGGGGCAGTACTGTATGCGTCTGTAACGCCACCTACTGTGACAACATTGCACCAGTGGTGAAAACGTCCCCCGGCGTTATCACATCCTATCGAACCACCTTCCTTGGAGAGCGATTTCACAAAAGTGAATTACGTTTTACAAATGATTCAGCTTTCAGTAATCAAAATGCACAATTAACGGTTTCGATTGATCCGACGAAAAAGTATCAGAAAATGTTGGGAATTGGTGGGGCCTTCACGGATGCTAGTGGATTCAATATTGCAAAATTGTCTAAAGAGATGCAGAATCGATTGATTAGGGATTACTTTGGTACTGATGGACTGGAGTATAGTATGGCTCGGGTGCCGATAGGGGGCACTGACATGTCGTTGAGAAAGTATACGCTGCATGAGGTGGTGGACGATGATAATCTTACCAAGTTTGAGTTGGCAAATGAAGATTTAATTTACAAGGTAAATTTGATGGATTTTTGGATAATTACTAAATTTTATATCTAAGATTCCATTTATGCAATTGGCTCAACAAGTGAGTTCGCACCCTGTTCGTTACTTTACCACACCATGGAGCGCTCCCTCGTGGATTAAAACTAATCACGAAATTAATCATGGCGGCTTCATCATCGGTGAACCTGGTGGACGGTACTACAAAATCTATGCTCGTTATTTTACTAAATTTCTTGATGAGTACGCAAAGCGGAATTTGACATTCTGGGCAATTGCAGTGGTGAATGAGCCCAAGGCTGGTTACGATCGAAACTATGCGTTCAACAGTTTAGGCTTCAATGGAACACTGACTCGAGATTTCCTGAAATTGGATTTAGCGCCAGAATTGCACGCACACGGTTACACGAAGGAGAAGTTGAAAGTACTGATCTACGATGATAATGTGAGGGCAGGCGAGTTTGATGTTGAAAGTTTCGTTGAACCTATTCTGGTGGATAAAGAAGCGGCAAAACTTGTGGATGGAATAGCAATTCATTGGTATGCGCCCTCGGATAGAAGTGAACTTGTGCGGGTGAATCAGAAATATCCTAATTATTTTATCCTGAGTACAGAAGCTTGTGAAGTACATAAACCGGAGTTGGGAAAATGGACGATTTTTGAAGATTATGCGCTGAATATTATTCGAGTAAAATGAATATTCTGTTCGATAAAATTTTATAATTTTTTTAATATTTCACAGGATTTCAATCACTTTTCCTGTGGCTGGGTTGAGTGGAATCTTGCTATGGACCCAGAGGGCAAGCCTCAATGGCTCGACAATGCAGTGGTGAATGCACCCGTGATTGTGAATGCCACCAGTGGAGAATACTACAAACAGCCAATATTCTATGCAATTGGTCATTTCAGTAAATTCTTGCTACCAGACTCGGTACGATTGCATCATGATGGGAAGAACAGAGAGCCGGACAACATTTGGGTTACAACTTGGGAAAGACCAGATAATGGTACAGTTTTGGTTGTGCTGAATCGTAACAAAGTGCCAATTGAATTGCAATTGCATGATCCGAGACATGGAAATGTTACGGTGAGGGTTAGGGCACTTTCGTTGGAAAGTTTGATTTGGTACTAAATTTTGACCAAACTTATGGTTTGTCGAATATTGAACAATTAAAGATTTTTTTGAAACCATTTCAGTTCGAGTGGCTCTTTCGATGTTTTAAATGTTTTGTATATTTTGAAAGTCAATCTGGCACTTTGTATTAATAAATGGTGTTTATTTATTTTTAAAATTTACCTTAAATTAAATCTTATATTCTTTACAAATTGAGTGTTAAATTAGTTATTTTGATTTAAATATTATAATGATTTAATTAATTTGTTATTAGCGTTTGACTGGGTTGTTGAACAGATGGCATGGATAAAGTTAATTTTAATTTCTTAAAGTATTTCTCAAGATTTTGAGTTCAATTTTGGTTTTGAGTTAAGGTGACATATAAAATGTTGAAATACTGTAAAATATTGTTCAGAATTTAGCATTTGTCCTAAAAAAATATCCGGGATTTTAAAAGTTTAAAATTTAAATATATTTGTAAATTAAAGTTTCACAACGCGGTGTTTGTAAAATTTTATTTTTAATTCCAATTACGTTTTATATTAACATTTTTGAAATATTATGATTACTTGTTGTACATCTTTATCCTTTTTGAATGGTTTAATAACTTTATTACTGTAGATTTTTAATTTTTTGATTTTGATGATTTTTAAGGAATATCTAAAGTTTAGGCAACGGAAAATTTAAATACAGACGGATGCAAGTGAAAGTGTATTAGTTCAAAAACAGTTTTCGTCTTCATAATTCAACCTTTTTTCATCTCTTTGCTGATATCTTCATTATCTCCAATTTCGGGCAGATCTCATCATCAGCATCATCGGTACAAATGTAATTGGTCCAGTCCACGAAATCCTGCTCATAGCCATGTTTCGCATAAAATCGTACCATCGAATTGTTGTTTGCAAACTTTTCCTTCAATGAGAGAATCAACAGTCGATGACATCGTTTAGAAATTTCGATATAGTTATCTTCATATTTATGATTTTTGATAGGCTTACAGGTGGTACACTCAAGCGATAAGTGCTTCAAGATAATTACCTCGACCAAAGGAAATACTAGTGGGGAAAGTGACTCAAAATAATGGTGAGAATGCTTGTTAGAGATGATCAATTTGAGAATCTTGACCTGTGGCAGTGAGATTCGATATCGATGCTCATTTTCATCTGCGCAAATTTGATCCACATCCAAATCAAATAAATTCTCGTGGTGTTGCACGAAAGATATGTCCAACTCGAGAAGAGTCAACTGTTCAAGCAAAGCCAAATTGGTCACCAGTTGGATGAAGCTTATTTCTTTCGGTGACCAGATCATTTGAAGCAAAGTCAGCGCTGGAAATCGCCAACACAATTCACCGAATTGCGCAACAGTGTTGAAGCGTAAATTCCAATAAATTTGTCTCACTTTGGTGGTGAATTCCAACTGAGGATTCAGCACAGTGTTCGCTGATTGGTCTTGGTAATAATTTCCCATGTCAATATGACGCAATCCTGTGTGATTGAATCGTTGCACAATGTGCCAAATGGTATTGCCGCTGTCATAATCTCCAAGGGAGAGTTTGATTACGCTGAGTTGTGCAATAAAACTGTAGGATTCGACGGGAAAGGTGATTGGATAGAAACGGTATCCACTAATGTCCAGGGTTAGTTGACGTAGTGAAGGTTGTTGAACGATACTGCGCAGTAGAGTGCCAACAGGATGATGGTCTAGACGATGCTCAAATTTTTGGTTAACCTCGCTAATTCGAAGCCATAATTTCAATTTGCTCAAGGACCAGCATCCAAGAAGACCAATCACCGAGTGTAGTACATCTTCATCGCAATGTGAATCAATCACCAGAAGAGTGTCCACATTCGGGAATAGATCCGTGAGGTAAGTGGCCAGTTGACCAGAGTGACGAGCATGGCAAAAACGAGCATTTTCGGTCAAAATTTTACTAAAATCTTTCTCTTTTCCATCACCAAGGAAGCGGTCAAAAGGCATCAAGTCTGGCAAAGTCAAAGAAGCCTCACGTTCTGTGGCTGGAAGATCGAAATACGGCTCTCGACCATCAAAGGTCAAATCAAAGGTATCGTTGAATGGAATGCGAAATTGCCACACTTGATCCGCAAGACATTCACCTCGAATCAGTGCCAAAGTGCGTCGTCGAGCACAGGCACTCGTCTGTAAAGCCGCCCACCGATGACATACTCGATCGAGCTGAAGTAGGTCCCACAGGGGGATGAGGTCAAAGATGGGCAAAAGACAATCGTCGGGTAGGGAGTAAGAGCCGAATAACGCAGGCCAAAAGCAAAAGGGGGCGTTTCTGTATATTTTCAAATAGACTGAATGTGATAAAGTTTTAATCACAACGCGCGATGAACTTCATCGGATGAAACAGACGCCGGGCGACAGGCAAAAGCAGCAACAGTTGTAAGAGCAGCCCACCGCATGTACACACTGCACAGTGCATGCAGACCGATTATAGAGCCAAAGACTTTGGTCCAAAGTATTATTTCATTGTTTTAATTGAGAAATTTATTATTTGAATAGAAAAATTGCTAAATTTACAAGATCATTTATTTCACTGGCAGCATAAAATCTCGAACTTAGGTGGAACAATAGAAAAAAGCCAGCCACAATGCATTTGTGTCTCAAAGTCTAGCAACTAAAATAGCAGAAAATTTAAAAAAAATAATTGACTGTCCATTATGTTTTGAATTTAAAATTAAAAAACATTACAGGAAAGGTATCTTTTAGCTATTATTGGAGCCAAGGGCATTGATGCTAGGCCCAAAGAGGAAATAATAACGGCATTTAAATATTGTTTTATAAATAAGTATTAGTCAAATTATCAATGAGGTATGTGGAAATAAAAACAACCCCATTGTACGCGATTTGTTGATTAATCAAAAAATATCATGTGAGAACCAGAACCAAGAGTCACAATAATATCAAAAATACTTTCTCTTTGCGTTATACATACAATGTATGAGTTTCAATGGAAATATACTTATTTAATAATAAAATACTTTTAAATTATACAAAATTGGACTACTTTTTATGCATCTGATTTGTAAAGTAAAAGTATATATAAATAAAAAATTTAATTGAATCACCTTTTAATATTTGAATTAATTTAAATATATTAAAACCACCGGGAAAATATTTACAAAAGAGGAAAAGGATAGATTTTTTTAGTTTTAAAGGTTTTATATTTTTTTGGGGTTTAAAGGATTATTTTTTTTTGTTTTAAGGGTTTTATATTTTTTTGGGGTTTAAGGATTATTAATTTTTTTGTTTTTTATTGTTTTATATTTTTTTGGGGTTTTAATTTTTTTAAAAATATATTGGTTAAAGAGAATAATAAGATATTTACAATAAACTTTGTTGTCATTAGGGAGATAAACTACGGATATAATCCTCAACGCTTATCAATTCCTCGGGTTCATCACTAGTAAACAAATTTACAGGCTCGTCAAACTCATCATCCAGAAAGTCCTCGGAATTGTTAACATGCGTAGGTAAACTAATTTGATCACTAGACTAACGTACAGCTTTGATTCTAATCCGAACAGTTCGAAATCCCTAAGGGACAGAATTGTAACGAATAAACAACCAATGGTATAAATTCACAATTGTAAAATTACGCCGTTTATCTGAGAACACATCTGTGTAAGCAGAAAATCCACGTTCTGCGTCCATGCTACCTGCAGGAGCAAAGTGGTACACACGATAGTCAGGATTCTTAGCCTCGACATTTCTACGCAAATTTCCCCCAACCGGTATTTTTTATTAATTAATTCAGTAAATCTAGCAAAAATTGCTTTTCCCTGTTTCGAAGTGTGTTTCGCTAATTCAGATTTAATAATGTCAACAATTTCAATGGTTCTGAAAATAGCCAAATTTCTCGTTTCCAGTTCATGAATCCTTCGTACTAGAAAATAGTAATTTATACGAATTTCATCCAATTTCTGCTTAAGCCTTGGAATTTTTACCATTTCAAGAACTCTAGTGAGACATTCACTTTTGGAAGTTGACTTAAACTTTGGAAATATTTTTTACATATTCCTCAAAATCGATGCTAAGTGAGAAAATAGTCTCAATAACAGTTCCCCAACGAATTTTAATTAGCTGAGCGAAGTGAACGAATGAACGAACGCACGAGCGATAGCGAGTGCGTGAGTGAGTGAGTGAACGTAGCGAAGCACTCTGTCACCACTTGAGAAAACCGTTTCGACTTTTCAATGGGAGAAAACGTCAGCATTGTAACAGAGGGGGAAATGTCACGCTGTTTTTTAGTTTTGCCTATCTCTGGAACGAAAACACTAAAATTCATAATTAAGGCCACAAATGATTCAGCTACACAGGGCCAAAAAACTGACCAGTATATTGGTCGATTCACTCAACTAAAAAACCAGTATACTGGTCGGTCAATGTACTATTCTCTCTACACTGCGCGACACTGAAGTTGCCGATTTGCGGTGGCGCGCGTAGTGCTTGAAATGTTTGCTAAACTTTTGGTTTCCATAATTTCAAACTAACTTGATCAATTTTAATAAATATTTTTTCCTTAATCCCCTAACTAATCATTAGTATAACTAATGTAAAAAATTGACATATTACTTAGGCAATTAATTAATATAAAATAATTTCTTTCAAAATGTCCAAATTTTCAAAAATAATATTTTGTTTTTAAATTTTCGATTACGTCCTATCAGAATGGTCTTTTGTTTTGATTTTTTGTTTAGAAATCATACAAATTGAACAGTTGTGTCTGTTTATAGTCAATATCTCACTAAATTGCATCGTTTTGATAAGTTTTCATCGTCTCAAACAGCAAGCTTATAATGAGTTCATTTGGCATCAAATGTTAAGTTGTCAGCAATGACGTTATTTCGACGGTAGTTGTTTTGGGACTAATTTCTGTGCTCAAATCAAAGATAATTACATAAGAAGAGATCGAAAAACGTGCTAAAATGAGTGTAATGATCATACGATGGAATGCCAAAACAAGTCAAAATGAAACGCCAAAAATGGTGAAGGCTCTGTGATGGTGTAGCTCTGGATATGTTGGTTTGCAAGACGACAATATTGACTCTGTCCTAAGAAACTTAACTCACAAAGGTATGATAATATCTTTCATGAATATCTATTGGCATTTTCCCTTCTTTTCTAGTGTCAATTATGTAATATTATTTAATTGAAACTTTTTTCTTTTAAACCTTGCTATTTTTGTTATATGTTTTTTTTGATTAATCAAATTCGATTTAAGATAAGATCTATCGCCTAATTATTTACGAACCAATAAAATAGAAATGTCATTAGATTTATAAGTGAAAATAAAAACAAAATTGATCAAGTAATTGCTAAATTATGGAAGTCAAAAGTTAATCAAAAATTTCAAGCACTACGCGCGCCACCGCAAATCGGCAACTTCAGTGTCGCGCAGTGTACTAACGGAAAGCTTTCCTGCATAAGGCACGTCCACTGCAACGTCTAATCGACCAGTGTACTGGTCGATCCTGAAAGTTGACTTCCCTGAAAAGCATGAATCGACCAATATACTGGCCGATCAACTAAACGACCAGTATACTGGTCAGTTTATTGGCTGTGTGTACTAAAAATGAAGTTCACTTTGTGTTTTGTGAGAAAATCCATGATTGTTTAGGTAACTTCTGACCAGGTAATGTAAGTTTTTAATGTATTCTCTATGGGAAATAGCTATTATCACATCGATTTTGCAGAGGCTGTAGAGAATTGATTATACTGAGCATTGAAATGTGTGGCACATCAAATTAATCGTTGAACTATGTAGATTATTTCCCGCCATTAAAAATTTGAAAATAACCCTTATCTAACTGGCAATCTACAATCAAACACAAACATTCAGAGTTGTAATTTGTAATTGTAAAATTTAAATTTGAGTTGAACAACATAATTTTATCGAGTTTATAGTAGATGTTCATAAAGTTAGCGGAATTAGAGAGCATTTCTGCAAATAGCTCTCATTGGTTGTATTGTTTGAGTATAGCTATGTGTGACATATCTAAATAATTCTACGAATGTGTATTTTCTTGTCAAGTAGATCATCTATTTATCCAAAATTATTCTCATTGTTTCCCAATGCATTCAATATGCCCAATGTTTTGATCAAAATTTCTTTCTTATTTGCATTGAAGCACAGTGTGACCCCGATTGCTGCAAATTGCACAAACAAAACACATTTTCATTTTACAATATTAAGCCAATCCATATCGCAATACACACACAACACAAATATACATTCAAAAATATAAATAATTTATCAAAAGACCAAATTTGACTAAATTATTTTGTTTTGTCGTATACGAAGAGTGAATGTAGTTTGTAATGTGATATTTTTAATTACCCTCAAGAGCCCCCTCGTAACATGTGCGCACATGTTTGCATTACCGTTGCGCTCCTCCAACACGACTCTCCACGAGTGTGTGTGCACAGAGCAGAGAGATATGGCTTTCCCATTCACTCGCACTTTATCGTGAGGCGACGAGAAGAGGAGAAAATCATAAATTACGCGAGTGGAGGGTCACTGTGACATGTACATGCAACAAATAGACAATCTCAGAAGAGAAAAGAAAAGTGGAATTAACAAATTTTTAAAAATTTCTGCGGGATTAACACTTTCAATTTATTGAGATCAAATTCACTTTTCTGTTTCATCTTTAGAACTTAGTGTAATAATCGCTCAGCTTAACTGCTCGCAGTCCCTCTAGTATATTTAGGGGCAACTTTTTTACCGGTTTGTGCTTTAAACATGATTCGCCTTTGGCCTGAATATGAAAATATGCTTTGTACGCATTTAGCAAATTCCTTGGCCAAAGGATATTGGTCAATAACCTCATTACACACATGACTAAGGTTATGTCCCAAGCAAACAAAGTGTATCGTCTTTGGATAATCAATTTGTAAATCAGAAACAACATTAGTAAGTTGAGTTCCACCATCGGTCACAAAAAGACGAACTCGTTTCTTGTGTTCTTCTGTTAGTTTTGGCCACAACAGTTCGACTGATTTGTTAAAAACATTTTTAACACATGGAATATCGAAACTTTCACAACCAACAAGATTCAAAAGAAAAACTTTTTGTGATTCCGGATTATCAGGGATCAATGTCCCGACCATCACAATCACAGTTTTTCGGGTAGACTTATCGGTGGAACCGTCCATTGTAATAAAAATCTCATTATAACCTATTTCAGTACGAACATGATCCATATATAACCAATAAGCCTTTGGTAACCATAAAATTCGATAAGTGGCCTCATTCAAAACCTGTTGACCTGTCACATTTGATAGAAAAGGAATCATACCTTCAACTTTATACAAAGGTATATTATTGGATGCCATCATGATAACAAAATCAAGACTAAAATCATCGTGCAATAATATTTTTGGCTTTTGCTCAAATCGAGCAAGTCCATTCGTGTGGCATTCTCTTCCTAAATGTTGTTTAAGATTATCCAAAGAAGAAGCATACAATTTGTTGCAGACTTTGCAAAAGACTTCTTGACCGTACAAAATGAAATGACGGTCATTCTCAACAAAATTGAGCACATCTTTAGAATGTTTTAATAATTTTGATTTCGCTTTAAGATGTGATTGAGTTGAAAAATGTTTCGCCATTTGAGTAAAGCTATCTTTCATCTTTACGTCACAAATAGCACAAGAAACCATGTCCTCTCTGTCAGTCTCAACAAAAACATTGTCAACTACGGAAACTGCCACAAATTCCAATTTGTTTCTATATTTATCTTGGTTAAAAATTAATTGGAACCGCTTCTTCAATGTCAACCTTCCGTGCAGTGAGTTTTTGTTTTTTAGATTGAACTATCTGTAACATTTCCAGATGATCATGAGTACTAAGATGATGGCTAACCTGTACATCATCATATGAAGGCAAATCAATAGAACAAATAGCACAATGAAGTGCGTCCATGCTTTGAGAGAATTTAAAAAGTCCAAAATTATCCTCAATTACTTTTTTAATCTTCACTTGCTCAACATTTAACCGCTTACCTCCCATTTTGACAACAAAAGTTTTAAAAAATTAAACAAAAAATGGATTTTGTTTTGCAAAGAAAATTTTGTGTAATTAATTAATTAAAACAGAAAAGTAAAACAACGTAAAAATTGATTGACTAATTAAAAAATAAGATAAGAACCTCCTAGGAACACGTCCCACGATGCCACAAATGAAATTTTATTTACAGAAATTTAAAAAAAAACAAATTTAAAAATCAAAGTAAAAAACCAAAGCTAAACAAAAAATCTAAGATTTTTGTAAATGGTTTTTAAATTTGTTTAATTAAAATGAAAAACGAGAAATGACAATCATAACAGCAATTAAAACGAAACTTTCGAATCGCCACTGCAGAACCACACTGGAAGAGGAAAAAGCTTTCGGTGTTACTCGCAATGGTAATTCTCTCACTATGCTGCTGTTCAGTCAGTTCTCTCGTACATGCACTGTGCAGTGTGTACATGCGGTGTGCTGCTCCTACAACTGTTGCTGCTTTTGCCTGGCGCACGGCGTCTGCTTCATCCGATGAAGTTCATCGCGCGTTGTGATTAAAACTTTATCACATTCAGTCTATTTGAAAATATACAGAAACGCCCCTTTTGCTTTTGGCCTGCGTTATTCGGCTCTTACTAGGGATAGGCAGTTTGATTATTTTTACAAGGAAAACGGTTAAACACGATAAGAGTTTGTGTTTTGCGATAACAGTTTCGTTTTAGCGATAAGAGTTTGTGAAAATCGACTCACACTCGACGTGACAGTCATACTATGTGGGGCGGTCAGGGGCACTGACAAAACGCTTAGAAACAAATCGATTAAGTGAAAGTCGAATTATATAAATATTTATGGTTTTATTTAAAAATGTTCATTTTAAGTGTAACAGATATGTTCAATCAAAAGTTCCAACACTCAAACTTCATTATAGCCATTTTCATCCTAACCTTGATCAGGAGATGCTTAGCGATACCGACAGTGTTTTGGATTTGAATAATGATTCTATGAGTGTGAATTTGGATAATTCTGAGTTAATTAATTCTGAATCAATTGAACCATGCCAATACGATGGCACTGGTAATGATAATGGTAATCACACAGCTCATATGGACTGTGCAGTTGACCTGAAACAAATTTCCACAACAATTCAAGAAGAGATTATTGTGTACGGAAAAGGTAAAATGATGTTCAATGTATGCAATTTGTCCACTGTTGATTATTTAACTTCGACTCAAATTAATTTCAATTTAGAGGAGTAGTGAGTAGGTGAATTTCATTCATCTTAATGTCCCCCAAAATATGTTAATACCCGATGGGGCGCTTGGTTTCGTACACTTAAATATGTAATCAAACACTACAATACTTTTAAAAAAGCTATTCTTGCACTAAATCCAAAAGATAAAGCTGAAATTAAGATTGCTCAGGATATAATTAATTCTGACCCTCAATTGCAAAATAAATTAAATAAAGTTAAATCTAACTTTTATTTTATTGCAAAAAAAATTACTAAATTAGAAGCACGCAACTCATCGGAATCCTTTGTAATTGTTTTGAGTGTTGAACGCAAATTAAGAGAGGCTTCACTTGTTGATTCTGGGTTTAATTTTTGAAATCAATTTGGAATGAATATATTAGAACGATTTAATGATGTGGTTTTTAAAAACAATGATTTCCGAGCGTTTGTGTATAATAAAACTAATTGTGTTTTCCCTAAACCGATCGGTTGCATTTTTGAACATATTGAACCTGTTTTCAATGTTACTTCACGGATTGACTCTCAAAATGTTGGAAATTACAATTACGCAACGATTGTGTCAGTTGAAGTTGAGAGATTTTTTAGCTTGTATAACCTAAATAAACTAGTCCTTGCTGACAATCGGCGTAGATTTAAACCAAGAAATATTCAAGATTATATGATTATTTCATATAATTTTCATCATTTTAATCCTGACAAAGATGAACTCTTAACTAAAAAAGATAAATCCATACAAAATCGCAATCCAATGTATGATCCAGTAGTGGGCGATAGTGATGATGAAGACGATGAAGATTGGTTATCTGAATCTGAAGAAGAAGAGTCAGATTATGAGTCTGAATATTCAGATTCAGATTCAGATGAAGACGATTTTTGAATGAGTTGTATTCCTAAAACACCAGCCATTACCATCTGGCATCCACAGCTCGTCACTTGGACTGCTCCGCAATTGTGACTTGTGGACTTGAGCCACCTGAGAAAGGAGATTTTTCAAGTTTAGGACTAAGATATTGACTTAACAGTTGAATTGAACTAATTGCGTTTTGAGGAATAAACGAAACTTTCTTAAATTGGACGATTTAAATGCAGAATATCTTTGCTAGAATCAATTATATTTTGAAAGTCAATATTCACTATTGAATTGTTTAAATGCCACATCTACATTTTCGATATTCATAAATCGACGAATCGACTCACTTCGATTAAACGATTTGTTTCTAAGCGTTTTGTCAGTGCCGGCATGCCCCTGACCGCCCCTCATAGTATGACTGTCACGTCAAGTGTGAGTCGATTTTCACAAACTCTTATCTCTAAAAGAAACTGTTATCGCAAAACACAAACTCTTATCGTGTTTAACCGTTTTCCTTGTAAAAATAATCAAACTGCCTATCCCTAGTTAATACTAGCCTCAAGTGACGCCGTCAGCGTGAAGTAAGAGCGGAAGTATTGCGAGCCCTCGACAGGTCACGATGGGAATTGAGTTTTCTTGTAAAAAAAACACTTTTGTACCGAGATTTAAACAATAAAAATCAATTGTCAATTCAAACAGATAAATTCAGGATTTCTATTGGAATTCAAACATTGGAGATGATTTCGGAAACAAACAAATCTTATTTGCCAAATTGGGAAGATGGGAAGGCGTGAACAGGTTTCACATATTCTTGAAATATCACTTACAAGTTAGTTAGTTAGTTTCATGTGATGAAATAAAGATTGTTTTAATATACTCAAGATCCATCATCAAAGCAGTTATTGATCTACATTGTCATTACAGTATACTTATTCTTCCTACCGGAAGAACTGGAGATGATTTTGACGCTTAAATTAAACATAAGCTCGAGATGAACAATTCTTATCCAATTGTTAACAAATTGCACTTTTTTGTACTTTACGTTGACTTTCGTGACATTAGCCCAATTACGATGATGACATAAGAGAGTTAATGTTGTGGTGATAACGATGACGATAAGAGATTAACACGAAAACACGTGGAGAATGTGAAAAACAGTAGAACCAACGTGATGTAGTGCTGTGATCGCAAAACAGCTGATGGTGTGCGGGTCCGTCCAGCTGTGATTTGTTTTGCTTGAGCTCTGCCTTTCACTGTACTAAATGACACACTCTTCAACACGACCACACAAACACGCTCTGTGCTTGCCTGTTGACTGGAACATTCAAATGATTTTTTCGGTACCAAGGACACATTTTCGTATTGAGAACATGATATATCAATGTTCCTAGATTTTTGCGACGAATCCAACGATATTTTTTTCAGTTTATGAATCCAAAAACCCCAAAACCCAGAATTTAATTTTTGGATGAATCCAATCGAGACTATTTACAATCGATGTCCGGTAAGCGATTTAGTTTAGTGTAAAATTTTCAATTTTCTAAGTTTTAAGGTGCGAACGTACGAAGTTTTTGTTTACAGACATTTGTAATATTAATATGTAAGAGAAGAGATTACGAGGGCGTTAGATCAGGTTTTCGATTTATTAACCATAGTCTCACTGACTCGCGAATGTTTGAAATTGTAATATAATTTCTAATTTGGTTCGTTTAGTATTTCGGTAATGATTTTTTTGTTTTTAGTTGTTTGTCGCAATAACAATTGTGTTGTCAATCGCAACAAAATAATTGAAAATTAGAATCTAAAGATCTAATTGACAAATGAAAAAAATACCTAAAGTATTTTTAATTTATTTTTATTTTATTTATAACATAAAAATAATGCTAATTCAATTTCCAAACTTTTTACAATTTATTCTTTTCATTATAGAATGGAATTTTTTCAATTCGATCCGATCAGAAAAGTTTCAGATCCCTCAGAGTAATTATTATTATAATAATAATAATAATATATAATAATATAATATATTAATATAATATATAATTATAATAATTATTGATTGTTTACTCTCAATTTGTTTTAATAAGTAATCATTTGAAATATAATTAAGGCCACCCAAAGTATTTCGATTTTACTTTTAAGGTTATCGTAGAGAATAAGTTTGAGTTTAGTTTTTTACATTTGTGGCAGAGTTTCAATTGAAAATTGAAAACCAAACAAATCAAAAAATGTTTCCAAACACAGAAAATTCTCTTTACCACGAAGCGAAGCAATTGATCTACTTTCGAAATACTCGCAAATATAGAGCGCACCATTTGGCGATATTGTGTTTGTTCGCTCTAGTGATCCTACGATTGATTGGTTTGATTCTTCTGATTTTATATCCCGATAAGAACTATTATTGGAACTTTATCTGGCAGTATGACTCTCTTGCGACCTATATCAAGGGGCATTCAAGCCAATACGGTGACCCGTACTTTTTTGGATCACAAATTCTCTTCTGTGCGTTCATCTTTGAAGTATATCGAACTGTATACTTTTCGCGCCCGGATCAAATACTTTGGCAAGATGTGAACGATCTGGTGGTGCGCACATACGATGCCTATGTTAACTCACTCAAAAGTAAACAGGAAATTTGTGAAATTCGCGAAAATCTCATCAAAAAATTGTTATCAAAGAAAAAAATCCCCAAATATTTGCGAGAGATATTTCACAAATATTATCACTTTAAAGCTTCGATTATTATGTGGCGCAGCATGTTTCACATCAGACTAGCAATTCTAGATCTGTTTCATTGTCGTTTTGGTAGATGTAATGCGTTCTAGGAGGTTACTTACGACATGTTTCTTGCCGTATTGTTCTAATTTTCTTTTAGCAATCGCTATTGGATCCACAATGCATTGATGAGGGACTCCATTTAGTATTTTCTCGTCGGGATTCTCGATGCTCTTCTTTAAACGGGCCTTGCAATGTGGTGTAAAGTTTCGGTAGTTTTTGCACTTGTAGTGGTAAAATGATTTGTTTTTCGTTTCGTAAGTGTAGTGATAGGTTATCCCATCAATTTGGTACGATTCCAATTCATTGTCGTGGATGGACATCAGCACTAGATAATTCACTTCACTTTCAAGTTTTGACAGTTCGGGATCTGGATGTTGTGCCAAAAATGGTCTATGGTAGATAGATATTTCTGGTGCAAAGTATTTGTCCACCTTTTCTTCAATGGTCATTTCAGGGGGCGTTGATGTTGAATCACTGGTCTTAGAGTTGATAGCATCTGTTAACATCACACAGGAAAATGGATCGATTGTAAACTGAATGCGATTTAGACGATTATTGTTTGGATCTAGTGATGCTGAGTAAAACAGTTTTTGTGCAAGTTTCTCAATTGTTTTTACCTCAAAGATTGCTGAAGATCGTGTAGAAATTTTCGCATCATAGATTGTAGAACGACCCGTGTGATCAACATGATGAGAATCAAACAAGTAGTAACGTTTATCACGTCGCATCAATGCTCGAGCTTTTCCATCAACAATTATTATTCAATATCTATTTTCAGAATTTTTCGTATCTTCCTGATAATCATCAAAATCGAAATTGTCTAATTTCATTAGTTCATCGTCATACGGATGAGGAAGTGGGCAAAAAAAACAATTTCCTCAACCCCCTGAGAATTGAATCCAATTGAGTTACAACTCCAACTATTGGAGGGCGATCTAGAGGAAAAGTGAACACAGAGTTGCAATCAAAGATTCTGGCACTTGATACAAGTTCGTGAGTTTCAATACAACGTTCTTGTCCAGGGTAGCTCAAATGGTAAAGAAAATCTCCTTCAACCATAATCTCAATCATATTCATTTGAGCCCATTCGGATGGAGCATTTAAGTGAGCAAATGTGATTGCACCTGCCGATATTCCAACACATTGAATACCGTAATGTTCATAATTCGAAAAGAATTGTTGGCTAAATTTGCCCATCAGAACGCGATTGCCATGATTATCAACAACCCATTTGCCACATTTGATTACAGCCTCAGTTATCATTTGAGACGTAACTTTGGCAAATTTTGAGTATAAGTCATCAATGAGGGCCGTTAAAGTAACTTCAGAAGATTGAGCTTGATCATCATCGTTGGCATCAAGTGAAACAGAATCCGAATCCAAGCAATCGAAAAAAGCATCATCATTAACAAAAGAGTTAGCATTTTTTTGTGGTGATGATGAGACATAATTTTGGTTGGTTTGTTGGATCGAGTTCGATGAATAAAGATCGTTCTTGAATGGCAAAGATGAACGATAAAGTGATGAGGGTAATGATGGTGATTGTTTCGCTTAAGAAGGTTGTTGATGTTGAACACTTGACACAAAAACATCTTTATCATCATCATCATCATCTTCTTCAGAATCGTAGCAATTATCAACAAGACTTGTAGTAGACAAAATTACATTTTGAGGTTTGATTTGCTGGATAGATCTACTCGAGTTTGATGAATCAAGTTTAGAATGAGGTGGTAAAGGAGAAAGATAAAGTGGAGATTGTGGTGATTGTGGGGGTCGATCAGAATGTTGTAGTTGGACACTTGGAGGCGAAGACTTGAAATCATTATCTTCTCTACCAGATTGAACCAGATCAATCGTGGTAGTCAAGATAGTGTCAGGCATAATAACACAAACTAAAACCAAACGAATCAATCAAAAACAATAAACACCATTCTTGGTGCAGAACAATCAGTGAATGAATGAAAATCACTTGATGATCTGGGTCGATGATTTCAAACAAATATAGAGAATTGATGATGGATAATGATGGATCATTTGATGCACCAATGAAGAATAACAAACATGCCTTTGGTAGTAAGTAGAGGAATCCTTCTAGAAGTTTCAACAATCCAAACAATGTGTCCCATTAGTTTAAATCTAAGAATCACAATTACCCAACAAAACCAAACAACATTGATTGAGAAAGCCTCCAAAAATTGAATGGTAAAGGATTCATAAACAGGGCCAGTTCCATTGGGGGATTCATTGAGCTTGTTTGATAAGATATCACCCTCTATCTATCTCGAGCTATTCACACCCGTTTGTCTTGATAAGACCACTCTCGTTCTGTTACGCCCCGCTGTCTGAGTTCATCTGCATCAGAATGGGCAATTGCTTAGGTCGGATTAGAGCAGTGGACGATCCTGAAAAAGATTCCGGAAATTCCTCACTGGATTCTGTGGACGATCCGGAAGCAGATCTTGGCAATTCCTCACAGGATTCAAGTATTGATCGAGAATCTCGCAAGAAAGTCCGAAAGTCTGGAAAAGGTCAAAGTTCGGACAAGGATCGGTCGCCAAAGAATCCCGAGAGCCCGCAAAAGGATTCCGATGGTTCGCCCAAGGATTCAGGTCGCTTGCAAAATGATTCGGATCATTCGTCCAAGGTTTCTCGAAGCAAAAGCAACTCCAGTAACGTCACTACAGCATATGAAGAGCCTATGCGTCGAGAATCAAGAATCACAAAACTCTTTGGTGGCCCCACATCCGTGGTTGACAAGACCAAGAAGGCGATGGTTCCATTCAAAGATGAAGTAATTACAAAATTACTTGGCGAAGTCCGACAACTTTGCTCCATCGAACCGATTGAAAATTTGGTGGAGCCTCCTAGCAAGTTGGAACCCAAGCGGCAACTGGGAATGCGCATCTATGCGGAAACAATCAACGGAACGCTAATCAGTTTGGAAGTGGAACCATCAGATACCATCCTGATGGTAAAAGAACGAATCTACGAGAAAGAAGGGATCCCGCCCGACAATCAGCGCCTCATTTATAGCCGCAAGAATCTGAAGGATGATGATTCCTTGAGCGACTGCGACATTCGCGAGGGATGCAAGCTGAGATTGCTCCTTCGACTCCGTGGAGGCATGCAGATCTAGGGCACAAGGATCCAAAGACACGGAGAGCCCCGAGCAAGGCGTACAAGGCGTTTGTGTCTAGGACCGAGCAAAAAGTCAGTGACCAAAGTCTATGAAATTGGCGCAACCATCACCTGACCAGTCAGTGTAGAAAGTGGCCTCAAGAGTCTTGAAGCTGCCCCCACCAATCGTATTTCAAGCATCAACACTTCCGCAAATATTGCGACATTTGACAATTACTAACTTAAGTTTGCAAAACTTGCAAAATTAAATTCTTCAACGTTGTCAAATTTCATAAAATTGTGGAAATTGGTCAGTTGGTATTTGAATGTGTGAACAAAAATAAATGCTTCAAATGTAATCATAGACAATAATACATTTCTTTAAAAAAAACAGTTGGTGCAATATTAATTGCATTTGACAAAGTTAATATTTGAAAATCAAAATGTCCGTTTTGTTTGCATCAATGTTTAATATAATCACAAAGCTCTGCAACCAATTTGAGTGATTGCCTTTAATCTTTGTTCATTCGGTCAATAATTATATTGATTTTATGTCAAAAATGATTTGCAAGAAATGTATCATTAAAAAATTGTAACATTCGAAAATGATTTTTCTTGCATTTCTAAATTTGTTAAATCAAAATTTCGAAATCAAAATTTTCTCTTCCTTATAAAATGCTCTATGTCAAGTGTCATTTGTATGAGTGAGTTTGTTTGTTGGAATATGGGAAACTCTACAAGTGATCCAAACAAGACGAGTGGTGGCAGCAGCAAGAGGCCTGTGGACAAGGAGAGTGAAAGTGCCACTTCAAGCTCGGATCACAAATCTTCGATGGCTGTGGCCGCTTCGGAACCCAAGACTCAACAAGCGCCAGATCTTGCCGAAACCCGCTCTGTGTACTTGAGCATTAACTCTGATCCTGACTTCCCGGATCCGGACATTCTACTTCAGCCGATCCAGCAGCCCGCATCTACTGGTCCCCTAGCTGGACCTCCTCAACCACATCCAGCTGCTGATCAAACTGGACCAGCTCCATCCCATCAAGCACCAGCGACTGTCCAGCATCCTTCACCTGCACCCACTTCAAGCACTCCAGCACCACCTCCATCTGGTCATGAAGGAGCTGCGACGATCCAGCCCGGATCACCTCAACCGAATCAAGCTCCTGGTCAATCTGGATCAGCACCATTTCATCAAGCACCACCGACTGTTCTGCCACTTTCACCTGCACCCATTCCAAGAACTCCAGAATCACCTCCAGCTGGTCTTCAAGGAGCTGCTTCGATCGAGCCAGGATTACCTCAACCGAATCGGGCTTCAGGTCTAGCTGGACCAACCCCGAGCCCTCACGCACATCCTACTGGCACGCCTCCTTCACCTACCCCACGTCCTCAAGCAGTGTCCAGCTGGACACCCTGGACGCTGACTCTAGCTGGACCAGCTCCATTCCCGCAAGCACCACCGACTGTCCTGCCACTTTCACCTGCACCCATTCCAAGCACTCCAGAACCACCCCCAACTGGCCATCAAGGAGCTGCTTCGATCCAGCCCGGATTACCTCAACCGAATCGGGCTTCAGATCTAGCTGAACCAACTCCGAGCCCTCACGCACATCATACTGGCCACCCTCCTACACCTTCACCCACTCCCAACACTCAGCATCCACCCAGAGGCCAGCCTCCTTGGACTCCCTTTATCATTACGAATCAATCTACCAGTCGACTCCCAATTTATGATAACCATGTTTTCCCTCTTTATCATCCAAGTTATCATCTTCTACCGTATTACCCACTGCAATTCCACTACGGTCCCACTCTTCCAGTTGGTTACAGGCTCACGTATCCGTACCAGCCACCAATGGGTGGAACTCTCCAAAGTGCTCCACCAATGATGACGATCACTTTCGAATCAACTTCCCTGCTGATGGCCAATGGCCAATGGGCTGGTGGCGTCTTTGGTGGATTCGGTGGCCTAGGTGGTGCTTTGTTGCCATACCAAGCTCACTTCTTGGCCATGGCTTTGGGTGGATGCATCCGTTGCTGCCGCAATCGCAACTGCATTCAGCCTCACTGCCATGGATGCTAAATGCAACATTCGATAATGATTATTCACTAATTAAACTTTTCAAAGCAAATCGTGAAGTTATTTTATCGTACTATATGAACTAGAAGCATACGAATTCTCTTATAAATGTTCGTACTATTTCAAAATTTGATCCACTTTCAAATTATGTTATTTTGAGAAAAGAAAATTTCGACTTCAAAATTTTGATCATCAGCCAATTCGACTTGAGCAGATCAAAACATACGAGGTACTACAATAACCAAATTGGTTTCGTTTTTGATGAACCATTTCACAAATTATTCCGAATAGTTCATTGTGTAATGAATTGAGGTTTAAAATGTTCACACTCCACTTGCATTCGTTCTTCGGATTGTTCCGGAAACGATCACAAAAACGAGTTCGGATAGAAGGAATCATTTTGATTGTGATGCAAACGCAATCTTTTTGAGAATGAGGAAAAATATGTTGACCGCAAAGATAGCGCAACAATTTCTACCCAATCAAGAGATAACATATTGTGAATGTATTATGATAGCACTGCAGTCACGCGGTGCAGAAGAACTAATTTCCCTTTATAATTCTTATAACTTCAGTTGGAGTTGGAGTTATGCCGTTATTAAACATTTTTAGCATTAACATTTAAAAAAAATTTTACTTTATTAACTTTCTTTGTCTTCATTTTATTGCATCTACAATTTTAGATATTCTACCATCTAGCAACAGTCCATTGATGATATCATCACGGGTAAATTCCTATACAAAATGACTAAAATATATCAAGAAAGAACACAAGTTAAAATGGCAAATATTTCTATTCAAAATGAAACTCATTGCTCCATTAAATTGCTAAATCACTAGTTCTCAAACCCCATTGTAACCAAAAACACTTCTTTGGATATGGACTAGTGTAACTCCCGCACGTGACATGATCAAAACAAAAGCTTCCATAGATTGGAACTAAACCTTAACTGGGCTAATTATTATTAAATCACATGCATTGCATTCAAAGTGACAGAAATGGATGATTTGCGTATGGCAATAAAAGTTTAAATTGTAGGCCATGAACGCGAAGAGTACAAAGAGTAAAACAAATCTGGTTTAAGGGCATCATGCCAAAAGTCTGCATAAACATGTAGAATTATGATTTTTTTGTGCGTTAAGAATAGACAGAGAATATTATTGAAATGAAGAAAGGACAAAAGAAATGGAAAAGGTTTGCTAAGATGAAAATTCAGAGAAGAGATGAGAGCCAAGATTCGACCACACAACGGAACATTCGCGAGATGACCGATGATTAGAGGAACGAGGAAAAAGTTCGAGAGAGAGGGTTTGAGATGACCACGGATGACCACGGAAGTCCAAAGTCATACACGAATACGATGTAAGGAGGAAGAGAGAGAGAGAGAGAGAGAGAGAGAGTTCGAGATGACCACAGGAGTCTAGAATCACACTCGAGTAAGATGATGTCACATTGTAGTGTTCTATCTTGCAATCGTGTTACTTTGCGGTCGCGATCTTCAATCGAAGTTAACTTGAAGTAATCTTGAAGATTAGCCAGTCCATATTGGCTTAGTGCTCTTTGTGGATCTTTTCTTGAGCTTCTTTCTGGTAGTAGTCTTGATCCATCTTCATTGATCATGGCATTATTGGTGAGCATAAATAGTGTTAGATTCAATCGGCGTTCGAATCAACTGAGGGAACCACGACGACTTGTTTAGGCTCATTTCAAAGAAACGATTGCGTGTTCGAATTTGCTTGGGATGCCAGCGAACATTACGAGTTGGCTTACCACCTTGTTGGAATTGTGACCAGAGAAGACTTGTAAACAGGCTGAGTAACTCGAAAGAGGGTTCGGTGTTCGGTGTTCGAATTTGCTTCGGTCTGGTTGGACAGCGTTGGTTGGGTAAGACAGAAAGATGTCCCTCGTGACAGAAGGTTTGAAGGAGACCTCAACACAGGGTAACTCGAACTCGAACTCCAAGATCTGATATTCGAATCGAACTTTCAGGTACGAGTTTACAGGTGCCGCGTGGACGAGTTGACACACTGTCAGACAGGTCAAGATGAAGTAGATGAAGATTGATCCAATCTTAGGGCAACTCCATTCAAACGATCTGAGCGGGAACTTGACACTTGGAACTAGACTGTGACATCACTAAACCACCACCATAAACGAGTAAACGTTTGACTGGCCCGATCTTGGAATGCATCGAGTAACCGAGTTGCACCAGCCCAGATGTGACGATATAAGTAGACTAGATGATGAACTAGAAGTAGATTTGAAGGCAGAACGGCTGACGGAATGGATTGGTTGCACGTGTGCTCGTAGAAATCGCATCCGGAATGTACAGGTCTCGATCATAGTAAACGGGGTTCAGGGCAAGCACTGAACTTTAGAGTGGAGTCTGAAGAGTGAAATTCAATTGCAGAACAAAACGAACTTGTAGACTGTGACATGGCAAAAAATAGGTGTTCCATAGAGGACTGCTCTTGCAACTGCTCTTGAAAGCTCGAGAGGTCGGTCTTGTGCCACTGGACGCACCCGCACCAATCGGCAGATCTTCTTAACACACATCAAAGATTTCCTCAATCTTGACATCGATCGATTGGGACACACGAACTCAAACAGTTCGTCCATCGTCTAGCAGCACTTGAAGCACAGTGAAGTGAGACTTGAGGCCAACTCAAAGGGCACGAATCCAACTTTCAACAGTTAGTGTCATGACACGGAAGCTTACAACTTTGCGTTGGGCGGCAACGATTCATCAGCGAGTCGGGCAATCTTTGGCTTCAAGTAGAGAGGATACAAGAGTGAGGGCGGTGCCTCCATGGATGGATCCTGAGAAGCTGACAAGCTTGACATCAATCGCATCCGACTCGTAAAGCGCCACCATGTCGAGGTCAGCTGCATCTAATTGAGCTAAACAGTTCGTCCACCGTCGAGCACCTCTCCGTGTAGTGAAGCTGTGAGCAAATCGAAAGGTACACGAAGCCAAAGTCCAAAAGTTAGGTGCAAGACAAAGCAGCGTCGGGCGAGTAGGTTCGTCAGAGAGTAGGTCACGGTTTCACATCGTAGGGATACAAAGATGCAGGCTGTGCTGCTTCTATTGAAGGTGATAATCGTGGGAAATCGATCAGAACAAATAGTTCAAACAAAATGTGAATCAGAAAATGTACTAGATCAAGAGTTCAAACTCGAACTCTATGACTTCACGATGAAAGATTATGACGGTACTAGGCCAAATGTACGGGTTTAAATAGCTGGAAATTAGAAACGAGTTTTATTAATTTTGTGCTTTCGAGTGGCAGTGTTGAGTAGAGTTAGTAACCCAAATAGAATTCGAAAAGTAATTACACGACAAAGAAATTTCTCTTCATGCTGATTCATTTGACATTTCGCTTTCAATTCGACAAGTCACGGTGCTAAGACATTTTCTGCTGTGTTCTTCTCAGTTTGAATCAAACTTTACTTCCACGATCGTGACTCGCATGAACTGTGACAATCGACAATCAAACTACCATGTTGTCAACAAGCCTCATCCTCATCAACAGCAGTGCATCATTTCCTGAGAAGCTATCACCATCATCGTTGTGGTTAATGGCGCACTGTCCACATCAACTGTCGAAGGAACCTGTGTAGAAGAAATAAAAGAAAAAGAAGATGTAGTAGTAGTCAAGTCCACGATGATCATTCTGGTTGGCATCGAGCTCATGAGATTCAAGGAGACTCAAGGCCGGGTCTGGGCGGCATTGAATCGAGTATAGAAACCGTAAAGCCTCTGGCAACCATCGATGATCACACCTTGGCATCCTCGTTACCAAGTACCACATACCAGTAGGAGTACATCAACTCAATCCAATCATCCAAATGACTCTATGATTCGTGTATTACTTATTTCTACTAATAAATCTATCCAAATCTCAAACGTTTGTAATAAAATCTTGTTGGACTCATTTAGGTGGAACTCAAAGGTAGATTAGCAGCAAAAGCAATAAAACCATAGACTAAAAGCCAAATGAATGATAAATTGATGCACCAATGCAGATTCAAAAACATTCCTTTGGTAGTACAAAGAGTAATCCTTCTAGAAGGATCTACTTCCAAACAATCGATCCAATCAATTGTAATCTAAGAATCACAATTACACAACAAAACCAATCAACATCGATTCTTGAATGGAACAACAATTGAATGCTGAGGGATTCATAAAGGGAACCCGTTCCCAAGTGGCAGATCGTACCCATTCTGTGTTGTTGAAAGTTACTACTTCGACCGATGACTTGAACTGTGGTTTCGTCGTGTTTAGTCATGTCGATGACTGGACATTGAACGTTATGTGTCGCTGTCTGCCTCGATCGTGTCAACGACAGACATCTCGGACGGTATAAAGTCTCGCATCTCGCATTGCTCTTATTGTACAGTTGGACTGTTGTGAGACTTGCTGCCTATTGTAAGTTCTCCTCAAGTTGTGTGTCTGTCTACTAAACACTAACTTGCCTCCTTCTGTCCCCAACTAGGTCTTGTTGACAAACTCTATCTATTGTCGTGCTACCTATTTGAGACGTTACCGAAGCTCTATTTCTGTGTTTTATGTTTTACCTTTTATATTTAACCTAGAACAGTGTATCTGTTATTTTATTTGTCAATAAAACCTAGAGTTACGGTTTGGTAGAGTAGTCGACAAAGCTCAGCACACGAATAGACGGTTAAGGTCGTTTATTTGAGACAGAGGAACGTCTCAGCACAAAGGTCACAGATCAAATGGAGTAGAATAGAATGATAGATGCAGACTGGCAACTGGTACACGCACTTATGTAGTACCGTTCCCGAACGTCGAACATCGAACACCAAGCGGTGGCCACCACCGCCACACCTCCCCTCCCAAAATCCACAGCTCCCCTCCGACCAGAAGATGGGGACCATTCCGTGATGTGGTTGGACATGGTGAGTTCGCACAGCTTTTCGGGTCGATCCACCACTGGTCTGTCCTGGTAGCTGACATTAGAGTCCGGTTTGAAAAAAAATCTATTCCCGTTCCCGTCCCGTTTCCCGTTAATGTTTTCTTGCTCCCGTCCCGTTCCCGTCCCGTTTGAGGTGTTACGGGACTAACATTCCCGTTTCAACAATCACTCCAAATTTGACTATTTTAAAATATTAATCATAGGTTTATTTTATAAAATAACATATTGAAGGTTACAATGTACAAAAAAGAAATGCTACAAATTTCCAAAACGCAAAAACGTTAGGTTACAAAAGGCCAGCTTGATAAGAATGAATAAGGCTGTAAAATTTAGATGTAAATTGCTCTTCGTAAAAATCAAAATTTTTTTCTATGAATTCTAAAGCTGAGACAGTTTCAGGTTTTAGCTTGTTTCGCAATTTAGTAAGTACTAAACCACAAGCCGAAAACAATCGCTCGATAAATGTATTAGTTGCAGGAATAGCTAAATAAAAAGAAGCAGCTTTCATTAAATTGGGATACTTTTCACCTTTTTCTTTCCAAAAATGAAGAACCGTTTCGTAATTTGCCTCTTCTTGAGAATACACCATCTTAAACGAATTTGCTTCTTCAATAATAGATTTTCTTTTTAATGGGACATCATTATCAACCGGATCAATTGTAGTGGTTAAAATCTCATCAGATTCAGCTTCAACCTTGTTGGTATAACGTTTTAACCATGGTTTACGTGACTTTGGTTTGTCTTCTTTCTTTGGAGGTGCTTTCCAGTTGATGTCAATTTTTGTTTCTTTTGAAAATCTTTCAAGTTCATCGATAATTTCATTAAAGTCTTCCTCCGAAAAGGCATCTGCTTCACGGTCGTTCCACTGAAAAAATGTGTACGGATCAAGAAAACAGGCAACTTTGTGATAAATATTTATCTTGTTAGATATTTTTTGCTTAAAAATATTGACAACTAATTCTGAAGAATTTTTCAATAGTTTGCTGTCAGTAATCATTTCTTCTAAATACATTGAGGACAAAATAACCTCATTTAGCGATGGTTCATGTTCTTTACAAAGTTCTTTGCGGATTTGCTGGATCGAATTCAAAAATTTAATGTACTCGCTGAGAAAGTTGATGTCAATTTCATCGACCAGGCTAGCAATTTTAGAATCATCCTCCTCCTTAATAGCTTGTAAAGCAGCAAAATTCTTTTGGATAGATTCCAGCATTTGCAAATTAGTATCCCAACGAGTGACCACTTCTTGCTTAAGTTTTGAATACAATGCTCCTGAAGAATTTGTTTGCTTAATTCGCTTTACCTGTAAGTTATGAAAAATACTATTAGAATTGTGAATTATGAAATAGAATTTTAAACTTACAATTTTTTTGCAAACAATAACGTGATGTATGATTCTCTTGAGTTCATATTGAGTTTTCGTGTCTTCGATTCCAAGCGATCCATAGAGAATGTCATACATTACGTTTGAATCAATGTCATCTGATATATTAACAAAATCCTCCCAATTATCATATTCATAATCTTCAAGAAAATCAAGAATATTTTCATCAAAATATTCTTGGAGAGCATTTGTTTGGCAAAACTTTTCTTTGCGTTGCTGTTTCTTTTTCTGGTCTTCATTGTAAAAACTGTGTTTCAAGAAAAGCATTGTATTGTGGGCAAAACAACTGAGAAACTTGTCCCCAAATGTAGATTTCATTGCGTTGTCAGTAGTTAAAACATATTCTTTATCTTCAAGTTGGAATTCTTTCAGCACTTTTTTAAAAACTTTATTTGTTACCGCGTCCGTTTTGTTTTCTACTTGTTCAATGTGTAGAAGGCGATTTTTGATTTTGCAATTTTTCGAAAAATCGATGTAATGTATTGAAATTGCAAGATAGTTTTTTTGATTTATGCTGTCTTTCCAGTGATCGGCAGAAAACGACACCGCTGGGATATCCACGAGTTCTTCTTTTAATTTCTGGATTCCTATTTCTTTCATAGCCTTTGCCTTTCTGGAAATAGTTGTTGGATCGGGTAAGGCATCATCCACATCAAATCCTCCAGTTTTAGCGACAACATCAACAATCGTTTTTATAAATAAATGAAAACCTTGTCCAGCAACGAGGTTGAAAGATCTTTTATCTTTGGCAATAAATAAAACGAGAGCTTCCAGTAAGATAGTCTTGAAATATTCAGGCAATTTTTTGTAAAAGTATCCTTCAATTGAGCTTTGTACTTTTTCCTTTTCTTTTGAGTTTTCAAGTTTGAGTTGAGCTTGCTGTTCCAAGTTTATTTCGAATTTGTAATGGCTTTTGATTCCGTTTGTCCCGGCACTATTGTCGGTTCTCACTAGGTCGCCACATTTGATGCATCTCGAAAAATCGGATTCAGTCTTGTCTAGGTAGATAATTTTAAAGAATTCCCATTCCTGATGAATAATATGTCAAATTAGTTGGTTATCATTAAAAAATATAAAAAATTTACCTTAATCTTTTTATTGGGACCAGGATCACGTTCTTCAACTCTAGGACTTTTTTCTTTTGTTAACTTAATAATTAATTCTCGTTGTTCTTTGCGACCATCTTTAGATTTTTTGCTTGAATTTCCTTTCATCAAATCCGGAAATGGGTTTTTTCTTTTTTTGCGGGGTTGATTCCTCATTTTGAGTAATATCTGGAGAAACAATATGATCTTGACAATTGTCCGTAGGAGTTGAAACGAATTCAGATTGATTTGACATATTGTTTTAGAAAAATAAAACACAAAAATATGATTTGAGGAGCACTTTGTAAGTGTTATGATCGATGACTGAAAAGGAAATGCTCACATGCTGCATACAGGCCTGTAGGCTTAATAATTAACCTTTAACCTTATTTGAAATTAAGAGTTGAACACTTTTTACTGTACACAAATACCATGCAACTCATATGATATCATTTCAATTATTTTAGAAGCAAAATAAAAACGGGAATAAAACGGGAAAATATTCCGGGAACGGGACGGGAACGGGATTTTGGAAAAATTTACTTATCCGTTCCCGTTCCCGTCCCGTCCCGCGGGAATAAAACGGGAAATTTACGGGATCCCGTCCAAAACGGGACAAACGGGAATGACATGCAGGACTCTAGCTGACATCCTCGATCCTCTTTCGGTACTTCCAGTTTAGAACGATAGATGACCATCCACTTCCAAATCGGGTCCCGTTGCATCTGTCCTCGTCATTAGTCGTCTTTGGTTGACCTTCGTTCGGTTCTGCAGTTTTGTCTGTGGTGACGTCGTCGATTTGTCCGAGTCCTTCAGATTCTGATGACGGGACTTGGTCCTCGACTTTTTCGCGACGGCTTTGATCGGCATCTGGTTCGTCTTCACCATCGACCGGGCTCAGAGACTCATGCACGTCAACTTTGTCGTCAATGGCCTTAATCTTCAATAGTAGCTCCTGTTCGTGTACACGGTTTGTCTCGATCCTGGTGTCGGTGTACTCTCGAATGTCGATCGAGCATCGTTCTTTGATGTCTTTTGTCTGTTCATCCAGGTTACTCTGACATTGCTTGCGAAAGTTCGCAATGTCTACTTGGGAAGCTTTCTCGATGTCCTCGGTCATCTCGATTCGCATCTCTTCAATTGCCTTCAGTCTCAGGTCCAGAGCTTCCTTGGCTTCGATCTTGACTTGAGACATCTCCTCGTCGTGTTGCTTCGCAATTTGGTTCATAGCTGCTTCAATCTTCAGTTGGAACTCCTTCTGAAGTCTGGCTATTTGTTCGTCCAAATCGGCTTGAAACTCCATGCGGATCTTCTGGCATCCTTCGGTCTCTTTCTGTTGATAGTCTTGTTCCTTCTTCTCAAAGATCTTGCCGCACACTGTGTCGATGTTGTTCAGTCTAGTACGGCACTGTTTGAATAGTTCAAATTGTTCGTCCACCTCACGAAGATACTCAGTATCTTCGGTCTCCAAGACAGATTGGCATGACTTGACATGCAATTGAGGAGCGTCATGTTTGCTGTTCGAAACCTTCGTAGACGGTGGTACCGATGACGTGTCTTCGAAAATCGTCGAGTTGTCGTCTCTCATCATTTCGATCTTGGTCAACTCGAAGAGGTGCTCGTATTCGGCGAGCTTGCGTTGGTGTACGCCTTTTTCTTCTCCGGTTTCTTCCGGCAACTCTTTAAGGCTCTTAGATTAATTTTAGGGGGTGTTTGTCGATGTCCGTGTCTAATTCCGTCGGTCCACAAATCGAATTATGTACCAATTAAAGCAAAACTTGAATAACTCAAAAACTATTGAACGTAGAGAAATGAGATAAAAGACAAAAAGATAGTGCTAATTTTTTACGATCGAATGGTGTAAGGCATAGACAGGTGAAAACCAAAGAAGTAACTTAAAAATGCAAAACTGACAAATGATTGTTGTAGTATTGTTGCGGAAACTGTGACAACAATGACAACAATGAAATTTTTTGGTTTGGTTTGGTGCGGTATTAGAATTGGTTGAGGGGTAGGTTAGGTGCCGTGTTAGAATGTGTTCTGGGGGTCGGTTAGGTTAGGTGCCGTGTTGAAAAGGTTTTATTGCGATTTAAAAATATTTTACAATGAATAATTCGATTTAAAAATTGATTTACAGAATTTGTGCAAGCACAGCGAGGCATATGTCAGATACACAGCCAAATTAATGTTGTAAGATTGTGTTATAATAATAGGTGCCGTGTTAGGATGGGTTTTGGGTTAGGTTAGGTTAGATGCCGTGTTAGGATGGGTTTTGGGTTAGGTTGGGTTAGGTGCCGTGTTAGGATGGGTGTTTGGTTAGGTTAGGTTAGGTGCCGTGTTAGGATGGGTTTTGGGTTAGGTTAGGTGCCGTGTTAGGATGGGTTTTGGGTTAGGTTAGGTTAGGTGCCGTGTTAGGATGGGTTTGGGGTGGGTTAGGTTAGGTGCCGTGTTAGGATGGGTTTTGGGGGTCGGTTAGGTTAGGTGCCGTGTTAGGATGGGTTTTGGGGGTCGGTTAGGTTAGGTGCCGTGTTAGGATGGGTTTTGGGGGTCGGTTAGGTTAGGTGCCGTGTTAGGATGGGTGTGGGGTGGGGGTTAGGTTTTTTTTTTAGAGAAATTTATTGATCGATAATCGTACAATGTATCTTATTACAAAACACATCGCATGAGTGCAAAGGGGTGGGGGTGGGGTTAGGTTAGGTGCCGTGTTAGGATGGGTTTTGGGGGTCGGTTAGGTTAGGTGCCGTGTTAGGATGGGTTTTGGGGGTCGGTTAGGTTAGGTGCAGTGTTAGGATGGGTTTTGGGTTAGGTTAGGTGCCGTGTTAGGATGGGTTTTGGGTTAGGTTTTTTTTTTTAGGTTGTTTAATCCTTTATTGGTCGTTAGAAATTAAGTAAACATATCCTTTGACAAAAATAAGTTACAAAATGCATTTGCATGCTTACAAAATGGTTGATACGTTTTGGTGTGTTGATGTTTTAGGTGAAATAAGTATTTTTTTGTTTTTTTTTTGTTTTTTTGTTTTAGATTTGATAAATAGTTCAATAATTAACAATAAATAATAAATATAGTACAGACAAATAGACTAGAAAGTAATTACAATGTGTTGATTTCGACTTCTTCAATTGCTGGGCTGTCTTCTGTCCTGGGTTGTTGGGCTTGATTGGCGAGTTCAGGCGGGTTGATTCGAAAAGCTCTCAGTCGGTCGAGAATAATCTTCATTTGAGGAACGAATCTCTCGTTGAACTGTCCTTCCGAAAAGATCCAGTTAGTCAGTTTTCCGATGTTTCCCAATCGAAATTCTCCACCATGACCTGCATATCCACTTCCATGCATGTCCTTGAAGAGAGGGCACTTGAGTAAGACATGTTCCACCGTTTGGATTGTCGTTCGATCGCACCAACAGTACGGTCTGTATACACTGCCCGTTTCATCCTTCACTTCGAAACGATTCAAGTACTGGCCGAATGGCCCGTGTCCACTGAAGACTTGTGTTAGAAAGTAATCTGTCTTAATGAACTTCGGAATGGTAATCCAGTCTTTGAAAAACCCTCTGAGGGTCGGATTAGCAAGTTTCCTGAATCGTTCGTTCATGAGTTGGTTGGTGACTGACTTTGCGACTTTCTTGGCGATGTTCTTCGGGTACCTGGTGTAGACTGGCTCGAGATGGGTTTTGGTTGAGATCTCCTTTGCCGCCTTTTCAGTTTTGATCATAAGTGCGTTGATTCTGCTTGGGGGTGGTGATGGACACTGGGAGGCCAAGTCGGTTTAGGAACTTGGCGATTGTATTTTCAAGACTGTTCAATGTGCAAATTTTGGTGAGATTGCTGAGCACAGTCCGCTGGGTGGTGATGAGGCTGATCTTGCTGATGTCGATGAATTGTATATTCTGGTTTTGTGAGATATACTTCAATGCACTCATGATTGCATATTGCTCGCATTGGTATCTTGGAACGAATACGGGCAAATAGAATTGTTTTTCCTGGTGGTTTCTGATGAGATAGGCAGCTCCTGAGTTCTTTCCGTTGTGAAATCCAGAAACATAGATTTGCAGTTCGTCGATGGTTTCAGGAAATTGAATTTCAGCAATAGATAGAATATGTTCATCTGTTGAGATGGAGTGCGTTGTTTCTTCATCAGGTGTTTGTGGCTGATGGTGATTCACCCGGTTTGTTGTTGTTGCTTCTTGGGAGTCAAGACGTTCAGATGGTTCATATTCCTCAGTGACGATGTCTTCTTCGATTGTGGTGATTCTGTAAGGTTCTTCCGATTGGAGATCTTCTTCCATCTCATGAGGCTCGTCTTCTTCAAAGTTTTCGTCGTCAGAGAAATCTGAGTCTTCATGAGGGCAAGCTCGTCTGGTAGGAGGAGGAATGGTGATTCTTTCATAAGGGATTTTGTAGAAGATGTTTTTCTGTTCTGGTCTTGCACAGCTAAGACCGTTCACGTCTAGAGTTGATTCTTTTCGTGGTTGCTTACGCATAAGTTCATATACGTTTTTCGTTTCCAACAGATGAAATCCGAGATATGGTGTTTTCGAAAGGCATTCACACACAATTGCAGGAATTGTCCAGTAACCTTTCACCGCGTTTCGAAGGCATTGATGTTGTACAGAGCACATACGAGCAAGAGTCTTTCCTTTAAGCATTTTCTCATTGAACCAGATTGGGCAGCCATTGCTCAACATTGCTCTAATGGCGCCTTGAAAAATCTGGATTCTTTTGGTGGTATCAATTCCGTAGATGTTGCGACAGTAAATGAAGAGGCGAACTTTCAAACAGTTGACTTTAGCAACTGTTGCACTGATATGTTTCCCGAAAGTCCAGGACTTTTTGGAAAACCACTCCGAGGATCTTGACTTCATTCACACTTGTGATCTCCATTTCACCCTGGGCACTGTCGATTGTAAGGTTTCTAGTGAGTTTCAGACGGAACAAAGGCATGACCTTAGTCTTTTCGTGGCTTAGAGTTAGTTTGTTGTTTCTGCACCAATTCTGAATGAAGTTGATTGCCTCCTGTGCGATCCTTTGCAGTTGATTCGCATCCTTGTGAAGACAGAGAAGCGAAACATCGTCGGCAAATGACATCACCACTCCATTTGGGATTTTGAGTTTTCTGAGAAGATCTGACAGCAGGATTTTCCATAGTGTTGGAGAAAGAACGGATCCTTGTGGACAACCTTTGGTAATGTTCTTGCTGGCTCGGTATTTTCCATAGGATGCAGACACCGAACGATTCTCGAAGTAACTCTTGACCAAACGGATTAGATCTTCAGGATACTTCAATTCATTCATGATTTTCAGAATTGGAGGCCACCATGCGTTGTCGAATGCAGAGCGGATGTCCAAGCTGATTAAAATTGCACGTTCTCCTTTTCGTCTGTTCACAACTGCTTCATGAATCAAGCGTAGAGCATCAACTGTTGAACGATTTCTAGTGAATCCGAACTTTTTGGTTTTTGGTTAGGTTAGGTGTCGTGTTAGGATGGGTTTTAGAGTTAGGTTAGGTGCCTTTTAAGCGGCGCGCAGTGGCACCGCTAGCAGCTTGCTGCCAGCGGTTTCGTACAAGTCCCATAAGGCAAAACGTTAGTTTTGCGGGACTTGTAGTCTTGTATCAATTGTCGTATCGTCTCTCCACCAAGACCTTTCTTGACCAGTACATAGTCCAACCCGTAGTCCAGATGCCTCAGATGCTTTAGGGTTACTTCACTTGGCTTCATGTTGCTTGACCAGAGTACGAACGTTTCCACCAAGGTACTTCGGGACACAGGCGTCTCAGCTTCCTCCGAAAAACACACGTAGAGAGAGGGTCGTCAACCAACAGAGACACAAGCAGCACAACTTCAACAAAACGTCACCAAAACTTCAACAATCTTCAACACGACAACACACAAGGAGTGCTTGGTCCGTCAATCGAGTCGCACAACTGTCTTCACGCGGGGCTTCGGGTTCGGGAGAAAGACCTCTGCCACCAGTTACGGTTTGGTAGAGTAGTCGACAAAGCTCAGCACACGAATAGACGGTTAAAGGTCGTTTATTGGAGACACAGAAACGTCTCAGCACAAAGGTCACAGATCGAATCGAGTAGAATAGAATGATAGATGCAGACTGGCAACTGGTACACGCACTTATGTAGTACCGTTCCCGAACGTCGAACATCGAACACCAAGCGGTGGCCACCACCGCCACACTAGCATTTTCATTATGTGTTCCGATCTTCTGCTCACCACCTTACGCTCACCCAATTCTTACTGTTCATTCGCTTCCTGCTTATTTTCACATCTTCAACCGCTTCAACTTCTCCATGGGAGATTGCTTGAGCTGGCTACGAACGCCGCAAGCGCAAGAGGAGAATCAGCCCGCATCTCCTGGCGCAGCAAGACGATCTTCAAGTCGGTCAGGCCGCCGAAGTTCCCGTCGGGCGAGTCGTCGCAATAGCCGGGGTTCAAGACGAAGTTCCCGTTGGGCGAGTCGTCGCAATAGCCGGGGTTCAAGACGAAGTTCTCGTCGGGCGAGTCGTCGCAATGGCCGGGGTTCAAGTCGAAGTACTCGTCGTGAGAGTCGTGGCAATGATCGGGGTTCAAGTGACCGTTCAAGCAATGCGTCAAAGGGATCCTCATCGCGGGCTTTCACTGAACCCAAGCGGCGCTCATCGATCATAGCCAAGTTGGGCGGGCAGGACTCTACTATAGCACCGACCCTCACTATGCAGGATCTCCCAAGTGCAGAGCTGCAGAACCTGGAAAAGCGCATGCCCAAAGAAGCGATACATATTTTTGTGAAATCGCACACTGGCAAGACGATCACCTTGGAAGTGGCGCCCTCTGACACCATCTACCATGTCAAGGCAAAGATTCAAGACAAGGAAGGCGTTTCTCGGGACAAGATTCGTCTTATCCATGACAGAAAAGTCTTAAAGGACGCCCGAACCCTCAGCCACTACAACATCAAAAAGGGTGCCACCCTTCACTTGGAACTTCGTCTCCGTGGGGGCATGCAGATCTTTGTCAAAACTCTTACTGGCAAAACCATCACTTTGGAAGTGCATCTTGAGGATAAGATCGAGAAGATCAAGTCTAGGATCCAAGAAAAAGAGGGCATTCCAACGACCTGCAGCGTCTCATTTTTGGTGGAAAGCAACTCGCTGACGATTGCACCTTGCAAGACTTCAACATTCAGAAGGAGTCCACCCTCCATTTGGCCCTTCGTCTCCGTGGAGGCACTTAGAGTCTTAGTAGACTAACAAGACAAACTTTGAGGACATCATTTTGATCGTCAAAGTCCTCTATAGAGAGTTCGTCTCACGGCCAGCAACATGCAGCGCCCAAGCAAGCAGCTCTTGTTCGTTGCGTTCACTTTAACTTTAATAAAAACTTTTAAAAAAAATTGCGTTTTTATTCTGATTCTGATTGCTGATATCAACTTTAAAAAAGAGTTTCAATTCGATCTTTTGTGTCACATCATGCCCATTAAGATAAATAAACCTGAGTTAACTTTAGTTTAATAAAACCGAATTAAACTTCGAATTGGACTTGAAACCGATTGTTCCCTAAATCATTGTTCCTATGAACATTGTCCCTCCGAACAATTTACCTCAAAATTCCAAGAACACAATGTTCCAGAATGTTCATTCCAAACAAGGAATCCAGTTCGAACTTTGAATTAGAAATTTTACAAATTGAACAATTGACAACATCATCTTTCGCCTGCACACAGTCATTGCTTACTAAGTTTAAACATTAAATGTAGTCGATAAATTGGCGTTAAAGTCGCCTTTTCAAAGTGGTCGATGGCGCGTAGCTCAAAGTGGCAGCCTAATCTCCCCACTAATTTACTAATCTCACTTACCCTCGTACCCTACATCATCCCTACTCGTCATCATGTCTGTCCCATCATCATCATCATCTCAATTACCTCGTATGGTGCGTGAATTGCTCTCAGCCGAGAAGGCCAACACTCGTGTGTGGCTGCGTGCCGAAATGGACCGTCTCGTTGATCCACTGGTCGATTCGGTCTTTGCAAGACTAACCAACAAGCTGATGCTGAAAATGGATTGGGATGGAATTCAATCGGACGATGCTCGGGACGGTGTGAGGGTGGTTGATCGAACCGAAAGAGAAGTGAAACGAGGTGAGTAAAAGTAGAATTTAAATAATAATAAAAGATGACTTTTGATTATAGAAATAAAAGAAGAAAATGAGGTGACATTGCAGAACGTGATGGACAATGTACCAGAGGGGAATGATCAGATTGGGGATTGTGTCAAGCGAGAGATCAAGGAAAAGGAAGAGGATGGAGATGTGATGGACATTCAGGAAAAGGAGGAAGATGAGACTAATGAAGTTACTGATCTGGACAATAACAACGAAGGTGTTGAAGCAACACAAGACAATCAAGGATCATCTCGACCTGTTGCGAACCGCCAAATGAATACTACTCCACCAACCGAAGGACAATCATCGATCATCGGTCAAAGACGGTCGTCAAAAGTCGCCAAACGGAATCAAACAGAACAACAACCGAATCGAGTGAACATTCGAACCAATCGGGACGTTGATGATGCTGGAGATGGCTCCTCTCGTTCATTCAATCGACCCTCTCGATATGAAGCGATTCGATCGAATGTTGGCGATGATAATAATGAAACTATGGAGCAAGGTGGTGCTAATTTGGAAAGTGAAGAATAAATGTCTGTAAATCAGTCCACTGACCGCACAGGAACCACTACTGAATCACGTGATCTATTCGCACCTTCCACCAGCACTGGACACGGATCTAATCGAAATGCTTTGTATGAACGGGCAACTGTGTCCACGAATGTTCCCACTCAACGTAAACGATTGGCCAACCACAACAACATCCGTTCGGTATCGAATCAACCATCATCATCCACCAGTGCTCGTCCTCAATCAAATCGTACTTCTAAACAGGCAGCGCCAACTGTGTCCACTCGCCAAAATGAACTCACTCAACGAACCCAACCTGACCGAACTGGCAAAAGGGCAAAGATAACATTGGAAGAGGTTGATGATGATGATGATGATGATACTGAAGAAGAAGAGGAAGTCACTGCCAAAGTGAGAGTGATCTATTTGCATTGTACCGAATCGAATTGCACTGCCAGGTTGGATTCACTGGTTGACTTGGCCAATCATTTGCGCTCTGTTCATCAACTTTCTCCTCTTCGATGCTATGCCACGAACTGCACTGCACGATTCGATAAAGGGTAAGTGAACATTCTGTTCCATTTTACATTTTAAATTGACGTAATTTTATATTTTATTAGAAGACAAATTCAAGAGCACCTCAAACTGCACCATTCTCAAGGTACTCAATTCGCGTGTCCTACTTGTCGCAAAGAATTTGGTTCGCAAATCAAAACTTACCGTCATTGGTACCTTAATCATCAGAATGGCAAGTTTCAGTGCAATCTCGTGCGCAACTGTGCCACAATGGCCGAGACACGAATCAAGTTGCATTCTCATCAAAAGGCCGTGCATCACAACCAGTCGAAGCCTTACCACTGCACTCGCCCTGGCTGTTCTGCCTCATTTGCCAACAAAACTGAGCTGAAGAAGCACAAATGGATTCATCTGAACAGGAAGGCATTTCATTGCAATTGGGATGGATGCAATCATCGGTCTACTAGACGTGAAAATTTGATCAAACACATTCGAACCCAGCACTTTGGATTGCCTAAATTAGCAAAAGAACAAAAGGAGAAGAATATCGTGGATGAGCGAGACCCGAGCGATTATGTCCGTCTGGTGGAGGAGTGAGTGATTGTCGAGTTGATTTGTGATCTTATTTAATTGTCAAAGCATATATACATTTCATTTACAGTTTACTTTTACAATTGTCATTACTTTCTTGTTGTCATTCTTTAAATAAAAGCTAATTCATTTGTCTAAACTTTGTGACTGTTGTGGTCACATTTAGTTAGTTTTGCACTCGATATGAAGCGACACCAATGGGTCAATGATCTATTCAAATCGCAATTTAGCATTGATTCAGACCTCAATAGGAATCGATTATTGTTATCGATCGGAAATCAGAACACAAGTAACTTTTTTAATGAATTTATTAGTTTCATTAATTTACATGCAAATGAATATATTCTCTGTTTCATTTCACGATTTTATTGTTTTTTCTGGCGTTTTGATTGGCTTTAGTGATTGGTTAGTTGAAAATTTGAATTTGATGATTCCGAGACAGAATTGTTAATGAAAGTCTGTTTTGTGTCTCTGTTTGTCTGTCATAATCTTTCGGAATTCTATTTTCTGTTCTTTCTATATACTGCGCGATTGGTTTATGTTCGGAGATTTTATTGCTTTCTAGATTAAGCTAATTAAGGCAGGACACGATTAAATTTCGAGAAAATATGACATTATTTTTAGTCTTCTAAAAAATATTATTTTAAATCGTAATTTGCATTAAAAAACGAAAAAGAACAACTTTAAGTTGAGATATTCTAAAAAAATTAAAAGTTTTAAAAATTACGAGCATTTGTGTTTCGCTCCTGTCGAAACTTACTTAGGTTGATCAGAAAGTTCGTAGAAGAAATTTGTATAAAATAAACAAATTAACTTTGAATCAAAATAAGTTCATACATTTATACCTTGGTTAATACTGAACAAAATGAGGTATCACTCAGCTATATCTACCATTCCATCTAGAGCAGATAAGAGTTTTTACGAAGTAACTTTTTACCCCTCCGTTCAAGCAACAATTCTCGGAAATGGCTGGAAGAAAACTCTTGGGCTATGGCTTGTAGATAGATCAATGTCTGAGTGATACGTGAGTAAAAGGATTTGAAAATTCGTTGAGAAGGGACCTAGTTATCCTTAACCAAAAAGTAGTCAAAACAGCACTTTTTGACATGTTTTCCCCCCTCACTTGACATCGATGTATCGAAAAATCGTTCATCTTTTGTTTTGATTTGATCAAAATTGTTATCTGTTCATTTAGACCACTTGTTCTTTTTAGTTATATTATTTATATACTTCAAGCTATTTATCTGACATAATATCGGGATGATAAATCTATATAATCTATTTTGTTTCGATACTAGCGATTCTCAACTCATGTAATATCGGTGGTCACGTGATTGTTTGACAGCAGAAATTGAAGCACTTTTTGTACATTTTCGGTTCTGGATCTCGAAGCCTTATCTCAATTGACTTGAAATTTCTACAGTGTATTACTCGATAATGAGGCTAAATATTAAACTTGGTTGCAGAGAATAAGATTCATATACAGAGAAATAAATCCACTTGAACGGTGACACCAAAGGTGACTTTGGTAAAAGTATCATATGTTCCAAATGGAACGGAGGATGTCGGTGGGTGACCACTCGTTTTGTTAAGTATTAACTAGGGCTTCAGGTTATAAACTTTGTTTGGATAAATGTTAATCTGATTTGTAGATACAAAAATATTCTACGAACTTTCTGATCAACCCTAGTACAGTTCACTTTTCTCAATTTAGTTAAAACTTCAACTTGAATTTTTTGAAGCTACGTATTAAATCTAAATCTTGATCGATTTTTGCAAGTAAGGGGCTTAAATTGTAGGAAATTTAATGAACTAAAAAGTGAGCTGATTGGTTTAAATTTTTTTTGCTTTATATTTTCAAAATATCTAGAAATACAGAAAAATATTTGATTTTTTGTTTTTAAATCAACCCATTTTCAAAATTTCAAAAATTAAGCCGAAATGTTTCTGCTCACTTTTAAGTTCTTTTAATTATCTTTAATTTTCGCCCACATTTATCAAAATCGGTTCAGAAATGTGGTTAAAAAGTGTCTTCAAAAAAGACACATAAACCTAGTCAAAATGCCATCTTTCACAATTGAGCATATTTCCATCGTGTCTCCCCTTAAGGTTTTTGTTTATCAATTAAACAGAGCGAGGACACTTTTGTTGCAAACTTCTGTATTTATATTTTAGTATATTCTTTGTATGAGGATTCATTGAGGAATTATCGTTTTCATTCAGTTAAACTGAATCAGTTCACACAAGTCTGATCTACCCTAGTCATTTGGCTAATTTTAATTCCACCAAAGAAACATCGAGAAACAAATCCGTAAATAATTAAAATGTTTTGTCATTTATTTCGCGGTTGAAAGCTAATAAGTCGGATTGATAGGCGCACAAGTAGCATTTTGTTTTTTTTTTAGAAATCAAATCTGCAACATGCAAATTGCATAGAAAAGTCGAACATGCATCGCACATTGCATTTGCAATTTGGTTTGTTGAAAGCCGAAGCTGCAATATGCAAGTTTCAGATAAAAGTTGCAAGTAGATTGCATCTTTTTTCTTTTTGCAACTTCGCAAGTCAAATAGCTCAAAAGCAGCAAATGAAACGCCACATTTCGGTTAAATAAATAAAGCTTTTATTTCGCACAATGTTGCTCATACAGGATACATCAAAGTATGAGCACTCGCCCAAGCATATTAGAAGCTCGTGCTTGAAAGCAAGATGCACTTGTCCTGTCACCGAAGACGAAGGAAGAGGTAGATGGTGGCCATATTCTGAATGTTATAGTCACATAGGGTGCGTTCGTCCTCGAGCAGGACTCGGCCATGCTTACTGGCGAAAGTGAGACGTTGCTGGTCAGGGGGAATACCTTCCTTCTCTTGAATCTCCTGCTTGACCTCATCAACGGTGCAAAAGATGTTCACCTCCAGAGTGATAAAGTGCTCGGTCAAAGTCTTGACGAAAATCTGCATGAAGGGAGGAGAAGCGACTTGGACACGAAAGAGAACTTGTGGGCCTTGACTTGTTCGCTTAGGCAAAGGTCACTTGCTTGACTTGTTCGCTTGACCGAGAGTTCTGCTTGGGAACTCAGAGAAGGAGTCTTGTGCTTGTCACAGGAAGAGAACGCTTGGACTTGAGAAGAGAACTTTGGCACAGAGGCAAAGGAGAACAGGGGGAGGAGAAGGCTTATCACACAGTTAAACAAATCTTTAATCTTTCACAATATGACCAAACAAGTGCGAGAGGATCGCCTTCTTATAGTGCCTGGAGTTCCATTTCGAATTCTACAAAGAAAAAGGAACAGTTTTGGGTTGGTTCAATTGTTGGAATGATAACTCAATGATGTCTCGTCAATGGGGAAAGTTTGAATTCAAATTCGGGAAAGAACATGCTTTACGAGAACAATGAATTAAAAGTCGGTTTCGAATTAATTGATTACATTGTTTGCAAAACACTTTTCACCTGTACTGTTTTGGATCATTCTTTATAATAAGAAAATAAACAAGTATATCGATTGGAACTGATAAAATGTATCTGACAGATCTGTAGACAAATTGTGAAAGATTAATTTGTTTCAGAGACGAAAAAGATAATGGTCGAATGCAAACAACTCGAAACAAGTTGAATAGTAATAGTTTGGAGTTGATGTGTGCATTTTCAGATCAATTAATTTTCTCCAATTGTGAGTTTTGTTTGGTCCAGTTGATTATTACTCACATTGATTCAACTCGTGATTGTAACCAGAGAATTTCTTCTTGAAGATTCAAAGAAGTAATTAGGTTGAAACTAAAAAGGTTGAAATAGTTTTGTTGATTCTTCGACACTTTCCATCATTTCTTCAAGACCTAATTCTTTTTTTTGCTTTACTGTTTTAAGATTCTTTTTTTTTGTTTTCTTTTGTTTTGTTTGTTTGATATAAATTTAAATTCAAATCCATTGATTTTTGCTTTCAAAAAAATATATATAATAAAACGAAAAAGGTTTAAACAAATAAGAAAAATTTAGTTTTGCGTGAAAGTTTATTTCGAAATTAAGGTAATTGGTAACAAGACAGATTGTTTAAAGTAAAGTCCACCAGAGCGTGACTGTTAGACTTGTCAGGTTAACGTAGACGAAGGAATAGGTAGAAGATGGCCTGATTGGGAATGTTGAGGTCGCACAGGGTGCGCTCGTCATCGAGAAGGACACGGCCTTGCTTGCTAGTGAAAGTGAGACTTTGCTGGTGAGGGGGAATGCCCTCCTTCTGATAGATCTCCTCCTTGAAGTCGTAAACGGTGTCAAACAAGTCCACCTCGAGAGTGATGAACTGGTCATTCAAAGTCTTGACGAAGATCTGCATACCTCGAAGAAGGATGTGGAGGGTGGCCTCCTTCTGGATGTTGTAGTCGGCCAAGGTGCGACCATCCTCGAGTTGCTCGACATGCATCGCACATTGCATTTGCAATTTGGCTTCTTGAATGCCGAAGCTACAATATGCAAGTTTCAGATAAAAGTTGCAAGTAGGTTGCAATTTTTTTCTTCTTGCAACTTCGCAAGTCAAATACCTCAAAAGCAGCAAAGCAAAATAAAACGTCTCTTTTCGGTTAAAATAAATAAAACTTTTATTTAGCACAATGTTGCTCATAAAGGATACATCAAAGTATGAGCACTCTTCCAAGCATATTAGAAGCTCGTGCTTGGAAGTAAGCTTGCTCATGGCCAAGGCATACTCGGCATTTAGGTCCTTGAGGGCATCACTCTGTTGCACATTGACAAAAGCAGCAGTCACACGAGGCCAACTCTCTCGCAGGTATGGGATGGGTGGCATGGTAGTGCGCATCAGTGTAAGCTTGCACACATTCAACTTGCTTCACGTTCAGCGATCGATCCTGGCTGATTCCATTCACATTTAAATCCAGTGCCAGCTTGAGTGCATGCCGATTGAGCAACTTGAAAGAGGTCCACTTGAGGTCGTGAGCCATGAGCTTCCTTATCTTGGCTTTGATTCTGCCATTTGGTTGACAAGTTGGGCTAATATTACGAAACAGAACTCGATAGTGCAACTGTTCGCGGTTCTTATTGTTCAATGCCCAGATTTTGTTGATGTAGTCCGCTTCATTAGGCGTGAGCGCAATATTGAAAGTGCTTCCTCCTCGAACGCCAATTGTGGTGACAAAATTTGAATAAAACCGCTCGTAGTCTTGGAAGCTGGAGAATTGAAGGTGAAAGTGCTCTGACAGACAGTGGATTGTGAGTCCATGCTGGTCGCCTTTGTACAACTGGTTGCCCTCGAGAGTGTAGTAGAGGATTCGTTTTCGGTGAATCGTGAAGAGCAACTTGCCATTGACTCATCCTTCCACCTTGACCTTGTCACCTTGGTTGTACTGTGTCGCGGGTTCCATAAGGTCACAATTTTCCGGATTCAGCGTAAATTTCCACTTGACTGTGCAGCTTTGCCATTGGCTCAACAAGTGAAATAGTGCAAAAAGCTCTCGAAAAGACCTTCTTGGCCGGTATAGCGTAACTCTCTCCTTTGATCTTCCTGTTCGACCCGCGGTAAGAAGGTCATAAGGGGAAGATTGATATAGTTCAGCCCGTTGATATCCGATTCGTTTTGGCCAGCGGGTATGTGCTTGCGATAGACCCAACGGCGAATCCTTTTCCTATTCTCATCACTTGAAATGTTCTGTGGAACAAACAGCTAATACAGTGGTGCTTGAACTTTTAGTCTAATAGGACAATAGATGCGATATAGTTCTACCTGCACACGAGAATGATCGTTCGGCATCATCTTGAACACTTCGCGAGGGTCGATTCCTACACACCGAACTACTTTTTTGGTGACTTTGCATTCAGTAAAGATCTCACATAAGGGTCGCAGGTTAATAGGACCCACGCCATTTACTGGTGCGGACATCTTAACGGAACGCTTGACGGTGCCTGGGGGGCTTGTCTTGTACGCTTAGGCAAAGGTCACTTGCTTGACTTGTTCGCTTGACCGAGAGTTCGGCTTGAGCACACAGAAAAGGAGTCTTGTGCTTGTCATAAGAAGGGAACTCGATGCACTAACTCAATAGTCCGGTTCAGCAAAGTGGGCATGTTTGACGCGACAATCGAGCAATAACTTTTGCCTGTAGAAAAATGATCGAACTGCTTCCTCTAAGAGCTCATCATTTTCAAATTGCCCATTTTGACTGTAGTCAGTATATACTGGCCACATTCTTTGCACACAACTTACACAACCACAGAGTGGTGCATGGTGGAACCATTTGGTCATGTCCGGCAGTAAAGACTTGTACAGGGCCAGTTGCCTAAGGATTCGTCTAGGCTCATTGGGACGAACATTGGCATCGGCATTCGTCTTGTTCCATTCTCGCCTCAGCAGTGCCCGTGCCAGCTTGAACGCATATCGGTCCATCATTCTGCAGGCCATCAGTTGCATGTCGTGCTTGACTAGTTCCTGATTCTTCGCATGGTCATTTCTCTTTGACTCTAAAGTACGATAGAACAAATGGTCAAGAGAACTACCACCAGGATTGGCCCATAGTCGACGATAGTCCACGAGCGGAATTGTGCCCAACTGTGACATCAAGGTATCGTTTCCATTGCCTTCATTACCAACAGTCGGATAGTAGTCACGGAAGGTGTTGATGAGAAACGTGCGCAGCTCCAAATGGTCGGCCATGTTGACAGTTCGAATGTAGACGTACCGGAAGTGACAGTACAGTACCAGTGCATAATGGTCCGCATCCACAATGCACAACTCCTTCCAGTAATAAAGATGTTCGGACGAAAACTCAAAAATCTTTATCGCTGGCTGGCGCAGATTCGGTTGCTTGCTGTAGAAGTTGATCGTGCACTTGAACAAAGTTGGCTTTATCCTTATGGAGTTTATGGTGTACCAACAGGCTCGATAAGACAGGTAGACTTTGCACTCCTTTCGAAATATCATCGGCTGATTTGTGAATTGCTCATCTTGCACAGGTGGTTGTGGCTGTGCCAGTTCTTGATTATTCAACATCGTCTCTTCGGCCACCAACTGTCTTGGATCATCCCAACTGAGCTCACTACAGTCGGGTGCCTGCCAGTAGAGGCCGAGTGCTTGAGAGAAGCTAATCTCAAGCTGTCGAGTGTCATCGGGGGATGCGCGTCCTGTGATTTCATTGTCCACTAGAGTATGCGCCAGTCTGAAGAGAGTGTATTTGCGAGCATGCCATATCTCAGAGAACGGACCACTCCCCATGCGATACCAGAAGGATTGAAAGCTTATTTGATATGGCAACAGACTAACTGTCTCTTCCAAGTTCACGTATGCCATTGACCCATTTTCATTTACTGGTAAAACTTGAGCGAACTTGTCAATTAGCCAAGTTTGGGCAAAGGTTGATACCTGCTCACTATGGTGCGTCATGATCACAATCTTGGACCACCCTTGGATTCTTTCTTGGGCTCGACCAAATCCAATCTCTACTTCATTTGGCGATTTGATGACGATGTGCCTGAAAAGGGAGAGGAACAAATCTACAAATGTTAGCCACAGTTATACACAAGCGAGAGAGTACATACCGAATATCTTCTCGTCTGAGCACCATCGACGCATTCTGTCCATCACAGTCAATTCGCAAAGCATTTTTCACTTCTAGGACCAAGTCGTTAGTTACGGGAAGCTGTACTGTGAGCACCTCCGATAACTGATCATTTGCTGGGAAACCAACCCACATTCTACACGGATAGTAGATCATTTTAGCCAGCGGAATGTAGACTGCACATTTAATTGTCGGGAACGGACTGAGCTGGGTGGGAGGTAGTGTTGGTTCTGGAAAAAACAACAAAAACGAGCCAGCATCCCGCTCTAGTGATCCCCATGCGGGCTTTCGGTCCACCATTTTAACTAAGGCTTGGAGTATCACGGGACTGACTCTCAAGGTGCTTGACGAATGCTGTGAATTGCACTGGCACTTGCAGAAAGGAGAGGTCTTGTGCTCACCAAAAGGAAGAAGAAGTGACTTGGACACGAAAGAGAACTTGTGGGCCTTGACTTGTTCGCTTAGGCAAAGGTCACTTGCTTGACTTGTTCGCTTGACCGAGAAATCGGCTTGAGCACACAGTGAAGGAGTCTTGTGCTTGTCACAGGAAGAGAACGCTTGGACTTGAGAAGAGAACTTTGGCACAGAGGCAATGGGGAGCAGGAGAAGACTTATACACAAACAAATCTTTAATCTTTCACAATATGACCAAATCAGTGGGAGAGGGTTGCCTTCTTATAGTGACTGGGGTCGAATTTGACAAAGATGAAGCAACAATTTGGGTTGGTTCAATTGTTTGAATGCTAACTCAATGATGTCTCGTCAATGGGGAAAATTTGAATTCAAATTCGGGAAAGAACATGCTTTACGAGAACAATGAATTAAAAGTCGGATTTGAATTAATTGATTACATTGTTTGCAAAACACTTTTCACCTGTACTGTTTTGGATCATTTTTACAATAAGAATATAAACAAGTATATCGATTGGATCTGATAAAATGTATAAATCACCATCGACAGATCTGTAGACAAATTGTAAAAAGATTAATTTGTTTCACAGACGAAAGAAGATAATGGTCGAATGAAACCAACTCGAAACAAGTTGAATTGTAATTGTTGCAATGGTGATTATGATCACAGTGAATTGGTGTAAGTCGAAAAAAACACGAAACAATACACTGTTAAAAACGAGTTATAATGTATCATGACTTATCAGGTCAAATCATAATAGATCATAACTTTTGTAATGATAGATTATGACAAATAAAAGTTAAAGTGTATCATTACAAAAGTTATGATCTATCATGATATCGGTTATGATACATTATGACAAATAAAGTTATGGTACATCATTACAAAAGTTATGATCTATCATGATATCGGTTATGATACATTATGACAATCGAATGTCATAATATACTATGACAATTTAGGGTTGATGAAAATGTTATGTTATTTTAATATTGGAGAAAGAGAACTTCTTTGCGATATTTCGGTAATGTCAAACGAAGTTATGAGAAAATATGAATTGTTATGATCTATTATAACTAAAGTCATGATAGATCATAACTTTGATATGAACCACTTGAGTAAAATAGCCGACCTAGGTGTCAATAGCCGGCAAAAGTAACCGTTGAGAAAACATAACACAGCAGCTGCACGCTGCCACGCGTTCGCCGGTGACCGCGGTTTCAAAGCCAACTTCTGGTTTTATCTACTTTTCATCTAATATCTCAATCCTCAATCACCTCAAACTTATCACCTCAACATACCTTATCAACGCCCGCATTATTTTTTTATGCTTCTTAACTTCCCAAGTAGTTTTTAGTACCATTTTGCACTCTTCGTTATTTTCCCGCCTTTTAGCGGGTGTCCTTTTTTATTGATTCGATTGATGTTTCTCTAGATTTAATCTTATTGTAAGTCACATCCATTACATATTTGTAACATGACTAACCTATTGTTTTGTCCACAATAGGTGCATTTCCAAGATTTCCACTTGGTGGAACACCACACCAACGAGGAAAACTAGGAATCTGCCTTTATCTCTATACAAACAAATTCGTGAACCTGGCCTATTCTCGGGCGATCGCGGTGCAATCAATGACGAAACCATCACCAAGTTGGACAGTGACTTCTTATCGAAATTTCCGATTATTCGCGCACATGGGGCCCGGAAATGGCGCACCGTTCCTCAATGGATTATGAAGAAACTAACTGCTCTACAAGTTAACGAGAAAATAACTCTTTGCTTTTGTTTTATATTCTATATTTGGTATAATTGGTTATGTTCAAAATATCTACATAAAAGTGAAATTGTGCCCGCTTTTTCTCGAAAATACAAAGAGCTTGGGCATTTTCATTATCGCACCTTTCATAAGTCAGAGACTTTTTTTGAAGGTTTGTATTCATTAACGAATTATTTACTTTCAATTGTTAATATATTTGTTTGCCATTTTTAGTATTTACTGATGTCCAAGTTATCGAACAAGATTAATGTGAAAATTCGCCAAGGAATTTGAAAGGGAAGAGCGAAAAACTTGGATTGTGAAGAACATCCTGAGTGAGTATCGAGGGGGAAAGTGTTTCAAGAAATCAAAGTGGAATGCTTAATGTAAATCGATTTATATGTTTAGTTTTAATTGTTCATTATGAATTTTTATCTTTATTATTTGATTTATCGTGTAATTTTGGTACTCGATTTTTTCTAATAGTATTGTATTATTTAATTTTGAATAAAGTAATTTAATTTACATGAAAGTAATAGTTTATTATAACTAATACAAGGCGAGTATAGAGGTCTATAGAGTGCTAAAAGTAATACTGTATTATGACATTTGTTGTAATGCATTATAACTAAAAAGTTATGATAGGTTGCGATTTTCCAAATCATGATGTATCATAACTTACTTTTAACAGTGTAATGTGACAAATAAAAAATTGATGCGAGATAAAAGGAGAAATCACATTGGAAATGAAACTAAAATTCAAAGTGAAACAAAGCAATTGAGTCACAGTCGAATATAATGACGAACGAACTGGAGAAGATGGAAGCGATTGGTAGATGAAATCAAAATTCAAACTTCATTTCCTTCATAGCCTCAATCTTCTTAATGTTGTACCCAGTTTTGGAGTTTTAAGTTGCACCTTATGTGTTGTTTTACTGGTTGTATTCGCTTTGTGATTATTCACATGTTCATATATGTATACAAAGTTTGGAGTTGATGTGTGCTTTTTCAGTTCAATTACTTTTCTCCAATTGTGAATTTTGTTTGGTCCCATCGTTCAAAAAGTCTATATTTCTTCAAAAATGAGTTACAGAAAAAGTTCAAATATTAAACTTGCAATTTCCCTACACAATGTGACAATTTATGAAACAAAATTGTGCACAAATCGAGTTTGACTAAAACTAGTACTTTTAGAAACATTCATTTTCTCTCCACATTGTGACGATTTATAAAAATAATTTGTGGGTGTGAGACGTGCACATTTGAGAACTTGGCAATCTTTCCGTCTCGGTCTCATTTTACTCCAATATATCGGGGTTGATAAAAATTTAAATTCAAATCAATTAATTTTTGCTTACAAAAAATATATATAATAAAACAAAAAAAGGTTTAAACAAGAAATAAGAAAAATTTAATTTAGCGTGAAAATTTATTAAAAATTTATGGTAATTGTTACAAGAAAAATTGCGGAAAGTAAACTCCACACCAGATAGTGATAGATGCACTTGTTTGGTCAACGAAGACGAAGGAAGAAGGTGGCCAGATTCTGAATGTTGTAGTCACATAGGGTGCGATCGTCCTCGAGTAGGTCTCGGCCATGCTTGCTAGTGAAAATGAGAAGTTGCTGGTCAGAGGAAAGATGTCCAGTGGACATTGTCCACCTCGAGAGTGATAAACTGGCCAGTCAAAGTCTTGACGAAGATTTGCATACCTCCACGGAGGCGAAGAGCAATGTGGAGGGTGGCCTCCCTATGGACGTTATAGTCGGCCAAGGTGTGACCATCCTCGAGTTGCTTGCCAGCGAAAATGAGTCGTTGCTGGTCAGGTGGAATGCCCTCGCGGTCTTGGATCTTGGCCTTGATGCTTTCGGTGGTGTCATACTGTTCCACATCCAGGGCGATGGTCTTGCCGGTCAAAGTCTTGACAAAAATCTGCATTCCACGATAGATCCGAGGCTGGGACAAGAAGAGTCAGGCCAGGTGAGATGGCAGCGACTGGGACATCATGCAGGAGGTGGCGATTTTGCTTGACAGAAACTTTAGGAATAAACAAAACAAGAGGACAGTATTTTCGAAAACTTTCTGCTTTGAGATTTGCAAGAAAGCGAGACTAAATGTAAAAAAAAAGTTCGAACGAACTAAATTTTTAAAATCACGTTTGCATTTGGAAATACATTCTAGAAATGTAAGTGCAATTAAAAATCTCAGAAATTAGAAACTTTTTTCCAATCATCTCACAAAGAGTCATATATATCCAGATATAAAGGAAACGTTTGCCAGGGAATATATTTTCTAACTTAATCGCTTCAACAAATAAAGTTTGAACAAATCTTTGGAAACCAACGAAACAAGATTTATAGAAATAAATTATAGCTTATTAAACTTTAGTATTCAACTCTTTTTCTCTCAAGCAAACTCAATCTATTTCTGAGATCTGTTTTTTTCTGTACATCACATGTAAAGTCACATCTAAATTCTTAAACATTTGTTTTGTCATCATATTATTAGTGCAAATGCTCGTACATTGTTACATTGGTTGAAATCTGAATATTATTAAGTTTTAAATATTATGCAACAACGGATCAAAGCGCATATAGGTAAATAAAATAAGAACAGGCGATGATAATGTGAAATGGCTGCAGTCTTTACCTTGCAATGATGAGTGCAATCATACACTCACACGCTTCATGTCACTGTCACTGTAATGCAACTTGACACTGTCCAGCAATTCGATTGCTTGTATAGCTCCTCAAATTGAGAAATTTCCCCGTGATTCAAGGTCCAATTCAATACAAGAGAAGCAAACAAACAAAATGCTAATTCATAATCTAACTCATGATCCAATCCCAAAACTATCTAACTAACAAATCTAATTTTCTTGCTAATCGATCCAAAGCTTGTCGTGATCAAGTTTTGAAATAACACTCTTGTGTCATTATTTGGTTCAGTAAATACTAAAATCACAGCTTAGAGGTAAATTGGCCCTTTTGTTTGTTTTTAATAAATGTGTTACCACTCAATTTCGAGCAACAGCATGTTCACTGAACATTGTTCATTATGTACCTTACACCTGAATTACCTTTTGTTTCTTAATTAAACTTCGAATTAAACTTTAAATTCGACTTGCCCCGTTGTTCACTAAAGCTTTGTTCCTATGTTCCCAAATCCCCCCAAACAATGTACTTCGATATTCCACAAAACAATGTTCCAAAATATGTTCTTTCGTTCCAAGCAATAACTCCTGTTCGGATTCGAAATTCGGACAACGGAAAACTTGAACGAACGTTTGAGCCAACAATGTTTCCACAGGACATAAATACAAACTGCAGCCTATCCTCAAATTTATTGATTTTGAAATTTTTGAATTGGTCTTTATTTTGTGAAACCCAGCCTTGGAGCAAGCTAGTGGCCAAGTCTTCATGCCTCAACTTTTTCAAATGGACCAAGTTAGCGACGAACCTCTGGCGAGAGTTTGCAACGATCCTCTGGTGGAAGGTCTCTAAAGATCCCTCTTCCCCAAGAACCGAAGAGGCGACTAGGAAAAGGAAAGCGTAGAAACGATCCTCTGGCCGTCGATCCAAGAGTCCTTCAAGGGAAGCGTCGAAGCGATCCTCATCGCCGGGTTTGACTGAACCGAAGCGTCGCTCATCGATTATAGCCAAGCATAAGTTGGGCGAGCATGCCTGGGGGCAGGACTCTACTATAGAACCTACACTCACTATGAAAGATCTCCCAAGTGCAGAGCTGCAGAACCTGGAAAAGCGCATGCCCAAAGAAGCTATTCACATTTTTGTGAAATCACGGACTGGCAAAACGATCACCTTGGAAGTGGCGCCCTCTGACACTATCTACCATGTCAAGGCAAAGATTCAAGACAGGGAAGGAATTTCCCGAGACAAGCTTCGCCTTATCCATGACAGAAAAGTCTTAAAGGACGCCCGAACTCTCAGCCACTACAACATAAAAAAAGGGAGCCACCCTCCACTTGGTCCTTCGTCTCGATGGCGAAATGCAAATTTTGGTCAACCTCTTACTGGCCAGACTTTGGAAGTGCAACTTGAGTATAAGATCGAGAAGATCAAGGCTGAGATCCAAGACAAGGTGGTCATTCCCCCTGACAACCAACCAACGGGAACGTCACTACAGCTTATGAAGAGCCTATACGTCGAGAGTCCAGAATCGCCAAACTCTTTGGTGGCCCCACATCAGTGGTTGACAAAACCAAGAAAGCGATTGTTCCATTCAAAGATGAAGTAATTACCAAATTACTTGGCGAAGTCCGACAACTTTGCTCCATCGAACCGATTGCAAATTTGATGGAGCCTCCGAGCAAGGTGGAACCCAAGCGGCAACTGGGAATGCGTATCTATGCCGAGACGATCAACGGAGCGCTCATCAGTTTGAAAATGGAACCATCCGATACCATCCTGATGGTAAAAGAACAGATCTTCGAGAAAGAAGGGATCCCGCCCGACAATCAGCGCCTCATTTATGGCCGCAAGAATCTGAAGGATGATGAATCCTTGAACGACTGCGACATTCGCGGTGGTTATACGCTGAGAATGGTCCCGTTACGCGCTCATCTACGACAAGGACGCCCCTAAAGAGCACCTCTCTAAGAAGGAATCTATTCCTTCCCTTGTTTAGCAGCTCCCAGTAATGAGCTGGATTTAATTTAATCAATAAAATTTAAAAAAAAGCTGCGTTTTTATCTCCGATTGCCTATCTTCAATGAGTTGTGTCTTTAGAATGGGTTCCATTAGTAGAATGTTTGTGGTTTTGTCAATTGTTACATTTATATTCGAAATTTGGTCATGGAAAACTTCGATCGAACTTTGTCCATCAACAATGTTTCCACAAGACATAAATACAGAGTGCGTTCTCTGCTCCAAACCATTGATTTTGTAAATTTTTCCTTTAATTCTTCTGTGCCAATTGTCCGGAATCAAGAAAATTTCCAAAGTTTTCAAACCTTCCCAAATAAGCGAGAAATCTGGTCGCCGTTCCTTCAAGAAGACTCAGCACGCTTTGAAGAAAACTGTTGGCAAGCCTTTTAAAAAAAAGTGACCATCGAACCAACCGAAACGTTTCCCAAGATTGCAGAAGGCTCAATCAGAGTGTACATTGAAATGGTCAATGGCAGACTGTTTGCCATAGAAGTACGCTCCTGGGACACCATTGAAGACGTCAAGGCAAAGATTCAAGACATGGAGGGCATTCCACCGGACCAGCAGCGGCTCATCTTTGGCCGAAAGGTGCTCAAAGACCACCGAAACCTGGCACACTACAAGATTGGCCATGAGTCCACCCTCCACTTGGTTCTTCGTCTCCGTGGAGGCATGCAGATTCTACAAGACCACCTTTGAGGACATCATTTTGATTGTCAAGAACCACTTTAGAGAGATCTTCTCACGACCAGCAACACTCTTCTTGTTCGCTGTGTTCACTTAAACCAATAAAACTTTTAAAAACTTGCGTTTTTATTCATTGCCGATTGCTGATTGCATCTTCATAGAAGGGTTTCGATTCGATCTTTTGTATCACATCATGCATGTCCATACCTCGATACGCCAAGATCTAGGGCAAGGAAAGCATTCCCATCGGTCAGACGACAGTCTTCTTAGTAGCAAGACCATCAGGTTTCCTTCACCGTGGATCCAAGTAAAAGTCTCCAGTCACCAGCAAGTTTAGACGTTCTTCTCGGAAGTCCTAACGCTCTTCCTGGATGTCAAGTCGCATCCTGAGCGATTAACAATCATAAGGAATCTCTCCTTCATTGGTATAGCAGTTCCCTGTAATGAGTTTGATTTTTAATCAATAATTTTTAATTAATTAAATTAATTATTACTAATTATCAATTAATACTGAGTCTTTATTCAATTCCGATTGTCAACCTTCAAAGAAAGTCTAGTTTCCTTCTATCAAACCGAGTTAGACTTCGAATTCGACTTGGTCCACTGTTCGCTAAAGCCTTGTTCCACAATTTCCCTACAAACAATGTATCTCAATATTCAAATGTTCCAAAAAATGTTCTTTCCAAACAGCGTAGCCAGTTCGTATTCGAAATTCGAAATGCTCCCACGGGACATAAATTCAGAGTTCAGTCTCTACTCCAAACCATTGATTTGCTAAATTTTCCTTTTGGTGCCTATTATACTGTTCTTCAATCCACTCGACTTGGTGTTCCAGAAAATCAAGATCAAGATCAAGATTGGAGTGTTCGTGAGAGCAAGAGAAAGTTTCGTGGGAAAAGTACTCAAGATCATTCCAAAAGCCCCAGGATGAGTGTCAAGCGGTCAAGTTCTCAGAACCTTCAGGCACGAGCTCCGAATGCTGGCATACTGGTCTATGTCGAGATGGTGTCCGACAGGACATTTCCTCTGGAGGTGGAGCCCTCTGACACCATCGAGTTTGTCAAGGCTATGATTCAAGACAAGGAGGGCATTCCTCTGAAAACCAACGTTTGGTGTATTTACGAAAGGTTCTGCAAGACCAGCATTCCGAGAAAATTGTGCAGCGTACTCGGAATGATTCAAACGGTTCGGAATCCTCTCGTAATAGTTCTCTGAAATTTGTTGAACCAAAGCTGCGCAAGTCGGTCATTGACCGCAAGGATCTCTCCACCAAGAAGCAGGAACAGAATCCTGCCATCGGTACTTCGATCCTGAAAGTGATGACCGAGTTCGCACAAGAAGAGAAGATGAAAGACCAAAAGGACGAGAACAAGGCCGGCTCGAGTGGTCTTATGCCTATCTACATCGAGTTGTTTTCCGGAAGAATAATTCCTCTGAAAGTGGAGCCCTCTGACACCATCGAATTTGTCAAGGCATTGATCCAAGACAAGAAGGGAATTCCCCCTGACAACCAACGTTTGATCTATTCAAGAAAGGTGTTGCAAGACAAGCAAACCTTGAGTGATTGCAATATTAAAGATGGCAACACTCTCATCTTGATGCTTCGTCTCCGTGGAGGCATGCAGATCTTCGTCAAGACACTGACCGGCAAGACCGTCACTCTGGACGTGGCGCCCTCTGAAACCATCGACACCCTGAGCGACTACATTTTCAAGGAGTCGACCCTACCCATGGTCCTTCGTTTTCATAGAGGAATGTAGATCTTTGTCAAAACTTTTACTGGCAAGACCATCAAGTAGGGCATTCGCTCTGACCAACAGCGTCTCATCTACGCTTTATCATTAAATCTTGCAAAACTTACCTGCGTATTTTATTCATTGCTGATTGCCAATTGCTTGCTCCAAGAAGTGTTCCAACTCGAGCGATGGTGTCACATGATGCTTGTCCACTATGATTAACCACCCACATGAATAACCTTTAGTTCAGGACAAATAATCAAATCGAATCAATATGCGAATTCGACTTAAAGTAGATTGTTCGCTAAATCATTGTTCCTACGAACATTGTTCTTCTAAACAATTTGAATCTTTCTTATACTTTCATATTTAAATTCATTTGTCTAGTCAGTAATCAGTCCATCATTGATTGATAAAGTTTCTTCAATGATGTCTTCCTTCTGTACTTTATGTTCGTGTGCTGGGATGCTTTCCTTTCTTTCTTTTTTTTTTGCTTTACTGTTTTTGAGTTTTTTTCCTGTTTTAGTTAATTATGGTTTGCTAGTTTGATTTGACTAGGAAATTTCTGTTGAGTTGCCTTTAGATTTCTTAGATTTATGCAAGTTTTCAATATTCAAAAAACGCTTCGAGAGTAGATCGAAAGTTGATTTCTGTTTTGGCTTGAATCTCATACTTTTCTTTTTTTAGAATCGAATTTTTTAACTCAGAATCACTTTGAAGAATTTTGATCATTTCAGTGCAACTTGAAGCCAAGTTAAGTCTAACTTTGAAATGCAGACGGACAGTTTGAAATAAAATTCTCCCTTTTTGCTTCGTCCAATAGTGATTGACCATTGAGAACAATCTTCCAGTAAAGGCATTTTTCGGTAGAAGTGAAATGATATAATTGAATTTTTTTCTCAAAATTGGAAGTTGACCTTTGAGCTCAGAAAATATCTCATTCCACCTTTAGTCACTTAAAACAGCATTTGATGCTTTGTCACTTAAATTCCCTTCTGTAACAAATCTGGAATGAACATCACAATATCACAACCAATCGCAAGAAGTCTCATTTGCTAACAAAACTGAACTAAAAAACACTTGTGAATTCATCTCAACCGCAAAGCATTTCATTGCAATTGGGATGGATGCAATCATCGGTCTACTTTAAATTTGAAATAAAACCTAATCAATTTGTCTAAACTTTGTGAATCAGTAGTGAGCATTTGGTTTTATTGATGATTGAGAACATGAACATTTTGAGTAAAAATCACCACGTACGCTTGAATAGTTAAAAAGAAAATTCAAGTGCGAAATTATGCACAACTCAAGTTTGGTGAAAACAAGAACTCTTGGAAACATTTAATTTCTTTCCACAATGTGACAATTTATGAAACGAAATTGTGGGTGTAAGACGTGCACATTGTAAAACTTGGTAAACTTTCCGTCTCGGTCTCTCTTTTACTTCAATATATCGGGTTTGATACAATTTAAATTTAAATCAATTAATTTTGATTACAAAAAAATAGAATAAAAAAGGTTTAAACAAGAAATAAGAAAAATTTAATTTAGCGTGAAAATTTATTGAAAATTAAGGTAATTTTTAACAAGACAGATTGTTGAAAGACCAGATAGCGACAGAACTTGTCCGGTCACCGTAGGCGCAGGAAAATGTAGAGGGTTGCCTGACTCTTGATGTTATAGTCGCAAAGAGTGCGCTCGTCGTCGAGTAGGACTGGACCTTGCTTGCTAGCAAAAAATGAGACTTTGCTGGTCAGGGGAATACCTTCCTTCTCTTGTATCTCTTGCTTGACCTCAAAAAACGGTGCAGAAACAAGTCCACCTCGAGAGTGAGGAACTGCTCTGTCAATGTCTTGACGAAGATCTGCATACCTCTTGTGCACACAGAGAAGGAGTCTTGGGCTTGTCACAGGAAGAGAACGCTTGAACTTGAGAAGAGAACTTTGGCACAGAGACAAATGGAAGCAGGAGAAGAGAGAGGGCTAATCACACAGTTAAACAAATCTTTAATCTTTCACAATGACCAAACCAGTGCGAGAGGGTCGGCTTCTTATAGTGACTGGCGTTCCATTTCGAATTTGACAAAGAGGAAAGAACAATTTGGGTTGGTTCAATTGTTTGAATGATGACTCGTGATGTCTCGTCAACAAGGAGTCATATATCCAGATATAAAAGAAACGTTTGCCAGGAAATATATACCAACTTAATTGCTTTTACAAATAAAGCCTGAACAAATCTTTGGAGACCAAACCGAAACAAAATTTATAGAAATAAATTTTAACTTATTAAACTTTAGTATTTAACTCTTTTTCTCTCAATCTATTAGATCAATTTTTCCTGTAAAGTCACATCTAAATTGTCAAACATTTGTTTTGTCATCATGTTATTAGTGCAAATGCTCGTACAATGTTACATTGGTTGAAACCTGAATATTCCCCGTGATTCAAGGTCCAATTCAATACAAGAGAAGCAAACAAACAAAATGCTAATTCATAATCTAACTCATGATCCAATCCCAAAACTATCTAACTAACAAATCTAATTTTCTTGCTAATCGATCCAAAGCTTGTCGTGATCAAGTTTTGAAATAACACTCTTGTGTCATTATTTGGTTCAGTAAATACTAAAATCACAGCTTAGAGGTAAATTGGCCCTTTTGTTTGTTTTTAATAAATGTGTTACCACTCAATTTCGAGCAACAGCATGTTCACTGAACATTGTTCATTATGTACCTTACACCTGAATTACCTTTTGTTTCTTAATTAAACTTCGAATTAAACTTTGAATTCGACTTGCCCCGTTGTTCTCTAAAGCTTTGTTCCTATGTTCCCAAATCCCCCCAAACAATACACTTCAATATTCCACAAAACAATGTTCCAAAATATGTTCTTTCGTTCCAAACATTAAAACCTGCTCCGATTCGAAATTCGGACAACGTAAACCTTTGAACGAACCTTTGAGCCAACAATGTTTCCACAGGACATAAATACAGAGTGCAGCCTATCCTCCAATTTATTGATTTTGAAATTTTCGAATTGGTCTTTATTTTGTGAAACCCAGCCTTGGAGCAAGCAAGTGGCAAAGTCTTCATGCCTCAACTTTTCCAAATAGACGCCCACACGACGACATTCTCGACGATCGCGTCGCCGCACTTCTCGACGATCAACTCGTGAATCGAAGCGATCAAGAAGAGCTTCGAAACGATCCTCTGGCCGTCGATCCAAGAGTCCGTCAAGAAGATCTTCGAAACGATCCTCAGCCCGTCGATCCAAGAGTCCTTCAAGCAATGCGTCAAAGCGATCCTCATCGCGGGCTTTCACTGAACCGAAGCGTCGCTCATCGATTATAGCCAAGCATAAGTTGGGCGAGCATGCCTGGGGGCAGGACTCTACTATAGAACCTACCCTCACTATGAAAGATGTTCCAAGTGCAGAGCTGGAGAAACTAGAAAAGCGCCTGCGTAAAGAAACGATGCATATTTTTGTGAGTGGTAAGACGATCACCTTGGAAGTGACGTTCTCTGACACTGTCTATCATGTCAAGGCTAAGATTCAAGACAAGGAAGGCGTTTCTCGGGACAAGATTTGTCTTATCTATGACAAAAAGTCTTAAAGGACGCCCGTACCCTCAGCTACTACAACATAAAAAAGGGAGCCACCCTCCACTTGGTCCTTCGTCTCGGTGGCGAAATTTGCAGATTTTGGTCAACCTCTTACTGGCCAGACTTTGGAAGTGAGGATAGGATCGAGAAGATCAAGGCTGAGATCCAAGACAAGATGGGCATTCCCCGGATAATATAATATCCTTATATTTAATATAAGGAATATTAAAGATGGCAACACTCTCATCTTGATGCTTCGTCTCCGTAGAGGCATGCATATTTTTTGTCAAGGCACTGACCGGCAAGACCATCACTCTAGACGTTGCGCCCTCTGACACCATCGAATTGGTCAAGACAATGATTCAAGACAAGGTGGGCATTCTCCCCAGCCAAGCAGTGTCTCATTCTCGCTGGGAAGCAATTGGAGGATGGTCCCACCCTTAACGACATTCACAATGAGCCCACTCTCCATTTGGTCCTCCGTTGAGGCAAGCAGACTGAAGACATCATTGTCAAAGGACCCTATAGAGAGCTCTTCTGACGACCGCCAACTTGTCAGCTCTCAAGCAAGCAGCTCTTGTTCGCTGTGTTCTTTAAACTATTAATAAAAACTTTAAAAAAACTTGCATTTTTATTCTTTGCCGATTGCTGATCTCTACTTCAAAGAAGAGTTTAAATTTGATCTTTAGAGTCACATCAAAGCCCACTAAGATAAATCTGAATTACCTTTAGTTCCTTTAATAAAACCGAATTAAACATCGAATTTGACTTAAACCCAATTGTTCCCTATATCATTGTTCATACGAACATTGTAGCTCCGAACAATTTACCTCAAAATTCCAAAAAACACAATGTTCCAGAATGATCATTCCAAACAAGGAATTCAGTTCGAGCTTTGAATTAGAAATTTTCCAAATTGAACAATTGGCGATATCAAAAGGCACAGTCATCCTTCTGATTCACTTTATAAACGCATTTCTATTTTCGATTTGGTTAATTTCAATTCTGGTGCCTATTAATACTGTGCTTCAGCCCACTCGACGTGGTGTTTGTAAAAGATTCCCTTTTCCTGTGAAGCTCCTCCTTCAAGAGCCATTGCCACTTTGAGCAAGGTGGAGAAGATTATGAAGCGTCAAGATGGAATGCGACTATATGCCGAAATGGTAAGCGGGAACGTCACTACAGCTTATGAAGAGCCTATGCGTCGAGAGTCCAGAATCGCAAAACTCTTTGGTGGCCCCACATCCGTGGTTGACAAGACCAAGAAAGCGACTGTTCCATTCAAAGATGAAGTAATTACTTGGCGAAGTCCGACAACTTTGCTCCATCGAACCGATTGCAAATTTGATGGAGCCTCCGAGCAAGGTGGAACCCAAGCGGCAAGTTGGAATGCGTATCTATGCCGAAACGATCAACGGAACGCTCATCAGTTTGGAAGTGGAACCATCAGATACCATCCTGATGGTAAAAGAACAGATCTTCGAGAAAGAAGGGATCCCGCCCGACAATCAGCGCCTCATTTATGGCCGCAAGAATCTGAAGGATGATGAATCCTTGAACGACTGCGACATTCGCGGTGGTTATACGCTGAGAATGGTCGCGTGGTAATATGTAAATCTATCGTCGGCGTTCCTCCAAGAAATCTGGTCGCCGTTCCTCCAAGAAATCTGGTCGCCGTTCCTTCAAGAAGACTCAGCACGCTTTGAAGAAAACTGTTGGCGAGCCTTTTCAAGAAAAAGTGACCATCGAACCAACCGAAACGTTTCCCAAGCTTGCAGAAGGCTCAATCAGAGTCTACATTGAAATGGTCAATGGCAGACTGTTTGCCATAGAAGTACGCTCCTGGGACACCATTGAAGACGTCAAGGCAAAGATTCAAGACATGGAGGGCATTCCACCGGACCAGCAGCGGCTCATCTTTGGCCGAAAGGTGCTCAAAGACCACCGAAACCTGGCACACTACAAGATTGGCCATGAGTCCACCCTCCACTTGGTTCTTCGTCTCCGTGGAGGCATGCAGATTCTACAAGACCACCTTTGAGGACATCATTTTGATTGTCAAGAACCACTTTAGAGAGATCTTCTCACGACCAGCAACACTCTTCTTGTTCGCTGTGTTCACTTAAACCAATAAAACTTTAAAAAAACTTGCGTTTTTATTCATTGCTGATTGCATCTTCATAGAAGGGTTTCGATTCGATCTTTTGTATCACATCATGCATGTCCATACCTCGATACGCCAATATGGGGACTTACTTTAATCACGTGATCAAGAAAATCGACTTTTTGAACTCTCCCATCCCCCATGTGATCAGGTCGTGATCAAAGGCCAGACCCCCCCTTAGGCATACACTTTTTGATCAAACCATATTTTTACCCATTCCAATAAATAAGCCATTTTAAAGATTATCATATAAATATTAATCAAAATTGGCATTTTATTAAGAACAAAACCAAATCAATCATTTATGATCATACTGACTGTAGTTAGTATCGTCAATGTCTGTGTCGTCTTCATAATCGAAGACTATGATGACTCGAATAGACTCATTGACATCTCCAATCAGATCATCCCCAAATTCTTTTAAAGCAGGGGCTAAATTATTTCCATTTTTAAAGAAAGTTGTCCTTTTAAAAATGATTTGGATTTGATCTGACCCCCCTCACTTTTTTCGTGATCAATGTGTGATCATTTGCCAAACCCCCCTTCCCTCTAACCCTTGATCACGTGATTAAAGTACGCCCCCCTATCTAGGGCAAGGAAAGCATTCCCATCGGCCAGACGACAGTCTTCTTAGTAGCAGGACCATCAGGTTTCCTTCACCGTGGATCCAAGTAAAAGCCTCCAATCACCAGCAAGTTTAGACGTTCTTCCCGGAAGTCCAAACGTTTTTCCCCGATGTCAAGTCGCATCCTGAGCGATTAACAATCATAATTATCCTTATAAGGAATCTCTTCTTCATTGGTATAGCAGTTCCCTGTAATGAGTTGGATTTTTAATCAATAATTTTTTTAAAAAATACTGAGTCTTTATTCAATTCCGATTGTCAACCTTCAAAGAAAAGCTCGTTTCCTTCTATCAAACCGAGTTAAACTTTTAAATTAGACTTGATCCACTGTTCGCTAAAGCCTTGTTCCTTCGCCACAATTTCCCTACAAACAATGTATCTCAATATTTCACAAAAACAATGTTTCAAAAAATGTTTTTTCAACCAGCGAATCCAGTTCTCATTCTAAAAGTTTCCACGGAACATAAATACAGAGTACAATCTCTACTCCAAACCATTGATTTTTACAACTTTCCTTTTGGTGCCTTTTATGCTGTTCTTCAATCCACTCAATGTGGTATTTCACTAGACCAAGATCAAGACCAAGACCAACAAGATCAAGATTGGAGTGTTCGTGAAAGCAAGAGAAAGTTTCGTGGAAAAAAGTACTCAAGGTACACGGGAGCATTCCAAATGCCCCAGGATGAGTGTCAACCGGTCAAGTTCTCAGAACCTTCACGCACGAGCTCCGAGTGGTGGCATACCGGTCTATGTCGAGATGCTGCTTCCAGGGGAAAGTTCCGCGAGAAGAAGCGTTCCAAAAGTTCCCGGGTACATTCCAAGAAAAGTGTGCAGCGTACTCGGAATGGTTCAAACGGTTCGGAATCCTCTCGGAATGGTTCTCCGAAATTTGTTGAACCAAAGCTGCGCAAGTCGGTCATTGACCGCAAGGATCGCTCCATCAAGAACCAGGAACAGGGTCCGGTCATCGGTTCTTCGATTAGGAAAGTACTGACCGCACAGGAAGAGAAGATGAAAGGCCAAAAGGACGAGAACAAGACCAGCTCCAGTGATCTCATGTCAGTCTACGCAGAGTTGGTATCAGGACGGAGAATTCTTCAGAAAGTCGAGCCCTCTGACACGATCGCACCCTGTACGACTACATTTTCAAGGAGCCGACCCTACACATGGTCCTTTGTTTTCATGAAGGAATGTAGATCTTTGTCAAAACTTTTACTGGCAAGACCATCAAGTAGGGCATTCGCTCTGACCAACAGCGTCTCATCTACGCTTTATCATTAAATCTTGCAAAACTTACCTGCGTATTTTATTCATTGCTGATTGCCAATTGCTTGCTCCAAGAAGTGTTCCAACTCGAGCGATGGTGTCACATGATGCTTGTCCACTATGATTAACCACCCACATGAATAACCTTTAGTTCAGGACAAATAATCAAATCGAATCAATATGCGAATTCGACTTAAAGTAGATTGTTCGCTAAATCATTGTTCCTACGAACATTGTTCTTCTAAACAATTTGAATCTTTCTTATACTTTCATCTTCAAATTCATTTGTCTAGTCAGTAATCAGTCAAATGCAATTAAAAAATCTCAGAAATTAAAAAACTCTTTTTTCCAATCATATCACAAGGGATCATATACCAAGATATAAAGTAAATTTTTGCCAGGGAATATATACCAACATAATCGCTTCTACAAATAAAGTTTGAACAAATCTTTGGAAACCAAACAAATACTTAATAAATTTAGTATTAAACTTTATTCAAGCAAACTCAATCTATTAGATCTGTTTTTTCTGTAAAGTCACATCTAAATTCTCAAACATTTGTTTTGTCATCATGTTATTAGTGTAAATGCTCGTACATTGTTACATTGGTTGAAATCTGGAATCTGAAATCCAGCTAAATCGAAATCAATTCCCAGCAATTTTTGGTTTGCATTACAAAAGTCGATAATTAATAACTGCAGCAGAATGTGTTGTTTGCCTGTTGGTGTAGTACTGCTGGTGCCACAGTAAGTTGTAATGTTCAAATATGAAAATTATCAAGTATAACCGAATATCTAACCTTTGAATCACAACTCCAATTTTCAGGCGTGCAGATAGACAATTTGTGTAGATTACATCACCAGATTTCAGTAAGTCAATACATTTCAATGGGGTTTGATGTTGAGCTTCCAGATTTATAGCAGATTGAAGTTGAGATGGATCAGGAAGATATTGACTAGGTGATGGAAGAGTGAATTGAGCACTTTCAATTTCGATTGCCTTTGCAACATCTTCCTAGATTTTCCTAGTTTTGAAATAACACGGTTGTGTCATTATTGGGTTCAATGAATAATTAGATTACAGTATGAAGGTAAAATTCCGATTGCCAATCTTCAATGAAGGGTTTCAGATAGATCGATTATATCACACATCATGCATGTCCAGTAAACATTGTCCACTATATACCTTACACCAGAATTACCTTTTGTTTTTTAATTAAACTTCGAATCAAACTTTGAATTCGACTTAGCCGGTTGTTCACTACAACTTTGTTCCTATGTTCCCAAATCCCCCCAAACAGTTGTGTACTTCAATATTCCACAAAACATTGTTCCAAAATATGTTCTTTCGTTCCAAACATTAACTTCTGCTCCGATTCGAAATTCGGACAACGGAAACCTTTGAACGAACCTTTGAGCCAACAATGTTTCCACAGGACATAAATATAAAGTGTAGCCTATCCTCCAATTTATTGATTTTAAAATTTTTGAATTGGCCTTTATTTTGTGAAACCCAGCCTTGGAACAAGCAAGTGGCCAAGTCTTCATGCATCAACTTTTTCAAATGGACCAAGTTCGCGACGACCCTCTGGCGAGAGTTTGCAACGATCCTCTGGTGGAAGGTCTCTAAAGATCCCTCCTCCCCAAGAACCGAAGAGGCGACTATCCAGAATTGTGAAGATCTTTCGGCGGTTTTCGCAGAACCAAAACGTTGGCATCGCTTATAGATGGAAGATGGTGGAAAATTCTACTATTGAATATACCCTCACTATAAAAGATGTCCCAAGTGCAGAGCGCGAGAAACTGGAAAAGCGCATGCGCAAAGAAGCGATTTTTTGTGAAATCACTAACTGGCAAGACGATCACCTTGGAAGTGACGCCCTCTGACACCGTCTATCATGTCAAGGCTAAGATTCAAGAAAAGGAAGGCGTTTCTCGGGACAAGCTTCGCCTTATCCATGACAGAAAAGTCTTAAAGGACGCCCGAACCCTCAGCCACTACAACATCAAAAAGGGAGCCACCCTTCACTTGGAACTTCGTCTCCGTGGGGGCATGCAGATCTTTGTCAAAACTCTTACTGGCAAAACCATCACTTTGGAAGTGGATCCGGCGGATTCTATCGAGAAGATCAAGGCTAGGATCCAAGAAAAGGAGGGCATTCCAACTGACCTGCAGCGTCTCATTTTCGGTGGAAAGCAACTCGCTGACGATCGCACCTTGTAAGACTTCAACATTCAGAAGGAGTCCACCCTCCATTTGGTCCTTCGTCTCCGTGGAGGCACTTAGAGTCTTAGTAGACTTACAAGACAAACTTTGAGGACATCATTTTGATTGTCAACCACCACTTTAGAGAGTTTCTTCTCACGGCCAGCAACTTGTCAGCTCTTGTTTGCTGTGTTCATTTAAATTAATAAAACTTTACAAAAAACTTGCGTTTTTATTCTTTGCCGATTTGTTGATTTTGTTGAACTTCAAAGAAGAGTTTCAATTAGATCTTTTGAGTGATATCATGCCCAATAAGATAAATAAACCTGAATTACCTCTAGTTTCCTTTAATAAAACCGAATTAAACTTCGAATTCGACTTGAAACCAATTGTTCCCTGAATCATTGTTCCTACGAACATCCGAATAATTTAACTAAATATTCCAAAAACACAATGTTCCAGAATGATCATTCCAAACAAGGAATTCAGTTCGAGCTTTGAATTAGAAATTCTCAAAATTGAACAATTGGCAATATCAAAAGGCACAGTCATCCTTCTAATTCACTTTGTAAACGCATTTCTATTTTCGATTTGCTAAATTATCCTTCTGATGCCTATTATACTGTGATTCAACCCACTCGACGTGGTGTTTGTAAAACATTCCCTTTTCCTCTGAACCTCCGCTTTCAAGAGCCATCGCAACTTTATGCAAGGTGGAGAAGGTTATGAAGCTTCAAGATGGAATGCGACTATATGCCGAAATGGTCAACAGCACGATCATCAGCTTGGAAGTAGACCAGCCCAGCCCGAATCCTGGAAATCCGAGTCTTCCAGCTCTGGATCTAGCCGTACAAAGAAGTCAGTTCGCCGATCCGACAAGTCTGGTACCGAGAGATCATCGCGCCGTGCACCGGAAGCTGAAGATCAAGAAGCCACCTCGGAAACTTCCAAGAAGGACTTTCCCAAACCCAAGAAAGCTTCTCCTCGATTTGTCGAACCAAAATTGAGGAAGTCCGTGATTGGCAAGGTCTGCTCCATCCCGAATCCTGGAAATCAGTTACCGGAAACTGCGGACCATAAAGTGTTGTGCGAGGTTAGGCTCGAAAGTCAAAGCGCACCTATAAGTCAAGTCGATTCTGAGATTTCGAAGATGCATCACAAGGACCAAACTGGCTTCCGTGATGCCATTCGGATTGACATCGAGCTTTGGTCGGGCAGGATCATTAGACTTGAGGTGGAGCCATCTGACACTATTGAGAAGATCAAGGAGATGATCGAAGGCAAGGAAGGTATTCCGCCTGACAACCAACGGTTGATCTTCTCAAGAAAGATTTTGAAGGACGATGGATCCTTAAGAGACTACGAGATAAAAGATGGATCCACAGTCAAACTGATCATATGCCTCCGAGGTGAACAAGGACGTCCCTAAATCTAGCAACACTACCACTCTCAGAAGGAATCCATTCCTTCCCTGGTTTAGCAGCTCCCAGTAATGAGCTGGATTTAATTTAATCAATAAAAATTTTTAAAAAAGTTGCGTTTTTATCTCTGATTGCTTATCTTCAATGAAGTGTTACAACTCGATCGATTTTGTCCCATGATGCACATGCCTACTAACAAGATGAACCAAACACCTGAATTACTTTTAGTTGGGAGCACCGTTAATCAAATCGAATTAATCTTTAACTCATTCGACTTTAAGTCTATATGTTCGATAAAAATCATTGTTCATGATCATGATATTTTCAAACATGTGTTACTGTGTCCAAATTTGATTACATAAATTATCCTATTTTAAGAATAATGTTCTTTTACTGGAGTTGTGGCTATAGAATAAATTCCACTAGTAGAATGTTTGTGGTTTTGTCAATTGTTACATTTGGATTCGAAATTTGGTCATGAAAAACTTCGATCGAACCTTGTCCACCAACAATGTTTCCACAAGACATAAATACAGAGTGCGCTCTCTGCTCCAAACTATTGATTTTGTAATATTTCCTTTAATTCTTCTGTGCCAATTGTCCCGAATCAAGCCTTCCATCAAGCATTCTTCAACAACTCTACTCTTCCAAGAACATCATGGGTAGAGTCTGTCTTAGCAGAAATAAGCCCAAGGCTGAAGCTCAAGATCAAGATGGAATGGTGGTGGTCCCTTCGTGGTAGTTGTTCAAGTTCTCGTCTGCGAAAGAGCAAAAAGAGGGCGTCCTGTCTCTTTTGGGCTCGAGTTCATTGACCCGTTCTGTTAAGCCTAATCCTAAGCCTCAAGAATCAAATGTCGCACGGCTCACTGGTGGTCCTTTCCAGCATGACAAGCAAATAAAGAAAGATCCGTTTATTCTGGTTCTTCCGCCAAAGATTCCCGCGGTTCAAGCAAAGAGTCCGTGGTACGCCCTCGCAAGAGTTCTGCAGGATCAGTCAATGCGCACTATGTTGAGCCCAAGTTGAGAGAATCAATTTTCGCATTGCTCACTGGTGGACCTTCTCAACGTGACAAGCAGATACAGAAAGATCTGTGTACGGATGAAGTCATTCATAAGTTAATGAGTGACTTGAAATTTGAAGTTCCCGGGAACATGCCAAGAAAAGTGTCAAGCGTGCTCGGAATGGTTTAAACTGTTCGGAATCCTCTCGGAATGGTCCTCTGAAATTTATTGAACCAAAGCTGCGCAAGTCGGTCATTGACCGAAAGGATCGCTCCAAGAAGCAGGAACAGGAGCAAGACCCGATCATCGGTACTTCGATTATGAAAGTGTTGACCGAGTTCGCACAGGAAGAGAAGATGAAAGGCCAAACGGAAGTGAGCAAGACAGGCTCCAGTGGTCTCATGCCAATCTACGCAGAGTTGTTTTCATGGCGGAAAATTCCTCTGGAAGTCCTCAGACACCATCAAGTCTGTCAAGGCTTTGATTCAAGACACCATCGATTAGCATAACATTCATGAATGGTAAACATTGTCCACAATGTACCTTACACCTGAATTACTTTTTCGTTCTTTAATAAAACTTCGAATTAAACTTTGAATTCGACTTGCTACGTTATTCACTACAACTTTGTTCCTATGTTCCCAAATCCCCCCAAACAATTGTGTACTTCAATATTCCACAAAACAATGTTCCAAAATATGTTTTTTCTTGCCGAACATTAAATCCTGTTCCGATTCGAAATTCGGACAACGGAAACTTTTGAACGAACCTTTGAGCCAACAATGTTTCCACAGGACATAAATACAGAGTGCAGCCTATCCTCCAATCTATTGATTTTGAAATTTTTGAATTTTGAATTTTGTTAAAGCCAGTCCTCAAGAGCTTTGGAGAATGGAAGTGGCCAAGTCTTCAAGCCTCAACTTTTTCAAATGGACGAAGTTCGCGACAACCCTCTGACGCCATCTATCATGTCAAGGCTAAGATTCAAGACAGGGAAGGCATTTCCCGGGACAAGCTTCGTCTTATCCATGACAGAAAAGTCCTGAAGAACGCCCTAACCCTCAGCGACTACAGCATCAAAAAGGGAGCCACCCTTCACTTGGTCCTTCGTCTCTGTGGCGAAATGCAGATTTTGGTCAAGCCTCTTACTGGCAAGACCATCACTTTGGAAATGGATCTCGAGGATAGCGTCGAGAAGGTCAAGGATGAAGTTCCAAGACAAAGAGGGCATTTCACCCGAGAATCAGCGCACGTCTCCTCGCGCATCAAGACGACAATCTCGTCGGTCTTCACGTCGGTCAAGCCGTCGAAATTCCCGTCGTGCAAGTCGTCGCAATTGATGTGCAAGGTTCCGCTTGAAAATCAAACCGCACTTAAAGGCCAATCTGAGGTGTCGAAGAAATACCACAAGGACATGAACTAAACCGGCTTCCGTGGTGGCATACCGATTTACATTGGGCTCGTGTCCGGCAGGATAATCTCTCTAGAGGTGGAGCCGTCTGACACAATTGAGAAGATCATGGAGAGCATCAAAGACAAGGAAGGCATCCCGCCGGAAAACCAGCGATTGGTTTACCGTGCACCGGAAGCTGAAGATCAAGATCACACCTCGGAAACTTCCAAGAAGGACTTTCCCAAACCCAAGAAAGCTTCTCTTCGATTTGTCGAACCAAAATTACGGAAGTCCGTGATTAATGGCAAGGTCTGCTCCATCCAGAATCCTGAAAGTGCTGACCATAAAGTGTTGTGCGAGGTTAGGCTCGAAGGTCAAAGCGCACCTACAAGTAAAGTCGATTTTGAGCTTTCGAAGATGCATCACAAGGACCAAACTGGCTACCGTGATGCCATGCTTTGGTCGGGCAGGATCATTAGACATGAGGTGGAGCCATCTGACACCATTGAGAAGATCAAGGAAATGATCGAAGACAAGAAAGGTATTCCGCCTGACAACCAACGGTTGATCTTCTCAAGAAAGATTTTGAAGGACGATGGATCCTTAAGAGACTACGAGATAAAAGATGGATCCACAGTCAAGCTTATCTTATGCCTCCGAGGTGGTGTGCAGATTTTCGTCTAAGCATTTACTGGCAAGGCCCACGGGAACTCATCTAGGACGCATGCAAAGTTTCAAGAAGAAAGTGACCATCGAACCAACAGAGACGTTTCCCAAGCTTGCAGAAGGCTCGATCCGAGTGTACGTTGAAATGGTCACAGGCAGACTCTTTGCCATAGAAGTACACCTTTCGGACACCGTTGAGGAGGTCAAGGCAAAGATCCAAGACAAGGATGGCATTCTATCAGACCAGTAGCGGCTCATCTATCGCCAAAAGGTTCTCTAAGACCACAGAACCCTGACACACTACAAGATTGGCCATGAGTCCACCCTCCACTTAATCCTTCGTCTCCGTGGAGGCATTTAAAGCATTTCCATCAAGATCAAGCCCCTATAGATAGATGCCTTCTCACGACCAGCAACACCCTTCTTATGTTCGCTGTGTCACTTAAACCAATAAAAACTTTAAAAAATACATGCGTTTTTATTCATTTCAGATTGCCAATCTTCAAAGATAGGTGAGTTTCCTTCAATCAAACCGAGTTAAACATAGAATTCCACTGGTCCATTGTTCGCTAAAGCCTTGTTCCTTCGCAACAATTCCTCAACAAACAATGTACCTCAATATTTCACGAAACAATGTTCCAAAAAGCGTTTAGTTCAGAGGACAAATAATCAAATCTAATTGATCTTCGAATTCGACTTAAAGTAGATTGTTCGCTAAATCATTGTTCCTACGAACATTGTCCTTCCAAACAAGTTATCTCAAAACATTCCACGAAACAAAATTCCAGAATTTTCTTTCTAAACCAGCAATCCAGCTCGAACTATGAATTAGAAATTCTCCTAATTGAACAATTGACAATATGAAAAGCACAATCATCGTTTATGTTTAAGTTTAAGTTTAAGTTCTAATTAGCTTTATATTCGTCTTTCTAAGGATAAACCGCCGTTTGTATTTATTTTTCTATTAAAAGAGGCGTGTAGAAACTCAAGTTCGTACTCTCAAAATTCCATGCTTGTCAAGAGTCCTGCTTGGCGTAGTCAACTTTGTTGATAAGCCCTTTCTGTCCCTAAACGTTACACCTTCAAGTACTCTAGTGGTCGTATCTCTTCTGCTTCCAAGTCACTAGTCACAAGTCTGCTAAATTAAAGGCAATTCAAAACCGGGCGATTCAAAACCGAGCGATTCAAGTTTCAAGAAAATACCGTGAACCGTCTCCACCACCACCCGACAAGATAAAGCCTCAAGGGCCCAACAAGCCCAACAAATCCAACACCTGCTTGGTTAAAGAATGATCCTTTTTCGTCCAGGACAATGAAGATTTTGAGGGGAAATCATCCCACAGAGGATCCCACAATCGCACCAACGGAATCGTTCCTTCCTCTGGTCATCAAATCTCTAAGCTGGAAGATATTCACTTTGACAGTGCTTCCATCTGATTCCATCGAAAGTATCAAAACTAGAATTCAATACAAAGGAATTCCATGCGATCAGATGCGACTGGTATATAATTGCAAGAATCTCAAGGACAATCGAACCGTTAGCAACTACAAGATTAAGAACAAATCTACTCTCCAAATGCGCCTTTGTCATCGTGTGGTGGAATAAATATTTTCGATGAGACCTCTACCAGTGAGACCTATCCCAGCACGTTACGCTTGGGAATTTATATCTTAATAAAATTTATTCATTAAATTGACGTTTTGTTAACAAATTTTTATCACTCTCATTACTTAGCCACTACAACGTTTTCACTTTTGCACAGATCACACTTATTCGAAGACGTGCAATCAACTAGGTTCATAAAAGGTTTTATATTTTGCTTGTAATAAATTTAATAGTTTGGTGAATCTGTTTTGTTTAATAAGTAAAACTAACAATTTTTTCTTTTCACTCGATTCTTTGCATCATTCTTCAGCATTGCCTTATCTCAACCATATCACAGCAACCAGTTGGTTTTTACTTTAAATTCATATACGATTGATCAACGTTTGAAAAAGGTTTGCATTTATTATAAAAAAACAATTTATTAAAATTTTTTTCATATAAAAAGTGGTAGTATCATGATAATAAGCTATATAAAGAATTTACTTCATATTGAAGTTTACTTGAATCTAGTTTAATTAGATAATTCTGCCGTTTAGTTGGTCGATGATTAAATGGTTAACTTAAAATGATTTGTTCTTTATTTAGTAAAGTAAATTTTTTACAATGATTTTGCTGTGTTTGATTTATTTTTATTTGTGTTTATGAGTCACTTTGTACAAAACGTTTTGAGTTTACTTTATATCAATAAGATATCGTAATGATAAAATTGTAATTAGTCAAAGAATGTCAATACAAAACCACTTGACCAAGTTAATTTGAGCAAATAAAAAATTGATTTTCTATCCTCAATTTCCTTGATGCAATTTGTAGATAAGATTACACCCAAAAGTCTATCGCGAAAATTATTGTTTACTTCCTCAGTGGATGTACTTGAGAAGAAAGATTTTTTTAAATTGCCATATAACGCGATTATAACTCATCAAAGACAAAATCACTTCCTAAACCAAATTGGTTACAAACCACGGTTAACTAACAAGTAACTTGTAAGTCATTTATTGATTGACATTGATTGTGGAAAGAAGAATTTTAATATTTTAAAACAAGCAAAGGGATAGGCAAACACTCGCTTAAATTCGAATAAAATAAAGAAAATCGGTTATTTTCGAAACAAAAAATGTGTGGTTTCCCAAAAAGACTTCACCACCTTTGTTCATAATCCAATTGCCTGGAGGAAAGTAGACTACTCTTGATGTTGGCAGTATTGTGCTCGTAATTGGAGCAACCAAAATGTCCTCCCCAACCATGAATTGATCGTTCACTGTGTAGAATTTCGCATTGTTCGGATCAGCAAACCACATTGGCCGTATAATAGGTTCGCCGCTTTTAATCCATTTTTCGATTAAACCCAACAATTTTGGTCCAAGAATTTGCCTTCGAAGTTCAATGCAACCTCGAACATATTCGGCCATTTTTGGTTCGTCTTCAAATTGCACAGTGACTGTTGGAATTTGCATCACAGGCATGAAGGTCAGTGCTTGAATCCATCGAAGGTAGGAAGCGGAATCCCATATGCCAATTTCTAGTAATTGGGGCAGTATCAACTGATAGCCACCAAGTGACAAGGATAGTGTGTTTTTAATCACTTGTTGGAATGGATTTACGTTAGGATAGATTTTCGTTCGAACAACCGATGCATAAGCTTGAGTGGCAAATCCATAATCTAGGGTAGTGCTGTAAGCCCCAAAGCGTGATGCTAATTGTGCATACAAGGTTATGAGTGAATTGGGATACTTTTGTACAATCTCATCTTGTAGATAAGTGTCAGAAGTAAGTCGAATGAGTCGTTGAATGTTTTTGTTAGTAAAATGAACCGAATCAATCTGATACGGATTTGTCAGTTTTTGGCGCACTTTTTCCATAAACCATTCTAGTGCTTCAGGCCGAATCAAATCTGGAAAACAGTACTCGTTTTTAAGTATAATGAGCGAATCTTTAGTGCAATAATCTGAATTCAAAAATGTCTCAAATGATAACGAAATTCGATGTCCACTTTGCCTGATCGTATTGAGCATTGACTGTACGCTTGGGAATATAGTACTGTTGAAAGCAAAACTGTCTTTTGTTGATTGCCATTTTGCGTACTGGTCAAACAAAATTGTAAAATTGTTGAACTTCCGCATTTTTAGTTCATTCATCAGTTGGTAAACATCTGCCTCCTTGTTATTTTGATTCATTTCCTGTACAAAAGACGACACAGGCAAAATTGGATGGACAAGTGCGAAAACATCGCTTGGTAGGGTTCGAGGTCGAGGAATGTAACCAAATTCGCCCAATGCACTTTGGTAGACTGTTTTGATGTTTGGCGCAACTAAGATTCGAAATTTCAGTGAAAAATACTGATTTGAATGATCGATTGGTTTGGGCTTTTCGGGGTCTTTGATAGAGAAACAAAACAAATTTCGCTTAGGTTTGTCAGTTGTTTTTCTAAATCCAATTTGCCACGGATGATTCGGCTCGAGATGGAGCAGAAAGCCATCACTGTTCAGGAATAGATACTCCACTACACTCGGAGAATTTGGATCAATTTTGTGGTCAAGTTTTCGTATGAATTGATTGGCCATGGTGCATTGTCAAAATTGACATTACTCGAATACCTGAAAAAGTGTTTAAATGTAGTGAATATTGAGTAACTCAAATTTACCAATAAGGTTTCTTTTGACTGTACGGCAAACAAACCATCTTCCTTTGTCCAGATTCTGCGGAAGAACTCCACGCAAAACGGTACTCTGTAGCACGGTAACTGTGGACAATTCGACTTTTGGTAATCCGAACGATTTGATCATTTGCACCAAGGGGATAGTTCCAAATGTTTTTGATTGTCGAATTGTTTCGGCTAAATTTGCCTTTAACATCAAAGAGCATAATATCCAACGTTTTCTGAATTCCATGTTTTTGTCTTGAATTTTTCAAATGAAAAACAAAATTTTCATCGAGTGTTACTTCGTCATCTGAATCATTTATCGAAGCAACCTCCATTAAGACGCCATTTAGTAGGAAAATTGAAATTAAAATTAAACAAAATTGCTTCATTTTAATGTTCAGTTGCGAAAGCCAATTGCCAATATGACAATTACATTCTTAGAACTTACAATAATAATAATCCACTCAAATAAATACACTAGATTTGCACCTTCATCGGTAATATCAAAGAAACACTCAACAAAAAAATTATTTACTTTGTATCCTAGAGAAACAAGTGTGAAGTCAACCAATCAGTTTGTATTTTTGCATTTCCGGATTCCAATCTTCAATGAAGGGTTTCAGATCGATCGATTGTATCACATCATAAATATCTAGTAAACATTGTCCACTATGTCCACCTTACAACTGAATTACCTTTAGTTGCTTAATCAAACTTTGAATTAAACTTTGAATTCGACTTGCCACATTGTTCATTAAAGCTTTGTTCCTATTTTCCCAAATCCCCCAAACAGTTGTGTACTTCAATATTCCACAAAACAATGTTCCAAAATATGTTCTTTCTTTCCAAACATTAAATCCTGTTCGGATTCGAAGTTCTGACAACGGAAACCTTTGAACGAACTTTTGAGCCAACAATGTTTCCACAGGACATAAATACAGAGTGCAGCCTATCCTCCAATCTATTGATTTTGGAATTTTTGAATTGGTTTTAATTTTGTGAAACCCAGTCTTCATGGAGCAAGCAATTGGCCAAGTCTTCAAGCAAGGACTCGTCTCGCCGAGAATCGAAGCGATCATCTGGCCGCAAAGAATCTGGCACCACAAGTAAAGGCACAAAGGCTAAAATTAAAGACATGGAAGGCATTTCCCGTGACAAGCTCCCGAAAACGGATGACGAGCAAGTCTTCCAACGGAACCAAGAAACCCCAACCTCCGCCCGTGTCACCCAATCCAAGAATTTCTCAACTTTCTTCAAGAAAGAAGAAGGCTCAAATTCCAAACGAAGAGAACGCCATTTTGAAAGTAATAGGAGAGAAGATTCAGAAGGAGAACACCATCGAGCCGACAGTCACATTTATCTCGACACCCAGGATTTCAATCTTTGTTAAAAGTTTAAAAGGAAAGTCGTTCTCGTTAAGTGTTCTGCGCACTGATACGATCCTAAGTATCAAGGCGTATATTCAAGACAAGAAAGGCATTCCTCGAAAGGAGCAACAGCTGATTTATGATGGGAAACAGCTAAAAGGTCATCGAACTGTGGGACACTACAAGATTAGGAATAAGTCCAGTCTTCAGCTGCTTCTTCGGCTCCGTGGTGGTTTCACCTTGAAAGAGACCAGCAAGCACCATTAATAAATCCTTTGACATCGTCAATGTCAAGATTGACCCAAATTTAGGAGACCATCTCCTCACCAGCAAATTATCATTTTGCTTACTTCTATCAATAAACTATTTCAAAATCTCATGTTTTCATTAATTATGCACTCGATGGTAACTGCCTATTTTCAAATATTCATATTTTTCAGTTATTCTTTAAATGGACCAAGTTCGCGACAACCCTCTGACGCCATCTGACACCATCTATCATGTCAAGGCTCAAATTCAGGACCTGGAAGGCATTTCCTGTAACATCTCCCGAAAACGGATGACGAGCAAGTCTTCCAAGTGTTTCAAAATGGGCTTCAGCTCGATCGATTGTGTCGCACCATGAATGTTCACTATGATGAATCAACAGCCAGACAATTGGGAATTACATTTAGATCTCTAATCAAACCAAATTACAGCAACTTCGAATTCGACTCGGTGCATTGTTCTGTGAACATTGCTCACTAAATCATTTTTCCTATGAACATTATCTATCAGAACAAAATACCTTCTAATTCAACGAAACAATGTTCCAGAATGTTCCAAACAAAGAATTTATTTCGAATTCGTATTTATAAAATTTGAACAATTGAATTAACTAAAGTTGTCCATTTTCTAATTCCTCATTGGAACAGTTGCTATTAAAACTTAACTTTGCCAATATATTTGTGTTCGTATTTTTTACTGGTACGAGACCATTAGGTCACGTCATGCGAAAGTCAAGTCTTTATTTTGCTTAGGTCTGGGTCTAAATCTCTTCTATACCATGCCAAAAGAGAATCCCGCGCAACGGGAAGGTCATAGGTTGCAACAAAACTTTGCACTGATTCGATGAATTTTAAAGGGGAAAAAGATAGGGATTTGGAGTACATTGTGTAAATGTTCATTTTCGAACGATTTGGAGTAGTAAACTCGCTGCAAAAAATACCACAGGCTTGTTCAGCACAAAATTCTGAACAAAATAGGACTATTCCCAATTCTCTCAGGTGGTTCTTGGTGGGCTCAGGGCGTCATGAAAAGTGACCAAAGTGTGAATATACTGATTTGCAATATACGTAATTTGGTATATCCTAATAGAAGCCTAATTATGTACCCGAACCAGGCATATATGGTATCAAAATTTTCAGAATTGCAAGAAGAACCCGATGACGCAATCGATATTTGAATCCAAAGTACCAGAATAATTCCCGAATTGGGCGTCATTTTGAATTTGGCCATGTTTGGTGTCTAAATGCTCGTAATAACTAGGATATCAAGAAAAACGTATAGATATGCTGTTTCGTGATATCTGGAATTATCCAGGGTACCAGAATCAACCCAGAATTAGGCGGCATATTGAATTTAGCCATATTGTGTTTGAACTCTCACAATAACTTGCATATCAAGAAAACCATCTAAAACACTGTATAGTGATATCTAAAATTAGCCAGGGCACTAGAATACATTAAAACGATTCCACGGGCGCCGGATCTATGTAGAAAATTATTCATTTGAATCAGCTCAAAGTTGTCATTTGTTCACTTTAATTACAGATTTATTATTTTAAAGGCAAGTAGATTAATTAAATTTTATAGATTTTATTTGCATTTATTATACATAACAGCATTATACATTTGAGATATATCATATTAAGTGGCACAATTACAATTCTTCAAAATATTTGGCTATTTGTTGTTTGTAATCGTGAGGAAGTTCAAAAACTTTTCCAGTATTGTCATTGTTATTTTTTGACTTTTTTCTAATATAATCTTTAATGATTACATTCGCATTTCTTGCCTGCACTTTGCTGACTTTAGTGCTTTCTTTATTTACTTCGTGAATAAAAAATTCAACACCTTGTGTGTTGTTTGGAAGTTTAGAAATTGGAAAATCCAATAGATTTTGAACGTTAATTGTCATTGGTGGTTCAAGAATGTTTGTTTTTAAATCAACCATCTCGTAATATTGCTTCGCATTAAAGTTTAAAATTGGCTGGTAGATGTCAATCTTTTTAAGAAGTTTACTTGTTGGCTTAATAAAAATTCGCACTGTCTGATCCAAGCGAACTTTTTTGGTCCTAATCTTTTCTCTTTCTTTGTCATATTTTTTTTGTTGTCTCGCGCAATTTGAATGAATTTAATTGCTTTATCTTTTATATTCGAATTTTCGCTCGCCAACATTGCAGTTAATATGTTTTCAGGATGAGCCCAATAAGAATTATTATTTAATGTATCAAAAACATTTTGTTTCGCTTTAGCCGCAAAGTCTTGATCTGGACATTTATCGAAAACTTTCTTGGTCAACAAAATGATTTGATGAAATAAAATTGGTGTAGAGTATGAGTTCAACTTAATCTTAAAATAAGTTGCTGCATAAACTGCAATTATAAATTCAACTAGTGTAGTTAAAACAACATCTGGCTCAATTTCAGAAATGTAAAGTCGAAGAATTCGACTTGCAGTGTTTGTTTGAATCAAAATTCGGGAAGTTGTCTACATAAATTGTTTTAAAAATCAACATTTTCTTTAGTGTGCAAATAGTCATCAGTAATTTCTATTCCTTGTATTGTAATTTCTTCCAATTGCACTAACTTATTCATTAAGTAATTTCCACTGTATGTCATGTAATATATTGAAGACTATGCAATATTGATTATAACTCATCAGTTTTAGCTTTGATTTTAAAATTTATGGTGCTCTGGACAATTAGAAATATACCGGAACAGAATATTTAGGCTTTTTCCATGCTATTCAACCCATTACGAGCGTTTAGACACCCAACATGGCCCAATTCAAAATGACGCCCATTTCTGGATTTATTCTGGTAACCTGGATAATTCCAGATATCACGAGACACTATATCTAAACGTTTTCCTTTATATACAAGTTATTACGAGCATTTAGACACCCAACATAGACCAATTCAAAATGACGCCCAATCCGGGATTTATTCTGGTACTTTGGATTCAAATGACGATTGCGTCATCGGATTCTCCTTGACATTATGAGAATTTTGATACCGAATATGCATGGGTTTGGGTAAATAATTAGTAGATAGCAAATGGTGTATAATGAAAAACAATAGATTCACATTTTGGTCACTTTTCATGACGCCCAGAGCCCACCAGGAACCACCTGGGAGAATTTGGAAAAGCTCTATTTTATTCAGAATTTTGTGCTGAACAAGCCTGTGGTATTTTTGGACCGAGTTTAATACTCCAAATCGCTCGAAAATGAACATTTTCACAATGTACTCCAAATCCCTATCTTTTTCCCCTTTAAAATTCATCGAATCGGTGCAAGGTTTTGTTGCAACCTATGACCTTCCCGTTGCGCGTGATTCTCTTTTGGCATGGAATAGAAGAGATTTAGACCCAGACCTAAGCAAAATAAAGACTTGACTTTCGCATGACGTGACCTAGAGACCATTGCGTCAATCCAAAGAAAGAGATAGCGTTCCATTGTTCCATCGTTATGCATAATTTGGAAAGATAAATTGTCACAGTGTGGAGGTAAAATGGATACTTCCAAGAGCTCAAGTCTTAGCCAAACTCAATTTGTGCATAATTTGGAAAGATAAATTGTCACAGTGTGGAGGTAAAATGGATACTTCCAAGAGCTCAAGTCTTAGCCAAACTCAATTTGTGCATAATTTGGAAAGATAAATTGTCACAGTGTGGAGGTAAAATGGATACTTCCAAGAGCTCAAGTCTTAGCCAAACTAGATTTGTGCATAATTTGGAAAGATAAATTGTCACAGTGTGGAGGTAAAATGGATACTTCCAAGAGCTCAAGTCTTAGCCAAACCCAATTTGTGCATAATTTGGAAAGATAAATTGTCACAGTGTGGAGGTAAAATGGATACTTCCAAGAGCTCAAGTCTTAGCCAAACTCAATTTGTGCATAATTTGGAAACATAAATTGTCATATAATCATTGTTTATAAATTTGATAATGAAAGTTCTTCAATAATTATTTAATCAGCTGAAAAGCGTATGACAACAATTCTCCATAAAACAGAACACCCTGAATTACCAAACACAAATATTAGCATGGAAAACAAATTTGTTTTTTACCTTTGCAAAAGATCGTGTCGTAACCAGTCCAATACTGCCATACGTGATGCCATACTGATTTTTAGTGTGCAACCGGCCAATTGCATGAGCCAGAGTTAATCGTGATCGAAAGTTGCCCACCCGATGTTGATTGTGCACCATAAGGTGCAAAAGCATTTTAGAGGATTCGTGCATTTTTTCTGTAAATCGAGCCATCAGATAATGCACCGCTAAAATGGCTATAAGCTGATGGGCAGGAATGAGCAAAACTGCCACCGCCAAGTAGCCCTTGATTTGTCCAAACAAAAACATCATCATAATGTAAGCACTGATTGGAAAATTGAATACCATGAAAACCAGAAACAATTTACCCAACGTTCGATTAAAAATAACCACATATTGAAAGCTCACAACATCGTTTCGTATGAATGTACCAACATGACGCCAATTGAAACTCTTCAATGATCGAGAAATCAATGTCAAATTTTGAATGAATCGAATGTAGACAAATGCTATTAGAGCGATAAGAAGTGAGACGGCTAAAAGGAGCACATTGGGCAGTATGACAAAGGCAATATCAAACGAAAACAAGTTGACATTGTTCAAGACGACACCAAAGTAGCCTTTGAATGAGCAGAAAAATTGATCACGATGTTTGTAGAGATCGAGTACGTTGAGAATGTTGTAGTAAATTATGACTAAATCTATGTTGAAAGATAATGTTTATAAACTTTTAAATACATAAACAAAAAAACAATGCCTAATGCAAAATAAGCCGCAAGCAGTTACTTACCAACCGAAAAGATAAATATTCGCAAAATTCCCGTAATTTTTGAAAGAATTTGTCTAACCAACTTTTTCACGGGATAGCCGTGAAAAGTTTTCTCAATAAAACAATCATCATCATTGCGATCAGAAAGCAGTTTCTTAAAAATTGTGATAATCTGAAAATTATCAAATTTTAAAAACAAAACATAGATGTAGTAGATTATCATGAGTAGCAATAGTGATAGGAAAAAGTTGACATAAACATCATCGTCGTTAATGTTCAAAATGACACGCTCAAAGTCCGACTCGTAAGGATAGAAAATTGTCATTTGAAAGATGACTATTTTGTGAATCAACAATGAGATAATCAACCAGACAGCCCAGAGAGTCTTCCGGTCATGATACAATCTAATGCGTTCGTTGATTTGAATGTACTGATTGTAAAGAGTTAAGTTATTCAATGGAATTACCAGTGAGAAGATGAATTTTAAAAATAGTTTCATTATGATGATTTTTAAGGCCCAAACTTGTAGTACTTCACAATTTTGAACTATTTTTGACTTCAAATATTTTAAATGTCATAAATTCTACCATTTACTGAAATTTGAATGTTCGAAAATATCATAATTCTTGAAAATGTTCATGCGTTTGTTTGTTTTTTCATTAAAACTTGTCTAGCAAATATTTGCGACAATGCCAAATTACAAAGTTTAATTACAAAGTTGGAAAAGAACGATTGTTGCACTTTTGCTCTAGATTCCTAAAGTGGGAATTCTTTGTAATAATATTTTGGTTTTACATTGAACAAATATTTGCATGCCGAGACATTTAAACTTGTCAACTTGTCAACTTCGTTTCTTCGTACTTAATCAAATGTTATTACTTTTAATTTAATATTTTTTTCCCACTAAATTTCCAAAACAACAAACAACATTTTCCGTTTTAAAATTATCTAAACTTAAATTGCAAGCCACTTTCGTTCAATATGGTTTTTCGAAATTGTTTTTGAAATTGTTTCAGTATTAGCATACAATGTACGCCGTACATCTAGTTTGAATGTTTATTTTTAAAATCTTATTTGGCTATCTGTTTGGCTAATTCATTTTCTACATAATTTTGTGGGAATTAATTTACATTTTACAGAAAATCTATACATTCTACAACGGAATCTTCAATTGTTAGATTAGCTTTTTAGCGAGACTTTTTAGAAGGCCAATCTCCACGTTTTTTGTAGTGTTGATCATAAGACACATTGATATATATAGAGACATTTTTCAGAATCATTGGCAGAATCATTAAATTTAAATTAATTTTATAATGAATTTATTAATAATCATATTTCATAATAATTTCATATTCAATACTGGCCAGTTAAATGTGAAACAGCACAAGGAAAATCAGAGAATATTATGAAAATTACATGTTTTGATGCATTATCGATATCGATGTTTGTGTGCCATGCATATGCATAAGAGAAATAGTATACTCCATTGAGCAATACATACTAAGAAGAAACGTCGAATGAATTCTAATATACTTAAAACTTTATAATGTTATATTTGTAAAATATAGCTACACCTTGCGATTACAATTCAGGTTCTTTGTCAAATGAGAGTGTTCCAGTTTTGGTGAAACAGAAAAACAAAAAGTATAATAATGACTGAGTACGAAATTCAGTACTACGAATCGTGCTAAATTGAGCACAAACTGCTGTACAATGTTTATCTTGTCGTGAGATAACATATTGAGTGCTCAAAATAAATATGGCTTGATGTTTCACTCGAAAATCATCGTTAGCAGATGAAGTGTTCGCGGTTTAACAATCCACAAGTCAGCAAACAGTCCATAATGATGGTAAGTGCATTTGCAAGAGATTGCTTCACTCGGATTTGTCTGACTTTACACATTCTCAACACAGAATTCTACAATGGCTATACTACTGGTGGTTTATGTTTTTGTGGCTTGTACTGGTTACGTTTGCTCGTCCGATTATGGCTACGGCGACCATGGAATATCAGCCGCAATCATCAGCAAGCACAGTATCCACTCAATTCCGCACGGAGGCGATGGAGGCAACGGTAAAACAACGCACGTCAACATCCACGGCGGAGTGGCACCGGTCAAGATGCACTTCTCCTCTCGGTCCAGTCCAATTTACATGTCTCATTCGCATTACAATTCTGGTGGCTCTTATGGCCACAGTTCTTCGTACGACAAGCCACACAAGCGAGTGCATGTGGTGCACAAGCCGGTAATACACGAACTGAAGGAAATCATCAGTCCATACAAAAACACTTACCAAATCATCAAACCGGTGATGCACAGCTACAAAACCTCTGTGTTCAGTGGTCATGGTTACGGTCGTTGACTTGTGTTTCAATACTTTCAATAAAACTTGTGTACTTGGAAATCAGATTTAGTCAATGAAAGATGTAATTACTATGGTGACCAGTTACTGGAGTTATTTATTCTGTTATTTAAAAATGATTTTATTATAAAAATGCGTAACTATATTATAAGATGGTGAATGAATGACTCGTTCCCACAGGTGACACCAATTAGTAATGTCCGCCATGCTTTCCATGATGAACGAACGTTTGGATGCTTTGCCTGACCGGCTTCACTTTTTGGGTATGTCGCCGGTAGGGCATGATCACTTCCTTCAACTCGTGGATCACTGGCTTGGTCACCACATGCACAAGCTTGTGGGGCTTGTCTGAAGAGAAAGTCTTCTTGAAGGAGCCACCATGACCGTAGTGTTTGTGCTGCGGGATCACTGGACTAGACCGTGACTTGATGTTCAGTACAATTGGAGCCACACCGCCGTCTACATCGACAAGTGTCGGAGAGCCATGACCACCCGATGAGTGCACCGGAATCGACTTAACGCTATGGTGGCTCAGAATGGCGGCACTAATCGAATGTTCACCGTAGTGTCCGCCATCATCAGAATGTCCGTAACCTTTCATGTCATGTCCACCATATCCGTGGTCATCATGTCCGTAACCTCCAATTTCTTGTCCGCCATATCCGTGGTCATCATGTCCGTAACCTCCGATATCTTGTCCACCATATCCATGGTCATCATTTCCGCCATCATATCCACCGTCTAATTTCTCATAGCCACCATTGTCTTCACCATGGCCATAGTCGCCTCCATCTCCGCCGCCACCGCCACCACCATTACCACCACCACCGCCTCCACCACCACCACCATTACCACCACCACCGCCTCCACCTCCACCACCATTACCACCACCATTACCACCACCACCGCCTCCACCACCACCACCATTACCACCACCACCACCACCGCCTCCGCCGCCGCCACCACCACCGCCACCGCCCCCACCAGAACCACCATATCCTTTGGTGCTCAAAGCCACATTGAACAGACCAAAGAAAACAAAAATGAGAAAAATCTAAATGCGAAGAAAAGTGAGTTTCAAAAACAAACAACAAATGAGCCAATACCTTCTTGTCCATGACTTAATGTTTTGTTATGACACTTTGAATGTTCACTATATGAACAAGAATTCGCTTATATACTCGATATTGAAGTACACTTCTCAACGCAAAATTGTCACCTCTCTTGAAAACAGAATCGAAAAGATACGATTTCGATCAAGCCAATATAAAAGATATACAGTTCTCTTCAGAGCAGACACTGATACGAATGCCAATAAAATTTTAAGTTCAACTAATCTACTAATAATATAGAAACATTATAACAAACTAAACTGATATGCAGCCATTTGTTTTGACCTCTAACACAGTTAATTAGATCTTATCGAGTTCCTGCTTTGCACCAAACAAACAATCGAGTTTGTAAATTGAGAGTTTGTGCAATCGATGACTTTATTGAATTTTTATGTAAAGGACTTTTTCTAAGATAAAGTAATTAGTAAGAAGTAAAGTTAAGTAAATAGGGACATACTTTGCAATAGAGTGGACATATCTCTTGTCAAGTCTTAAATAATTTGCAAATGAAACAATTGATTTTGATTTATATTACCCACCTCCAGCTGTATTAAACAAATCGGCTCATAATAAATCTATGGGGAATATATATAAATAGAATCAATTTCAAAGAAGTTAATTTAATTTCCGATTATTTTAGTTTTTATATTTTTTTCATTGTCAATGCCAATTTGTGATCCAACTAGAACGGGCCTGCCCAAAACTGGTTTCCAACTAATTTTTTTCGTATCTTCTCTCGATGCAAGCAAACAAAAATTATCATTTTTATTACCCCGCCATTCAACAAATTTATCTTTAATCAATTTTTCTCTCAATTGCATTTTCCCAGTGTCAATCATAATATCACTTGTTACTCTCACTAAGAGCTACTCTGACTGCTGTGAGTGCTCACTCATTTTGTTGATGATTAGGTTTGATTTTAAATTTCATTAATTTTTTTTACTTTGCATTAAAAAATATTTTTGTGACCGACTTTTGGCATGGCGCATTGTAAATAGATTTTTAAGAGAATTCAAAATTTATTTGTTAACATTTTTAGTAAATTTTCATGTGTGCTTAGGTTTCTTTCAAATGGTGAAATATTAAAGTATGGTATTGTCTCTTAATTAATTTTTTGATTTATATTTTTATGACAGACTAGACCAAATGGAGATAATATATAGGTTTACTTAATTTTTGTTTTTTTATTGAAAAATGCCATAAATTTTTTTAGTCTTGAATATACAATCTAAGACTATTGTGTATGATTGCACAAATACGCCGACATCCTGTGTAAACCTTTATTACTTCAACCAATTATATTTTAATCATATTTTCCAGCAAAAAATAGTATTGATTGATTGACTTGCACTGGTTTCTCTAGGATACAAAGTAAATAGATTCTTTTGTTGAGAGGGTTGAGAGACTCTTGATGTTGCCGATGAATGTACAACTCAAATTTGCTTTATCTATGTTGGATAATTTTTTATTGAATGTTGCATTAGTGTAATATTGTATCATTTGGTGCAAGTTCACACAAATGAAAAATGAACATGAAACAATTTTTCTTAATTTTGATTGTAATTTTCCTACTAAATGGTGTTCTAACGGCTGAAGATTCAATATTAAAGCCAAATGATCCAGATGACGAAGTGATCCTTGATGGAAATTTTGTGCTACACTTGAAAAATGCAAAACAGAAACTGGAGAGGCAGAAAACGTTGAAAATAAGGCTCGATGGTGTTAAAAACAATTTTTCGTTAACCAAAAACAATTCGACAATCAAGGGCATTTGGAGCTTTCCACTTGGTCCAAATGATCAAACTCTCCGAATTACTAAATCTCGAATTGTCCACAATGCTACTGAGTATCGTTTTGTTTGGAATTCTAAAAATCTAAAGCCTTCTGAACAAAAGAAGATGGTTTGTGTTCCGTACATTGATAGTGAGGAACCTTATTGGTAAGTTGTATAATAAGTTATTTGATAAATTCACTACATTTTTATGCCACTCTCAGGTATTCGAGTTGTTCCAATTTTGACAAATCTCCATGGCCAATCAATTCAAACGAAACGGTGTTCAGAATTAAATTTCCAAATGTAGCCGAGTATCTATTCCTGAGCAGTGATGGCTTTCTGCTCCATCTCGAGCCAAATCATCCGTGGAAGATTGATTTTAAAAATACTTTTCAAGGTGGATCAAATTCGTTTTGTTTTTCTATCAGTGCGCCAGTCAATTCAGCTAAACCCAAGCCAATTGACCATTCGGATCAGTATTTTTCACTTAAATTCCGAGTCTTAGTTGGGTCAAACATCAAAGAAGTCTACCAAAGTGCATTGGGCGATTTCAACTACATTTCTCGACTTCGAACCCTGCCTAAAGACATTTCCGCGTTTGAGTTTCCAATTCGGCCTGCGTCTTCTTTTGTACAGAGAATGTTTTTCGAAACGAAAGAAGAGGAGTTATTGTTACTGGCGGATCAACTCTATCATCAAAAGCTCTACAATTTTACAATTTTCATTGACGAGGACATTAAATGGAACCAGTCTCCAAATGACACTTTTGTCTTCGACAAAAAACAATTTTCAAATATTCAGTCAGTTAGCAGTACGGTCAGACAAAAAGGAAATAGAATTTCGCTTTCATTTGAGACGTCCTTGAAATTAGAATCAGATTATTGCAAAAATGATTTTCCATTTACTATTCATGAAGGCGCGACCTGTTTTGTAGATTTGACCCGGTCTGAATCAGTGGAATGGTTTATGGGAAAAATGCATCAAAAAGTGACCAACCCAAATCAGATTGAATCAGTTCAATTTACCAACAAAAACATGGAAAAAGTCATTGATTTATTTTTAGAGATTTATCCACAAGATGAGATCATACAAAAGTATCCCAACTCACTCATCACCTCGTATGCTCAATTAGTATCACGTTTTGGTCCTTACCGCGCATCCCTAGACTATGGATTTACCTCTCAAACTTATGCATCGTTTGTTAAAATGAAAATCGAATCTTCTATCGCCAATCCTATCGGTCAAATGATTAAAAGCTCACTAATTTGGTCACTTGGTGGATATCAATTGATCCAGCCTGAGCTGGTCAATAATGGCATAACTCCCAGTCTGTACATTCGATGGATTCAAGCAGTGACCTTCATGCCTGTGATGCAAATTCCAACAGTTCCATGGCAAATTAAGGATAACCCAGAGCAGGTTCGAGGCTTGAAATTGAGTATTGAAATTCGTAAGCAAATTCTTGAGCCAAAATTGTTGAGCTTAATCGAAAAGTGGATTCAAAACGGCGAACCTATTATACGACCAATGTGGTTTGCCGATCCGACTAATGCGAAATTTTACACAGTGAACGATCAATTCATGGTTGGTGAGGACATTCTGGTGGCTCCAATCACAAACACGGAAGTGCCCACATCACGAGAAGTTTACTTTCCTCCTGGTAATTGGAACAAAGACGGCCAAGTTTTTTCTGGAAACCACAACTTTTCCATTTCAAATATTAACGATTTTTTTTATTTTGTTCGAAAGTAAGTGAGCGTTTGTTTTTCCTTTTAATTTTATTGTATTATTTTAAAAGGTGTTTTTCATAAACACATTGAAATTGTTTTTAATTTAATGTACAGGATTTAATGTTTATTTTTAAAAATTTATAAATGTTTCCTTAATTAATTCTGTAATTTTAACATATTATCCCAGCGGTGGTGCACCATAAGTCGATAAAAGGTCATATTATGTCATGTTATTGTTAGTAACTTTAAATATTAAATGAATTCTTTATACAAATCATCAATTGAGTTATACTCCTTTAAAATATATCTTTTAAAAACCTTTCGTTAGGAAGTTTTCCATTCTTATGATGATCATATCATACAATAAAATTTTCACTTTTTGCATAGACCACATTAACACTTAATTCATTGCATACAATAATGTTGATCATAAAAGGTTTCTCTTTTATTTTTAATTTAACTTTGTTTAATTAAATCAATTTACAAATTTGTTAGTTTAATGAATGGCTGATTAGTCAGCTACAAATGTTTTATATATTCGGTTAATCAAAAAAAAATTGTTAAAATTAAACGTTTATCTTATTCAATTTGGATTTCGATTAAGCAATAAAATTCATGAATGTTTTTACATGTTTATATATTTTCAAACATTTTTTTGCTGAAACTCAATGCACTGCTCTAAGAAATTTGTATTCCTCCGTTCATTTGAAATGAAAGTTTTCAAAATGGTAAAAACTAGATTTTTGTTTAATCCTCTTTAATATATTTAATCTAATTTAATTATTTTTAAAGTGACTTTAAGCATTGTGAGTTTAAAAATGGTTACCAGCATTGATCTACTTTATCACTTATCATTGGTACAATTAATTGTATTTTTATTGTAAAACTTTCAATGTCTGCTAACTTTTAGAAAATTTCAATTTTACAGACTTTACTCATTTGGTGAACTAAAAGGTTATAAATTCATTCTAATTAATATTTATTTGTTTAATAATTCAAAAACTAATATTTAATCTTAACGACGGAAGAATATATTTAGTTTTATTTAGTTAGGATTTTAATTCACAGCAAGTTCACAGCAGCAATCTAAAAAGGGTTTTCTTTATTTAGTTTTAATAGAATCAATTCAAAATTAAGTTTCTCTTTGTGTTTATTAAAATATATCCTAATTCACTTTTCTGCATTAGCAATTTCAGTAACTATACTTTCACATGGTAAAAATTTCATTTCAGAAGAAATAAATTAAGCTTCCTCGATATATTATTGTACAATTCAATCAACAAATCGGGCCTGCTTTCAAGCAGCTCACTCCATCTTTTTGTAGTCTTCACTTTTTCAGAATTTTCCGTGATGAATTCTATTGATTTCTTCTTCAAGAATGCAACACTATGTATGTCTGCCAATAGGAGAGTTTTTGCCACATTTTCAACTGACAGACTTTCGGTTAGAGTTTTCTCGCAAATGGTTTTCAAATGTTCCAATTGGTACTATATAAGGAGGAATAAACGATATTCTAAAAATGCAACAAAATTACCTTTTCCGAAGCAATGAACAATTCAAGAGCATATTTGTTCATCGGTGGCATTTCCTTAGTGTAAATATACGACACAAGCAGCTCTGCAACTTCAATTTCCATATCCGTGATGATAAATCGATTTTGTTTGTTTTCCTCAAGATCAGAGTCGAACATGTCCTTGAACACTGGTGATTGTGCTGCGAGGATTATTTTATGCAAATTGAATTCCTTCTCTCCTACAACCAGAACAACATCACTCTTAAGCAGTGTTCCATAGTTTTCTGGATTCTTTGGGATTGTTAGCCTCACAAATTCGTCATCGATTATTTGTGCTTTTGAATTATCCAGAACAAAAACATAAATATATAAAATTATCATTCAAAAAGTTGTGAAATTTTAGGAAAATAATTTTAAAATTACTTCACAACAAAAACTTATATCAAATCCATCGGCATTAGAATACAAACTCCTTTGTGCATATTTTACTTCCATTCCATGTCGTGCTTCTTGAAAACCAGGTTTGGTTAAATCAGTTGAACCTACATAAAATTCGGCTCGGCCTTCTAAAATTGTGCAAACATATGTTAGATACAGTGCATATTTAAATATAAAAGTTACCATATGGTAATTGTTTTCGTTTAGACGAATCAACCAGAGCAATTTTGTAATAAACTGACGTCTTTTGCCAAATTTGGCCTTCCATACACAGCGAAATTGAATAAAACAAATTGTTACTTTGTTTGTGTTGTTCTATGGATTCGGTTGGAAATGAAAATCTTGAAGTAAATCGCAAGAAAAACTTAATGTTTTCATCATCAATCGGAGAAAAGGTTGGTGATGTGACAACTGGTCTGTGACTTTCACAGTGGTTAGCATAACTGTGTACTGTCCAGGTAATGCTTGCTTTCTTCTGAATGTTTGACAATTTCATGTTAAATGCTAAATCTCATTGAAATAATATAAGTGTACAATGTAAAGTGTAATGAAATCAAATTAAACCTAAACTTGCTGTCAATACTGCTGCAAAGCTTTGTTTCTTGTGTGGGCGTTCAAAGGACAAATCAAGCCAAGACATCTTTTATAATTGGCAGCATTATCTAATCAAATTGGGTAACTATATAGCAAAGCCTGAAAGATTTAGTTAAAATCAAGTAAATAAAGCAACTGCACAATCATAAATCGTGGAATGGTATGATAGATTACTGTTTAATTCAACTATTGTTTACTGACGACGAGTCTAGTCGCCATTTACCAAATAAAAGTAGTTAATCTTGACAATTAGTGACAAAAATGTGACACAATTTGTTGCTATCCAAAATACAGGCGTAATAAATTTTTTTGTTTGCCGCTAATACATTTGTGATTGAAAGTATTTGTATTCTTTTTTTAGCCTATTACGATAAATTTGGGTAGCAAACCTATCAGATTCTCAAACGGTTAAATTAAATTAATTTTTACTTAATAATGCACTACATTACATTACTTATGAGTGGTTGGTTGTATTGGGAAATGAAATATTTAACACACACTGAAATCTACTTGCGATTTTTTTTCTTTTCTAGCAAGTTTTACTTTGCATACATCATGATCGATTTGAGTTCACACTCTTTACTATTGTAACTAGTCATATCACTTCACTGTATTTACTTTAATCAATATATTTCAATCAAACTTTCATCAGACGTGAGTCAATGCCATGTTCGTTTTCAACCTCTCAATATTCTCCCAACCCACAACATCAATTTCCTTTTTGCGCAGATCTCAGATTATTACTTATTTAAGTATTTCCGATTTGGTGATTTATAAAAGATTTTATTTATTTATTTTTGTGTAAAAAATCAATTTAGTTTAGATAGAACACAACTTTGGCTTTATTTTATCGGTAAAACAAAGAATTTTGTAAATATTTTCAATTGACTGATTTAATCTTTTATCAAATCTTTTAACTCAATTTGTCAATCATCATTTGTCTCAATTAATCTGTCCTGTCTAAGGCCTAGTCACAAATTGTCATCTCCAATTTGTGAACCACTCTAACAGTAGATTAAGTTTATCATTATTTAGAAAATCAAAAACTCGGGTATCACTAAAATGGTTTCGTTTTATTTTTTTTCATTTCACATAATTTTCTGCTCACAAATGGAAGAAAACATTAATTTTGTCTAAAAATTTATTTTTATAATTCTTAAAAATAATTTTCAAAATCAATTTCATTAATTTATTAATAGATTTATTGTCTCTGCCTTAAAACCGGTTTCGAACAAAAATGTACATAGCGTAAAAAGGTCAAAAGATCATCACCATTTTCTATCAAAATAATCACATTTACTCTTAACTACTCTCTTCTTTAGTGAATCATCGCCCTGGTCACCATTTTCTCCCTCACGTCTGTCAGTGTTATTGATTAATCAGTGTGGAGTGTCAGTTGGAGTGTTTGTTTACATTGTGAGTGAGTGAGCCACTGAGCAAAATATGTTAACATTGTAGTTGTGCACATTGCAGCAAATAAACTAAACTCACGTTTGAAAGTTTTCTTTTGCATAACATTAGTTCAATAATTCTTGGCATTGGTTCCCTAAAAGGTTAATTAATCTTCTCTAACAGTTGACATCAATCTGTTTACTATTCTATTCATCACTTGACGGTAAAATATAATGCAAAATAGATTTTGAATATTTGAATTTTTTAATTTCCAGAAAAATGGTAAAAGTCAAGATTTTCCTACAAAACAACAAAACTCGCTACCAGTCAGGTGAAACGATCTACGGCAGTGTCGAGTTGTCCGAACGAGTTCCAGCGGACAATGTGACCATCTCGTTGCACTGTAGAGGGGAAGTAAAGTGGCGTGAAGAATCCGTGTCAAGCAGAATCAATAATTGGTTCAGTAAAAATGATCAAGAGTATTACAATCAGATGGATTATTTAGAGGAAAAGTGCAGCATTAAATTTACTGAACTCGACACTGAGAAGAAAGACTGTTTGATTGATTTTCAAGTCTATATTCCGTGCAAGTAAGTTGTTTTGGTGATGTTTGTGATTGATTTTATAATTTACGTAATACAACAATTCAATTAACAGTCGAAATCTACCATCCTCAATGGTGAGCTCACACGGATTCATTGAGTATTTCATTAAAGTGAACCTGAAAATGAGCGATGAGATCAAGTCCTTCAAGAAAATTTTGATTGTTCAATCGCCGTTGAGGGATAATTTGATGGTTTGGGAGACTTTTTGGGGTATAAACTTTTATATTAATTTTGTTTTTTAAGGTCACAGTCGGTGGAAACGCAGAGAAGTTTGACTTGATACACACGGGTAAAATCATGATGCACGCCTCGATTGGTCGTAAAGGCTACGCCCCAGGCGAAACAATTCTGGTGCACATTTGTGTACAGAATCACTGTTCAGCTACTGCCACTCCTCGAATTTCTTTACGTCAAATTCAAATTTTCATGTCCGGTGCACGTCACAAATCGATCGAAACCACCATCAACCACGAAGCAGTTGTGGGCTGTGAGATTGAGCCCAACTCGGAAGCTGCTCAACAGTTGCAACTTTCGATTCCGTCCCACGAATCGCTCAGTTTCGCAAGTTCACTTATTACTGTAAAGTATTTTGTATGGGTTACACTCGACATTCCACATTCCACAGATTTGCATATTCAGTTGCCTGTGGTTGTGACATCGGCAAGTGAGGTCAAATGTTCGACTGTTTGATTCAATTGATATATTGAAATTATTGGAAAATTATAATCATTATTTAGTATTTTTATTGACATTTCATGAATCATGATGGGGTGCTTCATAACTGGTTACACTTGAAACTGAATTTTTTCTTCAATTAAAATGATGTACCTTTTTGTTTACAGTTTATAATAAAAATCATGAATGTTTTCTTATGCGTATTATGAGTATTTCTTGTTAGCGCTCAATGTAAAGTTTTGTTCCTTCGTTTCTCAATGGTAATTTGATTGCAAGTAGATGAATTTCAAAATGGTCAAAACTTGTTTTTTATGAAAACTTCATTTTTTATTCGATTAATTTTATAAGTTTTGACAATCATCATCTAAGTTGTCAAACATTACTACATTATAAAATACTCCACTGTATTGTATTATCAAATAGGTAATTTAAATTATATTTTTTATCTCTAAATCAAATAAATTTGTGCCATCTCTAATTCAAATTTTCCTATCAACCTTAAGCACAGCCATGCCCCAACCTTTTCACAACAATCAATTGTTTTTATTTAAAAGATTTAATTTTGTTTTACATCATTAAAATTTGTAAATATTGCAACATGTGCAATCACTGTGGTCCAATCAAATCCAGCCATTTCGACAGGTTTTCAAAAATTGCGTTTAAAGTTGTGATGTTATGATTGGTCACTTGAGTGATGAGTTGGCAAGTCGAATATGTTCGGACAATATTGAATTCTTTTTTATGTTTGGGTTATGCCTTTGAATGTGAGCTCTTCGAATACAAAGAACAATACCGAATTCCTGTAATTCTCGATTCTGATTGGATAATGAAAAAAGTTAGCAATTCTTTTTACACGAATCAGTTCTACTGCATTCAGTGAGTGACTTGCACTGTGCACAGTTGGTGTCATTTCCCAGTGGCGTTCAGTCAATACAAAACAGTGGATCAGTTTAGTTTTCTGAGTACGTGACTATTACCACGTGCTGTCTGTTGTGTTGGTGTACGTCTTCACTCGTTGCTCGTCTGTTTTGGTGAGACTGATTTAGACCACAACTACAACCAACAAGTGGGTATCCTTCCATCAAGAATCATTAGCCTCGATCATCATGTCGTCGTCGTCTTCGTCGTCATCATCATCCCCACCAGTTGTCCCCCCACACTGTTCGACTGTGTCCGTGTTGTATGAATTGCTGAAATGCGAAGAGGAACCTTGTCGAGTGTGGTTGCGTCACGAGATGAACCAAATCCCTGAACCACTTATCGATTCGCTCTTTCACGGACTAATCTGCTCGTCGTCTTCATCTGCTGTACCACAATCCCGTCAGACTGTGTCCGAGTTGTGTCAACAGCTTCAAGGAGAAATGGGGCAGCTGAGGATGGTGCTTCGAGGTGAAATGGATCGACTGGTCAATACTCTCACAGAAAGACTAACCAACAAGTTGAGGATGACCAACGAGGATTTGGATCGAGAAGAAGATGATGGTGGTGACCGTGCACAGGTGGGCCAAGTAGAACAACCAAATCCCCAACCATCAACATCAACCTTCAATCCCGTTGCCCATCAACAACACTCGAATGGTGATGAAGTGCAATTGAACACTGTGGAAATGATTGAGATTAAGGAAGAGGTGGAGGATGGAGAGGAGACTCGCATTATTGACATGGAGACATTGACTGAAGACAGACAAGTGAAACGAGGTGAGTGATGAAAGTGAAATGATGTGAAGTGATGACTTGGTATTATTTGTGTCTATAGAAATAGAACAAGAGGAAAATGAAATGACATTGCACAATGATCAGATTGGGGATTGGGTCAAGCGAGAGATCAAAGAGGAGGAAGAGGATGGAGAAATGGTGGAGGTTAAGGAAGAGATCAAGGAAAAAGACGAGGAGGAGGAAGAGGATGGAGAAATGGTGGAGGTTAAGGAAGAAGACGAGGAGGAGGAAGAGGATGGAGAAATGGTGGAGGTTAAGGAAGAGATCAAGGAAGAAGACGAGGAGGAGGAAGATGGCGAAGCTCAGATTGATGACATCGAGGGTTGGGCTGAAGACAATCAAAGTGGTGATGATGAATGTCAAGCTTTGGACAACGTACCATTGAACACAACTCTCACTCATCCAACTGGACAATCTCAACTCACAGTGACTCAATCAGCTGATCTATTGTCACCACAGACCAGCACTGCACAAGACGAGACAAGCCCAACTGCACTCAACCAACAGACAACCGTGCCCACTCAGAAGAAAGTCACCAAACGAAAACAACAAACATCGAAGCGATCTTTGAAGAGATCGAAGCCAGCAATTGAGGAGGATAAAAGAGAAGATGGTGAAGACATTGCCGATGATGATCGAGAAGAAGCAAAGGTCAAAATCCTCCATTTGAATTGTACCCATTCAAATTGTAAAGACAAGTTGGATTCGATGGTCCATTTGAACGATCACTTTCGAACTGTGCATCGACTTTCTCCCTTCCAATGTTTTGCCAACAATTGCAATTCACGATTCGATAATTCGTAAGTAATTTCTATCATTTCACATTAAATTGACCTAGTTTTATTTTTCAGACAACAAATTTCTGCTCACATCAAACTGAGTCATTCTCGCAACACTCGATTCCTCTGTTCAGTTTGTCCCAAAGAACGTGATTCGCAACAGAAAGCTTACATTCACTGGTACCAGAATCATCTGACTGGTCAGTTCCAATGCAATCTCGTGAGCGACTGTGCCCAAGTGACCGACACACGTCTAAAGATGACAACTCATCAACAAACCAAACATCCCTCCCAATCAAAGCACTTCCCCTGTACCCACCCTCGATGTACTGCATCATTTTCCTCTAATTCTCGCTTGAAACTACACCAACTGACTCATCTCGCCACTAATCAATTTCATTGCAATGGGCCTCACTGCAGCAAGCAGTTCAAGCTACGTGGAAATTTGGTCAGACACATTCGAACTCAGCACTTTGGTTTGCCCGAGTCAGTGAAAGCACAGAATGAGAAGAACATTGTGGACCTGCGAGACCCGAACGAATATGTTCGAGTGGTGGTGGACGAGTGATGCTCCACTTGATGGTCGAGAAGAATCGATTTATTTTACTTGTAACGTCTTTCCGTTTTTCTTTCATCAGCACTTTTCTTTTCTTTTTTTTCTTTAATTCATATTTCCAAATCTGTTTCTCAATTTCTCACTGTCAGAATCAATTTAATTTGTTCATTGTCACCAATCACCAATTGATCTAATCTTCAAATGTATCTCTGTCTGAGTATAACATCATTAAACATAAATGTTTCTTTGTTGCATCGAAATGAACGAGTACAAATGAGCTTAACACTTTGAAATTGGTTAATCGGGAGATGTCATGAACATGACAATCGTGTCTCGTTGCTTCCGATTTATTCTGTATTAGAATAGATTGTTGAAGTGTCTGTCTGTCGATCATAATCCCGCTCGAATGTCGCTCACTAAATTTTTTGGTTTCGATTTTTATATAATCAGACCATCATTGTTATTGACTAAATTAATTCATGGTTTTATTGTGAGTTATGTTGGTTTTATAAATGGATTCACAAAAAAAATGAATGGAGGGCTCGAAAGCAGAATTGTAAAATGATCTCCATTTAACTTGATGCTTTCAATATGTTTTTTAAATGGTAAAATTAATTTTCTTGAAAATTTTTAAATTAATTTATATTCTGTTTTCAGTGTATTACAAAAAAATGAAAAGGTTAACATTGAATTGAAGATCTATTAGTAGAATATGGATTTAAATTTAATTTCAACCAAACGGTACTTTTTAGCTTATAATATATTACTCGTTCGCAAATGTAATGAGCCACTAACGCCATCTATTATGTGTCACTTTCCCCTTTAGCTCGGCTCATTACTTTTGCGAATGAGTATTATTTCAAATGCCAAAGGTGATCATGATATTTTAATGGAAAATTCCAAGAATTTCCATTTGGACACAAACCAAAGAAACTTACTAAGTAAAGAAATTTAAATTGATTTTTATTAATCTTTAAAAGGTTAGAGTCGAAGTACAGTTTTTACAAATATCAATGACGCTCACTAAAGAGTGACCGTCAGTTTAGCCCAAATTTTTAGGCAAAACGGATTTAGATGAAACGAGGCTTGTTTTGAAGGGTTTGAATAGTTGTTTTCAAATATGTAACTCAAAGATCTGTCTGAGGTCAGGAAGTGTCTCAAATTATCCTTACAATAATTCCTATGCAACATATGTCACTAGCAACTATTTCTACTTTTTACTCACAAAATGACCTATTCGGCTCATCAGGTTACAAACTTTTGAGTCATTTTCACTGATAAAGCAAGAGAAATAACTTTGGATATGAACTATTTGTATTTTGTTGTTTATAAATTAGATTAAACTTTAAAAGCATTGATTACTAAGTTTCAATTCTCAATTTTATTTATTTATCTGATTTCAACTTGAGTCTTTATAACTTATCGACAAATGTTTTTTGTTTTATCATGTTTTATTCAAGTTTATAGTTATGAATAATGCTTTTTATTGATCGATGAGAAAAATGGCAAAACTCGTTCAACTGTGAGTATTTATACAAAGCTGTATCTTTGGATTCAATTTACCAGGAAACTAGATGTCGGACATATCTTTGAGTAACATATTTGAAATCAGCAAATAAAACTCTTCTAAACAAACTTCGTTTCATCTAAATTCGTTTTGCCTAAAAATTTGGGCTAAAAAGAGCTTGTTTTGACGGTCACTCATTTTAATTGGTTTCTATTTTAATAACCAGACCACCATAATTTCTATTAATTAAATTCATTCATGGTTTTATGTGAGTTAATTCGGCGATATAAATAAATTCAAAAGAAGATTTTAAAAGTTATTTTTTTAAAAGTTTATAATTCCAACAATTAAATCAATAAACTTATTGATTCACACATTGAGACATATGTAGACACAAGTTGTATAGTATCAATGGTAAAATCAAATCAAATTCAATTCGTCTAATATAAAAAACACAAATAATATGACTTTACGATCGTGCTTGATAAGTTTGAAGATGAATTTGGCCAATAGAGTACACATTTGTAGGATCATTCGATTGGATTTATAGATCATGTTAGCTCTTTCATTGAATCACGCTCAACTACGCCCCGTTTGGCTCGAGTCAGGTTGCACTGAGTTTGTCCTGTGTAACTGTTAGGTGATGGTAACGTACTAGTTGTGTGATTTGTCATTTTGATTGTCATCCTACGCATCTTCATCATCTTCACTACCTCACTTTATTACATTAATTAGTTTTAATAGACAGACTAGCTCGACTGTTGGTGATTGTTGCTTGACATAGTTGAGTCACTTTAGTGCCCAATCAACAAAATCGAAAAAAGAAATGATTTACAACAATTTTCAAATAATTCTGCAAAAAAAATTCAGCCCTCAAGTGAACTAGTTCTAGGCAATTTTGCTCTAAAACTAGTGTTCTATCCCAAAGGTCTACAAAACCCCACCTATACATCTCTGCATGTGCAAGCTCGAAATAGAGACAAGAATGTTGTTTGCTCCAAAAAGATTCAAATCAATTGCAAAGTGATACTGGTGCTGGTGCAATCACTCTCAAGTAAAAATGTTACTGAAACGCTCAAAAGTAAGAAACATTTTGTCAATTAAAATTGGCTAACTCCATTCTATTTTATTTTTTATTTTCAAGATGAATCCATTTGGATCGATTTGACTACTGGGCCGGCAAATAAAAAAATCAAACAATGGCAATCGTTCATCACTAAAGAGAAATTTGAATCTTATTCAAAATATGGTACAATTTTTTTAGTATGGAAGGTAACACGAGTATAACGAAGAAAATGAATGACTCAATGACTTAATGCAATTTGATAAATTTTAGATTGAAGAAATTGCCACCGAACGCTTAATGTCCAGTCCAGACAATCGACTCACGAGCAGTTACTTGTCAAGTGAAAAGAACAAGTACATTATACGCAAATTTGATTTGAAATTTAGAAACATGCAAACAATTACTAACTCAATGATTGACGATGAAGATGTGCTGAATTTTCGATTGATACTCGAACTCATTTATGTCGGCTACAATGGCATGGACAAAATGTTTATCGATCAACTGTGGTTCAAGTTCAGAAATGTTTGTGGGTTCATTTCAATTTACATTTACTAACAAACCGTTTTTTTTGTCTCCTTGTTTAGGGAGTAACTGAATTCTATCAAAAGTGTGACCATGAACATGGACAAATTCAATTGAATAGCAAATCTTTTGAATTGAAATACAACAACTCGCTGGTGTTGAATAAAGAAAAGCTTCAGGAGGCAAACATGTATGAGCAAGGGTTAAAACAGAAATTGGGTGCGGAAATATCAGACAAGTATGCAAAAAGACGACATTACGTATACATGATACTGAATCCATTGATCGCCCGGAATTTGCCATCTCGAGCTTTTAAACATTTTCGCAAACTCCTTGTTGATGGTGTCAAAAGTGGAAAGGCAAAAACATTTAATCTCACAGACCTGTTCAATCAGGAGTTGTTCAGAGATTTTGTGGAAGCCATCTTCTACGTTGGATGTGGCCAAAAAGCCAGAATGTACACACATTGCGACAGTGCACGGAGAAATTTTAAAAAGAAGAATGACACTACTGATCCTTTGAGAGATCGAATACATAAAATTTGGAAGGATTCTAGTAAAAAAGAAGGGCCCATCTTGATTAATTTTATTGCCAAAATCAACAAATTTGAAGCAACCCGATATGAGGGTCTTGTTATACAGAGCATTAAAAGTATCAGTGGACTCAACAATTTGGTCAATCAAAGAGAAGGGGAGAAGGATCGTCAAATAAGCGAACAAAAGAGAAGAGAATTTGGACTGTTTTTACTGAGTAAAGCTTTTATGAAGCATCTTTTGGAAGGCGAAGATCAAGAGTTATTCAACAGTGAAGATGAGGAATAGGAAATTTTGGGCTACAATAATTTGAAAATGATAGTGTGTAATTCTAAAGAAGAGGAATTTTTCCATTTTTAAACAGAAAAACCGACAAGGATCGTATCGACAAATTAGTATTCTCATGAGAGGTGAATAGGTGACCTGATGTGAAACCAGATGGCGTCCTTGTGAGCTTAATTCAAATAAAATTTTCTAAACATTTGTTTTTTCGTATATACTGTCAAGTAATCAAATGAACAACAACATTTAATGTTGCCAATTGATTATTTTCTGTTTGCTTCTAATTATACAATAACCTTGAGAAGTTTGATTTGGTGATCGTTGATATTTGGAAAAGCCCCAAAAAGATTTCCTTATCCACTCAAAGTCCACTTTGAATCGCTCAGTTTGATACTGTAATTTGAATGTTGACTCATTGCAGTAAAGTAATAACATCAAATCGGTTTAATCAATTTGGATTTATATTTCATAATATTGCAAAACACTTATCAGTGATGTGCTGCATTTGGCTCATGATTTGGGAAATGAAATGAAATCATCAGAACAACCAAATCACAAAATCAAGTTTGAACCTGCATCAAATTTCGTGTATATCAATGAGTTTGCCGGTTTGAGCATCCTTTACATCATCATGGGATGTTGATGACGCTTGTTGGAGAAATCCCTTTTACGTAATCAAGGTCGTGAAGGACTGTCACGTACGTTCGTTACAATTTAGCAATAGGACAGTGACACTTCGGGACATTTGAAAGAAATTTGTAAGGACATTTGATTGGATTCATAAATCACGTTTACTCAACACTTTCCAGCAATTTGCATCACTTTCTCTTGTGATAGCAAATAAATGTGTGCTCGAACTTTCCAACTGGCACTCGTCTTATCACTCAACTGTGTTTGTTGTCACATTCGCATGAGTAGTTGAGTCAAGGCCATGCTCGCGTGTCTATTGGACACTGTCCAAGCCGTACATCACTCAATTTGCATTCACTGATTTGATTATTTGGCTCATCATAATCACTCATCAACTGATCATCACCCACCAACATCAACTCCATCAACAACAACATTTCCATTTTGATCAAGTTCAACTACGCCCCGTTTGACTCGATCGAGTCAGGTTGCACTGAGATTGTCCTGTTGATGACTTACTGCTGGTGTGATTTGTCATTTAATTGCCATCCTAAGCATCTTCAGCACAATATCTCTCACCTTATCACATCAATTAGTTCGTTTAATTGACAGATTCACTTGGTTAGAGATTGTCATGCTATATTTTAGAGTTCAATCAACCAACTTCATCATTCAAAATAATCAACACAATTTTGTTCACTTTACGACTATTGATGCAATGATATGATTAATTGTGCTGACAAGTGCGTAATTTTTCTTTCGGGTAAGGACAATTTGGTTTCAAATCAATTTTGTGTGATTTGAATGACATAATAACCTAAAATCACACAACCAATCACCAATTTGACACATCACATTTAGCATGACGTCATACACTACCGAGGCGCTGGCAAACTTGTTGACATTTGATGTTTGTCACTTTACCATATGGTTTGTATCACCTCTTGTATTGATTTTTGTATTGATAATAAGTGAGTTGCAAGTTGGCTTGCAAGCAAACAGTCTGATCTTACAATAGATTACGAAAAAGTCACTGCACAAGACACTCGACACTATGAAATGGGCTTGTGGTTTAATGTTTGAACGTGATGTTGTGGTGCAAATGATGCGTTCAAAATGCGAACAAGCACAAATCGCATGACTTAACGATCAACTGAATGATAAGCTTGAAGATGATGAATTTGATCAACAAAATTCTTAAGATCAATATTGTTTGTTTACTCAAATTGCATCTTATGACACATAGGGATTGAAGGATTTTTCCTTTTAGCATTGCATCATTGTTCATCATAAGACTTAATAGTACAATCTTGAATGGTAATATGCAATTGACTTGACAAATTGCACGTTTTTTCTTCGGCAACTTTCATGTGACACACTCAGTGACCTTATCACTTCCTCCCTGATGTGCAAATGATAACACAACTCGAGCAATTTTACTCTACTTTGCCATATGTTTTCGGTTTAAGTCGGGTTCGAAGATGCAAAAGCAATAAAAAACGTAACTTACTTTATCCTCCATCAGTTTTTTCACTACCAAATAGACCTATTTCTGTTTGAGTGAGAGATATATTACTATTGACATTCATAAAAAGTCTAATGATTACAGAAGAACAAGTTAACATGAAGAAAAGAAACATTTTCTGAACGTAGCGGCTACAAATTAAACACACACGGGTAATGTGATACGATCAATGTGAATGAATCGATCATCACAAGTAGACCCAATCAATCAATATTTGCATTGCAGGTTTGCATTTAATCACCACAAAACCATTGATAAAGTCATGGACGTACTCTGAGGTGCTTGATGAAAAAAAAGAAGATTTATCAACGCAATTTTTAAAAAAATGAAATTTCTCCTTTTGAGAACAGAATATGAATTTGAATTCCTCAAAGAAGATTTTCGTGCAAGAAAATGGTTTAATTCCAATTTGTGTTACCAGATGGCACGTTGAACTGTTCAAAATACGGTATTTTAGTTGAAAAGGCAATAATTTTTTTACTAAAATGCAACATTCAATATTGTCACTTGACTACAGTCAGAGAAGGGCAGAGTGAGCACTTCGAAACAGACCACTTGATATCAGCGCCTCCAAGCAAGCAAATTTTCTGCTTATCAATAAATTTATGGTTTAAACTTTTGCTTAATCTTTTGCTTGTAATGACTGTTCGCCGTTATAGTTAATTAACCCTCTCGGTCTCATAAAAACGATTTATAACTACAATTATAGACAGAACAATAGAAACGAAGAACAAGAATTATAGACAATTTACTGTTTTTTTAATTCAGAATTCAACTAATCTCATAATTGATTGTTGTGTACAGATAGCAAGATAATTTCAAAATACCACATATGGAATTTACTCAACTTGTCTTGCCAATTCTTTATTTAACAAATGCTTTCTATACCACCATAAGGGCAGTAGTTCAATAGAGCAGTCAAAACATTTCTTAGTTACATTTCACAATCTAAACAGTTACGTTCCAGTGTTAATGTGCTCCTGCCGTACCTCAAATTTGTTATTCTCAATTGAATTGATTTATTTGTTTTGAAATGTCCTAAATTATGCTTTAAAATTTTCGCAAAACTGTGAGGAAAGAGTAGCGTTCTCAAATATACGTCAATTACATGAGTAATTGAAGATATTAATACAACTTAAACAATCAATTGAATTTAATATTTTTAACTTGAAATATGTGAATGTAAGAATAAATGAAATAAGTTTTCTCATCTAAAAGCCAATGATATTCCCAATCCATAAAACCAACTCAATTGGAAATCTTTCCAGTCCACCAATTTATGATAAGATCTAACAACTTGAGCTAGACTAAAATCAACGATTAAAGAAATAGTTTCTTTCCACTGTTTGAAAACATTTGTCTGACCGCGTTAAGAATCTTGGACAAAAAGTCGGACCGGCTCAGTTCTGGCAATTCAGTTGGACACTAAACCATTCTCAATTGGTAGCTTGGGTGGAAGACTAAGGTGGCAAGGCAAAGGGAGGCTACGCCTGCAATAATTCAAACTATGTTCATTCTAGGTAACAAAATGTTAAAAAGAAGGAAAGGTGACATGAGTGAGTGAGTGACATGTTTAACAGATTGAATCGCCAAATTTAAATTAATTACATAAATGACACATTGAGTTAAAAGGACATGAATGGCTGAATATAAAATTAGTTTATTCAACTAGAATAAAGTTCACTGATTTTCTGTATCTACGGGAACTCAGCTACTTATTATGAATAATATGCGACAACTAATTTCAAAATTCACAATAAATAGTTTTCAAAATCGAATCCGCCAAGTATTTTCGAATCTAAACTAACACCCTGCTTTACCTTTCTTTCCAGAAAAAGTCATTTTTAAAATATCCTGAAACATATTCTGAGACACAATAGATATGGAACCAATTGTAGGATTTGCTGAGTTCAGAGCAGATAGTAAAATAGTTTGTATTGTAATTATAATTTTAAATCGTTTTTATGAGACCAAGGGGGTTAATTAACTACAACGGCAAACAGTCATTACAAGCAAAGATTAAGCAAAAGTTTAAACCATGAATTTATTGATAAGCAGAAAATTTGCTTGCTTGGAGGCGCTGATATCAAGTGGTCTGTTTCGAAGTGCTCACTCTGCCCTTCTCTGACTACAGTTTATTTGTTTCTAATAATTATTATATAAAATAACCTTGAATGGTTGATTAGTGTTTGATTAGTAAATGTACATGCTGTGTTCATGACCGAACTGTCTAAATTGTTTTGGGGATCGTGGAAAATTCAAAATGGTTTCGTTATCCTTTCAAAGTCATTTATGTCTGGTTTTGTGTTCACTTCATAACTGAGCATCGTCAGTAAAGTAACATTTAAACAGGCAAATCAGTCGACTTTGATTTATTTTCCATAATTTTGCTTTATTGCTTATCACTGGTTGGTGTGATGTGTGGCATTTGGTTGTGCTTATGACTTGACAAATAAAATCATCAACACTCAAACTTGACATTTGACTTCAATCACTCTGCAGTCATGTATTAGCTGCTAATGATTAGCCTGAGTTGTGAGTCAAGGCCATGTCCAACCCGTACATCACTCACTTCACCATTTCAATGTCGTGCCCAATTGAGCACTTATCACTCAGTAGGCATCAATCTTACTTATCATCATCACTAATTACCAATCAATTTGTTTGTCCATCACTCAAAGCTCCTTCCCTCATCATAAAAAACCAAATTCAGTTTAGGTTTACATAAATTTCTTCTGAATTTGGACAAATCGACACTCATCAACAGATCGATCAACTCATCATTGTCAATCAACAACAACATTTCTATTGGATCAAGTTTAACTTTGTCCCATTTGACTTGAGTTACAGGTTACACTGAAATTGTCATTTTAGGTTAGTTTGGATGATTTGATGGGCTGATTTGTAAGTTTGTGATCATCTGTGTTTGTCATCTTTTTTGCCTTGTCTAACCATATATCATATTATCAATAAGTTCATTTTAATTGACAGATTCACTCGATTGGTGCTTGCCATAGTTGAGGCTCTTCGGTGCCAAATCAACTTGATCAACACATTTTTTTGTGCACTTTACCAATTATGTAACGATATGACCAAGTGCTGACAGTGTAATTTGACGCTTGGCAAGATATATTTGGGTTTCAAATCTATTTTTGGTTGATTAAGACAGAAGAATAAAACAAGTTTCATGTAATGTTTTCAAACTCTATAATGTTCATAGAACAGAGTATATCTTTTATTATGAGAAACTAAATTTACTTTACTAAACTTTTCACTATTTGGTTGATTCATCCAACTCGTACTTGTTCACTCTCATTCCCACCAATCAGTAATTGCTTAATCACTTATATCACTTTCATTGATGTGATCCATCTACCTATCCCATATGATTCATCCATAATGAACATATTTGGTTTGTCCAATTTTGTCTTTTTTCTATTTTTTGCTTCATTTCCAATCCAAGTACTAACCAAGCTCATTAGTACTCGACTCAATGGCTGAAAACATATGTGGGTTTGTGTTTATCGTTGCGACACTAATCGAACACATCATTTTGTCCCTCTCTGTGTACGATGTTCCTGTTTGTGTAGTTTGAATTTGGTTCGTATTTTGCTTGTTTGTTTACTTGTTCTAGTACATTCGTGTAAACATCCGATGATCTAACATCTTCACGCACCATCACTTTGCGCCTCAATTGCATCAGCAAACAAACCAAACCAAATCACAGCCAATTCCATCTTGATCGAACCACATCTCAATCATCAATCATTTCGTAATCAAATCACTACCTTAGAAATAAACCAAATTGTCTCAATTGATCGAGTGATCGATTTGTCACCAACCCAAACCATAAACCACATCTTCGCCAATTTGTGATATCACATTTAGCATGACGTCATACACTACCCACTGGCGCTGGCAGTGAAAACGTGTTGCCAACGTTGGTGAGATGTTTGTCACTTTACCATATGGTTTGTATCATCACAAGAGACTCGTGATTTTTTTTATTGAGTTGAGTTTGTTTGCTTACAAACACATTTCTTCTTTCTGTTTCTGATCTTACGATAAATTACCAAACGAAACACTAAGCAAGACACTCGATGCTATGAATTGGGCTTGTTGAACGTGAAGTTGTGGTGCAAACGATGAGGACAAATAGCGAACAACACAAATAGAATGATTTTTTAAAATTCAACTTTGAAGATGAATTTGGTCAATAAAACTTTTAAGCTTAATATTATTTGTTTACACAACAATTTAATACATTGCATCTTATGATTGAATTGAAGGACTTTTCCAATCAATGTTGCGTCATTGTTCATCACAAGACTCAATCACGACTGTAATATGCAATTGATTTGACAAATTGCATGTCTGATCTTTACCAACTTTCATGTGACACACACTAACCATATGGTGACCTTATCACTTCCTCCCTTGACGTGCCAGATCACTACTCAAAGATTACTCGAATAACTAAATACTTCACTTTGAGTTTAAGTCGAGTTCGAAGAAGCGATTGGAGACACACACAAAACGTAACCCACTTTATCCTGCATGTTTGTTCACTACCAAATAGACCTATTTCTGTTCGAGTAAAAGATATATTACTATTGACATTCATAAAAACTCGAATGATAAGAACAAGTTGGCATGAACAAGATACATTGTATGAACGTAGTGAAAACGAATTAAACACACATGGGCAATGTGATACGATCGATGTGAATGAATTGATCATCACAAGTAGACTTTATCGTTGCTATTTTCACTGCATGTTTTCATGAAACGTGCAAAAAGAACTATTGATAAAGCTATAGACAGTGTACTTTAGGGTGCATGATGCAAAAAAGATTTAATAATATTTGAAAAAACTCCAATTATTCTCCCGAGAGAATAGAATTGGTATTGAAATTCCTCAATAACTTTTCACCAACCATGTCCTACGTGAGTGACCGTTTTGCCCTTATAAGCTTATACCCTTGAATATAATGGATTTTTCTGTATTCACTCACCCGCACATTCTTTCAATTGTGCACTCAAAAAATTGAGAAAGCAGAAGCCCGGTCGGTTCAGGGCACTATAAATTTTTCCGGCTCGTCCACCGACATCAATTTGTCTAGATTAAGAGAATTCTCACACTTTTTATGTGTACAATGAACTACAACTACGTAGTATATAGACACGAGGCAAGCCAGAATAACATGAGTTTTAATCTACTTTTGGTTCCCTCGAGTAGAAATCCTCATTTACTTCCCACCCTATCAAACTGTTTGTGCACTAGCTTTTTCTATTACTCAACAACATCTGTATATACCTCTACATTACCAAATGGCGCATTGTCCTCATTCGGAAAGATTCTGCAAATTTTTAATTAAAATTTTTAATATTTCATTAACATTTAATTCAATTCAGTGATAATAGGTGGCAGAGTCTGTATTAACATTGTAATGTTCCATTGAGGCTACAATAAACTTTTCAAAACTTGTTCATTGGATTGAAAAGGTAATAAATTCAGTAATAAAAGCAACATGAAACATTGAATATTGTCACTTGGCTGCAGTTTATTATTTGTTTCTAATTATAAAATAACCTTGATTGCATTTTGTACGTTCATGACCGAACTGTCCAAATTGTTTTGGTGATCGTGGAAAATCCAACAAATTCCCTTATCCTTTTCCAAAGTCTATTTGAGTCTGGTTTTGTGTTGAATCACATTGTTGGACTTTGTCATTTCTTGTTGTTGTTGTTCACTTCATATATGAGCATCCAACATTGTAACATCTAAGCAAACGGCAAATCAGTCGATTTGGTTGCATATTTCATAATTTAGCATGGCTTATCAGTAGTTGGTTTGTTGCTGTATTTGGTGGTGCATTGCTTGGTCAATGAAATCATCAATACACAGTGAAATCAAGTTTGATTGCATCAAATTTCGCGTATATCAACTTTTACTTTATTTCTTGCAAGTTTTACTGTGTACATCATGGGATGTGGTTGCACTGAAGATCTAATGAAATTGGAGAAAGTCCTTTTACACATGCACGTACGGAAGGTTCGTACGTACGTATAAGTATTTGAGCAATAGGGTAGTGACACTTTGGGACATTCAATAAAGTACACATTTGACGGGTCATCCATAAATGAGGTGGTTTGTCACTCAACTCTTTCCACCAATTTGCATCACTTTCTCTTGTTCACAGTATCGAATCGATTTGTGTTCACACTCTTCTAGTGTCACTTTTATCACTGCATTCACTTCAATCACTTCAATCACATTAGCATGAGTATTGAGTCAAGGCCATGTTCGTGTCCAACCCGTACATCACTCATCACTTCAATCATTTCAATGTCGTGCTCATTTACTTATCACCACTAATTACATCTACTGTTATTTTGTTTATCCAACTTCAAGCCATTCAGACCTCCATCATCATCATCTCATCATAAAACACCAAATTCAGTCTAGGTTCACATAGATTTCTACTGAATTTGGATAGAACTATACTCATCAACTGATCAGTCCACTCCATCAGCAACAACATTTCCATTGGATCAAATTCAACTTCGCCCCGTTTGACTCGAGTCAGGTTGCACTGAAATTGTCCTGTTTGATGATCGTGACGTACTGATGGTGTGATTTGTCAGTTTGTGACCAATTGCAGTACCATGCAAAGCATCTTCCTCACCGACCCACCTTATCTCACCCTATCGCATCAATTAGTTCGTTTAATTGACAGATTCATTCTGTGGCAACCGCGCTTGCACACAGGGAAAATAAGGATACAAAGGGGCGAAAGGCGTCAGACGTTTACTAGTTCTAAACGAGGTCACGGGTCACGCGGGACCGAAAGGTTCAGATCTAGACTGGACTGAACACGGCAGTGCCCAAAGGGCGAAAGGTTGGGCCATCAAATAGCTGGCCTGAGTTCGATCGTTCTGTTCTAACTCTCTGTTACGAGTTTGACTCGTGACACATTCGATTGGCCGTTGATTTGACTTGGCATAGTTTGGTCTTCAATCAACCTCATCAACGCATTTTTGTGCACTCTACTAATTATGCAATGACTAATTACAGTGTGATTTGGAAAAAATATTTGGATTTCAATTTATTTTTGGTTGATTAGGACGAGAATAAACTTTCATGTAATGTTCCCAAATTCAAGAATGCATTTATTATACTTTGTATTAAAAAGAAATTTATTTTTAATAAAATTTGTGATTTATACATTTAGACACAATTATTGACCTTATCACTTCCTTCCATTCCCACTGATGTGCCCTGAACGATCGAGCCGATAGCGAATAAGATCGAGACTATGGTTGTTTAGTTTAGGTTAGTTTAGTTTAATACTTCAAGCGATAATGAATCAAACGATCGAACTGGTAACCCAGTTTTTGGTCGATCAAATATCGTACTTTGATCAAAACAGACATGATGGTACATTCGTACAACAACAACAAATCTATCACTGATAAGATGCACGGATGAGTCTTTATTGATTGGTCAAACTGTGAATTGAGCTAAAGAAGCATACTTGGTTTGTATTTTCCTTTGGTTTATCACAAAGCTCACAAACTTATGAGTTCATGATCATTCTGATCACTGTATACTGATCACTGTATACTGATATATCACAACCGATAATACAACATTTATGAAAAGTCTCTCTTTGATCATTAAGTCATTCGATTTATGTTTTTCGAGTTGCCGTGTGGAAAAAATATAGAGATTACATCAAACAAAATTACTATCACAAGGACATTCACATTAATGTTGATTGACTTGTGCTAGACTTGAGGTAGACTTTATCTTTTATGAACATAAATCCATTTAGGTTGTGATTCACATGCGCATTGCAAATCCAATAAATGAAATGTACTTTTGTGGATTGCAAATAATTTATTATTGAAGATTCACATTAATTGTATATGTTTTATTATTAATTCACTTGTTACTAAGTGCACTTGAAAACAAACCAAATCCATTAGTAAGTGAAGGAAAGTTTTTCCACGAAGTCTAGGCCAAGGATTTAACATTATGATTATAACATTTGTGGTATTATTGTTTTAGTAAATAATATTTCAATTTATTTCCCCAAAACTTATTATGTCTCTTATATAATCAGTATTTTCTTTCGCCAATTTTGTCTCTCAATCTTCAATCAAAAAATCATTTGGGCCTAGTCATCACTAATTAGTGTATTCCACTTTGAGGTAGCAGTAAACTATCGACAATTAGTTGAGTAATTGATTTGCTTGATTTATTGATTACATGATTATTGATCACTTTCACTATTTGATTGATTCACCGTACCCGCACTTGTTCACTCTCGTTCCCACCAATCATTAATTGCTTAATCACTTATATCATTTTGTTTTGTCTGTCCAATTTTCCTTATGATTCATCTCTAATGCACGCATTTTTGTCCATACACTGAACCTTTGATTGATTTGTAATATTTTGTCTTTCTATTTTTGTTTCACTTCCAACCCAAGTACCGAACTAACCAAGCTCATCAGTACTCGATTCAATGAATGGAAACATATGTGGGTTTGTGTTTATCGTTGAGACTCAATTCGAATTCATCATTTCGCCCCTCTTAATGTACGACGTTTTTGTTTGTGTATTTGGGTTTGGTTCGTATTTTGTGTGTTTGTTTACTTGTTCGAATACGTACATGCATAAAAGCATCAAACATCTCATCACTTATCATCACCTTATTGTCCCTCCAATATTGACACATGCTCATCAATTGCATCACCAAACAAACAAACACCAAATCACTGCCAATATCCATCTTGATCGAACCACATTAGTTTCAATTACGAAATCGAATCACAGCCATAGAAACAAGCGAAATTGTATCGATTTGTTTCCAACCCAAACCATAAACCACGCACAGATCTCCACATTAAATTGTCATATCACACTTAGCATGACGTCATACACTACCCAGACGTTAGCAGAAAACGTTTTTTTCTTGTGTGCCATGTTTGTTACTTTACCATATGGCTTGTATCAACTCAAGACACTCGTGATTTTTTTATTGAGTTAAGTTGGCTGCAAACAAACACATTTCTTCTTTCTGTCTCTGATCTTACGATAGATTGCCAAAAACTAAACAAGACACTCGATACTATGAATTGGGCTTCTTTGGACCTTAAAACATGATGCGTTAGTACAAAATGATCAGTGCTAATTGAGAACACAAATCGCATGACTTAACGATCATGGATGATAAGTTTGAAGATGATGAATTTGATCAAAAAAATTTAAGATCATTATTATTTGTTTACGCGAAATTTCATTTTATGACACATTGGGATTGGAAGATTATTTACTATTAGCGTTGCATCATTGTCAATCATAAGACACAATATTATAATTTTTAATGGCAATAAGCAATTGGCATGGCAAAATTGCACGTCTTTTCTTCACCAACTTTCATGTGACACATTCGGTGACCTTATCACTTCCTCCCCTTCTGTGCAAATGATAACACAACTCGAATAACTTTACTCTACTTTGTCATATGAAGTCGAGTTTGAAGAAGCAGCAAAAGCAAAAACGTAACCCACTTTGTGTTTGTTCACTACCAAATAGACTTATTTCTGTATGAGATATATTGCTATTGACATTCATAAAAAATTGTCAATTGATAAGCAAGACACACACAAGTTGGCATGAAGAAGAAGAAACATTGTAAGAACGCACTTTGAACGAATTAAACACACACGAGTAATGTGATACGTTGAATGTGAATGAATTGATCATCGACAGACAGTAGACTTTATCAATGCTATTTTCACTGCAGGTTTTCATGAAACGTGGACAAAAATGATTGATAAAGTTTACTGGAAATGATCAGAGCTAAGGACGAACTTTAGGGCCCTAGGGTGCGCGATTTATTTTAAAAAATCTCAAATATTTTCCTTGAAGAAAAGAATTGGAAATGAAATTCTTCGAAGACGATTCACATGCCCTACGTGACGGACCGTGTTGCCCTTACCCTTGAATAGAGTCACATTCTTGTAGTTTCGCTCTCCCACACATTGTGTACTGAACAAATAGAACAACCAGACACCGGGTCTGGTCGTGGCTGGGCGCCATTAATCTTCCGGTTCGCACACAAATTCGTCTAGATTAAGCGGATTTTTTCACTTTTTATGTGTACAATGAACTAGCTTGTTCAGTATATAGACACGAGGCAAGCCAGAATAACATGAGTTTTAACCCACTTTTGGTTCACTCAAGTAGTAATCCTCACTTATTCTAGAATGTATGTGTGCACAAGTTTTTTGGTATTACTTCATTTACTCATCACAACATCTGTGTATACCTCTACATCGTAAAATGGCGCATTGTCCTCAATCTGAAAAATTCTAAAAAAATGTAACATTAAAAATAAAAAACATTGTTTTAATATTTCCGCGGTTTAATTCCAATCAGTGATAATAGGTGGCACAGTCTGTGTTACCATTGATGTTACGTTGCAGAGCCGGGGCACCAAATTTTGTTAGGTCATGATCCGGAGTTTTTCCAATTTGGCGCCCCTATTTTCCAATTTGGCGCCCCAAAAATTTTCGTATAAGAGGGGGCCCTTATAAAATTTCAAAAATATTTTTTGTATCGAAAATCATACTTTGTTTCGCATGTCGCATTATGCGAGAGCGAATTATTGTCATATTGATAAGCAATTCTTCTAGTTAGTGAAGAAATTACGTACTGCCAAAAATCGGATTTGACGTATTGATCATGTGAAATCAAAACCTTTTCATTTTTACTCAAGCCCATTTATCTAGCAAAATCTCGAATATAAGATCTCTCACTCGGTCTTGTCCCTTTATTTGTAGTCATTATGGATACGAGCATTGTTTGAAGATGCGTGCTAGTGTTTTTAATAGACAATTCTTATATCGATGAGACGTTTGGAGTTTGTGTGCACCTTCGATCTACTTACAAATCCAAGGAAACTAATAAAATGATCACTAAATATCTTTCCAGCCAAATAGATTACCGTTCACAATGCTTCAAATTGAGAAAAAAAGTTATCCACGGTAAAATGCATCTGTTGAGATTTCATTGAGAAAGCTATTTCAAAATAAATTCATCATCTAGTTTTTGAGGAACTAAGGCAGCGGCTTTTTCAAACTTAATCAAAAAACACCCGAGTATTTGATAAGAACTTGAGGCAGCTTGATAGTGTGAGACGGCTCGATTATCTTTAATTTTTAGCATCTTTTAATTTATTTATCAAATATGGATTGACTCATCAATTATGTAAAATTCCAAAACAAAATTTTTCATGAGTTGCATCATAAAGTTGCGTTTCCGATGCAACAGTCAATGTTTTCTAAGGTTTCATCTATAAATTTTTCGGATTGGTGTAATACATTTCTTATTTTACGGGTAGAAGAAATTATTGAGTTTTTATTTCCCATTTGAGCTATTTGATATAGGGGTGCAATCGGTAAATTGTAATTACTGTTTACCGATATTATCGGAAAAAATTTTATTACCAACGCAAACGAAACAAGTTAATAATTTTTATGTCAATTCAACAAGTAGTTCTAAATTTTCTAAACCAGCAGTTCAGATAATTATATGTTCTTCAATTTGCTTCTTACTGCAACATGATAATTTCAGTTTTGCAATTGCTAGATAATCACAATTTGTTTTTTAATTCTCAATCGTTAATAATGATTCCAATTTCATAAGCAATAAATCGTGGATTGTAAAATCACTAGGTCGTGTTGTAATTACAATTATTTTTATCTATATAAAATTGTCTGGATATATTTAAAATTGATTCCAATTATTGGAACTACAAATGATTGTCTTGGTCAAATTTGTCTGGACATATTTGGCTTGGAGCCAATAATTAATTTTGAGATTTGAATAGAATTGCATTTAAATTTTCGTGAATTATGAAATGAAGAAAAATCTAAAGTAGCTGAGTTTGAATACACTTCATTTATCGATACTGCCTGTGATTACAGATAGAGTATATTATTTTTGCTGATAATACCCAGAAGTGCTTTATCCGATAAATCGTGAACCAATTGGAACATAATTATTGAGTTAACTTTTGATTGATAAATTATTCAATAAAATTCATTTGCTCAATTTGACTAAATTGAACATCAACATATTGTGAGTATAGCCAAATGAAAAATACTAATATATTACTTCAAAATGCGACAATAATTGGGAAACAAACTGTGGAAACTAAATTAAATCAAGCTGAGGGCGCCGTTTTGGGAAAACAAACTGGGGAAACTAAACTGAAACGAGCTGAGGGCGCCTTTTTGAGAAAACAAACTGGGGAAACTAAACTGAAACGAGCTGAGGGCGCCTTTTTGAGAAAACAAACTGGGGAAACTAAATTGAAACGAGCTGAGGACGCCTTTTTGAGAAAACAAACTGGGGAAATTAAACTGAAACGAGCTGAGGGCGCCTTTTTGAGAAAACAAACTGGGGAAATTAAACTGAAACGAGCTGAGGGCGCCTTTTTGAGAAAACAAACTGGGGAAATTAAATTGAAACTAAACTGAGGGCGCCCATTTTGGGAGATGCAATTCTGGGGGAAATTTTCCGCTCGCTTCGCTCGCGAGGCTGCGCCCCAACCACCCATTTTGCGCCCTTCGCCAAAATTTTTGGTCATGTGCCCATGACCTGAACTATGGGAAGAACCGGCCCTGTTACGTTGTACTGTTCAAAATTCGTTCATTTGATTGAAATGTTAATAAAATCAGTAATAAAACGAAACATTGAATATTGTCACTTGGCTGCAGTTTATTATTTGTTTCTAATTATAAAATAACCTTGATTGCTCGATTAGTGTTTGATTAGTAAATGTAAATGTAGTGTGTTCATGACCGAACTGTCCAAATTGTTTTGGTAATCATGGAAAATCCGACAAATTTCCTTGTCCTTTCAAAGTCCATTTAGGCTTTGGGTTGAATCATTTTAATTTTGGACTTTGAGTTTTGTTGTTGTTCATTTAATATATTAGACCCGCCAGTAAAGTAGCATCCAAGAAGGCAAATCAGTCGATTAGGATTTATATTTCATAATATTGCATTGCTTATCAATGGTTGGTGTGCTGTGTGGTGCATTGCTTGGTCAATGAAATCATCAACACAACCGAAATCAAGTCCGATTGCATCGAATTTCGCGTATATCAACTTTTCCTTCATTTCTTGCAACTTTTACTGTGTACATCATGGGATGTGGTTGCAAAGAAGCGCTGACGATATTGGAGAAAATCTCTTTACGTACACATTTGTACATACGTACGTACTATTTGAGCAATAGGGTATTGCACTTGTGAACGTTCAATAACGGACATAATTGTCAGGTAATACATAAATGAGGTGATCTTGCACTCAACTCTTTCTATCAATTTCGCTTGTTCACAGTATCGAATCGATTTGTGTTCACACTCTCGCAGTCACCCCGAGTTCCGATTACATCGACCTACCTCTCCAAACTGTGTGAGGTGACTTTTCTTAATGATTTTTTATCGCTCGAAACGCCTGTCTAATCAAAAATGAGCTAGCTCCCTTTGTTTTCGAGATATCAGATCAGATAGGTGATGAGGTCTAAGCAAGTGAACAAATTTGCCACAACTTTTACGGCCGATTGTTGAAATGACCACTTATGATATGTTGGTCAAATTTGTTTTAGATCTTATCTACATACATTCTTTTTATCTAAAAACATTTTTAAACCATCAAAAAGTCGGTTAGATCAATGGAGATAGGAGACGAAACAAAAGGTTTATTTTGGTTGAAGTTGACATAAAAGTGGCACTAGATGGCGCCACGTTCCACAGGACAGTAAGTTGATCACTTGTTTTGTGTTGTTTTGCTTCGAATTTGCTTTGATCAGTTTTGTGTGTTGATTGTCATTGACAATTTCAATTTCAACAATTTGTCAACAGTTGACTTGCTAAATTATTTCTAGTCTACATTTTGATTGATTTGATTTAATTCACAGTGGTTCCAACAGAATTTGGATATAATCTTCAACGACAGCCATATCACATGTATATTACATCTGTTTATTCTTTAATTTCTCCACCGCCGTAAGGGGCCATACTTTAATTACGTGATCAAAAAATCGAGGTTTTGACCCCCTAGTACCATGCGTGATCAATCCGTGATCAGGACGTGACCCCCTACCTCTGCCCCCAAAATTTGATAACGTGATCACAAAAACAAGAATTTATTTAATAATCAGTATCTCTATCAAAAAGTGGTAGTCCTCTGCCGAAAATTTACATATATTTTGATTATTTCGATAACAAAAGATCCGAGTATTCGGGATTCTTCGTTTTGTCTGAACTTTAGACCCCCTCCAAAATTCCGTGATCAAAGCGTGATCACACCTTCGACCCCTCCCATCCATACAGTTGATCACGTAATTAAAGTATGGCCCCCTAACTCCAGTCCTTTTCTCCACCGATTTGTGAATTAATTACCAAGAAAATCTTAAGCACCAACAAAATGGTTATTATCACGCAATGGGGTTTCTGGGTGATTTGATAAATCACAAACTATATTTTGAGTTGAGAGAAATAAGAAAGTTGATGTATTGGTCTGCTTGTCCAATATTGATTCTTGTTTCTGTAAATGATTATTATTAATACAAATACATTGCTGAATATAAATTGAGTTACGGTTATGAATGTGGGATGTGCTGAGATTGGCGAAGAAAACCGTAATAGAACGTAAAGAAAACAAATACTACATTAAATATTGCAATGTAGTACAAGTATATTTAGTATTTGACACTCAAAAATATGACGAAGCACTTCAGTCGTTAGTTAAAACTTATGGACATATTCGGATGTGGTCGTTCGGTTGATATTTACAAAATAAAATAAAGTAGAAGGTGACTGATCTGAACGAATTCGTGAATTGAAAGTGACCAAAGCTAGACTAGAATTTCTAATGGTGGGTTGTTAATTGTTGATTGGGCATAGAGCATAAAACAAATTTAAGAAGATTGCAGTAGTGTAGTCAAATTACGATTTGCCTCAAGATGTATTGCTTTCGAGGTTAAAGTTGGACACTGTTTGTGTTCATCGACTGACAAGAGAACGAATTATTTTAGGAACGTGTTTAGCGAAAATTGCGATACACATTCTACTTGAATCAATCAGTTTAGGCACATTTTTTGGTATTTGGGTGAAACAGACATTGAAAATGGCTTAAAAATACAAAAATACTAGTTGCTAATTTAGGCAGCCAGCCCCGCAGTAAAAAGCAGCAGCAAATTATTTTGTTTACAATCAATTTTATGGAGCACGTTGCGCCATCTAGTAACACTTTATGTCAACTCCACTCAAAAATAATGCTTTTACTTCGTCCTCTATCTCCCGCTGATCTTATCGACTTTTTGATGGTTTAAGGATGTATTTAGATAAAAGAATGCATGTAGATAAGATCTAAAACAGATTTGACCGATATATCATAAGTGGTCATTTAGTAATCGACCGTCAAAGTAACGCGAATTTTTCTCACTTTCAAAAACCTTATCACCTATCTGATCTGATATCTCGAAAACAAAGGGAGCTAGCTCATTTTTTGATTGGACAGGCGTTTCTATCGATAAAAAAATCATTAAGAAAAGTTACCTCACACAGTTTGGAGAGGGGGGTTGATGTAATCGGAACTCGGGGTGAGTGTCACTCGTCACTTATCACGCCAACTGTGTTTGTTGTCACATTAGCATGAGTTGTGAGCCAAGGCCATGTGTCCAACCCGTATACTCATCATCACCCACTTCATCATTTCAATGTCGTGCCAAATTGAGCTCATCATTACTTATCATCACCACTAATTATTACTTCTACTGTTCAATTTGTATGTCCAACTTCACTTCAAGTCATTCAAATCTTACTCATCATCAAAACATCAAATTTGGATAGGTTTAGATTTCTTTCTACTGAATTTGGATAGACCGATACTCATCAACTGATCTATAAACTGATCATCGTCCATCAACATCAACATTTCCATTGAATCAAGTTCAACTACGCCTCGTTTGACTCGAGTCAGGTTCCACTGAGATTGTCCTGTTTGACTGTTGAAGTGTTGGTAATTTACTGGTGGTGTGATTTGTCATGAGTTGTACTGAGATTGTCATTTTAGGTTTTGGTTACGCACTCAGTGCATGTGATGATTTGTCAGTTTTGATCAATTTTAGTGCCATGCTAAGCATCTTCGCCACCGACCCACCTTATCTCATCGTATCACATCAATTAGTTCGTTTTAATTGACGGTTTCATTCGATTGGCGATTGATTTGCCATAGTTTGGTATTCAATCAACTTCATCAACACAATTTTATGCACTTTACTAATTATGCAATGATATGACCAATTTGCTGACAGCGTAATTTGGCATGTTTTTAGGATGATTGACAAGAGATTTGAATTTCAAATTGATTTCGGTTGATTAGGACGAATAAATTTAAATTCTATATCCAAAGTTTTTGTTGTTTATTTTATTTGTATTATGAGAAACTTATTTTTCATTCAATAAACTGTGATTCACACATTGAGACACATTAATTGACCTTATCACTTCCTTCCACTCCCACTGATGTGCTCTGAACGATCGTGCCGATAACGAATAAAAACAAAACTTTGGTTACGTTGTTTTGGCTTAGTTTACAGTTGAATGCTTAATGCAAAAATCACCAAAGCACTTAACCCAGTTTTGGTCGTTCAAATAAAATACTTTGATCATGTTGGTACATTTGCATAACAACAACAAATCTATCACAGACAAGTCTCATATTGATCGGTCAAACTCTGCATTAAACTCGAAAAACGTTCTTGATTCGAATTTTCCCTGGTTTATCACAAAGCTCACAAACTTATGAGTTCATGATCATTCTGATCACTGCATAACATCACACTAAACTGATTTTACAACATTTATGAAAAGTCTCTCTTTGATCACACAGCCATTCGATTTGTTTTTCACAGTGTGAGAAAATTTGCGATAACGCCAGACAAATTAACATCACAAGGACATTCACATTGTTGATTGACTTGTGCTAGACTTTGGGTAGACTTTGACTTTATCTTTTATGAACATAAATCCATTTAAGTTATAATGCACATGCGCATTGCAAATCCAATCCAAATGAAATGTACTTTAATGGATTGCAAACTATTTATTATTGATGATTAACATTAATCGTACATGTTTTATTAATTATTAAGTGCACTTGAAAACAAACAAAATCCATTAGGAAGTAAAGAAAAGTTTTTTCATTGAAATCTAGACCAAGGACTTAACGAATTATAACATTTGTGGTATTATTGTTTTATTAAAACGATGTTTTAGTAAATATTTTGAATTATTTCCCCAAATCTTATTATGTCTTTTATATCATCAGTTTTCTCTCACCAAACCTTCACTCAAATTGTCTCTCAATCTTCAATCAAAAAATATTTTTGCCTAGTCATCGATCACTAATTAGTGTATTCCACTTTGAGGTAGAAGTAAACTATTCGACAATTAGTTGAGTAATTGATTTTCCTGATTATCACTTTCACTATTTGATTGATTTTCCTTTACCGACTTGATCACTCTCATTCCCACCAAATCATTAATTGCTTAATCACTTATATCATTGATTTTTCTGTCTATCTAATTTTCCATATGATTCATCTCTAATGAACATTTTGTCCACTGAACCTTCGATTCGACCTGCTTTTTCTTATATTTTTCATGTCTAACTAATAATCAAAGCTATCCAAACCGTACTCAATGAGTACTACTCATCAATACTAGATCGAATCAATGAATGAAATCATTTAGTAGTGTCTTATCAAATCAAACACATTTGCCCCTCATATACAACGTTCTTGTGTATCATTTAGGTTTGAGTTTGGTTCGTATTTTGTGCCTGTCTGTTTGTGTTTGTTCAACTTAGTACGCGTAAATACGTGCGTCAAGGCATCTAACACCAAAAGATCTAAGAACATCACAACCAAACTGACACAAACACAACAACAACTAGAGTTGATAAGTGTTGGCGTATTTGTCTGAGAATCTACAACGAGATCTACTTACTTTTACTACTACTACAACTTTGATCAGTAAAATCTGATAAAAATAAACATAATATAATTGAACTTGAAAATTAACGCTTTTACTTTTATCTTACGTACATTATCTCACATAGTAACTCACTTTAAGGACAACTTAATTATAGAATCACGCTCAAACAGAACAAGAATTGGAGGCAAGAATAAAGGGGCTTTCACCGACGCGTGTGTGTGCCGTAAGGAATGTGTCTGTTCATGTTTGTGAATGAAAAGTAAAAATAGATTTTTGCACAGATTTGTCCATGTCCTTAACCTTTGATTGAATTGTCCAATTTTAATTGTTTCTATTTTCGTTTCATTTATTATCCCATGCACCAAGTACTAGCCAAGCTCATTAGTACTCTATTCAATGATTCGAAACATATGTGGGTTTGTGTTTATCGTTGAGACTCGAATCGAGCCCATTAATTTGTCCCTCTCAATGTACGATGTTTTCGTTTGTATATATGAGTTTAGGTTTGATATTATTTTTTATTCGTATTTTGTGTGTTTGTTTAATTGTTCTAGTACATTCGTGTAGGCATCTAACATCCGATAATTTAACATTTCATACTTATCGCAAATTTGTCGTCCCTCCATTTTATTGACACATGTCCAGCAATTGCATCACCAAACAAACAAACCAAATCACTGCCAATAACCATCTTGATCGATTCACATTAGTTTCCATTATGAAATAAATTTACTGCCTTAGAAACAAACCAAATTGAATCGATTGATCGAGTGATCGATTTGTCACCAACTCAAACCATCATCCAATTTGTCATATCACAACATTCTCGAATGACGTCATATGAGAGTCAGCGCAAACGTGTTGTGCAGCTGATTTGTTTGTCACTTTACCATATGGCGAGTGTGATCACAAGTTGTGTGTGTATCACCTCTCGTGATTTGTATTGATAATGAAGTGAGTTGCAGCAAATTGGCTTACAAACAAACAGTCTGATCTTACGGTGGATTATGGAAAATTTACTAAACGAGACACTCGATACTATGAATTGGGCTTGTCTAACATAAAACGATTCGTTCAAAATGCGAACAAACACAAATGGCATGACTTTTAACGATATTTGATATATTTGTTAAGTTTGAATTTGGTCAACAAAATTTAATAAACTCATTTTGTTTACACATTATCTTGCATCTTATGACACATTGAGATTGAAGGATTTTTCTTATTAGCGTTGCATCATTGAACATCATAAGACACAATCATGATTGTGAATGGTAATATGCAGTTGACTTGACAAATTGCACGTTTTTTTTCTCCGCAAACTTTCATGTGACACACACTAACCATATGGTGACCTTATCACTTGCTCCCCTTCTGTGCGAGATCACCACTCAATGATAACTCGAATAACGAAATACTCTACTCCATATGGTTTAGGTCTAAGTTGAGTTCAAAGAAGAAGCGAAAAAACGTAACCCACTTTATCCTCCATCTGTTTGTTCACTACCAAATAGACTTATTTCTGTTCGAATCAGAGATATATTAATATTGACATTCATAAAAAAAAACTTGCCAATGATAAGCACACACACACACACACACAAGTTGGCATGAAGAAGAAGGAGAAACATTGTAAGAACGCACTTTGAACGAATTAAACACACACGGGTAATGTGATACGATACGAATGTGAATGAATCGATCATCGACAGACAGTAGACTTTATCGTTGCGAATTTCGCTGCATATTTTCACAAAACGTGCAAAAAGAACTTTTGATAAAGCTATGGACAGTGTACTTTAGGGTGCACAATGCAAACAGATTTGTCAATAACATTTTTGAACAATTTCAATTACACTCCTGGGAGATCTCTTTGAATCTAGATTCGATCTATTCAAATAGAATTGAAATTGAAATTCCTGTGAAAATTGTAGATTCACTCACCACACATGTCCTACGTGACTGACCGTTTTGTCCTTACCCTTGAATTGAGTGGATCCTTCTGTATTCCCTCTCTCCCACACATTGTGCACTCAACAAATTGAAAAACCAGACGCCCGGTCGGATCGGGGCTGTGCGCTCCATCAATCTTTCCGGTTCAGACGCCTCGATTCGTCTAGATTAACTCGACTATGTCTGTGTACAATGAACTGGTTTGTTCAGTATATAGAGAGCCAAAATAACATAAGCTTTAACCCACTTTTGGTTCACTCGAGTGGTAATCCTCACTTATTCCCCACCCTATCAAACTGTGTGTGCAGTGCACAAGCTTTTCGGTATTACTCAACATTTACTCAACACAACATCTGTGTATACCTCTACACTCTCAAATGGCGCATTGTCCTCATTCTGTAAAAATTCCGAAAAAAATAATTAAAGAATTATATAAAAAAAATATTATTTCGAAATCATTTTAGGTTTTTAGGCTATTAATAAATTAATAATAAATTATATTTTAGCATTAATATTAATATAAATCATTTCTTAATAAAAATATAAATAATAATTGATATTATTGATGACGTGTGTGTTGAGTGTATGTGACACTCGAAATCCAATTCACCAAATTGATTGATTTCTATTTATAAACCAAACCCATCATCGCTTTCCAATTCGGCCAAATTGATTCATGATTTTGTGTATGAGATGTGGATTTTTATAAATAGAATCAATTTCAATTTAATCGAAACCATTTAAATCTAAATTTAAAAATCAATTAAATTATTTTCCATAATTTATCGACAATATTTCAGCAAATAAATTAACAAAACTGCAAAAATGCCAAATGTACAAAAATCTTAATATTTTTACTCACTAGATGGCGCTGGGCTAAATTTTGAAAATCAAAATTTGGCGGTTTAATACATTTGCACACAATCACACGTTTACGACTTGAACTTTTTGGATGAATTCAACATTCTCTATTTGTATAAAATCCAACCATAAAATTGTTTTACACATGAACATCTTTTTGCAATTCGAATCAATCTCAGAAAAAAAATTAAACAAACAAAAATTTTTTTATCCAATAAATAAATAAGATTTTATTTTATAAATAAAAGTAATAATATAAATATTACAAATAATATATGATTATATAAAAATATTAATAAATAGAGTTCGTATATATGTTCGTATGTTTGTTTGTTTGTTTGAATATCGTTGGATTTTGTTCGGTCTGTTTGTTGAGTTGAGTACACGATGTTAAAGGACTTTCGTTGTTTGATAGGCGTTCGGGCAAAGATAGGAAGTGCGCCAAAGGTCGAGACCTTATCAACGAGTTGAGTACAACAACAACAACAATTGGTCAATTGGTTACATAAGAATAGCGAAAAGGCCCAAAAAGGCACTTGACATGTCATCAAATGTCCATACACATGTTCACTTATCATCAAAAGTGATAAGTGATTATGTAATGATGTACATCATCATACAATAAAACAATATGTATTCAAACATAAACAATAGACAATAAACAACGATAAACAACATAATAAACAATATGATTAGTATAATATATCACTTATCAAGTGCATGTCATGATGGAAAACACTTGATTTTGACAATCGTTCGAGTGTGTTGTATGGAAAAATTGTTATCCGGAAGAAGGAAATATATCAGGCATCATCACAACTTGTATGTTGTATGTATGGATAGGGTGGTGGACTTGGCATTTACGGTTTTAGGCAAAAGACGATCACGAGATGATAAATATCACTTGAGGATTGAGAGAGATTGGGATTGTGTTGGGGGGTACTCGTGTTGGATTAACTCGAGGATGGGGACAAGTACCCATCGGTTAACATACGACTACCCAATTGATGGAAAGTTTTCACCAATCTTTTCGTATATTTGTTCTTGAGCACAGACACACAAAAGGCACACACACGTGCAGTGAGCGATAAGATAAGCCTTGTGACAGATGACATGTGACATTGAGAAGATGATTTGATTTGATGTGATGGTGATGATGATGGAAATGAAAGTGTTGAAGCTCAAATGGAATATCATCAGGAAAAGAAGTTGAAGTTTGGGGTCATTTGTGACCCTAAGCCAAGACCAGTGGGGGGTTAAACAAGAGATCACGTGTATGTAAGGGGGACTTTGGTTTTTGGAAAACCATTTGATGGACGAAGATGATTTAGTTGGTTGAATCACGTGATCATCATAGGTGTTTCGAGTCCTCCATGGTGTCCTTTCGTTTGCGCTGTTGGCGGCGTTGAGCTTCCACGGCTTCGTCAACCTCAGTTGGCGGTGGATTGTTGAGAGCTGCGGCACTCGCGTTCAGCGATTTGGCTCGTCGGGCCTTTTTGGATTTGCCACCAATTTTGAGCATTTTCAGGTGTAGAATGAATTTACGCAACAGCTCAACGTACTCGCGCGAATTGGCCTGTGATGAGCCGTTGGATGAGGTGGAGGTGGAGGAATGGGTTCGTTGGTGCAGTGGCTCGCCCGTGGCCACAATCGACACGGCGGGCGATGCCTCGGGACTGCTCGGCATCGAGTGGGAACTTTGGAGCGCCTGCTTCTTGTTGGCAATCTTCACTTTGGCATTGCCATTCTGCTTTGCAGGTGGAGGCGTTGGAGTGGCACTCAGAATCGAACCAGTGCCGGCTGGGGCCGAGGTTGAGAACAGCAGCAAATCCTCGTTGTTCTCCTTGTCCTCGAGTGACATCAGATCGGAATCGTCAATCTCTTCGTCCAGATCCTCTTCGTCCTCCAGATCTTCCTCGTTCTCCTCCTCGACATAGTCGGGAATCGAAACCGAGTAGCTGTAGACTCGATTGGTCACAGGATTTCGCATCGTACGACGAACGTGGGGGAGTGGTCGTGAGGGAGGCGAAACCGATTGGGGCGATTCAGGATTAGACAGACTTTCATTGACTTTCTGCGAGTGCTGTTGAACGATTGCGCCTTTGAGTTTCTCGGAAATTTTGTTCCGATTACGCCCTCCACCACCGGCTGGGACAGATCCGGCACGTGGCGCAACCACAGGCAAACTGATACTGGCACTTGGCATCCGGTAGTAGAGTTTGCCACCGGGCGATTGGGTGAGCGATGCTTTCGAGGAAGCGTTCACCAGTACCGATGAATTCTTCTTACCGGGCGCAATCTTGCCCCCGGTCAGTACAATTCGGTACTGTTTGGTCACCGGTGCGCCACCCTTCAGACTGGTCGCGGACAGATAGAGACTGTTGGCATCGGTGGCTATAGGCGGTCGGGAACCGGGGTGATCTGCGGGATTGTTCCTCGCGTAGATGTCATAGTGATTCTTCACCAGTGGAACCATGAAAGCCATTATGGTACTCGTGATTGAAACGGTTTAGTGAAACGGTTTAAGGGCTAAGTAGAGTTGGGTATCGCTAAGTTTGATTAGCGATAGAGAGCTCGGGGAGTTGAGGCGGTGTGCTTGAGGCGAGTTTGTTTGAGAGGCGCGGGTAATTTGAATCCACAAGCGAAATTGTAGATTCGCGATCACGATTAGTTGCGATTTAGGCAATTTAGAGGAAGAAAGTTTAAGTTTTAGTTCGATAGTTCCAGGGTTTTAGTTTGCATAAGAATTCACACAAACAAGTTGATGATCATAAAACGTAATAACAAAACAACAACACAACTGCGTGAGAGAGTGCGGGAATTGATTTAGATTGCGTTTGAAAGCGAGAATTTGCGAGAGAGCGAGTTAGCTTGAAAACCGGGCGCTATGAAGGCTTCTGAACGAATGAGCCAACTTGTTCGGAGTTTGAGAGAACAGAGAGCGGAAAGAGAACAGAACAGATGAAGAGTAGTAGTGTACTGTACTCTGTTCTGTGGCCAAAAAGACCGGCAGCTCGAAATGTCATGAGCAGAGAGCCTCAGCTAGTTGAGTTAGTTAGCCGACTGAGTGAGTGAGTTCAAACATGAACAGTGAAATGAGAGTCGGCTGGTTTGGCTCTTTTTAAAGCTCATCTGTGCGAGTGTCTATGTATGGGCGCCCAATCTGTAATGTAGCGGTACAATTTTCTGGGCGTCATACATAGAGTGTGTATGCCTGTACGATTCAATACAGAGGTAGAGTTGGGACTGCAGTGATGCAAACTAAAGTGAAGGCAATCTTGTGACGGTTCTCTCGCTGTTCTCTGTTCAGAGTGGAGTGATATTGCGAGTTTAGTGCCTGTGCCTTTGCCTGCCTGTGTACACATGCATTAGTTTAACAAACAGCACACAAACTAAAATGTCGATAAGGAAGGGGCTGCCATGGGGGAGCGAGCCGCCCATCCGGGTGCAGGGCGCCCAAACCAACCGAAAGAGCCAGTGACACATGCACACAGGGAGAGACACACAGGGCGACAGACACTACTGCTATACTGCTATACTGCTCTACACTGCAAATGGTAGAGGGGGCAAACATGAAACGATCGATCGAATCTGTGAAGATGTAGGGGAAGAGAAGTTGAAGGGAGAGAGAAAGAGAGGACATTTTCACTACGTGTACATTATGGACAGACGGCCAGGAGACAGACGAGAAACAGGGTGATTCACAAAAATAGTTAATTTTGAAAGATGCCAAAAAACCTATTTCTGAAATATTCCTCAAGAAAATGAATTCTTAAAAGATGACATAGTAAAACAAATTTTTGTAAAGATGCCACTGAAAAATTAACTTTCTGAAAAATGCATCAATAAGATCGAATTTAAAAAGATTCGACAAAAACTCAAATTTCCCCTTAAATTATCAATTAACGGGTTCCAAAAAATGTAAATTTAACTCGAGCAAACGCGTTTTTGATTATATTTTCTATGTATAACTTCATACTTATGCGTACTTTTCGGACTTACGTGAGAAAATTCAATAGGAAAAAATATCATAAAACTTATTATACCGGGTGTGTGAGACTATGTCTGTGGTGTAGAGTGTTCGGACAGTTCGCGGTCGTGGTCGTTTAAATTAAAATAATTAATTTCTTATTCCCCCCGAAGGACGACAACTATTTCAACTCGTTCTCCTTCTTCTACCTTTACATCGACTAATAACGAACGAATAAAAAAATGTAGATGACATCTCTTCAACTAGTAATGACAAAAATAAAGTTCAACCAGGTGTAATAATAACATCGAGGTGATTTAAAAAATCATTCTATAAAATCATCATAAGTTCTGATCAACTCAATATATAAACCTTGAAAGTCGATGAATTTACTGAACCTACTGAAGAAGAACATACGAGAAGAACCTGAAGAACACAAGTACCATGCATATATCACGTATGCCATCATCATCATCATCATTGACATCGACATCATGACATCATCATCATCATTGCAGTCAGCTTAGCGTAACACAAATTAACACAGACAGCCATGAAGTTCTTCTTCTTCTGATCTGATCGACTATGATGATGATGATGAGATTGGGTGAAGCAGGAAAATGAAATATTATTACGTAAAAGCTTTATTTCAAATCCACCCTCGCACTCTGTACAAATAGATTTTTTACCCATACATCCTCACTTCTTTTGAGGTGACACAACAACACGAATCATCACTATTATTACACACACACACACACACACACACACACACACACACACACACACACACACACACACACACACACACACACACACACACACACACACACACACACTCGAGAACATGTACATTATGATGATGACATATTCGCGAACGAAAAACGAGACATTATTGGGTGGTTTAGCAAAAATTAGTTGTGGAATTTGGTAAGAATTGCATAAGAATTTGATTTTCGTGTCCAACCCTCTACTTTCACCCTGTACTCTATACATCGTCATATGCATACGTCATCCACGCACACACACACCAGATCTTGTGAACCGAAAATGTCTTAGGACATGAAGAGGAACAAAACAAGCATCATCATATACAACACACTCATATGACGAAGCATATGAAAAGATATCGACCGTACTTAGAGGAGCATGTGAATGTGTTGGAAGCCAGAAGAAGCCCCGAGCGCCGGCTCATTTTTCCACTACCTTCTACTACCAACACTCTACCGTACAGTACAGAACAGTACAATCTTGCATCATGCTGAAAGCAATCGAAGCTTCTGTTCTGTCTTCTCCGTATTTGTACTACAAATTAGTCAATCAATCAGCACATATTACTGCAAATCGAGATGGAGATTGCAAACTGAAATACTGTAAACTGAGAACTGCAGTAGATAAAGTTCACTAGAAAGCTAGCTGTGAGGATATTCAGTTAAATCGTTACTATCATCAAATGTTAAATATCAAACAGAAGACATAAAAGTAAAAATAGATTTGTATACTTTACATTTGTATAGAAATTGACCATGAAAAGAGTCCGATGTTCAAAGGTCTAGTGTAGCACACTCTCGTTTGTGGCACACTCGTTCAATATTGATTTTGTCATTCTAACTAACTCAAAATTGTCCGGGCAATTGACTTTTATGACGACGATGATGATGATATTTGAGCTCAATATTTACTCAAAACCTCAAAAACATGTTTTTTGAAATGATTTTGGTTTTATATTTTTAAAAATGCTGTTTTCAATTGGTTAACCAAAATGTTTTGAACCTTTTGAATGTTGTTTGAATGTTATGATATTTCAATTTTATTAACGCCTTTTACGCTGTTGGGATTTGTTGGGCTGTCACAGATGTTTGTTGAGGTTTAGATTTTAGTTTTAAATTTTTCAATAATGTATCCGTTTTTTAATGTTTGGGATAAAATAAATGTCCCAACTGAATTGTGAATATAATCTAATATTATTTGTTAGAATATCACATTTGGACTTTATGACTATTGGTGCACTTTGTCATATGTTGTCATCCCTTCTCTTCCCCTCGATTAGTATCCCCCGACCCCGACCTCATCACCCCTTCTTCCTTTCATTCCTTCCCCTTCACCCGTTTCTCCCATCCCCTTCTTCTCATCTTCTCTCCCCCAAACCTTCGAAAGTATCTATTTGGCATATGTTGTATGATAGTGGATGGATGGTATGGCATGTGTTGAGCTTGTGTGTTGTTGGTTAATGTAATGAATGCATTTCCATACATTTGATTGCATATTTCCATTTACATGTTCCGCAAACAAACACAGTCTTCTGATTATTATTATACTTTACCAAGTCATGCACTGCACTGAACACAGTTTTTTATTTGACAGTGGAGAAAGATTGAGCGGTTCGATTTTGTGATGATTGGTGATGATGATGATGAAGATCAGGGTGCTGGGTTGTGGTGATGGCATTGATTGGAGAGGGGAGTTTGGCAAGAAAGGGGAGCGAAACAAGAAGAAGAAAGACTCGGATTGTAACGGTATGGGGGATCGGTTGAGGATTGCAATACTTGACAGGCATTGCATAGTATTGAACAGTATACGGACGTGCTGATTGGCAGTAAAACCGACAAGAAGCAAGAAGATGAGCTTAGAGGGAAAAGAACAGTACACAGGCAGAGTACTAATAATATTATACAACCAGGATGATACACCACTGTGATGACTAGAATGACTTTTACAATTCTGTTTGTTTGTTTAATAAATTCCTGGGACAAATTCTTGTTATTAGGAGAATTTAATAAAGAGAGCCTAAGAATTTGCATTCAATACTAATAATCAATTCCAATTTGAAATTCCATTAAAAATGAACTGGATGATTCATCATGCTTCTCTCAAAATATGTGCGCAGTATTCTCAGTTATTTGCTGAATCATTTAGAAATTTTTGAATTTTGCGTTAAAATTGTTTATGGGAAACCGCTTTAAGACATGAGTCATTTGCGGTTATTTTTGAATTGCGTCACCGAATTACTAAGGGATTGAGTCATTTACCGGGTTTTTCAGTACTGAGTTACCGATTACTTTAAATGAGTTATCGATTACTTATTAACTGCGTCACCAATTAATTTGGAACTGCGTTACCGATTACTTTTGGAACTGCGTTATCGATTACTTTTGGAACTGCGTTGCCGATTAATTTGAATATTTGTCTACGACTTAAATTTGTTGTTCGGAACTTGAATTTGTTTTCGCATCAATTCGACAATAAAAATTGATTAAATCAACCTTGTAAACCCAATTTAAGCATCAATTCACCCTAATTAGACTCGACCTCGTCTCTTGCACCATTTCTCATCTCGACCAACTAGTCATCACCCAAATAGCAAACACATGAACACACACAAACAACAGCAGTATATTTCAACATTTCTAGGCAACACGAATGTAAATGTTTTCAAGACTTTCACGACTTCCTTTTGACTTTGAACAGTGCACTAAAAGCACCGAGTAATAAAAGGTTCACGAGGTTTTATTTTTCAATGCTCATATAAACCCAATACGCAATGCAGAAGAAGAAGAGTGGAAGCTAAATTCAAACCAGACCAGGATAACGGAGCAATAAATCAGAGCTCGCTCGCTTACTCACCCGCAACCCATGAGGATAATGACTTATTTTGAAAAGTCAAACCACCAAGAAGTCATTCAATATATAGCACAACATTTTTCTCAAACAAATATTTAAATAAAAATTCATAAATTTATTAAACACACTCAAAAAGAATAAGACCAATCTGAGGTCGTCCCCCATCCAAATGTAGACGTAAGCACAAAAATAATGGAAAATTTGAAACACTTAAAAATCCACCACAATGAAATCATCATCATCAATGCCAATAGGAATTTTACAAAATTGATTTTGGGGAAATGAAAAGAATGAAACAGAAACAAAAAAAAATATTCCAGGAAGTAAAATTGGAGTGAAATATTTGAGGAAGATGTTGCAAATGCAACAGAGCAAGCCGAGTTCGATCGAACTCTAGCCATTTCTGGGCCTATTTAAACCCCTGCCCTTTGCCCTTTTGGGCATAGTGTTTGCTGCGAGCCATCTTACACTGTCACCAAACCACTGCCTGCGTGCACATTAAACTACCTTCATCACCTTCACCCTTGTGTTCACCGTTATTTTCCTGTGCTTGTGCCTGCGTGCATTCGCCACATTTGGAGTCACCACCCGGGATGGATCCCACACTTGACAAGTTCATCACCCAAGTCAAGATCAAGTTCAAAGCCGATGGCACCCTCACCTGCGATACCAAGCAGAAACTGCAAGAGCGGCGACGACAACTACACCGTAAAGTCGACTCTTGGTTTCGAGCACTCAAGATGGGTCGAAGCCCAACTCAAGTGGACTACTGCTCCACCGTGGATGAACTACTCGAAATCGAGCAACTGTTGGAGGTCGACCTCGACCCGGTCTTGTCACAACAGTGCGACGACATTGACCACAAGCTGGAACAAGTGTACGCCAAGTGCAAGTTCGACACCGAAATGCCCATCGGAACCGCAACCACTGCTGTGCCAGTGCAAGTTCGAAACGTGCCCGAAGAGCTTCAAGAGGAAGTCGGTCAACAAGAGCAAGTCGTACCAAGATGTCCCCAAGGCGAAGCCAACCGAAATGTGGACACCCCACCGAACCACATCATCGATGACCTCATCACTTTCGAATTCCAACGAGAACCAATTGGACAAGAGTCACAATCGAACACGATTGTTGACGAGAGCGATTTTGCACCACTGAGCCTGCGAGACATTCCAATGCCCAAATTCGACAACGACGTCACCAAGTGGCTCACGTTTTGGCCCAAGTACAACGCACTGGTACACTCGAACACCAAAGTTGGCTACATCGAAAAGGGTGTCCGCCTCGAACAATGTTTGTGTGGCCCGGCTCAGAGCTGGATAAAAGAACTTATCCCCACCAAGCAAAGCTACTGCCAAGTGATCACCAATATGAGAACCTATTTTGAGAACCCTCAAGTGCAGAAGGCAGCGTTCAATGTGCATCTAAGCCATTTGAAACGAATTGACAACCGATACGATGTGTCCTCACTTCGAAATCTGTGGTCCACCGCAAGCCTTACCTTGACGCAAGCGAAACAGCTTCAGCTGCCGGATATATACATCAACCAAGACGTACTCACTACCATAAAGAAAGTTCTACCCGAAGAGTACCAGTACGCGATCAACCAGAAGCGACCCAAGGTGGCCACTTTTGAAGAATTTATTTGCGAACTACTCGTACAAATTGAAAGTACCGAGCAGTTTATTGCCGATAATGGAGTGCCCAGGTCACTGCCAAATGCAGGTGGACTCCAACGAACGTACAAGCCACAAGAACAAGTCATATCCAACAACCAAGTGCCAATGTCGTACCCAAGTGTACAAGCCGCACGACAACCAATCACGCCAACAGAGCAACCTTATCAGAACTACGCCGAATTCACCAACGTGAACCAAGCAATACCACACTTCACCACTTACAAGATGTGTAGTTTCTGTGATGATCGTACTCACGTAACTTCTCAATGCACCCTCGATCAAGTTGCCCGAGAAGCCGCTGCTCGAAGCAAGAACCTGTGCCTGGCCTGTCTTCAACCTGGACACGCTTGGTCCGAATGCACCAACTCCAAGCTCAATTGTCGAAAGTGCAATGGTGGAAAGCACTGGGCATACATGTGCGCAACTATTCAACGACTCAAACAACAGTTGACCGAACAACACGAACAACATCAAGTCAACGTTCGTAGCATCTCAACTCAATCTGTGTTACCAAGACCAACAACAAGTAACGACTTATCAAGCAATCCAAGTGCAACATCATCAGAAGTAGTCAACCCAGAGACTGTTGTTCGCAAGTGCAATCTTGGAACTGCGCAATATCAAACGTGTATGGCAAGAATCAACAAACACGAAGTACGAATTGCTTTCGACAGTGCTGCTGGCCACTCTTTCATAACCGAAAAGTTGGCCAATGAACTCAAACTTGAAGTTTCCAAGGCACCAGAGCTTGGTATCAAGAGACACGCGGAAAGCCAAGTTAGCTCAATAAATGACCGAATTACGTCATTCTGGCTATCATCGTTGAATAACGACTTTACCATCAAGACCAACGTGCGAGTTGTGGACGACCTCGGTGACATGAGATGGAAGTCCCTCTCCAAAGACAAAGTGATCGAACTCAAGTCTCAAGGCATACACTACCAAGACGATGAGTCAAGACCAATCGAGATTATTTTTGGACTGCCGTACTACTCTCGAGTTGTAACCGGACAAGAAGTAAAAGTCGATGACGACCTTATAGCCAAACAAACCAAGATTGGTTGGCTCGTCTTCGGTGGAAAAGAAGAACGCGTTCAACCAGCAATACCCAATGGAACAGACAATCCCGACTGCAAGCCCACTTGGTGTGGCCGTCCCCGCGTGGAAGGCTTCTTACAGAAAGACTGGCTAATCGACTTCAACGACACAGACAATCACAAAGAATCCGAGACTGTATCCCAAGACAACAATCAAATGAAACAAGACCCAATCGAACTGGTCAACACTCACCAATGCCAAATTGAGCAAAACGAAAGTCACGACTTGGAGGAACGACTCGACATGTGGATGGTCTCACTGAACAACCTCAACCAAGAGTTGGACAACATACTTCCACCCGAAAGTAACGCAAGTGTTACACTACTACTACGCAAGTACAAGTCAAAAGTACAAACCCAAGTCACCAATCTCCAAAACCGGATGGAACAATATCTACACGAACAATCCCAAACACACTTCTTCACAACTCACAAAGACCAATGTCAGATGCCAACCAGTAACGAGTCAATGTCACAAGGATACCAACCAAGAGATGAACTAAAAGACCAATTGGCGAATCGAATGGACAACACTGGCTCACCATCGACTCACCATCGTCACACCCGATTCAAAGATGAGTTGTGGCCCGTCTACCATCACTGGCACAAAGAATGCATCGACCTGACCCACTACGACTCACGTCTACTTTCGCTCTACCTGCACATTCGGTTCAAACTGATGCAATCACCATCCACCAACTCTCTATCCGACAAACGGTTGGATCAACAAATCGAGGATGGACCGCCTCTCAAGATATCACCCGAAGAGATGGTCCACTGGGAAGAGATCCATATCGCGCTGTCTGACGATAAGGCCGTGCCTGCCCGGGCCCAAGATGTTGCAAATGCAACAGAACAAATCGAGTTCGATAGAACTCTAGCCATTTCTGGGTCTATTTAAACCCTTGCCCTTTGCCCTTTTGGGCATAGTGTTTGCTGCGAGCCATCTTACACTGTCACCAAACCACTGCCTGCGTGCACATTAAACTCACTTCACCAGCTTCACCCTTGTGTTCACCGTTATTTTCCTGTGCGACTGCACGCGGGCATTCGCCACAGAAGAAAACACACAATAATATTCCGTCTAACAATGTTGTGCAACAACAAGCAAAAATCAAATACAGGAAGAGAAGTTTTTTTTCGGGTTTTTGAATAATAAAACACGGAAATGAAAAATGAAAACAATTTTTAAAGGAGAAGCGCCAAAACAATAGAGCTTCTTTGTTTTTAAAAAGACAGTAAGTTAAAATCCAAAAGGCATAAACCAAAATCTAAGATCTAAAAATCCAAAAAACAAAAAACAAAAAACCAAAAACCAAAAACCAAAAACCAAAAACCAAAAACCAAATTGTCAAAATTACCAAAATTCCCGAGAATCTCAATTATGCTACCCGTAAGTCGTAAATTAACAACAAATTTCTAATTATAACTCCAATATGATTATAATTGACATGTTTTTTTCCTGTTCACCTCGAAGCTCGCGAGAGGAGAAGAAAATCCCCCTTTCAACACACTCTTAATCTCACCTTCAAGCTCTCTCACAAAAAGTAACGTACAATGGAATGTGTCACACAGTGTTAATGTTACTGTCTCGCACTGTCAAATACAAAAACAAGTTGATTGATCAGTGAAAGCTCTCGAGCTCACAGAAAAGTTGAGCTACGTGTTGAGGCTCACAGACGACGACATCGTTCAGACATGTATTGTACATTGTACAAACTAAAGTAGCATTTGCAAAAGTAAGGTCAACCAGTCTCATATGTAGCACCATATCATAAATATTCAATTTCAAGTTTAGTATCAACACGTGTCAAAATATGAAAATTATAAAAAGGGGAAAAATAACAAATAAAAAGAAGATAAAATAACAAATAGATTTAACCTTTTTTGTGAACTTCAATCAATCGAAACTAATTTACGGTAAATGGGAGCAAACGGGTTAACATATGTAACATGACTCACTTTGAATTCAAACTAAGTTACTCAGCATTTTACAATCATAAAAACATCAGTAACCTGTGACCACTTTAGTAAAGTGAGACTTTCTTATCTAACGTCCGTCCGTCACCTAAACTTGACACTGCACACACTTTGTACTCCAACATGAGCGAGACATAATAAACAAAGTTATAAAACAATATCTGCATTTGTCTACTGTCATAAAAGCATTAAATTGCGTCTAAACAAGTTATGAAATTATGATTATTATTTCTAAATTACTTAATTTTAATTACTTAATAAAATTGAGCTGTGTTTCGTAATGTAATAATAAAACAAATATCACAAATGAGAGGTGTTGTTAGGGAGTAAAGGTTTGTTGGTTTCTGGTTTGGACCTGGTTTTGGTTGGATTTTAATTAGTGAGAGTCGTATAATGTTGGTTTGGTTAGTTAGCCTGGATATTATTTTTGCTATTACGACTAAATACAGGATCTAAATTGCGCTGCAATGCATAATGCAAATGTAATATAATAATGCAACACACTTTTGAACAGGCGGCAAATACTAACACAAAATTAAATCAGATTTGGATTTTGTAATTTACGTCATTCGAGCAGTTGTTTGCTTGTTTTATTGCGCGACAGGTTAAAGTCAAGTGCAAGTGAGGGAAATCAGAGAAATGAGAGCTAATTTCGTTGGAAATCATACTTTTGTTGGATTTGTTTTTTAATTAAATTTAGTTGAAATTAATTAGCTTAAGTTTAATTAGCTTAAGTTTCATTAAATCAATTAGTTTAATTAAATTTTAATTTCAATAACTCGACAATATTTTACTTATTCAAAATGTCTTTCTAAATTGTTCACTATACAATTACATGAATTTATGCGTGATTTAAAAATTTAAATAATTGATCAAATTAAAATTCAATTCAATTTAAAACATTTTGTATTACGACTTTCAATCATCATACTTTGTTGCATGATTGTACCATTTGATCCCTGTTTGTTTGTTGTTTGTTGCATTCAATTTGATCACGCATCACCCTCTTACATACTTAATCATGTGCATTTCTATCATGATTTATCAGGACATATGTAAAAGACGTCCATTTAAATCATGTTGTTGATATGATTTAATATCAAACAAAAACGACAAAATGTCACAGGACATGACGATGATTACATGTTCAAAGGGAAACAAGAACAAAATTACATAAAAAAAGGGGAAGCAATTTGTTGATAGTGAGGGATTGGGGTTGGTTGGTTGGTTGGCTGGTTGATTTGGTTTAATGATTGAAAGGGTGAAAATTTTCCATGATTTTCAATAACACAAATGTTAACGCATATGTGAAATGTATAGAGTGATTTTGCATAAACATTTGATTTACATAATCATCATTAGGCTCTAAGCCAGATTTTTAAAATATTTGAATCTACTCATAATTAACAATTGTAGATTCAAATCTACGGTCTACTTAACCCAAATTTTAGCATGAAATATTTTTAGGCATAGCAACCAGACGCCCTTCTGAAAATGTAGCAATTTTTAGCGCTTTCAAATTCACCCACACCCTCGATCTCTAATTAGCAGTAGTTTGTGCAATATCGAGTGCATACTGGTGTAGAGTGTGTTTAGTCTAGACATACATCATACAGAGAGAGAGGATATATACACACGTCAATGATACAAATTGTATTACATCTACACTTTCATAATGGCACACTAAATTGACAATATTGCTTCAAACGAACGAAAATTGACTGTGTAATAAGAATAATGATTATAATTATGCAGAGCAAAACAACTCGAACAAAATCGAACTAAAAACCCATTATTCAACAAAGAAAGTAAAATAATAAAATATAAGGAAACAAATTGAAAACATAATTTGTTGCGTAGGTAGAAATGCAATTTAAAGGTTTCAAGGCTTCAAAAGAAAAATTTCGTTCGTATGTAATAAACATGTTTACAAAATGTTTGCTAAATTATTATTTATTTCTTTTATTTCTTTAATGTATTTCATACTTCAATAAATAATATAAAATCGCCCTTATGTTTGAAAATGAAAGAATAAGAATGAAAATGTTGAAACGAAGAAAAAGAAAAAGTGATAACCGGAAATGATGATTCAATCATACAGAATGAATGGATGAATGAATGTGAATGTACGCTGAACGACACATTGTTGTACCTTTGAACACACATTTATATATACCTACACGAATACTCGTATATATAGTTTTGTACGGCACTGTACGGCTATTACTGTACACTGTACAGTGTACAGCTATGACTGTACGGCAATCAATTATCCTCTAAATTCAATCGTTATGGGTTTATAAATAGGCTTGTTTGTGTCCATTGTGTATATGAAAATAAACTGTACGACTGCAAATGAATGGTTTAAATGCCATGCTTGGTGGCATTGTGAATACACGCACGCAATTGTACACGTAGAGTTTCTGTACAGTTTCCGTACAGTTTCCGTACAGTTGTGCCGTACATCTACCTTGTAATAAGAGTTCCAGAAGTTTCGATTTACTCTGCATTCATGCAAAGTAAAAAAATGTTTACGGTACATTGTAGAGTGTACAATTCAATTTAGAATCCATTTGGAATACTGCAAATGTTAAATGGAAAATGACCTTTTGCTCAAAGAAACGATTGAATAATTCAATTTTGCTATTTTGGTCGTGATTTTTTCTTGTATAGGAGATTTTATTGTATACGTCAATCTGTCTTCTTTTTTGAATCACTGTATTACGCAATATGTTTTATATTGAACTTAAAATTGTATTATGTATTGTAATGTAATGTAATTTGCAGAGACAAATAGACAAAGCAATCAAATTCAAATTTGTGTGTTCAATTTGCGTCCAATTCCGTCGCCCGCGCGCCCGCCAAAATTGAGGACAATGCGCCAGTTTAATGTAAAGGTAGAGTAGTAGTTGTATAGACTGTCCAATTGGGACTACCAATGTACGTAATAATATACGCGGTGAACTCCAAATATCGAAACTATTTATGGTCATGCGTTAACCTAAAATCAGGTTATTCGGGTTTGCCTTGTGTTTCGTGTTGGGTTCGTGCCTCGCTTTTTCGCTCTTTCTTCTATATACACGAACAAATCAATGTACAAGTAGTTCACCGTACTTTGTGCTGTAGAACTGTCTGGAAAAGTCTCAGTACACACACGAGGAGCTATTAAGGGAAAGATTCGTGGGATGGGGAAAACGGGGGAGGTTATATACGGGCGACCTGGTTATATATTAGTGTCCACCCGGCCGGCGTCTGGTGTTCTATTATATTATGTTCCGAAAAGCGCGCGCTCATTTCAGTTCAAGTTTGGGCTATTCTGCTATACGAGCGAGGAGGTGAAGGCAAGGGTGGTCATACATCATTTGGAAGGGCATTGAACAAGGGGAAAATGAGAGAACAAGGGGAGATAGCGAAAAACAACGGGGAACACGAATTTCGCCAAGGGTATACCTCTGGCTGGATCCGTACAGTAGTAGTCACGTAGTACATGTAGAATATATTCTGTAGTCATATGAAAATCTGTTCCTGAGAATCCCAGGCGTTTCAACCACGCCAAAGCGTGTCAAATCTTATGCTAAATAATAAATATAATCAACCTAAAACAAACAAATTCCAAACAATTAAAACAATTCCGGCAATTCTCGTACAACAGAATATTCCTGTGCACATGTGTTTGTTATCCAAACATAAAGCAATTTAACCTCCACATTTCATTCTACCTCTATTAACATTTCCGTTTGTATCTTAAGTATCCCATCTTCTTCTCCTTTTCTTCTTATACATCTCGTCTTACATTACCGTAATTCTCGCCTGTGCCAACAAATTCTTATGTTCACAAACGCCGAAAAATCTATTTTTGTACTTTTTCATTCACAAACATGAACAGACACATTCCTTACGGCACACACACGAGTCGGTGAAAGCCCCTTTATTCTTGCCTCCAATTCTGCTTCTGTTTGAGCGTGATTCTATAATTAAGTTGTCCTTAAAGTGAGTTACTATGTGAGATAATGTACGTAAGATAAAAGTAAAAGCGTTAATTTTCAAGTTCAATTATATTATGTTTATTTTTATCAGATTTTACTGATCAAAGTAGATAGTTGTAGAAGTAAGTAGATCTCGTTGTAGATTCTCAGACAAATACGCCAAACACTTATATCAACTCTAGTTGTTGTTGTGTTTGTGTCAGTTTGGTTGTGATGTTCTTAGATTCAAGTTGGGTGTTTAGATGCCTTGACGCACGTATTTACGCGTACTAAGTTGAACAAACACAAACAGACAGTCACAAAATACGAACCAAACTCAAACCTAAATGATACATAAGAACGCAGTAAGAGGGATAATGTTCGATTTGATACTACTAAATGGATTCATTCATTGATTCGATCTACTAGTAAGGTTTAGTTTGGTTAGGCAATAAGTAAGAAAAAACAGGATGAATCGAAGGTTCAATATATGGACAAATATGCTCATTAGAGATGAATCATAAGATGAAATTAGATAGACAGAAAAATCAATGATGTAAGTGATTAAGCAATTAATGATTGGTGGGAACGAGAGTGATCAAGTGCGAGCTCAGTAAAGGAAACTCAATCAAATAGTGAAAGTGATAATCAGGAAAATCAATTACTCAACTAATTGTCGATAGTTTACTTCTACCTCAAAGTGGAATACACTAATTAGTGATCGATGACTAGACCCAAATATTTTTTGATTGAAGATTGAGAGACAATTTGAGTGAATATTTTGTGAGAGAAAATACTGATGATATAAGAGGCATAATAAGATTTTGGGAAAATATTTCAAATTATTTTTATTAAAACAAATAACCACACATGTATAATCAAGTCCTTGATCTAAATTTTATGGAATTTTTTTCTACTTCCTAATGGATTTTGTTTGTTTTCAAGTGCACTTAGTAACAAGTGAATGAATAAAACATCTATACAATTAATGTTAATCATCAATAATAAATGGTTTGCAATCCATAAAGTACATTTCATTTATTAGATTTGCAATGGGCATGTGCATTCCAACCTAAATTGGTTTGTGTTCTTATGAGATAAAGTCAAAGTCTACTGAAAGTCTAGCACAAGTCAATCAACAATGTGAATGTCCTTGTGATAGTAATTTTGTTTGATGTAATCTCAATCTTTTTCCCACACTGCATTTCAACTCGAAAACATAAATCGAATGACTAAAATATCAAAGAAAGACTTTTCATAAAAGTAATATCGCCTTAGTGTGGATGATGCAGTGATCAAAATGATCATGAACTCATAAGTTTGTGAGTTTTGTGATAAACCAGGGAAAATACGAACCAAGAACGTTTTTCTGGCTCAATGCTCAGTTTGACCGATCAATAGAGACTCATCCGAGCATCTTATCAGTGATAGATTTGTTGATGTTGTGCGAATGTACCAATATGATCAAAGTAGTTTATTTGAACGACCAAAACTGGGTTAAGTGCTTTGCTGATTTTAGATTTAAGCATTAAACTGTGGCTCAAAACTGCGCAACCACAGCCTCGTTATTGGTTATCGGCACGATCGTTCAGGGCACATCAGTGGGAGTGCAAGGAAGTGATAAGGTCAATCAATGTGTCTCAATGTATGAATCGTTTATTTTATTGAAAGAAAAATAAATGTCATAATACAAAAAGGTAAAGTACAACGAATGAGTTGAAAAGTTTCAAAACATGGAACATAGAACTTAAGTTATTTTCGTCCTAATCAACCAAAAAATGAATTGAAATCCAAATATCTTGCCAAATTACGTTGTCAGCAAATTAGTCATATCATTGCATAATTAGTAGAGTGCACAAAAATGCGTTGATGAGGTTGATTGAAGACCAAACTATGCCAAGTCAAATCAACGGCCAATCGAATGAATCTGTCAATTAAACGAACTAATTGATGCGATAGGGTGAGATAAGGTGGGTCGGTGAGGAAGATGCTTTGCATGGCACTAAAATTGATCGCAAACTGACAAATCACACCATCAGTACGTCACCATCATCAAACAGGACAATTTCAGTGCAACCTGACTCGAGTCAAACGGGGCGAAGTTGAATTTGATCCAATGGAAATGTTGTTGCTGATGGAGTGGACTGATCAGTTGATGAGTATAGTTCTATCCAAATTCAGTAGAAATCTATGTGAACCTAGACTGAATTTGGTGTTTTATGATGAGATGATGATGATGGAGGTCTGAATGGCTTGAAGTTGGATAAACAAAATAACAGTAGATGTAATTAGTGGTGATAAGTAAATGAGCACGACATTGAAATGATTGAAGTGATGAGTGATGTACGGGTTGGACACGAACATGGCCTTGACTCAATACTCATGCTAATGTGATTGAAGTGATTCGATTAAAGTGAATGCAGTCGGGTGATAAGATGAGTGACACTAATTCACTAGTTCATACAAATCGATTCGATACTGTGAACAAGAGAAAGTGATGCAAATTGGTGGAAAGAGTTGAGTGACAAACCACCTCATTTATGGATGACCCGTCAAATGTGTACTTTATTGAATGTCCCAAAGTGTCACTACCCTATTGCTCAAATACTTATACGTACGTACGAACCTTCCGTACGTGCATGTGTAAAAGGACTTTCTCCAATTTCATTAGATCTTCAGTGCAACCACATCCCATGATGTACACAGTAAAACTTGCAAGAAATAAAGTAAAAGTTGATATACGCGAAATTTGATGCAATCAAACTTGATTTCACTGTGTATTGATGATTTCATTGACCAAGCAATGCACCACCAAATACAGCAACAAACCAACTACTGATAAGCCATGCTAAATTATGAAATATGCAACCAAATCGACTGATTTGCCGTTTGCTTAGATGTTACAATGTTGGATGCTCATATATGAAGTGAACAACAACAACAAGAAATGACAAAGTCCAACAATGTGATTCAACACAAAACCAGACTCAAATAGACTTTGGAAAAGGATAAGGGAATTTGTTGGATTTTCCACGATCACCAAAACAATTTGGACAGTTCGGTCATGAACACACTACATTTACATTTACTAATCAAACACTAATCGAGCAATCAAGGTTATTTTATAATTAGAAACAAATAATAAACTGCAGCCAAGTGACAATATTCAATGTTTCATTTTATTACTGAATTTATTACTTTTTTTATTCAAAAGGACGAGTTTTAAACAGTTCAACGTAACACGTCAAACGTTAACACAGACTGTGCCACCTATTATCACTGATTTGAAATAAATCCGGAAATATTAAAACAATGTTTTTTATTTTTAAATGTTATATTTTTCAGAATTTGTCCGAATGAGGACAATGCGTCATTTTACGATGTAGAGGTATACACAGATGTTGTTGAGTAAATGTTGAGTAATACCGAAAAGCTTGTGCACAAACAGTTTGATAGGGTGGGGAATAAATGAGGATTACTACTCGAGTGAACCAAAAGTGGGTTAAAGCTTATGTTATTCTGGCTTGCCTCTTGTCTATATACTGAACAAGCTAGTTCATTGTACACATAAAAAGTGTGAGAATCCTCGTTAATCTAGACAAATTGGTTGACGAACCGGAAAATTAATGGCGCCCAGCCCCGACCCAACCGGGCGTCTGGTATTTCAATTTGTTGAGTGCACAATTGGCAGAATGTGTGGGTGAAGACAGAAGACTCTATTCAAGGGTAAGGACAATACGGTCAGTCACGTAGGACATGTGGTTGGTGAATATTTTCTATGAGGAATTTCAATTTCAATTCTATTGTCCAGGGGGAATTTATGAAATTATTGGCGAAATCTTTTTTTTGTACCCTGCACCAAAAAGTGCGTCCAGGGCTTTATCAATCTTTTTGTGCATGTTGAATGCACACCAAACTATTTTCAGCATTGATAGAGTGAAGATGATCAACCGTTTCCAATAGTCAATTCACATTCACCGTATCACATTACTCGTGTATGTTTAATTCGTTGTCACTACGTTCATACAATGTTTCTTCTTCTTCTTCATGCCAACTTGTTCTTATCAATCGACTTTTTATGAATGTCAATAGTAACATATCTCTGATTTGAGCAGAAATAGGTCTATTTGGTAGTGAACAAACAGATGGAGGATAAAGTGGGTTACGTTTTTTGAGTGTCTCCAGAAGCTTCTTCGAACTCGACTTAAACCCAAATCATATGGAGTATTTAGTTAGTAATCATTGAGTAGTAATCTGGCACGTCAGGGGAGGAAGTGCACTATCATGATAAGGTCATCATATGGTTAGTGTGTGTCACATGAAAGTTGGCGAAGAAAAGACGTGCAATTTGTCAAATCAATTGCATATTACCATTCAAGATTGTAATATTGAGTCTTATGATGAACAATGAAGCAACACTGATAGGAAAAGTTCTTCAATTCAATCATAAGATGCAATGCATTAAATTGTTGTGTAAACAAATAATATTAAACTTTAAAATTTTATTGGCCAAAATTTGGCCGCCAAATTCAACTTCAAAGTCTAATTTTAAAAAATCATTCGATTTGTGTCGTTGTTCGTTGCTATTTGTCCTCATCATTTGCACTTCTCCATCACGTTCAAACGTTCAACAAGCCCAATTCACAGTATCGAGTGTCTTGTTTAGTTTCTTTTCGTAATCTATCATAAGATCAGAGACAGAAAGAAGAAATGTGTTTGTTTGCAAGCCAACTCAACTCAATAAAAAAAATCACGAGTCTCTTGTGATGATACAAACCATATGGTAAAGTGACAAACATCTCACCAACGTTGGCAACACGTTTTCACTGCCAGCGCCAGTGGGTAGTGTATGACGTCATGCTAAATGTGATATCACAAATTGGCGAAGATGTGGTTTATGGTTTGGGTTGGTGACAAATCGATCACTCGATCAATTGAGACAATTTGGTTTGTTTCTAAGGTAGTGATTTGATTACGAAATGATTGATGATTGGGATGTGGTTCGATCAAGATGAAATTGGCTGTGATTTGGTTTGGTTTGTTTGCTGATGCAATTGAGGCGCAAAGTGATGGTGCGTGAAGATGTTAGATCATCGGATGTTTACACGAATGTACTAGAACAAGTAAACAAACAAGCAAAATACGAACCAAATTCAAACTACACAAACAGGAACATTGTACACAGAGAGGGACAAAATAGTGTGTTCGATTAGTGTCTCAACGATAAACACAAACCCACATATGTTTTCATTCAGTGAGTCGAGTACTAATGAGATTGGTTAGTACTTGGTACTTGGGTTGGAAATGAAACAACAAATAAAATGACAAAATCAATCGAAAGTTGAGTGCATGGACAAATATTAGGGATGAATCATATGTGAAATTAGACAGACAAATCAATGATATAAGTGATTAAGCAATTAGTGATTGGTGGGAACAAAAGTGATCAAGTGCGGATTTAGTAAAAGAAAATAGTGAAAGTGATTATCAATAAGTCAGACAAATCAATTACACAACTAATTGTCGTATACTGCTACCTCAAAGTAAAATACACAAATTAGTGATCGATGACTAGACCATAATGTTCTGGATTGAAGATTGAGAGACAAATTGAGTACAGTTTTTGATGAGGAAAACTGATTATATAAAAGACATGATAAGACTTGTGGGAAAACAATTGAAAATATTTACTAAAGCCATAACCACAAATGTAATACATGTATATAATCAGATCCTTGATCTAGATTTAGTGGAAACACTCCACTTCCTAATGATTATGTTTTCAAGTGCATGCAAGCAATTGCATGCACTTGAATAAATAAAATATGCGATTAGTGTTAATCATCAATAATAAATACCATCCATTACAGTACATTTCATTTGGATTGGATTATTTGCAATGCGCATGTGCATTAAATCATAAATTTGTTCATGTTCATTAAAGATAAAGTCAAAGTCTACCGAAAGTCTAGCACAAGTCAATCAACATTAATGTGAATGTCCTTGTGATATGGACTTTCTGGTGTAATCTAACTGTTAGATTCTAACATTTTCTCACACTGCAACTTGAAAACATAAATCGAATGCCAAAGAAATGAATTAAAAGACAGACTTTTCATAAATGTTATATTATCGATACAGAGATCAAAGTGATCATGAACTCATGTAAGAAATCACAAGAGTTTAGCATGAGTGATAAAAACAAATAAAGAACGTCTTTCTGGTTTAATGCACTTTTGACCGATCTATACTGACTCGTCCATCTTATCAATGATAAATTGTTGTTGTTTTGCAAATGTATCATATCTGTTCCGATCAAAGTAGATTATTTGTAAGACCAAAAGTGGGTTAAGTTGTTTGTTTCGTTTTTTAAGTCTAAAGTAAACTGTGAACTAACCCAAAACTTTGTAACACAACCTCGTTAATCGTTATCAGCATGATCATTCATGGCACATTAGTGAGAGTGGTATGAATTGTTAGGCTCAAAATGAGTTTTATTAATATTAACAAATTTATGAATACTAAAGTTGGATTTTAAAAATAAAGATTTCTCATAATAAAAGGAACTCAGTCTAAGGGACGACTAGTGCAAACATTAAGTGGAACTTGTCAATAACTAATATTAGTTTATTCTCGTCCTAATCAACCGAAAATAGATTTGCAATCTGAATATCTTGCCAAGCGTCAAATTACACTGTCAGCATTTGGTCATATCATTACACAATTAGCAAAGTGCAAAAAATGTGTTGATGATTATTTTATGGTGATGATGATGAAGTTGATTGGACACTCGAGAGCCTCATTTAGCAAAAAAAAAATTCAATCACCAATCAAATGAATCTGTCAATTAAAACGAATTAATTGATGTGATAAGGTGATGAGAAGGCAGTAAAGATACTGAAGATGCTTAGAACGACACTAAAATCGATCGAAAACTGACAAATCAGCTCATGCACTGATCAGTATGTCACCGAATCCTAAATCTCAGTGCAACCTGAGTCGAGTCAATGAGGCGTAGTTGATCCAATGGAAATGTTGTTGTTGATTGACAATGATCAGTTGATGAGTATCGATTTGTCCAAATTCAGAAGAAATTTATGTAAACCTAAACCGAATTTTGTTTTTTTGTGATGAGGGAGGGAGCTTGGAGTGATGGACAAACAAATTGATTGGTAATTAGTGATGATAAGTTATAGATTGATGCCTACTGAGTGATAAGTGCTCAATTGGGCACGACATTGAAATGATGAAGTGAGTGATGTACGGGTTGGACACGAACATGGCCTTGACTCACAACTCAGGCTAATGTGACAGCAAACTGAGTTGAGTGATTGAAGTCAAGTAATGTGCGGTGAAGTGATAAGACGAAGTGACAGTAGGAAAGTTCTAGCATAAAAAGAAAGTGCTGGAAATTGATGGAAAGAGTAGAGTGAGGGATCACCTGATTTGATCCTACATGTCCTGTCATGAATATAAATCCGAATTGACTGAATTGCTTGCTTGGATGCTACTATACTGATGATGCTCATACATATATGTATGTGAAGTAAACAACAAAACTCAAAGTCCGACAAAGTGATTCGACACCAAACTAAACTTAAATGGACTTTGAATGGATAAGAAATTTGCTGGATTTTCCACGATAACCAAAACAATTTGGACAGTTTGGTCACGAACCCACAACATGTATATTTACTAATCAAACAATCAAGGTTATTTTATAATTAGAAACAAATAAACTGCAGCCGAGTGACAACATTAAATGTTTCATGTCGCTTTTTATTACTGATTTTATTTTGCCTTTTTTGACTAAAATGTCACATTTTGAAAAGTTTAACGATTGTTCAAAAGCGCCATCTATTATCACTGATTGGAATTAAACCATTGATATTCGAAAAATTCTAGTTCCTATTGTATCTTTGGGGGTGAAATTCAAACACAATTTCAAAATTTTTTGAATAATATTGACGAACAACGCACCCAAAAGTACGTACATAGCATTATCAATCGTTTAGTGTCTGTTTCATGCAGACCAACAGTGAAAATATTATTGATTGTGCTTACAGTCAGTGATCAATTCATTCACATTCATCGTATCACATTACCCGTGTGTGCTTAATTTGTTCGTACTACGTTCATACTATGTTTCTTCTTCTTCATGCCAACTTGTCCTTATCAATCGACTTTTTATGAATGTCAATAGTAATATATCTCTGATTCGAACAGAAATAGGTCTATTTGGTAGTGAACAAACATGCAGGATAAAGTGGGTTACGTTTTATTGCTTATGCATCTTCGAACTCGACTTAAACCGAAAACATATGACAAAGTAGAGTAAAATTGTTCGAGTTGTGTTATCATTGGCACATCAGGAGAGGAAGTGATAAGGTCACCGAATATGTCACATGAAAGTTGGTGAAGAAAAAAGTGCAATTTGTCAAGTCAATTACTATTCAAGATTGTAATCTTGTGTCTTATGATGAACCAATGATGCAACGCTAAAAAGAAAAATCCTTCCATCTCAATGTGTCATAAGATGCAATATGTTGTGTAAACAAATAATATTGATCCTAAAAATTTTGTTGATCAAATTCATCATCAAACTTATCATTCATCGATCGTTAAAAGTCATGCGATTTGTGTTTGTTCGCATTTTGAACGCATCATTTGCACCACAACATCACGTTCAAACAAGCCCAATTCACAGTATCGAGTGTCTTGTGTTTAGTGACTTTTTTCGTAATCTATCGTAAGATCAGACTGTTTGCTTGCAAGCCAACTTGCAACTCAACTCACTTATTATCAATACAAAATCACGAGAGGTGATAGAAGCCATATGGTAAAGTGACAAACATCAAATGTCAACACGTTTGCCAGCGCCTGGTTGGTGTATGACGTCATGCTAAATGTGATGTGACAAATTGGTGTGGAGATGTGTGCGTGGTTTATGGTTTGGGTTGGCGACAAAGTGACACAATTTGACTAGTCTCAATTAATCCGATTAAAAATTATTGATTCGAGATGTGGTTTGATTAAGAAGAATGATATAGAAGTGATTGGATTGGATTTATTTGCTGATGCAATTGATAGACATCGAGGGGCAACAAGTTGGTGAATTGTTATGTGATTTTAGGTTATTATATCATTCTAATCACTCAAAAATCTATTTGAAACCAAATTGTCCTTACCCAAACACAAAATTATGCACTTGTCAGCACAATTGGTCATATCATTGCATATCACTAGTAAAGTGCATAAAATTGTGTTTATGAAGTGATTCAACTATGCCAAATAGCAATCACCAAACAGTCGAGTGAATCTGTCAATTAAACGAACTAATTGAGGTGATAGGGTAAGATATGGTGCTGAAGATGCACATGATGGCAATTAAATGACAAATCACACCATCAGTACGTCACCATCACCTAACATGACAATCTCAGTGCAACCTGATTCGAGTCAAACGGGGCGTAGTTGAACTTGATCCAATGGAAATGTTGTTGTTGATGGAGTTGATGTTGGTGGGTGATGATCAGTTGATCGATCTGTTGATGAGTGATAATAACGAGCCCAATGATCAAACCAGTGAATGCAAATTGAGTGATGTACGGGTTGGACATTGTCCAATAGACACGAGCATGGCCTTGGCAAAACTGTTCGTGCTAATGTGCACATATGTGACAACAAACACAGTTGAGTGATAAGACGAGTGACAGTTGGAAAGTTCAAGCACAGATTTATTTGCTATCACAAGAGAAAGTGATGCAAATTGATGAAAAGTGTTGAGTAAACGTGATTTATGAATCCAATCAAATGTTCCTACAAATTTCTTTCATATGTCCCGGAGTGTCACTGTCCTATTGCTAAATTGTAACAAATGGTACGTAACAGATTTACACGACCTTGATTACGTAAAAGGAATTTCTCCAACAAACGTTATCAACATCCCATGACGATGTAAAAGATGCAAAAACCGACAAAACCATTGATATGGGCGAAATTTGATGCAGGTTCAGGCTCGTTATGCTTGATGATTTCATTTCATTTCCCAAGTCATGAGCCAAATGAAGCATATGAGTGCCTCAGCACATCACTGATAAGAGTTTGTAATGTTATGAAGTATAAATCCAAATTGATTCAACTGATTTGATGTTATTACTTTACAGGATGAGTCAATACCAAATGATTCAAATCACATTGGACTTTGAGATGATAAGGAAATCATTTTGGGGCTTTTCCAACTTTCAACCATCATCAAAACAATTTGGCCCTGCACTAATATACGCGTACAGTTGCTAATCAATAAATATTCTCAAGGTTATAATTTTATAATTAGAAACAAACAAATAAATCAATTGGCAACATTAAATATGTTGTTGTTTTTCGTGTTGCATTGGATTACTTGGCACAGTAAAAAGCAAACCAAGGATTCATAAACGTTTTTTTGAATTAAACAAACTAGAATGGCATCTAGTGTCACATCAGGACACTTGCTTGCCATCAGTACAAATATTTGTAAAACATATTTTCGATTTCACGACAAATCACTCGACCACCTCGAGGAAATCCCTCGGATCAACAGAAGTGACCACAGTCTGGTTTGAATTTTGGACACGATCCAAATGTTGCGTTCGAATGTGAATCAAAGTGTATCGTTTATAAAAACTGGAATAGCCACAATGGGACCATTTGCATCGGAATGGCTTGATGCCGAGATGGACCCGTTCGTGTTCCTTCAAAATGGATGTGTACTTGGTTCGATAGTCGCAACCAGACTGTTGACACACCAAATAAGGTCTTTGACTGAGTTTGTGTTTCTGTGTGTAATGACTGACCACTTTGCCTTTATACTTTCCCGTGAATGTACAGCCGGGAAAAGAACACTCAAAGTAACCGACTTGGTGATACAGATGTTTGTGATTGGACAATATTTGATATTGAGCAAAATATTTAGAACATTTGTCACAGTGCCATTGGGTGATGTGCTGGTGTGCTTGTAGGAGATGTCGCCAGAGGAGAACACTAAAGCAATATACAATAGTTAATTGTTATTAGTTCAATAATGAAAATGAACAACTCACTTGTTGACAAAAGATTGGTGACAATCCTTGACCTGACATCGATGAGGACCAAGCAAATGAACATCCAACATGTGTTGATTCAGTTGCTCTTGGGGGAATTTGTCTGGACACTCGGAAATTGGACATTGAAGGTGGACAGTGATGAATTGTTTGCTGACTTTTTGGTTGGGTTGTGCTTTTTTAAATGGTGCTCTCTGCACCTGTGGCAACTCTGGCCTGACATGCAGATGGATGGCTTGCTCGTGAGTGTTCAGAGTGTCCGATGAAGCAAACGACTTGGCACAATGTTGACGTGCGAATGGTCGCTCTCCAGAATGTGTTAGGAGATGAGAGTCAAGTTTGTCTTTTCGAATAAATTGTTTGTCACAATAGTCACACGGAAATGTACGTTCACCAGTGAGCAATTGGAGATGTCTCTTTAAATCGTGTTTTCGCACATATGATTTAGGACAATGTGAACATTGGAATTTAAGATTAGGATGAAGAAGGTTTGGTTGAATTGGATTAGTAGTGCATTCAGTTGCAATTTCCTCTCCAATTGCATTGTTTACATCGCTTTCCTTTTGTTGAATCACCATTGATTCATCTGAATTTAGTTCAACATGAACATCTGCAATGGTTGCTTGTGTGTCGATATCTAATAAAGCAATAATGAGAATGCTTTAATAATTCAAACTTTAAATAACTCACTTTGTTCACTTTCTATTCGGCCACTTTCATCATTTAGTCTATCTTCGTTTGGTTGAGTTATGTCCATTCGTGGTCTCTTAACAGCTCGAGTTTGCTCATATTCTTCATCATCATCAATCCATTGAAAACTGTCATTGTCCTCTTCATCATCTTCTTCCTTCGCCTCAATGCCTCCATCAACACATTCATCACAATCACATTCCTCTTCGTCATCAAATTGATTGTGTTTGATGTGAACGAGTTGTTGAGGTTGAGGTTGTTGTTGCATTTCAGTGTTTGGGAAAGCTAAATCAGTTGCAGTCGATGCAATCATTGACTCAAGTGTTGATGATGATGAATTGACTGAATGTTGGTTGTGTTGCGGTTCGAATAGAACATTCGATGGATCATTGATCTCTTGTTTGATCGACATGAATGCAAGTAGATGGTTAGTTGAATTGACTTGACAATTAGCATCAATTGAATGGGCATTTGACAATGAGTGACTGTCATATTGGTAGCAATTTGAAATTGTTTGTTGATCGCGAATTAAATGTTCATCAACTCCAATATTATGTTCGAGTATAAGTTCTTGATGAAAACAACTAGAAGAAGAAGAATCCTCAAGATAATGCACGAATTTGTTCTTCAACTGTTTGAACAGTGACTCAACCAATGGATCGAGCATTGATTCCATCTCGTGTCGTATCAATCGTCTTGCATCATCCTTCGATTGGTCTAAAAATGTCTCAACAAATTTACCAATTGGGAATGGTGCCATTGTGGGTGTGCACAGTTGGGTGAAAACAATATTACGATGATGATGATTGGGATGAATCAATTTGAATGCAGGCAGACAGAAATCATTTCTGAGAAAATGTAAACAGATGAACTCAACTCACTTTCCTGTAAAGTTTACATGCACACCGCCACCTAGAGTGCCAAAGTGCAACTCGATATGTTTACATGTGAGTGTCTTTTGTTCCCTTGGCTGCCAGTCCACTCGCATTCAAGTTGAGCTGATTCAACCCAATCATCATCCCCGTAATATTGTTTTCACCCAACTGTGCACACCCACAATGGCACCATTCCTAATTGGTACATTTGTTGAGACATTTTTAGACCAATCGAAGGATGATGCAAGACGATTGATACGACACGAGATGGAATCAATGCTCGATCCACTGGTTGAGTCACTGTTCAAACAGTTGAAGAACAAATTCGTGCATTATCTTGAGGATTCTTCTTCTTCTTCTTCTTCTGGTTGTTTTAATCAAGAACTTATACTCGAACATAATATTGGAGTTGATGAACATTTAATTCGCGATCAACAAACAATTTCAAATGCTAACCAATATCATTGTCCGTCATTGTCCAATGCTCCTTCAATGGATGCTAATTGTCAACTCAATTTACCCAACCATCAACCTGCACTAATGTCGATCAAGCAAGAGATCAATGATCCATCGAATGTTTTATTCAAACCTCAACACAACCATCATTCGATCAATTCAGCATCATCAACACAGGAATCATCATCACAGTTTCCTCCACCAATGATTCCATCGACTTCAACTGGTGAATCATTGTCAAACATTGAGCTCATACAACAACCTCAACAACCCGCTCAAATTAAACAAAATCAATTTGATGACGAAGAGGAATGTGATGAATGTATTGATGGAGGCATTGAGGTGAAGGAAGAAGATGGAGATGATGATGACAGTTTCCAATGGATTGATGATGATGAAGAATATGAGCAATCAGCAGCAGTGAAGAGACCAAGAATGGACACAATTCAACCAAACAATGCACAAGCAGAGGGGACCAGACAGTCTCAGAGACAAGAAATTGATGAAACGCAATCAAACAAAGATAGACTAAATGATGAAAGTGGCCGAATGGAATGTGAACAAAGTGAGTTATTTAAAGTTTGAATTATTAAAGTATTTTCATTATTGCTTTATTAGATATCGACACACAAGCAACCATTGGAGATCATGTTCAACTCAATTCAGATGAATCTATGGTGATTCAACAAGAGGAAAGGGATGCAAACAATGCAATTGGAGAGGAAATTGCCACTGAATGCACTAGTAATCCAACTCAACTAAACATTCTCCATCCTAATCTTAAATTCGCATGTCAACATTGTGCCAAGTGGTTTGCTTCATCGGACACTCTGAACAGTCACGAACAAGCCATCCATCATCATGTCAAGCCATATCGATGCAAACAATGTGGTCACACTGCCACTCAACGATCATCTATAATCAGACACATTCGAATTGTTCATTTTGGTTTGCCTAAATCCACCAAACAACAACGAGCACTCAACATAATCGATCATCGAGATCCGAGAGAGTTGGTTGAGAATTTGTTTTGATGTAAAGAATATTCAAACATAGTGTTAAGTTATCAGTGATCAATGATCATGCGAGTTGAGCTGCTAAATGTTTAGGGATTTGAAGGCATTGGTTTTACATTTTATGTTTTTCTGCAATCGTAATATTGTGTTTGGTTTGTTTTCACTCAATTCACCACTTTTAGATCTGCCAGTGCACAATGTCACTCACTGATCCCTTACTCAAGTAATAATAGGCAAACATATCCCAACATGTCATATGTAAACAGATAATTGTAATATAAACAAGTGTAAAAGCATCACATGTCATCAAAGCACAAGTATAGTGAATCAAATGAACAATTATAGTGTAATTATGATTATATGTAATGTATCATAGTTAGGAGATCTAGAACAGGATACTTTTTGCTATGTGTCTACTAGATTCAGATAAGACTGCATGTAGACTCATTTTGGAAGCAATAAACAAAATTGATCAGTATTAGACACGCTTAAATTTCTTACATCCTTTTTTGTCCTCGACGAGTTTTCTTTTCAAAGATCTTCCTGGAGTCTTGTTCGGCGAAACATCAGTGATATCACTCAGGGTTAGACTGTCGTTGAACGAACCAGTGAGGATTTCAACTTGCCACTCTATATCGTCAATTGTTATATTATTTTCATTTTGAGTGAAAGCTTGAGTTCTACAGATGCCACTGTCAGTCATCGAAAATTGATTTGCCAAATTCCGGTTAGATCTAAAATAAACGTTTTAAATAAACAAATATCGGATAAAAGATTCAAACCTTAGTTGATAATTTGAAGTAGATGGTAATACATGATTGTGGGAAACATTGGCATTCAAAATGGGCGATATCTCTAAATCGTTTCCAAAGAATGGATTTTGAGGAGCTGCTTGTTCAACTCTGCTTCTTTTGCTGTACATTACGCGTTCGACGGAGTGAATTTCTTCAATCTGAAATTTATCAAAAGCATTGTGCCAAGTCGTTTGCTTCATCGGACACTCTGAACACTCACAAACAAGCCATCCATCTGCATGTCAAGCCATATTGATGCAAACAATGTGCTCACACTGCCACTCAACGAGCAAGTGTAATAAGACACATTCGAAGTGTTCATTTTGGTTTGCTTCAATCAATCAAAGAACAACGAGCACTCAACATTAGCAATAAACGAGATCCGAGAGAGTTGGTTGAGAAAGTGTGACAATTGTGATTGTCAATGGGTTTCAATGTAAAGAATGTCCTGTTGTTGTTGCTTTCAATTAGACTTTTCAACCCTGAAATAATTTAAAATAGATTTAACCATCGGAAATGAACTCACCTAATGCTTCACCAGCACAATCTCAATATATAAGCACATTTTGAAAACATTTACCTGTCGGGAATGATTTTTATTGAATCACACATTGAGACTACTATTTGGACATGAACAACAAATCGAACTGGCCTCAAAACCAGCAAAATGTTGACAAGATGAATTTCCCCAACACAACCACTACAAGCAAACATACTCAAACATTTCATTTAGCTTTATTTTATGATTTTTCAAATTTTAATTTTAATTAATTAAATAATAATTGTTGACTTATAATTTGTAAACATGCTTAATTAAATTCATTTGCAATTTGCAATTTTCACTTGATATGCATTTGTTTGCATGTTTCTCTAGATTTTAACCTCCCCTTTACCAAAGTCAATATCGGAACACTTTTACACATTTGGCCACATACAATAAAGGTTCATTGCATATTGAAATACAAAATTGTGGTTTACAAAGCCATTCTCATTAAAAACTCATAAAAATAAGTTACACTTTCTCAACCAACACATTCGGATCTCGTTCATCGACGATGTTGAGTGCTCGTTGTTCTTTGATGGTTCGAGGCAAACCAAAATGGACCATTCGAATGTGTTTGATTATGGTTGATATTCGAGTGGCAGTGAGACCACACACTTTGCATCGATATGGCTTGACCTGCAGATGGATGGCTTGTTCGTGATTGTTCTTTATGTCCAAGCGAGCAAATGACTTTTCACAAAATCCACATTGATGTGGTCGCACTCCAGAATGTGTTTGGAGATGGCTTTTAAGAGTGCATTTAAGTTTGAACTGTTTGTCACACTGGTCACATTGAAAACGTTTCATATTCTCATGAATCAGTTGGTGTCTTGTTAAATCAGAACTGTTTTTAAATCGTTTGTCACACTGACCACATTGAAATGGACGTTCAGCTGTGTGCACTCGAAGATGTTTCTGTAATGCGGAATTGTGGATAAATGATTTATGACAATGTGAACATTGCAAATTTGGTTGGGCAAGGTTTGGTTGAATTGGATTACTAGTGCATTCAGTGGCAATTGATTCCTCTCCAATTGCATTGCTTGAATCCCTTTCCTCTTGTTGAATCACCATAGATTCATCTGAATTGTCTCGAGTATCTCCAATGGTTGCTCGTGTGTCGATGGCTAATAAAACATAATGAGAATACATTCAAACTTGAACCAAACTCACCCCCACGCAGTTCACTTCCCACTCGGTCACCTTCATCACGTCTCTCATCTCCACCCTCATGTTCATTCTCCCTTCGTTTCATTTCTTCTTCTTTTTCTTCATCAATTTCTGTTAATTAATCAAATCATCAATTCAATTCAATTCACTTTGTTTAATCTCACCTCTCTTCACAGCATCCAAAGTCTCCTGGGAGATCACTAAATCATCTTCAAAATACATTTGTTGAGCATGTGGTGGTTGAGTCAATTCACTTTGAAGTAGACAATTTGAGACTTCGTAACCACTTAATTCTCGAAATTCATAGCTTGCTAGATTTACATTTTCATCGTCATCATTATTGTAACTCGGTGATTCAACAGGCAAGTTGTGCACAGTGACATTCTCTTCACAGTTCAAATTGCTATTGATGGATTCCGTTGATTGAGAATGCTCAAATTGAGTGTTAATTTCTTGACAATGACCATCAAAAATGGTCCGTCCACCATCACCATAATGACAATCATCTTCTTGCATAATATGAATTGTATTGTTTGGCTGAGTTGTGTCCATTTTTGGTCTTTTCATTGGTCGAGATGATTCTTCATCCATTTGGTCATCATCATCATCTTCTTCCTTCACCTCAATCCCTCCATCAACACATTCATCACAATCACATTCCTCTTCGTTATCAAATTGATTGTGTTTGATGTGAGCCAGTTGTTGAGGTTGAGGTTGTGGCATTTCAGTGTTTGGTAAAGATTCACCAGTTGTCGTCGATGGGATCATAGATTCGTGTGTTGATGATGATGAATTGATTGAATGATGGTTGTGTTGTGGTTCGAATAGAACATTCGATGGATCATTGATCTCTTGCTTGATCGACATGAGTGCAGGTTGATGGTTGCTTGAATTGAGTTGACAATTAGCATCCATTGAAGGATCATTGGACAATGATTGACAATGATATTGGTGAGCATTTGAAATCGTTTTCTGATCGCGAATTAAATTTTCACCAACTCCAATATTATGTTCAAGTATAAGTTCTTGATTAAAACAACCAGAAGAAGAAGAATCCTCAAGATAATGCACGAATTTGTTCTTCAACTGTTTGAACAGTGACTCAACCAGTGGATCGAGCATTGATTCCATCTCGTGTCGTATCAATCGTCGTGCATCATCCTTCGATTGGTCTAAAAATGTCTCAACAAATGTACCAATTGGGAATGGTGCCATTGTGGGTGTGCACAGTTGGATGAAAACAATATTACGATGATGATGATTAGGATTGAATCAATTTGAATGCAGACAGACAGAAATTATTTTTGAGAAAATGTAAACAGATGCACTCAACTCACTTTCCTGTAAAGTTTACATACACACCGCCACCTAGAGTGCCAAAGTGCAACTCGATATGTTTACATGTGAGTGTCTTTTGTTCCCTTGGCTGCCAGTCCACTCGCATTCAAGTTGAGCTGATTCAACATAAACATCCCCGTAATATTGTTTTCACCCAACTGTGCACACACCCACAATGGCACCATTCCCAATTGGTACATTTGTCGAGACTTTTTTGGACCAATCGAAGGATGATGCAAGACGATTGATACGACACGAGATGGAATCAATGCTCGATCCACTGGTTGAGTCACTGTTCAAACAGTTGAAGGACAAATTCGTGCTTTATCTTGAGGATTCTTCTTCTTCTGGTTGTTTTAATCCAGAACATATACTTGAACATAATATTGGAGTTGATGAAAATTTAATTCGCGATCAGAAAACAATTTCAAATGCTCACCAATATCAAAGTCAATCATTGTCCAATGTTCATTCAATGGATGCTAATTGTCAACTCAATTCAAGCAACCATCAACCTGCACTCATGTCGATCAAGCAAGAGATCAATGATCCATCGAATGTTTTATTCGAACCACTACACAACCATCATTCAATCAATTCATTATCATCACAGTTTCCTCATTTATTGATTCCATCGACTTCAACTGGTGAATCGTTGTCAAACATTGACTTCATACAACCTCAACAACTGGTTCACATCAAGCACAATCAATTTGATGACGAGGAATGTGATTGTGATAAATGTGTTGATGGAGGTGTTGAGGTGAAGGAAGAAGATAATGATGACGAAAGCAGTGTTCAGTGGATTGATGAAGAATCAACTCGATCTGTGAAGAGACCAAAAATGGACTTAACTAAACCAAACAATGCACAACCAGAAGTGACCAGACAGTTTCCGAGACAAGTAACTGATAACGAACAAATGAATGAAGATGAAGGTTCGTTGAATCATTCATTCATTGAAGAAGTTGACCTAATGGAAAGTGAACAGAGTGAGGGTGAGTTCGTGTTGAAGGTTTACAAATTATACTCATTTTTGTTTCGCATTAGCTATCGCCACTGAATGCACTACTAATCCAATTCAACCAAACCTTGTCCAACCAAATCGTCATTTGCAATGTTCACATTGTCTGAAATCATTTGGCGGCAATTACTATTTGCAAAGACATCTTCGAGTGCACACAGGTGAACGTCCATTTCCATGTGACCTGTGTGACAAACGATTTAAAGAGAGAACCAAATTAACAAGGCACAAACTTGTTCACCAAAATATAAAACGTTTTCGGTGTCATCATTGCGAAAAGTCATTTACTACATCGGACAATCTGAACAGGCACAAACAAGCCAAACACATGCATATCAAACCATTTAGATGTAAATGGTTCCAATGAGACTATGCTGCAACACAACAAATTAATGTATTGAACCATATTAGTGCCAAACATTTAGCATACAACCCAAGATCAATCGACAATGTAGCACAACTCGATCCGAAAGACTATGTAGAGTTGGTGCACGATTTGTTGTGAACATGTACTCATGTGTCCATCTTGTTATAATCTCAACCAAGTCACACCAATCATGTTAATTTAAACGATAACTATTTCTAATTCTATCTCAACAAGTTCCCAAACGACCAAACCACGTGAAACTATAAAATCAATTTTCAAATACAAATGTTTCCCTTGCTTCCTCAGTCGCGACGGTACTGCATATCGATGCAAACAATGTGGTCACACTGCCACAAAACAATCACATCTAATCACTCACATTCGAATTATCCATTTTGGTTTACCACCAACCATCAAAGAACAACGAGCGCTCAACATCATCGATAATCGAGATCCTAAAGAGTTGGTTGAGAAAATGGACTTATTTTGTGATTGGAAAAGTGTTTAGATTCCACAAACACTGACTACATCATTGATTTGCAGTGAAAGTCAAATTAAATGTATTCGTATCTGTAATAAATCATACATTCAGTTTGTATTTAAAATTTCTAACAGAATCCAGGAGAGTTTTATTATATTCCTGAAATTATTCGGATGAGTTTGTAGTAGACATTCTGTGGCACAATCAACGAAATTCAGCTAATTCAATTATTAGCAATTAAAGCTAATTTTTTAGATTTTGAGCTTTTCGCTTGAAGAATTAGAATTTCGCATCTTCGTCTCGAGGGTGTAACATTCGAACTGTGACTCAATATATTCACAAATTAATAATTCTCAAACCAATTTCCGTACCAAACTTTTAAAGAATTATAAATCCAAAATTAATTTGGATTTTTAAAAAGAAATCTTTGTTTACCGCTTTTGAAGTCAAGCAATTGTCATCGGCCTTTTTGACTGTAATAAATTATTACAAAATGAATCCAAAATAATTTTTTCCTCAAATTCAATTTTAAATTCTTTGTCAATTTCACCTGGTGGTTACTCATTTTTAACACCATATTTGAGTGGACACAATTTGAGAGAGAATTTTAATTGTGAAGTACGAAGAAATTTCGTAGAAGAAATTTACATTCGCTGGGTTCAGCCTGCTTCACGGATTCAGAGTATGGCTTTTGAGTATTTGCCGGTTGGCAATAAAAGTTAACATACTTTACATCTAGAATGATTCTATTAGATATTATTAGATTCTAGAACCTAGATTATTGAATAGATCATGTGTAAAATAAATTATGACAACGACAATTATTTAAGCATAGATAAAAGATTTTATTGATTAAAAAATACAAAATTATCATATTTATTGCATCGATATATAAAATAAGTCACACTCTCTCAATCAACTCTCTCGGATCTCGATAATCGATGATGTTGAGCGCTCGTTGTTCTTTGATGGTTGGTGGTAAACTAAAATGGACCATTCGAATGTGTCTGATTATGTGTGATCGTTGAGCGGCAGTGTGACCACATTGTTTGCATCGATATGGCTTGACATGCAGATGGATGGCTTGTTCGTGCCTGTTCCGAGTGTGCAAATGAGTAAACGACTTTTCACAATGTCTACATGCAAATGGCCGCACTCCGGAATGTGTTCGGAGATGAGAGTCAAGACTACTTTTTAGGGCGAAATGTTTGTCACACTCATGACATTGAAATCGTTTTATATTTTGGTGAATCAGTTGGTGTTGGGTTAAATTGCCTTTCACACTAAATTGTTTGTCACACAGGTCACATTGAAATGGACGTTCACCTGTGTGCACTCGAAGATGTTTCTGCAATGCGGATCTGAAGTCAAATGATTTAAGACAATGTGAACATTGCAAATGACGATTTGGTTGAATTGGATTAATAGTGCATTCAGTGGTAATTGATTCCTCTTGTTGAATCACCATAGATTCATCTAAATTGTATTGACCATGATCATAGTCTTCGATGATTTTTGATTGTGGAACGGGGAGACGTGCGTGAAGACTGACGAGTGAAACGTGAATCGAAAGAATCACAATGGTTTTGTCCACATTTGTCTCTAAAGCACTGATCAATATCACAAATCACCTTTGAATAGATTGCATCGATCGTTCGACTCGCTTCCTCTTTGATAGCAACATTAGATTGTTCCAAGTGTTGGAGCAATTGAGGATAGTTGAAGAATGAAGAAGTCATGATAGAATGGTGGTTCGAACTTCGAAGTGAGAAGTTGAGTTGTAGTTGAGTGTTGAGAGTGTTGTTCTCAACTGAACGATGAACACGCACCAGAAGAACATACGATCGTATCGACACCAAACCAGCGAAAGAAAGTACCTTAGTGGCGATTTATCACTATCTGTCTCTAGTCTCGTATGCCACAACCCTCTTTCTGGCCCTAGCAAATGGTTTTGTTAGTCATGGACTGACCAATGTAATTAAGCTCATGTCTGGATGTCCATCTGAGTATGTGCAATTTATTCGCAATCTTTGTCTCTCAAGTCAGCTGCATCTGGTTATGGATACTTTGGCCGAATGGTTGTGCGGATGCATTCTCTTTCAGTTGGAGTACACACTTCGACCACAAGTTACTCCCTGGATGGCGATCATTTCGGGTATGGCCACAATGCTGGTCCATGTCTTTGTGCTCGTGATTTATTAGTATTTGTTATGAATGTTCATTCTCCTGTGACATATTAAATTATACTTTTTAACGATGATTTTTGAATAAATCTTTATTTCATAAAATGGTAACAAAGCTAGGAAAAGCTCAAGACGTGAATCTCTGATGGCTCATTCAATGAAGTACATTATTATTTTATTTTAAAATACTTTACATTACTTTACTTTACTTTACTTTACATCTAGATTATTTAATAGATTGTATGTAAAATAGATCATTACATAAACGATTATTTAACATATAAATAAAATTTAGTGATAAAAATATTATCATATTGATTGCATCAAAATATAAAATAAGTCACACTTTCTCAACCAAATCTCCCGGGTCTCGATCATCGACGATGTTGAGTGCTCGTTGTTCTTTGATTGATCGAGGCAAACCAAAATGGACCACTCGAATGTGAGTGATTATGGTTGTTCGTCGAGTGGCAGTTTGACCACATTGTTTGCATCGATATGGCTTGACATGCAGATGGATGGATTGTTCGTGCTTGGTCCGAGTGTCCAATGCTGCAAACGACTTTGCACAATGGTGACATTTGAATGGTCGTTCTCCGGAATGTGTTCGGAGATGATAGTTAAGATGTTGTTTTTGAGTGAATAATTTGTCACACTCAGGACATTTGAATGGTCTATCTCCTGAATGTATTAGGAGATGCGAATTAAGACTATGTTTTTGAGTGAATAGTTTTTTACATTCGTGACATTGAAAACGTTTTATAGTTTGGTGAATCAGTTGGTGTTTGGTTAAATTGCATTTTACACTAAATCGTTTGTCACATTGATCACATTGAAATGAACGTTCACCCGTGTGCACTCGAAGATGTTTCTGCAATTTGTCTTTTCGGTCAAATGATTTCAGACAATGTGAACATTGCAAATGATGATTTGGTTGGATTGGATTAGTAGTGCATTCAGTGGCAGTTTCCTCTCCAGTTTCATTTGCATTTTCATTTGCATTTTCAGTTGCATCCCATTCCTCTTGTTGAATCACCATAGATTCATCAGAATTGGATTGACCATGATCATAGTGTTCGATGGTTGCTGATGGTGGAACAGGAGATGTGTGTGAAGACTGACGACCGAAACGTGAATATAAAGAATCACAACATTTTGGTCCACTTTTGTCTCTAAACCACTGATCAATATCACGAATCACTTTTGAATAGATTGCATATTGTGCTACATTGTCGATTGATCTTGGGTTGTATGCTAAATGTTTGGCACGAATATGGTTCAATACATTAATTTGTTGTGTTGCAGCATAGTCTCATTGGAACCATTTACATCTAAATGGTTTGATATGCATGTGTTTGGCTTGTTTGTGCCTGTTCAGATTGTCCGATGTAGTAAATGACTTTTCACAATGATGACACCGAAAACGTTTTATATTTTGGTGAACAAGTTTGTGCCTTGTTAATTTGGTTCTCTCTTTAAATCGTTTGTCACACAGGTCACATGGAAATGGACGTTCACCTGTGTGCACTCGAAGATGTCTTTGCAAATAGTAATTGCCGTCAAATGATTTCAGACAATGTGAACATTGCAAATGACGATTTGGTTGGACAAGGTTTGGTTGAATTGGATTAGTAGTGCATTCAGTGGCGATAGCTAATGAAACAACAATGAGAATAATTTGAATACCTTCAACGAGAACTCACCCTCACTTTGTCCATTTTTTATTAGGTCACATTCTACAATAAGTGAATGATTCAATGAATCTTCATCTTCATTCATTTGTTCGTTATCAGTTACTTGTCTCGGAAACTGTCTGGTCACTTCTGATTGGGCATTGTTTGGTTTAGTTAAGTCCATTTTTGGTCTCTTCACAGATCGAGTTGATTCTTCATCAATCCATGAATAGATCGTTCGGCCCGCTTCCTCTTTGATAGCAATATTAGATTGTTCCAAGTGTTGGAGCAATTGAAGATAGTTGAAGAATGAAGATGTCATGATAGAATGGTGGTTCGAACTTCGAAGTGAGTTGTAGTTGAGTGTTGAGAGTGTCGATCTCAACTGAACACGCGCCAAAAGAACACACGAATGCACACAATCCCCTGAGGAAAGTATCGTTAATGCAAGTGCGAACAAGTTTAAACGTGTTTTGAACTAATTAATTTAAGGGAATGATGGCCATCTGAGGGTGCAAGTATATGAAAGTCATTTTGTGAATTAATTTTCGATATGTCTAGACACATTAATACAACAAGTATATAGCAACAGTAATTTTCTATGCACCTCATAACGATTAATGAGCACAAACTCGTTTTGATCGAACAATGAACGTGCCTCACTCAGATGTACGACGAGTACTCTCTTCGAAGGATATTCAGTGTACATAACATACTGCTAATGTATTCATCAAATCACATGGTAATTATTGTCACTTTGATTGTGCACTGCAAAATTTGTGATTAATGTGCTATTGTTATTGCAATGAAATATTGTCAGTGTCTAGACTCTTTACCTTCGAATTAAATTCATCACATTATTGCCCAAACCAGCAAACTAAACTCACTGGTACACTCGATGATTTGAAATGCAATTTGAATCTGTTGTCCACTGATTTCGAACAATTGGGACATCGAAAATGTTGAATTGATTGAGTAAGGTTTTGCTCAATTGGTGTTGTTAATTTCATAATGAACATTTTACGGTTACACACTAAATTGAAGTGATTGTTTGAGTGTAAAAATATCCCTTCGATGATCCAATGGTCAATGGTTGAATGTTGCGCATGGACAACACTCAGTGTTAGCAGCTCGGTCAATTTGAGTGCTCATTCCTCACGTGTACATTCACGCGAGAATGTGTAAGAAGAAAGATGATTCGATCATTATGAACATCAGTCCAAAGCCGAATTTGGTTGTGTCCTGGGGATCCCCAGTCCCAATAGTCTCATTAGTTCACAGTCCAACCAGCACATTAATCTCTTCCACATTAGCCATATCAACAAACATGACACATTCAAGTTCTGATAACGCACAAACAACCAAATTTTACTTTTTCGTCATTTACATTCACAACACAACTTCGAGAAAGTCTTTCTGCTCACTTATTTGTGCACTCCATTTGGGGCTTTGTGTTGTTGTTCTTAATGATTGTACACTTTTGTTTTGTATTCCCCAGTAATCCAGAAATCGAGTGGAGTAAACACAGAATTGTCTGAGCTGGTCAATGACCAGTGGTCATGTCGAATGTTGTGCAACAATGAACATTCTCAGTATGGCCAACTCGGTCCATTTGAGGGCTCATTTCACTTCATTTCTGGATTGTAAGTGAATACAGAAAAAGGTGTACGATCACTATGAAGATCATCACAAACTCAATTTGGTTGCAACCATCGAACCAAAATCCCGACAAATATCATATGGCCAAAAGAAAAATAATGCCAACTTTTTCCAATTTGCTCAATTCACGATTTGTTTCCCGCTTGGATTTATATAATTGTGTTCATTCTCCTCTATAAATCTCTTCAATAAATAGTCTGGAAATATAAATTGATCGTATAATTGATGTCTCAAGGTCTCAAGAACACTTTCATCACAAGGTGAGTCGAAATGTTTCAAAGGGAAGAAACAAAAAGAATTTAGAGTGCTATTTTATGACTTTATATGGTTTGCCTTGCCAATGGCACTCGATTAAGTTGTCGGTTTAATTTTATGGCGGCTAGACGGCTAATTGATGCAATCATTGATCGTTAAATTTTCGCTAATCGCTAATCCCCTCCCAAGCTCGCATAAGTTATCTTGTTGCGCGAGCGTTTGGTATGTTTCATTCTAATGTAAAAACAAGTTTTTGGCCGCAATCAATGGTGAAGGAAACAAAGGAGTTTGCACAACTATAGTCAGTTTGTTATAAAGTGACTTTGCTGCTGCAATTTCTTCATTAATTAATGCTTCTCAGTGAACACACGATCATTTGGTGCGTAGCATTACTCGAGTGAATGTGACTGCAGTCATGACATCGAAATATCTTTATAGATTCATCAACAGCTCCTCACACTGTGCCCGTCTGCCTGTTGCTGTTGTTAGGCATTTGGACTTCTCAACCCTGAAATGAAATTTCCAATGGATCTAATCGTCGGAAATGAACCAACCAAAACGTCCAATGCAATTCACCAATTCAACATCTCAACATATTAGAACATTTTGAAAACATCTACCTGTCGGAAATGAGATTCTTCTTGGATCACACTTGGAGACTACTTTGGACATGACAACTGCTTTAAGACAACAGGATATCCTATGGGATCCTACAGGATATCATATGGGTGGATGGATGAATCTTGACAAATGGAACCTCAAAACCAAAAAAATGATAACTCCACCAAACACTCACCCCATAATTTTTTCTTAAATTTATTTTTCTGAACAAATCACACATTCAAGCGCAACTTCTACTTTCGGGTCAAGTTTAGTGCTCCAATCGAGACTTTGGGTTTGTGCTGATCTCTGTAATGATAGTACACTTTCTTGGTGTATTCTCCCATGAATGTACAAGAGAGGGAAGGAACACTGAAAGTGACCGAACTGGTCAATGATTGAATGTTGCGCATGGACAACACTCAGTGTTACCACCTCGGTCAATTTCAGTGTTCATTTCCCTCGAGTACATTCACGCGAGAATGTGCAGGGAGAAAGTTGATTCGATCATTATGTACATCAACCCATATCCGATTTGTACACAGTTCAACCAGCACATTAATCTCCCCCACTTTAGTCATATCAACAAACATTACACATTCAACCTCTGTACTCAATGATAACACACAAACAGTCAAAGTTTACTTTCTTTCTTTGTTTACATTCGCATCACTACTTCGAGATAGACATTCGGGTCATCTATTTGTGCACTCCATTTGGGGTTTGTGCTCGTGTTCTTAATGATTGTACACTTTTCTTTTGTATTCTCCCGTGAATGTACATTCGGGAGAAATGACCGCTTGAATGTATCGAACTGGTCATGTCGAATGCTGTGCAACAATAGACATCATACTCAGTGTGACCTGTTCGGTAGATTTGAGTGCTCATTCCACTCGAGTACGATTCACGGGAGAATACAGAAAGAAAGGTGTACGATCATTTTGAAGATCATCACAATCTCGATTTGGTTGTGTCAACAGTCATGACTATTGAATTCTGACACATGCACAAATTGTAACAGTGTATCAGATATGTAAAGGTTGGATAATAAAGAATTGCCATTAAATAAACATTATTGAATTTATTTAATAATTGTTTTGTCTTATTTGTTACATTCACTCTTGGTTTAGAGGTTAATTTTTGAAAGTAATTTTGTGTTGATGTATTTAGAAAAACTCAAAGAATCGTACAAAAAAATATGGCAAAAAGTGGCAATCACTGTGACAATCCTGCAAACAAGTCTGACAAATGTCCCATTAATCGTAACTTTGTTTGTTTCACACAACAAGGCACGATTCAATTAAATTCTAAGAAGGTGGTTGGATATTGTGAAATACTATTTTATGCTATATGTCATGTAGAATATATTTTTTATTACAAACAAAATCGAATACAGTTAGATTGGCCAACTTGTGCAAATAAATGATACAATCAGTGATCATCCAAACACTTTGGCAATCACAAAGTCACACTTTCTCAACCAACTCACTCGGATCTCGTTCATCGATTATGTTGAGTGCTTTTTGTTGTTTGATTGATTTTGGCAAACCAAAATGGACCATTCGAATATGTTGGATTACATGTGATCGATGAGTGGCAGTGTGACCACATTGTTTGCATCGATTTGACTTGACATGCAGATGGATGGCTTGTTCGTGAATCTTTCTATTGTTCGATGTAGTAAACGACAATTCACAATGTCGACATTTGAATGGTCGCCCTCCTGAATGTATTAGAAGATGTTCTTGAAAGTGATCATTTCGATTGAATTGTTTTTCACATTCATGACACCGAAAACGTTTTCTATTTTGGTGAATCAGTTGGTGCTTGGCTAAAGTGCTTCTGTCTTTAAATCGTTTGTCACACAGGTGACATTGAAATGGACGTTCACCTGTGTGCACTCGGAGATGTGCCTGCAATTTTGAATTACAATCAAATGATTTATTACAATGTGAACATTGCAAACGACGATTTGGTTGGGCAAGGTTTGCTTGAATTGGATTAGTAGTGCATTCAGTGGCAATTGATTCCTCTCCAATTTCATTGTTTGCATTTCTTTCCTCTTGTTGAATCACCATAGATTCATCTGAATTGTCTCGAGAATAATCTCCAATGGTCATCCGAGTGTCCATGGCTAATGAAATAAAAATTTGAATACTTGTTAAACTTTGAACAAGAACTCACCTTTACTTTGTTCACTTCTCATTCTGCCTTCTTCATCAAGCAATCTATTCACCACTTCATTTCTATCAAATTCGTTAACTTCATTGTTTTCTACATTTTTAATCTCTTCCTCATTATCAATTTCGTTGTTCGAAGTAATTGAGTGAGTTTGTTGAGGAACGTATGAAGTCATTAAATACTGTGACAATATTTGTTGATGACCATTTGGAGAAGTGTTTGTGCCAGTTGTACTTGTTTCTGTGCACATTCGATTGTATTCTTGGTGAATTTGATCATGACAACCCGGTGATTCAACAGGTAAGTTGTGGACAGTGACATTCTCGTCACAGTTGAAATTGCTATGAATTGAATTGTTTGGTTGAGTTGTGTCCAGTCTTGGTCGTTTCACAGGTCGAGATGACGATTCTTCATTTTCATCATCATCTTTCTTCACCTCAATCCCTCCATCGACACATTCATCGTCATCAAATTGATTGTGTTTGATGTGAGCGAGATGTTGAGGTTGCGTTTCAGTGTCTGGAGAGTTAATTTGAGAGTATTCATTTTCATCATTATTATTCGAATGTTGATCTATCAAATTGTGGTTGGACTGTTCATTCGAGACTGGTGCATACGAAGATGATTGGACTTGATGTGTTGGCATTGGTTCAATTTCCTCCTTAATCGTCATGGGTTGAAATTGACTGCTGAAAAGGAATTTGAAAAATTAGAAATTATTAGATGCAATAAATTGATCTACACACCGCAGTTGTTGATTGAAAATAGAATCCAAATGATTTGTGTCATTTTGTCGTTGGTGAAGATAGTTCATATTGACAAATTGTGGGTTGAAGTGGGATGAAGTTGAATTGAAAGATGATGAAGTGGAGGACTGATGTATTTGAACATTGGTTGATTGAACGTGAAGATATGGATTTCTATTGCCCATCTGTGCACCATCACCAGTCGATAGTGTTCGTTGCATTTGATTAGTCAATTTGGTTGTGAGTCTGTTGAAGATGGAATGGAGCATTGGGTCCACTGTTCGATCCATCTCAGTTCGCAACCACACACGAGTGGCATCACTAGAGGCTGTGAGCAATGAGGACAACATGACTCGACATTCGTGGGACAATGTACAACTCATCTAGAGTAATAAAAAAATCTTGATGAAATAACACGTGGGATTTATGCGTGTGTAAAATGGTAGATCAAAACATTTACTGCCCCCAGTGGTCCACCACGCTTTGAGTTTTGGGCTATACTCAAAACAAAATAAATTTGACTAAATTCTCACAGATGGCGATTCAAGTGAGGCACTCGTACTACACTCGCACTGAACTCACATGCTGCTTACTGCTGCATTTAAGACTTGAATTTTATGTGTATTTCATTTCATTTATTTTGTTGATTTGCACCTAAAATGTCACTGCCAACTCACCCTCTGCTCATTCTGGTGGAACCCAACAAGAATTGTCTCAAGTCAATGCTCACTCATTACATCGATGCCACCGTGGACAGTCACTACAACGCGATGAGGCAAAATATTGTCGAGATGATTCAGTCTGGTCAAATCGGCTCTCAACACAGTGATGACGACAACCAAGTGGAATATAGACTGACTGTTATTAAGGTACTTTATGGTTCTTAAACCATACAACAGTTATACCAATTGGGACAGCTTTTACATAAGTATTACCGGTTTTCCACCAAACCAAAAGCCCTGAAAATGGAGAAATTTACCTAGCACTAATACGGATGTTATAATTAATTTATTTAGGCTACAGAAAAAAAAGTTGATCACTCATTGCTACTATTGAGTAAGTCTAAATCTTTTGTTGTTGTTCCTGGAATTTGGCAACAATTTGCTCAAGTTGCTTCACGACTCTTTCCTTGCTGTTTGACTTGGACATTCGTTCTCCAACTGCCTTGACTTTGTTTGCCAATTCTGAATTGTTCAGTAGTTGGTCTATGGTTGAGATTAGTTGGGTTTCGGTGAATTCGTACGGTTCGACTCTAATTCCAAATCCCTTCTCATGCACTCGTTGTGCATTGTCGTACTGATCCGCAAACATTGGCATCACAATCATTGGTTTACCAAACAGAAATGTCTCAGTGATGGTGTTGTTGCTACCGTGGGTGATCACTAGGTCCACAATTGGCAGGATTCCGGTTTGGGGTAGGAAATTTGCACCCCAACAGTTTGAAGGTAATTTGTACTCATCACCTCGTTGCCCTTTCGAGACAATGTACTTGTAAGGGGTTTTAGCCAGAACTGTAGTGATCCGTTTCATCAAGTCCACATCAATCGAACCCATCGATCCCAATGAGACATAGATCAACTTGTCACCAGGTTGAACGTTCAAAGCTTCCGGAACCTCAAACTCTTCCTTCACCTCTCGACAGAAATTATCCAATTGAGCCAAATTCCCTGGTCGTGGAACAACGTCATCATAGTCCAACTCTGCAGGGAAACCATACACGTTCAGGTAGGGTGATCGTTTAGTATCTTCATCATTCGAGTTTTCTTCTTCATAGTTGAACTCTTTGTTCAATTTATACTGGAAACTGGTGAAATTCTTCTTCCAGTGAGCCTTTACCACCTCGATGTATTCCTTCCAAGTTTCTGGATCGCTGTCTGAAGCGTAACCTGTCATTTGGTCATTGATTAAAATTATGATTATCTCTGAATTATCTCACTTACCAGATCCAAAAGGAGGCAACTTTTCGGAATTGTACAATTCACTCGGATTTGGACTAAACACAGTAATCCATGGAATGTTTGCTCTGAGTATAGCAGGAAATACCAGAAAACTGTCTATCATGAACATATCCGGTTTCTCCCGTTCGATTGCGTCCGCAATCTGTGGATTGTACTCCACTGCCTGTTCGTAGAGTGAAATCATAAAATGATTTGGTGAATTGAGTTGATCTTTGATTTTCTCGAGTGGAGACTTTGGTCCAAGGAAGCCAGTCTTGATCAGAATTTCAGCCATCATCTTCACTGGATTAATCTGTGCTTCTGGTACTTGTGATTCCAGTTTCATTTACTTTGTCGATTCAATTGGAAATTGTTTTGGTTTTTGTTTGAGCAAAATTTCATCGAAACCCAATTTGGCAAGTTGACCCGCGAAAGCATCGTTCAGTAGAAAGTAGATTCGATGTCCACGTTTGGCTAGGGCCTGAGACAAGCCAACACATGCGTTCAGATGACCAATGCCATCCACTGCATAGAAAAAGATTTTCAGCTGTTTGGATTGTGCCATTTCGAGACTGTTCAGGACTCAGGTGTGGATCACAGGATAATGGATTGGTGGTTTTATATTTTTCTAAAGACGCTTATGCATGAGTTTCCAGGGTGATTTGCGATTTAGCATATTTTGATTAAATTGAATATCGCCCAACACATGCATTGAAATCGAAGGTTCTTTTGGGTATGAGTAATCCAAACGCCCACGTCTATTTTGATTTGTCGCACACATCACTTTGTATTCCCATTGTATATTGCCAAGTTGACACTATCACAACATTTCCATTGCATTGCGTCTTGCCATCCTGTATCTTATCATGATAATCATGGTAGCCATTGGTTACTAACTAATTTTGTGATAACCAAAAAAGAAAAGTTTGTTTCTCATACTTTTGTGATGGTTCGTGACTTGGGACGATTAGATTATGAATGCTCAATTGCCACTTTTGTACGATTCATATGATGTAACTCGTACTGCTTGACGTGCAATTCACTTTTGCGATTACTGTTAGGAACAATGTTTGTTGAAGGTGTATGACTATGTGTGAGTGCATTGAGGTGAGTAGAGGCGCACAAAAATTGAAATGATAAATTGATTGATCATTGATTTGTGTAGAAATTGAAGAGGAAAGGAAAATGCAATTGAGCATGCAGAACAATCCATTGGACAATCGACAAGTGGCACATCAAGTGGAGGGTGTGCAATCGCCCAATTGCCTCCAATCAGATGCAACAAATCATGATGAGGCACAATTGCAGAGGCAAAATACTTTGAATAATGAGGTCCTACTGGCAAACACAATCAACTCTAATGATCATGATCACATGATCAAACACGAATTCGATGATGATGAAAACGACGGAGAAGAGATTGATGATAACAATGTTACGAAATGTGGAAAATGTGAAAAAGGAATTTGTTCTTTTTCTGGCCATAATACAGCTCAAAAGATGAGAGAAAATCGAGATGAATCTTTCAATACAACTTCAATTCCATTGGATTTCACCAACAATGTTGCACTAAATGATATTTCTATCGACGAACAGATTATAGGACAAAACACACAAATTCAAACTGATGAAATCGATTACTACGAAAATGATTACGATGAAGACGGTGAAGAAGAATATTTGAATAATTCAAATTGTGAAAATTGTGCCAATGGAGATTGCGATTTGGATCATGTGAACAATAACAATCACTTGAACACCGATGTGTCTGTAGGAGATGACGATGAAACTGACATTGAAACAAATTTTGATGAGGCACAATTAGAAATCGATGTCAGTGTTACAAACAACACTCAAATGAACATTCAAAATGACGAAGAAAATGTTATAAATGAGAGATCTGTCAGTGAGCGGAACATGGAACAATCGACTTCTTCAACCAGTGGAGTACGATCATCAACTCGAAAACGAATTCAGACAAAAGTTTTCTGTAATTTGGTTTAATCGAATGTGAATCCTCGCAAATGTGGAAAACGTAAAAGTGTTCAAGCAAATAAATGTGCGAAACAAGTGAAGCGCAAACAGATTTTGGATGATGATGAAGACACTGATTATGATGATAGCGATGACCAAGAAGAACATACAAACAATGCAATTGGAAAGGAAATTTTCAATAATTCCAGTACTTATCCAATTCAACCAAACCTTGCCCAACTAAAGCATCATTTGCAATGTTCACATTGTCTTAAATCATTTAACCGCAAATCCACATTGCAGAACCATCTTCGAGTGCACACAGGGGAACGTCCATTTCGATGTGACCAGTGTGCAAAATGTTTTAGTCAGGTTGGCCATTTAACCACACACCAACAGATTCATCAAAATATAAAACGGTTTCGATGTGACCAGTGTGATAAGCAATTCACACAAAAAGTTACTCGTGATAATCATCTCCGAACGCATACTGGCGAGCGACCATTTCAATGTAGCTTTTGTGACAAATCGTTCACTATGTTGGACATTTTGAACAAGCACGAACGAGCCATCCATCTGCATGTCAAGTCATATCGATGCAAACAATGTGGTCACACTGCCACAACCCGATCACAAATAATCACTCATGTTCGAATGGTACATTTTGGTTTGCCTCGAAGCATAAAAAAACAAAAAGCACGCAACATCATCGATTACCGAGATCCGAGAGAGTTTATTGAGAAAGTGTGAGTCATTTCGATGCAATCAACATTGATTGTATATCAATGATTTACCAAATTGACCAATCAGACCGAAAGTATGCATATCTCTATATAATCGTTCATGTAATAAATCATATATTGTACACTGTACAGTTATATTGAATTTGATAACAATGATTTACTATAATCCAACTATTTACTACAATTACCCAAACAAGTGTTCAATTCTGTCAACCGACTGTTCATGTCTGTTCAACAAATATATTGTTTAATTAATTATACAAAATTTTATTTGAAAAATTATAAATAAAATATTTTGAAATATTTGGACAAGTTTGTTGGTGGTGGTTGTATTGGGATTACTGATCTTGGAGTTTCACTTGGTTTGATTGGTTGGGAACATGCAGTTGGATAGAGATATTGTTGAACTTAATTTGTTAGTTGTGTCAAGTTGATACTATCGACTATTTATAGTAATGCGTACAAACGCCATACAATGTCACAATGTTGTACATAAAGACAAATTGCAAACAATCAAACAATCCAAGGAAATATTTTTCAGAATATTGCAAACCAAATACTAAAGCTATCCATGAAAAAATGGACCAATCTTTCAGCCAATCCAAGGCAAGACTAATCACTCCAGTTCCACAAACAATTTGGACAGATCGTCAGTGATTTTTATTTTTATGTTTGAGCAATAAATAAACTACATTTAGTGTACACTTTTTTGTATTTACCCGTTCCGGTGTTATTTGGACATTGTACCTATTGGAGAGGTCGGTCATAGCTTTACCCCACTAGACTTGAGTACAACCACTTCCTTTTGGGATGTTCCCAGTGGAAATGATATTGCCGCCATCTGTGAGAGCAAAGGTTGCATTGTTATGACCCTGCAACTGATCACATTTGGCTTGCTCAGCTCAAGCCTTGCTGCACGAGTGTTAATTTGAGTTTGTGTACTTTTGAGGTTGGGACTAAAACCTCGTATGTATTGCACAATCGAGATTCGTGATTTAAAAATCCACCCTGGCCAACTCGATTACCATCATGTCATTGCAATCTGCTGTGCCTCAGTGCCGTGCTCGTGTGTCTGTCTTGTCCAAATTGATTGCAGCCCAAAGCGAGGACACGAGCTTGTGGCTGCGGGCCGAGATGGTTCGACTCGTGGATCCAATCATCGATTCGATCCATCTCAGATTAATCATGTCGCATTCTGTTCGACCTGCTGCTCAACCCTTCAAACAGACTCATTTCCGCTCGACTGTGTCCGAGTTGTGTCTATTGATTGAACAAGAGAAGCAGGAGACGAATAGATTGCTTAGAGGTCAAATGGATCGAATCGTCAATTCGCTCTTCCTCAGACTAACCAACAAATTGTTGGTGAACATTCAAATCAGTGAATTAGTCCAACCTTCACCATCAAATTACCAAACTGATCCATCGAATGCATCAATGGCACCATCGACTATAAACAATTCAAATGAACATTCGTCAACAAATCAAATCAATTCCCCACCAACTTCTTCAGTCCATCCCATCACCACGGAGCCAGAGATCAAGAAAAAATGTCTTGAAAACTCGTCAGCCACAATTCCAATCAATGTCCACTGCAGTGATGCACCAAATGATGATGAAAATGATCAATCGAATAATGTTGGGATTTCTACTTTGAACAAAAGTGAAAATGCAAAGGTTGCAAAGATTGATGAATTTGATAATGTGAAAGAAGAATGCGGCGACGATGATGATGATGAAAGTGAAGATTGTGCCAAGGGAATTTGGGGTTTGGATGGTCATGAGGACAATGATGCTGAGACAGAAGTTGACACGCAAATTGGATTGGGTGAAGGTGAGATTGAAGATCAATCAAATGCTTCATTAGAAAGAGAACTCATGCTCATGCCAAATGTCATCGATGACTCGAATCAATCTATTAATAATGGACCACAAATTCGTAGTGTTCGCAAGTCAACGAGAAATGCAACAAAACAGAACAGCGAAACCAGCCAAACTGCCCAGCCCGTCATTGAGCACAACCAACAATCGATTCCATCAAGCAGTGGACTACAATCATCGACTCGTAAACAAATTCAAAAGAAAGTTTTAGGTGATGCTCATTTGGATGTGAAGGTTCGCAACATTGGAAAGCGCAAAAGTGATCAAGCGAATAAAAGAGTAAAATTAGTGAAACGCAAACATATTTCGGATGCTGATGAAGACATTGATTTCTGTAATTATCATGAACAAGAACACCATGCAAACAATGCAATTGGAGAAGAAATTGCCACTGAATGCACTACTAATCCAATTCAACCAAACCATGCACATTTAAATCGTAATTTTAAATGTCAACATTGTCTTAAGTCATTTAACCACAATTTCAAATTGCAGAAACATCTTCGAGTGCACACAGGTGAACGTCCATTTCAATGTGATCTGTGTGAAAAACGGTTTAGCAATAGATGCAATTTAGTCAGACACCAACTGATTCACCAAAATATAAAACGTTTTCAATGTGACCATTGTGACCAGAAATTCACACAAAAAGTCACTCTTGAAAGCCATCAACGAACACATTCTGGTGAACGTCCATTTCAATGTGACCATTGTGACAAGAAATTTACTAAAAAAGTCAATCTTAATATCCATCTCCGAACACATTCTGGCGAGAGACCACATCAATGTAGGTCTTGTGAGAAATCATTTGCTCAATTGATCACTCGGAAAAAACACGAACAAGCCATCCATCTGCATGTCAAGCCATATCGATGCAAACAATGTGGTCACACTGCCACTGAACGATCAACCATAATCACTCACATTCGAGTGGTCCATTTTGGTTTACCTCAATCCACCAAAGAACAACGAGCACTCAACATCATCGATGAACGAGATCCGAGTGAGTTGGTTGAAAAAGTGTGACACTGTGATTGTCAATGTGTTTCAATGCAAAGAACATTGATTGTGTCAATGATGTGCCCAAACTGACAACAAAAGTGTTGTATTCATATTCGTAATAAATCATACATTTGCAATTTGTCTTTTCGAACAAATATCTTGTTGCATCCTTTAAATGGACATTTATGAGCTCACTCGCCTGTATTTTTGTCCACAGCTACTGTTACATAATAATCACATATATTGTGAGAATCAAATAATTTAAATAAAGTCAATAGCATAGAGTTATTCCAACGTATTTTAGTTGTTTACTTGAATACAATTTATCCAAAGACAACAGCAGCACAATTGATCACACAATTAAACATTAATAAGTTATTCTTAGAGCTCGAAGATGGGGAATCATTTACGAATACATTCTGGGAAGCGGCCATTTCAATGTAGGTTTTGTGAGAAGTCATTTGCTGACTTGAGCGTTAGGTACAGGCACGAACAAGTCATCCATCTGCATGTCAAGCCATATCGATGCAAACAATGTGGTCACACTGCCACTGTACACTCAGATGTAATCAAACACATTCGAATGGTCCATTTTGGTTTGCCTATAACAATCAAACAACAACAAACACTCAACATCACCGACGATCGAGATCCGAGAATGTTGGTTGAGAAAGTCTGATATTGTGATTATCAATGTAATTATACCAATGATTTGCACAAGTTGACTTATCTCGCTGTATTCGTGTTTGTTTGTAATAAATCATTCAATAGTGCGTTCCTTCTCTAGAATCATAAGATTCAAACTGCACCGTTAATTACTGCATTCAAAAGTACCAGATATTCGAGTTCAAATTTGTTCATTTTTGTCTATTTTATTTGATATGTCGTGTTGATTTGCACCCAAAATAGAACTCCCAACTCACCCTCATTGAATCATGCAGCATGGATAATTTGTTTTACGTAGATAGATTTCTCGTTTGTTACAATCAATGCTCAAATGAACATTGCGCTGTTGTTGAGTTTTGTTTTCGCAAATAAGTTTAGCAACCACATTGGGAGCGTCCAGAAATTACGTTATCATCAAGGGGGTGGGCCGGTAGTTTTGGTACTGATGATACCATGATGATGAAAGATAAGGAGGGGGTCTAGAATCTGATATGAAGTTATCTATTTATTTGCCAATTGCCAATAGTTGAAAAAAATTGTTCATTACGTCCAATTTGAAGTCCAGTTACAAGTGATTTTGGGGTAATATGTCCACATTTATTGAAAACCTAGGTGAAAGTATATACAAGGGGAGAGTCTGATATATTTTAAGGGGGGGTAGAGCCCTTGATGACGATTTGATAACGAGGGGTGGTTGGGTGGTCTATAATGGCATTTTATTGATAACGTAATTTCTGGACGATCCGATTTGAGCTTGACACTGCAAATGGTTCAAAAATGATTAATTAATTCAACTCTCACTTTCAGGATCAAACACTTTCCAACAAAAACAATGTTCCATATTACTCATGAAATTGAGAAATATTGCAAATTGCATAAATCAGAGTGTCACTGTACGTCGATTGACTCACAATACGGCGCTCCAATCGAAAAGTTTAGATTGTATCCTGAAATTGTCTAAGTAATTGACTGAACTGCATGCAGCGACAACAAGGCAAACTTGGTCGGACAGCAGACAGTTCCACTGTTGGACCAAATGAGACCATAAGGACTGAGTTCGCAATTTGTGAAAAGCAATCACAATTTCGATAAATTCATTAAACTCTAAACATAAAGTAAAAATAATGTTGAGAAGAATTGATGCAGTAAAAATCATCCAAAATCATGGGCTCAATAGATTGAACAGTTCGAATCCGTCATTGAAAAATGGTGCAATGCCATGCAGTATCATACGCGCGCGTTCAAATGTAGAGTGGCAGTGGTCGATGAGTGGTTGTGTGTAACCCTTGACCATTCCACTCCTACTGCTCATCTGTTTGTTTTGAGTGTAACAAAGGACACTAGCTCTCACTGCACTCCCTTTCAGCTGCAGTTTTTTTTGTCCCGAAAAAACTTTTTTGAGCTTTTTTAGTTCTGTCGAAATTGTTTTGTTAATTTTTCACCGCAATGTCACAGCCAACTCACCCTCTGCTCAGTCTGGTTGAATCCAACAGGAATGGACTCAAGTCAATGCTCACTCATTACATCGATGCCACCGTGGACAGTCACTACAACGCGATAAAGCAAAATATTGTCGAGATGATTCAGTCTGGCCAGACTATCTTTCAGCACAGTGATGTCACTGCATTTGGCACAACATCACCACCACCAACTCAAGCAAACACAGATCAATCGAGTGCTCAGTGTTCACATGAATATTCAAATGACACTTTGACCAGAGCACAGCAACATCAAAACAATCTGCAAAATGAGGTCTCACTGTCCAACACAGAATCAATGATCAAACAAGAATTTGATGATGGAGAAGAAGATGGAGAGGAGATTGATGATGACAATGTTGCGAAATGTGACAAATGTGAAAAAGGAATTTGCAATTTGGTTCGTGAAAATTACGATGATACGGACACGGGAGAAAATGGAGATGAATCTTACGATACAACTCAACACAATGTTTGTGCTGCATTGGAAAACAATCAAATCGCTCAATCGATCATCTCAAATGACAAGCAAAAATATCTCGAAGGTTCGCCAATCACTTCAATTCGATTGAATTTCACCAAAAAAGCTGCACTAAATAATATTTCTATCGATGAACCTATTGAAGGACAAAGCACACAAATTCAAACTAATGAATTCGATGACAACGAAGATGTAGCTGATGATTACTATAAAGGTAATCTATATTGCCAAGAGAATTTGAATCAACCTAAATGTGAAGATTGTTCCAATGGAGTTTGTAATTTGGATCATGAGAACAATCACATGGATGACGATGTATCAAATGGAGATGAAACTGAAATTGAAACAAATCTTGATGAGGCACCATCCCAAATCGACATTAGTATTACAAACAACACTAAAACAAACAACCAAAATGGAGAAGAAAATGTTATCAATGTCATTGAAAATGAGAGATCTGTCAGTGAACGGAACATGGAACAATCGACTCCTTCAACCAGTGGAGTACGATCATCGACTCGTAAACGAATTCAGACAAAAGTTTTCGGTGATTTGGTTCAATCGAATGTGAATCATCGCATTAGTGAAAAGCGCAAAAATGATCAAGCAAATAAAAGTGTGAAAAAATCGAAACACAGACAGATTTCGAATGATAATGACAATGAAGACCAAGAAGACCATGCAAACAATGTAATTGAAGAGGAATCAATTGCCACTGAATGCACTACTAATCCAATTCAAACAAATCGTCATTTGCAATGTTCACATTGTCTGAAATCATTTGACTGCAATTCTAAGTTGGAGAACCATCTTCGAGTGCACACAGGTGAACGTTCATTTCAATGTGACCTGTGTGACAAAGGATTTAGTGAAAGAAGAAGTTTAGCAAGACACCAACTGATTCATAGAAATATAAAACAATTTCAATGTCATGAGTGTGATAAACAATTTAATCTAAGACAATATCTTGACTCTCATCTTCTAATACATTCAGGAGAAAGACCATTCAAATGTCAGTATTGTGAAATGTCCTTTACTCAATTGGCCACTCGGAACCGTCACGAACAAGCCATCCATCTGCATGTCAAGTCATATCGATGCAAACAATGTGGTCACACTGCCACTCAACAAGCAACCATAATCACTCACATTCGAATGGTTCATTTTGGCTTGCCTCGAACCACCAAAGAACAACGAGAACTCAACATCATCGATGAACGGGATCCGAGAGAGTTGATGGAGAAAGTGTGACTTATTTTGTGATTATATCAGAGTTTTAATGGAACGAACACAGATTATACCTATGATGCATACAAGTTAACCAATCTAAACTAGTTTTTGAACCAGCCGGCGTTATGGAGCCCTCTTGCTTTCTTATTTTTAAAAGATAAATAACGCCGTTGGCGAAAAGTCGGAGCGAACGGAATAGGAGATAAAAAATGTTTTGTGAGATTATCCATTATTATTATCATTTTTTCACACGCTTCAATTGCGCGATACTTTAGGTGCACATATTTTTAGCAATTAAAATTATTTAAAAGCTTATTTTAAACTGAAGAAATCTCTTTACTCTCTTGAACTGTACGTTAAGTAAAAATCATCCAAATGAACTTTATATAAAGTTCTAGACATCAGAAATAGAGCATTCTGAATATTACCATTAACATAAAACAAAAATTTCTTTCTTTTGGTGTATTCCATCTCACGAGCTGCAGCTCTATACTCACAGTCGGTCACAATCAAATTATCAAAAATTTATCTATAGAAAATACTAAATATGAAATGACATCACAAAATGCCATTCAAAGGTTGTACAACTTGTAGGTAAACATGTCCATCACCACCAACAGCAAAATCTATTCTTTTCACAAGTTTTATGCTACATATTTTAATTTCTATTCTCCATAAAGTACAGATTTAAACAATATTCAACCGTATTTGACAATTTTGCTGTGACACTGCTCGAATAAATTCGTCAAAACATTTTCTCCGTAAACATACTTTAAAAGTAATTTCTGGTTGATTATGTTTCACACTACTTTGAGTCACGGGCAAAATCAGTACTGTGACAAAAATTGGGTAGATTAGAAGATTTAAAGTAAATCCTCGCGCCGCGAGCGGCGCTCGGAAGGCGCTTTGCGCCGACACCCCCACCCCCCCCCCCCGCCCCCACCCCACCCCCTACACCCCACCCATCCCCTCACACTCCTAACAAATATTACACTTGTATCGATTTATAAATTAATTAAAACAAATGTTATCGCAATTTGAAATAAATAAATAAACAAATAAATGTAGTTTAAAAGATTTTATTGAATTAATTAAGATTTAATTTACAAAATATAAATAAAACAACAATATAAAATCGCAAATTCCAATATTTGCATCTCCGATATCCGTCTTGATGCAGCTTCGGTTCCTTTTGAAGACTTGTTCTGGTGCGCTATAAGGTAATAACAGGAAAATTTTGCGTTTCTGAAAATTCAAAATAGTTAACTCATTCAAAATGCATAATAGTTAGAACTACACAGTATCTAAGTATGAACCGTTTTGCAGAAAAATAAATACACGAATGAATTAAGATTGTGAGTTTACGGGTTTATGCCAATAGTTTATATAGTTCATGTCCGAATTCTGAAATTCATGCAACATAGAAAATCACACCATCCGAACGCCGTAAAGGGGCAACATGCAAATGCTTAAATGTCCGAATTCTGAAATTCATGCAACATAGAAAATCACTCCATCCGAACGCCGTAAAGGGGCAACATGCAAATGCTTAAATGTCCGAATTCTGAAATTCATGCAACATAGAAAATCACATCTAACAATGCTTTGATAAGAACAAACCTGATAAACGGCTATTACTGGCACACTCACAATCGATGAGTTGAAAGATTAGTGATAACAATCGAGGATGAATCACGATGATAATCACAATCAGAGAAGTAATTCACGATAAGATGATACGATAATCACGAGAATCGAGACACAATCGCTGACTCACGGCAGTCGTCAGTTGATTGGCAAGAGCAGACACAACAAACCCAACGGTCACCACTGAGCCACACACAGTTGAGTAAGCACGGGCCACACAGAGAGCAGCCTCGTACACACTCACAGACCTAAGCTAAACAGTCTCCCTCTGTTGTGCGTTTCGTCTACTTCTCTTTGGTGGCATGCGGCTGCCTTTCTCAACGCTCTTCTCCCTCCTTCCCTCCTTCATCCCCCTGCTCTTTCCCTGAAGTAGTCTTACTCATCGTGGTTCTCGTTGCCCCTCCGGCGGCGGAGGGCCTCAGCGGTCTTGCTGTTGACCCAGACAGTTGAGCACTCAGTACAGAATGGGAAGTGAGAGCGTAGTGGCACATTGCAACGCGCACATACGCGCGTCCGCAAAGAAGTAGTAGAAGCAAAGAGAGAAGTTAGCTACTCTTCTCATACTGACTGCCGATGACGCAATCTTTGTTTTGAAATTTGAAAGTTTGGATTTAGGCGTGATGGACACATGATACCAACAAATGGGTTACACCATTGGAAAGATCGTATTTTTCCAAGTCGACATGGAAATTTTGGTAGTTCTGGGATATATAGTTTTCACACAGTATTAGAAAAACTCAAAATTAATTATTTGAAAATTATCGAAAATACGGGAATTCGGTGCCACGCCCATATAATACCCACAAATGGGTTACACCATTGGAAAGATCGTAATTTTTCAAGTCGACATGCATAATTTTTATATTCCTAAGATCTATCGTTTTTGCACAACCTTCAAAAAACACAAAATTAATTGCTGTCACGGAGAGAGGGAGAGAGAGAGAAAGTGACCACTTCTTTTTTAGAGGGTAGGGGACTTCACTAGAAAGTGTATTAGATGGCGGGGAAAGAAAACTCGAATTGTTTTGACTCGATTTAATAGATCACACAGACTTACAACTTGCCTTTATGGTGGTTAAATGTATTGAACAGATGCAGTCAACACTATGCAATTTGGTCCAAGGTAAATACAATCACACCTACTGTGTGAATCACAGCACCCCAGTGTGGGTGTGTTTGTCACTGCGCATCCTCTTTGCGCACAGCGGGCGCGCTGCTCGGCGTGTGTGCTTGTCTGTGTCACACAGCCACTGTTGACACTCGGTCCCTACACATTTCTATACAAAATTCGTAATTCCGCTGTACCTTTGACCTTTGACCTATATGGCCCCAAAACTATACAGCACATCTACACCACCACCAGAACATTGTGTTAAATTTTCAGACCGATCCATGCAGTCGTTTTCGATGAGTCGATAGCACAAGAAATGCCATTCTCCCAAATTTTTGGGGTAGAATCGTCACTCACTATCTCTCTCACACCCTCGCTCCGCTCGGGTGTTCGTTCGTCAGTTCGCTCCTCTAATAAAAGCGTTGTATTCATATTCGTAATAATTCATACATTTGCAATTTGGTTTTTGAGCAAATCTCGTGTTGTATCATTTACAGGGGCATTTATTAGCTCTCTCACTGGTATTTCCGTCTACAGCTTCAGTTAGATAATTATGTGTATATGTAATTATTATGATAATCACGTCAATAATTTAAATATAGTCACACAATTAAAAATTAATCATTTATTCTTGGAGCTCGAAGATGGGGCTTCTAGGGAAGGAAGGGCACTTTGGTTTTGACTGAAATAAATTGATAAATCAAACTACACTAAATAGTGCTTGTATTTGTGTTGACATTCAATTTGGCTGTATATTGTACACTTTACACTTTCTTTTGTATTTTCCAGTTCCGGTGTTATTTGGACATTGTACCTATTGGAGAGGTCGGTGATAGTATTACCCCACTGGACTGGAGTACAGCCACTTCCTATTGGGAAGTTCCCAATCGAAATGATATTGCCGCCATCTGTGAGTGTGCTGCAAAGTTGTATTGTTATGAGCAACTCTGATCAAATTTGGCTTGCTGTACGAGCGTTGATTTGAGTTTGAGTTGGGACTAAAACCTCGTATGTATTGCACAATCGAGATTCGTGATTTAAGAAATCATACTTAACTACCTCGATTACCATCATGTCATCTTCATCTTCTGTGCCTCAGTGCCGTGCTCGTGTGTCCGTCTTGTCCAAATTGATTGCAGCCCAAAGCGTGGACACGAGCTTGTGGCTGCGGGCCGAGATGGTTCGACTCGTGGATCCAATCATCGATTCGCTTCTTCTCAGATTAATCATGTCGCATTCTGTTCGACCTGCTGCTCAACCCTTCAAACAGACTCATTTCCGCTCGACTGTGTCCGAGTTGTGTCAATTGATTGAACAAGAGAAGCAGGAGACGAATAGATTGCTTAGAGGCCAAATGGATCGAATCGTCAATTCGCTCTTCCTCAGACTAACCAACAAATTGTTGGTGAACACTCAAATCAGTGAATTAGTTCAACCTTCACCATCAAATCACCAAACTGATCCATCCAATGCATCAATTGCACCATCGACTATGAACAATTCAAATGAACATTTGTCAACATATCAAATCACTTCCCCACCAACTTCTTCAGCCAATTTCATCACCACCGAACCAGATATTAAGCAAAAATGTCTTGAAAACTCGTCACCCACAATTCCAATCAATGTCGACTGCAGTGATGCACCAAATGATGTTGAAAATTATCAATCGAATAATGTCGGGATTTCTATTTTGAACAAAAGTGAAAATGCAAAGGTCCAGATTGATGAATTTGATAATGTGAAAGAAGAATACGACGACGATGATGAGGAGGAGGATGAATGTGAAGATAGTGTCCAGAGAATTTGTGGTTTAGATGGTCATGCGGACAATGATGCTGAGACAGAAGTTGACACAGAAATTGGATTGGGCGAAGGTGAAATTGAAGATCAATCAAATGCTTCATTAGAAAGCGATCTCATGCTCATGCCAGATGTCATCGATGACTCGAATCAATCTATTAATAATGGACAACAAATTCGTAGTTTTCGCAAGTCAACGAGAAGTGCAATTAAACAGAACAGCAAAACCAGAAAAACTGCCCAGTCCGTCATTGTGCACAACAATCAATCGATTCCATCAAGCAGTGGACTACAATCATCGACTCGTAAACAAATTCAGATGAAAGTTTTTAGTGATTTGGTTCAATCGAAAGTGAATCATCGCAACAGTGCAAAACGCACAGGTGATCAAGTGAATAAAACTGAGAAAAAAGTAAAATACAAACAGATTTTGGATGATGATGAAGACACTGATGCTGATGGCAATGATGACCAAGAAGAACATGCAAACAATGCAATGGGAGAGTCAATTGCCACTGGACGCTCAACCAATCCAATTCAACCAAACCTTGCACAGTCAAATCGTAATTTTAAATGTTCACATTGTCAACAATCATTTAAGCGCAATTCACTTTTGCAACAACATCTTCGAGTGCACACAGGCGAACGTCCATTTCGTTGTGACCTGTGTGATAAACGATTTAATCGGGTTGGCAATTTAGAAAGGCACCAATTGACTCACCAAAATATAAAACATTTTCAATGTGACCAGTGTGACAAACAGTTCAAACTTAAATACAATCTTAAAAACCATCTCCGAATACATTCTGGGAAACGACCACATCAATGTAGGTTTTGTGATAAATCATTTACAGAATTAAGCACTCGGATAAGGCACGAACAAGCCATCCATCTGCATGTCAAGCCATTTCGATGTAAGCAATGTGGTCACACTTCAACTCGACGATCACATGTAATCACTCACATTCGAATGGTCCATTTTGGTTTGCCTCAAACCATCAAACAACAACAAACACTCAACATCATCGATGAACGAGATCCGAGAGAGTTGGTTGAAAATGTCTGATATTGTGATTTTCAATGTAATTGTACAGTGCGTTCAAAAAGTAACCTACCACTTGGTATTTCCTTGAACCCATTGAGCGCGATTTAAAATTATATTGTTGTTTTGTGATGCTTAGGCCTTGCAATGAATATTCATACCTGTTTCAAAATTCCTGGAACATTTCCCGGAAATTTCCCGGAAATCAATATATATAATTTTAAGTTTTTTAAGATATCTAAAGCAGTTTTTGGACAATTAATATTTAATAAATTATTAGATTTGTTAAATTTAATTTTAAGTTATTTTTGAAATACAGATTGATGCCAGAAATGTTCCATTTGGAACAATATTTGACACTTTTAAGTTAGTGGTCATGTGATATATCAGAGTGGCCAGAATAAAATGCTGATATAAAAAAATCAATTTTTAGATCAATTTTTCTATGATTAATTTTATACTAATTGGAACAGTTTTTTGTGCATTTTGTTTCCTCAAATCAATTAATAAAATTTAAAATTAACCCAATTGAAGAAAAAATAACTTACTGAAAAAATAAACTTTATTTTTTTAAATCAGAATTTTATTCTGGGCACTTTGATATATCACTCTTCTATTAACATAAAAGTGACTTATTGTGTTCCAAATGGAACATTTCGGGTATGAATCTGTATCTTAAAAATAATTTAATATTGAATAGAACATATCTAATAATAAATTAAAAATTAATTGCCAAAAAAAATATCTTAAAGATATTTAAAACTTAAAATTATATATATTTATTTCCGGGAAATTTCCGGGAAATGTTCCAGGAATATTGAAATAGGTATGAATATTCATTTCAAGGCCTAAGCATCACAAAACAGCAATAAAAAATTGAATTCTAAAGATTTGGTTTTTTGACAGTTTTGTCGACCAAGTGGTAGCTTACTTTTTGAACGCACTGTAGCAATGATTTGCACAAGTTGACTTATCTCGCAGTATTCGTGTTTGTTTGTAATAAATCATTCAAAAGGGCGTTTCTTCTCTAGAATCATAAGATTCAAACTACATCGTTAATCACTGTATTTCATTTGATATGTTGATTTGCACCCAAAATATCATTGATGGAGTAAAAACCATCCAAAATCATGGACTCAAAAGATTGAACAGTTCGAATCCGCCTTTGAAAAATTGTGCAATGCCCATCATACACGCGCGTTCAAATGTACATGTAGAGTGGCGCCACTCTATGGCAGTGGTCGATGCAACCTTTGACCATTCCACTCCTAGGAGCTCCTGCTCATCTGTTTGTTTTGATCATAACAAAGGACACGAGCTCTCACTGCACACGCTTTCAGCTGCAGCGTTTTTGTCCCAAAAACTTTTTAGCATTTTTTTAGTTCCGTCGCATTGGTTTTGTCTCATTGCACCGCAATGTCACATCCAACTCACCCTCTGCTCAGTCTGGTTGAATCCAACAGGAATGGACTCAAGTCAATGCTCACGAGCTACATCGATGCCACCGTGGACAGTCACTACAACGCGATAAAGCAAAATATTGTCGAGATGATTCAGTCGGGCATGATTGGTCCTCAACAAAGTTACGATATCACTGCATTTGGCACAACATTACCACAAGTAGCTCAATCAAACACAGATCAATCGAGTGCTCACTGTTTGAGTGAATACTCAAATGATCAATTGACCAGAGCACAGGAACGTCAAAACACTAGGCAAAATGAGGTGTCACTGTCCAACACAATCAACACTGAATCAGTGATCAAACAAGAATTCGATGATGGAGAAGAGATTGATGATGGAAATGATTCCAAATGTGAAAAAGCAATTAGCAATTTGGCTCGTGAATATGACGATAATACGGACACGGGAGAAAATGGAGATGAATTCTACGATGCAACTCAACACAATGGTCAAGTTGCCTTGGTAAACAATCAAACCACTCAACTAATCATCTCAAATGACATTTTGTCATTACCATCACCCGCCAACCCAATCAACATCAAGCAAGAATGTCTTGAAGGTTCGTCATTCACTTCAATTTCATTGGATTTCACCAACAATACTGCTCTAAATGATATTCCCATCGGATTGAAGGACAAAACAGACAAATTCAAACTGATGAATTCGATGATAACGAGGATGATGATGATGATAACTACTATGAAGGTAATTTATATTCCAATGACTATTTGATTCAACCTAAATGTGAAGATTGTTCCAATGGAGTTTGTAATTTGGATCATGAGAACAACAACAATCACATGGACGACGATGTGTCAAATGGAGATGAAACTGACATTGAAACAAATCTTGATGGGACACAATCTCAAATCGACATTAGTGTTTCAAACAACACTCAAATGAACATTCAAAATGATGAAGATAATATTATCAATGCGAGATTTGTCAGTGAGCAGAACATGGAACAATTGACTCCTTCAACCAGTGGAGTGCGATCATCGACTCGTAAACGAATTCAGACTAAAGTTTTCGGTGATTTGGTTCAATCGAATGTGAATCATCGCAACAGTAGAAAACGCAAAACTGATCAAGCAAATACAAGTGTGAAAAAATCAAAACACAGACTGATTTTGAATGATGATTACAATGATGACCAAGAAGAACATGCAAATAATGCAATTGGGGAGGACATTGCCACTGAATGCACTACTAATCAAATTCAACCAAATCGTCATTTGCAATGTTCACATTGTCTGAAATCATTTGATTGCAATTCCAACTTGGAGAACCATCTTCGAGTGCACACAGGTGAACGCCCATTTCCATGTGACCTGTGTGACAAACGATTTAAAGAGAGAAACAAATTAACAAGGCACCAACTGATTCATCAAAACATTAAACGTTTTCAATGTGACCATTGTGATAAACTATTCAGACATAAAATCGCTCTAAAAATCATCTCCTAATACATTCTGGTGATCGACCACATCAATGTAGGTTTTGTGCAAAATCGTTTGCTCATTTGGTAAATCGGAACACTCACGAACAAGCTTTCCATCTTGTGACGGGCTCGGTCAAGAGTCACAAAGATGGCGATCAATCTGCCAAATGACAACATCGATAGGATCGATGTAAATCAAGAAATACGCATGGGAAGTCGTTTCACAGTCGAATTTTGACCGTTACGATGAGCACAATTTCCTTGTATTCAGGTTCGATCAATTCACAGGCCGTAAGGCGTCTGAAAAGGACGTAACAAATGGCTAGGCCCTGCTCAGCTGCAAATCGGCGACTCTGAAACGTGGAAAAGTGAGTCACCTTTTTCCCCTTCAAGAGCATCGTTCCCTTTATTCAAATTTGAGTCGATTTGTCCGCTGAATCACAGGCCGAAGCGTCAGATCCGAACGCAACCGTAGTTAGGCTCGTCTCTGCTGAGACTCATTAGTTCAAATCAGCCTCGAAACCCAACTTTATGTCTGAAATACAACTTACCATCCATTGAGACAAATATAACGTATATTTATTGTAAAAGTTACGAGGCAAAATACAATCTTAATTCCTGTTTAGGCTGCAATTAGAAAAGGGTTAGAACATAATACATTCGTAAGAAGGAATAAGAAAATAGAAACGATAAGTAATAAGTAGATTAAACAATATCAATTAAAAAATATTAAGGAAAATAGAATTATTAAGACTTGATTATGAAGAATGATACTTTTGAATATTTGAGATTACTCCGAGTTTGGTCTTCCCTCGGCTTCCTTCGTTTGTAGTTGTAAATTGCGGACAACTGAATTGAAAATCAGTTGAAATTGAAACTGAGTTGAAAATCACGTGCTTTCGGTTAGGTGGAAACAAAAAAGACCGTCGTCGTTCTCCTTCAACGTTTTTCTTTTTATGCTTTCTGAGGAACAGTTTCGAGAGGCCTTGAGTGTCGATAAATGAGTGTGAAAATGCGAGGTTTTGAGTTCATTCTAGATGAAAATGAGTAAACAAATTTAAAAATATTAAACAAGCTGCGCCATGCTGGTGATGGACGAGAAAATTCTTCCACATGGCAGCAGTGCGGGGTCCGTTCAAATATGACGGACTAGCGGGGGTCGTCCATAGGCAACGGACTGGTAATTTTAAGTTCTTTTGTGGCGCGAGCGATTGGCTCCGCCACACATCTGCATGTCAACCCAGGTGGCAAAATCGTGGCTTAGAGTTGGCTTGTAAGCCGCTTAGTCACAAGCCGCTTAGTTAGGCTTAGAAGCGGCTTATCGTAGATAATAACAGAGGACTAGTAAGCGACTTGTAAGCGGCTTATAAGCCAAAAATCAAGCCATAAGTAAGCCTTGTTCAAGCCATTCATTATCGACCCCCGCATTCCAGAAACGGTACCCGTACACTCGGGTAATAAATAAAACATAGTAAATCATGTTACAATCACTTTGTATTCAAAATTAAATGAGCTGAAGTACACAATAGTTAGTAGATACATAGTAATTTGAAGAAACGAAAAAATAAAGATAAATACTGAAGATAATAATACTATGATATATGAATGGGAGATTCGATTATAGTAAAGAAACTTCGTCTCGCTAATCACTGGCTAGGTTCTAAAAATATAAATATATTAGAAGTTTGATATCACACAAAAATAACATTTAATACTTTACGGTATAATAATAATAACATCGAGAAGGTGATTACACAGTAGCAAATCACATTGATTAGAATAACCTACTTCGATCATAAAAAATAAATGTAAGGTTAGATTGTACCACACAAAAGCGAACTCACCGTCTTTTCTTGGTCTTGTCAACATTCTTATTAGCTATGCCAGTTTGTTCTCGAATGACGCGCACTGCTGCATCAACTTCTGACTCGAGTTACAGATCAGAAACGGCCTCTCCCTGTGGGCCCAAGATCAAGATCTTATTCTTAATGTCATTTTGAGTTTTTTGATTGTTGAAACTCTCCAGTTCAGTAATCTTCTTTTCAAGATGCTCAGTCTTCTTTTTGTAAAAATCTACTTCATCCTGTAGCTTCACACTGTTCTCAGAACGTTGCACGATTGTGGATTTGTGAAACTCAGTAAGCAACTGGGCCACAACAGATTTGCAGCAAAGGTGTTCACATTCCAAAGTGATATCCATAAGCGAACCGTCATTAGACTCGGTAGTTCGAGATCCCATCATTTCTTTTGCAGCTTCCTCTTCTTCTTGCAACGTATTATTCTTGAACTCCATAGCTTCTTCTTCATAATCTGCATGTATAATACCGTATAATCTCTAATAAGCGCCGCCTTCCAATAAGCGCCGCCCTCTAATAAGCGCCGCAGAAAAATGCACTGTGGAAGTTAAAAAATAACGGTTTTTGGGCAAAAATTAGGGCTTAAAATCTATAAGCGCCGCGGCGGTTGTTTGGGCTTTTACGGTAAATATAAATAATAAATATGTGGTCTAATTATCATAAGATATTTACCGAAAATAGCCAAAACCTTAACTGTAAAATACTGAATAAGAGAGGAATCTTCTAATTTTAAGGGCAGCAGTTGCTCTTGAGAAGGCAATTTCTTGCCAGGCTTCCAATTCGACACCTTTCTATCGCATATGTGATTTGAGTCAAGAATAAACCAATCTCCAAGGGATTGGCCTCTCATAACAAACCAATCTTCCGTAAATTAAAATATTTAGAAAAATTTAATACAAAGGTTACAATGACAATCTTACAAATAGAATCTTCCGAATCAGAATGTTCAGACATTATGGAAATTGCCAGTGTCAATGAGACAATATTGGTTCTGTAGAAAACACAGTTAGGTAGTGAATAAATTTGAGTAATATATTATTCGGAATCACCAAGATTACTTACCAATTGGTATTATTACTGAATAAAAAACGATTTATCAACTGGAAGCGTCGTTTTGAGCAGCTCCAAGAGAATGATATAGCTTGATCAATTGAAGGAATAGAAATCTTGGCGCAAAACTTGTGAAATGTGCAAGGAAATAGGAAAAAACGTGTTCACTTAGTGTCCTCACTAACACAAAGCAGAAGAGGAATGAGCTTCAGTTCGCAACATGCGAGGCTGCAGCCATGTGTCTGTCGTCTGTGCTCGTGGTGTGGTGTGTAGCGGCAAAGGCAAAGGTATAGCTGTGGTGTGCCACTACTTGCTGTTTCGCGTTCCGTTCAGAAAGGACGTGCCGCACTGTAGCGTTCCTTGTGCAAAGTTGACACTCGGCAATGAGTCATATGGCAGCACATGCTTTCGTTTGGCCAACGTTGTGTTTTGGCAGGCTTGTGATTGTCCTTGTTTTATAGAATATAATCTATTTTGTCTTGCTTTTGTTGTTTCGGAATTACATTTTTCGAAGCTTTTAATCTCTCAAAACTGTTTTCCTGACACGGACTATTTTCTTGGTAAATCATTTACTGTTAAATTTATTCATTTATTAATTTGTTTTTTTTCCTCCGTTTGTAGCAATAATTTGACCCTAAACGCAATTTCGTTTGATTTCTAAAGCCCGAATTCTGGCCTAGTCTTTTTGCAAACAATTTTCCAAAAGTTCGCTCAACACGACAACTCTTGGAAATGAAGGACAAACCTCTTGAAGCTTTCCACCTGGAAGCTCTTTCCGCCATATTTCGTCTTTCTCATAGCCATTTACCATTTACGTTAAGGCTCTCTCTGAGCTATCAGGGCGATTATCTATTTGAAATTATGCAACCTACTCGGAGCTCATTTATCAACAATTTTGAGTTACGACCGACTGATTGATTCAAACAAAGATGTTGAAACTATAACACTTACTTTGTCATGGGATGGAGTGGTTTACACAAAAGATCAGCAAAGTATGTGGCCAGTTTCTGCCTATTTGGTTGGTATTCATTTAACATTCATAAAATAAACATTTATAGTTTATTTTAATTTCTATAGGTTGCCACATTTGTGAAGACCAAGGCGAATTCGATAGTGACTTCAACGCAGTCAAATTCAAGCCCAAATCTTCCTGTAGCAAATCGCTTCGAGATGACAGTGAATGGCGTTCAATTGCCAATTCAAATGGAGGAAAACAGTTGAGAAAGGAATCAAAGGTCCATGTCAATTAATGCGGCTACGATATGTTGATCTGCCAAGCATTTGCCCTCCTCATGAGCCCATGCACTCTCAATATCTTGGCACTATGAAAAGTCTTGTAGAAAGATGGCTTGGAGTGGATGTGCCTAACTTGGCTTGGTTCAAGAGTCTTGGTTCTGAAGATAGAAAACTAGTCAACGAACACTGCTTGTCATTTGCACAAGTTATTGAACTGGACAAGAGGTTGAAGTCAGTGAAATTTCCCGAGAAGGTTCACAAAGCAATGCCGAAACTTGGTCCAAATCGAAAACTCAAAAGCCTACATTACGAATTACTTCTTTTCTTTGGGTGGGTGGCTTTTGATGGATTATTGGAAAAGAAGCGATTTGAAAATTTAAAGCAATTTGCTTATACATATTATATTATGTCTACATTATCTGCTCGGAACATTTCAGCAACTGATTTAAGACGCGTGAAAGACACTGTTATGCATGACGATACATTGCGCTACTTACATGTTTGGTCTAATTTTGTTGACTGTGCGTGGTCAATCGCTCGATTTGTTTCTATCTCTTCTCACCAAACTACAAATTTTGACCACTTTTTATACGACCTTTGATTAGATTAGTTAAATCAATACATGTATAATATCGCATAATAAATATATTTTTGTTTGTCATATATCATTAATGGATGTACATTCAATTCAAATGTATTTTCTTTGATAATATATTAATTATAATTGAAATCAAGTGAAATTTTAGCCACTTGTTAAGATAAGCCTCTGACAAGCGACTACTAAGCCGCTTATTTGAATCTAGCCAAGACCAAGCCTGTTTAAGCAAACCCAAGCTGCTTACAAGCCACTAGAAAGTCGCTTGTCAATTTCAAGCCGCTTGCTAGCCAACATTAAGCAGCTTTAAGCAAGTCTCTGCTGCCTGGGAAGCCATATCGATGCAAACAATGTGGTCACACTGCCACTGAAAGATCAGCTGTAATCAGACACATTCGAATTGTCCATTTTCGTTTGCCTCCAACCATCAAAGAACAACAAGCACGCAACATCATAGATCACCGAGATCCGAGAGAGTTTATTGAGAAAGTGTGAGTCATTTCGATTCAATCAACATTGATTGTATCAATGATTTACCAAATTGACCAATCAGACCGAAAGTTTGTATATATATCTCTATATTCGTTCATGAAATAAATCATATCTTGTACACTGTCCAGTTATATTGAACTTGATAACAATGATTTACTATACTCTTTTTTTCAATATGGTCAAATTTTATTTATAAAAAAGAAATACAGAAGAGGATAGGATAGATTAAAAGGTTGAAATAGAAATAGATAATTGAATATTTACAAAGTGTATAATACACAAGAAAGTTAGACATCTTTACAGAGAAAGTATCTTCATGAGAGTATGGTTACGTGATAGGAGGGTCCCAGTTTCTAGACTCCAAGATCATGTCATGCGAGTCACAAGCACAGTCAACCATAATGTTTTCAATCACTCGTGGCGGCATTCCATAGGTGTCCTTGAGAATGTTCAGACAAACATTATGAATTGCCCCACGAGAACCGAAAATCAAACCGTAAACCAGAAGCTGATTGACTTGTTCATGGCCTTGCTGTTGGATCCACTCGATTATATTCCTCTCGATCCGAGTGTATTTCGTCCGCTTGCCTTTGTCGTAGTTGTCCAAGCTTCCGGCATTGAACTCATAGGAGACGCCCACATCGAGGCACCTGGCAATTTTTGACCCGGGTTTGATGACAATTAGATCCGGTATGAGATACTTTCTTCTATTTTCGTCAATGCATTCCCCAGGAATGACCAGATCCTCAAAATAGATCCTTTCTTCTCGATAGACACACATGTAAAGAGATCTAATATGTGATTCGACTCTATCTAGAATCCGGTCATGGCGAGCATTCTGGGCTGTTCTGGTCAATGGACATCTGTTTAAAATGTGAAACATATTTTTCTTCTCTTGACAATGTAGACACCATTCTTCTCTGTCGACCATTGCTCCTGCTCGGACATGCAGCAGTTTATTTTTCTTTTCTTCTGGCAAATGAGTCATTCCGGAGAGGTGTTTGTTCACTATCGATCCACCAATCAAGAAGTTGATGTGACCATCATTGATTCGTCGGATATCTCTCAGCAATCGCTTTTGATTATCGTTCTCAGCTGGGCACAATCGATTGATTCTTGAGATCTCATCGTGAAACCACCTTGATAGCGTGATTTCTCTAACGAACTCAGAGTTGGATCGAGATAGTCTGTTCATTCGGTTTAAAGCGATCCTCGGGACATCAAACCGTACTTGAGGCAACTCCAGGCCACCAAGCTTGTGCGACAAGTAGAAGAATGATGTAGGTGTTTGCGGTGGGAGTGAAAGTATTCTCTTCACAGCAGTCCTAATGCGCAAATCAATAGCTGTTAGTGTAGAGGCCAATGTTTTTTCGTGTATTAATCGATGAATCAACTCCGGAACCAGATGATTTTTAATTAGATAAAGTTTCTGGTGAGGATTCAGTGGTGCTGTCGTAATCAGATGAAGCTTAAAGCAAATGTCGGTTGCCTTGTATCGATGAGAATCGTCGCAGTCGATGATCGCCCCCAAGTATCTGAAGGAGAGGGAGGCTTCTATCGATTCCCCTCCAATAACTGCTCCATCCTGGGATCCAAAGAGGACGGTCTTGTCAGCATTTATCGATAACCCAACCTTACGATAGAACTCGATCGATATGGCTGCCAGGACTTCAATCTGTTGACTGTTCTTACCCGCCAGAAGCGAATCGTCTGCGAATGCGAGGCAACGGAGAATCCGACCGCCAATTGGGAATCCCAAATGAGATAGGTCCAATGTCCGAAGTAGTTGATCAACGACCAAGTTGAACAAAATTGGACTGAGCGGGCAGCCTTGTTTTACTCCTCTTCTTATCCAGATTTTCCTTGATATTTGGTTATTGAACTTCAGAACAGTTTGGCCATCTCGGTACATGTTCCGTAAGAAGTGTATGTCTTCTCTACACAAACCGTTTGCTCGACAAATCACAAAAATAGAATCCTGACTAACACTGTCGAACGCTTTGGAAACGTCAATTGCTGATAGAGTGACGTTTTGGTGAGATAGGAAGCGGCATACAGTGATGGCTTCATGAACTCCATCTAACGGAAGAAATCCCTTCTGACACTGATGAGGCTCTAGCTGGTCTTGCAGTCTACGGGCTAGGATTGCAGTTAGGGTACGATAAGCAATTGATCCAACGGTTATCGGACGATAATCAGCCGGGTTGGTGGATGCCTTCTTAGGAATGAGCGAAGTCGTGAGCTTTCTCCAGTCGTTCGGAATGTCACGAACCCAGACACATGCATTCAGCATAACCTTGAGTATATGTATGTGGTAGAGGAAATCGGTCGCACGTATTCCGTCTAGTCCTGGAGAGGATTTCTTCTTAGCTCGCAGATGATAAGAAATGTCTCTATGGTCGATGTATTGCAGGACGCTGATAGATTCAGGTTCGTTTACTTGAATTGGATCGAGGAGGTTGGCTGTTTGTGTACCAAAGATCTGGTTGAAGTACCTGTAGGCTTCCTCAAGGTTGAGCTGCGCGTTTACCTCTCCTTTAACCAGGTGACTCCAAACCTTTTTCGGATCTTTTGCCCAAACCTCCTGTATATCGTTTGCTGGGGACGTTGTTGGGCTTTCTGGTTCGGGTTGAGTTGGTAATGTCGAGGGGTTTGCACCATTCCTTCTTCTTCTTATTCTGCGCCTCTTTTTACCAATGATGCGGACCACCTCGTACCACAATTGATCCAACGTTGCTTTACGGAAATAAAGTTGAATCGCCACTAGTCGAAGTTTGTCATCGAATGTATCCATTATATCGGACCAGAATCCCGTGGTTAAGGATGGTCTTCGTTCGGTGGGTTGGAACCGTAAAGATACTCTGGGCGAAGGTTCAGGGATATGATTGGCGCAATGTTGCTGGTGACCAGTAACGCTCATGAAACTTTTAAACTTATTCCGTTTGCATTGAGCACATCGAAACGTTGTCCTTACAGAATGGGATTCTTGCAAATGACTAACGAGTTTCTTGGCGCTTGTAAGAACGTCACTGCATCGGATGCACTTGTACTGAGTTGGACGTCGTTCTTCTTTCTTTAACTTAGGTTCGATGGTTATAGAGGTGAAGTGGGCACACGAGGATGCATCGAGGCATTGGTTGCATTGAGTGAAATAGGAATAATTCACTCGTTCAGTGCAGATTTCTGGTCTTGTTTGATTGTTGTTTGTCGAGACGGAAGCACCGATTGGTTCATTGGCCATGGTCGGTGTTCTTTTTTCGCCAATTAACGTAGCGAATATATTCGGGACATTTCGGGTCGAAGGTTGAGTGGTTGGCATTGAGACTGCCTTTCCTGGTGCAGTTGGCACAGCAGGGTGGGTTCGTTTCGCAGTCTTTTATGGCGTGACCAGTCTGGTTGCATCGTCCGCAGATTGGATTTTCATTCTTATCGTGGTAGCAATTGCTCGCGTTATGACCGGGGATTAGGCAGTTCGAACAGAATGGTGGATCGAGACATTCTACTACCCGGCAAGCGGTCCAGTCTGGCAAGTATACCTTCTTGTTTCTCAGCTTCTTAAAAGATTCGGGATCGATCTCAAATGTCATGTGGTTTGAGTCGCCTTTACGGGTGGTTCTCTGGCATAGAAACCTCGCGTTCGTTGCCTTCAGTGTGGTTTTGACTTCTGATTGAGAGACCTCTTTCGGTACAAATAGAACTTTGATTCTTGGAAGAAACTTTGTCGGTTCCACCAGCTCGACTTTGTCGTTGTCCGCGAATAGTTTGGAGAGGCGGTCAAGGTCGTGAGAATAGAGAATCCTTGACCCATCGGAGAGGTCCTTGGAGTTCTTCAGATTGATTTCGATTGGTAGGGACACATCCTTAAGAAGGTCCTTTAGATTCGTCTTGGGATCTGTTGGTTTTATCCGTAGAGTAGGAATCCTTTTCTTATTATTGATCTTATTATTGGCCTTTGATTGATTATTCGATGGTTTTGCGGATCTGCTTGATGAAGGCATCATGTTAGAAGGCTTCGGCGTGATCGGTTGTTTGTGGTTACGTCCGTTAGAAGCAGCAGCGACAAAAGATGATGATGTACTTTGCGGGTTTGTACTTTGAGGGACTGTAACGGAAAGTAGCGATTTCGGGACAGTTTGATTGGATTGGGGTTGGAGTTCAGATAAAGGATTGGAGGCAGGTGTCGTGATCTTGTTCAGTTCTTCTTCTTGGTTTAATGGGCAAGGGGAGAGCTGCTTGGGAACAGTCTGGTGGTCTAGTCTCGAGGCAACGTTCCTTCGGGGGAGATCGGCTCGCTTGAGTAAATCTTTTTTCGATTCGTTTGATGCTACGAACATTTTTCGGAGTTCACTCGTTTCTGTAGTCAGTGTTGAGATTGCATTCTGCATTGTCTCAATCTGTTCAAGAAGGAGAATTGAGAGCGGTGTCTTGCCTTCGTTGGACGCTTTCGCAAATGCCGAAATGCCAAACAACTTCTTGATAAGATCCATTTTTTGTCCGTTAGACATGGCCAGATGGGATGCTCCGGAGATCGCAACAACCAGCTCATCTACGCGAGCATCTTTAAGCACATTAAGCAGCTTTAAGCAAGTCTCTGCTGCCTGGGAAGCCATATCGATGCAAACAATGTGGTCACACTGCCACTGAAAGATCAGCTGTAATCAGACACATTCGAATTGTCCATTTTCGTTTGCCTCCAACCATCAAAGAACAACAAGCACGCAACATCATAGATCACCGAGATCCGAGAGAGTTTATTGAGAAAGTGTGAGTCATTTCGATTCAATCAACATTGATTGTATCAATGATTTACCAAATTGACCAATCAGACCGAAAGTTTGTATATATATCTCTATATTCGTTCATGAAATAAATCATATCTTGTACACTGTCCAGTTATATTGAACTTGATAACAATGATTTACTATACTCTTTTTTCAATATGGTCAAATTTTATTTATAAAAAAGAAATACAGAAGAGGATAGGATAGATTAAAAGGTTGAAATAGAAATAGTCAACAATGATTTACTATACTCTAACTATTTACTACAATTACCCAAACATCAACTCTTACATTACCCAAACAAGTGTTCAATTCTGTCAACCAACTGTTCATGTCTGTTCAACAAATATATTGTTTAATTAATTATACAAAATGTTATTTGGAAAATTATAAATAAAATTATTTTAAAGGTAAGTACTACTAAGTAGATTAAGTGAAATGTCTTGGGCAAGTTTTTTTGTTAGTGGTGGTTGTGTTGGGATGACTGATACCATTTATTGTATGATCAATCTCCTATCCCTCAACCAATTACGAATCCAGGATCACCCAAAGACAATTTGCCCAATCGAATCAAAATCACAAATATTCGAATCAACCGAGAAGACGCGCTTTTCTTCTAACTCCTGTTCACTAAGGAAATGTGAGTTTATCTTGTCAGTATTCCAATCGGCTCAGAGAATATTGCAAACCAAATACTAAAGCTATCTATGGAAAAATGGACCAATCTTTCAGCCAATCCAAGGCAAGACTAATCACTCCAGTTCCACCAACAATTTGTTGAGATCGTCAGTGATTTTTATTTATATGTTCGAGCAATAAAAAAACTACATTTAGTGTACACTTTCTTTTGTATTTTCCCGTTCCGGTGTTATTTGGGCATTGTACCTATTGGAGAGGTCGGCAATAGCTTAACTGGACTGGAGAACACTTCCTACTTCCCACTTCCTATTATATAGAAAGTTCCCAGTCGAAATGATATTGTCGCCATCTGTGAGTGTGTTTCAAATTTGCATTGTTATGAGCCGCACTGACCACATTTGGCTTGCTGCACGAGTGTTGATGTTGAGTTTGTGTGCTACTTTTGAGGTTTGGACTAAAACCTCGTATGTATTGCACAATCGAGATTCGTGATTTAACAAATCCAACTTAACCAACTCGATAGTCATCATGTCATCTTCATCTTCTGTGCCTCAGTGCCGTCCTCGTATGTCCGTCTTGTCCAAATTGATTGCAGCTCAAAGCGTGGACACGAGCTTGTGGCTTATGTCCGAGATGGTTCGACTCGTGGATCCAATCATCGATTCGCTTCTTCTCAGATTAATCCTGTCGCATTCTGTTCGACCTGCTGCTCAACCCTTCAAACAGACTCATTTCCGCTCGACTGTGTCCGAGTTGTGTCAATTGATTGAAGGAGAGAAAGAGGAAACGAATAGATTGCTTAGAGGACAAATGGATCGAATCGTCAATTCGCTCTTCCTCAGACTAACCAACAATTTGTTGGTGAACACTCAAATCAGTGAATTAGTTCAACTTTCGCCATCAATTCACCAAACTGATCCATCGAATGCATCAATTGCACCATCGACTATGAACAATTCAAATGAACGTTTGTCAACATATAAAATCGCTTCCCCACCAACTTCTTCAGCCAATTTCATCACCACCGAACAAGAGACCAAGCAAAAATGTCTTGAAAACCCATCAGCCACAATTCAAATCAATGTCGACTGCAGTGATGCACACAATGATGCTGAGACAGAAGTTGACACGCAAATTGGATTGGACAAAGGTGAGATTGAAGATCAGCACAATGCTTCATTAGAAAGCGATCTCATGCTCATGCCAAATGTCATCGATGACTCGAATCAATCTGTCAACAATATACCACAAATTCGTAGTGTTCGCAAGTCAACGAGAAATGCAACAAAACAGAACTGCAAAACCAGCCAAAATGCCCTGCCCGTCATTGAACACAACAATAAATCGATTCCATCAAGCAGTAGACTACAATCATCGACTCGTAAACAAATTCAGACGAAAGTTTTTAGTGATTTGGTTCAATCGAAAGTGAATCATCGCAACAATGCAAAGCTCAAAAGTGATCAAATGAATAAAACTGAGAAAAAAGTAAAACACAAACAGATTTTGGATGATGATGAAGACACTGATGCTGATGGCAATGATGACCAAGAAGAACATGCAAATAATGCAATGGGAGAGTCTATTGCCACAGAATGCACTACTAATCCAATTCAACCAAACCTTGCACAGTCAAATCGTAATTTTAAATGTTCACATTGTCCACAATCATTTAAGAGTAATTCCCATTTGCAACAACATCTTCGAGTGCACACAGGTGAACGTCCATTTCATTGTGACCTGTGTGATAAACGATTTAGTCAGCTTGGCCATTTAACAACACACAAACTGATTCACCAAAATATAAAACGTTTTCAATGTGACCAGTGTGGTAAACAGTTCAAACTTAAATACAATCTTAAAAATCATCTACTAATACATTCTGGGAAGCGACCACATCAATGTAGGTTTTGTGATAAATCATTTACAGAATTAAGCACTCGGAACAAGCACGAACAAGCCATCCATCTGCATGTCAAGCCATATCGATGCAAACAATGTGGTCACACTGCCACTCTAAGATCATCTGTAATCACTCACATTAGAATGGTCCATTTTGGTTTGCCTTACACTATCAAAGAACAACGAGAACTCAACATAATCGATGAACGAGATCCAAAAGAGTTGGTTGAAAAAGTCTGATATTATGATTGTCAATGTAATTGTAGCAATAAATTGCACTAGTTGACTTACCTCGCTGTATTTGTGTTTGTTTGTAATAAATCATTTAATAGAGCGTTCCTTCTCTAGAATCATAAAATTCAAACTGCACCGTTAATTGCTGCATTCAAAAGTACCAGATATTTGAGTTAAAATTTGTTCATTTTTGTCTATTTCATTTTATGTCTTATTAATTTGCACCCAAAATATCATTGATGGAGTAAAAACCATCAAAAATCATGGACTCAAAAGATTGAACAGTTCGAATCCGCCTTTGAAAAATGGTGCAATGCCCTGCAGCATCATACGAGCGCGTTCAAATGTACATGTAGAGTGGCGCCACTCTATGGCAGTGGTCGATGAGTGGTTGAGTGTAACCTTTGACCATTCCACTCCTACTGCTCATCTGTTTGTTTTGAGTGTAACAAAGGACACGAGCTCTCACTGCACACGCTTTCAGCTGCAGCGTTTTTGTCCCAAAAACTTTTTTGAGCTTTTTTAGTTCTGTCGAAATTGTTTTGTCTCATTGCGCCAAAATGTCACTGCCAACTCACCCTCTGCTCAGTCTGGTTGAATCCAACAGGAATGGACTCAAGTCAATGCTCACTCATTACATCGATGCCACCGTGGACAGTCACTACAACGCGATAAAGCAAAATATTATCGAGATGATTCAGTCTGACCAGATAATCCTTCAATACAGTGATGTTACTACATTTGGCACAACATTACCACCACCAACTCATGCAAACACAGATCAATCGAGTGCTCAATACTTGCAAGAATATTCAAATGACACATTGACCAGAGCACAGGAACATGAGGTCTCACAGTCCAACACTGAATCAATGATCAAACAAGAATTGGATGACGGAGAAGAAGATGGTGAGGAGATTGATGGCAGTGTTTCGAAATGTGAAAAAGGAATTTGAAATTTGGTTCGTGAAAATTATGATAATATGGACACCGGAGAAAATAGAGATGAATCTTACAAAGCAACTCAACACAATGGTCAAGTTGCCTTGGAAAACAATCAAACCACTCAACTAATCATCTCAAATGAAATTTTGTCTTTACCATCACCCGCCAACCCAATCAACATCAAGCAAGAATGTCTCGAAGGTTCGTCATTCACTTCAATTTCATTGGATTTCACCAACAATGCTGCACTAAATGATATTACCATCGATGAACAGATTGAAGGACAAAACACACAAATTCAAACTGATGAATTCGATGACAACGAAGATGTAGATGATGATTACTGTGAAGGTAATCTATATTGCCATGAGTATTTGAATCAACCTAAATGTGAAGATTGTTCCAATGGAGTTTGTAATTTGGATCATGAGAACAACAACAATCACATGGACGACGATGTGTCAAATGGGGATGGAACTGACATTGAAGCAAATCTTGAAGGGACACAATCTCAAATCGACATTAGTGTTTCAAACAACACTCAAATGAACATTCAAAATGATGACGCTAATATTATCAATGAGAGATCTGTCAGTGAGCAGAACATGGAACAATTGACTCCTTCAACCAGTGGAGTGCGATCATCGACTCTTAAACGAATTCAGACCAAAGTTTTCGAAGATTTGGCTCAATCGAATGTGAATCCTCGCAAATGTGGAAAACGTAAAACTGATCAAGCAAATAAAAGCAAGAAAAAATCGAAACACGAACAGATTTTGGATGATTATAAAGACATCGAATCTGATGAGAATGATGACCAAGAAGAACATGCAAACAATGCAATTGAAGAGGAATCAATTGCCACTGCCTGCACAACTAATCCAATTCAACCAAATCGTCATTTGCAATGTTCACATTGTCTGAAATCATTTAACCGCAAATCCACATTGCAGAACCATCTTCGAGTGCACACAGGGGAACGTCCATTTCAATGTGACATGTGTGATAAACGATTTAGCGATAGAGGAAGTTTAGCAAGACACCAACATATTCATAGAAATATAAAACTATTTCAATGTCCAGAGTGTGACAAACAATTTACCCTAAGACAATATCTTGACTCTCATCTTCTAATACATTCTGGAGAAAAACCATTCAAATGTCACTATTGTGAAATGTCCTTTACTCAACTGGTCACTCTGAAGAAGCACGAACAAGCCATCCATCTGCATGTCAAGCCATATCGATGCATACAATGTGGTCACACTGCCACTCACCGATCTGATGTAATCACTCACATTCGAATTGTCCATTTTGGTTTGCCTCGATCAATCAAAGAACAACGAGCACTCAACATCATCGATCATCGAGATCCTAGAAAGTTGGTGGAGAAAGTGTGACTCACTTTGTGATTACCAGAATGGTGAGATGCAATCAATATTTAATGTATCAATTGATTTGCACAAGTTGACCAATCTCGCTGTATTCGTGTTTGTTTATAATAAATCATTCAATTGTGCGTTTATTCAGATTGTTTAAATAGTATTGTTTACTGCCATAAAATATTTTATGCTTTCCCAAAAATAATTTTATACTGCCAATTTTAACCCTTTCAATCCCGCTACATGAATCCGTTGAAATAATTTGGTTAGCAAGTAATTTTTTAAAAGAGTTCGTTATAGTGAACAATATCTTCAGAGCAATTTTTTGAAATTTTGACTGATAACGATGCTAGATCAAAATTTTGATAAATCGAAAAATGCTTATCAATTGAGAATGGATGCGAATTTTTCCAATTTCTAAACGTTATGTCATAGCCTAACATGTTTGTGATCGAATAGACACTTCAGGTCCAAAAGTAATCGACCAAGGAAAGCAGGAGAAAGCGAAATGTAAAGTCAAGTCATGTATATTGACTTTTGGACCACTTCGAGAGTTGACTATGCTTCTTTTGTCGTCTGTTTTTATGAAGGCAAAGTAGTGTATTGCAGTTATGCCAACTGTTTTCGCTTTAAAAGACTATACAGAGAGTCACAATAGTGGTCGTCAGGACTGAAAGGGTTAAAATGCAATGAACATTGATCGCATCAATAATTTACACAAGTGGTTCAATGTGATTCAAAGTTAAATTGTTATTGTAAATTCATATTTTTGATAAATTAAACATTTCGCAGTTTGCATTTTACAATTTGAAATTTCGATGAGACACAAGTGTAAATCAGCGCTACAAACAATACTCAGATGAACTTACAAATGAAAATGAAATGATCTTCATTGACTATGAAAGAACTTTCGTTGAGAGCATCAACCAGAGGAGTACTGTATTTTACTGTTTGTGTCAAATGTAGCCAACTGTTACTTTTCAAAGTTATCTTAATCGATTAAGCCACATTTTTAAAAGTACATTTGAACATGTCTCATATTGAATAGCGCCAAGAAAGACAGATATCGCCATCTGTAAACATTTTATGTTACGACTAGAGTTCTATTGTTTGCATGCTTTCTTGAGAGCTTGACTGCATTGTGTGCTCGCAGCGCTAGTGGTTTTAGTTGCTAGACTTGATGTTTACATCATAGCACCCGGGTACCCGTTGCTCCATCGCGAATTGATTATTACCAAGTTGATTATCATGTCATTTGCTGTACCATTTGTTGCTCAACTCGACTGAAGCACAAGAAGATGAATGAATCGATTGGTTCAGTGTCACTCGACACTTTGATCAAGGTGGAAGAAAATGATTCGAATGAATTGTCCACTGCACTGACTTTTGTCAAACCAAAATCAACAGTCCGCAATCATAGAGAAGGTAATAACAAATTCGCCTTGCACTGCTGACATTTTCTCCATTTTCAGGAACATCTGTTTCTACTTTGTCACCACCTTCAACTTCACCTTTCACCTCACATGCAAACATCGATATCAAGGTGGAACAGACTGAGGAGAGTTTGAGACTTGAGAGTAGAGTATCAAGTGAACATTCTGTTGATTGCAAACGTGTCAAGAAAGAGAAGAATGATGAAGGCGAGATGATGGACTGGGATGGTGACGAATGTGACTGTGAGAAGTGCAGAGTGGAACGAGAGATGAAAGATGAACATGATGACGAAATGAATCACAATTGTGGGTGCAACCATGGACAATTGAAATGTGCTGAATGTGATTTGATGTTCAACAATGAATCGAGTCTAGCCAGACATGGTCAAGTGCATTGTGGTACGTTTCGATGCACAAGAAATGGATGTGCCAAAGCATTTTGTGAACGTAAACATCTGTCCAAACATCTCAACCGGCACTCAGCTACAAACCTCAAAGTACGCATTGTACCTTTCAACATTCGTCTAAAGATCAAGATCAAGGATGAAGACGAAAAGCGAGAGGTGAAGCATGAAGAAAACCAAACTTGTGAGGAGCAATTTGATCGAAACAATGGTCAGGCAGTTGTAAGTGAAGTGAAAGTCAAGATGGAGGCTGAGGAAGGTGACGAGAATGAAGACGAACAAGGAGGTGGTGATGGTGAACTGTTGAATGGACAAATTGATGAAGATGAGATGGATGTGAGTAATGGTGAAGGTGAAGAAATTCATAAGAACGAAAGTGAAAGTAGTGACGATAATTTGACGGAAAATGAACAAATGGATGATGGGGAGATGGATGATGATGGAGATGATAAAGATACAGAGGTGGAGGAGGAAATCAATTCAATTGGAGAAAAATCAAGTGCCACTGAATGCACTACCAATCCAATTCAACCAAACCTTGCACAATTACATCGTCATTTTAAATGTCAACATTGTCTTAAGTCATTTAACCACAATTTCAAATTGCAGAAACATCTTCGAGTGCACACAGGTGAACGTCCATTTCAATGTGACCTGTGTGACAAACGATTTAGCGAGAAAGGCAATTTAAACCAACACCAACTGATTCACCAAAATATAAAACGTTTTCAATGTGACCAATGTGACCAGAAATTCACACAAAAAGTAAACCTTGAAAGCCATCAACGAGCACATTCTGGTGAACGTCCATTTCAATGTGACCATTGTGACAAGCAATTTAATCAGAAAGCCACTCTTGATAATCATCTCCGAATGCACACTGGCCAGCGGCCATTTTGCATGTCGACATTGTGAAAAATCGTTTACAGATTTGAGCAATCGGAACACTCACGAACAAGCCATTCATCTGCATATCAAGCCATATCGATGCAAACAATGTGGTCACACTGCCACTCATCAATCACATATAATCAGACACATTCGAGTGGTCCATTTTGGTTTGCCTAAATCAATCAAACAACAACGAGCACTCAACTTCGTAGATGGTCGAGATCCGAAAGACTTGATTGAGAAAGTGTGACTTATTTTGTAGTTGTCAGTGTATCAATGCAACAAACACAGATATTTTCATAGATTTCCACAAGTTGACTAATCTGTTTATATTCTTGTATGTTTGTAATAAAGCATTCAATTAGCATTGTTTCTCCAGATTCATAATTCAAATTACGTTGTTTGTGTTGATTCACCATTGATTTAATGTCAAATTTTACGGAGTGATGCCAAAGTGAACAGTGTTCAGAGAATGCAATATTTTACGTAATTACGACCGACGGATCCGTAAAGTTCTATGTATTCTGTTTTGCAGTTTATTATTAGTCTTGCTTTAATAATTTTTACTCAAACATTCCATGGATCAAGTGCAACCATTGGAAATGATTTTTTATATTGACAAAGTTCCGCTAGCATTCTCAGGTATAAGATGATTTAATTAACAATACTGTCGACAGTAACACAATCGTTAGTATTCAAAATCTAATTAGAATTCTCCACATTCTATCAGCTATCCAACTAATGGAAAAATCAAAGAATACGATGTATTCAACCAAATTCGATAAGAATTCTGTACTTGTGCTCAATGGGTTTGATCAATGATCAACTGATAAAGCGTCATTTGGCAATTCTGTGCGAGCCGCCACATAGCATGACATTGACAAACTGGACTGGAGTACAGCCACTTCCTATTGGGAAGTTCCCTAATCGAAATGATATTGCCGCCATCTGTGAGTGTGCTGCAAAGTTGCATTATTATAACCCTGGCACTGATCACATTTGGCTCATGTTGATTTGAGTTTGTGTGCTACTTATGAGGTTTGGACTAAAAGGCACTGTTGTATTGCTCCATGGTGATTGATGATTTGCCAATTAGGCCTTGAGCACTACTTCGATTGTCATCAAACTAATAATGTGTAATATTCAAACTACACCTTTAGCGTCAAACTTTAACGAGTGATACCAAAGTGAACCCTGTAAGAACTTGAAATAATCTAAATTTCAGAACAAAGCAAAATCTATGTCAAAATGTAGAGTGGCAGTGGTCGATGAGTGGTTGAGAGTAACCTTTGATCATTCCACTCCTACTGCTCATCGGTTTGTTTTGAGTGTAACAAAAGACACGAGCTCTCTCTGCACACGCTTTCAGCGGCAGCGTTTTTGTCCCAAAAACTTTTTTTGTGTTTTTTAGTTCCGTCGAAATTGTTTTATCTCATTGAACCGCAATGTCACAGCCAACTCACCCTCTGCTCAGTCTGGTTGAATCCAACAGGAATGGACTCAAGTCAATGCTCACGAGCTACATCGATGCCACCGTGGACAGTCACTACAACGCGATAAAGCAAAATATTGTCGAGATGATTCAGTCGGGCATGATTGGTCCTCAACAATGTTACGATATCACTGGATTTGGCACAACATTACCACAAGTAGCTCAATCAAACACAGATCAATCGAGTGCTCACTGTTTGAGTGAATACTCAAATGGCACATTGACCAGAGCACAGCAACATCAAAACAATCTGCAAAATGAGGTGTCACTGTCCAACACAATCAACACTGAATCAATGATCAAACAAGAATTTGATGATGGAGAAGAAGATGGAGAGGAGATTGATGATGGAAATGTTGAGAAATGTGAAAAAAGAACTAGCAATTTGGATCGTGAAAATGACGATAATACACATGATGATACGGACACTGGAAAAAATGAAAATGTTTCAGTAGGAGATGACGATGAAGCGGACATTGAAACAAAACATTTTGATAAGTCACAATCTCAAATCGCTATTTGTGTTTCAAACAATGTTCAAATTAAAAACCAAAACGATGATAAAAATGTTATCAATGAGAGATCTGTCAGTGAGCGGAATATGGAACAATCGACTCCTTCAACTAGTGGGGTGCGATCGTCGACTCGAAATCGAATTAAGACAAAAGTTTTCGGTGATTTGGTTCAATCGAATGTGAATCCTCGCAACAGTAGAAACTGCAAAAGTGACCAACAGAATAAAAGCTTGAAAAAAGTGAAACGCAAACAGACTTTGGAAGATGAAGAAGACACTGATTCGGATGACACTGATGACCAAGAAGAACATACAAACAATGCAATTGGAGAGGAAATTTCCAATAAATGCACTACCAATCCAAATCAACCAAACCTTGCACAGCCAAATCGTCATTTGCAGTGTCCACATTGTCATAAATCATTTGATCGCAAATCCACATTGCAGAACCATCTTCGAGTGCACACAGGTGAACGTCCATTTCAATGTGATCAGTGTGCAAAACGTTTTAATCGGCTTGGCCATTTAACCACACACCAACTGATTCACCAAAATATAAAACGGTTTCGATGTGACCAATGTTATAAAAAATTCACACAAAAAGTTACTCTTGATAAGCATCTCCGAACGCATTCTGGCGAGCGACCATTTCAATGTAGCTTTTGTGACAAATCATTTACAGAATTAAGCCAACGGAACAAGCACGAACAAGCCATCCATCTGCATGTCAAGCCATATCGATGCAAACAATGTGATCACACTGCAACTGAACGATCATGCCTAATCAAACACATTCGATTTGTTCATTTTGGTTTGCCTCGAACCATCAAACAACAACGAGCACTCAACATCATCGATGAACGAGATCCGAGAGAGTTGCTTGAAAAAGTGTGATATTGTGATTATCAATGTAATTGTAGCAATGATTTGCACAAGTTGACTTATCTCGCAGTATTCGTGTTTGTTTGTAATAAATCATTCAAAAGGGCGTTTCTTCTCTAGAATCATAAGATTCAAACTACATCGTTAATCACTGTATTTCATTTGATATGTTGATTTGCACCCAAAATATCATTGATGGAGTAAAAACCATCCAAAATCATGGACTCAAAAGATTGAACAGTTCGAATCCGCCTTTGAAAAATGGTGCAATGCCCATCATACGCGCGCGTTCAAATGTACAGTGGTAGGGGTCGAGTGGTTGATCTTTGACCATTCCACTCCTCCTGCTCATCTGTTTGTTTTGATCATAACAAAGGACACGAGCTCTCACTGCACACGCTTTCAGCTGCAGCGTTTTTGTCCCAAAAACTTTTTGGCATTTTTTTAGTTCCGTCGCATTGGTTTTGTCTCATTGCACCAAAATGTCACTGCCAACTCACCCTCTGCTCAGTCTGGTTGAATTCAACAGGAATGGACTCAAGTCAATGCTCACGAGTTACATCGATGCCACCGTGGACAGTCACTACAACGCGATGAAGCAAAATATTGTCGAGATGATTCAATCGGGCCAGATATTCCTTCAACACAGTGATGTCACTACATTTGGCATAACATTACCACCAGTAGCTCAATCCAACACAGATCAATCGAGTGCTCAGTGTTTGAGTGAATACTCAAATGATCAATTGACCAGAGCACAGAAACATCAAAACACTCTGCAAAATGAGGTATCACTGTCCAACACAGAATCAATGATCAAACAAGAATTTGATGATGGAGAGGAGATTGATGATGACAATGTTGCGAAATGTGAAAAAGGAATTTGCAATTTGGCTCGTGAAAATTACGATAATAGTGGAGAAAATAGAGATGAATTTTACGATACAACTCAACACAATTGTCAAGTTGCATTGGAAAACAACCAAACAACTCAACTTATCATCTCAAATGTCATTTTGCCATCATCAACCAACCCAATCATCACCAAACAAGAATGTCCCCAAGATTTGTCAATTACTTCAATTTCATTGGATTTCACCAACAATGCTGCACTAAATGATATTACCATCGATGAACAGATTGAAGGACAAAACACACAAATTCAAACTGATGAATTCGATGACAACGAAGATGTAGATGATGATTACTGTGAAGACGGTAAATATGAAAATTTGAATAATCCTAATTGTGCAAATGAAGTTGACGATTTGTTTTTCGAGGAAAATAACTTGATCGAAAATGTGTTTGCAGGAGATGGGGATGGAACTGACATTGAAGCAAATCTTGAAGGGACACAATCTCAAATCGACATTAGTGTTTCAAACAACACTCAAATGAACATTCAAAATGATGACGCTAATATTATCAATGAGAGATCTGTCAGTGAGCAGAACATGGAACAATTGACTCCTTCAACCAGTGGAGTGCGATCATCGACTCTTAAACGAATTCAGACCAAAGTTTTCGAAGATTTGGCTCAATCGAATGTGAATCCTCGCAAATGTGGAAAACGTAAAACTGATCAAGCAAATAAAAGCAAGAAAAAATCGAAACACGAACAGATTTTGGATGATTATAAAGACATCGAATCTGATGAGAATGAAGGCGAACAAGGAGATGGTGATGGTGAACTGTTGAAAGGACAAATTGATGAAGATGAGATGGATGTGAATGATGGTGAAGGTGAAGAAATTCACCAGAACGAAAGTGAAAGTAGAGACGATAATTTGACGGGAAATGAGCAAATGGATGATGGTGAGATAGATGATGATGGAGATGATGAAGATGATGAAGATACAGAGGTGAAAAAAGAAACAAATTTAATTGGAGAAGATGCAAGTGCCACTAAATCCACTGCAATTCCAATTCAACCAAACCTTGCCCAACCAAATCGTCATTTGCAATGTTCACATTGTCTGAAATCATTTAACCGCAAATCCACATTGCAGAACCATCTTCGAGTGCACACAGGGGAACGTCCATTTCAATGTAACCATTGTGGAAAACGTTTCAGTCAGCTTGGCAGTTTAACCACACACCAACGGATTCACCAAAATATAAAACGTTTCCAGTGTGTCCATTGCGACAAACAATTTACTCACAAAACCAATCTTAATAATCATCTCCGAACACATTCTGGCGAGCGACCATATCAATGTGGGTTTTGTGATAAATCTTTTGCAGAATTGGGCTCTCGGAAAAAGCACGAACAAGCCATCCATCTGCATGTCAAGCCATATCGATGCAAACAATGTGGTCACACTGCCACTGAACTATCAGCCATAATCACTCACATTCGAATGGTCCATTTTGATTTGCCTAAATCAATAAAACAACAACGAGCACTCAACATCATCGATGAGCGAGATCCAAGAGAGTTGCTTGAGAAAGTGTGACATTGTGATTGTCAATGTGTTTCAATGCAAAGAACATTTATTGTGTCAAGGATGTACACAAACTGACAACAAAAGTGTTGTATTCATATTCGTAATAAATCATACAGTTGCAATTTGTATTTTCAAACAAATATCTTGTTGCATCCTTTTCAGGGACATTTATGAGCTCTCTCCCCTGTATTTTTGTCTACAGCTACAGTTACATAATAATCAAATATATTGTGAGAATCAAATAATTTAAATAAAGTAAATTGTTTAGAGTTAATCCAACGTATTTTAGTTGTTTACTTGAACACAATTTAGTCAAAGACAACAGCAGCACAATTGATCACACAATTAAACATTAATAAGTTATTCTTGGAGCTAGAAGATGGGGACTCTAGGGAAGGGAGAAACACTTTGGTTTTGACTGAAAATAATTGATAAATCAAACTACACCAAATTGTGCTTGTATTTGTGTTGACATTCAATCTGGCTGTATATTGTACACTGTACACTTTTTTTTGTATTTTCCCGTTCTAGTGTTTTTTGAACATTGTACCTATTGGAGAGGTCGGTCATAGTATTACCCCACTGGACTGGAGTACAGCCACTTCCTATTGGGAAGTTCCCAATCGAAATGATATTGCCGCCATCTGTGAGTGTGCTGAAAAGTTGCATTGTTATGACCAACTCTGATCAAATTTGGCTTGCTGTACGAGCGTTGATTTGAGTTTGAGTTGGCACTAAAACCTCGTATGTATTGCACAATCGAGATTCGTGATTTAAGAAATCCAATTTGACCACCTCGATTGTCATCATGTCATCTTCATCTTCTGTGCTTCAGTGTCGTCCTCGCGTGTCCGTATTGTCCAAATTGATTGCAGCCCAAAGCGTGGACACGAGACTGTGGCTGCGGGCCGAGATGGTTCGACTCGTGGATCCAATCATCGATTCGCTTCTTCTCAGATTAATCATGTCGCATTCTGTTCGACCTGCTGCTCAACCCTTCAAACAGACTCATTTCCGCTCGACTGTGTCCGAGTTGTGTCAATTGATTGAACAAGAGAAGCAGGAGACGAATAGTTTGCTTAGAGGCCAAATGGATCGAATCGTCAATTCGCTCTTCCTCAGACTAACCAACAAATTGTTGGTGAACACTCAAATCAGTGAATTAGTCCAACCTTCACTATCAAATCACCAAACTGATCCATCCAATGCATCGATTGCACAATCGACAGTGAACAATTCAAATGAACATTTGTCAACAAATCAAATCACTTCCCCACCAACTTCTTCAGCAAATTTCATCACCACCGAACTAGAGATCAATCAAAAATGTCTTGAAACCACATCAGCCACAATTCAAATCAATGCCGACTGCAATGATCAATTGAATAATGGTGGTATTTCTACTTTGAACAAAAGTGAAAATGCAAAAGTCCAGATTGATGAATTTGAAAATGTGAAAGAAGAATGCGGCGACGATGATGATGATGAATGTGAAGATTGTGCCAAGGGAATTTGTGGTTTGGATGGTCATGCGGACAATGATGCTGAGACAGAAGTTGACACAGAAATTGGATTGGACAAAGGTGAAATTGTAGATCAACCAAATGCTTCATTAGAAAGCGATCTCATGCTCATGCCAGATGTCATCGATGACTCGAATCAATCTATTAATAATGGACAACAAATTCGTAGTTTTCGCAAGTCAACGAGAAGTGCAATTAAACAGAACAGCAAAACCAGAAAAACTGCCCAGTCCGTCATTGTGCACAACAATCAATCGATTCCATCAAGCAGTGGACTACAATCATCGACTCGTAAACAAATTCAGATGAAAGTTTTTAGTGATTTGGTTCAATCGAAAGTGAATCATCGCAACAGTGCAAAACGCACAGGTGATCAAGTGAATAAAACTGAGAAAAAAGTAAAATACAAACAGATTTTGGATGATGATGAAGACACTGATGCTGATGGCAATGATGACCAAGAAGAACAATCAATATATTGATGATCAATGATATATTGATATTAATAATATATTATTATTATAATATAAGTTTTGTGATAAATCATTTACAGAATTAAGCACTCGGATAAGGCACGAACAAGCCATCCATCTGCATGTCAAGCCATATCGATGCAAACAATGTGGTCACACTGCCACTCTAAGATCATCTGTAATCACTCACATTCGAGTGGTCCATTTTGGTTTGCCTCAAACCATCAAAGAACAACAAGCGCTCAACATCATCGATGAACGAGATCCGAAAGAGTTGGTTGAAAAAGTGTAAAATTGTGATTGTCAATGTAATTGTAGCAATGATTTGCACAAGTTGACTTACCTCGCTGTATTTGTGTTTGTTTGTAATAAATCATTCAATAGTGCGTTCCTTCTCTAGAATCATAAAATTCAAACTGCACCGTTAATTGCTGCATTCAAAAGTACCAGATATTTGAGTTAAAATTTGTTCATTTTTGTCTATTTTATTTTATATGTCTTGGTGATATGCACCCAAAATAGGATTGATGGAGTAAAAATCATCCAAAATCATGGGCTCAATAGATTGAACAGTTCGAATCCGCCTTTGAAAAATGGTGCAATGCCCTGCAGCATCATACGAGCGCGTTCAAATGTACATGTAGAGTGGCGCCACTCTATGGCAGTGGTCGATGAGTGGTTGAGAGTAACCTTTGATCATTCCACTCCTACTGCTCATCGGTTTGTTTTGAGTGTAACAAAAGACACGAGCTCTCTCTGCACTGCACACGCTTTCAGCGGCAGCGTTTTTGTCCCAAAAACTTTTTGTGATTTTTTAGTTCCGTCGAATTTGTTTTGTCTCATTGCACCAAAATGTCACAGCCAACTCACCCTCTGCTCAGTCTGGTTGAATTCAACAGGAATGGACTCAAGTCAATGCTCACGAGTTACATCGATGCCACCGTGGACAGTCACTACAACGCGATGAAGCAAAATATTGTCGAGATGATTCAATCGGGCCAGATATTCCTTCAACACAGTGATGTCACTACATTTGGCATAACATTACCACCAGTAGCTCAATCCAACACAGATCAATCGAGTGCTCAGTGTTCAGATGAATATTCAAATGATCAATCGACCAGAGAACAGAAACATCAAAATACTCTGCAAAATGAGGTATCACTGTCCAACACAGAATCAATGATCAAACAAGAATTTGATGATGGAGAAGAAGATGGAGAGGAGATTGATGATGACAATGTTGCGAAATGTGACAAATGTGAAAAAGGAATTTGCAATTTGGCTCGTGAAAATTACGATGATACGGACACGGGAGAAAATGGAGATGAATCTTACGATACAACTCAACACAATGTTTGTGCTGAATTGGAAAACAATCAAACCAACAGTTCTGTACTAAATGATATTTCCATCTATGAACAGATTGAAAGACAAAACACACAAATTCAAACTGATGAATTCGATGACAACGAGGATGATGATTACTATGAAGGTAATTTATATTGCCATGAGTATTTGAATCAACCTAAATGTGAAGATTGTTCCAATGGAGTTTGTAATTTGGATCATGAGAACAACAACAATCACATGGACGACGATGTGTCAAATGGAGATGAAACTGACATTGAAACAAATCTTGATGGGACACAATCTCAAATCGACATTAGTGTTTCAAACAACACTCAAATGAACATTCAAAATGATGAAGATAATATTATCAATGCGAGATTTGTCAGTGAGCAGAACATGGAACAATTGACTCCTTCAACCAGTGGAGTGCGATCATCGACTCGTAAACGAATTCAGACTAAAGTTTTCGGTGATTTGGTTCAATCGAATGTGAATCCTCGCAAATGTGGAAAACGTAAAACTGATCAAGCAAATAAAAGCAAGAAAAAATCGAAACACGAACAGATTTTGGATGATGATGAAAACACCGAATCTGATGAGAATGATGACCAAGAAGAACATGCAAATAATGCAATTGGGGAGGACATTGCCACTGAATGCACTACTAATCAAATTCAACCAAACCTTGCACAGTCAAATCGTAAATTTAAATGTTCACATTGTCTACAATTATTTAAGCGCAATTCACATTTGCAACAACATCTTCGAGTGCACACAGGTGAACGTCCATTTCATTGTGATCTGTGTGATAAACGATTTAGTCAGCTTGGCCATTTAATCACACACAAACTGATTCACCAAAATATCAAACGTTTTCAATGTGACCATTGTGGTAAACAGTTCAAGCTTAAATACAATCTTAAAAACCATCTGCGAATACATTCTGGGAAGCGACCACATCAATGTAGGTTTTGTGGTAAATCATTTACAGAATTTAGCACTCGGAAAAGGCACGAAAAAGCCATCCATCTGCAAGTCAAGCCATATCGATGCAAACAATGTGGTCACACTGCCACTCTAAGATCAGCTCTAATCAAACACATTCGAGTGGTCCATTTTGGTTTGCCTCAAACCATCAAACAACAACAAGCACTCAACATCATCGATGAACGAGATCCGAAGGAGTTGGTTGAAAAAGTGTAAAATTGTGATTGTCAATGTAATTGTAGCAATGATTTGCACAAGTTGACTTACCTCGCTGTATTCGTGTTTGTTTGTAATAAATCATTCAATAGTGCGTTCCTTCTCTAGAATCATAAGATTCAAACTACACCGTTAATTACTGCATTCAAAAATACCAGATATTTGCGTTCAAATGTTCCATATTACTCATGAAATTGAGAAATATTGCAAATTGGATATTATCCAATGGATAAATCAGATCTGTAAAAGTAATTGACTGAACTGCAGCGACAACAAAGCAAACTTGGTCGGACAGCAGATAGTTCCACTATTGGACCGAATGAGACCAAAAGGACTGAGTTCGAAATTTGTGAAAAGCAATCACAATTTTGATAAATTCATTAAACTCGAATTGAATCTACACTTTCCACCAAATATGATAATCACAGTTTTGAATATTTGAAATTTTTAAGTTTGAAATTCCGGTTTTATCTTTGATCACAGTGTGTGAGAGCATCGGATCATTATATAATTTAATTAAATACTAATGTTGAGAAGAATCGATGCAGTAAAAATCATCCAAAATAATGGACTCAATAGATTGAACAGTTCGAATCCGCCATTGAAAAATGGTGCAATGCCAGGAAGCATCATACGCGCGCATTCAAATGTAGAGTGGTAGGGGTCGATGAGTGGTTGAGTGTAACCTTTGACCATTCTACTCCTCCTGCTCATCAGTTTGTTTTGATTCGGTTACTTTTGAGTGTAACAAAGGACACGAGCTCTCACTGCACACGCTTTTAGCTGCAGCGTTTTTGTCCTAAATTTTTTTTTGCATTTTTTAGTTCCGTCGCATTTGTTTTGTTGATTTGCACCAAAATGTCACTACCAACTCACCCTCTGCTCAGTCTGGTTGAATCCAACAGGAATGGACTCAAGTCAATGCTCACGAGTTACATCGATGCCACCGTGGACAGTCACTACAACGCGATAAAGCAAAATATTGTCGAGATGATTCAGTCGGGCCAGATAATCCTTCAACACAGTGATGTCACTACATTTGGCACAACATTACCACCAGTAGCTCAATCAAACACAGATCAATCGAGTGCTCAGTGTTTGAGCGAATACTCAAATGACCAATTGACCAGAGCACAGAAACATCAAAACAATCTGCAAAATGAGGTCTCACTGTCCAACACAGAATCAATGATCAAACAAGAATTCGATGATGGAGAAGAAGATGGAGACAAACTGTGTGACAAACGATTTAATGTGAAAAGCAATTTAACAGCACACCAACTTATTCACCAAAATATAAAACGTTTTCAGTGTGACCATTGTGACAAAGAATTCACACACAAAACCACTCTTAATAATCATCTTCGAATTCACTCCGGCGAGCGACCACATCAATGTAGGTTTTGTGAGAAGTCGTTTTCTCAATGGATCAATCGGAACACTCACGAACAAGCCATGCATCTGCATGTCAAGCCATATCGATGCAAACAATGTGGTCACACTGCCACTGTACAATCAGCTATAATCACTCACATTCGAATGGTCCATTTTGGTTTGCCTCAAACAATCAAAGAACAACGAGCACTCAACATCATCGATGAACGAGATCAGTGAGAGTTGGTTGAGAAAATGTGAGTTTGAGTTTGTCAATGTAATTGTATCAATGATTTGCACAAGTTGACTTATCTAGCAGTATTCGTGTTTGTTTGTAATAAATCATTCAATAGTGCGTTCCTTCTCTAGAATCATAAGATTTAAACTACATCAATTACTACATTAAATACTGTATTCAAAAGTACCAAATATTCGCGTTCAAATTTGTTCATTTTTGTCTATTTCATTTGATATGTCTTGTTGATTTGCACCCAAAATAAAACTTCCAACTCAGTCTCAATTAACCATGCAGCATGGATAATTTGGTTTACGTAGATAGATTTCTCGTTTGTTACAATCAATGCTCAAATGAACATTGCGCGGTTGTTAAGTTTTGTTTTCGAAAACAAGTTTAGCAACCACAATTTAGTTTGACACTGCAAATGGTTCAAAAATGATTAATTACTTCAGCTCTCACTCTCAGGATCAAACACTTTCCACCAAATATGATGATCACAATTTTGAATATTTTAAATTTTTAAGTTTGAAATTCCGGTTTTATCTTTGATCGCAATGTGTGGGAGCATGGGATCATTATACAATTTAATTAAATACTAATGTTGAGAAAGGAATCGATGCAGTAAAAATCATCCAAAATAATGGACTCAATAGATTGAACAGTTCGAATCCGCCATTGAAAAATGGTGCAATGCCAGGAAGCATCATACGCGCGCATTCAAATGTAGAGTGGTAGGGGTCGATGAGTGGTTGAGTGTAACCTTTGACCATTCTACTCCTCCTGCTCATCAGTTTGTTTTGAGTGTAACAAAGGACACGAGCTCTCACTGCACACGCTTTTAGCTGCAGCGTTTTTGTCCTAAATTTTTTTTTGCATTTTTTAGTTCCGTCGCATTTGTTTTGTTTCATTGCACCAAAATGTCACAGCCAACTCACCCTCTGCTCAGTCTGGTTGAATCCAACAGGAATGGACTCAAGTCAATGCTCACGAGTTACATCGATGCCACCGTGGACAGTCACTACAACGCGATAAAGCAAAATATTGTCGAGATGATTCAGTCGGGCCAGATTGGTCCTCAACAAAGTTACGATATCACTACATTTGGCACAACATTACCACCAGTAGCTCAATCAAACACAGATCAATCGAGTGCTCAGTGTTTGAGCGAATACTCAAATGACCAATTGACCAGAGCACAGAAACATCAAAACAATCTGCAAAATGAGGTCTCACTGTCCAACACAGAATCAATGATCAAACAAGAATTCGATGATGGAGAAGAAGATGGAGAAGAGATTGATGATGGAAATGTTTCGAAATGTGAAAAAGGAATTTGCAATTTGGTTCGTGAAAATGACGATAATACACGTGATGATACGGTCACTGGAGAAAATGAAAATGTTTCAGTAGGAGATGACGATGAAACTGACATTGAAACAAATTTTGATGAATCACAATCTCAAATCGCTTTTAGTGTTTCAAACAACACTCAAATTAAAAACCAAAATGATGAAGAAAATCTTATCAGCGAGAGATCTGTCAGTGAGCGGAACATGGAACAATCGACTCCTTCAACCAGTGGAGCACGATCGTCGACTCGTAAACAAATACCAGAAAAAGTTTTTGGAGATTTGGTTCAATCGAATGTTAATCATTCCAAATGTGCAAAGCGCAAAAGTGATCAAGTTAATAAAAGCTTGAAAAAAGTGAAACGCAAACAGACTTTGGAAGATGATGAAGACATTGATTCTGATTACAATGATGGCCACGAATACACTGCAAACAATGCAATTGAGGAAGAAATTGCCACGGAATGCACTACTAATCCAATTCAACCAAACATTTGCCAACCAAATCGTATACCAAAAAAGAAACTTGTTCATCATAATCCCGTTCCAAGTGAATCTATCGAATCACCTTCGGACAATGTTTCGCTTACACCATCCCCACCACCTCGCTTAGCACCTCCTCCAACACTGAAAGAATTTCCAGCAAATGTGGATGAATGGTATGGAATAATCCCACACGATTGCAAAAAATTGAGATGTAAGAAGCAGGGAAAATGCCAACTCGAAATTATGGGAGAAATTTCAAACAAATTTTTCATTATTCCTCAAGCGTTTGAAATTTTCAAAACAATGGACCTTGTTCAAGTTCAGGGATGGCTCTCAGCTGATGAGGTGATTGAGTTTACCGTTAAAGATTGCCACGCAGCCGCTAGACACATGTCTCAAAGTATCACCAAAGTAATCGTTGGTCCAAATTTCGAACGTGTTAAAAGATTGCCTGACCCTGGAAAACTCGCCGAATTTTGCAATTCAATTGCGAAACAGTTTGATCTTTTGAATAAACGTTATCGTGAACTTTATGAAATCGATAAGAGTATTGAGCCATCATTTGGGGTAAGCGTATAATGTGAAATGTGTTCTTACATGTGATGTTTATTTTAATGTTTATTTTTTCAGGGTATGTTGTATGACAAAATTATTAGACGACTTGGAACCATTCGTCAGCAACGTTAACTAATTGACTTTTTAAATTTTCAATATATGATATTCAGTTTGAATGATTTTTTTAAATGAACTTATAATTTCATTTTTATTGAAACATTTCTGCCTTATTATCCCCTTCGTTTTTCGTTTCGGATTCCCTACAAAATAATTTGAACGGGATCCCCACACGAAAAAATCCTCAAAAAGTTGAATCCTTACAAGTTTTGATTTGTGAGAGTGTATATTACAAATTATTCCATCATAAATCAGATTGTCACACACAATAAATATGCTTTTCCGGTTCTTTTGATATTTTTGCACTTTTTTCATGTTACGACATGAACGTTACCTTACCAGATTGAACTAGATCCATATCCAATGGATCGATCGATTCCTCTCCTGTCGTGAGAGATTTTCCTTTCATGTGACTTGCTGTTGCAACTTGCAAGTAGTCATAATTAATAATAAAATTAATTAATATAAATCATTATTAATGACTTAATATATTAAATATTTATTATTTATGACATTGACAAAGACAATAATTAAAAAATAATTAATAATCAATAATAATAAAACCAGAATTTAGTAGTTCCGAATAGAATATACTTCTTCCAGAATTGTCTCATTGCAAGTTGAGAACCAAACAAAAATTCTCAAACACTTCCAAACATGAATCGCAAACAACTTCTCTCGCTCATACTAAAACCCATCAAGAACATCAACTATTTCGTGCACTATTTTCAGCTTGTCGAGCAAATCCATCTATTCAGGAATGTCAAACTCCGTTCGGCAATCAAACTTATGAACTGCATTGTCCTGCTCAACATGATCCACCTGATTTATCTCTCCTTTTGGGCACGTGGCAGTCCACTGGAGAGTGCAATGCATTTTGATGCAATGTTTGTCATGATTGGCAAGCCGAAGCTCAATTTTTTGACTGCTTTTGCTTCCATCATGATTCTGTACTACAATCGACAACTTTATATGAAGACCAATTATGGTCAGATGAGAGTGTTGAATGAAGTGATTGTGCACGACAATTGGGGGGTGTTCTTTGTGAGGTCAAAGTTCAATGAGAAATGTGTTTGAGCAAGGACCAGGAGATGTTATTTGATTACTCTGAATTTGTTCATGTGTATTATTGCTACGTTTGGTAAGTTGAAAGGTTAACCCTTTGCTTCTTAAAGGGAAATTTAAGTCCTACATTGACCTTATCCTGACCATACTTTGATTCTTTCCTGACCTTACCTTGACCTTACTTTAACCTTACTTTGACCTTACTCTATCTTGACCCAACTCTCAATTCAGGTGGCAAAGGGTTAACTCTATCTAATTTTACGTTTTCTCATACTATTTAGAAATCATAATCGTCGCTTCATACATTTACTTCGTTGTCGTATTCATCAAATATGGTCCTCAACTATTGCGCAATTCTCTGATTGGTGGAATATCTTGGATCATCTTTGGATTGCTGAGTGAAATGTTGTTTAGTTTTCTGTTTACGATATTTTTCCTCAACTTTTCCCACTCGATTGCAAACAATTTCTCTGTCACAATTTCACTGTTGATGATGTTCTACCTGAAGATGGGACAAGTTCATCTGCTTTTGAACAAGATCGTCTACTCTACGAGAAAAGTTTTCCCAATTAGACAGTACAATGGATTTCGACGTTCATTTGGACAGACCCTTGACTTTTTCTTTCGAATCAATCGATTTCATGGTCGAATGTTTGTTGCCTTTTTGGTCACCTACGTCCCAGTGAACATTTTCATGTCAATGTGGATCATACAGAACAAACTCGACTTTAAGGGCGAAATGTTTGTCTACTTTTGGATTGCGTACATTTGTGAATTTCTGTTTGTGTTTCATTACATCTTTACACTTGGCACGAAACACATTCACAAGCCGTGTGGAATGCTATTTCGATTGATTACTCAGCAGCGCATGCGCAGTGAACAAATTGGCAAACGTACTCGATTTCATATTGCACATCTCATCGATGCGTTGAACACTCAAAATCGGTATGGCTTTACGTATGGTGATTTCGGGCTAATTTCGTTGAATACTTTTGCAAAGGTTCGTTTATTCGAAAAAAAAGTTTAATTAACCCTTTGATTCCTACTGGAACATTTAAGACCTAAATGTTTGGAGTTTTAATAGTGAAAATATCTGGCGGCCTTACTACCATTTCTTACCTTACACTTCTGACCTTACCTTTTTGATTTAAAACTTTTGACCTTATCCTTTTTACCCTACCTTAATTGCGAGAGTAAGGTTTATGGTTTTGACAACTCCTTCGCCTCAAACAGATTTTTCTAAATATCTAAACATAAGATTCTACATGCCCAAACATCTAAAACCCGATTGTCCCAGTAGGAAGCAAAGGGTTAATTTTAATTTGCTACTTTTCCTAGTTTCTGTTGTTGTACGGAAAATTTTGCATGATCACTTATAAGCTGATGAAAAAGGAAATCATTGATTGAAGTTGCTATGAACAGACACAAAATAAAATTTAAATATCATATTTGACATTTGATTTGTTTTAGATAACGTTATCGATGATATTAATAAATCGATCGTTAAAACTTGTTAGAATTACATAAAAAATTAATATAAAACTGGAAAGAAAACTTAAATGTAGAAATCAATTTGGATTAATTTGTCTGTAAATTGCTTTGCAAAATGTGGTTTACTCAATTTGTAGTGATTTTAGCATTCATTTGTTGTTTGACTAGTAAAGTTTCTGCGACTTATGTGCGACACGATCCAGACTGGGCAAGTGTTGGCTACAAAAATGAGCCCAAGCATATGAGCGTCAAAGGGTTAATCATTATTTTTCATTTTCTGTAACCCCATCAGTTTGCGACAATTCCAATTCCATCCCGTGAATGTTCAAAAGATTTTAAGGGAAAATTTGCCGCTGGTATGCACGATATTCGCTTTGTGCACAATGTGCCAATACCTGACTACGCCGATTATCTCAATACTGCCGCTCAAGAGATTGCAAATTCATTTTTGAATGATTTTACGGTATACTACTATAATTCATTACATTACGGTTATTTTGGGAAAGCTAATCATTTTTAATTTATATTTTCATAAATATATAGTTTAATTACATTCCAAACTATCAGTACGGTGAATCGATCTACACGAAATCAGTTGGCGATCCCACTCGGCAAGTGCGCGAAATTGAGGTCAAATTCAAGGACGTAGTGCATCATACGGATCAGGAGGCAAACTATTTGTACTATGGCGGTGAGCCACCAACGGACAATTATCACTCGGACGGATGGGCTCAGTATGCTCAACTCGTTTGGAAGGAAACACAGCACATGGGTGTGGGCTGTTCGGCGGGTTACAATGAACGTACTCAGATGGCTGTCGTGTTTGTGGTTGTGTTGTATGATCCCAAGGGATTGGTACCGGGTAGATTTGGTTATAATGTGCATCCATATTTGGTAAGAGAATATAGTAACCCCTTGAATCCATCATGAACATTTTTTGATCCAATTGGATATTTTGAGATATTTTTGAGTAATTTTATCATTTTCAAACATTTGAGGCAGGACGCGATTTGAAACTTATGTATGAATACTATTTAATAGTTCATTGAATAGCCCCCTATGATACGAACGAAAAAAGGTGGTCTTCGTATTGTACCTTTTTCTCCGGAACCAATTAACCGATTTTTGTCTATCATAGCTTAAATTAAAGGTAAATGTATGGTCTTGAAAATTGACGATTTGATTTTTTAAACTTTATCCTAATTAATATAATGAGAGTGATTCAGATGCAATCTCTAATAACAAAAATCATTTCCAAAACTAACATTTGTTGATAGATTTTTTACGAGTTAGTTAGCTCCAAATTAAAAATTCCTGATCACAATTTTTCAAGATCATACATTTACTCTTAATTTAGGCTATAATATAGGCAAAAATTGGTAAATAGATTCCAAATAAAAAGATAAAATAAGAAAACAATTTTTTCGTTGAGGCTGAGTCTTTTTAGGCATGGGGCCATTCACATCATATGTTTGAAACGTTGCGTCTTGTCTTAAAAAATCATTGGTTCAAAAATGTTCTGAAAAAGTGTCAAGGTGTTAAAAATGTTGATGATAATTTTTGATTTTTTTAACAGGGCGGAACAAAATTGAAGTACCCAATGAACAGTTGTCCCGACTTTTTCCAGCAGACTTTCGTACGTCGCTTTAACGAGGACATGTTCATGTACTATGATGCGCCTGGCTTTGAGCTTAATCAGACTCTTTTGCCGCTTGCACAGGTAACACCATTATTTTTGTAATGCGCAAACGTATGCGCATAATACCATTTTTCTGTATTTACACTAATTTTATGCGTTGCACACTGCTACAATATAGAATGAAGCCAATCGACTAATTGACCTCGGTGAGCACGCCAACGTGGAGTCCTCGTACACGTCTGATTACGGAACGCTGGTTCAATTCTACGATAATAATCTGTCTTGGCTCAATGAATTCTTTCCACGATTTCCGCTGGAATATTATTGGAACATGAAAAAACCGGCCTATTTTGCCAAGAATGGCACTTTGCTGAAGTATACGATCGAGATGTGGAAGGAGCCAATGCAGATTGGACTTGGCTGTGCAACCAAATACGTGGGCGGCAAGCCTTATTTCTACTTTGTGGTCAAGTTTACCATTCCGGAATTGTGTGACAATTTGTGAACAAGAAAATTTTAATAGTTGGGTTGACATGTTAAAATCAACCATTGCATAAAAACAAAAGCAGATCAGATAACAATTTAAAAAACGATTTAATAAAGTCAAGATATATTTGACATATGTAGCTATCTAGATATAAGACAAATACAACATTTAAATAAATATTATCTGATAAAACGAGAGCGATTTTTTTCAATGACATAAAAAATGAATATTTAAAAATTTATTTATTTATTTATTCTGAATTATTATTTCAAAATGTGTATATTTAAAATTTGTGTTGATTTTAGTGATTTGTTGTTTAAGTTGGCAAAAAAGTGTTAATTTTCAAAAGATTGATGCTGATCGGGTATGTTTTCCTTATAATTAAATTTAATTATTTCACCATTTGTCATCGGCAGGATCATATATAGGTCATAGATATTTTTCAAATATAAAAAATTTCTTTATTTTTGGGTCAAAAATGAAGGGAGCAAACAGTTAATTTTCACAATTTATTTTTTTTAAATACCCCAATTATAATTTGCCAGTTCTATTCGTCAATTTCAATTAGTCAACATCTAAATAAGATTAAAATTTAAAATTTAAAAAAATAAATCAATCAACCAATTAGTTATCAAATTAATTAGAATTAAAACAAAATAATACCTAGAAATGAAAATTCCATTTGTCATAATCTTCCCCAAAATTGTGTAGAACGAGGGAATTTATTAAAACTATTTACTTTAAACATTTCACCACGATGGCCAATTACATTTCATTTCGTACTGAGTACAGTTTTAATGCAAAAAATAAGCATGACTAAATAACTCAAAGTACAACGAGTAACACATGATACTCGTTGAACGTTGTGTTCTGTATATGACTGCGTTACCAAAGTAACATTGCATTGTATTGCATGCACACAAGGATACATGTACTATGCATACACACTGTACGTATATCAAGTACAAAATGTGCCCAAAATAACGATTATCATGGTTACTATGTCATTAAGTAAGAGAGAGAGAGAATGAAATGTACCACCACAACTCTGCTGTGTCAAATCACATATATAATAGCCAGTTTCAAACAGTCAGACAGGGAAAGTTTATTTGTTCTACTTGTCAACGAAATACGACTTTAAAATACTACAACAAAATGTCCGACGACTGGAAGGATAAGAAAAGCATCTACGAATTCACCGCCACTGACATTGACGGTAATCAGGTGTGTTAATCTTACATCTATTTGTTTAATATAACTTTGTACCTATTACATCATCTAAACATTATTCAAACTTTAATTCCAGGTATCACTCGACAAGTACAAAGGCCACCCGACCATTGTGGTGAACGTTGCCACGCACTGTGGACTCACCAAAAGCAACTACAAACAGCTCAACGAACTGTACGATGAGTTTGAGGGCCAGGGTTTGCGTATAGCAGCTTTCCCCTGCAATCAATTCGGTGGTCAAGAGCCGGGCTGTGATGTGGACATTAAAGACTTTATCGTGAAGAACAAGGTCAAATTTGACATGTACTCCAAGGTGGATGTGAATGGGGACAATGCCATTCCACTGTACAAGTGGCTCAAAAAGCAGCAAGGCGGCTTTCTCGGCTTGGATGGCATCAAGTGGAATTTCAGTAAGTTTCTGGTTGACAAGAATGGTGTGCCCATCAAGCGGTATGCACCCACTACTGAGCCAAAGTCTATTGCGCCAGATATTAAATCCACTCTGTAATATATCGACACTACCTATCACCAACATCATAGTTATCATCGCTCAACGTGGTGGTCTAATAGGAATGTATCATACAACTGCCGATTACAATCTGGCCTTGTATTAATCGTAAGCGTCTATTACAAGTCTTGCAGTGTAGCTAATAGATAGACACCAAACAAAAAATACCTCTTTTATCTCAAGTAGAGAGATGTAGTCATGCATAAATCACTATGTTTGTAACACAAAAATGTCTTTAATAATGTCATTCAGGGCCAATTTTAGTTCCTTTAATAATTTATTTAAATTATTAAAACAAACAAACAAACAACATAACAGCAAATACAATATATACAAAGAATAATAATAAATCCATCAAACGATCACGTGACTGTGAAAATCAAACCAATTGGGATATATAATATCAAGCTCTAACGGTGCAGGATCTGCACATCACCGCTCATTCCATCATCGACCTCATCGTCGTTGTAGAAGTCTGGGTCGACCCAAGTGGGTGGACGTTTAGTTGGCCCAAAAACTTTGACGATATTATTGTGGACGTAGTGCTTGAATTCATCAAACACGATGCACTTGGTGAATTGATCTGGCTGGTAGGCGTAGTCGGGATACCATATCTGGTAGAGGCAGGTGAGTTCGCACATTCGGGTGAAGTAGTTACAGTTTCGCGACTCTTGACTCAGCGGATCGTCGCACAGTTTGGCATAGTCACGGGCGGACATGAGTCGCTTGTCATCAGGGCTGCCTTCTTTCACCACAATGAGCCGCTTTCCAAGGCCGCGGGGAATGGTGTCCAGTGTCCAATTGTTCTCTGGCTCAATTTCGCGCATGTACGGAATCAACACCATCATTCGATACGCCTCGGGTGACATGCCCTTCAGACCCCAGGTCTGATGCATTTGCTGGTACTTGAGGGCGTGACGGTTGACCGGGCCAAGAAGTTCTTTGAGCAGCTTGAGCTCCTCTTTCCAAGTCGGCAGCTTTTTGTCTTCTTCCTCCACTTTTCGTATAAATGTATAACCAAATCGAATGACCAACTTGGTGAGCAAACATTAAGGCTGATTCAATCGATTCTTGAGATTTGCACAACAATTCATCCATTAATTGTATCATTTGGAAAAGGATTACATGCACGCATTCATTGTTGTAGTAAATTTAAAGGAATGTAATTTGAAATGGCATCTTTATTATTATTTAATCAATTATACAAACAATGACAAAATGTTTATCAAAACAATTGGGGTAATCTAATTGTTTACTTGCTCAATCACATAGGGCATTTGGTTTCTAAGGGGATGATAATAAAATGTATCGCTAAAAAAGAGCAAATCAATCGATATCTGTCTATACGACATCGGCATTGAGCCATTTCATCCATTGCAGACATTACAATTTCTGATTTGTACATTTGGTTTGTTGTCACATGACTTGCTATCATACTCAACAACGCAAACACTTTATTTTGATAAGATGTATCTCCAAACAATAGTTTTTTTTTACTAATCCGCAAATCCCTGAACTTACCTCCACTAACTTACACAAGTACCTCACGAGTACAAAACAGACACCAAAATTATACGTTTGATATGGTTGAGCAAGTTGAAATTAGGCTCAAGATGTCTCAAATACAATTCAAATCAGTTTATATCGATAAAAGTTGCAATAAGCTTTCGAGAAAGTTTCAAATTACAACTCTAATTGTGTTCGTCTATTTTGTGTCTTTAGTCTTTTGTGACAATTTGAAAGTGAAACGAGATCCAATTCAGCAACTTTACCCAACAGATGAATCATCGAATATAAGCGATGCCAAAAATCAATCGATTCCCAATCCTACTTTCGAATCAAAATCCAATGGTCATTGGCTCTATGTGATGCTTTTTACAAATCTCATCCGATTCGTCAGTGGATCAATAGCATTGTGGAACATTTATGCAGCATTTAAGAAAGAAACGGAGCTGAATATTTACCAAGCAATTTGCCTTTTTGCATTAGTCGTAATTTTAGGATTCGGTTTCTATTGCAACTTGATTGTGTTTTGTCAACTTTTATTGGGAGATTTAATCTTTCTCGTTTGTATTACTCTTGACAAAGGAAATAATAAGTATAAAGAAAACATTGGATTTGCAATTGCCCTTTCACTTATTGTACTTGTTGGCTTTGCAATCAGCAATGAAATTGTGTGGATTCAAATTTGTACTGCTTTTCCTGTATGTATTGCATTTTATTTGTGTTTTGACTCTGAGGTGGGCTTAGCTACTAAAATGTTGAATTGTTTTCTTCCTGTACTTTTATTCATTTATTGTATGATTGGTCTTTGTTTCTATTAAAAAAGTTTTATTAATTGTCATTATTAAATGAAAACATTTTTATGTATATCTGATTGTTTGAATTGGAAATTTCTTGGAACGCTAGAAAATTAGTTAGAAACCACAATTAGGAAATAACGTACTAAAAATTTTCACTTAATTTTTTTCGAAGTTTGTAACAATTTCTTTAATATTTCTCAGAAATTTTAAAAATTTGGCTTACGATTTGTTCAATTTTGGATAAGTGTGTTCAAAATTGAAATATATGATCTCTACCGAGTTTAAAAAATAGTTTGTGCGTCATAAAATAATCATAAAAAATACAAAAATGATTTCCATAATCAAATATTTGACATTTGTTGGTCTTTTTAGATAATGAAATAAAAAATAAAACAATCAGATAAATCTGGCGTGGAAATAAAGTTTAAATGTCATGCTAAATGTGAATGGAATTAATAATTTTATTTATAAATAAAATGAATTTACTTTCAAAAAGCAAAAATTATTAGTTTTTGATTTTGGATATCTCAAATGTCGGTATTTGAATTGACTTTGGTTATTTGTTGTTTGAGTTGGCACGAGATTGCTGCCTATCAACCCATCGATGCTGATAGGGTAAGTTTTACTTTTAGAAACTGATATATTTATTAAGATGAATTAATTAATTATTTACCAAATTAGAATACAAAACTGCCCGTTCCAACACGAGAATGTTCCCCTGAATTTAAACAAAAATTCTTCGACGACGGCATGTCAAAATTCCGTTGGGTTCACAATGTGCCCCACTTGAAATACAAGGATCACCTGATGGATGCTGCGCAGGCGCATGCAAATAGTCTGTTGTACGATTTTCAGGTACTTATCATTGAATACGTCATTTATGAAAAACCCATTTTGATTTATAACGTCTACATTATTTTACATACAGGAGCATTACATTCCAAACTATGAGTACGGTCAAATTATCTATACAAAGTCTGTGGACGATCCCTATCGTCAAGTGAACGAAATTCAGTTCAATCTCAAAGACGCAGTACACTACGAACAGGAGCCAAAGTATTGTTTCTATGGTGGAGAGCCACCGGAAGATAACTATCACACTGAACAGTGGGCCCAGTTTGTTCAACTCGTTTGGAAGGAGACCAAATGGATGGGACTGGGTTGTTCTTCGGGCTATGATGAACGTACTCAGAGAGCGGTCATCTTTCTGGTTGTGTTCTTTGAGCCCAAGGGACTGGTACCGGGCAGATTTGGTTATAATGTTCATCCGTATATGGTAACGTTGTTTAGGGTTAACCCTTTGATGCCCACAAGGGGGCACTTATGTTCCAGAGTCTTAAACGACAGGGTCTTAAATTCCCCTGTAAATTGGTTAATTTTGATGTTAATTTTTGCAAATCATTACAGGGTGGAGTGGACTTTGAAATTCCCATGCAAACCTGTCCAGACGATTATCAACAAATCTTCCTACGACGCATGAATGAAGATATGTCCATGTACTATCATGGGTCAGGTTTTGTGCTCAATCATACTATCGCGCATGTTGCCCAGGTATGCGCAAACGTATGCGCAGAACTTTTTATTTTTTGTTTAATTTTCTTTCAGACAGAAGCAAATAGATTGAGGGATATTGGTGAATTATTTAATATTGGTGAATTGGAAACAGTGAACAGCTACAGTAGGTTGGATTCTGATTACGGAACACTGGTGCATACTTTTGCGAACTATGGATCACAGACCCATCCTGGTGTATTCTGGCCCCGTTATCCTATTTATCAGTGGAATTGGTCGCTGCCTCGTTATATTGGAAAAGATGGACGGACGTTTGAGTTTAGTGAGCAGATGTGGACCAAGCCAATGCAGTTGGGAATTGGCTGTGCAACTAGAATGTGGGAAGACGCGCCTACGCTGTACTTTGTGGCCAAGTTTAGTATTCCAAAGCTGTGTGAGTTTAAACCGCGTTTATCAGAAGAAAGTTTTCCTTGTTAAAAATGTTGTTTGCTATATAACATTGAGTTGATGTGTTAAAACCGCCGTTCCAGAAAAGATTTTTAAATTGTAAAAATTTGTTGAATAATTAAGTTGACATGTTAAAACCAACCGTTGCAAGTAAAAGTAAAATCTCTTTATAAGTTATAAAAACTAAAAACTTATAAAAACGTGAAACTTTATATATTTAAACTATTTTTGGACAATTTTGGCCTTGAAGTAGAAAGTTTGCCTTTTCAAAGTCCCATTGACTGTATTTCACGACCGCCACCTTATCGTCCATCGTAATGCAGCCATCCTGGATAGCGCCGTTCTTCAGGAAAAGCAGAAACCCATCTGTGGAACGCATATGAGAGCACATGTCATCACATTGAGGCATGAATCCGAAACTGTACAGTTGGCCTAGTTGTCCAGTGGACTTGATCACATGCGAGATGTGCAATTTTAAACGTGAATCATTATGTTTTTCTATGGTTGCTCTGATAATGTCCGTATAGTTACAAAAGCCTGAGGCTAAATGCACATTAATATTCGTGTGGCAAGCAAAACAGGTGGTAGGACTGGTGGGACAGTCATTCGATTTTTGGTGTAGTTGGTCATTAGATGACGAATTTGTCTCTCTGGTAATTATATAAGTATCAATATTTGCAAAAATGGACGAACAAAATCTGAGTAACAGCAAAATTTTGAAAATACTTTACCCTGAAAGGGACGAGGAATAAACAGAAACCACAAGACAAACTAGTAGAACAATGTACGACTTCATCGTTGGATAAGCTGTAACACTAATGAAGGCCCAAGAGAAATCAATGTATTTATAGTGGAAAATGTAATTTTTAAGTTATCTGTGTGCAGGAAGGGAAAAATACATTGATTTTCCTGGTTGTACAATCAACAGAGACAAATAATGATGAAAACTGTCAAAATTGTCAGGAAGAGGAAAAGAGCTAAATCAAAGAGCTAAATTGGGTAGTGCTATTTTTACTAAACTATGTATATTTAGGTAGAAATATTAAAAAAAACTGACAATCAAGCAAAAAGCAAATGACCTTTTAATATAGATTTTATCATATACAAGCGGTTAACCTCCAGTTCAACGTACAAAAATGATCCTGTTCATATCTTAGATCATTTTCATGTTCATCAACCTTTGACGAATCTCACGAACCATAATCTTGAGATTGTACAACTTTGGGAAAAGAGCAGGATTTTTTTCCTGTAGTTTCGTAAGTTCAGCATCTGTTCACAAAATAAAAGTTTTGATTATAATTTTGATCACAAATCCAACTATCCAACACTTACCACCTGGATACAACTTCTCGTTGAACATTCCAATGATCAACCTTCGTTGTTGGTCAATGTTGATGCGTGAACTCGAGGTTGGCAAATTGTTGGCCACTTCGTCAGTCTGGCTACGGTGGGAATTTTGTTTCTCGCGATAAGCCGAAATTGCATCCTCAATTTGAGCCAGCGTCAAGTTGAGATTCTCCTTACGATTTGCCTCATAATCACGGTAGTCGAATCGCGGAAAAGTCTTCAGTGCCTTGTCTACATGAGTCTTCAAGGATGCATTGTTTTCTTTTTCCTTGATTTCAGCCGCAAAGTCAATGTACACTTTTTTGCTCTTCTTATCGCACGCATTCCACCATTCGCTCAGAATTATGCTAATATCGCGGTTTTGAATTTTCTTCAAATTACTCGCGATGGGCCGGTGCACTTTGGCGAACAACATGAAACTGTTGATGCCCTTTTTGGGCACAACTTTTGGTAGTTCTGCTTTCTTAATAATTTGACTTTTTCTCGTGACATTCACTCGTTTGATTCGATTTTGAGTTTGAGATATGCTCAATTGTTCAAACTTTCGTTTAGGAACAATTTCAATCAACTGAACATCATCATCATTATCGTCGTCGTCGTCGTCATTTTCATAATCTGTATCTGTTTCCGAATTCGATGTTTGATACTCACTTGACGATTTCACCTGGCATCGATAGTCTGCAAAGCCATAGAATAGAGTTTTGGCAGTCTCGAAATCGTCCTCTGTGAAATCTGTTTAAGAAAATATTATTAAGATTGAATTAGGTATATTTAATATATATACTATATTATATTATAATTTATATATGATGAATATATAGAACATGAACACGAAAACTTACTTCGAATTTCATTTGGCTTCAAGGTGCACTCAATAGCACCAGATTCGATCGAGTGCATGTAGGTTTGATAATCCATGATTTTGGATTTCGATTTGTATAATTTGATTAAACAAGGAAAACAGCAAGAAAAAGAAGAAGTAGACACAAATGTACAACAGAAGGCCCGAGCTACGCATTTACATGTGGAAACATGCTTTTTCTATCGAAAACTATAACACTTACAAATACTGTTTTTGGGGCTAATCAGAAGAAGTGACATTGGGAGAGGTTACTAGAGTATTTCAGACTTTGCCCTATCGTTAATCGTTTATCAAGTGATTTAAGGGTAAAACAAATTTATTTGTGATTGCAAGTTGCTTACTTATTTATATATCTGCACCAGATGAGCTGCCCGGGCTTCGCTCCGGAATTTTTCATTTGTTTCATTTGTTTGATAAAATTGCAAAATTCAATTGCATGGAAAAATGCAATTACATGAGCCTCAAACATTCCAGAACTGGTTGAATACTACTAATATCATTCAGAAACAATAATATACCATGGAGCCCATTTTGGGTTTCAAATAAGGTAAAATAAAAAGTTTTTTAGTACTATTTTCATAATGTCATAATTCTTATTGCAATTGAAAGCAAATTCAAATGGATTTCTAATTCAATGTAAGTGATTCAAATGGATAAAAAGGTCGTTTCATATATTGAATTGACATGTTAAGAGGATTTCGAGTAAAGATACAGATGCAGTAAAATATAAAGTAATATACAATTGTAGTTGTTACAAACTCAAACAATACAAACTTATGTTGATTCATTAAAAGTTCAAAGCACAAAAATGTCAAACTGCAAAATTGTTTAATTTTGGAGAATTTCAGACTTTGTCTTGTAGTTGCGGGAAATTGTAAATACAGTGTGACAGCCATGTAAACATTACATTAGTTCTCCATAGATGTCGTTACCTCCCCTCCACATTCAAATCACACACATGCGCAGTACAGACACACACAATACAACGGACAGAAACGATCAGTGTTCGTTAGTAGAGGTTTCGCACTGCTGCAGGCAACATGTCATTTTTCCACTAGGTCATTTATTGTAAATCCCAACGATTTACTCAAACATTCCTCTGTATCTTCGTTATCCAAGCAATAAATACACCTTGTACGTCACAACAGTAATCATTTGTATTTGTATGTAATTTGTATGATAGTCTCGAGTTTGCTTGCATAATCATTGCCAATCTCACAGATTGAAACACAACTTTAAAGTGATGAATCTTTAGTCAAACTATCGATCATATTTGGGACAATTTTCACGAAGACGGTTTGTGAGTTCACGCAGCTTATGACGCTTTAATGCGATTGCCGCCTTCTCGTCTAGCGTAATGCGGCCATCCTTGAAAGCTCCGTCCTTCATGATATCGGACGAGAAATAAACTTGTTGGCACTCTTGTTCACAATCGGCTTTGAAGCTGACACTGTACTGTTCTCTATCAATAAGTGATCCAGTAGACCTGTACAGTTAAAAAATGGTCAATTTGCCACCTGATGGTTCGTTATCCATAGTTCCTCCCACTATGTCCGTATAGTCGCAAATGTTTTCTGGGAAAGTGTCACTAGCGTCCTCTTGGAAAATGGGACAGATGGTTGGATTGGTGGTGCACACATTACTCGACTAGCGGCGATGTAGGTAGTTGGTGCACGGATGATGGCTTCTCGCTGGTTATGCGTTTTGTAGAGCAAAAGAAACGTCAATAATTGCCACAATGAGTGCAATAAGCTACACAAAAATGTATGTAAAAAATACTTTACCCTGAGAGAGACGAGGAATAAGCTGAAACGACGAGGGCAAAAGAGCCAAGCAGAACGACGTTCGACTTCATTGTGTTGGACACTTCACTGGGGACTTGTGCACACCAATGAAAATAGTTGCGCAGAGAAAACGATTTTTATAAAAAATGTTCTGAGCTATCCATGTCAGAAAGGATAAAATACATTTATTTTCCAGGTTTTAGGGGTGAATGATTCAATACAGAAACAAATTATGATACTGATAATAATAATGAAAACGGACAAAATTGTCAGGAAGAGGGAAATTGGTAAATCAACAATTTAAAGGAAAGAGCAAACATTTACCAATATAATTATCGTTTTCTTGGTAGTGGATAAATTCAAGAGTTGCAATGTTAAAACCAACCACTGTAAATTGTTTTCCTTATAAAAAATGTTTTGTTGATAGACAAAAATGTAATCTTGGTTTTAAACTTGATTTTAATCTTGGTTCTAATAGAACATCATTTATGTAAGGTCACAACTTTCTAATTGAAATGTTAAAAGTGGCATCAATCTTCTTCTTCTTCGCCTGGAAAGCATTTTTGTCTTCAGTGTTCTTGATATCAGGATTTCCTTTCATACAATTGTTAGTTGAATTGTTTTTTTGTTTGTTTGGGTTTTCACACAAATTCTACAAAAATTTCTCAATCCTTATCATTTTCCTACAAATCGAGCACAAATATTTAATTTTTAATTTCAATATAATTATCTATAAAATGGGCTGTATTTTAGTATTTTTACACATATTTTGGCCGATCTTGTCGCATTGAGATTTGAAACGGTGTAAATGGCAATTCAAATGTTACATATACGTATTGACAAATTGAATACAATATTGATTAAATTAATCTAATCAATTTGAGTTTGATAAGCTCAATCTTAATCATATTATTGGAGTAAGGAAAAGTGTGGTCGTCGTCGTCGTCGTTTGGTTGCACTGATCACACTTCGCATATGCTTTTATACATTTCACTAATTACCTCCAAACCAACACAAGCCCAATCAACTTATATGTTTATTTATTGCACAATTCATTGAATCATGCTGGGCCGTTTATTTTAAAGTATTAGTGTTTGAACAAGAGTGTTTAAAAATGAGTGAGTAAGCACTAGACGACCAACTAAACAGCCTCGAAGGTGAGCCCGGGCTGGATAGATACAAGTCAATGCACCGAAGTGTTTAAAGTGTGTTTTTAAATTAAGTGTTTAAAATAAGTGTATTAAAGTGTTTAAAATTAGTGTTTGAAATTAGAGCTTGAATTGAGTGTAAAATGTGTTGAAAATTGTCATAGTTTTAAAAGCCTCTGATAGGTTTAAGTTTTCAAATAAATTAACAATACGATGTCTTCAATAACACCCCATGTTGGCATTGTGATGACCGTACTCTCCGCTCTTTCTAGTGTGACTTTTCTTAATGATTTTTTAACGCTAGAAACGCCTGTCTAATCAGATTTGAGCCATCTCCCTAGAATCTCGAGTTATCAGATGATAAAGTTGATAAGGTGCATATATTTGGCCTCGATTTTCTCATTGGTCTTTTGAGTTGCTTCAGTCGGGTTTGTGTAGGCTTTATCTGTACATATTTATCTCTGGAATATCGAAAAATGAAAACGAAAAAGTTAATTTTACTAGTACAAATGAGAAATATACGAAAATAGAATTTAAAGTCATTTGCAATGTTTTGACGCATGGTGGCGCCACTCCCGCACGACGATTTGTTTTATGTTGGTTTGTTTTGATTTTCTTCACATTTTTGCGTGTTTTATCACAATCGTGATTAATATTGAGTTGATTTAAATCGAAAATGTTTTGTAACCAATTGAACCAATCTGGATTGATCTCAAATTCACCCTATCCTATATTATAGTATACAGAATCCAATTTCCAGCTGGAGCACCTTTTTATGTTCTCTATTCAAGGTTAATGAATCAACATCACTACCTATTTTGAATGTTTTGATTGTCCTCAAATTGCCTAAATATCATCTTGTAAGGTCCTTCTTCTTCGTCACTCACTTTTCCAACATTCAACACAATAACGCGAGTTCATAAAGGATTTAATCGAGAAGTGTTTACATTTTCTATTTACATAGCTGCATTCACGCTCTGTTGGGCTCGAGTTCTCATGCCAATTTGTCAACAACATCAAGATTATATCTAAATTTCTGCATTTCCAAGAATTTGAATTTATTACCTTAGTAATCATATGAATCCAGTCAATATTTATGTTATTCACAAATATTGGTCATTAGTTAAGCTCGAAGCGACATCAGCCTGCTGAAAAAATTTATCAATTGTAGGACAAAATAATGTCTTTAGAAGAAACAAACATATGTTTGCACGCTCATGAAGTTGTTGTAGGTGATTCAGTCTTATGCCTCTGTTGTATATTCTTGAGAAGATTGACGATTCTTGAAGTGATGCTTAAATTGTTGATACGTGTGGCTTGCCTTCAAATAACATTTGTGGTGAAAATAAGTGAGTTAAATTGGTAATGATGAGTGGGTAGGGAGAGGGAAAATACATCTGGAACATGGCAGTTATGACTATGATAACAAGCCCATAAAATCAAGTCCAAACGACTAATCGAAATGGACCAAAAGTCACAAATGACTCAAATGTGCTCAAAACATCATCAAATCATATAAATGAATATAAAGATCGATCAATTAAGTCCATCAATCAACTTATATGGTATAGAGTTAGAAATATAGCCAACAACAACAACATATTTAAATAATTAAGTAATTTAAGTAATTACCTTTCTAATAATCTGTCAAATTCAATGACTGCACTTTTGGAGGTATACCTCAAAGTTTTTATTGCCTTTTCATGATCATAAACTTGTACGAAAGAACAATTTGGTTTATTGCAGACTCATTGGGACCAGTGGACTTGACCTTGTGTATTTTTACGCAACATTGACTAAAAGTTATCGTTGCGTTTGGGCTCATTCTGGAATTCCGCCCGAATAGAACCAGCACCTTTGATATATTTATTGCATTATTATCATCTCAAAAAATGGTGACCAAACTCACTTATTCTATCTGACGAACTGTATTTTTGCACATATTTTGGTCAATCTTGTCATTATATGCGATTTGAGATTTGAATGTTTTATTAACAGTTATAGTCAAGCCCATTTTACGGCTGCTCGTACAAAGTGAAACAGAAAAAAACATTGACATTTGCAGCATTTGTATCAACTGTTTTATCTTTGTTAGATTATTGGCAAATAACAACAACGCATAAAATGGGTTGAATTGCATTTTTGTTATAATTACACTTGCAAAACACCCCACAATATCAAACATTTGTTCTCGTAATAAATACACATTGTTTGCTTTTACGTGTTCTAAAGAAATAACATCCGAAATTCATTTTTACTTGGTAAACTCAAAACGTAGAATTTAAACTTTAGTAATTTATATTCTGTACAGATTACAAAATTTCTTGTTCTTTTCAATTTCAATGGACGAAAAAGAAGGCAAAATTAATCAATTTACTGAAATGCTCATTGGTTATTTCAACTCGAAAACCGTGAGTAAAGACGAATGGGAAAAATTAGGTTATTATGTAGATGAAGATTTTTGCCATGTTGTTGAGCCAAAAATTCATCGATGCAATTGGCACACTGCAAGACATGTCAAGTGATGTGATTGAACAAATTCTAGATCGATTTCATTTTTGTTTGCAACCATATGATATTTTCAAATCTGCTTTATTACGATTTCTCCGATCAATGAGACGACAATTGTTGAACAGTGCATCGTGTAATTTCAAAAAATATGCCAATTTTTTGTAAGATGATATTGTCACTCATAAACCGAGCCACAAACGAGTCTATTGATCTATTACCGCAAGATACAGTCAATCAAATGTGTGGCTTTCTGATGGTCATCTATGACAAGTGTGGCCACTTGGACACTTTGTTTAAGGCAGCGTTGCTTGCGGATCAAGTTTGCTTAAAGCATCTACTACTTGACACCGAAATAAAGTCGAAATTTGTTGAAAAATTGCAGAAATTGACCGAAATGATGATTGATGATTGTCTGAAGGGTACAATCAAGACTAATGAACGCAAAATTCGTTACCAAATTGGATGGTGTGCTCATTGGTGTTTGGACAATTTGCTAAATGAAGAAAAATTCTTAACTAAACTACCTCCAGTTAAACTGTCTCAAGACAGGCTAAGTGCTCGAAATGACAACATTTACACAATGGCTCCTGTACGTTCTTCATTTTCGATCACGTCAGGTGTCTTCTTTTATGAAACTACATTTTTAACAGATGGAAAAATGCGATTCGGTTGGACTACGTGGGAAAACAGATTAGACGATTATCCGCAGTTCGGCCAACTTGGCGCTGATCAACATTCCATTTGCATTGATGGCTTTGAGTGCTCTATTCATCATTGCTCTTTTAGACCTGGGCCCCAATTGGTGGACGTTCCACGTTGGCAAGTGGGCACAGTTGTGGGCTGTTTAATCAACATGGGAAAGCGTGAATTTATTTTCTTTATCGACGGAAAATCGATCGAATGCGATCCAGAAAAGTGTCACTTTTCAAACCAACCTTACTATGCAGTGGCATCACTGTCCACACATCAGCAATGCCATTTTAATTTTGGCCAGGATACATTCAAATATCCGCCTAGTGAAATTGAATTTCAAACTTTTCACCAAATCACATGTGCGAATGCACCGAAATATTATTTGCTAGAAACTGCCAAAGTTGACGGTGACTATTGGTACAAGCGTGAGTTGATTGACAATCAAGTGGAACCTGTGTTTTGTGATCAGCAGCAGGAAGACTGTGACAATTATGTAAAACAAATTGAAGAGAATGTCAAAAATAATCAAAAAATAGATGACGAATTTCAAAGAAATGAACATTTTGAAAAGGAGCGTCAAGTGGAATTTGTCCACGACTGTATAGATGAATCATTTTTTCGTGACCCAGCAACGAGAAACGAACGCAGAAACGATCTGATTCGTTGCTTACAATCGATCATCAAAGTAATTGGTCATAAATTGGAAGGCAAAAAAATTGACATTGTTGCCAGCTGGATAGGAGGCGTGATTCAAGATTTGTGCAGTGTAGTTTCGCAATCAAAATTGTTCTACATCATATATCCATACTTTCAATTGCCTGCCGAAAACATCATTCAAACTCGTAACTTTTGCATCGTTTTGTATTATATGATAAAATATAGTGAATTGATTGGTTTTAAACAAAGAAAAATGAGCTTACACCTTGATACAATTAGCAGTGAAATTCTGTGCTTCTTAATGAAAACATTCGTAGCAACATACGACCAGTGGACCAAATTGTTTGCTTTGATGGGTCTAGAAGATTTACAAATGAACGATAGTGAACGATGGAAGCTGATGACCAACTCAGAGCTGTTTAAAAATTTCGAATGTGTAATGTACAAGTTCGGTCAGAAAAGGAAGAAAGTCATTGATCTGTTGTTTTCAAAAGATGCACATCATGATAGCAATTGTCATACACTTTTGGATTATCAATTGTATATTAATTATCAGTTCTTTTCGCTGCATGTTTCATGTTTCGCACAATTGTTTGACTATGAAATATTCGAAAACGATTATAAAGAAACTCTCAAAGATAATCCTCAAGCAGTTTTGAATTATGAAGAAGCTGGTAAGCCAACTTTAGTTTGGACAAAATCTACAGGAAATGCCAAGCGCACAAACTTCACCTACGAAGATGGTCGTCTAAAGCTTTCTGGTGATTTGCTCTCGGCTCGATGTGATTGGGATTGGCAAAGTATTCGATCAGTGTGCTGTGTCAACTCTGAAATTGTCTACTTTGAAGCAGTACTTCTCACAAGCGGTGCAATGCGCATTGGTTGGGCGACAAAACATTCAAAGTTGAACGAAGTGCTACTTGGCAGTGATGAAGTTTCAATTGGATTCGATGGATACAGTCGCTCTGTTTGGCATAAAAATCAACAATTCCCTATTGAAAATGTGCCACATTGGAAAGCGGGAGATGTGGTGGGACTTTTGCTTGATTTCAAAAGTAAATCTTTCGTTTTCTCACTCAATGGACAAGAGTTAAAGTATTTGCCTCACAAGAATAACGAGCAAACAAGTATATTTTTTGCTTCATCTTACTATGCAGCGGTAAGTCTCTCGACACATCAGCAATGCTACTTTAACTTTGGTCAGGAATACTTTAAATTTCGTCCTAAAGGAATTGATATTCGTGATTTTCATTCGCCGCTCGTGCCAGCCAGTCACAACATTAACATAATCAATTCTCAGCTGAACAATGTGTTTGTTACAAATAATTCAACCAACACTATGGAAGATGTTTCACTTGAGATCATTTCTAATCTAACTGATTGACTTGGACAAACAACAACTTTAAATACGAACAAAGAATAAACAAGTAAAGTTTTGCTTAAGCTACCAAGCAACGAAATCAATTTAAATTGTATCATGAATTAATGAATTGTTTCGCTTTGTGTTCTTAGATAATTTAGCAATTTGCAATTATGATGATAGACTGAACTGTATAAAATAGCCTAAATTGCGATATCAATTTATTATGATAATAAAATGTGATTAAAACTATGCTTTATGATTACAGTTGAACGAACTATCTATTTGTAATATACTAGATTTACATAGATATATTAAAAAGTTGAAATGCTAAACCCAACCACAGTAGGTGGTTTTCCTTGTAAAAAATGTTTTGTTTGTTTATTTTAAAAAAAATATATACAATTTCTGATAGAATTACAACATTTTTGGTATGGTCACAATTTTCCACTGATTTTCATTGACAGCTCCAGGCGAGCAGTTAAACACTTCAAATCTTTGTTTGTAAGTGACTGCACATGGTTCGACTTCAAAGAATATTTTCTCCAATTGTCCATTGGCGAATTTGTCCATTAGTGAGTGAGCCAACTTTTGTTTGCAACCAAGCGAAGCGCCATGGACTGCACTTGTGATGGTGTACTGGGCACAGGGTGGACAGTCTTTGTGAATGTTGCCTAGTGGGCCAACATGTACAGCTACACCCGAAAAGTGTTGACTATACGCAAGATTGCCATCGAGTATTAGAGTGCGCATGCGTGGAAATGCATAAGCAATCACAGAGCATGCACTACTGTTCACATGATTGTGCAACAGATTTGACCCACAAAGGTGAAGTGTGTGTACAGAGGTGAAGCGAGCGGAAGTTTGCACAAAATTTGTGTTCAAATGTGACCAAAATGATTGGTCCGTTGGAAAGTACGACTCAATGCGTACGTAATCGATTCGTAGATAATGTAAATGTTGAGCTACGTGACCCAGTGACTGAGCCAATGTGTCCAAAGGTTTGGTCAAATTCAACAAATGAAGATTGCGCAACTTGTCAGTGCACTTACGATTGACCAAGTCAATTAAAAATGCACACACAGTCAGTTGGCTTAGTTGGGCAAAAGTTTGTTGTGCAATTTCATTTACTATTTCATTATTGGAATGGCCACTAAAACGAGAAAGTGTCAACTTGCGCAACGATGCAAAGTTGGCCGCATGCTCATTCGGTTGAAACATTGACTGAGTCAAGGGCCTGTTGGGACTTCCACTGTTGTACAGATGCAATTCGGTCAAGTGGGAAAGGTCAAAGCGATGTTTAGCGAAGGTTTGTTTAGGATTGCTACTCGAATCGTACAGAACAAAACGTTCGAGTTGTGGTAATCGTGACGCAGTGATACGCGAAAGAAATCGATGCAAACATTCACGATTCACTCGACTTTTGTTGACTATTTGCACATTTTCATCTGTGAATATTTGGGGTTTAAAAAACACTATCAATTCGGCCAATGTGCACTTCCAACCGGTCAGCAGTGCGCTCACACCCTCAATCTCTTGTTCCAAACAAATGTACTGTAAGTTGAGTGAGCGAATTTGAGGAAATTTGTCCAATAGATACGAGCATAATGTTCGGTTGGAAAAGCAATCATTTCGGGCCAGTTGTAGATGGTAGTTTCTATGGGCAATGTTGACTCCATTTGAGCAAGTTTGAATGAAATAATGCAATAGGAAACTGTCATATTCAACACGAACCAGTTCACCAGTGTAGTATGACCGACCATCGTAGTGTGGTCCCAGAAGGACCAAAGATTTGACCCGACGACATGCACTCTCGTGTAGTGCACGCCATCGATGACACACCAGTTGGAGGCGGTGGAGCTGATCTGACAGTGAGATTGGCCGAAATATGTGCAAAATACAGTCGTCTGGGAGATTGGTGAGTTTGGTGGGCATTTTTGAGATGATGACGATGGAATTGGGTCAATTTAAAGGGAAGTGGTGGGAATTTTGAATTCGTTGAATTGCTATTAGTAAAAGGAAAAATATTTTTCCAATTGCATTTAAAACTTACAACATATAAGTCTAAAGATACAAAATAAAATAGGAAGAGGAAGTTGTTTATGTAGACTTTAAATCCTGCACAGCTGTTCAATTTACATGATAATCTCCTTGACCCTGTCAGTGGCCTCAAGGCATTTTGTGCCTTCAGTGATCTTGATCGGTGGCTTACATTTCAAGTGAAAATTAAATTGTTTTTTTGTTGATTTTACACAAATTCTACAATAATCCAACCCAATTCTTTTTTCCCACAGATTTATCACATTTCATTGTATGTGAAATTTAGACAAATTGGCAAATGTGAAAGATTAAAAATTTACACAGTTGATTATACAAAATTGGTGATTCACAACAAATCGGTAAGCACTTCAACATAGTCTTTCGGGTGTCCGAGATTCGGAGATGAACTTGGGTTGCGTGAAAAATGCTTTCGTTTAATATGACCAATTGTGTTACGCAGTATTGCAGTCGCAAAGTGACACTCGGGCCATTTACATCGGAAGGGTTTGATGCCAGAGTGGGTTAGTTGGTGTCTTTTCAGGCTGATTGAATCGTATGTTTGATAGTCACAGAGTTTACATTCAAATTGTGTCTGTTTGTGCTTTTGTTTGTAATGGCTGTACACTTTAACTTTGCATTCGGCTGTGAATGTGCATTGAGAGAATGCACACTGAAATTGACCGACTTGGTGATATAGAAGCTTGTGATTAGATAATGTTTTATATTTAGGGAAATGTTTTGGGCATTTGTCACAGTGCCATTGGGTGATGTGCTGGTGAACATGTTTGATGTGGTCACATAGAATAAACCTAAAACAAATGATGAGATCAATTAGTTGAGAAAATAAACAACTGATGAACTCACTTGTTACAAAATGACTGAGCACAATCTTTGACTACACATCGAATTGGACCGATCGAGTGTTCATCCAACATGTGTTGACTGAAAAGTTTGTCTTCAGTGAACGTTCGAGGACAATTGGGACAGTGACGACTGAGAGTGATGAGCTGCTTGTTGTGTGTACTCGAATTGGGCTGTGATGTTGGTTGGCTATTGAATGACTGGGAAGAACTTTCTTTTGGGTTGTGATTGTTTACTTTGGTTGGTTGTGGTTGATGAGTTTGTTGAACACTTTGAAAATTTTGTTTGGCTATTGAATGGATCACTGACTGTCTGGTGACAAGTGATTGTTCACTGTTTGGTTGAGATGGGTCCAGTCTTGGATTCTTCACATGTCGAGATGATTCTTCGTCCTCTTGGTCATCATCAATCAACTGGATATCTTCATAATCTCCATCATCTTCTTCTTCATCGTCATCTTCAACTTGTTTGTCAATCTCAATTCCATTGACACATTCATCACATTCACAAATCTCCTCATCGTTCAAATTATCGTTCGCTTGGTCAGTAACCTTTGATAAAGACATAAATGATGATGGATTTTGGGTCGCTTGAACTGTTGCCCTTGATTCATTTGAAATCTCAACTGTATGTTCGATTGGTAATTCGCAAGATTCAAAGTTGGTGAATTCACTGGGCAAAGTGATTTGATCATTGGTGATGGACCCTGGTGGGGGTGGAACTGGAGACGCGTGGGAAAATTGACTAGTGAGTAAAGAGTGAGGAGTGGTTGAGTGATTTGGGTAAAGTTGTTTGGGTGGTGTGGGTTGACGAGTGACTAATTTTGGCTCAATTGATTGGTGGACGATTGGGAAAGTCGATTGTGGCATTGATGAAACGAATGTTTGTTGGTTTCTATACGGAGGAATGTTTGCGAAATCATTAACTTTTGGTGGAATAAAATTTGCCGATTGATTGAGGCACGAAAATGGAGACTTTGATGGAATTGTGTCCACTCTCTGTCGAGTGAGTCTACTTTGATCTACTGGGCCGAACTGTTGCAAGTCAATAAGTGCCTGGTCATAGACACGATCAACCATTTTGTCCACTTTGAGGTACATTTCGTGTTTTATTCTGCTTTTGCACAGATCAAAGTGATGGGCAAATGCGGACTGTGACTGTGCACAGAACATGGCGGAATGTAGGTGTTTGGGTTATGAAGACAATAAGAGAAAATGTCAATCGAATTTCTAAAGTCAAACTCACTTCATCGAGTCTGGTTAGATTGTGCCAGATCTTTGTTACTGCTCACTGTCACTGTGAACACAACAAATCAATACATAAAGAAGCGTACTAATTGATTGCTCAAGTCTCTAAGCAACCATACACACCAACACAATGGATTCCCGTTCAAAAGTTAACCTAAAAATCAAACGCCAGCACACGAAAAAAGTTTGCGTGATCGAGTTGCACGGTATAAGAGTTCCAACCAAGAATTGAGCAACATTATTGGTTCAATACAGCAAACATACTCTCAATCTTTATAACTCTATCCCCAACAACCACACAATGCAAAACGATTCAGTGAAATGTGTGCAGGTGAATTCTCGTTGAACCTATTAGTGAGTTAGTTTTGAAAATTGTTTTGTTGTTAACAACACTTGACAACTTGTCACTGACAACTTGCCAAAACTTCAAACTTGTGTTTCACAATACCTTTGCCTTTTTCGAAAATGAAAATACTTTTTTCAATTGTTATTTGCGATAAATTTTGAAAAACAATTTCCGGTCAAACTGTCAACTAATTAATGATCAGTTTCCAATCTTAGGTTTGCTCAACTCACTCTTAGTATTGAGTTAAGTTTTGAAAATCAATAATTAAGACAAACAAGTGTCAATTTTAATTGAATTTTCAAAGTTGAACTGAACTGAGTGGATAGTTCCACTCCACAGTTTTGTTTTAATAATTTAAAAGAAAAACTTTTGATAAAGTTTTTGATGATCATATCATTGAATTATTTAATAACCAATCCAAATGAATTATGATTCATCGCATTTCAAGTCAAATGGAGTAAGTTTTATTAGTTTTAAGCTTTGCCTTGTTTGGTTGAGGCATACTTTGAAAATTAAAAATTTGAAATAAACACTTTGGTTTGCCTTTTATTGAATAATTTGTTTCTTCATCAATTTATACGAAATAAGACAAAACTTTCCATATAGCAAAAGAAACTGATTGAAATAAACAAATAAAAGTTTTTCAATATTATTAACAAATTCACTTGCATACAAAAATTGATTGATTACCTTTGCGAAAGAATTCAGTGAAACAAGCCCAAACACACCATAGGTGAAGCCATAACGATTTTGTGTGTTGAGCGCTGCGATGGAATGAGCAATGTGGACTCGAGTTCTTATGGCAATGCTAATTCGAGATGGTAAATTGTTGTGTTGGACAATCAAACGAAACAGTAGTTTAGATGGCGAGTGAATGTGTGCGGTGCACTGTGCAAAGATGCAGTGGAACACAAACAGCAGAACGTAACTGTATGCAATCCAACAGTAGACGGTCAGCTTTGCCACTAAATGCAGCTTGCCTTGTATGAGCCACATGGTAAAGACAATGTTCATAGGAACGAAAGCAATCAGAAAGGCGCAAAACAGTTTTCCATAGAATCGATTGACCGACATTAGAAACAGCAAACTGTGCACAAACATTTTCCTATACTTCAGATATTGGCTGAGTGGAAATGTCTTTTTTGTTTTATGCTTTGATACGATATGCAATAAAATTCTGTTAACTTGAACCATCTTCATGTGGAACATCAACAAGAAGGTAACAGTCAGGGAGAAATTGATTGCAACCCAGTGAACTGTGTTTAGAACATTGACACTAAAGACCAGTCCATTGAGATGACTCATTATTATTAACCAAACTAGATTTATGATTGCATTTTCAAATAACTCGCCGCAACTTGTGACAAAGATTACAATGCAATAGATGTACGAGTTTGAAGAAATGATTACTAAAATGAAAGATGATTTGTATTAAAAAAAAGTCATTTCAACAGCAAATTGATTAAACCAATTACCACACGTCATAATGGCACTGATGATAAGGTTGAAAACATTCAAATAACATTTCCGTGAACGAACGCAGACATGTTTGTTCTTGAAATTAGGTTTAATAAAGAATGGCCTCCAGTGGTTGCGAGCAATTACTCGGCTGAGAATGGCCAAAAGTGGATAGTTGGAATTTTTGGAGAAGAGTTGACGATTGAAGTAAATGGTCATGCACGTCACTGCGAATGCCAGCATGTTCATCTGTGATTTGCCCAACAAAATGTAGAGGGCATCGAAATTGATTGCATTCTCGAGTGGACTATTGTGAGAGAAGAATGCCAAATAGAGAAAGTGAATTGACTTGAAGGCAAAAATTGCGTTGATCACTTTTAATAGTGCGACAACTTTGCCTTTTTTGGTTACATTTAGTCGTTTGACCAAATTGAAGTAGTGAACAAAGTAGACAATAGTTTGGCTTGGTTTTAATAGAAGCGATAAGAGCAGTGGGAGGTTCATGACGGGTTTGGTGAATTTTTTCTTTTTGGGACTAATGATCATAATAATGTAGTGATTCTAAAAAATCAAACTAATAAAACGGACACTAAAATGAAAAAAATCGAAACAATATTTATTTGGATGGTTGGTTACTAAAAAATTCAAAAATTACTTATCGAACAACTTTAAGTTTTTACTATAAGTAATTAAACACACTGGAAACTACTCTTTTAAAATGAATTTACTTTGAAAATTCAATTTTGAAAATATAACTTGTTTGTTTCAAGTTTGTATCGATCCAAAACTGCAAACTTGTGTTTCACAATACCTTTGTCTTGTTTGAAAACATTGATGATTAATTAACTTGAAGAGACGATCGGAAATGGTAGAGTTTAAAAGAGTTGTCCTTGAAAATTCGGTCTGAAACAATTGGAAAATAAAATTATTGTTTATCTCAAAATATTGATTGAAAAATAAAACAATATCTTATAAAATATTGTTCTTTTTGTTTATTACTAAAAAACAAACAGTTATTACTGATAATATTTCGAGTAACTTCCGTAACGTAACGTTGAAATAAACAAAAAAATTACTATAGCTACTATTCATATGCTATATCACTATCAAATTTTGCGGTGAAATCTAATTTGCCTTGAATGATCCACATGGTGAGAACCAGGTTGATGGGAACAAATGCAACCAGAAAAGCACAAAACAGTTTTCCATAAAATCGATTGTTTTAAGAAACATTAAGTAACATATTATAAAAATAACATTTAAAAAATATTTCAAGTCCCGAGGAAGGCTTAAATTTTCGATCATATCTTTTGAATGAGCTAACGGATTTTCAATATTGATGACGTTTTAAAAAGACAATGAAATGCTGTACAAGTATATAACTTCAAACAATAAAAATATCCTGCAGAAATGCCACAATTCCATATTGGTCATTTTGGCATCCGGTCCAATAGTTCTGGACCGGAAAGGGATTTCGGACTTTTTGGTTATGTATTACAAAGACAATAATGTCTTGAATATTTTGTGCAAAGATGGAATTTTAGAAATTGCTTATTGCTTAGTAATGGCAAAATGAAAAGTGTAGCGATCTTTTTGAACCCCCCCTGTACTAAATATTATCAGAAAGTTTGTTTTTTTAATTTTATGGTTTTAAAAATATTGGAATTAACTTAATTTGAACTGTTTGTTTATTTTCTAGCTTTCATACCAACATAAATAGGCAATGTTTTAAGAAATGCGCTCGCCGACAGCAAAGTGAGTTGATCTGTGTTTTCCTTAACTCGAATCACATGAAATCTGTCAACATTTCTACTAAGTCCCACCTTCACCTCTGTCAGTGCAAAACACGTAGTAAATTTTTTAAATGGCCGATATCAGAAAGACTTCTTCGTTTGAGGGACAATAGTGAAAATTGCCATACCACTTCTATTCATTTTTCATTAATTCGAGATTCTACTGTTGAGACGCTACGAGTTGTGTGGTATGCTTGGTTGGTGTAGCACAGAGAAGTATTTGTTGGGAGAAAACAAAATCTAATATGATATTACGCTTTATAAACAGCCATAAAGACAATGCTTATGTAAGACATGATCTAAAGAAAAATTATCTTAAAAAAAGATAAAATCAGAAATTTAATGACTCACCGCATAGAATGTTTTATTAGTAATTCGCGAATTGTTCACCAGTCGAAAAGTGTACGGGTGTAGACGACGATGGTTGAGCAATGTCTCTGCCTATTAGGTGAGTTTTTATTAGATTTTGAAACAAAAATACTTACTTTTAACAATTCAACTCCTCCAAATGTTTTAGGATTACTGCACTTGAACATTTCGTTCATAAATTTAGCATTCTGTTTTAACAGCCGCTGGTTGTACTTGACCACTAAGGCGCACTTTTGAATCAGGACAAATGTTGTCGTGAACATTTCCAACAGAAGCATTATGTAGATCCACTTGAAGGCGAATGGAATCTAAAATGCTTAAAAAGGAGCACAAAATATAAGATTAATTTAATTGAAGTTACCTCCTTTGGAAAGACCGCCAAATACATGAAGTAGGACGGAACAAAAATGTAATACGGCAACATGACACTGATGAGCTGATTCCAGAATTTACTATGAGCCTTGATTGATTTGCAAATTTGTAACATTTCCTGATTAGCTTCAATAAATTTTCTATAGCAAAATCGTTGATACTTGAACAAATCTTTTGCAACTGAGTGTTTAGAGAGGTGAGCCGTGGCTTTGGTCAACTGCTGCAGTACGTCCTGCTGTTGGATTTTCAGATATATGCTTGATATGACCACGAATATTACAATGCTTATGTTAACTAAAGGGGAAAATGTTTTAAAAAATGTTTTCGTTTCAAATTACTAATAGATACCATAGACCAAATAGAAAATGAATATAGGAAATGCCCCAAACAGTACCCAAATCGAGTGGGTAGTCACAGAATATACGGCATTTGTGATCAGAATGTGATAGTAACAGTAGCAATACACACACAGACAACTGTACAGAAGGATCCATCGTACGTAAGTACGAGAATTGGTGCTCACTTTCAGGACTTTTAGTGACAAGTTGCGATTCATAACTAAAATTTAAAAACCAAAAATTAAAACTATTTTTAAAAGTAAAAAGCAAACAACAAACGTTTAGAATCTCTCATGAGTCTGGTGGAATCACCGTCGTTGACGGGATAGAATTTGCAACGTTCGGGCAGATCACAATCGACACTCAAGATGGCAAATACCAGAAAGACCGAGGCGGAGGTGAGTGCTATGATTGGATCGGTTTGTTTCCATAATATGGGCGGAATGATTTGATGCCAAAGAAAGTACCGATTGGTGGACCAGTCACTAAAATCGATTGTTCCGCTGTACTCGTAGTACATGCCAAACAGACCATCGAGAAAGACAAATAAAAAAACCAGAAAAGCCAACAGATATTGTCGATTGCAGTTTAAGGATGATGATGAGTCATCCTGAACAGCGTCCAAGTGAGTGTAAAGAGCAGCACGGTGTGACTTGGCTAAATTTCTCAAACTCATTCGGAGTGATTGGATCATTTTTAAGATACAATTTTATTTTAACTTTGTTTGATTTTGAAGTTGACTTTAAAACTCTGTTATTTTTTGCAACTTTAAAAGTTTTCAATAAAGAAATGTACATTTCTTCATTAGAGAATGATCAAGCCAACTGTGGTGAGTAATCTTTTTGAGAGAAAATAACGGTTTTAGGAAATAAGTTCTTATCAAAATAATTTGAAAGTTACATTTGAAATTTAAGTGTATTTGATTAAGCCATAAAACAGAACATTAATTTGCTCAAAACACGCTAAATAAATTGAACTGAAACTTGAACAAGAAAAGATCAAACCAGATCGTGAGAATTGCAATCTACATTAATTTATGGATTTATGGACATGCGTACATTGATATTGCTTTGACCTATTTACGCTGTCATTCAAATTTAATACGAGAACTGAAGATTTAAAACACAAAAGGCAATTTAAATTAATGAACAAATCGCTAGTATAATAAATGTCATATAAATTTATTTGATTTAATTCTAAGTAAATCAATTGAATTGACATTTGTCTTTTTATTTCGCAAACTAATCAAAATCACCTGGCGACAACAAAGTTTTAAAGTCCAAACAGAAACAAAATCAATAAAATCACTTTCATCATTTTGTCTCGCCTTAATTTAATAGATAACTTACTTTTCTGCATTGAAAGGTCTTTACTCTGGTAGCGAGATCTCGCGGAAAAGATGACTTCTGATCGTTTGGTCAAGCAAATTTTCAACGCTCTCTCATATGGTGGCCTGTTGGCTGCCAATGAATAAAATGGAAGAATTAAAATGACGTTCTCTTGCAACGTCTGAGCTCCGAAGAAGTCGACGGGACAATTGTCTACGGATCGTTTTTTGTGGCAACAAAAAAATCTATTAATAGTCCAATTGGACCAGAACAGATACCCAATTGATGGTCATAGCGGTGTATGGTAATGAATGATTCGAAAGAAATGAAGACAAATAATTTGCGGGTTCTTAAGTTTGAGAGTTTGAATTTACAGTTAGTAAGTTCACGTGTAAGTTTTCAATTTCAGTAATTTGAAAATATTATTAATATTCTCTTGAAAATCACCACCGTCCCTCAACAACCGTCACTCGCTTAATGTTATAAATTCTACATTGCATTCTCTAAAGCATTTCAAAAGAAATCCAAAATATATAAATCTAATTTAAATTGAAATTCAATATAATGGAGTGACATTAAATAAAGAATTGTATGACTTGCCACATTTCAAAGAGGGACTTGGTTGATTATTGAAACAGACAATAAGGCGACTCTGCAAAACTATCATAAACTTTAATTTGCAATTTTATTGACTTGTTTACCACACGCGTAGTAGATTCAAGTTAGAGTAATATTCTCTCCATGCACCTACAATGCTCCTCGTGTTTGGCAATCCAACGAACCAAAATTTGGCCAACAGTAGAATTTCTAAATTTGCAAACACAGATCAATGTATCTTTATTATCGTTATTTGGCATGCATTTTAGGTGTCACAATACTCACAAATAATTCATTAGTACTGCTTCCTCGCCACAGTGTAGTTGTAGCTCCTATTGGACCGGTTTGAAATGGCTTGTTTGTCAATTTGGTTGAAGCAAAATCAAAGCCATTTAATCTTAGAAGAGCCTCATGCATACCCAAATAAGTGATAAATAATGAATATTCTATTAAAATTGATTTTAAATTACAATTATATTAAATTAATAAAATGAAATGAAATATATATGTCAATCGGAAGAGGTGAAAAAACAGTTTTGAATACCGAAATTTAATTTTGGAAAAGTTTTATCTAAGAAACGAAAACCTTGACCATACGAGTCATAACTTTACATAAAACGTGTGCTTTATTTGAACGCCCAAACATCAATGTTACTATATGACTGTGTGTGCATTAGAGACGAGAATCTAGAAATTTTTCGTGACCCGGCACGGCCCGGGACTCGGCGCTGGACTCAGAAAGACCTATGATGGAACAGAGACTGAAGTCAACAATAATGCTATGGGTATGTGTATCATGTTCCATACAATGAGTGAATCGAAAATCTAGCTCATTCGGGATTGTGACACCGTGAAGAAAGCACTGGCAAAAGTGGAAAATGAGATGGCTGGTAAGAATCCTGCTAATCGCGCCTTGCTGATGAGTGATATCTTCAAGTTGGGGTTCAAAAGTATTGGGAATATGGTGTATGAGCGAATATCTCGATAAAATTGAAGAGCTGGCTACTCGTTACAAATTGGCTGGTGGAGCATATGACGATCAATCAACGATCACTCAAATGGTTTAGGGCGTGCTTAAATGACCGTATGATGCCACTGTGGAGCAATTCAGTAACCTGAATACTTTTGACGAATGTAAGCATGACCTCATAATGCGTGATCGTCTTTTGGTATACCATAAAGATAAGGAGCCGAAGAAGAAGAAGGCGGTGGATGAAATTGTGGCGATAATACAGAAGCTGGGAATTAAGAAGATGCCGTTCCTATGCTATGCCTGCGGAGGACCTGGTCACACTCAGCATGTTTGCCCTAAGGTGAAGAAAACTATTGCTGATGTAAAGGCTCAATGTAACAATGATGCTAAGAAGAAAATTTTTGTTCACGTCGATCAACAAGATTAATTTTTTTTCGAAAAATATATGTGTTTATTTAAATATTTCAAGTTTTTTTTCAAAATGTAACAAAAAAAATTCAACCCGTTTGGGTGCACGTGCACCCAAAGCACCCACCTTGCTACGCCACTGACCACCGAGAAATATAGCAAAGGCACCACTGATCACAATCACTTCCAACAGAACAAACATGGAAACACGCGAGTCTGGTTTTATTTATTTTGCTTATTTTGCAGTAAATAATTTATTAAAAAGATATATCTTATTCATCTTTTTAAAGCAAATTTTAAAGCAATTTAAAATAACTGATAGCTTCTTGAGCCAAATATTTGTTATAACAAATCAATTGCACGCACAAAAGTGAGGCATCGTTATAGCTCTGTTGTACGCTCGTGTATTAGGTCGTTGAATATTACTTTGTATTGCACATTACAATGCACAAATGTAGTGAATTTGGCATTTATTTGCTCAAAGCTAACCAGACAAAATGGACCAATTCAAAAATAAAACAAACCCCAGCAGCGAGCATTCCAATTGCATAAAGCGAAAAGAATATTGTGCTCATCTCCTCAAAAGTCAGTCCTCTCAGGCTTCTTATAAGATTTCGATCTTGAAGGTATATTCTTTTTCTTTCATTCGAGATATATCCAAAATTTCGTGTCCAATAGTCAAATAGACCAACATTTTCGAATTGATCAATTCTAGAGGGAAAAATCAAAGTCAGATATGTTTTATAATTTAAAATCTATACACATTTTGTTAAAAGGCTTCAATAGTGTCGACCGCTTTGGAAGCACCAAACCTGTGTAATAATCGGCGATATTTTCTGTTCCAATATGAAGCGCAATTGTCATGGAAACTTTTGTTATTTCTTCGTACAGAAATCTTCTACTGGCCACAACAATATTCCTTGGATTACTCACCGCTGAGTTAATCTGATCTTGTGGATTTGTCAACATTTTTCTTCTAGTTCTATTGATGTGTCTTCCAATTGTGTAAAAAATTGGATTTTCTGACATTGAATTGGTGAACTGACTCACATAAACAGAATTCTCCATTCCAATGATAAAGTGAGTGTCGTCACGTGCTGCCATCTGTAAATCCAGCAGAGTATTAATCGGAGCTTCACGTTTTGAAATTGTTAACAGTGAATAGAATGATGAACTATAGTTGGCAGTTAGGATTAGGGCTGCAAACAGCCAGGTACTGTAAACTATGCGAGATATTGTGCTTGATTCATTGTGTAGATTATCAATTGCTAAAAGAAACAATGCATCAAAAAATGTTCTGTATTATAAAGTTTAAAGTTTTTACTTTGATTAATTGCAATTCCAAATAGTCGTAAAATCACCTTTTGATAAGACAATCTTGAGATGCGTTTAAGAATTAGCCCAAGAATCAGCAGAAAAGCACCAAAAAGTAACCAAACATAAAATGAAAAAGTCTTCACCACAATCCATTGTCGTCGATTCGTTTGCGGAGGATATTGAACTATGAAGGTCACTTCATCCACAAATAAATATTTGGTAAACTCAACAGCTGATTGACGTTGTAGGGAGCGTATTATACTACACATGGCAAAATTAGATACCTGAAAAATAAAAAAGAAATTTGTAATACCGTTTAAAAATTAATAAAAAAATAACCTTATGAATAACTTGACCAATCATTCCATTCCAAGTTCCGTTCAAAAATTGTCCCCAAGAATTATGCCCATCGACATAGTTTGCTTTAAAATTGTAACGTTTTTCTAGTTGTTTCAATAATTCTGCTTCCATTGAGCGTTCAAGAGACAACTTGCCCTCTGCAGTGCGCTTCAAATCACAAAATGGGATCCACTTTGAAAAAATAAACAAATTATTTTTATTCAATTTTACTTATAATTACCCGATTCACCGAAACGTTTAAAACAGTAGAGTGAAGATCACATTTGTTATAGGTAATTTTTAATGAATTGAAATCTTTTTCACTTTTTGGTATAAAAATTCCTTGATGTTGATAGCATCCATCAAGGATGGGATTAATGTGAATTGTTTGATGAGTGATTGAAGAAATTAAAACAACTTGAAAGCTTCCTGGAAACGCAAATTTAAATGCATTCATAGACCAGAGATTGAGTTTCTCGATTGAATGGTCCAATAAAACCAGAAAAAGTTTACATGAAAAGCATTGAGAATATACACGGTTTAGCGATTTGAATAATGAATCAAAATCCGATTCATGAATAACAATAAATTGTAAATCAAATATTAATTGAACATTCGGTGAATTGTAAAACGAATTTGCAGGTAAATGCTTTATCAGTGCTGACATGTTTGTTGCTTGAATATGTTGAAATGAACAATTTATGTTGCGAATTCGTTTAAAATACTTTGTTTGAAATGACGTAAAATTGGTAAATGGAAACATTTCGAAATCTATAATAACCATCCTTGTTGAGTAGTCAATTTGTGTTGAACAGTAATACTTTTCAATGTAATTTGCTAGAGTTTGTTCGCCAGTAAACGGTGGAACTGGCGTAGGTAACAAAACGAAAATGAACAATTGAAAATAAACAAACACAAACATTAAATACATTTTTTTCGTAGAATATAATATTAAAAAATATAACACTTCAGTTATAAGATTGAAATGAAAGAGCAATAGTTACATATTCTGGGGCATTGTCTAACAACTAGCTTTTTTATTCATAAAGACCACTCTTTATTATTCAAGCATGAACGTTAGAATTCGAAATTTTGTTAATGGAACGGTAATGACTTGTCATTTACGTAAAAAAAACCGCCCAGACAACTATTCTTAATAGTCTCAATAGAATATGGAAACAGACAAATAAAGGAAAGCAATTTAGCATAATTCACATAAATCTCAGAATTGGTAAGTGACAGTGTCAATTGAGCGTAATTGAAGTCAATCAACTTACGTAAAAATGCACCTTGCACAGTGTAACTAACACCAATGTGCCTGAATGGACCCTCACTACCACTGTATTAGTGACACACAAGCAAAACATTTGTCACCACCAACAAGAATATATTATAATGTTACACTAAAAATGAACGAATGCATATTCAAACTGAATTGAATGTAATTGCTCTTGAACGAGTAAATACAATTATTAGAAAATAATGAAACAAAACTGGCAATTTTTTTTGAATTGGTAAATTACTGCTAGAAACTGGCAACTCCACGAGCTTGAGGGAATTTAATTTGATTGGGGTATCCGGTTAAAACCAATGCAAAATGTTCGGTAGTAAGATTGGGCAATGGGGTTGCAGTGACCAAATTTTATTTCTTACAAACACATTTCATAAGAGTCATACATGAAATCTCCAATAATTATATCTTCTGATAGAGAGAACGAACAATTGCGAAAAAGAATGCGAGGTTTGCACCAGGCTGTGTTTCTCATGAGACCGTGCACGATCACAAGTTTTCTATGTACAGGCAAGCATCACTTTACTGCCGATCTTTGAACAATTGACGCAGACGTCACATCCCTAATCTAATTCCAAAACCAAATCCCAAATAATTAAATTCTATGCACAATTATCTCCCAAAATTAATTAAATCTTTATTACACTTAAACTTCGTCTAGCTCAGGGGTCTCCAACCCGCGTGCCAACGTGCCACTGTGGCACGTAGGAAAGTTCAATGTGCCACATGTGGCACGTGATAAAAATTATTTTATAATAAAAAGCACAGTAAAATATTTCGGAAAATTTACAGTAATTTCAAATTTCAACACAAAAAAATTTACAAAAATCATTAAAAGCCAAAGCAGTATACTATAGTAAAGGCTTTACTGTAAAGTATGCAGCATGTATGTTTGCATGCTTGGTAAGTGGCAGTATATAATTGTGCACATGTACACTCAACACGCACATTTTCCATATATGTACTTTTGACAATTTTCATTTGAGTTAAAGTGAATTCTTGCAACATGGAACAGTTTATCACACGTACTCCAGGACCCTCGTTCTCAAGAAAGTCATAACTCGATGATAAAGATATCTCACCTTCTCTTCAAACTGGTAAAGCACAAAAACGGAAATGTTCACCACCCAAACAAACTGAAAACAAAATTAATCCCCCAAAGAAAGCAGTCCGAAAATTTCATTCAGAGTGGACACATTTGTATTTGGCGTACGAAAATGACGGGATTACTCGTTGTCTGCTCTGTCCTAACAAAGAATATCCTGAAAATAAAGTAAGTCTTAGCTCAAATTATAATTTTTTTTAAATTTTTCTTTTTAGGTTCACTTATGTAAAAGGCATCACGAGAGTGAACACAGTGGCTTTGATAACAAACACAAATTGGATTCAACAAGTAGAAAAAACCAAATTTCCAAACTTTTTAGTGAACTTGGAAAAACCCAGAAGAATATGCAAACTTTTGTCAATCATTCTCAAATCATAACGCTTGCTACATTTAAGATTAGTTGGAATATCATACGAAAAGCAAACCGTTTATTGATGGATCATTTATCAAAGAACAAATCTATACAGCAGTTGATTGTCTCACAATGAATTCCGAATCAACGACTCGAAATAGTCTTCTAAGTAAAGTTAATGATCTTGCATTAAGTGCTAATACAATTGCTCGCCGTTTGACCGAACTTAATGGTGATGTTGTGAGACAATTGAAAGATAAATTTAGAAAATGCTGTTATTTTTTATTTTCGTTAGATGAATCTAATGATATTTCTGACTTTCCTCAAATCATATTTTACTTCCGAATTGTGATGGATGATTTGCAAGTTTACGAAGAAATGGTTGCTCTGAAAAAACTTACCCATCGAAAAAGAGGAATCGATTTATTAGACGCATTTGAACGGGTTAAACTGGAGTGGAATTTTCCAATGGAGAAGTATGTTACCGTGACTAGTGATGGTGCACCAGCATTAAAAGGACGAGAAAATGGATTTATTGCTCTCTGGGTCTTGAAATATCGAGATTTTATTGATAATTATTTATTTAGCATTCATTGCTTCATTCATCAAGAGAGTTTGGTTTCAAAGATTTTCGACGTTGAAGATAAAGAAAACCCAAATTCAAATCCCTTTAAGTCGCTTTTGGTTCAAGTTTCAAAAATAATTAAATTCACTCTTGATAAAGATCAACACCGTTTCTTCAAAGCGATTGTTTACGAATCCAAAAAATCAGAACCGAATATTGAGAGTGTTGAAAACGACATTGAAGAAGTAGTAAATTATTCTGACCTTTCTTATTACAACAATGTTAGATGGTTGAGTCGTTTTTCTTCATTGGATCGTTTTTGTTACTTTTTTGATGATATTCGAGTATTTTTAGTTGAAGCAAAAGTTTTAGATAGATTTTTATTCATTGACGATCCTAATTGGAAAAATGATCTTTACTTTCTTTGCGACATAACTGAACATTTGGCAAATCTTAACAAGTCGATCCAGGGTGCAAATCTCACGGTTGATCACTTTTACTCAAATGTTAAGCAATTTGTATCAAAACTTCAACTAATGATTGCACAAGTTAAGCTGAATGACTTCACTCATTTTAAGAAGATTCAATCAAGTAAATATACAATTAATCGTCCTCTAATTAACCATTATCTTGAAAAACTAAGATCCAAATTTGAAACTATGTTTGTGGAATTTCAGCCTTTAGAAATTGCCTTTGAATTTTATCGCACACCGTTTGAATTTGATATTACCAAATCAGTATCACTTTTAAGCTCATTTAAGCAAATTGAAGAGAAGTCCAAATTTGAAGATGAGTACTTATTGATGCAGTCCGAAGAAAAAACTTTGATAAAACAACACGTCGGTGAATGCGAAAATGAAAAAAATCAAAATTTTTGGAAATCCATAAACGATGATAAACGATTCCCAACAATTACCAAATTGATAAAGAAATATTTATCAATTTTTGGTTCAACATTCCGATGTGAAGCTGGATTTTCGCGGTTGAATTTTGTAAAGTGCAAATGCAGATCAATGCTCAAAGACGAAAACTTGGAGAACCAAATGAGGTGCATCGAAACAAAAATCGAACCAGACTATAAACTAATCGTTGAATCGAAACATTGTCAAAAATCAAACGCAAAAAACCAATTCGAGACTGTAAGCAAGTAAATAATCAATTTTAATAAAACTACATCATAAATAAAATTTATATAAAAGTGGCACGTAAATTTTTTTGCGTGCCATAAAAGTGGCACGCATGGGTCTTCACGTGCCACTTTTATGGCACGTGGTCCCTACTGAGTTGGAGACCCCTGGTCTAGCTCAAGGATGCGGAAAAAGTAAGGTCATATTCAGAATGTGACATTCTTGATTATTTGGAATAGCAATTTATTATTTAATAAGAATATTCAATTTTGTGTTCATTTAATTAATGTCAATTGTTTTTATTGATTTTTTATACCAATCGAAAATAATTGAATTTTGTTGTTGTTGTTGTTGTTGTTGTCATATAGGTCGTTCATATACCTGGTAGGACATCATAGGTCAAAGGTCAAAGTAATACTTTTTCAAAAACATATTTGTGATTTATTTGAGTTTAAATTTTGTTCATTTTTCTTTTTGGATCATGTGATGCCACTTATTTGTGCTTAGAAATTGTAAAAAATGAACAAACTGTTTATAATATGGTATTTTGAAATGTAAAAATATGACAAATTAAATTAATTGACCCCATTTGCCATTTCCAATGCTCAAATGACAGAAATTTGCTGTTTATTGCTTGCATGCATTCATTGTTGTTTTTTTACAACAATCGCCCAACAATAATTTTCACTATTTTGCATTTTTTAATTATTTCTTTAGTTTATTTAATTCTTTCAATAATTTAATTTCTGTTTCATTTTATAATTAGGGCAAAACAATTAATAATACTGTCATGTGGTTATATCCGTATACGGTTTAATGGATTTTTATTTTTTGTATTAAAATTAGGGAAAAGCATTTGATTTCATTTTAGTTAAAGTGAGTAATTAAATAAATCATTTGCAATAGTGTGATAAAAGTCTTATGATTTTTTAATTAAAAATGTCACGTACTTGCTAAGTATTCGTAAATATTTTTAATAATTTTAAATTAGTTTTTAACTGCATTTTTAATTGTTTTGTTTGCTCTAATTAGAAATCGGTATAGTCATTTCCGGAATTTAGAGCCATTTTCTACTAGAAAATATTAATTATTATTTAAAATATTCATCAGTTCACTATTACTCTCACAAATAAAAATTGCGTTTCAGTTTTGTGGTTGAAAAATATGGCTATAGTAAAATCAACTAAAATGTTGTCGATTAAAATTAAGAAATTTATCAACACAATCAAGCGCACTTACCGTGAATACAATCCATATCGTGATCATGCGCAAATGTTGATAAAACGTGGAATTATTCCTTATCGGTCAATCGAAGATTTGAAACATAACCAAATTGATGCGCAATTGTGCAAACAAATCGTCTTTAGCATCGTACTTTTGATATTTTTTTAAAATAGAACAATGTTTACCGATTATCGATTCATTTAAATTATAATGTAATTACTATTTATATTGTGAACACAAATAAAAAACAATTATTAATTAAATACAAATTATAATTTTGTTTGCAAGAAAAATGGCGAATTATTAAAAAGAAGACTTTGCAGCTGAACATTTGAGAAGGAATCATATTTTGTGTGTTATGAAATAGATTGGTGATTTGTGCAATACAAAATAAAGTGTAAACGTTGACAATTTAGAGTCTAATCGTCTAATCTTTTTCCAATGGAATGTGGACCGATGAAAATGGGTTCGTTGAGTTGTTGATAAAGATGAGATGGATTTGGATTGAAATAAAAATTTGCAAAGTCATGGACATTATGTGGAAATGATTGCTAAATTTCAAGTCTCTAAGCAAGTATATGACAACTCCCAATATAGCACTGTAACAAACTTTCCCAAACATGTGGCTCCAACGTGTTACAAGGATGTTTTGTGGAAAATGGACTGCTTCCCGAATTTGTGGCATTCATTCACTCAAGTGGGATTGATAAGAACAATATTGTTCAATATTGATTGTTTGACCTATTTTGAACAATCACAAGTGGCCACTTTTTCCAACCGAATGCCAATGAATAATCCTTTTTGAATATTTGGTTGTGATCGAAATGAACACTCAAATCATTCATAAAGTCTATAGATGTCTAGGCACAATAGACATTCAACTTGTACTGTTTACAACCAAATCATCCACAATAGTCAATTTAAATGTCCAAAGCAGCAATAGCATAAAAAACAGTGCAAAACAACGGTAACACATATAACAATACAGTTGGTGTTAACTATCTAATTAGATCGGAGTACAAGTAAAAGAGAAAATAAAACTTGTGTTTGCTTCATTTCATTGTCAAACTGTCCAACTGCATAGTGCACAAACTTTAGATTCGGCTAAGTCCTGGTGCCACTTTGTATTACACTTTGCAATAAACCAAATTTTTCTTTCCAAAGTTTATGATCATTAAAAAGGCAATAAAAATCACACAGTTTGAGGTTTGACAACAGTGCAGTCGTTCTGCACCCAAGTGAAGATACATACAACTTGATGATACGAGTATATCTCTTTTATGATCTAACAACTTGTAAGTACGTTATGCTGGCTATTGTTGATTGAGTAGACCAAAAAGTATAGTTGTGGACTATTGCCGATGATGATTCTGATTAGTAAGGAATGTGTTGCTCTTGTTGGCTACTCATATGACCCAAAACATATAAGTTGATTGTGCATATGTTGGCTTGGAGGTAATTAGTGAGATGTATTAATGAGCTTGATCATTTGACGTGCGTTCTGTGCAACTAAATTTTCAACGAATTAATATGGCGAGTACAAGTGAAGAAGTAAAGTTAATCGATTTGAAGCAAACGGTGATTGACTTGGAAATATCTAACAAGATAAGTGTAGATGAAGAAGAATTTGAAATATTGATGAGCGATAAAGTGATGGAGATGTTCGAGGATAACAGTGAAGTGGAGCTGGAGAAAATATTCAATTGTTTTACCTTTTCATTCACACTTTCATCTGGTACAATGCAGCACTCAATCGTTCAACTGTGCACACTATCACTCATCACTGATGAGTCATCAGAGTGCATTCGAACTGTGAACAATGGAAAAGACATCGAGTGGTGTGCTGGATGGTGAAGAGGATGGTGAATTTGATGGTGCGTTCTGGTGATGCATGGAGTGAGGAAACTCATGATTGTGTCATTAAGTACTTACTGACACTGATTGATCAATGTGATGACAAGGAAATGGTGAAATATTCTATATTGACTGTGGAAATTTGCTATATTGACAATGGATTGTTTGTGAAGAAATTGTGCAATGAGACAAAGAACAAGTTGTTTAATCTAATTACAAAACTAATCAAACATTGTGATGACAGTGAAATGGTGAAATGTGTTATATTGTCTGTGGAAAGATGGTGTTTGAAGATTAGAATTCCCAGTTCGATAAAGCGCAAACTAGTTTCCGCACTGCACAGTCACACCTCTTACCTCTCACAAGTGAATATCACAAGTGACTATGAACGCGTGGACTTGGACAGATACCAAGTGGGATGGTGTGCAGAGTGGACAATGGACAATGTGTTTGGGGACGAAAAAATGGGAAAGATAAAACAAATACCATTGGTAAAATTGTCACGTGATCGGTGCTCAGTGAGAAATGACACAGACAAATCTATTCCCACTCGGTCATCATTTGCAGTCACATCAGGAATTTACTACTACGAAGTGATTCCTCTGACAAATGGAAAAATGAGATTCGGGTGGGCAACAAGGAAAGCGAAATTTTCAAGAACTAATAAGAGGTATTATCAAATTGGAGACGATGAACATTCAATTGGCATGGAATTGGTTAGGGAAAAATGTCACTTTTTTATGATGGCAAACATATATTTTCAAGAAAATCAATACCTCAGTCACTGAATGTGATTGGTTGTTTGATTGATGTTGACAACCAACGGTTTGTGTTTTATCTAAATGGCGAAATGATTTATTCGAGACAATTAGCACATTTTTTCCACTCTCCTTTTTATGCCACGGCAACTTTGTCTTCCCATCAACATTGTCAATTCAATTTTGGACAAGCACCTTTCAAATGTCCTCCAAAAGATACTAAATTTAAAGATTTAGAGCTTAAATCAAAAGAAGAAAATATAAATAACCAAAGTTATCAACTAGCGGAAACTTTTGAATATCTTCATCATTTTTGGTTCGCTCACCCACTTGTCAACAACCACTTCCCTCTGTTCTACTGTGACCCTGAGCAGGACAAATGTGACGAGTTGGTGAGACAACTCAAACACATCGAACACAACCAAACCACTCTACTTGATCAATCATTCGAGTGTGGCAGATTGATTTAGTCGGTCATTGAGGTGGTGGACAGGAGGTTGATCTGTGAATCCAATGACCTGGTGGGAAGTTGGGTGAGGGAAGTGATTGAGAGAATTGAAGATGATTTTGATATCAAACTTCTAGGACTGCTCTACCGCTACCATAAACTGTCTATTACCTCACTCAATTCTATCAAATGTCACAATGTATCAACAATTTTAATTCATTTATTGTTTAGTTCAAAATATTTCTGTAATCATTTAGTTGGAAGTTTCCATAAAATTGACATCTTTTTGTTCCAATCAATCGAAACATTTCAACAATTTCTCAATCCTAAGCTATTCATAACAGATCCACTGAAAATGATCAATATTTTTAATCGTATAATATCCCTTCCTTTACCTCAAACCAAACGAGCACTTCTGCATGACTCAGCACTCAATTGGTGTTGCGAGTTAATCGGTCACGTGTCTAGTGTCTCGCGACTGTATGAACCGAGTTGTGACTTAGCGAGATTGCAAGCTGGCATGTGTGTGAGATGGTTTCGTGATCACGTGATGCCAAGTGAGGAGAAACACTTTCCATCGCAATCAACACTCAACCCTCAGGACAAAGGAAGACTCATCAAACTGTCCAGTGATTTTTTGTCTGCTAGAAATTATTCCAATGTGTCTCGTAATTTGCAAAGTGTTCTTTCTGTGGGTTCAGTCCGGTCAGGCACATTTTACTACGAAGCAGTGCTGTTTACAAGTGGACCTATGCGAATTGGCTGGACAACGAAAGAAACTAAGTCGAAATTGAATTATATTGGTAGTGATAAATACTCGATTGGATTTGATGGAAGTGACGGACATGTGATACACCATCAAGAAGACAACTTCTATGACAAATCACTCCTTTCCAGCTTCACATCCAAACCTCAATGGTCAGTTGGTGATGTTGTTGGATGTTTGATTGATTGTGACAAAAAAATGTTTCAATTCTATTTGAATGGAAAGTTGGTGAAATGTAAAAAGAAATTTAAAGATGATGGCGATAAATACATTATACATTTCTCTGCCGAGCCATATTATGCAGCAATTAGTCTCCATCCACAGCAGCAATGTTACCTCAACTTGGGCCAGTGCACCTTCCGTCACCAGCCGTCTGTCCCATACCGCACCTTCCACGACATCGCTCCCACCCCGTCCCCACCTCCACTCCATTCTCCTCGTTTGTCCGACTGTTACTCGCAGGTGCAAGTGTTGACAAAGGATCGAGTCGAACTCGTGTTTGACGATGACAAACAAAAGGAAAGTGACCAATTAGCCTTAGAAATTGCAAAAAATGTTCAATTAACACTCAATTTGTCAACCAAATTTGACCGTCTCCGTCTGCTTCAGTCATTTCACTCAATGCCAATTGAACTCGGCTCTTGTCTCTCCGTTCACGCAAGCTGCATAGCCCATATCATCACATAGTCCACCAGTGAGAATCCTACATTTCCCGACCTAGTAGCACAACTTCTCTATCCATACTTCACACTTCACTTGACCAATGGCACGGTCAGCAAACATCGAAACGTTTGTATCACACTTGCTTCATTTGTCACTATCATGGCTAACCTTAAAGCTCGCACCAATCTCTATCAACAAGTGATAACTTATCTCACTCAAATTGCAATCAATTGTAATGATCAGTGGTCCTTATTGTTTGTCATCATATGTCTTGGAAACATGAATTTGGAAGAAGTGGACAAACAAAAAGTTCACTCAAATTGCGCAATCATGAACAAGTTGAAAGACTTTCGTTGTAAATCTCCAACCAATTCAGACTCATACCTTACACGCCAAACTCACTTCTGTGTCCAATGGTTTCTCACTAACATTCTCAAAATAATTGACCAAACTTCAATATCATCAAAGGAAACCAAATTGGACCAACACGACAAAAGTGATCATCTCAAGCTCTCCACCGACTTGCTCACAGCTCGCAGTGATTGCCATTGGCAAAGTGTAAAGTCCATATTCTGTATCAAGCCAGTGGTCTACTACGAAGTAACACTGCACACGAGTGGACCAATGCGAATTGGCTGGACAACCAACCAAACTGACATTAAGCACAGTCTGGTGGGCAGTGACGAGTACTCGATTGGCTTCGATGGCTACAATCGATCCATTTGGCACGAGGACAAACAGTACCGGGTGAGGGGCATTGACAGGTGGAAGGTGGGTGACATTGTGGGTTGCTTCATTGGGAAAGGCTATTTTGTGTTCCAATTGAACGGTAGACAAATAGCCAGCCCTTCGATGGTCTATTTTTCCTCTCGTCCATACTTTGCCGCAGCATCGCTCTCCAACTTTCAGCAATGTTCATTCAATTTCAAAAAGACCAAACATCCACCAAAACGAAGCAGCTTCATGCATTTTGACTCGATTCGAAAGATTAGCGATGCGTACATCAAAGCGCCAATCCATCCATCAAAGAATGAAGGCATCTATAATTCGATTGTACTAAAAGATGGTTCGAAGATTATTTTGAGGGACCTAAAAATGATACATAATGACACATCATCTCCATCCTGTAGCTCAGCATTGAAAAATCGTACTGAGGAAGGTTTGTCTTTACTGGCAAATGAAACTATCGAGGAATTGAATGAAGAAGAGCCGTTCGATGAGGAAGGCGACACATCTAACAAATAGTGAATTCATGATCATAATCTAATTGAATTTGTCTAATAAACATAAAATCACAACTTAGTGATTATATTCAAGTAAAAATGATCTTGTCAGTACAGTACTATAGTATATATGTGACAGTGTGAAACTTGCACAGTGTTAACCAATGTTTTTCCTTCTACAGCAACTTTCAGCTGTGAGTCGATTTGTTATTTATTGTCTGCCAGCTCTCACACACATTGTTCGTCTTGTTCTTTTTGCAGCAACAGTCAAATCGGTCCTCTCATTTATTCCATTTCCTTGTCGACCATGTCAGTGCCAACTCACCCTCTCCTGGCCCTAGTAGATGCCAGCAAGTATGACCTCAAAGTCTCACTCACGAGTTACATCGATTTCACTGTGGAAACCCAATTTGGCCAACTCAGAAACAGAATTATGGCGATGATTGAGGCCGGTGAGATTGCGAACGACCTAGGCGATGTGAATGCACCAGTGTCAACTCAAGCCAACACCTCTCAAGTCAATTCAACTTATTCAGAAGATAGTGGGCACGACGTGGATAGGGAAAGTCATCAAATTGATCCTCAGCACACCGAAGTGAGTGAATCAGTCCAACCATCGCCATCAAATCAGCAAACGGCTCCATCGACTATTAACAACTCAAGTGAATATTTGTTACGAGATCAAATCACTTCCCCATCAACTCCTCCAGCCCAGTCCACCACCACCGAACCAGTGATCAAACAAGAATATTTCGAATTATACGGAGACGATAATGTCCAAGCTCCGAATGGTGAATTTGGTGATATGAAAGAAGAATACGATGACGACGATGACGATGATGAAGATAAAGGTGAATATATGTCTGATTGTGATGAATGTGAAGATTGTGTCAAGGGAATTTGTCAAGTAGACCAATCTCGTTTAGTTGGTGAAAATGATAATGCAAACAAAGATGGTAATACAGGAGTCGACACTGAAAGTGGATTGAACCGACAAGAAATTGAAGATGAACCTAACGTTTCGTTGGCAAGCGATCTCGCCGTCAAGAACATGCCAGATGTCATCGATGGCTCGAATCAATCTGCACAGCCCGTCATTGAACACAATCAACAATCGATGCCATCAAGCAGTGGACTACAATCGCCTAAAAGAAAACAAATTCCTAAGAATGTTGTAGCTGATGATGATCAATCGAATGGTGAAGGGAAAAGTGACAAACGGAAAAGCACGGCTCAATCGAGTAAAGCAGTGAAAAAGGTGAAACACCAAAATAGTGGACAAATTCATCGAGAAGAAGAAGGAGAGGATAATGATCATGAAGTCGAAGAAGAAACCAAACTCCAAATTGTAACACTCGAAGTAAACTGCACCGAGCCTGACTGTGGGACCATTTTGGATACTTTCAAAATGTGGAAGCAACATTTGTCCTCTATCCACGGACTTGTGCCTTACAATCATCTCGCGAACAAAGCTCGACTCAACCAACAGTAAGTCTATATTATATTTATATATTATATTTATATATTATATTTATATATTATATTTATATATTTATATATTTATATATTTATATATTTCACCATTGTCACTGTGTTTGAGTCTCACTAATTGTTCGTTTTATAGTGGTCAGACCGAATATGCCTGTACCGAATGTAACACAATTAACAAGTCACAAGTTAATCTCAATGTACATTGGAAGAATTATCATCAATCAGGAAAATTTGAGTGTTCCGTTTGTGCGTTTGTGGCCAACTTTCGGGGTGAAGTGAAGAATCACCAAAAGAAGATTCATCGTACCAAAAAAATTCAATGCACTCACCAGGGATGCAACAAAGCATTCAAGTGCAACTACGATTTGGAACACCACAAACGAGTCCATTCCCGAGCAGAACAAAGCCACTTCACACAGAGACCTTTCAAATGTATTTGGGACAATTGCGGCTACTCTACTGAGACACGGCCCAATGTTATCAAACATATTCGCACTCAACATTTTGGACTGCCAAAGACTCTCAAGGAACAAGGACGTCTCAACATTGTGGACAATCGTGATCCGGCACAGTTCGTTCAGGTGGACGCCCAGTTGGCCCAACCACGACGACTCGAGTAATTCGATTTCACTGTACTTTTGATATTTTTTTTTTGAATAAAACAATGTTTACATTGATTATCGATTCATTTACATTCGATTGTATTTTGTGAACACAATCAAAGACAGTGATTATGTTTGAGTACAGTCGAATCAATCGGCATCATCATTGTTATCATCACCATTTTAGCTATTCGTCATGGAAATTATTTCTCATTTTTAGAACACCGATAAGTTGATTGATTGCTACTTGAGACTTGAGACATGTCTGCAAGTTGTACAACGTATACGCATTTGGATAAAAGCATATGTTGGTTATTAAGTTAGATCGGTTCGCCTGAAGATGAGGTTCGAGTATTTGTTTGTATTTTTGTTGGGCCAGCTGTGCCATCATCAGGTGACCTGTGACGACGAAGCCCTGCGTGAGTGTGCCAACATTCACCACATCTCCATTCAGGTCATTCCCAATGTGCACGCCACCTTCACAAACCACAAGTGTTTGCTCAACTGTCTGGTTGACAACAAAACGCTCGCTTCCGATCCGATCAATGAGGGAGTCGCCTGTCCACTGGATTCCACTGGAGTATTTTGGTTTCTTCTGGTTTATCTTAATATTACAGTTTTTTGGTACTTTCTAGATTTGTAAGAATGGTCAGTGCATCGGTGGACAGGAAGAGGCAATTGGAGAGTGTGGCAAATTGCATTCATTGGAATTTCATTTAGTACGAAACAGAGGCACACAGTATGAGAACAGTTTGTGTCAACTCAAGTGTGTGATCGATGGCAATGTGATTGGACTGCATGCGATTAATGAGGGAATACAGTGCCCTAAGGATTTCAATGGGGTGAGTCTGTTGGGATAATCTTGTATTGAACTATCTTGAGTGATAAACTTCAATGATAATTTTCTTAACATTGAACAGATTTGTAGAAATGGTCAATGTGTTACTACAAGTAGTGAACCAACCATTGCACCAACCACTGCACCAACCACTGCACCAACCACTTCACCTACCACTGCACGAACCATTGGACCAACAAATTTTCCAACAACGCCACCTCCTACTCCACAAATGACACCAATTGAAGTTTTCTTCAGATACGCTTATTCACAGGATCCAGATAGAAATATTTTCCAAGTGAAATTTTGTTTCCAATACAACATTACACTAGTAAGTGTGAATAACTTTACACTAAATCTTTTTATTCCAAACAAATATTATTTAATTAATTTAGCCTTTATCTTGGGATTCTTGCGATTTATCATGGACAAGCGGAATCATTGATGGAGAACGCAAAGAGAAATGCTTTACTATTCAACCACACGCACCGCCCAGTAAGCTGGCATACAGAATCTTTCATAATTCGATTATCTACCAAGAAGATTATTGGTATTTTGAGAGAGAAATTTTGATAAAAATATTAAATAATCAAGGCTATTATTCTGTACGATTTACAAATGGCTATTTTTCTATGGACATGGAATTTCAAGAAATACATTAATTTGCACTCTGGGATGTGACAAAGCATTTAAGGACAAGCACGAACGAAGCTATACCAATGAGAGACCGTGTAAATGTGAATTCACTTGTAATCTAATTCAAATTGTAATTTGTCATGTTTGGATGAAGCATTTTCAAGCAGTTAAACAGAAAAAGAACAGAACATAATCGACGAACGTAACCCGACTATATCGGAATTGGAAATCAACGTGTGCGACTTTCTTATTCTCTAAACTTTCCGAATCCTTGATTATTTTTATAATACTTTCATTAAAGTTCAAATTGAGGTTTTATTTTGTGTCATGGGTCAAATTGTGCAAAACAATAATACAATCAATGTTTTTTTGTATTGAAATTTAAAATCGTTGTCACAATCACAATTGTCACACTTTTTCAATCATCTCTCTCGGATCTCGATCATGGACGATGTTGAGTGCTCGTTGTTCTTTGATGCTTCGAGGCAAACTAAAATGTACCACTCGAATGTGTCTGATTATGGTTGTTAGTTGAGCAGCAGTGAGGCCACATTGTTTGCATCGATATGGCTTGACATGCAGATGGATGGCTTGTTCGTGCCTGTTACGAGTATTTAATTCGGCAAATGACTTTTCACAATGACGACATTCGAATGGTCGGTCGCCAGAATGTTTTCGTAGATGAGAGTCAAGATGATCTTTTCGAGAGAATTGTCTGTCACACTCATGGCATTGAAGATTCTTTATATTTTTGTGAATCAATTTGTGCTTGGATAAAGTCCCTCTTTCTTTATATCGTTTTCCACACTGGTCACATTGAAATGGGCGATCGCCTGTGTGCACTCGGAGATGTCTCTGCAAATTGGATGTGAAGTCAAATGATTTAGGACAATGTGAACATTGCAAATGACGATTTGGTTGAGCAAGGTTTGCTTGAATTGGATTAGTATTGCATTCAGTGGCAATTGATTCCTCTCCAATTGCATTGTTTGCATCCCTTTCCTTTAGTTGAATCACCATTGATTCATCAGAATTGTGTTGAAAATGTTCTCCAAAAGTTGTCTGAATGTCAATAGCTAATAAAACAATAATGAGAATACTTTGTGAACATTCAACTAAAACTCACCTTCACTCGATCCACTTTCCATTCGGTCACCTTCTTCACATTGTCTGTTTTTGTTCGATTGTACTTCATCAGTTGGTTGTCTCACTGATTGCCTGTCGACCTCTGCTTGTGCATTGTTTGGTTGAGTTGTGTCCAGTCTTGGTCTCTTCTCAGGTCGAGGTGTTACTTCATTCACTTGGTCATTTTTATCATCTTCTTCCTTCACCTCGATCCCTCCATCAACACATTCATCACAATCACATTCCTGGTCATCAAATTGATTGTGCTTGAGTTGTTGAGTTTGAGGTTGAATTTTACTGTCAGGCAATTTAATTTGAGAGTATTCACATTCCTCATTATTATTCGAATGATGATGTGTCAAATTGTGGTTGGACTGTTCATTCGAGACAGGTGCATACGAAGATGATTGGACTTGATGTGTTGGCATTGGTTTGTTTGAGTTTGTTTCGATTTCCTTCTTAATTGTCATGGATTTAGATGGGCTGCTGAATTGATAATTAGATTGGATGATAAAGTTTAAGCTTTATACCTCAGTTGTAAATTGGAAACAGAATCCAAAGTAGTTGGTCCATTTGGCTGATGGTAAGAATGATTTATAATGACAAATTGTGGGTTGAAGTTAGATGAAGTTGTTAGTTGATGCATTTGGGCATTGGCAAATTGATCGTGAAGGCTGGAACTTGGAATCCCCACCTGTGCACAGTCACCACCCCCACCCGATTGTTTTCGTTCCATTTGATTGGTCAATTTGGTTGTGAGTCTGTTGAAGATGGAATGGAGCATTGGGTCCACTGTTCGATTCATCTCAGCTCGCAACCACACACGAGTGGCATCAGTAGAGGCTGTGAGCAATGAGGACAACATGACTCGACATTCGTGTGACAATGTACAACTCATCGTAAAAAAATAAAACAAATTTTGATGAAATAACACGTGGGATTTGTGTAAACCACGTGTAAAATTCTACATCAAAACATTCACAGCCACCACGCTTTGAAGACTGGGAAGCTTCAGGCTAACCTCAAAACATTAAAACCTTCACTAACTCACATAGAGGGCCCTGCAAGTGGGATACTTCATCCACTGTACTACTACTACACTGACTGTTGATAGAACTCTAGGTAAGTGAGGCATGTCACAAACCTCGAGGCTTCACTACTTTACACCTCACACAACACAACACGAACATTGGAGAAATTATCACCAAGCAGGCAAATTTGAGTGTTCAGTTTGTGCTTTTGTGGCCAAATTTAGGTTTGAAATTTTGCAGCATCAAAAGCAGAGTTACCGCCCAGGAAGTGTCACTGCACTCACCAGGGATGTGACAAAGCATTTAAGGACCAGCACGAAGTGAAACAACACTAACGAAACCATACCAGTGAGAGACCGTAAAAATGAATTTGGGACAAATGTGAATTCACTTGTGTCAATCTAATTCAAATTGCAATTTGTCAAGTTCGGATGAAGCATTTTCACTTGCCTCAAACATGTTAACTAGTTAAACAGCAAAAAAAACTGAATATAATCGACGAACGTAATCCGTGGGATTATGTCCAAATTGCAGATTAACGTTTGCGACTTTCTTAAGGCAAGACAAAATGCATTTTAGTGGAAATAGCCACCCTACTCATTTCAATAGAATAAAATCGTTTTACATAGATACCTATAGCACCAGATTCTCTGGACCAATTTTGACGTTGGATACGGATTATTAAAGGTAAAGACATAGGCTTGAAAAATCTCAGAGCACAATTTCCGATTTGGACTTTGTTTTGGTTTGGGTTTATCTCAAAGTCAAAAATTTCGGTTTTTGCGCACATTTCGATGTATTATGACTAAACAAAGTCAAAATCGGAAATTGTGCTCTGAGATTTTTCAAGCCTATGTCTTTACCTTTAATAATCTATATCCAACGTCAAAATTGGTCTAGGGAATCTGGTGCTATAGGTATCTATGTAAAACGATTTTATTCCATTGAAATGAGTAGGGTGGCTATTTCTACTGAAATGCATTTTGTCTTGCCTTAACTTCTCTTATCTACTCTTAACTTTTCGAGAACTTGATTATTTTTGTAATAATTTTATTAAAGTTTAGATGGTGTAAGAATGGTCAGTGCATCGGTTGTCTGGAGGAGGAAATTGGAGTGCGACAAATTGCAGTGACAGATGCATGGTTTTAAGGTGTTTAATTCGTTCCTGTCTGTTCAGAATGTTCAACAGTGTAAACCCACACTTCAAGTAAATACAAACGTCTTAAGACAAATTAAAACCAATTGGCCATAAATTGAAATTACAAAATACCAAAAGATAATTTATCACAAACAAACACGAATAACAGTTAGATTTGTCAACTTGTATAAATAATTCTTACAATGCGATATCATTACATCGAATCACTTTGCCAATCACCGAATAAGTCACACTTTCTCAACTAACTCCTTCGGATCTCGATCATCGATTATGTTGAGTGCATGTTGTCGTTTAACTGAATTAGGCAAACCAAAATGGACAATTCGAACGTGAGAGATTATATTTGCTATTTGAGTGGCAGTTTGACCACATTGTTTGCATCGATATGGCTTGACATGCAGATGGATGGCTTGTTCGTGTCTGTTAAGAGTATTTAATTTTGCAAACGACTTGTCACAATCGCGACATTTGAATGGTCGGTCGCCAGAATGTTTTCGTAGATGAGTGTCAAGATGATCTTTTCGAGTAAATTGCTTGTCACACTCATGACATTGAAGATTCTTTATGTTTTGATGCATCAGTTGGTGCTTGGCTAAAGTGCCTCTCTCTTTATATCGCTTGTCACACAGGTCACATTGAAATGGACGTTCACCTGTGTGCACTCGAAGATGTCTCTGCAAATAGGAATTACGATCAAATGATTTCAGACAATGTGAACATTTCAAATGACGATTTGTTTGGGGATGTTGAGGTTGAGGTTGCATTTCAGTGTCAGGCAAATTAATTTGAGAATTGTCCCATTCCTCATTATTATTCGAATGTTGATCTGTCAAATAGTGGTTGTACTGTTCTTTCGAGACTGGTGCATACGAACATGATTGGACTTGACTTGGGTGCATTGGTTCAAATTCCTCCTTAATCGTCATGGGTCGAGATTGACTGCTGAATTTAAAAATAAAAATTATTAGATACAAAAAATTGAGTTCAATTAAACTATAGCTATAACTAGTAACTAGTTACAAACCTCATTTGTTGAGTGGAAATAGAATCAAAATGATTTGGACCATTTTGTTGTTTGTGAGGATAGTTCATATTGACAAATTTGGGGTTGAAGTGAGATGAAGTTGGATTGAAAGATGATGAAGCTGAGGGTTGGGGAATGAAAGTGGATGGTTGATGTATATGAAAATTTGCTGATTGATCGAGATAACATTGATTTCGATTCACTACTTTCCCACAAACACCATCACCAGCCGATTGTGTTCGTTCCATTTGATTGGTCAATTTGGTTGTGAGTCTGTTGAAGATGGAATGGAGCATTGGGTCCACTGTTCGATCCATCTCAGCTCGCAACCACACACGAGTGGCATCACTAGAGGCTGTGAGCAATGAGGACAACATGACTCGACATTCGTGGGACAATGTACAACTCATCGTGATGGAATAAGCAAATCTTGATGAAATAACACGTGGGATTTGTGTGTGTGTAAAATTTTAGATCCAAACATTTACTTCCACCACGCTTTGAAGACCGAGCTTCAGGCTGACCTCAAAACATTAAAACCTTCACTAATTCTCATAGAGGGCGTTGCAAGTGGAGCACTTCATCCACTGTAATATAGCATAGGCAAGTGAGGCATAGGACAAACCTCGAGGCCTCACTATTTTACAGCTCACACAACACAACACGAAGATTAGTGAAATCAACAGCCGAATTTGAATGTTCGACCTGTGCTTTTGTGGCAAACTTTCATAGTGAAATCTTGAAGCATCAAAAGCGAATTCATCGTTCCAGAAAGTGTCATTGCACTCACCAGGGATGTGACAAAGCATTTAAGGACAAGCACGAACCGAGACAATACGAACGAAGCCATTGCAGTGAGAGACCGTGCAAATGCATTTGGGACAAATGTGAATTCACTTGTAATCTAATACAAATTGAAATTTGTCATGTTCGGATGAAGCATTTTCAGACTGAAAATTTCAGTTGACTCAAACACTATGTAACCTGAGAGATTATATCCAAATTGTATATTAACGTTTGTGACGTTTCTTATTCCCAATAGGGATGTTCCATTTATATTCTTTACGAATCTTTGATTATCATTGTGATACTTTTATTAAAGTTTAAATGTTAATTGAATTGTTATTTTGTGTTAATAACGTCTTAACCATTGATAGGCTCTTGATATATGCTGCTTTAATCAATTATGAGAATCAATAATACAGTAAATGTTTATTGCATCTAAACACAAAATAAATCACACTTTCTCAACCAACTCCTTCGGATCTCGATCATCGATGATGTTGAGTGCTCGTTGTTGTTTGATGGTTCGAGGCAAACCAAAATGGACCATTCGAATGTGAGTGATTATATGAGCTCGTTGAGTGGCAGTGAGACCACATTGTTTGCATCGATATGGCTTGACTTGCAAATGGACGGCTTGTTCGTGGCTGTTCCGAGTGTCCAATGTAGTAAACGACTTTTCACAATGTCGACATGCAAATGGTCGCACTCTGGAATGTGTTAGCAGATGAGAGTAAAGGTGATCTTTTCGAACAAATTGTTTGTCACACTCATTACAAAGAAAATTTTTAATATTTTGGTGAATCAGTTGGTGCTTGGCTAAAGTGCTAGATTGACGAAATCTTTTGTCGCACAGGTCACATTGAAATGGACGTTCACCTGTGTGCACTCGGAGATGTTCCTGTAAACGGGAATTGTGGTCAAATGATTTCTCACAATGTGAACATTGTAAATGACGATTTGCTTTAATTGGATTAGTAGTGCATTCAGTGGCAATTAATTCCTCTCCAATTGCATTGTTTGCATCCTTTTCCTCTTGTTGAATCACCATTGATTCATCTGAATTGTGTTGAAAATGCTCTTCAAAAGTTGTTTGAGTGTCGATATCTAATGACAACAATGAGAATACTTCGTAAACATTCAACTATAACTCACCCTCACTCTGTTCACTTTCCATTCTGTCACCTTCTTCATCTGGCACACGTCTATTTGATTGTGCTTCATCCGTTGATTGTCTCAGGCGCTGTCTGGTCACCTTTGGTTGTGAATTGTTTGGATGTGTTGAGTCCATTTTTGGTCTCTTCGCATATCGAGATGATTCATCCACTTGGTCATATTCATCATCATCTTCCTTCACCTCAATCCCTCCATCAGCACATTCCTCGTCATCAAATTGATTGTGTTTGATGTGAGCGAGTTGGTGAGGTTGATGTTGCATTTCAGTGTTTGTCAAATTAATTTGCATTGCAGTTAAATTGTCCAATTCCTCATTATTATTCGAATGTTGATCTGTCAATTTGTGCTTGGGCTGTTCATTCGAGACTGGTCCATACGAACATGATTGAATTTGATGTGTTGGATTTGTTTCAATTTCTTCCTTAATCGTCATGAGTTGAGATTGAAAGCTGAAAATGAATTGTAAAATATAAATTATTAGATAGAATTTATTGAGCTACAGACCTCAGTTGTTGATCCGAAATAGAATCCAAATGATTTGGACCATTTTGTTGTGGGTAAGAATATTTCATATTCACAAATTGTGGGCTGAAGTGAGATGAAGTTGATGGTTTATGTATTTGAGCATTGGCTGATTGTTCGTGAAGACTTGAAGGATTTGTATTCACCACTTTCCCAAAGTCACCAACAAGGTGGTGCACACCTGCCGATTGTGTTCGTTCCATTTGATTGTTCAATTTGGTTGTGAGTCTGTTGAAGATAGAATGGAGCATTGGGTCTACAAGTCGATCCATCTCAGCTCGCAACCACTCACGAGTGGAATCCTTCGAGGCTGCGAGCAATTCTGCCAACAGTACGGATACATTCGGTGATTGAGATACAACAGATGACATGATCCAAAAACTTGGTACTAAATTCACGGTAAAGAAACTTTCAAATGTTTTGAGGTAAAACATCAAAACCCATAACAAAAATGCGAGCACACAATAAAGTGCAGTAAAGCAGTCAAGAAAGCATATAAAAAAACTCTAGTTGTATCAAAACATTCTCATGAATGGCGCTTCCTGTTTTACTTGGCGCTATTCAGTTTCTTCTTTTTTAGAAAAAGACATGACCAAATTGGTAAAATGTATTCAGCGAATGTGGCCAAATACTTAGTAGTCCAAAATTAAATTTTTGTAAAATATTGAATTTTTTCGTTATTAAAAATTTTAATTCAACAAGAATCGTAAAAAATGAACAATAATTTTGTGCAATTATAATTTCACCATTACTAATAATCATCACACATTTCCGGAATGGTAAATTTTGCCACCATGTAAAGTATTGACTTGTCATCAATTTGCTTGGTGGCACAGCCAAGTCCAATCTCCATACGTTGATTCCACATCTTTCGGCTGTACTCTACCAAGCTCCCATTCTTAATATATTTAGGCCGGCCCGTCCCCCACTTTTCGAGAGGATAGCGGGCCCAGAATCCATGACTACCTAGGCCCTGTCCATCGATGATAGTGACCAGTGTGCCATAGTCCGAAGTGTAGGACATGTTGGTCTCATGTTTGTTGTACACCAATTGGCCACTTTGAATATGATTTGCTTCTCTCTGTGGGTGTAATAAGTAATCGTTAATAGTTGATTTGTATGGAACATAATTTGTAGTGAGTTATTTTGACTTTTCCCTCTCCAATTTTGTGATAATGTTGAGTTCAACTTAAGTTTTACTTTGATTAACATTTGGCACAGTATTGCAAAATTGTGTTGTACATTTATGAAGCAACCGCTAATCTATCTGTAAACTTTATCACCAATAGCCATATGCCATTGATGCTACAGCAATGTCGACAATGATCCCATCTGGTCGATGTTGAGTGATTGCACTTTCAATTTGAGGATCATACGCCAGAGATGATTCGTAACACGTGATCATCATGAAGTTGGGCTGCTCGTTTTGATATTTCATTAGATCCAGTGGGTCGCGGGCATCGAGAAAACCTGATTTTCTCATTATATCAGCCATCTCCTTGACCGGATTAAGTTTCTCTGCTTCGTATGCATTTTTAGTGAGTAGAAATTCTTGAAATTTATAGATTTTAATGTGGAACAGCACAAACATACGATCTTCCTTAATTAATAAATAAAGTAAAATAATTGACCAATATTAAATTGAATGAATTGAATTGAAATGAAGTATATCGAGAGGATTTCATAAGAAAGCATTCAATTATTAAAACATTGAAGTTTCGAAATTCAAAATTTTCATAAAACTTTTTTCAATGCTCAATTGCACATGGCTCAATGTATGATATTAATAATAAGATTGATTGCCAAATCAATAATCACTTCACCTAAATTTGTCCCAAGTAAACTTGTAATATACATTTATAAACTTATTTTCATTTTTAATAAATTTGGTTAAATTCGAGTTTTTCTACAAATTTGTTACTTTTAAAATTAAATTTCACAATCAATCAATGTCTATATTTTAACAAGATATAAAAAGAATAAACAAATGTACGGAATTATCTGAAATAAAAAAAACATTGAGTTTATTAAATAATTATTATCTTCATTTCACTAGTGAAGTGCACTTACAATGTGAAACGATTTGTTAGTGATTCGATAGTTGCCAAACAAACGAAACGCATACGAGTGCAGCAGTCGACTGTCCTGAAGCAATTCTGACTGTGATTTTTTTGTGAAATTTATGCGATAAACAATAGTCAAAACAAACTAATTAGAAACTTACCTTGACCAATGTACGTGACAAAATTGGCCCCACACCCGGTCTACTTCGATACAGCTGATAGAAGGTACGATTTAAAAGAGAAATCCTTTTAAAATTCCTCACCACTGCGGCACACTGATTGATGAGCACAAATTCATCGATCACAATGCCGAGTGCGGCAAACAGAAGCAATGACCGAAGCAGTAGGGACAGTTCGCTGGCAAATAGAAATATGTAAATTGCGTTACATTGAATGGAAATGAAGGACACAAAGAGACAGGTCAAGTAGGGTGACCAGTAGCGATCGTACGCACGAAGATATTTGGCCAGAACACAGACTTTACTGTTCACGGACATGTATTCCAGCCAGGCACACTGTTGGCGAGCTCTATTTGAAGCCAAATTTCGATGTCGTATAGACTTGAGTTTTGCATTGATGCCCGCCAATTGACTCGACAGTGTCGTCTGCTGTATTGCGATGTACTTGCTCGCCAGTAGGAACCAGTGAAACTCTACTTGACCTCAAATATTTTCACGCAACATTGTCTAATAGTTAAGTTTTCATATAGAAATTAATATTCTAAAAGCTCAGGGTTTTAGGATAGCGGCTTGATACCTACCAAAGATGCACTGATTTGAGTTAAAGCTTTAAAGTTGCTACCTTTGGCCATGCATCTTTGGTAGGTATCAAGCCGCTATCCTAGGACCCTGAGTTTTTGGAATATTAATTTCTATATGAAAACTTAACTATTAGTCGATGTTGCGTAAAAATATACAAACCAAATATTTATTCGCTGGCTCCTACTCGCCAGTATGACATAGCACGGTATCATATAGGCAACTTAATATATGGAATATTTATATTAGACAAAAAAACATATTTCCAAACTCAGAACATTACAGTGGATCTCATAGTAGATGTGAAATGGATTGAGCACCAGCCAGAAGACCGCTGAAGTCAGATTGACATTGTAAACTGCATTAATGAAAAGCACATTCACGTAGACAAAAGTACTGCCACTGAGATTTACAATAGTTTCCATAATAAAAGCCAGCTTGATGAATTTCGCTCTGAAAGCACACATTTGTGCAAATTCGCCTTCAAATAACATAAACTTGGTTTAGAATGTTTAACAAAACATGGAAAAATCTTACTTTTCCTTTCGCCCCTTGCCCAATCTTGGGTAATGAGGAAACGTCTCTCAACCGGTGGATTCGCCAAAAATGAAACCCAACAACAAATGGTGAGAGTAAAGAGTGAAAGAGACATCATGTTCATCTGACTCCAAACTGGATTTGGAAACATTTGATGATAAAAGTGATAGGGACTGGATGAAAGGGATGCCAAGTCGATTTGACACGAAGGGCGTGATTCGCACTCGAGTCCAAAGATGCCATACAAAATGGATATAATAAAGAGTACAAGTGACACTAAATAGCATTTTCTTATTGTTCCGAGTGGAGGATGACAAGCAGCAAGCCGAATCACATCAAATTGGCCATTGTGAGCATAGAAATTCAACTTGAAAATGGACACAACCTTTTTCATTTTTCTAAACATATTTTGCTCTGTTTTTGGCCACTTGCTTCAAACAGAATCAAATTAATTGTGATGATTGTGATCAACTTTAAATACGTGATTTTCAGTGATTTTTATTCTTGGAATATGAATTGTTTTTAATCTTATTTAAATTATTGTAAATATTTTTCACAAATCTTAATCGTTTATTAATGTATATTCTCTGCCAGCACAACTCATAAACAACATCATTAACCATAATTTTATTTTATTATATTATTTTAAATCTAGTACGAGTAAACAGTACCTTGAGGAAGCAAGAAAAACATTTGCTTCCGGCAGGGGCGGTGCGGTGTTTTTGCCGCCCTTGCCCGGGAACGAGCTGCCGCCCCCTAAAAATGTTACCTTGGGGGACCAAGGTAACATTTTACCTTTTCAACAAAGATGAGTCTATGGAATGCAGTTGCTAGTATGTAGGTAGTTAGCCATGTTTGTACCACAAAAATGCGCGAGTTGTCTCGCAGGATAAAACTCATTGGTCTGAGTCTGGCGAGTTCTACAAGGGTAAGGCATAATTTTTTTTGTTGCTAAACTTTTGCTAGGAAGTTCCGTTCGAAATTAACCCTCGTCTCACCCATTGTAGAACATTCAAATTACATCTCTCTACCCTCGATCAACCTTTGATCAATTGGCCTTTGATCAGCGCTCAGTACTAGATTCAATTATAAAAGCTTACGTTGTATCCTTATACGCGGTTCACAGTTTGAGTGAAAGTTCCCCTACTCATAACATACAATCACTCATATTATACGCCACACAGGTGTCTTGAAAACCATATATTGTATCCAGGTGAAGATTGACTTTGGAATCAGCAACTGAGAAACGTCGTCGTCGTCGTTGTCGTGCGATTTAATATATTTATTGCATGTAAAAAACTTTACAAATTAAAAACAAAAATGCGGGATGTCGTTTATTATACAATCGAGAGACTAAAATGAGAGACTAAAGTGAGACAAATTTCAAGTCGTGCGATCCCTCCCTCCCCCTCCCCCTTATATAAAAATTATTGTTTTCGTTCGTTCGTTCTTTCGTTCGTTTGTTCGTACGAGATAAGAGAAAAGTACATAAAAATGACAGTTAAACGACTATAACTTTGAGACGGTTAGGTGTATGGACTTGGGATTTTGCATGGTGATAAAACTATATTAGTTACACGTTGAGTTCGAATCTTAGATCTGTAGGTGTAGTGGAAGTGGTCCAAAAAGCGGTCCAAACACGTATTTTATGTACATAATACTCATCAGCACCTAACTCTGGCAGTACAAGCTTATCAACGATGAGTCATTGTAAAGCGAACACAGACTGACAGATGCGTGCTGCAGTCGACTCGTGTGTTTGTTGTTAGTGATGTGGTCAGCTGAATTGTTTAGTAAAGTTTGTGAAGAAAGTGATACGTTTAATACATTATGTCAACCCAAATGAGCGAAACTGTAAACTAGTGAAATGGAATTCAATTCCATCAAAACCAACAAACTTATTACGATGAAATACCCGAATTTCTGTTTTTGGTTATTTAATCCTTTAACAACATTAGTATTTAATCGAGTTCTAAATTTTTCTTCTAAATGATAGATATGATAGACATGGACAATTGTGTATGTGTTTACCGAGCATCTCAACATCGTGATTTAGATCAATATTTATCAGATGTAACAAACTTATCCGCACTAGTTGTAATTTGAGATTGTTTTATTGTGAGTATCTGTTCTTTATCTGGTGTCAGTTTTAAAGTTGTAAGTGCTTCATTTGTGTTTGGAGCAAGTTTTTTTTTCGAAAGCCCATTGATAAATAAATCTGACATTTTGTTACAACACATAAAAACGTCTAAAATAAGTAGACAAATCAGTCTATTTTGGGCACGAGCCGCGGACACTAACACAAGAAATTCGATACCAACAAAATCAATAGGAAAAAAGCACAGTACGCAGGACAATTGCCACATTGAGGTCGCGGGAAACGGACTAAAATTTAGTCACTAAATGGAATTGAGCTGATGAGTATGGGGAGGTAAGCCTGTTGGATTGGACGGGACAAACAAGAACAGTTACAAAGCAAAAACAGGCAACCAAAGATTTGTCAAGTGTAAACATTGACAGAGAAAGGCCAGTGCGCAACAGCTCTCAACCTTACGTACAATATACTTTTGGCTTTTGGTCTAATTTGAAAAGGCCATTGGGCAAAAGCAGTGCAAATGCCTGTTATTGGTAACGTTAAGGCGAGCATCAGTTCACTGCCAATCTTTAAACCTTTAACGCATAAAATACATAGTTGGCATATCCTGAAAACTTTCCCAAACCTAAACATGTCGAGTTTATATTTTTTTTGTCTATTTCTATAAACTTTTTGCAATGTAAAAAGCATTCAGTTAAGATTATTTAAATTTCAACATTAGTTCAAAGCAAACCACAACTACTTCAAAGCGTCAGCATTGGAGTAGTTTTTAATATATTTTCATATGGCTTTCAAACAGTGGCACTTCACAATTTAAAATCTTTCGTGTCAAAAGAAAGCACTTTGTTGTCGAAACTTTATGAATGCAAAGATATTTTATGAGTGTTTAATTTAGCTTGATAATTTTTTCTTTAATTCACTCGAAATCAAACGCGCTTTTCATCAATTTGTTTTATTAAGAATTTTTTGTGTCGACATGTCAGAAAATTAATCTGTGATATTTAACAACTGACATGGAATAGTCAAATTTGAGTTAAGAGAATTTAATTATGTTTCACCAATTTGTTTTTTATTTAAAAATTGTTAAGTTGAAAAATGAATTAACCCAAATTAAGAAAATATTTTGTGATATTTTTGATCAAATGCAAACTCTGCAAAAAATAAGAGCTGTGCCAGCTTTAGCTGGCGCAGCTTTTTTACAAGTTTGCCCCAAGCAAACTTGTAAAAAGTTAATGGTTAATATAATTAACAAATTGAATTGTATAATCCCCCTGGCCCGTAAATTGTAGATTGTAAAGATTGTTCCGTAAGGATAGCTCCGTGCGGATTGTTCCGGGAGTGAGTTTATTGAGGCAAAATTCGCTCGATATGTTTCAGTTCGTTCGCAAACCAGAGTGAGCTTGCTACATCTTGACTTATCTATGATTCAGATGCTCTAAGTCGGGTGAGGCGTTTGAAGGCCATAATCGGAATTTCATATCTCAGCTCCGTCAGTCCAAAGCTACCGCAATGGATCAAAGAAACTGACAAAAACAGAAAGCAGGCAGGATGCACATTTGTGGTCAGAAAACAGCATCCATCATCATGGAACATTTCGTTTGGACCACGAGTGCAGCGTCTTTCAATCTGAACTACTAGCAATTAAGAATGCTTTCACTTGGTGCCACGAGAAACAGATGATGAGCCACAATTAAAAATGACTCAGAGTCCTCCCTGAAAGCTATTGCTAATAAGAAAAATCTAAATATACTTGCAGTTGAAATCCGGAAACTTCTTTGACAACACCCCAACCATGTGCACATATGCCTGAGTTGGGTGAAGGTACATGTTGGGATAGAAGGAATCGAGAAAGACGACAATTTGACCAAGGTAGTAATGATTCTGAACACAATTTCGTACAACAAGATTCCGTCTTCATATTTCTTGCAAGTGATGAGCCAAGAAGCGAATACTGATTTGAACCCACAGTGGACAACCTCCACTTACGAAGAGTGATTAGTCGCTTTTTTCCTACAATCATAGACCGGAAGAAGTGCTCGAACATGCCAGACTTCATCATGACCAATTTCATGTTTGGACACGGCAAGTTCCACGAGTACCTGTCCAGAGTGGACATCGAGCGCAACGAGATGTGTGAGTGTCAATTGGCAGAACACATCCCGATCCACTTGATCAGTATATGTCCGGCCTGGGCGAGACATAGGCACGACTTTGAGGCCTTTATCAACAATAGAGACCAACGAATAAGTATTTGGCATGTATATTTTTTACGCAACATCGACTATTAGTTAAGTTTTCATATTAAAATTACGATTCCTAAATCTCAGGGTCCTAGGATAACGGATTGATACCTACCAAAGATGCACTGGTTGGAGTAACAGCTATAGTTTCTACATTTGGCCATGTATCTTTGGTATATATCTTGCTATTGTATCAATTTAAACCTCTGTTTATGCTTACATCGGCGATTGCCATAGAGGTCAATAAATCTCACTCTCAAAAAAGGGTTACCGCTCTTAACAGGGGAACGGAACCAACAGCCGGCAACCGAATTAGCAAGTGAAAAAATTCCTTAGCACATTTTCTATTTCATTTATCCAAGTCCTTGAGAATTGTGGCAGTAAAGTCTTCAATTACTAATCGATGCAGGAACTTTGATATGACATGAACTTCTTAAGTGACTTCAACTGGACAAGACCCTGGTTGATCAAACAAATTCGAATATTATCATCAATTTTTCTGTCCACGAACTTAGGTCGTCTGTGTCATATGTGGCAAAAGAAATCGAATTGTCAAAAACTGATTGGTTCTTCTTCATTCTTCCTTCAACCTGCGCCAACCTTCCAATCCACAACCGCTCATTTTTCCACCACTTACATTTCCCTCCACCAGCCACTCTTCCGCCCTTTCGGCCATATGCCGCTCGGACCATTTGCCGCCCCTTGGACCTTGCCGCCCTTGCCCGATGGCAGAAAAAATGACCTCCCGCCGCCCCTGGCTTCCGGCCCCACACCAAATAATCACGACAATAATGAACCATTGTCAATCATCATCATCATAAGCATTATCCACAAGGCAAACTTAAAACTTGAAAACCCAGTAACATAGCAAAATCGGCCACCGACCAAGATCAATATCTAACGATTTCTGTGAATTTCGAATGAAGCGCGCTGCCTTAGTGTTATTGTATTCTCTGTTACCAATTAAATATTAAAACAAATGAGTAATTTATAAATAAAGTTTTATGTTTGCTCTTTTCAATTTCGGTGTCTCTTCATTTCTCGATTTAATTTGATTTCAAGATCCTCTTCAACATTGGTTCGTTTGACGTCGACCAAGGAAAGCACTATTTCACGTTTGGTGGGCTGTTTGAGAATGTTCTCCAAATATTACACCATCCTAAATGATTTCTTAAAGTTCTGCAAGTATTTGCTAATTCTGAATGTCAACGCACACACACAAATGCATTTATGCCTTTTCGTGAATGCAAATCTCGTCTTGTAATGTTAATGCATACTTGATCGGAAGAGATCTCATGTGAACATTACATTTTTCCATTCGTACTCACAATGTACTTATCGATTGACAATCTTGTTGAGCTGACACTGGTCAAGTTTCAGTACTCATCCACTGGCATGCCTCAATTGTTCACTCACAAAGTTTTTTTCAAAGCTTTCTGGGTGTATGGCGATGTGATACTCAATGTGGCAGTGTACATGGCTCTGACAGTGTTTGCCTGCTTGCTAGTGGATCCAATGCACGATTCTCGATTCATCATGTTTGTTATTCCAAAGAGCAATGGAAACTGGCAAATGTTTATGAACAATTGCCGTGTTTCACATAAGCAGTCTGACCATCTAGTTCAAGTTTGTCAAAAAAAACCAAATCGTCAATGAATCGATTCTTGAAAGTTTTCATTCCTAGCAATGTTTTATTTTACATGATTATTTTTCGGACAAATTGGACTGGCTCTTACAAGGACTACATCCACATTGCGGTAGTGCCATTGTTTTTCATGTATGTTTCATTTAGAAAGTATTGTCTAAAGTATTTAACTTTCTATAAGAATTTTGTCTCTTTAGGCAATTTAACTGAAAATAAACTGTTGCATCGATACGATTCAATCTACAAGCGAGTGTCAGTGCTGTTCAGTGAAATCGGTGCTCACAATCGCTTCTTACCTCACTATCGATAACATATCAGGATCGATCCACTTTGTGGTGTACATTCTTTTGGTAAACTATGTTCTTACATGTTATATCACGATTTCACGAATTACAAAATGGCCATGACATGTGAACAAAAACGAAAGCAACAATTGTATATTCGCAAATAAAGGCAAAAACGGTATTAGACTCATTTTGGAAAATTTAATTTGCAAATATATTGCCCAGAATTCAAATAGTTGATTTGTATGGAACATAATTTGTAGTGAGTTATTTTGACATTTCCCTCCCAAATTTTGTGATAATGTAGAGTTCAACTTAAGTTTTGGTTTGATTAACATTTGGGACAGTATTGCAAAATTGTGTTCTACATTTATGAAGCAACCGCGAATCTATCTGTAAAATGTTTATCACTAATCGCCAAATGCCATTTATACTGCAGCATTGGTAGTTGGAGGAGCGACCGTAATCACTCACGCTGAGCGAGCGAAGCGAGCGAGGTGTGAGTGATTACGGGAGCGACGATATATACCCGAGAAAAATGTAACTTCAGTCATTTCTTGTGAGCAAAAATCCGGGAAAACTACCATATGGATCGGTCTGAAAATTTAACACAGTGTTCTGGTTGGGGTCTAGATGTGCTGTATAGTTTTGGGGACATATAGGTCAAAGGTCAAAGGAGTAGTGATTTTGAGAAAAATGCCAAATTTTGTATTGAAATGTGTGGTGCCCGATAGTCAACATTGTGTGTGCTCCAGTGTGACACAGCCAAGCACACGCTTTTCCTCTCACGCCCGCTGTGCGCATTAAAGATGCGCAGTAAAGAGCACACTTAAAGGTGACTCTTAGTGTCGGATGCGGACCATTTGACTTGAGTGCAGGTGTCTGTAGGTGTTTGTTTACATTTTTAGACATATTCGACAATTATCGCGACAAATAATTGGTCTAAAATTTTAAAACTAAAACTATTTATTTCAAATAATGCGGCGATGCTCAAATAACCATTGACGTGTTTAGGAGCAAAGGTTGCAATTTCTTCTCTTTGAAGACAAAAATGTCTTGCTGAACTACTTTGATATTGTATTAGATTTATGGAAAATGTGTAGCGTCGAGCACAACACGCACCTCATCATCGGATCGGTGTACAGTTTAGTCTGTACATCTACTGTCCAATCGATGTACATTCTATGCACTCTACTACTACATCATATTATGTCTCTTTCATACTCACTCATGTATTCACTCATCTCTTGCAATCCAACTGTCGACATGACAGTACTGAATAAAATATCTTTCAATATCAAGTCACTTGTCCCGAATCTCACTGTCTGACGATTTAGGTCTTACAAACCTAGCTCTCCTCATGAAAAATGTTCCATAATAAACCTCTTGTATGGGCCACTACACTTAACAATGAGACGGAACATGAAGATAAACCCATGGCAATGATAATTTCACAAAATATAGATTATAAATATTCGTATTCTATCTATCTTCTTATATTTAAACCCCGCTTGCCGATAGCTGAATTTTTATTTGGATTTGTGAACCGAGTACCAATTTTAAATTTTTTCTTTATTAGACTTTTTGTTGAGATCTTTCTTTGTCTTGCATTGTCATCATAGGGTTTCTAAACAAATACAGTTGTTGTACATGGAAATATGGTGATTCAAGATCATATGGATGGAGAAACAATTAGAGTTGCAGACAGTGATCATATTTGAAGAAGGCGATGTTCACGATCCACATTCTATGATGTTAATCGAGAATTTTTATGTTATCTCAATTGGTCTTAACTAAATGCGATGATCTGCATACATACCTAGGTACATTGTTTGAATTTCAGATTGATGATGAAGAAATTAGATTAGTGCTCTCATAAAGCAAAAGTAAACTTTCAAAAATGACGATTTGTTAGAATTAGCAAAGCTGAGCAGTTCAACGCTTATCTCTGATGAATAACACTTTCTTTACTTTCAATTCAATTAAATTCAAATCAAACCGTAGTTTTTGAAAAGTTACTTTTGCTTTATGAAAGGACTAAATTTGATTGATTCGTTAAACTTTTAATTGCCAAACGAAAGTTTAATTGTATCGCAACCGATTTGGGCGGGAATGAATCTTCGATCATATTTGTATTGAATGTGACTAAATGACTTCGATGTTTCACACACTCTCGCTCCGACTTTCACGCCAATGGCGTTACCTATTTTTTATTTATGATAGATATAATGTTTCAAAATGCCAGCAGCTGGTTCAAAGACTAGTACAGCGGTATGGCAGATAACTGTCATGGAGATAACAAATAAAAAGTCCAATGCCACTTCAAGCTCACAGTGTGGCGATGATTAGTGTGCTCTCGGGTGTAATTTGCCAACGCTGGCTCGTCAATTGTCAACATGAGTTCAATTAAAAGATGTCGTGTGTGTGGTGCAAATGCGAGAGGTAAATCAAAATTCGATAAATAAAATCATGTCATTTGCTAATTCATATTTGCCATACAATTCAGGATTCAACTATGATGCCCTTACGTGTGAATCGTGCAAAGTATTCTTCTATAGAAATTCGCCTCGACTCAAGGTTTTTTCTGATTATGAATTTTTATTTTTATTTATTTTCCAAACAGTCTTTTAGGTGTGATTTTAGTGGCAATTGTGAAATCGACCTATCCACTCGAACAAACTGTCCCAAATGTCGATTAATTAAGTGCTTTGCCATTGGTATGAGAGTGAAACAAAAAGAGAAAAACAATTGCACATTCGCAAATGAAGGCAAAAACGGTATTAGACTCATTTTGGAAAATTTAATTTGCAAATATATTGCCCAGTGTGGCTACAGTGAACAAATGTCTCAATCCATTCAGAGAGCCAACATTGAACCAATGAGACAAATTCCGACCGAGTTGAGGCTATACGAGCACGAATGTATTGCTCAAGTGCGAAAAGCAATTGGAATATTTCGCTATGAACGCACTGCTCGAGCAATAAAGCTAATCAAGAGTGTTGAAGAGTTGGCCGAATCATCAGCAGGACACAATCTGCTGTACATTAAAAAGGCGATAAACTTTTGTCACAATTTTGGTGCATTCAATAGTTTGTCCTGTCAAGATCAATTGGAAATGCTAAAATCATTCTATTTCAAATTAATCTCAATTTGGTTTACATTTCAACATGATGCCGAACAGAAGGGAGTCCTCATGTTTACTGTAAATACAAATATATTTTTGAAAAATGCAATTAAATTACAATGTAAATTGAGCTTGGTGATTATATTTACTTCAAAGGACGAATCAGAAAGGAATGCAATTTTAATTGGACCCGAACTGATTGCGCAATGCTACGGCAAACGATGGCACTGTTGCATTTCAAAATGCCATGGAAAACGATGTCAACATTCGCGATTTGGTATTGTTATGTTGTACGTTTGAGAAATAATCTAATCCAGCCAAAATATTTCCAATTTCAGATAATAACTCTTGTATTATTCAAAACTCAACGCAACTTGTCGTGTCCAGAAAATATTAGGTAATAAAAAACATAAAAAAATTATTTCAATGTTTGGCAAAACATTCAACAGATATCACTACTGCTTGTACTGTGCCATACTTCAACGTTATTTGCTGTACAAATATCGAGATAAAAAGGCGGCAAATCACAAATATCTTCAATTGGTGTGCCATTTAGATGCATTGGAGATTTATTTTAAAAAACAACAAAATCTAATGCAGTCAAGAGCGGAAAGTGCGCCGAAAATTGTTCTTGAATTGTATGACCTGGTATAGAGATTGAAAATATATATTCCATTTGGACAGTCAAAAATTTTATCGACCAATTGTAGGACTAATTTAGCACAATGTACAATGTACCAAAACGTGCAGAGTAAATTTGTTTATGATGGTTTTAGGGTCGGAAAACAGACACACACTCGAACTTTCTCTCTTTGTACTGGCACATTTACATTTGTGCTTATAATTTTTGATGCAATAAAAATCTTGAAATTTACAAAAAAAAGTTAATTAATTTTGCAATATTGTATTTTGTGTGCAATTATCCTTATGGATTGATTAGTATGCTGTGTCTCATGGCAACCCATCGCAGGTGGGCAGCACCGCTCTATTTTTTACAACAAGAATGAAATGGAATTAAAGTTTAAAATGGCTGTAATTATTCTCCGGAATACATATGCCAATTTAATTTAATTTAATTTAATTTGATTTAAATTAAATTAAATTCAAACTTTGCAATTTGATGTACAATTTTCCTGATGATGTAATTAGTGAATAAATGTAATTGGCGAAAGAGTGTGCAGTGAAAATGTATATGATTTTGCGAAATTACTTTTGAGTCAATTTTTAATGAAAATTTAGATTCCTGCACTTGCTCAGGGTAAATGTTCACACCAAGGATCAAGGTTAATCTTTTAAAAAATTATTTATAGACAAAATACAAATGATCCTGGACGTCTTGGACTTAACTTAAAATAACTTAGTTTTGGTAAAGTTGAAATAAAAAAATTATTAAGCAAACATAATTAATTATTTATTAATTATTATAATCATAAAGGAGAACTAGTGACTCGAATAAAAGGTTAATTTAGATAATTATTTAGTAGTACTAACGACACAAAAATTATAACATTTTTCGTTTTGTTTGTTCAGAGAACTTTCGGTCAATAATTATTAAGTCAAAATTTGCAAGAACTACAGAAAGGCTTACTTTAATTGTCCCGGTACGCTATCTCTTATTTACATCTCCCAAACAAATACAAAATAGAATCCAGATAACCAAAAAGTGAGCGGTAGATAATGATTGCAAGGTTAAATGCGTTAAACGAAATTTACGTAAAAATTAACGTCAAACGTTAAGCGTTAATTAAAATGGTAGTAACCAGGTGGTTACACAATACAGGTGACACATTACGATATTTTTGGGCAAAATTTAATTTCGTTATTTAGTTTGTATCTAAGAAAAAATTGGTGCAATACTCTCTTACTCAGATTAAATCAATTACTTTAACATAAAAATTGGGACAATATCACCAATAAGTTAAAAATAGCGGAATACGTACAAAAATAACGCTAACGTCAAAATTACCTTAAGAATTAGCCCTTAAAGTTTAATGTGGAGTTGCAATGATTAGCGGTAGATAACAATTTTTCTTATATAAAGAATTCGCACTTTTAATTGGAATAGTCCAGCCAATTATTTCCAAACATTGATCCAATGATCCACTGATCCAATGATCCAAAATGAAGATTTTTTCAATTGTTGCGATTTTATTTTGTATTACATGTACGTACATAACATTAATGCTAAATATTTTTAAATGTTTTAAATTATTTTTTATTTTTTAAACTTGAAGATTTATCCGTATATGGATACGGTCAATTCAAGGCCAATTTGGTCATCACTGGAAATCAGCTGCTTTCAAAAGCCAGACTGGCGGTAAATGGGCGAAACAGAGCTCTGACCACACATGAGCGCATCAAAATTGGATACATAGCATCCAGAATCGAGTCACGGCTTGACCTGCTGGAAGAAGTCACCGAAAGAGCGATCCTCAAGTCTCTTGTGCACACACTTTATCGAGAGGAATGTGAGTTGGCGGCGCTTCTGGGAAAGCACACTCCACCAGCACCAAAATCAGTTAGAATATGGCCTTATTAAACGAACACAAATGTTTTTAAAAATTGTTATTTTTAATGAAATCTTTTTTTTTGTTTTACATTAGCCAAATTATTTGTTTCTTTTTATGCACAAGCATTAAAATTTTGTTTGATTTGGAACTAACTAACAAAAAATCTAAAAATCATTGTAAACTAATTTTAAAATAAAAAAATCACCAAAATTTGAAATAAAACCAAAAATTGGTAGATAGCTAATGATGATCATCACGCCACGTGCCAGTTGAATTCTGGTACGCATTCCAGCCCCAATAGAGCCAACACAGCTGCATACCGCCCACAATGGAAGCGCCCATGAACTGTCGAGCTCGCTTACGGAATTGAATCACTTTCTCGGCGCAGTCCTTGTTCCAGACTGAACGACTTGTGAGTGAAAGTTTGTTAATTTTATCCAAAAAAAATATCTTAACAAAAACAAATCATAACAACTTACATCGTCTATTTGAGAAAATCTTCACTTCATCACCGCTGCCAATGGCGTAAATTTTGAACTTTTGCTCCATTTCAGATCACAGCAGTAATATCGCATAAAAAACCACTCAATAGTGATGCCAGTGCAAATTGTACAGTCTAACTGGAACCACATCTTCATGGGGCAACCTTTCGCGACAGCAAATTTTGCACGATTATGAGTACTCAAAATTTGCTGGTGCAAATATCACCAAACTATCCAACTGGGTGAGCGTTATAAACACAAATTGAAGAAGATAGGCAATGTTTTGTTTGATTCGATCGTGAAACGAAACATGCTGCCGCTTTATTGACATCCTGAATTGAGTCACAATTTGTGTTTGAATCGATATTAAAGAAAAATGGTTTGAAGCTGATGATCAATATACTCGATAGGGCATTGTAAAATTGATTCAAATTCAAACGAATTTTTGTTCAAGAGAAGATCCATTGTGTGGAGAAGACTGACAGACAATGCCCAATCTGTAAATAGGCAAGGTAAGTAATTTTAACAATATTTACATTGAGACTAAGGTGAATTACATGTGTAACTTTGTTGAGACGCACTTTGGAAGTAATAAAACAGAAAATAATAACTTTATTGCACCCGCAAATCAATAATAGCAATCTTAATTGCTTCTTTCATTACATTTTGGCAACTGTCGACTCAAGTTGTGTGTCATTATCATCAAATTCGGCACCATTAAAGCCATGATGTTATTACAAATGTCTTTCAATTTGTTTTTCAGCAAATGAAAGATTGGAATATCACAATTATTTTGAATTATATTGTTCAGTATAATTGTTCGAGGAACGAAAGTGGTTTAAACTAAGTTACCTGACTGCCAGAACTTCATATAAAAATGGTTTGTTAAATTTTTTTAGATTAAATTTAGTAATAAAACTTTGATTAATAAATCCGAATAAAAATCTTTTTGAAATTTCGCTTTGTTAATCACTTCAACAAACTTGCAATTTGGAACTCATTGGTTGGCTGGATGGACTAGCATAAGGACTTCAGTCTGAATCTCCACCAAAACATCATCCTACTGTAGAGCACAATCTTTCTTGATCTCTTTTTTAGCAATATTTTAGGAATTGTATTGCAAAAAATCAATATTGTAAAATTTAGTAATTTTTTATTGGCAATTTTAATATTTTTATTGCATGATTAAATACCAGCCTTACATTTGCAAGTTTTGCCCTTGATATTCAAATTTCATTTTAATTTGCACAAATAATGAAATGCAGGGTCACAATTTTTATTGTTATCTGTTTTCTACCAAAAATAAGAGAGGCACGTTTTTATGTGGTTTCAGTTGAAAATGGGCGACCCGGTAGCAAACAAAGCAATAAATCTTTCGGGGGCTTTCGAGTATGTATTTGGCAAATTGAATTTGAATATTCCAAAAGTCAAACTAGTTACAAAAAAAAATATTTGTCGTAAGCGGCCAAATTCTGGCGTTGTCCTTGAAAAACGGACATAAAGTTCACTTTAAATTATTATTATTTGTTACTTTCTTCTTATCTAAATAATATTCTATGCAATAACAGGCTCATATTTTATGTCTTATGTCTACAAATAAATTACAAATTTCGATCGAGAGATTGTCATCTACTATTCTACAGTTGTTGTTGTTGTTGGCCCAAATTGAATTCAAATCGTCCGACTTTAAATTGAATAAAGGTTTTTCCATTTATTGTACTTTTGAAACTAATCGCTAGTAAAAGTGTACCTTTTCTGAACAAACATGACATTAAGTTCCCTGTGTGACTGCAATTACGAGCACACAAATTTAAATCTTTCAAATTTATTCTTTGTCAGTTGCTTCGCCTTTTTGAGTTGCAAAGTTAAGTTGGAGCAAAAAAGCAAAATGTTCGACTTGCCCATTTTAGTCCTTTTGTTCATATTGAAAAAGGCCAAGCAATGGCTGATCGAGTTTTTCCGATTGATTTTTGTTCATTTTAGTGAGTTTTTCACGTACGATCAAGACCCAATCAAGGACTGTGCCTCGCTGGCTGAAATTCCGCAATTGAAGGCGAAGCGTCCGCTGAGAAGTGTTCCGTTTCTGTTTTCTTGGCTCAAAATTAGTTTACATTTTGTGCCACCTCTCCTGTCGATGATTTACTTTCATTTCGACAATTTATATGAGATCCTTGTCAAAGGATACTACGACCCGAAGGGCATGCCCGAACTTCTGCTCCATCGAATATCGCAGAAGATTTTCTGGGACATTATGGATGTGGTGCTGAGCACTGGCATGCTGCAGGAGTTGTTGATTTTTGGCTATCTAACCGTGCGACCAACTGTCCATCCGGACAATTTCATGTTCGCCGTCTGGAATGAGTCCACCAAGAAGAGGACCATCTACTACAGAGGAAAGTGTAAGTGTTTGTCATTCATGTTTCGTAATGTTTTAAAACTTGAATTTTGATCTGGAAGTCTGGAAGCAATCCAAGTCGGACCAATTGCTGAAACGACGCTCTCAATTGAAGCGCGTTTACACGATTCTGGTTGTGACCGTTTTCTGTCAACTCTACCTGTACTACACACTCAACCATTACCTGAATGGCAACCTCCTGTCTGGTCGCAACATTTGGCTCTCACTGTACATGCACGCCTGGTGTGTCTACACTGCATATGCGGACGCCTATGTTGCTTTTTACTTTCATTTGAATGCAAATTACCTGGCATTCAAGCAGCAATGCAAACTGCGCAAGATGAGCGCCCTAATTGAGGAGCTGGCTCTGGTGAAACGTGGCTTGCATCCCAACAAAAACATTCCTCAATTACGCGGGATCTTGTGGGTGAAATTCTGCAAAGAAAATGGTAAAATGTTGACACTGTACAAGGAGTTGGCTGAGTACAATCGATTCTGGAGTTTTCCACTGTCGGTCTATGTGTACGGCTATGTGATCAACATTTGCTTCTTGGGCTATGGCATGTTGGCGGGTGAAATGGACTACTTGAAGCGGTCGTTTTATGCCTTTTTCTGTATTCAATTTCTGGGCACTATTCTGTTTATTACACTGTTGTGTTCGATTATTGTGCGCCGAAGTGTGCTCATTTATCAGAACAATTGTCGATTTGCGTTCCTGTTCTCAGAAAGCTTAAATCCAACCAAACCTCAACTGTTGAAAGTAAGTTCCAATTGTAACAACAACAACAACAACAACAAATAATGAAACTTTTGTCAAATTCTTCAGCTAAGTAAAATTGTCTCAAACTTCAAAGGATCCAAAGTGGGCTTTCGCTATATCACCAATGGGCTGATTGATTCGCGCATGTTTGAGATTGTAAGTTTGTTTGAGTTTGAAGTTGAACAATCAAGCTTTCCTAATTCTCTGAATTGATATAATTTTTCTAGCTTATTATATCGATTTCGGTTTTGTTTATGAAACTGTTCAAACACAAACTCATGGGCGAGGACTTTATTGGGTGAAGACTCTTGGACTAAGAATATGCTCGCTTCATATATTCACACTTCAAGCATGACTCTTCAAAGTTGCAACAAGTACGAGTAGTATAAAACAAATTATGAAATAAAATTTTTAGATTTTTCTTGCAGAACGTATTGTATACTTAGCGTAGAAAACCCGTAGGTAAAACCACTGTTAAGCTTAAATGAAATTTCAAATCAATTTGTAGATTATTAATTAAATTACAATTACAATTACAAAGTTCATTAAACTGAGGCCAAGTGCTCAACGCGGATTTGTCATTTTGTCATGTCCGGATGCTTCGAAGCATTTTCGCTTGCTTAAACATTTAAGCAGCAAAAAGAGCTGAACATAATCAATGAACATATCACGAGGGATTATTTCCAAATTGGATATTAATGTTTGTGGCTTTCTTATTCTCTAAGCTTTCCGAAATCCTGAATATTTTTGTAATACTTTTATTAAAGTTCAAATTGAGGTTTTATTTTGTGTCATTAGTCAAATTATGCGAATCAATAATACAATAAATGTTTTTTTTGTATTGCAATATAAAAAAAGTCACACTTTCTCAAGCCACTCTCTCGGGTCTCGATCATCGATGATGTTGAGTGCTCGTTGTTGTTTGATGATTTGAGGCAAACCAAAATGGACAATTCGAACATGAGTGATTATGGTTGATCGTGTAGTAGCAGTGTGACCACATTGTTTGCATCGATATGGCTTGACATGCAGATGGATGGCTTGTTCGTGCTTGATCCGAGGGGCCAATGTAGTGAACGACTTTTCACAATGTCGACATGCAAAAGGTCGCTCACCAGAATGTATTCGTTGATGACTTTCAAGGCTGACTTTTTGTGTAAATCGTTTGTCGCAATGGTTACATTGAAATGGACGTTCACCTGTGTGCACTCGAAGATGGGAATGCAATTTTGAATTGTGATCAAATGATTTATGACAATGTGAACATTGCAAATGACGATTTGGTTGGGCAAGTTTTGGTCGAGTTGTGTCCAGTCTTGGTCTCTTCACAGGTCGAGATGATTCATTATTCACTTTGTTATCATCATCATCTTCTTCCTTCACCTCAATCCCTCCATCAACACATTCATCACAATCACATTCCTCGTCATCAAATTGATTGTGTTTGATGTGAACGAGTTGTTGAGGTCGCATTACAGTGTCTGGTAACTCAATTTGAGAATTGTCCAATTCCTCATTATTATTCGAATGTTGATCTGTCAATTTGTAGTTGGACTGTTCATTCGAGACTGGTGCATACGAACATGATAGGACTTGATGTGTTGGTATTGGTTCGTTTGTGATTGTTTCAATTTCCTTTTTAATTGTCATGGATTGAGATTGGTTGCTCAATTTGGTTGTGAGTCTGTTGAAGATGGAATGGAGCATTGGGTCTACGAGTCGATCCATCTCATCTCTCAACCACTCACGAGTGAAATCTTTCGAGGCTGTGAGCAAATCAGCCAACAGTACGGATACATTCGGTGATTGAGAAATCGGAAATTTGGTACTAAATTCACTGTGAAGAAACTTTTAAAGGTTGTGAGGTAAAACATCAATACCCACAACTTAAATTACAATGCGAGCACACAATAAAGTGCAGTAAAGGCTTTACTCTAAAGCAGTCAAGAAAGCATGTAAAAATACTCTAGGTTGTATCAAAACATTCTCATGGATGGCGCTTCTTATTTTACTTGGCGCTATTCAGTTTATAAATTTTAGAATAAGATTTTACCATATTGGTAAAATGTATTCAACGAATGTCTTACCAAACATTTAGTTGTTCAAAATTAAATTTTAGTAAAATATGAAACATTTTGTTTTAAAAATTTTAATTCAACAAGAATCGTAAAAATTGAACAATTTTGTGCAACAATAATTTCATCATTACTAATAATCATCACACATTTCCGGAATGGTAAATTTGGCCACCATGTAAAGTATTGACTTGTCATCAATTTGCTTGGTGGCACAGCCAAGTCCAATCTCCATACGTTGATTCCACATCTTTCGGCTGTACTCTACCAAGCTGCCATTCTTAATATATTTAGGCCGGCCCGTGCCCCACTTGTCTAGAGGATAACGGGCCCAGAATCCATGACTACCTAAGCCCTGTCCATCGATGATAGTGACCAGTGTGCCATAGTCCTCAGTGTAGGACATGTTGGTCTCATGTTTGTTGTACACCAATTGGCCACTTTCGATACGATTTGCTTCTCTCTGTGGGTATAATATGTTCAAAGTACAATAGGAACGGCAAAAGGTTAAAGAATTTGCTTCATTCGCGCATTCGCAAAAGTGTGTTTTACCTGAGCAATTTTCGCCATATCGTAATTGATCACAAATGGTGGCGAATCATCACGGTACATTTGTTCAGAGTCATAACGACGTAGCATTTTATCTTGCAAATCGATCGGACAGCTCTGCATTGGAAAATGGAAAGTGGCTACGGGACTCTACAGAATGAAGAAAAAGATTTAGTCATAAAAGATTTGGCGATGGGTGAAATGGAAATGGAAGATTTGGTCATAAAAGATTTGATGATGACGCAAGAAAATCTTCCAAGTCTTCAATCAACAAATCTTTTATCAAATCATATATCAAGGAAAAAGATATTTATATTTTAACCCATTGCTACCTGAACTAGGTCATTTGTTTCCCATATATGTTTGTAAATCTGTTTTTGTTCTCAAAAGGGCGTCAAAGGGTTAATATTTAAAATATCATTACCAAATAAGGCAGTACGTTATATTTGAATCTGCCCGGCACCAGTCCCTTGGGTTCATAATGAATAACCACAAACATGACCACCCGTTTAGTTTTGTGATCATAACCAGCGGCACAGCCCACACCCATCCATCTGGTTTCCTTCCAAACGGCCTGAGCAAAGTTTGACCACTGGTCCGTGTGATAATTTTCTGGTGGTTCACCATCATAGAAGTTGTAGTATGGCTCTTGATAGTAGTGGATAGCATCCCGCAGGTTAAACTGAATCTCCTTCACTTGACCATCTGAATCGTTGACCGCCTTTGAATAGACCGCTTGACCGTACTCATAGTCTGGGAAGTAATGTTCCTATATTGAATAGATGTTTTAAAAATGAACTCTCCACAAATGACGTAATAAACATACCTGAAAATCATTCAACAAACTATTTGCATGCGCCTGCGCAGTAGTAGTCAAGTACGGCTTACTACCCATATACAGTGGATACACATAGTGATCCCACCAGACACCACACATTTCTTTATAAAATTTTGACCTAAAGTCTTCACTACAATTGGTGGTTGGAATTGACATGTTCACTAACTGTTGGTTGGATTTAAAAAAACAAAATCGATTAATTTAGATTTAAAGTTAAAAGTTCAGCTTAACCCTTTGAAGCCTGTTTGAATATTTCTATGACTCAAAAGATTTGAACTAAAATTTGATTCTCTAATATTCCAGATAATAAATAACCCCATATTAAAGGGTTAATAATTCTATCAATTCTCTACTTACAGTATTAGAAGTGCAAGATGCCAACTTTAAACTCAAGCACAAAGTCACCAAACACAACTAAAATTGATGACATGACTTCATTTTGAGTAAGTCAAATTCAAAATCAAAATAGAAACTCAATTAATTTTTCAAACTGTTGATTTTTACTTTCAAAATAATTGTTTTTATATTTATGATGAATTATAATTTCGAGCTTATTTGACGTCAATTTGGTGGCATTTTTTGATTATCTATTTGCATGATAGATTTATCAGATAAAATATAGTCTAATCTACAAGCAGATAAAAATGTCAAATATAATAAATAATTTAAATCAAATATAATAGTTATCTAATCTTTTTTGTTTTCTGAAATATTAAAATCTTTAAACAAAAATAAATATAAATTTTCTGATGGTCAGTTTGAAACCTTTTAAAAATTTAAATGTTTCCACATTTCAGATAAATGTATCAAAACGGGGAAGCATAGGGTTAATTTTAAAAAAATGATCTGGCATTTTTATCTGTTTGTAGATAAAAAAAAACGTTATCTAATAAATCGAGCGTGGAAAATCTAGACATGTAAAAAAAATGTCATAAAAATAATGACGTCAAATAAATTTGAAATTTAAAAAAATATATAAATGTTTTTTTTTGTTAAATAAAATTAATTGAATGATTTTGTGATAATTTTGGCTCAAAATGTGGTCAATTCTTCAATTTTGGTTGGTTTTAGTGATTTGCTGTTTGAGCTGTGGGGCAGATAGATTCAAATACGCAGAATGGGATGAGAAAACTCATCATGATTGGGTAAGTTTTATATGATTTGATAAAAAAAATTAACCCTTTGCGGGCTACTGGGAAATTAATGTACATAAAAGACAAATGTGTCCATATGAGCTTCAAAGGGTTAATATCTAAATTATTATAATTAACATACATCCATATACCTAGTTTGTGAAAATGCCCATTCCAACTCGAGAGTGTTCCAAAGAAATGTTGCATCAATTCTTTTATGAAGTACACCTTCTCCGCTATGCACACTACCAATACAAACTGGACAACGATGATCGTCTGATTGCTGCTGCACAGAAGCATGCTAATAGTTTGTTGGATGATTTTCAGGTAAGATTTAACATAACGTCATTTGTGGAAGGTTCATTTTCATCTTGTTGTTACATACATACATACAGGAGCGTTACATTCCAGACTACGAGTACGGTCAATCGGTCTACAAGAAAGTGGTCAACGATTCTGATCGTCGAGTGACCGAGATTGAGTTCAATATCAAGGACGCTCTACACTACACGGAACAGTGGCCAAAGTATAATTTCTATGATGGTGAACCACTGATGGATCATGTGGACCAGTGGGCACAGTTTGCTCAACTCGTTTGGGCTGGTACTTTCAAGATGGGCGTGGGTTGTGCCTCGGGATATGATGAACCCAACAAGCGAGCTGTCATGTTTGTGGTTGTGTTCTATGAGCCCAAGGGGCTGGTGCCCGGTCAATTCAGAGATAACGTACACCCGTACTTGGTAATATTATTATCAACTTTATTAATAACCCTTTGACTCCTATCGGGACATTTATGTCTCCAATATTTTTAGAGATAAAAAATTGGCTCTCTTTGCAATAGTTTAAACATAAATGTCTCTATGGGATTCAATGGGTTAATTTCTACTATTTTTGACAAAAAATTTCAGGGCCCAATAGATTTCGAACTTGGAATGCAGAGTTGTCCAGATTTGCTCCAGGAGCGAGTAATGCGTCGCTTGGCCGCTGATCCCGATTTTAGGCAGTATCCACGTGTGCTCAATTATGACATATCAAAGAATGCCCAGGTAAATTGAACGTGCGCATGCGCAAAAAAACATTTTCACCCTTTTGTCTAAACTTAGCTTGAAGCAAATCGTCTAATTGCGCTCGATCCAGCACAGAATGCTTCATGGGAAAATGTCGATTCATCCTACACTTCTGATTACGGAACTTTGGTTGCCTTTTGGGCGGATTATTATCTTCATGATTTCATTGCTCACTATCTAATATATGGATGGTACCAAAAGATGCCTGGTTATCTTGACTCGAATGGAACACTGCAGAGATACGATTGGGACATGTGGACATCGCCGCTGCAAATTGGCTTTGGTTGCGCTACCAAAAAGATTATCAGGGATAACAAAGATCACACCTGGATTTACATTGTGACCAGGTTTACTATTCCGGAAAAGTGTTAAAATCAAGATTCTTGAAACAGAAATCTTGTTAGATTCCTTTGAATTCGTGTACAAGAATATTCTTGGTTAATAAATTTGGAGTTAAATGGTGCAACTAGAATTATTAAAAATTGGGTTTGGTTTGGTTAAACTTATTTGGTTATCGTAAAAATTGCTTTACTCTACACTCAATGTTTGGATCTTAAATTTAAATTTAAATCGAAAATTTACAAAACAAAATAATTTACAAAATATTAAAATAGCAAAAATATTTAACAAATAAACGTTTAATTTAGAGTATAAACTTAATTAATAGCAATTAATCAATTGTCAAGAAGACAAAGTCTTGAGTCTTGTTAGCTTTGACATTTTCGATAGTGTCAGTGAGGTTAACTTCGAGGGTGATTGATGGTCTTGCCGGTCAAGGTTTTGGCGAAGATCTGCATACCACCGCGGAGTCAAAGTGCAATGTGAAGGATGGAATACGCCTGAATGTTGTAGTCGCTCAGGATGCGACCGTCCTCGAGTTGTCTTCCACCGAATGCCCTGAGACGAAGTTGATCTGGCGGGATGCCTTCCCTCTCTTGAATCTTAGCCTTTACGCTCTCGGTGGTGTCAGAGGACTTCACATCCAGGGTGATGGTCTTGCCGCGCAGTGTCTTGACGAAAATCTGCATGCGATCACGCTCGATTCGAGGCTGTGGCTGGAGAGTGGGAATCAGTCGCCCTCGACGCACACGATTGGCTCGAGTGTTGTCCACCTGATGGACATTGCCTTGTCCACCAGCATCGCCATTACTGGTAAAATCCACCATTCGGGACCCATCCCGGAGAAGGGTACGCTTGGCCACCCGTGAAGGAACCAATCGGTGCCAAACCAGAATTCGGTCAGAGCGCACTCGACAGACTGGACATCGACGGGCGTCTTGGTCTGGTCGGGTGCGGTACCACTCAGTGATGCACCGAGCACAGAATGGGTGAGCGCAGTGCTCTAGATTGCCGTAGGATCGGTTGGAGGCAGTAATCAGGCAATTGCAGATGCTACAATCGTGATCCTCGTCGTCGGGAGATGGTGCACGTGGACGAGCAGCTTGCGGTTGAACTTGAGAGGTCAACAGGGTGGCAACCATTCGTTCGGTGAAATGCTCCGGTTCGGTTAGGTCACGTGCGGTGGCATGAAGTCCGAGAGCACATTTGGTGAGGCCGCCATCATCCTGATCATGGTCATCATCTTGATCATGGCCACCATCTTGACCATCATCGCCATCCACCTGCTCGACCACTCCAAATGGACATCGATTGAGCAGATGACCCACACAAAAGTACGGCGGAACAGGTCGAAGGTCGGCCTCACGACCAAGGTGACCAAAGGGACAGCCATCCGGCGAGCAGACTTGAAACGAACAGAATGGGGATCGAGCCCGAGTTGATAGCTGTAGTGGACACTTGTATCGACGAAGTGCGGCTTGAAGAGAGGTTCGCTCAGGCTGAGACATGACACAAAAGTCGAAAGGTGGCGAGTGGCTTGAACACGAAATCAAAATACAAGAAAAAGTACTATTAAACGAGTTGTTTAGAGATTTAAATCAAGAAAGCGAAAGACTCAAATCGAAAGGTCGAAAAGTCGAATCGAATTTGTTGTTAATACACGTTTGCGTTTGGAAAAATGCACTTAGAAATGTAAAAGAAATTGAAATCTACATTGTAATTTAAACCAAACTTTTTCCAATCATATATCAAAGGGTGTCATCCACATCGTATAAAAGCAACGTTCTGTCTTAACCGTCTGACCCTTGACCCTACTAAACAAATGGTAAGAGTAAGATGAGTAAGTTTACAAACTTTTCACATTTACAAATTAGGTTTGAGCAAATCATAGGAAACCAGCAAAACAAAATTTATTGAAATCAAACATTTGGTAAAACTTTACTCAATCAAACCTCACAATTTAGTAAATCTGTCTCTGTAAAGTTTTTTTTAAACCAAGCATTGTATTGTCAAACATTAGTTTTATCGTCCGTTTCGATAACGACCTCAATGTCCGACTCCCACTTGAGATAGTTTGGTGGCAAAACATTGGTGGTAAAATTGTCATTCAAATTTGCATTGGTAGCGAGTCTAATCTGAATCGAGTTTTTAACACTCAATCCTCCAGCTTCGTGCTGCACCTCACAAACCACTGCACCCAAATTAGCGCTGGCCCAAATGAGACGAGCAAAGTAGTTGTTCACTGCCTTCACCTCATCGTCCGGTTCCTGTCCATAGGAGCGGTAACGCCGAAGACCGTCCAAGTACCAGTCCTGTACCACCTGATCCGGACTGATTAAAAGGCGAAAATTCTCTGCAAGCCCATCTTCATTGTATTTGATTTCAGTGAATGGTGTTTGATACTGTACTTGGACACCTCCGCGGTTTGCTTCATAGTTTTCCGCATACTGATCATCCAGCACCAAAGGCTGAGCACCGTGACGGGCACGGACATTGTTGATCGACTCGAGCAAACGTTGAGCAAAACCAGGGGGACAGTCCTCATGGATCACATGCAGACGGTTCAATCGGTTCGATGACAAAATTTCATCTCCATTGGTGAGTTCAGAGACGAAAATGGCTGAAGCCGGGTTTAGGGTCTGTGAATTAGAGAAAAATAGTCAAAAATTGGTCCTCAGAGGTAATTCATAAATGATGTTACTCACCAGATTATTCAACAATTGATCGTCCAACTTGCCCTCATTGAGTTCATTCAAGAATTGTGGATCGTCCAATGAGTAGTCGAGTTCGGCGAGCGCATGCGCAGCCAAAAGCGCTAGGGAAACGAGACACAGACCAATCAGCTTCATCATAAGATTCTTCTTCTTTTTGATTGAATTTGAAATAACGAAACTAGATAATGTAAAATCAATGCAAATTAAATGCTTTTTATATTGCAAATAAATCGAACGTTTTTTTCGTATGAATATCAATTTCCCTTGTATTAGGCATTTAACTGCTTTTTCTCTATAATCTCTTAATTGACTTCATTTTCTACTATACTAGACCTTTGTAAAACTTTTGTATAATAATTTTGAATTATTGAAATCATTTAATATTTATTTCCAATAAAATTATTTACGTCAATTTGTACTTTTTGTATTTTGATGTTGGTTGGTTGAATTATCCTGACATAGTTTGCTATTCCTGAGAAGTGTAAGAATTCAAAATCTTTGAAATTATTGTAAACAAGAATATTCTTGGTTGATAAACATTTTAGATAAAATAATGACAAAAATAGAAACGTGATAATTTCATAATTCACTTTAAATGTCATAAATAAATTCCATTCTTTGTTATCTTCTATCTGATCTGAAGTTTGATCAAGATCAAGAGTCAACGGGTTGACCAATTTCTAATCAACAAATATCTTTGAACTAATCTTTTGAAGTCAAAGCAAAACATTTTATTTTTAAATTTGAAATCAACCAATAATGGTAAACTTTATTTAAAACCAATTTATTAGGTGTATCTAATAATGGATTAGCTCAATTTCAAAACATTCTCAAACATTAGTTTTATCGTCCGTTTCGATAACGACCTCAATGTCCGACTCCCACTTGAGATAGTTTGGTGGCAGAACATTCAAGTTAAAATTGTTTTCCAAATTAGCATTTGTCGAGAGGGTAACCTTGAGCGAATTTTTAATTCCACCCGCCAATCTGTGCTCCACCTCACACACCACTGCACCCAAATTTGCGCTGGCCCAAATGAGACGAATAAAGTCACGGTTCTCTCCCTTCACCTCATCGCTCGGTTCCTGTCCGTACGAGTGGTACCGCTGTAGACCCTCCAAGTACCAGTCCTGTACCAACTGATCCGGACTTACTAGAAAGCGGAAATCCTGTGAAGTATTATTTCCATAATCGTAGACGAGTTCAGTGAATGGGCTTTGAAACTGTATTTGGGCTCCCCGGCGGATCATGTCCCAGTTTCGGGCATACTCATCATCTAGAACCAAAGGCTGAGCACCGTGACGAGCACGGACATTGTTGATCGACTCGAGCAGACGTTGAGCAAAGCCAGGGGGACAGTCCTCGTGGGTAATGTGCAGATGTTTCACTCGGTTCGATGGCAGAATCTCGTCTCCATTGGTGAGTTCAGAGACGAAAAGGGATGAAGCAGAGTTTAGGGTCTGTAAATTTGTAAAAATGAGTCAAAATTGGTTAAAAATGGGTCAAAATTGGGTCATAGGAGTCATTCATAAACGATGTTACTCACAAGATTATTCAACAATTGATCGTCCAACTTGCCCTCATTGAGTTCAGCCAAGAATTGTGGATCGTCGAGTGAATAATCAAGTTCAGCATTCGCAGCCAAAACCGAAAGGGAAACGAGACACAAACCAATCAGCTTCATCATTCAAATTCTACTTTTTTTGATTGATTTTGAGTTAACGAAACTAGATAATAATGTAAAATAGCAAATTGTAAGCTTTTTATATATAAATCAAAGCTTATTTTACGTATATGACATTTGCGTTTTGTTTTCTCTGTAATCTTTTGATTGATCATTTATTTTACTATCTAATAATGTAACCTGACCTATTGTGAATTTAGTAATAATCAGTATTTTGAATTAAAATCATCATTATTATTTATTTCCAAATAAAAAAATTTACGTCAATTTGGCGTTCGTAGGAATTGAACTTTTCAGTTGGCTTGATCTGACACCTTTTTCTGGTTTATTTTAGGATGATTTTTAAGTAGAAATTTGCGCCATCGAGTTTGTCGAGTGAAATCGTGTTCTAAGAAGCCTCTTCGGACAAAATGCTAAAATTTGTGTTTAGACTAATCAATTGGTTCAAATATTTCTTTATCATTAAAATGAAGATGTGCACAGATTGAAAACTCAAAAATAAAATTCAAACGGACAACCACCAAAATCACCACAAATCATGAGAATATTTTCTTTCTTTAATTTTTCACAACATTGAAATGCCAACTCTTCATCAGTAAGTTTGAGATGAGCCATTTGAAGGCATGGGAAAATGTTCAAAAATGTTTGACAAACCAAGTCACATTGTTGAGCTGTACTTTGAGGCTCGCCATCGAACGCAATTTTGACATCTTTCAGACACAACTCTTTTACGATCATATTGTTTTGTTCTACAAAACTCTCAATGATGGACAGATCGAGGATTGCGTTCCAAATTTGAAGATTTTGTAATTTTGAAAGACTGAATAGTGCTTTTAGAGCAGATTTTTCAAATTTAAATGTTTCCTACAGATTGAGGATTAAAGGACAATCGACCCAATAAATAAAATATATTACCTTGGATTTCAATTGTAAAATATTTAAATTTGGACAATTTTGAAACACAAAACAAATGAACTTTGAAGTTGGCAAACATATGTCCAATTCGAGTTTGCTCATTTTCGTAAAATCGTGTTCTGTAATAAATTTCTTACTGAGCACATCGGGTCTTGTCCTGTGCAACAGTGCAAGTATTTGATCATCCATCATGTTTGACCTTTTTGAAGATCCTTCAGAGCGTAAAAGTTCAGTTTGATCATAGAAGGAGACAACTTCGTGGCACAGTTTCAGTGACTGAAATGGACCAGCCTCGGGTGAGTCAATTTGGGTATGGTGACATTTGTGTAATTTGCTTAAATTTTGCTCAATAAGTGAACGTAATACATCATCCAATAAATCGAGACAACAGCTATGATGTTCATAAAACTTGCCAAACATTGCAAAGCTCACCAGTGCATTGAGTGAATTGAGTTGTTGGACCACTTTTTGGTTTGTCTCGTGATAGACACAAGTGTGCAGAAATAAAATTGGTACATGAATGCCAGAACAGAACTGTATATCATTAAAACAGATGGCTTTGACCCGATCTCCTATTGATCTATTCGCAGTGTCTTTCATGCAGTCGAATAAATCTTTCAAAAGTATAAGTTTTGCCTTTAGAATGACGTGAAAACTTTTATTTAAACCAACAGCGATTGATTGATCATCTAGTTCAAATGAAATCAAGAAATGGAGACGTTTGAAGAGATACTTCTGATTGTCATCATTTAGTTTGGAACAAATTGATGTGGACAATGATGCCGGAAAGAGAGAATGATGCAATCGCTGGACGATTGCATTCCAACGAGTGCAAACGAGTCGTATGACTGTGACCCAGTCGAGTAAGGTGAGTTGGGCAAACAGTGACTCGAGACAGTCATCGTTGAGTGAGTCGATGGTGATGGTGGACATGGTGGCACAGATTGGAGAATGATTAAGCGGAGAATTAAAGTTTGTTCAAATAGAAACTTTGAGTTCACACAGCAGGAAAATTTTATTTTGTCAATTTCAATTCAGAATGAAATGTCATAAAGTCAACTCAAATGCACACCGGAATGAACATTAACGACTCAACCAAACCTACTTAATCAATTATTGAATTGAGTTGAGAGAGTCGATCAATCGATATCTGTCATATGACTGAAGGCGAAATGGAAAATCGATACAAAAGTTTCCTTTGCAATGAGCTGAATTGAACAAAATTGTTTTACAATGTTAACCTTAACATTGTGTTCAAAAATGTAAAACTCGTTTATTAGACTTTAAATTTCACTCAGACATATCCATTTTACAGATTCACTCAATTCAATCAACATCCAAATGAACAAATATTAAAACCACTAAGTATTAGGTCATATAATATAAATGATGTTGAGAGTAAATCAGTACAAGTCAATACTTGGCCTCCTTACATTGCGATCTAAATCCTCCAAATAGTCAATACATTGAAGTGTTAGGTCTTCATCAGTAAATTTCATATGTAGCTTTTGAAGGCTAGAGAAAATGCCCAAAATTGCCTGACAAACCAAGTGACTTTGATTTTTAGCTGAACTTTGAAGTTCTTCAAAGTTATCCAATGAAATTTTGACTTTTTTCAAACTCAAATCTTCCAGGAATGTTGTGCAATTTTGTTGCACAAGACTCTCCATGATGGACAGGTCAAGGATTGCGTTGTAAATTTGAAGTTTTCGTAATTTGGACAGACTAAGCACCGCTTTTAGAGCAGCTTCGTTTAATTTACCATTTTCCTGTTGAATATAAAATTGACAATTGACAATAAACACAACAAGCATCATTTTACCTCTGCATCAATCACCGGATTTGGAAATTTCAATGTCAAAATATTTAAATTTGGACAATTTCGAAACAGCAAACAAGTCCACTGTGAAGATGGTGAATAAAGTCCTAGCTCAAGTTTGTCCAATCTATTGAAATTGTGTTCAACAGCCAATTTCCTACTGAGCACTTCTGGTCTCATTCTGTGCATCAGTGGAATTGTTTGACGCTCGAGAATATTTGAAATAGACTTTCTTGACCGTTCAGTACAATAATGAATCACATGTTCATGAAAGGAGACAATTTCGTGGCACAGTTTTAGTGACTGAAATGGACCAGTCTCTGGTGAGTCAAGTTGAGTAAGTCGACATTTGTCGAAATATTTAGTTTGTGAAATCAAAAAATTGTCCAACGATTTGAGACATTCGGGATAATAGACAAATTTGCCAAACATTGCAAAGCTCACCAGTGCATTGAGTGAGCTGAGTTGTTGGACCACTTTTTGATTTGTCTCATGATAGACACAAGTGTGCAGAAATAGCATCGAAACGGAATTACGCCTAGCTTGTATTGATTTACTTGCAACCTCATTTATATGTTGGGCCAATTCTTTAAGTGGTTCAAGTTTGGTGTTAAGCATTAAGTAAAAACTTTCCTTCTCGTCATTCTCGACATCGAGATCAATTGAAATGCACAAATGGACTCGCTTAAAGAGGTATTTTTGATTAATTGGCGCAAGAATTACACATATTGTAGGCAGGTCAGTTTTAGCTTGTTCGAAACTATTTGAAGACAATGGTGGGAACAATGGTTCAGGAAAAATGGAATTTTCCATATGCTCGACGATTGCATTCCATCGAGTGCAAACGAGTCGTATGACTGTGACCCAGTCGAGTAAGGTGAGTTGGGCGAACAGTGACTCGAGACAGTCATCGTTGAGTGAGTCGATGGTGATGGTAGACATGGTGAGACTGAGTGGAGAAAGTTGGAATAAGTATTCACACAACGAGCAATTTTGTTTTGTGAATTTCACTGCACAAGAAAATGTTAAAAAGCCTAACTCGAACATTAACGAAAAGAAACACTCATCAATCAATTATTGAAAAGCATAGAGAGTCGTTCTGTCATATGACTATATGCCGATTGAAAAATCAATACAAAAGTTGACTTTTTTGTCAGAGTGAGCCCATTTGTACAAATTTGTTTTGCAATGTTCGCCTTTACTTGTCTCAAATCAATATTATCGAAAGGCACAATTTTGGATGATTTTGTTAAACCTTAATGTTTATGTTTTCAAAAAGACAAAATTCACATGTTAACAAGTTTACTCAAAATTGACGCATTTTAATATTGACAGAAAATATTGACTTAAATTACTTGAATAGATCATAATTTATTTCTAAATAAATTAAAAAATGGATTTAGTTTTTCATTCTACTCAATCCCAAAAAAAAACATTTAAACAAACAATCATCTGGACAATTTTTTAACAAAAATTTGGAAAGACTGAACAGAGCTCTCTGAAAAGATTTTTAAAATCAGGATTGATTTTTTTGGACTTTGAAATTTCAATTGTAAAATATTCGAATTTGGAAAAATTCGAAACTCAAAGTCAAAACACAAACTGACAATCATTCCAAATGTGACTTTGACTTTACGCACTCTCACGCTCTTACACAATTAAACTAAAAAATCTCCAAAATGATTTTAGTATTCAAAGTTCCATTTTTTGTGTTCAATTTCAAGTGACTATAAATAGTCGTGTTCAAAGTTGTTAAAAAGTGTGATTTTGGTCTTTCTCCTTTCTCTCAAGTTTTACTTTTTGCCTGTTGTTTTGCTGTGCTACCCTGACAAAGTCCGCGAGTGTGCGTCATGGGAATTTTTTGTTCCAAGGCTTCGACTAGACCATTGATGAATGCTGTTGCCCAGGTGGACCGACCAGTCGCTACGCAAGTACCACCAGATGCTGCCCTCCCGACTACTGGAACACAAGTTGGCCTTCCCACTGCTTCACTATCGCCCACTCTCCTGGATGGCCCATCACAAGGAAGCCCTCGCACTGTGGCCGGACCCGTTTCGGCGTCAAACCAATTGGCCCCATCACCAACCAATCAGCCTGCCTCCTCATCCCCCAATCCACAAAACTCAAATCTGGCCTCCGTTGTGCCGGTGGCGCCACCATCCCCAACTCGAACCGATCGTACGCCCGTGCGTCCACCACTACCAACTCGAACCCGTCGCACGCCCAAGCGTCCACCACCTCGCCAGGTCGCTGTCCCGCATCGATATGCGATTGGTGATTTGGTGCAATCGCATCCCCCAACTGCCAAATTACATCAAGATGACGATTCTGTCAATCCCGAACCCGAAGAACCGTTTGAGCATCATCCAAACACCTGCTTTTTACCTTATGGACTTTGTTACTGTGATGGTCAAGCAACGGTACAGCCACCAGTAGTGGCTCCAGCCACCCAGCAAACCCGTATCAATTTTGACCAACTGGCACGCATGATCTCAATACCAGAACTGGCCTATACTGACTCCAAGAGAGAGTAAAATCCTGGATTCTGGATAAATCGGAAAGTCTAATCCATTTTTTATCCATTTAGTTCTGCGTCATTTTCAGCAGTCCCAAGCCAACACCGAAGAGAGTCCCAAGAGTGCCACTACAACTCATGGTTCCAATTCGGACAATTCATGTCAAGCAAAGTCTCAAGCGTTGTCCTCAAAAGGATTAGCCAAAGGAAATAGAAAGGATAAAGACAAACGGTTGTCACAGTTCGCTGCGTTTCTGGTTTTATGCAAGCTTTGGGTCTAGTCGTGTGTGCAATCAAACGAATCACTACATAAATTGTCACAGTTCGCTGCGTTTCTGGTTTTATGCAAGCTTTGGGCCTAGTCGTGTGTGCAATCAAACGAATCACTAGATAAATTGTCACAGTTCGCTGCGTTTCTGGTTTTATGCAAGCTTTGGGCCTAGTCATGTGTGCAATCATTTGACCACTAGATAAATTGTCACAGTTCGCTGCGTTTCTGGTTTTATGCAAGCTTTGGGCCTGGTCATGTGTGCAATCATTTGACCACTAGATAAATTGTCACAGTTCGCTGCGTTTCTGGTTTTATGCAAGCTTTGGGTCTAGTCGTGTGTGCAATCATTGAATCAATTGATAAATTGTCACAGTTCGCTGCGTTTCTGGTTTTATGCAAGCTTTGGGCCTAGTCGTGTGTGCAATCATTTGACCACTAGATAAATTGTCACAGTTCGCTGCGTTTCTGGTTTTATGCAAGCTTTGGGCCTAGTCATGTGTGCAATCATTTGACCACTAGATAAATTGTCACAGTTCGCTGCGTTTCTGGTTTTATGCAAGCTTTGGGCCTAGTCGTGTGTTCAATCAAACGAATCACTTGATAAATTGTCACAGTTCGCTGCGTTTCTGGTTTTATGCAAGCTTTGGGCCTAGTCGTGTGTGCAATCATTTGACCACTAGATAAATTGTCACAGTTCGCTGCGTTTCTGGTTTTATGCAAGCTTTGGGCCTAGTCGTGTGTGCAATCATTTGACCACTAGATAAATTGTCACAGTTCGCTGCGTTTCTGGTTTTATGCAAGCTTTGGGCCTAGTCGTGTGTGCAATCATTTGACCACTAGATAAATTGTCACAGTTCGCTGCGTTTCTGGTTTTATGCAAGCTTTGGGCCTAGTCGTGTGTTCAATCAAACGAATCACTAGATAAATTGTCACAGTTCGCTGCGTTTCTGGTTTTATGCAAGCTTTGGGTCTAGTCGGTTGTGCAATCAAACGAATCACTAGATAAATTGTCACAGTTCTCTGCGTTTCTGGTTTTATGCAAGCTTTGGGTCTAATCGGTTGTGCAATCAAACGAATCACTAGATAAATTGTCACAGTTCGCTGCGTTTCTGGTTTTATGCAAGCTTTGGGTCTAGTCGGGTGTGCAATCAAACGAATCACTTGATAAATTGTCACAGTTCGCTGCGTTTCTGGTTTTATGCAAGCTTTGGGTCTAATCGGTTGTGCAATCAAACGAATCACTAGATAAAGTGTCACAGTTCTCTGCGTTTCTGGTTTTATGCAAGCTTTGGGTCTAATCGGTTGTGCAATCAAACGAATCACTAGATAAATTGTCACAGTTCGCTGCGTTTCTGGTTTTATGCAAGCTTTGGGCCTAGTCGGGTGTGCAATCAAACGAATCACTAGATAAATTGTCACAGTTCGCTGCGTTTCTGGTTTTATGCAAGCTTTGGGTCTAGTCGGGTGTGCAATCAAACGAATCACTAGATAAATTGTCACAGTTCTCTGCGTTTCTGGTTTTATGCAAGCTTTGGGTCTAATCGGTTGTGCAATCAAACGAATCACTAGATAAATTGTCACAGTTCGCTGCGTTTCTGGTTTTATGCAAGCTTTGGGCCTAGTCGGGTGTGCAATCAAACGAATCACTTGGTAAATTTTCACAGTTTGGTCTGATTGTGGTTTTATGCATCAAAATTGCGAACCTCTTTTATCAGTTGAAAAATATTAAGAATGTATTTCCGAATTATCTCAATTCAATATGGTCTAAAAGCATCATCTTGGCGATCTATTGATCTAAGGATGTTTATTGACAAAAACAGATGTATTTACGCGACTAAAAGAATTGTCTCATTTTTAACAGAAAATTCACTTTGATTAGACAGAAAACAAAATAACAATTTAATTATAGCAGATTTCAAAAACAAATCCAATTCTCTATTTTATCCTATATTCTATTTCAAAGAAAGAATTAATCTACCGGAAATTGTTCAAACACACAAATGCTCGAGCAACGCTAAATTGCCGACGGCACCGGCAGCTTCGCTGCCCTAACTAACCACGTTAAATTAACTATTTTAACACACGTGCTTTTTTTGCTGCTTTGCAATAGTTGCGGTACCGTCGGCAATTTAGCGCTCGGCCAAATTCTACACACAAAACTCATGTAAAATTTTATTTGTAATAAAATACCTCTTTTTAAATAAACCAATAAATCAATCAATAAATTCTTTATTCTAGACTTGTCTATTTAAATATTTATAATTCGAGTGCATTCCCATGAACAAGTACCAGCTGCTATTATCCGGTTATTTTCAGCATTATATTCTTGTGACAATTGGTCCTCACATTTCAATGTAAATTCGTCATCATCAGTAAACTTTAGATGTACTGCTTTAACATGTGGGAAAATGAGCAAAAGTGTCTGACAAATCAAGTGACTCTGTTTATCTTTACTTTGATGTTCTGCGGCATTAAACGCAATTTTGACATCTTTCAAGCACAACTCTTCCACGACTGTTGCACAGTTTCGTTGTACAAGACTCTCCATGATGGACAGATCGAGGATTGCGTTACAAATTTGAAGTCTTCTCAGTTTGGAAAGACTGAACAACGCATTCAAAGCAGATTTTTCAAATTTGAACTTTTTCTGTTGGTTAGGGGATTACAAACAAGCAATTAAAATCAATAGACACAAGATATAAGCAACATTACCTCGGAATTGGTCAAGGAATAATTAAATTTCAATATTAAAATATCTAAATTTGGACAATTTCGAAAAGCCAAGGAAAGCAACTTTGAAGTTGCTAGACTTAGGTCCAACTCGAGTTTGTACATTTTATTGAAATTGTGCTCGACAATCAATTTCTTACTGAGCATTTCTGGTCTCATTCTGTGCAAAAGTGGAAGTATTTGATGTTCTAGTGTGCTTGCCATTGACTTTCTGGTTCTTTTTGTACAATCAGTGACGTGTTCACGAAAGAAGACAGCTTCGTGACACAGTTTCAGTGACTGAAATGGTCCAGTTTCTAGTGAGTCAATTTCAGTAAAGTGACATATGTTTGACAAATATTCGTCGTGTTTGGAAATGTCTTGTCTGATATTGGAAATTAATTGCCTTATGTCATCGTCACAAGCGCTGTAATGATTGACAAACTTGCAAAACATTGTAAAGCTTACAAGCGCGTTGAGTGAATTGAGTTGTTGTACCACTTTTTGGTTCGTTTCATGATAGACAGTGGTGTTTAGCAATAGAATTGGAACTTGAATTCCAGAGCATAAAAACATCTCATTATGAAACAGATCGACAACTTTCTGAATTGATTCTTCTATTGATTTGCTCGCAATGTCGTGGATATAGTCAGCTAATGCTTTCAGTGGTTCAAGGTTGGCTGTGAGCATGACTTGAAAACTCTCAATGACAGCTTTACCAATTGGAACAACTTTGGATTTATCATCACAACCAAATGAAATCAAGAAATGAAATCGTTGAAAAATGTATTTCTGTTTGATGTCACTTATTCTTACTGAGGACAATGACGGAGGCTTTGACGGGGATAATGATGGAGACCTTGATGGAGAAGATGATTGGGATGATGATGAGGACAATAAAGGGGACAATGATGGAGACAATGATTTCAGAAATATAGAATTTTCCATTTGTTCGATGATTGCATTCCATCGAGTGCAAACGAGTCGTATGACTGTGACCCAGTCGAGTAAGGTGAGTTGGGCGAACAGTGACTCGAGACAGTCATCGTTGAGTGAGTCGATGGTGATGGTGGACATGGTGGCACAGTTTGGAGGAAGATTAGTTGAAGTTGGAATGAAATTTGTTTTCACTGCGAGCAGCTTTCTTTTGTGAATTTCACTGCAGAATGAAATGCCAAAAAGTTAACTCGAACATTCACGAACGGAAACATTCATCAATCAATTATTGAACAGTAGAGAGCGTTCTGCCATATGACTGAATGCGAATTGAAAAATCAATACAAAAGTTGCCAATTGCAGAGTGAGCCCAATTGTGCCAACTTGTTTTGCAATGTTCACCTTAACTTTACAGTTCAAAATTGTGAAACTTTTTTCTAAGTTGAAGGATTAACAAATAAAATTAAAAATAAAGTTCTGAATCTCCTAAACTAATTTCGTTATCTGGTCAATTAATGGATTGACGTTTAAAAATAAATAAATTATTCACCATAGAAGTAAGATTTAATAGAATTTAGTAGGATTCACTCTGCAAAAGTCAACTATTCTATTGATTTTTCAATTGGCAGTCATATGACAGATTCAACTATTCAATAATTGATTAATTTTGACTGTGTCGTTAGCAGTAAATGTTCATTTCGAGTTAAGCTTATTTCATTCTGCAACCAACAATTCACCAAACTGAATTGCTCTCTACTGTTCAATAATTGATTGATGAGTGTTTCCTTTCGTGAATGTTCGAGTTAGGCTTTTAGACATTTGTGCATTCTGCAGTGAAGCTCACAAAAGAAAGTTGTTCGCAGTTGAAAACAAATTTCATTCCAACATCAACCAATCTTCAACTCTGCCATGTCTACCATCACAATTAACGATCTCAACGATGACTGTCTCGAGTCACTGTTTGCCCAACTCACCTTACTCGACTGGGTCACAGTCATACGACTCGTTTGCACTCGCTGGAATGCAATCGTCCAGCGAATGGAAAATTCCATCTTTCCTGGGCCATTGTCCATATCTTTATCTCCATTGTCATCAAATTGTTCCGAACTTATTGAAGTCAAACAGAAATATTTCTTCAAACGACTCCATTTGTTAGTTTCATTTGATTTCAATGATAAATCCAAAGTTGTTTCAAGTGTCAATTCACGGGAAAGTTTTCACGTCATGCTTTCAACCAAACTTGAACCACTCAAAGCATTAGCCGATTATATCAGTGACGTTGCGAATAAATCAATAAAATATCTATTTGAATTCTATAAAGAGAGGTCTAAAATTTATGTTCCAATTCTATTACTACACACTTCGATCTATCATGAATCAAACCAAAAAGTGGTCCAACAGCTCAATTCACTCAATACTCTTGTGAGCTTTGCTATGTTTGGCAAGTTTGTCAATGATGAATGTGATTGTGATGTTGATTTGTCGGTTTTGATTTCACATTTCAATCGAAAAATAAACAAATACAACATATTTCACTTTACCTATGTCGAAATTGACTCACCTGAGAGTGGTCCATTTCAGTCATTGAAACTGTATCACGAAGTTGTCTCCTTTCATGATCGTGATTATGTACGATCAAAAAGGCCAAACCCACTTGAACATCAAGCACTTGCACTTGTGCGCAGAATGAGACCAGAAGTGCTCAGTGGGAAATTGATTGTTGAACACAATTTCGCTAGATTGCACAAACTCGAGTTGCGACAATTTGCGCCATCTTCACAGTTCACTTGTTTGCTGCTTCAAAATTGTCCAAATTTAAATATTTTAAAGTTGAAATTTCAGGTAATGTTATTTATTGTTTTCATTTATTTTCAATTGTCTATTCTATAGAAAGCATTCAAATTCGAAAAGACTGCTTTGAAAGCACTGCTCACTTTTATAAATTTGCGAAAACTTTGTATTTGTAACGCAATCCTCGATCTGTTCATCATGCAGAGTCTTGCACAGCAAAACTGTACAACACTCGTGGAAGATTTGAGTCTGAAAAATATCGAGTTTCGGTTTGATGACGAGGAGCACAAAAGTACAGAACAGTGTGAACTGGTTTGTCAAACAATTTTGTGCACTTTTCCGTGCCTTCAATTGGCACATCTCCAATTGACTAATGAACATCTATCAGATCGATGTAGTGAACATTTGAACGATTTAAACTCAAATATTCCAGATTATATTGCTTCTGTGGATTGTCCGTTGGAATGTTTTTTTGATTCTCTATATGAATGAGTTATAATTTTGTTTTGTTTATTGAAATAAATTTTTGTGAACCAAATCAAAGTGAATCAACATTTTGTGTTAAAATTTGGGACAAATCATTTGTCATCACAAACAAATGTCATGTAGATTTTATCATTTACCAATATTATTGACAATAAATACCATGGCTAGAGAAATTTCACAAAATACTCCTTTTACAATATGTGAGAATATGCTATCTCAAAAAGGTCAGAGCCAAAATTATTACAATTAGTCCAAATCCACTCCAAATTGAAACTCAACACTTTGACAGATGAGGGAAATTTTGTATTGTGAATTTTAAGTTGCAGAATGAAAAGACAAAAATGTTAACTCAAACAAGGAAGCACCCATCAATCAATTATTAAGCAGTTGAGATCTGTCAAATAACTGTGAAATTAAAAATCAATACAAAAGTTGTCTTTTGTAGTGAGTCCAATTGTGCCAATTGGTTTTCAATGTTTCACCTTGACTTAACTTTCCGTTCAAAATTATAAACTCTATTATTGGATAAGAAATTACAGAAAATGCATAATTTAATTCACGGATACTGATCAAAATCATTTTACCAATTCACATACTCATTCTGTAGGATAACACCTAAACGAACAAAAACTATGACCACTATCAAGTATCAGATCAATATTTGGATTTAAGCCTATCAAATATTTGCATTGAAATGTTAGGTCAGGATCAGTCAATATTAGATGAAGCTTCTGAAGGTTAGGGAAAAGACCCAAAAGTGTTTGACTAACCAAGTCACTTTGAACTCTAATTTCACTTTGAACAGAGTCATCAAATGAAAATTTGACTAGGCTCAAACATAAATCTTCAACGAGGGTTGTACAGTTTTGTTGTACAAGATTCTCCATTAGTGGCAGATCGAGGATTGCATTGAAAATATGGAGTTTTCGTAATTTGGAAATGCTGAACAGGGCTTTTAGATCAGTTTTTTTTAATTTGAACATTACCTATGAATTAAAAGACATTAGTAAATTGAAATTATAATATACACAATTTAAAAATTCTTACGCTAGGTTCAAAAACTGGTTTTTGAAATTTCAATTCTAATATATTTAAATTTGAACAATTTCGAAACAGCAAACAATTCAAATGTGAAGTTGGAAAATACAGTTCCAACTCAAGTTTGTGCAATCTATTGAAATTGTGTTCCACAATAAATTTCCTACTGAGCACTTCGGGTCTCATTCTGTGCATTAGTGCAAGTATTTGATGTTGCATCATGTTTGACATTGACTTTTTAGATTGTTTTGTACCAGCGGTTATGTGTTCACGAAATGAGACAACTTCGTGGCACAATTTCAGTGACTGAAATGGACCAGTCTCTACTGAGTGAATTTCGGTAAACTGACATATGTTTGACAAATATTCGTCGTGTTTGGAAATGTCTTGCCTGATATTTGAAATCCATTTGAATAAATCGTCGTGGCAATTCCAGTCATGATTAACAAACTTGCAAAACAGTGAAAAGCTTACAAGCGCGTTGAGTGAATTGAGTTGTTGGACCACTTTTTGGTTTGATTCATGATAGACACAAGTGTTCAGTACTAGTATTGGAACTTTAATGCCAGAGCCAGAGAATAGCGTTCTCCAACTATTGAACCGATCGACAGTTTTCTGAATTGATTTTTCCATTGATTTGCTAACAACGTCATGGATATTGTCGGCTAATGTTTTCAGAGGATCAAGTTTGGAGGTGAGCATTACTTGAAATCTCTCTGTGGCTGCTTTACAGTGACCAATTGAAACAACTTTGGACTTATCATCGCAGCCAAATGAAATCAAGAAATGAAATCGCTTAAAAAGGTATCTATGTTTGATGTCAATTAGCCTGACTGAGGACAATGACGGGGGCTTTGATGGAGATGATGATGGGGACCATTCTGGAAACGATGCTAAGGACGATGGTGGAGACAATGATGGAGACAATGATGGAGACGTTGAAGGAGACAATGATTTCCGAAATATGGTATTTTCCATACGTTCTACGATTGCATTCCAACGAATGCAAACGAGTCGTATGACAGTGACCCAGTCGAGTAAGGTGAGTTGGGCGAACAGTGACTCGAGACAGTCATCGTTGAGTGAGTGGATGGTGAGGGTGGACATGGTGAGATAGAATTGGAGATTGTTGGTTGAAGTTGGATTGTAATTTGTTTCAACTGCGAGCAATTTTGTTCGTGGATTTCATTACAGAATGAAATGTCAAAAAGTTGTTAACTCATACATTCACGATAGGAAACACTCATTAATCATTGATATTATGAACAACAAAGTTAAGATGAACATTGCAAAACAAGTTGGGACAATTGGGCTCACTCTGCAAAAGGCAACTTTTATATTGATTTTTCAATTGGCAGTCTAATTGAGTGAGTAGTTTTACTGCCAAACGGCGTATTTCTACTGTTCAATAATTAATTGGTGAGTGTTTCCGTTCGTGAATGTTCGAGTTGACTTTTTGACATTTCATTCAGCAGTGAAGCTCACTAAATAAAGTTGTTCACAGTTAAAAACCAATTTCATTACAACTTCAACCAAATATCCTCAAATCTATCCCAAAATGTCCACCTCCACCATCCACTCACTCAACGATGACTGTCTCGAGTCACTGTTCGCCCAACTCACCTTACTCGAATGGATCACAGTCCTTCGACTCGTTTGCACTAGGTGGAATGCGATCGTCCAACGATTGCACGATTCCATCTTTCCGGATCTACGATTACCACCGTCGTCAGCATCATCATCGCAGTCTTTGTTTTCAAACATTTCCGAAATTGGAATATATCTCAATCCATATCTCTTTAAGAGACTCCATTTTTTGATTTCATTTGAACTCGACGATCAGTCCAAAGTTGGTCTAAAGGAAAGTTTTCACGCAATGCTTAAGACCAAAATCGAACCACTTAAAGAATTGGCCGAGTATGTGAATAAGGTTGCAAGTAAATCAGTACAAGCTCGGCGTAACTTGGTCTTTGGAGAACGTAAAGTTTCAAACTATTTTGGAATTTATATTCCAATTCTATTTCTGCACACTTGTGTCTATCATGAGACAAACCAAAAAGTGGTCCAACAGCTCAATTCACTCAATGCACTGGTGAGCTTTGCAATGTTTGGCAAATTTGTTGATCATCCAGATTGTCTCGATTCATTGGATGACTATTTGATTTCACCTATCAAATATAAATTAGAAAATTACGACAAATGTCGAATTACCCAAATTGACTCCCCAGATGCTTGTCCATTTCAGTCACTAAAACTGTGCCACGAAGTTGTCTCATTTTATGAACAAGTGATCTATTGTACTGAACAGTCACGAAAGTCAATGTCAAACATGTTGGAACATCAAATACTTCGACTGATGCACAGAATGAAACCAGAAGGGCTCAGTAAGAAATTGATTGTTGAACACAATTTCAATCGATTGGAAAAACTCGAGTTAGGACTTTATTTTCCAACATCAGAGTTGACTTGTTTGTTGTTTCGAAATTGTCTTAATTTAAATATTTTAACGTTGCAATTTAAAGAATCAGATGAGGTAATAATTTTTATGATGTCTATTGTCTGTTCAATTTATATGAATTTTTTAAATTCGACAAATCTTCTCTGGAAGCTCTGTTCAGTCTTTCAAATTTAAGAAAACTTCAAATTTACAACACAATCCTCGATCTGTCCATCCTGGAGGATCTTGTACAACAAAACTGTACAACACTTGTGGAAGATTTGTGCTTAAAAAGGATCAAAATTAAGTTCGATGACGAAGCACAAGTTCAAAGTACAGATGAACAGTGTGACTTGGTCTGTAAAACACTTTTGCACATTTTTCCCTGTCATAAACTTAGTGCCCATCTGGTTTTTACTGACGATGAACTAACACTTCAATGTAGTGACAAATTGGTGCAAGAAAATTGGATAATACGTAATTTTGGTTATTGTTCATTTAAAAACTGTAACAATCTGCTATAATTGGAGTGCAATTAAATCATGATTTTTTATTTGCAAAATAAAAGTGATTCGACAGGGACACAAATAAATGTACGAGCTGGTACAGTAATCGAGTAAGGTGAGTTGGGTGAACAGTGACTCGAGACAGTCATCGTTGAGTGAGTGGATGGTGATGGTGGACATGGTGGCACAGATTTTCAACTACGAGCAACTTTCTTTTGTGAGCTTTACTGCAAAATTAAATGTCCAAAAGTTAACTCGAACATTCACGAAAGGAAACACTCATCAATCAATTATTGAACAGTAGAGAGCATTCTGTCATATGACTGCAAATTGCAAAATCGATACAAAAGTTGACTTTTGCAGTGAGCCAAATTGTGCCAAATTGTTTTGCAATGATCTGCTTAACTTTAACCAGACGAAAGAGCACGAGTTTACTCGACTCTACCTCGCATACGCAACCAACCGCATCACAATTGCCAATGTTTTACTCAAGGCTTGTGCCTATTTGAATGTTCGACTGCATTCAATTCCAATAAATTTTACAGTAACGGAAAAGTCTTCTCTTACCCGAGCAAGCTTTGAAAAGGCGACTTTGTAAACCCATTGTTGTGTATGAAGTCAACTCTTTTACAAAAGTTATACAGTTGTTTTATATTGTAAAATGATTGTGAACAAAACAGTATGTTTTCATTCAAGATTATTACAAAAGTAATACAATTGCATTTGTACAACACCGAACCAGAAATCGGCCGGCCAGCTATAGCAGACTATAGTCAATCCAATCAAAATTTCAATTAACTTTAACGAACAATCTTCAGAACTTGTCCAAAGTTTAATAATTGTAATGTATGGAATTGCTCAATACATTGAAATGTGATTGAGATTTTATTAGTAAAATTGAGAAATTGGATCATTTTGGGTGCTGAAATGAGTTGAGGGGAGAATGATACAAACACAACTCAAGTCGCACTGTGCAAGTCACACAGAACACTGTACAGAAACAGTTTAAACACGATTGATCAAAACAAAGCACTCAAAGCAGTTGTGGTGTGTTCATCACAGCAGTGCCACTGCTTTTCTGTCCGCTCAGTCATTTTGCTTGTGTTTGCCAACTTTCGATTCCACTTCTTGTGGTTGTCTTCTTTTACTCCGTCTGATCTTTCATTTGTGAATATCGTCAAGAATCTTTTCCTGAATCATCACAATGTCCCTCTCCACCCTTCACGAAGTTCCTCTTCTACGCATCTTCTACTACCTTCCCATGAGCGATCTACTGCTGCGTGTCAATTTGGTGTGTCGCCGGTGGAATGACCTTTTACCGACTGCTACTTCTCAACGTCGTTCTCTGGTGCTCATCATCGGTCATAATCGTGAATCGATCACTCACTTCAATCCATTTGGCATTCCTTTCTTGAGTGAACTCAAGGATAGCAACGCTCTTTCAGGCATTGCATCTGTCAGCCAACTCGAGTACACCAAGTACAGCGAATGTTCTCGAGTTGAATTCACCCGACTCAGTACTGAAAAGATTGTTCGTCTCACCACTCTACTGTCCAACATCATCTCGTTGACCTTGATCGTGAGGAATCCAAACGATTATTCTGTTTTCTTCCAACTTTTGTGGTCATTTTGGGCGAACAAGTTGGTCACTTTGAAGATAGTTTTACTGCAATTATTTGATTTTTGCGTAATTGATGCACATGTGTCCACTTACTTTTGGAATGGCTTCTTTGGTCGTATCTATGAATTATCCAAACTGAAGAATTTCACTTTTTATTGTAATGAAAATATTGACTTTCAAGTTAGACTCCCGCTAATGGGCAAACTTGAAAAGTTCAACTTTTATTTGCCTGAGGACAACATCGAGCTTGGTGTGTGGGAATCAGTGCGTCGGTACTCGAGCCATCGAATGCGCCAACTTGGACTGTTGAACAACTTGCCAAGAAATAATCCAAATTTGGACTACGATGGCGACACTCAAGTTGCCACCACTTTCACTCATCTCAGCTTTGATAAGATTCTCAATTTTGGTAAGTTCTCAACGAAGTTTGTTGTCTAATTTCTAATCGCAATCTTATTTCTTTTGCAAACAGACATTGATCGCTTTCGAAACGTGACCACCGTGAAATTGTCCAACTTCTCCTCGCGTCCACTTTCTCTCTACTTTCTTCCACTCAGAAAATTGCCTCAGTTGATTCATGTAATTCTGTATTTCGAATTCAAAACATTTGTGAAAGCTTTAACCTCTCTGGCATCGACTATGTCCGAAGTCGAACTGACATCTGTCAAAGTGTTGAGTTTCCATTTTGAGTGGATTATGGTTAATTGTAATTATTTTGCCTCTGATCTTTTTGAGATTGCGTTCAAATTTTTCCCAAAAATTCAGTATTTTTCATTTCTTGCATACAATTGTGGCTGTTCAAGTTCTGAGCATACATATTGTCCTGAGTACTGTACTCCTTTGGCTCTTACTTGTTCGAGAAAGTGGCTTCGTATTCTAAAGTCGGTCAAGTCTGGTGAACCAAACGAAGAACCAAAGAAACTTTCTCTTCTTTCTCATGTTGAAATTACCGTTTTTAGCAGTGACTTTTACCGAAAATGGTCTATTGAGGAGTTGTAAGCTAACAATAATATTTTCATATTTCTGATTCTGTAAAGTTGTCTCTTTAATTTTAAAATAAAAGGACTTTTTAGTTGATTTGTTTGGAATTATTGTGAAGGGTTATTTTTATTAAGAGTTCAAGTAACAAACACACAAATCATTTTTTATTTGTTTTAAAGATATTTTTAAATGAACAAATATTTAATCAATCAATTTCACTTATTGTCGAAGTACCATTTTGTGAAATTTATAAAGCCTTGATGTATTTAATGAAAGTATGTAAGTGACCACTTCAATCCAAATGTGGTCTCACAACAGCAGATCATCGAGATTTTTGTATTCAGTAATGTTGCCCGTGTCCTTCTGAACAATTCCATGCACTTAAAGTGCATGTTCATACATTGGATTGCGAGTAGCAGAACTTTGAAACACAAAACTAATTTGAATAATTCAAGACTTTTGACCATTTCAATCCAAATGCGGTCTCACAACTGCGGATCATCGAGATTTTTGAATTCAGTAATTTTGCCCGTGTCCTTCTGAACATTTCCATATAATTTAAATGCATGTTCATACATTGGATTGCAAGTAGCAGAACTTTAAAACACAAAACTTATTTGAATCATTCAAAACTTTCTCAATTAAAATTTAAATGCGGTCTCACAACTGCAGATCATTGAGATTTTTGAATACAGTAATTTTTCCCGTGTTTTTCTGAACAATTCCATGCACTTAAAGTGCATGTTCATACATTGGATTGCAAATAGCAGAACTTTGAAACACAAAACTAAATTGAATCATTCAAGACTTTTGACCATTTCAATCCAAATTCGGTCTCACAACTGCGGATCATCGAGATTTTTGAATTCAGTAATGTTGCCCATGTCCTTCTGAACATTTCCATATAATTGAAGTGCATGTTCATACATTGGATTGCAAGTAGCAGAACTTTAAAACACAAAACTTATTTGAATCATTCAAAACTTTCTCAATTAAAATTCAAATGCGGTCTCACAACTGCAGATCATCGAGATTTTAGTATTCAGTAATGTTGCCCGTGTCCTTCTGAACATTTCCATATAATTTAAATGCATGTTCATACATTGGATTGCAAGTAGCAGAACTTTGAAACACAAAACTAATTTGAATCATTCAAGACTTTTGACCATTTCAATCCAAATTCGATCTCACAACTGCGGATCATCGAGATTTTTGAATTCAGTAATGTTGCCCATATCCTTCTGAAAATTTCCATATAATTGAAGTGCATGTTCATACATTGGATTGCAAGTAGCAGAACTTTGAAACACAAAACTAATTTGGATCATTCAAAACTTTCTCAATTAAAATTACAATTCGATCTCACGGATGCAGATTTTCGGTATTTTAGTATTCAGTAATGTTGCCCGTGTCCTTCTGAACATTTCCATACACTTAAAGTGCATGTTCATACATTGGATTGCAAGTAGCAGAACTTTGAAACACAAAACTAAATTGAACCATTTAAAATAATTTTTTATGATTCTCAACAAAAAAATCTAGTAAAATTTTTATTTTGTTATGAAATACATTTTTAAATGAACAAACCAATCGATCAATTTCACTAATATAAAACCTGAAATCTGAATATCTTAAGATACATTTGATTATGTAATAAATAATCATGATTTAATTGGAATAATCCAACTCATTTACAGATTCAATCAAATATCAAGGTGACAGCCCCCAAAATCAACAAACATCTTGGTATAATGTTCTTTCTCTAGCTGGTTTTTGCAATGAAATGCCAACTCTTCGTCAGTAAATTGTAGATGTACATTGTGGGCGCAAGGAAAAACGTGTAAAAGTGTTTGACAAACCAAGTCACACTGTTTAACAGTACTTTTATTATGTTCGTCGCCATCAAACATAATTTTGACATCTTTCAGACACAACCTTTCCACAATTGTTGGAGAGTTTTGTTGTACAAGTCTCTCTAGGATAATCAGATTGAGAATTGCGCTACAAATTTGAAGTTGTTTAAGTTTGGTAAGAGTAAGCAGAGCTTTCATTGGAGATTTGTCAAATTTGAATGCTTCCTAGTGAAGGTCAAAAGTTAAAAGCATGTGAATACAATAATAAACAACATTACCTTGTATTTGATTGTAGTTTGATTTTGAAATTTCAATTTTAAAACATTTAAATTAGGACAATTTTGAAATACCAAACAAATGAACTTTGGTGATGGTAGGCTTAGGTTTAAATCGAGCTTGTACAATCGTGTGAAATCGTGATCTGCTATAAATTTATTGCTGAGCACTTCAGGTCTCATTCTTTTCCACAGTGGAAGTGATTGTTGTTCTAATGGGTTTGCATTCATTTTGCACTTTACAGAACGTAAAAGTTCAGTTTGATTGTAGAAAGAGACAACTTCGTGATACAGTTTCAGAGATTGAAATGGACCATCCTCTGGTGAGTCAATTTGGATAAAGCTACATTTGTTTAATTTGTTTAAATCTTGCACAATATGTGAACTAAACAACTCCAATAAATCGAGGCAATCATGATGATGATCGGCAAATTTGCTAAACACTGCAAAGCTCACCAGTGCATTGAGTGAGCTGAGTTGTTGGACCACTTTTTGGTTTGTCTCATGATAGACAGAAGTGTGCATCAATATCATTTGTATTCCTGAATCTAACGGAATCTGAGTATAGCTTTTAAATCCATTTTGATCTCCGATTGATCTACTCGCACTGTCATTCATACAGTCGGCCAATTCTTCTAGAGGTTCAAGTTTTGCCTTAAGCATGGCGTGGAAACCTTCCTTGGATTGATCGTCAAGTTCAAATGAAATCAAAAAATGGAGTCGCTTAAAGAAATATTTTTGTTTGATTTGATCTAGTTTGAAAGTATTTGACGTTGATTCGGGAAAGATGACATTTTCCAATCGTTCCACGATTGCATTCCATCGAGTGCAAACGAGTCGTATGATTGTGACCCAGTCGAGTAAGGTGAGTTGGGCAAACAGTGACTCGAGACAGTCATCGTTGAGTGAGTCGATGGTGATGGTGGACATGGTGACACAAAGTTGGAGGAAGATTAGTTGAAGAATTTACTATTTTCAATCGAAAGATTTGTTCAAATAGAATTTTGTGTTCACAATTGTGAACGACAAGCAATTTTGTTTTGCGAATTTAAAGTTGCAGAATGAAATGTCAAAAAGTTAGTCACAAGAGAACATTCACGAACTAACGAAACACTCATTAATTAATCAATTATTGAATAGTTGAGTGAGTTGATCTGTATCATATGACTGCGAATTGAAAAATCAATATAAAGTTGACTTTTGCAGAGCTCAATTGCGCCAACCTGTTTCGAAATGTTCACTTTATTGTTCAAAATTGTAAAACTCTCTTCCAGATAATTTGAGATATTATCCACTATCTGGTTAGTCAAGCGATATTTATTTTTATTCACCGAAAGATATACCAATCATATGGTGTCATCAACTCTAGAAAATAATTTATAATAGATTTACAAAAAAAATTTAGTAAGAATTTTATTTTAAACCATACCTTTTTTAAATGAATAAATAATCAATTAATCAACTTCACTTGTAAAATAAGTTTGAGTTAGAACTTTTGAATTCAGATGTTTTTTATTGTAAAAACAGATTATGATTTTGTGAAAAATGAATGAAAAATTATTTGACATTTATGATCGCATTTTCTTCACTAACTAATTCTGAGAGACGTCATAAAAATTTTAAAATCTGAATATGGGTTTATTTTGTTTGTATACGGGTGCCTATTTTTATGAACTTATTTAAAAATTTTCAAATCTAAATTTGAATAACAATATCTATATACATAAAAATGAAAATCTGTCTGTATGTTCCGTATGCATTCGGATACTACTTGATACATTTTGATGAAACTTATCAAGAAAATCCTCTTCGGTCCCGATCAGATAATAAGCTATGTCTCAGGTCAAAATATTCATTGGTTCTCGAGATATTCGGATTTTTTAGGATTCTAATGTATTTAGGCTATAGTAAGCCCATGACAGAGAGGAATTTTAAACAAATTAAATGCAAAAGCATGTTTGCATTCCAAATTCAGCTCATAAAACCTTCTAGATTTTATAAAATTATATGTTTAACGAGTGTTCTAGAAAATGTATTTTTTAGGGGGATACATCTATAGAAGGTTCTAGAAAATGTCCCTTTTAGGAAGATACATCCATGGAAGGTTCTAGAAAATGTCCCTTTTATTAAGATACACCCAAAGAAGGCTCTAGAAAATATCCTTTGTTTGAATTTTTAGTTCGTATAGAATTTGGTAATGCCGGAGCAAAGCCGGGGTAGCTCATCTGGTATTTTATAAAACAATAAAACATAAATTTAAAACAGAATTGATTTCAAAATAGATGATATCATACATCAGTATATTCTTTTTGGCAATAGCCAAGAAGAGCAACCGTTAAGAAACAATGAACATTTTGATAATATATTGTTTTTTAAAATAGTTTTTATAATTTCTCAGTACTCAACTTATTAAGAATTTGACAATTTTGAACAATAAAGTTAAGGCAAACATTGTAAAATATGTTAGCACAATTAGGCTCACACTGCAAGAGCAACTTTTGTATTGATTTTTCAATTGGCAGTCATATGACAGATCAACTCTCTCAACTAGTCAATAATTGATAGATGAGTGTTTCCTTTCGTGAATGTTCACTTCAAGTTTAGTTACTTTCGAGTTAACTTTATAACATTTCATTCTGCAACCTAAAATTTACAAAAAAAAATTAAATTTTTCAACCAACTCTGCCACCATGTCCACCATGACCATCGACTCACTCAACGATGACTGTCTCGAGTCACTGTTCGCCCAACTCACCTTACTCGACTGGGTCACAGTCATACGACTCGTTTGCACTCGGTGGAATGCAATCGTCCAACGATTGCACCATTCCGCCTTTCTAAGTGTATCACTTTCCCCGTCATTGTCCAAATCAAATTGTTCCAAACTAAATGAAGCCAGGCAAAAGTATCTCTTCAAACGATTCCATTTTTTGATTTCATTTAAACTCGATGATGATCAATCCAAGGTTGTCCCAAAAGAAAGTTTTCACGCGATGCTTGCCACCAAACTCGAACCACTCAAAGCATTAGCCGACTTTATCAATGCGATTGTTAGTAAGTTACTAAAAAATCATCCAGAATCAATCTACAATGAACAGAATCAGCTGCGTCCTGACAAACATATTCCAATACTTTTGCTATACACTTCAGTTTATCACGAGACAAACCAAAAAGTGGTCCAACAACTCAATTCACTCAATGCACTGGTGAGCTTTGCTGTGTTTGGAAAATTTGTTGATCATCACAATTGTGAGAATGATTTATCGCGTTTGATGATATATATCAAGCGAGACATAATAAAGCATGACAAATGTCGATATATTCCAATTGACACACCAGAGGCGGGTCCATTTCAGGCACTGAAATTGTGGCACGAAGCTGTCGCATTTTGCGATCTTACAAAGCAGTCCAAAATGTCAAACCCTTTTGAAGATCAAATACTGTCACTGATGCACAGAATGCGACCCGAACTACTCAGTAAGAAATTGATTGTTGAACACAATTTCAATAGATTGTACAAACTCAAGTTGAGACTTTATTTGCCAACGTTACAACTGAATGGCCTGGTGTTTCGAGAATGTCCAAATTTAAATATTTTGAAATTGATATTTCTACATTCAAAGATCGATTCCAAGGTAATTTTGTTTGTGGTATCTATTGTCTGTTTTTTATTTTTTTTTAACTTTAACCTATAGGAAAGATTCAAACTCGAAAAATCTGCTCTTAAAGTACTGTTCAGTCTTTCTAAATTGAGAAAACTTCTTATTTGGAACGCAAACCTCGATCTGTCCATCATGGCGAGTCTTGTACAACAAAACTGTACATCACCAGTGGAAGAGTTGTGCTTGAAAGGTGTCAAGATTATGTTTGCTGACCAAGTTCACCAAAGTAAAGATAAACAGTGTGACTTGGTTTGTCAAACACTTTTACACATTTTTCCTCGCTTTAAAAATGGCCAACTAGGATTGACCGATTTCGAACTTGAATTTCAATGTAGAAACCAATTGGAGAAAGCAAATATTAACCTGGCATAAGGGGATTTTGGCATTTGTTCGTTTGAATATTGCGTGAATCTGACATTTATTTGTATCGAACTAGTCCTACGGCTATAGTTTGTTCCCACTGGACCTCATATTAATGCACCAATCTACTTTCCATCATTATTTTCAGTATATTCACTAACTTAAACTAAAAATTAACAAAAATCCGTAAAACTACACAGAAATATATCATTCATGAGTCATAATCCAAGAGTCAATTAATTAGGAGTGAAATGCATTTATTGACTTCTTACAAATTTATTTCACAAAAAAATAATATCTTACTAAAAGCTTTATTGTGAATTTATTTAAAATTATTTTCAAATTAAATATTTCCAATTAAATTTAAAATAAAATTCATTTTTTGCCAATTCTTTATTTTGTTAGTAAGAATCAAGGCATTGATTAATCAAATGGGAATATTCATATAATCCATCAATGAAACCTAAAGAGAGTTCATAAAATTTTGAACAACAAAGTTTAAGTGAACATTACTAAACAAGTTGGCACAATTTGACTCACTCTAAATGTACATCTTTTGTATTGATTTTCTAATTCGCAGTTAGACAGATAGACTCATGTTTGTTTTGTTAGTTGTCGTATTACTCAAAATTTGGAACGCAATCCTCGATCTGTTCATCATGGAGAGTCTTGTGCAACAAAACTGTACCAAAATTGTGGATGAGTTGTACGAGATATAAAAATTAAGTTTGATGACGAACTAAATCAAAGTGCAGCTAAACAGTGTGATTTGCTTTTTTGTCAAAATGATTGTCAAAACCTTTTGCACATTTTAATATTCAAAAAGCACATCTACATTTTACTGAAAAAGACCTATCTCTTCCATGTAGGAACAAATTTTATAGTCTTAATCAAAATTGTTTGTAAAATGGAAGACTGAATTCAGTTTCCGAGAAATTGTATGTACAACGGAAACCACGTTCATAAACTTTTTTGTTCACTACAAAAGTCAACTTTTGTATCGATTTGCAATTTGAAGGCATATTCATATGATGATCCAGTTCTCGTTCTCAACTATTCAATAATTGATGAGCGCTTGGTTGACTCACGTAAATGTTCATTTGGAGTTAACCTTTTCGACATTTCATTCTGCGACCTAAATTCACTAAATAAAAATTCTTGTTGCGAAAGTAAATTCAATTTGAGTTTCAAGAAAACTTCCGTCAATCTGTGCCACCATGTCCACCATCACCATCGACTCACTCAACGATGACTGTCTCGAAGCCCTCTTCGCCCAACTCACCTTACTCGACTGGGTCACAGTCATACGACTCGTTTGCACTCGGTGGAATGCAATCATCGAACGAATGGAAAATTCCATTTTTCCAAAATCATCATCCTCAAATAGTAGTCCCGAGCAGAACGAAATCAAACAGAAATATCTCTTTAAACGATTTCATTTGTTGATTTCATACAATTTCAAAGTTGTTCCAAAAGAAAGTTATCACAGCATGCTTACAAGCAAACTTGAATCACTTAAAGAATTAGCAGAATACATCAATGAGGTTGCGAACAATTCAATCGAAACACTAAAGTCATTCATCGATAAACAGAGAACCGACTCAATCAGTCGCATTCATGTTCCAATTCTATTGTTGCACACTTGTGTCTATCATGAGACAAATCAAAAAGTGGTCCAACAACTCAATTCACTCAATATTCTAGTTAGCTTTGCAGTGTTTGGCAAGATTTTCAATGTTTACGATTGTGAAAATGATTTATCGTATCTCTTGATTTCGGATATAAAGCGAAACATTCAAATATTGTGTTCTCATCAATATCACTTTACCCAAATTGACTCACCAGAGGATGGTCCGTTTCAGTCACTGAAACTGTGCCACGAAGTTGTGTCCTTTCATGAACACAATGAACGGCCAAAAAAGTCTTTGTCAAATATTCTCGAACATCAAATACTTGCACTGATGCACAGAATGAGACCAGAAGTTCTCAGTAATAAATTGATTGTTGAACACAATTTCAATAAAATGTTCAAACTCGTGTTGAAACTGTGCATGCCAACTTCAAAGTTAACTTGTTTAATGTTGAGAAATTGTCCAAATTTAAATTTTTTAATATTGAAATTTCAAGATTCAATCATTGATTCTGAGGTAATTTGGTTTATTTGGTTTATGTGAAATTGAATTACTCTAACCTTAACCTTTATAATCTTTTATTTTCATAGGAAATATCCAAAATTAAAGAAGACTCGTTGAAAGCACTATTAAGTCTTTGCAAACTGAGAACACTCCAAATTTGGAATGCAATCCTCGATGTGTCCATCATGGAGAGTCTTGTACAACAAAACTGTACATCACACATTTTCATTTTCAATTAATCGAGATCAAATTGCAAATTCTCGAACATTGATTAAATCGCACTTGTGTTTTTGAATTACTTTCAGTTCATTTGTAAATTGAATTACAATTTAACGAATGTATCGTTTGTAAAGAAAACATACGAATCTCCTAATCGAACATTATTCCAATGTCTGCTATATTGACGATGTTAAGATATTGTGACATTATCCCATGGTAAAATTCGAAGTGATTGTATTCTGACTACTGTTTTCTTCTTATGGTATTATTAGATTAATTCTCAGTAGCCAAATCAAATGATGTAACCAACACAATGTAGTTGGCATCTAGCATGTAGGAATTCATTAAAGTAGTGGCTTGATTCTTATAATCTCATGACTATTAATAATTGTTGTTTCTTGTTCGATCTTTTCGTGTTGCGCTCAACATTTATCTCTGGAATAAAATCTCAGTCGTATACGGTCTGTTTATGGATTTGAACACTGTTAGTTTGGCTGCTCTGTTTATTTCTGTTTTTTTTTCAACAAATGTGCATTCGTTCGGATAATATTCGTACATTATCGGTCTGTGCGATAGGTCTGTATTTTCTCAACTTTGTAGCCTATAACTTGCAAAAGTTACTCCAAAGTATTTAAATTAGTAATTTGTTAACAGGTAAAATTTGACTGGTCTCCTTCCATGTGTGCCTGATTCTGAATTATCTAGGTTTATTTTCATTTCAATGATGAGTTGATTATTTCGAATAAAAGATTCGTTTGATTGATTTAGCCAAATGAGTTGGGTAAGATTGATTCATTTTGTGACTGTCAAAGTCATGATGACATTGAAAAGATCTGTGATTATCGATTGCATTAATTCAATTAGCATACAGAACAATATTCATATACTTTAATTTGATGAAAATGTGATGAAGATGTAGGCTATCAAAAGCAATGAACACCGTTATAACTAATTTTTATGACCACAATAGTGACTCACAACTGCCATCGTTACGAAAGGCTCAACGCTTGTTACCACAGACTAAAGACAAATGTGAACACAATAAGACAAACACACAAATGTTAATAAACCACACTTTGGCAGGATGTAATTACAAAAGGTTAATTGGAATGCTCGAAACAACTGTGTGGTGCAATAGATGTTGTTGTAATATGGATCAAAACAGTATTGTGGTGATGGATTTAAAGTCGGGTTTGACAGGTTTGAGTTTGTTTTGTTGAGATGAAAACAAAATGAAGACATTGCTCAATTTGTCGCTTACTTTTGTGAATTGCGCTCACGCCCTTTCCTGTTAATTGCATAATAATCTACTTACTCAATAAAACTCAATAAAAAAATAATAAGAATTTTTAAAAAAAAAAAACCATTTATAACAAAGAACAATTAATCAATTTCATTAGCAAAAACCATTGTTACTTGATAACTCGATTTGAGCACCATCTTCAATGGCCGGGGCCACTTGTTCACTTTGCACAGAAAAGTCACGAACGTTTTTTGCTCCATCAGCAGAATTGTCCTCAAAGTACGAATAGTTTTTTTCCAAATCTCTCAATCCCAATCTATCACGAATGTCAGCATTGTTATCTCGAGTCTTTTTGGTTTGATTCAAAAATAGTTTTCGAGTGAACAGATCGGCGACATTATTGTTAGATCGAACGTATGTAATTGCAATTTTGGCTCGTTCTGCGAGTTCGTATAATTCATTTAAAGACTCGACTTCATCGGCATTTTTTTCTTTTCTTCCTAGATGATCGGTGAACAGTACTATGTTTGGCAGAGTGTGTGAAACATTTGTCCTATCGAAACCAAAATGTGAATTAATCTCGTTCATTAAATCACCAATATTCGCCATTAAACGTGAAATTTTAACTTGGGCAATCATCTCAAGTTTTCCTGAAGATTTGCAATTTGGTTCTTTTTCACTAAGCCATGCAACTGGCACTCCAAATACACGAACGATTGTGCCAAGTTGACTTCGATTTTTGTCGATTTGTGTTGAATGCTTCTGATTGTTTTGTTTTTCACAATTTACATTTATTTTTAAGCGTTTGTTGTTTTGGTGGTTTGAAGTTTGATTTGCTTTCACTTCTTCTATGCGTTTGTTGCCATTTTTTTGTTTTGAATTGGACTGATAAGAATTGATATTTGGCCTATCATTGATTGATGATGAAGGGCCTATTTCCCCTTTGTAAGAAGCATCCGAGTGACCACACAAATCAGTCCCTTTAATGATCAATTGTGCGTCTTTAGAAGAGTTCAGATAAGCAATTAAATCTTCGATTACATCGGTTGGAGGATTTATATTGTTATTTTCAGCTATGTAATTAAGAAGTAAATCGACTGTCGCACAAATATCTAGACGTGTCTTCTTCGAAAGGTCATTCAATTGTTGCATTACTTTCTCAATATCTTTTTGAGAGACGACTTTTTCAATTAGCTGCAATTGAGTCAGAATAAATTGTGAAAGTTGTGTTTGATATTGAATTGTGATTCCAAGGAACTCAATTTTAAATCTTCTTGCTTTATCGTCGGGGGTGAATATCAACGCCGCTTTTTCTGATTCACATATTAAAGTAAATTCGTTATATTTAAAATAAAAGCAATCATATACTTTTGATTTTTCTTTATAATTGATAAAGCTTTTTATTTCTGTATATTTTGTCATCTCCACATTCCATTTGAACTTTGAAGCATATGCCAACAATACTCTCAACACAATTTCAGATGAGTTTTGTTCTTTTGAGTCAATAGAGGCCATTGAATAGTCTGGTTTGTCTTTAATATCCTTTTGATCCGAACTATCTTGTTTAGAGTCATTAGGAATCTGATCGTCTCGCTCTGGCTGAGAGGATTTTTTGCTTTGATTTGAATTATCACTCGATTCTGTCATTTTTCGCTTCACTGTCTCATAATCACCTTTAGCCAGGTAGATGCAGCTAATTTCGTAACCTTCATTCATCAAAATGTCGATATGATCTTTTATATAATTTTCTTCGTCTGAATTTCCACTCCAAAAAGCAGGATTTCCCAATCGAACCAAATGATGGAAGCTTTTTGGATTGACCAGTTTGAATTCATCTCCTTTGAGGCAATAACCCGAAAAACGCTCATCTTGTTCGAGTTCTGGGACAGTTTCACATTCACTAACATACCGCGTCAGTCGCATATCGAGAACGGCAAGCCTTTGTCCATTGTGAGCTGCATCAAGCAAAATTTGATTGATAAACTCCACTGAACAAACACTGTTGATAGTTTCATTCATGCAAATTGAAAGACACGTGTTGAGAAACAGAAATCCTTGCTCTCTGGCATGTTGCGCATACAAATCAGTGTTCTTCAATTTGAAACCATTTGCATAGTTAATGTCGTCGAGAAAATCGGCAAATTTTTTGACAGAATTAGGTACTACAGTGTATTTAGTACCGAAATCTTGTGCCACAAATGCGGTTGAAGTGCAAAAGTTTTCGAAACCAACAGATCCAATCACAATTGTCTTGAGTTTGTTTGGTTTAAACAAACAATTGTTCTCTATAAATTCTTTAATATCACTAAACCATTTGTGGTATTTATACTTTATGAGCTCAGTTTCTGGTGAATCTATTTTTAAATAAATTGTAAATTTAATTTAGTTTATTAATTAGTACTATTTTATTTTCTTACCTTTAGATTTCTTTAGATAATGTTTTTTAAAATCTTGCATATTTAGAAGCGTTTCCAATTCATCTTTGAAAAATTTAAATTCAAAAATTTTCTTTACAAATTTCTCATTATTTTCAATAATTTTGACCATATCAAAGAGTTGATTCTTCATTTCTTCGTCTGCAACAACAAAAATCAATTATTTTGAAATAAATACGATTTTTAAGATATCTTACTTGTTTTTCGATCAAAAATATACAAACGATCAATTGGAAAGGTTTTGGCATTTAATTCTTGGAGTTTTTCAAAAAGTGTATCATTTACATTACTTGGATCGTTTATGAAAACATATTCGTGGTTTTCAAAGTATTTAATTTTAAATGACTGGTCTTCTTGAAATTTAATTTTGATTCTATCAAGCTCCCTTATATATTTATAAAATCCAAGATTCAAATGATAGATTTTTTATTTGCGCTTGTAAATGATTGAAACAAGAAAATGCGCTTGGGAATGTTTAAAACAAGAAAACTATCATTTATTTTGTTTGAGAGTTTGAATAAAAAATCAGGCGGCTGGATACTTTAGTTAACTTTAGTCGGAACAAAACGAGATTTCGAGCCGACTCATTAGAATGTTGATGATTAAGGAATCGCAAGATATGGGACATCTTCCTGTTATCTTCTGAAAAATGACATTTCTGTCGTTGAATGCAAACTTGTCCAATCTGACCTGACCTTCTCAACCTATGGTAATTGTTTACTGTGTTGCGATACAATCAATTTAAACAATATTGACTGTATAATATACAGTGTATATATCTGATCAGAGTCGACTCAATTTGGTTAGTCATTTTTAAATATTACTAAAAAGGACCTGTGTTTATAGTTAGACAGTTAAAAACATCAAATTAATATATGATATATATATATTATATCTAAATCTTGCACATCTGGTTATGCCAATTCAGACATTCGAAGATTAATTTGAATGACGTTTCCTCATTCTGGACATCTTGAATGACAAATGAAAATAAAGATTAAGTGATAATAATATGATGAAATTGTAATTCGCAATTTTCTATTTTAAACTGTTACTCTCAGGAGATCGGGTTTTGTCATTTTGAGAATTCAAATCTCACTAAAATCTGCTTATTTGCTTGGTCAAGCCTGAAGAACGACATGTCAGGTGTCTCCGCCGCCTGATTTTTTATTCAAACTCTCAAACAAAATAAATGATAGTTTTCTTGTTTTAAACATTCCCAAGCGCATTTTCTTGTTTCAAACATTTACAAGCGCAAATAAAAAATCTATCATTGTAATCTTGGATTTTATAAATATATTTCTACCATTTTCAACTTGAAATAATTTTATTAAATAGAATCAATTTTTACAAAAAAAAAAACTCATAATAATAAAATCACCAATAGCTATTAGGTAAATGTTACAGATAGATTTCAATATAAAATTTCAAATTTGAAATAAAAACAAACTCTGTCATTAATTTACAGTCTAATGTTACCAAAAATCTCTAGACACAAAAATCTAAACAAAAACAGTTGATCGAGATGATATTTGATCGATGTTTTGATTGATTGTGTTACGAGTTGAGTTGATTTAGAAATTGAGTGTTAGGGGTTAAATGTTGAATATTATGATAATGGTAACGATCGTGAAATGGTGAATTGCTTGAATCGGTCCACTGGGGATAAGGAGAATACGATTCAAAATAGTAACAAAGTGAAAATCTCAACAAACAGCCCATAAACACATACACACAGAGAGACACGTTTGTTGACGATATGAACAAGACTCTAAGCACACGGATAAAGATTGTTGGGCTATATTGCCACCGAGATTGATTTGAATTGATCCACAAATGTCCCAAAACACGAGATCTCAATCACAATATAAATTGAATCAAAGAAATGGCCAAAAAGCCGCTTTCAAACATCAAAACAAAACAGCTGATCGATGTGAGGACGATTTTTTGATTGTAGAACGAGTTGAGTTGCGTGTGCTGACGATAATGATGGTGATGACGATAAAATGTTTCGTGAATTGATAGAATAGGTAAGATTGTGGATAAGGTGAAAAGTATGTTTAAAAACAATAACAAAGTGAATACACAACTGACAACACACAAAATCGTCACCCAAACACGTACACACAGAGACAGGTTTGTTGATGTTGTGAAATAGGCTCGAAACAGAAGAATAAACATTTCTGGACCACATAGACACTGAGATTGCTCTGAATTGACCCACAAATGTCCGAAAACACGAGATCTCAATCACAACAACACACGTAAAGCAGTGTTTACACTGCTGAAAGTAGACCTGATCTAGTGTAGAGAGTAGATCTGCAGACATGCTCTGCGGGAGATTAGCAATGTGTTCAGAAAATGCACATAAATACAGTTAAGCCCATGAAAAAGGTCCGTTCATATAACTTATAACTCTACACCGAACTCTACGGTCTTACTTTCACTGTACTCCGCCAACTCCTTCTATTTTGTCCACAAAACGGATTGACTATATTTTTTATGGGCGCTACTGCCCTCCAATGTTTTAATGGGGAAAAAGCGTTACGAACACAGCCAAAATCATAAAAAATCTATAATATGATAATCAAAATTTCCTCTAAAAATATTTTGACTTTTTGACCTTACACTTTTTAATTGAGCAATCAGAGAATTGTATTCTCTGATTGTGGATCCAAGCTCCTCCTGTTTGTCATCAAAGCAAACATATTCGGCTTCTCTTGCGTCCAAGATTGCAATCGGTTGATTTTGTGTCTCTTCTAAAATTTTGTTTATAAATTTGATCGAATAAGTTGCAAATGACAAATTCTCATTTTTTCCGAGAAAAATGTTTATGAACAAAACCTGATTTTTTGTATCGGCACAAAAATAGTCATATCGAGTGCCTTTTCTACTCTCTTTTAACTTAAGAGAATCGTTGATGATTTCAATAAATTTTTTAATATCCCAATGATCATTTCTTTTTGAAGAATATTCGTCGAATGCAAGTGCAAGTACTCCCTTTGTTCGCCATGAAGAATCGACCAGAATCATGCGCAATTTGCGCAACTCAAAATTGGGATAGTGTTTTGCAATAAATTTTGTTTTGACCACATTCAACCAAGAGTTGAATTCTTTTCTGTCGTCAATTGATTTTGAAACTTTTTTCTCAATTTCTTCTTTTTTGTGCAAACTTTTTTCTGAAACAGGATCTGTCTGTTCTGTTAGTTTGTAAAATTCTGAATCTTTTTCAATTTTGTCGAGAACTTCATTTAAAGTGATTTTGGAGTGTGTTTTCGAATCATCGTCTTGTAGTTTGGCCGCTAAATTAAAATAAAAAATACTATATATAAATTATTGATTTATTTTTAAATCTTACTTAAAATTTTCTTTGATTCCAACCTTCCATCGTCTGTTCAAATAAAAAAAAATGTCAAGTTAACTAATAAAAAATTAAAATTAAAATTACTTACCGTGAACCTCTTCACTAATAACGTCTGGATCTGACATTATTCACGACTTCTGATCAAAAGCCAAAAAATCGAGTTATTCAAATTCAGAAAATTGTTTATATTTTTATTTAATGTACTGTGTATTTGATTTGGTGTGACACTGCCAATGGCATTGTCGATGTGGCGCAAGTAGACTTTATCTTCTATGGATTGCTAAGATACCGTTGATAAATCATTATATCACGATGACAAGACAAACAAAATTGCACATTCTTTTGATGGGTTGGGCACAAAACTAACAAGAATTAACAAATAAGTTAAAGAAAGCATGATTTCTATTTGATAATTTTTGTTTAAGTTAATTTGCATTTATTTAAAAATCGATGCACCTGAAATTGAGTTTAAAAAGTACAAATATAGTTTTAAAAATTAGAAAATTAGTTTTTATATTTTTAATTGTAGTTTTTAATTTGACTGACTTCTATTGTCTTTAACATCTAACCTACAGGAAATATTGTAATTAAAAAACTTTTAGAACAGTTTTTCCAAATAGTGTTAACTTTAAAGCATTAAAGCCTTAAAGCGTTAACCAGATGCTGCTTTTCACTAATTTCATTTCATTTCAACTTTAAAAAGAGTTCCGAAATTTTGATCATCAAAGTTAAAGTGAACATTGCCAAGCAAGTTGTTTCCATTGTGGGTTCGAATTCAAGTTTTTGCAAAAAAAACGGAAGATATTAAGCTTGAGAGCAGAGTTTCAAAACCAATTGAAAAACCTAACGAATTTAACTTGTGGTTGAAGAGAATCAGAAAAAAACTTCATTGGAGAACATTATTGCAATTATGAGTTGCAAAACTTACGCATGGTTGTAGTGGGTTCTTTTGTCTTTTTATCCTAAAAAATACACTTGCATTCGGTAGATATACTTTAGAAGACATGGGTGAAACAAATTATTACGAACGATTAATCGTGATTGTCAATAAATCTCTTGAACTAACAGAAAGTAGAAAAAACACTCGATACGACTATCTTTGATACAAAAGATCATGTTCTGTTCATCAATGTTTGCCTTTCAGGAATAGAAAATTTGCAATTTGCAGCGTACACTATCAAATTTATAAACAAAATTTTATCCAAGATAAAAAAATAAAAAAAATTGCAATTTTAGACGCGAGAGAAGCCAAATATGTCTGCCTTGATGACGAACAAAATAAGTTTAAAACAAAATTTGAGAAATTCAATTCCAAGTTTGCTGAATTGGAACAAATGTTTAACAAAAATCGTCTTATTTTTGAAGAAAATTCTGATTATGGTTGTATATTCAAAAGAATGGAAAAAAGTTCAGTTCCAACATGACGAGTCATTTAAAATAAAAATATTTTAGTAATCATGAATATGTTTATGTAATGAGGAACTTTCTTTTGGGCTGATTCTGATTCTATTCTTTGAATATTTCAATTTAAAAATAAATGCACACGGGAAATCAATAATAATTCAACAATTTTATTTAATATTCAATCATCAACTTTGATGTTGAGCAAGTTGACAAAATTTTGAATGTTTGAGTGTGTTTTGTTGTCTGAAATTGGGATCAAGTCAAGATCTTGAAAAGATCTTGACATTGAATTTGGATCAAGATGTTGGTTGGTTGGGCATTGTTCACAGAGCAGTATCACCAAAATCTGCTAGCAACGCAACAACCGTTATCAGTCATTCCAGCCGTTTACATATGTTTTGTGTGTGTGTGTGTTCGAGAGTATTACTGGGTACATTTGTCACGTGAAAAGATACATTTTCCGGTATATGGTCGTATGTGTGTCGTATTTGTCTTGTTACATTTAGTATGAAGAAGTACAGTTCAAATAAAGTTCGAATATTTGATGTAAGTGGAAGATATTATGTCTGGTGATTACAGTAGTGTTGGTTTGGTGTAAATGTTATTGTATTTTTGTTTTTTGCTGGGTGTTATGGTGTGTTGGTTGATTTTTATCGCATGTTTTTGTATTGTGATTTCATTTACTATTAGCTAGTGTCGGGAGATGTAACATTGTGTCTGAAAGCATCATCATAAGTGTTTTTGAAAGGTTACAAAACAAAAGTTGTGTGTGTCTAGTGTTCGTATCAGAAGACAAAATCTAATGTTTGATCGAGTTGGAAAAACCTAAAATATTGTGCGTTTGCTGGGCTTCAATGGCAATCAGTAAATGTGTTATCACTTGTTTACTAAGCACTGACTATGAAATACGTGACAATCAAATCATATGCTAACGAATTGAGAAAATAGGACGATCGACTGTCTATTTTGATTGCTCTTGAAAGACAAAAAACAAATTGATAGAATTTAAGTTAATTTATTAATTTTAGGTTAATTTTAGTAAGGTAAATTTAACTGATTTATCACATTCAAAAGAATGGAAAAAGTTCAGTTCCAACATGACGAGTCATTTAAAATAAAATATTTTAGTAATCATGAATATGTTTACATTGGTGATTTAACGAAAATTTCATTTAAATATTTTGAAAAAATCAAAACATTAAAAGACAAAGGTTTTCCAATTGATCGTTTGTGCATTTTCAATCATAAAACAAGTAAGATATCTTTGATTATTATTTTTTACTTTAAAAATTGTTGTTGCTGTTGTAGATATTGAAATGAAGAATAAATTCTCTCGGATAGTGGGAAGTATTGAAAAAGACCCGAATATTAAAAAGAAAATTGGCAATTTTAAATTTTTCGTAGATGAATTGAAAACCTTGTTAAATATTTCTGGTTTTAAAGAGCAACTAGATAGAAATGGTAATTTACTGTTTGGCAATTCTGTTTTAATTTAAATTAAACTTTGAATTTATTAAAAAATAGAACCAACAGAAAATGCGTTTAAAAATTATAAATTCAAACAATGGTTTGGTGATATTGGGGAATTTATTGAGAGCAATTGTTTGTTTGAACCAAGCAAGCTCAAAACAATTGTTATTGGATCTGTTGGTTTCGATTACCAGTTTCTGTTACCGATTTACACAATATTCGAGTAAGCAAATAAATCTCAAAACATTATGTCAAGTAAACATTTGCTTTCCCAATTGGTCTCTACAACGAAATGCCAAGTCTTCATCGGTCAATCGTAGTTGACAATTTTGAACGTAAGGGAAAATGTGCAAAAGTGTTTGACAAACCAAGTCACACTGTTTAGCTGCACTTTGCTGCTCGTCATCAAAAATAAATTCAATATTTTGAAAACACAAATGTTGCACGTGTGATGTACAGTTTTGTTGTACAAGACTCTCCATGATGGACAGATCGAGGATTGCGTTCCAAATTTGGAGTGTTCTCAGTTTGGAAAGACTTAATAGTGCTTTCAACGAGTCCTCATTAAATTTGAATTTTTCCTGTACAAATGAAAGATAATAAAGGTCAAGGTTAGCGTAATGCAATTTCACATAAAGAAAATAAAAAAAATTACCTCTGAATCAATGATCGAATCTTGAAATTGCAATATTAAAAAATTTAAATTTGGACAATTTCTCAACATTAAACAAGTTAACTTTGAAGTTGGCATATACAGTTTCAACACGAGTTTGAACATTTTATTGAAATTGTGTTCAACAATCAATTTCTTACTGAGCACTTCTGGTCTCATTCTGTGCATCAGTGCAAGTATTTGATGTTCGAGAATATTTGACAAAGACTTTTTTGGCCGTTCATTTTGTTCATGAAAGGACGCAACTTCGTGACACAGTTTCAGTGACTGAAATGGACCAGCCTCTGGTGAGTCAATTTGGGTAAAATCATATTGATGAGAACACATTATTTGAATGTTTCGCATAATATCCGAAATCAAGAGATACGATAAATCATTTTCACAATCGTGAACATTGAAAATCTTGCCAAACACTGCAAAGCTAACTAGAATATTGAGTGAATTGAGTTGTTGGACCACTTTTTGATTTGTCTCATGATAGACACAAGTGTGCAACAATAGAATTGGAACATGAATGCGACTGATTGAGTCGGTTCTCTGTTTATCGATGAATGACTTTAGTGTTTCGATTGAATTGTTCCCAACTTCATTGATGTATTCGGCTAATTCTTTAAGTGATTCAAGTTTGCTTGTAAGCATGCTGTGATAACTTTCTTTTGGAACAACTTTGGAATTGCTATTGTCGAAATTGTATGAAATTAACAAATGAAATCGTCTAAAGAGATATTTCTGTTTGATTTCGTTTAGTTCGGAACTACTATTTGAAGAAGACAAAGATTTTTGAAAGATGGAATTTTCTATTCGTTCCACGATTGCATTCCACCGATTGCAAACGAGTCGTATGACTGTGACCCAGTCGAGTAAAGTGAGCTGGGTGAACAGTGACTCGAGACAGTCATCGTTGAGTGAGTGGATGGTGATGGTGGACATGGTGGCACTGATTGGAGGAAGTTTACTTGAAACTCAAATTGAATTTGCTTTCACAACAAGAATTTTTTTAGTGAATTTAGGTCGCAGAATGAAATGTCGAAAAGGTTAACTCCAAATGAACATTTACGTGATTCAACCAAGCACTCATCAATTATTGAATAGTTGAGATCGAAAACTGGATCGTCATATGAATATTCCTACAAATGGCAAAATCGATACAAAAGTTGACTTTTGCAGTGAACAAAAGAGTTCATGAACGTTGTTTCCGTTGTACAGACAATTTCTCCGAAACTGAATTAATTCCTTCATTTTACAAATTAATTTAGTAATGTAACAAACAATTTGGATTAAGACTATAAAATTTATTCCTACATGAAAGTGTTGTCTTTTTCAGTAAAATGCCAAAATCCCCTTATGCCATATTAATATTTGCTTTCTCCAATTGGTTTCTACATTGAAATTCAAGACCGAAATCGGTCAATCCTAGTTGTCCATTTTTTAAGCGAGGAAAAATGTGCAAATATTGCAAAGCTCACCAGTGCATTGAGTGAATTGAGTTGTTGGACCACTTTTTGGTTTGTCTCATGATAGACACAAGTGTATAGTAACAGTATTGGAATATGTTTGTCAGAACTGAGTGGATTCTGTTCATTGTAGCTTGATTCTGGATGATTTTTTAACAACTTACTAACACTCGCATTTATATAGTCGGCTAATTCTTTGAGTGGTTCGAGTTTGGTGACAATCATGAAGTGAAAACTTTCTTTTGGGACTACCTTGGATTGATCGTCATCGAGTTTAAATGAAATCAAGAAATGCAATCGTTTGAAGAGATACTTTTGTTTCGCTTCATTTAGTTTGGAACAATTTGATGTGGACTTTGATGGGGTCAGTGATAATTTCGGAATGGTGGAATGGTGCAATCGTTGTACGATTGCATTCCACCGAGTGCAAACGAGTCGTATGACTGTGACCCAGTCGAGTAAGGTGAGTTGGGCGAACAGTGACTCGAGACAGTCATCGTTGAGTGAGTCCGATGGTGATGGTCGACATGGTGTCACAGAGTGGAGATTGACTACTAGTTAAAGTTAGAATGAAATTTGTTTTTACTGTGACAAATTTTGTTTAGTGAATTTCACTGCCAAATGAAATGTCTAAAAGTTTGCTCGAAATGAACATTCACGAAAGGAAGCCCTCATCTATTAATTATTGAATAGTTGAGAGAGTTGATCTGTCATATGACTGCAAATTGCAAAATCAATACCAAAGTTGATTTTTTGCACGAAGCCCAATTGTACAAACTTGTTTTGACAAATTTATAACTCAACACTCATCTTATGAATCAATATTCTAACGAACAACCTCCTCAAATATGAATATTTGATTTTAAACTGGACAATTGGTCACTACATTGAAATGTTAGGTCTTCATTAGTAAATTTTAGATTTGCACTGTGAATGCACGGAAAAGTGTGCAAAAGTGTTTGACAAACCAAGTCACACTGTTTAGTTGCAGTTTGAGGTACTTCATTATCAAATACAAATTTTATATCTTGAAAACGCAACTCTTGTACGATTGTTGACAATGATTGTCAAAAGCTCAAGGGCCGGCACAGTCAGGTTGTATAGATGAATTAGAGAATAGTGACATTTGATTAATCAATGCCTTGGTGTTTTTATTCTTATTAACAAAAGGACTGAATTCGCAAAAGAGTGGACGTTTTTTAATTTAATTAAACTTTACGTTAAATTGAATATTTAATTTGAAAATAATTTACGATAGATTCACAATAGAGCTTTTAATAAGATTTAAATTAAGATTAAATTAGCAAATAATCAATCAATGCATTTTACTTTTGTTTTTTAGAAAATAATCATGATTTAATTACAACTTTGCACTTTGACCCATTCGATACAAAAAAGTGCCAGATTCAACATCAAATTCCAAAATCACCTTATGTCAGGTTGATATTTGCTTTCTCCAGTTGGTTTCTACATTGAAATTCAAGATCGAAATCGGTAAATAGTAGTTGTCCATTTTTAAAGCGAGGAAAAATGTGTAAAAGTGTTTGACAAACCAAATTAGACTGCTCGCTAGTTGAAGTACTTTGGCGCTCGTCATTATGCCACATTCTCATCGGGCGCGCGAGCGTACGTTCTATATGAACAGGCTATCAAGATGAATTTTTCGTGTTCTGTCAGTAAGATGATTGGCTTAATTGGTTCAACCTCGATAATCCATTAATTCAAATTCTGATTAAGTTACAGACAAGCTATCATAATTATTTTTTTCAATTAAAAGAATAATAATTGTAAAAAATACATCGAAATAACATGTAACGATTAACTGTACATAAATAAATTTATTTTAGTTTGCTTTAGTTCGGTTTTCGTTGAATTGTTTTGATTAGATGGCGTTAACCTTTAAATCCAGAGGTTTACTTCGTACTTTTCAATTCATCTGTTGTTGTCTCATCAATTTTCTCATAAATGTAACCAATTCAAACGGTAGTCTTCGGTTTCTAAATAAAATATGTTCAAAATTAGTTTCAGAAATAAATCGAATTAATTAATTAAAATACCATTTGGTACTCCACTCTAAAGAATACTTTACATGATGTAAACGTTTCTAATTGTTCGTCTTCGTAATGGCAATCATTTTCATAGCCAAAGAATGTTCTGAATGCACCAGAATTCTATTCTGTGCTCACCGATGTTGCTGCGTCAAATTGTAGCACAGAATCGGGTCCATTTAGGCTCAATTTGACCAATTTGGAATAACTCTTTAAAATTTTCGCTGCAATTTGTATAGCAAAAGTTACTGACATTAGAAAGTGGAGTTTGTTTCAGTGTTTTTCTTAGAATGTTAGTTTCTTTGTTTGAATGACATTGTTTTTGGTGACTTCTGTTTTTGAGTTGATCTAAACAAAGAGACATTCTCACAAATTGTACACAACAATTGAACGCCTGTTGATGTGGAGAGATTTTGATCAACAAGACTTGATGTAATTGTTCAGTTTGATCAAAATATCCGTATAATAGCCATCACGCTCGGAATAAGGCGTCAGGAAAACGTACGAGTGGATGAGCATTTGTAGACCATTCAATAACATCTTGATACACGTTTAAAAATCATATCACAAGGCAAGCAATAAATATTTGACTAGAGGTTTACTGAATCAAAATAAAAATGTTGGCACTTCTCTGCAGAAATTCATCAAGTGTTTCACGTGTGTTACTTTTCAAATCATTAAAAGAATGAAATGTAATATTTGCAATTTCCAACAAAAAAGTTACTGCAAACAATCATACGAACGAAACAATAAATGCCATTCGGCACCGAATCAACTGTAAATGTGTTGTGAGGACAGTCTGTCCGACAGACAGACAGCTGGATTTTCATGACCGTTCATAAAGTACATACACTCGCGCGCCCGATGAGAATTTGGTATACTCGTCATCGAATAAAATCTTGACATCTCTCAGGCACAACTCTTCCACTGGTGATGTACAGTTTTGTTGCACAAGACTCTCCATGATGGACAGATCGAGGATTGCGTTCCAAATTAAGAGTTTTCTCAATTTAGAAAGACTGAAAAGTGCTTTCAACGATTCTTTTTCGAATTTGAATTTTTCCTATAGGTTAGAGGTTAAAAGATTTAAAAAAATAAAAAAAGTAAATACCAGAAACAAAATTTCCTCAATTGAATTGGTCATCGAAGGATAAAATTTCAATTTCAAAATATTTAAATTTGGACAATCTCGAAACACTAAAAAATTCAGTTGCGAAGTTTGAAAATAAAGTCGCAACTCGAGTTTGGCCAATCGATTGAAATTGTGTTCAACAATCAATTTCCTACTGAGCACTTCTGGTCTCATTCTGTGCATTAGCGGAACTATTTGAAGTGAGTTTGACTTTTTGGACTGTTTAGTAAGATCACAAAATATGACAACTTCGTGGCACAATTTCAGTGCCTGAAATGGTCCCGTCTCTGGTGTGTCAATTGGAATATAGCGACATTTGTCATATTTAACAATGTCTCGCTTGATATATGTCATCAAGCGCGATAAATCATTCTCACAATTGTGATGATCGACAAATTTACCAAACACAGCTAGGCTCACCAGTGCATTGAGTGAATTGAGTTGTTGAACTACTTTTTGGTTTGTCTCATGATAGACTGAAGTGTGCAGAAATAGTATTGGAACGTGCATGTCAGGACGGGCTGGATTCTGTTCATTGAAGTTAGATCCTATACGATCTTTAAACAACTTATTAACAATCTCATTGATGTAGAAGGCAAATTCTTTGAGTGGTTCGAGTTTAGTGGTAAGCATTGCGTGAAAACTTTCTTTTGGGATAACCTTAGATTGATCATTATCGAGTTTATATGAAATAATGAAATGCAATCGCTGGAAAAGATACTTTTGTCTGGCTTCATTTAGTTTGGAACAATATAATTTGGACAATGATGGTGACAGTGATACATTCGGAAAGGTGAAATTGTGCAATCGTTGTACGATTGCATTCCAACGAGTGCAAACGAGTCGTATGACTGTGACCCAGTCGAGTAAGGTGAGTTGGGCAAACAGTGACTCGAGACAGTCATCGTTGAGTGAGTCGATGGTGATGGTGGACATGGTGGCACAGTTTGGAGATTGACTACTGGTTAAAGTTAGAATGAAATTAGTTTTGACTGCGACAAATTTTGTTTAGTGAATTTCACTGCAAAATGAAATGTCAAAAAGTTTGCTCGAAATGAACATTCACGAAAGGAAGCACTCATCTATTAATTATTGAATAGTTGAGAGAGTTGATCTGTCATATGACTGCAAATTGCAAAATCAATACCAAAGTTGATTTTTTGCACGAAGCCCAATTGTACAAACTTGTTTTGACAAATTTATAACTCAACACTCATCTTATGAATCAATATTCTAACGAACAACCTCCCCAAATATGAATATTTGATTTTAAACTGGACGATTGGTCACTACATTGAAATGTTAGGTCTTCATCAGTAAATTTTAGATGTGCACTGTTAATTAAATCGGGAAAGTGTGCAAAAGTGTTTAACAAAACAAGTCACACTGTTTAGTTTCAGTTTGAGGTACTTCATCATCAAACACACACATTCTATATCTTGAAAACGCAACTCTTGTACGATTGTTGACAATGATTGTCAAAAGCTCAAGGGCCGCACTGTCAGGTTGTATTGATGGATTAGAGAATAGTGACATTTGATTAATCAATACCTTGATGTTTTTATTCTTATTAACAAAATGACTGAATTCGCAAAAGGGTGGACATTTTTTAATTTAATTAAACTTTACGCTAAATTGAATATTTAATTTGAAAATAATTTATGATAGATTCACAATAGAGCTTTTAATAAGATTTAATTTAAGATTTAAATTAAGATTCAATAAGCAAATAATCAATCAATGTATTTCACTCTTGAATGTAGGAAAATAATCATGATTTAATTACAACTTTGCACTTTAACCCATTCGATACAAAAAAAAGTGTCAGATTCAACATCAAATTCCAAAATCACCTTATGTCAGGTTGATATTTGCTTTCTCCAATTGGTTTCTACATTGATATTCAAGATCGAAATCGGTAAATAGTAGTTGTCCATTTTTAAAGCGAGGAAAAATGTGCAAAAGTGTTTGACAAACCAAATTAGATTGCTCGCTAGTTGAAATACTTTGGCGCTCGTCATCGAATATAATCTTGACATCTCTCAGGCACAACTCTTCCACTGGTGATGTACAGTTTTGTTGCACAAGACTCTCCATGATGGACAGATCGAGGATTGCGTTCCAAATTAGGAGTTTTCTCAATTTAGAAAGACTGAAAAGTGCTTTCAACGATTCTTTTTCGAATTTGAATTTTTCCTATAGGTTAGAGGTTAAAAGATTAAAAAAAATAAACAAAGTAGATACCTGAAACAGAATTTCCTCAATTGATTTGGTCATCGAAGGTTGAAATTTCAATTTCAAAATATTTAAATTTGAACAATCTCGAAACACTAAAAAATTCAGTTGTGAAGTTTGAAAATAAAGTCGCAATTCGAGTTTGTACAATTTATTGAAATTGTGTTCCACAATCAATTTCCTACTGATCACTTCTGGTCGCATTCTGTGCATCAGCGGAACTATTTGATCTTCAATTGGGTTTGACTTTTTTGACTGCTTAGTTAGGTCACAAAATATGACAACTTCGTGACACAGTTTCAGTGCCTGAAATGGACCAGCGTCTGGTGTGTCAATTGGAATATATCGACATTTGGGGTATTTGACAATGTCTCTCTTGATATATGTCATCAAACGCGATAAATCATTCTCACAATTGTGATGATCGACAAATTTACCAAACACCGCAAAGCTCACCAGTGCATTGAGTGAATTGAGTTGTTGGACCACTTTTTGGTTTGTCTCGTGATAGACTGAAGTGTGCAGCAAAAGTATTGGAACGTGCTTGTCAGAACGGGATGGATTCTGTTCATTGTATAGAGCTCCTTGACGATTTTTAAGCAACCTATTAGCAATTCCATTGATGTACACGGCTAATGATTTGAGTGGTTCGAGTTTGGTGGCAAGCATCGTGTGAAAACTTTCTTTTGGGACAACCTTTGATTGATCATCATCGAGTTTAAATGAAACCAAGAAATGGAATCGTTTGAAAAGATACTTTTGTTTGGCTTCATTTAGTTTGGAACAATATAATTTGGACAAAGATGGTAACGGTGATAGATTCGAAAAGGTAAATTTGTACAATCGTTGGACGATTGCATTCCACCGAGTGCAAACGAGTCGTATGACTGTGACCCAGTCGAGTAAGGTGAGTTGGCCGAGCAGTGACTCGAGACAGTCATCGTTGAGTGAGTCGATGGTGATGGTGGACATGGTTGGTTGAATCTTGGTGAAAAATTGGTTAAAGGCTTGATTAGGTTTTTTTAAATAGAATTTTGTGCTCACAAAGAACAATTTTGTTTTGCGAATTTCATGTTACAGAATGAAATTTATTTGATTATATTCGAATGAACAAATGAATTCCGAAGCATTATATTATGTTAATATTTGCTTTCAACAATTTGTCTACACAACGATCTGTTAGGTCCTCATCAGTAAATTGTAGTTCTACATCTTTAATGTGAGGGAAAATGTTCAAAAGTGTTTGACAAACCAAATCACACTCTTCTGTACTGTAGCGAACTTTGTCATCAAATCTAATCTTGATTTTTATCAGAGACAACTCATCCACGATTGTTTTAAAGCCTTGTTGCACAAGACTCTCTATGATGGACAGATCTAGGATTGCGTTCCAAATTGTAAGTTTTCTTAGTTTGGAAAGACTGAACAGTGATTTCAAGACAGATTTTTTAAATGTGAACTTTTCCTAAAGGTTTCAAGGTATTAATAGACAATAGATTGGATAAACAAATTTACCTCGGAACCGATGATAGAATTTTGAAAATTCAATTCCAAAATATTTAAATTTGAACAATTGTTAAACACCAAACAAATCAAATGTGAAGTTGGAAAATAAAGTTGCAACTTGAGTTTTTCCAATCTATTGAAATTGTGTTCCACAATCAATTTCTTACTGAGCACTTCAGGTCTCATTCTGTGCATCAGTGAAAGTATTTGATGTTGCAACATATTTGACGTTGACTTACGTGACTGTTCAGTACAATAGATGACATGTTCATGCAAGGACACAATTTCGTGGCACAATTTCAGTGACTGAAAAGGACCAGCTTCTGGTGAGTCAATTTCTGTATAGTGAAAATCTTCGCTTTCTGACTTAATATCTGAAATCATATACGATAAATCATTGTCACCATCGATAACCTTGCCAAACACTGCAAAGCTAACTAGAGTATTGAGTGAATTGAGCTGTTGGACCACTTTTTGGTTTGTCTCATGATAGACACAAGTGTGCAGAAATAGAATTGGAATATGATTGCGTGTGTAGAGCGCTCTTTGTTTATCGATTAATATCTTTAAACACTCTATTGGTCTGCTCACAACCCGATTGATGTTTTTAGCCAATCTTTTAAGTGATTCAAGTTTGGTTGTAAGCACTTGGTGATAACTTTCCTTTGTGGCAATTTTGGATTGATCATTTAAATCAAATGAAATTAACAAATGCAGTCGTTTAAAAATATATTTTTGTTTGATTTCATTTAGCTCGAGACAATTTGAGGACAGTGATGGGAACAATGGTTCCGGAAAGGTGGAATTTTCCATTCGTTCGATGATTGCGTTCCAACGAGTGCAAACGAGTCGTATGACTGTGACCCAGTCGAGTAAGGTGAGTTGGGCAAACAGTGACTCGAGACAGTCATCGTTGAGTGAGTCGATGGTGATGGTGGACATGGTGGCACAGAGTGGAGAAGAATAGTTGGTTCAAGTTTGAGTGGAATTTATTTTCAACTGACTAACTGACAAGTTAGTGAGTGAGATGAACTTTTTGTGAGCTTCGCTGCATTAACTCGAACATTCACGATAGGAAGCACTCATTAATCAATTATTTAACAGAAAGTATGACTGTCAATTGAAAAATCAATACAAAAGCTGACATTTGCAGAGAGCCCAATTGTGGCAACTTATTTTGCAATGTTCTGCTTAACTTTAACCAGCCGAAAGAGCACGAGTTTACTTGACTCTACCTCGCATACGCAACCAACTCATGTCTTGTGCCTATTTGAATGTTTGACTGTAGGATGGCATTCGATTGATCGATTCGGCTGCACAGAAAGGTCATTTGAAGTTGGATGAAAGTTTAGCTCTTAAAATCGTTGTAAAACTTGTAAACAAATCTAAATTCAAATCATACTCAAATAGCAAAACATACACTCTGCTCAGTGCCTTCAGTTTCTTGCAGATTTTTTTTCAGCAATTAAAACTGCGCTAAACTATTGAACACATTTAAATTGTTGATTCAAAAAGGCAAAAAAGTATTTTTATGATGTTCTTTTTTTATCTAACAATTTTTTCAATGAATTTGTACAATTTCTTGTTTTGTGTTGCAACATTTTGCTCATTTGTTAATCAAAAAGCTATTTTCAAGTTTTGAAAAAAATCAGCAAAATTAAAAAATCAAATTGGAATTTTTTTTGTTGGTCAAAAGTTATAAAATAACCGATATTGACTATAGTTGTAAACGAGTACAATCGCTTTATTGGTGATGTCAAGTTAGAAATAAGTCACAAAGCAACTGACTGACTGCCGTCGCATCGGTTCGCATTACATAGTCTAGATACAGCTGACCAGATGAGGGTCATACACAAACAGCGTGCTACGCTGCGGTGGTGCCACCGCTACTCTATCATAAACAAAATTACCTCGGAATCCATAGTCAAATCTTGAAATTTTAATATCAAAATTTTTGGACAATTTCGAATTTCGAAACAGCAAGCCATTCAACTGTGAAGTTGGAAAATAAGTCCCAGTTCGAGTTTGTCCAATTTGTTGAAATTGTGTTCAACAATCAAGTTTTTACTGAACACTTTGGGCCTCATTCTGTAGTACAGTGTAATGCAGCGTACAATTTGTACACTGCATGTTGTAGTTTCAATTGATGCATCCTTGCCCAACTCCCCAAAGTTCAAATTTAAATATTATAATGTTTTTTTCACATATAGACATCTAAATTGAGACTGAATGAACAATTACACATATCCTATCTTATGCATTATTTTACGCTGATTTTCAATTTTTACACAGAATTTCAAGTTTGACTCATTTTTGGGCTTATTGAAGTTTTAAACTTGTTTTAAGCAATAACTAGTATTTCTGCTTTTAAATTTAAAGTTTTTATTTTTAAAATTTAATTCTATGAGTTTTTCTGAAAATTTTGAGCGTAATATCACCCAAATCGGCCAACATTTAGTATTTTAATTGAATATTTAAAAATAACATTTCACAGATAAAGAGGTACAAAATCAAATTTTGAACATAATCAAAGGTGAATGGTTTTATTTTTAATCAATATATTTGCAAGATGTTGTCACTAAAAATCGAATTAAAATACTAAATGTTGGCCGATTTGATTGATATTGATAGTAAGATTTTATTTATGATTATTTTAAGCTATTTGATAATTGGATTAGAATTTGTTTCAATTGCGAGCAATTTTGTTCGTGGATTTAATTACAGAATGAAATGTCAAAAAGTCAATTCATACATTCACGATAGGAAACACTCATTAATCATTGATATTATGAACAACAAAGTTAAGATGAACATTGCAAAACAAGTTGAGACAATTGGGCTCATTGCAAAAGGCAACTTTTATATTGATTTTTCAATTGGCAGTCTAATGACAGAACGTTTTCTACTGTTCAATAATTAATTGATGAGTGTTTCCGTTCGTGAATGTTCAAGTTGACATTTTTTGACATTTCATTCAGCAGTGAAGCTCACTAAATAAAGTTGTTCACAGTTAAAAACCAATTTCATTACAACTTCAACCAAATATCCTCAAATCTATCCCAAAAGGTCCACCTCCACCATCCACTCACTCAACGATGACTGTCTCGAGTCACTGTTCGCCCAACTCACCTTACTCGAATGGATCACAGTCCTTCGACTCGTTTGCACTAGGTGGAATGCGATCGTCCAACGATTGCACGATTCCATCTTTCCGGATCTACCATTACCACCGTCGTCAGCATCATCATCGCAGTCTTTGTTTTCAAACATTTCCGAAATTGGAATATATCTCAATCCATATCTCTTTAAGAGACTCCATTTTTTGATTTCATTTGAACTCGACGATCAGTCCAAAGTTGGTCTAAAGGAAAGTTTTCACGCAATGCTTAAGACCAAAATCGAACCACTTAAAGAATTGGCCGAGTATGTGAATAAGGTTGCAAGTAAATCAGTACAAGCTCGGCGTAACTTGGTCTGTGGAGAACGTAAAGTTTCAAACTATTTTGGAATTTATATTCCAATTCTATTTCTGCACACTTGTGTCTATCATGAGACAAACCAAAAAGTGGTCTAACAGCTCAATTCACTCAATGCACTGGTGAGCTTTGCAATGTTTGGCAAATTTGTTGATCATCCAGATTGTCTCGATTCATTGGATGACTATTTGATTTCACCTATCAAATATAAATTAGAAAATTACGACAAATGTCGAATTACCCAAATTGACTCCCCAGATGCTTGTCCATTTCAGTCACTAAAACTGTGCTACGAAGTTGTCTCATTTCAAGAACAAGTGATCTATTGTACTGAACAATCACGAAAGTCAATGTTGAACATGTTTCAACATCAAATACTTCGACTGATGCGCAGAATGAGACCAGAAGGGCTCAGTAAGAAATTGATTGTTGAACACAATTTCAATCGATTGGAAAAACTCGAGTTGGGACTTTACTTTCCAACATCACAGTTGACTTGTTTGCTGTTTCGAAATTGTCCTAATTTAAATATTTTAATGTTGCAATTTAAAGAATCAGATGAGGTAATAATTTTTATGATGTCTATTGTCTGTTCAATTTATATAATTTTTATTTATTTATAGGATCAATTTAAATTCGATAAATCTTCTCTGGAAGCTCTGTTCAGTCTTTCAAATTTACGAAAACTTCAAATTTACAACGCAATCCTCGATCTGTCCATCCTGGAGGGTCTTGTACAACAAAACTGTACAACACTCGTGGAAGATTTGTGCTTAAAAAGGATCAAAATTAAGTTTGATGACGAAGCACAAGTTCAAAGTACAGATGAACAGTGTGACTTGGTCTGTAAAACACTTTTGCACATTTTTGATAAACTTAGAAGTGCCCATCTGGTTTTTACTGACGATGAACTAACACTTCAATGTAGTGACAAATTGGTGCAAGAAAATTGGATAATACGTAATTTTGGTTATTGTTCGTTTAAAAACTGTAACAATCTGCTATAATTGGAGTGCAATTAAATCATGATTTTTAAGCAGACTATAGGCAATCCAATCAACATTTCAATTAACGTTAATCACGTTAACAATTTTCAGAACTAGTCCAAAGTTTAATAATTGTAATGTATGGAATTGCCCAATACATTGAAATGTTAAGATTTTATTGGTAAAATTGGCAAATTAGGTCATTTTGGGTGCTGAAATGAGTTGAGGGGAGAATGATACAAACACAACTCAAGTCGCACTGTGTAAGTCACACAGAACACTGTACAGAAACAGTGTTAAACACGATTGACCAAAACAAAGCACTCAAAGCAGTTGTGATGTGTTCATCACAGCAGTGCCACTGCTTTTCTGTCCGCTCAGTCATTTTGCTTGTGTTTTGTGTCACTCGACGTCAAACAATCGTTGTGTTCGCCAACTTCCACTTCTTGTGGTTGTCTTCTTTTACTCCGTCTGATCTTTCATTTGTGAATATCGTCAAGAATCTTTTTCCTGAACCATCACAATGTCCCTCTCCACCCTTCACGAAGTTCCTCTTCTACGCATCTTCTACTACCTTCCCATGAGCGATCTACTGCTGCGTGTCAATTTGGTGTGCCGCCGGTGGAATGACCTTTTACCGACTGCTACTCCTCAACGTCGTTCTCTGGTGCTCATCATCGGTCATAATCGTGAATCGATCACTCACTTCAATCCATTTGGCATTCCTTTTTTGAGTGAACTCAAGGATAGCAACGCTCTTTCAGGCATTGCATCTGTCAGCCAACTCGAGTACACCAAGTACAGCGAATGTTCTCGAGTTGAATTCAGCCGACTCAGTACTGAAAAGATTGTTCGTCTCACCACTCTACTGTCCAACATCATCTCGTTGACCTTGATCGTGAGGAATCCAAACGATTATTCTGTTTTCTTCCAACTTTTGTGGTCATTTTGGGCGAACAAGTTGGTCACTTTGAAGATAGTTTTACTGCAATTATTTGATTCTTGCCCAATTGATGCACATGTGTCCACTTACTTTTGGAATGGCTTCTTTGGTCGTATCTATGAATTATCCAAACTGAAGAATTTCACTTTTTATTGTAATGAAAATATTGACTTTCAAGTTAGACTCCCGCTAATGGGCAAACTTGAAAAGTTCAACTTTTATTTGCCTGAGGACAACATCGAGCTTGGTGTGTGGGAATCAGTGCGTCGGTACACGAGCCATCGAATGCGCCAACTTGGACTGTTGAACAACTTGCCAAGAAATATGCCCAATTTGGACTACGATGGCGACACTCAAGTTGCCACCACTTTTACTTATCTCAGCTTTGATAAGATTCTCAATTTTGGTAAGTTTTGGTTTATTGTCTAATTTCTAATTGCGATCTTATTTCTTTTGCATACAGACATTGATCGCTTTCGAAATGTGACCACCGTGAAATTGTCCAACTTCTCCTCGCGTCCACTTTCTCTCTACTTTATTCCACTCAGAAAATTGCCTCAGTTGATTCATGTAATTCTGTATTTCGAATTCAAAACATTTGTGAAAGCTTTAACCTCTCTGGCATCGACTATGTCCGAAGTCGAACTGACATCTGTCAAAGTGTTGAGTTTCCATTTTGAGTGGATTATGGTTAATTGTAATTATTTTGCCTCTGATCTTTTTGAGATTGCGTTCAAATTTTTCCCAAAAATTCAGTATTTTTCATTTCTTGCATACAATTGTGGCTGTTCAAGTTCTGAGCATACATATTGTCCTGAGTACTGTACTCCTTTGGCTCTTACTTGTTTGAGAAAGTGGCTTCGTGTTCTAAAGTCGGTCAAGTCTGGTGAACCAAACGAAGAACCAAAGAAACTTTCTCTTCTTTCTCATGTTGAAATTAACGTTTTTAGCAGTGACTTTTATCGAAAATGGTCTATTGAGGAATTGTAAGCTAACAATAATATTTTCATATTTCTGATTCTGTAAAGTTGTCTCTTTAATTTTAAAATAAAAGGACTTTTTAGTTGATTTGTTTGGAATTATTGTGCAGGGTTATTTTTATTAAGAGTTCAAGTAACAAGTTTTTCAAACTGTTTCAAGTCTCTCAGCTCTCGTCTCAAGCCACAAATGCTTCACAATATAGCGATTTGCCATGAATGAAATCTGTTTTCAATGTAAGCAATTTTGATTTGTGAATTTGAAATTTGATGGTCAAGTGAGCTTGCCTTTTTTGATCGTATATTACGTTCAAGAAAAGAGACAACTTCGTGGTACAGTTTCAATGACTGAAATGGGCCAGTCTCTGGTGAGCCCATTTGTGTAAAGCGACATTTGTTGTATTTGTTCATTTTTTGGTTGAAATATGAAATCAAAACCTATAAATACACATCACAATCCTGATCATTGACAAACTTGCAAAACATAGCAAAGCTCACTAGAGTATCGAGCATCTCTTTATAACACTTATCGAGAGATTTCTGTAATGTGTCAATGGATTTAGTGGCAACGTTATTGATGTAGTCGGATAATGCTTTTAGGAAATCATGTTTCTTTGTAAGCATTGCGTGAAGATTTACTGGTGGTTTATCAATTGAAATAACATTAGGCTTGTCATCAAAATCAAAAGAAACCATGAAATGGAATCGCATAAAAGATATTTCTGTTTGTTTTTATCTAATTCGAAACAATTTAAAGACAAATAAGACAAAGACCAAAATAAAGACCAACTGGTTACTCAATTGATATTAATTCATATTGACAAAAGGACAAAATTAAACGGGCGCCTCTCTGAACATTCCCATGTAATTGAAGTGAATGTTCATACATTGGATTGCAAGTTGGGAAACTTTGAAAGAAAAAACAATTAGAATCATTCAAGACTTTTGACCATTTCAATCCAAATTCGGTCTCACAACTGCGGATCATCGAGATTTTTGAATTCAGTAATGTTGCCCGTGTCCTTCTGAACATTTCCATACACTTAAAGTGCATGTTCATACATTGGATTGCAAGTAGCAGAACTTTGAAACACAAAACTAATTTGAATCATTCAAGACTTTTGACCATTTCAATCCAAATGCGGTCTCACAACTGCGGATCATCGAGATTTTTGTATTCAGTAATGTTGCCCGTGTCCTTCTGAACATTTCCATATAATTGAAGTGCATGTTCATACATTGGATTGCAAGTAGCAGAACTTTGAAACACAAAACTAAATTGAACCATTTAAAATAATTTTTTATGATTCTCAACAAAAAAAATCTAGTAAAATTTTTATTTTGTTATGAAATACATTTTTAAATGAACAAACCAATCGATCAATTTCACTAATATAAAACCTGAAATCTGAATATCTTACATTTGATTATGTAATATATAATCATGATTTAATTGGAATAATCCAACTCATTTACAGATTCAATCAAATATCAAGGTGACAGCCCCCAAAATCAACAAACATCTTGGTATAATGTTCTTTCTCTAGCTGGTTTTTGCAATGAAATGCCAACTCTTCGTCAGTAAATTGTAGATGTGCATTTTGAATTCGAGGAAAAACGTGTAAAAGTGTTTGACAAAGCAAGTCACACTGTTTAACAGTGCTTTTATTATGTTCCTCGCCATCAAACATAATCTTGACATCTTTCAGACACAACTCTTCCACAATAGTTGGAGAGATTTGTCGTACAAGTCTCTCTAAAATGGTCAGATTGAGGACTGCGCTACAGATTTGAAGTTGTTTAAGTTTGGAAAGACTAAGCAGAGCTTTCATAGTAGATTTTTCAAATTTGAATGCTTCCTAATGAAGGTCAAAAGTTAAAAGCATGTGAATACAATAATAAACAACATTACCTTGTATTTGATTGTGGTTTGATTTTGAAAATTCAATTTTAAAATATTTAAATTTGGACAATTTTGAAATACCAAAAAAATGAACTTTGAAGATGGTAGGCTTAGGTTTAATTCGAGTTTGTACAATTTAGTGAAATCGTGATCTGCTATAAATTTCTTGCTGAGCACTTCAGGTCTCATTCTTTTCCACAGTTGAATTGTTTGTTGTTCCAATGGGTTGGTCATTTTGCACTTTACAGAACGTAAAAGTTCAGTTTGATTGTAGAAAGAGACAAGTTCGTGACACAGTTTCAGCGATTGAAATGGACCAGCCTCTGGTGAGTCAATTTGGATAAAGCTACATTTGTTCAATTTGTTTAAATCTTGCACAATATGTGAACTAAGCAACTTAAATAAATCGAGGCAACCATGATGATGATGATCGGCAAACTTACTAAACATTGCAAAGCTCACCAGTGCATTGAGTGAGCAGAGTTGTTGGACCACTTTTTGGTTTGTCTCATGATAGACTGAAGTGTGCATCAATATCATTTGTACTCCCGAATCTAACGGAATCTGATTATAGCTGATAAATCCATTTCGATCTCCTATTGATCTACTCGCACTGTCATTCATACAGTCGGCCAATTCTTCTAGAGGTTCAAGTTTTGCTTTAAGCATGGCGCGAAAACCTTCCTTGGATTTATCGTCGAGTTCAAATGAAATCAAAAAATGGAGTCGCTTAAAGAAATATTTCTGTTTGATTTGATCTAGTTGGAAAGTATTTGAGGACGTTGATTCGTGAAAGATGACATTTTCCATTCGTTCCACGATTGCATTCCATCGAGTGCAAACGAGTCGTATGACTGTGACCCAGTCGAGTAAGGTGAGTTGGGCGAACAGTGACTCGAGACAGTCATCGTTGAGTGAGTGGATGGTGATGGTGGACATGGTGGCACAGATTGGAGGAAGATTAGTTGAAGAATTGACTATTTTCAGTCAAAAGGTTTGTTCAAATAGAATTTTGTGTTCACAACGACGAGCAATTTTGTTTTGCGAATTTAAGGTTGCAGAATGAAATGTCAAAAAGTTAAAGTAACAAGAGAACATTCACAAACTAACGAAACACTCATTAATTAATCAATTATTGAATAGTTGAGTGAGTCGATCTGTCATATGACTGCGAATTGAAAAATCAATATAAAGTTGACTTTTGCAGAGTGAGCTCAATTGCGCCAACCTGTTTCGCAATGTTCACTTTGTTGTTCAAAATTGTAAAACTCTCTTCAAGATAATTTGAGAAATTATACAAAATTATCCACTATCTGGTTAATAAAGCGATATTTATTTTTATTCACAGAAAGATATACCAATCATATGGTGTCATCAACTATAGAAAATAATTTATAATAGATTTACAATAAAATGTTTAGTAAGATTTTTATTTTAAACCATATAAATGTATACATTTTAAAATGGATAAATAATCAATTAATTTTCTTCACTAACTAATTCTGACAGACATGAAAATTTTAAAATCTGAATATGGGGTTATTTTTTGTTTGCTTGTTTACGGGTGCCAATTTTAAAGAATTTATTAAAAATTTTCAAATTTAAATTTGAATATATTTATAAAACAATAAAACATAAATTTAAAACAGAATTTAATTCAAAATAAATTTGTTTTTGTTTAAATATTTCCATGTTTATAATTTGGAGGAACTGGAGCGATTGCTAATTTAACTAAAAATAATTTTATCCGGAGGCATTAATGTTTATTCTTGACTATATAAAGAAAGAATATGCTGATGTATGATATGATCTATAGATTAAATTGTGTTTGATTAGTAAAATGCATGTGCCTTCAATCTTTAGTCTTACAATGTGAAACGATTTGTTGGTTATTCGATAGTTGCCAAACAAACGAAACGCATAACTGTGAAGTAGTCGACTGTGTTGCAAAGTTTCCGCCTGCAAAGGACAACAAATTCGTGAATATTATCCGAAATTTAAACTTGAATTTACCTTCAGCACATTTCTAACCAATAAAATTCCCACGCTTGAATTGTTTGTGTAATTCTGGTAAAATTGTCTATTGAGCTTATTAATTCCTGCGAAACTCTTCACCACTGCGGCACACTGAGATATGAGCACAAATTCGTTGAAAACCACACCGCAAACGGCAAACAATAGAACAAATCTCAATGCTGATGACAGATTGGTGACAAAAAGAAACATGCAAAAGATGTTGCATTGAAAGCAGATTAAACTCGCAAAAAGCATCGTGAGCAATGGTGACCAGAATCGAGCATACTCGCGGACATGTCTGCACAGATCACCGATCTGACTGTTGAGTGAGAGGTACTGCAGCCAGAGACGATGCTGAGTGGCTCGTCGAATGGCCAATTGGGAACAAAGTCGGATTTTGTTTAGCTTCTGATTGAGATCGATCAATTTGGTGGTGAGTGTTTTCTGTTGAATGGTAATGTACCGACTTGCCAGTATTACATACATTGGCACAGAATAGAGAACTAGACCATTGATAACATATGTTTCACATTAGAAATTTAATAAGAAAGAATCAATAGTTTAAGATAACTTTTTGCAGCAAGCCAAACTTACATACAACCTCGTAATACATGTGTATTGGATTAAACAAAATCCAAAACAGAAACGATGTCCAGTTGAGATTGTAATTTGCATTTATAGCAAAGACGTGCACATAGACAAATGTACTGCCGCCCAGGAATAAGCCAATTTCCATTGCAAATGCAAACTTGAGAAAACTTGCACGAAATGTGTACATTTGTTCTAGTTCATCTTAACAACAATTTAGAAAAATTAAAAATTACTCAAAATTAACGATCAACAATTTTTTACATTTCTTATCGTTTTGTCCGTCATCCAGGAAGACCAAGAATCGTTTCCCAATTGGTGGATTGGCTAAAAAGCAAATCCAACTGCCAAAACTCAGGACGAACACAGTAAGACTCGCAAAATTGATTTCCCTCCAAACAGCTTTGGGAAACATTTGATGGTAAAAGTGGTACGGACTTGAGGGCAGTGAGGCCCATTCGATGCTGCACAAAGGACGAGACTCACATTCGAGCCCGAATATTCCATACAAAACAGTCAAAGTGAACAGTCCAAGTGAGATGGCCCAACATTGTCGCACTTGTTCAATGTCATAGCCATTGCATGATCGAATCACATCAAACTGACCATGATGAGCATAGAAAGTCAACTTAGCAATAGACCAAATCCACTTGAATTTGCCAAACATTTTGTCAGCTTGATGCCGCCCAACCAAATGTGTTTGCAACACACGGATAATTATTTCAAATAAATCACGAATAAATTTAAATCATACTTCACATTGATAATGACTTTTTGATTGCACTGTTTTCTTCTGTTTTATAAATACAAAATTTATTTATAAACTGTATTTTTAAAACTTCCTTCCTCGAATGATAAATTTAATGATGGAATAAAGTAGTGGTAAACAACTCGTGGCAATAATCAGTGATTTCTAAATTAGTAAGCTCAGATTTTAAAAAAATATCATTATTATTATTATAGATTTTTTAGTTATTTTTGTTAGGTAAACTAACGCTTTTCCATGTATTTTTCCCATTGGGCGCTAGTGCCCCAAAAATTTGGTACATTTTAAGCCTTTTGGGGACGTCATTGTGGAAGTGGAGGAGGTGTGTCTTTTGCCCACCAGCAAGGAGGAGCACTTGAATTGTAGAAGTTAGTGACGCAATCACATGTACTATGTGAAATGCCCATGTTTTTGCCCAGATGCGCAAACGACCAAAAATCACACGTGAAATCGAGTTCGCGCATGTTTGTGTGTTAAACTTCTGAATACGTTGCTGTGCTCGTGTGTGTTTGTCTTATTTGTTGTCAAATGCGTATTTTGAGTGAAAACAAACGTCATTTGTGGACGGTCTTGTTTACTGCTCGATGCTGCATAAACACATTGTTTTGTCAACAACGTGCTCAAATTCAAGGTTCAGTTTTCTTTTGTGTACAAATTGGCGAATGGAATCGTGTTTTGGTTTGGATTTCTGTACTGGAAGCGAAGCATATTGAGGCATGTGAACAATTATCGGATGTAGTCATCTCTTGGTTTGGTACATTAATTACTTTACTTTAATTACTGCATAAACATATTGTTTTGCCTAATAGTTCTTTGTGATCATTTGGCGAATGGAATCAATCTTTATTTTGGATTTCTGCAATGGAATGGAAAATTTATACGGATACGGAATATGGAATAAATTTGATATTAAAGGTTTGTTTTGCCGAGGGAATTGCACCACCATTAGCAATATAAAAACCGCTTGCCACCACTCGTACCCGACAAATCTTCGGGAAGAATCGCCATCCTTTTCAAGCTGCAATGACGGAAACTTGAACATTTAATTGTGTAATTCTAGGCCATTTTAATACGACAAAAGCAGAACCAATGCCGCATTCTGTTCCAGATCCATCTCTGTAAATAACTAGATCATCATCGGGAGGGCAGGGTGAAGAACCGTCTTCACCGTACATTGGCCGCTACTGTACTTTGTGAAGTATGAACTGTAACGTCGCGTTGTGAGTTTGAGCACTGAAATTCTACCTTTAACCCCAATTACTAACCGAATCAATTGATCTCTCGAAAGAAGCCTAAGCCGTAAACAAGCAAAGGAGAAGATTGACAAACTGAAGTGATGGTCTTCCTAAAGTTTTTACACGATGGTAAATAGGTTATGCAAAAACGAACAAGGTGCTAACGGTGCTACACTGTTATATATCTGTGGATGTTATTTCGTAAGTTTTCTGGACAATCTATTTGCTCATGTAACAAATATAGTTTTTCTGTATGCTAGATTTTGTCTACAACGAACTGGTAATAGTTATGATCATCATGATCATGTAGCTATATTGTGTCTTGTGAACAAATGGCGAATGGAATCGTGCTTTGGTTTGGATTTCGGCACTGGAATGGAGCCGTATTGTGTCCTGTGAGCAATTTCCAAAAGGAATCGTGCCTTGTAGCTTTCCAGTGTGCTTTGGACTTGCTTTGGTACATGTTCATAACACGTATTGAAAATCGATGCAATATATTTCTGTAAAATCGAAGATTTCGACTATAGATTTTTTAATTTTCCATATATTTAGAATAGCGCTTGTAAATTAATAAAACAAGAAAATTGAACGGGTAATTCATTTTCCAGTAAATAATAAAAAATCGTGCCCCAGGTGTAAATTCGGTCAAAGTAATATTACAATTTATGAACGTGATTCCTTGAATAAGCCAAACTGTCAGTTTCAAAGAACAAATTTGCACTTAATCCAGACGTAAAAAAGTATTATTCATTCATTTTGTGTGATTCTTCAGTTCTCGTTTAGTCAATGATTTGTTGTCAAGTCAATAACATTATCAATAGCATTAATTGTCAAATATAATGTTTTTGGTGACGTCTCCCATGACAGAAAAGAAATATCATTCATTACATTTCAGAAACCATTTCATGAACCAAAAACAATATAACAAGAATCGTTGATTCGAAATAGTAGCACCTTGGATTATATGCATATATTGGATTTGTTTTCGAATTGTTTGAGCACGTATAATAAACAAACCGGCCCAATGCTTACAACTGCAAATTTGAAAAGAACTGTCAATCGATTGGTTCACTTATCTACATAAGTACCAATGCATACTCATTATATGCAACATATATGCAACAATCTTGCAGTTACACCTGGGGCACAATTTTTTATTATTTACTAGAAAATGAATTACCCGTTCAATTTTCTTGTTTTACCAATTTAGAAGCGTTATGTGTGTTTGCATGTTTTATTAATTTACAAGCGCTATTCTAAATATATGGAAAATAAAAAATCTATAGTCAAAATCTTCGATTTTACAGAAATATATTTTTTAACTGAATTTTTAAAGTGCCCTTTAAAAGATAATAAATTTTACTTTTAAAGTAATTAAATATTTTCTCAAAGAACATAATTAATTAATGACTTAATTTTACACACGTTTTGGTGAATATTCTTTATTTTTCTTATTTTAATTATTGAAATTACACTCCTTTACAATTTAATTTTGTTGGAAAGTTTGAAAGTATTTTTAAGTTAATGAATAAATAAATTTGAAATAATCCATTAGCCAACACACGTGTCAAAAGTGAAATGACAAATTTTTAGATAAGATAAGGACTTGAGAGGAAAATATTATAATGCACTACTTGGAAAAAATTTATTTCTAAAAAATATAATATTTATTCTTGACAATATACAGAAAGAATATGCTCATGTAGGATATCTACAATTAAACCAAGTTAAAAGCTTTCGGTTAACTTGTTTTAATTACTTGCGAAAAATTACCTTAACCATAGAAAGACGATACAATTTTAAGTAAATGTGATAAATACAATTTTAAATGAACGCACAATCCAGGAACAGCACTTTCAAGGCAAATTTTTCGAATTAGAATTATTTTTACCTACAGGCTATAGAGATTTTCTAAGACAAAGGATTCGTTTGTTGTTCACAAATCATTGGTTGTATATTTTTTATTTATTTTTCAGTGTCTGATGTATCAATTTTTTAATAATTGCAAATTAATTAGGCTTAATTTAAAAAACAGAATTAATAAATAGATCAAAAGATGTTTTATTTAACACTTGATAACTTGCTTAGTTAACTTAAAAGAGTTTTGATACACGTACGTCGTCGAAGGACGTCCTACCAAAAAGAATGTGCAATTTTGCAAGTCTTGTGATCATGATTTATCAAAGGTATCTTAGCAATCCGTATATGATAACGCCAACTTGTGCCACATCGACGATGCATTTGGCAGTGTCGCAACAAATCAACTACACAATTCACTAAACAAAAAGAAAAACAATTTTTTGAAGTTGGAAAAATTACTTTTTGACCTTTGATCTGAAGTCGTGAATAATGTCAGATAAAGACATCGTTAGTAAAGAAGTCCACGGTAAGCAATTTTAATGTGAATTGATTAGTTAATTTGACACTTTTACTTCGAACAGACGATGGTAGATTGAACCCAAAATCACTTTCAGGTAAGATTAATTAATTTAACAATTTTCTGAATTTGTGAAATTTATTTTTGGTTTTGATCGGAAATCGTGAATATTTTTTTTGGACAGACGATGGAAGGTTGGAATCAAAGAAAATTTTTAGTGAGATTTAATTATAAATTAACAATTATTATTATTTATTATTTTAACTTAGTGGCCAAATTTCAAGGAGATGATTCGAAAATACACTCCAAAATCACTTTAAATGAAGTTCTCGACAAAATTGAAACCGATTCAGAATTTCACAAACTAACAGAACCGACAGATCCTGTTTCAGAAAAAGGTTTGCACAAAAAGGAAGAAATTGAGAAAAAAGTTTTAAAGCCTATTGACGACAGAAAAAAATTCAACTCTTGGTTGAAAGTGGTCAGAACAAAATTTATCGCAAAACACTATCCCAATTTTGAGTTGCGCAAATTGCGCATGATAGTGGTCGATTCTTCTTGCCAAACAAAGGGAATACTTGCGCTTGCATTCGATGAATATTCTTCAAAAAGAAATGATGATTGGGATATTAAAGAATTTATTGAAATCATCAACGATTCTCTTGGGTTAAAAGAGAGTAGAAAAAGCACTCGATATGACTATTTTTGTACTGCTACAAAAGATCAGGTTTTGTTCATAAACATTTTTCTTGGAAAATATAAGAATTTGGAATTTGCAACTTATTCTATCAAATTTATAAACAAAATTTTAGAAGAAACACAAAACCAAAGGATTGCAATCTTGGACGCAAGAGAAGCCAAATATGTTTGCTTTGATGACAAACAGGAGGAGCTTGGATCTGCAATCAGAGAATATAATTCTCTAATTGCTCAATTAGAAAGTGTAAGGTCAAAAAGTCAAAATATTTTCAGAGAAAATTTTGATTATCATCTAAAGGAACTTGATAAAATCAAATTTAAATTTCAAGAAGACCAGTCGTTTAAAATTAAATACTTTGAAGAACACGAATATGTTTTGATAGGCGATCCAAGTAATGTAAACGATAAACATTTTAAAAAACTCCAAGAATTAAATGCCAAGACCTTTCCAATTGATCGTTTGTATATTTTTGATCAAAAAACAAGTAAGATATCTTATAAATCGTTTTTAATTCAAAATAATTGACTTTTGTTCTCGTTGCAGACGAAGATATGAAGAATCGACTCTTTAAGATGGTCAAAATTATTGAAAATGATTATGAATTTGTAAAGAAAATTTTTAAATTTCAATTTTTCAAGGATGAATTGGAAACGCTTTTAAATATGCAAGAATTTGAGGAACATTATCTTAAGAAGTCTAAAGGTAAGAAATGAAAATAGTGATTTACCAATTTACAAACTAAATTAAATTTACAATTTATTTAAATATAGATGCACCAGAAACTGAGCTAATAAAGTATAAATACAACAAATGGTTTGGAGATATCAAGGAATTTATAGAGAACAATTGTTTGTTTAAACCAAACAAACTCAAGACAATTGTGATTGGATCTGTTGGTTTCGAAAACTTTTGCACTTCAACCGCATTTGTGGCACAAGATTTCGGTACTAAATACACTGTAGTACCTAATTCTGTCAAAAAATTTGCCGATTTTCTCGACGACATTAACTATGCAAATGGATTCAAATTGAAAGACACTGATTTGTATGCGCAACATGCCAGAGAGCAAGGATTTCTGTTTCTCAACACGTGTCTTTCAATTTGCATGAATGAAACTATCAACAGTGTTTGTTCAGTGGAGTTTATCAATCAAATTTTGCTTGATGCAGCTCACAATGGACAAAGGCTTGCCGTTCTCGATATGCGACTGACGCGGTATGTTTGTGAATGTGAAACTGTCCCAGAACTCGAACAAGATGAGCGTTTTTCGGGTTATTGCCTCAAAGAAGATGAATTCAAACTGGTCAATCCAAAAGGCTTCCATCATTTGGTTCGATTGGGAAATCCTGCTTTTTGGGGTGGAAATTCAGACGAAGAAAAATATATAAAAAATCATATCGATATTTTGATGAATGAAGGTTACGAAATTAGCTGCATCTACCTGGCTAAAGGTGATTATGAGACAGTGAAGCGAAAAATGACAGAATCGAGTGATAATTCAAATCAAAAGAAAAAATCCTCTCAGAAAGAGCGAGACGATCGGCTTCCCGATGATGATTCTAAACAAGATAGTTCGGATCAAAAGGAAATTAAAGACAAACCAAACGATCCACCGGACCCCACTGACTTTAAAGAAAATAAATTGTCTTCTGAAATTGTGTTGAAAGTAACATTGGCGTATGCTTCGAAATTTAACTGGAATGTAAAAATGAGAAAATATACAGAAATTGGCGATGTTATTAAGGGAGAAAAACAGTCCAAAGTATGTGATTGTTTCTATTTGGAACATGACCGATTTGTTTTAATATGCGAATCAGATAAAGAAGCTTTAATTTTCAAAGTCAAGGAAAAAGCCAGAAATTTTTTAATTAATTTCATTGGAATCAACATTCAATATCAATCACAATTATCACAATTTATTCTATCGCAAGTTGGACTAATCGAAGAAGCCTCAGAACAAAAAATGAATTTAAGGAAAGTAATGCCACTATTGTATGACCTTTCCATCAAAACTCGTCCAGATATTTGTGCAACAGTTGACTTACTGCGCAGTTACATAGCTAAAAATCCCAGCAACGAACCTAGTGATGTAATCGAAAATTTAATCAATTATTTGAAGTTGTCTAAAGATTCAAAATTTATCATTAAGGGAGTTGATTTGTGTGCTTACTCGGATGCGTCTCACAGGGATCCCCTTTTTATTTCTAGATTTCAACAACGGATAATTCCAGCACTTGAACATACTGAGAGTGATATCGTTGTGACAAATATCTCATTCAGCAGTGGAATTGCGTTTCCTTCGCCAAACGCAACAAATGAAGAAATCTGCCACCCAGTTGGCAGCACTAGTGAAATGCCCAAACCAATATCAATCAGTGGTACGCTAAATTATGTAAATTCTGGCCAATCCAATTCAAAAGTGGAAAATATTAATAAAAATCAAATTGAAGTGAAAGCAAAGGACTCTTCAAACAGCCATACCAAAACTCAAAATACAAAATTTCATTGGGGAAAACAAAACAATGAAAAGCAAACTTCAAACGACCAAAACAAAGCCATAAATTCAGAAGTAAATTCAAGCCAAGTGAGAGGAGGCAATCTTACCAACAAAAAGAACAACCAAATATCATTTATGGGTCCGCCAAATACTATAAATTCAGACCAGTCCGATACTAAACTGACAATTAGCCATGAAAACAATACAAAAGTGGAAGCAAGTCAATCTTCTAGCGTCCAAAGCATGGATTTTGTAACGAAAGTAAATTTGATGTGTCAAGACAGTCTAAATCAAATTTCAAATATACCAAACCAAACTCATAATTCAAATAGAAATTCTAACCAAGCGAGACGGGCGACTTCAACACAGAAAATGAACAACCCGATCAATGATAGGTCAAATGTCAACCCTGACCTGTCCAGTACCCATCCAAAGAATATCAACCAAAGCATTACAAATGTGAAAGCAAATCAGCCTTCAACCACCCTAAACAAAAGCCAAAATACAAGAGTAAATTTGGAAATGCAAACCAAATCAAATCGACCAACAAAAATCGACGAGATTCGAAGTCAACTTGGCCTATTTGTTCTTCTATTTGGAGTGCCAGTTGCCTGGTTAAGTGAAAAAGAAGAAAATAACAAATCGTCAGCAAAACTTGAGATCATTGCGCAAGTTAAAATATCACATTTATTAGCGAACATTGGCGATTTAATGAAAGAAATTGAATCAAACTTTTTTGTTGATGAACAAATTCAGCCAAACGCGATACTGTACACAGATCATCTTGGAAGAAAAGAAAAAAATGTAGATGAAGTCGGGCCATTGGATGAACTGTATGAACTGGCAGAACGGGCTAACATTGCAATCAAATACGTTCGATCCAACAATAATGTCGCGGATCAGTTCACACGAATGCTGATTTTGAAAACAAACACAAAGACCAAAGAAAAAAATGCTGACATTCGTGATAGATTGGGCTTGATCGATCCGAATAATTACGTCGACCTTGACTATTATTCCGATGATCGGGAAAATGATAATGATACACCAAGGTCCGGTTGTTCTATATTATAATTTTTATGTAGCAAATAAATGTTCTTTACCAAAAATAAAAATCTTATTTGAGGCTTTATTGAGCATCTCATAATAATGAATCTCTTTAAGTTAACATTAACAAGTTAACTGAATACTAAAGTACAGGCAATGATGTAAAAATGTATGATTTATTTCCAGTATCCTCATCATTTGCCGATTTTAGCATTATTCAAACCAACATATACCGAAACCATCTCATGTCAAGTAAATATTTACTTTCCCAATTGGTCTCTACAACGAAATGCCAAGTCTTCATCGGTCAATCATAGTTGACAATTTTGAATGTAAGGGAAAATGTGCAAAAGTGTTTGACAAACCAAGTCACACTGTTTGCAGTACTTTGCTTCTCGTCATCAAAAATAAATTTAATATTTTGAAAACACAAATGTTGCACGTGTGATGTTCAGTTGTGTTGTACAAGACTTTCCATGATGGGTAGATCGAGGAATGCATTCCAAATTTGGAGTGTTCTCAGTTTGTAATGCCAATTTTCAATTAGTTATTTTTTACCTACCCTCCCGCTTTACTTGATTCGAAACGTTAAACGTCTACCAAATAAACTGTGCCAATTTTCAATTAGTTATTTTTTACCTACCGTCCCATTTCACTTGATAGGCAACATTAAACGTCGACCAACTAAACCGTTGACAATTTTCAATTAGTTATTTTTTACCTACCGTCCCATTTCACTTGATAGGCAACATTAAACGTCGACCAACTAAACTGTGCCAATTTTCAATTAGTTATTTTTTACCTACCGTCCCATTTCACTTGATAGGCAACATTAAACGTCGACCAACTAAACCGTTGACAATTTTCAATTAGTTATTTTTTACCTACCGTCCCATTTCACTTGATAGGCAACATTAAACGTCGACCAACTAAACTGTGCCAATTTTCAATTAGTTATTTTTTACCTACCGTCCCATTTCACTTGATAGGCAACATTAAACGTCGACCAACTAAACTCTACCAATTTTCAATAAGTTATCTTTTACCTACCGTCCCATTTCACTTGATAGGCAACATTAAACGTCGACCAACTAAACTCTACCAATTTTCAATAAGTTATCTTTTACCTACCGTCCCATTTCACTTGATAGGCAACATTAAACGTCGACCAACTAAACCGTTGACAATTTTCAATTAGTTATTTTTTACCTACCGTCCCATTTCACTTGATAGGCAACATTAAACGTCGACCAACTAAACCGTTGACAATTTTCAATTAGTTATTTTTTACCTACCGTCCCATTTCACTTGATAGGCAACATTAAACGTCGACCAACTAAACTGTGCCAATTTTCAATTAGTTATCTTTTACCTACCGTCCCATTTCACTTGATAGGCAACATTAAACGTCGACCAACTAAACTCTACCAATTTTCAATAAGTTATCTTTTACCTACCGTCCCATTTCACTTGATAGGCAACATTAAACGTCGACCAACTAAACCGTTGACAATTTTCAATTAGTTATTTTTTACCTACCGTCCTATTTCACTTGATAGGAAACATTAAACGTCGACCAACTAAACCGTTGACAATTTTCAATTAGTCATCTTTTACCTACCGTCCTATTTCACTTGATAGGCAACATTAAACGTCGACCAACTAAACCGTTGACAATTTTCAATTAGTCATCTTTTACCTACCGTCCTATTTCACTTGATAGGCAACATTAAACGTCGACCAACTAAACCGTTGACAATTTTCAATTAGTTATTTTTTACCTACCGTCCTATTTCACTTGATAGGCAACATTAAACGTCGACCAACTAAACCGTTGACAATTTTCAATTAGTTATTTTTTACCTACCGTCCCATTTCACTTGATAGGCAACATTAAACGTCGACCAACTAAACTCTACCAATTTTCAATTAGTTATCTTTTACCTACCGTCCCATTTCACTTGATAGGCAACATTAAACGTCGACCAACTAAACTCTACCAATTTTCAATTAGTTATTTTTTACCTACCGTCCCATTTCACTTGATAGGAAACATTAAACGTCGACCAACTAAACCGTTGACAATTTTCAATTAGTTATTTTTTACCTACCGTGTAAAATCAATATAACTTAAACTTGTAATTGGAATGCCAAAGGGTGCATATGGCTGAGATAATACATTAGGATCGTTGAATCGTGCAATTAATGTACTGATACAAAATTTATATTCTAGATCACGTGATGTCCCAAGAACGGGCTCCGTTCGTCCCTGTTCGTGGCTACCAGCTGCTGGATTTTTTTGCCTCTGGAGGACAAGGTTCTGTGTGGTTTTTGAAACGGGCTAAACGTGATAATGAACAATATGCCTGTAAACAGTTGACTCGTCGTACTAATCTGGCCATTGAACCGATCTAATATATATAAATATAATACGATATCGTCCTCGCATCGATCAGCTGTTTTGTTTTGATATTTGGTAAGATTTTTAGTGATTTCTCTGATTTGACCTACTTTATATTTTTGTTTGTTGTATTAGATTTACTCATGAGTTATCATGGAATTATTCGAATCACTACATCAATCTGTGTATTTGGGTATCAATGATAATATCATGATTCATGAATAGATCATTTTTGGGCAAACAACAACAATTGGATATTCTGTGCTATATGCTGTGTGTATTACTATGTAAGTGATATTGTGACGATAATAGGATAAAATTCACTTGCTCTATTTGAGCATTCCTCGATCCTCAAAATTGCTTTTGATCAACTTGTAATAATTGAAAGTCAAATTAAGAAAATGTTGAGCTAATAATAATTTTTCCGTTTGTCTTTAAAACATGCCATACCTTTAAAAATAAAAAATGATTGAAGTGATAATATCCTATCCGAAGTAACAATATCCATCTTGGTCAATAAGGTGTTTTCACTGCAAAGCATATGTTTTGTTGGAAAATTTACTAAGAGGGGGGAAGGTAAACTAAATATAGGCGCCAAAATTTTTTTTTGCTTTAGGCCCCGAAAACCCTTGCGACGGCACTGAGTTCTACTAAGGAAAACTCTATTCAAATATACAAACCAACGTTGTGGTGATGCAATCACACCACTAAATCGTCATCTACGGACAGGCCCTCACATGTCACGATCACTCTGCCGTCCGTGTGTCACACGCGCCACTTCATCAATTCACTCAAGGTCGATCGCTCCCGCATCGCCGCCGTTGGTCTCGTCTGGCCATCGCGCCTTCTTCTTTCTCCTATTTAAGCTGGCTCCTGGTTAGCTAGCAATTGCCCAGAACATGGTACGACATCGTTCACATGCTCTACCTCTCTGACGCCAACCTTTTTATTTTCTAGGACTTCAGTCCGTGTTTTCCAGCACCTCGACACAAGTCTCACCATTTCAACGAGCAACCTTGAGTACCTTGGTTCGCCTCCACCATCTTCGTATCCCAGTGAAATCTGGCTCGCGCCGGCTTCAAGCCATCATCCTTTTATCATCCACGATTTTATGTATATTTTGTATTTTGTGACAAAATCTACTCTCACTGATTGGCCTTTGAGCCTAGTAAATGTTTTGATTTTTAACCTTGTGTTCTGCCTCACTGCCCTCGACTCAGCCGAGTCCGATCACCGCGGAGTCAGCGTCACGACTCTGTCCGCGTGATCTTACCGCGGGTAAGATTATCTCGGTAACGCCCTCCTAACCTCCTTCTTTCCACCTTTCGGTCATCTCACGACACGAGCCATTTGCCAACCTGCCGTTTTTCTTTTTGTCCGTGACCCAACGCGAACCTTCTGTCCCCAAACCCACTTTTCGGTCACGCCACAACGTAACTCACGTACGTCAGGTTATTTTTGTTCTATTAACTGTATCAATGTGCATTGATTGATTGGTTCATTGTTTCATTGTTTTAGTAGGTGATTAGTATGCGATTGGTAAGACATCGAATGAAGCTATGTCGATTCGATGCGTTTTCCATGTATTTCATCCTCAAATCTTCAACTACGTTTGTCATCAAACTGATTGTCTCTACGATACTTTTTCCAGTTATTTCAGTTAAGTTGCATTGCTAAGTCTATTGGCTTTTAAAATTAAAAAATACCAACAGGATAGCATCTTGAACTTGAGCTTGAACTTGCATGTAGTGATCCAAAACTGTACCAACTAAGACACCAAGCACCATCTGCTAATGTATCGACAGATAATGTGGGTATTAAATGAAACACTTAAGTGCAATTGCAATTGCACTTGTTACAGTGTGTTCCCCAATTGTGTATTCTTATAGAGTGTTTTTTTTTTATTGAAATCATATAATTTACCGCTATTACAAGATTATAGCAGTGTGTTGTAATGTCATTTCTGTGCTATAACAGTCAGTTTTGGTTCGCCTCCCATTCAGTGATTCGGCCATGAATTTCTACCAGTAATTGTTGCAGTAATTTAGCGTTGTCTTTGTCTTTGAAAGCTGATGTCATCACCTTGTTGAAGTCTTTGCCAGTGAGTCTATAGTTGTCTTTCAGGTTTTTCCGTAAGTCATCTAAGAGCGAGCATTCCACCACCAGATGCCAACAAGTTTGAGGTGAACCACAAAGACAGGTGTCAGAAGATCTGATTCCAAAACGACATAAATATTCGCCAAACTTTCCGTGACCACTTAAGAACTGGGTAGTCACAAAATTAAGGTTTAGGTATATTGTTTCTTGTCGATTTTGCACTGTTGAAAAGATCTGCCTTGTCCATGATCCTTTGCTTGAACTTTTCCACTCATTATCCCACTTGTACAGTGCATCATTCCTCGACAAGTACTTTGCAAAGGACAGTGGAGCTTTCAAATCGACTACTTCGCCATCGACCGAGCCATCTTTAGCCAACTGGTCAGCTCGTTCATTTCCTCGGTGCCCCACGTGAGCCTTGATCCAGTTGAATTCAATAAGCTGGTTATTGAGTGACTCTAATATTCGATGAATATCTAAAACCAACTCGTTTGTACTTTTTGTATTCTTTAGTGCTTCAAGACCAGAAGAAGAATCGCTATATAATTCGATAGTACCTTGAGCCACGAAACTTTTCACATACAATATGGCTTGTCTAATCGCTAACAGTTCAGCCTGAAACACTGAGCAATAGTTTGGCAGCTTGTACTTTTGAGCTTTTAGCTCCTCATCATTTAGATATAATACAAATGCGCTACCAACTCCATCCTCTGATTTCGAACCATCGGTGTACACTTTTATACTGCAACTTGAGTGATCAGAAACAGTACTAGATGATTGGGTGATTGGACCGGTATTTGTAAATTTGCAGTTGGCCACATTGAGACAAGGATGCTTGAGTTGCATTTGTTTGACTTGTATTGGGATCATCATATCTCCTACTTTTACTTGGCCAACAGATTGGCAATCTTCAATATTTGAAGTCGATTCCAATGCCATATCGATTGGTAGCGTGTTCGTGATGATGGTTAGTGCTTCAAATGATACTGTTCGGTAAGCTTTTGCTATTCGGAGAAGGAACCATCTTTGAATGCTCCTCAATTTGTTGATTGCCCATTTTCTCTTCAAAACGTCGTGCCAAACTGGTGCAGCATACATTATGACAGGTTCAATAACACCGTTGTAGATGATTTTACAAACGTCCGAGTTTAGGCCCCAGGTGTTTCTAGCCACGCGAACGAGCCGATTTAGTATACCTCGGCATTTCTTCTCGACATAAGACAAATGGTCTTTCCAAGAAAGTTTCTTATCGATCACGACTCCAAGATGTTTCAACTTGTCCACCTGTTCGAGTCTTGTGCCTGACATTGTCAGATCAACATTCACTGACCGAGTTCTTGAGAACACCATTGCCTTTGTTTTGCTTTCGTTGAACTTCAGTTTAACCGAGTTTCCCCAGTTAGCAATTCGTCGTAAAGCTTCGTTTGTGACAATTTGAAGTTCTCTAGGCGAATTTGCTACAACAAGAAGTGACAAGTCATCTGCAAACGAAACGAGTTTGCAACCAAATGGCAAAGGAAGCTTTAGCACAGAGTCATACAAGATGTTCCACAGTCCAGGGCCACAAGTTGAACCTTGCGGACAGCCTTTTGTAACCGGTTTGGATGCTTTTATTGATGCTATTTCCATGGAAGCCCATCTATCGTCAAAATAGCTTTGGCATAAGTCAATTAGGTTTCGTGGAGTGTTAAATTTCTTTAGTTGTATTAGGATTGCAGGCCACCACGCATTGTCAAATGCCCCACCAATGTCGAGTGAAACGAGTAAGCCATACTTCTTATCTTTTGGGTTGCAATTTAATACATCTTTCATAAAGTCAACGGTCACCTTGATTGCATCGACGGTTGATCGCTGAGGTGTAAATCCAAATTGGCTAGATGCCAGGAGGTTTTTTGACCGAAGATGGTAAAGAATTCGATTTATCAATAGCTTTTCCAATATTTTCCCTGGTAAAGATAAAAGGCTGATTGGACGCCATGCTTTAGGAGAGTCCGCCGGATGTTCTCCACCTTTAGGTACTGCTCTGATTAGTGACATTTTGAACCACTTCGGAAAATAGGCATATTTAAGGCAAAGATTGTACATTGTAGTTAATGTCACAGGAGCTATTCGGAAAATGCTCTTAATCACGTTTGCGGTAATACCATCGGTGCCGGGGGATTTGTTATCGTTCAATCCTTCAACGATGATCTTTATTTCACTTTGCGAAAATGGTGAATCATCTTGGGTGTTTGAATATAATTTGTATCTTGCAATTTGACGGACATATCTTTGGTGGTTAGTGTCATCAACTTCACAGTCATCAGGCAGGAAACTATGCAACAGAAATTCAGCTGTCGACGCTGCATCAGTGGTACAAGATCCATCTGGCTTCCGCACTGTCTGTGGGATTGTACGATTATATTCACGACATAATCTATTTGCCTGGGACCAGACAGTTTCTCGACTTTGCAGACTGAGATGTTGCTTGAAACTTGTCCATTTTGCTGAAGCAATTGCCCCTTCGTAGATCTTTTTATGTAATAAATATATTCTCATGTACTCTTGCTTCAGTATAATAGTTCGAGATCTTTGGTACCGTCTACGCCATCTTTGAGCTAATTGGCGTAGTTCATTCAATTCGTTTGACCACCAAGGAATTACTTTGCGACCGATCTTTGCTACAAGTTTAGGTAGAGTACTATCACATATCTTCATGATGTCTTTCATTATAAGCGTAACTATCGAATCTACCTCTGTCGCTAACTTTACTTTATGCAAGCTTTCAAGCCAGTACTGCTCTCTAAGCATCACTTGGCTATCGAATTCTGACCAATCTACATTAGTTGTCCTCCATCTTCTAGTGCTCTTTCGACGTGGTTCAAACTGATCAACAAAAGGTGAGAAAGCTATCATTTGATGATCAGATGCAGTTTCAATTGAAGTCACTGACCAGTGCCAATCAACATTGAGTAGTTGAGATGAAACGAGGGTGAGATCGACTTTGCTTGACAGTTCTTGGCCACCACGAATAGTGAAAAATGTGCTCTCTTGGCCATCGTTTAGGAGGTACATATCTGAACTTGCCATAAAGTCTGCAATTTGTCTACCTCTGAAGTTTGATATATTTGAACCCCACATTTGGTGATGGCCATTAAAATCTCCACCAATGACGATTATTTTCCCACCTAGTGTTTGAATCACTTGAGATAACTGTGACAATCCAACGGAAATATCTTCGTTTGGGGACAAGTAAACCGAGATGAAGATAAAGGTTAGTCGATTCCAGTGAATTTCACAAACGCACACATCACTGGAAGATAGTTCAGAGAGAAACAGCACTGGAAGGGAACTTGATGTGATAATGGCAGTTCTTGGTGCATCACCAGTGCAGTAGGTGACAAGTGAGGTCGCTGTTGGTACTTCTCCCTGGTAATGGTAAGGTTCTTGTACAAGGGCAATATTAAGTTTCTTTGTAATCATAAATGCATACAATTGATCCAATGCCAACTTATTTCTTCCTGTGTTCTGTTGTATTGTCGATCTTGGATTGATTCTCATAGAGTGTAACATCTCTTGAAATAAATTTTTTAAATAAAACGAAATTTTATTTATTTAAAATTACATTTGGCTTGTTCTTGGTTATATATAACAAAATATGAATTGAAATTGGGAAATATTGACAATATTTGAATATATCACTGGGTTACTTGTTTTTGTATATTTTTTTGTTTTGATTAATTGAATATGTGTAAAATATGTTTGGTTAACAAGTGTAAATTACAATAAGTATTGTTGTATAGTGTTGGTATCGATAAGTTTGGGTTTGTGTAGCCTAGGCGGCAATGTCACTTATGTGAATATGTGAATCTTGGTTAAAAATTTTGTGTTGTGTATCTCATTCAAGAGTAGGAATATTTTGTTGGAGTTAGCTTATTGGGTATTGCATTACTAGATGAGGGACTTGAGTCAAGCGGTAAGTCGAAACATTTCGATATTTTTACAAAAATATTAGAAATATTAGAAATGTCACTAAACAAAAAATTGGTTTGATAGTACTGTTTGGTTAATTAATACAAATGATTTACAAGTTTTTTCATTTGTTCACTTAAAAAATCGACAACCTCAAGTTTGTGACTAATTTGAGCAACATCAAGCGGAGTTTGCCCTTTAGAATTTTTAGCCGCAATGTTAACGCAAATTTGTCGGGTCAATAATTTCACTGTTTCTAAATGACCTCTCTCAGCAGCTAAATGCAAAGGCGTGTTTTTCAAATGATCAACAGCATTCACATGCGCACCCCTTTCAAGCAAAAATTGCACATTTACAGAATCACCCAGAATAGCAGCCTTATGCAGCATTGTCTGCTCCTGTTTGTCTTTGTACTCAAAAACCAAATACTCGATCAACTTTTCCTTTCGACCTTCAATGAGCAAATCAAACGCAGTTTTATTGGCAGAATTTTTGTGATTATTGTAGGCGTCTTTATCGAGCAAATATTTGAGCATATCAACGCTTTCTACCTCAATTGCACCGTGCAGTGGTGTGTTACCGGAGATGCCGGCAGTTTGAAAGTCTGCTCCGTTTTCGATCAAAAATTTGGAAATGTCTAATTTGTGTTTAATGATTGAAAGATAGACTAAATTGTCAGATTTAGTAGCATCGAATTGCTTAACATCTGCACCTTTAGAATGCAAGAATTTAATCATGTTTAAGTCACCATTGTAATAGATAGCTCGGTACAGCGGAGTCTGACCGTCATCCTCATCCTTCACATTGACAGAAATGTTTTTGTTCAAATACTGCTCAACCAGTTTAATGTTGTTTTGTGCTGCTGCAAAAAAGAGTGAGTTGGTGTCGATTTGGGTTAGCAATTTAGTATCATTTGAAAGTTGTTCTAAATATTGTTTTATGTCTAGTTTATTTTTTTCTGTTGCCCAAGTTAGAGCTGTTTTACCATCTTTATCGGTTATATTTGCTTGTGCACCTGATCTGATGAGATATTTGGCTAGTTTTATGTCACCGGAATTTTCGATGGAGTAAATCAATGGTGTCCAGCCATCATTACCTTTATCGTTAATATTCGCATTAAGTCCTAAATGTAATAAATATTTGACCATTTCCAAATTGTTTATATATGCTGCTCTATGCAAAGGAGTGTCGTTATATTTGTTTAAACTTTTAAAATCTGTACCTTGTTCAATTAAATATTTGAAAATATCGAATTTGTTAAGAGCAGCTGCATAATTCACTAGTGTATATTATAGATTTTTTATGATTTTGACTGTGTCCGTGACGCTTTTTCCCCATTAAAACATTGGAGGGCGTTAGCGCCCATAAAAAATCATGCCATTCGGCGTTGCACGTCTCAAGGAAGGTTTTTCAAGTGTGCAGTGGAAGTGTAAAGTGGAAGTTCAAACTATATGAATGGACCAATTGTGGGCGACACGCCACTTTTGTTGTGGCATGTGTCGCATTTTCTGAACACATTGCTAATCTCTCGCTGTACAGTTTGAAAGTCTACTCAGTAGACTCTACTGTCAGCAGTACAAACCGTGCTTTACGTGTGTTGTGATTGAGATTTTGTGTTTTGGGACATTTGTGGATCAATATCGGTGGCTATGAGTTCCCAAAACTCCTGTTTTAGTGTGCCGAGCCTTGTTCCTATCAACAAAGTGTCTCTCTGTGTGTATGTACCATGTGGTATTGTCTGTTGTGACTTTCTTTGTTATTGTTTTGATTTGTATTCTCCACCTCTGCAATGATATAACTTATATCATTTACTTAAACTTAAATAATTCGCGAACCAGTTCATCATCATGATCACATAGCATTCAACATCTAACCCTCAACACTCAATCTCTCAATCAACTCAACTCGTGAACAACCAAAACATCGTCCTCACGTCGATCAGCTGTTTATGTTTTAATGTTTGTGTGGTGCTTTTTGGTGAATCAATTTATTCTTTGCTTTTGTTTGTTGTACTAGATTTACTCATGTGTTCTCATGGAATTACACGTTTCATTTCATCAATCTGTATATCAATGTGAGATATAAGTGATATTATTGTTTTGATATGACATTTCTCTCTAAATTGTTCTTTTTGTTTTTATCGAACCATTCAGATATTGATGAATATTTTCACGGTCTTAACGGACAGTCTGAACGTAATCGTGTAAACGAGTTGTTATTCTTGGTCTCAACATACGCTCGGTTCTGTTTTGGATTATTTTGATTTACACTTTATGTTTAACACGGTAAGCTAAATGATGCATTTTCACTTTAAACTTAAATTTAAACTTAAAATTTTGTCCTTATACCGCTACAGGAATACGCAAAATAATTACCATTATGAATGTATGATATCATTTCTGTTACGAAATGTTTGCCTTCATTTTATGAAGTTTATACAGAATTATTTCTGGTCAAGGCATTGTCAGTATTTTCACTTTGGTTCATCTTGGTGTATTCAAATTAGATGTGAAACAGAAATCGACTAATGTACCATGAACCAAATCTGATTATGGTAAACGAGGTATGTCTCAAGGAATGAAATTTTTTAGGTGTTTTACGTGGATTCGTGTTCTTTTTTCACTTTCTCTGATGACAGCCTAGCACATTTTAATGTTATATTACAGCCTCCGTACATTAATGAACATAGTTTTGTGATTTCAGCCTTGGAATTTGGGATTAAAATTCGTCTATGGTGCTTGCATGGATGAGTGATTTATAATTACCTATAAAAATTGATTCTATCTAATAAATGTATTTCAAACTGTAAATCATTAGTTCAAACTGAAAATGGTTGAAATATATTTATAAAATCCAAGATTCAAATGATAGATTTTTTATTTGCGCTTGGGAATGTTGAAAACAAGAAAATGCGCTTGTAAATGCTTGAAACAAGAAAATTATCATTTAGGTAATTTGTTTGAGATATTTAAATAAAAAATCAGGCGGCGGAGAATATCTGACATCAATATTCTAGAACATGATGCATGATCATGCAAACTAACAGAAAACAACATAAGTGAGATTTGAATTATCAAAATGATAAAAGCCAATACTATGCCGTACGCATTTAAAAATTGAGAATGGCTACGAACAGTTCCGTTGGAAATTGTACTTTAATTTGATCGTGGTGGATTGTATTTTCAGCAAGACTTTCACTATCATTATAATTAACATCTGAAAAGCAGTTCATTACATTTGACTGTATGCTATAAGTTTACAGTTAGAACATGCTATCCAAATTCCGAAAAGAAATTTATAATCATAAATTGTAGTTGTGTTTAAGTTCTGTTTTAAGTTTTCTTAAAATAATAGTATTAATTTTGTGAAATAGAATTCGAACAAATAATAATTAAAAAAATTATGGATTTACCCGTATTTACTCGTATATACTTAATGTGAAATTGTAAATTTATAATTACAGAACCAGAAGAACAGTATTAATAGGTATTGCTTCGATAATTTGGAATGGTTAACTAAGTACTGTGGATGGAAAGTGAAAGCAAAACATTAAAAAAGACGCGTCGCGAGGTGAGGTAATATTGAACATGTTTGACGACAAATAAGTTAGTTTTACTAAAACTTTGATTTAGTTTTGTAATTTTAAGTAATCGATTTAACTGATAAACTTTTTATTCATATTAATTCTTATGAATGCAATTATTACATGTATAAAATGAATCCCCCATCTTAATCTTTACCAATCCCTTAGTATTTATCCTTAACTATTACTCGTTCGCAGAGGTAATGAGCTGCTAACGCCATCTATTATGTGTCACTTTCCCCTTTAGCTCGGCTCACTACTTTTGCAGGAGACTATTAGTATTAATATTTTAGTGAGAGGGTTCGGAGACGTCTTGTGCTGACTAGGGTTAACCAATGCTATTAAATTATCTTTTTTGTTAGTTCAGTGCAACTTACCCAAAAATGGTACCATGAAAAGTTTGGGAAACCAGCCGCCTGATTTTTATTTAAAGAATATCTCAAACAAATTACCTAAATGATAATTTTTCTTGTTTCAAGCATTTACAAGCGCATTTTCTTGTTTTCAACATTCCCAAGCGCAAATAAAAAATCTATCATTTGAATCTTGGATTTTATAAATATATTTGTATGTATCTATTTCATGAATATTAACACCTATATTCACTAAATATTTAACAACTTTTAAATTTCCATTTCCATGAATTGCTTTAAACAATCCATTTCGATTGTAATCTTTACCATCTTTCACCTGAACATCCACTGCACGCACTTCATGTAAATATTTAATTAAGTTAAAATTACCTTTCATACAAGCATCAAGAAAATCAACTTTATCACCCGAATCTACCGCACTTTTTTGTGTGAGAAAATTAGCAATATCACTTCTATTTGGCTGCAACACTTTTGCCAATCGCAACGGAGTGTCATTGTTAATATTTTTCGCATTCACATCAGCACCTTTCTCGACCAAAAAACTAATAATCGAAAGATAGCCTTTCATGCTTGCAATGTGAAGTAGAGTGTTGTTGAACTTGTCTGTAATGTTAATGTTAGCTTTGTTTTGCACCAATACTTTTGCCATATTGAGTGCATCGAATTCGTCTAAGTACACAACTAGATGAAGAATCGGTTTACTGTCCGCATCTTTTGAATCTGGACTAGCATGACTTTGCAACAGTATGCGAGCTATTTCAACACGATTATTCAGTACTGCATAATACAGCGGCTCCCTACCCCAAGTATCTTTAGCATCAACAGGCACTTTGTATTGATCAATCAAAGTGTGTACCGTTTGAGTGTCACCCTTGATGGCAGCTAGGTGCAGCAGTGTTTTATGTCCGGACAATCGAATGTTTGCATTTACACAATGCTTTTCAGCAACTGTGCCGTTGCTGTGCAGTTTAAATTCTGTATACAACTGATCGTCATAATTGATATCTGAATTGATAGTTTGATTGTACTGTTCATCGTCGACCAATGTTCCATCGATTGGTTGGTCTACTTTCAAATTTTCATTTCTAGCAATGCATATTGCAGAAATGAGAATAATAACTAATTGGATAAGCATTTTGTGTCTTGTTGTGTTACTGTGTTGTGTGTTGTACGTATGTAATGTTTGTGAAAATTAGCAACAGTGTTAATATATTGAAACAAGTACTATTTTTGAATGTTGCAAGGGTGATGGGTAAAAATGATTCGCTTACATTGAGACGAATTCAGTGATTTAAAGTTTACAAATTCAAGTTGAAAGCATCAGTTCAAGGTGGTTGAAGGTTCAGGAATTAATTCAAGAAGTACTAAACTTGAACTTTTGAAGCAATTGTGTTCTCTCTGTGAGATCTAAAAATTTATTGAAATTATATCCACCTTAGATTAATTTTAGGGTTTAGGTTAGGTTAAGTGTCGTGTTGGAAAGGGTTTTGGGTTAGGTTAAGTGTCGTGTTGGAAAGGGTTTTGGGTTAGGTTGGTTTGGGGTTAGGTGTTTAGGTAGGTGTGATTAGGGATTATGTTTGGGTCTTTTAGTTAGTTTTTATTGTGCTTGGCGGAGTGGTGGCGCCGCTTCTAGCGGTTTAGTACAAGTTCAAAAAGGCAAAGCGTTAGTTTTGCGGGACTTGTACGAATTATTTTCCAAAAATCAATATTTGATTTAGGAAATTTACCTGGTTTGATGTACCCTCAGGATCCAGAAAACTTGCAAGGGGATTTGTCCAGATGACTCTAGTGGACTGGTTTTATCCGTTCTTGTCTTAATACAAAATAATTTTGAACCATAGTAAGTTGCGAGTTTTTGGATAAATATTGTTTTCTTTATAATTGTACAGCTAAATTCTGTTGAATAATAAATTAAAATGTAAAAATAACAAATTCAAGAAAAAACTTACCGATTCACCAATTAAATTCGGATGGTATTTTTCACCAAGGATAGCTATGTTCTTGATCATCAAAGATTTAAAAATGAAGCCACCAAATTAGACTCAACTCAAAAGTCAAACTGTTAAAAGTTGGCCTTCATTTGCCGCAAATCGTGAATTGACAAGCTAGTCAAGCGGTGAATCTTAGGGGAAAAAGATAGATTACAAATCAATTAACAGATAAATTAACTTGTTTCACATACCAAAAAATCCGGATATTTTGACTCCACAATTTTTTTAATTAATCGTAGAAATAAAAATTATCCAGTTTCAAAAACTAAAATAAAATTTTGATTTCAGAAAGGCAACAAAATCCCAATAAGTTTGGTCTCGAGTTTGATACAAGAAAGTTACATTTGATGTATGCTCAAGTCAATGTCTACTAAACCATTTGTAGATTATAATATCAATCAGGACCAACTTTCATTTGAGCACAAACTCGAGTATTGTTGGAGTATATCTTGATTGCTATGAGATTAACTATCCAAAGCACACCTGCAGGATACGCAACTAAACGTACTTTGAGTGAGCCACTTGACCCTAGTTGATTAATGACTGATTAATGGCAGGTTTGGAGCGGTACTTTATTGACTGATTGTACAAATATCACTTAGTGTGGAATGCTTTCATGGAGCAGATTTATTTGTCTTTTCATAGATACATTTTGGATTACTTTGCTTAGTATTATGTACATTAGAATACCGGAACGGATGAGTGAGGTCGGATTTTCTCAAATGTCTGGATGCCATTCGATTCTACACCATGTCAAAGGGTTTTGAGAATTTTTTCAGAATTTTTGGTCGTTCCAGCAATGTGGCGTGACGAAATGGGTGCTCGAGAAGGTACAGAAGGGAGTGAGCTTTGGTCACGCACATAAATAAACCGGGTCGGACTTTTGAGCAGGAAATGGGCGATTTTACTAGGGCATTGGTGCCGTGAGTAAGAAAGCGGAAATACACGGGAATATGTGAGAATACAGAGAAGGTGGGTGAGGTTAGTGACGATGGCGTGATGCCGGCGTGAGCTGGGGCATGTACCAGGATAACGCGAGGGTGCTTGATAGGACGATGGCGTCGTGACCAAGCGATGACGATAGGCGTCGGTGAGGTGAGAGAATGGGACGAGGCCCAGATGGATTGCGGACACTGATAAGATAGCGATCGTGACCAGTGTGAGGAACGACTCGGGCGTCGTTGAGATGGGGACGTGTGCCCTGGAGAGAGAGAGAGAGAGGGTGAGTATGCAGCAAGGTGAGCACGTGCGAGTGCGGTCGTACCGTGTGCTGAACTAACTACTGGCTGTTGAGGAACCAGCTTATATATGCGGAATGAGCGGGAAACGACGCTCCGACGTTGCGGTGTCGACAGAGCGGGGTCGTCCTGAGATGACGTACAGGATGAGATGTTCGTAGATGACGTACGTTTTTAGTGGACCACTCGTGGTACCACATTCTCCCCGGCCAGGGGGTGCTGGATAATATTCAGCAGGTCGATAGGGTGCGAACGACTTCCCCAAGGAAGGAGGAAAGGAGATGGGCTGCGAGGGTCGCCATCCGGCCAGGGAACCAGGTTGAGTGAGGACGACGAGCCAATAGAATGGAACGAGGCGATTCGCGTCCTGCGGTACTGGACCGAGACTTGGGAGAGGCGGACAAGTCGAGCTTGGGAACCACTTAGTCGAATGGTTGAGGAGCGATGATTGCGAGAAGGCCTTGGTTGACGCTTCCGGTGGACGAATAGTCGGCTTTAGCGATCGCTCGGTTAAGGGATTCGAGCGACGGCGAGAAGGGAGATCGAGAGTCTCCAGGGTCCAGAGATTGTCGTGGACGGGGGACCAGATGGCGTGGAGAAAGTCGTCCTTGTCGGAGACCGAAAACTTCAGGAGGGCGAGTGGCTTCGGAGATTGACACTCATGGAGGATGAGCGAAGAGAAGACTGGGCGAACCCGAGCCTGAGCGAGGAGAGATTGGCTTCCGGTGTTGAGGACCACGTTCGGTGCTGCAGTCTCGTACCAGAGCTGCCGAGATCGGAGAGTGTGAAAGGGAGGCCCGCGGGGAATGAGGGCGACTGGGTCATAACCAGAAGTGACGTTGAACCAGCTGTCCTGAGCGGACACTTCGAGACGCCGCGATACAAAGTTGACCAGGAAGACTTGATGTTTGCTTAGGTCATAGCGGACGCGAGGACAGGGAAATTGGCTGCCCGGGAAAGAGATGGTTCGATAATGAAGGACCACCGCGAATGACGGCACCAGGAGAATGCTGGCGATTGATGCGGATCGAGGGACTGTCTTCTTTGTGGCGGCTTGGGGTCCACGGAAGATGAGCAGAACCGAATAACGAAAGGTGTCCATGCGAATGAGAAGGATGACCTTTGAGAGGTAACCTTTGGAACGACGGTTTGCGTGTTCCAAATACTGGAGAGCGCTGGGCGCTAGGATCGGATGGAGCGTGACGAGGAGAACAAGACTGCTGGGGCCATCCGAGTGTACGAGAACTTGGCCAGTGTCTTGATAAGCGACTTCCTGTAAGGAGGTGACATGGCGAACGAGGCGTTTGAACCTTGTGTAGAAGAGATGGCGAGGGCCAAGTGACTTTGCCTTGAGGCAGGATGCCAGAGATGGGGCAGCGCGATCTGCCGTCGGTTGATACGAGAATAGCGACGAAGAAAGGAGGCGACCATACTTGGCTTCGAATCCGAGAGAGCTAGTCGTCTCCGGAATGAGTTGACGACTCAGTTTGGGTTGTTCGACAATGAGAGCCATCTGGGAACTGGCGAGCGCAGACGAGGCTTGACTTAGTTGCGCCAGATCGGGACCCTTCGGCGGAAACGTGTTCTCGGGAATCGCGAGCCGAATTGGTGAGGAGGCAGAGGCTCCAGAAAGTGAGGTCCTTCGTGCGGACGCTCGGGAACGAACTTGATGAGAGCGAATGAGCTGCGCGCCAGACATAAGAGAGTGGGACGGGAGCCCAAAGGGAAACGAAGAGATCTGGCAGGACTGGGCCTTGACCAGACGGAGACGACGTGCGCGTCGTCGAGATGTACGAGAAGACTGCACTCCTGAGAAGTGAGAGACTCTGGTTGCACCGGGGACGGGACCAGAGGATGATGACTTGGCCGTCGATGAGAAGTGACCGCACGGAATTACAGTCTGAGAAATTGAAGGAGTCTGGTCGGACCGCGGAGAGGACCAGAGGGCGACTTGAGTGTCATGAGAGAGCGTGCCAGAATGAGAAGAGATCCGGTTGGACCGGAGTGCGACTTGGGCGTCGGTAGAGAGCTGCGGCTCTTCGATGGCGACGACCGGCGAGTCGTGGCACGATACGGTGTTGACGGTACGAGAGTTGTGAGAGAGATCGCCCTTGCTGGAAGAGGACCCCTTAAGAAGTGACCAGAGCGGAACGGACTTGAGGGACGCTTGCGAGATGACTAGGTCTGAAAGTGAACCGTCCGTTTGATCGACTAGCTTGAGGATAGGGACAGATTGGGGACTGCCTGAGATTGACAGAGCGGAAGCTTGAATCGCTTGGCGAGCTTGCTCAATGAGTTGAAGGAGAGAAGGCGATAGAAAGTTAGAGAGGTACCTTGGCGGTACGTTTTCGTATGTCTTGCGTTTGGCTACGAGAAATGAACGAAGGATGCGCGTGAGCTTCAAATCAGGTGATGACCGAACGAGCGGGCTTGAGGCGTCCAGCAGGATTGGCGTTTCCTCGAGATCTTGTTTCGGGTCCACCGATTCGGACGGGCTCGAGATGGCAGAGACTTCGTCGAGAGGCTTGAGAGCCGCGATAGCCAATACGGAAGGTGCAGTCTGGGCCGGCGAGTTCTGAACGGAAATTGTATCGGCGTTGGCAGAGACCGGAGAAGACTGCGACTCAGTGCGCTGAGTGGCAATGTCGCTGTTGGAAGCCTGGAGGTGACGGTTCCATATCTTGCCGAGTTTGCAGAGCAAGCGAGAGCGCTCTTGACAGTGCTCCTCGTCGGTGAGGGTCAGGAGGCCCAATTCGGTGATGAGTCGATTCACTTCCCCGTAGTACATGTCGTCTCTGCGCGATGCTGAAATGACTTCTAGGCCTTGAGCCTCGTCGATAGTGAGGGTGGCCTGCAAGAAGGACATGTCGGAAAGACGGGTGACGTTGGGGCGGATGATGTTAGACTCGATCTCGATGGGAGCTTGCGATTGCGGCAACTCGGAGTTTGGTGGCGTTGGTACCACTTGTTGATGAGCGTTCTCGGAGAGGGATTGTTCCATAGTGACTTCGAGCGAGTCCAGAAGTTGGAACATTCGATCTTGTTCCTCTTGAGATGTTCGCGGGAGGGGAATGGCGTCAAGCAATGCTGAGATGGCTTGTTCCACTTGGGTGCGATAGGAGAGTTGACGAATGGGCTCCGTGGTTTCCAAGACTAGTTCGGCTGTGCGGATAGCCACATAAGACGGGTAGCTACTGAAGCCTTTAAGTGAACGTGTGGGAGAATCTTGGAGTGGACCATGGAGACGGGATTCGGTTGAAGCATGATGATTGGCACCATGGAGATTCTTCATCGCGAGTTGGTTAGACGGGACGCATGGGTCTTCAAGAACGGTGTAGGTGTTGTGCAGTTGTGTTGGGAGGACAGCGCTCGACTTGGTGGCGGCGTGTGTCGCTTCATACAATGCATACGACATGCGTTCGTTGATAGAGCGGGCATGCGTGGTCTGGTGGCGGTCAGTTTGATAGGACCGCGTTGATGGTGGAGTGCGCTGTTGCTTGGAGGGAACGTGCAACGTACCACCAACGATGGAAGGAGACGAGACGAAGGTGAGTGTGTCGCTTGATGGAGGGAGAAGGTGAAGATGTTGCCGCTGCTGAGTGCGCAGTGCGGTGGGTGATGATAGTACGCATGGGCAGACGAGAGAGTGCCAACCGTGGTGACAACGTTCGCAGCCTTTGGCGGCGCACTCATGTCCCTCTTTGAGCTGAAGGCAGCCAAGGCAACGATCGCTTCTTACGAGTGCAATTTGACGTTGCACGCTGGACAACGGGCACTTTTCGGGGGAGTGCGGTTGACGACAAAAGTAACACGGCTCGGCGCGATGGTTAGGTACACGATTGGAAGGTGGTACGGTCATCGGCGAGATATCTTGAGGAGGTGGTGATGGGCCGTTCACGTTAGGGAGAGAAGGTGCCATACCAAAGTTGAGAGAGGTTTGCGGCGAGTGGCCGTTCCTGTTGTGATGAGGATGCGCCGTTCCGCGGGATCGAACTCGACGTGGCCTGGTGACTTGATGAGACGCTTCAGACGGCACGTGAGGATACATCTTGTCTGCAGGTGTCCAACCTGGCAGAAACACCAAATGTGGTGTAACCAAATGGGTGCTCGAGAAGGTACAGAAGGGAGTGAGCTTTGGTCACGCACATAAATAAACCGGGTCGGACTTTTGAGCAGGAAATGACGGATTTTACTAGGGCATTGGTGCCGTGAGCAAGAAAGCGGAAATACACGGGAATATGTGAGAATACAGAGAAGGTGGGTGAGGTTAGTGACGATGGCGTGATGCCGGCGTGAGCTGGGGCATGTACCAGGATAACGCGAGGGTGCTTGATAGGACGATGGCGTCGTGACCAAGCGATGACGAGGGGCGTCGGTGAGGTGAGAGAATGGGACGAGGCCCAGATGGATTGCGGACACTGATAGGATAGCGATCGTGACCAGTGTGAGGAACGACTCGGGCGTCGTTGAGATGGGGACGATTGTCCTGGAGAAAGAGAGAAGGGTGAGTATGCAGCAAGGTGAGCACGTGCGAGTGCGGTCGTACCGTGTGCTGAACTCACTAGCTGGCTGTTGAGGAACCAGCTTATATATGCGGAATGAGCGGGAAACGACGCTCCGACGTTGCGGTGTCGACAGAGCGGGGTCGTCCTGAGATGACGTACGGGATGAGATGTTCGTAGATGACGTACGTTTTTAGTGGTCCACTCGTGGTACCACAGCAATAGGAACACGAATTTTGAAAATCACTGCTTTTTTGACGGTGTTTTCAAGACCTTTTTGTAATAAATTTTTTAAAAATACTTGCTGATTGTACTATGGTCTAGTTTTGAAATCAATGATCTGTCATGGTGTGGAGAAGATACCTGAGAAATTTTAGATTCTTTCAGTAATGTGTGTTGGAACTATGGTCTTGGAACTGTCGAAAAAGTGTCGTTACTTACTAAATGCCCTGCTAAATGTCTTAAATTCCTATTTTCACTAGAAAAATATATTATTTAGACTTAATTATATATGTATCTTTAAACAAAGTACTCTCGGGTTCCAGAATCCGTTCCAAAATTTTTGGAACATTTCAAATTTTTAACATTTGGGACATTACCAATATTTTTGGTTTCCCTATTTCTTGTTCTACTTTTTTAACCGAAATTGAAGTTACAAACATGTTCTCGGGTTATGTTACAACTGTGTAATGGTCCATCTTTATCAGTTTCCTTGAATGGGTTCCCATTGGGTTTTGTTCATAAGTGAGCTCTTCTTCCTTTTTGCTATCAAATGATAATAATACGATAGTTCGTACGTTTTGCATACAAAACAAACAGGATAATGCAAATAATATTAACATTACATAGCATGATTAATATGTATTAGTCATTCCCAAAATTAACGGGTAGGCGTGGCAAGGGGAGACACTGAAATTAGTAACTTTGAAACAGCACAGATGGCGTTACTTATAAACAGACAAATCAACCTTGCTGTGATTACAATTAGCACACAAATGAACAAGAATGACTAATCGATAAGACTTGTAAAGTTGCTTTTTAAGTAACGCCATCTGTGCTGTTTCAAAGTTACTAATTTCAGTGCTCTCCCCTTGCCACGCCTACCCGTTAATTTTGGGAATGACTAATAAAAAAATTTTGAAAACGAAGTTTTAATTACTATGCCATTAGTCATAGTTATTGGTAATTTCAAATGCGTAAATGCTTGAGATATAATTTAATTAATAAATGAAGTAATTTGAAACCAAACTTGAAAATTTGAAGTGTTCCAAGAATTTTGGAACGGATTCTGGAACCCGAGAGTACTTTGTATAAAGGTACATATATAATTAAGCATGTATAATATATTTTTTAGTGAAAATAAGAATTTAAAGACATTTAGTAGGACATTTAGTAAGAAATGCCACTTTTTCGACAGTTCCAAGACTATAGTTCCAACACACATTACTGAAAGAATCTAAAATTTCTCAGGTATCTTCTCCACACCATGACAGATCATTGATTTCAAAACTAGACCAAAGTACCGTCAGCAAGTATTTTTTAAAAATTTATTACACAAAAGGTCTTGAAAACACCGTCAAAAAGGCGGGGACATTCAAAATTCGCGTTTCTATTGTTGGAACGACCAAAAATTCTGAAAAATTCTCAAACCCCTTTGACATGGTGTAGAATCGAATGGCATCCAGACATTTGAGAAAATCCGACCTTACTCATCCGTTCCGGTATTCTAATGTACATTAATTTGTGCATTGTACAATGTACATGTCCAGGGCCGGTTCTTCCAATAGTTCAGGTCATGGGCGCATGACCAAAAATTTTGGTGAAGGGCGCCAAATGGGCGGTTGGGGCGCCGCCGCGAGCGAAGCGAGCGGAAAACTTTTCCCAGAATTGCTTCTCCCAAAAAGGCGCCCTCAGCTAGTTTCAAATTAGTTTCTCCAGTTTGTTTTCCCAAAAAGGCCTTCCCAACTCGTTTCAATTTAGTTTCTCCAGTTTGTTTTGTTATTTGGTTAGAGAGGTATAATATCTCATCGATTCACTTGTTTGAAGAGTTAAATATTCTTTAGAATGCGCAGATTCATGAAATAACGTATATAACGTGCAAACGGTTATTTACAGGTCATTTACAGTCGCATCTCCCGATGCTCCCCTTTTACTCGTTTACGCTGTATATCCTTTTCTCTCTCATGAGTTGCATTGCATGTCTGCTACTGTACCTCCTTTAATGTAACACATACGTTCTGTCTCTCTTCTTCACTTTCCGATGAGACTCGATAGCGAGCGGTCGACTCTCATTAAACTCTTCTTTCTTGCCCGACTATCTAATTACATCGTTGGGACATTAGACCAAATACCCAAGGTCCTATTTGTCCTACATTCTCCAGTTTGTTTTGTTATTTGGTTAGAGAGGTCTAATCTCATCGATTCACTTGTTTGAGGAGTTAAATATTGTCTTTAGAATGCGCAGATTCATGAAATAACGTATATAACGTGCAAACGGGATAACTATTACGTATCCTTGTTCAAAGTTCAATATACAAATCTTTATTTGTTCAGGATCAGGATAATAGATTCGGATACGTAGAATTAAAAAATCACTATCCTTATTTTTTTCATTCTGGTGAGATTCTCTACTTCCCTTCAATCTTTGAATTTCTTTTAGTGAGTGATGGGAAGAGAGGAACGCTGTAAGAGACTCAATGGGAGTAATGTGAATTTGGATTTTACTTTTACGCTAGTTGGTGATTGAGCAATTGGATTCCAAACCCTACCAGGATTATAGGTTTTCGTCCGAATAACACAAATCTCAAAAGACATTTGGCATTTTGTAATTGCAAACGTCAGACAATAGTATTTTAGTGTACCGGAACGAGTACGATTTAAAAATTTTAGAATACCATTTTTCGCTCAACGAATTTTAAAATTTCCACTTTCACTACGTTAATGTCACTATTTTCAGTCGAGTGTTTAAAATTTATGTGAAAACTGTGCTATCAAAGACATGGCACTGATTAAGAATTTTACTTTTGTAGTGAGAGGTCTAATATCGCATCGATTCCATATATTCCACAGCGCTGTTGCACTAATATTTCTTCATGCCATTATTGATTTGACTTTGTCGCTATTTAGTTTGACTATTTAGCTAGAAAATAAACACAAATGCAACTGTCAAATGCCCCACCAGATGCAAGTTAAAGCCATTCTTAAAATCTCTTGATTTCTCAATTAACATTTCAGTTGAAATCAAATCAATTTTTGTCTATTGGGTATTTGAAGCATTGTGAACCGTAATCTTTTTGTCTGGACAGATATTTAGTTATCATTTTATTAGTTTCCTTGGATTTGTAAGTACCTTGAAGTAAATCAATCGAAGGTGCACACGAACTCCAAACGTCTCATTGATATAAGAATGTTCTATTAAAAACACTAGCATCTTCAAACAATTCTCGGATGCAAAATGACTACAAATAAAGGGCCAAGACAGAGTGAGAGATCTTATATTCGAGATTTTGCTAGATAAATGGCCTTTAGTAAAAATGAAAAGGTTTCGACTTCACATGATCACTATTCGAAATACGATTTTTTGGCAGTAATTTCTTCACAAACTAGACGAGTTGCTTACAAATATGACAATAATTCTTGTCGAATAAAACCAACATGCGAAACAAGGTATGATTTTCGATATAAAAATATTTTCGAAATTTTATAAGGGCCCCCCTCTTATACGAAAATTTGAGGGCGCCAAATTGGAAACTAGGGGCGCCAAAATCGAAAAACTCCGAATCATGACCTAACAAAATTTGGTGCGCCGGCTCTGTACATGTCATCCAAACATGAACTTATAATTTATTTAGAATTACATTTGGCTTGTTCTTGGTTATATAACAAAATATGAATTAAAATTGGAAAATATTGACAATTTGAACATATCACTGGATTATTTGTTTTTTTGTTTAGGTTTTGTGATTGAATTGAGTTGAATATGTAGAATACGTTTGGCTAATATGTGTGGGGATTAAAATGGGTATTGTTGTTTAGTGTTGTTGGTGTCAATAAGTTTGGTTTGTGTAGCCTTGACGGCAATGTCGTGTTCAGATTTGTGAAACTATGGTAACAATCTGTTTAGTCACTAAACTAGTAAACTTTAGTGTCTCGTTTTGTGTTGTGTGTCTCAGTCAATCTTCCATTTGGATACGATGACTATGCTTGATGGCCTCTCTGGATTTTCATCAGTTCGTTCAAATACTGCGCAACACTAGGTATATATTCTGTGCCAGGTCGTGCGCAGTCTGACCATTTGAATTTTTAGCGCCAATTTGAACACAAATCTGTTGTGACAACAATTTAACAGTTTCCAAGTGACCATTCAAAGCAGCCAAATGCAGTGCACTGTTCTGTACATTGTCCAGTGCATTAACATGCGCGCCCCTCTCGAGCACAAAAGCAATGTCCGAATTTTGTCCCTGGGACGCAATTTGGTGCAGAATGCTCTTGCCCTCACTGTTCTTGTATTCAAAAATCAAATATCTGATCATTTTTTCGCTTCTGCTCTCAATCAGCAAGTCGAGAGGCGATTTGCCATTCGAATTTTTGCGACTATCATAGCCCTCTTTGCTGAGAAGCATTTTGATCAATTCAGTATTTCCCATCTCCATTTCACCATGCAGTGGGCTATTACGGGATACACCAGGGGTCTTAGAATCGGCTCCATTTTTGATTAAATAGTTGGCAACATCGAATTTGCGTTTAATGATTGAAAGATAGATTAAATTCTCTATCTCGTATTAGGCTCAAATAGCTTAACATCTGCACCTTTCGAATGCAAGTATTTGATCATGTCCAATTGACCATTGTAATGGATAGCTCGGTACAACGGAGTCTGACCGTCATCCTCATCCTTCACATTGACAGAAATGTTTTTGTTCAAATACTGCTCAACCAGTTTAATGTTGTTTTGTGCTGCTGCAAAAAAGAGTGAGTTGGTGTCGATTTGGGTTTGCAGTGTAGAATCGTTAAGTTTGGGCAGAAGCATGATGTGAAAACTTTCTAGCTGTTTTCTGTGAACAAATTTTGATTTATCATCGCTATCAAATGAAACCAAGAAATGAAGTCGTCAATACAAAAGTTTACTTTCGCAGTGAATTGTGCCAACTTGTTTTGCAATGTTCACTTTGTTGTTCAAAACGCTCTTCTAAAAGTTATATTGAGAAATTCTCGAAAAACAACATTTGATCAATGCTTTGAGGTTTTTTATTTTTACATACAAGAAGACAAAATTCACTGGTGAAAGATGTTCTTTATGATATGGTTCATTTTACAACTTTGATCAGCTTGAAACAAGCTTTCCAACGATTTATCAAACATCAAGATCTATTTTGCATGAAAAACTGGCAATTTAAGATGATTATATAAGAAATTAACAATCGCGAGGCCGAAATGGTCAAAGTTGACCCAAAGTTCTGAATTTTTTGTAGCTACGCCTAAATCCTGTTTTCTAAACATAGCAATTTTTTGCCTAGCTGACTTTCTTTGCAAATCACATAATCCAACAAAAAGAAAAATTGGAAAATCTTATCAGATCATTGATAAAACAGTGTCACTGCATAAAACTTTGATAATTTTTTATTCGAAAGTTTTCTGGAATATTGGGTTGAAATTTGGAATATGATATCTTCTCAATGTTATCTCTAAGCATAATTTTTAAAATAATTTAAATATGAGTAATTAGGGAGATAGGAAGCTCAATTTTTTGAAAAATTTTCTCAAAACGCTACTCTCTGTGCCTTTGGTAGTGCTTTCCCTAAAAGTTGCCTTCTCTGCGTGGGCATCAGATTACATTGAATTGTGATATAATCTGGCATATCTAGCAAATATTTCACAATTATATAGGAATATAGTTAATTTTGAGTCTATTTTTAGAATACCATTTACTGATAACGATCTATTTTGATAAGATTTCAGAATGCAGTGAAGTCAACCGTCATATATTAATTCACATTTTTTGTAGATAAAAATGTTGGACATACTCAACCAAACATATTACTTTGCACAGATCATCTCAGAAGAAAAGAAAAAAATTCCGATGATTCAATCGGGCCTTTGTATGACCTATACGAACTCGCAGAACAAGCCAACATTACAATCAAATACGTTCGATCCAACAATAATGTCACCGATCTGTTCACACGAAAACTATTTTTGAATCAAACCAAAAAGACACAAGATAATAACGCTGACATTCGTGATAGATTGGGGTTATTCGATCCGAATAGTGCATATTCGTACATTGAGGATACTTTTGATGGTGGATCAACGCTGTTTAGTGAACTTCCGGTGCAATACGAACGAGTGTTACCTGCTATTGAAGACGATGCTCAAGTGAAATTTACCAATTAACAAAACAAAATACTAATAAAATTTATTAACTGTTTTTTTTATTTTAGTTTATTATGTTTATATAATTTAAAATCTTATTCAAATTTTTATTGAACATAAAATATTTTCAAAATAAAAATTGGTGACAATTTTGTTTGTGAAAATTAAATATGTAGAAAATGTATGATTTAATTTCAGAAGTTCTCTATTTACCGATTTACACAATCTTCAAACAAACAAATAAATCTCAAAACATTATGTCAAGTAAATATTTGCTTTCCCCAATTGGTCTCTACAACGAAATGCCAACTCTTCATCGGTCAATCGTAGTTGACAATTTTGAACATAAGGGAAAATGTGCAAAAGTGTTTGACAAACCAAGTCACACTGTTTCGCAGTACTTTGCTTCTCGTCATCAAAAATAAATTCAATATCTTGAAGACACAACTCTTGCAAATGTGTTGTACAGTTTTGTTGGGCAAGACTCTCCATGATGGCCAGATCGATGATTGCATTCCAAATTTGAAGTCTTTTCAGTTTGGAAAAACTGAACAGTACTTTCAATGAACCCTCATTAAATTTGAATTTTTCCTGTACAAATGAAAGATAATAAAGGTCAAGGTTAGCGTAATGCAATTTCACATAAAGAAAATAAAAAAAATTACCTCTGAATCAATGATCGAATCTTGAAATTGCAATATTAAAAAAGTTAAATTTGGACAATTTCTCAACATTAAACAAGCTAACTTTGTAGTTGGCATACACAGTTTCAACACGAGTTTGAACATTTTATTGAAATTGTGTTCGACAATAAATTTCTTACTCAGCACTTCTGGTCTCATTCTGTGCATCAGTGCACGTATTTGATGTTCGAGAATATTTGACAAAGACTTTTTTGGCCGTTCATTGTGTTCATGAAAGGACACAACTTCGTGGCACAATTTCAGCGACTGAAATGGACCATCCTCTGGTGAGTCAATTTGGGTAAAATCATATTGATGAGAACACATTATTTGAATGTTTCGCTTAATATCCGAAATCAGGAGATACGACAAATCATTGTCACAATCGTGAACATTGGAAATTTTGCCAAACACTGCAAAGCTAACTAGAGTGTTGAATGAATTGAGTTGTTGGACCACTTTCTGGTTTGTCTCGTGATAGACACAAGTGTGAAGAAATAGAATTGGAACTTGCATGCGACTGATTGAGTCGGTTCTCTGTTTATCGATGAATGACTTTAGAGTTTCGATTGAATTGTTGGCAACCTCATTGATGTATTCTGCTAATTCTTTAAGTAATTCGAGTTTGTTTGCGAGCATACTGTAATAACTTTCTTTTGGGACAACTTTGGAAATACTATTTTCGAAATTGTATAAAATCCATAAATGAAATCGTTTAAAGAGATATTTCTGTTTGATTTCGTTTAGTTCAGAACTACTATTTGAAGAAGACGAAGATTTTGGAAAGATGGAATTTTCCATTCGTTCCACGATTGCATTTCAACGAGTGCAAACAAATCGTATAACTGTGATCCATTCGAGTAAAGTGAGCTGGGTGAACAGTGACTCGAGACAGTCATCGTTGAGTGAGTGGATAGTGATGGTGGACATGGTGGCACTGATTGGAGAAGAATAGTTGGTTGAAGTTTGAGTGGAATTTATTTTCAACTACGATCAATTTTTTGTGAGCTTCACTGCAGAATGAAATGTCGAAAAGGTTAACTCCAAATGAACATTTACGTGATTCAACCAAGCACTCATCAATTATTGAATAGTTGAGATCGAAAACTGGATCGTCATATGAATATTCCTACAAATGGCAAAATCGATACAAAAGTTGACTTTTACAGTGAACAAACGAGTTCATGAAAGTTGCTTCCGTTGTACAGGCAATTTCTCGGAAACTGACAATTAATTCCTTCATTTTACTCATTTATAAATTGATTTAGTAATGTAACAAACAATTTGGATTAAGACTATAAAATTTATTCCTACATTGAAGTTTTAGGAAAAGTTTTTATTTTTATTGACAAAAGGAATGCATTCGCAAAAGGGTGGATGTTTTTTGATTTGACTAAACTTTTAAGTTAAATTGAATATTTAATAATTGAAAATAATTTACGATAGATTCACAATAAAGCTTTAATATTAAGATTTAAATTAAGATTAAATTTGCACATAAAATCAATCAATGCATTTCACTCTTGAATGTAGGAAAATAATCATGATTTAATTACAACTTTGCACTTCGACCCATTCGATACAAAAAAGTGTCAGATTCACGCAATATTCAAATGAAAAAATTCCGAAATACCCTATTATGTCAGGTTAATATTTTCTTTCTCCAACTGCTCTCTACATTGATATTCAAGATCGAAATCGGTAAATAGTAGTTGTCCATTTTTATTTCCTAGGAATAGATCATTGGATCTAAAATTTTAATTTTTAATTTTTTTGGACAATTTTCCAACACCAAGCAAGTTAACTTTGAAGTTAGTCTTACTATGCAGTAAAAATTCAAATTGAATTTGTTTTCACCCTAAAAATTTTCATTTAGTAAATTTTAGGTTGCAGAATAAAATGTCGAAAAGGTTAACTCCAAATGAACATTTGCATGATTCAACCAAGCCCTCATCAATTATTAAATAGTTGAGAACTGAATCATCATATAAATGACTACAATTGCAAATTGCAAAATCGATACAAAAGTTGACTTTTGTAGTGAACAAAAAAGTCCATGAAAGTTGTTCCCTGTTGTAAAGACAATTTCTCGGAAATTGAATTCAGTACTCTATTTTACCAAATTGAATTAATAGTGGTTTAGCAAACAATTTGGTTTTAGGCTATAAAATTTTTCTCTACATTGAAGTGTTAGGTCTTTTTTAGTAAACTGTAGATGTGTTTTTTGAATGTGAGGGAAAATGAGCAAAAGTGTTTGACAAAGCAAGTCACACTGTTTAGCTGCACTTTGATTTACTTCGTAATCAAATATCGAAATGTTTTACAGCGGGAGCAAACTAGTCGTTCGACTATGACCCGATTCGATACAAATAAGTGTGAGATTCAAGCAATATTCAAGAATCTCAAAATCTCTTTATGTCATGTTAATATTTGCTTTCTCCAATTGGTTTCTACAGTGAAATTCAAGTTCGAAATCGGTCAATCCTAATTGTCCATTTTTTAAGCGAGGAAAAATGTGTAAAAGTGTTTGACAAACAAAGTCACACCGTTTATCTTTACTTTGGTGAACTTCGTCATCAAGCATAATCTTGACACCTTTAAAACACAGCTCTTCCACTGGTGATGTACAGTTTTGTTGCACAAGAATTTCCATGATTGGTAGATCGAGGATTGCGTTCCAAATCAAGAGTTTACTCAATTTGGAGAGACTGAACATTGTTCAGTGAACAATGCTTTAAGAACTGATTTTTCGAGCTTGAATTTTTCCTATAGATTAGATTTTTTTAAAATAAAAAAAGACAATGGATACCCCAAACAAGATTACCTCTGAATCGATCTTCGAAGGTATCAATATCAATTTCAAAATATTTAAATTTGGACAATCTCGAAACACTAAGCCATTCAGCTGTAACGTTGGCAAATAAAGTCTCAACTTGAGTTTGCACAATCTATTGAAATTGTGTTCAACAATCAATTTCCTACTGAGTAGTTCGGGTCGCATTCTGTGCATTAGCGCAAGTATTTGACCTTCAAGTGGGTTTGACTTTTTGGACTGCTTAGTAAGATCACAAAATGTGACAACTTCGTGACACAGTTTCAGTGCCTGAAATGGACCCGTCTCTGGTGTGTCAATTGAAAAATATCGACATTTGCTGTATTCGAAAATGTCTTGCTTGATATATGCCATCAAAAGTGACAAATCATTCTCACAATTGTGATGATCGACAAACTTGGCAAATATTGCAAAGCTCACCAGTGCATTGAGTGAATTGAGTTGTTGGACCACTTTTTGGTTTGTCTCGTGATAGACACAAGTGTGTAGTAACAGAATTGGAACATGTTTGTCAGAACAGAGTGGATTCTGTTCATTGTAGCTTGATTCTGGATGATTTTTTAACAACTTACTAACACTCGCATTGATATAGTCGGCTAATTCTTTGAGTGGTTCGAGTTTGGTTGCAAGCATCGTGTGAAAACTTTCTTTTGGGACAACCTTAGAATGATCATCATGGAGTTTAAATGAAACCAAGAAATGGAATCGTCTGAAAAGATATTTTTGTTTGGTTTTATTTTCTACGGAGCAGTTTGATGTGGACTTTGATGGCGACGGCGATACAATCGGAAAGGCGGAATGGTGCAATCGTTGTACGATTGCATTCCAGCGAGTGCAAACGAGTCGTATGACTGTGACCCAGTCGAGTAAGGTGAGTTGGGCGAACAGTGACTCGAGACAGTCATCGTTGAGATCGTTGATGGTGGAAATGGTGTCACAGAGTGGAGATTGACTACTAGTTAAAGTTAGAATGAAATTTGTTTTCACTGCGATAAATTTTGTTTAGTGAATTTCACTGCAAAATGAAATGTCAAAAAGTTTGCTCGAAATGAGCATTCACGAGAGGAAACACTCATCTATCAATTATTGAATAGCTGAGAGAGTTGATCTGTCATATGACTGCAAATTGCAAAATCAATACTAAAGTTGATTTTTGCACGGAGCCCAATTGTACAAACTTGTTTTGACAAATTTATAACTCAACACTCATCTTATGAATCAATATTCTAACGAACAACCTCCGCAAATATGAATATTTGATTTTAAACTGGACAATTGGTCGCTACATTGAAATGTTAGGTCTTCATTAGTAAATTTTAGATGTGAAAGTACTGAATTTGCAAAAGGGTTGATGTTTTTATTTATATAATAAAACTTTAAGTTAAATTGAATATTTAATTTGAAAATAATTTACGATAAATTCACAATAGAGCTTTTAATAAGATTTAATTTAAGATTTAAATTAAGATTCAATAAGCAAATAATCAATCAATGTATTTCACTCTTGAATGTAGGAAAATAATCATGATTTAATTACAACTTTGCACTTTGACCTATTCTGTACAAATAAGTGTCAGATTCACACAATATTCAAACGAACAAATTCCAAAATACCCTACTATGTCAGGTTAATATTTTCTTTCTCTAATTGCTCTCTACATTGATATTCAAGATCGAAATCGGTAAATAGTAGTTGTCCATTTTTAAAGCGAGGAAAAATGTGTAAAAGTGTTTGACAAACCAAATTAGACTGCTCGCTAGTTGAAGTACTTTGGCGCTCGTCATCGAATATAATCTTGACATCTCTCAGGCACAACTCTTCCACTGGTGATGTACAGTTTTGTTGCACAAGACTCTCCATGATGGACAGATCGAGGATTGCGTTCCAAATTAGGAGTTTTCTCAATTTAGAAAGACTGAAAAGTGCTTTCAACGATTCTTTTTCGAATTTGAATTTTTCCTATAGGTTAGAGGTTAAAAAATTAAAAAAAATAAACAAAGTAGATACCTGAAACAGAATTTCCTCAATTGATTTGGTCATCGAAGGTTGAAATTTCAATTTTAAAATATTTAAATTTGAACAATCTTGAAACACTAAAAAATTCAGTTGTGAAGTTTGAAAATTAAGTCGCAATTCGAGTTTATACAATTTATTGAAATTGTGTGCAACAATCAATTTCCTACTGATCACTTCTGGTCGCATTCTGTGCATCAGCGGAACTATTTGATCTTCAATTGGGTTTGACTTTTTGGACTGTTTAGTTAGGTCACAAAATAAGACAACTTCGTGACACAGTTTCAGTGCCTGAAATGGACCCGTCTCTGGTGTGTCAATTGGAATATATCGACATTTGGGGTATTTTATTATGTCTCGCTTGATATATGTCATCAAACGCGATAAATCATTCTCACAATTGTGATGATCGACAAATTTACCAAACACCGCAAAGCTCACCAGAGCATTGAGTGAATTGAGTTGTTGGACCACTTTTTGATTTGTCTCGTGATAGACTGAAGTGTGCAGCAAAAGTATTGGAACGTGCTTGTCAGAACGGGATGGATTCTGTTCATTGTATAGAGCTCCTTGACGATTTTTAAGCAACCTATTAGCAATTCCATTGATGTACACGGCTAATGATTTGAGTGGTTCGAGTTTGGTGGCAAGCATCGTGTGAAAACTTTCTTTTGGGACAACCTTGGATTGATCATCATCGAGTTTAAATGAAACCAAGAAATGGAATCGTTTGAAAAGATACTTTTGTTTGGCTTCATTTAGTTTGGAACAATATAATTTGGACAATGATGGTAACGGTGATAGATTCGGAAAGGTGAAATTGTGCAATCGTTGGACGATTGCATTCCATCGAGTGCAAACGAGTCGTATGACTGTGACCCAGTCGAGTAAGGTGAGTTGGGCAAACAGTGACTCGAGACAGTCATCGTTGAGTGAGTGGATGGTGATGGTGGACATGGTGAATTGGTGGAAAATTGGTTGAATTTTTGAAGTTTGCTCAAAAATTGTGTTCACAATTTTGGACAGCAATTTTGTTTTGCGAATTTTAGGTTACAGAAATAAATGTTATAAAGTAAACTCGAATATAACGAAGCTTGAAATGAACATTTACGACTAGCAAAACAGTCATTAATCAATTATTGAATAGTTGAGAGAGTTGATCTGTCATATGACTGCGAATTGAAAAATCAATACAAAAGTTGCCTTTTGTAGAGTGAGCCAAATTGTGTCAACATGCTTCGTAACGTTAGCTTAAGTTAACAAAATTTTGTGTGTAAAATTGTGAAATTCAGAAGTTGTATTGAGAAACTATCGATCAGCAGTTTAAAAACCCTCAAAATATTATCTAAATGTTCAATACTTTTTAGCGATTGCTCTTCTTGGCTATTGCCAAAAAGAATATGCTGATGTAAGATATCATCTAAATATAAAACAAAGCAAATTTAAAAACTAAAATAGATAAAATTTTTGATTTTGGGTGAACATTACAATATGAAACGACTTGTTGGTGATTCGATAGTTACCAAACAAACGAAACGCATACAAGTGCATGCAGCAGTCCACTCTGTTGAAGATTTTCTGCCTTTGAATTTAGATAAAATTGAAAACATTCTGACATTGTGAGTAAATTGAATTACAACTTTACCTTTACTAAATTTCGAGTCAAAATTGATCTAACCCCTGGCCTTCGTCTATAAAGTTGATAGAAAATGAGATTTAATCGTGTTATTTTCTGAAAATTCTTCACAACCGCAGCACAATTTTTGATAATCATAAATTCGTTAAACACAATGCCGAGCACAGTGAGCAAAATCATAAATCGTATTGTAAATGGCAAATCCGGACTCAGGAGAAACATGTACAGAAGGTAGCACTGAATGGAGATGCAACTGAGCATGAAGGTGGTGAGATAGGGCGACCAGAAGCGTGCATACTCGCGTAAATGTTTACACAATTTGCATATTTGATTGTTCAGAGTAGTGTAGTCGTACCAGAGATGACGGTGAAGGGCAACTCGAGAGTCGCGATTTGATTCAGTTTGCATTTCAAGTAATTTCGCATTGATTTGTACCAATTTGTCGGATAAGGTTTTTTGTTGAATGGTTATGTATTTGCTGGTGAGAATTACGTAAAATGGAAATACGTACAAAACTGTGAATTATAAAAAAATATTTCCATAAATTTTTTCTATTATAATTTTTTGGCTATTTGGTTTAGTGCATTTAGGAATTTGCCATTTTGCCATTTTTACATTTTTTGTTTTTTATTTGGCACTTGGGCATTAGGCACTTTGGCACTTTGGCACTTTGGCACTTTGGTACTTTGGTACTTTGGCACTTTGTCATTAGGCGATTTGGCAATTTTTACATTTGGCACTTTTTGCATTTGGCACTTTGGCACTTTGTCATTAGGCGATTTGGAAATTTTTACATTTAGCATTTAAAATTTGTACAGTGAATTTTTGAATTATGCAATTGGATATTTGGAAGTTTGCACTGTGCCATTTTGACATCGAATTTATTATATAAGATTTTACAAAAACTACTTACATTTAACATCACAGTACAAATTCATCGGCGCAAAAAATGCAAAAAACAATCCCGAAGTAACATTAACATTGTACGCAGCATTGACCAGCACGTACCCATAGGTAAAGACGACCACATTCATAAAAAGTGTGACCTCCATTACCCGAGCCAACTTGAGAAACCGCTTTTGAAATGCACACATCTGTTCGAGTTCACACTTTTTGCCGTCGCATCCTTGCATCAAATGAGGATAAATTAAGAAACGTTTCTCAATTGGTGGATTGAGCAGAAAACCGATCCAACCACCAATACAAATAAACTTGACAAACACAGTGACAATGTTCATTTGATGCCAAACTGGTTTCGGGAACATTTGATGCTGATAACCGTAAGGACTTGAGGCTAAGGCTGCCCAATCGATGTCACAATTAGGTCGAGATTCGCATTCGAGGCCCAGAATTCCGTACATTGCAGCCAGGGTGTACACAATCAAGATATAGAAATGACATTTTCGGATCACTTCATTTGAATAACCAACTTTTTCACCTCGAATCACATCAAAATGAACACTATGAGCATACAAACTCAGTTTGGAAAAATATTTTAACTTCTTAAATATTTTGAGCATTTTATGAAAATTTTTAAGCGATCAAATGAATTTTAGCTTCACTGAAAAAGGTGATATATGGAAAATTTATAACTGAAAATTCGATTTATTCCGGGCGAAACCCTGGGAAAAAATTTGGAATATGTCGAAATTTGTGAGAAAATTTTGTCTGTAAAAGTCTTGAAAAAAGTACTTTCTTAAAAGAATCATCAATCATTTCAGATGATTCTTTTGAATAATGAATGAGTAAATGTGCAAATTTGAAAAATTAACCAATTTAAAATTTTAAAATAATGTTTAATTGCATTTTTCATGTAACAATAAAATTTTAATTGGTCTGAGCATGCGCAGTGCGAATTAATGTTTCCATAATAACTCAAACATTTCGACCATACTGTCTACCACGATTACCGGGTGGATCATAATTGGCCACCACAACCAACTTATTCCCACGGGTAGCACAGCCCACACCCATCCTCTGACTGGCCTTCCACACAACCTGGCTAAAGTGACCCCAATCATGGAAGTGCTTCATATCGGGCTCCCGACCAAACCAATGGTAAAATTTCTTTTCGTTGTACCACGAGTCGACGGGTACGGAGCCGGAGGGGGTTGGTGGACCACGACTGCTCCAACTGGTCCACAGATTTTCGCCATATTTGTTGTTTTTGCGGTGTTCAAATTTTCCTGTTTAGAGGAATGAATGGGGAATTAGATCATTTAAAAATACTATGGGTAGATATTGGATAGATAGTTGTTAATACAATGGTTAGACAATATGTAGACAATCAAAATCCACTTACCAGAACCAGCCAAATGATTAGCCCACTGTTGGGCAACATTGTTGATTTGACCCGAGTACTGCAGTGGTCGGGCCCCATGTTTAGCTCGGACCGCATTGTGACGAGCCAAAAATTGCTGTTCAAAAGCCCGAGAACATTTCTGTTCGGACCAACCGATTGAAGCGATACCCAAAACGAATAGCAAAAGCAACTTCATTTTCAAAATTTTAGAGTAAAGACAAACATTTTTCGATTTGGACACAAACTAATATACACTGTAAAAAATATTATCAGGAGATGAGTAAGCTATCTTATAACCTTTGACTTCAAATAAGAAGAACATGACTAACTATACAAGAAATAAAAATATGCAAAGTTCAGTGAGCTTTTAGTGATGATAAATCTTGTTTATCAACTTAAACTTTATTCTTATCAACTTTCAAATGTCGAACTCAGGTCCCAACTCAAACATTGCCATGAAATTGACCAATCACATTGCCATGTGGATCATAGTTGCCCACCACTACAAAGTTGTGTCCATGCTCGGCACAGCCCACGCCCACCTTGTGACTGCCCTTCCAGATCAGTTGGGTAAAATGACCCCACGCGTGAAAGTTGCCCATGTCGGGCTCCTTGCCAAACCAATGGTAGAGGGGTTTTTCGTTGTACCACGAGGTGACGGCCACGTCACCGTTGGGGTGGGGTGCCCCAGCACTGCTCGAGGTCATGAACAGATTCTCGCCGTATTTGTTGTTGGGTCGGTGTTCGAATTTGCCTGTTTTGGGTTAAAAGATTAGAAAATAACCAAATAAAATAGCATCATTTACCGGTAGAAGCCAAATGATCAGCCCACTGTTGTGCCCAATGGTTAATCTCAGCAGACAACTGCAAGGGGGCAGCACCGTGATGCGATCGGTACTCGTTGTGTTTATGCAAGAAAGCTTGCTCAAAGGCTGCTCCACAGGCTTGTTCAGACAAACCAACAGAAGCGAGGCCGATAGCCACGAAAACAATTAAAAACTTCATATTGTTTTTACTTAATGAGACAATGGAAAAACAATGCTCGACAATGATCATAAATCACAAGACTTATATAGCTAAATCTAGCAGTCAATCTGAGCAATCAAGAAGCTTCTCAATTGGATTGCTGGATTGATTACTCAATTGAGTATTTCACCCTTTGAACCGACTTTAAAGTCATCATTAAGATTATTTATAGACAATCATGAGTGTAAATCATATGATAAGCAAAGTATTGACTTATAGCTGTTGATCATTGATATCACCACAAAAGGATTGCACAAAGTCCATATAAAGATTATCAAAAGTGCGCACTTTAAAAGTTTAATTTACAGCTCATATAAATTTACCCGGATTTCATTGACCATCGAAAAGGGATTTTCTTGGAACTGTAATGAACTTAGACTTTGTGTAATTTATTTGAACCAACACAAATTGCTAGTTCATTAGACATTGAGAGATTGTGACTTTGATGATTAACTTTTAACGATGTGTGACATTAGACAAGTTTGATGTTAGTTGTGACAAAATGAGTTAGCGATCTTGAGTGGTTGCGATTATGATTATGAGCAATGATTAATGAACAAATAAATGATTTAGGTCCAAATGCAATGAGAAATATTTGTGGTACTTTATTGAAGTTTAGTTTCGTTTTTTACTATTTCTGTTTGCATATGAATCATCATCATCAAGGTCGGATAGAGCACAACTCATTTTCACTGGTTTGTTGTAGTAAACAAGAAGTAGAAGTAGCGAGAAGGCAAACAGAACGATGCATAGTTCAATTAGTATCACTTGGGATGTGCTTGAAATGGTGAGGGTCGAGAATTTAGTCATTTTGGAATGAAACTCAACTCGAACTCAAACTAACTTGTGAAATTCAGATTTTAGTTGAGGTGAGTTCAATTTGGTTGTTCAAGAAACAAACAAAAAATACAATGTATATGACTAACTAACTAATGTTTGTTTGCACTTGTAACCATAATCAAAATGTAATTTGTCATTGAGCGCTGACTTTGCATATTTGTGATGTGATATACGAGTTGCCTAAACAACCATATCCTTTTGTGCTATGAGAACAGGACAAATGCATTTTTATTATGCATTACTTACAAAAAACCGGTTGCTATACATTGAATACACATTCGACAAACCAAAAAGAGAAAAACAAATCCGAAATACAAAAATGAGAATGATAAAATATGATGATATCATAAGATGACAAATCAATTTCAAGTTTGACCCCAATTCTTAGTAAATTATCACCAGATGGCAGTATTTTCATATTTGATAATCAAATTTTGGATTCGTTTCTAATACGAAATAGTACATTTGACATAACATATTTGTTTCAAAATACGAAATGTCCTCCACCACATGTGATATATGAACCAATACGATGAACATATGTCGAAAAACATTGTCAATTTTAATTGGTAGGTAATGTTACAAGTTGAGTACTTCAAATTGCTATTAATTAGCAATCTATAATTAGTAACCAAACTCGAATGTCAAACTCATATGATTGCATCGTCGATGATTCAGGGGATACTGTTACATTGTACATTCATTGTACAGAGAGGCAACAGTTGTGTTACACGCTCCATTAATCAGCGTAAATATATAACCTTTCCATTACCTGGCAATTATCTTTCTCTTTGTAATACAAAATGTACAAAAACAACAGAATTCACCTGTCTCGTCAAATGTCAATCAGTCTGTCTATGAATATCCTCCGGAACAAGTTGTATCCACCAGCTGTGTCACCTTAAATGTCAATCCTTTTGCATTGGATTTGAAATTTTAAATCAAATTTATCCAACGGAAAAACACCTCAAACATCTGTTGTTTTTGTTTTCAAGTGTATAGACCTTCAACCGATTGACGTAAATCGACCAGATTTCAGACCAAGATTTTGACAATATTCGACTATATAAACCCAACTACTTTCAATTGGTTAAATCATCAGAAATCGAATCGAAAACATGCAATTCTTCCTTCCCTCAATTTTGGTACTCGCTTTTGTGGGTCTGTCCCAGCAGGCCTGTTCCACTCAGTTCCAGAATGAGTTTCTAGCGAAACACAACGAACTACGAGCTAAACATGGAGTCGCTGCTTTGACCCTGGCAGCTGATGTATCCTCTTGGGCTCAACAGTGGGCGGATAATTTGGCTTCTACAGGTAAGTTTGCATATTGTAATCTAAAGTTCAAAAATTAACCCGTTCAACCCCATTCTAGGTACCTTCCAGCATCGACCCAACAACAAGTACGGTGAGAATCTGTACATGCAGTCTGGTTCGACCAGTTTGGCCGGTGGCTCTCCCGTTCAGTCCTGGTACAATGAGATTAGCAAGTACACCTACTTTGGCAAGGAACCCGATCTGAGTACCTTCTCCAATTGGGGTCACTTTACCCAGGTCATTTGGAAGGGCAGTCAGAGGTTGGGCGTGGGCTGTGCTACCAAAGGTAGTTCGGTCTACATTGTTGGCAATTATGATCCTGCGGGTAATATGGTGGGTTCATTCGCAACCAACGTTCCGGCACTCAAGAAATAAACCCCAAGGAATCTTTCCCTGAAATTCTCAGAAATTTACCAGAATATTCCAAAATTTTGTTATAAAATATAAAAATTTTATTCTCTAAAAAAAGTTTTTATTATTACAAATTTGAGCTATTTGAGATTTCGTGTTTTGAAGTATCATTTGATTTAGAAAGTAGAATAGCTTCCGGTTCTGCAAGGGCGAGAATCCATGTCTCTGTAGAAACTATTTGTTGAGATTCACTTCGAGGGAATTGTTGAAGAGATGAATTTGAGTTACTCTTCTTGTTTTTGTTTGCCCAAGGGAAGTTGGGTAGTGAGACGTGGTGGTCACGGAATTGAATGTTGAGTAACATTTTAATTTTTGGATTGAAATTTTGGATCTGAGAGATTTAATTGAGAATTCAGAGGATCTCGAGGATTGAGAAATTTTGTATATCAAAATTATGACTTTTTCCTAGAAGTTATATATTCAAAAATCGATGAAATACAAATAGGATGTATAACCGGAAATGAAATTCGCAAATTTCATGTTTGTTTGTTTGCCTGTTTGCTCTTACATTTTTAGGTTTTGGTTGCTCCTCATTATGTAATGTATATGATTTCATATGTACATTGAGTCATATTGTGTTTGTGTTTTGTGGCTAATTATTTTGAGGATATCCGGCTTTCTGTAGTTGTTGTGGTGGTTGTTGTGCACGTGGAACGTCCATAAGTGCATCATGAGATGATTTCTTATCTTGAGGATCTTATAAGATCAAAAGCTCATTTTGCGAGTATTTTCCAAACTTGATTTTGTAATAATTAATTAAATTATTTCTTTTATTTGCAAACAAAATTAGGCAAGTTTGTTTGGAAATGTGTTTTCCATTGACATTTGATGTTTGATGCATTACCTCACATAAATGTACATTTTTTAAATTAAAAATAATGATAATAAACGATCAATTCACAATCATACACGAGAAATCGAATAGAAAAAGACATATTTGGACCGTAAAGAGTATGAGGGTTGAGAGGGTTAATATTTAAGTTTGCGTAATTTTTCCAAAAATTTTTCTTTTGTTCTTATTTATTTGTTATTACGTAATATTACGACTTTGACATTTAATGTTGCATTGAATTATGCAACTAAACGTAAGACAAACAATGGAAAATATTTCTTATATCCAAAAAGACAATAATTTCCATTTCGTGGTATGCTTGACTTGGTATATAAATAGTACGATTTCAAAATGTCTTAATTTCAATTCATTTTAACTGTTTTTCTGCCTTCAAACATGAAAGTTTTATTGATTTTTAATTTGATTTTAGTTCTTTCGATCATTGGTTTGTCGCAACAGAAATGTTCAGACAAATTCAAGAAGGAATTTCTTGCGAGACACAATGAATTGCGTGCTAAACACGGAGTTGGCCCATTGAAGTTGGACGATTCGATCAACAAGTTGTCGCAGCAGTGGGCGGATCATTTGGCATCGACCGGCTCATTTCAACACAGTGGTCGAAAGGGTTACGGTGAGAATTTGTACATGTCCTGGTCATCGGCTGGTGGTAAAGAGTCGGCTGGTTCAGTTCCGGTACAGTCGTGGTACAATGAAATCAAAGATTACACCTACTTTGGTCGGGAACCGGATATGAAGACTTTCTCGTTGTGGGGCCATTTTACCCAGGTCATTTGGAAGGGAAGTAAACAGTTGGGCGCGGGTTGTGCTATCAAGGATGGCAATTTCTATGTGGTGGGTAATTACTCTCCACAGGGTAATATTGTTGGTAAAGGTGAATTTACGAATAATGTTCCTGCAATTAAGAAATAAGTGTATTGTTGCAAACAACCACTACTAGATGGCGCCGCTTTTTGCTCAAAATTTTAATGACAATGTGTGCACTGTATGTTTAATGTTTTTAATATTTTGTTCAAAATTAAAATAAAAATTTTGCACCAATAATTTTGTAAACGTTTTCATTTCACTGTTGTATATTTAAAAATAAGTTTAAAATACTCAGGATATTAAGATCGATTTATGTAGATTTTTAACGCTGAATTCAATGGTATAATTGAAATTTCGAAATTGATCGAGGTTTTTGAGATAATCAAGTTCAAAACTTACTTTTGGTCATTTTCTCAACTTTCACAATTAAATTTGACCCCCGATTTGGGCCTAGATTCAAATTCTCTTGAAAATTTTGACACGGTCACAAATTGTCAACATTTAGTTTTTTTAAAATGATACTTTTCCGGTAAAATGATAAATACAAGCTTATTTAGCGCTATAGATTAGTTATATTTAGTTAATTTTTATTATTATTCATTAAATTAGGACAACTTCGTCCTAAAAGTCCGTAACATCTACGCAATTTGTAAACGGAATAATTAATCGGAATCGTAATTTTGTTAGATTAATGGATTTTTCTTGGATTTCAAAACTATAGTTTACATTTATTTTAGTTTATATCTACTTTAGTATATAAGCGTCCAAATTATAAGTGCAAATTATCAAGTTTGATTTTCAAATTGATTACTTTGAAAGCATGAAAATTTTGGCTTTTTTGGTGATTTTTGTTGGATTCTTTTTTTGTGACCGGGGGATCTGGCCAGAATTATACAGGATGTTCACATAAGTTCAAGCGTGCATTCGTGTCCAAACACAACGAATATCGTGCCCGTCATGGTGTTGGTCCACTGATTCTGGACCGTTCAGCCAATCGAATCGCACAGGACCGTACTGATCAATGGGCTGAGCAGTGGGCTGAAAACGGAAATTTGTTCTTCGGTCCAAAGCCAATTGGTTACGGTGAGAATGGTATGGCTAAGTCTGTTGGTGATGGTAAAGAGATCGAGGGTGCATTTCCGGTTCGATTCTGGTACGAGACAATCGTGAATTACACTTACTTTGGTGAGGAACCACCGGAAATGGAAAACCCCGAAAGTTGGCAGGACTTTGCCCAGGTAATCTGGAAGTCAAGCAAACGGTTGGGAATGGGTTGTGCTATACGGAACAATGTCTTCTTTATGCTTGGTGATTATGCTCCACCCGGGAATATTGTTGGACAGTACAAGGAGAATGTTCCGCCTCTTATTTAAATTTAAGTTAATTTGGCACTCAACAGATGGCGCCACCTTTTATAAAATTTTGTGTTACTTTTATAATTTAACCCCCTGGTAACCAAAAAAATTAGTATATTTCTCTGCACTTTAAACGCACTTTTTTTGTATGTTGCAACATAAAAAAATAAAAATAAACAGACATTCCTAAATCAATACTAAATGTCAAAACAGAACCGATTTGGTCACAAATTGGTTGTTTATACAGAGATGGCACGTTTTTGATACATTGGTGACTTTAAAAAATAATTAAACAAATTTTTTAACAATTTTTTGCGTCTTTGACTCTTCGGCATCCCACTCTATGTGGACAGTCCCATTTGTTTTATTAATAAAGTGTTTCTCTCATATTCTTATATTTGAAGCTTATTTCTCTCTTTCTCTCGAGGGAGCGATTGCTATTTACTCTTTACTTTACTGTCTGTTCTGGAAGGTGGTAGAACATTCGATATTTAGATAACACTGCTTTTTATGCACTGCCGGTTGACCGCTAAATAAATGTATAACGTCATTTATGAAATAATTCTAGTACGGGTACTTCCCGTACATACAAAGAGTGTTACCTAAATTGCAGATACGAGTGACAATTGTCCGTATAGCAATGTTAACCAGACCCAACGGTACTCTAACACTCAGTGTCATAGGCACAGTAGGAGTTGGCTCGTTGAATTGTATTTGCAAGAATCGTAGAATTAGTAGAATAGTCAAATTTAAGAACACTTGCAGATTTTTACATTAAAAACATTAAAAATAAAAATAAAGAAGAAACCCAATTTCAAAAACATTTTTATTTTTTAAAAAAAAAGAAAATATTTGCACGATAGTCCTGAAATGTGAATAATGTTATCACTTATTTCAGGACTTAAAATTTCATTTTTTAGTTTTTAATTTTTGGAATTATTAGTGACGGTTTTATTGACGGTTGTTGGTATGATCGATTTGCTGAGATGGAATTAGTTAGTACTACCGGTTTTGGCGGTTCTGGTTTCTTCGGTGGATTTGCTGAGATGGAATTAGATAGTACTACCGGTTTTGGCGGAGCTGGCTTCTTCGATGGATTTGCTGAGTTGGATTCAGTTCGGATTTTCGGTGCCTGTTGTAGGGACGGTTGCGGGTACGATCGCCTTCCTGAAGTAGATTCACTTTGATATTCCAGTTTAGATTTTCTTTCCTTTTCTTTCCTTTCCTTTTCAATCCTTTCCTTTTCAATCCTTGCCTTTTCAGCTTCAATCCGTTCCCTACGAATATACAAACACATCCAACATTCACAATTTGGGCGACCACAATCCTGAAAATATATAGAAATTTTAGAATGCATTTAATTTTAAAATAAATATTACCACATGTTTGGAAAGTTCGTCATTGTCTGTCATTTTGAAATGATTTTGAAATGATCAATTTGTCCAAGTATTTCAAATATGGCTACTTCTGAAGATTATGACATTTATGTTGCTAAAGAGAGACCTTTTTAAACAAATTTGCATCCTCGTTTTTAAACAATCGAAAGAGTAAAGTATTTCAACATCGCATCTACTAATAATTAGTTGCTAATGTGTCATTGCCAGTGGTTCTCAGGCAAATATATTTTAAAAAGTTGCGTCCTTTTTGTCTTTATGTACTTCTGTTAGGGCAGAGGTCCAACTTTAAAATAAAATTTTAAAATTAGCAAATAGTTGAAAACCACTGTCATAGTGCTAGTATTCGATTAAATTTAAACGATATTATAAGATAAATTCTCAAGTGTTTTATTTGCTAAGTCTCAAGTGTTTCTTCCATTTCAACCTGTGACCATTGGTTTGGCTGTGAGCCACTTGACAGCGCGATGGCATACGTGACAAACATTGTATACATGTTTGTTGAAAAAGTACATTGGAATCACAAGTATCTTTCTCAAAAGTATATCTCTCTCGGTCTTGGCTAGTAGTATTAAAAATCAAGTGGATGCGTTACACTGTCAATGCATCTTTCTGGGGGTATAAAATTAAAAATACTAATATGGTTTTGTTTAATTAGACTCCTAGATAATTCAAGACATTAGACTCTAAAGCAGGCGTGGGGAAACTTTTGGAGCGATGGCCACAGTGGTCATTGAATGAGGAAAATTGCCACCAAATTTGACATGTTTTATAATCGATTAAATTGTCTAAAATTGTAAATTCAACACATTTGTTTTGGTTATCTTTAGAATTCCCAGTTACAAATGTCAAAAATTATTAAAATCTTTAGATTTCGCAGAATCAGAAGTGTGAAATTGTTTACGATATCTATTTGCAATTTGTCTAAATACGGGCTTGAAATCTGTCAAAGAGCACTTGAGTTCATTTTGGAGATTGATTTGAGTTAAACGTTAACGGAAATTGCTTTTCAAAAAATGCATAATGTTGAAAGTACTTTCACAAAGATAAGTTGAACTAGAGATCTCACCATAACCCGTTTATGATTGGCAGCGTATTCAGAATAACGCTTCCAGAAAGATTGCTACAGAAGTTTACACGGAAAGTTTCCAGAAGCGAATCAATTTGCTTAAAAATCTTCCCGGAAAAGTTATAATTAGCAATTTCTGATATCTGTGTTTGAGATTTTGATCTGCTATATTATTTAAATTGACATTTTTTGTTATTTTAAATGTCAGAAATGAAACTGAAACACTATTTTCTATTTTTAAATGAACTAAGAACAATAATAATGATGTATTGGCCCTCAATTCTCAATTCAACTTGCTAATACCCGACAATATTTTTTAATGACATCAATTTTTCAGTTATATAATATATATTCAGTTATATTATATATATTGAATGCATTGCTGTAGCAAGAGAAATTTCTGTTTGGCTACATATTAGAATTTAACAATCCTAACACAGTGAATCGTGATGTCGAATAAAGACAAAAAATGATAAACAGAAAATCAGCCTAAGCATAGTTTATTGGGAAGGAACAACCAAAGGTAGTACAAAGGACACTTAAATCTCTTGTTGAGACAGTTTACAAATCTGATATGTTGTATTGAATTATACAGTGTTTTGAAAGCATCAAAATCTTAAATTGAATCCTGTATGACTTTAGGTCAGGCTTGATCGGTTGCAACCCCCAAGTTGCTTATCCAAGGAAATCTAGGGAAAGAAGTACATATCAGCTAATGTGAATAGATACATTATTAAAACTTATCTCATAACTCCAGTCTAACTGCTGTTGTGATTTGAGGAAACACAACCAATCAACTGACTAGTTGATTTGAGTTGAGGTCTTCAAGTGAATATATTCATGAGGACGATTGCTGTAGAACAAAAAGAGAATAAGTATGACCGACTTACCAACGGTTCATTAGTGGTGGTTATTTGATGAATAGATCCAAACAAAATTGTGGTAAACCACAAAACAAGGGAGTAACCTACCCAATCATCATTTAAGATGTTTGAGGTTAGGTGAATTCATTCGAATATATGGTTGTGGTTGAACCACATAGGAAAAGAATAGAATGTGAAGGGGAGTAACCTACCCAATCATCATTTAAGATGATTGATGTTAGGTGAATTCATACGAATGTAAGGTTGTGGTTAATCAATGATAATCTTCGAAGTGTTGCAATTAATTCGGCTTCATCCAAAGAATTGGCTTTAATCGTTTGGGAGGCTTTGAGTTACATTTTGATTTGGGTGATGGTGGTTGTTTCTTTGGAGAAGCTTGATACCTCAGTAGCTTTGAATTCGGTGAAATGGTCACTTTTGGAAATGTTTTGACATAGTAATTCTTTAGAAAAGATTTTGAAGTTGGAAAATATTTTCGTTTGTCGTGTTCGGTGCATTTTCCAAACAGTTTTTGCGCTGGAAAGAAATTATGTTCATTGATGTGCGACATGTCGGAGATAATCTCAGTCTCCATCTCACAATTTTCAGTTATATTCAGATCAATGTTGAACATTTGAGTGTCACATTTTTGGATAGTAGTACTTCCATATTCAGGTTCCTGATCCACCTGAAATTCAGTTTTTCTGGGACAAATCGAACAATAGTCATGTTCATAGTCAACAATATCTTCAGTGTCACAACTTGACGATTGCCGGTCGAAGTCAGTTGGTTCAAAAACAACTTCAGATTCGTTATTATCAGCTTCTGGTTCAACTCCGTTGTCGTCAACTTCAATATAATCGTCGTCCTTCTCATCATTTGTATCTTCACCAATAAATTCAGTTTCATCTATCTCCGTTTCTTGATCAGATTCCTCTTCATTATCGTCTTTTTCTTCATCGTCATCACCTTCATTGATATTTTCACTTAACTTGAAATTAAAAGTTTTTGGATCAAATTCGTCGAAGAAGTGTTCATCTTGTTCATCTTCCAGTTCTAATTTTGCTAATTTGAACTTTTCTTTTGATCGAATATCCGCTCTCAAGGTTTCATCTTGTATCAATGTTTCGTACATTTGGTCACATTCTTTGATATAGTTGCATCTAATGGACATGATGGTTCGTACAGTCGAAATCTTGAGGTTTCCTTTCCATTTGCTCCAGAAGTACACAATCTCCGAGAACAGTCTCTCGCAGGTCGCATTTGTTCCTGGAAAACAAAGGACATATTCCACCAAACTTTCCAATGCATCAATATCATCGACATTATCGAAAACACATTTCCACCGTTCTGGAGTAGAAGTGTACTCGCCATCATCATCCTTACTAGTCCATGACGAAATGTTTGCATTGATCACAATGTTTGCTTTGTCAATTTGATCTCTGAGTTGTTCTTTGTCAATTCGAGTGCTGAGTGGAAGATGATCCAACGATTCAATCACTTCTTCAGTATTCAAAGGAGAATCCAAAGTTGACCACATCGATTTTTCAAGTGGTTTAGTCCATTCAGTCCACTTTTTCATATAATCTTGACATTCGTCGTAAAAAGACCAGACGTCACTTCGAAACTTAACTTTTTCATCATCAGTCCAAAACTGAATAATATCTTCAACGCCAGGTGGCAAGGTTTGGTTATCTCGGTACTTGATGCAGTTCTCAATCAAAACATTGAAATGTTTGATTGCATTCATCAATGTAATTCCATCACCTTCAATTTTACGAACAGTTTCTTCAAACTCACGAGCCAAATACCACAAGACCACCAAGAACGGATATACTCTCTCGTTGTTGAAGAAGTTTCGAAATTCTTCGAGATGTTTGCACTTTTTGACATTATCGTTAAAATAGACCTCCAAGATGTCGTAGTTGTTGATAATGACGTAAAGTGCCGGTCCGAGACTGAGCCATCGAGTTTGGCTGTACGAAGGTGGCAATTCGGTGGAAATATGCTCAGGCAGAACACCAAGGTCAGCTTGCAATCGAATGAAATCCTTGCCTCTTCCTGGTTCTTTCTCAAAGTGAGCATGTGCGAATCCAAGGAACTCTTGAAGCTTGACAAGACCGAGATCAAAGTGGTCAGTGGCGTTCTTGATTGCATTGTTGATGACATGGGCAAGGCAACCAATTCCAAATATTTTGTTTCCAAATATTTTGATCAGTTGAGCAAACACATTTTCGCCATCAGGTCGGCCAACACTTCCAAAGTTGGTGGGACAGTTGTCAGCACAGATCGCAGCAATCTTCTTGTGTGCAATCTTGTGAATCTTGCAAGTCTTCTTGATTGCAAAAGCGATGGTCTTGCCTTTCTCATTTGGAAGTGATATGAGGTTGAGTAGACGATGACAGATACCTTTCTTGCGATCATAAAACGTTGCAAAAATAGGCAAAAGTTTATTCTTATGGATAGTTGAGCCGTCAAATGAGATAGTAATGTTTCGGGCTTTACTCAACTCCTTTTTTATTAGGCAGAGGAATAAACAGTGGACCCCATTGCTCGTCTTTTAATAGTTATTTTGGTAATCTAAAGATCGCGCTAGTAGTCGTCAGCTTTAAATTGGCTTGTAATAGTAAGTCGTTATCAGTAAGTTAATTATTAGTCATTTTTGAGTTGTATTGCTTAAAGTAAGCGACAACCAGCGCGATCTTTAGATTACCAAAATAACTATTAAAAGACGAGCAATGGGGTCCACTGTTTATTCCTCTGCCTAATAAGATTTTGCTTTGCTCTCTCGCCATAAACTCCCTTATTGATTGCCGCCGATTTGGAAGCACCACATTGATAAGTGTCATCGGTTGTCTTGCTGACAATATCGTTCAGACAAGATTGTGCTGCCCAGGATTGGCCGTGAGCCTGAGAATGAAATGCCAAAAGACCTAAATATAAATCGCAATTAATATTTTGCCAAACTTATGTTCTATCACGATACTGAAACCTTCTCTGACCAGAGTCTTCTCATCCTCAGGAAGATCTTCAAACTTGGTCGGTTGATAGTGCCGTGGTGGGTGCTTGAGAGAATGCTGGCAAGGATTTGAGGTATGAGCGCCACCGTTGATGTAATGTTGCTTCAAGTTATGGCGAAGATCACCAGCCCTCTTTGGCACTTTTATATTCACATGACACGTTAGACAGTGGTAATGTTCGTGGGCTAATCTCTTTTTCGCTACTCGGACATTGGTGACATATCTCAGACTCGTTGAGAAAGTAATTTTCAATGCAGAAAACAACATCTTGAGAATGTCTGCCTCGAGGAACACGATAATGGGGTTTGGGATGCATGATTATACTTCAAATAACTAGAATCAAATAATAATATATTAAAAATCGAATAGAAATACAAATAAATATATAAATACGATACCGAGATCCAAAATGAATAGTTAATAATAATAATAAGAAGAAGAAACTACACTTTACTCGTAACAAATGGTGATGTATGGTGAAGAAGCTAAATAGGTCATGCAAATATAAATTATATTAGATGATAAACCAACAAAAATATAACAAAATTACCTGGTTGTAAATGCGAAAGTAATACAAATAGGTTGATAAATGTTGAACAATAAAAATGAGCGATAAGGGATATACAATGATGGTTATAAAACACAATAAAATGTCAGTAATAATATAAAATGGATGACGAATATGATGAATAATAGGTGATAAGTAATATGTAATAATATACGTGACGAATGATTATAATAATAATGAAACTGTAACAAATGTTAAAATGCGAAGCCAAATAAGACATACAAATAAAAATTATATTAGATTTTAAACTGAATAAATATAACAAAATTACTTGAAAGTAAAATAGAAAGTAATATAAATAAGTTGATAAGTGATGATTTATTGGTGATAACTTATGAAAAATATGCGATAATATACGAGACAAATAAAGATAATAATAAATTGTAATAAGAAAAATAATAATGGATATGTAATACACGACAATCAATAAGTGGTGAACAAGTGGTGATAATTAGCGATAAAAGATAAGCGATAAATCTCGAAGAAAACAACAACATTCGCGATGCTGCAGATACAGTGACAGCCTGTGGCATGTGTTGTTGTCCAGACTGGACAGTCCAGTACAGCGGGAAGCGGCTATTTACACCCAACTAAAGTACTACTATTGTGCAAATAGGGTATTGCCCAGAAACATTTTGAGAAATCTCCTATCACGGTTTATATGAAGGGAACTCATAAGTGTCACTGAAATGAAAACGGGTTAAGGTGAGATCTCTAGTTGAACCAAGAATGCACATGAGCTTCGCAATGATCACATTTGTGACTGTAAAGCGCTTGGAATTCAAAATTCTTAGCCAAAATTGTGGAAGGTTGTCCTCATTTAATTGGTTTGTTTTGATGCAATGACTTGATTGGTACTCTACAATCTGAAGACCAGATTTACTCAACTTACCAACTACTCATCTGAATTGTCTCATCGTTCATCAAGCATAATCATTCACTTACAATAAGTGACTTATTGTCTAATACTTTCGTAAAGTGTTTATATGACCTTCATTGTTTTATTTTTTTTTATTTTGACTAAGAAATCATGTGTTTCAAGTCAACGAAACGCAGTAAAAAGAACTTCCTCACCAAAGGGGCCGTACTTATATGACGTTAGCACAAAATCTGGATTTTTGGACCCTCCGTACCCTATGTGAGCAGATCGTGAGCAATGACCAAACGCCTACCCCTTCCCATAAATCTCACGTGAGCATGTAAAATTCTAATCTGTTATATACTATTAATATGTTAAACAAAAAAGTTTATTGTTTGTCAAAGTTTGATGTAAAAATCAAACAACAGAAAGTTGTTAACTTTTCACATGCTCACGTGAGCTTAACCAAACCTCCACCTCCCCCATGTGAGCATTAAGTGAGCAACCTTCATACCCCTACGTACACCCTATCTGCTAACGTCATATAAGTACGGCCCCAAATGGTAAAAACCCCATTTCTACTTTATTGTGTGAAAGTAAATATTTTAGTAAATCCAAAATAGACCTTATTTGTCTTTACGCTGTTTCCTAGGGTCTTTTATTATTTCGAATTTAAGCAAACTGGATGACTGGCATCTTATTATCTTGGTTCGGGAATTCGCAAAATATGTTTCTTCACGTTTGGTACATTATGTACTCTACATATCTTTTCTTAATTATTCATGTAGAGAGATTACGGTCAGAGGAGTTGTTAGCGACAGCAGCAAATTGAATGAAACTCATCAAAGACAACAATTGGAGTTTAAAAACGATCCACAAACTTCAATGTTCTTCAATATAACTATGAAAGATTGCAATGTTGACCAGTGAACATCAAGTTGGTGGTTTGGTACCTGGAGGCAGATCTCGAAAGCAATAAGTTTATCGGGCCAGATTTCTATTTGGGAGTTTTAATTGCATAAAACTAAATCTTCATGAAATGTGTCGCTTCTTTATCAATTAGTTGAATTCGAAAATCCAAACCAAGAACCACTCCGCGGTTTTGTCTATTCGGAAAGTATTCGACACATTCGCAAATACCTACAGCACTGTTATGATAACAGTTATCCATCCAAATTGTTCATCTTATGATCATGTTGTTCTTCACCGGATGAAAAAACTATATCTAGCAGTTATCCTCTTTAATTTATTCTACTGCAAGAGTATTTAATATACTGAGTATAGTGATTATTGTTTGGGTTCAAAACTAACAATAATAATTAGCTGGTGTACAATGTAAACTGCTATAAACATAATCAATTATTTGTTGGCGCACATTGATGATAAGACTGTCAATGTAGATTTGTTTAAATTGCCGTGGGATAATTCGCCTGCCACACAGCCACCGATTAAAAGGATCGATAAAGTTAAAAGTTTAGTTTTAGTAAACTTTGTGTCACATGATGTAAACGAGTTTAATAATTTTGTGTTTGAATGTAACGGTATATTGGAAATCTAATCTTGGAAATTGACATCAGAAAATCGATAGTAGATTCAACGATGAGTTTCATTAATTAAGGGTAGATGTAAAGCCGTTGCAATACAAGTAAAGGTGGTCCTTTTCTTAAGACATAAAATTTTTTAGGAACCTCAGTGAACAGTTGGACTATGAAAACTTACAGTCTGTTTCGTAATTATTCAAAGTTTTGAGGTTTGTGTCAAAGTGATACTGTCCCTGCACAAACTTTTCCACTTTTTAAACTTTACTCAACACTGCCATGAGTGCCGAAGCCACACTCAAACTTCGACATGTTGCCAGAATTGAAAATTTCAGTAACCATCTTGACGATGTAGGCTCCATTGACTCGGTCTTTGGGTCCGAAGATGATCGGTATAAATTTTTTGTCGAAGTATATCCGAATGATCAATATGACCAAAATGAGCCCAAACAAGTGTCAATCTACTTTTGGTTGGCCATTTGTGAGATGAACAATGTGGTGGCTAAAGTATCTGCCTCAATTGTGGACCCTGAAGGAAAGCAACTCAACTGTATGCAAACACGAAACAAGCACAATTTTGCGCAGTACGGCTATGGCAAAGGCTTTGCTAACTTTATTTCACAAAATTTTTCTAATCGATCCGGCAAATAATTTGTTGAACAACAATACGCTAACTTTAAACTGTGAGGTAAATCATAAGTTTTATATTTATTTAATATTTGTAATAAAATAATTTATACGATTAGATTGAAATTTATCCTGATGAAAGCGGAGTCGAAGTAAAATCGGCGACAACATTTTTCCATTGGCCCATTGAAAATTTCCGCACTTACCTTACCGACGAACCAAAAGAGAATAGAAACATTGAATCGTCTACATTTTCGCTTGTGAACAATGAAAAATTTCAATTTCGTCTAGAGTTACACACAAATGGATTTGGAGAGGAACAGAAGAATCACTTGACAGTTGCGTTGCGACTTGTTGCGTCTGATAATGCACAGAGAAAAAACAAAATTACCTATTCTTTGTCTGTTATTGATTGGATGGGGAAAAAGCGAAATTATTCTAGTAAGACTAAATTTTCTTTAAAAAAAATATTAATTTAATTATTCTTTTTATATAATTTGTCAGAGTATCGAAATATTGAATTGGGTCATGGGAGAGCGTTATCTATACCAAAAATTTGCAACACACGAACATCTTTTGAGCATAATGGATTCGAGTGATACACTCGCACTGTTGTGTCAGGTAATTCTCCGTTGTTTTGAAATTAAATATATATTTTAAAAATTAATAATATTGATATTATCAGATTGATCCAATTGAAAATGCTGTCAGTGTCAGTCACAGCTATGAGCTTGCAAACAGCCAAATCAACAATTCAATTGTGGCACTTGGCAATGAGTCGTATCAAATGGGGAATGTACAACTTGAACAATTGTCACATCATTCTAGCAGTTCACAGCTAACACTTTCAAACACAAATCTGTCGAATGTTGTTGTGGTACGGAGAAGTACGTCATTTCAAATAGAAAAGCTAACTATTAAACAACGATTGAGTGATTTTATGAAGAAATTTTCAGATAATAATTATCTTCTCTTTGGTTATCGTGCTCTTTGGGCTGGTTGTCTATTTCGGATAATAATATTACAAATAAGAAAAAAGTGATTTATGAAATAAAAATGTAAGGACCGAAGAGCGGTAAGGTTCCTTAACTTGAATCCAAGTCCACACCAAATGACCTACATGAGACTCCGAAGACATTCAATGATCCAAAACACAATTGAATGGACCACGGTATCCAATCGCTATTGGATACCAATGCACACAGTACAATTTCACAATAACACACAACACATAAATAATAAATTTTTATTTTGCTGCAATATCCATTCACAAGGTATAAACAGGGGAAAATGACATAAAGTCTATTGATGTTAACAAAACTATCATCCAAGCCGCTCTTAGACGATTGACAAAAAGTACGTCGAGAACCTTTTAAAAAAAAAGAACAAAAAAGTAACGTTATTCATTGTATTTCACGGTTTCTGCGCCTGCTCAACAGCAAGCAGATGCTTTTTGCATATGAAGGATAATATTAAAATTTAACCCTTTCACTCCCATAGGAACAGTAAAAAATAATACAGTAAAAATGACATATTTTATTGAATACGCATCAGAAACTTCTCAATCCGCTTGCGCAGGCCTGGATCATCACCAATGCCCACATGACTATACTCGAGCTTACGATCATACAGAAGGAGAATAGCACGCTGGACCACATCTGCCGGTTGAACCGCTCGAGCTGTACTGTGCAGTCTCTTGGCTTGTTCCACCGGAACGACGAAATCGTCTTCGGCGTGTAGAATCATCAGAGGACACTTGACTGTGGGCAGACAGGAGAGCGAGTCAAAGTTGAGGTCAGTGTTGCGAAGGATTGGGTCACGGAAACAAAAGTCAAAGTGAGGCAGCATGCGGAAGACTTTGGAAATTGGGTGCTTGTAGATCATGTCGTGTACGCTAACGGAGGATAAAAGGTTTTGGTTATTAATCGTTGGATGTTAGGCATTGGGTGCAAAACGTTGAATGTTGATCGTTGGATATTATGAGTGGATTGTAAGGGGTTGAATGTTATATGTTGTATGTTATATGTTGGATGTTAGGGATTAGATGTTAGGCATGGGATATTAGGCGTGGAGTGTTAAGGGTTGTATGTTATATGTTGGATGTTAGGGATTAGATGTTAGGCATGGGATATTAGGCGTGGGGTGTTAAGGATTGTATGTTATATGTTAAATGTTAGACATTCGAAATTAGACATTACCTGGTAAATGGTGCTTCAAGTACTGCGCCTTGTGGAGTGATGTCACTAGGCAGTGTACTCAACATTCGGACCAAAATCGCCGTACCGAGTGAATGTCCCCAAACCAGAATCCGCTTCGGGTGCACGCCCTGTTCGAGAATCCACTGGTAGACCGCTCTCAGGTCAGAGGTCACACCATCAGCCGACGGTACCACCGGTGAGGAGTCCGCATAGCCGCGATAGTCGAATGAGACCACATGGGCACCCAAACGGAGAAATGTCCTGTAGATGTGCTTCGCGGTCGTTCGATTGCCACCCGAGCCATGAGCGTACAGTACCACAAAGCGCAAAGCATCATCTTCTGCAAACATTGCTCTACTTGTGGGATGTTGGTAGAAGCACTTCTCCTGGGGCGGGATATGCCAAACGCCCAAGTGGATTTCACCATGTTCGAGGTAGAACTCTTGAACGGCCTTGAATCTGTTCGCTCTAAATGGGATCAACAGTCTTACGAGTGAACCGGTGGCAAACACAAAAAAGTGATGCATCGGTCGGATGAGCCAGAAGAGCAGAGGAACTATCACGTGATGAGTCCACAGTAAAATTGTGAACATTTCGAGTGCCATAAAGAGCAACTTGACAGACAGAAAGAGAGTTGTTAGATTTTCGGGCGAATCATCTTCAGTTTTGGTCATGTTGGTCACATTACGAAGATCTTCTGCAGTGTAACGAGTGACACTAACCGGGTCTTGTGATGAGTCATAGATGGCGTTGAGAAGATGATTGTGGTAACCAAAATGTATGAGAATGAAGTAAAACAGGACGATTGGCAGTAGAATGGCGAACGAGTAGACAATCTTGTAGAATCGAGAATGGGTGGGACGTAGTTGCTCCTTAAAGGAAAGGGGAGTCAAAAGGTTAAGGTTTGGTTTTCAAAGAAAGAAACGTACCTTCTGAGAAGTAGTGGACAACATCATGTTCGAAGTGAATAATAAATCGAGTGAGGCAAACTAGGATTAAGCATTGATGTTTTGTATATTCGACTTACTTTCGAATCGAATAATCAATTAATAAACGCTTAATCCCTTGACGCCTTTGATTAGACATTTGAGGATTGATGTTTAGAAGTTAAGACTTTTTGTATTTTACATAAATAACCAAGTAAAAAACTGACTGTGTTATTTGCGAAAAGTTGAAATATGTAACGTGTTTGGAAAGTTTGAAGCATAACGAAAAACCGGTAACTGGGACCTTAGTGGTTAGGCAATTTGGTGGACAGTGTTTTTTGTGAAAAGTTGAAATATGTCACGTGTTTGGTTGGTTTGGAGCATGATGAAAAACCGGTAACTGGGACCTTAGTGGTTAGGCAATTTGGTGGACAGTGTTTTTTGTGAAAAGTTGAAATATGTAACTTGTTTGGTTGGTTTGGAGCATGATGAAAAACCGGTAACTGGGACCTTAGTGGTTAGGCAATTTGCTGGACTGTGTTTTTTGTGAAAAGTTGAAATATGTAACTTGTTTGGTTGGTTTGGAGCATGATGAAAAACCGGTAACTGGGACCTTAGTGGTTAGGCAATTTGGTGGACAGTGTTTTTTGTGAAAAGTTGAAATATGTCACGTGTTTGGAAAGTTTGGAGCATAACGAAAAACCGGTAACTGGGACCTTAGTGGTTAGGCAATTTGGTGGACAGTGTTTTTTGTGAAAAGTTGAAATATGTCACGTGTTTGGTTGGTTTGGAGCATGATGAAAAACCGGTAACTGGGACCTTAGTGGTTAGGCAATTTGGTGGACAGTGTTTTTTGTGAAAAGTTGAAATATGTCACGTGTTTGGTTGGTTTGGAGCATGATGAAAAACCGGTAACTGGGACCTTAGTGGTTAGGCAATTTGCTGGACAGTGTTATTTGTGAAAAGTTGAAATATGTCACGTGTTTGGTTGGTTTGGAGCATGATGAAAAACCGGTAACTGGGACCTTAGTGGTTAGGCAATTTGGTGGACTGTGTTATTTGCGAAAAGTTGAAATATGTAACGTGTTTGGTTGGTTTGGAGCATAATGAAAAACCGGTAAATGGGACCTTAGTGGTTAGGCAATTTGGTGGACTGTGTTATTTGCAAAAAGTTGAAATATGTCACGTGTTTGGTTGGTTTGGAGCATAATGAAAAACCGGTAAATGGGACCTTAGTGGTTAGGCAATTTGGTGGACTGTGTTATTTGCAAAAAGTTGAAATATGTCACGTGTTTGGTTGGTTTGGAGCATGATGAAAAACCGGTAACTGGGACCTTAGTGGTTAGGCAATTTGGTGGACTGTGTTATTTGCGAAAAGTTGAAATATGTCACGTGTTTGGAAAGTTTGGAGCATGATGAAAAACCGGTAACTGGGACCTTAGTGGTTAGGCAATTTGGTGGACAGTGTTTTTTGTGAAAAGTTGAAATATGTCACGTGTTTGGAAAGTTTGGAGCATGATGAAAAACCGGTAACTGGGACCTTAGTGGTTAGGCAATTTGCTGGACAGTGTTTTTTGTGAAAAGTTGAAATATGTCACGTGTTTGGTTGGTTTGGAGCATGATGAAAAACCGGTAACTGGGACCTTAGTGGTTAGGCAATTTGCTGGACAGTGTTTTTTGTGAAAAGTTGAAATATGTAACGTGTTTGGAAAGTTGGGTTGGGTAAATTTTTACTCTAATTGGGCAAGAATCCAAGTTACCCAAGTTGAGCAATTATTTACCAAATACTCAGAAGACGTCAAAGGGTTAACTATTTTTTACTAAGTCAAAAGTCGGTTAATTGAAAAAAAAACGATTATTCGGTATTTCACCAGACAAAATTTAAATGTCAAAATCACAGCTGATTTAAATTCAAATTGATTATTGTTTATACCTTGAAGGCACGAACGCATAATATTCAATTATCATAAACAAATTATTTATATATTTAAATATTTAATCGAAATTTAATCAAAATTTTTCTATTCAATTGATTTATGATTTTCATATTTTATGAAACAAAAAAAGATGAATTTAATATTTTTAAAATTTTGTACGATTTTATTATTCTTAACCCTTCCACTCCCATCGGAACAAAAATGTACTACTGCTTTTGTGAACGCCTTTCTTGCTCGTCATAATGCACTTCGTGCCCTTCACGGTTCACCACCCTTGGTACGGTCGTCTATGGTTTCTGCGGTTGCGCAACAGTGGGCAGACACTCTCCTGGTTATGGGTTCACTTCAACATAATCCAAGATCACCCTACGGTGAAAATCTCTTTTCAAACTGGGATCCAAATGCAAAGCCACTGAACCCAACTCTCGTAGTCAACGTTTGGTATGCAGAAGAGTCCAAGTACCGGAAGTACTACGGCAAGGAGCCCGTACTGTCCACCTTTACCCAATGGGGTCACTTTACCCAGGTTGTGTGGAAGGGTTCGGTGACGTTGGGAATTGGCTGTGCAATCAGTTCCACCAAAACGGTTGACCTACATTGTGGCCAACTATGATCCACAGGGAAATATTGTGGGACAATTCAAAAAGAACGTACAGGCACCGTTTATTGCTCCAGGATCGGGTCCGGGAAATGGAGGAAATTGTACCTGTCCAGCTAAAGCCAAAATTGCAGTTCTTTGAAACATGAAGATTTCAAACGAGAATTATGAAATTTAAATTTTATTAAAAATTTATTAAATAAATTAAGATTCTATTAAATTTGGAATTTAGAATTTGTTACAATATGGGTTTCAAAATTAGTTCTAAAATGTTCTCCAAAATGGGTTACAAAATAAATTCCAAAATGGGTTTCAAAGAGGTTCCAGAATGGGTTCAAAAATTGGTTACCAACTAGTTCTAAAATTGGTTCCAAAATGGGTCCTAAAATAAGATTCAAAAATGGATTCAAAAGTGAATTACAAAGTGGAATCCATAATGGATTCCTAATACGGTTCCATATAGGTTCCAAATTTGTACCAAATTTTCCCCTCAATAGAACCCAATGGGTTAATTTGGTGGAGGAACGTTCTCTTCAAACTTCTTCACAATATTCCCCTGTGGATAGTAGTTTGCCACAATGTAGGTCAACCGCCCAGAAGGCGAAATTGCGCATCCGACCCCAATCGATGTTGTCCCCTTCCACACAACCTGGGTAAAATGGCCCCACTTGAAGTAATTTACCAAATTTGGCTCCTTGTCTGTATTGAAAAACTGTTCGTACATGGTAATTTCGCCGTACCAATTGTTCACCACTAGCACTGGGTCTAGGGGCTTTGCATTTGGGTCCCAGTTTGAGAAGAGATTCTCACCATATGTCCATTGGATTCGGTGAACTTGTCGATCAATGGCGAGGAGATTGTTGGCCCATACTTGAGCGTACGCGGAGGTGGTTGAGTTGAGGGTCAGTTTGGGACAGCCGTGACGGGCTCGGAGTACGTTGTGACGGTCTACGAACGATTTGAGCCAGGCAGAGTCTTTGCAAGTTTGAGAGTGTATGAATGGTAGAAAAAGGAGGAGTGATAGGGTTAACTGGATTAAATAGATTGGGTGTTTCATAATTGAAATGAAAGGTTAGACGATTTGAGGACAATTTTGGTGCATTTGGGGAAATAACTTTTTCTCGCCTTTTTATATAATGCAAAGTATTTCAGTATTTGTATTCATCATCTCCAATCAGCCATTAAGTCACGTAATGGATAGTTATGTTAGTGTAGGTGAATATTTGGACTTTCATAAAGTTAACCCAATAATTCCCTAAGAGAAAAATATTGACTACAGATTGGAAACTTTTGATTACACCTTGGAATTTATATTTCCGTGCGCTTAGTAATAGCGAAAATATTTTTATGTAAAAAAATATTACTCAATTTACTTATAAATACTTGTAACTTTTATTGCAAAAAAATAATTTAAATATTTTGGCGCCAAAATAATAAATAAAACAAGAAGTTCAAAATTGTCCGTAGTTCCAGAAAAATGTCCAAATTATCAAAATTAAGCAATTTAAATTTTCGCGCCGTTTAGCATCCTTCTCTCGGTTTTTGGTCTTCTTCATCCTGTCCATTCTGTCCATCCTGATCTTCATCATCCTCCTCTTCATCATTCCAATCAAAGGTACTCTTAGGCTTCAGTACGTTGTCTTTGAACTGTCCCACAATGTTCCCCTGCGGTGCATAATTGGCCACAATGTAGGTTGTCTTCTTGTCACTCGAAATGGCGCATCCAACACCAATTTGCTTGGTACCTTTCCAGACCTAAGAGTTATAGAAGTATTAATAAATTGACCTTGTAGAGTAAAATACGCATGCGCAGTACCTCTGCGGTAAAATGACCCCAATCATCAAGCGTAGCCAAGTCCGGTTCTTTGCCAAAGTACTGTTCATACTTTTTGATTTCATCATACCAACTTTGAGCCACCTTGTAGGCACCTAGAGTCTTGGCATTTGGATCCCAATTTGAGAATAGATTCTCGCCATACTGATACTGTTTGCGGTGTTCGAGCTTGCCTTTCTTGATCAGCTGATCTGCCCATTCTTGAGCAAAGGATCCGATGGTGGAGTTGACGGTCAGCTTGGATGAGCCGTGTTTGGCTCGGAGAGAGTTGTGTTTTGAAACGAAAGATTTGAGCCAGGAGGACTTGCACTTGCTGGATTGGTACGAGGGTCCTAGGAAAAGGAGGAGAGAAAAGAGGGTGAGGTAGATTATTGGAGGTAGATTGGTCATGGTTGGAAGAGTTTGAGTGAGTTTAGCTATTGATTCCTCGTCTATATTTATAGTCAAAAAATGATTCGAGAATTTAGGTCATCTTTGGTGAATTTAGGTTAGATTAGGTTAGGAATATTTCGGGGAAATGTTTTGTTTTTTACTTTTACGTCACTCGTAATTGTTGTTATTAGTAACTGACAAGGTTGATTGATTGGTATTTGGAAAATTTCCAATGTTTTGTTTTTTTGCTTACAAATATGAATGATTTATTATTTATGATGTAATTAATTAGGAAAACGCATAAAAATGTTGGGTATTATCAGGTTAATTAAAATTAACTCTTTGTAAGGGACATTTATGTTCCTTGTTATGATAATACAAAATTGTTCTACATTTTTAAACACCAAGGAACATTAATATCAAAACAGTTTACAATGGTTTACAAATGGTTAAGTGAAATATGAATTTTTTGAAATTTATTTTCCGCTTTGAATTAATCCCGGGTTTTAGAATGCGTATGAAAATTTTCTATGAAAATGAAGCAATTTTTATAATAATAACTCTTTTCCACTTGAAGGGTTATTTATTTTCTAGATATTTCAAAATACAAATGTTCAAAACATTTGAAAAGTTTTAATCACTCAGAGACATAAATGTCCGGACATATCACAAAAAGTTAATTGAAAAATGAATAGATTTTGAAAATATTTTTGATTCGACACAATTATAGAATATAGATTACGTTATCTATGAAATGTCCCACATTCAATAAGTAAATGATTTTATTTAGTAAATTTATGCCCGCCAAAATTTTTAAATTGCATTATTAATATCCATTGTATTATCACTTAATCAAAGAATCTTAAATCAGTGCTGGAACGTTCACTCTGAATTGTTTCACAATATTTCCTGGTGGAAAGTAGTTAACCACAATGTAGGTTGACCTTCCCGATGACGAGATGGCACAGCCAATTCCAATCTGTTTGGTCGCCTTCCACACCACCTGGGTAAAGTGACCCCACTGTTGAAAGGTTGACATGTTGGGCTCCTTGCCAGTGTTGAAGTATTTCCGGTACTTGGTAATTTCGCCGTACCAGTTGTTGACCACTTTGACCGCGCCCAGTGGTGCTGCCTTTGGGTCCCACATTGAAAAGAGATTCTCTCCATAGGTCCACTGGGTTCGGTGTTGCAGTTGATTAATGGCCAACAGATGATTGGCCCATACTTTAGCATACGCGGAGATGGTTGAGTTGAGGGTCAATTTGGGACAGCCGCGAAGGGCTCGGAGAGTGTTGTGACGGTCTACGAACGATTTGAGCCAGGCAGAGTCTTTGCAGGTGAGGGAATGACACAAAAGTGGAAGGAGGAGGAGGAGTGGGAGTGTTAACTGGATTAAATAGATTAAAGGTTTCATGCTGGAAATAGTTAAAAGGTGAAACGATTTTAAGGCAATTTCGGAACATATGGAGAAATTATATTTTCTTCATCTATTATATATACAAAGTATATACAAATTATTTCAATATTTGTATTCGTTTCCAACCAACCATTCAGTCACGTAATGAACTGTTATGTTCGTCTAGGTGAATATTTGAACTTTCATCAAGTTAACCCCAGTTTGCCCATAGAGATAAGTTATACTAGAAGCTGGGAATTTAAGGTTAATTGTTTTGGAATTGCATAAACATTTCATATGTGCACATTCTCATGCGCTTAGTAATAGAGAAATTACGAGAAAACGGCGTAAATATATTCTGCTAAAACGGTATTTTTAAAATTAAATGTTTTTCTAAAATTTGGTAGCCGAAATTAATTTTTCTGTTTATCAGTTTAGGACCAAAGGCAAAAAGACATACACTTTAATGGGTTAAGTAGAAAATAAAAATAAAAATATTTTCCATTCTCCCTACCAGACATAATAATTGAATTAAGATTACACGTTCTATGAAAAGCCCCATATTCAATATGAAATTTTATTTAGAGTTTAAATGAATTTAATTTTAATTTTTGCGCGCCAACATTTTTAAAATGAATTAAATTTTCAACATCCTATATTTTCTTGAAATCAAAGAATATCATATTTGGGACCCTTCTCCTCCACATTTATATCCTCCGCACTGAAGGTTGTGGTAGCTGGTGGCAGTACGTTCACTATGAATTGTCCCACAATGTTACCCTGTGGATAGTAGTTGGTCACAATGTAGGTTGACTTGCCAGATGTTGAGATGGCACAGCCAATTCCAATCTGTGTGGTCGCCTTCCACACCACCTGAGTAAAGTGACCCTACGATTCAAAGGTTGACATGTTGGGCTCCTTGCCTGTGCCAAAGTACTGCTGGTACTTGGAGATTTCGTTGTACCAATTGTTGACGACTGTGTTGGCGGCCAGTGGTGTGGCACTGGGACTATACATCGATAAGAGATTCTCTCCATAGGTGTACTGGGTTCGGTGTTGTAGTTGATTGATGGCCAACAAGTTGTCAGCCCATTCTTGGACGTAGGCAGAGATGGTCAAGTTGAGGCTCAGGGCGGATACATTCGAAATGGCTCGGAGTACATTGTGCCGATCCACAAATGACGTAATCCAGGTAGCGTTCTTACAGGTCTGGGCGTTGGATCTGGAACAACCAAATATTAAGATGATAAGGCTGATACCAGGTAAAATGTTCATATTGGAAGCTAATGGAAATAAGTCTAAAATCAATTTTTAATAATATCAATTCAACCAACTTCTGAAATACTTTCTAACCTTTTGAATATTTTTTACGGAGAAAATTTTGGTTTGTATTTTGGGAAAATTTCTCTCCTTTTTATATGCAGAATTTGGATCAAGTTTTTAGGTCATTTGGGTCATTTGGTACAGATGGTTGATTCATTATTTATTTATTAATAATTAATTTTAATAACACACAAAATTAATTAGGTTAAGGCAATCAATTAATAATTTGACAATTAATTATATTTCGATCAAGTCAAAAACAAAGTCAAAAGTCAAAGAAGAGCAATTTTAATAAGGCTTCGGTATTTTTTTTTATAAATTTGCATTTATAATTATAATTTTGCACAACAAATGCCGTTTAACCATTTTACTCTGTTGAACTTATAATCAAGGGTTTTAAAATTTGATTTTTATTTAAAAATAAAATATTTTGTCTAAAATATTTGGAACAAAACAATGAATAAGTTAAAATTCACTTTTATTGAGATACAGAAATTACAGTTGATCATAAAGACGATCGAAGACTTAATCGTGAAATTACAAATATTACGTTATCTATGAAAAGCCTCACATCCAACAAGTATAAAAGTAATTTAATTTCAAATTCAAATTTTTGCGCGCGAAAATTTTTAAATTATAATCGTAATTTTCATTTCATAATTAAAGAATCCAAATTTTTGGTTCCTCAATCGTCTCGGTTATATTTTCGGCACTGAAAGTCGCAATCGGAGCAGGGACATTGACTCTGAATTGTCCCACAATGTTCCCAGGTGGATAGTAGTTGGCCACAATGTAGGTTGACTTTCCCGATGTGGAGATGGCACAGCCAATTCCAATTGACTTGGTCGCCTTCCAAACCACCTGGGTAAAGTGACCCCACTTTTCAAAGGTTGACATGTTGGGCTCCTTACCGGTGCCAAAGTACTGCTGGTACTTGGAGATTTCGTTGTACCAATTGTTGACCACTGTGTTTGCGGCCAGGGGCGTGGCACTCGGGCTCCACATTGAAAAGAGATTCTCTCCATAGGTCCACTGGGTTCGGTGTTGCAGTTGATTGATGGCCAACAGGTGATCAGCCCACTCTTGGGCGTAGGCACTGGTGGTGGCGTTGAGGGTCAAGTGGGACACATTGTGACGGGCTCGGAGGACATTGTGCCGATCCACAAATGCAGTTAACCAGGCTGCGTCCTTGCAGGTGAGGGCGTCGGAGTAAGTGGAACTAAAGATTAAGATGATTATGGTGATTATACCAGGTAGAAAATTCATGTTGAATGCGGGATAGGTGAAAACAACTGAAAATAAATGGAAAATACTATTATTAATATTAACCCAAATTTTACAGAAAGGTTTCTTACCGTTTGAATATTTTTCCCAAGAAAATTTTTCCGAGAAAATTTTGGCTTGAATTTTGGGAAAATGTGTTAACCTTTTTATATACAGAATTTGGACTGAGTTTTTAGGTCATTTGAGTCACAGATGGTTGAGTAAATTTTTAATTAAACGATGCAAATGGTTAATTTATTATTTATTTCTTCATTTATTAATAATTAATATTTACTAATTACACAAAAAATAATTCAGGTTAAGTCAATCAATTAATTAATTAACTAATATGCCGATCAAATCGTAGTAATTTTATCCTGACTCCGCCTATTTAGGAAAATTTTGCTATTCAGAAATAATTTTGATCAGAAAAAATGACAAACAATATTTGAAGAATTGTATATTATTCTGAAATAGTCTAGAACTATATGCATCGGAATGAATCCATTTGGGATCTAATTAGCTTCTTATGTCTTAAAGTAATATTGAAAAATCTTTCTTCCTCTCCTACTTAATCACAGCTTTTAAATTACGTAATTTATTGAAAACCAATAAGTAATAAATGATTTTATTTCAAATTTAAATATTTGCGCGCCAAAACTTTTAATTTTTATATTTTCTTTCAAATATCCATTATCTCGTAATCAAAGAATTTCATATTTGGGCCCCTTTTCCTCCACTGCAATGCCGGGCATTTTATATACAGAATTTGGATTTGGTTTTTAGGTCATTTGGGTCATTTAGGTGATGGGACAGATATTTGGGGAATTTTTAATTAAATCATCCTACAGATGGTTGATTTATTATTTATTTATTTATTGATAATTAATATTTAATTAACACAAACATAATTAGGTTAAGTCAATCAAATATTAAATTGTCAATTAATTATATATTTGTCGATCAAGTCGGGGCAATTTAGAAGGCTCCGATCCATTTTGACCAAGAAGTAGCATTAGCCATTTTTACTCACATTACTCACTTATATTCAAGATTTTTTTAATTTTTGTAAAATAAAAATAAAAATATTTTTGTTATTGAATATCAAGCACAAAATTTTCTCGATATAAGAGTGAAGGGGTTAAGTGATTCACTTTTGAGATGTAAAAATTTTCTATACTTAAAAATCGTAGTCGTTTTTGGCTCCACCCGTGTTGTACCTATTTAGTTTACACACATAACTCCTCCTTCGGTCTTGTGCGTTTTATTCAGCCAATCAGGAGAGTCTTCAGTTTGATTTGAATCGCGCGGCGAGTTTGGTTCACGGATAGGCATGCTGGAACGGCAAACAACCAATTTGGATTAAACTCAAGTGGCAACTACTTTAATCAATTGAATAGTTGATGCCACTTGAGTTAAACCCGAATTAGTTGTCTGAAAATTTGTTTGGATTCATTGAAGAATTGTTGCCACTTGAGTTAAGGCCAGACTCGACGGTTATGCAGTGAAAACAACGTTTTAGCCTAAAAGGATAAGGTTTAGTAGCCTTCTCTATTTTTGTAAAGCATCTTTGTTTGTGGGCCGATTTGGACTTATGATACATTTTTGGAAAGATAATCGCATGGACAAAATAATTATTTCAACAGAATACACAATTTAGACTTTGTGCTATCACGAGTTGATCACAAAGCTAAAAACATACCTTTTTCACACATTTTGTTAAATTTCATTAAAACCTTGTCAAATCTGGGTATTCTGTTGAGATAATTATTTTGTCCATGCGATTATCTTTCCAAAAAGGTATCATAAGTCCAAATCGGCCCACAAACGAAGATGCCTTATCAAAATAGAGAAGGCTACTAAATCCCATCCTTTTAGGCTAAAACCATTTGGGTTGCCAGAAAAGTTAATTGGATTTATTGAAAAATTGTTGCCACTTGAGTCAAATCCAAATTGGTTGTCTGCAAAGTTGTCTGTTGAGTGAAGTTTTTTGCCATATCAGAGCAACGTATTTGAGAGAGTGAAAAGTTGTCAAGATTGATTAAAGACATGTTGATGAATTGGCGATTCAACGCAAACTGAATATGATTTGAGTCACTAATTGAAAAAGAATCCAATTTAGAAAATTTAGGATAAAAATCAAGTTTCAACTGAAAATTTGTTTAACGTTCAAGAGATAAAATGCAAAGACTTTTTGGTTAAAAAAAAGTCGAGAAGGAATGTGTTGTTTAACCAAGATTTAGACTCCAAATGAATTTGTAAATGCAATTTAATTTGAATTTATACTTACAACTAGACCATTAGCAAAATAGCATAATAAATTTTCATGTGGTAAATACAGCAGTAGCAGTGCACCTAATGTCTGCTGAATGGCTCACGCAATACGATCAATAATTTTTTAATTAGTCTAGTCTCTTTCAATATTCTTGCAAAGTTGGGTTGTATACGGGAAGCGAGGTTGTTGCCCTCAATCCACTGTAGAATAGAATTGAATAGCCTGACAAAACCAACTATTGATTCATTCTGTTAATATAATTTAAATAATTAAGTGGTGTACGTATACCTGGTTTTGGTGAAGATTTTGCAACAATTGTGATGATTAATTGCTTGGTTTGTTTGCTAATTAGGTTTAATTAAATTGTGCTTGTCATGTTGTAATTTTTACAACACTGTTAGAACCATCTCTTAGATATATTAATATTAGAAAACTTACGAAACAAAAACTTGACGTGAGCAAAAACTAACTTTTTTTGTAAACTTAAGGAGGGACGCGATGATGCTAACATATGTGAACGATCCCTATGACTTAAATGGGAAAAAGTGGGTTTCGTATTGTTCTGTTTCAAATAGAACCTATGGACCGATTTCGACATTCTATAGCTTAAATTAAAGGTAAAGATGTAAACTACAAAATTGACTAACTGAATTTTTCAGTTTATACTAAATTAAAGATACACAGGTCCAAGAAGTTACAAATTTGACCAAAATAAGAGGGTTTTTTGTTCTTTATGATCCTCTCACTGTCAAATAAGATAAAATATTAAAAATTCAGTTAGTCAATTTTGTAGTTTACATCTTTACCTTTAATTTAAGCTATAGAATGTCAAAATCGGTCCATAGGTTCTGTTTGAAACAGAACAATACGAAACCCACTTTTTCCCGTTTAAGTCATAGGGATCGTTCACAGATGTTAGCATCATCGCGTCCCTCCTTAATTTTGGAAGTAATGTCTATTTTGTAAGTTATTTAAATTGGGCATGTAATTAATGGCCCAATAAATATGGTTTATTTTGCCAATAAATTCTAGTTATTATGCCAACTAGTTTTTACATAAGATCATAACGATTGAAGACACATATATGAAAAGTTCACCTACCCCTAATAGTAAGTGAAAGTAACATTTGGAAATAATTTTGACTCATTTGATTTTAACTAAAGTTGAAAAAAGTAAGAAGTATTTGAAGATTGTAATATTTCTTAAATTTAAATTTTTTGCGCAAAAATTTCCAAAGAGTTTCATATTGGGGTTTCTTCTCTTCCACACAATGATATCCTCTTGTAAATAAACTCGAAAAAGAGAACTCTGACCTTATATAATTATGACGAGTAAGGTAACCAAATCCATATTAAAAATGTTGACCTTTAACAATCGGTCCCATTCGAAATCCATGAAAGAGGAAATCGAATTCGAAAGTTGTGTCTCAAGTTCGTTCGACACTTGTCCTCTACTTAAAGGCATCACTTTGGTTTTCGGTAAATCGAAATTTGGTTTTGTTTGAGACTTGTTCGAGTTAGTTTTCTCTGAGTGATTCGTCAATCCCCGGACCCTTCTCCTCTTTCAAGTCCTGCTCTCGATGCGCCGAGGCCGTATCAATGTGAGGAATTATTATCTTGGTCGTGCTACAAATCCCGATTACTGTCGAACGGGTGGCCGTCCAGAGATTTCCAACTCCGCGCAGGTGGAGCAGCATTTTCCGTTGCACTATCTGGTGTGGACCGACCAGACCAGACCAGACGAGACCCATCGTATCAAGGCCTTTCTGCAGGACGCCAATAATCTAGGTTGGGTAAGTGTCCTCTCTTTTTAAGATTTTGACTTTTAGACTATGTACCCTAATCCCAAACTCTCTCAACAGCTCCAGTCTAAAGACCACTTGGGCCGAACTCCCCTTCAATTGGCGGTGATTATAATGCACACCAAGCAGGTTAAGCTACTGTGCCGATTTTCGAAGCATCTAGAGCTCGACATGAACAATATGGTCGACCGGGACATGTGGAACGGTAAGTTGTTTAGTAGTGCTAATTGTTAGTTTAATTCGTTTTTATTACCCTTATGTTCTATAGTCTATGAGGATTCTCTGTCCACTAAGGACCTGGATCTTATATCGGAGATGTACTTGAGAGTGGAGCGCGCTTTGATCAACATCAGACGCGCTGATTTGGTGGAAGATCTGCCCCTCACCTGTATTTATTACAATGAGGTACTGTATTCTTTTGATATTCACTTTTTATTGTCTGCCTTTTGTCTGCTTACTGTCTGCTTACTGTCTGCTTACTGTCTGCTTACTGTCTGCTTACTGTCTGCTTACTGTTTATTTACAGCCTGCCTACTGTCTACTGTCTGCATAGTGTTTTCCACCTTTCTTCTGTGGTATTCATCTTCATACTGTCTTCCAACTGTCTTCTAACTGTCTTCCTTCTGTCTGCCTAGTGTCTTCCACCTATCTACTGTGGTATTCATCTTCATACTGTCTTCCAACTGTCTTCCTACTCTCTTCATACTATCCTTCTACTGTCTGCCTATTGTCTGTTTGTTGTCTGCTTACTACCTGCCTAATACCTGCCTACTGTTTGCATAGTGTCTTCAACTTATCTTCTGTGGCATTCACCTTCATACTGTCTCCCAACTATCTTCCTACAGTCGTCCTAATTCCTTCCAATTATCTTCAGTGGTGTCCAAATATTTTCGTATTGTCTTTCAACTGTCTTATAAGTGTCTTCCAAGTGTCTTCCATCTATCTTTTTAAAGTTTGCCAACTATCTTCTTACTATCTACAAACTATCTGCTTTCTTCTTTCTCCCGAATGTATTCATATTCCTATAAATAATCCTTGATTTTCTAATTAATTATTTTCTTCTTTGCAGCGACCCGACTTTTACTACGAGATACACATCAAGTACTCACAAGACTCGCAGAATCCTGCACTTCAGACTCCACCAATCGAGAGTGACGTGTTCCGTATCTGGAAGAGTGGTAATCGCATGCGAATTGACAGTACCCTGTCGGAGGTGGACACCACCAGTGGGACGGTGCCCATCTTCAACAAGCGCAAACTCTCCTGGCGCATCATCCCAGCCGAAGGTGATGTCAACAATTTTGACTGCTACGAAGTGGAGATTGAGCGGGGAGACAAAAGATGGGGCTACAACAAGCTGTACTATCTCACTCACCATCCAGGTGCAGTGATTGCACGCGCAATGACCAACAAGATTCGAAAGAACTTTTTCGATGTTGACAAAATGGAGATCAGCGACCACTCGAGCCATGTCCAACCCGAACAAGTTGGTCGCTACACTGGCTACGTGTATACGGCCGACGGTTTTGTGGAGCACATTTGGACCCGATGGGACCATTTGCAGCCAAATGAAGTGCTTCAAAAGTGGAATACACACTGTCAGCGACATACTTGGATCACTGATGTTAAGTACTTTGGGTGAGTAGTTTTCCATACCATACCGAACCCAATCCCATTAACCCCATTCTTTTACCCACCCACCCAGCTATGCTCCGTTGCCTTTCGACATTGGTCCACCCACTAAGATGACCAAGAAGAAGGCCCAAGGCACTGCCCGACTGGTGATGGCTGATAACGAGGTGAATCAGCTTGGCTTCCACTTTTCGCTTGACGAGGAAGTGCTCCCCGTGATACGCTTTCTCAAGCAGCGTTTTGGCTTCTTTGAGCTGCTGAACCAGCTTCTGGACAACTCTCGAGGAACTTTCTGGGATCAAAACCAGGGCATGATCCCACTCAAAGTTGGTATGTGCATTCTTTGGTATTGTTTGGTTTCGAATTTATATTTTCTATTCATTCAATTCCCCACAGACATGCCCCTGTTCAGCAATCACGTGCACGGCCGAATCGAGTTTAAGAACTTCAACATGGAGGACAATTTCGATCGGAGCCTTTATACGACCTCGTACATGCCCAACGCTGGCGCCAGACCCTACGAGTATGCCAATCCTGCCGCTAACTATGGTCCAGCGCGAATCAAAGGCATCAAGATCGAGAACCATGTCTTCGAAATCCCCGCTGGCTTTACTCAAAGATTCGAAGAGTAGATTCGATCTCACACAATCGCACACACTCATTCACTGTATGTGTGTTCTCAATTATTATTAAATTCGAGAGTATTATTCTCTTTCTGATGACCAAAATGTTGTGTATAATTTTCTGTTTTGTGTCCTGACCTTTGACCCATCCCTTACATGGAACCTAATCCCTTACTTATTCTGTGCTCACGCTCCCACATACCTTTTGTTGTCATGGCCTAGGTTTAGTCTGAACTAACCATGAACTAACAGTTTTGATTATTGGATAGCTTGGAGAATTTGAGTTTTTGAGTTTCAGTTTAGATACTTATTATCGAAAAATGAACAATACCCTAGCTCTGTTCTCGTTCCTCTAGGAAATAGTAGTAAGATTATAAGCAAGATAGTAACAAGATAGTAGCAAGATAGTAACAAGATAGTAACAAGATAGTAACAAGATAGTAACAAGATAGTAACAAGATAGTAACAAGAAAGTTGGAAGACAGGAGGAAGTTAATTTGACACAATAGCAGATAGTTTAAAGATAGTTGTTAAACTGTTGGAAGACAGTATGGTTACGTTATCTATGAAAATCCACATTTAATAAGTAAATGATTTTATTTCAAATTCAAATTTTTTTGCGCGCCAAAATTTTAAAAACTACTAAGTTCAATTTTCAATATCCATTATTATCTCGTAATCAAAGAACGGAAATTTTGGGTTCCTCCACCTTCTCGACCAGATCCTCCGCACTGAAGGTGGCAATCGGTGGTGGCACGTTCACTCTGAACTGTCCCACAATGTTGCCCTGTGGATAGTAGTTGGCCACAATGTAGGTGACCTGTCCGTAGGGTGAGATGGCACAGCCAATTCCAATTGAGGTAGTTGCCTTCCATATGATTGGGGTAAAGTGGCCCCACTGTTCAAAGGTGGACATGTCTGGCTCCTTGCCAGTGCCCCAGTACTTCTCGTACTTGGTGATTTCGCCGTACCAATTGTTGACCACATGCACGGCGCCCAGTGGTGTGGCACGTGGGTCCCACATTGAGTACAGATTCTCTCCATAGGTGTACTGGGTTCGGTGTTGGAGATAACCAATGGCCAGCAGGTTGTCGGCCCACTCTTGGGCGTAGGCACTGGTGGTGGCGTTGAGGGTCAAGTGCTGGGATACGTTGTGACGGGCTCGGAGAACGTTGTGCCGATCCACAAATTGAGTCAACCAGGCTGGGTCCTTACAGGTGAGGGCATCGGAGCGGGTGGGGCCAAAGATTAAGATGACACTGATCAGGCTAATGATACCAGGTAGAAGGTTCATGTTGGAAGCTAGTGGAAATTTGCCTAAAAATAAATATTTAAATATTTGAAAAATTTCTGAAAAATCTCTTACCTTTTGAATAAAATTTCCCAGGAATAAATTCAGAAGAAAATTTTGGTTTGAATTTTGGGAAAAATGTATCTCTTTTTATATACAAATTTTGGATTCGGTTTTTAGGTTATTCGGTCAATTTGGCTGATGGAACAGATGGTTGGGAAATTTTTAATTAAATCATACAGATGGTGTACGTTTGGTAAATTTATTAATTATTAATTAATCAATTAATTAAATTGGCTAATAAATATTTAATTACGCTAATTAGGTCGAATCAATTTATTATTATTTTTATATAATTGTATGAAAAACATTTTTAGAGTTTTTTTTAAATTTGATCTTTCCTTCCGACAATTTATAACAATTTGGGTGTTTCTTTTTAGTCACAAGGTAGTAATTAAGATACACTTGGGGGTTTCAAATCGAGATTTTATTTATTTACTGATCTTTTTAGTTTTACAACTACTACAACAACACATACATTGAATCACGATTTTGAGTTTTTTTGGAGAGTTTCGGAAGGGAGCAATTATTCGGTTGTTCTTAGAAATCTGCAGTCGAGGATGCTGTCAAAGTCTTATTTCTTGGCGCGAACACAGCGCCACTGGGGTCCTCATCCACAAGTATACCAAGATCATCGTCGTCATCATCTGCAAGGGTGGTTGGGTCAATTTCTCTTATAAATTTAGATGTTGTTGATGGTCCTGGTTGGAGAGTGACATTGAGGTCTGGAATGGTTGGATCTCCGAGGGTTGTGCTAACGGTTGAACTGAGAGTCGAAGGACTGCTCGAAGGACTGGTCGACGGTTCGGTGGAAGGGTTGGTCGAAGGGTTGGTCGAAGGATTCAGGCTTGAAGAACTCACGCTCGAGGCATACAGACTTGAAGGATACTGACTCGAAGGATTGGCCGAAGTTGGATAGCTGGAAGTGAGCTCTGGTGTCGCAGTGGTGCTTTCACGGGTATAATCGTAATAGCACGATGGACTCACTGCTCGGTTAGGATTGACCTCAATGTTGGCCACCACAAAGTAGCGTGCCTGACGTTCATAGGATCGAGCCGAAGCAACGTGGGCCCGTTCCAGCGATTTAGCAGCTAGAGCACAGCCAAAGCCAATCCTCTCACTTCGTGGATCAAACAGTGTGTCCAGATTGTTCTCGAATTCGTTACCTGCACGGGGTGCAATGCCATTGGTGTTGATCCAAAAGTCCACAGCCTCATTACCGTTGATTGGTGTGTCGTCCGAATGGAGTCGGTACGAGTAGATCAGGTCAGAGCCATAATTGTTGATTGCCTCGTGATAGTAGATGTTTCGTTTAGAGAGATAGGTGGCCCATACTTGAGAGTACTGATTGATCTCGGTTGAGATCTCCAGGGGACTGAGGAGATTGTCTTTGCGGAGTCGGTTCACGGCTGCCAAGAGACTCGCTTCTAGTTCTGCGGGACAGCCAGGCAGAGAGTCATCGGAAAAATTGTCATCACGAGTAATGTCCCCAGTGCCAGTGCAGGGACAAATCAGAGAACAATTCAATGGTAATGCCTATAGATAACAATAAAAGAAAAATAGGGAAAAAAACAATATGAAATCAAAACAATAACACAAAAAGGACTTACGAGATTGTCAGCAGAGACAGCGCTACTAGCGGCAGCAGCCAGAACCAGAACGAGAGCAAAAAACTTCATTTTTAAATTTTAAATTTTTCAAATATTCAAACCTAAAACTAAACTACCATTGAAATTGGGACTCGGTTGAATCTGTTTTTATATCTTTTCAAAGATTTATCTTTACTTTACTTACTTTACTAACTTTTACTTTTACTTTTTGTTCGAAACACTTCTGAGAATTTTGTGAGATTGCGTGCAATATTCGTAAAAAATCTACTATCTACGATTTGGTTGGTTAATAATTTTTGATCGTTATCTAATTGACGACATTTGCCTGAGTGGAGTGACGTTTGATCTTTTTTTCCTTTTTTTCCTATGAATTCGATCGTTTCGATTTGCGCAAATCGAAACCGTCGAAAGAGTAATTAAATCAGCCGACAGATTGACGCACGATTGAAAATATTCTCAGAATTTAAAAGGTTAAAGATTCATATATTGATAATGAATTGTGCAATGCGTAATGTCACTTTTTTTTTGTTAAGGTCAAGATCTTAAGATGATGAAACTTTGTGTTAGTCTTACCAATTGCGATAGTTGAGGTCAGTTGGGTTGATGGTTTGGTTCGTTCCAAGTTTGGTTTGGTTAGTTTAGGTCATCCATGTAATAGCTAAAAGCGAATTCGGTGGCACTTTTCTCACCAATTGATTTGTTTGCATCCATTTCCTCTTGTTGAATCATCATAGATTCATCTGAATTGAGTTTACCATGACTTATTGATAAAACGCTTTTTCTCTTTTTTGCGAGAATTCGCATTCAATTGAACATCTCCGAAAACATTCTTTGGAATTCGTTTACGAGTATGTTTATGATCGTAATTTTACGAACCAAATAGCAAATCATAGTAATCATCATCTACATCGCCATTTTTCACCAAAATCATCTGTTTGAATTTGTGTGTTTTGTCCTTCAATTTTTTCATTGACGGAAATATCATTTAGTGCAGCATTGTCATTTAATTTGTGTAAATTCAATTGAATTGAAGTGAATTGAATTGACGAACCTTGGAGGCATTTTTTCTTGATCAGTGGTTGGGTGTTGATTGGCTTGGTGGGTGATGGTGATGGAAAAATGTCATTTGAGATGATCGATTGGTTGTTTTCCAATGAAGTATGCACATTGGGTTGAGTTGTATAGGAATATTCATCTCCATATTCTCTGGTTTCTGCATCTCCAAAAGAACAAATTCCTTTTTCACAATTCTCACATTTTATTGTCATCATCAAATCTCCTCTTCATGCTCGTCTTCTCCTCTTCGCCCATTTATGAATCCTCATCATAATCAAATTCTAGTTTAATCATTTCATCATTAAAGTTGAACTGGCCTCACACTGGCAAAGCACTCAATGGTTGACAATGTCGTCAATTAGATAACGAACAAAAACGATTATTAACCAACCAAATCATAGATAATTGACTTTTTTGTCATATTGCGCACAGAACTATCGTGTTCGAACAAATTGTTAGATAAGATAAAGGTTTAGAAAAAATATATAAAAACAGTTGCAATCGGGTCGCAGTTTCAATGTTAGTTTGGTTAGGTTTGAAAATTTGTTAGATATTGGAAAATTTAAAAATGAAGTTTTTCGCTATTCTTCTCGTCTTGGTTGCTGCAGCTAATGGCGCTGTCTCTGCCGACGAAGTTGTAAGTCCCTTTTGTTTTATTACTGAGTTTTTAATTATTGGTTTAATGTTTTTCTTATATCGTTTTCTATAGGCACCATTGAATTGTTCGCGGATTTGTCCCTGCGATGGTTATAGGGATATTAATCCTGAAGACAATTTCTCCGACGACTCTCTGCCTGGCTGTCCCGCAGAACTAGAAAAGAGTCTCTTGGCCGCCGTGAACCGACTCCGCAAGGACAATCTCCTCAGTCCCCTGGAGATCTCAAGCCCGATCAATCAGTACTCTCAAGCATGGGCCACCTATCTCGCAGCCCGTAACATCTACTATCACGAGACAATCAACAAGTACGGATCGGACCTGATCTACTCGTATCGACTCCATTCGGACGATTCACCAATCAACGGTAATGAGGCTGTGGATTTTTGGATCAACACCAATGGCATTGCACCCCGTGCAGGTAACGAATTCGAGAACAATTTGGACGCACTGTTTGATCCACGAAGTGAGAGGATTGGCTTTGGCTGTGCTCTAGCTGCTAAATCGTTGGAACGGGCCAGCATTGCTTCGGCTCGATCGTATGAACGGCAGGGACGTTACTTTGTGGTGGCCAACATTGAGGTCAATCCTAACAGGCCAGTGAGTCGATCGTGCTTTTACACACATTATGTGCGTGAAATTACCTCGCCGGCACCAGAACCCATAAGCACATTTGCTCCTTCGTATTCATCTTCGGTCAATCCTTCAAGTCAGTATCCTTCAAGTCTGTATGCCTCGAGTGTGAATCCTTCAAGTGTAAGTCCTTCAAGCGCGAATCCTTCGACCAATCCGTCGACCAATCCGTCGACCAATCCTTCCACCAATCCTTCGACTCTCAGTTCAACCGTTAGCACAACCATCGGAAATCCAACCATTCCAGACCTCATTGTCAGTCTCCAACCATCACCTACACCTGTAGGGAGAGATATTCTTCCCACCCCAGCAGAGGATGATGATGATGATGATGTAGACGGTGGTTTAGTTTTTCTTCCGGACCCTAGTTCTGCTGTGTTCGCTTCAAGAAACAAGACAGCGACAGCATCCCCGACCGAAGAAGTCGAAGCCACAACCGAATAATTCCTATCCGAAACGCCCCCAAAAAACCCAAAATCGTGATTCAATGTATGTGTTGTAGTAGTTGCATTAAAAAGATCAGTAAATAAATAAAATCTCGATTTGAAACCCCCAAGTGTATATCTTAATACCACCTGGTGACTAAAATTATTACCAAAACTCATTTTTTCAAATTTTCGGAGCAAGAGTACAAAAAAGACGATTATATTTTTTTAACTATTCCAAATTATATTAATTAATTAAATATTAAATAACAATTAACCAATTAATTAATTAAAAATTACTAATTTTATACAATCTGAATTAATTAATTTCAATGGCAAATGTGTCACCAAATGTTGATTGACGCATTTGTGAATTGCGTCCAGAGCGTGAGTTGGCAGTTCCATTTTGGTGAAAATCGACACAACACATTGAAAATGAAATACACACTTAACACGCAACGAGTTCAGCTGAAGTTCAACTAGTGCGTGTGCAATGGTCTTCTGACTTAGAAGAGCAGGGGGGAATGAAATGGTCAAATACGCAAAGGTTGAGACAATGTCGTCAATTAGATAACGAACAAAAATTGCTAACCAACCAGATCATAGATAGTAGACTTTTTGTGCCATATTAGTAATATGATATTACGCACAAAATTCTCATAAACGGTTCGAACAAATTGTTAGATAAGATAAGGAACTTTGAAAAACTCTATATAAAAACAGCTGCAATCGAGTGAATTTTCAATGATAGTTTGGTTAGGTTTGAAAATTTGTTTAATTTTAATATTGAGAAAATTTAAAAATGAAGTTTTTCGCTATTGTTCTGGTTGTTCTGGTTGCTGCCGCTAGTAGCGCTGTCTCTGCTGACGAACTTGTAAGTCCCTTTTTGGCTTATTGGTTTTTTCTTATATTGTTTTTTTTAATATTTTTATTGTTTTTAGGCAACTTTTAATTGTTCGTCGAATTGTCCCTGCATTAATCGTGAGGACAATTTCTCCGACGACAATCTGCCTGGCTGTCCCGCAGAACTAGAAACGAGTCTCTTGGCCGCCGTGAACCAACTCCGCAAGGACAATCTCCTCAGTCCCCTGAAAATCTCGACCGAGATCAATCAGTACTCTCAAGCATGGGCCACCTATCTCGCTGCACGCAACATCTACTATCACGAGACAATCAACAAGTACGGCTCTGATCTGGTGTACTCGTATCGACTCCATTCGGACGACACACCAATCAACGGACATGAAGCGGTGGACTTTTGGATCAACACCAATGGCATTGCAGCCCGTGCAGGTAACGAATTCGAGAACAATTTGGACGCACTGTTTGATCCACGAAGTGAGTCGATTGGCTTTGGCTGTGCTTTAGCTGCTAAATCGTTGGAACGGGCCAGCATTGCTTCGGCTCGATCCTATGAACGTCAGGGACGTTACTTTGTGGTGGCCAACATTGAGGTCAATCTTAACAAACCAGTGAGTCCATCGTGCTATTACGATCAATCCATTCTTGGCAAAAGCATCAATGAGGCACCAGAAGCCATAAGCACTAATACATTTGCTCCTTCGTATTCATCTTCGGTCATTCCTTCAAGTCAGTATCCTTCAAGTCTGTATGCTTCGAGCGTGAATCCTTCGAGCGTGAGTCCTTCGAGCGTGAGTCCTTCGAGCGTGAGTCCTTCAAGTGTGAATCCTTCGACAAACCCTTCGCTCAACCCGTCGACAGAGGCTTCCACCAATCCTTCGACCAAGGTTTCCAACAATCCTTCGACCAAGCTTTCTAACGAATCTTCGACCAAGCTTTCTAACAATCCTTCGACCAAGCTTTCTAACAATCCTTCGACCAAGCTTTCTAACAATCCTTCGACCAACGCTATCGGCAATCCTTCGACCCTCAGTCCAATTAGCACAACCCTCGGAAATCCAACCATTCCAGACCTCATTGTCACTCTCCAATCATCACCAGCACCAGAAAGCCTACCAATTGACCAATCCACCACCCCAGATTGGTTTAACGTAACCCCGACAGATGATTAAACAACCGAAAATTTTCCCTTCCGAAACGCCCCCCAAAAACCCCTAAAATCGTGATTCAATGTATGTGTGTTGTTGTAGAAGTAGAACTAAAAAGATCAGTAAATAAATAAAATCTCGATTTGAAACCCCCAAGTGTATGTTAACTATCTATCTTGACTAAAGTTATTATCCTAATTCCAAAATTATGATAATAAAATCCAGTTTTTAAAAATTTTCGTAGCGAGTTTACAAAAAGTAGCTTGCGAATTTTTAAAAAAATCTAGAGAAACTGAATATCAAGCGAAAATTAATAATGATGAATTGAAAAATGAATAAGTTGAGTTATTCAAATTGGGGCACAAGCTGATTGGCTGATTCAAGTGGCCAATTGATACATTACAAGTAAATCTTGTCATTCTTTAGAATATATAACTATTCAGAATCTATTGATCATTTTGTTTATCCAAAATAGATCATTATTTTAATATTTTATTCGTTGTGAATATTTTGTATATTGAAGTTGTAAAATGTAAAAGTATGATTTATTTTTCTTGTACAAATATGAATACATCAGTTAACTTTCTGTCAGATTAACCAACTTATGAACCAACTTATCTTTAATACAATCAATATTCATTGTACTTTGACAATCACAATGTCACACTTTCTCAATCAACTCTCTCGGATCTCGTTCATCGATGATGTTTAGTGCTTTTTGTTCTTTGATGGTGTGAGGCAAACCAAAATGAACTGTTCGTATGTGTTTGATTATTTGTGATCGTGTAGTGGCAGTGTGAGCACATTGTTTGCATCGATTTGGCTTGACATGTAGATGGATGGCTTGTTCGTGCTTGGTCCGATTTCCCAATTCCGCAAACGACTTTTCACAATGTCGACATGCAAATGGTCGCTCTCCGGAATGTATTAGAAGATGAGAGTCAAGATTGCGTTTTAGGGTAAATTTCTTTTCGCACTCATCACACCGAAAACGTTTTATATTTTGGTGAATCAGTTGGTGATTGGCTAAAGTGCTTCTATCTTTAAATCGTTTGTTACATTGGCCACACGGAAATGGGCGTTCACCTGAGTGCACTCGAAGATGTGTCTCCAAATTAAATCTGCGGTTAAATGATTTCAGACAATGTGGACATTGCAAATGACGATTTGGTTGAATTGGGTTAGTAGTGCTTTCAGTGGCAATTTCATCTTCAGTTTGTTTTCGTTTAAAATATCTCGCAGACTGTCTGACAATTTTCCGAGTTTGTCCATTTGAATGTGGTAGACTTATCTTAATTCGTGCGTCCTCCTCATTTCGAGATTCTTTTTCATCGCCTTCATTGTCTTCAATTTCAGTTTCCACATCTCCATCCTCTTCCTCCTCGATCTGCACTATTTGTCCATTCGGCTGTAGATGACCGTGAATTGGGTGATTCCTAAATTGTTCTGTCTCCTCATCATCACCATCAACCTCCATTTCATATTCTTCATCGTCGATTTCTGTCTCATCGTCTCCATCACTGATTTGGTCTTCACTACTTTCTTGACCATCTCCACTCTGTTCGCCTTCTTGGTCCAATTCGTCTCCATTCTCATCATCAATTTGATCATCCACTGTCATGTTCCCATCATTCCCCACCAGAACATCTTCATCACCATTCCCTTCTTCAACAATCTCCGTCTCCTCGCCATCATCGCCTCCAGTCCCTCCATTTCCCTCCACATTTGTTTGTTCGAGTCGAATCGCCTTTAGTCTCATCCTTCTGCAATCGTCACAGTCACAATCCTCGTCCCACTCATCTTTCAATTCTCGACTTTCATCTTCTTCTTTTTTCACACGTTTACATAGTCCAACTAAGTATTGCAATTATACACCTGATCAACACATACTTCAACACAAAGCATCGCTAATTGCTTACCTTTATTGGCTTGTGACGGTCCACAAGAATTGGCCTGTTGATTATTGGTTGCATTGTTTTGACTGAATTCAATCTTTACTTCTCGCTCCACTCTGCACTGGTCACAGTCACACTCGTCTCCATCCCACTCCACTTTACATTCACCACCTTCCTCCTCTTTCTTCACTTTAGTGCACCTTCGAACTGAGTTTTGTTGTTGTGCAATGTTCTTTACTTCTTTATGCTCATCATCGAACTCTTGTTTGATGTTAATGTTTGAATTTGATGTGTTGTCATGTCGAGATAATGTTCCTGAAATTAAAACAAACAAAAAAACATTTAAACTCAAAGTAATCAACACAAACACTTGCTACCTTCATTATTTTGTTGTTTCTCTTCATTTTCGACTGAAACTTCTTTCTGTTCATCGTCTTCCTCTTGTTTGATGTTGACCTGATTCAATCGATCCATTTGGAGACAGTTGGCCGATGGGTGAGATGACCAATGTCGAGATACGAGACAAGAGGCAAACTGAACTGAAATGGCACAGCACACACAGCCAAAACAACTCACAGTAAGTCACAGACAGAACACTACCGGACAGGGAAGTTTTTGATACAACAGATAGAGGAAAGGTACAGCAAATAGGCAAATGTAGTGGCAGTGGTCGATGAGTGGTTGCGAGTAACCTTTGACCACTTCTCCAGCTCTTAGGTTTGCTTTTATCATACTAAAGAACTCAAACTCAAGCAGCAATGCGGTGCACACGAGGTTGCATTGTTATGAGCCGCCCTGATCACATTTGGCTTGCTGCATGTTAATTTGAGTTTGTGTGCTAAATTTGTGTCGATTTTTAGAGAGTCTCCGATGCCTGCTTGCTAAAAGACACGTGTTGTATTGCTCCATGGTGATTCATTGAATTGCGAATTAGGCCTTGACCAACTCGATTGTCATCATGTCATCTTTATCTGTTGTGCCTCAGTGCCTTGCTCGTGTGTCCGTCTTGTCCAAATTGATTGCAGCCCAAAGCGTGGACACGAGCTTGTGGCTGCGGGCCGAGATGGTTCGACTCGTGGATCCAATCATCGATTCGCTTCTTCTCAGATTAATCATGTCGCATTCTGTTCGACCTGCTGCTCAACCCTTCAAACAGACTCATTTCCGCTCGACTGTGTCCGAGTTGTGTCTATTGATTGAACAAGAGAAGCAGGAGACGAATAGATTGCTTAGAGGCCAAATGGATCGAATCGTCAATTCGCTCTTCCTCAGACTTACCAACCAGTTGTTGGTGAACACTCAAATCAGTGAATTAGTTCAACCTTCACCATCAAATCATCAAAGTCATCCATCCAATGCATCAATTGCACAATCGACTGTGAACAATTCAAATGAACATTTGTCAACACATCAAATCACTTCTCAACTAACTCCTTCAGCCCATCCCATCACCACCTCACCACTGATCATGCAAAAATGTGTCGCCACTTCATCAACCCCAATCATGGAAGGTCTGAGGAATGATGAGAACATAGCAGTGGATGGTCGAATTGGTGAAGAGGATGCAGATGAATTGGACCAAGGTGAACAGAGTGGAGATGGTCAAGAAAGTAGTGAAGGTCAAATCAGTGATGGAGACGATGAAACAGAAATCGACGATGAAGAATATGAAATGGAGGTTGATGACGATGAAATTGCCAATAAATCCACTACTAATCCAATTCCACCAAATCGTCATTTTCAATGTTCACATTGTCATAAATCATTCCAATCAAGATCCGATCTCACAAAACATATTCGAGTGCACACAGGTGAACGTCCATTTCAATGTGACCAGTGTGACAAATGCTACAAGCAAAGAGGTGATTTAAAACGACACCAACTGATTCACCGAAATATAAAGAATTTTCGTTGTCATGAGTGTGCAAGACAATTTAGCCTAAAACAACACCTTGTCACCCATTCCAAAATACATTCCGGAGTACGACCATTCGCTTGTCGTAATTGTGACAAAAGCTTTACCGTTAAAGGCAACTTAGCAAAACACCAACTGATTCACAGAAATATAAAGAATTTTCGGTGTCATGAGTGTGACAAACAATTTACTCGAAAAGACGATCTTGACTCTCATCTACGAATACATTCTGGAGAACGACCATTCAAATGTCGACATTGTAAAATGTCATTTGCTCACCTGAGCACTCGGACCAAGCACGAACAAGCCATCCATCTGCATGTCAAGCCATATCGATGCAAACAATGTGGTCACACTGCCACTACACGATCACAAATAGTCACTCACATTCGAATGTTCCATTTTGGTTTGCCGCGAAGCATAAAACAACAACAAACACTCAACATCATCGATCATCGAGATCCGAGAGAGTTGGTTGAGAAAGTGTGATTGTCAAAGTGTTTTAATGCACTGAGCACCGATTGTATCAATGATTTGCACAAAATGACCTATCTGACAGAAAGTTAAGTGATGTATTCCAATTTATAATAAATCATTCATTCTATAGTTTATTTTTACAACTAAAATGTGAAGTGAAAATGAGTTGTGCACTGCACTCCACTGGACCCATCAGTCTGCTCAGAATAGTCTGCCACTGTAAAACAAAGCAAACATACCGATCACTAATGTGATCACACAAATATTCCAAACCCGAAATTGCTTCTCATTTCAACCGGCTTCAATCTAGAAATTGGACACGACATTTTCTGAAAATGATTTTCACTTGCCTCGAACAGTTAGACAACAAAAAGAAATAAAAATAATTATTGACATGACATTATAATTATAATCGACAAATGTTACTCGAACAATTCTGTCCATTTGACATTGTCCAAGTGTCTTGAGACTGATGTGTAACAGACTGACACATTTGTCATAAAGTAAAAAAGAACCAACAATTTTGAAATAAAATTTATTAAGCCAATTGAATAATCTTTAAACATTTTTTAATGGTTCCTTTTTATAAAGTAAATAACGATTAGCTCGTAAGTATCAAGTGTCGAAAGATTGAAATATTAAAACTCTATCTAACAGAATTGACTTTAATTCTGAATTTGAATATTTCACTTCAAACCTCATCTGCACATGACCAGCGTGTGACTATGCTGGTGCACAACAATCTGTCACTATTTGTCAGTGACGATTTAAAATCATACATTCCACATTTGCATTATACAATTTAAATGTAAATATACGACAGAATCAAATCGAAAACAAGTAATACTATGCAATAATATTGAATAAACAGAGGGATCAATCAATTCTGTAAAATGTTATTAATGAAGTAATTACACTTGTGCCAAAGTATTAAACATTTTGCATCAAATTAACCAAGTGTCAATGCAAAACTTAAAATTCAATGAATAAAATCAGATTTTAAAAGTGCATTGTGCTAAAAGATCTAATACGATTCAACCACATTCAGTAGGGAGTGCCACTGGGCACATGTACATCCATTTTCGTATCAAAATCAATCGAAAAATTCATTCCACAAATTCATCAAAAATTGTAAAAGGCTAAAACTCGGTCTATACGAGTTGGTAAAAGGGCTTGCAAAAAGTCATCGAAAATTAGTACGGGGCAAAGAGTTGGTCTATACAATTTGGTAGAGGGGAAGGCCAAATACATCAAAAATTGTAAAAGGCTAAAACTCGTTCTATACGAGTTGGTAAAAGGGCTTGCAAAAAGTCATCGAAAATTAGTACGGGGCAAAGAGTTGGTCTATACAATTTGGTAGAGGGGAAGGCCAAATACATCAAAAATTGTAAAAGGCTAAAACTCGGTCTATACGAGTTGGTAAAAGGGCTTGCAAAAAGTCATCGAAAATTAGTACGGGGCAAAGAGTTGGTCTATACAATTTGGTAGAGGGGAATGCCAAATACATCAAAAATTGTAAAAGGCTAAAACTCGGTCTATACGAGTTGGTAAAAGGGCTTGCAAAAAGTCATCGAAAATTAGTACGGGGCAAAGAGTTGGTCTATACAATTTGGTAGAGGGGAAGGCCAAATTCATCAAAAATTGTAAAAGGCTAAAACTCGGTCTATACGAGTTGGTAAAAGGGCTTGCAAAAAGTCATCGAAAATTAGTACGGGGCAAATAGTTGGTCTATACAATTTGGTAGAGGGGAAGGCCAAATTCATCAAAAATTGTAAAAGGCTAAAACTCGGTCTATACGAGTTGGTAAAAGGGCTTGCAAAAAGTCATCGAAAATTAGCCCTGGGCAAAAAGTTGGTCTATACAATTTGGTAGAGGGGAAGGCCAAATTCATCAAAAATTGTAAATCGCATTTCAACATTGCAATTGCTCATTTACTCCATTTATATATTTCCAAATGTCATGACATTTATAGAAATGTATATTAAAGTGTAAATATCTACAAAATGCATCGCATTTGTTGATTCTAGTTTGCTAAATAAAGTATATCGATGTATGATAATTTACATCATTTTTTATAACCATTCACCATCATTCTGTCCCTGAAATGAATTATAAATTTCGTTTTCTGCTGCTTTTGGCGATCATACCACTTTGGATCACTTCATCATCGGCAGAGAATCCCGCTGCATGCGACAATGATATTGTACCAGCAGTTCATAATATGATAATGAGCGTGGATATCACCAAATTCAATGCACTCATACTTAAAGACCACTTTCGAAGTTATGTGTTGAATTTGAGCTGTGAATCACAGCAACGAACCTGGTCAAATGCTCGCCATTTGCCAAATGTCACATTTTCACTGCCTGATCAAGTGGCACAGATCACACTCAACGAGTCGAATCATCTACATTCGCTTCAAGTGCACTGGGCATACGACATGATCGACCTGCAGAGCATTCTTTTGCCTATTAGTGGCTCACCAAAAGCGGACAACCGTCTGATTGGTGCTTGTGCTAGAAACGGACACTACAACGCGTACATTCAAAACTATTATCGTGAAAATGCCTCCTTTGCTCTGGTGACATCACAAATCACTGTCTACAACATACAATTTAAGCCTCCAGCCGAACTTATACTAGATTCTGAATTTGTGGATGCTGTCACGAATTTGCCCGACAAGTATGAACACGATCCAGCGGAGTATGACAAATTTGTCAAAGGCTACGGAACGCACTACATTGAAGGGGCCAATTTTGGTGCGAAAAATTATTGGCTAACACCAATACCCAACCATTACATTGCTAGCCAAAAGGAAATAGAAGAGTGCTTGAAAGCACAATATTTACTAATGTTTGGACGTGGTGCTTCCTGGGAATCTGTTAGAAAACCAAAAAATTTTGATAAAATTATCGATGAATTGTATTGTTGCAATTTTGAAGGAGGCCATGTAGCGGAGGATGATCTCGATGATCTATACCGCATTCCTGGTTACATAGAATACAGTTTTAGACCGCTGGAAGATTTGTTTGTAGACGAGAAGCTGAAAGCGAAAATGAAGCGCGCAAGTGAAATGTACCGGATCGGCGCTTATTTGGGTGAGTTGATGGCAGTGTACGATGCTGCAAGTGAGTATTATCAACCTTCGAGCGAAGACCGGCTGCTACTGAGCAAAGTTGAAGTTTTTATGGAGTCCAACATTTCGACAATCAACGCCGAGAAAGCGATTCAAATTATCAATGATTTGTACAGCAAAGTGAAAGGTTAGAAAGGTATTTTGGCTTAACGCCTGACATTATTAATTTCATTCACACAGAAAGGCCACATTTGGATCAGCTAATCAGCGATTACTATGTTACAGCAGCGCTCAAGTTACAATTTGCCCAATCAATCTGTGATCGATCCGCAGGTCTGTGTCCATCAAAGACGATCAAGGACGAGAATCGCGAACTTGAGAAGCTTTATCAGGAATACGAATCGAGTAAAGTTGATGGAACGAGCTTCACTCGGGAATTGTATCATCAATTTGGAAGGAGAGTACACGAGCTCAATTCTAGAAATCGTATTCGTGACGATTTGTACGGGACAGTTGGAGCTAGTTGTGAGAAATGTATGATTTGAATCAGATTTGAACAATTCAAAAACTATAAAACCTTTTGAACAAAGCCTGCATCAAAGTTAGCGTGATGATAAATAAATGTATACAATTTACCAACACCAATTTTACAATCCGTTTCTGTTCAATGAAAACGAATCGAGTTGAAAAAGAAGGCAAATTAGTCAAAACAAGTGCAGATTGGGCGGAAATGAGCGATTTAAACGAATTAACATTGGAGGAGTTGAGAAATTTTCAATACTCCAGCCTGGATCCTTTTACGATTGCATTTAAGAATGTGAAAGGTAAAGTTCTTGTGAATTAAAAAAAAATATACTAAATTAAACCATAATCTAAAAAAATAGTCAAATATCTGGAACAAACATGGATAAGGACAATTTGACAATCATATTTGATATATTAACAATTGAATTGCACAAAATTGTCTGCAGAATTGTTTATTTTGTTATCTGAAATTTTGTTTTATTAAAAACCCATTTAATTGTATGATTTAAATGTTTAATTAAAAATTTGAGAGTTTGGTGCAATTTGAAACGTTTCCCATACAATTTACACCATTCCCTAAAGATCAACTACTACTGTAGTATACTGAACATGGTGATTTTAATTACTAAAAATCTCTTTTGATTGAGACCAATGTTGAAATTTTGACATTTGAAAAATTTGATAAATCATTCACATTAACATTTCAATTACATCTAGGCAAATTAGTATTTTCAAATGTCATGACATTTGAATTCATCAGTGCAAATGCAATGCATTTGTTAATTCTAGTCTGCCAAATATTACATAAAGTGAACGATTGATAGATTTTGTGTTCACGGATTAGTTAAAGAGATTGTAAGATTAAGATTAAGGTTGGGTGAGTTGTGATATATGTTTGGTGGTGTTAATATAAGCAAAACAGAATAATAACAAATATTGCAAGGAATATATCAAGTGTATGGACTAAAGTAAGCCAAGCGGATTATAGATTATACTATGGACAACACTCAGTTATTCGCAGGTAGCTCTGAGCCCATTGGTAATGTCAGCCCGCAGACCATGTCTTTGATTGAGTCTCCTTGCATCTTCAAGTGCACTCTTGTAGCCAGATAGGAAATAATCACTATCACTGGAGTGATATTGCTCATAGAGAAAATCCATTTCCCTCTCACAATCCGCAACTTTCCAATCTGGAGCAGTTGACCAGTGACCTTTCAGGTATCTTTTCAACGAAGCGGTACAAATTTGCTTGGCAAACTCCAACCTTGCAGCCGCAATCACGTAGAAATCGTCAATTATTGGAGTTAAAAAGTGTTTGTCTGTAAACAAAAGGATAGATCAATTCAACTTTAAAATTTTGTTTTTGTTTTGTCTTCAGTAGGGCAAAAGGCAACTGTTTGGCACCCAGCCGGTCCAAAATACACAAGTCGGTGTTATTCACCCCCACCTTAGCTCGTGTGTCCGTCTTGTCCAAATTGATTGCAGCCCAAAGCGTGGACACGAGCTTGTGGCTGCGGGCCGAGATGGTTCGACTCGTGGATCCAATCATCGATTCGCTTCTTCTCAGATTAATCATGTCGCATTCTGTTCGACCTGCTGCTCAACCCTTCAAACAGACTCATTTCCGCTCGACTGTGTCCGAGTTGTGTCAATTGATTGAACAAGAGAAGCAGGAGACGAATAGATTGCTTAGAGGACAAATGGATCGACTCGTCAATTCGCTCTTCCTCAGACTAACCAACCAGTTGTTGGTGAACACTCAAATCAGTGAATTTGTCCAACCTTCACCATCAAATCACGAAACTGCTCCATCGAATGCATCAATTGCACCATCGAATATGAACAATTCAAATGAATGTGAAGATTGTGCCAAGGGAATTTGTGGTTTGGATGGTGAAAATGATGATGCACACAATGATGCTGAGACAGGAGTGGACATGCAAATTGGACTGGGCGAAGGTGAGATTGAAGATCAAAACAATGCTTCAGTAGAAAGCGATCTCATGGCTATCCCTGATGTCATCGATGACTCGAATCAATCTGCTCATAACGCAAATGATTTATCTTTGATTAACGAAAGTGAACATCAAATTCGTAGTGTTCGCAAGTCATCGAGGAATGCAACAAAACAAAACTATGAAAAGGGTAAATCTGCCCAGCCCATCATTGAGCACAAACATCAATCGATTTCATCAAGCAGTGCACTAGAATCATCGACTCGTAAGCGAATTAAGAAGAAAGTTTTCGGTGATGCTCAATTGGATGGGAATATTCGCAAAAGTGGAAAACACAAAAGCGATAAAGAGAATAAAAGAGCAAAATTAGTGAAACGCAAACAGAATTTGGATGATGCTGATGGCAATGAAGGCCAAGAAGATTATGCAAACAATGAAACTAGAAGCGAGGAATCAATTGCCACCGAACCCGCTACTAATCCAATTCAACCAAATCGTCATTTGCAATGTTCACATTGTCTGAAATCATTTGATCACCAATCCACATTGCAGAGACATCTTCGAGTGCACACAGGTGAACGTCCATTTCAATGTGACCTGTGTGACAAACGATTTAAAGATAAAAGCACATTAGCCAAGCATCAACTGATTCATCAAAATATAAAACGTTTTCGGTGTGATGAGTGCGAAAAGAAATTTACTCTAAAATGCAGTCTCGACACTCATCTTCGAATACATTCCGGAGAGCGTCCATTTGCATGTCGTCATTGTGCAAAGTCGTTTACTAAATCGGACAATCGGACCAAGCACGAACAAGCCATCCATCTGCAAGTCAAGCCATATCGATGCAAACAATGTGGTCTCACTGCCACTGAACGATCAGCACTAATCAAACACATTCGAGTGGTCCATTTTGATTTGCCTCGATCACTCAAACAACAACAAGCACTCAACATCATCGATGAACGGGATCCGAAAGAGTTGGTTGAGAAAGTGTGACATTGTGATTGACAAAGTGTTTCGATGCTATGTACCTAGTGCTATCTAGGTCTCCTCGATTTTTTCAATAAATATTTTTAACACAAATATAAATATGTTTATTAATTCAATTCATCAAATTACTGTTCGATTATTCATCGACGATTAATGATTGATGAATGTTGTGCTTGAACTTGTGCCATTGGTTCAGTTGCAGTTGATGTGTGACTGACATGTGCCCAGTAACACTGCCAACTGAATGTTGCTAAATCGTAATAGATCTTTTAGCACTTTTTAAAATTTGATTTTATTCATTGAATTTTGCAACTCAAATTGTTCCAATAAATGGAATTTAGAACTAAAACATATATTGGCAGTGATTGTGTCGATTCTTTGCGTCGGGAATAGAACAATATAAGAATAAGAATATATAGAATAATATACAGTGTATATTGCGCCCCTGTGCTCAACAGTTTTTATACACTGACTGGCTGGTGTAGGTCAGGGATCAAAGTTTCTTGATGCACTCATTTCAATTGCGAGAAGCGTTTATTTGTGCGATGTCGTCCAAACGGTGACCAAACGCTTTACCACCGGAGGAGGAGTCGGTCTACATAATTTGGCTCGACTATAGTAGCCAAAACGATTCTCTTCTCGTTGGTCTCGTTGGTGATTGTCTACACAAGTTGGTAAAAAGGTTTTCAAAAAGTCATCGAAAATTAGTCCTGGGAAAAAAGTTGGTCTTTACAATTTGGTAGAGGGGAAGGCCAAATTTATCGAAAATTGTAAAAGGCTAAAACTCGGTCAATACGAGTTGGTAAAAGGGCTTGCAAAAAGTCATCGAAAATTAGTCCTGGGCAAAAAGTTGGTCTATACAATTTGGTAGAGGGGAAGGCCAAATTCATCAAAAATTGTAAAAGGCTAAAACTCGGTCTATACGAGTTGGTAAAAGGGCTTGCAAAAAGTCATCGAAAATTAGTACGGGGCAAATAGTTGGTCTATACAATTTGGTAGAGGGGAAGGCCAAATTCATCAAAAATTGTAAAAGGCTAAAACTCGGTCTATACGAGTTGGTAAAAGGGCTTGCAAAAAGTCATCGAAAATTAGTACGGGGCAAATAGTTGGTCTATACAATTTGGTAGAGGGGAAGGCCAAATTTATCGAAAATCGCCAACTTGAGAAGCTCTAAAACGAGTACGAATCGAGTAAAGCTGATGGAACGATTCGTTTCACTCGGGAGTTGAATCATCAATTTGGGAGGAGAGTGCACGAGCTCAATTCCAGATATGGTATTCGTGATGATCTGAACGGTACAGTTGGAGTTACTTGTGAGAAATGCGTGTGAACAATTCAAAAATAAAAAAATCTCCGGTACCATTAATGAATTGAATAAGCACGAATTGGGGATTGAAGAATTTGGTGCAATTTTTTCGATGCAATTTACAACACTTCTTAAAGATCAACTAGACTAGTAGCCCTGCACACAAGGTGATTTGGATTACTATAAATTTTGATTTTGACCATAATAAATGCCGACATTTGATTAACTTAATTAATCATCTCCTCATTTCAACATTGCAATTGCTCATTTACACCATTTATATATTTCCAAATGTCATGACATATATAGAAATGTATATTAAAGTGTAAATATCTACAAAATGCATTGCATTTGTTGATTCTAGTTTGCTAAATAAAGTATATCTATGTATGATAATTTACATCATTTTTTATAAAAAATTCACCATCATTCTGTCCCTGAAATGAATTATAAATTCCGTTTTCTGCTGCTTTTGGCGATCATACCACTTTGGATCACTTCATCATCGGCAGAGAATCCCGCTGCATGCGACAATGATATTGTACCAGCAGTTCATAATATGATAATGAGCGTGGATATCACCAAATTCAATGCACTCATACTTAAAGATCACTTTCGAAGTTATGTGTTGAATTTGAGCTGTGAATCACAGCAACGAACCTGGTCAAATGCTCGCCATTTGCCAAATCGCACATTTTCACTGCCTGATCAAGTGGCACAGATCACGCTCAACGAGTCGAATCATCTACATTCGCTTCGAGTGCACTGGGCATACGACATGATCGACCTGCAGAGCATTCTTTTGCCTATTAGTGGCTCACCAAAAGCGGACAACCGTCTGATTGGTGCTTGTGCTAGAAACGGACACTACAACGCGTACATTCGCAACTATTATCGTGAGAATGCCTCCTTTGCACTGGTTACATCACAAATCACCGTCTACAACATACAATTTAAGGCTCCAGCCGAACTTATACTAGATTCTGAATTTGTGGATGCTGTCACGAATTTGCCCGACAAGTATGAACACGATCCAGCGGAGTATGACAAATTTGTCAAAGGCTACGGAACGCACTACATTGAAGGGGCCAATTTTGGTGCGAAAAATTATTGGCTAAAGCCAATACCCAACCATTACATTGCTAGCCAAAAGGAAATAGAAGAGTGCTTGAAAGCACAATATTTACTAATGTTTGGACGTGGTGTTTCCAGGGAATCTGTTAGAAAACCAAAAAATTTTGATAAAATTATCGATGAATTGTATTGTTGCAATTTTGAAGGAGGCCATGTAGCGGAGGATGATCTCGATGATCTATACCGCATTCCTGGTTACATAGAATACAGTTTTAGACCGCTGGAAGATTTGTTTGTAGACGAGAAGCTGAAAGCGAAAATGAAGCGCGCAAGTGAAATGTACCGGATCGGCGCTTATTTGGGTGAGTTGATGGCAGTGTACGATGCTGCAAGTGAGTATTATCAACCTTCGAGCGAAGACCGGCTGCTACTGAGCAAAGTTGAAGCTTTTATGGAGTCCAACATTTCGATAATCAACGCCGAGAAAGCGATTCAAATTATCAATGATTTGTACAGCAAAGTGAAAGGTTAGAAAGGTATTTTGGCTTAACGCCTGACATTATTAATTTCATTCACACAGAAAGGCCACATTTGGATCAGCTAATCAGCGATTACTATGTTACAGCAGCGCTCAAGTTACAATTTGCCCAATCAATCTGTGATCGATCCGCAGGTCTGTGTCCATCGAATGCGATAGTTACTGAATATGGCGAACTTGAGAAGCTTTATCAGGAATACGAATCGAGTAAAGTTGATGGAACGATTCGCTTCACTCGGGAATTGTATCATCAATTTGGTAGGAGAGTACACGAGCTCAATTCTAGATATCGTATTCGTGATTATTTGTACGGGACAGTTGGAGCTAGTTGTGAGAAATGTGTTTTGAATCAGATTTGAACAATTCAAAAACTATAAAACCTTTTGAACAAAGCCTGCATCAAAGTTAGCGTGATGATAAATAAATGTATACAATTTACCAACACCAATTTTACAATCCGTTTCCGTTCAATGAAAACGAATCGAGTTGAAAAAGAAGGCAAATTAGTCAAAACAAGTGAGGGATCAATCATGATCCGGATCAGGATCGCATCATCAAATGAGTAAATCAAATTAGGCGGAAATGAGCGATTTAAACGAATTAACATTGGAGGAGTTGAGAAATTTTCAATTTTCCAGCCTAGATCCTTTTACGATTGCATTTAAGAATGTGAAAGGTAAAGTTCTTGTGAATTTAAAAAAAATATACTAAATTAAACCATAATCCCAAAAAAATAGTCAAATATCTGGAACAAACAACACCGGACAGTGGTGAAAGTTCACCAATTCATGGCTACAAAGCCACGCCCAATAGCACAAATATTGAGAAATATGATAACGCAAAGGGTGAGTGCTGCTGGGACTCGTATTGCCATGAACACACTTTTTGAATGTACCTTGCTGCACCCTGTACAGAAACTTTTTTAGGGAGTTCGAGTTTGTCAAATTAGCAAATTAATCAAATAGCACAATTATTGACTGCAATTATTCCAAAAAAAGCCATTAATATGTTTATTTGACATTCAAAAGTTGATTATTCCAGTGGATTAGTCAATCTTAGAGTAGTTAACCAATGTTTATAACCATCAGAGTAACCGTTTGAGTGAATTCATTTAAAACGGGTTGTTACAAATAAATCGAAATAAAAACTCTTTCAATGGATCATCAAATTAGACATTCAACATTGAGCATCCAAATTGGAACATCTTTTTGCTCTCAAACCAATTTGCATAAGAATAAATTTTAATTTATTGAACGATTTATAGATTTTGTGTTCACGGATTAGTTAAAGAGATGTAAGATCAAGATTAAGGTTGGGTGAGTTGTGATATATGTTTGGTGGTGTTAATATTAGGTGACAACTTATGTTATGATAATGGCGGCTTGCTTTAAAATAACTTTTTTGTCCTAATCTAGGTGGCGAAGTGATTTTTTGCATTATTTAGTGACTAATCAGACATAGTTCAAGTTTGAAAAGTTCAAAAAACCACATCGCCACCTAGATTAGGACAAAAAGTTATTTTAAAGCAAGCCGCCATTATCATAACATAAGTTGTCATCTAATATAAGCAAAACAGAATAATAACAAATATTGCAAGGAATACATCAAGTGTATGGACTAAAGTATAGACCAAGCGGATTATAGATTATACTATGGACAACAATCAGTCATTCAGTGAATCAGGATTCGCAGGTAGTCGTGAGCCCATTGATAATGTCTGTCCGCAGACCATGTCTCTGATTGAGTCTCCTTGCCTCTTCAAGTGCACTCTTGTAGCCAGATAGGAAATAATCACTATCACTGGAGTGATATTGCTCATAGAGAAAATTCATTTCCCTCTCACAATCCGCAACTTTCCAATCTGGAGCAGTTGACCAGTGACCTTTCAGGTATCTTTTCAAGGAAGCGGTACAAATTTGCTTGGCAAACTCCAACCTTGCAGCCGCAATCACGTAGAAATCGTCAATTACTGGAGTTAAAAAGTGTTTGTCTGTAAAAAAGGATAGATCAATTCAACTTTCAAATTCATTAAGACATTAAACAACAAATTTACCTCTGACCTTGCGCACCTTGTCGTACAAGTCATCGAGTTTCGCGATCATTTCATCGATTTGTTTGATATCACGCGAATTGAGCGATTTAGTCACATTTTCAAGTACAACTTTCTCCTCACTTGACAGTTGATAGTAATCACTGGTGAATGCGTAAATGTTGTTCAGCGCTTCGAGTTGTGCCCTGATTCGATGCATTTGTATAGCAATCCATACCTGTGATTGTATCGTTTGATTGTCAATTAGTTCTTCAATTGATCCCAACTCTACGGTTCGTATTGACGGACCTGTGAACTGCACTGACTCATACTGTGCACCAGTAAGCTTATCCACCCATCGGACGGATCCATTCCTGTATGCTAGAATAATATCACTGTTTGAATTTGAACTGTGCTTCGAGTAGGTATTATTCAACCAACTTTTGAAGTACTTCCTATAAGCAGCAGCCATATTGTCAGCCATTTGGTCATCACTATTGTCGAGCACGTAGTCTTGTGAGAGCGCAAACTGCACATAGTCATAGTCTGAGATGAAGAGCCGAGCAAAGTAGTGTGTGCCAAAGCGGCCGATAAATGTCTCATAAGCTGATGGATTGTCCTCATACTTGGGCGGCAACTTGTGATTGACGTAATCGAGGAAATTGTGTGATAGAATCGATTGTTTCACACGGGTACCATTGCCTTTATACTGTCTATCAATCGGATCAATGTAAGGTCCCAATTCTGATGATCTTGGATTGTCAATCTGGATCGAGTGGACAACATATATGATGATATTTGATAAAAAAAGCATTGAAGCCATAATCATAAAAACTTACATGATAGAAGGCCTTGTTTGATCCGAAATATTGCTTCAACACACTCGTGTATTTCGCACTTCGAGCGAATGAACCAAAAGCAAGAGTTCTGTCACTGTCAGTGTCTCTTTCAGATCCAATACGATACAGCAGTGTTCTCATGACTCCACTCCAGTCTAAGTTGATGTGCACTTTGCCCGAATAGATGGATAGACCACTATCCTTGATTGGCCAGACATCAATGTCAGTTATTTGATCAGGCAAATCATAGTTTACGAAATTGTCGCCAGTGTGGTTCGTGTACTTCAACTTTTGTCCAATTTTCACGCCCGAACAGGTGAAATTGAAAACATTTTCTAGTAGACCACCACGGCTTTCACTTGCATTTCCAATTGGAAATAGATCCAATGAAGTGATGTCAACTCCAGATGCCATTTGCATTAGAGCGAGCAGTGGACTGGTGCATTTCTCTTCAGAAACGATTGGCACCAACAGAAGGAGGAACACCAGTGCAATCGACACCATGATGATAGCGAAAATTGAGTTTGAGATTCAAACAAGCAGTATGAGCTCCACTTTAAATAGCAAATAAATTTAACTTTGCAAATGAACACACACACACAAATGTTCAAAATGTTTACTTGACATTTGAAAGTTATTTGATTAATCATATTTATATATGATCGTAATATCATTTGGTGCATCACTGCAGTCGACATTTGGACAGTTGGAATTGAGGTTGATGAAGTGTTGGGATATTTTGCTTGATCTGTAATGAGGTAGAGACTGGTTGGGCTGAAGGAGTTGATTGAGAAGTGATTTGATGTGTCGACAAATGATCATTTGAATTGTTCATAGTCGATGGTGTATTTGATGGCGAAGGTTGAACAAATGCAAATTCATTTATTTCGGTATTCACCAACAAATTGTTGGTTAGTCTGAGGAAAAGCGAATTGACGATTCGATCCATTTGGCCTCTAAGCAATCTATTCGTCTCCTGCTTCTCTTGTTCAATCAATTGGCACAACTCGGACACAGTCGAGCGGAAATGAGTCTGTTTGAAGGGTTGAGCAGCAGGTCGAACAGAATGCGACATGATTAATCTGAGAAGAAGCGAATCGATGATTGGATCCACGAGTCGAACCATCTCGGCCCGCAGCCACAAGCTCGTGTCCACGCTTTGGGCTGCAATCAAAAATTTACATCAAACAAGAGTTCGATGATGAGCATAAAGAAGTAAAGAACATTGCTCAACAACAATACTCAGTTCGAAGCTGCACTAAAGTGAACAAAGGGGAGAAAGGTGGTTTGAGATGAAGATTATTGGGGGTGACATCAATTTGTGCATCGAAATCGGTTTCACATGCAGATGTTTGGTTCGCTTGAGCTTGAGTTCAGAATGTTTAACAGAGTAAACGACTCTTTCTAAGTAAAGATAACCGTTCGAATCACAAATTGAGATTAAAGCTGAAAATAATTTATTAAAAACAAACACGAATGTAGCAAGTTTGGTCAACTTGAGCAAATCATTCTTATAATAAATGTTGCTTGCATCGAAATGGTGATAACTCAATAAGTCACACTTTTTCAACTAACTCTCTCGGATCTCGTTGATCTATGATGTTGAGTGCTCGTTGTTCTTTGGTGGTGTGAGGCAAACCAAAATGAACAATTCGAATGTGTTTGATTACAGCTGATCGTTGAGTGGCAGTGTGACCACATTGTTTGCATCGATATGGCTTGACATGCAGATGGATGGCTTGTTCGTGATTGTTCCGAGTTTTCAATTCTGCAAACGACTTTTCACAATGACGAAATTTGAATGGCCGTTCTCCGGAATGCATTAGAAGATGAGTGTCAAGATAATCTTTTCGAGTGAATTGTTTTTCACACTCAGGACACGGAAAACGTTTTATATTTTGATGAATCAGTTTGAGCCTTGTTAATTTGTTTCTCTCTTTAAAACGTTTGTCACACTGATCACATTGAAATAGACGTTCACCTGTGTGCACTCGAAGATGTTGCTGATAATGGCACCTAAAGTCAAATGATTTATGACAATGTGGACATTGAAAATCACGATTTGGTTGGGCAAGGTTTGGTTGAGTTGAGTCCATTTTTGGTCTCTTCACAGATCGAGATGATTTTTCATGCAATTGATTGCGTTTCACACTTTTGCGAGGATTTGCGTCCAATTGAGCGTCACCGAAAACTTTCTTTGGAATTCGTTTACGAGTCGACGATTGTACTCCACTGGTCGATGGAGTCGATGACTCAATGACTGACCGATCACTTGATTTCCCTCTGTGCACATTCTGCAAGTGATCACTTTGGTCATTCACTTGTAATTCAATGTTTTCAGTAGTGTCATCGATGGCATTGATAACTTGTTGACCATTTGAGATGATCGATTCATTGGTTTGGTTGTTTTCCAATGAATTGTAGTTGGCGGGTTGAGGTTCATCGGAGGGTTCATTCTCTGGATAATCCCCAGAAGTATTATCGTAAATTTCACGAACCGAAGTAAAAATTCCTTTTTCAGTTTTCCCACAAATCGTAACATTGTCATCTTCAATCTTCTCTCCATCGTCATCATTTTCATCATCATCGAATTCTTGTTTGATCATTTGATCATTAGAGCTGATTGTGTTCCCCAGTGTGGCCTCATTTATCAAAATATTTTGCTCCGGAGTATTGTTGGTAGCACTGACATCGATTTGCAATTGTGCCTCATCAAGATTTGTTTCATCGCCATCTCCTGCAGTCACATCGATGTTCAAGTGATTGTTGTTGTTCTCATCATCCAAATTGGAAACTCCATTTGCACAATTAGAATGATTCAAGTATTCATCTTCATTGAATTTATATTCATCCACAGTAGTGCAAATTCCTTTTGCACATTTCACAACATTGTCATAATCAATCTCATCATTCTTGTCATCATCATCATCAAATTCTTGTTTGATTGTGTTCACAAATGAGACCTCATTTTGCATTATGTTTTGATGTTTCTGTGCTCTGGTCAAAGTGTCATTTGAATATTCATGTGAACACTGAGCACTCGATTGATCTGTGTTTGCTTGAGTTGGTGGTGGTGATGTTGTGACAAATGAAGTGACATCGTGATTTTGTTGAGGACCAATTATGCCAGATTGAATCATATTGAGAATGCTGATCCTGAGAGAGGCAAATTGATTGTCCACGGTGGCATCGATGTAATGAGTGAGCATTGACTTGAGACAATTCGCGTTAGATTCCATGAGTTCAAGAAGAGGATGAGTCGGGACTTCCATTTCGGTGCAAATCAACAAGACAAATGAAATTAAATACACAAAAAATGAAGCATTTGAGTTCAGTGCGAGTGCAGTGTTCTTTGTTACAATGAGCAAGAGGAGTGGAATGGTCAAAAGTAGCACTCAACGGTTGACCGAGGCTAACTGTGAGACGTCTAGACGAGTCCAATGTTGTGTTGAGTGCGGGTGGTGACTGCTATTGAGGGGTGTCATGTGCATAGTTCTGCCTCGCGCGATCGCCACGGTCGGTGACGAGATTTCTCGAGCAACTAGCACTGTGTTATTTTGATAAATTGTCAGATGTTTTGCATGTTTTGTTCAACTTTATATGTTCTGACACTCAGATTGAATGAAAGTCAGGAAAATCCAACTAGTTTCAATATTTTAATGTATTTAACTTAATTTTATGTAGTTTTGGGCATTTCTAAACTAAAATTAATTAAAAATAAATTTTAAAAAACTTTCATAACCGGGAGTAGAAACCCCACATCGCGCTTCAAAGCCCTACACCTAGTCCACTAGGCCACCAGCATGTAAAGTTCAATGCAGTCAAAATAATTTCCCTTTAATCGTGGGCTCGATTTTTGTGATTGGATTTGGGATATTTAAGGATTGGAGGAACCAAATTGTGGGTCGGACGACATTAATTTAGCTTAAAAACATTTTTCTGGTAGGTATAATGTCGATTCTGATGATTCATCAAAACAGATGTCAACATACCAACTGAAAAGTTTGCACTGTGCATTATAGCAGTGAGAGAGAGAGAGAGAGGAGCACAGCCAAAGGCAAGCGACGTCTCGTCACCGAACGTGGCGACCGCGCGAGGCACAACTATGGTCATGTGTCTTGCCTACAGACACTACTGCTCGAGTGCTCAACTGTTGCACTGCCAAGTTATGTTTATTTGTTTTGAGGACAAAGTGGCCAGTGCCTGTATGGCTGTGTGTGACTACCCAAGTGGAAAAAAAGTTGCTAATGTTTTGCTAAAATTTTGCTAAAAACGCTTTCTAACTGTTTGCTAAAAATTTGCGAGAAACGACGATTTATCGCAAACTATTAGCAAACATTTAGCAAATCGGTAAATTTGCTATAATTTGGTTTTTAAAAATACTGGCGGCTGTAGCTAGCTTTTTGTTTGATTCAAAATCAAAATTAATCGAATCGAATTAAAATGATTTATTACAAAATGAAGAAAATAATTACTTAATCAAAAGATACAATAATGAATCGGTAATAATACTAATAAAACAACAATACACAAATGACATAAGTGGAGTTAATTTAGTTGAACTTATAAGTGCACTTGAGAGACAATGATCATTAATTAGTTAGATTTTGCTTTCTTTTGAGTATTCTTGTTTCCCAATTTCTTCGAGAACTGGGCTTTAAGAGCTTTCTTTCTCTCATCAAAACTAAGAGTGGACTCGTCAATAGGTTCTTCCCGTTTTCGTTTCATTTTCACTGTCAATTCCACAGTACTTTCAATTGGAACAGGCTCGAGTCCGTTGTTTTCTGTTTCACCACATCCAGAAGAACAAGCGGCCACCAAATTTGATTGTGTCTGCTTTGATTTTCGTTTTGGTTTTGGAACCTTCGGATGCGCTTTCTCGTGTATTTGTTTTTCTTCAACAAACAAGTCTAATAAAAAGTAAAAAGTTTAGATATATAATATCATCTATTAAATTCAAATTACCTATAAGGTCAGTAATTTTTTCCTGTTCCACTTTGTCCAATTTAGATAAGCACGTTTTTCCTTCATCGTGCCTTTGTTCGGTAGTAAATCCAAGTTGTGAGATAACCAAAACGCAAAACCCTTTTAGATCCGTCGATTCGTCGAAAGTCGGAACAAGTTGACTCATTGTGACAGTCTGAATATAATTTGTGCCAATAGTTCTGAAAGCCTAGAAATAAGATATTATGAAAATAATTTAAAAATAAACAAATATACATACGCTTGGCGCGGGAGGACAAAAATCATTCTTAAGTTTATTCATTTCAAACAAAACGTCATTAAATTTCTTTTTGAGATCAGTCAATTGAGATTTTTGATCGCTTAATTCGGTGCTCACTTTGACCAACTCTGCCTTAATCTCCAGCAACTCCTCTGCAGGAGATATTGCCACAGTGTTAATAGTAGAACAATCAAGAAGAAATTTCTCAGCATCATCCTCAGCTAAAAATAAATAAATAAATTATAAATATAATTTCATCATAAAAAATAAATAAATATTACTTCCAATGAATTGTATGAATCCTTTCACCAACACTGACCGATGATTTAGAAATTCGATTTCTTCTTTTGGCCACTTGGATGGTTCGGTGGTTCGCCAAGAGAGACTAATTTTGTCAACTTTGAAAAAATCCGATAAAACAAACGAATTATCAAGCAATTTAATGACAACATGAGCTGTTTGAGGGAATTATAATTAGTAATCAACCTAGTAACGATTCATTTGCGTACTTAAGTCACACGAAGCCATTTTGAACGATTTGAATCAATTCACGAGGTGGTTCAATTGTAACAATAATCAAGATTTCATGAAAATATAAATAAAGTTGATCAAAAATTGTATCGTGTGATCAATACAGCAGCATGCTTCAAAAGGAACTGGACAGACAGACAGTCCCCCTACAAGCACGTGTGAAGTGGCGCATGCATGGGGACGTGATGGGTGCGCTAGTCTCCTCTAACATTGATGAAAATCAAAATTCCCCTTATATGAATGGTCCCAAAAAAAAATGGGCCACACATTCAAATGAGTTTCTGAGTACGCTGATTAAACAAATGCGTTCACAGATGAGGTATCACATGTGTCACTTCAGGTGTTTTGTTTTGATTTCGCACACTAAAATTTTCTGTTACATTTGATCCATTTTTGTCAAATCAAAATGGATAAGAAAATAATTGCTTTAAACAAAAAGCAAAATCGAAGTCTTCGTAGATTAATGAAGAGAGAAAGAGAGTGAGTACTTCATAATTAAATTTACATTTTCTTAATGATAGTTTCTAAACAGAAATCCTGGCCAAAATTTACATTTATTTCATCCAGAAAGATCTTTAGTGAATGTTGAGCAACCGAATTCGCAATCTTTTCAAATTGACATCAATAATTCTTCGCAAAATTTGCATTCAAATTCTCAAGTTTTAAATGACGATAATATCGACGATAATGAATCTGTGCCTAATCTCGATTATAATCTTCACGAAGATATTCCAGAAGACATGCCAGTCTTGCCTGAAGTAAATATTGAGCGTCCTATCGACTTGAGCAATAACTACAATTATCCAAACAACAATTTTGTCATGATGCATCCAACTGTTGGACAAGTCACCAATATTCGTTCACAAGAAAAGTATCTTATCTTATTTATAAACCAAATCAGACACAACTTGACCAATGAAGCAGTTGTTGACAATGCACTTGCAAATAATTTTAATCAGAAGAACACTTATTGTCTTAGTTATAAGACCATGTGTAAAAGGGCAAATGTATTTAACCCGCAAGTATACAAATACTTTTATTCAAAGTGTGGACTGATTGGTCCTGTAAAACCCAAAGAAGTGAAAAAGTCTTTTGTGTGCAAAAATGAATGCAAATGTGAGATACGGCCAATCGAGAAAATGAAAAATAGAAGTAGCTATTTCTGCTATATTGAATTGAAAGTGTATCTGCAATATTTGATACCAAGAATATGGGTACACCTTGATTTGGAAAGACCAAGAACAACTTCAGACTTGTGTGACATTACTGATGGAAGTGATTACCTAAAATTGGCCGGTAAAGACACATTAGTGCTTTACTTCGGATTTGATGGAGTCACTTATGTTCAAAGTGGAAGGAAAAGTTTGTGGCCACTGGTAATATACATTTGTGAATTGAATGACACTATTGAATTAATCAACAATCGACTTACTATGATTAAATTTCCTTCGAAAATTCTCCGCCAAATGTCCGAATTGACCAGCAAAATGAAATCGATTGAATTAGAAAATACTCTTTATTACGGCATAGTTACTTGCGAGGGGCTTATGCCCGAAAAAGAATTTGAAACAGTCAGAATATTGTCATACATTATTGCAAACGTGAGCGGAAGCAAAATTTCGCTTGAACAAATTGAATCATGTGAAAAGTTGATGAAGATTTTCATTTCTAATTATATTAGCCTTTATGATAAAGAAATGTTTAAATATAATATTCACATGCTCACTCATCTGCCTGACGTTGTACGACGATATGGCCCGCTCATTACGAATTCCGCGTATCAAGTAGAGGACTTAATTGGTAAATTAGCCAAAAAGGCCAAATCTGCAAGACGTGTATCTGAACAAGTTCTCAATAAATCTGTCTTGTGTTCTTCAGTTATTACAAGTTTTACTATCAATCAAGACTATCACACCGAGAAATATAAAACGTATCTGACGAAACGTTTTCCATCTTTGATAAGTCAAGACGAAGAGATTTCTTCCAAATTATCGCCAAACTATAAGTTGACGGAAGGTGAAATTCGAGTGCTCAACTCTTATCTCGACACGCAAATTAGACTAGAATCTATCAATGTTCAGTTGGTTGAAAAGATATCAATTGGTAACTATTACATATGTCCGAATGATTTAAGCAACGTGCACAATTCATTTACTAATAATCAATACATCAAAACAAAATCAGGAAAATATTGCATAATTGATAATATCGTCAAATTGGAGAATGTCATTTATTTATTTTGTTTTGAATACATGAACTTAAAGAAATACAAAGTGAATAACGATTATGACTTTGAACACATCAAGTACGCTCTTCCAAAAGATTTATCAATTGATCTTCAGCTAGTTTTGTTGTCCGAAATTGATTGCCCATTCTCACTAGTATATTTAAACTCTAAATTTATTTTATTTGATTTATTTAATCGCCATATTTGAATTACACCTGTATTTTTATAAATAAATCTACTTTAATCCTAAATTTATATTTGTTATTTTCGAATTTGAATTGCAATTGCTATTTGATTATATTTAGCAAAAACTTAGCAATTAGTTAGCAAAAAAGTTTTTATTTCTAAATTTTTGCCATTTTTTGCTAATTTTTCAAAATAGCAAAAAAATAGCAAAAACTTAGCAAACCATTTCCACTTCCATTTCCATTTCCACTTCCATCAGCTGATTGTTCACGAGTGAATACTTCACATCAAGTTTGACTAAACGTTTTGTTTTATCACGAATATCATTTCACCACTTTCCCCATGAGTTGTACATTGTCCCACGAATGTCGAGTCATGTTGTCCTCATTGCTCACAGCCTCTACTAACTATGGCACACTGGACTGGAGTACAGCCACTTCCCATTGGAAAGTTCCAAGTTTTGAAACGCTATTGTCGCCATCTGTGAGTGTGCTGCGAAGGTTGCATTGTTATGAGCAGCACTGATCACATTTGGCTCGGTGCACTCATGCTGATTTGAGTTTGTGTGCTACTTTTGAGGTTGGGACTAAAAGGCACGTGTTGTATTGCTCCATGGTGATTCATTGATTTGCGAATTAGGCCTTGACCACCATATCGATTGTCATCATGTCATTGCAATCTGCTGTGCCTCATTGTGTGTCCGTCTTGTCCAAATTGATTGCAGCCCAAAGCGTGGACACGAGCTTGTGGCTGCGGGCCGAGATGGTTCGACTCGTGGATCCAATCATCGATTCGCTTCTTCTCAGATTAATCATGTCGCATTCTGTTCGACCTGCTGCTCAACCCTTCAAACAGACTCATTTCCGCTCGACTGTGTCCGAGTTGTGTCAATTGATTGAACAAGAGAAGCAGGAGACGAATAGATTGCTTAGAGGCCAAATGGATCGAATCTTCAATTCGCTCTTCCTCAGACTGACCAACAAAATATTGGTGAACACCGAAATCAGTGAATTAGTTCAACTTTTACCATCAAATCACCAAACTGATCCATCCAATGCATCAATGGCACCATCGACTATGAGCAGTCCAAATGAACATTTGTCAACAGATCAAATCACTTTGCCATCATCTTCATCAATCATCACCACCTCACTGATAAAACAAGAATTTCCCAACACTTTGTTAGCCACAATTCCAATCAATGTCGACTGCAGGGATAAACCAAATGATGTTGACAACGATCAATCGAATAATGTTGGGATTTCATTATCGACCAACGGTCAAAATGTAAATTTCGGATTTGACGAATGTGAAGATTGTGCCAAGGGAATTTGTGGTTTGGATGGTGAAAATGATGATGCACACAATGATGCTGAGGCCGGAGTGGACATGCAAATTGGATTGGAAGGTGAGATTGAAGATCAAAACAATGCTTCAGTAGAAAGCGATCTCATGGCTATCCCTGATGTCATCGATGACTCGAATCAATCTGCTCATAACGCAAATGATTTATCTTTGATTAACGAAAGTGAACCACAAATACGTAGTGTTCGCAAGTCATCGAGGAATGCAACAAATCAGAACAGCGAAACCAGCCAAACTGCCCTGCCTGTCATTGAGCACAACCATCAATCGATTTCATCCAGAAGTGGACTACAATCATCGACTCGTAAACGAATTCAGAAGAAAGTTTTCGGTTATCCTCAATTGGATGTGAATATTCGCAAAATTGGAAAACACAAACGTGATCAAGCTAATAAAAGAATAAAATCAGTGAAACGCAAACAGAATTTGGATGATGCTGATGGCAATGAAGACCAAGAAGATTATGCAAACAATGAAACTAGCGATGAATCAATTGCCACCGAACCCGCTACTAATCCAATTCAACCAAACCTTGCCCAACCAAATCGTAATTTGCAATGTTCACATTGTCTGAAATCATTTGATCGAAAATTCACTTTGCAAAGACATCTTCGAGTGCACACAGGTGAACGTCCATTTCAATGTGACCAGTGTGAGAAAAAATTTAGTCAGGTTTTCCATTTAACCGAACACAAACTGATTCACCGAAATATAAAACGTTTTCGGTGTGGTGAGTGCGAAAAGAAATTTACCCTAAAACGCAATCTTGACAATCATCTTCTAATACATTCCGGAGAGCGACCATTTGCATGTCGACATTGTGCAAAGTCTTTTATTCAATTGGGCAATCGGAACAATCACGAACAAGCCATCCATTCGCATGTCAAGCCATATCGATGCAAACAATGTGGTCACACTGCCACTGAACGATCAGCTGTAATCAGACACATTCGAGTGGTCCATTTTGGTTTGCCTCCAACAATAAAACAACAACAAGCACTCAACATCATCGATGGTCGAGATCCGAAAGAGTTGGTTGAGAAAGTGTGACATTGTGATTGTCAAAGTGTTTCGATGCAATGCGCCTAGTGCTATCTAGGCCTCCTCGATCTCTTCAATAAATATTTTTAACACAAATATAAATGTGTTTATTAATTCAATTCATCAAATTACTGTTCGATTAGGGGCCATACTTTAATGACGTCATCAGCAAAGGGTGTGTGTGTGTATTTGAGTGTTGATGACGTAAGGGAGTGTGTGTTTAGCTTTCGATGACGTCATTAAGGCTGTTTTAAAAAGTCAAACATAAAAACTCAGTGAAATACAAATTTTAAATTTTTGCATTCAGTAAATCACAAAATGACTCCACTTTCTCATCATTTGGCTGGAATAACACTTCCTCATAAGCATTTTAGGTTACATTTGGATAATTCTTTAAAATGCATCAAACTGGAGTTGGAAAATAAAACTTTCAACATGCTGAAAACACTTCTTTCTGAAGTGTAGTCGGATACAGTCATCGATAGTGAACCAGTCGTTGCAAAGTACATCGATACAGACGAACCAAAACCAACAGTACAGTTACAAAATGAGAAGTGGAAAGCAAAACACGCCAGAAGTAGTCAACATTCGCTTCAAATATTTAAATGCAATGACAAGTGTTTTAAGCCATTTCGAAGCAGCATCAATCGAGTGTTGCAAGATCGTTTTTTGCCACCTCCAATTCTGTTTACTCAAAGAGAAGAAGGATAATTGCATCTACTGACATCGAATTAATTTTTTTAGCGGAATTTTTTTTTGAAAAAAGCTTTTAAACTGTTTAAAATTCACTTACTCTTTAAAAGTCACTTGTGTGTTACTTTTAACACAAACTCTTTAAAACAGTTTTTCATTTATTAAATTTTTATTTTTTTAATGACTAACAGCTTTACTCAAGAGCCCATAAATTTTATCTGGTAACCTTAAAAATATTTCATATGCATAGGAATGCAACTTTTTATAATTATTTAATTAATTATTTAATTTTAAAATCAACTATTTTATTATTATCTTTATTTGAATGTTTTTTTTGTAAAAAGAGAAATTAGTCGCCATACGTGACAATTGTTTAATTAATTGAAATTAATTTTAAAATTAAATGTGCCGATTTACTATTTCGAATATACATTTAGTTTTGTTATGAGAAAAATGAGAAAAATTAGATTGAATTTGTTCTAAAGTAATTATTTCTAGTAAAGTGGCAACGGGTTCTGCAATTGAAACATGGTAGAATTCTTTCGGTTGGTCACTGTTAATTATGGTGTACTTTAAACCAAGAATTAATATTTCTTTGATGGCAGGAAATTGAAAAATTTTGACAACTCTGTAAAAATTATCTTTTGCTTTAATGTAGTTGTTCGCTGTTTGGATGGTTGTAGATCGTTCATTGGTGGTGGTTATAACACATTTCTTTGAAATCTTAAGTCGATTGTAGAACTTTGCAGAATCGAAGTGATCACGATAAATATGCAATAGATCTTTTTCACGTTGTGTGAAAGCTGCGGATGATACAGGTCGTTGTAAGATTGTGCCACTCTTTACTATATCTACAAGTTTAGGGAAAATCTCCGCTCCAAAATTCATGACTACAGGTGATAAACAACTCATTTGAGAGGTGATCGTTGCTACAAGTGAGGATGACACCAAAGATTTATTCATAATCTGTTGTTGAACATTAGTTGCAGTTTCCTTCCTTCGTACCAAAATTCCCATCAAATTTTCAACGCAAAAAGCCGAATTAGTTACTAGAGGTCCAAATTTCAAAACGATATCTGGTAAATGTATCAAACAATGAACATTGTATCGATGCATTCTCGCTGGATACAATCGACCAAATTCAGTGATAAATTCTTTAATTGTTTGTCGAATCGGTTCAATATCACGAGTCGGCGAAATCCAACGCTTGTTCAAAACAGAAATTATTTTAACTAGTTTCAGAAAATTATCGTATAAAGGCTTTTCCAACACATCTTTGAGAGTCAAAAACCCATAAAGCAAGAATACTTCATAATCAAATGCTTTCCATTTTTCCTTAGAATCGAGTAAGTGCATTTTTCTAATTTGGTCACAAGGAAACTTGATAGACTCAAGACGTGAATTGATAAGTGCTATCTGATTTGCAGTGAGTTTTCTGGCAACTTTATGGGTTTTGCCAATCCATGATTCAACAAGTAGTTTGACTGTTCCGATTAGCTGCGAGTGCATATATTCAGGTGGCGCAATGACATTTAGATGAACATACTCTAAACGAGAAAGTTGACATGTCCCTTTGATTCCAAAAGTCGGAATTGTTTCATCAAGGTCTTCACTAATGGCAAGATTCATATGTTCTCGCCATTCTTCATTTGTTCTATATTGACAATTACATGTCATCGGATACCTAGAGGCATTGTCGATGTATCTTGTTGAAGCATAGCACAGATTACAACCATATACAGAATTGTGTTGCATGCAGTTCAAAAGATCTGCTCTCGCAGGGGCATCTGCCACGACAAGAAGTAAACGAACGTAAAATTTTTGATATATTCCTTCCTTGATTTCGATTTCAATCGGTTTCTTGTCGTACTCAATCAATTCGTCAATTAAAGGCTTGAAAATAGCAGAAGGCTTTGTGTTACCAGCATGTAGTGCCAATAACATTCCATGTTGTTGTCGTATATTAAGCGGAAGTTCATTTATGAAACCAACAATAGGCCATAAACTTTTCGATCCATCTTTAGTATAAGGAGCTCCATCATATCCTAGGTTCAAGGTAATTGTTTTGCTATCAAAGTCATTATTTTCCCTCTTGATTGCTTCTTCGCGTTGTTTAAGTCTTTGATATTCTGATCCATCCCTGGTGTCATGTATATTCGTACCATCACTTTGGTGATCAAAATCCATTTTATCATGCAAATTAGGAATCTGAAAAGATAGCCATTGTTTGAGTGAAACAGAACAGAAAAAACTTTCGGAATGTTTCATCTCATCTGCAGGAAAAATTTTGAGCTTTTGGCCTGTATTTTCGTCGATACATTCTGTACAATTAGGGATGTCACACTCAACATATTGGTTCAGATCAGTGACCGCTTTAGAGACGCCACACTTTGTGTAGAAAAATTTCTGAATCACTGGAGAAAAAATTTTACTCTTCTTCACGATTGTCTTGTAAGAAATGTTAAATTCTTTGGATTTGCGGAGAACATTTGCAAATCTTGCCACATCACACACCGCCGCATTGGTAAAGCCATGTCGAGTTTGTAAAAGCAACATCATGAGATAAACATCTTGTTCTGAAAGATCTCTGCTAATGAATTGATTCCAAAAATCAAAGTCGATTTCGGAGTTTTCCTGTTCTATTGGTGGTAATTCATCTTCATCAGGCTGACCAATGACTGGCTCATCTCCAAATTCAAATGATGGATCAGACAAATCAAAAGATGGAACAACAAAATTATCATCAAGTTCATCATTAGCAGCATCGGTTTCCATAGATTCGTCAGTGTTACATGGCTTTTGTTGGCCGATGTCAACATCGACCAGAAAATCTTCTTGAAGAACGCTATTCACTTTACGTGCTTGTTCAAGAAACAATTCTCTAAGTGACTTTTCTACGAAACTAAATATATCATATATAATTATTTATTTAATATAAAAATATGTATTTGTACATACGGTAATTGCTTAATTGATTTTCGGCGGATCGCATTCTTCCTCTGTTGTGTTGTACGACCCATTTTAGACAATATGTAGAAAATATATTAAATTCAAATTTGATCAGTGAACAATCATTGTACTACAATGTATACAATATTATGTTCTGAATATATGTCAACTCAGAATAATGTAAACAAAAAATCGTCATCTGTGGACGACCTTCAGTCTGCACGGTTCACTCAGGTAGGCGCGCATTCTTAGCCTCCGCAAGGAGCGCTCAAGCTAGCGAAGTGTGTCCAACTGTTGGACTCCAACACAACACAACACAACACACACGCGCTTGTGCTGTACTGGACACTAGTGCACTACCACAATGCAATACACATTACATGCTCATTGTGTTGGCCAGCCAACCGCCACATTTGTTTGCTCACTTGCTCGCTAGCTTGGCCTGCTGCACATATCGTGGAAAGCGGTGTATTTTCTTTCTTTTGTGATCTCTCTCGACTGATCTCTATTGTTTGTGCTTGTCATATTGATCTCGTATCATTGCATCGTGATGACTTCTTCACCATTAAACAACAAGAAATTGGCAGTGATTCAATTCGAAGATGACCAGTCTATTCTTGTGACACCACCGAATAATCTTGAAAATTTTGCGCGCAAATGGACTGAGGATTCCACCCTTTGGCCAGCTGGATTCACTGCTGTATTTTTGGGCAATATTGATCGGCTATGCAAAATTCTTCTTATGGATTGTGAGTAGCATTTTAAACCGCTTTGTTTGTTTTAAAAAATTAAATGTTATTTGTTATTTTCAGTTCAAGAAGAATGCGAAAAGTTCAAAAATGAGTGGTTGGAGAAATCGCGCAAGAAATCTCTGGAAGAGAATGCATTTGTTTCGGTCCGTGAACATAATTTGCTGAAGGTTAAAGTCGATAATCAAGATCGTCAAATAAAGGAACTTCGTGAGCTGGTACTAACTCAAGGCCAGCAATTGAATGAACTACATAATGCTGTCACCACTAACATTTGCGATTCTGTAAGTTCTTACTAATGTTAGCAAATAATTTAATGAATATTTTAAAATTTAATTAGAAAATGTACAAGGTCGGTACACACAAATTACCAGTATCTTTGTACCAATTGATGATAGCACGAAACGAGGGTTTAAATGCAACTGGATTCAATGTACTTGCTCGGACGATTATTGGTGCAGATAATTTGAACGGAAATTGGAAATCGTTGGGCACGGTTACTCAAACTAAAGTCAAAGACCTACTTAGTAAGTATTTTTACAATTGTACGATATATAATATTAATTTTTTATTTATTTTTAGACTGTTTTGTTGTGGTTTCCATGACCCGAGAGATGAAAGCAAGCCCGAAACCCTCGCTACTCGAGGTCACGTACAAGAAAATCTATTCTAGCTACACCACCATGCTGAACAACCAGAAGTACACCAGCAAACAGAAGAATAATAAGTAAGTTTAATGTTTTTTAAATAGAAAATAGTTAGATTTTTCTGTTTCAGGGGGAATGCTGAAGAGATTACTGAAGAATCTGTTTCTGAGGAGATTACTGATGATTCTGTTACTCCTAAAACTGGTGCTACTAAGCGAAGCAAACCGCAAATTGCCACCAAATCAAAACTTTTTAGGAATGCTACAGTTGCGGCTCCTAAACCAGGTAATTTCAATGATTTTTGTTTATTTTATAATGACAGTTTGGTTTATCATTTTAGGGTCATCGATCGATTCACCTTCTCTTCAAAATGAAGGCACTGTTGATACAGACGATTCTGATGCAACTGACACCTATGAGGAAAACGACGATGAAGAAATGTTGAGTGCTTTTAAGTAATCGATCGTAATCGTGATTAATCGATTACCTCGAGATATCAAATCAATTATTTTTAGTTATTACATTACATTTACATTTGTGATTTTTACATTTGCAATACTCGAGATCGAGTACATTATAGTGAACAATTACTACATAAATTAGTGAATCATCATTATCAATGATCATTCACTAATGTGATTTTTATTTTCAGTTAGAACTTTTAGTTATTATTGATTGTTTTTTATAGATGTTTTACACGTACGTAATGATGCGCATCTGTGATTGCATTCGAAATACTCATTCTTTTTATTCATGATACTCGAGTACACTTACGAATTACGGCATAAGTTGCACCATGGTGAATATTCATTATTCTTATGAACGATAATTCGAATGATTACTATTGTGATTTTTAATTTCAATTGAACTATATATACTACTATAGTATTATAATAGGAACTGATCTTTTTGATCTTTTATATATAAAGTATATTTTTATTGACTGTTTTTATAGATGTATTTCTTTATACAATTATAATTGCATTCGCAATACTCATTATTCTTTTTTATTCACAAATGTAACTTTTACTTCTTTTAATAATAAAATGACTACTTAATTTGTATATTTAATGCTCAATTCATTAATTGTATGAACAGTGCTGGATGCGAATGCCGCAGCAGTGCTATATATAGAAAGCCTAAAAAAGAGTTACTTCAAAGAGTTTTAAACATCCTATTTTATGCCCTATTTTAGGCAGTTTAAAATCCTTTAAAGTGACTTCAAAAAAACACTTTAAAACACTTTAAAAGGGTCAAAAATACCGCTAATTAGAAACAGGACGATTTATCTCTCTTCAACAAAGAATGTGCTTGTCATCGTTCTTTCCATCTACGGAATTCAATTCTCTACCATTTGATTACTATTGTCCATCGGTTCATCACAAAATCAAATCTCAGGTCTGAAAGTCAAGGTCAAAAAGTGTGATGTCTATTTTTGTTCACAGAAAGCAATGAAGTTGCATATCCCGAAATGTGATCTTGATGATTCAATTTCAGATTCGGATCCAGAAACTGACGAGAATACTGAAATTGACGAAGTTACTGAAATTGAGGATAATATGGACTTTGATGAGGCAGGTGGTGATCACCACATTGAGGTACCAATTTTAACGATTGACCAAATTACGACTCCGTTTTATATGAAAGAAAATCCCAACTCAGCATCCGTTCCTGGACATCAACCGCTAGTTCTTGTTTTAGATGATGTTTTAGATGATGATTCTATCTAAGATAACTTGTTTGATTGTTCCTGAGTATCATCAATACATTAACCGTAGTTAACACAAGGTCTAAAAAGCACTTTTTTCACAAGGTGAGTCAATATGACTCAATGGGCCAAAGGCAGAGATAGAGCGCACTTGCAATTTGAAGTGACAATCGCTTCAATCTCAGTGACCAGAAGACGTAGAAAAATAAGAATTGCCATTATGAAAACTAGAGATTTTCATTTACCTATCTGAACCACTATCTGATAATTTTATTAATCAGATTATATCAATATTATCATCTGAAAAGACCATGTTTTCACTGTGTTTGGCTCCTCCCGCGAAAGCACAAGTCGAGCTGCAGGTCCGCACAGGCAATGGGACAAACCGGTTTTAGTCTGTGTGTGCTTGTCGCGCTGGAGGAGACTACGAATGCATTGTGAAAGGTACGGTTGGTGATTTTTGTTATGTACAAGGGTTCACCTTTTTGGATTTCCTGACTGAACCATTTGTCGTACAATGAAGAAATTTGGCAAACATACTCACAACATTCTAGGGGAAGCATTCATGGAAGGAATTTTATTAGATCATAACGATTGATGAGATATCACTCCTCAAAGTCAAAAGTGAGTCATTATGACTCACCTTGTGTTAACTACGGTTAACTAAATATAATATGTTTGTCTATGATGACGTCATTTTTAGGGGTGTGTGTATGGGTATGTCAGATGATGACAGTTTGATGACGAGGGTGTATGGGTGTATCGAAAACCCCAATTTTGTGATGACGTCATTAAAGTATGGCCCCTTATTCATCGACGATTGATGATGATGAATGTTGTGCTTGAACTTGTGCCATTGGTTCAGTTGCAGTTGATGTGTGACTGACAGTGAGGTTGGTGTGTTTGCTTGGCAAAATGATTCGAGCATTTGTGATGGACACCTGTGCGCGTGGAACTGGAGAGATGCTAGAAAACAGACCAGTGACCAAAGAATGATTGAGTGAGTCGAGTGAAATTGTTTAGTTTGAATTCTTTGACAATTGACAGGTTATTTTATTTGTTGACGATTGGGACAATCGCATAAATGAAACCAATGTTTGTTGGTTTTCATATGTTGAAATGTTTGCGATATCAATAACATTTTGTTTTTTATTAATAATCAGTTAATAGTCGTTTTGCTTTCGCATACAACGGCATAAATAACCTTTTGGGGAATGAATTTTCCGATTGATTTTGATATGAAAATAGATGGACATGTGCCCAGTGCCTACGGAATGTGGTTAAATCGTATTAGATCTTTTAGCACAAATTGCGGCATAATTCACTTTTTAAAATCTGATTTTTATTCATGGAATTTTTGTTTTGCATTGACACTTGGTCAATTTGAAGTAAAATGTTTACTTTGGCACACGTATAATTACGTCATTAATGAAATTTTACAGAATCGATTGATCCCTCTGTTTATGTAATATTAGGTACACTAACACTATTAACACTAACACCATGCAATATGTGAATCACAATGTTACACTTTCTCAAGCAACTTTCTCGGATCTCGTTCATCGATGATGTTGAGTGCTCGTTGTTCTTTGATGGTTGGAGGCAAACCAAAATGGACCACTCGAATGTGAGTGATTATATTTGTCTGTAGAGTTGCAGTGTGACCACATTGTTTGCATCGATATGGCTTGACATGCAGATGGATGGCTTGTTCGTGCTTGTTTCGAGTGTTCAATTCTGTAAATGAATTTTCACAAAACCTACATTGATGTGGACGTTCTTTGGAGTGTGTTCGAAGATGCTTTTCAAGATTGCCTCTCTCGCTAAATCTTTTGTCACACAGGTCACATTGAAATGGACGTTCACCTGTGTGCACTCGGAGATGTGTCTGCAATTTGGATATGCTGACACATGATTTCAGACAATGTGAACATTGCAAATGGCGATTTGGTTGAATTGGATTAGTAGTGCATTCAGTGGCAATTTCCTCTCCAATTGCATTGTTTGCATCCCTTTCCTCTTGCTGAATCACCATAGATTCATCTGAATTGTGTTGACCATGATCAAAGTGTTCGATGGTTGCTCGAGTGTCGATGGCTAATGAAATAATAATGAGAATACTTTGTGAACATTTAATAGGAACTCACCTTCACTCTGTTCACTTTGCATTCTGTCACCTTCATCACTTTGTCTGTCTTCGTTCGATTGTGCCAAATCACTTCGTTGTCTCGGTGACTGTCTGGTCACCTCTGGTTGTGCATTGTTTGGTAGAATCGATTCAATTCTTGGTTTCTTCACAGGTCGAGATGATTCACCATCCACTTGGTCATCTTCTTCCTTCACCTCAATCCCTCCATCAACACATTCATCACAATCACATTCCTCGTCATCAAATTGATTGTGTTTGATGTGAGCGAGTTGTTGAGGTTGAGGTTGCTTTTCAGTGTCAGACAAGTTAATTTGAGAGTTTTCACATTCCTCATTATTATTCGAATGTTGATCTGTCAAATTGTGGTTGGACTGTTCATTCGAGACTGGTTCATACGAAGATGATTGGACTTGATGTGTTGGATTTGGTTCGTCTGTGATTGTATCGATTTCCTTTTTAATTGGCACATGTTTAGATTGACTGCTAAAAGTGAATTGACATTTAGATATGTTTGAATACTAGTATACTAGGCATTGATAGGTACAGACCTCTGTTGTTGATTGGAAATATAATCCAAATGATTTAGGCAATTTGGTTGGTGGTATGAATTGTTCATATTTACAAATTGTGGGTTGAAGTGAGATAAAGCATAGGGTTGATGTATTTGGGCTGATTGATCGTGATCACTTTGATTTCGATTGCCCTCCTGTACACAGTCACCATCACCACCCGATTGTGTTTGTCCCAGTGCATTGGTCAATTTGGTTGTGAGTCTGTTGAAGATGGAATGGAGCATTGGGTCCACTGTTCGATCCATCTCAGCTCGCAACCACACACGAGTGGCATCAGTAGAGGCTGTGAGCAATGAGGACAACATCACTCGACATTCGTGGGACAATGTACAACTCATCGTGAAAGTGGTGAAAGGATATTCGTGATAAAACAAAACATTTAGTCAAACTTGATGTGAAGTATTCACTTGTGGTCTGCCTCACACAGGCACAGGCCAGTTTGACCTCAAAACAAATGAACCTAACTTAGCAGTGCAGCACTCGAGCACTGTGGACTTGGTTTGCCTGGCAGGAAAGATCCTGAAGCAGTGAATAGGGAAGGTACACTCAGTCACTAGTAGTACAGCAAATGTGGCAGTGGTCGATGAGTGGTTGAGTGTAACCTTTGACCATTCCACTCCTCATGCTCATCTGTTTGTTTTGATCATAACAAAAGACACGAGCTCTCACTGCACTGCACACGCTTTTAGCTGCAGCGTTTTTGGATCAAATAACATTTTGGCATTTTTTTAGTTCCGTCACATTTGTTTTGTCGCATTGCACCAAAATGTCACAGCCAACTCACCCTCTCCTCACCCTGATCGAATGCAACGCGAATTGTCTCAAGTCAATGCTCACTCATTACATCGATGCCACCGTGGACAGTCAATTTGCCTCTCTCAGAAACAGCATTCTCAATATGATTCAAAGTGGACAAATTGGTCCTCAGTATAGTGAAAATGCATTGCCTTATACTCAGGCTAATTGTCCAACTGGTCATTCTAACATTGAACCTGAAAATTCATCCATTTTGTATCATCCAAATGACCAATTGACCAACACAGAGGATTGCCAGAACACTTTGCACAAGGAAGTTTCAATGTCCAACACAAACATAACAGAATCAATGATTAAACAAGAATTTGAAGATGATGAAAAAGAAATGAACGAGGAGGGAGACGAAGATGGAAGGGAGATTGAGGATGACAATGTTGTGAAATGTGAGAATTGTGTAAAAGGTATTTGTACTTCTGGCAATGATGCAGAGATGGGAGAAAATAGAGATAAATCTTCCGATACAACTCAACTCAATGTTCAGGTTGCATTGGAAAACAACCAAACCAATGAATCGATCATCTCAAATGGTCAACAAGTTATCAATGCCATCGATGACACTACTGAAAACATTGAATTACAAGTGAATGACCAAAGTGATCACTTGCAGAATGTGCACAGAGGGAAATCGAGTGATCTGTCAGTCATTGAGTCATCAACCAGTGGAATACGATCGTCTACTCGTAAACGAATTCAGACAAAAGTTTTCGGAGATGATCAATTGTACGTGAATTCTCACAAAAAGCAAAAAAGTGTTAAATCAATGGATCATGGTCAATACAATTCAGATGAATCTATGGTGATTCATCAAGAGGAAAGGGATGCAAACAATGCAATTGGAGAGGAAATTGCCACTGAATGCACTACTAATCCAATTCAAGCAAATCGTAATTTGCAATGTTCACATTGTCTGAAATCATGTGTCAGCATATCCAAATTGCAGAGACATCTTCGAGTGCACACAGGTGAACGTCCATTTCAATGTGATCAGTGTGACAAAAGATTTAGTCAGGTTGGCCATTTAACCGCACACCAACTGATTCACCAAAATATAAAACGTTATCGGTGTGATGAGTGCGAAAAGAAATTTACCCTAAAACACCATCTTCACGATCATCTTCTAATACATTCCGGAGGAAGGCCATTCGAATGTCGACATTGTGAAAAGTCGTTTGCTAAATTGGACACTCGGAACAAGCACGAACAATCCATCCATCTGCATGTCAAGCCATATCGATGCAAACAATGTGGTCACACTGCCACTCATCGAACACATCTAATCCAACACATTCGATTTGTCCATTTTGGTTTGCCTAAAACAATCAAAGAACAACGAGCACTCAACATCATCGATGATCGAGATCCGAGCGAGTTAGTTGAGAAAGTGTGACACTGTGATTGATTTGCCTCAAGTTGTCTTATTAGATGTTTAATCGAGCTCAATTTTATTTTTCTACGTGTAATATATCATACATTAAAAGTAATAAAACAAAATAAGTGAATTGTTTGTTATTTTGATATATTTATTAATTTATAGTTTCGATGATTCAGTCGGGCATAATTGGCCCGAACAGTGATGTGACTGCATTTGGCACAACATCACCACCACCAACGCAAGCAAACATAGATCAATCGAGTGCTCAGTTTTCACATGAATGTAAGAAGTGGGTGTCTTGTTGCGCGGCGGTAGTAGAGACATGGCGAACTGGGTGGCATCTGACGATCATCAACGATAGTTCATACGTTTAATGGTACATAGAGGCAAGCTGAACTAAAATGGCACAGCACACACAACTCGCAGCCCCTCAGAAACACTACCGGACAGGGAAGTTTTTGATACAACAGATAGAGGGAAGGTACAGCAAATAGGCAAATGTAGTGGCAGTGGTCGATGAGTGGTTGCGAGTGACATTTGACCACTTCTCCAGCTCTTAGGTTCGCTTTTATCATACCAACGAACTCAAACAGCAATGCGCATGCGGTGCACACATTTGTCGGCACACGAGGTTGCATTGTTATGAGCACTGATCACATTTGCCTTGCTGCACTCATGTTGATGTTTAGTTTGTGTGCTACTTGTGAGGTTTGGACTAAAAAGCACGTGTTGTATTGCTTCATGGTGATTGGTGATTTGCGAATTAGGCCTTGACCAACTCGATTGTCATCATGTCATCTTTATCTTCTGTGCCTCAGTGCCGTGCTCGTGTGTCCGTCTTGTCCAAATTGATTGCAGCCCAAAGCGTGGACACGAGCTTGTGGCTGCGGGCCGAGATGGTTCGACTCGTGGATCCAATCATCGATTCGCTTCTTCTCAGATTAATCATGTCGCATTCTGTTCGACCTGCTGCTCAACCCTTCAAACAGACTCATTTCCGCTCGACTGTGTCCGAGTTGTGCCAATTGATTGAACAAGAGAAGCAGGAGACGAATAGATTGCTTAGAGGACAAATGGATCGAATCTTCAATTCGCTCTTCCTCAGACTAACCAACCAGTTGTTGGTGAACACCGAAATCAGTGAATTAGTTCAACCTTCACCATCAAGTCACCAAACTGATCCATCCAATACATCAATTGTACCATCGACTATGAACAGTTCATATGGACATTTGTCAACATATCAAATCACTTCTCAATCAACTCTCTCAGGCCATCCCATCTCCACTTCATTACTGATCAAACAAGAATTTCTCAACACTTCATCAACAATCAATCAACAACAAGAGATAGGCGAAAAGCGAGAGGTGAATGATGAACAAGACCAAACTGGTGAGATGCAATTTGATCGAAACAATGGTCAGGCAGTTGGAGGTGTAGTGAACGTTAAGAGGAAGGAAGTGCAAGGTGACCAATGTGATGAGTTTGAACTCTTTCCATTTGGAACACATTTACCATCTCCACTTGGCACTGTTCAATCCGTGAATTACAATGAACGGGAAGATGATCGATTTGATGAAGTCGATGAGACAAAAGATGGAGGTGAACAAGAAGGTGGTGATTGTGAACTATTGACGAGTGAACAAATTGATGAAGATGGGATGAATGTGAATGATGCTGGAGAGGAAGAAATACACCAGAGCGAATGTGAAAGAAGTGATGATGAATTAGCAAAAAATGAGCAAATGGATGATGGTGAAGATACAGAGGTGGAGGAGGAAAATGAACAGAATGAAGGTGATGATGAACACAAAATGGATGTGGTTGAACGTAGACAGGTTTCGAAGAAACAACAAACTCAACAGTCTGCAAAAAAGTTTGTAAAACGAAAAGTACATGACGTACGTGTACGTGACAAGCTTGGAAATAAATTCGAATCTAACTACGAAGATGGTGGTAAACGATGCAAAAGAATAGTGATTCAAAGAGATGTGACCAATGAAACTGAAAAAGAATCAAGTTCAGCTGATTTCACTACTAATCCAATTCAACCAAATCGTCACTTGCAATGTTCACATTGTCTTAAATCATTTGACCGCAATTTCAATTTACAGCAACATCTTCGAGTGCACACAGGTGAACGTCCATTTCAATGTGATCTGTGTGAAAAACGATTTAAAAACAGATATGATTTAACAAGACACCAACTGATTCACCAAAATATGAAGAATTTTCGGTGCCATCTATGTGAAAAACAATTTTCTCGAAAAGATCATCTTGACTCTTATCTGCGAATACATTCCAGAGAACGACCATTCGCATGTCGACATTGTGAAAAGTCGTTTGCTCAATTGATCAATCGAAACAAGCACGAACAAGCCATCCATCTGCATGTCAAGCCATATCGATGCAAACAATGTGGTCACACTGCCACTCAACGATCAGTCATAATCACTCACATTCGAGTGGTCCATTTTGGTTTGCCTCGAAGCATCAAAGAACAACGAGCACTCAACATCGTCGATGATCGAGATCCGAGAGAGTTGATTGAGAAAGTGTAAATTATTTTGTGACTGTCAAAATGTTTTCATGGAATGTATTGTATCTATAATTTGCACAATTTGACAAAATCTGACAGAAAGTTAAGTAATGTTGATCTAAACATGTCAAGCCATATGATTCACAAAGGGTGGTCAGCCTCAACAATTAACTATACTCACTCACATTGGAATTGTCTATTTTGGTTTGCCACACACCATCAAAGAACAACAAAACGTAACATCATCGAATTCCATGATTTTTTAGTAATTAGTCCATTTAGTAATGTTTAATGGTCAAATGATCGTTCTGAGTTCGTTTTGAGTAAACATTTCAAGACATTTGGACTCGGGACAGTGATGATTTGTTTGTCGAGATTGACCACTTCGTTCTGTTGAATTTCCTTTTTGCTGCTTTAAGAATGTCTGGCCGCATCTTATTATTCATTGTCTGGTTGAGTTGAGTCCATTATTGATATCTTCACTGGTGGAGATGATTCTTCACTCTCTGAATACTATCATCGTAAACTTCATACTTAACTTCACTCAACTTTTCAATAAATACATTTGTTACACTTACAGTCGTCTTTGTCATCAAATTGATTGTGTTCAAAGTGAACTAGTTGTGAGTAACGTTGTTACTGTTGCATTTCAGTTTTGGACAATGATTCATCAGTTGGAGTTGAACATCATCGAGCACCGAAACCCGAGAGAGTTTGTCGAGCAATTAAAAAACATTTGTTACTGTATGCTTCATTTTGTGCATTAATTATTCGATTAATAGATTGCCTTGGTTGGTGTACTCGAGTTGCCTCTCGTGTTCATTTCGGCGAAGAAAAAACAAATTCGGTAGTTTGGTGAAGCGTGACTGAGGATGTCGTAAGAACACGATTTCAAGTGGAAGGTGGTTTGTTGGCAGATAGAAACCCAAAAGGACAAGTCGGTTTATAATGAAATTGCGAGAATGATTAATGAATTGTACTCTTTTGTGCAATAATTGATTGGAAGGTTTATTAGGGAAGCTTCCACGAAAGATGCGAGCAAAAATTTTAATTTTTTAAATTTTTAATTAAGAGACAATTAAACACAAAACACTTCTCAAGACAACTACTCATTTTACCACGCGGACATATTCATGAATGAAATGAACTTGATCACTCTGATCAAGATTATTAACTCTAAATTATTTATTTGAGTGATGTGATTCGTGATACATTCAATGTTGATTGCATCGAAATATAATAAAATATACATTATAATTTATTGAACGAATGTATACTTTGTGTGTTACAATCAAATTCAAAGCCGACGATTGGCCAACTGCTGATGCACACGAACAAACTCGTTCGGATCGCGATCATCCTCGATGTTCAGTTCGTTCTGCTTCTTGACAGATTGGGGCAATTTGAAATGGACTGAACGAACATGTTTGACAACATCCTGGCGATGTTTCGATGAATATTTACAGTGTGGCCAAGTGCAGAAGTAAGGCTTAGTGTCGAGATGATTTCGTTCGTGTCGAGCCAGTTCACTGTCAAAATCAAACGACCGACCGCATCCAACAAACTTGCAGACACACTTTCGGTTAGATGCGTGTCCACTTGCTTGGGCAGCAGCACGTTTCGTGACACCACCACATTGACCTGATGGGAGCTTTCGTTTGCGACCAGACAAAGTTGACGGTTGATTCTGTTGAGTGTTGTGTGATTTGATACGTCTTCTGTGTGCGACCCGCTGTAGTGTGTTGTGTTGAGAAGAGGAAAGAGAGGCAGCATGTGTTGTGTTAGTTGGACTGTGACTATGTCTGAGTGTGCACGTCTGTCTTACTGTGTGCGAATAAATATCTTAACCCATTTCTTCGTGAATTTACTTGATTCTATGTGAATCGTGGTTGGTCTGTGTGACTATTCTCAGTGTCTTACAACACGTTATCCAGCACGACGCTCTGCCCAAATGGAGCTCGCAACCCTGAACACTGTAACCGTGAATGTGTCCGTCTCGACGGTTCTCCTCTTCGTGTGCCTCTGTGTGGTGGCTGGGAGGTATTACCGTTCGCGTATCACGTCCAAATCTGTTTGCCCTACTGCCGTGAGTGTTCCTTCATCTCCTATGTGTCCACCCCGCAAGATTATCGTCCAGGGCTGGACAATCCCGATGTTAACCGAGTATAACTTTAAGTTCTGGCACCTGGTATTGTCACACCAGCTCCGTATGCTCGGCTGTGAAGAAGCAATCCAGCGTCCTCTTCCTGATGATCTCCGAAACAATACAGCGATGTGTGAAATTTGGCGTTGTATTAACCAAGTTCATCAGTATAAAGTGATGTCTACATCATCGGCATATGAAGCGGTGGAACGCCTTCGGGAGCTCTGTGACAGCAACAACGATAGGAAGTGTTGGCGAATCAAGGAGAAAATACGCTGTCTGCGTCTGTCTAGTTGTGACAAATTTGAGGAACATCTCGAGGAACTGGCCGACTATGTGGTTCAACTCGACATGCTCGGAGAACCTATCAGTGAACGTTCTCACCTTCTTTATTTGATTGAGTCACTGACTGGAGAGCTAGTCAGTCTGAAGGACGTTCTCTTTGTGTATAAGACGGTGGATGAAGCTGTGAAACACATTCGGTACTCTCTGAACGAAAACCGACGAAAAACAGCAAATCAATATTTGGTGAAGAACAAGACGAATAATAGACGATGTTATCTATGCCGGGGAACTGGACATATCGCCTCTAAGTGTACTTCAACCTGTGGGCCTCCCGTTACTGTTGTCCAAGGTGGAGAGGTGGTTGCCTCTGTGATTTCAAGCAACGCGACTAATGTCTGGCTTATTGATTCTGGAACTGGCAAGAACTACACCAACGATGAGTCGGAAATCGTTTGGACGAACAAATCGGAAACATCTTTTGTGTCGTTGGCGGATGGCTCTGTGTGCCGAGTCTATGGATTTGGAAATGTCACTCTGCCTTCTGGACTGAAGTTGGAGAATGTCCGATTTGCTCCTGAGTTTGATGCCAAGCTGATCTCAGTTAGCCAGTTGACGTCGCAAGGCTACCAGGTCCACTTCGACGATAAGCAAGCTACCGTGTACAAAGACGGGAAAGTGTTTCTCATCGCAAATCGAATCGACGATCTGTACAGATACGGCCAGCCGAGTGATGCAGTACTTAGTGTCAAGAAGCTCGATTGGCACAGCAAGTTTGGTCATCCTGGCGCTGATAAATTGGCTGATCTGAGGAAGTTGTTTCCTGAACTGGAGATGAACCATCCTGAGAACTGCGAGACCTGCTTGAGAACGAAGCTACACCAACTGCCTTACCGTTCAACCGAAAACCGCGGATCTGAACCTCTTGAACTGGTCCACACCGATCTGTGTGGACAGATGCGAAAAATAGGATTTGATGGTAGTCGGTACTTCGTCATTTTTGTGGATGATTTCTCCAAGTACGTGGAAGTCTTCTTGCTGAAGGGAAAATCATCGGCAGAAGTGCTCGATGTATTCAAAAAGTTCAAGTCCCGTTTCGAGAACGAATTGGATAAAAGAATCAAGAGTGTCCGCAGCGACAACGGCGGCGAATTTGGTGGTTATTTCTGGGCGTTCCTGTCCGAAGAAGGAATCCAACTCCAGCATTCTGTACCCTACTGCCACCAACAGAATGGCACCGCTGAACGAACAATCCAAAAGGTGGTCACTATTGCAAGGGCGTTGATGTTCGACAGTTGTATGCCTGCACGTTATTGGCCGTTAGCTCTGAAGACTGCAGTGTATCTTGCGAACCGGTGGCCTCATGATTCGTTGGATGGCCAGATCCCATTCAAAGTGCTCTACCCTCGAAAGGATGAAGGCATCAAGAAGTTGCACGTATTCGGATCAGCAGCCTATCGCTGGATTCACCACGAGAAGAATTTGAGAGACAAGTTTGATCCAACGTCGGAGAAGATGGTCTTTGTGGGCTATGCACCAAATGCAGACGCCTTTCTGCTGTTGAATCCCGAAACTGGCGCCATAATTCCTGAACGAAATGTGAAGATCATCGATGGAGTGTTCCCGTTCTGTGAGAGAATGGAACGAAATGATGATTGTCAATGCAAAGAGGTGGACCAATGCAGATCAACTTGTGTCTTCCCGGAGGAGTTGTTCACCGAAATTGAGGTAACCATTCCCCAGTCAGGGGGTGCAAGGTCTTCGTCTGCCCTACCTACGGCATCATCTGGTGGTCATCAAAATGGCGGAACCGAAGCCGGTGGATCTGGACCATTGATGGACGACAACAATGACGATCAACCTAACGACAATGATGGAGGTGGTGGAGGTGTCCCATCTAGAGACAACAACAACAAGCCTGACAGTAAGAAAGGCTCATCTAATGATAATGATGACAACGATGACGACGATGATGATCAAGGTGGTGGATCAAGCGTCTCCACGTCTACTGTTGAGCCTCCGGTAGTCCCACAACCAGTTGTAAACGTACCAAGAGATGAAGAGTTTTCCGTTGGACACACAAAACCGAAGACTGTGTGGTCCCTAGTTGGGAGTGAATTTCAAGAGGAAGTTGTGATACCTACTGAACCACCCGAGGTGGTAGAAGACCCGGTTCTGAATGATCCGCCCGAAGTGGTAGCGAACCCAATTCTGAATGAACCACTCGAGGTGGTAGAGGACCCAATCTTGAATGACCCACCCGAGGTGGTAGCGAACCCGATTCTGAATGACCCACCGGAGGTGGTAGCAAACCCAATTGAACAACCTGCCGCGTTGCGGAGGTCAGCTCGACGTAACATCGGAGTCCCACCCGAGCGATTCGGAGAATGGGACTATTCTGGACTGGCTACTGAGCTGAAGCATATTAACGCCAAGGAGGTGAAAGTTCCAGCTACTTATGATGAAGCCATGAACGATCCGAATTATGCTCACTACTGGCAAGGAGCCACCAATGATGAGATCAAGTCACTGATGGAACATCAGGTGTTTGACATAGTCGATGAAGACCCAATGAGGAAACCGATCACCACCAAGTGGGTTTTCGATATCAAGAAGAAGGCAAATGGACTGATTGACCGATTCAAGGCTCGACTTGTAGCTCGGGGTTTCTGCCAGAAGAAAGGCATCGACTACGAACAAACATTCTCGCCTGTCGTATCATTTGCCTCAATCCGTTTTCTGCTGACCATCGCGGGATTATTGAAACTCCATGTCCATCAGGTGGACATCAAAACAGCCTTCCTCAATGGTGACATCGACACGGAGATCTACGTCAAGCCACCACCTGGTTATGCTGAGCCTGGGAAGGTGTGGAGATTGTGGAAATCCCTCTATGGCCTGAAGCAAGCGCCCAAGTGTTGGTTCGAGAAGATGAACGAGACCCTCGCCGAGATGGGCTTCTACCCTACAAAATCAGAAAGGTGCATCTACGTACGAAGAGAAGGGACTAAGGTCAGCTATATCCTAGTCTACGTGGATGACATCTTGATCCTCACAGAAGACCTCAAAACAATGGAGGAAATCAAGAACCAGTTAAAGGCACTCCTTGAAGTTCGAGACTTGGGCCCTATTGGCCGTTTCCTAGGAGTTGATTTTGAACGAAGTCAAGATATGGAGAACCTCTCTATGTCACAGGAGAGCTATATCAACGACTTGACCGAACGATTCGGCATCTCTGAGTCGAAGAAGTCTGAGTCATTACCAGCACTCGAAGAGATCGACCTGACCCAGGACCCTGTGGACGAATCAATGCCCGTACGAAGCATCATCGGTGGATTGCTCTTCATTGCGAACATGACCAGGCCCGACATCTCCTCTGTGGTCAGCCTATTGTCAAGGCATCTCCATCGTCCAAGTCACCGATTATTCAAGTTCTGTAAGAAAGTGCTCAACTACGTTCGGACGACCAAACACAAGAAACTACACCTAGGAAATCTCGATGGATCAAACTTGTTAGCCTACGTTGACGCCAACTTTGCACCGAGTGGTGACCGGAAATCACAGTCTGGAGCACTGTTCCGACTTGCTGGCAGCTCGGTTCATTGGTTTAGCAAGAAACAGAAGACGGTGAGCACCTCTACCACCGAGGCAGAATACATCGCCCTTGCTGCAGCAACCAACGAGGTCCTATGGTTGCAGAATCTAATGGAAGAATTGTCCATTCCTGTGAAGTACCCGACTGTAATCTACGAGGACAACCAACCCACAATGCAGGTGGCGACAAACCGGAAGAACAACTCGATGGCCAAGCACATCGACACGAAACTGCACGCCTTGCAGGATTACATCCTCAAGGGCTACATCGACGTGAACTGGACTGGGACAGCGACTCAACTTGCCGATGGACTCACCAAGACAAAGAGTGCCTCCCGGGATGCGGACAAACTTCTGGGACTCCCGAACCAGACAGTACCAAATCAGGGGGTGTGTTGAGTGTTGTGTGATTTGATACGTCTTCTGTGTGCGACCCGCTGTAGTGTGTTGTGTTGAGAAGAGGAAAGAGAGGCAGCATGTGTTGTGTGAGTTGGACTGTGACTATGTCTGAGTGTGCACGTCTGTCTTACTGTGTGCGAATAAATATCTTAACCCATTTCTTCGTGAATTTACTTGATTCTATGTGAATCGTGGTTGGTCTGTGTGACTATTCTCAGTGTCTTACAACAGATTCACCAAATGTGCATCTTGTTGTTGTCGTCCTCGAATGCACCGAGAGAGTGGAACAGTCTCAACTGGTGGGTCGTCAATCGAAGGATCGATGTTGACAGGGCCAGGACGATCACCACCAAATCGACTCCGCACTTCTCTCACCACAGTTCGGAGAGCACCAAATTGTCGATCTACCTCAGCGAGCATTTGACGCTTCAGCTGTTCACAGTCTAGTTCAAGACGTTCCTCGAATCGATCCAGGAACGAGTGAATGAGGGCGAGTCGAGGCATGGTGAAACACGAGAAAGGGACAGAAGTGAATTGTAAAGTAGAAACACACGAGAACTGCTCGCCACAACAACAACTGACTAACTTTCAGCCTCAAAACTATTTTCACTCTGTTTGGGTGGAAATAGTTGCACTTGCAGTTGGTATTTTTGCAGGACTGAGCATCTCACACAGGGCTCGCAGGGAGAGGACAGCGAATTTCACTCGTCTTTAGAAAGTGGTCATAAAGTACGTACCGCTGCGTGTAACTGCACTGTGTAAACACGCGCGTAAGAGCAGCTTTTTAATAGCGCCAAATATTGCCGCATTCTTTTCGTTGTTTTTGCTATTACTTTTCAACTAAATTGTTTGAAACTCTTTTAAAAATTGTAAATAATTTATAAGTTAGTTCCTTTTTGTCATATTCAACTGGAACTTTTTTTGATTTTATGAACTTAATTGATTTTTCAATTTTACTTATATCGATTTTGTTTTTCAATGATAACCATTTGAGAACTTTCAGATCACTTAAGTAGTTAGTCCATTTTTCTAAATAAATGTAACAAGATTCATACATCTTGTGCATTCCTTTAGTAAAATGAGCTATTTCTTCAGTTGTTAGGTTTTCTGCAATTGATTTGATCATCGGATCAGCATTGGAATCAGTGGGAAAAGCTATTTCGTTACTTGATAAAAACAACGAATAATTGCTTAATTCTTCTGCCATGAGCATTCCACCGATTATAGTCGCATCATTTCCTTGAATGTTTTGAACTTTTTCATGAATTAGGTATAACCACAGTCGATTTTTAGGATCTTGAAGGAAATCGTTACAATTTGAAAAGAAATAAAACTAATTTTGAGTAGTACTGTATGTAAAGTTGTTATACATTTCTATATTCATCTAAGCTCAAATTAAACCCCGCTTTACTAGCTGGAACATTAAAGTCGTGCAGCTGCATGGATTAAGATTACAGTCTAATCGTTAAGTTGCATACATTTAAACACATAAAACCGCATACTGCGGTACGCAGTTCAACAAACCTATATAAAGCTAAAACTTTGAGTTTAATATATCACAACATTTAAAGTGATTTTTGGAATATTCTTTCTCAAACACACCGTACCAAACTTTCAAATATGGGTATTGAGAAACAATTTATTTGTTTCTTATTAATTCTTCTCGTTTGTGTTACTTTTTTTTATGTGCGATGCTTTACCGCGAGGCGAACCAATAGTTTGGAATAAAACGCCTCACATCACTTACAAAGGCCATAACCAAGTTATGTTCAACGCCCGAATTCGTAGTCCTTGTGAAGACTTGAAAGATATGGACATTTTTGATCTGTCACAATATCAAATTGACTCATTGCAACAAAACTGCCAAAACAAATTTGACCAAATCGTAATGAAGCAAATTTATAAGCATTGTAAATTGGTTGACCATGTGGATATCAGAAATCACGACCGCCGTCAAAAACGTCAGATTGAACTAGGATTGTCTGGTGCTGCTGTAATCGCTGGAGTTGTCTCACTTGGGGTAAAATCTGTTTTTGATTACTTCAGAGACTATTCAATTACTGATTTAAGAAACAAAGTGAGTCAAATAAATGAGCAAACTACATTGAACATTGAACGCCTCGTGAATGCAACTCAAATTAATAACAAAATATTGAAAATTCACCAAAACGAAATTCTGCAAATTGTTTCACGTTTGACAAATAATGAGCAATTGATTCGAAATGCTACTGCAAGAATGGTCCTTGCAGGAAGAATGCAGTTCGAATTAGCATCAAAGTTTCGGACGATTGAAGGGAAATTGAGTTCATTTTTTTCAAAAATTCTGGAATTTGGTAAATTTGACAACGAATTTGACTATTTGTTTCCTGGGGTTAACCTATGCATGCACGAACATTGCCCACGAACATTCTGGACGCCAATGAGATCAACGGAATCACGTGCAGGATGTGAGCTAGTTAATCATTCTGTAATGGTTTTGAAATTATTTGTTGCAGTTGAAGATACAACAAAGCTAATATTCAGAGCAAACCCATTCAATTTATTTACTTATAAAGGCACGAATGCTTGCAAACACGAGTACCAAGGCCCAGATTATGTCATGTTTGATACGACAACCAATTGTTCTATCGAAGAGAATGAACCAAAACGAGATCGTGATCAATACGCAGCCCCTTCGAAACCCCTCAAATGCAATATTCAAAATGGTGAAAAAATGGTGGCACCAAACTGTTTGCAGACCAAAAACTCGCTTTCCCGAAAGTGCTTATGTTCAAGTCAAATATGATTGAACACACTATTACATTTACTGTAATGGTTTCAACTTGACTGTCGATCATGATTTTCCAATTTTATGCAAGGACGACGTCTACAAAATTCTTAGTTCTAAGACTGTTCACGTTGGACCTTACAATTTGACTGGACAAGAAGTCATTGCATCCCAAGATTTGAATTTGGACGGAATTATAATTGATCATGTGAATTCGATTATAATTCAAAACTTCCACAATGAACATCTTAACGTGACTGACCTTGATTACTTGTTTAAAGAAGAAAAAGGTATTTTGGAGGAAGTGTTTTCAATGAATAAGTTTACTGCTAAACTTACTCAACTTGACAAAACAACTTCATTGTGGATCATCGTTATTTTGGCAACTATTTTGACACTTTTCCTAATAGTTCTTGCTATTATTATATTTAGGAATAAGTTTAAAAGATATTCAAATAAGAAAAAATCAAAAAACTTAGCGAATGCTTTGGAAAATGAACAACAAAGACGACTACAACAAAAAATGGAACAATTTTTTTCTAAATTTGGAGACAAAATTGATGATTAATTATTTACTAAATAAATTACAAAAAACTAGTTTGTTTATTTTAATATTTTAAATTGAATGAGATAGCCAAAGTGATTATGTCAAATAATTTAGTTGAAAAGAATGCGGCAATATTTGGCGCTATTAAAAAGCTGCTCTTACGCGCGTGTATACACGGTGCAGTAACACGCAGCGGTACGTACTTTACGACCACTTTCTAAAGACGAGTGAAATTCGCTGTCCTCTCCCTGCGAGCCCTGATCTCACATTGTCAGTGAGCAAGAAACTGTTGATTTCTCCTCTTCGCATGCATATTCACATTTATCTATCTATTTTTCACCATGCTTCGACTCACCCTCGTGCATTCGTTCCTGGATCGATTCGAGGAACGTCTCGAACTAGACTGTGAACATCTAAAGCGTCAACTGCTCGCTCAAGTAGATCAACAATTTGGTGTTCTCCGAACTGTGGTGAGACAACTACGAAGTCGATTTGGTGGCAATCGTGGGCTCACTGCTCATTCTGTCACTTTTTTGGATGATCCACCTGTGGAGACAGTCCAACTGGATCAGTGGATGCAAGCACAAGGTGCGATGATGCTGGAGTCGAGTGGTCATGCTCGAGATGTTGCGTCCACTTCGACTGGCCGTAAACGCAAGCCATCGAGTACATCTGCAAATGGCAACAAGCGGCAGAAAGCTGTCATTACTGATGGATCTAGCAAGTATCTGTGCAAGTCGCCAGGTTGTGGCAAATCATTTCGAAAGGTTGTTGATTTGGCCCGACACGAACGAATCCACTTGAGCATAAAGCCATTCTCGTGCAATTGGCCAAATTGTCGTTTTTCTTCAGCGAGAAAGGGCAATGTCGTTCAACATGTTCGCATCAAGCATCTCAAGCTGCCTGTACTCCATAAGGAACAGCAACGACTCAACGTTGTGGACAACCGTAACCCTGAAGATTACGTTCAGGTGGATCGCCAACTGTTGTAACGCCAACTCGAGTGAGGACTGGTCACTTTATTCCAATATGACTCAATGTCATCCTTGTTCTTCTAATCCTAAACATTTACAATAAAAAATTTTATTTTTATAACTTGAACAATGGAAATCGTTTCTTAACAGGTTAGTGTTGGATTTACAAAATTTGTAAATCAATTATCAATTTATTTCAAAAGATTAATCATGTCAATTAAGATTTCGACATTACATCAGAACTTGTTACAAAATTAGATCTTGTTTTACAGGAACCAATCACTTAAAGGTCATCTTGTTGCATTATTTGAGTGAGGACAATCTCACCAGACTCAATCTGATTGAATCAATATTATAGCACACAAATGATCACACATGCTGTAACTCCATCATTCTACAGAATCCATCACTCTGTTTATCAAACATGATACATTGATTTCCAAATTGATCTATCTGCATATCTTGTGTATTTAAATAGAACTCAAAAATATAATGATAAAATGCAAACTGGAGAATGTATGATTTATTACAAATACGATTCCAACACTTAAATGTCGGTTAAATTGGTCAACTAGTGCAAATCTTTGACACAATCAATGTTGATTGCATTGAAACACTTGGACAAACACAAAATAGCTCACACTTTCTCAACCAACTCTCTCGCATCTCGATCATCGATGATGTTGAGTGCTCGTTGTTCTTTGATGGATTTAGGCAATTCAAAGTAGATTACTCGAATATGTCTGATTATATTTGAAAGGTCAGTGGCAGTGTGACCACATTGTTTGCATTTAAATGGCTTGACATGCAGATGGATGGCTTGTTCGTGCTTTCTCCGTGTGCCTATTTGAGTAAATGACAACTCACAAAACCTGCATTGATGTGGTCGCTCGCCAGAATGTGTTCGGAGATGATTATCAAGAGTGACTTTATGATTAAACTTCTTATTACAATGGCTACATTGAAAACTTTTCATATTTTGGTGAATCAATTGGTGCCTTTCTAAATTGCCAAGCTGATTAAATCGTTTGTCGCAATGGTTACATTGAAATGGACGTTCACCTGTGTGCACTCGAATATGTTTCTGCAAATGTGAATTGCAGTCAAATGATTTATGACAATGTGAACATTTCAAATGACGATTTGGTTGAATTGGAATAGTAGTTCATTCGTCAGGTCTATCTTCGTTCGATTGTGCAAAATCAGTTGGCTTTCTCGGGAAATTCCTGGCCACTTCTGGTTGTGCATTGTTTGATTGAGTTGTGTTAATCCGTGGTCTCTTCGCAGGTCGAGATGATTCTTCATCCATTTGGTCTTTTTTCTCTTCTTCTTCCTTCAGCTCAATCCCTCCATCAACACATTCATCACAATCACATTCCTCGTCATCAAATTGATTGTGTTTGATGTGAGCGAATTTCTGAGGTTGAAGTTGAATTTCAGTCTTTGGCAAGCTAATTGGAAAGTTTTCACATTCCTCATTATTATTCGAATGTTGTGGTTATTTGTGGTTAGACTGTACATTCAATTGTACATAAGATGATTAGACTTGCCTGGGGTGCATTGGACCAAATTCCTCCTTAATGGACATTGGCTGAGATTGAGTGCTGAAAATAAATTTACAAATATAAATTAATCGATACAATATATTGAGCTACAGACCTCAGTTGTTGATTAGGAATAGAATCAAAAGTAGTTGAGTCATTTGGCTCATGGTGATGATAGTTCATATTGACAAATTGTGGGTTGAAGTGAGATGAAGTTGATGGTTGCGGATTGAGATTGGATGGTTGATGTATTTGGACATTAGATGATTGATCGTGAAGACATGTATTTCTATATGTATTGCCCACCTGTGCACAGTCACCAGCACCAGTCGATTGTGCTCGTCCCTGTGCATTGGTCAATTTGGTTGTGAGTCTGTTGAAGATCGAGTCGAGCATTGGGTCCACTGTTCGATCCATCTCAGTTCGCAACCACACACGAGTGGCATCAGTAGAGGCTGTGAGCAATGAGGACAACATCACTCGAAATTCGTGGGATACTGTACAACTCATGGGGAAGAAATTAAAAAATCTTGATGAAATAACACGTGGGAATTGTCTGTGTGTGTATAAAATTTTAGCCCAAAACATTTACACGCTTTGAGCTTCAGGGTTCGAACTTGGGGCTGTCCACAAAACAAAAGAACCTTCACTAAATTTTAATAGAGGGTGATGCATGTGGGGCACTAGTACTGCATTGACTGTAGGCAGAACTGGAGTTTTTTTTTTAAAAAATGTTTACATGCTTTCTTGACTGCTTTACTGCGTGCTAAAGTGATTTGAGTGATTTTACTGTCAGTCTCTGCTAGAGATGAATTCTCCCGAGACATGTTATTGCTTATATAATGAAATATGTGCACTTATGTACCAATGTAAAACTTTAAATTTCGATATCTGTGGCTATGACAATGATGGCTAAAACATTCATTTTTCCAAATTGGTCGTAATTGGAAATACAAAAATGTATTCGACGAATGTGGTTAAATCGCATCAGATCTTTTAGCACATGAGAATCGAAAAATCGATTAATTTTATAACTCCATAATCACACTCTTTAATCACATGACAATCACTTTAATCAAACAACACAAATCTAATCATATTTGTTCTCAACTGCATCTACAACACCAATCAATTTGTACGGCACCCGGGCAGTAGGGTTGTTCTCAATTGCCGCAACCAGTGATCTCTTCTCGTGCCCTTTGACAAGGTCAAATGGATAAAACCTCGCAGCAGTGAAGCTGATCAGCCAGTTAGTTGTGGATTCATGCTTTTGAGTACGGGCAGATGTCGGGGCACTCATGCGCATCGGTTCAAAGTTCATTTCACTTCCCATCAGTTGGTTCACTTTCACGTACAGATCGAGCTGGACGGATTGGAAAGCTGCCACCACAGCAGGCTCATCAACGCTCACTTCATTTGAGTTAGCATTCGATATGTGCCGGTTTTCATCGTCAAGGTAATCGTCGTCGTTGAAGCGATCAACAAACAAAGCCAAATTGTTTGCTCTATCATCATCATCTTCATGTTCATCAGCATCGAGATCGGGAGTGTTGCATTCAAAGTTCTCGACAGAGTACATTGACTTTCCATTCTCAATCCAGTTAAGGAGAGTGGCTGTGTAGTTTTTGTCCCGTGACTCATAAGTGAGCTTGTAATCATAAGCGGAAGCGCCTACGGGATAGAATCTCTCCATTTGTGCCTCAATCAGGTTGGGAACAGGGCTCGGGCTGAGTTCGCCGGCACGGAAAAGACCCAACACAAATGTCCATGCAGCCTGCACGTCTGGATTGGTGACATTCGCTGGCAAAAAGCCGTCACCAGCCATGGCGTCCTGGACGCCCAATACAACGAAGAAGAAGAAGACACCAAAGATGGGAGACATTTTGATAGCTCTTGAAAAAGAAAAAATTTTAGGTTTAGGAAACTGATGAGGTTATACTTACTTTTTAGTGCTCTATGAATGATTTTGCCTTATTGTGGATTGTTGAATTTATATATATCAAAGATGGAGTCGATTAGATTCTAAGAAAGGCACATTACTCTTATAACGAAATGGTTCAATTTACTCACTTCTATTGAATTCGACTATTGCTAATATTTTCTAATTAAAAATGTAGTTTTCAGTTTAAATTATGCCTGTACTACGACTAAACAGAAATTGCATTAATGCTTGAAATAATTTTTTAATGCTAATTTGAATGATTTATTAGAAATATACGTATTTCGAATTTATCACTTTTGTCCAAATTGTCAACATTAAATTCTTCACTGAACTGCACCCGAACTGGATGCCGAACACGATGCATCAATAATAGAAGGGACCGAATCATAAATCTGAATGCAGAATGTTTCTCTCATGTTTGGTAGAACAAATCAAAAATGATCAACAACTTGCATTTGCTTAAGGAATATAGATTGGGAATTCAACTTATCGTTTGAGCAATAAGAAAGTATTCGTTTGTCTTTTCGAATAGTTTTATTCATTCATCACAAACATTGATACAAAATGAATGATGAAATGGATTAAGAAAGTGTTTAAAGTTAAATGACATGTTATAGACAGTGGTCAACAGGACACAGTTCACTCGACAGTTGGACCAGTTGCATTCTTCTTCTTATTCTTGGCATAATAACGTCTACTGATTTCAGCTCTCTTCAGTTTGAATGCTTTCTCCTCCTGTTCGGTCATGTTTTGTCTCATTCGTCGTTTGCTCTCTCGATCAGACTGTCTCTGTTTGTCTTTCTGCTCTTCAGTCCAGTTTGCTTTGTATTTGCGAGCCTGAGCTAGCATCTTCTCCATCTTTGCTACATCCTTCTTGACTCGTTCATAATTTTTGTGACTCTTCTCTCGTCTCTTTTGGCCACTCAGATTGTGATAATATTTGCGAGTTTGTTCACAGTCACGTTTGCGGTATGCTTCTCTCTCCTCATTGGACATTTGTTCCCACTGTTGCTTCTTAGCAGCACGCATTTTTCGCACTGCTTCCTGGTACTTTGCGGGATTCTTCTTGAGCTCTGCTCGGTACTTGCGGAAATAGTCCAATTGCTTTTGGGAACATTTACGTTTGGGTCGAGTTTGGGATGGACCAGCCTGAGATGTAGATGGCTGTAAATGAGAATGAACATTAGGCGAGTTAGCAAATCGCACAACATTACCATTTGTTGTTGTTGTTGTTGCTGGTCTAGTTCGTGGCGTGCCTTTTTGTTGACCACCTCAGCGAATCCCTCAATGTGGTACAGACCCAGTTCGTCACACTCCTCCGCCAGACATTCGAGTGCAGTTCGACTTTGTTCGTAGTCACCGTTGAACAGTTGATCGAGACAGAACTGAAATTCTTCTTCGGTGAAATCGTTCGCGACATTTCGTCGGACATTTCTTCTTACTTTAGCACGGCCACCAGAAGTAGGGTCACCGGTGACGGCTGCAACCTCGCCACCATCTTCTTCAGGTTGCATCATCGTACACGAGACTGGTCACGAGCACCCAGAATGAGTCGTCAGCGAACAGATTCGATCGAGACTCGAGTGGACAAGGGCGAGGTTTCAAAAACAAACTCATCAAGTGAAAACAGCGAGGCAGTACGCACCAGACGAGCGAATTTCTACAGCACTCAGCTGAGTCTCAGCACAAAAGCTAGCACATTTTGTGCAACATGTCTGGCAATGTAAACAAAGGAGACTGAACAATGCACTCATGGGTGGCGCTACATGCTCTACTGTCAGTTAAATTACTAGACTTTTTTTGTAGCCATAGATCAAAATAACAACTAAACTTTATTAAATCTCATTTCAACGATAAAATTTCTGAAATTCAAAAATAAGTTTACTGAGACAATTCACTGACTTTAGGAAGTATTCAAAATTTTATTAAATCATTTCCAATGTGATATTTTTAACCAATTAACTAAAATTCAAATAAAATTTCTATAATTAAAATTTTTACATACATACATTATCGATGTATGCAATCACCATTTTTGGTGGACCTGGCCATTGGCCAAGCCCCGAGCATGTGATTTACAGGCCAGGTTTTTTGCTTTCATGTTTTCATAAACAAAACAAAACAACACACAATCGTAACTCAGTAGAACCATCTTTCATAAAAAAAACATTCTCGAAATCACGATGTTACATTTCTGTACACAAGAAAGAAATGATCCAGCTTTGTTAGCGCTTTAAATACTACGAAGTATAGCTGGTTGCGATGATGATGATGATGATGAATGCAACAGAATTTACACTGCAGTCAGTAAATGACATTCGACTTTGAAAGTTACACAATTTAGATGAGATTGCTAGAATTTGTTAGATTTAACTCGTTCATTTAACACATTGATATTTGACCTACATTGGACTCGATTTGAGATGTGCCAGTTGTGCGATTTGGTTTATTAATTGCAATTAATCTGCCTCTTCTTCACCACCACTCTATTTGAAGGCGCGTGTATGTGTTGATTTGAATACAGACAAATTACTAAATAAGCAGCAAATTCCAAAAACACAAAAGATAAGTTTATTTGATGGCATTATAGTGACATACATAATACATTGTGCGTCATTTCAGTATACTGGAAAAACAAAAATGAATAAAAAACTGAAACAACTATTCAATCTTATTTATGTAATCTTGAGGATCTAATATCGAAATCGATGACGCGAATCGATACTGTTTCTCTCATTTTGATCTTTCATTGTTTTCGGCAGATGGAAGTGCATTCCCCGAACATGTAGAAACTGTAAAAAGATCTAAGACCCTTATATGCACTTTTTGGGAAACGTAAAATTTTATACTCGGTCGAAATCGCACAGGCGGAAAATTATTTGCTCCGGTACATCATTCACATATGTTCATTATAACAAAATACAAAATAACTCAAACTTTCTCAACCAACTCTTTCGGATCTCTGCCGTCGATGATGTTGAGTGCTCGTTGTTGTTTGATTGATTTAGGCAAACCAAAATGGATCACTCGAATGTGAGTGATTAGATGCGATCGATGAGTGGCAGTGTGACCACATTGTTTGCATCGATATGGCTTGACATGCAGATGGATGGCTTGTTCGTGACTGTTTCGAGTGTACAAATGAGTAAACGACTGATCACAATGTCGACATGCAAATGACCGCACTCCGGAATGTGTTCGGAGATGAGAGTCAAGACTACATTTTAGGGTGAAGTGTTTGTCACACTCATGACATTGAAATCGTTTTATATTTTGGTGAATCAGTTGGTGTTGGGTTAAATTGCCTTTCACACTAAATCTTTTGCCACACTGTTCACATTGAAATGGACGTTCACCTGTGTGCACTCGAAGATGTTTCTGCAATGCAGATCTGAAGTCAAATGATTTAAGACAATGTGAACATTGCAAATGACGATTTGGTTGGGCAAGGTTTGGTTGAATTGGATTAGTAGTGGGTTCAGTGGCAATTTCCTCTCCAATTGCATCGTTTGCATAGTCTTCTTGGTCATCATTATCATCAGAATCAGTGTCTTCATCATCATCCAAAACGTGTTTGGGTTTCACTTTTTTCTTACTTTTATTCGCTTGATCACTTTTGCGCTTTCCACATTTGCGATGGTTCACATTCGATTGAACCAAATCACCGAAAACTTTTGTCTGAATTTGTTTACGAGTCGATGATCGTTCTTCACGTGGAGTACTGGTTGAAGGAGTCGGTTGTTCCATGTTCCGCTCATTAACAGATCTCTCAATGATAACTTTTTCTTCGTCATTTTGGTTATTCATTTGAGAGTTGTTTGTAACACTGACATCGATTTGAGATTGTGTCTCATCAAGAATTGTTTCAATGTCAGTTTCATCGCCATCTCCTGCAGACACATCGTTGCTCAAGTGATTGTTGTTGTTCCCAAGATCCAAATCGCAATCTCCGTTGGCACAATCGTCACAATTAGGTTGATTCAAATATTCACCACCACCTTCACTGTAATCATCATCTACATCATCGTTGTCATCAAATTCATCAGTTTGAATTTGATTGTTTTGTCCTTCAATCTGTTCATCGATGGAATTGTCATTTAGTGCAGCATTACTGTTGAAATTCATTGGAACTGTGATTGGCGAACCTTGAAGACATTCTTGCTTGATAAGTGGTTCGGTGTTGATTGGGTTGGTGGGTGATGGTGTTGGCAAAATGTCTTTTGAAATGATCGATGGATTGATTTGATTATTTTCAAATGCAGCATTCAAATTATGTTGTATCTCAAAAGGTTCATCTCCATTTTCTCTCGTGTCTGTATCTCTAGTATAAACATAATTTTCACGAACCGAATTACAAATTCCTTTTTCACAATTCTCACATTTTGCAACATTGTCATTGTCAATCTCCTGTCCATCATCATCTTCATCATCGAATTCTTGTTTGATCATTTGATCATCAGTGTTGATTGGGTTGGCCAATGGGGCTACATTTTGTTCAGTGTTTTGATGTTGCTGTGCTCTGGTCAAAGTGTCATTTGAATATTCATGTGAACACTGAGCACTCGATTGATCTGTGTTTGTTTGAGTTGGTGGTGGTGATGTTGTGCCAAATGCAGTGACATCGTGACTTTGTTGATCTATGCCAATCTGGCCCGACTGAATCATCGTCTCAATACTATCCTTGAGAGAGGCAAATTGATTGTCCACTGTGACATCGATGTAATGAGTGAGCATTGACTTGAGACAATTCGCGTTGTATTCAACCAGACAGAGCAGAGGGTGAGTTGGCTGTGACATTTTGGTGCAAATCAACAACACAAATGTGACGGAACTAAAAAAATGTTAAAATGTTTTTGGTCCAAAAACGCTGCAGCTAAAAGCGTGTGCAGTGCAGTGAGAGCTCGTGTCTTCTTTTATTACCAAAATAAACCGATGAGCAGGTGGAGTAGAATGGTCAAAGGTCACACTCAACCACTCATCGACCACTGCCACATTTGCTGTACTTCTAGTGACTGAGTGTACCTTCCCTATTCGCTGCTTCATGATCTTTCCTCTTGCTGAGATGACACCCCTCACTCGCAGTCACCACCTGCACTCAACTCAACATTGGACTCGTCCCACCTCGGTCAACCGTTGAGTGCTACTTTTGACCATTCCACTCCTCTTGCTTATCGTAAAAAAACAACTAAACTTTATTTAATCTCATTTCAACAATAAAATTTCTGAAATTACAAAAAAAGTTTACTGAGACAATTCACTGACTTTAGGAAGTATTAAATCATTTCCTATGTTATATTTTTAACCAATTAACTAAAATTCAAATGCAATTTCAATTAAAATTATACAAAAATTGTATTTATGATTTGTTAAATGTTTAATTAGAGTACATGTTAAATATTGGTAATTTTACACTGTGAACACGATTAAATGTCATGGTTATGGTTTGTTCATCAAAGACTACACGTTTTGCAAAATGGTGCAAAAGTTGAAGTTTCAAGTTGAACATATATATGTTCAACTTCTTGAAAATATTTTAATTTTCAACTATCATATTCTAGCATATTTCATGATATCTGAATTACTATAACAACCAAAATCGTTGTTAGATGTCAGAAACATAACGGAAATGTCTATGTTTACACTCAATTACCAACCGACTAGTGCACTTTACACAGTTTGCAGTTACATTATGTAATCCAACGATTTATTACCAAATTACCAACCGATTTAGTGTTCTTGTGACTTGTACTATTCACAATATAAAGGAAATAGAAATATTAAGAGACATTAAATAGTTTTAAAAATCAAGTTTTATTTTTGAAAATCCATTACATTTTCAAAATGATATTACAACAAAGTACATTAAATTTACTTATTCATTATCATCAATTGCAATTTGCAACTGTTTCAGTGTGTTCATTTTCACTTGTTGATTCTGATGCGTCGGTTGAAGCTAACGAATCGTTGGAAACAGCCATTTTTCCAATTTGTTGACTTCAACTTGCTGCTCAAGTGGTCCATCCTTTTTCCAAAAAAATTTCTCATTTCCACGCAATTTCAGAAACATTTCTTTCATTAACCCGATATTTTTATTTTTTTCAACGAGTGTTTCGATGAAAAGATGGATCATGACGAGTTTAAGGTGGTCAAACGTGCTAAAATCGGTCAATCATCATCATCTATGGGAAAGTCGAAAATTTCCAATGAACAAGTTAAACTTTTGGCGAAACTCACCTCTGAACTTATTTGTGGTGAGCATAAAGAAAATCGGGTTAATGAAGGAAATGTTTCCGAAATTGCGTGGAAATGAGAATTTTTTTTGGAAAAAGGATGGACCACTTGAGCAGAAAGTTGAAGTCAAAAAATTGGAAAAATGGCTGTTTCCAACGATTCGTTAGCTTCAACCGATGCATCAGAATCAACCAATGAAAGTGAACACACTGAAGCAGTTACAATTGATGATAATGAATAGTAAATTTAATGTACTTTCTTGTAATATCATTTTGCAAATGTAATTGATTTTCAAAATAAAACTTGATTTTAAAACTATTTAATGTGTCTCTTATTATTTCTTTTTCATTTATATAGTACAACTCACAAGAACACTAAATCGGTTGGTAATTTGGTAATAAATCGTTGAATTACATAATGTAACTGCTACTGTGTAAAGTGCACTAGTCGGTTAGTAATTGAGTGCAAACATAGACATTTCCGTTATGTTACTGACATCTAACAACGATTTTGGCTGTTATAGTAATTCAGATATCATGAAATATGTTAGAATATGATAGTTGTATTTGTAATTTTATTTAAGGCACGCAACTTTACTCATTTAAATGAGCAAACGTGCGGTCGCTTTATTAAATGATTGAGTTAATACATCGATTAAAACAATTGAGTGATCAGCAAAGCGACAATCAAAGCAATAAATTGCTGGTAAGCACACGATATGCACACAGGAACAAAACATTGAGTTAAATCATTGAGTTAAACAATTGAGTTACGAATGAACCACATTAAAAGGTGGGTCTTGAATATAGACTGAACGATCAAAAAGGTCGCGATTGGACCCGAAAATGTTTGATTATTGAACTAAGACCGCAATGGGCCAAAATAATCAAATGAATGATCAAAACTACAATGAACTACAAGAAATATAGATTGGTTGGCTAATTGGCTAATGTTTACACTCTGCCTCTCCTCCACCACCACTACTATTTGAACGCGCGTGTATGTGTTGATTTGAATACAGACAAATTACTAAATAAGCAGCAAATTCCAAAAAATACAAAAGATAAGTTTATTTGCTGGCATTATAGTGACATACATAATACATTGTGCGTCATTTCAGTAAACTGGAAAAACAAAAATTAATAAAAAACTGAATCAACTATTAAATCTTATTTATATAATTTTGAGGATCATGCGATTCGATAATCTTTGGCTCGTTTTGTTCTTGCATAGTCTTTGGTAGATGGAAGTAGAGAAATACAATTATCTATAGATTACAACTGGTCAACTTGTTTAGATCATTGATAGAATCAATGTTGATTGCATCGAAATATAAAATAAGTCACACTTTCTCAACCAACTCTCTCGGATCTCGATCATCGATGATGTTGAGTGCTCGTTGTTGTTTGATGGTGAGAGGCAAACCAAAATGGGCCACTCGAATGTGAGTGATTACATGTGATCGATGAGTGGCAGTGTGACCACATTGTTTGCATCGATATGGCTTGACATGCAGATGGATGGCTTGTTCGTGAGTGTTCCGATTGCCCAATGTAGTAAACGACTTTGCACAATGACGACATGCAAATGGTCGCTCTCCGGAATGCATTAGAAGATGAGTGTCAAGATTGCATTTTAAGGTAAATTGTTTGTCACACAGATCACATTGAAATGGACGTTCATCTGTGTGCACTCGAAGATGCCTCTGCCAATTGCAATTGTAATCAAATGATTTATGACAATAGGGACATTGCAAATGACGATTCAATTGGGCAAGGTTTGGTTGAGTTGGATTAGTAGTGCATTCTGTGGCAATTTCCTCTGATGCTTGAGTGATGATTTGCTTCTGTTCGGTACTACTCGAAGTGGAAAGTGATCGAAATCGTTTGACTGACCGAGAAGTGACTTCTTCAGCAACTTCACCATCTTCTTCCTCATCTTCTTTGTTGTCTCGATTGGCCATTTCGTTCTGCTGTTCTTCTTCAGTTACCTTTCGTTTAACAATTCTAGCCGACTGTCTCCAGATCGGTGATTGATTGGGTGGAGAAGTTGTGTCCAGTGGTGGGCTCGCAATAAGTCGAGATGATTCTTCATTTTGGTTGACATCATCTCCTTCACCGTTATCACTGTCAATCTCAGTCTCATCTCCAACCTCTTCCTCATGATCACTTTCATCAACAATCTCCTTTTCCTCAAGGTACATAATTTGTTCATCATCTGCCTCCTCCCCCTTTCTCTAGTTCGTCCCAATCCTTAATGTCATTGTCTGTGGCAATGTTCACTTGTCCATTCTGTTGGTGATCATCGCAAATTGATTGATTCGACAATTGTCCATCTTCAAGTGACGAATTCATTTGGTGGAACAAGTGATGATTATCAGTTAAAGAAGAACCAGTGCTGAATGGATTTGTCTGTGTTGTATTGTCCTGCATGTTCTCCAATGTCATCTCATGTTCTTCTTCTTCTATTTCTATAATCACAAATCAATTTATTAATATTTCATTTAGTCCTCAACTCACCTCTTTTAACTTCAGGCAATATTTTTGGATTGAATTCCCCTTCAACGCCAATCGTGTGCGGTTGCTGGAAATGTGGATCGATGGATGATGGTTTACGAATGAGAACTGGTTGATGTGATTCTGTATTGGATGATTCGACATGATCACAAGGATTCACAACTTGTGAACGTTCACCAACATTCCTCGATCCAGCCCAATCCATGTTCACCAATAATTTGTTGGTTAGTCTGAAGAAAAGCGAATTGACCAGTCTATTCATTTCGCCTCGAAGAAATCGATTCGTCTCCTCCTTCTGTCCTTCAATCAATTGACACAACTCGGACACAGTCAAACTGTGTTGATGTTCAGCAGATGAGGGCGACATGATTAGTCTGAGAAAGAGTGCATCGAGCATTGGGTCCACGAGTCGAACAATCTCACCCCTCAACCACAACCTCGTGTCTACGCTATCGGCTGAAATCAATTTGGACAACACGGACACATGAGGACGGGATTGAGGTACAACAGACGAAAATGACGACATAATGATCAGGTGGTCAAGGTGTAATTAAATCAAACCTAAATAAAGAATCTCAATGCACACGTGGCTTTAGTGCAAACCTCAAAAGTAGCACACAAACTCAAATCAACACAACACTCGAGTGCACAAAACAGTAAGCCAAATGTGATCAACGTAGGTCATAACAAAGCAACCTTTGCCACATACGCACAGATGGTGACAAGGCATTGCAACCCCCACTGCGTTTCAATTTGAACATTGCAATTCAAAAGCGAATTGAATGAAGTTATGATTAAATAGAAATACTTGGATGATAAAAGCATTCGGATTTGTATATTATGCTTTTATTTCAGTTGCATGAAACATTGGAACATTTTCCTTATACATTTCATAGTGATAGTTTATGAGATTTTGAACAAATTTAAAATGACAATAAAAAGAGGTGACATAATTGAGTTGTAATCACAATAACCCACGCAACACATCGAGAAAATCACTCACTTGTCAGATATCCATTCGGTACTGAACTTGGGTTTCGTGTAAAATCCATTCGACGAATTTGAGCCATTGGTAAAGGCAGACAATTCTCGATGGAGCAATACACACTTCTTAGTCTTCGTCCAAACCTCAAAATATCAACATCAATTATTGTCAACAATTTATTTGTCCATTTGTGATTGATTACAACGGGCGGTGCACATAAAAAATTATTTGTGCGAATTGATACAATCTATGTCCATTGAATCAAACTATCTGACAACCATAAAAATCGTCACACTTTCTCAACCAATTCTCTCCGATCTCGACAATCAACGATGTTGAGTGTTTGTTGTTTTTTGATGGATTGAGGCAAACCAAAATGGACCACTCGAAGTTTATTTGATGGCATCACTGCAGTCATCACTTGTGCGTCATTTCAGTATACTGGAAAAACAAAAATGAATAAAAAACTAAATCAACTATTCAATCTTATTTATGTAATCTTGAGGATCATGCGAATCGATAATCTTTGGCTCGTTTTGTTGTTGCATAGTCTTTGGAAGATGGAAGTAGAGAAATACAATTACAATTCTATAAATTACAATTGGTCAACTTGTTTAGATTATTGATAGAATCAATGTTGATTGTATCGAAATATAAAATAAGTCACACTTTCTCAACCAACTCTCTCGGATCTCGATCATCGGTGATGTTGTGTGCTCGTTGTTCTTTGATGGATTGAGGCAAACCAAAATGGATCACTCGAATGTGAGTGATTATGGTTGATTGTTGAGTGGCAGTGTGACCACATTGTTTGCATCGATATGGCTTGACATGCAGATGGATGGCTTGTTCGTGAATGTTCCGAGTGTCCAACAAAGCAAACGACTTTTCACAATGTCGACATGCAAATGGTCGTTCTCCGGAATGTGTTCGGAGATGAGAGTCAAGACGATGTTTGTGAGTAAATTGTTTATCACACTCATGACACCGAAAACGTTTTATATTTTGGTGAATCAGTTGGTGTCTTGTTAAATTGCCTTTCAAATTAAATTGTTTATCACACTCATGACATTGAAATGGACGTTCACCTGTGTGCACTCGAAGATGTTGCTGTAGATGGGAATTGTAATCAAATGATTTATGACAATGTGGACATTGCAAATGACGATTTGGTTGGGCAAGGTTTGGTTGAATTGGATTAGTAGTGCATTCAGTTGCAATTTTCTCTGATGATTGAGTGATGTTTAGCTTCTGTTCGATACTACTCGAAATGGTATGTCGAGATGATTGAAGTCGTTTGACTGGCCGAGAAGTGACTTCTTCAGCAACTTCCCCTTCTTCTTCCTCATCTTCTTTACTGTCCCGATTGGCCATTTCGTTCGGCTGTTCTTCTTCAGTTACCTTTCGTTTCACAATTCTAACCGACTGTCTTCTGATCGGTGACTGACTGGCTGGTGAAGTTGTGTCCAGTGGTGAGCTCGTAAAAAGTCGAGATGATTTTTCATTTTGGTTGTCCTCATCCTCTCCATCATGATCACTTCCATCAACAATCTCCTCCTCCTCTTCATCCAGCATTTGTTCATCATCTCCCACCTCGATCTCTGATTCTTCCCAATCCTGTTGAATGTCAGTGGCATTGTTCACTTGTCCATTCTGTTGGTGATCAGCAGAAATTGTTTGATTCGACAAATGTCTATCTTCAAGTGTTAAGCCTGTTTCGCAGAACAAGTTATTGTTGTCAGTTGAAAGACGATTTCCGAATTCCGTCTGAATTGTATTGTTCTCCAATTCCATTTCATGTTCTCCATCTTCTGTTTCTATAATCACAAACCAATTTATTATTCTTTCACTTAGTCCTTAACTCACCTCTTTTAACTCCAGTTATTATTTCTGAAGCGTATTCCTCTTGACCAATCGAATGTGATTGAAGGTAATCTGGATTTAAAGTTGATGTTTGTGGAATGAGAGAAGATGATTGATGTATTTTAGTATTGAGTGATTGTATATGATCAGGTGGGATCACCTGTGAACGATCACAAACATTCCTCGATCCAGCCCAATCCGTGTTCATCAATAATTTGTTGGTTAGTCTGAGGAAGAGCGAATTTACGAGTCGATCCATGTCGCCTCGAAGCAATCTATTCGTCTCCTCCTTCTCTCCTTCAACCAACTCGGCCACAGTCGAGTGGCAATAAGGCACAACAGATGGTAATGAGGGCGACATGATTAGTCTGAGGAAAAGCGAATTGAGCATTGGGTGCACGAGTCGAAGCATCTCGGCCCGCAACCACAAACTCGTGTCCACCTTCTCTCGTCCGATCAATTGACACAACACGGACACATTCGAATGGTATTGAGGTAGAGCAGATGAGGATGACATGATGATAATCGAAGTAGTGCTCAAGGCAGACAATTCTCGATGCAACAATACACACGTGCTTTAGTGCAAACCGAGCAAGTGCAACTCAACACAACACTCGTGCCACAACACTAGCACAAATGGCATCAGCACTCACCACAACACAACTTACACTGCTCGAGCATAGATGGCCGCACGTGTGCTTCATTTGAGTCCCCTCAGGTACTACTTCAAAGTTTCCTTCAAAACTGTCCCTTTCCTGTTAGTGCATGTTTAGACAGCATGCGTGCTGTCGTGTCTAGGTATTTTTATTAAGTGTTGGCTTTTTTGTCCAGTAAATCCGCTTAAACATATGTTTTTGTGTGGATTCTAACATGGAATGCTGATCTAAAAATCACTGAGATGACCAAAATTGTGACAGATCAAAATGCTCGACCAGTGAGCGTTGAGCAAGACAACGAACCATTGATTGGACCAACCAGTGGAGTACGATCATCGACTCGCAAACGATTTCAGAAGAAAGTTTTTGGCGTTGACAAATCAAATGGCGCGGTGAAAAGTCGCAAAACTGAAATGCGGTCAATTGGTCAATCGAATGAAGATGAAAGTACTGATCGATGATGACAACGAAGAAAAAGATACAAATCAAATTATTACTCACGAATTGCACTACACTGAGCCAGATTGTTACAGAACAGACAGAACAATCAGTAAGTTACTTTACTTAAACTCAATTGTTATGGGGTGCCACTAAAAATAAAATAACTTGCGACAGGAGGGGCTTAGCTATGGTTTTCTTCTGCCGGACAGACGGACTGACGGACGGACAGACAGACAGAAAACTATTAGCCTACACATTGGCTTTATTAGCCACGCCTGTCGCGAGTTATTTTATTTTTAGTGGCACCCCATATCAATTGTCACTAATTCATGTATTTTCTCCCATTTTCACCGCTTCACTTCAGTGGCCAATTTCTGTATACTCATGTCGGATGCGATCATGGTGTTTAAAAGTCACTAGAAATACTTAAAGACCAAGTTTCACCATCCAGGCCAATCTCAGTGTCCATCGTGTTCTTTTAGGGCCAAATTGTTTCACAAAGTTAAAAACCACCACAAAAGCCCTCACAAAGTTTAAACATTTATTTAAGTTTTTCTTCAATTTTGTTTCTCGAGTATAAATCGAATGATACACAATGAACCATGCAAAGAATATGATTAAATAGATTTATGAGTGTTTTTAACATTTCTGGGCTTAGTTTTAAACATTAAACTTTTATATTTTATTTAGTTAATATATAGATTGAATACATAATGTAAAATACACACACTACATGAACAAATACAACATTTTACTTGAGTTCAGTCAGATTGGCAGCTTTTATCATAATTGACACAATCAGTGCATATTGTATCGATATATAAAATAAGTCACACTTTCTCAACCAACTCTCTCGGATCTCGTTTATCGACGATGTTGAGTGCTCGTTGTTCTTTGATTGATTTGGGCAAACCAAAATGGACCATTCGAATGTGTTGGATTATGGCTGATTGTTGAGTGGCAGTGTGACCACATTGTTTGCATCGATATGGCTTGACATGCAGATGGATGGCTTGTTCGTGACGTTTCCGAGTGCTCAAATCTGCAAACGACTTGTCACAATGTCGGCATTCAAACGGTCGTTCTCCGGAATGTATTATAAGATGAGTGTCAAGTTGATCTTTTCGTCTAAATTGTTTTTCACATTGCGAACATCGAAAATTTTTTTATATTTTGGTGAATCAGTTGATGTCTTGTTAAATCTGCTCTCTGTGTAAATCGTTTGCCACACTGGTCACATTGAAATGAACGTTCACCTGTGTGCACTCGAAGATGTCTCTGCAAATCTAATTTTCGACCAAATGCTTTATGACAATGTGAACATTGCAAATGCCGATTTGGTTGGACAAGGTTTGATTGAATTGGATTAGTGCATTCAGTGGCAATTGATTCCTCTCCAATTGCATTGTTTGGTTGAGTAGAGTCCATTTTTTGGTCTCTTCACAGGTCGAGATGATTCATCATCCACTTGGTCATCTTCATCTTCATTTTCCGTCTCTTTCTGCTTGTCCACTTCATCAGTCTGTTTTCGTTTCATATTTCTCACAGACCGCCTGGAGATTCTCTGAGTTTGTCCATTTTGATGTGGTAGAATAGTCTCAGTTTGTGCCTTCTCAACAATTCGATATTCATCTACATCATCACATTCATCGTTATCACTGTCAATCTCAGTCTCATGTCCCTCCTCGATCTCATTTTCGTCCCAATCCTGTTGAGTGTCATTGTTCACTTGTCCATTCGCTTGGTGATCATCGCAAATTGGTTGATTCGACAATTGTCCATCTTCAAGTGACGAATTCATTTGGTGGAACAAGTAATGATTATCAGTTAAAGAAGGACCAGTGCTGAATTGATTTGTCTGTGTTGTATTGTCCTGCATGTTCTCCAATGTCATCTCATGTTCTTCTTCTTCTATTTCTATAATCACAAATCAATTTATTAATATTTCACTTAGTCCACAACTCACCTCTTTTGATTTCAGTCAATATTTTTTTACCGTATTCCTCTTCAACGCCAATCGGGCGCGGTTGATGGAAATGTGGATCGATGGATGATGGTTGGGGAATGAGAACTGGTTGATGTGATTCAGTATTGGGTGATTCGACTTGATCAGATGGATTCACCACCAGTGAACGGTCACCAACATGTCCCAATCCAGAACAAACCATGTTCACCAGCAATTTGTTGGTTAGTCTGAGGAAGAGCGAATTGACCAGTCGATCCATTTCGCCTCGAAGCAATCTATTTGTCTCCTCCTTCTCTTTTTCGATCAATTGACACAACTCGATACTTGACACAGTCGAACGGCAAAAAGGCACAACAGATGGCAATGAGGGCGACATGATCAGTCTGAGGAAAAGTGAATTGAGCATTGGTTCCACGAGTCGAACCATCTCGGCCCGCAGCCACAAACTCGTGTCCACCTTTTCGCCTCCAATCAATTGACACAACATGGAAAGAATATGGGAAGGATATTGAGGTATAGCAGATGAAGATGACATGATGACAATCGAGGTGGGTAAAGAAGACAATTCTCGATGGAACTATACACACATGCTTTTAGTTCAAACCTCAAAACATCAAACATCAACTCAACTCAACTCAACTCAACTCAACTCAACTCAACTCAACTCAACTCAACTCAACTCAACTCAACTCAACTCAACTCAACTCAACTCAACTCAACTCAACTCAACTCAACTCAACTCAACTCAAACACAAACACCACAACAAGGACACTGTCTCAACAATGTTGAGTCAACATACAGGAAAGGGACAGTTGTGCAGGAACTGTTCAGTATTACATGAGAGAGGGCAACGTTCACAGATGAAAGGTCACAGGTAAAACTCACATCCTGCATATATTTGCATTGCAAACGTTCAATCGAGCAAATTACTGCTGAACTTTGAGCCTTTGACACAGCCGTCACACCAAATTATTATCGCTTTCTCATTTGTGTATTGCCTCAAAGTATTTTGTCCTATGTCCTCAAATACAAAACACCTGCTTCTATATATACTCGAGCGGTTAAACTGCTTTTCGAGCAGTGATTTGATATTTTGTCCGCTAATGCTTACCAAAGACATTTTGTAAAAGCAGGTGCTCTTCATTTTCATCGATCGGAATTTTTGTTCAGTCCATTTAGCTGCTTCTCTCACTTTTTCGACTGTTTCGTAACCAATTTTCGTTTTTTTTGCTCATTACCTCAACTCTCTGTTTATAAAAATTCAATTTCTCAACTTAATTCAACTGCTCTCAACTTCCAGATGAATCCACACGGTATCAAGATTAAATTTTCCAGTCTTCCCAATGAATGTGTTATTCTAATTTTTAACAAAATTTCTTTGAAAAATATTTTTAAAGTTTGCGGTCAAGTTTGTTATAGTTGGCGAACATATTTGCTAGTTACTTTACGTCAAAGGCGCGTCATCACATTGTTGATTGGTGATGAATCTGCTCGTTTTGTCAACTGTGAATGTGAATTCAAATGTTGGGACAGACCAAAAGAAGTTATATATAGACGTTTGAATACTTTACGTCTACCTACTATGAGTAATGAAATTGCTAACATGTTGTGCTTAACTTTTCCAAACATTCGTACCTTGACAATCTCTCAATACAATGTGTTTTCTTCAATTATGAAACATATAGTCGATCTTCTTGAAGTCTGGTCTTCTCAAATTATAACGTTGCGTTTTTATTCTCATTACGCCGATGAAATAAAAGCAAACACTTTTACTAAATTAATTGCTACAATTAATCGTTTGCCAGCATTGAAGCGTCTAACATTTCATTGTCGCAACTTTCCAACTGTATTGCCCTATTTAGACATATCAATACTTTCACAATTGAAAGAATTTTTTTATCAATTTTTAAATTTTTCAAATGCCAATTTCATGGATTTGCTGAGAAAATATGCAGAGCCAAACAACAAACTTTCAAAAATTGGAACACACAATCCTTTAAATTACAATGGATTAATTCGGATAAACCCTCAACTTGCCAAAAAATTCTACCATTTACAAATAGCATCATTAGAAGATGTTGATAAACTGAAAGTTTTTTGCAACTTATTTTACTCTCTAACAACACTCCTTATTGTTAAGTCAGTTTCAATTCCAATTTCGCATTTAACGAATTCTTTAAAGTTATTGAAAAATCTTACTAACTTGAGTCTTTGTCTTGTTCTCAATGACTCAATTTTAAGCGAACCATTTAACCAACTCAATTCAGTAAAAATGTTAAAGCTACGATGTAATATGGTTTGTCATTTACAATTTAAACAGTTAAATGTCCCATGGATTTTCCCCAGCTTAGATTGGCTGCATGTACAAATTTCCAGTTTTTCTTGCAGGTCATGTCAAACCATAAATAATAATTATGATGTTATTCAATGCCATCGTAATACGTTTTCTTATTTGAAAACATTTTCACCGCATGTAAAAATCTTATATCATTATACTCATAGAGATAGAATTGAACTTAGATTAACTAATAAAGACTTTTGAAGATATTTGGTTAGTTTAAAATGTCAAATTTTCGATTAATTCTTTGTTGTTGCTGGCAATCAAATATTTCATCTATACCACTTATCTTTACATATTTGACATTCCATCATTCTCTGTATTCAGTCCTCAAATAATTTTATATTATATTATTCAATGTAAACAATAAAAGTGTATTTGGTAAATACAATTCCACGCAGTCCCTAATGCGTACGGATTGGATTCTACAAGAAGGGCAATACTATTCAAACAAGATGTGAGAGCTAAGCTAGAATACGGCTCTGAAATATTCTCCTTTGAGATTGATAATATTTGCATAGAAAAACTACAAAGTTTTCAACGTCGCTTTCTTGTATGCGTAGTTAGTGGATATAGAACAATTTCCCATATCTCGGTAGAAACTCTATCACGAATTGAATCAATACGCACTTATATGGGAAAACGCAAATTTACCTATGACGTACAGGAGTACACACCCTCCGAGGATAACCCATTATCTACACATTTTCTTCCAAACGAACCACCAGCGAAAAAACCGAAACCCGAAAAATCCTCTATAAATCATCACAAGAGATAATCAACATGCATAATAAAACAACAATTCACAGAATTGAACAAAACTCAAATGAATTTGATTCACATGTAAGATCAAATATTCAACTCAAAACAACCGCAAACTCTCAGACAATTCCAGCAGACTGGGTACTGAAGACGATATTACTCATGAAAGTGATCTTGTTGACCATCAACTTCCTACCCTTGGGGACCCAAATTCTGACAACTTCCACTTATATATCTCAGCTCGCATGAAGAAAATAGAATCGACCTTCAAACTAGGTGTATGTTATCGTTTATATACTCAACGTAATTTATTCTTTGAAAAAAAATTCCATTTCAACCATTACGTGGACAGATGTCAAGGCACACAAGTCGCAATTTCAAAAGCACTAAAGCGCATTGCTGAAGTTGCTGAAGTTGGGCCTCCAAACAAAGTGATCATCATTACTGACGAACTCAACTCTTCTAGATTTATTGAGCACTGCAAGAATAACATCTCTGAACTCGAGGGCGAGGTTCTGTCGGCACATCAAACATTGAACTGTGGTCTGATTTTCCGCAGGCCGGCCGTAGGTGATCCAATATTCAAGCAGGTCAAAGAAGAAGCTATTGACAAATGCAAAAGCCGAACGAACGATTTTGCATATCTCAAATACAATAAGAAATATGTCAAAAGAGTTGTTTCTGCCTGGTCAACTGTAAAGTGCAACGAGCGTTTCAGAAACTCAGAAAATCTTGTACTGAAAAAATTCTTTCCGGTCGCTTCATGGATGCCACAATATATCTCGACCAACTTCATACAGTCTCAATTCTTTACTGGACACGGCTGTTTTCGAGAGTATTTATTTCGCTTCCGCAAAAGGAACAGCTCAGCTTGTGACTGTAACAACCAGTCTAGTCAAACCGTAGAACACGTTTTGTTTAATTGTACCCGGTATTCACCAATCATCAAACAAGCATTCACGAACGCAGGGATTCGTGCCTCTTGTTTGATAGAACTCGTTGGTAGTCACCGAGCTTACACACTGTTCGACGAATCCACGACTGAAATTCACAAGATGCTCATGATCGACAATCAAAACTCAGACATCAATCGAACGAACTAGCTTTGCATATGATCTCAACCATGTAATGTCCCTTGTGTTCTACATCAAAATAATGTTCTCACATCATGGATGGTGGTCTTATATATTTTTGTTATCACACTATCTCTTAATCACTCATTTCAAACACATTGTTTAAACACTTTAATACACTAATCTTAAACACTCAATTTAAACACACACTTCAAACTCTTCGGTGCATTGACTTGTACCTATCCAGCCCGGGCTCACACTCGAGGCTGTTTAGTTGGTCGTCTAGTGCTTACTCACTCATTTTAAACACTTAATTCAAACACTAATACTTTAAAATAAACGGCCCCGCATGATTCAATGAATCGTGCAATAAATAAATAAATAAATTCCACGCAGCCCTCATTTGTTGATTGCTTGTGTAAGTGTGTTTTCTTTTGTGTTTTCAAATACAAGACACTTATTGTGGTTGGTTGTTAAGCTCAATTACAGATTTTTGATCTGTTTCGATGTTGATAATCTGATTTGTTGTACTTGAGCTGTGCTTTGCATGTTTGAAACTTCATTTTCGTTTCACCATCATCGTTGACATCTCTTCCTGCAGACACCTCGTTGTTCATGTGATTGTTGTTGTTGTTTAAATGGTTAAATAGAAAGAACGTACGTTCATTTACCGAACAGTCCTTGAGATGTCTAGTTAATGAACACATTCATATTTGGTCAAGAATATTTATTGAAAAGATAAAGGAGGGATAGATGGAACTAAGTACATTGCATCGAACCACTTTGACAAGTACAAAATAAGTCACACTTTCTCAAGCAACTCTTTCGGATCACGATCATCGATGATGTTGAGTGCTCGTTGTTGTTTGCTGGATTGAGGTAAACCCAAATGGACCACCCGAATGTGTTTGATTGCGGTTGATTGTCTAGAGCAAGTGAGTCCGCATTGTTTGCATCGATATGGCTTGACCTGCAGATGAATGGCTTGTTCGTGAGTGTTCCGATTGTTCGATGAAATAAACGACATGTCACAATGGCGACATGCAAATGGTCGTTCTCCGGAATGTGTTCGGAGATGAGAGTCAAGATTGCGTTTTAGAGTGAATTGTCTGTCACACTCATTACAACGAAAACGTTTTATATTTTGGTGAATCAGTTGGTGCTGGGCTAAATTGCCTCTCTCACTAAATCGTTTATCACACTGGTCACATTGAAATGGACGTTCACCTGTGTGCACTCGAAGATGTGCCTGCAATTTGGATATATTGACACATGATTTCAGACAATGTGAACATTGCAAATGGCGATTTGGTTGAATTTGATTAGTAGTGCATTCAGTGGCCATTTCCTCTCCAATTGCATTGTTTGCATCCCTTTCCTCTTGATGAATCACCATAAATTCATTTGAATTGTATTGACCATGATCCATTGATTTAACACTTTTTTGCTTTTTGTGAGAATTCACGTACAATTGATCATCTCCGAAAACTTTTGTCAGAATTCGTTTACGAGTGGACGATCGTACTCCACTGGTTGATGACTCAATGACTGACCGATCACTTGATTTCCCTCTGTGGACATTCTGCAAGTGATCACTTTGGTCATTCACTTGTAATTCAATGTTTTCCGTAGTGTCATCGATGGCATTGATAACTTGTTGACCATTTGAGTTGATAAATTGATTGGTTTGGTTGTTTTCCAATGGAACATGAACATTGAGTTGAGTTGTAAGGGAAGATTCATCTCCATTTTCTCCCATCTTTGCATCATTCCCAGAAGTACAAATACCTTTTTCACAATTCTCACATTTCACAACATTGTCATCCTCAATCTCCTTTTCATCTTCGTTTTCCACTTTGTTCATTTCTTTTTCATCATCTTCAAATTCTTGTTTAATCATAGATTCTGTTATGTTTGTGTTGGACATTGAAACTTCCTTATGCAGAGTGTTCTGATAATCCTCTGTGTTGGTCAATTTGTCATTTGAATGATACAAAATGGATGAATTTTCAGGTTCAATGTTAGAATGATCAATTGGAAAATTAGCCTGAGTATACGGCAATGCATTTTCACTATACTGAGGACCAATTTGTCCGCTTTGAATCATAGTGAGAATGCTGTTCCTGAGAGAGGCAAATTGACTGTCCACGGTGGCATCGATGTAATGAGTGAGCATTGACTTGAGTCCATTCTTGTGGCATTCAACCAGACTGAGCAGAGGGTGAGTTGGCTGTGACATTTTGGTGTAAATCAACAACACAAATTCGACGGAACAAAAAAATGCCAAAATGTTTTTTGGTCCAAAAACGCTGCAGCTAAAAGCGTGTGCAGTGCAGTGAGAGCTCGTGTCCTTTATGACCAAAACAAACAGATGAGCAGGAGGAGTAGAATGGTCAAAGGTTACACTCAATCACTCATCGACCACTGCCACATTTGCTGCTACTAGTGACTGATTGTACCTTCCCTCTTCACTGCTTCAGGATCTTTCCTGTCAGGCAAACAAAGGTAGTCCAGTACTGTCTGTGTGGTTGTGAGTTGTTTTGGCTGTGTGTGCTGTGCCATTTTAGTTCAGTTTGCCTCTTGTCTCGTATCTCGACATTGGTCATCTCACCTATCGGCCAACTGTCTCCAAATGGATCGATTGAATCAGGTCAACATCAAACAAGAGGAAGACAATGAACAGAAAGATGCTTCAGTCGACAATGAAGAGAAACAACAAAACAATAAAGATAGTAAGTGTTATGTTGATTACTTTGAGTTTTAATGTTTTTTTGTTTTAATTTCAGGAACATTATCTCGACATGACAACACATCACATTCAAACATTAACATCAAACAAGAGTTCGATGATGAGCCTAAAGAAGTAAAGAACAGTGCACAACAACAAAACTCAGTTCGAAGTTGCCCTAAAGTGAAGAAAGAGGAGAAAGTTGGTGAATGTAAGGTGGAATGGTATGGAGACCAGTGTGACTGTGACCAGTGCAGAGTGGAGCGAGATCTTCTAGAAGTAAAGATTGAATTCAGTCGAAACAATGCAACCAATAATCAACAGGCAAGTTCTGGACGTCACAAGCTAATGAAGGTAAGCAATTAGCGATGCTTTGTATGTGTTGATCAATGATCATGTGTATAATTGCAATACTTAGTTGGACTATGTAAACGTGTGAAAAAAGAAGAAGATGAAAGTGCAGAATTGAAAGATGAGTGGGACATGGATTGTGACTGTGACGATTGCAGAAGGATGAGACTAAAGGCGATTCGAAACAAACAAATGTGGTGCAAAATGGAGGGACAGGTGGCGATGATGGCGAGGAGACGAAGATTGTTGAAGAAGGGAATGGTGATGAAGATGTTCTGGTAGGGAATGATAATGCTAACATGCCAGTGGATGATCAAATTGGTGATGAGGATGCAGATGAATTTGACCAAGAAGGTGAACAGAGTGAAGATGGTCAAGAAAGTAGTGAAGGTCAAATCAGTGATGGAGACGATGAAACAGAAATCGACGATGAAGAATATGAAATGGAGGTTGATGGTGAAGTGATGAGTGATGATGAGCAGACAGAACAATTTGCGAATCAATCAATTCACGATGATGAACAGCCGAATGGGCAAATAGTGCAGATTGATGAAGAGGGGGAAGATGGAGATAATGAGACGGAGATTGAAGAAAATGAAGGTGATGGTGAAGAATCTCGAACTGTCCCACGAATTGTGACTCTGCCACATCCCAATAGACAAACTCGGAAAATGACAGTCTGCGAGACATTTGAAACGAAAACAAAATGACGATGAAATTGCCAATAAATCCACTACTAATCCAATTCCACCAAATCGTCATTTTCAATGTTCACATTGTCATAAATCATTCCAATCAAGATCCGATCTCACAAAACATATTCGAGTGCACACAGGTGAACGTCCATTTCAATGTGACCAGTGTGACAAATGCTACAGGCAAAGAGGTGATTTAAAACGACACCAACTGATTCACCGAAATATAAAGAATTTTCGTTGTCATGAGTGTGCAAGACAATTTAGCCTAAAACAACACCTTGTCACCCATTCCAAAATACATTCCGGAGTACGACCATTCGCTTGTCGTGATTGTGACAAAAGCTTTACCGTTAAAGGCAACTTAGCAAAACACCAACTGATTCACCGAAATATAAAGAATTTTCGGTGTCATGAGTGTGACAAACAATTTACTCGAAAAGACGATCTTGACTCTCATCTACGAATACATTCTGGAGAACGACCATTCAAATGTCGACATTGTAAAATGTCATTTGCTCACTTGAGCACTCGGACCAAGCACGAACAAGCCATCCATCTGCATGTCAAGCCATATCGATGCAAACAATGTGGTCACACTGCCACTACACGATCACAAATAGTCACTCACATTCGAATGTTCCATTTTGGTTTGCCGCGAAGCATAAAACAACAACAAACACTCAACATCATCGATCATCGAGATCCGAGAGAGTTGGTTGAGAAAGTGTGATTGTCAAAGTGTTTTAATCCATTGACATGGAGTGCCGCTAAAAATAAAATAGTTTGGGGGAGGAGGGGCTTAGCAATGGTTTTCTTATGCAGAACAGAGGAACAGACAGACGGACAGACAGACAGACATAACTAAGCTACACATCACCGATTGTATCAATGATTTGCACAAAATGACCTATCTGACAGAAAGTTAAGTGATGTATTCCAATTTATTTTAAATCATTCATTCTATAGTTTATTTTTACAACTAAAATGTGAAGTGAATAGGGTGAATAGGCCGCCCTTACACTTTCCTTACAAACCATCAAATCAATTATTACACAAAAGGGCACAATTCATTAATCATTAATTCAATTACATTCTAAACCGTCAAGTCCATTTCGGTTGCGGTTGTAAAGCGAGTCAATAAGGTTGGTTGTGCCATTTCAGGTGAACTTCATGTCAGACCATTGACTCTGTGAAAGTTCTATGAGTGCACGCCAACAGATCTTGTATGCCTTCGAATGTCAACTAACCACCTCACACTTGGTATTCAGTACAGTTCTTTTTTACGACATTATAATTATAATTGACAAATGTTACTTGAACGATTCTGTCATTGGACATTGTCCAAGTGTCTTGAGACCTATGTCTATCAGACTGATCCTTTTGTCATAAATTAAATTCAAAAAACTAACAAACAATTTTGAAATGAAATTAGAGTACATGTTGAATATTAGTAATTTTACACTGTGCAGTGCACAGTGTGCACACAATTAAATGTCATGGTTATGATTATTCATCAAAGACTACACGTTTTGTAAAATGGTGCAAATTAAGTTCAACTCGATTAGTCAAGTGTTTGTCCGTAAATTCCAGTTTCACATACTGCACATTGGGAAAGATACGTTCAAGTGTTCGAGTGACCAAATCGGAATCATCTTCTGTACGCAAGCCATAATCACCACAATTGGTCATCACAATCTGTACATTTTCTAGAGACAATTCTGTCACTGATGACATTTGATGTTCAATGCATCGCTCAACCATGGCTGACTGATCAAAGATTGTATTCTCAATTCGGAGAACTCTCAACTGATTCATGCCAAGCAGTGCATCCCACATTTTGCGATCAAAAATAAAACCAGAATTTTGAAATTTCAAAGTCAAGTTATTCAAAGATCCAAAACTTTGTAACACCAAAAAAGAATTTGGCGAAAATTATATGTCCAACTCGAGTTTGGTCATTTGATCGAAATTTCTATTGTTCTGAACAAATTTTGCACTTAACACTTCGGGTCTTATTCGGCTCAACAGCGGAATTATCTGCTGTCCGACCAAGTTTGCTCTTGTTCGAGTGAGGTCAAATATTGAGCCAATTTCGCGACATAATTATAGTGACTCAAATGGAGCTCCTTTAAGCGAGTCAATCGGCCTGACGTTCCAATCTGTGTATTCAGATATATAATATCTGAAATATTGTTGAATTTCCTGAACAATCATGCCAACAAGGTAGGTTCAGGATCATTATTCCAAATAATTTTTCCAAAAATGGAAACACTCAAGAGTGTGTTGAGTGAATCGGCCCGTTTGATCGCCTCCATCTCAGCTTCACAATAAAGCGATACATTCAAGACCAACACTGATGCACTGTACTGTTCCGCGATATTGCGAATCACCAAACCCTGACGTTTTTCAAAAACGTACATTTCAAGTTGCTTCAGTTTGTCGTTGATCATCGTCTGCAGATCAGCATCGTCGTTATCCGATTTGTCTTCATCGTCCCACTTGGGCAGTTCCATTTCTTTTTTCATACAAAATAGTTTGAGTAATGATTGAAGAAGAAAGTTTTCATTAAATTTTTGCATCTTAGATTTTAAATTCAGATCAAAAGAATTTAACAAATGAATTCGTTTGAAGAAGTAGTAAACTTTATCTCGGGGATCACCTTTGTCCTCAGATGTTTGCCGAAATGCAGAATTATGCATTCGATCGATCAGGACATACCAACGGGTACAAACGAGTCGTATGACTGTGATCCATTCGAGTAATGTGAATTGGTTGAACAGTGACTCGAGACAGTCATCGTTGAGTGAGTGGATGGTGGTGGTGGACATGGTGGCACAGATTGGAGAATAAAGTTAAAGTTTGGAAACAATATTCTTTTTTTTGTTATGGAATTACAGAGTTGTGACAACGGTTTGCAACCAACTGAACCAGCCTAGCCTCAATTCAATTGTGCCACTGTCACAACAAAATTGCAATTGCAAAATCAAAAAATTCACTTTTCAAATTGTTAAATTCCGGTTGCAATTGCAATCGATAATCAACTTTTGAAAGACTGTTTGTTACCAAACATGTTTTCAAAAGTTAAGAAACGGAACTGCTTGGTGACGTCTTTTGCAAAAAATGTGAAATTAAATATTTACTTGGCTGTTTGAGGCTAATAAAGGTTAATTCGGGTTCGTTTGTTGTTGTTGTAAGATAAACGTACAAATTGAAACTAAACCAAAAGATAATTTATTACAAACAAACACGAATACAGCCAGATATGTAAACTTGTGCAAACCACTTCATACAATCATGATTGTACATTGCATTGCATTACAAACATTTTGACAATCACAATGTCACACTTTCTCAACCAACTCTCTCGGATCTCGGTCATCGATGATGTTGAGTACTCGTTGTTCTTTGATGGTGTGAGGCAAACCAAAATGAACAAATCGAATATGAGAGATTATATTTGATTGATAAGTGGCAGTGTGCCCACATTGTTTGCATCGATATGGCTTGACATGCAGATGGATGGCTTGTTCGTGACTGTTTCGATTGCTCAATTGAGCAAACCACTTTTCACAATGTCGACATGCGAAAGGTCGCTCTCCGGAATGTTGAAGAAGATGAGCGTCGAGATTGTCTTTTCGAGTAAATTGTTTTTCACACTCAGGACACCAAAAATTCTTTATATTTTGGTGAATCAGTTGGTGTCTTGTTAAACTGCTATGCTGACTAAATTGTTTGTCACACTGTTCACATTGAAATGGACGTTCACCTGTGTGCACTCGAAGATGTGCCTGCAATTTGTATTTCCAATCAAATAATTTATGACATTGGAGACATTGAAAATCGCGATTTGGTTGGGCAAGGTTTGATTGAGTTGAGTCCATTCTTGGTCTCTTCACAGGTCGAGATAATTTTTCGTCCATTTGGTCAACTTCATCATCTTCATCTTCTTCATTAACATCAATCCCTCCATCAGCAAATTCTTCACAATCCCGTTCCTCTGTAGATCCTAGCTCCTGCTCCTAGATTCCTGGAGATCTTTCGGATCTCTGCCGTCAATAATGTTGAGTGCTCGTTGTTCTTTAATGGATTGAGGAAAACCAAAGTGGACCATTCGAATGTGAGTGATTATGGTTGATCGATGACTGGCAGTGTGACCACATTGTTTGCATCGAAATGGCTTGACATGCAGATGGATGGCTTGTTCGTGCCTATTCCGAGTGGTTAAATCTGCAAACGACTTTTCACAATGACGACATGCGAATGGTCGTTCTCCGGAATGTGTTAGAAGATGAGTGTCAAGACAGTCTTTTCGAGTAAATTGTTTGTTACACTCATGACATTGAAATTGTTTTATATTTTGGTGACTCAGTTGGTGTCTTGTTAAATTGCCTTTCACATTAAATCTTTTGTCACACAGGTCACATTTAAATGGACGTTCACCTGTGTGCACTCGAAGATGTCTCTCCAATGCGGATTGGTGATCAAATGATTTCAGACAATGTGAACATTGCAAATGACGATTTGTTTGAATTGGATTAGTAGTGCATTCAGTGGCAATTTCCTCTGATGATTGAGTGATAATTTGCTTCTGTTCGGTACTACTCAAAGTGGTATGTCGAGATGATCGATGTCGTTTGACTGACCTAGAAGAGGCTTCTTCAGCAACTTCGCCTTCTTCTTCCTCATCTTTTTTACTGTCCCGATTGGTCATTTCGTTCGGCTGTTCTACTTCAGTTACCTTTCGTTTCACAATTCTAGCCGACAGTCTGCTGATCGGTGATTGACTGGCTGGTGAAGTTGTGTCCTGTGGTGAAAAGTCGAGATGATTCTTCATTTTGGTTTACCTCTTCCTCTTCACCGTTGATACTGTCAATCTCAGTCTCATCATCTCCAACCTCTGGTCATAACAAAGCAACCTTTGCCCCATACTCACAGATGGTGGAAATGCATTGCAACCCCCACTGGGTTTCAACTTGAAACTTGCAATTCAATAACGAAGTCTATGAAATTACAATGAAATAGAAAAATTTCGATGATGAACTCGTAATGATTGAACACTATCCTCTTGTACAATCCCCTGACTGTACATTTAAAAGGAACACTGAAAGTTAACCGAATTGGGATGTTTGGGGTTGTGGATGAATATGTTGGGAAGTGTTTGTGTTGCAATTTGTGATTGCAATCAAGTGACATGGATGCATTTGAAGGATATTGATGTACAGCAGATGAGGATGACATGATGATGCCCAAGGTGGTCAAGGCAGACAATTCCCGATGGAGCAATGCACACTTCTTTATCTTGTCGTGATTTGACGATTGGCTTTTTCTGGCCAGATGATTTCGATACACTATCTGGCCAATGGCCAATTGGACAAGTGGTTGGCCAGCAACGAACAATTCTTTTCGGTGATTGAACACTTCTTTGGAGCCGAAAGTGTACAATTTATTCAAGAATTTGACAAAATTCAAGAGCAACATGTTGAACGTTCTATAAGAATGATCTTTCCTAAGATGATGGAAAACTTTGAACAACAACTTACGAGCGCTATCTGCTAGAGTTGAACAGTGGAAGCAGTTGAAGCGTAAATACTACGCTTCTTATCCTTTGATTTTTTAGTAATCTACATTATATTACATTTTTGTCTCATTAAATATTTCTTTAAAACATTACATTTTGATTATTACATTACATTTTTATGCGATTACTGGATCGCATGTCCCGCGTTTTGTCCACGACTTTTTCGCCAACTAATTTGTGTTGACAAAAAATCAAGCCATTTAATCTCGATAAATCTGATGTGCCAATTATATCACTTGATTACAAATACAAAACAATTCATCAATAGCCCAATAAATGTGTCCATATAAAGCCAAATATAATTTAAATTTCAGAAATTAAATAAACAAGATATTATAAATATTGTAATAAAAGTAATAAAAAATGTTCATTATTACAAAATACAAAATAAGTCACACTTTCTCAACCAACTCTCTCGGATCTCGATCATCGATGATGTTGAGTGCTCGTTGTTTTTTTATGGTTTGTGGCAAACCAAAATGGATCATTCGAATGTGAGTGATTATATGAGCTCGGTGAGTGGCAGTGTGACCACATTGTTTGCATCGATATGGCTTTACACACAGATGGATGGCTTGCTCGTGAGCGTTCAGAGTGACCAATTGAGTAAAGGACATTTCACAATACTGACATTTGAATGGTCTTTCTCCGGAATGTATTAAAAGATGAGAGTCAAGATATTGTCTTAGGGTAAATTGTTTGTTACACTCTGGACATTGAAATTGTTTTATATTTTGGTGACTCAATTGGTGCCTTGTTAAATTGCCTTTCACACTAAATTGCTTGTCACATTCGTCACATTGAAATGGACGTTCACCTGTGTGCACTCGAAGATGTGTTTCCAATTTGTATCTACGATCAAATGATTTCAGACAATGTGAACATTGCAAATGAAGATTTGGTTGAATTGGATTAGTAGTGCATTCAGTGGCAATTTTCTCTGATGATTGAGTGATGATTTGCTTCTGTTTGGTACTACTCGAAATGGTTGATCGCGATGATCGAAGTCGTTTGACTGACCGAGAAGTAACTTCTTCAGCAACTTCACCTTCTTCTTCGTCATCTTCTTTACTGTCCCGATTGGCCATTTCATTCGGCTGTTCTTCTTCAGTTATTTTTCGTTTCACAAATCTAGCCAACTGTCTCCTTATCGGTGATTGATTGGGTGGAGAAGTTTTGTCCATTTCTGGGCTCGCAATAAGTTGAAATGATTCTTCATTTTGGTTGTCCTCATTCTTTTCACCGTTATCACTGTCAATCTCAGTCTCATCATCTCCAACCTCTTCCTCATGATCCCTTCCATCAACAATCTCCTCCACCTCTTCATCCCGCATTTGTTCATCATCTCCCACCTCGATCTCTGATTCTTCCCAATCCTGTTGAATGTCAGTGTCATTGTTCACTTGTCCATTCTGTTGGTGATCATCCGGAATTGGTTGATTCGACAATTGTCCATCTTCAAGTGACGAATTCATTTGGTGGAACAAGTGATGATTATCAGTTAAAGAAGAACCAGTGCTGAATGGATTTGTCTGTGTTGTATTGTCCTGCATGTTCTCTAATGTCATCTCACGTTCTTCTTCTTCTATTTCTATAATCACAAATCAATTTATTATTCTTTCACTTAGTCCTCAACTCACCTCTTTTAACTCCAGTCAATATTTTTGGATTGAATTCTCCTTCAACGCCAATCGTGTGCGGTTGCTGGAAATGTGGATCGATGGATGATGGTTTACGAATGAGAACTGGTTGATGTGATTCAGTATTGGATGATTCGACATGATCACAAGGATTCACAACTTGTGAACGTTCACCAACATTCCTCGATCCAGCCCAATCCATGTTCACCAATAATTTGTTGGTTAGTCTGAAGAAAAGCGAATTGACCAGTCGATCCATTTCGCCTCGTAGCAATCGATTCGTCTCTTCCTTCTCTCCTTCAATCAGTTGACACAACTCGGACAGAGTTGAAATGCGTTGATGTTCAGCAAATGAGGGCGTCATGATTAGTCTGAGGAAGAGTGCATCGAGCATTGGGTCCACGAGTCGAACAATCTCGCCCCTCAACCACAACCTCGTGTCCATGCCATCGGCTGAAATCAATTTGGACAACACGGACACACGAGCACGGGATTGAGGTACAACAGACGAAAATGACGACATAATGATCAGGTGGTCAAGGTGTAATCAAATAATTAAATCAAACCTAAATCACCAATCTCAATAAACACGTGGTTTTAGTAAACCTCAAAAGTATTACACAACCTCAAATCAACACAACACTCATGCACAAAACAGCAAGTGAAATGTGATCAGTGTTGGTCATAACAAAGCAACCTTTGCCACATACTCACAGATGGTGCCAATGCATTGCAACCCCCACTGGGTTTCAATTTGAAACTTGCAATTCAAAAAGCGAATTGAATGAAGTTATGATTAAATACCCAATTGCTAAAAAAATTGTTGAACACAGATTCATAATGTTGAGCGTGTCGTATGTGCAGCGAACACAGTCTTTGACTGAAGCAATAGTCGAGTGCTGTAGTAGACAACGAGTTTTTATTTATCGAATCACGCGACTGTGTCCTTGAATACAAATTTCATGAATGCCTGAAAGGAAAAGTTGATAAAGAGTTGATAAAATTGCTGGGGGATTTATCTTTTTGTGGAATACACAATTCAAAACAACATTTTGTGCCCAGTCATCAAATAAGTTTAGCAAGATGGGAACAAATTGTCTTTTTTGCATCATATATCTCTGTAACCAGATAACCTAGAATGTGGATATTTCTAGAATGACAAGTTCTCAAATTGTGTGGAGATTGTGTGCCATACTTGTTTTCTGATGTATTTAGTGTTTTTTAGCTGCAACAGACAGACTTCTTATCATCAAAATTTTGCTTTCATCATCAATCAAACAGCATTTGGGTTGTTTTAATAACGTCCAAATTTGTTTATATCCAATGTTCATCGAGCCTATCCACTATCTTGTCCACTACATTGCTTAACTGATCGCATGATAAAAACCATTCGAAGGTCAATTTTTGACGTTGTTATTGGTAAGGATAAGATTTGCGTGAGACGTCTTTGACTAGATATGTTTGTGAAGAAATTTTGCTAATCTAACTTTTGGTTTTTGTTTATTTGGAATGACAAACTTAAAACTTTCCTTGAGCTGGGGATCAAACTGACCAAATTGGAGAATCTACTCGATTCCACCATTGGAGTGATTGGATACAACTGTTAAGATAAACAGGCAAACAAAGATACAAAAATCTTAAGTTTCACATTTAGAATTTCAAATTTTATTTGTTAACAAATTCTACACAATCAACACTTGGGATTAGCCCCATTATGTCCACAAATTGGCAATGGATGTCGCCTGGGACTGAATACCCACTGATCAAGTGGCAGTACAGTGTCCTCTGTAAAGGTCAAATACAGGTACTGGATACCTCTTGACCGCAAGACATAATTCAATTTGTGTTCACTAAGCCCTCTCTTGTACGCTTGGGCCAACTCCCAAGCATAGTCACGATATTTCTGGTCTTTGGTGGCACGCCACAGTACGAAATAGCTCTCCTCCAAACCTGAATCGAACCGATATCTCAGCCTTAAGTTCATTGGTTCATTTTCCACTCTGTCCTGTTCGTTTAGGTACAATCGATAAAATAACAATTTTGCAGCAGTTTGGTTGGCAGCAAAATGACAAGTTTCGGTTATCTGCTCCGCTAGCTTTCGATGTTGAGTGATGGATTCGCTCAGTTGTAGGACTGTTTTCGAAGCGATAGTTTGATTGCGCTCTCGAATTGCTTCTAGTGCGTCAGCGCCAATCCGAAACAACGCACCAAAGACACATCCGTCAAAATACATGAAATTGTCAAACTCCTTCGTATCGGTCCTGTAATCTCGAATGTAGATAAGCTCTGTTCCATTGGCCTTGCTAATCATGCCCATCTGTACGGCTGTCTCAATTGCATTCACGAACATTTCAATTGCCTCCAAATCAGTGCCATTCGATTGGACGTACCCTTTGACCAGATTGGCATAAAAAAGTTGAGTTAATTGTGTAGATAATGATAGTTTGTCGTCACTAAAGTTGCCAGTGGCTGAGTTGAATCCACTAAAGAGTGCACGATTGCTTGAATTGGTGTGATTTCGTAGAAAGGCTCTCCACAGGCTTGTTCGATCCACAAATTGTTCTGGCGCTAGCGAATGCAAGTAACGTTCCTCAAGCATATCGCCACTAATTTGAGACAAACCATAATTTTTTGAAGGTTCGCCAGTTTTTGGTACAAACAAGAAATTTGCTATTCCTAAAAAAATTAAAAAACCAGAAAAAAACATTTGAATCCTCAAACCTGTTTGATTGTCATATCTTGGCTGCCGTGCACTGGCAATCTCGAAAGCTTTATCCCGAAACATGGTGTCATTGGTGAGCGCATAACAGGACAGTAAACCACCCACAAAGTCTTTCATGTCCCATTGAGCATTTGCTTGCGATAAGTTGACCAAGTTGGCGCTAATCCACTCACGAGCCTGAGAAAATTCCTCCTTCAGCTCCATCGTCCACAAAGTTGCCATTGTATTGACAATCACTAAATGCTTCTTTCCTGGCAAAAATTTCTTTGAAGATGGACCATTTACCAGAATTTTTTCCTCTTTCACAAAGGCCTGCCACACTTCTTTGGTCATATTGCGCAGTAGCTCGCGCCGTTGTTCCAACTCGTCAACATTGGCCACATTCTCTGGCGAACTCGAAATCACGTTGCCGAACCAAAAGACAAACGCAATGGCATACAAAACTGTACAGCACTGATTCATAATGTTGTGCGTGTAGCATGGGCAGTATGAAGCAATGCGAGTGCGGTAGACATCAAGTTATTTACACAACTTTACTCGACTTTGTTCTTGAAGAAATTTGCCATACAAATCTGAATGGAAAAGTTGATAAAAAGTTGATAAAACAGATGGGTAATTTTGCGAAGATACAGACAATTCATCATTTTTGTTTCATATCTTTGTTTTTTTTTCTTCAATCAAACAACATTTGCATTTTTAACGTCAATGCAAAAACATGTTTATATCCAAAGTAGGCTGGGTTATCTTGGCATCGCCTAGCTCATGATAAAGCACATTCGAATGTCTAATTTTGGACTTTGTTTTCGATAGGATTGCAATTTTTGTACTTGAATTACAAAATCAAAACTTGGCTTCAATTTGTGTTTATTTTTTAAGTAAAAAGTATACTGACTTACTCGTCTTATAAGACTCATTTAAAATTTAAAATTTAAATAATTATTTTATGGAATTTGCTCACAAGTGTGTGAATTTGTTGTTTTTTTACTGCAAATTAAATTTGTTGAGGCTCAAACTTTTTGTTGAGTTAAGTCATGATCTGTAAGGCAAACAAAAAATCAACAAATGTGTAAATTAAAAACTTTATTGTATCCGAAATTTCAATAAATTTTGGTAAATGTAACTTATGGAAAATTTGGATATAAGAAGGGGTTTTTCAAAATATTACACTTATGAGTGATTTTGGTAGTTTGCCTTACCTTGCTTACTTTCACAGTGTTCCATTTCCTGTAAGACAAAATGAATTAATTGGCATTTATTCAAAATAAATGCCAATTCAATGTAAATTAGCCTTGAAGTTCACTTTTGTTGATTGATAATCAAATTTTATTTACAGAATTTTCCCCCCTCCTGTTACCTTTTGATGATAAATTGAATAAACTCCACAATTTTTTCTTTGTTATATACTATATAGCACAATTCTGTAAAACAAACAAACAAAATTATACTTCAAGTGATACTTCGAGACGATCATTTTTCTATTAAAAATAACTCAAATTCTTAGTCACAATTACTCAACATAATAGCTCAGAAATCGAGTCGTTAATAAAAGCAATCGCCCTTGAAGCATCACTTGTAGACGTTTGAATACTTTACGTCTACCTACTATGAGTAATGAAATTGCTAAAATATTAACTTTTCCAAACATTCGTACCTTGGCCATCTCTCAATACTGTGTGTTTTCTTCAATTATGGAACCTATAGTCGATCTTCTTGAAGCCTGGTCTTCTCAAATTATAACTTTGCGATTTTATTCTTATTACGCCGATGAAATAAAAGCAAACACTTTTACTAAATTAATTGTTACAATTAATCGTTTGCCAGCATTGAAGCGCCTAACATTTCATTGTCGCAACTTTCCAACTGTATTGCCCTATTTAGACATATCAATACTTTCACAATTGAAAGAATTTTTCTATCAATTTTTTCCTCAGGATTTTTCAAATGTCAATTTCATGGATTTGCTGAGAAAATATGCAGAGAACAACAACAAACTTGAAAAAATTGGAACACAAAATCCTACCAATTACAATGCATTGATTCAGATAAATCCCCAACTTGCTAAAAAATTCTACCATTTACAAATAGGTTCATTAGAAGATGTTGATAAACTGAAAGTTTTTTGCAAACTATTTCCCTCTCTAACAACACTCCTTATTGTTGCGCCAGTTTCAATTCCAATTTCGCATTTAACCAATTCTTTAAAGTTATTGAAAAATCTTACTAATTTGAGTCTTTGTCTTGTTGTCAATGACTCAACTTTAAGCGAACAATTTAATCAACTCAATTCAGTCAAAATGTTAGAGCTACGATGTAATATGATTTGTCATTTACAATTTAAACAGTTAAATGTACCATGGATTTTTCCCAACTTAGATTGGCTTCATGTACAAATTTCCAGTTTTTCTTGCAGGTCATGTCAAACCATAAATGACAATTATGATGTTATTCAATGTAATCGTAATTCGTTTTATTATTTGAAAACATTTTCTCCGCATGTAAAAATCTTATATCTTTATACTCAAAGAGGTAACATTGAACTTAGATTAACTAATAAAGATTTTTGAAGATAGGACGTACTTTCATTTACCGTACAATCCTTGAGATGTCTAGTGTACAATTAATAAACACACAACTATTTATTGAAAAGATAGAAGAGGCATAGATAGAACTAGGTACATTGCATCGAAACACTTTGACAACTACAAAATCAAAGTCACACTTTCTCCATCAACTCTCTCCAATCACGATCATCGATGATGTTGAGTGCTTGTTGTTGTTTGATGGTTTGAGGCAAACCCAAATGGACCACTCGAATGTGTTTCATTGCGGTTGATTGTCTAGAGCAAGTGAGACCACATTGTTTGCATCGATATGGCTTGACATGCAGATGGATGGCTTGTTCGTGAGTGTTTCGATTGTCCGATGAAATAAACGACATTTCACAATAGCGACATGCGAATGGTCGGTCTCCGGAATGTATTCGAAGATGAGAATCAAGATTTCGTTTTTGTGTGAATTGTATGTCACACTCATTACAACGAAAACGTTTTATATTTTGGTGAATCAGTTGGTGCTGGGCTAAATTGCTTTTATCTTTAAATCGTTTGTCACATTCGTCACATTGAAATGGTTTTATATTTTGGTGAATCAGTTTGTGTCTTTCTAAATTTCCAATGTAACTAAATCTTTTGTCACACTGATCACATTGAAATGGACGTTCGCCTGTGTGCACTCGAAGATGTCTTTGCAAATAGGAATTGCGATCAAATGATTTATGACAATGTGAACATTGCAAATGACGATTCAATTGGGCAAGGTTCGGTTGAATTGGATTAGTAGTGCATTCAGTGTCAATTCGGTCACTTTCTTCATTTTGATCATCGATGTTTGAGCTTTTCGCCTTTTTCACTCGATTTTCCTGAACTTGTGTACTTGTACGTTTTCGTTTCGTTATCTTGATGCAGTTGTTTTGTTCACTTGATTGGACATCACTTTCCGTAGTATTCAATTGTGAATTCACATTATCAATTGATTCATCGTCATTGATAGTGTCAATTTGATTACTAATAATTTCTTGGTCATTTGAGATGATCGATTGACTGCTTTCTAATGACGGATCAATGTTTTTTTGAGTTTCAAAATGCTCATCACGATTTTCTTTTGTCTTTTCTGTGTCATAAGAAGTAGAATCGGTTTCGCGAATCAAATTATCCAAATTATTGACATTTTCACAAATCGAATCCAAAATCTTCTTGACACAATCTTCACAATTCATAATGTGCTTCTCTAATTGCTCCTCATCAACATCGTCATCATCAAATTCTTGTTGATTCTCTAGATCTTGGGTCATGATCGAACTGAATTGTGGTGGTGTTACTTGTGGCGATAAAATGTTTTCATTTTGCTCAATTGAAGTTGTAATAAATGGATTGTCATTTGAAGGTAAAAATAATGTTGTGGAATTCAAAGGTTGTTGTTCAATGTTGTTGGCAAGTCGAAAAGTAGAAAAGATGTTCTCATGTACAAATTGAAATTCAATGTTAATTAGGTTTCGAAGATCAATCTGTGATGATACAGTTTGAGTCTGTTGGAGAATGCTGCTTCTGAGAGTCGCAAATTGGCTGTCCACGTGACTCGCGAATGCTGATTTGAGTTCATTCTTTTTGGCTTCCACCAGATTCAAAGCATCGATGCGATCCATTTTGAGGTCACAATAAAAGTACAAAAGTTGTTCACATAAATGGCCAACAAGAAAAGAAAACAACAAATCGACTTTACATACTAAACAGAGCAGTTTTTGAACTACTCTATTTGGAAACTAACGGTCAAAGGCCAAACGCATGCTTTGAACAAATCTGCTTGTTGCCGTAAAATTATCTTTAGGTCATTTTATTTTTTCAAAATTCAAAAGGGAATTTATTCTTAAATTTTTCCGAATAACAAGGTTTATTATTGTTCTTGAAAATTAGTAATATTATATTATTATTACAAGAAAACTCAATTCCCTCGTGACAGGTCACGATAGAAATTGTCGCTGTGCAAACGTTTTCTTGTAAAAAACCCATATTATTATACAGAGATTTGAACAATAAAAGTGTCAGTTAATTCAAATGCGCTTTTTGGAGATAGTTTCGGGTTTGATACCCAACATAGCATTTGACACCTTCATATTCTCGATGATGATGGTGCCCACAGTGAGATAAAATAGAGGTGATAACGATGATCGTCTAATTGATAATGATCAGTTAGGCCTTATTGCAGCGTAGAGTTGTCGAAACAGGAAAAGTTGAATTCATTGTAACATGATGAATGCAATCTAAATTGAAGATGAAGAACGGAACGCTCACTTGATACATTGCCGTAGCCGTTTTGCCATCCTGGTCCAACTGACACAAAAACTACCTTCAGAATTGGGATTTACTTCAACTCTCACAATATTGTCACATTAATGTGGCCAGGTTGTAAGGAGAAAAGTCAATCCTGCCATTAAAAGAAACACACAGCAAACGGAATCAAGGATATTCTAGGATCATGTATATGAACAAACCATGCACTTACATCACCATTTCAAGATCAGGCCTTGTTGTATGTTGTTGATAATTTAAGGCCACCAGAATCAACTCATTCACAATGTCAAAATTCCAGGACACTAAGATGAATACTCGGTTTCGAAATCAATAACAGATTTACTCTAGTAAATAAAATATTAGTAAATTAGAAATTAATCCAACAAAATAATTTCCGAAATTCATATTGATTGAGCTGTTTTCAGTCCATATAAACTTGACCTCGTACATGAAGTTGATCTCTTCGTTGCCTCGAATGATGACAAAAGAGAGATAAAGTAGAGGTGATAACGATGATGAAGAGAATAGTACGAAAACACGTGCAGATGTGAAAGGAGAAAAACTAGGTTGCAAGATGGAATCATGTGATGTGGTGCTGCTGGAAGCGAACGCAAAAATAAAAGCAAAAGCATCAGATGACTGTGTGCGGTAAGCGCGGATGTCTGTCCATCTGCGCTCAACCCTCCACTGTACAAATGACAAACTCTTTAACACGATCACACAAACTCGCTCTGTGCTTGCCTGTTGGCAGGAACCTTTAAATGATTTTTTCGGTACCAAGGACATATTTTCGTATCGAGTACATGATATATCAATGTTTCTAGATTTTCACGACGAATCCAACGATATTTTTAGTTTATGAATCCAAAAACCCAAAATTCCATAATCCAATTTTCTGTTGGATCGACTCGATTCTATTTATCCTGTTTATTCTATGGTTTAATTAGTCTACTTAAAAATTTTCATGATCAAGCGTTGTATAGTTTTGGATTTCCGAAGTTTTTGTTTACAACGACGTATTGGGAATTAATATATAAGAGATTAACATTATTAATTAAAGTTTTGTTGTGAAATGTTGTTGAATAAACAAACATCGTATATTTAAAACATTTTGTCATTTTATTTTATATTTCAATTTGTGGTTAATAAGCAACTATTAACAAATAGTTTTTTTTGTAAAAATCAGCCTAGTGCTACATTAATCATATTGGCGCATCAACCGAAACCAATTTGAGCACTAAATTGTATCTAAATATAAAACGACTCACACTTTCTCAAGCAACTCTCTCGGATCCCGCTCATCGATGATGTTGAGTGCTCGTTGATGTTTGATTGATTTAGGTAAACCAAAATGGACCATTCGAATGTGAGTGATTATATGAGCTCGTTGGGTGACAGTGAGACCACATTGTTTGCATCGATATGGCTTGACATGCAGATGGATGGCTTGTTCGTGCTTGTTCCGAGTGCTCGATGTAGCAAACGACTTGTCACAATGTCGACATGCAAATGGTCGGTCTCCGGAATGTTTTCGTAGATGAGCGAGTAGGTGTGGTCTTTGTGTGAATTTTTTGTCACATTCATGACACCGAAAACGTTTTATATTTTGATGAATCAGTTGATGTTTGGTTAAACTTCCTCTCTCGATAAATCGTTTGTCACACTGATCACAATGAAAACGTTTTATATTTTGGTGAATCAATTGGTGTTTGGTTAAATTGCCATACAAATTAAATTGCTTGTCGCACTGGTCACATTGAAATGGACGTTCACCTGTGTGCACTCGAAGATGTCTCTGCAATGCGGATTGGTGATCAAATGATTTATGACAATGTGAACATTGCAAATGACGATTTGGTTGAATTGGATTAGTAGTGCATTCAGTGGCAATTGATTCCTCTCCAATTGCATGGTCTTCTCGGTCATTGTTGTCATCAGAATCTGTGTCTTCATCATCACTCAAAATCTGTTTGCGCTTCACTTTTTTCACACTATTATTCGCTTGTTCACTTTTGCGCTTTCCACATTTACGATTCCTCACATTCGATTGAACCAAATCACCTAAAACTTTTGTCTGAATTCGTTTACGAGTCGATGATCGTACTCCACTGGTTGATGAAGTCGACTGTTTCATGTTCCGAACACCAACAGATCTCTCATTGATAACATTTTCTTCGTTATTTTGGTTATCTATTTGAGTGTTGTTTGTAACATTAATATCGATTTGAGATTGTGCCTCAGCAAGATTTGTTTCAATGTCAGTTTCATCGTCATCTCCTGCAGGCACAACGTTGTTCAAGTTGTTGTTCCCATGGTCCAAATCGCAAACTACATTGGCACAATCTTCACAATTTCGATTATTTATATTATGAGAACAGATTTATTCGTTAGAGCTAGCGACCGTGCGCTAGGCAGACAGGACAACAAGTGAGAGGAACAGGACATAGGAAAAGTCTATTTACATGTACATGCTTGACTGTCTAGGGCTAATTCACATGGTACGTAATTCTATTTACACTCAGTTGGGTCACTCATAACACTCCCCCTTGACCCCAACTATATCTGATAAGGCCAATTTCGCCTTTGCAGGAGTCAGCGCTTTCGTCAGGTAGTCGGCCCTTTGCTCGTGAGTTTTCACATAGTTGACATCTAGAAGTTCTTTGAGTAGATTATCCTTCACGAAGCAATATCGGATATCGATGTGTTTGGCATCCTTTGATGGTCGATTTTCATACATTGAGATTCCGGATTTGCTGTCACACAGTAGGTTGAACTTCGTGATGTTCTCACCAAACTCAGCAACAAGACGGGTAATCCATAGTCCTTCAGAGACAGCTTTCGACAGTGCGTAGTATTCAGCTTCGGCGGTGGATATGGCAACTTCGCCTGCTTGTTTCTTGCTCAGCCATAAGATACTGGATCCAAATAGTTGGACGAGTACACCAGTGATTGACTTACGGTCTGGGAGCACTCCATGGCTGGCATCGGAATATACTCGCATTTCTTCGTTGCCATTAGAACCTAGGCTCAATCTCATGTTCTTGGTTGTCTTAACGTACTTGAGTAAAGTCTTAACGGCATTCCAAAGAGATAAGGTTGGTTTCTGCATGAATCGGGACAGGTAGTTTAGGCTGGCAGCAATATCGGGTCGCGTTCGACATGAGATGTATTGCAGACTGCCAATGAGATTTCGGACAGGCAAGTCATAATTGACCTCTTCTTCAGGGAATGGTACGAACTGCTGAAGAGGAGTTGCAGTTTTGTCGTTGCAATCAGAAAGACCGTATTGTCCGATGAGTTCATCGATGATATGTTCTTGGTTCAGGAGGAACTTTCCATCTTTATGTTCAATGTCAATTCCACAAAATCGTTTCACTGGACCAAGGTTCTTTAGTTTGACTTCTCTGTTCAGCAATTCATAGACGAACATGATGTCTTCTTTACGTTTGGCCAGCGGAAGAAGATCATCAACATATAGTAGTACAAAGAGTTCACGCTTCTGATGGATAAATAGGCAGGGATCATTGTTGCTTGAAGTAAAGTGATTCTTCTTCAAGATGCCCGTGACATGATCAAACCAGCATCTTGAGCTTTGCTTCAATCCGTAGAGACCCTTCTTCAGTTTCAATACCTTTCCAGGTGATTTGAATCCCTCTGGTAGTTCAACATAAATCACCTTGTCGAGTTCTGCATTCAGGAAGGCAGTCTTCACGTCGAAGTGGTAGACAAGATAGTTTCGTTTAGCAGCTATTGTCAGTGCGAGTCGAATAGTAGAAAAGTTAACTACAGGAGAGAATACTTCGTTGTAGTCAATTCCTTCCTTCTGAGTATAGCCCTTGGCCACGAATCTCGCTTTGAATAGTTCCTTGTTGTGGTCAGTATCTTCCTTGATGTCATAGACCCATTTAGCTCGAAGTATATTCTTGGCTTCACTAATGTCAACAACATCTCCAGTCTCGTGGTCTTTCAAAGCGTTCCATTCATTTAGCATTGCTTCAATCCAGTGCTCTGATTCAACAGCATTGACTGCTTGTAGATACGTTTTGGGAATTTCAATATGTTTCTTGACATAGAACGCGTTGTTTCTGAATCTAATTGGCATAACTCCTCTGTTGATTCTGGTCGGGCGATTCAGATTCAATAAGTTCAATCCATCATCAATTGGTTCAGCTTCTTCTACGTCAATGTCAACATTTTCATTTTCTGATGGTTCAAATAAGGTTTCAATATGATTAAATGAGTCAGTGGTTGGTTGGGTTTCAGTTTCAGTTGATGATGAGAGGTCAGGTTGGATTAGGTCCGTATCGAGTTCCTCTTCCAGGAATGGATCAAATCCCATTTCTCCTTCTCCCTCCCGGTGACTGGCAAAGTTCTCGTCAGTAGGTTGCTTCCAGTAGAATTTGTCAGTCAATATTTTCACATTGCGGGAAATAACAATTTTTCCAGTCTTAGGATCAAATAATCGGTAAGCCTTGAAGTCTTGGGCATAACCCATAAAGATCATTTTCTGTGAGGTAGGATCAAACTTGTGTCTTTGTTCACGCGGTACCCAATGGTATGCTATAGCGCCGAATGGCTTCAGGTCTTCAATTTTGGGCTCACAGTTGTGGAATAGTCTGTATGGAACTTCCTTTGTGGTGGTGTGGGGAATCATGTTCGTGGTGTATGCAGCATTCGCGATAGCTTCAGTCCAGAATCTATGTGGGGATCCACTTTGGATCAGTCTACATCGAGCTTCCTGAACTAATTTCTGAATTGTTCGTTCACTAACGCCATTTTGTTGGTGGCAGTATGGAACAGATTTCTGGTGCATGACGCTCTTTTCAATTAGATATTGGCGAAACTCGCCACCGAGGTATTCTTTACCACAGTCAGTTCGGAGTTTTCTGATTTTCTTTCCGGTGACACCTTCACTAAATTGTACGTATAGGTCAAAGTACTTGACCGCATCACTTTTATTTTTTCATTGCAAACACCATGATATATTTTGAATAGTCGTCAACAAATACAATGAAATATAGTTCTCTATTATGACCCGGAGGCGTAATTGGGCCACCAATATCGGAATGGACCAATTCTAGTGGTTCCGTGGCTCTACTTTCAGATGTCGGGTAGGGCTGTTGTTTCATTTTCCCTTGGAAACATGTGTCGCAATCGATCATATATTCAATGTTCACATTTGGGTATGATCGTTTAATCAACCCGGTCCTAGTTTTTCCAGGATGGCCAAATATGGCATGCCATGTCTCAGTATTCACAGCATTTGCTACAGCATTTGCAGTAAATTTCGGGGCAACTTCTTTGCTTTTGTTGTTTGACATGAAGTTGACAACGTAGATCCCATTTTTAGCAACTCCCATAAGTACGGTTTCATTGTCTTTCATCACAAAAGCTTTATCACGAACAAAAAGCACTTTGTAGCCTTCTTTGCATAGGCGATTCACAGAGATCAAATTGCCGAAGAAGTCAGGGATGTATTTAGCATCAGTCAATTTTAGGCTAGAACATCGACCAGCAACTCTTCCAGCGATCGTTGCATTACCTCGTCCAACAATACGAGAGGTAGATTTGTTAGCACAGTTCACGTAGTCATTCATAGGTTTTAAATTTTCAAACAAACTTTTATCCTTGAGGAAAGTGTCAGAAGCAGCAGAATCAAGGATACAGCATATGTTTTCTGTTTGTCCAGCAAAACACGAGTAATAAATGTCAAGTTTGTTTATTTCATCATTAACTTTACAAATCTCGGAATCTTCTTCCGAGTCAATTGGCTCATTGTTGACAAAAGCAGCAACTTTACCCTTTGAGGCTTCCTTTCGCCAAGAATTTTCCGAGTTCTGGGGACGTTCACGCTTTTCACTGGAACAGTCCTTGGAGATATGTCCAAATCCGCTACAGTTGTAGCATCTAGTGTTGCTATTATCTGTTTTACCAGCAAGAGCAGCACGTGGTCCCGGGGCACGAGGAGTACGTTCGGCAATAATACGATTTGTCTCGGCAGTAATCTGGTCTTTGATGTCTTCCAAATCAAAGTTCATATCGTTCATCATTGACTGTCGGAGTGATCGCAATTGACCAGGCAAACCATCCAAAAAACGCATCTGAATCATCTCCTTGTCAATTTTGAGACCACTGAGTCTCATTTCGGTTCTGATACGCTGGTATTCGTCATAATACTCAGTAGGCTTCCCAAATTCCATTTTGAGAGAGCACCATTTCGAAAAAGCAGTCATCTTGCGAGTAGGATTTGTCCGAGTAAATCGTTTCTCCAGATGCTTCCACAATACAAGAGGGTCGTCCGGAAGTTCGCCGAGATCTTCCGCAACATACAGTTGCATTCGCTCACCTAAATTTTGATAAATTAGGTCTAGTGCCTTTGATGGGGCATCAAACGGCATCATTGATTGTTGAACATGTTCAGGTTCGATGACTTTCCAGAGGCCTTTGGAGTCCAATTTGGCCTTGGTAAGAGATTTCCATAGCAACCAGTTGGTTGTAGTTAACAGAGTAATGTTCTTCTTTTGATCGGTCATTTTGGTGCACATAAGTCTTCATAATCTATTATGAGAACAGATTTATTCGTTAGAGCTAGCGACCGTGCGCTAGGCAGACAGGACAACAAGTGAGAGAAACAGGACAAAGGAAAAGTCTATTTACATGTACATGCTTGACTGTCTAGGGCTAATTCACATGGTACGTAATTCTATTTACACTCAGTTGGGTCACTCATAACAATTTAAATATTCATTTTCATCGCCTTCAAAGTCATCATTGTCGTAACCAGCAAATTCATTCGTTCGAATTTGAGTGTTTTGTTCATCAATCGGTTTATAGATGGGTAAATGATTTAGAACATGGTGTTGAGACACGAAATGGGTTTCTCTTGTCTCTGCACCATCCCCAGAAGTATTATCGTAATTTTCACGAACCGAATTGCAAATTCCTATTTCACATTTCTCACATTTAACTACATTGTTATCGTCTATCTCTTCTGCGTAATTCTTTTCATCTCCTACAGGCACAACGTTGTTCAAGTGATTGTTGTTGTTCTCATGGTCCAAATTGCAAACTCCATTGGCGCAATCTTCACAATTTCGATTATTCAAATATTCATTTTCACTGTCTTCACTGTAATCACCATCATCGACTTCTTCGCTGTCATTGAATCCATCAGTTTGAATTTGAGTGTTTTGTTCGTCAATCGGTTCATAGATTGCAATATCATTTAGAGCAACATTGTTATTGACATTCAATGAAATTGTGATTGACGAAGCTTGAAGACATTCTAGTTTGATCATTGGATCTGTGTTGATTGGGTTGGTTAGATTGGGAAAATCGCAATTTTGGATGATCGATTGGCTCTCTGATGGAGTATGGACATTGTATCGAGACACGAAATCTTCATCTCTATGTTCAATTGTCTCTGTATCATCCCCAGAAGTATCATCGTAATTTTCACGAACCAGAGTACAAATTCCTATTTTATAATTCTCACAATGCATAACATGTTCATCATCAAATTCTTGTTTGATCATTTGCTCATCAGTGTTGATTGTGTTGACAAATGGAACCTCAATTTTCAGATTGTTTTGATGTTTCTGTGCTCTGGTCAAAGTGTCATTTGAATATTCATGTGAACACTGAGCACTCGATTGATCTGTGTTTGCTTGAGTTGGTGGTGGTGATGTTGTGACAAATGCAGTGACATCGTGACTTTGTTGAGGACCAATCATGCCGGACTGAATCATGTAGACAATACTATTCCTGAGAGAGGCAAATTGATTGTCCACGGTGGCATCGATGTAATGAGTGAGCATTGACTTGAGACAATTCGCGTTGCGCTCCACGAGAGTGAGGAGAGGGTGAGTTGGCAGTGACATTTTGGGTGCAAATCAACAAAACAAATGAAATGAAATACACTTAAAATTCAAGTCTTAAATGCAACAGCATGCAGCATGTGAGTTCAGTGCGAGTGCACTTTTCCTTTGTTATACTCAAAACAAACAGATGAGATGGAGGAGTGGAATGGTCAAAGGTTACACTCAACCACTCGTCCACCACAACCTTGGTGCACTCTACATTTGAAAGCGCAGTATACTGCTAGTGAGAGGGATATGTGTTTTGTCACTGCTCGATCGAGTGCTCAACTGTTGCACTGCAAAGTTAATTTGTTTTGAGGTGAAACTGGCCTGTACCTTTGCCTGTGTGACTGATTCTTCACGAGTGAATACTTCACATCAAAGATTGACTAAACTAGTTTTGTTTTAACAAGAATATCCTTTCACTACTTTTACGATGAGTTGTACATTAGAGCATCGCAGCGCCTGGGCATACTTAAAACGAGCTTCACTACACAACAACGTCTATTAGTCTAGTTTTCTCTCAAAAGGGGACATCATTATCTTTTTAAACTTTTAATGTGAATAATCACAACAAGTTTGCGATTACAAATAATCGTTGTTTCAGTCACATATGAGTCATGTCGATAAAGACATTATACAGTGTACTACGGTTTTCGAGTTAACTACACCAAATAAACATCAGTTCAACTAAACAAATAGTGAGCCTATTTTAAATTTGTGGTTTATTCGATTAAAATTCTCAGTAATAGGATATGTTTTATCCTACATTTGTACAAATCACGAAAAATAGAGTCTATTTAATAGACGATGCATTCGAAAGGTGCGCAGATTTAAACATAAAATGAACAAACAGTCAGTGCGACCATTCTTTCTTTGACTATTCGTTGAGATAGTTAATGGACAATTTATCATTGTCCGTAACAACCATCGTTTTCTCTTCTTCTTTTAAGTTTCATTCGCTTAGGAAAGAACAGTTGTAAGTGTAATTTTTTTTTGCATGGCCGAATTGGCTTTGTTTTCAGCTTTACCAGGTTATAATCATCACTTTCGTTGTCTTCACTTTCAATTTTCACCGATTGTCATCCGCCGGCCATTGCCCGACAATAGCCAATTGTGAATTGATTGTTAGGAAATGTCCAATTGGGAACTAACAATTGGGAATTATCTAAATGTGAACTAGTATTGAGTTATTGCTGAAAAGAATTAAGACTATTGAAGAAAACAATATTTGTTATAGCAAATCTTGTTCTTTTAATATTACAATTACAAATGACATTTTGAATACAAAATAGAATGCCAATGACATGCCAATATAACATCGATTTTTTCCTTCGACATTTACCTTTTTAACTCACAATTTGTGAATCTTAATTATCAACTGAATCAATTACAAAATCATAGCCTGATCTGGCAGTTATACAAATTAAGAAAATAGATCTTATATCACGATTAGCGTATCGGAATTATTTCCCAAATTGAATTCATGTATTAATACCGCAATTAGTGAATCTTCAGTTTACTCATTTATTGGATTTTACCATCGCTTAAATTGGGTACACCGAACATGTTCAGATAATGGACACTCGATCATGAGTTGATGATCGATTGCGACTTTGACTTTGCAAATGTGTCGCAGAATACCTAAATTCCTTTGCTATCAAGGTGGTTAGAAACAGAAGTCTAGAAAAATTTGTACCATTAATGGCAAACGTATATTATGCTTTTAAAATTGGGAAGGTCATTTGTTGAATGAAGTGATAACCAGACAACGTCACCCAATCAGAATTGAAAAACCGCACTAAATACAAGCAGTTTCCGAAGTATGATATTTTGGCTGTTACTACGGTTGGTTTACCGGAATCGAATTTGTCGAATTAACTTGGAATTGTAAACATTTGCATAGAATCAAATAAACAAACGTTAAAACAGACAATTTGCTCAATTAGCATGGTAGTACGAGTAGTGGTATGCCAAATTGACCAGTAAATTAATAACATCTAAAGATAACATTGAGATATCAAAATAAATTATTTTAAATTTAAATCAAAGAGTGGTCAATATCATAACCACAATAAATGGAAATAACAGTGCAATTACAGCGGCGAAAAGAAGACTTTAGAATTTATTATGGGACAAATATCGCCACCTATTAGAAATATAAACTACTAGTACAGTTAAACTAATTATATCAATTTGGAATCGAGAAAGCAATTTTGCCATTTGGTCATGACCACCTCGCATTTCTGATGTCCTTGTTCATGTCGTACGCGATGGAACGAGGATTCTCTCTTGGATACGTTCTCTTAAATGTAAAGACGATAAACATTTTGTGAACCAAGCCGTATCCAGCATTAGACATTCGTACTTGTAATTGTCGTGAAACAACAGAAGATTGTAAGATTGCAATGGCTTTCGCGATTCAAATGTCTTTAATCTTACATGCTATCATATCTGCCTGGATAACTGTCTAATTGAACTGAAGCAATCGAAGCAACGCAAATCTATTGGTATCGTGGATGGAAAGGCCAATCAAGTCACGCATGACACAATGAGCGATGGTGACAAACAGCTCGATAAAAAGTGAAATTTTAATTTGAATTAATTTAGATTCACTGAGCAGACTATCGTCTCGGTGCTTGGATTTTTGAGTTTCTGAGGATCCATTTGAAACTGATGCTTTAATAGTTTTATCATCGGAAAGATACCTGCCCACTCGCTAATGGAATTTATTTTTTCAATTGGAATAACAAATAGTCAATTATGATAGAATAGAAAAGTGTTGATTAATATATTCGCAATATAGCAAAACAATAAATTCCTTAGCAGCAAGTACAAATCAAATGTGAGTCTTACAAAATGCGACTACACTTTATCATACTGACTCATCATCAGCAACACAACAGCACTAGTGATTAGAGCGTCGCAAAGCCTGGGCATACTTAATGTAGACTTCACTGCAGCAGGCAAAAGCAGGCATGCCTGGCCAGGCCAGGCCAGGCGGGCAAATGACTGTTTTGCGACGCTCTATTGTACATTGTCCCACGACTGTCGAGTGATGTTGTCCTCATTGCTCACTGCCTCTACTGATGCCTAACGTTACATTTTGTAGTCTTTTTTTAGAGGCCTTTTCCGTACTTTCAACAATCGATGGTAGAAGACTTTCTTATCAACAAACGCGTTAGTCAGTTTGAACGTGACAATGACAATGCGAGCTTATCAAGTGCCCCTCAATGCCCCTCAATGCCCACTGCTCTGAATGTGATTGAGGTGGACAAATGTTTTTTTCTTGTGCTTGTGAAATGTTTATTTTTCTCTTTAGGTGGTGATAGTATTCTTTATTTTTAATCCAGCAGTTTTATATTAAATCTTATGGCTATCCAATTAGATAGGCAGACCGGCTTAGACGGCAAAGTCCTGCTCGGATAGGACGTAACGCTTTTTAGTGCAGTAACTGCAGTTTGACACGATCTTCTGAATACGCCACTGCTTTTTGTTTACGTTTTCTTCCTCGCTGTCTGTGTGTTGTTGCTGCATTTATGGCCATTACCAGCATTCTACCAGATAGTAAATCCTGAGTTTTCGTTAAATTCGCGTGTAACGACACTATCCAATTAACCTAGTTTTTTCTCGACAAATCTGCATGTAGCTGTCAAACGATGGAAATATTTTGTCTTATGCCAAAAAGATAAATTGTTTCCTGGTTTATTTAGTGCCACCCGTATTTCACCCTACAAGTTCAGACAATTTCAAAGTTCCGCAATTGGTTCTTATCCCTAAACTCGGCCGTTGCATTATATCCACAAGTTTGTGGTCCTGGAGAATCCTGGAGTGTTCATGAAATTCTGTGCAAATTAATTATCACACTTGCTCCCACTTTCTCGTTGACTTGTTTGCTCCAACATCACCACTGCCATTACCAAATGTCAAAACGCTCATCCAACGAAGAAATTGCCAAAAAGATGCCTCATGAACTTCAAATTGGCCTCTATCAACAAAGTAATAGTATTTGGCAAGCTAGTCTGCATTGTAGACTAGACTACAATATCCACGTGACCTCAACCAACAGTGTGACTAATTGAACTTCATTCAATTTGCAAATTGAAGAAATCCTTCAAATTTCAGTCTGATGTAATTGCTCTCATATCAAATTATCGTTCTGACATGACACATGAAATCAATGGAAATCTCGACAAAATTGAATTAGTTTTAGCTATTAATCGAAAAGCATTGAATATTGGTGACATTAAGTTGTTATTGAAACATGATGCAGCAGGGACGCATTCATACTAACCTTTTAAAAGGATATGTAAAGTAAGTACAATATGAATTGTTTTCAATTAATTACATTTGACCATTTATGTAGGAATGTTCGACCTTTCACGGAAGTTATTTTTCAAAATCATCGCGTCGAATTTGCATAGTCTTGAATGTCATGAATTGATTTCTTCAAGTAGTGCAAATATCATAGTACGAACTCATTGAAACGACACAACAAAAGTCATTTGAAGAAATCGAGAATTACTTTTATGTTGAAAAGAATCTCGAAATTGATTCATGATTTATTGACATTTTGTTCGGTCGTTGGACTTTGCTCATAAAACAGACCAATGAAATTACTTCAGGATCCTGGAATGCTTCTAATTTTTAAAACACTGCGTTTCCATTAAAAACAATATCCCTGAAGGTCTCATCCAATTCTGCAACGAACGAAAGAAAGATGGTTCGGAAAGCAATTACTAGAAACCATTTTTACGCTCACCCAGAATCTATTCTCCCCTCGATGTTCAGAGACCCAAGATCAGAAATAAGGAAAATGGGAATTGGTCGAATTTTACTTGATATTTAACATTCTAGTGGACAATTGCGTCAATATAAAATTCCTAAATTTGTTTTGAACTTTGAAGCGATTGACTATAGCTATTTTGAAATGATTTATTGAGATCAACTCGAGTTTTGGACTGGACCTACTCTCACAATTGGACAATTTGGACTCACTGTGAAACAGAATAAGAATGACTAACGACTCAAGAAAAAACCAAATAGATTGAAAAATTTTGATTTTAATTTGTCTAATTTGAAAGCGTCAATTCCAAATTGTAATTATTATTTTGATGTGGAAATGTCTTTGATTGCATTTCATCAATTCTGAACATTTTCTTTACTAATGGACCCGTGTATGAATTTGAACTATTTGTAGTGTCATTCCAAAGATGTTCGTCAAGATCTTTCAGTGGAATTTCGATGACATTCAACCAGCATGTTTCAAATGTTTCATTGCAATCGTCACAGAAATTCTTCAAACTACGAATTATTCCTCAATCAAATCCAGTGTTGACTGGTGTTTCATATGTTCAAACAACTGTTTGAGCCGGGTAAAGTTAATGTTTCATTGTGGATGAATTTGACCATTTGGTTGAAAATTTATTTAGAACTTCCTAATGGAATAATAACGTGACCAATTCGTTCGTTTTGAATCCGGAATAATATTTTGAATCATTCAATTTCTGTTAGGACATTCTTCCAGCAACATTTCTGATGATTGTAGCATCACCTCTAACTGCGTAGTTTTTGTTAACACATTTCACGTAGTCGTTCATAGGATTTATGTTTTTGAACAATTTCTTGTCAGCAAGGTATGTATTGATACTGCTGAATCAAGGATACATTGCACATTTTCAGTTTTACCATCAACAAAAAACGATAAATAATAATGTTGAATAAAAATTTTTTTCATCATCATTACAAATCTCGGAATCACTTTCTGTGTCGATGGTTTCGTTTCCCACTTAATTAATTTGGTTGCTGTGTGTTATAATCGGCGTAAGCGCATTTTCCTTAGTTGAGCTTCTATGGTTCTTGCCACGAGCGCGCCATGGTTTCTCCTGTTGAAAATGTTCGGTATGAAGTGTTCGACCGATGAATTGATTAGACATTCGATTGATTGGTTCTTCACAAAAAATATAGTATGGATAAAGTGTAACATGGACATCGTTGTTACCTTTTGGAAAACGAAAGGTTCTTTGGGTTACATTTTTGAGTTGTTTACTGGACAATGTTCAGGTTCAAACTGGCCAGTAATAAAGTGGCTTTGATGCCTTCTAGAGAGACTAGGATGTAGTAAATGAGAACACTTTTAGTTGAAACACAAAGATAATCTATGGTTGGTACAGAGAAATGGAACACTCGCGAACACAGTGACTGACAAGCATATTCACCTAAACCGTTTTCGCCGAGATTGAGAATTATAATCTTGGCATAATCTTAAGTACCATCTCTATGAAAAAGCCACAAATCGATCCGCCAATTCAATGGTCATTGATTGCCCAGGAGAGTAGGTTGGGTCAAAGACTTGATTTGGATTGGAATTACATTATGTGATTATTTTCTAGTACCAACTGGCCAGTCTCAAGTCAATTTGCGAGAAACATCTCTTGTCCGTGGTGATCAAAACCGAATCTGTCTCGGATCTACTTTTTCTCGCGGACATGTATCAAATCACTGTGTTGGCCACCAAATGTCTCGACTATATCGCCAACAATGGCACTCAGGTGCGGGCTACAGAGGGATGAAAGAGGATTCGAGTGAAGCCTCATTTGCTGGAAAAGCTATTTGAACTTTCAAACTCAAAGTTTTCGAGATGGCTACTTTTGATTCACATATCTTTGAGGAGATGTCCGAGCAATATGAATCCCTACTGAAAGATGATATTAAATCGGATGTTGTTCTGGTTGCTGGTGAGAAGGAACTTAAAGTCCACAAATTAATTCTTTCAACTCGATCGCCAGTTTTCTCTGCCATGTTCGTCCAAGGAAGTACTGGAGAATCGAGTGGAATTCATCGATGTGGATGCGGAGGTGTTGGAGTTGATTTTCCGATATATTTACACGGGAAAAGTTGGGACGTTGAATAAGACTGCTACCGTCGATATGTTTCTGACTGCTATTTTGGTAATAATCTCCTCCGGAGGAACCGTGTGTGGAGAACTGCCTCGGCTCTCATAATGGTTCTACTACAAAAGGTCGAAATTACAAAAGGTCGAAAATTAACATATTGAACCTATATAATTCGATCTTTTGTAAGCCAAACATAACAGAAGGTCGAAAGCTTGGTTTTGTATTTTAAAATCTTTAAAAACAATAGGGATCTAATTAAATTAAGTTTTAAAGTTGTTAGCGCTAATATTTGCCAAATCAGACCATATATTTCCCCAATATTGAAATAATCAAAAACATTTAAAATTTTGATATGTAAATTCATCATCAAAAATAATTAGACTCTAAAAACCAATAGGTTAATCAATTGAGGATAGTTAATTAATTTGCAGGGATTTGAGATAAATGATCTCAGATTATGTGAAACAAAGAGCTTAAACAATAGTTTATGGAATTTTGGATGCACTTGATGGTCACACAGTTATTCTTTCGTGTGAGTAACATTATGTGACGATTTATAAGAATCGAGGATTATGTAAATAAAACCACTTCTTTCATGATTATTACCACAAGTTGTTTACAAAACATCTCGAATATGGAACTGATAATTACGTATTGGTGTTCATCGTTATTGTTAAATCAAAAAGCAACGTGGTGTGATTAGGATACACAATTGTTGACACATAATTCTGATACATTAGGATCACAATAACAACTCATTTTAGCCTTACTAGACCAACAACTTTCAATATTCAAACAAAAAATATACTTTCGAACTTTTTCGACCTTTTGTAAGCCAAACCTAACAAAAGGTCGAAAATCTAGTTTTAACTATCATACATCTAAAAAGGATCAGGCTTTATTATTACATGCATTTAAAGTCAATTGCCGCTCGCAGTAACATTATTTTAAAATATTTTTCAAAATAAAAAAGGTCGAAAATGTTCGAAAAATTTCGAAAATATTAATTTTTGAATTATTTGATTAAAAATACCTTACACTCTCTCGATCTATTCAAATACACATTGGCCAATCAATTAGATGTAGGTAATTGTTTTGAAACGGGATTTTTAACTACTAAACTTGTCATCTCCATCAAATACGAACCAATCAGGACTAAATAGCAATAAAGAGAAACAAAAGCAGCATCCGGCTATAGAGACAAATACAAGATCATCACGGAAGAAAAATTTGCATGATAAAGCCATCTAAATCCAACAATTGAATGGACAAGGAAGATAAACGATCTAATTGTATGAATCAACAATCTCTAAGTTTGTTTCTCAATTAAACCAGTTTCTCTAAATAAATTTCGAGTTCTGTGCAATGAACAAAGTCCAAACTGGCTTAAGGACAGACGAGAGATTAGCATAATCAGCTTAATGTGGTTTTGTGTATTAACTTGCTCATATGTACCAAAGTTCTATCATTTGTTTGTCACAAAAACGACTTTTGAGAAAAATTTCATTGAGTTATGCCTTGAATGTTTTATGGCACCTTGATGAAACTAGTTATTCTTCTGAACAAATAAGTTTTGCGAAAAGAAGTTACAGAAGACATTAACCTAATCTTTTATCCACCAATTTATAGAGTTTGATTTAACTTTGAAATTTAGAAAAATAATGTTTCCTGGTAATCATTTACTCTAAATGTTTATTTTCCCAATAAGTTTAAACAATTACTTGTGCCACATTTGATGAATCAAAATTATTTTAAGAGAATATAAATTTATAAAGTAATTTTAATGATTTATTTCACAAATCGTAAATTTTCGAACACTTTCGATCTTTTGTAATTTCGGAATAATGAGCAAATTATATTGAAATAATATTACTGGAATTGTTAATAGATTTGAAAAAGACCTCATCCATATTTTCTATCCAATATAAATCATCAACAGCAAAATCTGAGTCTTTTTAGACGCAAAACTTGATTTTCGATCTTTTGTTATATTTGCCTTACAAGAGATCGAAAAAGATCGAAAGATCCTCCTCCCATTCATTTAACACCATAGCACTACAGAAGTAGAGAGGAGGTGGAGTGTTGCATTGCACAGCCAATCAACGCACAGTGCATTGTTGAACAGCGAGCGCACTCATTTAAATATTTGTTTGTGCCTGCTCGCCTGCAACGCGCTACCATTCACACGACACACAACAAATCTGCTGAGCGAGTGTGTTTTGTTTACTTATTGACTCAGATGTAGCTAAATACTGATTTATACTGATGAAAGTATATGATTAATCGGACCCAAATTCTGGACAAATTTAAATTTGATCACAGTGGTCGAATAGTTCACAGGATGAGTTATCGCTGCTAGATGGTATCGACGATTTGAATGAAATCAACTCAACTGATTTATCGCATTCATCAAACATAATCTCTCACACATTGTCTACTGCTTTTTCAATGTGTAGATATAAGCTTTATTGTGTTTTGTTTTACTTTGATGTATCAAATAAACAAAGAGCACAAATTGTTTCGTTAATCGTAATCAACCTTGCCAACTGTAAACAAGATTTGTTTTTTTCCTTCAAAATGTCTAAGAATCTCCAATTTCAAAAGTAACACCAATAACAACTTTAAAATAGCTGTTTACAACGTTTTTATGAGTTACCAAAACTTTCGACCTTTTGTTATGTTTGGCTTACAAAAGATCGAATTATATAGGTTCAATATGTTAATTTTCGACCTTTTGTTAATAGAAGATGTAGATTGTGCTTGATTAAAAAAGATATTTAAAAATAAATTAAAATATTATCTGTCAATACTCGAGCTACCATAGAAATGTCTTTTTGATTAAGAAAATTTCACAAATTTTAAGTCCCATAATTTCTACCCCAACTACTGTAGTAAGTTCATCAGTGTTCTGTGTTTGTCATCTGCCCGACTTGTGTAACGATATTTGTGTTGTAAATAACGCAGTATTAGATGACAAAAGACAGCTTAGTTATATCTGATAAGAAGAAACAGATAGTTTCAAAAAGAATTTTCGAAATTCTATATAATATCTTTATTTCATTGTCTCAACTTACAAATTATTTTTATGGTTCAATTTTTTTACTAAACAATCTGTTATATATTTAAATTAAATTGTTGCAAATTATCAAATTACATTTTGTGTTAACCTTATCACTGTGTGCATATGATCAAACAATTAATCGAGTTGGGAGTCACATTTTCAACAATTATTTCTCAATCTGTAATCGATAAACAAGTTTTTCCTTTATACAAATAAAACTGCATTTCTCTGTAACTAATGATGAGATAATTCTAAACAGTGACTTTAAACAAATTGATGCACAATTTAGCGATGTAATCTGTATACTAATTCAATAAAAATTATGTTTTATTATCAAAGAATAGCAACATTTGCTTCGCCACCAAAAGTATCACTCGTAAAGTACATGACAGTGGAAGGCAGCTCTGCTTTGCTGTACTCACATGAGAAGAATGCGTGCAGTGGTGTAGCGGTTTGAGAGAGCATGCATGCACCAGACTCGTGGTATTGAACTCATAGGTTCGATTCCTACCATCGGTGAACTGTAATTTTTATTTTATTTTTAATTAATTATGATAGCTTGTCGTGTATTGCAGCTTTCATGCAACAATCTACTTACTTCTAAAATAATACAGTAGTTTTTCTCCGTCCGTTATACTATCACAGGTGAATTTACTATCTCCATCGAATCGTTCATCACGCACTGTACTGTACTGCAGCAGTTCACACACGCTCAGAGAGAGGCACACACAGCTCTGCATGCAGACGACAATACGCGCATTGCATCTTAATGTGAATGTAAACAAACATCTTACTGACCGACGGATTAACAGTCTTCAGTTTGTTATCATCTCAACCAACAAACTCAAATCATCTCAAAACCAACTCACCACAACAATCACCACTAAACTGATCCTGTCCTGTCCTGATCACACAAACACACAGAGGCACACAGCTTTGCAAAAATAGACGACAGCACGTTCGCGCGTTGCACAGCATCTCAATATGAATGTAAGCACACAGCTGACTGACTGATCGACAGCATGAACTAAGGTGTAGTACTTCGAAGTTTTCAGTTTGTTATCATCTTCACCAGCCAAACTCAAACCTACACCAAAACGAACACCACCATAATGATTATGTCCTTATTATCATTGTACCACATCGCTGCTTCGAACATTCTTATTCACATTTTGTAGTTACAATCCGTTAAAGTTTTGGAATACAGTAGTTTTGTATGTAGTTTATATGTTTGTGTTGTCATTTTATCTATAGTCTGTGCTGATAGTGTTGATTGTTCTTAAAGTTTGAATCTTTTGAAACCGCCTGCATCTTCAACACATTTATCATCATCTTTGTCTATTTATTATCTAAAACTTTCTAATAAAAAGAAGTATATTGTGGACAGACTCCACGAATACCGTGACAACCCACACCGAGTCCCAGCCAACCTTCGAATGTCCCAATGATTCCAACTTGGAACATTCGACCTCTTATGATCTCTTATCCATCAATCAACCATAACCTCAGCATTGCAAATATCATCCCCTAGTTCAATCTCATATGTACATTTGTAATATTATTTTCATTTTCACCTTTTTATTTGTTCCCTTTTGTATTATACTGTAAATAGCATCACCAAAACCATTAATATTTCTTAAAACCAAACTACCTCTGTAAACCTCTAACTCCAACTGTAATTCATAACACATTTTTGTAGCCCGTTCGCTGGAAGTCTAATCAATAACACACAGAAAACTTTCATTTCTGAAGAGAGGAATGAGCAGAAACATACCCTCATAGAGGAATGGCACACGAACGCCGGTCCAAGTAACAGGTTGAACTCAAAGAAAGCTTCAAGTACTAGTAGAGTTCTGCGTAGACGTTGATCAACTCGTGTTTGCTTTTTAACCCATTTTTTGTATGATTTGTATGTTTAATCAATAAAACATTATTGAATTTCCTCCCTGTATAGTGGAATGATCAGGTGCAAATGTTTTCCTCTGGTGAAGAATCGAAAATGCGATTCCTCTTTGCATGAATGGTTATGGGGTTTTAGTGTATTCTTCAAGAGAGACATTGACCGTGGTGTTCCTCTCATCAGGAATGACTTTCAGTTCCTCAAGAGAGGAACTCTCTCATGAGTTCCGCTATAGAAGAATAGTTTTCTTGATTCCTCTCTCGAGAAATAGAACGCGCGTTCTTGTTTAGAGGCACAGTTTTCCCGTCATTCTTGTAATGAGGAATGAATGTTGCCTGTGTGAAAGATACCCGAATGGGTTTTTCAAACAAAAAAAATAAAAAAATAGTAAGTCATCCAACATTATAAGTGAAAGTCACTTTTACCTGTAAAACGAATCTAATGTTCAAACTTTGGAGTGCAACACAGTTGGCACAAATAAATGACAATACTTCGGGTTCTTTTGTGATCAATCTCGAGTGGGTGAGACCTTTGAGCAGTGGAGCGTTGAGTTTGAGCCATTGAGTCATGTGGCGGTGTCCTACAATGTCATTCAAGTACAAACTAGTGCAACGTGTTCCTAGATGCGGTACAACTCTGTCTAAATTGCATGTCACAAATGAGTGGTGCTCCAGTCGGGCCAAAGTAGTCTGCTTAACCAAATCGGTACAATCGAAGCCCAGTCGCTTGAGAGCGGTCAAGCGGTCGAGATGATCAGACAGTGGGCCACGAAAAGATTCAGGAAAGACATAAAAGTCAGACAAGCGTAAAGTGACAATTGTCGATCGCCACTGGCCACTGAGCAGTGTGAGCACATTTTGTGCAGTGTCACTAGTGCGGGCAAGATATTCGACAAAAAGCAGATTCTCCACCCGAAGAGTTTCGACAGAAAAGTTGATAAATCATCGAACAGTTCAATGTAGTGGCCATTTGGCTGCAGTTTGAGAATGGCACAGTTTGCGCTCCAATCAACCAAACCATGAGATCGTTCATTTAAATGGCAAATGTTGGCAAGTTTATTGCCTTTTCGTACAATCATCAGTGATCTTTTCGTTCGACAAATTTCCTCGGCCAGCACAAGCCATCTCCAGCAGACAGCTCGACAGCTGCAAATCAGCTGTTGCACCTCCAAATTGGCCAAAATTGTACGCAACACTTCGTTGGGCAGCGAGTTGATGTTCTTTGGCTTGGTTCGGTTGAATAGCTTTGCCAGAATATGTCCCATCTTGCTTTGGATCGAGTGGATTGGATGGAGTTTGAGTGGACAAACTGATTACAGAACGAGAACAAGAGAGAAAATGTTCACAGGGCCAAGACAACATGTGTGCACGTACAACAAACTAGTTTTCTGTGTGTATTATAAGTAATTTGAAAACTCAACTTGTCACTATCAACTATTTCTACTTTTGACAAACAAAATGACATGTTCATTTCATCAGTTTACGAACTTTTGAGTCATTTTAACTGATAAAGCAAAACAAACTAACCATGAATTTGAACTATTTGTATTTTGATGATTATAAAATGGATTAAACTTTTTAATTACTGTTTATTTCTAAGTTTCAATTCTCAATATTATTTCTTAATCTAACTTAAACTTGAGTCTTTGTAGCTTATTGACGATTGCTTTTTGTTTTGTTGTGCTTGGCTGTGCAAAAACCGATGGCACCGATGAACGCTCTACCTTTTCTCCGCCTATTTATAAGTTTTATTTGAATTTGTTGTGTTTTGAGAGATTTTTCTTTAAAAAACTTTTACTTTCGTCTGTTCAACTTACTTTAAAAGTTTCATTCATTCAAGAAGAAAACATCAACGAACCCATTCAGGAATTCACTCATAGCTTCCTTGAGATCAAATTCAACTGCACATTTGACTGTATCGATTTTACTGTGCTGTTAAGATAGAGTTTTAAGTAATTAGAGGAGCGAACGAACAAACTCACGCTCGAGCGAAGCGAGAGTGTGAGTTTGTGAGTGAACGAGTCCTCTGGCGCCGCTTGATAGGAAAAGGCTTGTGTTTCAGATAGCGCCTATACTGTTCAATGGATCGGTCTAAAAATTTTACCATAAATTCTGGTATGGGTGTAGACGACCTGGTTAAATTTTTTGGCACATAAGGTCAAAGGGCATCGGAATTAAAAAATAATCAGTGATATTTAACATAGATCTCTATTGAGGAATGAGTGTACATGTGTGTCTTGGTCACTGAGATGACTCATCGATGACTGAATTGATAAGAAGGGGTGCTCGGGATACTTCCGCTCCGACTTTACGCCATCGGCGTCACTTAAGACTAGTTAGAAGGAGAGTAAGAAAGCCACTTGACTTGAATCGATAATATATTGCTCAATTTGTGAATGAAACTCTCCAACTGTGTGCAACTCGATCACACAAACTTGTTTTGGTGTGGGCTGGCGTTTGGTTGTCACATGACGCACAATGTGCAAGTTGGAGTATTCGATGGAGTAACTCGATTCGTGAGTTGGTGTATTTGGTTGCTTAGGAACCTGTAATTGGGCAATCAATTTGTGCGTCGATTTGTTGTGTTCACATTGTGCTTTAACAGACACAGTCACAAGCCAACCAGATCCAGTTAAGTGAGGTTGAACTTGAGAACATTTCTTTTTCTTCGACTTTGTTCATTTCCTCCCGCTGCCTTCACCGTGCCCACTCAGTCCACCATGTTCAGTCCACTGTCCCAGCCCGTATTTGCGCATCACTTTAATATGTGCAAAACCCAGACCAGACACGAAATGTACCTCAAAATGGATGAAATGGTTGACCGTGTCTATGACCAAGCATTGAGTGACTTGCAGCATTTCTTTGCATTCGATCAAAGTAGACTCACAGCACCGAGAGTACACACGAGCAGTGGACCATCTCACTTTGCATTGTCGCATCACAATCAATCGGACACTTTCATTCGACCAAATGTTACTCATTTGACTGACATTTCTTTCAACCCAACTTCATCTCATCATCTTTATCGACAACACAACGGACCAATTCGCTTCGATGCATGTTCGAATGCCCAATCATCTCCCTTATCGTCAGTTCCACCCCCACCATTGTCCATCACCAATGCTCAAATAGCTTTGCATCATAAACTCACCAACGTCGAACCTCGCCCAATGCCCACCCAACATGAGATTGTGACAACTGCAAATGAACCAATGGAAACAGTTCAAGCACAACATCCACCACCATCATCTCGGTCTTCATCAATCGTCAATGAACAATCGAACAACGACTTGAGCGATGAAGAGATTTGTGAATGTGATGAATGTGTCAATGGAATTGTGATTGACCAAGATGAAGAAGAAGAAAATGATGATGATGACAGTGTCCAGTTGATTGAGGATGACCTGGAGGATGAAGAAACATCTCGACTTGTGAAGAAACCAAGGCTGGATACATCTGAACCAAACAATGGTCAATCAAGTGTCACCAGACAGTCAGTGATCATTTCAACATCCAAACAAACTCACGAACCACAACCAACCGAAGTAAACAAAGAAAATTCATCCGATTCATCCACTAACCAACCAACACCACTGATCAATTCGATTGCACACGACAATCAAGTGATCACTCTCAATCGTCAATGTCCCAATTGTCCGAAAACGTTTCCCGAATACAAACTCAGGCGACACATGTTGGATGAGCATTCGATTGGTCCATATCGATGTCTAGTCAAGCATTGTGCTCAATCATTCTATAAAATGTAAGTTCAATATTATTTTCCAACAACTAATTGATCATTTGTTTTAGGAATATTCTTCGTGATCATATCAAGAATATACATAAGTACACCACCAAATTGCACTGTGGGAAATGTCCAAAACATTTCCCCGTATATAATCTACTATCTGTTCACCACTCTCGATATCACCATTTGGGTAACTTTCAGTGTTCATTTCCTCAATGTACATTCACAGCAGAATGCAAAGAGAAAGTGTACATTCATTACAGACAAAAGCACAAACAGACATTTCAATGTGAATATTGCAACTATCAAACACACGATTCAAACCGTTTCAAAAGACACACACAATCCCATTTGGGCATCAAACCGTACCGCTGTAAATGGCCCGAGTGTCACTATGCCTCTTCATACCGACACAATACAATTGGTCACATTGAACGAATGCACTTTACAGCAAACTCAAGTTCAACTCAGAATTTAGCACAACTCAGTCGCCCGAAAGACTTTGTCGAGGTATTGAACGATTTTGTGTGAGCCATATGTTGTAATTACAATTGTAATTGTTGGTTAACCAATCACTGTAAATTGTTTTCATAGATTTGCAAATAAAGTCTCATATAGGACCACAAAAAATCATTGAATAACATATTCAATCATTTCTAATCACAAATTCTTTCTAAACTCGAACTAAGAAAGTGACAACAAAGGAATCAACAAAACGAACTCACTCATAGCTTCCATTCAATTTTATTCAAATGCACAGTTGACTGTATCGATTTTACTGTGCTGTTGGGATAGAGTTTCAAGCATTAAGAAAGAAAGAAGGAAAGAATGAAAGCCACTTGACTCGAATCAATAATATATTGCTCAATTAATGGTTGCAACTCTCCAACTGTGTGGAACTCGATCACGCAAACTTGTTTTGTGTGTGCTGGCGTTTGGTGGTCACATGACGCACAATGTGCTAGTTAGTGTATTCTATTTGTTTCACTATCTATCGTTTTTAGGTTAACATTTGAACGCGATTCGTTTATTGGTGTATTTTGTTGCTTAGGAACTCCTAATTGAGCAGTCATTTCAATTTGCGTGTAGATTTGTCATGTTCACATTGTGCTCTAACAAAGACATAGTCACACAACCCAACCAGATCCAGTTAAGCGAGGTTGCACTTGAGAACATTTCTTTGGTTTCGACATTGTTCGTTTCCTCTTGCAGCTCTCAACGTGCCAATCAGTCTATCATGAGTAGTCCACAGTCCAATCGCGCATTTGTGCATCACTTTGATACATGTAAAAGTAGAATGAAACACGAAATTCATCTCAAAGTGGATAATATGGTTGATGGTGCCTATGACCAGACATTGGAGCATTTCTTTGCATTCGATCAAAGTAGACTCACAACACCGAGAGTGCACACAAGCAGTGGACCATCGATGAGATCTCACTTTGCATTGTCGCATCAAAATTATTTGGACACTTTCATTACACAAAATGTTACTCATTTATCAAACATTTCTCTCAATCCAACTTTGTCTCATCTTTTCCCACAACACAACAGACCAATTCCCTTCGAGCCACATCCTACTCGTCAGTCTTCTTCCTTATCTCCACTTCCACCTCCACCAGTATCCATCACCAATGCTCAAATGACTTTATCCAATGAAATCACAAACGACGAACCTCGTACAATGACAATTCAACATGAAACTGAAGCAACTGCAAATGAACCAATGGAAACAGTTCAATCACAACATCCACCACCATCATCTCTGTCTTCATCAATCGTCAATGAACAATCGAACAACAATTTGAATGATGAAGAAATTTGTGAATGTGATGAATGTCAAAATGGAATTGAGATTGACCAAGAAGATGAAGTATCATCTTTACCTGTGAAGAAACAACAACAAGACACAGCTCAGCCAAACAATGAACAATCAAATGAAACCAGACAGTCAGTGATCATTTCAGCATCCAATCAAACTCATGAACCACAAGTGAACAATCACAACCCAAAAGAAGGTTCTTCCCTGTCTAACCAACCAACATCACCCCACAATTCGAGTACACACCACAAGCAAATCATCACTCTCAGTCGTCAATGTCCCAATTGTCCTAGAACGTTTGCCAAAGACAAACTGCATCAACACATGTTGGATGAACACTCGATTGATCGATATCAATGTGCAGTCAAGAACTGTGCCCAATCATTCAACACCAAGTGAGCCTACTTTCTTTATTCCCTAAACACAAAAATGATCATTCGTTTTAGGCATGCTCTTGGTGATCACCTTAAGAATTCACACCAGCACACCACCCAATGGCACTGTGGCAAATGTACAAAACATTTCTCCGCATATCCACTTTTATCCAATCATAACTATCGAATTCATCAACTCGGTAACTTTAGGTGTTGTTTTGCCTCATGTGCATTCACCGGAGCATACAGAAAGAAAGTGCTAAATCATTACAAATGTCACCACAGACCGGCACCGTTGTTGCAGCTGCATTGTGAACATTGTCACTATCAAACACACTATTCCAGCAATCTGAAGAGACACAAACTCACCCATTTGAGCACCAAACCGTACCGATGTATATGGCCAGATTGTGACTATGCCTCCACTCGACTACACTGCACAATACGTCACATTGAACGAATTCACTTTGCACGAAACTCAAGTTCGTCCTCGAATGGAGTACCACAACTCGGTCACCCGAAAGACTATGTCGAAGTGTTGACCGATTTGTTGTGAGTCGCAATGTTGATGTGATCAACTGTGTAGACAAGTCTTCAGTTTCTTTCAGTCTCAAACTGTTTGTCCGCGATGGAATCGTGCCTCATTTGAATCGATTTGTCCATTTGCGCAAACATGAAATTGTTCCTTATTAATTTGTACTAATTTTCTCTATCCTCTCAGTAATCAGTATTTCTTTGTATTGTCACTGTCAATCACATTAAATCTGTTACAACAGTATTATCTGCACCACAAATGTACAACACATGTGTCAATAATGATAGCTTCCAATAGATCATCTAAAATCACGTTGACCTTGATTTTATAATTGCATTATTATTAAGCCAAATACAAATATTTAAAATACGTTTTATTGATTTGCGTCATTGCGATTGTTCCAGATATAACAGTGAACACATTTATCATCAGTAACTAAGTAACTAAACCATCTCAAGTAGGTTCGATCGATCAGTAACATATCAATCGTAAAGGCTTTGTATTACTTTGTGACTTTCGTTATATCTCTAAGCACAAATGCGCACACACAATTTGTTTGTCAACTTTGCATGCAAAATAACTCAATTGTCGAACCAAACAACCATGAACTCGATTACTCTAATTTGTCTCATTCTATTGGTTTATTTTATCAAATTTGATCCAATTCACGCTTCATCAGTCTACACCTGGCCGAGACCTCTATCCTCCCAATGTTCGGATCAATACGATTGTGGTGACAATACATTCTGTGCACCATACAAAAAGTGCATGTGCAAACTTGGTTATGCACCAAAACATGGACAAATTGATGGACAAACTGCAGACTGTGAACTGTTCCAATGCTCGTACAATTCCGAGTGCATAGCACAATTTGGAATGTTCACAAAATGTGATTCAACAAAGGGACAAAATCCCGATAACAAGACATGCCAATGTGATTATTCATTCATTCATAACAATGGCTACTTTGATGCAGACATGCAAACTTGTGTCTTTGCTCAAGTATCGATTTCGAGACGACTTTGCTACTTTGATTCAGAGTGTGGCGAAGGAATGTACTGCTACAACAAGCATGAACCAAATCGTCATGACCACCGTGAATGTCGTTGTAAATTTGGACACACTGAGATGCACACCAATGGTCAACAGTGTGCACCAATTGAGTGCATTAAGGATGCAGACTGTGACGAGCATGACAACGCTCAATGCACAAACAAAACTTGTGCTTGTGAGGACAATTTCGAATTGGTCAATCAAGTTTGTGTTCACATTGACAACAAACAAAGTGAACCAAATAAATCACCAATTCTAGTTTTGGTTTGTTTGGCCAGTTTGGCACTGATTTGTGCACTTTGTGGTGGACTTTATTACAGAAAATTTAGATTGCAAACTGTGCCGTCAAGCTCGAATGTAATCGTCAATCACGTGACCGAAAGCACAAACCAACGGAATGATCCTGTTGATACGATCGATGCGACTTTACCGACTTATGATGAAGTGGTCAAAGATTAGGATAACAATAATAATCAAAGTTGATTTTATTTTGTTTAATTAATGACAAACATTGATAATACACATTGAAAAAATAAAAGTTATTTTGTAACAATCTTTTGTGGATCACGTGACTCGATTATGTCATTTTGTTTGTTATTCGGTGATCTAGTCAAATGTTTCACCATGACATGTCAAACTGCACCTTCCAATAGCTTGAAACGTACCGTAAATTTGTCTGTAAATGTCTTTGCTCTGTAAACATTTATCTCTCGTTCTCGCTTGTGCTCGTTGTGAGCAGTTTGTCCACTCAAGCCGAACACACCAACTAGATCCAAAGCAAGATGGAACATATTATTGCGAAACTATTCAACCGAACTGAGCCAAAGAACATTAATTCGTTCCCTAACGACATTGTTACGGAAACTACGGTAACAGGTTGGATAAGATCTTACTGCAATGTATTTCACAGGAAGATGACTCAATGACACATATGCTTGCAAGCTCATTGCTCCATTACTGAAGGGTCTCATTTGAGATTGAGCACACATCCTGAAGCATTGTCATTTATTTGTGCCAACTGTACTGCACTCTAAATGTTGAACATAGGATTTAATTTTCAGGTAATGTGCCTCATTCATACACAATTCATAATGTTTATCCTTGTTGAACGATTTACTATTTTATTTATAGACTTTCAATGTTGACATGATCGCTCTCCAAGCTCGACTGTCCATCTGTCCGACTGGACATCTGTCCGAACTATCGATCAATTTCATCACGATCAATTTGCCCGCACTGGCTAAATCCAATTTGGCACCTTTGAATTCGTTTCGAATGTTTTCGTTGTCTTTCTTTATAGTTGAAACTGACCATGGCCAGCCATTTGATGGAGACCTATTTTGTCGTGTTCTATCCACAATGTATCCCTATCTGCGCCAGCTCATCATTCAACATAAAGAACATATCTTATCACACTTTTTTATTTATATCATTTTATGTAATAATTAATACAATAACACATGTAATTTAAAAAATAATAATCTCACTAGTCGCATTGACGAATCGCTTTCCAACTTTGGTGTATGAGAATGGTTAAATAGATATAGAACGTACGTTCATTTACCGTACAGTCCTTGAGATCTTGAAAAGTCTAGTATAGTCAAGGAAAACATTCATATTTGCGTCAAGTATATTTATTGAAAAGATAGAGGAGCGATAGATAGAACTAGGTACATTGCATCGAAACACTTTGACAAGTACAAAATAAGTCACACTTTCTCAATCAACTCTCTCGCATCTCGATCATCGATGATGTTCTGTGCTCGTTGTTGTTTGATGCTTGGAGGCAAACCAAAATGCTGCACTCGAATGTGAGTGATTACATCTGATTGTCGAGTTGCAGTGTGACCACATTGTTTGCATCGATATGGCTTGACATGCAGATGGATGGCTTGTTCGTGACGGTTCCGAGTGTTCGGTTCTGCAAACGACATGTCACAATGTCGACATTCGAATGGTCGGTCTCCGGAATGTGTTCGAAGATGAGAGTCGAGATGTCGTTTCAGAGTGAATTGTTTGTCACACTCATTACAACGGAAACGTTTCATATTTTGGTGAATCAGTTGGTGCTTGGTTAAATTGCTTCTCTCACTAAATCGTTTCTCACACAGGTTACATTGAAATGGACGTTCGCCTGTGTGCACTCGAAGATGTCTCGTGAAATCATATCTTTGTTCAAATGATTTCAGACAATGTGGACATTTCAAACGACGATTTGGTTGGGCAAGGTTTGGTTGAGTTGGATTAGTAGTGCATTCAGTGACAATTTCCTCTCCAATTGGTTCCTGTCCACTTCCCATTCGGCCACCTTCTTCATGTGGTCTGTCTTCGTTCGAATGTCCTTCATCAGTTGCTTGTCTCGGGTAAGGTCTGGTGACCGCTGCTTGAGCATTGTTTGGTTGAGTAGTGTCCATCCTTGGTCTCTTCGTAGGTCGAGATGTTGCTTCGTCAATTTGCCCTTTTTCTTGCACGTGTTGATTGTCTCGATTGGTCAGTTCGTTGTGTGCTTGTGGTACTTTCTGCTTTCGTTTGTCATGTCTCGCAGACTTGCTCATGTTTGCCTGTGATTGTTCAGTGAGATGAGCTGGAGTAGTCCCAATTTGAGCAACCTCCGCCGAACTCGATTCTTCATTGTCACCTTCGTTTGCAGCCAATTCCACGGTGTCAGTATCCCGAGTATCGCCATCTCCACCCTCCTTTTCTTCCTCAATCTGCATCATTCCTCCATTGTTGTTTGGCTCATCGAATTGGTGTTGAGTGTTATGGTTCACTTGACTTTCTTCATCCACCAAATTCCGATTGGACGGTTCATTTGAGGCTGTAGATGCATTTGACATGTCGCGATTCTGTGATTGGTTTGAGGCAATCAGCTCATCAAATGTATCATCACCCAACTCGACCTCATCTCTCATCCAGCGATCGAAAAAAGTGTCAATGTCAGAGGAATTGTTTGGATTGATTTCATCTTCATCACCACCTTCGTTGGCATTGTCCATATCAACTTCATTAGTCTCCTCCTCCTCCTCTTTCTTAATGTGCATCATTTGTCCATCCTCTTCCTCCTCTTTGATCTCTCGCTTGACACAATCCCCAATCTGTTCATTCCCCATTGGCACATTATCCACCACGTTCTGCAATGTCATCTCATTTTCTTCTTTTATTTCTTCTTTTATTTCTATAATCACAAAACAAATAGTCATAAATTTATTACTATTTCACTTTAGACTCACCTCGTTTAACCACCCGAGCACCAGGTAGAATTCTGTCCCAATCCATGTTCATCACCATCAATTTGTTGGTTAGTCTATCGAAGACCGAATCGACCAGTGGACCAACAAATCGGTCAATCTCGGCACGCAACCACACACGAGCGCTCTCCTTCTCGGCTGCAATATATTCACGCACCACACGAGGTAATTGAGGTGGTGTAGTGGACATGGTCACGAGTAGAGTACGACAGTTAGTAGATTAGTTGAGAGATTAGGCACGAGAAATGATCGTCTTTGGGCAAAGTTGTGCACTAAATCAGTCTGACAAAAAAAAAACACGAGCCGAGTGAGCATGTTGTTTGCAATCAGCTGACTACAATAAAGCAAACTTAACCACTCGAACATAGATGGCGTCACTGTTTGGTTAGCTCAATTTAGCGGAATTTTGCAGACACATTTGTTAATATCGAGAGATTACTAACTAAAGATAAAATTATCTAGTTTGATCTATTTAGATTTTAAATTTTAAAATTTACGGAAATCAAACAATTTTCCGGTTTAATTAAAAAAATAAATTATGTCACAAACAGTCATTGAACTTTTAATGATATAATAAAAACCTTTTGTAAATTCAAAACTCTCATTTGAACGCAAAATGGATTACAATAAAATTGTTTGGTCGATTTCATTGATTTTGTTGGTTAACTCAATCAGTCCATTGATTGGAAAAAATATTATTGAACATCATGAAAACATGAAAACATTATACAATGAGTCTTCAATTATTGATGAGGTAAAAGAAAATGTTGAATTGAATGATTCGTTGAATTCGACTAATTCGACATTTGAAGATCCGCTCGACAATTCTCAAGATTTTGCAAACGATACGTTGAATCATGAAATTGCAATTTCTGAAGCAATTCAAACTGGAGGTAAACTAAATAAAACTTTTTCCTTAACCACATTTTTCTTGATTTCAGAAAATTTTAATTACAATTTCAAACACTCGAAATTGTCTCTCCAATGGCCTGGCGGTTTGTGTCGTTTCGAAAGTTGCATCTCCAACTACCGAACCGATTACAATCACTGGACAATTCATGGTCTGTGGCCACAGGTCACCAGAATGGGTTCACGGCCCAAATGTTTTTCCAATTACAAATTTGATAGATCAATTTTGACGAGTTTGAGCACAGAATTGAAACAAGTTTGGCCAAGTCTACTGCGAGGCAGGACGCACGAATGGTTTTGGTCCCACGAATGGCGAGATCATGGAGCCTGTTCCAATTTGGATGTTTTGGGTTATTTTCAAGAAACGCTCGACCTATACAACCAGTACAGGATTGGACAATGGCTGAATGTTGAAGGAATTGTTCCAAGTGATACACAAACTTATACTTTACGGGACTTTCAACGAGCATTGGTCAGGAGAAATATTCAGCCAAGTGAATTCTGTTTGTCGTGTGACCGAGAACGAGGTGACACACTAACCGAGCTGAGACTGTGCATTGGCAAGGACACACGCACACTGTACAGATGCAATTGTCAAAGTAATTCGTGTGAGGAAAGGTTCTATTATCATTTGATTTAATAATTTTAAAAACATAACCATTTATGAATCAAAGTGAGTGTTCCAATAATTTTCTAATTTTCTAATTTTAAAGTTGTATCGCAAAATTCATCTCTGTTTTCTTTTCGTCTCTAAATCATCCCCAGAAGTACAAATACCTTTTTCACAATTCTCACATTTCTCAACATTGTTATCATCAATCTCTTCTCCATCTTCATCATCATCGAATTCTTGTTTGATCATTTGATCATCAGTGTTGATTGTGTTGGCCAGTGAAACATCATTTTGCAGATTGTTTTGATGTTCCTGTGCTCTGGTCAAAGTGTCATTTGAATATTCATGTGAACACTGAGCACTCGATTGATCTGTGTTTGTTTGAGTTGGTGGTGGTGATGTTGTGCCAAATGCAGTGACATCGTGATTTTGTTGAGGACCAATCTGTCCAGTTGCAATCATCGTCTCAATACTATTCCTGAGAGAGGCAAATTGATTGTCCACGGTGGCATCGATGTAATGAGTGAGCATTGACTTGAGACAATTCGCGTTGCGTTCCACGAGAATGAGGAGAGGGTGAGTTGGCAGTTCCATTTTGGGTTCAAATCAACAAAACAAATTGAAATGAAATACACTTAAAATTCAAGTCTTAAATGCAACAGCATGCAGCATGTGAGTTCAGTGCGAGTGCACTTTTCCTTTGTTACACTCAAAACAAACAGATGAGCAGGAGGAGTGGAATGGTCAAAGGTTACAAGGCTTAATACGTCATCCCTGCCCCGCCCTTGACCTTGAAACACTTGCTATTTATGGTTCGGTTTATGGTTCGGTAGATAATTCTTTTTTACACTTTTAATAACAATAAAAAAAAATACCAGACTGACCGATCCAAGATGGCGGCCGGGGTCACACACATATGACGTGACGCTCAGCTGATGCGCGCTGTGCTGTCGCGCTGGCAGTGCTGTGCTTGCCTGTGGGCGGGGCCTGTACCTTTGGCAGTGCTTCCTCGCTCGCGCCTTTGCCAGTGCTAGCGCTCGGTGATAATTGCCACGTGCTATACCGGAAGTGATAATTAATTATGCTAATTAGCACGCGCGCTAATTAGTTGACCCAGATTTGAAAAATTTCGACTTTGTACAATATGGGTATCGTTGGAAAGGTCTCGACCAGTAGAGTACAGTGGTGGTAATGATAGTTGTCACATCTTATCAGATTATCAGTAATCTGATAATAACCAGTTTCCACACTTATTGACCAAGTGGGTCGAAATAGCCACTGTCGGGTATCGTTGGAATCGTATTTGCACACCCAAGATGAATAAATTACTCTTGCACACGTATCTTGAGATAACATCTGACAACTCATCGCTCAGTGGCGCCATCTAGACGAATATATTGCAAACAGTTACGCCACCTGGTGAGCGGCAATCGTAATAATAATATAGGGTCACTTTATTATAATATTAAATTACATAATTTATTAATTAATAATTATAAAATTACTTGAGATAATAATAGGAAATTGATTCATCAAAATGCGAACAACCATACCGGATATGATATCGGAAAAGCTTTAATTGTGTTCTAAGTTTTCGATTCATGACAATTTCTGGGGCACTTAAATGATTTTCACGCCACTCCCAGAATCTAAACCAATATTGCACCCGATGATCACACGTTTGAATAGAAATATCCGGTACCAATTGTGATATATCCGCATATGGTAAAGAAAATAAGTTATTATTATCAACAAGTTCACACAGATTATAAAATTCTTCTTTTTTAATATATCTTGCATCAGCAATTGTTGGAATATGCATTTTCACTTGCCAATAATAAAATGATGCAAGATTAAGAGAGTATTCTCTTTATATAATAAATTAGAAGAAACAACAACAAGAATAGTTGTCATTGCATTGGAAAGAGAAAGTGGCTAGTGGAGTGCACTACATCTACACTAGTACCGACTAGTTCTTATCCCGCTCAACAAGTTAGCCGGTAGGTGTAGTTCTAATGAAAATGCTAGGTTTATTGACAAATAAAATAACAGTAATACAGATACACTGTTCTAGGATAAAATATAAAAGGTAAAACACAGAAATAAAGCTTCGGTAACGTCTCAAATAGGTAGCACGACAATAAATAGGGTTTGTCAACAGACCTAGTTGGGGACAGAAGGAGGCAAGTTAGTGATCAGTAGACAGACACACAACTTCAGGAGAACTTACAATAGGCAGCAAGTCTCACAACAGTCCAACTGTACAATGAGAGCAATACGAGGTGCGAGACTTTATACCGTCCGAGATGTCTGTCGTTGACACGATCGAGGCAGACAGCGACACATAACGTTCAATGTCCAGTCATCGACATGACTAAACACGACCAAACCACAGTTCAAGTCATCGGTCGAAGTAGTAACTTTCAACACTCCTCCGCGACAGATACTTGAACGATCCATACCAGAGATGACCACATCAGTAGGATGACAAGGATCCGGAGCTTTCGGTTCGAAATTAGTTGGGACGCTCAATTCCACTTGGCTGGGAAACGATCCAGGTTCCAACGTAACGTCAGCTTGAGCATCGTTGAGTTCCAACTCAATATAGACAGTACCAAACGATTCAACCATATCCAGTTGATCACGTAATCGGTCAGGAGGCATTCGATCGGCTTGCAAATAGTCCGAGACCATCGAATCAGCAGTAGGGCAGTACGCGTCAGTAGGTTGACCAGTACAAATTAATTCCGATTGACTTTGCTTGAGTGCGGGAAAATCCAAAACATTTTCCATAATCGATTCATTAAACGAAGAGTCAATCAGCTTCATGTTAGCTTCATCAAATTCATTCTTCGAATCAGGATTGCACAAATCCATTGCAACATTTGAGAATGATTCATTTGCTTCGATTGTCGATAGATAGACATCGATTACTTGAGTAGACTCAATCACAGGATGAACCACATCATGACTTGTTGGCAGCGACAAATCCATGTTCATTCCATCCGGTGTTTCAGAAGTAGACAAAGTTCCAAGTTCAACTTTGGCGTTATCTTCAATAAGGTCGGTAGATACACTACACTTGAGATCATCAGTCTGATGAACAGTCTGTTCAGAATTCACAAATTCGCCTTGTTCTTGATAGACGGGAACAAGCACAGACACATCAGCAGTATCCAATTCGTAATTAGGTTCCGTAGTTACAACACTTTCGGCGAGAGAACACTTTTCAATCTTCGGTTGGCGAAGCATTTCCCGAAGAGATTTCCAAAATTCCGCCACATTTAGATTGGATTCGGCAGGTTCAGAATTTTCCAATTCATTCACACATGTTTTCACTTCACTTTCGGTTGCTTGAACATTTGCTTCCGAAGACACAAGTTTCACATCAACTTTGTCAGCAGATGTCGGATTAGGCTCCTCCGCAACTGAAACAGCTTTTGAAGTTTCATTCATCAGTAGACCAGTATCGTGGAACGGTAGAAAGATGTCTTGATTCTCGTGACAATTACAATCACTTTCGACGTTAGAAGTCTTTTCAATGATGGCTTGCCTAGAAATCCTGTTGATAGATAACATATTTCTAGTAGACACAGTTCGAGCCTTGTCACAATACGTTTTCTTGACATCACGTTTCGGTTCTTTGTCCGGTAGATAGACAATTTCAAACTCCGTAACATAGGTGTTGAGATCCATCAGATGAGCAATGCAGATAATCGATTCTCCATATTGGATACGACACACACTAGAGTTTATGACGATAAATTCTTTGTCTTTCTTGCCAAAGACACTCAGGGAAAAATAGTTATCTTCAAGCTCGGGGATAAAGTAGGCTTGAAAACTAAAAGTTGATCCATCCTCAGACTTGATACTAACAGTACCGCAGATGTTCGAGTAAAAGATGGCATCACTTTTCTTGTAAATACCAGAGAAGGCAGAAGTAGGTACCTCGTGAATGTTAGTCAGTAGATTGGCGTCATTCACAAAATGGTCAGAAGCACCATTATCCAGGATAAAACTTGCTTTCTTGACACGGCGTCGTTTAGAAATGACATCGGTCAATACCATCCTTCGAGGATTAATGCCAGCAGGAATGTAGATTTTCTTAATCGATCGTCCTCTTCCTTCGTTAACACGACGTTTGAACTTCGAGTTCGACCTTGAGTCATTACTCATAGACTGAGATGAAGAAGTACCATCCGTAGAGTTCGAATTACTTTTCTTCAGCTCGGGACAACTTGACTTGTAGTGCCCTTCTTGATGACAATTGTAGCACTTTCCTTTGACTTGTTGAATCTGTCCAAATGAATTATCATTGAAACTGGTGGGCACATGAGACGCAGAATTTCCGGTATGAAGGATCATCTTCTTCAGTGTCTCCAATTTAGGTTTAGTACCAGCGGCTTCCAAGGACTCCACCATTATCATGATGTTACCAAACTTCTCGGTCATAGTAGCCACAGCGAAGATGGTGAACTTCTCCTCATCGGTAACGGTTGCCTTTAGACTTAGTTGATTCACTTCTTGCTCGAGTTTCTTCATCGTTTCTTCAGTACGGGCAGGATCATCAAACTTGATCTGCGCAATACGTTGACGAATACGTTGAGCAGCATACAAATCCGGTTTCTCGAATTTGTCCTTCAGTTTCTGGAACATCAAATGGGCAGACTCCATACCAAGCAGCATTGAACGTAGACCTTCATCTTCAATATTCATATTGATGTACAGTCTGGCCATACCATTCATCTTCTTGTCGCTTACTAACTTGTCCTTGGTGATAGCATCACTGACGTCTAGAGCGTCTAACAAGTCCGTAATTTGAGTCTTCCAAATAGTCCAATTTTTCATGTTCAACTTCACCAAGTTGACTCCTGGTAAATTGACAGCCATCGTTGTGATCGTCGAGTCACGCGAACCACCAACCGATGCGGACGTCGTAGTCGTTGGAATAGAATCACTGGCTACAGCGTCACTCGATACAGATTTGCCTGTGCCAACAGGACTTTCTCCGTTGACGGTTTCACTCGATTCCACAGTTGCCTTCACAGAAGAGTCGGTCACTTCTTGATCAGCGGCAGCGTCCTTGAAATCGTCTTCACTTTCTTCGGCCTTAATGTCGAGGTCGTCGTCAGTCGCCGGTTCACCAAGTTCAGAGTCTTTAGTCGTGTCCTTCTTCCGTCGATTCATCAAAGACGAGATAGAGCCGCAGAGATGAACTTCGTTGTAGGATTGTAATCCAGTAGAGGTAGACTTGCACAAACGTCAAAGGGCAGATCACCAGCACGGCACCAGATAGGACGGGTGGTTGAGCAGACTGTCTTCACACGCTTGCCTCCACACAACAGAAAGGAAAATAACACAGACTATCACGTGCAGCACTGCACACAGACTAACAAGGTGGGAATAGACTAACAGATAAAGTGAGAGTGAAAGATAGTCAACCTGAGCAGGTTTCCAGTTAGAAAACGAGGGTAAGTCTCATAATCTAATGAAAATGCTAGGTTTATTGACAAATAAAATAACAGTAATACAGATACACTGTTCTAGGATAAAATATAAAAGGTAAAACACAGAAATAAAGCTTCGGTAACGTCTCAAATAGGTAGCACGACAATAAATAGGGTTTGTCAACAGACCTAGTTGGGGACAGAAGGAGGCAAGTTAGTGATCAGTAGACAGACACACAACTTCAGGAGAACTTACAATAGGCAGCAAGTCTCACAACAGTCCAACTGTACAATGAGAGCAATGCGAGATGCGAGACTTTATACCGTCCGAGATGTCTGTCGTTGACACGATCGAGGCAGACAGCGACACATAACGTTCAATGTCCAGTCATCGACATGACTAAACACGACCAAACCACAGTTCAAGTCATCGGTCGAAGTAGTAACTTTCAACAAGTTCAATTGTTCGAGAATCTTCTTGCCATTCCAACTATTGCATCACGTGTTCGTATGAAATACGTTTTCTAACGCACACGGCAACGTTGAGTATTCTTCTTTTTATTGCACTGGATAACGTATATATAATAGAAGTGAGAAGTAGAGAGAGAAAAATTAAACTCACACATTCAATTGGTCGGATTGTTACGATGCCTCGCCTCTTGAACATATGCAATGCATGGGACTTGGATAGAGAAGAGTTCTTACAACTGGCCGCACTTGCTGATCATCCTTCAGTTGTGAATCGAATCTCTGCCGACTTGATCAACTGTAAGCCAGACTTGGACATTTCAAAATGTCCTCATGTCGAAGAGTGGTGGGACAGTTTTCGAACTGCCCGGGATAAATGTATATTGGGCGAGTGTGGACAATTGTCCATTCGTGATTTACTTTGTGATCGATTAGGTGATTTCAATGTGCACTTGCATTATTGTGGCAGAGGATCAAAATAAGTTTTATAAATTCAATCAATAAATCATTTTATTAATAATTTGTGCATATATTATTACAATAATTGATTCAAATAATTACCCTTCATCACGCCCGGACAACTCATTGCTCTCCGAGACTTCTACCGAGAAAAAATTATCGCAAATGATACTATTGAGTCTATTCCGAAGAGAAGAATACTTCCTTCCAATGTTGAGTTGATCAACGACATGCTTTCTGTGGTCGGCAATCAATTGAGAATAATCATCGATTAATAATTCCAAATCACTCGATATCTCTTGTTTCGAAGTTGATTGCGAAAAAGATTCCATCTTATCGACATCCAAGGTTGCAGAGGCCAATATGCGATCAATGGAATCATGTAGAATTTCAACTGTGCCCGGCATCGAATGGAATAGGTCAAATGCTTCATTCAACTGGCGAATTGTTTTTTTTCTTAATATGGTCCATTTTTCTTGATCATTCAAACGTGAATACTTTGCTAAAAATATATAATGAATTATTTTACTATTTAAAATAAATATAAGGAACTAACTTACCTTTCTTGCTTGGTTTTGGTAGATTGATCTCGCTCATGATGAAGTTGGATAATGAGTGAATTTTCCAACTTTGTGTGCCATTCTTATATACATGCAACAAACAGTTGTATTTGTGTGAAAGTTTTATATAAATAAAGTTCAAATCGTATTGAATATTGAGTCTCGATCACAAGCCTACAAAACAGGTAGTTCACAAACTTATTTCACGAGATATTTTTACCAGTTCATATTGAGGATATAAATAATCAAATCCCGAAAAAATTTTATTTCCCTGAGCTCGATTTTCAGATTAAATCGAGATTAAAGTCCGAGATTTCGTCATATTTGGCTATTTTCGAAAATTTATTAAAAATAGTTGCAGTAGTCTCTGGTTCATTGTATGATTGTTTTAGGAATATTTTGTATTTATAATTTTATTACCAAAAAACAGGGAAAGGAAATTCTTTGCCAATTCGTGGGAATCTCAAAAAATTAAGACTATGTCAAATGTAGCAAAATATAGCAAAATATTTCAAAACGAGGGGCAGCAGTGCCCCAAAATGAAAGGGTTTGTTCACAGAAGACGTTTGTTTTGATTACTAGTTTGCTGTTACTGTGGCAGTGTGGCTTTTGTCTACCTCATAGTAAAAATACAATTTGTGTGTTTGGCTTTATTTATTTAGAAATAATCAATTTAAGAATGCACATACAAAACAACAGAATATTCATCACAATTAATCATCATGATCAGCAAGACTGTATGTTTTGAGACGTTTGCTTATATGTCCTAGTGTGTTGTGGTTGTTCATGGATGCATAAAAATCACCAATCATTTCGGCGTTTCTTTTACCACCTGAATATCTTGTTTCGATTGGTGCCATCAATTGATGGGCACGTTCGCATTGTTGTTAACCATGAGCTCCGAAATTCGGTGGAAATCGGTCTAGACGAGCATGCAAAAGATGAAGCTTGTAAGTGCAACTGCAGCCAATGTTCATGAAACTCTGGCACTATCCCTTAATAAGTTGCAAATAGTTGTCACTTCGTTTGTTTTCTAAAAAGTTGTATCATACATCTACGAACGCCAACTAGGCAAGCAATTCCCACGAATCTAAAAGTTCTATGAATTCTGACTGACGTTGTACCAGTTTCTTGGTTTCTGGCCCGGTAAATTAAGGTCTTTTTTGATGTGGTTCTTGGTCTTTCCAGTTACCATGGACAAAAAATTAAGTAACTTTATTTGAGGGATCAAAATCGCTTCGTGTATTTGAATTGAACAACTGGAGCACAGTCTGATTGATCATCAAATTTAGTATCAAAGAAACTAACGTAGGAATGCTTGATCCATCTAATGTCAAAACGATTCTTTCCCGGTTGTTCAACATTGGCTTGATTCTTTTTCGTGATCTTGCCATCTTTATTGCTTTGAAACACCAATAAATCACAAATATAGCAGTGATGATTTTTACAAGGACACGCCATGATAATGAAATGTAAATAGTAAAGCACTTCAGTCACATTCAACACAACCAATGCATGCCGACACATGTGTGTGCCTATGCAAACACGAACACCGAACGTCAGACAGACCTAAGGCGATTGCCTCGAGTCTGTGGGCAGTGCGCGCGCTAGTGGGCACTGAATGCCCGCAATTTGTTTATTTCGTATTTTTGAGATTCCCACGAATTGGCTAAGAATTTCCTTTCCCAGTTTTTTGGTAATCAAATTTGAATAACAAAATAATCCTAAAACAACCATACAATGAGCCAGAGTCTATTTAAACTATTTTTAATAAATTTTCGAAAATAGCCAAATATGACGAAATCTCGGATTTTAATCTCGATTTAATCTGAAAATCGAGCTCAGGGAAATAAATTTTTTTCGGGATTTGATTATTTATGTCCTCAATATGAACTGGTCAAAATATCTCGTGAAATAAGTTTAACGTGTTGACTCGTGATCGAGTGAATGTTTCAATCGACCCAAACAACATTCCTTCAGCACCTTCAATTTCGGATCAAGTGTGGCTCCAAATATTTTCTTCGACTTAAGCCACAAATTGAAGAAAACGGCTATGAATATTCTGTGAGTTCATATAGTAGTAACAGACGGGTTGACTATATTTGTCTTCAACTTCATTTGTCAACTTCTACTAACAAGAATACTATAATTGAAGGTACAACTTATGGTACTTGATCAATATGGAACAAATTCCTAATGGTATGCTCTTCCCGAAACATTTATTTATACAATTATTAAATATTCATACTTTTTCAGAGATTTCAGATCTATCATATTGCCAAGGTTATTCTAATTCTGTCATCTTTTGTAAGAAACGAACCGAAGTGATGGGCGTCGATAACGAACTTTTGCCCGATGATAAGCTCACTTTCTATTGTGAGGTATTTCGAGTTGGTTTTTTTTGGAAAATCATTTAACTAACCCTCTTTTCTCTTTTAGTTCACTTTCACTATTGAAACTACAGTGGGCTCGTACTACTGATCAGCTTGTAGAAAGATTTGATGAATTTGGCCGAATCAACGAGGACTTTTGCCGCCTTTTGATCGATCGCAAACTTACAAACAAAGAGTGAGTGCACTGGTCAAGGCTTTTCGTGAGTTGACTTGTCGTGATGGCTAAGCCGAGTAAAGATTGAACATCTATGTAACACTTTATTGATTTCTATTTCAAAGTACACACACACACACACACACACACACACACACACACACACACACACACACACACACACTTTTTTTTACTCATATCAAAATTAGTAATAATACTTTTTTTAAACATTGAAACATTCACAATTGTATTCAGTAATAAACGATTACGAAACTACGAATTCGTCTTTTACTGTATCGAGATAGGCAGTTTACAGTCGAAAATGTGCATTTTCTTAATGATTTCACCAATTCGGACAGTGTCTTGGTCTGGTCATAATCATAAATGCCGAAATGCATTCAAATTTTGCTTAATGAAAATTGCATTACAATCTTTGAGTTTGAAAACTCAAAAGTTCCTTTGGTTGAGTTTGGGCACTTTGCGGCAAATTGCTATTTCCTCGATCGAGTCCACCTCAAATGCAAACGAACGCACACTTGACGCTTTAAATGAATTTATTGTTTTTAATTGCAGTTATAATCAAAATTGTATATTATAGTTGAAATATTGATAAATAAAGTTATAATAAACTATACATTACGTAATCGTACATTAAATAGTTACTGAATAATAACGTATTAAAAGGTAAAAGGTAGTCCGATTGCTGTTTGTAATGTGTAATGTCTGTGTAAAGACCAAATAAATATAGAATGTAAATGAAATAAATGTAATGAATATAAATGTAGAATCGAAATAATAAGTAAAGTGGTGTTTGTGTGTGTTTGATTGTTGAAATGTGAAGCAACTGTTGCACCGAGGCACTTTCATTCCTTTGTGACGAATCAATTCCGTTGCAATGATAACTTTGTCAGCAAACTGTGGTACTCATGGTTCCATCGGGTCACAGCACTAGCTTCCTCTTGTGGTATCTGTTGCACCAGTTCAGACATGGCGGCCAAATTGCGTTCGAGTGCACCAATCGGCAATGGCTTCATCGCCAACAGTTTGGAGATCACAGTGGCCAAGGTGTTCAGCTCTTGGCTCAGATCTGCCATTGATTTCGTTGAGACATTCTTTTCTTTCTTGTTCAATTCTTCAGGCATATCAAACAATCTTTGCCTAAAACGTAGCAAATTATCAGTCCACTCGTCGACCAGGTCGGGCAATTCGGAAGGAATTCGATTAGCGGCTTTGGCCAGTCGGGAGAGCACCTCTTCCAGACAATCCATTGGAGGCGGATCCATATCAAAAAGGCTTTCAATAGTCGACTTGAGATTTTCAAGTTTATCCACAAGTTTCTCCCGCACAATCGGAAACATTTCCTTCTTTTCGGCGGTCTCATGATGATCAACGGAATCGTCTACTTTGAGTGCTTCAGGATTTGATACTTTTGCGGGCAATACCTTGGGAACAGTTGCCTTCAGTATGTCATACTTCTCCAGCAAGGTGAACACATGGTTATTCCAGAATTTCCAAGCACTGGCACGTTCTAATGGAATGGCATAAATCAAATTGACCATTTCTATTATTTTGTCGTCAAATTTCTCAACGGGAATTAGTGGTCTTTCAGACAGCATTTCCTCAATCGCACGTTTGAGCGTAGACAATTCTCGTTCCTTGTCAGTGGTGTCATGTTCAAGGCTGGTAGAAGTTGACACGACAATTCTTTCCATCAAATTAACAACTTTTACGCTATCAGCAGAAGTGATACAACCGCTTACCGGCTGCACTTTTTTCGCTGATGAACTGGTAGCAGCTACACTCGCCCGGTCGCAAGCCGCAAATTTGGTCCACATTTGAGCTAATCGGTTGTTCCACTCTTCGATCAATTGACTCTTGCCGGAAGGAATGTCCGCGATCAACTCCTCAAACTCACCGAGCTTCTTTTCCACGATTTTCTCCACTGGCTGAGGCAGTCGTTCCAACGACAACAAACCACTCACCGCCTTCTCGGTAGTGTCAAGTTTGCCAAGTAATTTGGCCAATTTTTCGTCCTCGCGGTTGTCATTGACGGTCGCCATCTTGGCGCGATTGAAATGGACGCCAAGAGATAGAGGACAATGTCAGTTTCAAGGGTGAAAAGATAAAATCGAAAATTGTCGACTTAGAAAACTTACTAGTAGAACTGAGCACAAGTGAGGTAACAGCGAAAATTGAGTCACACATGAGTCAGTGCTCGCAGGGAGAGGACCGTGAATTTCTTTCGGCTCTAGAAAGTGTCAGTAAAGTACGTACCGCTGGGCGTAACTGCATTATGGACGGCTATTTGTACGCTTGTTGCACAAATGGTCTATTTTTTAAAATGGACTTTGATTTGATTGCAAGTTTAGTGGAGCAAAATTGCTCTTTGCATTTTGCTAGAGCAACCTATCTACAGACAATTCGATCAGTTTCAATCTTCTCTAAATATTCTCCTCAAATTAGTCTCGACTAAATCATAATATTAGCTAGACAATTTAAATTCTTTAATCTCATCTCACATACTAAAATAGTTGAGTGGATTTACCCAAAAGTTGCACACTTCTGATTAATGGCTCGAAATATTTTTGAATTGGTTCGAGTAGAATATTAAGTGAACATTAGTGAACTTGAATTGCATGTTGAATGTTGCCATGACATATTCTCTTATTCTCGCAATATCATTCAAATAATGATAATAATATTAAGAAACAAATGTTTTATGAATTGATTTATTTTTATTTAAATTATAATTAAAAACAATATATTTTATAAAATTAGGAAACCTTTTCAATAAACCAACCTACATTCATTCGAATTATTAATCGAAAAGTTAGTTAGAAAATACATGAAATAAACAAGTTATAGTTTTGCAATCACAAATTGCTATTGAACATGTGGTACTCATTATCGATTTACAACTTTAAATTATTTTGAAAATGATTACCTATTTTTTAACGTTGATTGATTTGTATTATTTGAATGTTAAAGCATTATATAATAAATGAATTAAAAATAAAATTACCATTTTAAAAAATCACCAAATTGATCAAAATATGTTTCAAAATACCAATTTTATTAAACAAAAAATAAATCAAAACATTATTTGTATGAAACAAAGTTTCATTTCAACTAGTTCAATTAACCATTTAGAAATCAAAACATGCGTAATCATCTTAACAATTTGACCAAAAAGAAGAAATGATTGTTTTATTAAATAAAAAAAAAATTCAAAATAAATACCAAAGCAAATGTTCAATCTGTTTGAAGTAGAACGTAGGAAATGTTTATTCAAAATTGACATCTTTAAGTGATTTGATAGTGATCAGATTGCTCATCTCGACACTCGTCAATTTGGTTTTGCTCTTCAGCGTGAGTGTCGCTTGTTTGGTGAGAATGAATCCATTGTCAGAGAATATTGCACCATCTACTTTCGAGTCTGACACATCCAACCAGACAAATGGCGCAATGTGATCGGTCTGCAAGTGTAAGGCGTACTCCCAATGATGATGCTCGACACTCGATTCAACTGGGCCAGTGAGGTGAAGTTTAATGTTCGGCTTGGACAGACCACGAATCTCTTTGACACGACTCAACAGGAGAAAGTTTGACTTGTGTACTTTGTGATCACCAGATAGGGACACAGTGATCAAACAGTGGGAACGATCAGGACATTTCGATTTGGTGAGTAAATCTTTGGTGTTGTGCTCAAAGACTGTGTTCACACTGAATGGTTCTGCAGACACTTCCAAATGTTCAGAATGGAGTGCAGTACTTGAAGACCAGTCAAAAACCTCAATAGTGAGGTTCAATTTTGCGCTCTTCGGTTCGTGATCATCTCGAACAATTACCACCTTGAGCGCATCACCATCCTCATAAACATCCACCGTCAAATTATCAAAGAAATTCTTCACATAATAATGCAACATTTTCCACTTTCCACCAAACTCGAGCGATGACCACGAAAAGCCCGGCCAAATATCATTCAACTGCCAATAGAGCGCACCCATAGTCATGCCTTCTCCATTATCGAGCAGCTTTCGATCTCGCCGATAGAATTCAGATTCAATTTTGATTGCAACTGCCTGGAAAATCTGACTAATGTAAACATAGTCGTTCAGTGCTTCAATTCCGCCACTTTTAGGCAGTGCAAACTGTTCCTTAATCATGTGCATCAGTGCATCACCACTCGAACGCTGTCGATGGTTGATTCCTTTTGTGAATGGAAAGACGAGCCATTCCTTGTCGAGATATTTTTCAAGTAAATGTACGGACGACAGTGACTGAAAGCCATATTCGGAAACAAACTTTGCGTGTGGATGTTGATGCCAATTCCACGCATCTCCAAAGATGTACCAATGCATATCGCCTGAAAGGGCATCCGTTTTGGCAATGTAACCCAATGTCTTCTCGGCAATGCCTTTTGAAGGGCTCGATGAGACAAAGGGACGGAGGTGATCTTCATGGGTGCAAATTGCCTTTGTGACATTGATTGTCAGTTTGATGTAATTTTCTCTGAAGAGTGCCTATGAAATGTTAGGTTTTAATTTTAGTTTTTTCTAATTTTTACAACCAATCAAACACTCACCCCTTGACTTAAAACTTCTTCAAACCATCCACTCTCGATCACCGAACCATCTTCATTGTTACCCGCCCAGAGCACAATCGAAGGATGATGTTGAAGTCTTCTGATTTGTTGTCTCATTTCCGTTCCGACCAACCCCAAAAAGTGATCGTCACCCGGATAGGTTGCACTGGCAAACATCATATCCTGAATGACCATAAGACCCAATTGGTCACAATACTCGTAGAAACTATCTTGCTCGTAGATTCCACCGCCCCACACTCGAACCATATTCATATTGGCCAATTTGGTCGACAGTAACAGTTCGTACAAATAGTCGTCCGAGATTGCCCCGTTCAGTACGTGGGCAGGTATCCAGTTGGCGCCTTTCGTAAAGAAGGTTACATTGTTCACTTTGAAATAGAAAGCGTAGGCAGTTTTGTTTGTGGTCTTAACGTGGAGAAGCTGTTCCTGAGACAGCTCCACTGTGCGGAAACCAATTTTCACGGACTTTGACAAACTTTCAGTGCTCGAGTGGGCGCTGACCTTGAACTCATACAAATTCTGTTCGCCCATTCCATTTGGCCACCATCTTTTGATGTTCATTGTGTGTGGAACGCTGATCTGCAAATTTACCAAAGCCTCGCCATTTGCATCAAACACAGCATGAACAGACTTTTTCTCAGTCAAAACTGTACCAGAAAGTCGAAATTCCAAGTCAACATTTTGAGTGGACGAGTGAACGCCATCAAGAAAGATTGTGGTGTTCAAAGTCCATGAATTGTCTGCTTTTGGAATTGTGTCCACCGAAATGCTTCGAACAATTGGCGCGGAATTGAAACCTTCAAGATGCATCGGTCGCCATATGCCTTGAGTGGGAAATGCCGGGCCCTAAAAGTAACATTTAAAAAATGGAAGTTTTTAATGCTTGGTAAACTTTACCCAATCCCAAGAAAAAGATGATGGCATTTTACGAATGAAATTTACATGACATTCATTCGGTGGTTTGCATTCTGCGAAAATTGTAATTAGATAATTAACATTTTTAGGCCTTTATTATTATCTCACCGGAATGATTTTTCCCTGGATGAGCTTCCAAGTATTTCTTCGTTGCATAAAGTGGCGCCGATTCAAAGCTAACTTGAATAAGATTTTGCTTTGGTTTGAGCAATTCTCTCACTTCCCATCTGTACCGTACGAACATATCCTCAACCTTGCCCACCACATGACCATTCAGTGTCACATGGCCGATTGTGTCCAGGCCGTGTGCAGTTAGAAATACTCGCTTTTTGGCGAGTAGACTCTCGCCAACATCGAAGTGTCTCTCAAATGTCCAATTGTCGTACGACACCCAGCGATAGTCGAGATCATTGAAATTGTCATACAAATGACCCGCCAACACTTCTGCCTGATTCAAGTCGGTATAGATCGAGCCAGGTACGGTGCTTTGGACTCGGATTGCTGCGTTCAAATTATCATAAATTTTGCAATTAAATTTATTTAGTATTTATAAACTCAAAACTTTAAGTTAACAAATTACATTTATTTTGATTATACGAAAACCAGTCTTTCCCACCAAGGTCCTGAATCACCACAGAATGAGTTTGCTGAAACAATACAGTGATGCACAACAACAACAAAATGGAAACAATTTTGAAACTCATTTTGTCAAGCTCGAGTGATCACCGCCGTGAGCCGCCATAGACATAACAATGAACTATTAATTAATTAATTATATAATATATATGATTAGTTAATTGATCTTTGGAACATTTAAAAACATTTGGAGTGTTCTGTCTAATCTTATCTTCTTTTTGTCCCTAAGAATGACTTTGTCATTATCTCTCGTCTTTAAAAAGATATTTGCTGATCGATATATATACACTCTCGTGTGTGTCTGTCATCCCTGTTGAGATGACATGTTACAAGTGTTATCCAGTGCTGATTAACTGATTTAGAATGTAATGGCTGCGGATGTTTGCCGATTGGTTCACTTCGGCATGGGGCCATCCACATTACTATCATTGAACTTTGTATTTTCCAAACGCGTTTAAAGTACAAAAATTTAATTAAATTTTATCTCTATCTTTTGATTTTTAATTTTAAAATTCAAAATATTGAAGATAAAGATTTCAATAACAATTTTAAGGATGCATTATAAGAAAACTAACGGCTTAATTTAATGACGACTTTTAAAGAAATCTGATTGACTGAAAACATAAAATTTAATAATATATTGCAAGCAAAGCCGTTTTATTTTCACCTGATTAGTGAATTTCTGTAACAAGCAACAAAATTTTAAAAAATGATAAAACCGTGCTACAAGACACACGAATAGGTTTAAGGAACATGAAATATGAAACGTGTTCCAATTGAACATTTGCTAAAGACTATTTCTATTGCAAATGTTCATCACGTGTCTGGCCATGAATAATGATCACCATTTGTGAATGTACATCAATTGATCATAATTCACAGTCGATCCGGTGACATTGAGTGCATCATCTGAAGCCAACAACGATGCCCAATTTGCAATATCATCACAAGCTTCTACTCGTGATGATTGGTTTGCAAAAATTGACTGGTCAATTTGATCAATTCTTGATTTGTTTAAACCTCGAGAATTAGTATTTTCAGTAAAGCCAGAACTAGAAAAAATAATCTAAATTTGATTTCATATAATTAAAAATTTGTATACTTAATCGAATTCACTCGAATCCCTTTTGGACCAAGTTCCAAAGCCAATGTTTTGGTTATCATTTCTAGGGCTTCCTTGAATGAGCGATAAACTGAAGCTCCCAGCTAAAATTCAAATAATTATTTCGAATTTTTTCAAACAACAAATTTCACTCACAGATTGAATCGCATCAGGACTCGATATATTGAAGACACTTCCTTGTGTCTTCTCCAAATAAGGCACCGCAAGTTGAGTCAATTGAACCACAGATCTAAGATTCAATTTGTAAGCTTCATCAAAGTCGTCCATTAAATTTGAGTATCCCAAAGTCTTTCTTGATTTAATTTCTCCGCCGATGCTGTTAACCAGACAATTCAACTGACCAAAATTGAGCATAGTCTGTTCGATCACAAGTTTACGGAAGCTTTCATCACGCAAATCTCCAACAATTTCCAGTGGTTTAATCGGTGAAAATTGTTGAATTTTCTGTGAAAGCATTTTCAAGTTTTGCGGATTGTTGCCAGTGATGGCAACCGAGGCTCCGTAGCGAGCAAATTGTGCTGCAATTGAGGAACCAATGGAGGAAGAAGTTATGCCCGTTATGAGGGCAACTTTGCCGGAGAAATTGTATTTGAGTGGGTTTGGTAGCATTTTGAATTGATTTCAAAGACTGAACGAAACCTCCAAAAAGCTATTAGTTAAATACATTCGGATACTGTCACTATCAATATTGATAATATAGCTGCCAAATTTTTGTTACTAACGACTCACAATTTATCAACAAAAGGTATGATGTAATGCTCAAAAAGCGTTGCAGTGAGTTGTACAACTAACATTGAATGTCTGTTTGCCAAAATTGATAATCTGAAAGATATTTTTATGATAAACTTTGAAAAGTTTCCCACTGTAAGATAAAATCTCATTCATACTAAATATAACTTTTAGTATAACCAAAAAGAACTGTTTGTACGAAGATAAAAGCATATATCACAAGCTTAATATATTTGGATGCTGTACAATCGAATATGATTGCACAATATTGTAACTGGAATCATTCATTCGTCGCGTGACAAACCATACATAATCTAAATAGCAAAATTCAACAATTTTTTTGAATCAATAAATAGATTTATAAATGTACTGATCTTAGATAGACAAATCATTCAAAGGAATTACAGGAGTGAGCACTAATTTCAAAAGTGGTTTCATTGTTTTAGGATTTAAACTTGAACTTCTCAATTTTAGTCAAAAATGACAAATTTTGTTTTCAAATACACTAAAGTTCTAAATAACATTTAAAAATACCATTTGCATTTCAAACTGCTCATATTAATGTCAAAATTCAAGTAAATGTTTTTGCATTTGTGTTCATTGGTAATATAAAAGCAAATATTTAACAAAGCCAACTCCCAAATAAAGTTGGAAAAGAATCAGAGTTGCACTTTGGCTCAAGATTCTCAGGGAAAAGAATATTTTATTTATATTTTGTTACCTTTTATTAAACCAAAAATCAGCTAACAATCAATTTTTTATTGTGATTTTTAAGAAATTATATTTTTAATCATGGAAATGGTTTTCGTACAGGTGGTAGACAAATTAAGTCAGCGGTATTCAACCTGGTGCAATATTGCACACTGGCGCGCTCGTGGCACACAGTGTGCCGCGCGGCACACCACGGCACACACAGCACAGCACAGCGCATACACAGCACACAGAGAGAGAGAGAGAGAGAGAGAGCACAGCTGCTTTGATCACACAGATTTGCTCGTGAAAATGTAAACAATACATTCGCATTCATATTTTGATTGATTTGTCTAACTTTTCGATGAGTTTTCATCTATAATATGAATAAACCCAACTCCAAACCATTCCGAGAACTAAACATATGATCTCTGTTTGTGTAGATTCGTTTGTATTGAATGTTTGTGTAATTACTCTCCTGAACTTTTACTTAAGTCATTTTGATTGTTATGTTTGTTGAAACGAGTAACTGTTTCGTTGATTTACTTGACAAAACAAGTCGTTGGCTACAAACCATCACCAGTTACGTGAAGAAAGTCTTAGCAAAACGACAATCATCCAATCAACCACGTAATTACATTTTTAAATCTCCGTTTTCATATGTTTCATATGTTCAGGTGTTTTCATATCAAATTCACGCTCGTCATCGTCAACCGTCATCGTTTACGATTGCCTCACTTGTTTAATTGAAATTACTGGACATTCCAAACTCGACTCAATCAATTCCGCAAATCAGACTTATCAACAAACGCATCAATACAAAACAATGTTTTCTCGAATTTCAGTAACATCATGAAGCCTCAAATGATTGATCAACAAAATCGAATTTCTCAAGTTTGTCTTATAATCCTAATTAAACTGTGAGTGTGATTCTGAAATTTAAAGACAAATTGGAAAATTATGCTTGCTGGATCGTGCGAATCATCAAATGATCAAAACAACAAAAAGGAAAATTTGAAGATTTTTGAAGAAAACCGTTTCTGTGTGTTGATCCAAATCGGAACTGAACTGACGGTGCTCGAAAACATGTCCCATAAAATTTCTGACATAATCAACATAGAATTTCAGATTTAAAATTTCAGATTAACAAAAATTTAATTGTGTTTTTGACCGGAATCATATCAGAATTGATTCGAAATATTAAAGTCAATACGGATAACAAAAATAAATATTTGGATTTTGGTTAGTTTATTTTTGTTTTTATAATCAAATAATTTAACAAAATCAATATCAAAATCAAATAAATAATATAAATTGGACGAATTAAGTTTAATTTGAATCATCTTAACAGACCAAAAGTGAAATTTTAAACTAAATCTTATAATTATAAGAATAACAAAACAGAGTACATGCATGTGACATGTGTGGTGTGCCACGGAAATCTTACAATACGCGGAAGTTTGCCACGTGCGGAAAAAGGTTGAATACCGCTGGATTAAGTGGTCAACACTTTATCGTTTTATAAAAGGTAACAAGTGAAATGACATTGAAAAACAAAGTATCGAACAAAGTTGCTCCAGAAAATGTTGAGCCTAGTCGTTCGAGGTTCGTCTTCTCTCGCTTGTCCATTCGTTGGGTAACTTGGTCATCGTGCTGGTCGTCCTTTACGTCCTTTAGCTCGCGTTGGTGCTTGTGGTTGGTCTTGGACAGTAAACGAACGTCCATGGCGGGTGGTTGGCAGCAAGGTGAGCCTCATACAAAGAAATGTTGTTCGAGTTTGGGTGAGTAAATATGGAAAGAAAAAAAAGAAAAAGAAATCAAACACATGAAAGATACATTTACAAGAAAAAATAATAGATAAAAACACAATTGGCGATTCAAAGTGATCAGAACTGGGTAGATAACGAGAGAGGAGAGGTAACTGGGAGATGGTAAAAACGAAGAAGTCACAGAGTCGAAAATCGAAAAATGTGGATCACTTGAAAAACAAAACATAGCCCATCGAAAAGCAAATGTAACGAGGCATCAAAGATCAAAGTCAAACAAAATCGATGATGGTGAATGGAGAATGAAAGAGACATCTTCAGTTTTCGAACCAAGTACAAACCTTTGGACCAATACAATGGACTTTCCAGGACAGAGCACGAGCCAATGAGACCAAAAAACAGCATTGAAGAACACAAACATTCATCGAACAACAAATGGAAGGAAGCATCGGCAAGGTCAAAGGCAAAACAACGACCATCACGGATTGGTCGAAGAGCAAAAGCACACTTCATCGTGCAGGACCTTCCAGCGCACAGGACGAACCAATGAGATCCATGTTCAGTCTTCAGAAAAGGCACGAACACGCTGACCCGTACAATGAACCATCGGGGGCACAGCACAAACCAAGCAGACTCATCCTCAGTCAGATCGAGCACAACTCCATTGGCCACAAGTGCAATTTGTCCAACAATTTTGGCAAACAAACAACCTACACATTCACGACTGTTAAGTAATCTACCAAAAAGGAGTTAAAGTCGTGTTCAGAACAGAAAAGATTTATTATTAGCATCAATATACAAAAGATCAGTAATAAAGGTAATTTGATTTGTGTTCAATTTAACATTTCAATCCTGAAGATGGTAATATCCTTGCACTGATGATTTGTTCCTCCTTTAGTTCATCAAACGCACAATCGAACAGTCCAGTTCCACATTGAACGAACGCAAATGGACAAATTGATTCAAATGGGCCTCGAGCAGATTTCCAATCTCTGGGTATTTTTCGCTTTTGACAGTCAATTTGGTGACATTGGGAAGAATGGTCGAAAGAATTCGACTAAACTATGGAACGTCGTAATTTGCTAGCAAAATACGCTGCACGCGTCGACCATTCATAAATGTAAAATCCACCAACGAAAAGGTTCGAATGTTGGGCAATGGCTTCAGTTTAGCAACATCAAGAGTGGCCAAGTCAATTTTGGTGCCATCAATTCGTAACTCACTCAAATGAGTCAATCGAGCCAAATTTGCAATCATTTCGTAATTTGCTAGCAAAATACGCTGCACGCGTCGACCATTCATAAATGTAAAATCCACCAACGAAAAGGTTCGAATGTTGGGCAATGGCTTCAGTTTAGCAACATCAAGAGTGGCCAAGTCAATTTTGGTGCCATCAATTCGTAACTCACTCAAATGAGTCAATCGAGCCAAATTTGCAATCATTTCGGTGGTGAACTATAAATCAAAATTATAATTAAATCACTAATAAAAACACCGACAAACGCACAAACCTTACAACCACGAACCTCAATTCGTAACATTTTCAATGAAGTAAAATGTTCACAAATAAACGGAAATACTTGAAGATCAATTGCAAAAAAACTCAATTGTACGAGATTGCGAACAAATTGAGCATTGAGTCGTGACCAGTTATGTCTTTAATATCAACCCAATCGAAATTGAATCCTAAACTGCAAAATCCTTTTCCAAAGAATGGCACAAACTCGTCAATAGCATTAGTACTCCATGTAGAGAAATGTTCAAGTCGTGCAAAGGTTGGTGACAGCTCCTTCATAAATGGAAAAAGGCCAAATCAAGTCGCTTTAGATGTTTTACCGTGAACCTGTTTTGAAAATAAACGGATTGGAGATTGAGCTTGTTTCCAAGATGAAGTACCTTGGTGTTGTCTTTGACCCAAAGCAATCATGGAACCAGCACATCGAGTACGTCTGCGCCAAAACCGAAATAATAGTCCAACGGATCTTGAGGACGACCGGTAATGGTTGGGGACTTTCGGGCAGCGTACTCAGAGTACTGTACAACGGGGCAATCGAACCATTGCTGTGCTACGCATGTCCTGCGTGGATTGGAGGTCTCAACGAAACCAACAAAGCCAAATTGCTATCCACTCAACGATCATTTGCACTGATGATCACAAGAAGATATCGAACCATTTCACTAGAAGCCTCACTAGTCCTGACAAACATTCCGTCCATTGACCTGCGTCTCAAACTGTGGTCGAATCGTTATCTCATCAGACACAACATAGTACCTGAAACCTTACCACAAGTGACCTACCAACAACCGGCTCACTTTCTCGAGGATGGACACCCTGCTTTGAGGGCGAATTATGTTCATCAAAACTGTTTAAAGTCGCATCATTTCAATATCTTCACGGACGGATCGAAGAAGGAGAACGAATCGACAAACAGGAAGCAAACCGGTTGTGCATTCGTTGTCAAACAACAAGAAACCATCTGCCACAGTGAAAAAGCTAGATTGCATGACGAATGCAGTGTGATTCAGTCGGAACTACTAGCAATCAAGAATGCAGTCACCTGGTGTCTCCAACAAGGCAAAACGGTCATAATCAACTCAGACTCGCAATCTGCTCTGCAGGCTATCTCCAACAAGAAAAATCGCAACAAACTTGCGGTTGAAACCAGAAAACTGTTGCACAAAATAAAATCTCTGAGACATAATAAATTGCCCCAGTAGGAACTAGTCAACTCACCATTTGGCAGTCTATGAATGCTGATCTGTTTCCTCAAATTGGCCAATTTGATTGATCCTTGCCGTTGGATTTGATGATTTCCCACATTTTGTGGATGCTCAAGTTGATCGACTTGAGTTGTCATTTTTGGCTGTTGTTCGTCTTCTTTCTATTTATTGAATTAAATAAAATTTAAAATGTTAACCCTTTTGTACTCAAGGGTCCTAAGGGTCCTATTTGACCAATGGCTGTTTGATGATTTAGAATCAAGAACAAAAGTCAGACAAATATTCAAACAACTTTAGCACATAAATGTCCCTACAGATACAGTCCGCGCCATAAAGATAGGGACAAGCAAATATTTTGTATATCTCCTAGAGTTATCGGTTTTAAATTTTACTTATTTTATATGTTGTAGCCTAGGTATCCCTTGTTATTATCAAGTACATATCGGCTTATCTTATCTTTAATCTATTGAGATAAAAAACATTTTGTCAAAAAAGTCAATTTTGCCTGGCGCCATAAATATAGGGACAAAGGTCAAAACTGTATGAATTTTGGATTTTTATTGACCAAAATAAATTCTATTATTTCCTAGAAGTCATTTTCAAGTTAATCATACAAAATAACCGAGTGGAACATATCTAGATAAATTTAGAAAACAATTTTACAAACTAACTTTAAAATTGGCGATTTTGATTGATTTGACAATTCTCAAATCATATTTCCTTCTAAATTGATATGGTTTTCAACTTTAAAGGATTTATAATAATGAAATATGTTAATTTAAGTAATTTAACTAACAAATAAAGGGAATAAAGCAATTATTTAAGATAAAAATATATTTTTAAAAAATCTTGAAAAGAAAAGTTGGCCAAAATAAGTCAAAATTTAAAAATTGCCTTAAATATTTTTTTGGTGCAATTTCCGCAAGAAAATTTGTTGCAAATCGTTTAAATTATCGTTATTTATTATTAGAAATGATTTGGATCAATAAAAATCCAAAATTCATACAGTTTTGACCTTTGTCCCTATATTTATGGCGCCAGGCAAAATTGACTTTTTTAACAAAATATTTTTTATCACGATAGATTAAAGATAAGATAAGCCGATATGTACTGGATAATAACAAGGGATACCTAGGCTATAACATATAAAATAATTAAATTTTAAAACCGATAACTCTAGGAGATATACAAAATATTCGCTTGTCCCTATCTTTATGGCGCGGACTGTAGCAAAAAAAGGAGATAATTAAAGTTTTCAAACCTTTGAATCAAAAAAGGTTAGCAAATTTCGAATCATTCAAACAAAAGTTTTTGTGCTCAGTTGTGTGTCAGTTAGCTCGAATGATTGGTTTGATAACTTTTGTTTTGTCTCCTCTTGTTTGTTGTACTTTGCAGCACTAGAAGCTTCTAGCCAACCAAAACAAACAACAACATGTTGTCGAATCAGTCGAAAAGTGTCTATTTTTATCAACATCACCGTGCATTCACGTGTTAGAACGGTGCCAAAAGCAGCAACATATGACGCGCAACCGTAATAAGTGCAAAGTCCCGTGATGACCTTGAGTTTAGTGATTATTTATACGGAAATAGTTTACTGTATACACAAATGTTTAGCTGATAACTGTCTCTATGGGCTTACATAACTGCTGTACTCGTGTATGCAATAGTTTAAGATTTCTCTTTCGAGAACAGACTTTGGCTGTTTGTTTATACCCAAAAGTGTACTTTTCGATTGATTTCAATTTTTTTCCTTCATCTTTCCGTGATCATTATGGAAAATAATTATTTTTATTATTGCTAAAATATATTTATTTTATATTATTATCAATTATAAAATAAAATATAAGGTCCAATATAAGATGCAGCCACTCTACTAGCGCCGCCTAGCGGTTCGCTTTAGTTTAGAAAACTATATTTACATTGCTGTATCCGTTTGATCACTGTCCAAATGGAACGTTCACTACCCGCCTGATAGATTCACAACCTGCGGTTGAATATCTGGTCGACCAACATGGCGATTGCACTGTCGAGCTGGTCTTTCGGTGCGAAACGCTTCAGCCAAACTGCTTCGGCCAAGAAAGCGTCTAGTTCGATCCTTCGAACGCCATTCTTAAAGTTGCGAAAATTCTTTAACCATCCCCAGAAGGCCTCAATTTGGTTAGTGTTGGAACCATCCACCGACACAGGCCCCCTGCTGTGATTCACTTGTACGTGAGGCATCTCGAGTTCGGAAGCGATTTTCTTGTATGACTTCCAGCAGTCTGTGATCATAACACTGCCAGGTAGAAGACGAGCTTCCAAAATTGGCTTCAGACAGAGTGCGGACCGATTTGGCACAATTTGAGCAAAAATGTTTCGAGAACCGGGCTTCTCTTCCACACCACCAAGAATCCAAATGGCACCTGGATACGTGTCAGCCAGTAATGAGGGACACTTGTTGGGCAGACGGAATCCAGGCTTGACAAACAGTGTCTCATCCAGCTGACAGCGCACACCTGGCCCACCGATAGAGGCATATTCAGGTTGTGCCAGGATCAACTTGCAGACTTGTGACATCTTCTGTCGAAATAGAGAGTAACTTTGTTCGCTCAGATCAGCCAACCAAGCAGCCCTGCCACGCATCTTGCTCACAAAGCAAACGATGCAAAACCAGAACTGAGACGGCGTCAGGTGGAGGCTTTCCCATTGTGTGCCAGAGTAGATCGATTCTTCACGAGCGCACCCATTTCCGCAGCACTTGTAAACCATTCTTTGTACTTTACCGATTTGTTGTGTTTTTGGTCGCAAATTGAGTGTCAGCTGGTTCTGTGGACCACACCTGCCACAAGGTCGAGCACTCCTCAGGCCAAAGCGCACCAAAAGGCGAAGCACTTTCTCGGTAGTGTCATAATTGGCAAAACATGCCCAATCTGGCTTCGACATATATGATATGGAAGCAAGGCAGAATGAGAATTAGGAAAAAATGACAGAGATCTGACTCAACAACATATATTACGCAAACGTAAAAGTCCTCAAACAAAAACCAACAAAGAAGCTCGAAAGCTAACTTATAAAGTTCTTGTACAGTGACTGTGCAATGTGGCGCCGTGTGTGGCGCCAGGTGCGCCTCATGACGCTATCTTGTACTGGAACATCATTTTGTTTTTATGTTTGAAAAATCCAAAAAATAGTCTATGCAATGTGTAATCCTCCTCGATTCAAAGTTTTTTGGTATTTTTTTCACGTTAACTTAACCCGCTGCTACCTTTCAAAATGTTTAAAGAAATTTTTGTTATTCTTTTTAAATATAAATGTATATTCATAATTATAACATAAATAAAAGTTGTCTCTGTGGCTCTCTGTGTATTGATAATCAAATAATAAAAATGAACAAATGTCTCTTATCTCTAGTTTTCCAACTCTAGTCGACCATACATAAGATTAGAGTGAGTGAATAGCGGAAACAAGAGAAGACTTTGCCTTGACTGACCGTTATCTATATGATAAGGTTACAGTAAACGACCAAGAGTTGTGCATTGCATGTTCCGTTTGGGAATGGTTGGATTTGAGCAAATAAAAACCAACCTTTTCATTCGTTCGTTACTATTTACACTGCATGTACGAACACCATGAAAAATGTTTTGAAATTTTGTATACCGGCTTTTGCGTAGGCAATCTAAGGAATACTGACATCATCATCATCATTATCTGAATGACCTCAATTCGTGTGCTCAAAAAAATAACTCATCACTTAAACATTAATTTCATTATATCATTTCATTTACAGATTTGAGCTACAAAAAATTTGTCATTTCTATTTATAGTTTGTTTGTTCATATAACCATTTGCCATTTGTGTGCTCTGGTTACCCATTTCATACTACACTCAAGACTAGAAATGCCCTTTTGATTGTGTGTTGTTGACACTGTTGTGTTTGCTGTTTGTTGATTGGGGTTGTTGTTGTGACTGGAAAGAGGGAGATTATTGATGAGATGAGTCGATGAGGACCGGATTTTTCGATGATAGCATGAGAAGAATTGTCATATTGAGAAATATATATAAATAGAACAAATTAGAGTATCATGGGCACACTTTTTCCCACTGTGTGCATCATCATTTACACTTGTCACCACAACTGCTCTCACCATGTTTTGCACCGTGTCACAAGAATCTAGTGCAATGTTGGGGCAATTGCTCGCAGCCGAGAAGGAGGACACTCGTCTGTGGCTGCGAGCTGAGTTGGTTCGACTGGTGGACCCAATGCTCGATTTGATCTTCAACAGACTCGAAACCAAATTGACCAATAGACTGGAACGAGGACAAGTGGGTGATAGTGCTGGTGACGGTGCTGCACGGGTGGGCAATCCAGCCAATGTCCACCCACATCAACAATCTTACCTCATCAATCACGCATCAACATCAGCGTTCATTTCCCAATGCCATCAAGCACAGGGGATTGAATATGAACCCCAAAACGATTCGCAAATACAGGTAAGCGAAGAGGAGGTTCAGGATGACATAACGTTTTTTATTGGTATGCGAAGGTTTTATATATGAACCTGTTGGGAATATTGTTGTCGTATTCGATGTCTGCCCTCACCCTCACATGCTTTGAACATGAACTCCAGAAAAAATTGTAGTTTGAGTGCGATAATCATCGGCTCGTGATTGTGATGTATTTTGCTCTCAGAAGGTAAAAAAAAACTTAGGTAGGTTTGGTTGAAAGATTTGGTTATGTGTTTTACTTGAAATATCTTTTATTGATAATTTGAGTTACAAATGATTTGATTGTATACTGTTGAGTGAAAGAGTTTTGAGTTAGGTGGTTAGGCAAATGCAGTTAAAGGATTAGCTTTAGGTCGCTTAGTCGGTTAGGTGATTAGGTTATTAAGTAGGTGTGGTTAGAGATTAGCTTTTGGTCGGTTAGGCGGTTAGGTGATTAGGTTATTAAGTAGGTGTGGTTAGAGATTAGCTTTTGGTCGGTTAGGCGGTTAGGTGATTAGGTTATTAAGTAGGTGTTGTTGCAAATGCAACAAAGCAAGTCGAGTTCGATCGAACTATAGCCTTTCCTGGGCCTATTTAACCCCTTGCCCTTTGCCCTTCTGGGCATAGTGTTTGCTGCGAGCCATCTTACACTGTCACCAAACCACTGCCTGCGTGCACATTAAACTCCCTTCACCACCTTTACCCTTGTGTTCACCGTTATTTCCTGTGCGACTGCCCGCGTGCATTCGCCACATTTGGAGGCACCACCCGGGATGGATCCCACACTTGACAAGTTCATCACCCAAGTCAAGATCAAGTTCAAAGCCGATGGCACCCTCACCTGTGATACCAAGCTGAAACTGCAAGAGCGGCGACGACGACTGCACCGTAAAGTCGACCTGTGGTTTCGAGCACTCAAGATGGGTCGAACCCCAACTCAAGTGGACTACTGCTCCACCGTGGACGAACTACTCGAGATCGAGCAAATGCTGGAGGTCGACCTCGACCCGGTCCTCTCACAAGAGAGCGACGCCATTGACCAAAAGCTAGAACAAGTATACGCCAAGTGCAAGTTCGACACCGAAATGCCAATCGGAACCGCAAACACTGCTGTGACAGTGCAAGTTCAAAACGAGCCCGAAGAGGTTCAAGAGGAAGTCGGTCAACAAGAGCAAGTGGTACCAAGATGTCCCCAAGGCGACGCCAACCGAACTGTGGACCGTCCATCAAACCACGTCATCGATGACCTCATCACTTTCGAATACCAACGAGAACCAATTGGAACAGAGTCACAATCGAACACGATTGTTGACGAAAGCGACGTTGCACCACTGAGCCTGCGAGACATTCCAATGCCCAAATTCGACAACGACGTCACCAAGTGGCTCTCCTTTTGGCCCAAGTACAACGCACTGGTACACTCTAACACCAAAGTTGGCTACATCGAAAAGGGTGTCCGCCTCGAACAATGTTTGTGTGGCCCGGCTCAAAGCTGGATAAAAGAACTTATCCCCACCAAGCAAAGCTACTGCCAAGTGATCACCAATATGAGAACCTATTTTGAGAACCCTCAAGTGCAGAAGGCAGCGTTCAATGTGCATCTAAGCCATTTGAAACGAATTGACAACCGCTACGATGTGTCCTCACTGCGAAATCTGTGGTCCACCGCAAGCCTTACCCTGACGCAAGCGAAACAGCTACAGCTGCCGGACGTATACATCAACCAGGACATACTCACTACCATAAAGAAAGTTCTACCCGAAGAGTACCAGTACGCGATCAACCAGAAGCGACCCAAGGTGGCCACTTTTGAAGAATTTATTTGCGAACTACTCGTACAAATTGAAAGTACCGAGCAGTTTATTGCCGATAATGGAGTGCCCAGGTCACTGCCAAATGCAGGTGGACTCCAACGAACGTACAAGTCACAAGAACAAGTCATATCCAACAACCAAGTGCCAATGTCGTACCCAAGTGGACAAGCCGCACGACAACCAATCACGCCAACAGAGCAACCTTATCAGAACTACGCCGAATTCACCAACGTGAACCAAGCAATACCACACTTCACAAATTACAAGATGTGTAGTTTCTGTGATGATCGTACTCACGTAACTTCTCAATGCACCCTCGATCAAAATTCCCGAGAAGCCGCTGCTCGAAGCAAGAACCTGTGCCTGGCCTGTCTTCAACCTGGACACGTTTGGTCCGAATGCACCAACTCCAAGCTCAATTGTCGAAAGTGCAATGGTGGAAAGCACTGGGCATACATGTGTGCAACAATTCAACGACTCCACCAACAACAACAGTCGACCGTACAAAACGACCAACACCAAGTCAACGTTCATAGCATCTCAACTCAACCTATTTTACCAAAACCGACAACAATTGACGACCTATCAAGCAATCCACGTGAAACATCACCAGAAGTAGTCAACCCAGAGGCTGTCATTCGCAAGTGCAATCTTGGATCTGCGCAATATCAAACGTGTATGGCACGAATCAACAAACAAGAAGTACGAATTGCTTTCGACAGTGCTGCTGGCCACTCTTTCATAACCGAAAAGTTGGCCAATGAACTCAAACTTGAAGTTTCCAAGGCACCAGAGCTTGGTATCAAGAGACACGCGGAAAGCCAAGTTAGCTCAATAAATGACCGAATTACGTCATTCTGGCTATCATCGTTGAATAACGACTTTACCATCAAGACCAACGTGCGAGTTGTGGACGACCTCGGTGACATGAGATGGAAGTCCCTCTCCAAAGACAAAGTGATCGAACTAAAGTCTCAAGGAATACACTATCAAGACGATGCGTCAAGACCAATTGAGATCATTTTCGGACTGCCACACTACTCTCGAGTGGTAACCGGACAAGAAGTAAAAGTCGATGACGACCTTATAGCCAAACATACCAAGATTGGTTGGCTTGTCTTCGGTGGAAAAGAAGAAAGCGTTCAACCAGCAATACCCAATGGAACAGACAAGCCCGACTGCAAGTCCACTTGGTGTGGCCGTCCCCGCGTGGAAGGCTTCTTACAGAAAGACTGGCTAATCGATTTCAACGACAAAGACAATCACAAAGAATCAGAGACTGCATCCCAAGACAACAACCAAATGAACCAAGAACCAATCGAACAGGTCAACACTCACCAATGCCAAATGGAGCAAAATGAAAGTCACGACTTGGAGAAACGACTCGACATTTGGATGGTCTCACTGAACAACCTCAACCAAGAGTTGGACAACATACTTCCACCCGAAAGTAACGCAAGTGTCACACGACTACTACGCAAGTACAAGTCACAAGTACAAACCCAAGTCACCCACCTCCAAAATCGGATGAAACAATATCTACACGAACCATCCCAAACCGTCTTCACAACTCACAAAGACCAATGTCAGATGCCCACCAGTAACGAGTCACTACAAAGATGCAAACCAAGTAATGAACTAACAGACCAATTGGCGATTCGAATGACCAACACTGGCTCACCATCGACTCACCATCGTCACACCCGATTCAAAGATGAGTTGTGGCCCGTCAACCTTTACTGGCACGAGGAATGCATCAACCTGGTTCACTACGACTCACGTCTACTTTCGCTCTACCTGCACATTCGGTTCAAACTGATGCAATCACCATCCACCAACTCTCTATCCGACAAACGGTTGGATCTACAAATCGAGGATGGTCTGCCTCTCAAGATATCACCCGTAGAGTTGGTCCACTGGGAAGAGACCCATATTGCGCTGTCTGACGATAAGGCCGTGCCTGCCCGGGCCCAAGATGTTGCAAATGCAACAGAGCCAGCCGAGTTCGATCGAACGCTAGCCATTTCTGGGCCTATTTAAACCCCTGCCCTTTGCCCTTTTGGGCATAGTGTTTGCTGCGAGCCATCTTACACTGTCACCAAACCACTGCCTGCGTGCACATTAAACTCCCTTCACCACCTTTACCCTTGTGTTCACCGTTATTTCCTGTGCTTGTGCCCGCGTGCATTCGCCACAGGTGTGGTTAGAGATTAGCTTTTGGTCGGTTAGGCGGTTAGGTGATTAGGTTATTAAGTAGGTGTGGTTAGAGATTAGCTTTTGGTCGGTTAGTCGGTTAGGTGATTAGGTTATTAAGTAGGTGTGGTTAGAGATTAGCTTTTGGTCGGTTAGGCGGTTAGGTGATTAGGTTATTAAGTAGGTGTGGTTAGAGATTAGCTTTTGGTCGGTTAGTCGGTTAGGTGATTAGGTTATTAAGTAGGTGTGGTTTTGGAATTTTGTTTTCGCTTACCTCGACTATTCCCCATAATTTAAATTTTGGGGACATTATTTTCAAAATAACAACAAAGGCATCAAATGTAACAACCACAGGGCCCACTAGTAGTAACTGGACTAACCTTTGCTTCCAACCCTGCTATTGCTTCTAACAGAATTTTTACAGCTTCGTAAGTAAACTCGCTTGATACTCAAGATTCATCTTTTATGACTTTGAGATTGAACAGATGTAGTTTTGCATAGAGAAGCCCGTTTGCCTGTTTGCTTGCAGGATGCTTTGTTTTGGATCTTGGAAGATATTGGCTGTCGAGAGTTGCTCTTGTGGTCACTTGCCAATACGCTTGCGTCGATTTGATCCACTGTCATGAGTGTGCCTTGTCTCCCGTCCTGCGGCACGTCGTTACTTGGCTTCTTCTTGCTACTACGGCGCTTCCTAGTTCGTTTCAGCGTTTCTTCTGGAAAACCATTGAGACAATAAAAAACCTCTGCCATCATGTAAGCGTTGAGGTTCAGGTTCACAAGATACTACCTTTATTGGTATGCGAAAGTCGTATGTATAAATCTGTCTGAAAATATTGTTGTCTTTCGTGCCTTTGTGATACGAAATTAGTTGAGGCACAAATTAAAATAACAAATTAATTCATCACTGATTTGTATAGAAATTGAAGCGAAATGCAATTGGACAAGCACACAACAATCCAATCGTCATGTGAAGGGTGAGGAATCAATCAATTGCCCCCAAACAGCCTATTGATCCACTCCCCCCACCCCCATTCCAAGTCAATTCTGTTGATATTGAATACTCACACAATACTTGAACTTTCTTGACTCTTCAATACAGATCAACTGGATAGTGTCGAACCAGAAGTGAAGGAGGAGTTAGATGAAACAATTTTTAAACTCTTAAATGAAAATAATCTTCTCGTTCAATCAATCAAAGCGAAAAATGAGGAAACTTTAAGCAAAACATTGTCAACAGGACAGGGCCAATCAGCTTCGTATGCAACAGTAACGAGTGAACAGTCCAACTATGACATCAATGATCATTTTCAGTCACTACTTGACAAATTGACACATCAAACTACGGGACACAATCAATTGGGTAATGATGGTGGTGGTGACGGTGGAGAATTGATGAATTCAACTGGGCACCATCAATTACACAGTGCTCACTTGTCCCAATCAGTTGCTCTCATTAATGAAATTTGGCAACCTTCAACTGAGCCAATGCTTGAAGATCAGGAGTTTGCTCAGTCGCTGTCTTCATCAATCGTGAATGAACAATCGAGCCAATTAAACTGGGATGAAGAGGAATGCGACTCTGACGATGATGGAATTGAGCAAACAGTGAATGAAGATGACAGTTTCGACTGGTTAGATGACAACATTGAGCTTGAACAATCATCTCGACCTGTGAAGAGGGTAAGGCTCGACACAGCTCAACAAAACAATCCAAAAAGAGAGCTTATTGATTCAGAGTGTTCAGCTCAATCGACACAACCGAACCAAGTGAACAACAGCCATGACAAACAAATCATCACTCTCAGTCTTCAATGTGTCCATTGTTCGATCGAGTTTGACAAGGACCAACTGCACGATCACATAAGAGAGATACATTTCCTCAGTCCCTATCGCTGTTTAGTGAAAGACTGTGGCCAATTCCTCAATAACAAGTGAGTGCTTCTCTGATATATCACAAAAGTATATATATATAGCTAATCAAACTGTTTCAGGAATAGTCCAAGTGGACACATCACCACTAGTCACCAGCACACCAGCCAATGGCACTGTGGCATATGTCCGAAACACTTCATTTCGTATCATCATTTGTCTAGTCACCACAATCGACAACACCAACACGGTCATTTTCAGTGTTCTTTTCCGGCTTGTACATTTATGGGCGAATACAGAGTGAGAGTGTACAATCATTACGCAGCTCAGCACAAACACAAAGCCACACTCACCTGTCAACAGTTGTCTGGCTGTAACTATCGAACATCAGTGCCGGCCGATATGAAGTCCCACGAAAGGACCCACTCTGGCATCAAACCGTACAAATGCAAATGGCCTCATTGTGACTATGCTGCAGCAAGAAAAAATCAAACAATTGCTCACATTTGTCGTCACATTGCGCACAACGTTCATTCAGTCTCGAGTGGGACACAACTCGATCCGAAAGACTATGTCGAGGTGAGGCACGACTTGTGAATGTTTGGATTATATACCTTATTGTTTAAGTCTAACCACTCAGTCATTTTTACTGGTTCATCAAATAAATTTCATTTTTATATAATTTTATTAATGTTATTAATGTGTCTTGAGTTCTCGAGTAAGCTCTAATAATTATTTATTTCCAATCTTATCTACGTGTACGGGGCCTTGATGCTATATGCTCGTCCCCCATTATCAGTCAACCGATCAATCGAGTTAAGTGAATTTGTAAATTTATTTAGAGATAAAAAGTACTCAATTTGCCTCAAATTCAAATTTCAAACATTATGAACCGATTTGTCAACATTTAAAGTAATACTAAGGTTAAAATCCAAAGTTCATACAATCAATTTCATATTAAGTTCATTTGCATCATCACTACAGACGCGACAAATTAATTTGTGTCTTTTTGTTGTATTAAACTAATAGTACACACAGTACATCGTAGACACAAGACATTGATCATATACATGTAGATGTAGAATTTTTATGAGCAAAAATTGAGCTATCTTTGAGTAAGTAACATGTGATGTTCGATAAATATATACACTTTTGTACTCAATTTAGTATTGAGCAAGTGATTGCAGGCACTGCTGTTTATTTTATTTTGTTAGAAAAAAAGAACACTGGTGATGTTTACAAAGCAGACAAAAGTACAGTTAGTAAGAGTGTTAGAGAGAAATTGACACGCTTTGAGCATCGACAATTTCCATTCGAACTCGCTCAACCAACTGGGCGGCCGGAAGCTGTCCCTTGTATATCATGTCCACTGTTACAAACAAAGGAAATTTATCAGCGTGACCATACACTTTCAACATCTTCACCACCTCATCACAAGTCTGGTAACCTTGCAGCTTTTGTCCGTTGAGCAGCTCCTTCTCGAGTACTTCAATTGACTTTCCCGACTTGACAAAAGCCTCGGACACAAGTCGATTTCTGCCACCATAGCAAGTGGTGATCAGGTCGGCCACTCCACACGACTCCAAAAAGGTTGTGATCTGAAGACCTTCCGCAAAGAAGATCCTGCAAAAGCGAATCATCTCTGTGAGGCCGATTCTGATCAAGGCAGCTTTGGTGTTGTTGTTGTGTCCAAGACCATCAGCAAATCCAGCCGCACAAGCGACAATGTTCTTCAGTGCTCCACAAACCTCAACAGTGTAAGCGTCCGGCACAATTCTCACTCGAAAGTATTCAGTTTGAAAGAGACTTTTCAAAATTTTACCACTTTTTGCACAATTTGAGCCAAGGGTAGTCTCACAAAACTGCTCTTCAGCAACCTCATGGGCAATATTCGCTCCCATAAGGACAGCCACTTCAATGCCAAGCGACTTTCGGATGACATCCGAAATGACTTCAATCTCCCCATTTGGCAGCTCACCAAAGCCCTTGATCAGTGTAATGCCAATCGCGCCCGGCTTGACAGTGCCCTTCAGCTGCGTGCACAGCCGGGCCACAAACACATGAGGCACCACAAAAATGAGAATATCCGCATCGGCAGCTGCATGCACCACATCGGGATCAGCCACAATGTTGAGCGGCAGTTTGTGGCCCGGTAAGCACTTGACATTCTCGTGTTGTGTGTTGATAATTTTGCTAAGCTTGTGACCATCCACCATCCGTTCGTGCACATACATGCGCACTTCATTTTCAAACAGAGGATACTTTGCTGCATTGCGACCAACAATTTTGGCAATGGTCGAACCCCAATTGCCCGAACCAATGATGACCACACGCTTCTTTTGACTCATCTTCGGTTGTTGTATATTTTAAATTGTAATATATTTTTGTTGAGTAGTGCCGAGGTGCTTTGTGAATGCGATGTGTGACTCAAAACGAAACTGTGTCCAGTTGTTTTCAATCAACTCGTCTTTATAATAAAATGCTTAACTAACATTAAAAAAGCACTGAATCGAGTCGCATAAACGGGACACTACAGCACACAATGATTCCATCCAGCTATACACGTGGTAGAGTGCCACTATCCCCTAGCCTTTAAAAGCCAACGCTTATCACCAAACACGACACTGTTTGTCTTATGGGCTTCTTTTTCTTTTTTATCTCAAATCTAGTCTGAGATTAGTTACATGACATAGTCGTATCTTCATGCTGCTTCTTAACTCGTATGTCTTATGTCAAAGTCTTATGCTGCATGCCTCATGCTTATATGTTTGTTTTCTTTTATAAATTTTGCCAAACTTGCGCTCGTTTAAACGTCGTTTGTAATAATCTAGAAAACTCCGGCCAAATAGCCACTTTTGGCCATTCAGGATATGCCAATGGCCAAAAGTGGCCATTTGACTCAATAATTTTTATTTAAAAATAATAATCTCTCGTAATATCCGCGATTAATTAATAATAATTAATAATTCAATCTAAAAACAATTGGTTTGATTTGTTTGTCAAATTTAGAACTTGTCTCGTGGAAGTAAATGTTTCAAAATTACATTTTTATTAAAATTAAAAAATTATTTTTTAAAAAATTCATTGTATAAATATCAGCATAAAATAACTGCTGATATATGACAGAATCTATAGAAATAAATTTTTAAGTTTTAAATTTTTAAAATTATTTTTTGTTCAAACTTGTATACCATGTAGAATGTGGTTGGACGAATTCGATAATTGTTAAACAATTTGAACGCATACTGAGCCAATCGACTGATGCATTTCGGCCTACATTTTAAAATTTATTCATTTATTTAGCTTAAAATGAATCCAAAATATTTTTGATTTTTTACCTGAAGCAAGTGAGACAGTTTTGTAAAGTTTAAAGATGGCTTATTGTTGCAGAAAAATAGCAATAGAAAAAATTTTCGATTTTCCGATTCCAACTCACGATTGTTGATCACCACCAAGACACACTGCTCTGAGAGTACAAACAGTATGGCCAAGAGTGAAGCGGTGACATAGCTGAAAAGCCACTTTTCCGTCTGGCTGACTGTCTTGGCAAAGACTCTCAAATAGAACATATAGGTAATGCTAAATATAAAACCCGGATATATTATACTGAGAAATGGTTTCCAAAAGTGATAATAATTTGTGATGCATTTACAGATGTCCAATATATCCCTGTTCAGCCGGATATGTCGTTTCCACAATCGCAGCGAATATTCTCTGGTACGTAAACGATTGTTCAATTTAATCATACACAAAATGATATGCCGTTGTCGTATTGTAATGTATCAACTGTGATTGATCACATGACCAGGCACAATGAAACCATCCAATCCTTCAAACATTGCATACGAATGTGATGCAATCAACTGATTGTCGTAAGTTTTGCATTTTATGTAATAAATATTTCATTGAATACATTTTGGTTGAATCGTTGTGTTTAACAAATTCAATGACTCGATAGTGTGTTGGGTTGACAAAGTTTGAATCTTTTCTGTTGTAGCTTCTCAGAAGACCTTGCAATAAATCAATAAATCAATAGATCATTATTAGGCAAAAAAGTTTGAATGCATTTTAAATGAAGCTATTTTTTTCAGATTCGAAATTAAATTAACTTTTAAGTTAAAATATTTATAAGAGCAACATTTTCTTAAAATTATATTGACTTTCTAAATATTCTTAGAAACGACCAAAATTGTAACTTACTTTTTAATTTATAATCTAAATTATAAAATTTGAGTTGAAAGAATTGAACGACTTCTAGGAGAAGTTTGTTTTTTTTCAAGTGAAATTCGTATTTATTTCTCTTACGACGTTTCCAATTGAGGCAAACAAAGTAACCAGCAAAAATTCTCTGTTTGTCAAAGCCAATTAATGCTCGGATAGTTTCGTTAAAACTATCAATTATTTGTCAAAAGTTTTTATTGATTTGAACAAATAAATTGTTGAAAATAATAACAAAAACCGGATAGAGAAGGTTTTGAAATAATTATTTGACTTTTGACGTACTAGCAATTAATTCACCTACAGGAACAAACAGATATGTAGTTTTTTGAAATTATTAATCAATAAAACTATAATTAACACTGAGTTCGTGAAATGTGATGAAGAGACTAACAATTCTGTGTCAAATCTTCCCCTTGGGTAATTGTTCAATACAAAAACACTTTGGTTATGCGACTGTTAAGTAGGTCATATCAAAAAATGCATCTGATGAGTCGTCTCAAGCAGTAGTTGACCAAACCAACCAAAGAGAGCCACCGCCATAAAAATTAAAAATATTGTAATTATGAAGAACTCTTTGCCAATTGAAGTAATCCGTAGAAATGTCAGCTGACAGTGCTTGTGTTCAAAACGGTGCTTCATCACCCGAAGATAGTCACTAAAAGCAACTGGTTCATTCACTGTGGAATGCATTCCAATCTCGAACATGTAGTAGCCCGGTTTTTTGATTGACCGACCGTTACTTACCGTTGGTTACTTTGACTACCGCGAGCACGGTGCTAAATCGACTTGGATATCGCAAGCCCGATCACGTGTCTCTGCACACAATCAATAAACTCCTACCGCTTTCTCCTCGTGTTCCTTTCCTCTGCTGCGGATCCCAAAGAGCATCCGTAACATTGGTGCCGTGACCAGTCCTTGACGTTCTGGTTCACTACTGGACGACGACTGAGTCAGTAGCAGTCGAGCCTATTTTTGTGGTTGTGTTCAGTACCTTCCACCTCATCGTAAGTATACGTAACTGTTCAGTACAGTAACGATCAGTTCCTCTGACTGTGTTCACTACCTGTCAGAAAATTCCGGTTCAAACCGATCAGGACTGTGTTCAGTACCAGTCAGTCCCATTTCGGTGGTAGCGTTCAACACCTTCCACATTTCTTCAAGTTAAAGTGGCAGATCAATACTGTCACAAGCGAAAGTCGGCGTGACTGTTTAACACAGACACGATCAAACTGATAAGACTGTTCAGTACCAGTCAGCTCTACAACTACCACTGCCCAGTGATTGTGTTCAACACACAACGTTATGGACAAAAAGTCATCTAAAAAGTCGCGAGGAAAAAAGTCCTCGATTTTCCGACAAGCCGTCTCAGGGATTAGAGACCTGATGGGCTCATTGTCGTCACTGTCGTCATTATCGTCAAACGAATACAGCTCAGAAACGGATCATTCCGAGGTCGAAATTCCGAGAGGTACGGAGAAACCGGGGAACGCTCAAAGCGACAATCAGGATGACAATGTGAATAGGGAAATAGAGAACTCAGAAATAGAGGCTCTACCTAGTGATGAATTAATCACATTTCAGGACCCAAATGATGGTCATGCAAATGAACCACTCGGTGTACCGAATAGTAGTGGCGAACAAGCCAAGAAAATTACGGACGATCATAACGTTCCGAATGTATTCACGAGATCAAAAGGAGCTGTACCTGTGGTATCAGATGTCTACAGACAGCTCAAGAAGGCTGCGTCTAAAAGTCGTTCAAAAGACAAAAAGACAAAAAGTACAGTCGAACCGGTTAGTGTAGAACCGTCAATCGGACAAACACCTCCGGAAACGTCTAAAAAGGCGAAAGTAGTCCAGAACGAACAAATAATATCGCCAGTATACGATAAATTAGAACAATTCCTTCAAGCAAGGGAAAATCCTAACCTAAAACTGCGTGAACTCAGAGACTATCTTAGATCGAAAGTTACCACCTACTACCGAATGTGTGTGTTTCCTACTCCCGAAACGGAGGTTAACCTAAGTGAAGTTCAGGCGGTAATGAACGAGATCTTCGAAGTTGAACGTGAACTTGGTTTCATAGCTCACTATGACCAAAAAGAAACAGATGAGTCGTTAAAATACGATCGAATGTATCACGCTATCATCGATTATGCGATGGGCAAAAGGGTAGCCGCAAAAGAGGGAAACATACCCGAACATAATGTGCTCCAAGAGCAAGAGGTTATCCTCGAAAGTTTTCACCGAAACAATCCGACAAATACGTTTTCAAAAGAACATGAACGTCGGAAATCGAAAGGGTCAGATCCCTACACGAATGCATGTTTCGATGATTCGCCAAACACGGCGTACAACGCGTTTCCAAACGTCACTCTAACGACTACGGTCGAGGCTCAACGTAATCAGAACGAAAACGCTTATCGCGAAAGAGATAAGCAACAAGATAATAGGCGCAGTACACTGCGACCACAAACGTTCACTTCTCGACAGAATCAACAGTCGGAGAGAGAACATTTTTCAAAAGCGTTCGGGAGAGAACACTCTCCTATCAGGGAGCCAATGCCTCAGCCAAATCAAAACCGCGACTGCGAGTATGTCAACAAAACTAAACATGTTCAATACATGAGTGATCGACAAGGCGGAAATTATAACTCCGGTCGGTCAAAAAATGAAAACCTCGATAGATTCGAGGAACAGCCTCGGTACCGAAACACCGGACCGAAAATTAATGTCAATCGTCATCAAAGTCCCGATCCGTACGACGAATACGAAAGATACTCAGTCGAAAGTCAATACGGTCGAGACCGAATAGGAAATTTCACCATGAGAGATCCATGGGGTAACACCTGGTCAATGGGCGAAAGCCTAAATAGAAGCGGTTGGACAAATCGTCTAAACCGAATAAATCCACCTACATTCGACGGAGACCCGTCAAACTTTTATTCATTCTGGAGCGAATTCGAGGTCATTGTACATAATGACCCGACAATCGACGGCAGTGACAAATTCATCAGATTACGCAGAGCTTTAGAAAAAGGAAGCGCTGCTAGATTTGTCAAAGGCCGAGCTCCAAATAGTGGAACTTATAATGAGGTAATAAAGAACCTCAAATCGTACTACAATAGCACGAATACGCAAAAGGCTGCCTTCAATAAGGAAGTCAACGCAATGAAAGCGGTGTCCGATCAATTTGATAAAGACGGACTTCGCGATATTTACACCGAAAGCCGAGCTATGCTTGAACGAGCATCCTCACTCGGATTCTCATCCGATTTCATCGATAATGAGTTAAAAACGAGAATCAAAAGTAAGATTCCGTGGTCAATCCAGCTCAGTATGAATCGGAATGTACCGACTATAGAAACGCTCAAGAGCACATTAGACTACCTCCTAATGGAAATCGAAAGTGTGGAGCAAATTCACACTGAAAACGACGGCTGTTCAAACAGACCTCAATACCATCGATCAGACAACAGGTCTGATCGAAACCAGTCAATCTCAAACCGGGATTCCAAAGTGATACCGAAATGTACTTTGTGTGAATTGACTGGACATTGGGCAAGCAATTACCAAATTCGATCAAGCGAACGTGACAAAATAGTCGCTGAAAAGAATCTATGTTCAAAATGTTTAAGATCCGGACATTCCGATAATGACTGTCCTGGAAATAGATTTAAATGCACAAAGTGCAAAGTTATCGGACATTACCCGCAGTTCTGTCAGACGAGTACTCAACAATCCTCTTACAATACATCCGAAAACAAGCAACAAACGGATAGCATTAGAGGAAATAGTTCAAAACAGTTTTTGATACACGCAAGTGTAAACGAGCAAACCTCGGACAAAAGTACCGAAATCAAGAACAGCTCGACTCAACAGAATGGTTTGCTTACCTTGTACCAGACTTGTATGGTCAAAGTTGGTGACGAAAAAGTAAGGGTCCTGTTTGATAAAGCAGCAGGAAGTTCATTTGTCTCTGAGAGTCTAGTAAAAAGACTAAATCTCAAAACATATCCAGTCAATCCGCTTTCAATAAGCGTCTTCGGGAGCGAGGAGAAATCTTCGAATCATTACGGGACAAATGTCCGAATCGAATCAGTAAGGCATATGTTCACAACGGACATAAATGCCAGGGTAGTCAAAACATTTGGAGATGCACAATTTCCGGCTGCAAATGAGAAATTCAAAGCAGAACTCGAGCAGCAAGGAGTTTTGATTACCGACGATGCAGATAAGCCAGTCGAAATCTTGATTGGTCTGCCTCATTATCGTCGATTTTACATGGGAATAGAAATCCCTATTGATGAGTATTACCTAGCGGAACAAACTAAGCTAGGATGGTCAGTGTACGGTAGTAACGGTACTGACTCCGAAACATCAATCAATGTTGTAAAAACCAACAATCACGAGATCAATCTCGAACCGATTAAACGCGGCACTCCTGCCGAAATGTCAATCAATAAATTTGACTCAAACAAAGAGTCCACAAGTAATGCAATAAGAATGGTCAATCTTGGCAATATGTTTGCTGAGGTTGTCGTGGGGGAAGCCGTGGTTAACAGCTCTCCACTGTTCACCACAGAAGTAAACAAAATCGGCTCAACCCGAAAAGGCTCCACAAAAGAACGGTCAAAAGACCGAATTAAAGGAAGAAGACGTATCAGACGATTCATAAGCCGCTCATCAAAGTTTGGCCAAATCAACTCGCCGAATGGATCCATCGAACCAAGTCATGGATGGATGGAACAACCCGACCAACGGATGGGCGAGCCGATCAGGAAACTGGATGGATGGACCAACCGACATTTCCCGGATGTCTATTCTCTGGGCCCTGGAGGGTGTTGCGGACCGCAACGCAAGTCTAATCATCTCATCTCTACCACGGGCGCCGCCAGCTCTCACTCAGCGCCAGCTAGTGGCCACACCACACTACACAACGCCTGCTCCAAGCAGACACGCGCTGCCTACATAAGAGACTCCACTGTACGCACTCGATCATTGTGAAGTCTACTTTGACTACCGCGAGCAAATCGACTTGGATATCGCAAGCCCGATCACGTGTCTCCGCACACAATCAATAAACTCCTACCGCTTTCTCCTCGTGTTCCTTTCCTCTGCTGCGGATCCCAAAGAGCATCCGTAACAATTATTTTTTATAATAATATATTAAAATTATTGTGTTCGTTCGTTCTTTCTTACTTTCTTTCTTTCGTTCGTTTGTTCGTACGAGATAAGAGAAAAGTACATAAAAACGACAGTTAAACGTGTATAACTCGAAAACCATTTTGTCTATGAGCTTGGGATTTGGCATGGTGATAAAATTATATTAGTTACGTTTTGGGTTCAAATCTTGGACCTATAGGTGTAGTGGAAGAGGTCCAAAAAGCGGTCCAAACACGTATTTTATATAGTTAATAGTCATAATCATAATCATAGTCATCTAACTCTGGCAGTACAAACTTATCACTATGAGTCATTGTAACGCGAACACAGACTGACAGATGCGATGCGTGCCTGCGGCAGCCGACTCGTGTGTTTGTTGTGAATGTTGTGGTCAGTTGAATTGATAAGGAGTGTCAACACATGTGAGGCTCAGTGTTGCATTAAAAACATTGTCGACACCGTGAACAAGTAGAAATATATTCATCATAAACTGCATACGTATTGTGATGAAAAACATAATTTCGGGTTTCTGTTGGATATTCGATTATTTAATCCTTCAACAATAGTTTTTAATCAAGCGTTCGAGTTCTTATCTATCATTTAGATGATAATTACCTGGACCAATATGAGCATCTCAACATCGTGATTACCTTTTAGAGAGAAGTTCCTCATCTAAATAGTTTAATTTTGATCTTATTGTTATCAGCCGTTCTTTATCAGATGCCCGTTTTGAAGTTATATTTTATATAAAAATATATGTCATATTTTTGTCGAACACAAGATTTTATTAAACATAACCACATTCGTGATTAGTTATAGTTTTGTTTGTGTGATATGCATCAAATTTTGTTGGATGTGAAATTAACATTTTGGTGAAATATATTCATAACATGAAAACATTTCTTTTAGTGGTATAAGTGTAGTTCCAATTTTTTGAGATATATGCAATTCGTTCTCCTTCATTTATCCAGCCTACCGTCATCAAATTTTTCATGTCCATCAGCGTAATCTCCAAGTGCGATCCTAGAAGAATCAATTTTCGAGGATGGTAGTGAAGACGAGGTTTATAAGACGTTACGAAACGTACGAATTTCTCATTGGTTTTCCAAAATTCAATCGATATATGTTATTCTGCTTTATGTGATTATGTGAAGCTGCCATCACACCGTCGTTAGATAAACCATGGTCATATAAATACATTGTTGTTTCAAATTATTTGTTTTCAATGTATGTCAATTTGGCGCAATATTAAAAAACATCTAGTGATGACTGTAAATTTTAACTATTGTAGAAAACATTCCAACATGATCATGTTTTTTTTTCAATTTATCGAGCAAGTTTAAACCGATATTTTCTTCTAAGTGTTTAGAACAGTAGTACGTAGAAATATAAAATCATTGGTTTACAAAAATCATTTTGCTCTCAGCATTTGACAGCAAATGTGTTTTACGAGCTTTTCGTTTGATGATCTTTTTTCTATATTTCATTTACTCGAAATCGATCACAATGTTTATCAGTTGGTTTAGTTAAGCATTTTTGTCCGCATTCCATTACAGTAATCTTCGAATCATATAGCAAAATTAGATTTGTGTTGTTATTAGTGGAGATGAAATTGAATTAACCCGAATTAAGTAAATATTTTTGGATATTTTGTTCAAATGCAAACTACAAAAAATATGAGCTGTGCCAGCTTTAGCTGGCGCAGCTTTTTACAAGTTTGCCCCAAGCAAACTTGTAAATACATGTAATTAACATTATATTTCAGTGGTAAATGGCTACTTTAAATTCATCCTTAATCATGAATTTTTAAAATATAATTTGTATTTGATTATTTTACAATGTGCAACTAAATAATAACACGAAAAGTAACGTCGTTTGTGAATGTGTTTTTTGAGTGAATGTGCTGTTTGGGTCTGACAAACACATTTGTGTTAGTTGTAGTTGAGCTGTAGTGTTGTTGTCACCGCAAAAGGCTTTCTCTCGCTTCTTTGTATCTTTTTGCGTATTGCTTTGGTTTGGTATTTTGCAAACATATCTCAAGACGAAATGGAACGTAAATCTGTAAAAGCTCGTGAAGTACAATCTAACAAGAAGAAGAATCGAGCCCAGAAGAGGTCTCGTCATCTCAACCGTAGTGTGGCCTCTGATTCGTCGCCACCGAATACTCTCGATGTCTCGATGGCCGATTCGGGTGATGGACCCTTTTCTCGACTTCCCAACGAACTAGTTGAATCTATTTTGGCACGATTGGACATGAAGGAGTTGATTTATCTTCAGGTGGTGTGCAAGAAGTGGCAGTCGGTGATCTGCTTGATCGGGAACACCAAGAAATCTTTGTTTGTCTATAATGATGACGATTCTTTTATGCGAGGGCACGGACCGACCCATTTGAGCGCTTTCACGAAAATTCGTTCGTCGAAAATTGCATTAAAATCAAAGTTAGCTCGACCTTCGCATTCCCAACTTGGCAAACACTTTCCAAACATTGAATCTATCTTTATGAATGTGGAATTAGTGAATTTTATTGTCTCTATTTTGCCTTCGTTTCCTCTAAATCAACTAACCGCTTTGTCAATTTGGAACTCTAATTTCTGTTCCTTTTATGATGTACATGAAGATTTCGGTCAAAATGTCATAAAACTACTGACGCTCATCAATTCGTGTGTCTCACTCAAAAGACTTGACTTTCTGGCTCGAATCGATTCTCAAATATCAATTCTTGGGCCAACATTTGCTCGATTACAACAATTTTCATATTTCGGTTCTGTTTCTACCTTTGTTGGCGACTTTGGTCCCAATTGCTTGCGAGTTTCTCTTATGAGATATGGCGACAATATCAACTGTTTTGAGTGGCACAACATCAACGGTCAATGGCTGACCAGTGTCACTCATCTCGAGCTATTTGATGTTGATGAGCTCGATCAACTAATCGACTATCTCAGCAAACACGCCGTCTCATTACAAGTGTTACGTCTTCAATCATTTGTTTATATTCCAAGTGTAAGTTGTATTTTACTGAGTTTTTATTTATGTTTGTTTAATAACAGAAATTAATATTTTTCTTTTTTAGTTTGAGACTCGAGTCACTCGAATGACTCCTCAAATGGTTGATCATCTTGCCAGACTGAAACACTTGACCCAATTTGACCTGGACTGGATCTACTTTGAGTTGTCTCAGCTGGACGAGGCTCGTCGCAATTTGAGATTGGCTCAACTTGTCTCCCTGCAAACATGTGCTCTCTCGATCAAAGGGCTAATCTATTCAACTGATTTCGAATCGGACAAGACGGAAAATGATCTATTCGCAGCTATACTCTCGACCATTTTGCCCAACGTCCACCACTTGAACATTACTATTGATAATCGTAACTATGCACGCACTCCGCCTCCCAATCTGCAAAATCTTCAAGGTGTCGAGTCTTATTTGGATCGTTTCACTAAACTGCAAACACATACTTTCACAACAATTAGAGGTTCTAAGTAATTTTAATATAATATCATTGAATTATTAAAACTATCAATTTAATATCCTTTCCAATAAACACATTAGATTAGTTCACAATATTTGTCACACATTAACACTTGATCGCTTGCTATCTTTAATATTTTTTCATTAAAATTCACTAAAAGTAACTTGCGTTTTGTGTCCAATTGTAAAAGGTTTTCTTTAGTTTCTTTGAATTTCTCGTGAAGCTCTCGTTTTATCTTTTTGAAAGCCTCGATCTAAGTCAAATTGCACGAAAGTGTGCGAAGTGCAATCTCATAAGAAGATGTCGAGTCTGAAACTATTTGGTTTAGACGATTGTTCTGTGCACTATGAACAATTGTTAAGCGTTGATGAATGGATTGAATCACTTTCTAGAGGAAGTGAAGTGAAGTAAATAAAAACAGATGTCAAATTCTCTGTGAAGGTAATTTGTTTGGCTTAAAATGTTTATTTAATTAATTACATTAAAGCACCTTTGCTTGTATATTATTGATAGGTTATTAAATTCCTTTGATTGGGTTCTTCCCTGGCACATGTCTTGTCAACATAGCCTTAATTGACCTCAGTGGCTGGTCGCGTACTTGAGATAATTTGTTCACAAATTCTCACACATTTCTATGCTGAAGTTTCCTTCTACTTTCACTGTAGAAAGAGCATTTGAGCTTCGGCCAAAAGCTGAGACTCACTCCACTCAGTCGCTCCCATTTCACTTGATTCGAAACATTAAACGTCGACCAACTAAACTGTGCCTATTTTCAATTAGTTATTTCTTACCTACCCTCGTTGGATAAACAACATTCTTCATCGCAGAACAAACGAATTGAGGCATCAATGGACAAAGGCAACAGCATCGACGGATACGGAACGATCAAGGGGGCACATCTTCAGTTTTCAAACCAAATACAAACCTTTTGACCAATAGAATGAACTTTCAAGAACACAGCGCGAATCTATGAGACTCATGTTCAGTTCTCAAACAAAGCACGAATACGTTGACTCAATACAATGAACCTTCAGGGGCACAGCACAAACTAAGCAGACTCATCCTCAGTCAGACTGAGCACAACTCCCTTGGCCATTGGCCGATCCTGTTAACCTTCTGGACGTTACAACCAGGCCCAGTCGTCAAACCAAACTCGAGCCTCTAGACTCATGCCACGGACAATCGGGTGCAAATCAAATAGAACGAGGCATCAAAGGTGTTGGTTAGGTAGTAAGCCAAATGACTGTGAACAATGAGTCGATGGACGATAACTCATCGAGAATGAGTCGATGCAGCCGAAGTTATAACTCGTGTGTAAAAGAAATATTAGTTTTGTTTGCGCTCGATAGATGACACCACTACTGCTTTGTTTAAGACAAAACTGCCACTTGTTTTGCCTGGGCTAGTCATTTGCACGCCTTTTTGGTCACTCGAGAATACAATTTTAGATGCAAAACAAAGAAGTATTAAAAAATAAAACTATTTTTAAATTAATTTCAAATTAAAATCTACTCTCGCATTTTTCAGTAATTGATATAAAGCAAATAAAAAATTGAAGGTACGATTAAAATATACGACAAAAATCTGATTCATTAATTTTAAAAAAATTAATATTACTTTTAAAAAAAAATTCAGATTGAAATGGATTCATTATTTTGAAATTTTGAGACAAACAGAATAATTCTCTCTTCAATGTGATTCATTAATTTGAATGTACAAATCATGTTTTTTTTAATTGAGAGTCAATTAATTAATTAATCATTCAACACGGAATTATCAACCAGAATACAAATTTTAGATTCGGGCCTAAATCTCTTGGAATCTAACATGTATTTTACCAAGTGAAGGCTAATAAATTAGTTTCCAAAGTTATTTTAAAATTCAAAATAAAAAATGGAAACAGTTATCATTCACTTTGAGTTGGTTAATTGGATAGTGAAAACAATTTCTGAAACAAAAAGTAAACTTTGAACATTTATGTTAATTAGAAATTCTCAAATGAATATTTAACATGACCAATTTATAAATTAAAATTAAGTTTCAACATTGGGAAGTATGGTCGAAAGAATTCGGACAAACTGAGTAACATCGTAATTCGCTGGCAAAGTACGCAGCACGCGTCCACCATTCACAAAATTAAAATCCACCAACGAAAAGGTTCGTTTGAGCAGTGGCTTCAGTTTACCAACATCAAGAGTGGTCAGCTCAATTTGGGTGCCATCAATTCGTAACTCACTCAAATGAGTCAATCGAGCCAAATGTGCAAACATTTTGGTGGTGAACTATAAATTAATATTAAAATTAAATCACTAATAAAAATATGTTCAAACGCTCAGACCTTACAACCAAAAACATTAATTCGTAACAATGAAGTAAAATGTTTACAGATGAACGGCAATACTCGAGGATCAGATGCAGATAAACCCAATCGAACGAGAGTGCGAACAAATCGATAATTCCAGTTAGAAATCATTTGAATGTTAACCTAACCGCAAAAGAATCCAAAACTGCAAAATCCTTCTCCAAAGAATGACACAATCTCGTTATAAACATTAAAATCCCATGTAGAGAAATGTTCAAGTCGTGCAAAGGTTAAATTGAACAGCGACAGAGTCGATAAAGTTGACGACCACTGACTGAGCATTGAGATGATTTCGGTGGAAGGATACTTGACATCCTCGATTACCAACAGCTTCGGAGGTGATCTCAAATGGGCAAACAAACGTAGTTTGGTCAAGAAGAGCAAAATAAATAAAGCACGCCACAAAGCACAACCAAAACACGAGTGCGAGTGGCACTCACAGACACATGCAACAACACAACACAACAGCTTGGGGACGTTCACATAAAATAAAATAGAAAATGAATTAGAAAATGAATTAAATCACTAATAAAAACACGCCAACAATCTTACCTGAAAACCATCAACATCAATTCGTAACATTTGCAATAAAGTAAAATGTTCACAAATGAACGACAATACTCGAGGATCAAATGCAATTAAACTCAATCGTACGAGATTGCGAACAAATTGAGCATTGAGTCGTGACCAGTTGGTGATTTCTTCAATATCAACCCAATCGAAACTGCAAAATCCTAAACTGCAAAATCCTAAACTGCAAAATCCTAAACTGCAAAATCCTTCTCCAAAGAATGGCACAATCTCGTTAATAGCATAACTACTCAATGTAGAGAAATGTTCAAGTCATGCAAAGGTTTGTGTTCAAGTTCCCAAATCAAAATCCCAACGATCTTAATGCTCAGCTCAACCAAATGACCAATCTAAAGCGACTTGATTTGACCGTATTTCCAATTGTGAAAGAATTGGCACCAACCTTTGCACGACTTGAACATTTCTCTACATGGGGCGATAAAACTATTGACGATTGTGCCATTCTTTGGAGAAGTAATTTGCAGTTTAGGAATCTTTTGCGGTCGGGTTAACATTAAAGTGATCCCTATTTGGCTACGACTCAATGCTCAATTTGTTCGCAATCTCGTACGATTGAGTTTATCTGCATTAAATCCTCAAGTATTGTCGTTCATTTGTGAACATTTTACTTCATTGCGAATGTTACGAATTAATGTTCGTGGTGGTAAGGTAAGATTGTTGGCGTGTTTCTATTAGTGATTTAATTTCCATTTTCATTTTTAGTTCACCACCGAAATGATTGCAAATTTGGCTTGATTGACTCATTTGGCTGAGTTACGAATTGATGGCACCAAAATTGAGCTGACCACTTTTGATGTCACAAAACGTAAGCCATTGCTCAACATTCGAACCTTTTCGTTGGTGGATTTGGCCTTTGTGGATTTTACTTTTGTGAATGGTGAACGAGTGCAGCGTACTTTGTCACCAAATAACGAAGTTCCTCAGTTTAGCCGAATTCTTTCGACCATTTTTCCCAATGTCACCAAATTGACTGTCAAAAACGAAACATACCCAGATATTGGTAATCTGCTCGAGGCCCATTTGAATCAATTTGTCCATTTGCGTTCGTTCAATGTGGAACTGGACAGTTCGATTGTGCGTTTGATGAACTAAAGGACGAGAAAAAACTCACCAGTGCAAAGATATTACCATCTTCAGGATTGAAATGTTAAATTGAGTAAGAACACAAATCAAATTACCTTTATTACTGATCTTTTGTATATTGATGCTAATAATAAATCTTTCCTGTTCTGAACACGACTTTGACTCCTTTTTGGTAGATTGACGTCTGTCACGGTTTGTGTGTCACAACTTTTCATGATTATCTTTTTCAGGTTTAAAATTTAAATTAAATGATAGGAAATCAAAGATTACACTACATTTAGATTCATTTCCTTTTGTTTGGATACGTATTTCGTGATTGAGAACAAAAGTAGTTTCTGGTTTATTTGCAATTCGTACAAAATGTGAGTTCGTAAATATTCTGCAATGTCAATGTTTGGTTCTGTTTGGCATACTCAACACTGTCAATACATTCCAAACTCACTATCAATTCTATTCTCGTGGTAGTAGTTGATCAGTTTTTCACTACATTTTCGATAAACTTGACTTTAAATGTTGAACATTGTACAGTCGTAAATGTGTTTAAGGTTGTTTGTTTATTTGTTGACCAAATTTGACAAATTGCATTTAACCTCGACATAGTTTTAAAAAATGTGAGATTTGCGGTGATTGACGAGTTTTAATTAGATTCTCAAACCAAATAATATTTTTGCTGAAAATGATAGTTTTCACTTCTTTGATGTGACTCGTCCTATGTGAACGGCCCCAAACTGTTGTGTTGTGTTGTGGCATGTGTCTGTGAGTGTCACTCGCACTCGTGTTTTGGTTGTGCTTTGTGGCGTGCTTTATTTATTTTGCTTTTGACCAAACTACGTTTGTTTGTCCTTTTTTGAGTTCACCTCTGAAGCTGTACTTGGTAAGTTATAATATGACAAGCAAATGTATTTGTGTATGTATTTGACCATTTTGATTACAGCAATACACAACAAAATGGATTCACGTAATGTCAAGCCGAAACATGTGGACACCTTGGCACAACTCGAAATTGGTGGACAGTCACGACGTCGTTCCTTCAACAAATTACCAAACGAATTGTTACGAGCAATTCTGCGCCGAGTGCAGGCACACCACCTGATTCGACTCAGACTGGTGGACAACAGGTGGAGGGCACTGATCGAGGACATTTGGAAGGATAAAAAGTGTTTGATGATTGGAAAACGATGGGACAAGGTATATCTATCGGAATTGTACGCACAAATGAATGGTCACCTCAATTTGACCACCGATTTTGTCTTTATACATCTCAAATACAATAGACGCGATTATGAAATTGCCATGTCTGGCCATCTTTGTACTCTTCTCTCGAAACTATTTCCAAATATAGAGCAATTCTATATCATCGAGTATGTCAAGTATCCCTTCCCCGAATTCATCTCAATGCTCAGTCAGTGGTCGTCAACTTTATCGACTCTGTCGCTGTGCGTGTTCCCAAATCAAAATCCCGACGAACTTTATGCTCAGCTCAACCAAATGACCAATCTAAAGCGACTTGATTTGGCCTTTTTTCCTTTTATGAAAGAGCTGTCACCAACCTTTGCACGACTTGAACATTTCTCTACATGGGATTTGAATGATATTGACGAGATTGTGCCATTCTTGGGAGAAGGATTTTGCAGCTTCGGATTCAATTGCATTTGGACTGACATTCAAAGGATCACTAATTGGCTACGACTCAATGCTCAATTTGTTCGCAATCTCGTTCGATTGAGTTTAATTGCATCTGATCCTCGAGTGTTGTCGTTCATTTGTGAACATTTTTCTTCATTGCGAATGTTACGAATTGATGTAAGTGATTGTCAGGTAAGATTGTTGGCTTGTCTCTATTGGTGATTTAATTCATTTTCTTTTTTAGTTCACCACCGAAATGTTTGCAAATTTGGCTCGATTGACTCATTTGAGTGAATTACGAATTGATGGCACCAAAATTGAGCTAACCACTCTTGATGTTGGCAAACTGAAGCCATTGCTCAACATTCGAACCTTTTCGTTATTGGATTTTACTTTTGTGAATGGTCGACGATTGCAGCGTACTTTGACAGCGAATTTCGATGTTCCTCTGTTTAGTCGAATTCTTTCGACCATTCTTCCCAATGTCACCAAATTGACTGTCAAAAGCGAAACATACCCAGATATTGGAAATCTGTTCGAGGCCCTTTTGAATCAATTTGTCCATTTGCGTTCGTTCAATGTGGAACTGGACTGTTCGATTGTGCGTTTGATGAACTAAAGGAGGAACAAATCATCATCACATTACAAAGTTATTACCATCTTCAGCATTAAAATTTCATTGAACACAAATCAAATTACCTTTATTACTGATCTTTTGTATATTGATTCTAATAATAAATCTTTTCTGTTGTGAACACGACTTTGACTCCTTTTTGGTAGATTGACGTCTGTCACGGTTTGTGTGTCACAACTTGTCATGATTACCTTTTCAAGTTAAAATGATTGACAATCAATGATTACACTAGATTTTGATTCATTTCCATTTTGTTTGGATATTTTGTGATTGTGAACAAAAGTAGTTTCTGGTTTATTTGCAATGCGTTCTAAATATGAGTTCGTCTATATTCTGCAATGTCAATGTTTGGTTCTGTTGGGCATACTCAAACAGTCCAATTCAATGTCACACTCAACACTGTCAATACATTCCAAACTCACTATCAATTCTATTCTCGTAGTAGTTGTTGATCAGTTTTTCACAACATTATTGATACATAAACTTGATTTAAATGTTGAACATTGAACTTTTTTTGAGTTCACCTCTGAGGTAAGTTTTAATATGACAAGCAAATGTATTTGTGTATGTATTTTGATTACAGCAATACACAACAAAATGGATTCGCGTAATGTCAAGCCGAATGTCTTGGCACAACTCGAAATTGGTGGACAGTCACGACATCGTTCCTTCAACAAATTACCAAACGAATTGTTACGAGCAATTCTGCGCCGAGTGCAGGCACATCACCTGATTCGACTCAGACTGGTGGACAACAGGTGGAGGGCACTGATCGAGGACATTTGGAAGGATAAAAAGTGTTTGATGATTGTACAACGATGGGACAAGGACTGTCTCTCGAAGCTATCTGCACAAATGAATGGTCACCTCAAATTGAGCCCCGACTTTGTCTTCATACAACTCAAGTACAATGGACACGAATGTGATATTCCCTTGTCACGCCATCTTTGCACCCTTCTCCCAAAACTATTTCCAAATATAGAGCAATTCTATATCATCGAGGATGTCAAGTATCCTTCCACCGAATTCATCTCAATGCTCAGTCAGTGGTCGTCAACTTTGTCGACTCTGTCGCTGTTCGCGTTCCCAAATCAAAACCTGAATTTCATCGATCTATAAGTGATTCATAAATAGGCAGCTCTTGAATTTGATGATATTAATTCTACATGAAGTAGACCTCGAGACCAGATCGCACAGCAATTTTGGTCAGCTATTCTTCAGGGGTTCCAATAATACAAAATTAAATGTTAAATCTTTTCGAAAAAGTTGTCATGTATAGTCAGCTCAACCAAATGACAAATCTAAAGCGACTTGATTTGAATGTATTTCGATTCATAAAAGAATTGGCACCAACCTTTGCACGACTTGAACATTTCTCTACACGGGGTTTTTATGCTATTGACGAGATTGTGCCATTCTTTGGTGAAGGATTTTGCAGTTTAGGATTTAATTTCGGTTGGAGTGACATTGAAGACATCACTAACTGGTCACGACTCGATGCTCAATTTGGTTCAATTCTCGTACGATTGAGTTTATCTACATTTGATCCTCGAGTATTGCCGTTCATCTGTGAACATTTTTCTTCATTGCAAATGTTACGAATTGATGTTCGTGGTGGTAAGGTTTGTGCGTTTGAACATTTTTATTAGTGATTTAATTTTAATATTAATTTTTAGTTGACCACCGAAATGTTTGCTAATTTGGCTCGATTGACTCATTTGAGTGAGTTACGAATTGATAGCACCAAAATTGAGCTGGCCACTCTTGATGTTGCTAAACTGACACCTCTGCCCAACATTCGAACCTTTTCGTTGGTGGATTTTACATTTATGAATGGTCTACGCGTGCCACGTAATTACGAAGGTCCTCAGTTTAGTCGAATTCTTTCGACCATTCTTCCCAATGTCACCAAATTGACTGTCAAAAGTGAAACATACCCAGAGATTGGAAATCTGTTCGAGGCTCATTTGAATCGTTTTGTCCATTTGCGTTCGTTCAATGTGGAACTGGACAGTTCGATTGGGCGTTTGATGAACTAAAGGAGGAACAAATCATTAGCGCAAAGATATTACCATCTTAAGGATTTAATTGTCATTCGAACACAATTCAAATTATCCTTATTACTGATGTTTTGTATATGTTGATGAATAATAAATCTGTTCAAAATACGAGTACACAAGTGAATTATGATTTAATTTAATTTAATATTTAATTATTATAATATTATAATTTTGTAATAATATAAAATGAAGCTGTATTTCAAATTTCTCTCTTTTTCAGAACATTTAACCAAAATTCACCATCTTGGCCACATCTTTAAAGTAGTCGAGTGCTTTAAAGGCGGCCGCTTCTTTTGACTCAAACTCACTGGATCCAATTCCCTCAAAGATGACATACTTGACAAACTTGATCTCAGTTTGATAGCAATTTGACTTGGACACTCGAGTGCTCATCATCATGCTGAGTATCTGATCGTTTTTTGAGTAAAGTTGTATCAATTCGCGTACAATCTCAAGTGCATTTGATTTGCGAGTAAAAGTCGGAGTGTTAGAAGCACAGTACAAGCGCCAGACATGCTCAATTAGAGATGATAAATTTCGTAGGAAGGTGATAGCCATTGACTGGGCAGTGCGAAGGCATGCTGATCTGCTGTGAGTATGAAAGATACTTTTGGTAATCAATCGATCTATGTAAACGTTAGCTCGGTAGGTGTTGGCTAGACGGACTGTTTGAATGGATATGGCTGGTAATGCACGATCCGAGTAGAGAGCGTTCAGTTGGTTCACCATTTGGGCGTCTGTTTGTTCGGTTGGGTTGTACACGAGTTGGAAATTGATGATCAATTTTGAGATGGATTCTTGCTTTTTAGTATCAGGTTCGATTGGTTTCGAATTGATTTGTGAATTTGAATTTGAATTTGAATTTGAATTTGAATTTGAATTTGAATTTGAATTTGAATTTTGATTCTGATTCTGTACATTCAGTTCATATCGTTGTTGATCTTCATCATCGTGATCATGATCATGATTATGAGGGATAATAAATTCGGGTTCAGGAATTGCGAATTGTCGCGAAAAATAAGAACAAACGAGTTTGGCTGCTTTTTCGACAGAAAGTGATTTCGTTCTGTCACTTGCTACGAATACTATTGGAAGAGAATTTTGGTGGGAAAAGGTGATTCGACAGGTAAAAAGGAGAGATGTCGCCTTAGATGGGCCAAGAGGAATTGTGATGATCGTGAATGGTTGGGAAGGATTCATTTTGGTGTTGATTTGCTGCAGAATCGAAACGGGACAGTGTTGAGTGCTGAGAGCTATTAAAAGGTAGAGAGGAAATTGTTGAGAATGATTGAACAAATATTATGAGAAAATTTACCGAAACGATAATGCGTGACAAGCTCCTCCATGATCGAGATAATCTTGGAAAGGTAATTTACCGTCAGTAAATGTAAATGTTACGGGGACAAAACGAAATGCACAAAGAGCGAAACTCAAACTGTGCAAAATAGAAAGTTTCTACTAATAGAAATAAAATGTTTCGTTGTAATGCACAAAACAGACAAATAGAACCTAATACAATGTGAGATAAGGCAAAATCGTTTTCTGCGCATGCGTAAGAATAAGAGCAAAATGCAAAAGAAAAACAAAATCAACATATAAATTCTTTATTATTACAAATATATATTATTTAAAATAACAAATTGATTGATTTGTAGAATTTGTGCAATCAATAATAATAATAAAAACACGGAATATTCTAAGAATTTTATTAATATAAAATTTAGAAGATTTACAAATAAGATTTTTGAATTTAAAATATCAAAAGCAAATGATGAGTGTCACATCACTCGAGACGACGTTTCATCAGGTCGCGGTCCTCTCGAACAAAGTCGTGAGGATCACGGTCATCGACGATGTTACGACGCTTCTGTTGCTGTTTGGTGTTTGGCAATTTGAAATGTTGAACTCGAACGTGTAGAATAGCATTGCCACGAGTTTCTGATGCATAGCGACAGGAAGGCCAAGTACAGAGGAATGGCTTTATGCCAAGATGGATGCGCTCGTGTTGAGCCAGAAACAGATCTTGTGGAAATGTCTTGCCACATTCGGGATACTTGCAAACATAACGATTCGATCCAGTCTTGAGTCGTTTGTTGGTTGTTCGTGGCTGATTGGAAGATTTACGTTTGCGACCAGAAAAAGAGGTAGAAGGAGCGTTGCGAGATTCGTCAGCAGCACGACCACGTTCCTGTTCCATCCAATCGCCGAGTGAGACAGTCACCACCTTTGGTTCATCGTCGAACAATACATTCTCCTTTCGAGGACGAATCACCTCGAAACGAATCATTTGCACCTTAGTACGCACCAGAGCCACACGTTCATCGATCCACTGGTTGAGTTCGTGTTTCATTCGTTCACCATTCGCAGCGAGTTGAGCGTCAAAACGGTCCAAAAATGAGGCAAATCGGTTGGCTAGTGCCATTTTGATGTCAAAAATACAGAAATCAACAAAATATTTAAAGGTGCTCACTGAGCAGCTGTACACACAAAATAATAACAACAAAAGCGGCTATTTCCACCGTTCACTATTTCTACTTAAATGTTTCAGGCGCCTGATTTTGAATATATATTTTCGAAAAATCGCAAAATTATATTTTCTCATTGTGAATGGAATTGGTTTGGTAACATTTTGACATATGTCTATTCAAAGGTGAGGTAGAATGTGATTGGTTGGTTTGGTGTGTGTATTACATGTGTATTAAATTCTGATTGCAAAAATAATGAGTATCATCACAAATTTGATTGTAATTTTCAATTTAAATTGTTTTTGTTTTCAAATTCCCATTTGGTTGAAATGTTTCTTTGCCTTACAAAAAAATAAATAACATATATAGTCACTATATTATATAGTTTAAATATAAAATAACTTTATTTGACATATAAAATATAAAACTCTAAACTAATCGAGCAAGACGCATGATCATTCACTGGGGCTGACTCGGGGCGAAGTGCTACGGGCAAGGCTCAAAGTGTGTCTATCCGATAGGAATTTCAATTCTGAATCCAATGGTGTCCTCAAAAAACAAATTTGGTAAGAGGGAAGATTTTTTTTCTGGAAAGAGAGTGGGGTGAGCCAATACCACAAACAGCATTATTCGAGTTTACGAATACTATCACAACAACAAACCTGTTGCCTTTCACTTATTCTTAACTTTGCCCTGTGTGTGCTTTCGCTGTTCACCTTATCGCTTTCATCTCACCAATTCATCCCAACTCTCAACAAACAGTTGAATCCTCAAATTCAAAACGAATTGAAAATTTCTAAATGGGGCTCTCATTTATTTATTGCTATCATTAAAAGTGTTCATACAATATTGTAATATTAGTGTTACAGACTGTAAATGTGCGTTAGTGAAAAAAAGAGTAAAAGACTCGAAAATAGTACTAAAACAGTATGGACAACATACTGAATGGTTAATATGATAAAATTAGTGAAATGATGAAACTACTCATTTGAGTATATAATCGAATATTTGCGCAAATGGGCAAATCGATTCAAGCGACGCAGAATTCGACGACGAACGCGTTCATCTCTATGTTCGATGGTGAGTTTTTGCACATTCGGAAAAATAGTTGACAGAACTCGGCAAAATTGATCTCCAGAAAATCTGCCATGTTCAAATATGGCACAAGAAATCTCAAGAATTTTAACCGAATTCAGAGTTGGCAAGCGGGGCTGATCAAGAGTGGTCAAATCTATCTTGACGTTGGCAATCGATAGTTGTGACAGGTTGGACAGTCGAGCAAGTGATTCAATTGTGTTGGCAGTGAAAAACTTTAGTGGTGTCACAGAAAAGCCCATGTCCAACATTTGGAGTCCAGTAAAGTGCTCACAAATGAATGGTAACACTTGTTGCTCGTGAATGCCAATTCGTAAGCGTTTCAGGCCGTTTACTAGTGGAGAATTCACTTGGGGCCAATCAGTGATATGATTGAGTGATGCAAAGCCGTCCAAGTAGAGGCTGATGCAATTTGGTCCCAATTGCGCTACAATTCGAATTGAGCTGTCAAATGAGCAGTGCTCGAGTCGGGCTATGGTAGTCGGCTGGAGTAGATGCACATTCGGTGAAGAAAGTCGCTTGAGTGCGCTCAAAATGTTAATGTGAGGAGCAAATTCAGGCGTGAAATTGGACGACGTAATGAGTAGTGTCACGATTGTAGGATTCCAGTATTGTAGCAAATTTATTAAACAATCATTCACCCTAATAGCAGTGCTTCGGTAAATGAAGGCATTGATGAGCAAATTCTCGACTCGAGGGAAGAGTCTTTTGATAAAAGTGCACAAACTGTTGGTCAGGAAAATAGTTTTTAAACTATTTTTTCGTGCTGAATACACTTTGAAGACAAAACAATTCTTGTCAAAATCCACCAAGTGGTTGAACATTTTGGCTAACTTTGGAATTGCCACATAACCACGTTCGCCCTGAATAACGAGTGATTTCTTCTCGGCACAAATGCCTTCAATCACAACTTGCCATCGTTTGGACACACCTCGAATGCAGATCAACTCGGGCACTTTAATCTTCTTCAAAATGGCTTGCATCATTTCGTTGGGTAGCAAGTCGAATCCATTCTTCTGAATCACCAGATTCACCTTTAGCAAAGTAACGAGTTCACGTTCCATTTGGATCGAGTTTGAGATCGATTTGAGTGGGAGACAAAGTTCAAAGCTGCAAGACAAATCGAGCAACAGTAGCACTAGCCAAAACAAAACACTCCACAGCACAAACAGATGATTTTGGCAAAAATTCGCGACTATTTCTACCCAAACAGGACGATTATTAGATGTTTTATTTTATTTTTTGTGCCGTTCTTTGAATTGTTTTGTGCCAATTGTTGCTTTTGCTCATTAATATTTAATTGTCACAACAAAGCTCCCCTTTACAAATTAATAAATTCAACTAATGCCTTCAGGGGGTTTATGAAATTAACAATTAATAAAAATAACAAAAATTAACACACATTTCGGATACTTCAATTTGCTTTCAGAATCTCGAATCGAGAAGCGCACAAAAGAATTTGTTTGTTTCTCTGTTTGACAATCGAAAAGTTTTTCAAAAGATATACAAACAAGTCCAGTTTATTATCATCACTATTGTTTGTTTTCCCTTTTGGCCACAATTTCAAACAAAATTTCAAATTATCCAACTTTTCAATTGCGAAACTGTCCGATGATGCACAAATGTTGTGTTTGTGCATCAATTTGTATTGTGGAATGCGCCATTGTTGTTCGTGCTTCAGTACATACTGACTCGCATCCCAAACACTGTTGCATCTGTTCCATTTTTCTCTCGAGAAATCTTCAATATTTAATCGGATTCATTAGATGTATTTGACATATCCAAAATGTCAATTTAAATGTCATATTTTCAACACAAAATTAACACAAATTTTTTATCACAAACCTCACAAACAATCGTCAACCATCTCTGCACTTAAACCACTTCTATGAAGTTCGGTGCAATCATTGCTTACAAACTCGTCAATTCCCAGAGGCTTGTCTTTTGTCAAAAATCCTTTGATTGCTGAAATACAAGACAGACATGACATGTTCACAAATTTGGATTACCGGAAAAGCAAAAAAATATTTTAAAAAAATGATTTTAATTAATAATCAATCGAAACGCATACGACAGCAATTCACCATACAACAGAACGCCCTTTGCGAAAGATCGAGTCGTAACCAGTCCCATAGTGCCATAAGTGATGCCATACTGATTGTTGGTGTGCAATCGGCCAATGGCATGTGCCAAACTAAGTCGAGATCGAAAGTTGCCCACTCGATGTTGATTGTGCACCATCATGTGCAAAAGCACTTTCGAGGATTGGTGCATTTTGGCTGTGAATCGAGCCATCAGATAATGCACCAAAAGAATTGCTAAAAGCTGGTGCGCAGGTGCAAACGAGATGATCACCGCCAAATTGCCCTTCACTTTACCCAACAGAATCATCATCATAATGTACGCACTGATTGGGAAGTTAAATGAAAGGAAAACCAAAAACAATTTACCAAATGTTCGATTGAAAATTACGACATATTGAAAGCTTTGAATGTCGTTTCGTATGAATGTACCAACATGTCGCCAATCAAAGTGTTTCAATGAGCGCGAAATCAACGCCAAATTGTGAATGAATCGAATGTAAACAGTGGCCAATAAGGTTAGGCCAAGTGAAGCGCCCACAATGAGCACATTCGGCAGAATGACAAACGAAATGTCAAACGAAAACAGATTGACTTGATTCAAGATGATACCAAAATAGCCTCCGAGTGAATAGAAAAATTGATCACGATTTTTGTAGAGATCGATTATGTTGAGAATGTTGTAGTAAATTATGGAAAAATCTAAATGTAAAATAATTTTATAAACCTTTAAATAGGCGACGAAACCATGAACGGAACAAACTCACCAGTTGCCACAATAAACATTCGCCAAAATCCCGTAATTCTCGAAAGAATTTGCCGAACCAACTGTTTCATTGGAATTTGTCGAAATGTTTTCTCAATAAAACAATCATCATTGAAACGTGAAAAGAATAATTTTCTAGTCACTTTAATAAGTTGATAATTGTCCGAGAGAAACAAGACATACACGAAATAGATTGTCATGAGCAGCATCAATGAAAGCATCCACTTGACATGGACATTGTCTTCTCTGATGTTGAAAATGACGCGCTCAAAGTCGGACTCGAAATGATAGAAAGAAAACATTTGATAGAGAATGATTTTGTGAGATAACATGAAAATTGTTAACCAAACAATGTAAAGTGTTTTTCTGTCATGATAAAGTGTAATGCGTTCGTTGATTTGAATGTACTGATCGTAGAGAGTCAAATCATTCAAAGGAATTACTAATATCAAAATAAATTTTAAAATAGGTTTCATGGCTTTGTATTTAAACATTTCAAACTGTTGGTGAATAATATTATTTTAAATATATTTAAAACATTAAAATACATTGTAAGAACTTTACCATTTACAAGGTACTCGTTTCACAGGAAGATAAATTTCCAGGAAATGTTTTTGCATTCAAATGTTAATTAAATTTTTTAAAACGAAATATTCGACAATGCACCAAATAGTAAATTGAAAAACATAAATAATGAAACCGTTATTATGAAATTGGAAAATGAAATCATTCAGCTACTGTGGCATTTTAAAAGTAAGAATAAACATAACTCAATATTTAACAAGGAATTGTTTGCATTTAGTGGGACTTGTCCCTGTAAGTTTTCTTCGTTGTTGACTCAACTTCTAAAAATTGGAAAGTTGAAAATGAACTAGTTTTGCACTTTTACTTTATAGATTCACGGAGAAAAGAAGAATTCTTAATACCATTTGCAATAACTTTGTTTTGAACACAACATTGATATACGCAAAGTCAGAATTATTTGAATATTTTTGAAGTAAGTAAACATTTTCAATTTTTCAAAATTGAAATATTTTGCATTCATGCACTAGTGTAGGTCTACCGAAAACATCTCAAAAAAGCTCATTCGGTATGTAGTTTTCATAAATTTTTTGACGGACAACTGGGAATTTTTAGTTTTCTTGTTTCCACTGAATATATTAAAATTGGCTTATAAATTAAAATCGCGATAATTTGTAATTCGGGGGTGAAAATTTAGGTTTTTTAATAATAATTTTATTAGTTTCATCACTTCTACAAAATTAATTGCTCCGCAATGAGACTAAATCTGAGAGAATGTACACTATTTACATTTATAAATATATATAAAAAATAATACTAGAAAATTTAGGTTAGAGACCCTTTGATCACGAATTAACGCGAGTCTACTCTGTAAATTATGCGGCATTAAGTCTGGTCAAAATCAAAATGGTTACGAATAGCTTTAAGGATTGTAACTACCACCGCATTCTCAGAATACCAAATCCAAATGTCATTAAATTCCATGCCATTGGGATCATTGTTATGTTGTATAGGACTCACAAGTTAAATATTTTATAAATATATATATCATCATTATGTAATTCAATTTTCATTTTGAAATTTTGCTATAAATTCATAAAACGAAAAATTTTCACGTCACATTTTTCACTGTTAAATTTTGGTGTCTACTGCAACGACAAAAAGTTATTATCCTCCAAGATGGCCATCTCCGGTGAAATGAAGTATTTTTGCATCCTGGGCTATTTGATTGGTGTTTTCAATTACATTCGATTAGGGATCACATTTTGGATTGTGGCATTTGTAAGATTATCTATTTGGTATTGTATAATTTTTAATTTTTTTTAATTTTTAAAATTAGAACACTCTAATGCTTCGTAATGAAAACAAAATTATTGAATTTGTTCTTTTGTTCGTGGTATTTATGGTTTTTATGTTTTTTCTGATCATTTCTACGGTTTGCCTAATTGGTGAAATTTACCGAGAGAAAAACACTAACTTTTGGTTCAATGAGTTTATCGTTGTTCTCTTTTTTGTTTGCAAGTTGTGTTTTACTTTCTGGTTGAAGGATATTCAAGGAGAGACTCAATTTGAGTTCAACTTGATAACCACTTTCATTGATTGTCTTTTTCATCACTTTTGTCTGTCGCTGTATTTCTGCTTTGACCAGTAGTTTGACCAATTTGGCATGAAAACTATTGTCAATTTGATTTTAAATATAATTTGATTTTACATTCATTTTCTTGATTCGAATTGTTTTTCAATTAATACGAATATAATATACTATATATAATAATATACCAAAATTGTAACATGTGTTCTCTTGTTTAAATTTATAATTGAGGGGAAAAATTGATTGACAAACAAACATAATAATGTAACACAAAACATGAAATTGTACAAATTATTGATTACAAAATTGAAAATTGTTGGAAAATAAAAATGTTGTTTTGTGTTTATGTGTTTGTGTGCTCTTTGACTGTCTAAGACAAATGAATTCTAAATAGAATTATTAATTCCTAATTGGAAAGTTTGAAATAAACGATTTTTGCACTTTCACTTTATATAGTCTCGGAGAAAAGAAGAATTCTTAATACTATTGGTAAAAACTTTGTTTTGAACACAACAGCGATGAGCAAAGTCAAAATTATTTGAATATTTTTCGATTTAATTAATTTTAAAAAATATTTCAATTAATTTATGCACTTGTGTAGTTCCGATTTTAAACAAAAAAAACAAATAAAAATATTAAAACCATTTTCAAAGCACGAGAATTTTAAGAGTAATTGTAAACAGTCAAACAAGACAAATAGCTAAATAACAAAAGTAAATGTAAATAGAAACCAATTCCAGGTTATAAAACAAAAAATTGAACTTTCCAACTTGAGAGTCAAACCGTCCCCGACCATTTTATGAATCACGCATTGAAGTGCGCACTGTTTGTTTTTTCTCGGAATAGAGTCGACTCAGACGTCAGAATTAAGACATCTGTTGCGCAGCAGCTCTTTCCACTTACACTCAACTCTCTACTCTCCCTCTTCACTTGGTTGCATTGTTGCGTAATTTACGCATGCGTAAAGCTGCAGCGTAAAGCAAATGCACATAGTGAGCTGTGTGAGTGAAGTGTGTGCTGTGATTGTTTGCCTGTTGTTCGACTCGTTATATTTGGTGTGGTTGACTTGAGATTTATCATTGCAACAAGCGATTTCTTTTTGTCTTTTCCTTCATCTGCTCGTCCCAAACATGGCACCATGTCTATCCAAATTGCCCTCTGTCTGTCTCGAAGCCATCTTCGTGCATGTGCCACTGGCCGAACTGCTTTGTACCATTGGATTGGTATGCTCTACTTGGTACAAGTCACGTCGAACCGAGTTGATGAGACGAAAGCGAATGGTAATCGTTCAAGGTGAAGATCAACTCGAACATCGTGCCCACCACACGCTAAACTGTTCGTATGAAACTGATTTGATTCGAAATGTTCGTCGTGATGACGGATCGGCATGGCACTCACTCGAATCTCTGGATCGCATCAAGTTTGATGCAATTTGTAATTTTGATGGCATGCTCGACTTTTCGTGTACTTCGTCACTTATGCTCTTTACAAGCATCACCCATCTCGATTTGATGTTAGATGATGTCTCACCCGACATGTTTACTCAAGTGATTCGTCTTATTGAACATTTCTCACCTGATTTGATCGATTTGAAACTTTCTCTTAGTTTTAATAAATGTTTCATCAACAATAACGAACTCGACGCAAATGTGGTCAATCTGTTTGACATCTTCCAGCGCTTACCATCTCTTCAACATCTCGGACTGTATCTGTGTCTTGACCGAATGAATTATCGTCCCAAATTGGCATTTCTGCCTCGATTGACTACTTTTTCTATTTATATTGACGATGATGGCAATGAAGATAGTTACGGATGGATTTTGTCGTCACTGCGTCCCTATTCTTCAAATATCGATAACATCAAAGTCTATAACCGAATTGATATGGAAGATTTGCTTGGAGTTGACCCGAAACAAGCCACCAAATTCACTGTTTTGACTATGTTTGGACCTTACACTGAAGACTTTGATGACATGACACTTTTTTGCACACGATTCAGCTCGTTAACCAAATTGAAGCTAATCTATCCTCCAATGCCGATCATTATGTTGGCCCGATGCTTGTCACAGCTGCTTCAATTGGTTAATCTGGATTTGTTCATAAACGCCGAAGGTTCAGAGTCTGATGATGAAGGAGAACAGTCTGGAGAGGAAGGAGAACATTCTGAAAAAGAAAATGAAGAAGAGAAATCTGAAGAAGAGGGCGAACAATCCGAAGCGGAAAACAAAGATGAACCTCAACCCGAAATCACCCAAATCGCCTCAGTTCGTCTGCTCCGTTTGTATTTCTCCACCAAATCGCACCGCGACTCTGAATCGCTTTTCATTCCCGAGATTTTCCCAAATCTGCAAGTACTCATTTTGGAGCATGATTTACGTGAGTGTCCAGACTGTGCCATTCAGCCCCTGCGAAACCAACAATTTCATCGCATTCAAAACTCTCCATTTCCACGTCAAATTGACGCATGCATGCATCTCACCCGACAACCATTTCGACGCTGTGCCAACTTGCACACCGTGGCACTTGCTGATTCTTATGTTCGTTACAAGGAAACTTTGATTGACATCAACGAACTGTGAATTCATCATCATCTCAATACTTTGTGAAATGCAGTATTTTTTATTCTATCAAATAAACTACATATATTCATTGTGTACAAAACAAAAACAAAACTACATATTTTCATTCTCAAAATTAAAGTTTCTTATTTATGAATCTCAAATTTATTTACACGAAAGTCTATATAAAAGTTTGCTAAGACACTTTTTAGAAGATTCGTAGACGCATGGATAGATTCACTTATTCTAAAATGCAAAATAGAATTTTTGAAAATTTACTATTTACTTGAAATTTTGTAGCAAAATTAAAAAAAAACAATTTCTCAGTGTAAAAATGTATAATAAGCAAAAATATTGGTTAATTAAGAGGTTTATTTAAATTTATAATTTAAAAAAATTGATTGACAAACAAACAAAATAATGTAACACAAAATATAAACATGACAATGCAAATTCATTAGAAAATTGGAAATTGTTGGGAAATAACAAATTGTTTTGTGTTTATGAGTTTGTGTGCTCTTACAAAATCTAATATAAATAGTTGGAATTTGAATTAGTAATTCCTAATTTGCTCACATAACGACGCAAAGCAACATCAAAGGCAGTCTGTCCTCGTGCATTTCGCGCCTTCAAATCGATGCACTTTTGCCTTGCCAACAAGTGCATCATTTCCTCATATCCACTCGCAGCAGCCAAATGCATCGCAGTCGAATTGTGCACATCACGAGCATTGATCTGAACGCCTCGTCTCAGTACAAATTCAACCAAATTAAAATAAGAATCTTCGCCAGCCACCTCAACAGCTTCATGCAGAATTGTTTGTCCTGTCACTACATTTCGATACTCAAACAATAGGTAATTTGCGATTTTGGGCTGATCTTTGAAGCCAATTGAAGCGTAATAAAGGAAATCATCATGCATAAGTAGTCGCGAGGCTTGGACTCCTTTTTGTACCAACACTTTGAATGTATCCAAATCGTCGGTAACGAATGATCCGAGTATTGGGGACATTTGGAATTGTATGGAACTTGTGCGAAAGATTGGAGACGAAAAACAATCAGTTACGGTAGCCGAATTCGAATCCGTATCTGACCAGTAAGCAATATTCGGAATAACACAATCTACGACTGGTGCATTGTGTTCGATGAGAAAGTGCGTCATTTGAGGCAAATTTCGATAAATTGACATCAAAAACAGATCATCACATCCGTCTTTGGATTGAGAGAATCGAATGCTAGTGTTGGCTCTCTCGTTCAGCACTAAATACTTGACCAAATCCAGTTGAGCATGCCTCACTGCATAGTACAATGGGGTTCGGTCCAAATTGTCCAAACCGTTAACATCAATGTCACTTTTGGTTCTCAAATATTTGACTAATTCTAAATTGTTATTTTTAGCAGCCAAATGCAAAGGCATTCGGTCAGCTTTCTTTGTTTGGTATTTGGCGCCGTTTTCAATCAGAAATATAGTCAAATCGGTTCGATTTGTCTCAATAGCATCCATAACTAGTTCTGGTTGGCCCAAGCGACCAAAACCATTCAAAAGCAAATATTTAATCAACTCTAAACTGGCTTTTCCTGACTTAATGGCTACTGTCAACGGATTACTCTTTTGAGTTGTCCAATTGTAGTACTTTAAAGTGGGAAATCTCTCTGCCAATAGTTTGACAATTTCAAAATTTCCCTTCTCACAAGCCAAAAGAAAGAGTTGGGTTGAATTGAGCTTGTCTGCTTGAGAGCCAGTTTGGTCAAACAGATATTTGACAATGTCAATTTGACTTTCTAGTACTGCAAAGTAGAATGGCGCAAAGCGAAAAGGGACTCTCAACCAGTTATTATCAAAAGGACCACTGTTCTTATAGTCGTAAGTGGCATTATTAGTAGAATTAATGAAACAGTCGTCCGGATTGAGGCATTTACTGCAACTAACCATGAATTTGAAATTATCTAGTGAGACATTCATTTCATAGATTGTCGAAGTCCAAATTATAGCTTTACAAACATCAATAGCATCCAATGGGCCAACTTTGTTTAACAAATATTTGAAAAATTTCAAATTTTTTGACTCAAATGACTTTCTCAAAATGAACACTTCGGTTCGGTTGAAAGTGAACTTTTGATGTTCTATCAAAAATTTAGCAATTTCAAACTTTCTCAACATTACTAGAGAGTAGAGAAAAGAATACCTGACGTAACTATTCTCCGAAACTACTTCTCTCTCGAGTATACTATTCAGTGAATAGCTAATGTTTTTGTCAAGCACCAAGTACCGAATCATCTCAATCGGTCCATTTCCAAAAGAAGCGCAAACTATTGGATTTCGTTCTCCTTTTCCAATCAGCGCACCTCGATCAATAAGCAATTTAACAATACTCAAATGACCTGCGCGTGCAGCGAGCATCAGTGGCGTCTCTTCTCTCGCATCTTTAGCATTACCATTCACATTCGAATCAATCAACAATTTGACAACCTTCAAATGACCTTTAGCCGATGCCCGGTGAAGTGCCGTCTCCTGACGGTAATTAGTAAAGCTAACATTTGCGCCTCTACTCAGCAAATACTGCACAATTGAACTGTATCCTACGGAACTGAAAATGCTAAGTAGAGTGGATGCTTTGTAGTTAGTTGTGTTTAGTTTGGAAGATTTGGTTAATACAAGTTTGACGATTTTAAACGCCAAACTTTCGTCTAACTTTGAAATGAGTTCGTGAAATGTACCGTCAAAGTAAGTGTCATCTGGCTGGTGTTGAATCAAGTATTGGATCACTTCGAATTGACCTGATTGTAGAGCGTAGTGCATTGGTTGCCATTTTGGATCCTTCGAGTCAACATATTCGTATTTGTAACCTATTGAATTAAACGTGTATACAGAATCTACATCTTTGAGCGGGACACCGTTGGCAAGTAGCTGTTTGATGACATTGAGATGACCTTTCTGTGCAGCCAAATCGATCATTCGTCTGTCATCCATCAATCGAACATTCCAATTGGCACAAGCTTTGAGTAGAGCATTGGCAATTGTGGTGCGATTGGTTGCGTATGCGAGGTAGAGTGCACTCAACTGGTGCTCGTTTGGCTGGTTCACGTTCACATTCGGAGAGGTGAGCAGGTGAAGGACGCGGCTGAGATTGCCATTGAGCACTGCAGAATGTAGTGGAAAGGTTGTCGAGCTTGGGCTTAAATCATTGTCACTGAACACAAATGTCACAAAGGCGAACAGGAAAATGACTGAAATTGAAATTCGAGTCATTTTTGATTGATGAAACTTGGGTTTCCTTGATAATTTTGCCACTTGAAATTTAAAAATAATGATTTTGACAATTTTGTTAATTATTGCTTTCAATTAATTATTACCTTTGATAATTGAGTCAATTGAAATTCAAGAAAAGAAGAAAACCAAAATTAATTTTTCAATCAATTTGAATGCAAAACTGAATCAAATATTTCACTTGACATTGAACAACTCAAAAGTGTCCTCTGAATACCACTTTCATTGTGTCTCTATTGGTCTTTATTTTTTTTTATTGTTTCCATGTTATTTAGTGTCCTAAAATGGTCTGTCTAGCGCTCAGGATGTTTATGAAAAGTTCTCAATTAGGAGCAAAACGTGTGACGTCATATTCAAATCATATTCAAACTCAAGCTCTAATCCAGTTTAAACTCGAAATAAAATGTCATCCATATTAGGTTTGGCAGTGTTTTTTTACTTAATAGCTTTACTTTATTATTGATTAATCAAAGCATTACACAATAAGCATCCCTATCATCGTCAATGGAGACCAGCATTTTGAGACGAATCAAATTTGAATCAACCAAATCCGGAACCAATTGTTTAAGATATTGTGAATTTTGTCTTTTAGGATCAAGGTTAGGAATCAATTGTGATCATTTTGTTATCTTATTTTTGTGAATGTGTTTTAAATATGATTAAAGGTGATTCGATGCGTCCGGTTGAGTTCAACTAAATAAAAGTAAAAAATACAAAAGTCAGTCATTTACAGTTTCTGATTGTATAAAATGCTCATGCACATTTACATTAACTTACTAATAAGGCATTGAGTGGTATTCCGGATAAAAGTGGTGATGGTGTTGGCCATTGCCCTTGCCCTTCATCAAATGTAGGCCTAGTAGAATTCCTTCGAGAAGTTTCTTCTCGCCAAACGCCCAGCTGAATGGTAGAAGAACTACTAAAATCACTGCCAAAATGGTGAAAATGAGCGACATTGTCTTGAATGTTGAGGCCATTTTTGAGGTTTTGTTTCAAGAGGTTTTGCGGTACTTAAGACAACAACCAAATCGATTAAATTAAACAAGGCAGAACATAATTTGTAACTTCACTCGACACAGTACATTTCCTATACTAACCAATCAAAACTAACAAGCAAAATAACAAACAAACAAACACCTTTTATATGAATTGGATCACGCATCGTGAAAATATCGACACAGTTCAATGCTCACGGGAGAGTGAGAGTGTTGATTACGGTTGTTGTGCAACACCTAACTCGATCAATCGATTATTATAATCACAGACTATTAACATTGTGTGTGCATAGGTTCAATAATCAGGTTTCTTAGATTCTTTCCCATAGTTAGTTAGTTCTCTCCTTAATTAGTGGAGCAATTGCAATTATTAAAATTAAATTAAAAAATTTTAATGTCAACCTTATGATTAACCTTAATTGATAATAACCTTTTAGAATATATGATCAGGAAACTAATACTAAAAAATGTAAAACAAATAAAAAACTTAATTTCCGATTTTATGAAACCACAAACCATTAGCAATGAACTTTAAATCTCAAAAACTTTTTAAATTTGAATTCGTAAATTATAATGCCAAATTAATTATTAGAAAATTGTATATGTTTTAAAAGCCTTTTTTAAGAAACATATTAATCATTTGCAAAAAATCAGGCTTCATTAAAAAATTGAAATAAATATATTACCATTTTTAACATAGATTAAGCACTAAATTAATTTTTAAAATTTAAAATATTAAAAACATTAAATTTTAAGAAAATGTTATCTTTTCTCAAATCAACATTATTCAAATTACTAAAAAATATTATTTTTTCATCCCAATTTAGCTTCTAGTCTCGATATCGGTATTGTTTATGAAAATATTCAAAAAGAACTTTATTGGTGAAGACTATGTTGGATGATGGGCAACATTGATGTTAACAAACATTCTAACCAACAAAATTAATTAGGCTCAACATAGAGGAATGTGCAAAACGGAATACACCGAATGCATAATTTATTAAAGAATTTACTGAAATATAATTTGAAATGATTATTAGACACAAGAAAACAACACAGTAATTAGCGAATCTACAGTAGAAAATGCCACCAATTACAAATTGTATTCATGATGTAAATTAGAAATCTTAATCTCTTTCTTTCTGATAATAGGCGTGACGTTTTACAAGCCTGATTAGCAGTGTACTGATGACATAGATTGCCTAAATAAAACAAATCACATCAATTGATGGGCAAAAAATGATAAAATACCATGTTGAATGCAGTGGAATCTAGACGATAGCCATTGACCAAACGAAAGCAGCAACGGTTTAGGTCGAGATTGGTTGAAATGGTTTCGATCTTGTAAAAACAAAAATTTTACTATTTTACTTAGCACCCAAATTCTCAAATACATACATTAGCCAACATATGGCTCGGTAGTTTGCCGTTACACTGAAATGCCACACAAGCCTTCAAATTCAACAAGCAGCATTTGCTATTGTTTCGATCCACCAGTGAGCACACCAGAATAATCACAAACATCATAAAGGCAAACTCAATTGGGAAAACCACAAAATAGAGCAGTGCCTCGAGGGAGGCACTCTCAAAGAGAAACATATTCGAGTAAATTGAGTAACAAATTATTATGACAGCAAAGACAAATTGCAAACTCAAATGAACGCCCCAGAATCGATTGTAGGCACGGATCTCGGCACACTGGTAGGCGAGATCGGCGTTGAGGGTCCGAAATTGGTGCAACATCCGAGGGTAGTTCCAGTTCTTCCGGTTGCTCTCAGCATTCAGTGTTCGGGCAACATCTTTCAGTTTGTAAATCAGTGACTTTTGTTTTGTCAAAATGTACTGAACTATTAAGAAAAAATGAAAATACGCAAAAAACATTGCTAAAATGATAAATAGATGGATTAATTTAGGAATCAACAACACAACTAACCAGTCAAATTGTACCAAATCAATTGGTGTAACATAGGGATTCCAATTCAAGACTTCGAAGCTTCGAAGCTTCGAAGCTTCGGCAATTTTTTGAGGAATCAAATATTCGAAGCTTCGCTTTGATATTCGAATAATTTACGAATATAAATCTAATTTCAATAAACCCTAATTTCACAATTATTTAATTAAAAACTCAATTAAAGTTCAAATCATCAAGGGAAAATAAGTCCATTAATGTATTTTAATGTATCGTTAATCGATTCTATCGATATTTTCAAAATATGGCATGAATTCAGTGACATCTATAAGAAACCATTAATGGTCGGAAGCACCCTATTTATATAAAAAACAATTGTGTCTATCGTGTCTGCGCCCCAAATGAATGATTTTTTAAACAATTATCCCGAAAAGCACATTTTGAAAACACAAATGTTTTGCCAGTGTGTTTTGAATCAAACTTTTGACAATTTCAAATCAAAATGTTGGATCGAAGTCAAATTGCGAAATTCATTTCGGAATAGATAGTGCAAAGTGTAATCTATGTTTGGAAGTAATGTCCAATCATGTCCAAGTGCAATACTTGGCCCTCTGTGGAACCATCCCACTGCACCATCCAAGTAGAAATTGAACAAAGAAAAACTGCTAAATTGAAGTCATCCGAACAACATAAATCTGTACCATCTCTAGTTTGACAAACAAAGATGGATAAATTTCTTTCCAAAGAATCTATTGAAGAGATAGTCTCGCGTGCAGCTTTGAAAAACAGAATGTCCTTGCGCCACATTGTTCACTCACGAGTAGTGAAATCTTTTGCTGCTAAACCCCACTGCCAGGTTCCTTAATCTCAAACTACACTAACAAAAATGATAATCAATTTTACAAACCAAACAATTAAAAAAATCATAAAACAACTTAACGAAGAAACCAAATTAAGCTTGAATATTGACGAATGGACTTGAGTAACGCTCTGTGTTATAAAAATTCGATTTGTTCAATAAATAAATTGGACCAGGAGATATGTAAGACGTGGAATGGATTTGTTCAATTGAAAATTATGGTCTCTACTGAGCTGGAGGGAGAATACTTGGCTGACCAAAGGGTTTGACCGTTATGTTCGCTCTGTGTTATAAAAATTCGATTTGTTCAATAAATAAATTGGACCAGGAGATATGTAAGACGTGGAATGGATTTGTTCAATTGAAAATTATGGTCTCTACTGAACTGGAGGGAGAATACTTGGCTGACCAAAGGGTTTGACAGTTATGTTCGCTCTGGGTTATAAAAATTAGAATTGTTCAATAAATAAATTGGGGAAGGAGATATGTAAGACGTGGAATGGATTTGTTCAATTGAAAATTATGGTCTCTACTGAGCTGGAGGGAGAATACTTGGCTGACCAAAGGGTTTGACCGTTATGTTCGCTCTGTGTTATAAAAATTCGATTTGTTCAATAAATAAATTGGGGAAGGAGATATGTAAGACGTGGAATGGATTTGTTCAATTGAAAATTATGGTCTCTACTGAGCTGGAGGGAGAATACTTGGCTGACCAAAGGGTTTGACCGTTATGTTCGCTCTGTGTTATAAAAATTCGATTTGTTCAATAAATAAATTGGACCAGGAGATATGTAAGACGTGGAATGGATTTGTTCAATTGAAAATTATGGTCTCTACTGAGCTGGAGGGAGAATACTTGGCTGACCAAAGGGTTTGACCGTTATGTTCGCTCTGTGTTATAAAAATTCGATTTGTTCAATAAATAAATTGGGGAAGGAGATATGTAAGACGTGGAATGGATTTGTTCAATTGAAAATTATGGGCTCTACTGAGCTGGAGGAAGAATACTTGGCTGACCAAAGGGTTTGACCGTTATGTTCGCTCTGTGTTATAAAAATTCGATTTGTTCAATAAATAAATTGGATCAGGAGATATGTAAGACGTGGAATGGATTTGTTCAATTGAAAATTATGGTCTCTACTGAGCTGGAGGGAGAATACTTGGCTGACCAAAGGGTTTGACCGTTATGTTCGCTCTGTGTTATAAAAATTCGATTTGTTCAATAAATAAATTGGGGAAGGAGATATGTAAGACGTGGAATGGATTTGTTCAATTGAAAATTATGGTCTCTACTGAGCTGGAGGAAGAATACTTGGCTGACCAAAGGGTTTGACCGTTATGTTCGCTCTGTGTTATAAAAAATTCGATTTGTTCAATAAATAAATTGGACCAGGAGATATGTAAGACGTGGAATGGATTTGTTCAATTGAAAATTATGGTCTCTACTGAGCTGGAGGGAGAATACTTGGCTGACCAAAGGGTTTGACCGTTATGTTCGCTCTGTGTTATAAAAAATTCGATTTGTTCAATAAATAAATTGGGGAAGGAGATATGTAAGACGTGGAATGGATTTGTTCAATTGAAAATTATGGTCTCTACTGAGCTGGAGGAAGAATACTTGGCTGACCAAAGGGTTTGACCGTTATGTTCGCTCTGTGTTATAAAAATTCGATTTGTTCAATAAATAAATTGAACCAGGAGATATGTAAGACGTGGAATGGATTTGTTCAATTGAAAATTATGGTCTCTACTGAGCTGGAGGGAGAATACTTGGCTGACCAAAGGGTTTGACCGTTATGTTCGCTCTGTGTTATAAAAATTCGATTTGTTCAATAAATAAATTGGACCAGGAGATATGTAAGACGTGGAATGGATTTGTTCAATTGAAAATTATGGTCTCTACTGAGCTGGAGGGAGAATACTTGGCTGACCAAAGGGTTTGACCGTTATGTTCGCTCTGTGTTATAAAAATTCGATTTGTTCAATAAATAAATTGGACCAGGAGATATGTAAGACGTGGAATGGATTTGTTCAATTGAAAATTATGGTCTCTACTGAGCTGGAGGGAGAATACTTGGCTGACCAAAGGGTTTGACCGTTATGTTCGCTCTGTGTTATAAAAAATTCGATTTGTTCAATAAATAAATTGGGGAAGGAGATATGTAAGACGTGGAATGGATTTGTTCAATTGAAAATTATGGTCTCTACTGAGCTGGAGGGAGAATACTTGGCTGACCAAAGGGTTTGACCGTTATGTTCGCTCTGTGTTATAAAAATTCGATTTGTTCAATAAATCAATTGGACCAGGAGATATGTAAGACGTGGAATGGATTTGTTCAATTGAAAATTATGGTCTCTACTGAGCTGGAGGGAGAATACTTGGCTGACCAAAGGGTTTGACCGTTATGTTCGCTCTGTGTTATAAAAATTCGATTTGTTCAATAAATCAATTGGACCAGGAGATATGTAAGACGTGGAATGGATTTGTTCAATTGAAAATTATGGTCTCTACTGTGCTGGAGGGAGAATACTTGGCTGACCAAAGGGTTTGACCGTTATGTTCGCTCTGTGTTATAAAAATTCGATTTGTTCAATAAATCAATTGGACCAGGAGATATGTAAGACGTGGAATGGATTTGTTCAATTGAAAATTATGGTCTCTACTGAGCTGGAGGGAGAATACTTGGCTGACCAAAGGGTTTGACCGTTATGTTCAATTCAAGTTGAGTTGATGGCAAAGATTATTTAAATGTTTTATGGTGTTAAACGATATTGTCTTGGACTTGTGCATCTGTCCGTTGATTCTACTGGCGCTCAAGTGAAAGAAGCAGTTATGCAGAAATTAAACCAATTCGATATTTCACCATCCAAAGTTGTGGAGTTTCTCATGATGCTGAAACAAACATGATCCAATTTTCGGAATTGAACGATTATTTGAATTGGATTGAACAAATGTTTTATATTCAAGGAATTCATTGCTGAGTTGCGGGCAAAGTAATATCCTTGTTGCTGAAAATGTGCTTAAATTCATGTTCAATTAACTCGGCAAAATCAATACACCCATCAGCATTGAACTTGTCAACACATTGTCATATTATTTAACCAAACGACAAAATATTCCACTTGTTTCATTGATGTATTTTCTCCCAAACTTAAAACTCCCAGTTAAAGAATTGATTCATTTACCCTATTCAACCAAAAAGGACATCTATGAATCCATCAATAAAAAATATTGTCAGTTGTTCCCGAGTGATTACGTGGCTGCAGATGATCATGTTGAAGATATAAGTGAAACTGACGATTATGGCGAAGTGAAAATGAAAAAGATTTGATGAATCAATTTCTACAATTTTTAATTCGAAGCCACCACATCGGAAAATAAACATAATTATAATTCCTGAGTTGAAATTGGCCTGCCTTACTGGACAACTTGGAACAAACCTTGAGAGTTTCAAAGAGTTGAACGCATATAAAGCAATCGAGCCAACATCAACCGATTCTGAACGCGCATTTTCAGTACCTGGAAATATTATTACTAAAACAGGAAATCGAATGTCACCTCAGTTATTGTGTGCATTAGTATCAACTTGTTAGAGCCAATTGGAATTGGAAAATAAACTAGACCAAGTGAGGTAAACTTATACTAAGTAATAATTTATTTGGTACATTGATTTAAAACGCAAAATTTCAATCAGATTATAAAGGTTGAAAAAATTTCGAAGCTTCGAAGCTTCGAAGTTTTGGCTTAAGACCTTCGACTATTCGAAGTTTTGAAAAACCGAATAATTGGAAACCCTAGTGTAACATGACAAGAACGTGAAACCAGTCTCTCCATCCATCGTTCCATGGACGTCGAAAAAAGTGAAAATCAAAATAAACAGACGCAACCATAAAGGTGATAAAGTAGACATATTTTTGCCAATATAGATTCAGATTTCGAAGTTTGATCATTTGATTTGCGTTGCTTTGAGGCCAAACTTTGCGATTGACAATCAACCTCTTCTGTCCGTTGTGATCATTGAGCAGAAACATGCAGTATCGTTTTTTGATCCACTCACTGGTGCAATAGTAGTAGTATTGCACCTGCAAACATGCAACTGCTACATTGAGAATAACATCACTCTGTGGCCAGAACATTTGTGGAAATATTTTGTGACCGAGCAGCTCAGGCATTGGATCATCAGGATAGTTGAAGTCGTGCTTCACAAGTACACAAAATGTGTCTATCACATATACCAAATAGAAAACAAATGGTGCAATGAAGAATTTTGAACACTCAGAAAGGGGATACGACTGCTCGTGAGCAATCAACTTGTGACGAGTTTTCATGCTAATTTCTGCTGGCGCATCTATGATCGTATCGAAAGGCTTAATACAGGCCCCCAAATGAGACATCAAAAACCATTTTAAATAATCAATTAACTTTACGATCATTGAAATGACATTTTTGAATATTTTCACAATCATTTCGTCAAAATTCAAATACCTTAAATATTTGGAACGAAAATATGTCAACAGTTTTTGCTAAATGTCAATTTACATTATAAAAGCTAAAACTTTACTTTCACTCTAGTAGTTAGTAAATTTGTTTTTTAATAAAATTAATAAAATTAATTTAAACTTATGACTCAAAAATTTATATAATGGTTTAGAACGTCACATGTTAAATGAAAAATTACAAATGATCTTGTTTACAAAACTAAATAGAAACTAGATAATTAATTCACGTTGGTGCACTTGGAGGACAATCAAATACATATTTTGCTTACAGTGCTGGAAACTTCCTCTTGTCAAAATTATTTTCCATGAACAAAATTAATGTTTCCACAATTCAATTTGTCAACGAATTTTTAGTCATTTTGTTAAATTTAGATTTACTTTTAAAATAATGATGCAGCTTTTCATGAGAAACGGAAATAACATTTTCTTTTTCGCTTGTATATTCTTATCTATTTTCGGATATTTGAGAACCCATTGGTATTATTATTAAAAACAACTAAAGTGATTTGTTTATTCGATAATTCGTCTGTCCATCAATTTATACGAAATCATACAAAATTTTCCATATAGCCAAAGAAACTACCAAAAAAAACAGTTTAAATTTAGTTTTAGACATCAAAATTCAAATTCAAATTTACCTTTGCAAATGTATTCAAGGTCACCAAGCCAAAGTCTCCATACGTGAAACCATATCGATTTTGAGTGTTCAATGCCTCGAACAAATGAGCAATCTGTACTCGAGTTCGAATTGAGGGTTTCTTGTGCACAGCCACACAAAAGAGCAATTTGCTCGGCTTGTGAATGTGCTTGCTGCACTGGGCAAAGATGTAGTGAAAGACAAACAGAAGATTACACACGTAGCCAATCCAAAAGTGAACAAACAGTCGTGCAACGGTGTCCAGCCTGCCCTGTATGATCCACATGGTGAACACTATGTTGATGGGCACGTAGGCAACCAAGAAGGCACAAAACAGTTTTCCATGAAATTGATTGATTGCAAAGAAATACTCAAGACTGTGCACAAATGTGTGCCGAAAACGATTTAGTCGAGTAAGAGGGAAAGTTTTGGATCTCGATGCAACAACACTTGATAAAAGCGCTAAAACCTGACCAATTTTCTGATAAAACATCAACAAAAGAGAAATCGTACAGGAAATGTTGTTCGCAACCGAGTGACTAAAGCTGAAGACGAACAAGCCAAATGTCAGTCCATTCAAATGACTAGAAGCGATCCAGAAAAGTGTACCCAAAATATTCATTGAATTGTATCCATATTTAATGAGAATAAAAGTGAAATAAACATACGAAATGACCATGAGAATTTCTAGAGAAAAATGAAAGACCGATAAGTTTGAGTAATGAAAATAAAGTAAAGTATACCAAATGAACCAACGATGCTCAAAAATACATTGAGAACAATCAAATAGCACTTTCGTGTTCGAGTGCAAACATTTTGATTTTGAAATGTTGATTTAACAAAAAATGAACGCCACTTTTGCCGCACAATCACAGTGTGCAACAGTCTCAACAGTGGATAGTTGGTCTCAACATAAAGTTTGTGATTGTAGTACAGTAACATCACGGATGCAATTGCAGCCATTAGATTTTGCTGTGCCTTGCCAATGCAAATGAAGAATGCATCAAAGTGAATTGCACTCACGAGTGGACTACCGTCAGACCAGAAGGACAGATACACCAGATGCACAGTAGTGGTTGCGACAATTGTGTTCAACACTTTGAATAGTGTCAAGAGGTGTACGTTCTTGAGTACAAATATCTGTTGGACCAATCTGAAATAATGGATAAAATAATTGATGTTTTGTATTGGTTTGAAGAGAAGAGATACAAGCAGTTTGCGATTCATCTTGAAAGTGAAATGATTTGTTTCCAAACTTGTAATTATTATTTAAGATTAAAGATTATATTTTACTGTGTAAATTTTTTTAAAATTGTTGAATTTAATTTTTTAGGATTATACAATGTCTGAGAAGTCACGCTAATTACTCTAAGCTCTTGAGTCACTAACTATTCTTGAAAATGTCGTTCACGTTGAGTCGAAAGTCATGCGATAATTAATTTGAATGTTGTTTTGGTAAACCAAAAGTGAAATTAATTATTCTGCTTTCAAAATATGATTTTTAAAAAAATGTTACGACTATCTCCTTTTGTGGCCAGTATCAGAACACACTTAAACACAGTTTTGGATAGATGAAAAATTAAAAATAATCACGCAAAGTTACTCTCGAAATTATACAATTTATCAGCTTCTTAATGTAAAACACCCAAAGTGACAAAGTTAGGACATCAGATTCACAAAGTAACACACGAAATATTGATAAACATCTAGTCAACTTTGTTTTGAAAATAAAATAATTAATTTTACCGCAAAGATTCGTCATTTTCGTTTTTTTTGTTTGTCAAAAAATGTAAAAATTAATCATGAATATGATTTCCGACGGTCTGACCGACACATTAATTAATTAGATTTAAGTTATCATGATAGACATGAGAAAAGATTTAATGAATTGTGTTGAATTTGCGTAATTCAATGTATCTAAACAAATTGCTATTCATCAAATAGTAACTTTGACTAATTGACTAAAACTTTCACACATTTTTTCTTAACTATGAACAACTTTTCAAAAAATTCATTGATTTGTTACAAACAAACTCGAATACAGCAAGATTGGTCAACTTGTGCAAATTATCAATTGATACAATCAATGTTGATTGCATCAAAATATTCTGAAAATTAAAAAAATAGTCAAACTTTCTCAATCAACTCTCTCGAATCTCGGTCATCGACGATGTTTCGTTCTCGTTGTTCTTTGATTGTCTGAGGCAAACCAAAATGGACCATTCGAATGTGAGTGATTGTGGTTGATTGTTGAGTGGCAGTGTGACCACATTGTTTGCATCGATATGGCTTGACATGCAGATGGTTGGCTTTTTGGTGATCGTCGAGATGACATTTTTGAGTGAATTGCCTGTCACAATGCTCATACCAAAAACGCTTTATATTTTGGTGAATCAGTTGGTGTTTGGTTAAAGAGCCTCTCTCACTGAAACGTTTTAAACACTGGTCACATTCAAATGACCGTTCACCTGTGTGCACAAGAAGATGTCTTTGCAAATTGTATTTGCGATCAAATGATTTATGACAATGTGGACATTGCAAATGACGATTTGGTTGGGCAAGGTTTGGTTGGGCAAGGTTTGGTTGAATTTGATTAACAGTGCATTCAGTGGCAATTGGCTTCTCTCCAATTGCATTGTTTGCATCCCTTTCCTCTTGTTGAATCACCATAGATTCATCTGAATTGTGTTGACCATCATCTTCAATAGTTGCTCGATCCTCGAAAATAGTTTCGTGTGTAATGATTGTACTATTCGCTTCTTCCGTATCGTTGCATAAATCGTCATGATCAATAGTGTCATTGTCTTCATCAAAATCATCTTGACATTCATGAGAACCACGAGTGTTGTTCAGATATCTGATGGTTATGAACTTTGTAGTACAAATTTGCTACAAAATGACATGCTGAACATTGGTACAGGCCTGGATGGTGATAGTGACTCCAATGCCTTCTGAGCCAAGCTTGTGTCCTGCATGTGTAATTACAGTGAGTGCAGTGATACTTTCTACTGTGAGAATTGTCAAGTGAATGAACCAATTAGTGAATATTAGTATCATTTAACACAGACTGACTTACCCATGTTTGAATTGGACATAGTTATCAACTTGGTGGAATGGACTTTTGTGATGATCGTTGAGCATATGTTCTCTCCACAATGCATCACTTGTCACAGTTTGGATACAACCAGGCTCGGTGCAGTGCAATTCGACAATATTTATTTGATCATTCACTTCACCTTGGTCAACATATTTATATTAACGTATTAACGTATTAACGTCCCTGAAAGAAATGTATTAATTTGTGAACCGAAACAAAATGACTGATGGTAGCATTCATTTATGTAATCAACAATTCAAAAAATAAATTAATTTAATTTTAAAAACAAATTTATTTAAAAATTATTAGTTATCGAAAATATTTAAAATAATTTAAAAATAAAAAGTATAACTTGATTTCGTTTTTATGAAACACTGTGCTGAACAATGGGCAATGAATAAAAACGTTTCAAGTAAAACCATTTTATTGCTAAATAACAAAATCGATAAAGATTGACAAAATAACTTGTTTCATAAAAGCAATTACAAAAGGCAAGTCATCGATAATGATTTGAGGAACACGAAATTTGTTTGGAACGTGTTCCAATTGAACATTTGCATTTCTGAAGGCCTATTTTTTGAAGCAAATGTTCAGTGTGTCTGGCCTTCAAAATGTCCTGATCACCATTTGTGAATGTACATCAATTGATCATAATTCACAATTGATCCTGTGACTTTATGTGAATCGTTTGAATTGACTAAAACCGAATCCAATTGTACAATATCTTCTTCATCATTATCCGAACTTGTCCGAATTTGTCCTGATTGGTCTGCAATTGATTGGTCATAAAATTGATCAATGATTGGTGCTTTTGTATCCAAACCTTGAGAGCCAATGCTATAAAATTTAAAATGTAAATTAATTATAAAAAATCCGAATAAAAAATATTTTCATACTTGATTGAATTCACTTGAATGCCTTTAGAACCAAGTTCTAGAGCCCAGGCTTTGGTCAAGATGTCTAGAGCTTCTTTAAATGAGTTGTAAACTGAAGTTCCATTCTAAAAATCAAATATATTTTTAGTTTTTTAATCAACAAATTTTACTTACAGATTGAAGGCTCTCATCAAGGCTCGACACATTGAGAACATATCCACGAGTTTTCTCTAAATAAGGCGCGGCAAGTTGAGTCAATTTACCAACTGATTTAAGATTCGATTTGTAAGCCTGTTCCAAGTTTTTCAGGTTTGTTCCATTTGTAACTTCACCAGCACAATTATTAACCAAAAAATTCAGCTGACCAAAATTGAGCACAGTCTGTTGGAGTAATTTTGCACAGAAATGCTCGTCACGTAAATCGCCCACAATTTCCAATGGTTTGCTTGGAGAAAATTGTTGAATTTTCTGTGAGAGAATTTTCAAATTCTGTGCATTGTTTCCAGTGATGGCAACTGAGGCACCGTAGCGTGCAAATTGCGACGCAATTGCAGAACCAATTCCGGTTGACGAAGTTATGCCCGTGATTAGGGCAACTTTGCCCGAGAAATTGTATTTGAGTGGGTTTGGTAGCATTTTAGCGTTAAAGTTTTGGTTGACTTTTGCAAAAGACAAGAAAGCTTTTCGTCTTATATAATAACTATCAAATCAATGATAATAATCGGTAATATGATGAAATAGTGAAAAAACGTTACAATCGATTGACATAGAAGCTTGAGTTACAAGTTCGGCATTTGGTTGGTTTTTTCGCCAATAAGTCTGAAGGATAATTTCATGATAAACTCGTGATATCTTCCACTCCCGCACTAAGATAAAATAACCAACCTACTAAATATAGCTTTTTATGCGACCAAAAAGAACTGTTTGCACTCAGATAAATATAAACAAATCTTAGCTTAATAAATTAATACATGTTGTAAAAGCTACAATAATTGCAATTGTATAGCTGGGGATCATTCATTCATCGCGTGATCACATGATCACTGGATTTATTCCATAATGGAAACCCACTGGCATACATTCAGCTCAATCACATGCAGTCTTCTTCCACTTCATAAATTGACAGCTCAATTGTCTTATCATACTCAGTTGTACCGTACGTATAGTCCAAAGAGTGATATTCTGTTCGACCAATCTTGAAATCAAAATCTTGCATCATGGAAATTTTATTTGTGGTTGATTTAATTTTTAAACGATTTAATGACGATACAGTAGTTTGATGTTATTCTCATGAATTAGGTGAAACTCTACACCACTGATCACTTGATAATCGATTAAGGTTTGGAAATAAAAAAATCCGTTTATTTCAAAAATACACAATGCTTGATAGATTTTATTGTCATTGACAAATTTGCAATATTAAATAAAAATAGAAATCGACAACAATTTTTTTTAGATAATTAAAAATTTAAACACCTTTTTAAAAGTTCGAGATTACCAGCAACTATAATATTAAATGTGTGAGGTATTTTTTTTATAGAAGTATTCTATTATCATATCTGTTGATATTTGAATAATTTTTGTTATATTTAATATCAAATAAAATCCATAGTTTAAAACTTAGTTTTGTCTAAATTTATTGATAAAATTTAAAATTCCAATTAAATTCATAATATCATAATAACATTAAATCAAAGAGCGTTTTACGGATGAATATTAAAAATTCGTTTAAATATTGTAAATTGTAATTAATTCAATTAAAGTTTATATAAATTGGCTTAATTTGCTGAATAATTAAACTTAATTTACGATCCAACACAAATTGTGCAACAATTAACCAAAATGGATTCAAATTTTGGATCTTTTTGGGTTTCGATGACACTTGGAGTTTCACACAACTGCGAACAAACCTTTGATTTGACCCTTCCACCATGTCGCTCTTACGTTTTGTCTGGTCCGAAGCTACTGCTCTAGCTACATTCAACCCTAGCGAATACGAGCAATTGGGTTTAGAAGAAGGAAAAGACGCGATGACCCTAAACCACCATTCGGTCAAGCCATCACTGGAGATTTCCTTTTCTGCGACCGCAATCTCCAGCACTCACCAGTACAAGGTTCTGGTGGCCCTTTCCGAAACTGGCCTTCTCATCAAGGACGAAGGTCACAATCAACTGTTTCTCCCTTGGCCTATCATCAAGACCATTGGAAAATGTGGCTTCTTCAAGTACCGTGCTAATGAAGTGTCCATCACTCTCACAGACGGAGAGTGCAGAAAACTTTTGATGGCCAACAGTATCGAGGTCAATTTGTTTCTATCTGCAATCGAAAACTTTGTGCAGGTTAGAAGCAATCTATTTGGTACAAAATTGAAGATTGCTCACTATTAGTTGGCGGAAGGTTCCGAAGCCATTCCGTCAGTCATTTTATGAATATTCTTTCAAATTTAATTATGTAAATAAAATTTATTTAAACATTCTTTACAATTTTGCACAAATTCCTCTTATTACGCAGACTCAGATTCGGATTTCAATTATACAGAATATTCTCAATATTCGTAAATGGAGTCAATCTCAATTTCCCAATTAATTTTATTGTTTTATTTCCATTATTCCGTTGCACAACTTTCTCTAAATTTCAACACTAACTAGCAAATTAACTAATGCACTTCTAATGGTCGTCTGAATTGCGTCAAATTCATTTGAATTTCACGTATAAATAGATTTATTAGTATTATTGCCACTTAAAGGCGAGAAATTGTCAAATGGGACGAGAATGTACTTTTGAGCGAATCATTCTGTGGTCGTCTTTTGAGGTGTCTGGTTGTGTTTGGTTCACTTTCCTCTCTCAACTCTGAAAAATTCAAAAAATCAAGATGGGCTGCAATTTGTCGAGCTGTGCTGATGCAACTAAAGACGACAAAGCGATGGAAGGGGCAATCGAAATTAAGATTTCTGCCGAACCTACTACTAGTTCTACGCCTACTCGAGGAGGCCGTAATGACAAAGACCATTTGGCAAAGCCAAAGATTGACAACAGCAATATGGAAATGAGCATTGTGGAAATTTCCGACGATGATGAACTCTCGCAAGAAGGTAAATCAATGCAAAGTATGATTGTCTACTTTAAACTTTTTACTTGAATTCATGAACCCGATAAAACAACAACATCAACTTTATACAAGATGCTGAATTGGAACCGGTTGAAATTAATTGATTTCACTTGTCATCTTAAATCGATTGCATTCGCGATATATTATTGTTAAACTTTAACGCACATTGATAGTAACCTCTCGTAATCTGTCATGAACCTTAACATTTTGTTATAAAAAATGATTTAGATACGAAATTCATTAGCCAATTGATTGCACTCTCTGAACAAAATCTTGAACGATGATAACAAAAATATTAGTATATTTGGATGATTGCATGCAAAATTTTATTAATAAACAAAGTCTAAAAACTAGAAATAAACAAGTCAAAGTACTTCACTGTAAAACTGTAGTTTACTTATAAATAAATTGATTTCACAAAGTTGTATGCAGTTAATTAATTCTCTCAAGAAAGTCAAAATGACTTTAAAAATCTGTCTACTTCTGTTTGTAATTTTACCGCACTCGATCACACCAATTGATCCTTTAACTTCTGTGGATGTTTTTGGAACGCAAATCTCCACATCGGGACTAATATCCCGAATCGAACAAGGGCTCTACAATCTGAATTCAACCGCTGGAAATTTGATTTACTTTAAGCAATGTGTCTACCCCTTCAAATGTCAATGTTTGAATGCTGTTAAAGATTGGCTATGGAAGCCTCAAGGCTATGGTTTCTCGCTTCAAGACTGTAACAGTCAAAGTGCCCTTCAACAATGGCGACTCATTGGTGATCAATTGTTGGTTGGTTCAGTTGGTGATTTGCCTGACATTACAGAAATGCGATACGCATGTTTGGATTGTACGGATGCGGCCGCTGATTGTTTTATGCACATTTTTGCTTGCTACAACAACAATCGACATCAACAGTTTTTGATTCGTGTTCATTCACGGCAGATTGATTTGGTTGAAAGAGAGATTTATTTTTCGATACATCTCAAAGCTATTTCATCGAAGTGCATTAGTATGTATCATATGATACTAAAGTTGATGATTATTTAATTTGAATTTATTTTTAGCACTTTTCTACGACTCGAATGCCCGAAAACAAGCCTTCAAGATGGACGAATGTGAGGGTGGCGATCTTCAATCATTTCGAGTAAACGGAGACTTTTTCCAAGGAATTGAGATTGGTCAAATCTTCTTTTGAACAACAACTCAAATTTTAAGGAAATTGTTTTGATACAAACTCATTTACTCCGGTTTAAGTTTTTTTGCAAATTATTGTACAATGTTATATTAAAATTCTATTTGTTATCAAACCATCAATGTTGAAAAATGGGTTTAAAAATTGCAAAACTTGAAACGAACCTAATTTGTAGTTCATATACATTGTATATTATACAATCAGAGAGATATTTATTGTGCCACATATCACAAAGTCTATTTGATAAAGCGAGTCGAGTTGAGTTAGCAATGTAAGCGATCATGCAGAGAGTGCAACGCCATCGGTGTTATCTAGTATCCAATGCACTCTCTATGGCATCTGGTTGGCAAAAAATGTTTGTGCATTATGTTTACGTGAGTGTGTTGCACTCAAAAACGAAAACTTGCATGCTTTCTTCCTAACTTTTTCTGTTATTTATTGAATTGAATGAATTCGTCGATCTGATGTCTCAAGACCAATTGAAATTTTGTCAAGTTTGCGGCGATGTTGCCTTGTGTAAGTCAAAAATATATAATATATCTCAATTATCAATTACATTTTAGTCAACAATTTCTGTGCGATTTCCTGTGATTCGTGTAGAAATTTTTTCAGTCGAAATGCAAAACGATATCAGGTAATTAGATCGCTATGATTTTATTATCAAATTTTATCTATCTAATATATAATCTAAACAGGAATTGGAATGCAAAAATTCAAATGAAAATTGCATCGTCAATATCAACAACCGACGACAATGTCAACTGTGCAGAATGAACAAATGTTTAGCAATTGGAATGCGATTGGTATAAAGTTGAAAATTAATTTTTTAAAAATATTTAAAATGCATGTTTTAACAGGAACGAACTAAAGTGAGAAAAAGTAAGAATAGTCAATCAATTAATAAGCAAACAATTTCAAATAACAAACAAATTGATTATGAGACAATTGATAAGTCAATTGCCAAAATTTTGGAAACCTGTTTTGAAAACGACATGAATAAAATCACTGAAACCAATGAAACAATCATTTTGGAACAACCAATCGATCTTTCCATGAATCCATTCAAAAGTTACTGTTTCCAGTGGATTCAAAACCTGTGCGCCGTATTCGGTCCCTACGCACCGAAAGTACTCGGCTACGCTCAGTCCAACACTCAAATGTTCAACATGCAAGAGTACTTGATAAGAAAAGTGGTAAATTTCGGTTCGAGCATCAGTGGATTCGCCGATCTGTCACAGAACGATCAATTGATTGTACTGAAAAGTTCATTTCAGGAAATTATTTTACTAAGATCAATGTTTTACTATGAGTCAGAGGTGGATTCGTTTCCGATGAGAGTGGATGAAGACGCACAGAATGCTTTGTACGTTCGATTAGATCTACTTTATCAGGCAAAGTTGGAACATTTATATCAATTGCATATTGAATTTGCGAAGATTCTGCGAGATGATAAAGACGATGATGTTGTGAGAGATTTGGTAATTTGATTTAAAATGTAATAAACCAATAATTATTATTTTTTAAAAATTAGCTTTGCGTTTTGATAATGTTCAAGTCAAAAGACGCCATCAGCCGTCCTGAACATCTCCGTTATGAATATTCTCGATATTCTTTCCTGCTACAACGACATCTTAGACAGAAATATTTTAATGATGAAAATGAAGAAACTGAAGTGGACAATCGATATTTGGCATACATGAAAATTGTGGACAATGTCACGCGACTCAAGAATTGTTATCTCGAAATGTACACTCAAATCGAGGTCAACCATTCGATCAGTTATTCACTGTTGGAGTTTTATGATTAAATATGATTAAATTTAATTTATAAATGAATGAATAAAAAATAAAATATAGATGACGCTTATGATAAAAAATGCCTTTTTACATTTGTTCCTTGGTGATATCATTTTCGCTGTACATTTTTTTTGGCTGTTGCCTTTCGTTATTCAAGAGGCGAATCAAGATATTCATTTTCTTCCTTAAGTTATTGTTCGCTCTTGTTAGTACATTTCATCCAAAGCGAACTTAGTTGCCATTTATAAACAAATAATTTGAATGAAAGTTTTTTTTGACTGCGAGACTAGGATATTATGATTGTGATCTCAAGATCATAAGTCGCAATCCAATAATGATGCGTGGGGCAGACGCTCCAAGTTCATCTACGAAGTGTAAAAGAGTAAGTCAATGCATTTGCAACTGATCCATGAGTCATGGAGTCCATGACATGGTACAGCATGCATACGAGATGCAAGCGGTTATTGTTAGGTCATACATATTGCCATCTCTATCCTTGTGAGTTTACAACGGTTCCCCCCCAATGTCAAAGGTGATTGCTTTGAGTTCTCTCAATTGGTTCAGTGAGTGTGTCAGTGACTAATCGAATCGATCGTTCTTACGCCGAAATGATCATAAGAGTTGAATACTAATCACCATGTGTGATGTTTCCTGTTTGTAGTGGTGAAGGTCACCTTCATGTTGAATCTCACCCGTAAAGATGCTGCTAATAAATAATAAAAACTAGTAATAATAAGAATAATGTTTAAAGTATACTAATAAACCAATTAGAGATGTACCCTCCACACTCTATTGAGTGAGTTCTCTCCAATGTGAGAGAGATTCCTTCTTTTGGATGTTGTTTTGCGATTGAAAGCAAAAGAGGCTTCCATCGATTGTCCCATCGTACCTTGATTTGAGGAGTATGCCTCTCCTCCTTCCAAACTTCACTGGAATTATCTCATACCTCTGCTTCATCACATGAATGAAACACTTCATGATTACTATTTAAGAACCGATTCAAGACAAGAGACATTGCTAATCGCAAGAAACACTTTCTAATTTGATTTGAACTTGTGTTTGACAACTCGTAACCACATTCTGTGTTGGTTCTGGCAATCATTGCCTATAGAGCACCAAAACTCAACACATTCACGTTCACATACACAACCCTTTGCGATGAATAACACCACATTAATTGGCTTGTTTGCCATTGTGTTGCTTGCATCGGTATTTGTATCCTGTCAATATCGACGATATTATTATCGTCCACCACGTAATTATGGCCCAATCGCATTTTATCGCAACACAGGTGGTGGTGGAGGCGCAAATTCTGGTGGAGGTGGTAGATTTGGGGGTGGCGAAAGACAAGGTGGTGGTGGTTTCAGTGGAAGTCAAGGCTTTGGAGGTGGTGGACGAGATGGAAGAGGACAAAGCAGAGGTGGATTCAGTGGATCACGTGACTTCGGACCTGGTTTATTCTAAAGTTCATTACTAACCTGAACTCACCAACTTTCAATATGTCATTTATGCCTTATAACTCTTCTTTGATTGTACTAATATACAAAATACTAAAATACTAAAATGATCCCAACAATAAAGATGAACTTCAAAATAAAATAAAAATTTTCCAATTGATTCAACTCTTTAATGAGCCTAATTAATAGATAGATTGTCCTCAAGATATCTGCCATCATTCTGTCAGTACTTTGAAACGATTCTCGGATTTACTGGACTGTTATGAATAGTTGTATATTTTCTGGACATAAAGATTATACGTGTTTAAAAATTATCTAACAATTTAATGATATATTTTATTGTTATCTACACGACCAAAATGTCCACAAGAGTTGCACACGAGTTGTTTGAGTGTTATATCAAGCGACACACCTTTTGGTTGATAAGGTACAATTACAATTACCTGACAGTTGATTTGATATGTGCCCGGGATCAACTAATAAATATGATGCGCATTTTGATTTGTCACTTATATAACAAGAATAATTGATTTTTGATTTTTTAAAATCTACGAAACATGATTTCTAAAAATACTTTTGTACATGGTTTGACGGTCCTATTTGGTATTTCTGCATGGATTGCCATCAATGGTCTGTGGCAGCAGACGCCAATTTTGGTGAATAAATTGCCTGAAGCATGGAATTTGGCATCGTACATTGTGCTGATCACTCAGCTGGCCAATGTTGGACCACTGGTGTACTGGTTGGTGAGGAGATATTTTCCTAGTAAAGTACGTATTCAATTTTTCTTTATATTTTAATCGCCTCAATTTACTCAATTTTCACAATCTTCTATTTTTACAGCGTCTCGAAAGTATCTCCATTCACACAATCTACTGGATCGGAATTGTGGCCTTGATCCTTCTGATCTTCCTCTGGGACAAAATCTCGATTGTGGCCGGTTATAAACACAGTGTCGCTTTCCTTCTCTTCACCTTCTTCCTCGCAATCGTCGACTGCACCTCTTCCGTTCTGTACATTCCGTACATTTCGAGTATATCCTCAACATTTCTGGTCTCTCATCTTGTGGGTCAGTCCCTGTCGGGTCTGATTCCCAGTTTCCTGGCCCAAGCTCAAGGCGTTGGTGGCAATCCCGAGTGTGTAAATTCAACCAGTGGACATGTTCACGCAGTCTATCCACCGCCTCGTTACTCTGTTGGTGTATTCTTTTTCCTACTCTTACTGCTCGCATTCATCAGTTGGATCGCCTTTTGGTTCTTACAAAATTTGAAACGTTTCTTCGGGATTGATGTTAGCAGTAAAGTTGTTATCAAAGATGACAAAACGACAAGTGATGAAAACTTGATTACGGTAAATCAATTGTCAAGCAAATCAATCGTAATTCTACTGATCACCGAAGCTGCAATCTGTTCCATAACTAACGGCATTCTCTCCTCCATTCAGACGTACTCAGTACTCGTCTATGGCAATGTTGCACATCACTTTGTTGTGACACTCACAGCGATTGCCTCTGCCACTGGCACTTATTTAAGTGCTTTCCTCAATCGTGGTCAGAAGTCAGTTTTACCATTTACACTACTTTTGGCATTCCTTTCTGCAGGCTACATTCTAGCTTCTGCACTAAAAAGTCCAAACAGACTTATTAATGGCGATTTTGGCTCGTTTTTTATTGTACTCGTGTGGATCATCAACAATTTTATGTTCTCTTTTTCGCGTGCAACCATCACAAGACTTTGGAGAAATGAGCCTGAAAGTCATCGTTATCTCTTTCTGGGTGGAGTGTTCACTCAGATTGGATCTTTTGTGGGCTCGGTTGTGATGTTTTGTGTTATTAATTATACAAAAGCGTTTGTCTCGTACAATCCTTGTAAATGATTTAATTTTCAAAAGTAATCAAACTATAAATGTAACCTTTGCAATGTCGAAACAATACAACTGTATTAATAAATTTAATAAAATAAAACTAATATAATAAAAATAGTAGATTTAACAGTTTACGTTATTTTCCTGGTCTAAATAAGAAATTGTCAGATGTACTAAAAATATAGAAAAAAGTCTACTTTGTTGACTAAAAACGATGAGTTCGTCGCTCTACTAAATCTGAACTCATTTTGTCTGCAGATAATCCAATTGATATCAAACTGTTACAATTTTTGTTCTCTCAAACGGTAAAATGACCAAAATGTCCGATCTGTTTGTATGTTTGGATGAATGAATGTGTCTAAGACAGTGTCTTTCCTACATTCAACAGGCCCTAGGCCTTTGGAAAGGCAAATCCCCAACCTTTGGCAGTGGATTAATTTTTGAACTACGCCATGGATCTTCTTCTCAATTCCCGGAAGTGCACCTCTTCTATGCAAATGTCACTAACAATTTCCAAATTCAACAGCTACACTTCAATGAATCGAAAACTTTTGCAAAGAGATGCCCTCATGCGTACTGTTCACTTCCGGATTTTGAAACTGCACTCGAAACTTTTCTGCCAATTGATATTGAGAAGGAGTGTGTTCGAACAGCAGAGAAATAGCGAAATCAATTCGTAATTCGTAAACACAGTAATTTGCATATTTGAAATGAATTAAATTTTATTGTTATTACCTTTTCGTGACAAACTTTTATTTACTTTTTCGTAAGTTAGGTGTGAAGAAAAATAAAAACAATAAATAACTCAAAGTTTGAAAGGCGATTGCGAGAATATGCAAATTAATCTCAACATTTTAAAACAATTAATCATTATATTATTGTTTCCCAAAATACTTCCGCATTGCTTTAATTAATTAAAGTTTGGCTTGGTAAATTGGTTCAGTGGGTCATTTGTGGTTTGAGTGTTCAGTTGAGTTGGTCAGACCTTGAAAAGGAATGTTGAACTTGAACTTGAAAATTGTTTAGTTTCACCTTGAATTTCACCAACAAATCTTCTCAAGATATGGTTCTCACCGTACGAGTCGCTACACCAACCTTTGAATCACTTCGATCTGAAGATCGAAATATATTCGATTTCACACCCATCTCCATTACAATTACACTTGAAGACGACACTGGTGCCCTGGTGAATGTGATCATGGAACGGAGACAGTTCATGTATCGATTAAAGTGGGAATACTCGAAAATGGTTGGCGTAAAGGTGGAACATTTGCGTTTTATGTTCATGGGAAGAGCGATTCTGCATATGGACACAGCAAACAAGTTGGAAATGCCTTACACGGGCACCTGGGTAAGGGTCAACAGAATATGGCAAGATACGCCTGTGCAAACGCCTCAGGTAATTAATTAATTTTAATATTTTAATAATCGATTAAATATTTTGAAAATTAATTAAATTTTTAAAACACATCTTTTCAGTCGCCGAACATTACAACTATGGCAAAAGATTTGTTTTCTAATTTGCTTGAAAACTTGAAAAAATAAATCCATAAATTAAAAATAATTTCATTTTTTTTAATTCAGTTTTAAATATTTGTACCATTTATTATTACAACAAATCTGGATACAGATGAATTTTTTGATTTTCTTGATTAAAAATTTTAAATTAAAAAAACTGATTCACTAATCAAAACCACCTTGTAAGAGGAAACTTTAAATTAAATTTAAATTTTAAATCATAAAATTAAACTATTATTGTTAATTTACTTCGATTTTGTAAAAGTGATAAAACTAATAAAATAGTTAAAATTACTTCATTAGATTCACGTGAAACTATTTGGCTAAATCAATTTTGAATTGTCAGGTGCTTTGGTGCAAAATATTGCACCTTTTCAAAATTTTCCATTGATTTGCGCAATTGGTGCAATTCTTCTATTTGTTGTATTTGAATTTATGTACGCAAACAAATTGAACTTGAATTGCACTGAAGTTATTACCTAGTTTGAAATGTAATATCCATAAAAAAAAGTTTGCATATGGCTGGAAAATTCCATTTATAAGAAACATATGTGCGTTCAATAATGTTCAAATACAAATACAATGTAATGATATAAAAGCACTTGGGCACAAATCATTAAATCATTATTTGTGAATACCATTTTAGTTGTTCAAAGCAAAAGTCACTTTACAAAATGTTACTCAAATCAAGTCTGATTGTACTTTTTGGTTTCTGTTTGGTACTTTTGAATGGATTTCAGACTGATGCTGGTGAATCTGGTCAATTCGAGCCGCAAGTTCGTTTGTTGGCTAATTTGCTCAATGGTAAGTGTTTTTAGTTTGAATTATTAATTGATTTTCAAATTACCTTTATAGATTCAATCAAAGTTGTCAATGAAGCAAACGATCGATTGGTTGGAAATGTGCGAAATTTGACATCCAATTTGACCGAATCTGGCCTGACTGAACGTTTGACTGGTCGTATTGCGCAAGCTTTAGGCACAATTGATTATGCTATCAATTCGTTGAATTCTCGAATCGACACTCTGCCACAAACCGCTGCTTCTTACATGCAAAGTTTGCCTAAAGATGCTTTCGAGAATTTCGATCTTCTTGGTTCACTAGCGAAAAGACTTGCTGGAACAGTTCTCAATTCGACAACTGGAATGGCGGATGAATTGGTCAATTTAGGGGATGCATTGGTGCAACGGTCAAATGGTTCAGCCGCTGGTCAGCGGCTTTTGAGCAGAATTCTTGGAATTGAGTACAAACTGTTCAACAGTGTTGGAACTTTGGCTGATTTGTCACTTAAAGGCGTAGACAAAATGCCAGATGTGAACGCACCGGAATCCGAACCATGGATCAGTGCACTGACTCAACTGTTGAATCCAACATTTCAATCCATTGGATCTACAATTGAACGATTACGCCAACTGTCGAACAATTCCAACTTCACTCAACGTCTGTCCACTACTCTCAATGATTTGTTGGATAATACACAAGAAAATCTTGTGGACAGAAGTTTAGATCAGGTTCGATCGCTCTCTAATCGATTGAATTCCAATTCAATTTCACTTCGACAATCGTTGGACAGTTTGGTTGAGACACTTGAAAATTTGGATCAACAACTCTCCAATCGAACCACAAATGCTTAATTAAAGTTCTGTTTTATCGTCAAATTGTTTAAAAAAAATCCGGATTTATATAATTAATCAATCAATACAATTAACCTTATTGCAATAAAGTTTTTTTTAAAGTTTACCGTTTAAGTTCAGCTCGGGCAGACGTCAGAATTTGTGGATGATCCTGAAACCTTAAAACCGGAAACCTTATTTCACAAATATAAAATCAATTCGTTAAATAAATTCATAAATTGTAATAATTTGCTTTATATTATATCATGAATCATTAAATTTTATTGTTATTGTTGTCTTGACGTGACGAACTTTCCTAATTCCTAAGAAAGTTTCCCAATTAACTAATGCACCATTAATAGTGTGTATCAAGAAGAAGGTAAAGTGTGAAACTTGCTTAGTAAAAATAATAAATAAATCAAAAGTTTGATAGTTGAAAAGTGATTGAGAAAATATGCAAATTAATAGAACTCTCAGAAAACATTTTGCATTTCATTTTATCATTATTGTTTTGTAATATAAAGTGTTGCAGTGCAGTTACGTAATTAGGTTTGGGTAATATATTGGTTCCGAATGTCATTTGATCGTTTGATTGCTTCAGCGTCAGTCTTGAAAATTCTTTTCCACCTTGAACCAAATTCTCAATGGAACTCACCGTACGAGTCAATTCACCAACAATAGAATCAGGTCAAAGTGAAGAACAAGAAATTACCATTACGGTTGAGAACGAGAATGGTTCATGTATCAAGGTCGTCATGGAACGACGACAGTTTATGTTTCGATTAAAGTGGCTTTATGCAGAAATTGTGGAAGAGAAAGCGGAAAATTTGATTTTCGAGTACCGTGGACAGATTGTTCGACACATGGACACACCGGAAAAGTTGGACATGCCTAATAATGGGACTCGGGTGAAGGTAACCAAATTTAAATTGCAAGATGAACCAATAGAAATGCAGCAGGTAAGAAAATTGGTTGGATTTATTTAATATTTTTATCAATTAATTTTTAGGTACATTTTCAGACATCTGAAAATGCTATCAATTTTGCAAAACAATTATTTTATAATTTATCCAGCAAATTGTCAAAAGTTTAATCAAGTTTTATAGAAATAAACCAAATTTTACATTATTTTAATATGATTTCCCGCCACTAGATGGAGCCTGTGTTCCAATAATAAATAGATTAACCGATAACCAAATTCGAGGATTTCAATGCACGATAATAAATGATAAATGATATGATAAAATTAAGATAAAACGATTAAATTATAAACATTTATTAATATTAAATTTTGTAATAAAACTGGAATACAAAATGCAAATTCATATTATGTACATTATTTACTTTTTGGCACATGTCAAATGCACCAATAAAATTAGAATCCCTTGTTTTAAATGCCCGAATAAATAAATTAAGACGAATTTTCTGAGATGAGATCGAATTATGATTAACTTATTTTTTTAGAAACTTTACGGAAATATAAAGGATGGATAAAATGTCAAGAAATAATTTTAAAAAACCGGTTTCAAAAAGTTTCCTCTTTGTTTGTAAAGAATTCGTCAAATAATTTTTCTAAATTTTCATGAATATTATCTGAATTGTCTGAAGAGGCGGTCGAATTGGATTTCGGAAGCGATAAAGTCGTTGATTCCTGTGTTGAACTCTCCGTTGGTTTCGCCGAACTTTTAGTTTCAGATGTTGATGATGAAGTTGCATCGGAAATATTCGTAGAGGAAATGGAATATTCTGTTGATGTTGTCGAAATAACCGGTAATGATGTTGAGACATTTGCTGGAATTGAAGTTGTAGTCATTTCCGGGATAAAAGTTTCATTCATAAATGTCGTAATAATCGTTGTTGTTGTTTCGGGAACTGAAGAGACATTTTCGGTGATATTCGGTTGAATATCAACAGAATTTATCTCGAAAGGAGTCGAATTCTAGAAATTGAGATTAATTGTTTTAAAAATATTTGTAACTTGTTTATAATTACCGCATTTGGCGCTTGGGTTGAAGTAGTCAAATTCGGGAAATTTGGAATAGATTCATCTGTTGAATTGACGACTTCTGAAGTTGATTTCTCGACAGTGGTTTGATTGTGCTCAGCGAAAATGTCATTTATGAACGAATCCAATGCGTCCACGTTGATTAGATGAGATGAATCATCTTTCGGAACAGAATTTACGGATGACCCAGTATTACTATTCTTATCATCAATCTCCATACTTCTAGAATCTCTTTCATTGTTTGTACTATTTCGATCCAGCTCATTCGTTTTGATAACATCATCTGACGTAAATGTAGTTGTCAATGTGGAAATAGTCGAAGTAGTGCCAACACTTCCGCCTTGTAGATCGTCGATGATGAAATCGTCGAAAATTTTAGTTGCTCCTGTTGTTGTAGTTGTAGTTGTAGATGAAGTAACGTTTGCGTCATTAGCAAATTGACTGTTTGGGTAATTAGTCGATGAGTTAACGTTCGATGATGGGGTGACTGTTGAATTTGGTAAAGTTGTTGTTATGTCTGTGTCTAATGGAGAGGATGTTGTCGGTGTTGGATGGTGCTTACGAGATTGTTCGGTTGTTGTTACTAATGAGTCGTTATTTAGTTCGGTTTTGGTTGATTGCACAATGATTGGTACTGCGTCACTAGGTGATGGAACAATGGTCTGATTGGTTGGACTGGTTGTGGTGGTTGTAAATGGCAACAAGGTAACGTTTAGGATCACTGGTTCGTTCACTGGAATCGTGTCATTAGGTAAATTGAGGAAATCGAAATTGGTTAGATTTGTTGGTTGTACAGTTGAATTGATAGTTGATAATAAGCTCGATGATGAAGATGGCGTGGTGAAATCTGATTGGTTGACTAAGGTTTCCGGTTGACTGGTTGAAATGTTTGTTGCATGTTCTGATTGTATTGGCGATAACGTCGTAAAAGTCACATTTGATTGGTTCGTCGATTGAGTGATCGATTCTGATTGGTTGGCGAAATTGCTCGTTGACTCTGATTGGTTAATGAATTTGGTGGTTGATTCTGATTGGTTGAACAAAGTTGTCGTTGTTTGAACCGGCGCTAGTGTGCTCAATTCTGATTGGTTGGAATTGATCGGCGTATTAATCGGAATACTACTGTTAGTCGTTGTGGAAACTAAAACTACAGTTGGAATTGTGGTTGTTGTGATCACTAGTGTCGGTGCTAATGTTGTGGAAATAGTTGAAAACATTGTAGTAGATGTTAGATTAGAAGCAATTGTGGTTGATAAGGTGGAAATAGTCGTTGAATTATCCGAAATCGGCAAAGGAAAGAATCGTCTCCAGAAGGACAGTCCATCCGTGTCTCCGCCGCTGTATCGTCCGTACAGTGTGAAACCAATGACGCCCAACATGAAGAACAGTAACAGAACACAGACGAATATTGTGAAACACCGAGTCACTCGAACACAACACTCAAAACTTGCTGGTAATTGTTTGGATTGTTTGGTTCCATTTGGACCGAGCAATTGATCGTTCAAAGCGGACGATCCACCACCACCGTTGAGCTCAGAGAGTTCTCGACTCACAACAGAAGGGTCATCCAAAAAGAGCGTATATGACGGATTGTTCAATTTGGCTTTGATCCGATTGTCCTCATCATCTTTTTGAATCCGATTTTCGTGTACAAATGCAGAATTGTTGTACACATAAGTTGAGGGATTTTGTTGGTTCTTGCTGTTGTTATTTCGATCCATTGTGGTAAATCGTGAACCTGGGTCACTCATAGAAAACGTGTCTAGGTGGACATGGGTGCTGTTAGTGGATGAATTGAGATTTTCCTCTGAATTGGTAGCAGCAATGCTCGGCGATTGTGGTTCTTGATAAACCCAACCGTAGGTTGGTGAGTTAGACTTTCGTTTGTTGAATGTCACTTCTGCTTCGGGGTTTCCATGGGGGTCAACATTCAACATTGGACTAATGTAATCAGGGCTCGGAATGATTCCGATGGAGATTTTCGATGGTGAGGTCATGTTCACTTTTGGCTGATCGTAGGCACAATTGCTGCTGGTTGTAGACGAAGTGAACGAAGTGGACATGGATGAGGGCGAACAATGACTACTATTACCAGATGATCTACTCGATGAGTCTGATATGCCTGAGGAGGAGGAGGTGGAGGGAGATGGCGAGGAGGATGACATATTCGAACTGACTGAACCGACATGATGGGGGGCTCGTGAGGGTGGAGGCGGTGGAGCTGGTCGACGATGTGTCAGTGTGCCCGTGTTGGTAAATGTACTCATTGGGTAGTGGTAGTGCTGTGAGTCGTCAGTGGTGAAATGTTTACGACGAAGTGTTGTCACTACTTCGTGATTGAGGGTTGGTGCGGGTGGTAGTGGGGTTTGATCTAGATAAGGTGCAACCCGGTTTGGTTGGGTAGTAGTGGTAAGGGAAACGATGCTGACAGGAGGTGGAGGCGCTGGACTGAGTGGTTGATTGTATTCGGATTGTAGAGGTGGAGGTGGTAGTGGTAGAGAATCTACCAATTCATGTGGATTTACCAGATCTGGAGGTGGAGGTGGTAGGGGTTCTGGATCCGCATCTTGTTCGATCTGATGTGACTCAATTGATGATTGTGTGAGAGTAGAATTGGAACAAATGGAACTTCGGTTCGAATCCGCAGTAGAACCAGGATAGGAGTGATGAGTCCCAGCTCCACCCCCTACTCCACCTCCAACTCCCCCACAATCGACATAATAAAGACTAGATGAAAGAGATGCGACGTTTGGTGCTGAAGACATGTCCGAGCCTGAACTGTAATGTATGGACGAGCCCGGTGAGGAGAAGACTAAAGTACTCGAGGAATCGGCACTCGAATTTGAATGACGATGATTTTCTGGATTTATTATTGACCTTGGTGTTGTGCGAAATTGAAGACTAGGCTCGTCGAATTGTTGCTCGTACGGGTGAGAGTTGGCAATAACCGGTGCTGATAACCGGGCAAGTTGACTTTGCACATTCTTGGTGAGATGAAAGTTGGGTTTAGTAGTGGTTGGGTTGTTGTTGAGACTCGAGTACTCGTACTGAGGGTACTGATGACGAGTGGGATTGGAAGTCATTGATGGGGGTTGACGAAATTGGGTGACACTTTGAGTAATAGGCAATGAACGGGTTAACTCATCATTAGAAGCATTATCCAATTCAATCAAAAATCCGTGTTCATCAACAAATATTTTTGGCTTCAAAACGCCCCCATCCAAAAAAGCTGGGTTAATAACCGGAGAATCAGGTTTGTAAGTTGAATAATGATGATGATAACGAACTGATGATTGACTGTTGAGTGTCGAATGATGTCGTGTCAACTTTCTATTATAATGCGGACCAGACAAGGGACTAGGACCATCCACAAACTGCGTGCTGTTGATGTTGCTCGGCTCGAGGTTGAAGTCAAACTGAAACGATAACGAAACCAAAATTAGTAGTGTGAATAAACTCTCACTTACAGACTGCTACTAAGTAAACAAAGAGAAGAGTGCACGCGGGAAAAGTGCGGGGGAGATGTAACGGTACGGGGTGAGCGCGCTTAATGAAAGCTTTCTATATTTAAATTTATAACCTTTTTAAAAAAAGATGAAAAAATTAAATTTCAAACTATTTATATTAAAGTAAAGTAAAATGAATACAAAAAATATAGCAACCGGTTTAATCAATTTAATCAAATTTATGAATATTTCAAAACATAAAAGCGAGTTTTTTCTGTAGTATAGCATAGTAGGATGTCCATAACGGAAATTAACTAAACTCAACCAACAGTTGTTAATTATCTGCACAAGTGTTAGTGTTACAATAATGTTTCTTAGATCGACAAACTACACTCGTACTGGGCGACCATCACAATTGACGCTCATTGAAAATGAGTCACTACTCATTTGTACATCCTGTTTTACTCAACTTGTTAATACGTACCACTCTGTACTAATAGAGAGACGAGATGGGCAATAAATATTACAACAAAATGTAATGTTGTGCGGGTGGGTTAATGAGGAAGAGTGACAAAAGATGAAATGAGATTAGAAATTGTAGTGGAAACTGACGTCTAATTTGGTCATGAGGTGACTTTTGGTTGATTAAATAATTTTGTAGGAATTAATTTATTATTCCAAATAATTATGAAATTTTTTAAAAAGAAATATATAGATTATAAATGACAAAATTTAAAATTTAATTTTAAAAAATTTAAATTTAAAAATTTAATTAAAATGAAACCTTTTATTATTTAATCAATTGCAATTCGTTTAACGGACTGTAATAAATTAACTGAAAACAGTAAAATCCTTCCTGCTGTGAACTCGAGGGTCGAGGACCTTTCTCTCAGTTTAATTAGGACAAATCTTTACATTCATATTAGCAAACACAATTGCAATGCAAAAAATCTTTAATTTGCATGTTGGCTCAATGTACACGCGTCTTTCATCACATCTCTCAATTGAAATCTGCTTAATGTGCAACTTTATTCAAACAACTACATCTAGACTACTACTAAATACTAAATGGAATGATATTTTAAGAAATCGTACAAAAAAATAGTCTCTCAATGTACTTGTAATGTTGGTTTATTATCTAAAGACTAAAATCCTCATTGAGCAAAATAAAGCAAACAAAGCAAGAACAATTGGAACACATGCTGTGTGCACCCAATGAACAATTGCATAACCTAAATAATATAAACCAGAAAAAACGCGCTAATAAAAACGAAATTGGTATTTGTTGGCTTAGTTGGTATTTGGCATTAAGCACACTTAGTCAGAATTAATTGATAATTTGTTTTAGTTGAAATTGTGGTTGCCATCATCATCAAGTGCAATCGTACTTTTATTATGACCTAATTTTGAAATTATAAGCATAATTAATTTAATATAACCTTTTACAAAAGCAATCGGAAATTCAATTTGTCAATTTCTGTTATCAAAATTTTTCAAAAAAAAAATAAATTTATAAAATCAAATTTCAATTTTCAGAATTATTCCCCAAAAAGATAAATAAATTTAATTTGACCTTTTACGAGGCTGGTGAATTGTACAATAATTTGTGTTATAAACATTTTTTTCAAAATATAATTTTTAAAATAAATAAAATAAAATTTATAAAACCATTTCAAAAACCGATTAACTTGTTAAATTCCAAATTGTAAATTAAACAAACTCTGCAAACAAATTATACAATAATTTTTTAAATCAATTCTAGAAAGCCAATTATCAAATTGAACAAACAAACTCAACTTGCAAAAGGTCAAAATCGATCGACAATCTGCACTTATCGAGTGCAGAGTTACTTGTTAGTGATTTGATGTGTAAATGTCAAGTGTCTAATCAGTCATTACGTTACAAATACGTTATACTGCATACATAGCATTCTACCAACGTCACCACTTATCATATATTGTATATACAACGGAACAATAAAAGCAAAGCGATTGCATTCAAATGCAAATAAAAGAGCAACGTTTGGTGTATATAAACGCGTCAATAACTCATAGGCAAAATGTATTTGCGATCTAACTTTGTTTCTAAATTGTGCTACAAAAATTGTGTTTTAAGAATGTCTCAATTAACATTGGAAAAAGATGTTGAACTGCTTCAGGTTCAAGTGATATTTCGTCACGGTGCACGGACGCCTTTGTGGGTACTTTCAAATGATCGTTACAGAGAAAGTGACTTTCCTGAAGGACTGGGAAATCTTTCGGGGTTTGGAAAAGAACAAATGTCCAATTATGGGAAAATACTTCGAGAACGGTATTCACAATTTCTCGGTAAGTTATTTTAAATTTTAATTAATATTAACCTTTTAAAAATATAATATTTTATTTTTTATTTAATATAAAAACAGATGGAATCGAGCCACATAACATCAACACTAAAAGTTCTCCTGTTGATCGATGTCAGGAATCTGCTTCTCATGTATTGAAAAATTTATTGCCCTCAACTAAAAAGACTACAACAAAATCATTGAAATACAATCCAATTTCAATTGACCGTTCACTTGCTGAACAGTACTCAGCGGAGGCGTACGAAATGCATTCACGAATTGAAAACTCTAAATCATTTCACAAATTTCTCGAGCAGCATCGTGACTTTCTTGGAAATCTAACAAAAAGTAGAGATCCAGTGGATCGTTACTGGAATGCAATTGGACTTCATGACAGTCTCACTTGTCAGAAGGCTTATTTCGGTGATCGATTCATTGGGCCCAAATGGTTGGGGGAAAGTGAATGGGATCGATTGAATGAGATTCGTAGTTATCACTTTGGACGGGTTTCTGTTCTACCGAAAAGATATTTCCAACTCGAAGTAGGCAAAATTCTTAAGGAAATTTGTGACAATTTGACTCACGTGCACAGTAAAAGTGAGTCGCACAGTAATCGACTGTTTAACATTTACTCAACACATGACACTCTCATTGCGCCACTGTCACATGCTCTTGGCATTTATAAAGAAACACCAAGTTTCGGTAGTGGTTTTATTGTGGAACTATGGCAAAATCGTAAAACCAACACTCCTCACGTTCATTTGTACGAAGTGAATGGAATGAACAATTTTGAGATCAAACATCTCGACCTGACTCAATCGGACACTTTCAAGCCACATTGCAGTGAAGAGAAATGTTCATTGGACAATTTCTTAAATGCCCTTCAAGATTATTTGCCTTAGATCGAATTAATAGATTTAATAAGATATATTAATTTTAGCATACGGAACCTTTTATAAAAAAAACAGTAAAACACGAATGATAATCGTATTTTAAAACAATCAATAAATTAAAATGTTGGACAAAAAAATAATTTAAAAATTCCAAATTTGAAGTAGACTCAATTGACGACTTCGGTTTTGGGAGGTTTGAGTATTTTGTAATCTTTTAATAAAAATCACTATTTATTATAAATTATTTGAATAACTTAATACCTATAAATAAGAAAAATACGAATTAAATTAATTAAAAATCTTTTAATTGCAACATATCTAATGAACATCTAGTAATAGTTCATTAATCATCAATAAAATATAAATTCTTACTCAAAGTTCATCTCAACTAACAAGTCTTTCAACCGATCTACTATCAATCGAAATCCATTCTAAATTTATAATCTATATAACGTTTCGAAAAGTACCATTTATATTAAAATTTGTATTACACAAATTGCAATCATACTCTTGACCTAATTAAACTTAATTAATTTGCGATAATGAAATTAAAAAAAATTTATTAACCTTTTAAGTCGCCATTTCCAATTGAACAAATATATTAATTATGTGAATCGTTAAATATTCAAAGTAAATGATGTTTTTTAAAACCTTTTAGTAAAGCATGTACACGCTGTTGAACGTGAACGACTTGACTCACTCGCATTAGAAATGAAATTATTAATAGCCTAAATCTTACCCTAAAATGTTGATTTGAAAACCTAAAATTCCGCATTTGTTTGGTTCATGTGTTAGTATCAATGATTGTGTTTGAGTGTTTGTGTTCAAGAAACCAAACCCAAATGAACAACCACAAATTTTCCACGCCACAAGTTTCAATGTCAATCTATACCTACATTTACAAAACTAAATTGGGTAAACACTAAATGAATTTCTAAACAAACGTGACATTGGCAATTGTATCAAACGTTGTTTGAACAAATGTACAGAATTAGCACAAAATGTTTGTTCATTAGAGAAGAAGTATGAGTCAGATACAAATGTTCAAACACCAAAGTTATGACACGATTGAGTCATAATTCATAACGATGTAATGATTTGAAAATTAGAAATCCATTCATTGTAAGTTTGCAAGTTCAAGAGCAATCGATCTTGTTTGAATCGAAAATATGTGAAATATGTAAAATATGTTGTGCTAAAACTCTTGATTTGGTTATGTTTGGTTTGGGTGTTGTGGTTGTTTGGTAGATTCACTGACTTATTGAGGACTAAAAAAACACAGTGAAATATGTTTTATCAAGGACTACAACAACAAACTGATAAAAAAGGTTGATTTATGATTGTGACTAGGTGAATGGGTGATAGAATTTCAATATTTTGAAATATTAGAAAACATTATTTTTAAAATATATTAAAAGAAATTTAAATTTAGACCATTTTTAATGCTGTTGGAAAAGCACAAGATTTAATTTAATAATAAAACTAAAAAAATTTACCTATTAATAAATGGCGAAAATCACATTCAAAACATTAATCCATTCATTTCGCTCTTAAAAATATGTCTAAAAATAAAAACAAAACCGAATTTCACTCACTAAACTTTCCACATTGCACACAAATCCACCTAAAAAGGAGTTGATTGATTGATCAATTTGCCAAATGACCCACAAACTATTACTATCGTATTTGAAATGTTTTGACGAAGTTTCACTGAACAGTAAACTCGATAGTCGTTGATAGTGAGATCACAGTATTAGTGTTACAACTCAAATTTCAGACGTAAACTTACTTACTCATATGAAGTTGGTTGGGCGCGTCGGAAATGTCAAGAGCAAATATTAGTATCAAACCAAAATATCGAAAAATAAAAATAAAAATCTAGATTTTCAATAATAAACAATTTGATTGCAAAAATATAATATTTTACCAGTTTAATATGCAACTTTCACAAAATGTCAGACAATCAGACTAAATAAACGGGATATTTAAAGTAACTGCACAGAAATTAATCTATCGTACGAATACTACACTGCACTAGGCACATTCGTAAATAAAATATACATTTATCTAATGAAAATTACAATACAAAACCACAGCAAACCATAAGCAAACAAAAGAACAATAGTTGGTACATCACATGCAATGCACCAATGTGCAAATTCCACAACCTAAATTTAGCAAAAAACAGAAAAGCCAATAAAACCGCTGTCGAACAAATTGATGTATATACGATACACAAACTGTTGAGAGTAATTTGTACTTGGAAAAAGCTAAATTGGATATTAACCGTTTATAAGAGGAAATTAATTGATAATTTGTTGTTTAATTGAAATCATGCAGCCAGTCATCGAGTGAAAAGTGTTTACATCCGTACTAAAATGTAGTAAACAGATTTAATTAGTTGGCATATTTAAAATTTGCGATTAAAATGTTTACAAAAATGTTTATTCACCATTTACAAAGTCTACCATATTGTCATACATTTTAATAAAAAAAAGAACAAACAAAATTAAATAAAAATACCCGAACGGGTTTTAAAACAAAAAATGAAAAATGTAGAACATGTAAAGATGTTTCCAAGTGCAACCAAATTAGTTGAACCAATCACTATTGCTACCAATCAAACTCAACTCATTAGCTTCAAAGTCAAAGTAAACACTCAAAGTAACTGTGTCTATTGCACTATTGGTCTAAGCTTATGCATATGCATTTACCAAGTGATATGTTAATGTTTATCAGCTACGTCACAAATACGATTTTGCATAGCAGGCATACTAATCATACGTACATGCAAAGTACAACGTGTGTACTAGTTGATTGCTGTTTAAAAGTGCAATTTGGCGTTATATAAAGGACTCAATACCTCTTAACCAAACTACATTTGCATCTTAGCTTCCTTACTAAATTGTGCTACAAAATTGTGCTACAAAAATTGTGCTTTTACTCAAGAATTATGTCTCAAACAATTGAAGATGATGTTGAGCTGCTCCAGGTTCAAGTAATATTTCGTCACGGTGCACGGACGCCTTTGTGGGTACTTTCAAATGATCGTTACAGAGAAAGTGACTATACTGAAGGACTGGGCAATCTTTCGGGGTTTGGAAAAGCACAAATGTCTAATTATGGGAAAATACTTCGAGAACGGTATTCACAATTTCTCGGTAAGTTATTTTAATTATTTAATTGTTATTAACCTTTTTAAAAATTTCTCAATTTTGAATTAATTTAATATAAAAAATAGATGGAATCGAGCCACATAATATCAACACTAAAAGTTCTCCAGTTGGTCGATGCCAGGAATCTGCTTCTCATGTACTGAACAATTTACTTCCAACAACTAAAAAGACTACAAAAATCCAATTTCAATTGACCGTTCACTTGGTGAACAATACTCAGCGGAGGCGTACGAAATGCATTCACGAATTGAAAACTCTAAATCATTTCACAAATTTCTCGAACAGAATCGTGATTTTCTACGAAAACTATCTCAAACTAACGATCCAGAAGATTGTTACTGGGATGCAATTGGACTTCATGACAGTCTCACGTGTCAGAAGGCTTATTTTGGTGATCGATTCATTGGGCCCAAGTGGTTGGGAGAAAGTGAATGGGATCGACTGAATGAGATTCGTAGTTATCACTTTGGACGGGTTTCTGTTCTACCAAAAAGATATTTCCAACTCGAAGTAGGCAAAATTCTCAAGGAAATTTGTGACAATTTGACTCACGTGCACAGTAAAAGTGAGACGCACAGTAATCGACTGTTTAACATTTACTCAACACATGACACTCTCATTGCGCCACTGTCACATGCTCTTGGCATTTATAAAGAAACACCAAGTTTCGGTAGTGGTTTTATTGTGGAACTATGGCAAAATCGTAGAACCAACACTCCTCACGTTCATTTGTACGAAGTGAATGGAATGAACAATTTTGAAATCAAACATCTCGACCTGACTCAATCGGACACTTTCAAGCCACATTGCAGTGAAGAGAAATGTTCATTGGACAATTTCTTAAATGCCCTTCAAGATTATTTGCCTTAGATAAATTTAATAGATTTAATAAATTATATTAATTTTAACATACTGAAGCTTTTATTGAAAAACAGTAAAACACGAATGATAATCGTATTTTAAAACAATCAATAAATTAAAATAATTGTAAAAAACCGGTAAAATGGTGGACAAAAAAATAATTTAAAAATTCTAGATTTGAAGTAGACTCAATTGACGAATTCGGTTTTGGGAGGTTTGAGTATTTTGTAATCTTTTAATAAAAATCACTATTTGTTGTTAAATTATTTGAATAACTTAAAGTTTATAGAGAAGAAAAATAAGGATTAAACCTTTTAATTAGCATATTTTGAAAGTTTATCTAATAGTCCATGAAATATATTTTTACCCAAAATTTCATCTCAACTAACAAGTCTTTCAACCGATCTATCAATCGAAATCTATTTTATTTATAACGTTTCAAAAAGTACCATTTATATTAAAATATATATTAAACAAATTGCAATCATACTCTTTGACTAATTAAACTTAATTTGCGACAATGAAATTAACAATTAAATTTATTAACCATTTAAAACCCCACATTTCCAAGTAAACCAATATTAATAATCTGAATTATGAAATATTCATAGTAAATGATGTTTTTGAAACCTTTTAGTAAAACATAATGATCAGATAGTTGAACGCGATTTGAGAAAAAACATCTTGAATTAAACAACTTGACTCACTCGAACACTATCAGATGATAGCTCCCTGGCAGGATTGGGAGATTATTTAATTTAATTAATAAATAATTATAATTTTATTTTAAACTTTTTCGTGAAACTCGTAATTTATACTTGATAATTGAACTTAAAAATATAACAAAAATAATTTTACCGACTAATAAACATCAAAACTACACTCAAAGCATTAAACAATTCATTTTGCTCTTAAAAATGGGTCTAAAATCCAAAACAAAACCCAATTTCACTCTATAAACTTTCCACTTTGCACATTGGGCGCGTCGAAAATATCAAGAGCAAATACGAGTATCAAACAGAAATAACGAAAAAAAAATTTAAAATTAAATTTTCAATAATAAAAATTTGATTGCAAAAATATAATCTTTTACCAGTTTAATGTGCAACTTTGACAACATATTAGACAACCAGACTAAATACACGGAATATTTTAAGTAACTGCGCAAAAATTAATCTCCCGTACGAATACTACACTGCAAAGTAACTATTCGTAAATGTAATGCACGTTTATCTAATGAAAAATAACAGCATAAAACCACAGCGTTCATAAGCAAACAAAAGAACGATACGATACACAGACAGTTGAGAGTAATTTGTAATTGGATTGAGCAAAATTGGATATTAACCTTTTATAAGAGGAGACTAATTGAAAATTAATTGAAAATTTGTTGATTAATGGAAATCATGCAGCCAGATATAAAGTGAAAAGTGTTTACATCCGAACTAAAGTGTAGTAGAGAGATTGAATTAGTTGGCATATTTAAATTTGCGATTAAAATGTTTACAAAAATGTTTATTCACCATTTACAAAGTCTACCATATTGTCATACATTTTAATAAAAAACAACAAACAAAATTAAATAAAAATACCCGAACGGGTTTTAAACAAAAAATGAAAAATGTAGAACATGTAAAGATCTTTTTTATGTTTCCAAGTACAACCAAATTAGTTGAACCAATCACTATTAATTAATAATAATTAGGCATTGCAATGAAAAAGTGGAAAATTGGAAAATTTAGAAAATTTTGGAAAATGGAAAATTTCCACATTTTCATTAATATTTTCCATTAACATTCAATCACTGAATGAGTCAAACTAAAAGGAATATATCCATGAAATGAATCTTATTGACTAATTGAAGGGGCAGGAATCCAATGGTGGAGACCATTTTAAATTCCAATAAGACCCTAGGGCCCTAGGTGGCGCTGGTGTAGGAGTAAGTATAAAACGATGGCAGATTGCCGGGATTCGTTCCTTTTAGGCAAATGCTATCGTTTTATGCATCCACCAACACCAGCGCCACCTGGGGCCCTAGGGTCCGTCTGGATTCTGAAATGGTCACCAACACTGAATTTCCCGTCCTCGTTTTAGCCTAAAAGCAACCAATCCCGGCAATCTACCAACATTTCAGCAGTTTTCTGGGCTCAGCGCCCCCCTGGGGCCCTAGGGTTTTTTCTTTATCCAATGGCCGCCACCATTGGGTTTCTCGTTTTAGTCAATAGGACCTGTTTCCTTGAACTAGGATACTCATAACCCAATTTTAATTGAATCTAAAAGTTTGGAAAATATGGAAATTTCCAATGGAAAATGGAAAATTTTCCATATTATCCATTTCCAAATGTTTGGAAAATTTTCCTTCCATTGCAATGCCTAATCTATTGCTACCAATCAAACTCAACTCATTAGCTTCAAAGTCAAAGTAAACACTCAAAGTAACTGTGTCTATTGCACTATTGGTCTAAGCTTATGCATATGCATTTACCAAGTGATATGTTAATGTTTATCAGCTACGTCACAAATACGATTTTGCATAGCAGGCATACTAATCATAATCGTACGTACATGCAAAGTACAACGTGTGTGCTGGTTGATTGCTGTTCAAAAGTGCAATTTGGCGTTATATAAAGGACTCAACACCTCTTAACCAAACTACATTTGCATCTTAGCTTCCTTTCTAAATTGTGCTACAAAATTGTGCTACAAAAATTGTGCTTTTACTTAAGAATTATGTCTCAAACAATTGAAGATGATGTTGAACTGCTTCAGGTTCAAGTGATATTTCGTCACGGTGCACGGACGCCTTTGTGGGTACTTTCAAATGATCGATACAGAGAAAGTGACTATACTGAAGGACTGGGCAATCTTTCGGGGTTTGGAAAAGCACAAATGTCTAATTATGGGAAAATACTTCGAGAACGGTATTCACAATTTCTCGGTAAGTTATTTTTATTAATTAATTGTTATTAACCTTTTTAAAAATTTCTCAATTTTGAATTAATTATAAAAAATAGATGGAATCGAGCCACATAATATCAACACAAAGAGTTCTCCTGTTGATCGATGCCAGGAATCTGCTTCTCATGTACTGAACAATTTACTTCCTACAACTAAAAAGACTACAAAAAATCCAATTTCAATTGACCGATCACTTGCTGAACAGTACTCAGGGGAGGCGAACAAAATGCATTTACGAATTGAAAACTCTAAATCATTTCACAAATTTCTCGAACAGCATCGTGATTTTCTTGGAAAACTAACAAAAAGTAGAGATCTAGTGGATCGTTACTGGGATGCAATTGGACTTCATGACAGTCTCACGTGTCAGAAGGCTTATTTCGGTGATCGATTCATTGGGCCCAAGTGGCTGGGGCCAAGTGAATGGGATCGATTGAATTCGATTCGTAGTTATCACTTTGGACGAGTTTCTGCGTTACCGAAAAGATATTTTCAACTCAAAATCGGAAAAATTTTCAAGGAGATTTGTGACAATTTGACTCATGTGCACAGTAAAAGTGAGATGCACAGTAATCGACTGTTTAACATTTACTCAACCCATGACACTCTCATTGCGCCACTGTCACATGCTCTTGGCATTTATAAAGAAACACCAAGTTTCGGTAGTGGTTTTATTGTGGAACTATGGCAAAATCGTAAAACCAACACTCATCACGTTCATCTGTACGAAGTGAATGGAATGAACAATTTTGAGATCAAACGTCTCGACTTGACTCAATCGGACACTTTCAAGCCACATTGCAGTGAAGAGAAATGTTCATTAGATAATTTCTTAAATGCTCTGCAAGATTATTTACCTTAGAATAGTTTTAAGGAATTATATTAATTTAACGGGTAAACCTTTTTTGAGACCTGTTGAACATTATCATAATTTTATTTCAAAGCAATTTTAAATTAAAGTAATTGTAAAAACATTTAGTTTTGTGTATAAAATAACGAATTTTGTCTTATTTGATTTTTGTATTTTTTAAATAAAATATTTCTTATTAAAGAATACTTATTTGAGTAACTTAAAATTTATAAATTAAAAATTAAAACCTTTTGATTACCACATCCTGAATGCCCATCTATGAATAATCCATGAATCATTAATAAAATATAAATTGGTAGTTTGGCCAAAAAAGTTCAACATAACCAACGCGTCTTTCAACATCTATCAAACTTTGCGTAAAGTTTTAAAGTAAAACTCTTCAGCCTAATTAAACTTATAATTTGCAAACATAAAATTAACAAAAGCTTATTAACCATTTAATACCTTATTTTCAAATTATTAATATAAATTATGAAATATTATTAGAAAAATTATATTTTTAAAAAACCTTTTGATTGTACACCTTCACCTTCAATCGACATTTTAATGCGGGAAAATGTTTATTTGATATTCTCCTAAATTCACTTAAAAAATATTTATTTTAGATTGACTTAATAATTTATTTGAAAAACCTTTTCGAAAAATTATAAGTGGGATTCAAAATGAGCGAATTGTAAATTGAATTTCAACAAAAATCAGTAAAATGTTTAACCTAAAATGTAACATAAAATTCAAACGAATTCTGCATTTGTTTGGTTGTTCGTGTGTTAGTGTAATTGTGTTTGTCGGTGTTTGTGTCCAAGCAACCAAACCCAAAACGAACAACAACAGCAAACTTTCCAAACCAACCACAAGTTTCAATGTCAATCTACACCTACAGCTTCACTGAAATTGGATAAACACTAAATGTGTTTCTAAACAAACGTGACATTGACAACTTCAAATCGACTACCAAAACGTTGTTTGAACAAATGTACAGGACTAGTTCGTGATAATTAGAGAAGTATCATCATAAAACATTATGAGTCAGGTACGAATGATCATCAAATACCAAAGTTATGACACGATTGAGTGACATTCAAATGATGTAATGATTTGAAAATTTAAAAGCCCAAATGCAAGTTCAAGAGCAATCTACAGCTTTTACCTTGTTTGAATCGCAAATATGTGAAATATGTTGTACTAAAACTCTTGATTTGGTGTTATGTTTGGTTTGGGTGTTGGTGGATTGGCTGATTGACGACTAAAAACAAAGTGAAATATGTTTGATCAAAGACTACAACAACAAACTGACAGAAAGGTTGATTTATGACTAAAAGGTGAGTGAGTGATAGAATTCCAAATATGTGAACTTGAAAACATTGTTGTTTTTAAAATAAAAATATATTTTCAATAGAAATAAATAAATTTAATCTTAAGACCTTTTGTAAATCTGAAGCTTCAATTGAATTGAAATTCAAAAAATACAAAACAAAAGAATTTTACCGATTAATAAGTTTCAACAAGTCTAACAACATCAATCCATTCATTTTACTCTTACAAAACTTTCATTCACTAAACTTTGCACTTTGCACACACATAAATCTCCCTAAAAAGGAGTTGATTGATTGATTGATTTGCCACACAAATGTCCCACAAATTATTGCATTTGAAATATATTTTTTGACCAAGTTTAATACTAAACAGTAAACTCGATAGTGGTTGATAGTGATCATCAGACAGAGTATAAGTGTTACAAGCTCAAGTTACAAGCTCAAATACGTACTTACTCATACACTATTTGAAAGGTTGGTTGGGCGCGTCGGAAATAATGGTCGAGAAATAGTGTCAAAAGCAAAAACATAAGTAAACACAACTTTGAGAAATCAGGTTGAAGAGAGAGATATCCAAAGTTTAGAACTAGGGAAAATTACTTTGAGATTATTTTTGAAAAATATATTTGAAAAACATTTGAATATAAATTTAAATCACCAAAAACATAAATGAAATCACTTTCATATTTAAAATTAAATAACAAATTTTCACATACAATTTAGGAGACCTTTTTGAGAGTACCATTCGTTAGAGAAGAACAACAACACAAAACCGAAACCGTATAAGAAGAAGAAAGAAATAAAGGAGAGATTGAAATCAGACTCAGTTTCGAATGTCATGATTTCAACAAGACACTTTGCTGATAAGAAATGATAAGACGAAATAGGAGGGACACTACATTTACACTTGATGATAAGTGACACGATTGTCGAAGTAGTGAAATAGAAACAAAACTAAACTGAACGAATACAAAGTACGAAGATGAATAGCAATGAGTCAGAGTACTAGTTTTGCACAGACTACTTTCATATATTGCATGAGAGAGTCAATCGATCGATTTGTGTAATCGAATCAACACAAGCACACAAGTTCACTAACGAACGATTAGTAACGAGATCGATCGATGGCGAAACAAAAAGAAGAAAGAGACAGGGCGCCTCATTTCGCGCGCTCATGACGCCCAAACTAGATCATAGTCTGTCATATAATGAGTGGACCATTGAAGCCTCATTATAATACTACTTCGAACATATTCATATCTGCATTGGTTAAAAGGCAAACACCGACTCGGACTCGAAATCGTCACCGCCCCCCCAAAAACATCGAACTCAAGTGATGCGCCGGCACGTTATCATCCGTCGGTGGCCAAGTCCATCTCACTCATTCACTGACTAACCAATCTCTGGTTAACGTATACATGCGTTCAGGGATAAACAAAGGCGATTCAACAAATTGACAGATATATTTACATTTCTATCAACTATTTGAAATTACGAAAAAAGATAAACTTTATGAACGCCCCATTTTGTCCCTCCGTTATCTAATGGTGGATGAGCATGAAATTGACAGTTAGGTTGGGATGATGATGATGATATTTGCAATGAATCGTTGCAACATACCAACAACAGCTCACAATGCGTCAACTCAACCAGAGGAGAGGAGAGGAGAGATGAACTCGATTTGGTTGAATTGAACTTTTTCGACACCGTGGTTACGCGTTACAACAAAATTATGTCGGATTTTTTTTCTAGGTAAAAACCACAAAATTTCCTTGGTAATTGTAAATTATTAATTGCAATCGTTTATATACAAAAAATAAATTTTAAAAATATTTAAAAGAAATAATTTTTAATTGGTAACCTTTGATAGAACATTATGCTAATTGGGGGAATTTTGGATCCAATATTTTAAAATTACTATTTTAAATTAAATTATATTTTAAATTAAATTAAATTTTATATTTCAAAAAAAATGTTGTTATAACCTTTGATAAAGTAAAGAGTATTCAGGTCCATTTAAATATGTAGCCAATTCATAAATAGCGTTACTAAAAGATTATGTTTAATTCAACAGGTTGAGGCATGTGCCGAATCATTCTGTTCGCATAATCCCCACAAAAATTAAATTCAGATCAAACTATTTCCCCCTCTCTGTCTCTACCCAGGAAGACTCCGCTCCAGTCCAATCCTCCCTGATTTACGACTTTGTATGCAATGTCACTTTTTATCGTGCACGTTCGTTCAATAAATATCTCAATTCTTTAAATATGTTTTAGTTTATTGGGAAAAAGTTTGTTTGTTGAGAAACCTTTTAAATGGACGTCAAATTGAATTCATAATAAAAAGTCAGTTTTATGAACTCCAAATCCCCCCCAAACAAGGAAGATTAGATCTAGAGCAATGCCAATGTGAATATATATATTCGATTTGTTTATTTATTTATTTATTCATAGAAATTTTTCTAGACTGGTGGTTTGATGATTTTACGAGATTCGGAAGAGAAGCGTTAAAAAGAGGAATTTATAAATAATAATGTAATTTTTATGATGAGGCTTAAAATTTGATAAGATCTTTGACCTCAGAGCAATCTTTTTCAATATTTCAAATGTCAATTTTATTACTAAGTTCAAGGTTTATGAATTAAATTTTTTAAAAAATAATTTTAATGTAACCTTTTAAATACCGAACTGGAGAATGGAAGAAATATTAAAGAAAAAAAATCATTCCCTAATTATGTAATATTACGTAAAATCCACTCACCTCATTTACGAATAACCCCTTGAGGCAATTCACATGCAAGAGATAACATCACCAAGAATGGATACAATGAAGTAGCATACACAATTGAATAATAATTCTTATAACATATCACAGGTCGATTACACAATAACACAACATTTCAAGCAAGCGAAGAAAAATTCAAATTCACAGTTAATTGATGTAGTTGTAGCAATTACGACATTTATGAACAGATCATACAAAAAACACGAGATCACCTTTTAAGATAAGATCAATAATTATGATAAATTAATAATAATAATATTATGACACATTAACGATAAAAATCACAAGATCTTATCACATATCACTGTATCCATCATCACAAGATTACGTCATTTATGAAAGTGTAATAATAATCATCGATAATAACGTTGTTAGTGAAAACCCCCACACGTTACAAATAAAAACACTGTTCCACTGTCAACACTAGATACGACTGTATCTGTCAGTGCCTGAAGTCATGTGTGCCTGCATGCTCGTTCAGTCAAGCAAACATAGAGATGAAAGTGAAATTGGAGAGAGAGAGAGAGAGAGAGAGAGAAAAACGTTACATTCGAAGGCATACTGCGCATGCGTACAAGATTAAACAAATACATGCGCAACTGGGTTTATTTTATTTGTTTCATACCCGTGGGGTGACTAATTGTGAGTTTCGCGCCAAACACATGTCTCCCTCTTTGATTGTACATGATTAATTGATTTGACTTGTCGTGTAACGGGAGCAGATGAATGAACTACTACCGGGTGGTTACTGTTCATATAAGATGTAACAAACTTGTAATTGTGCCAATTAAGAACAACCACTCTGTAGTTTGGTCGGGCGCCATCAACACTCATAATACATACATTGTATAACACACAAGATGCGACAGGGCGCGAGCCTCGAATTACTCTCTCACAGTCACTTATACTTATGCATATTGCAGCTGAACAGTGAAACTGTGTATAATGTGAGACAACATGTGTGCAAACAGATCGACACATCAACACAGAGTCGACAGTTATGAGCACGTACACGGGATGGACCACAAAAACGATGCAATTTCCCGGAAATCAATAACAAAAACATTTCCCTTGAAAATTTATTTTCATTGCATAACTTTAAAACGTAAAAAATAATCAAATTATAACCATTTAAAACGCTAACTTCGTGATACATTCAAAAGAGAGTACAAGAAATCTAATATAATATAAAAACATGAATTTAAATGTTTAGACAAGACAGAATTTTAATGATAATGAAAAAGAATTAAAATTAAAAGCACATAAAATGACTTAATTATTTTTTAATCATTTGTTAAATCTACTGAACATTTTCTGAAAAATAAAAAAAATATTTTAAAGTCATCTAACTTAAGTTTGTTCATTTAAGAAACCCTTTGTGAACCATTCCTCTACTCTATTCTATTTTAAAATTCCAAATGCATTTGAAAACATTAAATCTTTGCAATGAAAGCAATCAAATTAACTTCAAAATTGCTCAATTAAATTAAATGATTTTGTTCAATGAGTTGTGGGAAAAAGAAAAATCTACTGCAAACAAAATGCTACAATTGGAACCCTGAAGGGACAATTACCCTGAGGATATAATTATCACTAATAATCACTAATTAACAAAAATCAAATATTTGAAAAAATAAAATAATTTTGAAATTACTTTTGAAACCTTTTAGCAAAATTTGCCTCTTTCGAGCTCATTGAACAAAACTAGACTAAAAGAAAAATATTGAGATATGAATATGCAACTAAAAGTGTACCACTAAACACACACGCCCAACGATTACGAGCAATTATTAAATAAACTGCAGCAAAAAGTAGAAAGTAATGTCTGCAATTAAAATATCAAAAGTCAAAAGTGTTGTGTCCAATCATTGAAAGCAACAACATAAAAAAATAACATTTATAATTAGTATTTTTTCAATTCACTAAATTTATTGCAAACATTTAAAATCCTAAAAATTGTTAATAAACTTTTTTAATTATCATTAGTAGATTTTACATAATTAGATTTAAAATATTTGTTATACGTAATAAAACTGGATTGATTATTTGTTTCTTTTGCTTGAGAATTAATTAATTTGTTAAATGACCTATTGCTAATCCAGCCAATCGCCATTTCAAATAAATATAAACTGTACAGGAAGTGATCACTTACCACATTAGATATCGGTCGAAATGGTTTCCTCAATTGTAGATGATTTTCTTGATAAACACTCAAAGTCTGTTGTCTCTTGGGCCTTCCCAGACTTTGCGAATCGTAAAAGTAATTGGACATTTTGTTGTTGCTGTTGTTTTTGGTTTAATCACGATTAAGCACAATTAATTAATCATTATTGATTTACGCAGAATCAAAGAAGAATATTACGACGTAGTTTTCAAGGGCGAGTTCAAGAATAGTAAATGGATCGCTAATGATGTTTTCGGTTAATGGAGCAGATGAACTTGATGGTACAGTTGAGAAGACACACAAACACACTCACTTTGAAGTTGAAAATGAAGTGAAATTAAAGTTCACAGTTCAACACAAAAACACGAAAGTGCTTTTCTAGTAACTGCATTCGTCAAAATATGTGGAGTCGTTCTGCAAAGTAGAAAGTTGAGTGTTGAGTTATCAAATAACGAGAAAGTGTAGTCAACAGCATCACATCAACTCGAGTCTGTCAGTCCGTTTAGCGATCGATCTTAACTATGGAGAGAAAAAAAATTGAGTTAATAAATGAGAAAATACATAGAAATTAATATATCGATTTGCGATTAACATTGCACACTACGACTACACGAATATTTTGACAAACACACACACACACACGCAATTTTATGGGTGCAATAAACAAATCTTACCAAATTAAATTATACAGTAATATATGATTCAAAAAACATTTATTAGACTTCATTAAACCTTTAAAAGCACTTTGATAAATACAATAGAACGTACAAAGATCAATTTTCAAAAAAAAATTAATACACTGCAATATGTAGTGCACTGGTGTAGACTTTGTAGATATTAATTTGATGGAAATAACGAGATGAGTTACCATTAGGATTTAAAAAATAAATTTTTGATTTCTGAAAGCTTAAGAATTTTAAACATGGAAAATTTTCTTTCGATTATTTTGACCATTTACTACTTGTAAGTCTGTTTGCTGTTGAATCTGGTAATAAAATATTGGGAGTTTGATTTAAAAAAAATTGTTTATAAATTATAAAATTAGAAAACCATTTACAAGAAAGATATTTATAAGACTCCAAAAATGTTAAAAAATTAATACGCTGCAATATGTTGTTCACTTGCAAACTTTGTCTTTACAGAAACTGAAATTAATGAAAACATTTGATGGAACAAAAAAGACACAAAAAACGCAATTAATCAAATGCTGCTGCTGAAATATCCACAAGTTTCTGACATACAAAACTTTTCTACTAGATTTTCGATAGATTTAAATGTAAACAAGTAACAAATCTTGGATAAATAAAAAGCAAAGTTACCAGTAAACAAACTCAGTATTTAAAATCGTCCTAATACAGATTAGAAAGTACAAAGATTGTTGATTGTTGTATACTACTAAATACGATTTAGATGTTTGCTTCTAGCACTATTTACTCGAATGAAAGACAAAAGTGAGAGGAAACATGTTGAGAACAGACGAATGAGTGTTAGAGTTTATTACATACACAAAAGTATGTGAATAGTTAGGCAAGCACAAATGTTTCCAATATACAACTGCAATTTATATTTGTATCAACACATACAGAAACACTTACATTTACAACCAATTTACTCAGAAAACGTGCATTCGCACATAACACACTCATTAATCAATGAATTCATCAATGTGCGCACACACAAACACAAAATCACTTTACAACAAGTCGTATAAGTCAATAAGTCAATAAAGCAGAAACAAGTGATCACTTTCGAAGCTCATAAAATTAATTGAATAGTAGGAGAATTAAAATGCACCGAAAAAAATGGAACTAAAAATATCACGAATCAAATCACGATAGTCATTACGCCCAGAAGCACAATCACACACAAAATGGTGTCCTTGACTGTCATAAGCTTATTTTTTGTAGCATTAGACACACATAAAACAGTATCAAATAGAAGAGGAAATGGTAATAGAGGCAAAGAAGTTCTTCGGAAGAACCTACAGCACCACACACCGAGCACAGGATCACATCTGGGCAAGAGATCAAGTCGAAGTGTTTTGTTCTGTACAATTCAACATTACCACAAGAGTACCGTTAAGGAAGAAGAATTGGAAGGGGGTGGAGTAGAAAGCAACAGATACAGAACTAACAATTCATTCAATCAGTCTATTAAGTCGCACAATTGAGAAGAACCCTTGTTCATCTTCTGCTTCTCTCTCGATGGGGCAGACTTATAAAGGTGAACACAAAAGTTTCGGTAAATTCAAGTCATTAAAGTTCACTAACAAACAGAGCAGAAACATTTGCAATTACCAAGTACAAAGTTGGTAGCCGATAGGTGTATTAACAGTAGTAAATTAAACAGAAAGGTGATTCAATGAGGTGATCAATCAACTGTGACGAGATTGATCAATGCCACTTTGAGGCTGTGATTGAGGGTTGCCAGCATGACAGGTGCCAATGTTGGGTTGAACAAAGGTTGGAGAGAGAGGGTAGACACTCTAATAGACAAGAGAATTGGGTTAATTGCGGTCGGTGATGGAGGAATGGGGTTTGTTGTTGTTGTTTTGGCCATGTACCAGTGCTCGTAATAATACGAACCTCAATTTCTACCCTCTACTACAATTTCTTTCTTGAGTTGTCAATATCACCCAAACATACTGCCCGCATCATTTTCATTCACACACACACACGACCATTAGTGCAATGTGTCCTTATTGTCAATCATTACCATTGAAAAGAATACAAAAAATGAAAATATATCTTTTTCATTTTATCAAACCTGCACACGAAATTCACGATTTTGTGTTCTCAATTAAATTTCCATTTATCTCGAAAATTACATCACGAATATCAACAGTCGACAGTTACGGGTACACCGGATAAACCACAAAATTGATGCAATTTCTTGCTAATCTACAAAAAAACATTTTCCATAAAACTTTATTCTCATTACATAATTTTTAAACTTAAAACAAAAATTAAAACAATTCTGTAAACTTTTACTTCAATGATTTTAAATAAATTTAAGGAATAAAACACATGATAAAACAGAATATTCATTAATAACTAAAGGATTTCGAAAGGCAAAAAACAGAACCCTGAAATTAAGTCTGAGGATAAAATTAAACAACAATGAACAGTAAATATTATGAATAACTCAAATAGTAAAAAAATAATAAAATTAATATTTTTTAAACCTTTTAGTAAATGGCCAAACATTAACGTGTTAAGAAAAGCAAAACAAGAAGAAAGAAACATTTAGACATTGAACACAAATACGCAACTAAAAGTGTAACACAAAACCCACACACCCAACGATTACTAGCAATTATGAATAAACAGCATAAAAAGTAAACAATGGTGGCAATAATTTAAATATAAAGTTAAAAGTGTTATGACCAATCATTGAAAATAACAACACAAAATTATACATGTCTAATTAGTATTTGTCAATTTACAAAATTTATTGCAAACATTTAAACCCCCTAAAATTTGTTAATTAACCTTTTAAATGCTAGTGAGTATAATGGAATTCATATGGTCAATACTATTTGTTATACGAAAGTATTGAAACAGGATTGATTATTTGTATTTTTGCTTGAGATTTAATTTGTTATTTGACTTATCGCTAATTAGTTCATTGGTAGACTTGTCAAATATAAAATACTCAGGAAGTGATCACGTACCACATTAGATATCGGACGAAATGGTTTCTTCAATTGTAGATGATTCTCTTCACAAACACTAAAGGCCTGTTGTCTCTTTGGTCTTCCAACACTTCGGGAATCTTACAAATAATTGGACATTTTATTGTTGTTTTTATTTTGGTTAATCACAATTAATAATCAATTAATCACCATTGATTTGCGCAGAATCAAACAAGAAGATTACGACGTAGTTTTCAAGGGCGAGAATAGCTTACAGTAAATGAATCGCTAATGGAGTTCTCGGTTAATGGAGCATATGAACTTGAAGGTATTGTTGAGAAAACACACAAACACAAACTCACTGTGGAGTCGAAAAGAGTGAAAGTGACAGTGTTCTCACATCAACACCAAAAGACGAAAGTGCCTATCTCGTATGTCAACATTTGTGGAGTCTTGAGTCAAGTTGAGTGTTGAGTTATCAAATGGAGAGTGGTCACAGCATCACACCAACTCGAGTCTGTCAGTCTTATTAATGATCGATCAATCTAAAGAGAAAAAATTATGAGATTATTAATGAGAACATTAAAATACATGGAAATGAGTATATCGATTTACGATCAACTGTTCGAACACTCTACATCTACATAAACATTTTTGATACAAACACATGTAAACTCATGGATGAATGCTTTGGTCCAAAAAAAACATTTGTCAGACTCTCAAAACAGAATCGCTTGAAATATATGAGAAAACCTTTTTAAATTCAAACAAAAATTCAATAGTTTAGCACTTAGCGTTTTGCAAACTTTGTCTGCACTGAATTGATTGAAATTACATTAATTTGATAAATAAAACAAGATTACTAACGCCAGTAAGAATAAATTTGTGAAAGAAACTAATTTGTAGTTTTTAAACGATTTTAAATATGTTTTAATTAGTTTTACCATTTATTGGATGGACACATTAAACATTTTCTAAATGTAGCACTAAATGATGATGTTTTTAATTAAAATATTTTTGTTTTCGAAACTGTTGAACGAGAAAACAATTTTTTAAGAAAGTAACATGAGGTCTGAAGAAAAATAATTAAGTTTTTAAGTTTTTAGGAAAGCTTTTAATAAAATACAAATTCGTGCTTATCACTAGTAATTAATTTTTATGTACCTTTTTCATGTCAAATGGCATAAAAATGAACACAAGTTTTTGAAATACTAACCTCGTGTATATGAATAGATTAGAATGTCTAGAAAATAATCCTTACATAATAAAATAATAAATGAACACGTAACAAATCTCGTTGTGTTAACAAGCACCAAACAAAATAAACGAAACAAAGGAAATAAAATTACAAAGATTGTTGATAACTACCAAGTACGACTGTGATGTTTGTTGTAGCACCATTTCCGAGAATGTTAAAAAGAGGAAACACGTTGAGAATGAGTGTTAGAGTTTATTACAGACACAAAAGTTATGCGAAAAGTTAGGGAAACACAAAAGTTTTCAATACACAACTGCACTTCATGTAGTTCTATCAACACATACAGGAACTTTAGTATTTAACTAATTTGCCCAAAAAACGTGCATTCGCACATAACACACTCATTAATAATTGGTTTCTTCAATACACACAAATATAAAATCACTTCACACAAGTCACATAAGTCAATAAAGCAGCAACAAGTGAACAACGTTCGAAGCGCATCAAATCATGAACATTTTCAGGACATATTCATAGGAGTAGGTGAATAAAAGTGTACAAAATACTGAACCAAAAACATCAAGAATTAAAGAAAGGTATGACGCCCAGAAACATAATTTCACAAAATTGTGCCCTTGAGCCATAAGCTTCTGTTTCTAACATTAGGCACAAAAGCAGTATCAAATAAAAAGGGGAAATAGTAGAAGAATGAAGGTCAGCGAGCACAGGATACATCTGGGCAAATGATTGTCTAACGTTTTGTTATGAACTATTCCACAAGAGTACCGTTAGAGAAGGCGGAAGATCAAAATTCTAAGAGAAGAAGATACAGAACTCGAAATTCATTCAATCACTCTATTATCGAGAGGCAGGTCAATGCAAAAATTTGATTACTGCTTCATTACAAACCCTTCCCGCATCATCTTCATCCACACACACACGACCATTAGTGCAATGTGTCCTTATTGTCAATCATTACCATTGAAAAGAATACAAAACAGACTGTTTTAAACAGTCAATATAATCGAACCCCCGCATACAAACATTTTCATTATCTCGTGAATTGATGTTGATCATCGTGTTATATTTAAGTTCTCCTTTCATGTCAACCATGAATGCAATGAACCAAACAAACGGTGACATCAAGATTACTGAAAAAATCAAGTTTTTATGAAATTTAGATTTATATATGTTACTGTAAAAGTGCATAGTCTGGTAAATGTGCACATTTACCGGTAAAAGTGAATATTAAGAAAATTTTAAAACTCAATATACAGATTTACTGGTAAATGTGCACAATTACCAGTAAATCTGCACATTTACCAAAACGTCTAGGTAAAAGTGCATTCTTTGACCCAAAAATGTTGAATTAAAGGGCCAATTGTGCCAGGATATTACCAAAAGTGTGCACCATGACATTTATTTAAATAATATCTTGATTCTACAATAGAGGGATAAAATATATGCCAATTGGGGTGCCTGTGGAAACATTTTAAGATATTACCTAAAATTTAGTTGGTGAAGTTCCCTAGTCATTTTATTGAGGGATAGGATTCAAAATTCAATTATAATATCTTTCTGAACTAAAAAATGTTTGGTTAGAATCCAAAATTCCTTATTTTTAGGATAATATCCAAGAATAATAGGTCCAAAAAGTACTTTTACCAAGACGTTTTAGTAAATGTGCAGATTTACCGGTAAATGTGCACATTTACCAGACTATGCACTTTTACAGTAACATAAATAAAGTAATAAAAAGATATTTAAAAATGTAAATTACATTGAAACCTTTTGTGCTTAGACGGGAAAACAGAATTAATTGGTAAAAGCAATAAAAACCATGGAGATACTTAATGAACACAAATATAAACTAAAAGTGTACCACACACGCCCAATGATTACGAGTAATTATTAATAAACAGCACTAAAAAGAAATAAACAATGATTGCAATAATGTAGGAGATGGCGCTGCAGTCGCCATCACCTGGATCTTTCTAGATCCTTCGAGGTAACGTCCTCTGTGGACGGACCTAGCTGTGTATATAAGCATGTGTGAGGGGAGCGAGCACGCCAGTTAGAGTGTCGGCGTTGCCTCGAGTTGTTGTACATATCCTGTGTAACCAATAAAGACGATTAGGAGCATAAGTGTGTCCTACTAGACCGTAACTATAATTAAAATATTAAGTCAAAAGAGTCATGTCCAATCATTGAAAGTAACAACATATAAAATGACTTATCCAATTAGCATTTGCCCGTATTTACAAAATTATTATTGAAAACTCTAAAAACTTTAAAAATTGTTAATCAACCTTTTAAATAGATGTGGAAAGAAAGGGCATAATTAAATTACTAGAATTTATTACACTAAAACAAGATTGATTATGCGTTTTTCTTTTGTTTGAGAAATAATTAATTTTTGAACAAACCTTTTGTTAGTCAGTCAAAATCATACTATTTTTAAAAAAAATGTGTAGAAAGTGATCCCTTACCACATTAGATATCGGTCGAAATTGTTTTCTCAATTGGTTTGTGGATGATTTTCTAAGTAAACACTAAAGGTCTGTTGTCTCTTGAGTCTTCTGAGAATTTGTGAATCGTACAAATAATTGGACATTTTGTTGTTGGGTTAATCACAATTAATACTCAATTAATCATCAAATGATTTGCGCAGAATCAAACAAGATTTTTATGACGCAGGACATATTTCAAGGGCGAGTTCAAGAATAGTTTGCAATAAAGGAATAAACCTAATGGAGTTCTCAATTAATGGAGAAACGAACTTGCAGATACAGTTGAGAAAACACACAAACACACTCACTTTGAAGTTGTAAATAGTGAAATGACAGTTCACACATCAACACAGTCAAACACGAAAGTGCCTTTCTCGCAACTTTCTGTCAACATTTGTGGAGTAAAGTAGAAAGTTGAGTGTTGAGTTATCAAATGGAGAGTGGTCACAGCATCACATCAACTCGAGTCAGCCTGTCCGTTTAGTGATCGATCAATTTATATAGAGAAAATATTATTGTGATAATTAATGAGAACATTAAAATATATGGAAATAAATATATCGATTTGCTATTAATTATACGTTTACACTAACAAGTAAGACACTCAATTGTATTGCTTCAATCAAAAAATTTTAAACTAATTATAGAAAGCTATGATCTTAAAACATTTGTTAGATTTTCTAAACAGAAATATTAAATGTGAGAGTAACCTTTTGAACGCACAAGCAAATGAAAAGACTTCAAAATATTAAAAAAAGAATACGTTGTAATATAAAATGCATTTGCAGACTTTGTCTGTGCTGAAATAGAAATTAATGGAAACATAACATTTAATTTAAAAAACGAGGTAACCATTAAGTAAAACTTTTACTAAGAACAAGTTAATTTAGGGCTTCTAAAAGCTTAAAGATTTTAAACGTGGAAAAAATTTTTTAATTAATTTGACCATTTTCTAATTCGATGGGCGGAATGTAACACCCAAATGTAGCCGTTTTCATTAGAATATTTTTTAAAAATAAATCTCAAATGTAAATATTTAAGAAAGTAAACAGTCAATCGTCATTAGAAAAACAACAAATAATAACTGCTTCATTGAACAAATTTTAATATTTAAGAATTTGTGCTTATCAATAGTTTTTTAAAATGTACCTTTTAGTTACAACAAACTGAGATTCGATGAACTAAGTAAAAGTCTTTTTAAATATGAATTTGTAATAATTAATTGGTTTTAAAACATACCCAGAATAACTAGTGTGTGAAGTATTTTGATATTTAAATAAAAAGTCACCTATGAAATTATGCCTTTTTAATCAGTCGTTAAGTGTCATTGATTCAGCACAAAATTGTTACAATTGTAATACAAAAACACTAAAACATAAGTCAAAGCAATTAACTTAAAACTGTAAAAAATGTTAAGCAAATCAAAAAATAAAATTTAATTACCAGTGAATTTGACGAGCAATTAATTTGAGAAGTAACTAATCAAATGCTGTCTAAATATGCACAAGTTTCTGACATACTAACCTCTTCTATTTGGATTGATTTAAATATAAATAAGTGACAAAACTTGTAACATTAATAAGTAAAATTACCAGTAAACAAAATCGATGAAACAATTCGAAGCAATATTATAAATGAGAACGACAAAGATTGTTGATAACAACTGAGTACGATTTCGATGTTTTTTCTAGAACCATTTCCGAGAATGAAAAACAAAAGTGAGAGGAAACATGTCGAGAACAGACAAATGTTAGAGACTTTATTACAAAAACAAAATATGTGAAAAGGTAGCGAACACAAAAGTTTCTAATATACATGTTGACATGCAACATACACACTGCACTTCATATTTGTATCAACACATACAGGAACTTTTGTATTAAACTGTTTTATCCAGAAAACGTGCATTCGCACAAAACACACTCATTAATCACTGATTTCTTCAATACACACAAACACAAAAGCACCTTGCAACTAGTCACATAAGTCAATAAAGCAGCCACAAGTGATCACTTTTGAAGCGCATCAAATCATATATTCATTTAGGAGAATAAAAATGCACTAAAAAAGTGAACAAAAAGTATCACGAATCAAAGAAAGGTATGACGCCCAAAAACATAATTTCACAAAATTGTGCCCTTGAGTCTGCTTCTGTTTCTAACATTAGGCACAAAAGCAGTATCAAATAGGAAAATAAATAAAAGAATAGCGAGCACAGGATACATCTGGGCAAATAATTGTCGAACGTTTTGTTCTGAACTATTCCTCAAGAGTACCCGTTAGAGAGAAGGCGGAAGAACAAAATTTTAAGAGGAGAAGATAAAGAACTCAAAATTCATTCAATCATTCTACTATCGAGAGGTAGGACAATACAAAAACGATTACAACTTCATTACAAACACTACCCGTATCATCTTCATCCACACATATACCACCATTAATGCAATGTGGCCTTATTGCCAATCATTAGCATTGAAAGAATTTAAAAACTGAGAATGCTCTTTTCATATCATCGAACCAGCATACAAAATTCACGATTTTATATTCTCAATTATATTCGCGTTACCTATTGAATTGAGCAACTGCTCATCCTGTTATTCAAGTCTCTCTCCTCAGTAAATTATGAATGAAATGACAAAAAACATCATGTCGCTTCTTAGGAAATAATAATAATCAAATTGTTTTCAAAAATTAGTTTATAAAATAAGTAATAAAGCAATTATTTTAAAATGAAAATTACTTTGAAACCGTTTGTGAAGCGTGGACGTTATGATACATATTGCAAGACAGTGTGTGTTTTGGGGTGAAAACAATCATAATTGATCGACCTGTTAAAGATTACTTTCAATACAGAAATGTTAATAAATGTTGGAAAAACCCTTTTGAACAAACTTGGACATAATCAATAGAATTTTAAAAAATGTCGACGTTTTGAATCGCACTTGTTGGATAAAATCATAGATTTTACTGTAACTGAGTTTTTAATTACGTTTTTAATGACGTTTTGAATCGCAATATTATTTTGCCTAAAAATTTAAACCAGAAAGCTATATATTTAAGCATGTAACCATTTAAAGAACCGAACCAATTCAACCACAAGTGTAAAAGTTACTATTTCTTTGAATAACTTTTAAAATTAAAGAATTTGGGCTTATCAATAATAACCAATTTTTTAAAATATACCTTGTACAAAATTTACCGAGTACCAATTCGATTAAATAACAAAAAAATTACTTAAAATATGTCACACGCAGAATAACATGTATGAGTACGATAATTTGAAAAAATACCGATTAGTTGATTAATGATAAGAAATAAAAAAATTATTGAACAAACAAAAACAAATTTTCAATTACCAGTTAAACGATCCAAAATACGTGTGATCAAATGTTATAAAGATAGACAAGTTTTCGGAATACTAACCTACAAAATAGATTGGAATTTTCAGAAAATAATTTGTTTGTGCTTCTAAATAATAAATATACAACTAACAAAACTTGTAGAATTAATAAGTTAAATTACCGGTAAACATAATTGATGAAACATACAAAAAAGGAAACAGAAAAATATTGTTGATAAGCACAATTTTCAATGTTTGCTGTAGCTCAATTTTCGAAAATGAAAGACAAAACTGAGTAGAAACATGTTGAGAAAGGACTACTGAGTATTAGAGTTTATTACATACACAAATATTTGTAAAAAGTTAGGCAAATCAAAAGAAACAGGCGCCCATTGAAAGAATAAAATCAGATTTTCGAATTTTCGAAAATGTTCGTTCCAAAACCCCGTACGTTCATTAAAGTAATAACTTTTAACTCATAAAACTGAGTCGTTTGATTCGAATTGGTTTGTTTTGCGTGGTCACAAATGTCCTTTTCGATCTACTCAATTTTCTTTCTTCTTCTTCTCTACGCCAGCTTGTCTTTATCCAAAGAGGTAAGTTTTATACTAACTTTTAACGTTAATCATCATCTTCTTCTAACCGTCCACTTCTTTTCAGGCTCACTACAATGCGTATCATCTGTGTGCGAAAGTAATGTCGGGCAACTTTGAGTCACTTCGCTTTCAATCGGTGTACAGCTACCGGGACAAGTATATTGTGTTTGTAGAGGCCGACCACAAGTACTACGTCTACCAGGAGGACATTTCCCCGAGTTCGGTGGTGATCAAGCCTGACGGTGACGACAGCTTTCAGCCCTGGGAAGCGCACAATTTTGTGCACGCCAAACCGAGGATCACCTCACTGGACGATCTGTCCAACATTAAGGCACTGTACACTTTCACACCGGGTGGCGAAAAGTCAAGTGGCTACAAGTCCGAGTATTTGCTCTATGTTGGCGGGTCAAAGGAGTATTGGATCAATCTGGCGCCAAGTTGGGCCGAACGTCACAATCCTTATTATGCACAGATTGAAGACTCGACGGATGCTTGTTCGTTCCCGTACAGTATCATCCACGATGGCCACTATTCGGGCTATGTGATTCAGCAGGATTTTTACACACCCGCGGATGAGCTCGCCATCTACGATTTGGAGGTGCCCGATCGGTATGCACTGGGACTGCACTGGTGGGAGCACCATTCCGAGGAGGCGAAGCGCACTGCCATCTACTACTACATGGAGAAAACGGAACACCCAAACCAGGTGCACTTTGTACTGCCGTACTATCGTGGGGTGCCCGATCCACGCAAGCGACTCTTCACCCGCCTCCCAGTGGGCTACATGTGGCGTGGCTCAATGTTTCTACTCGACAGTGCACTCGGCTGTGTGCTCGTAATCGAGAACATGAATGAACGACTGCGCAGTCGTGAGAAGGGCAGCTTCAGCCGTACCCGAATCAACATTCCATTCGAAGACTTCTTCAAGTGTGATCGCCAAATCTATTCGCAGAACCAACAGTTGGACAAAAATCGATGTCAAACCACAAGCAAGGACAAGCCAATCGTCATCGACAATGGCGATACTTTGACAGTCGACGAACAAGTTTCCAACAACGATGAGATGAATCCTCAAGTGGCTCAACAATCCAACAACAACAGCAACACCAAGCTCACTATATGGAGGATTCTTTTCGCATTTGCTGTGATTCTAGTTTTGCTGCTCATCGTTGGACTTGTGATTGTAATTCGAAAGAAGCGGACTTTGAAGTCACAAGCAAAGGCCAAGTCACAAGTGACAAAGTCAAATATGACAAAGTCAAAAGTACCAAATCTAAAAGTACTAAAGCCAAACGCACCAACGCCAAAAGCGCCAAAGTCAAAGAATCCGAGCTCAATCCAAATGCACTCAAACCAAAAGTCAAGCAACAAGTCCAGTAGCAGTGCTGGTGATTCGAAAACTACCACTAACTCTAATATTTCTAAATCAATTAAGAAATAAAATTTATTATTAAATTTCTTTTTAAAATGCAAATTATTTTGAAACCATTTTTATACCCGAATCGAAACAATTAACGAAACAGATGAAATTGTTTGAATAGTTTATATGATTATTTACTGTTTATTATATTGTAGAAAAGTAAAAATTGTAGCTAAAACAGAATTTTAAATAATCAGAAAGGACAACCCTGAGAATATAATTGAATGATAAACACTACTAAATTCTTAGCTAATTCAAATAGCAAAATTAAATATAGTATCAGGTGTTCCTAAAAGTTATGAAATGGCTCGATGAGGTGGAGGAGTGAGGTGGAGAGGAAGTTGTCAGTGACACAGTCTAGATGGCGTTAGCGGTTATACTGTTTTGTGTGGAGTGCCGCAGCAGCACACTCACACAACAGCCAAACAAGAAAATTACACGCTCGAGCCCATAACTCAGAACAGTATAACCGCTAACGCCATCTAGACTGTGTCACTGACAACTTCCCCTCCTCCTCACTCCTCACCCTCCTCGCCCACTTTCACAACTTTTAGGAACACCTGATATCTAGACTAATCTGAAAACTTTTAGTAACATTTTTGTAATTGTTTGAAGATTTAACATTGGAGAAAAAAATAAAACTGAATTAAAACCTTTAGATCGGTTTTTTGCTTGCAATACAAATAAAAGTGTTCAGTGAACACTTTTAAACACTGTTCACCCAACTATTACAGTACATGTAAGATTATTAATAAGAGCATACAAGAAGTTTGAGCAATGGTTAACATAAGATCTATCTAATTAGTATTTGGATAATCCATAAATTTTATTGACAACATTAAATTTGTTGAAATTGCTCTTAAAAACTGTTGATTAACCTTTTAGAAGCCTCCCATTAACATTTGCTGATAATAAGAAAATTAAATTTAAATGATAATTGGCCTATTGCGAAATAGGATGAAATGTGCCAGGAAGTGATCACTTACCACATTAGACATCAGTCGAAATGATTTCCTCAATTGTAGATGATTTACTTGGTAAACACTAAATGTGTGTTTTCTCTTAGTTTTTCAGAGACTTTGTAAATCGTAGATACAATTTCGTTGTTGTTTTTGTTGATTTAGGCTAATCACAATCAATTACCATTATTATGCACAGAATCAGAGAAGAATTTTACGACGTAATCTTCAGGAAAAGTTCAGAAATGTTGAATGTAAGAAAAACCTTTTACAAATCGCTCACTTACGAATTGAATATGCTATAATATGTAGTGCACTGGCAAACTTAGTCGATACTTAATTGGTGGAAATGTAACATTTAATTTGTAATTTTAAAGGTAAGTAAAACGTTGAAAAATAAGCTAGTAAGTAATTTTTTTTAAGTTTAATGATTTTGAATTATCTTTTTGTTCGTTTGACCATTTGTAAATTATCGGGTTTATCGGATTTTGAAGTCTCTGTTAAAAGAAATTCTGTTTTGAGAGAGTAAAATAGATGTTTTAAAATTCACCTTGTCAACAAAAACTTTATTTTGCAAAATTAACTAAACAACAATGATTTTGAATATGCATTTGAAATAATAGCCCAATAGTTATAAAACAAACTCAGAATAATAAGTAAGCGTTGGAAAATTTAAATAAAAAATCTACCTGTGAAATATCCATACTGACTTCAAACAAAGACAAAAACAAAATAAATGGTAATTAAACAAGTGAGTAATAAATTTGAAATTGTGATAATTTTATTAAACAAGAAAAACTATTTTTTATTACCTGTTAATGAGAGAAAAGAATCATAAAATAAATTCATTCATTCAATTATGAGCATTTAGGAGTGACAACAATTAAAATTTTAAATCACAAATTATCTAGTATAAAAACTAAATTGAATATTTGAGTAATACCTTTGGGAACCTTTTAGCCGAGAACAGTCAAACTTGTAAACTTCGTGGCTACTAAATTGATGGCAATACAACATTTAATTTGATAAATTTGGAGTTTTTAAAAGTTTAAAATTTTGAAACATGAAAAATTTCATTATCTTGACCTTTTGTTAATCTTGGTCTGGTGGATGTGGTACTTGGATGGAAATGGTGACCTTGACTGACATTTGCTTCTACTTTCTAACATTAGACACAAAACAAAGTATCAAATAGTAGAGGAAACATGGAGGAGCATTGATAGGGATATTAACAGTAAATTAAATTAAAGCTTATTTACTAACTGTGACGAGATTGATCATTCAATGTGACTTTTAGATTGAGATTGAGGGTTACACACATGACAGGTGCCAATATTATTGGGCTTAACAGAAAAGAGACTCAAAATAGACAATTGAATTTGGTTAATGGTGCTAGGTTAGGGGAAGTTTATTGCTAGGTCATGGTCATAATCAAAAGGTACGTATGTTGGATTCAATTTCTACCCTCTTCCACAACTTCCTTCTTCTTGTCAATATCACTCAAAGTCAAAGCCCGCATCACCTTTCTCCCCATACGATCATCATTAGTGTAATGTGTCTTTATTACTACCTATCATTAGCATTGAAAGGAATACAAAAACGATTATAAAAGAGTAGTCACAATTGAACCTGCATTCATTCACGAGATTCACGATTTTGTTTTCTCAATTTTATTCTTTTTGTCTCGTAAATTGATGCGATTAATAGCAGATCGTTTTATGATTCAAGCTTTTCTTTTCTCAGTCAACCATTCATGAAAGAATAAATGGCACTGAACAAAAGACTTGTAATATAATCTTTAATAATTCAATTTTGTTTCTTAGTTGATGAATAAAGTAATAAAGAAAAATGTTAAAATTCAAATTACTTTGAACCATTTATGGATTCTTCTTTTGTTGTGTATTCTAACACACATGTAATCCGATAAATTAATGGGAATTCTCAATTTAGATTTATTATGTATGGAACTTTGAAAGATTATAATTTGTCATTAAAAATTACCTTTAAAAGTCAAAATTGGATTAACTTGATTAGTTTGATAAATCCTGAAATAACTTATAAGCCCATTTTATGATTGGAATCAATCAACCTTAAATTAATTATTAGAAAATTTAATTTTACTTGATTGACCATTTGAAAAAATTCTAAAAGCATATAATAACTAAAACTCCAGACATTTTAAATAATCCTGAGTATAATATTTATATTTCAATTTTAAATAAATCCAAAGTTAAATATTCAATTTACATAAATTCAAATAAACCTTTTAAGAAAACTTTAAGAGAGAAACGAAAGAAATAAAAGTGAAAGCAAAAACACACGATAAACATAGGTTTCCGATTATATGAAATTAATTCAAACAAGTGCTACCAATACGAGTAACAATATTGTTCTTGTCTCATTCATTAAGGAATTGTCAAATGTCTGAGAGATTAAGCCATAAATAGTTTTTATTCTTGGTAGTAGTTTTAGACTTTAAGATGAAACTATAAAACTTTGAATGCATTTGGGAAGTAAAATTCACAAAGTTTCTCCTTTGATGCATAATATCTATCAAATAGTCAATAAGACAAAAAAATGATTTTGGTTTTACCTATTATTTCATTGGTACGATAGCGTTCTAAATTAAAGATTATAATTAATTAATGAAAAAGCACATTTACTAAAAATAGAATTCATTTATAATCTTTTTTTTTGCGAACTCTGTTTGGAGCAGAAAAATTTACCGTAATGATTATAAAGTTGAGTTCACACACACACAACTGACAGTTAATGGCGATAAGTTTTCGGTGGTAGTTTGTTATTGTGTTTGAAAAATAGTTTTGACAAAGTAACAGGTTGTATTGGCATGTCTACCCTCTTCTACAATTTCTTTCTTGAGCTGTCAATATCACCTAAACTCTGCCCGCATCATCATTCACACACGACCATTAGAGGAATGTGTCCTTATCGCCAATCATTTAACCATTGAATATGTAACACAACAGATAATACCCTCTTTATAATCGAACACATATTTAAAAAAATTCACGATTTTATATTCGCAATTATATTTCTTTTATCTCGAGCAGAACAAAAGACATATCAATTCTAAAAAAAATTAATAATCAAGTAGTAACAAAGTTTCTTAGTTAATGAATAAAGCAATAAACTGTTTTTTAAATGCAAATTAATTTGAAACCTTTTGTATCCTTTTGTAAGCAATCTACGCAGAAACATGGTGCGTTTTAAAGTGAAACTAAAACCCAAACAACTAAAATAATTGATCAACTAAAGATTACTGTCGAGTTAAAGTAAAAGTTGTAACAAATAAAAACAAATAAAAACCTAAAAGGTAATCGTGAGGTTATAATTGGAAAATCACTAATTATTAGATATTTAGTAATAGCAATATAAAAAATAGTAACTTTGAAACTTTAAGAAACCTTTTACAAACAGATAGAAGTGATTTAAATATTGAACAAGAAAATGTAATAAAAACAAAATCAAAATTTAATAAGACAATTCAGATAGAAAATAGTAGGAACACAAATAAAACCCCACAAACGAATATTAAAGTGAATGTAAAATTATTAATAAGAGCATACGAGAAGCATGAGCAAAGGTTAACATAACAAAAATACCTGATTAGCATAATTTGGACAGTTCATTTTCTTGACAACACTGAATTTGTTGATATTACACTTGAAATTTTTTATTAACCTTTTAGAAGTTCGTATTGAAAGCTTTGTAATATTTAAAATAGATTCGATTGTTTCAATTTTTTGACAATGACATCAAACTTGAAACAAAATGTTATACAAATTGAGAAAAACAAATAAATAATCACAAATAAAGTTGAAATATAAATATCCTTTTAAAGTGAGCTCGATTCACATTGTAAATCAACTCAATCGTTATTAAAAAGATTTAGTAGTGCCTTTAGTGGCAATGTCTCGATACAGTTCGTGAAGTAAATGCACTGAATTGTTGTCCCTCACCAGTTGTTTCCATCCTTTGGTGACCATCACCTGAGTGGCATTTCTGTGAATGTACTGAATACATTTGGACTTCAATGCGCATGCGCCGTGAGTGTCTGCAAACAGCAGAACACTGGCCACCGATTCTATGGTCAACTTGGTGGCCATTGACTTGGCGCAGATGAACTTTAAGGAAAGTAGTTGGAACTAAATAAAAAAATGCATAGATTAAATTAGATTACATGAATTTGAGAATGTGAGACAACCTTATCCGCAGCAACAAACAGCTCCATCAGGTTGGTTTCATCGATTGAATCCACCTTTCCTGTGTAAATGAATCGAACGATCGTTTCAAACACTTTCACGCCAATATCAACCAACTCAACTCGATTCTCATTCGTTTTGTTATTCTCATTCTCCATCATCGTGTCCGAATGTTGTCTGAACATTGCAGCAAAAACGGGCGACTGAGCAAAGAGAATCGCCTTGTGCAGTTTGAATTGACGCTCACCAATCACAAAAGTGATATCACTCCACTCGCAACTCTCCAGCAGTGACTCGTACTGATCGAGTGCCTTCTTCTTGGTCCAATAAGGTGTAAAGAATTTTAGATTCATCAAGTCCTTCTTGTGATCGAGCACTGTCACTTCACAGCAAATTGTAATTTTGCCATCAAGTACCAGTCCCGAGTTGAACAGGCACTTTCGTGTAATCAGGTACACGCCCTCATCATCAGGTACATTTTTGTCTTGGGCAAAGTATAGAATGGAAGATTGATTGCGCGTCTTTTGGCCAGTCTGAGTGACGACCATTGAAATGGTGCACAGTACTTGACATTCCTGGGCGCACACTGGCAGAACTCGATAGAAGGACACCACGATGCAGTCGTCGATGGAGGGTAGAGAATAGTTGTGAGATACGTAGAGAAAAAACTGCAATTTGGAGCCAGGAAAGGTGATGGTCGGCGAGATGTCCGCATGGTCCACTGGACTGCTCCATGTCAGTGAGGTACAATTGGAAGACATTGTTCTATTTGTTCTTGTAGAAAAAAACTTCTTCAATTTTGAATCCACTTTGAAATTGTAACTCATTTTATATAGACGCAACTGTTATCTTATTAATGAGCCATGCAAAATTCAATATCTATTCGAATTTTTACCGAAATTTTGTCGAAAATGTAAAGATTGTACAGATTGTCGAAAAAATTGTATAGTTGATAGTGAAGTTATTCATTAATGGCTCATTAATTGTTAGATATTGCTACCCAGAATTCGACAAAATTTATGGTTCAATGAAAATGTTCAACACTAAACAGTGGTTAGTAAACATAGGATACATCTGGGAAAAGCATATCGATCGATATTCTTCGAACGTATACAACTACATTTTCGATAAAGATTGTTCTCGTTCAATGAAATTGTGAGAATCGACATTTTTCCATATAATTTGACATTTAAACATTTCGACAAAGATGGCAAATGTGATTATGCATAATGAGGACGTGTATTTGATGAATTAAAACCATCATACAATTAAGGACATTTGTGATTGTGTAGATGAGCTTCAAATGATACATTCTAATGTATTCAAATGATACAAAGTTTGTAGGAAATATCAATATTTTTAACTTGATGCACTAAACCCAAATTTCTTTAAATCTTTAAAACTTTAAATAAACTTTAATAACGGATACCTAATAAATACAATTTAGATATTTGAAGCACCATTTCGAGAACGTTCTATTCAGACTAAGAAGTATTATTAGACTTTATTGTGTATAAGATGTAAAGAGTTTTTAAAACAGTTGTTACATTGAGCTAGAAATGCATAATCGCAAAATTGATAAATGAAAATCCGTTTAAAATAATACAAGCCAGTTCGATTGTAATGAAACAAGGAAAAAATTGCTACAAAACTTATTCCATATCGATTTAAATTGTAAGTTTACTAAGAAGATAATAAGCCAGATGTACATAATGTTGAATATTATTTACAATCTAAAATATTTGGAATTAATATTTCATTTACAACTCTCCTAAGAAATTATTTTTATTTAATTATTACCTTTCATATACTGTTTGTGGACATATTCTAACAACAACAAAAATTCACAATTCACAAAAAACTACTCATGTTAATTGGAGAAATAAACAGAAGTGATAAAACTAATTAATTGTTGCTGTAGTAGCTGCATTTGTTGTATACTATACCTTAGAATATTTTAGTAAGAAAAAATAAAATGACAAAATACTTGCAGCATGACAAAAAATGAAATAACCAGTTAATAAAAACTACGTAGACCAAGAAGAAACAACAACTATTTCTGATGACTAACTAAGTACTATTTTACAAACCTAGACGAGATTGTAACAAAAGCAGTTGTAATTTATTTCGTGTGATTGAAAGATTAAATCAAGTCATAAATTAATGAGAGCAAAACAAATTGATTTAACGTACAACTGTTTCAATTGATTGAATCTCTCAAATCTGCAATTGTAATTAAGGCAGGACACGATGAAATTTTGAGAAAATGTGACATTATTTTTAGTCTTTTAAAAAATATTATTTTAAATCGTAATTTGCATAAAAAACGAAAAAGACAAACTTTATGTTAAGAAATTTTGAAAAGTTACAAGTTTTAAAAATCACGAGCATTTGTGTTTCGCTCCTGTCAAAACTTACAGTTCACTTTTCTCAATTTAGTTAAAAATTCAACTTGAATTTTTTGAAGCTACGTATTAAATCTAAATCTTGGTCGATTTTTGCAAGTAAGGGGCTTAAATTGTAGGAAATTTAATGAACTAAAAAGTGAGCTGATTGGTTTAAATTGTTTGTGCTTTATATTTTCAAAATATCTAGAAATACAGAAAAATATTTGATTTTTTGCTTTTAAATCAACCCAATTTAAAAATTAAAAAAATTAAGCCGAAAATTTTCAGCTCACTTTTAAGTTCTTTTAATTATTTTTAATTTCAGCCCCCATTTGTCAAAATCGGTTAAGAAATGTGGTCAAAACGTGTCTTCAAAAAAGACATAAACATAGTCAAAATGCCATCTTTCACAATTGAGCATATTTCCATCGTGTCTCCCCTTAAAAGAAAATGAATGATTGAAAGCAAATAATTGAAGAAATGTAATTATCACACTATCAGTGCAACGGACGTAAATAAAAAAATGATTATCTTTGAGAAATAACAATTCGAACATTTTGAATATTATATAACGACTGAATTAACAATTTAAAGTAATTTTTCATTGGATGTTGAAACGTTTGATGTCCATTTTATACATCTCAAGAGCACAAATCCAAGTCAATCTGTTATCCTTACCATCAATTTTTTTAAAAATATGCTTGAGAGAAAATATAATTTGATTTCACCGATTTGTTGACTTTCGAACATTTAAACAGACAAATGAAAGTTTTTTTTTGGTTTACAAGTAAAACAAGTAATAAATATTTATGGTTCAAACAAAACAAACACAAAAGGAACCAAAAACTCCTATAGAAAACCTTTAAAACAAATAGTATGGTATTGGCCAACTTATGATAATATCATAATGTAATACAGGTTAAATGTTTGGCATCACAAACACTAACAGCAATTATCCTTAAAGTTGATATTTAGGATACAAAAGGATTTTTTCAAACACTTCTAACACCTTCAAAAGTGGACAACAAACGAAATTAATCACTTTTATTTACTTCTGCACAACACAAAAAATGACAAAGTCAAAAGCATAATCTATTTTGTTGTGAAAAAAGTTTTTTCCGTTAGTGTCGTTTGGCCTAATTGAAGGTATGATTGATTGACACGTTAGTGTCACATTAAATACATTATGCGTGAAACTAAATTTAGTTACGCAAAGATCACTGATTATCACATGCAAATGTTTGGGAAATTTGTCATTCGTCACAATCTCTGACGTTTGGATGATCTTCAATTATACAATTGCTATTTGACAAATGCAGTAATTGCTTTCAGATGCATAAGACATTCAGATATATAAGACAGCAAGGTTAACACCCGAAGTAAATATGACATATTTCAGAAGTTAAAAATAGTGTAATTTTTTAGAAATGGTAAAATTAACCGAAAATGAAACTACTCAAGAAGTGACATACTCTTTGTTTGAAAATGATCAAGAAATCATGGAGAAAAGTTTGTCAAACGATCAACAAGTGAATAGCAAATGTGGTGAGTACAAGCGGTACATAGTTTGGCGCAATGTGGTGGCAATGTTGGTGGTACACGGTTTGGCTTTGGCTGGGGTCGTGGCAATTGGTCGTGCTCAGTTAGCCACGGTTTACTTCACAACCATCTTGGGCTTGCTGAGTACTTTGGGTGTACAGGCTGGTGCACATCGACTGTGGTCTCACCGTTCGTACAAGGCCAACTTTGGTGTTCGACTGTTTCTCTCACTGTGCCACGTGTTGGCACTGCAGAATGATCTGTACGAATGGAGTCGTGATCATCGGGGACATCACAAATTCTCGGATACGGACGCCGATCCGCACAATTCATCGCGTGGTTTCTTCTTTTCGCACGTTGGCTGGCTTCTGGTCACCAAGCATCCAGATGTGAAGCGTCGTGGCAAAACTATTGATTTGAGTGATCTAGAAGCTGATCCAATTGTGATGTTTCAACGGAGATACTACATTCCATTGATTCTGATCTTCTGGGGACTCCTACCCACTGCAATTCCTGTGTATTGCTGGGGAGAAAATTTTTGGAACGCTTTGACGATTTGTGTCTTCTACCGTTACGCCTACACACTCAATCTCACCTGGTTTGTCAACTCGTGGTCTCACATGTTTGGCTATCGGCCGTACGATGGCGCAATTGCACCAGTGGAATGCACAATTCGTCATCTGTTGATGGGCGAAGGCTTCCACAACTATCATCACGCCTTCCCGTGGGACTACTCCGCCAGCGAACTAGGTCCGCTCGATGTGTTCAATCCCGCAACTGCCGCCATCAACTACTTCCACTGGATGGGCTGGGCGTGGGACTTGAAGAAGGCGAATCACAGTCTGGTACAGAAAAGGATGCAAACAAAAGGTGTAGGAAAAGAGTACCGCTATAATGGCATTTCTGCACTCTATGAATGGACCACTGGGGTGACTTCCGTCTTTTTGCCAATAATTTGCATTCGCTTGGGTTTAAACTATTTAATGTGATGTTATTATGTGATGTCAATTTGAGATGATTCAAATTAAAAACAAATCATTATTTAACATTTAAATTGATTGTTAAATAAAAATTTGATGCGAATACATGATATAAGCATAATATAGCAACCCAAACGACAAAACAGACTTTCGAGTAATCTTTCCAATGTGTCCTAAAGTGAAATTAAATTTCTTTTGTGTATGAATTAGTTGATAGTACGACGGTAGTTTGATTTTGTGTCTTATTAAGAAGCTGTGTTCAATCATTAATTGCAATATTTATAAAGATAGCGATCTGATCTGTGAACAATGTTTGTAATTCCAATGCACAATTGTGTAACTAGTATGAATAGAATTATTATTCCAACCACAATCACAACAAACATCAGCTTGATTAGGCCCGGCATACTATTGGCTTGAAATATTACAATCGACTGAACATAGACGCACGCAGGAAAGTTTGTGAGAAAAGTCATCAACGCGAAAGATGAAATAACATGACGATTTAAGGTGATCACGTCCGCGATGGCCCACGAATGAACTCGCCAATAGTGGGCCACGGTTGAACGCAATTCGGTTGATCGCAATTTTCCCGACAAAAGGTGAACACTGTGGCATCGTACAAATATTCATCATTTTTTCAAATGATGTTTTCAAATTGATATACGAGTAATAAACTAATCCACGAATTGAACAAACCAACAAATAAAGGTAATACACAATTCTCTTTGCATTGTAACGATGGTGAAGGTAATATTTGAGTCGCCGTTCTCCTGACTTGTTGTCTAGTTGCTTTGCTCGAATTACATCCAACAACAAATCAGCCACAACTTGCGAGTAAAAAAGCTTGGAAATCAACTCGAGCATTTTTGTTTTAAATTGGGTCTTGGTTGAAAGCTTCTTGAAACTGAAAATATAATATTTTCTCAATTTTTATTTTATATTTAAAAATGACAAATAATCATATTATGATATTTTTAAATATAAAATAAATTGCACTATTTCAAGAATTTTTTAATTACTTGTTGATGGTTCCATTTTATTTTGCAGTGCAAAAAAAGTACAAAAATGGGCGAAAGTAAAATCAAATGACAATTTGTCAATATATTTAAAATTTGTGTTTTGTCAAGTCATTTATCTCAAATGTCAGTAATTACCGGTCGATCAGTGCACTTTAAGGTCAAACGCACAAATTTTGCAACTTCCGGACTTGTAATAGAAATGTAAAAACAAATGTATATTTATAATTTGTCAATATTTCTTATATAAAGTTCTATTTATTCCCAAGTTTTAAGTGCACAAAAATTTAAACCCTCAACTGCTTCAATGAAAAGGCAAGAAATGGCATATATGAAAAAGGTCGAGTTTTTAAACAATTAAGGAAAAATCATAAAACCATTTGAAATCTTTCAGAAACAAATCAAAACATTTTTAACTGATCTATCTTATTTTAGTTGATCTATCTTATAAAATTCAAAATCTATCTTATAAACTCAGACTTGCAACAATGACGAATTAGTTCTATCATAAAATGCCGGCAAGTTTAAAAGTAAATGATTGTGTTCGTGAGTGAATATCTTAAGATTTCAAAATATTATTATCATGGATGGATCATTAGATGTTTCCTGGATTCAGTTTTTAAGAAAAAATAAGATTGTCTGGCAAGCCAGGCAAAGTGCGAGACTCTTAAAAAATAAAATAGAAACTTGAACTATCAACTGAGAAACTTTTAAAAACGACTTTATTTGATCCATTTGGATAACTAAAGAGGTGTTTTTGGACCAATATTTTTATTTAAAATGTGCAACACATTTGTTCATCATTTTCCACGTAGTAACCACAATTTTTTTAACTTGGCGCTACCAGAATTGGGCGTAATGTTCCATGGCGCCCAAGTTAATTTTGACTATTCAATTACATATACTCCCTAGTGTATGTATGCCAAATTAGGTAATTCTAGGGTCTACGGTTCTCTCATAATACATTTGTCACCAGAATGGGCGTCATAATCCATGGCGCCCAGTTTTGGTTTGACTATTCAATTACATATACTCCCAAGTGTATGTATGCCAAATTAGGTAATTTTAGGGTCTACGGTTCTCTCATAATACATTTGTCACCAGAATGGGCGTCATAATCCATGGCGCCCAGTTTTGGTTTGACTGGTCGATTACATATACTCCCAAGTGTATGTATGCCAAATTAGGTAATTTTAGGGTCTACCGTTCTCTCATAATACATTTGTCACCAGAATGGGCGTCATAATCCATGGCGCCCAGTTTTGGTTTGACTGGTCGATTACATATACTCCCAAGTGTATGTATGCCAAATTAGGTAATTCTAGGGTCTACCGTTCTCTCATAATACATTTGTCACCAGAATGGGCGTCATAATCCATGGCGCCCAGTTTTGGTTTGACTGGTCGATTACATATACTCCCAAGTGTATGTATGCCAAATTAGGTAATTCTAGGGTCTACCGTTCTCTCATAATACATTTGTCACCAGAATGGGCGTCATAATCCATGGCGCCCAGTTTTGGTTTGACTGGTCGATTATATATACTCCCTAGTGTATGTAAGCCAAATTAGGTAATTCTAGGGTCTACGGTTCTCTCAGAATACATTTGTCACCAGAATGGGCGTCATGATCCATGGCGCCAAGTTTTGGTTTGACTATTCGATTACATATACTCCCTAGTGTATGTAAGCCAAATTAGGTAATTCTAGGGTCTACGGTTCTCTCAGAATACATTTGTCACCAGAATGGGCGTCATGATCCATGGCGCCAAGTTTTGGTTTGACTATTCGATTACATATACTCCCTAGTGTATGTAAGCCAAATTAGGTAATTCTAGGGTCTACGGTTCTCTCAGAATACATTTGTCACCAGAATGGGCGTCATGATCCATGGCGCCAAGTTTTGGTTTGACTATTCGATTACATATACTCCCAAGTGTATGTATGCCAAATTAGGTAATTTTAGGGTCTACCGTTCTCTCATAATACATTTGTCACCAGAATGGGCGTCATAATCCATGGCGCCCAGTTTTGGTTTGACTGGTCGATTACATATACTCCCAAGTGTATGTATGCCAAATTAGGTAATTCTAGGGTCTACCGTTCTCTCATAATACATTTGTCACCAGAATGGGCGTCATAATCCATGGCGCCCAGTTTTGGTTTGACTGGTCGATTACATATACTCCCAAGTGTATGTAAGCCAAATTAGGTAATTCTAGGGTCTACGGTTCTCTCAGAATACATTTGTCACCAGAATGGGCGTCATGATCCATGGCGCCAAGTTTTGGTTTGACTATTCGATTACATATACTCCCTAGTGTATGTAAGCCAAATTAGGTAATTCTAGGGTCTACGGTTCTCTCGGAATATAATAGTCACCAGAATTGGGCGTCATGATCCATTGCGCCAATTTTTTTCAACATTTCAATTAGGTACACTCCAAAGGGTAAATATGCCAAGTTTGGTAGTTCTAGGGTTTACGGTTCTCTCAGAATATGGTCAAAGGTTAACAGACGGACGGTCAGACGGACGGACACGATGGCTATAGCATAAGCTTACGACTCTAAAAGAGTCTCGCTAAAAACAACATAACAAATATCTAATATAAATAAAACTGATAACAAAATTCTGCTCTTCTATTTTAGAAACAAAATAAATCATTTATTGATTGATTGAATTTATTGAAACCATTTAACCAATTAACCAGAGATTTGATCGAAACAAAAGTCTAAACCAAAAAACAGAAATTAAATATACAAGTAAATAAAATTTGTAGAGTTAAGTAATGAAATCACTAGTAATCAAAATCGAGGAGGAAAAAAATATAATGAAAAGATTGTTGATAACAACTTCGATATCGAGGTTTGCTATTGTGCCATTTCTAAGAATGCAGGAGGCAGGATATACTTGTTGAGAACAGACTAATTAGAGTTTATTACACACAAATGTCATTTGAAATATATGATGAGTTAGGAAAAAGTTTCCAATACAACGATATTTAAAATTTGTATTACCACTTACCGAAACTCTGTTGCATTTAACTAATTTTCACAAAAAACGTGCATTTGCATTACAAAAAAACGTACTCATTAATCATTAATTTCACCATTACACAGACACAAAAAACACTTCACACAAGTCACAAGTCAATAAAGCAGCAACAAGTAATCACTTTCGATTCACACATCAAATCATGTGTTCATAGTAACAGAAGAATAAAAATGTGAACAAAAAATATCACAAATCAATTTGACAGTCGTCATTACGTCCAGAAGCACAATCACACAAAATGGCGGCCTTGATTGAGAATATTGAGCTTCTGTTACTAACATTAGACACAGAAACAGTATCAAATAGAAGAGGAAATAGTAGAAGAGAAGGTCATACAGCACTACATACACCACGCACAGGATACATCTGGACAAGAGATCAAGTTGAATGTTTTATTCTGCATTACTCAACATTACGAAAGAGTTCCGTTAAGGAAGGAGAATTGGAAAGGGGAGGAGTAGATAGCAGCAGATACAGAACTAACAATTCATTCAATCAGTCTACATTAAGTCACACAATTGTGAAGTACCCTTGTTCATCTTCAAACTTCTCTTCCGATGGAGTAAATTTAAAGGTGAACACAAAAGTTTCGGTAAATTCAACTCTTTAAAGTTCACTAACAAACAGAGCAGAAACATTTGTAATTGCCAAGTACAAAGTTGGTAGCCGATAGGTATATTAACAGTATAGTAAATTAAACAGAAAGGTGATTCAATGAGGTGATCAATCAACTGTGACGAGATTGATCAATGTGACTTTGAGGCTGTGATTGAGGGTTGCCCGCATGACAGGTGCCAATGTTGGGATGCACAAAGAGGGCAGAGAGAGAGAGAGAGGGTAGACACTCGAATAGACAAGAGAATTGGGTTAATTGAGGTCGGTGATGGAGGAATTGAGTTTGTTGTTGTTTTGGCCACGTACCAGAGTACGTATTTCAATGGCTACCCTCTACCACAATTTCCTTCTTGAGTTGTCAATATCATCCAAACCCGCATCATCTTCATCCACACACACACGACCATTAGTGCAATGTGTCCTTATTGTCAATCATTACCATTGAAAAAATACGACAAAAAATGCGAATACCTTTTTCATTTAATAAAACCTGCATAGAACTCTTGATTCACGATTTTGTATATTCTCAATTAAGTTCTCTTTATCTCGAAAATTGATTCGCATTATCTGCTCAATATTGATTGAAGTTATATTACTCAAACCAACCATGAAAGAATCAATAGCACCGAACAAAAGCCTAGTGCATAATAGCCTTCGATAATAAAAAGAGTTGATTGATTCTGAGGAAATAAATTGAGTTTTTAAAAGTATCTAAAATGATTTATTGGTAATGAATAGAATAATAAAGCAATTTTTTTTAAAATGCAGATTACCTTTTGTAACATCACAATAACGCAATTTTTAAATTTAAGTTAAGCTTAAGATATTTAAAGTTAATAAAATGTTACTTTGAAAGAATATAAATATGATAATATTGAATCCGGAAATAATTTTATAAACTTTTTGGCATTTTATAAAGACACAAAGGCGCAGATCTGGGGAAGTGAAAGAAACTACCGGATTGTTAACGTTTCGATTTAACTTGTTCGTTGATCAACAAACTCATTTTATATTTTGCTACTGTTCTAGTTTACAAAAACAAACGTACTTTTAGGCAATCGTTACCGCCAGTGATATTACGGGTTCATTGAAATATACGAGATTATGGAAACATTTAAATAGAAATTTAAATGTGAATATCTTTCTAAAAATTCTCAGGCAATTAAAGAAATTTAAGAATTATAACTTTTTAAAATATAAATTAACAAGAAACAACAAAAAGCCACACCAAGACAATGTCAATATAAATCGAAATACGAGAAATAAATTCAGAACAATGTAAAAAGTTTACAAAACTAGACTCAATCAAACAAGAAACATTGATATTGTTTTGACCTTTAATTTCAATTGTCTATTTACAACTCTCACAATTCATAAATGTCTAAGTAAGTAAGGCGTTTCTGTTATAATACACAACACTTGTAAATATAATAACAATCAAATAATTATAGATTAAAATTATTAGTTACCTGTTTGGCTCGTTGGTTCCTAATCTTTTAGTTTATTACTTATCTGGCAATCAGAATTTTTTTGTTTTTGTAATTATTAATTATTCATCTTTTGAATTTGGATTTTAATTTGAGAAAATTTATTTGGACACTATTTGAGATTAAACAAACTGAGATTAGGTTCATTTATGAAATTAAATGAAAATGAAATTGAAAGCTTATTTATTGATAATTTATTTACCTGTTTTATACCGTATCAAGTACGTCAGAAGGAAGTCAAACGTTGCATAAAGTATTGTCTGGTTATTGAATGAAATATAACATAAATAAGTTTCACCTTATAGTTTTGCCTAAACCAACCAACGAATTCAACTTTGATCAATCTAACAGATCCCAAGTTTCCTTGGATATATGGAAGAAATAAAAAATTTACCAAAGATTTTTACAAAGTCTAACAATTCTAAATATAAACAAATAAATTTCCACTGTTTAATAAGATGCCCCTTTCAAGCGATTGAAAATATTCAGCCAATCGAATAGAATTAGATCTAGAATCAAACAAAAACATAATGAATCAAATTAAAAAAGACACAAAACTAATTTTTGAACCATTTTAAAACAAAAACACATTAACTTTACCTTTGACAACAATTTAAGAAAAAGATAACAACAAGACAGAAACCCGTTAAATACATTTGTTCAAAACTATGATGTATGTATTAGTAATGTAAAGTAAAGATTATTTTGAGTTTTAATGAATAAAAAACAATTCATTTTGGATCACCTTTAAATAGAATATCTGGTAAAGTGGGGAGTTTATCAGACAACAAAGGGATGAATTTTAAAACCATATAAAAAATATATTTGTAGACCAAAGTTGAAAGTTCACACCAAAACAGATTTAATTTGAGAAATTGATTGAACAAGAGAGCTAAAGTTTAAGTTGCAAAGCAAATAGAGAATGAGAAGCGGAAAATAGTTTTTAAATTGAATAATTAATCAGACCAACAAGTCTAATTAACAAAAATGTGTATTATTGATTGAACAAGAGAGTGAGAAAATATAATTATCTTGCACTTTCGAAATATCCTGAGTACAATTAAGATATGCAAAAAATGAAACTCATGAAATATATTTTCTGAAAGTACATTATCTAAAACTCTGAAATTTAATAGAGATTTAAATCAACAAACTAATAACTCATTGCAATTTATAGATATGCGAAAGTTTAATCATATTTCCATTAATCAAATGAATTCAATTAAATATCTCTCAATTAGACACATTTAAGTGAGAAATAAATAAGCAGCCTGTCAAAAGATATCATGTTAATTAGAAACATTGTAAGGGGCATCAGGAAAAGTGTAGGCGAGCTGTTTGTTCAAGAAAATAAACGGAAAATGAATTTAAAACACAGTATTAATATATTTAACCAAGTAATGATATTTCCTCATAATAAATCTAATTTACTTTCTGTAATGGTGTAAATTTTGAATAATGATTTCAGTACTAATAAGTTTGTTTGTTTGATTTGAACAGAAGAAACCAAGAATGTTCTCTTTACAATCGAGAATTGTTGATAGGAGATTGAGGACGGTTAGTCAATCCAAATCAAACCAAAAAAATCAATAGAATTGCAATAACTAAACTGTTTAATCATTTGAAAATTTTTAATTTGTAGATGACCTTTAAATTGACGGCGAATATCCCAATTTAATTTATTTGATTTTAAAAAATACGCTGAGTAGTGTAGTTCAAATGTCTACTTTTTTTGTAAAACTGAACTGATACTAACAAACCTTGTGAAATTTATTGAAAAGAGAGAAAATATTAAGTTATTTAAAAAGTTAAACAAATAAGAAAAAACGTGTTTTGATTAATTAATTCCTCTTAATTAAGTGCCGGCAAGTGGAAGGCGAATTAGCAAGTTAGTGATTGAGGCGACAAAATGAGCAATCAATCAAAAGATATCACATTAATTCGGTATACACATTTTAGAGAAATGAAAAATGTAGACGATTTGTTTGTTGAAGAAAAAATAGGAAACGATTAGGAAAACACTTCTTAAATTCATATTTTGTAACGATTATATAAAACATTAACAATTCCTATTAAATCTTAGTAAGCCATTTATTCTGTAGATCACACATCAAACTTAACCCCAAAACACAATTTCGTGTAAAACAATGTGAGTCACTTATGCATTTTATTTTCAATGCCATCTTGAATAAGGTAATTCTAAAAATCAAAATAATGAGAAATAATTTTAAAAAACCTTATAAAAAGTGATCCATTCGAATTTGGTTAAAAAACAAATTACTGAATGTTCAGAAAGATTATTGAAGTCTACCAAGTCAAAGAGAATCAATAGTATAAATTTATATTTTAAAAACCATTTTAATAATGTGAAGAGGCTCTTTTACAGTAATAATCTAATTATAGAATTTGTTTACTTATTGCTATTCTTTATTGCTTACTTGCCAAACTTGGTTGTAAATTAAAGTGAACGAATTTTGTTTTGCAAAATGCTCAGATAAAAAATTATGTTTATTTTTTTGTGTAAACCAAGTATGTTTGATTTAAATTGGAAAACTCCATTGAAAATGCAATTTGAAAATGTAATTATTTGAAGCTTCTCAAAGATTTATCAGAAGAATTCGGAAAGCTTGCATTATTTCTTGTTCAATTTAAAATCATAATGCAAATATACAAATTTATACGTAAAACAACGAAGATAGAAACTATTTAGAGATTGAGAAATTAGAAATTAAGAAAAATTCAATAAAACCTTTTTTAAAGAATACAAATCACGATCAAAATTCTAACAATTTTAATTACTAAATTTAAAATACTTTTATAAACATTCTAATTAATGGTGCGTACAAATGAGAATTTCAAGCCAACACAATAATTTTATCATTTTAAGAATAGCTTTATATAATCGTTTTCATCATTTAAGTTGCCAAACAAATGATACAAAAATATGTTCAAATTAAACAAAATTAATAACCATACAATGCATTTTAAACAAATAACTTATTTTAGTTTATTAGATAACAGTGTTGGTTTTTAAAAGGATTTAAAAAAATATTTGAAACCCAATTTTAAAAGATGAGCAAAGAACAATTGCATTTATTTTGCGATATGGATTAAGAGAGCTAAACATGTTGGAGCATGAAAAGTGTAAATAGTAGTTCAAATTAATTGAGTCCGGCTAATCAGGCCCGCAAGTGTAATTAACGAAAATGTGCATTTGTGATAAAATAAGTAAGTCAGGAAATGTAATTATCACACGATGGATATATCCAGTGCACAGTTAAGCTATTGCAAACAAAAAACTTTAATAAATCTGCTAACATTTACTCAATCAATAATGATTAATTGAGCTGTTCGGAACTTGTTAACTAACTAACTACAGTGTAATACTATTTAAAACGAAAGCTTTTAAAATACAGCCAAATCAAAACACAATATAATTTCAAAATTAAAGTTTACAAATAAATCGTGATTTAAAATATAAAGTGCTTATATAGCAAGAATAAAGTGGCGTTTTTTGTCTACCATTTTAAAGATAAACAAAATCTTTGACAAAATCTTATAAGAAATAAATTTTCTTAAACATATTTATACATAAGCATTTGGGGTTTAATATGTTCAAAATAATTTAAATTAAAAAAAATCACTTTTTTAAAAGTAGTCGTCAAATAGTTAGTCGCTCTATAAATTGAGTTAAATTTAAAATTTAAAATTTGCAAGTCTTATAAAGTCATATTGTCCGTTATCTCTTTTGTGCAAACACAAATCGAATTAATCACGATGACAACCTATAATTTTTGAAATAAAAAAACAGACAGGATGCATCAGGAAGCGACTCTTTATCATCGTGAGCCAACTCGTTTGGGCGATGAATGTAGTGTCTTTCAAGCCGAACTTCTAGCCATCAAGAGAGCGGTCTGTTGGTGCCTCGAGAACAGTAGAAGTGCGATAATCTGCAGCGATTCAGAATCCTCATTGAAGGCCATCGCAAATCGAACAAGTCGAAACAAATTCGCTGTGGAAATCCGGAATCTGCTTCGACAACACCCGGGCCACATTTGTCTGAAATGGGTCAAAGCCCACGCCGGTATTGATGGCAACGAAGAAGCAGACAAACTCGCGAAGGAAGCAACCTGTCTGCCTACAGTATCCTACAACAAGAAACCACTCTCGTCTTATTGGGGAATATTGAGAGAGTGGATGTATTCGAATTGGAATCAACGGTGGATGACAACAAGGGACGGAAGAAAAACAAGCCAATTCTTCCCAACAATTCTCGACAGGAAAAAGTGCTCAAACATACCGGACTTTGTCATGACTCAGTTCTTGTCAGGTCACGGTAAGTTTCACCAGTACCTGACTAAGTACCACATTGAACACAATGCACGGTGTCACTGTGATGAGGCTGAACAAACACCAATTCATCTCATCAAGGACTGTCCCGCGTTCGCTAGACAAAGGCAAGTCTTTGAGAGCCGAATCAACGAGATCACCAACTCGAATCAAATCTCGTTGAATCTCTACTGCACTGACAAGTGCTACAATGAATTTCATAAATTTGTAACTAACATATGTAATAGTGAAAACTCTTTCCCTATTTTTCTTCCTAAATTTTTCCATTTCATTCCCCTAAAATTACACTATTTTTGTCACCCTGTATTTATAAACCACACTATACAACATTATTTTATTTAAAATCAAAATTGTTAATTTATTTAATTACTCAAAATTCACTAGAAAAACAAACCCATAAATCACTAATTAGCTAGTAACAAAGTAATAAAACTGTCAATTATTTAATTTATTTAATTAATTAGTTAGTACAGGGAAAGTTAGGCTATTTTTCAAATATTCATTTATTACACTAAAATACAAAATCATTAGTCGCCCCGCTCCCCAAAACAATACACACAAAGGCAGGACGACCAACCAACGACACAAACGACCACACAACGAATTTCGATTGCATCTTATGAAATCAAAAACACTATTGCATCATAAAATCTTAAAATAGCAACAACCTGTTTGAAGCACTACCAAAGGCAGAACGACAACCGAACGTTTCGCATAATTTTCAACAGCAACACCATCATCAAATGTGAAGAGCAGAAGGGTATAAAAGCCCGAACCAACTCTATGTAAATTGTCTTTCTACCACGAGACTCTGTCCAATTTTATATTGAACAGAGAACATACCAAGAAGAAATAGAAATTCCCGTCCACTCGCAGGACGTATTTGTAATGTCTCAACTTATTAAAATTTTATTATGCAACCAATCCACTCGTTTTCATTTATTTTCTAAGTCGAGTCTGACTTTGATAATTTTCGTTTCGTCCACCTAAAACTTTCTAAGTGAACTTCAACATAGTCTCTCGAGACAACCTCGTCGCTGAATAAGACTAAGTCGAGCCTGACTTGTCGCGTCTGACATAGCTTCACATCAACCTCGTCGCTGAATAAGACTATGTCGCGTCTGACATAGCTTCACATCAACCCAGTCGGTGAATAAGACTAAGTCGAGTCTGACTTAGCTTCACAAACAAACCTCGTCACTGAATGAACTATGTCAAGTTTGGACATAGACTAAAAGTTCCCTCGTCAAAGATCTATCAAGAAATTTATTTGTTATATGAGATATTCCTCGAAAAAGACCTAGCAAGATATTTATTTATTATACGAGGATGAGATATTCCTCGACAAAGAACCAGAAAGAAATTTATTTATTATACGAGGATGAGATATTCCTCGATAAAGAACCAGAAAGAAATTTATTTATTATACATATTCAATCAATTACCTCTACCAAGAGGTTAACTTATTATCATTATATTCATTTTTATTCATATTTAACATAATACTCATATCACTCATTATCTCATTTCATAGAACATTGATACACTCATAATTTCAATGTAAATACTCAATCTTGTATCTATCTATACCTTTATTGTATTCTTTAATGTTAAAGGTTAATAAAATAAAATCAAAAAAAAACCTATAATTTTTAATAACTTATAATCGTTCTTCTTTGTTAACTGTTGCATTTACTCAATTTAATACAAAATTTTAAATAAACAATGTGAATGCTTATTCTAAGCATATTAGGATTTGGTTTTGGAATCACAATGATGCTTTTAAATGACATAATTTCTAAATTTGAAAGGAAAATTGTGAGACAATAGATTTTGAAAAAGATAGTTTAAAATCGGAAAAATGATACACGAGATATAAGAAAATAGAATGAAAACAATTGACTTGTATCAGAAAAGATTTTCAAGCTTTTAATGAAAAAATACAATAATATAACGAACCAAGTTATTGAATTAAACAAAACGTATTAAAAGATTGCAGATTTGTAACAAAAAAAAACTTTAAAAGCTTTACCTGTTTGCAATTACCTGTAGAGCAACCTGTACAATAATCCCAATAAGATAATTTGAATATAAGATAAACGTTCCTTCTCTCTCTCTCTCTCTCTCTCTCTCTCTCTCTCTCTCTCTCTCTCTCTCTCTCTCTCTCTCTCTCTCTCTCTCTCTCTCTCTCTCTCTCTCTCTCTCTCTCTCTCTCAAGTCGAAGACGTACGTGCCGTGCTTTCCAGACCTCGCCCAGAAATATTCCCAGTTTGGCAAGCGAGATTTTGAGGTAATTGGACTATGGTTTGGAGCTAGAGGGAGCCTGAGTCGTCAAGTCGTGGACTTCTTCGAGAGGTTCCAGCTGGATAAGGACAAACTATACGAAATTGCAGAACGAGTACTCATCGACTCTATCAAGATGATACATCACCACATCTACGACTAGTATCTACCAATTTGTAATATATCAATATTTTTGTACATTATTTAGCATCTCCCCAAATTTATGTATATTTTACATTGTACACATGTCCCTGCGGATTGATCAGTATGCCGTGCTATTTGGCACCTCACTATAGGTGAGCGGCTTCCTTTGTTTGTGTTCAAATAAAGTTGTTCCATCTCTCTGTCTCTCTCTCTCTCTCTCTACGCCAAGCGAAGCCATACAGTAAAATGAATTAGTTTTTTAAAAAACAAAACAAAAAACAGTTGTAAAATCATTTTGGCATTTTTGGAACCGTACAAAGTTTATTTATTTATTTATTGCACGATTCATAGAATCATGCGGGGCCGTTTATTTTAAAGTATTAGTGTTTGAATTAAGTGTTTAAAATGAGTGAGTAAGCACTAGACGACCAACTAAACAGCCTCGAGGGTGAGCCCGGGCTGGATAGGTACAAGTCAATGTACCGAAGAGTTTGAAGTGTGTGTTTAAAGTGAGTGTTTAAGAGTAGTGTATTAAAGTGTTTAAACAATGTGTTTGAAATGAGTGATTAAGAGATAGTGTGATAAACAAAAATATATTAAAATTACCATCCATGATGTGAGAGCATTATCTTAATGTAAAACACAAGGGACATGATATGGTTGAGCTCAAATACAAAGTTTAGTTCGTTCAATTGATGTCTGAGTTTTGATTGTCGATCATGAGCAACTTGTGAATTTCAGTCGTGGATTCGTCGAACAGTGTGTAAGCCCGGTGACTGCCAACGAGTTCCATCAAACAAGAGGCACGTATCCCTGCGTTTGAAAATGCTTGTTTGATGATTGGTGAGTACCGAGTACAATCAAATAAAACGTGTTCTACGGTTTGACTTGACTGGTTACAGTCGCAAGCAGAGCTGTCCCTTTTGCGGAAGCGATATAGATACGCTCGAAAACAGCCGTGTCCAGTAAAGAATTGAGTCTGGATGAAGTTTGTCGAGATATATTGTGGAATCCATGAAGCGACTGGAAAGAATTTTTTCAATACAAGATTATCTGAGTTTCTGAAACGCTCATTGCACTCTACAGTCGACCAAGCATCAACAACTCTTTTGACATATTTTTTATTGTATTTGAAATATGCAAAATTTTTCATTCGGCTTTTGCATTTGTCAATAGCATCTTTGACTTGTTTGAATATTGGATCACCTGCCACCGGCCTCCGGAAAATCAGACCACAATTCAATGTTTGATGTGCCGACAGAATCTCGCCCTCGAGTTCAGTAATGTTATTCTTGCAGTACTCAATAAATCTAGAAGAGTTGAGTTCGTCAGTAATGATGATCACTTTGTTTGGAGGCCCAATTTCAGCAATTTCAGCAATGCGCTTTAGTGCTGTTGAAAGTGCGACTTGGGTGCCTTGACATCTGTCCACGTAATGTTGGAAATGGAATTTTTCCTTGCAGAAATAGCCGTAAAAAGTTTATTTACTTTGAGAAATATTAAGTGAACAAAAATTATAATTCAAAGTGTTAAACAAATAGTGTAAGAGATGCGTAATTGATTTTTGAATTAATTAAATCTTGTTTATCAGACCCGTAAGTGTCAGTGAACTAAAGGGAAAAGTGAAGATTGATTGATTGTTTTAATGATTGAGGTAATGTAAATCATCACACTATTGCTGGATATTCTGACGTCATGACTATAACTGACGTCTTGCAAAAAACAAGTGCAACGAGGTCGTGACCCTGACACGCCCCCATTGCTGATCCATGCCGTATTAGTACCCAAAAGGAACCAGAGTGTCCGGTCGAGCCATGGCAATTAGCCTCACTGGGACACGTCCTGTTCGAGATCACCCCTCCGCTGCCGTCGAGCTGATCAAACGAGTCCATGGCGGGCAAGACTCTCTCCTCAATGGGCAGTCTCTCGCCTTTGACCTTTCTCTTTCTCCCCTCGCTAAGGGTATCGAGTATATAAGCCAAGACACGACCCTCAGTCGTTGTCTTGGTTTGAGTGATAGCTCCACGACATTGTTTGTCAGTGTTCTCGTCCGTGTTCGGACCCATATCACCATATACTAAAGTTTGACTCCAAATAAAGAATATCTTTGCTTGCAACGCAGCCTACCTCGTTCCTTTAGACCCAAGGAGCCTTGTTGACCAGTGGCCAACGGTCCACAAGGCGACCGAAAGGTCCACCACCCGTCATTCCAGAGAAGAATCCAGATAAAAGAACTCACAGTAACGTAAGTGCCGTTGTTTGTACTATCTAAGGCCTCAAGCCACGGTTCCTGGTTACACAAGTCAATTAAATAACTTTGCTCAAAACTATATCACCATTGTATGTATTACTGTAAAATTTAACTATTACGAGGTCTGATGTTGTTTTGTGTGTAAGTTTTTAGGTTACTTTGTAGGAGCCATTCTGAAAAAAAATCCTGAATGTTCCCAAATTGAGAAATCTTTCCAACCGACCAATTTTAGGATAGGAGTTCGCCAATTTGAAAATGTAAAAAATTTATGAAGTTACCCACCCTTTCATACAAAAGTTAGGGACGAAAATATCAAGGGTGGACTACCAAGGGTCTGGAGATCCACTCAAGTGGAACTCGGTCCGAAAAGTTTTCGCATCCTTTTGTTAAATTATACAAAAAAAATTGATTTTATAGCAAAAAATATAAAAAAAGTTATGGAATGGAGCCATCTTGCAAAAATCTAAATTTGGCCTTCAAATATCCATTGAATCGTTTGTCGGCATGTACTAGAAACTCGACCATTTTATCTGAGTCGCCCTTCTTCTCCGCCCCCGAAGCAACATAGACAGTAAATATAATATCAACTAAAAAGGCGTATAGCGAAAATAGTTTGGTTTCTTTCAAAAATATTTCAGTTGAATTCTTTGGATCGGTCAAATAGGATTGTCCAAAGATGTTTGCGCTCTCACTTCGGTACCATTCGATGAATTGGAGCATCTCCGAGTCGGACACAAGTTCGTTTGAGTGATATTGTTCCGGTTGGGCAAGGTCAACAAAGTAGCGGCCAAGATCAGCTCCTGAAAATATTATTCAAATATTAATATTTTTTTAATTAAAAATTCTAGCAAGACAGACAGACAAACAGACTTCGACTTAGTCTCGCTAAAAATCAACCACAATTACCTCGAAAGAAATAAGATGAACAGTCGAAATCAATAAATTTGACTTCACGCTTCTGGGTGGCCTTATTCTGCACAACCAACAGATTGCGATGATTGAAATCGAAATGTGAAAATACAATCGACGGATCATTTTCAGCAAATTTCCTCAATGCATTATACACAAAATCGGTCTCTTGTTTCCAGCTTGATCCAAGTAGGCAAGAACACTTGTTATCGACCAGTGCTTGCTTCAACGGACCTGAATTGATCAGTTCAACCGGACACCAAATCTCGAACATTAGTCGAATCTGTTCGTTGTGATTATTACGAGACATGGGCACATTGAGTGCGTTCAGTCTGGCCAACTTGCGTGCCACATCTTCTCGCAGGCTCAAATCGCTGTCGTGTTCGCCGTTGAGAGTTTCATCTCCGTCAAAATATTCCAACACAATCGCGTCCTTACGAATTAGGTACACCTTCGGTCCGAGGCCTGATTGGCCGATCAGCAAATTATTCAGTTGCGAATTGACAATCTCATAGCCGGACGTTTCTTTCGTTGTTTTGGGATTATAAAACTTGATCACAATTGATTGGGGCACGGGTGGCTGCGGTTTTAGAAATAAGACTCGATAAATTTCGCTTACAAAACCGCTCCTAAATTGTAAATTGTAAATAAAAAAAACTTTTGAATGAAAATACACAAACTTGAATTTACTGATTTCAATGTCGCTCTCTTCGAATTGAACTCCAACCTCGAGTTCATTGCAAATGTCCAACACTTTCGAAAGATTAGTAGACTCATCATCCACTTCATCTTTTTCTACTACACCGTTCTTCAATGAATTATCTTCTTCTATTTGTACTGTAGACATGACGACGACGATGATGATCACAGGTTGCTTCAAACAAAAATGCTTCACAATTTATATTAATTTTTACTGAGTTGCAATCGAAGCGATTTTTGAGTGGGGACGACAACCACAAAACGCCGAGGTGCAATATCGACACACAAAGTAAATCAATTAAGTTGGTGTGTGTGTGTCTTATCACTTGGATGATAATGGACACATACAGATGCATATATGGGGCGTACTTTAATCACGTGATAAAAAAAACCGACTTTTTAAACTCTCATTCTCCATGTAACCAGGTCGTGATCAAACCCCCCTACCAAACCAAACCAAATTCTTGAATTTCAACACAAATCTAATGACGCAATCGACAACTCAATTTTTTAATTCACCTGATTGTCTATTGATTGCCAAAACAAGTGTGCCACCTTTGCACAATCAGTACTAGTGACAGAGGCGTCAATCGCATCTCTGCTCATGCTCGCCAAATCAGCGAGGCTGTGTTGAGTGGGATCAAAGAGTAGAAAAGTCTCGAATAGCGCCTTGAATTGTGGTTCAGTGTCCTTTAGGAAGACACTTCTACTTCCATGCAGCAGTTTCAGGCCCTCTGATTGTGCCAGTTCACAAGTCAACAAATTCCAGCAATAGTCTGATCGGAAATTCCAATTGCAATTCAACACAAATGCCTTGTCTGTGATAAAACAACGAATAATTAGTTTGAAACTTTAAAATTAATCACAAATACCTGGATTAAAATGAAATATAACGTTAATAATGTCCTGGTCGCCAATGGTTAGGTTGCGTCTATATTTCGAAAAAGTCTGTTCAACTTTATCAGTCCAGCCAAAGGCTCGCATGCGCGTCAAATTCATAAGTAGCACTCCCGAATTGAGGCCAAATTCTCCATAGTAGGGATTTTTGGCCCGGTCGCGATACCAATTGGACGTACTGTTTGCACTATCGTTCGCGAGTGCCATCAGTTGATTCGAGTTCAGCCGGTTGAAAACTGTCCACAAGTTTTTGGGCGGAGCTAAAAACAGAGTGTCCGTATCAACATATATGAGTGAATCCAATTCGGGAAATATGGTCTGAAAGATCAACTGTTGAATAAAAAGAATCAAACTAACAAAGTCATTCATACGGGAAAAAACAATCGTTGAGTCGCACAATCGGCAAAAAGCTTTCTCCAAGCTGGTACTAGATCTTTGTCGATGTTTGGGTACTGTATTGGATGTAATTCATAGGAGAAATTCTTATAACTTTGCTGCAGTACGTTGAGGTTCTCTTGAATCGGTTCGAAAAGCTCGAGATCGGTCATTAGCAAAAAGTTGAGCTGTTGGGACGGTGAAAATATCAAAGCCGATTTGAGGGAATTGAGACCTTGAACAAAACTTTTATTGCCACAAATTACAATGGCTATTGTTACGTTCGCTGACATTTGTTCTTTGTTTAAATCATTTGCAGCACTGAATTGTTGTTTGGACAATGTAACTATGGAAATTTGTCCATTGAAAAACCAAAAAACCAACAAAACAGGCAAAACATATTTAACAATACTGAAAAGAGTATTTTTTAGGAATAAATTCATTTTTAAATCAACAACAACAACAAAACATTCACACTTTGTGAACTTCTCACAATCAAACTCAAATTCAGAACTGAGTTGTCTGGTTATTCATTATTTAATTGGTTTGACTTTGGTTGCCTTTGGCTGGGGGGACATGTCTGCCCACTCTCATCACAAATGTCATCATCCAGTAATCATCATCATAATAACTTACAGTAAACACTTGAAAATGTCCTAACTACTGCTACCGTGCTTTGAAGATATAAAGATAATATTCTATGATTATATGCTTTATGTTTATTAAAAGTAAAATGTGCTTTATGTGTCAATGCTGTTGCCGATGCAATAGACACTTCAAATATAGAACATCAAATCAGATAATATCATCTCAGTAACTCTATTGCGCTTCTGTTGATCAATGTACAGACATTGTTATATCTCTAAAGATGATCTCTTAAAGGATTGTGTTAGCTCACAGTTGTAAATTGTTCACATGGACCCGGATAATTTACTGCTGCTGTCTTGAATATAAAGATAATATTAAAATTCCAGATATATGCTATTTTTTAACCTGTTTAGTAGAAGTAAATATGGCTCGTTATTATAGATTTTTTATGATTTTGACTGTGAATGAAACGCTTTTTCAAAGGGTTTCCCCTTTAAAACATTGGAGTGTAATGCAGGCAAGCATTGCCCCCAAAAAATCATACCATTCGGTTTTGTACATCTCAAGGAAGGTTTTTTAAGTGTGCAGTGGAAGTTAGCTTATCAGCACCGTAGCGTTCAGTGTAGAGTGCAACACCGCCCTTTTCAGTGGCGTGCCCCCCAACATATGTGTTTTCTGAACACATTGCTAATCTCTCGCAGGACAGGTCTGCAGACCTACTGCCAGCAGTACAAACAGTGCTTTACGTGTGTTGTTGTGATTGAGATCTCGTGTTTTGGGATATTTGTGGATCAATTTGAAGCAATCTCGGTGGCCGTGTGGTCCAGAAACGTTTATTCTATTGTTTCGAGTCTTGTTCACAACATCAACAAGTGTGGCTCGCTGTGTGTACGTGTTTGTGTGATGATTTTGTGTGTTGTCTGTTGTGTATTCAATTTGTTATTGTTTTTAAACATACTTTTCACCTTTTCCATAATGTTACCTATCCTATCAATTCACGATACATTTTATCGTCATTACCTGATTGCATGGAACATCTCAGCGCACTCAACTCAACTCGTACTACAATCAAAACATTGTCCTCACATCGATCAGCTGTTTTGTTTTGATGTTTGTGAGCGGCGTTTTTGACGAATTTATAGATTTTTTGATTCAATTTATATTGTGATTGAGATCTCGTGTTTTGTGACATTTGTGGATCAATTCGAAGCAATCTCGGTGGCAATATAGCCCATCAATCTTTATCCGTGTGCTTTCAGTTTTGTTCATATCGTCAACAAATGTGTCTCTCTGTGTCTGTGCTTCTGTGCTGTTTGTTGTGCTTTCACTTTGATATTATTTTGAATTGTATTCTCCTCATCCAAAATTAACCGATCATATCAATTGGCCAACCAGTTCATCACCATAACCTCACGACATTCAACATCTAGCCCTTGACACTCAATCTCTAAATCAGATCAACTCGTGCTAAAACATCGTCCTTGCATCGATCAGCTGTTTTTGTTTTTATGTTTGTTTGGTAAGTTTTTTGGTGATTTCGCTGATTTGATTTGACCTACATTATATTTTTGTTTGTTGTTTTAGATTTACTCAGGAATCATCGTGGAATTATTTGTATCACTTGATCAATCTGCATATCAATTTGATTTACACCTTAAAACGGTATGCTAAATGATGCATTTCTCTAACTGAAACTAATTTATTTTGTCTTTACACCGTTACAGGAATAAGTGGAATCCGTGCTAATTATCCATCATGAGCATACAGAATTATTTTTGGCAAGGAAATTGCATTTTTTCACTTTGGTGCAACTTTATTTAATTGTTTTAGACTGACACATTTGAATTTTAAAATAGTATGCTCGCACATTTCATTCTCTGTACTTTGATGACCAAACAACTCTTTTGAATTTCAGCTTTGAGATTGAAATTTAATTTTATTATGTTTTTGACTGTACAATGAATTTATTCTTGCCAATAATAATCCAATTTAGAAAAAATATTTCAAACTGAAAATGGTTGAAATATATTTTTTAAAATCCAAGATTAAAATGATAGATTTTTTATTTGCGCTTGTAAATGATTGAAACAAGAAAATGCGCTTGGGAATTTTTAAAACAAGAAAACTATCACTTAGGTAATATGTTTGAGATGTTCTTTAAATAAAAAATCAGGCGGCGGAGAATACCTGTCATTTAGAATATGAGGCTTGACCAAGCAATAGTTCATATGACAATTTTAGTGAGATTTGAATAATAAAAGCCAATGCTATTCTGAAAGAATTTGAATCCAGAAAAATGACTACAGACAGTTCAGAACGGAATTACACTTTAATCGTAATCACTTAATTACTTTAATCAATTGCATTTTCAGCAAGAAATTCGCCATCATTACAATTAACATCTGAACAGCAGATCATTGCACTTGACTGTGTGTGTGATAATTTTAGATTTACAACAAACCATCCAAACAGAACAGAAGTTAATCAAAAAATGTAATTCTGCTCTAAGTAAACCTAAATACAATAATATTCATTGTGAAAAAGAATTTGAACAAATATTAATAAAGAAATTTTTGGATTTATATCTTGATTGTGAAAGTGTGAATTTGTTGTTAATTAGAACCAAAAGTACAACATTAAGAGATATTTATTAGATAATTTGGAATGTTTAACTAAATACCGTGGTATCAAAGCATTAAGAAATTTGAGGTCAGGTGATATTGGGCAAGTTTTAAGACAGAAATGTCTTTTTTACTGAAACTTTGATTTTGTTTTGCAATTTTGAGTAATCAATTTTACATTCAAAGTTTATTTTCATATTAATGCTTCTGAGTGAAATTATTACAGGTAGAATGGATCACTCATCTTAATCATTATTGATTTCACAGTACTTATCTATAACTAGTATTAGTATTCTTAGGGTTCAGAGACACCTTGTGTTAACATATGCTCCTACATTTTCAAACCTCTACCTTTTGTCGTTCGTTCTGTGCAAATTACCCAAAATGCCACCACGAAGTGGTTGAGGTTGAGGTAACCCGCCGCCTGATTTTTATTTAAAGAACATCTCAAACATATTACATAAGTGATAATTTTCTTGTTTTCAACATTCCCAAGCGCATTTTCTTGTTTCAATCATTTACAAGCGCAAATAAAAAATCTATCATTTTAATCTTGGATTTTAAAAAAATATGCTTCAATGCTGCTGGTTGGTTGATGTCAAAGTCACTTGAAATAGAGCACTGTATCACAGTTCAAGTGTCGTACTTTGAGTATCACTGGTCTCACATCGAGACTTATATCATAACAATTCAAAATACATGTTTCAAAATAGTTTCAATCTAAAAAGTATAAATCTTAGTGAAATGTAACATAGAGATCAAAGGACAAACAGTTGACGATTCATTATGCAAATTTAGTTCATTTACCCAATTTATCTAATCGACCTAAAATGTTTTGATCGTTCGACAAATGGGATTTAACATCTGTTGTTTCTATCAACATGTATTTTGAAGTGCTATGATATAAGTCTCGATATAGTCGAGCTAACACAATCCTTTAAGAGATCATCTTTAGAGATATAACAATGTCTGTACATTGATCAACAGAAGCGCAATAGAGTTATTGAGATGATATTATCTGATTTGATGTTCTATATTTGAAGTGGCCATTGCATCAACAACAGCATTGACACATAAAGCACATTTTTTACTCTTACTAAACATAAAGCATAGAATCATAGAATATTATCTTTGTATCTTCAAAGCACGGTAGCAGTAGTTAGGACATTTTCAAGTGTTTACTGTAAGATATAATGGTGACGATTACTGGATGATGACTTTTGTACCTTGATGAGGGTGAGCAGACATGTCCCCCAATCAAAGGCAACCAAAGTCAAACTAATTAAATAATGAATAACCAAAGACAACTCAGTTCTGAATTTGAATTTGATTGTGAGAAGTTCACAAAGTGTGAATGTTATAATCATATAATCTTATCTTTAGATATACAAAGCACGGTAGGAGTGGCTATTGAAATTAATTAAAATTTTTCAAGTGTTGTTTCACTGTAAGATATAATTGTGACAATTACTGGATTATGACTTTTGTACTGTGTTGAGGGTTTTTAGCTATTACATTCACATGAGATTATATGACATGATATAATGGTGTTTAATCTGATTTGGACGGGTATGCAAATCTAGTTCATTTACCAACTTATCTAATCGGCCTAAAATAATTTGGTCGACAAATGGGATATAGCATTGATAGGTTTGCATCATTTTGGTTTGGGGACAATCATAGGTCTCTCGACTTCATCACAATCATCATTATCAATCATCATTTCGGTAACTTAACTCACAGAGGCAAGCGCGAGGTAGTTGAGCAAAGGTATACCTATAACTATAGTTAGGAGTGTTGGGGCCCGCTGGCAGCTTCGTACAAGTCCCAGAGGCAAAATATCAGTTTTGCGGGACTTGTACGAATTTAAATTAAATTAAAAGACATTACAATTTATTCACAATCTGTTCAATTCGTTCACATGCTTGTTGTTTACTGTCCGATTTGGCTATTCGTTCTTTGACCACTTGCAGTGTTTGATGCAGTTTACTGTCGTTTAGTAGTTGTTCGATTGCGCTGAGTAACTCTGGTTCCGTGAACGAGTACGGTTCTACCCGAATGCCATATCCCTTTTCGTGCACTCGTTGAGCACAGTCGAACTGATCACCCAACAATGGCATCAGTATCATTGGCTTCCCATGTGACAATGTCTCTGTAACGGTATTGTTACCTGCGTGGGTGATCACGAGATCTACCAGAGGGAGGATTCTGATTTGAGGGAGAAATGTCGCTCCCCAACAATTTTTGGGAAGCTCAAATTCATCACTTCTTGGACCCTTCGAGACAATGTACTTGTGTGCACTTTTGCCCAGTACCGAAACAATCCGTTTCATCAGCTCCACATCGATGGGACCCAAAGTTCCAAGTGAGACATAGATCAACTTGTCACTCGGCTGAACGTCCAATTCCTCTGGAATCTCAAACGGTTCCTGTTCTTCATTCCGCATATAAGCATCCACCCTTAAGAAAGGTTCTGAGAAAAATCCTAAAACCTCATGATAATCCAACTCATGTGGATAGCCATAGATGTTGAGATAGGGAGAGATGGGATACATTGCACCAACTTCCATGCGAATTGGCTTGACTGGAGTGTAATTGAATTGGGCATCGAGTAGTGCTTGGTACTTTCCGAGTCGTTCATGAAATGATCCATTGGACAACTGTCGGAATTCCTCCCATGTTGAGGGATCACTCTCGGTCGGATATCCTGGAGAATCAAAAGAACATCAAAATCTTATGACTAAATCTCTGTTAAAACTTACCTGAAGTAAAGGGTGGAAGCTTGTCCGAATTGATCGCCCCAAACGGGTGTGAACTGATCAGTGTAATCCAGGGAAGTCCCGCCTTCTGTACAGCAGGTGGCACTATTATCGAATCCAGCACGAACAAATCAGGCTTTTCTCGCTCAATTGCTTCCTCAATTTGAGTGTTAAACGCAACAAAAGTCGGAAACATTGAATCCATAAATCTTGTATGATCTTTCAGTGTTTGTTGTTTTAGCCTTTCCAATGGCGTTTTCGAGGACATAATGCCAGAAGTGGTCATTAGTTTGACAATTTTTTCTATGGGATCCATCGCATCATTATCGGGACTTTTATTATTGACTTTGAGTTCGATTTCAGTGAAGCCCAACTTTGAGAATTGATTTGCGAAACTTTCGTTAATGAGAAAGTAGATTTGATGGCCACGTGCCGCGAGTGCTTGCGCCAGTCCGGTACTGGCGTTTAGATGGCCAATGCCATCAATGGTGTGGAAAAAGATTTTCAGTGGTTTCGTGGTTGGGGTTTGAGTGGACATTTTGGCAAGATAATTTTGTTATTTCACAAATATTTTATATCACCGTAGAACTCTAAATATATACACTGAGTTTCGGATAACCATAGCAAAAAAAAGATCAAACCGGTCTATTCCGCACTATTAGTTAGACACTCAATGTTCTTTGTGTTTTTAAGCTCCTTCATCCACATGAGAGATTATATGATATAATGTGATTGTGTTTGATTTGATTTGGCCGAGTATGCAAATCTAGTTCATTTACCCAACTTATCTAATCGACCTAAAATGTTTTGATCGTGTCGACAAATGGGATTTAACATCTGTTGTTTCTGTCAACATGTATTTTGAAGTGCTATGATATAAGTCTCGATATGAGACCAGTGATACTCAAAGTTCGACTCTTGAACTGAGATAAAGTGCTCTATTTCAAGTGACTTTTGCATCAACCAACCAGCAGCATTGAAGCATAATGCGCCAATCCCCATTTAGGATCCAAGTGGTCCACTTGAAGTGGACCCCGTAAAGCAATGAAGCAAACAACAGGTTGACTTTTCCCACACATATCTACTTTATTTTATTGGTTCAAATTACGCGTGCGCAAATACATCCTCTATTAACCAAAGCTGTAATATAATCAACGTTTTTCAATTCTCAACTCAAATGGACACGCAATGCGCAGTGGCTGGCCCCACTGGTATGTCAACTTTTTTGGTGTTTGCGGCGTCACAGAGAAGCGGTACTTCATGACCAGTCGGGCCAAGCACAGTTTGATCTCATGATAGGCAAATCGAATTCCCAGACAGTTGCGAGGTCCAGTGCCAAAGGGCAGAAAAGTGTACGGTACCAGGAGATGCTTGTTTTCGGGTAGAAATCGTTCGGGCTTGAAGGCTTCCGGTTCGGGATAGTAGTCCGGATTGAGATGCACTGCTGAAGCTGGTATAAATATTCCATCATTTTTGGACAGTTTGACTTTGCCCAGCTGATAGCCCTCGGTTTGACAAAGACGATAGAGCTCATTCACGGTGGTGTACAGTCGAAGGGTCTCCTTGATCACCGCTTCAATGTAGGGAATATCGTTCAGCACTGCAGCCACATACTCCACCGACTGATGATCATCATCTCCAAATTTTCCTAAAACTTTACTCGTCTCCTGGTACAGACGCTCCTGAACATCGGGATTGTGTGCCAACGCAAAAAGGCCATACGATAACGTTGAAGAAGTGCTCTCAAAACCTGCTGTTAAGAACAGAATCATGTTAGAAATGATTTCACTGTCGGTTAGTTGTTTCTTTGATTGTTTTGTTGATGAGCTTTTGGTCGTTCTTTCCACATCATCTCCAACTTTCCCTTCTTCATCTGCAGTAGCCGAAAGTTGTTCGTAATTGACCTTGTTCAGGGTGTCCTCATCCACACTAGCATCCAAAAGAAGTTGAACATAATCGTGTTGTTTCGCTGTTCCTTCCTTGTTGACCTTGTTTTTACGTTCAGCCAAAATGTGTCTTGTAAGTTTGTTGAAAAAATCAAACGGTTCTGGATCGATTGTTTTGTCAATTCCAAGGGGGCCTAGCAAAAACTTGGGCAACATTGTCATCGCAATCAAGGGGAATATTGGCAAATTGAACACTCGTTTGCCATTTTGTATGAAAAGCTTGTCCTCTGGCCGATCACTGTTTGTCTCGAGTGCAAACACTGCGCTAGCAATCACATCAATCGAGAAGCCATAGAAGACTTTCTTGGTTTCCATAACACCGTTCGCCGTTTCAATCAGCCGATCCAAATGTTGTTCCAACTTGTGCACACCCTGTAGCATCAAGTGATGCATTCCGCGCAGCTTTCCCGACGTGAACGTTGGACTAACAATTGTTCGGATGCGCTTCCACTGTTCGCCCTTGGACAGGAACAGATTCTGATCCCACATCTCGTGATAGATTGGCAGATTGAACCGGTCGACAAAGTGGTGAAAGTCCTTGATGGTGACCTGCTTGATCAGCTCCGGATCGGTGATCATCAGGCCCGGCTGGTAGGCCTGATAGAAGCCAAACATTGGGCCATACTTTCGGGTCCACTCACAGTTGAGTTCGGTTGTGTCGCAGAATAGTCGCTCGAGAAAATTCCCAAATAGAAATCGAGGCTCTGGACCCGGGACTCCCTTCGCAGACCAGTAACTGTGCTTGCGCTTTGATATGCTACAATTGAAATAATAATTAATTAAACAATAAATTTTTGAAAAAAAAACTTACAAGTAAATCCAGGTTGACAGACAAATTGCTAGTGACAACCAAAACAGATTCAACAGGCTAAATTCCATATTGAATTTCTTTACAAATGCTACCAAATGAATTGCAATCAATTCAAGTCAATGAATTGGAATGAATAGTCGAAATCATTCCAAACCTAGTATTTATACATATGGCTATATTTGTTTTGAATCTCTCTAATTTCCATACAAATTTCATCATCACTAATGAATAATAATAATAATAAAATGTTGCATTTAATTATCAGACAAGTGGACATGTGAGTAAATGAACTAGATCTGCATACGAGCCAAACCAAATCAAAAACACAAATCGATCAACATATCTTAAAATCTCTCATAATGAGAGTGTTGCAGCCAAGTTTCAAAGTCTTTGTTACTAAGAGTCCGCAATAGGCCGGTTTGGTCTTGTACGTTATGTGACGTTTGAAATTATCGACTTGGATCACTTGGATCTTAAAATGGGACTTGCAATTGTGAGCTAACACAATCCTTTAAGAGATCATCTTTAGAGATATAACAATGTCTGTACATTGATCAACAGAAGCGCAATAGAGTTACTGAGTGAGATGATATTATCTGATTTGATGTTCTATATTTGAAGTGTCTTTTGCATCAACAACAGCATTGACACATAAAAAACCATTTTACTTTTGCTAAACATAAAGCATATAATCATAGAATCTTATCTTTGTATATTGAACGGTAGCAGTAATTAGGATCAAACATTTTTCAAGTGTTGTTTCACTATAAGATATAATGGTGACGATCACTGGATGATGACTTTTGTATTGTGTTGAGGGTGGGCAGACATGTCCCCCCAAACTAAGTCAACCAAAGTCAAACCAATCAAAACCAATTCTTTCGATAAAATTGATTTATATAAAAATAAAGTTATTCTCTTTTAATGACTTCTTAATTCAATGCAAATCCGAAAGCATAACTCACGAAAAATTGCATTGCATTAGATACGTTGAGTAAATGATCTAGATTTACATAATCTCCAATTCAAAATCAGACCCAAACATCATACATCAAATATGTAGTATCATTTAATCTCATCGTGTGAATGTGAATGAATGAACCAATAAACCAAGAACAGTCTCAGTTTTCTCAGCTTAACATAATAGTAAGTCTCAGATCAAACCGGTCTATTAATAGTTAAAAACTCAATGTTCTTTATGTTTTCAGCTGTTACATTTACATGAGAGATTATATGATATGATTGTGTCTGATTTGATTTGGACAAATCTAGTTTATTTGCCCAACTTATCTAATCGGCCTAAAATGGTTTGATCGTATCGACAAGGGGGGATACTTTAATCGCTTTATCAGGGTTGGGTGGGATGATCACACATTGATCACGGCAAGGTAAGGGAGGGGTCCTATTGGGATCTTGAACAAATTTTAAAGGGTCAGAATTTTAGTTTCTGTTAATGCACTAATCCAGAATGTAGTAATCCAAGAATTACAATTAGCACATTTCTATGATATTGAATACAATTGTATATTTGTGGAGTGTAGGTTATTTTTACCTACTAGCAGGAAGGGGGGTCTGACTTTTGATCACCACCTGATCACAATGGGGGAATCGAGAGTCCAAAAAGTCGATTTTCTTGATCACGTGATTAAAATACGTCCCTAATATGTCACTCGAAATCACAATCGATTAATCAATGATTAATCAAAACACGCATATGCAGAAATTATCAACTAAAGCTGAATTTGACCGTTTAGGCAATAGCATTGATTATGTAGTTTAAATGTTTGTACAGACATTGTTATATCTCTAAAGATGATCTCTTAAAGGATTGTGTTAGATCACAATTGTAAATTGCTCACATGGACCCGGATAATTTACTGCTACTGTCTTGAATATAAAGATAATATTAAAATTCCAGATATGACCTATTTTTAACCTGTTTAGTAGAAGTAAATATGGCACTTTATGCTTCAATGCTGCTGGTTGGATGATGCAAAAGTCACTTGAAATGAGCACTGTATCTCAGTTCAAGAGTGGTACTTTGAGTATCACTGGTCTCATATCGAGACTTATATTATATCACTTCAAAATACATGTTAATCGAAACTACAGATGTTAAATCCCATTTGTCGAAACGATCAAAACATCTTAGGTCGATTAGATAAGTTGGGTAAATGAACTAGATTTCCATACTCGGCAAAATCAAATCAAACACAATCAGATCATATCATATCATATAATCTCTCATGTGGATGTAGGAGCTTAAAAACACAAAGAACATTGAGTGTCTAACTAATAATTGACCGGTTTGATTACAAGTTTTATTATAATAATTCCGTATTTTGTTTCATTGATATAAAAACTATAAAGAGTTGGAATTTTTAGCAAGAGAATAAAACTTTGATTCACAATTAGCAAGCAACCGGTCAGGCGTGTCAAATTCAACAACCCTTCCCTGCTCGAGCACCAGTACTCGATCCGAATCGAGTATTGGCTCAATTCGGTGTGCAATTGTGAGCACCGTACAGTGGGCAAATTGTTCTCGAATGGAGCGTTGAATGAGCGCATCCGTTTGAGGGTCAATTGCTGCAGTTGCCTCGTCTAGAACCAGAATTTTGGTATTTAGAAGCAGTGCTCGAGCAAGACAGAGTAGCTGACGCTGTCCCAGGGAGAGATTGGATCCGTTTTCGGATATTTCGCTATCTAGACCAGACTCTAGTGAGTGGACGTATTGCGCCAGATGACTGTGCTCGAGTGCTCGCCAAAGAACTTTATCCGTATAGCGATTGAATGGATCTAGATTCGATCTGATTGTCCCTGAGAATAAAATCTAAAATAATTCATAAATTTAGAAGCTTTTTTGTTTTAAAAAAGTTAAAACTTTACCGGATCCTGTGGAATAATCGCCAATTTCTGCCGTAACTCATGCAGCCCTATCTTGTCAATTCGAACTCCATCAATACGAATGAATCCACTTGCACGTTCCACAATTCTAAACAATCCAAGTGATAGAGAAGATTTCCCAGCACCACTTCTTCCAACAATTCCAATTTTCTCACCACCTTTGATTTGGAGATCAATTGAATCCAAAACCAAATCCAATCCTTCACGATATCTCATTGAGTAGTTTGAAAATTCTATTTCTCCATTATTAGGCCAATTTTCAGGAATTTCTGGTTTCACCTTCACATATCTTGTCCATTCTGATTCGGTTTCATTTTGGCAGTACTGTTCAATCCTTTCCACTGGAACCATATTTTTATCCATTTCAGTGGTAGTTCTTACTAAATAGTTTAGTGTTGCAGTTATATCCAATGCGTATGTGAGTATTAGACCAGCAAATCCCGGATTGATTTGTTCCCGGGTCAAGACAACAAAAAATGCAGTGAAAAACACGATAAGATTGCCACAAAACTCCAACCTCACAGCCAACCATCGACTTGTGGCCCCTTGTGAGTGAAAACAGCGCTGGAAAGTGTCTACCCTTTCACTTGAAACTCGAATAAAACGTTCCAGCGCTCCAAAAGCTCGAATTGTGCTAACACCATTCAGCGATTCACTGAAATGTGAAAATATTGGTGATTTGCTCGCAGATTCAAGTCGAGCCAATTGCCGATAGGTTGGAATGTAGTACTTTTGAATATAGAAATACAGAACCATGATTGGTAGAGCCACTAGAGTAAATCCAGGAATGTTAGTGCAAATTAGCACAATGCAGGACACCACTGTAAAGATGTAAGTCATCCCACTACTGTAGAATTCGAAAGCCAAATATAAAAACTTGCGATTCAGAGATTGCTTTACTTACGCAAAATTTTTAGCCATTTCCGAGTCGATAATGTCAATATCATTCGAGAATCTACTGACAATTCGGCCAATTGGTGTCGTGTCAAAGAACCGCATTGGGGAACGCATTATGCGGTCAAGTATATTTCGGTGAATTGTGATCGAACTGTTAATGTTTCCTTCGGCCAGCGAGAGGGTTCCAATGCAACAGATGAAAGCTGCAAAAAAGATAAAATTTTATTAAACATTTTAAAGGCAAAAGGCAAAAGGCAAAAGGCAAAAGGCAAAAGGCAAAAGGCAAAAGGCAAAAGGCAAAAGGCAAAAGGCAAAAGGCAAAAGGCAAAAGGCAAAAGGCAAAAGGCAAAAGGCAAAAGGCAAAAGGCAAAAGGCAAAAGGCAAAAGGCAAAAGGCAAAAGGCAAAAGGCAAAAGGCAAAAGGCAAAAGGCAAAAGGCAAAAGGCAAAAGGCAAAAGGCAAAAGGCAAATGGCAAATGGCAAATGGCAAATGGCAAATGGCAAAAGCGAATGGCTAAATGGAAAAATGGCTAAATGGCTAAAGGGCTAACTGGCAAACTTAGACTTTTACATAAACAAAGAGTGAAACTTACTTTGAATTATCGAAAATAATCCATAACCTAAAAGTCGATGGTTCCGAAAGATCGAATCCACTTCGTTAACTGTAGTATTATTCATGACAGTGTTGACATTATCATTCGCCCAATTTGCCAACCAAATATCCGATCCAACAGAAATCGCTTTCGTGGCAGCAAATCCAATAACCGCACAGGCAAAAATCCACCAAGTCCAAGAACGGAAGTAAGTTAAGTAAACCGTCAGTTTTACTTGACCAGACTCAATTTTCTCCTCATTGATTAACTTTGAATTTTTCTTTTTAGATACTTTTTCAAGTACTGGAACATGATTAGGTTCTACAAGTGAATTTCTGTTTTCTATGGCAAACTTTTCTTGTGATTTGTTTTCGATTTTGTTGTTGTTTTGATGCTTTTGAATGAATTCACAGAATGTTCTTGATTTGCTCACCAACTGTTGATAATCACCCAGCTCTGCAATAGATCCAGCCGAAAGTAGCGCAATTCTATCCACTTCCGACAGCAATGAAAAATTGTTTGTAACGAGAATTCTAGTGGTATGCCTCAAATATCCATTTTTGCTGTTGAGAACTTTGCGGAAAATGTGCTGCGCAACATGAGAATCTAGCGATGAGAGAGGATCATCCAACAGTAGGAGCGATGCATTCGAATAGCATGCACGAGCCAGAGCTATCCTCTGCTTCTGTCCACCGGACAAATTGGCACCCTTTTCACCGATCTCAGTTTGATCCCCACCTGGGAGCGATTCTATATCCGGAAGTAGAGCACACGCCTCGAGAATTGACTCATACCGAGTACGCTCATAAGGTGAACCAAAAAGAATATTTTCCCGTAAAGTTGTATTCAAAATCCATGCCTGCTGAGACATGTAGGCAATCCTGCAATCTGTCTTACAAATTTTGACACTTCCAGACTGTGGTTCTATATCACCAAGAATCGCAGATAGTAGGGAACTTTTACCCGAACCAACCGCACCCACAATGGCCACAAGTTCGCGCTTCTTTACAGTCAGGTTGATTCTATTGAGAATTGGAGTTCCATTCCAAGCAAAACTACCATCCTGAATCTCAACAGCATTTTTCATCATCAAATCGCCACTCTTGACATACTTTTTCAATTCGGGCAAATTAAGAAATCGATTTAACCGCTTCACCGAAACCAGCGTCAGCACCAATTGAGCAACAAGTTCGGGGAAATGGGTCATTGGAAAGCGTAACATTTCAAACAATGCCAAACAGACAAAAGCCTTCTGTGGTGTGAGTACATTTGACTCGGAGGCGTACACAAATGCAGTGAACGATGCTAGTGTTACGAGAAAAGGGGCACATGTCCAGATGAGGGAGGTAGCTGCATTGAAATAGGCTACATTACGGATTTGATCAACTTCCGCCGAACGGATTGAGTCGATTCTTTTCATAAAAGGCAACTCCCAGCCGTAAAGCTTGATCACTCTAATTGAGGCTATTACTTCACTGATCACCTTAACCCTCTCATCTTTGGCCTTAATTTGTTTGCAGTGAAAACGATGTTCGAATTTAGAAGCAAAAAATTTCACCGGTATCAGCGCAGCCAGTACAGCAACACCAGAAAACACAGCACCCCCCAATTCAAGGTACAGAAAGTAGATGCACAAAAAAATGATCAAAGGTAGAGCCCAAATCGTATGTATATCAGGAATCACTCGTACAATACGATTCAAGTCAGTGGACATTAGATTCGTAATTTCACCAGTCGTAATGCTGCTTCGTGCAGAATTGCTTAAATGTAGGGATTTTCGATAGATTGCAGCCGTCAATGCGGTGCGGATTCTCATTCGTAGGGTAGTAAGGCTCGCGTATAGTGAAACACTAATGAATGAAGTAGCCGTTGAAGAGATGAATAGAAAGAGTACAATCTGGTATCCGTAATGATAATTCGATTCATCATTTGTCGATGATGATACAAAGCCAATGAGACGCTTCTTTAGTTGAGGATTGACAAATTTTATCAAAGCTATCGCAAGGTAAAGAGAAAATCCGATAAAAACTTCCTTCTTGAAGGTAAGCACCAGTGTCTGGATGACATCTCCATTCCAATACTTTTCAAAAGTTGGCGAAACTGTACTCGTACGATCGGGTGGACAAAGTTGCCACAAGTCCTGTAGGGTGAGACATTTTCGATAGCCCGTACTCACCAAATCGTTTACCCACCAGAACGTTAGTTGAGAAAAGATTGATGCATGCGAAGAGGGACATTCTTGAGAATTCTTGGATTTTTTGAATGCTTTTCTGTTTCGAAATTTTTTTAGAACAAACACAACCGTGAGCAATGATACAAGAATTGAGAAACTCAAATATGATTGCTCAACGATTTGCCAAAACCAAAACAAATTGCCTTCCATTTGAGAAAATAAAATTTTTCAATACTTTAAATGTTTTCTATAGCCACCTTTCAACTTTGCAAAGTGGAACAATGAATGCAGACAGGTATGGATTGAACCCACACTTAAATTTGTGTTACATCATCTCAAATCATCATATCCAAAAATTACATATCATATCATCGATACAAACAAACCATTTTAGGCCGATTAGATAAGTTGGGTAAATGAACTAGATTTGCATAATCGGTCAAATCAAATCAAACACAATCACATCATATCATATCATATAATCTCTCATGTGAATGTAGCAGCTAAAAACACGAAGAACATTGAGTGTATATATTCAGTGTATATATTTAGAGTTCTACGGTGATGTCAAATAACAAAATTATCTTGCCGAAATGTCCTTCAATTTTTTATCCTCGCCTTATTAATCCCCCTGGGTGGGGTTGGCGTGTCACGAGATACGACTTGGGTCTGACGCTGGTGGGCCAGCCGACCTGTTGCGGGGGGTGCGACCGATGCCTCGCTGCATCGGTCCAGTCATCCTTGTTGGGGGAAACCGGGAAAACCCGGAGTAAACCCAACACACTCTGGCACCGACTGGTAGAAACTCACTTGCACTCTCACTCAACTAACATGTCGAACAAGCATTAGTGAGTAGTGGGTTAGGTAAGGAACACCACAGTCCCCGAGGTCCTCGGTGAGTCAGGGGCGTGTCGAAGCACCGATGAATGGCTCTATAATCGTCGAGACCATTGGATCAGTCAAACTATATTCGAAAAAAAATCGAAGGTAGAAAGTGATCACACTGGGACTCGATCCCAAGACCGCCTCGGAGACAGCGAACAGCAGCCTAAGCTACTGCGCCAGAGTCGTTACTCCTGAAAGGTCCCCCCAATGTTCTTCGTGTTTTTTAGCTGCTAAATTCACATGAAAGAGATTTTATGATATGATATGTTGATCGAGTTGTGTTTGGTTTGGTTTGGCTCGTATGCAGATCTAGTTCATTTGCCCAACTTATCTAATCGGCCGAAAATGGTGTCCACAAATAGAATATAATATTGATTGGTTTGACTTTGCCTCGTATTGGTTTAGGAAACAAGCAAGGTCGGTCGACTTCATCACAATCATCACTAGCAATCATCATCATCAGCATTATAACATATAAGTGAATGCATGAAGAGAACTTTTGTTCATAAGAGCCATTTTTAATCTCGTGATCAGGTGAGGGAGGTAGGGGGGTTGTTGGTTAATCACACCTTGCCTCCTCGCATCCTCAAGAGGATCATATGACACAAAGAATATATATCTGTTGTTTCTATCAACATGTATTTTGAAGTGCTATGATATAAGTGTCGATATGAGACCAGTGATACCCAAAGTCCGACTCTTGAACTGAGATACTGAGATACAGTGCTCTATTTCAAGTGACTTTTGCATCAACCAACTAGAAGCATTGAGGCATAACGCGCCATATTTACTTCTACTAAACAGGTTAAAAAGCACATATCTGGTATTTTAATTTTATCTTTATATTCAAGACAGTAGCAATAAATTATCAGGGTCCATGTGAGCAATTTACAATTGTGAGCTAACACAATCCTTTAATAGATCATCTTTAGAGATATAACAATGTCTGTACATTGATCAACAGAAGCGCAATAGAGTTACTGAGACGATATTATCTGATTTGATGTTCTATATTTAAAGTGGCCGTTGCATCAACAACAGCATTGACACATAAATCATCATTTTTACTCTTACTAAACACAAAGCATATAATCACAGAATCTAATCTTTAGATATACAAAGCACGGTAGCAGTGGTTGGAATAAAAAAAATTTCAAGTGTTCACTGTAAGACTGGGATGCAGAAACCGTTTCATGATGACCCTAGATAATAATTTCCAGAGTTACAGAAATCAATGTTGCTATTTTAAGACGAGACATAACCCCTCCGTCAATTTCATTTTAGTTCGCTTAGCAATCACAAAGATATCAATAAGCTTAATTTCACCAGACATATTTTGTTTTTTTTCAACTTCAATTTTAAACATCTTAAAGTTGACGTACCTAGGCTATTTATGCACCGTTGGAAAGATCATACTTTATACTACAAAATAGCCAGAGTAATCAATTACGATGAAAAGTTTTCAAGTTAAAGTCGTTTGAAAATAGGTATAAAAAAGAGAATATATTTTTAGTGCACTTTACCGGGAAACCAACTATTATTTGCAAACCCTAATGATGACATTAGAAAGTCCGCAAAATTTGAAGTCAATCGGTGCAAGCATAAAAATGTTGTTAAAAATTGTCAAAAAGTCAAGGTATAGTCTTCGCTTCGCTTACGCTCATGCTCAGACAATTATCACAAATTGTGACGAAATCGACCAAATTGGGAAATTTTTCTATCCGACCAATTTTAGGATAGAGTTCATCAATTTGAAAATGTAAACAATTTTATGACCCCCTCAGTTCATACAAAAGTTTGGACGACAAAAATCAAGAGTGAACTACCAATAGTCTGGAGATCCACTCGAGTGGAACTGGCTCCAAAATGTTTCCGCAGGGTCATCCTCCAATTGGGCAATTGGGTTCTATCCACCAATTGATGGGGTAGGGACATTCTCCATTCTGTCTGTTTGGTTCTATCCACCAATTGGTCTTTCTGATAAGCTTTCTACCATATTGCCCGTAATTTGTCAACGATGGCATTGCTGAATTGCAATTTCCATGATAGAGTTTCACTTGCACTGCATCACATCGATAATAATGATCGAACACATCAGCGTTGTCATCATATCGCCACCTCTTGCACAGTTGTCGATTCCATTCACAGGGCAGTGTGTGGAACAGTTGTGGATAGTCGAGTGCGGCCACCGTGTAGAAATCCTGATCACCCAAATGGCCCCGGAAGCGATACTTTCGACATAAGTGGGTTATCAGCACATCGTTCAGTAGGGACTTGTACAGGAATGATTCACGCATTTTGTCTAAGTGCAGGAGTAGAACACCAGAGTTGTAGCCAGGAAAGCCGGTTGGGGGCGGTGAACCAGCCGTTGTATTCTCGTTTGTACGTCTGTGCTCGCGAAGAATCCATCTAGAAGAGGAGGAAAAAATAATAAAGTTAGATATGAAACATGAAGAAAGTATGTCGACAGAAGTAGGAAAATTTGATAATTCGGGCTTGTGGATATGATAAAAAAATATGAAACGATTTAGTTCCAAAGAACGTTCATCACAATTGATAGTGTTCGAATTTTTCAAAATAAAATATTAAAACAGAATCGTTTTGTTAATCGCCTTTCTCTTTTCACTATTTTTGAACCAACTTACCGATAAACTGGTTGCTGTTCAAATGCGATTCCAAACACTTGCTCCGATTTGAATCGATCAAACTCATCGTACAGCTCCAACAGATTAGCCTCTAGTTGAAGGTCCACATCAAGTAGTATCAGTCGATCGGCCACCTGCTTCGGTATCACGTGATGCAGAAGCATCGAATAGAAGAAAAGCGCATTTGAGTAGTAGGAATTGGTGTTGTTCATGAAGTAGGTTCGTAGAGTTGGGAGAAGTTTCGCAACTTTCGATTCTACTGTTGCGGAATCAATGAAAAAGTACTTGGTGAGGGGTCGGTGAGCTGAAGTGGAATCGTCCTCCAAATCGTCCACTCGATGCTGTTGATTGTAATTGTACTGAGCGGACTTTTGCACCAAGCCTTCATGCACCCGTGCAATAACGTCATTTATGTACGTTCTTACTGGACCGTCGGTTATCAGATGAACACACAGGGCGCCCGAATCGAGATTGGTTGAATTGATATTCAAGAGGATGGACGTGAGGCAATTACTGAATTTGGCCATCAATTTTGAGGTGAAATGTTTCGTATGGGTGGACTGGGTGTCGATCAATGTGAAAGCGAGATGATACGAGCAGTCGGAGTAGGAGTCGATGTTGAGATTATCGTGATCCATCGCAGAGTAACGGTGGTGGTCATTTGGGTTTGGTGATGATTGGATGGATTCAGCAGATGGACGCACTATTGTCGGATTTTCCAGCTGAACGCTCCGACTTTTACTCGATTCTTCCCTCAGGAAGGTGTCAATCATATTCTGAGCTTGCGCAGCCTCCAACGAAGACTCATACCGATAACTGTTGAGGTCCTTTTGTGAAGAAACGGTGTCCTCATGAAGAAGTACCGAAGAGTGACCCGAAACGACACAAACCAACAGAAGATAGAGACAAATTGCGCTGCAGGCGGCACGTGCGCATCGAGTCATTGTGGTTTCGCAAGTTGGGACCTTTTTAAGACAAGTCGACGAAGAAGAAACAGAAGAAGAACTCGAATCAAGTAAAAAAGGAGAAGAACTAGATGTTGAACCAGAGACCAGAAAAGAATTTGCGCAACATTGAGAGAGTTCGTTTCAAATGTAAACACATTGGAGTAAATGGAAACAGGATCACACGGGGGGTGGGAAAGTCGAAAAAGTCGATTTTCTTAAGCACGTGATTAAAGAATGACCTCAAACATGTTTTAGTTAGATATATAACTCATAAGATATCTCTCTCGATATTAATATCAAAACGCGGAAATAATCGACTTAAACTGAATTTGACCGTTTAGGCAATGGCTTTGATTATGTAGTTTAAAAGTTTTGAGAAGCAAAGTGTGATGTGAAGCAATCTTCTTCAATTCACACAAATCTCGAGCAATTCTAAATCGAAATCGAAATTTGAAATTGGAAAATAGAAATCTAGAGTATGTAATATATAATATCTCTTACATTATTTTTGCATACATTACAAAATCCAAAGGATACAATCAAAAGGATCATATGAGACAAGAATATATCTGTTGTTTCTATCAACATGTATTTTGAAGTGCTATGATCTAAGTCTCGATATGAGACCAGTGATACTCAAAGTACGACACTTGAACTGAGATAGAGTGCTCTATTTCAAGTGACTTTTGTCACATTGGGCATGGATTCGTAAGGTTGACGATGACCTGACTCTGTTGGTAAATGTTGGAAATGAACCAGGGCGTCCAAGATCGATTAAATTAATGATCTTTACGGATCACTTAATGAGTTGGATGAAAACTCCGAAGAATATTTCGACACAGTCATAAATGATGAAAGTCATCGGTATGACTGGTTCCTCCAAGTAGTATGAATTGTGCGTTAGTCAGTTATTGACCACTGTCATGCCACCGTCATCAAGTAACTGTTGTCACATTCCTCCTCGAAATAAAAAAGTCGATGCCTGTCAATGTCTCTTTAGTTCAGTTGGAGGTTTGCTTTGTCCTAGTAAGTATTCAGAAAGTTGTGCGCCGTAGCCTTTGTACTAACTTACCTTCTGTTCTCCTTGTAGTTCTTATTGTCTTAACTTTTGCTCAACTACCTCGCGCTTACCTCTGTGTGTTAAGCTACCGAAATGATGATTGCTAGTGATGATTGTGATGAAGTCGACAGACCTATGCTTGTCCTCCAAACCAAAATGAAGTCAAACCTATCAATGTTTATCCAATTTGTCGATACGATCAAAACGTTTTAGGCCGATTAGATAAGTTGGTAAATGAACTAGATTTGCATACTCGTCCTAATCAAATCAAACACCATCATATCATATCATATAATCTCATGTGAATGTAACAGCTAAAAACCCTCAACACGTGTACAGTACAAAAGTCATCGTCCAGTAATTGTCATTATATCTTACAGTAAACACTTGAAAATGTCCTAACTACTGCTACCGTGCTCTAAAGATATAAAGATAATATTCTATCATTATATGCTTTATGTTTAGTAAGAGTCAAAATGGTGTTTTATGTGGCAATGCTGTTGCCGATGCAATGGACACTTCAAATATAGAACATCAAATCAGATAACACCATTTAGGTAACTCTATTGCGCTTCTGTTGATCAATGTACAGACATTGTTGGTATCTCTAAAGATGATCTCATAAAGGATTGTGTTAGCTCACAATTGTAAATTGCTCACATGGACCGTGATAATTTATTGCTACTGTCTTGAATATAAAGATAAAATTAAAAATACCAGATATGACCTATTTTTAACCTGTTTAGTAGAAGTAAATATGGCGCGCTATGCTTCAATGCTGCTGATTGGTTGATGCAAAAGTCACTTGAAATTGAGCACTCTATCTTAGTTCAAGTGTCGTACTTTGAGTATCACTGGTCTCATATCGAGACTTATATCATAGCACTTCAAAATACATGCATGTTAATAGAAACAACAGATGTTAAATCCCATTTAAAACACATGTCGATACGATCAAAACATTTTAGGTCGAACGCCTTTAAGCCAGAAAGATTTCTGCCCGAAAACAAGCATCTCCTGGTGCCGTACACTTTTCTGCCCTTTGGCACTGGACCTCGCAATTGCCTGGGAATTCGATTTGCCTATCATGAGATCAAACTGTGCTTGGCCAGGCTGGTCACAAAATACCGCTTCTCGGTTACGCCGCAAACTCCAGCGAAATTGACTTTCAAAAGAGGTCAACCACTGCGAATTGCATGTCCATTTGAGTTGAGAATTGAAAAACGCTGATTATATTACAGCTTTGGCTATTTGATGATGTAGTTGTGCACGTGTCACTTGAATCAATAAAATAAAGTAGATATGTGTGGGAAAAGTCAACCTGTTGTTTGCTTCATTGCTTTACGGAGGTCTCTTGGATCCTAAATGGGGATTGGCGCTTTATGCTCCAATGCTGCTGGTTGGTTGAAATAATCACTTGAAATAGAGCACTGTATCTCAGTTCAAGAGTCGTACTTTGGGTCTGGTCTCATATGATCATATCGAGGCTTATATCATAGCACTTCAAAATACATGTTGATAGAAACAACAGATGTTAAATTCCATTTGTCGATACGATCAAAACATTTTAGGTCGATTAGACAAATTGGGTAAATGAACTAGATTTGCATACTCGGCCAAATCAAATCAAACCCAATCATATCATATCATATCATATAATCTCTCATGTGGATGTAGGAGCTTAAAAACACAAAGAACATTGAGTGTCTAACTAATAGTGCGGAAACTGACCGGTTTGATCTTTTTTGCTCTGGTTATCCGAAACTCAGTGTATATATTTAGAGTTACGGTGATGTAAAATATTTGTGAAATATCAAAATACTATCTTGCCAAAATGTCAACTCAAACTTCAGCACCGAAACCACTGAAAATATTTTTCCATGCCATCGATGGCATTGGTCATTTGAACCCCTGTACGGGACTGGCACAAGCACTCGCCGCGCGTGGTCATCGAATCTACTTTCTTATTAACGAAAGTTTCGCAAATCAATTCTCAAAGTTGGGATTCACTGAAATCGCTCTCAAAGTCAACAATAAAATGTCCGATTCCAAAGATGTCAATATTAGTCAAAAGCGGAATCCCATAGAAGATATTGCCAAACTAATAATGCCCTCATCGGGAGCAATGTTCTCGAAAACTCCACTTGAAAGGTTAAAACAGCAAACACCAAAAGGCAATAGCAGATTTATGGACTCAATGTTTCCGACTTTTGTTGCGTTTAATACTCAAATTGAACAGGCAATTGAGCAGGAGAAGCCTGATTTGTTCGTGTTGGATTCGATAATAGTACCACCTGCTGTACAGAAGGCTGAACTGCCATGGATCACACTGATCAGTTCACATCCGTTTGGCCTGTTCAATTCTGAGAAGCACCCACCCTATGCTTCAGGTAAGTTAAATGAGACAATTTAGTCATAAGATTTTGATGTTCTTTTGATTCCCCAGGATATCCGACCGAGAGTGATCCATCAACATGGGTGGAATTCCGACAGTTGGCCAATGGATCATTTCATGAACGACTCGGAAAGTACCAAGCACTACTCGATGCCCAATTCAATTACACTCCAGTCAAACCAATTCGCATGGAAGTTGGTGCAATGTATCCCATCTCTCCCTATCTCAACATCTATGGCTATCCACAGGAGTTGGATTATCATGAGTTTGGTGAGGTTTTAGGATTTTTCTCAGAACCTCTTGTACGGGTGGATGCTTATATGCGGAATGAGGAACAGGAACCGTTTGAGATTCCAGAGGAATTGGACGTTCAGCCGAGTGACAAGTTGATCTATTTCTCACTTGGAACGATGGGTTCCATCGATGTGGAGCTGATGAAACGGATTGTTTCGGTACTGGGCAAAAGTGCACACAAGTACATTGTCTCAAAGGGACCAAAAAGTGATGAATATGAACTACCCGGAAATTGTTGGGGCCAGACATTTCTCCCTCAAATCAGTATCCTCCCTCTGGTAGATCTAGTGATCACTCACGCTGGCAACAATACAGTCACCGAAACATTGTCATATGGCAAGCCAATGATACTGATGCCATTGTTCGCTGACCAGTTCGACGGTGCTCAACGAGTGCACGAAAAGGGATATGGTATTCGGCTGGAACCGTACTCGTGCACGGAACAAGAGTTACTCAGCGCAATTGACCAACTGCTGTACGATACTGAACTACATCAACGATTGAAAGTGATCAAAGAACGAATGGCCAAGTCGGACAGTAAACAACGAGCATGCGAGCGACTTGAACAGATTGTAACTAAATTGCAATTTTAAATTTAAATCAATGTACAGACATTGTTATATGTATGTAAGCCACATCGCACTATTTCGACGATTTCGAATTGCTGATCGTGCATTGGCTTTATAAGAGAAGGTGAAAGAAGGGAAGAGGAGGAACGAAGGAAGGATTGAGCTTTACTGTTAAGCTGAAGTATTTTATTCTAGTGTACTGATTTCTGTTTATTGCAAATTGATTTTTAAACGATTAAACTTATTTCATCACTTATCCCTTTGTCAAGTCGCTTTGCCACTGAAGAAAGTTTACATGTATCTCTAAAGATGCTCTCTTACAAGTTAGAGGATTGTGTTAGCTCACAATTGTAAGTCCCATTTTAGGATGCAATTGGACCCAAATAATTTACAATGTCATATAGCATACAAGATCAAACCGGTCTATTGCGGACTCTCAGTAAAAATACTTTGATTCTTGGCTGATACATTCTCATGATGAGAGATTATATGATATGATTGTGTTTGATTTGATTTGGATCTAGTTCATTTATCCAACTTACTTAATTCGCCTAAAATTTTTCGATCGTATCGACAAATGGGATATAACATTGATTGGTTTGACTTCATTTTTGTTTGGAAGACAAGCATAGGTTTGTCGACTTCCTTCACAATCATCACTTGCAATCATCATCATCAGCATTAAAACACATAAGTGAATGTATGAAGAGAATATTTGTTCATAAGGGCCATTTTTTAATCCTGTGTAATCCTGTTTGAGGGAGGGAGGGTTGGTTAATCACACATTGTTTACGGTTTGGTAAGGCGGTTTTTCTCACATCCTCAAGAGGATCATATGAGACAGAAATATATCTATTGTTTCTATGATATATCAACATGTATTTTGAAATTATGATTTATATATGAGACCAGTGATACTCAAAGTACGACTCTTGAACTGAGATACAGTGCTCTATTTGAAGTGATTTTTGCATCAACCAACCAGCAGCATTGAAGCAAAACGCGCCATATTTACTTTTACTAAACAGATTTAAAAATAAATATCTGGTATTTTAATATTATCTTTATATTCAAGACAGTAGCAGTAAATTATCCGGGTCCATGTGCACAATTGTGAGCTAACACAATCCTTTAAGAGAGCATCATAGAGATATATAACAATGTCTGTACATCGATCAACTGATGCGTAATAGAGTTATTGAGATGATATTATCTGATTTGATGTTCTATATTTGAAGTGTCCATTGCATCAACAACAGCATTGACACATAAATCACCATTATTACTCTTACTAAACATTAAGCATATAATCATAGAATAGTAACTTTATATCTTCAAAGCACGGTAGCAGTAGTTAGGACATTTTCAAGTGTTTACTGTTGATATAATGGTGACGATTTGGTGATGATTACTGGATGGTGACTTTTGTACAGTGATGAGGGTGAGCAGACACGTCCCCCCAACCAAAGGCAACCAAAGTCAAACCAATTAAATAATGAATAGCCAAAGTTAATGAAAAAACTCAGTTCTGAATTTGAGTTTGATTGTGAGAAGTTCACGATTTTGAAATTTGAGGAGAAATATCGAGAAAAATAGAACATAAAACAAAATGAATCTAAATATAAAACGATAAATGAGATATAATAAAATTGAATAAAAACAATAGAAGTTAAAATAAATTTACCTGTACGAAGGAGATGCCACTTAAAATGACACAAAATAACAATACTGTCAAACAAAATTATTTTGCAGTTTAATGAATTGAAGAAAACATAAAAAAGTTACATATAACGTTACCTGTTTACAATTACCGGTAAAACAATTACAAAACATCAGATAGTAAATTAAAAAATTAATTCAAACCTTTTTTAAGAAGTTCTAGAATGCAAATTCAAGAAATTTTGATAACTGATTATTGAATTTCAAAATCTTTGATGAACATAAAAAAAGAGAGTTTAAAAACAAAGAGCAACCCCTTTTACCATTAAGAATTGAAATAGATGAATTACTTGAATATGAATGTTTTCATCAATTACCAAACAAATATTGATAAAATTAGCTCAATCGACTTACCCTTCCAAACTTGTAATCGAATCTCTTTATACATTCTTGATTTTATATGCCCCTCTCAATATATCTATCCAGGTGTTCAAAATAGTTCAAAACTGTAATCTGTCAAATATCTAAAATTGTAAAATCTTAATCTTTATTTTCGACTTTCTTTTATGGAACTGATGAAGTTATGAATGAGCGAAAATTGATGGATAAAAGATTGAAATCAACAAGCTAATAACTTAATGCTATCAATGTTAAGGATTAATCATATTTTTATTGATCAAATAGATTAAAACTATAAATCACATTTTAACACATTGAGTGAGAAGTAAAGAGCCTGTCAAAAAGATATCAAATTAATTCGTAAGGGACATCACTATAGGAAAAGTGTAGGCGAGTTTATTCAAGAAAATAAATTGGAGTAAATTGAAAAACTTTGTACCGATTATAAAACAAACTTTATGCGAATATGACAATTTTAAAAAATTATTTTAGTATTAACAAGTTAATTTTCGTTTTGGGTAGGCAATTTTCATCAAATTGAAGAACAACCAAGTTAATTCCGAGGAATTTTCCACTCAAGGGCGTTTTAGCCGGTACCAATACGCCATCAAACTGCATCAAATTAGATATTGTGGACACAATTTTCATCAAATTGTAGAACAACCAAGTTAATTCCGAGGACTTTTCCACTCAAGGGCGTTTTAGCCGGTACCAATACGCCATCAAACTGCATCAAATTAGATATTGTGGACACAATTTTCATCAAATTGTAGAACAACCAAGTTAATTCCGAGGACTTTTTCCGCTCAAGGGCGTTTTTAGCCGGTACCAATACGCCATCAAACTGCATCAAATTAGATATTGTGGACACAATTTTCATCAAATTGTAGAACAACCAAGTTAATTCCGAGGACTTTTCCACTCAAGGGCGTTTTAGCCGGTACCAATACGCCATCAAACTGCATCAAATTAGATATTGTGGACACAATTTTCATCAAATTGTAGAACAACCAAGTTAATTCCGAGGACTTTTCCGCTCAAGGGCGTTTTAGCCGGTACCAATACGCCATCAAACTGCATCAAATTAGATATTGTGGACACAATTTTCATCAAATTGTAGAACAACCAAGTTAATTCCGAGGACTTTTCCGCTCAAGGGCGTTTTAGCCGGTACCAATACGCCATCAAACTGCATCAAATTAGATACTGTGGACACAATTTTCATCAAATTGTAGAACAACCAAGTTAATTCCGAGGACTTTTCCGCTCAAGGGCGTTTTTAGCCGGTACCAATACGCCATCAAACTGCATCAAATTAGATAATGTGGACACAATTTTCATCAAATTGTTGAACAACCAAGTTAATTCCGAGGACTTTTCCGCTCAAGGGCGTTTTAGCCGGTACCAATACGCCATCAAACTGCATCAAATTAGATATTGTGGACACAATTTTCATCAAATTGTAGAACAACCAAGTTAATTCCGAGGACTTTTCCGCTCAAGGGCGTTTTAGCCGGTACCAATACGCCATCAAACTGCATCAAATTAGATATTGTGGACACAATTTTCATCAAATTGTAGAACAACCAAGTTAATTCCGAGGATCTTTCCGCTCAAGGGCGTTTTAGCCGGTACCAATACGCCATCAAACTGCATCAAATTAGATATTGTGGACACAATTTTCATCAAATTGTAGAACAACCAAGTTAATTCCGAGGACTTTTCCGCTCAAGGGCGTTTTAGCCGGTACCAATACGCCATCAAACTGCATCAAATTAGATATTGTGGACACAATTTTCATCAAATTGTAGAACAACCAAGTTAATTCCGAGGACCTTTCCGCTCAAGGGCGTTTTAGACGGTATTACCGTTATGCTAAACAATACGCTATCAAAATGTGGAGACAAATAAACATCAAAGATCAGCCGAGCTAGAGTCAATTTAGTGATTGTTATTTCAAAAAATAAATAAATAGTAAAAACAAAACATTTTGTTCAATGTTCAAAGTGACGCTAATTTAAAGAGTTTCACGTGTACAGATCTAATTCAAATCACATTTTTAAATGCTAAAATTGATGATCCTCCAATATTAATTTACAAAAGAAAGACAACAATTCTAGATTACAATCTCTACATCTAGATTATTCAACATTAGATCATAATATGAATTTCATATGTAAAATTGATTATTACAACGACAACGATTTCAACATATACTTAAAAGATTTTATTGATAGAAATGGTACAAACTAATCTCAAAACTAAGGCTACAAATGTTGACGACTGAGCGTGAGAATAACTCGAATAAATTCGACTTTGACCTATAGAAACAGACTTCTCTTCTTCTCAGGCTTGTCAGCAAATCTTGGTCGATAGACCACCCGCTCGGAAACAGTTCTACAGACTGGACAGGTGAGTGACCGAGTGCGCCACTCAATGATACACTGAGCACAGTAACAGTGGACACAGTTCTCAAGTATTGCGAATAGTCGAGTACGGGACGGTCTTTTAGTGAGTACAGTCTCGAGACACACACCACACTCACGCTCAGCATCACCACCAAAGAATCGACGAATCGTTTGACGGTTTGCACGTTCATTGTACTCGAGATCGATCATCAGTTCCATGCTCAAATGAATACCATCGTTACACGAATTTGGATTGTGCGCTCTGTTGGTGGTGGCATTTCGCATGTTTGGACACGAATTAATCAAATGGTAGATGCAGACATAGGCTGGAACATCCTTGAGTACTGCGGCACCAGTACCGTTAAGTCCAACATGAGTGAACAAGCATCTGTGGGGATTGTCCTGAAATTGACAGGCATTTTCTTCCTGGAACAACAAATAATAGGAGGGGATGAGTTAGTAAATTTGAAACGAGCCCCCACCAGGAGCTCAACCCCTAGAACCTGATATTACCTCAAAAGGACACTTGAAATGACGCAATACGATTCTACGAAATTGCAACTGTTCGGCAGATTCGGTTGAATCCTGTTGTTGTGGATTACCGGGACGCCCAGAAGATGTACCAGAATTACCAGAAGATCTGGAAAAACCAGAGGAACAATAAGTTCCATCAGTAACTCTTAGCTGTGGCGGTGGATCGTATACTCCAAAATCCGATGCCAACATTCGATAAGGAGTGGAAGGAGTACGCCGAGTATTAGGATCAATTCTAGTATGACAAACTCCAGTAGTGGTAGAGTAATACGGTCCAGAATATTCGGAAGAGACATCATCAAGAGTAGAGGATCGTGAAGATGGTGGCTGGTCATCATCACCATCACTGAAACAGTACTGGTACAGGGCATAGCCAGTGATGCCCAGGATGAGCCCCGGGATGATCATGATCTTAGGATTGATGATGATTAGATGGTGCTGATAACGTGTGTAGATAACGGAGATCACTTATCAGATTAGCAAAATGTAAGACAAAAATTCTTCTTGAAGAGAGTTCTTCTTCAGAGACAAGTAGAAAAGTGAACGAGCGAGAGAGAGAGAGAGGCTTCTTGTTATTGTTATGATAGAAAGCCAACAAAAGGTCGTCCACAGATGATGTGCCCAAAAGCTAGCGCGCATATTTCAAATATGTTAGAACATGACACATTTACAGTAAATTTTACTTTGTGCCAAACAGAGCCAATAGAAGATTCACATTAAAAGAGACTAAACTTATTTTTAAAACCATTTTGAACCATCAGACAAAAAGTGGAACGAACGAAAAAATCTCATTCCAATACAATTACAAAGCATGAGAATAAGCAAATAAGAAAATTGAACAAAACCTTTTTTCGACCAGACTGATTTAATGATGCAATTTTATAGCGGGTTACTAAATTTGAATTTCAATGTTCAATTTCCTTTTGTGTTATCAATGAATCTGTAGAATGTGAATATGACAAGAATTGTGATACTCAACACTTATGAATGTTTTTACCTTTAATTTTATATTTGGAGAAGGATTCCTGAATTGAGAAAATAAATTTAAATAATTTGAGATGTAATAAACACAGATTATACGTCATTTATTAAGATAAGCGTTTTGTAAAATCAAAAGTATGTACCTTGATAATTTATTTACCTGTCTTTAAGGCGAGTTGGTGTATCCCCTTACTGAACTGTTATTGTCGGGTTATTAAAAGTGTAGGCGAGCTGTTTGTTCAAGAATATAAATTGAAATTAACTGAAAACACTTTACTCAAATTACTTTATATTTTGTTTCGATTATAAAACAAAGCTGATTATCTCTATAACAAATTTGATTTGTGTGAAAATGCAAATTTTTAAAAACTATTTTTATTTAATATTATTAAGTTAGTTTGTTTAATCTAAACAGAATAAAATTTTTAAAATGCAGAATTATTTTGACAGGAAACATGTAAAAGCTTAATTTTTTTTCAAAGAATAGAATAAAACATATAAAGTAAAATAAATATAACAATTACCTTTTATAATTCCCTCATGGATCGCAGTCATTTTTTTCTCATCTCATCACTAAATAGTCTGTAAATATAAATTGATAGTACAAGATATCTCAACATCTCTAGAACACTTTCATCACATGGTCAATCAAAATGTTTTAAAGAAAGAGACAGAGAGAACTTAGAATGCTATTTTATGGTCTCATGGTTTGCCTATCCAATGGCAGTTGATCAAGTTGCGGTTTGGTTTTATGGCGTCTAGACGGCCAATTGGTGCAATCATTGATCGTTAAATTCTCGCGGACGCTAACCCTTTCGCAAGGTTGTCTTGTTGCGCGAGCGTTGGGCACGCTTCATTCTAATATAAAAACTAGTTTTTGGCTGCAATCAAAGGTAAGGGGTGACAAATTAATTTGCCCAACTAGTCATAAAGTGACTTTGCTGCAGCAATGCTTCTCATGTAGTGGACACGATCATTTGGTTCGAAGCATTACTCGAGTGAATGTCACTTACAACGACATTTTGGGATTCTTCATCAACTCCTCACGCCTTGTTTTCCACTGTGCTGATAATTCAATATTTATCAAGACTTTGATGATTCAAGCAGTTTGTTTCCACCAAAATGTCACTGCCAAATCACCCTCTGCTCACTCTCATGGAGCACAACGAGAATTGTTTCAAGTCAATGCTCAATCATTACATCGTACATAGTAAATCGTACATCGTTGCCACCGTGGACAATCAATTTGCCTCTTTCAGAAATAGTATTGAGACGATGATTCAGTCTGGCATGATTGGCTCGAACAGTGATGTCACTGCATTTGGCACAACATCACCACCACCAACTCAAGCAAACACAGATCAATCGAGTGCTCAGTGTTCACATGAATATTCAAATGACATTTTGACCAGAGCACATGAACATCAAAACACTCAAAATGAGATCTCTTTGGCGAACACAATCAACACTGATGATCAAATCAAGCAAGAATTCGATTATGATGAAGATGGAGAAGAGATTGATGATAACAATGTTGAGAAATGTGAGAATTGTGAAAAAGGTATTTGTACTTCTGGGGATGATGCAGAGATGAGAGAAAATGAAAATGAACATATCGAAACTCAACACAGTGTTCGTGCTGCATTGGAAAACTATCAAACCACTCAATCGATCATTTCAAATGACATTTTGCCATCACCATCACACACCAACCCAATCAACACCGAACCACTGATCAAACAAGAATGTCTCCAAGGTTCGTCAATCACTTCAATTCCATTTGATTTCAACAGAAATGCTTCTTTAAATTATATTTCCATCCATAAACCGATTGAAGGACAAAACACACAAATTCAAACTGGTGAATCTGATGACAACTACTATGTAGATGATGATGAAAATGAATATTTGACTCAAGCTAATTGTGCTAAACGAGTTTGGGATTGGAATCATGAAAGCAACAACAATCACTTGAACAACGAAGTGCCTGCAGGAGATGCAGATGAAACAAATCATGATGAGACACAGTTGCAAGCAAATTTCAGTGTCAAAAACAACACTCAAATGACTCAAAATTATGAAGAAAATGTTATTAATGAGAGATTTATCAGTGAGCGGAACATGAAACTGTCAACTCCTTCAACTAGTGGAGTGCAATCCTCAGTTTGTAAACAGGTTTTGAAGAACTTTTTCAGATATGCTCACAACAGTAGAAAGCGCAAAAGTGATCAATCGAAGGAAAGTGTGAAAAAAGTGAAACGAAAAAACGTTGTACGAGGTGATGAGGAAGACATTGATTCCGATGACAATGATGACCAAGAAGAAGTGAACTGTCCAATCATTACTTTCGAATCTATTTTAGACACTCGTGCAACTATTGGAGATGATGCTCAACACTATTCAGATGAATCTATGGTAATTCAACAAGAGGAAAGGGATGCTAACAATGCAATTGGAGAGGAGCAAATTGCCACTGAATGCACTACTAATCCAATTCAACCAAACCTTGCACAACCAAATCGTCATTTGCAATGTTCGCATTGTCATAAATCATTTGATCGAAATTCCGCATTCCAGAGACATCTTCGAGTGCACACAGGTGAACGTCCATTTCACTGTGACCTGTGTGACAAAAGCTTCAAGCAAAGTGGAGATTTAACAAGACATCAACGGATTCACCAAAATATAAAACGTTTTCAATGTTCGCATTGTCATAAATCATTTGATCGAAATTCCGCATTCCAGAGACATCTTCGAGTGCACACAGAACGACCATTTCAATGTGCCCAATGTGACATGCAATTTAATCAAAAAGTCAATCTTGATAATCATCTCCGAATACATTCTGGCGAGCGTCCACATCAATGCAGGTTTTGTGAGAAGTCATTTACTCAAGTGATCAATCGGAACAATCACGAGCAAGCCATCCATCTGTATGTCAAGCCATATCGATGCAAAGTTTGTGCTCACACTGTCACTCAAATAGCAAACATAATCACTCACATTCGAGTGGTTCATTTTGGTTTGCCTCCAACCGTCAAACAACAACGAGCCCTCAACATCATCGATGAACGAGATCCGAGAGAGTTGATTGAGAAAGTTATTTTGTAATTGTCAAAGTGTTTGGTTGCGATTATTAGTGATCACTGATTGTATCATTAATTTGCATAAGTTGACCAATCTGGCTGTATTCATGTTTGTTTGTAATAATTCATGCATTCTACAGGACATACGTTTAAATATTATTTAATAACAAACAAACCAAGTTCAACACATCAATGAGCGGAATAACTTTGACCATCAAATTGAACAGATTGAACCAAATGCAGAGGCTGACGAAGTGAACGAATTGACCAACCAAGATCAGCAAATCATCACCATCCGTGTTCAATGTCACCAAACTGATTGTTCACTAATGTTTGACAACAAAACAGAACTCAACGCCCACCTGAACACTCAACACAACACCCCTACAATTGCGATGCCTTGTCAAGGATTGCAATCAATCGTTCAGTAATCATTAAGTAATTTATTTTATTTTGTAATACATTACCAAATAACATGTTGTCTTAGGAATAGTCTGAACGAACACATAAATCAAATTCATCCAAGGACCAGCCAATGGCACTGTGACACAGCGTCCAAAGCGTTTTCCCGCATATCCAATACTGTACAGGCACAACTATAACAATAAACAGCTCGGTCAATATCAATGTACATTTATTTGTTTATTAGAGGACACAGACGAAAAGTATTCGATCATTACAAAAATCAACACAAACCAACAGTCGAATTAATACATTATTAATGTCAACATGTTAATTGTGGCTCTTGCAAATTTCTCACCCTTTTAAACACGATTAACCAGATTACATCAATTAAAGTTTATATCACTTTCTTTGCCGAAATTTGTTTAAAAATTCGGTATGAAGTTTGTTGTTATTAAAGTTTTTTGTTTCTTTTTTTAACTTGCAATTTAAACGGATTTGAAGCAAACCCACAATGGTCTAATCAATTTAAACAACTACCAGACGCTGGCCCTCCGAATTGGCAATCCTTAAGATTTAATCACGATGATTATCCTGGTAATCCTCTTCCGAATTTTCAACATGGTTCTTACGGTTCTAATAGACCACCCAGTGCGCATGGTCAACAGTATCCACGTTCTTTTTTGAAAATCGCATTTTCACCAAATCCTAGTGTAAACTCTTACTTGGATACATCACAATACAGAAATCATCGAACATCGCCTCGAATTTTAGATTATCAATTCTCCGGATATAAGAATGGATTATCTAAAGTTCCAGGTGATGTTCGATGATTTCTGTATTGTGACGTATCCGAGCAAGAGTTTACACTAGGATTTGGTGAAAATTGGATTTTTAAAAAAGAACTTGGATACTGTTCACCATGCGCACTGTGTGGTCTATTAGAACCGTAAGAACCATGTTGAGAATTCGGAAGAGGATTGCCAGGATAATCATCGTGATTAAATCTTAAGGATTGCCAATTCGGAGGGCCAGCATCTGGTAGTTGTTTGAATTGATCAGACGATTGGGGGTTTGCTTCAAATTAGTTTAAATTGCAAGATAAAAAGAAGAAGCACAAAACTTTAATAACTACGAACTTCATATCGAATTTTTAAACGAATTTCGGCAAAGCAAGTGATATAAACTTTAATTGGTGTAATCCGGTTGAATACGTTTAAAAGGGGGAGAAATTTGCAGGAGTGCCAAATTTTTCTCTAGATTCTCTAGATCAAACGCATTTTTTATTTCATGAAGTTATGGGTTATTGGTTTTGATGGAATAGTGCTGGAGGAGGCGGAGGTTGTTGCTGTTGCTGGGTCAATCCATTGAGTGCTGGTATTGGTGTTTGAATGCGTTCAATATGCATTGGCATCCTTGTTTGTGGTGGATTCATTGATTGTGTTTGTGCTTTGTCAGTTATGTAGCTGGACCAAGTTGGCCATAGATCTGAATTGTGTTCGATGGTTCCTCGAATATCGATTGCTAATGAAACATCAATTCATTACTTTTATTTCATGACAACATTTCAAACTTACCCTCACTTTGTTCACTTTCCAAATGAATTGGGCCATTTGGCTGGTGGTGAGAATAGTTCATATTGACAAATTGTGGATTGAAGTGAGATGAACTTAAGTTGATGGTTGAGGAATGAGATTTGTTGATTGGTTGATTGGTTGTGAAGGCTTGAATTTTGATTGCCCACTTGTTTTAAGGAAGGTGTTGAATGTAAGGTAGAGTTGGATAGGGACGCGTGTGACTGTTTGGAGTGCAGAGTGGAGCGAGAAATAAAGATTGAATTTAATTTAATCAAACACATGCAACCGCTAATGAACTCCCGGGACCGTCAAATGCAAACAAAGGTATTGTAACCAATGAGTGTTGTGTATGTTAGCCTTATTTATGCTCTCTCAAGGCGCATCTGAACAATGCAAACGTGTGAAAAAGGAAGAGGATGATGATGGTGGCCAATGGGACGAAGATTGTGACTGTGACGACTGTAGGAGGAATCGACAAAAGGCAATCCTACTCAAACAAGTCAGTGCAAATGAAAATGGAGGTGATGGCGAGGACAGTGAGGTGAAGGAGGAAAGGAATTCGAGTTACGGTGATCTTGTGGGGAATGGTAATGACTGTAAGAATGAACACGAATTGAACAAAGAAGATGAACAGAGTGAAGATGATCAAGTAGGTTATGAAAGTAAAATAAGTGATGAAAGTGAAGACGACCAAACAGAAATCGACGACGATGATTATGAAATGGATGTTGATGATGAGGAATTGAGTTATGATGAAGAGACTGAAGTGGACGAACAATCTGACCGAGAACCAGAAAATCGATCATCTGAAAGAAAGCGGAAGAAGCGTCCCAGTAGCAGAAGAGACAGTGGTAATGGCCAGTGATGTCTTTATATAGTAGTGGATGATGGGTGCGAGTTAATTTGTACTAAAGGCAGTAGCAATGACGAGGCATCGACTAGGAGAGTTCAATCTCTCGTTCACATCACCGATGAATCATCAGTGACAACGTTATGCAAAGGTTTCCATTTAGGTTTACGTCAACACAAATTATCTTTGACATTTAAAACATGCCAGCCACGAATGTGTGTTTGAGTGTGATCACTTTTGCCTGATGCAGTCACTTAATTAATTATATCCAAATACTAAATACTTGGACTTTGGACTCAAATGTACATTTGTTTATATTTGCAGTTTGTCTATTGGCGACTGACATTTCGTCATACGAAACCTTGATCGATTCAGTCCATCTATGCACTTTCTCATTCTGAGTTCATGTATTTCGCTCACTTGCACTAACTGACAAATCGATTGGTATATAGAGAAAGAGGTCATCAAGGCTAAATCCAAATTTATAAAGAATACAAAAATGCTTAAACAAACATTTCACTAATCACGAGCAAACGATCAAACTAAAACATTCCTGTCAACTTTAGATGTTACAATTTTTAAAAAATTATTTCATGCTAGAAAACCAATCATGCCTGCCAACTTTAGATGTGACAAACACTTCTAAAATTTTACCGTTGAATGCGAAAGCAAAAAGGTTGTTTATAGATATTATTAAAAAAACACTTCTAAATTAACAGTTCCATCTGCAAGTCAAGCCATATCGATGCAAACAATGTGGTCACACTGCGGCTCAACGATCAGATGTAATCAAACACATTCGAAGTCGCCATTTTCGTTTGCCTCGAACCATCAAAGAACAACAAACACTCAACATCATCTATGATAGAGATCCGAGAGAGTTTGTTGAGAAAGTGTGACTTGAGTCTAAAACTAATTACTTTGTGATTGTAAAAAGTATTTCAATGTACTGATCACTGATTGTATGACGAATGGAACTGTTCGTGATTTGTATGAATTTGTTGCTAACCCATAGAAATTAGAAACTTAAAAATTGAACTCTCTGCCCTCAAATCAAATGTCAATTAGATTATAATTAGATTTTTAAATGCACTTTGTGCTGTTTATTTTTTTGAAAGTTCACTTAATTACTTTCGTTTAATTTTCATCGACGAAACTGAGTCATCGTTTCATAGCAACACGTAGACCGAATGTAAACAGTCATTATTTGTTAATTTAAATTTAACCACATTTTAATTACTGCCTAAAGTTTTGAAATTTTAATTACCAATTTCATTTTAACTGTTCAACAACTCAACAACAAACGCACCTGGATATAATAAATTTTTGTATTGAGTTGACAGTCATAATGACGAATTTAACAAATTATTTCTAAGAAACACATTTTAAATATAAATTATTAAAAAACATTTTCATTAGTTTTCAAAACCTTTTTGAATTCAAAATAATACTACCACCACAAAAAACAGAGTTTCAAAATGATTAATCTAACAAAACTCAACCTGATTTACCACAAAGTCGACTACATCAAAGCTGACAAATTCACAATGCGTAATCGCATTTACTATCAACTCAACTATCTGTACTGTGCCGTGATGTCAGTCCGATTTGTCATTTCTGGCTATTCATTTCACTGTCATAGTGAAAGCTACTTTGAGTACGACGTTTTATTTAAAATATTTCTACATTACGACACGTACACGTATCTATTTGCTGCCCCAATGGCACTGTTCGCTGGTGGAGCTCACTATCTCATATTTTATCGACCAGATCGGCTCATTTGGAATCGATTGTATGTTTTGATTGTAAAAAATTGGAATAATTTTTTGTTTGGGAACCATAAAAAGACAAATAATAATAATAATAAAACAATCAAATTGCAATTTAAATTTTTAAAAGGCAAAATTCATGATTTTATTAATTACTGGAAAATTGGTAAATTTGTGAAAGAACTAGATCAATTTACGGACTTGACTCCCAAAGTCCGATTCAGAGTTTTACTGATTGTCACATTTTTCAATACATTTTTATCTGTTGGCTATTTGATTTACTGTAAGTTTTTGTTTGTTTAAATCTAAATCTAATTTAGACATCCACCAAACAGGTTTATTTGCTCAATCCTATTCAATCTATGCATTGTATCAATCTAAAACACTGTACCAAATTTGTGTACTTCTTTGTGACTTATTTGGAATTGCAATTTTAGTCAAACGATTGGTTGACTCAACTGTGTATTTTTTGCTTATGTTAACACTGTTTGCGTACGTGTATGGCTGGAAATTGGTTGAATTAAAGCGCTACTTACGATCTAATTTGGAATCTAATAAAAAGAATCGTATATTTTTTCAAACATTTCTTGCCTACAAATTCGCTCATTATCATCGTGATCATGTGAAAATTGTTTGCTTTATACAACATTTCAAAAAACAAATCACAACACGACTGATTTTGCTTTCCTTTGTCTCGAACTTTCTCATCAACATTTATCAGATTGTGTTGATCTTTTTCAACGCAAACTTAATTCAATTGGATCGGATTGCCATTATTGGAATAATACCGTTTCAGCTTCTGACTGGTGTTTTAATTATGTTTGCTTCAAATTATATCAATGAAAGGTTGCACAACTCAGTCCAGCCGCTTCACTCGTCCATAACATTGATACAGAATGACAAATTACTTCGACAAAAATGGAAATCACTCATGTATTATGAAATATTGCACTCAAAAGGTCGCAGTATTGGCATCACGGTTGGATCCTTATGGTACATTAGTAGGAATTTGTTTTTTGAGGTATTTTTGAAATACTTTTAATTTTTGAAATTATAAATACGTATCTTGATCTCTACAGTTTTTCTTCGTCTATTCTGGCTATGTCTTGTTCTTTATTGGCAACTATCTTACTGGTAGAGCGAATACAACAGAAACTTAATCGAAAATTAAAATCAACAAGCTAATTTATGCTATCTATGTGAAGAATTAATCATTTCATTAATCAAATGACTTCAATTATAAATCTATTCATTTTGACGCATTTGAGTAAGAAAAACAAGCAGCCTATCAAAGTACATCAAATTAATTATAAACATTGTAATCTTATGGGCATCACTATTTGAAACGTATTGGCGAGCTGTTTGTTCAAGAAAATAAAATCGAAAGCACGTTATTAATTTTTATTTTACTAATTCTATTACTTTATTTTTCCACATAATAAATCTCTTTTTTTGTGTTAAGTGTCTAATTTTTGCAAAATGATTCTAGTATTAGCAAGTTAGTCTAAATAAAAGAAACCTCTTAAAATGTTGACTTGGTTAAATGGGAAACATTTATTGATCACTTACATTTTAGGCCAAGGCTAAGTGTGCAGAGTTTTACCCGCAATGATTTGACGGAGAAGCGGAAATACAGATAAAATATGAAAATAGTTATACGGAAGAACCTTTTTCAGAACTAGTTATAAAATTATTGACTGAATACGTATGTGAAATAAATTTTGAATAAATTAAAACTATAAGTTACTAACTATATGTTAGTGAAACAGAAAAAATTAATCAAATTAAATGAAAACCTTTCGATAAAATTGGTTGGTAATGGCTTATTAAGTAATTAGTTTGGTCACAAATTAACTAAGTCATTAAAATCGGGTTTTGAGTAACTCGTAGAATAAATGAATTTGAATCTTCAGAAAAATCAACAAGCCTATCTGGACATAAAGCATATCAATCGAAGCAAATCGAAATCCATTATAAACGTCATTAGAGCAAAGCAGACGGAAGTAACCCCTCCAATGATTGTCTAGTGTTTTGTATTGTCAATATGAATTGTCTACATTGCCCGCACCATCTTCATTCCTCAATGTTGTATGCCCAATCATTACAATTGACAAGAGCACTAAACAGTTAATACAGGTAGAATAGCAATTATTGGTAAGAATTACTCTTTCTGATATAAACAATTGAACCTCTATGCAACCATTTTGTTTCATTCTCAATTACAATTGCCCTCTTTACAAACGATAATTAATCGCAGGTGAATCGATCAAATTAATCAAACCAAAAACGAGTAAATAAAAATCAATAAACAGAAAATTCGAATCGAATCAAAATCCAAAGCAAATGTGTCACAATGTAAGAATAATAAACAAAAATATTCAACTTATTACCATTTAAAAATAAGAAAAAGTTCAGAGAAATGTAATTTAAAATTAAAAGATTTTGTTCAAATAGCACACAAGTTGATCATTAGACTTCAAGTTTAACGCCTACAAAGATCCCAACCGAATTTAAAGATGCACTAAGAAAATTTGTAGCAAAAGATATTCAGAGGAAGATGTTCAAGCGAGATGTCATCGAGTACAAATAGATCACACACATCAAACCTAAAAACATATTTCAGAGTAAAACAGTAAGTCACTTATCACTCCACGGAAACTTAGCATATAGTGAATATAGAAATACAAAGCCAATTACATCGTTTCACACAAAAATGGCTTCCTCGAATCAGACCCCACCAGTGAGGCGTTTTAGTGCCTTCGAACGTCTACCAAAAGAACTTGGCGTAATGATACTGAAACGAGTGCCCTCTTATACTCGACTCAAAGTGGGCCAACTGTCTAGTACTTGTGCGGCCTTTCGGCTTTTGACAACCCAATCACAAAAGAAACTTTGCATCTGTTTCACCTCTAATCGCGCAAAGAAGTTGCACAACAAACTTATACCACTTCCAAATCATTGGTTTGCAACTGAAATGGCACGTATGCTTTCACATTCACGTGAAGATGCAGTTCAGCAGAAAGAGGAAACATTCAGGTCCCTAGTGTACAAATCGGGGATTACCAATGTTGACCGTTTGGATGCGAATCATCTTGAAGACTTTGTAAATGAATTGGGAGTTATGTTTCCCAAATTGAAAGAGATAATCTTTCTGAGTTGTCATATTAGTGCACTTGAACTTGGATTCATCAATCAGGCACTGATTCAGTGGTCTACCGCGCTGGAAGTGTTGAACAATGTATGCTAATCACTGTCATTGTACACATTGTAACATTGTACATGCAACAAATAGACAATCTCAGAAGAGAAGAGAAAATAGGAATTAACAGATTTTTAAAAATTGTTGCGGGATTAACACTTTCAATTTATTGAGATCAAATTCAAATTTCTGTTTCATCTTTAGAACTCAGTGTAATAATCGCTCAGCTTAACTGCTCGCAGCCCCTCTAAACGGTTGGATAGTTACAAAAAAAATATTTTCAAGATGGTACCCCACTATAATTGATTTGGAAAATGAATTTTTTAGATTTGTGTGAGCAAGTAGTCACGATTTATGGTTTGGGGGCGTTAATGTACCTTTTTTTTATACCCAAATGCATTCATTTTCAATTTTTCAATCAGTTTTCAATTTTATCATTCATTTTATAAAAACACCTTTTTTAATCTTATCAATGTGCATCTGTCAATGTTTGTCACATATTGCATTGTCTGCATTGTTTTGTCGTATATTGAGGAGTTTTTGCACTTGCTTTTAACTTTGCTTTTTACTCGTTACCTGTGATTCTTTATTTTGTTCTCGAATCCAAAAACGAATAGAATCTACAGACCAGAGACAATGGATTCCGATGTTATTCCCCAATGTTCACCATCACAAAAGAATCATCATCAATTTATTGTTGAACTGGATGCTCTCTGTCGGGCTCTCAATATACTGGAGGATTTTATTCTAAAGCAAACAAAGGAAAAAGAAGAAAACAAAGAATTTTCTTTATACCAAATAGTAGTTCCATGTTTTGAAAAATGTTTAACGCGTTTTCGTGATTTACGTTTTGAGGAAAATTCCTTTGAATTCGAAGACGAATTGGCTCCAGATGTGTCACTAGCCTTTGAAAATATAACCGTATTGTTGATTCTGCTTGAAGAGAAGATTTCTACCTGTGAGGATGGTGAGTCAAATTCTAATTCAAAAAGAAGCGCCAAAATTAAGGACTTTTTCGGTATTAAAACGAATGCGAAGAAAAATTCTACTGATGGGAACAGCACCGACAGTAGCAATTGGACTCAGAAGATTCTTGAGGGTATTATGATGGGCAAAAAGATGCAAACTCGATTCGATTTTATTGGGAAGCGTGGTTTGAGTAAGGAGACGATTGCCGGAATTCGCGATATGAATTTGGGTAAAATCAAGGCTGGGAAACATGTTGGTGAGTACCCTTCTATACCTCTTTCGTACTACTCCATACTTTTCACAGGCAAAAACGTACTCCGGTTTGACCTTGGCCGCAAGTCTGGCCAATCTCACATCAACATCGATCCACGTGGATTCCCAAGCAAAAAGAATCCCCACATTGATGTGCCAGCTTCTGTGGTCAAAGCCGCACCCTATGTACAGAAAGGCGTTAAATATCTCGGTAATGCACTAACGTTTGCCTCAATTGCTGCGGACTTGTATCGGATGTACTGTGCTGGCAAGGCAGATTATGATAAAAAGGCCCAGGATGTTGTGGATATCGAACGGTTAATGAAAGAGACCGCACTGATTCGTACATTTCTAGTTAAGAAGGAAAATTTACTCAAGGAAGATGATCTTCTAAAGAATTACGTTTTACTAAAGGAGAAAGATTTGCTCAAGAAGAAACATTCACTGAAAGATTATGTTTTACTAGAGAAATATGTTTTACTAAAGGAGGATGGTCCACAAAATGAGGATAATTCACAAAATGAGTATGATTCACTAAAGGAATACGTTCTGCTAAAGAAATAAAACTTACTAAAGAAGGAAGATCTACTAAAGGATTCGATAAAGAAATATGTTCTACTAAAGAAGCCAGTTTTAAAGCTAAAAGAGGAGGATTTATTCGTGGATTTGGAGTTACTAAAAGAGAAGGATTTATTCAAAGATTATGTTTTACTAAAGAAGGAAGATTTGTCAAAGGAATACTTTTTACTAAGTAAGATGGAGGATTTAAGTAAGGAGGATTTGCCTAATGAAGATTTGCCTAATGAGGATTTGCCTAATGAGGATTTACAACTTGAGAGTTTAACAAAGGAATGTGATTCGTTAATAGAGGATTTACCGATTATCAAGTCACTAAAGGAGGCAATCAAGGAGTACAGGCTCACTATACAAATGATCAAGAATGGCCAAAATGTACCCGTCAAGTCAATCAAAACTGGTTCTTCAATTGCAGGAGGACTGATTGGTGGAACTGTGGGTGGATCAATAGGCGCTACGGTGGGAGCTGCAGCGTCCGGTGCTGCTGCTGGTATGGTCTTTGGCCCGCCCGGTGTAATGGTTGGCTCGATTGTTGGCGCTATTTCCGGTGCTATTGGGCTTGGAATTGGCGGTGGCATGGCGGGAAGTGCTGCTAGTGAGAAGATAGCTGAGAAGACATTGGACAAGGTGCTAGGACAGATTACTATGGATACATAGCAAGAAGATGGAGAAGAAGAATCAAAGTGAGAAGTGAAAAAACGATTGTGATCATTTATGTTGCAAAACTAATGTTTTTCATGTAAACAAATATCTTTTAAATATTTCCATAATAGAGATACGGCTGCTTTTATAAAAGGTTATGCTAATTTGTCTAAAAACTTTTGGTTGAATCCTTATGGTACATTAGTAGGAATTTGTTTTTTAGGTATTCATGAAATGCTTTTGATTTTTTATTATAAATAAGTATCTTCACCCCAACAGTTTTTCTTCGTCTATTCTGGTTATGTCTTGTTCTTTATTGGCAACTATCTCACTGGTAGAGCAAATACGGCAAAAACTTAATAGAAAATTGAAATCAACTAGCTTATTTATGCTATCTATGTGAAGGATTAATAATGTAATTTCAGTAATCCAATGGATTAAATTATAAATCTATTCACTTTGACGCATTTGAGTGAGAAAAATAAGCAGCCTTAAGAGCATCACTTTTGGAAACGTATTGGCGAGCTGTTTGTTCAAGAAAATAAATTGAAAATGAAATGAAAAACACGTTATTAATTTTATTTTGTACCAATTTTATTACTTAATTTTTTCCATATAATAAATCTCATTTATTTTGTGAGTCTAATTTCCTAATGTATCAAATTTTTACAAAATAATTTTAGTATCAACAAATTAGTTTAAATAAAAGAAACCTTTTAAAATGTTGACTTCGTTGAAAAGGAAACATTTATTGATCACTCACATTTTAGGCCAATTCTAAATGTAAAGAATTTTTACCCGCAATGATTTTACTGACAAGTAGAAATGCAGATAAAATATGAAAATAGTTATACTGAAGAACCTTTTTCAGAACCAGTTACACAATTATTGACTGAATACGTATATGAAATAAATTTGGAATTATAAATGAATTGAACAACTATAAGAAAAATAAACATAACCTTTTAGTAAATGCTCAAACAGTATATAAAGAAAGTAAAAGGCAAAAACAAAACAAAAGTTTCTAACACTAGATTAATTTGGACAAGAGCTTTCTCTGGCAAAATAGAAAACAATTGTTCTCATCTTTGATATAAGAAGTGTACCAGTTAAATTGATTGAACAACAAAATGAAATTGAACTATTGAGCTATACAAATAAAATAAGAGACGTACAACTGTATATGAGTTGAGCTAATCAGACCTGCAAGTGTTATCAAAAGCGAATTTTAGATTGAATAAGTGAGTCTGTCTGTAGTACATACAACTATAAGCCAAATAACTGAGCAAAATCATATTCACCGAGAACACAATCGTCAGTAGAATACTCCTAAATTGATTGTAACCACAGATTTCAGCTCACTGATATGTCCAATAACGATTGACCACACGAATTTGTGTGATAATAAGTGTGAAAATGTTTCGCACTATTGATTGCTTTCATTTGGCCTATTTGTTTGTTCATCAACTTGAGCAGATAGGTTTGCTTGATCAAGATGTATTTTGAAGCATCATAAAAGTGGAAGAATAAAAATGCAGCCACTTTTAAATTTTAAATTTTGATTTTAAAATATTGTTTTAAATTTTCTACACTTTCCAAAAACCATATACCAAGTTAAGAACAAAGATCAACAACTGAAAGTAGGAATTGAAGTCATTCAAGAAAGTTGCCACAAAATTGAACACAAAATATCCGTAACAGAATTAAAATGAAACATGCACACATTGGCATGTTCTCACACTTCCACAAGAAAGCATATAATAATTTTGAAAATAAATTTGAATGCGAGATTGAAATAACGCGTTTTGATTCGTTTAAAGTTTTACATTTCAACTATCTTTTCAAATAAAAATTCAATCCTCAACAGTGTCCACAACAATTTCAAAAGTGTTACTACCAAGAAAAACATTGCTTAATTGATCTTACTTTCTATTGATTTTCTAGCTATATACAATTTTAGAAATTTACTCGAGAAAAGCAAAATTTTAAACGGAAATTGTATGTCATCACCTTGATTGGTATTGTAATACATCATTGTCAATGTAACATCAAACATCAATCATCATGAACCTAAAACATGAATGTTTTGTATCATTATGATTCAATAGATGGCGCCAATGTTCCGCGAAAAGTTACATCAAAAGCTTATCAAATTACACATACAGCCTGCAGTGTAGTTCTCTTTGTAATTATAAGTACTTATAAGTAGTATTATTTTATCTAATCAGTCAATACTCGACACAACTCAAAAACATTGATCTCTTGAGCACTTAAAAGGGTGAGTTTGCCTTTCATTTTCCCTTCAGTTCGTCTTTCTTGGTAAGAAATTATAATTTTGACTTGTCGAGCTTTTTGACAAATATTGGTCTTAGATTTTTGGTTGAAACAAAAATACTTTCAAAATGGTCAACGCCTGGTACATGAACGACAACGATGAGGAAGATCAACGATCGGAGCGACACTTGTCGCCGAAAGAGTTTGTTTCGTTGGATGAGTTGAAGAACAAAACTGGCGTTCTCTACTGGCAGGTATGTTTTATGTTTGTTTTGATTTAACAAATTACTTAATGTTTTCTTGTTTGATTTACAGATCGACGCGGACAACTACGAATCAAACGAACTGCTGAAACAAATCCGTGCCGAACGAGGCTACTCGTTCTCGGACCAATTAGAACTGTCCGCCGGAAAATTGCCCGACTATGACACAAAACTGAAGACCTTCTTTACGGAGCACATTCACGCGGACGAGGAAATTCGATTCGTTCTCGACGGACGGGGCTACTTTGATGTTCGCGATGTGGACGATCGTTGGGTGCGCATTCTGGTGGAGAAGAACGATCTGTTGGTGTTGCCCGCTGGGATATATCATCGATTCACTCCTGACATGGATGGTTACTTCAAGGTAAATCGTCTGTTTGTGGGTGAGCCAGTTTGGATTGCGTATAATCGACCATTAGCGGATAATCATCCTGCACGAGCGGAATATCTCAAATCGTTTTGAAAATCGTTCTAAAAAAGCATTTGAAAATGTTAGTTTGATCAATTTGGCAAGATAGCGTGATGTAATATCTTTCTATTCTTTTGACTTTTGACCTTTGATAATATAATAAAATACAAAATCCTTGTCCTTTCAATTTGACCAAATTGACAGAAATAGTTCGTACTATTTCGTGAATGACAAAAAACTTGGCAAACAAACTAATGCAATCTGTATCAGAGTGAATCAATAGAATGTCTTTGTGTCAAAAACTATGCTTTGAGTGCCAAATTGCTTAATTGCACTTGAGAAACGCAGTTGAACTCAACTTTTGATTTAGGCTTCGTAGTTCATGACTTAGTCTGAAGAACCCAAAACCGAATGAGAATTGTCAATGTCAAGTTTAAATATTAAAAGTTTCTAAAGGTAAAATCGACCGAGAAACTTATCAAAACATTATCATCATGTAGTCGTACATCAAAGTTGATAAAGAGCAACAAGGTCGCATTCTCAAACGCATAATTTGTTCGACTAATTTGTGTTTGTGTTTACATTGATATTACGCACATTTGCTTAAAGTTGGGTAAAACATTAAAACAAGAAAAAATGCTAAAACTGGAAAAGAAATCCACCGTCTCGCAGGAGGATGTTGACAAGTTGCTGACCGTTTTCAATCGGCTAAATCCACGCGATATTTGGTCTCGAGTGCAGCCGGACGATTTTACTGTTAAACGATTTTCGTATGAACTTTTTTGATTTTATTTGATTATAATTATATTTATAAAATTTATAAATATCTCAATAATATTGTTATTTATTTATTTATTTATTTACTTAAATAGTATGGGAGTCATAAACGATATTGCCTGTTGTGAGCTAACGGAAAAAGCTCGAGCCCGCCTCTGCAAACTGCCCAACGATTTACCCGCCATTGTAGTCAAATTCATTCCCAAGGACTTTTACTTTAAATTGAGTAAAACCGATTGGATTGCTTGCATAGTTTTACTTTCCGAGCACAAGATCACACCCAAATTGACCTATATCGACGACCACTGTGTCATTCATGAGTATGTTGAGGGCAGTCGAACCTACAAACAGGAAGACGATTTAGAACCGGAAACGGTGAAACAACTTGCGCGACTAGTTGCACGGATGCACTCACTGGAGGCGCCCATTTCGATGGAGGGCTACAAGTTGATGGAAAATTGGATCGATGACAAAATTGATCCAGAAGATCCGCCATCGGTGATGTTGAATGTTCTGGATAAGAAATACATCCAAATTCTAGAAAATGAACGACCTGAATTTAAGGAAAAATTCTGTAAGAATATTCTTTGATTTTATTTCTAAATTAATTTAATTTTTTATCCATTAGATGAAACTTATGCAAAGGTCGACGTTCTAGAAATAATGAATTACACTAAACGATTAGCAAAATGGGCTCAATCGCCAATTGTCTACTCGCACAATGACTTCAATCGTGGTAATCGACTGGTGAAAACGACAAAGGGCCCAGATGGCAGCACAGTCGACAAGCGAGTCTATATCATTGACTTTGATATGGCCACACTGAATCATCGTGGCTTCGATTTGGGTCGCTATTTCACCAATTACCGCCATCTGGATGATATGTTTGGTTTTGAGGAATTTCCTGAGGACGAGGAGATGCTACTTTTCTTGGAGGAATATCGACAGGAGTGCGGTCGGATTCAGGGTGAACATTATCTTGAACAGGAAGTGAATTCAATGGAACATTTGATCAAGGAGGTGAAAGCACTGGCGATGAGTGCCTATGGTGACTACTTGTTTGGGCTGATGACTTATACGAATGATCCAAAAGGACCGGAAGCGGACTATTGGCTGGTAAAGTTGAACAAAAAACTAAAAATTTATAATTAAACTTAATTTTACTTGTTTTTACACAGCAAGCAAGTTATAATCGAATCCACTTGTACTGGAAGCAGAAAGAGCGTTTCATAAAAGAGGGAATCATTCCAAGTGATTCGGATCTAACGAATGGATCGGTTTAGTACTTATTATTATTTAATATTAAAGAATAAATTCATTAAAGCCCAATTTGCCAATTTTGTGACGAAAGTGAACTCGTCAAAATTACAATCAATTATAATCAATAACACAACCAGCAAAAACTGGAAATGAAGGCAGAAAAATTATCACAAGATCAGAATCTCGAGCTACATTTAGAGAGGGTGAAGCACGATTTGATGCATGAAGGTCTTGAAATGTGTCGCTGATTAAAGCATCAAGCGTCTTATCTTAATAAAAATAAAAGAGCAACGTGTGATTTGTGATTGGTTGAACAACAACAACCAAAAAGATATTTCCATTGCCAAATAGGGCAAATCACTCTTTAGGATCTTATGATTAGGTTAAATCCAAACTCATGTATCGAATATTATTTATGCGATTTGTTGGGCAATGCAATATGCAAGGTTATAAGCGTTATATAACGTTATGATCATCATTATCGCATTTTAAGGAGGGATAACACACACAATTCAATAGACCAAGCAAACCAATTTGTCTTTATCTCATATCGAAATCTTATTTTGGCTATTTGTTTATCATCATATGCGCTGGCATCAGGCGAAAACACTTATCAATTGAAAATTTTGTTTCTCAACAGATCAATCCAAAGTAAAGTTGTCAAAGACGAAAGACCTCTTACAAATGAAAGGTTAATTTGAACGACGCTGACCCATCCTGTGACCCAAATTTCATTGCTTTCTGTGACACTTTGGCGAGTGTTTTGATATATTCGTGCATCGTTCAATGAGCATTGATTGTCTCTATTGATCGTGATAATTTTGATTTTGGACAAAGTGGTAACATAAGTTCTCTTCTGTCTTGTTGTATGTATGTTTGTTGACGTGTATAAAATCAAAGAGTCTGCTTGTGTGGCTGAAGACAAATTCGGTTCATTTTTGTCGAGCAACTTTGATCAACAGTTAGAGAAAAAACAACAGTAAAAATGGTGCAAGAGAAACTGATTGAAGCCTACGTTTTGAAGGGCAAAAAGGATGCGAGCATTGAAAAGGTTCCAATGCCACCGAGTCCTGGTCCAAATGGTTGGTTTGTTTGTTTTGGGTTGATTTTTAAATAGATTTTGACATTTTCTTTTGCTTTAACTTTTAAAGAGGTACTTGTCAAGACATTGAACGTTGGCATCTGTGGTTCGGACATTCATTACTGGGCCGAAGGTCAGTGTGGTACTTTTCTGGTGCAGGATCCGATCATTTTGGGTCATGAAACAACGGCTGTTGTGACCGAAGTTGGTTCGGATGTGAAACACTTGAAACCTGGCGATCGGGTGGTGACTGAACCGGCAGTTCCATGTGAACGATGCAACTACTGTCGCACTGGTGTGTACAACCTTTGCCCCAAGGTGACCTGTCATGCCACGCCCAAAGAGGATGGATCACCCTGTCATGGCACACTCACAAACTATTTCCTACACAATGCTGATTACGCATTCAAAATTCCCGACACAATCTCGAATGAGGAAGCGGCAATGATTGAGCCACTGGCGGTTGGTGTGTATTCATGCAAGAGGGCAAAGGTCACCATAGGTCACAAGATTCTGGTAACCGGTGCAGGGCCAATTGGAGTGTACACCATGTTGTGTGCCAAGGCTTATGGCGCATCGAAGGTTGTGATCACCGACATCAATCAGGAGCGGCTCAATTTGGCCAAAGAAGTGGGCGCCGATGAGACAATTCTGGTTACGAAGGACATCACCGAAGCCCAACTGGTGGAGAAAATCCGAACCGCTTTCGGCGGAGTTCTGCCCGACATCAGTATGGAGTGCTCCGCTGCACCATCATGCACTCGACTCGTACTGCTCGCAACCAAGTCTGGTGGACTGGCTATTCAAATTGGACTCGGACCCCCGGAGGTAACACTGCCCATTATGGATGCGTGCATTCGTGAGGTGCAAATTCTGGGCGCTTTCCGCTACACGGACTGCTTCCCCATTGCCATTGATTTGCTCGAGTCGGGCAAGTTGAATCTGGCAAAGTTCAGAAAGTTGATTACGCATCGTTTTGATTTCAAGGACTGTACCAAGGCGTATGAGACGGCCAAGTCGGGGGTGGGCATGAAGGTGATGATCAAAGTTGCTGATAGTTAGACAGATTATTTTGAAACGTGTTTTGATATTTTGATAAATAAATAAAAATAAATAAATAATGAATAATGAATTTACCTTTTAGTTAATAATAACGGTCAAAATGAAATCGCAATTGCAAAAACACATGTCAAAGTTTGAAAATCAAATAAGCAACACGATATAGAATTTTATCGAATCGTTCTTGAATCACATCCAAATATTTGATAAGATTCAAATGTGATTATTGCAAATAAGTAATACGAGTAAATCTCAGAATATTCTATTAAATCATGGATATTTTTGGATTTTTATGCTTTACAGAAGCACATTTACAATTTACTTTGTTACTTTGTGAAATGATTTAATACTTCGATAAGATTTGTTACAAGCTCGCACTTGAGTTGATTATCTCACAAGTTTAGCATATTTTCATATATCGAGACAAACATATTTTTTATTATATTAATTAATTAATTAGTAAGATAAGAACAACGCATGATTTTGACTAATCGAATCATCACCCTTTCGATACTTATCTTGGTATATATAGATCTCTTTTTCTGATAATCTCTGTCTGCATTTTATTAGTTTTTTGTTTGTTATTTGTTATTTATTTTGCTATCATTGATAGTAATTTTTGCAAGTTCATTTTTGTCTCGATTTGAGCTTAATTAATTAATATTTGTTGTATGTGATATTTTGATTTGCTGGCAGCTAGTCAAACTGTCTGCGATTCACATCTAACATTTAGCATAATCATAATAATCTACAAGTTTGAGCTGCGTGCAATTTTATTTATTTATTTATACAATAAACAAAGTAATGATTGTCGCTTGTATTTCGACTATTTGGGTCAAATTTGGTCCATTTTGATTTAGACTTCATAGACTTCGATATTAAGATAGCATTCGTTACCAGCTTGAACTTTAGTGATTATCATAATGTCAAACATTCACGTTGATTGCAAAATCATGTTTGGTTGTTTGGACAAAAAATTTGATAGCAAAGCCAATTTATTATCGATTGGCTAATGACACTGATAAAACATACACTGTAGGAAAAAGCCCATAGATATTTATGAACAGCAAATCAGTAGTACAATTTTGTTGTTGACTTTTCGTTAGTGAGCTTTCGATTTGGTTCGATGATAATCAAAGAAGTTCAAATTCGAAACGTTTCTTATCCTACTCGATTCTAATTGGCATATTGTTAATTTAACTTGAATTCAAAATCCAATTCGATCATAATGACCAAACAGTGCAATCATTTTACTCCTTAAATTTAAAAAAACCAATTTGATTTAATTTGTCCAAAAATACCATATTTCGTAGCACTCAAAAGCATTAAATGTTTGAATCAACTACATTTTTGTTAATTACGTAAGCAAACTTACATTTCAGCTAAATGACATATGATCAAACATACGATTCAAAATTGAAAAGTTAATTTTCTTTTAAAATTAGTTCTTTATTCATAAAACATAGCAAAAATACAATTCAAATCACGCGACAACTATCATTCACTTAGCACCCTTGTAAACAGGATCAATACCAAGTTGCTTCAATTGGACAACATAATTGAACAAATAGTCATAGCACTCGGCCATTGTCTTTGCACTTTGCCATGTCTTGCCCCAAACATAGAATCCATGTCTCCGCACCAAAACCGCATTCGTGTTTGGATAGTCTCGAATTGCCTGTTCTAGTGAACCGGTCAAATCACGCTCGAATGCAGTGTTGTCAATGATCGGCACCACCAACGTCTCATCGTACCGATGGGCCTCAGTTGATGAGCCTCGCTTGATGCCTTTGATCATCTCCTGGTGGCTCACGCGGATTTCGTTTCCATTCTCAATTAGTGTGACCAGAACAGCAGCGATTGAGTGACTGTGAATCACAGCCCCAGCGTCACGCATTCGATAAGCAGCCAAAAAGAGCGGTGTACAGTCACTAAACTTGAAACCTCGACTCGGTGGTGGAGCCGACTTGGTGTTGCCATCAATGTCGAGTATGAACAAGTCATCAGATTTGATTCGTTCCTTCTGAACGCCCGAGGGTGCAATGTAAATGTCGTCACCATCACGAATGGTCATTCCACCTCCGGTGCCGGTGACCCAGCCGAGCTTGTACATCAGACCACATAGTCGAGGGATCAGCTCTCGGGGATGTTCAGATTCGGTTGACATTTTGACGTTAGTTGGTATAATCGATTAACGATTTTAATGTGTGTGTAAGTCGAAGTTGATCAAAGCAGACTTAAAGTCAAATGAGCTCAAAACAAATGTCTCATTAAAATATATCTTAACAAGCCAAGTGATACAGCAAATATACTAACAATGGCGTTTGCTTGTTTGGATTCTTATCAAACATAGCATGTAACAAGCTACTGCTTGCCAAATGTCCCTTGTCAATCAATTAATTGAGATATGAGAACAACAGTAGCCAATTTGTTAAGCAGTTCTCAGGACATATTTGTCTCGTTCAAAGTCCAATTTCGGTTCAAATTTCACTGTTTGACAAGCTAATTTCCAATATAGAGAATCAATAGAGTGCACATTTTCTAATGAAAACGTAAAGTCATTCAAAGTTTCATAAAATTAAAATTAAAATTAATTTAATCAAACAAATCTAATAAACCTGCTTAAAAAACTGATCGATATCATATTTACACAAATGTTCAAAATAGAAATAATTAAGAATTAAAACATTTTTGTTATTTGCAGAAGAGCAAATAAACTAAAAAAATAGCTTTCGACCTTCAAAAATCTAGAAAGTAACAAATTGATATTTTTAAAAATCTATTTCAATTATTTTATGAATTCAATTTTTCTTATCTAACAAATGGTTCGGCTAGGTTAGTAAATTTTTTAATAAATTAAAGCACAATTTTCAAATCGAGACGAAAATGAACTTGTACAAATTGTTATCATTGGTAAATAAGAAGCAGACAGAAATCTGTATCTCGAGATAGTTTGAAGGGAGAGATTTGACTGAATGGTAAACACGTTTGATTTGACTCTTTCCTTATCCAAGTTTTTGGTTTAGGACAACTCGGATACAAGTCTCGGAAGATTTTTCCTACTCGAACCAAGACCCAAAGAAGTACTCTATGAGTCTTTGACTGAAATTGAACTTTGGCCTTAACGTTTCTAATTTTGATTCTTTACAAAAAATATATTTTATTGAAGTTAAAAATATTTATCCTATAACATTAATGACACAAATAACCACCGTCCACAATATGATTTCCGCCCGTAATGTAGGACGCTTCCTGTGAAGCCAAAAACAGCATCAAATTGGCAATCTCATCAGGTTCGGCATTCCGTTTCAGGATGGTGTCCTGACTGAAGGGACACTCTTCTTCTCGGTTCAGATTGACGCCCACTGGGTTGGCAAAGTTGGTTTTCGTTGGTCCTGGACTAAATAAAATCAACTCAATTAGTTCAATTTTTATTAATAAAGTTAAGAATTGACTCACCAAACCGAATTGACCCGAATGCCCTTTGCACCCAACTCCACAGCAGCACATTTGGTCAACATGTTCACCGCCGCCTTCGAAGTACAATACAATGCCCAACCATTGGGACAGAATGCAGCACTGCTCGAAGTGTTGATTATATTTCCTTTGCTCTTTTCCAAATACGGCCAACACAGATGAATCAACTTGCACTGGGTTCGAACATTCAAATCCATGACTTTGTCATACTTTTGCATAAAATCAGGATCGAGGAATGAGTCCCCGAGTGCACAGGTTCCAGCATTGTTCACCAGTACATCGAGTCGTCCATATCGTGCAATCGTTCCTTGAACCAACTTCTCCGCAAAACCATCCTCAGCCAAATTGCCAGTCAGGCTAAAAGGTCGTTCACCGGTCAACTTCTCGATACGATCAACCGTTTCGGTCACTTCTTGCTGCGCATAACCGGTGATCACAACATTGGCTTTGCATTTGGCAAATTGGAGTGCGCATGCGGCACCAATTCCAGAAGAGCTTCCGGTGATGAGCACAACTTTACCGGTGAAATCGTACTTTTTGGATGACATTTTGTGTGTTTGTGATGTTTTGAAATGAATAATGACTAAATGATTTACACTGCTTGGTGATTTTATACTTCTACGTACGTCACTTATCACAACGTCACACGCCATAAGGGCAAAATTCGTTGCTCCGTGATATTAAATGTTTAATCTGTTTTGCCAAGTGATCGATACAATTTCTGAATTCAACCGAAGAAACTGGTTTTCTTAATTTTAAAAAATAAATATAACCTTTTATTACTATATTCAGAAGTCGAGAACTAATAAGACAAAAGTCAACAACCACACAATTCTCAAACACTAAAACACTAAATTCACATTTCATTAAATGAAAATACAAATTAATTAAATTAAATTTTTTAAAATCAACCTTTTGTGATTGTGATTGAGGTCAAACATACCATCGAATTTCAAAAAATTAAAATACAAAATAAATTTAATCATTTTGTTATTTACAGAGAATCAAATAAACCAAATAACTTTTGTCATTTAATAATCTCGAACGGATGACAAATCGTTGAATTTTTAAAAAATTGTTCAATTATTTAACGAATTTAACGAATCAAATGAATAACACAATGATGAAATGGAAAAATATTTTTTAAATATGCGATTCTAGAATTTCAATGTGTCAAAAATTGTTCAGAAATTAAACCTCTTAAGAATCTAATGATGGTGTAAGATCATTTGTAATCGAGAGATAAATTAACATTTGTTTAAAAATATTAAAGGTTTAATTATTTACAAAAATTAATAATTTAAAATTAATTAGTTAAACGATATATTTAACCTACTAAACCGTTTATTATGATTGCAATCTGTATGAAGACATGTGAACGAATTTAATAAAAAATCTGATTTGATTATTTAATTTTTAAATTTGAAATAAAAGCAAAATTTTAATTTTTGTGTAACCTTTTGAACAATTCAACACAACTAATCCGAACATTAAAGCAATTAATTATATATTAATCAAGTCAAATAGAATTAAGAAACCTTTTACTATTTCTGGGGAAAAAATAAAAGATATAACAGAAATAAGAACAAAAGTAAATGAAACACTCGAGCTCAACTAAAGAAAATATAATTTTTAAAAAATAAAATGAACTTTTATTAAACAGGGGATCAAAATGGAGGTAATAAAAATGCCAAAAACCCAACCAAATAGACAAACGCTTAACATAATTCAATTGACAATTCCACAAGATTAGAATTAAAACTAATTTAGCTAAAAACAAACAAATCAAATTAACCTTTTTAAGAATGTCCAATTTGGTATGCCTTCAATAAATAATTCAATCACGACTTAATTCGTGAAATAATACTGAAAGTCTAAATAAATAAGTGATAAATGATTTAAATATGTAAAAATTCTGTTAAATTATTTTAATAATAAATCTAAAAGTATTTTAAAATATTTTGTTTAACCATTTGAATCAATCCTGAGATGTTTGAATTAAACTCCTAATTTGTAAACAAAATTTAATGAAATTATTAATCAAAATTATTACAAAAGAAATTTACAAAACCATTTGCTACGAGAAAAAATAAAACCAAAACCAAATCAAATTAAAATTAGTGAAAAATAATTAACAAATTATTAAATTTTAATAAATTAGAAGAAATTATTTTGTTTTGGTTAACCATTTGAATTATTCACGAAACGAGAGATTTGAACTCTAATTTGTAAAAATTAAATTCAAATAATAAAAATATTAATTAAAAATTAAATCTACATTTAAAAGAAATAGCAAACCATTTACTACTAGAAAAAGATAGAACCAAAATATAAACTAAATATATAAACGAAATAAAGACATAATTAAAATTTTATTAAAACAAAATAAAGCCAATTAAAAACCAAATTAAAACGAAATTAAAATCAAAATAAAACAAAAAGGAAATCAAAATAGAACATACGAAACAGAAAATGTTTGGAGTATTTAAAAGCCAACATTTTCGATTTCCAGTTTTATGAATTGTTTCTTTTTCTAGATTCATCATCATCATCAAACCTGCCATGTCTCTTCCTACACCTCAACCGCAATCGAGTTCCACTGCATTCGATTTGTCATCATCATCAGCACCATCATCGAACTCTTCACTAAATTCTTCAACTTTTGCTTCTGAGTGGACCTCAACTGTGGTCACCGAATCCACTCCGCCTTGGATTCTAATCGGTGCCGGCGGGGCCCTGGCCGCTCTTCTCCTATTGATAGCGATTGTCTGGTGTCTGTGCTGCTGCTGCCGTTCCAAGCATCACCACAACAAGCACGAGAGCAACTCATCAAGCAAGAGAAGCAGCCCTAAGCGAAGTAGTGGTCGAAAGCGTCGTCGTTCGGGTGGACAAAGGTCATCGGGCAACAGTAAACCGAACAACAAGAAACGAACCAGCTCAAGTTTGGCAAAGATGAACAAGAATGCATCCAGTGGGGCAGCGTCGCCTTTGATCAATGCTAGTCGTGATGCGAACAAAAAGAATCATCATCGTGGGCACCCAAAGACTGCTCGACAATCGAAGGCTGAGCGAAAGGATTCGAAAAAGTCCGCCGTCGAACCACAAAAGGTCAAATCACGTTGGCACGATCGGGGCATTAGTATGATCAAGAATGACGAGACTCTCTGGAAGAAGCGATGGTCTATGATGTGAGAGGTAGTTTGTAGATTAAAAATATTAATAAAACGAATATTTTATTCGATTTTCATTTTATTTTCCCACGCTCCGACTTTCGCTCTCATGCCCTCCCGTATGACCTCGATTTTCCCACGAACGCGCGCGGCCATTTCACTTTCACCCGCCCCGACCTCTGCATTGCCCCGTTCTGTTGGGAAACGTTCATATAAGGCAAACAGCAAAAGCGGTAGTGGCACGTTCCACTAATGTGTTTACATTGTGGTCGTTTTAAGCGTGTGTGTGCTGTACTGCCCTGTACTGCTAGCCATTGCTGCCTTTGTTCGTGCTCTGTGTGTGTGTGGGTTTGTGTGTGTGTGTATGATCGTGTGTGTGTGTGAGTGTGTGTGTGTGTGTGTGTGTGTGTGTGTATGCGTTGTTGACATTGTGCTCGCGAGCGTTCGTGTCCTTATCGTGCTGTTGTTTCTGTTGTTTTGTGTCCTCAAACGTAACCGAATTTTGGTTCCAAATGGACCGTTCCAACGGCTCTGTCAACTCTAGTGGGGGCGTTACCGCCCAAAAGTGTCCCAAGAGACGGCTCAATCGTAGCGTGAATGTCAATTCCACTGTGAACGCCAGTCGGCTGGATCGTATTAAAGTTGAGATTATGGAACCCGTAACTGATGCACATGAATCCATCCCCGTGTCTACTACCCCTACTAATGATAATAATCATCATCAACAACAACCGGTTTCTTCACCTATGAATCTCTCGAAGAGTGCCAATCGAGAACTCCCGCCACCGCCACCTCCCCTTCGTTATTGGAAACGCAACTCTCCTCGTATAAAGGAGGAACCAACCGACGAGGATTCAATCTCGATTCAACGAACCATTCCAAAGAAGAGAAAGATCAAAGTTGAACCTCAAGAGGAGTCGACTTCTACTTCTATTATTTCTGTTCTACCAATTGACCGAAACCAAATCGATTCCCCACGAATGAATGAACCATTGAACCTTGCTTCTACTTCTACCCGATCAGCATCATCTGTGAATCCATCCGTTCCAATTGCAACATCATCGTCATCGACTCGTAATAATCCCAACATTAAACACAACAACAACAACAATGTACCTTTCAACTATGAAGAAGGATGTGAATGTGAAGATTGTCAGGAATTTGAATTCAACCAAAATGTTCAAGTGAATGCAATATCCACGGATGATGACGATAATGATGAACCGGTGGACGATAATCCGTTGAACCAACCGAATCGGTCCGTTTCTTCACAGAATCATAATTCCTCTTCTGATGAACTTCAAATTCACGATGATGACGTTAGCGGCTTTTTGAGGGTGGAATTGGACGTTGATGATGATGAGGATGATCATGAAGAAGAAGAAAATGATTTACAACATCATAATGACGACGATGATGATTTGTCTCAAAATGAGTCAGAACAGGAGGACCAGCAAAATGAGCAACTTGAACCTCTACACGAACATCGAAAATCAAATCGAATTACATCGAAGCGCGCCTGGTCACCTAGCTCCTCATGTTGTCCTGATGATGATGATCATAATAATCTGAACCATCAAAATCATAATCATCAAATCGTACTAAACAACAACAAAAGCCGTACTAAATCGACTACTACAAAATCTGTTACGAAGAATAAGAAGAATAATGCTATTCCAAATATTGAAACTATCAATGTTGTGGACGACAAGCGAATGTCTTTGATTTCGCTCAATTGCACCGAATCTCGCTGTAAAGTTACTTTTGATTCGATTGATTCGCTGAATCGTCATTTGGAACGTAAGCACAAACTGGCGCCATATCAATGTTTTGCTAAAAAGTGTAAATTACGTTTCGGTGATCGGTAAGTTTGATTGTCCATTTTGTCAAATCGTTAATCATTCTGTTTATCTTTTTTTAGAACCTTACTACGTGAACACATTGGTGTCCGTCATTCCTCCTCTCCCACAACCTACAAATGTCCAAAATGTCCGTCAACTTTCACCTGTCAAGACCGAACCTACCGTCACTATTACAAGTCTCACCTCACCGGACTGTTTCAATGTCACATTTGTTTCATCACGAAGGAGACACGTGCCCGCATTTATGCTCATTTATACAACAATCATCCCTCCTCAGCAGCAGCATCAGTTCGACAGCACAAATTCGACTGTACCGAGTGTAGCGCCTCGTTTGAGGGCAAAGCCATCCTGAATCAACACAAGCAACTAGTCCATCCCACCGCTGCTGCACTGAGAGAGTCAAAAGAGTATCACTGCAAGTTTGCGGGCTGTAAATATAAAGCACCGCGGAAGGAGACCCTCATTCGACACATTCGAATGCAGCACTTTCACTTGCCGGCTACGTTGAAGAGACAAAAGCAGCTGAAGATGGTGGACAGTCGGGATCCGAAACAATTTGTACAGTTGGTCGTGGTGATGAATCCAGAGTAGACCTTAATTTGATTTTTTCCTCTAAATTTCTACTTAAACATTTGTATTACTAAATAAATTATAATAAAGTTGCCCTGTTAAAACCCACCCCAGAACATCATTTTATTTTGCTCTTATTTCAAAAACTGAATCATAGAAATTGCAAATACAAACCAAGTTGAAAGTGCCTTAACCGAAACGGCTTCATTTCTTCGATAGTAGGGATTGTAAGGTTGATTTGGTTGGTAGGGCTGATAAGGCTGGTTGGGCTGATAAGGATTATTCGGTTGGTAGCCGGGCTGATAGCCTTGATTCTGTGAATTCTGACACGATTGACTGAACTGGTCCAGTACGGAATTGTAGCCGCAAACACAGGTTCGACTGTACGGATCGCATTGGGTGTTCTGAAACGAGTTGGAACAATCGAAATCTTGATTGCATTGTTTCTTTATGCATTGTCGGTTTACCGCTAAGAATAGTAACGTCATTTATGAATCGAATCAGTTAGAATCTTATACATACAAGGACTGTAACCCAAATTACAGATACAATTGCTCGAATAGCAACGAGAATTGTATCCCGAGTTGCGCCAACACTCGTTATCAGTGGAACAGTACGAGTAAGCCCGTTGAACTCGATTTGAACGAATCGAAGAATTGGAAACGCCCAACGATTTTACTGTAAAAACATGCAAAAATATAAAGATAAAACAGAAAAACAATTTCAGGAACATTTTTAAATATGAATATTTTTTACAAGGCAAACATTTACGGAAATCCTGTGATAATAAATCATCAGGCATCAAGTGATATTGGTACGATCTTATATAACATAAATGTTATTGCAATCATTTAGAACGTATTATGTTATCTTATGAATTGCGCATGCGTATTATTTTGTCCGATCGTAGTTTAGATCAAAAAGCATTGCAACAGTAGTCGTAAATTAAGATTTCATTTGCAATGTAATGGATGTGAATGAATTACCTTCGTTTCATTGTCCTCCAATCAAAACATCCAATCGTAAATGAAATCGTTTCCAGAGTGATGTAAGTCGAAAGGAATGTGTGTTTACTTTATGATCAACATCCGCTTGTTGACTTTTTAGTATTAACTTTTAGTGTGTTGTTATTAGGACAGGTTGTCGAAAGTATACGTAGTTGGGTTTTAATACCACGGAAACAACAAACACAATAAGAGAACTATTTCCTGTCGTTAATTAAACATTACATTATACCATTACAGATTCAACCAAAGTGACAAAAATGGTTTACTTTTGGAATGTTGAGTAGTTTTTAATGATGCACTTGTTTTTTATTTCAATTTATTTTATGATTTTTAAAGAACTATACGTAGTCACCTATTATGTGTTAGAGAGTAATAATATTCTAGAAATATAATTTTCAAAAGGTCTATCCCGTATTTATCCAAAATGTATCATTGTTTTGAGATTTGATTCTGTCTGCATACATTTTGTGTATTGAAAAAAAACTGTATAGAATGTAATAATATAATGTGTCACAAATACAAATGCGTAACTTAAGTCAAATTGTCAATTTGAAATTGATTAACTTGTGTAACTCATTAGTACAATCAATATTAATTGCATCGAAATAGTTCACACTTTCTCAACCAACTCTCTTGGATCTCGGTCATCGATTATGTTCTGTGCTCGTTGTTGTTTGACGGTTGGGGGTAAACCAAAATGGACCACTCGAATATGAGTGATTACAACTGATCGTTGAGTGGCAGTTTGGCCACATTGTTTGCATCGATATGGCTTGACATGCAGATGGATGGCTTGTTCGTGATTGTTACGAGTGTCCAATTGAGTAAACGACTTTGCACAGTACCGACATGCGAATGGTCGCACTCCTGAATGGATTAGGAGATGAGAGTCGAGATGGTGTTTTAAGGTGAATTGTTTTTCGCATTGATGGCACCAAAAATTCTTTATATTTTGGTGAATCAGTTTGTGTGTGGTTAAATTGCCAATCTGATTAAATTGTTTGTCACACTGGTTACATTGAAATGGACGTTCACCTGTGTGCACTCGAAGATGTGCCTGCAATTTTGAATTGCAGTCAAATGATTTCAGACAATGTGAACATTGCAAAAGACGATTTGGTTGAGCAATGTTTGGTTGAATTGGATTAGTAGTGCATTCAGTGGCAATTTCCTCTCCAATTGCATTGTTTGCATCCCTTTCCTCCTATTGAATCACCATAGATTCATCTGAATTGGGTTGACCATCATGTCCAATAATTGCTCGCGAGTCAAAAATATCTTCGAGAATACTAATTTGATTTTTCACTTCTTCCGTATCGTTGCATTCGTAGTCATGATCGTCAGTGTGGTCACTTTTGCGTTTTCCACTATAGCGAGGATTCATGTTCAATTGAGCATCTCCGAAAACTTTCTTCTGAATTCGCTTATGTGCCAACGATCGTACTCCATTGGTTGAAGGAGTCGATTGTTCAATGTTCCGCTCACTGACAGATATCTCATTGATAACATTTTCTTCATCATTTTGGTTGTCAATTTGAGTGTTGTTTGTAACATTAATATCGATTTGCAATTGTGCCTCATCAAAATTTGTTTCAAAGTCAGTTTCATCTCCACCTCCTGCAGACACATCCTTGTTCAAGTGACTGTTGCTGCTGTTCTCATGATCCAAATTGCAATCTCCATTGGCACAATCTTCACAATTTGGATTAGTCAAATATTCATTTTCGTCACAGTTGTAATCATCATTATCATCGCTGTTGTCATCGAATTCATCAGTTTGAATTTGTGTGTTTTGTCCTCCAATTGGTGCATCCATGGAAATATCATTTAGAGCAGTATTTCTGATAAAATCCTGATGAATTGAAGTGATTGACGAACCTTGGAGACATTGTTGCTTGATCTGTGGTTCAATGTTGCTTGGGTTGTTGGGTGTTGATGATGGCAAAATGTCATTTGAGATGATTAGTTGAGTGGTTCGATTGTTTTCAAATGCAGCATGAGCATTGTGTTGAGTTTTACATTCATCTCCATTTTCTCCCATTTCTGTATCATCCCAAGAAGTGCAGATTTCATTTTCAGATTTAACACAATTCAAAACAACATTGGCACCATCAATTTCCTCTCCGTCCTCCACTTCATTCATTTCTCGTTCTTCTTCATCGTCAAATTCTTGTTTGATAATTGGATCATCAGTGTTGATTGTTTTCGTAAATGAGACCTCATTTTGCAGTATGTTTTGATGTTGCTGTGCTCTGGTCAAAGTGTCATTTGAATATTCATGTGAACACTGAGCACTCGATTGAACTATGTTTGATTGAGCTACTGGTGGTAATGTTATGCCAAATGCAGTGACATCACTGTTCGGGCCAATCATGCCCGACTGAATCATCTCGACAATACTATTCCTGAGAGAGGCAAATTGATTGTCCACGGTGGCATCGATGTAATGAGTGAGCATTGACTTGAGACAATACGCGTTGGCTTCTACTAGTGCCAGAAGAGGATGAGTAGTGAGTTCCATTTTGGACACAAATCAACAAAACAAATGGAAATGAAATATACAAAAAATGCAACAGCTCGCAAGTTGCAACATGTGAGTTCACTGCGAGCTCGGCTCGAGTACTTTGTTCTGATCAAAACAAACTGACCTGCAGGAGGAGTGGAATGGTCAAAGGTTAGAGGCTCAACCACTCATCGACCACTACCGCTACATCTAAACAATCGTAAATAGTGCGCTTAATCTTTCACTTGAATATAGAAAAATAGTCAAATAAGCGCCGTAACATAAATTGCAAATAATCACAAAAGTTTATTTGATGGCTTTATTTCCATTTGAAAATATTTCAATAATACATCTAAAACTAAAGAAAATGTTTAATCTTTTTCAATGCAATCGTGAGGATTTATTTATAATTTTGTCGATTAACACTTATAGCCTTCACATTTCTCTTCATATTCAAAATGATTGTGTTTAATATGAACAAACATAATTCTGTATGTTCTGTATAATGTATGATTTATTAAAAACAAACACGAATACAACCAGATTGCGCAAATCATAATATACATATCAAAATTAGCACAATCAATTGTCAATCATTGTCCGTTGAATCGAAACTTGGACAATCACAAAAAGAAGTCACACTTTCTCAATCAACTCTCTCGGATCTCGCTCATCGATGATGTTGAGTGCTCGTTGTCCTTTGATGGTTCGAGGCAAACCAAAATGGACCATTCGAATGTGAGTGATTATTATAGACAAGACTCAGTGGGGAAAGGTGTCACGTGCTATATGAACGGATTTCCACACTGGCAATAATCGCCGCGAGATTAGCCACTCACGTAACTCGCCTCAATTGAGCCTGCCTGCTTTTAGTTTGGTTATCCCAATTTGAGTAAACTCTTTTACTTTTACTCTATTTCTTTGATTTGTTCCAAATTGTGCAGTTTAACTAAATCATCAATTTTATGTTCAATTTTTTATATCTTACGATTTGACGTTGTGCCTATTATTGATTAAAGCTATTCAACAAATCTAAACGCAAGTGAAATTAGTGTTTTGATTTATTTCGTTAAAATTAGAATTTCAAGTTGTCTGTGATATGATCGAATGAGAGATTGTACTCATCGCGTAATTTTTTCTTCTCCAATCTACTCGTCAACTGTAATTTCAAAATGATCCTTTCCCCCAATTAACATCGTTCCAGCCAAGTTGACTCCACTAGCTATCAACAGTTTACGCGAAAGTGTCGATGATTATCTCAATGCAAACATGTTCACTAAAATCGACGATTCTCAAGTGAGATTTCCTGCGAGCAAAACATCAAATGTGTCAAATGGAACCTCGAAAGTCACCTTTCGAAGCCGACTCATTTGTTCTTATCGACATTTTCTGATTTCGAGAAGGAACTTTTGTCCATAAATGAACGTCGTAAAATGAAGCTATTAATAGATAAATATGATTATACTGAATGACAAGGCATCAAAGTTTACTGTACACTATGCTCGAATGTTAGTTTCAAAGTTGACCAGTTAGCATCGATATCAAAGCATCACAAGGATTGTCACTCGGATTTACCTAAGTTAACCTCTCAATTGTGTTCAGGAGAGACGCCAAAACGGAAATCAACTAATGGATCACGAAAAGAAGAATTTGTGGACCGAGAAATTGCGCGTTACGAGGACGAGAATGGAACCAGTCTGTTGAGTAAGAATTAAAATGGCGATCTCATGTGTTTCTGTGAGGAACTGTTTCTTCCAAGTGATCCTTCCAAATTGAGGTGGAACGTAAAGCGACACTTTGACCAATGCAAAAGGCATAGTGATGCGGCCGAAAGGAGATCCAAACCAATTGTAGGCAACGATGGACTTATTACTCCGCCTAAATTGAAATTGGCTAATGTACATGGACATCATAGAAATGTTGGAGTGGACAAGTCGGTTCAAGCTGCAAAGATTCTGCTCCATTGGAACCAATCGCTCAATTCGGCTGACACTTCATGTGATGACCTTCTCAAGCCAATCCTCGGCCATTCCATCTCGCCATCTCAACTCCTTAAAGTCGGCATTCCTCAATTGGAAAACAGTAAGTGACAATAGAATCTTTTATTAAATAACACAAAACCTGTTTTTATTTGTAAAGAGGTAATTGAAAGAAAGTCGGAGTACTTCAAAGGTAAACATCTGTGGTTGTCGATCGATGGCTCGTCGGATAGTCGAAGTTTGGCAGCTGTAGTCATTGGAGTGCTGGACTGTACAATGAACATTGTACCAATGGTAGTGAAACCAGTCACCTCGAAAACTGGGGAAGCTACCAAAGATGAAATTATGAAACTAATGGACAAGTACGGAATTGAAAAGGAACAGGTCAACGTATTGGTCACTGACTCGGAGCCGGCGATTCGAACTTGTGGTCAACTACTTGCTGAAGAACTCCCGAATGTGATTCATATTTTCTGTGTTCCACATGAAATTCACTTAGTCGCCAAAGTGATTCAATCATTGAACAAGGAACTTGATCATTTCATTGGCCAACTGAAGCAAATTCTGGTCAGGTCGAAGCACAGGAGGATCCTCTTCAAGTTGCTCACTGGAGTTCACTCTCCCCCACTTCCGCATCACATCCGATGGGGTACATGGATAATTACAAATAATTTTATGTATTTCTATCTTGAAGCTGCCATTTGGTTCGTCAAAAAGGTGCCCATTGACAAGAAAGTGGTGAGTGGTGAGAACAAAGACCAAGACACAGAATCAAGGCTGTCTAAATTAAAATCAAAAGTAGAAGATGACGACTATGTGAATCGTCTCCGAAGTGCGATTAATTTCAACTTTGAATTTTACTCAGACACAGTAGCGTTCATATTTAAACTTGAGAAGAACAAAGTGAGATTCACTGAACAACGAAAGGTGCTAAGGGACTTTGAAAATTATCTGAGATCTGCAGTGGATAACACAAGTGGCGACCAGAAAATAGCTGCTCAAAAGGTGGCGGCAAAGTTGAACAATTGCCTGAGAGACAATAGTGGACTAAAAGAAATCGAAACCAAATGCAATGAAAATCCAGATAGTTTCTATGACTTTAGTCCACTTACTTCAGCAGAAACCGAACGTCTGTTCGGGTGGTACCGAAGGCAATTTGGTGACAACTCCGCCAGCTACTCTGACTTGAACTTGGAAAGGGTCACTGCATGTAAACTTTCATTGAGGGCAACATTTGACAAGAAGGTATTTCGTTTAATAGATTTTAATTAATTTTGATTATTCCAAACTTGATATTTTCAGACAAGGAAGACTAATGTGCAAACTTACAACAGAACTTATGTTCCTGTTAAGATGAATCTTCGGGAACTAGAAGTTTGTATAGATGGACTTGATCTTAGCATTGGAGTTGAAGCAAAGAAATTGATTGCAAAAGCAAATAATTTGAAACTGACGAAAAGCAAGAAACCAAACAAACAGAACATACAAAAGAAATCTGTCAAGACAACAAGAAAGCAAAATAAAAATGAAAACGCTGATTCTGACAAACATTGTGATAAATCAATTTGTGATTTAACTAAATTAGATAATTTTGATTCAAACTGTGCAATAATTGGTCAAAAGTCTGCACCAGTAAAAAAGAAACTTTTCTATGACAATTCAAATATCTTAAATGTCAATCAAGAGAATTCCACAAACAATTTTGACGCTGTCAACAAAAGAAATCGTAAAAAGAATCCTAAATATTTGTGAATATTATTTTTATTTTTATTACTGTGATTTTAAATCTAATCTTGAATTACTAAAAATAAAACTGATTTTATTTTCGGATTCTAATATAAATTAATCTTTTAACTTTGGTGATGAAAAATTGCAAAATTTTGATGTGCGCAACCCGAGCTCGACTCGAGTCAACCGAGTTCGTTTTTGGGTCGACTAGGACCGGACATTATAAATTAAATTTCCAACAATTTGGGATATGAATAAATTTAAGGGACTGAAAATTGAACGATTAACTTTATTTAAGTCATATTGCATGTTAGGATGATTTAGAAAGATTAATTTTGGGTTGTAAATCAATTGAATAGTCGACTAAATAAATTTTGAATGTCAATCTATTTATTCTTGTGAGGAAAGTTATAACTCGTAGAATGAGAGAACAGTCTGACTTACGACGCAAATCTCGTTTTTGAAGACACCCGTTCATATAGCGCGTGACACCTTTCCCCACTGAGTCTTGTCTATAGTTATTATATCTGATCGTTTAGTAGCACTGTGACCACATTGTTTGCATCGATATGGCTTGACATGCAGATGGATGGCTTGTTCGTGAGCGTTCCGATTTACGACCAGATGGTTTGTATGCGGACTCTCAGATTCTAATGAAAAAATTACAGGACGTTTAGGACCACGTGAATAGTGTTGATTTCAATTTTCATGACTGAATGGCCATAGGTTTTCGAGTTACGAAATTCCAAAGTTTATTTTGATCGTCAATTTTCAGTTCAGACAAGCGCGCATCGAAACTCCATTCTTGCTATCCACCAGATCTACACTGTTCAGTGCAGTATGCAGTGTGCACTTGGTGTCTCGCTGTTGGCATACGCAAAGAACAAATCATTCAAATATTCTTATTTTGATTATTTTTCAGACAATTGTAATATTTTGTTGAGTTTTTTGAAGTAACATTGTCGATGTCTAGTTATAGATATGTTTTAGTAGAGTAGCCAGTACTGACCTCAACTGATTGTATGTAAACAATTGTATGTGAGTTAAATTCTCCACTTTTGTGTTTTTAAATACAAAATTTGAATAAGACAACGAACATGGACAAGAATCGAGTGTTTCGAGAGCTCATTCTGCCACTCAGCAAGGAGCCCAACACGAATGTAGAGGCAACTGATGAAGAACTGCAGACTGTGAATATGTTTGTTACCGGACTTGACTTTTTCGACTGTAATTACGCCGAAATTCTTTATCTCTAAGATGATAATGACTCTCAACTTGAAATTTTTCAGGGGGCAATTAACCACCGCCACTGAACACTACTAAAGGCACAGAAAAAGGTCTTAGTCGAGTCGTTCTAATTAAAAACTCATAAAATGACAATGATAATGTGAACGAAAAGATGTTTTAGAGATTTTGAGTCAAGTTTCATCAAACAAAATCGAAGAAATTATTCAATCGCTTTCACAATCGTTCTCTCAAATGTCGTCTCCTTGTAGTCAAGAAATTCAGGCTCCAGATGCATCATATATTCTCTCCCCTCCAGTTAAAAGCACAAACCAGAACAAAAATTTTGACAAGTGCGAGGTAGCGTTGATAATCATAAACACAATTTGCTCTAGTAGCGTAAGGATTCGGGTATGAATTTACTCTCTTGATCTGCGGTCGCACGCACTCGAATAGACACGAGTGTGCCACTGTCAAAAGCGCAAAAAGAATAGGCCGCATAACAAACTTTGGAATTTCATAACTCAAGAACCTATGGCCATTCAGTCATGAAAATTGAAATCTACACTATTCACGTGGTCCTAAACGTCCTGTAAATTTTTCATTAGGATCTGAGAGTCCGCATACAAACCATCTGGTCGTTAATAAACGTAATATGAGTACGATTTATTGTAGTAAGCCAGCGAGGCAATCGCTGGGCAGTAAAGAAAGCATGTGTCTTACAAACGGAAATAGGACTAATTATATACATGTACATGCTCTAGGAAACACTCGATACTAAAGCAGTAAATTAAATACACAAGTAATATTCACAAACTATGTACAAGTTGGGTCACTTATAACAAAACGACTTTGCACAATGTCGACATGGGAATGGTCGTTCTCCGGAGTGTATTAGGAGATGAGAGTCAAGAGTCTGTTTTAGAGTGAATTGTTTTTCACATTGATGACACTGAAAATTCTTTATATTTTGGTGAATCAGTTGGTGTTTTGTTAAATTGTCAATCTGATTAAATCGTTTATCACACTGGTCACATTGAAATGGACGTTCACCTGTGTGCACTCGAAGATGTCTCTGCAATTTGTATTTGCTAACAAATGATTTCAGACAATGTGAACATTGCAAATGACGATTCAGTTGGGCAAGGTTTGGTTGAATTGGATTAGTAGTGCATTCTGTGGCAATTTCCTCTCCAATTGCATTGTTTGCATCCCTTTCCTCCTGTTGAATCACCATAGATTCATCTGAATTGTATTGACCATCATGTCCAATAGTTGCTCGAGAGTCAAAAATATCTTCGATAATACTAATTTGACCTTTCACTTCTTCCGTATCGTTGCATTCGTCGTCATGATCGTCAGTGTAGTCACTTTTGCGTTTTCCACTATAGCCAGGATTCATGTTCAATTGAGCATCTCCGAAAACTTTCTTCTGAATTCGCTTATGTGCTAACGATCGTACTCCACTGGTTGATGAAGCCGAGTGTTCAATGTTCCGCTCACTGACAGAGCTCTCATTGATAACATTTTCTTCATCATTTTGGTTGTCAATTTGAGTGTTGTTTGTGACATCAATATCGATTTGCAATTGTGCCTCAACAAAATCTACATCGCTGTTGTCATCGAATTCATCAGTTTGAATTTGTGTGTTTTGTCCTCCAATTGGTGCATCCATGGAAATATCATTTAGAGCAGTATTTCTGATAAAATCCAGTGGAATTGAAGTGATTGACGAACCTTGGAGACATTCTTGCTTGATCAGTGGTTCGGTGGTGGCTTGGTTGGGTGTTGATTAGGCTTAAGATGTGGTGCGCTAAAGGGTGATTCACAAATAAGCACTTCAGTGCGGAGAAGCCAGCTTTTTGCTTATTTGTGGATCCCCCTTTAGCGCGCCACTTCTTAAACCTAGTGTTGATGATGGCAAAATGTCATTTGAGATGATCAGTTGATTGATTGGATTGTTTTCAAATGCAGCATGAGCATTGTGCTGAGTTTTATCGGAATATTCATCTCCATTTTCTCCCATTTAAATGATACAGAAATTTCTGTATCATCCCAAGGAGTGCAGATTCTTTTTTCTGATTTAACACAATTCATATCAAAATTGGCATCATCAATCTCCTCGTTATCATCGTTAAATTCTTGTTTGATCATTTGATTATCAGTGTTGATTGTTGTCGCCAGTGCAACCTCATTTTGCAAATTGTTTTGAAGTTCCTGTGCTCTGGTCAAAGTGTCATTTGAATATTTATGTGAACACTGAGCACTCGATTGATCTGTGTTTGTTTGAGTTGGTGGTGGTGATGTTGTGCCAAATGCAGTGTCATCACTGTTCCGGCCAATCATGCCCGACTGAATCATTTTCTCAATACTATTTCTGATAGAGGCAAATTGATTGTCCACGGTGGCATCGATGTAATGAGTGAGCATTGACTTGAGTCCATTCGCGTTGGCTTCTACTAGTGCCAGAAGAGGATGATGAGTCGTGAGTTCCATTTTGGACACAAATCAACAAAACAAATTGATATGAAATACTCAAAAATGCAACATGTGAGTACACTGTGAGCTCGGCTCGAGTCCTTTGTTTTGATCAAAACAAACCCACCAGCAGGAGGAGTGGAATGGCCAAAGGTTAGAGGCTCAGCCACTCATCGACCACTAGCTACCGCTACATTTAAACCATCGTAAATAGTACGCTAAATCTTTCACTTGAATACAGTAAAATAGCCAAATAAGCGCCGTAACATAAATTGCAATTTGCAAATAATCACAAAGTTTATTTGATGGCTTTATTTCCATTTGAAAATATTTCAATAATACATCTAAAACTAAATAAAATGTTTGATCTTTTCAATGCAATCGTGAGGATTTATTTATAGTATATTCACACTTCATATTCAAAATGATATATTTCAAAGCTCAATTAAACAAACAAAAAATAATCACAATAGTAGCAATCCAGGAGCAAGTCAAGAATGATTGCGCTTAGCTTGGCGTCCAAAAGCAATGAAACTTTAAAACAAATAAATTATATTTTCATTGCAAATTGCAATCAAACAAACAAAAGGAATCACTTCTTACTAGGCAAAGCATTGTACAACTTGAAAGTCAACTCAGGTCTAGCACTGATGACCGCATTCCAGTGCTCTTCGGTGACCTCGGTGGAATGGCGCGAAATGTACTCGAGACAGTTTGCCTTCAAGTTGGTGGCATTGTGCATGTCGGACAGAACGAGCAGCTTCATCGCCGATTCGATGGTCAGTCCGAGAGATAACGATTGCTCACAGATCGATTTGAGTGAGTCCATTTGGTACTGAACGATGAAAAAAATAGATTCAGTGATTTGGGTTAATGCAATGTACAAAATACCTTGTCAGCTGCAATCAACAGTTCATCCGAATATTTTTCCAATGAGGACACAGTTCCAGTGTAAATGTATCGCAATAGTTCACCGAGCACTTCTGCCTCAATGTCAGTGATCATAACTCGATTCTGCTTCTTTTCCTCACATTCGTGTTCAAACATAACACCAAACACAGGCGAACGAATTGAAAGGATTAGTTTGTGAGCAGGAAATTCGGTTTTTCCTGAAACCAACAAAACATCCGAACACTTTTTGCTGTCGAACAAAGACTGGAGATCACTCGAGATGGTGTTGTGCTTCTGCTGAGCAATTTCGAGAGCTGATTTAGGATTTGGTTGATCCATCACAGATATCTATAAATAATTGATTAGTTCATTTATGAAAAGAAACCAAAACATTCTAACCTCACACAAGATCGTCAAAGTATCGTTCGGCAGTAATCCATTCGCAGGATCCATGAGATAATCACGAGAAATGCAGTAAAACCAGTCAGATTCCATTTTCTGGTTTTTAAGAACAAATTGACCTTCTGTAAATTTAAATAGAAAAAAAACAGTAACCCAAATCAATTTAAATACCTTTGGAGTAAAACTTTTCCTCGTTATTATTTAGAATTGAAATCATACAACGAAGGAATGTTTTTTCAGTGGTGTAAGTGGAATAATTTCTTGCATAAATGATAGAACAATTCGAAATACCACGAAGCTTATCTTTCTTGAGATAAAGAATTAAGTCAAATTTTGCCACACTGTCCATATCAAATAAAGGCGAATCAATTTCCTTCTCTCCTTCTCGCAAGCTAAACCTCTCAACCACAAATTTGTACGTGGTCATCTTCTTGCTGTTGGAATAATTTGGAACGCATAAAGTTGGATCCATTATGTTTGAAGATGATTGAGGGTTGCTCAATTGAAAAGAAACAAGAAGAAACAAACTTTCTTTACGACTATGAGGAGAAATTTTGCTGCACACAAAAGCCAAAAAACTTGAAACAGCTGATAATACAGCTGATAACAATCAACAGACTTCTTGTTACTAAGCTACAAGTTGATAATTTTTATCATTTTTAAAATTTAATGGGACAACTGGTGCCGTCTGGTTTGGAACAATTAAAATAGCAAATTTTTGTTTTTGAAATAAATCAATTAAAACAAGGACTGATTTGGACAGAAATACCTTCAGAAATACGAGATTTACGCATGATCTGTAAATAATTACTAATGCAGTAAAACCATTCATAATCCATTTTCCCCTTTAATAACAAATTGATCTTCTACATTTTAATTCAAATAAAAATAAATTAATTTATAAATTCTTACAAAAATATATTCTTAAAGTAATATCTTTTATGTAGCACTTTTCATCATTTTTGTTCAGAATGGATATCTCACAGCGAAGTGTTGTTTTGTAAGTGGTGTTGGCGGAGCACAATTTCTTACGTACCACGGAAACAAACATACGCAGCAAGAGAACTATTTCCTGTCGTTAACTAAACATTACATTACAACAGATTCAACCAAAGTGATAAAAAAGACACTTTTTGGAATATTGAGTAGTTTTTAATGAGGCAATTGGTTGTGATTTTTGTTTCAATTATTGTAGGATTTTAATATGAATTATATTCTCATTTATTAGGTGTTGGAGAATAATGGTATTTTAGAAAAATAATTTTCAAAAGGTTTCATTCATTTCTATTCAGGTCAATTTGTTTTACCAAATTGTATCATTGGTTTCTGATTTAGTTCGGTCTGCATAAATTTTATGTACATAGATATCCAGTGGACATTTATGGTTAATTTAACCAATTATTAGTAATATTTTACAAGTTTGCTTGGTGCAAACTTGTAAAAAAGCTGGCACAGCTCCTATTTTTTTGCAGAGTTTGCATTTGATCAAAAATATTTCAAAAAAAATTCTTAACTAATTAATTCTTTTTCAACTGAACCATTTTAAATAAAAACAAATTGGTGAAACATATTATCTCACAATTCAAATTTGACTATTCCATGTCAGTTGTTAAATATCACAGATTAATGTTCTGACATTGTCGACACAAAAATTCTTAATAAAACAAATTGATGAACAATGCGATTGATTTTAATCCCCCATTCATATAACAAAATAGAGCATCAGTTTACAACAACGTCCGTTTTATCCAGTGGCGTTAAGGGGGTCTGCTGCCCACGGTTTAAAAAAGTATGTAACTGTTTTATTAAGAAATTGATGGGCAATGGGAGGTGGCATAGCACCTATATTTATAGTAAAAGAATCTTCTGAACACGGTCAACATTGGTCAGTTAGGTTAAAAATAGTCGAGGTCGTGTATAATTTGTTTACATCATGCAATAGTCGCTAGATTTGTACTTTTCTTTAGAATCACGTACAAATTTTTCACTATTTCTTTTTTTATCATCCCAATTGCTATCACCTGTGTTCCATCTGTATCTCAAGTAGCCCATCAGTTATTAGTGTCCATTTTACCAACGAAGCTTTCTAATTGGTCGTTCCAGTTTGCATTTGACTGCAGGCGAATTGGGAGTAAGAAGCACTGATGACCTGAACTTATTAAATGAACTGTACCGCAATCGTCATTGTGCGATGAGAAAAGAATCGACTTGCCTCTCTACAACGTTATCATGATAGCATCATAGAATCAGTTGTACCATGGCAACAAAATTTAGAATGGAACTGCTTAACGTGATTTTTGTTATCAGAGGACAAATCGTCTCGATTCACTACATGATCGACAAATAGATTAGTTCTCCTTTGCAACCCCTACAATGTAATTCAAGTTCAGTTGGTGCAGCTCAACCTAGAATCAGACCAAATAGGCAGAATTTGTATTGTGCTCCGGCTCTTAATGCTGCTAGAAACCCTAGGAATGGTTTACCTGAGATTGATTATCTCGGTTTACTTGATACAAATTCCCAACAGCCATGTTCTCCACATGGGTGAAAGGAAAAGGAATGTAAACTGCGCAAATACTGTGACTTTGAAGCAATTGATCACACATTTTTCCATTTTCCTACATTCCCTGAAAGTTTGAGGGCACTTTTTATAAATCAGAATTTATGCACAATATATCACAACTCTGTGGATTGTGATCAATCTTTTGTACATGTGTAAAAGCCTGAATTTAGGCTTTTAAAGCTCAGGAAATTGTATGTATGTCGTTAGTAAAATGACAATCCATCCGCTTGAATGAAAATGATAAAATGTCAACAATCAGTACCACTCGAATGAAAGAGATAAAAGGAGAGTACCATCCAGTTAGGTTGAAACCACAGAAAAGGATCTAAAATGCATGAGGATGGATTCCTTAGAGTACTCAATGAAATGATTAGAAAGGTGCAGACGGGATCATCCGCAAAATAAGTAAGACCATCAAACTTAGGTATTTTGGAGTTTTACTCTTTTTAAAGTTGGGTTTCGCTTTAAAATGAGTATGAAGAGATTTGATATAATAAAATAACACAAAATAGAATCCAAACAGACAACTCAGACTAAAGTTGACCAGCACAATTACGTTGAGTTTCGAGCGTAAAGGCTGGCTCGTGGGGTCATATTTTAGATTCGATACAATATGACAATAAGATGCGAATCCAAGACACATTTGGACATTCTATAATAATTGATTGTGTAAAAGCCTGAATTTAGGATTTTTAGAGTTCAGGAAATTGTATGTACATTGTACAACTTCATCGATTGTGGCGCGAAGCTAAATAATGTTCTAGAAAAGTGCAATCTGCATTGATCCTCGATACTCCAGTAACAAAACCAATCAAACGAATTTCTATTCTGTAAGACTAAGTTCTGGTCACCTTCAAACGTGAGCTATAATAACTATTGCTATTATAACTAGCCAACAAACCAATGCTTACTTTGATTATGGTCAGTACTCAAGATTTGGTAATGCAGTTCGAACGTACGTTCTGGTGAATTTCAAAACTTTATGCACCGCAACTATGACTTGGTTTTTGATCGGGAAATTGTTGATTTATTTGACTGAAGTTAAAAATCACCACACATGGATTTGTGTAAATATGGAAACACCTGATATTCATAAAAATCAATTTTAATAAATGCAACATAAAGTAGAGTTAGAATACAAGAAAAATGACAATAAGCATCAAATTAGAATTCAAGTTATGAGATTTTTACAAACAAACAGATCTGCCCATCAACGCGCCGTAGGCGCGTTTTTACAAGGTGACGTTCGCAAAGCGACAAATCGAAAAGCGAAGCTTTGAGATTTGAGTCACCTTGTAAATTGAATTAAAGAAAAATATCAAGCTAAATTAAACACTCATAAAACATCTTTGCATTCATAAAGTTTCGACAACAAAATGCTTTTTTTACACCAAAGCTTTTAATTTGCGAAGTGCAACTGTTTGAAAACCATATGAAAATACATCTAAAACTTCTCCAGAAATACTGACGCTTTGAAGTAGTGGTGGTTTGCTATGAACAATTGTTAAGATTTAAATAATATTAACTGAATACTTTTTAAAAATGCCAAAAGTTGATTGAATTTAGATAAAAATATATATAAACTCGGCATGTTTAGGTTTGGGAAAGTTTTCAAGATATGCCAATGGTGTATTTTCTGCGTTAAAGGTTTAAAGATTGACAGTGAACTGATGCTTACCATAACGTTCACCCCTTACTTCTGGTCTCCTTGCATACAAGGATTGACTATATTCATCTTTGTATGCAAAGATAGCATCCTTGGATGCAAGGATGTCATCCAAGTATGCAAAGATAATTATCATTCCTTGCATACAAGGATGGCCCAGTCTTTGCATGCAAGGAACAAATCCATGTATACAAGGATCATATTGATCTTTGTATACAAAGACAAAATTACTTTGCATGACCGGAAATCTACCTTGCATGCGAGGAATCATTTACTATCTAATTGAAGAATTCTATAATTGTTCATTTTGGGTTAATTAATTCTATCTCTAAACAAGAATCCATAAATTAGCCATTTTGGTCATTTGATATAATGGAACAAATAAAATGACTAATCGGGGTGATATACCAATCGATTGCATACAATCGATGGCAAATTTGAATTTTTAGTGCACTGCGCATGCGTTCCTCCTCAACACACTACTAACGGCTGTTACTGCGGCGGCCTCGCTAGCCAGGACCGTTGTGTAAACAGTCAGCAGCAGCAGCGCGCTTGCAGTTGGCGATGTCGTTTCGCGCTCGTTACTTTAATGAACTTTGTGTTTTGGTTTATTTTCTTGGTTCCAATTGATCTACTTCTGAACATTTTGATTTCCTATTTTCTACCGTAACTGACAACTGTGAGTGTCATGTTTTATTGTCTATTCTACTTTCGTAAACAGAATTGTCAACATATACCAAAACATACATCAAAACCTTCAATGTTCTCATCGTATTTTCTCCCTCAATGTGCAAAGGTTTAACCCTATCAAGGTAAATACCATTAATATATTGTGTTTGTTGTTTTTCTCTTTTCTAATTTTACTCTTTATATATCATAGGTGTCTGAACGTAGGACATATGTTACCCTGGTATTATGTTGATTTAGGCGTAACTATTCCACGTGATGGGAATGAAGGTATGATATAATATGTTATTAGATAAACCTTTCTGATATCTTAAATTCTAGATAGTCTATTCCAATTAATCAATGAAGACCTGGCCACTATCGTGAAGGGTACCGCTTATAAAATACTTCTGTGCAGTCGTATCCCGCATCCGTTTGTCTTGGTCTGGGCCGTTACAAACTATCACCAAGGTTACTCTGAAGAAGGACGTCTTAACTGAAAGTAGGATAAGGCGAAGACACGCTGCAAATAGAAATCCAGCATTCAAACATAAACGAAAATATCTAATCCCCTGCCCTTTGGAAATCAACCTCAACATAAGGTAATTTATATCATAGCGAGTGTATAGTAGCTAACACTAATAGGTTATTCTTTTTTAAATACAGCATTAATTTTCAAGTATTCCGAAACACATGAAACTTAGGAAACGATCAAGGCTGGTTTCAAGCACCGAAGATTGGCTGCAGTTGTAAGTCTTAAGACAGTCTCAAGCTTGCGAGTGATTACTATATCTAAGTTTCAATTTAAGTATTTAAAGTCTTGTTTTACATATTAATTATTAATTGAAAGCATATTCACTTAAACAATAAATTATTTTATTCGAACTATTGTGTTTTATCTTATTCTAAGGTAAAATGGGTGTGGCAGGAGTGGTACAGGGATTTGAGGGTAAAAGGCTACTAGCATATAAAGAAAGTATCTTCATATGCAAGGATGAAATCAACCATGCATGCAAAGCTGAAATCCATCCATACAAAGATTGCATCTTTGCATACAAGGATGTTGTCTTAGTATGCAAGGTTTGCTTGCAATCCTTGCATGCAAAGAAAAAATATACGATTTACCTTGCATGCAAGGACGACAGACCCAAGGGTGGTTGGCAATAACACTGCAATTGCACTGCTTTTGCCCAATGGCTTCTCCAAATTAGACCAAAAGCTGAAAGAATATTATACGGATGGTGGAGAGCTGTTGCGCACTGCCCTTTCTCTGTCCCTATTGACACTTGACCAATCTTTGGTTGCCCGTTTTTGCTTTGTGACTGTTCTTGTTTTTCCCGTTTAACCCAAATGGCGATTACCATATTTACCATTCATATTCACCAGTTCAATTCTATTTAATTTTATTCACAATAAAACAATCTCAAATTAAAACTATCGCGTTTCTTACATCTGATAAATATTGATCTAAATCCCGATGTTGAGATGCACGGTAAACCCATACACAATTCACGTCCATTTCATTTAGAAGAAAAATTTAGAACTTGATTAAATACTAATGTTGTTAAAAGATTAAATAACCAAATATCTAAAAACAGAAATTCGGGCATTTCATCAAAATAAGTTTGCCGGTTATGATTGAATAGAATGACTTTTCACTTGTTTACAGTTTCGCTCATTTGGGTTGACATAATGTATTAAACGTATCACTTTCCTCACAGACTTTACTAATCTATTCAGCTGACCACATCACTCACAACAAACACACGAGTCGACTGCAGCACGCATCTGTCAGTCTGTGTTCGCTTTACAATGACTCATCGTTGATAAGCTTTGAAGATATTGAAATTTTGTAAATTCAAAATAAATACATTAACCTTTGGACAATTCATTACAAATGAACAAATATTTCCAAATGACTGCAAATGTTGATAACTGTTGATGTTGATTGCTCCAACCTCAAAATCTCAAAATGAGATTAATCATAAACATTCTCCATGATTTAATTAAGATAATCAGACAGGCGGACAGTAGAACAAGTAGAACTTAAGTCGCATCAACAGCAGCCGGCAGCAGCCGGCAGCAGCGGCAGCATAGCACAGCATCATAGCATCAACTAGAGGGAGAATTCGAATTCGAAATTGCAACTAAAGTTGCACGTTCGCCCGTTCACAAATCCCATACGGCAAAAAGAAAAAGAGAGCCACATTCTCTAACTGAAAATTAGCAATATGCACTCGTAGCAAGTGCAAAGGCAAAATTCGAATACCAATTACAATTTGCATATTCTTTTTGCAAGTCACTTTAGGCACAGTGTTTTGCTTCGATTTCTGTGCTCCTTATTTTCTATTTGGTGACGTGCCTCACGACCGAGTCTACTTTTGTCTGCATATCTCTGAGCCCAAGCTAGCGCCCAATTGCACCGTACTCTAGCTGCTAGAGTCTAGCAGGATGTGTGTCCACGTGCATGCCTTACCCGAGGAGTGTCTTCTGATCGTCTTTGACCAAATCTCTCTGATGGAACTGCTGTGTCTCGATCAAGTTTGTTACCGGTGGGCATTCCTTCTGCCAAGTGCCACAGCTCGACGTCGCACTCTGGTGCTCAATATTGGTGTACGCAAAATGGACAAATTCTATCTAATCATTCCAGTCAACGATCACATGACGATACCCACCGATGGCCGTGCACCGTATTATGATCTTCCAGTGGTGGAACGCGAGGCTGACTGTACGTTGGTAAACATGCTGCCTAAAAGACCAAACATCTCGTTTGACCAGTTTCTGGCGGATGGCTATGACAAATCGGAAGGATTCTTGGACGCTCTGTACCGGCCAGACGGACCAGAACATACAGAAATGGCTCGATTCCGAGATGCTCATCTCAACGGTCAGCTGGTCACCTATTTGACCAATCTATTGCCCAATGTGGATACTCTAGTGGTGATTCATCCACATTGCTTCGAAGAGGATCTCCACTCGCTTGTTGGCCTTCTTGGTTCGTGGTCGCTGGTGACCCTCAAACTGTGGATGCAAACTCGTGACATTGACGAGCGATACGTGCACCATCGGGACCAGCACCCTGTTGGCACACTTCTACTGCCCAGCATCAACAGCCTACGACCATCTCTTCGCCAACTGACTCTCGACATATGCAGCCGATACAAGAAAGACGACGACCATCGAGTGCACGAGTACACTTTTCCCATGGAATCTTTCGCCTTTATCGCCCAACTCAAAGTGCTCAAACTAGCTCTTCTGTCGTATGATTCGCACAACATGATTTGGAACACTGTGCACCGATTCGACAATGCCAATTTGGAGCAAATTGTCATTGGCACTTGGTACTCGCTCGAAGCGGCACTCAATCGCCAATTTGAATTTACCACCAAAGTGCGCCAACTCTATGCACGCTACAGGGAATTTGAAAGTGTGCAACAGTTGGGCGAACTGTGTTTGCGTTACAGCTCGCTCACTAAGCTTCAGCTCTACTGGACCGATGACATCACTTTCCGCCAGTTGGTGACCAAATTGGCATCGCTCCAACAGTTGGTCCATCTCGAGATGTACATCGACTTTGAGAACCACCCCCGGGATGCATTCGCTGACCTCGATGAAGGAGTAGAAGAACCTCTAAGGCAAATCTCCCTTCCACAAGTAAAGATTCTCAAATTCGCAATCTTGAAGCGAACTCACCAGGAGTTTAACTCACTCCGGCCAGAGGTGTTTCCTTCACTAGAGGTGGTCATACTGGAGAAGATTCGACAGTTTGAGCCCGAGATGGAATGTATCGATTGTTTGCAGACCGAGTTAACCGAACTATGTCACCAACGATTGCTTCGTTCACTGCGCTACCGAGTCACCACCAATCCGTCTGTTCGATTCTATCCGGCTCCTGCTCCCGTGAGCACCTTCGAACGCTCACTTAATGTATGCCACCTCTTTATTAAGTTTTTTTTAACAGTTTGTTATTATATTGCCATATTTGATAATCTATTTAATTGAATCGACTCTATGTATATGATTTTCCTTCACTAATAAAGTTGCCATATTGCCATTTCTTTTGTACATCCTGCCGGATGCGTAGGACCAATATGTATTAGCACAGTTATATTATTACTATTAAACTGTTTATTAATCTCACTTGTGTTTCATTTAGAGTTTTCTGTTATGAAATGCGCCAATCAGACAATACTAGAGTATATTGTCACGTGGTTCATCCGAGTAGCCGATCAGAAACTAGTGCACACAGAATCACAATAGTGGCAATCCAGGAGCAAGTCAAGAATGATTGTGCTTAGCTTGGCGCCCGAAAGCAATGAAACTTTAAAACAAATAAATCGAAATTATTTTATTAGAATTATATTTCCATTGCAAATTGCAAACAAACAAACAAACAAACAAACAGGAATCACTTCTTACTAGGCAAAGCATTGTACAACATGAAAGTCAGCTCAGGTCTAGCACTGATGACCGCATTCCAGTCTCTTCGGTGACCTCGGTGGAATGGTGCGAGATGTACTCGAAACAGTTGGCCTTCAACTTGGTGGCATTGTGCATGTCGGACAGAACGAGCAGATTCATCGCCGATTCGATGGTCAGTCCGACAGATAACGATTGCTCACAAATCGATTTGAGTGAGTCGATTTGGTACTAAAAAGTAGAAATTAGATTTAGTGATTTGAGTTAATGTAAAGTTAAAAATATTACCTTGTCTGCAGCAACCAACAAATCATCCGAATACTTCTCCAACGAGGACACAGTTCCAGTGTAAATGTACTTGAGCAGTTCACTAAGTACTTCGGCATCAACATCAGTGATCACAACACGATTCTGTTTCTTCTCCTCCAAATCGTGTTCAAACATTGCACTGAATACAGGCGAACGAGCCGAAAGGATCGATTTGTGGGCAGAGAATTCGGTTTCTCCTGAAACCAACACAACGTCAGAATTCTTTTTACTGTAGAACAGAGACTGGAAATCACTCAAAATGGTGTTGTTCTTTTGTTGGACAATTTCGAGAGAAGGTTTGTATTCAGGTTGGCCCATCAGAGAGATCTATAAATATTATTGATATTAGTTCATTTAAGAAAAGCAAACAAAATATTTTTACTTCACAAAAAATGGTCAAAGTATCGTTAGGCAGTAATCCATTCGCCGGATCCAGGAGATAATCACGAGAAATGTAGTAAATCCAGTTAGATTCAATTGTCCCGTTTTTAATAACAAATTGAAATTCTGTAAAATCAAAATTAATATATTCAAACTCAAATCAATTGAAATACCTTTGGTGCAACACTTTTCCTCGTTTTTGTTTAAAATAGAAATCATACAGCGAAGGAGCGTTTTTTCAGTGGGGTAATTAATATAATTTCTTACATAAATCATTGCACAATTTGAAATGTCACGAAGATAGTCCATCTTGGGATAGAGCACCAATCCAAACTGTGCAATACCGGGCAGAACAAAAACAGACGAATCGATTGGGTAGTCTCCTTCTCGTGTGCTAAAATGACCAACCACAAATTTTTTCGTGATCTTCTTGTCGTTGGAATCATTCGGAAGACAAAAAATCGGATCCATTGTTCGTTGCTGAAGACAATTGAGAGTTGATCACTCAAAGAAAAAGTACCAAAATAAGCTGTCGTTTGTCGACTGATTTTACAATACACATAAAAGCGAAACAGCTGAAAATCAAAAAGCTGCCTTATTGTTATTGTTTCTAAAAGAACTTCAGCTGCCATCTGGTGGTCAAAAATGACAAAAATTTAATTTATAGATACAAGTTATAGATTTTTTAACAATTCAAGATTGTCAAAGTATTGTTCGGTAGCAATCCATTTGCAGGTTCCCATGAGATAATCAAGTGAAATGCTGAAAAACCAGTCGTAATCAATTTGGTGTTGAAAACGATTTGGTGCTACATTATGCGATGAAAAGAAACAAAATTAAACAAACTTTCTATTATCGAGTTTGGGAACAAAATTTGCTGCACACAAAACACAAACACGTAATGTCACGAGAAATATAAAAATAAACTCAGGACACATCAACCCACATACAGAATGCAAACTGTTTTATTTCTCACATTTCAAATTACAAACAAAATCACTCATTTCTTATTATTATTATTAACCAACTTGAACAACTCTAAACCCGATTCAGGACAAGCACTGATGATCGCCTTCCAGTGTTCAGTGGTGACTTCGGTAAGATTACTCGAAATGTAGTCGATGCAGTTTGTCTTCAAGTTGGGGGCATTGTGCATGTCGGACAGAACGAACAACTTCATGGCCGATTCAGCGGTCAGTCCACGAGATAACGATTGCTCACAGATCGATTTGAGTGAGTCGATTTGGTACTGAATGGAGAGGAGAAATAGATTTAGTGATTAGTGTTAATTAAAAGTGCAAAATACCTTGTCTGCAGCAATCAACAGTTCATCCGAATACTTCTCCAACGAGAGCACAGTTCCAGTGTAAATGTATCTCAATAGTTCACCGAGCACATCTGCCTCAATGTCGGTAATTACAACTCGATTCTGCTTCTTTTCTTCACATTCGTGTTCAAACATGGCACAGAATACAGGCGAACGCATGGATAGAATCACTTTGTGGGAAGGAAATTCGGTTTCGCCTGAAACCAACACAACATCCGAACACTTTTTGGTGTTGAACAAGCACTGGAGATCACTAGGTAAGGTGTTGTGCTTCGTGAGAATTCGTGAGGCAAATTCGTGAGAAGGTCTGTATTCATTTTGAGGCATCATCTGCAGAGTAACCTATAAATAATTGATTAGTTAATAATTAACTGTTAATTTATGAAAACCAAAATAACAAACTCACCTCACACAGGATTGTCAAAGTATCGTTCGGCAGTAATTCATTAGCCGGATCCATAAGATAATCACGAGAAATGCAGTAAAACCAGCTAGATTCAATATAATCCCGCCTTTTAATAACCAATTGGCCTTCTGTAAATTCAAATAAAAATAAATTATAATATAAATTATCTCAAGAATATATATTTTTAAAGTATACTTTTGGTGTGGCACTTTTCGTCGTATTTGTTCAGAATTGATATCGCACAACGAAGGGTTGTATGCGTTGTTGGCGGAGCCAAAATTTCTCACATAAACAACCGAACAATTCTCAATTCCTGGAAGACTCTTCTTCTTTGGGAAAAGAATCAGGTCCAAGCCTGCAACACCGGGGGAAAAGAACATGGACGAGTTGATGGGTTCATCTCCGTCTCGTGAACTAAACTGATCAACCACAAATTTGTGTCTCATTTTATATGCTTCATTTGCTTCATTTGGAAGACAAAAGGTCGGATCCATTGTTGACAGCAAATGAAATTAGATCACAAGAATAACAACCGAAACAAGCTATCTTTAGGGCAAATTTTTGTCGCACACAAAAAAGGCGAACCACTTGAAACAGCTGACAATCAACACGCTGCTTTGTAATTATTTTTTAACGGAAAACAAATTGCGACCTGGTGGTTATAATTGACAAAATATTGTTATATCGTTATAAAGACATGTTTAGACAATTACATCACAAATCAATGAATATCCCCAAATGACTGCAAATGTGGAATGCTCCAACTTGAGAATTACAATTATTGAAAAAGTCTGGACGTTTTGTCTGTGTTAAAAATTCTTAATTTACGTTCAAAATCAAAATTATAATATATGTCATATATCACTTCAGGGAGATTGCAGGATGATTAATCTGGCAATTGGCTGAAGAATTGACTTGAGTTCGTTCAAATAGAAATTTGTGTTCGCGATGCACGCAGAAAGCAATTTTGTTTGGTGAATTTTTAGTTGTAAAATGAAATGTCAACTCTAAATGAACATTTACGACCAAGGAAACAGTCATTAATCAATTATTGTCAATAATTTATTGATATGTCACATGACAACAAATTAGAAAATCAATATAAAAGTTTAGGTGCAAAATTGAAAAGTTCTTTTCGCGCTGTCTTGTGAAATTACCGAAATACAAACCAACATTGCCGAAATATTGCAGCATTCGGCCATTCATTTGAAAGGAATCATTTCCCTTTTGTTTATCTTTATTGACAAATTTGTAATTTTAAATTTTAAAAAAAATACAAATCCAATCACAAATCAAATCACACCAAAATCATTAATTCCGAAATAGCCAAATCATTGTACAAAATTAAATCTTACTTATAAGTTACGCACTGACAAAGTATTCACTGATTCGGTGGTCAATTCGAGAAATAAGCGATAAATATTGTTTTGTCTGGATTTGTGTTAGGCGATTATATCATGGTAGGTTAGGTACTCAAAACAGTGACCTTAAGGTTATAGAAATAAATCTTTATTGATTGAATTTACAAAACAAAATGAATGTATCACTTCTGATCATAATTAATGGCCACAGAATTGAACAACTTGAAAGTCAACTCCGGTCTTGCACTGATGACCGCATTCCAGTGTTCAGGGGTAACCTCTGTTGGATGGCTCGAGATGTAGTTGAGGCAGTTTGCCTTCAAGTTATTGGCGTTGTGCATGTCGGATAGAACGAGCAGTTTCATCGCCGATTCAGTGGTCAGTTCACGAGATAACGATTGCTCACAGATCGATTTGAGTGAGTCGATTTGATACTGAAAAACGTGAAAAAATTAGATTTAGTGAAACTGGCTAATTCAAAATATTACCTTGTCGGCTGCAACCAGCAAATCATCCGAATATTTGTCCAACGAGGACACAGTTCCAGTGTAGATGTACATCAGCAATTCACCAAGCACTTCTGGTGTTGTGTCAGTGATTTCAACTCGATTGTGTTTCTTCTCCTCCAAATCGTGTTCAAACATGGCACTGAACACAGGTGAACGAGCAGAAAGGATCGACTTGTGGGCAGATAATTCGGTTGTTCCTGAAACCAACACAACATCACAGCACTTTTTGCTGTTGAACAAAGACTTGAGATCGATCAAGATGGTGTTGTGCTTTTGCTGGACAATTTCGAGATGTGATTTAGGTTCAGGATCGATCACAGACATCTAAATAAATATAAAAATCATAAATAGTTGAATAATTAATTTATGAAAACCAAATAAAAACAAACATACTTCACACACGATTGTCAAAGTATCGTTCGGCAGTAAACCATTTGCAGGATCCATGAGATAGTCACGTGAAATGATGCACGACCAGCCAGATTCTATTTTCTTGTCTTTAATCACCAATTGACATTCTGTACAATTCAAAATTATCAAGATAAACTTTAAATTAAATAAATTAAATTGAAGTCACCTTTGGTGTAACACTTTTCCTCGTGTTCGTTGAGAATTGAAATTGCACAACAAAATGACGCCTCGTCAGTGGTTTGAATATTACATTTTGCTACATAAATAATAGAGGAATTTGAAAAGCCACGGAGATTCGCTCTGTTGGGATAGAGCACCAATTCAAATTCGGCATAGTTTGACATAAAAATAGTATCCAGCGAATCGATTGGTTTGTCTCCTTCTCGCGAGCTAAACTTGTCAACCACAAATTTGCAGGTCATCTCGTTGAGGGACTGATCCGGAAGGCAGATTTTCGAATCCATTGTGGTGGAAGATGTTTTGGGTATAGATCACGTGAAAAAGAAACAAAACAAACTTCTTTACGACTGTGAGGACAAAAACTGTGCAGTGCACTCAAAATACAAAACACTCGAAACAGCTGATTGACTATCAACACGTTGCTTTGTTATTTGTTAACGGAACATCAGTCGCCACCTTTTGGTTAAAAATCACTAAAATTGATTTATGACATTTACTGTAAATGGCGATTGCTCCAACTTGAGATCAATCAATCATGAACATACTGAAAAGTAGACAGTCTATCTATGTAGAAAACACTAAACTTCAAACAATTAAAATAGAGAAGTAATAGAATCTAAGATGTTTGAATAGAATGTTTGAAATTACAAAACAAATGAAATCACTTTCGATCATGATTAATAGCTATAGCATTCAACAATTTGTAGCCTAACTCAGGTCTAACACGGATGACCGCATTCCAGTGTTCTTCAGTGAACTCGGTTGGATGAACATTTTAAGCAATGTACGATTTACTTTATATTGGCGATGATTCCATGGCCATGAGAATTTTTCAAAGTTGTTAAAACAAGATATTTATTCGATTTTGGAACCGATTTCCACCGGAAGTTGAATGTTCCAAAATGTGAGATGGCCAATCAATTCCGTTTGGGTCAAGCATATTTATTCTACATAGTTTGGGTTTTCGCCAACTCAGGGGTTTTCTGGAACCCCCTTGCAAAACCTTTTGCCTCACCCGGTAGATTGTAGTTTAGTTGTTTCATCTACATTAATGAGAGAATTATTGTTTGATGCATCACTATGAATGTAGGTTGAAGAGACATGCCCAGCTTCAATTCTACTTCCAACATTGATCCAGGAATTGATCACATTGCCTGTGTTCACAACAATATATCTGTAACCTTTGTTTATCGAGTTTCGCACTGAATCCAACACTCGAAAACTTGGTCGTCTTGGAGGAAGTTTGGCTACACTAAAGTTGAATTGGCACTGCTGAAAGGTGAATAGTGAGGCTGCTGCGTAGTAAGACTTGACTGAAGAAAAGTGTGGTGATTGGATGGAAAGTGTTGAAAAGAATGGAAATTCAATTGGCGCCTTGTTGAGGTAGAAAGCAAATCGTTTCTGTTTGATCAGCACCATACATCCGACCACATCTCCAACTGTCCATTGGGGCACGTTTCTGATTGGATATTGCCTTCCCCGGTGCCAAATGCATCGATTGTGACCATCGAATCCAATCGAGTAGTGATCGTCACCTAGAATGCCTGAACTCATCTGCACATTCTCAGAAGCCCAGCCAATTCTCATTGGACCACTCGTAACCAAAGTTGCCTCATAGTACACAACAGTGTCGTGGTATCTTCTCTGGCTTAACGATGTGATTGATCGAACACTTTGCCAGTTGCGATCACTGCGAGCTGAGAGTAAGTCGGGGGATAGTTTGAGGTGGGCACTGCAGTTGGATGGGTCGAGGGTTTCGTGATTGAGAAGTGAGGAATGGAGATTTTCTTGGTTGGAGTTGAGAAAGTGATCAAGAGTCCACTGACTTAGAAACACAATTTGATGCATTAAGGAAAGGTTTGCGCTTTCAGCAAAAGTAGCAATGTCATTCAGTTTTTCAAGCAAATCTTTCTTTACATTTATTAAAGTAACAAAGTTTGAATTTAATTTCAAATCTTCTTTTTCTATTTCATCTAAATCAAGATTACTTAGACAAATTAACGAATATAGTAATAGCCAATCATCGGAAAATTGATTACAATTTGATGCTATTTGAGTGAGATAAGATAACACTAGTTGATAGAGATTGATTCGTTGTTGAAAGTCTTTCATTTCAGTAATAAGAGATGAGAGAACGATGCAGACGTTTCGATGTGTGATGACCGTGTCATTGGTCAAGTGAAGTGTAAAGTATGGGTAGAGCAGTTGTGCGACTAGGTCGGGAAATGATGGATTGGCACTGGTCGACTGGCTCAGGAGGTGGGCTAGGAAGTTGGCATGGACTGAGAAATTATCGTCTCGTAAGTATTTTCCATTGACTTCAATACTCGATTGAATTATTCGCAAATTTTCAATTGTATTATTTGAGTCAAATGAATATAATTGATAATATAATATAATTGAATCAACAGAAATATTTTGTTCAATTTGTCTGAACTCTTCGTCACTTTCCTTCTGTTTGTCATCGTCAAAAACTAGTTCGACTCGATCCTTTGCCAGCACTTGCACCAGCGAGTAACACTCGGACAAACGAGGTGAAAGGATTGGAGGTGGGGGTGGGATGGGTGAGATGTGGTGAAAGGCGCGGAATGGGACAGACGGTGCGTGACGGAAGGGACACTGGCCCAGGTTGAGGTAACATTGCTGGTGGCGATTAAGACTGACTGTTGCATGGTAAGGTTCGGGAGAGAAATAAAGAGAATATTTTATCCAATCTGTATCTTTGTCATTACATTTCATCAACTTCCCATTCAAGTAGAAACAAAACATTTTCTTGTCACAATCAATCAAACATCCCACTACATCGCCAACTGACCATCGAGGATTGGTTGTGAAATCGGGAATGAGTGGAGTGTTGTAGTAGTTATGTGACTGATGTATTATTATATCTTCGAAACTTCCATCAAACCCAATTGAGAATTCATCATAACCAATTCCAAATCCCTCAAACTTACTTTGTTTCGTTGCCCAGCCAAATCTCATCTTTCCATTTGTGATCAGAACAGCTTCATAGTAAAAGATGTCTGAACTGACTGAATACACAGAGCGAACACTTTGCCAAGCATCGCCATCATCATTGGCAATGACATTGCGAGCAGACAAACAATTACTGGTCAGTTTGATGTGCTTTTCTCTGTCCAGAGGGTTGAGTGTTGACTGTGAAGGAAAGTGTCTCTCAGTCTGCATCACGTGATCACGAAACCATCTCGCACACATGCCAACTTGCAGTCTCACCAAGTCACAATTCGGTTCGTACAGTCGCGAGACACTTGACACATCACCGAACAACTCGCAACACCAATTGAGAGTGGAGTCATGCTGAAGTAATCGTTTGGTTTGAGGTAGAGGTCGTGATTCGATGTGATTGAGAATATAGATCATTTCCAAAGGATTAGTTATGAATAATTTTGGGTTGATGAAAAGTCGAAATGTTTCAATTGAACAATGTTTGGACAAAAACATGTCAAGGTTGTGAAAGTTTTCAACTAGGTGACGAACGAAATCTTCGTGTGAACTAAACAATAATAGAATTAAAATTGTTGAAATATTGTGACATTTGGTGGAATTGGTTGAAGTCATTGGCATTTGATGGTAGGGATAGAGCAGTTCAAGGAGTTTTGCTTTTTTAAAATATTTAATTGAATAATGTTTATCTTCAATTCCCCCAATCACTTGCCTCAGCAACATTCCTACCAGGTCATTGAGGTCACAGGTCAACCTGCTCTGCATCACCTCAATGACCGACTGAATCAATCTGCCACCCTCGACTGAGTGATCAAGTCGAGTGGTTTGGTTGTGCTCGAGTTGTCTCACCAACTCGTCACATTCTACCTGCTCAGGGTCACAGTAGAACTGAGAGACCTGGTTGGCGATCACGGGATGGGCGAACCAAAAATAAGCATTGTATTTAACAGTTTTTGCCAGTTGATAGCTTCCCAAATCTGGACTTGTTTCATGGAAATCACAAAATCGAATATCTTTCGGAGCAAACTTGAATGGTGTTTGACCAAAGTTGAGTAGACATTCTTGTCCTTCGCCTAGACTCACAGTGGCATAGTAAGGACAAGTTGAGAAATGTACATTGTCCGGTGATTTCACTTGGTATCCGTTGAGGTAGAAGTGAAATTGACGCTTCGAAGTGTCGATCAAACAACCAATCACCGTGGGTGACACATTAGGTGATTGGGTCTGGATTCTATATTTTCCTTTGTTGTCATTTTCATCATCACCATGTCTATGGTAAATATAACATTCATTTCCCAATTCGAATCCAATTGAATGTTCATCATATCCAATTTCATTAACCCAACCCAATTCCGCCTCTCTCGTTGCCCACCCGAATCTCATTTCTCCACTAGTCACAGGAATCACTTCATAATAATACACTCCTGATGTGACTGCGAATGATGAACGAAATGGACGATGAAAACGATCATCATTCTTCACCACAAACATGTCTCTGTCCATCTGGGCCATGTACAATAAGTTGAATGTAATAAATACAGCACTCACAATGTCACAAACACAATGCCAATTCCACCACTTAGCACAACCTCAACTCACCATCACTGATCATCTCATAGCCACCGCACAACAAATATTAGATGCACAATCATCAGCCAAATAAAACGGTTTTATTGCCTACCTGACTTAACTCGAGTATATCTAGTATTGTTATACTTAGTTAAATTGTTTGTCTATGATATATTAACATTGATTCATTTACAAATATATTTGGAATTATATGAGGGACTGACTGACTGTTGCATTGGATGTTTTATGACATTTTAGAGCGAGGGAGTCCAGTTTTATGATATCACTTAAAAAATGCCTCACTAATCAGTGAGAAGTTGTGCGGTCTCGCTTATTTCTGAGGTGATATCGTTTATGATTGAGGAACGGAGTTAAAATGTCACAAAAAAGTGAGTACATCTCATAAATATGTGAGATATATATCATAAAATGATATCATAAAACTGTACTCACTCGCTCTAAAGTGCCATAAAACATCCAATGCAACAGTCAGTCCGTCATATAATTCCAAATATATTTGTAAATGAATCAATGTTAATACATATAAATATACCATAAACCAACAATTTAACTAAATAGAACAAATGGAAAACACTCTTTTTTATAAAGATGAACAATACGATCCGTTTGAATGGGAAGAGATAGAATGATAGATAGAGACAAGAGTACAAGTTTTAAGATGTAACAATTATATAGTGAACTTGTGATATTTATTAATAGATAATACTGAAATTAATCAATATACAAATAAATCAAAATTATTTTATTAGAAATTATTTCCATTGCAAATTGCAATCAAACAAACAAAAAGAATCACTTCTTACTAGACAGAGCATTGTACAACTTGAAAGTCAGCTCAGGTCTGGCACTGATGACCGCATTCCAGTGCTCTTCGGTGATCTCGGTGGAATGGTGCGAGATGTACTCGAGACAATTTGCCTTCAAGATAGTGGCGTTGTGCATGTCGGACAGAACGAGCAGACTCATCGCCGATTCGATGGTCAGTCCGAGAGATAACGATTGCTCACAAATCGATTTGAGTGAGTCGATTTGGTACTGAAGAAGAAGGTAAATTAGGTTTAGTGATTTTGGTTATTTTAAGGCTAAAAATACCTCGTCAATAAGATAATATCGTGAAATACAGTAAAACCACTCATATTCCAATTCCTTGCTTTTAATAACCAGTTGACCTTCTGCAAATTCAAATAAAGTAAATTAAAATATAAGTTGCCGTAAGAATATATTTTTAAAGAATACCTTTGGTGAAACACTTTTCTTCGCTTTTGTTCAGAATTGAAATCACACAACGAAGATATGATTTGGAAGTGTTGTTAGAGGATCCGTGATGCCTAACATAGATCACACAACTATTTTCAATCACAGAAAAATTTTCATTCCTGGGAAAAAGTACCACATCGAAACATGTCAAATCGGGGAAATAAAACAAAGTCGACTCGATTGATTTGTCCCCTTGACGCGAGCTAAACTGGTCAACCACAAACTTGTGTGTCACCTTATATCTCGCCTCATTAGAAATGCAGAAAGTCGGGTCCATTGTTTAATTAAGGCAAATGAAATTAGATTGCAAGCAAATTAAATAAACATTCTTTACGAGTGTTAGGAGTCCTAACTTAGGACACAAAAAAGAGAAATACTCTAAACAGCTGACAATCAACACGCTGCTTTGTTATAATTATTTAACGAAACACTAATATCCACCTGGTGGTCAAAAATTACAAAGAAATGCAATTATTGAAAAAGTCATTTTGTTTTTATTAAAAATTCAAATTACAAACAAAATCACTCATTTCTTATTATTAGCCAACTTGAATAACTTTAGACCCAATCCAGGACTGGCACTGATGACCGCATTATAGTTTTCTTCTGTGACCTGGGTGGAATGGCACGAAATGTACTCAAGACAGTTTGCCTTCAAAATAGACGCGTTGTGCATGTCGGACAGAATAAGCAATTTGACAGCAGACTCAGTAGTCAGGCCGAGAGATAACGATTGCTCACAGATCGATTTGAGTGAGTCTATTTGGTACTGAACGGATAGGGGAAATAGATTTATTTGAGTTAATTAAAAGTGCAAAATATTACCTTGTCAGCTGCAACCAACAAATCATCCGAATATTTCTCCAACGAGAACACAGTTCCAGTGTAAATGTACATCAGCAGTTCAGCAAGCACTTCTGTATCAACATCGGTGATCACAACTCGATTCTGTTTCTTTTCCTCACATTCGTGTTCAAACATGGCACCAATCACAGGGAGAACGAGCCGAAAGAATCAACTTGTGGGCAGAGAATTCGGTTTCTCCTGACACCAAAACAACATCCGAATACTTTTCACTGTCGAACAAGGACTGGAGATCGGTCGAGATGGTGTTGTACTTTTTCTGGACAATTTAGATCGAAGTTTTGGTTTCATCCATAACAAACATCTATAAATTGTTGAATAGTTAAAATTAGAAAACAAACAAAATATTTTACTTCACAAAAGATTGTCAAAGTATCGTTAGGCAGTAATCCATTCACCGGATCTATGAGATAATCACGTGAAATGCAGTAAATCCAGTTAAATTTCATTACCCCTTTTTAGATAACCAATTGAAATTCTTTGAATTCAAAATTAACATTAAACTCAAATCAACCGAAATACCTTTGGTGTAAAACTTTTCTTCGTTTTTGTTAAGAATAGAAATCACACAATGATGGAGCGTTTTTCAGTGGTTTTAGCGGTAAAATTTCTTGCATAAATCATTGCACAATCTGAAATACCACGAAGATTATCCTTCTTGGGATAAAGCACCAATTCAAAAACGTTCAGTACCGGGCATATAAAAACCAGGAGAATCGATTGGTTTGTCTCCTCGTTGGCTAAAATTGTCAACCACAAATTTGTATGTGGTCCTATTGAGGATGTTGCTGTAATCATTCGGAACGGACGAATTAGTATCCAGTTTTGTGGATGATGATTTGGTGGTTCACTTAAAAAAGAGAAAAAAATCAAATGAACTTTCTTTACGACTGTGAAAAACAAATTTTGCTGCACATTTTAAAGCAAAACACATTGACAGAATTGTGAACCTGATGAATGAAATCACACTCGATCAACAACGGATAAACAACACACTGATTGTTTGTCATTTCAAATTACATTTGATATGATTTCAACTGTCAATTGCACTTTGCAATCGATGATATCATTCAGAGCACCAAGTGATTGGTAATAATGATTACATTTGCAGTTTGGTACACAAAATAATTAAGACAAAATTCTTTTATTATTTATTACTATATTTCAAATTACAAACAATCAAAACACTCATTTCTTATTACTAGCCAACTTGAACAGCTCAAAACCCAATCCATGACTCGCACTGATGATCGCATTCCAGTGTTCAGTGGTGACCTCGGTGGAATGACGCGAAATGTACTCGAGACAGTTTGCCTTCAAAATAGACGCGTTGTGCTTGTCGGACAGGATGAGCAATTTGACAGCTGATTCAGTGGTCAGTCCGAAAGACAACCATTCCTCACAGTTCAATTTGAGTGATTCCATTTGGTACTGAACGGAAAGGGAAAATAGATTTAGTGATTAGTGTTGATTAACCAGCCGCGAAAACGGCAAAAGTTCGAATTAATCGCTGCTCAACCGGATTTAGTTGTAGCATCATATAATAGGCAAATATACCAGATTTCATCAAAATCGGTTGATGTTAACCATGGCCGCACTTGATTTGTTTGATTCAAATCAAATTTTAATAAAACTCCTGAATGTTGGCTGCACACTTAGAGGGCAAGCCCACTGTTTGGGGCCATACTGCCCTAATGGGGGCATTCACAAATGCTGTTACCCATAAGAGCTAATGTATTCGAGTTTCCCAGTGGGGCACACCACCCACTAATATATTAACAATGTGAATTTTATTATTAAAGATTTATTATTTTAAATTACACATTTAATTTAGGGACAGTAAAATGATTAAACTCTTTCTTAGTTCTGAACTTTGGATTTTTGCCTCGAGAGTATAAAATTGTCCGAATAACTTCATCGCGCGTCTTGGCATCGCAAACTTGAAGGCTTACTTCAGTGACAAGACGAACATGGCGCTCAGTATCTTGATTGTTGCTCGGATACTTTCGGACAATATTGTTGGGGTCTTCAATGAAATCCGCAAACTCTTCCTTTGTTTTTAAATGCTTAGTAACAGGAGGTTCGTAAAACTCTTTCCAGTCAATCATATCTGGGTAATTGGTCTCAGAATTAATTTTTGAAAATAAAACTTTTGGAACTCGGAAAGCTCGGACAGTGTTTCGCTTTTTCTCCCGTGCTTTAAAAATCAAATCAATGGCTTTATCTCTAGTTTGCTCATTCCTATCAAAGAGCATAGCAAGTAAAACATTCTCTGAATGAGCGAAATAGGCGTTAATTTGAAGTCTATCATCGACTACCTTTCGTTGATCAGGCTTCAAAAATCGCGAGTTCTTGATAAGATTGAAGAAGTGAATAGAACCATCAGTGATAGAAGGCTTTCGCTTGATATCAAACCAAGCTGGGGCATAAACACGCACAATATATTCGCAGATGATTTGAAGTGTTTTAGGTGGTTTACTCACTGTCATATACAATTTAAGTAAACGACAAGCAGTAGCTAACCATCTTGCATGATCGATTATAGCCAACATCGCATGAATCAAATCTGGAGGACATGTGCCAGTTGTTACTGCAACACAGAGACGGTAAAAATTCTTTTGATCTCTACTGAAACCATTGATAACTGACTGGTCCTCAATTAGTTTGAATGTAGGTGAATCGATTTTCTTGTACTTGACAATATTTTCTAAATGAACGTCTTTCAATTTCTTTCCAATTGGTCCGGTGAAGCCGTTGGGACCCTCAGTTTTACCATCCAAATGTTCAAACAAAGCTCGAAAGGGACGCTCATTTGCATGAAACAAACAGATTACCCACTGCAGTGGTCTCTTTAAGTGCTGCTCCAACAAGGTGATAATTCCCGTTTTCCAACCTGTGTTCGTGTTGCAACCATCGCTGCCAATGACAACTAAATGGTCAAGAGAGATTTCGTTTTCAGTTAGATAGTCCAACATTGCTTTGAATGTCTTCTGTGACCCTCCCTGTTGTTCAAAAACCAAAAATTATACACAAGACTATAAAATGATCAAAATTACCTTTTCGTTGTTGATAGATGCAGTGAAATGTCCTATATATTTGCCTTCTGGTTGTTGTATCATCACAGTGTGGTTTTCTCTTTTTTTGATTAGACGATTGAAGATTCTGTCGATTCCTTCTTCTTGCTTTAGGCTTAAAGTTGCGTCTTTCCTACCATCAAAGTACAATGCAAACAGTATTGTTCCATCATTCTTATCAATGAATGTAACAATTTTGCGTGCCTTTTCTTTTGCGCGACGAACTTTGTGTTGGTCAACAACTAAACGTGTGTCATTGTATGTGATTAATCCAACACACATTAGAGCAAGATTAAACAACATAGCTGAAGAAATATCTGAAACCTTTCGTCGAATACACTCAACAGCAAAAGAGATAATATTGAGTCTGTTTTGAATACTTGTCGACCTATCGTTTGGATCATACTCAACTCCATCATCTTCCTCTTCAATTTTTAACTGATCAAGAAAGTCTTGATCTAAAAGTTGAATATCTTCATCTTCTAATTGATGGATGGCTTCATCTTTTGATTGTTGGATGGCTTCGTCAATTGGTACAGTCGCAAATTGTTCAAGTTTTTCTTTTTCCGATTTCGCTTTTTGCTTTTCAAAGTTTTCTTGATCGCGCAATTTTCGAATAATTCGCTGGGTCCCTTCGTGATCAACTTGCCAACTTGTTATCATCAGTCTCTTTGTTCGTTGATCTTCTAGAAACAGAATGTCTTCAGGATTCATTGATTTGTAGTGTACTTTGTCAAAGATATCAAATAATTCGGATGACATTTTTGCATTAAACTGTTGGATCTTTGGCTTTCGTCGTTCTCCAGAATACTTTTTGAGATATTTGTATTCTTGATATAAATTCAAAATATCACGAACAATGTTCTTGGTTGTATTAGTACAAGGTATAGTTGAAAGATACCAAATAACCATAATTTTTCCAGCAACAAGTTCTGCGACCTTACTTATATTTGAATCACATTCAACATGGAAACCCAAGTTGACTTGATGTTTTGTTAGGAAGAAACACAACAAAACATCCTTTTTAGTGGGGAGACAAACTTCTGACATTTCACTCGCTTGACAGTTGAAAACCGGACACTTTAAGTCCTTTCGAGTAACGGGCTTAGACATGTTGAAATTATCACTGAACACTAAAAACGTGGTTTCCAAAATGACAAGTTTGACGAATGAGTTGCGATGTGAGCGTAATGAGAACGTAGAATGAAGTGTGAGCTTTCAACTAATGTTCCTCAAACGTCTACCCCACGTTTCATTGTTTCAAATTTAGCAGGAATTCAATAATCCCAATCTAGGCCCAAGGACACATACATCTCCTTTGGCTAATACAATGACATTATGCCTAGAGCTAATGCCTTCATGCGGATTAGTCCGGTCTACTGCCACTGTCAGACACTGTCTAGTCCCACTGGGCTTTGTATTGTAAACAACCTGTTTGTCTCGAAAGTTGTCTACCTTTTTTGCTACTTCAAATATCAAAATACAGTAACTAATAACTTCAAAACCAAATTCAGAACCAAATTATTGCAATCGATGCCATTGAGATGCATTATTGGTCAGATCCGCCCCTTTAAAGAATCTCGAATACATTAGCTCTTATGGGTAACAGCATTTGTGAATGCCCCTATTAGGGCAGTATGGCCCCCAAACAGTGGACTTGCCCTCTAAGTGTGCAGCCAACATTCAGGAGTTTTATTAAAATTTGATTTGAATCAAACAAATCAAGTGCGGCCATGGTTAACATCAACCGATTTTGATGAAATCTGGTATATTTGCCTATTATATGATGCTACAACTAAATCCGGTTGAGCAGCGCTTAATTCGAACTTTTGCCGTTTTCGCGGCTGGTTAGTGGTTAATGTAAAGTGCAAAAATACCTTGTCAGCAGCAACCAACAGTTCATCCGAATATTTCTCAAAGGAGGACACAGTTCCAGTGTAAATGTACATCAGCAGTTCAGCAAGCACTTTTGGTTCAATGTCGGTGATCACAACTCGATCCTGTTCCATTTCTTCACATTCATCCAACATGGCATCGAACACAGGCGAAGACATAGACAGAATCAATTTGAGGGAAGGGAATTCGGTTTCGCCTGAGACCAACACAACATCCGAATACATTTTTCGCCCGTCGAATAAAGACTCGAGATCGTTTGCGATGGGTTGGTGCTTCTGCTGGAAAATTTCGAGAGCTGATTTAGGCTTAGGATTTGGCTCAGGTTGATCAATCACAGACATCTATGAATAAAAGTTGAATAGTTAATTTATGGAAACCAAACCAAAACCAACTAACCTCACACACGATTGTCAAAGTATCATTCGGCAGTAAACCATTCGCAGGATCCATGAGATAATCACGAGAAATGATGCAAGACCAGCCAGATTCTATTTTCTTGTTATTAATAACCAATTGACTTTCTGTACAATTCAAAAATATCAAAATAAACTTTAAAAATAAAATTGAAATCTTACCTTTGGTGTAACACTTTTCCTCATGTTCGTTTAGAATTGAAATCGCACAATTAAATGACACTTTATCGTTGGTTTGAATATCATAATTTACCACATAAATAATAGAAGAATTCGTAAAACCACGCAGATTCGCTTTGTTGGGATAGAGCATCAATTCAAATTCTGCATAGTTCGGCATAAAAATTGTGTCCAGCGAATCGATTGGTTTGTCTCCTTCTCGCGAGCTAAAATTGTTAACCACAAATTTGCATGTCATCTCGTTGTGGGAACTATTCGGAAGGCAGATTTTCGAATCCATTGTGATTGAAGATGTTTTGGAGATAGATCACGTGAAAAAACAAGAAACAAAACAAATGAACTTCTTTACGAGCGTGAGGACAAAGTTTGCTGCACGCAAAAGTGAAACAGCTGAAAATCAACACGCTTCTTTATTCTTTTTTACGCAACACCAGTCGCCACCTGGTTATAAAAATGACAGAATATTGTTATTTCGTTATGAAAACATGTTTGACCAATTAAATCACAAATCAACAAATGTTTCCAAATGACGACATATGTCGTTTACTCCAACTTGAGATCAATCGTAGACATCCTTAACTGTTAAGTTAACACTTTAAGCTATCGATATATCTAGTTGTCCATTTTTGGCATTTCAACATCTACCTGTGAACAATGGAAACAGACTTAAAATAGATTTAAAACATTCAAACTTGTAATAACCAAAACCCAAATTAAAATCGTTAGTTTTGCGGGACTTGAACCAAATTACAATAGAATTTTAGAAAAGCGGACATTTTGTCTTTATTAGAAATTTCTAATTCAAATTACAATCAAAATGAATCTATCACTTCTTACCAGCCACAGCACTGAACAACTCGTAACCCAGCTCTGGTCTAGCACTGATGACCGCATTATAGAGTTCAGTGGTGACCTCGGTTGGATGACTCGCAATGTACTCGAGACAGTTAGCCTTCAATTTGGATGCGTTGTGCATGTCGGACAGAACGAGCAGCTTCATCGCCGATTCGATGGTCAGTCCGAGAGATAACGATTGCTCACAGATCGATTTGAGTGAGTCCATTTGGTACTGAAGAAGAAGGTAAATTAGGTTTAGTGATTTGGGTTTATGCAAAGTTCAAAATATTACCTTGTCTGCTGCAACCAACAAATCATCCGAATATTTGTCCAACGAGGACACAGTTCCAGTGTAGATGTACTTGAGCAGTTCACCAAGCACCTCTGCCTCAATGTCGGTGATCACAACTCGATTCTGTTGCTTCTCCTCACACTCGTGTTCAAACATGGCACTGAACACAGGCGAACGAGCCGAAAGGATAGACTTGTGGACAGGGAATTCGGTTACACCTGATACCAACACAACGTCAGAACACTTTTTGCTGTCCAACAGAGACTGAAGATCACTCGAGATGGTGTTGTGCTTCTGTTGGACAATTTCGCGAGGATTTGGTTGGTCCATCACAGACATCTAGACAAATAGTTGAATGGTTAATTCAGAAAACTAAATATAAAACTAAACTTACTTCACACTCGATTGTCAAAGTATCGTTTGGCAGTAAACCATTTGCCGCATCCATGACATAATCCCGAGAAATACTGTAAACCCATTCAGATTCCATTTTCTGGCCTGTAATAACTAATTGACCTTCTGTAGATTTAAAATTGCAAATTAATATCAATTTTAAATTAATCTTATAAATACCTCTAGTGTAACATTTTTCATCCTTATCGTTCAGAATTGATATCACACAGCGAAGGATCGTTTTTTCGTCCGAGTAACTAGCACAACTGTGTGCATAAATCAATACATTATTTGAAATACCATGAAGATTCTTCCAGGGATAAAGCACCAATTGAAAGCCTGCACAATTATGCATATAAAAAAAGGCGAATCGATTGGTTTGTTGCCTTCTTGTGAGCTAAACTGGCCAACCACAAATCTGTTCACAAACACGATCTTCTTGTTGGAATTCGGAATACAGAAAGTCGGATCCATTGTACGTTGTTGAAAATGATTGATAGTATAGATCACTTAGAGGAGAAAGGCAAAGTCGTTAATCAAATTTCGTACAGGCAAAATCTGAACAAGTTTGTCCGCGTGTGTTCGTGTTTATGTTGATCGAGTGTACTAGTAGCACTGAAAATAGTTGATTTGGCCAATATTTACATGTTGTGGTTGGTTGTGTAGTAGTAGTAGCATTACTGAAAGTGAGGTTGAGTAATTTTCTTCGGAGTCATAATGGAATCGTGTAAGAATCTTCCCGGCAACTGAACGCGCTGTCTCTCATTGTTGTCTCCGCACACAAAGCTGCTGGTTGATGCAATCACGGTGTTGCGTGATTTTAGGTAAATAGAAATTTGTGTTTGTTATCTTTGTTTTTAATCTATTTTCTCTCTCGTTATCGTTATAATAGATACGACAAGATGAAGTTTTTCAACGATCTGCCGTCGGACTGTTTGATTACGGTCTTCTCCCGTCTGCCCACTGGTTGTCTTTACAGAAGCCGTCGAGTTTGTGTTCGTTGGTATTTGGTTATTACGCAAAATGTCACTCCCAGCCGTACTGCCCTCTCCCTCCTGACTTTTATTGATCAAACTCGATTTATGGTGTTTAATTTGTCCCACGCCGAGGCACGATTCTACAATGTTGACCACTTTGACCTGGTGGTACGGTGCACCAAATGGGCGGACAAGACCGCACACACCACCACACGCTCTCGATTCCGTAAGGGCGCCCGTCCGCGGGTGTTGGACCACTTGGATGAGGCGACCTGTGCCGAGTTGGTTCGCCTCTTTCCACGGCTCACCCATTTGACGGTGGTGGACACGTGCAGCCTGCGAGCATACCTTTCTGAGCGTAATTTGGCTCGAATGTTGAACGCCTGGAAGGACACTTTGGTGAGCGTCACCATTGTGGGCCACTACGAGTCGAATGAGATTTTTGCTGCTCTCGAAAAGTTGGCCAACATGAAGGTACTGACTACTAATTGTCATTTGAATCGACTCGCCGCCGTACTCTATCAACGACCACTCGATGAACTCTACTGCTGGGGCCTGGATCCGCGTATTCCCATTCCGGCGGATCTGTCCCACTGGCTGTGTAATGTCCGTTCGTGGAATCTGTACATGCACCCGGACTCGTATCAGTACTCGCCAGCCTTGGACGCTGCTGCCTCTCACAATGAATTGCGCAAGTTGACCCGCTTCGACTTTGTCTATTTGGACATTCGCAATCTCGAGGTGATGACCTACAGATGGACCTGGCTCACCACCGCTCGACTCTCCATTTGGAATGGCCAACTCGATGCCGCCTTTGTCAGCCTGCAACGACTCGTCTGTCTCACCGATCTCACCCTCGGTGTTGAGCCCTTCAACGCCCATCGACACCACTTTCGTCACCTCGCCCCCCTGACCACCGTCAAGTCTGTTCGACTCATATTCTCGATCCATCCCCACGAGTGTCACCATGTACAGGCCATCTTTCCCAATGCTCGGCAGGTGTCCTTTCGGGTCTGTTCCTACTGGTACTATCGTGCACTGCTGTGTCGTGCTGGCCAGGCGTGTGTCAACTGTGTGTTCATTCGAAAGGCCATTCACCGACACGATCTTGCCGATGTCAACTTGTACTTTGAGCTAAAGGTCAACAACGACAACAACAGTCGCGGTGCTATTTCTGGATACAAGGTGGAGAAGTTCGATTATGACTGGATACTCGATTTGGTGCAGTGGTGAAGGTGCAGAGAAAAAGGAAGGGGAGAGAAGACATTACACAGTAAGATTTAATTGATATACTTTGATGAGATAATCTTATTTATCTATTTAGATGCAGATTTATGACATTCACAACACAATCTCCATAAGTGGGATTCTTATTCTTTATTTTGTTCTTATCTAACATTACATTTTGGATTTACTTTATATCTCTTGTCAACACTATTACTAATATCAACTTATGTTCATTCAGACATTCAGACATTTAAACACACACACTTTTTGTATCAATTTGACTTTTGTTTAATTTACTTTTGATTATAAACTTTTACTTTTTGATTTGATTTGAACATTTGCTCTAACTTGATATATCTAACCTGATGTACTTTGGCGGTACATTTCACAAATACTCATTTCAATGTTTCATATGAAAGTTTGGCGCTTAAAATCGTAATAAACTTGTAATATCTAAATCATAACCAAACTAAAACACAAACTACCAAATCATCTACTTTGTTTTGAGCACTTTCAATTGGACACACTTTTCAACATTGAAAAATAATAATATTTTTGAACATTGTGAGAAGCAAGCAATAAGAGATATAATATATAAAATATAAATATTTTAATGATTGTAGTAAATTAAAATATATATCAATCGAAATGTTTGTAGTAGTAATCGACATCGTATTCGTAATCATAATTGTGATCGTGATCGTAATTGTGATCGTAATAGTAATCGTACTCGAAAGAATTGTAAGATTTGTTGACGTTTTCCAAATAGGGACTGCTTCGGCAGCAACCGCAGCCGAAATCGCAATCGTAATCGCAATTATCATAATCTGTATCGTAATCAGAGCAACGATTGATTTCTAGCATCATCTCGTACTCATAACGCACAAAACGCTCTTGACGCTCTTTATCCAATACTTTCGTATATTCTCGGATATACTTTTTGCTCAAATGTTCAAAAAGCTTCACCATCAAATGAGCATTCAGCACAATCTTTTTCTTCCAGTCCGCTTCTTTCAGCACTTCAGTGACATTGTCGGTGATGAATTCGACACATTTGCTGGTCAACTTGGCGCCATCTTGATGCATGTCTGCGAGAAGGAGCAAATTCAAAACAGATTTCACTGTGATCGGGTACAAAAGTAGTTGCTCGCAAAAGTTCAAGCCCAAACGATCACACAACTTGGCCAACAAATCAATATTGAGCACAATCTTGTTCCATCCCACTGAAGCATCCACAACTTGAGTGACATTATTGGCGATAAAGTCGAGGCATTTGAGGGTACAGCTCGGTGATTTGATTTCTGTCCGCGAAAATGATTAGATCCAAGACAGATTCGGGGGTGAGGTTCACCATAAGGTTGGTCCAATTGGACAAAAGCTTTTGCTCGCATATCGATTTGAGGCTGTCCAATTGGTACTGGAAATGCAAAGGAAATTAAGGTTAAGACAAATCAAATCAGATTATGCGAAAATATTACCTTATCAGCAGCGAGCAACAATTCAATCACATACCGATCCAATATTATTTCGACCTTGCCCGTGTAGATGTACTTGATGAGCACTTTCAACACCTTCACATCGACATTGGTGATTTGCACAAGCTTCCTCTGTGAAGTCACTTCATTGGTGGAGTCGTGAGAAGCAAACATACGAGCGAAAACGGGTGATTGAGCCGAGAGTACCACTTTGTGCACTTTAAGATCTTTATAGCCCGCCATTAGAATCACATCCCAACTCTCTTCCTTGCAGTTGATAACATTTGAGTTCTTCAATAAATACTTTTGAAACTTTGAATCGAATCGAAGATGAATCGAAGAATAATCTATGCGGCTGGCTGCTTTCTTCTCCAATTCTACAAATCGATATTGATAATTGATAACATCAACATTGACTAAATTCATTAAATCTGTGTACTTCAAGTGCAAATGTTCATATAGTTCATGCAACAAATCATTTGTTGTTCCCGTCAGACACTCCATCCATCTCTCCGAAGCCATCACTTGAGTAATATTACTGGCGATATAGTCGAGACATTCATCGGACAACTTGGTGACGGTGAACATGTCCACGGAAAATAGAAATGTAACCGGTTCGGTGGAGATTTGTGCCAAAAGTTGTCGCTCAGAAGAGTCCAACAGTAAATGTGCATAAACTTGAGTCAACAAATCAGTTTCGAGCACAATCTTGCTCATCCAGTCAGCTTGTTGCATCACTTGAGTGACATTATTAGCGATATAGTCGAGACATTGGCGGTACAGCCCGGTGGCTTGATACATGCCCGCGAAATGGAGAAGATCACAAACAGATTCGATGGCGATCTGTGACAAAAGTTCTTGCTCACAAATCAATTTGAGACAGTCCACGGAGAACTGAAAATTTGAAAAAAGATTGAATAAGTAAAAGAATATATATTAAAAAGATACCTCATCAGCGACGACAAATAATTCCTTCGCATATTGTTCCAACATGTCAACTTTGCCCGTGTAAATACATCGAAGCCACAACTCCAACACTTGCACATCCACATCTGTGACTTTCAAACGAATCTCCTTTGTGATGTAATTGGTAAACATGGCTGCGAAAAATGGTGATCGAGTTGAGAGCACAAGTTTGTGCACCTTAAGTTCCTTCTCACCGACAAGCAAAGCAACATCCGACCGAGCACCACTTTTCAGTAGCGATTCATAATGATCGGACATCTCCTCAAAGACAAGTGCATCGAAAGAAGCCATGTTGAATGGTGAATTGCTATTCTGAAAGTTCTCCTTCATCTGGCCAATACGAATTGCTTTCGAGTACTTCACATTTAAAAGTTCAATAAGCTTATCCAACAAATGAGGCTTGACTAGAAGCTTCTTCCAGTCCTCCAGAGCCCCTCACACGAGTGACATTGTCGGTGATATAGTCGAGACATTTGGTGGTCAACTCAGTCACGCGATACATGTCCGCAAAAATAAGAAGATCCAAAACCAATTCGGTGGTGATCACCTGGGACAAGAGTTGTTTCTCACAAATTGATTTGAGACTGTCCACTTGGTACTAGAGGATTAAGAAAAAAATGTTTATTAGTGAGTGAATCATTTAAAACAAATATTTACCATATCAGCAAGGGCCAACAAATCCGCTGTATACTGACCCAACATGTCAACTTTGCCCGTGTAGATATATCGGACAAACAGCTCCGCTACCTCCACATCGACATCGACCATTGCCACTCGATTCTCCTGTGCCTCTTTGGTGGTGGAGTGAGCAAACATGGCAGCGAACACTGGTGATCGAGTTGAGAGTACTAGTTTGTGGACACACAATTCCTTTCCACCAGCAACCAGGACGACATCCGATGATGAGTTACCACTTTCCAATAGAGATTCATATTGAGCGGACATCTCCTCGAATATAAGCTTGAAAGAGCCCATTTTGAAAGAAAAATGTACGAGAATAAAACACGCAACAAAACAAGAGGAAATTTCGTAACAGACAAATCCAGCAAAAGGTAAACAACACACGCTTTGGCACGACAAGACACAACTTTCACACAAGTGACTGCTACTCACAAAAGAAAACTGTTCCTAGAGTACGTTACATTTGCATTGCACTGGACAGGATAAGACAGATTGGAAGATGATTGGTTGAAGAATATATGAAATCTGTTCAATTTGAAACTGAATTTGTGTTTACACAGAAAACAACTTTTATTTTGTCAATTTAATAATTGAAGAATAAAATGTCACAAAGTTAGCTCGAAGCCATAAATGAGCAAGTAAAAGCCAAACGAATACAAATGCAAGTACAATTTGGTTTTGGTATCCCATTTACAAATCTGCGCACATTCTTATCTACTAACTTCTAATTGAAAAACAAACATTTGCTACAAAATTTATCAAAAAAAAAATTAAACTTACCTTTTGTCTCAAATTGATACATTCCCGGGCTTGTTTGAATGAATCTGCATTTTTCTTGAATTTCTCTCGTGAATATAAAAGCAAGATAAATGGCCGGTCCGAAAATGTCATTTAAAACCAAAGCAACACAATCAATTTGAGACCAAATTGACCGGGGCACAATTTGGTGCGTGTAAACGTACGGATTTTTATTCCAATTTGCCCAACTTATCCAACTTTGAGTCGCTTCATAATTTAAGCCAAAAGTTCCACACAGCTCTCCACAGAGTATGTGACACAAGGCGAAATAAAAATGTTTTCTGAAGGAGTTGGTTTGCTTTTCGGATTTCACTTTGATTGGATCAGATGCTCGATAAAAGACAGCAAAGTGACCAATAACTGGTTGAACGATTGATTGGTTGAATTTGAGATATAATGCAATCAATAGTTCTTGAATATACATTTCAATTATTATTGTGACTTTTTTTTTACTGATCTGGAGTTGTTGCTTGGATCGGTTGGATTGACCAAACTGAAAGTTCATTAAAAATATATATTAACTTTAAATTATTTCGGCAAAAGTCAAAAAAGTTTTATCAAATTAAATTCAATATACTAATTGATAAATAAGTAAACAGATTCAAATAAATAGTTAATTGTGTCAGGTGTGTTTCGCCATAGTGCTGCCCTTATGAATTTCACGTTGGCTTTTAATCGATTTTTATGATCTTTTGAAATGACTGGAGAAAGCACGATTGGCCAATTCTGAGCCCTAAAGTTTTAGACTTTGAGCCCGGACAGCTTGATTCAATTTAGACAAATTAAATTTTATTTCACGTGATCTAATTAACTATTAATTTGAATATATTTACTTATTTTTCAAAAAAAAGTATATTGAATTTGAAAACTTTTTGGGGTTTTCGAAATATTTCAAAGTTAAACACAATAATGCCAAAAAATTGGTTGGTCTGTGAATGTGTGCGGTGCACTGTGCAAAGATGCAGTGAAAACCAAACAATAGGCTACAAATGTACACAATCCAAAAATAGACCACCACTTTGGAGACAAACTGCAATTTGCCTCGGATAATCCACATTGTGAAGCCGAGATTGACTGGCACAAATATGACCAAAAACATGCAAAACAATTTGCCATGAAATCGATTCACGGCGAAGAAATACTGCAAACAGTGCACAAATGTTGGCCGAAATTGAACAAATCGGACTCGCGGAAATTGATTTTTGAAGCAATTGGTGCCAATATAGCGAAAACTTGCTGAATTTGAGATAGAAAATTATTAACAGGGAAAGGGTACAGGAAAAGTTGTTTGCCAAAGAGTGTGCAAAGTTGAGCAGATATAGACCAAATATGAAGCCATTCAAATTGCAAACAGTGATCCAAAATAGAGTCCAGCACCAAAATAAAGTTCCAGTTTGTGTTAAAACTGAAACCAATGTCCAATTGAAATACAAGAATGGAACTAATAGAAAATATCTATTCTGTAAACAAAATATAATATCATAACTTGCAATGATACTGTTGAATAGGTTCAGAACAAGTAAATAACATTTTCGAGTTCGACTGCAAACATCGTGGTTATTAAATTTGGGTTCAATAAAGAATGCACGCCAATCGTGGTAGACAATCACTGGATAGAGCATGCGCGAGAGTGGATAGTTGGTGGTGACATATAGTTTGCGAGTAAAGTACAGAAGCATGAGCGAACCAATGAATGCGGCCAAATTGATTTGTCTTTTGCCAATCATCAGTGCAAATGCATCAAAGTGGATGGCACGCGCCAGTGCACTATCTGCCTGCCAAAACGCAAGATAAAATTCAGAACAAATAAACAAACATTTGATCAAACTGCAAATTTATAAATTGCAATTTGAGATTCTTATATTCTAAAAATTCACTTCCGAAGAACATAATCGTTTTTGGCTCCAAAACTGTCATAGGAATCTACACAATAACCGACGTTACCTTTGTAGGTTGACACCAAAAATAAATTGTCGTTATTATTTGATGTAAAAATTCATTCAAAATTGAAGAACGTACCACCATTTAGTTATTAAAACTATAATAAATATCTATTTTTAATTTTCAGTTTCTATTCTAACGAGGGAAATCTCATCCTCGTATAATAAATAACTCGCGTTTCTGTATAATTCTATTTGACGAGGTAATTTTTATTTGGTTCAATAAATTTAATTTCTCTATCTCTAACGAGGTAATTATTGCCAATCAATGATTACTCGTAAAATGTGTGGGGAAAACAGTCAGAAATCATTGTACAATGTGCATGTCTGTAAATGACGGTTCAGATAGTTTAATTTTAGATTGGGTGATGAGTATTTCTGGTAATACTAAACTGAATCTTCGATGTTGCTCTCACTGTGACAAAGTATCGATACATCGATGCAGCACCGCTCACTCACACGGCGTGGCTCGGTTAGACAGTCAGACAGAGCACACAACAAACAGGCACACGTTCGTTGCTGCACGGTGAGCACATTTCCTCACCAAATTTCGTGTTGTCCTTTTCGCTTTGTTCTCTATTCCTTATCTAACTCATCTCTGCATTCGTCGATCTACTCAAAATGAATCGTCACCCAACTAAAGTCAACGACGATCATTCTCGATGGCATCACTCGTTATTGTCGCAAATGGGTCAACTTGTGGACCGTGAACGAGTGTTGCGCTGTGAAAATGAACAATTACGAGCACAACTGGTAGACATGAAGCAACAAGAGAAGAAGAAATATGATGCTTTGATGGTGGAATATTGTCAATTGACCAATACCAAACAAGTGACGGTCAAAGCCGAATGGAATGATGCAGATGTGAAGGAAGAAATGTGTGATGGTGCTGAGCTGGTTCATGCCTCGAATGACATTCACATCAAACGCGAACATCTCGAGGAGCAATCACACAACGGACAACAAATGGACAACGAAGGTATGATTTGGTTGTTTGTATTCTTTATTTACATTTGTTGTAATTCTCACAGATCCATCTACAAATGCCCCCAATGTGACCGTGAACTTCAAAACTGAATCGATGGACTGCGATTTGGTGGTGGTCAAAGAGGAAATAAAAGAGGAAGATGAAGATGGTCTTGACGATGACCGATGTTTTGTAAAGAGAGAATTGTTGAGTGATGATGAGGAACAAAGGGACATTGGAGGTATAACTTTCGGTTGTTTGTTTTGTTGACTTTATTTACATTTGTTGTAATTGACACAGATGCACACACAAATGCTCACAATGTCACCGTGAACATCAAAACTGAATCATGCGATTGCGATTTTGTGGTGGTCAAGCAGGAGATTAAGGAAGAGGTGGAGGATGGAGAGGAGACTCGGATTATTGACATCGCGGGATTGACTGAAGACAACCAAAGTGGTGATGGATCTCGATCGTTGGAGAACGCACCAATGGATTGTGTCAAGCGAGAGATCAAGGAGGAGGAAGTGGATGGACAAATGTTGGACATTAAGAAAGAAGAGGTGGAGCAGGAAGGAGAGACTAATGAAGTAATTGTCAACGAAGGTGGTGAAGCAACTCTGAGCAACCTTGAGCCAATCACTTTGTCCCAAGCACAGAATGGCGACATGTCAAATGCATCAACATCCTCAAATGAACCGTCTAATGAGAATTTGACTAATTTGGTGGATCAAGAAGAAGGTCAAGTGAACAATAGCACTCAACACCAATTCGATGAGACAAACGAGCAAGCACATGGTGAGACTCAGCTGAATGATCATGTCGACATCAACCAAGCTAGTCATGATGAATCGAGTTGTATGGAGAATGCACCAATGCACACAACTCCAGCTCATCTCACTGCACAATCTCAGACTAACATGAACAAGTCTGCCAGATATGACAAACGAAAGCTCAAAGTACCACATACACACAACGAACTGACCAATCGAGACAATCAACACGTGCAAGATGATGAAGATGATGCTGGAGAAGGCACTTCACGGTCAGTCAAACGACCTCGACAATCTCGTTCCATTACTTCGAGTACCGAGCCGAAGCAAATCATTAGTGAAGAATCAATTGCCACTGAACCCACTACTAATCCAATTCAACTAAATCGTCATTTGCAATGTTCACATTGTCTGAAATCATTTGTTAGCATATCCAAATTGCAAAGACATCTCCGAGTGCACACAGGTGAACGTCCATTTCAATGTGATCAGTGTGACAAACGATTCAGTCAAAAAGATCATCTTGAAAGGCATCAACGAATACATTCCGGAGAACGGCCATTCGCATGTCGTCATTGTGCACAGTCGTTTGCTCAACAGAACACTCGGAACCGTCACGAGCAAGCCATCCATCTGCATGTCAAGCCATATCGATGCAAACAATGTGGTCACACTGCCACTCATCGATCGCGTCTAATCACTCACATTCGAGTGGTTCATTTTGGTTTGCCTCAAACCATCAAAGAACAACGAGCACTCAACATCGTCGATGATCGAGATCCGAATGAGTTGGTTGAGAAAGTTTGAGCTATTTTGTGATTGTCAAAATGTTTCGATCACCGATTGTATCAATGATTAACGTTACTTTTTGTGCCCTTTTTTAAAAGGTCCTCGTCGTACTTTTTGTCAATCGATAGTCGCTTAATTTTTTATCAACAAATGCGTTAGTCAGTTTGAACGTGATGATGACAAAGAGAGGAAATCAAGTGCCCCTCAATGCCCACTGCTCTGGCTGTAATTGAGGTGGATGAGTGTTTGGTTTGTAGTTGTGAAATAATTATTTTAGCCCTCAATCTATTTATTGAATAACAACAAACAGAGAGTAGAGTACAACAGTAACTGAGTTACTCAGATAAAAGATTAGAGAATCTTTGCTGGATGTTGAAACTTGTACCAATGAAACGAAGATGAAAGAAGAAGTTGTTGGGTTTTTACGATTATACTAAAGTAAGATTCAAAAATCATTCTCAAAGTAGATTTAGGAATATGATTTGAGAGTGACAGTGACATTTTTGAGGAAATCGGAATGGAAAATAGATTCCAGAAAACGGAGAGAGTTGAATCCAAAACAAGGAATTGATCATAACAGAAAAGATGGCGTTTTGAACGTTACACGACGAACAAGAACGAGAATGTGTGTATAGTTGAATTGTATACCTTTTAATAAGTCAAGAGAGTGTAGCAATCGATCCCTCGATAGAGAAATAGGGAAATATTTAAATAAGCATCAAATACATGTATAAAAAGATGATATTTCAAGAACTTGTGTTTCAAACAGAAATTTCTAATTGACTAATCTCACCCAATGTTGTATTCATATTCGTAATAAATTATACATTCTAAGGTTTGCATTTCACAATTTTATTTGTAGAAAGTTGCTGTGAGCACAGCACTTCTCAGTATCTTTGCACGAATCATCAAGCCGCCCTATCATTTCCAATCAAACATGGCGATGGCAAACATTGACTTAGTTGTGGCCTAGAATAGAAAGCAGTGTTCTGAACATAATCAATGAGTTGTTCTGATTGAGACACAAACACAACTGCAACTTGAATGCAAATGAATCGTTGTAATCAGTAAACATTGTTTTTGTTGTCATATTAACAAATCAAAATAACAGTAAAAAGTAGGATTGCGTTACTCGAGTTGGACCAATTGGTTGTCCACCTAAACAAACTGTCCCGGGTCAGTCCATGATTGTCCATAATGTTGAGACGTTCTTGAGAGTGTTTGGCAATCGAAAATGTCGAATATAAGAATTGAGCTAATATTATCTTGTGAGTGTTAATTTGGGTAATACGAGTTGGTACGTGCTTAATTGTTTGTCAAATCGTTTATCAATAATAAATTGAGCATTACATTTTATCTTAAACATTGTCGTTATCAGATTTATCTTTTGAGTTACTATTCAAAATTGACGAATATCTCATTCGTGAATGGTTAACCGTTGATTGGTCCACTTGATCAACTTGATCATTTTCATTGCCATCTCGTGATTCAAACTCTTTTCCGCTCAAAACTCGTCTAAACCCATCACGGAAATTATCATTGACACAAATGTAAATCAGTGGCTTGTAGAAGACATTAACATCGGCTAAAATGATGAATACGACAGAGAAGTGCTTCATTTCAGACGCAACAAAATGTTGACTCGTGTTCAGCACATTGAATGGCACGTTGAGTAACATGAATGCAGCTGTTGTAATGAGCATCATTTTGAAAGTCTAGAGGAATTATGAATTTTGTGAAAAATGTTAATATTTGTCAATATTTGTTAATGTTACCTTTAGATCGTTTTGATTTAAATTTTCCGCAGTTTTGCAACACCAAATTCGACAAGCAATTCTTGTGTATGTGAATGCACAAATCAAGAATGGCACAACGTGCGTGACTACAAACATTTGAAGACTGTAAATTATTACAAGTGAATTGACAATTTGAACGCACAGTTGTACGTCCACAGTTGTGGGAATAGTAAAATTTTCGCTACTTTTGAAAGTTAAATTGAAATCTACAATCGAATCATTTGCGAAATAGTCATTTTCTGTTACATTTGTGATTAGCATTTCATTATCTTTTGGTATTTCTTTTAATGGAGTGACATTCTCTCGGGTAGTAATCAACTCGTATGTCAACATTGGAATTGACAGTAGTACAGCCATAATCCAAATGACACTGAGCATCGAGTAGGTTTGCTTCAATGAAACTGGCTCTTTATGTGGCTTCATTATTGGACTGTTGTACCACTGAATGGCAATTGCCGTGAGAGTGTACGTGATCACAGTGAGGGATGTCATCTGGCCAAAGCTAAAGATTTTGCACGCGAACCAACCAAAGTACCAACTTTTGCAATGAACTGTGATGAACAGTATTGGATAGAGTGTTGCCATTGCAAGCAGGTCAATTATGGTCAAGTTTAGCAGCAGAACTCGGGTCACAGGTGACATTTTCAATGATTTTCGCCATTTCATCAACAATAAGTAAAGAGTGATTGTGTTGGTAGATATGCCTACTAGTTCGAGTAATATAAAAATAATTGTTTGTAAAATAAAGGATATTGAAGCCATTTTAGGGCTTTTTACTACAAAGTGGCACGAAAGCTAACGACGATCATTGATATCGAAAAGAGGAATAAACAAAATGTTAGACACAAATATTTAACGCATTTTCGGTGGAAGATAACAAAATTTATCAATCAATCACATTGGGTCAAAACTTGAGCTGACTTGTTGGTGTTGAATAAAGACATAAAAGTTAGGCATATGTTGATGTGGTTGAGATTAGATTGTGGTCGTGGAAGACCTTGAAGAAAGTCACGCATTACTTGTGTTTGATGTATATCATGATGATGTTTGTATCATTACAAGTCTTTATACAACATAATGTAACTGTAATGAAATTTCCACAAACAAACAACGAGCTCGTACGATATTAGTATCCAATGAACATCCTAAACACCAAGACATTACATCAAAAGAAAACACTAAACTGCAAACAATTGAATGTCACGAGAAATACGATTCAGTTTTGGAAAAAAATTAATTAATTTTGGTCTTCTATCTGCTAATCTGCAAATTTTGTTTTAGGTTGTAATTGCATTTATTATTTCAGTTATGTACTCAATTACCTTAAATTAGAATCGAAATAATTTTATTACACATTTCAAATTACACCCACACCCACAAAAGCACTCATTTCTTATGAGCCAGTGCGTTGAACAACTCGAAGCCTAGTTCGGGCCTAGCACTGATGACCGCATTATAGAGTTGAGTGGTGACCTGGGTAGGATGACTCGCAATGTACTCGAAACAGTTAGCCTTCAACTTGGAAGCGTTGTGCATGTCGGACAGAACGAGCAGCTTCATCGCCGATTCGATGGTCAGTCCACGAGACAACGATTGCACAGATCGATTTGAGTGAGTCGATTTGGTACTGAAAAAGAAGAGAAAAAATAGTGATTTAGTGTTTTGGGTTAAAGTTCAAAAATACCTTGTCTGCAGCAACCAACAAATCATCCGAATATTTGTCCAACGATGACACAGTTCCAGTGTAAATGTATCGCAATAGTTCAGCAAGCACTTCTGCTTCAATGTCAGTGATCACAACACGATTCTGTTTCTTTTCCTCACATTCGTGTTCAAACATTGCAGAAAAAACAGGCGAACGAGCGGAAAGGATCGACTTGTGGGCAGAGAATTCGGCAACACCTGAAACCAACACAATATCCGAACACTTTTTACTGTGAAACAGAGATTGGATGTCGCTTTGGATGGTGTTGTGCTTCTGTTGGACAATTTCGAGAGAAAGCTTAGATTCAGGTTGATTCATCAAAGACATCTAAACAAAAGTTGAATAGTTAAATTATGAAAACTAAATATAAAAACAATCTTACTTCACACACGATTTTCAAAGTATCGTTCGGCAGCAGACCATTAGCCGGGTCCATGAGATAATCACGAGAAATGAAGTAAGACCAGTTAGATTCTATTTTGCTGTCTTTTATAACCAATTGACCTTCTGCAAATTAAAAATTAGCAAACTTGTAAAAAAGTAAATAAAATCAAAATCACCTCTCGTGTAACACTTTTCCTCGTTTTTGTTGAGTATTGAAATTGCACAACGGAATGACACTTTTTCGGTATTTTTAATATCAAAATATGAAACATAAATAATAGCAGAATTTGATACACCACAAATATCATCACTGTTAGGATAGAGCACCAAGTCAAATTCTGCAACATTCGGCATGAAAATTGTATCCTGCGAATCGATTGGTTCGTTTCCTTCTCGAGAGCTAAACTTGTCAACCACAAATTTGCAGCTCATCTTGCTGTCATCTGGAATGCAAAAAGTCGATTCCATTGAGTCGGTAGTCGATCGAGTAGGGTAGATAACTTTAAGAAAAAAAACTACAACCAAATGAATTTGTTGAATGTGAAAACAAACTTTTCAGCACACAACACACAAAAACAATCAGGCAGCGCTGATTGGCAATGAACACGTTGTTATTTATGAACGCCACTCGCCACCTAGTGATAAAACTACAAAATATATTTATCAATATATTTTTATGTCGGCGCACAGTGCACAATGGCTCACTCTCGTATGAGGTTGTAGTGAGACGCAAAGAATTGACAAACTATTTTGAGTTAATCTGACATAACACGCATAAACATAAAACAATTTCTTATTTCGTGTTTGTCAATATTATGTTCATTTGTTAATAAAAAATGTCAATTTAAATAAAGTTCTCAATTAAACAAAATTCTTGATTCATTTATAATGTAAAAACAACCATGAACAATTTATATCGTTATCAAAGTATAGATAAGAACTGTATCAGTGGGTGACAAATTCCCAATCAAACCAATCTATGAGCGCTCTGGCTTTGAAATTGTTTACTTTCTTGTGGAGAAAATGAATCTAAAATTTAATAGAATCAATCAATAAAGACGCATTTTGTCAGTCGACAGAAAGATTAATACATTAATGTAATTTGGAATTGGTTACTCATGAAATGTGTGGGGAAAACAGCCAGAAATCATTGTACAATGTACAATGTACATGTCTGTAAATCATTTACTAAATGATAGTTCAGATAGTTTAGTTTTAGATTGGGTGATGAGTATTTCGAGTAATACTAAACAGATTTGTAGATGTTGCTCTCACTCTCCCAAAGTATCGATAAATCGATGCAGCACCGCTCACTCACACGGCGTGGCTCGGTCAGACAGACCCGCACACAACAAACAGGCACACGTGCACGCGTGCACCGTGAACACATTTCCTCGCCACTTTTCGTGTTGTCCTTTTCGCTTTGTTTTCTGTCACTTATCTCTCATTATCTTTGCATTCGTCAATCTACTCAAAATGAATCGTCACCCAACTAAAGCCAACGACGATCATTGTCGATGGCATCACTCGTTACTAGAGCAAATGGGTCAACTTGTGGACCGTGAACGAGTGCTGCGTTGTGAAAATGAACAATTACGACGGCAATTGTTGGAGGCAAAGGTAGAAGACAAGAAGAAATATGATACTTTGATGGTGGAATATTGTCAATTGACTAATACCAAACAAGTGACCGTCAAAAGCGAATGGAATGATGAAGATGTAAAGGAAGAAATGTGTGATGGTGCTGAGCTGGTTCATGCCTCGAATGACATTCACATCAAACAAGAATATGAAGATGAGCAATCACACAACGGACCAGCACAACAAATGGATAGTGATGGTATGACTTTCGGTTGTTTGTATTTTGACTTACACTTACATTTGTTGTAATTGACACAGATGCACACACAAATGCTCACAATGTTACCGTGAACATCAAAACTGAACCGATGGACTGTGATTTGGTGGTGGTCAAGCAGGAGATAAAAGAGGAAGAAGATGAAAATGATGATGATGATGACCGATGTGTGGTGAAGAGGGAATTGTTGAGTGATGATGAGGAACAAAGGGACATTGGAGGTATAACTTTCGGTTGTTTGTTTTTTTTTTTTTTTGACTTTATTTACATTTGTTGTAATTGACACAGATGCAGACACAAATGCTCACAATGTCACCGTGAACATCAAAACTGAATCATGCGACTGCGATTTTGTGGTGGTCAAGCAGGAGATTATGGAAGAGGTGGAGGATGGAGAGGAAACTCGGATTATTGACATCGCGGGATTGACTGAAGACAACCAAAGTGGTGATGGATCTCGATCGTTGGAGAACGCACCAATGGATTGTGTCAAGCGAGAGATCAAGGAGGAGGAAGTGGATGGGCAAATGTTGGACATTAAGGAAGAGGTGGAGGAGGAAGGAGAGACTAATGAAGTTAGTGTCAACGAAGGTGGTGAAACTCTGAGCTACCTTGAGCCAATCACTTTGTCCCAAGCACAGAATGGCGACATGTCAAATGTATCAACATCCTCAAATGAACCGTCTAATGAGAATTTGACTAATTTGGTGGATCAAGAAGAAGGTCAAGTGAACAATAGCACTCAACACCAATTCGATGAAACAAACGAGCAAGCACAAATGATTGAGCAAGAGGATGGACGTGGCGAGAGTCAGCTGGATGACATCAACCAAGCTGGTCATGATGAATCGAGTTGTATGGAGAATGCACCAATGCACACAACTCCGCCTCATCTCACTCGACAATCTCAGACTAACATGAACAAGTCTGCCAGACATGACAAACGAAAGCTCAAATTACCACAAGCACACAAAGAACTGACCAATCGAGACAATCAACACGTGGATGATGATGAAGATGATGCTGGAGAAGGCACTTCACGGTCAGTCAAGCGACCTCGACAATCTCGTTCCATCACTTCGAGTACCGAGCCGAAGCAAATCATTAGTGAAGAATCGATTGCCACTGAACTCACTACTAATCCAACTCAACCAAACCTTGCCCAACCAAATCGTCACTTGCAATGTTCACATTGTCTGAAATCATGTGCCAGCATATCCAAATTGCAGAGACATCTTCGAGTGCACACAGGTGAACGTCCATTTCAATGTGACCTGTGTGACAAAGGCTTCAAGCATAGAGCAGATTTATCAAGGCACCAACTGATTCACCAAAATATGAAACGTTTTCGTTGTAATGAGTGTGACACACAATTTACCCTTAAACAAAATCTTGACACTCATCTCCGAACACATTCCGGAGAACGACCATTCGCATGTCGCCATTGTGACATGTCATTTACTCAAGCGAACCATCGGAACACTCACGAACAAGCCATCCATCTGCATGTCAAGCCATATCGATGCAAACAATGTGGTCACACTGCCACTCTAAGATCAGATGTAATGTTTGGTGATTTATGGATAAGTTATATTTTTGGAATAACAAAAATTTTGTATCTTCAAACATCTCGGACATAAATGACCCATCAGGTAGCAAAGGGTTAATTAATCAATCATATATATGAGCAGTTATTTAAAATTCTAATTTGCATGGAAAACGAAAAAGACCAACTTTAAGTTGAGAAATAATGAAAAATTAAATGTTTAAAAAATACGTTCGATCAAATCTTACAGTTCACTTTTCTTTCAGTAATTTAGTCAAAATTTCAATTTGAATTTTTTAAAATTACGTATTAAATCTAAATCTGGATCGATTTTGGCAAGTGAAGAGCTTAAATTGTAAAGAATTTAAGGAACTAAAAGTGAGCTAATTGCTTTTGATGGATTTTACTTGATATTTTAGATTTTTAAACACTCACATTCGAATGGTCCATTTTGGTTTGCCTAAAACCATCAAAGAACAACGTGCACTCAACATCGTCGATGAACGAGATCCGAGAGAGTTGATTGAAAAAGCTTGACTTATTTGGTGATTGTCAAAATGTTTCGATCATCGATTGTATCAATGATTAGCACAATTTGACAAATCTGACCCAATGTTAATGTACTGTATTCATATTCGTAATAAATTATACATTCTAAAGTTTGCATGTCTCATTTTTATTTGTAGAAAGTTGCTGTGAGCACAGCACTTCTCACAAGCACAGCATTGTCAGTATCTTTGCACGAATCATCAAGTGGCCCTATCATTTCCAATCAAACTAGTGATGGCAAACATTGACCGAGTTGTGGCCTAGAAGGGAAGTCAGTGTTCTGAACATACTCAATGAGTTGATCTGATTGAGGTCCAAACACAACTGTAACTTGAATGAAAATGAATCGTTGTAATCAGTAAACAAAAGTGAGATGTGAGTTATGCGATTTGGTTTATTTCCATTTATTTGTGCACGATGTATTTGTAGATTAATTAATAATATTATGATAATAAATCGAATATAAGAATTGAGCTAATATTGTGAGTGCTAATTTGGGTAATACGAGTCGTATGAGTTGGTACGTACTTAATTGTTTGTCAAATCGTTTATCATATAACAAATCGATCATTATATTATATCTTAAACATTATCAAATTTATCTTTTGAGTTAATATTCAAAATTGACTAATATCTCATTCGTGAATCGTCAATTGAGTCAACTGTTGATCATTGGTAATTGATTGCTCCACTTGATCAACTTGATCATTTTCATTGCCATCTCGAGATTCAAACTCTTTTCCGCTCAAAACTCGCCAAAATGCAGCACGGAAATTATCATTAACACAAATGTAAATCAGTGGCTTGTTGAAGACGTTAATTTCGGCCACACAGGTTAAAATGATGAATATGACAGAGAAGTGCTTCATTTCAAACACAAAAAAATGTAGGCTCTTGCTCAGCACATTGAATGGCACGTTGAGCAGCATGAATGTAGCCGTGGTAATGAGCATCATTTTGACAGTCTAAATGGATTATGAATTTTGTGAAAAATGTTAATATTTGTTTACGTTTGTTAATGGTACCTTTAGATCAGTTTGATTCAAAATTTTTGTTGCAGTTTTACTACACCAAATTCGATAAGCTATTCTTGTGTACGTGATGGCACAAATCAAGAATGGCACAACGTGCGTAACTACAAACATTTGAAGACTGTAGTAGATTATTCCAAAAGAATCGCCAAATTGAACGCACATTTGTACGTCCACAGTTGTGGGAATTGTAATATTTTCGTTAGTTTGGAAAGTTAAATTGAAATCTACAATCGAATCATTTGCGAAATAGTCATTTTCTGTTACATTTGTTATTAGCATTTCATTATTTTTAGGTATTTCTTCTAATGGAGTGACATTCTCTTGAGTCGTAATCAACTGGTATGTCAACATTGGAATTGACAATACCACAGCCATAATCCAAATGACACTGAACATAGAGTAACATTGCTTCAATGTAACAGGCTCTTTATGTGGCTTCATTACTGGACTGTTGTACCACTGCAGGGCAATGGCCGTGAGGGTGTATGTGATCACGGTGAGTGATGTCATCTGACCAAAGCTAAAGAGTTTGCACATGAACCAACCAAAGTACCAACTTTGATACTGAAATGTGATGAACATTATTGGATAGAGTGTTGCCATTGCAAGCAGATCCATTATGGTCAAGTTTAGCAGCAGAACTCGGGTTACAGGTGAAAATTTCAATGATTTTCCCGATTTCGTCAACAACAAGTAAACGGTGATTGTGTTGGTAGATATGCCTACTAGTTCGAGTAACACAAAAATAATTGTTTGCAAAATAAAAGATATTGAAGCCATTTTTAGGCTTTACTACAAAGCGGCACAAAAGCTAACGGCGATCATTGATTTGTGAATAAACAAAATGTTGGACGCAAATATTTAATGCATTTTCGGTGGAAGATAACGAACAAAAAATATTATCAATCACATTGGGCCAAAACTGGTTTGAGCTGACTTGTTGGTTGGAATTTGTTGTCATAAAAGTTAGACATATGTTGATGTTGGTTGTGATTAGATTGTGGTCGTGCAAGACCTTGAACAAAGTCACGCATTACATGATGATGTTTTATTATCAAGTAAACTTTAGTGGAAACTTTTGGGAAAAAAACATTTTACTGATTCGGTTGAAGTTTCTGATTTTATTTGAAATCCAATAAATAATTTTGATAAAAGATAACATTGTCCATTCTTTCATAAATATGTCAAGTGTTAAATACAATTTGAATTATTTGTTGTGTTGTTTGTAGGTGATTAGCAAAAATTTTCCATATAATAAAATAAACTTAATCAAATCAAAAACATTTAGAAAATAACAAATTAGAGAAATTAACCCTTTGCTTCTTATTGGGACCCAAATGTTTGGTGATTTATGGATAAGTTATATTTTTGGAATAACAAAAATTTTGTATCTTCAAACATCTCGGACATAAATGACCCATCAGGTAGCAAAGGGTTAATTAATTGTTAATACCTTATATGTTAATACCTTATATTACCTAACCTTATACCTTAATATGTTCAAAATTATTAGAAATATAGCTAAAAATTGAAATTAAAGAATTTAATAATTTCATTTTAAATATTTTAGATTTTTAAATTTTTAAACAACAAACACAAAATGGCTATATTTAATTTGACAGAAATGTGAACAATTATTGGAATAAATATTTTAAAATATGAATTTCAAAATTTTGCTTCAAATTCCACGAAATTTTGTGATAAACTTTGAAAACTAAATTTTCAAATAAATTCTAAATAATTTTTAAAATATTATACGCAATTAGGTGCACGAAAACAAATATTGAACAAAAATAATAAAATAAATTCGCAATTTTTAAAAATATTTTTCAAAATTACAAGGAAGAGAACATTTTGTAATTTAAGAAAAAATAAAACTTAACCCATTGCCTCCTGCAGGGACATTTGTGTTCCAGATGTTTGGAGATATTGAACTTTAGTATTCTTTTAACGTTAAATTTTGATCAATTTCTTCAGACATCTGAATCGTACATTTCCTTGCAGGAGGCAATGGGTTAAGTTTTATTTTTTTTCAAATTTTAGGCTTCGAATGGTTAATTAATTTGTTGTACCATTTTCATCTTTCTTATCACCACATTCAAGTTGTTTCTGCTTATGTTGCTGTTGTTGCTGTCCTCCATCGGTTAGCCCATCAATCAGTTCACAAGCCAATCTTTCCAGGAATCTTCTCTCCTTCCGAAACAGAATTTTCTGTTGTTCACCCATGAGAAGACAACCCGCCAAACTGTCCATCAACTCAATCATCTGATCCGTCCTCTGTAGCATTCGAATAGACTTTTCCCTACTCGGTGTACTGTAGTACAGAATGTACAGTTGACGAATGTTCTCAATGTCATCAAATAGTAGTTCAAGTTGTTGCGCGGGAACACTTTCTTCGGAAACTTTTCTGTTTGGTTCGTTGAAACATTCCTCGAAAGTTTCCGTCTGTGTCGAGGCGTCCACCATTTTAAATAAGTCAACAAGTTCAAAGTCAAATAAGTTTTGTAGCAAATCAGTCATTTGGGTTGTTTGAAGTGGAAATTATATTTAATAAATTTTAATTCAGACAATTGCATTTATTTATATATTAATTTCTGAACGATAATTTTTAATACTCAAAAATATTTATTATTTAAAATGTAGATTAGATGCCCTTGAATGTGAAATTGTGAATGTATGAGTAAGTAAGTAAGTTCAAGTCGTTAAATTAAGGAAAATTGTGCACATTTTTCCGAGAACTCGTAAAATCCTAATATCTCACTGTGCCATCGATGGTATAAGATCATATACATCGTACGATCGTATGTACAAACTGTAGTGTACATTGTACAAGTTGACCTTGAAATTTAAATTTATTTTGAATTATATTTTTAGTTTTATCTTGTGTCATAAATTATCAGCTCGATTATTACGTAAAATTAATTTAATTTTTCGCAATATTTAATTAATTAATTAACTCAAACACAAAATATAATTTGATTAATTTCCAATCAATTCTGAAGGTAGAATTATTTGGTTAGTTAGTAGACTGGAAAATAATTTGGGAAATATTGAAAGAAAAACAACCATTTTGAGTTGGAGGACAATTGAGAAATATGACTTTGAGTTAGGGGGAAATTGGTCTTGAAAAAGAAATACAATAACCTGACTTTTCTCTGATCCATCTCTGACTCTACTCTGACCCTTCTCTGACCCTACCTCAAAAGTAAAATAAAGGTCAAGGGTCTTCCAACCGCCTAATCTAATAGTCAGTATACATAGTTTGTGAACAGTATCTGTGTATTGTCCAGACTAACTAGGTAAAGCTACATAGACTTTTTCCTTTTCCTACTTATTATTTTCTTCTATCTAATGTTTACTAGGATTTCAAAATAACTCAAATATTACCAATCAACTATGTCCAAATTGAATCTCCTAATCGACGACTGTCTCATACACATTCTCTCCTATTTGTCCCATTTGGATCTAGTCCGATTGTCGTTGGTTTGTCGTCGCTGGAAGAGCGCATCCGACTGTGCTGCCCGACAGAAGCGATCCATCTATCTCAACTCTGTCACCCATGTTGGTGACCCTCCCAACAATAAAGTCTATTTCAATGCAAACAATTTTATTAAACCTGGCCGAAATTGTCTCTTACTGACCAATTGGAACAAGAAACCGTGCCCTGTGCGGTGTTTGATCACCAAATTTCCCAATATAATTTCACTTGAATTGGGACAATTCGAGTGTGAAGCCCTGGGTAGAGTGCCAATTCTACTGAAAAAATGGACAAATTTGGTGTGCCTCAAAGTGTTCATTGGCGATGAGTTGATAACGCAAATCAAATGCACAGATCAACTGTGGAACAATTTACTCGAGTGTGCTGCTGCCACACTGAAATCACTCAAGCACTTGACTGTTTCTGAGCGCAACTCGGGAAGACTGATTCATATTCGCAAACTGCCAACAGGTTTGGGCACGAAATTGGAAGAATTTTTCCTGGGACTTCAACTCGAATCACACGAACCACTCAAACAAATTGCACAATGGACAAAGTTGAGAGTATTTGGAATGCCAATGAATGTACAGATTAGGGATAAACAAGTTCAACAGTACAGGAGTGCACTGCTACTGCAGCATTGTTCCACAATCACCGAACTACGAATTGACATTTGTTTTGGCTGTTTCAGTGTGCCATTTCTGCATAAAAGTCTATACCGAAACTATCAATCTGTGACACGGCTATACTTGGAAATAATGGAACCCCTTCACTGGTTGATAATCAGCTCTGGACTGCATCATTTGGCCAATCTCGCCTACTTGAACATTGTCAATTTGTCGGAGAATGACACTTCATGTCCAATCAATCCTTGGAAATCAAATGAAATATCACCAATCTATCCATCACTGCACACACTTTGTCTCAATTACATTCCAGCGACAACATTCGATTGGGCGAGCAATGCTTTGGCGAATTTGCAAGTGATCGATATTAAATATCGAACCCACTATTCATATTATAATATTATAAACAAAGGAATTCGAGTGTTGAAATCGTTGAAAGTGTTCATTAATTTACGCAAAGTTATTCTTGAGGGACGTGTTTATCTGGTTCAACCTGGACAAATTGAGAATATATTTACGTAAGGCATTTTTCTCTGACATTAAGCATTTTTCAAATACTGTCTCGTATTCCAATTAACATTGTCATACTTTGTCAGCAGAACAGTATAAAGAAGTTAGTAAATATATTGCGATCAAAATCAATAAAAGGCTAATCAAATTTGAATCAACTTTTAATACGTTTAAAGTTTTAATAAATTTACAATTTAAAATGAGAAAACGGTTTAAAAGAAAATTAAAATTCTGTAAAATGATTTACATTTGTTTTTCGATTTGCTGTTTAAACGCAACCAAAATGTAGCCAATATAAACGAAAATGAACTGTAAATGGATAAACAAATCAAATTTTAAATTGATTTTATCACAGAAATCGATAAAACTTACTTCACAAACAGCGGCACTAGTAACTGTTTTCTCAAATGATCCAACCGAGACGCCAATCTTGGGTCCACTTGTGAGCCGTTCATAAAGATCGTCATACTTGAGTTTGTACCACAGCCAACTTGTTCCACCTGTGAGTGACTGAAGTTTGTGAATGAACTTCACTGGTGAGTGATAGACTCGAACACTTTGAGCATCAGGCGTGAGAAATGTTAAAGTTGCCACAGATTGAATCGCAATCACGAACCACAGAATCGTTTTCTCGAGAAGCGGTTGAGCGACAAAGAAATTACGTCGAATCAGACAAACATTGATTGGAATGTTTGTGAGAAAGTAAACGTACAGCACAAAACCAATCAACTCTTTACTACTCACCAGCACAATGTGACACATTCGATTGTGTTCCACCAGATTCTGCTTCAAAATCAAATTATACTGAACCGGAATTGAGAGCTTGAATCGACGAATCAGCGAATCAACAGTTCGACCAATTTCAATCACGTGACCAGTTGTGACTCGATTGCGCACAACACTGTTCAGAATTAGTAAAGGGAGCACACAAGACATTGTCCTGTAGTTAGCGGTGTCCTGGACAGTGTCTTATGTTTAATTTTACAAGACAATGTCTTGGAACATAAAGGCAAAATTTTCAGGCAGCACTACATGACAATGTCTTGCATTTTACTGAATATAGAAGACGATGTCTTAAAGAATTCACTCAGATTTATTGCTTTGAATCGTTACATAAAATTTAAATATTCAAAATACAGAAAAATAAAAGATTACTTAGTCTTTTGTTTCTTCTTGTTGTATGTGTTCGTAAATTTCTCGATCATTTTCTTAAACTCGTTTGTACCAATCGTCGATAAAAGCAATTTCATATTCAAAGTATTTTCCTGGTTATTCTCATCTTCGCTTTCGTCGTCGTCATCTTGACCACTGGTAATTAATTTATTCTTGGAAGGTGTGGTACAGTTGATCAAGTCGACATCTTCTTCTTCGTCCATTTGGTTGTTGGTGTTGGGACTATCTTCATCGTCAGAGATTTCTAAAACATTTATAAATAATATTAATTAATTAGTTAATATAAAATAATAAGTAATTACCGTTAAAAGACAGTCGTGCTGCAATGAAGTTTGTATCCATTGTTTCTGGTTCGCTCGTGTCAATTGGAACAATATCAATTTCACCGTACCTCATTTTTCCAGAGAAGCCATCAGTACGCCTCACGCGGTTTGGTGATATTTTGTTGTGATTACTTAGTTCACTATTTTGACCTTTAGCTACAATTGTCGGAATTATTTCGGAACTGTTTCTTTCGGAACCCTTTTCCGTATTTCGCATCGTTCGATTTTCAGTAAAACGTTGATCTAATTTTTGCGTCAGTCGTTCCTGTAATTTTTATTTTGTTAGTACTTTATCATGAATTAAAAATAAACACTGTAATATTCTTACCTGTAAGGTATGACCACGTACCATCATATTCTCATAACCTCTCGTTCGCAGTATTTCTTTTTGTTTCATATCCTTGGTATTACAGGCAGCAATCTTACGAATTAAAAGTATAAGCTTAAAATACTCGCGTTCAATGAATTGATGATTTGATAGAGCCATTCGTGCCAAGTTTAGAGCGAGGTCTTTATGGTAGTCTCTTTCATTCTTCAAGCCCTTAGTTATGAACCAATTGATACGATATGAAGCCACATATAAACCATTATCGATTGACTTGATGGTATACTTGGAGAAGTCTTGTTCACTGCTGTCGCGATAGTAGTAACCATCAGCCCATTTTGGCCAATCATGAATCATGTTGCTCTCTTTGTCCTCTTCGGTCAAGGAGTGAAATCCAATACTTCGTTTCATTATTTTACCATCCTTGCCAACCACCTTTTTAGGGAAATATGGGACAAATTTTAAGACATTATCCATATTCAACGGCGATGTAACCAAAAGTCCAAATTGCAATATAGATTGCTTTCCACTTTTGTCCAATTTCCATTGTTGATATAAACAATCTTCATTGGGAAATAGGCCAAGAGTTTTCATCAGATCAATGTTGTACTGGTCCAACGTCTGGTAATTTTCTTTCGGTTTGATTTGGATTTTTCCTATATTTTTAACGTTACAAACAACCTGTTGTATCATCTCTTCTTGAGTGGCCGGACGTACACCATCCAGGACATAACTCGGAAAATTACCAATACCAACAACTTCCCCAATGGATTGCTGATTCTGGTCGAGTTCAAATACATCATGAGAAGAAGAAACAGAAGTAAATGGCGAATGTGTCAATTTGGATGTAGATTTTGTCCTAACAGGTGTTTCAATAGAGCACACTCGAGTAGAGTCGACGTTCACATCAACAAATTGATCGGTTGTTCCACACGAGCTCGTATCTATAAATTAAGAGACATTAGTTGTGAATAAAATTATTACTTAATGATTACTATTTGCTGATGGCAAATTTAAAGTTGGAGCAATTGGGGAATTAATTATTTCAAGGACACTTATCGCGCCACCTTCTTGATTTATATCTATATACAAGAATATATTAGGCATGCTTTATAATTATTCAAAATAAAGCAATTCAAAACTTACTTAAAGGGCTCCCTGGTTGAGCCAGACACTCTCCATAAAATTTTGGTTGGTTTAATGTTTGGGAACTAAGAATGCAGCCAACTTTAGTGCACTGACACTAAAGTTTCGAAGTTTAACGCATGGACACTAAGGTTGCTAAATTCTTTCGCATAAAACGAGAAAGTATAGTGTGTGGACATTAAAGTTTGGTGCATTGCAGTGAAGGATGCGCTGCCAGATTTTTCGATCTAGATTTTTAATGTTCACGCACTAAGCTTTGAATCAAGTGATTGGAATTCAATCAAAAGTATAATGTTTGAACACTAAACTCAATAATAATGTTATGACACTATACTTTTGTCATAAGTTTAATGCTACAACTCTAAACTTAAAACTTAATTTTCAAATTATGATTTAGACAAACAAACAAGATAATTAAAATAAAATTGATCAATAGACAACAAAGAGCAACATTTAAATTGAATCTGGCTTAATTGTCATTGACATGTATTTTTCCACATGAAAGTTTAGTGTCTCGACCCTAAGAATCTCTTGCCTCGACTCTGCCTCCCCCTAGTGACTCATCTTTTCTGCTAGCAGAGCACACACACAGGTGGTTGAAGTGTGTTCCTTTTACTATGCTTCTCCCACACAGAAGTGACCACAGGAAAAGTTCGTTAAGTTAGTGAACATGTGCTCTGCAGTCTGTGTCGGTTGGCTCGCTTGCTGTTGTGATTTCTTTGTTTATTTCATGTCTTGTTGGTGTTTGTTCCTGAATCTTTCTATTAATTTACTTCTGTGTATTCTCAACCAATCTATTATATCAATTGTGACTACTTTCACAACATTTAACTTTTTTCAACGCGTGATACGGTATGTAGCTACCTCGTTATTTTTTTGAACATTTATTTATAACGAATTGTCTCACCACAGATTTTTAAAATCATCTCGTCAAGAAGAGGAACACTACAATATTGGTGGATTGTAACTGAATTATCCGTTGGAATCTAAACGTATTGCCGTTCTATTGACGTTCTGATGTTTTACAATGCAGATCTAAGGAAAAACTTCAAAGTCCTAGTGCTGTGAAGTTCATCAAGTTAACCAAGTTTCTAATCTTGTGCATTTTGATTTACAAACACGATTCAGTAAGGTACTTTTTTATTACACATCACTAATAGCATAGATTGTATATTAGTTATTATTTCTGAATGTATTTGACAAATAAACTTTTTTCAAATATATGGTGTATTTATTGATGTAAGTGTATCGCCAGGACAGTATCATCCGACGAAACTATAATGAATATTCGTTAAGCCATTATCAAACTTTAATGTCACAACACTAAACTTGTCTGCTCCGCATGCAGTCCTCTTCAAAACCTTAACGTGTAGACGCTAAACTTGCTAAAAACCATAGTGTCACTACGTTAGACTCAAAGCTTAGTGTGTACAGAGAATTTGTCTCAAGCTTAATGTCCACGCGCTAAACTTTGAAGGCAAATTTTATGGAGAGTGGAGGAGAACTAGTCGACAGTGCGGGTTCATTACGGGTTACTGATGGTTTCTTGTTTATTTGATTGTTCGCACTTTTTCGTTGATTCTTCTTATTAATTTTAGTTGTTTTCTCTGAGACAATATCGAGGCGATTACTTTCTGCAGCGGCAATATTATCTTTTATATCTAGGGATCGAGTTGGCGAAAAAGGTATATTCGGCTTATGGCTTCGTCCGCTAGTACGAGTTTTCTTCGCTGTATTGGCTTCGATTGTGCACCCTCTCTTATGGCCCATGGTGATTGGTAGCGATCCTGTTGCTTCGAAGAAATCGACGATGACACAAAAACTCAGAATTACTTCACACAAACAGGACTGAAGTGGGAAATAACAAGAGCTAAAATGTCGAACGCAAAACAGAAGCAGCTAGACTGGCTTGAGGAGAACAAAACGAATAAAGCATATGCCACTGATAGTGCTGCCGCACGAAAGCGCACACCTCGCACGCTGATCAATACGAATTTGTGTGCGCGCCCTTCCCGCCAGCGAGGGCTTATCACACAGCAGTACTGAATCATGAAATGGCCTTACAGACGAATTATCGATACCACTATCGATTGTTTTGTATGTGATATAATAACAACATGCTGCAGCATGCAATGCACGTGTGTTCGTCTGTTGACAATCACATTAATGTGTGGGATTATGATTGTTTTGTTTTTTCATTTTGATTTTTTGTGTTTAAACAGTAATTACTCACTGACATCTGACAAACTTATCGCCTAATCTTACTAATTTCATCTCACCATGGAGAATGAGCATTACCAAAAGTGGAAAAATTTAGAAGATCGAATCATTCTTGGTTACAATCGCGCACCTGAATGGCAAGATTTGTATCGCCGTTTTAACTTGGAGTGTAAGCAGACCAAGACGACACATGGGAGAACCCAATGGATAATTGACTATGGGCAAATGAAATGTCCTGTGCAAAATTGTACTCATTATCTTACTGAGTGGAAGAGATTTGAGGCTCACATCGAAGCACAGCATTTTGACCGTTGCTACCACAAGCCGTAAGATAAACCGTGATTATATGATGACAATATTACTGATGATATTATTCTCTTTCAGCAAGACAAAAACGAACAAGAATTGGTATGAACATTGGAAAAATTACGATAACAAATTGAATATTCGTTTGGATGATCATCATGACCATCGTCCACAATTACAAGTGGGGCAATTGGAACGTCGTGTTATCGAAGTGGACACGAATGAAGATTGCTCACAATTGGGGCTAGTTGATGCACCACCAGATGTGGATATTCTTATGGATAGTGATCACCAGCAACAAGAGATCTCTTCGTTTCAACAACAACCCCAACAAGACCAAGAAGTTCAACGACAACACAATGAGGAGAACTATGAAAAAGAATATGGAGGAATAAACGAACAACAGATGGATTTACCTGATGAAGGAGACAAAGATGACGAACCGCTAACAAACGAGCAACGAAATGAGAGAGAAACTGTGATACGAAAACATTTAGATGATGAATGGATCCAGGTATATCTTAAAATCATAATTATGTTTATATATTTAGTTATTATTTTGTAATTGTCACAGCAATTTATGGAATTCGATAAATATACCTCTAAGCTCTCCTCTGAAGATCGAAACGCGATAAAACTTTGGCATACTAAGATATTGTCTTCGGTCGTAGAAGCTCTTTACTCAAGGGACATGACAATGAGCTATTTCAGGAATACACTGATTCCTATTCAAACTAAAATTTCCAAGAGTCCCAATTGGTATCTAAGTAATCAATGGCACAAACTATCAACGGACAAATATAATCTCGATGTAATTGAAGAGAAGCTAGAAGTAAACAATACACAAATTGTGTATTATCGAGTCTCTTTAATTGAATTATGTAAAAATGTCTTACAAAACAAGTCACTCAGAAGAAAGCTAGAAGAAGTTGCCCGCTCTAGAGTGAGGAGAGACCAAGAAGAAAGGCACCAATCTGGCCAAAAAGTATGATTTATGAAATAATCTACAATTAAATAAATCTAGTGTTTATTCTACCCTTAGGTATACTCAAGTATTTTTGATGGTTCTGTATATGATGATCGGTTGTGTCTATTTGACCTTTACGTAGAGTTTTACTTTGACGATGCTCAGATGAAAAAATCAAACAATAAGAAGGGCACGAAAAGCAAAGAAACAAAGATTTGCTTCTTGTATGTCACATTTCCAAACTTACCTTACAACTATCGAACTAAGATAAGTGGCATTGACACTTTGATGACAATTAGTCGAAAGAATATAAATTTGATCAAGAAATGTAAAGATGAAGGAATCGATCTGCGGGCACTTTATAAGCCGTTGTACAATGAACTCATTCAACTGGCTACGACAGGAATTGAAATCGATGGAAAAATATTTAAAGTAACTCTGAGTTCCATTTTGGGCGATAATTTGTCAACTTATGAACAATGTGGATACCGAGAAAGCTTCAAGACTATCTCATTTTGGTGTCGTGGATGTGGTCTTAAAGGTCTATGCAAGTGCAACACCATTACTACTAAATATGAAGATATCAATAAACGGAAATATTCTCAGACCCCTGATAGAAATTTGCGCCGTGACCAAGATAAAACAAAAATACCACTATTCTGTGAAACACATCCAAACACTATTCAAAACAATGATGCTTCCAAATTGTTGACCCCACAAGACTTCGACACTTTGGATCAACAAACTGAAACAAATAAACTTGTTGGGTTCTATCGACCACCGCCACTCATCACTGATGAACTACGACGACTGACAAAGATTGATCTGACCAATGTATTTCCATTTGACGGGTGCCACGACATTTTTGAAGGTATTATGGAAGATTTTTTGCACCTTTATCTGAATGAAATTACAAAGAAATTTGGTGGTAGAAATTTTGCAAATGAATTTAGAAATAAAATAGAGGAACAATTTGGAAAATTTAACTATTACGAAAGTAGACCTCTAGTAACTGTGTCTGAGAGAGGAAGTAATATGTATGAAATTGATGCCAACGCCATTCAAGTAAGTTTAAACTAATAAACTGTAATTATATATTATTGTGCTAGTATTAATATATTGGTTTATAGAAATTGGAGTTGTTCCTCAAACTGGACGTTATTTTAATGCGAATTGAGGTACCAGATTTGGATCTACAGATTGAGGATTTCACAACAAACAACCTTAGATGGATAAACAAAAATTTTGACTATGTTCTAGCAAGAACACTTCCAAGTGAAGATGGAACCGAAAACGGATACACTTTATATCTTGAGTGCAGAAAATTTATTCTATTGGCATTGTCAAGAGAATTAAAAGAAATTGATCTAGTTTTGATGGAAAATCTAGCCTCTAAAATCATATTTCGAATAACTACCTCAACGCTGACACCAGTCAGATGCAAGTTACATCACATCCTTCATTATGGTCAACAGATTCGAGTGTTTGGCCCACTTTATTTGTATACCGTTTTGCGCTATGAGCTAAAGCATCAAGAGCACAAGGGAACATCAAGACAAGTCAACAATACAAAAACAACCGAAAAAACACTTCTTACTTATGCATGTAGAAAAAGAGCCTGGAATCTTAACAAAATGGATTTTATCGAAATCGATCTCTTTAAGTCTTTACCACAACTGAATTTTAAAATTTTTAATTCAAATATTCTAAAAGACGATCCAGTTAAGGGAAAACCATTCAAGCTTACCAAGAATATTTTAATCAAAGTTCCTCTTCAAAGTGGTAATAATGAATTCAACATCGATAACCAAACTTGGTTTCGACCCGAACGATATGTACAGGATAGTGATGGGAAGTGTGTTTGTGTCGGCAACTTATTTCAACTAAGACACAAACCCTCAATGTTAAACGTTTCTGAAAAATTGAAGTACCAAAGTGGATTTATTCAAAAATTGAAATTAGTTTCTCATGACTCTGATGTGTGTGTTGATCTTGATATACTAACTGAGTTGGAACCTATTCTGCACAAAGATTTCATCTATGAGGATGGTTGGTCTAATGAAGATTTTGAAATTTTGAAAGAATCTGCAAGAACTCAAGCACAGATGGTAAATCGTAAGCAATTCATAAATACAGAGAAGAAGAAAACTGCTATTGTAAAGAACATTACTTATTATTTAGTTCGTTATATAGGCGAAAAGATTCTTTATTAATATTGTATTTTAAGTATTTTTATTTAATTTATTAAATCGAATTATTTTATTAGAATTGAAATCATTAGCAATTATCACATTGAATTTTGCAAGCAATTGTCTTAAAATTGCAAATACAGGACATGGTCATTCAGGACATGGATGCAAGACAGTGTCTTAAAACTTTGAGCGCAAATTCACTGTGGCTACAAATGCAAGACATTGTCTTGTATACTTTAAATGCAAGTTCCGTGTTGCCACAAATACAAGACATTGTCTTGTATAATTTGAAAGTGAGTTCTGTGCAATCACAAATGCAAGACATTGACTTATATATGTATTTGTAAGACAATGTCATATAGTTTATTGTATTTGTATGACAGTGTCTTGCTTTTGGGTCTTATTTATGTACAGTGAATCGAACATGAAGTTAGGAATAGGGCAGTTTGAATGAGTCGCATTATGCCAAGGTACAGGAAGGTGACATCCAGCCAAACCAGTACGAGGGCTTTCCAGGCAAAACGTTCCAATGAGAATTGATTCAAGTAGCCAATGATCGATCCAATGTAGATGAGTGCTATTGAGTATAGAAATATTAATTAACCCGTTGACGCCTGTTCGGACATTTATGTCTAAGATGTTTGACGATTCTATAATCTACAAAAATCTAAAACGAATGTTCGAAGAGGCGTCAAAGGGTTAACTTACTGATCGAAATTTGAGCCGCGCAACAGAATTTATCAATCACAATCAATTCCAAAAGCAATTTTGCTCTCAACTTTCGTGAAAGATTTGGAAACAAACTCAACGACTTTCCAAAAAGCTTCATTTTGTCCACATTTTCGAAATTGATCCAAATTTCCAACTTTGCTTTCAGATTACAATACAAATTGAGTACCGATTTAGGAATGACCAAATTCACGAATCTTTTTGATTTGATTCTCGTTTTGATTTGATTAACTTTACGATCATGAATTTGAATCAAATTTTCTTTCGGGAAGATAGATTCGTAATATCGATCTTGATTTTCGACAATCAATTGACGCCACCAGGCCCACGTGGGCGTGTCCACCTTCAACCAGTACAATCGCCACTCGGTGATCAGATGAAACAGATTGAAGAGAAACAACATAAAAACCATGAAAAGATCGTACTGATGAGAGTGTTCAAACAGATAACAGAGTGCAGCATCTAATTCTTGGAAGTCGTACCAAGTAATCTCATAATTACGATGCATTACGTACATTATGAAGAGATAGCGAAATGAAAGGAAGAACAAGGTCCAATCCAACAGAAACAATAAACGAGTTTGAGTGCTTTTGACTGGGCTGAACACTTCGCGAGCGGTTTGATAGAAGAATCGAGTCAATTTTGATGGCATTTTGATTTTAATTTTTTTAATAATTAAAAAAATTAAATAAAACAACATTTTAAATATTAAAATCTTAAGAATATTCTCGTAATTAAAATATTGTGCTAATTAACATATATCACATGCGTATTTCACAAAACATTTAATTGAATTTGTAAGTACAACGTAAATGGCATTTATTAATTAACCTATTATTACAAAATTAAAGCAGAAATTAATGAATTATTTTTATTTTTTAATTAAAATATTATTTTATTTCACGCTTCAAGTACCAGAAAAAGATTGTGAAAACCAAAAACAATTACTCAATCTTCCTGACATACAAATTCGGATCACAAGGCTCGTACATGTTTCGCTCGTTTATTATTGAACATAGCAAATTTTTAAATAAAATTGATTTTAGAATATTGAGCTCACGCAGTTCTTTTCCAGACACGCATTGCCATGTTGCGTGGCCGTACTTCTCCTCCAGAGTTTAAAAATTTTGCATATCTAAAAACTCCTGAATGGGCACCAGTACGAATCCACTGACTCCATCCCCCCTTAGGTACATCCAATTTGTCTGGGTCGGCGTCATGAAAATCGCTTGGATGCGTCTGGTCACTCCAAAACGAATTAATCCCCGAAATATGTGGCGCATTATCTTGTTGGACTTGACCAATTGCTGCAGCATCACCACCGGTTACACGAAAGAAAATGCCAGCATACGTAGCACTAACATCACTCCAGGTCATCCAGGGCCAAATCTCGGACGGGGACTTCTCATTAGGCAGTTGGGCGTAAATGAATCCAACTGGAACTAGTGTTTGCTTGACATCAGAAATATTCTTCTTGGCCACATTGAGCTCGAGAGTTAATTCAACAATTTTCTTGTTGGCCTCTTCCTGAGAATCTCGAAGCTCCTTGCGAGCATCGAGAAGTGTCTTTTGTAACCGTGCAATCGACCAAGTCTGCATCCTCTGGCATACAACCAAATTTTTCTTTTCACACGATTCGTCAAACCATTTACCAACGTACGCTTCATCGGCTTGCATCTCAACACAATAATTTGTCTTATTTCTCGGGCCCCTTGGGTCCCAATTTGTGTAGCCATTCAAGTCCAAATTGTCGATCCAATGGAATTTGTTGTTGGAACCAAACTTGGCACCAATCCAAAAGTTTTCAACATTTTTGTGTGTTTTAAAAAGATAATTCGCAACAAAGTCCTGCTCTTCCCTGGAGCGAATGATCACCAGGGTGGGATCGTTCTCGAGTTTGGCGCAGCTCTTTTCTGCCTCATCAAACGTGCGCAGTGTAGTGTCGAGTATCTTGAAGCACTTTTCGTCCCGGTATGGCTCCCAGTCTCCACAAGGCGTTTCCGGGAACACTTTGTCGTGGCATGTAAAGAAAATTAGCAATGGGAAAATTAAGCGGAATTTTAAATAGATCATTTTCAGAGTTGGTTCCCAGTTTTTTTTGCTGTACACAAATTGAATACACAAACCTTAGCCGACTCAATAATGCCATTTTATATGATTTGAACCATCTGCATTTTGTCAAATCATTCCCATCAACTCAAATATAATATATAAATGATGTAGCACTAACATTAGCTTAGATGATTAATTTCTGCTAATCAACATCAACATGTGTTCATTTCAAGACTTTTTCCCCACAAATAACCAAATTGACTGTGATTGTGACAATCGAGTGTACAAATCAACATTTGTTGCATTTATTACATTGTTTTGTAATCTTCTACTTGACGCCAGTGTTATCGTTATCGACACAAAATTTTTGAAGTACAAAATGGGGACATTCACAATAAAGTTAAACTAATACAGTATGACTGATATAGCAATGACCCTTTGTGACTCAAGTTTTAGGGCTCTCTACTCAAGTTTTTAGGCTCTCTAGAACCTTAACCGATTCGGCCATTTATCATTACCGGATAAACATAAACTTTTGTGATACTCTGAATATTGTGAATCCAAAACTAACGTTCAAAATTTGATTCAACTCTTCAAAGTAAAATAAACAACTCCCTCCGAAACACGATGGAGTTGTGAAATGATTGTCATTTGAAAGAATGTTTTCGAATTCAAATGTTGTTCAAGTTGGCTAGAAAGATTAGTCAGAACAAACCCGCCTGTGATACTAAATCATTAAAATTTAAAGGTCATAACATTTTTTTAAAATTCAAATTAAAATATTCGTCAATCTTTCCAATTTAAAAAAAGTTAACATTATATTTGGAAATAATAATAATTTTTAAATTTTCAAAATTCAAGTCAATTAATCATCAATTTTCTCTAATATCGCAAAGTTGAATATATATTCTTGGAAATAAATGATAATTTTTATCATTATTAAAATCGATTATTTGAAGTTTAAGTTGAACTTGTTTGCTTCGTAATTGGCATTTGAATGATTTATTAACTTTAGAAGCTATTTTTAATTTCAAAATTTAAAGTTTTTTAAATTATTCGTGAAAAATATCCATTTCTGAATTGTTTAAATTCAGTTACTACTTTTGAAAATGTTAAAAATTGTTTCAAACTTTGTTGGAGCATTTCGTACTCACATGAATGTAATGTTTGATCAAATTGATGTGCTTCGAGAAGACCGAACCTTGGTGGTACCATTCCGTACTACACAACTGCACTGTCTGTATGCTTTATCGATAATATCAATTGGTGTACTGTACGGCATATTTGGATTGACCCTCTACAATGAAGATGAAGGAAAATTGGATTTTGGCAGTTTGGAACAGAATCCTAAAATATTTGTTCATGTTGTCTTTCCACGTCAGAATTGGCCTCAAGTGGACATGTGCCTGATCAGTGGCATTGCCGCCATCTTTGCACTCAATGTTTGTCGGTTCATTTTGCCCCCAATTGAAGGGAAGCATTTGACTTCAGTGCGGAAAGGTAATTTTAAGTTAAAAATTAACCCTTTGACGCTTATAGGGACATTTATGTTTGATATTTAGAAATTTTGGTATTTTTTAAATTTACCAAATCTATAGATTACATATCTGGAACGTAAATGTCATTAGGCGTCAAAGGGTTAACTAAATTTAATATCTTTTTCAGTAAATCAAAGCGATTTCGACAAGATCTGTGCCTTCCATCGCCTAACCAAGCGAACTTTGATTCAAATTGAGCTTCCATGTTTTCTACTTTGGCTAATCTTTCTGTCAGCCTGTGCTTATGTGAACGAAATCAATCTCAACAAAGTGGTCACAATTGTCTATTGGTTTGTACTCTATCCACAGTTTTCGTTTTATATAATTCATTGTAAGTTTATTATGTAATATATTGTTAACCCGTTACTTCCTGTGGGGACATTTATGTCTCAGAAACATAAAGGAAGTAACGGGTTAATTTTACAAATGACATTTACAGTCACAGTTGGAATCCCAATCTACGCAATCCTTGCAAGCAAGTACATCAACATTCAACAGCACTCAATCCAAAGCGCAATGGCTCAACTAACTCGTCAATTATCAATCGCCAAAAATGGCGCCCAATCGATCTTTCAACAAGTCCATCCTCAATACTATCGACAATTCTTGTACCTTAACACTAAAGTTGCCCAAATCTGTGCCGATCAGAATGCCTACGGAACTTACTGGTCTCCACTACTGACAATTTTGTTCACCTTTTTCCTCTCAACTCAGTGTTATTTGTTGTATATTCTTCTGTTTGATCATTCTCTGGGCGAGGCAATGAAATTTCTCTATTTGCTCACTTATACACAGATTTTGACTTTTGAATTTGGTATAATTCACGTGTGTGCTTCGGTTGCGAGACTTAACAGGACTTTTGTCCGGTACAATGAGAAATTTCAGTTGCTTTATCATGGATCGGGTATTTTGGCGAGAAATTTAGTGAAAATTGAAACACTTCACGATCGAAGGTTGCTGTACTGTTATGCATTTAGACTGTTTGGAAATTATCGAATTACGTCAAAGTCGTTTTATATGGTAATGATAATGATGGACATTGGAGATTGATAAATTGGTAAAATGATTTTTATTTAATTTTGTACAGATGTTTTCATATGTCAGTTTGTTCTTCATGTATGTCATTCAAACTCAATATGATAAGGGGTTCCAGCAAAAATGAGTTCGGGCGTTTTGAATGATGAAGCATTTTGGGTTTGATGGTAAGTTAATAAATTTTTCAGGCTGTTCCTGATCAGCATGCTCCACTATTACCAATTCTATTTCATCATCAGTGAAACTCAAATTTGTTTCAACTCGATTGTGGTTTGACAAATCTAAAACTAAAATATGAAATTCAAAATATATATTTTTGTAGCTCAACTTACCGTCACTCGAGAAATGCAAATTGGAAATGTCTTTAAAGTACAGACTGTTTGAAAGTTGATTATTTACTTGTGGTTGTTGTTGAATGTTGGATGAGCTTTTTGTGAAGAATATTAGATTTTCCTTTTTTGGATCATTAAGAAAATTCTTCTTGATTCCTTTATCCGTATCAAGGTCATCATAATTACAGTATAATCTCCATCGAGCAGTACTTAAGTACCTTAGAACCATGATGGTACTACTATCACTACAGCTGCCGCTTGGTTATTTACCATCTACTCGAGGCACCATCCGTTGAAGGTCACTTTGTCAAATATGTAAGGAAAATTTGCCTGAATGTTCATTGTCTCACTGTACAAATCACTAAATAAAATCGTTAACTTTGAAATAAGATTGTAATGCTTATTTGTTATTTTTCATTAATTTTGCAAAGCATATTCGTTAAGATCTGACAAATACACGAAAGCCAATTGCAAAAGTCAAGGCATATTCGTTAAAACGCTCAGACCAATCTCAAAGCATATACGTTAACATTTGCCCAACGCGCAGTCGACAAGAGGGTTAGACTTAAGGTATATTCGTTAAGAAGCACTGGAAAATCTCAAGGCATATTCCTTAGGTGCAGCCGCAAGGCATATGCCTTAAGATTTTTCTTCTGCTTATTTGTTGAGAGTGTTCGGCGTTTGTAAATTTCAATATCGATCGGTGCAACTCTTCGGTTTGATGATGAACAGCCCATTTTTAATTTTGAATATGAACAGTGTTGGAAAAGGTCAATCAAACCAGGCAATTCAAATGAACAAACTCATCAAATGATCTACTCGAAAGTGACTCATTCACTCACAAATGCACCTAAAGTACCAATGGTATCATAAGAATTATAATTAAAAATTGTTAAAATAATCTATATATAAGAAAATGAATACAGACTGTCCTCAAATATTGGATTCATTCATATTGAATTTGTAAATCGATAGTATTCCTTTTCTTTTATTGAAACACCAATTGCAATCACCCGCCTTTCTCCTGTCCCTCTAAAATTCAACTGAATTTGACACTATTAAAGTGAACTCATTACTTAATTGGCTAACAGTACAATGCATAAATAGATGAGTGTGAGGTGAGGAGAGAGTGTGGGTGAAGTGGAACATTCTGGTTAGATAGTGTGAAAAAAGTAATAATAACAATAAAATTAATTGCTTTAATCTATTTAAAATAAAAATCATTAACTTAAATAGTCTTGTTCTCTTGTACGAATTAAAAACATTTTAAACAACAAATATTATTTATAAATTATTTTATTAATCGCAATAAATAATGCAGCGTAATATTTTGAACAGTGAAATCCAGAATTTATTATTGGAATTGATGATACAATATTCGAAATATTAATCAAGATTCTGTTCGTCAACGAAATTGCCAGCAAGCAAACTCTGGGCAGCAATTTCTGGATCTTCCACCAAGGCTCGGATCAGTTCCCTAAGATAATGAAAAATAAAATTAATAAAATCAAAACATTGAATTGAATCTCGTATAACTAACTTGCGCTTGAAGTCTAGCACAGCTTTCTTGAGCTTGGTGGCGCCACACATGCAGGCCAATTGTAGAAGATCCGTTACGGATTGAGTAGAGATTTGAGAGCAAAGATACTCCTCACAGATGGATTTGAGTGAGTCCAATAGATACTGAGAAATAGATCGATTATGATTATTTAATCAAGAGAATTCCATAATCCTCACCTTATCAGCACAGATAAGTAGATCCTGTGCAGTGTCATCGAGTGATCCCTGCACTCGTCCGGTGTAGATGTACTGAAGCACCAGCTTGAACACCTTTGCCTGTACATCCTGAATCTCGACTCGATTCGAAGTGGATTCAGCCATTTCGTAGGAGAACATCTCGGCGAAAACCTTCGATCGAGCCACCAGGATTGACTTGTGAGCTCGAAGCTCTACACCATCATCATCGTCCACCATCACTAGGGTCACGTCTGAATGGTCACCGCTTTCGAGAAGGTCAGCCAACGAGTTGATCACTTGCTCTGGTTGACTGTGCTTGTCCTGCAGCTGGCCACTCAAGTCGGGCGGCGCAAATTCGGACACGATAATGTTCACCTGAAATTATATGAAAGTTATAGGGATTATGGTTTTGGAGTTTTGGTTTTTTTGAGTTTTAGAATAAACTTACCTCACAATGCAGGACTAATTTACCATCACGCACAAAGCCACTCTCCGGATTATGCAGCCGATCCAAAGGCATCATCTCGTTCTTGCCCCAAGTACGTTTTTCGGGAGCGACAAACATTTTGGCACAATTAAAAAACTTGTGACGCTCACCATTGGCCAGGACAATCGAGAAAGTGAACATAACATTCAGAGGCGAATGATTCTTCAGTGTCAAGTACATGGACACAAAGCCCGGATTCTCGTGGCTGATGCCTTTAGGATAGAACTCAATCTCGAACTGAACTGGCTTCTTGTCAGGTGCGGTGATCTTGTCTGGAGGAGCGTTGAAGGGCGGTGAGTTGATGACTGGATTTCCAATCAGGTCATCGCCCGATAGCTTGTCGATGTTGTCGATGGTCCAGGTCAACTCAAATGGGATCAGCTTCGTGACACACCTCTGCACGGGATTGTACTTGAGGGCTTGTAGAAAGACATCATTGGGCTGCGTCATCTTGAAATAGAACTTACAAATCAAACAAACTTACTAAGAGAAAAACTGCATTTTGATGTAATTCAAATAGACACAAAAATAGAAGAAGCAAAACATTTTGGAACGTAATATAAGAACATTTTATTTATATCATAATTAATGATGCGCATGCATGTTAGTCGAACCCAAGAGTGCACGCCATTTTGATGCGCTTCGACAGTTCGAGCTTTTCGATCTCCTTCTGCTTTGTCATCAGCTTCGATGCCTTGCTGTTCGGTTTGATACGTGAGTTGGTGCACAATTTGGTGTTCGCTTTGAGGGATGAAGTTCGATTGGCCTTCCTTCGTGAGGTGTTTCGCCGTGGAATGCTACTGACCTTGACCTTAGACCTTGGAACACTGCTGACCTTGGGGATTGTAGTAGGGACTCGGCGAGTGGAGTGGACTTTGGTGCCTGGGGTGCCAGACGATAGCTTTCGGGTGCTCACTTTACCAAATGATGCTCGACCTTTGGTAGAAGAAAAACGAGATCCTTTGAGTTTGGAATTATTTTGCTTGTTCGAACTGATGACGTTTCCACCGGTGGGTTGAGACGAGTTTCCAAAGAGTCGATCAGCCGTTTGTTTGCGTTGCTTCCGTTTGTAGTAAACGCAAACACCTACACCGAGTACGGCCAGAATTGTCAGGATCAAAGCCGCACAAATTGTTGCGGCTCTTCGACTCTTGTTGCATTCTTGGTTACACTCGAAAAAGTCAGCGAGGGACACAGTGGTGAGGGTGACAGTCTCGGACCCGGTTGGAATGTTGAGAATGTAGACGTTTTCGTTCGTAAAGAGGTGGAATCGATCGCCATCGGTGAACCCTGTCTTGATGTCCCACTTGACCGGGTTCGCCTCACAATCGACATCGCTGACTTGTATTTGGTCTTCTGTTTGAGTTGGGCACAAGTGTTGAGTTGGAGTGGAACAGGTGGAGGTTGACATTGCTCCTGGAACACGCCACACTGCACTCGAAAGCGAACATTTGGAGATGTGGTTTTGGTTGAGCGTGTAGAATGTTAGAGCTTCACTTGAGGATATGGCACCACCGCTCTGTGGGACACTTCGAAGTGTGATCAGATCTGATCGAGGCTTGACTGCACTTTGAGTCGCCAATCTTGCACACTACTGACGGACCATTCAGTGGACTAGCCCAAACGTACTGGGACGAGCCATGCACCAGAGACAACACGATCAACTTGTAGTTGTCGACAGCGTTCGAGACGAATCCTGCCAGGTCGGACCAGGTCGCACTGTCCTCGAGTCTTGTACCATTGTTGAGATGCAACTTGTTCTTGTCACTGTGCCACGACTCGAGTTACAGCTCAAAGAGGAATCGATTGTCGGTTAGCAGTAGAAAGCGGCCACTTAGTGGTGCCACCAGAATAACCTTGTTGAGGCCAAATCGAACAGAGTTGCACTCGGTCTCGAGTACAGACGAAGACGCAGAAGAAGCCATGATGAAGGTCACTTGCATCCACAAAAGCAAAATCACTCCAAAAGCAGTTCGAATTGGTCTTGTGGGGAAGAGCATTTGGTCAGAAGTTGAGAGCACAGAGAAAAGTAATAGAAAGTAGAAGGCTAACAATGCGAACAAACACAGCTCAAATCATCTAATATGACGTAAACAAAACCGAAAACTCGAACATTCGGTTCGTTGTTCCAACATTCTACCCGATCAATCGAAACGTCACTAAAGTGATGACTCGAATTCGAATGCAACTCGAACATTCGGTTCGTTGTTCCAATTGGAACAAACGGAGGAAGCAACAAAGTTCATTTTGTTCTACCCGATCAATCGAAACGTCACTAAAGTGATGACTCGAATTCGAATGCAACTCGAACATTCGGTCAGTTGTTCCAATTGGAACAAACGGAGGAAGCAACAAAGCGATTTTGTTCTACCCGATCAATCGAAACGTCACAAAAGTGACTCGAATTCAAAATGGAATTCGAAATTTCTTTTCGAAAGCGAAACAGAACTCCCGGCACTATAAAAATAGACCACTCTGCCTGTGGTTTTGCCATTAGTTGTGAAGTATTTGAAAAGTGCCTCTTTGCTCTTGTGTTGTGCTCCCTGCTCTTCTCAAGTCTCGAACTTTCCCTGCCCAAGCTCTCTCCCTCTCTTCTACCAAAGCCTTCAAGTCAAGTCGAGTTCGTTCGGTCAAGAGTCGGTCACTCTTTCCAAGACTTGTAAAGGCTCCGTGGTACAAGGATCGTCATGCCTAACGGATATATTGGTGGCAATCGTAGTGGTGGATACGGTGGTGGACGCGGTGACCGTGGACGTGGCGGATACGGAGGTGGACGTGGAGGTGGTCCCCCTCGAGGCGGTGGTGGTGGTTACGGGGGTAACCAACGTGGTGCTCCGAATGGTAACCGTGGACGTGGACGTGGACGTGGACGAGGTGGTTCTGCTCTCGCCCAGCCCCGTTTCAAGAAACCAGCCGCCACTCAAGATACTGGCAAGAAAAAGATCCATGAAGTGATCGTCAGTGACCCTCGCTTCAGAGTGACCCTCAAGGATGTCAAGACCGCATACGATCACTTGAGCAAGCTCGACAAACTGGACCAAAACCTGTTCAAGGAAGAAAAGCTTCAGAGTCCCGCGGAAGTGGCTCTACTTATGTGTGAGCAAATCCAGACTTACGAGAGCGCATTCCGAAGTAGCGTGAAAATCACGCAAGACCGCTTCCGGGAGTACAAGACTAAATTCGCTGACCTGCTGTTCAAGAAGACCGTTCCAGGCGTGGGCATCACTCAGGAGTTCCTGGAGAAGCGAGCCAAGGTGTGCACCTGTCTGGTGCAGATTTGCGGCAACCTCAGACTGAATCGAGACGCTAACCGGTACGGCAGAATGTGGCTCACTCAGTTTGCGCCACGGCTCGAGATCACTTCGCGGGACATTGCCGCACTCAGTCAGGCCTTCAATCTGTTGATTATGCAGAAGTGCATCAATCCGCTGAAGAAGTTGGCCAGTACCAAGAGTGGCCTGCCGAAAGGAAGACGAACTCCTGTCCTGGTGAGACGTTACACTGCCCAGATGGACGACCTGCTCTTCCGGTACGCGTACGCCGAATTTGATCGATGGAAGAAGGAGACGGACCCGACCCAAGTCACGGCTCCAGTCAGCTTCAGTAGACTTCAAATAGAGTTCGTGGCGGTGGCGAGACGTTTCAGAAAGCTGCAAAAGGAAGAAGAAAAAGAGATTGAAAAGAAGCCACAAGAGCAAGGACCGAAAGACGCTCCTGGACCGAAACTGAACTATCCCAAATGGGAACTCAAGACTGCGGTCAAATTGGAAGAGGAGCGTGAGAAGAGACGACAAGCGGTTAAGGCTGATCGACAAAAGCGAAAGGAGGAGGCCAAAGATGCAAAAAAGGCCGAACTAGCGAATGCTGGACGAAAACCTGTGGAAGAAGTGGCCGCAGTGAGCCGCAAACCGCAAGACTGGGTCAAGGCGAACGACAAAAGCGAGATCATCCTGACGAAGGCCTTCGAGTCGAAGAATGCGGGCAAGCTTCTGTTCAGCGAGCCACCACTTGTGGTTAAGTTCAACCGAGGCGCTGGTCGATACTGTGGCAACTGTTACCGTGTCAACAGAGGCGGCCAAGCCGTGAAATGTGCCAAAGACAAGTGTGGTGTCATGTTCTGTGGCAGCAAGTGCTCCCAATTGGCCCTCACCAATGGTCGACATGGCGACTCCCTGTGTGGTGACAAGTATCACGGCCAGTCCCTGGATCGACACTCGCATCTGATCCTACAGTTGGTCAGCATGTCTGGTGGCAGTTTGGCCAACTTCCTCACGATGCTTCGATCTGCCTTTTCCGGTCAAGTCAATGCCCAAACTAAACTGGCCGATTTCCTTGGATCGATCATTGTCAAGTGGGCTCCGGCGATTCATGCACTCCAGGACCATGTGCAACTGAACAAGTCCGTCCTGATCGACACTTGCCGGCTGATGAAGACCCTCGAGAAAAGTGCACCGGCGGCCGTGGCGGGAGAAGAACCAGCTCAAGCTCCTCAAGCTCCCGATGATGCTGCCCAACTGCTCTACAAGATGCTCATCTTCCTGCGAAACTATCCACAGTCTCAGATCTCGATTCAAGGTCGAGGAAGTGGAGGTGGTGGAAAGCGCAAGAAAGGCGGAAAAGTGCCTCCAAACCAAAATGGCAAACCAACTGGCAAAGTTCGCCCCAAGACTGTTCCGCTGGGCACTGCACTTGGCTCCATTGGTGGTGTGATGGCCTTCAGCTGTGATCCAGTGCTGAAACGAAGCTTCAACACTGCCACTGGTCGGATCGAGTATCGACTGGCCAAAGCGAACAAACTCAAGGAAGGTGACGTGCTCACGGTGGGCTATGGCATGCAAGGACCAAGGCGAGGTGGTGGTGGCGGCCAATCGGCTCAACAGCGCAAGCAGTACATCCAGGAACGCTTTGGCATCGAGTGCACTTGCACCGTCTGTGGTGGTGGTGGCTCGACTCTGCCTCCCGCAAGTCCTTCCGGAAGTGATGCTTCCACTTCGACTGGTGGTAGTTCCTTCCAGAGCACCACAAGCAACTCAAACAACAGTCCAACCCAATGAACTGTCTTGCACCACTAGCCACAAGCAAACCACCAAATTCACCTCTTTCAACCCCAACTTTCTACAGCACACGCAAACACAGTAGAAGATGCTCAACTGCTGATGCATCATCTCATCTCAACTCGAATGTGTCACTGCGTGCTGTTCTAAATTCCACTTTTTATTTTACTAAATAAAATCTGCTTGTGGCTCTATATTTTTGTTCTTTTTCTATTATAATATTCCAAATTATTACAGAGTTTATTATCACGAAAGTTGCAAATGTTGCAAATAGTTCTAAAAGATTTGACTACTTTTGAATGGGACAAAAAATGGGACCAAATCATTAATTGGGCAAATAACAATTTTTGATTGGAAAAGTGACTATATTTATTGGGCCATTAATTATAAACCTTACTATTCTATTGTCTTTCTGTCTATTACTGTAATTGTCAGTACTGTTTTACCAACTATCCAACTGAGGCTCTACGTATTTGGTAAGTCTCCTGCAAAGTTGTATTTGTGATTAGATTAGTAGGACTGTGATCGATCATATATGACAGACTTTTGAACGAATACTGCAAAGCTAAATGGAGGAGAGCAAATCAACATTACCAATCTCGAGTGTTTTCGCTGGAGCCTTTGCAGATGCAACATAACAGTCCTTAATCTTGTATAAATGGTTATACAAATGGTGTACTTTTTTGCATATACCACGACTGTAAAACGCATTTGGACATTTTACAATGAAATTCAAAATGTTTCTTCTTGTTTGGACAATTTTCTGGCTGACCACTGTGCAACATGCTACGGCATCCAACGAAGCCCTTCTCGAGTGTGGTCGAGTGCTTCACATTGAAAATATCACCAACCTGTCCAGTGCCAGTGCATCATACAGCAACAGTCGATGTATGCTTGTGTGTGTCATTGGAAGTGGCATTCTTCCTGTGAGTTCGATTCATGAGGGACGATCCTGTCCTGAGGATACCAATGGGGTGAGTACTGTAACATAAAGTTGGAAATTCTTGTATTCATAATTTTGGTCAATCTAGATTTGTCGTGCCGGTCAATGCATCAGTGGACAGGAGGATGCACTGCACGAGTGTGGACTGAAGCATGGAGTGGACTTTCATAAAGTGGGTAATTACCAGGGCACTGCTTACACCAATGACCAGTGCGCGTTCAGGTGTGTGATTGGTGGCATTGAGCCTGTCAATCACCTGCACGAAGGTTCACCCTGTCCAGCTAATCCCATTAATGGAGTTTGTCGTAGTGGGACTTGTGTGGTGCAATCTACAAATCCAGTGTCTACCGTCACTCCACCACTCACCACCATCACCCCAAAACCACCCACAAGCCCAATTCCACCCACCACCGTCACCCAACCCACACTCGATTCATTTTCTCCATCCAAAATGAAGCTACTCAACATTTCACTCGAGTCCACTGATCCCACACCACTTCACTATATGCTTATTCTAAATCTAGGATTTTATGTAACTTCAAACTTTGCACAATCCGTAAGCGTATTGCAACATTTATTATATATTTTTTGTAATAATTAATTTTATTATTTTCCAGAATCGTATTGCTATTTGTACATTTTATGGCGATTCAAAACACCCAAATTATTATAACCTTCAAAACATACATAATATTGCAAGTAAACTTACCAAAACCAGTCTAATTGGGATTGAATTGAATCAACTAAATACTTGGTTGACTACCACAAGGCATGATCTCTATCCGGTATTCGATAATTTTTACAAGAACCGTAAATTAGATTTTGGGAAAGAGGAACATTTTGTGGCTACCTTTCCGATTTATTCAATGTCTAGTTCGCATCCAAAAGTAATGGACATTTCATTGCGATTTACGAGTGTGTTTAGTAAATATTGAGTGCTTTTTCAGATAATTGTGTGTAAGTGTAAGTTGTGTTAACTAACTAATAAAGAAAATAAATCATATTTCAGGAATAGGCATTCAAACATTAAAATTACCAGTTTAAATGGTAATGACATACATGAAGTGATAATTCGATCATAGTACAGAGGATAAATTCAAATGATTTAAAAGTTAAAAGTATAATCATTTTGTACACAATTTTGTAAATTTAAATCAAATCTATTAAATAAACCCAAAAAAATTAACAATCAGAACCCATTTAAGAATAGAAAACTAAAATTCTTTACTGAATTTCTTTGACTGAAAAGTTCACGTCTCACGAAATTAAATTATTTGCTTTTCAAATGAATATTAGAGAAATTTAATGTTCAGAATTTATTATTGTAATTACACTAATGCGTACTTCTCAAAGTTTCAAACCAAATTACACTAGATTAAAATTTTCCATCCAATCTATACAAAACATGTTTGACTTGATTGACATTTTGATGCAGTAAATAATGTTCAGAATTTATTGCGATGAAAATTGAGTTTAATTACTAGTCAGATTGCTCAGTTGATTCAACTTATAATTTAATTCAAATTTAACAGATATAATTAAAAGTGCCGTTTCACTTCCGCTATTTTGTCTAATTATGAACTTGGGAAACGTCGAAACAGAATTTGTGACACAAATTTTGTGTACTACATTTTTTAAAAATAATAAGAAAAGGAAACCTTTAATAAGATTGCAAAAAGAAAACAAACTCAGAGTGCAATTTGAAATAATTTATAATATTTTAGTCCAAAAATGGTTTAAAATCGCTCATTTTCTTTTGAGTTGGGATGTTCGATTTTCGAAGTGGAAACAAGCAAAAAGATGCAATCGTTATTGCAACTTTTATCTGCAAAATGCAAATTGCAGATTCAATTTACAAAAGGCAAAGATGCAACTTGCAACCATCGTCAAACTTTCAAGTGCGCAATGATTGAAAAATACAACATTTTAATAAAAAGAAGTTTAATTGTGGACAAATAGATTAAGTCCAAGTAGAGCTAATTGCGCCACTCAAATGTCCGGATCGGAGAAGGCGCCATGATTGAGTCGAGCGTCCATGAGAAGCTTTGTGAAGGCGATCTTGCCTCTTGCTCTGCTCTCGATGAGCTCATCTCTTCCTTCCCATCCGGGATGGGCCGTCAACACTTGTTGTTTGGCTTTGGCCCACACTTGTCTTCCGACTGGATTTGTTGCCGTTTCTTGACGACATTCGGCAGGCTCCACCACCCGGAACCAGTGCTCCATTCGTTCGTAATTGTCCATCCACCATTTGAGATAGCGCTCATTGAGATTGGCATTCGAAGCATCCATCACTACATCTTTAGTGTAGAACCTGTATGCGATCTTGAACGCAATGCGATCCAGCAGCCGGCAGGTTGTGTGCTTCAGATCGTGACTAATCAGCGTGTCAATCTTCAGTCGATGTTCCTCTTGATTTCGCTTGAGGGTTCCATATGAGATAAAGTTTGGTGGCCTGCTTGCAAACTCCCTCCTAATCTCCCATAGTTTGCCGCATTCGTGCAGTGGCAGCGGTACCATGTCAAAAGTAAAGTATCTTCCATGATTTAATTCATCCGGCGGTGGACAGATGGGGCCAACCATTGTGAGGAAATCGGTTCGGAACTTATCATACTGCTCGAACGTCTTGCACCGAAAATGGAAGTACTCGGACAGACAGTGAATACTGATGCTGTAGTGGCTCACTTCACTGATGAACAGTTCCTTCCAGTAGAGCATTCGCTTGCGGTAGATCGTGATGGTCGTGTTCCGTTCTGAGATGTCCCTTGGTGGATGCGCCTTGATATTTGCCTTATCTTGGGGCCAGTATGGTGCCACTGCTTTGTACACGACATTGATTGTGCTTTCGTCCGGTGTCAGGGTCACCTTGATGATGGGAATCCAGCGGTTCTTGGTTGCAACGTACACTTCACAGTCGAGGTTCTCCACAGAGCCTGAGAGTGGAATGTTGCTCGGCAAAGGCATTGACGTACCGTTTGGTGGGATAGGATTGGTAGGCGGATTTATAACATAGTATGGATCGTCCCAGTAGGGAAACGTTCTGTCAACCTCAAGACCTCTCAATTTAAGATACTTGTCCATTACTTTTTGTAACAGTTTCACCTTGTTCGATTGGTCTTGCGGATCCGCAGGAGCGACCTCCCGTAAAGTGCCCAGCACCGCGTGAGCCACCTGAAAGACGGTCCTCTTGTAGTTGTTCAGTCGGTCGTCCTTGATTATCTCTAAACCAGCGCTCTGCTTGTAGTAGTAGGTCACAGTCGGGGCTTTGTCGATCTGCAGTGATTCTTGCCTTTCTTTGAGCATTTGGTAATTGTGCAAGGAGCAACACTTGTCAATCAGATACAACTTGGTGAAATCTTTTAGGCTGACATGAGTGGTCAGTAGGACAAGTTTGAGCTGTTGGCGTTGAGCCCCTTTGAATGCGATTGCCACTTCGTGCTCGCTCACGATGGCCACATAGTCAATCTGCTGAGGTGTGAGCTCAATCCTCGAGGCCACCGCTTTGCTTGGCATCACTACTCCTTGGATGGGCGCTGGTTCTTGCGGTCTTCTTCGTTGGGGTCGTTTGGGCTGTAGCTTGTTTCCCATTGCTTTCGCCAGTGGCTCCGAAATGCGATACTTTGGCTTGAAATAGATGGTGAGCTTGTTCAGTTCGCCAGTGGTGGCCGGGTGGAGTAGCGCCTCGATCTTGCAACCGGTGACCAGCTTCTTGGTGGCTGACAAATACACCGCCACCGGCTGTAGGATACTTCTTGGCTGGATAGGCTGGCCAAGTCTGGCTTGGGCTTGCGCTAGACGGGTGTCCTCGTCATTGGGAGGGTTCGCTCCTTGTTCCACTGTTGGTAGAGTGCCCCATGTACGAAATGTTCGATTCGGCGCAAAGATTGTTGCCTCTGGTCCGACTCTCACGGGTTCTTGTCGTTCGCGTTCTTGTTGGACTTCCTGGACTTCCTGTGGTTCGACTTGTGGTTCTACGTCAGGCCCTCTGACCCGCATTTCTTCATAAATGTCTGGATGGCTTTCAGGGAACGTCGGATAGCGAACGCGAGGATAATTCTCGTAAGGACCAGTTGGACTAAGGAATTCGTATCTTGCGCTCATCACATTCCAATACATCATCATTGTCCGTGCATAATTCAAATGAGAGTTCCAGTTACTGTTCCGATCGGAAAGAAGTTCAAAGAATTTCACCAGGAACTTTTCATAATTCTTACAGGAAAAAATTATACCGGGTCTTTCAGTATTGATTCTTGGAACACCGATGATACTATCCAAATGCGCTGCGGTCCACCTGGTTGCCGGGTTTCCACGCTCGTCTTTCGGTTCATCCTCAGGGTACACCCACCGAATCAGGGCACTCCTGCCGATATTAGTTTCAATGTACTGCGGGAGAATCAGCCAATAGCTTGGTGCTGCAGGAAATAGTCCAGTGTTGTAATAGATATGATATAGCTCTTGCTGCACTTCTTCATAATCAACCGGTGTGATCTTGAACACCTCGAGCATATCATAGTTACTGTAGGGTATATCACTCTTCTAAAGGTGATATTGCACATTTTCAATATCTCACAAAGTCTTTCGAGATTGAATGAAACTTCAATAGCTGGTAGTTCGTCTGGCTGACGGACTTGAGGATTGGCTTGTGGGCCAACTTGAGGATCAACTTGCGGACCAACTTGGGGTTCAACTTGCGGACCAACTTGGGGCTCGACTTGTTCAATCCATTTAAGCACCGGCAGTTCTCGATCAAGGTCTCGTTTGTCTTGTTCCGAAACTGGATACTCGACATTGCGACAAAACTTTGGAACAAAATCTTTGGGTTGAGGCTGTTGGCTGTCAAAATCTTTCCAAATTTTCGAATAGGTACTTGCATATGAGATATGGCGCTCCCAGAGTTTGGTCTTGCTTCGTTGCTGTTGATATTTTTCTTGAATATACTCGAACAAACTCAGAAGAAAGTCTTCGTGACCGATCAGGCGCACTCCGGGTCTTGCAGGATCAAACTTCGGAATCGTCGGCAAATTCAACAATTGGCTTTCGGAAAATTTCCATGACGCATCCGGTTGTCCGTTTTGGTCCTTTGGGATGTCTTCGGGGTAGACCCAACGAATCATCTGTTTTCTGAGATTGTCCTTTGAGATGTACACCGGGACCACCAGCCAGAAACTTGGAGCCTGAGGATAAGGTGGCTGCAAAGTAGGGCTATAGATGGAGTCCAGCTTAGCTTGTATCGAAGATTTCGGTACGAGCTTGAACACTTCAATAATTGGAGATTTAGTGGGGCTTTTTTGAGAAATGATCCATCTGCGGGAAATATCGCATGACTGCAATATGCCACAAAGCAGTCTATGATCGAAGGTAGCGGCCATCTTGAGGTAACTCTTGAGGAACCTGGACTTGGCTTGAGTCGCTTGACTTGTTCGCTTGAGGAACTTGGTCGCTTGCTTGGCAAAGTTCGCTTGAACCGGAGAGGGGTCTTGTGCTCACGAAGAGAAGGGGCGGCACTTGAACGAAAGAGAACTTTGGCACAGAGAAAAGGGGAGGAGGCTTATCATACAGTTAAACAAATCTTTAATCTTTCACAATATGACCAAACCAGTGGGAGAGGGTCGCCTTCTTATAGTGACTGGCGTTCCATTTCGAATTCGACAAAGAGAAAGGAACAGTTTTGGGTTGGTTCAATTGTTTGAATGATGACTCATGACGAGGGAGATTCAAATTCGACAAAGAGAAAGGAACAGTTTGGGCTGGTTCAATTGTTTGAATGATGACTCATGACGAGGGAGATTCGAATTCGGATAGAGAAAGGAACAGTTTGGGTTGGTTCAATTGTTTGAATGACGACTCGTGATGACTCATTGATGAGGGAGATTCGAATTCGAACCGGGGTGATTCATCGTTCGGTGGAACATTGAGGTATAATTCAAAGTCGAATTCAAATTGACCGATCGCATTGTTTGAAAATTTGGAACACTTTTCATCACCTTTCCCACTGATGACACTGCTGTAGGGAAAAAACCGTGTTTGGTGATGTATCGAAAGCAATTAGCCAATCAGACGAACACATACGACCAAAATGTTCCATGTAATGTTTGGAAAATTGTTATATCGTTTGGTTACATTTAGTGTTGAGAAATACAACTCAGAGAAGATACAATCGCTCCATTAGATTTGTATTTTTAAAATATAGACATATACAATTTATTGGAAAATTAAATAAACAGAATAAATGACCTAGCTCGAGTTATATAGTTTACCGTAATGACCGGTTACTATTTGCGTCAATAGAAACCTGAGGTTAAGAATAAGAATAAGCAAAATAAATTTGTAGGTATTCGTTTCAGTAAAGTATTTAGCACTTTTAGTACAAATGTGACAAAACAGATTTAAACTCAAATCATTGTAGAGTATTTTTGCGTAATCCAAAAGCTAACCACATTTTTTTACACTCCATTTCCCAAACACTCCACACCTAATAAAATAATCTTACACAAAAGTTCACTTCATAATCAGTGATTAGTGATTTAATTTGATTATTAATCACTAGAAGAGAAAAAATGTGAAACCAAAACAAACAAACTTCCCACAAGCGAAGAAGAGGAAAACAGCAGGATGCAGTGCACGTTGTTTGAGTCACTCAAAATTTGAGTTTCAAATTGAGCGCAAATGCTCGAAAAGCGTTGAAAAGTGCTTCAATTCAAACTGCGCAATGTTGACGAGACCGCGCACTGAGCGGTAGACCACAAAAGGACATGCTATCTGTTCTGTTCGTGTCACAACTGAGTTTGCCTTCTCCCTCCTCACAACACGAAGCTAACAACTTTCCATCTCTCAACCCTCAAAATCTCGTCATTTATTTTGTGCTGTCCAGTCTCGTAAACTTTCACTTTCAATCCTCACCAAAATATGGATCTCCTTCGTCAACTGTCCGAAAAGAGAAATATACTCGAGCGACGTATTCACTCTCAAGTGACCAGCACTCTCAACAAAATTGCCTACCACATCCCGAGTGATGTTATCACCAATTTGTCCAACTACTCACAAGTGGAAGTGACATTCAACGCGGCATCTGCTCGGCTCGATCTGATTGAGCGTTCTATCAGCTCTGTACTCGTTCCTTTGTCTACTTATCAAGCAATTCCGGGGATCTCTTCAGATGGCCAATCGATGGCTGTTCCATCATCAAACTCTGTGCCCGTTCAATCGGAACAAGCGAATCGATTGATCAAACAGGAACCGGTGGAGGAAAATGTTACTGTGCCAGTAGTATCCATTGCTAATCAAGAGATTGCCACAGTTTCTCGTGGTGTTGTTAAAAAAGAATCAACTGTGGAGAATGTTGTTCAACAAGTGATTTCAATTGTGACCACTCGGCTACCGGCTGAAAAGCATGACTTGAACGTGGCCAAGCCGTTAGAACCCGTCCAGAATGTTCATCAGAATTCCAATGAGAATGTCAACGTTCAACCAAATGCTGTTCCAAATGAACAGATTCTTGATTTATCCAACCCAGCTGCTAAATATCCCGAACCGACTGTCAACACCGAGAAAAATGACAATGTTCGACGATCAGGTCGACTGTCCCGCAAGCGTCGTCTATCGCTTTCTTCAGAACCAGAAACTCAACCAAAGAAGAAGAATTCTCGACGCAGTGCACCAGCCCAACCGACTGCAGTACCAACTCGTCCAACAACCACACGACGATCTCAAGGTGCCCCACCTGCACGTCCCTGTCCCGAATGCGGCAAACTATACAAACGAACTGGAGACCTCACCAAGCATGTTCGCACTCACACTGGCGAGAAGCCATTCCGGTGCATCTGGTCCGAGTGTGGATTTAGTGCGGGTGATCGATCCAACGTGGCTCGACATGTTCGGGTGATGCATTTGAACTTGCCCGCAACCAAAAAAGAACAACGGGCAAAGGGAATTGTGGAGGAACGAGACGAGAGGGACTACTTCATCGAGGTTCGTGCTAATTGATTGGATTTTACTCAGATTTGTTTTGATTATATTTGTAAATAACCTGCATTGTAAATTGACACAAAGTCACAGATTGAAAATTATTAAAATCATATACTAAACATAGGAAACATTGTTTGTTTTTAAATTCATTTATTCAGAAACTATATTTGTCTCGAATCTAAGGGTTTTCATTCAAAATGAGGTCACAAATGCAAATTGCAATTAACTGACAGACGAAGTATAATTGAACACAAAGATTGTACACAACTAGTTCCAATTGAAACATGCATGTTAATTCATAATTTAATAAACAAAAACAAAGTGTTACATAAAGATTGAGATTCACTACTTTAATGCCAATGCAGACAATAATTTTTTCGATATTGAATACGATCTACGTTCTTCAATGAGTTTAGCGATTTTTCACAAAAATCTTCAAACTTATTCATACGTAGTAAAGATAACCAACTCGAAATAATTTTCATATTGCAACTCAAAACAGTTTGATTTAATGTCAAAATGAGATAATTGAAGTTTGGTGATTTGGTGTGGCTGTTTCGTACAAAGTAGTCGATTAATTGAAAATATTCAATGTCTCCAAACTAGACCAGATTCATCCATCTTGTCTGCCAAAGAACCAATCAATATTGTGTTAGACGATTCGATTTCAGACCAAAGAGAATATTATCTTATATTGTTGAAAGCAAATTCGAGTGAGTAACTGAATACGTTGAACAGATCGAATCAATGCGGGTTTATATTTAAAAAAAAGTTTTATTTACACGCACTAGCTGTACTCTCAATTCAAATCAACCAATCAGATTCGTTCACTTTTTTGTGACCTAAATATCAAATTTTCCGCCTTGACAATTTATTTTAGCATTCAATTGTATAAATTGCACTAGCATTGTAAAATGTAATATTAAATGTCACTCAATGTCAATTGTCTGTATCGGGAACGAGAGTTCAATTCGAATGACACTCATTCACTCAACCCAAAAGCAACTCATTCAATGAGTGGATATGGACCTGAAAATGTCAATTCAATGTTTTGTCCAAATGACATTTAGATTTTATTTTAATATTGAAAATATTTTTGCAGTGAATTTGAAAATATTATATAAAACTTAAGGCGATTTTGAGACACAAGTTTGAGACAAAAATAAGAGAGCTCACGTTTCGATCACAACTCTTTGTAACTAAAACACAAAACAACAAACAATAACTTAAAACATTGTTTTTAATTTAGAATTTACTTATTTCTGGTCATTTCTGTGGCCCTGGCAAAATCTTTTGACCCAGTACACTAAATCAACAGAAGCGACAACAAAATAGACATTTGCAACATTTACATAGACATCTACAGCATTTGTTTGTATCATTTGGAATCAACTGTTGCCCGTCATCATCACCATCATCATCAATGTTTTCAATAACTTGAGAATTAATTCTCAATTCGTTAGATGGCTGCTGAGTTATAGTTGAATAATTGGCAATTGGCTTCCATTTGGTAGCTTTGCTGATGCTGATCAATTTGTGCCTTTTCCTGTTTGCTTGTTTTTTTCGATGGCCCAATTTTTTCATTTGAAATTTGTAAATTATCATCCAAACAGGAATTGCGTTTAAGCTTATTTTCTGATCCATTTGGCTTAATTACTAAATTGACTTTCATTTGTTTGTTGATTTGTGGTGCATTTTGATCACTTTCGCAGTCCATTTTTAATTGTTCGTCAATTTTCTGCCAATTTGAGCCTTGTATTGGTGAGTTAGCATTACGATAAGATGTACTTGGCTTAAACAGGGACATTCCAATTTCTTCACTTGAATTGTTTGTTGTTTCATATTTCAACGAGTGAAATTTGATCTCTTCAACTATTGAAGTTTCCATTTCTTCAGTATTGTCAATGCCAAAGTTTCGTTTAATTTCTTCCAGATTCTCATCCTGGTCACTTGTTTTTGCACTAGGCTCAGTTGATACATTCAAATGATTAAAATCAATTGGTAATTTAACATCAAGATTTTGATTGGATGTGCTTGGCTTGCACAAGAACTCTGTTTCACTTGTTGCACTTGAATTGTTTGTTGTTTCATTTTTTAATGAATGAAATTTGATCTCTTCAAATATTGAAGTTTCCATTTCCTCGAGATTTTCAATGCCAAAGTTTCGTTTAATTTCTTCCAGATTTTCGTTTATAAATGGATTCACAGAAATGTTATTATGACTCGATGAACTCGAGGATGGACTGGTGTTTTCAAAATGATTTGAAGTATTCTCCAAATTCTCAGTTAAATGTTCATTTGATGTGAGAATAACGACAAACTGATCGCCACCTTTTGCCAATTCCGATTCAATCCAAGATTGCTGTTTTATTCGCTCAACAATTATCGCATCATAGTCTTCCATGTTGTGATTGATATTTTCGAGCAACTGTTCAAATTGAATAAAACTGTCAAGTTCACTAAAAGAAGTGCTACGACTTGTATCGGGTGGCCTGTCCAATGATGGGGCCAAAGTTGCAATATTTTGTTCATTGTTTCCAATCATTGAGTTGTTTCTACTTTTTACAAATGAAAATAGTTTATCATAGTTAAATTTGATAATTTGGTCAATATTTTCACGAAAAAAATTCCAATCAAAATTGACTGGCTGTTCAATGTGTTGTTTTCTAAGCAGAATATCGCCAATTTAAGCATTTGATTCGCAAATACCACATTTTCCAAATTGGCATTTGTGAAATCATATGGAGCTTTGCTGTTTTCTGGATTTTTGATTTCAAAATTCAACATATTATTGTCAATCAGGGTGAAAATCAGTTCTTTCAAAAATTCAATTTGAGTTTGTTCTGAATTTCCTTCTACTTCTTCTTTCACAACTTCTTCATTTAGTCCAGATTCGAAAGTATCGTTTGGTGCTTCAATAAATGGTTCCCTTAAATGATCAGGCATTTCAAAGTGAACAAACGACTCAAGATTTATCGGTTCCAAGTTTGAAATTTGATTTATAATTTTTTGAATATGAAAACATGATCTATTCCAGCTTTCACTACAATTCTTTGATGGGAGAATATCTGAATATATTTTCTTATGTATCAAGTGTGGAAAAGCCTCGTTGTCAATGAGGAAACAATTCTCTTCAAGACATAGTGCAATGTTGAGTTTGAGTTGTTTCAAATGTGAATTGAGTGTCGTGTAGCGTTGACTCGGTTTAAAAAAGACACTCTCAGAGAATGTGAAGCAAAACAGTACATTTTTCATGAAGTTTTGTGGCAATTGGCACAATATCTCCGAAATGCAATATTTGAAATAAGCAGATTTGCACGTTTTGGTCGATTTGAACAAAACAAGCATTGCATGACCTGCTTAAAGCTGTGTCCATGCTTGCTCAGGTAATGTCGTATTTTGTCGAAACACTCCGCACCATTTAGACCGCCAATTCCGGGAGTATCGATCAAGCGAATAATTCTGTTGTGGTAACAAACTTTGTAGCCAACCGGTTCGCGCGTACCCAAATGTGTTCGTGCATGCTGCTCAAGTCCAAACTCAACCTCAATTTGTTCTCCAGTTTGACGATTGACTATTGAGTCTGGCAGCAAGTTTTGCAAATTTCCATTGTCTTCAGCATCGGCAAAGTTGTGAAATTTCAAATAGTTCATAAATGCATGAATGAATACGGACTTTCCAGCTCCAATTTCACCGAGTAACAAAATGTTGTATTCGGTGTTTGCAGTCAAGTTTCTCAAATTAATACGCATTTTGAGAACACTGTGACACACACACAAACGTATACGAGACAAATGATGATGACTTTGCAAAGAATGCATCTAACGACGTAAAATAAAGAAGAGTAATCTGTTGTTATTTGACTTATCGTTTGTTGATAGCGATAAATTGGTCCAATTGTAATAGAGTACAAATATTAAGTGTTATACCTTTACTCTTTCTTATTTGATATAACAATGCCATTGTCAATGTGCAAGCGTACGTGCAGTGTTCAGATTTTAATCTAAAAGACATTTACATTAAAACTGCATTAAGGCAGGAGGCGGCGCATTTTCAGTAAAAATAGCTGCCAGTCAAAACAGTGGGGAAAAGTGGCAATCTTTGGGTGCACTTTTCTCCTATGTTTCTGGACCAATTTTGATGTATCATAGTATTTTGTAAAGATAAATGTATAGACTTTAAATTTATCTAGAAAAATCAAAGGTTTTTAAATGTTTTTCCGTCTTGAGTTGAGTTCAAAGTAAAAAATAATCAATTTTTTTCAAACTTTACGCATGTTTAGTATAAATATCATTAAATAGTTGGAATATTTCTAGATAAATATAAAGTCCGTACATTTATCTTTACAAAATGCTATGATACATCAAAATTGGTTCAGAAACATAGGAGAAAAGTGCACCCAAAGATTGCCACTTTTCCCCACTGTTTTGACTGGCAGCTATTTTTACTGAAAATGCGCCGCGTCCTGCATTAAGCCTCGTCTATGATTGCATATGCGAGCATTTTGTTTATGTCTATGGAATGGCGATGTTTTTTTTTGTTTCGTTTTCGTTGGTTTTGTATTGTGAATTCACTTTTTAGTTTCATTTGACTTCAAACCCAAAGTGCAAAGCAACGGATCACTTTTGAGTACTTCAATCGTTTTGGAACATTTAGAAAGAAAATATTCTATTAGAGACGATGATTATAATGATGATGAAGTTTTAAACACAATGATCAAGGACAAGCTCGAATCAGTTGATTTGCTCAATCGCCGTGCTTTCACAGAATTGAAAAAAGTACAAATTCAAACTTGTTTCAATTCACTGTCCGCTGTATCACGAGTCAAATCCAAAGGCAGCCCAACGACTCGTGGGACAAATCTTATTGGTTGATTTGGTTGAAGTGAGAGCGAGTGCAAATGAATAAACGTTTTTGATTTTGTAATATAAACAATTTCAATTCAGTGCAACATTATTGAACATTGTCGTTGTTGTTCACTCGTGTTTGGCTACAGACATATGAACAAGCCTATTCTCATTCCGTTTGGTCAAATTAAATTGTCTAAATTGGTTGATGCTACACAGGATGGATCACCTAGTCTGTATAATACTTGGAGATATTTTATCATGGAACACGAATCATAGATAAAGCCAAATCAAGTTCCCAACACGATCAAATTGAGGACACAAATGGAAAAGTCTCTATTCTCACGCAAATCAACACACAATGTCACTATTTGAATGAGCCTGTGAAAATTTCTACTTATAGTAGTAGTCTACTTTACATATATTTATATTCACTTTAAATTCGAAAACCTCAAAAGCTCACATACACTCGCTTGTAGTCCATTCAAATCAGGCAATCATACACGTTTCTACGGACTAAATGCTAAATGGTCCTTCACGATTTCACCAAAATCTGTCTTAATTGTTCAATTTATTTACATTTAAATATAAACTGTACATATTTCGACTGCTAAATACTGTGTCGAACGAAGCGCATTCATGGATGAAGCAAAATACAAAATTCCAAGAAAAATATTATCTACGACGATTGATTATTTTATTAATATACGTTGCTGTTGATATACGCGATAATTGAATGAACGATTATAAGCAAATACCAGTAGCACTCGTATTCGTATCTAATCATTAAATTGACAAACAATTTTTTATGTTGTTAAATAAACATCACACATTGAGTGAAAAGAGCAAAATGCCACACATTGTCGTAATGACATTCAAACTTGTCTAGCTTTGTGCTGCTTAATGTCACAGACTTAAACATGAAAATGCAATTTCTATTTCAATGCAGTTTACTAATCGCTTTGTTCAGTTTGGCCAAGATGGCACCAGTCGTCACCAATGACACACATAGAGTGACCTTTGTCGAAGAACTTAAAGGAGATATTTTGGTTCGTAAGAAAGTGATTTCTACTAAAGTTCAGGTATGTTCAAAATTTGAATCAAATACACTTGAAAAGTCATTTGATGCATTTGAAAAGTAATGATACTTTTAGCTTCAAGGTTCAAGTGGATTTGTACGTTCTGATGAATTTACCTGGACTCTTCTTCCTCCTCCAACATTTGTATGGTCAGAGCAAGTGATTGAATCCGAGTCCGCCTCGTGGCAGTCTGGTGCAATTGCGTATGTCATTGAAGATTCACTGAAAGCACATAAAAAGTTAATCGAAAAAGCTTTGAAACATATTGCGCACTACACTTGTGTTCGTTTTCGGGAGAAACATCCACTCGACAAGTATTATGTGAGAATTTTCAAAGGCAATGGTTGCTACGCAACGGTTGGCTTCGATGTGGACTTTCCAGTGGGTCAAGTTTCACTGGGCGACCACTGCTACTACATGGGCACAATTGTGCACGAGTTGATGCACGTGTTGGGATTCTATCACGCTCACAATCGACACGATCGACAGCACTACCTCAAGCTGCACGAGCACAACATTCAGCCAGACCAGTTGGGCCAGTTTGAGAAGAATGACCCGAGGAATGAGCGTATCATTGGTCCATTCGATTACAATTCCATCATGCTGTATGGTCCGAGAGCGTTCAGCAAGGACAACACTAGTCTCACTATGGAGCCTGCGCTGCCCGGGTTTTACATGATCGAAGTGTACGAAAAGCCCGGACTGACAAGAATGGATGCACAACTGGTGAATTGGTTGTACAAAAATTGTACAACCAATTTAAAAGACAATTAAAATTACTTACAATGAAACTCTTTATGATCATGTCAAATAGAATACGCCAAAAGTACACGATCACCAAGTCACAACAACTATCTCAAAACAAAATCAAATTCACCAAATAAAGTTCAATCATTTAAAACAACAAAATATGTTGAATTTGTTTTTTATTGTAAAAGTTGAAAGAAAAAGAATCGATCTGTAATTGAGTAAAAGTGAAGGATAGAACGATAATTACTTGAGGACTTGTGGGTCACGTGTATTGCCTTAACGAGTGTTTGAACTATTACTGATAATTAGGAATACAAAATTAAATGACAAAATGAATGTGTAGATGTGATTCTAGGGGTAATATTTGAGTGATTTAGATAATATAGTCAGTAAACTGTAAAAAAGATAAAAGGTTCAATTGCAAATGGTCAGAGGGGCGACCAGTCCATCACACACCAACCTCACGACATTCGGACAAACACTTTCGGGTCCCATTCGTCGATTATGTTCAATTTCTGTTGTTCTCGAACTGTTTGAGGCAAGCGAAAATGTTGCATTCGGACATGTCTGGTTGCATGGCCCACTTGATTGAAGGATGCATCACAACTGTCCCAGGTACATTTGTAGGGTTTCTCGCCACTGTGGATTCGTTCGTGTCGTTCCAAATCGTGGCTGTACTTAAATGCTTTACTGCATCCCTGGTAAGTGCGTCTCATCGTTCACTTACTCGTCTACTGCTTCCGTAATGTGTCTTACATTACCTTCATGGTGTTTTGCTTTTTTGTTTAGATTCCGAAACAAATGTTCCATGTCAACGATACACAGTGCACAAACCTTACTCACCAAATTATAAAACAAACTCATTTCTACTTTGTTGTGATAAAGCGAGTATTTTACTAAATCCCAAATAGACCTGCTTTGTATTTATACCGTTTTCAAGGAGACATCTATTGTTTCCGATTTAAGCCAACTGGATGACTGGCATCTTGGTTCGGGATTGCTCAAAATGTGTTTGAATATTTGATGTTATCAATTTTATCGTAACTTTTGATGTAAAATATATAATGATTTGTAAATATCTCTATATAAGTTTTTATACTCACTTTTTAATTCGCTCATTCTACATAATCATTCATTTTGTATTCTATTACTTGTCATTATAATAAAAGTTACAAAACGCGTACATTCAGAAATAGGAATAAAGTTTAAGGATACAAGTCTTTATAAAGAATGAGTTTGGTGACTTGTAATGTGTGAACAAATGTAGATTATTTCACTTATTGAAACTGTTTCCAAAAATATGAAACACTGCGTACATCGACTTGGGACTGTGAGTGATGAGTTCAGTCCAGTGCTCGTAATTGAATTCGGCCGAATGGTGAGTGATGTAGTCGATGCATTTCGATTTCACCTCTTCCAGTGAGTACAGCTCGGCAACTTGAAGAGTCTTCGAAACTGTTGAGACTGAAAGTGACATTGGCAGGTACAGTTCGCAGTAGGACTTGAGCGAATCGATGAGATACTGATCGGAAAAATTAAATAAGATTGTAATTGTTATTTAGCCAATAAATGAAATACCTTGTTCGCAGCGGCATACAGCTCGTGCACGTGTCGATCCAAATCCTTAACCTTTCCCGTGTAAATAAAATTGAGCAACTCCTCAGCCGCAGCAGCACTCATGTCTTCGATGACCACTCGATTACGTTTCGACTCCTCCAGGTCGTGTTCAAACATTTTCTCGAAAACCTCAGAACGAGCAGACAAAATCAACTTGTGAGCCTTGAACTCACGTTCATCAACCACCAGTACGACATCACTCAACTTGCCACTGTCGAGTAGGGATTGGTGGTTCTGAGACAGTGAAACCAGATTGTTGAGGCAACGTACAACGCCAGGATCGTTACTATGCTCAAAAATCTAAATTACCATAAACATTACAAACACTATTTAAAGACACAAATAAGCCTACCTCACAATAGATCGTAAGTTTTCCATCTGGCAAAAGATTAGTATCAAGATCAGCATCAACAACATCAAAGTGATATTCACAGATGTAATATTCAAAACCTTTAGCAGCTCTCTCTAAACAAAATATATATTCAATAAATAAATTTACAGAATTGCGCTTACCTTGAGTGTTCCACTTTTGACCTTCTTTGTCAATCATCGAAATACGATAGTAAAACTCGGGAATTTTGTCACGAGCAGCAAAAGATATAATAGCAGATCCAATTAAAAAATCATTATCATAGCCTAAAAAAGTCATTTCCAAATTGAAAGCCCCAAAAGAGAGTTTCATTTCGGGGGAGATCACACTCGGGGAACCGATGTTTCGGGTCCTTTCAAGGAAATTATCAATAACCCAGGTACAGGTGACGGGTTTGGCTGTGAAATTATCGAATAGATCCATGTTGGGTACAGACTGATGTAGACAGACAAACACACAGTCAAAAGAAGAACAAAGGAAAAATATATCCGACAGTGAGTCAGTCAAGTTGTTGTTGACTGTGAGCAGCGTGACAACAGAAGAAAGATCTAGATTTTGGCTGCGCACTTTAGCACAAACAAAATGCGACCAGTCGACACAGTGCAAGTGACACTCGTGTGCAGTGTGCTACTGTGAGCTGTACAACTTGGACATTGAACTACTTTTGAGAATGATCAATTACGAACACAACTGGTGGACATGAAGCAACAAGAGAAGAAGAAATATGATGCTTTGATGGTGGAATATTGTCAATTGACCAATACCAATCAAGTGATTGTCAAAACCGAATGGAATGGTGAAGATGTGAAGGAAGAAATGTGTGATGGTGCTGAGCTGGTTCAGACCTCCAATGACATTCACATTTGACTTGTTGTGCAGTTTGTATTTGACTTTATTTACATTTGTTGTAATTCGCACAGATGCAGATACAAATGCTCACAATGTCACCGTGAACATCAAAACTGCATCGATGGACTGGGATTTTGTGGTTGTCAAGCAGGTGATCAAAGAAGAAGATGAAAATGATGATGACTGTGACCGATGTGTGGTGAAGAGAGAAATGGTGAGTGATGATGACGACAACTCGATGCAACTCGATTACTCAGACAATGCTGATCAAGTGATGCAGCCCAATTTGGATCAATCAAACGACGACTTATCACGTGATCAACTCAATCCCGCAAACAACTCTGTCTCTCAATGTGCATCATCAGCCAATGAACAACAAATACAGGTAACCCACAACTTGGTGATTGAAGAAAGTGTTGACCAACCAGTGACTGGTGCAAATGTGAATCGACAGCCACAGTCCACTCAAGTGTTCCTATCGAGTGACAGAGAGGTGAATGAAGTGATGAATCACGAGAATGGTTTGGTCGTTGAAGAGGAGGAAAACAGAGACTTGGTTGGGGAGGATGAGATGGCCAACACGACAAATGACACTCACAATCGTTCTGTGGTCGTATCGAATGAACCATCCACCAGTGCTCGACGACAATCGAATCTAGTCATATCAAAACAGCCAACTGGTTCCACTCTTCAGAATCTCACTAAACGAAAACAGTCTCAACCAGCTCGTTCTGTTAAGAGATCAAAGAAAACTGTAGAGGATGATGGTGGAGAGGATGGAGACAGTGAGGATCAAGTTGATGACAAGATCAAAGTGGTCTATTTGAATTGCCCCGAGTTCAAATGTGAAATCAAATTGAATTCATTGGTTCAATTGTACGGTCACTTGCGTACCGCCCACGAACTTCTCCCTCTTCGATGTTTTGCACCGAATTGCAATTCACGATATGACAATCGGTGAGTGAATTGAGTGTTATTCGAATGCTTACATAATGAATTCTTATTTTAGTACACAAATGGCTCTTCACATCAAGCATCAGCACTCGAATGCAACTCAATTTGTGTGTCACATTTGTCACAAAGAATTCGCTTCGCAACATGAAACTTACAAACACTGGCGCCAGTGTCATCTGACCGGCCAATTTCAGTGCAATCTGAACGAATGTGCCAAAGTGTTTGACACTCGTCTCAAGGCGTACGATCATCAACGACGCAAACACTGTCACGAATCGAAACGACTCAAATGTGCCCACGTTGGTTGTTCTTCATCATTTATCCTTAAGAATGATTTGGAACGTCACGAAATGACTCATCTCAACATTCAACCATTTCATTGTAATTGGCCACAATGCAACATTCGTACTAAGCGACGTTCAGGTCTGATCAGACACATTCGAATGCGACACTTTGGCCTTCCAGCAACGTTGAAGGAGCAGGCAGCCAAGAATATTGTGGACCATCGTGATCCGAACGAATATATCCAAGTGGTGGATGAAGAAGATGACAAGTAGATTCGAACATATCAACGAGCATTCGTGTTTGCACTTTGCTTTGTAATACACAAATTCATTTCATATCACACAAAACACTTTTCCTTCTCAAATGTACAAATTGTCAAATGTTCAGTTGCAATATTTTCTTTTGAGTTCTCACCATTATGAACATTTTCACAAAAGTATAATTTGTATTCATTTAACAATAAAATTTTAATACAATTTCAATGTAAATCTTAATCACAATTGATTTAATTTCATTAATAAAAACAATACAAAAAAATACCACAAGATAAATTCCGAAACACTTTTCTTGGTAGTGAACTTTGAGTGTGGTTTTGGCTGGCAAACATAAACAACCATTGCATCACATTCGAGTCGAGTGTGGGTACCAATGGTAGTTGAAAATGAGAGTACATTTACGAATGTCTCAATAATTTGCATTTGTCCACAATGTGGCACTTGAATTTGTCTGTGAGATGTATAATATTCGGGTTATTGTTGAAATATTTTAGGTTCATAAATTGATTCGGTAGAGACACTTTGAAATGAATTGAAGAGAGTGTACCAATTGGAGTGAGCTTTTAGTTTAGCCAACCAAACAGTCACGCCATCGATGGTCGAGTGGTGAAGGTTGTGCTTTGTAGTAGTCAGCTGATTGCAAACCGCGTGCTCACTCGGCTGAGGTTTGTCCCTCTCCACTCGGCTCGTGTGTTTTTGTCAGACTGATTTAGTGGACTACTTTGCCTGAAACGATCATTTCTCCGTTATCTCTCAACTAATCTACCAACTGTCGTACTCTACTCGTGACCATGTCCACTACACCACCTCAATTACCTCGTGTGGTGCGTGAATATATTGCGGCCGAGAAGGAAAGCGCTCGTGTGTGGTTGCGTGCCGAGATTGACCGATTTGTTGGTCCACTGGTCGATTCAGTCTTCGATAGACTAACCAACAAATTGATGGCGATGAACTTGGATTGGGACAGAATTCTACCTGGTGCTCGGGTGGTTAAACGAGGTGAGTCTAAAGTGAAATAGTAATAAATTTATGACTATTTGTTTTGTGATTATAGAAATAAAAGAAGAAATAAAAGAAGAATATGAGATGACATTGCAGAACGTGGCGGATAATGTGCCAAAGGCGAATGAACAGATTGGGGATTGTGTCAAGCTAGAGATCAAAGAGGAGGAAGAGGATGGACAAATGTTGGACATTAAGAAAGAGGAGGAGGAAGGTGAGACTAATGAAGTTGATTTGGATGATACCAACGAAGGTGCTGATGAAGATGAAGTCAATCCAAACAATTCCTCTGACATTGACACTTTTTTCGCTCGCTGGATGAGAGATGAGGTCGAGTTGGGTGAGCCAACACGAAGCACTGTTAACCTAAACCCAATCCTGCACCAAACTCACAATGCAGACACATCTCTGGCTAATGTATCAACATCCTCAAATGAACCACAATCGAATTTGACTAATCGGGAGGATGATAATGAAGATCAAGTCAATCCAAACCCAAACCAACAGCAGTCCGATGATGCTGAATCAAGCAACAATAAAGGAATGATTGAGGAAGAAGATGAAACAACTGAAATTGACGGTGGAAATGATGAAAGGATTGAAGATAACCAAAATGAAGAAGAATCTCGACCTGTGGTGAACGGGCAAATGGACACAACTCCATCAACCAAAGGACCGTCTTCGGTGCAGTCAGCTAGACAGCCGAAACGAAAGCAAACTAACGACAAACAACAACCACAAGTAACAAACAAAGTGAACAATCGAAGCAAACAGAACGTGGATGATCAAGTAGAAGAAGAAGAAAGCGATGACGATTATGATCCTGAGGAAGGTACTTCCCGTTCAGCCAAGCGAGCTCGACCATCCCGTCCCACCACTTCGAGTACCAAACAGAAACAAATCATCACGCACACTCTTCGATGTCCCCAAGTGGACTGTGCCAAGATGATTGCCAAAGACGAACTCAACTTGCACTTGTGGGAGAAGCATTCGATTGGGCTATTCCGATGTGTGGTTAAGGATTGCAAACAATCGTTCCAAAAACAGTGAGTTCAATTGTGTTCTTTTGTTGTATCTTAAACTAATTTTATTGTTTATAGGAAGAATATGAGTGAACATCTAGCCCAGTGCCACCAGTCCACCAGCCAATGGCTCTGTGATAAGTGTGACCATCACAGCACCACATATCCACAATTATCTCGTCACAACACTGACCAACACCAACTGGGCCACTTTCAGTGTTCCTTCTCCGCCTGTCCATTCACGGGAGAGTACAAACAGAAAGTGTACGATCATTACAAACTACAACACAAGACACAGAAGACACTGAAGTGTGACCATCCTGGGTGTCCGTATCAAACCACGGTTGTACCCAATCTGAAGAAACACCAACGAGTCCATTCCGCCATCAAACCTTATCGGTGCAAATGGCCTGATTGCGACTATTCCTCCACTGTACAATCGAACACAATGAGACACATTCGTGAAACTCATTTGAAAGAAAACCCCCAACTCGGTCAACCAAAAGACTATCTCGAGGTGATGCGTGAGTTGTTGTGAATTGTGTCTCATTATTGGTCTCATGTGAACATATGTCTATTTAAGAGCTAAATAAACTTTCTTTAACTTTTCAATTTTATGGACAATCAATTTGAGATTAATCAATCGGTACGATACAATCGAACAACTACTCAACGACCCAAGGCTGAAAATTGCTGAGAGAAAGGCTAAAACTCTAATACTAAACTAAAGTTGTGCAAACGATTGGAACTGGAAGTGGAGAAGTATCAAGGCTAAATCGTGCAGCAAACAAATTGTGAACAAATTGAACAACTTTTGAACTAATGTTAATGAAATAAAAATATATTTCTTAATTTCTTAATAATTTGATTTAATGTCTTTATAAAGTGGCATGTCTTATTACATATGTCACGAAAATGCACTGATAAGAAAGTAAATCAATCAATCAATCAATAAAGCGGCTTTGTTTGATTAATGCCAATCAGTGACATGCAGTACATGCATGACACTCAGTTCACCTTATCATCAAGGTCCATCATTTACGTTTGCATTTCGTTTCTTTCCTTTCGCATTCAAATTTGCACCGAATTTGTACCAAATAAATGTTATCTATTCACAATTTGTCCATTTTCTGGTCTTGTCAATTCGCATATAAATCAATGTGTAATTGTAAGATAATTTCACATTTTGCATCAACCACCAAAAATTATCATCAAACATGGCTCCCAACAACTCAACCCCCGACACCCAAACCGTTCAACCTTCACCCAAACCATTGAAAATCTTTTTCCACTCCGTCGATGGTGTTGGTCACATGAACGCGTGCATTGGTCTGGGTCAGGCGCTCACCAAACGAGGTCATCAAATTCACTTTCTACTGAACGATGCGTTCAAAGGTCAATTTGAGAAATTTGGTTTCACCGAAATTTTGCTCAAAAACAATCCCGCTACAGACAACAACAATAATCCAGAACCGGAAAATCAAAAACCTAAAAATGTCGTAAAAGAATTTGCAGAAAATCTGATTACATCCGGCTTTCTGTCTGACAAAAGTCCATTTGATAAAATGAAAGCACAAATGGGTCAACATAATTCCTTCTTTGAGATCGTTTACCGTACAATGGTTGCCTTTGAGCCACAGATCGAGAGCGCACTGGAACGGGAGAAGCCTGATGTGGTCATAATCGATTCGCCTATTGCAAGTCCCGCTGTACTGAAGTCGAACATTCCGTGGATGGGAAATTTTAGTGTACAACCACTTTTAGTGTACAAGTCGGACAAATTGCCACCGCCGTGGTCGGGTAAGTTCAATCTTATTGATGATCTTAAATGATCCAATTTGATTTTCTTTTTAGGATTCCCAGTGGAAAGCGATCCATCAACCTGGCAAGAGTACGCTGAACTGATGAATGAATATTTTCCTGCAATATTTGGTAAATATCGAGACATGCTGCACGAAGAGTTCAACTACAAACACCCGAGTGATTTACCCAAAGAGTTATTCGACGTATCTCCCCATCTCAACATTTATGGTTATCCGGACGAGTTGGATTATCATGATGTGGCGCCCAGACCTGAGAGATTTGTAAATTTGGAAGCTTTTAGTAGAGAAACTCCGGAGCCGTTCAAAGTACCAGAAGAATTGGGTGTTCAGCCCGGTGACAAGTTGATCTATGTCTCACTGGGATCGATGGGTTCGATTGATGTGGAACTGATGAAACGGATTGTTGCGGTTTTGGAGAAGACTCCACACAAGTACATCGTCTCGAAAGGACAACGAGGTGATGAGTATGAACTACCCGGAAATTGTTGGGGTGAGATATTCCTTCCCCAAACCAGAATCCTTCCTCTTGTGGACCTAGTGATCACCCACGGAGGCAACAACACCACAACTGAGACTTTCTCTCAGGGCAAGCCAATGATCGTGATGCCACTGTTCGGTGACCAGTACGACAATGCACAACGAGTGCACGAAAAGAAGTACGGTATTCGAGTCGAGCCATACTCATTCACCGAACCAGAATTACTCAACGCAATCTCTCAACTACTCAACGACACTGAACTGCATCAACGATTGCAAGTGGCCAAAGAACGAATTCACAAGTCAAATGGCAAAGATTTGGTTTGTCAACGAATTGAACAAGTTGTCGCAGATTTTCAAGATTCTCAAAGATCTTAGATTAAAATGTTGCTATTACTTTGTATAATCCAAAAATAAAACAAATTTTACATTTTACAGAAATTTCACATTTCATCATGTTCATACTCTGAGTGATAATAAGGGACTCTCCAGAAAGTCCAACTCTATAAAGCAAACTTTTATAATAATTGAAGCATTGAAGCATTCCCATAGAGAAGCTTCCTTAATCCCCTAATTCCCCATTGGAATTAACAAAAAGAATAATCAACTACTTGAACATTCAACAAAAGAAAATACAAAAATACAAAACGGTGATAAGTTTGAAATAATCAATTAATGTACAGCACAAACTTATACCACAAAAGGATACTAGTTATAACGAAATAAGTCGTCCATCTAAAACTCAGTGGAAATTCCGTTTATAAAACCGATTTTCCGTCTTAGATCGGGGGTTATAATAAACAACAAAATTTTTGCCTTAACAGAGACCCCTGGTGAGTAAAAGTTGACATACTGAATGTTTATTATTAAATTTTCCGACTCACTAGCGCCGACTGGAAGAGCCACTCGTCACTACTTCATCTCATCTGACTGGTTTCTCTTCCAAAAGCCACTAAGCGGGAAATCTTCTAAATTAGTACTAATCCTTTTTGTAAATAGACTAGTTTATTTTTCTCTAAATTGTAATACGGTGAGAATGATCATCAGTAACGCACATTTGTAACATCCACAATGAAGGGGTGTGACCACTCCCCAACAATCTCAAGTTCAAGATGTTATCCCACACCACTTCGCTATCTGTGGCTCGTGGTAAGATCTGTGGGATCCATTTACAAACTTATGGTGACTACCGAAACTTGTAACACTACTGATTTGGCGGACTACCATCCCAAGACGTCTCTTTGTCATCAAATGAAGATAACCAAGAGATGCGGTAATTGGAAACAATCTGAGAGAAGCAGATGCGACACTACTGATGGTGACATTGGAGAGTATTTCATCCAACGGAAACTCCCATGCCTATCATTAACACCTGGAATCCAGGGGAGTGATCTTTTTCCCGATCATCAAAAAGAGCAGTTCCAAAACTGTATAAAAGGCGCTGTTTTTGGACAGAACTGGCAAGTTAATGCAACTTCACTTTTGGAACAACAACCACCAACCAACTACCTGCCTACTGAAGAACATCTGCTCCAACTTCCGACTTCCAGTGCCAACTCCACTTCCGAGGACTGAACTTCCGCTGGAACAAGTCACTGGCCCTTTGGCTTCGCCGGATTTAGAATTATTTCTACATCCGCCCGGACTTAGTTTTTGAGAACTATTTCCGGTCTGACTTGTGACTTTTCAGGGGATCCTCGTTTGAGAAAATCTAAGTCCAACTCGACTTAGAATCTTTTTCATCAACCTGCGAATTCAACTATCACGCTACTAACTTAGAACTTTTACATCAAGTGTCATCTCGTTTTCTAAGTCCACTTCGACTTAGAAAAACTCCACCTCCTATCAACTTCTCTTAATCGTTAGACTTCTTTCGATTAAATGTCTCCGAATGAACAGTCCGAAACCATCACATCTCAAAGGTCATGTGTTAGAGTGGCCGTGAATCCCTGTTCATTAATGTGCTGTTCTATTTTATTGTTTTTACCCATCATCATTATTTTTTGGACAATCTATTTTTTGTTCTTCTATTATACTAAACAACTAAAAAGCAACTAAATTATAATAAAAGTGACTTTTATCCACAACTATTGAGTTCAATTTTTTCTGTCTGCACTTTTTTAAATAACCCTTTAGCGTCAAAAGGTGTTAGTTCTAGAGTTTATCATATAGTTTTCCATAAAAGGAAAAAACACAGGATCATCCTCAAAATCAGTACAATCTGGTTTGTAGCTCGAATTCAAGTACCGTTTTACTCGTTCAAAGTTAGGTATTGCGTCAAATGTTTCGCTAGTGACAGTCCCATCAACAATGCCACGATCAATTAGCATCAATTCCTTCACGCAAAAGAAATTCAGCCGACTCAACTCCCTTTCCTCGTAATTGCACATTTCGAGAGTCTTTTGCACAGTTTGGTAACTAAATCGAAGAATTTCATAGTTGGCCTCCAAGTTTTGCTGATCAGCATTGTTTGCATATTGCCCCGGTCTACGATTATCGTAGTATTTCGCAAATCGGAAATTCGATGCATTCGATACCAAAATAATAACAAGAAGTAATAAGAAAACTGAAAGAAATTACAAATTACAATCAATACAAAAAAAAGTGCAACACAAAATGCTTACATTTCTTCATTATTTGGTCATCAGTTGTTCATATGATATTTACTGGTTGACACATTTACCGAATCAAGTGAAATAATATTTGCTACTATACTTTCTACTCTTGTAAATCTAGTAGTTTGTGTTTGGATGCTACATTTGCTACAGGTACATTGTACGCGTATAATTAATTCTCAGTCCATTTTGCGCATCATCAAATTTCGCATTGCGAATAGCGAAATACGAGCGAAATCGTGTATGTGTTACTCAATATATTCTCGTATGATCTACGTAAATCTTGGCAAAGGCTTTATTATTTTGTTTACATTATCGTGGTGTAGACTCTACATTGTACAGGAAGAGAGAAGACGAACAAATTAATGATCATGTTTCTTTCCTCGATGGTATAACTCAAATATACGTCTCTATGCCACTGTGATGTAATGTGATTCTATCAAGGATTCAAGTGAATTAATTTTTCTTGGCAATTTTATCATCTAAAATTTTCAATTGAAAGTTAGCAAAAACGTTCACAAATTCAAATCACTGATTTATTGTCTGAATTGTCTTTGGTTCATATTCAATAGATGCACGCCATATTCCTATAGTGCATCGGGTGAAATTTGAGAATACTCTTAAGATAACATTATATATTTATAAATTGTATCTAAAGAGGATTTTTGTTGTTGTTAAAACTAGTGGAAATAAGTATAATTTCAGTTAAAAACTTTTGATTGGATAATTTCAATAATCAATAATTTTATTTAATTAAATCAATCAACAAATTAATTTTTTAATTTAATTTCCTTTTAATATACAAAACCCGGATATACGGAGATTACTAATTTATTAGTAAATTCACAATTGTCACTCATTATAATGTCAAAAAGGAAATTGAGAGGAAAGAAGGGAGACCACTTGCGGAAGTTTCCACCCCCGGTCTGTGGAGTAAAAGAGTGTTGTATTGTCTCTAAACATTGACCCAACGTTATCTTCACAATCTCCGCAATATACCATAAAAAGAGACTGCGTTTACACACACAGATTCACAAATGTGTCCTGATCAGCGTTCGAAAAAACACCCAAAAATGAAGTCTGCATCTCAACAGAAATCGCAACTGAAAATCTTTTTCTATTCCATCGATAGCATTGGCCATTTGAATGCCTGTGCCGGACTGGGTCAAGCCCTGGCGGCTCGAGGTCATCGAATCTATTTCTTGCTGAACGAAGGTTTCGCTGGTCAATTCACCAAATTTGGTTTTGATGAAATTGTGCTCAAAGTCAGTAGCAAGCCATCGATAGCAGAGAATGCTGATCAAGGAGCAATTCCAATCAATCCAATCAAACAAATGGCTGAACAGATCATCTCAATGGGCGTGATTGGACCAAAATCGCCATTCGAAAAGATGTGAGATTCCCTTTTGAACAGTGGAAACAGTTTCTTTGATCAACTGCTCAACACAGCAATTGAATTCAATCCTCAAATCGAAGAAGCCATCAACCGAGAGAAGCCAGATCTCTTCATTCTGGATCATTTTGTAGCACCACCAGCTGTGCAAAATGATGCCTTTCCATGGGTCCACCTGTGCAGTTCAAACCCACTTGCTCTGTTCAAATATGAAGACTCAGAAAGGAAATTACCTCCTTTTGGATTCGGTGTTCCAACTGAAAGTGATCCAGCCTCGTGGCGGGAACTCGAGACACTTTGGCTCGAGCACGGACAACAAAAATTTGCCAAACTACAACAGGACCTAAATAGCTCTTTTAATTTTATCCCACAAGTTGAGATTCAAAATCGAAACAGTATGATTCTACAGTCTCCGTACTTGAATATTTATGCCTTTCCCGAAGAGTTGGATTACAGTGATCTGGTGCCAATTCCGAAAAATGTTGTCGGCGTAGATTCTTTCTGTAGAGTCGAGGTTGAAAGGGAAGATTTGTTTGTGGTGCCGGAAGAATTGGGCGTTAAACCTGGGGACAAATTGATCTTTGTTTCAATGGGATCGATGGGTTCGATTGATGTGGAATTGATGAAACGGATCACTTCGGTTTTAGGTAAAACTCCATACAAGTTCATTGTTTCAGGGGTGATGAGTACGAATTACCGGATAATTGTTGGGGTGTGAATTTCCTACCTCAAACCAAAATCCTACCAATTGTAGATTTGGTGATCACCCACGGAGGCAACAACACCATCACTGAAACATTCTCCTTCGGCAAGCCAATGATTGTGATGCCACTGTTCGGTGACCAGTACGACAATGCACAACGAGTGCACGAAAAGAAGTACGGAATTCGAGTGGGGCCATACTCGTTTACCGAACCAGAATTACTCAAAGCAATCTCTCAACTACTCAACGACACAGAACTGCATCAACGACTACAAGTGGCCAAAGAACGAATTCGCAAATCAAATGACAAAGATTTGGTTTGTCAACGAATTGAACAAGTTGTAGCAGATTTTCAAGAATTACAAAGATCTTAGATTAAATTGTTACTATTACTTTGTATATTCAAAAAAAATAAAGCAGATAATCAAACATCTTACATTTCACAGTTCATCATGCTCATACTCAGAATCGTTCTTATTCCCAGCAAAACGCATCAATTCGCCCAATGTACCAATATAGTTTTCCATAAAAGGAAAAAACACAGGATCATCCTCAAAATCAGTACAATCTGGTTTGTAGCTCGAATTCAAGTACCGTTTTACTCGTTCAAAGTTAGGTATTGCGTCAAATGTTTCGCTAGTGACAGTCCCATCAACAATGCCACGATCAATTAGCATCAATGTTCCCACGCAAAAGAAATTCACCGACTTCAACTCCCTTTCCTCGTAATTGCACATTTCGAGAGTCTTTTGCACAGTTTGGTAACTAAATCGAAGAATTTCATAGTTGGCCTCCAAGTTTTGCTGATCAGCATTGTTTGGATAATCTCCGGGTAAACGATGATTGTCGTTGCTTGAATTTGTTACATTCGACACACAAATTGCAATAAGAACAATAAGTGATAAAACTGAAAGTTTGAAAAATTAGAATTTAAAAAAGCCACTACAAAATCATATATGCTCACATTTCTTCATTTTTGATCACCATATATGACATTATGACATATTTACTCGTATTTTACCAAATAAATTGAAATGTTTGCTGCTACTTTATGCTCTAGTAAATTTAGTCTATTTGGATGCTACATTTGCTACACAGACTACATCTACATCAAATTAAATTAGGTATACTAAATATTTTGGTTCACACAACCAGGTAACTCTTTCACTTTTGCATTAGGCTTTCCAATTGACATGTAGGATTTTAAGCAATATTAGACAAATAAAAAAACTTTATTGGTTTGGAAACAGATTCATTACAGTATCAAATGTTAAAGTTAATTAGATACAGAAAGTTGAGGAAATTAAATGTTAGAAAATATGTTAGATCAAAGCAACTCGAGAACTCTTGTAAGTCCAGGTAATCACTCAAGACGACGAGCCAACAAGTCAGCATCCACCTGTATGAAATCATTTGGATTACGATTATCCTCAATGTTGAGACGTTGCTGTTCTTTCATCGATTTAGGAAGTTTGAAGTGCATTATACGAACATGAGTGACCACATGAGCACGTTGCTCCGAACTGTACGAACAATTATTCCAAGTGCACGAGAATGGCTTCACACCCATGTGGATTCGTTCGTGTCGAACCAAATCTTTATCGAACATGAAAGATTTGCCGCATCCTGGGTATTTGCATTCGCATTTGTTGGATCCAGTCGGCTTGTGTCGCTTGTTGTTGGCAGCAGATCGTGGAGCATCACTTTTGCGTTTGTTGTTGCGGTTGGTGCCAGATGAGGTTGAAGGCGTGTTGGCAATGACCTCAGCGGCACCTTGTTCTTGTTTCCATTGGTCGAGTGAGACAATCTCCATTACTGGATCGTCAAGCACAATGGCTACTGTACGAACAGAATGAATTTTCCCACCTCCACCGAAACGATTCTTGAGTTCGGCTACTTTCGATCGCACAGCTCCAAATTGCTGATCAACCTGAGCGGTGAGTTGACGCTTCAATCGCTCACAGTCCACTTCGAGCTGCTCTTCGAATCGATTCAGAAAGGAGGTGAAACGATGGGTGAGACGGTGAGACATTTTGGTGGTGAGAATCGAAATGTTTGTTTATTTTTTAGTAGAAGAGATAGAAATGCACGAGCACGAGGTGAAACGGGAGAAGAAATTGCAGAAACAGCTGTTTTGAGGCACAAACTATTTTGACTTGAGTGTGCGGATTGGAAAAGGAGTAATTTAGCCGGAGTAAATGTAAAATCATTTATTTATTTTAAAAAATCATAGACAAATGCATCAATCCATCTTCTTTTGAAAGTTATTATCATTATTATTAACAGAATCAAATTCAAATTCCTCAAATATTTCATCATCAATTTCTTTGTGCTCAGCACTTTCATTTTGATGTTTCTTTTGTGCATTTCGATGATGATGATGATGAAGAAATAGTTTCATCAAATTCACTCCTGGCGCCTCGAAAGTGAGATAGAGAAAGAATGCCAAACCATAAGACTGGAGTATGGTTGTGCTGACCAATTGCCACTGAAATAGATTCAAACAAACAAAATTAAATTGACAAAATGTAAAACTAAATTGTTCAATACTTTAAAATCATCAAACTTACCAGTCCATTCAAACCTGCCAGTGAAATTGCACTTCTCGCCTGAAAGACATTGAACCACATTGCCATAAGATGCACCAAATAGAGGCAAAATGAAATTCGCGAAAATGGCTGAAAGATTTTTGCTGATAAAAATCGTGATATCAAATTGCGTGAATCAATTGCACAATGGTAAATGATCCAACCATTGGCTGCGGCCCAAAGACTGGTAAAAACGAATACAGAAAGTGCCGTTTCGAGGCTCGGATCTTGTGTGAATTGTTGAGTCTCAGTGGGCGCATTCATGATTGCATAAGTGTGCGTAAGCATGAAAGCAATCAAACCAAAAGATAACACAAATCCAATTTGTTTGACGCATTTGGAGAAATGAACAATTCTTCTTTCGAGCAACAGTTGACCAATGATTGCTCCAGTGAAGAAGGGAATTGTGTGATTGAAGGGGAAAAAGTACAAAACATAAATGTTGTGGATGAATTGGGGAAATCTGTAAAAAGATAAATAAACAAAATTAATTTGAAATTATTAATTTCATAATTTCACTTTGAATACTCAAACATACGGATATTGTAAGAAGGCATAATAGTGCAACAGTGTTGGTCGTGCCCAGTCCGTTAAAATCACATAAACGAGTGCCACAAATTGAAGTGCAATAAACAGAAACGATATTTGATACGTCAGGCGACTGCCACTTTTGGTGTAGGCCCAAAAGAGAATGAATGCTAAAATGTGCAGTTGCATTTCGGCTCCGAGGTACCAAGTTTGGAGGCTGCACTGTAAAAATATGGTGAAATATTCGTAGGATACTATTCATGAACAGAAAAAATACCTGCATTTCCATTGGAACCAGATTGTTGATATACAGTAGATGAGTCCACCAGTAATCGTAACATCCACTCAAATTGAGCCACAAATGATCATGATGCCAGAGAGGACCAGAGCCAAGCAACTCTAACGCAATTGTCATGCAAATCATACCCACGACTGCAGGTGAATAGCGAAACCATCTCAACGCAACAAATGAAACAAAATTGTGCTTCAATTTATGGCGAGACAATCCACCGTAGGTGAGGAACATTCCACTAAAATATGAACAAAAAATTATAAACAAAAAAATGGGATGGAAAACAAATTACGCAAGAATAAAGAATGTGTGCACCATAAGTCCTCCGTTGAAGAATGGCTGTGCAAATGCTTTCCGTGTCAAGGACTGGAAATCAGTAGGAAATCGTGCATACGCATTTACATGAAGAATTGTGGGAATGAGTAGACCAACTGAATGACCCATCATTATGAATACGGAACCCAGTGCACGAATTCCGTGAGTAAATTGAAATTGTATTTGATTTCGATGTGAATCAGAATTATTATCGCTAATATGAAACAATGTTTCAACATTTGCAATTGGAGAGAAACATGAAATCATCTTTTGGATTAAATTTTCGTTGTTGTTGTCGAATAAGATTTCATGTACAAACGCAATAATCACAAGTGTCAATGGTATCGCGAGAATTGTCCTATTTTAAAATATATAAATTTAAATTGATTTATATGATTTAATTTCATATTTTACAAAACAATTTGCATTCGTGGATCACGTTTTGGTGGCTCGTCCAGTGATTGACAATAGGTGAGATTGAATTCAAATTGTTCAAGTATTGGATAATCTTGATTGTGATTTGAATGATTTGAAAAGTGATGAATTTTAAAGTAAAGTGTTTGAATACTCACAAGTTTGAATTGCATTCTTAATTTCGTTTGGCTCACAAATCGATGGAAAACAAACTCCAGTGGACATTGGATATTTGTTGTCCAGATCAGCCCACTGATGGACATACTTTTGTATCCATTTTGGCTCCAAATTTGAATTGTTGAATTTGATTTTTTCATATAATTTTGTTCGTGGTAGGTGGACAGTAGCAATACAATATTTACCGACAAAATTTTGATCATTGAATTTGTCTGATACGGAGAGACATTGATCAAAGTCACCGAGTTGCGTGATGGTGCTGGACAGAAGGCCCACAGGAAATGTGGCCATGGAGTCGATTACTATTCAAAGAATTGATTACATTTAAAAATTGTTTTTGGGCAAACATAAGAACCATACTTTTGGCACTCCATTCTTCATCGAACGGATGGCGAATCATGTGCTCGAGCACATCCAAGCACGGTTTTCTAATTTTATTATCATTTTTGACCACTTGTCCGACTGTTTCATTCCATTTTCGGAATGTTTCATCAGTTTTAACTTGAACATGACTTTTCCAAGTACGCAACAGTTCAGTCCAATAAAGATCTGGATCTCGTGCCACGCGTTTCGATAATTCATTTACTCGGATTGGACGACCATTTGTGACACGATTTTCAAATGCTGGTAAAAGTTCGCTGGACCAAAAACTCTTGGCTTCAATATTGTTGATGTTGCTTGAAAATGTGAGAAAAGTTATTAACAATATTATCCAAAGCATTTTTGGTTGTCTGTTTAAAGTTTTCATTATACAAATTTACAAGATGACAAATGCGTGTTTTAAAATATCATAAATGTGGTAATATGCGGTAATATGTTTTAAAGTTTAGATTAGATAATTAAAAGCGAACTCAACATTAAACGAGTGTTTTTCCGTTTATGCGTCGCATATTTTGAGAAATAATCGATTTGGAAGTTTGGCGGATTCTTACGTATTGAGCAAATTGTGTTACTTTCAAGGACAAACTTGTTATTAGATAATTTTTAAATAAAACGAATATATTAGCTTTAATCGAAAACCTAAAACGCACCATTAAAAATTTATTATCGTCAACATATCTGTGAATGTTAGTTTCAAATTAGACAGTACACTGGAAAACCTCTCCTTGTGGTTAATATATTTGATATTAACTAGAATGGGTAATGTGAATGAACGCAAGGAATGAGACATGTGACGGATTGAATGTAAAAAAAATTTTATTTTTAATTTAGACAATTTAAAACATAAAACAACTACAAAAACGATTGCGTTCATTTGTTCATTGTTAGAACATGTTTAAGAAACTGATTCCTCATGGATAATTGCAAGGTCATGAGTTCCAAAATTTTTAATTGTTCCGGTAATTTATTTGATCTAATATATGATCTTTAAATAATAAATGGTCAAATTAGTTTTAAATAATAAAATGTTCGGTATTCAATTTTTATATTTTTACTTGGAACTACTCAATTTTGCATAAACCGCAGCTAGATCAAGGTCAATTGGCTTAATGAGCGCCCCTCCATCACTGAAATAGATAGACCCAGTAATGTTACGGGCATCATCCGAAGCGATAAACGATGCAAGATTGGCAATGTCAGAGGGTTCGCCCACTAGTTTGAGCAACATGTCCGGACGCATACTTTCCCAAATCTTCTCAAGTGCATGCGCATCACCGAGGCCCAGTGATCGTCCCAGTGGGGTCATCACTGGTCCCGGGTTGATTGAGTTGACTCGAATGCCCTTGGGTCCTAGTTCTAGGGCACAAGTTTTGGTCACCATGTCGAGGGCTGCTTTCGATGCGCAGTATGAAAGTAAAAAACTATTATAAATATAGTAATTAAAATTATTAATCAAATTTTTATTTTGAATTATTAAGACCACTTACAGGAGTCACCGAAGCAATACTCGAAATGTTGATCACATTGCCCTGTGTCTTCTCCAGGTGAGGCGCAGCAAGTTGAGTCAACTCGACCACAGTTCTCACATTGAGCCTGAGCACTTGGTCAAACTCTGCCAACAAGTTGGCACTCGCCAGTGTTCCATTGGGCGATACTGTGCCAGCATTGTTGACCAGAAAATCCAATCGACCAAACTTGGCCACAGTTTCGCTGATCAGCCTTTGAGGCATCGAATCGTCGACTAAATTACCAACGATCTGCAGTGGCTTGACACCACCAGAAACATGCTCAATTTGTTTGGCATATTTGGCCAGATTTTCAGCATTTTGTCCCGTGATTGTAACCCGGGCTCCGTATTGAGCAAATTGCAGTGCAATTGCAGCGCCAATTCCTGAAGAGCTTCCAGTGACGAGTGCGACTTTGCCAGTGAAATCGTATTTCTTGTTGTTGTTGTTGTTGTTGTTAGAAGGCATTTTGTTCGTTTGTTCAAGTTCAATATGCAATTATCAATGTCACAATTCAACCATTGCACAAACTTATATAACAACAATTAATTGCTAACTTTTACTCACAAATAAATAAATCAAATGTTAGTTAATGGAGAAATGCATTGAAATTGTTCACTTTCACGCTAACCTTGAACGTGAAAGTGAAACTAACTAATTACGTCTGTTTACTGCAGTGTAATTGTAATTGTATTAGAGAGTTGTATAGGTAGACAAAACGTTTATTTACGGTCGAGATTTGTTCTTTGGATAATACATTTCACCTCTAAAATAATTATTCATAAGAAAAATAATATCACTTTGTGGCTACATTTATTTTTATTAATTCACAAATTGCATGTGAATTGCAGTGTCCACCATCAGGTCATTCGCCTTTGAAGATTTATTTATTTATGCACGATTCTTGAATCGAATTGCGCGGGGCCGTTTGCTTTACAGATTTAAACAGTAAAGAAAAAGTTGGTTATCAAATTGAACAAATTGGCCAAAAATTTGAACAAAGTTTCAATTGTTGTGTTCCAATGCCTCTCTAAATGTTGATTAGACCACTTTATTTCTATTTGAAAGTAAAGTTAATTGGTGAAAAAACTGTACTTATAAATATTGCGCAATTGTAACTGAGTAGTACTTTAGCCTATGCATATTTTGTTTGCACTTTAACACGACTCATTAAAATGTTTATTGACAATTTGGAAGAATTTGAATGAATTACTGGTCTGTGACCATTTTGACAATGAACAACCAAAGTAAGATGTACTTCATTTGTCAAACGACAATCTGATGGAGATACCAGAGAACTCAAAGTATACTACTGCAAAGTAGAAAAACGTAATTTGGCCAAAATCGTAACTTATTTGTCACTTGTTATCACTGATTTATCCTTGATTGCCACACATTTCGGGATTAATTGACAATATGTAAGGAGTTTGTCACTTTTATCACATCAATTGACATACAAACGGCATGTTAACGTAACGCAAATATGCTTAAAGCATTACACTGACACACAAATTGTACATTTAGAAGTATAAAAACCACTTCTTTTCACCATTCAAAGTCATCATCATTCATCATGCCTCAACAACCACAACCCAAACCATTGAAAATCTTTGTCAATGCAGGCGATGGCATTGGTCATCTGAACGCCTGTGTTGGCATGTCTCAAGCCCTTGCCGCACGTGGTCATCGAATTTTCTTTCTACTCAACGAAAACTTCAGAGGTCAATTCACGAAATATGGTTTCGAAGAGATTCTTCTTAAAACTCATCAACAACCGAAAGCCGAAACCGAAAACAATAACAACTCCAAAGAAGATCAAGAGAAACCCAAAAATGTTGTCAAAGAAATGGCTCAAATGTTGATCGACACTGGCTTCCTCTCGGGCATGTCTCCACTGGATAAGATGCGAGCCCAACTCAAAAACAAAGAAGATCCCTTCATGGAAACATTACTCCTTGATATGGTAGAGTTTGATGCTCAATTTGAACAAGCATTCGAGCGAGAGCAACCAGATCTATTCATAATGGACAATTTCCTGTTGCCTCCAGCCGTGCAGAAGGCGTCGTTTCCATGGATTTCCATACTAAGTTGTCAACCACTTATGGCCTTTGATTCGGACAAATTGCCACCGTTTTGTTCTGGTAAGAGATGATATAGTCTATTTTATAAGATTTTAACTAAGGATTCTGTTGAATCAGGCTACCCAACCGACAGTGATCCATCTACTTGGCAGGAATATCAGCAGGTTATGGCCGATTTTGATAACATCAACGGACAATATCAAGTGAAACTAAACCGGGCTTGTAATTACGAAGATCTAGAAGGAGAAAAGAAGGTTCCAATGTTTCCTAAATCCAAGTATCTCAACATTTATGGTTATCCTCAAGAGTTAGACTATCATGATTTGATTAAAATTCCGGATACTTATGCTCGAGTGGATGCTTTCATTCGAGCAGAACCTGAACCGTTTAAAGTTCCGGAGGAATTGAACGTTCAACCGGGGGACAAGTTGATCTATGTCTCACTGGGATCGATGGGTTCGGTTGATGTGGACTTGATGAAACGGATTCTTGCGGTGCTGGAGAAAACACCACACAAGTACATCGTCTCGAAAGGACAACGTGCAGATGAGTATGAACTACCGGGAAATTGTTGGGGTGAGTCCATGGTTCCTCAAACAAAAGTCCTACCCCTAGTGGACCTAGTGATTACCCACGGAGGCAACAACACAACAACGGAAACATTCTCCTTCGGCAAGCCAATGATTGTGATGCCACTGTTTGGTGACCAGTACGACAATGCACAACGAGTCCAGGAGAAAGGATATGGTGTACGACTTGAACCGTATCACTTTACAGAGGATGAACTAATTGGAGCAATCGACAAATTACTAAATGACACCAAACTGCATCAACGCCTGAAAATTGCTGCTGCACGCATGAACAGTTCCAACAGTAAAGCAGTGGTGTGCAAGCGAATTGAGGATTTGGTTGCCAAGTTTAAAAGTGAAAATCTTTAATTATTTTTCATTAATTATATGAATGAAATTGAAAATTGATTAAATATTGACTTTTTAAAAATTAGCTTTGAATTCAACGTGGCAATGGTCATAAGAGCAAATGGTCCCATGGGTGGGGTTGAGTATATACTTTCGCATTTGCCAGTGAATAATCCAACGAATTACATGCAATGCACTTGTGACACTTTTGAGTTGAGTTTTTCCATTACATGTTATTGCAATAAGTAGAACTGTTCTGGTTAATTAATCTGAAAGTTAACATCACAAACATCATCTACTTACTACCAGAAAACAATTCAAACAATGGAGTCACAAGGATCACGCCAGATAGCCTCCGAGGCATGCCAGACATATAAACGGGCCTCACAAACGACGTTACAAATGTTGAACAGGCAAAGTTAGTTTAGATAATCACTAATCTAGTCATTGAGTTTAAAGCAAGTAAAGCAAATCAAAAACTACCTTTTTAGACTGCTATTGTAACGTCGTTTGTGAGGCCCGTTAATATGTCTGGCATGCCTAATTGCCTCGATCATCTCTGATATTTTAACAAGATTGATTCAGAATTTCACCCTTTCCCCACCAAGCGCACCTGAACCATCTCGAATCGGGCGATGTCTCATTTTGAATTTTATTGGATCAGAAAGTCAAGCGTCACTCGATGAAATACAGTTGGCTCATTTCAATTGGAAATTTTTACAGGAAATGTTTAAGACATATGGCTTCGAAGTGTTTTATTGGTACTTCTTCTGGTACACGGTCATGATCTCATGATCAAACCAACACCACACAAGATCAAAAACCAACAAAGCCATCGTCAGTGCAAAATTCTGTTTAATTGGTCACGGCTGTGCAATATATTTATTGTGTTGCCACAATTGAAGGTGGGGTAAGACTAAAAGCTATGGCTAAGATATTGCAGAGGCTTTTCCAAGGTCTGAGCACTATAGACCTCTCAAACCAATCTAGAATGCAACATCTACATTTTTCATTATTAATGTAAATAATTTCACAAACGACATATCTTCAATTTGAAAGTATTGTTTTGCAGGATACCAAACATGTCACCCCGTTTTGCTTTATTTCATCCCAATCGAATCTTTACCTATCAATGAATTCATTTCCAACAATGAACACTTTAAACCTCGATGGCTCAGAATTGGAGAATACAATTCTCCGCTTGTCAACAAACGATTCCTCAAGAGAACAGTGCAATGATGAAGCTAAAGTGAATTTACTCACACAAATAACGATAAAGAGAGGCAAATGTATTGTACTGAGTTTCAATTTACTGGCACTGGAATGCCATTTGAGGGAGGGCGAATATATTGCACATGTGCAATATATCCTGCAGGATGTTCAACAGTTGGAGCAAACTTTTGGCCAGTTGGGCTTTCACATGGAATCATACAAGGATTTTACTGTCAAACAATTGACTGCATTGATTGAACAAGGCATGTAACAAGGTATGTCAAACTTTGAAAGAATTCTTCTACCAACACGACCTGATGACCATTATGCGACTTGTGACACTGCGATTGAACGAAATCCATCAAAATATTCATCTGAAAAGTACTGTAAAGAAGATTTTATTCTTTGGGATTGCAAACAAATCAATACCTGCCATTCTAGTTAAAAGAGCATTTAATTGTATTTCAACAAGTGGTGAAATCAAATTGTTGGTTCACGGCAGTAAATTGTTTTACGGTAAATCAAAAGGAAAATGTGTCATCATCAATTGCCAAAATTCAAAAGAACAGGCAAATTCAAATTTTGAATACAGCAGCCAGGTCAGTGAACAGCAGATTGATTTTCTTGGGCAAAGATTTAAAGAGTTGCAATTTGATGTCCAAGTGGAAACCGATTCGTTGAAATCGGTTCTAGAAAAAGGTAATTAATTTTTAATGTTGAATAATCTAGTGAATCTGTGAAACGATACTTTGAATATTGCCTTTAATGTTGTTGCTGTCTTTTTTATTTTACAGAATCAAGCTGCCATTATGATGAATTTCTGTACGACTGTTTAATTGTTTTCATATTTTCAAATGGCGCTGAAATGAACCGTAAGTGTTGCTGTGTATAGTATTTTTTGATAATCTGTCTATCACTTGCAAAGCAACTACTCGAGAAGATTTACTAGGCTACTTTGCCAAGAACGTTACCTTGTGGGGCAAACCGAAAGTGTTCTTTGTGCAAGAGCATCTATTTGGCAACAAAATTGACGCAGACGGTCATGGGCAAACTTACCGAATTCCAACCTATGCAGATTTTCTACTTTATCACACCAATGATATGTCGAGCTCAATTGACAAGTTGTGTCATTTGATCGACTCGAAGAATGCCAGAAAATTTGATCTAATGTCAATGCTTTCAATCATAACGCAACACATTCACTCGAGCAATTTCTCACAAGGAAGCATTCCTTATATTAACTCAACCCTGACCAAATTGGTTTCGTTGAACAATTCTACTGATACAACCGAACTTGAGTTTGATAACTCTACATTGTCTCAAAAAGATGAGAGGAAGAATCGAGGAATTTGTTTCATTTTCAACTATAAAGACTTTAAGAATCAACCAAATTGGGTGCGGAATGGAACAGAGAAAGATGTCGAATCACTAGAGAGAACATTTGGAGAGTTGAATTTTGATGTAAAAAAGTTCCATAACCTTACTAAACAGGAAACATTGAAAGAATTAGACCTAATAGCTAGAGCCAACTATGAAACATTCAACTGTTTTGTGTTTTGCTTTCTTAGTCACGGTCACAATAACGGAGGTAATTGTGTGATAGTGCATATTGCTTGTTGAAATTGTTAACCCTTTGAATATATAGTGTTACGCTGTCACGATGGAATCATTTATCGGAGCAATGTGCTCAAACGCCTCAATGCAAATGAAACTCTCACCGACACACCTAAATTGTTGTTCATTCAATCATGTCAGGGCGAGGAAGATGATGAAGGTGTGCTCATTACTGAAGAATCCGACTCGGATGAAGATGTCCAGTTTGACCATTATCCAAATTTATTTATATTCTCGAGTTGCTTTCCAGGTAATTGCTCGTTTTGATTTGCTTATTTTATTTGATGTGTATATTTGTTTGTCTTCTCTCAACAGGTTACAAATCATACCGAGACCAGACTCAAGGCTCCTGGTTCATTCAATCATTGTGTCACATAATATCGTTGTACAAGTCCCAGTTTGACATTTGCACCATTGCTGCCAAGGTTTCTCGTATGGTTGGCTATGAGAAGCAGGGCAGAAAGCAGATTCCTTTCCTCTATAGCACCCTAACTCGACCCATCAAACTGACAGATCAAAACGAATGAAATGTAATAATGTATATTAACACATCTAAAATTTAGACTAAATTATATCATCTATTTCAACAAGAGAATTTTAGAAACTTTACAATATAAATAATATTATTTTTTATTAATTAAAAATTTTTGTTTACAATCTTTTCGATTCGTTCACAGGCGAGTTTCTTGCTGTTTGACTTGGCCATTCGTTCTTTGGCCACTTGCAATCGTTGATGCAGTTTTGTGTCGTTGAGTAGTTGAGAGATTGCTTTGAGTAATTCTGGTTCAGTGAACGAGTATGGCTCCACTCGAATGCCATATCCCTTCTCGTGCACTCGTTGTGCATTGTCAAACTGGTCACCGAACAGTGGCATCACAATCATTGGCTTACCAAAAAGGAGTGACTCACAGACGGTGTTGTTGCCACCGTGGGTGATCACTAGGTCCACCAGGGGCAGGATTCGGGTTTGGGACAGAAAGTTTTCACCCCAACAATTATCTGGTAGTTCAAATTCATCACTCCGTTGTCCCTTCGAGACAATGTACTTGTGATCAGTTTTCCCCAGTACCGCAAGAATCCGTTTCATCAAATCCACATCAATCGAACCCATCGATCCCAATGAGACATAGATCAACTTGTCACCAGGTTGAACGTTCAATTCCTCCGGAATTTTAAACTGTTTCGGTTCTTCTTCCACTTCTTCTCGCATGAAAGCATCCACCCGTACAAAGTTATTCGGAATTTCAACCAAATCATGATAGTCCAACTCTTGTGGGTATCCATAAATGTTGAGATAAGGAGAAATCGGGTACGCTGATCCAACTTCCACTTGTATCCGCTTGATTGGAGTGTAATTGAATTCTGCATCTAATATTGACTGGTACTTTCCGAAACCTTCATTGAATGATGCATTTGACAACTGGACGAATTCTTCCCATGTTGATGGATCACTTTTTGTTGGATATCCTATAGATGAGAGAATTGTTAGGTAACTGCATATATGAACAATCCATACCTGCACCAAATGGTGGAAGCTTATCCGAATTGAGCACACTGAACGGATGTGCACTAATCAGTGTAATCCAAGGCAGTCCTGCTTTCTGTACAGAAGGTGGCACTAGAATCGAATCTAAAATGAACAAATCAGGCTTCTCTCGTTCGATTGCTTGTTCAATTTGTGGATTAAATTGAATAAAAGTAGGAAACATTGAATCCATAAATTTGGTTCTGTCTTCTGGCTTTTGTTGTTTAAGCTTTTCGAGTTGCGACTTTGCGCACATTAACCCCGAAGAGACCATTAGTTTGGCGATTTCTTTGACGACATTTTTTGAATCAATGTTTTGATTATTGGTTTTGTGTTGAGTTTTGAGTACAATTTCCGTGAAACCATATTTGGTGAATTTATTTGCGAAACTTTCATTTATGAGAAAGTAGATGCGATGACCTCGGGAGAGAAGAGCTTGGCCCATTCCCGCACAGGCGTTCAAATGGCCAATACCATCGATGGCGTGGAAGAAGATTTTCAGTGACTTTGGTGTTGGTTTTCCGTTTTGGGTTGGCATTTTGATTTGATTTTGATTCAAGTTTGGTTTCAATTTAAAAAGCACTGAATGACTTTGACAGTTTAAGGACGAGGAAACATGAATGCTTTTCGTTTAAGTACGTGACCGCAGGACTTAATATACACAATGTATCTCATGGGTTTAAGTAAGATTAGACTCTCATGTTGATATGATGATGATTAGGTTGACACAAAAGTTTGTCTGTATGTACAAAGTGAGTACATCTTCAAATGCATGAAGGAAACGTTTGTGTACAACTTTGAATAACGATAATCATAAAATACCAGATATCTTCCTTTTATCTTCATGAACTAACATGGATGTTAGTTCGGTTCAAAACGTTCAAAAAAGTTTTAGATAGTTTCGATTCCTATCTTTGCAAGATTTTGTTGCGTAATTTTTTAAATACAGTTCTAGTAGGTTTATATAATTATTATTACATAATTCCTTTACAGTACCAAGTTTTAGTTTTATGGTTTTAAGATTTAAAAATATAAGATTTATTATTTTGGTTTAATCAAGGAAAAAGTACAAATTTGTTTCAAACATATTTGTGATAGTGACTTTGGGTCAGTAGGACTGGTATACGCTCTTCAGTAAGTAAGTAAAGGTAAATAGTAGACAGTCAATCCTGTTGATTGCAAACGTCATAAAAAAAGACCAAAACATAAATGAAACAAACTTGCACTTAGTGAGTAACCTGTACAATGTGATTGATGAAACAGAGTTGTACTCTCCACTTGAGATAGAGCTCCTTTTGATCATACTAAATCCACATATGTACATCTGTTTGCACAGTTCTCACAAAAGGATTAAGCTATGAAACCAATCAATTACATAACCAGAAATATATATAAAATGAGCCATTACCTTTACATTTGTACACACTCAATCAATCAAATCAAAATGCTCAAACCAAATCAAACACCAAAACCATTGAAAATCTTTATCTTCTCCATCGATTACATTGGTCATCTGAATGGCTGTGCTGGAATGGCGCAAGCACTCGCATCACGTGGTCATCACATCTACTTTCTACTGAACGAATGTTTTGCAAATCAATACTCGAAATATGGGTTCACCGAAATCTTGTTAAAGCCCAGTACTGAAAATGTGGTCTCAGAAAGTCGTGTCAAAGAGATTGCCAAACAAATGCTCGAATCGGGTTTTATGTCTGCACTGTCACCGCTGGACAAGATGAAACAACCAAAGCCTGAAAGTAGATCCAATTTTATGGATTCAATGTTTCGCAATTTTGTTGCTTTTGATCCGCAGATTGAGCAAGCGATTGAACGTGAGCAACCTGATTTGTTTATATTGGATTCTTTTTTAGTTCCAATTGCGGTACAGAAAACTAGACTACCGTGGATGATTCTTGTCAGTGCTCATCCCTTGAGTATTCTCAATTCGTTAACTGATAAACTCCCCCCATTTGGTTCCGGATATTCTTCCGAAAGCGATCCATCAACCTGGGAGGAATACCGACAGCTACACGGAAGGATTTTCGATGATGAATTTGGAAAGTATCCAGCAATGCTTGAAGATCATTTCCAGTACACTTCAAACAGTCAAATCCGAATTGGCGTTGGATCAGCTTATCCAGTATCTCCTTATCTCAACATTTATGGATATCCACAAGAGTTGGACTATCATGATTTGATTGAAATTCCGGACAACTTTGTACGGGTGGATGCTTTCATGCGGGAAGAGCCGAATCAAAAATCTTTTGAATTGCCGGAAGAGTTTGTTAATAAGAATCCTGAAGGCAAATTGATCTACTTTTCACTTGGATCTTTAGGCTCTACTGATGTGGAGTTGATGAAACGGATTCTTTCGGTGCTGGGCAAAACGGATCACAAGTACATTGTTTCAAAGGGACCTCGAGCTGATGAGTACAAATTATCGGATAATTGTTGGGGTGATTCTTTTCTATCCCAAACTCGAATCCTTCCACTTGTGGACCTAGTGATCACCCACGGAGGCAACAACACCATCACTGAGACATTCCTGTTTGGCAAACCAATGATTGTGATGCCACTCTTTAGTGACCAATTTGACAATGCACAACGAGTGCACGAAAAGAAGTACGGAATTCGAGTCGAGCCATACTCGTTCACCGAACCAGAATTACTCAACGCAATCTCTCAGCTACTCAACGACACTGAACTGCATCAACGACTTCAAGGGGCCAAAGAACGAATTCGCAAGGAGGGCGGCAAACAACGAGCTTGCGAACGAATTGAACTAGAAGTTGAGAAATGTCAAACAAACAACAAATTACATGAACTTTTAAATACAAATCAATAAATTACTTTTGTAATAATAACAAGTAAAAAGACAAAATAGATCAGATCACATAATAGTTTCAACTAGAATGTTGACAGTTCAGTGTCGGTTTGTTTGTGTTGTTGTGCGTAATGATTAAACACTTTCACTCTGCATTCTCCCGTAAATGTACATGCGGGAAATGAACAATGAAATTGCCCAAGTTGGTGATGGTTAGTGTAATGACAGAATAATAGTTGATATGTAATGAAATTTTTGGAACATTTTCCACAGTGCCATTCGGTTGTGTGAAGGTGAACATCCTTAATGTGATCAGCCAAAATATCACTAAAACAAATGGTTAGTAAGAGACATTAAAGAAACAAACAAACTCACTTGTTATTGAATGATTCGCCACAATATTTGACTAGACATCGAAATGGGCCAATCAAATGCTTCTCCCACATGTGTCGATTGAGCTGGCCATTGACAAACATTTCCAAACAATCTGACTCGGGACATTGAAGACTGATTGTGATGATTTGTTTGTCCAAATTGTTCACTTGGTTCGGCAGATCTGCGGGATGTTGGTTCGACTCGAACAACTCATTCACCACTTCTAAATTCTTCAGGCGAATGTGACTGTTCAGTGTCGTTTTGTTGTGTTCATCGTCGTAATGATAATACACTTTCATTCTACATTCTCCAGTAAATGTACAACTGGAAAATGAACACCGAAATTGACCTAACTGGTGAAGTTGAGTGTTGTGCCAGGACAATTGATTGTATGTTTTAAACTGTTCTTGACACTTGTCACAGTGCCATTTGGTGGTGTGCTTGTGAACATGTTTGATGTGGTAACTAAGGATACACCTAAAACAAATGATTAGTTACTCATTGAGAAGTATTAGAGAAAACAAACTTACGTGTTATCAAATGATTGATAACAATTTTTTACAAGACATTGAAATCGTCCAATGAAATGTTTGTCCCACATGTGATCGTTGAGTTGGTCTTCGGGGAACGTGTCCAAACAATCTAATTGGGAACATTGAAGGCTGACAGTGATGTATCGTTTGTCGTGATTGTTCATTTGGTTCGGTTGTGTTGGCTGTCTCGAACACTGCTCAATGATATCTGTTTGTGCATTGTGCGGTGGAGTTGTGTCCAGTCTTGGTTTCTTTACGGGTCGAGATGATAGTTCTTGATCTTCTTCAACTTCAAACCAGTCATCTTCATTCATCATTCTGTCAATTTCACCATTGACACAATCGTCACCATCACGTTTCTCTTCTTCATCCAAATTGACTAAGTTTTGGTTTGATTGTTCATTCGCATTTGACACAGAAATAGAATCCAAATCAACTTGTTCATTGAGTTGTGGTAAAGTTGACGAACCTTGAATTATACCTGATGGCATTGACTCATTTAAAGTTTCTTCATTTTCCTCTTGAACGAAAGATTGATTTGAAATTCTGAATTCGGTTATTGTTTCATCGAACTCCTCTTTTACTTTTGTTTCGTCATTAACCACTCGAATTTTATCTTCATTTTCTATGCCATTTGTCATTTGTCCATCATCAGTAAATGTCAATTTCGAGTATTGCGAATATTCTGTAGGGGTTGAGTAGATTTGAAATTGAGTGTGGTGGGGCACTTGGTTTTCAGTGGGTGCTTGAGGGTAATTGATTGATTGCTCACCCTCTACCAGGGCCAATTGTCGAATGTCTTTTGGATTGTGAAGTTGCAGGTGCAATTGCATTTCTCTTTCTTCTTCAATTTCTACACAAATAAAAATGATCAATCAATTGTTATTTCAATTTGTGCTTAAACTCACCTCGTTTCACTTCTGCCAATATTACTGGGTTGTATTCATCATCATCATCAATCGAATGTGGTTGGTGGGATGGCGTATTGAGTTGAGTTGATGGTTGGCGAATGATAGGAACTGGTTGATGAACTTCGGTATTGGACGATTCTTCTTGTTCGAATGGATTCTCAATCTGTGCATATTCATCGCCTGATTGAATTCTATCCAATTCTATGGAATCCAAATCCATCAACTTTTTGGCTAGTCCGTTGAAGATCGAATGGAGCATTGGGTCTACAAGTCGATCCATCTCAATTCTCAACCACACACGAGTTTCCTCCTTCTCGGTTGCGAGCAATTCAGCCAACATGACTCTTAATTCTTGTGACACGGTAAAAGACATTATTAGTGGAGTTGGTGATGGTGTTTGAGTGTGAAGATACACAGAGTGAAAATCACTCTAGCACGACACTCAAGGAAAAGGCCACCCACACACAGTTTACTTTATCGTAATAATGATAACTTTCTACTGAACGTTTTCATTCTCGTTATCATCGAATAATCGCGTCCTTATTGATGCATCATAATCTCAATCTCAATTTGTGTCCACTCCTTAGTTACTTCATTCATTCATCGATATCACACATTGAAACAAATCGAATGCACATTAATGATCTTTGTACGACTGCCAAATGGTATAACCAACTCATCCAAAATGCTCGACTTTAGTTATTAACAAACAAACAGTCTTGTGATACAAATAGAAATGACAGGCTCAGACTCGGTTTAACTTTACTCAAAGCAGTAAAGTTAAAGTTTCATTTACAACTTCATTTAGTACTAAGAAGCCAGCCATAATCAACATAATCAATTGCAATCTACAATGTAAATGTATGAACAATGTGTTTGTGATGTTGACAATCTTGTACTTACACTTTTGCATTATGACCCGACAATAAAATTGTTGTTATTCGACAAACAGTAGAGTAAATCTGCATCAATACACATGCATAGGTTGTTTATATCATATATTCCACTGCGTCTTTGAATGCTAAATCATATATCTACAAAATTTGATTTTGTTAAATTAATTTTGTTTACAGTGTGACAATTGCCCAATTTCCCATTTTGGGAGCGACACATTTCGAATCGTTGCCTCAATGTAATATTACACGGTTCTACTTCAACATAAATTTTCCTAATCATTTTACATTTGTCCACAAGTTTGTCTGTCAACTTGTGTTTGCACTCAATCGAAGTGGAGTGAAGTTCAGATGCAATCATTTGTGCAGCACAGGCAGAACAGTTTTCCCGTAATCGAGAATCATTACTCATTCGATACTTTCCACCAAACGCTAAATTTCCATCCAAAATGAGGCTACTCATTTGTGGGAAGAGTTGAGCCAACAAGCTGCACGCCGCATTGGTATCTTCAATGTGTAACAGATTTGATGCACAAAGATGAAGTGTGCAAAGTGCTTTAAAGTTGCAAGTTGACGTTTTCTGTGTCCACGGTGACCAGCTTGGAGTGGGACGATGAGTAGACGGATAATGGTGATCAAAGAAATCCACTCGAAAATGAGCCAGATGAGCGGTGACGTTCGCTAACAAATAAGATAATTTCACAAGTGAGAGGTCATTGACACAGGTCAAGTGTAAATAGTACAGTTTGTTGGTACAAAATAAATTGATCAAATCCAAACCGAGCGTACTGAGAGACAAATCTATGCTCAAATGAGTCAACTGACCAAACAGCATCCTGGCCATTTGGGCAATACGCTTTGGATCGTACACAATCAGTTTGCTGTCACATGTCAATTTTGTTAGTGATCGGAAATTTGTGTTATAAAAAAGTGAGTCAAACAATTGCTTGTCAGAATCGGATAAATTGATCAAGTGCAATTCGTTCAGATTGGGTAAATCGATGTTCTGTTGTGACGTTGGCGACCAATCGTTCACATACAATCCATTTAATTTGAGAATTAGACGTTCAAGTTTTGGCAGATTAGCGATTTGGTTCATCAATTGATAGAGAAAATGGCCCATGTTAATTTGTTCAGTTTTACCTTGACCATCTGGGCCATATTTCTCCTTGACGTAGAACACTTTGAGCTCAGTAAGTGTGTCATTCCAGCCGTCCAAAAGATGGCTCACTTCACTGGTTTTCTCTTCAAGTAGAATGTGAATTAGCTCTAGATGTTCAATGTTTGGAAATCTATTCAACAGCCAAGTGCACGTACTGCCACTGACAAGTGAATCGTTGAGACGCAGCTCAAGATGATGAACTGAACTGTTGACCGCAATCAAATCACCATGATGCTGAATAAATTGATGAAGAATGTGTTTCTTTGCATCCAAGTGTGCACGCTGTGGAGCAAAACGTTTTGAGGGAATATAGGTTCGTCTTGTGTAGTGTTTTCCAATTAGACTTAAGCATTTTATCCTTCGACACACTTTTTGATGCAAAATACACCATCGATGACACACAAGCTGAATACGGTGGATATGGTCAAGCACTGGAATAGTACCAAATATGAATAGCAAACAGTCGTCTGGAAGATGTTGAATTTTCATTTTGAAACACTTTTCAAAGTTTTTTGTGTCAATAAAAGAATGGGCAATATTAAGCATGATTATGCTTGATGCTGCTGGCTTAAATGCGTGATTAAGCATAAGCAAATGTACAAATGTGAATTTTGAATCATACAGCACAGCTGTTCAAAGTCTAGTCCACACATATCAACATGGAGATAGCAGGTTCGACATCATTTTGATAGTGCTGATGGCACAAAGGCCAGGAATTAAAAGAATTAAAAAACTATAGACTCTACAAGCCATAAAATTCCAAAGGTCACAAATTGGCATTTAATCCTCAAACACAATATAGAAATATAATAAAGCGCATTACAGCCTACAGTGGAGACATTGTGATTGGGACGATGACTGATCTTGGAGTTTAATTTGGTTTGGTTGGGAATTTGTAGTGATGAACACGACGATAGTTTGGATTAGCATGACTGGCTTGTCAGTTGATTAAGATAATACAAAGTTGAACACAATTCAGCCCAACAAGTCATGCACCACCTCGACATAATCGTTCGGATCATCGAGTTGTGCTCCATTCGGGACTGAGCTTTGGTTGAGTGCCAAGTGAACGTTGCGAATGTGAGCAAGTGCATTCGATTTGTTTGTTCCAGAGTAGACACAGTTGGGCCATTTGCAGAGATATGGCTTGATCCCGAGATGGGTTCGTTCGTGTCTCTTCAGTTGAAGTGCATTCGATATACGAAAGTTGCAATCAGGATATTGACAGGTGAGTGTCTGCTTGTGTTGTGCTGTGTAATGGTTGAACACTTTTCTTCTGTATTCTGCCGTGAATGTACAGGCGGGGAAAGAACACTGAAAGTTACCGAGTTTATGAAGGTCAATGTTGTGATTGTACAATTGTTTATGTGTGATGAAATGCTTAGCACATTTGCCACAGTGCCATTGGCTGGTGTGCTGGTGAACGTGCTTGATGTGGTTACGTAGAATGGATCTAAACCAATGATTGATAATTACTCCTTGCAAGGTATGAGAGAAACAACAAACTCACCTGTTATCAAATGATGCACGACAATCTCTGACCAGACATTGAAATGGACCATCATGTTTCACACTCATGTGATCGTTGAGTTGGTCTTCGGGAAAGGTGTCCAAACAATCAGAGTGGGGACATTGAAGACTGATTGTGATGATTTTCCCGTCGTGATTGTTCACTTGGTTCGGTTGTGGTGTTGCTTGTCTCGAACACTGTTCTGTGATCTCTGGTTGAGTAGTGTCCAGTCTTGGTCTCTTAACAAGTCGAGATGATTCATCTCGTTCTTCTTCCTCTTCAACCCACTCGATACTGTCCCTATCATCTTCCTCTTCTTCTTGTTTAATTTCTTCAACTCCATTGACACAATCGTCACAGTCGCAATCCTCATCTTCTTCATTCTCTAAAATGGCAAAGTCTTGGTTTAATTGTGAAGAGTTTGCGATTTCATTTTGCGGTTCATTTGCAGTTGCCTCAATCTCTTGTTTGATTGGGTGAGATTTGACGTTGCTGATGGACACTGGTAGGCATGGAACGGTAGAATGTAGATCGAATGGGAGAGAATAGTCCATATTGACATGTTCTGGGTTCAAATAAGACAAAGTTGGATCGAGATATGAAGTGAAAGTAGTTGATGGTGCGGGCATGAGAATAGGAACAAATGGTTGTTGCACTTGAACATTTAATGATTCGATTTGAGAAAATGAATTCGAAAATTGTGCACAGCCACCATCTTCACCCAATTGATCTCCTTCTTCAATTTGATTAATCGTTCCATTGGTTAATTTAGTTTCGAGTCGCAGGAACATTGAATCGAGCATTGGGTCCACGAGTCTATCCATCTCAGCTCGTAACCACGCACGTGTGTCATCCTTCTCGGCTGCGAGTAATTCAGTCAACAATGCCCTCGCTTCTTGTGATACAGTCGAAGACATGGTGAGAGGAGATGGTGATTATGATGATGATGGAACACGAATTTGAATGATAAAATAAAGACGCACAAAGTGATAATCACTCACACAACACAAATGCAAACTGTGCCACCAACTCAGTGAGTGAGCATCATAACAACAATACAAAGCTTTCAATGCTCATCCACAGATGGTGCTACGAACAGTGATTTTAAAATTTTTTTTTTGATTTTTTGGATCAATATGAATATCAACAATAATTGCTTCCAAGCAAATCTCTGGGTTAATTTGGTTGGACAGTGAATCCCCTCGGCACACAAGTCCCGGTGCCGCCATTTGACATAAAGTTTTATTTAATATTCAGAAAAAATTTGATTTGATTTGATCACCTTTGTATACAAAAGTTAAACATTAAGATAAGTGAAAGTGATCAGTTTAAGAACGAAATATTTATCATTATACAAAAATAAAGAATATATATTTTCAATTGCGATTGTGTGCCCAATCACTTGTCAGTTCGATCCCTCCAATTGTCCAACTTGTAGCACAGTAGTTCGTTGAATAGTTGTGGACTTTGCTGTTGGATCGCGCTGAGTGATTCGTTGGGTGTCAATACAGAATGTTTTCTATTGTTAAAACAGAGTAAACATTAAAAGTTAGTTAGTTAAAGTTGTATTATGAAATATACCTGCGGATGTACTCGAAGGCTTTGGCTTTGAGCATTGTGGCTTTGTGTTTGTCTGCGAGCAGTAGGAATTGAGCAACATTCGTGTCGGACAGTTGTGAACACAGTGCAATCTCACATGCTCGTTTGAGGCATTTCAACGAGAACTGAAAAGGTAAACCCAAAACAGGTGAAACTAATGATTCATTGGTGATGATCAAAGAATCAATTGAAAGTAGACAAACCTTGTCGAGCAAAGGCAACATTTCGGGTGCACTGTGAGTCAATGTCTCGGTCTGTCCATACACTAGTGCGAGCACATGTTCGAATGCTTCCACATCGTCCACATCTTTGATTTGTACTCGACTTTTGCGTTTGAACATTCGAGCAAACACGAGCGAACGAGCTGACACAATCGACTTGTGGGCGTGCAACTTCTTCTTTCCAATTTCAAAAACAATGTCCGTCAGCTTTTGGCTTGAGTAGAATTGAGACAAGTTACGAGCAATACTAAACTGGTGCTCGTCGGCAAATGTGTTCACACCTGACTTGGTCACGGGCTTGTCAATGTCCTCGATGTAGAACACTTCGAAGAGTAATACAAGTTGGTCATCGTTTCCGTTGAGCAGTAGATCCTTGTTTTGCATCAATTGCTCTCGTGTGATGAACTTTGGCCAGCCAATCAATTCGCCAACGGACATTTTCTTTCCTATTTCTAAACAACCAATGTCTTATTAGTTCCAATAGTTGAACAAACATCAGCATACCCAAAGTGTATCCCTTGGCACTGTTTTCCTTGACCATGATCGAAGCCTTCACCTTGACAGCCACTTTCATCTTCTCATCATCATCACATTTCAACTGCAAAAGTAACGACAAACATTCTTTGCAATCATCGTTCTCACCGTGAAGGTACAACTTGACACGGAACTGCAACTGACCCGAATTTTTGTCACTTGAATTGCGTAATAAATCTGTTTCAACGCAATCATGTAGACAATCATTACTGAGATAGTCTTGACCCAACGACAAATGATATGCCTCAAATTGGCCAATTGTCCAGCGTTTCGAACATTTGGATACACTCGAGCAAGTGTATGACCAACTCGATTTGAAGGGATCGTTTGTCAGTGTTGAAGGAGACCAAGTGGAGGACCACGAGTCCTCGGGATTCTGTTTGAACAGTTCGTAGTACAGCTCTGGTCTCGACCTGATTAAGCCTTCAATGTTTCCGCATTCTAACACACAACTAGAATGGCTATACAAAAGTGTGTTATCAGCAAAAATCACAAACAAATGATTCAATGCATACCAGTGAATGTAATCGATGCATTTCGATTTCAACATGTCTGCTTGGTGCATATCAGCGAGTAACAAAAGATTGCTCACTGACTCGGGGTTGATTTGAAAGCACAGTGCACCTTCGCACATTGACTTGAGAGAATGGAGTTGATACTGTGAATAGGGTTAGAATGGTAATCTAATGTAAACATTAAAAGTGCAAACCAAACCTTGTCAGCAGTTGTCAGCAGTTTTTCGGCATACTTTTCAAAAATGAAATCACCACAATACAAATAGTTGACCAGCACTTGTCCCACCTCAGCATCCACATCAGTAATTTGAACTCTTCGTTTGTTCTTCTCTTTCATGTCATGACAGAACATGGCAGCAAACACTTCAGACCTAGCACTGAGAATGGCCGAGTGCACCGGAAACTCTTTCGCCTGCTCTCCATCACCAAACACGAGCACAACGTCGGACAAATCTTTGCTTTTCAAAAGTTGACTACAATCTTTCTCCAATTGAGCATTGACAATGTCGGTTAAACAAATCGAATCTTCACCTTCCTCAACTGTGTCCTCAGCATAACAAATTTCACAAACTATAGTCAGCGCATCACCTGGCGCCAATTTAGAGGACGGAATCGTAATAATATCTTGATGGGCACAAAATTTAGTATATCCCCAGCTTTCGCTTGTGTTAAATTTGCCGCTGTTTTGCTCTATAAGAAAATATTAATTTTCATAATACCAAAAATAATAAATTTAATATTCAAAAAGCATACTTGTATAATTTGCATTGTCTCCATTAGAATCAACAATCCAAACTTCATATTTCAAAGCAAGTTCGCTCCGATCACAGCTGTCAAGACTGAAAAACAGTGAAATATTGTCCTTGCACTTTTTATCATGACCATTTGGATGTAGCTGCAGACTAAATTGAACTTTATCGTTCACTGGTGATGAAAATGTTGACGAATAAATGCTCGGATACTTGTTGGGATGGTCATTTTCACTCAAACAGTGATACGAAAAATGTTCAATGGTCCACAGATGGTAGAAGGTGGTTTGTTGCAGTTCAGACTTGAGATAGTGTTGCTGTCTGGTGATTGGCACAATCGACGATGATTCGATCACTAGTGAACGCTTGGCTGGTGGTTCGCAATTTGAAGAAGGATCAGACGCTGCTGAAGACATTTGGAATAAAGTGGGATAGCTTTTCTATGGTGATGATGATGAAATGATGAACGAAATGAAAATTTCTCGGGCAAAACACTATCTGCAGACATGTGCTAGTGAGTAACAAAAGCATAACAATGTACATTTGCTTTCAATGCTTGCTAATAGATGGCGCGACGTAAATTTGTCAGACTGACAATGTCAGTGAACAAAAAAATCAGTTTTTGTAATAAGACAATTAATAATAATTTTAATACAGCTAAAAAGCATGCCAATAAATCAAAATATAAAGATAGATCATTAGGTCTGGAGAGTGAAATTTGGATTTAGTGCAATTTGTCGTTGGCACTCGACTTGGCCATTACCCACGGAAGACTACGCCTTGCCTGTACGAGCATTGGTGGCCTTCAACTGTGACTGTTTGCCTTTTGCGGACCGAAAACGAACACCATCAACGGTGCCTTTGCCACTGTTCTTCTTCATGGAAGAGGTGATGGTGTGCTTTGAGCTACTTTCGAGGATCGGAACTGTACCCGAAAAACCACAGTAAAAAGTCACATAGTAGGTAGTGCCAATAATGAAGAGCGCCAGTGACAGACCAATGGTAAAGCCCACCCAGTTGGCCCAATACTCTGTTGAGAAGGGAAAGAAACGACGAACAAATAATACTAATAGACAAATGTAGAAACAAAATATTACGAGCATTGCTGATCGGGGTGACCACCAACTCCCATGGCGCTATTCCGTGTGGGTTTGAATTGGGCTAAGGAGTAGAATGGTTCAGAAGTTGATTAGATTATAGGACAAATAAGGTGAATACTTACCGTAGAGGAAGAGGCCATTGGAGTTAGGGGAATGATCACAACAAAGATAGCAAAGTAGACAAAAGTAGAAGAAATTGTAGAAATGACTCGAACTAAGCGAAATCAACTTTGAAATGATTTGTACGATAGAAATGAGCGCTAGTTCTATCTAATACGTCATTTACGAATAGATCTAATATTAACGTAACGCAACATTAACAAATAATAATAATTTTAATAATAATAAAGGTAGAATTAGAAAGCAGATTCTACTTGTTGAGCACCAAATTCCTTGGTGTCTTGCAATTTAGGCCTGAGATTTAGGCTTGTCCACTTTGGAGTCCGCTTTGGTCTGCACGGAGGACACTTTGGCCACGGACACTTTGGCCACGGACTTGACTTTACTGCCATCCACTGATGGCTTGGCTTTGTTTGCATCATTGGCCACCGCCTTTGCCTGCTGGTTTGCCTTCAGTGGCTGTTTGTCTTTTTCGTTCAGAATATCGAAGATGCTTTTGCTGTTCTTTGGAATGGTGTACGTGCGTACGTAGTCCTTTTTGCCTCGGAGATACCAATCATCGGGTCTAGTCGATACGACATAGCACTGATGTATAGCACAGACGACAGCGGCAATAGCTGCCACACCCAGACTGACACCAATTAGGATGAGCATAACCGTGGGTGAATGAGCTGTTGAGTATAAAAAATAATACAAATTAACATTAAAATCGACAAATAGAAATGATTATATATTACTAGTAGGGCCCTTCCAGGGATCGACATGATCATCGTGATGTGGAGTAGATGAAGTGGCATTTGGTTCGTGGGTTGTGTTAGGAGATGGCGATGGTGTTGCCATGGTGGTTGGTTTGTGACAGTGAAAGAAGTCGTCATAGGACACAGTTTCCAGAGTGGTGGCACTGGTCTGGACACTGTCCGAGAAAGTGTAGACTTTGTCTGGTGCGAAGAAGTAGAATTGGTGAAGGTGGTGCACAGCCTTCAGGACGGTCCAGCTCATGTTACGGGTACAGTTGGTGGTGTTCATGAACTGAATTGAGGGGTTGGCTCCGTCTTGGGTGACATTGCAGATGCTCATGCTGGAATTATCGACAACATAGATTGACAATGAGTCTTTGAATGTTGAGATTTTTCAAATCCAAATCGATCGATCTGTCCGCCAGAATCCAAAAGTCTGTAGGCATTGTCTTTGACATCTGAGGAAATCCATAAGCCTGGGTGTTTGTCTAAATCATGTGAACTAGTATCAGTCGTGACCGACTGGCTTGTACCAAAATTAAAGCCAAAATAGTTATCTTTGAAATACATAGCCAGAACAGTGTGTCCAAACACAGAACTGTCCATAACGACCGAATTGTTGACAGTAAAGTTGAAATCCTTTACACCAGCTGCTGATTTGACTGACTCTGCAAGTTTGGGCCATTTGGTGTCGATCGCCATCGGAGAGCTCACCGCCATACAGTGAGTGACGTTCTGTTGGCACGGCACCAGCTCGTACACGGTCCAGTTGTCCTTGATGATGGCCCACAGTCGACTGTCGACCGATCCGATCGTGTGCATCTGGAGCGCAAACTTGGTTGGGTCCTCGAGGCATAGGTCCGGTGGGGGAGAGGTCGCCTGTGGAGAGTTCGGTTAGGTTAGGATAGGATAAGCTAACAGTGACTTACCAAAGAGGAGGCCATCATTGCAAGTAGAGTAACGACCGAAAGAAGCCACTTCTGGACACCCGATGATGGTCCTGGTGAGCGCGAGGATAATGACACAAACATGGTTCTTTAGGACAAACAGAAAAGTAGACGACAACTACAAGTAGAAATGACTTGCTCTAACAAACTTCGAACTACAAATAACGAAAAGTGACCTCTCTCTTTGGTCTTTGTATAGTAGAAATGTACATTCGTGGCTAAGTATGTGTTCTATCGAATATGCAAATTCAAATTTTGATTTATTTCTTTTTGAAACCCATTTTTGGAAATTTATGGTTTTTGTTATATTGGTGGTCAAACAAGGTAAAACTTGCTGTTGAGGAGGCCATTGCAGTTGGAGTAACGATCACGACAACGACAACAAAGTAGACAAAAGTAAACGATTTCAAAATGTAGAAATGTCTCGAACTCAACTTTGAAATGCAAGTAATGTGCTTTCTACGATAGGAATATACGCTAGCCATGTATGACAGTTCTATCGAGTACGTCATCTATAAACAAGTCAAGTATTACGCAACATTAACAAATAATAATTTTAATAATAATCAAGACAGAATTAGAAAGATGTCTTGGCTTTGGCAGATTCAGATTCTGCTTGTTGAGCACCGAATTCCGATTGGTGTTGCTATTTAGGCCTGGGATTTAGGCTTGTTCACTTTGGAGTCCGCTTTGGACTGCACTGAGGACACTTTGGCCACGGACTTGACTTTACTGCCGCCCACGGAAGACTTGGCCTTGCTTGTAACACTGGCCTTTGACTGCTGGTTTGCCTTCAGCTGTGACTGTTTGCCTTTCCCGGACAGAACACGACCATCGGTGCCTTTGCCACTGTTCTTTGGAATGACGGGCGCCTTGTTGTCACACTCGGGTCTATTCCGTGCAATATAGCATTGACGTATAGCAATGAGGACAGCGGCAATAGCTGCGACACCCAGAATGCTGCCTATGATGATGAAGAGAGTCTTGGACGAATGAGCTGTTGAGACAAAACACAAATTAACAGTCAAATAGACTATTAGAAATGACATATATTACTAGGAGCAGCAGTCCAAGGCTGTGGAGTAGATGAAGTGGCATTTGGCTCGTGAGTTGAGTTTGGAGAGGGTGATGATGATGGGGCCATGGTGGTTGGCTTGTGACAGTGGAAGAAGTCGTCATAGGACACGGTTTCCAGAGTGGTGGCACTGGTCTGGACACTGTCGGAGAAAGTGTAGACTTTGTCTGGTGCGAAGAAGTAGAATTGGTGAAGGTGGTGCACAGCCTTCAGCACGGTCCAGCTCATGTTACGGGTACAGTTGGTGGTGTTCATGAACTGGATTGAGGGGTTGGCTCCGTCTTGAGTGACATTGCAGATGATCATGTTGGAATTAGGATATAAAGCGATAGACAATGAGTTGTTATCATGAAAAGGCTTTGCGAATCCAATTCGATCGACCTGTTTTCCAGAATCCAAAAGTCTGTAGGCATTGTCTTTGACATCAGAGGAAATCCACAAGCCTGGGTTAAAGTCTATATCGCTTGAACCGATATCAGTTTTGACCGAATTGTTCATGCCAAAATCAAAACCAAAATAGTGAGTTTCAGTGACAAAACTTCCACTCATAGCCAGAACAGTGTGTCCAAACGCAGAACTGTCCATAACGACCGAATTGTTGACGGTAAAGTTGAAATCCTTTACACCAGCTGCTGACTTGACGGTCTCAGCAAGTTTGGGCCATTTGGTGTCAATCGCCACCGGAGAGCTCACCGCCATACAGTGACTGACGTTCTGTTTGCACGGCACCAGCTCGTACACGGTCCAGTTGTCCTTGGTGATGGCCCACAGTCGACTGTCGACCGATCCGATCGTGTGCATCTGGAGCGCAAACTTGGTTGGGTCCTCGAGGCATTGGTCCGGTGGGGGAGAGGCCGCCTGTGGAGAGTTCGCTTAGGTTAGGATCGGCTAACAGTGACTTACCAAAGAGGAGGCCATCATTGCAAGTAGAGTAACGACAGACAGAAGCCACTTCTGGACACTTGAAGATGGTCCTGGTGAGGGCGCGAATGATGACACAAACATAGTCCTCGAAAACAAACAGAAAAGTAGACGACAACTAAAAGTAGAAAGTGACTTGCTCTAAACAACTTCGAACTACAAATAAAATGACAAGTGACCACTGTATTTGGTCTTTCTATAGTAAAAATGAAATGCATTTAGTGTTTAGTAATTGCTCTATCGAATATGCAAATTCAAATGTCGTTTTTATTGGTAAATCTGAACTCATTTCTCTATATACAAACGTTCATTGAGGACACACTTTGTTCACGGACTCGTATTGTCCGCTAGTCGGGTACAGACAACAACTTGTGAACCAAATTTATCGATTTAGAAGTTGCGAAATATAAACCAAATACACAACAACAAATCAATGATTGTACAAAATGTGCAATCAAACTTTTGTATCAGTAGACTTTCCAATCATATCTCAATACACTTTTGTACACTTTCACAGTGATAATAAAACCTAAACTTGATTGTACAATGCACAACAAAGTGTTCAACATCCGTTATTATCATGATTTGTACGGTTTGCATAGTTCAAGTGCATCTTGTATATGTTGTATTTTTTTCTACACGTGTTCTTAGTACATCTGAACTTTCACAATCTCATCATCATCATGACATGACATAATCAAATATATAAAAGCATTAAATCACACCAAAACCATCAAATCACAATCCCTACAAACACGAAACCATGACCAACAAATCACTGAAAATCTTCTTTTACGCCATCGATGGCATTGGCCATTTGAACGCCTGTGTTGGCATGGCCCAGTCCCTAGCCTCTCGAGGTCATCGCATCTACTTTCTCATAAACTCGATCTTCGCGGGACAATACACCAAATATGGTCTAACTGAAATTCATCTTCAATTACCAATTCAACAAAAACAAATTGAATCCAACAAGAAAAATGTAGTGAAAGAGATTGCCCAAATGTTGATTTCATCTGGCTTCATGTGTTCCAAGACTCCATTGGAAAAGCTCAAAAGCCAAACCTCTGAACAGCGGAGTCAATTTATGGAAGCGATTTTTCCAACTTTTGTTGCTTTTGATCCACAGATTGAGCGAGCGATTCAACAGGAGACGCCAGATTTGATCATTCTTGATAGTTTGCTGATTCCACCGGCGGTTCAAAGGGCGCCATGTCCATGTGGATTCAACTGATCAGTGCACATCCATTGAGTGTGATCAATTCGGATGGGTTGCCACCGTTTGGTGCAGGTATATGGATTGTGTTCGTAAATGTAGTTACTTGACCATCATCTCTTAGGATACCCAACCGATAATGATCCATCAACTTGGTTGGAATTCAAACTGGAGATAGCCAAACATTTTCACGAAGAAATCGGCAAATATCAACCAAAACTTGATGCTCAACTCAATTACACTCCAATTGAACCAATTCGCACAAAACTTGGATCAGCTTACCCAGTATCTCCATATCTCAACATTTATGGATATCCACAAGAGTTGGACTATCATGATTTGATGGATGAAATTCCCGATAACTTTGTACGGGTGGATGATTTCATGCAGGAGGTACCAAATCAAGAGTTATTTGAATTGCCGGAAAAATTTGTTTCGAAAAGTGAAAAATTGATATACTTTTCACTCGGTTCCTTAGGTTCAACTGATGTGGATCTGATGAAACGAATTCTTTCGGTACTGGGGAAGACGTATCACAAGTACATTGTCTCGAAGGGACAACGGAGTGATGAGTATGAATTGCCGGAAAATTGCTAGGGTCAACCATTCCTACCCCAAACCCTAATCCTTCCCCTAGTGGACCTAGTGATCACCCACGGAGGCAACAACACCATCACTGAGACCTTCTCTCAGGGCAAGCCAATGATTGTGATGCCACTGTTCGGTGACCAGTACGACAATGCACAACGAGTGCATGAAAAGAAGTATGGAATTCGAGTTGAGCCATACTCGTTCACCGAACCAGAATTACTCAACGCAATCGATCAATTGCTCAACGACACTGAACTGCATCAACGATTGCAAATGGCCAAAGAACGAATTCGCAAGAAGGATAGCAAACAACGAGCCTGCGAACGAATCGAAGAATTGGCTGAAAAAATTAAATGCATAAAACATAATAAATAAGTGAATTAGTGAATGCCTTTTAAATAAATTAACGATTGGGGCCAAGTTGAGACAAATTGACAATAATATGAGGCAAAATGAACATTTACATGAGGGACACTTTTGAGATTTGGACTGGCAAACCAAGTGAGTGGTCGAGTAAAATCTGTCTTGAACTTGCTAGTTCATCTCGAATCCTTATAATAATTTGAGTTTTTATAATCTCTAATCGAGATACTCAAATATGTTCGTGTACTGTCCTCTGTGTATTGCGTGTGACCTTTCACCTGTGAACGTTGCCCCCTCTCTCGTGTAATACTGAAAAGTTCCTGCACACCTGTACAATGTCTTTCCTTTTCCTGTGATTGTGTGTTGAGCGTGTGTGTACACTGTTGTGCCTGTGTTGATTTGAGTTGATGTTTTGAGGTTTGAACTAAAATCACGAGTGTATTTTTCCATCGAGATTCTGGACTTAGAAATTGTCTGCTCGATTATCATCATGTCTTCATCCTCTGTCACATCTCAAGTATCCGTGTTTTTGGCTGCATTGCTTGCAGCCGAGAAGGATGACACTCGGAGTTGGTTACGAGACGAGATTGATCGACTCGTGCACCCAATGGTCCATTCGATCTTCCAAAGACTGACCCACAAGTTGGTGGCGAACACGAATTTGGATCGATCGGGTGATCACCATGCACAGGTGAATCACTTGGATCATGTCGAATCAGCCAATCCCCATGTGCATCACTCTGCCACTTTCATTGTCAAACCATCAAATTCTATCATCTCAAATAGTTTCAATCCACATTGCCACTACCAAGCTCACTCCATTGGTTACGAACCTGAATTCGATCCAGAAATATTGGCACAAGTCAAACGAGGTGAGTTGAAAGTGAAATAATAATAAATTGATGACATTTGTGATTTGTAATTATAGAAATCAAAGAAGAGGAGAATGAGATGACATTGATGGATAATGCAGCACAGACGAATCAATTCAGCACTCGTCCTTCTTCAACTGATAATCATCACTTGTCCCACGAAACAGGCTCGACATTTGAAGATGGACAATTTGGCAATCAATCAATTTCGGATAATCACCAACCGAATGGACAAATGAACAATGCCACTGACACTCAACAGTTGGCTGGTGAAACAAACAATGCACAAATAGTGCCCATTGAGGAAGGAGATACTGAGATTGAAGACAATAAAGGTGATGATGAAGAATCTCTAAATGTGGAGAAGAATCAAACAGATACAACTCTCCCACATCCGAATGAACAAACTCAGCAGATCGCCAGACAGTCTGCAAGACGTTTGAAACGAAAACAAACTGATGAAGACACGGAAGGAGATGATGATGGCGATGAAGAAGAAGGCACTTCCCGGTCCATCAAACGACCTCGATCTTCACGCCCTACCACTCCGAGTAGTACCATTGAGACACAAATCATCAGTCTCACTTTTCAATGTCCTCAGGGTTGTGATCTAATGTTTGCCAAAGAGGAATTGAACCAACACTTGAAGGAGGTACATTCGAGTGGCCAATTTCTATGTGCAGTCAAAGACTGTGGTCAAGCATTTGATAACAGGTGAGTTCAATTGATATATCAACTGTCTGTCAACTAACTAACCAACTTGTCAATAGGATGAAACTACGTCTACACCTCACCCAGTCTCACCAGTCCACCACCAAATGGAACTGTCACAAGTGTGACAAACATTTCATTTCATATCAACGATTATCCACTCACAGTAATCAACATCACCACCTTGGTCATTTTCGGTGTTCTTTCCCCGCCTGTACATTCACGGGAGAGTACAAAAAGAAAGTGTACGACCATTACACACAACAGCACCGGAAAGCATTTGAATGTCCCCATTCAGGTTGTCAGCATGTAACGGCGAATGCAACCAAACACAAGCAACATCTACGAGCCCACCTCGGCATCAAGCCCTACAAGTGCACTCAATGTGACTTTGCCGCAACTGAACGATCGAGCACAATTGGTCACATTCGTCGAATGCATTTTAAAGGAAAGCCAAGTTCAAGCGTTCAACTCGATGACTATGTCGAGGTGAATGAAATGCTTTTGGACAATCTTGATGGGCATGATGATGGTGGTGGTAATGTGAATAGTACCAAACAGAATACTCAAATCATCACTGTCACTCTTAAATGTGCTCAATGTGGACTAATGTTTGACAAAGACGAATTGAACAAACATTTGAAGGTGAAACACTCGATTGGTCAATTTCGATGCCTGCTCAAAGACTGTGGTCAAGCATTCAATAGCAGGTGAGTTCAATTTATTAGAATTGTCTAGAATGAGCAGCAAATTCAATTAACCTTAACTTAATGTTTTCAGTGGTTATCTACGTGGCCATCTCGCCCAGTCCCACCAGTCCACCAGCCAATGGCACTGCGGCAAATGTGACCGACATTTCACTTCATATGATGCATTAACTACTCACAACACTAAATATCACCAGCTGGGCCACTTTCAGTGTTCCTTCCCCTCCTGTACATTCACGGGAGATAACAAAAGGAAAGTGTACGACCACTACACAGCACAACACAAACAGAGACCATTGAAGAAGTGTCCCCTTCCTGGTTGTCACTTTCGAACAGCGGTAGCATCAAATCTGAAACGACACCATCAGACTCATCTCGGCATCTGACCCTACAGGTGCAAATGGTCCCACTGTGACTATGCCTCCATTGAACGATACAAAACAATTGCTCACATTCGTCGAATGCATTTCAAAGGAAGGCCAAGTTCAAAACTCGATGACTATGTCGAGGTGAGTGAAATCCTGTAGGACAAGGCAATTGTGAGAATTTGAAACACATATAAAGAGAGTTCTATAATAGAAAACATTCTGTATTTGGCACAGAACGATTCAACGAAAGTGATTCAAACAATCCAAAGTTATTCTACTATTTCTGCCCAAATCTTGTTTTGCTACAAGTTGGATAATTTTTGGAAATGATTATAGGAAATGTTTTACAGACTTTATTGAATGAAACAGTCTTTGAATTATAGTAAAATAAAAATAAAACAATTTTTATTTGTAAATGCAAAATAAAATGAATCGATGACATAGAAGTAGAAAAGAAAATGACAAATGTGACTTTCTTACAACTTTTGAAATGAATACTACATTTTCCCTCGTAAGATGGCGCCACCGTCATCAAAACATTGAAAATAACACGCCGCATACAGCTGATTTAGGCTGAAAGGCACCCGTGTGTTGTCTATCTCTCACTGTTTTGATTTTGTTTTTCTTGTATTTCGTGTTCCTGAAATTATCTTGACAACCACCAAACCAGTTCGAGCATGGTTTGGTTATGGTCAGGAGTGCGATGTTTTGTGATTGGTCTGTCTCGTGCTGCTGCATCAAAACAAACTGGCCTTCTCTCTTCATATGGCAACACATCACGTAATATTTATTTATATTTTATTTTGATTTATTTTACTGAATTATATTCTATTTCTATTATATTCTAGACTACTACAAGGTCAATCTACTATCATCTAAATCGTCATCGCCTTTAACCTCACACCCCAGCACCTTATCTGACCGTATTTTCGAGCCCAACCTCACTGTGGACAAGTTTGCCGCTCTGTTTGGCCCAAATAACGCCGAATGTCGATCCCAAATTGAGCACATTCTTCTTATTTACGAACGTGAAAAGTACACAGAATCAATGGAAGTGCCCACCACACTCACCGTGAAGGACATGGCTGATCTGCTTCGGGTCTATCACGACGAACGTGAACTGTTTCGTAATTTGAGATTTCTCTACAAACGAGAGTGCACTAAATTCACGGACTCACGTAAGAAAGCGGCTAAAAAGGCAGAAATACTCGAAGCGAAGAAGGTGAAATACAACAACACTCAAGACAGTGATGAGTGGCAGACGGGAATTTGGGATGCGAAGGAGGAGAGTTTGGTCTATGGACTGTGGCACAATGCACTGCTGAGTCGAATCACGAAACAATCGGTTCGTGACTATCGAGGAGCACATCTGCTGAGACTGGCGGCAATGTTTGGACAGAGGCTTATCATCGATCTCGACTATGATCAGCACATGAAGCTGTTCGAGGCGAGACTGTTGGCTGCACAGATCGGTGAGTGGTGTTTCTGCACAACTAAGGGTCTAATGATTTGTCCCACCTTTTAGGCATTCTGTACTACGAGAACCGAATGAACCGATCCTTTCCCAATGCCATTCCGTTCGACATTCACTTTACCAACTGTGGCAAATCAACCAACACCATCGAAGCCCTCCCCGGCCACATCAAACGAATGGATCAACTGACCGAGTACTTCCACCCAGGCAGCTACCTCGACCTGCCCGATCTGTTCCCTCGCTCCAAACTGGTCTATCTCAGTCCGCACGCACCCAAATCACTGAAACACTACTCGCACGATGACATTTACATTGTCGGTGGCTACAATGACAAGAGTTCACACATTCAAGTGTCACATGTGAAGGCAAAAGCGGAGGGCATTCGATGTGCTCGACTACCGCTCGATGAGAATGTTCTTTGGAAGCAGGGCAACAAGAATTTGTGTCTCAATCAGGTGACTGCCATACTGCAGGCGGTGGCTGAGACGGGCGATTGGCGATCGGCGATACAGCACTTTGCACCACAGAGGAAGATCAAGTCACAGGAGGAGAGTGCACTCGAAAATGAATTGAGGAAAAGGAAGATGAAGACTAGACTCGCGAGTATTGAGAAGAGTTACAGGATTGAGAAGTGAAGGATTAAAGGATAATAACCGTTTGTTAATAATAAACATTATTGAATTTATTAGATAATATCTAATATGTTTTGTAGAATGTATTACACACAAGCATGAATACAGCCACATTGGTCAACTTGTGCAATCAATGATACAATCTATGATCAGTGATAATTGCATACAAACACTTGGACAATCACAAAGTAACTTTCTCAACCAACTCTCCCGGATCTCGATCATCGATGATGTTGAGTGCTCGTTGTTGTTTGATTGTTCTGGGTAAACCAAAATGGACCACTCGAATGTGTTTGATTACAGCTGATCGTTGAGTGGCAGTGTGACCACATTGTTTGCATCGATATGGCTTCACATGCAGATGGATGGCTTGTTCGTGTCTGTTCCGAGTACACAAATCCATAAAGGACTTTGCACAATGTCGACATGTGAATGGTCTTTCTCCGGAATGTGTTCGTAGATGAGCGACGAGACTTTGTTTATGAGTGAATTGCTTTTCACACACATGACATTGAAATTGTTTTCTATTTTGGTGAATCAGTTTGTGCTTGACTAAATTGCATTTCACATTAAATCGTTTATCACACTGATCACATTGAAATGGACGTTCACCTGTGTGCACTCGAAGATGTATCTGCAAATAGGAATTGTAATCAAATGATTTATGACAATGTGAACATTGAAAGTCACGATTTGGTTGGGCAAGGTTTGGTTGAATTGGATTAGTAGTGCATTCTGTGGCAATTTCCTCTCCAATTGCATTGTTTGCATCCCTTTCCCCTTGTTGAATCACCATCGATTCATCTGAATTGTGTTGATCATCATCTCCAATAGTTGCACGAGTGTCTAAAATAGATTCGAAAGTAATGATTTGACTGTTCACTTCTCCTTGATCATCATTGTCATCGCAATCAATGTCTTCCTCATCATCTCGTACAATATTTTTGTGTTTCACTTTTTTCACACTTTCATTCGATTGATCATTTTTCCGCTTTCTACTATTGGGAGCATCTTTGAAAACGTTCTTCTCAATTTGTTTACGAGCCGACGACCGTACTCCACTGGTTGATGCAATCGATTGTTCCGTGTTCCGCTCACTGACAGATCTCTCATTGATAAAATTTTCTTCTTCATATTGGACATTGGTTTGAGTGTTGTTTGTAACACTGAAATTTACTTGTAATTGTGCCGCATCATGATTTGTCCCATCTCCATCTCCTGCAGGTACTTTGTTGTTCAAGTGATTGTTGTTGCTTCCATGATTCCAATTGCAAACTCGTTTAGCACAATTAGCTTGATTCAAATACTCAGTTTCACGACCTTCATAATTATCATCGTCTGCATCGTCGTTGTCATCGAATTCATCAGTTTGAATTTGTGTGTTTAAACAAATCTGTTCATCGATGAAAATATTATTTAAAGAAGCATTTCTGTTGAAATCCAGTGGAATTGAAGTGATTGACGAACCTTGGAGATATTCTTGCTTGATCAGTGGTTCGGTGTTTGTTTGATTGGTAGGTGATGGAAAAATGTCTTTTGAGATGATTAGTTGATCGGTTTGATTTTCCAATGTAGTATGAAAGTTGTGTTGAGTTCCGAAATGTTCATCTTCATTTTCTCTCATCTCTGCATCATCCACATGAGGAGGAGTACAAATACCTTTTTCACAGTTCTCACATTTCTCAACATTGTCATCATCAATCTCTTCTCCATCTTCTTCATCATCATCGAATTCTTGTTTGATTTGATCATTCGAGTTGATTGTGTTCGCCAGTTGGACATTCTGTTGGACAGTGTTTTCATGTTGCTGTGCTCTGGTCAAAGTGTCATTTGAATATTCATGTGAACACTGAGCACTCGATTGATCTGTGTTTGTTTGAGTTGGTGGTGGTGATGTTGTGCCAAATGCAGTCACATCGTCACTTTGTTGAGGACCAATCTGTCCAGACTGAATCATGGAAATAATACTATTCCTGAAAGAGGCAAATTGATTGTCCACGGTGGCAACGATGTACGATTTATTATGTAAGATGTAATGATTGAGCATCGACTGGAAACAATTCTCGTTGTTCTCCACGAGAGTGAGCAGAGGATGAGTTGGCAGTGACATTTTGGTGCAAATCAAATCAACTCGACAAACAAACTGAATTGAATCACCAATTATAACCGTGTGGATAAATATTGAATTATCAACACAGTGGAATACAAGACGTGAGTAGTTGATGAAGAAAATATGTCGTTGTAAGTGACATTCACTCGAGTAATGCTTTGAACCAAATGATCGTGGCCACTACATGAGAAGCATTGCTGCAACAAAGTCACTTTACGACTAGTTGGGTAAATTAATTTGTTACCCCTTTCCTTTGATTGCTGACAAAAACTAGTTTTTTCATTAGAATGAAGCGTGCCACACGCTCGCGCAACAAGACAACTTGTACGACCTTGCGAAAGGGTTAGCGTCCGCGAGAATTTAACGATCAATGATTGCATCAATTGGCCGTCTAGCCACAATAAAACCAAACCGCCACTTGACTCGAATTCCATCAACTATAATGTTACTGTCGATTCATTTACAAATGCAAATTTAGTCAGCCAAACAAAATAACTCGTGCACAAAATCATTATTCATCTTCATCTTGTTAGTGTCACTAAAAGTGTGAATCCGTGATCAGTAAATATCCTGAAATATTTCATTTAGGGATATTGTTGTATTAGTGAATATACCTTTATTTAAAAAATAAATTAACGAAAACAATTGGGGTCAAGTTGAGACTAATTGACAATAATCAAACGTCCCCGCATGATTCAATTGAATTGTGCAGTATAAAATAAGATTTTAAAAAAATTGATAATAATATGAGCAAAATGGATATATTTACATGAGTGACACTTTTGAGGTTTTGTCAATCGAGAAATATCTAACCCTCAACACATTTTGAGTTTTGAGTTTTTTTAAATCTCTAATCGAGATACTCAAATATGTTCGTGTACTGTCCTCTGTGTATTGCATGTGACCTTTCACCTGTGAACGTTGCCCCCTCTCTCGTGCAATACTGAAAAGTTCCTGCACACTGTGCAGTGCACAGTGTGCTTCCCTTTCCTGTCATTTTGTGTTGAGCGTGCGTGTCTGTTGTGTCTGTGTTGATTTGAGTTGATTTTTTAACTAAGTTTTGGACTAATATCACGTGTGTATTGCTCCATCGATATTCGGGATTTAGAAATTGTCTGCCTTAACCAACTCGATTATCATCATGTCTTCATCCTCTGTCACACCTCAAGTGTCCGTGTTGTTGGCTGAATTGCTTCAAGGAGAGAAGGGACACATTCGTGTGTGTTTACGAGCTGAGATGGATCGACTTGTGGACCAAATGCTCCATTCGTTCTTCCAAAGACTGACCAACAAATTGGCAATTTGCCACCAGCCTCACTCGACTGGTTACGAACCTGAAAACGATCCAGAAATATTGGCACAAGTCAAACGAGGTGAGTTGAAAGTGAAATATTAATAAATTGATGACATTTGATTTGTGCATTAACATAGAAATCAAAGAGGAGGAAAATGAGATGACATTGAAGAACCTGATGGACAATACAACGCAGACGAATCAGGATTGTGATGAATATGAAGATCCGCTAGAAGAAGATATGAGCCACGAGGTTTGCCATATTCCTCAAAATGGGCATTTTCATCAAGTCGACTCAACTCAACCGAATGGACAGGTGAACAGTGCCACTGACAATGACAATCCTCAACAGGATTGGAACGAACCAGAGATCGAGGAGGGAGATAATGGACAAATGATGCAGGTTGATGAGGATGATGAGGAAACCGAGATTGAAGACAATGAAGGTGATGATGAAGAATCTCGAACTGTGGAGAATACTCAAACTGAGACAACTCTACCACATCCAAATTGTCCAAAAACTCGGGGAATCGTCAGACGGTCTACCAGAAATTTGAAACGAAAACAAACTGACGATGAACAACTGTACGAAGTGAACAATCAGGAAGACACAGATGGCAATCATGTTGATGAAGAAGAAGGCACTTCCCGTTCCGTCAAGCGACCTCGGCCCTCCCGCTCTACCACTCCGAGTAGTACCAATGAGACACAAATCATCACTCTCACACTTCAATGCCCAGTGGAGGGTTGTAATGAGATGGTTGACAAGGACAAATTCAAGAAACACATGGAGGACGAACATTCGGTTGGTCCAATTCGATGTGCAGTCAAAAACTGTGGCCAAGCATTCGATAACAGGTGAGTTCAATTGTATTATATCAACTGTCAACTAACAAATCACTTGTCAATAGGATGAATCTACGTCATCACCTCACCCAGTCCCACCAGTCCACCACCGAATGGCTCTGTGAAAAGTGTGATAAACACTTCACTTCACACCCTCGATTATCCGCTCACTACACTCAACATCACGAAATCGGTCACTTTCAGTGCTCTTTCTCCTCGTGTCAATTCACAGGAGAATGCAGAAAGAAAGTGTACACTCACTACGCACAACGGCACAAGAAGATACTCAAGTGTCTCCAGTGTCCGTATGAAACGGCCAATGCAGCCCACTACAGACAACATCAACGAGCCCATCTCGGCATCAAGCCCTACAAGTGCACAAAATGTAACTTTGCCGCAACTGAACGATCTAGCACAATTGGCCACATTCGTAGAATGCACTTCAAAGGAAAGCCAAGTTCACGGGTTCAACTCGGTGACTATGTCGAGGTGAATGAAATGATTTTGGACAATCATGATGGGCGTGTTGATGATGTTGGGAATGTTAATAGTAACACCCAAATTATCACAATCACTCTTCAATGTCCTGAATGTAATCAAATGTTTGCCAAAGACAAATTCAACAAACATTTGAAGGCGAAACATTCGATTAGTCCATTTCGTTGTCTGGTCACGGGCTGTAATCGATCATTCTATAGCAGGTGAGTGGTGTCAATTGTTATCTTTGATGGCTCATTATTAATGAGCTGCAAATTCAATTACCTTTAACAATATTTCTATTAGTGCATATCTACGTGGCCATCTCGCCCAGTGCCACCAGTCCATCACCAAATGGCACTGTGACAAGTGTGTGCACCACTTCGCTTCCTATGAGGCATTATCCACTCATCACGCCAAACAACATCAACTCGGTCGCTTTCAGTGCTCCTCGTGTCAATTCACGGGTGAATTCAAAAGGAAAGTGTACGATCACTACACAGCACAGCACAAGCCGAGAGCCCTGATGAAGTGTCCCCTTCTTGGTTGTCAGTTTCAAACACAGAAATTGGCCAGTTTGAAGCAACACCAACGTGTCCATCTCGGTATTAAACCATTTCGATGCAAATGGCGCCAGTGTGACTTTGCCTCTGCGAATAAAACTCACGCAATTCGTCACATTCGACAAATTCATTTGGAAAGACAAAGTGCTGTCAGCCCAAATCCAAAAGATCCAAATGATTTTCTGGATGTAGTGCACGAGTTATTGTGATTGCAACTCTGCATAAATAAATGAACACCAAGTTTCATGCAGAAATTTTATTTCGAATAATATAAAAAAAATAATACAAAAAAATAAAATCCTTAATTTAAAAACTTTTCATTTACATTATTAAATTATTAAATTTCCAACAAAAGTTCAATGAATCATGATTCGGACAAATTCAAGCTGCTTTCTTCATCAATTCCTGTGTGAGTGCGTGCACAAAGCTTCCCTGCAAACCACAGACAAAACGATCCAACTCGAAACACTCGTACAGGTTGAGCAATTGGGTGAGAAAGTTGAGGGACTGAAGACAGTTGTGGTAAGAGTTGAAGCAGTGGCTGATGGTGAGGTCAATTGCTGGTACTGGAATGTCTCGAAAGTGATTCTCGATTCTGTCTGATTGATTTTCATGAAAATCTAATAAAGTTGGAACACCAGAATGCTCATGTCCAACATAACCCATCATTAGTATGTTGAAGAGCATTGCACGCACAAAAGGACTCCATTCTTGTGAACTGGTCAACTCAGTTGGACACTTGTGAGCGGCCATGATCAGCGCCAGTATCATCAGAAGCAATGCATCGCCAAATGGTTGCGATCGTTCGGGTAAAATTCGTTGGATTTTGACGATCAACTCGTCAATGTTCACTTCATAGGCGAAACAAACTTGTTGAATGATCGCAAAAAGTAAGCCTCGTCTTTCTGATTCAGCCATTCGAGAAATCTGTTCAAGGTTGGGAAGAGGTTTGCCATCTTTGATCTCGAATTTGGGTTGAACTTGAACGTGCACCAGTTTGGTGCCCTCTCGGTAGATTCGAGTCACTTCTTGTTCATCATCATTTTCTTTGCCGCCGAGGATCATTCCATAAATGTATGGATCGAGATCGAATGTGCCCACATACGATGAACTTGACAAAGTGGCGTAATTCTCAATCAGAGACGGAATGAGCACCAATTTGGTGTAGAGAACATTCAATAAATAAGGATTCGTAATTCCGTGCACAAGATTTCGATGAAACACCGAAGGAATTCCTGCTGATTGAGGGAACAATGCGTCCTGCATTATGTCGAGAAATTCGTCAATTGGAAGATTGGGCTCAAGTTGGCGAACTTTCGGTTCCAAATCTTCGTAAAGAAGCGATACAGGAATTTCCGTCTTGACGTGCGCCAGGAAGCGATCAAATTCAACACTTCTGAATGTCTTCTTTGGCTTATACCGGGAAGTGAGCTTAAAACGAGCGTTCTGCATGACCAATTCCAGATTTTTCAATTTCACTTCCACACAAAATTGCCCGAGCTTTTCTTTTGCCTTATCCAGTGTTGGCTGAGAGGAAATCCATCGAAACACGGCCAAAGATCGATCGTAAGAATTATAAGATTCACCATCTTTTTCGAATTGCGCCAAATCGTCAATAAATTGTTGTCCAATTCGGTTCAATGTGCTCAAGTCAAGGTCGATTGATGATGAAGATGATGATTTAGATGATAAAATTTCGTTGAGTTTCTCAATCAAACGCTGCACAACTTTCTGCAATTCGCGCACGGACACTGAAGAAAAGCTTTCAAACGAACTGTCCAACTTGTCGAGTGTTGATTTGGTGAAATACTTTACGATGACATGTTCCCTGAATGAGTGAGAAAATTGTGATGCAAACTGTTGTTGAAGTACAGTGCCAATTCGGTTCTTGAAGGTCACCTTCAGTTTGGCGAGTTGATGCTGAGTTGCGTGTGAAAGGAAACGAGTCGCAATTTGGCGATCCACGTGATCGTAGCCAAACAGTGGACCAACAAGTGGGAGAAGTTCAGGCTTGAAGCCATATTTTGATTCGAGATGTGCCAACAAGCCACTTTCGCGGTAATAGATTGAACATTCGATGTATTGGGAAGAAGAAGTAAATTCAGCGTAATTGAAATATTTTTGAAAGAAATGCTGCATCGGAATGACACCGCCCGGAAGGTCCCAAAGTAGGAAGTCACTGTCGGAGGTGAGCACAGGACAGTTGTAGTAGCGAGCAATCACGGGGATGATGTCATCCGCCTCTTTGGTAACGCACTGACGATGCACAATGCCAAGCTGACGCATCACCTCAAAGAGCACAGTCGACATTGAAGGCCAGTGGGACTGGTTTGATCGTTGTTGTTGTATGTTCACTTCCACTTGACCATCACTTGCACACAACTTGACCACATTCCTGAGACGCTCCTCGTATTGGGCTCGATGTAATGCCAGTCGGACACTCGGTTCCATATCCATCTTTGAGCAACCGTCGAAGATGACAATCGGTTCCACAGCACATTGAGCGAGCTGGCCAAAGAACAGTCGTACTTGAGCAGAGTAATCGGCATAGTCACCGGCATAAAAGTACTTTCGTTTCAAACCATCATCACGTGACATGACACTCTCAAAGAGATACTTCGAAAAGGAATTTCCGTCGATGACAAGTTTTGTGTTGTGCAGCCGGTGGGGAATGCTGAGACGATGGCGATCGGTGTAGTTCCACAGGCCTGAAAGTCCCATGATTGAAGAGTTCGGGTAGAGTATTTTGTGATGATAGAGAAAAGTCAGGAAAGTCGTGTAATTACCAATTGATAAGACAATACAAATGTGGATAAAAACAAACAAAACAAAACACCAGTGAGGAAAACATTCACATTGAGGTGCGTACGTACATGTGAACAACCCTTCTTCAAAGCAAAATTCACTAACAAGTACATATTCAATGAGAATCAGCTGTTTTGTGTGTTCATTTTAGGCGTATAAAGTTGAGGCTAAAGATTGATTTGTTTGAATTTGAATGATTGAGTGATTAACTGTATGTACTTATGTCATAATGTAATGAAACAAAAAAGCAATTAGAAAGACATCATTTTGATTTGCCAATTTTCACTAAATTCCATTTCTCAAAACTCAATTCAAATTAACTCTAAATGTTCGTGATATGTTTGTGGCACTTTTATTTTATGTTTACGTTTGTTGTTATGTTTTACTCCAATTGTAGCGTTATCCCCAACCCTTTCAACATCAACACGATTCCTCCATGATGCGTTGCCGCGAACTTTCCCTCAAGATCGATGCATTCTGCCTCTCAATGGTGCTCGTGCTCTGCCAGTGTTTGGTGTTTGGTGTCTCCTTTGCGGACTCCATGCCCGGTCCATTCACCAGCAACAAGTCGAATCAATTACTCAACCGTTCCTACAACAGTCATCAACTCGTTGGTGGCAATCCAAAAGAGTTGGGCGCCGCCGCCGCTGAAAGTACCCCCATCTACAAGGCCTGGTGGTTGTGGCTGACAGTTGTGCTGTGTCTATGTGTTATTCCAATTTTGATCTACTGCTGCTGCTGTCGCTCGTCGGGTGAAGACGATGCAAAAGAGGAAAAGGGCAAGTCGGGCAAAGATGACAAGGCGAAGACCGGTAAAGAGGACAAGGCAAAGACTGGTAAAGAGGACAAGGCGAAGACCGGTAAAGAGGACAAAGGGAAGAGCAACAAAGAGGCAAAGGGAAAGACTAACAAGGACGAAAAGGCCAAGACAAACAAAGAGGGAAAGCCACCAGCAGGCAAGCAAGAAGCAAAGACCAACAAAGCATAAGCATTGACATTGAGCACAAATTGCACTCTCAATTCGTTCCCGACTAGCAATTGAATTTACATTTGCATTGCAATATACTTTCTCTCTATTAAAATGCAATCTATTTGTCAAAGCGAATTGTTCACTTTATTTACGATTTAATGTGATCGAAATACTTTGGTTTTGTGCAAGTGAATGCTTTATTTGAGAATGTCACATTATGACGCCAATCTTGAGTTCCCCATCCGAAATGGTGTTCATGAATTGATTGGAGAACGCCAAGTCAACACCACACAACCAACAGGCCGCATCCATCTACAAAAATTCAGATTTTGTACAGTTAAAGGTACTAAATTATACCCAATTTTAAGTAAAACGTTTTCTAATTTATAAATTATTGAAGGTTTCTAAGTTAGCCAGTTATAAATTATAGAGAGTTGACTGTAGTCGATTTAGTAAATTTCAACTATTCCCTACATGTTTCAAAAAGTTGACCTGATTTTCAGAGTTGTGACTTGGGTTGGACGATAAATGCATTCGACGAATGTGACGAATTGTGTTATACATCGTGTAGTTGAGGAAAAGTCACATTGGGGCCATTTGCATCGGTACAAACCGAGATGGCTAACGTTGGTGTCGCTTTAAATCGGATGTACGCAATGTTGGATACTGACAGTTTTGACATTTTGATTTCAACGCAACAGCAACACCACTTTAAAGTTTCCCATATGTCTTCCTTAAAACCCAGCTCCTTTCTTCACTTCATTAGATCCTCTCTCCCCTCTCGTTAGTGCAAGTGCTTTCGCATCACACACTTGAATAATTATCGTGAAAATCACAAATCATCAAAATAAAGAATAATTTATTGAGACAAAGAGGAAGAATTAAACACAAATCCAATTTATCAATTCAACAATTCTCGGCAACTACCTCGAGAAAGTCTTTCGGGTCAGCGAGTGTAGTTCCATTTGGACGCGGGTTTCGTTTCAAATGCATTCGAATGTGTGTTCATAGTGTCCGATTGTGCAGTGGCGACATATTCACACTAGGGTCCATTTGCACTAGTAGGGTTTGTTGCCGAGATGGGCTAGGCGGTGCTTCTTCAAGTCATATGATCTCGATGTTTCATACTGACAAGCAGGATGAGAACATTTGAATGTCTGTGCTTTGTGTACCTGTATAACTGTGAGTTGTAATCACAGTCCGTCCTTCTTTCCGCAGATCTATCATTGTAAACTCAGAACAACTTAACACTAACTGATGGTGGCAAGTGGCTTTCTGGAGCGGCCAAATTGAATTTAATAAAAGATTTACTTGTGCGAATTGATGCAATCTGTGTTCATTGAATCGAAACTCTCTGACAGTAGTCACACTTTCTCAAGCAACTCTCTCGGATCTCGATCATCGATGATGTTGAGTTCTCGTTGTTCTTTGATGGATCGAGGTAAGCCAAAATGGACCATTCGAATGTGAGTGATTACATGTGACCGTTCAGTGGCAGTGTGACCACATTGTTTGCATCGATATGGCTTGACATGCAGATGGATGGCTTGTTCGTGCTTGTTCCGATGTTCCGATTTAATAAACGACTTTGCACAATGTCGACATGGGAATGGTCGTTCTCCGGAGTGTATTAGGAGATGAGAGTCAAGAGTCTGTTTTAGAGTGAATTGTTTTTCACATTAATGACACTGAAAATTCTTTATATTTTGGTGAATCAGTTGGTGTTGAGTTAAATTGAATTTCTTACTAAATCTTTTGTCACACTGATCACATTCGAATGGGCGTTCACCTGTGTGCACTCGAAGATGTGTCTGCAATGCGGATTGGTGATCAAATGATTTAGGACAATGTGAACATTGCAAGTGACGATTTGGTTGAATTGGATTAGTAGTGAATCTATTGGCAATTTTCTCTGATGAGTGAGTGATGATTTGCTTCTGTTCGGTATTACTCAAAATGGTATATCGAGATGATCGAAGTCGTTTGACTGACCGAGAAGTGACTTCTTCAGCAACTTTACATTCTTCTTCGTCATCTTCTTTACTGTCCCAATTGGCCATTTGTTTCGGACGTTGATTTTCAGTTTGTTTTCGTTTCACAATTCTAGCGGTCTGTCTCCTGATCGGTGATTGATTGGGTGGAGAAGTTTTGTCCAGTGGGTTCGCAATAAGTCGAAATAATTCTTCATTTTGGTTGTCCTCATCCTCTTCATCGTCATCACTGTCAATCTCAGTCTCATCATCTCCAACCTCTTCCTCATGATCAGTTCCATCAACAATCTCCTCCTCATCCTCTCCCTCAATTTGTATCATTTGTTCATCATCTCCAACCTCCTTGATCTCTGGTTCGTCCCAATCCTGAATGTCATTGTCAGTGTCATTGTTCACTTGTCCATTTTGTTGGTGATCAGCGGAAATTGGTTGATTCGAAAATAGGCCATCTTCAAGTGACGAATCAATTTGGTGGAACAAGTGATGATCATCAGTTGAAGGGCGAGTGACAAATTGATTCGTTTGTGTTGTGTTGTCCTGAATCTTCTCCAATCTCATCTCATTTTCTCCATCTTCTAATTCTATAATCACAAATCAATTTATTATTCTTTCACTTAGGGCTCAACTCACCTATTTTAACTACAGTCAATATTTTTGGATAGAATTCCTCTTCAATTTGGTGCGATTGGTGGAAATGTGGATCGTAGGATGATTGTTTGGGAACTATTTGATGTGATTTAGTATTGGATGATTTAACATGATCAGAAGGATTCACCACCTGGGAACGGTCACCAACATTCGATCCATTCCAATCGATATTCACCAATAATTTGTTGGTTAGTCTGAAGAAAAGCGAATTGACCAGCCTATCCATTTCGCCTCGTACCAATCGATTCGTCTCCTCCTTCTCTCCTTCAATCAATCTACACAAATCGGACACAGTCAAACTTGGTTGAGATGCGGGCGACATGATTAGTCTGAGGAAGAGCGATTCGAGCATTGGGTCTACGAGTCGATCCATTTCGCCTCGCAACCACAAACTCGTGTCCACCTTTTCGCTCCCAATCCATTGACAAAACCCCGACACATTAGAATGGAATTGAGCTACAGCAGATGAGGATGACATGATTATAATCGAAGTAATGTGGTCAAGGCAGACAATTCTCCATGCAAACCAATACACACGTGATCTTAGTGCAAACCTCAAAACATCAACTCAACACTGCACACCACAGCACGCACAGCTGTCTCAACACACAATCGAAGGGAAAGGGACAGTTGTGCACAGGAACTTTCCAGTATTACACGAGAGAGGGTTTAATGTTCACAGATTAAAGGTCACGCGCAATACACAGAGTACAGGAACTTATTTGAGTATTGCGATAGACTCTATCGGATAGAGCAATACACACGTTTAGTTCAACACCTCAAAACATCAAGTCAAATCAACACAATAGTGACAACACTCACGAAAAAAATCAGCAAGCAAAATGATAAGCATCGCTGGTCGCAGCAAAGCAATTGCAATTATTGAAACCTTACCCGCACCCTCACAGATTGCGGTACAAATCTTTTAAAAATCATTTAACAGGTTTTTAATTTAGTAGGCCAATTTATTGGTAGACTTAAAAAGATATCAAAGTTTCAAATGCACAATAATCTAGGTTAATTGGACCTCGTTGAGCTAGTCTTCTTTATCGATTGCCAAACTAGACAACTGCGCATCATCTTGTCCATCCATGAATAACATCCTGAAAGTTAGCTTCGAGCATTCTATGAGAATCAAAGTAAACTAAAAAAATATTTTGTACAAAGTGCGATTCTTGTTATCTGAGCAAAAAAGGAACACTGAAAGTGACCGAGTTGATGGTGGTTGTTGTTGTGATTAGATAATTGTGGATATGAAAGAAAATGATGGTCACACTTGCCACAGTGCCATTGGGCGGTGGACTGGTGGCACTGGGCGAGGTGGCGACCTAGAATGAGCCTATCAACAATAAAGTTAGCTGATAATGGCACAATAAAACTTTGTTTAACTCACTTGTTGCCTAAAGATTGGACACAGTCCTTGACCAAACAACGAAATAAATGTATGTATGTATGCCGTATCGAATGCTCCTCCCATAAGTGAGCGTTCAATTTGTGATTGCAATCAAGTGACAAATGGCATGGATGCATTTGAAGAATATTGAGGTACAGCAGATGAGGATGACATGATGATGACCAAGGTGGTCAAGGCAGACAATTCTCGATGCAGCAATACACACTTCTTAATCTTAGTCCAAACTTCAAAATATCAACATCAATTATTGTCAATAATTTATTGATCCATTTGGGATTGATTACAACGGACGGTGCGCACCAAAAAAGATTTACTTATGCAAATTGGTATAATCTGTTTCCATTGAATCGAAACACTCTCTGACAATCATAAAAATAGTCACACTTTCTCAACCAACTCTCTCGGATCGCGATCATCGACGATGTTGAGTGCTTGTTGATCTTTGATGATGTGAGGCAAACCAAAATGAACCATTCGAATGTGTTTGATTACATCTGATCGTTGAGTGGCAGTGTGACCACATTGTTTGCATCGATATGGCTTGACATGCAGATGGATGGCTTGTTCGTGTGTGTTCCGATGGTCCGAGGTAGTAAACGACTTATCACAATGTCGACATTTGAATGGTCGCTCTCCGGAATGTGTTCGGAGATGAGAGTCAAGACGATTTTTGTGAGTAAATTGTTTATCACACTCATGACACCGAAAACGTTTTATATTTTGGTGAATCAGTTGGTGTGTGGTTAAATTGCTTTTCACATTAAATCGTTTATCACACTGATCACATTGAAATGGACGTTCACCTGTGTGCACTCGAAGATGTGTCTGCAAATCGGAATTGTAATCAAATGATTTATGACAATGTGGACATTTCAAATGACGATTTGGTTGGCCAATGTTTGCTTGAATTGGATTAGTAGTGCATTCAGTGACAATTTTTTCTGATGATTGAGTGATGATTTTCTTCTGTTTTGTACTACATGAAGTGGAATGTCGGGTTGATCGAAGTTTTTTAACTGGCCGAGAAGTGACTTCTTCAGCAACTTCACTTTCTTTTTCATCATCTTCTTTACTGCCCCGATCCGCCATTTCGTTCGGCTGTTGTTTTTCAGTTTGCTTTCGTTTCACAATTCTAGCCGACTGTCTCCTGATCGGTGATTGATTGGATGGAGAAGTTTTGTCCAGTGTTCTCTCAATAAGTCGAGATGGTTCTTCATTTTGGCTGTCCTCATCCTCTTCACCGTTATCACTCTCAATCTCAGTCTCATCATCTCCAACCTCTTCCTCATGATCACTTTCATCAACAATCCCCTCCTCAACCTGCATGATTTGTTCATCATTTCCCTCCTCGATCACTTCGTCCCAATCCTGAATTTCATTGTCAGTGTCATTGTTCATTTGTCCATTCTGTTGGTGATCAGTGGAAATTGGTTGATTAGACAATCGTCCATCGTCAAGTGTCGAGTCCATTTGGTGGAACAAGTGATGATTATCAGTTGAAGAAGGACGAGTGACAAATTGATTCGCCAGTGTTGTGTTGTCCTGCATCTTCTCCAATTCCATTTCATGTTCTCCATCTTCAAATTCTATAATCATAAATCAATTTATTATTCTTTCACTCAGTCCTCAACTCACCTCTTTTAACTTCAGTCAATATTTTTGGATTAAATTCCTCTTCAACGCCAATCGATTGTGATTGATGAAATTGTGGACTGAAAGTTGAGGAAATCTGAACTATTTGATGTGATTCAGTATTGGATGATTCGACATGATCAGGAGGATTCACCACTTGTGAATGGTCACCAACATTCCTCGATCCATTCCAATCTATGTTCACCAATAATTTGTTGGTTAGTCTGAAGAACAGTGAATTGACCAGTCTATCCATTTCGCCCCCTACCAATCGATTCGTCTCCTCCTTCTCTCCTTCAATCAATTGACACAACTCGGACACAGTCAAACTGTGTTGATGTTCAGCAGATGCGGGCGACATGATTAGTCTGAGGAAGAGTGCATCGAGCATTGGGTCCACGAGTCGAACAATCTCGCCCTTCAACCACAATCTCGTGTCAACGCTATTGGCTGAAATCAATTTGGACAACATGGACACATGAGCACGGGATTGAGGTACAACAGATAAAAATGACGTCATAATGATGAGATGGTCAAGGTGTAATAAAATCTAAATAAAATCTAAATAACGAATCTCAATACACACGTGGTTTTAGTGCAAAGCTCAAAAATAGCACACTAACTCAAATCAACACAACACTCATGCACAGAACAGAAAGTGGAATGTGATCAGCGCTGGTCATAACAAAGCAACCTTTTTCACATACTAACAGATGGTGGCAATGCATTGCAACCCTCAATGGGTTTCAACTTGAAACTTGCAATTCAATAGTGAAGTCTGTGAAGTTATGATTAAATAGAAAAATTTCGATAATAAAAACATTCGGATTTGTATATTTTGCTTTTATTTCAGCAATGAAACCTTGGAACATAGCCCTATACATTTCAAGTGATAGTTTATAAAAATTTTGACAAATTTAAAATGATTATAAAAAGAGGTGACATAATTGAGTTGTAATCACAATAACCCACGCAGCACATCGAGAAAATAACTCAGATCTCTATTCAATACTGAACTTGGGTTTCGTGTCAAATCCATTCGACGAATTTGAGCAATTGGTCAAGGCAGACAATTCTCGATGGAGCAATATACACTTCTTAGTCTTTGTCCAGACCTCAAAATTTCAACATTAATTATTGTCAACAATTTATTTATCCATTTGTGCTTGATTACAACGGGCGGTGCGCACCAAAAAAAGATTTACTTATGCGAATTGATGCAATCTGTGTTCATTGAATCTAAACTCTCTGATAATTACAACACGAGTCACACTTTCTCAAGCAACTCTCTCGGATCTCGATCATCGATGATGTTGAGTTCTTGTTGTTCTTTGATGGTTGGAGGCAAACCAAAATGAACTGATCGAATGTGCTTGATTATAGCTGATCGATGAGTGGCAGTGTGACCACATTGTTTGCATCGATATGGCTTGACATGATGATGGATGGCTTGTTCGTGAGTGTTCCGAGCGAATGATGCTGAAAACGACATTTCACAATGTCGACATTCGAATGGTCGCTCTCCGGAATGTGTTAGAAGATGAGATTCAAGATGGCGTTTTAAAGTAAATTGTTTGTCACATTCATGACACCTAAAATGTTTTATATTTTGATGAATCAGTTGGTGCTTGGCTAAATTGCTTTTCTCACTAAATCTTTTGCCACACTGTTCACATTGAAATGGACGTTCACCTGTGTGCACTCGAAGATGTTGCTGCAATGTGGATCTGAAGCCAAATGATTTATGACAATGTGAACATTGCAAATGACGATTTGGTTGAATTGGATCAGTAGTGCATTCAGTGGCAATTTTCTCTGATGAATGAGAGATGAATTGCTTCTGTTCGGTTCTACTCGAAATGGTAAGTCGGGATGATCGAAGTCGTTTGACTGACCCAGAAGTGACTTCTTCAGCAAAATTATCTTCTTCTTCGTCATCTTCTTTATTTTTCCGATTGGCCATTTCGTTAGGCTGTTGTTTTTTAGTTACCTTTTGTTTTACAATTCTAGACTGTCTCCTGATCGGTAATTGATTGGGTGGTGAAGTTGGGTTTAGTGGTCGGCTCGCAATAAGTCGAGATGATTCTTCTTCTTTGTTGTCCTCATCCTCTTCGTTATCACTGTCAATCTCTGTCTCATCATGATCATCAACTTCTTCATTGTGATCCCTTTTATCAACAATTCCATCTCCATCATCCTCTTCCTCCATCTGCATCATTTGTCCATCATCTGCCTCCTCAATCTCAGGTTCGTCCCAATCCTGTTGAGTGTCATTGCCAGTGGCATTGTTCACTTGTCTATTTGGTTGATGATCATCCAATGAAATTGTTGGACTCCTAATTTGTCCATCTCCAAGTGTCGATTCCATTTCGTAATGATTAGCAGTTAAAGAAGGACTAGTGTCGAATTGATTTGTCTGTGTTGTATTGTCCTGCATATCATCCAATGCCACCTCATTTTCTCCATCTTCTATTTCTATAATCGCAAATTAATTTATTAATACTTCACTTAAGACTCAACTCACCTCTTTCAACACCATTCAAATGTTGTTGTTGGAGATATGGATTGAAAGTTGATGTTTGGGGAATCTGAACTACTTTATGTGATTCAGTATTGGATGATTCGACATGATGAAATGGATTCATTACCTGCGAACTGTCACCAACATTCCTCGATCCATCCCAATCGATGTTCACCAATAATCTGTTGGTTAGTCTGAGGAAGAGCGAATTAACCAGCCGATTCATTTCGCTTCGTACCAATCTATTCGTCTCCTCCTTCTCTCTTTGGATCAATTGACACAATTTTGACAGACTCGAAATGCGTTCATGTTCAGCAGGTGAGAGAGACATGATTAGTCTGAGAAAGAGTGCATCGAGCATTGGGTCTACGAGTCGAACAATCTCGCCCCTTAACCACAATCTCGTGTCCATGCCATCGGCTGAAATCAATTTGGACAACACGGACACATTAGAACGGGATTGAGGTACAACGGATGAAAATGACGACATGATGATCAGGTGGTTAAGATGTAACCAAATAAAAAAACAAACCTAAATAACGAATCACAATACACACGTGGTGCAAAGCTAAAAAATAGCACACTAACTCAAATCAAGACAACACTCATGCACAGAACAGAAAGTGGAATGTGATCAGCGCTGGTCATAACAAAGCAACCTTTGCCGCACACTAACAGATGGTGGCAATGCATTGCAACCCCCACTGGGTTTCAATTTGTAACTTGCAATTCAATAGTGAAGTCAGTGAAGTTATGATTAAATAGAAAAACTTTGATAATAAAAACATTCGGATTTGTATATATTGCTTTTATTTCAGTGGCCATGAAACCTAGGAACAATTTCAATATATATTTCATAGTGATAATTTATGAGATTTTGAACAAATTTAAAATAATGACAAAAAGAGAAGACATAACTTTGAGTTGTAATCACAATAACTCACTCAGCGCATCAAGAAAACCACTCGGATTTCTATTCGGTACTGAACTTGGGTTTCGTGCCAAATCTGCGATCCATTCGACGAATTTGAGCCAGGCAATTTTGGTCAAGGCACACAATTCCCGATAGAGCAATATACACTTAGTCTTAGTCCTAACCTCAAAATATCAACATCAATTATTTGTTGATTGATCAATTTATTGATCCATTTGTGATAAAAAGTCACACTTTCTCAACCAATTCTCTCGGATCTCGATGATCGACGATGTTGAGTGCTCGTTGTTGTTTGATGGTTCGAGGCAAACCAAAATGGACCGCTCTAATGTGTCTGATTATATGTGATCGTTGAGTAGCAGTGTGACCACATTGTTTGCATCGATATGGCTTGACATGATGATGGATGGCTTGTTCGTGCTTGTTCCGAGCGCCCAATGTAGTAAACGACTTCTCACAATGTCGACATTCGAATGGTCGATCTCCGGAATGTATTAGCAAATGAGAGACAAGATGGCGTTTTAAGGTAAATTGTTTATCACATTCATGACACCGAAAACGTTTTATATTTTGGTGAATCTGTTGGTGTTGGGTTAAATTGAATTTCACACTAAATCTTTTATCACACTGATCACATTCGAATGGACGTTCACCTGTGTGCACGCGAAGATGATTCTGCAAATTGAAATTACAGTCAAATGATTTAAGACAATGTGAACATTGCAAATGACGATTTGGTTGAATTGGATTAGTAGTGCATTCAGTGGCAATTTTCTCTGATGATTGAGTGATGATTTTCTTCTGTTCGGTACTACTCGAAATGGTAAGTCGGGATGATCGAAGTCTTTTGACAGACCGAGAAGTGACTTCTTCAGCAACTTCACCTTCTTCTTCATCATCTTCTTTACTGTCCCGATTGGCCATTTCGTTCGGTTTTTCTTCATCAATTTGCTTTCGTTTCACAATTCTAGTCGACTTTCGCATGATCGGTGATTGATTGGGCGTTGAAGTTGTGTCCATTGGTGGGCTCGTAACAAGTCGAGATGATTCTTCATTCCAATCACTTTCAGCACTGTCAATCTCAGTGTCGTCATCATAATTTTCATTTCCATTCTCCTCCTCTTCCTCAGCCTGCATCATTTGTCCATCATCTCCCTCCTCCTCGATTTCAGGTTCGTCCCAATCCTGTTGAGTGTCATTGTTAGTGGCATTGTTCACTTTTCCATTCTGTTGGTGATCAAGGTGATTTGTTGGATTCTCTATTTGCTCATCACCATTTGTGTTGTCAAATAAGTGATCATCAGTGGAATGTGAGCTAGAGTTGACTTTTTGAGACAGAGCAATATGACCAATTTGGTTGCACTGGTCTCCTTCACATTTATTGCAATCCTCAATCACATCATTTGCCGGTTGTGTATTGCTGTCCATCATGTTCAGCAATGCCAACTCATCTTCTTCTTTAATTTCTATTAATAATCAATGATTAATCATCAATTTATTATTATTTCACTTTCATCACTCACCTCGTTTGACTTGTGCCAATATTTCTGGATCAAATTCAGATTCGTAACCAATTGAATGAGCTTGGTGGCAATCGAGATTGGTTGTTTCGACATGGTCCAACTGATCTACCACCAGTGCACGGTCACCATCATCCCATTTTCGGCCCAAATTAACATTCACCAATTTGTTGTTGAGTCTGTTGAAGATGGAATGGAGCATTGGGTCCACTGTTTGATCCATCTCAGCTCGCAACCACACACGAGTGGCATTAGTAGAGGCTGTGAGCAATGAGGACAACAACACGGATACATTCCGTGATTGAGGTTGAGAATATGTGCACGATGACATGATCAAAATTATGATTGAATATGAATGTCGAGATACTGAACAACGAGGCAAACTGAACTGAAATTGCACAGCACACAAAGCCAAAACAACTCGCAGCACCACAGACAGAACACTACCGGACATGGAAGTATTTGAAGCCACAGAAAAAGAAAAGGTACAGCAAAAGAAAAGTCCTATCTAATAAAGCAAATGTAGTGGTAATGGTCGATGAGTGGTTGAAGTGTAACCTTTGACCATTCCACTCTTCCTCCACTTGTCGGTTTGTTTTTATCATAACAAAAAACTCGAGCTCACGGTGCACATGCTTTTTGCGTGAAGAAAAGGGGCAAATTGATGAAGTATCATCTCGACATGTGAAGAGACCAAGAATGGACACCACTCAACCAAACAAAGCTCAAGCAAAGGTCGCCAGACAATTTCCTAGAAAAGCAACTGATGAAGCACAATCGAACGAAGACAGACCACATGAAGAAGGTGACCGAAGTGGACAGGAACCAATTGGAGAGGAAATTACCACTAATTCCAGGACTAATCCAATTCAACCAAATCGTCAATGGCGATGTTCACATTGTCTTAAATCATTTATCGACAATTCCCATTTGCAGCGACATCTCCGAGTGCACACAGGCGAACGTCCATTTCCATGTGACATGTGTGGAAAACGTTTTAGTCAGGTTGGCCATTTAACCACACATCAACTGATTCACCAAAATATAAAACGTTTCCGTTGTAATGAGTGTGACAAACAATTCACACAAAAATCACAGATTATCGCTCATCTACGAACACATTCCGGAGAGCGACCATTCCAATGTCGACATTGTGAAAAGTCGTTTACTCAATTGACCACTCGGACCAATCACGAACAAGCCATCCATCTGCATGTCAAGCCATATCGATGCAAACAATGTGGTCACACTGCCACTCAACGAGCTCATATGATCATTCACATTCGATTGGTCCATTTTGGTTTGCCTGCAACCATCAAACAACAACGAGCACTCAACATCGTCGATCATCGAGATCCGAAAGAGTTGGTTGAGAAAGTGTGAGCTATTTTGTAATTGTCAGTGTTTCCATGCAATGTACCCAGTCTTATCTATACCTCCTCTTTCTCTTCAATAAATATTCTTGACGCAAATATGAATGTGTTCATTGACTGTACTAGACATCTCAGGTTCTCAAGGACACTTTCAGCACAAGGTGAGTGTGTTTGTACCGTTGGAACAAGTTGGACAAGAAGATGAACTGTCGAATTTGAGAAGAATCAACCTCTTCCCATTGAACCCATTCATTATGTCTTGTTTGTATGTGACTTCAATAAAAATGCAAACTATTTGCCAAAACGAATTGTCCACTTCATTTCAAAATCGAAATTTACAAGGTGACTCAAATCTCAAAGCTTCGCTTTTCGATTTGTCGCTTTGCGAACGTCACCTTGTAAAAACGCGCCTACGGCGCGTTGATGGGCAGGGCTGTTTGTTATATTGTCAAAAATCTCCTAAATTGAAATCTAATTTGATGCTTTTATTTGTATTTTAACTCTACTTAAGTAAATTTAGGGTGTATTTATTTATATTGATTTATTGATTTTTTTTGGTTGAGATAATTCTGATGTGTATGTGTATGTATGTCTGTCAAAACTCAAAAGTGTTTGAATTGTTGTACAAATTATCTTGAATGATGTGCCAATTCCTTAACTTAACTTAGTCTTACAGGATAGGAATTCGTTCAATTTTGATTTGCAACCGGAGTATCGAAGATAAATGCAGATTGTACTTTTCATGATCATTATTTAGATTTGAACCACTATCGAAAAGTTGTACTATAAAATTCAATTTCATGAACTTTAAATAGCCTAAATTCATGTTTTTACAGATGTACATAGATTGATCCCAATGCCACGTAGTTGTGTTACAGTCAAATTTTGTGTTTAAATTCTGATTTATAAAAAGTGCCCTCAAACCTTCGGGGAACGTCGGAGAATTGCAAAGTGTAAGATTAATTTCTCCAAAGTGACAGCATTTAAGCGGTTTGCATTCCATACTTCCAGGGTTTACTTTCACTCCCAAAGTGGACACGTGGCTGTTGGGGGATTTGTGTAAAATTGACATAGATAATCGATATCAGACCAATGACGGCATTCCAATTAGTTGCGTTAGCTCTAAATCGACAAAGAAACTATTTTGTCAATAATAAGATCCAATAGACTCGTAGATGTAAATGCCGCTGTTATGTAAAAAAAACTGTTCACAATCCATTTCTTCGACAGATGTGTGTTTTTGGTGTATTCTTGTCACTACTCAATCCAAGAACACATCAAAGATGAACAAATTCTCGGGTTCAATGGTTCCATTGTTTATTCGGACATATCAAATCAAGGAAATCCAATTCCTTTCGTTTTGATTTGATCCAAAAAACAATGTGATTTGTGTTTGTAGGAATATTTCTTTGGAAAATATATGTCTTTGGACGTGAATATACAGAATTATATTATCTTGAATCATTATTTAAATAACGACAATGTCTTGGTTTAAAAATACTTTAATCATTCTTTCAATAGAAATTCACATACTAATAAGTAATAACTAACTCTTTATTTACATATTTAATGTTCATGCATTTAAATGCGACTAAATTAACGTGTTGAAATCTTAAAACTTAGCAAAAAGATTTGGAGAATTTTTCTTGATGATGTCGACGAATGACTTGATATCAATGATATGCAGGAGTGATGTTGAGGAGATATTAAAAATAAGGTAAGAAGTGTAAGAATTGAAAGCGGTTTTGTTGTTTGAATTGAACATGATGTTGGCATTAACATTGCTTATCCAACAAATTGCACTTTCTGAAGATTGGACTTGATTAGACACACCATTTATTCGGGTTTATCTGCCAATAAAGAAAACATTTTCATTTTGGGTAACAGACAAAGGCATGTTCTTCATCAACGATTCGTGAAGTGATTATTTTGTTGAATAATCGTTCATTTGTGATGTTCATGTGCATTGATGATGATTTGATGAAGAAATAATTGAAGAATGAATGATATGATAGAAAAACTTGGTTGAGAAACTATTATAATTCGATGTTTTCGGCTTAGCCCATTGTGCTGTGGTAGAGTTGGTAAAATTGGAAGGGTTTAATTCAATGAGGAAACATCATGAGTGTTCTCTAAATTGAAGATAAAGAACTGAATGCTGACTTGAAGATTCACTTCTCTTCGGATAATACATGAAAACTTTTTGCATTATGGTTCAAAAATACAACCATTTTCACATTCTCTTGAAGATGACCGCAACCCTGATAACATAGATCAACAGGATTTAGAGCCATCAAAAGAATCACCAAAACCTCAATGTCAGAATGCTACTCGTACATCTTGAGTGGTCATCAGTTTTGTAATCCATAGTTCAATATTCTGACGATAGACATCGGTAACATCGACCATCGTGCATGTGTTATTAAAGTTGTGACAATCAATCAAAAGAATAACAACAAAACACTCGAAGTCAGCTGTCAGCTGTGTGCACTGCATTAGTGAGCGTACGTTCACACACAAACAGTACTGCTTCACAGTACGAAAATACCCTCACGCATGCGTGTTTGTTTTTGTCCGATGAACAACTCCAAACGTCTTATTTTTTTATATGAATGGGAGATACTTCGGTTTGGTACAAGTGAATGCTTTATTTGAGAATGTTGCAGCTGAGAGTTCTCGATTTTGGTTGGCTGCTAATACAGTTCACATAATCAAAACCTTTTTACCCAAATATACTCTCGCTCCAAAGTTTACTCAAACTATGTTATATCTATTACTAATGCGATATTATCGTTTGCACTCTTTATCATACATGTAATCAATTTTAGTAGGTTTGAAAACATTACATTTGGAGATATGATCAGACTGCGGTTGAGCACACAAACTGACTCAACCTCAATTAGTTGTGCAATATGATAAGTGCAAATGCATATCATCATCAAGTATTGCACATTGAGTATTATTTGGTCGATTATATAAAGAGTATTAATAGAGGTGTAATTGACATTGCATTCGACAACTATTGGCAAAATGCATTTGAAATATGTTTTACTGTTTCTGTGTTTGAGCATTGCTTATCTGAGTTTAGATGCCAATGCCGCCGATGTCGTCGAATATGCACCGATTGTGCAATTGAACTCTGGCAAAGTGAGAGGAATTGTACAGGAAGCAAACGAACATAAAGTTCATCTCTACCAGGGAATTCGTTATGGTGAGTTGTGAATGAGCATTTGCAAATGGCTCAACTATTGTGCCTATTGTGTCCATTGTCGAATCTTATTGGTCAGTTGTGCTCGTCACGTGCCTCATACTGCATTATATGGTTGGTCCGTTGTGTGCGTTCGAATGTGTAGTCAATTCTGATTGGCTACTGAAAGGTGAGTTCGTTCCTGATTGGCCAGTTTTGTACTTTCGATTTTTTACTCGATTCTGATTGGCTGTCCGCGGACAAATCTCGTGATATAAATCCAAATCTTGTCTATTAAACACATAATTTTTCGTCTAATGATTCTATATTTCGTCCCTCTCAAACTAGGCACTGCACAACGATTCGCCAAACCCAAACCCGTTCAACCCTGGACCGACGTGTACAATGCCACCACCTACCGAGACTCCTGTATCCAGAGTGGCTTCGGCGGCTGGTTACTCAACGATACTCAACCTCAATCTGACGATTGTCTCTACCTGAACGTCTGGGTCCCACAACCCGCAAAAGTTAATCGAACCGTAATGGTATGGATCTATGGAGGATCCTTCCAAACGGGCACAATCTTCACCCCTTTATATGATGGGCGATACTTAGCAGCACAAGGAGACGTCGTGCTGGTATCTGTGAATTACCGTCTAGGGCCCTTCGGATTCTTGTACACGGGTACAGAAGAAGCACCCGGAAACGCAGGATTGTACGACCAAATTCTCGCCTTAAATTGGATACAAGAGAATATTTTTCAATTCGGTGGTGATCCTACGAGTGTGACACTATTCGGTGAATCAGCTGGTTCAATTTCCGTTGGCGCCTTAATTCTCTCACCATTGGCACGTAGACTTTTCGCACGTGGGATCATGCAGTCCGGTGCACCAAACCGTCTTGTTGCATCATCTCGTACAGAATCCCTCGCTAGAACCCACAAATTTGCCCAAAAGCTCAACTGTCAAATTGAATCCAAAGAATCTTTGCAAACCATGGTCAGTTGTCTACGTTCGAAATCAGTTGACGAACTGGTGAATGCCACAGTGAATTCTTTTACCCTCAGTGAAGTATTCACCCTGGTGCATGGTGATGAGCTACTACCGATTGCACCGGTGGATGCAGTCAAGAGTGTTACTCGGCAAGTTGATTTAATGTATGGGGTGACCAGCAATGAAGGCTCGATCTTTGTTACTGGAATTGTTCAACAGGTAGAGTCCAAACAGTCGAATTTTACGGTTGATTCCCTCAAGCAAATAATTCCCCCTTTGATGCGACAATATGATGAAATGGTCAACTGGACGGAAGTTGTTGATTTGTACGTGAAGAAACTTGCTCGCCAACCTACACAGGATGATTTCAAGTGAGTGTTATGCTTTACTAGATTCTGATTGGTCAAACAGTTAGTCATGTGTTTCATACTGTGCATTCTGATTGGTCAATACAACCCCTCCACTATTCCATTACATAATGCATCTAATCTCTCCTTCCATATCTCATTTCTTCAACAGAACAATTCTATCCAACGTATTAGGCGATTACTCTCTAATCTGTACATCAATCCTATTCGCCGAACAAGTAAGCATTGCATCACCAAACAACACTCATTACGCATATCGACTGATGAAGAATGCACGGATGATCAACCAGACCACATTGCCCAGTTGGATGGGTGTTCCCCATGGGGGTGATCTAAACTATCTCTTTTCGATTGCATTGATCGATGGCGAAGAGTCGGTTCGCTTGAGTACAGACATGATCCGTGCATGGACCAATTTCGCCAAGACAGGTCATCCGGGAAAGATAGGTCAAGTTGAGTGGACACAGACGATGAGTCATGTGATCGCAGGTCAACCACCATCAACAACCGAACACATGAACCTAGATTCGACCAACTACAAAATGGTCAAAGGTTATTATTCGGATATATGTAATTCATTTTGGAAATCAAAATTATTTGGTCCTGATTTGAAAAGCAGTGGCCCAACACAGCGTTATGATCTGTAAGCTATTATTGAATAACATAAAGTAAATAATACTACTGCAACACCTCCACCTCCATCTACCTTTACCTGTACTTGTCGATACAAATTTGTATTTTGTATAATGTATTAATACATTCGGAAAGAAGTGGCAAATTTCACATTTCGCTTGCTGTTTAGGCACTCGAGTGTTGTGTTGATTTGAGTTGATGTTTTGAGGTTTGTACTAAAACCACGCGTGTTTGCTTCATCTCGATACTAAAAGATGTTCTTAAGAATACTTTGTACTCGGTACAGACTCTCTGTGCACTGCGTGTGACCTTTCATCTGTGAACGTTGCCCTCTCTCTCGTGTGATACCGAACAGTTCCTGCACATCTGTCCCTTTCCTGTGATTGTGTGTTGAGACAGTGTGCGTGCGTTTTTGTGTGCAGTGTTGAGTTGATGTTTTGAGGTCGTACACTAAGATCACGTGTGTATTGCTCCATCGAGATTGTTGATTTAGAAATTAGGCCTTGACTAGCTCAATTTGGATCATGTTTTTCTTCCTCATCTGCTGTATCTCACAATTGTCAATCACGGAATGTATCCGTGTTGTTGGCTGAATTGCTCACAGCCTCTAGTGATGCCACTCGTGTGTGGTTACGGGCTGAGATGGATCGAACAGTGGACCCAATGCTCAATTCCATCTTCAACAGATTCAACAACAAATTGGTGGGCAACACGAATTTGGATCGATCGGTGGATGGTGATCACAGTGCACAAGTGAATCAGTTGGATCATGTCGAATCACCCAATTTCCAATTGCATCACTCAATCAATGTTCAACCATCAACTATTTTCCGCTCAACCTTCAATCCACATTGCCACCAACCACACTCGATTGATTATAAACCCGAAATCTACCCAGAGATATTGGCACAAGTCAAACGAGGTGAGTTGAAAGTGAAATCATAATAAATTGATGATTATTTGTAATTATTTACAGATGAGTTGACATTGCAGAACGTGCAGGACACTACGTCAAAGTTGAATCAACGGATTATGGATTGTGTTAAACAAGAGGTCAAAGAAGAGGAAGAGGATGGACAAATGATGGAAATTGTGGAGGAGAATGAAGATGGAGACGCGGAGGCCGAGATTGATAGTGAAAGGATTGATAAAAATCAAAATAAAGAATCATCTCGAGCTGTGAGGAACACATCAATGGACACAACTCCGCCTCATTCTATCGGACAATCTCAACAAATCATCAGACAGTCTGCGAGAATTGCGAAAAGAAAAGAAATTAACGATGAACAACCGAACGAAGTGGACAATCGAGACAATCTGGAAGACACGGAGGAAGATGATGTTGATGATAATGGTAGTGAACTAGAAGAAGAAGTCACTTCCCGGTCAATCAAACGACAATCCAGCCCTACCACTTTGAGTAGTACCAAACCGAAGCAAATCATTATTCTCACTCTTCGATGTCCACAATGTGGTCTAATGTTTGCCAAAGAAAAGTTTAAGAAACACTTGAAGCAGAGACATTCGATTCGTGCATTACGTTGTTTGGTCAAAAAGTGTGGCCAATCATTTGACAACAAGTGAGTTATTTTTAGGAACATCATGTATCTCTCAACTAACTACAAACTTGTAATTATCCATTGTTTTAGTCGTATTCTTAACCACCACATCGCTCAGTCTCACCCTCGTACCACTCATTGGCACTGTGGCAAATGTCCGAAAAATTACCCCACATACAAACTATTATCCATCCACAACACCAAACATCACCATCTCGGCCAGTTTCAGTGTTCCTATCCAGCCTGTACATTCACGGGAGAGTACAGAGGCAAAGTGGGCAGTCACTACGCATCACAACACAGAACGCAAACATCGAAAAAGTGTGCCCATCCTGGTTGTCAGTATCAAACACCGAAAGCATCCAGTTTGAGGGACCACCAACGTGTCCATCTAGGTCTCAAGCCGTATCGATGCAAATGGCCTCAGTGTAACTATGTCGCTACACAAAAAAGTGCCACCATTCTTCACATTCGTCAAAAGCATTTGGCACGAAAAGCAAGTTCCGTTCAGAAGAAAGTTCCACTCGATGATTCGAGTAACTTTCTTGAGGTCCTTCACGAGTTGTTGTGATGTAGTGTTGCGGTTTTTTTTGGAATCATTTCAATAAACCCATTTAAGGAATTAATCAAATGTCATCTTAATTTTTATTGAATGTTCGTTTGGGTGATGGGAAAATGCAAAGCGACCAGACTCGCTGAATTGGGTTATTTTCCAATGTGTGTGCTTGTCTCTGTGAGAGTAATGATATTCTCCAAAACGCGTCTCGATGTAATTAGCCACACTGATGTGCAGTACACAGGTATGGATGATAACGATAATATGACGATCGAGCGCTGATTGCACTTTGGAATTGGCCTGTTTAGCTTTGGTATACAAACTTTATTGTTGGCTTGCGTGAGTAACACCGTGACAATGAGACTCGTACATACGTAGTTAGATTGGTGACAATTTTATATTATAACTCGTGTCTGACTACAAAACAGTGAAAATTCTGCTGCTGGTAAGTTTGCTTGGTTGGTTATTATATTCTAAAACAGTGTTAATGAGACTTTACTTACTTAGTTCGACACTTTTGATGAAAACGTAAATGTGAGAATGAATGTGTTGAAGAAACAGAGGAAAAAGAAGCGGAATAAGGAGAAGAATATGATTTATGATAATCCTAATTTTAATGCAAAACTGGATGCAGTACAAATGACGGTAAAGAGTTGTATTGAAGGTGAGAGAGATTGGCGGTGCTTGTTTGCGTGCAGAGAAAGTGATATTGCAGAACAAGAACTGTTCGACCACGAAATGATTCGCTATCTATTGAGGGATTTTGTCGATCTGTTTGAATGCACAAATTTGGCTAACCAACATTTAAAAATGTGGATTATGTCTAATGATGAAGTGTTTAAGCATTCTATTTCAACCCACGACATACAAATTGCATTGCACCAATTGCTCAGTACAATGACATATAGGCTATATTCCATTCAACACGACATGGAATGGAAACGACATTCAAAACTGTGCACTCTGATCGAAGTGACATTGTGGACCTGTGATCAACGGCTTTCGACTGTTTGTCTGAAACATAACAGCAATGATCAAATAATCGATTATCTAATGCTGCTAATTGCCAAATGTCCAAACAATGATTGACAAAACAATTGATCGTGCATTAGCTGCTCTGAGTCGTTTTCCAGTTTACCGATATCCTTGCACACTGTTGAAGTTGGTGGATTTTGGAGTGACTCAACTGCAGAGTGCAACACAGCATTGGAAATTGTTTGATGTAATCAGTGACTGCTTGTGGAATTTACTGTGGAGAAAGAATGCAGGACAACATAATCAACAAACACGCGACAGAATGTTTCACTATTTCTGTGTGCTTATTGACCGGTGTGAAGAGAGACAGACGGTGGAACGCACTTGGAGTATTGTGAACAAATTCTTCTCGAATACACATCGAACTTCATTGGGTATTGTTTACAAAGGTTTGTTTGAAGACTATGTAAAGGCATCCATGAGCAAAAACAACAACAACAACTGGAGAATGCATCAAAATTGCCTCATGGTATTGCTAATGCAAGCACAACACATGCCATGTTCGCTTTTATTCGACCAAAACAACAGTAACAACAATGAAATGATGAATCTGTTCACGGATTACTTGAGAAAAATTGTGCACGAATGTCCTCATATGCCAGTAGTATTGTTTGCCATATTACTAGTGGAACGATTGTGTTTGGAAACGTGTCCACCACTGATCAGTATTGAGTGCGAAGAAGAATTGCAGAAGGAATTGTTGCGACACTGTCAGGTTAAGTCAAGTGAACACCAAACTGACTTCGACTTTGTTCGGCACCAAGTGAAATGGTGCGCTCAGTGGTGCTTGGACAATGTGATGGATAATAACCGAGATAACAGAAAGAAGAGGTTTGAGCAAGTACTGATCAAACTATCACCGGACCGATTCGAGGCTCGAATGGACGATCGTGAAGATCACTTTATGCCAGTTCGTTCCCAATTTGGCATCACATCAGGTGTGTACTTTTATGAAGTGACTGCATTGACAAGTGTAGGAAAGCTACAAATGGGCTGGGCCAAGGCCAATGCCTGGTGGGGCACTAGATTGAATAGTATTTTACTTTACTTTAAATCACAAAAGTCAACTTCAACTACAATTGTGAACAATGGCAAATTTGTGCTCTCAAATTTGTCCACTTATCAGGCCGGCGATGTGATTGGCTGTTTGCTCGACCTTCACAATCGAACAGTTGTTTTGTATTGCAATGGAAAAGTTGTGGCAAGTATTGATGCTGGTGAAAATGTTGATGCTGAAGGATTCTTTACATCCTCTTTGCCCTACTATGCCACCGCATGCATCTCTACCAATCAGCACTGTTACTTTAACTTTGGTCAGGTGCCCTTCAAGTTTGCACCCGAGCATGACATTCCATTCGGCACTATCCACAAGTCAAGTGGAAAGGACACAAGAAAGTATTGCTTGGCTCAAATTGGTAGAATCTTCGAACCTCGAACCGGACTCATGTCGCACTATATCTGGTTCAAGCACCCGCCAGTGGACAACCAAATTGACAACCTGTTTTACCGTGACTCAACACAAAACAAATATGACGAGTTGGTGAAGAGAGTGGAAAGAGACATTCGAGATGGCAAAGAAATTGACGAACAAACGAACAACCAATTCAAGGACTGGGTTCGGTACATTCAAGCTGTGATTGAGGGCATGGGCAAACTGGTGGGAGAGGACAAGGTGGACCAGATGGCTAATTGGATCGGTACGATAATCGAAAAGACTACTGGAGTTAGAAATACATTAAAACGCATCACAAGAGTACTCGAACTGCTCTATCCTTACATACAACTGCGATGCTCAAGCACCGATTGCATCATCAAACATCGCACCATTTGCATCGTGCTTGGCTATTTGATTCGATACTCTGAACATTATGATTACAACTTTATCAGATACATTCGAATGGAAGTGTTCACATACCTCAGCCAAACACTCGCCACAACAGACGACCAGTGGATACAGTTGTTTGCGCTGATTGCATTCGACAATTTGAAATTGACTGAAGAAGAAATGAAAATGCTACAGACAAACGAGAGAGTGATGACAGTGTTAGACCTACTACACAACTCATCCATAAATATGGATCTATTTACAGATGCAACCATTTTGGAGAGCTTTCGTCCACTTTCGAGTCAACTTTGCTTTGTGAGTGAAAAGTTGTTTGCACAGTCATCAGAGGTCGAACGTAATTTGCATGCACAAACAACTGCAGGGACACTCAGCATCGATGACCGCACCCGATACCTTGAACTGTCACCGGACTTGTACTCAGTTCGCAGTGATTGGAAATGGCAAAGTGTTCGTTATGGTAATAATAATGACTCAACAAAGAACAAGAATGTCTTCTACTTTGAAGTACTACTGCTCACAGCTGGACCAATGCTAATTGGCTGGTCCACCCGAAGAACTGAGTTGGGCGAAGCGAAACTCGGTGCCGATGCATTCTCGATTGCATTCAACGGACACAATCGTGCCACTGTCTGCCACCAGGCCAGACAATCGAACTCAAGTCAAACACCTCAAGGGAGGGCAGGTGATGTGGTGGGATGTTTAGTGTGGAGACAAGGGCGAACTTTCTATTTCTTTCTCAACGACCATCCAGTGGCACTGCCCGAAAAGGTGCACTTCTCCGACCTGCCCTACCATCCCTCGGTCAGCCTCTCAGCACACCAGCAGGTGTACTGTAATTTTGGTCAAGCCAACTTCAACTATCCACAAAGAGCAAAGAATAGCACAAATTTGAGTGCATATATGCATCTACACAAGCAATTCGAACTGCACAGCACAAATGCACCAGTAGCATCAATTGACTTGAGAAAATCTAAACTTGTCAATACATTCATTGCATTCGCAAATGGCCACAATTCGTCCATCACCAGTGGAGACAATACATTCAAGCACATCACATCAAATCAAACCACAATTGAATCAACATCATCATCAACCAATAACTCGAATAATGATAATAACCAATCTGCCTACCTCACCTGTCGGACATGTCACAAGCACATCTCCATCCAACGACTCAAGTCAGACTGTTGTGAGCATATTGTCTACACCAGTGGTGAGATACCATCGTCTACTTTGGCTTACAGTAGCACATCTACAAGTGTCAAAGGTAACGTAAAGATTCGTTCAAAACTAAACCAAACTAAACTTTTCACTTCAATATAGAATATGCCGTGTTGTCAAACGCACCGTCACAGCCGCCGCCGCCGTTCGCCTGTCTCCAATGTCATGATTCAATGACCATGATTCAAGTTGATTGTTGTGATCATTTAAAATTCTGCACCAAATGTGGCTCAGCAATGGGCAGTTGTGTCGCAATCAAGTGTACACAACAGTCTGAACGTAGATAAGGTAAATAATATACAAATTAACTCATTTTTGATTGGTCAATTTTGCACGATTAGGGCATGTATCACCAATCTACCCCTCACACGCGATAATAAAGTTTATTTAACAAATAAAATTAGGTTCGAACTCGAGTGATTGGTTGGTTGTTGTCTAAAATTGAATAAAATCTTTTACCAAAGCTCGTATTGTGACACAATAAGCAACACCCAATTTATACAATTTATTCTCAAATTGCACAATTTCCAATTGCCAATGTTCAATTCATTGTGCACTGTGTAGATTGTCTCCATAACAACACTTATCAGTGACATTTTTTATTTTTAAATTGTGATCTATCCAAACAAATTGCCAAAAATGACTTCTTGCGATGTTGTGCATTGTGGGTTAGTGCCAAATTAATTACCAATAAAATCGTTTTTGGTACTTCTTACTTTTCCATCTAGAAGGTCACAATGGTGGATAATTCAACCATTTAAAGTATGAGTGATTGATTAATTGGAGAGAATCCACCGAGATATTAAAATTTCAGTGAATTCATTTCAGGAGAAATTAAGAGTAAGCACGTGTACAGAGTTGTATCACAATGCTCAAATAAAGCGGATTGAAACCCCAATCATAATTGAAAAGTACAAGTATAACCAATTTGTTCACTTTCATAACTTTCAGAAGCCAAAGTGACCAAGTCCTTAAAATATTTTATATAAAAGCAATAAAATGAAATAATGTCATTATTCTTTGATTTATTTACTCAATCTTGAAAATATAATGCATAATGAATAATCCTAATTTTAAAAAAAATCGTTCTACAATAATCAAAATTTAAAATTTGAGATTTAAAAACGTTTTTTCAAACTTTATCGTTTTACTCGAAAAGATGATTTGTGGACTTGGTCACTTTGGCCTCTGAACGGCTCATATAATGTGTATTGGGTAGATGTGTCAACCTTAAGTGCACTTACTTAACTTACTGCAATTGCAGTAGTCGCAGAATCTTCATTACCACTCGCAACTGGCTGTGAGACAATCTATTTTCAGCATTCCACCCGACTTTTGTCTTCACACTGAACTCGTGAGTATGCACACAGTCACATTTGTTGATATTCTTAGCAAGATCATTTCTTTCTTTCATCCATTCTTAGCATATGTTAGCAGCTCACAGACTATGAGGAGCACATTTGGCCGCAATACAAAATATTTTGCATACATTGATTTATAAGCAAATCTTGAAATACTTTAAAGAAAGTAATGCAAATCAAAGAATAGCTCAGATTGCATTTGTGCATTGTCATTTTGTCCGAGTGATCATTTCACACTTCAACTTTGGCCTTAAACAGGCATTTAATCATTTAATCATTTAATCAGTATCATCATTATCAACTCCTCTCACCATGTCTTCCACCGTTTCACAAGAAGCTAGGACATTGTTGGCTGAATTTCTCGCAGCCGAGAAGGAGGACACTCGTGCGTGGTTGCGAGCTGAGATGGATCGACTCGTTGACCCAATGCTCCATTCCATCTTCAACAGACTCCAAACCAAATTGACCAATCAAATGGAACGAACACAATCGAATAACTGTGCACAGGTTATTGACCCATTTATCAAAGTAGAACCAGCCAGTGTCATTTGCCAACCATCAACTTCAACTTACAACTCATCTCTAAATTCAACTTCGTTTCATCTAAACCCACGATATGTTCATGCACAATTTACTGACAATTTATCTACAGTTCCACTTTCACCAGTGTCAATTCCCAATGCTCAAATTACTTTCCCGTACAAACTCACCAGCATCCAATCTCGTCAAATGCCAGTCAAACTTGAGATTGAGGAAGCTACAAATGAACCAATGCTTAAAGGTCACACTTCACAATCTTTGCCTTCACCAATTGAGAATGTACGATCGAACTTAGCCAATTGGGATGAAGATGAAGATGATGATGATGAAGAGTGTGACTGTGACCGTTGTGTCAATTGCGCCAATGGTGAAATTGAGCGAATAATGAATGAAGATGACGGTGACAGTGTTGACTGGTTTGAAGACAACATTGAAGTTAAAGAACCATCTCGACCTGTAAAGAGACCAAGACTGGACACAAATCAAGCACACAATGCACAAGCAGCGGTCATTGAACAGTGTTCGAGACAAGCAACACATTCGAACCGAGTGAACAATCACGACAGACGAATCATTACTCTCAGTCTTCAATGTCCCCAGTCAAATTGTTTGGACACCTTTCCCGAAGCAAGCCAACTCAATCAACACATGAGCGCTAAACATGACATTGGTCCATTTCGATGTCTGCTCAGAGATTGTCTTCAATCATTTCATAACAGGTAAGTTTGTTTTTCACCAACCGAATAATCCATCAATATATTGTTTTAGGCGCAACATAGGAACCCACATCAAGCATGTTCATCAGCACACCAGCCAATGGCACTGTCACAAATGTGCCAAACATTACCCCACATATCTACGGTTGATCTTTCACAACATCAAACAACACCAACAAGGTCACTTTCAGTGTGCATTTCCTTTGTGTACATTTACAGGTGATTACAAAGGGTTAGTGTATAGTCATTACTCACAACAGCACATGCCCACACTGAACTGTCAACATCCTGCTTGTCAGTTTCGAACACCGATTCTAGCCAACTTGAAGCAACACCAACGAACCCACTCTGGCAGCAAGCCGTATCGATGCAAGTGGCCAGATTGTGACTATTCTGCAGCACGAAAATTCGACACAATTCGTCACATTCGTGGAATTCACTTTGAACGCCACCCAAGTTTAGTTGCCAATCTCGGTGATCCTAAAGATTTTGTCGACGTGGTGCACGAGCTGTTGTGAATGTTTCATTTGTGTTATCCGATTTGTTATGGACAAATCAAGTATGCATTGAAATAAACAATGAGTTCGAGTTTACTATATTTCAAAATGAGTACCATATCAATACGATTATGGATGTTTTTGAGCACAAGCTATCCATCAAATCATAATATCCCTTAATATTTAAAGGTTGGGCCTCTTGACAAACGAATGTCTTGAAATGTAACTATTTCCCACGAATTGGCTCAAAATATTAATTACTATTTATTGATAATTTACAGAAATTATAAGAAAAGTAACAAACGGCATGCAAACAATTTTTGAATTGAACTTTACAAAAACCCCGTTTTGAATTGACATTTAAGAATCTTAAATTAAATCTTAGATTAAGATGACAATGTTCATGTTTAAATATGATTTCAAGTTCAGGTCTAATAGTGTGTAGTCAATTACGTACAACTAGAAGATGCAACAGACCAAACAGGAACAATAGTTTCACAAACAAATTAAGGCTCAACTTGTACAATTGGACATTAGCAATAGCATCTCAATAGTGCAATTGGCTGCCCAAAAGTCAACATCTAATCATTTCTCATTATGATCTCATTATCTTCAATTGTCTCTAATACAAAAGAACATATTACCAGTCAATCAATTTATTTTCTAAATCAGTTTCAATTCCAAATTTCCGAATTGAACTGGTTGTGCACGAAGCAGAGTTGTAAAACATTTTATTAATAATCAAATTCATCATACAGAATTTACTTGGTTACTTTTGTAATAACATGAAAATTAAAGAGTCAATTTTGAAATTAATTTAAATAAATTAAATCTAAATTACTCAACTTTTCTTACAAATAGAAACTCAAATTGAACATAAAGATCAGTGAACTGGTGATGGTCAAATCTGTTTTGCAACTGAAACACACGAACAAATTGAACCTTTTCATTTGTGACACTGTTTGGATGTTCGAGAAGATACTTTCGGAAAGTGAGCACAATTGGAATGCTCTTGGTTGCTTTCAACTGTCCATTCACATAAATGTCAAATTTGATTGTGCTACTTTCGACAAATGCGTTAAAGAGACAGTGCGAATGCCATGCAGTGTTGGGCAGTGGAAAGTAGGACTTGGTGTCACAGGAAAAGTCACTGCCAGGACTGATGTGATGATACTTGATGTAGAGGACATTTGTTTGATCATCGTACAGTGATTTGTCGTGCAGAATCGAGTTCAGAATGGTGACATTCACTTGAGAGAATGTGTACAGGAATGGATCGATTGGAGCGGGTGTTGTTGGTGCGTTGGGATCGATGGTTGCAGATTGCACACCACCAAAGATCCACAGACCAAGAAAAGCGATCAAAATTTTCATTTTGGTTAAGATTTGTTTGGTTGGTTTGACTCTGTTGGACTTATTGTTCTGTACTTATATATGATAAATAGGCGGATTAATTTTGCGGTAAATTGCAAATGATAAATGCAATAAGTGCAAAGTTTTGTGTCAATTATCACTAGATCTCAATTGAACGCACATTTTCCAGACGTTCCAAATTATCTTTAAAGTTGCCCACAAAAAGTCATCTAATCTAATCAGAAAATATGTGCATCATCTCATTGTCTTCAAGTACAAAAGTACAAATACCAATCTTAATTAGTTTGTCTGCTTATACAATGACCTGATTGGTTTGTTCAATCTGATCTGTCCACAAAAGTGTCTAAGCATTGCAAACTAACTAAGAAATCAAGGATTAATCCTTAAATCCTCAAATTAAAAATAGTGGCGAGCTTCCTCCCCATACTAGAGTCGCATTAAGATACTGAAAGAAAGAGACAGTTGGGTTATGCTTAGATACGCACAGGAAGGCGTCTACTAGTCAATGCAACTCTCAAACGCTAGTGGTCAATTACTCAGCAGGCTGAAAGCAGTCGACCACTAAACGACGTACGGGTCCACTCGCCAATACTAAAGTGGGTCGACATGCGCTTTTATAGTACGAGGAACGTGTGTTTGCAAATGCTACAGGCGGTAAGAATTGACAGTAAGGGGAATACTTTGATGAATGTATTGATGAGCGTAATTTGGATTTGGTTATTCGTCTAAACTCGGGAATTACAACCAGAAATTAAGGTCCGTTTCTGTGGATGATAGTACGGATATTAGATTTTAATTAGGTGGTGTGCATTTTGTGTGATCCTTATTCTAGATTCGTTGATAGAACCCTGAACCATCGATGTTGCTCTCACTTTTGTTGCTACAATCGATGCGAGCCTCTGTTTCTCTTTCCCTCCCACCCACTTGTAACTCCGTGTCGAGAATTACTCAACAAAATGGCTGCCTTGTGCTATGCGCGTACGCATGTTAATCTACACACAAGTTTGGAGTGCAGTGCCATCAGACAGTGGTTGTCGTTCTTGTTCGTTCATTTTCGATTTTGTCCTCGTCTGCTCTCCACCGCAGCTCTCTCTAAGCCTCAATTCTGCAAGTCACTCTCCCATAGAACGACTTTATCCTTTCACTAAAGATATATTCCATCTTCAGTCTCTTTTACCCATCACCATCATGTCGATTTTAATGATCATTCGCCTGGCCGCCGCCATCATTCCCCTGGTCATCATATCCGTACTGTCGCGTGGCGCTCTCATGATTGGAGCCGTCTTTTGGTTGGCGGTTTACTTTTCTGGTATCTTCTTCTTCTTCGTGGTTGGCTCCCTGGCTGGATTCCTTACCTTCTTTGTGGTCTTGTTGGTGGTTCTCATCAAGTCTGGCCACATAATGGATTCACTTCGGGATATAATGAAGAATCCCATGGCCATGATGGGGCCAAACGCGTTTGCGTTAGCAGCACATCCAAATGGCGTCCACCACTCTGTGCCCGCTCACATATAGTTGAGCATTATTATCCATATTACCCACAATCTATTACACACCTCACAATATATCCCTTCCCCTATTCCTAATTCACCACACTCACTTATTGTTCACTAAAACATATTCCCTTTAGTAAGGCTTTACATTTACATTACATTTTACATTATATTTTATCATTTATTTTCTATTTAGCTACACATTCATATACAACTACTCGTACAATGCGCCTTATTGCGTCATTCCAGCAAATTCTGTCAATCTCAGAATGTAATATATTCATTTGTTTGTGTTATTACAAAGTCACTACTCATTCTACTTTGGTGACACATTAATAAACTCAAATTTAATAACGTAAAGATCTGCAAACTTTTGATTTGATTTAACATTGTCCACCAAAATGATTACCTAAAGGAAATTGAGCCTTCCATCTATTTAACTGTTTAGGACGGTTCGACACGATATTTACGGAATAGAAATCGCAATGATGCAATACTGCACAGCGCCGGCAGCAGCAGCAGCGCCACCAGCGGCAGCATCGACAGAACCGAGAGGCAAAATAAATAAGAAATACGAATTCAAAATAGATTTTGTCTTTGAATTATACCGTTCCACTTATATATGATCAATTACTAATTATGATACTGTACAATAAATTTGAGTTAAAAGTGTCTTGTCTATTGCAATTTGATTCATAACAATCCGTTTCATATTTCAATTTTCAAATGCAGTTACGACTATTTTCACTCAGAGGTTCCCGAGTGTGCATTTGGACACAAACGCATGCACACTCTCACACACACACGCTGTAGTCCTGCTCGCTCGCCCTCCGCTTGTGTTCACTTCGGTTGTGTATTTCGTCATAAGCGGTCACACACGCTGTCCTCTTGTTCTATTTCTCCCACTTGCCTGTACGCGAATTTATCACCTTTCTCGCTATGGATTCTCTCGAACCAGCCCAACTCAATGCCATCCTAGGCAAAATTGGTGCTCTCAAGGATGGTCTGCGACAGGAGCTGTCCACCGAAATCGAGGACAAAATCAACACGGTGGTGGACGAACAATTCGGGCCTATTGTCAAGGAGATTCGTGCACTGGTGGAGGTGGCTCGCGATCAGGCCGTGAATGAGGATGGACCGGTGGTGATCGATGGTGATTCTTCTGGGGCTGAAGAGGAACTAGACGAAGATGAGGAGGACAAGGTGGAGTCGTTGCCCTCAAAATCGAAACGCAAAACTCCGTCGAAAACTTCTGTAGAGAAGAAGAAATCTGCCTCCTTGTCGTCGTCGTCGTCGAAAGGAAAATCAAACAAACGACAGAAGAAGGCCGAGTCTGATGATGATGACCAGGACACCTCACAGGATGAAGCTCCCGAGGCGGACGACACTGATTCCAGTGAGAAGCACAGCAAGAAGGCTCCTGCCAAACCAAAGACTCGACGTCGTCGCTCTCGAATCGTCCTCAAGTGAGATGTTCTCTGTCTCTTTTGTATATGATTACATTTTCTATCATTTCATAATGTCATTTATATTCAAAACTGTCTGATTTTATCATAATACGATGCTTCAGATTAACAATAAACATTTTCATTTTATTTACTTTCAAATATTGTGTTTTATTTAGTCAACAGCAATAATCAGCTCGAATCTGTAAAATATTTTGTACAATCACAATGTTTGCAATCGAATGTAAATCGTAAAAAGTTACCAAGTTAATCAGATCAATAAAGACTATAAAAAATAGCTAGCTTCCATACTATGGCCAGTTACTGAGAAGAAATCAGTTAACAATTGTGTTACGAATGTAATGATGAGCGTAATTTTAATTTTGTTATTCTCGTAAAGTCAAGAAATACAACTAGGAATTAAGGTCCGTTTCTGTGGACGATAGTACGGATATTAGATTTTGATTAGGTGGTGAGTGTTGAGGGTGATCCTAATTTGAGATCCGTCAATATGAACCATCGATTATGGCTCTCACTCGAGAAGACTATCGATGACAGATGACAAATGAGCTCCCTCCACCACGGCCTGAGCCACAGTATTGCATCATCGGTGTAACTTATGTTGTGAATCACCCGCTCTCTCCGCTGTCTAAATTGCCTTCAACTCAAAATGGCGGTTGCCTATGAGTGTGTGCTTTCGTGTTAATGTATGCGCAAGTTTGGAGCGAGCTGACATCAGACAGTGGTCGTTCATTTTCGATTTTGTCTTTGTCTGCTCAACACCGCAGTTCTCTAGGCCTCAATTCTGCAAGTCACTCTGCCATAGAACATCGTTACCCGTTTACTAAAGATATATTCCATCTCCTGTTCCTCGCCTTTCTCCCATCACCACCATGTCGATTGTATCGAGCATTCGCTGGACCGCTGCCATAATTCTCCTGGTCACCATATTCCTACTGTCCGTTGGCGCGGTCAAGGTGGCAACCGTCTTTTGGGTGGTGGTTTACTTCTCCTGCTTCGTGGTTGGCTTTCTGGTTGGTTTCCTGGCTGGCTTTCTGGCTTTCTTTGGGGTTTGCTCGATGATATATGATATCGCACAGGCTGGCCCTCTGCTTGGTTCAGCTCTCGCCAAGGGTTCTGCCAAACGAAAGACTCGACGCCGTCGCAACCTGCTTGGTTCAAAAGGTCCCGTGTTGGCGCTAAACAGCCTTTCATTTGTAGAAGCTGCACAGGACTAGCACTTTCCATGGCACCCATTACCTACTGTACGCTCACATATAGTTGAGCATCATTATTCACATTACCCACAATCTATTACACACCTCACAATGTATCACACTATCCCTTTCCCCTTTCTCCTAATACACCACACTCACTTATTGTTCACTAAAACATATATTCCCTTTAGTAAGGCTTTACATTAACATTTACATTTTATCATTCATTTTCTATTTAGCTACACATTAATTCCGAATACAACTACACTACATTTACAATGCGCCTTATTGCGTCATTACATCAAATTCTGTAAATCTCAAAATGTAATATATTTATTTAGTTAGCGTTACAAAGTCACACTATTCATTCTACTTTAGTAATATTAATAAACGCAAATTGAACATAAAGGTCTGCGAACATTTGGTTTGTGTTGGCACTGTTCACTAAATTGATCATCTGAAAGAACACGAGCCTTCAATCGGCGGTGACACTAATGTTTGGATGGTCGACCAAATATTTACGGAAAGTGAGCACAATCGGTATCCCCTCGTAATCAATCTCATTGTCTTTAATACAAAAGTGTACTCACGGCAATCTAAATTGTGATTGCAATTGATTGGTTCAATTTGGTTTGGTCTACAATTTCTACAATTCGGAGAGCCAAAAACAAAAAGTGCCTGGTTAACCGGTTATTGATGGGTATTATAATTTATTTACATTTTACATAATTTAGCATTAATGCTGCATTATATTTAATTTAGTTTGAGAATATGTTTAAATATTTAGCCAGTAAATGTTATCAAGGATAACTTATCATACAAGTACGACTATTTTCACTCCGAGTTTGTTCATTTTGACAAACACTCACATTCTGATGTATAAATTCTGCTCGCTTGTTCTCGCTTGTGTTCATTTCGATTTTGTATTGCGTCATATGCGCTCACACGCTCTCTCCTATCTTGTTCTATTTCTCCACTTGCCTGCACGCGAATTTGTCACCTTTCTCGCCATGAATCCTCCCGGAGTAGCCAAGTTGGAGGCTATTTTAGGCAAAATTGAGGCTCTCAAGGATAGCCTGCGAAAGAGATTTTGCACTTGCCTCGCGGACAAAGTCAACACGGTGGTGGACGAACGATTCGGGCCTATTGTGAAGGAGATTCGTAGATTGATAGACGTGGCTCGCAATTAGACCGTGAATGAGGATAGACCGGTAGTGATCGATGATGATTCTTCTGGTGTTGAAGAAGAAATCGATGATGAAGAGGACAAGGTGGACTCGAAATCGAAACTCAAAACTCCATCTGGTTCGAAAACTGTCGTAGAGAAGGAGAAGGCCTCCTCGTCGTCGTCGTCGAAAGGAAAACCAACCAAGCGACAGAAGACTGCTAAGGCCGAGTCTGATGAAGATGCTCAGGACACTTCACAGGAAGAAGCTCCCGAGACGGACAAAACTGATTCGAGTGAGAAGAGCTCGAAAGCTCCAGCCAAACCAAAGACTCGACGTCGTCGCGCCCGAATCATCCGCAACTGAGATGTTCTCTCGCTTTTATATATGATTACATTTTCTATCATTACCTAATTTCATTTACATGCAATTTCATTTAAACCAAAAATGTACAATTTCCTCTCAATGTACGATATTTCAAATTAACAATAAACATTTTCATTTTCTTTACATTCAAATATTGTGTTTTGCTATCAACAACAAATAAGCTCAAAGCTGTAATCATTTTATTTAAATCTGGTCATAATGTTAAACTTTAACTTTACATGTGTCATTATATTTAGTGGCCATCATCTCACATTGTGTCTAATACAAAAAAGAGCCAAATTGTAAACAGTATGGTAAACGAACTTGGGATGTTTTTGTAAATGACCTCCACGTTGATCGAAGGATAGTTAGTCATAGGATAGTTACTATTTGGACAAATTGTCAGACACATTTGTTGTCAAGACATGTCATTGCGACACTCGAGCGATAGATTGGGCGACAAATCCTTTGTGAATTATTTCTAATGCATTCTAATATATGAGAATCTTGTTCGGGCTCTAGTTGTAACCACAAACAGTATATAAATGGCTTGAGATCTATTAACCAAATTGAGTAATAATAAATTAATAATTAATAGTCTTTTCAAATTGTAAATGACGTTATAGCGGATATTAGGCAATGTTGAGTAATGCACAATTGTGGAGCGAGGCTCAGTGTGTTGGGTGGAAGATTGTCACAAGACACGATAATCGATTGAGCATGCGAATTGCAATTCGAAACAGAGTTGACTCGCACAAAGTCTGACTGGGTTTTATTGATTTTTCTACCGACTAAAGAGTGGAGAATATTTTTTGATCGCAAACTGAATTTAATTCTGTCACTAAAAAATATCTTGCATCTACTATCTTCTTCAACCAATCTGTGCTACCATGTCCATCAACTCACTCAACGATGACTGTATCGAGGCCCTATTCACCCAATTCACCATACTCGAGTGGATCACAGTCCTACGACGTGTTTGCACCCGTTGGAATGAACTGCTCGACCGAATGCTTCATTCCGCATTTCCCATCGCCCAACCATCCGAAGAAAAAGAAGAAAACCAATTTGAATTGAAATTCAAATTCGACAATCCTGATCAAATTTCTTCGACATATTTCTTCAAGCGAATTCATTTTTTGATTTCTTGGGATATCATATACAAAGTTAGATTGCCTATCAAGAAGCCTATTTGGTTAAGATTACTGCGAACTTTACAAGTTTGGAACAAAGCAGATGTTGACCAACATGAGATATCATTGGAAGAGTATTTACATGAATTGAACATGCATGCAAATGATGACAGTGATGATGATGAAGATGATGAAGAAAGTAATTTAGAGCAGACACTTTTCCACCAAACGGTCAAGGAGAAGCTTAGGCTTTTTGATGGTCAATTTCTTGAAAGAATCGAGGAATTGTTGGTGAATATGATGCGACAAGGTTTGCAGCTACCATTGCTTTGCACTCACCTGGCGGTGTACCACGAAACAAATCGAAAAGTGACCAAACTTTTCGGTTCATTTCACTCTCTGTTGAGTGTGACAGTGTTTGGCAAGTTTGTCACTGATGATGATGATGTCACAAGGGTGGAACAAAACTTTACCGAGATTATTTCATCATTTACAGAAAAGATTGAACAAGCTTACAGTTTCTATCAGGCGAAATGTGAATGTACGGTGATTAACTCACCAAGAGAAGCTGGATTTGGCTCGGCCAAATTGCATTCTGAAATTGCCTCACTGCACGACCACACCAAAAATAGGACAAACTTGATTGCACGTCAGGCACTTGCACTGTTGCGCCAAATGAGACCGAAAATGTTGAGTACTGGATCGATGAATTGTTCCAACAATCGAGAAACATTCAATCAAATGGACAAACTCGAGTTGGAACTAAGTGTGCCTGCCAATGGGCGTACCATGAAGGTGCTTCACAATTTTCAATTTCTCCAAACACTAATTTTGAAATTTCACAATTCGGTATGTTTCGTTTCATATGTTTGATGGACATATTAATTATTTTCAATCATTTAGGACCACTTCACATTGGACCAAACAGTTTGTGAAGATTTGCTGAGCTTGACCCTACTGGACACACTTCGAATTGTGAATGCAACCATCGAAATGTGCATTCTTGAGCGAGTTGTACAGCAACGAAACTGTAGCATCATTCCATCACTTGTGACCCAACTATGTCTTGCTGGGGTGCACATTGTTATCGATCACAGCGAGCTGAATGACCATCTAAATGATGCTCAGTACATCAACCGAACACTGTTGTCCATCTTTCCCAGTGTCCACCATGTTCATCTGCATTTCACTGACAGACAGTTGGCCCAATTGTGTTGTTATCATTTTGCCAAATTGAAATGCACATACACTGCTGATGTTGAATGCTATTGCAACACTTTAGCGTTCCCGCCAAAGCCTTCTGAAGCCATTTGGATCAGTCCTTTGTGAATGGACATCCGTGGGCAATAAGCCATTCTTTGTTGTATGTAATGATTTACAATATTTTGTAAATGACAGATCTGACGAACTGTTAAATGTGGCAAACTGAGAGAAGAAATTAATACGAATTGAAATTTTTTTGGTTACAACTTTATTTTTGTCTCATCATTTTGGATGCAATGTTGGATTGAGTAGTTAAAAGATCAACTCAACTTTCGAAACTTCAAACTCAATCTTAAGCGAGCTTTCGTTTATCGTCCTTGTCAGCAAAATGCAACTGCTGAACAAACTTAGCGGGTGTTGTTGGTGCACTGGTTGGAGTCGCTACTGTAGTTGGATGTGCACTTTGGTCAAAACAAGTTCCATTGTGACAAATCTGTAAAATGTGCAAAACAGTTTTAATGTTGAAAAACAAATGAACAAAGTTTTATATTTACCCCATTTGGGGCCCCATAACAGAAGGCACCTTCGTTGGCTGGACTGTTCGAGATGCGTTTTCCATCAATGTAGCATATGAGCCTACATCCACTAATGGAGAAATCAGTTCCGTTTGTTTGATGTTTGCTCAAATCGATTTGATGCAATGCACTGCACTGCTGCACAGGGTCTACAACTGCAGCATGGACAAGGCAAAAGGTCCAGAGACCAACAAAAGAAAGCAAAATTTTCATTTTGGTTGAAAATCAAATTTTCATGAATACTCCGCTTTAGACACTGTTGCACTTATATATAGAAGTTATGCTCGTGTTATTTAGTGATAAATTGCACTAATGATAATGCAATAACTTTGAGTGCAAAGTTTTGAATAAATGTATTGCAATTTTCAATTACTAATTGCCATTATCAACCGGATATCAAATTACAATAGCGATAATTTTCAATATGTTTAGCTTATTGTCGTTTTAAAGTGCCCCAGATGTCATCATATCATGATATAATCATCATTGCACAAAATGCTCCTCACTTTCTCCAATACAAAAGTGCACCTATACAAAGTAATCTAAATTGACTGCTTAATAATACTCAGTGCTTATACAGTGACCTATTGCAATCATGATTTGTTCAATTTGATAGTCTAATATATTGACAAAATTTATTAAGCAATCCTGCAATCCTCTCTCGAGATATCGGGTTCAAATAGAATGGGAAAATTGCAAACTGTACGGAAAACTAACAACTTGAAATTAATCGATGAGTTATAATAAATTATTAATTAAATTATTAATTTATTTCTCAAAATGTTAACGACATGACAAACTTTAGGTTGCGCAGTACAGGTGAAATCGTGCCCAGGCTAGGTGGAAAGTGAATGTCACAAGACGCGATTCGAGTGAGCAATTGCATTGAAACTCGAAACAGAGTTTGAGCTGTACAAAGCTGTCTTTATTGATTTTACTGATTACTAAAGAAGAGAGAATATTCTTTTCGCGTTTGTTCGCAAACAATATTTCAGTTAGTCACAAAACAGTTTCTCGAATAAATTTGACCAACCTCTCTCACCAATAAGAATGCATTGGTCCAGGCAAAACGGTGGGGACAAAAAGATTGAGCCATCAAATCAATTCAATTGTTCATACGTAAATCTCTAAATTGAAATTTTTTTTGTCACGGATTACAGTCATTGAACCTTTCTTTTAGATTAGAACCAAATTAGGTTTTGCATAAGCGCCTGATACACTAAATGCTGTTCCCAATGACAAATTAGTTTGTGTTATATTAATTTCGTAAATAAAATTTGATTATTTAAAAAATAAGTCATGGTTGCCCAAGTTATCCAGTCACCTGAAGAACTTAATAAATTTGGAAATAATTCAAATTCAAACTGTATGATAGGCAAACTTGAAGTCGCTTCTTTGCCAGTTGAGTAATAAATCGATAATTAACGGTTTTAAACTCAAATGACGTTAACGGTTAGTAAAACATTAAGTTGGGTAATACACAACTGTGAAGCCAGTGGCTCACTGTTGGGTGAAAGAATGTCACAAGACGCGCGATTCGATCGAGCGATTGCATGCCAATTGAAACTCGAGTTGAAAGTCGTACAAAGTAAAACTTGTCTTTATTGATTGATCTCCAAACTAAAGAGCAGAGAATATATTCTTTTGTTCACAAACAGAATTTAATTTGTCACAAAACAATTCTCGAATATATTCGAAGCATACCTTCAACCAATCTGTGCCACCATGTCCACCATCACCATCCACTCACTCAACGATGACTGTCTCGAGTCACTGTTCACCCAATTCACCTTACTCGAATGGATCACAGTCCTTCGAGTGGTGTGCACTCGGTGGAATGCATTGATCAAGAAAATGCACGATACGGAATATCTAAAACTCAAAGAATCGCCCGAAATTGAAGACGAAGACAGAAAAGAAAAAGATGTAGAAGAGGATGATGATGAAGAAGAAGAAGAAGAACTTGAAGATGAAATTTATTTCTTCAAACGAATTCATTTTTTTATTATTTGTGACTTTAAATCTGTAACACCAAGTAGTGAACACTTCCTACCTGGATTACTGCAAACTTTGTCATTTTGGAACACACCAAAAGTTGACCAGAATGAAGAGACATTTGAACTGATTATAGCCGATGATGAGAATGAAGTCCATACAGAACAATTTCATCAAATAATCAACAAAAGACTTGAGCCTTTTCGTAAGTTTGTTCAAGAAATCAATGAATTGACTGTGAGAACAATTCAAAAGCATTTCAACTTGTCACTGCTTACGACTCACGTCTCGATGTACTACGAGGCGAATCCAAAAGTGGTCAAAAGTGTCGGTTCATTTAATTCTCTGTTGAGTGTGACTGTGTTTGGCAAAATTTACAGAGGCACTAGGATTGAATACAACTTTCTTGACATTATTTGTTCACTTACTAAACAAATTCAAAAGAAACTATTTTTCAGCACAATTAAAGCTAAATGTACAGTGATTAACTCACCAACGGACGGTCAATTTGGATCACTCAAATTGTACCACGAAATTGCATCATTAGACGAGATATATTATTATTCAAAGACAAACCTAGTAGCACGTCAGATTTTTCCTCTTTTGCGTCGAATGAGACCTCAAGTACTGAGTAGTACAGAATTTGTTGAAAATTGTCAACAAAATTTCGATCAAATGTACCAACTCGATTTGAAACTAAATGTGCCTACCACAAAAGTGCTGCACAATTTTCAATTCCTAAAAGTTTTACTTTTGATTTTTCCCTTTTCGGTATGATTGTTATGTTTGTTTAATTGATATTATATTTTTTTCTTTATCCCAAACTATTTATTCAGGATAATAACTTTACATTAGACCAAACAGCGTGGGAAGATTTGCTGAGCTTGGCCCATCTGAGGACACTTCGAATTATGAATGCAACACTCGAAATGACCATTCTTGAGAGAGTTGTACAATCACGAATCAACAAAAACGAAACATCACTGGTGCAAAGACTATGTCTAGATAGTGTTCATGTTGTGATTGATCAGAGCAATGGCGATCGAAAGGATGCTCAGTACGTCAACCGAACACTGTTGGCCATCTTTCCCAATGTCAAGCATGTTCATCTATCATTCACAAATAGATTATTATCAGAAAAGTGTTGTCACTATTTGAGAAAATTGTCTTTCAAGTATAAAGTCAATTTCGGGTGTTCTTGCTATTTGCACACTATTGTGCTTCCAAAATATAAGGGTTAACTGTTTTGAATTCTGTAAACAAACAAACTCATCACAAACATTTGAGTTCTTAGTTTTCTTCTTCTTCACTTTTTGACATATTGATTTTTGATTACAAACATAAATTTAAAGCGTTATACCAATTCATAAGTCCTGGACGTAATTTTCGAGTTGTCAAACACATAAAACGCATAGGGACGCAATAGATGAGACAATTGAAGTGTTTCTACCTTGATAAAATTGCCAATACATTTACATTTGAACTGTTTGTAGATTTGTATGAAACTCAAATAGAATTTCTGATTTTCATTTTCAATTTTACGATAATTAATCTCGAGTGAAGCAAACTTTGCAATCAGCCAAAGCAACTAACCATTGCACAGCACAATGATGACATATTGTTGAGAAATTCCGCACTGGCTCGGCTCGACACAACACTGGCGACACCTAGATATCGTCCGGCAATCGATAGACTCGTCCATCTCCACGAAGCAATGCTGTCTCACGGTGGACAAATCAAGACGAAGCCAAACAATGAATGTCAATGTAAAAGATATTGTATAAATAGAGCTGCTTTCTTTGTTCATTTAACTCGTTAATCTAGTCTGATCACTTCCTGTGGTCTCTTCTTCAATAAATCTACTTTCGAAGCTCAATATCTGTCTGATTGCTCTAACACATACAAAAGTGGTCTTAACTAGCCAACTGCCTCGATGAAACAAACAATTTTGAAATTTTTCAATTCGGCATGATTTGATATATTTGAGTGATTTGTTGATTAATATTTGTGTGTTGTTCCTACAAAAAAAAACAATTAAGGATATTGAGACAAATGTATTGGTGCAAACAGTTTGGGAAGATTTTCTGAATCTTACCCAACTGAGCACACTTCAAATTGTGAATTCCACCATCGAAATGTCCATTCTTGAGCGAGTTGTGCAACAACGAAACAACAGCTGTACATCACTTGTGCACAGTTTATGTCTAAACAAAGTGCGCATTGTGTTCGATCCGAATGTTGACCGACACGATGCTCAGTACATCAATGCAACACTCTTGGCCATCTTTCCCAATATCATCCAAGTTCATCTGCATTTCATCGATGAACAGCAGTACTTGGCACAATGGTGTTCTTATCATTTGTTCAAATTGTTAGGCACTGACAGATGTGGTTGTTATTTTCACAACTGATTGGACCGTTGGACTGGTTTGGGCCATCATTTGCTATTCGTACGCTGCTTACCAAAACTGTCCGACAAACAAACTTGAAATCATTTCTTAATCGAATCGAGTAATAAATTAATAATTAACCTTTCCAAAGTAATTGACGTCAACCGATATTAGGCAAACTTTATTTTGGGTAACACTATAATCAAGCCATCAACATGGTACTGCATTCATATATGATATGAGTATACTGTTCAATTTCACTTCTGTTCATAACGGGAAAAGTCTTGTCTTTGCGGAATATACTTTCAGAACAGAATGTCACAAGACACGATTCGATCGAGCGATTGCATGCGAATTGAAACTCGAAACAGAGTTTGAGTTTGTACAACGTCGATTTGTTTTTATTGATTTTTTCTTCTAACCAAAGAGTAGAAATTCTACTAGAGAATATTATTTTGTTCGCAAACAAAATTTCATTTAGCCACAAGACAATTCTCGAATACCTTCAACCAATCTGTGCCACCATGTCCACGACCACCATCCACTCACTCAACGATGACTGTCTCGAGTCACTGTTCACCCAATTCACCTTACTCGATTGGATCACAGTCCTTCGAGTGGTGTGCACTCGGTGGAATGCATTGATCAAGAAAATGCACGATTCGGAATATCTAAAACTCAAAGATTCGCCCGAAATTAAAGACGAAGACAGAAAAGAAAAAGATGTAGACGAGGATGATGATGATGATGAAGATGTTACAATTTGTGTTGTCTTTATTTGCTGTTAAAGTTACAACTACATACATTACACTGATCAGTTACATTTATATATTGTTAACATGTGCTTTTTGACATATACTATCGATGGTGATGAGCGGTACAATCGATTGCTTCATACAAACTCCAACATATTCCACCCATTTGATTTTGAGGCGGTTAGTCTAAGATTCTTTCTTATCCCTTCAAAGTAGTTGACGTTAGTAATCGGTTTAGTGAAGATGTCTGCAATTTGCATATGCGATGGTACATAGGTTATTTTTGTTTCTTCATTTATTATTGTGTTGATTATCATTCGGCTTCGATATTCAATGTGTATACTTCTTTTGAAGTTGTTGTTTTGTATTTGTTCTATTACTGATTTGTTGTCGCATAGCAGCGCAATTTTCGAATCAAAGTTCAGTTCGTTTGTCATTATTTGCTTAATTTTGTCGGCTTCATTGTATCCAAGTACCAATGCGTTGAGCTCATATTCTTGCATGGACTTGCTGGCATGAATGTCCTTTTTTCCACTCCATCCAATCAAATTCTCTCCGATGAAAATCGCCATTCCAACAGTCATATATGGTTCAAATTTGTGACCTCCTCCAGAATCGGTGAATACTGACAATAAGTTAACGTCGAATTCGGGTACAAGTTTGACATCTTGTAGAGTTATTATTTTTCCTTCCGTAAAGATTCGGGCTGTTCCAGATGCGGTGATAGGGACCAGCGCGCCATTAGCAGTTTTAACAGTTTCGTTGAAGTCTGTAGTGTCAACTAGTTTTGACTCTGAGCAGCAGTAATCGTCGGTGGCGGCTGAATCTACGCCCCACATGCATTTTGTATTTACTGCTGATACGAGGTATGCTTGTTTTTTGTTAGCTACAAACTTGGTTTCTTCATTGCTTCTTTTATTAGGGCAATTATTTCCGAAGTGGGATTGATTGCAGTTAGTGCAGGTATGTTGTCGCTTATCCTGTTGATTAATATTAGTATGATTTATATTTGTTGTTTGTGGTTTGAATGAAGATTCGTTGTTGTTTGACTTGTAGTGTTCGAAATAAGTGTTGTAGTCTCCTCGTCCTCTTCCACCTCTGAACGGTTGATTGTTTCCTCTGTGTGAGTAGTTCCAGCCTCTAAAATTGTTTCCTCTATAGTTTCCTCTGTAGTTGTTGCGATTGTTGTAGAAGAAGCCGCGGTTGTTTTGTTCGTTATCGTTTTCTTCTTTGACACGTGAATTATTTAGATACGCATTACATCCGTGCATTTTACATGTGCAGATGTTGGGTTGATCATTGCTGTTGTTTTGATTGGAATTTAAATTTTTGTGTACTTGGTTCCGTTTGATTAGATGAGCATGCTGTTTGTTGAAATTGGACCATCAAGTTAGTATCGCTTAGATTGTTAAGTGCGATGTTTTCCGCTGCGATTAGACATTCAGTTATTTTTTCATAATCAGTTGTTGCGTCTCGATTCATCATTAAAATGGCGTTATTAAATTCTTTAGGTAAATTCTTAAATAGCATATTTCTAATTTGTAGGTCTGTAAGAATTCCACCATCTCTTCTATATCTGACAACCTTTGCTTGGTAATCAATGAGGAATAAGTTTAGTTCACCTAGTTTTCTAAATTTGGTGTTCTTCATGTTTTCCAAGGAACTTTCAATCTGTTCTTCAGTTTTGTGACCGAACTTTTTATCTAGTAGTTCGATTATTTCTTTGGCGGTTTTCTTTCCTTCAGCAATATCAGCTAGTGAGTCGGATAAAAGCAGTAAGACCTCAGATTTGAGCGATAGAGCTTGTGTTGTGTAACGGTAAATTCCTGTCGGTTGTTCGTTTTATCCTACTTCGGGTTTTGGAACTTCTTCATATATTGCTCTTAATTGTACTCTATCAATCCATCTTATGAAATTTGTTCGCCATTTCCCGTATTCTTGGCCGTCAAATTTGGGACCATTTTGTAATGGTTTGGTTGCCATCTAAATTAAATATAAAAGGGTGCCAGATTAGGTCGTCATTTTCAAATTTAAATTATTTCGTTCATGTTTCACATTATTGATACAGCAAACTGGTCATGGTTATGAATACTTTCACTAGTGCAAAAGAAACATGGTGATCTGGTTGGCTGGCAGCTCGCAGTTGCCAGTTAGTACGGAACAACCATATTCTCAGCTGACAGGTGATTTCTTTGAGCACAGACCATTCACATATCGTTAATAATACTTTACTGGACACAGCTTTGATGATCAGGTTGGCTGGTAGCTCGCAGTTACCAGTTAATACTGAACAATCATACTCAAATTCATTTCAATTTCATTTCAATTATAATTCATATGATGATCAGGTTGGCTGGTAGCTCGCAGTTACCAGTTAATACTGAACAATCATACTCAAATTCATTTCAATTTCATTTCAATTATAATTCATATGATGATCAGGTTGGCTGGTAGCTCGCAGTTACCAGTTAATACTGAACAATCATATTCAAATTCAATTCAACATCAACATTCGTAGGCACAGTCAATAAGGTCATCAATGCTCAACGGGTACTACCAAAACATACTGCCATGCTCAAACTTTGTGCATATGTTTAAGTCATGAGACTGATGTGAGGTCTCGCCGAGAGAAAGTGTCCTTTCATATCGCTTCATTTCATCTAGGTTCTTGGAACAAAGCATAGTTGGGATTAATTATATTATTATACTTACAATTGGCAAGGAAAAGGAGCTTTCTGACTTCGAATCTGTTACAATTTGTGTTGTCTTTATTTGCTGTTAAAGTTACAACTACATACATTACACTGATCAGTTACATTTATATATTGTTAACATGTGCTTTTTGACATATACTATCGATGGTGATGAGCGGTACAATCGATTGCTTCATACAAACTCCAACAGAAGAAGAAGAACTTGAAGATGAAATTTATTTTTTGATTACTTGTGACTTTAAATCTGTAACGTCAAGTAGTGAACACTTCCTGCTTGGATTACTGCAAACTTTGTCATTTTGGAACACACCAAAAGTTGACCAGAGTGAGGAGACATTTGAACTGATTGTAGCTGATGATGAGAATGATGAGGATGAAAAGCTTTCAGAGCAATTCCATCAAATAATCAACAAAAGACTTGAGCCTTTTCGTAAGTTTGCTCAAGAAATCAATGAATTAACTGTGAGGACAATTCGAAAGCATTTCTACTTGTCGCTGCTTTTGACCCACGTCTCGTTGTATCACGAGGCAAATCCAAAAGTGGTCAAACGTTTGGGTTCATTTCATTCTCTGTTGAGTGTGACTGTGTTTGGCAAGATTTACCGTGGCACTAGGACAGAACACAACTTTTCTGAAATCATTTATTCACTTACTAAACAAATTCAAAAGAAACTATTTTTCAGCACAATTAAAGCTAAATGTACGCTGATTAACTCACCAACGGACGGTCAATTTGGATCGCTCAAATTGTACCACGAAATTGCATCATTAGACGAGATATATTATTATTCAAAGACAAACCTTGTGGGACGTCAGATGCTTCCTCTTTTGCATCGAATGAGACCTCAAGTACTGAGTAGTACAGAATTTGTTGTGAATTGTCAACAAAATTTCGATCAAATGTACCAACTCGATTTGAAACTAAATGTGCCTACCACAAAAGTGCTGCACAATTATCAATTCCTTAAAGTTTTACTTTTGATTTTTCCCTTTTTGGTATGATTGTAATGTTTATTTGATTGATATTATATTTTTTTCTTTATCCCAAACTATTAATTCAGGATAATAACTTTACATTGGACCAAGCAATGTGGAAAGATTTGCTGAGCATGGTCCATCTGAGCACACTTCGAATTGTGAATGCAACCCTCGACATGTCCATTCTTGAGCAATTTGTACAGTCTCGAATCAACAGTCAAGCATCACTTGTACAAAGACTATGTCTAGGTATGGTTCATGTTGTGATTGAACCCAGCAATGGCGATCGAAAGGATGCTCAGTACGTCAACCGAACACTGTTGGCCATCTTTCCCAATGTCAAGCATGTTCATTTACATTTCACAAATTCATATTTATCAGAAAGGTGTTGTCATTATTTAAGAAAATTGTCTTTCAAATTTAAAGTCAATTTCGGATGTTCTTGCTATTTGCACACTATGGTGCTTCCCAAATTGAAGGGGGTTTGAAGGTTCCCAGATTGGTTGACTGTTTTATATAGTTTTGAAATCTGTGATCAAAATACATTTGGGTTTTTCACTTTTTGGCATATTGATTTTTGATTGCAAACATTGCAAACTAGTTATATATTTTATTTATATATTTATTTGATTTATGTGATTTAATAATTCCCACAATTGATGGCGATCAACGAAATTTAACTTTACCTAAAAAATTCAAACCCGATTTAATAAAAACATTTAAAAATCATGGAATGCCACTTTCCCAACAACCAAGTAAACGAGGCCATCTTATTGTTCGATGCAACATTATCAAAGATCACTTAAATGCTGTCCATTAGAATGAATATTGCAAGGTAAACTACTCTGATCGAATTAAGTCTGCCATTTTAAATATATCCGAACAAACGAGAATTTGTCTTTGCACAAAAAATAAAACAATTGTTTGTAAAGTTGCACAAAATTTTGATCAAAATACGTTGAATTGCTGTATGTAAAGTAAAATTGTTGAATGTTATACAATAAAGACTGGTTTCAGCTGAAGTCTTATTTATTTTTACTGAAGAACGTCATTCATCATTTTCTAGAAACAAGATAAATCTCTTATATTATTGGGCGCATACGTAAATATAATATTTAAAAGAATTTCGTTACATATTATAGCTTTATTGGATATCGAACATAGAATTAAATATTGATAAAATAAAAATGATTGCAGGGATTGTTATACAACATAAAAGAAAAGTAGAATTCATCGATTCGAGGTGGCATTCAGTAATCAGAAATCAATTACTTTATAGAATATAATTTATTGAACAACATAAACAAAGTGGAATAAAAAAATATCTAATTTCAATATGAAAATATCTTAAGATTGTAAAAAGAATACATTCAATGATTCGGAAAAATCTATAGAGGTACTTCAAGCCACGATCTTGAAAGCCAACTTTGAGCCCGGTGGGACCACATTCTGTCGCTCAGCACGAACAGTAGCTTGAAGGGCATTGACGAAGCGATCTTCTTCGCCTTGACTTGCATCCTGGAGCTTGATGTTTCGTACCAGCCCAGTCTTTTTCTCGAACTTTATCTTTCGATTATTCTTCAGAGAAACTAAATCCAACTGGTCCCAGGACCAGGTTTCTGTCACCTGGTTGTCGACCATATCGATGAATTGGAGGCCAGCTTCTGGTGACATGGCCAGTGTCCGGTTGAAGGGACACACATAGTCGTAAATGGGGAAAGTGGGCGTTGCAGCCATTTCGTGAAATGTGAATGTGTGAGGATTGGCAAAAGAGTTGGAGAAGAGAAAGTAGCAAACAAGTGAACTCAAAAGCACGAGATCAGACGCACAAGTGAAAGCACACATTTGATCCACAACTAGACGTGACTAAAAGTGCAAATGAGACTATTCTTGGTTTCAGTGGAAATGCGATATTGGGCTAATTCAATCAATTCAATTTACAAATTACTTAGGCTTTACTAAACAATTGAGAAATTGTATCTAGGGTACACATTGGGCTCGATCGTACCATTGTGTAATTGTAATTTGAACAAAATGTTCTACAGATATTATTATAATCACAAACAAAAAGACTAATTGCAGATTGAAGGGATTGATATAAGTGATTGTAAGCAATTTCACTAATCCTTCTTAGCAACAGCATTAATGTCATCATCATTTACATAAATTCCAAATACTTTCGGTCAAATAAATTTTTCTTCTTCTTCTTAACCGAATTGAGTAATAAATTAATGATTAACCTTTTCAAAGTGAATGACTTCAATGGATATTAGTTAAACATTGTGTTCGGCACAGGAAACCAGTCTTTCTACTCAAATGTTCATTTTCTTCTGAACACAACCCGAAAAGTTGTCTGTGCTGAATTTAGCAATTCGAATGTCACAAGATGCAAATCGATCGAGTGATTGCATGCGAATTGAAACGAGAAACAGAGTTTGACTTGAACAAAGTCGAATTGTCTTTATTGATTAGCTTTTCTACTAACTAAAGAGTAGAGAATATTCCTTTGTTCTCTGTTCGCAAAAAGTATTTCAACCAACTTCAGGCTGCCACACAACTTTTTCCGAATCTAAAACTTTATTCTCCAAACTGTGAAACCATGTCCAGCAGCACCATCCACTCACTCAACGATGACTGTCTCGAGTCACTGTTCACCCAATTCACCTTACTCGAATGGATCACAGTCCTTCGAGTGGTGTGCTCCCGTTGGAATGAACTGATCGACCGAATGCATCATTCCGCATTTCTCCCATCTGAAGAGTCACCAGAAGCTAATGAAAGAAAATTTGGAATGCAGTTCAAAAATGAAAATCATGAGAATCTCAACGATGCAGACAGGCCTCGGAGATTCGCTAAAATTCGCAAAAAAATTTACACGCTGCGTAGCCTTCCACAGTGCATTGCATCGTGTAAACTTTTAGCGAATGTCCGAGCCCTGGATGCAGATGAAATGTATTTCTTCAAACGAATTCATTTGCTGCTTTCATGTGACATCAAAGTTGAATCTTTCTGGGAAGGATTACTGCGAAGTTGGTCATCTGGGAACACACTGGAAGTTGACCTGGGAGAGGATATGTTTCGACTGATTGTTGGTGATGATGAAAATGAGGAAATCAATTTTAAAGTGTTCCAGCAAAAAGTCAAGGACAGATTTGAATTGGATATTGGTTTTGATTTTGATGTGATTATTGCAAAAATAGAACGTTCGTTTGTGAAGATGTTGGTTAAACATTTGCGCATGTCATTGCTTTTGACCGACTTGTCAATGTATCACGAGACAAGTTCTCAAATGGTCAAACAACTAGGTTCATTTCACTCGTTGTTGAGTGTGACTTTGTTCGGTAAAGGCAGTAGAACTGATAAAGCCACTAAAGTTAAACACAATTTTCCTGAGATTATTCGGTCCGTTACTGAAAAAATCCAAAAGAAAACAATTTTTAGCGATATTCAATGTCACTGTACGGTGATTGACTCACTAACGAAGGCTCAATTTGGATCGGTCAAGCTTTATCACGAAATTGCATCAATACACGACCACACTAAAACAAAGTCCAACCTAGTTGGACGGCAAATTCTTGCACTTCTGCATCAAATGAAACCGGAAGCACTCTGTACGGAATCTGTGAATTGTCCCAACAATCTACAAACATTCAATCAAATGTACCAAATCGAGTTGGAACAAAGTATTCCAAACTTCAAAATAATTCAAAATTTTAAATTTCTGAAAATTTTGAATTTGAATTTCCACATTTCGGTATAATTCGTTTATGATATGTTTGATTGATTGATATATTAATTGGCGTGAGTTTTTATCAATAATTTAGGATCACTTCACATTTGACCAAACAGCTTGGGAAGATTTGTTGAGCTTGACCCTACTGGACACACTTCGAATTGTGCGTGCAACCATCGAAATGTCCATCCTTGAGCGAGTTGTACAACAACGAAACAACAACAGCAGCAGTACATCACTTGTGTGCAATCTATGTCTAGATGAGATGCGCATTGTGCTCGAACCGAATTCTGACCGACACAATGCCCTGTACATCAATTCAATACTGTTGGCAATTTATCCCAATATCACTAAAATTCATCTGGGCTTCGTTGATGAACAGAAACATTTAGCAGACTGGTGCTGCTATCATTTCGGAAAATTGCCAGGCACATATAATGCCCTTGAATGCTGTGATTGTCATTTTCACAATGACATCTTCACCACTTAAACTTCAAGTCTTGAAGAACGGACTGTTGGACTGGTTTGGGCGTTCGTACGTAAAAACACAAAATTGTAGTATTCAAGTCTATAGTGTCACGAGTTCATCTGTGTTTCACTGGCGAGCAGCGGCATTTATCAGATTGGTGTCGCTATCATTTGTCCAAATTGTTAGGCACACAAAAATATAATATGAGTGATTGTTTTTATGGTCAACATTGAAACACATCTGTTTACTAATCATCGATTAGGTCTGTTTGGAATCTTCATGTTCAGTCTAGACTCTAGAACAATTAAAATCTACTTGAAATGTATAGTAACATTGACAACATTTAGAAATCCAAAAATCCCAAAGACTTTTCCCCGGATGACACAAATGTGTCAAGCAGAGTAATTGTGTGCACTTGAGATTTGTATGTTCTTCAACAACAAAAGCATCACCACTTTTAAAAGCTAATATTAGCCCAATATAATCATCTTCATCAATTACGCTAACTCCTACAAAACTGTCCGACAAACAAACTTGAAATCCTTTCTTAACCGAATTGAGTAATAAATAAATAATTGACCGTTTCAAAGTATGCAATTGACGTCAACGGATATTTGTCAAACTCTTCGAGCGGAACAACACAAGTGGAACAAAGGCTCGGTATTCTGTGTTCAACTGTTCACTTTCTTCTGAAAATGCATTTGCGAATGTCACAAGACTCGGTTCGATCGAGCGATTGCATGCGAATTGAAACTCGACACAGAGTTTGACTTGTACAGAAGTCTTGACTTTATTGATTAGATTTTCTACTAACTAAGGAGTATACTCTGTAGAGAATATTCTGGTGTTCTCTGTTCACAAAAAGTATTTCAACCAACTTCAAACTGTCACACAACTTTGTCAAATTTACAAACTTTCAACCAATCAGTGCCACCATGTCCACCATCACCATCCACTCACTCAACGATGACTGTCTCGAGTCACTGTTCACCCAATTCACCTTACTCGAATGGATCACAGTCATTCGAGTGGTGTGCACTCGGTGGAATGCATTGATCAAGAAAATGCACGATTCAGAATTTATAGCACTCAAAGAATCACCAGAAATTGAAGATGAAGATGAAGAAGAATACGAATATGTAGAAGGAGAATTTAAAGATCAAATTTATTTCTTCAAACGAATTCATTTTATGATTTCTTGTGACTTTAAATCTGTAACGCCAACTAGTGAACACTTCCTGCATGGATTACTGCAAACTTTGACATTTTGGAACACACCAAAAGTTGACCAGAGTGAGGAGACATTTGAACTGATTGTAGCCGATGATGAGAATGAGAATGATGAGGATGAAATCGATTCAGAGCAATTCCATCAAATGATCAAGACTAAACTTGAGCCTTTTCGAATGTTTATTCAAGAAATCAATGAATTGACTGGGAGGACAATTCGAAAGCATTTCCACTTGCCTCTGCTTTCGACTCACGCCTCGATGTATTACGAGGCGAATCCAAAAGTGGTCAAACGTGTCGGTTCATTTAATTCTTTGTTGAGTGTGACTGTGTTTGGCAAGATTTACAGGGGCTATTACATGTATGACATTAGGACTGAACACAACTTTCCTGACATTATTTGTTCACTTTCTCAACAGATTCAGAAGAATCACTTTTCAGTAAAATTAAAGCTAAATGTGCTCTAATTGACGCACTATCGGATGGTCAATTTGGATCACTCAAATTGTACCACGAAGTTGCATCATTAGACGAGCTATATTATTCAAAGACAAACCTTGTGAGACGTCAGATGCTCCCTCTTTTCGAATGAGACCTCAAGTACTGAGTAGTACAGAATTTGTTGTGAATTGTCAACAAAAATTCGATCAAATGTACCAACTCGAGTTGGTACTAAATGTGCCTACCACCCAAATGCTGCACAATTTTCAATTTCTCAACGTTTTACTTTTGATTTTTCCCTATTTGGTATGATTGTTATGTTTGATTTGATTAATTGTCCTGGACGTAATTCTCGAGTTTCTAAACACATAAAACGAATAGGGACGCAGTAGATAAGGCATTTGAAGTGTTTCAACCTTGATCAAATTGCCAATACATTTACATTTGTACTGTTTAAAGTGTGTGTACAAAATAACCAGTGCAATATCAAACGAATCGCTATAATATTGAACCATATGACAACGAACTAAATATCATCATTTAACGCCTAAATCAAACTACTTCAAATAGATTTCCATTTTCAGTTTGAATGAGTATATCTGCAAACAGCGGGAAAAATTTACTGCGCCAGCTTTAGCTGGCGCAGTTTTTTCTGCGTTTGCCTGACGACTTGTTTAATCTAAAATTTTTGAAATAATGTGTCCGACAGAAAAATTGAAAACAAATTAAAAGTTCATAGAAACAAGCAAAATGAAATTGTGAGGACAAATACTAAATTAATAATTAGTCATGGGTATGTTGATGTGTGTTTCAATATTGTCTCCTAGCAAACTAGTTTGTATAGTTTAAAGTAAATTGAATAATTAATTAATTAACTGGTTTTTATTGATTTTTCCAGGTAAATATCCACAATTTGTTGTTAATTTTTAATTGAAAATGAATCCATTATTAATAGAACTGCAGGGAGAATTGAAATAGCTCTAACAGAAAGTGAAATGTTTGCAAGCAAATTGAAAAAATTGTATTCGACATCGATAGCCGTCGTCAAATTGCTTTGGTTTTAATAATAAAGAATTTATTAAACAAATTTTACAATCATTAAACAAAAATTATCATTGACCTGATCTTACGAAAATGATCACTTCATTACAGTCGATATCGTTTACCCAAGGTGACATTTAACTTTGGTTGAAATTTCACCAATCACGTAGACCGCGAGGAGCCTCTTCAATTATCTTGAAGATTGAGTGATGCAACCATTTGCACTTTGGGTTCAAATGTTTTATGCTCATTTTTAAAGATCGTCGTATCCTAAAAGTCTTTATACATAAACAAAACCTTATAAAGTAGACTTTTATTCCAAAGATTTCTGTATCAATCGACACAAAACCACAGCAACACCACTTTTACCTCAACATCAACACCACTTGACACAAACTCCCATACAATGTAATCATAAAGTGAAGTCAATAGCATCACCACTTCGAGCAACATCATCATCATTATCATTGTCAATACGCATTCCAAACGTATACTCAAAATGGTCTGATGCCCAGACATCAGCACCACCACTTTTACATCCACAGCAACATCATATCATCCCATGACAGCTAATTTACAGCAGTGCTAAACACTTAACCAAATCGAAACTACTACTTTCACATTTACAGAGCAATCCAAGTCCCTTATCACTGTAATGGATTGGCACTTGACAATAATAGACAAATTTAGAAAGGCTGATAAAACTGGATTGAGGGTGAACTTGGGTTGGTGTTCGGAATGTCCTTTGTGAAATGAACAGTTGAAGACAACGCGCTTGAACGTTCTTCTTGATAATAAGTGCAAATTGTCTAAAGTGCACTGCACAAAATGATGCAACTAAATGGTAATAAACATCAAATAGTGGACAAAGACAACAGTTACATAACCTTTGATGTCCTCTAAACCTAAAAATAGTCTCCAAACAGGTGATTACAATTGTCCTCAAGTACAAAACACCAAGCAACAGCATTTGATAAGATTTGGTTTGTCATTGGATTGTCATTGTGTCATTTTTTTATTATATAAAGATTGAGGATTGGTATTAGACATTTTACTTAATCAACAAACCACCAAACAAACCTAAAATGTCTTCCCAACCACCGAAGCCAATGAAAGTGTTTATCTTTGCTGTGGATGGTATTGGTCATCTGAACGCATGTGTTGGCCTAGCTCAAGTTCTATCCAAACGTGGTCATCGAATTCATTTTCTGCTGAACAAAGCCTTCAAGGGTCAATTTGCCAAATTTGGTTTCGAGGAAGTGCTCCTAAAGAAGGCACCACCAAAGGATGCTCCAAAAGATTCTCAAGCTGATCCTTCCAAAAACCCAGTAAAGGAAATGGCTGATAATTTGCATAAAGCTGGCTTTCTGTCCGGTAAATCACCACTAGAAAAGTTGAAATCCCAAAGTGCTGGAGCAATGCATTTTGTTACTCCGATCATAGAAACCCTTGCCGAATTCAACCCACAGATTGCTGAAGCTATTGAACGGGAAAAGCCTGACTTGTTCATTTTGGATCATATGTTCGTGCCACCGGCATTGCCACTCTCGGGTATGACATGGATGTATCTGTATAGTGGCAATCCAATCCCATTGTACGAGTCGGACAAATTGCCTCCCTTTGGATCAGGTTTCCCTGTTGATTCAGATCGAGCCATCTGGAAAGAATTTCAACAAATATTGGATGAAAAGTTTTTCGGTACCTTTATGGAGGCACAGAAGAAGCTCAATGTTCAATTCAAATATTCACCACCTGAAAGCGATGATCCAAAGAAGTCGCATCTACTGTCCAAGTACATGAACATTTATGGATATCCTGAAGAGCTGGACTATCACGATGTGGTGCCCATTCCGGGCAGATTTGCTCGTGTGGATGCGTTTATTCGAGAAGTGCCAGAGCTGTTTGAATTACCGGAAAAGTTTGTCCGTCATCCCGGTGACAAGTTGATTTACCTTTCACTTGGATCGTTGGGTTCGGTTGATGTGGAACTGATGAAACGAATCTGTTCGATTTTGGTTAAATCTCCACACAAGTTCATTGTCTCGAAAGGACAACGAGCTGACGAATACGAACTACCAGAAAACTGTTGGGGCGAGGCATTCCTCCCTCAAACGAACATTCTCCCTCTCGTTGATCTAGTGATCACCCACGGAGGCAACAACACCATCACGGAAACTTTCTCCTCAGGCAAGCCAATGATCGTTCTCCCTCTGTTCGCTGACCAGTACGACAATGCACAACGAGTCACCGAGAAGGGATACGGTGCCCGACTAGAAACGTACACTTTCACCGAAAAACAACTTCTCGACACAATAGAACGACTGCTCAATAACAAGGAGATGAACCAGAAATGTCAATCCGCAGCAAAACGAATCGCAAACTCAAACTCCAAGGAGAGAGCTGCAGAACAAATTGAACAAGTTGTCGAAGAGGTGAAGAGTGGAAAGAAATTTGAATGAACATTGTGATTGTACAAATTGAAAATAAAATTTAAGTTATTGAGATATTAAACAGAGGTGAGATTAGTCGACCTTTAGGTCAAGGTAAAGTTCATCATTTTTACTTTGACCTTATTGACTCTATGTACCCATACTCTACCCAAAAGCACGGGCATAAACCTGTGAGAGTAAAGTGCTTTATCAATACCTTCAATACCTCTACATGAGAAACTGTGCCTTAGCACTTCATTTGCACTGCACAATGATGCAACCAAGGCATAATCGAGTAATCGAGTCACAGCACAAAGTATTTGTAACCTTTATGTCCTTGCCATGAATGCCACAAGCGATCATAATCGCCACTAATGACAAATCATCCTTCACCGCCACTTTCAATCGACTCACCAAAACGGTGTCCAATTGTGCCAGATTCGTCACTTTCTACACTGCTCAACTACATGTGCATTTATATACGTATGTATACGTGATGAGTATAAATGCTCGTGTATATGCACCCAATACGCCTAATTGTAAAGATCGTGTTTAAGCCAACTGATAAGATAATCCTAATATGTTGTGATGATAAGACTTGCAGTGTAGTCGTCAGTTTGGCTGATTGGATTGAAGTGTGCACATTTGCTTTAATATATAAATCGAGTTGGAGGCTTGAGTTTTGGTATCACTTTTGACTTAACCTTCATCGATCAAACAACCAAACAACCCAACACAAAATGCCTTCCCAATCACCGAAACCACTGAAAATCTTTATTTTTGCAGTTGATGGCGTTGGTCACATCAATGCCTGTGTCGGTATTGCACAGGCACTCGCCAAGCGAGGCCATCAAATTCATTTTCTACTGAATGAGGCATTCAAGGGACAGTTTGCCAAATTTGGCTTTGAGGAAGTGCTCCTGAAGAAGGCACCACCAAAGGATGCTGGTGCTGGTGGACCACCGAAGAATCCAATCAAGGAAATGGCTGATCAGCTGTTGACTTCTGGCTTTCTGTCCGAGAAGTCACCACTGGAAAAGTTGAAGTCTCAAGGCGATGGTGCTGTGGGATTCATGACGGGAGTCACTGAAACACTGGCCGAGTTCAATCCACAGGTTGGAGAAGCGATTGAACGTGAGAAGCCGGACTTGTTTATTTTGGATCATTTTATGGTGCCACCGGCACTGCCACTCTCGGGTGTGCCATGGATGCAGCTGTTCAGTGGTAATCCACTGAGTCTTTACCAGTCGGACAAGTTGCCACCTTTTGGTGGGGGTGAGTGTGATTAATCAAATTGAAACTTTCAATTCTTACCATGTTTTCCCATTCAATAGGATTCGCGGTTGATGCTGATCCAGCCTCGTGGCAAGAATTCAAACAATTGCAAAATGAAAAGTTCATGTCTGTGTTTGCTGACTTTCAAAAGAAGTTGAACGATCGATTCAACTATTCACCACCGGAAGAACCGAGCAGTGACACAGATTCCAAAACCAAATCTCCAATGAGATTTTCCAAATATCTCAACATTTACGGTTATCCCGAAGAGTTGGACTATCATGATGTTGTCCCTCGACCAGCCAATTTTGCCCACGTGGACGCTTTCATTCGGGAGGTGCCTGAGCCATTTCAATTGCCTGAAGAGTTTGTCCGTTCGCCTGGTGACAAGTTGATCTATGTCTCACTTGGATCGATGGGTTCGGTTGATGTGAATTTGATGAAACGAATTACTACGATTTTGGCTAAATCACCACACAAGTTCATCGTCTCGAAAGGACCACGAGCTGAGGAGTATGAATTGCCAGCAAACTGTTGGGGTGAGGCATTCCTGCCTCAAACGAACATTCTGCCCCTAGTGGACCTAGTGATCACCCACGGAGGCAACAACACCATCACGGAAACCTTCTCCTCAGGCAAACCAATGATCGTTCTCCCTCTATTCGCTGACCAGTACGACAATGCACAACGAGTCACCGAGAAGGGATATGGCGCCCGACTGGCCACTTACACATGCACCGAACAGGAAATGCTGAGCACAATCGATCGACTGCTCGCAGACAAACAAATGAACCAAAAATGTCAGGCAGCTGCAGTGAGAATCGCAGGTTCAAACTCCAAGGAGAGAGTTGCAAAACAAATTGAACAAGTCGTTGAAGAGGCTAAAAGTGGAAAGCAATTCGTTTAGAAATATTTAGGAAATTTAAAGTTATTATTTAAAATTATACTTAAATACGAAATAAATTATTATTATAAACAAATGTATTGGGAGATTCAAGCTTTAATAATTTGCTCAATAGGCCAAAAGCGACAACATGACATTATCGAAATGTGTTGAGGCAATTCACAAATGACGAACGTCATGACGTTCGCGTCAGACCATAAGCTCGAACTTGCCACAATACTGAACAAATTGATGAAATTGCATCTAAATTACATTGTCCGTCTCTTGAGGATCAGTTGTACTAAAGATTGATACATATTATATGTTGAATCTTTCCACTCTATCGTGTTTAATAAACACTGTGTTTATGCTAACTGTTGATAAAATAATAAATAAATCGTGTTGTGTTGTTTTGTGATAAGGCTAGTGATGTAGTCGTGTTGACGCATTGGATTGAAATGTGCACAATGAAGGGCACATTTGCATTTATATAAGTCGTGAAGATTAAGCTGTGGCATCTGTAAGAATTGAATGGCCATCGTCATATCTTACATGCTATCGCTGTCTGTCTTGATATCTGCTGAATTGGAATGAAGCAATCGAAATGTAGTGAGTCTATTTGTTATCATTGGCGAGAAAGTGAAGTGAAAATAAGAATAATAAAAATATGGTGATGCGACCAGTGATTAACCTGATGGGTATTTTGGTAAAAATGGTCCAATAGATAAGTGAATATGTAAATGTTCTAGCGAATGTTTAGATCGGCCGACAGATAGGAAGAATGCCGTTACAATTATCAATTCAACATCACCAAAGCATCACTGCAACGCGTGTGATGATCAATGTCAATGTAGTATATATATTGTAATTGATTTGTTTGTCAGTTTCGAACACATCAGTGTAAAGAAACTGGTTCTTGGCGACTGTGTGTTGAGACAATCCAATAAACTGCGTACATTTGTCTCTACATTACCTATTTCTGGTCTGATCAACTGCAAATCGACTCATATTGGTGTTCGAACTCAATCCAAATAGTGCATGTTCGTGTTCCACCAGCCTTACACATCACTCGCATACTTTTTTGATCTAACCTTCAGCAAACAACCTACAAAATGTCTTCTCAATCAGCTTCACCAAAACCACTGAAAATCTTCATTTTTGCTGTTGATGGCGTTGGACACTTGAATGCCTGTGTCGGCATGGCACAGGCACTCGCCAAGCGTGGTCATCGAATCCATTTTCTATTGAATGAAGCATTCAAAGGTCAATTGGCCAAGTTTGGCTTTGAGGAAGTGCTCCTGAAGAAGGCGCCACCAAAGGATGCTGGTGCTGGTGGACCACCGAAGAATCCAATCAAGCAAATGGCTGATGAGTTGCTAACTTCGGGTTTTCTGTCCGACAAGTCACCATTGGAAAAGTTGAAGGCTCAGGGTGCTGGAGCTGCTGGATTCATGACGGGGGTTACTGAAACACTGGTCGAGTTCAATCCTCAGATTGGTGAAGCGATTGAGCGGGAGAAGCCAGACTTGTTCATTCTGGATCATTTTATGGTGCCACCTGCATTGCCACTCTCGGGTGTGCCATGGATGTTCCTGATCAGTGGTAATCCTCTAATTCTTTACCAGTCAGACAAATTGCCACCTTTTGGTGGAGGTGAGTGTGATTGAGTTTCAATTGGAACGTTCAATTCTTATCATGTTTGAGCCCATAGGATTCGCAGTTGACGCCGATCCAGCCTCATGGCAAGAATTCAAACAATTGCAAGAGGAGAATTTCATGTCTGTGTTTGCTGTCTTTCAAAACAAGTTGAACGAACAATTCAACTATTCACCACCGGAAAAACCAAGCACTGGCACAGATTCTAAAACTAAACGCCCAATGAGATTCTCCAAATATCTCAACATTTACGGTTATCCCGAAGAGTTGGACTATAATGATGTTGAGCCTCGACCAGTCAATTTTGCCCACGTGGACGCTTTCAGTCGGGAGGTGCCTGAGCCATTTCAACTGCCTGAAGAGTTTGTCCGTTCGCCAGGTGACAAGTTGATCTATGTCTCACTGGGATCGATGGGTTCGATTGATGTGGACTTGATGAAACGAATCTGTTCGATTGTGGCTAAGTCACCACACAAGTTCATCGTCTCGAAAGGACCACGAGCTGACGAATTTGAATTGCCAGCAAACTGTTGGGGAGAGGGATTCCTCCCCCAAACGAACATTCTGCCCCTAGTGGACCTAGTGATCACCCACGGAGGCAACAACACCATCACGGAAACTTTCTCCTCAGGCAAGCCAATGATCGTTCTGCCTCTATTTGCTGACCAGTACGACAATGCACAACGAGTCACCGAGAAGGGATATGGCGCCCGACTGGCACCATACAGTTGCACTGAAGCAGAACTTCTCAACACTATCGAGCGCCTGTTGAACGACAAACAAATGAACCAAAAATGTCAAGCAGCAGCAGAGCGAATCGCCGGCTCAAATTCCAAGGAGAGAGTCGCAAAGCAAATTGAACAAGTCGTTGAAGAGGCTAAGAGTGGAAAGCAATTAGTTTAGAAATAAACCCATGCAGACCATGTCAGTTCGATGACTTTTTACGAGAGAATACGTAAAGTAAAGTCGCGAGATGTAGTACGATGTCAGATTTAATAAAGTAATTCAAATCACAAATCACAAATAAATCAAGTTCAGTTTAGAGAAGTTTTAAATAAAACGTTTACCGTTCAATACCTCCAAAACTAACACTAAATCTATTTCTATTTGCCTCTTGTTTATATGATGTTGCATTACTAAGCAATTCAAATTCCATCAATTGCTTGTGTGGAAAATGTAGAAATAGTGTGTATTGAACTGACTGAATATATTTAGAAAATATATTTAATTATACTTATACTTGAATACAAATAAATAAAATATGGACATTCAAAGATATTCAAAATAATCAATGTGTTTAGGAGCAATTGATAAAGGACAAACACTGCGTCCTGCCACTAAAACTGGCAATACATTGAACAACATGATGAAATTGCACTTGAAGTACATTTTATACTTCATTGGCACAGTAACATTACATTTGCTAAATATATAGCAATGTTGTTTTTATGTTTTGTTACGTCACTTGAAGGATCACTTGTACTCAAGAATCATCATATTTTCATTTTATATGTTGAATCACTGTACTCTAAGTACAACTCTAAGTTGATGACGTCATCAGTTTCTGGCACTTTCATGGCACAAACATTAAAGTTATAATTTGCACGACAGCTACAAACATCGAGTCATCGGCTCAAAGTCCAGTCTCACCAAATGGCAGTATCACTGTATCACACTGTGAACACAGACACATACTGTATGCTGCCAATTGTGCCATCAACGAACTCTACCAGGGTGTCGAGTGCCTAAGCAAACGTTGGTATGCAGTACTGATTAGATAAATCCATTAGCTGTGCAATGTCATGCTAATAATTTAGGTGATATTTGATTGTTATTTTGGGATTTATTTTGTGTATATAAACCACAACCTTTGTGCATCATAATCCTCAAGTTTTCGGACACAACTCCTCAAAATGTCTCCTCAAGCAGCAGCCAAACCTCTTAAAATCTTCATCTACTCGGTTGACGGTGTTGGTCACATCAATGCCTGCGTCGGTCTGGCCCAGGCACTCGCTAGTCGTGGTCACAAAATCCATTTCCTCATAAACGAAGCAAACAAGAACCAGTTTACCAAATTTGGTTTCGAGGAAATTCACCTCAAGAAGAGTGCACCACCCAATGCCGAAAAAGATGGCCAACCGCCTGTTAGTCCGGTGAAGATGATGGCACAGTTTTTGCTCACGTCTGGTTTCCTGTCCGACAAGTCACCACTGGAAAAGTTGCAATCCCAAGCAAATGGAATGAGCAACTTTATGGGAATTAATTACGCTCAAATTGCCGAGTTCACTCCTCAAATTGAGGCTGCAATCAAACGAGAGCAACCGGATTTGATAATCTTGGATCACTTTTTGGTGCCACCAGTTTTGCCACAGTCGGGCATTCCATGGATGCAACTGTTCAGTGGCAATCCGCTGAATCTCTACATGTCGGACAAGTTGCCACCCTTTGGTGGTGGCTTTGCCGTTGATGCCGATCCTGAAAGTTGGAAAGAATTCAAACAATTGCAAGAGAGTGTGTTTGTGTCGGTTTTTGTTGGTTTTCAAAAGAAGTTGAACGAACAGTTCAACTATTCGCCACCAGTGGAAGCTGATCCAAAGAAAGCGAGATATTCCAAGTACCTCAACATTTATGGCTATCCCGAAGAGTTGGACTATCATGATGTGGTGCCGGTTTGGGATAAATTTGCGAGGGTTGATGCATTCATGCGTGAGACTCCGGAACCGTTTGAGTTGCCGGAAGAGTTCGTCAACAAGCCTGGCAAGTTGATCTATGTCTCATTGGGATCGATGGGTTCGGTTGATGTGGAACTGATGAAACGAATCTGTTCGATTGTGGCTAAATCTCCACACAAGTTCATCGTCTCGAAAGGACCACGAGCTGACGAATTTGAATTGCCAGCAAACTGTTGGGGTGAAGGATTCCTGCCTCAAACGAACATTCTGCCCCTAGTGGACCTAGTGATCACCCACGGAGGCAACAACACCATCACGGAAACCTTCTCCTCAGGCAAGCCAATGATTGTTCTGCCTCTATTCGCTGACCAGTACGACAATGCACAACGAGTCACCGAGAAGGGATATGGCGCCCGACTCGCACCGTACAGTTGTGCTGAAGCGGATCTTCTGGCCACTATCGAACGACTGCTGAACGACAAACAATTGAACCAAAAATGCCAAGCAGCTGCAAAGAGAATCGCCAGCTCGAATTCCAAAGAATTGGTTTGCAAACGAATTGAACAAGTTGTCGAGAATGCAAAAAGTGGAAAGTAATTTCCCATTTTTGCTTTGATTCTCTTTAAAATATTTATTTTTATCATTATTTACAAATCATTTTTAAATGTACAAAATAAATTATTATAAAAAACTTAATGTATTGCGTATGTAATGCATTAAGTTTTTAGAATTCATTTCTGTAAATGTAGTAAATTAATCAATCAAAATTGCCTTTCACACTACTCAATGTGAACTATCACTTCTTTTGAATTGATGAAATTAGCTCCAAAACGTTTACGTTTACGCTAAAATCGCTACTTTAAAGGTTTCTTTGAATCGATTGATCCATTTTGTAGTTTGAAAAAATTGCACATTGAATCAACAGACAATTCTACACAATATAGCCTAGATTTGTGAATTTAAGAATAATTGAAATGGGAGGGTAGGTAGAAAATAACTAATTGAAAATTGGCAGAGTTTAGTTGGTCGACGTTTAATGTTGCCTATCAAGTGAAATGGGAGGGTAGGTAAAAAATAACTAAATGAAAATTGGCAACGGTTTAGATGGTAGACGTCTAATAACGCGCTCTGAGGTTTTTTGCACGGCAGGTGAAAATAACTACTCGAAAATTGGCATGAGTTTAGATGGTAGACGTCTAATAACGCGCTCTGAGGTTTTTTGCATGGTAGGCGAAAATAACTACTCGAAAATTGGCATGAGTTTAGATGGTAGACGTCTAATAACGCGCTCTGAGGTTTTTTGCATGGTAGGCGAAAATAACTACTCGAAAATTGGCATGAGTTTAGATGGTAGACGTCTAATAACGCGCTCTGAGGTTTTTTGCATGGTAGGTCAAAATAACTACTCGAAAATTGGCATGAGTTTAGATGGTAGACGTCTAATAACGCGCTCTGAGGTTTTTTGCATGGTAGGCGAAAATAACTACTCGAAAATTAGCATGAGTTTAGATGGTAGACGTCTAATAACGCGCTCTGAGGTTTTTTGCATGGTAGGCGAAAATAACTACTCGAAAATTGGCATGAGTTTAGATGGTAGACGTCTAATAACGCGCTCTGAGGTTTTTTGCATGGTAGGCGAAAATAACTACTCGAAAATTGGCATGAGTTTAGATGGTAGACGTCTAATAACGCGCTCTGAGGTTTTTTTGCATGGTAGGCGAAAATAACTACTCGAAAATTGGCATGAGTTTAGATGGTAGACGTCTAATAACGCGCTCTGAGGTTTTTTGCATGGTAGGTCAAAATAACTACTCGAAAATTGGCATGAGTTTAGATGGTAGACGTCTAATAACGCGCTCTGAGGTTTTTTGCACGGCAGGTGAAAATAACTACTCGAAAATTGGCATGAGTTTAGATGGTAGACGTCTAATAACGCGCTCTGAGGTTTTTTGCATGGTAGGTCAAAATAACTACTCGAAAATTGGCATCAGTTTAGATGGTAGACGTCTAATAACGCGCTCTGAGGTTTTTTGCACGGCAGGTGAAAATAACTACTCGAAAATTGGCATGAGTTTAGATGGTAGACGTCTAATAACGCGCTCTGAGGTTTTTTGCATGGTAGGCGAAAATAACTACTCGAAAATTGGCATGAGTTTAGATGGTAGACGTCTAATAACGCGCTCTGAGGTTTTTTGCATGGTAGGCGAAAATAACTACTCGAAAATTGGCATGAGTTTAGATGGTAGACGTCTAATAACGCGCTCTGAGGTTTTTTGCATGGTAGGCGAAAATAACTACTCGAAAATTGGCATGAGTTTAGATGGTAGACGTCTAATAACGCGCTCTGAGGTTTTTTGCATGGTAGGTCAAAATAACTACTCGAAAATTGGCATCAGTTTAGATGGTAGACGTCTAATAACGCGCTCTGAGGTTTTTTGCATGGTAGGCGAAAATAACTACTCGAAAATTGGCATGAGTTTAGATGGTAGACGTCTAATAACGCGCTCTGAGGTTTTTTGCATGGTAGGCGAAAATAACTACTCGAAAATTGGCATGAGTTTAGATGGTAGACGTCTAATAACGCGCTCTGAGGTTTTTTGCATGGTAGGTCAAAATAACTACTCGAAAATTGGCATGAGTTTAGATGGTAGACGTCTAATAACGCGCTCTGAGGTTTTTTGCACGGCAGGTGAAAATAACTACTCGAAAATTGGCATGAGTTTAGATGGTAGACGTCTAATAACGCGCTCTGAGGTTTTTTGCATGGTAGGTCAAAATAACTACTCGAAAATTGGCATCAGTTTAGATGGTAGACGTCTAATAACGCGCTCTGAGGTTTTTTGCACGGCAGGTGAAAATAACTACTCGAAAATTGGCATCAGTTTAGATGGTTGACGTCTAATAACGCGCTCTGAGGTTTTTTGCATGGTAGGCGAAAATAACTACTCGAAAATTGGCATCAGTTTAGATGGTAGACGTCTAATAACGCGCTCTGAGGTTTTTTGCACGGCAGGTCAAAATAACTACTCGAAAATTGGCATGAGTTTAGATGGTAGACGTCTAATAACGCGCTCTGAGGTTTTTTGCATGGTAGGTCAAAATAACTACTCGAAAATTGGCAACGGTTTAGATGGTTAAGCCAAATAGTAATGATTTCAAAGGTTCAAAGATTTCAAGTAATAATGTTAACAAGATTTAATGAATCATTCTGTACCCTAAGTACTTTGTGTAACCTTTAAACAAATTTGTACAGTTACAGTCATACATTAAAACAAAATATGACGTAATAATGTGTTTATGTTAGGTGAAAACATATGCCAACTTAAGTTAATAATTATAATTATGACTCTTGACAATTTGTCGCGCGCGTACAGATCGGAATCACAACTTGAACTACTCAACACTCTTATAAGTGCTATTGTTTAATGAGTTATGCATAGTTGAGTTCACCAAATAGATGTACAAATGCACATTGTTCAGTTCGTCGGTGGAACACTTATCAGTATACTGCAACACTGTAATTGATAAGTGTTCCACGGACGAACTGAACCATACAGTGTCGAGTGTTAGAGCATACGTTGGTATGTCCTGGTGTGATAAGTCTCGTATATGATAAGACCAATGTGTGGAAAGTAGTTGTGGCAATGTTAATTTAGGTATTTATAAATATATGGTTTTATGTAGTTTTTTTGGTTGTTGGATTTTTCGTATATATTTTAATATTCTAAAATTTATTCAAGGAAATAAAGTAAACCAAACGAAATTGCATTTTATGCCATTTAATGTTGAATGTAAAACTATCACTTCTTTGACTTTGTGTCTAAACAAGTCGTAAACCAAATTACTTTTTTAGGCTAAAGGGTTAAATTGTGGACCATGAATTAATGTTATCTTTGAAATAAAAAAAAGACTAATTGAAGATCCCTAAATTGAGTATTGGAAACCGATTTTGTCGTTATCAAAAAGCACTCAAGTCGTAATCACTTCAAATGTAAAAAATTTGTATTAAGATAATATAATAAGACACGTCAATCGTCAGCTAACAGTTTGAGTGACAATAATTATTAGAGACTTTTTGTGTGTGCAAATAAACTAATAAGACAATTATACAAGCCAATTGTTGCAAACACACATTCGCATATAAATTCAGAAACAATATATCTGAAAAATGGCTGCACTCGAAAAGAAATTCGACGTTACACCAGCCGACATTGACAAGCTTATGAATGTTTTTAGCAAATTAAATCCACGTGATATATGGTCTCGGGTAAATCGAGAAGACTTTACCGTTAGACGTTTTGCGTAAGTTTATTGTATCATTAAACAAAATAAGAATTAAATTAAAAAACATTTGTATTTGTAATTCAAATTCAGCACAGGAGTAATGAACGATATCTGCTGTTGTGAGTTGACCGCACCAGCACAGAAACGTCTCTGCACGAGGCCCAACGATTTGCCAGCAATTGTAGTCAAATTTGTACACAAAAACTTTTCGCTAAGCAAAACCGACTGGATTGCCTGTAATGTTCTACTGTCCGAGCATAAAATCACACCCAAACTGTGCTACATCGATTACCACTGTGCCATCAATGAATATATCGATGTAAGTACTTTTGAATTATTTGTTAGCATACAGTCATCATAATAATATAAACGTTTTGTGTGTGCAGGGACGCACTTATAATAAACAGGATGACTTGGAGCCGGAAACGGTGAAGCAGCTTGCCCGTTTGCTTGCTCGTGTTCATTCACTCAATGTGCCCATCTCAATGGAGGGCTACAAGCAATATAAGCTCATGGAAAATTGGATCGATAACAATTTTGATCCAGACGAACCGTCGCCAGAACTTGAGAAGGTTCTCAATAGGGAATATTTGAAATATTTTGAAAATGAACCAAAGGAAATTAGAGAAAAATGCTGTATGTTTGATTTCCGTGACCAAATTAAATATGATCATTTAAAAAAATATATTAGATACAGCTTTTGCCGAGGCAGACTTTCGGGAAATAATGGCTTACACTAAAAAGCTCCGAAAATTGGCCAATTCTCCAATTGTGTACTCTCACAGTGATTTCAATCGTACCAATCGTCTTGTGAAAGAATTTGAACGGTCAAATGGCAGCATCGGCAAAGAAATCTATCTGATTGATTTTGATATGGCCACGCTCAATCATCGTGGCTACGACTTGGGCCGCTACTTTACCAATTATCGCCATTTGGAGGACATGTTCGGGGGTGAGGACTTTCCGACGGATGATGGGATGGTTCTCTTTTTGGAAGAATATAGACACGAGTGTATCCGCCTTCAGGGCGAACAATATTTGCAACAACAAACCAGTTCACTAGATCAACTGATTAAAGAGGCTAAGGTGTTTGCACTTGGTGCTTATGGCGATTATCTCTTCTGCCTCATGATGTACACCAACGATCCGAATGGAAAGAGAAAAGACTTTTTCTTGGTAAATATTTTCATATAAAACTCCAAAATTGGCAAAATCAATTAATCTTTATAATAATCTTTTTATGTGTGTAGCAGTCTAGTTTGAATCGGTACAATTCGTATCTGAAGCAGAAGCAACGCTTCGTCCAGGATGGTACAGTACAAAGTGTTCTGGATCAATGCAATGCACTCAAACACCCAACGACCTAAAACAAGCGAACTGCAGCCTGAGTCGCCATAGCCAATCGATTCGGTTCAATTTTATGGTTTGCTAAGTTTAGGCCCGCCTTCGTGTGTATAATATACTGAATCTTGTAGATTAACAAAAGATCTTACTTGAAAAAGTATCATGAGGCATTATCGATAATACAAAATAAACACTGTCGGTAATTACTGGTAATTATCTGTGAAATAAAAACTTGAATTTATTGTCAGCATTAAAGTAAACATACTACTGAGCATGTCACAATTGCAAGTAGTTTGCAACAAATAATGATTATGAAAATATGATTTTTTTAAACTAAGTATGTTTAAAGTCAAATCTGTCAATTTAAAACTCAATCGTGAAAAGAAATATCCAGCAACTTAATGCCCTCTAACAGTCATGGCTTGTTGGGCGGATCGTAGAGTATATAAACATATGTCAAATAACAGATAAATCAATTTTTAAATATATAAATAACTTTCGCTCAGAAATGTCTCAAAAATATAATTTTGAGTAAAAATTAGCGGGCCCGCACTAAACTCCTTCTGCAAAAATATAATAATTTTCGCGCAGATGTCTTTTCGAACTGTTGTCCTGCTACCCTAATTTGTAGAAAAATAAAACAAATAACATGAAAATTAATTAATTAATTGATCAAATGAACTTACTTGATCGAGTTGACTCGAATACCCTTCGGACCCAATTCAAGTGCCACAGTTTTTGTCACCATGTCAAGTGCAGCTTTCGATGAGCCGTTAATCAAAAATAACTGAAAATTAAATTAATTAAACTATTTTTTTAATATTTTAACAACAACAAAAAATAAGCTCACAGGTACGTTTGAATCGCCACTCAAAATGTTGATCACATTTCCTTTGGTCTTCTCCAAGTGAGGCACAGCCAGTTGAATCAACTCAATCGGAACACGAACATTCAGTTTGTAGACTTGATCAAACTCTTGCAACAAATTGGGACTCGTCAACGTACCGTTCGGAGTATTAGCCCCAGCATTGTTGACCAGAAAGTCCAATCGACCAAACTTGGCCAGCGTTCCATCGATCAACTTGGCACGAAACGAATCATCATCACGCAAATCACCAATCAACTGCAGTGGTTTCACTCCATTGGAAACTTTCTCAATTTCCAAGGCGACTTTAGCCAAATTAGCACCTTCCCGTCCAGTGATGGTCACCCGAGCTCCGTAATGAGCAAATTGAATTGCAATCGCAGCCCCAATGCCCGAACTTGATTCAGTGACGATTGCCACTTTGCCATCGAAATTGTATTTCTTGTTGGAGGGAGACATTTTTTTTGTATTTCCCGGAGACAATATTCAAGTCAAATGAATTTAAATAAGCTGCAAATTCTTTATATAGTTTTCAGTTGTGCTCTCTCACATACGAAGTATTGTGGCACTAAGCAACGGGAATGTAACAACACATACAAACAATAATAATCAATGAAAAATGAAACAAAGCTTGTGCGCATTCGGACAAAGTTTGTTCAAATTGAGCCGTTAATTGAACATTGTTCAATGAACAACCTTTGTCCGAATGCGCTAAATAACAAGTCTCATATGAAATAGTACTTTCAGTTCATTTTAGTTGCAAATAATAACCATTTCAATACTGCAATGTAATCTTTTAAATCTTGTAATTGTAAAGTCTGAACAAAAGAATTGTTAAATAATTTGTTGTACATTGTGTTAGTTAAATTTTATCTTGATTATGTTGTTGAAGAATCATTTATTTGTGACGTTAAGTTACAATTGAGTATGAGGAATAAATTCATTAATGGCTGAATTCATCTATATACATAAAAATGAATGTCTGTTCTGTTTGTTCCGTATGGATTGGGATACTACTGGATCGATCTTTTGGCCAGAATATCCTTTTCACCTTCCGTCAGATGATAGACTTCGGAAAGATATTCAGATTCATTGGATTCTAAGGCACTTATGCTATGGTAAGCACACAACAGTGAAGACTTTTGAATAAGTATAAGCAAAAGAATGTTTGCATTTCAAATTCAGCTTATAGAACCTTTTAAATTTTGTCCATAAGATACATCTATTGAATGTTCTAGAAAATGTCCCTTTTAGAAGGATACATCAATAGAAGGTTCTAGAAAATATCCTTTGATTTGCATTTGAGTTCGTATTGAATTTGGTAATGCCGGAGCAAAGCCCGGGCAGTTCATCTGGTTGACTATAAAAATTAAAGAGAAGTTGAAGGAATGAAACATTCAGTCACGACAAAACGCGCGCAAAAAAACTAACCAATCATTTAATAAACTGACCATTTCATTACAAATACTGACAAAAATTAAATGATTCAATCGATTGCACATTGTATAAACACCCTCAATCTTGCATAATGCAGCATAAAATGTCAATTAAAGCCAAAATGCAACAATTCCATTTCATTTTTTATAATATCCAATTTTTTACTAACAATTCTTATCACTGATATATTGAATCATTCTGTACTCTAAGTACTTTCCGCAACCTTTTGTACACAGTTACTGTCATACATTAAAACAAAATATGACGTAATAATGTGCTAATTATAGATGAAAGCTAATGTCAACTTATGGCACTTGGCACTTATGAGTCTAATGAGAGTTATGCATAGCATTTAGTTCACCAAAATGGATGTACAAATGCACATTGTTCAGTTCGTTCAAGGAACACTTATCAGTACACTGCACAATGTAACTGATAAGTGTTCCTCCAATGAACTAAACCATACAGTGTCGAGTGTTAACGTATGTGTTGGTATGCCCTCGTGCGATTAGTCCAATAAGATAAGAGCTGGGAGTGTAGTTGTACATATGTTGTAATGCTAATTTAGGTATCTTTTCCTTTAGATTTTGCTGTTGGATTTTGTGTATATAAACCAAAGTATTCGAGTTTAAAGTTTTATTCTGGCAAACAAGCAACTCCTCAAAATGTCTCCTCAAGCAGCAGTAAAACCACTGAAAGTGTTTATCTTCTCGATGGACGGTGTTGGTCACATCAACGCGTGTGTCGGTCTAGCCCAGGCACTCGCAGTACGTGGTCACAAAATCCATTTCCTACTGAACGAAGCAAACAAGAACCAGTTTACCAAATTTGGTTTCGAGGAAATTTTACTCAAGAAGAGTGAGCCACCGGGTTCAAAACCACAACAAGATGACCAACCACCAGTTAACCCGGTGAAACAGATGGCACAGTTTTTGCTAGCTTCTGGTTTCCTCTCCGATAAGTCACCATTCGAAAAGTTGAAATCCCAAGCCAATGGTTTAACCTCTTTAATGCAAATGACTTTCGCTCAACTCGCCGAATACAACCCTCAAATCGAAGCTGCAGTCAAACGGGAGCAACCAGATTTGCTCTTCGTGGATCACTTTTTGGTACCACCAGTAGCGCCCATGTCTGGCATTCCATGGATGCAACTGTTCAGTGGCAATCCACTCAGCCTCAATCAGTCGGACAAGCTGCCACCGTCTGGTGGAGGCTTTGCTGTTGATGCCGATCCGGAAAGTTGGAAAGAATTCAAACAACTACAAGAGGACCTGTTCATGTCTGTATTTGGTGAATTTCAAAAGAAGCTCAACGACAAGTTCGACTATTCACCACCAGTGGAAGAGGAGAACTCAAAGGCATCGAGATATTCAAAGTATCTCAACATTTATGGCTATCCCGAAGAGTTGGACTATCATGATGTGGTGCCTGTTTTGGATCAATTTGCACGGGTTGATGCATTCATGCGTGAGACAGCGGAACCGTTTGAGTTGCCGGAAGAATTCGTCAACAAGCCTGGCAAGTTGATTTATGTCTCGCTGGGATCGATGGGTTCGGTTGATGTGGAGCTGATGAAACGGATCACTACCATTTTGGCTAAATCACCACACAAGTTCATTGTCTCGAAAGGACCACGAGCTGACGAATACGAACTACCGCCAAATTGTTGGGGTGAAGGATTCCTGCCTCAAACGAACATTCTGCCCCTAGTGGACCTAGTGATCACCCACGGAGGCAACAACACCATCACGGAAACCTTCTCCTCAGGCAAACCAATGATCGTTCTCCCTCTATTTGCTGACCAGTACGACAACGCCCAACGAGTCACCGAGAAGGGATATGGCGCCCGACTGGCACCGTACAGTTGCACCGAAATGGAACTTCTCGACACAATCGAACGACTGCTCAACGATAAACAAATGAACCAAAAATGTCAATCAGCAGCAAAGAGAATTGCAAGTTCAAAGTCCAAAGAATTGGTTTGCAAACGAATTGAACAAGTGGTCGAGAATGCTAAACAGTAATTAGTAATAAATTTGAATTTAATTGTATATTCACTCAAAAGATGTCGCCACTGGCGTTGAAAATGATAGTAAAATCTGATAGAATATGATTTTTGGTTTTCGTTCGTACATCATTTTATAATTCCACCTCCACTACTCAAGTGGGCAATTCTGTTTATTCTACTGCTCAGTAATAATCCAATTGTACTGTACTGTTAGGATAGATTGCCTTTTTATGGTTCGGGATATGGAATAGAAAATAGATCACTCAATTTGGCCTGAATTTAGTTTCGTTTCGGAAAAGAAAAGGAATGGAATGCCGTGATTCCTTTGTAATTGAATTAATTGCAAAAAATATTTAAATTCAAAAATCATGGGCAGCAAAGCCCAATTTGTATGGAACGTACCGACCAGGATCTTATATCAATGGGCACCACCATCCTAGTTTTAAATAATTTAATCGAAAAATGGGCGCTACAACCCACAAATTGTGGGGCATACTTCCCCTTAAACCAATTTAAATCAAAGTGACCATTCATAGAGTACGTCTTCCACTCACATGCCGTCGGCAGGCCAGCTCTCCGCTTGTGTGTCTGTTTTGTCTTGAAGGCACACATGCTTGTTTAGTTTTGTTCACCTCGTGGCGGATTAAGATTTTTAACGTTCTCGGTCGGTCGGTTCATCATCATCGTGTGTCTCCTCATTCCCCTTCATCACTATCATCAGTAGTAGACTTAGTTTGTCTGGTGTAATTTGGATCTCAATTCGCGAACGCCAAAAGGTAACCAACACCAGTCACGTGACTCTTCTTTTATTTACCTCTATTTTTGTCTTTTTTTAGATTTTCGTATATACATGTACATTGTGTGTGTACAGCATAGATAGCATCTTTATTACTACCTACTATTTATTATTCAATTAAATTTACCCGGTAACGTGATGGCATCCAAGAAGGAGAAACAGGAGAATGCCAAGTATCTTGAAGAGGTATTTTTTCGGTTATTTTTATATTTAATTAAAAATTAAAAATATTTTTATTTTATTTTGTAGATAAACAATTTCAAGGAAGATATCAAACAACAAGCAGAGGATTTAGTGTTGAATACCTTTCCGCGTAAAACACTCGAATTACATCGTCTTTTTACGGTAAAGTATTATATTTTGATTTTGATTATTTACTTTTGTATTTTAAATTTATTAATTTTTATTATATTTATATTTTAGAGTCCCAAATTCAACATTACACATATGGATGCGATCAAGTCGGAAATAAACATTCCCATTCCCGAATATCCATACGTGAATAATGTGAAGAAGGAAGAGGATATTACGGACAATCATACTGAGGACGGTGCCGATTCCAAAGAACCGCCGGTAAATGTGACTTTTTGTTTGGTTTATATATTTCGAATCTATATTTTTGTTTTTTATTTATTTAATAGAGCAAGAAACGTAAATACCTGGCCGTTGAGAACAGCGGGGATGGAGCAAATGCAGTAGCAACACCGGTGGTCAGCAAGGACATTGCCCATACTGTTGATGGGTCACGCGTTCTGGTTTTGCCGTACGGTTCGGTGCGTTCCAATAAATCCATCGTCGAACTGATCGACATTGTCAAGCCGCTTATTCGACAGTTGGTTGAGGATAGTAATCTGGTGAGTGGCTATTTGAATTCTCAATCTAACCTATTTATTTATTAGCTCAAAATGTGGATCCTTTTTTTGATTCCTCGTATCGAAGATGGCAATAACTTTGGTGTTAGTATTCAGGTACTGTTGTGTTGATTTTGAACCTATTTGGGTTCTAATTTTGCTTCTTTTTATTATCCACAATAGGAGGATACCTTATCGGAAATTCGCACCGTTGAAGCGGAAGCCGCCGCGTACTTTGACCAAATGTCCCGTTACTTTTTGTCGCGCGCGAAAATTGTCACCAAAATTGCCAAATATCCGCACGTTGACGATTTCCGCCGTAATGTCGAGGAGGTGGACGAGAAGGAATTTCTCAGTCTTCGACTGATTGTCGCCGAACTGCGTAATCATTATGCTTCACTGCACGATATTGTTACGAAGAATCTCGAAAAGATCAAACGGCCTCGCACGTCGAATGCCTCGACAATGTACTAGAAGAGGAAGAATAGGAAGTCTCATCATTCTCAACTAAAGATGTCAAAGTCAAATTGATACTTTACTTATTGATCACATAAACCGAATCTATATTGTATATTCGAATCCGTATACGAATCATCATAATTTGGATTCAGCTTTCCACTCATTTCAACCCCACAGGTGTGTCTCCTTTTAATTTCTCTGGACTTGAAAGTCTATTTCTTAATTCTTCTGTAATTCTTTACACCTTTTGACAATCTTGTCAATTCGTTTTTTATTATCAGAATTTTTATCTTTCTACTATTTCATAAGTAAAGTATTTTAAACGTAATTGGTCGATGAATGTTTTGTTTTGTTTATGCTCACAGGAAGTCACCAGTTGACACTCTGTGCGATCTGTGTGATTTTGGTTTGATTGTCAATCAAATCAATCTGATTGACGTCATTCGGATCTCTCTTGATTGGTCAATGTTTGCCAGACCAGACACACGGTCGACGCCGACACTCGCTCTCTCTCTCTCTCTCTCTCTCACTCTCTCTCTCGAATATGTCTAGACATTCGTTTTGGCCATTTTGGGGGTTTTGATGCAGTTTTGTTGTTAGTTTTGTCTACATGTTCCGACATGATGAGAATGATGATCACATCCGATTCATTGCACTCTCTCTCTATTTCTGTCTGGTCTGTCTCTCTGTTTGATCTATTTTAATAATGCACACATCCTCTCCTGTGTGTTGTATGATGTAATAGATGTGTGGTTTAGTTATTGAACGAATTCGAAACGAGATTGAACGAGACTTTGTTTTGATTACACGAGGCCTTCAGGATCATACGAGTTCTCACGCGGTTTTGGTTTGGTTCTCTAGGATTTATGGTTTTGAATTTAGGTTTTTGGGTTTTGATTTATAATTTATGATCTCTCTCCCTTTCTCCTTTGTGTCTCGATTTATTTGCCGACTGTCCCTCCAATCGGTGCTCTTGATCTCAGTCTGTGACAGTCTGTACGAGTTGTGTAATATGATCATCGAATTAGTCATTCATTCAGACTTTATTTTGTGTGTTCCTCTTGTGCACTCTTCTTCTTTTTCTTATCTCCTTTACTCGGAAAAGCTCTCATTCGCTCAATCCACTCTCTTTATGCTTTATTTGTTTTAGCGTACGAGTTTGAGTGTAGTAATCGTAAGATTCATAATCGTAATAGAGATCGTCTCGCCGTCTCTTACTCGCGTGTGTGTGCTGTTGTTGATGTTGTCGTTGTACAGGGTGAATCACATTAGGTTCAGGTTATTAACTCAATTAAGAAAAGTTTGAACTTGAAAACAAGGAAAATGTTTGTTTGTGCGTCTACACATACTTAATTAACCTATTCTATAAATATATCTAGTTTGGTATCATTTATGAATGTTTATGTTAATGTCGAGTAAATGAGGATAATTTTGCTGTTCTTGTTGTTGACATTCGAATGCAAAGTATTTTTACCTGTTGTTGTTGCTCTTCTTCTTTTAGTTTTTTCTTGTAGTTTATATGTTCAACCACCTTGTGTCTTTTAGTGTGAGTGCAGAGTCGACTCTTCTTACCCTTGACATTGATTTATCTGTATATTTTATTTTAGTTTTATATTTTCAAGTTTGTGTTAATGATTCGTTCGTTTGCTAATTCATTCACTCATTTAGCTCTTCTCACTATTCTCGATCATCAAACACCGGAGAGTAACCAAAGTGACAGTTGTAGTAAACACACTGTCTAGTGTGGCCTGTTTACTTAAGGGAGAGTGGGAATATTATCTTATCGCGTTAGTGTAATGAGATCACGTAGATCAGATCTGAAAGTGTATATTCCGAGGGTTGAGTAGTACGAAAAGAGCACGAACCGGAACCTGTAGTACGAGCACTGTTGCATAAGTATCGCAACTTTTGAGAGGCGATTCTGTTTGCGTTCGATTTAAAGGGACTTTTCGAACGCATGGTGTGTATTCCTTGGGTGATATTCTGTCTGTCGCCTTATCAGATCTTGTGTCTATGCCACTACCACTAGTTAGTTAGTTAATTGTGTGCATATTGCAACAACTTGTCAACTTTCTGTACAGCAACTGGGAAGCATCATCATCATTGCCATCACCGATGATCGTCATCACCATCACCATATCATCGACAGCAGCATCATCATCAGCAATGGGCACTAGTTCTCTGGTTAGTTTGTTAGTTAGTTATAGCCTGAGAAGGAGGGGATATACTCTCTCACACGTTGCCTTTACGTATGTGCATCATGGCTGTATGACAGTAGTGTCAGTGACAGACGGCAATGTTCGTCTGTGGTCGGTAGTATTGGTCGTGTAGTATTGACAGTAATAATAAATCTTCGTTGACTGTTCTGGTCGGTGTGGTGTGTCTGGTCTGTTGCCTGACTGTGTGACTGACTCACTCGCACTCGTGTGTCACTGATCATTTCATATATAAACTCGTGGGCATATCAAGTGAAAGTGCACTTCGGAACATGCCGGCTTTAACGTGAAACCACTCTCTCGCGTGTGCATGTTGCATCGAAGCCTTCCTCTGTCCAGTTTGATGATCAGTTTGAGTTTGTGTGATCCAGTTTAGTTGATTCTCATTCGACAACTGATAAGTGTGTCTCGTCGTCTCTGATTGATTGCAATCTCTATCTCTCACTCGGTGTGTGTGCATCATTACCCCCAAACCCGAACTATTGCATCGTTGCGTTCGTGTTTGGCCTGTCATAAATCGAACCGGCATCGTCTGTACTGTCAAAAGTAGTCAACATCAACACCATTTCGTTCGTTTTCTGCACTGTTCGGTTTTTGCCTCTGTCTCGACGACATTGCGGCATCAAAACTCAGAGACAGACGCGACACCGCATGGCCATTACTCATCGCGATTAAAGTGTGTCTCGGGCACCAGTCACCTTCTTGTTGTTGTTCATCTTCTTGGCACTGTCATATTAACTTGACTCCTCGGTGCAGTAGACTAAACTTGTTTGTTTTTCGGCGACGTCGGCGTCTCGAGGCGTCGGTCTCGTTATTTGTTCATTTGTGTGTGTGTTGTCGCACAAAGTTTGTTTGTCTTGTCTCAAGTTGAAATCGATCTACTCCGAGGACTTGGCGCGAGAGTTGTGTTGTGTGCTATTGCAGAGGACAAGTGGAAGAAGAAGACACGAACGCTCTCTCGGTTATCGATCGAACTCACTACTACTGAGACTAGACTTGTACTTTACTTTACTTACACCAATTTTCACTGTTGAAGTCATCATCGTCAGAGTTGAGACTATTTTTCAGAGGCAAAAAGACAACAATTTACACTTGAGTAAGAAGAGGCAGAACGAACAACAAAACTGTCTCGTCGGTTTTTGGTTGTTGGTGGTGGCGTTGCCATCAGGCTTTGGGGTCATTCATCACCTACTTACTATTACTAAGTGTTGGACTTGACTTGGTGTGTTTGTGTGTGTCTGTGTGCCCAAAACATATAAATCACCGAACGGTGCCACTGGCACCAGTTTCACTTTAGTCGTGCTCGGTCTCACTTCGACACTCACTCACTCACTGGTTGAGACTCACTCGCTTTGGTACTACTTTGCAAGTTACTATTTTCTCGAAACTTCATTCACGGATTGTCAAGAATCGTACTCTACTCTCGTTATCTCGCTCCGTACTACTATCTATTGCGCGTACCTGTGCTACTACTGTTGCTGGTCGATTTGGTGGTTGTGGCAACGAACGTGGTGGATGTTGTATACGATTTACGATTGGTCGATTTGTTGGGTCGTAAATCTTCGGTTGCTGCCGTTTGTGGTTTCGTTCATTCAGTGCCGAAGTGAACTTGTTGAATTGTGTGTGAACTAATCGAGCGTGGAGAAAGGAGCATCACCACTTTGGATACAACCTCGACGACGTCCTTCGAATCTCGAATCACTTTCCTCGCTTTCCCATCGTATATCTCATCTCTCTCTCTCACTCACTCACTCTCGTTCTCACTTTTGTTTGTTGTTGTTCTGTTGTCAGCAACACGATCAGCATCAACATCATCACCTTTCGGTAGTGGTAAAGAAGATCCGTCCACTCCTGTGCAGCAGTATCATCGAACCAGCTCTCCACTCACAGAATCCTCTCATGATCATTCGAAATCAATCAATCAGTCAACAACATCAATAACACATCAACACCACCACCTCGTACACGTGTGTCTGGTGCGAGTCTATTTGAAGTTGTCAGCAGTCAGTGCACGTCGTCTGTGTACGCCCCTCACCCCCACACGTTCGGGATTGCACGCGCGCCTTATCTACTCTTGTCTGAGCACAGTTGTCATCATATGTGCCAACATGTCAACGGTGTTCAGCGCGCTGGTCTCCTCACTCGTTCCCAGAACTTTATTATCCTCCTCTTCACTGTATGACTATCACAGCGTCTTTACCTCGCCACCACCTCTCAAGATGTTATCTCATGGTCGTTATCGAAGCAGCAGCAGTAGCAGCTTCTTGTCATCATCGACTGTCATTTCCTCTCACTACTACTCAGTCACAGTGCTGCTCATCTTCCTTGCAGCACTACTTCAAGCTTCAGTGATGGCCAATCCCGTTCCAGCACCAGCCACCACCGAGGTCAGTCCCACAACTTTATCACCCGATGGGACTGTTCGTAGAATGTGTGACGGCACCAGTGGGGAGCAGTTGTCGTCATCTGGGACAGAGTCCTCTGTACCGCCGTGCTCGCTTGAGGACACATTCCGAACTAACCTGATGAAGGACTCGAAGAATCAGGTGTACATTGACACGCTCACGCCGGAGGAAGCGGCCGAGCACGCCAAAACGGGCCGACTACCCAAGCGCACCATGGAGCTGATTGAGAAGGTGCTCATGGACCAGAAGCAGAAGGACGAGAATGCATCGAAGAGTGGCTCGGCTGAGTCGAGCTCGGGCGAGGCTGCAGACCTGTACGACGAACTATTCAATCGAAACCGAAAACGCACTTGACACACGATCCCAGCCTCCCACATTGGGTCCATTCATCGATGCTGTGACGGTCATCTGTGCACTATCTCTCCCATGCTCATCTCCCTCTCCTTTCCATTATTGAACTGTTTATAGATTTTTATTATTGAATTGTTGATTGTGTGTCTCATTATTTCATCTATCGTTCTTCGTTCTTTCTTATGTAATCTATATTTATTTTATTTATTATCAAACTGATATTATTATCTGTTGCATGTCATATGTGAACAGCATTTCTTTTCTTATCTCGCGCTTGTTCATTTTCACTACTTAAAATGTAATGTTTTCATTATTACTTTTTTCTTTGCTTCCTCCTCCTCTTTGAGCGAACATTTGTCATTAAATGATATTATTATTGTGTTGATATGATCTGTGTGTGTGGTTATGTCTAGTATTACAAAATAAAGATCTGTGGAGATAACATCTTTTATTGGGAAGGATTTGAGTGTATTTTTGTTTGTGTGCGGGTGTTTTGATTTGAAATATTCAAAATGTATCAATAGTGTCGTTCATCACTTGTTTGCCGCCTCGCGCTCTCTCCATCAGCTGTGTTGCTTTGTTTCTTGTGTTGTGGTCGTTGGTCAAACACAATATTTTCGTTCCCCTGTTTAATAAACCGCATTTCGGTCTCCTTGTCCGGTAAATTATTTTTTAGTTTGTATTATTCTAGATTACCGATATTTCGATTTTCCCGTTTTATATAGATTATCCATTTTTATGTCATTGTATTACACCTCGACTCGACCTCGAGTTTACCTCGATTCCGAAAATGAACGTCGATCGGTCCGATGTGATGAAATCTGGTTCTTTGGTTGCTACTGCTGCTACCGAAGATTCTGATTGACGAACCCTGAGCCGGTGGACTGTCCTCTCCTGAACTTTACCGACGAGGATGACAACAAACCGGTGGATCAAATTCTATCCTCTGACCGACTGTTGGATCTTTTATTTTTGTTGCTATATTGAAACTACAAAGGAAGAAGATGTGTTGGTAAATATACGGACATTGTTGTACCGGTGATGGTGGTGGTCTACTCTCGAACCAGTGGAGGAGGCACCCGAACAAGATGGTTCTGCCGGTAATAGTGATGACTGCCTTCGCCGATTATTACTCGAATTCCTGAATAGTTTCCTTGATAACGAGAATTTACTGGCAGGAGTTGACTAGTCTTTTGGCCAAACCTGTAAATGGCGCTACTACTTCTGCTGCTGGCATAGAACCTATGGGCCACGATTATGAGCCAGGCGAACCAGCCCCACCACCAGAGGATCCATCCAAGCAAGGTCAGTTGTTGAGTCGCTTTCTCGGACGGGCTGTTTCTGTTTGTGCCGGCGTTTTGTTGCGCATTTTGGGACAAACTGATCGATGGCGATCTGTTTGCGGAGTTGATGCTCGAACCGGTCTATTCAAATCCCCATCTGACCAATTTGGGGACCGAATGTATTCTCGACGATTATCGCACGGTGCAATTTGACTGACCAAAGACAAGAAGGCACGTGCGCGCTCCTATTCTAAGAATCAAAACCAATTGATCAACTTTATCCGCACTATTTTTATTAGATATTTATTAGATTTAAACTCTTTAGATTATATTAAATGTATATCTTTTTGTTTTTACTTTACTATCACACGTGCGCTCCTTATTTTACGATAATTCACAAAAGGATTATGTTTCAATTGTGTGTGTGTTAATGACGTAAACGGAACGATATTCGATTGACGTACGAACATCATCCGATCGTTGCTGCTAATTGGTTTCGGAAATGTTTGATTTCCGTCGAGCCTCGAGTGCTTCAAGTTAGATTTTGTTTACAGTTATCACTTTCTTTCTTTGATTATTCTTTTGTTTTTTATTTTACATTTCCGTTCCCGCTTTAGTAGCTTTAGCTTGTTTAGCACTACTACTCTTTAGTAGTAACGTCATTGGTCTAATTGATATTTGACAATGTTTAGGTATGCACAAAATATAATACTTCCGATGTGTAGTGTTAAAGCAGCAGACCGAAATGCCCAAAACCGGGCCAATTCGGATTCGATTTTGTGTGCAACTTTGAATGCGACTCAGTAGATGGCGCCACTGTTTTTGTTTTGAATTTATTTTTTGCGCCGGTTTAGTGAAAAATTAATTTTCTAATTTACTTTCATACTTTTAATTTTATTATTATTATTTATCGCTTACAAACAGGACTTTAAAATGTACTTTAAAAATATATTAATAATTAATAGTAATTAAAAGTGTTAATTGAATAGGAAATATTAGGAAAGACAGGTGATGATCTCACTAATGAAGGTAAATACAAGCAAAATCGGTGGGCGCGTACAAATGAGATCTATTTTGATGACGATTAGGTGAGCACAAAAGTTTCAAGGTGGGGTAATTATTATGACTCATTAGGTGAACTTGTGTTCTTACCGGATATTTGATTAATTTGCTTTGGTTAATGTCGTTAATGTTAATAATGTGAGCACTAATTTGTACTTTTATTATTTTTTGTAGATTCGAATCATCATCATCATCATCAGCACGATATCCATCTGACCTGATTATGAAGCTTTGGTTGCCTCTTCATAACTCGGCGGAAGTTCGGCGAAATTTGTCGATGTTGATGCTGCTGCTGGTGTTGGTTGTTGTTGTTGATTATTATTGTGATGAAGATGAAGATTATTGGTGGAACTGTAAATTGGAGGATGTGGCGGTGGTGGAGAGTGAGCTACTTGATTTGAGAAATGATTTGAAGAAGATGATGAAGCGGATGCTGTTTGGTGGTGGTGGTTGTAAAAGTTCTGTCCTGGAAGACCACCACGACTTGAGTATCGATAGGATGTTGCTGGATCGTAGTAACCTGGTGGCGGATACGATGACTGACTGGGCAGAATTGTCGCCGAATTGTAATCGCCTTCTTGATAACGATTATGATTGCGGTTTTGATGTTCGTGCCTCATCTCCTCGAGTGCTTTATTGATGCTACAGCCAGGCCGTGGTGTGACCATATGATCCTCGGGACTCAACTCGAACGAATTGCACTGATCGAGATAGTACTCGAGACCATCGGTGGCCTCCTCCAGGCTGGTGATTAGTCTATTCTGTGCTTGGTTCATCATCAGTGGGGGTAGATCGTCGAATGTGGGAATGATTGAGTGAAGATTGCTATTTCGTAGATCGGCCGAATTCATCGCAATACGATATTCGTGTGGATGGTGTGAATCGGAAGCTGCCGCTGCAAGTGCCATCAAATCTTCCGGATCGAGGAAATCTTCATCATCGAGGTCATCATCGCCATCCTCATCGTAGTACGGTCCGAAGATGGTGGAAAAGATGCTCGATGTAATGGAACTTCGTGGTCGACTGCTGCCCCGGCCGCCTCGACCCGATCTGAAACTGTTTCGTCTCCTCGGTAGTGAGATGGAGTCAAGGTCAATCTCGAGGTCCACATTGGCACTATCACAGTCGTCTGATGGGGGACGATTGTCACCGTTGAAGGTGGCGAGCAAAAGGACAAAAATGAAAATCACCGCTGCTGAGAGGACCAAAATGACAAACTGATAGATGGTCTTGAGTGGTGGAATGACATCGATGTCGTACATTATACAGTACAGGCCAATGATGATCAATAGCGAATAGACGGGCAGTACCACAATGGAGCACTTGAAGAGAAGGTACGTCTCCCACCAGTGGTGCACTGTTTTGCGTACTTTGTTGTAATACATTCTCGCATAGAGGTATGCTTGAAGCATTGGTGGTGGACGACCCGAAGAATTGTTGTTTTTGCTCGACGATTGGTTCGACGATCCACTCGAAGTGGAGTACTTTCGGGATGACCCCAGTTTTGGGCGATTGAGAGGATTTTGATGGCACAAGAGGAGAAACCGAGAAACCAGATGTTGGTGGTAAGTTGATTTGGTTTCGAATGTGAACACTGAACAGTTACTGATTTATTTATAGATTGAACCAACAACAACAAACCGAATGCGGTTGAATGCCAATTGAAGTCACTTACTGACTGGTGCTCTTTTGGCTGCTCGACTTCCAATAACAATCGAATCGAGTGATCGAAGTGGATTGACGTTCAAGGACAGAACAAACAGAACAGAAGAATGAACGATCTATTACTGTACTACGAGGAGAGTCTCACGAATGACACCGTGAATTGACATTAATGATGACATACGAACGTACAATGTACTGTCGATGAACGATTTATATGCGATCATCAAATCGAATGTCGATGGCATAACTGACTGTGAGCGGGCCTGTGTTGATGAATTAATTGACGATTGATGAACTGGAATTTGCTTGATCACTCAACTGATTGGCTCGAGAATGTGCAACGTAGCCTTTGGCGGATGAAGATGACATTTCTCACATGTTTTCGCTCAACTTTGGTATATTTTCGAAACAACCGAACTCATCACCTTCTTGTTTGTTATTATTCTTGAATCTACTTTCTTCTCCTTCTCGTCTCTCACTCTCCGGTCTCAAGTCACACTCAGCACTCTCAGCACATTCGTCCAATTGAAATTAATAAATAATGTGCCAATCCTGACTGACTGCTGGTCTGCTGCTTCTTGCTGCTGCCTGTGATCTCTACCCAAGTCCTTCTGCTCTCACTCTCTCACTTCTTCAATGTGATCTCTCGCTGCATTTGATCCAGACTCAAGAAAATGAAGGGATTTGTGTGTGTGTGTTGTTTGCTATATTGTGGCCATGTTCAGTGAGAAGAAGAATGAAACAATGAAACTACTTGGCAGCAAGCAAAACTACCGCAAATAATACTGAACTGCACTCTACCCGAACGGACAGGACGGACAGAATATAGAAGTGGCGCCCAGTGCTGCAAGCTCATGGCGCCCGGTCTACTCAACTCTACTGTGTACTGTGCGTCAATATTTGTTATATAGAATCGTTTTGGGATTTTCTCCATTTCCCTTCATATCCTAATGAGACTTTCGCGTGCAAATATATCTCGTATACTAATGATGCTACACGGGTGCACCCGGTGCCAGGGGGATCATTTTGTGTGGGGGTGTTTCGTACCGTTCCGAGAATGTATACGTACTTTATGGATTGTCAGGTATGTTGAATGTTATTCGATTTTGATCTTTTGATCTATTCACATATGACGTTATTTATTTAGATTTTAGTTTATCTATATACTGTACGGTACTGTCGCAGATAACGATTCTGTTTGTTACTTTCTCTATAACCGGATTAGTCGGAACAAGAGTATTGTGAATTTATTAAGGAAAGTAACTTTCCGAAAGTTACTCACTCGCTTAGTTCCCATTCCTATTCTTTTCGCGTTCGAATTCGCTCCGACAGGACAAACTATCCATGCCATGACCATGTCTAGGATTATATACGATTTCTTAGCTTTTATATTAATTTGAAAAGATTTATTAGTTTATTATTTATTGGTGCATTTCATTTTGATGTTTATTTTATTATTAATATTAATAATGTTTAAGTAGGCGAAAGTAAGTGTTGTTGTTGTAAACATGTTTGTTTGCTTGTTCATGTGTGTTGAAATACTAAAAGTTTAATATAAGAGACTTTAAGGTAAACACATACATTTGAGTTGAGTGTTTTCGAGTTGATTAATGGAGGGACAACAACGTCAACATGTTTACATGTGTCGAGAGTGTTGGTTTCTTCCGAATTGATTATTCAGTAAAAGAATTTAAATTGAAATTTGAGTGCTTTCGAAATATAATTATTTATAATAGTGAGTTAGAGAAAGTGTTTTGGTATTTGGTTATTTATTATTAGTATTTGTAATATTATTATTAATCAGTATTGATTTTTTCGTAGGAATTTTTCCTGATTTGGACGAGGAGAAGAACGGAATTTGATGGATTCGTAGAATTTGATTTTGATTTTTCTCACTGTGGATTTGCAATACGAACCCGAACATTTGCGGGACAGTACTCGGCGTACTCCTCCCAGGAGCATCCATCCGGACCGGAGCAGCACTCGTCCGAGATGCCTCGTTTCGCTCGATCAATGTGCGTGGGATAGGACCGTTTGACGGATGAGGAGGAGGGGAAGCCACCACTTCGTTTACGTTGCCCACGGAACAACTGACGACGACCGAATATGTTCGCTTCCTTGAAGGTGGAGAAGAGTGGGTGTTTCGGATACTCGAGATGGGCGAGGGGACGTGTCCCGTTGGGCAGGGTTGTCGCACTACCAGAGAGTTCATCTATGAGGGTAAAAGGTTAGTTTTGGTACGTAAAATCATCTAATATGTCTATTTACCACTTTCAGAATCAGTTGCTTGTTGGTCTTGATCAGTGGGCGGTTGATCAATCTGAGTATCACCACCAGCACCACCTCCACCCATCATCTCGAGCTCATCGCCCACCACCAAGTCTCGCTTCTTACGCCTTCTGGCCAACTTGTAAATGTCTTTCTCACAGACCAGCTCCATGTGGGACAGTAGTTGATGTTGACATCGTCGATGGTGTTCCTTGTGCCACAACACTCGCCAGTCATCGTCTGTTCGTTGTTGGAATATGTCATCCCACTCCTGGAGACTCTTGCCACCGTTTGTGCCCGTTATTCGACGCTTGAACGAGGACGAGGCGGAACTGTGGCCAATGTGACACAGCTGACCGAGGATCACCAGAATGAGACAAGAAATGATCACGCGTTGTTGGTTGTTTAATGTTGAAGAAGAAGAAGAGGGCGATTGGACACATTTGGTCATACGACGGGCTCGAATGTAATGAGGATTGCATCGATGTTGGCTGCGTATCCGATTGTCATCGTGGTTATGGTCCCGGCTGCTTGCGCTTACCATAATCCACAAATTGGTCCAAAATTCATTGAACATGGCTGCAGGACGATGATGACTTGCAGGTGGAGTGCATGGAATAGGTCCAACGAAAACGATGTGCGTCCTGGAATCGATCTATTGAACATATATGAAACAATCGAGGAGGAATTCGGGTGCAAACTTGAGAGACAAAGGAACTGAGGAATACTGAGCAATCGAACACGGCTTTATATACCAAACTGGAGCACAATAATGACGTTTGCCGAAATGAAGGAAGAATGAATTATTGCTGCGCACCTTCAAGTTTCCTTGAGTGGATTGCACCTAATTCGATCAGGAAATGTCATCTAATTTATTTTGTGTTGTGTTGTGTTGGGTTGTGTTAGTGCGTTCGGTCATTAACACAATACTGATGGATCTTAATGCATCGTTTGAAGAATGGGCGCCACTCTGTCCATTTTGGGTCCATTAGGTAATGTACTACATAAGTTTGCATTATTCTCATCATTCAATTCTAATTCTAAACTTTATAGCAACTTATCTACTTTACCTAATACCCGCTACACCTACTTATTGTTGTTGTTTTGATGTCATATTCTCGTGTACCAGAGGTAAGTTTGTTATTGGGTGCCTAAGTGGGGATGCACTTGTGTGCGTCCTATTGTTGATTTATTGTTATTGTTTTGTCGTTTTTAGGAATTTGCGTGAATGGAATGGGAATGCTGCCTTTTGGTGCTGGTGACCTTTTTTGATGGCATGAATTGGCAAATACTGACCGTTCGTGGGGGTCATTTTGGGTGACTTTTACCGTTTGGACCGTATCATGTGTCCTCTACTGTGTCCGTGTACCTACTTGGGTCATATCGAATCATATTCGATTCGAGTTCTGTTCCTCCTGGACTCTCATAAACAATCCAAGGTACCCAAGTTAGGCTCTAGGACAGAAGCTTCCTGGTTTAGGAGTTATTCATTTCTATTTTTCCCTACCCAAGTAAGTCTGGCCTACTGTTCTTGTAGTACGTTAACTAATGTCTCTCTTTATTATTATCCTCAGTAATGCACTACTACTTTATTTAATATAAGAAAATTCTTGAACAATTGTGTAAAAGAATGTAAGAACAGAATGTAAAAAAGATTGTAAAAAGAATGTAAAAAGAAGAATTGTTAAAATCAAGAAATGGGCACGAAATGCAATGCGATAGGTAGGAAAGAATTGGAGAATGCAAACAATACTGTGACAGTGTGTTATGTAACATGAATTATAAAATTATTATTTACAGGTAATGTTGGAGAATGTTGAGAAGATGAGAAGATATGCTTGTGGTAATCGTCGTCTTCGTCGTTGTTGCAAGTATGGTCCACCGTCTCTCTCACCCATAAGAAGCTCTTTGTTGACCACTAGATTACATTGATGGTAAGTGGAGATAATTGTTACTGTTTGTTAGGTAAATGTCTCTTGATTAGAGTGTGTAGTGTACTGTGCTGCGCATGTTGTGTTGTGTGTAATGAGGGTGAGAGGGTGCGACCATACGACGAGAACGGGCGTCAATTGCTGTAGGGTCCACTTGGGCCAGTGGACGATTCTTGCCTCTTGGTTTGGAGACGTTCCGCCTGCTGTAGCTTGCGTTCCTCCTTACTTCGACGTGCTTCTAGTGGACTGTAGTAGTATCCTAAGGAGTAATGAGCAATGGGTTAGCATATTCTTTATGGGACCCGACCACTTACCTGGATACTTGAGCTGATGTTCCGTCCGAAGGATCTCGGATTCCTCCTGAAAAGCTCGCCGTGTCTCCTCATCGAGATTGTGCCAATTGGTGCCGAGAATTTTGCTCACTTGCTTGTTGGACAGTGACCGATTGGTGTAGAGGATGTCACGTCGGTGCTTCTTGGCGAATATCATGAATGCATTCGGTGGTCGACGGATCTTCTCGCCCGAGGTAGTGAATCGACCGATGGCTTTCCGTTGACCGTTGGCAGTAGTACTGCCTGTGCCACCTGAGGTTGCGGTTGCGGTTGTACGACGTCTACTGCTGGTGCTTGCTCTGTACCGAGATGATTTCGATTCTGGACACTCGACCAGTTCATCGTGTCGAGAGTGCTGCTGCTGGTAGTGCATGTCCGGATGCAGGTTCTCCTGTTGGTTCAATGGTGGACCCACTTGAGGATTGATCGATTGGTGGTAATGATAGTTGTGACCGGTGGTCATCAGTGGTGCGGGATGCAGATAATAGGGCACTTGTGGCATCATACTCGGATTGGCCACATACTGTCCCATTGGTAGTGAGGCAGACGGATTGTACGGAATGAGGTACTGAACCTGGCTGGAGACATTCTGCTGGAAGGGACCTAGCTGAGGGTGTTGCAGAAATTGGGCGCCAGGATAGTGATGCTGCTGCTGGCCACTGTGCAACCGAAACAGAGCTTGCTGACTCACTTGTGCTGTCATAGGATCGATCAGCTGAGCGGTTCCATCGGGCATGAACATGTACTGGTGAGTGGGCGGCGGTTGCTGCTCGGTCCCGGCATAGTTGGATGGCACAGTTGTTGTACTGGTGCTGGTGGGTGTAGTCTCGACCATCGAATAGTTCGTAGTGTTGGTGGGTGCCACGTCCACTGGCTCGGCCTTGATTCGAATCTGCTCGTGGTGATGATGTGTTTGCGGTTGGTGAACGAACTGCTGGTTCGATTCGAACGGATCTTGTGGTGGCACGTCGATGTAGTGATAGGCGAGCATCTCGGATTGAGCAGGAGGGGGCGTAGGCATACCACCAGCCAGGTCTGGGATGCTACTGTCCACTTGGGCGTCAGTACTACTGCCAGTGTCAATGATCTCGGTGGCTGCTGTATCGGTGCTATTGCGAGTAGTACTGGTGCTGCTTGGGGGCACTGCTTCATTATCGCCACTCATATCCTTCAGTAAGTCCATCGCATTCATGAATTGACTATCTGCGCTCAGTCGTGGTAGACGGTCGTGGTTCGGTGTAGTGAGACGGCCTTCGGTACCTGGATCACCACCACCAGCACTACTTCCTTCTTCGGTATCGTTGCTAAGCTGCATCTGGTAGTGATACGACTCGGGCAGACCATTACCATCCTGGAAGGCTGTCATAAAGGTGCCCGTGTTCGAGGTTGTCGTGCACGGCACCGAGCTGTTGTTGGCCGTACTGTACAGTAGGGCTTGACCACCGTCGGTGTTGGCCACACTGTACGATCCATTGCTACTGCTGCTGAGGTACTCGGTGGATGGTAACGGAGCCGTGGTGGCGTAGATCACGGGATAGCCTTTGACTGCTGTCGAACCTGGATGATATGGATAGTACGTGGCGCTGTTGTTGTTGTTGTTACTGTCCACCAGTGCCGCCGGGTGATAGGTCGAGTGGCTCGGGTAGTGCGAGTAAATGTACTGAGGCTGGTGGAACACTCCGCTAGATACTGTCGAACCTGTGGGGTCACCTGACGGGACCGACGACGGCGGTTGCTGGTTAGTGGTGACGTGGCTGAAGTAGTGCTTCTGGGAGCCGACCACCAGTTCTTGACCGTTGCTGTTGCTGTAACTACCGCCACCGTTGGTGCTACTACTTGGGCTGGTCACTTGTTGGTCTGCGAGTGGCGATGATGGTCCACATTCGTGTGACATCGGTTGATGATGCGGCTCGAGTACGGCTCGATCGAAACTCCACTCACCACCAGACAGGTCGAACTTGTACGGAGAAGAAGAAACTGTAGGGAGAAAAGACACGTTCAATAGTGTGGTCACTCGAGTGATGGTGGCTAGAAATCAAAGCGAAATACTCGAAATGGGCTGGTGTATATATGTGGGCTTATTAGACGAGGCATGACAAAGCGAATTTAGAGTTTTCCAAAAGGCGCCTCGAATAGACAAATTCGTATGACTGAACACTGATTTCTAATTGCCGTTTCGATTGTAGAAATCGACAGAGCTAACAGGTGTCAGGCGGTGGTGATTGGCAAGTAGAATTAGAACGGTTCTATCTGGTCTTTCTATTATTATTTCTAAATGACTAAACGATTTTGTTTATTCACAACGGAACTATATTCCCCGAATGTGAGAATAGATTACAGCATTAGATTATGGTAGAACAGAGGTGTAATGTAGAAATAGTAGTAGAAACAGGTGGTGGAGGACGATTTCTACATGATATAGACAAAATAGATAGACAACGACACACGAATCACGTTATCTACTCACCACTTGGGTATTGCATCATCGGTGGGGGTGGCATCTCCTGTTGAGGATGGCACTGGGTAGCGATTACGTCGTCGATGGTCATGCTGTTGAGCATGTTGTCCACACTCTCATCGTTCCAGAGTTTAAAGTCACACTCAGACGCCATTTCTACTCGGTTGTTGTTTTGATTATGAGCGATGAGTAGGTTTGATGGTCATGCACGTCTGAGAGCGTAAAGCAAAGTGAGCCAAACAGTGAGACGATAGTCCTTGTGTGTCACTATGGCACACTCAGGCACTGGCTTCAGCAGGTGCTTCGCTATGTGTTCGACCACCGGACGACAACCACTCGGTTGGGCGCACTCACTGGGGGAGGGGCACGACTTGGCTTATCATGAATTTCGATCAACTGATAAGAGTGGGAGTGGTGTTGTGTGGTGTGGTGTGTTGTGGTTCAGGAATGGCATTCTGTGTGTGTAATGGACCGACCTTGGTCCATTCATAAACTCAGTTACGGTACTTTTGATTAATGAGATATTTTCTTTTCAGATTCAGAATCACGGTCAATCACTGTCGTGATCAATATTTCGAGTATGCCGTTCTAGGCGTCACTATTTGTCACTACCGATCGGGCGCCATTTCGTGATTTGGGTCAGGAAATACACTTTCTTGGTTTTTTGTTCTAAAAGTAAGTTGAAAGTTGTTTAGAATGATAACTAATCTGCTTTTGTTATCTTTACCAGGACTGTCTATTTATGTACGTTCCATATTCCAACAAAGGGAAGCATTCCACTTTTGCCTCGTGCCATATCGAGATTACATTGTACCTCGGAAGATATATTCTCGTGGTTGATCATCGAATTATTCGGCTATCTGTTTGGCTTTTATCATCATGATATACTGTCTGCGTCAGCAAATTTGGATGTTAATTATATCTGAACATACAAGTAAATCTGTTGGTTCTTATGTTCGTTCGAGGTAAATCTGAATAACTTATTTGAAATATTTTGTCTACTTTGTGGTACACCAGATGGAGTTGGTGGTTCTCACTAGAAAAAATTCTGAAAAATAGCGCCGATAGAAATATGTATGCCATTTATTTTTGCCAGACCTTAAAAATGGAATATTTATAATCGTATTTATGAATCGTTTATTGTTTATCATCATGTGCTCTCTACTGTCCACAAAGCTTCAACTTTGTAGCCAGTGCGGCCACAATACCCGCTCCCTTGCCACTGCCATCCTCTGCCTCAATCAAGTGCACTGTCTTGTTTGGATCCGTTACCAGTTCACCAATAAAGTCTCTCATGAGAGTCTGCATTCGAGGATGCTTTCGGTACAGTGATCCATCCACTGCAATCACCGTTCGGCGTTTGTCCATTCGATTGACCAGTGTGGCTAGAATGGCGGACAGAATCGTGGCGCCTCGAATGCTGATTCGGTTGCAGATGTAACGAATTACGGAGATGTCATCGGGGACGATGGCGGAGGGCGTGTAACCGAGGCTGGAGGTCAGGTTTAGTACCGAACTGGTGGTCTGGTCACTGTTTGGATAATTAGTTAGTTGATCAGTAAATAAGCCAACAAAATGGAACTCACTCTTCAATCAGTGACAGATTGGTCGTCTTGATGAAATCCAACTTCTTCAACTTGTCGGTAATGATGCCACCGAAGAGAAGGCCATGTTCGGCCAAATCGAGCATCACAAAACGAAGCAATTCTCCTAGGAAATGACCAGAAACGTATTTCTCGAATCTAATCAATAAATATTCCTCTTATTAATTCTCATTTATCTTTAGATGAAGCATACGACATACGTGAACGATCCAGGAAAGAGTGACTCCTTATCGACTGCTCGATCATATTCCGTCCTGATGAAATCAATCGATCCATTATCACCGAATCCACCCGACTCCATGTTGACCAGCACCTCCTTCACATCGTGATACTTTTCGGTTGGGTCCCATTTGTCGATTCGTTCCACTCGTTCGAGGTAGCAGGCATTGTTACCCGTGCCCAGAATCATACCAATGGCACAGTCCGCATCAGCATACGAGCCCATGACCAGTGTGCCAGTCGAGTCATTGAGCAGTGCCACCACACGCACATTGAACGGATTGCCATCGCGTTCGTCGAGTGCGCGTTGAAGCAACTTTGCCGCATCCGCCTCCACCGCATCGGGAAGATCGAAATTTTTGGTCCACGTCTTGAGCAGACCTGAATCGATTGCCAACTGACGCATCGGGAATGAGAAGGTGAAGCCAAGTGGAAGAATGTCACCGGATGTGTGGTCGTGACTGGCCAGGGGAGTTTCCTTGAGGAAAGTTTCGATGCATTCGGCGATGAAGGCAAACAACTGTTTCAACAAGTGTAAATTAGTTGACATGTCTTTCGAAGTCAACCCAAACCCATACCCTATCAGAAGAGCCCTTTCGAAAGTGTGCAGGAATATCGAAATACTTGACACTGTACTCGTCCTTGTCCACCGCACTGGTCTCGGCACTGGCATGAGGAGACAGTTTACTGTACAGCACTCGAAAGTTGGACGAACCAATGTCGAGTGAAATGTAATCACCAGCCAGAGCTTCACGACGAATCGACTGCAGTGCGGGCACAAAAGTGTTTATCATCAACAGACTACTGTTCGCCTGTCGCTCGGGCGATTTCGAAAGACCATTCTCGACTTCATTCAAAAAGATTGACTGAATCTGATCTATTTGGGCGCGTGTGATCAGAAAGGTGTCCACAATTGCGGATACCTGTGAATGATGATGATGAAATCGATGAAATCGGTAATCAACCACCATCCGCACATACCTTTGTCTGTTTTTCCGCATTTGTGAGCACCAATTTCGGATTGTGGTACTCTGAATTGTCGAGTAAATAGTCCGTCGACTTCATATTGAGTAACGTAAATTAATGTTAAGTGCTAATAATAACTTTTTTCTTCCTTCCTCGACTGAAACTATCTTACTGTTGATGCACAAGTTAAATAGTCGAATTATATGATAAACATCAACAACAACACAAATCACAAACTAAAACTTTCCGTGATCAACTCTCTCAACAAAGTTGTAAATACAAAGAAGATTGATTGAATGTTTCGGTTGATTCGATCGAAGCAGACGGAAAGAAGAAGTGATAATGATCCACTTAGCTGATGATAATGAACTTGTAGTACGAGTTGGGTAGCTATTTTGAATAAGCAATTGATTATTATTTTTTATTCACATGCAGATTTGAGTAACGTTCGTGTGAATGGATTGGATAATAGTGAACAGTAGTGACATTAAAACAGTCGACACGATGGCACCATTTCGAGTGTGACTCTCAATCAACCAATCAGAGTGCAGAGAGTGAGCGATCTCAACCTAACCTGAGCATACTAGTAGTAGCACAGTGGCACACATGTCACACTGAAAAATCTATCTATGTATTTGCGAGTTCAAATGTGTCGCGATAGTAGTTGCACAGTAGCTCAATGCAGATAACAACGTGTGTGTGTGTGTGCTTTTACACTCTGTGATGATGATAACCAGTTCGGTGATGAACGATACCAAAAATAGCACTAACACAACCAATACAAGGCTGAGAGTGTTTTGCGGTATGTGCGAGATGCGAACGATTGTCGAGTCACACAACTCGAAAGTTGTTGTCAACCTAAAACTCTCGCTAGTTAGTGATGATCGTGGAATGATGAACAAGTGACATTTTGTGTTCGCTTCTATGAATGCAACATTATAATGCAAACACTGTTTTACATGGATGGTTTTGATGCGGTTGCTTTGTGTTTGATTGCGTAACAGAAAATATGTTCAATCAAATGACACTTTATGTTGATTGACTTATTAGGTCATTTTACTATGAATCAACGACAACATTGCACAACATTACGCAATGCAACTTTTTGTGGTACATCTTTTGTTGTTTGAATAAATTGAGACTATTTTTCTATTAGCACAAATATGAACCACAATGGAACACACACACAGAAAGGATTACATTGACATTACGAGAGAGAGTGCATGCAACCCAAGTGGAAAGAAAAGCCCTAAAGTGACACTATTAAGCTACTAAATATGGCTACTAAAGTGCTACTGAATACCCACTAAAAATGGCCATTATTTGAGGTTATTTAGTAGCACTTTAGGACCTTTTTCAACTAAAATTTAGCGCATTTTAGGGCCACTAATTGGCTACTAGATAATCCCATTCTTTCAGTTCTCTAGGCTTTTGCTTTCTTTTATACTCAAATAAATTATATTGAAATGGTTTATTAAAATAAATAAATGAAAGAAACATTAATAATTACATAATAATTCGAAATACAATAATTTGAGCGTAAATCTTGAAATAAATTATAAAAGAGACTTATTTTGACTTTGACTTCTTGGACTTTGGTTTGTCATCCTTTGGTTGGTTTTGCATTTTTCTCAAGAAGCTGTCTTTCAGCTTATCTTTGCGAATTTGAGGATCAGTTTTATTAATTTGCTTCCTTGTGCGTTTCTTGGTTCCTCCTTCGATGGGTCCAGCTGGCTTCTCGCGAGTTATCGGTCCATCTTCAGGCACCTTCTCTAGATCGATTAAAGGAACACTTTGATCGCCATTCTTGTTTTTTTCCTCCAATTTAATTTTCATATCTATAAAATAAGCTAATAAAAGAGACTTAGAAAAACAGAACAGCTCAAAAATTATGATTTACCCATTAAATCATCTAGATCTTCTTGTTCTCGGACTGAGAAATGGCTCCAAAGTTTTCCTTTCACACTAATCTTCAAGACAGTTTGGACAAGTGTGACAAAACCTTTTATATCTTCTTTTTCACTTAAAGATGCTGCCAAATCATTGTGAAAGACTCGAAAGTTGTGTCGGCGGCCAATGTCCAAATAAGTCTGAACAAATAAAATAACATAAATAGCATACAGTAGGATCAAGTGTCTTGATTTTCGGAATCATATATTCAAAATCTCTTTTGAATGCCATCAAAACTTGAACATCTTTTAATTCTCTAACTTCAGCCTTCAGCCAGACAACTTCAGCTCGAAGTTCATCATTCTCAGAGACTAGAATGGCTGGAGTGAGCAAGGCAAGTTGCCGATTTGCATCGTCTTTACCTAAAAATTATTTGTTAGATGCATTCAATAAATACGAATATAAATACTAACTTCCAATAAACTTCACAAAACCAGACTGAACATCACACTTATTATCACGATACAAAACTTCCGTCGTGGGCCAATCAGCCTTTTCCAAGCTAAACCAAGATCGTTCAGTATGAGGCAAATACATCAAAGGCCAAACAGCATGCGAACTGTCTGAAATGGACTGAATCAAGACATGATAGAATGATAATCCTAAAGAATTAATTAGCAAATAGTTTAACCGAGTTATAAATACATACCTTCACCTGCCATTGTAAAATCAGATAAATCAGACAAACAAAAAATAAATTTGACCAAACACGTGGAGTGAACTTGACTCGACAGAGGCGCGATCACAAATGTGCAAACAAAGCGCGGCATTACGCGCTCATTCAGTAACATTGGTGACTGGACTCCAGTCATAGATGTCGTGTCGTGTATGACAAAATTGTATTTGTGACAGTCACATTGTGCTTTGATGCATCACGTGACATAATCGCATCGCATTATTAACGTTAACTTGCTTTTATTATTTACTATTTGGCTTCTTTGTGCAATCTCTCAAGATGGACTCTAAGACAATCAACAAAAGAAAGAGATTTTACAAAGATACAATTAAAAGGAACATGTAAGAATGTCTTATGATTTATAATTATAATTATTATAATTATACAATATTTTATTTATCTTACAGCAATCCCGAAGACGATATTGCCGATATAATCAAAAGTACAAATGCTCAAATAACTTTGCAAATCAACTCTTTGATTTCTACTCCCTGTTCGAGCAATATTGAACCTATCAATGATACTTCTGATTCATTGATTGAAGTAGATACATCCGAACATGTGAACATGAGTGAATTGGTCAAGTATGACGATTATGACGATTACGACTATTACCTCAATGCTGAAGAATTGGACAATATTTCAAATTTGATTGATAATGAAATTGACGATCAGCCATACATTGATATCAAACTATTAGAAAAATATTATGGACTTTTTTTAAATCAAATCAGACATAATTTTACTAATGAAGCCGTAGTTGACAATGCTTTAATGGCTAACTTTGCCGCAGAAAAAGTTATTTACTGCAAAAGCTATCAAACGATGCTCAAAAGAGCCAAAGTGTTCAAGCCTAAAGTTTACAAATACTTTTACTGTAATTGTGGTGTTATCGGACCGATCAGGAATACCCTTGTGGATTTGTGTTGTCCGGCTGTTTGTGATAATTGTAAATTGAAGATAACTCCAATCCAAAAAATGAGTTCAATGGATTCACATTTTTTCTACGTGAAAATTCGGGACTATCTTCAAAATTTATTGCCACAAATCATTCCATTTCTCAAATTCAAAGGTCAACGAGAAACTTCTGACTTATGTGACATCACCGACGGATCTGAATATCAAAGATTGGCTGATAAAAAAAACTATTGTCATATATTTTGGATTTGATGGTGTGGCATATACCGCAGATAACCAGAAAAGTATTTGGCCACTTATCATTTATATTTGTGAATTACCATTTGACCTACGAATGAAATTTGCTTTTCCAATTGCAATCCATTCCGGTCCAAGTCAGCCAGATTGTTCTATGCTCAGCCCTTTTGTTGACGAACTTTGTTCTCTAATAACTGAACCAATCGAGTTTGTCACCAAGGATGGAAATGGTAATATGACAACAAAACATTTATTTGTCAAACTACTGTTAGGAATTTGTGATGCACCAGCTCGCGCCAAAGTTTTGAATGTTTTGCAGCACAACGGAAAATATGGCTGCAACATGTGCAAAGTACACTCAAAACATGATTCATCTTTGGGTTGCATGGTTTTTCCTTTGGACGAAGAAATAGTTATGAGAAATGATACCGAGTGGAGAGATCAGGCCAAAAAGGCTCAAAAACTGAATCAAGTTAAAAGGGCAAAAGATGCGAACATTGAAGGAATAAAAGGTACAACTTAATTCATATCAATAATTTAAATTGTATTAATTTTATTATATTATTATTTCCTCAAAGGTTTAACTCCACTTTTGAAATTGCCATACTTAGATATTGTTTCATTTATGCCACCCGAGTTCATGCACAGTCAATTTCTTGGCACTGTGAAATTGATGATCGATAATTGGGTTGGCAAACGCAAAAACGGTCTCCACGAACTCAGTGACGAATCAATTAAATTAATCAATAACCGAATTCAAATGATAAAGTTTCCTGCCAACATTCTTCGACAAATGACAACAGATTTTACCGGTAAAATGAAATCGATCGAAATTGAAAATCTTCTTTATTATGGTGTCGTCACATTTGAGGACATTTTGCCCGATGATGAATTTGAACTTTTCAAGCTTCTTTCTTATATTATTGCAACTTTAAGTAGCCGAAGAGTTTCACAAAGTCAAATTGATTCGGTCAAGAATTTGATCATTGTTTTTATTTCAAAATATACTTCGATTTACCCCGCTGAGATGCATAAATATAATATCCACATGTTGATGCATTTGCCGGAAGTGGCACGAAAGTATGGTCCACTGATTACGAATTCCGCTTATCAGGTGGAAGATATGATTGGTAAAATCGCGAATAAGGCCATGACCGCGACTAAAGTTTCTGAACAAGTTATGAACAAGTCTATAATGTCTCAATCGATTATTGTCAACATTTTGTCAAATTTGGCAAAACATACTGCCGAATTCAAGCAGATTCTAGAAAGATACTGTTCTTTCCTGCTCAATCGAAATGAAATCGAGCCTGTTTTGAAGTCATCCGAAAATTATCAATTAAATGCAAATGAATCATCATTGTTAAGTGAATATCGAGGCCAACTAATGGATAGTGACGAAGTTGTTCAAAAGGTCGACAAAGTCTCTATCGGAAATTTTTATATTTGTTCTAACAGCTATAATCAACGTAACAGTAAGCTTCTCGCAAGTACAAATAATCAATTCGTTAAAAGCAAATCCGGAAAATATTATGTTATTGAAAATATAATTCAAATTGATGAAAATGTCTACTTATTTTGTTTTGAACATACTAATCTACTGAAGTATAACGTAACCAACGATTTACATTTTGAACACATTAAATATACTAAAGAATTATCTTCTAATTTGCAAATTATTACATTACAAGAAGTCGAGTGTCCCTTTTCTCGAATATCTTTGCAAAAGAATACTAATTTAAATGAATACAAATTCATACTGTTTGATTTGTTTAATCGTCACATTTGATCAAAGCATTCAATAATTACAATTATCTATTTCATTATTAATAAAATGTAACTTTGTTATGTCATATATTATCAAATATCAATTATTAATAGCATTAGTCATTCGAATGATCATATGAATCAATCTTAAAAATATTAGTAGCAGATTAGTAGCCAACGTCAATTCTCCTACTAATATTAGTGGGTTGCCCTAAAGTAGCCCTATTTAGCTACTATTTTTAGCTTTAGTAGTTTTTTAGGGCAACTTTAGGGGTCTCCTTTCCACTTGGGAAGTCAAACACTCATCTAATGTACATCAAATGCATTCTACGAGTGCAAAACATGTCAAAAGCATACAAACGAATGTCCTCGAGTTGAGGCTCACAACCAGAGAAAATAGACAAAGACAAACAAAAGAGTTTTTGCACTCCTTTGTGTGTGTGTCCTAATGGATCGAGAAAAAGAAACAATATAAAAATAATGTTTTTCTCTATTTTGGGATATAATCGTAATATTGTAACAAGTAGTTGTATTTGTCGTTGTTGTTGTCATGTTTGCAAGGATTATATTATTAGTTCACATATGAAATGAGATTATAATGATAATAATAAAAGCGTATACATATAATGGAACAATGCTTAGTCAATAACAAGAGTCTAATTGCATAATAATACAAAACATGGATATGTATTGCGTAATTGTCCTTGAGTTTCAATTTGGAATTTACCAATATAAAAAGTTGCACTTGACTAGTAAATCGAATTCGATGGAACAAAAAGTTTGCCTATAAGATAGAGACACTTTTGCCTTGTTTGACTCGATTTTGACATGTTCTGGTCACTGTTTCTTCTTCTACTCGCCTTCCTCTGTGCCTTTATTGCCTTGTCATCACTTCGATCTGAACCGACTGGTCATCATCAACACCTTCCCATCCCTTCACCCGTTTATCCAGGCGCACCCTTTTGGAACGAGTCCATCAACATCAACCTTCGCCTGTACTACGACGACGAACTTCTATTGAAGCACAACCGAAATCACCACCAAGTGCACCACTATTTGCTCTCACTGGTCAACGCTGCCGCTCTAATGTACAACCAAAAGCCACTGAGTGCAATGGGTGAGTGGCACTTTGTGGTACAGTCGATCGAATGGATCAATCCAGTTCATGTAAAAATGGATAAAGATAGAGACGGCAACATGTATCGCACCCTGCTGAGCTACTTTTTCTGGCACGGCTTTCGACAAGCGAATGTGCCCTTTACGAACATGATCTTCTTTACCGGATTCGCTTATCGGTACGCTACTGATCTGACAGACACGAGAGGTATGTGTATACGGTCTAGATTCTAGTGAATGAGTTGATCGAGACTAATTCGGTTTTGTATTTGTGATTTCAGGTTTAGCCGAAATGAGCGAGTCGTGCAGTGGTCGACCAAACAGTGGCATCATGGTGGACGCTCGATCACACCTCGCCGGGATGACACTCGCACACGAAATTGGACACGGCCTCGGCCTCGAACACGACGAGAAAGTTGGCTGTGGCAGTGGCTACATCATGGGCGAGGCTGCTCTTCCGGGTCAGGGAAAGTCCACCTTCTCCCAGTGCAGTTACACCTTTTTGGTGAAGCGATTCCAACGAATACTGAACGCCGAAGGAGGAATGCAGTTGCACCGTGTTCGTCAGTGCTTCCGCTACTCGGACTCGTCTGGCTCTGTGGCCATATTTCCCACGAATGTCGATCTGCCCTATCTCTCGGTGTCCGCTACGGCTCAGTGTGCCTTTGCTCTGGGTGACACATTCACCGCTGTGATCAAGGGCACCTCGAATGTTTGTGCTCGACTGACGTGCACCAACGAACTGGTCAAGATATCGCTCCATGCCGCACTTGAGAACACACCTTGTGCGCCCAACAAACACTGTCGAGCCGGTCAATGTCAATAACAATAAAATGATGATCAATAAAACGAATCGTTTAATAATAATTTACAATACAAATAATAATTTGATAGTGTGCGACTGTATGTCCCCTACAGTGTGGTCCCTAGACCGAGAGGGATGAGTAGTTGCGGGCTCGCTGTGGGGAGCAAGTAGGCGAACGGCCCAGAAGCTTTCGAAAGCCCGAGTTGACCTTGCACCAGAAGGTACCAGCCTGGTGGTGGTGGTGCCAGTTGGCAGTGCGCTTGGGCAGCTCCAGATCCAGTGATGAGACATCAGAGTCGCTCTCCTCTTCCTCTTCATCGTCCGCGTCCATGGTGATTACCTCGTCGCGGTATTCATCCCGCTGGAACGATTCCTCCGAATGTTCGCTGGTGGCATTCAGGTCAATCTCGTCCATTTCGTCTTCCTCTTTGGCACCGGTACTAACATCACCGCCACCAGAAGAGTCACCAGCACCGGCAGGTCGATCACCACCAGTACAGTCGGTGGAGTTGCCGTTCGAGGCCTTGTCCTCGCGCTCATCATCATTCTCTTCCTCGTCGCTACCAGAACCCGAATCAGAAACGGCTTCCGAATGGGAACCATCCGCGTCCTCCTCCTCTTCTTCGTCCTCTTCAGAGGAATCGGAAGATTCAACGAAAACACGACGACGCACGCCGTATGGAGCACTTTCGATATCGTCTAGATTAGAGAGAGATATAAGATTATTACGACAATATATGATGAACACACAACAACAACTTACAGGGAGATCGGAGAGTGGTGATGTCCTCGAAACCGTTCGAGAAAAAGATGAACTTCTTCAGCCGTCCCAGTACCGAGTAGAAGTAGTCGCTCAGGTCTGAGAGGGGCATTGCAGGTTGTGGAGTGCTGGCCACAGAGTTGCCGGTCAGTGGATAGCGCTGGGCGTCAATGGTGGAGGTACTGTACAGAGATGGGGAGGAGGTGAAGATTACACCAAACAACAACAACAAGACGCAGGATACAACAAACAGAAAAACTAAAAGTCACCAAACTAGACTAAAGACTATACTTTCTACTACACGTTCGTGAACACAAACACAAAATAGAAAACTCATCACGTGTGCGTGTGCAAGCAGAAATCGAATTCGAAATGTGTCGACTGTTCGCTGTTCGCTAAATCAACACTACCAATCAGCTGATTTCTTGTTTGTCATCGGTTTTCGTTCGCTTGTAAACTGTACTTTGTTTGGCGCCAATTTGTACCTTTTTGAAGTAACGCGATCTGTCCGTCCAATTTGTTACTAATATTTTTTGTTCTAACTAATTCTCGTTATTACCAGAATATCCTGATAATGTCCTTGTAGTGGATGAACACAATGGACACACACGAAACAGTGACCTTTGGTGATATTCCAAGCACAAGTGGGCGCACATACAATCAGTCACCCACAGAACACAGAACACAGGATCACATTTCGTATGAATAATAAAGAACACAGAGAGAATATCATACATAGCAAAGTAGAATGGAGAAATACCGGAATAATGGAATGGCTTGTTGTTAAGGTGATTACCGAGTTACAAGTAAGTGCCGGTTTCCTGTGAAATAGACGTCACGAGACGCACGAGTCACAACAAATGAATGAATTAACGATTGTCGTGTGTGTCGAAATGTATTCGAGTATGGCTCTTATCTTTTACTGTTTTGTTGTATATCCTTTGACTTGTTCATAAGGTTGCAATCACAATGTACTATTTTCAATATATCCGGAATATTCCTGTTATTAGGTTAAATCTCGTCAAAAGAATAAGAATGACTTTTCGAACGAATCATATCATCTAAATCACTAACAACCTTGGAAGCAACAATAATACCCAAATAATTAACCGGAAAATACATTTACTGTGTTCTACACGGAAAAGAATATTCCATTTCCGAAAGATTCGAGTGCGTAAATGTAAAAAAAGATTTTCATTGCCATTCTCAAGAAATCGAGAATATTCCAAAGTGAATCAAGGTCAAATCGAGAATCTACAAAATTTGACATAAATTCCGATTAGTGGACACACAACACAACACTCAATTCTAATATAAACAAAACACTCACGAATCATCATCGAGAATCGAGTTAATAGGAAAAGAAGAATATTAGATTACGACTATGTGTCCTTGTTGTTGTCAAGTTAACAACACACGAACAAGACAAACAAGTGGAATTTGTTTTGATTTTTAGATGTTTCGGTGCTCACTTTTCTCGAATGTTTGCCTTCTAAAGGATTCTGTACTGTCCACTCGTGTCTAGACAAAACATTCTGTTACCGTCCCAGACACACACGAACACACACAATCCCAAACAGGAGAGAGACAGAATCCTAATGAATAATAATGGAACGGGAGAGAGAAAAAGGGAGAAGAAATCCGAGGTCAAATCGAGGACAAGTTGCTTTCGTAGGAATCAATGTTTGCTATTTCCAGGAATGCAGGAATCAAAGTTTTAATTAACCTTCTGGAGTCTTCTATTCGTAGAAAGAGTGAATCAATTAATTGACTAAATATATGTTCAAACATGCAAGACATAAATGACCCTAGCAACAGGAATCAACGAGGTAATAAAGACAAATATGTACATTCTATATTCTTAACTAACGAATCTTAACCTAATTATCCAAATATTTCCACATACCGTAAATTCTCACTTAACCGCCGCGGCGCTTATCGGTTTCAGCCCTAAATTTTAGGCCAAACCACGCCCACTTTTTAACTTCCACAATGCATTTTTCTGCGGCGCTTAATTGAGGGCGGCGGTTACTGGGGATGAGGCGCTTAATCGAGAATTTACGGTATTTCCTTTTCACAAATTTCATTCATCAAAATTATTGCACAAAATTGTGCACACAATTTCAAAAGATGAACACGATTCGACACACAAAGCACCCACGCACAGAACGAATCCATTTGTGCACAATCCTCTTGAGAAATGTACGGAACAAAAACATCAGAAATTGAATTTATAATATAAATAAATTAAATTGTTCTTATATAATTCACAATGAAGGACGGACACAAATGCAAAATATTAGTTAGCTTCTTTTTATTTTTTTAGTCAGATGAAACAAAAAGAAAGAGAAACAAAATAACACTTTCCGGCAAAGTATTGACAAATTCTTAATGAACGAAAGAGAATAACATATTTTCTCGTATGTAGAACTAAGGTTAGAGAAATCATGAGACAAAAAAATCGATAAAATATGAAATTAAATAAAAAGAATATATTGAATATTCCAGGAACATACCTTGGATACAAGCAAGTGTAAATATATTTGAAATATATGAGTTTGGAAAAATCCAATCAAAATGAACACATCGACACCATTTTGTTTGTGCGTTTGAGTTTCAAAAATTTGAGAGAATAATGAGCCAACAAATATGATATTTTGAAATTGATAATGAGATTTTGTGATTTTTTGTCCGTGAAATAACAAACATTGTACCATCACTAGCGATTCGATTCAAAGCACAAACAAACACACATTTCAATTTCAATCATCAGTTTCATTATCATCGCCTCGTGTGTGTGTGTGTGATGTTGTTTGGGACGGAAATAGCATAGTTACAAAACAGGTTCAAATTTGTGCCCCTGAGGGTCCAAACACAAACCTGGTAACTTGAAGGTTTCGACTATATTGTATAGTACAATAGGAAAAAACTAATTAAAGTCAAATAAAATACGAAATTCAAATAGAAATTCAGTTTTTGGCTAACTGCATTATCGACAAACATTTCGAAACACTATATCTCAATGTATGTATTCAATCATATTGAGAAACATAAGTCGACAAATGATAGAATGAAGAAACAACAGAAACAATGGATTTGCAAATATCATAACTCAACTGCAGTTGATGTGGAATATTCCTTGAATAATTGCAATGGAAAATGCATTATGCAGAATGTGTGTGTATAATGTCACTTTGGAGCACCATGAGAAAGGTCTTGGTGACTTTGAATTTCTCCAACAAAAATAAAAGATTACAATTTTTGCAAGAGAGGTTGATGTACCAAATTACAATTGAGCAATAGGCTATTGGTAATTGCGTACAGGCTATGTGTACCACCCTCACACTGTTGTCGAAATGTGCTCTCCATTTTGTATCTTTACACCCAAACAACATATTATCATCACATCGAAATTCAAAGGTTAAAGAGCAAAAATAGTTTCGAAATGGAAATCCATTACTCACAGACAACAATGTCAACACACAACAACAGAATCTCCCGTCCCCTCTCTCTCAGTACACAAAGTCACAATCTGAAAGGTTGACCCAATTGATCCATAAAAAATGCGAACTGAACCGAACTGAACAAAAAATCCCACGCAAGTTTTTTTTCGATACCATAGTACAAAGTAATCAATAAAAATTCTTACTTGACAAATGATGATAAATATCGATGAAGAAGAAATATATCAACAAAATGGGCGCCGTTAAAAGTTTTCACTGAAAGCACAAATTGTCAACATTAAACCAAATGCGACGCTTATTCGACCAGAAATTGTAACCGAAAGAAAATCAAAAATCCAGAACAGAAAATATATAATAAAATCAAAATTAGCTCCAATTACAATTTTAAATTTCAAACTCGAAAATCATCATAAGATACACTCAAAGATAATTTGAAATTCAAAATCACAATTTCGAAACATCTTAAAATAACACAATTTAAAATCAGTGAAAAAATCACGACAAAAATATTACCAAATTATCATCATCAGGTTTATGTCAACAACAAGAATCGAGAGACAAGGGCGGCAGGGCGTCCAAGTTCAAGTTCGAAAACCTTTTAGGTACAACTCAAAAGTTACTAATTAGCTCAACTCACAATTTTACTGTTCCAATAAATGGAAAAACTTTTGCGTCGACCTGTTTGATTGATTAATTAATCTAATAGAAATATAGTTCAAATCAAAAGCCCTCAAGTCAATCAAGGCACAGGCAAAAACTTAAGTAAACAAATCGATCCAAAACTAAATTTAGCTCAACTAATTAATTTATTAATTTATTGAGATTATCTTGATTTTATTAAAAAGTATAAATTTTAAATGTAAAAAATTAAATCATTGAATTTAAAATCATTTTGAAACAATTTGAACAAGAGTTACTAATTCACAATGGAAAATTAGTTCGAAAATTGAACTTGAGTGGTTGAGTGATGTAACGTTAACGCCTCTGTATTCGCATCCCAGAAAAGGTGAAAATCCCTAAAAATAGTTTTTTTGTGACGGAGGTTTTATTTTTACAACAACAAAAATTGTTGGTACAATATTGTGCAATAAGGTGCCCCACGAGTTTCGAGATTGGAATAAACTTGAATAAACATTGCAGACAAGTGAACCGCAAAGGAAAAGGTGTAGGATTGTCACAGACACGAGAGAGTGTCTGTGTTGAATAACAAAATTAATCAGACAAAATCCATTACGAAAATAGATGAAAATAATTTGGCAAAAATAATCTTCTATTATAAACAATACATTTTTTGCAATGCTACACTCTCGGGAACTGATCTTCCACCAAAGTCTAGATTCACTCCACGTGGAGTCAACAAACCCATCCTTTAGGGCAATAAAAAAGTATACAGTTTCACAATCATAATTTAAACATGACGACGATAATGTTTTTTCTTAGAATCCGGTACACACACACAAAAGAGTCGTTCACAAATGTAGTATATAATAATAAGGAAGTGAACGTAATTGACTGCTATATTTGTGAAATGTCCCAACGGAGAGATTTATTGAACCCTCGATTTCATCGCAATAATAAATAAAAATGTGCACTCAAACTCGATTATCTCTCGCTCTATCGAACCAAAGACAAACATACAAAATCACTGTCAATGCTGAACACAATAGTCAATAAAATTAATAAAATAATAAATAAAATAAAAAGTTTAAATATATTTTTCAAAGTACAAAAGTCTTCCATTCGAATGCTTCGCACTTGTACAACATCAACAACAAATTCCAACAATAACCACAGAAAAATTCCAACCACCACAACTATATCAAAATTCCTGTCAAAAATATACAACAATAAATAATGAGAAACAATTAGATAGGATAACACACACGATCTGGAAGGAACTAGAAAATACACATCAAAATTCTTTCTTTTTCTTCTTCTTCTATTTCCAGAAAGTGAGAGATAACACAACAAAAAGCTCTGAGTGAAAGTACATTGCTTAATTATCCTTTGTGTGTGTGTGTGTGTGTACCGAATGAGAGAGTGGAAACCTAATAAGACACATCGTAATAATCATAATAACGCAAACACATTCACAAATATGGTGTTCCACAAAATTGAATCATTTCGTATTATATAATGATAAGTTAAGTGATATAATGAAGCACATTATATGAAACACTCACTTCAAAAAGTGCCGACATTTTATACGACGTACTCGTGTGGATCTTTAGTTGTTCATTTTTGTGTAAGCTCATCCAATACGTAGAATAGCACCCAAAAAGCAATTAATATTGTTATAATACGTACGCATCATCATATACGATTACATTAGTGCGGAGCGATAAAGATTGTGCACTGAGATCCAAAACCTTTCCCTAATAAAAAAGTAAAAAGCGCAGGCCTAACGTATAACGAATTGAGTTGAGAACATTGTCATTCTCAATTCGAGAAACCGAAAACCCCATATACATTCTATACTAATAATAAAGTGTCATTCAAAAGTGTATTCTAGTGCGGTCATAAACCTCGTACATGAACATGAACCAAACCATACACTAACATTAACAATTTCATAACAGTAAACAATCAATAACAACATCACATGACTGACATATTGTTATGAATCACATGAACAATTTTGCAAACGCAACAGAAGAAAGAGAAATTTGCTATATAAAGCATTGTTTTTTAATAGGTTTCTAGTAAATGCACTTGAAATCTAGATAAATCTATTATTTGTTTTGTGTGTGCACCCACAAGATATAATTTAATTAAAATCTTCTTCTTCTTTTACTCTTGCTCTTAAACATTTCTGTAAACATAACCTTCCGTATACATAGTTACGTCATTTATGGGTGAACATGTGACGTTGAATGAGATCACAATAGCTTGAATCTATTTGGAATTGCTTCAAATTGGCATCCAATTAAAAACAACCTTATTGATGGATATAAATTGATACTAATAAGACGCAACCTTGAACTTCAACATTTGGTTTTTAAATATTGTTAATATTATCAAAAATTAAAAATTAATGATTCACTAATAAGATAAGATAATAATATTTCCCTATGGGCCCCGAAAATATTGTCTAGACGTCTGTGCATATGTAATAAGATTATATGATATTATCGTTTACTTATAACAAGCTTACGTCATATTTGAATGTTCAATTAACCGTAAATCGGAATATTATATTTCGCTCACGTATAATATCTTATATGCTCGATTACACAACAAATAAGAATGAACAATAAACAACAACCGCGCTCAATCGCTCAATAAATCCTGTTAAATGTATTATATTATAAACTTGAGTTTTATTTTATTACTATCCAGGATCGTTATAACGCTCGAGAACTTTTCGAATTCATTTTTGATTATGTTGTTGTTTTGTTTTATGTTTCAGCTTTAGAAAGTTTCACTTTCAAAGCTTTCAAATGCTCAGTATCGTAATGTATTCGTATACAGAAACATTTGAGCCTACCTTAAACATTTTATATATTACATTAAAAAGTTGTTATATAATCCGACACAGTCAATTTGGTCGGTAAGCTCGTAGACAAACACAAATTGCACACACACGAAAACACTCGAAACCTATATATCACCTTATTCATTTACTTTCCCTCCGTTTGCATTTCTCGTACATTTGTCATCATTTCATTTTCAAACAAGTAAATAAACTTAATAATTTAGAAATACAAACACAAATCAAATCTGTTTGTGTGTGCACACAAACAAACACACAAACACACAAACCTAGACGACAAACAGTTTGAAAACAGCTTTTTTCTTTAGAAATTGAATCCGAAAACCAAATGAAACGAAAGAATGGATCGTTTTCTCTTATAATATGATTGCGTAACTTGCCCTTCAAAATCACATAATAACATTAATTCAATTGAATTGTTCATTCTCTCTCAGTTTGCCCAAATCGAAACATTTAATCAAAAGTTTCAATTCTCTCAATTTCTATAAATAAAGTGAATGCACCATTTTAGGTAAATCAAATTCACTTCATTTTTGCATTTATTTAAACTAAACTCACTTTCACTAATTAACTTCAACTTTTCAACCAAAACTTCGACTATGGAAATTCCCCAAGTTTTCTCTAAACTTTCAATTCAAACTAAAAAATAGACTTTTAAATTGATCATTTAAGCATCTCACTCACACTTTACTCACTCAAAACGAAACCTTGTTTTACTAATTCAAATGCAAATGCAAACTAAGTCTAATCGCAGACTGTAAACAAAAGTTTGTCAAAAGCTGTAGATTGCATCCATTTCAGGCGCAATTCGTTTGAAAACTTTTGTTTTACCTAACACTCGAGTGACACACTGAATTAAATTAAAATACTCTGAATATTTAAATTCATGAATTAAATTGTCGAGTCGACAAGTAAATGTAGAAATACACACACATCAATTAGTGAAATTATAATTAGAGTTAGTGAGTGAGTGAATGTACGCGCGCTTTGGAATTTTTTCGGTATTTTGAAAGGTTTGAATGGGTTAACAGAATATTCCATTTCAAAACAAGAAGAAATCGTACAAAATATCTTCATTATCTTCATTCTTCATTATATTTCTCTGTTCTGAAAATGTGACGTCAATTGGCGTTCTCCAATTCAAAGACTCAACACACCCGCAAAAGTAGGTATTATACCGAATTGAACATAAATAACAAACGAGGTCGATGGTTCTAGTCGAAAAGTAGCGACACGAGTTGTTGTTGTTGTTTGATTTTCCAGTAATTCCGCCCGCGCACACACACAATTGAGGTGCTGGTTTAAGTTTCATTTAATTTGGACTGTTCAAAACAAGCGTTACATTAAACAGAGACTTATCGCTTTACCCACACAAAAGTGCAAAGTCGGTATACTATTTCGGATATTGCACAATCGAAATCTAAATCGTACTATGCTAAATCCCCGGCACACAGAAAAACATATGCCGCAATAGTCAAACGAAATCGACAAAAAGCCTAATCCATCGACACTAAATCGTTCAATTCTACAGAAAAAATATGTTGGAATAATAATCATAATAAATACTAAATAAACACAAAATTATTATTCAATAATATAAAATCAAATTAGATAGTAATATTTAGTTTTTATTTTGTCTGGACACTCAGAAAAAGCTCATTAACTATCGATCGTTAAAAAGAAGATAAAATAAAACGGACAAATCACGATTAGTGCATTTTGTTTTGATCATTCGCCAATTAATATTAATATTAATAATATTTCACATCAAAATCACATATTTTCGTGTTCCAATTGGAACATGAAATCAGACGAGAAAAAAATTGATCAAGCAAAAATAAATTAACCAAATAAAAGCAAAATAAAAAGTCCAAGTCCAATCGCATACCTTGTGTGAATGCATTCGAAATTTCGAAATTGTGCTCCCCAATTAGTAATTGGAGCACTAATTCTGTTGAGTACACGTCATAATAAGCGTCTAGGTTCTGTTGCCACGCAGTCCCCATTTCCATCATTAAATTATAAACCCAAACAAGAAGATTAAAAAACAACAAAAAGAACGATCTTTTTCGAATGTTTAGTACAAACGAGGAAATTGCCACTCACTCACAGACTTCAATCGATAGAAAGAGTCGGTAGCAACCAGAATTATTCTGCTTAATTCTGCAATCGATTTTGAATTCAAATGAATGAATACATTTACGTGCACACAAAAAAGAACAAACATATAAGAAGTAAGATTATTAATACTAATTAGTAATACAAAATCAATACTGAATAGAGTCTATTTTTAAATTGTAATAATATAATAATAAAGAAAATTATTCAAAATTCAAATTAGATTCACAAGAATTTTGTCTATTTTTTCATTGAGCATTTTGCAATGTTCAAAAGTTCAAATGTCCCAATATTGGAATTGCACCTAAAAACGATTTTTAGAAATCTCCAAAAATCTTTAAGAATTTCATAAGAATTTCTCCCGATGGACCAATTTAGTAGTGCGCACATTCACCCTGTCCTAAATCTTTAAGAGAATTTTGAAGAATTTCCTAATACGTTGAAAGAAAAAAGAAGAGAAAAAAAACGAGAACAAAATTCAACCTAGTTATTAACGCCACAGAATTTGTGCACGATTGAACGGAAATTTTTGTTTGCGTTTTGAGCCACAGAATTCTTCCACCCCTCCGATTTAATGTCGCAATCTCCTCCCCCTCTCTTCTTTTTTGCCGGCACCCAAATTCAGACCAAAGCGAAGACCTTCTCTGTGCCATAGCAACAAATTAGCACACACACAGTTTGTATCAATTAGTCTCAATCTCATTTGGAACGATCGATTTATATGGAGCAGTTCACAGTAACAGTTACAATAACAACAACAGTCCCACATTTAACAGTAAATTCTATCGCAAGTTAGTCTCAATTCTGTTACCCAATTATTCTCACTAACTTCAATACCCAAACTCAAATGATCTCGAACTAATTGACCAATCTCGAATGGGCGCCCAATTGATCACAACATTAAGCACATTGATACATTTCAATTTACGCCTAAATAAACATTTTTTTTCAAAAACAAAAAAAAGTTGTCTTTTCCGCACAGAATAAAAATCAAAAGGGAAAATTTACCTCAACAAAGAAAAATAAGAACAAAAAGAATCCAATCAATCGAACAACCTTTTCACACTTTCGATCCAATCTTCTTGTGATGTGATCTTATCCTCTCTTGAGACAAATCGATTTTTCTTCCTCTTTTTTTAAATTCGAATTCAAATCAAAATTGATTTCCAATTCTCAAAGGAAAGAAACCTTTCTATAGGTTCATTCCTCGAATCCATTTTACCTTTTAATATAAAAAATACTAAAACTAAAAAGCATTGCATACCAATTAAATCAAGATCAAATGGCACATACTGAGAAAGCAAAAAAAACATTACGTAACGCTCACACTCGCGCATTTAACGCAAGCGTGGAAAAAACTGAAGAAAAGTAGTGGTCCAGTGCAACTGCGAGTGGAAGTGGAATCCACTCAATAAACTATGAGCAACAAGAAGTAGAAGGCGTGTGTTTCTCTCTCGCAAAAACAGAGAGACAATTCTCGGGTATATAAGCGGCTTTTGCGTTCACATGGGGGTACTATTCCACACAGACACACTGTTGAACACACGAATCGAGAGTACTTTGAGAATGGAGAGAACCACCACCAAACCACAAGCAGAATCGTGTGCTGTTGACATATTGAGAACGGTGAACACAAAAATCCATAAATCTCCAAACAACCGTAAATAACGTTATAATAATATTAAGTTCTCCATAATTTTCATCGAAAAATAAGTTACTGTCGTGTGCCAAACGAACCAAAGCCAAAATCAAGCCCCAAAAGTGCACATCTGGATCGAGTCAATAACATCTAATCGAATTCGAATCGATTGATGTCGGATGTCTAATGTGAGTGACACATGTCAATTATATGCCTGTGCATGCCTAAGACCATACAAACGCACCAATCGGAGCGTGAGGACTATGTCGAATCTAATCGAAAATAGAGTCTCAAGTGCACAACACAACACATCACACAACAAATCCTCACAATATCCAATTTCATTTCCATTTGTAGTAATAGAGAATCCATTTGAGTGCAAGTGCAAGTAAAAGAACACAACAGAACAGTCGACTTCCCTTACTACTTTTGCTTGCCTTTTCTCTTGCCTTAAACATCACTCGAGAACAAACAAACAAAAGGATCAATAATATCGTTATTATTATTATTATTATGTAAGTAATATGTAATAATAATAATAAGTAACACAAATAATACCCGAAATATATATTCTAAATATAATAACACTAAGAGAAGCCCTACAAAGGGTGGACCCCTTCCCTTCATGCATAACGTTTGGTTTCTTGTTCTTGTTGTGCGTCACTTGTTTACTTCTTTCTGATCTTGAATCGTGAACACAAATACATAGAAACACATTATTCATACCAATTCATCGAATTCTCACTCACAATTCTGCTGTATTTCTCTTTCAGTGCCATAAGCCCTCTTGGTTCAATTTGGTTTCATACTCAGCATCCCGCATCATCAGCATCAGAAGACATCATTTTGAAGAAGTAAAAGGCAAACCAAATTATATTTCCCTTTTAAGTTGAATTTCTCTTGTGTGTTCTGTTCTGTTCTGTTCTGTTTTGTGTGTAATAACATTTGAAACTTGAACTTCAACAAGCATTTGTCCATTCGCACACACAGAGACTTACGTACAACAATGAACAAACAAGTGCAGACAAGTGCTTTCTTTCCCTGCTGGCCTTCCTTCTCTCGTTTTTATTCTCAATTCTCATGATTCTCTCAATTCTAGTTGAGTTGTTCAATTATGCTTTCAAGTTTTATATCATCATTTCGTGTCTCTTTTCTGGAAAGCAACATTTAAAGAAATCTGGAAAACTTGCTCTTTTTCTTGTTGTTGAAATCAAATCAGAATCCGCCTTTTCATACTTCTTCTCTTCAGCTCTTGAATTACACAATCGTTCTCTTCTTCTTCTTCGAAAACAAGACACAACACAACGAGAAATAAAAAGGTAAAAAATTTTGATTTGCCAAATTGAATCAAATGAAATACATTTGAGATAGATTAAATGAGACATTCCATTTTAAAAGATTCCTATTAAATTAATGATTTTCAAGCGAATTTTGTTTTACTTTCAAAATGGCAGGAAAAATTGTATAAGATTTTAGTTGTCAGAAATGATTTAAGAGTTATCTGTCTGTCCCGCTGTCCCTTCACTGTCACAAATTTTCTGTCATTATCAATGCTAAAAATAGATTTCCGCAATTATTTTAGTTTTTCCCAACAAAACAAAACAAACAAACAAACCAAACACAGTTTCCTTATTATATTATAGAACACACAATTTAGTAGTTTTGATTATGATGACATAATTATTATGTCATCATCATCATAATTTTGCCTTATATGTTTATCTAATATATTTATAAATAATATAATTGTTAGACACTTTTATTAGGCTCAAATATATTTAGGACAGGAAATTTGATTCCGGTTGGGGGAAAGTGTAAGTGTCGGAGCGAAAGAAATAGAATACTTATGTATGTATTAAATAAACTTACAAATTAACTCTCCGACAAGTTGCCATTCACAATGTACGTACATATCAATAATTCAAGTATATATATTCGCATTAGCGTTATCTATTAAGCAATACTAAACCCCCTCATTTCGAAAACACGCCACAAAGTTGCACTCTACATTGAACAGATAATTAAAGGTGAATTACCTTTAATGAATTTAGTGAGAAGGGTCTTAACTACCCACACACATATACAGTAATACAGTTTCAATTACACCATTACACCAGCACACAAATGAAATATTTATTCAATGTGAGATAAGAAGAAGAAGAAGGGGATTCAAAGAATCCCACAACTGTCTAAATAATCCCCCATTTAGGTTTAGAAATAGAATAATTTCTCAAACTCAACCAAAATCCCTCATATTCAGCAAAATAATAAATGAATCCACACAATTTCTCAGTAAATCCCTCAACATTTCTCAAATTGAAAAATATTGCGCATTTCAACGAGTAATTACGCAAAAAAAAATTACCACTTCCCTGCACAGCATTTCCACAAATTACACTCCGCACACACACACATTATACAATTAATATCAATTAGTCAACAAATTTAATTTTGTCAATTAAAATTTGTCAACCATAATCTCAGAATGTGGTTTTTCATATAAAAAATGTGAGCTCAAGCGCGGTATGTAATTAAAAATTAATTGATATATTCACTTTCCCTCTCATTATTACGCAACAGACCAATTTCATTACCAAACAGAATAATTAGCGCATGCGCAGTGCACAATTTCGAACACAGTTATAACACAATTCTCACGATAAGCAAATTAACTAACTGTAAGTCCTCAATTATAAAGTCATCAATTAGTGATAGCAATTAGCTGGTAAAAGTCTCAAATTAAAAGGCAGAATAAACAAAATCCTCACTGGTATCACTCAACATTTCTTGCTAAATTGCTAAATTATTAATCAATGTCAGTACACTGACAAACTAAATACGAAATATATTATTAAGAATATTCTGCAATGCAATGCAAGAATGCAAATGAATTCGAAACAAAGTGAAATCACAATTTACAGGGTGACTTTTAGTTTTACCTTTAAGAAAGGTTTCTCAATTCAATTCGTTTTATACAAATCATCCTGTACAAAGACAAATCCCAAGAAAGTAAGTAGTTATCACACGAAACAAAAGTAAAAGTAAATATTCACGAAACTCAATTTGAAATGAATTTACGGGAAACGAATAAGTCGAATTAAGTCACAAATTCAAACTAAATAATTTAAATATTAACATATATACAAATGAAATTAAAATTAAACTCATTCTCTGTCTATTTCGTAATATTAAACAAAAATAATAAAAAAAGAATATTCTTATATAAAGTGGTCTACTTAGCAGTAGACTGAGTCAGACAAAACAGAATCGAGACAAAGGGAGAAAATGGAGACAAAGTCTCATAGGACAAAATATGATGAAATATATGCAAAACTAGACTGAATAATATATAAATTGAGTAATCTAATCAAAATATCTATATAACGACATATGTGGAAAGAATGTGTTTTTATATGTAGATCAAAATTTGGTGATAGTGCTGTAATGATGTCACAAACTTTGTGAACATCTCTTTCTTTTTCTATTTTCTTCTAAGGAAATATGCAAATCTCTTTTCTTAATAATCAAACCCCCAAACCACAAAACCTAAACATAGAACGTATAACTAAAATTTAACACATAATAACAATTCCGAGAAGTGTCTCTTGACTCTCTCTCTCTCTCTCTCTCTCAAGCTGTGACTCTTAAAGTCAAACATATAATCAAAACCGTCTCTTATCTATCTTAAAATATACTAAAATTCCAACAAATTAATAATAACAAAACCAACACAAATGCACTTAGCTTTTTGAAAAGAGAAGAAAAATAAGTTTCAAGTAGGCGGTCAGCGGAACGTAGGTTGTGTGTGTACGGAAGAGTGTCTCAGAATGTGGAAAAGGCAATAAAATCGAATGATTAGAAGCAGCACTAATAACACTGAATCGGATTTGTTGATTTTGTGCTTGCACTTGCACAAATTTTAAAGTACATCAGACAGTAGATGCGTCGAGAATCCCTCCGTCAACGCCTCCAAGTGCATCAATAATAAAAACATTCCTCGGAATATATCGGAAATAGATGCTGCGAGAATCTTAGCATACAACAAAAACAGCAACATTGCACTTTTCCCACGAATCCGGGAGAATCTTAGGGAAAACATACAAAAGTAGAAAAGATTCGCGGAAGGAAGATTCTGGTCAGCACGTAAGTCCGTACAAATGCGTTCTTATGTACGATAACTCTTATGTAATATAATGATTTAACAAGATCATAAATGAATTAATCAAATGATGATACAAATGAGAAATGGTTGATGGTAATAAAGATAAATTAAACCTTACAATTGTGGCGATTATAATCGAAGCTTTCGATATACGAGAATTTAGAAAATTCAGAATTTGTTCATTACTTTACCTTATCTATATTTGACGACTCAAGCAATCGATATAATTTAAGAATTCAAAATAGATTCGTTCATTATCTTACTTTATCTACAGTGCTGAACGAAACAATCGATATGGTTTAAGAATTCTTTCAAGAAGAATTTATTTACTACCTTTCGGTATCTACAGTAATTAAGTAAACTATCGATATAATTAGAGAATTCAGGATAAATTCGTTCATTACTTTACCTTATCTATATTTGAAGATCCAAACTATCGAAATAATTAAAGAATTCAAAATAGATTCGTTCATTATCTTACTTTATCTACAGTGCTGAACGAAACAATCGATATGGTTTAAGAATTCTTTCAAGAAGAATTTATTCACTACCTTTCGGTATCTACAGTAATTAAGTAAACTATCGATATAATGAGAATTCAAAATAAATTCGTTCATTACTTTACCTTATCTATATTTGAAGATCCAAACTATCGAAATAATTTGAAAATTCATAAATAGATACAATAATTGCCTTACCACATTATAGTGATGAACGAAGCCATAGTTATAATTAGAGAATTCAGGATAAATTCGTTCATTACCTTCTCTTATCTTTAGTGATGAGCGAAGCTATAGATAAAATCGTCAAAATTCGAGTCACCTTATAGATCATTACCCCCTCTCTGGAATCCGCCTCCTCCTGCTCTGCCTTTTGGAATACCCTTTTTCCCACGTCCATCATCAATTATGACGATGATGAATGGTTTGCACTACACTGTACGGAACCGAATGTACCGTAGACTATAGTGGACATACATTACCACACAATCACACATTGTTGTTGTTGATGTATTACCATCATCATCATCATCACCAACCAACCGCCACGACGCGCGTCATTAAATAATTTGTCAATATGACGCGAACAGCAACAGCCAAAAGTGTGCTGTCAAAACAAAAGTGGGCGTTGGACGAACGTGTGACAGACTGTTCACAAATCATAAACAACAAACGACTAGACTAAACTTTACTTTTCAAATATTTAAAATATTTTCCACATCATAAAGATTGATTGATGAGTTGGAACGAAAAAAGTATATGCACGATGAAATAAACGATCCAATTTGCTAAATTGCAAATAGATTGCAAAACAACCAAACAAAACTCAACACACAAATTAATTGATCGTAAACAAACTGACACACACACACAAATTAGTGAGCCAAACAAAAATCAACCAACCAAACAAAACAAAAAAAACAAGGTGAGAGAATTCGCGGAATATTCCAATTCGATTCATTCACACAGACACGGAATCGTACTATGGCTGCTATTGACACATTCAATATGCATGCATGTGGAAATGTGTGCATTCGAAAATGATAATAAGCGCCTTTCATAAATGCAGTGAAAAAGGGGCTTATTTTCGAATACGTGGAATATTCTTCAATTTGCATTGAATGCTTCAATGAATTGAACACACACACACACACACAACTAAAAAGAAAATAATACAACAAAAGATATATAACCCTGACAGAACTCTGCCCAAGGTTCCACAAATGGTCTAATTAAAAAGATAAACATCAAAGCATCGCACACACACCTCCATTGTGTTACGCATCCATATTCCATTATGCACACAGAATCGGTTATAACCGATCACATAATTAATTTTTGTTGTGTGTGTACTTAAATGATCCACAAAGCGAGAAACTTATTGAACAGTCCCATTCATAGAGTACGATGCAATCTATATTACTAGTAGTTGTATAAATAATGAATCAAACAATAATTCTAGCGCAAACAAAAGAGTGAATGGGATGGATTGATCAAGTCAGCTGGCGGCTTATGAAAAGTCTGTCTCTCAATATATGAAAACAAAATCATTCAGCAGACTCTCGATTGCGTCAATCGACCGAGACCGAGTGATGATGATCGACACTATCTATCTCAATAATTCATTATCATAAAATGCTTTTTGATAACAAAACCTCTACTACTCATAAGTAAATCATCATTACGTAATAATAATGAAGGTTAGTGCAAAAGTTATTCAATATGGGAGCTATTTAAATATGTCATGTTGGAGTAAAGAATATTTTCGAACGTGTACTTCGATATGAATCATACACAAATGACGTAATCGAGTAATCGCGTCTGGTGATACAAATGTAGAATAGACAGAGGATCATATACTCCTGAATACAGGATGTACCAGAATAAATACTCATTAAATTATTCATTATTTTATGGAAAAGTACTATTTCAATTATTGACAGGACTATCCCCGGCTTACTCATTAACTTAACCCATTCAGTCCCTATGTGTGTCCACTAATCATGAATCATTAAATGATTACCACCGGAAAAAGAATGTCACATTTCATCAATGACAAAAGAGGATTCAAAGTGTTAAATGGCACATCATCACGATAGTGTTGAATGTTTCGAAATCCCCTTTTAATTGCGGAAGTCATTTAGGAAAACTACTTTTAACCAAGTCAACATGTTTAATTCCCCATTAAACGCGTTCTAAACGGTCATCATGATCTAATTAATAAAAGTAATATCATTATCATCATCCTCGTGTATTTCTAATAAAACATAAAATAGTAATATAATAAAAATCATCGAAAACACTTTGAAATGCAAACATACCACCTTCAGAAATGTTTTCCGGATAAGTGTGTGTTCCAAAAATAAAATAAAGAGCCATACAAGTTGTGTACGAGGTACATTTCCAATAGGAGCTTTCCACAATGTACGTTCGAATGGAATCACAGAAGCGGAGATGCTTTATAATATTAGGTACATTCACTGGATACCCCATAAGGATTCCGATTCTGGTACATTCCGTATATGGGGTAACATGTATTGAATATGGTAGTACAACCGTGATTCTTGAGAAATAGTAATATTCTAGTTAAATCTTGTATTGAATATATTTCAGTAAAGAATCATTGGAGCATAGTTGTAACATAAATCTTCAATACATTATATATATTGAAAGCCATACAAGCGATACTAATTCTTAATGCTTTTTCTCTTTATAATTCCAGACGTTTTCCATTGCAACATTGTGGACCATATAAAAGAAGAGGAATCTTACACACACAAGGACCTTCATAAGATTTTCCTAAATCTCTAAATCTCTAGGAAAATATCTAGGAAAATCTCTGAAAATCTCTTATTCATGTCTGAATCTGAAAAGTAAATACAATCATCAACAAACAAGAACGAAACGATCAATTTGAAAAGCAAACACACTTCAACCTTTGACCTTCAAAATGGCTAAACCTTTTGATCTTGTATGGTTGGTGCTGTTCTGTCTGGTTTTGTCCAGTGGAATCGGTCAAAGCACCAGTCAGGCGTCCAATCCTCATTTGCCCAACATCACCATGATTGTACTCGAGCCTTACATGTTGGCCCAATTGATGGAACAGCAGCAGCATAACCCGAACTCGACCTACCCTTACGCATCGCTCATCAATGACTCATCCTCATCCTCATCCTCATCGTCCATTTCCACCTTCTCGGACATGTATTCATCAGACTTTCATTCATCTGATTTTCCCTCAGACATTGTGCCAGATGATGAGCACGTGCCAGAGGGCTGGGTGAGAGTGACTGTCTATAAGGACGGTAATGGGTCGGTGTGGGCGTGGGAGCCAGCCATGCCTCCTGGAAATGATTTCAAGCCCTTTCAAGTGCCGCCATCACTGCAAGTCAATCAGTCGACCGCAAATGAAACCTTTCAGTACTATGAGGAGTTGGGCTATGTGGCATTTTCGTTTACCCTCCGTAACATTCTTCTCCTTTGTGGCTACAGTTTGATTGGCCTCGTGTCCATCATTGGCAATGTTCTCGTCATTCAGATCATCAACAACACACCCAAACTGCGCACCACTACCAACACGTTGATCATCTCCTTGACCATGTCTGACATCACCACCACAGTGTGCAACATTCCCTTCATGTGCATTCGTACCATGATGCAGAACTGGCCACTGCCCGATGCGTTCTGTGTGGTGATGCCCACGGTGCAGGTGTGCAGTGTGTACGTGTCCACACTGACAATGGCCGCCATTGGGGTGCATCGCTTCCGATCCGTTCGAACGCCCAAAAAGATCAAAGTCGACGGTCACCGGAGTGGGCACAGTAGCTTTCCGCAGTACGTCATGACCAAGACTAAGATTGCCATTTGGATTGTGATGATTTGGTGCCTGTCACTGTTTCTCTCACTGCCACACTCGTTCTTCAATCGAGTGGTGGACGGACCGTCGCCCTATCATGTGCAGGCAAATGGCCTCAGTAAGATTGTTCGTCGCTGTCGGGCAGTCTATCCCGAAGGATACGAACAGAAGATACCACTTTGGCTCAGTCTGGAGACTACAGTCACTCAGTTTGTGCTGCCACTGACCATCACAGGCATTCTCTACTACAAAATAGCTCGAATCATCCAACGACAGGGTCAACTCGCACGACACTTTTGCGATGAACTCAATCGGAAAATGTGTGAACTCAAGCGCAAACGAATTCGCATGTTGGGCCTAATTGTGGTGGCCTTTGGCATCACCTGGCTACCGCTCAATGCCTATCACTTGCTCATTGATTTCCATCTTATCCACTTCAATTACACCATCTTCATGATACTGCACCTGCTCGCCATGACCTCCGTCTGCTGTAACCCGTTCATCTACTGTTGGATGAACGAGTCCTTCCGGGTGAAGGCGAAGCGCTATCTGTTGCTCGATAAGATCTTTCCGTGTTGGGTCTCGGCGGAGACGTCCACCTCCTCGAAAGCATCGCCGGCCAAAAATAGCAGTGCCAACAATAGTAAGGTGAGCGACGAGGCGGCCAATGGCAGTGGCACTACGAGGTGGAGTAGTTTCAATAGCAATAAAAAAGGTGGTGGAGGCGGTGGACCAGTGCCCAGAAAGACAGAAGTACGACTCACTGGTGGGGAGAATGGTCACAAAATAGAAAACAATCTACACAAACAAAACAATAACAGCACCAACAATATGAACAATGCACCAAATGAAAACAATCACAATCAGAGCAACAACAACAACAACAAAACATGTAACATGATTAAGTGGCTATTTACATTCAAATGGCTCAAATGGCAGTCCTCCGCATCATCACCCTCCTCACACTCCTCACCATCCACTTCCTCATCATATTGTCACCATCGATGTTGCTTTATACGAAGTGTTGCAATAGCAACCAAAACATGCGACAACAAGCGACAGAATAATAATAATCACAACAATTCGGACAATTCGGAAAATGTTGAAAAAGATGTTGAAGATTCGAACGAGCGCAAAAGAGGAATTTGCCTAGAAATGATTGAGGAAACTAATCGAATTATATTATCAAATGAACAGCAGCAGCGTCCAGAAGGGACTAATTTGCATAATAATCAAATTATTATCAATTGCAACACAAACAGTCACTCAAATAGTAAAAGAAATAGTGTTGAAAGTGTTGGAGATGGCGATGATGGCGATGACAGTCGAGTGGAGTCAACTGTCGGACAGCAATTGGTACCGAACGGCAATGAACATGGCGGCCTCCAGCAACATCATCACCATCAACAGCACCAACAGTCGAACATCGCTCAGGATAACAACAACCAGAAACGCTTGACGACTCAATTTAATTTGAGTTTAACTCGTTTGGTTGCAAAAGTGAGACGATGCAGAAGTGCCTGTAGAGATACAACAAACAGAGATGCAAATGATGGTGATGCTACTACTTTTGACACTACTGTCAGCAACGAATCGAGAATTAATCAAATTGGCGAAAAGTCGAAACAACAAAATCACAAACAAAAGCAACACTCAAACGGAATCATAAAAACAAGTGCAACTATTAATACCAACAACAATCATCATAATCACAATCATTTCCATTGCCACCATCATCATCATCATACAAATGAAGTATATCCGCTCAAAAGAATCGAGGTAATTAGATGCACATGTGCATGATGGTGATGTTGATGTTGATTCTGTGTCTATGTGGAATTGGGTCTTGTGACAGGGATATAGAGCGAATATATATTCTATTGTTCAATGCAAATAGAACAAACAAAAGTTGCAGAGTCCACTCTAATAAAAGTCAATCATTGTAGTAGAATCCAGACATTTGGTTGTGTTTGCCTAATGAGCGTATTACTCAAAATGTTGTGTGTACGTAGGTGGATTAGAATAGTAGGATTTGAGTGAGTGAGAGAAAATGATTATGAAATTCGAATCCAATTAGAGGTGAGGAAAGCCAGAATGGGGCTAATTGAGTTTTACATGAATATACGAATTATGAATATTCAGAATGGTAAATAGAGCGAACGCACAAAAGTAACCGAATACTACACTTGTAGATTAGTAATTCAAAATATTTAGGTTATTTATGATTCTACCGAATATTCATCCGAATTTCCATGACGCAATCACATCACATTATTAATAATATTAATATAACACAAACTAACTTTCCATTATTTTTTTGTTTTCGATTCCCGGATTCCACTTCCATTCTGCATATTCTGCACGTCATCTCTCTCATCTCACCACATTAGTCAGCCAAATCGAGTAGTGCAGTAATGGCCGCAGCTGTAGCCTCGGTTGCCACCGCAATTGTGGTCATTGAACTCAACGAGGACTCCTCCAGCCAGACGGTGACCACTAATCTGGTGGACGATTCCGATTCGAGTGGGGCGGGTGGTGGAAGCTGTTCCGATGGTAGAATGCTGCTGCCGCCCATTAAAGAATTTGGTGTTGATGGGAACGTTTAGAGGTTGATGATAATCGAGAACATCAATGATAGAGAATCTAAAAAGCAAAAACCAAGCGCAACCACACCAAACAAACTAAAAAGAGCAGAATAAATTCGAATTCAGACTGAAAGGTACATCCACAAATGACGTTACCTTACATTATCACAAATCATTCCTTCATCTGCACCCACCGAATTATTATCATCAACCATTTCATCCAAATCGTCCATTTTGTTATTCATAATTGTTAATACTCTTTTTATAACCCACAAATCTTTCTCAAAAATATTCTTATCTCATTTGATAATCTCTTTCCGTAAACATTTTCATACATAAAAATAATAATAAACAAACTTTTGTATTATTTGCGAAAATATAAATCAATATAAATATCCATAATAAAAATAAATATAAACAATATAAACAAAAGGGGGCAATGTGACAATATTCTTGAGATCATTATTTTGATTAAGTAGAATCTTGTTGATTGGATTGAGAATTTTCAGGCAATTTATTCGGGCTCTTTCTATTTTTTCTGACTCCGAGCATTTTTGAGTAGGACACAGTGCCGACATTGGCTCGACTCGATCGTCTTGACGGTTCTAGTGACTCTGGCACGGCCGCTTTACCTCGGACAACTTTTGGGACAGTATTCTTGTCTGCTTCCATCTTGATCTTCTTGGTCTTCTCTCGGTTCTCATCGAAAAGTGCATTCACCTGTGACCAGATTGTGCTGAGATATAGGTCGACACGATCACGCAGCAGCTCCGGCGGTTCCTCCAACCAATTCTCCGTCTGTTCAATTGGATAAATGTTGCGCAGCAGCTCCATCGTGTCCAGTCGAATGTTGGTGAGGAAAATGTTGGCCTGCACGGAACGGGTGCGCAAGAATGCTTCACTGTCCTTGTGAAAGTAAAACTGTCGCTTCCGTGGTCGACCCTTCTTTGGTGGCCCAATTGGAACTGCCTCTTCAACTTCAGACTGACTGGCTGAATCGATGGTTGATGATGCTGATGATGATTGAGAATACTTGAGCAGTTCCGTTTGGACTCGCTCGTCCTCGGCAACTTTGGGCGATGCTAAGAGAGCAGGCCAGGCAAACAGCGAATAAAAGATTGAGCGTAAATCCTGGTACTCTTCCTCTTCGGTGATTTGATCTTCGTTGAATTCCTCCACCAGTGGTGACTCCTGACTCACCAGTCGAAACATTAATGCCTTCGACATCAACTCCAGCAGCGAATAGCCAAAAGTGGTCGAGTAGTTGGGTGTGATCAGTGTCTTTGGTGCCGAACCATAATAACTCGGTCCTGGTGCTTCGACGTCCTCGGGCTCAACGGTGAGACAGCTGTTGGACAGGTAAAATCGAATAACATCCAACGAACAGACAGTGGCAGTGGAGCTCATCAACTCGGCAAACAATTCCCCCAGCACAGGTTTGTACTTGTACTGGTCCGGTTCCCAGTGCAGCTGTACATTGTCCGGGATTTCGAGATTGTGCTCAAGTGATGGATCGATTGCCTCGAGCAGTACAGTTTGCAGTAGAATGTTTGTGTTCAAGTCGAGAGCAGTCAGAAAGTAGCTCTTCGGTGCGTACCGATGATCCTGAAGATTCACATAACCGTGCAGTAGTTGATCAAACTCGTCATTCAACTGTCGCGCTTCGGGATCATTCAAAATAACCGGCACAGGTGGTTGCAATGGCTTCTTCTTTTGCGGCTTTTTCGTCTGTTTTCGGGCTCTTGCTTTTCGAAATTTAGGCACCAAATCCCCCTCCGAATCATTGTTCTTAGTTTTTATTCGCGTCATAGCCGTCTTCAGTTGCTTCCTCCCCTCCACGAGTATTTGTCGACACTTTTCCGGATCTTCGGGTATTTTATATTTTCGCTTTGCTGCCAAACTGTGAAAACTGCGCTTTCGGGTAATGTGCGCCTTCTTGAACACGGACGAGTCCACCTCGTCGTGATTGTTGTCCGTCTGTGGGAGAAAGACAGCTTCGGGCAGTCGCTTCTTGAGATACATATATCGATTATACAGTTGATAGATGTTCCGATTCGGAAAGTAGAGCCTCTGAATCTCGGGAAAGTTAATGCCCGTAGTGCCAGTACTGGACACATACTTGGTCGACATCTCCAGGATGAGTTCGTCCTCAGGCTCGGTCCAGTTGCCGAATTTGCGATCCTGCTTGAAGGACAGTTGATTCGTGTAACGCTCTCGAACTTGTCGATTATTTCGAAAAGGGAAAAATTGCGCAATCTGTTTCCAACGGTTCTGGTACAGGGCCACACCCGCGAGTATCATTTTGTCCTCCAGCTTGGACCACTTTCGAACCACAGTGGGATGCTCGTGTTTGGAGTAAAAGTGTTGAAGCTGTGCAAAGGTGCGACCCTCGATCAGACAGCAAACATTGTTCCAGTTGATCACCGAACCGAATTTATACTTTTCAATGATGCGGAGAATCTCCTCGGCTTCGGCGCCTTCGATTTTGCCCGATCGGCGCATTGCACTGTTCAGTTCGGACTGATACCTCGAGCAGCACTGCCACGCAAGTCGACCATTTCCCATCTTCTCCGCGATAGTGTCCCAAGAATTTCCGTGCTTTTCCACCAATTCCCTCAATTGTTCATCCTCCTCAACAGTCCAGTCGTTTTTGGGTATGGACTGATGTAGCAGATTGTTGTAGATCAACTCACAATCATCACCACTTCGGTCCTGGGGAAGTAGCTTGGCCACCACTAGCCAGTCCACCAGTGGACACCATCGTTCGGGTTCGAGATTCTTCGAACTGGCCAGCGCTAGTTCCGAGTTGAGTTGGTTGATCTGTGCAATCAGTTCGGGTGACTTCTCATGCTCGGTATCGAGCAGTGACTCGAGTTGATCAATCAAATCCTTATGATAACGAGGGAGGTATTGTGAGCGAACATCGAGTACTATTTGTTCCTTTTCCTCGTCACTCCACGGACGGACATATCGAGGCGATTGTAGCATTTGAATCACCGCTGGACGAATATCACAGTTGATGGCATCGTAACACAGTGGTCCTGACATGCCTTGGGTATCACGAAAGTATGGTTTGAAGAAGGGAATTAAGGACACGGGTTTAGGGCGTTTGTTGCTGCTGGAAGGGGCAGAAATATTTTTGGCAGCAGAAAATTGTGAATCCTCATCCTCATCCTCATAATCATCAAAATCAGGTATATTAAGATCGAGCTCATCACGCCTCGCCAGTAGCTCAAATTGCTTCGTCTTGACATCGTCAATCAGTTTCTGGTTCAACTCCAAAGCTCGTTCTAGACGTCTCAGTTTGGTGTCAAGATCCTCCTCTACCACTTCTTCGCCCGTTTGTTGTTGTGGTTGTGGCAACTCCTCCAGATCGGTAACATCCCCCATCGATGATGATGATGATGGTAAACTTAGGGATGACATCGTGACAAATACCGAGAAATACCAGAAAATATAATCTGAAAAATATAAAAATTAAATTAAATATGCAGCATGATGCGAGTGGTTTGTTTACATGCCAACTATTTCGATATATCATTGACTATTACATATAAGTGACCTAAGTATTCAGAACATTTATTTTTGTGCGCTGCTACCCGTCTAAGTACTAATACACAAATGACGTTATTCCTTGTCTTGTGTTGAAGATTGATTTTAAGTGGGTAGTATGGCCCAACTTTTCAAAAAACGCCACTGCACATTGATTTGTTGATATCGAGTCTATTTCTACAAAGAGCCTGTTTGTCAGAATGTTATCTTGTTGTTGTTGGATGTAATCGGTGGTTTGATTGTCGTCTACATGTTCGCGATGAGCACAAATTGATTTGTGATTTACATTTGTGGTGGAATAGTCACGGATACGAATAGTGTTCCTTCAATTTGACCGGATTCCACTCGTGTCGGTGCCGTACACGAACAGTACACGTCAGTGTTGTTATTGTCGCGTGTTTCGTCATATCCTCGGTCTGTGTTGGCCACTTTCGTGTTGGCTCCACGCACCAACTTCTTTTTGAGAGAGTTGATCCACAATGGAACACTTCACCGCGGCCAATCGGGTGATTGGTGAAATACAGGAATCGCTCTTCCCACGGTTGGAAAGTTGTCATGATCCCAAGACTGCACAGGCCATCGAAGGCGCCATCGACGAGCGAATAAAACAGGTGGAAGCGGTCTTGGACCGTCTCGAGATTGCCGTCAACAAGGCCACACCTGCACAACGGAGTTCGCTCAAATTCAAATTGGATCAACTCAAGTAAGTCGGCAATATCGAAGATATTCCCCCAAACTAACCACCTTTTTTCCCTTCTTATCTTCAGATATGACCACAAATCTCTACTCTCGGCATTCCGCACCATTCACCAACGGCGACAAAACCGTGAACGTGAACAGCGAGAGCGTGAGGAACTGCTAACTCGTCGATTTACCACAAACGAAGCCGCAGCCGCCGATACTCAAATCAACATTGGCCACCAGGAGTACTTTGACAACGAGGAACAGAAGCTACACAGTGCGCACGGCGCAATAGACGAAATGTTGGCCACCGGTGGTGCAGTGCTGAGCAATCTTCGGGCACAATTCTCCACACTCCGTGGCACACGGTCCCGCCTGATGGAAGTGGACAACTACATTGGCCTGTCCAATTCGGTGATGCGACTCATCGAGAATCGTACATTCATGGACAAGTTCATCATGTTCGGTGGCATGATTGTCTTCACCATCTTGATGTTCCTCATCTGGAAGTACCTTACTTGAAGTGGACTAAGTCCAAATTCCCCCGAACGTGTTCCACTACTTTATAGTTTACACAATTTTCCTGTAAATAATCTTTTTTATTATAATTTAAAGAGTAAATTATATTTTATGAGATAAACAAATAGACCAAAAGTACAAACGAAAAATATATTTATTCTGATTCAAACTAAAATACAATAGAAAATGCCCGATGCGTATAATGACGAGGAATGAATACCGGGACATCTCGAGAAGCGCCAGAATAATCGTCTTTGATACTAAACGATAAAACAAACCAGAATTAGTTTATGATTTCACAGTAAAGAATAATTAATATTAAAAAGATTAGGAAATGTCTTGCCCCTAGAGGATAGTATTCTCGGCACCGCATAAGCATAGCCAGAGACACCGAAGGTGGGCGCAACGTATAATATTCCTCCGTAAAATAAGCATTCACTCTTTATCAATTATAAGGATAAACAGTGCCAAGAACTAGAGGGTACCACTAATTGTGAGGTAATCGAAAGTACCGATAACCTCGAAAAGCAAAGCAACAAGAGGAACTTACTTCGACAACAAACGTGCACGACCTAGTTCTTCTTGTTCAAATTCGATTCCAGCTTCTCCACGATCGCCTCCATAAAGTCCATCGTATTGAGATAATCGCCTTCTCCGACACTATACAACAAAACAGTAAATTAGTTTATGATTTCAATAATAATTAAGATAGGAAATATTAATAAGTAGGAGAAAGAAATAGGAAATGTCTTGCCCCTAGAGGATAGTATTCTCGGCACCGCATAAGCATAGCCAGAGACACCGAAGGTGGGTGCAACGTATAATATTCCTCCGTAAAATAAGCATTCACTCTTTATCAATTATAAGGATAAACAGTGCCAAGAACTGGAGGGTAATAATAGACACGAGGAGAGCGGAAGTACCGAAAACCTCAAATATATAAAACAGGACATATGCACTTACTTTTTGAGCCCGTGAATAGCGCCGGCCAAATCCTTGGTCATCTGTCCGTCGTCAACCGTCTCCACACATGCCTTCTCCAGTGTTCGCACAAACTGAAGCAACTCCTTATTATCGTCCAACTTGGCCCGATGTTCCAGTCCACGAGTCCAGGCAAAAATAGACGCAATCGGATTGGTCGAGGTAGGCCGACCCTTCTGGTGTTCACGATAGTGCCGGGTGACAGTGCCGTGTGCAGCCTCCGATTCGATAGTCTTTCCGTCGGGACACACCAACACGGAAGTCATCAGGCCGAGTGAGCCATAGCCCTGAGCGACAATGTCCGACTGCACATCGCCGTCATAATTCTTGCAGGCCCACACGAAACCACCGTTTGACTTGAGTGCCTGTGCCACCATATCGTCAATCAGTCGGTGCTCATACCAAATACCGAGCGAATCGAATGTCTTTCGGTAATCCCTAGATAAAAGGAAAAATAAAATTAATAAACCGAAAATATCACGAAACACAACCCAAACTTACTTTTCATAAATCTCCGCAAAGATATCCTTAAATCGGCCATCGTACTTCTTGAGGATGGTATTCTTGGTGCTCAAATAGAGCGGCCACTTCTTCATCAACGCATACTGAAAGCAGCAGTGAGCGAACCCGGTGATCGACTACACACGTGGGGACATATGAAAATGTAAGTGAAGACCACCACACAACCACACCAAGAGGAGGCAGAAGAGGAAATGAACTTTTCTGTCCATGCTTTCTTACCTCGTCTGTGTTGTACATGCCAAGAGCGACACCACCGGCTGCAGTCTTTCCCTCAAACTTAAACACCACATGCTTTTGTGGTTGTGTGTTGCCGCCACCTGCCGGAGTGAAAATCAACTCAACAGTGCCGGGCCCGTTGATGACCATATCCGTGGATTTGTACTGTAGAACGACAAATAGATAATCGATAATTAATAAAATTTAACCTAAAATATAGTAGAAATAATGAAGAATCTAAATAGCTAACTTTAAAGCCGATCAAACAAGTCATTCAAAAGTAAACACAGATTTTCAAAACTGTACTTGAAAATGACATTCGAGATTGAGCCAAAAAAGAGAGCTATTCGCTATTTTTGTCCCTAAAATTCAAGTAAACCTATTTACCTGATCACCATAAGCATGACGACCAATGACAATTGGCCTAGTCCAGCCGGGCACCAACCGTGGAATAGTTTTACACAGAATCGGTTCCCGAAAGACGGTACCATTGAGAATGTTACGAATAGTACCGTTTGGTGATGGCCACATTTTCTTTAATTTAAATTCTAAAATTTTAAATACAAACTATTAATTTAGTAGATAATAAAGTCAACATTATACCTTCGACACGAGCCTCATCGGGAGTAATGGTGGCACATTTAATGCCAACACTGTGCTTGAGAATGGCATTCGCAGCATCGATTGTGACCTGATCGTTGGTTTGATCACGATTCGGCAGACCGAGATCGTAGTAGAGAGATTCCAGGTTGAGGTACGGAAATATGAGCTACAAAGGGTATAAAAGAATAATTAATATTCTGGTGGATAAAGGATATCCTCCCTACATTCGAATTCAACGGATTCCGTTTACTAAACTAGGATTTTCTAAAATACAGAACTCCAAAATACCTTTTCCTTAATCTTTTCCCAAATAATCCGAGTCATCTCGTCACCGTCCATCTCCACGACGGGCTTTTCCACTTTGATTCGATTATTAGTAGATGCTATTTTATGGAAAAACAAAAAAGGATTATAATCTCAAAAAATAAATAAAATAGAAATACCATTTCGCTTCGACGATAAACAAACAGAAGCAGCAGCAGTTTGATTCACCGAACTCGAGGCAGCAGCCCGAGACAAAATAGACGAGGACAACTTTAGAGCTGATTTTGCAGACATATTTTCTCGATGTATTTCAAAAAAGTGAATAAATAAATAAATAGATTCGCGTAATAAATTAGTATGACTTGAGGTTTAAAATATTCGCATAAAATTAGAAAAATAAATATTAGTAATAAATAAATAAGATCTTGAGGTATCGGTGTGAAAAGGCAGAAAATGTGTGAGTGTTTTGTACTTTAGTTTGAGTTTCTAAAATGATAAATCACATATTAATAAGGGGATATTTAAAATCGAAATACCTTTTTGATTCTCGGGAGCAGGAAAAGTAGCAAAAAAGCCTCGAACGGACCTTTCCGAGTAGCTTGTGAACTCTATCGGTCACAATCACAAATCCCCTTCTTTTTATGACCAAATCAAACACATTTCGATTATCGATGTAATGGAAATTGCCACACAAAGTATCGAAGTGTGCGTGAATCACTTATCGAAACGCAAACATCGAGATCGATCTTATCAACGGATGTCACACAACACATACAAAATAAAGCTATTAAAATGATAAAAACGAATTAGTAATGTAATGTAAAAAGTTCGGTGCAGTTCAGTTTCAGACAGACCTACAATTCGGTAGCGGACTTTGTTGGCGGTGGGGGATTTCGAAGAGCAACAAACTTCGGTGAAACTTTGAAAAGGTGACTTTGATTTGGCAAAATCTCAAAGCCAAAAGCCTTACATAATCAGGTTTGACATGTACCCGGTTGGGATAAAAGCTAGTACAAATAATCACAGAAATAATCGAAACTAGTTGTGTGTGTTTACATTTGCAATAGCTGTAATTACTCTATTCACGTTTTCAGAAAATGCAAACCTTTGGGCTTTTCCGCCCAAAATCAATAATTCAAGGATCATTCACAAACAGAATTCTTCCTAATAATACATTGGATTTTATTAAATTAGGTGGGCGCTAACGCACAATCTTTTTAGTTAATACAAAAACGCCACTGCTTGAGTGTATCGTAGTTTGTGAATTTACCTTCACACATGTTTTGATTCGGTGTTTTGGCTTTTTCGCGTTTCTATTTTATTCGGAAACTTCAAAATCTGGTTCTTCGGATTCGTTATCCTTGTGATTCTCTCTTTGGCGATATTATCCCCAACCCGAAAATGTCCGCTTTTCTGGCGCTTCGATCTGGCGCTATCGCCACTAGTCATTTGAATGCGAATCTGGCCACCAAATTACGAGGCTCCCGAAATGCTATTATTCTTGCTGGCCACCAGATTTGCCGAACTTTTCTATCGCCCGCGTACTCTTGTGATGATATTTGGCGTCAGCAGAGGAAACAATGTGAATCTCTGAAACATATTACACCAGGTTTATATGATTTTCCCGTGTTTTAGGCTGACCGCGAGACTCACGGTCACCATAATTCACGTAATCTTCGAAATAAACTAACTCTTTTTTTATTATTACCCACAGAACGATACTTTTTCGAACTGAATCAAAAGTACCAACAGAAGCATGCAGTCTCGCCCGTGGATGTAGACATTTACATTAACTCGGTTCATAAGGCGGAGAATCAGGACGAACTGGAACATATCGTGAAACGCTTTCGGTCCACAAAGAAAACCGTCGCCACACTCGATTCCACTCATCATGCCGTTTGTCGATTCTTTCTCCGTCACGGTAAGCGCGACCAACTGTTGGAGATATTGAACAAGCGGGTCCAGTATGGCATCTTTCCCGATACGTATATTTACAATTTGTTGATTGATGCGGCCATACAGGAGGATATGCTGGAGGATGCTTTCGAGGTTATTAAACTGATGACTCTTCAGGAGGATTCGGGAAATAAGATCACCAAAACACTGGCGCTGTATACTTTGAATCAACTTTTGGTGGCCGGTAAGGTTGGACCGAAACCGGCGGAAGAAGGTGCCCAAGCTGAGGCTGCCGAAGCCGAAGAAGAACCTGAAGATGAGGACGATATCGAGTATATTCGAGTGCCTTATTTGACCAATCCGCATTTTGACGATCACTTTGACCTGACCAATCGTGAGCACATATTCGGCAAAAGTCTCTACTTCTTTGGATACGAACTTGGCAAGGCCCCGGAGCTGTCCGAACGGAATCGAATCCTCTCTTCCACTGCACAAATCGTCGGTCTCATCTTTTACCAGAAATGGGACAAACTCAACAAAGTCCTCGACCGACTGAATTCCTCGAGTATCACTCCCGAGCCGTTGAACATTGCACAGAAACATCTCGAGCTGATCCAGGACGAGACAATTCAGTCCGAACTTAAGAAGATCATCACACGACTCGAGTCAGTACCACAAACCACCGATCGAATGCAAACTCTGATCGAGACGCGTCTGGTCACCCTGCCCGACCTCGAACCGGCGGACATTGAAGCACAGAAGAAAATGTTTGCCAACTTTGAGAACACTCGTGTGGAGGCAATCAAGTCCCAGCTCGATGCACTGCTTCGTGAACAGCGTCAACAGGAGATTGAGAACAAAAAGGCCGAGCTGGAAATGAAGAAACGGCTGTACTACTTCTTTGAGAACTTTCCCAAACACGAAATTGACTTTGTCGACGCGGAGCAGCGCATCAAGGAGATTCAGTCCAAGACGGTGGTCGATGAGGACTATATTCCACCCGAAAAGTATTGAACAACGGGTTCGACATACACCGAAATGGTGACACTTTAAGGGTTGGTGAACCACACACAATCACTGTTGTACATAGCATCCATTTTGGTATAATTTTGAATATATGTTAGATAATATAATTAAATATTAAATTCATTAAACGATCTAATTAATAATAGTTAACCCTTTTTTTGAATCAACCGATCAAATCACTCCAAATGATCAAAACATACCTTCGTAAGTATTATAAATGTAAACCTTTAATTTATCATCTCAAAAATATGAATCCAAAATTGCAAAAGCTAATCTAAAGCTGCTTGACGCATTCGTCTTTGATCAACTTGCTGAGTATGGAGCCGAGGACCATCTTCTCACAGTTGACCGTACATCTCAATTTGATCTCGTCACTGCCTTCCGCCTGTGGCACCAGCTCGACCGTGATCAGCGTGAGACTTTTGTGCTTGAGTGTACAGCCCGAGTAGTGGAAAGTAGTGAGTTCATCGGATGCGTCCCGCAAATGTGCATTCGAACACAGATTCGCCAACAGCAGAATGATCGAATCAATCTTCTGTCGCGCATTGTCCGCCGACTTGGATAGTTTCACATTTTGGGTCACTTCGTTCATGCCCGTCAGTTTGGATCGCTCCAGTTGGAATGCCTCTAGAGAGGTGAAGCGGACAGGATTGAGAATGTCACCAATTGGGGCAACCAGTTTCACGGTTTGGGACCGGTTAAAGATGAGCTCAATGCCCAGGGAGGGAGATTCATTAAAGTCCACCGAGAGTGTGATCAAACGGGTTTCGGATGGAGCGAGTTGAATGGTCACGGTTCGATCGTCTTGAGTCTACACAACAAACAAACAATTAATAGTACAAAATGATAATCTCTAATCAACTCTAACTTACATCCAAACTCTTAAACAGCACCAATCCATTTTCAGGCACCTGAATCTGCACCTTATTACTCCTCTGTTCGTTCTCCTCTTCGGGCAGTTCATTTTTGATGATCAACTCCACCAGTGTTCGGGCCTGTTCGTTAATTCTCGGAAAGCGATAGCTCACTTTGAAATTGTACGGCACTTCCACCAGTGAGAATTCCTTAAAGGACAACTGTTCCGCTGATTCGAGTACTCGGTAAGGTGCACGGTTGGTCGTTGGTGAGGGTGAGTTCGAGGAGGTTTGCAGCATTGGCATCAACATTGGATTCGAGGCCGAATCGTTCAAACTCAAATCACCAAGGTCAAGGAGAAGGTCTACATCGGGCGTTTTCGGTTTCGATGATGCTTTCGCTTTCGAAGCTAAGGCCTTCGAAGTTGATGGTGAGGGTGTTGGTTTGATTTGAGCTTTATTAACTCGGGCTTTCGGTGGAGGCACAGGTTCTTCTTCCTCATCCTCCTCCTCGGAATCAGATTCTTCTCCTGACGAAGATGCCTCCTCTTCCTCATCGGACTCCTCATCATCTTCCTCGTCATCGTCCTCCTCCTCCTCTTCTTCAGCTTCGTCATCAGAATCCTCTCCATCCTCCTCCACCTCCTCTTCGTCTTCTTCTTCATCATCTTCCTCGTCCTCAGAACCCTCATCATCAGATTCTTCACTGGAACTGTAAATAAAAACAGATTAGAAGGATTCTAATTAATTAATTCTCTAAATCAAACCTCAAAAATCCATTCTTCATTGGCTTTTTACCGAGGCCAAGTTTGGCTGCGGCCTTTGCTCCACTTGTTGGTATCACTGGAGCTGGCGGAGGCGGCTTTTCCGGCACCTTACTCTTCCTCACCGACGGATCGGGTTGTACCTCGGGCCAATCGGGCAGCTCCTCATATTCTGCAGCCTTCTTTCCGAGAAAGTGCGACAGAGTTCCAACCCTGAATCGAGCCGAATCCACAGAAGATGCGAGATGATTCGCAATGGACACAGTTGGGGAGGAAGGCGTTCCCTCGGATGCACCCTGACTGCCAATAAAGACGGGGGTTGTTCGTTGACTGACATTTGGAACCAGTTTGGGCACAAGTAGAATCTGCTTGGCCAGTACGAGGTCATTGAGCAGCTGTCTCAAGAAACGTCCCCGATCGCGAACATCATAATTCAGATCATATTTAGCCAGATTAAACACATAATTGATCAACAGTTTGAGTCGGTCGAGATTAACCGGAATGGAGGCCACTTCGGCGCCATCACCAATCAAGGTGAGATGCAACTTGGAGGCGAGATTGAGTGCCTGCAACTTGACTAAATCATTCTCGTTGACAAATGTCTTCGCAATCTTTCGCAGTACATCGGGCGCCACTTTGCGGGCGTAATCGTTTCGAGAACAAAATTCTGCAACAATCCAAACAATGGTGGCACGTGCCTGTGGGGTGGAGATTTTCTCCATCAGTTTTACGATCTAGAAGAACAGAATTACTAAATAATCTTCACTCTATCAAAATAGTTTACCTGTTTGACAATCATCGAAATAATAGTCGGATCTTTGTTGATAATTTGACTTCGAATCACGACAATCGACTGTGCCACAATAGACTCGTTCCGATTGGACAACAACGACACGAGTCCGTTCAAACAAATGGGCGCAATCTCCTTAATTCGCGAAGCACACTGTCCAATTGACTCAATAGTGGCGGACATAAACTCTAGATCGTCCTGATAATTGAGAACGTATGCCTGAAATTCTCGCAAGATCAGAGAAATATTTCCCGAATTGCTCAGATTGGTCAGAATTTCCAGTTTGAGAATCTTCGTCTGAGTACTGTCCTTGGCTTTGACAAAGAAGGACTTGAGATAGGGGTCAAAGAGAGACTTGATGGAACGATTCAGTTGGGGAAGAGGTGGAGGTGTAGAGTCTGAGTCGGAGTCGTCAGAATCGTCGGAATTCTGTGCCTTAGGCGTAGCTTTGGACCCATTCTGAAGCATAAAACCACCGTTCTCGCCACCATTTTGGTGTTGTTCATTTGCGGCACAGAATTTATCGTTAAATTCAGCACTGGTCAGTGTGACCACATTCTTGAGAATAATCAACTGAATTTCCCGATGTGAGTGCAGCAGCCGAATCAGTGGCCGCACAAGCTGAGCGGTCAACTCGAGCTGTGGTGCAATGCAAAGGTAGAGTTGAATCACCGCCAGGACGACGCCCGAATTGCGCGATTGAAGCAGCGGCTTAGCCGAACGTATCAGTAAAATGTGGTCGGGATCGATGGCTGAACTACGATTGGGATTGTTGCTTGGATTGAGAAACTGTGTCCGTGCATAGCGCAGCAACATGTTGATTATGATGATCTGTCCCCATTCGTCAACATCCGCCAGTAGTGAACAGAGTTTTCGGTAATTCTCGTGAATCAAATCGATCCGGTCGGGACAGACTTCCTCGAAGGCGGCCACAGCCGAGCCGAGTACCAGTGAGACCTTGTCCTGTAGCAGCTTAGCGATAATCTCGATAATATCTTCCTTAATGTCGGGATCGAGTGAGAACAGCTTCGGAATAGCGTGCGCCGCCGTCTTCCTCACATAGGGCGACATATCGTTGGCACAGTCCTTGATGGCAATCAACATGATGGGCGATATCATCGGCACCCGAATGGAACTCAACACACGAATGGCCGAACCACGAATCAGCGGATTTGGATCTTTGAGTGCGTGCTGAAAGGTTGCGATAGAGAGCAGTGCCAAATCCTGCTCCTGTTCAGCATAACGAGTCAAATAGAGGTAGACCAACTTTTTGAGTTCAGAATTTTTGGTCACAACATTCTTCACCACGTGAGGAAATAGTTCACGAGCGGACTCGGCTGACCGTCCCTTTGCCACCATCGTGATGATGCGCTTCATTGCCTCCAGTTTGGGCACCTCTTTCGAGGATTCCAACATTTGTTTCAGATCCTCATATTTCGACTAAAAGAGAGGTGTTTATAAAAATAAATATGTAAATAAAATAAATAAACACAAACCTGTGACGAACTCGAGAAGAAGGAAGTTTTCTGATGACCCGAACCCGAGGAGGAATAGCCACCACCCAAAGCCGTACTCGAGAATCCACTCGGGGTTGATCCCGTGCCCTCGCCACCATAACCAGTGTTCACCGAAATGCCGCCACCCGAGTCGTATCCCGTAGATGCAGATGGTTCGCTATACTGCGAGCCGGACATATGGTCCATATTTGACGGTGATTTTACTAGCCGAAAGTTAGTATAAATTGATTAAAAAAGCCGAGCCGAAAAATAAGAAGACGAACAAGAGAAGAAACACCACACAAAGCCGGCGTAAACCAGCGACGATGGTTTATCTTCTTTTTGTTGATTAATATTTCAGTTAGTGTCCATTCAAATTACGCCACCATCGAATCACACACAGACGCACCAAACAAATCTAAACATACAACAGAAAGAGGAGAGAGAAGTGAAGGGAGATATGACAAATGCCAACGGAGCACAAATCGCACACAAACGAGTTCAACCAGAGAGGCAAAACAAGACGACGACTCAGCTCAGCTGTCAATACAGGCAAGTTTTAGTTACTTTCACACTCGACAGATGGCGCTGGTGGAGAAAAGTTTAAAAATCATTTGCGGCGTTTCTGATTTAAAAGTTACCATTTTAAAAAGCAAAATTAAATTCAATTAAATTCAAAAAACACACAAAAATAATGACAATTTTTAACAATTTTATTAACCATTGAACATCTAATAATACTAGTAAATATGTAAAAGTTTAATATTCTAGGATGACTAAAAATGACCCACCGTTATGTTTACGAGGGTTAATTAAGTGTATAACATGTGTATAGATTGATTGATATAATGTAATATAATAATTAATAATTAATATATGTAAATATAATAGTAATAGTAAAGAATTATTTGTAAAGAATATTCATAATAATGATAAAAGAAATTCAAAAGTAAAATCACTTATAATAGTAAAACTCAGTAAATTGGGGTTAAAATTCTCAAAATTTTTAACCACCTAACCCTGAGGATTATGATACCGTAAAGACAAACCAAAAAATCATCAATTTTAGCTCTTAATTATTAACCCGTTAGCACCCAAAGGTTCCCTGAATTGTCCGTAATCTGACTTTAATACTTTGACTCGTTTTTGGTTGTTTTGCGGTATTCTCATGCTTTGTAAATTTGTTACAAATTATTTGTAAACGTTCATATATGAGGTAATGAGGCTAGTGAGTAATGGAATCAACTTAATCTATTCAATCTATTTACTCTGAATTACTCATTTTACAAACTCAATCTAATCAATCTATACTTAATCTAATCTACTCAATCTATACTTAATCTAATCTACACAATCTAACCTACATCAATCAAATCGATTAGATTTACCAAATCTAACGATTCATAAATTTGAGCAGATTGGGCAGTGATTTCGAGTTGATTGACGACAGGAAAGAAGTGAACTCGCCCTTCAAACCCTTCTTCTTTTTCTCCTCCTCTTTACCTGTGAAGTAGTTGCCGATGATGGCAAAAGTTGAAGTTGAAGTTTTCGATGTTGAAGCGGGAAAGTTGAAAGAAAAAGAAGATTTCGATGATGCAGACTTCGATGAAGGAGACTTTGAAGAAAAGGGAGATTTCGAAGGTGATTTCGAAAACGATTTCAAAGACGATGAAGATTTGCAGGAGGATTTCGAAGATTTCGAAGATGAACGCGATGATCGCGAATCGGCATTCGAGTACGAACAGCCAGGAATATCCTGAAATCCTTCTGACTTTTTCGACGCGAATGGACTCACTGGAGGAGTTGAGAGCCGTGATTGAAGTCGGCCAGTTAGTTCCAACATGACGTGCTTGGCTCGTTTCACTTTCGCAATCGCTCGCTCCATGAGAGTTACCTGTCGTTTGGTCTCGATCTTCTCGCCCACCAACTCACCAACCATCTGCTTGCACTTCTCTAATTGAGGAATCTTTGGAGCCTCGTCGAGCATTTGCTTCAACTTGTCCAACTCTTCATTCAGCACGGAGCGGGACGATGAGCGCAACTTGTCCATCACCGCCTGAGGAGTGCCCTCAAACTGAGTCAAGTAGTCATTGACACGGGCGAGTTGATCCTGAAAGTCCGAACGAACTCGGGCAAATTCACTTGTGGTGGGCACTATTCGAAAGGGTACACTCTTCTTCGGTGCACGGCACATTGCGAATTCGGGCGCATCGAAAGGGATCGACTTTTCCATCTTGACAGACAAACTCAAACTGACGGACTCAATCACTCAATCAAGTTTAAAATAACTTTCTAGGGAACAAGCGAAGGAACGGACGAGAACTTCCGGAGGTGATAAATCATGCGCCCATAACAATAACAAAATGAAACGATGATCGCGATCGTTTAATTAATTAATTAACGAAAAAAAATTAATTAAAAAATTTTACGTTGAGAGACAAAAGTCAGGAAATTGATTCAGTGTGCTATGTTGTTGGTGGTGGTATGTTGTATCGACTGAAGCAAAATCAAGAATATTCCTGGGACGGTAAATTCTCGCGCTTTTTTTGTGTGTGTGTGTGTGTGTTCTATGTTTAGGTTTAGGTTTAGGTGAGTTCATGAGTGAGTGTGTGTGGCCAAAATTATTCCGGATATGCGCAAATGAGAGTGGATTCTGCGAGAGTACATCAGGTGTGTGTGGATGACCCAATTTGGAGTAGTAGTGTAAAATGATATGAAATATTCGATACTAGAGAACATTCTACAGAATCGGAGCGAGTCAAGAATATTCTAAATTGAAATGCAAAGTAAAGTAAAATTGAAAGAAAATTCTCTTGATCGGACTTGATTTTACCTTACGAATGTTACATTTCCACAATTGAAAAAGCATTTAAACCTGTAGGTTCAAATGTAAGATTTGCATTGAAAAGTCTCCAGCAAAAATTCTTAACAAAAATCCATAACCCCGCGACAGACAAATTCAATCAATCACAAATGAACTTTCCATAGATGACATACACCTACGTAATTAAAACTATACAAGAGACCTAAATAAGTCCTATACTATAAATTAATCTTAATAATTATAATAAATCAAATTAAACATGCGAGGGAGAGTAGTGTCCCGTTCAGAGAGCGAGGTCAGGTCGAAAAAGTCCCGGATTTTAAAATTCTTTAGAATTATTCCATAAAACACGAACCATTTTGGATCGATTAGGCGAGAGAAATGCACTCGTACAACTGCAAACTCGACTCGAGAGTCATTCGAGTTCATTCACAACCACACAGGAGACTTTTTAATTTCGAATGTGTGTGTGTTTTGATTCACTTTTTAATTTATTTTATTTTCATTAAAATTAAATCTGTACTAGGTTTGTTATATTATTATGTTTGTGCAGCCCAATTATAACTCTCTACATTACTAGTACTACTATGTACACACACAAACATTGTATCGTACCTTAAATTAGAATCGAATGTTTTCCAAATTAGCTTCACTGAACTCCAATGAATGGCTTCTCTGCATTGCTTTTTGCTCTCTCTTTTCTTTCTCTCTCCTCTCTCTCTCTCCTCTTTCTGTTCGGTCTCCTCTCTCTCTCTCTCTCTCTCTCTCTCTCCTCTTTCTGTTCGGTCTCCTCTCTCTCTCTCTCTCTCTCTCTCGGTCCATCAATCTATATGTATATTAGTTCAATCAAGTGGCGCAAAGTGAAAACACAAACATACAACACAACATAAATCGAGAGAGACATATCAGTTACAACTGGTCGAACAAAATCAAATCTATCCACAAAAACACGGGAGCAAAACAAGCAGCAGCAGAATTCGACCTGACTTGACCTACTATTTTTTTGCCATACTACTACATTGGGGGATGATAATAAATCACAACTCGAATTCGAGTTTATTTTGATTTATTTTGATTTATTTATATACACAATGTTTCACAGTAGTAAATAGTAGTTGCAGGTGCGCGCAATTGATTTTAGTGTGTAAATACATATTTTATTTTATAATAACACTTAACAGTCATTAAAATTGCATTCGATCGGTGGTTTGTGGCACTTCCTCGAGTCGTGTGATGATCTTCTTAAGTTCGGCTTGAAATGCCACGTCCTGGATCAACTCGAGATGTTTCTGTGCAATGTTCAACGGTTCGGCAGTGATGCTCGACGAATTGAGCCGGTCGAACACTTTGTTGAGTTTGTCCCATTTCTGATAAAACATGAGAACGACGATTTGGGCAAGTAGACGAGAGGATTCGATTCCGTTCGGACAGTTCCGGCGCCTTGCCAAGTTCGTAGATCCAAAGAAGTAGAGACTTTTGCTGAAAATGTGCTCACGATTGGTCAGGTGAAAGTGATCGTCAAAATGCGAATTGGCCTAAAATAAGGCGCTCGGATATATTCGATATCGTCCTCAACTTCAGGTTCTTCGGGCTCGGCAGCCTCAGCTTGGGCACCTTCTTCTGGCCAGATTCGATCCAACCTTACCGACCACCAAAAGTTGATTCAAAGTAAAAAGCGCAAGTGTTTTGGTGATCTTATTTCCCGAATCCTCCTGAATGGTCATCAGTTTGATAACCTCGAAAGCATCCTCGAGCACATCCTCCTTTATGGCCGCATCAATCAGCAAATTGTAAATGTACGTATCGGGTTCCCCACGAAATTCAAGGAAGATGCCATACAGGACACGCTTGTTCAATGTCTCCAACAGTTGGTCGCACTTGCCATGACGGAGATAGAATCGACAAACAGCATGATGAGTGGAATCGAGTAATGCGACCGTTTTCTTTGTGGACCGAAAGCGTTTCACGATATGACACTCAACACCCAACTCCGGCAACAATCTTTATCCGAACCAACACCAATCACCCAACTCCAACTTCATCCAATCTCGACATATCGAAACGACTATACAGAAAAGAAGATCAATATATTAGTAAAGTCACCTTTTTCCATAATCCCAAAACTCACCTTAATCAGCAAGTCCAAGCCATTTCTTGAATCGTTTCCACCGAGACAATGGTGGAAGGAGGTTCACTTTACGGAACTCTGTATCATAGTTCATACGAATGAAGTCATGTTCGAGTACTGCAGGCCATTGAGGACGGCTATGGGGCAGTAAATGGAGGAAGTTGATTATGAAATCAGCTTTCTCCTCGGTGTACACGTAGTCCAGTTCAGGATAAGAGTGGTCACGTATTGTCATATGCAGGCGAAGTACCATGAGTTGATCGATCATGTGCTCATAGTCGTCCACATCGATTAGCAACGGAAATGGCACCCGACCAGTGGACAGTTCGAATAAGGTAGCACCAACAGAGTACTTGTCAGCTGAATAACCATCGAATGTGTTCTGGTGGCCTTGTCGATGATTCATGTGGACAGTCGTGAGCGCTTCGGGTGCCATGTAGAGAGGAGTGGCTAAAGTGGAGACTGCAAATTCTTGGACACGATGTTCAGGTGGCTGAATTCGGCTATGGCCGAAGTCCGTTATGACCACATTGAAGTTCGCATCGATTAGACTGTTCTCCGTTTTAAAGTCCGAGTGACAGATTCTATACAATAAATGAATGTTTGTTATTGTTTGTATTTGGCACAAAAGAAATTAATATTCAATTAATATTTACATACCGAGAGTTGTGGAGGTAGGCGAAAGCACGACAGATGTCAGAAGCGATAATAGAGAAACAGTCCACTGGCACAGGTCCCTTGAACATGTTGTGAACTAGATGGAACAGGTCGATTCGGCAGAGAGGCAGGATGATCGAAGTGGTAACACGTGGTTGGTGGTCGGGACCGATGTCATTGGTGGTCAAATCGGCCAAGGATTTCATCACATTCGGGTGTCGAGTCATTCGTAAGATTTGTAGTTCGGTCAGTTCGTTTTGCGGATTCCGACGAGCAATTTGCTTACAAGCAAAGTGATCACCACCACCACGCGATCGCTTAACCACCCATACAGTGCCTTGACCACCAGATGCCACAAAGTCCACCACAATATAGCCACGCAGAGGAACGAATGGTTTATGGTCAGGCATTTACAGGTTGATCTAGAAATAAATTTTGTTTTATTAGTTGAGGCAAAACAACAATTTCGAATGTAAAACTGTAACTTTCAATCCTGTAGGAGATTTCGAAAATGGTCCTATTTTCAAAAAAGTAAAATAAATCAAAAACCCAAAATCATCAGTGACGTAAGCATAGAAAGAGATATTTTACAGTCTGATCACTATGGGTCTAGGGCCTATGGAAGGTTTGAGCACTAGCTAGGCCCCCCAATAGAGAGGCAGGTCACCCTAGAGCCTACACTCGACGATGATCGTCCCAATGAGATGACATCTCAGGCTTTCCTCAAAGTAGAACTAGTAACAGTAGTAGAAGTAGTAGTCCTAGAAAAGAGGTCCTTGTCGCTAGGTCGGTTGAGGGTAGCTCTGTATGTACTGGCCAGTGGCCACTGCACTACGTCGAGTTATTGGAATTTCCCAGGGTAAGCCTAAAGAAGGTGATAACACAAGAGTAGCTGGAAAGGATACTTACGAGGACGAACTTGTAAACTTTGGCGAAGAGTTGGTCAGAACGAACAGCACTTGATGGTCAGTCAGCAATGACAGTGCACACACAGCTTTTCACACGAGGAATGTCTTGATGAGGGCGCGAATGGGCAACAGTGACCAGAACTAGTGAGACCAGAAAGGGGTGCACTCGAAGAAGGAGGACGGAAAGTAAACGAACTAGAAGTCTTTTGAGTAGTAGAAACACGAAATGCACAAAACGTCATAACAATAAAAGTTCAGTCTGTTCATATAGAGAAATAATATTATAATTCGAATTGTCAACTGATTATTAATGATTAACCAGATTGTTTGGTATGTACTTAGCTTTGAGTGCACCAAAGTCAAAACTTACTTTTACAGTTTCAACATTTTATTTTGGGCGCTCAAAAGTATCAAAATCGAATAATCCCAGTGCATAAGGACAAACATATATGACGTACACTAATTTCACAGACAAATTATATTTAAATGTTTTGGAAAATATTTTTATAAATGTATTAATGAATTTATTTATGTGGACAAAAATATTTATGAGATGTGACATTTGAGATGTCTCAATTACACATTCCACAAGTGAAGGCATTTCACGAGGTAGGCAGTAGTGGCCTCCATCTGGTAAATAAAGTGAATTCAAATTCCGTAAATTTGCTGGAGGCTTTGCCTGTTGGGTTAGCCTGTTTGAACGTTCATCTGTGTCATATGTGATGTCTGGTTTAAAACTTCTCACAGAATAGTCACAATACTTCTGTCGTATCGGATTACATAGCACTGTTCTCCACTTATGCACTAACAAGAGATGATCCAATGTTTGTGAGATGGAGATTGCACAAATTGCTCCAACCTGAGTATCCAAACACTCACCGCTTAGTTTGGTTTGATTGACAATTTTAAGAAATCACTATCTCTTATATATTAAAATTTAATCACTATAATATTCATGTCCAAACTACGAAACTTATTTAACCGGATACAAATATGTTATGTACACTTTTAAAATATTCATGTTAAAAATAAAATTCAAATTAAAGTTAAAAAAATAAATTAAAATTATTTCTGCTGTATTGACCGTGAATTTTCCGGAATTATGCAGAATATTTTGACAATTGCGTTAACGATTTTTATGCTGCACAAAAAATGTGTGGCGTGTCATAATCGGCCAAATAATGTGCAATAATCAGATCAACTTTTTTGAGTTGAATTCAAAATTGAAATTCAAATGGAACCAAAGCCCAGCTCGAATGCTTTTCGAAGCACAACGTTGGCTCGCACGCTTGTGGAACTGTAGGAATGCTAAATTTCATGGTTCGCTGTCCCATTTTCCCAATGTTGAGCGCCAAATTAGAACTCGAGCAATATTGTGATCACAATTTTGTGGGAAAAACTCGAATTATTTTTTCAAATTTCTTGTGGTGAGAATTGCTGAATTTCAAACATGTATATAAATTTGTCGTACTTTTTTAGGTTTGCCACTCATTATTATGCTCTTTAATGTCGAATGGATCGTATATCACAATCACCACTGGACAGTATTTGTTTTGGCCTCACTTGATTTTGGCTTGCTTTTCAATGAATTTTGGGGCCTTCTCAAATTGGCCCAATTTGTTACACACTGCACACTGGTGGGCTGCTTTGTGTTTGGATGTCATTTGAAGAATCTCAACACTCTACTGCGCAATCTAGTGACTCAATGTCGCAATTCAAAGCGATTCGCTTCACTATTACTGGCACATAGGCTTGCATACTACCGACATGAGCAAATGCTGAATGATGCCATAATTACCAACCGACAGGTGGTGTCCACCACCATACTGCTCTCAATGGGATCATCTTTCGTCTGTTCAATCTACTGCATATCGGTCATATTCTTTGTGGACATTGCGCCAATTGCCAAGTATAATGCTCTGATCATGTTGGCACTTATTGATGTGCTTGCACTGGCTGTGGTCTATCCGCTGATTGTCCCAGTCAAGCATCTCTATGCAGGCGATAAGTATCTGTTTCAGTTTCTCAGCTACTTTGGACCAAACTTGATGGGCCAAAAGCTCAAAATCCAACACTAATACGAGCTGCTTCACACAGAGAACAAGTTCTACTTCACCATTGGAGACTATGCACGCATTTGCAATGAAATCATCTTTCAGGTTTGTTTGTGCACACTTTCAATATAAATCCTAAATGGCAATTTTGTGTTTCAATTTTAGTATGCAATATTTTATTCTGCCTATGTAATGTATGTCTTCAAAATGTTCATTAAAAATAAAACACACTAGAGTGGTCTTGGTGAATATAGTGAATTTGCCGGATTTATGCATAACGTTTCGAATTGTCATTTTGTGCACATTGGTATCATTTTTTACCACCTTGAGGCGGTTACTCATATAAGCCCCGGCGTAGTAAAAAATAGTATAAAAACTCTCAATATCTCAATTCAATATCTCTCATGTGGATCATTCAACAAATCCAGAATTTCTTCCAGTTCATATCCATCGAGCATTTGGACAGCAGTTGTCCGAGTAAGAGTATTTGGCTAACATTGTTGATATTCGCTCGTTTGTCGAGCGTAGATTCAAAGTGAACAGATTGGACGAGTTCAGAAATGTCACAATCGGTACGAGTGGCCACATAATGCACTTTAATTTGTTTAATTGGTGGACTGGGAATTGATGCAATGAATCTGTTTGTCGCAGTTGTGGTTTGACTACAGATTTTCCAAATACCTTGATTTTTTCTGTTTTTTTGTGTGCTTTCAGTCCGGTTAGATTAACCAAGCTGAAGTAGCAGTCTTCGTGGTGGTTGTTGGTGTCTGTGTTGGTGGTAGTTTCACTCAACTTCATTGGAACCGAACACGGCCATCCATTTAGATTGTGTCACGTGTGCCATTCACGTAGCTTGTGGTCAGTTCTTGTGACATCGATGTGCACAGAATTCATGCCCTGGTCGAATCCTGGAATTTGGAATTGACGATCTAAAATATACTTCGTAATATACGGATTCAGTGTGGGCGTACCAAATCGGCGATTTGTCTATTTCAACACGCTGTGGAGGCTTTGAGAAAGTCCACATATGACAAATTGTGTTTGGCTGATTGGCACAAGTAGACGTAAATTGAGTGGCTTCGATTATTACCCTTTTCACTTTGTTGCAATTTATTTCAAAAATAAGAGATGCAGACTTTTACGGAAATAATGCATTCAAGAATAGAGTAAATCAATTTTATTAAAAGCATTAATAAAAGTAAAATGATCTCAATATATATTAATTAACAAACCAATCTCAATTGAGGAAAAGCAACAATTTAAATTGAGGCGATGGTGAGACCGAAACATGTCAGGAATGCACTGTGTTGTGTTATCGACATTTGGTTGTTCGGCGCCAAATTAGTTTCGCGTTCACTTTGCCCTGATTAGCCAATTTGCACATAAAAACAGATGTGCAAACCACTAACTAACAACTTGGTGCTTTGTTGCTGATAATAACGCGCTCTGAGGTTTTTTGCATGGTAGGTCAAAATAACTACTCGAAAATTGGCATCAGTTTAGATGGTAGACGTCTAATAACGCGCTCTGAGGTTTTTTGCATGGTATGTCAAAATAACTACCCGAAAATTGGCAACGGTTTAGATGGTAGACGTCTAATAACGCGCTCTGAGGTTTTTTGCATGGTAGGTGAAAATTACTACTCGAAAATTGGAATCAGTTTAGATGGTAGACGTCTAATAACGCGCTCTGAGGTTTTTTGCATGGTATGTCAAAATAACTACCCGAAAATTGGCAACGGTTTAGATGGTAGACGTCTAATAACGCGCTCTGAGGTTTTTTGCATGGTAGGTGAAAATAACTACTCGAAAATTGGAATCAGTTTAGATGGTAGACGTCTAATAACGCGCTCTGAGGTTTTTTGCATGGTAGGTCAAAATAACTACTCGAAAATTGGAATCAGTTTAGATGGTAGACGTCTAATAACGCGCTCTGAGGTTTTTTGCATGGTAGGTCAAAATAACTACTCGAAAATTGGAATCAGTTTAGATGGTAGACGTCTAATAACGCGCTCTGAGGTTTTTTGCATGGTAGGTCAAAAATAACTACTCGAAAATTGGAATCAGTTTAGATGGTAGACGTCTAATAACGCGCTCTGAGGTTTTTTGCATGGTAGATCAAAATAACTACTCGAAAATTGGAATCAGTTTAGATGGTAGACGTCTAATAACGCGCTCTGAGGTTTTTTGCATGGTAGGTCAAAATAACTACTCGAAAATTGGCATCAGTTTAGATGGTAGACGTCTAATAACGCGCTCTGAGGTTTTTTGCATGGTAGGTCAAAATAACTACTCGAAAATTGGCATCAGTTTAGATGGTAGACGTCTAATAACGCGCTCTGAGGTTTTTTGCATGGTAGGTCAAAATAACTACTCGAAAATTGGCATCAGTTTAGATGGTAGACGTCTAATAACGCGCTCTGAGGTTTTTTGCATGGTAGGTCAAAATAACTACTCGAAAATTGGAATCAGTTTAGATGGTAGACGTCTAATAACGCGCTCTGAGGTTTTTTGCATGGTAGGTCAAAATAACTACTCGAAAATTGGAATCAGTTTAGATGGTAGACGTCTAATAACGCGCTCTGAGGTTTTTTGCATGGTAGGTCAAAATAACTACTCGAAAATTGACATCAGTTTAGATGGTAGACGTCTAATAACGCGCTCTGAGGTTTTTTGCATGGTAGGTCAAAATAACTACTCGAAAATTGGCATCAGTTTAGATGGTAGACGTCTAATAACGCGCTCTGAGGTTTTTTGCATGGTAGGTCAAAATAACTACTCGAAAATTGGCATCAGTTTAGATGGTAGACGTCTAATAACGCGCTCTGAGGTTTTTTGCATGGTAGGTCAAAATAACTACTCGAAAATTGGCATCAGTTTAGATGGTAGACGTCTAATAACGCGCTCTGAGGTTTTTTGCATGGTAGGTCAAAATAACTACTCGAAAATTGGCATCAGTTTAGATGGTAGACGTCTAATAACGCGCTCTGAGGTTTTTTGCATGGTAGGTCAAAAATAACTACTCGAAAATTGGCATCAGTTTAGATGGTAGACGTCTAATAACGCGCTCTGAGGTTTTTTGCATGGTAGGTCAAAATAACTACTCGAAAATTGGCATCAGTTTAGATGGTAGACGTCTAATAACGCGCTCTGAGGTTTTTTGCATGGTAGGTCAAAATAACTACTCGAAAATTGGCATCAGTTTAGATGGTAGACGTCTAATAACGCGCTCTGAGGTTTTTTGCATGGTAGGTCAAAATAACTACTCGAAAATTGGCATATATATATATATATAAATATAAATTTTATTTTTGTACTAAAATGCAACAATCATTAAAATACGAATTTATTTATTATATATTTTATAAAGCATAACAAATGTTGTTAGAACAAACCAGAAAGGATTTACCGTAAAAATTCACTTGAGCTGGCCATTGAGGTCGATCCTCAGGTATTATTCGGAGTAGGTCTTTGATAAGTCCAGTGTGAGCTTCGGTGTAAACTCGGTCCAATTCGGGGTAGACATGGTTCCTAGAGATTATGAGTTCGCGGACAGCCATCAATTGATTGATCATATGACCGTAGTCATCTTCATCAATCACCACTCGAAAGGGCAAACGGCCCAGTGGTCAATTCGAAAAGAGTGACACCAACTGAGAATCTGTCAGAAGCGAAACCATCGTAGGACATGTGCTCACCGAAACGAAAATTCCGATAAACCGAAATCAATGCCTCCGGTGGCATATAGAGCGGTGTGCCCAAGGTGGACACGAGAAACTGACGGTTACGCTGTTCGATTGGTTGGATCCGCGAGTGACCGAAGTCCGATATGACCACTCGGCATTGTTGGTCAATGAGACAGTTCGCTGTCTTGATATCCAGGTGGCAGATCCTGTATAATAAAGGAATGCTTGTTATTGTTTGCAAATTAGTACAAAATAAATAAATATTCAATGTTAATATTTACATACCCAAAAGCGTGAAGGTCCGATAGACCGTGGACAATGTCAGAAGCGGCAATTGAGAAACATTCGAGTGGGAGAGGACATTGGAACTGGGTGTGGAGAAGGGCGTAAAGACTTGGAGACGACTTGGAGACGACTTGGTAACGACTTGGAGACGACTACCATTTGGGCGTGTGGTCGCGAGCATAAAGCAAGGGACAAAGGGTAGAGGGTTCAAAACGATGGTTTGCTAGGCAATAGGAGCCATGTTAAGGGTCTGCAGAGACCCATTGTTACGTTCCTTCGAACGCACCCCTAACATTGAATTGAGAATTTACCACAAATTAGTGTTTTCTGGATTTACTTCGAAAATGGTATCAACAACAACAATGGTATGGTAACAATAGGTTTATCCCACAAAACACTAATTCCAAAGTTCAAATACGAATCTCTGGAAACTAAAGTCAGCCCAATAATTCTCCCGAAACGAACAGTCGAATCCAAAGATTGATTGTGAAGGAATGCAGTGGAAAAATTGGCACAGAATTTGTATGGTACAAAGGTATGTTCAATTCAAGTTGAGAGATATTTCATAAAAACATTTCTAATGATTCATATTCGTCGATAAAGAGCCAGTCAATTTAAAGAATGTGTATACACTAGATTCGATGGAGACAATTGTCTTAAGTGTCCATTTAAGTGTCCATCGGTGAGTTGCAAACCAAATTTTTTTCTAGTCAGGTGCCTCAGTTAAAGTCATCTTTGCGGTGGAGAGTGAAATTTTTCTAAGGGCTGTTCCGAACAGTTCAGTTCAAATTCAGTAACATGCCAACAACACAAAACGTTCTTGCAGTTGACTTTTACAAACAAAAAATTTAACCCTTTCAACCCATAATAAATGAATTGAATGCTTACTGTAATAAATAAGAACTCAACGGGTTAATCGCACTGACAACTGTAAGTGTGCTATGTAACTATACGCAACACTATCTCTTAAATATAAGACGGTTTGATAGGTAAATATGAAGACTATGAGAAAGGGTCATAAACGAGATCGGTGTATTACACACATTTACATTGTGGCATTATACAGATCACACTGCTACGAACAGTAGCAAAATGAAAGGTCGCAACAAGAGAACTCGTGATTCGAGTAGTGACTCATCAAGTGATTCAACAACCACTGAAACCAGCAGTAGTGAAAGTAGTAGTGAATCCGAAGAAGAATCTTCAGAACAAGAAGATGCACCCCATCAAAGTGGTAGTAGTAGTAGTAAGAATTATGAAGATGCGATTCTTGCTAGAAATGGTGGCAAAGTAAAGGTCAAAAGTGTCAAATACAAGTACAGACGTGAAGGTGATGCGCCCTCAAACCCAAACACAAACAGGGGCGTTATTGAAGCTGTTAATAAAAATTCAAGAATTTCGATTAAAAAAGGTGTGAAAGCAAATGTGAAAATCACTAACACAAAAGGAAAACGTTCAACAACAACAAACGATGACGAAACCGATGGAAACACAATTCCTAAAGAGAAAAGAAAGTCGAAAAAGAAGAAGAAATCTAGCAAATCTTCCTCCGCACCACCTCCTCAGTACGATCCAACAAGTCATGGATTCCAAACGGACGATGAATCAGTGCGACCAGAAGTAATCGAAATTGTAAATGATTTCCAAGCAGGTAAACCTACAACAAATGACATTGAGAAGTACGTGGAGGAACTGTTGGCATATTCACACAAGGTAAAACTGTTCAAACTATCTCAATACTCAAATTAACATTTAGCACTTTTCAGAACAAGTTGGCCAAACTGAAAGATCATTGCCAAATGATTATGAAATCACAATTGGATTCCAATACAACGGATGAAATGAAACTCAAATATAGAACCTTGGCAGTGAAATACAAGGCTGATGATTTGACAGGTTTTATGAAAGTGATGTTTGGGTAACTTGCTTTGTACTTTTTATTCTTGAGATTAATTTCAATAAAGTTTTTGAGATTATGATCATATGAGTTTTTCTAAAACTTGTGACATAAGATTGCATTGCATTGTATTATCTGTATCTGCAAAGATCATCAAGACATGTCATTACAAAAGAATGCTACAGTAAACATGTAAGTAAACATTGACTTATCAATGATAACCATGGAAATGAGCAATTTTTGACACAATGACACAGTGAAATTATGTTTGACATAACCACTCTCACTTAGTCAACGATCTCACAACGAAAAATTCTCTCCCACCACAATGTCCACTTTACCCGAAAATGGTTTCTATCGCATGTCGTCGAGCAGTGAACAAAGTTCAACACTCAAAATTGGACGATGCATCATATTGAATTATGAAAACTTCCCTAAAGAAAAAATACGAACCAAAAATGGTGGTGTCAGGCTGGTGGAACGAGTGCGCACTGGAACCAAGTTCGATGTGGACGCACTGGTGAGAACATTTACGCGACTCAAATTTGATGTTAAAGTTTTCAATGATTTGAACCGGGTGCAAACTAAATACATTCTTGATAATGGTAACGTAAAATGTACTTTGACCTTTGACTTTTTACCTTTTAATTTGATATATTATGTAGAAGCAAAATTCAATCATTCACAATACTATTGTTTTGCACTCTGCATTCTATCGCATGGAACCAAGAAACAATTCAAATGTATCGACAATGAGGGAATCGATTACAAGGAAGTGTACGCACTGTTTGATGGTGACAAGTGTCTCTCACTGAGTGGTAAGCCAAAGTTATTTTTCATTCAAACTTGTCAGGGCTCGACAAAAATTGATTCCGGTCACCAAAAGTCAATGCAAGCACACACTGACGAGGTGCACCTCAAGCCAAAAGATCCGACAATTGTTCCAAACAAAGCGGATCTATTCAAGTTTATCTGTTGTTATTCGGGTATAAATTGATGGTTAATTCTGTTGTATTTGATTTACAAATTGTCTCATGTTAGAACATTTTTCATTACGTAATCCCCGTGAAGGTTCATGGTTCATTCAAGAGCTGTGCAATGTGTTTGATGAACAAGCTGATCAAGAAGATCTTGGTACAATGGTCACACGGGTGACACAGAGAGTCGGTGATTACGTGGCAGAACTTGTGGAAAATCCAGATCCACTGACTGGAAAAGTCCAACGCTACACAGTCAAACAGGTTCCGCATTCAAAGTCAACTCTGAGATGGAAGATCAAATTCAATGTTGTGCCTCCTCAATAAAATAAAGTTATTGTTCTTTTTCTATGTATGTAAGACTCAAGGGGTTAATTTTTCTCGCTACTTGGCAACGCTATCGCAATGCATCACCTCTCTTGTACAAAGGTTGCAACTTGTTGTGTTTTATGTCGTTACTCACTTGCACTGTTTGGTTTTGTGTTGCATCAAACCATTTTCAAATTTCAAGAAAGAAAATGAGTTCCAATAAGCGTCCATAACCAAATCAAACAGACCTAAACGTAAACCTAAATGGCCTTTACATAAACAATGCTGTGGCACCCATTCGAATACCAAAGTAACTGTCAAAGGTAAAATTCAAATTACCAGTCACCAATTTACTGCAGTACCAATCAGTCAACAAGGCAATATAAAGCCATCATTTTGGACTCAGTTGCTCCGATTGCAGGTGCAGAGCTCAATGTTAAGAAGGATATTATCATCAACAGGGGAAATGACTCTCAAGTAGAGAAAACAAACATTGAACACCTAGTCCCAAATTGTGAAGATGGAAACAATGTTGAAACAGCTAGAAAAAGAGCAAAAATCAACGATAAAATCCAGTTCAATGTCAAGGGAACTCTAATTGAAGTGAACAAAACTACTCTGAGTAACAAAGCACCGTACTTATCAACACTCATTGAAAAAGGTGAAAACATTGAATTTAACCAAGACAATCCAATTGTGTTTCAAGCAATGATCGATTTCATCGAAAATGACAAACTCAATTCAATCATTCTCGACCAGAATGCACGTGAATTGCTTGCCATTTCGGATAATGTAAGATAAAGGTTCACTTAACCCTTTGCTGCCTATTGGAACATTAAAATGTATCAAATGTTAAAATATATTCATATTATAATATTTCCAAACATTGATGTCCAAACAAGCAGCAAAACAGCAATTAAATAAAAATACTAATTTTTGTATAATTCTTCAAGTACAAAGTAGACAATCTCAAGAAAAAATGCGAAAATTTTTTCCTTTCCAAATTGTGCACCGAAAATGCTGACAAAATGCACAAAATGGCCATTCGATACAGCGCCAATAATTTGAAGGAAAATGTTGAAGAATACTTGAGAGAATCTCTGCACAATGAACCAGATGATGCGGACAAGTTTTGGTGAGGCGACAATATATTAATAGATGGCAGCACGTCTGTTCATGCATTTGAATGTGATTCGACGAATCAATCATCAAATAAATCGACTTAAATAAAACAAAGATACCGTGTGTTCAATAAGTAACAACATAGTTGGCCACCAAAAATGTTGGAAAACCGAATGTTTCCGATTTAATTTTTGATTTTCGTTTTGAGATGCTTGACCCTCGTAATGAACAAAAATATCGGTTTCCGAATTCCTGGAACACCTACAGGGGTTATACGATATATCAAATAATACTAATTTTGGACTTGATTATTGTTTTCATTTTTTCTTCGGATTTGACTGGATAAAAATTGTCTAAATCTGTGTTTATGTTATTAAATTGTAAATAAGAGATAGAAATGTCCAAAAATAAACTCTAAAATATATAATTAATTATTTAAGTAACTGAAATCAAATAATTTTAAAATCCAATTTCAAACTAAAAAGTTATGTTATTTGCAATTTATGTTTCAATTGGAACGCTTTTTATGAATAAAATAGATAATTAAATATGAATTCAGCATAATCAAAAATTTAGATAATTTTTTATCCAGTCAAATCCGAAGAAAAAATGAAAACAATAATCAAGTCCAAAATTAGTATTATTTGATATATCGTATAACCCCTGTAGGTGTTCCAGGAATTCGGAAACCGATATTTTTGTTCATTACGAGGGTCAAGCATCTCAAAACGAAAATCAAAAATTAAATTGGAAACATTCGGTTTTCCAATATTTTTGATGGTCAACTATGTTGTTACTTATTGAACACACGGTATTCACGTTCAATGTAATTCTGATCAACAACTTGTTTATTATTAAGAAAAAGAATGTAAAATAAAATTCTTTGGAAAATGTTTTTGTTCGTAAATTCTGAGAATAAATCAAACAAGTTTGTGTGACAAAAAACAAAATAAAAATAGATAGAACGTGAGATATAGTGAGAGGTGCATGAATTCAACCAAGGACATGATGCTTTAGGCTATACGAACGTATAAGTTACGACTGAGGAGAAAAGTCTACTCCACAGACGGATGGGTGATGTAACTGATGAGAGGCACACACCATAGACACGACAGTTCAATTTGAGTGCTCATTTCAGAAAATGATATGATGCAAACGACATGGCACTTCAAAATTGATGTTCAAACTCGAATCAACCAACCAAACAAGTCTAATCGAAACACAATTCCGAACCAAATTGACTTTAACAACAGAATACATTTTGATCAATGCACATAAAAGTGATTTGTAATTAATGTATTAAATGATTTCGATGTTCAAGTTCAAATTATGTTAATTTTAGACAAATAAACAGTTGTGAAATGTATAATAATAAAAGTGTTAATCTTCATATACACAATTCAAACATGAACATTTTGCGTCAAAGTGAACAAAACAACGACAATCAGGCGAATTATCCTTGAATAAATCATCATGTGATTAATTAACTTGACTAGACTGATACGATAGAGTTTTCCGGTGAATTGAAAGATTTCACATCGACAAAAATTGTTCTTTTAGTAAGAAAAATGGCTGCTCTAAACAATACACTTAAGTAATAATTCTTGGAAATTCGGAGAATAAATCAAACAAGTTTTGAATTTCGAAGAAAAAAAATAAAACATAAATAGATTTCGTGTTGACTGTGCACAAAGTCGCGACAAGATGAGCTAAAGTGATTTGTCACACGAGTTTGTTACTTATACGAATTACGAGTTACGACTGACGCTACTGACTGTGTCTGAGTCTACAGACGGACGTTCGTGCATGATTTAACCGAAGAGAGTCGAATTATCTAAACGACAATCTATATACTAACGTTGTGTGTTGCAGCCGTTGGATTGCACCGTGATTGCATACAATTTGAGTGCTTGCCTCAATAGATAGACTTTTACTTCAATTTTCCATCATTCAATATTCATTTACCATGGGCGATGCAAACAATCCCGACTTTGTGCAAAACCAATTTGACGTAAACTCCCGACCAGTGCGAAATGCAGTGTTGAACTTTGGTCGACAAACCAACACAGGCAATGTAGCATTTCAAATGACTACTTCTGCAAACAACAATCGACAAAACACCAATGAAGTGACTAATGTTGTGGCGAATTGTGGTGACCAACTCAACACTGGTCATGTAAATGCCATTGAAAGTGATCTTGTTTCACCATCAAACCAATCAAACTCAACCGAACCGAGAAATCAATTGGATTACTATGAAATGGGCAGAAAAGATGATCGAGCCCAGAAACGGGGGCGATGTTTGATTTTGAATTATAAAAATTTCCATGATCCAAACTTGAGCACTCGTGATGGTACTGAGTATGATGTTGGCTCGTTGAGTGCTACATTTGGAGGACAGAATTTGGATGTGATTGCGCATCACAACAAGACCCGAAAAGAGACGGAAGATATTCTGGTTGCAGAAGCACAATTGGATCATTCAAAGTATCATTGTTTTGTACTTTGTATTCTTTCGCACGGAGAATCTGGAAGTAAGTTGACTTTTGTTTATCTTCATATTAATGTTTTGTATCTTTAAGAATTTTTCTGTAAAGATCAACCACTTGAGTATGAGCAAGTTTTCCGTCAATTCAACGGAGCCAATTGTCGCTCTCTTGTGGGCAAACCTAAATTGTTTATCATTCAAGCATGTCAAGGTTCAAACAGTGACCCAGGAGTGATGATCGACTCGAATCAAGTTCTGGTTTCGGATTCTGCCCTTCGATTGTTACCCAACAATCCACAAACACGTCCAATCACTGCCGATATGTTGGCTTTCTTCTGTAGTTGTCCAGGTAAATACCTTAAAAAGGGTCATACATAAATAACGTATCATTTTACTTGCACTAAAGATTACTTCTCCCTTCGCATTAAAATCGAAGGCTCCTGGTTCATTCAAGACTTTTGCCAAGTGTTCAATCAGTTTGGCAGTGCAGAAGACCTCGAAAGCGTTCTCACAAAAGTGAAGGACAAAGTCGCGAAACGAGAAGCGGAAGAGTTCACACAGGCGGGTTGGAATCCAATCAAACAGATGCCTAGATTCGAATCGACTTTGACTAAAAAAGTTCAATTTTAATATATTCTGTTTGTTATCAAATAAACCTAAAATAAATCCAAATCACGAATTTAAGAATACTTCAACTATTTTTAAAAAGTAATAAAAAGTGCACATTCAGTGAATAACAGTCAATCAGACATGCACAGCAATTTGTAAGTGTCACTAAACATCGTGAGGGAAAAAACAAAAATAGTCACCCTAAAACGTGTGCACTTCTGTTTGATTGTCCTTGACTTAAGTGAGATCGTTCATTTGCGACATGATCATCACTTAACGCTTAACTAGACTGACGACAGTTTCAGCTTTTCCGTTGAATTTTGAGTGATGAAATGCGAAAAGAAACATTCAGAAATGCACAACAAAACAGGTCGTCGTCGAAAACGAATCATGAACGACAATCTACAAACGACACATAAACGATTGCAACTGAATTGCGTATGAATTGAAAAATTATATAAATGTTGCGTGAATTCAGTCTAATTGAGCCAATTGAATCTCTTATACAAACATGAATCCACCAAGCAAGCCCATTCCAATCAATTTAAACAATCGTTCCGTGACCAACATGTTCATCCAACAAGGTGGTCGTAGCAACACGGGCAACTTTAGGTTTTCAAATTCTGAACCAAGCACTAGTGGTGCTAATGATAATCTACGTAACATAGTTCTCAATTGTGACGGTCAACTCGATACTAAAGATGTTGATTTCAGCAACGTGGCTGTTCCTGTTTCTAGCCCAATTGCAAATCCAAATACTATAAATCAAACAAACGATGAAATCATTTTTGTGTTCAATGAGAATCTACGTTGTTCCATCAAGAGATCCATTTTGGCTCTACGTGAACCAGAATTTGAAATAAATCATCGAAATGCAAATGAAATCAAAGTTGAGAACACAACAACTCAAGGCGTGTTTGATCGTATGTTCGCTTATCTCCAAACAGGATTTGTTGACATTACTTTGGATTGTGCAGTGGCACTTTTGCTTCTCGCGGATGATCTCAATTTTGTACAATTTAAAAAGTGTGTTTTCAAGTTCATTATGTAAGTGTTGCTTTTTAGTTTTATTCTCAGATAAATTATTAACTTTATTTTTTATTGCTAATAATTAATTAGTGATCATCCCGAAGTGAGAAACACCGACGAATATAAGGAAATTTTCAAACGTCCCACTTTGGCACAACAAATGTTTGAATGGAAGCAATAAAATGATTGTCACTGAATTGTTCACTACTACTCTCATTATATTAAATGTCGACAAATTTAAATTGTATTAATAAGTTGTATTGCATTTTAAAATTGTCTATTTTTTGTATAATAATTGGGCCAAAACAAAAAAACAAAAATATATGTAATAATATTATGTGCACAAAAGTGAATACATTGGATTGCATTCGTCAAAATGAGTAAATGGGTTTGAATTTCCCAAAAATCCAATTATTCCATTTCCACTTGTTTCCACTCTTTGCGATCACGAGTGTTGTTAATGGGCCCGAATGTTGGAAATTAGTGCAAATAAACATCGCAGTTGAATTCTTTCGGATATTCATGATTTTTAGCGTTGGAATTTGAAAACAATTAAACGATGCTCTTATTCATCAATTTGTACACAATCAAGCAAAATTTTCCGTATAACAAAAGAAACTGTGTAAACAAAATTTTAATTTTATCATCAACAATTTATCACGTGATGTACATGCTAACTGTGTGCTCAAGGTGTGCTCATACCTTTACAAATGTTGTCAATGTAACCAGTCCAAATTGACCATAAGTGAATAAGTGCAGTGTTGAGAGCTTCGATAAAATGGCCAATGTTGAAGCGGGTTCGCGTTGACATTATCGATACTTTTCGAATTGACTTTTTGTGAACGAACAAGACTTATCATGCCAAAGAGGGCTTTGCACGGTTTGTGAATGTGTGCGGTGCAGTGTGCAAAGTTGCAGTGAAACACAAACACAACATTACACAGGTAGACAATCCAAAAGTAGACAAGCAGCCGCGTTGCAGGGTTCAACTTGCCCTCAATGATCCAAACGGCAAAGAGAATGTTTGTGGGCGTAAAGGCCACCAGGAAGGCACAAAACAGCTTTCCGTGCAAATGATTTATTGCAAAGAAATAGTCCAAAGTGTTCACAAACGCTCGTCTATACCTAAAATATTGCTCAAGTGGAAATTTTTTTGGTTGGATGGCCGATGGATGAGGTGATGCGCCCTAGTAGTGTGAAAAGTTGCCGCATTTTCAAGTAGAACATCATCAACTGTGAAATCGTGCAAGCAAAATTGATTGCCACCGAATGACTGAAACTCAACACATAGAGACAAAAGGTGGCCCCATTGAGATGACTCAGTACAACCCATTTTGGCGCAAACAAAAGGGCGTGAAGAATTTCATTTTTCATTATCAAATTGTGGACATGCTCGATGATGGCCAGTGCAAAATAAATGTATCCGATTAGGAACATGATTTCTAAAATTTGAAAAAATAATTTTACGCAAAGTCAATTTTTGATCACAGCACACTTACCACAAATCCCAATGGCACTGATGCACACATTGAGCACTGCCATAAAGCATTTTCTGGTACGAAGGCAGACTTTTTGATTATTCAATTTGGACTAGATAAAAAATGAACGCCATTTTCGCCGAACAATCACACGATGAAGCATTGACAAAAGTCGAGTGTTGGCCTTGAGATAAAGCTGCTCATTACAGTACAGAAGCATTCCCGAAACGATGAATCCAATAAAATCTATTTGCTGTTTCTGAATGAGCAGATACACTAGGTCAAAGTGGACTGCAATCTCGAGGGAGCTGCTGTGGCCGTAACAGAACTAAAAGAGAAAATGGACACATTTCAGGGCAAGAATTGAGTTGACCACTTTGAGTGTGGTGATCAACTTGACATTGGTGTTTTGAGTGGTTTGCTGAACTAGGCAGAAATAGTGTACAAAATAGTTGATATCTTTTATTGGATAAAACAGCAAGATATGAACAGTTTTGGAATCATAGTTAGAATTTTGAAGAATTGAAATAAATATGAGCTTGAAAATTAGAATTTTCATAAAAAAAGATATTAATAAAATTAATTTAATTATATTTATAATAAAAAATTCATATGATCAATATTTTATTAATTAGTCAAATAATTAAAAAATTCTAATTTTCAATAAAATATCTGCATTTTAATTATCACAAGTCACGAGTGGGGGAACTTGAGTTTTAATGGCAGAAATGTGTGTTGAAAATGGTTTATTTGGTCGTGAAAAAATCAATTTTTGTTTGTTGGATTCTATCTAACAAAGTTCTCTGGCCGTTGAAAGTAATTGAAACAAGGCCTATCTGATTGACCCGACAGTCAGATTCGAAACTAACGATGATGTGGAGGCAGAAGTTCAGAGGGACAAGTCGAAGACGTACGTGCCGTGCTTTCCAGACCTCGCCCAGAAATATTCCCAGTTTGGCAAGCGGGATTTTGAGGTAATTGGACTATGGTTTGGAGCTAGAGGGAGCCTGAGTCGTCAAGTAGTGGACTTCTTCGAGAGGTTCCAGCTTGATAAGGACAAACTATACGTAATGATCTTTTTGTCATACATCGCACAAACTTGTTTGATTTATTCTCAGAATTCGTATTTTAAGTACAATATTTTTCCTGTAAATTTTTCTTTTTAATTTTTATTGTAAAACAAGTTGTTAATTAGATTACATTGTATCATGATATGTGAATAACTTTGTTTCATTTATTAGTAATAAATTATTACAGTCGATTATTATTATTATTTAATAATTTATTCGAATGCATGAGGCTGAAAGTATGCCATCTTTTGTCGTCTAACCGAAGCTTGTCCCCATCATTTGCTTCATTCTTCAACATTAATAATGTTACATTATCCTATAAATTATTTGTTTATCGAATAGCCATTTTGTGCATTTTGTCCGCATTTTTAAAAACACAATTTATTTCTAATTCTTTCTAATTTAATTTATTAAATAAGAAAATTCTCTTCTTTTTTTTATCTATGTACTTGTACTTGAAGAATTACTTACAATTTTGTGTTTAACCCTTTGGCGCCTACTGGGACATTTATGTCTCAGATGTTTACACTTGTTAGTGTGATATTAATCGAATGCATTTTAAAGAAACATTTGAGAGACATTATTGCCTCCAGAAAGAAACAAAGAGATAACCGATTTTTTCTCAATTTGGCTCGACAAATGTTTGAGTGAAACAAATGAATTAATGGAAGCAATGTCAGTTTTTAACACAAGACAGCAATACAGCAATTAACTTTGTAAACACACTAGCACCATCTATTATTGCGAGTAAGTAATTTTGTAAATTTGAGAACCGGGCGCGCGATTTCTGGTTTGTTGGTTTCATAATCAGAGAATGTCTCGTTCAAACAAATCTCTCAAAGATTTTTTTTTCTATTACTATGACTTGTCATGTTTAACTGGTTTTGATTTTTTACTCAACATGAAAACCGAAATAATAAATTAATTAATTAAATGCAACTGACTATCTAATGTAATGAAGCTATATTTAGCAATGGAAAACAATTGTACCCATTGACCTTGTCAATTGTTCGTATAAATTTGAATGGATGCCCCAATCATTTCATTTAATCACACCAATTGTCTGTCTCACTTGGTATAATTGAATTAATTCTCAGAAACTCAATCGGAACGTCTGTGTGCCTTTGTAAATTGCGCACTCGTGGTTATTGGATGGCAGTGCCATCATGGCACACACACACACACACTTTGATCCAATGGCAACTGTTCATACTATATAGCAGTAATATATTTCATACCCCGAGTGAAGTGTCATATTTAAACTCGTGACGGTCCTCGTTTTGTTCGCTTATAAGCATACATGCATCCTTTTCTCTTTATAATCACTCACATACCCAGACACACATTGCCTAATTGGATGCGTTCCATGCTGTGCCAATTAGATTAATGCGTAGTGTCCTGATGAGAATTGAGATATAGAACCCGTCGCCTGCGTGCACGGTTGTCTCTCTTCACCAGTTCAGCACTAATTCAGCCAAATTCTACCCTCCACTCACTCACATCTATCCTTGGCCTACTTTAAATGGTAATTGCCATAGGTCACACATACGCACTATTGCACTCATGTAATCACTTTCCACTCTGTCACCATTTTCAGTTGATCGAACGATTCCGTTGAGAACGCACGCATATGTTCCACCAATACAACTGATTACATCAAATTCTGTACGACAAATTTGGTTTCTAAAATTTCTATTAGTCTTCTACAAGACCGCGACTTTGTATAATTCCTAAAGAGAACTCATCGTACTTAAAGTTTAATGTCCAATTGGTTAGCCAAGCTCTGTGAACTCGAACGACTTGCGAACTCATCATCATCATCACTGCTCAACTGTACCAACATCAAAATGGAAAAGCCAGTTGATGATTTGAGTCCCATTTCTGGCATCAAGGGCGCCTTCACCAAGGACCTGTTCACCATCATTGGCTACTCACTGATTGTGTTGGTCTCTCTGCTAGGCAACAGTTTAGTACTGAAAGTGATCGCATCTCATGAGAAGTATCACACAACCACGAACATATTGATCGCATCGTTAGCCACTGCAGATCTACTGACCACCACTTTTAGCATTCCCTTCAATGTGACTCGCTTTCTCATCTTCAACTATCCATTCGGTGCTATCTTCTGTAAGCTAATTCCCTTCATACAGGTGACCTGTGTGTATGTGTCTACACTGACAATGGCCGTAATAGCAGTACATCGATGCATCACTTTGTCTGCATATGAGTTCATTCGAAAGATTCGAGTGAGCATCGTAATTGTGATTGTGTGGCTGATTGGGGCAATTCTCGCACTGCCCCACTCAATGTTTAATCAAATTGGACAAGTGAGTTATCGCAATCAGAGCCACTCTCGCTGTCGGACAGAGTATCCCGACAGTAGCACATTTGATGTGCCATTTTGGTTCTCGGTGGAAGCAATCTTGACTCAGTACTTGTAAGTAATGTATAATTTGTGTATTTTGATTGTACAATCTTTTACAAATGTTTAAATACAGAATACCACTGAGCTTTACTGGAATCCTGTACATTTGGATTGGTTTTGTAATCTCCAAACAAAACAATAATTTGAAGAACAATTTTCAGACCAATGAGAATAATCGGCAACTAATCGTACGTAGAAATGCAATTCAAAACGGGTTAACCAAAATTTTACCTATAGTCAGTAGATCGGACAATTTTGAATCAACAAGACGCTGAACTAAAAAGCATAATAATTCAAGTAAATATTCCTAAAATCCAATTTGAACTAAATTAATCAGAAAATACCTTCCATTAGTTTGTCGTGGTCGTATTGGCATTTGCCGTATGTTGGTTCCCACTGAACGGCTACAAACTTTTGGTCGATTTCCACTTGGTTAATCCAAGTTTCACAACTTTTCTCGTCACTCACTGGATTGCAATGACTTCTGTGTGTTGTAATGTAAGTAAAAAGATGCAATTAACAGTCAAACTTATAATCTTGAATACATTTCCACACAGCCATTCATCTATTGCTGGTGGAATAAAAGTTTCCGTAAAAGTGTCATCAAGATGCTCACTTGTGGTTGTTGTGGTTGTTGTCGCAAACGACCACCAGCGCATTCGTGATCCATTTAAGGACAATCTGATTAAGCTACTAAAAAAGCTAGACATTTGTACATTTGCTGTGTGATGAAACCGATGACAATGAGAAAAGTCTCAATTTAAAAGTTTCAATTTAATTCACTTGGAACGTGATGCACTCGTCGTAACTAGAGCAATTGCAGAATTCATCCGTGAAAGAAAACTTGAACCGCTTTCAAGGTCAAGACAACAATTTTAGCAAAGATTCTCGTCTTATTCGATTTGAGAGCCTAAATATAACCCCTGTATTTTTATGTGAATAATCTGTAAAAATAAATATGCTTTATCATTTGTTGTTCTTTTATTTCGCTTTCAATGCAACAGCAATGCAATAATTTAACCAAACACATTTCAATTACTCGACATACGAACCTTGGACATTGTAATATTTGATTTTAAATTTAGTTTGTTGTCTCAATGGAATGCGAAATGTATTGAGAAAATTATTACAATTGGAAAATGCAACATTTTAAAGCACATATGTGTGATAAAATATCAACTTTTAGTAACGTAAATATATATTAGATTCCAATAAGACAGATAATAAAATATAATTAAATCGATTTTACTTTATCAAAAAGGATGTACATTGTAAAGATTGCACAAAGTGTTTTAAGTGCTCCCAAGAAAAGCACATTTGACGGAAACAATCTAAGGTCATCCTTTGGATATGACCAATTAGTAATAATGACATCTACTTACCTCTAAAACATTTACCTTACAATTTAGTATATAAAGCAATTACCAATTTACAAAAGTCATCATTACATTCAAGAATACTGATTTATCAACAAGGATGGCATCCAAAATCGACGAGTCAAATTCATTGGCAACAAATGAGTCTACATTGGAAACGGATCACGCAACAGACTACCAAATGGGTAGTAGACACGATCCTGAAAAGAAACGTGGCCATTGTCTAATTTTGAACTATCAAGATAAACGTATTGGAAGTGAAGAAGATGTCCAAACATTGAGCGCAACCTTTCGGTTATTGAACTTTGACGTTTCTGTGCATCAAAATTTGACGAAACCACAAACAGAGAAAGTTCTCATTGAAGAATCCGAGTTCGATCATGAACGGTATCACTGTTTTGTACTGTGCATTTTGTCACAAGGAAGTGTTGGAAGTAAGTGTTAATAATAAAAGCTATTCAAGATTTATTAATATTTTTAATATTTTAAAATGAAAACTAGAATTCCAATGCTCCGATTCGCAAGATTTCGAGTACGAGAAAGTGTTTGACTACTTGGAAGATGCTCGTTCACTGAAAGGAAAACCTAAACTGTACTTCATCGATGCAGCCTGTTCGAGCGAACAAACTACAAATCAAGGATCAATTGGAACTTTTGGTGGAGCAACTCTTGTTCCACTTCCTGATAATTTGTTCACCAAACCACTGAAATCGCACTCGTTTGCATTCTATTCGAGTAGTCCTAGTAAGTACAAATGAAAGATTATAATCATAATTATGAAATATTTCAACATATGAATCGCAATTTCTAATCATTACATAACATTACAGGACACTTCGGTGAAGAAAGTCCTTTGAAAGGCAGTTCCTGGTTCGTACAAGACTTGTGCACAGTGTTGAATCAATTCGCAGATAAAGGTGATGACCTCTATGAGATGGCGTCAAAGGTCAATAGAAAATTGGCCAATCGAGAGGGCAAAGGTGAAGGACAAATGGCTTCAAACTCAAACGTCAAACAAATATCTCGTTATTTGTCAACTTTGACTAGAGACGTTCGATTTTAAGTTCAAAGTGTTTTGCGTTGATTTGAGCACTGCAAAAAAAGCTAAAATAAATCATCCATTGGTTATATTTGTGTTAATCGGTGACAAGTTGTCAGAAAAGTTTTATCATTTTGCATGAATGCTTCTTTCCTTGCAATCTAATCAAACACATTTCCACTACCACTCAACATGACCTTGAACATTGCAACTTTGTGTAAACAAAATCCAATACGAACTTAATAAGCGAACATGTTTTCATACATGTTCAGTTTAGATTGAATTGGTTGGAATGGAAAGTTAATACTTTCTTGATTGAACAATCATTTTGTGTGCCAAGTCGTATGTTCTATCAATAGACATAAAAGTCATTTTTCAACCGAACTCACCAACTTCTGAATGCATTTCGTTTATTCGTTTAAACAAGATGACCCTCAACCAGACACAAAATGGCGGTGGGAATCAATCATCAGGTTCCAGCGGCATCGTGGACACCTTCTACAAAGATCTATTTGTCATTTTGTGTTACTCGCTGATTGTGTTGGTCTCACTATTAGGCAACAGTTTAGTACTGAAAGTGATCGCATCTCACCAGAAGTATCGCACAACCACGAACATATTGATTGCTTCACTGGCCACTGCAGATCTACTGACCACTACATTGAACATTCCCTTCAATGTTACTCGTTTTCTCTCTCTCAATTACCCCTTCGGGGACCTCATCTGTAAGCTAATCCCTTTCGCACAGGTTACCAGTGTGTATGTGTCTACACTGACAATGGCCGTAATAGCAATACATCGATGTATGACTCTGTCTTCCAGTCGCTTCTCTGGATCGATCTTACGAGTGGTGATCGTAATTGTGGTTGTATGGCTAATTAGTGCATTGTTCGCATTGCCTCACTCAATGTACAATCAAACCACCCAAGTGAGGTATCTCAACAAGGAGTACACTCGCTGTCGAGCAAATTTCCCAATCAGCGAGTACAACGTGGCATTTTTGCTCTCGGTGGAAGCATTCTTCACTCAGTACTTGTAAGTTGTATACGATGATTTGTGAGAGCGATCCAATCATTGGTTTGTTTGTTGGTTAACCACAGAATTCCTTTAATCATTACTGGCATTTTGTACATTTGGATTGGTTTGACCGTTTCGAGACAAAACAGCAACCAGGAACAGAGTGACGAAACACATCGCAAACTAATCGTAAGTGACACTGTGATAGACTAAACGGACTAATCGATTTATACTTTTTTTGGTGACCGGTAACCAAAACCGGTAAACGGTTAACTCTTTGAAATTTTTCTAATTTTAGTCTTCGGACCGTATAATTTTGAACCAACTTGAAGCCAAACCCAAAAGCATAATAACTCAAGTATAAGTGTTCGTGAATTTTGGTCACTACTAAATTAACCCCACAACTCCCCTTGTTAGTTGGGGCTGGTCGTATTGGCATTTGCCCTGTGTTGGCTCCCACTCAATGGCTACCATCTTTTGGTCGATTTTCGAGTAGTTAAACCGAATTTCACTATTTTTCTCTTTTGCCACTGGATTGCAATGTCTTCCGTGTGTTGGAATGTGAGTTCAAAAAAATTAATCGTAAAACAAAATAATTTTGATTTCATTTCCACATGTAGCCATTCATCTATTGTTGGTGGAATGAAAGTTTTCGCAAAAGTGTCATCAGGATGCTCACCTGTGGTTGCAAGCGATCATCGTTACATGATCACAAGAATGTGAAACTATCTGAAATTGATAGTGCAAATTCGGATTGAAAATCATCAACATAACAAAAGAAATTTATTAATCACTTGATTTAAGTTTGCCTAATACAAAGATTGTATATCAATTCGTAACCACCAGATGAGGCTCGTAACTCTAAATGTTACCTGTTACAGTTAGTATAGCCACCACAATATACCACACCTGATACCACCTCTGTAATGCACCCGCACTGTGCAACAACAAATTAAAGTGTAATAAAAAAAACCTTAATAAGGAATTTTCCAAAATGAACAACAACAACAAGAGAAAACAGTCCAAAACTCGCACAAACAAAAAACAAGTGCCCAAAGAACCATTGCCGGATCCAACAGTTGACACAAGTGACAGCAGTGAAAGCTCCGAACCAGAGTCCAAAAAACGTTCTTATAATTTCAGCAATAAGAGCTATCAAGATTCAATATTGGCCGACAAGAATAGTAGTGTACAAATTGGTGGTAAGGTCAAATACAAATATCGAGGTCCACCAACAGAGTCCAACACTGAAAGAGGTGTCATCAAAGGTACACGTAGGTCAAAAATTGAAATTTCAAAAGACATTGATGCGGATGTTGAAATTACTGGAACTAAAGCCAATGTCAACAAGGGTGCAAAGAGTGCAAAAAGAGAAAACACTCCTGTTGAAGAAGATCAAATTGATTCGGCTATTTCTGTACCATCAAATGAAGCATCTGAGCTGTTTTTCAAGGTGAAAGGCCAAACGTTGACAATCAACCGAAAGCTAGTGCTCGAGAGTGCACCCGACTTTGCGGCACTCTTCCCTCTGAATGACCGCGAAATTGTGATTGACGATGTCGAGCACCAAGTGTTCAACACAATGCTCATGTTTGTCAAGAGTGAATCAATCAATTTCGCCGAAATGGAACAAAAACACGCAATTAATTTGATCAAAGCTACCAGTAAAGTAAGTTTGATTTTGGATTGAATTTAAAAATATAAAACATTCATTTTTCTTCAGTACAAATTGGACAATTTGAAAGTGGAAACAAGTGAACAATTCTTCGAGAAATCAATCAACACTGCCACTGTAGTTGATTATTTACTTTTGGCTGATGAGCACAAGTTGGATAAGTTCAAAGAAAGTGTTTTCAAATTTATTAAGTAAGTAAAATAAAAATAATTCGATAAATTGTTTTGATTGTGATTATTTTTTAGAGAAAATCCTAGTATTTCAAAATCCCAAGAGTTTAAAGACAAAATTGTCAACAGTACTGATCGAGCCAATTTGAAGCGAGACCTACTTTTTATTATTTGATTCTTAAATTATTGATTTTAAAACATTTCAGACAATAATTCCTGTCTTGAATTAGTGAGTCTAATAAAGTCACTTTGTTGGATAATTTGTCTATTTCTGCAAATATATGAAAACAAACATTAATAAATAAAAGTAATTTACAAAACAATGTACATACGTGAGAATGTACTTGATTGTTTCATTTTTCAAATCTAAACTTTCACAATCATCGGACAGTTGTAAAATGTTGACCGCAGTTTCGGGAGCAAGTCTTTCAAAGAGAGCATTTTCACACCATTTCTTGAGATCTTGCAGACCATACTAAGTAAGAATTAATACAGTTAGAGAATGCTACAATTAAGAATGTGTAATGATTACTTTACAAGCAATGGCCAATAGTCCAGGAGCATGCTGGTTAAGGTTAATCAAATTCAAGAGATTTAAATCTCCATGTTTCAAGTAAAGAAATATGAAATTTGCAATCTCCAAATTGGTGCATTCAATTGCAATTGGATCACTTGTGAATGAGGTTTTCATTGAGTCCACAAGATTGGGCGCCAACATTGCCCGCTCAATCAATACAACTTTATTACTGTTCAGTTTCTGGTTCGCGTCAAAGTATTCGATCGTCTCGTTGAATTCAGTATAAATTGTGTTCGGCTTAGTACGGCCAAACATGACCAAACACTGCAGTGATGACTTGAAATAAGGCATCTGTTTGCAATAGCCAAGTTCTGACTTTGTATTAAATGTGGTCCTTATTTTTGTGGCCACATTCTTACCGACCATCGTCAGTAGTTGAAATAGATCGTGTGTTCGGTAGTGTTGATCGAAAACACTGTACATTTCTTGTACAAAGTATGAGCCCTTCGAGTCATAAGTTGAAACAAAGCCTTTAAGTTTTAAAAAATCTTAGTAGATTGTGTATAAATCATAAATTGTACCTTTGTAGCTAGGATGAGCCATTAGATAGTCCGCACACAATGGAATGTCGTAGTAGTCCTTGCCATTAGTGGGACCCATAAATGGGTATCGAAAATCGATTTTATCGCCTTGACAAGTCTAAATGTGTACACACAAATAAATGAACAAATGAACAACAATCGAATCTATATTCTATACATTACATCAATGAAGAAAAGCTTTGGCTTTCGGGCCAGTTTGACACACGCCTGTGCCTCAAAGTAGTCAAATAGCTTTGCAGTTTCGTAGACTTCGTCGGTGCAGTAGAAAACTGAAATGAAATGAAATGAAACGGTCAATTAGAAAGAATAGTACAATTATTATTGCAATGATGTAAACTTACAGCCATCTCCACCGTGTGTGCTGACACAAACAGCCAAACAATCATACTCGCTCTTCTTGATGTCTTCAAGATCTGTTGTTATAAAAAAAATAATTTAATTTTACAATCAAAACAAAATTATCAAATCAAATACTTTCTTGAATAAACTTTTCAGTGTCCACAAAAGTAGCATTCAAACTAGGAGATACAGTAAAATTGAATGATTCAAAAATGTCACTCAATTTGCGCACATTTTCTTCCACCCCAATAAGAGACTGAAGCGTTCCTTTCTTTTCTTCTGATAGTCGGCGATTTAAATCGGCGGTAAATTGTGAATAAGCAAGAATGATCAGCTTGCCATGCTTCACTTTGACTCTTTCGAGTTGTGTGTCAAAAGACATTTTTGGAGGTAATTTTGTAAGTATTGCCTCGTGTGCATACCTGCAAGTGTTGATTTATGCAGTCAACTGGTGAGTTAAGTGTTATCAAATGATATATTGTAGTCATTGGATACAAACTGGTATTTGTGGGCTATTGCATTTCTGGTGTGTACAACAAAGACGAGGATACAAAACCAATGGTTCAATAAATGTACAAAGTTATCGAATTGATTTATAAATTTTATTGACAGAAAGATGGCGGTCATACGGACACGGACACTAGTCGACCTCATCTTCGAGATGCACAGGTTCACGCTGAATGTCGAGTTGCCTAGCCATTCTGAGATGCCATTCTATATTTCTTCTTTCCTGTCGGCTTCGTCTCCGTGAATCATCCTTTGCTTGATTGCCACCTCGAAACAGATTGTTGCATCGAGCTTGCAGGCGGAATAGTTGCAGCTTGTCTTGCTCGTTCCGGATGGGTTCAGTGTTGGGCCAGAGGAGCACTTGTCGGGATTTGACACGACAGACGGGACATGGTTTGTGCTCACGGCGATCGGTCTCCTTCCACACGGCGATGCACTCCGCACAAAACACATGACGACAGTGCTCTAGCAGACCGAACGGAGAGTGCACTTGTTCCAGACAGATGGCGCACTTCAGATCATCGTCGGGCCCTTGTTCCTGATCTTGTTGGACTTGATTTTCCAGGGCTGGATCTTCTTGTATTTGTTCCACAGAGGAAATTTTTCGGTCCAGCACTTCGAGATCGAGCAATTGCATCCCAGTGGGATGGTACCCAGTCGAACAACGAACCAACCAGTCGTGCTTGATTGGCACTTTCCAAGTGTGCCTCGGGGTACACTTGCCAACCAGATAATCCACACAAATGTACGGTGGAATGGCAGAAGCAGGGTTGCGGTCAGATCGATGGCCAAACGGGCAGAAGTCTTCACTTTGATAGAACGAACACAACGCTTGATCACCCTGGAAGGGACACTGCAGCCGACTAACCATCACATGCAGTAGAGTCGAGTCCGGACGACACCAATTGGTCGACATAACCAGAGAGTGACGAGGCTGGTCAGACAGAAACACTCGAATATTCAAAATCTTAAAAGCAAACTCTAAGACTAGAGTTCATTTTAGAGCTCATTAAATAAGAAAAAGCCAGAGCAAAGAGAAATTGTTTTGGAACTTTTCGGTCTTGAAATTGTTTGGGTTTGTCAATTCTAAATCAAGTCAATTTGACAAATCGGTAATGTGCAAAAACTTTTGTTCCTGGTATTGACAACGAAGTTTAAGAGAATGAACTAATGGATAAATAAATGTACAAAGTTCTGATTGTGAATTGAAATGCAAATTTTAATGACAGAAAGAAGGTGCTCATACGGACACGCCCACTAGTCGACCTCATCTTCGAAATGCATACGTTCTCGCGGAACTTTGAGTTGATTAACCATTCGCGAGTAGAGCCCGAAGATGCCAAATCGCTTCTCTCAGTCGGCGTTTTGCTCGTTTCAGTTCACCGTCCATTCCTTGATTGCCACCGTAGAATAGGTTGATGCATTGAGCTTGCAAACGGAATAGTTTACGCTTGACTCGCTTGTTCCGGATGGGGTCAGTGTTGGACCAGAGGAGCACTCGTCGCGACTTGACACGACAGATGGGACATCGTTTCTGGCGATCGGTCTTCTGCCATGCGACGATGCACTCACCACAGAACACATGACAACAGCGTTCCAACAGACCGAAAGGGGAGTGCACTTGCTCCAGACAGATGGCACACTTCTGGTCGTCCTCGACCGATTGTTTCTGATCTTGTTGGACTTTGTCTTGTTGCTTTGGTTCCACAGCGGTCACCTTTCGGTCCAACACTTCGAGATCGAGCAACTGCATCCCAGTGGGATGGTAACCAGTAGAACAGCGAGCCAACGAGTCGTGCTTGATTGGCACTTTCCAGGTGTGCTTGGCGGTGCACTTGCCAACCAGATAGTCCACACAAATGTACGGTGGAATGGCAGAAACAGGGTTGCGGTCAGATCGATGGCCAAACGGGCAGAAGGTTTCACGTTGATAGAACGAACACAAGCCTTGACGACCCATCAGGAAGGGACACTGCAGCCGGCTCACCATCACGTGCAGTAGAGTCGAGTCCGGACGGTACCACCAATTGGTCGACATAACCAGAGAAAGTGCCAAAACTGGTCGGAAGAAACAGAAAAAACTTGAGCATTCAAAAAGGAACACTAAATAAGTCTCAAAATCTGTTTCTAAATAAATATGCAAAACAACTCGAACTAAAGATTAAGTTGCACATATTCGATTCGCAAACTTAACCCTTTCAGTGCCATATCTCGATAAATATTTTAAGATTTATTTTGATATTTTGTATGCTTTCTATTGAAACCAGAACAACAAAGACATGGATAACCGCTGTGGGGCAATAAATTAACACAAATTCAATTGGCTTTATAGATTTTAATGGCAGAAAGATGTTGGTCAAACGGACACGTCCTCTTAGTCCATCTCCCAGGGCAGTGGCACACCACGTTCACGCAGAATGGCAATTTGCCTGTTCATTTGTTCCATTTCTTGCCAAGTTATGATCAATGGCTGCACAAGTTCGTCCTGTTCCTGTACTCGCTGTACCAATTCTCTATCCAAACCGATAAACAGGAAGATGCAGCGATCTTGCAGGCGGAACAGTTCCAACTTGTCTTGCTCGTTCTTGATGGGCTCAGCGTTGGACCAGAGGAGCACTCGTCGGGAGTGGACACGACAGACGGGACAACACATCTGAGGATCGGTTTCCTGCCACACGACGATGCACTGAGCACAGAAAATGTGGCAACAGCGTTCTAGCAGACCCAATAGGAAGTGCATTCGTTGACTACAGATGGCACACTTCTGGTGGTCGTCCACTTGGACTTGATCTTGCTGATCGGCCCCAGGTTGATTGGGTCGGTGAAACAGATCGAAGCAGCGTGCTTGCAGGCCGAATAATTCCAGCTTGATTTGCTCGTTCTTGATGGGGTTAGGCCAGAGGAGCACTCGACGTGATTGGACACGACAGACGGGACATGATTTGTGGTGATCGGTCTCCTTCCACAGGATGATACATTCAGCACAGAACACATGACGACAGTGCTCCAACAGACCGAACGGAGAGTGCATTTGTTCCAGGCAGATGGCACACTTCAGGTCCTCGTCCACTTGGACTTGGTCTTGCTGGACTTCTTCCACCTTTCGGTTCAACTCTTCGAGTTCCATCAACTGAATCCAGGTGGGATGATAACCGACCGGACAGCGAGCCAACCATTCATCGGTGATCGGGACTTCCCAGGTGCAATCGGCCATGCACTTGCCAACCAGATGATCCACACAGATGTAGGCTGGAATGGTAGTGCCAGGCTTGTGGTCAGATCGGTGACTGAACGGGCAGAAGTCTTCACGCTCATAGAACGAGCACAGCACTTGATCGCTCTCCACCTGGTAGGGACACTGCAGCTGACTTAGCATCACATGCAGATGGGTCGAATCCGGATGGCACAAGTTGGTCGACATAACCAGAGAATGACGAGGCTGGTCAAACAGAAACACTCGAGTATTCAAAATCTTAAAACAACACTAACACTAAAGTTCAGTTCAGAGCTCCTTAAATATGGAAAAGAATTCGAACTACTAAATTTCAAACTTAACCTTTTCGGTCTCATATACTCAACAAATCATGTTATAAAATGCATTGAATTTCATTAATTGCAAACTTTATTCTGATAATCAATAGAATTTTACATTCTTAGTCAAGCCCACTGAGCAGACGGACATTTGTTTGATTGCTCTCCATTCTGGTTGCATTTGGCCCACTTGTTCGGCCACTTTAGCGTTCACTTTAATTACTATGCGGAGCAAGTCTTCTTTGTCAGCACATTCATTCAAAACTTGACATAAAATTTGAGTAAACCAACAACCGAGTGCATTGTCTCTCATTGAGACGAAACCTGACCAAAAAAGAAAAGTTACTTTTCTGGATTAATGTGTATATTCATATTTACCCGGATAACTGGCCGAAAAGATCAACATATCAGCTCTGGACGGTTTTCCAGATAAATTGCCATCCATTGGACTGTCTTGATTGAAACCTAATGAGTTTGTTCCTGGTGGTACATTTGATGGTGGTCCAGTTGATTGACCTTGTCCGAAATTTAATGCACCACCTTGGCAGGCTTCGATAAAGAACAGTTTGGGCTTTCCCGCAAGTGAACTACACTCGAATAGATCATACACGAACTCGTACTCAATTTCACCCAAATCTGAACACTGAAATTCTATAATTAATAATTAATACATGAACTTAATGATTTGCACTTGAAACTTACTTCCTAATTGACCGTGTGACAAAATGCACAGAGCAAAACAGTCCGCATCGGAATGGTCAAACTGCGATTCTGAAATGATAGCAATTACCCAATTAGATTGATAAACAATTGTAATTTTAAGATAACATTTACCTTTTCTCAGAATTTCTTCTGTTTCTTGTTTAGTCAAATTGGTATATGGAACAACCTTAAAATTCAATTTCTCAAAAGTTTCACTCAATGCTGTGACATCTGGCTCATTTCCGTGACGAGTTGAACTTTCAATTATGGGCCATTGATTATTGCCTTTAAATTCATAGAAATGTTTGTAACTCAAGATGAGACAACGACCCCGTTTTTTGATGTCATGTTTGCTTCGAATGGAGTAATAAGGATAGTAATCAATGTCCTTTGGTGGATGCACAAAACCAGGACCAAAATTGAAACGACAACGTTGAAAAGTCGACAGACTTACGGCTGCTTGGTAGGGATAACTCACAAAGAATGGCTCCAACTTTGATGGTAATTTGAGTTTAGTGCCATTCATGAAGAATTCAAATTTTCGATTGTTTATATCAATCAAGCAGCCAATCAAATCACCCGCTTTCCATCGAGGAGACACTATTGGATATTGTTTGCCTCGATGCCACACACATCGATTGAATCCATCAAATGCAATTGAGTAGTCATCTCCACCCACTTTGGTCACTTTCAAGTCTGTTCTAGTAGCAGCCCAACCAACTCTTGCCAAACCATTGCTTCGCAAAGTCACTTCAAAGTAGTTGACATCTCTTTTCACCTGTTCAACAGATCGAACACTCTGCCAGCCATGAACACTGAAAGCGTCCATTAAACAAGGTAACAAAAGGAGACCTGGAGTTCGGTCATTGATGCTCAGTTCTGCTGGTTTACTTTGATTCAATTCAAGATTAATTTTTAGTTTTTCAATCTCATCATTTGTAATTCTCTGCTCTCTCATATTCAAATTCAATGCTTTTAGTCCAAAGATCGCAAACTCTCTTGTCCACATATCGTTTGTTTCAGGCAGTGCTCGAATTAGATATTTTAATATTTCGTTTCGAATTGGTTGAGTAAAATCAAAACTCATTTGAAATTCGGCTAAATCATCGTTCAAATCACAATAATTTCTATTACAACGTACGATCAAAATCATAAGAAAAATACAAACATTTCTTCGTTTGTAGTCTTCATTATAGTCGGTCACCAAGTATGAATAGATGAATTCGAGTAGTCTGGCACGCTCGTTTACCCTGGAATTATATTTAAGTGCACAATCAATAAGATAACACATATGACTCGTCATGGCATCAATTTTGTTAGCATCATTATCTACTCTTTTGCCCATCACTTCAATCATCGATTGAATGTATTGAAGATATAGGTAAGATAAAGGTTTTGAAGAATCGAGATCACATTTGATTTCATCTACAGTGTTTGTCGCTTGTTCGACTTGATCTATGATTTCATTTTCGAGTCTTTTCACTTTTTCATCACATATGTTTTGAATTTCTGTACTTTTAAAATATAGATCCACCTCGTTGTTCACCAGTGGATGTTTAAACCAATAGTATACCCAATAGTTGTTAACACAGTAAGTGTCCATCAACTGATATTTATTCACATTTTGTGCACTTGCATTGTGAAAATTGTCGAATGCAACATCTATAGGGGCATACTTGAATGGAGCCTGACCAAAGTTGAACTCACAATGCTGACTGAAGGCGAGGCTGCAAGTGGCGTAATAGGGTAGAGCCTGGTCGAGTATAAATTGACATTCTACCTGATGGCCATTGACGTAAAAGACACATTGGCGATTGTTTGCATCGATCAAACAACCAACAACAGTGCCTGGTTGATAATCGTACAATTTCTCTATTTTGTACTCTTTCTCGTCATACCAAATACTGTTCCGAGATGTATCGAGTCCAATGGCAACATTTTCATCATCAAACTCATTGTAAAATTGGGGTATTAGCCGTGATAACTTGTTCATATTTTTGAATCTCATTATTTGTGAACGCCATCCGATTCGTTTGATTCGATTTGTCACCAAAATCACTTCATAGTAGAATACGCCCGTGTTGACTGCAAATGAAGAACAAACCGGAGGAGAAATGTAATTTAGATACAACATTTGTATATTATCATTTCGAGCTCCTAATTGATCGGATGTCAGTTTGATTGTAGGAAGTTGTTCAAGATTGTCAACATGCTTGTCAATAACATTTTCTACACACCAACGAGCACAACAATTCAACTGGTAACGAGCGCAATCAAAGTTCAAGTTGTAGAAATGATTGTGCAATGCAAGCTTAAATGCTGCGATTTCGTTACCATTGGTTTTGCCTTCAAAGTACATGCACACATCTTCCACCAGCCAAATGGCGTACATAATTGCGCGATAATGTTCACTGGATTGGTTTGTGAAGTCAATTCGAGTTGAAAGTAGCTTCACAAGATAGTTGCCCAATCGAACCATGTTGGCACTGTTCCACGGAACCATTACATTGCCCTGTCCAATCCATACCTTCACTGTCCAACACCACATTCGATCATCTTTCCAGTCGTGCTGCTGAGCTGGTTCATTCAACCTGTCCAATAACCAATCACAAGCACGGCCAAAGGAAGTTTGAAACATTTCAAGTGTCAATTGATCTAAATCATGCCAACAAATTTTATTCTCTTCACAATAATGAGAGTACATTTTCACAATACAGACAAATATTCTGTCATAAGTGTCTTGTGTTGGAGGTTTCTTCAACTTTCTGGTAAATGTTGAAATGGCCGATAATAAATTTATCAATGCCAAATGCATCAGAAATTTGTCCATTTGGTTGTGTTGACCTGTAATGTGAGGCTTTGAATTTTGAATGTATACGAGCAACCATCCAAATGTTTGTTTCAATTCAAAATTGTCAATTAAAATTTTCGTCATTTTTAAGCTAACAAAGTCGGGCATGCTGTTAGTCGGTAAAAATTGATTAAATACTTTTATGAAAAGTTTAATAATTCGGCTGAAGATATGTTCATCTAAGAGTTGGTTGAACTGTGACAACAACCATGAAATTGTTAGCCAAAATTTATAGTTCTGTTCAAATGAATTTTCTTCGAGCGAGTATTCCAAAAATTCAACAAACTGACCAACTGTGAATTGTACTCTACTTGTTGCAAGGGCTGTTGTTACATTTGGTTCGACTAATGAATTGAAAAATAATCGTAGAAATTTTAAATCCATAGAAAATACATTTTGAATTGATACACTCGAATCAAACGAAACAAACAGTCGATGTATCCATTCATTAAGTTGCACATTTCTATCGATGAATTTTCTTCTCGATAGCTTCATATCTAATGAAACATGAGTGAGTTGATTTTGGCGTTCGTTCAATGTTTCATTTTGTTCATCATCTTCATCGGTGCCAACTTCAATGTCAGATATTTGGTCCATTTTGAATGCAAATTCTTGATTTGTTGTTTGGAAAAATGAAGAATTCGTAAAATATGCTAAATAACCACTACACACACAGAGAGAAGAACATACAAACAAAAATTCAAAGTAAAGATGTTGCACAAAACTCAAAGATCTCTAAATGTAACGAATGTATTTAACAATGCAAATACTGTTACGGGCAGGGGCACTTTAATTGCCTTCCCGTAGCAGTAAACGAGACACAGGGGTAAGAAGCGAATGATTTATTGCCCTAAGAGGGACTAGACAAGAGACAGGTCTAGTCAGGTCGAGTACTGAGAGCTCAATGATTGGTGTGAGTACCGAGCTGGCCTTTTATAGCCAGGCCAACCTAACAGTGGTAGTGTGGTTAAGGTACAGGCAATGGTGTGAGTGTACACAGCAGTGTGGTGAGTATGGCGGTGACGGTGGTGAGCTGGCTGGAGATGAGGCGTCTTCCCGTCATAGGACCTCCAGGCAGGGCGACACGGGTGCCATCGTCATTTCCAGTCGCACTGTTACAAGGATTTGTAACAAATACTATGAAATGGTATTAATCACGATTGAACAAACAGTATCAATAGACATTGTGTTAACAAGTGATAATCACAAAATCAATCGATTTGGGTGGAAATGTGCAGGTAGCATTATACAAATGACAAAGATAACAAGCTGCCATCGATGGTCATTGTGCTGATAAGTGGTATACAGACACAAGTGAGGCACAATGATTTTCTTGACAATGCTGTCGGATCCTAAACGCAAAATTGTCTTGAAAACATCTTTCTCATGTTCAAATGCATAAACCAAATAACGACCAAACCGCATACTACTTGTATGGATAGAGATGATGATCCCAAGCGGAAACTAGGTCGATGTTTAATTCTCAACGATTGCAACTATTACACAAAAGAAGGAGAGAGTGACAGAATTTCGGAATTGTCCAGGATTATCAATTCTAAATCAATCAAATCGTCAAATTGATAATGTACTGGTGCAGACACTTCTGTTTTGGTGCCAATAAATTTACAAAATTATGAATTGGTTGGTAAATTTTAATGGCAGAAAGATGTTGGTCATACGGACACGCCCACTAGTTCACCTCATCTTCGAAATCCACAAGCTCACGCTGAACGTCGAGGTGCTCAACCATTCTGAGAAGATGACGAACATCCTGAGGATTGACAGACCCTCTTCCCAGCTGGCGTCTTACTCGTCTCTGGGCCAAGTCAATTCTCGAAATGAGAATTTCGGCTCGAAATAGAGCAAAGCTGGTCATCAGAGCTTCAAATGTCACATCAAATTGTTGCTGTGTCACGGCCTCAAAGTGATTGCCACCATGAAACAGATTGTCGCATCGATCTTGCAGGCCGAATAGTTGCAGCTTGAGTTGCTCGTTGCTAATGGGGTTAGGCCAGAGGAGCACTCGTCGTGATTGGACACGACAGACGGGACATGATTTGTGGTGATCGGTCTCCTTCCACAGGATGATACATTCAGCACAGAACACATGACGACAGTGCTCCAACAGACCGAACGGAGAGTGCATTTGTTCCAGGCAGATGGCACACTTCAGGTCCTCGTCCACTTTCACTTGGTTTTGCTGGACTTTTTGCACCTTTTGGTTCAACTCTTCGAGTTCCATCAACTGAATCCAGGTGGGATGATAACCGACCGGACAGCGAGCCAACCAGTCATCGGTGATCGGGACTTTCCAGGTGCACTCGGCCATGCACTTGCCAACCAGATGATTCACACAGATGTACGGTGGAATGCTGGTGCCAGGCTTGTGGTCAGATCGGTGACTGAACGGGCAGTAGTCTTCACGCTGATTGAACGAACACAACACTTGATCGCTCTCCACCTGAAAGGGACACTGCAGCTGACCGAGCATCACATGCAGATGGGTCGAATCCGGATGGCACAAGTTGGTCGACATAACCAGAGAATGACGAGGCTGGTCAAACAGAAACACTCGAGTATTCAAAATCTTAAAACAACACTAACACTAAAGTTCATTTCAGAGCTCCTTAAATATGGAAAAGAATTCGAACTACTAAATCTCAAACTTAACCTTTTCGGTCTCATATACTCAACAAATCATGTTATAAAATGCATTGAATTTCATTAATTGCAAACTTTATTCTGATAATCAATAGAATTTTACATTCTTTGTCAAGCCAACTGAACAGACGGACATTTGTTTGATTGCTCTCCATTCTGGTTGCATTTGGCCCACTTGTTCGGCCACTTTAGCGTTCACTTTAATTACTATGCGGAGCAAGTCTTCTTTGTCAGCACATTCATTCAAAACTTGACATAAAATTTGAGTAAACCAACAGCCGAGTGCATTGTCTCTCATTGAAACAAAACCTAACCAAAAAAGAAAAGTTACTTTTTGCTAGATTAATGTCTATATTCATATTTACCCGGATAACTGGCCGAAAAGATCAACATATCAGCTCTTGACGGTTTTCCAGATAAATTTCCCCATGGCATTGGACTGTCTTGATTGAATGCGAATGAGTTTGTTCCTGGTGGTACATTTGATGGTGGACCAGTTGATTGACCTTGTCCGAAATTGATTGCACCACCTTGACAGGCTTCGATAAAGAACAGTTTGGGCTTTCCGACAAGTGAACTACACTCGAATAGATCATACACAAACTCGTACTCAATATAACCCAAATCAGAGCACTGAAATTCTATAATTGAAAGTTAATATAACTGAAATATGCATTTGAGACTCACTTCCAAGTTGACCGTGTGACAGAATGCACAAAACAAAACAGTCCGACTCGGAATGGTTCAACTGTGATTCTGAAATGATAGCAATTACCCAATTAGATAGATAGATAATTGGCGACCTTTACCTATTCTCAGAATTTCTTCAGTTTCTTGTTTAGTCAAATCGACATATGGAACAACCTCAAAATTCAATTTCTCAAAAGTTTCACTCAATGCTGTGACATCTGGCTCATTTCCGTGACGAGTTGAACTTTCAATTATGGGCCATTGATTATTGCCTTTAAATTCATAGAAATGTTTGTAACTCAAGATGAGACAACGACCCCGTTTTTTGATGTCATGTTTGCTTCGAATGGAGTAGTAGGCATAGTAATCAATTTCCTCAGGTGGATGCACAAAGCCAGGACCAAAATTGAAACGACAACGTTGGAAAGTCGACAGACTTACGGCTGCTTGGTAGGGATAACTCACAAAGAAAGGCTCCAACTTTGATGGTAAGTCGAGTTTAGTGCCATTCATGAAGAATTCAAATTTTCGATTTATCATATCAATCAAGCAACCAATCAAATCACCCGCTTTCCATTGACGAGTCAGTGTCACTATTGGATATTGTTGGCCTCGATACCACACACATCGATTGAATCCATCAAATGCAATTGAATAGTTATCTCCACCAACTTTAGTCACTTTCAAGTTTGTTTTAGTAGCAGCCCAACCAATTCTTGAAAAACCATTACTTCGTAAAGTAACTTCAAAGTAGTTGAAATCTCTTTTCACTTGTTCAACTGATCGAACACTTTGCCAGCCATGAAGACTAAAAGCGTCCATTAGACAAGGTAACGAAAGGAGACCGGGAGTTCGGTCACTGATGCTCAGTTCTGATTGTTTGCTTTGATTTAATTCAAGATTAATTTTTAGTTTTTCAATCTCATCATTTGTAATTCTCTGCTCTCTCGTATTCAAATTCAATGCTTTTATTCCAAAGATCGCAAACTCTCTTGTCCACATATCGTTTGTTTCAGGCAGTGCTCGAATTAGATATTTTAATATTTCGTTTCGAATTGGTTGAGTAAAATCAAAACTCATTTGAAATTCGGCTAAATCATCGTTCAAATCACAATAATTTCTATTACAACGTACGATCAAAATCATAAGAAAAATACAAACATTTCTTCGTTTGTAGTCTTCATTATAGTCGGTCACCAAGTATGAATAGATGAATTCGAGTAGTCTGGCACGCTCGTTTACCCTGGAATTATATTTAAGTGCACAATCAATAAGATAACACATATGACTCGTCATGGCATCAATTTTGTTAGCATCATTATCTACTCTTTTGCCCATCACTTCAATCATCGATTGAATGTATTGAAGATATAAAGGTTCTGAAGAATCGAGATCACATTTGATTTCATCTACAGTGTTTGTCGCTTGTTCGACTTGATTTATAATTTCATTTTCGAGTCTTTTCACTTGATATTCATATTGGCTTTGTATTTCGGTACTTTGAAAATATAATTCAACTTTGTTGTTCACCAGTGGTGGTTTAAACCAATAAAGTATACACAATAGTTGTTAATAATACAGTAAGTGTCCATCAATTGATATTTGTTCACATTTTGACCACTTGCATTGTGAAAATTGTCGAATGCAATATCTTTAGGGACAAACTTGAATGGGGCCTGACCAAAGTTGAACTCGCAATGCTGACTGAAGGCGAGGCTGCAAGTGGCGTAATAGGGCGGAGCCTGGTCGAGTTTAAATGGACATTCTACTCGATGGCCATTGACGTAAAAGACACATTGGCGATTGTTTGCATCGATCAAACAACCGATAACAGTGCCTGGTTGATAATCGTACAATTTCTCTATTTTGTACTCTTTCTCGCCATACAAAATACTGTTCCGAGATGTATCGAGTCCAATGGCAACATTTTCATCATCAAACTCATTGTAAGATTGAGGTCTTAGCATTGAAGACATGTTAATTTTTTTGAATCTCATAATTTGTGAACGCCATCCGATTCGTTTGATTCGATTTGTCACCAAAATAACTTCATAGAAGAAAACTCCCGAGGTGACCGCGAATGAAGAACAAACTGGTGGCGAAATGTAGTTTAGAAACAACATTTGTATATTATCATTTCGAGCTCCTAATCGATCGGATGTTAGTTTGATTGTAGGAAGTTGTTCAAGATGGTCAACATGCTTGTCAATAACATTTTCTACACACCAACGAGCACAAAAATTCAACTGGTAACGAGCGCAATCCAAGTTGGTACTCGTCAATGAATTCTCGTTCTTCTTGTAATAGAAATAATTGTGCAATGCATTCTTTAATGTAATCTTAAATGCTGCGATTTCATTTCCATTGGTTTTGCCTTCAAAGTACGTGCACACATCTTCCACCAGCCGAATGGCATACATAATTGCGCGATAATGTTCACTGGATTGGTTTGTGAAGTCAATTCGAGTTGAAAGTAGCTTCACAAGATAGTTGCCCAATCGAGCCATGTTGGCACTGTTCCACGGTACCATTACATTGCCCTGTCCAATCCATACCTTTACTGTCCAACACCACATTCGATCATCTTTCCAATCATGTTGCTGAGCTGGTTCATTCAGCCTGTCCAATAACCAATCACACACACCTCCAAAAGAAGTTTGAAACATTTCAAGTGTCAATGGATCTAAATCATACCAACAAATTTTATCCTCTTCACAATATTGAGAGTACATTTTCACAATACAGATAAATATTTGGTCATAAGTGTCTTGCGTTAGGGGTTTCTTCAACTTTCTGGTAAAATGAAATGCTGAAATGGCAGATATTAAATTATTCCACACCAAATGCATCATAAATTTGTCCATTTGATTGTGTTGACCTGTGATGTGAGGTTTTGAATTTTGAATATATCCGAGCAACCATCCGAATGTTGGCTGCATGTTGTGGACATAAATTGTCGTCATTTTAAAGCTAACAAAGTCGAGCATTTTGTTAGTGTCAAATTGATTAAATACTTTTATAAAAATTTTAATAATTCGGTTGAAGATATGTTCATCTAAGAATTGGTTGAATTGTGACAACAACCATGAAATTGTTAGCCAAAATTTATAGTTCTGTTCAAATGCATTTTCTTCGAGCGAGTGCTCCAAAAATTCAACAAACTGACGAACTGTGAATTGTGCTCGACTTGTTGCAATGGCTTTTGTAACATTTGGTTCGACTAATGATTTGAATAATAATTCTGAAAATTTTAAATCCATAGAAAATACATTTTGAATTGATACACTCGAATCAAACGAAACAAACAGTCGATGTATCCATTCATTAAGTTGCACATTTCTATCGATGAATTTTCTTCTCGATAGCTTCATATCTAATGAAACATGAGTGAGTTGATTTTGGCGTTCGTTCAATGTTTCATTTTGTTCATCATCTTCATCGGTGCCAACTTCAATGTCAGATATTTGGTCCATTTTGACAGAAAATGCTTAATTTGTCATTTGAAAAAGAATTTCAAAAATTTGTAAAATATGTGAAATAACACACAAAAAGAACATATATTCAACGACTCAATTGTGGATGAGTTAAAGTAAAGATGTTGCACAAAACTCAAAGATCTCTAAATGTAAAAAAATTGACAATGCAAATATAATCTTACAAACACCATCGGTACGACATCGTGTAACAAGTGCTAATCACAAAAACAATTTATTTGTGTGAATGTGTAAAGGTAGAGACAAGTTACCTTCAGGTAGCATTGTACCTGTGACAAAGATTGCAACAAGTTGCCACCGTATGATAAGAATGCTAATAAATGGTGTTACCATTGGTTATAACACAAGTGAGGCACAATGCTTTTACATCAGTGATCATGAAAACATTTATATAACTTGAGAACATCTCTGGAAATAGAATCTCTCTCATGTTCAAATGCATAAACCAATCAAGACGACCAAACCGTATACTACTTGTTTGGGTAGAGATGATGATCCCAAGCGGAAACTAGGTAGATGTTTAATTCTCAACTATTGTAACTATTACACAAAAGAAGGAGAGAGTGACAGAATTTCGGAATTGTCCAGGATTATCAATTCTAAATCAATCAAATCGTCAAATTGATAATGTACTGGTGCAGACACTTCTGTTTTGGTGCCAATAAATTTACAAAATTATGAATTGGTTGGTAAATTTTAATGGCAGAAAGATGGTGGTCATACGGACACGCCCACTAGTTCACCTCATCTTCGAAATCCACAAGCTCACGCTGAACGTCGAGGTGCTCAACCATTCTGAGAAGATGACGAACATCCTGAGGATTGACAGACCCTCTTCCCAGCTGGCGTCTTACTCGTCTCTGGGCCAAGTCAATTCTCGAAATGAGAATTTCGGCTCGAAATAGAGCAAAGCTGGTCATCAGAGCTTCAAATGTCACATCAAATTGTTGCTGTGTCACGGCCTCAAAGTGATTGCCACCATGAAACAGATTGTCGCATCGATCTTGCAGGCGGAATAGTTGCTGCTTGTCTTGCTTGTTCCAAATGGGCTCAGTGTTGGGCCAGAGGAGCACTCGTCGGGAGTGTTTGCGACAGAGGGGGCAACGCATCCGAGGATCGGTCTCTTGCCACTCGACGATGCACTCCGCACAGAACACATGCTCACAGTCTCTCAACAGACCAAACGGCGAGTGCATTTGTTCCTGACAGATGGCACACTTCAGATCTTCGTCCCCTTGGTCTAGCTGGGCTTCTTGCACCTTTTGGTCCAACTGTTCGAGATCGATCAACTGAATCCAGGTGGGATGGTAACCGACCGAACAACCAGCCAACCAGTCATCGGTGATCGAGACTTCCCAGGTGCTCTCGGCCATGCACTTGCCAACCAGATGATCCACACAGATGTACGGTGGAATGGGGATGCCAGGCTTGTGGTCAGATCGGTGACTGAACGGGCACAAGTCTTCACGCTGAAAGAACGAGCACAGCACTTGATCACCTTCCAGCTGGTAAGGACACTGCAGTTGACGGAGCATCACATGCAGATGGGTCGAGTCCGGATGGCACAAGTTGGTCGACATAACCAGAGAAAGTGACGAGGCTGGTCAGACAGAAACACTCGAGTATTCAAAATCTTAGAACAACACTAAAACAAAAGTTCATTTCTGAACTCCTTAAATAATGGGTAAGAATTCGAACTACTAATTTTCAAAGTTAACCCTTTCAGTCTCAATCAATAATTTGAATCAAAAAGTTATGTAAATCAATTCATAGATATCGCTACAATCGAATAAATAAACCATTTCTATTGGTCCGTTTAAATGTATGCACGTTTGTCTGTGTTATCATTACGATTTCTCGGAATCAGTCGATTTGGGTGTGGGAATGTGAGTGCACAGGTAGACTCAAGTTACCAGTACAGGTAATATTACAAGTGACAACGATAGCAACAACCGTTTGTGACCGTTAAGATAAGTGATGTAGTAACGTAATGTGACACAATGCCTTTACCGCACAATGCTCTCTACTCACTAGTACTAAAAACACCTAAATAACATAACTCAAGCCCCAAATGCCCAAAAAAGACGACCATACCGCTTACTACCCCATGGGTAGTGGCGATGATCCCAAGCGGAAACGAGGTAGATGTCTAATTCTCAACTATTGCCACTATCAACCAAAAGAGGGAGAGAGTGACAGAACACGTCATGGAACGGAACACGATTGTCGCGCACTGGAACAAACATTCACCAAACTCAACTATCAAGTACTTGTTCATCATAATTTGACCAAAGCTGGCACCGATTTGGTACTTAAAACTATTGGTAATTACCTTTGACCTTTTTGATTGACCTTGAATTGATTGATTTAATATGAACAGAAAAGGAAACCATCAACCATCGGGACTACTGTTCCTTCATTCTATGTATCCTCGCTCACGGAGAAGAGAATCGTATGAATAATATTGAAAAGAATATTCTTGATTTAATTCTCTCGTTTCTCTAGAATTTGACTGTGTGGACAATCAGCCCTACAACTACCGAGACATTTACAAACTGTTCGATGAGTGCGAATCACTTCGAGGCAAGCCAAAGTTGTACTTTATTCAGGCGTGTCAAGGCAAGAATGTCAATTCGGGTCATGAGACACTTGAACCCGATCAAACTGGTCCAACTTTCACGACCTACAAAATGGTTTCCCGAGAAGACACAAAACTAATACCGAAAATGTCCGATTACCTTTGGTTTGTGTGCTGTGAGGCGGGTGACTTTTCAATGCGCAGCTCATCCAGGGGTTCGTGGTTCATTCAGGAATTGTGCAAAGAATTTGACACAAATTCAAGCAAGAAAATGCTGCACTCAATGCTGCACTCAGTGTCAAACAGAGTGAGTCAGTACACTGCTAAACGAGAAATCAAATATTTGGACGGCTCTAAAGAGGACGAGGTGGACCAGGTGAAACAATCTCCTGGGTACATGAACAAACTGAGATTTGATGTTAAATTCTATTAAAATTACTGAACTAAATAACACTTTCGATAGTACTAAGAATCGTCTATTCATGTTACTATAGAAACCAAAAAGATCTTATCAAAACTACTAATGCGCATGCGTATGGCTTAATGATGCCAATGTAATTGAGCACGTCTATTATGTTGTTGTTATTAGTGTCACATTAAAAATGAGTCGTAAGTAAAAGTCAAAATGAACCTAAAATTGATTCTTTTACCTTATTTTACATTTTACAGATGAAATAGAAGATCGAATCAACTACAAAAATCGTGCCATCAAAAATGCCATCATTCTAAGTAATGAAAGTAATTTCAAAGTCAAAGGAAATGTAATCAACAAAACAATACGACATGAAGGTTGTGTGAAGCAGAAGAAGGAAAACAGTAACGCACTGATTAATGTGATCATTGCTTTTGACAAGGCTCAAGTCAATTTGGAACGAGATTTAGTGCATATTGATGAAGTGATTCCGGCAAATCGTTCAACAACAAGCCAATCAAAGTCTTTTTCTCATATTAATCAAAATTAATTCAAAATTATAATCCAATTTGATCTACTGCATTGGTCAACCAAAAATAAAGTGACTAAATTATTAATTTAAAATTAACACATATTCTGTAACCTGTCCGCAGGCAGTAATAAAGATAACCAAACCAAACAAAAAAGACCCCGTGATTGTGTATCTGAATTACGAGTGAATAGGCCGAGACCAATCGTTACTAAGAGACTAAGATCTTATCAAACTAATGCGCATGATTCACAAGAACTGTAATTGCCCTTTGTTACACACACTTACGTTAGTGCCATTAAAAATGAGTGGTAAGTGAACTAAACTAAACTAAAATTGTCATTAATTTCTTATTGTATTTACAGACGAAATAGAAGAGCGAATCAACTACAAAAATCGTGCCATCAAGAATGGCATAATTTTAAATCAGAAAAGTAATTTGAATATTAAAGGAAAAGTCACCAACAGAACAATACGACATGAAGGTTGTGCTACACTGCATACAGACAGTAATGCACTGACAAATGTGATCATCGGCCAGGATGAGTCAACAGTCAATTTGGAACAAGGGCTGGAGCATATTGATGAAATCATTCCTGCAAATCGATCAACAACAGGCCAATCAACCCAATCACCGTCGTCTAGTGCTTTAAATGACGATGGAATCGCCCCAAGTTGTCTCAAAGAGACAAAAACACCTAAATTTCACTTCAAAGTCAAAGGAACCGAAACAGAAAAGTATTCGATTGATCAAGACATTCTGTCGAAAAAAGCGCCTCATTTGGCCAAATTGTTTCCAGAAGGAGAGACAAAATGTGAAATTGACGATGTCGAACCGAATTTGTTTGGTGCTTTGCTTTATTTTGTGGAGTACGACAAACTCGAACAGACCACAACTGAACAGGAGGCTCAGGATTTGTATTTTCTTATGAACAAACCTAAAGTAATTTTTTAAATATTATAAATTAAAAAATTAACTAACTAGAAAGGTTAATTCAAACAGTACAAAATGGACAGTCTGCAAGATTATTATGAATATTACTTGATCTCAAGATTGTGCTCAAACACTGCATACAATCTTTTGTTTTGGTCAACCAAAAATAAAGCCGTCAAGTTAAGGTCAATTGTTCAAGACTATGTCGCGTATGTTTATTACTTTTTATAATTTTATATTAATTCTGCTTTTGTATTTCTTACAGAGAATCCGGATAGAATCTTTAGACTTTTTGTAAAATTAATTCTAATTGCAAAACCTATTTTTTCGTTATTTAGTACTGTGCAGAATCTTTTTCAAAAGTAAATTCAATACAAATATTACAAAAAGAACAATTTTGTGTTCAATTAACTATAATAACATTTTTGCAGCATTCTCAAGTTGTATTATCCAATTCAATTTAATTCGAAAATATTTGCTGTGTGCATTTGCAACATAAAACAATAATCAGATTTAATAATAAAAAATCAAATATGAGTGAAACTAAATCACTATGTGACTTTCGAATCTGTTTGCCATTTGGAAGATGCAAATGCCAAAGTGATCGTCGATCACTCAATCACTGATCGAGATAAACGAATATTTCGCAGCGAGTTTGTATTTTGAATAAACAGAGCCACCTATTGACAAAAAATGGTACTGTTTGCCAAGCGCGAGCAAATGCTCGCGCGCGCGACCTCTAGTTTAAACCAATTGGTGATCTTATGGCGTATATTGTATTATGCTCAGTGAGAATTCGAAGTAATTTGGGCGCCATCCAATCTGTAGTGCGATTTATGTGCGACTCTTGTGATTACATGTACAGATGTATGATGTACAAGTATGAGTTAGTAATTTACTGGCTTTAGCCAGGTTGAGATTGTTGCTATGATATCCTCAACCAAGTTATCATTGCAAGCAATGGGCCTTTAAATATATTGAGTACGTTAAACATTTCTCCGCAGTTGGTCACACCTCACCTCCTGGATTTGAAACAAGGTAAATTGTCTTTTTAATTCATTCAAACTTTTAAATTGCGCGAGAAAGTGACAGGACTTGAAAGATGATTGCGGAGAAAGATGTGAATCAAGTGTATTAGCAATTCTCTCTGTTTTATTTTCTATTAAGTTCTGCTTTGTGGGTTGAACAAAACGCGCTTTCTTATGTAGGAAGCTCCTAAACTTGATCTATCTATTAACCAAAAATTATCACAATCAACACCTTAAGTTATTCTATCGTATTTAACTCTGTGAGACACAGATTCTTTCTAATGAAAGTCCTTAAGTTTAAAGTTTATGAAATTTAGCTAAAGTTTAGCGTTAGTTGCTACTATCAGTTCGATGCGAATATATAGAATTATATGGTGAACGCAGGATGCATTGAGCTAGAATTAGTAATATAAACAATTAAACAAGAACGAGCATAACATGTTAGTAGCGCTACGCATGCACAGTTTCACCTTTATAAGACTTAAATTTTTGTTTAATCACATGTGTGGCGAGTGTTCTGTTCCGGCCATTCTCACAAATACATTTGCATTCAAAAAATCATTAATTAACATTTTCTCTTTAGCCACTGGATCTATATTGCAAACAAAGCATTGAAGTTCAATGAATTCTGCAATGGATTTCACGTTCGACAAAAGCACCTTCGGTTCTGTACAACCGACAGTAACAATCAAAGATCCGGTAACTTTTAAGGTGGGAAAACGGAAATATGTGTTAAGCAAAAATAATCTGCAACTAAAAGCTCCAAATTTTGTGAAGAAAATGAAACTAGACAAATTTCACAAAAATGAAACAGTTCAATACAATGCTGATCCAGATGTGTTCAAGGCCTTTGTCTTCTGTATCAATAATGTTGCTGATTATGCAACCTCAATTGCGGAATCACAGCTGCCAATATTGTCTGAATCCATTTCATCCTCTTCTAAAGAAAACTCAAATTTTGAACAGGCCAATTTTGCAAATCTTGATCCAAGATTGTCATCCAAAATTAATTTTCATTCAAATAAACGGATCGTTGTTGAGGGATTAGATAACAGTGATGACATACCCTCAATTATACAAGCTGCTGGAAATGATATCGATCCGATCGCAAAACGTGGTCGTTGTATGATATTTAGTTACAAACAGTTCGATGCCTCTAGACATCGGGAAATGAACCAAAAATTGACGCACCACAAGAATGTCATTGATGTTAAAGCATTGAGTGAAACATTTGAGAAATTAAATTTTGAGGTAGTTGAGCATGCGGACTTGTCTAAACAAACAACGGAAGAAGAATTGTGCAAAGGTTTGCTTGTTTTCTACTTTTCTCCATCTAATTTGTATGTGGATCTTTTTTAGAGGTACAGCTTGACCATCACAAGGTTGGTTGCTTTGCATTGTGCCTTGTCGTACACGGGAGAACTAAAAGTGAAAGTAATATTTAAGTGAATTTTTCCTATTATTTAATTCTTGTTCTTTTAATTTTAGAGTTTATTTGTTCTGACTCGGGCGAGATTGCGTACAAGTATGTGTTTGATCTATTTGATTCGTGTCGTTCTCTGGAAGGCAAGCTTAAATTGTTCTTTATCATCTATTGCAATCCCATCCAAAAAGACCAAATTAACAGGAAATATATACAAATTGTCGATGAAATTGGACAAGAATTTCAAAACAGACCATATGAAATTACTCAAAAGGATAAAAACGATAACCTTTTTAATTCACTTCTAAATTTTGAACATAGCGAACAGTTTAATACCATTGCAGAAGATTGTTTCTATAACGATCAATTTATTGAATTTTTAAAGAAAAATTTTTCCAAAGGTACGATATGTCTAACGGTTAAATTCCATACCATCTAAAAAAATTATTACTAACATTTTTTTACTGAAGAAATAGATAAAAAAGATGTCATCAGAGAAAACAAAGGAAAACATGTTATCGAATTTTTGTTTAATTGCTGGGTTAAATTAATGGAAAATTTTATTCAAGAAAATTTATTGTGTGAATTGGACGAACTAAAAGTGATTGTGGTTGGTACAATTGGTTCTGGCCAATTTACCAAAACTGCAATGGTTGCTCAAACTAATTTGGCCAACAGAAATAATATGAACAAAAGTGATTATATAATTCCAAAATCGGTTGAAAATTTTAAAAAATTTTATGACGAAGCGTACTTTGAATTGCACGGAGAGAGTGTTGCCGAAGTAGACTACTTTGCTAAATATGCAAAACAAAATGGATTTATGTTCATCAACATGTACCTTTCAGATAACAAAATTGACAAGGTTAATAGTTTATTCACTAACGAGTTCATTAATCGAGTAATTCAAAAACGCTCTGAGAACAAACCAAAATTGATTATTCTTGACTTGCAACTGACAAGTTCAATTGTTGATTATAATGAAACTAACGAGAATGACACGTTGGAAGAGTCTTATTATTCCACTCATCAGCATGATTACTTTCCACTCGATTTGGAGTATAATAAACAATCCATCGAACGGATACAATTAGGATCGCCACTTCGTTGGACCAATTACCAAGCAAAGAGAACAAATGTAATCAGAGGATTGAAAAAAATCATTAGTAATAAACAGTCCTACATCTATCAGTAAGAAATTTGACTGAAACGAAAACATCATTGATTGATTTGTCAGTTCATTTGGAGGAGTATTGTTCAAATCAATGTTTTATTCTCTTTCAAAGCAATGTGTTTAATTGTGAAATGTTTTAAATAAAATAAATGAATAATCAATTTACCAACACTGATTTTTAGGCGCTGTTTGATGAGCGCTTCGAGGCAAACCCAAATTATACTTCATTCAGGCCTCTCATGACTAAATATGTTTGCATAATTTTGGTTTGGAATTATTACATTGCTTGAATGCTATAACTACGTGTGCCCTCGTTAACAAACATATAAGAACTGATAAGATCGACGTTTAGTTTGTCGCTGTCTTACTTACCTAAGTTGTGTAACTTACCTTATCACTTGTTCCTCACATGGTGTTCCCAATCATTCAATACTAAAGTATTATACTGCAATTGTGCCTCTCTGCAAATTGGACTCTTATGTCGTATCTTCAATTAACTAATCGCCAAAAATCTTGTCAGTCTTTGCACCGTTGTTAGTGATTGAAATTAATTTTAATTTTAATTTATACAATCACACATGCATTTGATTTTGTTTGAACAAAATCTGCCGGTCGTTTGGTTATAGGATTTGGCATTGGTAGCGCAATGGACATGCACAGCGGAAAATTGTTTACTCCAATGACTTTAGATTGGACAAGATTAAGTTTGCACTACTTTGTAACTTTGCACGCTGTCGTGTCGTACACTGCAAATGCGTTTCCAGTGCCAAAAGCAAACAAAAAAGTATTGATCATATGACACATTGTATCACTGGCTTGCAAGTTACAAGTCAAGTCACTTGCCTAATTTTGTCCAGGTATTGCACCACTAGACAGACAGCCTATTAGGGATTGGCAGTTTGATTATTTTTTACAAAGAAACGGATAAAATTGATATGAGTTTGTTTTGCGATAACCGTTTGAAAAGCAGAACAGAAACTCACTAGTTTTAGCCGTTTTCTTTGTAAAAATAATCAAACTGCCTATAAGGTTAAATGAGACAAAGTTATGTTGTATTGCACAACTGCAACATTAATGTACACTGTCAATACGAACGGCACAGATCAGGGTGTTACAATATATAACATATATATATAACCTTATCAATCTTCTTACAACACAAAGTACACAAACGCATTTTTTTGGGCGTTTTCGTAACCCTTCGTTCTTTCTCTTTTAGGGGAAAAATTAAGCTATTTACCTCTAAATTGTTTCTCAAAAAAGCAATCCCCAAGAGCACATTCATCTATATTCGAAAATGCAAAAAAATTCAAACGAATCTTTTTATTCGGAAATTCGGAAAAATCTGGCTGATGTCTATACAGATAGTATGTAAAAATGTTATGCAATAATATTTATTAATAATTTACTCGAATTATATAGAAGAAGATCGATTATCAACCGAGGAACTGATGCGAATATTGTTGATACTTGCAGCAAAACAAAATTTCAAATTTTATCAAGAATCTGTTGGCGAAACCATAAAGAATTTAATACCTACAAATGTGTATACAAATTTCCGAAAATTTAATAAATCATTTTACGTCACTGAAGATAACAGACTTGTTCTTTGCGACCAAGAACACGCCAGTGCGTTAGTGTTCTTCGAAAATGGAGATAGAGATAGAGATAATACCAACTATGAGTGTTCGTTTATAAAAGTGAACATTGAGCAAATGTACGAGGAACAATCGAATGAAGAACAGTCGTGTGAGGACGGTCATAAGCAAATATCGCAATATTTTAAATTAAATCAACACAATTTAATCAACGATTTTATCAATGTCGACATTCGTGATACAACAAAGGACCAATTTGTGAACAACTTTGAGCCAATTTATAAACACACCCGACCAGATATTTGTGCCTCCATTTGTATTGTGCAAATTGATGAACAAAATGATGACTTCAAAAAAGCCATAAATTTTTACAAGGACTTCCTGCATTACATGAAACAAACAAAGTTTCGCAAATTACATCTAAAACCAGAATCACAATATCAAGAATTTGAACTAGTTGCTTATACCGATGCTGCAAATTCCAGTGCTAAACAAGAAGGCTATTTTGTTTTTTTATTTGGTGTACCTATTGCGTGGACAAGTCAAAAGGCAAGTCAGAACAATAACCAAAGCAACGGAAAAAATCACGAATTTGAAAGAAATGCCCAAAAAATTGGCAGAAATAAAGATTGAAGCAGTAAAAGAATTTCTTAAAGTACTTCAAGATCATATAAACTTGGAATTTGACAACCTAAAGAGATATAAAATTTTTTCCGATAATCTATCTCAAGCGGTGAAAGAAATCACAGAAAATTGCACAGATTGCAATAATTCTAGAAAGTGCAAAAATTGTAAAGACAAGATAAGTTCACAAAACAACAAAATTATAACTGTTGAGTTTGAGCACGTCATTTACGAATATGTAGAAGATAACAACAATTTCTTGGGAGACGCAATGACAAGAAAAATTAAACTTAATAAGAAGAATAGACAGGAAAACGCTGGTCAATATAGTAACTGGATAGATTTTGAAAACTTTTTTGTTGCAGCTAAATTAAAGTATGATAATCAACATTCGTCAATGGAAGAAAACATCATCCGGAGAAAATCCAAACAAGAAAATACGAATGAGTCAATTAATTAATTTTTAATGTTTCGTCTGGTGAAATTGAAAATTTATATTAAAATCTCTTATATATTAATATTACAACTGTCTGAAAACAAAAACTTCGTACGTTCGCACCTTACAACTTAGAAAATTGAAAATTTTACAGTAAACTAAATCGCTTACCGGACATCGATTGTAATTTATATTAAAATATTTTATTTAATTGATTTTAATTGATACAATTTATTAAATTATAATATAAAAAACATGTAGTGCAAAAGATAACTTGAGCTGGTAATTTGTCAAAGATTAAGGCAATCCATTGAAGCGCACGAATGACTTCACAGCTTAAAATTAAAGTTAGTATGATTCTGCAGTCTCCATACTTGAACATTTATGGCTTTCCCGAGGAGTTGAACTATCGGGATTTGGTGCCGATTCGCGAATTGTAAGTGCACATATGGATGATTTTTTTGAGTCTAGGCTTCATACGAAAATACTTTTGAGGTAAATAATTGAATGTTCAACAGAATGAAAAGCTGGTTTTTTGTTTCAATGGGATCGATAGGTTTGATTGATGTGGACTTGATAAAACAAATCACTTCTGTTTTGGCTAAAATTTCTTACAAATATATCGTATGAAAGGACAAAGATGTGATGAGTTTGAGCTACCTGATAATTGATAACTGTTGGGGCAAAGCATTCCTACCCCAAACCCGAATCCTGCCCCTATTGGACCTAGTGATCACCCACGGAGGCAACAACACCATCACTGAAACCTTCTCCTCAGGCAAACCAATGATGGTTCTCCCCCTATTCGCTGACCAGTACGACAATGCACAACTACAAAATGAACGGAATCCAAGAGAAAATGTATGTACATTACTCGAACCGTACACTGTTAATTGATGCCAATCGATTGCATGATGCAATCGAACAAATACAAGTTATTGAATCATACTGAGCTGCACCAGTGACTGCATTCAAAGAGAATTGCAAGCTCAAACACCAAACAAAAGGTATGCGAACAACTAGAAGTAGAAGTGGAGAAGTACCGAAATAATTAAGAAAGATGCCTATGCATTATGTAGATTTGATAATAAAACAACAAGCAATCAATGAGAAATTAAAATCAATTTATTAACACTTCGAGCACACACAATTACATGCTTTGTTTTAGTGCGACACAGGAATAGTAGCTCCAGTAGATCCAGTGGAACTATTCTCGCATTCGATGGTCGTAGTTGATTTTGACTTTGAGTTGCTCGAATTAGTGCCACCATCAGAATGCTGTTCCTTTGTACCATTAGTCTTCTTAGTAGAGTCCAGCAGGAAGTAGTAGACCACAAATGCAGCAACAATTGCCACCAGACTGATCATAATAACGATTATGACAATTGACCAGGGACTCAGAGTGGCTCTACCTTTCCCGCCAGTGGACGTGAAGCCTGAAGTGGGGATCGATACTTGAGTACTGAAATTGTTGCTCACGTGTGTTTCAATGGCGAGAGTCGGGTCAGTTGGCCAAAAGTGTACGCCACCAGCAATTAGCAATGCAACAACAGATGCAGCTCCGAAGTAAGTGGCAACAGTTTGCCAGCGAGGTAGTTTCCAAGTTGGGTCTTCAGCTTTAGGCTTTTCAACTTTTCTCCTTTTCTCGAAGATCTCATAAAAAGCACTCTTAAACTCAGTAAGCAAACCAGCATACTTGTCACTTTCACTTTGCTCAGTAGAGAATACATCAACAAGAAAATCCTTCAACTGATTACAGTTGAAACCTTTAAATTTAAAAAAAATAGATTAAACTATGTAAAAACTAAAGGGAGAAAAATATACCATTTTCCACATAAACTACACGAGACATTAAATTGTCCATAAAGTTCTGAGACCAAGTTTGGTATTTGTTGCGGAAATCTTGTTCGATCATGGCACGCTGCTTGACCGGATTGATGAGACCAGACGGGAGGAGGTGAATTTTGACAAACGCTTCCATCACAAGATCGATTTGGCCCACAAATGAGAGCGAACGAAATTTGGCCACAGATTCGTTTGCCTGACAGTTGACATCACACTGGTGGAACACTTGAATTGCACTGTACACCAGTTGGTAGTGATCGGTCTCGCTCTTCTTGTCACGGAATTGCTTGAAAGTCGCTTCGTAAAGTTCGATTAGAAGTTTATCTTCATCAATCGAGCACAGAGCAGTCACGATTGCACACAGGAGATAGAGGACAATCGATAGTTTGTGCAATGAGATCATCTTGGTCGGGGGATGCTAAAGTAGATAGAAAAGTAGAAAAACAGGGACAAAAAGTCGTTTGTGCGCACAAATGAAACTGACAAATCGCTAGACAAAATTCTAAATGTGGTCTTCCTTTTCAACTCGCAAAGCGAAAATCGAATAATTCTAATTTGAATAATTAAAACCTCATTATGAGTCATGAATAATTTATTATCTTAAACAAAATGTGTCTACACGCTCCGACAAAATCATAACATTTATTTTGTTACGTAACAAGTATACGAGTACAAGTTATCTATTCCAACAACAAGAATGTTCACGTTTCAGATAATCAATATTTTATTGTAGATTTAAATATTTAATTAATTTTCTAAATTCATTTTTTAATATGTCACAGGACTGGATACAATTAATTAGATTAAACTAAGTTAATTATTAACACACTTTGATAGATTTTTTAAAACATGTTCAAATCTTCAAAATTATTTTCATCACTGTTTGACAAAAAATCTTCCAATGAATTTCTAAACCGGTGCATAATATTGTGCATATAAAAGGAAGAACCAACAAATGCTTTATTGAATCCAAAAATTATCCAAAACTTGATTCAAACAGTATAAAATGGTCAATCTGTAAGACTATTGTGAATATTACTTGATCTCAAAATTGTTCTCAAACACGGCATAAGATAATTTGAATTAGTAAACCAAAAATATGTTTTTATTTATTTATAGTATAAAGTCGCTTAGTTATTTTCGGTCGATTGTTAAGACTATGTCTTTGACTATGTTGATTTTAATTATCTAAATTATAAAGAATTTGGTTAGAATTTTTGTTCAATTTTGTATTATGAATAATAATAATAAATACCAATTCTAGTTGAATGTGTTTTGTATATGCTTTGGATGTATGACGCCCAGTATGCGCATTCGCAGTAGTCTCACCCCAATTTAGGCGCCATCATATGGAGATAGATTCAATTATATCAAACATGCATACGTTTTATATACGATTTAGTACTCGAGTGATCAAGATTTATGATCATAAAGGTGTGCAGTATTATACCACATAGGATTGCTTCTTACTCTCTTCGTTCTTAGACTTCAAAATAACGTACACAAAAATGAGCCAAAACGATGGTGAGTAAAGTGACGCAGTGAATTCGCATATTTGATTACCCTTTTTACTCGTAGATGAAAGAAAAATTCATTACAACAATCGATCAATCAGCAATGCGCTGATAGCAGGAAAAGGTGCCAAAATACTTGTGAAAGGAACGTTAACATGTGAAAGTATACGTCCGGAAAGTTATGTCAAAAGTGGTAATGAAATTATCAATGCAATGATTATTGATGGTGATGAAGGTGAAATTGTGGTGGAGAAGGATGTGAAGAATGTCGAACGGGTCAATGCGAATAGTTCGGGATTGTCACTATTAGTACTGCTATTAGTGCTGTCCAGTTTGTGGAAATGGTTTTGGGGATGATTTTGACACACAAATTGTCAAGCTTTATGGACTTGATTGTATCTGTAATAAATAATAATACTAATTACTAATTATGTCATTAAAAAATTGTAATTAAAAAATGTAGATTTATTATTTCAAATATGTGGTAACGTTGTATCTGGAAAGCTCAACATAAAATTGGCGCCCAAATTAGTCTCACAATAGGAAAGCAATTATAATGTATTGTGGTGTATCGACTAGTGGCACACCAGAAACCCAAAAGTTGCCACCCACACTACTTTTCTCACAGTCTCACTGTTCAACTTCCACTTTGGAGACAGGTACTGTGCAATGCAGTGTGCATTTCATTGCATTTCTCCACAAGTGTCTCAGTTTAAGTTTCCTTTGTCTGAAAAAAGTGCAAGAAAATGGGTCCTAAAAAGCGCCCACTACCAACCAAACAAAATGAAGTCAAAATCAGCCTAAATGGTACTCACATCAGCAATACCGTTGCAGCCATTGATTCTTCGGTGTCAGCCAAGAAAATCAAAATCAAATCTACCGGTGCGCCACTAAAAGTGCCTGTTACCAGCAAAGTGTCCTCAACCACTGCTGTGAAAAGGGGAAATAAAAGACAAAAGGCAATTAAGCAGAAGAAAAAAGAAACAGATTCAGAAACCGACGATGAAATTTCAGAGTCAGAAACCGAAGAACGAATTGACCTCAGCAACAAGAACATCGACAAATCGATCATCAATTTGGGTCGTAAAAGTATGGTCAAGACGGGTACTGTGACTATCGAAGAAGATCTCCCAGCAGAGGTGCTCCTTGCACTAGCAAAGAAAAAGAATACAATCACCAAGACAATCTATAGTCAAGGTGCGAATGCTAAAGTGATTACGAAAGACATTAAAATTGTAACCAAAACTACCAAGTCCGCGAGCACTCTCACCACAGATTCTGTGACCAACAAGGAACAAGTGACCTTTCTGGTGAAGAACACCCGAATTGTGGCCAACAAAGCGAAGCTCACCGAAAAAGCTCCTGAATTTGCAAAACAATGCAAAATTGACGAACTCACTGATGACCAAGAGGTTGAACTGGAAAATGAGGATCCAGAGGTGATCAAGGGTGTGGTGAGTCACATCAACAATGACAAGGTTGATGAGGACATCATGCGAGCCAACTATACAAAGTTGTTCAAAATTGCATCTAAGGTAAAAATCAAAACAAAAATATTTGAAATGTTTTCTAATGATAAACTTATTTCACAGTTCCAAATTCCAAGTCTGGAGGCAGAGACTGAGAAGTACATGGAAAGTTTAGTTGCTCCACCCCCGTACGAACAAACTGTCTACTAATCTTCTATCTTAAATTGCTGAATGATTAATAAAAACGTTTCTTTTAATTAAAAGTTTTAAATGTTTGCACTAAACGGCGCCACCTGAGTGGTTCAACTCAACTGATTATTGTTGAGTTCTGGCGCCTAGATTTTGCTCTCACAAAAGTATCGTATCCTAAGTGGGAGAGTAGTAACGATGATAATATCCAAGCAAAGGAGTTATATAAACGTCAAACTTTGCGATCGCCTCTCGCTTGAGTTCAATCCCAGGTAACAACAGCGCCAGTTGTGTCCTCTTCATTCAACATACATCAAACAGCATCAAACCGGCAAAGTCATCGCCAAAAATGACTTCCAACAATAAGCCATCACCGTTTCAATTTGGTCCGATCAATAGTGCCACTGATTCAATTTTCAACTCTGGAAATTTGAAACTCAAAGACGTCAACGTGAACACCACTGTCCAGAATGGCGCTTCACAACCCCAATTCTCCGGTGTAATAGCAAACACCGATGAACTTACTGTAGATGGAAATATAACCGTAAATCGAACATTCGACGGTTCGGAACTCGAAACTGATCACACTAAGATGGCTGCAGGCTATTACGCGATGGGAGACAAACACGATCCAAACATGAAACGAGGTCGTTGTGTGATTTTGAGTTACAAATTTTTTTGTAAATTTGATCCAACTACCAATCAATGGCCAGTGATTGATAGTGAGACTAGGAATGGAAATGATTTCGACGTTGGTGCGCTGTATGCCACTTTTGGGGGTTTGAACTTTGAAGTTGTGGCACACTCGAATTTGGGAATGCAACAGACAATTGATGTCTTGAATAATGGTACAAACTGTTCTATTGCTATCTAGATTTAATAATCAAGTTTTTCCTCTCACAGAATCCCAGTTGAATCACTCCACTTATAACTGTTTTGTGTTGTGCATTCTGTCGCATGGTCAATATGGACGTAAGTTTAAGCATTAATTATCTCAGAGGCTAATTAAATTCAAACTTCAGAATTTCAGTGCTCAGATTCGGGCTGGATTGAGTACGAGCATGTGTTTGCTCAATTCGCTGGTGACTCACTAAAAGACAAGCCCAAGCTGTTCTTCATTGAAGCTTGTCTTGGTGGTGCTATCAATCAGGGACAAGGTCAAGCTCCCCCTGGCCATCTTAACCCTCCTCCTGTAACAAATCCTGTCGAGAGCAACCCAAACCCTCTACGTTTTCTTCCAGACAATTTGTTCACCAAACCACTCAAGGCTGACATGTTTGCTTTCTATGCAACTTATCCGGGTAAACTTACATACACACCCAACATACATAACATACATTGCACACCATATATATAATTTGTCAATCAAATATTACTTATTTTGTTGTAGGTTTTGTCTCACTGAGCCATCCACTCAAAGGCTCCTGGTTCACCCAAGGACTGTGTCAGGTACTGCATCAGTATGCTGACAAAGAGGACCTGTCCAAAATAGTGCAAAAAGTGATTACCAAAGTATCCAATGAAGTGGGCCTTCAGGTGGCTCAAATGAAGCCAGTCAAACAAATGGCTCGCTGTTTGACTACTTTGGGCAAGGAAGTCAAATTTTACTGAATTTAACTATTTGTTGCTAAATAAAATGTGTGCTTATCAAAAGGTCTCTTGATGTAGCTTACCTAACCAGACGTAATCAGCGATGGTTGGTTCGACCAAAGCTAACAAAGGTGCGGCTTAGTGTGGGAACGATATGATTGAGAGAGCGTCCCAATGCGCACACTTGGAAAGATGCACCTCATTTACAATCTGACACTCAAGTGAACAACAACAAGCAAACTGCAAAATGTCATTTTGAATTACAAAAAATTCATTAATGACAAAAATAATCTTTATGGAACTGAGTACGATGTTGGAGCGTTGAGAGCCACTTTTTCTGGATTGAACTTTGAGGTGATTGTGCATGAGGATAAGACCAAGAAAGAGACTGAGGACATTTTGCGTTATGGTATGTTATCTATGTGAAGCCTTATCAAGGAGGATTCATACGAATTTTGCTAATGATCATTATTATGAATGGATAGAATCGCAGCTTGGTCATTCAGAGTATGATTGCTTTATTTTGTCTATCCTGTCTTATGGTGAATGTGGAAGTGAGTATCACCTATTAAAACGAGACATTGTTTCGATGAATAACCTTTTATCATTCTAGGATTCTATTGTTTGGATGATAAACCGATCGAGTATGCGGATGTCTTCGAGAAATTTGACACTTGTCGAACTCTGATAGGCAAACCGAAACTGTTCTTTATCGAAGCTTGTCAAGGCAATGAAAACAATCATGGACAACGGCCGGTTGGTGTGGATTCTACTGTGGAATCCACCGATGAGGAAGATGAAGATAAAGATGAGGAAGAGGATGAAAACGACATTTTGTTGCCCCTTCCCGACAACATGTCCACCAATCCATTGAAAGCAGACATGTTGGCATTCTTTTCTAGCTATCCGAGTAAGCTGATTCACACAGACGAACATTGAGTTAACATTAGTTCAATTTCAGAATTCTTTTCATTGCTCGATGAACATGGATCGTGGTTTACGCAGGACTTGTGTGCAGTGTTGAATCAATTTGCCGACAAACTCGATCTCGACAGCATTGTGACCAAAGTGAATCAACTGGTATCGGAGCATGAGCTTTTTGAGACCACACCAAAGAGATTGAAGCGCATCAAACAAATGCCTCGATGTGTGACTACGTTGACAAAGAAAGTTAAATTTTATCCGTAAATTTGATGTTCAGATTGACAGTGAAAAAATGTATTAATCGATTGTAAGATTGTCTTAGTATCAAAATTGTATTAAAAATTTGAATGAACCACTCATTTTGGTAACATCATTTCTTAAAGCAACATTTAATATTGGCGCGCAATTGTCTTTAGACAAAGACAATGCCGGCTAGTAGTAGGGGTAACATTGCATTTTACTGTTATCAACTAGTGGCATACCCGTAAACATCCGCTTTGAATTTAAGCATAACGCCCAGTACACATGCGTATTAGAGAAACTTCTGGGCGCCATCTAAATAGATCCAATAACATGTACGTTTAATATACGAATTGTGACTCATTAAAAGGTGTGGCTCATTAACGAAAAGACCACTCAAATTGGCGCGCAAATTTGTCAATGTGCTTTGTGTGTGTGATAAGTTGGGTTGGTTGAATCTGATCATGCTCAACTCCTCTCTGTGTGTGATTGGTCTCTTTGCATCCAAACTAGTGGCACAGTTCACAACATGATCACAACCACCACTGGTGTGCGTTCATTTGTCTAAAGAGAACCGTTGCTGTTCAACCGTAATGTTCATCCATAAAATCGTTACCACCACATCATTTCATCATTAGTCTCATTGCACGTTCACAAGTTTAAGTTTTATTGTCTTCAAAAGTTAAAAGATCATTAACGAAAATGGGTCCTAAAAAGCGTCAACTACCCAGACAAGCAAATGACATCAATGTCAATTTGAGTGGCTTTCGCATTGACAGTTCGGTGACCAGCATCGGCGATGGAAGTGAAGTGTCCGCCAAGCGAATCAAAATTAAAGTCAATGGCCAAGCTCCAAAAGTGTCGCCCGACAGCAACATGGCCGTTATTGAGAACACAGTTGTTCCTATTTCGGGTGGAAAGATCAAAGTGGATGAAGACATTGACATTGAACGTAATACCGAGGTTAAAGCCGATGAGGAGAAGAAAGTTTCAGATCAACCAGCTGAAGTCAACGAAGTGATCAAAGTAGAAGACCGTCTCACTGTAACAGTGAAAGAAATCAGCATCACAGCAAGTCGTTCAATCCTTCAACGAAAGGCGCCACAATTTGCGGAAATGCTCGAACAAGGTACCCCAATCGAGAATGTTGATGTGCCAGTGTTTGAGGCACTGCTCAACTATGCACAAACTGGCAAAATTGATGACGAATTCATGAAACAGAACTCAGTCGATGTTCTCATCGCCGCTAAACAGGTAAACCTATAGGTGAATTTAATTAAACAAATTATTAATAATTTTGTTGTTGATATGTTATCATAGTACAAGTATGCGGACATGCAGGCAAAGGCATTGGAGTACATCAAATCGTCTAAATGATTATTTATTCAATAATTAATAATTAAATTAAAATTAATTAATAAAATCATAATACACGATCATGAGTCATGTCTCTAACTTAATCCCAGTATGAATGCAGTTTACTTGTGTTAGAATAGCAAACAAAGGTGTGACTACTGTTGGTTAAAAGGTGAGATATGATTGCGAAGGCGGCCCAATGAAGCTTTTTTAATGCGCACACACTTGAGAAGATGTCTCATTTACAGCCTGACACTCGAGTGAAGCCTACAACAAAAAACAAGAGCAACATCAACAACCAAACTGCAAAATGTCCAACAATAACAACATCAACCCAAATTTGGTGAATGTGAACGGTAAAAATGTGTCGAATTCGATCATCAATGCTGGCACTAAAGGAAAAATAACAACGGGCAAAGTGAGCATCACCCGTCAGGTGCCGAGTCAGGTCTATCTGAAGGAGGCCGAAAGAGGTGGCATTGTGAATGCTATCATCAGCAATAGTGAAGATGGTATCCTGACTGAAGACGTTACAATTGTGGAAAAGGTTTCAGATCCTGGAGCCACTCTCACAACTGATGGAACTTTGACTGCTGCTGCTGCTCAAGACAAGGTAGTATTCACAGTCAAGGAAACCAGCTTCACTGCAAGCCGATCCTTACTGCTACAGAATGCTCCACAATTTGCATCAATGGTCCAAAATGGACAAAAACTGGCAATCAACACAGTGGAACCGGTTGTGTTTGAGGCACTGCTCGCGTATGTTCAAACTAAAACTGTCGATGAGAACTTTTTGAAACAAAACGCTGAAGACGTTTACGAGGCTGCCATGAGAGTAAGTATGACTTGACGAATTGCTTAATTAACAAATTTTTTGTCATATAGTTCAAAGTTCCGGAATTGAAGGCAAAGGCACTCAAATTTCTGAATTGAAACGTACAAGTTAACCTTTACCCTTTGCCCTATTTGTCCAATTATTTCATTAAATAAACTTTTTAAGATATAAAAATTGTATTTTGGTAAATATTTAAACAGACAAACCAGAATTCACTCATAAAGCTAAATGAAACTACCCCAAATGCTAGCGGCATTTGCAACTGTGAGCTGCATGCATGCACAAAAGCAAATTTACCTTTGCGCATACTCATTAACTCGTATACCTGCTCACTCGAGACAATACAACCCTTATCTCAAGCAACAGCAAACACTCTTTTAGTATCCCAACTTACCATTTTGCAAGTCATTTGTGGACAATCTTGTAAATCTCTCTCACGCGCATTGCATCATGCCAATGAACATAACCAATTCGATTGTGGCCACTGACGAGGCGAACATTGAAACGAAAGATGTCACCATCAAGACCAGTGGACCACCGCCGAACTATGCCACAAACTCAACAAATGACAATGTAACTGACTCAATCTATGCAACCAAGAAGAGTAATATCAAACTGAACGATGTCAACATTGAGAGAATTGCTGTGACACCTGTAAGTGGCAGTGCTCGACAATCTGGTAACAATAAACAAGAAGTAATCTTCATTGTGGACGGACAGCGATTTTCGATCAATCGATCTACTTTGGCACAGAAAGCACCCGAATTCGAAGCAGACTTTCGTAATGGAAATCAATTTGAACTCAAAAATGTCACTGCACGAGTGTTTCAAGTGATAATTGGGTATCTTGAGGAAAGAGCAAATCAACAAGTGTTGATTCAAAATGTTGTCGAACTGCTTGCAGCAGCCGATAATGTAAGTTTGTAAATATAATATCGAAATTTTACTCTATTAACTAATCAATCAACAAAACATAGCTCAAATTCAGCCAACTAAAAGAACACTGCGAAGCATATTTGCAGACCACCTTATCGGCCGAATCTGCGGTAAACTTGTTGCTCCTGGCAGACACTTGTAATGCGTCTAACTTGAAAGTGGCTGCATTTGAGTTTATTAAGTAAGTATTCCATAACTTTACGTAACTAAATTTTTATACTATTTAGTGCAAATCCCACAATCATGCAAACTGATGAGTTTAAAGAAATATTCAAACGACCAGATTTGGCCCAACAATTGTATCAATCCAAATTCTAACAACTAATATATTCATGTTTATAAATTACTTTCAATTTCTAATTTCTCAAATAAATCGATTCTTATAAATCCATAAAAGTGCATTATTTCAGTTGTTACCATTTGAGAGACTTTTGGGCCACAGATGCAAATTAGAATTCAAAAGTTGCGCCATCACATTATTACAAATTAGGTTTGCCAACAGTTCGGTCTCCAGTACTCTTTGGAACTTTGCCATAAACCGAACAAACTTGGTGATTAGTATTCGATGTACTTAATGTACATTTCTAGCTTTACATTTCTAAATTGTGTCAGTCCCCGATAATCTCAAGCACCACCTGCCCAAACAAATGTATCGACCAGTAGGCGGGCGTGGTACCCTTTGCCTTGATCAAGCAATTCCCCTTCGGCACAGTTTGTTGGAGACTGACGAAGAGTCGGATCGCGAGACTACTGCAAGCGATGCTGCTGCGGACATGGTCGGGCCGGTCACTGGTCAAGCCATCGAGAACACTGTGCGTACTCTTGGCTCCAAGTCAGCCACTGCCGAACATGGTGAGACTCAAGACTTGCAACTCAAGATGAGCCACATTAAAAAGGAAACCCAAGAGCCGAAAAGTGGCGGAAAGCATTAGAGTAGGTCATCACTGCGCAGTGCGCCACTCTTCCGATATGCATATTGCTTCAGAGGAGCCCTGTGCCTGGATCAGAAGATCCCGATGGTCCATAGTCTTTCCGATGACGAGGGCGAACGAGCGAATGCCGCTCCCGCAGATGATGCCGCACCGGACCACGAAAGCCCGATGGACTCCAAGACCAACCTGGCCGTACAGGATCAGGAGTTGGGTCTCAAGGTGACGCACCTCAAAATTGATTCTCGTAACCCGAAAGGTCATGGAAAGACCGGTTAGTTGGCTGCATCAGTTGGCCATCATGATGTTAATTTGATGAGCTTAAATTTTCTTTTAATTTATTAAAATGATAAAAAATTAATTAATTATATTAATAAATTAAATTTATTTAATTAATTAATTTAGTTGTTAACAAGAAAATGCTCGGGTCGCAAGCGACCCTCGCAAGGCGCTATCGCGCCAACACCCCCCCCCCCCCCCCCCACCACCACCCCCACTCCCCAACCACACCCCTCTCCACCAACGCACCTACTCCTCATGACACAATCTCAAGGCATTCATATCAATAATGTTAATTGAATAATAAAATCTTAAGAACAGAAAATAAATTTTTAATGTCCTAGATTTTTGGGAGTAATTTATGTAACTCATGAGCAGAATTCCAATAAGACTGCCAATGCAGAGCAAAATTCAAAATTCAAAGTTAAAGTCTGGTGAAATTTAAACTTCGTAAAACTGTTATAATCGAAAGTGCTCATTCCTTGTTAATATTAACACATTAATGTCAAGGACCTTCTTAGCTGACAAATCAACGATGGCAATATTACAATTAAGTTACAATAGTATTTTGATTACTGTGAACCCGTTCAGCAATATCACTATGTCGCCATATCAATGTAGTTGGATTCACCCAATAGTAACTGGTCGATTTAACTATCCCCGCATATACTGTCGTTCTTTATTTTGTCATTCCAAGTTGCGTCCACTGTTTTCAGGAGTCGCATCTCCGTTGACTGTAAATGCGATCTTGTATTGACCATTAGAAACAACGTCTCATATCCGTATGTGAGAATCGGACAATACAAATTTAAACCACGTAAATTTGGTTGCATTGTTCAATTCTGCTTTGAGAACCATCGTTCAGAGAAGTTTTTTAGTACCGTAATCAAAATGATACGTCGGTCCAATTATTAGCTATCTGATCCATTACTTGCAAAGATTACGTCCAAGTATTTGAATTCGTCAATGTGCTTCATCAGGTAACCTTCCACTTGTACTTGACATGACATTGGTAACCTAGATAGAACCAATACCTCTGACCTCTAAATTTACTTTCAGTTTAGATTTAAATCAACGATGAGATTCAGATTAATTCGTTTAATCATGTAAAAATTGATTGGGCAAGAGTTAACCGTGCGATTCACCGTTGTGAATGCCACAATCACGCTGGCACAGAACATGGACAAAGATGATGAGAAATGTGTTGAAGATGCAGGCGGTTTCAAAAGATTCAAACTTTAAGAACAATCATCGCTATCAGCACAGACTATAGACAAAATGACAACACAAACATATAAACTACATACAAAACTACTGTATTTCAAACTTTAACGGATTGTAACTACAAAATGTGAATAAGAATGTTCGAAGCAACGATGTGGTACAATGATAATAAGGACAGAATCATTATGGTGGTGTTCGTTTTGGTGTAGGTTTGAGTTTGGCTGGTGAAGATGATAACATGAAAAACTGAAAACTTCGAAGTACTACACCTTAGTTCATGCTGTCGATCAGTCAGTCAGCTGGATGTTTACATTCATATTGAGAAGCTGTGTGCCTCTGTGTGTTTGTGTGTTCAGGACAGGATCAGTATGGTGGCGATTGTTGTGGTGAGTTGGTTTTGAGATGATTTGAGTTTGTTGGTTGAGATGATAACAAACTGAAGAATGTTAATTCGTCGGTCAGTAAGATGTTTGTTTACATTCACATTAATGCAACGCGCGTATTGTCGTCTGCATGCAGAGCTGTGTGTGCCTCTCTGTGAGCGTGTGTGCACTGCTGCAGTACAGTACAGTGCGTGATGAACGATTCGATGGAGATAGTAAAATCACCGGTGAAAGTATAACAGAGAAAACAACTGTATTATTTTAGAGGTAAGTAGATTGATAACGGATAAGTGACATCTAGTGGAATTTTACCTTAAGTAGAACAAACTATTCAAATTCGATGCAAAATTAGATGAAGAAAATTTAGTAAAAAGCTGTGAGACGAATTTAACCAGAAGAAGCACATCTAACTTCATCTTGTCATATCAGAATTAAGACAAATAGACTCGAGCAGCGAGCTTGGATCAGCTACCTAGAGTACTCATAGTATCCCCAATACAGTGACTGTGCATTTGACTTTTGTGGTAAATTGGCACTATGTGCATTTGTCTCTGTTGGGGTGAGTGAATCGAATGTTTAACAACTCGAGTGCTTTCATTATGGTTCAAACGTAAGTGAAATAATATTCAAACTACCAGATTTGGCCTAACAATTGTATCAATCCAAATTCAACGAACAGTTTATTGAATTATTGTTTTTTAAATGTATAATTTTTCAAATAAATTTATTCTTGCGAGTCCAAATCACAAAACTGCATTATTTCCGTGATTACCGTTTGGAAGACTACTACTTGGTCATTTTTTACCAATTGAATCTTACCAACATGCATCTAATGATTGCAATCAATTGCAGAAACATTTTCAAGTGTTTGCTATTGAATCGGTTCTCGAGTAGTTTGCCTCATAATGCGGTAATGGTGATTTTATTGAAATACAATAGCTTAATCAGAGCAAGAGAACTATATTGAGCAACAAATGTGTACACATAGGTGTAATACACTTAGTGTACTAACCAAACAATGGATTTTCGTTAAGTCAATTTCTAGAGTGTTCTCGTTAAATCATCCGATGGTCTGTGATCACACATTGTCTGATTCGATTTCTCCAAAGACCAACACCGGCACACAGGTAAATTTTGTCTCCCTTGAGGTAATCAACACCGAGAACAAAGGTACCTTACACGTGTATTGTGTAAATGTATATCTCCAATATAGCCATTTACACGAAACAGTATTGGTTTTGATTATGATGACAGTGATAATTGCCATGCATGGGACAATAAGATCTCATATAAAATAGGTTGCACAAAGGTAACTAGAGAAGCATCATCAACCAACCGATCAACTACCCAAAAAACAAGATGGCCGAAAAGAGTTCAATCAACACTACTACCTTGGATTGGTCCAACAAGAGCATCGACAAATCGATCATCAGTTCGGGTGAAAACAGTTCGGTCACTACTGGCGCTGTGACCATTGAAGAAGACCTTCCCGCAGAAGCTCTAATTGCAATGGCAAAGAACAACAAGAATACAATCACCAAGACAATCATCAGTCAAGGTGCGAATGCTAAAGTGACTACGCAAAGCATCAAAATTGTAACCAAAACTACCAAGTCCGCGAGCACTCTCACCACCGATTCTGTAGCCAACAAGGAACAAGTGACCTTTCTGGTGAAGAACACCCGAATTGAGGCAAACAAAGCGAAGCTCACCGAAAAAGCTCCCGAATTTGCAAAACAGTGCAAAATTGATGAACTCACCGATGACCAGGAGGTTGAACTAGAAAATGATGATCCAGAGGTGATCAAGGGTGTGATGAGTCACATCAACAATGACAAGGTTGATGAGGACATCATGCGAGCCAACTATACTAAGTTGCTCAAAATTGCACTCAAGGTAAAGCACAAAAAAAATGTTTAAAATGTTTTCTAATGATAAAATTAATTAACAGTTACAAATTCCAAGTCTCGAGTCCGAGACTGAGAAGTACATGGAAAGCTTTGAGCATCCGCCCCCATACGAACAAACTGCAAACTAACCTTTGACCATTAAAGATTTGGGCAAAAAACTGTATCTATCCGTAATTCTATAACTAATATTCTGAATTATGAATGAATGATTATGAATTGTATACTGTTATTACTACTTTAAAATTTATCAAATAAATCGATACTTGTAATCCAAATCACAAATATATTATACCTTCCAAAGTGCATTATTTATCATTATAAAGTGTCAAAAGTGACTATTGTGACCATCTTTGTCAACGGATTTCCGTCTGCATATTCTAGACGCGCTCGTCTAATGATTGCATTCTATAGTAGAAATATTTTTCAAGTGTTTATTATTGGAACGACTCGTGTAGATTATCTTCAAATGCGACTGTCGTACTGTCAACGTTGTGTCAAACAAAAGAATGAATCGTTGATAATAATAATAATAATATGTTGTTATTGATAGTGTTATTGGCTCATTTGGATCAATGTACAATTGACTATATATTGAATGACATAGTTAATTGCATATATCATCAAACCGGCAAAGTCATCGCCCAAAATGGCTTCCAACGATGAGCCATCACCGTTTCCATTTGTTCCGATCAAAAGTGCTGGTACTTCAATTTTCAACTCTGGAAAATTGAAACTCAAAGACGTCAACGTGAGCACCACTGTCCAAAATGGCGCCTCACTACCAGAATTATCCAATGTACTCGCCAACACCAATGAATTTACTGTAGATGGAAATATAACCATAAATCAAACATTCGACGGTTCGCAACTCGAAACTGATCACACTAACAAGAAGGCAGCAGGCTATTACGCGATGAGAGACAAACACGATTCAGACAAGAAGCGAGGTCGTTGTGTGATTTTGAGTTACAATTTTTTCTATAGATTTGATCCAACTACCAATCAATGGTCAGTGATTGATAGTGAGACTAGGAATGGAAATGATTTCGACGTTGGTGCGCTGTATGCCAAAAAATGTTTTTTATTTTGTTGAAGGATCCGTCTCAGTGAGCAATCCACTCAAAGGCTCCTGGTTTACACAAGCATTGTGTCAGATACTGATTCAGTATGGAGACAAAGAAGACCTGTCCAAAATGGTCATTAAAGTCAATGACAAAGTGTCCAATGAAGTGTGCCTTCATGTGGCCCAAATGCAACCGGTCAAACAAATGTCTCACTATTTGAGCACTTTGACAAAGAAGTCAAATTTTACTGATTTTTTTTATTTTTTGCTAAATAAAATGTGTGGGCTTATCAAAAGGTCTCTTGATGTAACTTGCCCAACTAAACGTAATCAGCGATAGTTGGTTCGACCAAAGCAAACAAAGGTGCGGCTTAGTGTGGGAACGATATAATTGAGAGAGCGTCCCAATGCGCACACTTGCAAAGATGCACCTCATTTACAATCTGACACTCGAGTGAACATCAACAAGCAAAGTGCAAAATGTCCAAAAGTTTTAAATTATTACTTTTAAAAATAGATTCAGATTTATCTATTAAATACTACCATATATTTTTATATCCAAAACATAGCTCAAATTTGCCCAATTAAAAGAACACTGTGAAGCCTATTTGCAGACCACCTTATCAGCCGAATCGGTGGTGAACTTGTTGCTCCTGGCAGACACTTGTAATGCGTCAAACTTGAAAGCTGCTGCATTTCAGTTTATCAAGTAAGTATTATAATACTAATCAGGTAATTACCTAACTTAACTAAGTTTTTATCGATTTTAGTGCAAATCCCACAATCATGCAAACGGACGAATTTAAGGAAATATTCAAACGACCAGATTTGGCCCAACAATTGTATCAATCAAAATTCTAACAACTAATGTTCATTTATGAATTACAATTCAATGTTTAATTTCTAAGATAAATCGATTCTAATAAATCCAAATCACAAAAGTGCATTATTTCAGTTGCTACTATTTGAAAGACTTTTGGGCCATCTTTGTCAATTGATGATTGCATTCAATAAAAACATTTTTTTCAAGTGTTTGCTATTGGATCGACTCTCGAGTAGTTTGCCTAGGCACATGCGGTAATTACTTATTATAATGGTGATTTTATCGAAATACAATTGCTCAACCAGAGCAGGAGAACAACATTGAGCAACAAATGTGTACTAACCAAACAATTGATTTTTGTTAAATCATGATTTTGCAATTCAGTTCTCTAGTGTTCTCGTTAAATCATCCGACGATTATCAGTGATCATACATTGTATTAGTAATACAATTTGTATGATTTGATTTGTCAAAGGACCAACAGTGTACATTTTGAACTTTTAAAAATACTGAAAATTGCAAAAAATCAATTAAAAATCACAAAAATTATCAAAATATTATTGTACAAGAATTTCGAGCCATTCTTTGCATCCAATTCTTTGCATATTTTGCTTCTTTTTGTATTTAAATCACTAAAACACGTAACAAATGGGACTTTGAATTAAATAGTGTTCTGGCTAATTTTAACAATTAACGAAAATGAAGGCGATATATAAGAGGTTCTCCAAATGGAACAAGGGGTATGAAGTCGAGTTTGAGAATTTGTTTGTTTTCTTTCTGCCAATTTGCTTTTTGGCTATCCTACTTACAAGCTTCTTTGGCCGCCTCGTCTGTCTGCCTCCCTGTCCATCTGTCCGCCTGACTGCCTGTGCGTCTGTCCGTCTGCGAACCTCACAGGACTTGACCCTCTCGCCAAGGAGCTCCTTCTCAGTAAGTATGCTTGTGTATGTGTCTTAACCCCGCCTGCCTCTCCTCCCTCTTCAGGATCCTATGCACGAGTACGAGTGTTGAGTACACTCGACATACGGACATACCATGGTGTGTCTGGGTATGAGTGTACTTGTGCGAGTACCGAGCAGTGTCTCGATGATGACGACTGCTAATGCCGAATCGATCCGTGACGTACTCGAGTAGAAACGACGAATCTTGTTTGGTGTGTGTTTTGTGCAAAGTGCAAATTTCGAACGTCACTTTGGTGGATGTTGTAGTTCTACTGTTGATCGTGTCACTTGTCACTTGTCACTTGTCACTTGACTTGTGTTTGGTCTGTCTGCTTTGTGTACAGACATGACAGTCGACACTGACCTTGTAGATGAGCAGTATGGTCAGAATGTACAGTGTACACTATACTGTGACTATCACTGTTGTAGTGCTTGATAGCAATTAGGATACTGAATCTAGGATACAGATCCTTCAGTGCAGAGCACTGATTTGCATAATCGAAAAGCAAATAGTGCAAAATTCGATGACTGTTTAGTGTTGAGTGTTCTACTCAATTAGTGCTGTTAGTGAAACGGATTCAATTTTAGCCCTATATTGTATACAACCCGTTACTATTTAACTTTCACTGTACCGTTTTTCTCTACTTCGCTTAATCGTCAATCTACGGTAGTTTAGTTGTCTCAAGAATATTCTATACTAAATGCAATCTGTAATCTCGTTGTAATGTAAAATAGTGAACATGTAAATAAAGTATTGATTATTTTGTGCTGAATTTTTTCTGTGAACGGATCAAACTTGATAATTTAGTCTTAGATAGTAAAACTAGACAGCAATGGATTTTACGTGAATTTGTTAGATTTGATAGTTTTTCACAGTAATTACGATGATCTTGCATAATTGACACCTTTCAGGCTGTGACATACTACATTGACATATGCCCTTCGATAACAACCAAATTAATAGACCAAAATTAACCCTTTTTACTATCATTTTGATTGGAAATATAGCATCGTTTTGTTGGTGGTCTCGATCATGGCGATGTCCATTGGTTTGTTTGTGTGCGGTGGTGCCAAGAAGAAGAAACAGACTTCTTCTGGTCGCCGATCTGGACCATCACCAGCCCGTAGGACTGTCCAACCGAATGGCCGCCCATCCGCCACTGGACCATCATTCGCCCGTGGACCATCATCCGCCGCTGGACCATCATCCGCCCGTGGCAAGCTATTCAACCCGCATGAATCAGTGCCCGATAACCTCAAGCCCAAGCTCCCAAAACAAATGTTTCGACCCGTTGGCGGGCGTGGTGCCCTTTGCTTGGATCAAGCGGTCCCATTGGTGCACAGCATTTTGGAAGCAGGCGAGGGCGACCAAGAGAATGGTCCCACCGGTGACACGATTGTCGGACCGGTTACGGATGCTCAGCCAATCAAGGTTACTCCGATCGAGCTATCCAAGATCAAAGAGAACATGAAATATCATGATGCCATGGCTCTCAAACTAGCCCACATCACCAAAATGGATGGCCGAGAGCAGACGCGACCACAATGATGTGCCAACCATCGAGTCGACTGATATCGAGATGTCATCGACAATCATCTTCAGTTCTTCTAGAGAGCTCTCTTGAGATCTTCAAAGTATCTTTATTTCGATTATAATTAAAATTCTTAATTGACAAATGACATCTACTGCAATTGTAACTTAGAGGAACAAACTTTTCGAATTCGATTCAAAATTAGATGACGAAAATGTAATCAAAAAGCTGCTAGACGAATTTAATCCAAAGAAGACCATCGAACTTTAGTCTGCCATGTCAGAATTAAGACAAATAGATTCGAGCAGCGAGCTTGGATCCACTACCTGGAGTACTTAGTAGTATCCCAAATAGAGTGTCTGCGCATTTCACTTTTGTGGTAAATTAGCACTTATGTGCAATTGTCTCTCCAAGGGATGAGTGAATAGAATATTGAGCTACCCGAGGGCTCTCATTATGGTCCATGACTGACAGACCAGAATTCACTTAAAAAGCAAAGTGCAACAACAACAACAAATTTGGTCATTTTTACCAATTGAATCTTACCAACATGTATCTAATGATTGCAATCAATTGCAGAAACATTTTCAAGTGTTTCTCTCGAGTAGTTTGCCTCACACGCGGTAATGGTGATTTTATTGAAATACAATCGCTTAACCAGAGCCGGAGAACTATATTGAGCAACAAATGTGTACACACAGGTGTACTAACCAAACAATTGATTAAGATTAAATTGTTAAGTCAATTCACTGTTCTCGAGTGTTCTCGTTAAATCATCCGATGGTCTGTGATCACATACATTGTTTGATTCAATTTCTCAAAAGACCAACACCGGCACACAGGTAAATTTTGTCTCCCATGAGGTAATCGACACCGAGAACAAAGGTACCTTACACGTGTATTGTGTAAATGTGTATTTCCAATATAGCCATTTACACGAAACAGTATTGGTGTTGATTATGACAACAGTAATAGTTGCGATGCATGGGATGCAAAGCAATGGAAAATTGGTGAACTCACCGATGACCAGGAGGTTGAACTGGAAAATGATGATCCAGAGGTGATCAAAGGTGTGGTGAGTCACATCAACAATGACAAGGTTGATGAGGACATCATGCGAGCCAACTATGCAAAGTTGCTCAAAATTGCACTTAAGGAAAGTACAAAACATAAATAATGTTTGATATCTCTAATAATAAAATTAATCAACAGTTACAAATTCCAAGTCTCGAGTCCGAGACTGAGAAGTGTTGAAAGTCATGGGCATGACGGCTTTCAACAGTGCGAACTTTACTGGTGAAGATGACTCGAACACCATCACCAGACGATGCGTCACTAAGCGGTCAAAGCATCGTAAGAAAAAGTATAAAGACATTGACCAAATGCCTAACTGTGTGCAGTCTCGCTAGACAGTTTGAGGGCATATGGTCTTACTCTCGTAAGCCATATTTTTGTTTCACTACCTGCAAGTGTTTAACTCTCTTCTTTCTTTGTCTAGATTTACCGTCTCTGGTTACTGTCACCAACTCTGTGTTTCTATCTTTGTTTAGTTACCTATTTGTTTGTTATTTTATCCTTTTATTAATCCTTGTATATATTGTAAATAGTCCTCATATAATAGCCTAGAATAAACTTGCTTAACTCTTATTAGCAAATTGGACTATCCTACTGCTCTCTGACTACCGATTTTCAAGAAGAAGTACATGGAAGCAAAATTTAGGCGTCCCCCTCCATACGAACAAACTGTAAACTAACCTTTGATCTTAAATATTTGGGCAAAAATGATTGTATTAATCCATAATTCGACAACTAATATTCAAGTTTATTATGGATTGTATACTGTTGTTATTATTTTATAATTTATCAAATAAATCGATACTTTGTATCAAAAATGACTATTGGGATGTTTTTGTCAACGGATTTCCATCTAAATGTCTAGACACGCTCGTTTAATGATTGCATTTTATAGTAGAAATCTTATTCAAGTGTTGACTATTGGAACGACTCGTGTAGGTTATCTTCAAATACGATAGTCGTACTGTCTCATCAACGTTGTGTCAAACAAAGGAAAGGATCGTCGATGCCAATAAGAGATTATATGTTATTGACAGTGTTATTGGCTCATTTGGAGCAATTTAAAATTGACTATATATTGATGAGATTTTTATAGCAATTCTACCTAACCACATTTGTGTTTTGTCAGATACTTTTCAGTGGGGAAAATGGCTTCCAACGACAACAAACCACCACCACCGCATTTTGAGTTTGGAAAAATTGAAAACGGTGAAAATCTCATTTTAAGCACTGCCGAATTCGAATCGGGTGACATCAATGTGCGAAGTTTGGCGCCTCAAAGTGGAAGCAAAGCTCAATTCACGAATGTAATTGCCAATAGAGAGAAGTTCAAAGCGGGTAACATTAATGTTAATGTTGAGCCTAATCAACTTGGCGATACGACTGATGGCCGCGCTTCGAACACAATCAATCCAGCAAACTACTACGAGATGGGCGACAAGTTTGACATTGAGAAGCGGCGAGGTCGTTGTGTAATTTTGAATTACAAATATTTTGAAGACGATCCCGATGGCCTCAATACTCGACACGGAACTGAGTATGACGTTGGCTCGTTGAGCTCAACATTTAAGGGTCAGAATTTCGACGTGATTCCTCATCATAATCTAACCAAGGAAGCGACTGAAAATATTTTGAACGATGGTAATCAAATAGGGTCCTAATCTAATTTCTATGAATAAATAAATTAATGATTGAACATTTTTACAGAAACCGCGATTGATCACTCCAAGTATAGTTGCTTTATACTTTGCATTCTATCGCACGGCGAACGTGGAAGTATGTCATGCAAACTTTTGTTTAATAGTTTATTTTATTTTAAATTATTTTATAATTCTTAAGAATTCTTTTGCACTGACAATGAAACAATCGAGTACGAGCAGATATTCAAGCAATTCAGCAATGAGTCAATGGCCAACAATGCCAATGCCAAATGTGGGAAATCTCTGGTTGGCAAGCCTAAATTGTTTTTCATTCAGGCGTGTCAAGGGGAGAACATCGACCCAGGAGTGATGCTCGACTCGAGTCAGGTGCTTGTCCAGGACAATTGTCTTAAGGTGGGCGATAAACGGGTTGTGCCAAAAACTGATAACAAGTCACTCCCAAGTCCTGCCGACATGTTGGCTTTCTTTTGCTGTTGTCCAGGTAAAGTCCCACAAAAATTATTTATCGAATTATCTAACATTGAATTCACTTATTAGCTTATTTTTCACTTCGTAATCCAATGGAAGGATCCTGGTTCATTCAAGACTTTTGTCAGGCGTTTAACCAGTTCGCCAACAAGGAGGATCTGCTGAGTGTGCTCACCAAAGTGAAGAAACAAGTTTCTCAACGAAAAGCGGAAGAGTTCACCGGTGCTGGATGGGATCCGATCAAACAGATGCCCAGACACGAGTCTACTTTGACTAAGAAGGTTCAGTTTTAGTTTAGCTTTTTTTTTTGTTGAAATACTAAAACTTTACAACTTTTTTATTTAATTAATGTTCAAATTAAATGTTGTTTAAATGTTTATTGGGCGGTTGCAAAGTAATCAAAATGCAATACTATTATTGCTAACCAAAGAGGTAGAGAACAATCGTTAAAGGTTAAAGTTTAGCTTAAACAAATTATTTTGTAAAGTTGATTGAGTTTTTCGAGTGTTCTCGTTAAATGGTCTATTGAGATGATCATTAATGAGAACAAAGATTTCAAACAAACAAAGAAACCACTTGGACTGCATTTGAGAATAAACTCCTTGTGGCGTTTCTGTGGGCTAATCAAAATGTTTGTAGTATGCTGCATCAACTCACAAGAGAGAACTGCAAATGTATGGCCAAACTCACAAAACATAGCTATAAACATCTCTTATTGTTTCATCAGTATTGCATAAATACTGCAGTACAGTTGCATTCACACACATTCAGTGAGGGCTCATCACATTGTCTTGTAATAAAAATAAAAGATCGTGTACGAAAAGTTAAAGAATGGGTCCCAAAAAGCGTTCACAAAATGACGTAAGCATCAACCTGAGCGGTATTCACATCAACGGTGCAGTGACAGCCATTGGTCAAGATGCTGAGGTGTCTGCCAAGCGAATCAAAATCGAAAACAATGTTTGATAGTACACGTACGAAGAGATGCAGGCAAAGGCCTTGGAGTACATCAAATTGTTCAAATAAAATAAATTTTTAATAATTTCGATTTATTTAATAAATTTTTTTAATACATGACTCAATCTCTGTGTCATTTACTTGGGTTAGAATAGTCACTTAAACCAATCGGTGGTGTTGGTTCGAAAGCAAACAAAGGTGCGGCTTTTGGTTAGGTACGATAATTGTGCAGGCGAACCTACAGGAGGCTGAACCTTATGCGTACACACTTGAAAGGATGCGTCAGTTACAATCGACTGGCGCTCGAGTGAAGCCACAACGACGACGACTACGACCGAAGCAGCAACATGTCGGACAACACCAACCCAAACCCAAATTTAGTGAATGTGAACAACAAAAGTGTGGTGAACTCGATCATCAACGCAGGCACTGGTGAAGTGAAAACTGGCATTGTGAACATCAAACGTGTTCTACCAAGTCAGGTCTTCTTGGAGGAGGCGAAAAAAGATGCAATTGTCAATACTATTGTTAACAATAGTGCCAAAGACGTCGTGACGAAAGGCATCACCATTGAGGAAGGGGTGTCCGATGCTGGTGCCACTCTCACCACTGATTCGCCCGTGTCCGCCTCTCATGAGGTGATCTTTCTGGTGAAGGACACTAAAATGGTAGCAAACAAGGTGAAGCTAATTGAGAAAGCACCCGAATTTGCCAAGAAACTCAAAATTGATCAGCTCAAGCCAAACCAAGCCATTCGAATGGACAGCGAACTAGAACCAGAAGGGTTCAAGGGCGTGATTGATCACTTCAACTTGGGCAAAGTGGACGAGGTGACCAAACGAAAGTTCTACTTAAAGTTGAACAAATTTGCGGATATGGTAAATGCATAAATGCACAAATTTAAATGCAATCTAATTCAATGATTTTGCTTGCAGTACAAAATTCCCAGCCTGGGCTCGGAAATGGAAAAGTACGTGGAGAGTTTTATGCCTCCGGAGGCTCCGCCACCATATCAAGCGACTTGTTAATTCAAACCCAAATACAATTTCATTGGGAATATTATTATCTCAAGCAAATGATGTTCAATAAAACATTCAAAATACTATGAATAACTCCTATGATTGTTCTGTGTTGCTTTTTGAGTCACATATTATTGCGCATATTATGATTAAACACATAGGATTTACTGTACATTGTATACTACTATAGGCTACAATACTCATTAGATCTCTCTCAATTTGTATACAACGCGGTCTTGTGTATGTGCATTACCTTCTTGAGCAGTCATAACTCGCGCATTGCATCATGCCACTGAACATTACCTTGCTTTGTACTAAATCTTTTCTTTCAACATAACATACTCTGTAACCTCCTACCACCTATATGTCTGTTTTTTATGTACACTTTTATATGTATGTTCATATTCACCTTGCCCTTCACTTTTACCTTCCACCTATGCCCATATTACTGGCTGCTTATTTTATAACTACCTTGTGTATATACCCCACATTACCATTACTATTCCCCATTCTTCTTTACCTTTACCCCCACCCCACTCTTACCTACCTTTGTTTTACATATACTTTTCTCTATACTTATATGCCTTGCATTCTTCTTCTTACGTTTACTCTATATACTGCTTTTTATATATACACATTACGTACCATATATATATGTACTAGCAATGCATGAAAAATACTATAAAGTAAGGCATGTGTGTTATCACACCAGATATATGTTATATATATGTTGTTATATGTATTTATCTTGTATATCTACAAATTTCTTATTATAACATGATATATAATATATGTATATGTACAATATTACCCATAACACCCTTTTCACTATTACCACACAGGGTTGCAGTGTTTGTTCTTGATGTTCCATGGTGTGTTTTACCCTGGTGTTTTCAGTGACTGAAAGCGATCAGTTTCTCATCTTGGATTTGTTTGTTGATTTACGTGATCGTGTTTACTTAAGCGTAAACGTGTTTATTATTATATATGTTTTATATATGGTTTCTGGCGTTTCCTTTGGGCGCGGCCTCAAGCGTACCCGGATCGTGTGTTATTCCACATTCCCGTTTTGTATTTTCTGATTCTGAAGTTGTTTGTTGTACACCGTTCTGTTTGGTTTCTGGTTTGTGTGCACATACGATGGACATGTTTCGATGCGCAGTCACGAGACCGGCAGTTGGTTCATTCAAGAGTTGTGCAAAGAATTGAACCAAAATGCTAAGAAAAAGGATTTGTTTAGAATGCTAACTGCGGTTAATAATCGAGTTTCAATGGAGACTGCCACTCGTAAGCAGGTGACCAAGTTTGCGGACACGTCCAAGGAAGACGTTGTGGACAGTGTTTCAGTCAAACAGTCTCCAGGATTCAATTCACGATTGAGAAAAGCTATTAAATTCTACTAATAAACTCCCTCAAATTTGTTATTCAATTTCAAATTACTTTTGTTTGTTTCTGGGCGCGTCTTACTATCATATATGGTATAATTGCTAACCGAGGGAGGATTCGAGTTATGCGCAAACAAATGCGCAAAACAAATCGACTCTTCTCGATACAGATCACCCACTGTAATCGACTTCTCATTGGATCTAGGCATGCGCACAGGTAAAGGAATGCACTATACAAAGTCTACATTGATGATCATCATTGGGACACAGCAGTCTCTTTTCCGCAGCAATCCACCACAGCATTGATTGATTTGATCGTAATTATTAAAATTCTACACCAAAATGACTTCAAATAACGGTCCAACTGTGAAACGTTCGATCGTTGCCATTAAAAATGGCTCAATCAACGCTGGAAATGTGACAATTGCATCCACCACCGATGACTCCACTGATGAAAAACAAATTGTCGATTCACTCTATGCTAATAATGCAAAAATTGACACAGACGATGTCTTGATTGGCGTTCCAGCCAATCAACTATCAACGGACGGCAATGCGCCAAGTTGTGTGCGAAAGCCCAAGGTTCCAATGTTTCATTTTGATGTTAAAGGAAGCAAACTTTCGATTGAAAAAGAAATTCTGCTAACAAAAGCTCCACATTTGGCGAAATTGATTCCCGAAGGAAAGGACACCTGCAAAGTTGAGGATGTGCCGCCGAAAGTGTTTGGAGCATTGCTTCACTTTGTGGAGCACAACAAACTGGCACAAACCACCGAGCTAGATGAGGCACAACTCTTGTTTGTTCTAATGAACAATAACAACAAGGTAAACAAGTGTATACTCTAAATTTAATAAACTAATAACAAAAATACTTTCTTCTCTAAAATCCAGTACAAAACGGACAAAGTAAAAGATTGTTGTGAACAATTTCTAATCGCAAAATTGTGCACTAAAAATTCTGGCCACCTTTTGGTATGGTCAAAGAAGAACAAAGCGGGAACATTGAAAGAAATTGCTGATAAATATGTCGAGTAAGTTGAGGATTCATTTTAATGACATTTGAATTAATTTTAATTTTCCTAGTGAATCATCTTGAATAATTTTAATAGTGAAACTCACATAATGTGTTATTCAATAAATAATATGTAGATTATAAAATTAAATAATTAATAAATTTAGCATTCATATTAATCGATAAATAAGTCTGTTTACTCAGTGAGAATGCGAATAATACAGCATTCATAATGTTGCAGTATTGATTACTGTATTGCACTTGAGTCTCAAAACGAACATTCAAATTGAAATTATCGTCGAATATGTTCCAAACAAACAAAGGAAACCGCTTGGACAATCATTGCATCACAAATAGTCTATATTGCATTTAAGAATTTGTCCGTGTATGCGTTCCTGTGCATTAACCAAAAGGTGTACAGGCTATAGCCAACGTTGGTCTACTGCAAACATGATAATTGCGAAGCACAACTGGCGCCTAGAACCGGCGCCCGTGCGTATAATAAGATTGTGCACAAACAGACAAACTTCCAGTTTGTCAACTGTCCCTTTTGTGCGTATGTGAAATGAAAACCAATTAGTTCACAAAACAAAAAATGGCCAATTCAACAAATTCTACCAAATTGGATTTGAGCAACAAGAATGTCACATGAATCGATCATCAATTTGGGTAATAGTTCAACAGTAACCGCGAACAATATGACGGTGATTAAGAAATTGCCTGCAGAGTATTACATCAAGATGGCCGAAAAGGCTCAAAACACAATCTCGCAAGCGATCATCAATGATGGGGAGAATGCTAATGTGAATGTGAAAGACATCAGAATTGAATTAACAACTAGTGACGCTGCGGGCAGTCTCACCACTGATGGCCAACCAGAGGCCAATCAATCGGTTATCTTTCTGGTGAAAGAAGCTCGAATTCCAGTGAATAAAGCGAAGCTAGCCGAGAAAGCACCTGAATTTGCAAAGCGTTGCAAAGTCAACGAATTGAAAGCAAACGAATCAGTTCGATTGGGCGACGACGAAGATCCAGAAGTGTTCAAGGGTGTGGCGAGCCACATCAACACTGGCCAAAGTGGACGAGGACATCAAGCGGAAATACTATTTCATGCTGATCAAGAGTGCAACTAAGGTAAGTAACAGTAGATATAACATGAGATGTTGCTAAATCTAATCTTTGAATGATTCTACGAAATTCAGTACAAAATTCCAAGTTTGGAGTCGGAAATGCAAAAGTACATGGAGAGTTTCATGCCTCCTCCTCCGAATCAGGCTACTCCTTAGAGTAAAGTCAACAAGCCAAATGCAAAAGTCAATGAGCCAAAGCCAAATGTTTAAAATTTTAACTTTAAATATATTTCCAATCAAATAAATTCCTTCTGTATTCCATTTCTCAAATAAAGCACGCAAATTGCATTGCAACACTTTGCACACTTATTACAATCATTGTATTGGTCTCAACGTGCATTAGGCACGTGATACAGGTCTCAATAGTGTCGAATGAAAACACCTCCAACATATGTAAGATTGTGGTCATGGATATAGCTGCAGTTGTCGTCGTCAAGCCTTTCTGTGCCCTTATGCACATTTAGTTAATTTGGTCATGTGAGTGGCCACCGCGGTCGGTGACATCATCCAATTAGTGGATAAATCAGTCATATCTCGGTATGAATCAATGAATACAGGTACACTGATGCATATATGCTTTCCTCTGGATAATGCTCATATGACCTTATCACCTGTGAGAACAATAAAGCTCACCTCCCGCATCAATTCCAAGAAATGCGCATGTTATCACTCAGTGTCAGTGTCAGTAACATAAAATCCCTCAAACTTTTGTTATGATGTTCCAAACGTGTTCACACTTGAACAACCATTGTCAATCGTGTCCTCTCTACCTCACACACTACCTCTCTCACTCTACTTTGTATGTCCAAAATGAGTTTCATCGGTCAAAATATCTCTGGTTCGATCGTCAGCAAGGACAGTACCCTTAATACTGGCAACATTAGCATCGAAACTGCCGGTACTGGATCATCGTTGCCCGGTGCGATCGTGGACGCAGTCGTTAGCGAAAAAAGTACACTCAATGCGAAAGATATCAAAATCAAACGAACTGTCGCACAGTCGGTTGCTGGTTCGAGTGCTTCCAGCCAACCGAACGAAGAAATCGCCTTTGTAATTGGTACCAATCGATTCTCGATCAAGCGATCAATTCTCGCACAACACACTCCCGAATTTGAAGAGAAACATCGAAACGACAACGAAGTGAGCATCGAAAATGTCACAGCAGAAGTGTTTGAGACCATGTTGAACTACTTCAAGAATCCTCAACAGGTGAAACTCGCGCCCGAAAGTGCCGTGCGTCTCTTGCTGCTCGCTGATGACTTCAGTGCAACCCAACTGAAGACAGCAATCTTCAGTTTCATCAAGTAAGTGATGACAAAGTTCAAAAATGACTGACAATTCCTCTCTTTTTAGCAAACAACATCCGTCAATTGAGGACACTGATGAGTTTGACGCCGTACTGGATTTGAAACCCAAATTGTCAAAAGAATTTCTCAAGTCAAAGAGAGCGTAATGAACAGTTCACTGTTGAACCTATTCAGTTTTCTTTGAATGGAAATTTGTTCAAAACACCAAATAAAGTCATTTATAGATTCAATTATGGCAATTATGACCGGTTGCCTAGGTATATGTAATTATGCTGTGAAATCATTGGCACTGCAGTATACTGTAGTATTAGTAGTATAGGCAATTGTCTGCCTAGTTGTGGTGGTGGTGGTGCAATACCTGTCCAAAATTGAGTAAGCTAAAGTGAGAGGGACAGTGTGTCAACACTTTTATGTTTGCTTTTGCCACTTGGAAACGCATTTGCAGTGTACAAGAGCACAAGCTTGTTCAATCTTGTCCAATAACGAGTGAGTCGTTGGAGTAAAAAGAAGCGGTTTCCTGGAATCCTATAACCAAACGAATAACTACTAGATTTTGTTCAACTGACTAAAACAGCTAATGTAATATCAATATATTTAAATCAAAAAATAAAGTAAAGTTAATTTCAAATCATAGTTTCTTACTCGTAAAAAGTTGCCGGTATGAGATGTAAAGTTCATTATTGTAGAATGCATAATTCGATGATTTACTGGTGAGCTGCAACGGTTTAAAGACCAAAGAGGTTTTTTTTGATGATTTGGTTAATTGACGATTTAGAAGACATTGTAGAGAGGCGCACAATTAATTTGGGAATGCATGCGAACAACTTATTCAGAACAGATGAGAAAGTATTATCAGAAGGTAATAAGTTACAACACAACTTAGGTAAAGTAAGACAGCGACAAAGGGTGATTTTGTCAGGTCAGGTATGTACCCGTTCTTATGTACTTATGATGAGCACACATAGTAATGGCATTCAAGCAATGTAATAATTTCATGCTAAAACTAAACTATGCAAACAAATCTAGCGCCATCTATGAGCAAACTCCAATTTGCACACTGTAGATTGTATACAAAGCCACGTAAGATCGTAAGCCAAAGCACACAATCATTTCCACGAATTTGTCGCCCCAAGTCGCGACTAAGCCGCAACATTGGAGGCACATTTTGATTAGTAACACAACCCAATAAATCACACAATGAAAAAGTATATACAATAAGAAAGTCTACAATAAAGTAAAAGAGGGAATGGTTTAGCGAGAAGTGATATCTTATCACAACACGTTCAAATGGCGTGCACAAATAAAACTGCCACAAAGCGCCCACAAAAAGTTAAGGCAAAAGTGACCTTGGCAGAAGAGAACATTTTGGGTTACAAGAATACTAAAAACAACATCAAAGAAGCTAATCCATTCGATAAAGCCACGTGTCGAAAAACAAGTCTATCATTAACAAGATATGAATGCGCAGAAATATAAAACATAAATTGTATAGAGATTTTTACGAAATGAAGTTGGAGGAGCTGATTTTAGATTTGCTTAAGCATTGAGACAGATTGCAACCAGAATTGATCAAACATTGAACAAGACATTTGAAATTATGAACAACAAAGCAAAACTAAGCGGAAATGCGCAAATACTCTGTTCAAAGTGCAATATATTGTCTATGTAGTCATACATATCCTGACGTATGGCACATATCAAACATCAATATCGAAATGAATATTTTAGATGTGGGTTAGTTTAGATAAGGCATATGCGAATATATGGCCACATATAAAAAGGAGTTGCATGATCAATTCATGAAATTCATTTGACATTTCATTTGTGATTTGAGAGTTGAGAAGAAAATGATGAATTGTTTCAGTGAAGTGTCGAGTGCATTGGTCGAGTGCTGTGCCTGGATTCGGAGAAGAGGCACAAGAATGGCCAGACGGGTCAGAAGGAGATGTGGACACAATCCTACTGAACCAGTTGAGGTTCCTGAACTGTCGACCATTCCTGAAATCCTCGAACCAGATGAATCGTTCAACGAAATTCAACCACCAACCGAGAATGAGCATCAAAGTCAAGAACTGATCGATCCAATTGAAGAAGCAAAAGTCGAAATCCTGCAGCCAATTGAAGAACAAGAACAAAATCCCAATGAATTTCAAATCGTTCCACCAGAAGATATTCGAGAGCATAATCGAATCGAGTATCCAGAAGATTTCCGACTTCCCGACATTGCAGAACAAGCAGAACCAATCGATCCAATCGATCCAATCGAACCAATCGAACCAATCGAATCTGACTACATAGAACTGTCAGAAGCAATTGAAGTGGACGTAAATTGGATGATTTTCCAAGATGATCCACCAGGATCGTGTTTGGTTCCAGACAATCAAATTTGTGCGGATCCAGAAAATGAAATCATCATTGAACCGCCTGAAGGAATCAAAAAGAAGGAAATGATAAAACTTGAACCAATTGAACCACTAAAACAGGAAAACAATGGACTACAACAAGAGAACATTACCCATCCTGAAGATGAAGAGTGATTCGGATTGTTATCATGTTTTACTGATTGCTAATTTCAATAAAGTTTGATTTTTAATTTTGAATACCAAAACCAATTTACCAATTTTTAATGATAATTCAGTAGAGTCCTCAATCAGTGCACAATTGACCAACGCAATCAACAATGAGTCAACGGATCAAATTGACTCAGCAACGTCACAATGTAATTGAACTGTAATGTGTGTGCTTTATTGTTCTCAGTAAACGGTGCACCGGTGCCTCTCACTTTATTTTATCTCAGTCTCTAATCCCATTGTCTTCTCTTTTATTTTTGATTATATAAACCTCAACATTTTACACTTTTTGGTGTTATTGCCAAACACTTTGTCCTCACTTCTAGTGTCTTGTGTCATCACTTCAAAACCCACAACCAAAATGTCCTGTGGAGAGAATCCTGAAGTGCCTATTGGTGAAAATGGTGAAAATGGTGAAAATGGAGAGCAAATTGAGCCAGTGGAGCCACCAGTTCAGAGTAGAGGCAACATTGCTCGCACTGAACCAGTGCCACGAGTTCGGAGTGCATTCAACATTCAACCAATTGAACCACTAAAGAAGAACCAGAACATTGAACAACAACAACAAGAGGACATTTCGCATCCTGAAGATGATGATTGATTCTGATATTGTCAATGTTGTACTGATTGATTATTTCAATAAAATTTGATTTTGAATTAATATTTTAATCATTTTTTGTAATATAAAGAACCAATCGAATCCGCCTGAATGATTTAATTTTCAGTTGTGAGATCTGTTATCTGTTGCACATTTGAGGATCATTAATTGGGATGATTCAAATGGACAATTTTAACTAAACGGAAAATGTAACGATTGTCAAGCGTAGCGCAATTGATTTGCGAAAGTTGCAACTAATTGCAACAATGTCAATGAACAGTAAACTTTAACATATAGATACTTTAAAATTCTTATCATTGATTTAATTTGTTTGATTGTTAAACATAACCATAAATGTACTCATTTCGATTGTCAATTTGAATACAGCAGAATGCGCTTGCGTTATTTATTGCTATATACTGTTTCGATTGCATGATTCGGTTGTTTCGTATTGTATTCGTATCATCATCATCTCGTGTGCAATCAGGAACAACTTTAATTTGCATATATAAAATGATTATAATTTACATAATTAAAAGTGCCAATTTGAATTTGAAATTCAATCATTTGATTTCACAACCAAACAATCGCAAACAATGTCTGTCTTCTATTCTTTTCAACCCAAACATCTTCAATCAAAGTTTATCATTGTGATCGTTTTGTTTCTTCTTATTGATGCCACAAGTGTGACAGCAAAATATGTCAATCATAATAATGGGCTTCATCACTTGAATTCGATTGATATCATCGAACCGCCAGAACCAATCAGAAAGAGGGGACCAATTGAACCGCCTGAACCAGTCAAAAGAAAGAAGTCAATTGAGCCACCCGAATTACCCAAACCAATTGACATACGCAATCAACAATAACTTATTGTCAATAAGCCAACGGATCCAACCAACTAATCACAATTGAACTGTAATTGAACTTCTGTGCCTTATTGTTCTCCGAAGCAGTGCCTCTCACTTTGTAATTATCTCAAATAGTCTCTAATTAATTATAATCAATTGTCCTCATTTCGATTATATAAATCTAAAACATTTTACACTTTTTGTTGTTACTTGTTATTGTCACTTCCAGTGTCTTGTATCACCTTAAAATACAAAATGTCCTTCTGTGGAGAGAATCCCGAAGATGCAATTGGGGAAAATTGTGAAAATGGAGAGCAAATTGATCCAGTGGCGCCAGTTCAGAGTAGAAGCAACATTGCTCGCACTGAACCACCACCACGACTTCGGAGCGCAATTCAACCAACTGAACAACCAAAACAGAACGAAGGACAAAACGAAGAGGAAGAAGTCATTGTCCCTCCCGAAGAAGGAAAAGAGGAATAGTCCTTATTCTTATTTCATTGTTAAATTAATCTAATTTCAATAAAAAAAAATTATCTAAATTAAAATTTGATATTCTAAATGTTCCATTAAAAAATAGTAATCCCACAAACAATCACATAATACTGATCTGACTTGATCATCGGTTTAAGACCAATTTAAACGGAAGTGACCGTCATTGGTCGGAACTTTCAAAGAATCGTATTGACCAAATACAAAATGTTAATCAATATCAGTCGGATCTTAGTATACTAATATCTGCAAGTGAGTCAGGATAGGCTACCTGTAGATTGTATTAATTTGCAATTGCACAATGCAAGACCAATTCGGAAAAGCAATATTGCAAGGTTGTCTTACTCATCCTCAACCTGATTTATTAATGTATAAACGTTATATATCATACTACTAAGTATACGGAACAAACACAAACAAATAGGTAGCGGATAGAGGTGTGAGTGGTATAAACACAAGACCGACTACTACAGTAACAATAATAAGTAAATCACGGCAAAAAGTTATCAATGGGAGACATCTCAACACAACTCAACACGTTGATTAATGCTACGTTATTAAGGTACCCTAATCTTGCTTGACACTTCCAGGACTTTTAGCTATAATATAATGAGAAATGATGCACTGGTACAACTACTCATAGAAAAAATAATAAGAATTTGATCTCATTAATTAATGATGATGCGACCAATTGTTATTGCTCTGTTAAGCGTTCTATTGCTCATTGACAAAAATGAAGCAAAAAGTCTTTTTGGTCCAAATGGATCGAGTCATCAAAATTCTCAAGAATTGTTCGATCCACCTGAGCCAACAAAATCGCCAACTCCCGAGCCATTTGATGCACCTGAAGGGGTGAAGCCCAAAACACCTGAACCATTCGATCCACCCGAATCACCATCTCAGCACATTGATCCACCTGAACAAGTGATGATGAGATCATTCGAACCGTTTGATCCACCTGAATAATCAAATTGTGATCTGTATTGTACACAACTTGTATTTGTATTTGTCATTTCCTTTAGATTTGAAATATTAAAAAACAATCGAACAAAACGTCACTTTGAGTATGATGATGATTTCATGAATTGACTGGACGAATGAAATAAGAAATGAGAGCATTACAATTTTAATTGAACGGATTCTGTGACGATTGAATCCCTGTTTGAGTGTGATGTCACTCACAATGTAGAGTGTAGTGAATAGATAGGACACTTTAAAATTACTTATCACTGATTGTGTCTGTTCATGACCATAAAAGCACATTTCAATTGTTAATTTGAATCCGAATGCGCTTGCGTTTGATTCGATTGCAATCCGTGCAATATTATTCGTATCATCATTCGTAATGCAATCAAACTCATGTTTTATATAAAATGATTTCAATTCACGAGAAAAGTATCATTCTGAATTTGAAATTCAATTGTTTAAAGTTCAACACTTCAAACAACGACAACAAAACCAAAAATGTTTCCTCTCAATCATGTTCAATCAATGTTTATCATTGAGATCATTTTACTATTTTCTGATGGATCATTTGTGACAGCAAGAAATGTCAACCCTGAAGATGGTCAAAACATCAACTCGATTGAATCCTTTGAACCAGTTGAGCCTGTTCGTCTGTTTGATCCAATTGAATCGTTAATTCTTTTGAAATCCAAACGCCAGCGAATTGTACCAGTTGGATTTAAGCGAGTCAACTCAGTTGGAACTCTTGAACCAGTTCATAAAATCAAGTCTTCGAAAAATCGGAAACGTCCGCGACTCCAGCCCATTGAAAATCGTGCATCAAGATCAAAACGATTTGTCGAATCCTATGGACCAGCACTCGCACAACAAGTGATCAATCCAACTGAACGTGTTAAGCAAAAGTGTCGAAAACGTATTCGCCCAATTGAACCACTGCGACAGGCCCATCAAGGTCAAAAGTTCGAGCCTAAACCAATTGGATCGAAATCTAAACAAGAAGAAATTTATCCAATTGAGAGTGTTAAATCAAAGAATCGTCATCATAAAATCAGCCCAAGTTCTATGAAACCATTGAGTCACTTTCAGCAGCAAATTGACCCAATCGAACCCAGAAAGCGCAAACATGAACGAATTGACCCAATCGAACCCAGAAAGCGCAAACATGAACGAATTGAGCCAATTGAGCGAGTCAAACAGCGACAAACGATTGAGCCAGTAGAACCAGTGAAACCAAAGGATCGCGAGCCGATTGAGCAAATTGAAAACCCCAAAACCCGCGAGCCAATTGATCAAATTGAGCCAAGAAATCTCAAACAAGAAACTATTGAGCCAATCGAACCCATTAAAGTTGCCAAGCCAATTGGAACCTTTTGGAACGCCCTACAAATGAAACCAATCAAAACGTCCAAATTTAAACATCGCACACGAATTAACCGAATCGAATCAATTTGTTAATACTTTCAACATTTATTTATTTATTTCTGTAATCTCACATCTACCTCATAAAATAATAAAATCTTATTGATCTTAAATACCTGAAATCATCATATTTGCTAATGTCAAAGTTAGGTCACAACTTATGAGTCACTTGGCAAACATCATCGTAAAGTGATTTAGATTAGACTTGGGACATTTATAAAACAGGAAACACTTACCTTTAAGGATGACCATCAATGAGTCAGTGATGTGTGCTGTAGTTTGTTGACACACAAAAGTTGATTGTGCATTGCAAATTCCGGTGCACGATGAACAGTAGTGGTATTGCAACTTTTTGAACGGAACTTCCAGGACACTTGATGATAGGATACATTGCACATACACAATATATTAGGTAGGAACTTATAGTTTCCGTATATACTTAATTGATGTGTATTATACATTGTATAACATATAAACTTGTACACTCACATAATATTGAATAGATCCTCAAACTGATGTCAAAGCATTCACATCCTTCACAGATCAAATCACTTGATTAGAATCGTAAAATTGCAACGAGATATCGAAAGGATCGAATGGGCGAGTATACATTGTCATACAACCCAACTATGACATAATAATCTACATAACGGATAAGCCTAATTGTCCTTACGATTTGTCCGTCTCATATGCACGATAAACACGTGTGTACAGTGCACACAGCAAAGTGATAATCACCACCAAATCCACTTGATGTTATCGTTTTTCTTGGAATTGAGGTGTGCGGTCGTAAAAGACAATCAACGAGAGAAAGAGGCACCCGTTTGTGCCAACACTTGTCCTGTATGACAAGGTGTACGTGATATGTCTTATTTGATCAAGTTGAGATCAAGACCAAATAGATTCCAGGAATTGGTTAACCAATTGGCACATGAGGCACCACATTAAATGGAAACTTAATTCAACCGTTGGATATGTTCAAAGGTTGTGCAAAATAGAAAGTATAAGTCACACAAAGTTAATTAATAATAAGGTATATCAGCATTAATGAAAGGTGGCAAGTAGACCATCCAAAAGTGTGATCAACTGTTCGATCAACCCTGACTCCATCCAGATACTGATCGTCACAATTGGATTTGGCTAATGCTGGTTGCGATTCTCATTTGCATTGCTATAGCTATTGTGGTCACAATTGTATGTGCATGCAGAAAGTGCACAAAAGCAGAACAAATAAGGCATAAAGGACAAATGAGCACCGGAACTGGCACTCATCGCTTTGGCTTTGCCAAACGGTCCAGTGCTGGTGGTCGATACCCACGAACTTTGAAGATGTTCATGGGGGTGGAAGAGGAAAGCAAAGGCGATGTAGAAGGGAAAGTTTCATTCGAAGAGAAGACAAATTAATGAGCAGCTAACACCAAAAGAAACTGACCAACAATCTCGATCGAGCCAATTATTTTGGCAGACTAATTCAAAAATATCATAAAATAATACCTAACATGAATTTATCGTATGACATTTGACATACATTTGAGGTTAGAGTACCCCAAACATCTCGCAGTTTATCTTTACCCACATTTTGACATACACTGGCGCCGAGGACATACCACAATCACACCCGACGGTGTCCAGTGGGCGAATGGGGACTCAGCCGAATGCAGAATGGCATACAAACAAAGTAGAGGAGCTGATGGTAGAGGTTTGCACAGAGCACAGAAGTTATCGGATTGAGTAATGAGATTTGTAATCTTTTTGGAACAGTGAAGGTCATTTACCTCTGACCAATGGAACTCGGGTCACCGCAGGCCATGAACCTTTTCTAAATTGGAATACACGATAATTGGTTATTGAATCTCAATTGCATCCGATTGCACATTCCTGTTTGCATATTCAATACGACCACTCCAGATCTGGTCTGTTAGAACAGGCAAATGACTCTCTATCAGTGTGATCGTCATGACAATTGTCGATGAGAATTGATAACACAGCAACAAGTAGAGTAATCGAGTGTAGAAGCAACAACACAGACACTGTCGGATTGTGCATTGTGTTGCCTAACAGAGGAAACCAACTCCAACGCCCATCATATTAATCTTGTGACATCATCAAAACCCTCAGAAAGGGTTTAGTGTTTGATTCTGCGGTGAATTCCGTGATTTTGTATCATCAAACATTCGATTCACCTTTATTTTGACATCTTCAAGAATGGCTGAATCAGCTAATAATTCATCCGAATTTTACCGAATGGGCAACAAAGCGGATCGCAACAAGAAGCGCGGCCGTTGTGTCATTCTGAACTACAAAAACTTTATCGACAAAACCAAAACACGAAATGGCACCGAACACGATGTCGCCGCACTCAAAGACACATTCGAGGATCTCAACTTTGAAGTGATTGTGCACCAGGACATGACCAAGAAGGGAACTGCCTTTATTATACGAAATGGTTTGAGAATTTTAAGATTTTTACACACGTTAATTTTTATTATTCTTTACAGAATCCCAATTTGACCATTCCGAATACTTTGCTTTCGTACTCTGCATTCTATCACACGGAGAACGTGGTCGTAAGTAGTATGGTCAACTAAACATAGATGGCGTTACTATTTCTGTGTTTTTACTTTTAGGATTCTTATGCATCGACAGTGAAGGCATCGATTACGAGCATCTGTTCACGCAATTCAACGGAGAAAACTGTCGAACACTAGCGGGCAAACCGAAACTGTTCTTCATTCAGGCCTGTCAAGGTGATGAACACGACTGGGGCACTAGTTTGAGTGTGGACTCGAGTACGGTACTTGCCACCGACAGTGTACTCAGGATTAAGCCTAATAATCCAAAGACGAGACCCATCACCGGAGATCAGTTGGCCTTCTTCTGCAGTTACTCAAGTACGGTCCATAATAAACAAAATCCCATTAACATTACTCCAACTCTAGACTACTACTCAATGCGTGACACCAAGTCAGGCTCCTGGTTCATTCAGGACCTGTGTGAAGTGCTCAAATCGTACGCAGGCAAGGACGATCTACTCAGTATGATCCAAACTGTGCAACGAAAAGTATCCGAACGTGAGGCTTCAATAGAATATAATGTCGACTCAAGCGATGGCGCACAAATGGTACAGGAGATGCCAATCAAACAGATGCCTCGATTCGAATCGACACTAATCAGAAAGGTTTATTTGTGAAGGCAATTTTGTTACGTTTGTTCACCGATAGATGGCAGCACCAGCTTTTGGTAAAAGATATAGTTTCATGAGAATTTGTATAAAGTAAATCATATTTTGAGACAACAAGACTTAATTATTTACCCAATTTCAAAGGCCCCGATTTAACCAGAACCGTGGGTTTAGTTGGAGCTAGCTTTAGGATATCGATTTCATCCTTAATAAAATGCTCTTTGGTTTGTTCAGCGCCAAATCGAATCAATCTGGTCAGAGTGGTCACCAGATAGGGCATTTGCTTCTTCATGCGCATCCTTTCAGGGAGCGCATTCGAATTCGAAGACTCTCGAGTAAAGGCGACTCGTTGACTTGTTAGGGTGAGCATTGTCAGTAGATCGTATTGATGTGCGTTCTCTTGCAAAACCGAACAAAGATCCTGAATAAACCAGGACCCGTCTTCGTTGTTGCGCCAGGCGTAGTATCCTAAATATATAGATCAGAATATTAATACAGAAAACCAACAAAAGCCACATACCAGGATATGTACTGTAGAATATGAGAAAATCAACATGAATCGGAACAAGAAAATTATTCGACTCTCCAAAAGAATCTGTCACCAATGTTCCCGAATCGAGTAGATCACCTTGACAGGCCTGAATGAAGAATAGTTTGGGCTTGCCAACCAGAGAAGGACATCGACTTGCGGTGAACATGCCAATGATACTTTCCGTTGATAGTTTTGCATCGTTGCAGTAGATCACTAGTAGGGTCAAAGGTTAGGAATAATTCAAATTCAGTGTTAACTCACCTCCATTATCGCCATGCGAAAGAATGCACAGTACACAACAGTCGTACTTTTCGTGATCTAAAGTTGAAACTAGAAAGTTCAAATGTCATTAGATACAAAACGGAACAAATAAATCAAAACTTACTCAAATCGAGAGCATCCCTGGTCTCCCTCTTGGACAGATCGTGTTTCGTCTCAACCTCAAAACCCAGCCTTTTGAAAGTCATCTCCAGCGCTTCAACATCCTTGTCCGTCCCTACTCTCGATGCATGACTACCAGTGATGAAATGTTTGTAGTTTAGTATGAAGCACCGTCCCCGCTTCTGGGAACTCATAGGATAGTAGAGTTCGGCTCGGGTAGGAATAGAAATTGCATCGAATTTGCTCGAGGTTAAAGGTTCGAGGTTGAAGGTGGTTGAATCTGTCATAATTGCGCATTAGTGTTTTGATGAGTAATGTCGATGATGGTGATGCAATGGTCGATCAATATACGACCGATGGTGATTGATTTGGTGGTGAGCTATTACCCCAAAACACAAATATGCCGCGATAAGGAGGGATTATATCTTTTCTTGGAATTATGACAGTAAAATAGTTATGCTTTATTGTATTACCTTTTCTATAATATCTTTGTATAAATAAATGAGGTATATATCCTAAATACTAAATCCAAAAAGTATCCATTTTGAGAAGATCTATCAATCCTTTTTACCACCCAACTTCAATGGGCCGGCCTTTTTCACGGGAACCACCGTTGCCGGTTTAGTTTGGTTGTTCAGCTGTAGAATGTCGATTTCGTCCTCAATCAGGCAACGATGTTCTTTCGTTTGTGTCTCTCCGAATCGAATCAATCTGGTCAGTGTGGACACCAGATAGGGCATTTGCTTCTTCATGTGTTTCTGCTTGTCGGTTGGCACATTCGAGGAGCGGGTAAAGGCCACCCGTTGAGCGGTTAGTGTGAGCATAGTCATGAGATCGTACAGGTGTGCGTTCTCTTGGAGGACGGAACAGAGGTCCTGAATGAACCATGATCCGTAGTATGCGTTACGCCAGGCAAAGTAACCTAAATTAAAAAATGTATTAATATTAAAATTATTAAAACCATTCCAAAAACAGAAACCTATTACCAGGATAAGTACTGTAGAATATGAGAAAGTCGGCATGTGTTGGCACGAGAAAATAATTCGATTCCCCAAGAGAGTCATGCACCAATGTGCCCGCATCAAACATATCACCCTGACAGGCCTGAATGAAGAACAGTTTGGGCTTGCCTACGAGGGAAGGACATCGACTTGCGGTGAACATGTTCATGATTTGGTCCGTTGATAGAGTTCCATCGTTGCAGTATATCACTAAAAATCAAAAAAGTTAGATCAATCAGGGAATCAGATCAAAAGTCAACAACTTACCTCCATTATCGCCATGTGAAAGAATACACAATGCAAAACAGTCATACTTTTCGTGATCCAAAGTTGAAACTAAAAGGGTTCAAAGGTCATTAGATACAAAACCGAACAATTAAATCAAATACTTACTCAAATCGAGAGTATCTTTAGTATCCCTCTTGGACAGATCATGTTTCGTATCAACCTCAAAGCCCAACCCCTTGAAAGTCTTCTCCAGCACATTAACATCATGCTCAGTGCCATGTCTCACAGGCTGATCAATGATGAAATCCTTGTAATTCAGAATGAAGCATCGTCCCCGCTTCTGGGAAGTCATCGGATAGTAGAGTTCGGTTCGGGCAGGAATTGGAATTGCAAATTTCGTAGGATCGGAAACTGGTGATTTCTCCTTGAGTGAAGAGAAGCGAAATAGAGCGTCCACTTGTTCGGCATTTGATGATTCGTCATCCATAGTTGCGACTTTGTTTTGATGAGTTGAGTGTTGAGTGTGCTGTTTGAGTGTTGGGTTGAGGTTGATGGCTCTCAGGTGCAATACTCGACAGCAGTGCACTACCAATCAATGATTGATTTGTGGTTTAGTAGTGAGAGCTATTGCACACAGAGGCTAATGCAAATATGTCGCGATAATGGTCATAGTTACGATAATACACGGTCAACGACGATAATGCCACTTGATGGCGTAGTATTGGACACATGTGGTAAGTGGCTTTTCATACTCATGTGAATAAAAGTGATGAATTTATTATGCAACTCTCAATCCTTGTCCAACCTAATCAACCTCGTCAAGGTGGTCATAAGACACGGAATTTGCTTCTTTCGATTAGTCTTCTCTTCCTCAGACATTGACTGACGATTAAAAGCAATCTGTTGTGCAACCAGTGTCAACATAGACATGAGATCCATTTGGGCGTAATACTTTGCCAGAATACTGCACAGCTCTTGCATAAACCAGGAACCGTCGCTTTTGTTGCGCCACGAAACAAATCCCGGATATGTACTGTAGCATACGAGAAAGTCTACTTCGTTTGGCAGTACAAAGAATGCATCATCTTCATCTTCGTTCTCCAAAAAACTCGACGGTCCATCGTGAACTAGAGTTCCAGAATCAAAGAGATCACCTCGACAGGCCTGAATGAAGAACAGTTTCGGCTTTCCGGCTAGGGAAGGACATTTCGATTTGGTAAATTGGTTAAAAAGGTAAGAGATCGGCAGGGAATCGTCACTACAGTAGATAACTAGAAGAGGGCAAAGGTAAAAAAGCAGTAATCAAAAGGTAAATATCAACATACAATCATTTTCGCCATGAGATAAAATGCACAACATGAAACAGTCATAAGAAGTATGATCCAGAGAAGATTCTGTTGGGTTATAAGGTTAAAATAAGGTTATTAATGAACGAGAATCAAACATACCTTCAAAAAGAATCCTCTTGGTTTGCACTACACTCAAATCCTGAAACACCTCAACCTCAAAGCCAAAACCCTCAAAAGTCTTTTTCAATATTTTGACATCAGCTTTAGTGCCACTTCGTGGCTTCTCAAAGATGGCAAACTTTTCATAGTTGAGCACCAAACAGCGGCCCTTTCGACCCATCCGATAGTGAACTTGATCCTCATTTTCTACTTTAAGTTGAGGTTGATTTGAGATCGTTGATTTAGGCCGTCCTTTGAGGGAAAATCTTCGCCAATTCGAATCGACTTCATCTTCAGTGACAACATTTCCACCTGTGGCATTATCCGTCATCATCATAGTCACGAGTGTTTAGTCTGCTGCTGCATTGTCATCGATCGACATTGATACACAAAACCCAAATGCGTCTGTTCGATGATGATGATACTAATAATCGTAGGTATACAACCAACACAGAGGAGAGAACACAATTGGCGGCGTGTTGTTGATAACGATACGAAGGTGTCAAGGGAGATATGTCATTGACGCGTGCAGGAGGCCAAAAACCTGATTTATAACTTTCATTATATGTACATTCCACAATGATAAACCAAACTGTGATTGAGAGTAGGCAATAAACGAGACAATAGGCAGGTAAATAAACAATAGGGACAATAGTGAATCACGGCCAGATTTGATTGCCTAAAAAAGTATAACAAACACGGTTTAGTAGATATTCAAAATAAGAGACTACTGTCTATTGACTACACAATATAGCCTCAAATATTGTAATCACAAATAAAATAGTAGTCAAACATTACAAAACATACCTTGAGAGTATTCGGTTTCAGCAAAAGGCAAAGTTAGTAATTACAGAACGCGAAACATGTAAAAAATTCAATTAAAATGTAAATGTCAACAAAAATAGTAACTTCTCACCACACTAGGTGACGCCACCGTAGTATGGCGGCCGGGGCTGTCGCTCGACAATGTCGCAAAAAGTGTAATTTTGTCGTGAAAATTCGATTGATTTGAGTTACCAAAATGGTTCCAAAATAGACTTTCTAATATTCTTCGATTCTTATCTTCCAATCAGTTGCCGTTCTGAAGGCATCAGGAGAAATAAGGCCGCTATGATGACGTCACAAGGCAGTCCACACAACAAGTGGCAGGGAAGGGTTGGGCGTGCAGACTGGGGGGATTCTCAGAATTGGTCCGGCGGAGTGTTGCGTCTAGCAACCACTTGCTTTGTGCACTTGCTGCTTCGCTTCTCACTAGATTGTTCGTGTTTGGTTGAGTCTTGTTGAGTAACCTCTAGCCTCGACGAGGGTCTTGTGTCAACGGATCATCATGTCGGTACCGGACGAAGACGACTACGAAGCGATTATCCGCTGGGCCAAGTTGAAAATTTGTAGTTTGTTTCGCTGTCCACTCCTGAAGAAGGACGGTTCGTGCCCAAAACAGGGAGAAGAACAAGGTTGCCCTTTCGATCACTCGTCAAACACACGGGCCCGTACTGTACCAAAGTACATTTGCATTGCTAACATGCTTGCGGAATGTCAACGAGAGGCTTGTCCACGAGGAATGCATCTCCTCCTCGAAGATCTGATCAATCTCGAACCATTTGAACGCGAACACGCTTGGGAAATAGGAAATTTCCTTGGGAACAACCCCGATTCCGCACTCGAGTGTGCCATCTGTCTTGTTCGTATAAAGGCAAAACATAATTACGAATTCGGTATCCTCGAACAGTGCGACCATCCCTATTGTGGCCCGTGCATCAAGTCTCAGCAGCAACAGGATGCGAACGGTCAAGTAATCTGCAAAGTATGCCAAACTGCTTCGGACCGGGTGGCGTTTGTGGATCGATTCGTGACCGCACGAAGCAATGCTGAGGAGAAGCGTCAACTGTTCCTGTGAGAGACAAATCAACGTAAGTGAACAATGTTGCATAGTAGTACATAATCTAATAACATACCTTTTGATTACAGGTTATTTAGGCGTTGAGGCGTTTCTCACGGTGTTCAGAGATAATCTGTTTCTATTTTTTTGTGTCTAGAATTACACAATGCTCTGTAGCCTAGGCCATGTATACTAGGATAGTACGAAAATTTTTGCACACAATTTTTTTAATTTCAGGGTGAGTGGAGAAAAAAAATTGTGTGCAAAGATTTTCGTACTATCCTAATGTATACTATGTGCTATGTAATACTAGAGAAAATGCCAGAGAATATTGTTCAGTATGGTAATTCATTCTATGTACTTCAGAAGAGATAATGTCACAGAACATAGACAATCCTACATATTAGGTTTCTATATTGTTTTGTCATACGCAGACACATTCATATTCTTCTTCTTTTTCGAGACATATCCTTTATAAAGACACACTACAATTCTAATATCAAACACAAATCCTATTGTCTAAATAACCTATATTGTAATACATCGAACAATACATATCAGATTGTATTGTTGTTATATAACATTACAACACAGACCTATTGTCTATATATCAATTCCTAATATACTAACACTAATAATAACACACAATCCTTAATGTTCATATAAAGACAAATACCTGAATGTAATGTACCATTGTCATCACCAAAGAGAGACCCGTCCTTATTTGTTTCGTTCGGTTCAATTGTCTTTATTATTTAGTTAATTAGAGTAATAAAAATCGTTTCTTGTAATTCTTGCTAATTCATATATAAAACACAACCGTAATAAGAATAAAAAATAAAAGCTTCGTGTGAAGAAGAAATATTCGTGGGAAAGTAGAGTAGACATCGTAGTAGTCTTGAGAGCGAGAGAGAATATGCATTTAAGAATATATTCTGTACAAGAAAAATGAATGAGGTTTCCGTGAAGGTATATTCTTCTGGGAAGTTCTCCACGGAAGAAGAGAAAGACATGTGTGTCACGGAGAGAGAGCGCCCGTTTATGTCATACTTTCAATAAGTGACATTCGCATAGAGGACTGAATCTTGTTGGGCCCGTGAGCGTCGGTCAATTTGAAAATGTTCTCAATCACGGAAATCTCCGTGGACGTAGTGTCGAAGCCACAGAAGCAACTCCAGTCATTCACCACCAGGCCAGAGCCAATCAGTTCACTACCACGGTTCACGGTACCGGCAATGAGTGGGATTTGAAGCAGCGAGGACAGCTCGTCCTGGGCTTCCACGTTGATGCGTGGATGCAGTAGACCACCTATGGGAAGGACAAAATATTAATTAAAATTCTTAATTAAAACCTAGGATATATTAAAAAAGCCTAAATATATCCCAAATCACAAACCTCGATTCGAAATGGAGCAGTAAGTGCCCACCAGCACCTGACTGGCAATCGACTGTCTGAACACCTCCACCTTGAGAGTATCGGCCAGCACCTCCTCGGTCTCACGGTCCAAATCGGGATGCACCAGTGCGACATAGTCATTACAGGCGATCACATTGCCCAGCGCGGACAGTCGCTCCTCCACCCGTTGAACGGCCACCCCATCGGGCAGAGAATTCCGCAAATGCTGCAACTCCTGATCGGTGGTAGTGTTGGGCACTAGAAGGCCATTTCGGTTGGCCACCGTCATGCGGCCAATAATACGACATCCGGCAATAGAGGCGTGTATAACCGGGATTGTGTCGGCGAGTTCACTCTCGAAAACAGAGTAAAAATTCTCGGAACCACCTACCGCCACCAGACAGTAGGCGTTGGTCAACTTGGAGAAGACACCAATGTCGTTGTTGCCTTCAAATTGGACTCGGTATGCCATGTTTGCGCGAGGTAATAGGTTTTGGGACTTTTTCGGTAAATAAAATACTACTTTTAGGAGGGAGAGGTGTGAAGGCTCGTAATAATAACAGAAATGATATACGGAAAGAGAGGTCGTTGTCCAGTCGTTATATAACCGAGGATAGTCGTCGACTTCGGGGAGAGACCAGAAAAAGGCGATCAAAACGCAATAAGAACGAAGTATCAACAAGAAAAGGTACGATACGAAGCCAAAACGACCACCAAACGCATAAACACGTGCTGCAATCGTGTGTGCTCGTCTGGTGTTGGTAGTGCAGTGGCGTTTTGGGGCAGCACCGCCCATCCTAGACATTTAAAGTCTCACTAAAACATATATAACATCATCTATTTATGCACCATATGTGGGTGTCAAAGCCCAAAATTAATGTTTTTCTGAGTACGCTGATCAAATACTGTTGTCCGTTTGGCCACTATTTCTACAGCAGAATGCACTAGGTTGAATCTAAATAGATTTCAAAATTTTCGCCGCGATTTTCTTGAAATAAGACAGAATTGGGTAATTTTACGTTTAAAATTATGGAAAATTTATTTTTGAGTTACCCGATCTACCAGAGATGGGATTTGAAGAAATTTGAACAAATAATAATACAGTAAGGTCATTGAATCACTTTAGATTGGTGTGTTGAGGGAGAAGGATTGAAGGGGAGAGGGGAGTAGAGGGACATGGGAAGTGGGGTTGGATGAATTTAGATGTGGAAAAGTTGGGATTAGATGATGAGACACAAGGGATACAAGGAGGGTGAGAGGTGAGAGACGATGGGACAAAATGTGCAAAGGAATTGAAGGACTAGGGACAAAGGAGGGAGAGGATGACATGGGAGATGGGAGACGAGGGGTAAAGGTCACTTTTGGAGGTAAAACACAAATGGAAATCACTTTTGGGAGGGATGGGGAGGGAGACGATGAAGACGATGAAAGGAGGTTAATGTGAAGTGGCACACTCTAGGTCGAGACTAGCTCAACACTGTCCTAGAGGAGTTGTGGGGGCAATTTTGGTGAGATTGAAAATGGGAAAAGGGGGGAGAAGATGGACATGGGAAGATGATGTGATGAGTGAAGGATGATACTAATGGCAATTGAGTATTCTATGGGAAGTGGCACTGATTGGAAAGAGTTGAGAATTGGATTTAGGAGTGTACAAAGAACCGTTCTGTACGAGCGAGGTAAAGAATGGACTTGTACTTGGGTGTTGGAACTTGATTGTGGGAAGTGACTTTACTTTTTGTAGTCACCACCACCAGCACCACCACCATAACCACCATCACCGCCACCAACACCGACGGCACCAACAACACCACCATAGGCGCCATCATCACCACCTCCACCGCAACCACCTCCTCCACCGCCGACAAGTACGGCACCACCGCCGCCATAACCGCCATCACCTCCACCGTATCCACCATCACCACCACCGTACCCTCCACCGCCGTATCCTCCATCACCGCCACCATAACCGACATCAGCAACGGCAACAGCACCACCACCGCATCCACCGCCGCCGCATCCACCGCCATATCCTCCACCGCCACCACCGCTAACAAGTACAGCACCTCCACCGCCATAACCACCTGCACCACCTCCATAACCACCACCGCCGCCGCCGCATCCGCCACCACCGCATCCACCTCCACTGACGGCAACTACTGGAACAGCGGCCTGGGCATATCCACCACCGCCATAACCACCACCTCCATAACCACCACCACCGCCTCCACCGCATCCACCACCGCCGCAACCACCTCCAACAGCGACTGGAACTGGTACTGGAATTGGTGCTGGTGCAACGGCTACGGCATGTTTCACGATGCTAAAATAAGAATCCGATTAATAAATCCCATAACAATCGAATCCTGATCAACAAACTTACTAAACAGGCTTAGGAACTCGAACGATTTTGACCACTGGGTAGGGTTGTGGCACTGGGTAGGGCACTTGGACTTCCTTCTTGATTGGGATTGGGATCTGTTTTGTGGGTAAACAAAGAACAAAGGATTAGCTTACATTGAAGAGTGGGAATGGATGTGGAGTGGGAACTAGACTGAACTAAATGGAACTCACCGGAAGTGGCAATGGAAGAGGCAACAGTTTAGGCTTTGGCATCAGTGCGAGTCCGGTCAACAACTTTTTCAGTATCTTCATTTTCTTCTTATGTTTACTAGCCTCGGCTTCACTATAGAAAGCTATAGAAGCGACCAAACACAGTATGACAATACGAGTGGACAGTTTCATTTTGTGGTTTGTTAGTTTGATTCGATGATTTTGTGGTTCAATGAAACTAAAACTAACAAAAAATGAGGATGAAGATGAAGATGAAATGAGAAGTGATCGAAAGTGTGTGATGACCACTGACTCGGTCGGACCACATCTTTATATACGAGGCAAGGAGATGGAAGAGGAGAGGAGTGAGTGAAAGTAAAAGTGAGTCTCGATCCTTTGGAATGAGTGGTTGAATGTGTCGGTATCACACCAGCAGATCACTCCAATTTGCTTAGATCATATCGACTTTCTCGATCAGGTGGTGCTCATGTTTGCATGTGGTGACACGGGAGCGAATGCATATTATCACCGTTGCACTACTTTTGACTCTGTCTCTGTAAGTCAGTTGAGGGAGGACACTATCTTTACATCTCCCTTTACTGTACTTCTACTTACTTCCACTGACCGCCAACCGCGGTTAAAGCGACTTATAACGTTCATAGTCAAATACCGCAGAGCACGTTTCGGTATCAAGTGGAACAGCAGACGACACTAATTAAGCAGCCAAATTAATGATGTCGCTCTGCGGCGAGCATTCGAATATTATGAAATTTTTATAATTCATGTGAAAATCAAATTAAAGGGTCAAATCGATAACATCCACGGCACCGGACGCAACGAGACATCGAGATCTAATCTCTGACAAGAAGGTGATGATGTTGATTTGTTGATTGAACCTGAACAGTCATACTCACTCACTCAGTTTTGTTCTTCTTCCGCATTGCTTAATTAGGCACTAAATGACTATGAGCGGAATGACTAAATGATCGACTAAATAGTATAACGAGACACACACACACACAAATTCATTAACGGACGGGTGGAGGACACAATTTGACGACAACAAAACACGAATTCGAATCGATTGAAGGTCACAGAAGGCAAAACGTGATATTCATGCAAGAAAAAAGAGTTGAACCATAGTAACTAGTTCAATACAACTCGTTCAATGTCAATGTTGTTGTGGTTGTTGTTGTTGTCCTGTTGTATGCGTGATCCAACTGATTTGTACTATACACATTTGTATTAGACTATACGGTCCGTATAATATGGATGTTTATGAATTTTTGCGGTTCAATAAAGTACAATCATGATGATACATCTGCAGACAATGCACATTGTAAACTGTATGCATGCGGTATACCTCATCTATGAACGTGCCGGTAAATAACCGTTCCAAAATGGAGATCTCAATCTAATTGTATCCTGAAAGGCCTTTATGACAAGACTAATGACAGTAACATAAGAAAATGAGTCGATCGAATCCCATTGTCTAAGTCTAATTCATTAGACAATCGTCTGTATGATGTAATAATGTCCGAATATACAGAATCCCATACATAATCAATGTGTGTTACAAATGAACAGTATTATCAATTGACCCAATGAGAATGCAAAAGCTACTGCTTGCACATTCACAAATCATTCGAAAATCTCATAAGTTGAGGCACATAAGCAAATTTGGTTATCAGTAATACTGGAACGAGTAAGCATGCATACGAGCAAATGTAATGTATAAAGGAAGGAAGCATCAATCGGATCGAGCATCGCTTTTAATTAAGCCATTTATCTGCACGCGCGCTCGAAACTGGATTACATCATAATATCAACGATACAACGATGCCTGTCACAGTCAGCCGGTGTGTGTGTGTGTGTGATAATCTTCGGACAGTCTAGGAGAGAGTGAGTGTTCCTAAAGTACATTACTGTACTCAATGAGTAGTAGTACTCATTACCCAATGAGAATATTTGGTAAAACAAAATTTTCCCGAATGTACTTGTCGATCATTTCATAAACACACTAAACGATTACCTAAAGTACATTCTATGTACTACATTCTATATGACCAAACTGACCGAATCCAATCAGCTGATAATCGAATTATGCAACATAGTAATAGTTACTTTCGTTCGTAACGAATGCCTCCGATCAGATCAGTAATTCACAGTTCAAATTGATGCGGCATACTGACCGGCACATTATGATGACGCCCGAAGCGTTATATAACATATTACACACTACTAATATACACGAGAAGTGCCAAAATACATTCGAAAATGGATGCATCTGACTATACACACTTCACACTAAACAAACATTAACTATGATAAATAAACTGTAACAAGTTGTGTACTACTAGTGAATGTGAAAGTAATGGTTCAATACTGTGAGGAGTAATGGGCGCCATTGAACTGATCTCCAACTAGTGATAGTGCGCACAGAGGGAGGCAGAGAGGGAGGCTGAAGTAATGATTCAGGAAGACAGTATCATCGCCAAAAGGTCTTCTCGTAAATCTTGTCAAAATGGTCAATGGTGACAAAGTGAGGACAAAGTACAGACTAGTTACAAGTACACAACACAAACTAATCAAACCAATCAGTATTAGAATTATTATAAATACTTTTATTTAATTAATTATGACAATTAGTTTTAGTAGCTTATCAATAGTTATAATAATAATAATTAATTAGTTCACAATACAATTAAAAACACTTAGTATGTACATACAATTCGGAAAAAAGGAGCTAAAAGGGAAAGGAGGATAAGGTATAGGAAAGGAAATAGGCTCGTAATGTGAAGTGTGGTGTGTGTGTGTGAATGGAACGAACACAAATGTTGCGAGAGTAAGTGGACTGAGTGCTGGAATAGGAATGGACCCTTTAGTCGACCTCTTCGATGGTTGGTCCTTTCGAGTCGCCAGAGGTGGGGGCACCACCTGGACCGCCAGCACCAGCGCCTGGGAAACCACCAGGGAAGCCACCGGGCATACCTCCCATACCGCCAGGCATGCCACCTGCACCACCAGCGCCGGCTTCTTGGTACAGTTTGGTCATGATCGGGTTGCACACAGCCTCAAGTTCCTTGCGGTGGTGCTCGAACTCTTCCTTCTCGGCCATCGAGTTGGCGTCCAGCCACTTCATAGTTTCCTCAACCTTTTCGGTGATCTTCTTGCGGTCGTCCTCAGAGATCTTGGCCTTGATTGCCTCCTCCTCAATGGTCGACTTCACCTGGAAGGCGTACGACTCCAAAGCGTTTCGGGAAGTAATTCGGTCGCGTTGCTTCTCGTCCTCTTCACGATAGTTCTCAGCTTCACGCACCATTCGTTCAATGTCATCCTTCGACAGTCGTCCCTTGTCGTTGGTGATGGTAATCTTGTTCACTTTACCAGTAGACTTGTCTTGAGCGGACACATTGAGAATACCGTTGGCGTCAACGTCGAAGGTAACCTCGATCTGGGGAACACCTCGGGGTGCGGGTGGAATACCGCTCAGCTCGAACTTGCCCAGCAAGTTGTTGTCCTTGGTCATGGCTCGCTCGCCCTCGTACACCTGAATCAACACACCAGGCTGGTTGTCAGAGTAGGTGGTGAAAGTCTGGGTCTGCTTGGTTGGGATGGTCGTGTTTCGCTTGATGAGAGCAGTCATCACACCACCAGCAGTCTCAATGCCCATAGACAGTGGAGCAACATCCAAAAGCAAGAGATCTTGCACAGCCTCGGACTTGTCACCGGACAGAATGGCGGCCTGCACAGCGGCACCGTAGGCAACGGCCTCATCGGGATTGATCGACTTGTTCAACTCCTTGCCGTTAAAGAAGTCCTGGAGCAGCTTCTGGATTTTGGGGATTCGAGTGGAACCACCAACCAAGACAATCTCGTCGATAGCAGACTTGTCGAGCTTAGCGTCACGGAGAGACTTCTCCACAGGGTCCAAAGTGGATCGGAAAAGATCAGCGCACAATTCCTCGAAACGGGCACGAGTAATGGTCGAATAGAAGTCGACACCTTCAAAGAGCGAATCGATTTCGATCGAGGCCTGAGTGGACGAGGACAGAGTTCGCTTTGCACGCTCGCAGGCGGTTCGGAGTCGTCGGAGGGCTCGTTTGTTCGAAGAGGGATCCTTCTTGTGCTTACGTTTGAATTCCTGCACAAAGTGATTGACCAATCGGTTGTCAAAGTCCTCACCACCCAAATGAGTGTCACCAGCGGTAGACTTGACCTCAAAAATGCCATCCTCAATAGTCAACACGGACACATCGAAGGTACCACCACCCAAATCAAAAATAAGAACGTTCTTCTCGCCCTGGGTCTTCTTGTCCAGACCATAAGCAATAGCGGCGGCGGTGGGCTCGTTAATAATACGCAAAACGTTCAAACCAGCAATAACACCAGCGTCCTTAGTGGCCTGTCGCTGTGAGTCGTTGAAATAAGCGGGCACAGTGATCACGGCGTTAGTGACAGTCTTGCCAAGGTAGGCCTCGGCGGTCTCCTTCATCTTGGTCAGCACCATCGAGGACACCTCCTCGGGGAAGAAACTCTTGGTCTCGCCCTTGTACTCGACCTATACGGGAAAATAAATATGATTAGTAAATGTGTCATATAAAAAAAGTAGAAACCAAAGTACATACCTCAATCTTAGGCTTGCTGGCATCGTTAATAACGTGAAAGGACCAGTGTTTCATGTCGGCCTGCACGGTGGCATCATCATAACGACGACCAATCAGTCGTTTGGCATCGAAAACGGTGTTGGTCGGGTTCATGGCGACCTGATTCTTGGCGGCATCACCAATCAGACGCTCGGTGTCGGTAAAGGCGACATAGGACGGGGTGGTTCGGTTACCTTGGTCGTTGGCGATAATTTCCACCTTGCCGTGCTGGAACACACCGACACAGGAATAAGTAGTTCCCAAATCAATACCGATAGCGGGTGCAGCCATTTTTTCTGGAGTATGAAATGAAGCTTGAGATGATGACCAGAAAGTAGTTCAAAATCGGACAATAAATGACGATTAAAAGTAGACGAGAGGAGAGGAGAGTAGTAAGTATAGCGAGATCGAAGTGAGGCTGACGAGCGCTAACGAGACAATGAAAGCATGCAGCCGCGATCGGTGGCGTTTTAACAGTCACATTCGTGTAGTAGAAATTTCTCGAACCTTCCATCCAAATCGAGCATGTGTTTCACACACTAAACGCCACTGCACAGGGCGAGTTTCGGGGGCGATACTGCCCACTCAAACTAAACCCTGCATATACAAATGCACTAGAAAGCAGTTTATGAATAGCCCATTTAAATGGCAATAATGCCCCGGTGTCAACATTCTGAACACTCAGGCATAACGCGCGCGCCTCTCGACTGGCAACTGCCGGTTTTGCCCGCCACCGCTCTGTGCGTCCGTCTGTCCATCCACAGCGCGCACTATCGCTCACATTGGCCTTCTCTCCTCTCTCCCTTTGTCTCACATATGTCTCATATTCGGTGGTGTGTAGTGTGCAGGCAGTGGTGGCGGTAGTAGATTGACCGCCACTTGTGAAACACCTCTCTCGGAAATTCTCTCCACTGGTTTTGGATGCCGAATGGAATATTCTGTAAAGATTTCTCAACACCTTGCTGTGTTGTTTCTGGTTTACTCATTGCAACATCGTTGGCCAACCTTGTCGTCATCGTAATAACGTTCACATAGTAAAGTAGTAGGGAATCATTGCACTCACGTCTAGACACACACCACAAATCGGTACGTGTAATCATAAAGGCCTTCCAGAAACATCCAGATTTGGAGGTTGATAGAACACAGGCGTTTTTAGGCGATTTTGGTGGTATGATTGTCACTCGATTTCCGAATATTTGTCCTACATATTACGTAATAATAGTGATACTAATGGTGAGGAGGAAGGGAACAATCGATGACTGAATACATTGTCCTGTGATTGTGTGATTCAAGTGCACGTGATCGACCACTAAATCATCGAATTAGCCTTTAGATTGATCGTTCGTTCGGATGATGATGATTACTATGAATCATATTTCACAGTCATAGATTGATTCGAAAGTAGCTTCACTCTCGTACTCACCGGCACAAATGTACTTGAACACACTACAGCACACACATCGATATCGAGACATTTCACATGACTATGTTGGCAAATATACAGAAAGACCTCGATTCCAAGGAAAACAGATATCGAGCTCGAAGGATACATCACTAAATTCTCACTATTAAATTGTCGCAGACATTTAGGCTAATACACGTACATTACATTAGGATACTTCTGGAAGTAATATTTTAAATGCGCCGTAATGTTTATATCGATTTTATGATTGTAGTAGTGCAACCAAAAAGTTGCACTCAGAGTCTGACTGTTGCAGGCATGCAGCATGACATAGGCACAGTTGCACTCACAGGCAAACACACATGCAATGTGAAAAGAAAGATATTGCAGCTTCGGTGGCGCCATCTCGTGGTTGAGATTCAAACTAGTTTCGGTGCTATTTTTCAAAACGAATTCGTTGCTATAAATATTTTATACATTTTATTACAGGCGTTACAATTTGAATTTCCGAACCACTTCTTCCACTTTTAGGCACACCTTTAATTTACTTTCTGAATTTTGAATTCTTTCTGCGGCAATTTTGAGTTTTGCGGCCAACTTTGTATCGTTTAGTAGCGGATCGATGGCGCCAAGCAGTTCCGATTCGGTAAATTCGTACGGTTCCACCCGAATGCCGTACTGTTGTTCGTGTACACGTTGAGCATTGTCGTACTGGTCGGCGAAGAGAGGCAGGACAATCATTGGTTTACCGAAACAGAATGTCTCAGTTACGGAATTGTTGCCACCGTGCGTTATGACCAGATCTACGAGGGGCAGGATTTGAGTTTGCGGGAGGAATGCTTCGCCCCAACAGTTTTCCGGTAGATCGTACTCGTCCGCACGAAGACCCTTTGAGACGATAAAGGTGTGAGGCGATTTGGCGAGGACAGCTAAAATGCGTTTCATCAGCTCCACATCAACCGAACCCATCGAGCCCAGTGAGACATAGATCAACTTGGCACCACGAATGTTCGACAACTTTTCAGGTAAGAGAAAGTGCGGTTCAATAGAACCAGACGGTGGTAGTCGTAGAAATTCATCCGCCCGGACTATACAATCGGGAATGTCATCAATAACATCGTGATAGTCTAGCTCTTCAGGAAAAGCATAAATGTTCAAGTACTTTGATTTGGCATAGTAACCCAGTGGATCGGGTTGTTTCACTTCGGTAAAAGTATCATCGAATCCACACGCGGCATTCAACTCCCTTTGATAGTGATCATAACGACCGACATATTCAGTGTCTTGGTATTGACGAAATTCGTGCCAACTTGTGGGATCGTTGATGGGCAAACCTAAATTAGATTCGATTTAGATAAATAATATATCAAATAATTAATAAAAATAAATACCAGAGAAAAATGGTGGCAATTTAGGCAAATGAAAGAGTGCAAGTGGATTGAGTGGATAGTGAAATAACCAGGGAATGTCTTGTAAAGCGAGAATAGCCGGCGGCACCAGAAAATTCGAAGCAACCACCACATCTGGTCGCTCTCGTACCAACACTTCCCTCATTTGATCATTAAAACCGGCCAACTTCTTTGCCAGTACTTCGAGATAGTTATCCTGACCAACACTGTGAACTTTCATCTTCTCGAGTGATGACCGTGAGGATAGGAAGCCATCCCGAATGTACTGTTCGGCTGCTAACTTTACTGGATTCGCTGAGGAAGCGGCCTGAACATCGTTGCCATTATGGGATTTGGGTACATTTTTGAGTAATATTTCACCGAAACCATACTTTCGGAACTGGCCATCGAACAGTTCGCTCATCAAATAGGTCACACGGTGGCCACGGATTTGGAGGGCCTGGGCCAGGCCGAGGCTCGCGTTTATGTGACCTGTGCCATCGTGACAGTAGATTATGATGTACAGAGGGGTAAAGTTCGAAGATATCTTGCGCATTATGACAAGATGATAATGACGGAGACCTAAATGACATAAATCAATAATAAATAAACGAGGCTTTATAAATACACGAGAAAATATACTCAAAGTCAAACCAAATATGGTTACCAAAGCACGCTAAGTTGCTTTCTTGCCGGTCTGAAGTGAAATGAGTTCACTTTCGAGAGTATGATGATACCATAAAAGTCATCGCACCACCACCAAATCATCAAATACATATCTGATGCACACATCAAAAGTTTCTGTACAAGTAAAATCAAATAATCAAACGATAAATAAAATAACCGACATATTTTGTGTACTCACCAAACTATACATATCATCATCATCATTTTGAACAGTATTTCAAGTATATCATCGAGGTGGGTGCAATTTAGTGTTTTCCATGCTGTCTGAGGAGGATCGGAGACGGGTATTTGCGATATACCGACAGAGATAATTTCGAGGTTATCGGGTTATGCGATAAAGGGAGACAGATACGGCGGTTGTAGTTGTAATACACAAACATGTTGATGATTCGTGAATGAAGATGCACGCAAAGATAGGACATTGCGAAATAGACTCGATCCAGCCAAATGCAAAAATAATATCCAGATTTTGTTTGCAAAGAAACAAGTTGTACAAATAACAAACACAAACTGCAAATTACACAAAACAAAAGAGAAACTTTCCCCAAAAGTAAACAAACAGATAGGAAATAGTTTCGAAAAAGCGCACAACTACGACATTGTTTTCGCTTTTGGCTGTCAATTCGAGATGAGTGCAGTTCGATTCATGGCTTTTTCTATTTGGTTTGATTATTCTGGTAATTCTATTTTGGTAAATTTATCTATTTAATTTTATTTTATCTATTTAGATGTCTCAATTGGTGCACTCTCCTGTCGGCATCTAAAATGCATGTCAACTCTCTGCCCGACGACTGTTTGATCGAAATATTTGACCGTGCTTCTATTCGCTCCCTTTTTGGTGGCCGTCGAGTGTGTACCCGTTGGTATGGCATCATTACCGACAATGTTTTCCCTCGAATACGCAAATTATCAATACTGAATACTGAACCGTACGTGTGCGGTCGGATGGTGCGAGCGGCTAATTTCTCTAAACGGGAGGCCTCCTTTTATCGGATTTCTAACTTTGACCTGGTGGCCCGCTGGGAGAGATATGCCACCCGAACGGATACTATTTATTATGATTTGATTTTAAATCAAGAGGCCTGCCTCGCCCTAGGCCGACTATTCCCAGGAATACGTGAATTTACTTTTGTGGACACCTATATCGGGAAACCAGTCATAATGGAGACCTATTTCGGTCTTCTGCTCACCGCCTGGTCTTCCACTTTGGTTCGTTTGACTATTGTTGGCAAATTCCATTCCTACTCTGTACTGCATGCACTTCAAAATATGAACAGTCTCTCCCGACTGACCATCAACGAGACGATCGACTGGCTGGCCAAGTGTGAGATACCGCAAAAGTTGAACGAACTCTACTGTATTGGTCGTCCGCACTGGTCTCCACCGGAGGCTGAGCAGCCACTGCCTTATGGTGAACTGCTTCGCGGTGTGCGCTCCTTTGGATTCTATGATTCGTTGATTCATCTCAACATGTATGAGCACGATTTTATGGCCACCCAGTTGACCCGATTCGATCTTGGCTATAGTCCACTGGGCATGGATCGACTCGAGTCGCTCTCCGACAAGTTTACTGCCATTCAAATACTTCGAATCAGCATTCTGCATGAGGACATCGCTCAGGCACTGGACTATTTGACCCGGCTCACCAGACTGACCGATTTGTCCATCAACGTGCCAATGTACAAACCACAAATGATCACCCTAAACAAGGTGCCACCGAATCCTTTTGTGTCGGTCAAACGGGTTCACCTTCCCTTTATCAATCCACACTACATTCAAACACTTGGCAAACTGTTCCCGAGCGCGATCTCCATAAACTTTATTCTCCGTTTTCAACATCTTCGCCGATATCATCATCAACTGGTGCACTGTAACGATTGTGCTCGGAACGCGAATTTGATCGAATGTGCCAAAATGAAGGCTGTCATCCAGGAACACGTTGGAAAATATGCGAATTTGCTTTTTACTATCAAACAGGGTGGTGTTGTGTGTTATGAGGTTGAAGACGAGTTCAAGGACTGGCTGCTCGATCTGGTCAAGGCCTGATCGTAGTATTCTGATCGAATCCTTTTGTACATTTACTATTACTATTTTACATAACCTTAGTTTACATTCTATTATATTTTGTTGTCATTTCGACCATATTTATCATGTACGACCAGTAAATAATAACCTTTTGAGCGTTATTTTGATTTTAATTTCTAAATTACTAATGTTACATTAGACGCTGCTTGTTAGGTGGAAATATGCAAATCAGCTGTTACTTTCTGTTTCGGACTTTGTGCTGACTAAAGTCGATCGACGATTACGTTACGTTACTTTCACTTAGCCTACGTATCCCGCGATCGATTCTGTGAACCAACGGAAAGATGTCCATCACCATCACCACCACCGAATTGAGCCGAATACAACTGCGATTGGACATTTGCGAAGAGATCATCACAGGACTGTTTGGCTTGGGCTTTGTCACGGACGATCTCGAGAAGAAGCTGTGCCAGCTCGAAGACTGGATTGTTCAAATACCAGAAACACGACCGGAGCTGATCGAACAGTGGAAACGTAAGTTGGTCAACTGGTGGAGAGAGTACGTGACTGCTAAATCGAACCAACAAGGACAACAGTCGAAGGAATGCATTCTGGTATAATATTTAATAATATAAAATGATAGTTCACTAATATGTTTGTTTACTATTTGTATAGAGTGACCAATTATCCCCTTTGAATTTGTCATTCGATAATAAACCAACAAATGGATCGATCCATAATTTGTCATTCAAATCGAACCAATCCGACGGTTCCGTTAACGGTCAGGACTTGTCCGATGTTCAACTATTGAAACAGTCGGCTGTACTCGAACAGATGAAACACGCATTCGGCCAGTTGGCCTCGGTTCCCGAATGTGACAACGTGCCCGAGTATTTGGATCGATTGTCCCAAGTAGCGACACTGGTCACCAAAGCTACTCAAAGTTCACTCGCTTTAGGTAGATCCGCTGGTGTTTCCATCCTAAAAGACACTATGTTCACGTATGCCTTCGCTAAATTGTCATCCAAATTGCAAGAATCTTACAAGCAACTGTATGGGGCTTCCAAGTCACTGATTTTCCTCTTCAAGTTTTTGACCCAACAAATCACTGACCACATTCAACGAGAAGATGAAAAGCGCAAACTTGTCAACATCGATGGCATCACTTGTAGCTACTGCAAAGGCAACGGCCATTTGAATGGAAATTGTCCCGAGTTACGGGCAATGGTCTGCTTCAAGTGCTTCAAGATGGGCCATAAGCAGAGAAATTGTACTAATTGATGTAATATAATGTAATAATTTTTAAATCTATTTCTGTTGTATGGCTATTTCGAATGTAAAATTAAATATCTTTTTCGACCTTAGGTGAGAATTAGATTCTTTTTGTTTGTTCATTGTTTGACGTATGGCCGACTAGCAAATACTATTCTCAAAGTGACATTTACTTTTATGTAATCGAGTCTGAAGAATTTGATAATTTAAAGAATTGAAAACTAAAATAAACTGGATTTGGACAAGTACAATTGGTACAAATCAGTAAAATGGTGTAATGCGATCATCATTAAATTTAAAGGGCTCGTTCGGTCAGTGCAAAGATTGTTTCGTATTTACATACATGACCAACCAGGCAAACAAAATTGGAATGTCGTAATTGTAACCGAAATTGTAGTTACACAAAATGGTGACCAAATTACCAATTTGAAATTGGCGTCCAAAAACACCCTCAACCTTCAATAAGGTGGAAATGCTCGCGTATCAGCTGATTTGTCTTTATTGTTTTGAACGACGACGTATGTTGGACAAATACTCTCACAGTGACTTTTACACTTTTACGTAATCGACTTTGTAACCTACGAAAAGATGTCAAGCGAATGGAGCCGAATACAGCTGCGATTGAACATTTGCGAAGAGATCATCACAGGACTGTTCAGTTTGGGCTTTGTCACCATCGAACTGAAGGAGAAGTTGTGCCAACTCGAAGACTGCATTGTTCAAATACCAGAAACACAACCAGAGCTGATCGTACAGTGGAAACGTAAATTGGTCAACTGGTGGAAAGTGTTCGTGACTGCTAAATTGCACCAGCAAGGACAACAACAACAGTCGAAGCAATGCCACTGCATTCAGGTAATATATTCTGACACAGACTGTACACTAATTTGTTTGTTTACTATTGTCTATAGAGTGACCAGTTATCATCGTCGAATCTGTCATTAGACAATAAACCAACATGTGAACCGACCCGTAATTTGCCATCCAAATCGAGTCAATCCAACAGTTGCGTCAACAATCAGGACTTGGTCGATGTTCAACCATCGAAACAGTCGACCGTACTCGATCAGATGGAGCACGCATTCGTCCAGTTGTCTCCCGTTCCTGAGTGTTGCAACGTGCCCGAGTATTTGGACCGATTGTCCCAACTGGTGTCACTGGTCGCCAAGGCTCGTGCACTCGCTTTAGGTGCACCTGCAGATGCTTTTCCTCTTCAAACCAGCATATTCACGTATGCTTTCGCCAAATTGTCGTCCAAACTGCAACAATCGTACAGGCAACAGAATGGGCCACGGTCCAAGTCACTGATTGGACTACGCAAATTTCTGACCCAACAAATCAGTGACCACATTCAACGAGAAGATGAAAAGCGAAAACCTGCCAACTTCGATGATGTCTTTTGTAGCTACTGCAAAGGCTTCGGTCATTTGACTGGAAATTGTCCTCAGATACGGGCGTTGGTATGCTTCAAATGTTTCGAATTGGGTCATAAGCAGAGAAATTGTACTAAATGATGTAATTTAATGTTGTAATTTTAAAATCTATTTCTGTTGTATGGTTATTTCGAATGTAAAATTAAATAACTTTTCTACCTTAGGTGAGAATTAGATTCTTTTTTTGTTCATTGTTTGACGTATGGCCGACTAGCAAATATCCTCAAAGGGACATTTACTTTTATATTATTGGAACATTCAACAATAACAAGTTAATTCAATTTCCAGTGTATGTCGAATGGCAAAATAAATAACTTTTTCGACCTTAGGTGTACGAATCAACTTTTGTTAGTTTGTTTATTGTTTTGGAAGCGCGACTGACAATATTCTCACAGTGACATTTACTTTTACAGAATCGAGTTTGATAGTAAATGGCGTATTTGACGGAAATCAAACATTTCCGAAAGCAATCGAATATCGTTCCGATTATGTCAAAAACACAATTGATATAATCCTGTATATTGCGAATTATCGTCAAATAACGAGCGCGCACGTGAGTGTATTAGTAGAGTAATACAAAATATATAATAATTTAATAATTTAATGAATTAAAAGTTCAAATGAAGTGGATAAAAAAGAAATATAAGTTTGGAATCTTGGAGCGAGTGTTCTCTTGTCTTTGCTCAGTAAAATGGCGCAATGCGATCATCGTCGAAGATATGTTCGGTCAGGATTATAATCTATAGTGAAAAGTTTGTTTCGTATTTACCTTAATTTACCAACCAATCAAACAAATTGGAATGTCATAAAAACCCAAATTTTAATTACCAAAACACAAAATGCGGCCAAATTGTCAATTTGAAAGTGGCGTCCAAAAACACCTTCAACCTTCAATAAGGTGGAAATATTCGCGTATCAGCTGATTTGTCTTATTGTTTTGAACGACGACGTATGTTGGCAAATACTCTTACAGTGACATTTACACTTTTACGTAATCGACTTTGTAGCCTACAAAAAGATGTCCACCCCCATCGAATGGAACCAAATTGAACGTCGACTGAACACATGTGAGCAGATTGTCATAGGATTGCTCAGTTTGGACGTTGTCACGAGCGAACTGAAGGAGAAGTTGTGCCAGATTGAAGAGTGGATGGTTCACATTCCCGACAGCCGACTGGATTTGGTCGATGAGTGGAACCGTAAATTGGTCAACTGGTGGAAAGAGTATGTGACTGCAATATCGCACCAACAAGGACAACAACAACCGAAACAATGTGACTCCATTCTGGTAATTTTAATAGTACCATTAACAGTACACTAATTTTGTTTATTTACTATTTCTATATAGAGTGACCAATTATCCTCGTCGAATTTGTCATTAGACAATAAACCAACAAGTGAACCGGTCCCTAATTTGCCATCCAAATCGAATCAATCCAATAGTCCCGTCAACAGTCAGGTCGATGTTCAAGTATCGAAACAGTCGACTGTCCTCTCTCAGATGGAGCACGTGTTCGCCCAGTTGTCTCCCGTTCCCGAATGTGACAACGCGCCCGAGTATTTGGATCGATTGACCCAACTGGCGACACTGGTCACCAAAGCTCATCAACGTTCACTCGCTTTAGGTGTGCCTTCAGGAGTTCGCACCCTAAAAGACAACATATTTGCGTATGCTTTTGCCAAGTTGTCATCCAAATTGCAAGATTCTTATAAGCAAAAGTATAGTATGCACGATTTACATTCCAAATCGTTGCTTGTGCTTAGCGAATTTTTGACCAAGCAAATCAGTGACCGCATTCAACAAGATGATCAAAATCGTATACTGATCAACATTGATGATATCTTTTGTAAGTACTGTAAAATGAGTGGTCATTTGAAGGATAATTGTACTAAGAAACGGGCAATGGTCTGCTTCAAATGCTTCAAAATGGGCCATATGCAGAAGGATTGTATTGATTGATGTAGTTTAATTTTGATGTAATAATAAATTGATTTAATAATTTTCAATTGTCTGAATATTTTCAAAATAAATAACCTTTTCAACCTTAACCTAATTAGGTGCAAATATGCGAACCAGCTGATTCTTGTGTTTACTGTTTTGGACGTATGCTGACTGGCAAATATTCTCACATTGACATTTACGTAATCGAACTTGTAACCTACGAAAAGATGTCTACCGAATGGAATCAAATTGAACGTCGACTGAACACATGTGAGCAAATCATCACAGGACTGTTCAGTTTGGATTTCTTCGCGTACGAACTGAAGGAGAAATTGTGTCAACTTGAAGAGTGGATTGTCCACATTCCTGACAACCAACCCGAGCTGATCGAAGAGTGGAACCGTAAGTTGGTTAACTGGTGGAAAGCGTATGCAGCTGCTTCGTACCAACAACGACAACAGGAACAGGCGAAGCAATGCCACTGTACTCAGGTAATAAATTCTGACATAATGACATTAGAGTGATTTGTTTGATTACTATATTACAGAGTGAACGTTATCGTTTATCGAATGAGTTATCCTCGTTCGAGGACGCGTCGAATATGTCATCTGACAATAAACCAACAAATGGATCAATCCCTAATTTGCCATCCAAATCGAATGAATCCAACAGTTCCATCAACAGTCAGGACTTGGTCGACGTTCGACTATCGAAGCAGACTGTACTCGATCAGATGGAGCACGCATTCGGCCAGTTGTCTCCCGTTCCCGAATGTTCCAACGTGCCCGAGTATTTGGACCGATTGACCCAACTGGCCACACTGGTCGCCAAGGCTCGTTCACTCGCATCAACTATACCCGCTGATCACACTCTTCCAGGCACCATGTTCACGTATGCTTTCGCCAAAATGTCGTCCAAACTGAAACAATCGTACAGGCAACAGTATGGGTTACGTTTCAGTTCACTATTTGTACTCGCCAAGTTTTTGACCGAACAAATCCGTGACTACATTCAACAAGATAATGAAAAGCGCATTCTTATCAACATCGATGATGATATCTTTTGTGTGTACTGCAAAAAGAGTGGCCATTTGAGTGGAAATTGTCCCGAGATACGGGCAATGGTGTGCAACAAGTGTTTCAAGATGGGCCATTTGAAGAAAGACTGCATTTGATGGATCTAATATTTGGGATGTAATTATAAATTATACTTTTAATTGTCCTTTTGTGAATTGAATCCTTTTGTCAATTATCGTCAAATAGTGAACGCGCGTGATGTGTGTAACAGTAAAATACTACAAAATATATAAAAATTTAATAATTTGAGGAATTAAAAGAATTTAATGCTTAAATGAAGTGGATAAAGAAGCAATATAAGGTTTGGACCACTGAAATATGCGAGCTCGCGTGCGTTCGATACATCTTGTTACTGAGTTTTTATTTTTGCTCAGTAAAATGGCGTAATGCAATCATCGTTGAATGATACGTTCGGTTAGGATTGGTAAAAAAAATTGTATCGTATTTAAATAATGAACAAACCATCAAATAAAACTGGATTGTCGTAATTAACCAAAATTGTAGTTGCCAAAACACAAATTCAAATTCAATTTGGCGACCAAAAACACCTTCAACCTTATTAAGGTGGAAATATTCTCTAATCAGCTGGCTTTATTGTTTTGGACGCGCCTGCTGCAGATATATTCTCACAGTGACATTTACACTTTTACGTAATCGAGTCTGTAATTACCTTTAATTTCACGTTAACCTACGAGAAGATGTCCACCGAATGGTGCCAAATGCAACGTCGAATGAACACATGTGAGCAGATCATCACAGGACTGTTCAGTTTGGATGCTGTCTCGAGTGAAGTCGAGTTGATCGAGAAGAAATTGTGTCAACTTGAAGAATGGATTGTGCACATTCCCGACAACCAACCCGAGCTGATCGAAGAGTGGAACCGTAAGTTGGTCAACTGGTGGAAGGCGTATTCCGTTGCTTTCTACCAATATAGACAACAACAGTCGAAGCAGTACGACTGTACTCGGGTAATATTTTCTGATATGACATTATAATGTAATTACAATAATTTGTTTGTTTACTATTTCTATAGAGTGAACAATTATCCTCGTACGAGGATTCGTCGAATTTGTCATTTGACAATAAACCAACAAATGGACCTATCCGTAATTTGCCATACAAATCGAGTGAATCCAACCGTCATTCCGTCAACAGTCATGACTTGGTTGATGTTCAACTCTCGAAACAGACTGTACTCGATCAGATGGAGCACGCATTCGGTCAGTTGGCTCCCGTTGCCGAACATGACAATGGGCCCGAGTATTTGGATCGATTGTCCCAACTGGTAACACTGATCACCAAGGCTCGTTCGCTCGTCTTAGATATGCCAGGTGATACATCTTCTCTTCAAGCCGACATATTCATGTTTGCCTACGCCAAATTGTCATCCAAACTGCAACAATCTTACAGACAAAAGTATGATTATCTTTTTCGTTTCAAATCACTGATTGCACTTCGAAAACTCCTAACCAAACAAATCACTGACCACATTCAACAGGAAGATGAAAATCGTAAACTGATCAACATCGATGGCATCTTTTGTTGGTACTGTAAAAAGAGTGGCCATTTGAAAGACAATTGTCCCGATAAATTGGCAATGGTCTGCTTCAAATGTTTCCAGTTGGGCCATATGAAAAAGGACTGTACCGATTGATGTAATATTATTTGATGTAATAATAAATTGATTTAATTTGCAATTGTCAAACTTTAAAATCGAACGAACACGAGAAGGAAGCACAGTCCGAACCAGGTGCAATCGGGACCCGGGTGCAAGTGGAAACTAATCACGAATCATACAAACCGTGACCAAAAACTGGGCGTCATACTAAATCGTTGCTAATTAGCAGGTAATCAGGTTCTGTTGTACTCCTCGCTCACTTTCTTTCTCACTCTGGTGCAAATGCAATCGCCTTGAATTGTCATCACGACCACCAACCAACCAATTAACACTTAATGCGTAAAATATGTCAATTACCGGTTATGTTCATCAGCATCATCAATTAGAAATCATCGATTTATTATTAATCGATTCATATTTGTAGTATAAGGCAATTAAAATGTCAAACTTTCCAGGTAAATTCAGGTTTCGGTGAATAGACTTGATGCACTCTCGTTTGTACCTGTGTGGCTTGGGTTGTGTCACTTGTGTCATCAAGTCCAATTGGTTTGATCGAACCAATATATTTCTTCCCGGTAAAGTAAACATTCCGTGCCTCGAGGTAATCATCATCCTCTTGCCACTTGGTGTTGTCACTTAATTATGGTTGCAAACAGGTGATGCGTATAAATAATATATTACAATACAATACAATGCTTAGGTATGACCTTGATTGACACTACTAATTAGTGAATAGTAAAGTGTTACCTGTGTTGTGTGTTCAATTGATCAATTCAAAATCGAATTCGAAATAAAAGTGAGAGTCAAACGATCAGACATTTGATTTGATGTTTGTGAATGTGAACTTGTGAGTTGTCTAGCTAAAACTTTGATCGTCATTTGAACAATTGAACTTTGTGAGACAACAATTTTGAATTGAAATAAACGAAAAAGAGAAACTATATTGATTAACAATGTTTTCATCGAGATCATTTCTTTTTGTCGTCGCTGGTTTGGTTTTGCTGCAACAATGTGAGTACACGTGCCACTTGTTTGGAATATTGTTCGTTATCTTGATTGTCAACTTTTTTTCATTGTTTCTCATGGTTTTTTCAATTTTGATTTGATCTTAGGCCATGGAGCACTGATTAAACGGGACACCCGCTCTGGCCGTCAAATCAACGTCAACACCGACGGAGTGGAAGTGGACATTGGTGAGGGCACCGGTGAACAGGGTGGAATCATCTCCCGAATAATGAACATGATCAAAGGCCTTCTTGGATGTAAGTTCTCAGTCAAAAGATGGCGCCACTTGCATACTATCTGATCAACTCAATAATATGTTAACTTTTGTTTTATTGTTTTATTAATAGTAGGAGGAAACGGAGGTGGAATTGCCGGTTTCCTCTCTCGACAGGTGTCCCAAGTCCTGCAGATGGTTCAATCTTTGTTGGGTTCACTACGAGGCAGTGACAATGGCGCCCTAATGGCACGTGGTGGTAACTCGAGAACTATCAACAACAACCGAAACTCGGATGATTTCGAACGGGAGACGATGCGATTGACCAGACAGCAAAATTGAAAAAAAATAATCAAATTAATGTAAGTTTAGTCAATGTAATGAAGTCGGAAGAAATATATTGTTAATTTGAATACAATAAAAATTGTGGAAATTATGGAATTGTTTTGACAATTGCATGTTTTTAGTCAAATTGTTTGAAAATTATAAGGATATCTTTTTTGTCACTTAATTTATCTAAATTGAAGGATATCAACAAAATAGGTTTGGTTTGTGTTGGTCATAAAAACCAAAATTAACCGAGTTAAGCAAATTAATTTTATTTAAATTTAAATATTAGGATCTTTTAATTAAAAATTAATTGGAAATATTACTCCGAATTATCAAAATGTTTTTTTTGGCATCTTTTTCCCGCCTTCGTTCAGGTATGTAAGATAGGCCCTATACAGAAGAAACGGTCCAAGAAGAGTGCGTTTGTGTGAATTAAGTCTCATATAGTACTTTTCTCTTTTTCCATTTGTTATATTTGTCCAAAGTGCATCGATAAGCAGTGCCTCTCTGGTCAATGCTTCTTTCTTACTTAAACCAGCATTGCAAAAAAACCAACAATGGAGCTGGATTTTTACAGTGAGACCATATCGATATAATTCGGTCAGTTTTGGCTCGGTCTTCTGCAGTAATGTTTTCATTATCAAAGGCCTCTTCAAAATGATCGTAGGCTCGTTTATCTTGACCTTTGCCAACATAAAACACAGCGCGTATAAATCGTGCAAACATTTCCTTATTGTATGCATCGTTCGAATGGTCGGGATTGTGAATCAATTTTTCATATACTTCAGTTGTGTCGGAGTACAATGTTTCAGGATCTAAAAGAAGATAGACAAATGAAATCTCCTTCTTGGACTTGTACTCGAAGAATAGCTTGAAAATTTTCTCATAATAAAGCTCGTCTTTGAACAAAGAAAAATTATTGAACTTATCTAAAAGCCATTTAATTTCGAGTCGATAATTGGCACAGACAAAGTCATAATTTAGCATATCATCGCCACTTGTGGCCTATAAAAATGAACACAAATAAATAAATAATACAAATAACACAATATGAGATTACCTTAACTTGTAGTGCAATTTTGGGGGTGCATTTCATTGTACAACTTGATAAATTTTTTCTGTGTCGATATAAACGTTCTAGTTTTGCTTTTTTTCCCCTTCGATGATTGAATATTTATTCAAATCATATTCATCGTTTTGTTCGATCTCTTCTATTTCGAGATTTTCCGCTTCGACCTCTTCAGTATTATCTTCAGATGATCCTTCCCCAAAAGGATTGTAAATAACTTCAGTTTTATTATGAATTTCCAACCATTCTTCGCATATTATTTTCAAATCATTAAGTTCCCACTTTAAAAACAAAAATGTTAAGATAGTTTATATCGTGACCAATGTTCAATGTACCTTTATTGCAATTTGCAGCAATTCTTTCGCCATTGTTTCCTCACTGATGGACTCAAGTATATTAGTGTAGATATAATGTAACACTTTTTTCTAGAGCCGCATCAGAGAACATAAAAAAACGTATTGGTATCCAACCTGCTTTTTGGCCTTCCTCTTTCTCTCAAGTTTATAATATTCTTAGAAACATATTGTTCGAAAATTTCTCTATAAATATGAAATTTTTTGTTACTGCCTGAAACTTGACTTTGGAAGATAACATCATGCTTTCCAATATTTGAACCCGAACAAAAAAGAGCATCAAAGTAGTGGACAGCTACAATTTCTTTTTCATCAACATTTTTTTTCTCTGGCATATCGTCAATGGAATCTTCGAGTATTTCAACCTACCATCAGAAACATATACATTTAATTGCAATTGCAATTCATTACAAGGTAAGGCTAAGGAACTAACTGTTAGTTACTAACCTGACAAAATATTTTCATCGTTGTAATGTCTACATTTTTTATTGAGTAGAATAAAGTGACGCTTAGATGAAATATGGTCAAAATTCTTGCTTATCTGTACTTTGTCTGACCAATTATCTAATAAACCAAAAATAATTCGTACATAAACAGGAAATATTTACATACCGTAAGTATTTTTTTCTTTGGCTTTCTTCGGATAGCTTGGATCACTCCATACTTTCCATTTAAGCTCCGCTCGTTCAATACTGTTCTTTTTCATATCAAGATGCAAGCAAAGTGAAACATAATCTTTGCATGATTTATCTTTTCCACGAGGATACAGTTGCAGATCGAAATAGTGATCATAGTTATGGCTAACTTTAAATTGCGGTGATTTCAGGTAAGAGTATTGATAATAATCCGTGTAGTTCAATAGTTTAGTAGCGTCAAAGTAGTTGTCAATTTTCCATTCAATTTGCATTGTCTTGCCAATTGTTTTTGTGTCGATCGATCCATGTTCCTCGAATCGTTTCCTCTCTGGCATAGTCTCCATCAGGAAAATGAGTAGAAGTCGAGGCACTAAATACTTTAATACAAATCAACTTTTGGCTTAAATCAAAGTCTTTTGGATAATTATCACCCAAATTGATATTGGATGAACAAAAGGCGCACATATCCTATCTTATGTATTTTTTAACGCTGATTTCGAATCCTTACTCAAAATTCCAAAGTTAGTTCATTTTTGAAGGTTTTTAGACGTTTTCGACATATTTTTAGCCATATCTATTCCAAAACCTACGAAACATAAAGTTCTTTTTCAAAAATCAAATTCTCTGAGTATATCTCTTAAAGTTTTGAGCATAATAACGCCCAAATCGGTCAACATTTTAATTCGATTTTTAAAAATTACATTTCACATGTATAGAGGTACAAATTGTAACATAGTCAAAGGTAAAAAAAGTTTTGTTTTTAACCAATTTACATTTGAGATGTAATATTTAAAAAATAGAATTAAAATGTTGACCGATTTGGGCGTAATTGTGCTCAAAATTGTCAGAAAAACTCAGAGAATTTGATTTTAGAATAAAAACTTTATATTTCGAAGCAGAAATACTAGTCATTGCTAAAAACGAGTTTAAACCTTCAAAACCCCCCAAAAATGAACCAAACTTGAAATTCTGAGTAGAAATTCGAAATTAGCGTAAAATAATACATAAGATAGGATATGTGTGCAAATTGTTCATTTAATCTCAATTTGGATGTCCATCTGTGTAATGCACTATGAACAAAGGGAACGATGACGCTGATTATAATCCGGAGTGTTAAGTCACACGCGATCGCCAATAACCGATTAACCGTTAATCATTAACGGGATAACCGACACGAACAACGTTTATAATGTCACCTACGAGATTACAGAAGAGGGGATATAAATCACAGGGCAGGTATATTGAGGCGAAAGACGAATGATGATTCGGGTGTCTTCAATTTCTGTCCAAATTGGTTACCAAAACCAAGAAATAAAAACGCTGGCACGGTTCCAATCAAAATGTTTGCCAAATGATTGCTTCAGCTTGAGACTTGCTGCTGTATATATTATATTATATCGTGGTACTATAGACACTACCTCTAACTCCTACAGGTTGCATGCACTCTCGCCATCAATCTTTTTTTTTTTTTTTGCTGCTGACCGAGATTATAGATGTGCTACGCACAATAGCTAGGGTTGGAGACGAAACATCACTTGCTTTTGGGGGGTGTTTTGCATCGATCGACTCGAATGCGCAACACGAGACTATTTGCTCTGCTGCAAGCCGAGTATTGTCAATGGGACATGTGCAACAATTGATATTGTTGATATGGCATTATAAATTGTTAATAAGAGGATACTAGAGCTCTGATATCCACTAAATACATACTCCTAATCAGGACCGGCTTAGCCAATTTATCAGGTTGGGTGATTCTTGTGGGCGGTACCCTCCCCCATGTGCATTTTGGACATGTATTTGTAAAATTTATGCAAATTTGGCATTAAGGTACTTTCTTGAAAACTGAAAATCAGCTTTTATCCCAAAATTGAATTGCCTTGATGATCTTTGTCTCAATTCAAATGGATCCATAGGCATCAATGTCCAATTCATGCCAAAAATTCGAAAAATTTCACCTTCCAAACAAATTGAGCTGGGTGAAATCACCCTAATCACCCAGGCTTAAGCCGGCCCTGCTCCTAATTACCACCAGTCAATGTAAAACTTGAGTGGAAAACAATGGTATCATATCAATGATATATTTGTATCATACATTATAATGATTTTATTAAGAATTTCTCTAAGATTATCAAGAAAGAATAATCTACAGATTTTTTCTGAAATGTGGTTATACAAAATAATCCTTAAAAATATTTGTCATATCAGACTGAAAGAAATAAAGATGAAATGAATCGGTTATTTTAATAATTTTATTAATTAAATCAATTAAAAATTGTTCCTATTATTATTATTGTTTCACAACAAAATTGTCAGCCACTAAATCTTCAATTTGCACGCACAGTAATTCTTTACTATTTGAGTTCTGTATTCGTTTGGACGCAGCCACTGCACGTTGCTTCATTGCGCCATCATTGAGCAATCGCTCAATTGCGTCAATCATTTCATCATCTGTGAAGGCGTAAGTGTCCAGTCGGGCGCCATAACCTTTCTCGGTGACTCGTTGGGCGTTGTCGTGTTGATCAGCAAACAGTGGCAGGACAATCATTGGCTTACCGAATGTTAGTGTCTCGACGGTTGTGTTGTTACCTCCGTGGGTGATCACTAGATCCACTAGGGGGAGGATTCGGGTTTGAGGAAGATATGCTTCGCCCCAACAGTTTGGCGGTAGCTCGTACTCATCGGCTCGAAGTCCCTTCGAGACAATGTATTTGTAGGGCGTTTTAGCCAGAACGGAAGTGATCCGTTTCATCAAGTCCACGTCGACAGAACCCATCGATCCAAGTGAGAGGTAAATCAATTTGTCACCTGGTTTCCGGTTAAAATCCTCGGGTAATTTAAAATCACCACCGGTAAGTACTTCAGTTCTACAGAAAGCGTCCACTCGGGCACACTTTTCCGGTTTTGGTGCAATATCATCATAGTCCAGCTCTTCTGGATAACCGTAAATAGTGAGATAAGGTGATTTTCTCGGGTTGAAATCCTTTGGTCCATTATCCGGTGCTTTATATCCGCAAGCCTCATCAAGTTTGCTCTGTCCTTTCGAGAATCCTTCACCAAACTTCTTCTTTTTCAATTCGGCAAACTCAATCCAACTTGCTGGATCACTTGCGGTTGGAAAACCTGCACCAAACGGTGGTAACTTATCAGACGCGTACAGATGCAGTGGACTACCACTGTGCAAATACACAAACGGAATGCCCGATTTCGGAAATGCTGGCGGAACCATAAAATGATCAAACAGTATCAAATCAGGTTGCTCCAATTGGATCACCTCCTCCAACTGTGCATTGTATCCGAGCAAGGTTTTGAAATTGTTCTCCATAAAATTCGCATGAGGATTGTTGTCACCCTTCAGTTTGTCCAGTGGTGAGCCTTTGGTTAGATTGCCGGACGATAGTAGAGTTTGAGCAACAGATTTGAGGTTCGTTTTGTCCTTGTTTGGATTGTGCAGCAGAACTTCTTCGAATCCATATTTTGTGAGTTGACCCGCCTTTGCTTCGTTCAGTAGGAAAAGGATTCGATGACCACGGGCCAGTAGGGCCTGACCCATGCCGATGACGGCGTTCATGTGACCTGGCTGGTCATCTGAGAAGAGGATAATCTTCAGATGCTTTTTCGGTGGTGGAACTGCGGTTGAAGACATTTTGAGGACAGTCAAATTGTTCAATGAGTTGAATTCAAAATGTACACATTCATTTATATAAACCAAACCACAAGCACAAGTTCAGAAAACGTTAAAAGATAAGCAAACAATGGCATTTGATTGCCTCCTGTACACATGAGATTAAGCAACTGATTAAACATCAATGTACATGAACGCAATGGAATATAACTTTTAACGAAAAATGTCCGAAAGGAGAGAAAACAGATTGGAATGTTACATTATACATCACTATGATGGATGAAAGAGCCGAAAATCGTTTGGTCAACGTTTTCGAACGGAAAGGTGTTACTAGATTGAGTTGCGTTCTATTTGAGTGCTTTTAATGCACACACAATGACATTGTATATACAGTAAATGTACAATGGTCATACATGTACATTATTGACATTATGAATCACTCTTATACATATTGTATTAATGCATATCATTATACGATCATGTATAAAGTCAATGATTGAATCATTGAATTGATAGTCTGATCGATTGATATTACTCAATCAATTCGATTGATGATTTGGCTCATTGAATTTGTCGTTGTTGCATCCACACATTAATGTCTCAATCAATATATATCGTTTGAGATTAGTAAACGATACGATAGCAATACGTAATACGATTAAAAAATAATTATAATACGAATGGATTTATTAGGTAATTAATTGATTAATTATTAAGTATTATGGATTAGTTGTCAAAATGTATGGACATAATTAGTTTAGTTTTAAATGTCCCAACTCAATCACAAATTACAACTTCGGTTCAATCGAACCAAACATCTGGAAGAATGTATCCAAACTGTTGATCATTTCAGGACAATGTGGATCGAAGAAAATGTCCACAAAATTGGTGGGTGGTGCTTGTGGGCACTCTTCCAGTGCGGGTGGCTCGGTTCTGTGGATAAATCCACATCGTTTGCCGTAGTAGCAAATGCCATCTTCGAAGTCCTTGCACAGTTGAGTTCTGTGTTTGCGATGCTTCTTTGGTCCAACTGGCTGCAACTGATAACGGAGTTCACTTTGGTGGTGAGCGTAGTGGCATTTGATTCCATATGTGCAGTAACCCAAATCGATTACATTTCGGCACATTTCTGTCTTGTAGTTCCTGCATTTCTTGAGCGCTCGGTTCAATACTGCTTCATTACTTGAACTTCCAGAAGCACTCGACGATGATGATGAGATTTGGTAGTTGTGTTCGGAACTTGAAGACATGTTTGCTTTTGGATGTTTGAATGTTCGTGTAATTCGAATAAGAAATGCAATCAATACGAATGAGATGCTATTGAACACAATTTGCATGCATTATATAGAAATTATATTTCAAAATGTGTGTGTGTGTTTCAAAAGTGTGTGTTCTCAAAATTAGTTGCAGGGCAAAATTGACCAATTTTGAATTGCACTTTGAATAACCTTTGATCTGTGTCCTTGTACTCAAACCTTATCAGTTCTTTTTTTCTCATACAAGAATATCTAGATAGACATGATCATCCTTTCAAAATAATTGAGTCTTAGATTCCATTCATATTCTTAATATGAATGACGTCAATCTGCACTTTTGATATATTGCACACAATAAAAGACATTTGATGTAACCTAACGAGCACTTCTGATATATCAAGTTCAAATACCCAAAAATAAGTATCCTAGTAAGAACGGTTGGTACAGATACATACAGAGTACAAATTGAGTCATCAATAGTCATACATGTTAGACAAAGTCACTTTGCTCAAAATGATAAACTCATTTGCACAATTTTGATTTGACTTTGAAATTGAGTTTGCATCCCAAAGTTGATTATAAATATCTGGTTACCTATGGATACAATATGGTACGTGTGTGGAACCACTCATACGGGTTAGGCAAATCAAACCGGAATAACCTTGAGAAATGCACTTACACGAGTGCATAATGTCGAATGATAAGACGACCGAAAGCATAGGCGTTGTATTGTTATGACATTAACATTGACATTAACTTATGTAATCAAAATAACCTACACAGATTGTTTGCAATGTCATTCAAAAAGGTTGACTCACACAGAGACACCGTGTACAAAACAATGACAAACAATGGATATGATTTGAGTTTCATATAAAAGAGAGTGATACAATAGTAGCAAAACACCATTCTCATTCTACTATAGCTAACTAAATTGAAAATGTCTTCAATCAAAGCAAACCAACAAAGTGAACCATCGGTTTACCGATACGACGAAGAAGCGATCAAGGTTTGGGTTATGACTGATTTTGTCTTATTTTGATTATTCACTTTCAATTGCAGAATCGGCCAATCAAACACTCGATTCATCCCCTCATTGCCTCGAGACGATCCTTGCGAGGCCTCAGTGGTGAACCAATTGAGGATGAAGTGCTCTTCTCACTGTTCGAAGCAGCCCGCTGGTCACCATCACGCTTCAATGCACAAAGTTGGCGTTTCGTGTACGCCAAACGTGATAACACACCCAACTGGGACCAATTTGTGGACGCAGTCAACGAGAACAATCGTCCCTGGGCCCAGTATGCCTCGGTCCTACTGGTGGTCCTCTCCAAAACTACCGTGATGAAACGTGGTCAACTGGTGAAGGCGCCATCGCATACATTCGACACGGGCGCCGCGTGGATGGCAATGGCACTGGAGGGCACTGCACGGGGTCTGGTGGTGCACGCTATTGGTGGATTCTATCCGGATCGGGCTGCGAAAGCAATCAAACTAGCGGATAATCAAGAGGAATATCAGATTGAGTGTATGATTGCGATTGGAAAGAGGGACGATTCGAGGAAGCAGCCAGATGAGTGCCACATGAGACTGTTTACTCCGCGAATTGAGATTGAAGCGTTCATTTCGGAGGGAGAATTTAAGGATTAGATTGGACTTAATTAACGAATTATGATTATGGAATTTAATGAATTTATTATTATTAAATTTAAATTATTGAAAGTTAGTTTGTGAGATAAGTTGGTTCATCATCACTTCATGATATCGTGGATCGAAGAATAAGTCCACGGAATTGGCGTTCGAATTTGTTGCTACAGGATTCTTGATCACAGGAAGCGGCAATGATGATGATGATTCTGTTTCGTGAATAAAGAAACATCGTTTCCCGAAATAGCAAATGCCATTTTCATAATTGGCACACGGCAGTGTCTTGTACTTGAGTGGTCTTCTGGGTTCGTCCACTCGAAGTTCACTCTCGGCGTGAGCATAGGTGCAGTTGGCACCAAATTGGCACTGACCCAAATCGGCTAGATTACGACACATTTCCGATTTGTATCTTCGTGGATAGTTGTTGCTGTTTGACACTGCGTAATAATAATAAGTAGAAGAAGAATTCTCAGAACCACTAGATGAAGATGATGACGATCCTTCGGAGAAATGATCCGAATTTGAAAAAGAAAACATTGCGAAGTTTTTGTTGGATACTTGATTGGTGTACATGATTGAATTTGAGTAATTGAAAGGAAATGTTTGTTATTGTACCAATAAGACAAACTGTGTCTGATACTCTCAAACACAATTTACATACTTTATATATAAATTATATTTCAAAATAATAATGTTCACAAATTGGTTGCAAGACAAATCAACATATTTTGAATTGCAAAGTCGCCTAAGGCAATATTCTAAACAAATTGCTTTCCACTCTTAGCCTCCTCGACTATTTGTTCAATTTGTTTGGCTACTCTTTCCTTGGAATTGGAACTGGCGATTCGCTTTGCTGCGGCTTGACATTTTTGGTTCATTTGTTTATCGGCCAGCAGTCGTTCGATTGTACTCAAAAGTTCCGTTTCTGTGCAACTGTACGGTGCCAGTCGGGCACCGTAACCCTTCTCGGCCACTCGTTGTGCATTGTCGTACTGGTCAGCGAATAGAGGGAGAACGATCATTGGCTTGCCTGAGGAGAAGGTTTCCGTGATGGTGTTGTTGCCTCCGTGGGTGATCACTAGGTCCACCAACGGGAGGATATTCGTTTGAGGCAGGTATGCCTCGCCCCAACAGTTTGCTGGCAATTCATACTCTTCCGCACGTGGTCCTTTCGAGACGATGAACTTGTGTGGTGATTTGGCCACAATCGAAGTGATCCGTTTCATCAAATTCACATCAACCGAACCCATCGATCCAAGTGAGACATAGATCAACTTGTCACCAGGCGAACGGGCAAACTCTTCTGGAAGCTTAAATGGCTCAGGCACCTCCCGACTGAAAGCGTCAACATGGGAGAAATTGGCAGGTCGAGGCACAACATCATGATAGTCCAACTCCTCGGGATAACCGTAAATGTTGAGATATTTGGAGAATTTCACAATCGATTTTGAATCTGTGTTGTTGCTCTGTGGTTCTTCCGGTGGTGAATAGTTGAATCGATCGTTCAGTTTGTTTTGATATTCTGCAAACACAGCCATGAACTTTTCATCTTGCAATTGTTTGAACTCTTGCCACGAGGCTGGATCTGCATCAATCGCGAATCCTAAAATAAAAATGCAAAAGAATTAAACAATCCAACACTCAATCACACTCACCTCCACCAAAAGGTGGCAATTTATCATTTTGGTACATGCTCAGTGGATTACCACTGAACAGAAACAACCATGGCACACCCGAGAGTGGCAGTGCCGGTGGCACCATAAAATGATCCAAAATGAACAAGTCTGGCTTCTCCCGCTCAATCGCTTCACCAATTTGAGGATTGAATTCAGCGAGTGTGTCCGTGACACCAACCAGAAAGTGCATTGTACCAGCACTTTGAGTTCTCAACTTTTCCAGTGGTGACTTATCGGACAGAAAGCCAGAAGTCAACAACTGATCAGCCATTTCCTTAATAGGATTCTTCGGTGGTCCACCAGCAGCTGGAGCATCCTTTGGTGGCGCCTTCTTCAGGAGCACTTCCTCAAAGCCAAACTTGACAAACTGTCCCTTGAAGCCTTCGTTCAGTAGAAAGTGGATTCGGTGGCCACGTTTGGCGAGTGCCTGTGCCATTCCGATGCAGGCGTTCAGGTGGCCAACGCCATCCACGGCAAAGATGAAGATTTTCAGGGATTTTGCTGATTTGGAAGACATTGTTGGGTCAAGGTTGTTGGTTGGTTGAGTTGAAAAGTATATGAGTGATACCAAAACTGAAGCCTCCAACTCAACTTATATAAAGAAAATGCAAACCACGCGCGCAAACCAAACCGGCTTTATCAAAACCTGATTATCACTTATCACAACAGTTGCACACACGATCCTTCCATTAGATGTGCATTGTACATTGTACATTGGCATTAAATGTAACATTGCCTTGTATGCATGGTAGTGCATATCCTGAACATATACAAAGCATGCAAATACACACGTGTGTATAGCTGTGCACAAAAAGGCATATCTGGAACAAATGGACACTGTTCTGTGTGTATTTGGCTGTGCAGTGTTGAGTGATGATGGTGATGTTGTACAAAGGTGATGATTATTATTAGTAGTAGTGATTTGTCACTACAGTGGCAAGAATAATAATAATCATTGCCTGTGGCGTTGGAGATGAAGGTTATGCTCATTGTTTTAACTATTGTCTGTAACTATTTCAAATGTAATGCTTTGGTTGCATCATTGCAGCTGTTTAACATTTTTTTTTGGTTCATTGGTTGATTGATTGGTGTTGAGCATTCGGTCAATCGTGTCAATTGGTTCGTCTTCAAGGGAAGAATGCATGAATGCATATACAAGTCGGGCACCATATCACTTCTCACCAGTACAAGTCGACAAATAGAGTGAAAATGTCCTGGTGATGGTTTCCACCATGGGTAATCACACTAGGGGAAGGATTCGTGGTTCAGGATAAGGTGACACTCACCACAACAGTTTTCACGGTAATTCATATTCGTCTCTATTCATAAACCCGCAATTGGACAGAATGACATTTTTGACAAATGATTTTGAATCGCTTTAGCTCAATTGAATGTATAAACATTGATCTAGACATCCAAACATCTTTTTATAACCAAAGTGCCAATACACAACATTTTAATGCCAAATCTGGTCACATTCTGTTTCGATCACACATTTCATATTCAGCCCTTGCACTGGAGGGCCGTCTACTTAAGTAAAAAAATCAATTGATGCACTCGAGCACTTTATTGTGTTTGTCGTTGTAATGGCCATTCTTATTGGCATTTTAGCATATTAGCATATTAGCAAATGTTACTACATTAAACTTAACTGTATTATTAATCTCAACTTGTGCTTCACTTATTTCATGAGAGTTTACTGTTACATGTTCTCAATAAGGCCAATACACGAACTGAACTGTTTTGAATGAAGTATCGAAGTGCCATGGCACTGGGAATATGGCTTCCTATTTGTCGGTGTTGAATTCGGCGACAATCTTCTCGATTACTTCGCACACTTTCTCTTTACTGTTTGAATTAGCAATTCTGTCAGCAGCGGCACGTCCACGTGCAATCATTTCTTTATCGTTGAGTAGCCGGTCGATTGTGTTGATTAGTTCATCTTCTGTGAATGCATACGGTTCCAGTCGGGCACCGTAGCCCTTCTCGGTGACTCGTTGTGCGTTGTCGTACTGGTCAGCGAATAGAGGGAGAACGATCATTGGTTTGCCTGAGGAGAAGGTTTCCGTGATGGTGTTGTTGCCTCCGTGGGTGATCACTAGGTCCACTAGGGGTAGGATTCGGGTTTGGGGTAGGAATGCCTCGCCCCAACAGTTTTCCGGTAGCTCATATTCGTTAGCTCGTGGTCCTTTCGAGACAATGTACTTGTGGGGTGATTTAGCCAATGCCGAAAGTATCCGTTTCATCAAGTCCACATCAACCGAACCCATCGATCCCAGTGAGACATAGATCAACTTATCATCAGCAGATTGGCGGACAAACTGTTCCGGTAACTGAAAAGGTTCAGGCACTTCCCGAATGAAAGCATCCACAATTGCAAACTTGTCCGGTCGCGGGACAATGTCATGATAGTCCAACTCTTCTGGGTAACCATAAATGTTGAGGTAGGGCGAGACACTGAAAGGCACTCCACTAGGAATGACACTATTCTCGGGTGGGACATAGTTGAAGTGAGCATTGATCTTTCTTTGGTATTTGGTAAAACGGCCTTCTATTCGAAGTTTGAGAAGCTCAACCATCTCCTGCCAAGTAGATGGATCGCTATCAGTAGCGTAACCTATAGAATGAATAAATAGATCATCAATTTGATCAATAAAAAATGATCTTACCAGCACCAAACGGTGGCAATTTGTCCGAGCCATACAACATCAATGGATTACCACTAAACAGGAACAACCACGGAATGCCCGACAGTGGCACTGCGGGTGGTACGAAAAAGTGATCCAAAATGAACAAATCAGGTTTCTCCCGTTCAATGGCATCGGCAATCTGTGGATTGAACACGACCAGTGCATCGTACACTTTGGCCATAAACACCACTGCACTGCCTTCCTTCTGTTGATCACGATACTTTTCCACCGGAGACTTGACGGACAACATGCCCGACTTCATCAGATGCTCAGCCATCTCTTTCACAGGATTTCTCTTTTTTGGTTCTCCATTGACAGTATCGGTCGTAAAATCCTTTGGTATAGTTTTAAGCAGAATTTCCTCAAAACCAAACTTGGACAACTGACCAGCGAGTGCATCGTTCTGAAGGAAAATGATTCGATGACCTCGTTTCATCAAGGTCTGAGCCATGCCGATGCAGGCGTTCAGGTGGCCCACGCCGTCCAGTGCAAAGAAGAAGATTTTTAGTGGTTTTGAGGTTGAGGTTGAAGGCATTTTGTGGTCATAAGAAGAATGAATCGATTCGAACATGCAAACACTTTCAGAACAGGACAAACCGACAAAAACGAGGTCTCAATATATCAGAAACACATTTTATCTTATCAATGAGGCCAATACACGATTACATATATGAACTGTTTGTTTTGATTGAAGTGTTGATGGTTAAAGTACTGCGAATATGGATTTCTATTTGCTGATTTCTTTGAATTCAGCGACAATCTTCTCGATTGCTTCGCACACTTTCTCTTTGCTGTTTGAATTAGCAATTCTGTTAGCAGCCAAATTTCCACGTGCAATCATCTCCTTATCGTTGAGCAGCCGGTCGATTGTGTTGATTAGCTCGTTCTCTTTGAATGCGTACGGTTCCAGTCGGGCGCCATATCCCTTCTCGGTCACTCGTTGTGCATTGTCGTACTGGTCGGCAAACATTGGCAGAACAATCATTGGTTTACCGAAACAGAAAGTTTCAGTTACGGAATTGTTGCCACCGTGGGTTAGTACCAGATCTACAAGAGGGAGGATTCGTGTTTGTGGGAGAAATGCCTCGCCCCAACAGTTATCCGGTAGTTCATACTCGTCCGCACGTGGTCCTTTCGAGATGATGAACTTGTGAGGTGATTTAGCCAGTGCCGCAGTAATCCGTTTCATCAGTTCCACATCAACCGAACCCATCGAACCCAGTGAGACATAGATCAACTTGTCATCAGCAGATTGACGGACAAACTCTTTTGGTAGTTCAAAAGGTTCAGGCACTTCTCGAATGAAAGCATCCACCTGTGCAAACTTGTCCGGTCTCGGCACAATGTCATGATAGTCCAACTCTTCTGGGTAACCATAAATGTTCAAGTAAGGTGATCCACCGAAAGGCATTTTGGGTATGACAACACTGTCGGGCACAACATAGTTGAACTGCTCGTTGATCGCTCTTTGGTATTTGCCAATGCGAGAGTCGAATCGATTCTTCTGTAGTTCAATCATCTCCTGCCAGGTTGATGGATCACTGTCAGTGGGGAAACCTAAAATACAAATAGATTATCATTTTAATGACGCAAAATCAAAGTCCAACTTACCTGCACCAAATGGAGGCAATCTATCCGAGCCATAAAGTGCCAATGGATTACCACTGAACAGGAACAACCACGGAATGCCGGACAGTGGCACTGCTGGTGGAATGATAAAGTGATCCACAATGAATAAATCAGGTTTCTCTCGTTCAATCGCATCGGCAATCTGTGGATTGTACTCGACCAGTGCCTCGACCACCTTCGCCATAAATCCCGGTGAACCGTCCTTTTGTTGGTCACGTAACTTTTGTGCCGGTGACTTGGCGGACAGCATGCCCGACTTGATCAAGTGTTCAGCCATCTCCTTGACTGGATTCTTTTTAGTAACACTACCGTCAACGCCTGCATTCTTAGGTGCTGCTAATTTGAGTAGAATTTCTTCGAAACCAAATTTAGTAGTAAACTGACCATTAGCGTATGAGTCGTTGAGGAGGAACTGAATTCGATGACCGCGTTTGGCGAGTGCCTGTGCCATGCCGACACAGGCGTTCAGGTGGCCAACGCCGTCCGCGGAAAATATGAAGATTTTCAGTGATGGTCGAGGTGATTGAGAAGACATTTTTGTTGGGTTTTGACGATTACTAATGCGAATATATGCAACATATATAGCCGTTTAAATGAATGAATGAACAAAGTGAACAAACCTCATATTGCTAATCGTTTTAACAACGTTTGAACAAACCAATGTCATCGATGATCGATATCACGTGTGTTCGATAGACAGCAATTTGCACTCGAAAGTGCATTTCACTCTTTTCTACATGTACATTGACATACACTCGTATAGCGAACACATGTTCAGTCACTGAACTTTTAGTATAGTCAACTCCCAAAATATACAAAACATTCTCAAATATAACCAAAACGTTGCTTTTGAGTGCCGTCGAAGGTTATAATGGAGTGAACTCTTCTAATCGTAAATCGACTTTTCTGGATTGTAACAAGTGGGCACACATCTAAAGACCAAAGAGTGTCGTGCATATCTTATCACATCTCATTTATCCATCAATGTTCATTAAGAGCGGGTAATGTCAAATATGTCAATGTACAATATGACAAATGTCGTACAAATAGATGACATTTAACACACACAAACAAGTCGATTGTGTTGATAAGTAAAAGTAAAGTTTATAATGTTCACTTTGTGCCACTGAAGTATACTGAATTGGTTCAAATCGGTCGACACGACAGACATTTAGTGTGAGCACATTGTCAGAAGTAACGTTGACATTCTCATTTTCAATAACTTTTTAAATTGCTTTGTATGGCAAATCTTATTTTTGTTAAACCAAATACAATTTGAATCGATTTATTATTTAGAATGCATGCAAAGAAATTTTAGTAATACATTAGGCGGCCTTGAAGTCAGCCACGATTTTCTCAATTTGCTTGCAAACATTTTCCTTACTGTTTGAATTAGCAATTCTGTCCGCAGCCGCACGTCCCCGTGCAATCATCTCCTTATCGTTGAGCAGTCGGTCGATTGTGCTCACTAGTTCCTCTTCCTTGAATGAGTACGGCTCCAGTCGGGCACCGTAGCCCTTCTCGGTCACACGTTGACCATTGTCGTACTGATCGGCAAATAGAGGGAGAACAATCATTGGTTTGCCTGAGGAGAAGGTTTCGGTGATGGTGTTGTTGCCTCCGTGGGTGATCACTAGGTCAACGAGTGGGAGAATATTCGTTTGTGGGAGGAATGATTCGCCCCAACAGTTTGGCGGTAGCTCATACTCTTCAGCACGTGGTCCTTTAGAGACAATGTACTTGTGTGGAGTGTTAGCCACAGCCGAAACAATCCGTTTCATCAATTCCACATCAACCGAACCCATCGACCCGAGTGAGATGTAGATCAACTTGTCACCAGGTCGACGTACAAACTCTTCGGGTAGCTGAAATGGCTCGGGCACCTCCCGAATGAAAGCATCCACAATGGCAAACTTGTCCGGTCGTGGAACAATGTCATGATAGTCCAATTCTTCTGGGTAACCATAAATGTTGAGGTAGGGCGAGCCACCGAAAGGCACTCCACTAGGAATGACACTACTCTCGGGTGGGACATAGTTGAAGTGAGCATTGATCTTTCTCTGGAATTGACGAAAGTTGGTTTCCATTTGTCTTCCAATTAACTCAATTGTCTCCTTCCAGGTTGATGGATCGCTGTCGGTAGGAAAACCTAAACAAAAAGATTGTTATTAATTTCAAATATGATTTCAAATTATCTTACCAGCACCAAACGGTGGCAACTTGTCCGAGCCATACAATGACAATGGATTACCACTAAACAGGAACAACCACGGAATGCCCGACAGTGGCACTGCGGGTGGCACGAAAAAGTGATCCAAAATGAACACATCAGGCTTCTCCCGTTCAATCGCATCTGCAATCTGTTGATTATGCTCCACCAGTGCTTCATAAATCGAGACAAATACCGGTGGCGGCTGTCCGTACTTGACACTATCACGCAACTTTTCAATCGGTGACTTGGCGGACAACATGCCCGACTTGATCAGTCCATCGGCCAAGTCCTTGATCGGGTTTCGCTTTGGTGCGCCTTCCTTGGGAGCCGCAGCACCAGGTGGTGGATTCTTTGGTGTAGTTTTGAGCAGAATTTCATCGAAACCAAATTTAGCAAACTGACCAGCGTACGCATCGTTCAGTAGGAACTGAATTCGGTGACCACGTTTGGCGAGTGCCTGTGCCATGCCGACACAGGCGTTCAGATGACCGACGCCATCCATGGCAAAAATGAAGATTTTCAGTGGCTTAGGTGATGGAGACATTTTTGAGTTTTCAACAATGGTGATCATCAACTTGCACGTACACTCTCAATATATACACAAATATTTTCAATCACAAATGCATACTCAAACCGCCAAACCGCATTATCAAATAGCATTTTAGCTTATCAACCAACATCAATACACCAACAACAACACCAACACGACACATATCCAATAGCAGTATTATGCTCTCAATGTCAGGCACAACTGTGAACAGGAGAAAATGACAAATCAGGCACAATTGGCCGCTCTTTTTGGCTGTAATCAAAAGATGCAGAGTAAAAGAAGGAAAACTGTGCTGTTACTGGTGTGCACAAAATATATGGTACAGTGCAAAATACGTAACTTCATAATGAATGTCATTTCAAGAGAACAATATTGACAAGATTGCCAAATTGCACTTCGATTGCACAGACACACGCAAAATATTTCTATAACTACAAGTAAATGCCCAAAGGTGCCATCGAGACATATGGAGAAAGTAGTGATGCAACCGAGCCTAGGTTGAGTGTAATAAAAATTAAAGAAACAAACATACCTGATAATGTAGTGAAGGGAACACGATATCGAGGATGTACTTGAAGCCGAGGCCGAAGAGAGAAAAAGAGCACCAAAACACGTTTGAAATGGCTCAGATGTACCACATAATTTCCATACACAGTCGATCCAAGCACAGTGTTCATTCGGTAGATTTGAAGTGCATAAGGGGTAAAATAGTCTTCCATCTTCAATAAGTTAACGATAATCGCGATGGCACCGAGGGACAGAAGACGTATCGAGGTGCAAATGTTGACAGGCCTGTGGTGCCGGCGGGCAATAATGTACATTGTGTAACAAATAGCTCGTGTTGACGATCCAAATATGGCAATATGTACTAAAACATATGACGGTTATAGTTGATCCAATAGTAGTATACCAAAAGTGAGCATCAATAGTCAAAGTTGGACCATATTAGGTGGCAAGCCGCTGACAACGAAATATATAATTCTACCCGCTCAAAAAGGGTTTTTTTGGTGCCAAGCTAAAACAAGGAAACAAGGATTAGTGATTGCATATTCAAACACATTACCTTACCTGCTGTTACTTGTCTTAAATCAAGTTCCTGAATTAATTCCATAATCCATAACTAAATAATTCAATAAAACATTCAATAAAACAGTTCAACAACGCCAAAACAAACATATTTGAGTTGTTTTCATGATTGTAATAATAGCAGGTCACAAAAAATCTATAATTTGCTGATAATAATATGCGAGCAATTTTTCTTCTCGTGTGTTTCTGGAATTCATGGAATAGCGCTGACAGAGGAACTGCGTGGCTGGAACTGGGTGGAATGAAGTGAAGAAAACGAATCATAAAACGAACATGTGACAGAAGCCGAGGTCAAAGAGGAAAATGAGCACCAAAGCACACGAGTGTAGTCTTTCGGAATGGTTCAGATGTACCGCATAATTTCCATACACAATCAAATAGTTGACCAAAACACAAAGTTAACTCGGAAGTTGCCAAATGGAAATATAGAGATGGTCTTGCGTCGATAAATAAACGATAATCACAGATGGCACCGAGGTGTACAATGTGACAGGTCTGTGGTGTCGACGGGCAACAAATGTCGAGTTAGCGGTCCAAATATGGCAATACCACAGTGAATATGACGGTTATAGTTGATCCAAATAGTACCAAAGTGACCATCAAAATAGTTAAAGTGGCCATAATTCCTGTAGGCAGCGAAATAATTCCGAAAAATATCCAAAAAGCCAAACAAGTAAATTATATAATTCAGCCTTCATCAAAACAGCCCTTAAAAATTTTGTGTGCCAACGGCAACCAACCTAAAACAACGACATTGATTAGTGATGGCATATTCAAACACATTACCTTATCTGGTGCTACTTACCATAAATTAAGTTCCTTAATTAACCGGACAGAGCGACTGTGGTTGGAATAAAGAGAAGGAAACGAAGCACTAAGCAAAGATGTGCTTGAAGCCGAGGCCGAAGAGGAAAGCTATAGCACCAAAACACGTGCACGAAGTCATTCGGAATGGCTCAGATTTCCATACACAATAAAATAGTTGACCAAAACGTACAAGGTCCACTCAGAAGTGCACAAGAGGTCAAATAGAGATAGTCTCCCGCCAATAAGTTAACGATGATCACTGTGGCACCGAAGGGCACACAATAAGACAGGCTTGAGGTGTCGGCAATTGTGTAGGTAGAGTTGGCGGTCTAAATGTGGAAATGTCATAGTGAATATGACGGTTATAGTTGATCAGATATCTATTGATAGCACCAAAGTGGCCCTATTAGGTAACCAGCGAGATAATTCCGAAAAAAAATATCCAAAAAACCAAAACAAACAAATTATAATTCTTCCTTCATCAAAACGGCACTTTTTGTGCCAACGGTAGCCAACCTAAAACAACGGCTTCGATTAGAGATTTGATTTAAGTACATTGCCTTACCTGTTATTTACCATAATTAATTTCATAATAAAAACAAACATTTTTTAATTTCGTAAATCAAAACGCCAATAAAACAGTTCAACCAAAGTTACCAAACAGCCAAAGCCAAACATATGATCAAGTATATGTTCATAAAGTAGGTCACATTGTTGACAATTGTCATCCTTGGCTGCCACGTCTCGTGTGTTTCAATGTATTTTGACGGACATGTGCCGGAACAGATTTAATCTACAATTCTGAACCGATTTTGCTTTTCGATACCTAAAATTAAAGATTATACATTTATCTTTAATTTTAGCTACGAAAACCGAAATGTTCCGTCCTCAAATCCTCAATAACATCTCAATCTGGTAGAAACAAACGAATAAACAAACTCGTATACGATATAATATATTGCAAAGAGCGTAATAAATATTTTAATAATTTAACGAATAAATTCAAATTCCCAACCTAACATAAAATGTAATAGTAATGAGACTAGTGTGTTTGAGATTATTTGTGAGCGTTGAAATCTGCCACAAGTTTCTCGATTACTTGGCAGACTTTTTCTTTGCTGTTTGAGTTTGCAATTCGTTCCGCAGCCACCCGTCCTCGAGCGTTCATTTCCTTATCGTTGAGCAATCGATCGATTGTGTTGATTAGTTCGTCTTCGGTGAATGCGTACGGTTCAAGTCTGGCACCGTAACCCTTCTCGGTCACCCGTTGAGCATTGTCACATTGGTCAGCGAATAGAGGGAGGACAATCATTGGTTTACCGCATGAGAATGTCTCGGTGATGGTGTTGTTGCCTCCGTGGGTTAGCACAAGGTCAACCAGTGGAAGGATGCGAGTTTGAGGTAAATAGCCCTCGCCCCAACAGTTTGACGGTAGTTCATACTCGTCAGCTCGTGGTCCTTTCGAGACGATGTACTTGTGAGAGGTTCTGGCCAGTGCCGAAGTGATCCGCTTCATCAAGTCCACATCAACCGAACCCATCGATCCCAGTGAGACATAGATCAACTTGCCAGGTTGGTTCACAAATTCCTCCGGCAACTCAAATGGCTCAGGCACCTCTCGGATGAAAGCATCCACATGGGCAATCTTGTCCGGTCGTGGTACAATGTCGTGATAGTCCAGCTCCTCGGGATAGCCATAAATGTTGAGGTAGGGTGATCCACCGAAAAGCATCTTGGGAGCATCGCTAACCTCAGGTGGAACATAGTTGAACAGAGCATTGATTTTCTTTTGGTACTGAACAAAGGAAACGTCCATTCTCTTCTTCTGTAGTTCAGCCATCTCCTGCCAGGTTGCTGGATCACTGTCAGTGGCGTAACCTAAAAAGAATGATCGTCAATTTCAAATTTGATTATAAAATGAATCATCATCTTACCAGCACCAAACGGTGGCAATTTGTCCGAACCGTACAATGTCAATGGATTACCACTGAACAGGAACAACCACGGAATGCCCGACAGTGGCACTGCTGGAGGTATGATAAAGTGATCCACTATGAACAAATCCGGTTTCTCAAGTTCGATCGCATCGGCAATCTGTGGATTATGCTCCACCAATGTATTGTATATCTTGTCCATAAACGCGGGCGCTTGTCCATCTTTCAGTTGATCACGTAACTTTTCCACCGGTGATTTGGCGGACAACATTCCCGACTTGATCAAATGTTCAGCCATTTCCTTTACGGGATTTCGTTTTGGTGCTCCAGCACCAGTAGGAGGAGCACCAGCAGCAGCACCTGGTGGAGGACCTTGTGGTGTACTCTTGAGCAGTATTTCATCGAAACCAAACTTGGAAAACTGGCCGGCGAATGCATCGTTCTGAAGGAAAAAGATTCGATGACCCCGTTTGACCAGTGCCTGTGCCATGCCGACACAGGCGTTCAGATGACCAACGCCGTCAACGGCAAAGATGAAGATTTTCAGTGGTTTTGGTGATTGAGAAGGCATTTTTGAACTGGTTGTCCGGGAGTGAATGCAAATGTCAAACATTTATATTTTAAACGCATGGGTATTATCTAAAAATAACGCAAAATGTCAGTCAAAGTGAAAGTGCAAACTAATCTTATCATCGATACATACCAACGTGACAGTTTAGTGATGATAATGCTGTGGTGTGTCTGTCGAATGCTGAATCACTCTTAAGTGGTTAAGAGGGAAGGTGTAACATTGCCAATGTGATGTTGATGAAAGTAGAGTGCAATCCAAACAAGTGGAAGGTCACATTGGCCATACTTCAGTGTAGAGTAATATACACTTGACGCAACACATCGACACTTGATTCGGTTTGGTTCAATCTAGTTGTATAGATAAATGGATTACATTTGATGAACGATATATTAAAGTACAGTTTGGCAAAGCTATTTGGCAAATTTGGCACTAATGAGCACTATTTGTGTTGTGTGCCTAATCAAAGGAAGTATAATGGCGCAATTTGTTATCAGCTGTGCCATTGTACTTACGGTGCAGAATTACTCCAGATGATGTAGACGATGTAGACCATATGTAGAGTTTGATGGTGATGATGATGATCGAATGGTGTTGAGTACAACAGAGAGATGTACTCGAGTAGACATGATGAAAAGCAAACTAGGTTTCGAACATGCAGGATACCGGACATCATATATGCATCATTTTGTTTGGTTTCAGGGTTTGGCTGAGGTGAAGGTCCAGTGGCAGACCGGCCAGATGCATTTGGTCCGGCTCGTTCCCGAAGAGATATTTGCGTCTTTAGTAAAATAACAATTCGAATGTGTCCCCTCTCCTGAAGTGCACCAACGAATTAGTGACCATAAATATCCTCCATTTGAAAATACCGAAAGTGAACCAGAGAAGCGCTACCGAGCCAGTCATGGCGTCAATGTCAATCGCAATAACTCGTCACAATAAATCTTATTATCGTCAACTTCTTCTATAGAAATAAGTAAAACAAACATTAGTATAAATATTAAACTATGAATGTAATTTGAATACAAACCAAAGAAAAAGTTCGCACGTTTGAAAATATATTACACAACTACAAATACAAATAAAATAAATAAATAAACTAATGGATTTATTATTATCACTACTTGATTTACAATATTGTCCGTCAAAAATCATTAATTAATACATACAAATATTTTGTTAATAATCAAACTTACAATATGAAGTCGAGAATATATATGCTGCAATAAATCCCGACAATAGACGTGGTCCAAAAAATGTGTCTTCAAATGTGAACCAGTTCAAAGAACCAATTCTCCTGTGAGCCATCCTGCACCAGTGAATAGTCACGAATGTGTCCAGCCGAGTCAACGCCAAACAGCAGACGAGAGCCCGAACGGTTGAAATGTTTGTAAATGACCGTTTGAAGGTACCGACACGGATCACACTGAGGCTTCGCCGCCACATCCTTCGGATCGCACAGTAATTTGAGATAGCGGTTAAACCATTTGGATTTGACAGAAAAGGTCACTCGAGTTGCGTTCGGAAAGATGGACTTTAGTTGAGCAATACGGTGGGGTGAGAGGTGAAATTGGAGGTGTGCCCGTTTGACAGATGGTAAAGAGGACGGGAAGTCGATTGCAGAATTTGGGTCAAATTTAGAAATTTTAATTGATAAGTCTGTGAGATTGTTCAGTCGGGTCAGATAGTAAAAGGCTTCGAGTATGTCACGAGAAGAAATGTAAATATGGAGAGAGCTGATTGCGGTGAACATCGAAGTGATCTCATCCAGAAGGGTAATGTCCACCGGCTCACGAAGATGTAGTCGAGTTAGTCCACTGGACGCGGCCATAAATTCCCCGCACACCATCGAATGCATATTATCACAATTGAGATTGAGAATTCCGTAGGATGGCACCTTCTCGAGGACAGCTCCCACCTGTTGGCACGAATTGCCTTCCCACGAATTGGCGTCCACAAACCAAAGTTGTCTGAGTTTAGGGACGATTCCAAAATTGTCCAACCGAACCAGCGAGACATCGGTGGTGAGGTGCGTCAAGTGAGGCAATTTACTCAGACTCCGAAGTACATCTGGCGATAGTGTTTGACTGGAGAGCAGCTTCACGTGGGACAGTGTCTGTGCCCAGGCCTGAAACATACGTGAAAGGTAACGCTTCAGAGGCCGCTCCACCGCACAAATATCGACAAAAGTAAAATACCGGATATTCGGGAACAGTGTGGTCAGCAGCGCACAGCTTTTATCATTCAGGATCAAATCACGAAAGGGAATGTCTTTGCGGTGCCACGAAACAGACGACGGCGGCCAGTCTGCGTACTGTGTCAACAAGTCAAAGTGATCAATCTGGCCAAAAGTGGCCTCCCGTTTGGAAAGACATCGATACCTTATGGAGCAGTGGTTCAGCAGTGCCAGTCGGTTCCGACGCGGACAAACATCATGGGTGATCACCACATTCCAACGGGAACAGACCATTCGGCCAATTAAGAGGGCTCGAATTGATATACGATCATAGATCTCAATTAGACAATCGTCGGGAAGGTCGTGAAGATGCATTACCGGATGGGACGGGACAATTGTGGACAGGGAAATATCGTCAAATATAGACTAGATCCGACGCCGACCACGACAGAAATGTAAATGCCAAGTCGATCACAACGTGGTTATATTGTGATCACATGGCAAACCAAACAAACTTTACCGGGAACTATTCTCGAAGGCTTTGTTTTGATTTACGGAAAAGATTCTTGATTTGAACTTTTTACGAGCGCGTAACTTTGATTTTGTAACATTTATTTATTTTAGTAATATTTACCGAAATAATCAAACAATTAAATAGTAAATCAATCTAATATACAATCTTTGTTTCAAACACTCAAGCACCATTCAAATGTTGACCTTGAAATGAATCCTGTACAACATGTTCAATCTTGTGGCACAACAATTCTTTGCTTTTGGAAGTTTCGATTCGTTTCTTCGCTTCCGCCAGCCTTTCGTACAATTTTTCATCGTTCAACAATCGATCCAGTGCCTCAATCAATTCCTCGTCCTTGAAGGAATATGTATTGAGCCGCACTCCAAAGCCCTTTTCGTGCACTCGTTGTGCATTGTCGTACTGGTCACCAAACAGTGGCATCACAATCATCGGTTTGCCGGATGCGAATGTTTCGGTTGTGGTGTTGTTGCCTCCGTGGGTGATCACCAGGTCGACCAGAGGGAGAATTCGGGTTTGTGGTAGATATTCTTGACCCCAACAGTTGTCCGGTAATTCGTACTCATCGTGAAGAGGCCCTTTCGATACGATAAACTTGTAGGGCGTTTTAGCCAGCACAGAAGTGATCCGTTTCATCAACTTCACATCAATCGAACCCATCGATCCCAGTGAGACATAAATCAACTTGTCACCAGGTTTACGGACAAACTCCTCGGGTAATTCAAAAGGATCGGGCGCATCACGAAGAAAAGCATCCACCCGAGCGTAGCCATCCTTTGTCTGTTCGACATAGTCCAACTCCTCTGGGTACTGGTAAATGTTGAGATACTTTGATCGACACGCGAATGCCTGCACTTTGTCGGACACGTCTGGCTCGTAACCGAAAAGCTGGTACAGTTCCATCTGTTTCTTTGCGAATGGGTCCATAAAGTACTCGTGTTTGACACGACGAAATTCGGGCCACAGAGAACGGTCACTCGTGGTTGCGTAACCTAAAATAATAAACCAAAGTTAGAATAATCCAATTGGATCGTTCAACAAACCTGATCCATACGGAGGCAACTCTTCCGAATCGTACATCACAAGTGGATTACCACTGAACAGAAACATCCACGGAATGTTCACCTGTTGCAGTATGGGCGGCACCAGAAAGTGATCCAAAATGATCAAATCGGGCTTCTCACGTTCGATTGCATCCGCAATTTGAGGATTGAAATCCACAGTCGAGTCGTACAATGTCTGAATGAAGTTGTCCTCAGTGTTGGCCTGGGCAGCAGATTTGATCTTCTCAAGTGGCGATTTGTCGCTCATGAAACCCGATTTGAGCAACTGTTCCGCAAAGCCCTTGGTCGGATTTTCGGGCACAGGATTTGTGGATGTTTTCGCGTACCGGTGCAGGAGAATCTCCTCAAAGCCGTAACGAGTGAATTGGCCCTCGAAGACATCGTTCACTAGGAAGACGATGCGATGACCACGTTTGGCCAGGGGTTGAGCAATGCCGATGCAGGCGTTCAGGTGGCCAGCACCGTCCATTGGGTGGATGAAGATGTTCAGTGGCTTCGGAGCCAATTCGAGGACATTTCCGTTAGTAGTTTCGGAAACCATTTTGTTAGTTGGTTCGAGTTTACGAGTGAATTTTCGATGTCCAACAGAGACCAAGTCGAGCCATTTATATACCCAAAATGTAATGTCCATTGTCCAGAGACAAAAATTTCTTATCAAATCAAAAATGTCAAAGATGGCACACACCAAGATAAGTCTTTAACGATCGAATGCGATCACAAGTTTGGAGAATAATAAAATCAAATACAATTTGCTCGTTGTACAATCTCTCTCATCAATCTTTGTTCGGACAAATATGGCACTCGACTTTTGAAAACCAAAAAGAATGCAAACCAACTCGAAATGAACTCAACAAGCAGAAGAGAGCGAATCACGACTGCATTCACACCATCTACATGCTGTAATTTTTATGATTAACTATATTAAGTTTAAGTTTAACTACGAAATATTCGAACCAAAATTAAACCTATTTGTGTAGGTATGACCATAAAATTTCTAGTATGTGACAGCCGAACGCGTTTGAACCGTCCGAATGTAGAGAAACTTGTTGATATACACACACACGAGTTATATCATCAACATCTTCTTCAAAGACTCGTGTACGAGCTTGAAAGTGCGAAAAAGTTCACTTGATAAGAGCACTCACGTATACACCAAACAAATAACAAGAAGATTGTTACGATAACGGACTTGATCGACCAAAAAAAATCGCACTTTAAAGTATGAATGTTTGTTCCACAAAATCAAAGTACAAACACGTAAAATAAAAGTCTATGATGAAGTGAAATTGCGCCAAACCATTCTTATATATAAAGTTCCATTTTGATTAAATTATCGACCATTGAGCCAAAGAGAGCCAATCTAAGTTAGTGCCATGAGAAAGAATGTACATTTTCATTTCATTATCCATTAAGAGAAGGTCTTTCAGGTACATCATTATCATTTGATATTTTTGTCAATTAGCCATTCAACACACCAAGGACCGTCCTTGTCCATAAAAATTCGACAAAAGAGCGATAATGTCATCAGTCATTAACAGGATTCGTGCCAGGTCAGCAAGATATAATCATCACCTCTAATTACATTTCGGCTGTACGAGATGCATAATAATCAATGAATAAAAAATGAATTAATGTGAGCGCAAAGGCTATATTAGTGCAGAAAGCCTACAGTTTGTTTGCCTTTTTGACGTAAAAAAAGTTTGGTTGAACTTGAATATTTGAGACAGAAAAACCAAACGAAGGAAACTTCGAGAATTTATGGCACCACCGAAAATCAGTGTATATAGAGTTTGAGTTTGAGTTTGGTAATCAATAATAAAATATAATCCATCTTTATTCCAACCATTCAGGCGCCATTGACCTGTTGAGCTTGAAATGTCTGTACAACCTGTTCAATTTTGTGGCACAACAGTTCTTTACTATTTGAATTTTCGATTCGTTTCTTTGCTTCGGCCAACCTCTCGTACAGCTGTTCATCGTTCAGTAATCGATCCAGTGCCTCGATCAATTCCTCGTCTTTGAATGCGTACGTTTCGAGTCGTACTCCATAACCCTTCTCCTGGACACGTTGTGCATTGTCGTACTGGTCACCAAACAGTGGCATCACAATCATTGGCTTGCCGGACGCGAATGTTTCGGTTGTGGTGTTGTTGCCTCCGTGGGTTATTACCAGATCGACCAGAGGGAGGATTCGGGTTTGTGGGAGGAAGGCTTGACCCCAACAGTTGTCCGGTAGTTCGTATTCGTCGTGGAGAGGTCCTTTAGAGACAATGTACTTGTAGGGCGTTTTACCCAGAACGGAAGTGATTCGTTTCATCAGCTCCACATCAATCGAACCCATCGACCCAAGTGAGACATAGATCAACTTGTCACCAGGTTTACGGGCAAACTCCTCGGGCAGTTCAAAAGGATCGGGCACTACCCGAAGAAAAGCATCCACACGAGCATAGCCATCCTCAATTGGTGCAACATCCTGATAGTCCAACTCCTCTGGATACTGGTAAATGTTGAGATACTTTGACCGACAAACGAATGCTTCCACTTTGTCCGTTTGGGGCTCGTAACCGAAAAGTTTGTACAGTTCTGTTTGTCTCTCTGCGAATGGGTCCATAAAGTTCTCCTGTTGGACACGACGAAATTCGGCCCACTCAGAAGGGTCACTGGTGGCTGAGTAACCTAAAAGAACAATTAAAGGTCAATTAACTAATAATCATACAAAACAAACGAACCTGATCCGTACGGAGGCAACTTCTCGGAAACATACATGCAGAGAGGATTTCCACTGAACAGAAACATCCACGGAATGTTCACTTGCTGAAGTATGGGAGGCACAAGAAAGTGATCCAAAATGATCAAATCGGGCTTTTCACGTTCGATCGCGTCCGCAATCTGAGGATTAAAGTCCACCGTCGAGTCGTACAATGTCTGAATGAAGTTGTCCTCAGTGTTGGCCAACTTTGCAGACTTCATCTTCTCGAGTGGTGATTTGCCGCTCAAAAAGCCCGATTTCAACAACTGTTCCGCAAAGCCTTTCACCGGATTATCGGGTACAGGATTTTTGGATGTTTTCGCATTTCGGTGCAGTAGAATCTCCTCAAAACCATAACGGGAAAATTGACCTTTGAAGGCATCGTTCAATAGACAAATGACACGATGACCTCTTTGGGCTAGTGGTTGAGCAATTCCGATGCACGCGTTCAGGTGACCAGCACCGTCCATAGAGTGAATAAAGATCTTCAGTGGTTTCTGGGCTGTTGAAGAAGGTTCGACATTTTCGTTAGTTTGTTCGGATGTCATTTTGGTGTGATTTTGAATTTGGATTGATGATGATACGAAAAAATGAAGTACACACTAAAATGACATATGTCGATGCTTTTATATTGCAAAGAGTCCAAAGATGTCCATTGTCCAAGGAACTTCTTATCAAAATGTCGATGATGGCACACTCTCCAAGATGTCTTCACATTAGGCGAACGTGAGTTGTATCATTGCGAGACTAACAATTTTTTTGGATACATTGACGCAAATGTTATCACTCTTTTTCGGGCAAACATGGCACTGCACTTTGATGAGAATGCACCAAACTGAATTGATTGTGACATTTCACTCGCTCAGAACAAACAAAAAAGCTAATTGATGTATATCATATGATACAAGACATCAAAGACATCGAGTACAACACATCATGATGTGATGATGATGCCTCAATAAACATTAACGTTTAATGTGTGGACATCTGAAAGTGTATAATCTTCAAACTCGTATATATTTGAAAGTGCGGAAAAGTTTGTTAGATTAGAAACAATTTGCGGTACTTACTAAAAAGAAGAAGCGGTGATTACGTAATGTGGATACAAACGCACAAAAGGAATGTTTGTTTAGGGCTTTTGAATAGGCAATACAAGTTTGGTAATAAGAAACTCGGTAAAACTGGTTGAGTAAATATGTAAGCGAAATCGCACAGTTTGTTTAAAGAATTTACAAGAATATACGAGAGTGGCGAAGACCGTACGTAGACGTCTAGTCTTCAGAATTTGTAGTTTCATAAAGATGTTGAGCATATCTAGAGATAATAAAATATTTAGTATTTGGTATAACAAACAACGTACAAAACGAAACAGTTTACCAAAAAGAACCTACTAAGAGGAACTGGTTCAAAGGAAAATCTGCTTGAAGACAGATTTTTCGCCGTTCTTCGAGTGAGTGATTGTCGTAAAGAAGGTAGTGCAGGCACAGGATAGATGCATTCGAAAGAGTGAGTCCATAAAAATCCGACAAAAAGGTTGAATTCACTAATTTAGGTGAATTACCACGTGTGAGCACTATCCAAAAGATGATCTTGAGTTTTTTAGTAACATATGTTGAGCATATCTAGTAGGGATATAATAAAATTTAGTAATAAAATTTAAAAAAATTATAATAAAAACCAAAAAGCCTACCCCCGGGGTTATTCGTGGTGACTACGCGATGTACGAACCAATGCCAATTGCAATCACATGTACTCGAAAGTACAGCGATGACAAATTGACAAAGCGGTCACCGCGTGTGTTCGTCACCCGACACGATGCTGCCTAACTCGTCCAGTGCCCCATTGACACGCCCGGAGGGTTAGACCACTGCACCGCTCACAGAGGTAGGCTACTGTAAGGTCCATTCGAGCTAGACTATAAACAATCGATTAGGGAAAAATGAAAATAAATAAATATAAATATAAACAAACCTTTCGTGAGAATATCATCCGCAAAAATAGACCATTTGGCCAAAATATTTTTCGATTTTCTGGTTAACATTAAAAAAAGTGACATTTGATTTTCATTTTTTTAATAGTTTCGAGATATCTTCTGGTTTTCCAGGACAAACAATACATACTGCGATGACTTAGTATAAATAAAAGTCTCAACTTAAAATAAAATAAAGATAAAATATAGAAGAGAAGAGAAATCTAACTAAATGTCCTAAATGTATGTAAACATTGTAAATAAAGTAAAGGAAAATTGTAATAAGTCGCTTCAAACATAGGACACAAGAATCAAACTCTTCTCTGTCGCGCCTCAGTTCTTCTTGTAAAAGGACACATTGTTGCCACAGTGGTACATCAGATCAATGTGTGGCAAATAGCAGACCGAGCACTTCTGCTTGTCCACATTGGGACAGTGCTCCTTCTTGTGGCCCAGTTCGAGACACTTCATACAACGCTTGAGCACTTCGGCCCGGCCCATACGAGCAAACGAGTCCCGATAGTGGGTGCAGTCCTTCGACTGATGGCTCATCGTGGGGCAGAACACACAGCCACTCTCGTAGTTCACCACAGTGGGCTCGACTGTCTTCTTTGCCACCATCGACGGATCCAACACAGACGGCTTCTGTTGCTGCACTGTCTCAAACGGCTCATCATCCTCGAACGCATCGCCGAATGGGTCTTCAAATCGGTCGTACTTCGACTGTGCCCCACCACCATAACCATAGTCCGTGGTTTTGTTCAGTCCGTAGCCATTGTTGTCGTAATCCTTCGTAATCGTAATCGATTCAAATTGATCCTTCTCCTGCTTTAGACTCTTTCGGTTGTACATCTGGTCGTTTTCTTCTTCCATTTTACTCATACGAGAAGCAGAAGCCATATCGGCGGAAATGTCAATCTCCTGATAAACGGGTGGATCGTTTACACTCTTCATGTCAGTCTTCAAGAAAGTCTCGTTATCTTCCCGTTCACGATCTTTATCATCATTCTTCGGTTCGGCAGCGGTCGAAGCAGCAGAAGTAGCCTTCTTTGAAGAAGTTGCCGAAGCAGAAGGAGAAAAATCAAACAAAGACGATTTGGCATTACCGCTGGGCAACTTGAGATCACTGAAAAAGTTTGAGAATGTGGAATCGTCAAAAATGTTGATGCTCGAGTTCGAAGCGGCAGTGCCCGAAGATACAGCCGAAACCGGTTGTGGAGTGATAGTAGGCTTACTGCTAGTAGTAGCCGATAAAATAATACTAGATCGAGGATTCTTGGTAGACCATTCTGGAGTCGTCACACCACCATCCACCGATTCTGTAGTAGTGGCAGCAGTGAAAGAACCACTTGATTGCGGTTGTGATAACTTTGGGACAGAATCGGCAAACTTAGCTTCGTTCGAGGACGACGACAAAGACAAATTACCGATAGATTGTTCGGCATACTTGTGATTATTCGATTGTGGAACTGGTTCAGTAAGCAACGAAGAAGTAGTAGTGGTAGCCGAAGTTGGCTCCTTTATATTCTTCTCGTCGCCACCAACATCATTTTGCATCGAAGACGACTGCTGTTGCTGCTTGGCATGTGCTTCGGCGGCCGCTTTGAGTTCCTTCGAAAAAGTAGCGCTAATATGATCAAAATTCTCCGTTTTGTTGGTAGCATTCTGTGGCTTCTGATCGACCGCGGCGGCCACCATGTCCTCATCGTTGGGAATTTCCTCAATAGTTGGTCCATCAGAAGGCAACGGAGGGCAACGGCCATTGGCCCGACAGTCGGCACACTCACAGGACACAGAACGGACGCCACCCTTGGCGTGATACTGATAACTGTACGCCTTCGGTGACATCTGCTGCCGATAGTAATTGTGGTTGTTACAATAGTGGTTCGCGGCCTTGAACAAATAGGCGCCCATAATTGGCTTTACATTGTCGGGCAGTTGGTCCAGCATAAGCAACAGATCGCCATACGAGGAGATGTTGATCTTCTTGGTAACTAATAAAAACAAAAAATAAAACAAAAAAATTAGTAAAATACACCAAAAATAAATATAAATATAATATTAAATAATACTAAAAATCCCAGATATCAAGACAAAAGAATTCTCCCGATTTCTGAGAAGTAAATAAAAAAGTAGAAAAATCACCAAAACAATACTCACAGAAAGTATTAAACAGATAGTGCGAATAGTACTCGTTCATCTCCGTCCGTGTGTGCTGATTTGAATAATACATTTTCGATAAATAGGTCCTCGTTGTCAACAGTAATAAATCTGTAAAAAATAAAAGCAAAAATAAATAATATAAATACACAATAATAGAATTATAATATCAAAAAACAAGAAATCAAACACCTACCGAAAAATACGAAAAAGGACGAGAACGACGTCGAGAACTAATGACGTGTAATGTCTCGAAATTCTTGTTACGCGAATAACGGACGAAGCGATAGCCGATTATATATAAGATTATACTATCTTATCGGAGTGAATCAAAAATAGAAGATAATAAGTGACAGCGGCGGCGTCGTCGACCATTGTGCCCGGAGGATAACCAACGAGAATAACCGAAAGGAAAGAAATTAACCAAAACCAGAAACAGTAATATAAGATAAACGACTCGTAATCAGCAGCAGTGGAGGCAGAATCCGAAAAAGCGAAACACGAAATCACAAATCGAAACAGACACAGTCGGCTCAAACACTCAAAACGAAAAAGTTCCTTCGGGAATTTCGGTGAATTATTACCACGTAAGTGCTGTATACAAAAGTCGTTCTGGAGTTTCAGGAACATATGTTGATCTATGGGATAATAATAATAATATTTAGTATAAAATAAAATAAATAAATCGAAATATATTTCGAGTACCAAAAAGCCTACCCCCGGGGTTATTCGTTATGGTGACAAACACGCCGAGGCTGGTCCAGTGGACCTATACACCACTCGGTGGCCAGTAAACTGAAAGTAAACTGGATGGGCGAAATGATGTGCAGGTCGTCGCGTTTGGTTCGTCACCCGACACGATGCTGCCTAACTTGTCCAGTGCCCTATTGACAAGCTGGACAGCTAAACCATTGCACCGCTCACAGAGGTACTACTGCAAGAGGCGTTCAGACAAGCCTATAAAGAAGGCGATTTGGCATAAACTTTCCGTAAGCAAAACAAACCTATCACAAGAATAGTTTCGGTAATAAATGTCTTTCAAGACATTTCTGCCTGCTGCTGATGATTTTCGATTCGGTGGTAAACAAAATACAAATCACAAGCTATTGATAACCGCTTTTATTCTTTCTTTTTATAGTTCCCGAGATATATATTTTGATGTTCATCGAACGAACAGTATTGCAGGATGTCTCAATCTCGAAATACTCGTGTCCGATCGGAGCCCGAGGACAGGCGTCACCTTCCTCAGGACGATTTTGGTGGTGAGCTTACTGTGCGACTACTTTCTGAATCTTTCCGTCGAGCCAAACACGACAACAGACGATTGGTTGAGGCAATTGGACATTTTACTGTACTTAAGGATATTCTTCTCGAGGTTGTGGTGGATAACAGGGCTGACGATAACGTTACGAAACGGATCGATCACTCTTTGGAACAGCTCGACTGTCTGGTACGGTCCGAACCTAAGTGTTTTGCCTTTCTGCCCGAGAGTGGACGTTGTTTTGTCCGAGAAACTATAAAATCTAATATCACCGAAATTATTTCCGCGGATGGTGATACTCAGCAATGTGTTACTTTGGCTATTCCGCCTACAGACGATTTGATGGAAACAAGCGATTCTGCTTGTGAGTACAAAGTACTCGATTCGGTAAATGGTGTTAAAGACACTCGAGAATCTTCGATAGCTCCGGAATTTGATGCAATTTCTCCTGAGAGTATGGCCGTCAGTGCTCCCGAGGAGGAAGAAATAAAAGCACCGAATGTGCCCGGTTTGGTTATTAACGATATTTTGGTTGTTCCAAAAGCAGACGATAAAGGTACTCTGTCCTGTTCTGTATATTATTTTTTTATTACAATTTTTAATTCCAACAGCTTTGAAGCCGAAGAAAAGCGTGAAAAATGACCTACAAGGCCGAATTCTACACATCCGTAACCTTGTCCGTCCGTTCACCATTCCCGAACTGAAGCGTCTCCTCTCCGCAACCGGTACTATAGATTCGAATCGTTTTTGGATCGATTCCCTCCGATCTCACTGCTATGTGACCTATTCCACGGCGGAAGAAGCCAAACAAACTGTGGCGGAATTGAACGGAAAGAAATGGCCTAACTCGAATCCAAACAAACTATCGGTTCAATTTTCGAGCGCAAAAGTACTGGAACGAGTACTGAATCCGGACATAAAGCTTTTGGAGGTTATCCCGAAGCGCCCAAAACGTGAACTATTTCGCAAAACCAAAACGCTACCTTCACTTTACTGGCAACCACTTTGTGATGATGCTGCTGCTGTTGAGTCAGGACAACGAAAAGGTTCTCGTAAGCATCGCGTAACCCTAAATGCTGATCGACCTAAAGATATGCACCAGTTTGTAAGTAAATTACGTCATATGTGAGTAACGCATGAGATAAGATATATCTCTTTTTGATATCAATATTTATATTCGTACTTATAATCAATAATATCAATAATAATTTTATTTTTGATTTTATATTCGTTTTTGTTGCTTTTATTGATATTTACATTTCATATTAAGGATCTTATGGGTCGGTCGGATTCTGAAAGGGATCCTGATCTAACTTTATTTATTCCCCAGAATCTATTTTTATATTCCGAATATATTTCCGTAAATCACCGAATTAGGAAAATTACCACCCCCGCACCACCGAATTCATTGAACCGAATAATATTTGATTTGATGATTAAATATAGAATGTTCCATCGATGGTCATAAGAATTCTGTGTACGTACAGAATCGTGATGATTTATGATGTATGCGAGTTGGATATTTTAGGAATATTCTGGAATAAACCTTCAAGTTAAGGTAAGTACACTATGGAAAATGTATAAAAGCACCCACGAAAGCTCATTAACCTTTTGTCATTCTACAGTAGTCTGAAACGAAAATCTTGCGAACCAATCCTCACGATGAACTCAACTTTACGTTCGAAAATCATTGCTAAGGCATACGAAGGCGTAAAATCTGCTTTGATTGGACATTACCAGTTTCTGTTCAACTATTTCGATCCGATCAAAGATGTTTGCCACGATGATTCCACTCACAAGTAAGAAATCCATTCTTATTCCTTATCTTAACGACTATTTCTACCTTTTAGTGGAAATTCTTATTTGAATCGTCATTTTATCTTCCCGACCATTGTGGTTCTTTTGACTGTAGTTCAAGGTTTAATTGGTTTTGGTACCGACGAAGAAGAGGAAGCAGGAATTCGTTTCTCCGAATCGAAACGTTTCGTTACACATCAGATTTTTCCTAAAGAATTCTGGTTTCTAAGTGACATTCTTGTGGCCTTCAGTTTATCTCTTATCACGGTGTGTCATCTCTGCTTGCTGTTCTTTCCACTGTTGCATTCGGATTGCTTTTTGTATTTGAATCATTCGAGGACAACAAGCAACGCGAAAAGAAGAATCGATCCGAGACAAGGTTTGTTTGTAATTTCAATTTGAATATTCTCTAATTCTTTTTATTGTTAAATGATTTAGTGTTAACTCAAGAGGAATCATACAAAATCTCACTTTTTCGAAACAAAATCAAAGTGACCGTTAAAGTGATCTTTCTTCTGTGGATTGTTGGTTTGTTTTTCTATTTCACTCAACAAATGACTCGAAACGAATCGATTGTGATCTCGGGTGGAAGTGTTCTCTATTGGGCAGTGCTCATTCCGTTGTTTTTGGCTTATGCAGTTTATGGTATCTATTATTATTACGTTATAAATCGATTTTGAGATATACAATCTATGTCGTATAGATTGTTATCTTCCAAAATTGGGGCTTTTCGTATATAAGATGTATTAAAATCTTCTTTTCTCGCCTTTTAGTTGAACTTCTAATGGCGATCTACTTTATCCTCACCTGTAAATACATTCAAATTCGTCAAAATTCGATTCTGGAACGACTTGAAACATTGAAACGACGTTCGAGCAAAACTGGAAGCCTCAAGTAACCCAAAACCGAAGGAAGTGCACAAACCTCTATCGTCCACCCTGATCTATCATCAATTTGTGCATCTTAACCGGCACTCCATCCACATATGTCGTTACATTTCGTTATCTAATCTCTTTTGGAGTCGTTACCTCACACTCTTCTTTACGCTGTACACTTTCTTCATCTGCTACTGTGCGTACATAATTCTGCTGGGCAATGTCACCTTTGGACAAAAGTCACTTTTCCTGGGCGTTATGGTCTACAGTGGGGCAATGCTGCTGGCCATCATCAAACAGTGTGCGGACATTGTGTGGAAGAATGTGCTTATCACCCGGTACAATACATTCTTTGTTCGACTATTCCAATTGGAACGAATTGGAAATGTGAGAAAGGCTCTCAAGGCAGAGACGGTGACATTGGCGCTTTGGGAGAAACCTGCCGAGGAGAATGCGGCTGCTATCTACGGTTACAGGCTAATCAACGATTATCGTATCGATTTTGGAACGTTCTATTTTGTAAGTAGATAATATAACGTACTATATGAAAGGTGTGCTCTAATCGAATCGTTATCTCAATAGGCATTCTACAATATGTCCGTCTTTTTCATGCTCAACTTTCGCACTTGAGTGCAATTAGTTTTGAAATTAAGATTTTTGCCTATCAAAGCATTAATTTCCAAGAATACGAGCAATTCAAATTGGACAGTTCACAGATGGCGTTATCGAATATATAATCTATTTATAGACAAATTAGGAAAATCACCACCCTTCGAAATTTATGAACCGCGAAACTCGGTCGGTTCATATGATGGAAATGTAAATAATCAGGACTTCTCAAAATTGTCATTTGATTTATAACGAATGAACACGCGAATTTACGATTTTATATATTCTTGGATATTCTAGGTAAGTCCAAATGATATAAAAGACTTGACATTTTGGTTATTTCCATTTTATTTTATTTTAGATTTTTGCGTGGGTCATTCGAAAAATGAATGACACACAAAAGCTCTCCAAATGGATCCAACTGCTCAAGTCGGCCATCTTGGAACACTACAATGTATTCTTCAATGGATTTGATCCGATCAAGGATTCGTTTCAATTTCTTTCGAAAGGAAGTCCTTCTGGTCGACCTCTTTTGACAGTGAATGGTCATTTTGTCCTTCCGTGCACCATTTTGGTTATCACCGTGGCTCAAGGGCTGATTGGCTTCGATGATGGAACTGAATCGAATTTGCCTTTCTCCGAATCGAAACGTTTTGTCACTCATCAGGTTTTTCCGAAACAATTCTGGATATTCACTGATATCCTCGTGTTGTTTAGTATCTTTGCTATCAGCACCCTCTATTTGACCCTTATGTTGACCCCAATGTTGGATTCTCAATGTTTTCTCTATTTTAATTCGAACAAGAATCGATGCTTCATAGATCCGGATCAAATTCTATCGTCTCAGGAATCGCAGAAAGTACGACCCTTCCGAACGGCAGCCCGACGAACCATCAAGTTGATCATGCTGATTTGGATCTTATCGATTCAGTTGTACTTTATCCGTCAACTGTTGGGTAACGAACATATGGTTGTCACTAGAAGAAGCATTTTTTATTGGACCATGCTGATTCCCATCTTTTTGACTTATGTCGTTTTCGGTAAGTTTATTTTATATTTTTATATTTTGGTTAATAAGAATATCTCCTTTTTCCCCTAGTGGAAATGGTTCTGGTTGTCTACTTTGTGCTCACCTGCAAATACATCCAAATTCGCCAGCAGACCATTTTGGATCGATTCGAATGGCTGAAACTACGGACAGAGACTTTTTTGATGGAAGCAGTGAATTCGAACAAACCAGAAACGAAACCTAAAACAACCTCGACCAAGAAGCCACTTCCCAACTTTATCTACCGCGAATTTCTCCACCTCAACCGTCACTCTCTCCGCATTTGTCGTTACATCACTCTATCGAACGCCTTCTGGAGTCGTTATCTCACCGTCTACTTTATCATGTACACCTTTTTCCTGTGCTACTCGGTGTACATTATCCTGCTGGGCAGTGCAAATCTATCACAGAAATCACTGTTCTTTCTCGTACTCGACTACAGTGCACTGCAGCTGCTGTTGATCATCAAACAGTGTGGAAACATTGTACGGAACAATGGTCGAATTACTCGCGGTAATTTCTACTTTTATCATTTGTTTCAAAATGGTGATGACGCAATCATGATGCAACGTAAGAGTGCCCGAAGTGTACTCAAGGCCGAGAATTTGACTTGTGCACTGTGGGAAAAGAATTCTGGTGAAAATTCGAATGCACTCTACGGTTATCGATTGCTCAACGATTACAGAATCGATTTTGGAACGTTCTATTATGTAAGTGCAATATGTTCTTTATATATTGACTTTACTATCTAATTGTTTTGTACTCCAAAATAGGCCTTTTACAACATGTCAGTCTTTTTCATGCTAAACTTTCGCACTTGAATAAAGTACGAAATGTCACGAAAGCAATTATGAGGACAATTGCATAATCAACGAAGCGTTTCATTATTGACTACGTGATTGTACGATATGACAGATTTAATTGCCCGGAAAATATGAAATTTAAATTATCTGTTGTTTTTGACTTATTGTTCTCATTGTCTGTCATCATAAAATATATAAAATGCACTTAAACCAAACGAATATACTTTTGTCAATTGTTTTGGATATAACTTTCAGAAAAATATCTCAAAGCGCGCTCGTTTGAATCAATACATTCATATACCAGCTGTGGGCTTTGGGTGTAGTACTAACCAATAACTTTTCTTATTTCTCTTGTAAAGGTATAGAATAATTTTGTTTGTGAATAGCCCATTTGTGTGCGGCAGCATATTTTTCAATAATCTCTTTTGTGTATATGTGTGTGCAAATAGGTGTAGGTGTTTAAACTGGTACTGATTAGTGTAAATAGCCGGCCCATTGACAGAACTGGCCAATCAGAGAAAGACACGCTTCGGTGTTGTGTTGTGGCTGTTGTATCTTCTCCTCTCTTTTCTCGATTCGACCTCGCGGACTCCCGTTTTGGTCATTCCCTGGATTTGGTAGGACTCGTCATCTTTGTTGTTTAGACTCATTGTGATCGTCATCATATCAACAACAACTCAACGGTAATCAACCACCAGTGAAAAGACATTTTATTTATTTATTTAAATTAAAATATAGTCAAACAAATTACCGTCATCAGTCGTACTGATTTGTCCGAAAATGGATTCCAAGTTTAGAGGTTTGTATTTCTCGTATTTTAATGTGATTTTGTGTAATTAACCTTTTAATTTACCTTACAGTGACGAATTTACTTACCATATTTGTGATCCTTCACGCGATAATCCACCAGTCGTATGCTCTGTATGACCGTTCCTCGGCTGTGGTCGAACTGACTCCTTCGAATTTTGAATCGCGTGTCACCGATTCGGATGATATTTGGATTGTGGAATTTTTCGCTCCCTGGTGTGGACACTGCAAAAATCTTGTGCCCGAATATCAGAAGGCTGCCAATGCACTGAAGGGTGTGGTGAAGATTGGTGCCGTTGATGCGGACGCTCATCGAGATCTTGGTGGACGATTCGGTGTTAAGGGCTTTCCCACTATTAAGATATTCGGAAAGAATAAGAAGAATCCAGTCGATTATCAGGGTGCCCGTACTGCTCAAGGCTTTATTGATGCCGCCTTCAAGGAACTTCGTAGTGTGGTGGACGCACGAATTGGTGCAAAGTCCTCTTCTGGCAGTGGTTCTTCATCTGGCTCTGGTTCCGGATCGGGTGGAAAGGACGTGATCGAACTGACTGACGCTAACTTTAAGGAAAAGGTCCTCAATTCTCAGGATTTGTGGTTGGTGGAATTCTATGCTCCATGGTGTGGGCACTGCAAGAGTCTCGCACCAATCTGGGCTGAGGCTGCCACCAAGCTGAAGGGAACCGTTAAAATTGGTGCCGTTGATGCCACAGTGCACACCACCATTGCTAACCAATACGAAATCCGAGGCTTCCCCACCATCAAGGTGTTCGGTGCCGGTAAGAAGGACGGTTCCGCCGAGGACTACCAAGGTGGTCGAACTCTCTCCGACATTGTCGCCTTTGCCGAGGAGAAGGCCTCAGAATCGGCAGCACCACCAGAAGTCAACGAACTTACATCCGAAGAACAACTGACCACCACCTGCAAAGATGTTCAACTGTGCATTGTCTCAGTACTGCCACATATCCTCGATTGCCAGTCTGGCTGCCGCAACTCATACATCGACAGTCTGAAGAAAATTGCCGAAAAGTTCAAGAAGAACAAATGGGCCTATCTCTGGACCGAAGCCGGTGCACAACCCGAACTGGAAGAGGCTCTCGAAATTGGCGGTTTCGGTTACCCGGCAATGGCTGTGGTCAACTCTCGTAAGATGAAATACTCTCTCCTTCGTGGATCATTCTCCTACGATGGCATCAACGAATTCCTCCGTGATCTCCTCTATGGCCGTGGTTCGTCTGTTGCCATTCGAGCGGGCAAACTTCCCTCAATCACCAAGTCCACACCGTGGGACGGTAAGGATGGTGCCCCACCAGCTGAGGAAGAAATCGATTTGAGTGATGTCGAACTGGACCCACTTCCCACCAAGACTGAACTGTAAGATGATGGGAAGGTTAATGACAACTTCGAGAGAAGAAAACACCAAACCAGCACACATTTTCACGTGATCTTCATGTCCAAACTTTGTATATCTAATAGCCAAAACCTTAATAACTACCTTTTTTCTCTTTGTACAACTTGGTATTTTTAATATCTGTATACATAATATGTAATAAATTATTCTTCTATTTTCTCATCTTCGGGAACTTCTGGTACGGGCGAAGTACTTTTTGGTACTTGTTTGGGTTGAGATTCGTCAGACTGGGGGACTGGTGTCTCCGAGAGAATATGAAGCGAACTAGAGGTTGGCACTTTTGACTGGTTTTGCTGTGTCGGCTTTGTAGTGTGACTATGACCAGAAGTGAATTGATTGAAGAAGGATTTGAAGTCACCCGAAACGGACGATGCCAGATTTATAGGGAATGTAGCATTCGAAAAGTCAAAAGAGGTAGAAAATCGATTAAATTTTGAAGAATTCGTATTAGAGGATATTCGTTTCGGGTTGGAGGACGTTTTCGAGGTGGGCGTCGATGGTTTCGATGATTCGGGCGATTTTGATGCCGCTTCTTGTGATTTCTGTTGGGCCAACAGCCGTTCCGCCACCCGACGGCGTACACTCTCGTTGTAATCGATCTGTTGTTTGTAGAAGATACAATCTTTGAGTAACAGTTGTATTGAGGAGAACTGTTCGGGGCATTTCGAAAGGGATTTCACAGTGGAATGAGAATATTCAATGTCGTAAAGTAGGCCTTTCAGAACTGGCTCATTCTTGTGCATATCGATCTAAAGAATAAACAAAAGATATTAAAATATATAAATTATAACGAATACCTATTGTTCAAAGGTTCTACAAACAATAAGGAAACCCTTAAACAACAGATAGAATACAACAGCATTTACAGTTTTGTCAGCAAGAATAGGAACCGTCTTGTGTACGTGCTCCTGTATTCGGTAACAGGCCAACATAGGCTCATTTGCGGTGACATAAATATTCTCGGTTATTTTTTCGCATGCTAAAATAAATATAAAACAATATATTAATAAACGATAAATAGTAATTAAATAAATTATCTGATAAACAGAACACAGGAGTTTCCAAACTCACTTTTCTTGACTTTTCTCGTCAGATCCGAATCGGTAATTACGGTAGTGGACATTGTGTGCTATATAACAATGGCAAAATATCCTAAAGTAACTGTAGAAATAATTAATGTAAATTAAAATTATTAAAATTAATTAATTACCGAAAAGTCAGGAAATTATCCTTTTACGAGAATCAAAACAAACCAAAACAAACCAGACACAGCACTCAAAATATCAAAACAGAAAGGCACTATTTGCACACAAGCATGTTAGTGCAATTTAGGCATTTGGCTATTTTGATTGTAATTCTTTAATGACGTACTCAGAAAATGAGTTCTGTGGGTAGCAGCGCCCAAATAATTAATTATTTGTGCTATTAATATATGACGTACTATGGGAAAATGTAATGCAGTGCAAGGTGTTGTGTGTGCGGTACAGCACCCACTGCCCCACAACTTTTCACTGTGTCACTGCCCTGCATGTGTGCATGCGTCTGTCTGTCCAGTTTCCTTTCCTTTTCCTTCCTCGTGCCTGTCCTGTCTCGAGGCTTGTTCGTTTTGGTGTTTCGTTTCTTTTTGCAAAACCTTCGCGATTCCAAAATGACCATTCAGGTACGTGCCCAATTACCTTTTACCTTTTCTGGATAATCTTCGGATTATACAGAATATCCCTAACTGGCAGTTTATGGCAAAGTTGTCGGGTAATCCTCCCGTAGCTTTGGTTGATTCTATATTTTCTAAGAGAATCCTGCCTATATCAAGAACCAAGTTGCAACATGCCTTTCCCGTCTATTTCATATGACACTGGCATTACTAAACCTTCGTGACATTTATTAATATAATATTTATATTACATATTTCCATATTTTATTCCCGTTTTTCTAATATTTCTGTGTTATTTTCTCTAATAGGGCAAGAACGCCACCTCCGCGCCAGTGCCGGCCACGGACAAGCGAAAGAATGTAATGCGTGAGGTGCGAATCCGCAAGCTCTGTCTGAACATTTGTGTCGGTGAATCCGGTGATAGGCTGACCCGTGCCTCGAAGGTGTTGGAACAGCTGACCGGCCAAACCCCGGTGTACTCGAAGGCCCGCTACACTGTCCGATCGTTCGGTATTCGACGTAACGAAAAGATCGCTGTCCACTGCACCGTCCGTGGACCCAAGGCTGAGGAGATTCTCGAGAAGGGTCTTAAGGTAATGTTGCTATATCCGGAAGTGTGTCCTGTACTAATCTCCCGCTATTTTACTTTCCGTATAGGTCAAGGAATACGAACTCCGAAAGGAGAACTTCTCCGGCACCGGAAACTTTGGCTTCGGCATTCAAGAACACATCGACTTGGGCATCAAGTACGATCCCTCCATCGGTATCTATGGTTTGGACTTTTTCGTGGTCCTCGGCCGACAAGGCTTCAACATCAACCAGCGACGTGCCAAGACTGGCCGAGTGGGCGCCTCACACAGACTTAACAAGGAGGACGCTATGAAGTGGTTCCAGGAAAAATATGACGGTGTCATTCTGCCTACCAAGAAGATTAAATAGTCACCATAACATGCTAATCCAAACACGAATACACATCTTTTTTCCTGAAAATCCAATAAAAATATTTCTTTTTTGCTATTCTAATTTGTTTTTGTCTATTTTATTTATTATGTCATTCGTATTAATGTGTGCAAACATAAAATGAGTGAAATAAACATTCGTTAGAATATATTATATTGAGTAAAACAGTGTTGAAGAACTTTTTGGAATATTATCCTCGAATAAGGGTTAGCATAAGTACATAGGAACACACGGGTTAATACCTGCCTGGAAATAGTATCCAGTAATATAAGATATATAGAGTAGGATAGTGTTTGAGAAGTTCCCTTCACAGAAGTGGGTTCCAGCCGGTGTTCCAATTAATGAGAATCGGATTATCATTTTGTCCATTTTCGTGTACGAATTTGTAGATGAACGAGTCTCGGCCAATTTCGTCAAAGGACAATTTGATGGCGGTTCTGTTGAAAGAGAAATAAAATATATTCGTTAGTTTGATAGTTAGGAGACCGCTCGTATTCTACCTGGTAATAGCAAAGAAAGACTTTGGTCGAATGTTCTCTTTGGTGACAAACTTCCAGCCAAGATGGAGCAAACATCGACGGCATCTTTAAATAACAAAAGAAGATTAGGTTATATTGTTCCCAAAACACAAACCGAACACTCACCTAATAATAATCCATCCATAATTAGGAAACCAGGAGAATCGGTCATCCCACTGACTGACAGGAGCGATATTTTCCACCTTAGAAAAGGTGAACAGTTCGTGCACTACCCCTGAAGGATTCACAAAAGTGCCACCAGTGCCCATTTTGCTCATCACCAGAAAGTCCTCTTTTGAGCACAGTTTCGTGGAACAGTGCGCACAGCGAACATCAAACGGAATTGACAGTAGTGCATGCTCCACTCGAAGCCTCTCGGTGGTACAGTTGAATTGGAGCAATTTGGACTTCATTCGGTCTGAGAGTGGGATGCAGGTAATCACAAAGTAACTGAAAGCGGTCGGGTCGACCGGATAGGTGAACTGTTGTTCTTGTTGGGAGAGCGAGTTGGACTCGATGATCGGCTTCAGATCGACCCGAATTTGGTCCATCAGAGTTTGGTCGTTGTATTGGCGGTGGACAAAGCCGGGAAAGGGCGTTATAGCCAGGAGCTCTTTGGAGGAATAGCCAGATGCATGTTCGGTGGCTCGAATAGTGCGAAAGTAATTCTTAAGATCAATTTCGGGGAGGATTACAACCTGAGGATATAGAGAAGAATGTTATTATTAAATCTATGAGATAATCATAATAAAACTCACATATGCATTGTATATCTCATACATCTCCAACTGCTTCGAGGTAATCACAAACCTCTGTCTGCCCTCCGCCCTGAGCGTAACTTCATTATCATTGAAATTGTAGCTTCGAATCTCGGCCGTAGTGCCATACTCATTGTCATAGCCAATGCCGAATGTTTTCGTCTCATTATCGATGATCCGTCGGAAAAAGTCCACCAGTGACTGGTGCCTAAAGGTGAACGGTATCTCCTGACCGGGCACCAGAATTATGCCATTCAAATAGACGAGAGGTAGTTTGAGTTTAGTGCCCTCCGAGAAGATCACCCTGCCCGCCTGAACGGTGCCCAGTCCACCGAGATAGCTGTGCTCCAGTGGCAGGCCAATGTCATAGTTGACGAGATCTATAATTTGAGAATCTTCAACAATCTCTTCACCGTTGGCGTTTCTTTGTCCGTCTCGAACGGCATTCAACAAATCAATTCCAACATCATCCACCTCCGCTTCATAACCACCATCATCGGATTCTGAATAATCAAAATTAAAAATTAAAATAAAGCATATAATAAAACAGAAAATCATAATAATACCAAAATCGGAAGCCCGTTCCACTATGATAATATGCTCCATATCGGTGTCGGACCATTCATCACCAGCATGTGAATCCTCTCCCGAGTCATCACCATCGTGTGACTCTCCTCCCGAGTCGTTTACGAGCTCAACTTCGTCGTCGTCCATTTTTGGGAACGAAAAGCCCGAAACTTAAAATCAAATACGAATATATACTTCTGCCCAAAGACGATAATAATTTCCGAGTGTGTCTTCACGGTAATTCAAATTATCACCAACGCACAGGCTTCAGTACCGAATCGGCCAGCAAGTGCGAATATCCGGATTTACGGAAATTATTATTCCTGTAGAAGTAGATAGACAGGCGCGAACAAGAAACAACAACAAAAACCGAACACCGAACTAACATACGTCTCGATTTCTGGCTTGTGAGTGTATTTGTTTACATTCTCACTGTGAGGGTCGACTATTTCCACCCAACCAAACACCAAAGAGATTTAATTGTGTGCAGAATATTCAAAATTCTTGGGAATATTTAAATTTTTAATTACATTGATTTAATTATTACTAATTTATCGTTGGTGTAGATTATTTAAATTTAGGTATATTAGGTTAGAATATAATTAATTTGTAGACATTTTATTGTTTTGTGTAATGTGTCAATCAGCTGCTGACAATGACAATAGAGAAAAAAACCGGGCGACTATTTGCACCACTACCTCTACCTTTCCTTGGTCTGTCTGTCTGCTTTGCTGCTGCTGCTGCTGGCTGCTTTCTTTCTTGGCTTGACACACGCATTTTGTGTTAGCATTTCACTTGGTGGTTCTGAAGGAGGCTTTCGAGTGGACAACTTCGGGAACCTCGAACACACACAATCGAATCACATCACTCGGCACTCGGACTGGTTGGACATACTCTCGGACACGGACTCGGACTCATCCTCACTTTGGCACACACGCAACCTCACAGCCTTTGGCCCGTAAAAGCAACAAAAATGGTATTTGTGTTGTGATTTGTTTGTCTGTCTCTGTTGTTGACATTTCTCTCTCTCCCTATGTATTGCAATCTGTCCGCGTCTGAATGATTACGCCCACGCCCGGACACACCTATTTGTGCTTCGATTACCGAATTTACCGGTTATTTTGGTTACTTTTCATCTATTTTGACACTCAAACTACCGATCAACCGAACCATACCATACCATACCCCACTGTGAACTATGGGATATGCCCGATTTTACCTCTAATATGAAATCCGATCTATCCCTGGTTGATTACCCAAATTTATGGTTATTTTGATGCCTTTTATCTATTTTATGGCCCACAAACTACGATCAACCTCGACTATCGCCCGGGAACTTCAAATTCCGAACCTAATCTCTATCCTGTACTTCGGACGTGCCCTACAAATATGAAATCTGATTTTTTCTTATTTGGGTATACGAAATTATGGTTTATTTGGTTACTTTTCGTCTATTTCGTCGACACTCAAACTACCGATCAACCGAAACATACCCCTACTATGGGATATGCACGATTTTACCTCTAATATGAAATCCGATCCGTTTTTATTTATGACTGAATTTACGGTTATATGGCTACTTTTTCGTCTATTTTATTTTTCATAAACTACGATCAACCTCGACTACCACCCGGGAACTTCAAATTCCGAACCTAATTCTCCTCTGTATTTTGGATGTACCGACAAATATGAAATCTGATTTCTTCTCTTGGTTGATTACCCGAATTTACGAATATGGCTACTTTTTCGTTTATTTTTTGGTCCATAAATAATCAATCACGACAATAACCCGGGAACTTCAAACTCTGAACCGAATCTCTACTCTGTTCATCGGTTGTACCCCACAAATATGAAATCTGATTTCTTCTTGGTTGATTATCTGAATTTACGGTTATTTATTTTGGTTATCCTGGTTATTTTCAACCTTCTTAAACCTCATATTGCCGAATCAAATCTCAAATGCTTATTCTGGAACTGCTAATTCTCGGCCCTTCGGTTATATGATTTTATTCAAATATGGCTTTGGAAACCTCAAATCTGAATTATGATTTTGATTTTGAACATATTTTGTCTACTCTTTCTCATTTCCGAACATCGACATAATTACTTAACCGTCCACTTTTGAACCTCGCACCCTTTGAATTATGTCTCCCGAATCTCATTACCCGAACCCAAACCGAACTTTGTCTCTCCGATTCTGTTGACCTCTTTTCACATACCTTCTCTGAATTTCCCCGAAATAGGATGTGTTTATTATGATTCGTCGCAAGAATTTGACCATCTTTTTGGATGCGAAGGAGAACACCACGGTGTATGAGGTGAAGCAAATGATTGCGGGCATCACCAAGCGAAAGCCCGAGGATCAGCTACTGGTGAAGGACGATGCACCGATGGGCAATGACAAGACACTGGCCGACTATAATCTGACCACTACTACCGCTAGAGCTCAGTCTCCCGCCTTTTTGGGTCTTTGCTTTCTCGGTAATTTATGATGAATATTTATTTTGATTTACTAATCCTTTTTTTATTCTTATTACAGAAAACGGTCAATTTGAACAACTGGAAATTACGCCACTGTCCGTGCCTCCAGAACTACCCGACTCGATGAAACCTTCCGAATCTCAAGGCCTTGAGCAAAACAGAGAGAACTAGAGTCGAAACGAAACGATAAAATAAGAACGAAATCACTGCACACACACAAACAGACAGAAACTGAAGATCAACAACACTCTACTCTATCTTTCAAAGCCTCCAAATTCTTGTTCGATTCTTCAGTACTTCAGTTTCTTCAAAATTACTAATCTCCAATACGCAAACTAAACGTAACCACCACCAACCGAATACATTTTATTGCAAATGCTTTTATCTCGTATTTCTGCTACACCACAATTTTAGTTCTTAGTTTTTCTCTTGTGCTTTTTTGATGTTTTCGAAGATGTTTTCACCTCATCCTGAAGATTATTATTCGACGATGTCGCAACCACTTGCTGCTAACTACAACTCTCAAGACACATTATCTTCTATTTACTTCAAGTTATATATTATCCCAAGTACACACAAACGGTATTCCAAAACGCCCAAGCACACCTACACAGACACACATCCGTGGCAATCGCGTCCCTCGTAAGGCCCCACCACCACCACAACCACCACCACCACCTCTCCTGGATCAGTTGGATCACCTTTTACCTTTCTTCTTCTACTTCTTCCTCTGTTGTTGTTATAATTTTATATGTACCTTCTTCTTATTCTATAATTTTATGTGCGGTGCGCGGTATCAGTAAATAACTTCTATGAAGTGACAACAACAACATCGTCGTCCTCTACCATCACTTGAACCCGAACCGAACGATGATGATATTACTATTCAAATGATGATGATAATGATGATGTTTATTAACTCTCTCTCTCTCTCTCCCTCTCCACAATCCACAAGTCAACCTAGTTATTATCTTATTATTATTATTTTATTATTATTGAATGATGTTGATGTGAGAACTATTTATGAACGAATGAATTGATCAGACAAATGATTGATCGATGTTGTGAACGTTGAGATCAACGCAGAGAATTGAAAAAAAAATCAAATAAAGTGAAAATGAAATGATGATTTCGCGAGTAGTCGATGATATTTTGGGAGTAAAAGTAAAGTTTTATTGCTATATACGAATACTAGTCGTAGTTGTACAATTTGGCCTCAACATTTGAAGCTTTGGTTAGGTAGTATGGTACAGTATGGCCGCATTGTCAGCGCACTGGTTCCGCAGAGCCAACACGACGAGCATTGCCAGTGGCACTGTTTGGATCCACTCGATCCTGATCCATAGGTCCACCAGCAGCAGCGGGGCGATCCACATTAGCCAGGGCGCCCACCATTTCGGAGTGGGTGCTCATTTTGGGAGTGCTCACCACCCGAAGAGTTGGAAACTTTTTGATGTTCCTGGTGTTGCGGTGAATCATTGAGATCACTGATTTGAGCCTGCAACGGATTCGAGCGCCCATCACGTGGAAAAGTTATCAAACGAGTACCTGACACCTCAGGCAAATCATTTTCGGGTGACGATATCACAAGTTCTTGAAGTGGTTCTTGGGATAAACCAGTTCCGCTTAGACCAGTGCCAGTTTAAAGGTTCCACCATATACGATTCTTGAGGCACCTCCATTTCGTATCGAGATGAGACGAGTCGAGCACACTGGTCAGGGTGCACCATAGACCACTCGTACTGGTGTGAACCAGTTAAGCCATACGAAATGGCTAACCATGACCATCGAACGTGTTGTTCGGCTTCAAAAGCTGGTCTACTTCGAGCTGACCCGTAGCGATCAATTTCCCACATGGCTTGTGCGAATGCTGCGCTTTCGGGACCATTAGTGTTGCAGTGATCCACCATGTTTGGGTAATCCACCAGCCCATGAGGGACGAAAACATACGAGGCTGGATTGTTGAGAACGTGCAGTGGAATCCTATTCCACTGAGTCGCTCGATTTGATTCGGTTGTTCGACTTGATTCGGATTCAAATGTCCTGAATATGCTTCAATTCATCAATCCAGGATCAAAACCTCCGACTTGAAGGCGAACACCTGAGAATCATGGGTTCGGCACTGTCCGCATGTATGACATCGTGCACGTCATGACACAAACTAAAATAAACCAATTTTATTACATTTTTTTAGTAAAAACTCGAACAATGTTTCAAATACGAAAGGTTGAGTTTTCTATTTCGAAACAGAGACTCCAATAGATTTAGCACAATTTTAGTTTGTACAATCACACAATCATTACAAAATCATTTACCATAACATTTTATTATTATTACTAGTGAGGTCGCCTACCACCCAAAGGCTTGCTAACTTTTGCACCCATCTTATAGAGAGAGGATCCAGCTGAAGATTGCTGTCCACCGTCAGGCTGGTGCTGACCTTGGCCTTGATTGGACGGAGCAAAAGAGTCCTCTTGGGACACAGGGCGCAAATCGAGCTGCTTCATTACTGGAATTTTAGTGTCGCTGGGAAGATGTGCTTGCTCAATGGCTGGTGACTCCGCATTGGTCGGTACAACAGGTATTCGTCTGAATTTGGGTCGTCGCAGGTTCGACTTGCTAGAATTACATCTTTTGATGTATGCCCTTTGAAATTTGCCTGTTCCACTTGTGCCATGGGCGCCTTGATGGTCTCTTACACGGACAGAATAAAGCAAGCGGCGTTGGTGGCAGTTCCACTCTTTAAGCCATACCATGGACCAATTGGTGGCATTGTTTGCTTTGGAGTGTAGCCTTGAGGTCCGTTATGTGGTCTTGTTTGCATTCCTGCTTGGGGTCGTACTGGTTGGTGTCCACCAGAAGTACCAGGTCTTTGATATCTAACGTTCGGTCCAGTGATCCGGTGGTCTCGGCATAGGTTCATCAAACACTGACGCAATTCCACCATAATCCGAATGGTACATGTCCCACCGAGGCGCAGTCAAGTCCATCACTTCCCTGCCCAGCATCCAGGTAATTCTCGCTGGCAGTGGCATCTGCACCGGTCGAGCTCTCAGCCAGGCCCATTGAGGCTCCACAAAAGCTCTCGAGAAGTAACACTTGTTACAGTAGTAGTAGGCGTCATCGGTCTCGCTGGGCACATTCAACATCGCTACATACTCCTCATATGGCTGGGGTGGAGATGCTGAGGGATGCTTCCATATGGCACACATGTAGTAGGTGTTCGCCTCGCCCATCGGACTGTACGGACAGATGGATTCGCGTGGATTCATTGCAGCAACCAGAGGTGAGGAGGTAACCAGACAAGTCTTGCTTACAGAAAGAGGACAAAAGGTCGAGCGCACAAAAGTAGAACAAGTTATTATTCCAAATAATCTAATTCTCAACTATGAACTAACCAAACACCAAAACTCTCATAGAAATAGTGCCAAAATTATTCGAATTTTTCGAAATCCATCAAATTCGGATGCTCAAATTAGCTGAGTGAAGAAGGATCGCCCTGTCTGGCAAACTGCATCGCGCACTACTTCCGGGTCAGAATCACGACGCGAACAACAAAGTCGATGATAATTAAGAGAGTAAATATTTATTGTCATAGTTCACATTGAACATTCAGTTTGGCCTCAACATTTGAGGCATTGGTTAGGTGGTAGGGTACAGTATGGCCGCATTATGAGGGAGCTCGTTTATCCGTTCCACCACCGCCACGACGAGTTCGGCCAGTCGGAGCCACTCGATCCGGTTGCATAGCACCACCAGCAGCGGGCAGATTGGCCAGTTGGTTCACCAGTTCGATGTTAGCCACGGTCTCCACTTGGTTGGGCACGACGTTCACCGGTTGATCGCCACGCTGACCACGACCACCGAGGTAGTTGATAAAGAACGGGAGACGGACAGGCACTGGAGCGTGATTGAAGGTGGGTGCACCAGGTCCAAGGGTCCAGCGCGGGCCAGGATCCGAGTACCAGGTTCGGGGGTCATTCATGAGACTCACAGGGAGGCCAAGAGCATCGTGGCCAGCAAGACCCGGGAAGCGGCACTGGTCACAGAACACAAAGTAGGGTGCATCGGGCTCGGGCACAGGCAAGAGGGTGAATGGTGGCTGGGGGACCTCCCCTTGAAGGCGATCATTGGTGAGGCAATCACCGCACACGAGTGGCAACGGGGCACGTCTCACCTCTACAAAGTGACCGTTCTGGTAGAAACGAAACATGATGCACGTGTGACAAGTCGAGACAATAAAGAACACTCAAATGAACCAAAAATGGCACAAATACTAGTAGAAATACAACACCGCAATAGTATTCGACGAACAATCAAATCAAACACTAACTTTGGAATATGGACAAATCAATTTGGAACTTCAGTTACCAGAAAGTTTATCGACTAAATTGGTCGGTCGTCACGGTTGGCACGTAAAACAAAACATACACCAACCGCGTCTTGAAACAAGTGGCCCATAAGTGAGCACATTTTGCTTCACTGCTTTGCTTTTTATTAATCAAGAAAACATTGCTATTTAGTTGCAGTTGTTGTGCCTATTGACACGATCAAAGATTATACCTCTCACTGCATATGGCACTAATGGACAGGCGGATTCAATCGGCGAAATTGAAACTCTGCAACAAAAACTTTGATCAGCCATTCCAAATGGCAACCACTCTGGACAATTTGTGCCTAACCGAAATGTACTTGGTGCCAATGCTCTTGTGTCATGGATCGATGCTAGCCTCTCGGGTAATCGTTACAGGACATCAAAAGACATTGCCCTTTTAATCGCGACCCCGTTCTCGGCCTTGGCCACGACTTCCAGTGCCAGCGGCACTGTGCCCCTCTCTGACCGGTCTGTAGGCGCGATAGTCCGTATATACCGATTGTGTGCACACCAGCTGGCCAGTGAAAGAAGCTGCATTCGATTAAGGTGGCCAGTTTTAACCAGGTTCAATTGAGCCCAGCTGGTCTTTGCTGTGTTGATCAAGTGCCAAGTTGGCACCGATCCACTTGTGCCTACCTGTACGATGGCCGAATCAATCCTTGAACACCAATTCTCGTCATCAGTGGTGAGCGCAGCATCTGTACGAGATCGGCCATTGGTGACCTGATTGGCGAGGAGGATTTCTCCAGGTCCAGCACGGTCGAGTTGTAGTCCCATTCCTAACCCCAGTAAGTCGAACCATTGTACCCATAATCGCATGACGAGAATTCGGCAACCCAGTCCTTCCCGTTATCGGGAGTAGAGCCACCTGGTCGGAAAGTGAACGATAATGGGACTTCAGTGGCACTTGTGGTCGGCGAACACCGTGCAGATTGATAGTACACAGCTTTGGGAGCAGTAGTGCGAAAGGCCAACAAGGTAAATCACATTGTGCGGTGATTTGTTCGGTTTAGGGTGATGGCAATAGTGGCACCGGCAAAAGGTACTTGGCACTGGTAAAAGTTGATCAGTTCACCCTTGGAATATAATCGAAACATCTTGAGACACAAATGAGAAGACCAGTCTCATAAACCATTTTATAACCCTTACATACTCGGCCACTGATCGAAAAAAAAAATTTAAAGCGAAATTAAACCAATTTGGTGAGTTAAGTTTATTATCATTTGTGTTTATCTCAAGATTGAATATTCAGGAGTACATGAGAGAACGAGTGTGTGTGTGTGTGTATGTAAGTATATGAGATAATAATAACTTAAGAATAATAATAATATTCAGTATCAAAATGCAACAACCCGTCCATCATTACATTCCCAATCGTTGAGCGGCTTGAGTCTGTTCCATTTGTGACTTGGGCGCCTTGATGGTCTCGTCCACAGACAGAATAAGGCAAGCGGCTTCGGTGGCAGCAGTCAGTGCGTTCCTCTTCACAATGCTCGGCTCCCACACGCACGACTCAAAGTTGTCCGTAATGTCCTCGGTGCGAATGTCAATGCCAAACCATTTGCCTTCCTCGCCCACCGAGTGCTTCTGTCGCAGCTTGTTCAACAGATTGATCGTATCAAAGCCAGCATTGTCGGAAAGCTGCCTTGGAATAATCTCCAACGACTGGGCCATAGCAGCAATGATCAACTGGTCCTTGCCGGCAATGGTTCGGGAATAGTCGCGCAAATACTTTGATATTTCCATCTCAATGGCACCACCACCAGCAACGATCGAGTCATTCTTGAGGGCACGTCGTACAATCATGATGGCATCGTGCAGGGATCGTTCAGTCTCCTCAATGAACTGTTCGGCACCACCACGCAGAATAATGGTCACAGTCTTGGTGTTGGGACAACCCTTGAAGACGTTGAATCTAATAATAAAAAGGCGGAAATATTAATTACCGAATAATAACACAAAATAAGAATAACTCACCGTTCTTTACCGACTTGGACCTCTTCAAAGAATTCGCATGTACCAAGATTAGCGTCGACCAGATCGGACACGGTGGTCAGCACAGCACCACCACAGGACTGCATAGTTCGTCGAATATCATCCTCGGGCACACGACCAGCACAGAACATGTCCCGATCAGCGAAATACTGTGTAGCCACATCACCAATGGGCAACTTGGAGAGCACCACCTTGGCGCCCGACTTTGAAATCTTGTCCAACTTATCGTAGAGAATATTCCACTCGGCATCGACCACCTTCTGGTACTCCTCCACCGAGGACACCCGAATTTCGGCATTGTCCTTCTCGGCCTTCAACTCCAGTTCAATGTTAAGTAGAGCAATCTTTGGGTTCGAGTACTTTTTGCGCTGCATCTCAAAACCCGCATAGGAGAAGGTCTTCTTGAAGGCCACACCGGACACGAGTAGACTCTCCTCGAGACCACCACCGGCCACCTTCTTAATACCGATCATATTTAGGGGCAGAAGTTCGTCCAACTGCAGCACCGCCTCCACAACCATATTCGCGAAAAATTCCTTCTGTTGGGCGACAATCTTTGAGCTCAACGATGTGAGGGCACACTTCTTGAGTAGATCGACCTTCTTGGTGAGATCCTGCTGAATGAACTTGACCGACAGGGCGTCGAGCTGCTTCAGGGCCAGTTGAAGGCCCTTTCGGAAGGATCGGATAATCACCTGTGGGTGAACGCCCTCCTCAATGAAGGGTTTCACATTTTTCAACATCTGTGCGGCGATCAGCGTGACCGAAGTAGTGCCGTCACCGACCTAAAATAGGCGGAGAATAAAAACAAAATAAATAAATAAAATAACACAAATAAAATATCTTACCTCATCATCCTGTGATCGGGCAATATCGACGAGTGTCTTCGCACCGGGATGGACAATGTCCAGCTTCTTGAGAATGGTAGCGCCATCGTTCGAGATGGTAACCTCGCCCTTCGAGTCCACGATCATTTTGTCCATACCGCGGGGGCCGAGAGTGGTGCGCACCGCTTCCGACACTGCCTGACAGGCGTTAATGTTGTTGATCACCTGTGTTTTGCCTTGCTGATTCTCGGTGCCATCCTTCAGCAGGATGATTGGTGGTTGCTAATATAAATAAAATAAAATATTAATAAAAATAAATCTGATTTAAACACAAAAGAATATCATCAAGCAACATACCATCATTCGCATCATTTTGAGATTATGAGGATGGGGAGGATGAGTAAGAACAATGAGCAAACAATAGACCAAAAAGAATATGAAGACGAGGGAGACAATATGTAGACGACAATATCAAATCAAACTACTAAACGATCAAAACAGACAAAGCAACTTCAGCCAGACAGAAAGAAACTTCGAGACATGCCGCAACGTGCTTACACGCCTTTTGTATTGTCTACCCGTGACGTACTCAGAAAGTAGCCGCTATGGGCAGCACTACCCCACTAGTCGTAAATCAGTAACCATTCACATACATCGTTTCAGTATAGAATGTGTTATTCAATTTAAACATAAAAGTGCAGTACAACCCCCAAATTACCCATTACGCCACTGTTCAAACTGGCCCGTCCTGAGATGAGGTACCACTTGATTGCAATGTAAATCTCACAATGTAAACTTGCAAATGCGCACAGTACACCGTGCTGCAGTGGCGTGCACGATTTTGGTAGGGGTTGCAGCGCCCACTTTGATTTCAGTTTTAATGAAGTTTAGCACAGTTTGGAACTAATGCCCCAGAATTTTGGGCGTTACTCCCCACGAACAAAATTTTCTTGATACGCGGGTTTGAGGTTGAATGTTTTGGTCGTGGTTTGGTTTGGTCACTTTGTCCGTCCGTCTTGTTTTTGTTTCTCCCAGATGATCTCCTCTCCTCACGTCTTACACCTCCAGATGTCCTTCAAATTATTATCATCATTGCCCAACAGTTCCATCAAGTTGCTACTCGAAGAATCCTGAATACTACACTCCTCGGGATATAGCATCCATTCACGATTTACACTGATCTCTTGTTGTTGGTATTATTATTACTATCCTCCCTACTCTCTCCCACTACTCTGAACTAAACAGAAGTAAATAGAATATCCATAAAAAATGATCTACCTATACCTGGTGGCTATCTTTATTCTCACCATTGCCCTGTTGCTCACAATCGGTGTGGCACTCGTCTATTTTGGTCTATTCGAGCGAATTACCGTCAAAACAGGCCCGACACCGTTTCCCTTTACGGGCGCTGAATTTGCGTACAAAATCGGTAAAGGAAAAGCGGCGGACGCAACTGTGGTCTTCACCGAAGCATGCTCAATTGTGCCACGAAAGGCCACCATTGGTCTGTACCTGGAGCTGGAGGAGTCCGAGCAGGACAATCCGATTGTGGCCGAACGCAAAACCCGACTGGGCGCTTTTACCCGACTGTTTAATCCCGTCTCGGACGACTGTCACTATGTGGTCGGTGTGATAACCACTCCCTCGCCTGATTACAAACCCGAAGCATTCGCCACGGTGACCGATCCCGAGGATCCGGTGAATAAGCCCGCAAGTGAGGAGGAGAGAAAGCTACTGCTGGAGAAGGGCTTCCGATTCGGCCGACTGCCAACCTCGTCGGACAATGTCGTCTATGCCACCTTTCCCTTTCGGGGCATTATTTCCATTGCCATTGGCATTCGACGTGTCTACTCCGTGATTGCCGAATATATCGAGGTAATTATTACGGTCTAATTGGTCATTCTTATTCTAATAAATATTCTTTATATCCCTCAAAAACAGCACCACCGACTATGCGCCTACCCTTTTATCGAGCTGTACGATCGTGATTCGATCTACTACATCATGCCACTGTCCCAGCAGGATCAATTCACCAGTCTGTTCACAGCCGAAGAGGTGATCGAAGACGACGATAATACCTCGATCGACGATGAAGACACAGAAATTGAGGAGGCCGAGGAGGAGGAGACCTCATCCGGTAATTCCACTTCATCATTCGAAGAGCTATAGATGCTATCTATCAATGCATACGCCAATCTATATATTCGTCTTTCGTTCCTCAACCCTTTTCCCAGAAGATCCTACATTCTTTAGGATTCCTTAACGTATATATACCTTAACACAGGGTATATATAACTTATATATCTTTCCAGCTATCTTTACTTCTTATCTACAGTTTGATCTTCTATATATTTCCATATACACACACACAACGTGACTATCTTTTTCTTCTTTTGTTTATGATATATATCTTATTTTATTTTACTGAACAACAATATGAATTCATATTGTTTTGTTGTTTTTGTTTTGAATATTGCGAATGATAATGATGATAATAACTGATCTAATCAATGAATGTGAATAATATGATTAATAATTTACTTGATACAATAAAGCCAAGATTCTTTTGATTTTACTCTACTATCTATCTATCTTTTATTTATTTTTTATATTTAGAGTAACTTTTGTTTATGTAAAGAGGTACGTTTGGTATCTTTTATTTATCAATGTTTGATTTTTGTCTATTCGAATTTAGGTTGAAGGATACTCTTTTTTGGTCTCGGTTCTTCCTCAAAATGCCCACGTGCTATTCTATTTGTTTTTATTTTATTTATAAAAGGTATGTGTTAATGTTATCTATTTTGTTTATTAATTATTGTTTTATTCTTTTTTATATATATTATTTTTCTGTAATTGGGAAAGTCAAGTATTCTGTTTAACTACTCGTCATTATCCATCTTCTCTCATGTGGTTGTTTCTGTAGTGTAGTGGTTATCACATCTGTTTAACACACAGAAGGTCCCAGGTTCGAAACCTGGCAGAAACATTATAATCTTTTTTTGGTATTTTTTTGTATATTTTTTTAAAGGTAAATGTACTTTTTTCTTGTTGTGAATTATAATCTATTTTATAATCTTATCATTTATTTTCAGAATTCAACAGAATTATTGTTTAGTTCCTCGCCACAAGATGGCACCACCTACACACGCGGGCCTAGATTCATTTTGACATTATGAAGATTCTTTTGGCGCCTGTTTGGAATTTCTGGAATTTGATGATTTTTCTGGGTTTATTTGATTTTATTTTCGATTATCTAAACAGGTATTATTATTGATTCTATTAAATTCAAAACTAGTATAATCGATTACTGTTTACAGATTCGGTAGCCACAATGTTAAGGTCTACTGCGTTTGTTGTTTTGATTTGTTTTGATTTGTTTTGATTGTGTTATTATTTGGAAGTTGTGTGTCATTGCATCATCATTCATTCATCCATCGACATCGTCGTCTGATTGATTTGTTGTGTGTTTGTTGACCTTTTTTCTCCTCCTTTTTGTTGTGTTGTGCGCGAGCTCCAATCTCCCAATCTCATGATTGCAATCTCTCAATCTCACCTCCCGTCTCGTCTCATGTCATCGTGGTTCGTCTTAGCCTTCAACAGCAACAGCATCAGCCATCATCATCTCACATATCGGAATTGTTTTGTCGGAACAACGGCACCGTTTGTGTTGTGTGTTAATAATATTGATTGTCCATATGTGTCTGCATGCCTAACTCGAGCGCGCACAGTGGAACACATCAAATCTATAGTGTGAGGGGCCAATCAAATCGATCGAACGCACAGGCACAGAACACAATAAAGGAGACATCAAAGTGAACCTCAACTTATGATCGAAAATGCAATTTGCCCTACTGCCTAATCCTGATCACTTGATGTGCCGTCGTCGTCCTCCTGGCCATTCCAATAATCCACACACACACACACAAACAGAGGCACTCAATCGTCATCAATCAAAGTGTCTATTATACTTTAGGTGGCTGCATGACTAATGTCACTATACACTACACTCCTGTCTGACTATTGGTTGCTGCTTGCTGCTTACCTATGCCTCACTTGACTTGCTACCTCAGTAAGTAACTCAGTGATACACAACACAACACAACATATATATTGCTTAACTTTAAATGCTAAAAGACTTGGGAGAGGGGGAATGTCACTGACAGTGCAGTGTCAGTGAGTGAGGTGTATTATTGCAATCCTATCATATCTCGAAAGTATATTTCCTAATAATCCATTCTCTCTTTCCTCTAGATCTCAACCAAAGATCGTTCTCCTCTGTGTCTCGAGTGTCACAAGATACAGAACACACACAACATTTTAGTATCCAAAGTGGACAACAATCCGACAAACGATCCTCCTCTTCTTACATTCTATTCCTACTGTCTGTCTTTCTACCTACATGAACAACAAGTTCATCGTCATTTGATAATACCTTTAGACTCTGTCTATTACTTCTACATTACATTGATTGAAGCTCATCATCACCTGAAGCTTATCATCATCGACAACATCAACAGTAACATACCTTTTAAGGACTTAATTTCGCGACTCCCTATTGTTCATAAAGAAAGGTATGTCATTTTTATTATTGCATTGTTTTTTTCCTGGGAATGTTGCTTATCTATTTTTTATTTAATCTATAATAGGAGATTTAAAGGAATCAAGGGGTTATTAGTAAAGTACGTTCACTTGCGCGTTCGAAATTGTTAATGTCGATCGAGAGTATTGCCAATACATTGCATCGTATTTCTTCTTTTATTATCAGATCAGATTTTGACCTTACTGATAAATATAATAATGGTTTAACACTGATAACCTTTAACCTCAACCGGAAAGTGCTCAACCTTCACGCTTCGATAATTATATAATAATATATACAATATGTCAATTAGACATTAGCGGAAATCATTATCTTTTTCGAATTTGCACACATTGTATATACACGATGTTAATGTATTCTTTGTTATATTTATTGCACTTGAATTGTCACCTTTACCTTAGACACAACTTTCCCTCTCTCGCTCACTGTCGAGTACTCACTACTCCACAGGTTGTGTGTGTGGATGTGTTCTTATTTAGAGAAAAGAAAATCTGTGTTTGAGTATGTTGCTCGCACAGTGATAAGGCATGGTTGCCGGTTTGGTTGGTGTTCGGGTGGTGCTGTGATGGTATCCTAGGCTCCCACTGGCGCCCACACATCCGTATATTGTCATGTATCACTCAGTTGCACATCTCAATGTATGTGCTAACCCACTGGGAGTCATCACTTTGAGTGTACCACCACCACCACAACCCCAAATCTACATTACATTATACTATTATTGCCATCATTTTTTTCTATTATAAATTACAACAGCACTCACTGGAGCAACTTTTTTTCTCCTCACAGGTAACCCACACACACACACGCATCACGCAATTAACCTGTGATCATCATTGACTAAGTCAACACTCGACTCGCTCTCCATCACCACATTCGAATATACGCTCCCGGGTTGGTTGTCTGTTTGCTCAATGGTTGGTATTGTTCTTCTTGTTTTAAACTGAGTCATTCCATTTTTATTTTTTATATTACTCTAGAGTTATGTCAACTCACCTTTATCATCATCATCATCACCTGCGAACCAAACACCAGCTCAACTCCACTCAACCATAAAGTGCACGACCACCACTTTTTACCCCTAATCTGCATTCACCTCATTAACTTTTTTTTATGTGTCTGAGTCATATCATATCGTGTATTAGATCATATATTGTATTTGTGAACTTTGTTTTGAGTGTCTCACTGTCTGTCAGTCTCTGTATGTTTGTCTGTTCCTACGTAACACAACACATAGCTTTGAATAATTCAACCATTTACTGTGGAAAGGTGTCCAATTAGAACGAATATATCATCACCATCGCCAGCATCACCATGGAAACGAAATCAGCCGGCAACCCAACATCACAACACCACCACCACCAACACCCAGGTAGTAGTGTTGGTGTTGTTGGCAATGCTACTGCACAATCAACAACATCATCATCGCCATCATCTTCGACCAGTTCTTCATCAAACAACAGAATCAACATTCGCAATCATAATAACAACAACAACAACAACAATCGCCATTCGTCCATGTTCTATGTGAATGAGGTAGACTACAATAGCCATCATCATCAAAAACATCAACATTACAATCAAGACCACGTGCCAAGTGAACATATCCCTAATTATAGTAGTGAAGTAGCCGAAGCTGGTGATCAGGTGTCCTTCCATCCGCCTCGACCGCATCCACGTAAAATTCACCGGCAATCGAGTCAAACCACCAACCAACCATCGCCACCATCGCTACGGAAAGAGGAAGATTCCAACGGTAATATTTTGTAATTAACTTTTTCGATGTCGATCGGAACGAGAGCTAAAGTGGACTGTTGTTTACTCTCATAAGAGAGGAAGTTATGTTTACGAATCTCTCTTGCTCCGACTCTTTGATTAATAGGTAAACACAAAAGTTTCTGTATGGAGGTCATTATTGAGGTTGTTATGGATTACACTTTAATGGAAACTTTTTGTGTTCACCTTGTAATAAGAGGATTTGCATTATTACCCTGGAGATCATCATAACATTAAGTCAATAACATTATGATCTTACTAACATGGTTCCTGTATATGTCCTAGATTCAGACGAGTCGGATACTTTTGGCGATTATGACGATTTGCGTGGTTTTGTCAAGAGTAAGTCGATTTGACTTGTGTTTCATTTTATAATTTACTAATTTTGTGTTATTAACAGCTGAAGGCAACGATGTTGTAATACCGGAATCGTTTGGCACAATTGTGATTGACCAGGACGAGGACGGCGGCGATCACGTGGTACAGCTGACCGATCGACAGAGGAAGTCACTCGAACATCGCATTTCCACCTTTAGTACGCGTATGAAAGCGAAACAGAAGAAGGCGAACGTGCGGGACATATTTCAGGAACAAATGAAGCAGGTAACGTTGTGCTAATAGTTGTCCGGTTAATGTTACTATACTAATTGACTTACTTTACTAGACATACATCGTGAATCACTATGATCAGTCGGACGGAAATGATCATCCTTCAAACAGACCCGTCTCAACCAGTGATCCAATTCAGGATGATGATGATTCGAACGAATTCAAGCCCCAAAAGCATCCTCAATTGCCATCGTCAGATCATCGCAAACCTAGTTCGGGCGGTGTTGGTGTCTATTCGCCCTCGAACCTTGCCCGCTTTCAATCACAACCGAATCTAGCCTCAGCCGACCTGCTCACTTTCCAGAATCAATACAACCAGGGCGGTCATCAGGTGTCGAACCGACGAATCGATGCGCTCAAAAGTCAGGGCAAAAATATCCGACAGAAGTTCAAGAATCTATTCATTAGTAAGCCAAATCATAGGAAGAATTTCAATTTGCCCAATCAGCCGCCAGTGTTGGAGCAGGTGGGCAGGCGGCGTACTGCGTCTAGTCACAATTTCGACGATGAAAACATTCCCGGACTGCCGGTTAAGGGGTCGGACGGCTCGGAAACTGCGTCCAACTATACCACTGCCTCATCACAGGGTTCACAGTACGGTGGGGGCGTTGCCACTGCTGCCAATAGAAGAATTGAGACTGATGTTGAGAATTATGGTGAGTGTTTGTAAAGAATATTACAGAATCTATAATAATTTTGCGATTTTTTTTGTTAGGAATCGAAATCAAGTCAATCAAATACAACTCCTCCTACCGGAAGCCAAAAGTGAAGAACGAAATTCGTCGATACGCCCTACTCGAGCCACTGTACGTTGGTGGTTCGAATTCTGACCAGCTCGATTCTCTCTCCGACTATGGTGTCGTGTTCTGTGTCGAGGACTGTTACCTTTCGGTGAGTTGTGTCACTCAATGACATTACGTAATACATGATTTAGTACATGATTTATTGATATTTAATTACACGTGCCGCCACTCTTCCACTACTGTACAAACAGTACACACAGGACATACGTTTGCACATGCATGCAAATGAGTTTGACCTATCAAAGTCGTCGAATCAAAGCCCACAGTTGAGATGTATTGCCACGGGCAGGTGGCAATGTTGAGGAAATGATGAATTCATTGTTTTGTGTTTACTTTTGTTGGCTAACCGCGAGTTTATCCGTGAACCTACAGTAAGGTTATATAACACTCTCTGTTTAGTAATAGTATGATAGATTGAAAGCTTTTAGCAAGTTTTTCTGTGGCTTTTGTTTCCGAATGTCAATTGCGCCTTTGTTGTATGACGCCGTATAGTTTGTTTACCTTGTGGATACGTAATTGGCGTGATGTCGATTGCTCATTTGGACGTGCTACTGTCTACTGTCTACTAATGCAATTCCAGTAGCTCATTACTGTAGTGGTAGTTGTAGTCTTACTCACTGTGCATTGTAGTGATTTGATTTATTATGCAAAACAAAACATAGAGAGAAAGGTGAATATTGATGATTGCGCTTTAATGAACATATGAAAATGTGCACAGACATATATGACAAACGTGACAGGTGGACTGTTGTGATACGATGCGATTACTATTTTTATGTACAGTCTTGGGGGTTAACCAATCTATTGAGGGGTTTGGGGCTTTGTTGTTGCTGCTTTGGGAAGGGGTCAAGGAAGTTGAATCTGTGTGGGAAGTGATTCGGGGTGTGGGGAACTGATTGGGAGGTTTGAGGAGACATGCAGGTTGAGGGAAGTTATTTTTGTGGGGGAGGGATTGAACCGGGGGTGAACCAATTTTGAGGGATTTAAAATGTTTGATTGGGGAAAAATGAGGAACTTTGGGAGGTTTCAACAACATGCAATTAGGTTTTGGTAATTGGGGAGTGGGGGAAGTTAATTTGGAGAGAGGATAAATCGTTTTGGGGTGATTTTTTAAAGGTGATTTTTGGGGGAACTTAATTTGGAGACTAATTCTGTTGCCTATTTTTGAGGTAATTAATTTGAGAACTTAATTTTTTGGGGAATTATTTTTTAGGCTATTTTGATAACTTATTTTTTTGAGTAATTTGAGTAATGATGAGGAGGTGGGTAATTATAAAGAAGTTATTTTGGACGCATGCAAGGGGAAATTATTGAGGGACGGGTTAAGAAGACGATTGGACTATTATGACTAATGGGGATGAATGATGTTTTTGTGCGTTTACTTTACCCTGAATATTAAAATACCAGAATATTCGGGTATAGTTGTGGGTGTGTGATGGGGGATGAATGAGCTTATATGGGTTGTGAGATGTTGAGTTTGGGTGGAGATAATGAGGGACTGGACAGTTTGAGTTATTATTTGTATGGATTCGGAGATGGTTTCGGGTTGAATTGAGGTGGTTGTTTCGATGGTGGCGGTGGGTGGGTACTGGTGGGCGTCCATGGACGAGATGACCCTGTCTTTCGTGGGTATTCCATTCGTTGGGCGTACTCGGGTTGGGGTTCGGGTTGGGGTGCTGGTTGTGGCAGTGGTTGGGCTCGAATAGCTTCCAATTCCTGTTGCTGTTGCTCCTCGGGCTCATCATCGAACGATTGTTCCTCCTGTTGTTGTTGAATTTGAGCATTCTGTCGAGCGTGTGTGCCTGGTGTGATCATGCCCGACTGGTCTGCACTCCAACTGGGTCCAATCTGGGACTCGGGTCCAAAGTCGTCCATCTCAATGGAGGACTGCTCAATTTGGTTTACTGTCTGAAAGTTTGGGGGCGCCCGGGAGCGGGGAAAGTTCTGGTGATTGTACTGTTGGTTGTACTGGGGTCGGTACTGGAGGAGGGTTGTATTGAGGGGGATTGTATTGGGGAGGGTTGTATTGCGGGGGTTTATACTGAGGAGGGTTGTACTGTGGGGGAGGATTCATTGGAACCCAGTTTGGTCGCTGCTCGGGATATGGTCTCTGTTCTGGATAAGGTCGCGATGGAGCAGGATACGACGGATAGTAGGGTCTGCAACTTTACTTTTGTGTTATTTTGTGTTCGAAATGAACTCACAAACTTACTTGTCAGTTGGTTTTTGTACACAATTTTGGTTGCCACCAAAGCCACCAAAAAGTCCACTCAATCCACCCAAATTGAGCCGTGGCATTGAGCCAGCAATGTCGTTCATAAAGTTACCAAAATCGAGTGATCCTAGTGTTCCACCACTACTAACATAACTACCCGGAGGACAGGGTCTCGATCCAATTGGAATTGTGCCCTGCACTGGTTGGTAGTTGTTGTTGGGCACACAGTCGGGCTTGTTGTTGTTGTTCTTTTTGAACAAGTTGCCCAAATCGGGGAAAACCAGTGCTGGTCCAGCTGGACCAGTTGGGGTCAACATGCCAAATGGTGACTGTGGTAACTGTAGGTTCGGCTGTTGCTGTTGATTGTTGTTTTTGTTGTTCTTGTTGACTGGTATCACAAAGTGCACCATTGGTAACTTGAACACCCCAGCCTTGATCAATGGTTTCAGTAGAACTTTGGCTTTGAGCAGCTTCTTGACTGCTATCAACTTTTTAACTTTACATTCGGAGTGCAGGATGAGTACAGAAAGGAGTAAGAAGAGATAAAGGTGAAGACGATGACCTTGCGGTCTGGGATGTAACTTCATGATGATGGTTATGGTGATATTCGATGTTTTAGTTCATCAATACAACAACACAAAGTCATACACAAGTAAAATTGAAAACGTAAAATCCCGATGAAGTCGAAATTGAAACGATCGAACGGTTGAATGTCTTTTGTCTCAAGTGTCGTGGACATTTGGTCTTATATACCTTTTGTTGTAGGTTTGATTGTCATTTTCTCACCTAAAGAGAATGGATGACACTAGGTCAGTACAGTACTGTACTATGTGGACAACCTCTTTTTAATAGCACACCAGGCATTTCCGTAGTATGATAAATCATCACCTTTTACACCTTGGTAGATAGTAGCAGGCGCATCTTCATTGTTTGACCATGTTTGTGTAATGTCACCTGTGGTTTACTACATTAGAAGTGAGAGTTTTCTTCTTTTTTATTTGTATTTCCTATGTCAACTTTCACCTGTCCAGGTTTGATCAATATTTGTGTTTCAAAGACGGGGACGGCCAGACAGATTTGTCTTTAGACTTATACATGTCTTATTCGTGTCGTTTTTTTCTATTACTTTTGTTTCGGAGGTTTGTCGGAGCATGATTTGATTTTCCCTTTGACTGATAAGAGATGACATCTGCGTATTTGACTCACGCTCAGACCTTTTTAACGTTCTTATTCAAACATTAGATCATCTTGGGAACCTTTGGGAGACTTTATTATAAGGTAAACACAAAAGTTTCTGTTTGGGTTCAAAACTAAGATTTCTCTTCTTTTTCGAATACAGAGACTTTTGTACGCACCTAATGTACGTACATCATCTGAGATGTCATGCAAGAATTCCTAACGTATATCTAATCTCATCTAAGCGTGTGTATTGCAGTCTAAATTAAGTTGCACATCCGGTCTCGTTCCATTGTCTCGTGATGTGCCAATCGATGCGTTTCCAATACGATCGAGTGAGTGAGTGAGTGTACTTTATGAGAAAATCATTCCTCTAGAACAAATGTGTGTGTGTTTGTTTAAGGACTTTTGTTTTATTGTGATTACTACTAAGGATGTAATGGAGGATTACAATTTACACAGGCAATAATAATAGGTTAATTAATAATTACATAAATAATATGGCAATGGGGGGAGGAGATGGGTTCCAATGATTCGATATGATTGTTCCGATGATAATGATGATTTCCAGAATGAGGTTGTTGTAATGATTTATGGGTTTATTTTTTTGTATCGGTGGGTTTTTTCAGTACTTTCCATAGCCACCACCTCCGTGCATTTCGTATCCGCCGTGACTCTCATAGCCGTGACTCTGTTGTTGGTAGTAATGGTGATGGTGATGGTGGTGTTCGATGGTTCTGGTGGGTTACGGGTTTTTGGCACATAATTTGGGGTTTTGCGATGGGTTTAGCCATAGTGGTGACCAAATAGTTTCAGTGCCAGGATTAGCCAAAGGGATAGGAGATGCATGTTGTTTTAAAGGTAGAGAGGGGAGAGGAAAGTGAAGAAAAAAGATAATTTAGAGATAAATTTATATTGTTTGGAGATGATCTTTCTTTTGATTTAGGGGTTAACCCAGGACTATGATTTTTGGATAATCCCGCTTTATTGTTTTCGGGAGAATCTTAACCTATTATTTATTAGTGTACCGGAAATGAGGAAATTTTCCGACTTTATTTGTATATTTGATCATTGATTGAGGTCGATCATCATGATCGACTGTTAAATGTCCACGTCTGGGAATATTTGGTCGATTTGTCACCCTGTCCAATAGTGTGCCGTATGATTTATACGACATGCATGTGACAAAGCTAACATTGTCGGGATATATCACTTTGAACATTGTGCGGTGGACAAAATGTGACGCCCATCAGTTTGTCGCGCATCAAATGCAACTGCAAACATGATGATGTCGGTCGGGATGCATAAAAAGGGGGAACCTGTGCAGGACCTATGATCGAGACATGTTGTTTGTGTGACACACAAATATATATCGACACATTGATCAAAGAGTAGAGTGAGAGGGCCTCTTTCGGTATTAGGTGAACATCCAAAGTATCCGTAATAATGGGCCATTCAAATCAATGGTAACTGTACACGGATACTTTTGTGCGCACCCAATAGATTCGATGTCGCCTTTAGATCAATCTCAAACGATCTCTCACTCTTAGAGGTGTCCAATTGCAATGGAATTTTATCGCTGACAAAATACTTTCTCATTGACACAATCAAACTAACTCGAGTGTAAATCACTCAATCATCGATCTGTAGGTGCAATACGTGATACGTCATTTACGGAGGACCCCGGGTAGAATCAGATTTAACCCTCAAATATTCCTACAGGCGTCAAAGGGTTAACTATTACTAAGTGACACTTACTCATGCTTGTAATCGTCCTTTTTCTCCTCCTTTTTCTTGATGAAAATCGGTATTGGAATTGCGAGAACTTTTTTAAACTTTTTCTTGTACTTTTTCTTCCATGATTTTTTCAACAATTTAAATGCTAGCATTTCGAGATCTGCTGACACGGGCTCGATGTAGAAGCTTTCGAGTAGTAGGAGTATGGCCACAATTGTGAGGATGAGTCGTGTTGTATGCATATTGGGTGATCAATGGTTACGTAATGGTGGAGAGGTCAATGAGGTTATGTATAGTATGATGAACGTTTTGATTGAACTTTGACACTTGTAAAAGGACACACAATCGAATGTTATGTTTCACTGTTGCTATCCATTTGTGAGCGTTTGTTCTTGATTTTGGACAAATACAACAAGAGAAAGGTCAGGCCGAGTAGAGCACCGCACCGCAAATGTAGATTGCGCCAGTTGAACTGACCAATGTCCACCATTTGGGCACACAATCGATCACCTGCTTTCTCTCTCATATTCTCTTTACCCCCATTAGAAAGCGGCATCTCTTTCTCTCCCACTACTTCTACTACTAATAGAGCAATATTCCATTTTGGGGTAGTGCAAATTGGGTTCCAATTATCCATGATTTTCAATCTCAATTAATCAAAGTCACACTCTAACACATGTGCGAACATTTTCATGTAAAGTGAAGTAAAGTGGAGAGAGTCGCCGGTTTGGTCATTCACCGCTGGACTTGGACTTTACAATTTCTCTTTCACTTTTGTTGTGTTGATGTCCATTCATGTTGCTCAATTCTCAATTGTATTCGCTTATTGTAATGTACGTGAACATTTTCACTACTAATGTCACGACCTCTTTATGAATTTGTAAAGTTGAGGGAGTGTGTGTAGTTATGTAGCGCTCAAAGGGAAGATGATGAACAAAATGGTTTTAGGTAGCCAACTTTTTTCTTTTTTTATTCGGAAAGTCAATTTAGCTTGTCTTATGTCCATTCATACAGTCAATCAATGTGCAATTTACCGTTAAATCTCAAATAACACAAAATCTTTTGGATTATCATTTTGGTTGGCTAAATCGCGCCTCTCCATAAATGCGTTTCGTTTTGTGTAAATCTCAACTTTATAATGCAAACTTTAGATTATCTTACAGCTTTTGATGTAAAAATGACCAACTTTATGAACCACCCTCATTCATTCATTTATAATATGCATTGCATATGCACACATTGATTGATTGGTACACGATGTCCTAGTCGTTCTTTACGGTTTGCCTTTATGCGCTTGACTGATTTCATCACTGTTTTACAATATATATTTTGCTGGTCAATATGAATGAATGTTATCCTAGAGGTATAACTACTCTGCTCTTATATCTCTAAATTGAACTCGTAATAAGGTTGTTAAGCTGTCATGTTATGACCATTACACATTGAGACATTCATCACAGGTTTGGTTACTTTTGAACATAGCAATTGCACATAGCCATTACATAATAGTTAACCCCTTGTAGGCTACCTCTTGGCTACATTTGTGTGTGTGAGTGCGTGTACAAAAATATTGACCAAATTGCATACCTGTCTGCCATTCTGTCTGTGTTTATCGAATCGTTCATTTCGCCTTACCTTACGGCTGACCGCTAATTACCTCTCAATCATCATCGAATCGATCAATCGATCTAATTGACAATGCAGTGATTTACTTTACTTTGCTCACTGTAAGTAACTACCAAGATCAGGGCTTCTTCAAGTTCTTGTTCATACTTATCATGATTTGCTATACTATTATTATTATTATTATTATTATTACAGGTACAGGTAAAGGTAGAGAGTAGTGTTGATTGATTAGCAGTTGATTGATGGAGGGGGACAGCGCGCATCGCACATTGGTTCGATCTGTTCGTTCGCGATTTTCAATTTCTCACAAGCGTGTCTACTATGATTTTAAAATAACACACATGCGACTACCATTTACCTGTGTACCTGCCTTACCTGCCTCAGGTGTGAGTATACTCGTCGTTGTCTGGACTATTAGCTACACTCAGAAGTCGCTTCTTCTTCACTTTCTATATATAACCTCCCTCTCTCATCTCTCCTCTCCTCTTCTTCTTTTTTATCGTATACGTTAATTTAAGGTCTCATTTGTTTGTGATTACCTGCATGTGATTTACCTGTGGCAGTGTGCTGTGTTGTTTACCTGTGAAGAAAGTTACAGGAGAAAGTTTGATTCGAGACAATCTTACTCTTATACCTTAGTAGTTTGACTAGTTGTTGGTGAGTTGGATCAAAAGAAGAATGAGAAGAGACAAGAAGGCTATTTATATTTTGTTTTATTCAAATCGATTATATAATATTTTTATTGTATTCGAAAATGTATATGAATTTACATGTGTTTCAGGTGTGTGCTTTAGCGTCTCTTCTTGGTACCTGAGTTCATTTGTTGTTGTTGTTGATTGGTTGGAATCAGCGATGGATCCTGATGCACAATGATCTGTTCTGCCACAATCTCATGACCCGGGGGTCCACCCTGTGAAGGTCCCATGTACTGACTGCCCGTGTTGGGATCAATGTATATGGTCTGTTGGGGTGCGTTTTGGGGATAACCCATGTATCCAGGTACTGCTGCTACAGCGCCACCTGGTTGTTCCATTATGGTGATTGCACTGTTTTGGTTGTAATTTGGGGCTATTTGAATCTGCTGCTGCGGTTGCATGGCTAACATCATGCTTGTTTGGGGAATCATTTGATGATTTGGGGGGAGTGGACCACCCGGGGCTTGGAGTGCTGGGGGCATTGGACCCATTGAGTAGAAGCCTTTTATGTTCTGGGGATGTTGAGGATGGGTCATCACTGTTGGGTTGTTGATTGGCACTTGAAATGGGGGCGAGGCTTGTGGGTCAATGTTGTTCTTGGGCATTCCATAATCTTTTGGTGTGTCGAGCACTTCTTTAGAGCTCAAGAATTTGAGTTTCTTGAGCTTGCGCAGTGGTGCATCCTTTTTGGTTCCACTGACTTTTTTACTATTGTCTGAAGTGGCGCCATTGGTCATGAGCATGTATGGCTTAAAGTATTGACCGATTTTGATTTTCTGAAAGTACGTTTTGAGTTGTTTCTTCTTTTTGTGCAACTTTTTCTTCATTACCTCCTCCATTGTGGGTTCGACTGTGGTGAGCGGTTGGATCGGTTCGAGGGAATCGTTTTGTACATTCTCGGACGATTCTGATTGATCACTTGGTTTGGGAGTTGTGGGCTTTTTGGTAGACTTTTTAGTTGATTTTCGTGTTGAGACCGACTTTTGTGTTTGAAGTTTCGATGCCTGTCCCACCTGTTCAGGTTCGAGTGTTGTGGATGATTCTTTGCTTGAGGCTGCGTCTTCACCACCACCGTCGGACTCGGCTGATGATTCTTCTTGTTCGGCATTTTGGAGTTCGTATTTGGTGGATTTAGTTGGTGAATCCATTTGGGCGTCATCTTCGTAACTGTTTCTCTCGGTTGTGGACATTAAATTGGTCATGTCAGATGTAACCGAGATCTTGCGTGGTCGTTTCCGTTTGTTGCTCCATTTTTTAAAGTATTTCTTGAGTGCTCCTGGTGAGGTGCCCAGAAGGGCCTTTGAGGTGGAGGGCATCATTCGACTCGAGTCGTCCATGTCATATCCATCTGGGTCATCGTTTGATAGTTCAGCACCCTCAGGACCACCCCCTCCACCTTCATCATACTCGGCACTGCCTGCATCCTCACTTGCATCATCCATCATGTATTTAGATGATGACTTACTGGAGAAACCACGACCACCACCGCCACTACCAAGACCGTCATCATCGTCCAAATAGGTTGGCGAGTGCTTTCCATAGGATGAATGTCCCCCACCCAGATCGTGGTCACCCAAATCGTAGTGGTCGTCACCGCCCATGCCATAGCCACCACCATCGTGGTCCTCGTACGAGTGCATGTCAATGTGCTCGTGGATGTGATAGTCTTTCTTGCATTTTCTAGGACAACTTAGGGTGTTAGGGGGATGGTTGGGTTGGGTGGTGGGGGACATTGAGGATACCAAAACATTGATGGATTCTCAAGTATGTGTATGGATAACCCGGTTTGGAGAGAAATGCACCCCAAAATCGGGTTATCCATACACAACGTAACACAGATTCTTGGAAAGCATATACTCACCTAGGCATTGGCATTGGATAGATGGGCATTGGATGAGCATGAACATTGTGACCACCTCCACCTCCGCCTCCAAGATGATTATCCTTGAGTAAGCCCAAAAAGTGGGCTAGTGCTAGACCTGTTGGGACAAAGATTATTTTGATGATTTTATGGATTTAGGGATTGTCATTGGGTCTATGAATGTACCATAGATGACCTTCTTGGCCTTGAATGCGGTCACATCTTGGACCGATGAGAAGAGATGCAAACACAACAACACACACAACAGCGCATGCACACAGCGGATGTAGGGTAACTTCATATCTCTTACACTGGGGATGACTTCATGACCTGAATGGGGGAGTGTATGAGAGGGGAATGAAAGGGATTGGGTGAGATGGAAGGGGAAAATTGAGAAACTTAAATTTAAGGAGAGACCAACTGTAAAGGTAAAGATTCGGAATTATGAGGGGACTGATGGGGTTAATTCGATGGTTAGAACGTTATCGAATTGGTTAAGGGATCAAGGGAAGGAGATTTGGATCAGGATTGAGAGAAGGAGATTGAGGTACACCGGGGTTAACTGAACGAGGAAACGGATTTGGATTACTAAGGAATAGAAAGATCAAGGATTGCAATAGGAAGGAGTTGGGTTTAGTATACAGGAATTAAAAGGGAAAGGGACGTGAAGGGGTTAAATGGGGCACACGGATTAGGGTAATGGATTAGGATGGAACAGATTATGGCTAATAATAACGATTCGACATTGGATTACACTTGAACAAAACACACAGATGCGGATAGAGTTGATACTTGATACTTTGTTGTCGATGATGTAATGTAATGTAATGAATCCTTGGACTTGACTTGAACAACTTTGAATGGTGAACTCAATGAAAATGAAATGAAATGAACACAATGACACACAGAGAGTTGAATAATGTAAAGTTGAGTTGACTGCACTGTGAATGAATTCTTAACTTTGACTCTTAATGAACGAAAGTCAATCAGTCTTATATACGAATTCACAGTTGACTAGACATTAACATGCAGATGGTTAATCGGTTCGGTTAAGATAAGTGACATACTCTCTCGTACTACTGATCGAGATTGACTGAGTTTGACTGGTGCTTGCGTGACTTGGATTCCTTTTCCAACTGTGAACTGTGTTGTACGTAAGATCAGTGATCCATTAAAGTAAGCAGAGAAAGTCCCCTTCATCTCACCACTCTCCTTCACCTCTCCACTAATTATCAATTATAATCAAGTGGTATATGAATTAATAATATTAATTAAATGTGTGTTTGAAAGTGAAGTGTTGATCAAGTTGACTGTGTGTGCTCTGACTCTCATTCAGTCAAAACTGTTCAATTGGTTCAATAACAGGGATCAAGAATAATGACACCACAGCAGACTTGTTCTCATTGTTCTCTTACTCTGAATGGATAACTCGATTAATGAAGCCATTTGGATGAATGAATGAATGAAATGTTGTTGTTTGTGGTATATAGTGAAACAATGATTTGATTGGTTGACAATGCAATTTGGTGGTCTTGAATTTGGGTGTTGTTGAGTAGTTGCTGTTGTTTACCGGTATCAGGTTGATTGGTTGTGTTGTTTCCGGGATTCTTTTGTTATGAATTGATTGGTTATTACCGGAAAGATCCGAGACAATAAGAAATAGGAAACAGACAATTCAATGTGTGATAAATGTACCACAAACTAATTCATATTGTTTATCTTCTTTACAGCACTACTCCCTTCGAGCCAATCTCGCCGACTACAACGAACTGACCAAGAACCTTACGACCGCAACCCAAAAGGTGGCTCTACTCGAGCTGGCAGCTGATCTCAAGGATATCTTTCCTCATCTTCACGTGGATGTCAAAATGCCCAGGTTCAAGGATGTTCGCAAAAGTGAGTGCTGTTCATATTCATATTGTCCAATCATATTCAATCAACTTTCTTATTCTAGAAGCGAATCCGAACCTACTTTTCGGCGGTTACCTCACCCAAATGCACCAACTGGACCGAAAGCGCAATCCGGGCATTCTAGTGGATTGTCCATCAGTGTTGAGACATGTACGTATATCCATAGTAAACTATCCTTCCGTATATAAATGATATCATATTTCTATTTGCCATATCTACTTTGATATCTATCATTATTGATCTGATAAGATGAGACAAAAGTTTCCATATTTGATCACACTCTATATGAATGGACCATCGAACGGAAACTTTTGTTCACCACCTAGTGCGCACACCATTTGCACTCTCTATTTTTTAAATATAGATCACTAGTAGCATAATTAGAGAGATAGTAGACAACACAAACATTAGTGGAGACGAGACGATTATGATGACTCGGGGGTTAATTAGTTCCACTTAATTAGTACTTTTTGTTCTTTTGCACCATTAATTACATGTCCTTTGTCTTTTATATTATCTACTCGGTTTGTTCAATCTTGGTTGGCTCACTTCTGTGTCTCTGTCTCACTCTTCCGGCATCGTTCGATCATTTGAAATCGTGTGAAGATGATTAACTACATTGCCAAGTATGGCATTCAAGAGGAGGGCATTTTCAGAATCACTGGAACACAGAATCGATTGAATGTGAGTAGTGCTATACCTTGTATGCCTTCTATATATCTAATTTACCTTTTATACCTTCTTTAGGCCCTTAAAAGCGACCTCACAATGTTGTTCCTGAGTTACTACAAACTGAACAAACCCGACAATGAACATGAGATATTCTCAATCTTTGAAAAGTACAGCTTCTACGATGTGGCTGGACTGTTGAAACTGTTCTTGAGGGAACTGACTAAACCCATTTTCACGGACGAGTTGATGGAGGTTTTCCTTCTGGTTCCAGGTTAGTTTGATCTTCTCTTTCTTATTGTCTAAATGAGCATCTTTCTCTTCTATACAGGACTGGAGAGACTCGACATTCAGATCAAAATTCTCAACCTACTGATGCTCATCCTGAATGATTCGCATCGCAACAGTTTGGCTGCCATACTCGAGTTGTTGCATCATTTGGTGGAGAATGAGTGTTCCAACAAAATGTCACTCGAGAGCATTTGCACTGTGATGGCGCCCAATTTGATCATTGATCGGACGACACCGGCACAGTCATCGGGCTCGAATCTACTGGCGCCCGTGAGTGCCTCAATGAGCCGGCGAATGTCCATGTCTAGTCAATCGGTGAATGAGGTTTCGGAGGAGATGGCCAACTTTCTGAGGCGGACCACCAATTCACTGGCGGTGCTCAAGTTGATGATCAATTTGCAGAATATTCTCTTTCATGTGAGTGTTTTGTGATGTTAATTATGAGTGTACAATTTTAATTCAATTTTCTAATCCTCTAGATTCCACCGTACATTTACCGACAAATCAAAAAGGACTTTTGAGCTTTATTTTACATTATGTTGTAATTTCTTGTGCAATTTACTGGTGCAATTATTTTGCCAAATATTTTCAAGTCATTTCTAATTGTGTGTGTAACATGTTCTGTTCATGATTTTCTATTAATTTATATACTGTCTTTTGTATTGATTTATTTATGCTATTTATACATATTCTTGATTGGAGCCAAAAAATAATGAACAAATTTTATAATTAACCGACTTTTGGTTGTGTTTTTGCATTCATAGATGGCGCAACAGGCGTGAAAGTTTTGAATTTTCGAGCGCATTCAATCTAGCTGGTTCAAGAAGCCCAACTGTACTACCCGACCCTATCAGAAAGACCTTTAATTTGTATTAGAATTTGTATCAAATCCTAATGTAAACCCAATAGTTCCAAGTTGAGCCGTCCATAGGACTGAACGGGTTAACTTATTGCTTTATGCTCTCATATTCGCCATATCTGATGATATACAATCCTGTGTGTTTATATTGCTGTATAGAATGTTGTTGTTGTGTGCTGCTGCTGCTTAATGACGATCAGTCAGTTGACTGCGATTGAGCCAATTGGGGATTAGTGTTACACTTTTGCATATACACGAATGTAAACAATTTTGAGAAAATGTTATTACTGTATGCTGAACTCGTTTGTTTTCTCCCCTGTTTGAACACATTGCCATATTGGAGTGAGAGAGGATGTCCTGTGTCGTATGTACATAGCATCATATAATAATAAAAATCTCTGATTTCCTCAGCACAGAGAGTTAGCCGGATAGCCGTGGTTATAATCAGTACATCACAAGTACATTGGCTCGAGAGCATTGATCATCAACTCATATGGTGCATTCCACGTAGACTGTCTATACAAGTCATAATATTGTTGGGTGTAATACGAACTGATAACCTGCACTTCACTACTACAGTTTGTCTTGTGTGGCTGTAATTGTGCGTCACAAGACGAGCGCTTTTTGTTTGATTTGATTGTTTTCCTGTATATTTCAACTTACTATTGTCTTCATTTTGGATTCGGTCAATCAATCCAAAATGAGTAACAACAACCGCAACAACAACCAACAGCAGCAGGTCACATTGCCTGCAGGTGTCGATCCAAATGTGCTTGCTGCGATCATTCAGGGTCTGAGCAAAGCGACCGTGGCAGCTCCATCACCTGCCCAACCCTTGGTCAATAATTTCAATAACAACAGCAACTTCAGCAATAACAACAACAACAATTTCCGTGGAAGGGGGCGTGGACGTGGACGAGGTTTTGGACCACCGCATCAGCAGTTTCATCATCAACAGCAGCCGCAATATCAACTGCAACCGATACCACAACAACGGCCACAACCACAACTGTTGACCACAACCTCAACGACCGTCACTCAACGAACACGGAAAGAACAAGTTCAACGAGGAGGACCTAGTAAGGACAACAGCGGCAACCAACAAGGACCCAAGAAGGAGAAGAAAAAGAAAAAGAAGAAGCAGGTGACTACCGAGGGTAAGGACAATGAAAACAAGAACAGCGATGACGACGACAATGACAACGAGGATAATGACGAAATTGCTGAGGAGGAGAAGAAAGTCAAGAAGAACTCCAAGAAGGACAAGCAAACATCATCAGATGACACTAAAGCCTCCAACAAGAAAGTGTCCAAACCCAAGAAAGAGAAGAAGGTGATTCCCGAAAAGGTCGAGGAGGACAATGAGAGTAGCGATGAGGACAACGACGAGGAGGACAATAACGAGGAAAACAACGAGGATAGCGATGGTCACAATAGCGAGGACAATGATGACGATTCTGACAACGAGAGCGAGGATGAAATTGCACAGGAAAAGAAGAACGCTAAGAAGAACGTCAAAAAGGAGAAGCAACAACAATCCAATGAATCAAAAGATTCGGTCTCCAAAAAGAAAAAATCCAGCTCTAAGAAAGAGAAGAAGGTGCTTCCCGAGGAATTTGAAATCATTGAGGAGGACAATGACAAGGACAACAACCAGGTCAACGCCGAGGAAAACAACGAGGACAGTGAGGACAGCGATGAGGACAGTGACAATGCGAACAATGACAACGAGAGCGATGACGACATTGCAGAGGAAAAGAAGAATTTCAAGAAAAACATGAAGAAAGACAACAAGAAACAACAATCTGAAAATGACCCAAAAGACTCGGTTGCCAACAAGAAAGAATCCGAGCCCAAAAAGAAGAAGAAGGTGATTACCGAAAAGGTTGTGACAACCACGACCACAACTACCAAGGTCAACAGAGGTGGTCTACGTGGTGCACCTGGCAGTGGTGCTGGGCCATCCAGAATTGCCGGTAATAATGACCAGAGAAATTTCAATCAGACCACGCCAAATTTCCAACCGGGAAACAACAATTTCCGCAACAACAACTTCAACCACCAGAACAGGAACCAGTTCCCTAACCAGATCCCTAATCAGTTCCCGAATACGAATCAAAATCAGAATCCAAATCAGTTCCAGAACCAAAACCTTAACCAAAACCAGAACAGGAACCTAAATCAGAACCCGAACCAATTCCCGAACCAGAACCGGAACCCGAACCAAAACCATAACCAGAACAGAAACCTGAATCAAAACCAGAACCAGAACCGCAATTTTAACAATAATGCTAGACCAAAATCAGAAAAAGAAGGAACCAAAATCAGAATAGAAGAAAGAAGCACCAAAAACGATTACTTTGGTTATTAATATGGCACAAAATTAACCCACACTGTCTGTAAAGGGTAATTTTTAACCCATTTATTTGAATAAATCATGATTTTATATTGACACAATAAACACAATAAAAATGCTACTGATAATAATAATGTTGTTATTGAGACAATCTACATAATGCACAATGGATCGATCATTGGCATTTGGAAATTGCGTAATTTGAGAATAGGTCGTATAATTTGGGTGTTAATTTTTGGGGTGACTGTGTCGAGTTTTGGTAAACAGATTTGATTGTTACCTAAACATTTGAACATTCACGTACAACTTGCTGTAGTTTTCATTGACCAATCAAATAATCAACAAAAATGAGCAACAACAACAAGCCAACTGTCATTAACATCAACAACATCAACAACAACAATTCCCGAGGATGGTGGCGCGGACGTGGAACTGGACATCAATCGACCACAACCACAACGACCACGACTCAACGAACAACCAAAGAGCAACATCAACACCAACCAGGTCCTAGAAAGGATAACAACAGTGGGGGCCAAGGAGGAGGGGGTGGTCCAAAGAAGGTTACCGTAAAGGTTTTGACAACCAAGACCACAACTACAAAGGTCAACAGAGGCGGTGGACAGTCGGGGAGTGGGACATTCAAGCGACGATAGTACGATCAAGCACCAAATGACCAATCGGGACAACAACTAAATCAATAATCGATTTATTGAATTCTGTGACAACAAAAATAAAAAGACAAAAATGAAACCCAAAATAATACTCATTCGCAAAAGTAATGAGCCGAGCTAAGGGGAAAGTGACACATAATAGATGGAGCTAGTGGCTCATTACATTTGCGAACGAGTAATAGTATATTCTCAGCATCACAACTCACTGCACCAGCTCGACATAATCACCTGGATAATCGAGTTTGACTCCATTCGAGTTGCGTTCGAAATGCACTCGACGAATGTGCTCGATTGTGTTCTTCCTTGGATTGGAGTAAAAAGGTACAGGGGGGCCCAAAAAGATCTTTACACTTTGAATTTCAAGCATATCATAGAGATAAAATTTTCTTTTGATTTATCACCTAGCCTATCATATCGGGTTAGTAAGTACCTTTAAAACCCACTACTCAACTTGCCTCAACTTATTTCCGTTCCAGAATAAATGGACCGGAAGTAAGTTTTGGGATATGTGTTTTTTTCAGTTTTGTAAAGTTAAATTAATTTGTTTAAAGTAATAGGCTTTTAGAGTATTTAATTATCTTTCAAAAACGCTTTAATTTTTCAAAATTGGTCAACCCGTTCCAAAGCTATGATCCAAAATGTGAAAACTTCTAACAATTTTTGCAAATCCAAACTTTAAAATGCTTTAATTTTGTAATATTTCAAGCTTAAACTTTGTAAATAAATTCATTTATCCTGCAGTAGATTAGATACGTATGTTTAAACATTAAATTTCACTTAATTTTCAAAATAGTTGACCGGAAGTAAAAAAGATTTTTTTGGGATTTTTGAGTTTCCGGTTTTTGATTTTTGATTTTTAAGACTGAATTTTTACAATTTGTTTCATTATTGATCTAAAACGCTATCGTGCACTAAAATCGGTGATTCCAATCAAAAGTTATAGTTAGACCATTTTTGGGACACAAAGTGTAACATCATATGTGGACGCTCTTTTGGATCAAATGGCACAGGTAAAATATTTAAAATGAAGATCATAGTGTCAGTTATCTCTAGCAATAATTTTAGTTTCCCTCAAAAAAGATGTAGTGTTGGTAAAAATTATTAATCAAAAGTGTAAAGATCTTTTTTGGCCCCCCTGTACATTGGGGCCATTTGCACCGGTATACCGCGGTACAGACTGAGACCGAGATAGCAAAGTTGGTGTCGCTTCAGTTGGGATGCATTCCTTGTTTGATACTGACATTTAAAATGGCTCAAATTTAAGTTATTTCTTGGATTGATTTTCATCACGAGCTACAAGCTAAGGTTTCAACCAGATTGACTAAACCACTAAACCAAAATTTGAAAACAGATCAAACCTAACCAAATTAGGTTAGGAAATCCGTGGCTTTTTAAGAGATAAAATATAATGTTTTACCGCCCAGAGTTAGTGCCCACTTCTATAACAAAGCAATATAAAAAATTCCCCTCCAAAACAAAACAGCCCACAGAGAAATTTTCTGAATACATTGGTAATTGAACAATTTATGAATAGTATTTTTGCATTTTTGATAATATTTCATCTATTAGACCGAATTTTATACAGGTTGAAATGGCTGAATTGAAGCTAAATGTGTAAAGTATCGATGTGGCACATCAAAACATGGAGGACTCGATGAAATCAGTGCCAAATGATAGTGATCCTATAGTATACTTAGTCAAGTTTCACTCCAAACAGCAAGCACAATCAAGTGCAATACATTGAGAGTTACCCCCATCTGAAACGTAACTTTGAAAGCGGAAAACATGATGACCTTCGTAATCTCAACAAATTATGAAATTATGAGTTCATCATCTATCAATCTAAATTAACTACTAACATTATGAAATATATAAAATCTAATCTGTCGCGCTGGAAACAGCACGCACGCAAAAATCATAGGGAGAGGAAGAGGATTCTTGGAGAAGGGCCTAGTTTCGAGGCCAGGTCATCATTTATTAAAGTCTTCGAGCTACAGCGTGGCAGCATGTTTACAAGTTACAGTAATTCCTTGACTTAGCGCGACACGCATTTAGCGCATAGAGGGAATCGTAATTGAAATAATTTCGACCACTACAATGGATTCGATACGTATTTGATTAGAAAGTATCCAAGAATGAAGTTATGTTTGAAAAAGAGTTTTTGGCGGATTCCCATTGCCTCGAAATCTTATGTACATTTTACTTAACCTCGACTTAGCGCAAGAATTTCTTGGTGGCTTTTGCAGGACTAACTGTATTTCGTGTCTGTCTTCGTAGACAGTTTGTCTGTGTTTTATACATTTAGTTTGTGTGTGTATGAGTGTACAATGATTGTGTTGACTCAAACATAATCGAGATAAGGTCATACGATGACGATAAGCCAACCAGCAGTGCGCAAATGAGCAATCGGCTGTGATCATCAGTTGAGAGGCGATTTCTTAGTCAGCGATGAGATCGGTCTTCGTTGTCTTCGAATTCGGCAGTCGCATTAATCTGCGACATTCTATCAATCATCTATCAATCTAAATTAACTACTAACATTATGAAGTATATAAAAATCTAATCATTTGATTAAATCACTGCTCAGAATTTGAGTTAGGGTTGCATAAAGTGGCCATCCCGTAAGGGACACCAGGTTGATATGGGTTAATTAGCTAAAGGCAAAAATAGTGACAACTTAGATATTTGGCTAAATAGACATCATAGATTGTATGTCTTCCTCGTCGATCAATTGCCCATACATTGGTTTCCGTTTGACAGATAATTGATAAACGACTAGTTGGTATTATTGATTGAATTGTTTGGTCGTCGATTATTGATTACCCAGAGAAACAAAACTGCAACATAGGAAATTATCTGAAAAACAAATACAAATCACGCTTAAGCAATTAAACTTTGTAAATGTACTTTAACTGTACCGCTTGAAACGATTTAGATGTGATTCGGTAATTTCCAAACAGATAAAACGCATATCGATGAAGAGCCCGTGGTACGAGAAGTGATTCCGCCTTAAAACAAACCATTTAAATAATGAAACTGGCTTACAATTAGTATCGATTACCTTTAGCAAGTTTCTAACTTTAACCGTCATATTGCTGTTCTTCAAATGCTGAAACTGTTGGTAGAAGTTTGTGTTTTGTCTCAATATTGCCTGATTGCGTTTGACAACCTTGGCGCTCTGTCGTATTGTGAAGTAAAAGAACATTACAAAGGTCATAAAGAAGAACCCAAAAATGGCTTTAATTAAAGGAGGATTTTCGGCTTCCAACAATATGGAATACAGCATGTATGTCGCGTAGAGGGTGTAAGTCAGGAATGTTAATGTCAAATATCCACTCCAAAAGGTAGCGTAAGCGTGCAAGTCTTGACAGACATTCATGAGTCTGCGATTGAGCTGGCTATACTTTTGCCAGATTAAACGCGTTTTAACCAGCGAAATTTCACTTTTGGATAACAGACAAGTCTCGCCCAAATATTGGTTCAGCTTGGTCAACTTTGATAAAATGGACTCTTGACGAATATAGATGTACTCACTTGACATGAGGACAAATATAATTTTTACAAACATTTCTATAGAATATTTTCCAATACAAAACATTAGATCTATTCAATTTATGATAAACATACCATAAACGATCGTTAACACAAATATTGGGAACAGCCCAAACCAATAGATTAGTGATAAGATCGACATTTTATATGCCGAATTATACAAAACCATTGCATAGTAATAAGAGAACAGCGCGAAGATATAAAAGATTATCATTCGTTTGTAGAAAAACTTTGCTTTCCCATAGAAAGACACAATCGCAGTGGAATCCAAAATACTCAAGTCTAAATATTCGAAAAATATTGATCATGACAAAAAAAATCTTATAACGTACCCTTTCCATTGATTTGAATGAATTTTTGTCGATTTTTCCAAACACAAAACATTCTGAAGCGCCCATCAAGTGTTCCATTGCAGATGGAGACCAGCGAATTCAGTACAACATTACACACCACAATGGCCGTTAGATTGAGAGTTGACTTCCTAATTTGCAGTGGAAATATTTGATTGCAAAATATGCAATCATTCTTAAGTATGTTTTCATAGTTGAATATATTGCTCGAATCACACTCGTAATACAGGCCAAAGATTCCAACCAAAACAGACAAAATGATAGTGCACAACTGAAACACAAAGTGGCACTTGACACTGAAGCGATGTCCACTTTCTTGCTTTTCGCACTGAATGAAATCCACCTGTCCAATGAGTGCATTGTAGTGAGACTCGAATGTAGATTTGAAGAATTTCTTAGAGATGTTTGAAATTTTACTTAAACAAACGACAACATTTTGGACAAGCATAACTAAACTTAATTTTAAAATAATTAATATTTTGAATTAATGTTATTCATAGAATATAAACTAAATTATTCTGAAATAAAATAGTTGAATTTTAAAATTTTCTTAATGACGGTATTTTCATATATTTCAAAATGTATTTTTAATTTCTTTTAATTAAAATTTTATAGCTTTTAGCTCACTTCCTGTGCGTGTGTGTGTCACAAACAACATTCTTAATGACTCACAGAGATCCACTTGATGTTTTTTGCTTTAATTAATTAAAACCCAAAAGAATATTCTAAATTTTGAATACACAACAACAAAATGACTATTAATTTCACTTGACATTGAAAAACCTTGAAAGTAAGTAGTGATTTCAGTCACAAAGTTACAAAAGTGATCATTAGCCAGCACATGACTTGACTTTTTGAAATAATACAGGTTTGAGGATTGCATCTAAAAGGCAAAATTTTTAATAACAAAATTACCGAAAAGCTCACAACGATTGTCCGTCTCAAAACGACTGACGACTGATCAAAGTAGAAATAAATTAATGTTTGTATAGTAAAATTGCTAATTAAGCTTCATTAAAGTTATATGTGGGGGTTAGAAACAAAACCGTGACAGACCCGAAAATTCTGTGAACCATTTTAATTATAAAATCGAAAAGTAATTTTGCCTATCGAATTTGGTCTTAATTACATTTTTGTTTTTGTTTGAGTTTGAATTGTGTTTCTCTCCATAACAGTAGAGTTCCAGTTGACAGTCATGTGAAAATTAATGTTATGTTTGGGCGCTCAAAATGTGAAATTAATTAAATTAAATATAAATTGTTTTCAAATTTGCTGACGCACACAGAGAACCAACTAGAATTTTGACCTTGCATAATTCGTACCCATTAAATGATAATAAATGATATCAGCACAATCAACTAGACTGGTCACAAATAGAATTGATTTTCTTTTAAATTTAAACAAAAATCCATTGTTTATCACTTGACAAACTCTGTTATTACTTTATTTTGACACTTGAAGTAAACAGTGTAATTAGAAATTTTTAAAAAGTTTCTTCAGTCATCAAGTGAAATCATGAAATACACAACATAAATTATGAATGATGATCCATTTAAAAAACCAACGAGTTGGACAAAGTATTATCTACTACTGAACATAAATAACAATTCAAGCACAATGTGATCGAGAAAGGACCATTCAGGTTGTTTTTAGTTTTTGGCTAACTCAGTTACCCGTAGACGGACAGCTCGCACTGAATGCACCAGAGTCATGACGGGACTACTAATAAACTCGACGAGAAGTGATATAAACAATTGTTGCAATCATTGAAGCAAGGAAGCCAAACCTTCGATACCATTACCATAAGAGACTAGTCTAAATATTTTGGCGGTCAGAAGTCATATGCTTATGAGAAGTCATCCACCGGAGAAGTCATCCACCAGACAACTCTTCCACCGGACGAGTGTTCCACCTTTGATCTCGCCGATCTCCTTAGGAATATTCTCTACGCTTTATTTAGTAGAAAATCTAATCAATAAAGACAAGTCGACTTTGTTCGACCCAAACTCTGTTTCTCGTTGCAATTCGCAACTTATTTTTTGGGCGCGTGGTGCCATCCACAATACGACATTCAACATTCTGACAGGCCTCAACATGACTACCAACAGAATTGGTAGTATTATTGACATAATTGTAAAGGAGTCTTTGACTCTATTTTGGATGTTTGGTTCGCGGAACCCTCAACCGGGCGACTAGGGCGTCTGGTTTTGTTCAACTCTAATTTTTACAATAAATTTTATTGAGACCCAAAGTGAATTCAGCAAAGACTACTTTTCAGGTTATGTGCAGAAGACTGGTTTCCCAAATTGTCCAACATAATGTCATTCAGATTGAAAAGGGTTTTTATTAATTTATTAATCAATTTGGTTAAGAAATTATTTTAAGTTTGTCTGTTTGACAGTTTTGTGAGTGAAATTATTATGATAATATGATGTTTGACAAACAAGTTGTCACAGGGCCATTGGCTGGTGGACTGTTGAGACTGGGCGAGGTGTTGAGTTATATTACGACTAAAAACAATATAAAGTTAATTAGTGCAAGCAACAAAAGTCGAATTCACGATTGATAACCTGTTGAATGATACTCTGCAACCTTTGACCACACATCGATCGAATTCGAATTCGACCAATCGAGTGACTGTACCACATGTGATGGGGGCGTGAACAGATGATGTTACCAGATTGAGGGATAACTCGCTGATGAGAAATTAATAAAATGTAGAAATAATTAATTAGGTGATTTGTTGTGAGTGATTTGTTTTTTATTATTAAAAGTTGATCATCAGATAGAGCAATATTCGACATTGATTTTGTTTATTGTTCAAACAAAAATTCAAATCAAAGCCACACCACACCACACTAACAACAAAATGTAAACAATATTTTGAACACATTTTGGGTTTGTTCTTCATCGAAAACTGCCTCCAAAATGTCATAATATCAGATCAGACAGATCGACACCATAATTGAAGTTACGTGAACCAAATGGGCATATATCCTATCTTGTAGATTTTTCGACGTAGATTCCGAATTTTTACTCAGAATTCCAAGTTTAGTTCATTATTCATGGTTTTTCGAAGTTTTAAGCTTGTTTTAGCCGTTTCTAGTTCAAAAATTATCTAAATCTTAAAGTTTTTATTTATAAATAAAATTCTCCTCGTTTTTCTAAAAATTTTGAGCTAAACAACACCTAAATCGGTCAACATTAAATATTTTAATTAGATATTTAAAGATCACATTTCACATGTAAAGAGGTGAAGATTTGAATATATTCACAGGTAATTAGGTTTCTGTACACTGTTTGCTTCATTGTGGCGGTTGGCTCGTTAAGCCCACTTTTGTATGTCACCATAGTTCTGTGCAATGGTCAGCTACTTTGGTTGATTAGAAAGTGTGCTTCACTCGAGACTAATTATCGCAAAATTGAGAATGAAAATCAAAAATTCTATTTCAACTTTATATACAATTACAAACAGTACAAATGTAAATGTATTGGTAATTTGATCAAGGTGGAAACACTTCAAATGCCTCATCTATTGCGTCCCTATTCGTTTTATGTGTTTGGCAACTCGAGAATTACGTCTAGGACTTATGAATTGGTATAAAGCCTTAATTTTATTTTTGAAAACAAATTGAACAAATCTTATAATCCAGATCATCACCAATATGAATGCATTCTTAATGTTTGTACTCAAAAATCAATATGGCACAAAGGACCCAAATGTTTGTGATGAGTTTGTTTCTTTTTACATAATTCAAAACTCATTAAAACAGTCAACCCTTCAATTTGGGAATCAAAATAAAGTGCAAATAGAACATCCATATTTGGCTTTAAATGTTAATAACTATGTTAATGCACTGCATTCCATGGAATTGCAATGAGTTTAAACTAGTCGTATGACTGTGATCCATTCGAGTAAGGTGAATTGGTTGAACAGTTACTCGAGACAGTCATCGTTGAGTGAGTGGATGGTGATGGTGGACATGGTGGGAAAGGTTGGTTGAAGATATGTTCACTATTACTAGTTCCCCCATTTGAGTTCGCGCTTCACTAGTTCACAGCTTCATGAGTTCGCGCTTCACTAGTTCACAGCTTCATGAGTTCGCGATAAATTAGTTCGCAGTTATTGGATAAGTAAAGAGTATGTTTAATTGTGTTGTTAATTGAAATTTAAAAACAGATATTGATAAATTAGTTTAATCAAAAACAATTAAGATGAAGAGCGGCATAACAAATTCTAAACTAGAAAACAAAAGGTATCGTGTCGATTAGATGAGATTTTATTCATCAGAAAGATGGTTATTAGAAAAGAAATCTGAAAGCTGCGAACTAGTGAGGCGCGAACTCATGAAGCAGCGAACTCAAATGGAAGAACTCGTGATAGTGAACCTGAAGATATTGGAGATTTGTTTTGTTACTGAATGAAATCATTAATCATTTATTTATTTATTACTCAAATGCTAAGCAATGACCGAGTTTGAACTAGCGAGTTTGTTTTCCATACAGTTAATAAATTATTTCCCTGAAGTATTAAATTTTAATTGTTTTAGAATGTTCTAGAGTCTAGACTAAGCATAAAGATTCCAGACACACCTAATCAATGTAAACAGATGTGTTTCAAAAATGCCAATAAAAACAATTAGGAATAACTTTTTGTGTGCCTAACAAATGATAGCGACACCATTCGGATAAATGCTCACTAGTGAAACTCAGATGAACATGGGTGACTTCGGGAAAGGTGGCCAAGAGTGTTGCATTGATGTACTGAGCATCGTGTCGGTCAACATTCGGATCGAGCACAATGCGCACATCAAATAGACATAGCTTGCGCACATGTGATGTACTGTTTCTGTTGTTTCGTTGTTGTACAACTCGCTCAAGAATGGACATTTCGATGGTTGCACGCGCAATTTGAAGTTTGCTCAGGTGAGCCAAGCTCAGCAAATCTTCCCACACTCTTTGATTCAACACTGGACCATATGAGCGAATATCCTTAATCATATTTTTAAAATAACACACAACATTAATAGATCAATCAATCAAACATACCAAAGTGTAGAATTTCAAAATTAGAGTATTTAGAAATTGAAATTCCTGAAACAATTTGTTAGTAGGCACACTTGTTATTTTCAACTTGAGTTGGTGCATTTTATCGAATGTTTGTAAATTGTCAGGACAATTCACAGATTCCATATTGAGCACTTTGGGTCTCATTCGATGCAACAGGGAGGGGATCTGGAGTTCCACAAAATTTGTCTTTAATTTTGAGAGGTTGCGTAATGAGGCAATTTCTCGATACAGCTTGACCGAACCAAATCGAGCCTCCACTGGTGAGTCAATCACCGTACAATGACATTTCATTTCGCTAAAATAGTCTTCATTTTGGATTTCTTCAATAACGGACTGAATAATCTCAAGAAAGTTGTATTCAATCCAAGTTGGGTAAGTACTGCGAATCTTGCCAAACACTGCAACACTCAACAACGAGTGAAATGAACCGAGTTGTTTGACCACTTTGGGATTTGTCTCATAATACACTGACACGTTGGTCGAAAGCAGTGATAGGTTAAAGTAGTTATCCAATGTCTTCACAAACAAACATTCTATTTTATCAAGAATATAATCAAAACATTCAAACCTGTCCTTGATCTTTTGATGGCACAGCTCTAAATAAATTTCCTCCTCCTCCTCATCATCATCATCGCAAACAATCAGTTGAAATTCCTGGTAAACTTTTTGTGTGTTCCAAAATGACCAATTTCTCAGTAATCCTTGCCAGAAAGATTCTTTACCCGACAATGCATCTTTAGGTTTGAGATCCCAAGAAAGCAGAAAATGAATTCGCTTGAAGAAATACATTTCGTTAAGCTTCTCAGGATTGACATGATTTTCAAATTTTTCCTCGTCTATTTCTGGTGACTCTTCAGATGTGAGAAATGCGGAATGATGCATTCGATCGATCAATGCATTCCAACGAGTGCACACCACTCGAAGGATAGTGATCCACTCGAGTAAGGTGAATTGGGTGAACAGTGACTCGAGACAGTCATCGTTGAGTGAGTTGATGGTGGTCGTGGACATTTGTCAACATTTGCAATTATGTGAGACTGGTTGAAATCTTATAATTGAACAAAGTTGTGTGACGGATGGTTGAAATACTTTTTGCAAACAGAGAACAAAGAAATATTCCCTACTCTTTAGTTAGCAGAAAATTTAATCAATAAAGACAAGTCGACTCAAACTCCGTTTCTCGTTGCAATTCGCATGCAATCGCTGGATCGATTCGCGTCTTGTGATATTTTGTAAAAGTGAATTCAGCAAGAACAACTTTTCAGGCTATGTACAGAAGACGTTGGTTTCCCAATTGTCCAACATAATGTTTGACGTCATTTACATTGAAAAGGTTAATTATTAATTTATTTCTCAATTCTGTTAAGAAATAATTTCAAGTTTGTTTGTCGGACAGTTTTGTGAGTATATGATTATGATGATGTTTGTTATAAAATCCATAGCTCTATAGAATATTTTATTTATGTATAAGTCTAAATAAATTTATTTTAATGTTTAATTTGTAGTTTTTATTTTCATTACCATTGAAACAAATCAAACAAATCCTTTAATATTTGTCTATTTTGAATAATTGAATAATTGGATTTTAAATGGAGTAATTTAAAATGGCAACAATATTATTGGGCAGTATATCTAATCAATTGGCAGTAATTATAAATGCTGGATTGGCAGTATAATACTTCCCAATTAAATAGAAGCCATTTAAAATTGTTAACGGTTTAGTTGGTCGACGTTTAACGTTTCGAATCAAGTAAAGTGGGAGGGTAGGTGGGAAATAACTAATTGAAAATTGGCAGAGTTTAGTTGGTCGACGTTTAATGTTGCCTATCAAGTGAAATGGGACGGTAGGTAAAAAATAACTAATTGAAAATTGGCACAGTTTAGTTGGTCGACGTTTAACGTTTCTTTGAATTTGATTTATTTGGTAAATGTTGATTACCAAATAAATCAATGTGTTTGACCAATACGTCTGGAAATCACTTTTCGGTTTGAATCAATTGAGTACTCTGCGAATTTCGCATTCAATCATCGATTTATCAATCATAGATCGAGTTTCCAAACAGAATCATAGGAGTAATTTACCCGTGCGCAACCTGGCTCTAACAAATGTTGAGATTGTGGGATTGTAAAAAATGAAAGATAGAAATAATGATAGTTTGGTTGTTCACACACTTTTGTGTACATTTCCTTGGATGGAGAATGTTGAACTGTGCTTCACTGATCCGCAATTAAAGGTGCAGACGGAATTTTGTTTGGATCGATTGAAACATTAACACAAGACTCAATAGATTGAACAGTTCCAGTTGACCATTGAAATACGGCGCCGGCCATACACGCCCGTTCAAATGTACCATGGTAGTAATATGAGTGGTAGTGGTCGATGAGTGGTTGAGTGTAACCTTTGACCATTCCACTACTCCTGCTCGTCTGTTTGTTTTGAGTGTAACAAAGGAAAAGTGCACTCGCACTGAACTCACATGCTGCATGCTGTTGCATTTAAGACTTGAGGTTTGAGCGTATTTCTTTTTCATTTGTTTTGTTGATTTGTACCCAAAATGTCACTGCCAACTCACCCTCTCCTCACTCTGGTGGAGCGCAACGCCAATGGACTCAAGTCAATGCTCACTCATTACATCGATGCCACCGTGGACAATCAATTTGCCTCTCTCAGGAATAGTATTATTTCAATGATTCAGTCGGGCATGATTGGCCCGAACGGTGATGTCACTGCATTTGGCACAACATCACCACCACCAACTCAAGCAAACACAGATCAATCGAGTGCTCAGTGTTCACATGAATATTCAAATGACACTTTGACCAGAGCACAGAAACATCAAAGCAATCTACAAAATGATGTCTCACAGGCCAACACAATCAAAACTGATGATCAAATCAAACGAGAATTCGGTGATGAAGATGATGGTGAGGAGATTGTTACGCATTGTGAAAATTGTCAAAACGGAATTTGTAATTCGGTTCGTGTACATTGTGATGATACTTTTAGGGATGATGCAGAAGCTGGAGATAATGGAGATGGACCTTTCGAGATCCAACAAAATGTTGATTCTGTATTGGAGAGCAATCAAACCAATCAATTGGTTGTTTCAAATGACATTTTACGATTACCAAGATCCACCAACCTAATCAACACCAAACCACTGGTCAAGCAAGAATGTCTCCAAGGTTCGTCAATTACAATTCCACTGAAAGTCAATAACAATATTGCTCTAAATGATATTGCCACCGATGAACTAATCGAAGGACAATACACACAAATTCAAACTGATGAATTTGATAACAACGAAGAAGTCGATAATGATGATGACTACAGTGAAGAAAGTGAAAATGAACATTTGAATAATCCAAATTGTGAAGATTACGCCAATGGAATTTGCGATTTGGACCGTGAGAATAACAACAATCACTTGAACAACGTTCTGCCTGTAGGAGATGGAGATGAAACTGACATTGAAACAAATCTTGCTGAGGCACAATCTCAAATCGATATTAGTGTTACAAACAACACTAAAATGAATATCCAAAATGAAGAGAATTTTATCAATGAGGGAACTGTCAGTGTGCGGAACATGGAACAATCGACTTCATCAACCAGTGGAGAACGATCATCAACTCGTAAACGAATTCAGACGAAAGTTTTCGGTGATTTGGTACAATCGAAAGTGAATCATCGCAAATGTGGAAAACGTAAAAGTGATCAATTGAATGAAAGTGTTAAAAAAACAAAACCAAAACAGATTTTGGATGATGATGAAGACACTGAATCTGATGATAATGATGACCAAGAAGAACATACAAACAAAGCAATTGGAGAAAAATTTGCCACTGAATGCACTACTAATCCAATTCAACCAAACCTTGTCCAACCAAATCGTCATTTGCAATGTTCACATTGTCTGAAATCATTTGATCACCAATCCGCATTTCAGAGACATCTTCGAGTGCACACAGGTGAACGTGCATTTCAATGTGATCAGTGTGACAAAAATTTCCACCGGCTTGGCAGTTTAAACACACACAAACTGATTCACCAAAATATAAAACGTTTTCGTTGTAATGAGTGTGACAAACAATTCACACAAAAACCACACCTAATCGCTCATCTGCGAATACATTCCGGAGACAGACCATTCGAATGTAGACATTGTGACAAGTCGTTTGCAGATTTAGGCACTCGGAACAGTCACGAACAAGCCATCCTGAATCAGACCATACTGAATCAGCGGCACAAAACGAAATTTAAGCGGCGATTCAAAAATATTTTTTTCGGGCATTGTGATCCATCTGCATGTCAAGCCATATCGATGCAAACAATGTGGTCACACTGCCACTCAACGAACAACCATAATTAGACACATTCGAATGGTCCATTTTGGTTTGCCTCAATCAATCAAAGAACAACAAGCACTCAACATCATCGATGAACGAGATCCGAGAGAGTTGGTTGAGAAAGTGTGACTCGTTTTGTGATTGTCAAAGTATTTCTATTAAATGGACACATTGTATCACTGATCCGCATAATTTGACCAATCTGAACGATATAGTTAATTGCTGTACTCAAATTTGTAATAATACATACATTTAAAATTATTTTAAAATTATTTCGTCTTTTAGAACAAAACTCTTGTATCCTTTTCAGTATCATTTGTTAACTCTCACTGGTATTGGTCGTGTAGCTACAGAAACACATCAAAATTTTAGATAAACTATTAGATACTAAATTTGTGAATAACCACCAAAGGGGATGCTTCAACCAAATGGGCAAACTCGATCTGTCACTTTGTATTTCTTCGCCGAGAGAGGCTGGGAAGAACGTTGTTGCGGACTTTTCCATGTTTGCATACTTTGAATTTACGAGATTACTTCGTTAGTAAATGTTGATTAATGTTTTTCTTTGTTCAATAATTTTGGATTTCTTGATTAGAATTTAAATTTGGATAAAATCAATTTTTCTGGAAAAAATTTGTTGGTTTGAGAAAGTTGTGTACACTACGAATTTCGCATGCAATCATCAATCTGTCCAGTTTGGATCGAGTTTCTCAACAGAATTCTATAAATTTGCCTGTGCGTACCCTGGCACTAACAAATGTGGATATTATGGGTTTCAAAAGAATGGAAGGTAAAAATGAAGGTAGTTTAGCTGCTCAAACACTTTTGCGTGCATGTCCTTTGATGGAAAATGCTGAATTATCCACTGGCCAGAAATCGGAATGTTGTTTGCGTCGATTAAAACATTCACTCAAGACTCAATAGATTGAACAGTTCGAATTGACCATTGCAGTATGGTGAAATGCACTGCAGCATCATATTCGCGAGTTCAAATGTAGTGGTAGTGGTGGATGAGTGGTTGATTGTAAGTTACAATTTGTAACCTTTGACCATTCCACTCCTCCATCTCATCTGTTTGTTTTGAGTGTAACAAAGGAAAAGTGCACTCGCACTGAACTCACATGCTGCATGCTGTTGCATTTAAGACTTGAATTTCAAGCGTATTCAATTTCAACTTGCTTTGTTGATTTGTATCCAAAATGGAACTGCCAACTCACCCTCTCCTTACTCTCGTGGAACGCAATGCGAATTGTCTCAAGTCAATGCTCACTCATTACATCGATGCCACCGTGGACAATCAATTTGCCTCCCTCAGGAATAGTATTGAGACGATGATTCAGTCTGGACAGATTGGTCCTCAACAAAGTCACGATGTGACTGCATTTGGCACAACATCACCACCACCAACTCACGCAAACACAGATCAATCGAGTGCTCAGTGTTCACATGAATATTCAAATGAGCAATTGGTCAGAGCACAGGAACATCAAAACACTGTGCAAAATGATGTTGCATTGGTCAACACAACCAACACGGATGAACAAATCAAACAAGAATTCGATGATGAAGATAATGGTGAGGAGATTGTTACTCATTGTGAAAATTGTGAAAAAGGAATTTGTAATTCGGTTCGTGTAAATTGTGATGATACTTCTGAGGATGATGCAGAAGCGGGAGAGAATGGAGATGGGCCTTTTGAGATCCAACAAAATGTGGATTCTATATTGGAGAGCAATCAAATGAATCAATCAAACTCAAACGACAATTTACCATCACCCACCAACTCAACCAACACCGAACCACTGATCAAGCAAGAATGTCTCCAATGTTCGTCAATCACTTCAATTCCATTGGATTTCACCAACAATGCTGCCCTAAATGATATTTCCATCGATGAACAGATTGAAGGACAAAACACACAAATTCAAACAGACGAATTTGATGACAACGATTATGTGGATGATGATGATTACGATGAAGACGGTGAAGCTGAATATTTGAGTAAATCTAATTGTGAAGATCAATTATGCTTCCAAGTAACAATCATCAAGTAATCACAACTTGGGAACAGTGGACACTTAGTGATTCAAGTGATTGTAAACCAATTTAGAACATTCAAAAGGTACTTTATGTCTTGGTAGAATATATGATTTATTTATTATTTATTTACAAACAAAGACTAATACAGGCAGATTGGTCAGATTGTGCGACTTACAATCGGTGGTCATTGTGTTGCAACACTTTGACAATCACAAAATAAGTCACACTTTCTCAACCAACTCTCTCGGATCTCGTTCATCGATGATGTTGAGTGCTTGTTGTTGTTTGATGGATTTAGGCAAACCAAAATGGACCACTCGAATGTGAGTGATTATGTTTGTTCGTTGAGTGGCAGTGTGACCACATTGTTTGCATCGATATGGCTTGACATGCAGATGGATGGCTTGTTCGTGACTGTTCCGAGTGCTCAAATCTGCAAACGACTTGTCACAATGTCTACATTCAAATGGTCGGTCTCCGGAATGTATTCGGAGATGAGAGTCAAGACGATGTTTGTGTGTAAATTGTTTTTCACACTCATGACACCGAAAACGTTTTATATTTTGGTGAATCAGTTGGTGTTATATATAATTTATTGGGAAAAAGCAGCCCGCTTACCGCTCATGGAGCAGTTTATACAGGCAAATAGTGATACATTTATACAATAGTTTATACATTTCAGTAACGAGAAATAATTTAAATCTAATTAATTAACAATCCGTAAAAATTCGCAATTTCATGTTTAGTAATTGTGTTGGTGTTTGAGTGTTGGGTGAATTTCTTTACATAATGTTGTGAACAATGAAAAACGATTTGGTGTATTTACAAAGTCATTCAAATTGTTAATGGTGTGATGTGTGAATATGTTATTGCGTAATGTTGAGAATGAAGGACAATGAAGAAGAATGTGTGAACATGTTTGTGTTGCGGGGAGATCACATAGGCATGAGTCGTCTGTTGTTTTCCCGATTCTCTTGAGATATGCACCAAATGCGCCGTGCTGAGTTAAGAATTGGGTAGTGAAGAAGTTGTGTCTGATGTATGTGGGTATTGTGTGGTGGGGGAAAAAGGCTTGAAGTGTTTCATTCAAGCGTGTGTGTTCGTGTATTCGTTTGAGATCCATATAATTATCATTTAATTGTTTAATGTGTGAATCATCAAAGTATTTGTAACTGTATTTATCAATTGGTCTAGTGAGTGCACTCTGAGCGAGACTCTTTGTTATGTTTACGTGTAGGTTTGCTGCTGGTGGAAGTGATGTTACTAACTTAACTTGTGTGTGTTCGCTCAGGAGTGCTGTGAGTTTTGTTAAGTTTTTGTTTAGGAAATTTGGAACTGGTGGGGGTTTTATACAGTACAGATCTCGACAATAGATCACAATGGTTAGGTCTGTGGTGAGGTAGTTTGTTTCTTGTAGTGCGGCAAGAGCTTGTCTAATTAAATATTGGTATATTTGCCTCCTGCTTGTGAAACTATAGAATTTAAATTGTTTACTTTTAATAATGTTATGAGCATCAGTTATGGTGAATGCACCTCCGTTAAGGTGAGTGGAGTGTGAGTGTTCAGTGTATATTTGTATGTTTGACGATGATGGTGTGTCTGTTCGATTTATAGTTATGTTGTCTGTTTTTTATGAAGTTGATAGAGAGCGTATCATATCGACCCTCCCGAGGAACTAATGGCGCAAACTCAGTGTCTGTTATTGTCAATTCGTGTTTTAGTTGAAATTTGTGTTGTCTTTGTCTCAGGAAGGGAATGATCGGTTCTACTCCGGCCAAGAAGTTTGCAGCTTCTGCGGACAAAGTTCGGTAACCCATCACTGCTCTTATGAGAATCATTCTCTGTAGGCCAATGAGTTTATTCCGATCACTCATCAACATACGATTCTCACCAATCTCTGAGGCATATGTTAGTGTAGGTCTGATGACCGCTTTGAATAATGTGATACGAAATTTAGAGTTAATTCCCCATGTATTTCTACATAGGGAAAATAGAACGTTTTTGATTTTTGTAATTTTGTTTACAAGGTCATCGACGTGTTTGGAGATTTTAAATTGGTCAAGGTAGAATGAGTTTTGTATAGTAATGCCTAGAATTTTGATGTGATCGGTTTGTTCGACTGTTTGGTTTAGAAATGTTATTGGTTCGAGTGTGTGTGAGTGCAGATTTAAGATTTGTGTTTTGCCTACACTAATTGATAGTTTATTGTGTTCGCACCATTGATTTATAAAGTTTAAGATTTGTGTGATAATCCTCCTTAGTGAGATGGCATCCTTAGCCCAGGCAATGGCAGTAGTGTCATCAGCAAATGCAAAGATCCTTGAGTTTGGTATGTTAAAAGTGTTTAGTAGTGAGTTCATGGTTATGTTCCACAATAATGGACTTAGGGCCGAGCCTTGCGGACAGCCCTTTGTGAGTTTTTTAGTGACGGTGGATGAGCCGTATGTTGAAGAAATAGATCTGTCACTGAGGTAACTTTGGGTGATGCGTATTAATTGTTCAGGAATGTCTAGTTCATCCATGTTTTTTATAATGCTATACCAGAAGGCGTTATCGAAGGCACCCTTGATGTCAACAGCTACTACAGCCACCAAATATTTATCCTCTTTGAGGCGTATGGCCTGGTCGGTTATTCTGTCTAGTGCTGTCACCGTAGAGTGACCCCGAGTGAAGCCGTACTGGCGTTTGTTCATGTGAATGTTATTGTGTGTATATTGTTGGATTTTTATGTTGATTAATTTCTCAAAGATCTTTGCAAAGCCAGAGAGCAAACAATCAGTTGGTGCTTGGCTAAATTGCTTCTCTCACTAAATAGTTTGCCACACTGTACACATTGAAATGGACGTTCATTTGTGTGCACTCGAAGATGTCTCTGCAAATTAAAATTTGTATTAAATGATTTCAGACAATGTGAACATTGCAAATGACGATTTGGTTGGGCAAGGTTTGGTTGAATTGGATTAGTAGTGCATTCAGTGGCAATTTCCTCTCCAATTGCATTGTTTGCATCCCTTTCCTCTTGTTGAATCACCATAGATTCATCTGAATTGTGTTGACCATGATCAAAGTGCTCGGTGGAGTCTCGAGTGTCGATAGCTAATGAAGCAACAATGACAATACTTTGTAAAAAACATTCAACAATAACTCACCCTCACTCTGTTCACCTTCTTCATCATGTCCATCTTCGTTGCATTGTGCTTCATCAGTTGGTTGTTTTAAGAACTGTCTGGTCACCTTTGGCTGTGACTTGTTTGGTTGACTAATGTCCAGCCTTGGTCTCTTCACAGGTCGAGATGATTCTTCATCCACTTGGTCAGCATCATCATCTTCTTCCTTCACCTCAATCCCTCCATCAACACATTCATCACAATCACATTCCTCATCATCAAATTGATTGTGTTTGATGTGTGGGAATAGCTGAGGTTGAGGTTGCGTTTCAGTGTCAGGCAAATTAATCTGAGAGTTTCCGCATTCATCATTATTATTTGAATGTTGATCTGTCAAATTGTGGTTGGACTGTTCATCCGAGACTGGTGCATAGGAACATGATTGAATATGTTCCGTTGCCATCGGTTCAATTTCCACCTTAAAAGTCACGGGTTGAGATTGACTGCTATAAGGAAATGGAAAAAATGATTATCATGATAGGTAGCAAAAATTGAGCAGTATACCTAGAGCTCTGTTGATTGGATATAGAATCCAAATGATTCGGGCCATTTTGTTGTTGGTAAGAATAGTTCATATTGATAAATTGTTTGTCGAAGTGAGATGAAGTCTGATTGAAAAATGAAGTAGATTGTTGCGAATTGAGATTGGATGGTAGATGAATTTGAACATTGGCTGATTTATCGTGAAGACATGTATTTCGATTCCCCAGCTGTGCACAGTCACCATCACCAGACGATTGTTCAGTTCGTTGCATTTGATTTGTCAATTTGGTTGTGAGTCTGTTGAAGATGGAATAGAGCATTGGGTCCACTGTTCGATCCATCTCAGCTCGCAACCACACGAGTGGCATCAGTAGAGGCTGTGAGCAATGAGGACAACATGACTCGACATTCGTTGGACAATGTACAACTCATCGTAGGAAGTAGTGAAAGGATATTCGTGATAAAACAAAACTAGGGAGTTTAGTCTAACTTTGATGTGAAGTATTCACTCGTGAAGAATCAGCCACACACAGCCACACTGAGGCACAGGCCAGTTTCACCTCAAAACAAATGAACCTAACTTAGCAGTGCAACAGTTGAGCACTCGAGCAGTGGCAAAACACGTGTTCCCCTCAGTAGCAATCACCACCCGCACTCAACACAACATTGGACTCGTCTCATACATAGTTGGCCCTAGTTCCACCTTTGATCATTCCACTCCTCCTGCTCATAGGTCTGTTTTGGTCATAACAAAGCTAGACACAAGCTCACACTGCTACATGCTACTTGTACAATGTACATGCCTTTGCATTTGACTCAAATAATTTTTTTGCGTATATAATTTGCATTTGTCTTGTTGATTTGCACCCAAAATGGAACTGCCAACTCACCCTCTCCTCGCCCTGGTTGAAAGCAACGCGAATTGTCTCAAGTCAATGCTCAGTCATTACATCGATGCCACCGTGGACAATCAATTTGCCTCTCTCAGGAATAGTATTGAGACGATGATTCAATATGGGCAGATTGGTGCTCAGCACAGTTATGTCATTCCATTTGGTATAACATTACCACCACAAGCAAACACAGGTGTTGGAGCATATGAACAAAACGCTCTTCAAAATGAGGTCCCACTGGCCAACACAATCAACACTGATCATTCTATAATCAAACAAGAATTCGATGATGCACAGGAAGAAGGAGAAATGAATGAGGCGGAGGATGGAGAGAAAATTGTTGATGACACTGTTGCGAAATGTGAAAATTGTGAAAAAGGAGTTTACAATTTGGTTCGTGAAAATGAGGATAATACTTCTGTGGATGATACGGAGACAGAAGATAATCATGATGAACCTTTCGAGACATTACACAATGGTCAGGCTGCTTTACAAGGAAATCAAAACAATCAATCGATCATTCCAAATCACATTTTGCCTTCACCATCACACGTCAATACAAACAACACCGAACCAGTGATCAAGCAAGAAGGTCTAGAAGGTTCGTCAATTACAATTCCACTTGATGAATGTAACGATTATGAAGATGGTGTAAATGGGCTTTTAGATGGCCCAAAATGTGAAAATAGAGTTTGCGATTTGGATCATGAGAACAACAATAACAACTTGAACAACGAAGTGTCTGCAGAAGATAGAGTTGAAGAAAATCTTGATGAGGCACAATCGCAAATCGATTACAGTGTCATAAGCAACGCTCAAGTGAACATCCAAAATGATGAAGAAAACGCTATCAATGAAAAATCCGTCATTGAGCGCAACAACGAACAATCGATTGCATCAACCAGTGGAGTGCGATCGTCCAGTTGTAAACGAATTCCAAAGAAAGTTTTGGAAAATTTTGTGCAATCTAATGTGAATTCTCGCAACAGTGGAAAGCGCAAAAGTAATCAAGTGAAAAATAGTTTGAAGAAAGTGAAACGAGAAAGCGTTTTGGACCATCTGGACAACATTCATGATTTTCATGAATGTGCAAGGAGTGGGGTACGACGGTCGACTCGTAAACGAATCACGAAGATAGCCTTCGGCAATGAACAATTGAACGGCTTGGAAATGCTCCAAAGAGAAAAAGAGCCAATTGTCCAATCGAATGAAAGTGTTGAAAAAGTATATAACATTGAAGATAATGATGATGATGATGACACTGATGACGAATATAACGATACGGCCATTTTGTTTAATGACACTAATTAGTCACTGGTCTATCAACAGAAAAAACTACAAATGCACTCAGTACCAAGAGAATCTAGTTTTATCCATTGATTACGCACAATCCAAAGAGCACTAATTTGTCACTCATCTATCAACAGAAAAAACTACAAATGCACTCAGTACCAAGAGAATCTAGTTTTATCCATTGATTACGCAAAATCCAAAGAGCACTAATTTGTCACTGATCTATCAACAGAGAAAAAACTACAAGTGCAATCAGTACCAAGAGAATCTAGTTTTATCCATTGATTACGCAAAATCCAAAGAGCACTAATTTGTCACTCATCTATCAACAGAGAAAAAACTACAAATGCACTCAGTACCAAGAAAATCTAGTTATATCCATTGATTACGCAAAATCCAAAGAGCACTAATTTGTCACAGATCTATCCACACAGAAAACTACAAATGCAATCATGATTGCATGGTACTGCATTACCAAGAGAATCTAGTTTTATCCATTGATTACGCAAAATCCAAAGAGCACTAATTTGTCACAGATCTATCAAAACAGAAAACTACAAATGCAATCAGTACCAAGAGAATCTAGTTTTATCCATTGATTACGCTAATTCCAAAGAGCACTAATTAGTCAGAATTACGAATACGAATTACTTGTTTTATACATTACACACGCAATAATATATACACAAACAAATTTAAAACAAAAAGCCCTGAAAAAGGTCCCCTTTTGACGTTAATTTTAAACATGAAAACACAAAATAAAACATCTTAACGTTTTTTTTAGTTTACGTGACACTCCAGCGAGTATTCCAGTACAGAAAACTCAGTAAAATATCCATAAAGCCAATGTAAATCCAAAGACTTGGTGTGAGAATTGTTGAAATATGTTTAAACACACCAGGACTATTTGGAAGTTCTTTTGGAAAAATGGACTAGTTGGAATGTCACCGATACATCGTATATGGATCGAATAAATTACTATTTGTCCAATAGCATCGGACCTAGCCGAATTTCCCTGTATCACTGTGCAAGCACATCTGGGTTGCTCGCAAACCATAACCTAATCTTTCCGCCCTGCAGCAGGCTGCGGGCCAAAAACATTAGGTTAGGTTTGCTCGTCACACACCCCGCCCAATACCTAACCTAACCTAACCTAACCTAACTAACCCCAGACACAATTTCAGATAGCATAACTTCATAATAATGAAAAATACCTTCCAATTATTCCAAAAGCATCGGAACTAGCCGAATTTCGCTGTACGACTGTGCAAGCACACCTGGGTTGCCCACAAGCCATAACCTAATCTTTCCGGACTGCAGCAGGCTGCGGGCCAGAAACGTCTATATATTCAATATATCATGTCTTATAAACAATCAAATGCATGCCATTCTGTCTGTGGAATACCTTTCAATTAGTCCGAAAGCATACCTTCCTAACAGTCCAATGCATGCCATGCTGTCTGTCGGAGTACACCTTAAGTTAATATTCGAAATCTAAAGAATATAATTACATGTAAATGCCCATAACTAACTAACGCCTCATTTAGGTTAAGTAACATTCCATATCATTTTCTTTTACCATTTAATATTAATCTTTATTATGTATTAAGATGTGTAATTAAAAGACATCAAATATTTAATTAATCAGTAGATTTTAAAGTGTCCTCATTTGTAGTAGTAAAAATATGCCTTTAATTTACCAATATAGTGAAGGATTCAAGACTCCTTTGTTGGGTATACCAATAATTGTAAGTTAATAATAGTAAATCAATAAAATTCGAATTGTTTAAAATTCAGTAGATTTAAAAGTGTCATCATTTGTAGTCGTAAAAATATGTCCTTCATTCACCAGTAATGCGATGGCTTCATCCACGACATTACTGTTTACACCAGACATGTAATTCTTAATGTCGGCTCTTTCCAAACCAAAAGTAGATTCACTACCGTATTTTTTCAATACTTCAACAACAGTGCGTTGAATTTCATTTAATCCAGACTCAACTGTAGTGGAACTTTGATCAAACTCGATATTAGAACAACTAGGTTCCATTGTGGATCGCAATGTTGCATTTAGTCGTTTTTCAAGAATCAAAGAATCAGCAATTGCTTCCAACATATGAGTACTTATCGCATTAGGGTCAATTATTGGTTCTACGGAAAATGCAACAACAAATGCTTTATCTTCATGCCAACGAGCTTGACCCACACATCGTATATAAGTTTGTTCCTTAATCGTTGATGGTAAACCAATGCTGTTGTCACCTTTCAAAATAAAATATTATCAGCTTATAAATATTTCAAATAAAAAAATACCATCTACATCTTTCCATAATTTAACTTCCACAGGTGAACCCAAAAGTATAGTCATCAATCAAATACACATTCTTGGTAAGTTGTTCATCAATATTTCTAACCACCCCAATGACGGTTATCGAGTGAATTTTTTTGCCTAAACATAATAAGACCCTCTTCCCTTACGAGTCAAATTCACAACTTGAGATAAAGTTACATGAGCATGAGTTTTGGAATCTTCAGTAGAATTTCCTTGATTTGGAACAATTGGTTTGTCATCAAAAACAGATGTGTTAAAGAAATCACCCATTATAAAGGTTTACAGTTATCTAAAAATGCAAACCAAATAAAACATTCATAATAAGTCCACACTGCAAACTCTCCAACGAAAGTAAAAGCATCCAGACAAAGGATCAACATCTAGCAGTCAAGATGCACAAGAGCGATGGTTGTTGTTCGCTCTCACACCACTCATACCCCCTGCTCTAGTTTATTGAAATATACGAACGCAAAATAAAAAGTAGTGGTACTACTAAACCCTACTAGATCATCAAGTATAGCACATGAAGTACTTAGGTTGATCAGAAAGTTCGTAGAAGATATTTGTATAAAATAAACGAATTAACTTTGAATCAAAATAAGTTGATACACATATACCTTGGTTAATACTGAACAAAATGAGGTATCACTCGGCTCTATCTACTGTTCCATCTAGAGCAGATAAGAATTTTTACGAAGTAACTTTTTACCCCTCCGTTCAAGCAACAATTCTCGGAAATGACTGGAAGAAAACTCTTGGGCTATGGCTTGTAGATAGATCAATGTCAGAGTGATACGTGAGTAAAAGGATTTGAAAATTCGTTGAGAAGGGACCTAGTTATCCTTAACCAAAAAGTAGTCAAAACAGCACTTTTTTATATGTTTTCCCCCTCACTTGACATCGATGTATCGAAAAGTAGTTCATCTTTTGTTTTGATTTGATCAAAATTGTTATCTGTTCATTTAGACCACTTGTTCTTTTTAGTTATATTATTTATATACCTCAAGCTATTCATCTGACATCATATCGGGATAATAAATCTATATAATCTATTTTGTTTTGATACTATCGATTCTCAACTCATGTAATATCGGTGGTCACGTGATTGTTTGACAGCAGAAATTGAAGCACTTTTTGTACATTTTCGGTTCTGGATCTCGAAGCCTTATCTCAATTGACTTGAAATTTCTACTGTGTATTACTCGATAATGAGGCTAAATATTAAACTTGGTTGCAAAGAATAAGATTCATACACAGAGAAATAAATCCGTTTGAACGGTGACACCAAAGGTGACTTTGGTAAAAGTATCATATGTTCCAAATGGAACGGAGGATGTCGGTGAGTGACCACTCATTTTGTTAAGTATTAACTAGGGCTTCAGGTTATAAACTTTGTTTGGATAAATGTTAATCTGATTTGTAGATACAAAAATATTCTACGAACTTTCTGATCAACCCTAGTACAAGGAAGGCCAAGCGCGAGAATGGAAAGCATCGGAATGCAGGCGAAATGATCGGATTGCCAAGGCCAACAAAATGGCAACTAATCATTGCCAAAGCGACATCTGTAAACGAATACAGTAAGTAACACATATATTGAATTTATATATTAATCACGATTAAAAGCAAAATGCAATGTTTATTAGAATAAAGAGTATAAAAATTATCATCATGGGATAAGAACAATTAGAGAAACACTTTAGTGGCGTATTTAGAAGGGGGCTAAGGGGCAATTGCCCCTCAATGGCTAGCCAAAATGCCCTTTGGAACACCGAGACAGCCTTTGGCTTGTGCTTGGGTCTATGAGAAGTGCCCCCCATTAGGCAGCATCCTGGATACACCAGTGAATGGAAGTGATGAGTAGTTCAGAGTTAAGAATGCAGGACAAAAATTGAAGTCAACTTTTGATGCAAAGTGAACAATCAATTTTGCAATCAAACCCGGATATTCAACCAATTCAGCAAACTCATCAGAAGTTGTAATTCTATCAGAATTGCGCGTGATAAATTCAAGACACTTAACTGTTAATTTATCTGAAACAAGTTTGTCAGAATAAATATAACATTTAACAGCATTATCCAGAGTAACGTTGGCACAGACGTAATTCATGCATATGGCAGCCAAAGATTCCATATTATACTAAATAAAATAAAACTTGATATAAAAAATGATAGATTGAAATTCATAAATACCCTTTCAGCAACAAGTAACAGATCCGATGCATAGGTCTCCAACGATTCAACTTTTCCTGTATAAATAAATTGAAGAAACATTTTGAAAACCTCCCCTTCAATATCTTCAATATGAACCCGACTTATTTGATTTTCCCGCCAATCATCATTAAACATAATAGCAAAATGTGGACATCGACTTGTCAATATATTCTTATGCACATGAAACGTGATTTGTTCTTTTTTCTTATCTTCTTTTTTTCCATTCAACATCCAAAATGAGATCAGTAAATCTACACGCTCTAATTTCAAATCCAATTACTGGAGCACACCTTTCTAAATCATTAGATAAGCTTTTTCAAATCTTGTTTACAAATCGAATGCAATATTTCCCCCTATTGACATGAAATAACAATAATCTAACAATAATACGTACGTTTACATACCTCACAAAGCAGAGTTAAAAGTTGCTTCAGGCAAATACGAATTATAAGGGTTTCGCAATTTCGCATAGGCAATGAAATCAAATGTAGCATCTTTGTTATCATCATCAAACTGATAATTATACTCTAATGTATAAAGTTTTTTCACCAAATGCACTCATAATTGATACGAAAAAATGAATATTTTGATCAACATTATGCTCATTACGCCAATAAATAAAAATACAACGATAAGGAAGAAGTGAGAGGTCAAATCAATACTCTTGAATCGATTTTTGACACTCGAGCAACTATTGGAGATTGTTCTCGAGGCAATTTAGAAGAATCCATGGTGATTCAGCGTGAGGAAAGAGATGCAAACAATGCAATTGGAGAGGAAATTGCCACTGAATGCACTACTAATCCAATTCAACCAAACCTTGCCCAATCAAATCGTCATTTGCAATGTTCACATTGTCTGAAATCATTTGATTACAGTACCGATTTCAAGAGACATCTTCGAGTGCACACAGGTGAACGTCCATTTCAGTGTGACCTGTGTGACAAACGATTTTCACAAAAAATCCATCTTGAAAATCATCAACGAATACATTCTGGCGAACGACCATATCAATGTAATTTTTGTGATAAATCATTTAAAGAATCACACGCTCGGACCAAGCACGAACAAGCCATCCATCTGCATGTCAAGCCATATCGATGCAAACAATGTGGTCTCACTGCCACTCAACGGGAAAATATAATCGCTCACATTCGAATGGTCCATTTTGGCTTGCCTCGAATAATCAAACAACAACGAGCACTCAACATCATCGATCATAGAGATCCGAGAGAGTTTGTTGAGAAAGTTTGACTTATTTTGTGATAGTCAAAGTGTTTGCTTTATTAGATATTTTGATGCAATTAACACTGATTATATCTATAATTTAAATCTTGAGCTACAATTAATAATTCAATTAATTAATTCCTGCTTTAGTTATGTAATTAATGTTAGTTAAGGGTGCTATTTATTTGAGCACTATATTAATCATCAACTATTGTTGCACAAGTGTATCCGGATACAATTGGGACAAAAGCATAAAAAATGTTCACTTGGAAATCATCAATCGAATGTTCATTTTTTTATTTTGTCATTTTAAAATGACCACAAGTGATATCTCTATATTTAAACTCAATTGTCGTATAGGACACTCATTCATCGTGTGTCACATAACCTAAATATCAGAATAATAAATATAAAAATCATCACATTGCGTACAGTAATAGAAGAAATGTTGTTAACTTTGAGATTATTTTTTATAAATATTCAAATAAATTTTACATATTTACAAACTCAATCAAATATCTTCAAAAATCTTTATTGGTTAATCTAAGTTCAATGCTACCTCTTACAATATAATGATATGAGATTTTTACATGCGGAGAAAATGTTTTCAAATGAGAAAACGAATTACGATTACATTGAATTACATCATAATTATCATTTATGGCTTGACATGACCTGCAAGAAAAACTGGAAATTTTAACATGAAGCCAATCTAAGTTGGGAAAAATCCATGGGACATTTAACTGTTTAAATTGTGAATGACAAACCATATTACAAAGTAGCTCCAACATTTTTACTGAATTGAGTTGGTTAAATGGTTCGCTTAAAATTGAGTCGTTGAGAGCAAGACAGAGACAAAGGTTAGTAAGATTTTTCAATAACTTTAAAGAATTTGTTAAATGCGAAATTGGAATTGAAACTGGTCTAATAATAAAGAGTGTTGTTAGAGAGTGAAATAGTTTGCAAAAAACTTGCAGTATATTAACATCGTCTAATGATGATATTTGTAAATGATTGAATTTGTTGGCAAGTTGAGGATTTATCCGAATTAATGGATTGTAATTCATAAGATTGTGTGTTCCAATTTTTTGAAGCTCGTTGTTAGTCTCTGCATATTTTCTCAGCAAATCCATGAAATTGACATTTGACATATCCTGAGATAAAAATTGATAGAAAAATTCTTTCAATTGTGAAAGTATTGATATGTCCAAATAAGGCAATACATTTGGCAAGTTCGCACAATGAAATGTTAGACGTTTCAATGATGGCAAACGATTAATTGTAGCAATCAATTTAGTAAAAGTGTTTGCTTTTATTTCATCGTCGTAACAAGAATAAAAACGCAAAGTTATAATCTGAGAAGACCATGCTTCAAGAAGATCGACTATAGGTTCCATAATTGAAGAAAACACATTGTATTGAGATATTGCCAAAGTACGAATGTTCGGAAAAGTTGAGCACAACATGTTAGCAATTTCGTTACTCATATTAGATAGACGTAAAGTATTCAAACGTCTATATACAACTTCTTTTGGTCTATCCCAACATCTAAATTCACATTCACAGTTGACAAAACGAGCAGATTCATCACCAATCAACAATGTGATGATGCGCCTTTGCCGTAAAGTAACTAGCGAATATGTTCGCCAACTATGACAAACTTTACCACAAACTTGAAAAATAGTTTTCAAAGAAATTCTGTTAAAAATTAGAATAACACATTCATTGGAAAGGCTGGAAAATTTAATCTTGATACCCGGTGGATTCATCTTAAAGTTGAGAGTAGTTGAATTAACTTAAGACATTGAATTAAGCAGGGAGTTGAGGTAATGAACAAAAAGACGAAAATTGGTTACGAAACAGTCGAAAAAGTGGGAGAAGCAGCTAAATGGACTGAACAAAAATGCCAATCGATGAAAATGAAGAGCACATGCTTTAATATACAAAATGTCTTCTGTAAGCACACAAGCACACAAAATATCAAATCACTGCTCGAAAAGCAGTTTAATCACTCGAATATATTCTATACGGGAAGAAGCAGGTGTTTTTGTATTTGAGGACATAGGACAAAATACTTTGAGGCAATGCACAAATGAGAAAGCGATAATAATTTGGTGTGACGGCTGTGTCAAAGGCTCAAAGTTCAGCAGTAATTTGATGCTCGACTGAACGTTTGCAATGCAAACATATGCAGGGTGTGGTTTCACCTGTGACCTTTCATCTGTGAACGTTGCCCTCTCTCGTGTAATACTGAACAGTTCCTGCACAACTGTCTCTTTCCTGTATGTTGACTCAACATTGTTGAGCAGTGTGCGTGCTGTGGTGTTTGTGTTGGCTTGAGTTGAGTTCATGTTTGAGGTTTTGAGGTTTGAACTAAAAGCACGTGTGTATTGTTACATCGAGAATTGTCTTCTTTACCCACCTCGATTGTCATCATGTCATCTTCATCTGCTATACCTCAATATCCTTCCCATATTCTTTCCATGTTGTGTCAATTGATTGGAGGCGAAAAGGTGGACACGAGTTTGTGGCTGCGGGCCGAGATGGTTCGACTCGTGGAACCAATGCTCAAGTCACTTTTCCTCAGACTGATCATGTCGCCCTCATTGCCATCTGTTGTGCCTTTTTGCCGTTTGACTGTATCAAGTATCGAGTTGTGTCAATTGATCGAAAATGAGAAGGAGGAGACAAATAGATTGCTTCGAGGCGAAATGAATCGACTGGTCAATTCGCTCTTCCTCAGACTAACCAACAAATTGATGGTGAACATGGTTTGTTCTGGATTGGAACGTGTTGGTGACCGTTCACTGGTGGTGAATCCATCTGATCAATTCTAATCACCCAATACTGAATCACATCAACCAGTTCCCATTACCCAACCATCATCCATCGATCCACATTTCCATCAACGGCCCCCGATTAGCGTTGAAGAGGAATATGGTAAAAATATATTGACTGAAATCAAAAGAGGTGAGTTGTGGACTAAGTGAAATATTAATATATTGATTTGTGATTATAGAAATAGAAGAAGAAGAACATGAGATGACATTGGAGAACATGCAGGACAATACAACACAAACAAATCAATTGAGCACTGGTCCTTCTTTAACTGATAATCATCACTTGTTCCACCAAATGAATTCGTCACTTGAAGATGGACAATTGTCGAATGGACAAGTGAACAATGACACTCAACAGGATTGGGACGAACATGAGATCGAGGAGGGACATGATGAACAAATGATGCACATTGAGGAAGAGGTGGAGGAGATTGTTGATGGAAGTGATTATGAGGAAGAGGTTGGAGATGATGAGACTGAGATTGACAATGACAACGATGAAGAGGATGTCAACCAAAATGGAGAATCATCTCGACTTTTTACGAGCTCACCACTGGACACAACTTTACCAGCCCAAAGTCAATCGCCGATCAGGAGACAGACGGCAAGAATTGTGAAACGAACGATAACTGAAAAAGAACAGCCCAACAAAATGACCAATCCGATTGGCAATCGGGACAGTAAAGAAGATGAGGAAGAAGAAGGTGAAGTTGCTGAAGAAGTCACTTCTCGGTCAGTCAAACGACTTCGATCATCTCGACATACCATTACGAGTAGTACCGAACAGAAGAAAATCATCACTCAATCATCAGAGCAAATTGCCACTGAATGCACTACTAATCCAATTCAACCAAATCGTCATTTGCAATGTTCACATTGTCTTAAATCATTTGACCGCAAATTTAATTTGGAGACACATCTTCGAGTGCACACAGGTGAACGTCCATTTCAGTGCGGTCAATGTGACAAACGATTTAGTCAGCTTGGCGCATTAACAAGACATCATCTTATTCACCAAAATATAAAACAATTTCAATGTCCAGAGTGTAACAAACAATTTACTCTAAGACAATATCTTGACTCTCATCTTCTAATACATTCTGGAGAAAGACCATTCGAATGTCAGTATTGTGAAATGTCCTTTACTCAATTGGTCACTCTGAACGCTCACGAGCAAGCCATCCATCTGCATGTCAAGCCATATCGATGCAAACAATGCGGTCATACTGCCCCTCGTCGATCGCATGTAATCCAACACATTCGAACAGTCCATTTTGGTTTGCCTCAATCGATCAAAGAACAACGAGCACTCAACATCATCGACGGCAGAGATCCGAGAGAGTTGGTTGAGAAAGTGTGACTTATTTTGTATTTCGAGGCAATCGACATTGATTCTATCAATGATCGAAACAAGTTGACCAGTTGTAATCTATAGATAATTGTATTTCTCTACTTCAATCTACCAAAGACTATGCAAAGACTATTCTCATCATCATGTACCAATTTACACCTCTATATATGCTTACATCCTAGGGGGTTAATAAAGATTCTCTCCAAAAAAAAGACTATGCAAAAACAAAACGAGAGAAAGATTATCGATTTGCATGATCCTCAAGATTACATAAATAAGATTGAAAAGTTGATTCAGTTTTTTATTCATTTTTGCTTTTCCAGTATACTGAAATGATTCACAGTGATGTCACTATAATGCCATCAAATAAACTTATCTTTTGTATTTTTTGGAATTTACTGCTTATTTAGTAATTTGTCTGTATTCAAATCAACGCATACACGCGCGTTCAAATAGAGTGGTGGTGGAGGAGAGGTAGAGGGTAACCATTGGCCATTCCACTCCACCTGCTCATCGGTCTGTTTTGGTCATAACAAGACATTTCACTGCACTCACATGCTTTAACATGAAACAAGAAACGTTCGTGCTGTAGCATTTGAGTTAATTTTATCTCATGTGTATCATATGTATTTCATTTCAATTTGTTTTACGGATTTGAACCAAAATGTCACTGCCAACTCATCTTCTGCTCTGTCTGGTTGAATACAACGCGAATTGTCTCAAGTCACTGCTCACTCATTACATCGATGCCACCGTGGACAATCAATTTGCCTCTCTCAAGGATAGTATACTTTTGATGATTCAGTCTGGCCAAATTGATATAGATCCACAAAGTCAAGATTTTTGGATTGTCAAAGTTTTTCGATGTACAATATTTTTGAATTATAAAAATCCAAAAAGTTGTGAAACTCCAAACAGGACATTCTAGTCACACATGTTGAGGTGAATGCAACTACAACATACGAACTGAACTCACGAAGATGGAACATTCAATCAATTCCGCGATCTTCATAATGATCTTCATTGTTATATTTCTCTGGCTAAATCTTATGACTGAGTCTCACGCATCATTGGAAGGAATTGCAATTCCAATTCCAATCGAGAAAGGTCCAATCTGAGAAAAGAATAACAACATTTCATGTCAAGTTGGCGAAAGTTAACTTTAATTAATTAATTAATTAATTGTGTCTCCAATCAATGTGAATGCGTTAATGCATCAAATTCGGCTGGCATAGACTACACCCGAGTATGATTACCGTGGATGTGAGCGTTTCGGTTGTTCAGATCATCAAAGCTGTCGAAATCTTTTTGGTAAAGGGGCCTACTGTCGAAATTATTACTGCGAATGTTCCACCGAAATCGACCAGCACACCCAAATTTGTGCAAATCCATTCGATAAAGTCACAAACTTTCCATGCAATAAAAATTGTATCTGCAAAACTAACCGAAAAAATTTGTTCATTTTGAACTCGAAACTTTGGGCGTTTGAGTAGTTTTTTTTGGAAATTTTATTGCTTAAGAGGTCAATAAAATACCATTTCCAAAAAAAACTACTCAAACGCCCAAAGTTTCGAGTTCAAAATGAACAAATTTTTTCCTCTCCTCTCTGTTGCATGGCTATTAGTTGCAGGTATAGTGCGATTTGCATTTTGATTTGAACTTAATTGATTATGCTTTAAACTTGTTATTATTTTTAGTAGCCGCAAGTGACTCAATGGTCGACGAGAATTGTGATCGAATTCTGAATTCAATGGTAGATTGATGCAGCTCGTTGCAAAACTCAGCACAATCGAGATGGGGTCGACGACTACGTGTTGCCTCAACGTCAGTTACAACATGTGTGTGCAGAGTGTGAGGCACTACGCCAACCTTGGAAAATTGTCTCCGTTTTGTTCCAATGAGGTCTATGACCTCAAACTTGCTAAACTCGAATCGTACAACGACAAGGATTTGGTCGACACATTGTGTGTGTTTGTCACTTGTGTCAAGTGACAAGTCAAGTCAAGTGATGTTTCACACAATAAACCAATTCAAGTCACACACGTGCATCACCGAGCCAGTGTCGAATGCGTGGAACACCGTGAAGACCAATGTGCAGTCGAGCGTAAACCAGATTAGCAGGAATTTGGTTGGATTGTTGAGGGCAAGTTTCAGCACAAAAAATGTCAAACGCCTGGGCTAGCCAAAGCCAGATGAAATCAATCAACGAGCCAATCCATACAGCGTGGTCTGAAAGCCCCCGATTCACTTCATTTTATTCGATCTTTACTAAATTTTTGTAATATTTTTGTAATACTAATTTACGCAGACAATTGAATGTTCTCAAGTTTCCAAATAAATTAAACAATTGTGAATTTTCACATCAATTAGTATTTTCTTCCAATTTTCAGGGGGAAGATCAACAAGACTAATTACCCTAATTACCCTAATTATCCACAGAGGTTAGCGGTAATTTAAAACTTAAAACAAATTTATTATGAATTTAACAAGAAATTTATCTAGAATAAAATTCTGTAGACTTTTAAAAAATAATTCTAAATACTTCCATGATACCAGCCTATTGATGCGTCCAACGTTCTGAAAATTTTTATTAATAAAAATAAATTCAGTCAACTTTGGTTGAAGTTAGAATTGAATAATTGTAAACTCTGATCCACCAACAAAAGTCTGGCCGTTTGAACCAATGTTCCCAACTTCAAGTACAACAGTCGATCGTAGGTTAAATACGTTTCGAGGGACACCAAAAACGGAATTGTACACCGGGGGTTTTGGTCTTGGGCTTCATGCTTGGAATGGTAGACATTACTTGGAAAGTTGTGTCTGTCAGTTTGAATGCATCGATCGGGAGCTTTAAAAAAATATTACAAGGAACTTCAAATCCCTTGAATTTACGATTTTTTAGAATATCTTATATTGTAAATTGGTAATTTCAAAATTCTATAGAAAATAATTCATACTTGAAAATTGGTCGACAATCAAAGGAATGCTCAAAACTAAATCCTAAATCAAATTGTGACAATGACTTTGTTAACAAATTATTATCAGTTGATTTGTCAAATTTATTTTGATAAAAATGTCAATTTCTAAAATGCACTATTTTAGTGCTTTAGATGCGAATTATTGAAAAGAGAGAAAGATATACTTTATGATGTGTGGTCAAATATTACAAAGTCTAAGGAATGAGCTCATGAACTGATGTGGATCAACAATCCCCACAACTAGCTCTGAGGCCATTGGTAATGTCAGCACGCAAACCATACCGCTGATTGAGCTCCCTTGCGTGCCCAAATGCGTTTGTATGTTCTCGCTCGTAATAGTCCTCATAGAGCTTAGTAGTCGCATTTTGTACTTCCAAGATTGATTGATCTGGACAGCGTGGCCTCTGTTCTTTCGGATGTTTCATGGCCAAAAGTGGACAAACTTGTTTGGCAAACTCCAACTTTGTAGACGCAGTCACGTAAAAATCGTCAATAATTCGACCTACAACGAATTTATCTAAAAAATAAAAATAAAATATAATAACTGTCAATTTCAATAAAACACACAGACCTGTGAACTGCTTCGCCTTGTGGTACAGTTCACTGATAATGCTGACCATTTTATCCATCTGTTTGATGTCGCATGAATCGATAAGTTTGATCACATTTTCAATCGCAACTTTCTCCTCACTTGACAGTTGATAGTAATCACTGGTGAAATTGTAAATGTTGTTCAACTCTTCAAGTTGTGCTCGGATTCGATGCATCCGAACCGCAATCTTTACCTGAGCTTGTATAGTTTTGTTGTCAATTAGTTTTTCAATTTGTCTCAACTCTGCTTCGTGTATTGAAAAGCCAGTGAATTGACTTGACCTGTACTGTACACCAGTGATCTTATCCAACCATAGGGACGATTCACTGTTGAGTGTACTGTACGCTAGGACAACTTCACTTGAATTTGAAACGTTTTTTGAGTCAGTTAAGGTATCATTAAAGTAATTTTTATAGGAAGCATCCATGTCATCGCCAATTTGCGTATCATTAGTGTCGAGCAAATAGTCTTGAGAAAGTGCAAATTGAACACGGTCATAGTTTGATATGTAGGCTTTTGCGAAGTAGTGGGTTCCAAAGCGTTTGATAAATGTCTCATAAGCTGCCGGATTGTCCTCATATCTGGGCGGCAACTGATGAGTAATGAAATCTAAAAATTCTTGTGAAAGAGTCGATTTTTCAATAGATTCAATTCGGAGCACTAATTCTTCTGATCTAGTTCCAATCTATTTCAAATAAACAAATTCAAGCATTAAAACAGTAATAATTATCAATCAAAGCATGGATTCACTTACATCGTAGAATGCCTTGTTTGAGCCGAAATGTTGCTTCAACAGACTCGTGTACTTTGTGCTTCGAGCGAATGCACCAAGGGCTTCTTCAGAATACGAGCCTTCATCGAGATTAAAACTACTCAAGAATACTGCTCTCACCTGGTCCCAATCTAACATGATCGGGGTAATTCTCGTTGAAATTGAATAAACCATAACGATTTCCGTTATTTGATCAGGTAGATCATAGTAGTTGAAGCCAAATTCATCGCCCTTGATTCTCAACCTGCGTCCAATTGTCATGCCAGAACAAGTGAAATTTAAAACATTTTCAAGTAGACCGCGCTGCTCAGGTGGATCTCCAATTGGAAATAGATCTACGGCGGTGATGTCAACTCCGGACTCCATTTGCATTAGAGCGGGCAGTGGGTTTGTGCATTTTTCGGTAGAAGCGAATGCTGAAATTGTTATTATCAGCAACTGTATGTTTGTAATCGACGCCATTGTTAAGACAGGTTCTTAAAAATTTTAGAATCCAAATATGATTAGAGCGAACACTTTGAGCTGCAGCTTTAACTATATGGTGAAATAGCACAAATTATCAAATGAATGGCATTAAAATGAAATCAAAATGTTTACTTGACATTTATTGTTAGTTATTTGATTAATAAATCGAGTTAATTAACCTTCGGAATGGCATTTTGCAATGCGCAACCAAACTCGGTGCTGCAAATCGAAATAGAAACTCTTTCATAAGAGTCCTTACAATGGATACTATATTTCACGTACATGGAACATCTTTTTGTGCTCAAGCCACTTTGTGCAAGAATCAATTTATTAATGTACAAATCATTAATCAGTTAAGATTTTGTAACAATTTATAAGAAATCATTAAAAATTTTCCATGGAGCATGAGATACTGTAAAAATAATTCAATTTATTGTGCTAAATATTAATCTTTGGTTAAATCATAAAATACCTTTGTAAAAGTAGCCAATGATATAAGACCAATATTTACCAAAAACCAAAAGCAGAAAAAAGAACAACTTGAGAACAAGCACATAATGCTTTCTCACAATTGCACACGAAGATTTTGTTCCTATACTTTGACTTGATCAAAAATGTCCAATCATTTTCAATCATCACACTGTGAAGCAGTGAAATTTGTTGATAATTTGGTTTGAGAAACATGTGCCAATTATTGTCGGAGCGTGCGAAGCAGCGGAGACTATACCACAGCTTTTGGCTCTTCTTGTACGAATTATCCTGCCAAAACGACTGAACCGATTTGCATAAAATTTTGGGAATAGCCTTAGAATGCTGTAGAGGTGTGTCATAAATACCTGGCTTCCTCCAAAACTCAAAGATAAGATAAGACGGGTGGCGCCACCTAGTGGTGACTTTTGTAACTAACAGTTATTGTTTATTGTGAGTAACATTTCATTTGTAAAAAATTATTTTGGCTCGAATCAAATCGATCCACTCGATATTCTGGTTGCGAAGAAATAGACTGTCGTTGCTGTTTTCTCACATGAGAGCGAGAGAGCATGACAGCAGTACTGGTTCGCTTTGTTTACTTTTGTGATATCATCTACTGCTGCTGTGACCACTGATCATGATATTTTGATATGTTTATTGTGCTTTAAATGTGTTTTCTGTTTAGCATTCATTCAGAACCATTTCTTGATACCAATGAAACGATAAACCCATTGGCCCGTACTACTGTATTCACATCATAAAAAGCTTATTAGAAGTAAAAACTTGACAAATAACAAAATTCAGCTATTCCGACAACAACCCATTAAAAATGTTAAAAATGTATTTTCCTATGGTGGACATGATTGACCATAAGCTTATACGTCATGGTCAAGTTCGATGTCTACAAAAGATCTTTGCAGGAAGTAAACCTTCTTGGATTACTACTATTTTTTGGGTACGCGTCCACCATTCACAACTCATTTCTTCTTTATTATTACGTATGGCTGTACGTGTGTGTGACATATAATTTCCCTTGTTGCAGTAATTTTCATAATCGTTAGCAATTGTTCAATTCAAAAGGATCTGAAGATAACTAGGAAGAAGACCAACCCATCATACACAAAACCCGTCCAAAACAAAGGGTGTCCAAAAGGAGAAAACCCGGAAAACAAAGTTTTGCTTCACAATAATTCTCTAATCCAAATAGAGTTCATAAATCTAGAGTAAAACAATAATCCAACTGCAGTTCTATGGCATTTCAGCCTTCAAAGTCAATCGTAAAATAATTCGAATTGATCACCTTTTTTGGTTTTAATCTGAAATTGATTCTGTTCTCATATTCTCAATGTAAATTAGAAACTTTAAATAATATAAACAGCATCAATCGGGCACGCTCCGACTACATCCGAATGGCATGAAATTCCATGACATTAGGATCATTATGATGTTAGTATAGCATCATTACACAACTGGGAACAACCAACAAATTGTAACAGCTGTTTTATTGGAAGCAAGTAAGTGAAGGGCATTGAAGTGGATTCCATGTGAAAGTTCGGTGAAGTTCGATGCTACAATTGAGAGGTACAAAAATCGTATTGTACTCAAGCTTAAGCAGCAATTGAAGAAAATGAAATATAATTTTGTATTTCATGTTTTTGAAAACATAAATTTGCTGGACCAAATGGAAATAATCACAAAAGTATTGGACACTTTTGAATGGATTCAACAATGGCTCAAGAAGTCGAACAATTGGTTGAGACATTGTTTGTTGTTTTTCAATTTATTTTTTTGTGGCTCAAAAATTAACTCAAATGTTAAAACGAAAAACAAAAAATAAATGGTTTATACTAAACAGATCAATAATAGTCACAAGATTCAAAACTTTCAAAATTCAAAACAAATTCTCACATTTCCTCCCTTTTTTCTCCCGTCCCCCCTTTGTCGGAATTCAATTGCCAAAATTTAATTGAAATTTTGAACAAACAACGATCATACCTCTGAACAATGTAAGCAATACACAGATTGCAATCTCTGTGTAATTTGAGCCTTCTTCAGTATGAAATACGTACTCAAATATATTGCATCAGTTTTACTTTAAACACATAAACAAAAAATAAATGGTTTATACTAAACAGATCAATAATAGTCACAAGATTCAAAACTTTTAAAAATTCAAAACTCATGGATAGGGAGAACATAATGTTCCCAGAACATTTCAATGCGTCATTCTGCCATGTCATACGCTCGTTCATTTTGCCTAATTAATTAAGGAAGTAATTAATAATGCATTAAAATAGACAAATTGCGTTAGAAAATTTTATCATGAATAATTACAATTACTATTTCTACTGAAACAAATGGTCACAAAATGTGAATATAAAGAACACAAATCAAAATTACCTTGAACAATAAAAAATAATCAATACAATCGAATCAAATCAGGTTTTGTTTGCCTTTCAAGACAAACAAATTTGTTATGTAAACAATTCGCAGACACTTCGAAAGCTAACCAGCAACGAAATCGTTTAGTGGCCAATTTCTTATATATTAAAATCCTAGTGTGACGCCAAACAAAAAAAAAACTTTGCCAGCCAATAGTACTTGACGTAATGTCATGAAAATATTTTAATTATTAAAACATATTACTTTTTTGAAAATCAATAAAGAAATGCAAAATTTTTGTATTTTTCTCACATTTCCTCCCTTTTTTCTCCCGTTCCCCCTTTGTCGGAATTCAATTGTCAAAATTTAATTGAAATTTTGAACAAACAACGATCATACCTCTGAACATTGTGAGCAATACAAATTGCAATCTCTGTGTAATTTGAGCCTTTTCAGTATGAAATACGTACTCGAATATAAAAACAATAGATTTTCCATCGAGACATGTAATATACGATCGTCGATACTCGAGTACATACGTAGTATGTATGTCACTTGATGTAAATATACATTGATGTGCCTAACTCCTGTACTTACTTTCAATTGGACAGTTCGTGAGCATTGCACCACTTGCATCAGTTTTACTTTAATCACATACATCATTGTGCACAAAATCATCTCATATTACGTGAACAGAAAACACAAAGCTGTTCGTTTTGCGCACATGCATTGGCTTCAATTACTGGGTACTATATAAACTCGAATAGATTGAAATGAATGTCTAGCTTTTGATGTTGGTTAGTTTCTCCTGACTTTTTCAAATTTCAACAAACAAAATGAATATTTTTAATGTTTGCTCAATTCTACTGATTCTTGTCAATTAATCAAATTTGGCATGTCTTCTGTAATGTAAGTTTTTTTAATATTGTCGCCACTCTTTTCGCTAACCTTCAATTCTCATGCTGTCTTTTAGTCCAATCCACATATTATAATGGAAGATGATGTGTTTTTGATTGATTGAGGCATGAGGACAACTCAACCGTTGAAGCAGTCCATTTCGATATGGAGGACGGGAAAACAAGTTTGCAGACCTATACAGAATTTTGGCTTCCAATTTTTCCACACTTGCAGTTACATTTACTGATTTCCACCAGTGAACCGAACGTTATCCTGAACATGAACCGCATTTGCCATTTTCACAAGTTCAAATTCAACAAAACTGAACATACTTTTTTTAATTTGATGAAACAGTTTCGCAGTTAGTCTAAACCAATAATTCAATATCTCGAAGACATAGGTCATTTTTAAAATTTCAGATTTTCCGGTAGGCGGACTAGTAATTTTAGCAAATTGTTGCTTATAAATCGGTACTTGATGATTGATTTGCTGATGCTGAGAACTAGAAGTTGAAAAGGACAATGTTAACAGTCATGAAAACGAATGAATGCTGGTAACATTCTCTTCGCTGAATTGTCTGTATGGAATGTTTGTCTTAGTGAACATGTACCCAATGATTACAAGTGACACAAACAGAAACACATCAACCACCACCAGTAGTACGAGTAATCATAGTATTAAGAGCCAAATGTTAGTTGGACATTCATTTGAAGGTGTTGAAAGTGTTGATCACGTAGTTGTTTAATTTTTGGATTGTACAATCAACAGCAACACTTTCGATGTACTCAAAAGTGTATACCTTAACGTTTCCATACAGGTGAATGGTCCACTGACACTGACGATCATCTTCAGGCGACATTTCGTGGTGTGCAATCGAACGGGCATTCTTCCTTGCTACAGTTGGACACACATAGTCGCAAATGTGGTCTGAATCGCAAATGATGATCCCAAAAATGTTGGGTTGAGTAACCCTTCCGTATCCTCTTGCTGGATACATAGATGGAAAGTACATTCACCTATAAATCGAAACGTTAAGTTGTTCACTTTTGAGTACATTGAAATTGTTTTGCTTTTGATTGTGCAATCCAAAAATTCGATGACTATTTCATCAACACAATAATACCACAAAATGATTGCCCAAATAACTTATGTCACTTAATGCTACAACTAGTTGTTGTGTCGTATTTCTGTGCTGTTTCGTTTCTAGTTATTGGGTAAATGCACTCTAAAACAAACATTCCATGTAAATTGAATTTAAAATGAAATAAATAAATGTAATATTTATATTTGCTTTTGAATAATTTTTTCATATTATATAATAAGATTATGGATTTTATTTGTACTTAACTTTAACATAACTTGATAAGTGTGATTGATTCATACCTCAATGAGTAATAACTCATCAATGACGCAAGTTTATTTTCGCCCATTGAACATGGCGATGTGTACGTGTTGGACGACGGGGTGAGTTTGATTTAGATCTTGGCAATTATGAACGATATCTTGACATTAAACTGGGTCGGGATAATAACATCACCACGGGCAAAATCTATAAGGAGGTGATGGAGAAGGAGCGTCGTGGGGATTATTTGGGCAAGACGGTGCAGGTTATTCCAAATGTAACCAATTCGATTCAGGGCTGGGTGATTCGGATGACCCAGATTCCGTTTTATGAACCCTCAGTTGATGGCGAGGATGCGGACATTATGGGCAATGGCAATGGCAAAGGAAATTTGCATTATTGAGCTCGGCGATATCGAAAGTATACCATTTGTGAATGTTTTCCGGCAATTTGTTAAACGAGTTGGAACGGAAAACTTTTGCTGTGATTGTGTTAGTGATTACATTGTCTGGTTCCATAGAGGACGAATAATTGGACTGCCGTCCGCGACACGTTTCTTGGCCAACTCAATTATTGTTTGAGCAAATTCATGATGCAAATCAATGAACATTTTAGTCAACTCAATCAAACTTTGATTACCAACAGGCAAATACTCAAACGCCATACTCGGCATCAGTGAAACAGCCTGAACCCAGCGAATGTAAATTTCTTAACTTATCTTTTGTATTTTTTGGAATTTACTGCTTATTTAGCAATTTGTCTGTATTCAAATCAACACATACACGCTCGTTCAAATCGAGTAGTGGTGGAGAAGAGGCAGAGTGTAACCATTGGCCATTCCACTCCTCCTGCTCATCGGCTGTTTTGGTCATAACAAGACATTTCATTTCACTGCAGTAACAAGAAACGTTCGTGCTGTAGCATTTGAGTTAATTTTATCTGAGGTGTATCATATGTATTTCATTTCAATTTGTTTTACGGATTTGAACCAAAATGTCACTGCCAACTCATCTTCTGCTCTGTCTGGTTGAATACAACGCGAATTGTCTCAAGTCACTGCTCACTCATTACATCGATGCCACCGTGGACAATCAATTTGCCTCTCTCAAGGATAGTATACTTTTGATGATTCAGTCTGGCCAAATTGATATAGATCCACAAAATTACAATGTGGCTACATTTGATCAAACCTCACCACCACACACTCAAGCCAACACAGATCAATCGAGTGCTCAGTGTTCACATGAACATTCAAATGACACTTTGACCAGAGCACTGGAACATCAAAACACTCAACAAAATGAGGCCCCATTGGCCAACACAATCAACACTGATGATCAAATGATTAAGCAAGAATTCGATGATGATGGACAGGAGATTGATGATGACAATGTTACAAATTGTGAGAAATGTGAAAAAGGAATTTGTAATTCGGTTAGTGAAAATTATGGTTATTCTAGAGATACGGACACGAGAGAAAATGGTGATGAACCTTTTGAGATACAACATAATTTCAATGCTGCTTTTGAAAATAATCAAATCAATCCATCGATCATCTCAAATGACATTTGTCCATCACCATCACCCGTCAACTCTACCAGCACCGAACCACTGATCAAGCAAGAATGTCTCCAAGGTTCGTCAATCACTTCAATTCCATTGGATTTCACCAACAATGCTGCACTAAATGATATTGACATCGATGAACAGATTGAAGGACAAAACACCCAAATTCAAACTGATGAATTTGATGAAAATGACGATGTAGATGATGATTACAGTGAAGGTGGTAGAGATGAATATTTGAATCAACCTAATTGTGACGATTGTGTAAATGGCGATGACGATTTTGACCTTGAGAACAACAACAATCACTTGAACAATGATGTATTTGCTGGAGATGGCGATGAAACTGACATTGAAACAAATCTTGTTGAGTCACAATCTCAAATCGATGTTAGTGTTACAAATAACACTCAAATAAATAACCAAAATGACGAAGAAAATGTTATCAATGAGAGATCTATGAGTGTGCGGAACATAGAACAGTCGACTCCTTCAACCAGTGGAGTGCGAACATCAACTCGCAAGCGAATTCAGACAAAAGTTTTCGGTGATTTAGTTCAATCGAATTTGAATCTTCGCAAATGTGGAAAGCGCAAAAGTGGCCAATCGAATAAAAATGTGAAAAAAGTGAAACCCAAACAGGTTTTGGATGATGATGAAGACACAGATTCGGATGATAATGATGACCAAGAAGACTATGCAAACGATGCAATTGGAGAGGAAATTGCCACTGAAAGCACTACTAATCCAATTCAACCAAATCGTATTTTTTTCCAATGTCCACATTGTCCAAAATCATTTGAACGAAAAGCCGATTTCAAGAGACATCTTCGAGTGCACACAGGTGAACGTCCATTTCAATGTGACCTGTGTGGAAAACATTTCACCCAAAAACCACACCTACTCGCTCATCTACGAATACATTCCGGAAACCGACCATTCAAATGTAGATATTGTGAAAAGTCGTTTACTCATTTGTACACTCGGAACAGTCACGAACAAGCCATCCATCTGCATGTCAAGCCATATCGATGCAAACAATGTGGTCACACTGACACTCTACAATCAGATATAATCACTCATATTCGAGTGGTCCATTTTGGTTTGCCTCAAACAATCCAACAACAACGAGCACTCAACATCATCGATGAACGAGATCCGAGAGAGTTGTTTGAGAAAGTGTGACTCATTTAGCGATTATCAAAGTATTTCTATTGAATGGACACATTGTATCACGGATCCACATAATTTGACCAATCTGAACGATAGTTAATTGCTGAACTCAAATTGTAATGAATCATTACAATTTTCTAATGATAAATACGTTTAAAATCCATTTGAAATTATTTCGTCTTTTCAAACAATTCTCTTGTATCCTTTTTCTGTATTCAGTATCATTTGTTAGCTCTCACTGGTATTGGTCGTGTAGCTACAGAAACACATCAAACTTTTAGATAACGTTAAATATACTAAATATGTGAATAGTCACCAAAGGGGATGTTCCAACGAAATGTGCAGACGCGATCTGTCACTTTGTATGTTTACATTTGTGGCTTGTGGTGTTGTTGCGCAGTTTTTCATGTTTGCAAACTTTGAATTTCAAATATTCGGTGAAGTTATATATGAATGAATTGATTTGTTTAATAATTTAGGCCTTTTTGTGATTGTGATAAGAAAATTATGCCAAGTCTCATGTTAAAAAGTTAAGGAATCAGTAAACTTTAACTTTTTAGCATTATGGTTCCGAAGTATAATTATAAGGTATTGACATTAAGCTTTTGCCTATAGGGGGTCGTACATTCCTCACGAGTGTAAATAGCTGAAGGACCACTCACATATAGAGGCAACCGTAGATATAGCCGAGTCTTGACAGATCTAATGTTGTGTATGTCAAAATAGCCGATTTGACGGTTACATTACACATGCATGTGTTGTTGTCAGTGCATCTATCTTACTTTCACTCTCGTGTTCTGTGCCTCACAACTCGATAGTTTCTATTTTCTATACTAATTCCTTTTCGATTCTTATTGTTCCAATTTATTTTATCATTTATATCATTACTTATATCCTTACTTATATCATTACTTATATCATTACTAATATCCTCACTTATATAATTAATTATATTCTTACTAATATCCTTACTTATATCATTATTTATATTCTTACTAATATCCTTACTTATATTATTATTTATATCATTACAAATTATTCATCATTATTATTCGTTTAGATCATTACTGAAAATGGCAGCCAACAGTTATGATTGCAGTAGTTGTGAACCTCATATTTGCAAGTGGCAAGTTCAGTCCGAAGATTGGTTCGTTACAAGTTGTGATTCCGAAATGTGCAAAGATCCACCGAAATCTGGCCAACTCCACTGTACGCTCTGTCACATCAACGTTACCCCATCCGATCGCCACAACAAATGTTATTTGATTGAGAATCATGTTGCCACCAAGACTCACTCAGATAATATCCGCAACTTGAAAGTGTTGCCTAACTTGCCCAATAACAAATTTGAATTTACTAAGCGCGATCTTATGGCTATTCACCAAGGTTTGTGTTATTTGAATTAAAACTTATAACTAATTATAATTACTAATTGAATTATTTTAGGTGGTATGGTGTTTCATCATTACAAACACAACGGCGCTACTAAAGTTATGGATTGTACCAGCAAAGTGATGCAAAACACAGCCGATCCTTCCTTTAACTGTGGGGCCCGTAAATCTAAGATGATTCTCCACAATGTGTTTGCTGAGTATGCCGATGAGAAGCTTCTATCTGATTTGGGAAAAGCAAGTTCCATTTCGATTCTGACGGACTGTACGAGTCGAATCAAAGGATGCAACACAATCAAGATTATGGCGATTGCGGGACGATATTTCTCGGTGGATGATGGTTTGGCTCACCGTTTGCTGAATTTAGTGACCGTTAATGGGGAAAGTGTTGATGATCTTGTTCCTCCCATTATAGATGTGATTCGGAAGTGCGATATTCAAGATCGAACCAGAATCCTTAGCGGAGACAGTGCCCCAGTTAATTTTGGTGGAATTTATCGCAACAATCCCCCGAGTAAGCAAAAGCGGATGGCTTCTCAGAAGAGAACGTACAAGAAAAAGAAGCCTGAAAAGGTGCCTCGCAACATTCACAAGCAATCCCAAGCAATCCTCAATCGTCCTCTCTTTGGAGTTGCTTGTCCTACCCACACATGCAACAATGCGATTCAGAATGCCGCGGAGAATTTGCCGATTCCTTTGGTCGAGGTTTTGGGTCAACTGTACGATCACTTCAAAGGATCCACTCAAAGAGTTCGACAATTGGCTGCAATCGAAGCTCATGTTTCTTGTAAAGAACTTGATGCAATCATGGAATTTCTCGAGAAGATCGTTCTTTTGTCTCACTCCAAGACTCGGTGGTTGTCCTTGTGTCCAGCACTCGAACGTCTTATCCTCATGTTCGACACCTATGCAACCTATTTTGCATCGAAGTCTCTTGATGGTACGAAGCACGTGAAGGAACTGAGACAGTTTTTCAACAACAAGGAAAGTCTTCCTTATCTCATGGCTATCTATGATCTTATTCAGATCTTCCATGGCAAGATTAAGTTGATGGAAGCCGATGACATCACTTTACCAAGAGTGGCCACCGAGTTCAACGGCTTGAAGAGTGATATTTTGCACTCCACCAATCCAGATGATCTCTCTCCTGGTATCCTGAGGAAGATTGAGTCATGGAGCGAAATAGAGAAGGTAAAATTCAAAGAAGAACTCAGGAAATTCTACACTCGTGCCCACAAGTACCTTTGTGATTGGTCGGAAACTTCGGATAGTTGGATGCTTGGGCTTGAAGAACTCAACTGGATTGATCTTTTTGGAACATTGGATGAAGAAAAAGTCACCGAATCGATCAAATTTCACTTTGAAAGAAACGACATCGACATCCAATTTGACGAAGAACAACTTCGCCAGGAAATTCCGTTGTTGAATGTTGAAATCGCCAAGTACTTGCCGATGTGGGAAAAGGGCAACAAGAGGAAGCGTAGCAAGAAGAGGACATTTCTGAAATCCGATAAGCGTTGGGTTTCTGTCTTCCAGAACCTAAGCTTGAGAACAACATGTCCGATGATGCTTGAAATTGTGTCCTACATCTTGTCAATGCCTCCTACAAATGCAATGGTGGAACGAATATTCTCTCAAGTCAACAGTTTCTGGACCAAAGCAAGAATAACTGTTCCATTCTCTACCGTGAGGGCTCACTTCATGATTCGGTACAACCTTACCAGCAGTTGTTTAGAAATGATCAACATTTTGAAGCAAAATGAAGCCCTCAGAGAAGCCATTCTGAACGATGCCAAGTACAAGCGCAAAGGAAAGACATCGAATGGCCAATCAAGTGGAGAACCAATTCTTGAATTAGTTCCTAAATCTGCAGCAGTTCCCGATTCAATTACCGAATCCATCTCCGAGGTGGCTATCGAATTGTCTTTGGATTCAGCTTATCAAGACTTGAGGCATTTATTTCTGGATACTGTTGTTCAACAATTGAAGGAATCCGTCATCGAATCAATCGTGGACTCCGCATTCGATCAGGAATATGAGAAACATTTGTGTGAACAAGCTCTGGCACTTGAGTCAACCGAGTCACCATCATCTCCCTGTTTATCATCATCGCACGACCCAGCCGTACTTCCAGATGTACCCTTGAGTCCTGTTTCCAGCAGTATGTGTGATGGTGATTTCTTAGGACATGAAGATTCAAATCTCTCAGGCGAACGAATAAGTGTAGCTCCTCTAAATTCATCTGGAGATGACTTTTGTGTTGAGCAATTGTTGGTTAAACATGGAATTAGTCCGAATGGTGAATCGATCGGTCTGAAAAGGTATTTTAATTTCTATTTAATTCTTAAATTTAATATATTTCTTTAAAGACCTCGTTCAATTTCGACGACAACCCCCCATTTTCAAGTCAAGAAAACTGAAGAGATCATCAATAACGCGTGAAGATAGGCTCAAATTTATGAACTTAGATCATCCTTATTGCAGCAAATCTGAAGTTTCTGGTAGAAGAAGTCGAGTCAGCGGCCACTCCACAGTGGATAGCATTGAAGACTTTGGATACTTGGAGGACGAGAATGGCGACATTGTCAAGATTGAACCCAACATCGATGTTTCCATTGTGGATTCGGATTTTCCTTCATGTCTTACCACGACGATTGTTCCCTCATCTGACCCTGTTGACGATTCCGACATTGCGGCAATCAATTGGATATATTCGACTTATCTCCGAGAGAACACGAATACCCCACTGAAGGAGATCAACTATAAGTAAGTTTAGCAGTAACAAAATCAAACAGATTTTAATTGATTTTTAAATTTGATAGTCATCAAAACGTCCCGAACTCAAAGTCACATCGGTATCGTTCTGCCAATTGATCTCTAAACAAGTAAGTATATTTTTACATTGGCATAATTAATCTTTTCTCCTAGATTAATCGTTTGGTCGTTTGGTTTTCTATTTATTTGAATGAATTCGTCTTAATTATTCATTAGGTACCAGTGAAAGAACAGAATTTGTGAATATTGTTTCGGCTATGTTCCGATTAGACTATAATTGATATAAAAATAACAACGGAACAAATCCGGAGAATTTTCGTTGAGTTTATCATGCCTAGCAAGGACCGCAAAGATTCTGCTTCTTGTCCGGCAATTGAGTGGTTACGTCTTATGTGGATGCGCCAAAATCGTCTTGTGTAGCGAGCTAACTTGTTGTTGATTTTATGCAGCTTTGCTTTAGACTGAAGACTTGTGATAGCAATAGTTTGTGTTTGTTTTGAATTGTCAATCAACTGATTTTATTTGTATGAGAAAGCTAATTTATTGTCAATATAATTTTGTTGTTTTATATCTAGACAATCGTATCAATGTAAATTCGCCCAATTTAATTGTATCTGTTAAAATTCTTTTTTAATTTGGCACTTTGTATCTGAATGCTAACCAATTGAGGTTTGTTTTAGTTTTGTGAATTAATTGATAATTTAACTGTTTTTATTAGAGGCATTGGTCAGTGAGTTTGAATAACTCCGAAGACTCATCATCAGTATCATACACCGCTATGTCCATAGATTGGGTCACTTTAGCCCAAATAGACTTTTGCTTCTACTACTAACGCTCCGGGATCATTGAACAATGTTCAAGCCATCGCGTCTGAAGAAAGCCTCATTTTGGTCTATCAATCTCGCCATAGGTCTGCCAACAGGCCAACAAAGATTTAATCCTTTAAAGTTTATAAATAACCAAGAATACCGACGTTGGCTTCCTTATCTTGTTAGATCATCATGTGGCTCTGGTTAATTACTCGCATTCAAGACTTGTGTTACTTTTATTGCTCAAATAAATCATTCAATTAGCGAAAAATACCAAAATAACTAACAACAATCTCATCTCACTGACCGCAACAATTCACTCGAAAGTGACCACAAACCACAAACAAAAGAATCACAAACTATGCAAATCTCTCTTTGTTCGTACTTGTGGCATTCTTTTACGAGAGGCTCTAGCAATAATGATGTCTGCTAATCGATGCAACGGATTGCTAACCGTCTTGCAAACCTGACTCATAAGTTGAATGTGATATTCAAGCTCTTGAGTGTGACATTTGTAGTCCGGTGGTGTAAAGTTGGTCAGCTCGGCAAGAGGAATGCCTTTGGTCAGCGGTGGTTCGGTCAAAGCAATTGAATCCCACTTGACCATTTCCCAGTAGTTTTGAGCATCAAAGATTAATTCTTTCTTTGGCACACGGAACACTCGCACCTGACTCTCATTTCGCTTTCGTTTCCTCGAACCATTAGGAAGCAAAAGCCCTCCATTCTGTCGTATCTTGCGAATGCACTCTATTGCCTGCTGTTTCACCTGAACTCGATCGTCACAGAGCATGGCAAGAAGGACGTTTTCCGGATGGGCGAAGTAACTGTTGCGTCTGAATGTATCCTCAACTATTTGTCTAGCTTTTCCAGTCAGAAACGAACTAGAGCGCAAACAGAGCTGATGGAAATGCAGAGCACCTTGTGAGCAGTTGGGATACTTTTTGATGTTGAACAATGCAGGGGCGTACACCCACACAATGTACTCAGCGATTAGCTTCAACACCCTAAACGAGCCATCCTTCTTAAGCAACTTTGAATTTGCAGTGACCGCTGCATAGAGACGCAAAATTCGAGTGCAAGTGGTCACAAACCGGGAAAGGCACGCAATGCCAATTCGCGCATTTGCCAAATCAGAAGTGAATCCAATTTTGCCTTTGGATATTGCAATGCACATGTGGTAGAGTAAGTGCTGGTCATTGCTTGTGTCCAATTTGACTGTATCATTTGCAGTTTTATCGAGGAGATGATTGAACCTCGAATGCTTGGGCGTGAATTCCGGAAAATCTTTCAGTGGAATCGGCTCAAAATCCTCTATTGGTCTTAAATGTAGATCTGGGTCTGACATTAATTTACCAATTTCGCCATCATAAGTTGAGTCCGATAATGAGCGACCATCCAGCTTAAACAAAAGTCCTTTGATTGGAAGCTCATTCAAATGTAGAAGACAGATCAGGTAGTGCACAGCCAAATGGAGGATCATTTCAATGTGGCGATTTATTCCTCCTTTCCATCCTGTGTTGGTCGGACATGCATCGCATGCTAAGGCCTTCAATGATGACAATCTCTCCTTAGTCAACAGTTCCACCATCATTTTAGCGATTTGTTCTGCGGGCTAAAGAAAACATTTAGTTGTATTGAAGAATATCAAGCTATTAATTGAGTGTTCAATTTCCTAATCTACCCGTTGTATAAATTAATGATCATAAAAACAAATATTTATTTGTAAAAATATTTATTGAATTCTTTGATTATTTTGTAGGAAATTATTTAAGCAATTAATACATTTTGAACAATCTTAAACAGCCACAGAAATTAAGTTAATAGTAAATTATTTGAAATGCATTTCAACCAAATTCAATTTCCGCACAAGCTTTTGTTCTCAGTACTGTAGCAAAGTTTGCATATTGTCCTATGAATAAAATGTTTATTGCCAAATGCCATTTATAATCTTCATACCTCGATGCTAACAGTTGCATATCTGTAGAAATGGCCTTTCTGACCTATCCCACAAAAGCCATCTGTGAGCTAATTTGCTGAATTGTGAAATAGTGTACTTTATGCATGCATTCGCATGTCATGGCGAGTGTCAAGTAGAATTACTTGCAAAATGACTGTTTCAAAGCGCATAAGCATGATCATGCACCTAAACAAATATTTGCACATAATCAAATGAATGTGCCAATCAGTGCCATGGAGTACATCTGACACCGAATCTTGTGCCACGAATGATAGCACAACCCATCGGTGGCACCGATTCGGTGCCATAAATGCCTGTGACATTGCAGTGCCATTGCCATATTCAGTGAAACTCGACCTAACTACACATTCATTTTTTACTGTTTGCTTTATTATTATTCCTAATGATTTCAAACGCAACAACACTTGTGTATATGAGGCTGGTCATTTTTGCCGTTTGATTATCTCATCCCGAACTTGCAACAAACATGTTTGCCTAAAGTGGCTAAAGCTTAGCTCAGATCACAAAACTATGTGCCAGTGAGCAGCGAAATATAGTTTGAATCACCATTTGTTGATGCACAAAAAGTCTAAATCCAAAACATCAAACATCACATCGCAAGCGCACTCAGACTTGGTGTGGTGCCATGACCGAGTGTCCAGAATAGACCTCATGGTTCGCAATTGCTATTGATTTGTCAATTCATTGCAACTCAAACTACTTAAAACATTTGTGTCATGTGTAATGCCTAAATGTAATCTGCAGTGGCTGAGTGCAGTCTACGAATGTAATGCTAATTACCTTAATCGATTTTCCATTTGACTTCACTTTGTTAACGAGCAACAAATCAAGGAACGCCGCACCAGGTTGGCCCATTAATGCATACAAATCTTGCGCTTTAGGTAAGATCACGTGCGATGTTAATTTCATTATTTTTTCAATAGCTTTCTTCACTATTTTCGAATCATGACTCATACAGCCGATTGGACCTTTCTCCTGATCATGCTTCTCAAGTGTACTTTTTCTCAACTTGTTTTTTTTGTCTCTGAACTTTTGATGGATCGATGATCTGTTGCTTGTTTGTGGGAGTGACAACTTTATAGTCGGTCAGTGCACCAGTGCCAAGGGCGGCTGCAATTGTGGGCGTGACAGGAATTCCAGCATAACGAGTGGCCAACTCTGAAAGTACTGGAATTTGAGTCCGATTTTGAGTAGTTTGAGTTCTCATTCGCTTCGGTGCGACAAATTCATCATCAGACGTGTCGTGTTCAGATGATGATGAAGAACTTGATTGTCGATCAAACTGCTCCTTGGAATTATTATTTTCGCTGGAACCAAATTTTGACTTTATTCGAATTAATTTTTTTAATTTCAATTTATTTTTCCATGCAAGATCCCTCTCTTTGTTCGAAACTATGGATTCCATTCGATTGGTCCTTTGATCACTGAGAAATTTCAAATCACGTTGATCGGTCAGTTTGCAGAAATCTTTGCATTTGCAGTTGATTCCATTTTGGCACTTTCCAATATCAAAAATTTTACTGCCCGAGTCTTGGTATTCTCGTAGACTTTGCCACACTTTTGCTGATTTGGCTTTGGTATGCCGAAACCTGGCTGACTTGGCAAGGTACACTTTATGATAACTTTTAATTTTGTTGGAGATACTTTTGATGTTAATAGTAAAAACACGGGCACTGTTCCAAATTTGATCGAGACGAGTTGAAACAATGTTCACCACTTCATTAATTGGTGCCAGTTTATTTTGATTCGATTTACGTTGAACATCATTTGCAGTTAAAACATAAAACCGAAGCACATTTGCGAGAGTAGGGAGTTGGTCAATTGGCAAATCCGCCGGAGCACCAAAAAATGCTAATTCATTCGTTTGGATAGACATTTTGACGAATCACTATTAATTGGTCAATTCACAAATAATTTATACAGTCTAAATGCTTGGAAACAGTGGTAAGCACCGAGTTATTTGATGCAATTTGTGTGCTGAGGCGATCTGTAAGCATCAACAAATGAAAGCATGGCAATCACATGGCGCCAAGTGACGCCGGCTACAGCCAATATAAATGAGTCACCACTGATGCATGCATGCATGATGCATTGCATCAACAGGCCACATCAACATGCACAAAGCCAATCATTTTACTTTACTTATAGATTTGATGTGTTTAACATCAATGCAATATTTAATACAGAATAAATTAAAATGAGTTCTAATATTTGCTTAGGATAAACATTCGTGGCACCGACAGTTTTACGTCTCAAATTCCACTTATTGCGAAGTAAAAAGCAAGACAGCGAAGCCGACATTTAATTGAGGATCACATTTCTCTCTTACATAATAGTTTTACTTTCTGAATTACTTTTCTCTCTGATCCAAGCGATGCTCGCCTGTACATTACCAATCACGGGCAAGTGCGTTACTTGCGCCCGATGACCTGTCCAATTTGGGCCCAAGGTCGAAGGTGTATTGTACGTTATGGTGATGAGCTGTAGCGCGGTGCCACTGGAGAGGGAGACAGCCGGCAAGTCGAACTCACCAATGTGCAGTTCTGTGCTAATACGGAGACTGAATTATATGAACCTTATGGTTCTAATGGGCAAAGTTGCGCGCCTAAGTCCAGCCTGACTCACTAGCCATTCGATGCCCACTCGATGTGTTTGTGCCACTCGATCGCGAGCCACAAACAAACCAACCGCGCTAGTTCCTTTTAATTACATAATAAATTACAGCGAAAAAGGCATTTATCGGTACAGGACTGCACTGCACCGAGATCACCACGCACACATCTGGACACGGACGAGCGAAAGTGTCAAATGTCACCTCTCTCCTCTCACCGCGCACGATTGAGCTATAAAAGCTCGATTGGCGTGCCTTATGTATTCGATTTGGTCAAACTGGCCCGAATGGCCAGAGGATGTAATAATTGCCTTGGCATCAATCCAAGTGACAGATTTATGACCGTTTGTGGTCGTGGGAACGCTACCTTGTGCTAACTTCTATTGCATTCCTCTGGTCTCGCCTCATCCCGCATTTGGTCATTCACTCCCGAGAGAGGCCCAAATCGACATGCAACAGAAAGTAGTAAGTGAATGTGTGAGGTAAGGTTCTTATGACTACAAGTTCACTCTATTCGCGCGTGCTCTCTCAATTCATAATCGGAGCACGGCGATGACACAATCAATGCGGTCGCCATTTTCTTCTTACTAGTCTCCATCGTAGTTGGTGCCTCCTCTAGGACCATCCTCCACCAGACCGACCAAAGGCGACCCATAGTGGCCACCAACCGGCCGGTATATAAGGAGACATCGAACCCGTCCTCCTTTGTCTTCCCCAGTCCCTGCTGACGCCCGGTTGACACCTGACCAATTCTTGGTTGGCCGTCTTTGCTTTATGCCCGTTCTCGTTTGCCCGTCCGACCCCGTTCAACAGATCACTTCCCCTTTGACTCGTTTGCTGATTGATCGACTGATTTTGATTGAACCGAATTGCTTGTGTAGTGCTAAGTGGCTCGTGCCCCAAATAAACTGATTTGCTGTGTGCTTCCCTGCGTCGTTTTTCCCCCGTTGTGGCAATTATCAATACATTTTAAGAAAACATAATTACAATCAAATTTGACCGAAACACTACAGAAATACAAACTTTAAACACAAATTTATATTAAAAAGACGAAACTGTAAGTACTGAATCACTTGATACTTTGAATTCAAGGTCAATAATAATATTTGTCGGAGCAGGTCTTGTGAGCTTCAATTAAGACTGTTCATAAAATGCTAATCAAGTTTTGAAAATGCCATGAAAAACAATGATTTCGCACATTACTTCAAACAAGTACTAAAATAAACATACAGTAATGCAAATTTCATTCTCGACAGTCGTATAAAGTTCGTATAAGACACCGAATTAGCTTCAAAATTAGTAAATGACACGATAAATCAGTAATTAATGAACGGACACAAAGTTTAACAAAACACAATAAGTTTATTAGAAAAAATCAATTACAAATTTGCCTTAAAGTTACAATGATTGGAATCCAATCGCAAAGGTTTGAAAAAGACACACAGAATTGCCAATCGAATAAAAATGTACATCGTGATCACATTTGTACTTAGTACTATATAGTAAAAACACATCGGGTACACGAAATAATAATAAGCAACATATTTGGTATAACTGGCGGCATGTAAGTTCTTCTAATAATTTTTCAGCAAAGTTCGTGTCGTCATAGGCATTCGAGATTAAATCATAATTGTTCATGAAGCTTCATGCAGAGAGAAAGAGAGAGTTGGTCAGTTTGATTTACAAGAACCACTAAACAGGATTTGAAGTTTTCTTCTTGTTTGTGTATCGGGGAAATTAGCAAATAACGGGAACGCAGTGACATACTCCTAATTCACATGCTTCGTCCTTTTCGGCAACCAAGTCCTCCAAAAAGCAAGTTAATACCATCACCGTAGAAGTAAATGCAGTGGATCCATTTCAGCACATTACAAAATAGGTAGCCAAATGCCATTCCCACATAGATGAATAAATCCTAGTTTGAGTGGTGATTAGTTGTTTGTGATTGTAGTGGAGACGATAACGGTCCATAACGATATCGAGTTTCACGATTGTTATTTCATAAGAAATAAATTTTCTGCAAAACGCAAAACAGATGAAAAATGCCAGTTCGTATAAGCAAAAGAAAATAAACCTCTCAAAGGTGTGCTGATGATTCTAAAAAGGAATACAAAGAATTTAAATTATAAATTTATAAAGTGACATTCACTAAAATCAAACTTACAGTCACAGGAATTTATTCTCATAAATTAATCAACAATAATAATCTCAAAGTCACAAGATAACCAGAATAACAATAATACATCGCAAAGAACTCCAAAAAAGTTATCCAAAATGACCAAAAACAATTAAAAACAAAACGATAATAAATCACAAAATTTGTCACAAATCGTGAACAGAAAAAATGCAAACTGAATTACGGCGAAACATGTGACAGCAGAAGCTGAAAATGTAAACAAACTAGCAGACTTCTCCAGTATATTTAGGCAAGTTCACAAAGGACGTTACGCTTTGGCGCGTTTCTATTGTCAAAGGCAGGATATCTTTGCGATCCTTGCTAGGCATGATAAACTCAACGACAATTCTCCGGATTTGTTCCATTGTTATTTTTATATCAATTATAGTCTAATCGGAACATAGCCGAAACAATATTCACAAATTCTGTTCTTTCACTGGTACCTATTATTCATATAATTAAGATTTTAATCCTTGCATTCGTATGAATTCGTTTTAATTATTCACATAATTAAGATTATCGAACATTAATTATTAAATAAACTTATTACGAATAAAAAATTTTTGTAAATTATTTATTTGTTGAATAAAATCTTTTACCACAATTGACTTAAAGTTGAATTTATAAGATGATTAACAAATTATAAATAAATTGACAATAGATTACAAAAATGATTTATTTTCGGACACTGGTAATAGTAGTTTTAGTTTAATTATGATGTAAATTAATGTAGAACCTAAATTTTAGATAAATTGACACAAAATAATACAAAGTATTTTGTAAAGCTATTTCCACATTTTCAAACCATTTTATGTATGAATAGTCGTCTAAAAACTCACTTGACTTCACAGGCCGTGTTCATGGGCGACTTTGTATATGAATGGCCCCCTCCGTCTATTTAAACACAGGTGGCTGTCTCTTGTGAGGGACTGTGAGATCCCTAAAATAGATACAAATAATGCAATTGGAGAGGAAATTGCCACTGAATGCACTACTAATCCAATTCAACCAAATCGTCGCTTTCAATGTCCACGTTGTCCTAAATCATTTATCAACAATTCTCTTTTTCCAAAGACATCTTCGAGTGCACACAGGTGAACGTCCATTTCAATGTGACCATTGTGACAAAGGATTTAGTGTGAAAAGCAATTTAACAAAACATCAACTGATTCACCAAAACATAAAACGTTTTCGGTGTCATGAATGTGACAAACAATTTACACAAAAAGTCAATCTTGATCATCATCTTCAAACACATTCAAGAGAGCGACTTTTTCAATGTAATTTTTGTGAAAAGTCATTTACTTTATTCCGCATCCGGAAAAAACACGAACAAGCCATCCATCATCATGTCAAGCCATATCGATGCAAACAATGTGGTCACACTGCCACTGAACGATCACATCTAATCACTCACATTCGAATGGTCCATTTTGGTTTGCCTAAATCAATCAAAAATCAACGAGCTCTCAACATCATCGATGATCGAGATCCGAGAGAGTTGGTTGAGAAAGTGTGACTTATTTGATGCAGTGAACATTGATTGCAATATATGTTTACAGCGGAAATAATTGATATCACAGGTATCTATGATTTACCAAGTAGACCAATCTGACCGAAAGTTCGTATATATCTATAAATCACATCTTGTACCGTTATATAGAATTTGATAACACTGATTTACCATAAACCATCTATTTACTACAATTTCTCAAACACTAACACTCATATATAAATAAATCTCAATCGTAAGCAAGATTTCTAGCTCATGGAACGATCGTTTTGTTTTGTCAGTAAACTTGTAGGACAAATCTAATTTATACGGATCACTTCATGGTTGTATTATTTTCCCTAATTGTAATATTAATTGATTTCGCAATCACCTAAACAAGGGACAAACCAACCGACAGCCCGATGACCTCAACAATTGCGCGAACAATTAAGAAAAGAAAAAACACAATCAGACTTAATTACTAATGCATTTCATAATGTACGAATCCAAGTGACACTCAAACATCGAAATGTGCTCGGTACATATGCAGACTGAACATTGACAGTTGTTCAGTGAACAATAGGTACCAGTGAAAGAACAGAATTTGTGAATATTGTTTCGGCTATGTTCCGATTAGACTATAATTGATATAAAAATAACAACGGAACAAATCCGGAGAATTTTCGTTGAGTTTATCATGCCTAGCAAGGACCGCAAAGATTCTGCTTCTTGTCCGGCAATTGAGTGGTTACGTCTTATGTGGATGCGCCAAAATCGTCTTGTGTAGCGAGCTAACTTGTTGTTGATTTTATGCAGCTTTGCTTTAGACTGAAGACTTGTGATAGCAATAGTTTGTGTTTGTTTTGAATTGTCAATCAACTGATTTTATTTGTATGAGAAAGCTAATTTATTGTCAATATAATTTTGTTGTTTTTATATCTAGACAATCGTATCAATGTAAATTCGCCCAATTTAATTGTATCTGTTAAAATTCTTTTTTAATTTGGCACTTTGTATCTGAATGCTAACCAATTGAGGTTTGTTTTAGTTTTGTGAATTAATTGATAATTTAACTGTTTTTATTAGAGGCATTGGTCAGTGAGTTTGAATAACTCCGAAGACTCATCATCAGTATCATACACCGCTATGTCCATAGATTGGGTCACTTTAGCCCAAATAGACTTTTGCTTCTACTACTAACGCTCCGGGATCATTGAACAATGTTCAAGCCATCGCGTCTGAAGAAAGCCTCATTTTGGTCTATCAATCTCGCCATAGGTCTGCCAACAGGCCAACAAAGATTTAATCCTTTAAAGTTTATAAATAACCAAGAATACCGACGTTGGCTTCCTTATCTTGTTAGATCATCATGTGGCTCTGGTTAATTACTCGCATTCAAGACTTGTGTTACTTTTATTGCTCAAATAAATCATTCAATTAGCGAAAAATACCAAAATAACTAACAACAATCTCATCTCACTGACCGCAACAATTCACTCGAAAGTGACCACAAACCACAAACAAAAGAATCACAAACTATGCAAATCTCTCTTTGTTCGTACTTGTGGCATTCTTTTACGAGAGGCTCTAGCAATAATGATGTCTGCTAATCGATGCAACGGATTGCTAACCGTCTTGCAAACCTGACTCATAAGTTGAATGTGATATTCAAGCTCTTGAGTGTGACATTTGTAGTCCGGTGGTGTAAAGTTGGTCAGCTCGGCAAGAGGAATGCCTTTGGTCAGCGGTGGTTCGGTCAAAGCAATTGAATCCCACTTGACCATTTCCCAGTAGTTTTGAGCATCAAAGATTAATTCTTTCTTTGGCACACGGAACACTCGCACCTGACTCTCATTTCGCTTTCGTTTCCTCGAACCATTAGGAAGCAAAAGCCCTCCATTCTGTCGTATCTTGCGAATGCACTCTATTGCCTGCTGTTTCACCTGAACTCGATCGTCACAGAGCATGGCAAGAAGGACGTTTTCCGGATGGGCGAAGTAACTGTTGCGTCTGAATGTATCCTCAACTATTTGTCTAGCTTTTCCAGTCAGAAACGAACTAGAGCGCAAACAGAGCTGATGGAAATGCAGAGCACCTTGTGAGCAGTTGGGATACTTTTTGATGTTGAACAATGCAGGGGCGTACACCCACACAATGTACTCAGCGATTAGCTTCAACACCCTAAACGAGCCATCCTTCTTAAGCAACTTTGAATTTGCAGTGACCGCTGCATAGAGACGCAAAATTCGAGTGCAAGTGGTCACAAACCGGGAAAGGCACGCAATGCCAATTCGCGCATTTGCCAAATCAGAAGTGAATCCAATTTTGCCTTTGGATATTGCAATGCACATGTGGTAGAGTAAGTGCTGGTCATTGCTTGTGTCCAATTTGACTGTATCATTTGCAGTTTTATCGAGGAGATGATTGAACCTCGAATGCTTGGGCGTGAATTCCGGAAAATCTTTCAGTGGAATCGGCTCAAAATCCTCTATTGGTCTTAAATGTAGATCTGGGTCTGACATTAATTTACCAATTTCGCCATCATAAGTTGAGTCCGATAATGAGCGACCATCCAGCTTAAACAAAAGTCCTTTGATTGGAAGCTCATTCAAATGTAGAAGACAGATCAGGTAGTGCACAGCCAAATGGAGGATCATTTCAATGTGGCGATTTATTCCTCCTTTCCATCCTGTGTTGGTCGGACATGCATCGCATGCTAAGGCCTTCAATGATGACAATCTCTCCTTAGTCAACAGTTCCACCATCATTTTAGCGATTTGTTCTGCGGGCTAAAGAAAACATTTAGTTGTATTGAAGAATATCAAGCTATTAATTGAGTGTTCAATTTCCTAATCTACCCGTTGTATAAATTAATGATCATAAAAACAAATATTTATTTGTAAAAATATTTATTGAATTCTTTGATTATTTTGTAGGAAATTATTTAAGCAATTAATACATTTTGAACAATCTTAAACAGCCACAGAAATTAAGTTAATAGTAAATTATTTGAAATGCATTTCAACCAAATTCAATTTCCGCACAAGCTTTTGTTCTCAGTACTGTAGCAAAGTTTGCATATTGTCCTATGAATAAAATGTTTATTGCCAAATGCCATTTATAATCTTCATACCTCGATGCTAACAGTTGCATATCTGTAGAAATGGCCTTTCTGACCTATCCCACAAAAGCCATCTGTGAGCTAATTTGCTGAATTGTGAAATAGTGTACTTTATGCATGCATTCGCATGTCATGGCGAGTGTCAAGTAGAATTACTTGCAAAATGACTGTTTCAAAGCGCATAAGCATGATCATGCACCTAAACAAATATTTGCACATAATCAAATGAATGTGCCAATCAGTGCCATGGAGTACATCTGACACCGAATCTTGTGCCACGAATGATAGCACAACCCATCGGTGGCACCGATTCGGTGCCATAAATGCCTGTGACATTGCAGTGCCATTGCCATATTCAGTGAAACTCGACCTAACTACACATTCATTTTTTTACTGTTTGCTTTATTATTATTCCTAATGATTTCAAACGCAACAACACTTGTGTATATGAGGCTGGTCATTTTTTGCCGTTTGATTATCTCATCCCGAACTTGCAACAAACATGTTTGCCTAAAGTGGCTAAAAAGCTTAGCTCAGATCACAAAACTATGTGCCAGTGAGCAGCGAAATATAGTTTGAATCACCATTTGTTGATGCACAAAAAGTCTAAATCCAAAACATCAAACATCACATCGCAAGCGCACTCAGACTTGGTGTGGTGCCATGACCGAGTGTCCAGAATAGACCTCATGGTTCGCAATTGCTATTGATTTGTCAATTCATTGCAACTCAAACTACTTAAAACATTTGTGTCATGTGTAATGCCTAAATGTAATCTGCAGTGGCTGAGTGCAGTCTACGAATGTAATGCTAATTACCTTAATCGATTTTCCATTTGACTTCACTTTGTTAACGAGCAACAAATCAAGGAACGCCGCACCAGGTTGGCCCATTAATGCATACAAATCTTGCGCTTTAGGTAAGATCACGTGCGATGTTAATTTCATTATTTTTTCAATAGCTTTCTTCACTATTTTCGAATCATGACTCATACAGCCGATTGGACCTTTCTCCTGATCATGCTTCTCAAGTGTACTTTTTCTCAACTTGTTTTTTTGTCTCTGAACTTTTGATGGATCGATGATCTGTTGCTTGTTTGTGGGAGTGACAACTTTATAGTCGGTCAGTGCACCAGTGCCAAGGGCGGCTGCAATTGTGGGCGTGACAGGAATTCCAGCATAACGAGTGGCCAACTCTGAAAGTACTGGAATTTGAGTCCGATTTTGAGTAGTTTGAGTTCTCATTCGCTTCGGTGCGACAAATTCATCATCAGACGTGTCGTGTTCAGATGATGATGAAGAACTTGATTGTCGATCAAACTGCTCCTTGGAATTATTATTTTCGCTGGAACCAAATTTTGACTTTATTCGAATTAATTTTTTTAATTTCAATTTATTTTTCCATGCAAGATCCCTCTCTTTGTTCGAAACTATGGATTCCATTCGATTGGTCCTTTGATCACTGAGAAATTTCAAATCACGTTGATCGGTCAGTTTGCAGAAATCTTTGCATTTGCAGTTGATTCCATTTTGGCACTTTCCAATATCAAAAATTTTACTGCCCGAGTCTTGGTATTCTCGTAGACTTTGCCACACTTTTGCTGATTTGGCTTTGGTATGCCGAAACCTGGCTGACTTGGCAAGGTACACTTTATGATAACTTTTAATTTTGTTGGAGATACTTTTGATGTTAATAGTAAAAACACGGGCACTGTTCCAAATTTGATCGAGACGAGTTGAAACAATGTTCACCACTTCATTAATTGGTGCCAGTTTATTTTGATTCGATTTACGTTGAACATCATTTGCAGTTAAAACATAAAACCGAAGCACATTTGCGAGAGTAGGGAGTTGGTCAATTGGCAAATCCGCCGGAGCACCAAAAAATGCTAATTCATTCGTTTGGATAGACATTTTGACGAATCACTATTAATTGGTCAATTCACAAATAATTTATACAGTCTAAATGCTTGGAAACAGTGGTAAGCACCGAGTTATTTGATGCAATTTGTGTGCTGAGGCGATCTGTAAGCATCAACAAATGAAAGCATGGCAATCACATGGCGCCAAGTGACGCCGGCTACAGCCAATATAAATGAGTCACCACTGATGCATGCATGCATGATGCATTGCATCAACAGGCCACATCAACATGCACAAAGCCAATCATTTTACTTTACTTATAGATTTGATGTGTTTAACATCAATGCAATATTTAATACAGAATAAATTAAAATGAGTTCTAATATTTGCTTAGGATAAACATTCGTGGCACCGACAGTTTTACGTCTCAAATTCCACTTATTGCGAAGTAAAAAGCAAGACAGCGAAGCCGACATTTAATTGAGGATCACATTTCTCTCTTACATAATAGTTTTACTTTCTGAATTACTTTTCTCTCTGATCCAAGCGATGCTCGCCTGTACATTACCAATCACGGGCAAGTGCGTTACTTGCGCCCGATGACCTGTCCAATTTGGGCCCAAGGTCGAAGGTGTATTGTACGTTATGGTGATGAGCTGTAGCGCGGTGCCACTGGAGAGGGAGACAGCCGGCAAGTCGAACTCACCAATGTGCAGTTCTGTGCTAATACGGAGACTGAATTATATGAACCTTATGGTTCTAATGGGCAAAGTTGCGCGCCTAAGTCCAGCCTGACTCACTAGCCATTCGATGCCCACTCGATGTGTTTGTGCCACTCGATCGCGAGCCACAAACAAACCAACCGCGCTAGTTCCTTTTAATTACATAATAAATTACAGCGAAAAAGGCATTTATCGGTACAGGACTGCACTGCACCGAGATCACCACGCACACATCTGGACACGGACGAGCGAAAGTGTCAAATGTCACCTCTCTCCTCTCACCGCGCACGATTGAGCTATAAAAGCTCGATTGGCGTGCCTTATGTATTCGATTTGGTCAAACTGGCCCGAATGGCCAGAGGATGTAATAATTGCCTTGGCATCAATCCAAGTGACAGATTTATGACCGTTTGTGGTCGTGGGAACGCTACCTTGTGCTAACTTCTATTGCATTCCTCTGGTCTCGCCTCATCCCGCATTTGGTCATTCACTCCCGAGAGAGGCCCAAATCGACATGCAACAGAAAGTAGTAAGTGAATGTGTGAGGTAAGGTTCTTATGACTACAAGTTCACTCTATTCGCGCGTGCTCTCTCAATTCATAATCGGAGCACGGCGATGACACAATCAATGCGGTCGCCATTTTCTTCTTACTAGTCTCCATCGTAGTTGGTGCCTCCTCTAGGACCATCCTCCACCAGACCGACCAAAGGCGACCCATAGTGGCCACCAACCGGCCGGTATATAAGGAGACATCGAACCCGTCCTCCTTTGTCTTCCCCAGTCCCTGCTGACGCCCGGTTGACACCTGACCAATTCTTGGTTGGCCGTCTTTGCTTTATGCCCGTTCTCGTTTGCCCGTCCGACCCCGTTCAACAGATCACTTCCCCTTTGACTCGTTTGCTGATTGATCGACTGATTTTGATTGAACCGAATTGCTTGTGTAGTGCTAAGTGGCTCGTGCCCCAAATAAACTGATTTGCTGTGTGCTTCCCTGCGTCGTTTTTCCCCCGTTGTGGCAATTATCAATACATTTTAAGAAAACATAATTACAATCAAATTTGACCGAAACACTACAGAAATACAAACTTTAAACACAAATTTATATTAAAAAGACGAAACTGTAAGTACTGAATCACTTGATACTTTGAATTCAAGGTCAATAATAATATTTGTCGGAGCAGGTCTTGTGAGCTTCAATTAAGACTGTTCATAAAATGCTAATCAAGTTTTGAAAATGCCATGAAAAACAATGATTTCGCACATTACTTCAAACAAGTACTAAAATAAACATACAGTAATGCAAATTTCATTCTCGACAGTCGTATAAAGTTCGTATAAGACACCGAATTAGCTTCAAAATTAGTAAATGACACGATAAATCAGTAATTAATGAACGGACACAAAGTTTAACAAAACACAATAAGTTTATTAGAAAAAATCAATTACAAATTTGCCTTAAAGTTACAATGATTGGAATCCAATCGCAAAGGTTTGAAAAAAAGACACACAGAATTGCCAATCGAATAAAAATGTACATCGTGATCACATTTGTACTTAGTACTATATAGTAAAAACACATCGGGTACACGAAATAATAATAAGCAACATATTTGGTATAACTGGCGGCATGTAAGTTCTTCTAATAATTTTTCAGCAAAGTTCGTGTCGTCATAGGCATTCGAGATTAAATCATAATTGTTCATGAAGCTTCATGCAGAGAGAAAGAGAGAGTTGGTCAGTTTGATTTACAAGAACCACTAAACAGGATTTGAAGTTTTCTTCTTGTTTGTGTATCGGGGAAATTAGCAAATAACGGGAACGCAGTGACATACTCCTAATTCACATGCTTCGTCCTTTTCGGCAACCAAGTCCTCCAAAAAGCAAGTTAATACCATCACCGTAGAAGTAAATGCAGTGGATCCATTTCAGCACATTACAAAATAGGTAGCCAAATGCCATTCCCACATAGATGAATAAATCCTAGTTTGAGTGGTGATTAGTTGTTTGTGATTGTAGTGGAGACGATAACGGTCCATAACGATATCGAGTTTCACGATTGTTATTTCATAAGAAATAAATTTTCTGCAAAACGCAAAACAGATGAAAAATGCCAGTTCGTATAAGCAAAAGAAAATAAACCTCTCAAAGGTGTGCTGATGATTCTAAAAGGAATACAAAGAATTTAAATTATAAATTTATAAAGTGACATTCACTAAAATCAAACTTACAGTCACAGGAATTTATTCTCATAAATTAATCAACAATAATAATCTCAAAGTCACAAGATAACCAGAATAACAATAATACATCGCAAAGAACTCCAAAAAAGTTATCCAAAATGACCAAAAACAATTAAAAACAAAACGATAATAAATCACAAAATTTGTCACAAATCGTGAACAGAAAAAATGCAAACTGAATTACGGCGAAACATGTGACAGCAGAAGCTGAAAATGTAAACAAACTAGCAGACTTCTCCAGTATATTTAGGCAAGTTCACAAAGGACGTTACGCTTTGGCGCGTTTCTATTGTCAAAGGCAGGATATCTTTGCGATCCTTGCTAGGCATGATAAACTCAACGACAATTCTCCGGATTTGTTCCATTGTTATTTTTATATCAATTATAGTCTAATCGGAACATAGCCGAAACAATATTCACAAATTCTGTTCTTTCACTGGTACCTAGTGAACAATTACACTGTAAATGATGCAGTAAAACGGGGACAGAGGAGTTGAGTCAATCGTAATTCAAATTCAAACAAAGTCAACCAAGTAAATGGCATTTGCCCAGTCACCCTTTCTTGTTCCACGCTCGAGTTAATTATCAATGAATGCTTATCGTTTTATTTAATGATGGTTGGCCTTGTTTATAGAATACCATTTGGCTTTGGAACTTGTTTCTTAGCTTATGGTGATGTGTGTGATATTACCATTGTACTCATTGAACTCTGTTTGGAATTGTATGCAAACTATGATATCAACTGTAGAATGTATGATTTATTAACATAACATTTAATTTGAGTTCGGTAACATTGACAAACTTGTGAAAATCATTGATACAGTCAATTGTTCATTGCACCGAAACACTTTGACAATCACAAAATAAGTCACACTTTCTCGACCAACTCTCTCGGATCTCGATCATCGATGATGTTGAGGGCTTTTTGTTTTTTGCTCGACTTAGGCAAACCAAAATGGACCACTCGAACGTGGGTAATGACACCTGATCGTATAGTGGAAGTGTGACCACACACTTTGCATCGATAAGGGTGGAGATTCAGATGTATGCCCATTTCGTGTTTAGTCCGAACTTCTGGTGTAACAAACGACTTGGCACAATGTCGACATGTGAATGGTCGCTCTCCGGAATGTGTTCGGAGATGAGAGTCAAGACGATGCTTTTGAGTGAATTGTTTGTCACACTCATGACAACGAAAACGTTTGATATTTTGGTGAGTCAGTTGGTGTTGGGTTAAACTGTATTTTCCCTTAAAGTCTTTGTCACACAGGTCACATTTAAATGGACGTTCACCTGTGTGCACTCGAAGATGTCTCTGTAATGCGGAATTGTGGATAAATGATTTATGACAATGTGAACATTGCAAATTTGGTTGGGCAAGGTTTGGTTGAATTGGATTAGTAGTGCATTCAGTGGCAATTGATTTATGACAATGTGGACATTGCAAATTTGGTTGGGCAAGGTTTGGTTGAGTTGAATTAGTAGTGCATTCAGTGGCAATTGATTCTCCTCCAATTGCATTGTTTGCATCCATTTCCTCATGTTGAATCACCATGGATTTATTTGAATTGTGTTCTCCAAAAGTTGCTCGAGTGTTGATAACTAATGAAAAACAATTAGACTACTTTCATTGAGGAGACAACATTTCAAACTCACCCTTCGGCGTATTTCGGTGCAATTCAATTCGATCATCTGGCAATTGGTCCAATTGCTCGTCCACTTCTGTTTCATCATCGCCATCAATCGACTCTTCACCATCAACCTCCATTTCATATTCTTCATCGTCGATTTCTGTTTCATCATCATTTTGTTGAAAATGTTTTCCAGAACTTTCTTGAGTGTCGATAGCTAGCAATGCAATAATGAGAATTCTTTAATATTTTAAACTTCAACCAACTTACCCTCACTCAGTTCACTTCCCACTCGGTCACCTTCATCTCGTCTCTCATCTCCACCTTCATGTTCATTCTCCCTTCGTTTCATTTCCTCTTCCTCTTCAATTTCTGTCAATCAAATCAAATTATCAATCAATTCAATTCCCTTTGTTCAATCTCACCTCTCTTCACTTCGTCTAATATCTCCTGGGGGATCTCTAAATCATCTTCAAAATGAATTTTTTGATCATTCGGTCGTTGAGTCAATGCATTTTGAGGTACACAATTGGTGACTTCGCCAATGCTCTGTTGAATCACCATGGACCCATCAGAGCAGTCCCCGGAATATTCTCCAATGGTTGCTCGAGTGTCGATAGCTAATGAAACACAAATGAGAATACTTTGCAAACATTTAACAAGAACTTGCCCTTACTTTGTACACCATCTCCATGTTCACTATCATCTTCTTCAATAATATGAAGTGGATTGTTTAGTTGAGTTGTGTCCATTTTTGGTCTCTTCACATGTCGAGATGATTCTTTATCCACTTGGTCATCTTTATCATCTTCTTTCTTCACCTCAATCACTCCATCAACACATTCATCACAATCACATTCATCTTCATCTTCAAAATGATTGTGTTTAATGTGAGCGAGTTGTTTAGATTGCGATTGCTGTTGCATTTCAGTGTTTGGTAAAGATTGATCATTCATTACACTCGATGGAATTATTGATAATTTCTGTGTTGATGATGGTGAATTGATTGAATGTTGGTTGTGTTGTGGTTCGGATAGAACATTCGATGGATCATTGATCTCATGCTTGATCGACATGAGTGCAGGTTGATGGTTGATTGAATTGAGTTGACAACTAGCGTTGATGGAATGAGCATTGGACAATGATTGACACTGATATTGGTGAACATTCGAGATTGTGGGTTGATGTCGATTCATCTGTCCATTGCCTTCACGATCATGTGCAATTTGATGTTCTTGATGGAAACAGTCAGAAATAGAAGAAGCTTCAAGATAATCCACAAATTTCACCTTCAATTGTTTGAACAGTGACTCAACCAGTGGATCGAGCATTGATTCCATCTCGTGTCGTATCAATCGTCTCGCATCATCTTTCGATTAGTCCAAAAAAGTCTCAACAAATGTACCAATTGGAAATGGTGCCATTGTGGGTGTGTGCACAGTTGGGTGAAAACAATATTACGGTGATGATGATGATTGGGTTAAATCAGCTCAACTTGAATGCAACGGGACTGACAGCCACTGTCTCACTGCATTGGCATGGCAATAAAACAAACTCACATGAAAATAAATTCAGTTGTGCTTTGTTAAACTAGATGTGTAAACTGGAAATTATTGAATCATCAGATGAGAATGATACATCAAGGTCGAGGTGTTGTGCTCTCGACTGTTCAATTCCGACTGGCTGGCTGCATGTCCAACTGGCCATTACATATATGTTCCTATAGGATGTGCGTGTTGATACTTAGTGAGCTCGGTAACACGATGACCTCGGATACTATCGGAGGTCACCGGTTTAGTCTAGACAGTCAGGCCACTCGATGGGAAGCTGTTGTTGAGGCACGTACAGACCATTAAGCTGTGAGGATGAATTGTTGTTAGTTACACGGCGTGCAATGTTCGATAGAGGATGTTCACATCCGGTTCGGACAGGCACCACAGCTACAATGTATTAATTATGAGTATTGTGAAGGCATCTGTTTACCTTTCTGTCTGCTGCAGTTGCAGTTAATTAATTGACAAAAGCATCGTACAATAAGATTAAAAAAACTTTTGCCACTTTGATTTTCAAATTGCAGAAATTATGAAAGGGTGCTTTTTGATAAACATTTTACGGGGTTGCTTAAATTGACACCGTCTGGCTGAAACTCTGTTTTTAATTGAAAATTAAATTGCTTTAACGAATGAAAAAAAATCATGACTTTATCTGTTCTATTTTGGGTCACATCGATAACAGTAGAACAAAAATTCTTTGACATTTAAGATCTCGTTTTAGCTTTAAGAAACACAAACAAATGTGACAATCGCTAACTGGATTTGGTTGTTTCGACAGATTTGACTAACGAATATTCGCAATTGAAGGTTCTGATGGGATGTTGTTTTGGTTGAGTGAAACATTCACTCAAGACTCAATAAATTGAACAAGTCAATTCACCATTGCAGTATGACGCAATGCATTGCAGTATCATATTCTCGCTATCAAATGTAGTGGTAGTGGTCGATGAGTGGTTGAGTGTAACCTTTGACCATTCCACTCCTCCTGCTCATCTGTTTGTTTTGGTCAGAACAATGGAAAAGTGCCCTCGCACTGAACTCACATGCTGCATGCTGTTGCATTTAAGACTTGAATTTTATGTGTATTTCATTTCAATTTGTTTTGTTGATTTACATCTAAAATGTCACTACCAACTCACCCTCTTCTCAGTCTGGTTGAATCCAACAGGAATGGACTCAAGTCAATGCTCACGAGTTACATCGATGCCACCGTGGACAGTCACTACAATTCGATGAAGCAAAATATTGTCGAGATGATTCAAAGTGGACAGATTGGCCCTCAACAAAATCACAATGTCACTGCATTTGGCACAACATCACCACCACCAACTCAAGCAAACACAGATCAATCGAGTGCTCAGTGTTCACATGAACATTCAAATGACACATTGACCAGGGCACAGCAACATCAAAACAATTTGCAAAATGAGGTTGCACTGACAAACACAATTAACGCAGAATCAATGATCAAACAAGAATTGGATTATGAAGAAGAAGATGGAGAGGAGATTGATGATGACAATGTTGAGAAATGTGAGAATTGTGAAAAAAGAATTTGCACTTCTGGGGATAATGCAGATACGAGATATTCTATTTTTAATCAACAAGTCAGGTATATACTATATAGCTCAAACTCTACTTTCATATCAATGATATCTAAATTGTCAATTCACTTTCAGCAGTCAATCTCAATCCACGACAATTAAGGAGGAAATTGAAACAACCACAAACGAACCAATGCCAACACATCAAGTCCAATTATGTTCGTGTGCACCAGTCTCGAATGAACAGTCCAAGCACAATTTGACAAATCAAAATTGGAATGATAATGATGAATGTGTTGATGGAGAGATTGAGGTGAAGGAAGAAAATGATGAAGAGGACCAAATGGATGATGAATCATTTCGACCTGTGAAGCGACCAAAAATGGACACAACTCAACCAAACAATGCAATCCCCGAGGTGGGCAGACAGTCTCCGAGACAAGCAACTGATGAAACACAATCGAACAAAGATAGACCACTTGAAGAAGGTGAACAGAGTGAGGGTGAGTTGTTTAAAGTTTGATATATTAAAGTTCTCATTGTTGTTTCATTAGCTACCAACACCCAAACAGATTTTGGAGAACATGGCCAATACATAAACATGTACAATTCAGTTGAATCTATGGTGATTCAACAAGAGGAAAGGGGTGCAAACAATGCAATTGGAGAGGATATTGTCAATGAATGCACTACTAATCCAATTCAACCAAACCTTGCTAAACCAAATCGTCATTTGCAATGTTCACTTTGTCACAAATCATTTGATTTCACATCCAAATTGCAGAGACATCTTCGAGTGCACACAGGTGAACGTCCATTTCAATGTGACTTGTGTGACAAAAGATTTAGATTTAGAAGCAACTTAACCCAACACCAACTGATACACCAAAATATAAAAAGTTTTAGTTGTCATGAGTGTGACAAACAATTTACCCTAAAACAACATCTTGAAACTCATTTTCGAATACATTCAGGAGGGCGACCATTCGAATGTCGACATTGTGAATTGTCGTTTATTACATCTGACAATCGCAACACTCACGAACAAGCCATCCATCTGCATGTCAAGCCATATCGATGCAAACAATGTGGTCACACTGCCACTCATCGAGCAAACATAATCGCGCACATTCGAGTGGTCCATTTTGGTTTGCCTAAATCAATCAAACAACAACAAGAACTCAACATCATCGATCATAGAGATCCGAGAGAGTTGCTTGAGAAAGTGTGACTTACTTTGTGATTGTCAAAGTTTTTATCTCAATGATCGTAGATTGTATCAATTGCATAATTTGACCATTATGACCAAAAGTTTAGTGATGTATTCGTGTTTGTAATAAATCATTCATTCTACTGTTTGCATTTACAACATAATTTAATTAACATACAAATTATTTTGGCATAATTTTTAAAACAAGAAAACAATCCGAGTTACCTAGAAGTTAGTGCAAATGCACATTCTCAATTGACAATGCAATGGAATGTGCATTTGCAAAAAGAAACTGCGCCAACTGATAAAATCATTCAATGCGGGACGGTCATTATCGAGATGATCATCGAAATTGATCATAAAAAAGAATTGGATTCAAAAACAATAATATTGTCCACGGGCATCACCATACTAGAGCAAAGGAATTGCAACTTGCTTGGAACAGCGCCCAGTGGCGCCACCTGCTTCCTTCACTCTCAAACACTAGAGCAGGCATATAGCGACGCACAGTTCCACCCGCAAATTGAACATTTCATAGGCGATTCGATTATATAGTGAGGGAGAACGATGCTTGCGAGATGTACAGGCGATTGGACAATTGATCTGTTGATGCGGATGATGTGGAGGAAAATGGTGTTGTTCAGAGACAATTGAGAATTGTTCTTTGATATGCAGAGTTTATCAAATTGTCATAAACAATGCAGGTAATCAGAGTTACCAGTAAAACTTATTCATTTGTATTGTCTGGCATATGCTCAATATGAATTTTTAAATGTAAGAAACCGAAAATGTCAGTATGAGTAGAAGTAACTTTCGAGTGCACTAGTGCACCAGCTGGAGGGTCTCAAAGTGTGGGGATGGCGACTGTTCAAACTGTACTCCATTTATTCGCTTGTTAGACTGTTTTATCCTTATTAATGATCTTATTAATATATATACATTTGAGATTCAATTGGATCGATTTGTGCTTTATTGACATAAAATTGTGTCGTAATTTGTCTATGAAATGATTTGATCTTTAAAATTTGGGAATCCTTTGAAACATTCCTGGGAACAGGCTGGAACTTTAGAATCCGTAAATTCAATTACATTTATGTATTTAAGTTGTACAACAATAGGTGAATCCAATTTGTGATTAATTTGATCTCTTGGTTCACCAATCTGGTTGTTATTGTTATTGGTGATTATTGTCACTACAACAATGGACCAGGTTTGGACATAAGATGGATCCATCTGGGCCAATGATAGATCACCGTCTGCATTCGATTACACCACTCTCTGAGTTATCACTTCGTCTTCTGAGAACTGCTCAATCAGACTTTCTGCCTCTTACTCATCAAATCTTTTGCTATCCACTTGAATCCCACCACGATCAAGATGCATTATGTTATGTATTATATTCTGTTTGGCCTCCTCGTAGGATTCATTCTTTATGGGAGGAGAATAGAATCCTGGATAGATCGTACTTTTGGTCTAGGCAACATATTTGCCCGGATGAATAAAACTGCGCGAATCCTGTACCGTCACCAAAGCCTGATCCTACCGGTGCTACTCTACTGCACCCTCCCACTTGGCCTGGTCGTATACATGGAGACCTACATCCTGATACGCCTCAAAACGACGTCCAATCCCATCGACTTGGAACTCTACTCCTGGATGCTGCCCGTCGGGGTGGATCAACTGGCAACCTGCCTGGGCTATGCCGAATCGCAAATCATCAAAGTGTTGGAAAAACGCGGCAAAACTCGAGTCGACTGGAAGATTCTATTCGTGCTGGATTTTGTGGGAATAATCCTGGGAGCTGGTGCCAATCTGTCCCACGCCGAGCACCATTATCGCACCTACTCCACCAGTTCATTCTGCTGTGGCTTTGGGCTACTGTTTGTGCTGCCAACACTGGTCATCTTCTATCTCCTCCGGTGTTGCACCATTGGCAGACGAGATCAAGAACCAGAACAAGAAGAAGAGTCCACTGGACAGTTTGTTGTTGTGCACACGAATGAGCAGAGCACTTCAATCTTTCAACTCAATCCCAACGCACCACCTTCGACCAATTGGCTTTCTCTGCTTGCCACCCAACTCTTCCTCTCCGTAGGTTTGGTCACAGTAGGCTGCTTCTGGTCCGCCTTCCTCGACAAAGCCTATTCGCACTACTTTCCAGACCTACTAAAAGTAAAAGACTACACTTCAGTGTGCTACATCAACTGCCTGGTCCAGACCACTGTAATGACCTTAGGTAGATTGGCTGCCCTTTGTCGCTTGGACACTTCGCCCACCAACTTTGGCCAATACGTACTCACGGCAATTGTGAGACTGTTCGGTGCGATTCCTGCCGCAATGTTTGGTAACTCAAGCTACATGACTCGTTTTGCTCAGTGGCTATTGTTATTATTGTTATCGCTAATGAAGCCGTAAATTTCCGTTTTATTACGAGATTTATATCTGATTATTTTGTTTCTTATTTCTATTTTGATTAATTATTTTGAAAATAAAATGATTACTTTTTCGTTATTTTAAGAAAGTTTTTTGTCTATTCTATTCGGATCTCTCGCGTTGGTTTGGAAACAATCGAATCACCAACAAATCGTTCAATATTTTAATATGCCAAAACATGTGATCAATTCGCTTAATTTGTGTTTTTTTTGTCAAATAAATTCTAGAATCAATCAATACAAGTGTTATGCTGTCTTTGTGCATTGAAATTTGGTCCAGAAAATAAATTGAAACTTTCACTTGTTGATAAAATTCACGAAATTGAGCAGTCTCTTTTCCAACTTACAGGGAAACATTTTAATAACGTTTTTTTGCCAAATATGTTCAAGAATGTTGGCTTGACTGCAGCGCTTTTTACAATGACTTATTTCAACAAAGCGAATACTTGAATCAAAATTCCAACAATTGATCTAGGGACTGTTCAACTCGACATGAATTACATAATCACAAAAATGCTACAATGATAAGCAACAATGTTGGATCATTGGATTTATAAGACAATCCAGTTGGAACGTTTGAAAGTATTCGTGTTTGTACATCGCGTGTTGAAATCGTCTGCAAGAAACTTCACTTCTTCTTCTTCACTGCTTCACTTCAATCGCAATTGTTATTCTACGCTTTCTCTCACTTGGAAACTTGTCTGATTTTCGGACCTTTGACCTGTTCTCCTTGCTCTGTCTGGTCATCTCGCTCTGCATTACGATGAAGTTCAATCAGATTGTCTACAACTTCTTGGTCTGGTTGGCGATTCTCTGGTTGGTATTTTGCACTATCAAAGTCCAGGCAAAACCTTGCTCAAACTTTGACCTAAACGCTGACCTCATCAATCAACCATTCATCCTGATAAGAGGCATTCCGGAAGTATTCCGGGTTTTCTGTGATGAAGAACCTAGCATAACTACTGCTGCTCCAACTGTGGTCTCTGTGGCACCAACCTATGAATCGTTGCCTGTGCATTCCGGTTGTGACGGTCAAGAAGCGGAAGGCGACAAGGCCGGAGAGCCAAGCACCAAGTCGTACTTCCAGTGAAGTCAACTAGCGCCAATCTAGTTATGAAGTCTCTCCTTTTTTATTCCCTGAAAGTGTTCATTTTAAATTGAAATTTGATTTGCCATACGATTTTAAACAACATAATTATTATGTAACTTTATTGTGTATGTTGACTTGCATTAAATAAAAATCTTTATTGTGTGTAATCTGTTTTGTATAACTTTAATGGATCAATGTATACTTTTTTGAATTCATTCAGTTCCGATTTATCTTTATCTTCAATCTTTTCATCTTCAACACCACAAACTCACCGGGCGCCAATGCACGACTGCATTATGTCAAATGTGAAAGTCAAATCTATCTTTTCTCAAAAATTCTTCATCATTTTCCTCATCTTCATCCTTCTGGTTGACACTACGCTCCCATGCGGTTGGATAATAAAACGGCGCAAGGTCATGTACCTGAATAAATTAAAAAATCAAAATTAAATAAATAAAAATAAATCTAAACATTTACTTTCGCCAAAATGACTTTTCGTGTTGCATTATGTTTGAATGTAATAAATTAATAAAGTCAAATTTTAATAAATGCAACTGTCTCTTAGTACAAAACATTGCCCGAATCGGCACAAACAAGCTGCATCAAACACAACAGAGAAAGTAGAATGCAAAATAGTTTCACTGATTTAAAAATAAATAAACCAAATATTTATTTTAAAAGGAAAAAACAGTATTTCTGCAATTGACATTAAAATTAATTTTACCATTTTGATTGAATCAGTCAATCATTTTTATGTTGAGATGTATTGATTAAGTTAGAATTCTAGTTTTCCATGGATTTTGATTTTGTCAACTCAAAATTCAAAAACATTTACAACTCATTTAACCCTGAAATAAATTAATTTTACGTGTTTACACTTTGAAATTTTCTTAATTATTGAATTTCATTTAACAAATCCTGAATCAATTTCCTAAAGTCAATTCTGTCCTATTGAAATAATTGACCCAAAAAAATGTGAAAATTCATATGACTCATAGAGTTTGAATGAATAAAGTCTGTTTACAAGTCCGTCGTAGGACGCTCGTCCGATTCAATATAATCTCTCAATTTATATACAAATTCGCTATTTGGTTTTGTTAAAGCAAAATAACTAATGATGGTTTTATTTTATTATTTCAATTAAAATTTTTAGGAAAATTAATAATTGCCTAGACTTCAAATGTTTTCAAGTGCACGCCCAGTCAAATGTCAATATAAAGAGTTTTTCTGTGTTATTAAATAATATTTTCAAATTAGGTAAAAAACACGAGGCAATTATAAGTACGACTTGGCACACACAAAGCTCATACGAGTATTGATCAACTTGAAATTGACATATCTAATAATTTTACTAATAAACTTTCGCTCTCCCACGTATTTTTGTCTGTAAGGGCGCACATGTCGCCCTCTGACTCATGTATAGCGCCCACCAATGATGACTGGCAATGCGTCATCACCTTGTCTGTACATAAGGTATATAAGCTGTAGCCTTTGCGACAATAAACTCACTTGTGTCGATCACTCTCTCGTGTTCACTTCAGTTACTTGTCCCATTATTGGTTCGTCTGTTTGTCTCCTCGTTTTGTGTCGACCATGTCAGTCCCAGCTCATCCTCTCCTTGCCCTAGTAGATGTCAGCAAGAATAACCTCAAAGTCTCGCTCACAAATTACATCGACTCCAAGGTGGAAAATGAATTTGGCCAACTCAGGAACAGAATTGTGCAGATGATTGAGGATGGTGTCCTAGGCGATGTGAATGCGGCAGTTCAACCTTCACCATCAACTACGAACAATCAAAATGAACATTTGTCAACAGACCTAACCACCTTTCAACCAACTCCTCCAGCCCATCCCATTCCAGCCGAACCACTGATTAAGCAAGAATGTATCGACATAAACGAAGATCACAATGCCCAAGCTCCGACTGATGAATTTGATGATGTGCAAGGAGAATACAATGACTACGACGATGATAGTTATCAAGATTTTGACAATGATGGTGAAGATAGTGAAAATTATCAAATTGATGCTCAACAAATTGAAACTGAAGTGAATGTACGAGCAACCACTTCTCAACCAGCTCCTTCAGCCCATCACATCACCACCTCTGCAGTGATCAAGCAAGAATGTCATCTTGAAGAATCGTCAACTACAATTCCAATCAATGTCCACTGCAATGGTACACCAAACGGTCAATCGATTCATGTTGGGATTGCAGTGAAGGAAGATTTAAATGCACAAGTTCCCATTGATGAATTTGATTTTGTGAAAGAAGAAAACGACGATGAAGATGACGACGATGCAGATGAAAAAGAAGGTGTATATTTGCCCGATTGTGCCATCACAGTATGTGAAGATTGTGTCAAGGGAATTTGTCAACCAAACCAACGTCACTTGGTTGGTCGTGAAAATGAAAATACAACCAACGATACAAACAACAATGCATCAACAGGAGCTGAATCGGAAATTGGATTAGGCGGCGATGAGATTGAAGATCAACCAAATTCTTCACAGGAAAATGATCTCACTGGCAGAGTCATTCAGTATGATGTCATCAATGACTCGAATCAATCTGCCCAAACCATCATTGAGCCCAATCAACAATCGATTCCATCCACCAGTGTACTACGATCATCAAGCAGAAAACGAATTCCGAGGAAACAGTTCGGTGTTGATCAGTCGAATGGTGACAAACGGAAAATCATGACTGAATCGAGTGACAACACAAACAGCGATACAAACATCAACGAATCTGAAATCGGATCAAGCGAAGATGAGATTGAAAATCGACAAGATTCTTCACTAACAAGTGATCCCATGGACATGCCACATGTCATCGATGACTCGAATGTTCAATCGCCTCATAACGCAACTGATTTATCGTTGATTAACAAGAGTGGAAAGCAAACTCGTACTGTTCGCAAGTCAACGAGACAGACGACAAATCAACAACAAAACAGCGAAAGCAGCCAATCTGCCCAAGACATCATTGAGCCCAATCAACAATCGATGCCCTCAACCTCAAGCGGACTACGATCATCGAGCAGAAAACCAATTCCGAGGAAAGTGTTCGGTGTTGATCAGTCGAATGGTGAAGTGAATAGTGACAAACTGAAAAACACGACTGAATCAAGCAAAAGAGTGAAAAAAGCGAAACCGCAAATCGTTGACGAAACTCATCAAGACAAAGAGGAAGAAGAACAAACAGTGACGCAAAAATTTACCACACTCGAAGTGAACTGCACCGAACCTGGCTGTACGACCATCTTGGAAAGTCGTCGACTGTGGATAAAACATTTATGGACGAGTCACGGTCAAATAGCTTACCAACAACTTAGAGACAGTGTTCGACACAACCAACAGTAAGTCATTACACCATTTCACTGTGTTCGAGTTTCACTAATTTACGTTTTATAGTGGTCAAGCGGAACATGCCTGTACACACTGTCAAGAAGTGTTCGAATCGTACGTTTCACTCCATCGACATTGGAAACGATTTCACCAACCAGGCAAATTCAAGTGCGGTATTTGTGGGTTTGTGGGCAACTTGACCGCTGAAGTTCACAATCATCAGCAAACGAATCACCCAGAGAAGAAGTTTGAATGCACTCACGAGGAATGCAACAGAATATTTAAGAGCAAACACGAATGGCAACAACATGAACGAAGTCATAATGGCGAGAGACCGTACAAATGTACTTGGGAAGATTGTGAAGTTAGATTTACCCGACAGGAAGATGCAGCTCGACATGTCCGCAATATACATTTTAACTTGCCTCGAACTGTTAAGAAACAAAAAGAACAAAAATTAACCGACAAACGTGACCCACTAGACTATGTCGAGAAGATCATAAATTAATTAATTAATTTAATGTGCGAGACATTATCGCTTTAATCTGTACTCGAGCTGATCGATTCGTTTTGTTAACATTTTCCAATAAAAAACGAATTTTTTGTTAAATGTTTTGACTTTATTTGGTGACTTTGGTTTTGTTTTGAGATTGACTGTACTGACTTAACTGACGATGAAATACTTTTGGCGAATTCGAATCTATTTGCTGGACATGAACACATTCACTACAACTCTTTCTATTGTGCCCTGTGGTATAAACTCATCGACAAATCAAAATTAAACACTTTGAGAAAACAACGGAAATAGTTTTTTATGTTGATGTTGCTTATGAGATGTATTGAGGAGCTCTAACAATGTGTTGAGATTTGTGTTTACATTAAAATTGACATCAAAAGTGAATAATGATAATAAGTTTAATGGTGGCAATTAAGTTGCAATCTAAATTGAGAGGATTCAATCAAATGGGTTTGACACGTGTCGACATTGGGCGATTACCACATTGACCAACTTGTACTGGTAGAGGAGGCTGATTAGACCAGACAGTACACAAGCAGCAAAATTGTTGAGGCCAAATGTTGCTTCCACAATTCAAAAGTATTCAAAATCCTCTCACAGCCAGGTTCGGTGCAGTTCAGTTCGAGTGTCACAACTTGAAGTTTAGTTTCTTCTTCATCTTCTTGTTGAACTTCATCTTCGATTACAGGTTTAATTCTTTTCACAGCTTTACTTGTTGACTCAGTCGTGCTTTTCCGTTTGTCACTTTTCCCTTCACCATTCGAATAAGCAAACAGTTTCGTCGGAATTCGTTTTCTGCTCGACGATCGCAGTCCACTGGTTGATGGAGTGTTGATCGATTGATGGCCTAGTTCAATGACGGGTTTGATAGATTTTCCATTTTTGCTGTTTTGCCTTGTACGTTCGTTGACTTCTGAACACTACGAATTTGTTGTTCACTTTCGTTAATCAACGATAAATTGTTTGCGTTATGAGCAGACTGATTCGAGTGATCGATGACATCTGGAATGAGATCGTTTGTCACAGAAGAATTTGGTTTGCCTTCAATCTCATCTTGGTTCAATCCAATCACAGAGTCAACTCCAGTCTCAGCATCATTGTTTGCATTATCATTTTCACCAACCAAACCACAAATTCCCTTGACACAATCTTCACATTCATCACAATCAGACATATATTCACCCTCATCTTCATTTTCATCGTCGTATTCCTCTTTAACATCGTAAAATTCCTCAATCGGAGCTTGTTCTCTATAACTTGTGCCTTACAAACAACTCGAGGACAATGTTCGACACAACCAACTGTAAGTCATTGCCATTTTACTGTGTTCGAGTCTCGTTTCCTAGCGGCCAGACTGAATATGTCTGTACTGAATGTGATGGCATTACTGACGCAATGCACAATTCACAACGTTCACTCATTCTTCATTGGAGAACTTATCATCAAGCAGGCAAATTTAAGTTTTCAGTTTGTGCGTTTGTGGCCAACTTTCGGAGTAAAGTGAAGAACCATCAACAGCAGAATCATCGTACCAGAAAAATTGAATGCACTTACCAAGGGTGCAACAAAACATTCAAGTTCAACAAAGATTTGTAACAGCACCAACGAATTCATAGTGGCGAGAAATTTTTCGCCTGTATTTGGCACAATTGTAAAGCATCCTTCAATCAACTAGCAAATGCAATTAGTCACGTTTGTGTTAAGCATTTTCATTTGCCCCTAACAGTTCGAGAGCAAAAAAAACTGAACATAAACGACGAACGTAACCCGAGAGATTCCCGACTTCTGCACGAATTGGAGATTAATGTGTAAGGCATTCTATTTGTTTGCTCTATTCTGTCATTGATCTTTTTTATTTTATTTTCCAATAAATTGCTTCAATTTTGCAATCAGTTTTTAAGGTTTTTGTTACCTATATGTGGAATTCTCTCAAATTCTCTAATACAAAATTGCAAATGGCTAATTATAATCATGATTTGACCTTGCTTTGGTTGATAACTTGATAACCAATCTATTATGTGCTATGGTCAAATAGTACAACTCAAAATCATGACATTTGAACACTTTTTAATTCACCACAAATTCATTACATTTACTTTTATACCAGTTTGTCATTTCATTTTTGTTTTCCTCAGATTTTGTGTTTATAAACTATAGTTGACTGATAATAACTTTGGTTGTTAGTACAGCGCGTAGTGTAAATTGCACTGTATAATTCGTACTCCAGGAAATAGTCAGCTGATTTCAGTTTTGAGTCGATTTGTTATTGGCACTCGCTCTCACACATCGTGCAGAGTCCTTTACCTCGATTCGTTCGTTTGTCTCATCATTTCATTGTGCCCACCATGTCAAATCGATCTCATTGTCTGAGCGGGGGGCGAAGCGAAGCTTCGCCAAAGCGAAAGACTTCTACCATGACTTTTTGTGTTTGTTGTAAACAATATTGCGGGAAATCTACTGAATCAAATTGCACCAAATTTTCAGGTTAAGCTCAGATAACAGTGCGATTGTGCCGAAAAATAGTAGTTTGCTCAAAAAACACAAAGATAAGATAAGGCGTGAAGCGCCACCTGGTGTTGAGAATTGTAACTATTGACAACAACAGCTCATAATGTAACTATTTTAATACACACCGTTTGCGTAATTTTTATCACAGTGTAATCACACATATGTGTTCTGTTTTGTTGTCATTCGTGAATCGAATGTTATAAATTGCATCACTTTTGATTGTGAATTGTTTTAAATACATTGGGTAGAAGGTTAAGAGGAAGACTACTACCGCGGAAAGGCCTAAGATCAGGAAAAGGTTTTATTGATAACACCAACATGAACACGTCAGGTGACTTATGGGACAGCATCACAAAACCAAACTATCTAAGCTCAACCTGAACCGTCTTATGCTGTGTTTAGTTCACGCACTAACTACACTCCACAGATGATTGAGGCTTTTAATGAGTTCGATGAGGTTATGAAGGCAATCCAAATGAAGGCCTGTGTAAAATGTAACGTTCTTTTCCCGATCTGTAACTAAACAGTGAAATCCTTTGCAATACATACCCCAACCTAAAAATTGTTATCAGGTGTTGCTATAGATTATGAAATGGCTCGATGAGGAAGAGGAATGAGAAGGAGGAAATGGTGTCACTGATACACTCTAGATAATATGTTTACAAATGAGAATCTCATCTATTCCGGCGAGGTCCAACCAGAATGGCAAAATCTCACCGATATAAAGAAAATGCTCATCGTCGTGTACAAACCGGTGATTTGTCTTTATCGTCTGCCGACATGTGTTCTATGGTAACAGATATATTGAACCAATGGTTTCAATTGACCCCTTTGGATCAAAGAATGATTCTTTTGTGTATTGATCTAACTGAGGGCAAACTTAGCTACTATTGACAACAAGGACTAAGTTGCAATTGAAGAATTAATGCATCAGCAGAGACTCGATGCGTGTGTGAAACTGTACGTGGAAGCAAGATTTTGACGAGTTAGCTAGCACTGGGATTCCATGATCCTTGAATTAGGATACTAATAACCTTGAACAAATTCAGAAAAAAGGCACAAAAATTGCAGATTGTGATCGGCCGAGGCACGAGGCCCGATCACAATCTGCAATTTTGGTGCACCTTTGTGGGATATGAAGGTGTGGGTGTTGATAAACAATGATTATTAGTAATAAAAATAAATAACTGCTCGGGTAGCGGGGTTGGGGGGCGCGCCCGCTCAGACTATGCTCCTTTGGAGCCAATGATGTTATTGATGGAGGAGGTGATTCGAATGTATCTGACTCTTCTACCTCCTCACCAAGTGAGACTCGCAAACAGTCCATTGAGAGGTGTATTCAAAGTCTGCATCATGCTTCTCAGTGTCGAGATGATGCAAACTGTCGTCTTGCATCGTGTGTTAAGATGAAGCGAGTTGTGCAACATACGAAAAGTTGTACAAACAAGAAAGCTGATGGCATTACACCTTGTCCCATTTGCAAGCAGGTCATTACGTTGTGTTGTTATCATGCGAAACGCTGTGATGAAGCTAACTGTCCTATACCTTTTTGTGGCAACATCAAACAAAAGGTTCAACAACCAAAATTGCTGCAGCTACTTCAAGTTCAGCGCCGAATTTCTATTATGGCTAGCATGAGGCAGTCTCAATCTACTTCTAGTAACAACGCTCGCAGTACTTCATTTTGTCCTCAACATGTAAGTGTTTTATTAAATTCTATTTATTTAATCATTTACAACTAATGTAACTTTTACAGAATCAATTATACATGGAACCTGCTGCTGCAACTACCCAAAGTTCAAATGAGGATGATGTGGCCCACTCGGTTGTGCCCGATGAAGGATTTGACCTCGAACTGGTGAATGAGTTGTTGGACAAATTAGAGTTGAACCATTGAACAAGTCAACATTCACTTTTAATTGTATATCATTTTGTCATTTCCTATTTTGTATTCCTAATTTGTATAATAGTTCAATCACTTGTTTGTAAATGTATTATTATGAAAATATAATAAAACAAGTGAGTAAAATCGAATCAATTTGTATCAACCTCGATGAAGTAGTGTCCTGTTCGTCTCGTTCCTCCACAATTGCTTGTGCACTTTGTTCTTTTTTTGCATAATGCAGATGCATAAATTGTCATTTCATGATTTTAAAATCTCAGTAACATACTGTATAATAATGAAAACAATGTGTTACATTGAACAAACAAGACAAAACACTGAAAAATTTGAAAATTTGCAATGAAGTTTGTGATCATCGTCAGTTCCAACTGCAAGTTGATTATGACCAGTTGTGAGTTACTTTGCAATAGAATCGTATAATAGAATGATGTTTTAATGCATTACCTACAGAACAGACAGCTACGCTGTCCTCAGCCGTAAATAGAATTATTTTTTTCGGTTACAATAAATTCAAATATCTTCCTTTCTTCGTTCACTCTTACATCTCACAATGCAAACTGGGATCTTTTCCTCATCAATTTTTATTACGTTCAATTTCATCTACGTGGGCGTTCTTTTTGTCACTAGAAACAGAAAATTCTGATTTTGGCTTTGATTTGATCTGCGTACCAAATTCTCAAGTTTCGCAATATATTCAGAAAATCATAGCAAACATTTTCAATGTTAAAATAGAACATCTAAATTGAACATTGAATTGACATTGAGTTTGTGCTCGTTAAATGTTACTCGGTTGAGTGAAAGTGTCATTTGAATCGAACTCGATTCGTTCCCGATTCGGGCAATTGAACTGTGTGACATTTACTGCATTTAATGCACTTGCTTTACACAATATTGTATTCGGCATTTAGATCGCAGTAACGTGGACTAATCTGATTGGTTAATTTGGCTTAAAGAGTGATGTGAGTGCAAGTGAATAAGCATTTTTGATTTTGCGATATAAACCAAAGTTGATTCAATTCAGTTCATCATATTATTCTGTTGAAGTTGCTCATTCGCTCATATCGCTGTAGAGAAATTTAGATACATTTTTTTATTCATTAATGAATCCGAATTCGGATAAAATTCAAATCGTCTAAATTGGTTGGTGCTTAAAAGGATGGACGGATCGCCTACTCTGGAGATATTGGTCACTGGTTCTCGACTAATCGACTAATACGACACAATCACACCAAATCACCAAATTGCAACTTGCATTCATTTCATTTTGGCATTGAATCAAACTGTTTTGAGCTAAAATATGACAATAATTTTTTCCTGTTGCCCTTTACGTTGAATGAGTTTGTCGTTTTTTGTGAAAAATCGCTAAACTCATTGAAGAACGTAGGTCATATTCAATGTCGAAACGATTATTGACTTTGTCTTGTCTACATTTACTGTTTGAACAAAATCATTGAAAGTAGCCAAGTTTGACTCTTTGTGTTTGTTCAATCTCAATTAATGTAACACTTTGTTTGTTTTATTAATTAAAATTATGAATTAACATGCATTTTGATGTTCTAATTGGAACTTGTTGTGTACAATTTGGTGTTCAATTCCTTAGTCAGTTTATTGCAATTTGGTTTGAGAAATGCCCAAACCTTCACAAAATAGAAGAACGAAAATGTAACCTTTTTTTGTCACTTTTATCACACCAATGGACAACATAACTTATGATGAAGGTTTAATTAAGATTAAGAATTGACAATGAATGACTGATTGACATTGACACTTTGTCGATGATAGTAGGGAACGATGCTGGTTGAGGGTGTATGACTACGTGAGTGCATTGCGTCATGCAACAATTGGCATTACATTGTGGGAAGATAACTTTGGCATTGTATATGTTGACTTAGGGGCAAGGAACATTTTGTTCGAGTTGATCCACGACTCTTTCCTTGCTGTTTGACTTGGACATTCGTTTTCTAACTTTTTTGACTTTGATTGCCAGCTCTGTGTTGTTCAGTAGTTGGTTGATGGTTTAGATTAGTTGACATTTCGTGAATTGATACGGTTCCACTCGAATGCCAAAGTTATCTTCATTCCCACAATGTAATGCCAATTGTTCCATGACGCAATGCACTCACGTAGTCAAACACCTTCAACAAGCTTCGTTCCTAACAGTAATCGCCAAATTGAATTGTATCAGTACGAGTACTACAGTTACATCATATGAATCATACAATAGTGACAATTGAGCATTCATAATCTAATCGAACCAAGTCACAAACCATCACAAAAGTATGAGAAACAAACTTTTCTTGTTTTGTTATCACAAAATTAGTTAGTAACCAATGGTTACCATGATTATCATGATAAGATACAGGATGGCAAGACGCAATGCAATGGAAATGTGATGGTGTCAACTTGGCTATACAATAGAAATACAAGTGCTGTGTGCGACAAATCAAGATAGACGTGGGCGTTTGGATTACTCATACCCAAAAGAACCTTGATTCGACCATATGCATGTGTTAGGTGATATTCAATTTAATCAAAATATGATATATCACCCTGGAAACACTCATGCGTAAACGTCTGTTAAAAGAATATAAAACCACCAATCCATGATACTTTGATCCACATCTGAGTCCTGAACAGTCTCGAAAATGGCACAATCTAAAGAGCTGAAAATCTTTTTCTATGCCGTGGATGGCATTGGTCATCTGAACGCATGTGTTGGCTTGGCTCAGGCTCTAGCCAAACGTGGCCATCGAATCTACTTTCTACTGAACGATGCTTTCGCGGGACAACTTGCCAAATTGGGTTTCGTTGAAATTTTGCTCAAACAAAAGCCAAAACAATTTCCAATTGAATCGACAAAGTCACCGGAATCACAAGACCCAAAAGCACAGATGAATCCAGTAAAGATGATGGCTGAAATTCTGATCAAGACTGGCTTCCTTGGGCCAAAGTCTCCACTCGAGAAAATCAAAGATCAACTCAATTCTCCGAATCAATTCATGATGTCACTCTACGAGCAGGCAGTGGAGTACAATCCACAGATTGCGGACGCAATCGAACGGGAGAAACCGGATATGTTCATGATAGACAGTTTTCTGATTTTCCCTGCTATTCTCAGAGCAAACATTCCATGGATTACTGTGTTTAGTCCAAATCCGAGTGCCTTGTACAATTCTGAAAAATTACCACCTTTTGGATCTGGTAAGTGAGATAATTCAGGGATAATCATAATTTTAATCAATAACCCAATGACAGGTTACGCTTCAGACAGCGATCCAGAAACCTGGAAGGAATACATCGAGGTTGTGAAGGCTCACTGGAAGAAGAATTTCACCAGTTTCCAGTATAAATTGTACAAAGAGCTCAACTATGAAGAAGAAAACTCGAATGATGAAGATACTAAACGATCACCCTACCTGAACGTGTATGGTTTCCCTGCAGAGTTGGACTATGATGACGTTGTCCCACGACCAGCAAATTTAGCTCAATTGGATACTTTCTGTCGAGAGGTGAAGGAGGAGTTTCAGGTACCTGAAGCTCTGAACGTTCAACCTGGTGACAAGTTGATCTATGTCTCATTGGGTTCGATGGGTTCGATTGATGTGGACTTGATGAAACGGATCACTTCCGTTCTGGCTAAAACTCCATACAAGTACATTGTCTCGAAAGGACAACGAGGTGATGAGTACGAATTACCTTCAAACTGTTGGGGTGCAACTTTCCTACCCCAAACCGGAATCCTGCCCCTTGTGGACCTAGTGATCACCCACGGTGGCAACAACACCATCACAGAGACATTCCTGTTTGGTAAACTAATGATTGTGATGCCAATGTTTGCGGACCAGTACGACAATGCACAACGAGTGCATGAGAAGGGATTTGGAATTAGAGTCGATCCGTACGAATTCACCGAAACCCAACTAATCTCAACCATCAACCAACTACTGAACAATTCAGAATTGGCAAACAAAGTCAAGGCAGTTGGAGAACGAATGTCCAAGTCAAACAGCAAGGAAAGAGTTGTGAAGCAACTTGAGCAAATTGTTGCCAAATTCCAGGAACAACAACAAAAGATTTAGACTTACTCAATAGTTTTTTTTATTATTTAGAATTAATGTTACAACCGTTAGCGCTTTCGCATATTAAACGGCAAAAATAATACTCAAGTTAACAAAATAACAGAAATTAACAAATAAACAATTAGATGACTATTTACAATATTTACATAGTTGTGACTTACTCAATAGTAGCAATGAGTGATCAACTTTTTTTTCTGTAGCCTAAATAAATTAATTATAACATCCGTATTAGTGCTAGGTAAATTTCTCCATTTTCAGGGCATTTTTGGATTTTAATTTTAAGCGTTCGTGTATGTTTGTTTTTTTGTGCATACTTATGATTACGTTTTGTGAGAGTGATTTGCAATATATATCGTTTAGTTTGATTCCATTACACATTGCACTATCTAACTACATAAGGTCGAATCATTACATACGAGTAATCTAAATGTTTATTTCGATTTGCATTCGCACACTTCAAAGCATTTCACTGCAGAGGAGCGTGTAGTAGTCTTGACACTATCACACATTTCCATTGCCTTGAATCTTGTCACTGTCTTATGACACAACATACTTGGTAACCAATATTTTGTGGCAGTGAAACAGTTTGTTTTCCTTACAGCTGTTATGATTTGTGACTTGTGGCCCACAAGTTGTGAGTATGTAGATTATAATGAATGTTAATTTCTTTTAAGCATTACCGCGATGATAGTGAGAAACTATGCTTGTTGAGGGTGCATGACTACGTGAGTGCATTGCGTTATTAATCAATTGGCATTACATTGTGGAAAGGTAACTCTGGCATTGTGTATGTTGGCTTAGGGACAACAAACATTTGATTTTGAACTTTTACTCATGAAAGATATTTTGACCACTGACTCGAAACTTGGTCTTTTTGAGAATCCAATTTGGGATGTGAATAGTGGCATAGTATTTGTATGATTAAGTTATCAAAATTTATTTATTTAAGTAATTAAGTGTTGATCGTACATTAATTCTATTGAGTAAATCTAAGCGCTTTGTTGTTGTTCCTGAAATTTGGCAACAATTTGTTCGAGCTGTTCCACGACTCTTTCCTTGCTGTTTGACTTGGACATTCGTTCGCCAACTGCTTTGACCTTGCTTGCCAGTTGTGTGTTGTTGAGTAGTTGGTTTATGGTTGAGATTAGTTGACTTTCGGTGAATTGATACGGTTCCACTCGAATGCCATATCCCTTCTCGTGCACTCGTTGTGCATTGTCGTACTGGTCACCGAACAGTGGCATCACAATCATTGGCTTGCCAAAGGAGAATGACTCGGTTGTGGTGTTGTTTCCTCCGTGGGTTATTACCAAATCGACAATTGGTAAGATTTTGGTTTGGGGCAGGAAATTCTCACCCCAACAATTTGACGGCAATTCGTACTCATCACCTCGTTGACCTTTCGAGACGATGTACTTGTAGGGGGTTTTAGCCAAAACTGCAACAATCCGTTTCATCAAGTCCACATCAATCGAACCCATCGATCCCAGTGAGACATAGATCAACTTGTCACCAGGTTGAACATTCAGTGCTTCAGGTACCTCAAACGCCTCCTTCTCCTCACGGAGGAAAGCGTCCAACTGAGCCAAGTTCTTTGGTCTCTCAACCAAATCAACATAGTCCAACTCTTCTGGATAGCCATACACATTCAGATAGGGAGACAACTTGAAGAACGCTCCATCGGGATCCGCTTTTTCCAATTTCGGTTCTTCATAGTTGAATTCTCGGAAAATGTCATCCTGATATTTGGTGAAATTCTTCTTCCAATGAGCATTCATTACATCAATGTATTCCTGCCAGGTTGCGGGATCGCTGTCCGTGGCGTAACCTAAAGGTTGAGATCATATGGATTAGGATTATAATTCATAAAAGATTCTTCGCTTACCGGACGAAGCAGGAGGCAACTTTCGAGAATTGTACAAGAAACTCGGAGCTGCACTGAACAGTAGAATCCACGGAATGTTTGCCTGAAGAATTGCAGGCAAAACCAGAAAACTGTCCAGAATGAACATGTTGGGCTTCTCCCGTTCAATCGCTTCCGCAATCTGTGGATTGTACTCCACTGCCTGCTCATACATCGTGACCATGAATTGATTCGGTGAATTGAGTTGATCCTTCATTTTCTCTAGTGGGGATTTTGGACCGAGGAAACCAATTTGAATCAACATTTCAGCCATCTCTTTTACTGGATTTTTCTTTGCTTCTGGTTCTTGGGATTCTTGTTTCTTAGGCTCGGTCGCTTCTGGAAGTTGTTTCGGCTTTTGTTTGAGCAGAATTTCCTCGAAACCAAATTTGGCAAATAGATTCGATGGCCACGTTTGGCTAGGGCCTGAGCCAAACCAACACATGCGTTCAGATGACCAATGCCATCCACGGCATGGAAGAACACTTTCAGTGGCGGTGAAGATCCGCTGGTGGATTCAATTTCAGCGTTTGGAGACATGTTGGTTAGTTAGTTGGTTAGTGAGCCAAACTCGAGAGAACGAACACGGATTTATATACCTAAATGTCGATTTAACCCTCAACTCTCTTCCCCACATGTGCCCACACGCACAAACGTCGCTGATTAGTCCTTTACGATAAGTCAATTTAGACATTGCAGTGATAATGCTTTTGGACGAAAACAGTACTAGTACATCGAGAAGATAAGATACAGAGAGACATTGGTTGGTGTCCAAGTATGGAAATGTTTGTGCTTCAATGTGCATCAAGTGATGCAACAATAACACTCATTGTATGCCTCCTTTTAAGGTAATGTTATTGTCTATTTTGATATTCTTTAAGGAAATTTTATTAGTTTTGGAACGATCCAATTACTTTGATTACTTACTCGAACAATTAGGTGGCACGATGTTTGAATTGTAGATGAGCAATGTATCCCGCTCACCACATGAAGATACGGAATGCCCGATTTGGGTATTACTGGTGGAATCAAGTAATAATAAATGATAGAGGTCTCACAGCTTACCAAATCTGGTTTGCTCTGTTCCAATTTTTGTTCCCACGAAATCTCCTGTAAACAAACAAACCATATTCTGGAAACGGGGAAAATTTGAATATTGGTTCAAGTGTAAATTGGCGAGATTAGTGTTTTGTGATCAAATGTAAATAGAATGTGAAGATTATGTCAGCCAAATTGAAAAATAGAATAATCAAGAATTGTGTCTCAATTTCAAATTGTCAATCAACAATCAAACCAACAAGAAAAGTAACTTCCACAGTGTAAATTAGACTCGACAAAAGAGGTCACGTGATAGGCAGTTTTGTGTTGAACAAAAGACAGCGTGCATCTGCCCTGTGTTCGTTTGTTTGTCTCCACTGCCTCACCTTTGTTTTTATATTTTGGTTCTCTCGTTTCACTTTTCACCCACGAAATGGCTCCTTCTGGTTCATCGGGTTATGTTCCTCTGCTACTACTGCTCTTACTGTTGATCACCATCACCACCTCTGCATCATCATCATCCGCACCAGCGGAAACATATCCAAAGTCGCTCGGACGCATATTCGGACGCGATTCCTACTCGAACATAACCAACTCGGATTTGATTGATATTATCACAGAACAGAACTGCAGTCCATCAGGTACTGCAGTGTACAGCCGTGAGTTCTTTTCCCTAATGGTGGCCATAACCCGACACGATCTACACCGATTCGCCAACTATTCCTGCGATGTGGAGTGCGCTGCTCGGTGGATTCAACTCGGTGCTGAAATATACGATCGTGAAGTGAACTGCCGTACCACTCTCGAACACAACTGTTCACATTACGCCTATCCCATCAAGGAGACCGATCTGGTGCATCTCGTACAACTCGATCAACATTACTCGAACTATTCCGATTATGACAATCAATCTGCTGATTATGGCCAACTGGTGGCCACATGGGCAAAAGCAATGCAACTGGTGGAACAGTATCGACCGCGTGGGGCAGTCTTTTGCTACAAGATTCCCACAGAATTTGCTAAATCTCGACGTGAAGAATTCTACTCTACTGTTATGCACTCCTTGACACAGACTCTTGGGGCGGGATGGTATTTCGGTGAGAATATAACATTTATGACAAAATCCTAATTTTGATTTATTTATTTTTAAAGAACACTTCACTCTTGCCCCCTTCTTGAAACCATTTTGTGGACCTCAAGCCCTGCCCCACTTCAACCAGTACGCGTTCCACTATTTTGTGTGGTCCTTGACAAATTCCGTTCCATCAGCCACCAACGAATCTATTCACTCGTACGTGTCCTCAATCTGTCCCGTCTATGGCGCACAATTTCCCCTTCACCTGGCCACCGATTTACACGAAGTAAGGGGTCATACTTTAATCACGTGATCAAGGGTTGGGGGGAGGGGGGTTTGACAAATGATCACACATTGATCACGAAAAAAATGAGGGGGGTCTGATCAAATTCAGATGATATTTTAAAGGACAATTGTAATATTTTGAATTGATTCAATGTGCCAACCACAGCTTTCAAGAGTGTATGCAACATTTGTGTAAATAGTACACAAACAGTAGGGTAGGTCAGTTGGGTAGGCTTAGCCACACAGCTGTGTCAATGAGCAGTACAGACTGCCAATGAGCAAGTCAAGTCATTGAGACTGAATACACTCACAGTGAGTTTCACACACGCACACGTGGTTAGCCAGCTTTCAGTGTGTTTACATTCTTTTGTTGTGATTGAATGTGCTTCATTTCTTCGTTATACTTTGATTATTGGTTTTTAATGTGACAATGGATAGAGGAAAACTTCATCAAGACCTTTTCAAAGCCTACAAAAAAGCTCATTATGACGTATCAGGTAATAATTTTTACATAAACACTGACACTATAACTCATACTATTCGTTATAGCTAAAAAAGCGCAAGAAATGACCAATGATTTTTGGGGAAAATTAAACTGGAACGATCCAAATTGTGCTCAACGCGTACTAAACAAAATTCATCAATTGAATCAGAAATCCCCTGCCAACACTATGTTCACTTACTTAATCAGCAAACCCTCATCGAACCAAACTCCCAAACAACCGACTGCACCAAACGTACCACCACCGGCTGCATCAAATGTACCACCATCGACAGATAAACAACAACAACCAGAGAAGCCATCATCTCACCCAACACCTAGACAGAGTGCATTAGAAAAGGAAATTTTGCATTTGGGTGATGATCTTTCATACCACGAGAAAATTCGTCAGCTTGGTTTAGGCAAAGAAGAAACATACAAATCAATCGATGATTTAAAGTTGAAACAATCTACAAAGAGAAAGCAGCTTAAACGAGTTAAAGCCCATGCAGTGGACAGCAAAAATCATCGTGATCGATTAAAACAGCGACGATTAGAAGTAGAAAAGGAATATGGGATCAATTTGGTCAGACCTGGACCAGGCCGGCCACCTTTGGAAGACAAGCAAACGAACCTTTTGAAGGTAATCTGGGATATTCTACTAGCCCATAGTTCAGCTCACGAACGGAGAAGAAGCGATTCTCTCAACACAATGAAAACATTGGACAATCTATTGGAAGAAGTTCGTGCTCAGGGTTTTGTCCTCTCCCGAACATCGCTCTATCATCGATTGTTGCCTAAACGCGCGGATTCTACCGAAGGAAAAAGGCACGTACGGACAGTTCCTGTGAAATTGATCAGAGCCACTTCTACTGGTCGGGCTAAGCATCAAGACTCTCATTTTGCCAGAGCTACTGTGAATTTTTTGCATGATCTCACTAAAATTATGGGACCTGGGCCGATATTTTATCTCAGTCAAGATGATAAGTGTCGAATACCACTTGGAATTCCTGCAGCTACAAAACAAGCACCTTTTTTAATGACTATGCAGTCAAGAGTAAAGCTTCCTGATCATACGTTTGCTGTCGCAGAAAGTCATAAGCTCATTCCATCAGTTTATGCAGCAGTTAAAATCGGTCCAAAAGGAGCTACCTACAGTGGACCGACCTACATCGCGATTAGAAGTGCTAAACACGACTCTTCTACAGCATCTACTCATTCGTTGGATTTCGACAAGCTTTTCCATTTGGATGAATTTGCATCTGTCATTAAATCGAAAGATGGGCAGATGAAACCTGTCGTTATCATTTCTGCTGATGGTGGACCTGACGAAAACCCAAGGTTTGAACAAGATAATAGCATATTTCTTGTTGTTCATTTTAATTCTTTCAGGTTTGATTCTGTACAGCGGCACGCTATTTGTCATTTCGAGAATTACGATCTTGATGCGCTATTTGTCGTCACCCACGCTCCTCATCAATCTGCTTACAATATTGTCGAACGTAGAATGGCACCACTATCCCATGATTTGGCTGGTCTTATTTTGCCACACGATCACTTTGGATCTCATTTAAACGGATCTTTGCAATGCACTGATGTTGAGCTTGAAAAGAAAAATTTTCAAAAGGCTGGAGAAGTTTTGGCTGAGATTTGGTCTAACACGGTAATCGACAAAGAACCAGTAGTGGCAGAATACATTAGTCCTGATGCAACTCATCCAGATGCAAGCTCAAAAAGTGAATCGTGGAAATCTGTTCACATTCGTACAAGTCAATACTTTTTGCAGATTGTTAAATGTAACGATGAAGCTTGTTGCAAACCATTTCGTTCCAACATAAACAAAGTCTTGAAATCACGCTTCATTCCACCTCCAGTGTTATACAGCAAATCAGAAGAAGGCCCTGTTGCCTGTTCTCTCAATGACGATTCTGGTCATTTTGGCGATCTTCAAACACGCTTGACACAGAAACTCATATTGCCTAAATCTAATTTTAATATCTTGCCTTATGATTTCTATTGTCCTACTGTAAATTCTGTGAAGCCATCCAAGTCTAAAAAAGCATCGAAAAGAAAAAAGCAACCGCAGACCCAACTTGAAAAGCGAGTTTGCAGTTCATGCTCGATTTACTTTTGTTCGATGGCAGCACTGACAAACCATCGAAAGTTTGGTTGTTTTGGTTATTGCAACTATAATGACGAAAGTGACGATAGTTCTGAAGATGAATTTGAAGTGAATGTTGACCCATCTGTCATCTCTGGGGGTGATGGAGAAGACACTTTTCCAGTCATGAGTTTCGAAGAATATTTTGATCCTGTTTTTGAAGAATTTGTTGATGGTCCACGTGGAGAGGTCAATGAGTCTGTTCCAATTATCATAGTCTCCGACTATGAAGACGACACTGACATTGACGATACTGACTACAGTCAGTATGATGATATATGATTGATTTTGTTTTGTTCTTATTTAAATGGCAATTTTGATTTAAATTAAATGATAATCTTTAAAATGACTTATTTATTGGAATGGGTATAAATACGGCTTGATAAAAAAGTGTATGTCTAGGGGGGGGGTCTGGCCATTGATCACGATTTGATCACATGGGGGGAGGGGGAGTCCAAAAAGTCGATTTTCTTGATCACGTGATTAAAGTATGGCCCCCTAATTACCGATTCTTATCTCAACACAGCAATGATCTTGCCCAGAATTATGCTTTCTTACCTGAGCCGTGTTATGGCGCACATTCGAGCCCACCAGAACAAAGACAAATATCAAATGGTGATTGTCTTGCGAGATGCACTCGAATGGATGAAGCAGGACTTTGCGATGGTGAATGGTCTCTCTAAGGGAAACAACAACAACCACAACGACTCACTGGATCGAGTGATCATTCGCAAGATTGTCTTCTATCTACTCGTGCCACACATGGCCGAACAACTGCACAAGCAAGAACTGAAGAAGAACGAACATCACGTGATCTTTGCATTCGGTCTGTCTCGACTCCACTTTGGCTACATCTTCCTTGGGTGCATGTGTGTCCTTCAGTTGGTGCTCAGTTTGTGCATCTATCGATACTTTTACCCTTCTTCTTCTGCTGATGACAAGAACAAGGTTCCAGTGCCCGGGAAGACCACTCAATAAGGCTATTTTCGGATATTATGTCTCTTACATAACATTTCATCAACTTTTCACATAGATTGTCCTCCAAACATTGTCATACATGCTAATCTACATAGAAAACATTGTTTCGTTTATATTTTCTTTTTTTCTCGATATTTTCACAATGAACTCATGCTCCTCTATGCATTGTATCTATGATTCATTTTTTAGTACCTAATAATACATCTCATTATATATTCTTTGATAAATGATAACTGTCAAATTGCTTTTGCAAAAATATTTTAGCACAAAGTAGGCAGCAAAGGGTTAATAATAAAGGTGAAATTGGCCCTGGTACCATCTCTCCTTCACCACCCAAAAAATCCACACGACTTCTAAGCATGCGCAGTTGGCCCTAGTCTGTACCACAAAAGTTGCACGTGTTGTCAAACTCGGCGTCCTCTGCACATTTGGTCTGTTTGTCTCACCTTCTTTGTTTTGTTTTATTCTCTCGTTCCTCATTTTTACCCACGAAATGGCTCCTTCTGGTTCTTATGTTCCTCTGTTGTTGTTACTGTTGATCATCATCATCATCACCACCTTTCCATCTTCCGCACAAGCCAAAACCTGTCAAAAGTGCGTCATCAAGGCAGAAGTCAAGTCGAGAATATTTGGACGCGACTCCTACTCGGACCTAACAGCCTGGGATTTGGCTGACATTATACGACAGAACTGCAGTACACCTGGTGTAGTGTACAGCCGTGAGCACTTTGCCCTACTGGTGGCCATCACCCGACGCGATCTACACCGATTCGCCAACTATTCCTGTGATGTGGAGTGCGCTGCTCGGTGGATTCAACTCGGTGCTGAAATATACGATCGTGATGTGAACTGTGCCACAACACACGAACTCAACTGTTCACATTATGCACAACCCGTGAAGGAAGGCGATCTGGTGCACCTCGTACAACTCGATCAACATTACTCGAACTATTCCGATTATGACAATCAACCTTCTATTACTGATTATGGTCAACTGGTGGCCAAGTGGGCCAGTGCAATGCAACTGGTGGAACAGTACCGACCACGTGAGGCTGTGTTTTGTTACATCATTCCAACTGAATTTGCCAAAGCTCGACGTGAAGAATTTAGTCTCACTATTATGAACACTTTTAGACAGACTCTTGAGGCGGGATGGTATTTCGGTAAGAATAACATTTATGACAAAATCCTAATTTTGATTTATACTTTTAAAGAATACTTCACTTTGGCCCCATTCCTGAATCGATTCTGTGGACCGCAAGCAGTGGTCCATTCCTACCAGTACCCGTTCCACTATTTAGTGTGGTCCTTGACCCGTGCCGTTCCATCTGCCAACAACGAATCAATTCACTCGTACGTGTCCTCAATCTGTCCAGTCTATCGCGCACAATTTCCCCTCCACCTGGCCACCGATTTACACGAAATCATAGTACCCGATTCTTATCTCAACACAGCTATGATCTTGCCCAGCACTATGCATCGTTACGTGAACCGTGTTAAGGCTTCGACGCACTTTCGAGTCAACAAGAAGGACAAAGGCCAAATGGTGATTGTCACTGCAGATGCACTCGAATGGATGAAGCAGGATTTTGTGATGAGGAATCTTCTCTCTAAGGGCGACAACAACATCAACAACGAACCAATGGATCGAGTGATCATTCGCAAGATTGTCTTCTATCTGCTCGTGCCACAAATGACCAATCAACTATCAATTTCTTTCGGACTCAACTTTCGTTACATCATCACTCGACTTGTGTTCGTGTTGGTCATTCTGTTGGCTGTGGGAGTGTGCTGCATCAACTATTCTACTACCAATTCCAAGAATACTAACCGTCCCCAGAAGAAATATAAAATGAAAAAGAAATTTCCAAAAGTGACGTTTATTAGAATTCGAAAGTGTTAAGTATTGTATCTCTTGAATAACATGTTCTTACATAATCTCTTCACACAATTGTCCTCCAATCACTGTATAATCATTTTGTTTTTATCACAATACTAATCTACATGGGAAACATTGCTGAATTTGTTTTCTTTTATATTTTCTTTTATATTTTCTTTTTTTTCGACAATTTCACAATGAACACATTAACAATTGTTCTCTGAATGCATTGTTCTCTATGATTACATAATAAATATCATATTTATATTCTTTTATTTAATTGCAATTGAGAATCTCCCCTTCTTTCTCCATTTCCAATCTCAAATCCAAGTGAAACGCATGCGCAATCGTGTTTTGAGCACTCAAACAAATATCACGTCGTTTCTCTTTGTTTACTATCTGCTCGTTCATTTTAGCCTTTACCGCATTTACATTTAACGCATTTCCCATCTATCTTTTAACCTATCTCTTTCACCAAGATGGCTCCTTCTAATTCTTCAGGTTTTGGTCCTCTGGTTCTCGTTACTATCTCAATGTTGTTCATCATCATCATCACTACCATCTTTCTATCACCTTCATCTTCACAAATCGACAAATTCCACGAGAAAGTCCATAACAAGGCGGCGAAAATGCATTCATTTGGAATTTCTCGACTTCACACCACCGTTGGACTTTTTGTACCTGATTCAGTTGGTTGTAGTATGCACTGTTGTGTGCATCTTTTGGTTGCTTTTCTCTACAATCCGTCCAAATTCAATGAAGAACTATCGGAAGAGTCCAAAAGGATCTAAGAATCGAAATTTCCGATATTATCTATGCTTTGGAAAACGATCTAGAAAAAGACATTGATAAGAATCCTATCTCTTGGACGTTTACATATAATCTCATCTCTTCAGACAATTGTTCTACGATCACTGTCTATAGCCATTTTGTTCTTATCACAAAACGAATCTACATGCAAAACAGTGTTTTCTCTTATATTTCCTACACTTTATTGTACAATATCCCTACTATGAACATTGTCATCTACATTGTCTCAAAACAATGATTATCTTTATTTGCTTTATTACATAATAAATCTAATTTGTTCCAAAAGGGCAACTTGTTTGTGTTCAATTTGAGTAAATTTCCTGTTCCAATTTAAATGTTACTAATGTGTTTGCTAATCATTACAGAATATTTCTCATATGCTATGTATGTAATGTTTGCTCAATTTAATTCAAAGCTTAAGCAAAGTTGAATTCAATCACGACAACAGTCATAAGTAATTGTCCATTTGCACGCACACAGTTTGTTTCGTTGGTATCGTTCAAGGAAGGAATATTTCTGAATATATAAAGGTTCGGAATTTTCTATTGATTCTACAAAATCTGAGCAAAAAGAATTTTCATTTTCACATGTCTCCTGATTGTACTTCAATGTCGACCAAATGGTATCGTCACCTCAAGCTACGTATCTCTCGTCACCTCGATCTCAAACATTGCAGTGTAATTCGAGTGAATGAATCGATTGGGTTTGATGACAATGCAATGCAAAAGCACAACAGCACTATATGGTCTGCCCGCAATCCACTACCAACTGGAACTGAAGGCAAAGCAAAGCAAAACACTGCAAAGTAAAACATAACTTTAATTGGCAAACAAAGCCTCGTATGACTTAGTCTTGTCCTGTATATCATAGACAAACTGTTCGAATGTACATTTCACGCCGGGAAAGTCTCGTTGAACGCGTCGTTTCAGCACTCGGTACGAAATGGGCATTGAAATTTTGCGCCAAATCGTGTAGACTTTCTTCAAAGCACCAGACCACACGGGCAAGAAGCCATACTTGAAGTGAACAACTTGAACATTGGGGAACATTTTGAGGTTCACTTTAAGTGACTTGTAGGGCGAATACAAATTGAGATGCTTTTCACAAGCCACAATGTTGAGTTCCAACTTGGTGATGGACTGCAGTGGCGGAGGACTGGCCATAACTTGACCTGAATTGCGCTTAAAGCCAGTGCTGATACAAAATGCCAGTGAGACATGGTACGCATGTGAGTGCTGCATCTCGGAGATGAGCTCCATAAAACGGGATCGGCTGTTTAGTTGAAGTTGGTGAAAGGCAAAGTGCAAGTTAGGGAAGAGTGACCATTCGTCTCGAGTGGCATCGATAATGCGCAGCATGGTGAACTTGGAGAGGACTTTCTGCTCGAGTAGTTCCCAATCGTGGTGCATATGCTCTAGCCAGTGGAAAGTGGGCAGTTCGATGTGCTTCAGAGCGACATTTGGTCCAGCGTAGCGCACAAGCGAGTCACGTAAATTGGTGAAATCGTCTTCTCCAGAGAGGAAGTAGAAGTACTTCAACTGTGCGAGAATGGGCAAATCGATCGGGTCTTTAAGGCGACATTGGTCCGATTCACTGCGGATGGTGAGTCGTCGGAGAGTGGTGATGTGGTTGAGGGAGTGAAGGAAACCATAGAATTGCCCATTCTCGTAAGCAGCATCCAAAGGCACAAAGGTAGGGTCGAACTCGAGTTTGAGGAGGACCAACTGGTAGGACCACTGATTGATGAGGTAGGTGACGTCCGAGAGGCTGAAAGGCCGACTGCCACCAATGACGACCTCGAGTGAAGTAATGCTCGGCAAGAGGTGACCAAGTTGATCGGAAGTTATCGATGAGATGGTGACCACTTTCACTTTGTCTTTACTGTCACCACCAGTGAAGGATCGATCCGACTTGTAGCCACAGTTCACCACAATCGACCACTTGGTGAGGCAAACTTTGTGGACATAGCCAGACCACCATGAGGCGAGTCCATTGAGACGGACCAAGTCGTGCAGAGGAATGCGGTCAAAGAGCTCGAGCATAGTCCAGTAATCCAGACGATCAAAAGTGACCACATCAGTCTTGAGGGTCAGTGCACGCTTGAGTCGTGATACGATTGCCATACTTGAGCACAAACAGAAACAGACTCGATTTCGACACAATACAACACAAAACTGTGAACTATCGTACTACATACATCCAACAAAATGGAACAAACTAATTCGAATCGAATCTAGTAAAAGTTTATTATCAAAAGTAAACAAACGTCAAATTGACAGCCAAAAAGTGTGATTAAATCTGAATGTTAATGAACATAAGTTGGTATAGTAATTATGCTGATATGTTGTAGCATAGTAAATAGTAAATCAAAATGTTAGATAAGAAGAAAAAGAATCCAAATGGAGATTGGTTAATTAATTAATTTGCAATGTTTGGACAAACAATTGCGGGTCACGTGTATCGATTATGTTCAGTTCTCTTTGTTCTTTAACTGTTGGAGGCAAGTGAAAATGTTGTGTCCGGACATGTTGAGTTGCATTCGAACGTACTTTGAAAGTGGCTTCACAATTGTCCCAATCACATTTGTACGGTCTCTCGCCATTGTGGTCTCGTGCATGATTCTCCAAATCGTGCTTGGTCCTAAATGATTTGTTGCATCCCTCGATAGTGCATTGAAACTTCTTCTCGACGTGATGCTTTCGATGATGATTGACGACTTCAATCGCCAAGTTGGCCACAAACCCGCAAACTGAGCATTGAAATTTGCCTGCTTGGTGATATCGTTTCCAATGTTCTTTGAGTGAACGTTGAGATTTGTGCACTGCTTGGCAGTTGGTGCAGGCATGTTCAGTCTGGCCCCTATCAAACGATAATCAGTGAGACTCGAACACAGTGAAATGGTAATGACTTACTGTGGGTTGTGTCGAACATTGTCCTTAAGTTGTTTGAAAGCTATTTGGCCGTGGCGAGTCGACAAATGTTGCCTCCACATTTCACGACTTTCCAAAATGGTCATACAGCCAGGTTCGGTGCAGTTCACTTCGAGTATCACAACTTGGTGAGTCACTGTTTCTTCTTCTTCTTCATCGTTTTGATGAACTTGATCATTCCTAGGTTTAATTCTTTTCACTGCTGTATTTGTTGATTCAGTCTGGCTTTTCCGTTTGCCACTTTTCGCGTCAGCATTTGAGTGCTGTTGATGGGCAACGGGATTGAGTGATGAAGTTGATGGTTGGCCAATGAGAGAAGATGGTTGATGAGTATTAGCATTGGCTGATTCGACTCGGTCCAATGTATCCACCACCTGTGCACGGTCACCACCACCTTGGTTGCCCCTAGTCCTGATTGCCTCGATGTCAATAATCCGAGTCTCATTACGATCCTCTTCCTGCTTTTCCTTAATGTCAATCATTTGTCCATCCACGAACTCTTCCTTTATCTCTTGCTTGACCCAATCCATTGGTCCGTTCTCCCCCGATAGAGATCCATCCTCTTCATCACTTTGGTTGTCTCCAACCAAACCCTCAATGTCAATAATCCGAGCCTCCTCTCCATCCTCAACCTCTTCCTTAATCTCAATAATTTCCGCAGTATTCAATTTTATTTCATCACCATTTGAGTGTTGTTGATGGGCAACGGGATTGAGTGATGAAGTTGATGGTTGGCCAATGAGAGAAGATGGTTGATGAGTATTAGCATTGGCTGATTCGACTCGGTCCAATGTATCCACCACCTGTGCACGGTCACCACCATCCTCCGATCGATCCAAATCCGAGTTAGTCCTCAACTTGTTGGTTAGTCTATCGAAGAGAGTATTGACCAGTCGGTCCATTTCGCCTCTCAGCACCTTCCTCGTCTCCACCTTTTCTCCTTCGAGCAATTCACACAACTCGGACACAGTCGAACGAGATTGAGGCACAGACGGAAACGACGACGACATGATGAATCTGCCGAAGAGCGAATCGATCAGTGGGTCAGGGATTTGTTTCATCTCATCACGCAACCACACTCGACATTGTTCCTCCTCTCCTCTCAGCAATTCAAACAACACGGGCACATTCGAACAGTGTTGTGGTACAACTGGTGGGAATGATGATGACGATGTCATGATGATACTCAAGGTGGTTAGGACAAGACAATTGTTGACATAGACAAATCTCGATTTGTGCACGGGTGTTTTAGTATACAAAGCAGACAATCACATGTGCTGCATATAAACACAACTTATTACTGGAAACTATTTCGAGCATGAAGAATTTACAGGAATGTTTCTGTTTGCATTTTTGTTTTCATTAGTTCAAACACAATTTGAATGCTGTTTTTGATCTTGTTGAGTGAATTACATTTGAAATTAGTATTGGTTGACAATTTTGAAAATTCAGTTAAATACTCGACCAGGAGAATGGACCTTGGTCTACCTCGGTGAGCGGTGCAGCGGGTTTTGTGTTTGTCACTGGGGCACACTCAAGTTAGGCAGCATCGTGTCGGGTGACGAACACAACACGGTGACCGATTGAGATGATGGTGATGAGTACATTTGTTTGTGTGTTGGTCTGACTGAGGGAACTGGTTGTATGGTCCTGTTGGTCCAGTCAGAGCGGTACCGTGTGTCACCGCGAATAAACCCCGGGGTAGGCTTTTTGCTGGGTTCGGATATGAATTCATTTTGAATCATAGACTCTTTTTATTCGAGAATATTCTTGTCTTTTTGTATTTACTTTGATGATTTTATTTTTATCGAGAAAGTTCACCGTTATATCAATATATATCAAGCCCATATTCGCCATTACCGATTCTTTTATTTATAGTTTATTTTCGTTTTTGTGTAAAGTTCTAATGCATGCGCATGTTTGTGTTGTGATTGAGTATCTAATCAATAGTGCAACCCAAGACACTGTCGACCAGCCAAATCCAATCATGCAGACAGCAATGAATCTGATTGGCTCTGTTGGTTACCTTTCGGGTAAATCACCACTGGAAATGTTGAAGAACCAAGTGGTTGGAATGTTATGTTCAAAATGAGTGAAACACTGGTTGAGTTCAATCCACAGATTGAAACATTCTCACTCAAGACTCAATAGATTGAACAATTTGAATTGATCATTGCAGTATGGCGCAAAGCTGTGCACATTGTATATATATGTTTGCATGCTGTTCATTTGGTCAATTGACAATAATAAATTGACGAATAAAAACAAAGTTTAAAATATAGAAGAAAATAACAAAATGGCAAATTCAAATTACTCGAAAGAATAAAATACAGTGTATTTCAGTTTTATGTTTTGAAGAGCTTCGGGATACGGTAAAAAATAATCAATGACAATTAAAACTAAAGTTTAATCAATAAAGTAAAGAGAGTTTTTAGTAAATTCGAATCCACTTGGCTGCCTTTTCCCAGCAATAGAAGTTGTGCTTCAGCTCATCAGGCAGTTGAACGTTGGAATACTTGAGCAACACGAAAGCATCCCCGATTGGAACTTGAAACAGCATTGGCACTTTAGGCTTCAGTTCTACAGCTCGTTTGCACATCAACTCGATCGAACCCATCAAACGTCTAAACTTTGGAAAATTGTCCATGAAGCGAAGAGTGCGCAAGCGAGGTAATCGCTCGATCATGCTCATTACGTTTCGATCGGTGAGTTTCGAGCTAAATTGGAATTCGATTGTGTCTTTAACCTTGAAATTTAGCTCAACAAGATTCGGAAAGATGTCCGGAATTCGTTTTGAAATAGATTGAAAGATTTCACTAAAAGAAAACTTTTCTTCATGAAAGTAAGCAATATTCAAGTTGAGAATGCTTTGGGAAGGGGTGCGCTTGTCGTCATGTTCGTAAAGCTTTGGAAAAGTGTCATCATCATTAAATCGATAGTCCAACACTAGTGTCTCCAAGTGAGGGAACTCGTTGGAATAGTCCAAGCAAATGCAGTTTGAGGTAGATGAAAAGCTTAAAGGCATAGGAAATATGAGTTTGGTCAGTGTTGCACCGAGTTTGGGCACCAATAGGCCAACCAAGAAACGATAGTCAAGAGTAGAGTCTTGGCCTTTCACCATATTTACACCAAAACGGAGAACCTGTGAGTAAAGTTTACTAGCCAATATTTAAAAAAATCTATGATGTTTACCTCAAGTTTAGAAAATTTTGGGATTTTGCTAAATTTAACTGTCAAAAATTGTTTAATTTCTTCAGCTTTGGTGGAACCAATATTCTTGGGCAATGGCAGCTCGATTGAAAGCTTGCGAAGTTGGGTCATCTGGCCAAGTTGCTCCAACAGTTGAGCACATTCAAGCACTGCTAGACCGCACCAAAACGAAAATGAGCTCAACTTGTGCCACGGAATGATGTAATCAATGTTCGGCTGTACCATGCGTTCACCAGCAGAATGCCAAAAGCTAATTTTGAGTTTCTTCAATCGAGACATTGCGTCCACAGAGGAGATGAGTTCAAAGGGAAAAGTGCCGCCATAAGTGAACGATTGCAGTTGTGGACCAAATTTGACGAAAGCTTTATATTCATAAACTTGTGATTCGTCATCTTCATAAATTTTGATAGACCTCAGTCTTGGTTGCGAGCTGTGTTGCACAAACAAATGCACAAAATACTTGTCAATCATAGACGAACGTAAATATGGCTGAGCTGCTTGGACATAGTCGCATCTTTCATTGTATTGCTCTTCTTCTTCATATTCAGTCGAATAATAAGTCAACTTTTCCAAAGCTTCGATAGCATTTTTCTCCTCAATTTTTCTGCTATCGTAATTTAAGTCAGCCTCTCGGTCTTGTGTGGTGTGTTGTAGCAAACAGTTGGCCAGTGATGGTGAGAGCACTTTGACACGGTCAAACGAGTCGAGAGTGGATACGCGATGATGACAATTACTCCACAAACCCTTCCGCAGTTCGATTCGTTGAGCTTGAAGACTGTTCATCGTCATTTTGAATAACACAAACTCACCGAAGCATAAACAAATGCTCATTACTACGTGTGGTAAATAGAAATAAGTTGGGAAAAGTTGGGATGTGTTATAGCAAAATTCGACAAAAAATAGTGGCGCCATCTCGCAAGAAAAATAATAATTTATTGAGCAAAGAGCTTTATCTTAATCTATTCAAATTTGATGGCGTTTGTTTGCGTTTATAGTACAGTCAAAATAGAGTGAATATCAAAATAGTGAAAAACAAAATGAGCTTTATTAAAATAGAAGAAATACTTTAACAAAGTCGAATCCAGTTGGCTGCTTTATCCCAGCAATACAACTTGTGCTTCAGCTCGTCTGGCAGTTGATCAACGAAAAACTTGAGCACCTCGAAATCGTGCCCGAGTGGAACTTGAAACAACATTGGCACTTTAGGCTTCTGTTCTGTGGCTCGTTTGCACATCAACTCGATCGAGCCCAACAGATGGTGCAACCTTGGAAAATTGTCCATGAAACGAAGTGTGCACAGGCGAGGCAATCGGTTGATCATCGTCATCGCATCGTAATCGGTCAAAGTGCCATAAGAGTGTAGTGGAGAGTTTAAACCTTTGAAGTTTAGCTCAACTAGATTCGGAAAAATCGACGGAATTTGTGCGAAAATTTCTCTACAAGAAAAATTATATCCGAAAAAATTAGCCATGGTCAAGTGACGAATGCTTTGTGACGGAGTGCGCTTGTCTTCATGATCGTAAAGCTTGAGAAAAGCAGAATCATTATCTGGATAGTTCAACACGAGTGTTTCCAAGTGAGGAAATTCGCTTGAATAGTCCAAGAAGATGAGGTTTGAGGTAGATTCCAAACAAGGAGGCAATCGAAAGATGAGTTTGGTCAGTGTTGCACCAAGTTTTGGCACCAACAGACCAACCAAGAAACGATAGTCCAGAGCAGTGTCTTGGCCACTGGCCAATTCAACACCAAAATTGAGAACCTGTGAGTAAAGTTGGTTCAGTTAAAATCATAACAAAACCTATTATATTTACCTTAAGTTTAGAAAATTTCGGAATTTGGCTAAATTTTTCAGTCAAAAATAGTTTGATTTCTTCTGCATTGAGGTCTTCGTGAAAATCTACATCAAGATACTCGTGAAATGACAGTTCGATTGAAAGTTTGCTCAGTTGGGTCATCTGACCAAGTTGTTCCAACAGATGAATTACACATTCCAGCACTGATCGACGACTTGAGTATTCACATCGAAGCGAAAAGACGTTCAACTGGTGCCAGGGAATGATGCGCCCAATGTTTGGCTGGACCATGCCTGCACTAGGAGGACCGATAAGGTTAATCTTGACTTTCTTCAGTCGTGACATCACATCCACAGCAGAGATCATCACAAAAGGATGAATTCCCTCATACTTGAACGATTGCAATTGTTCGCCAAACTTATGAAAAACTTTCCTATTGAAAACTATTGATAGGGCATCATCGTAAACAATGAAGGTGCGCAGTCTTGGTTGTGAATTGTAATTCACAAACAAAAGCACAATAGAATGATCAACCACAGATGAACGTAAATATGGCTGAGCTGCTTGAACATATTTGCACACTTTATCCATGTTCTCCATTCTAAATTCAGCCTTGTAAGTGATCTTTTCCAGGGCTTCACTTGGGATTTTGACTTCGTCTGACTTGCTGTACTTGTTTAAGTTAACCGTTCGGTCTTGTGTGGTGCGTTGCAGCAAACAGTCGACCAGTGATGGTGAGAGCACTTTCACGCGGTCAAACGAGTCTTCTTCAGATACTTGATGACTATTGCTCCACAAACTCTGACGCAGATCGAATCGTTGAGATTGCAAACTTTTCTTCATTGTTGATGACTTGCAAAAAGCACAAAAAATGGTGACAAACTAATCGAAAGTCGAGTCGATTGTATGAGAATTAAAATTCGACAACAGAAATAGAACACCCAACAGTTTTACTCTACTCTCGTAAATCGACTCATACATTTTAGTTTCATTTCTAATTTTTTTGTACTTTTTGTTTTCACTCCTGAGTGTCATCCACAATTACGATGAGCGAGCCAGAGAACTGAAGCCTAAAGTTCCTATGTTATTCATTTCAATATTCATATTAATTTGCAATTGGGTTCTTGAAAATTACGATAACCGTGATACGGACGCCGGAGAAAATGGAGATGAGCCTTTCGATACTCAACACAATTTTGATGCTGCATTGTAAAACAAACAAATCAATCGACCAATTATTCCAAATGACATTTTGCCTAATACAACCAACCCAATCATCACCGAACCACAAATCAAACAAGAATATCTTCAAAGCTCCTCAATCACTTCAATTCCATTCGATTTCATCAACAATGCTGCACTAAATGATATCTCCAATAATGAACCAACTGATGAATTTGATGACACCGACAATGATATTATTACCACGATGGCGGTGAAAATAAATATTCCAAATTGTGCAAATAGAGTTTGCGATTTGGATCATGAGAACAACAATCACTTGAACAACCACTAACCTTTCGAAGCACAATGTGCACAGGAAGACAATCAAATCAATCGATCAAATATATCAAATGGTATAGAAAAAACTATCGAAAATAAATTGCATTGAATGAGTAATGTGATCAATTGAAATTGCCAATTATTCGTAGATCAAATGAGCAAAAAACGAATTTGGCATTTGATCCGAAGTGAAACTTTTCAATCTGTTCAGTCAGACATTGAGTCATCGGCTTCATCAAGCAGTGGTGCATGTGTTCGTAAACGAATTCAGATGAAAGTTGTTGGAGATTGGGTTCAATGGAATCTGAATCATCGCAACATTAGAATGCGCAAAAGTGATCAATCAAATAAAACTGAAAAAAGTGAAACACGAAAATGTTTTGAACAATGATGAAGAGACTGATGCTGATAATGATGTCAACAATGACCAAGACAAAGTGAAAGATCAAATCGTTACTCTCAAATTGAACTGTACCGAGCCTGGTTGTGGCCAAACTGTGACAAGTCGTGCATTGTGGAGAGAACACATGCGCAATGATCACCACAAACTTCCACATCACCAACTCAGGAACAATGTTCGACTCAACGATCGGTAAGTGACTGTACTCGATGTTTTCTCATGTTACTAATTTGTGTATTTACTCATTCTCACCACCACAGTGACTAAACAGAGTATCCGTGCACTTGCAAAACTATTAGCACTACACACCAATCGCTCACCAACCATTGGAACTATTATCACCATCCAGGCAAATACAACTGTTCATTGTGTTCTTTTGTGTCCAATTTGTACTACATAGTAAGAAACCAATACGCCGGTCATGCCTCCCACGAATGTCCACACGATGGTTGTGGTGAAAAGTTTATTTCTAATTCATTTTTGAAACGACACGAACGAGTGCACACTAGTGAGAGGCCCTACAAATGTACTTGGGAAAAGTGTCCATCAAGTTTTAAAACAATTGGAAATGCAGCTCAGCATGTTCGAGTAGTGAACTTAAATCTACCAAGAAATATAAAAGAGCAAAACGAGTTAAACATTATCGATTCACGTGATGCTCACGATTACATTCAAAAAGATTGAACGTTTGCTTTAGTTTTGAATTCAATTTTTCCTTTCGAGTTTAAATCGAGTGCTACACAATAAACCATATGTTTATAAAACAATCAGTTCAAATTGCATCGATACATAAAATAAGTCACACTTTCTCAATAAACTCTCTCGGATCTCGATCATCGATGATGTTGAGTGCTCGTTGTTCTTTGATGGATTCAGGCAAACCAAAATGGACCACTCGAATGTGTTTGATTACATCTGATCGTTGAGTGGCAGTGTGACCACATTGTTTGCATCGATATGGCTTGACATGCAGATGGATGGCTTGTTCGTGTCTGTTCCGAGTGGTCAATTCTGTAAACGACATTTCACAATGTCGACATGCAAATGGTCGTTCCCCGGAATGTATTCGCAGATGAGAGTAAAGGTCATCTTTTCGAGTGAATTGTTTTTCACATTGAGAACATCTGAAATTCTTTATATTCTGGTGAATCAGTTGGTGTCTATTTAAAGTTCCTTTTTCACTAAAGTGTTTGTCACACAGTTCACATTGAAATGGACGTTCACCTGTGTGCACTCGAAGATGTTTCTGCAAATGGGAATTACAATCAAATGATTTATGACAATGTGAACATTGCAAATGACGATTTGGTTGGGCAAGGTTTGGTTGAGTTGTGTCCATTTTTGGTCTCTTCACATGTCGAGATGATTCATCATTCACTTGGTCATCTTCATCTTCATTTTCCGTATCTTTCTGCTTGTCCACTTCATCAGTTTGTTCTCGTTTCATATTTCTCACAGACCGCCTGAGGATTCCCTGAGTTTGTCCATTGGGTTGTGGTAGAATAGTCTCAGTTCGTGCCTTCTCCACAATTCGATATTCATCTTCATCATCACATTCGCCGTTATCACTGTCAATCTCAGTCGCATCTCCATCCTCGATCTCATGTTCGTCCCAATCCTGTTGAGTGTCATTGTTCACTTGTCCATTCGGTTGGTGATAATCTTCAATTGGTTGATTCGACAATTGTTCATCTTCAAGGGTGGAGTCCATTTCATAGAACAAGTGATTGTTATCAGTTGAAAAAAGACGAATTCCGAACTGATTCATCTGTGTTTTATTGTTTTGTAGATTCTCCAATGTCATCTCATGCTCTCCCTCTTCTAATTCTAAAATCACAAATCAATTTATTAATATTTCACATTGTCCTAAACTCACCTCTTTTAACTTCAGTTATTATTTTTGAAGCGTATTCCTCTTGACCAATCGAATGTGGTTGAAGGTAATTTGGATTTAAAGTTGATGTTTGGGCAATGAGAGAAGATGGTTGATGTATTTCAGTATTGAGTGATTGTATATTATCAGATGGGATCACCTGTGAACGGTCACAAACATTCTCCGATCCAGCCCAATCCATGTTCATCAATAATTTGTTGGTTAGTCTGAAGAAAAGCGAATTTACGAGTCGATCCATGTCGCCTCGAAGCAATCTATTCGTCTCCTCCTTCTCTCGTTCAACCAACTCGGACACAGTCGAGTGGCAATAAGGCACAACAGATGGTAATGAGGGCGACATGATTAGTCTGAGGAAAAGCGAATTGAGCATTGGGTGCACGAGTCGAAGCATCTCGGCCCGCAACCACAAACTCGTGTCCACCTTCTCTCGTCCGATCAATTGACACAACACGGACACATTCGAATGGTATTGAGGTAGAGCAGATGAGGATGACATGATGATAATCGAAGTAGTGGTCAAGGCAGACAATTCTCGATGCAACAATACACACGTGCTTTAGTGCAAACCGAGCAAGTGCAACTCAACACAACACTCGTGCCACAACACAACACAAATGGCATCAGCACTCACCACAACACAACTTACACTGCTCGAGCATAGATGGCCGCATGTGTGCTTCAGTGGAGCGGTTTTCAAATTGTACTTTGGACTTATGTAAAGTTGATAAATCAGTAGTCAACTCACTCAATGGGTTCAATCATTAGTTAGGGTAAATTGTTTGTCATATAAAATAACTCATAATGACCGAAAACTTTTTATACTTTGGTGAATCAGTTGGGGTTTGGTTAAAATTTTAAATTATTTAAATCTCCACTCTCACAAAATCGTTTACTATACAAAATATCGTTATAGGTATATACCTTCATAGTTTTTTTGTTGTTGTGTATTGTAGATTGAAACTTCTTTCGTTTCATCGTCTTCTTCTCCTTGTTTGATGTTGACCTGATTTAATCGATCCATTTGAAGACAATTGGGCGATGAGTGAGATGACCATTATCGAGAGGCAAACAGAACCAAAACAACTCGCTGCCTCACAAACAGAACACTTAAGAAATCTTTAAATATTTCATCACTCAATATTTTTGTTTAATATATTAATGTTTGCGAGCTTCGTTCCTGTATTTCCTCTGTGCATGCCTACCTTGTGACCTTTCATCTGTGAAGGTCCCATAACTCAGGTACTACTGCAAAGTTTCCTGCAAAACTGTCCCTTTCCTGTTATTGCATGTTTAGACAGCGTGCGTGTTGTTGTGTCTTGGTATTTTTATTAAGTGTTTGTTTTTTTTGTCCAGTAAACCTATGTTTTGTGTCGATTCTAACATGGAATGTTCAAAAACCACTTAAATTACCAAAATTGTGACAAATCAAAATGCTCGACCAGTTAGCGTTGAGCGGGATAACGAACTATTGCTTGGACCAACCAGTGGAGTACGATCATTGACACGCAAACGATTTCAAGCGAAAGTTTTTGGCGTTGACAAATCAAATGGTTTGGTGAAAAGTCCAAAAAGTGAAATGCGGTCATTTTCTCTATCGAATGAAGATGAAAGTACCGATGCTGACAACCAAGAAGAAGATACAAATAAAATTATTACTCTCGAATTGCACTGCACTGAGCCAGGATGTGGCCAAATTCTGTTAAATCATTCATTTTGGAGTGAACATATGCGCAATGATCACCACACAAATCCATACCACCAAGTTGAGAACAGTATTCGACTTAACAATCAGTAAATTACTGTACTTAAACTCAATTGTCACTAATCCCATTTTCACCGCTTCACTCCAGTGACCAAATTCTGTGTACTCATGTCGGATGCGATCATGGTGTTTACAATTGCAAGTCATTAGATATACTTAAAGACCATTGGAGCAAGTATCACCATTCAGGCCAATTTCAGTGTCCATCGTGTTCTTTTGGGGCCAAATTGTTCCACAAAGTTAGAAATCACCACAAAAGCGCTCACAAAGTTTGAACATTTGTTTAAGTTTTTCTTCAATTTTGCCTCTTGAGTATCCAGTGTACAATGTACACTGTACATTGTATGCTAATAAAGACATTAAAAAATTATCTTTTGTATTTCAAAGTTTCATACCACTTCAACGCCACTCATGGTTCCCATGTATGCACAGAGGATCCTCGAGGAGTGTGGCAAAAAGTTTGAAAATACACGAACGAGTTCACTCTGGTGTGCACATGAGGCCGTACAAATGTACTTGGAAAAGATGCGAATTGAGTTTTAAAAACACTAATGTTGCAGTTCAACATGTTTGGGCAAGGCACTTCAATCTGCCTAGATACTAAAGAACAAAGCGAGAGAAACATAATCGATTCGCGTAATGCTCGCGATTACATTCACAAGATTGAACATTTGCTTTAGTTTTGTGTTCAATTTGGCTTATCGAGTTTAAATCGAAAGATACACAACAAACCATACAAAGATTATGATAAAATAGATCGTCTTTTATCAGTGTTTTGACATTTCTGGGCTTTGTTTTAAACATTGAACTTTTATATTTATTTAGTATATAGATTGATTACATAATGTAAAATACTATACACACTCTACATGAACAAATACAACATTTTACTTGAGTTCAGTCAGATTGGCCAACTTGTATTATAATTTACACAATCAGTGCATCGATATATAATTATATAATTATTATAATATAAAAAGTCACACCTTCTCAATCAACTCTCTCGGATCTCGTTTATCGATTATGTTGAGTGCTTGTTGTTTTTTGATTGATTTAGGCAAACGAAAATGGACCACTCGAATGTGTTGGATTATGGTTGATCGTCGAGTAGAAGTGAGACCACATTGTTTGCATCGATATGGCTTGACATGCAGATGGATGGCTCGTTCGTGATTGTTCCGATGGTCCGATTCCGCAAACGACTTTTCACAATGTCTACATTCGAATGGTCGTTCTCCGGAATGTGTTCGTAGATGAGCGTCGAGTTGACCTTTTTGAGTAAATTGTTTATCACATTGAGAACATCGAAAATTCTTTATATTTTGGTGAATCAGTTGGTGTCTTTCTAAACTGACTTTTACACTAAATCGTTTGTCACACTGGCGACATTGAAATGGACGTTCACCTGTGTGCACTCGGAGATGTTGCTGATAATAATAATTGCAATTAAATGATTTCAGACAATGTGAACATTGCAAATGACGATTTGATTGTGCAAGGTTTGGTTGAATTGGATTTGTAGTGCATTCAGTGGCAATTTCCTCTCCAATTGCATTGTTTGGTTGAGTTGTGTCCATTCTTGTTCTCTTCACAGGTCGAGATGATTCATCATCCACTTGGTCATCTTCATCCTCTTTTTCCGTTTCTTTCTGATTGTCCACTTCATCAGTTTGTTTTAGTTTTATATTTCTCACAGACGGCCTGGGGATTCTCTGAGTTCGTCGATTTGGATGTGGTTGAATAGTCTCAGTTCGTGTGTTCTCAACAATTCGATATTCTTCTTCTTCATCACATTCACCGTCATCACTGTCAATCTCAGTCGCATCTCCATCTTCTTCCTCCTCAATTTGCATCATTTGTTCACAGGGCCGGTTCTTCCCATTGTCCAGGTCATGGGCGCATGACCAAAAATTTTGGCTAGGGGCGCCAAATGAGCGGATGGGGCGCCGAGGCGAGCGAAGCGAGCCGAAAAATTTTAAGCAATATTTTTCTTCAAATGGGCGCCCTCAGCTCGAACAATTTAGGTTTCCTCAGTTTCTGTTACCAAAAGGGCGCCTTTTCGACGTTTCAATCTAGTTTTCCTCAATTTCTTTCCCCAAATGGGCGCCCTCGGGTCGTACAATTTAGTTTTCCCCCAGTTTCTGTCACCAAAAGGGCGCCTTTTCGACGTTTCAATCTAGTTTTCCTCAATTTCTTTCCCCCAAATGGGCGCCCTCAGCTCGAACAATTTAGGTTTCCTCAGTTTCTGTTACCAAAAGGGCGCCTTTTCGACGTTTCAATCTAGTTTTCCTCAATTTCTTTCCCCAAATGGGCGCCCTCGGGTCGTACAATTTAGTTTTCCCCCAGTTTCTGTCACCAAAAGGGCGCCTTTTCGACGTTTCAATCTAGTTTTCCTCAATTTCTTTCCCCAAATGGGCGCCAAATTCTCACCAAATCTCACAATGAAGCACAGATGGTTTTCAAGGATTACTTCAAACAGAAGCAATCGGTTTGATAGAATTAGCCAATTTTCAATTCTCAACTATCATGGAAAATAATTCAAGCCACAGACAAATGGCAATCTATCATTGGTCTAACTTTAACAATTACCTAAGCCACAGCTCTAATATGGTATCTAGAGATCTTTAATATCCACCAATATTGTGGGTGGCAATGCTCACAGCACGCTAGCGTCGACATCGTGTCACTAGTCAAATTCATTCATACGACAGCCATCATCATGTCCACTATTTCAAACACTATCTGAATTAAAAACTTAAAACGAGGAGAAGTAAGACAAAACAAAACAAATCTATGGAAAGTAAAATCATTTTGAGTAAAAGTCATTTGTTTTGATATTATTTCAAACTTAATTTGTGTAAGGAACTTGTATGTGCACCGAGTTATGTTTGTTTACATTTGCAGCGTGCATTTTGTGTATACAAAATAAAGGCAACGTATTCAGAAAATCGGTTCAGGTGCAGTTTTAGGTTTAGACAACATTTTAACGCCACTGCAAAAAGCACATGTATTTCTCATGATTCTCCAGTCGCGAATGAGCTTGCTTGCTTATTGTTTGCAGATCTGTAGTATTTGAATCAACTTTTGGCGTTTCTTTTGTTTGTCATTTTTAAGTAATGAGTAACAATAAGAAAAAAGGTTCGGGTTGTTTCTTTAGAAATCAGAAAATACAAACGAAAATCGAGAATGAAAATGCATCTAAAAAGTTGTTCAATTTTTTGTCATCAGGAAAGATTTCTGGAACCAACGTCAAACCAAACTCATCAGAAAACCCAACTCAACAACCAAATCCATCATCTCACGAATCCAACAAACAAAATGATCCCGACAACAATTTGCTTGAAGATGAGCCTGACATTGACAATTTACTTTCTGACAAAATGACAACAGCAAATTGTACAATTGACAACGATATTTTTTGCCCTGAATCGGAAACTCCAAATGCTCAACTTTCTAATGTTTCAACTACGATGCTCAATACTCAAACTCAATCACAATCTCAATCTCAATCTCAATCTCAATCTCAATCTCAATCTCAATCTCAATCTTCGTCAGTTTTTAACACGAAAACAGAAACAACTCAAAGCGAGAATTTTGAGCAACCGACTTCCTCTCAATCATAATATCTATCACCTTTAAAACGCAAACTTCCATCAGTTCAATTAACTAACGAATCACATGAAATTACAGGTTACGACAACGAAATTTGTGAATCTAAAAAGCAAAAGTTTAATGAAAATGTTGATCAGTCAGAAAATAGCGAACCGAATAAACAGCAATCAAACAATTTGATTACAAATTCTAATATTGAAGGAAATTCAGAATCCAGAAATGTGTTTGATAAAGGTTTACTAAATATTTGATTAAAATGTAAAATTAATTGATTTAATGATTCTTATAGATTCGGAAGAGTATCGAATCCATTATGACATTGGAAAGTGGCCAAAATTGATTGATTCGACTTTATCTACCATTTTGGTTACAATCGGACCCAAACAACCACAGTCGGATTATATTTATCCTACAACAAAAGAGGGCAAATTCAAATCATCGTATTTTAACTCTACGCAGCCAAACGGCGAGAAATATTTTCGTAATTGGTTGGTTTATTCGAAATCAAAAGATTCAATTTTTTGTTTTGCTTGTAAAATATTTTCTAAAATTGACAAAGTAACTTTAAGATTTGGATTTCGATCATGGAATGAAACAGCAAATCATTTGAAAGTTCACGAACAAACTAATAATCACAGAGAATGCATGCTGAAATGGAATGAATTGAGACTTGGTCTTTTGCAAAAGTCAACAATTGATGCTCATCGACAACGAGCCGTGGATTTGAACATTCAGTACTGGACTGATGTTTTATTTCGAATTTTTACGATAATTTTATATCTTGCAAAGCAGAATATTGCTTTTAGAGGATCCAGCGACAAACCATTCGAGAAAAATAATGGCAACTTTTTACAATTGATTGAAAGCACCGCAACCTTTGACTCTATTCTGAATAGTCATCTTGAGAAATACCGCAGTCGAACAATTCAGCGACATTACCTGAGCAAAGACATCCAAACAGAAATGATCGAAATGTTAGCAAATGAAACTAAAAGTAAAATTCTGATAAAACTTCAAAAGGCAAAATATTACACACTGATGCTTGACACAACGCCAGATATTTCAAAAACTGATCAACTTTCACTAAATGTACGTTTTGTCTACTGTTCAGATGAGCCAAACGACGAGGGAAATTATGTTCAAATTTGTGAATATTTTTTATCATTTATCAGTGCTGATGACACGACAGGAAAAGGACTTGCAGACATGGCTATTGATTTCTTGAATGAAAATGAAATTCCAATTTGTGATATGAGAGGACAAGGTTACGATAACGGAAAAAATATGACCGGATGCTATAAAGGAGTTTCTACTCGTATCATCGAGGTAAATCCAAAAGCATATTTTATCCCATGCTCAGCGCACACACTCAATTTAGTGGCCAATGATGCTGTCAAGTGTTCACCTGAAGGAATTGCATTTTTTGATTTAATTTCAAGTATTTACAATTTTTTTGCCGACTCTGCCAAACGTTGGACTGTGCTGAAGACGCATTGTGATTCAGTTTTGAAAAAACTTTCTCCTACTCGGTGGTCTAGTAGAAACGATGCTTTGAATGCTTTTCGTCACAATTTGAAAGACATTTGCATTGCCCTTGAATCATTTTTGCAAATCAAAGCAAACAATCAAGAGGAGAAAAAGATTCAGGCCAAAATTGTTGGTTACTTGAATTCAATTCAAAATTACAAATTCATTTGTAACTTGATATTCTGGCAAGACATTCTAAATGAAATTAATTTTGTTAGCAAAGCCTTCCAAGAAGGCGAAACAGAAATTTCACAAGCAATTTCTCACCTTGATTCTGCTTTAAATTATGTGAATAACTATAGAAGTGACGAGCAATTTGATAAAATTTTGCTTGAAGCAAAAGAAATTTCAAATGAACTTGAAATTGTTTCAGATTTTAGCGTCACTAGAATCGAAAAAAATCCAAAACAAAAATTTCGAATTTATTTTTTTGCTGTCTTAGATCAGGTGATTGTTGGTATGACTGATCGTTTTGAGTCGTTGAAGTTTCAAGAGGACAATTTTGGAATGTTCTTTAATATCAAAAAGATTTCAACATTTTCTGAAAGTGAAATAAAAGAAAATAGCATGAAATTAGAATTGCTCTACACTTCAGAAAATTCTACATCCGATTTTGATGGCAAAGTAATGGCACAAGAAATTCTTTATGTACAAAATCATTTAGATTATTTTAAATTTGAATCATCATTTGATTTATTAGAATTTATTTGCAAGAATAACTTTACTCAAACTCTTCCAAATTTATATATTTGCCTGCGATTGTTCTTAACTTTGCCAGTATCAATTGCTAAAGCCGAAAGAACATTTTCTAAATTGAAATTAATTAAAACTTATCTTCGTAACACAATGGGTCAAGAAAAATTAGACTCACTTGCAATCATATCTATTGAAAATGAAATAGCTTCTGAAATTAAGTTAAGTGATTTGATTGTAAAATTTATCAACACTCATTCACGTAAAATTTTCTTTTCTAAAGATTGTATTTAATTTAATTAATATAAATTTGAAATTATTGATTTATTTTCTTAAGTTTTTACTTACGATTGAGCAAAATGTGTTAATATAATAAAGTTTTTTGCATTACTTAAATGTGTCCATTTTTTTAAAATAAGAATACTTGTTTGAAATAAAAAAAAATATTAACAGTGTTAGTGACATACATTAAAAGTATGATAATAAAGTCAAAGCGATAAATAACAATTAACTCAATTTAGCTTTACACTCTCAAAGTTAACAAAATGACTCAATAGAAATCAATTTTGTTAAAGTTTCAATGATTTCTATAAATATTTTTGAGTTTATGTACTTTTGAAAGTAACAAACAAGGGAATATCAAAGAAAACTTCGTACAAGTCGACTTCAAAAGTGCCCGATTGGGCAAAACTAGTTTTGCATTGTACCTTACTTCCTACAAAACTTGTATAAAACAATGAGGCATAGCCCAACTTGTAATTTTGAATTGTAAATTGATTTCAACATTTTTTGAAAAATATATATAAGGCCCCCCCCCTTATTAAAAAAAATTTGGGGCGCCAAAACCGAAAAACTGGGGCGCCGAAATGGTAAAATATGCGTTTCATGACCAAGCAAAATCTGATGCGCCGGCTCTGAACACAACACAGGATCAAAACGCCATGCAAAATGAGGTCTCACTGTCCAACACAATCATCACAGAATCAATGATGAAACAAGAATTTGATGATGACGAGGAAGATGGAGTTGAGATTGACGATGACAATTTTGTAAAATGTGAAAAATGCGAAAAAGGAATTTGCAATTCGGTTCGTGAAAATATGGATTCAACAGAAAATAGAAACGAATCTTCAGATACAACTCAACTCAATGTTCATGCTTCTTTAGATAACAACCAAACCAATCCACTAATCATCTCAAATGACATTTTACCATCACCATCACAAACCAACCCAATCAACACCGAACCACTGATCAAACAAGAATGTCTCCAAGATTCGTCAATCACAGTTCCGTTGGATGTCACCAACAATGCTGCACTAAATAATATTTCCATCGATGCACAGATTGATGGACAAGACACACAAATTCAAACTGAGGAATTCGATGATAATGACGATGTTGGCGATGATGATTACTATGATGGCGATGAAAATGAATATTTAAATCAACCTAATTGGGAAAATGAAGTTTGCGATTTGGATCATGAGAACAACAACAATCACGACGAACTGTCTGATGGTGATGGAGATGAAACAGATCATGATGAGGCACAATTGCAAATCGTTACAAACAATTCTCAAGTTAACATCCAAACTAACAAAGATGTTATCAATGAAAGATCTGTCATTGAGCGAAAGATCAAACAATCGGCTCCATCAGCTAGTAGAGTACGAAATTCGACTCGTAAAGTTAAGACAAAAGTTTTCGGTGATTTGATTCAATCGAGCGTAAATTCTGGCTACAGTGATTCAACAAAAGAAAAGGGATGCAAACAATGCAATTGGAGAGGAAATTGCCACTGAATGCACTACTAATCCCATTAAAGCAAACCTTGCCCAACCAAATCGTCATTTTCAATGTTCAAATTGTCACAAATCATTTGATCGCAAATCAAAATTGCAGATACACATTCGAGTGCACACAGGTGAACGTCCATTCGAGTGCCCTCAATGCGAAAAACAATTCACCCAAAAGCAACATCTTCTAATACATTCCGGAGACCGACCATTTGCATGTCGACATTGTGAAATCTCGTATACTACATCGAACATTCGAAACAGGCACGAACAAGCCATCCATCTGCATGTCAAGCCATATCGATGCAAACAATGTGGTCACAGTGCTATAATCGTTCACATTCGAAGTGTCCATTTTGGTTTGCCTCGCTCCACCAAAGAACAACAAACACTCAACATCATCGATGATCGAGATCCGAGAGAGTTGGTTGAGAAAGTGTAACTTATTTCGATGCAATCGACATGGACTGTATCAATTGTTTACCAACTTGACTAATCTAACGTTCGTAAAAAATTCGCTCTTTCTTAAAGTTTAACACATCTCTCAGAAACAAACCTAGGTTTGACTCAACATTTCTACGAAAACAATGTAATCCATAACAAAGCAATGTAAATTGAACTCGTACGATGTGTTTTGTCTAAAGGTAGCACAAATGGCATCAGCACTCACCACAACACAACGTACACTGCTCGAGCATAGATGGCCGCACGTGTGCTTCAGTGGAGCCGTTTTCAAATTGAATTGGACTTTGAACTTATTTAAAGTAGTCAACTGATTCAATGGATTCAATCATTTGTTAAGTTGCAATCTAATTCAAATCAATCAGTAATAATAAGAGAATCAACTTTTACACGACCCTTTGATCTAATTTGAAGACTTTATCAACTCACCAAACCAATCAGTCAACCTTTGTTGGATACGATTAGAATATCTATTCAAATTCTGTCTAGTGTAGATCACTTTATTGTGTCCACTTTGGCATCACTTGGTTAAGTTTGACGCAAATCAAAAGTGAAGTTTGCCTTATTAATCTGTAGAAACAATGCACCCTTGAATTTATTTATTACAAACAAACACAAATACAGCAAGGTTGGTCAACTTGCAAGTGTGCAAATAATTCCTGCAATTAAATCAACACTTTGACAATAACAATGTCACACTTTCTCAATCAACTCTCTCGGATCTCGATCATCGACGATGTTGAGTGCTCGTTGTTGTTTGATTGTTTGAGGCAAACCAAAATGGACACTTCGAATGTGAATGATTATGTTTGCTCGTTGAGTGGCAGTGTGACCACATTGTTTGCATCGATATGGCTTGACATGCAGATGGATGGCTTGTTCGTGCTTGATCCGATGGGCCGATTTAGTAAACGACTTGTCACAATATCGACATGCAAATGACCGCACTCCGGAATGTAATAGAAGATGAGATTTCATACGATCTTTTCGAGAGAATTGTTTGCCACATAGATGACACCAAAAACTTTTAATATTTTGGCGAATCAGTTGGTGTTTAGTTAAATCTCCACTCTCGCAAAATCGTTTATAATACAAAACATCGTAACCTTCATAGTTTTTTGGTTGTTGTTGTGCATTGTTGATTGAAACTTCTTTCTGTTCATCGTCTTCTGCTGGTTTGATTTTGACCTGATTCAATTGATCCATTTGAAGACTGTTGGGCGATGAGTGAGATGACCAATGTCGAGATACTAAACAAGAGGAAACAGAACCGAAATTGCTAAGTCAGCATATTTTGAAAACCCAAAACAACTCACAACCACACGGACACTACAGGACAGGGAAGTTCCTGAAGCAACAGAAAAGGTGAAGGTACACTGTACCTAGTACAGCAAATAGGGCAAATTTAGTGGTAGTAGTGGTCGAGTGGCTGCGATTGACCTTTGACCATTCCACTCCTCTTGCTCATCTGTTTGTTTTGAGTTTTAACAAAGGAAAAGTGTACTCGCACTGAACTCACATGTTGTATTCGAGTGTATTTCATTTTAATTTTTTTCTGTGATTTGTATCTAAAATGTCACTGCCAACTCACCCTCTGCTCAGTCTGGTTGAACGAAACAGGAATGGACTCAAGTCAATGCTCACTCATTACATCGATGCCACCGTGGACAGTCACTACAACGCGATAAGGCAAAATATTGTCGAGATGATTCAGTCGGGCCAAATCGACCCACAAAACAGTGATGTGACTGCATTTGGCACAACATCACCACCACCAACTCAAGCAAACACAGATCAATCGAGTGCTCAGTGTTCACATGAATATTCAAATGACACTTTGACCAGAGCACTGGAACATCAAAACACTCTGCAAAATGAGGTCTCACTGTCCAACACAATCAACACTGATGATCAAATGATCAAACAAGAATTCGATGATGAGGAGGACGATGGAGTAGAGATTGACGATGACAATTTTGTGAAATGCAAAAAATGCGAAAAAGGAATTTGCAATTCGGTTCGTGAAAATACGGATACAACAGAAAATTGAGATGTGTTTAAAGTTACAAGATTTATTGACTGTAATGAGGCGCAAATATAACATAGAATAAATATAGGTAAAAACAATATAAAAGATGCTTCGATAGACTGAGACAATATGACCAGATTGGCCTAGAGACTGACAAGTCAACAAACCTATGTAGAGACAGAACATCTAACATTTCTCCGAAATCAATTTAACCCATAAGAAAGCAATGTAAACTGCACTGAGAACAAGATCGTGCCACAAAACTAGCACAAATGTGATCAGCACTCACCACAACACAACTTACACTGCTCAAACAGAGGGCCGTACGAGTGTGCTTCAGTGGAGCAGTTTTCAAATTGGACTTTGAACTTATGTAAAGTTGAAACTTTTTTCTGTTCATCGTTTTCTCCTTGTTTGATATTGACCTTATTCAATCGATCCATTTGGAGACAGTTGGGCGATGAGTGAGATGACCAATGTCGAGATAAGAGACAAAGGCAAACCGAACCGAAATCGCTAAGCCCGCATATTTTGCGGTGCAAAACCAAAACGACTCACAGCCCTAAAGACAGAACACTACCGGACAGGGAAGTTCCTTAAGCAACAGATAAATAGAAGATACAGCAAACAGGGCAAATGTAGTGGTAGTGGTAAATAAGTGGTTGAGTGTAACCTTTGACCATTCTACTGCTCCTTATACCAGCTATAGAAGTAAACTCACAATTTTTACAACCACAAATGTGCCCAATTACGAATAATCTCGACAAGCTCATTGTAACCATCAGTCTGAAATATGCATCTGAGAAAGGTCTAGCTGATTGATTATTTCATTTGACTCTTCTCTATTTAAAGCGCAATGTACTCAACGATAAAACTTTCATTTGTTATCAAACAAAGAAAGTATTTCTAATTAGAAATAAGGACTATGTTCGTGTCAACCAGTGTATCGACCACATATCAATGTTCCAAGCATCGCGAATAATTCAAGTCCTCAAAATGCATATTCTTTGATGTTAAACAAGATTGAGGTTGAGTTCGTGTTTTTTCTTCTCCATGTACGAACACTGTCATCACTCAGCAAGATGCCATCGTTTCCTGGACTGATTGTGAAAATTGCATGAATTCGACTGAATGCAACTTTGAAATACCTTAAGTATCACCTGTGACTCGTTCATCAGCTAGAAAACTTGTTAATTTGTGTCACATTTTGTTATTTAATGTTGAAATTACCTTTAATTTCTAATAAATATAATTTTGATTTTAAATTCAATTAAAATGAATGCATTTAATCATTTCTGGGTAGAATATTCTGCATGAACCCTAATGCATGCTTTCCGGCAGTGTACTTGCTGCTCACATTTGTGCAGTTCTTGTGTGTGAGCATTGAAATTCAAACTTCACATTTCACTGCCCTGCACTGCACTCACTGCTCGCACGCGAGCAATGATCGTATATTGGCAGAGTACCCGCTCTGTGCGCATATATGGGCAGTGGGGAATTTACAGTGTATAATCGGCTTGTTTTGATCATAACAAAAAAAGTGCACTTGCACTGAACTCACATGCTGCATGCTGTTGCCTTTAAAAGATTTTCACAAGATTTCGTCTATTTCATTTTCATTTGTCTCATCTCATTGCATCAAAATGTCACAGCAAACTCACCCTCTGCTCAGTCTGGTTGAATCCAACAGAAACGGACTCAAGTCAATGCTCACGAGTTACATCGATGCCACCGTGGACATTCACTACAATTTGATGAAGCAAAATATAGTTTCGATGATTCAGTCGGGCCAAATCGACACACAAAACAGTGATGTCCCTGCATTTGGTATAACATTACCACCACCAACTCAAACAAACACAGATCAATCGAGTGTAGAGTGTTTGGATAAATGTTCAAATGACCAATTTACCAGAGAACAGGAACAAAGCACTTTGCAAAATGAGGTCTCACTGTCCAACACGTGTTGTACAATCAACACTGATGATCCAATAATCAAACAAGAATTCGATTACGGAGAAGAAGATGACATGAAAATTGATGATGAAAGTGTTGCGAAATGTGAGAATTGTGAAAAAGGAACTTGTAATTCGATTCGCGAAAATTACGATGATACTACTAGAGATAATACAGAAATTGGAGAAAATGAACCACTCGAGAGCCAACAAAATGTTAATTCTGCTTTGAAGAACAATCAAACTAATCAATCGATCATCTCAAATGATATTTTGTCTAATCCCACCAACCAAATCAACACCGAAACACAGATCAAACAACAATGTCTTGAAAGTTCATCAATCACAATTCACAACAACAGTGCTGCCCCAAATGATATTGCCATCGATGAACCGATTGAAGGACAAAACACACAAATTCAATCTGATGAATTTGATCACAATGACTATGTGGATGATGGCAAATCAAATATAAGTGTCAAAAAAGTTAAACGCAAAATCGTGGAAGGTAAAGTTGATGATGATAATGACGGTAATGATAATCATGAGGTAGAACAATCATCTCGACCTGTGAAAAGACAAAGAATGGACTCAACTCAACCAAACAGTGCACAAGCAAAGGTGGCGAGACATTCTTTGAGACAGTCAACTGGGCAAGCACAACCGAATCAAGAAAACAATCAGAACAATCCGAATGCACAAGAGAACACTCAAGACAGGCAAATCATCACTCTCAGTCTTCGATGTCTTCAGTCTGGTTGTTCGGACATGTTTGCTGAACATGAACTCAACGATCACCTGGCGACACATTCGATTGGTCCATTTCGATGTGTGCTCAAGGATTGCAAACAGTCGTTTGATAACACGTGAGAGCATTTACTAACTTTTGTTTCCTTAATTAACCAGTTTGTTTTAGGCTTATTCTAGGTGCTCACATCAAGCAGACACATGCCAACACCAGCCAATGGCACTGTGACAAATGTGCAAAACATTACTCCACATATAAAAAGTTATCCGTTCACAACAGTGAACAACATCAACTGGGTCACTTTCAGTGTTCCTTTCCCTCATGTACATTCACTGGAGAGTACAAGAGTAAAGTGTTCAATCATTACGCACAACAGCACAAACCCACACTGAGCTGTCAACATTCAGGTTGCAACTATCGCACACCGAATGCAACCAATCTGAAGGCACACCAACAAGTCCATTCCGGCATCAAACCATATCGATGTAAATGGCCCGAATGCAACTTTGCTGCCACACAAAAAGCCAATGTAATTGGTCACATTCGAGCCAAACATTTTGTACCCAAGCCAAGTTCAGGCCCGAATGGAGAACAACTTGGTGAGCCTAAAGATTATGTCGAGGTGGTGCACGAGATGTGATGTGATCTGTCGCACAAATTCAATGTTTCATTGTTCCAATCTCATTAAACTAAGGTTGTGAAAAAAACTTCAATTATTTATCATAATCGAATAATGCACATGTATCATATATGTTATACTAAAGCCATCAAATAAACTCATTTTTGTTTGAATCCATTCGTGTGAAATGGATCAAAATGGCTTGCTTTCCCGGTTGTTTACAATCACTGTAATTTGGTCATCATTTGAGTGAACCAATCAACACCGGCCTCTTAACTTATCAATCACTTTTTCTTATGACATTTAAGGTTGTTTGTCATTGACTCATTATTAAATTATGATTATTGTGTATTTAAATGATTTTAATTGCTATTAATAAAAATTTCTTAATTAATACATGCATTTTTCTGAAGTAACTCAAAGAGCCTGAATGAGCAACAACTTGATTGAGCATTTACAACTTTGTTATTCGAATATCTGTATTTCCAATCTACTTTAGCCCACCACAATTGCTTTGATTCTGAGTAGTCAATCTTAGTCATTTTTGGTGATTAAAAGTGAACAATTAACGAAAGTCGTTAACCCTTTCTGTCCTGCCGGCCCGGCAGTGCCGGGACATTTATAAAGCTTTAGAAGTCAATGTTATTGTCACGTCATTTGATTTCTAAAATTTAAGATTATACCAGAATGATCAGAAGCGTTTACTTGCTTTAATAATAAAAATAAACAATTAGTTGTTTTATTACAAAATATAAAACTAAATCAATTTCGATTGTTGTTTTCATCATCTTTAAGCACTTCATCATAAGTCGGCAAAGTCGCATCGATCGTTTCCACAGGATGGCTCAGTTGTTGACTAGTGCTTTCGGCCATGTGATCGACCATTCTTGCATTCGAATTTGGTGGAACAGTTTGCAATCTAAATCTTCTGTAATAAAGTCCGTAAAATGCACAAATCAGCGCCAAACTGCCCAAACTGATTAAAACTCTAATTATCAATCTATTAGGTTCACTTTGTCTAGCAGTCCTGAGACACTCAACACAAAGTTGATCGATCAATTCGAAATCGTCCTTACAAGAACAAATTCTGTTTGTGCATTGAGCGTAGTCATAGTCTTGACACTGTGAATCCCAAATGCACTCAATCGGTGCACATTCTTGACCGTTGGTGTGCTTCTCAGTGTGTCCAAATTTGCAACGACATTCACGGCGGACATGGCGATTTGGTCCATACTCGGTGTAGCAGTACATTCCTTCGCCACACTCTGAATCACTGGAGCAAAGTCGCTTTGAAAGTGATTTCTTGTAGAAGACACACGTTTGCGTGTCTGCATCAAAGTACGTTGCTCTCTCAATGTACGAATAATCACAAGCACAGGTTTTGTTTCGAAGGTCACATTTGGTGTTCATTTTAAACTGATTCACGCATTCGTAATCGCCCGAACATTGAAACAGTTCACAGTTTGTACTCACAAGTTGTCCATTAATTAAGTCATATTTTGGTGCATAACCAAATTTGCATTTACACTTTTTGTTTGGAGCACAGAATGCATTGTGTCCGCAATCGTATTGATTCAAACAGTTGGAGGAGAGAGGTTTGGGCCAGGTGTAGACTGAGGAGGCACGAGTTGGGCCAATTTTAGTGAAATAAACCAAAAGAGCGAAACAAATTAAAGTTATTGAGTGCATGGTTGGTTGATTAATCAATTGATTTCACTTTGATATGTTTTGCACAAAATTGACAAACAAAGTTGTGAGCGTGCATTTGTTTAGAGACATACAAAAGTATGATTGATTGTCAACGATTGCTATCAATAGATCCTTTTTGGGGGATTAATTTCTTTGTTACTGAGAAATGTGGGCATTTATCTGGAACAATCACAAAATGTGACGCAAATCAATAAAACGGATTGTCCTGCTGAGAATTTGCAATCCTAAAGCTGCTCGATCTCTGTGCCAATTGTTGGCTATGGTCCAGGACCCGTGGTCAACATGTGCAACGGATTCCACCGAGACTTCGAAGTACCGATTTAAATAATAACCAATTTCATGGTCCACAAATTGAGTTGCAGCGAATGGTTTAAAAGTGTTCTCGTATGCTCTTGCACTTAACTTATCAATGACACTTTCTTATAATATTCGACATTTGTTTAACATTCGTACTCATAATTGAATTATGATTTGAATTGCAATACAATAAATATTTCTTATCCAGTGAAATGCCCAGGTAGACCAAAACGCACTCAGAGTGCCACTCGTAGTATGCACTCAGAGTATGAGTACATTTTATAGATTAATTATTTCGAACTAATAATTATTCGAAATAAAGTTATTGATGGACAATTGACAATTGCCATTTATAAATTATAAATTACTAATAGTTAGATTAATGTACACATTTATGCCAACAATCAGATAACTGATCAGTTCACAAATTAATAAATTGCCACATATGGGAACTCGAAACTAACTAATATTGAAAACTCAACTGCAATCCAACAACCGAGACTAATTAAGAGAATGTTTTGTTCAGTGGTTGCACAGATGATGAAATGCAATTTGAATTTGAATGTGTGCAAAGCGCCTCCACTGCAGCAGACAACTCACCCTCCAACAGGCACCATGGTGCAGTACCATCCACTGCACTGAGTGTGAAATGGCAGTTGGGAACACCACCGTGTGCTGTGTGCAGTGTGCTGTGCTTCTAGTACACTGCTAGCAGTAGAGCGCTCTTCGCACTTTGCTCTTTCCTCTCTCATTTGTCGGTTGGCAGTTGTGTTGTTGTTTGCCTGTGCTCTTCTCTTCGCGTTTTATGTCTCAAAATGATCGTTTCTTGGTATATTTCCTCGTTCCAACAATGTTTTGATTGTTTCAACATACTTCCACTCACCAGTTGTAATACCCAAGTATTATCAAGTGCATTCAAATTGTCCTTTAGTCATATACTCTGTGATTTATCATCGTGCAAGTATCGAAGGCAAATCAACAAGTGATTGTTTGATTGAATTTTGATTGAATTACAACTCTGCTCGTCTGTGTCTATTTGAAACTATCTACCCGTAGCAAAATGAAGTAAGAATTTTAATCATTTATTTAGTTTAATTTAATTAATGTGTGACTTTTTAAAATAGTAATCACCCCAATGGTCATATTCGATTACAGCCCGAGCGCAATCAAGATTGTCAACCGAGAATTTGGTGAAGGGCCGAATTGGGCCAGAGTTCTGCTTACTCAGCACAACAAAAATGAAACGAACGAATCGGAAAAGGCTCGATTAGAGGATGCGAATGCCATACAAGCAAGCTAATGCCGACTTGTTGGCTCAACTGAACGCCTTCAGATTGGCAAACTTACTAATGAAGATGGTGAAGATGGTTTTAGAATGAATTTTGATGCTACTTCGAAGAATGATAAGCCGTCAGAACCATCTACGCTGGATTGTTGTTCCTATTATTGATCTACTGTTGTATACAAGTATACTTGCTCTATAGAATTGACTTTTATACTCATTTTGTAACTTTGATTACTATTTACTTTTGTTATTGAATTATTATATCAAATAAATTTAATCTTTAATATAAATTGAGGAATATAGAAGTGGTGGGCGTGGATAGGGTGGCTAGAATCAACGCTTCAAAATGCACTCCGAGTGCCCACTCAGAGAGGCACTCCGAGTGCCACTCAAGTGGCTCTACTCAGAGTGCCTCTCTGAGTGGGCACTCGGAGTGCATTTTGGTCTCCATGGGTGGGAGGGTAGGTAGAAAATAACTAATTGAAAATTGGCAGAGTTTAGTTGGTCGACGTTTAATGTTGCCTATCAAGTGAAATGGGACGGTAGGTAAAAAATAACTAATTGAAAATTGGCACAGTTTAGTTGGTCGACGTTTAATGTTGCCTATCAAGTGAAATGGGACGGTAGGTAAAAAAAATAACTAATTGAAAATTGGCACAGTTTAGTTGGTCGACGTTTAATGTTGCCTATCAAGTGAAATGGGACGGTAGGTAAAAAATAACTAATTGAAAATTGGCACAGTTTAGTTGGTCGACGTTTAATGTTGCCTATCAAGTGAAATGGGACGGTAGGTAAAAAAATAACTAATCGAAAATTGGCACAGTTTAGATGGTAGACGTCTAATAACGCGCTCTGAGGTTTTTTGCATGGCAGGTGAAAATAACTAATCGAAAATTGACATGAGTTTAGATGGTAGACGTCTAATAACGCGCTCTGAGGTTTTTTGCACGGCAGGTGAAAATAACTAATCGAAAATTGGCATCAGTTTAGATGGTAGACGTCTAATAACGCGCTCTGAGGTTTTTTGCACGGCAGGTGAAAATAACTAATCGAAAATTGACATCAGTTTAGATGGTAGACGTCTAATAACGCGCTCTGAGGTTTTTTGCATGGTAGGTGAAAATAACTAATCGAAAATTGACATCAGTTTAGATGGTAGACGTCTAATAACGCGCTCTGAAGTTTTTTTGCACGGCAGGTGAAAATAACTAATCGAAAATTGACATCAGTTTAGATGGTAGACGTCTAATAACGCGCTCTGAGGTTTTTTGCACGGCAGGTGAAAATTACTACTCGAAAATTGGCACAGTTTAGATGGTAGACGTCTAATAACGCGCTCTGAGGTTTTTTGCATGAGAGATGAAAATAACTAATCGAAAATTGGCATCAGTTTAGATGGTAGACGTCTAATAACGCGCTCTGAGGTTTTTTGCACGGCAGGTGAAAATAACTAATTGAAAATTGACATCAGTTTAGATGGTAGACGTCTAATAACGCGCTCTGAGGTTTTTTGCACGGCAGGTGAAAATAACTAATTGAAAATTGACAACGGTTTAGATGGTAGACGTCTAATAACGCGCTCTGAGGTTTTTTGCACGGCAGGTGAAAATAACTAATCGAAAATTGGCATCAGTTTAGATGGTAGACGTCTAATAACGCGCTCTGAGGTTTTTTGCACGGCAGGTGAAAATAACTAATCGAAAATTGACAACGGTTTAGATGGTAGACGTCTAATAACGCGCTCTGAGGTTTATTGCACGGCAGGTGAAAATAACTAATTGAAAATTGGCATCAGTTTAGATGGTAGACGTCTAATAACGCGCTCTGAGGTTTTTTGCACGGCAGGTGAAAATAACTAATCGAAAATTGGCATCAGTTTAGATGGTAGACGTCTAATAACGCGCTCTGAGGTTTTTTGCACGGCAGGTGAAAATAACTAATTGAAAATTGACAACGGTTTAGATGGTAGACGTCTAATAACGCGCTCTGAGGTTTTTTGCACGGCAGGTGAAAATAACTAATTGAAAATTGACAACGGTTTAGATGGTAGACGTCTAATAACGCGCTCTGAGGTTTTTTGCACGGCAGGTGAAAATAACTAATTGAAAATTGACAACGGTTTAGATGGTAGACGTCTAATAACGCGCTCTGAGGTTTTTTGCACGGCAGGTGAAAATAACTAATCGAAAATTGACATCAGTTTAGATGGTAGACGTCTAATAACGCGCTCTGAGGTTTTTTGCACGGCAGGTGAAAATAACTAATTGAAAATTGACAACGGTTTAGATGGTAGACGTCTAATAACGCGCTTTGAGGTTTTTTGCACGGCAGGTGAAAATAACAAATCGAAAATTGGCAACGGTTTAGATGGTAGACGTCTAATAACGCGCTCTGAGGTTTTTTGCACGGCAGGTGAAAATAACTAATCGAAAATTGACATCAGTTTAGATGGTAGACGTCTAATAACGCGCTCTGAGGTTTTTTGCACGGCAGGTGAAAATAACTAATCGAAAATTGACAACGGTTTAGATGGTAGACGTCTAATAACGCGCTCTGAGGTTTTTTGCACGGCAGGTGAAAATAACTAATCGAAAATTGACATCAGTTTAGATGGTAGACGTCTAATAACGCGCTCTGAGGTTTTTTGCACGGCAGGTGAAAATAACTAATCGAAAATTGACAACGGTTTAGATGGTAGACGTCTAATAACGCGCTCTGAGGTTTTTTGCACGGCAGGTGAAAATAACTAATCGAAAATTGACATCAGTTTAGATGGTAGACGTCTAATAACGCGCTCTGAGGTTTTTTGCACGGCAGGTGAAAATAACTAATCGAAAATTGACATCAGTTTAGATGGTAGACGTCTAATAACGCGCTCTGAGGTTTTTTGCACGGCAGGTGAAAATAACTAATCGAAAATTGACAACGGTTTAGATGGTAGACGTCTAATAACGCGCTCTGAGGTTTTTTGCACGGCAGGTGAAAATAACTAATTGAAAATTGACATCAGTTTAGATGGTAGACGTCTAATAACGCGCTCTGAGGTTTTTTGCACGGCAGGTGAAAATAACTAATCGAAAATTGACATCAGTTTAGATGGTCGACGTTTTTATACCCTGCACATTACCCATTACATCAAATTTTATTCTGAAGCCTGCCCATAGAAATAATAAAACATAAAATAAAATAAAACACTTTATTGAACTCAATACAACAGTTTCCATTTTCAATTTACAGAATATAAAGGACAAGATTTTTATTGAAATCAAATTACATTTCAATGTACGAAATTATTGCCATCTCACATTGTCAATGGTACAATCGATAAAGTATTAAATCAAAAGTATACTGAAGAATAATATTTGTATAGAATGGTGTACGGGTAGTATATTGTGTATAGAAATTTCAAAAGTAGTGTTAAAAATATGACTTGAAATTGACTTGAGCTTCACTTCTTGGCCTGTTTTCTAGTAGCAACACTGGGAATCACCTTACGAACGTACTTGCCAAAGTCGAGTAGCCCACCATTCTTCATCATCTTGCGCTGCTCCTTCTGTGGCATCCCAAAATGAATTGATCCAACGTGCAAGACAACATTATGCCGACATGCGCTCCCAAATTGACATCCCTCCCAAGTGCACCGAAAAGGTCGTATCTTGTGGTGCACAGCATTCTCATGCTTCACTCGAATACTGTCATAGTAGAATTTACGTTCACAGAATTGACATGAATACTTATTACAATTGTTTGCATGCTCTTTAGAACCTTCTTCTAAAGAAACCTTAGAAACTCCAACTTTGTTAATGGATTCTTCTTCTTTAAGCAAACATTCAGCACAGCCACAATTCATTTCCGTATCATTGTCGTTTGCAATGCAAATCGAAGTGATGGTCTGCTTGTGGTTGATGTTGATAACATTTCTGGTTTCATTTTTCTTGTTGTTGGTGTTGATGACAGAGTTGTTGATGTTGCCATTGGTGTTGGTGTTGCTTATGATAATGTTACTATTCTTCTTATTGTTGCGAAAGTTGTTGATTTGATTCCTCCGTCCGTAGAACTTCTTAGTTATGATGATGTTGCTTTTAGTGATGTTGCTGTTGATAACGTTGTTGTTGTCATTGTTGTTGCAAATGTTAAAAATGTTGTCATTTTTAATGTTGGCAAAATTTTTGATGACAGTCACAGAATCAGCCAACTCTTCCTTTGCTACTGGTGGTATAGGTGCATTATCTTGTTGGTTTATCAAGAGCGATTCATTCTGTAAAGCTGGTCGACCAACTTGTGAATTAAGTTCGGTATTTGTTGCTGCTGCTGCCGCCGCAATTTGAGCACAAACCTCAGTAGAACCGTCCGTTTCGATGATAAAAGGAAGAGCTTGTAGCTGTAGCTCTTCTTCCTCTTCTCGTTGTTGTTGTTGTTGCACTTGTTGATTAGTATCGACCCATCCACTTAAATCCACAAACATTCGCGCATAAATACCTTCCACCATCAAATCCGAATCCTGTCGAGCCCTCTGCTTAGCTTCAAGTTTTGACATCTCAAACAGTGCCATAAAGGCACGATCGTTCAGTAAGGTATTCATGATTCGTGATGATCAGATTAGATGATTAGAAGGTGAAGTACAACGGGAAAAAATCCAACAGAGAAAATCCACAACCGAAAAAGACAACTCAAAAATGAGCTTCTTTGAGCAGAGCAAAAAACAACAACGTGACTTTTCAGACAAAGCAAAAACACACAGCCAAAATATAAAAGTCTGCCTGTCGTCCAGTTAGCAACAAAAGTGCTCACTCGCAAATGTCTCTACACATATGACGTTACTTTTATTTTTATTGCGAAATTAAACTAAAAATACACCAATATCAATGCTCACAACAATTGCTCAACCCGTCACTCCTTCGTATCCCCATGCACATTATTATAGCAATTATTCTGAAAGTTTACCCAACTCGATTCTGAAGCCTGCCCATAAAATTTTCACAATTAAACATAAAATAAAAAAATACAATGCTTTATTGAATTCAACACAACAGTTGCCATTTACAGAATAAAGACAAAATTTTATTATCACTGAAATCAAATTACATTTCAGTTCAAAATTATTGCAATTTCACATTGTCAGATAATATAATCGATATAAAGTATTAGATCAAAACTGAGGAATTGTAGTTACAAACTTTATTTGTGTTTTAATTGATTTATTAAAATTGAACGTTTGGATTGACAATATGAGCAAGTTGAGCGATATGTGCGAGTATGGAGTACTTCTTACTGATGTGATTCGACATAGTGCTTAATCACAAGCGAGCGAAATTGTGCTGTGAAGCCACATTCAGGTGCAACACAGGCAAATTCGCCTCTTTCAACGTAGATCTTTGTCTTGTTAAGATGATGAACCAATTTGGACACATCTTCGAAGGTTCTGCAACAGCAACGAGAGCGCAACTGTTTGCTGCTCGCTTGGTGAAAATAAAGATAATGATCTTGGAGATGGTAACTGAAAATGAAATTTCTGATTAGTGAAATCTGATTGGTTCAATAAAACTTACCCAGACAAAAAACTTAAAGAGCATCCTTCAACTGCACAATCGTACGGTTTCTGATTGATGTGCTGTGCGGCAATGTGTTGATCCAACTCGGCTTGAGTGTTGAACTTTTCGGAACACATACGACACCACAAGTGGACAATCCGGAAGTAACTTTCATCAGTGGGACTAGAATGGATATATTGGTTAGTTAGTTGGAACACCATTTCACAAAATAACTCACGATTTAGCCGAATAACCATTGGAATTGTTCACTAGATCAGAGAAAGGATGGTATTGCTGGTAATGTTTTTTGAATTGTTTTCTAGTTTTGCTCATTGGGAGATGCACATTGATACTCATAGTGATGAGTTTTGAAGTAGTGGTCTTCTAATTTTTCATAAGTGGAGAAACGCTTGGAACATATTGAACAGTAACAATTTCTGTCATATACGTGATACTTTTTGTTCTTGCGACTAGATCTATACATGTTGAACACAAAAACATCAGTTGGAAACATTAATACAATCAAGTCAAACACTCACCGTCTATGAAATGAGTAGTCACAGCCCTTGACCAGACATAGAGATGCTCGTTGGGGAAGCATCTTCCACATGACTTTCCTCTCGATTTTCGCTGGCTGATGGGTCACTTTGTTTGTATTTGTTTGACAAACAACTCGAGTAACAGGTTGGGACAGTTGAATCAATGCTCCACCGTTGGATTGAGACAACTGTTGATTGAGATTGTGATCACTAATGTTAGCCACTGGAAATGGTACTGCATTGGTCGAGTCTTGTTTGATTGCTTTGTTCTTCTTGTTATCACTAGCTTTCTTGTTCATCACTGGACGTTTGGTTGAATTTCGAAGATCAACCGAAAGTTTGTTTGAAGGCAATTTCTTCTTACGAATTTTTGATGTATTTTTTGAATGAGTTGACAATTGTGATTGATTGCTTCTCGTCACAGGAGGCTGAAACACTAGTCCACTTGTGTGTTGCTCGCTTTCTTCTACTTTCACATCCAAATTGACCAAACTCTCAGACAAATTCCCAGTCAAGGTCACTCTCCATGCTTTCCAACAACTGATTGGTGATGTTGTCTTCTGGACTAGTGACAAGACCACGATTTAACATTTCGACCACATCATTCGCGTAACCATTCACATCGGGATTGTTGTTGGCAAAGGAGAGCAGCACTTGACTCAGCAACCATTTGAATTTAATCATCACTTTTTGGGACTGTATCTTCATCTGCACGTCCACATGACGATATATCGGTGCTTTCAACTTGCCAGGAATTGACTTCAACCCGAGGGTCTCGTTCTGGTATAAATTCTCAATAAATTCTTGCTCCTCTTGTTTGGATGTGATTTCAAATGTACACAAATATTCGATTAGTGCATTGGCCTTTTCCATGATTTCGCGATGAGAGGAGATGAAAGGTGAAATGCGACAGTCCGAGTTAGGCTCAATCGAATTCACAACAACAAACACGATTGAAATATATCAGAAAAAAGACAAATGTATCAAAATGCGAACATAAACGAAAAGACTTTGCGAGTTCACAGTAAACATTGCACTCACTCACACAGTCACACTCACCAAAACAAAGCACGCTCGTATGCCCCTCCCTCACTTTGGTCGTTGCCTTTCACACATGCTGTAGCATTTGAACTCGACATATTTTCACATCGTCGTCATTGTGAGCAACAAATTGTCTGTGATACTAATAACGAAATCAACAATGGTCTGGATTTTATAGTACAAATTGGCGAATGCAAAATGTGACATCACTCAGGCTTTCGTACGCGATAGATCAAATTACGATTGTCAATGAATTGCAATATTAAAAGTCTAGCCAATTTTGTGTTCTTGTGCATAATCATAAACAGCAAACCACAAAAGTCCATACCACCAAGTCGAGTCCAATGTTTTGTATGTCAAAAGTTTTATATCTCCAAACATTTTGAACACAAATGTTCTATTAGGCGGAAAAAAGCTCAAATATTGCATAACTTAACTGTACAAACGAACTTAAATTTGTATTTACTTCACACTCAAATAAATATTTCATTTCACATATTTTCATATTAAATTTTAGTCACAACAGTTTCGTATCGGAAGTTTGAAAACACGTTGGGCAAGACACGCGTCTTTGAATTGTATCGTGAAATTGCCTCAATAAGTGACCGAACTGGGACAAGAGCAAACTTGGTCGCACAACAGATACTTCCACTGTTGGAGAAAATGAGACCAGAAAAGTTGAGTACGAAATTTGTGAATTGCTCAAAGAATTTCAATAGATTGTGCAAACTCGATTTGAATCTGCATTTCTCTGCATTTTTCTGCAGATCTACAATTTCCCTGTTTCACAGTTTGTCTTCATTGACTTTCCTCAACTTGAAATTTCAAAATTCAGATTTCATCTTCGATCACAAAGTGTGGGAAGCTCTGCTTGGTATGTCCCAGCTGAAAACACTCCGAATTGAGTGCGGTGTCTTTGATCTGTCCATCATTGAACAGATTGATCATTATAAATTGCCATTGGAAGAATTACTGCTCGAAAGTGTTCAGATGAGCAATGGCAATTGGATTGCAGGCAAAAATCATGACCTAACCTATTTGGTCACTCGCTCACTTGTGCGCATCTTTACGGGCAACAGCATTTGAATGGACAACATTGTTGGTTATGGTAACAAGTCGCGATTGAAGTCACCATCAACCCTCAATCGCCTCTCACCGCAATTTCCATTCATTTGGTCCTATATCACATATCCTTTACCCATTCTGTATACTCGTTTGTGACTTAACAGTAATTCAAAATGTGAATATCTTTAAGGAAACTATTGTATTGTTGTATTCAATTACAAATTAACTTTTCGCTTTATTAAACCCCTATTTAACTCTTACACCTTTGACCTTTTGAACTTATTGAAATCCAAGTAGACTCATTCTCACTTTCACGTATCACTTCTACTTATGCATGTGACACTGTCAAATATATTTATGATAAAGTTTGTCCGATAAACTAGACATTGGCGCCACCCGCATTAAAAGTATTTTGTTGGCGCTCACAAATTAGCCATTGTCATTAGTTTGAAGTAAAGCAGTTGACTGGCACATTTAACCAAAGATATGAGTCACAAAATAATCAACAAATGACAAATCAGTACAAGTGACAAATTGACCATCTCTGCGTACATGACAGTCGACACACTAATCAAGTTCACAGTCATATTGAGTTCACAGACATTTGAGTCACAATGACAAACGAACCAATGTGTGTGTGTTGAACTGTGTCAGTGGCCAATCGGGCGTCTTTGCCCAGGCCCGTTCTTGTCAAATCCACATTCATAGTACTGTCATGTATGTACTGACCAATGTCATTGTGTTTGTGACTATCATCTTCCGAGTAAGTATAAATCGCGGTGCACGAGTTCGTCTCTTGTCACTTTGTGTTTGTCCTCACTCGATGCTTCAACTCGCTGGTGTGCTTCAAGCCTAACTTGTGATCGTTCTCCTTTCCTCGTTTGGTCTCATCTTCTCATCGTCTTTGGTGCTTCTGCCTCTTCACCTACGATCGTCTCTACTCGAGTGCACTCGTTTTGAGTGAATTATCTTTTTGTTCAGCCAATCAAGCCTAATCGAAATGTGGAACGGATCTGGTGGTTTCGATGGATCACGTGAATTCGACAGGTCTCTTGGTTCCGGTGGATCTCGTGGTTCCCGTGGATCTCTTGGTTCCAATTCGTCTCGTCGTTCCGATGAATATATTGGCTCTGAAGGATCTCAGGTCTACGATGGATCTGGTGGTTCGGCAGGACCTTATGCCAACAATGAATCTGGTGGATCCGGAGGGCCTTACGTCAACGGTGGATCTGGTGGTTCCCAAGGACCTTACATGAACGATGAATCTGGTGGTTCTGGAGGACCGTACATGAACGATGGATCTGGTGGTTCCCAAGGACCTTACATGAACGATGAATCTGGTGGTTCTGGAGGACCGTACATGAACGATGGATCTGGTGGTTCCCAAGGACCTTACATGAACGATGAATCTGGTGGTTCTGGAGGACCGTACATGAACGATGGATCTGGTGGTTCTGGAGGACCTTATATGAACGATGGATCTGGTGGTTCCGGTGGTTCCGGGGAACCTTACGTGAACGCTGGATTTGGTGGTTTCGGAATTCCAGTCTACGATGGATCAAGTGGTTCCGGAGGATCTCTTGGTTCAAAATCTTGGCCTCGTGCTCCTGCAATGAAATCTGCTGCTTCTCCTCCTGCTGGCCCTAGGGACAAACGAAGATCCTCGTTATTGTTTAATGTGCAACGTCCAATCGAAAACGTGTGTGAGTGCTACTACGCTGCCTTGGCTGGACTTTTTTGCCAAACTGTTGGTGAAATAGAGCGAATCACTAAAGTGAATCCATCGGTGCTAAAGACCTTACCTCTAGTAGCTGAGTTCTACAAGCAATATGGATACAGTGGCGATTATGGGTACAAACGTTTACAAACACGTGAAGAACTGAAGGATTCTCTTCGTCAAGTATTCACCGATGAGCGTCAACGTACTGCGCGACACCAAAGGAAGCTCTTGCGAATGAAACTTATTGTTGGATACTTTTACTCCTTGAAACGTGATGGACATGCGGTGGCACTCAAAGCTTGGACCGAAGATGGTGAACTCAATTATTGCGCGGTGGATTATACTTATGATGTTGGCAGACAACGACGATTACCTCAAAACTATGAGGCTAAGTCTTTCTTCTGTTTTCAGCCTAAGTTCTATTTCGATTCATATTGCCTCACAAGTGTCAATCTGTTCGGTATCAGTCAGTATGTATGAATTTAGTTTATATTTTGTTGTTTACTTTTTGATCATTTATATTAATTTACACTGTGTTAGTGTTATCTATTTTCAATAAAATCAATATGAAGTATAATTGTGCTTGCCCGTGTAGTTGATTTGTTAAAACTGACGGAACGCTGGTGTACCGGGAACACTGTATCCTCAATTGGGAAATTATATAAACGGTAAATGCATTAGTTTGAGGCTTTTAGATGGATCATTGAGTCAGTTGATTGAGTCTAAGTATTCATGAAAAACTTTAGTTAGAAGTTAACCATTGTATCGTACTCTTTAACCTTTTCAATAACAGGACATAATCTGACTTTCATATTAAAGATTTTTCGTAAGCAGCACACAAAAGGGTTAACCGTTAACGGTTTGGTTTGTTCAGTTTGCTGAATACTACATAAGAGTCATCAAAAAATGATAAACCAATCAGCGTGTTGAACTATGTCAGTGACCATTTGGGGGTCCATACACACACTTTCTTATCAAGTTCACAGTCATATTGAGTTCACAGACATTTGAGTCACAATGACAAACGAACCAATGTGTGTGTGTGTTGAACTGTGTAAATGAACAGTCTTTGCCCAGGCCCGTTCTTGTCAAATCCACATTCATAGTACTGTCATGTATGTACTGACCAATGTCATTGTGTTTGTGACTATCATCTTCCGAGTAAGTATAAATCGCGGTGCACGAGTTCGTCTCTTGTCACTTTGTGTTTGTCCTCACTCGATGCTTCAACTCGCTGGTGTGCTTCAAGCCTAACTTGCGATCGTTCCCCTTTCCTCGTTTGGTCTCATCTTCTCATCGTCTTTGGTGCTTCTGCCTCTTCACCTACGACTGTCTCTACTCGAGTGCACTCGTTTTGAGTGAATTATCTTTTTACTCAGCCAATCAAGCCTAATCGAAATGTGGAACGGATCTGGTGGTTTCGATGGATCACGTGAATTCGACAGGTCTCATGGTTCCGGTGGATCTCGTGGTTCCCGCGTATCTCGTGGTTCCAATTCGTCACGTCGTTCCGATGAATATATTGGCTCTGAAGGGTCTCATGCCCACGATGAATCTGGTGGTTTGGCAGGACCTTATGCCAACAATGAATTTGGTGGATACGGAGGACCTTACGTCAACGATGAATCTGGTGGTTCTGAAGGACATTACGTAAACGCTGGATCTGGTGGTTCCGGAGGATCTCGTAGTTCTGGATCAAGTGGTTATCATGGATCTGGTGATTCTGGCTCTGGTGTCTCTGGATCTGGTGGTTCTGGAGGACCTTACATGAACGATGGATCTGGTGGTTCTGGAGGTTCCGGGGAACCTTACGTGAACGATGGATCTGGTGGTTTCCAAGGACCTTACGCCTACGGTGGATCTGGTGGTTCCTCTGGATCTCGTAGTTCTGGATCTAGTGGTTTCCATGGATCTGGTGATTCGGGTTCTGGTGGCTCTGATGGCTCTGGATCTGGTGGTTCCGGCGGATCTCGTGGCTCAAGATCTTGGGCTCGTCCTCCTTCAATGAATTCGGTTGGGCCTAGGGGCACACGAAGACCTTCGTTATTGTTTAATGTGCAACGTCCAATCGAGAACAAATGTATGGCCTACTACCAGGGTTCTTTAAAACGAGCCGGCGAACATCGACCACTTGCTTTCGAACGAAAATTAATCGTCATTAGGCGTGTTAACCAAACTGTAAAGTTCAATCAAAAGTTAACGAAATGACAGTGCACGGTAAAATGGTTGATAAGGCGATATCAACAACCAGTGATAAGAGCAGTGAGGGCATGCAAAAAATATCAGCATCGGTTTTGATTTGTGTTTTCTCATGAAAAATTAAATGCTCGCAAATCGAAGAAAAATTAAATATCGGAGAAAGTCCTCTATAGATCCAGACAATTTTTTATCCCACAGTTGGAGATGTCGCTGTCATGCTAAATTTAGTTTCCGTTTGCATGTACTAAATAATATTCAGAAAATTCTTAAAATCCCTAATTGTGAAATATTACCAGATAGATGAAACTCGACAATCAATGGATTGTTAGATAGCCTATTTCATAACCTTATGGATTAAGCGCAAACAATTTACGTATTACAAAGTGTACAATGAATAATGTTGATATTGAAATATAACTAAATCTCAGCTATAATCAAACAGAGTCTCAACCGCTTGGTACATTTTTAAATAGGAATGGCATGTCCAACACGATGCTAAGTTAACATTGCTAACAGCAAAATGGATATTGTCCTCTTTGTTTCCTCTTATCGTCCTCCCAAACACAATTGGTGCATTTCTGGTTCCGCGCAATCGTTTGTTTTGTGTTGAAATGGACAAACTGCACAAGAATATTCATTTGGATCAATTTGGCTGAAAGTTTAGGGTTAACATCCACTACAGCATACTTTGAACCAAGTCGATTCATTTTGCAAATTTCATTTTCAATAGATAGTAACACAGATTTATATGTTATATTTAGACCTTCCTTGGGTTATATGTTTGTCCAATTTGTGGGAAATTTTGGCCGTTTAATTGGTGCCCCAACTGCAACACTAACTGAAAGAATCTCATTCTATTGATAAAAGATCCTAAAAATTAAATAGATTAATTAAATTACATTAGTGAATCTTCCAGTCTACCAATTAGTGGTTAAGATATTACTTGTAAATGGAAAAATGCTTCTTATCAGATAATTCGGAGATAATTAACATGTTATCTTGGACTAAGAAAATATTGCAAAAATGGAACGTTTTTGCAAAAGAGTGGGAATTGATTACAAAAGTCATTTTTGGATCCAATAGTGACATCTTGTACAACTCGCTCCAATTTTGAATTTGTGGTACAAGCCTGATTTTCCTAACCGTAGGACATGAAAATAATCTGCACATTTTTGGTTATGGACCAACTGTGGGATAAAAAATTGTCTGGATCTATAGAGGACTTTCTCCTATATTTAATTTTTCTTCTATTTGCGAACATTTAATTTGTCCTAAGCAAGCACAAATCAAAACTGTTATTGGCATTTTTTTGCATGCCCTCACAGTCCTTATCACTTAGTGGTGATATCGCCTTATCAACCTTTTCACCGTGCACCATCATTTTGATTGAACTTTACAGTTTGATTTAAACGCTTAATGACGGTTAATTTTCGTTCGAAAGCAAGTGGTCGATGTTGGCTGGCTCGTTTTAAAGAACCCTGGCTACTACTCTGTTTTGGCTGGACTTTTTTGCCAAACTGTTGGTGAAATAGAACGAATCACTAAAGTGAATCCATCGGTGCCGATGACCTTACCTCTAATAGCGGCGTTCTACAATCAATATGGATACAGTGGCAATTATGGGTACAAAGTTTACGAAACACGTGAAGAACTGAAGGATTATCTTCGTCAAGTATTCACCGATGAGCGGCAACGTACTGCGCGACACCAAAGGATGTACTTGCGAATGAAACTTGCTGTTGGATACCATCACGCCTCGAAACCTGGTCTACCCATGGTGGCACTCAAGGCTTGGACCGAAGATGGTGAACTCAATTATTACGTGGTTGATTATACTAGACCATTTAACAGAGAACAACAATTACCTCAAGACCATAAGGTCAATCTTTTCTACAATTTTGAACCAATTTTCTATTTCGATTCATTTGCCCCCTCAAGTGGCGCCAATCCCTTGTTCGGTATCGGTGAGAATGTTTGAATTTAGTTTATATTTTGTTGTTTACTTAGTCCGCCATAAGCAAATTCTTTAACCTTAATTTGTAATTAGTTTAATCTAACTTTTAGTTTATATATTTGTTTGGTTTACTTTATGATCATTTAAATGTTATGTAATGTACCTGATGTACAGTGTGTATGAGAGTTATCTTATTTTTAATAAAAATCAATATGAATTAATAGTTCGCATGCAGTTGTGGGGGGCGCTTGGTGTTGCTCTTTATGTTTAAAATTAACCCTTGCAATATAAGTTAGATAATCTGAATTTTGTACACTTTCACTGTTGACATCTTTAGTGAACAGACAAATTTGCCTTTGGTATTGAAAGGGTTAATGGTGATTTGCACATTTTACTTTAAAGACATTTGAGTCAAAATGACTAACGCACCCATCTGTGTATTGAACTGTGTAAATGAGAAACTGGGTGTCTCTGCCCACAGGTGCTCTTATCAAATCCCCATTCATACTGTCATACATGTACGGACAAGTGACATTGTGTGTTGATGACTGTCATCGTTGGTTAATATAAAGTGACTTTGTGTTCGTCTCTTGTCACTTTGTGTTTGTCCTCCTTCGATGCTCAACCTGTGCTTCGATCTCCTTGTGATCGATCAAAAGATCTTTACCACTGAAGCGTCTTCTACCATCTCGAACCGTCTTTGGTGTTCTTGCCTCTTCACATATGCATACGAAAGTCTTTACTCGAGTGCACTCGTTTCGAGTGAATTATCGTATTGCCTCAGCCAATCAAGTCTAATCGAAATGTGGAACGGATCTCGTGGCCTCGGTGGATCTGGTGGTTCTGATTTGTCTCGTGGTTCCGATGAATATATTGGTTCGGGAGGACATTACGTGAACTCTGGATCTGGTGGTTCCGGAGGATCTCGTAGTTCTGGATCAAGTGGTTATCATGGATCTAGTGATTCTGGCTCTGGTGGCTCTGGATCTGGTAGTTCCGGAAGACCTTGTGTCTACGATGGATCTGGTGGGGCCGGAGGATTTCGTGGCTTTGGTGGATCTTATGGTTCCAATTCGAATCGTCGTTCCGATGGATATATTGATGGCTACTTCGTTACGCTGGCTGGACTTTGGGGCTGGACTATTGCTCAGCTTGAGCAACATACTCGGGCGAAAGCATCAGTGGAGAAGACCTTGCCTCGAGTAGCTGCTTTCTATCAGCATGCTGGATACTCGGACAGTGGTTATCTAGAGTTCGACACACGTGACCAACTGAAGAAGTACCTTAGTCAAGTATTCACCAATGAAAGCGAAAGTACTGCGTCGCACCAAAGGAAGTTCTTGCGAATGATACTTGCTGCTGGATGGATGCACTCGATGGAACCAAGTGGACACATGGTGGTACTCAACTGTTGGCCCAAAAATGGTGAACTCATCATCTATCAGGCGTTGGATTATACTTTTGATGGTGACAGGCGAAAAGCCACAAAACGAGCATTGCCTCAAGACCGTGAGGTTAAGTCTTTCTTTTGTTTTGAGCCTATTTTCTATTTCGAGTCCACCGATACCAATTCCTTTAACCCGGATTTGTACTAATTTAGTTTAAATATTTTGTTGTTTACATAGCCTGTCATTATCAAATTATTTTTCCCGAATTTGTATTTAGTTTAGTTTAACTTTTAGTTTATATTTTGTTTTGTTTACTTTATGATCATTTAAATGTTATTACACCTGATATGAAAGTTATCTATTTTTGTAATAAAATCAATTTGAATTAAAAGTACGCATTCGAATACAGTTGATATGGTGCTGTTGTTGGTTGGTGTTGCTTTTTTTAGTTTGAAATTAACCCTTGCAATAGAAGATACATAATCTGAACTTTGTACACTTTCACAGTTGACATCTTTAGTGGACAGACAGATGAGTCCATGGTATTGAAAGGGTTAATGGTGATTTGCACATTTTTCTGAACATTTGAGTCTAAATGACAAACAAACCAATCAGTGTATCGAACTGAGTGAGTGACCAATTGGGCCTCTCGGCCCACCAGCGCCTTATCAAATCCACAATCATAGTACTGTAGTACGGACAAATGTGATAGTGTGCTTGTGTGTTGGTGACTGTCACCTTCTAGATAGTAAAGTGAGTTTATGTTCGTGTCTCGTGTCAGTTTGTGTTTGTCTTCAGTAGATGCTCGAACTGTGATTCATCTTTCCCATTCAACATTAACCAGATTATTGTTATTGTTATTGTTAATAACAGTTAACCCTTTAAATGCCTAACATAATCTGACTTTTACATTGAACATTTTTGTTGGCACACAAATGTGCCTTTGGCGTTAAGAGGGTTAATGTTGGTTTGCTCATTTGGTTGAACTATATTTGAGTTAAAGTGACACAATCTAACCAATCTATTTGTCGAATTGTGTAAGTGACCAAGCGGGCGTCTTTGCCCAAGCGCACTCTTATCAAATCCACATTCATACTGTCATACATTTACGGACAGTTGTAATTTAGATGTCATTGTGTTAGTGATCATCGCCTACTTCGTTAGTTAGTATAAAATTACTAATTTTAAATTAGCTCGTGTTCATTGTGATTGTGATCACTCGACGCCCAACTTGTGCCACAATTTCCTTGTGATTGTTCACCTTTGCTTGTTTTGCATCGCCTTTTTGTTTTCACCTCTTAACTTATCAGTCTTTTCTCAAGAGCACTCGTGTTTGACTCGTTGTGATTTATTGTGATTTCTCTGTCAATCAACGTTTGATCGAAATGTCCGGTACAAGTTTGAGATCTGTGATCGGTGAACGAAGCGACTTTGAGAGAATTGATCTGGAACATCGAATCTCGCCATACTGTTGAAACGGATTTGCATTCATGACTCGATTAGACCCTTTGACACGTACCCTACGAGTGACCCTTGCGCGACGGTGGCGACACCTGTGTTTGACTATATAAGTGATTGTTTGCCTGCTTTGCTGCGTAGTTGTCTCGTCCCCTCAATAAAGAAAGCATCTCCCCAACCACTCGGATTGTCTACCATTTTATTCCAACACGGGCCACACGGACACTTTTCAACACATACAAGTGCTACTACGGTGCTTTGACAGGACTTGTGGGCACAACCATTGCTCAACTGGAAGCAATCACTGGAGTGGTTCCATCGGTTACATTCGTATTGGATCAAGTTTCTCAGTTCTACAAGAATGCTGGATACAGTGGCAATTATGTTTTCTTCAAGAAGCGTGAACATATGAAGTTTCACCTTTGCACTGTATTCCGCAAACAACTGAAGCAAGTTTCGCCATACGAGAGAAAAGACTTTCGAATGAAACTCGCTGCTGGATACATTCGCGTGCCGGGAGAATGCAAACACGAGGGACACGCGCTGGTACTCAAGTTTTGGACCGAAAATGGTGAAATCAAGTATTACGCAACGGATCATCAATATGATGGAGACAGTCGAGCTGGTCGAAAGCAACAATTAGCTCAGGACTGTGAGGTTGAGTATTTCTGGTGTTTTGAACCTATTTTCTATTCCATTCAGTCCAATTAGGTCAGCTCGTACTAATTTAGTTTATATATTTTGTTGTTTACTTTTTGATCATTTAAATATTGTGTAATACACCTGATGTAAGAGAGTTATCTATTTTTGATAAAATCCATAAGAATTAAAACTAAGTATGCGCATACAGTTGACTTCATTTTGCTGAAAGACATACGAGTCATGATTTATCAACAAATCTGTGTGTTGAACCAATTTGTCAGTGGCCAATTGGGCGTCTCTGCCCATACTCACACATCTTATCAAGTCCCCAGTCATCCACTCATACGGGCAAGTGTCACTGACTCTTTGTGTTTGTGACTGTCACCTTCCTAGTAAGTATAAATTGCCGTCATCTTGTTCGTCTCGTGTCACTTTGCGTTTGTTCTCACTCGAAGTCGATCGTCCAAAATAGTCAACCAACTAACCTTTTAGGGGCCATACTTTAATATCGATATAAAAAATTCCGGATTTTTTACACCCCTACCACCCAAATTATAAAACCGTTATCAGGACGTGACCACCCCCTCCGCTAAAACTTGATCTTATCTAGAAACATTGCTGATTTTTAGGCACTAGACAAATTTTTTTTACCCCCTCCAAATTTTTGTTATCTTATGGTGATCAGGCCTTTGACAACCCCCCCTCCCCAAAATTGATATCGATATTAAAGTATGGCCCCTTACTCCAATCTCTGTGTGATTGTTCCCCTTTGTTTGTTTTGCATCATCTCAAATCGAATCTTTAGTGCTCTCACCTCTTTACATCTTCACAGTCTCTACTCGAGTCTGGTTACGAGTGAATTCTGGTTTTGTTCAATCAATCAACAATCTACTCAAAATGTCCGATAGATCTCGTGGTTCTCGACCATGGAAATCCGGAGCTCACGGTTCTGGAGGTCGTGGTTCTAGTAAATCTGGTAGTTTCAGTGGTGGATCTCCTGGTTCCGGTGGACCTTTGGTTTCTTTTGGATCGCGTGATTCTGAGCCTGTAGGCAACGTCACTGATGTCAATGAATACGAAACTACTAAACGCGAATCCTTTGAGTAGTACATTAACAAGCGATTCAACACAGGATTGATGCAAACTGCGCCAAACGAACAGATGAACTTGCGAATGATGTTGCTTGCTGGTTGGAGCTTCAAGCAAACAAAGGTGGACACAGACGGACAGATACTTGAAGAGCAGGTGGTTGTGCTCGAGTGTTGGCTTGAGAATGGCAAAGTGACGTATGAACTGATGAACTATCGAAATGATCCTGCTGGCAAACAGATTCAATTGCCTCAAGAAGATGAGGTTTTATTTTACTAGGGTAGGATTCCTACTTTCTACTTTGGCACCCAAACCAAAGATTAACTTTACATTTATAATTTGAATCTATTTTATTTTGTTTACCTTTTTCGATTATGTAAATTCAATATAAATCTTTATCTTTATTATCATTAAAGTTTAAATTTTCACTTGAATAAAATCGTTATGAATGGATACTATACGAGTACTATTTATTTGCCTCTAGCAAATGCACTTTCTAGTGAACTGCTCGAGATTGTTTCAAAATATTTCAAAAATGTCTTTAAGCTATTCCGATCGAGATTGAAATAAGTCAAAGTGGTGTTTGAAAATACAATAAAAACTCAACTCGGTTGTTATACTAATATAACAAAACAAATTTGCATAACATTTGAACATTTCATCACTTTACGAACAATTTCCCTTGTGATCACAATTCAAGTTCACTCCCTCCACCAAACCAACTCATTATGTTGTACCAACTTCCCGAACTGGTCATTCTGTGCGTATTTAAGCATCTCCCAGTTGGAGACATTGCTCGCACTGTGGAATCATATCCTCAATTAGAAACACTCGGGTCCACAGCTTTGCGTCGTCGAAAGAATTTAGCTTTCATCACTGAAAACTATTCTCAAATGAAATCCATTTTCCATCATCGCGAAATGTTAAACTCCACTTTGAACTTCAAATTGAACAGCCTCGATCACCATTCCATGTCGAGCCCGAACTGGCTGTTGAACACCTTTCCCCGAGTCACAACACTCACCATTAAAATGTCACAAATCAACATGAAACACTTTCTATCACAAATATGTCGTGCTATCGATTTGTGGAACACAAAATTGGTCAATCTCACAATGTCACTTTCATTTTTGGATGAAAGCGGAAACATCTCCAAACTGGTCAACTCAATCAACCGACTGTCTGCTGTACGCAATCTGGAACTCGATCTGCACGATTTGTATATTGAAAATGAGACAATCGATTTGCCAGTTTTGTCTCAATTGGAGCAATTCTACTTTCGATCCAAAAATGTAGACAATTTACTGTTTGATTGTCTGGCTCATTATGCCCAACCGAATACGAATCTACGTCAAATTGGAATAGATTTACATTGTGGCGATGTACAGAAATGGGTAGATCAATTCAGTGATGAATTTTGCTCTAAATTTGTTCACTTGAATATGTCTGGCAATTACCCACTTCATCAACTCAACACTTTCACCACCAAATTCCGTTCATTAGTTCACCTGTCCACTTCTGATCTCTTCAATCCGTACAATCAATTTGATGTGGCCAATTGTTCGTTTCATCAAGTGCTCACTCGACTCTCACCTTTAGCCAACCTGAGTCAACTTCAAATGAACCTTCTCCTCGTGCCTCAACTTCCTCACCCGGACCAATTAGTCCACCTACCTGCACTCAATTCAGTCAAGCACTTCCAATTGACAATTTCATCGTACCAATCTCATCAATTCATAGAAGCACTTCATTTGGATAAAGTTTTGCCTAATCTAGAGACACTTGAACTCAAGTACGAAAGTGCCACTTGTGCCGAGTGCTGCTACGACACTTTCAGACTGAGCAGTGAAGTATTGAACCAGTGCCTACGGGCACAATTAAAACCACTGAAACTGTGCTCAAAACTTCGAATCATACAAACAGAGGTTCTAACATTGAGATTTCAAGGTTGGCTCAAATGGACCTGGAAATTGAATTCTTTATTATGAAATGAATGTATGGATTGTTGATCTTTTAATAAATAAATCAAAATTACACACTCATGCTTCCATGTTTTAGATTTACATCAATATATGGCACAACGTTTTTTTACACAAATTCAATATTTTGGAAAATGTGAAATACGATAATTCTTGGTGCATCAACTCATTGCACCACCTTGGCATAGCCTTTCGGTTCGGAGAATCGAATTCCAATTGGACGGACCAAAAATTCGGACTATTTTGAAGTGTTGGACACAAACTGTTGTGTACGGTGGTTGCAGTTCAGATTGAGTGTGCTTGTGGCAATACGAAGACATTGGCCAAATGGTGACTCATCAATCTTGTGCTCATCTTTTTCTTCGTCTGGATTCTCACTTGATTGTGTTGAAGAGTTCGTTGGAACTGTCTGTGGCGTAAGGAGTCGTACGACTGAGTAAGTAAATGAAAAACAAATCAATTAGAAATTCCTTAAAACTCAAACCCGAATACGTACTTCTCGCAGGAAAATAGAATCCACTGTACTGAGGAGCACATGAAGTGAACACTTGTAGATGAGGCACACATTGGGCAAGAAATAGTTTGATAGAAGAAAAATCCATGCTCGACTGTTCAATCTTGTCCATGATCGTGAGAAACAATTCCAACAGTCCGATAAGTCCAGTGCGGATCTTGTGGATTCCTGTGGTGATGAGGTAGACAGTTGTAAGTTTTCGTATCGGCAACAATACTTTTCCACTTTGCTGAATTTGATGAGCGGCCGTGGAATGGATTCTCAAACCACCAGCCAGAACCATCTCGAATTTTACTAATGCAGACTGTCGGTTAGCAGTGAGTTTGAGTTCGTTTGCACGGAAAAGTTGTGAAATCTTTTCATGAAGCATTTTATTTAGTTCGGTGTGTGGATTGAAATTGTCAAACGAGATGTGTTTGTTAAGAAACTTTTTCAAATAAGTCTCCGACTTTTCGCTTTCCACTAAAATATCAAATATTGATGTTGGTGGAGAAATTTCAGTAGAGACCCAATAGGTCCTATTGAATAGGAGCAATCCGTATGAATACGTCCACAGATTGGAATGTCCGCTTGAGTAGAATCAAATAATCCTACTGATGCCATCCTGGGATAATATAAAAAATCTTCGTCCAACTTGGATGTTAAAAAAGTGAAGCACTTTTTGCTTTGCTCAAGTGAAGCTGTGTCAAATTTAGAGCGATCAATCAAATCTTTGGTTACAGACTTCAGATCAGTTTTGATGCGAACAAACTGAGGAAAAGCAGCGGTACGATCTTCTGAGTGCCCTTTGGAGTAAAACAGAATTTTGGTTAAATTCTAGGTACTCATGTTCTGAGGATACTTACAAGTGTCATTGACCATTCGCGCTTTCAAAGATGATGATGATGGATTGATGATAGATAAGCGAATTTAAGGACAATGGTGAAAGGTTGGACTCGAAACAGAACCAGAAATAGAAAGTTACGTTCGAATTGGCAAACAACAATACAAGACATTACACACACACTGACTCTTTCTTGTTCTTTATTATAGAATAGAATAGGGTTTTCAATTATTCGGTTTTTCAAAACTTCGAATAGACGAAAGTCCTTCGCTTACTCAGTTTGCCGAATGTCACATTTCCCAACTCGGTGGTTCAATGTGTCCAACTTTTAAAGTAAATACATTTTGGTGATGACAATTGCTTCGGTTTACTAGCACAGAGGAACACATTTTGACTGTTTGCCCCTCGGATGCTTAAACATTTCGATGAATGTCACATTTCCGTACTGAGTTGTTCAATGAGTCCAACTCTAAAAGTCAATTATTATGGAAAATAACGAAGTCATTAAACTGGATAAAGTTTATTTATTAGTCATTCCCAAAATTAACGGGTAGGCGTGGCAAGGGGGAGAGCACTTAAATTAGTAACTTTGAAACAGCACAGATGGCGTTACTTAAAAAACAGACAAATCAACCTTGCTGTGATTACAAATAGCACACAAATGAACAAGAATGACTAATCGATAAGACTTGTAAAGTTGCTTTTTAAGTAACGCCATCTGTGCTGTTTCAAAGTTACTAATTTCAGTGATCTCCCCCTTGCCACGCCTACCCGTTAATTTTGGGAATGACTAATAGATTAAACATAGGAAGGTAAATATTTATAAATAGCTTATAATAATTATATATAGTGCTGTAATGTTAATGCTAAATTGAGAATTCTCTTTATTCGAATAAAATTTTTGAACCTAATGGGCGATAGTCTTGAAGGGGCGAAGATCTCGACGTTGAGAGGTATCCAAGTGGCATCGAATGTAATGTTCACAGACTGCGTCTTTGATTCCACTCGTGAATGGACAATTGCCAAATGCACATCGGTACTGATCGAAGTGATGCGCGATGTAGTGAGCGGACAAATGGCTATTTTCAGTAAACTGTTGCACACATTTGGCACAGTTCCACACGACCGTACTATGGTGATCCTTGTTGATGTGCTTTAAACGAATCACTCTGCAAGACAACATAAATTAGACAGAGGTATATGAAACACAAATTGAACTTACATGCTAGTGAATGATTTGTTACAGTTCTTGAGCAGACATGGATACTCGTGAATGTGATGCTGCCTCCACAGGTGATGTTTGAGTTCGCTCCAGGTGGGAAACATTTGTTCACAGCCCAATTGGAAACATTCAAAACCGACACTGATGGCCATTTCATCTTTGTTGGTAGTTACTTTTGGTGGTAGTGCTTCAGATTTTTGAGTTGAATTCACCAGTTTGCCTTTCTTCACAGACTTTTCTGCATAATCTTCTGAATCAGATAAAGTTGATGATGGTCGCTTTATCACCAGAGCACTTTTGGTTGATTTTCGGTTACGAACGGAGTATTGGGTCATCTTCACTGGCAAAGTTGACGATTGCACTTGAAGACCATCTTCAGACCGATGATAATTCTCTTTCTCTTCCTCGATGCCTTTCGACTGATTGTTGATATTCCCCTCTGGATTGTCCACCAGGCCACTGATCAACATTTGTGCAACAGACTCAGCGTGCCCATTGGCATCCTGGTTGTGGTTCACAAAGGAATGCAGAACCCTACTCAACGCAAACTTGAACTTCACCATCATTTTGCACGACCAAACATCCAACTGTTCGTCCATCTGACGGTGCATGAACGATTCCTTATACTTGTCAGGCATTGACTTCATATCGGTGGCCAAGTCGTGATGTAGCTTCTCTTTGAATTCGCCTTTCTCTTGTTTGAATTCTGCTTCAAATTCACGTAATACTTTGAGCAGGACATTCTCGCCTTCCATGATCGATCGATGATGGATGAACGAATTTAAGGACAATTGTGAAAGGTTAGACTAGATCTATCGAAACAGAACCAGAAATAGAAAGTTACGTTCGAATTGGCAAACAACAAGACAAGACATCACATACTCATCACTGACTCACTTACTTGTTCTTTATTAGAGAATAGAACATCATGTCACGTGACACCAATCGTACCATCGCCCCATGTGAACATGAAAACGCTTAATTTTAGTCATGAATGATTCATGATCTGATCTGATCTTTAATTGTGCACTTTTAATCTTAAAAATCCCAAATTTTTGGATCCATTATACATTTTGTGGTATATTGACGACTGTGACAAATTGACATACATCCCATTTAAGTTGAACACAAACTTTAAATATACCTCCTAGTGAGAATGCGTTTGCTTTGTTGGATGGTTGAAGTTGCATTTTGTACCTTATAATTAGTAACGTCTTCTGTGAACGTCCCTCATTTTGTCCTTTCTCCGACAGTCTGTCCTTCCACTAGCGCAGCAGCCTGCGGTCAATAACAACAACAAACTACTGCCTTGGTCCTACTTTTACATGCTTTCTTCGTTTTTATACTTTTGAAAATCATTTTTTTCTGATCATTATGTCTACCACCGATGCATCAAGTGTGATTACTGATACTGAAGTATCGGGTAATACTAATAATATCATGGATCACGAAAAGGAGAAAGACTTGAACAATCTACCGAACATGTCTTCAATTGAGGATCAAATTAAGGATCGTATTATTAGTGAAGTTCGTAATCAAATTCAACACTACACCCAGGACATGTTGGTTGACATGTTCGATAGGTTGGGAAATGATTATGATACGGTTACTGCTACCACGGCCATGATGATCACTTCGTAATGTCACGTGACACAATGCTCTTCTCATGGTCATCTTCCAACACTCCTGGTTCGATGGATGCAGCGAAACAGAAACACAACAAGTGGATTAAAGCTGTGGAAAATGTTGACTTCAATGACGGCAATTTGAATGCACTGAAGGAACAGTTCGTGGACATTTTCGTGGAACAAAAGGGTAATGCTGGTGAATAAGTTACCTTATCCTTGTTTTGTACAATTTTTTTGTAATCAAATAAAGATTCATTCAAAAATCATTGTTTATTCATTAAAAAGCATAATTTAATATGTCACAGAAGAATTAACATTCATAATCAATCCCAAAAATTAATTTGCACACCGACGAGCATAGTTGCGATACCAGAAATGATCGCTATCCAGGGAATAGTGACTTGTGGTCGAAGTGTGTGCTGTTTGATCTTTAAGTGATCAATTGGGCGCCTCTGCCCACTCTCACTTCTTATCAAGTCTATTCACTCACTCATACTCATGTACGGACAAATGTCATTGTTTTTGTGACTATCACCTTCATTGTAAGTATAAATCGCGGTGTTTGTGTTTGTTTGGTGCCACTTTGTATTTGTCTTCAGTCGATGTTTAACCTGTGCTGAAGCAATCTCCGTGTGATCGTTCCCCTTTCCTCGTTTTGTATCATCTCGAATCGAATCTTTTGTCTACTCACCTCTGCACTCGTGTTCGACATGTGGTAAGCCGTATAATCGTTTTGTGACATTAATTCCTAACTAATGTAATTCAAATTTATACAGTTTTAAATTTTGGAAATGTAATCGACAATCTTATCGCTGGGAAATTCCCTACACTGGTGCAGGTGCTACACTGTCTGTACTTATGGGAAAAAGTATAGAAGAACTGAGTCGAACTACCTGGATAGATGCAACTGGCCCAATGAGTAAGGACGATATTGTGTGGTTCTATAGACAGGCTGGATACGGTCCCGCTGTGGTTTCCACATCAGACATTGAACTATCTCCGATTTTTAGTCGCGACGATTTCAAGAATCGATGTATCTACAAATTTATACAACAACTGAAGCAAACTGCAAAGGCAAACTTGCGAATGAAAGTGCCTGTTGCATGGAGCGATAAATACGAGCGAGGCAGAGTCCAACACGGACATGTGGTGGTACTTAAATGTTGGCTCGACAAAAAAGATGGTAAAGTTGCGTATGGACTGGTGGACTATCGCAATGATCCGTCAGGCAAACAGATTCGATTGCCTCAAGAAGATGAGGTTGCCGGCTACTGGAGTTTTGATCCGATGTTCTATCAAAAGTAATGTACCAATTTAGCATTGCATAATGTTTGCATGTAAGTTTATGCATTTATGATTTGAATCTTCTTTATTTTGTTGACCTTTTTGGATTATGTAAATTCAGTATAAATCTTTATTATCTTTATTATTAAAGTTGAATAGCAACAATTTTCACTTATCACTTATCTGACATTGTCAAATGTATTGGTGATAAACTAGTTTGTGGTGGTAGTGCCTCCTATTTTGCATATTTCACATTTCAAGTCTTTTATGTTGGTACCACATCTTTACTTTTTAATTAAGCCCTTTCTATGCCAGATTCATATTCTACACTTTCATTTTTAGTGGACAGTTTGACATTGAAAGGGTTATTTAGTTGGTTTACTCATCTCATCTGTTCAGTGTTCATCGTGTTTGCACTCTTTTCTCCTGGAAGTGTCAACTTGACGTCGCTTCGTTTCTCATACAACATTCAATGCCCGACAGGTCAACCGTGCCACTCTTGATCCTTTGCAACTATTCCCCTCACACGCCTACGTCTTTATATATGGATTTTTGACCGTAATTTATCAAAGGTATCCTGATACTAAATTCATTGAAAATATACCTAACACGAGCGCCACTCAAGTATTCATGATATGTTCGTTTTGATCAACATCTTTGTGACTTCAATGGTAAATTATTGTTCCGACTAAAATCACGTAAGCAATGCTGCTCATCATTTTAGAATTTGGTCTGAACTGCTGCATTTGGTCGACGTACTCACCAATTGCTAACTGTCCGCAATGCTGCTTATCATCTGTTTAGTCAAATCACCCTCCTCTACCTTTCCATCTTGGCCATAGTGGTGATCGACAAAGCACAGCACGTGCCAAATCCATTTGACTGGATCCTCTCGTTTTAGATTACAACTTTATTGTCACCATTAAATACTTTATTATTCACTTTTGATTGTAATGTTCAAATGTTCATTTCACAGTAGTTTCAGTCGACAATTGTTAGCTTCACATTTGCAGTGCAGTCTGCGATCATCATCAGCGCCCACTTCGTAATATTACTCGCAATATATTGTAGTCCCAGATGAACATGCACTTCTAATATATTGAAATTTTTCAGAAGGAGATGGGCAACATTACTGAATAACAAAATCTTTATGATCCGCAGTCGTGTGAGCGAATTTGGATTGAAATTAAGAAAGTTTTGAATGATTCAAATTAGTTTTGTGTTGCAAAGTCCTGCTACTTGCAATCCAATGCATGAACATGCACTTCAATTATATGGAAATGTTCAGAAGGAGATGGGCAACATTACTGAATTCAAAAATCTCAATGATCTGCAGTCGTGAGAGCGAATTCGGATTGAAATTAAGAAAGTTTTGAATGATTCAAATTAGTTTTGTGTTTCATAGGCTTGACAAGTTTTGTTCAGTCTCAAGCAGGCGCTCTCGTTGATCATCGTCTTTGTGGTACTTCAATTGTAATTGATGGAGCAAATTTGGTTCACAAGTTGTACGCTCACAGTATTCGAGTGGGTGCCCAAAGCCCAACCAGCACCAGTCATCTTCCCTTTGGTGGTGACTATGTTCGTTTTGCGGAAATTGTCGTTACCTTTTTGGGCGCCCTAACCACCTGTGACATTGTGCCAATCATCGTACTGTCGGGCACCAGCCGAAAGGATCAATTGAACGCAAAATTGGTACAATTTATCGAGAAACTCAAATCTGCTCGTAAATTTTATGACTGTCCGACAGAAATCAACCATCGACAGGACCGACTCATACATGCACTCTTCAATCGACATGTTCTCGTTCAGATTGCTGCTCAAAATGGCCATCAGCTCTATCAGACAGCACTCGAATCGCACCAGATGATCAGCACAATTGCCAACCAACTTTGCTGTCCAGTTCTGTCTGATGACAATGAGTACTTTCTGAGAAACATCAAAGAAGGCATTGTGAGCATTGACTCTGTGTTGGCAAATGTCTCAACAATTCGTCGACAAAATGGCGTTCAGTACCTAAAGCCATTTTGAGTACAGTTACCCGTGATCGAGTTGAACATTGCTTTCAACTTTGTGATAAGGACTTTTGTGGTGATCACTGATCAGTGCTCAATGATGCACTGCTCATGTACGATATGCTCGTATGTTCTCTCCACAACTTGTCACAGTTTGGCCACAACCAGGCTCGGTGCAGTGCAATTCGAAGGCAACTTTCAATTTGTTGGCCATCGGTGTCTGGTAACAGGTCTGCCACCTTTATCTATCAAAACACCTTTCTTGCAAGCATTATATTAAGCTAGATTAAACGACTATCTTTATTTTCAATTTGGGTATTTTGTTCCATTTGATTCTGTTTGAAATTGTAAAATGCAAACTGTAGAATGTATGATTTATTACAGACACGAATACATTTAATTTGACTTTCGGTCAGATTGGCCAACTTGTGTAAATCAACTATGTAGTCAGCAATCATTGCATCGAAATACTTTAATAACCACAATGTCACACTTTCTCCACCAATTCTCTCGGATCTCGATCATCGATGATGTTGAGTGCTCGTTGTTCTTTGATGGTTTGAGGCAAACCAAAATGTACCACTCGAATGTGTCTGATTATGAGTGATCGTTCAGTGGCAGTGTGACCACATTGTTTGCATCGATATGGCTTGACATGCAGATGGATGGCTTGTTCGTGAACGTTCCTAACGTGTAAATGAGCAAATGACTTCTCACAAAACCTACATTGATGTGGTCGATCTCCAGAATGTATTAGAAGATGAGCGAGAAGGTGTGATTTTTGATTAAATTGCTTGTCACAATGGTCACATTGAAAATGTTTTATATTTCGGTGAATCAATTGATGTCTTGTTAAACTGCTAGCCTGACTAAATCGTTTATCACATTCGTCACATTGAAATGGACGTTCACCTGTGTGCATTCGAAGATGTCTTTGCAATTTGGAATTGCAGTCAAATGATTTGTGTGGACAATATGAACATTGCAAATGACGATTTAGTTGAATTGGATTAGTAGTGCATTCAATGGCAATTTCCTCTCCAATTGCATTGTCTTCTTGGTCATCGTTGTCATCAAGATCAGGATCTTTATCATAATCCAAAACGTTTTCGCATTTCACTTTCTTCAAACTTTCATTTGCTCCATCACTTTTGCGCTTTCCACACTTACGAGGATTCACATTCGATTGAACAAAATCTCCGAAAACTTTTGTCTGAATTCGTTTACGAGTAGGCGATCGTACTCGGTTGATGCAATCGACTGTTCAATGTTCCTCTCATTGACTGATATCTCATTGATAACATTTTTTTCATAATTTTGGATGTTCATTTGAGTGTAGTTTGTAACACTAATATCGATTTGAGATTGTGCCTCATCAAGATTTGCTTCATCACCATCTTTTGCAGACACAACATTGTTGTTATTCTCATGATTCAAATCGCAAACTCCATTGACTCGATTAGGTTTATGCAAATATTCATTTTCACTGCTTTCGTAATCATCGTCGTTGTCATCAAATTCATCAGTTTGAATTTGCATGTTTTGTCCTTCAATTATTGATGAAATGAGAGAATTACTCGCTTTATTGATGGAAAAATCATTTAGCGCAGCATTTCTGCTGACATCTAATGCAATTGAAGTGATTGGCGAACCTTTTTCACATTTCGTACCGTTGTCATAGTCAATCTCCTCTCCACCACCGTCTCTAAAATCTTCACCATCCTCCTCCTTATCCATTTCATCATCATCAAATTCTTGTTTGATTAGATCATCCGTGTTGATTATGTTCACCAGTGGGACTTCAATTTGCAGAATGTTTTGAGTCTCCTGGGTGATGAAATATTCATTCCAACGCGGTACATTTATTTGAACTGTACCGGTTTGAGTTGGTGGTGGTGATGTTGTGCCAAATGCAGTGACACCACTGTTCGGGCCAATCATGCCCGACCGAATCATCGTTTCAATACTGTTCCTGAGGGAAGCAAATTGAGTGTCCACGGTGGCATCGATGTAATGAGTGAGCATTGACTTGAGTCCATTCTTGCTCGATTCCACGAGTGCCAGTAGAGAATGAGTTGGAAGTTCCATTTTGGTGCAAATCAACAGAACAAATGAAATTAAATAGACAAAAAGCAACAGCATGCAGCATGTGAGTTCAATGCGATCGCATGCGAGTGCACTTTTCCTTTGTTATGACCAAAACAAACCGATGAGCAGGAGGAGTGGAATGGTCAAAGGGTTACACTCGAGTGGCTGATCAACCACTAGTGCACTCATTGATTACTAACACCACTCAATTAGATTGCGTTGAGGCAGGCCAGAACATATCCGTTTATATGAATTGTCCTCTCATAAATGATTGGAAAAAGTAGTCTCCGCATTGGTTTATTTTTCACTGAGAAAATATTTACCGATTATCGTTTATCAAATTGAAAGTAGTCAGGATTACCGTATTGATTGCCAAGACGTGCAGTACACGAATGCCACTCTGTCCCAAAGTGCTCGTCGGGTGATTGCCATGCACCTGGAACCGAATCCACTGGTGCGTCCAGCCATGCAGACGATTTTGGCTGATCCGTGGTTCAATGAGGCTGCGCTTCCATAAGCCTAAAGAACAGGAACAAGTCTTCTCTTACCTTCTTGGTCTCTAAAACTAAATGTCTAAATGGCACAGTTTCAAAATAAATTATTCTTTTAACGTTTACAACTAGCGCTATCTAATAAATTGGGGCACGTTGAACATAATTCAAATCAATGCACTGCCCGCTCAAATAGAGAGGTAGTGGTTGGGCAGTATTATAGTGCTATACTATAAGTATACGGTAATCCTCGATGGGAGTTAGAGAGTAACCTTTGACCTTGATCATAGCGCATTCCACTCCTCCATACTCGAGACTGATCAGTCGGTTTGCAGTAAACATTTGTTTTAGCACACGCATGTGGCACGACACTCACGTTTCTTGCTGCATTTGAGTGTATTTGAATGTTCAGTTTCTTATGTTGATTTTACACTCAAAATGGAACTCTCCGCTCATCCTCTACTGGCACTGGTTGAATCCAGCAAGAATGGACTCAAGTCAATGCTCACTCATTACATCGATGCCACCGTGGACAATCAATTTGCCTCTCTCAGGAATAGTATTGAGACAATGATTCAGTCTGGTCAGATTTGCCTTCAACAGAGTGATGTTACTGGATTTGGCATTACATTGCCACAACAAGTTCATGCAAACACAGATCAGCCGAGTGCATCGTGTTTAAATGAATATTCAAATGACATATTGACCAGAGTACAGGAAGATCAGAACATACTGAAAAATGAGGTCTCACTGGCGAACACAATCAACTCTAATGGTCAAATGATCAAACAAGAATTTGATGGAGATGAGATTGAATATGACAATGTTGAGAAATGTGAAAAAGGTATTTGTGCTTCTGTGGATGATGCAGAGATGGTAGAAAATGCAAACGAATCTTTAGGTACAATTAAACCCAATGACCGTTTTTCATTGGAAAACAATCAAACCACTCAATCAATCATCTCAAATGACATTTTGCCATCACCATCACCCACCAACCCAATCAACACCGAACCACTGATCAAACAAGAATGTCTCCAAGGTTCGTCAATCACTTCTATTCCATTGGATTTGAACTTCAATGCACTAAATGATATTTCCATCGATGAATCGAGTGAAAGACAAAACACACAAATTCAAACTGATGAATTTGATGACGATTACTATGAAGACGGTGAAAATGAATATTCGAATAATCCAAATTGTGAAGATTGTGCCAATGGAGTTTGCGATTTGGATCATGACAACAACAACAACAATCACTTGAACAACGAGGTGTCTGCAGGAGACGAAACTGACATAGAAACAAATTTTGAAAATTTCGATAATACTTTTGAGGATAATTCAGAAAATGAAGATGAATTTTCCGATGAACCCGTCATCAAGTACCATACTTCATTGGAAAACAAGCAAACCAATCAATCGATAATCTCAAATGGTCAACAAGTTATCAATGCCATCGATGACACTACTGAAAACATTGAATTACAAGTGAATGACCAAAGTGATCACTTGCAGAATGTGCACAGAGGGAAATCAAGTGATCGGTCAGTGAATGAGTCATCGACTCCATCAACCAGTGGAGTACTATCGTCGACTCGTAAACGAATTCAGACAAAAGTTTTCGGTGATGCTCAATTGGACGTGAATCAAAAAGCGAAAAAGCGTTATATCAATGGATCAAGGTCAACACAATTCTGATGAATCTATGGTGATTCAACAAGAGGAAAGTGATGCAAACCTTGCCCAACCAAATCGTCATTTGCAATGTTCACATTGTCGTAAATCATTTGTCAGCATTTCTAAATTGCAGAGACATCTTCGAGTACATACAGGTGAACGTCCATTTCAATGTGATCAGTGTGATAAACGATTTAAAGAGAGGCACAAATTAAAAAGGCACCAACTGATTCACCAAAATATTAAAGCATTTGAATGTGACCAGTGTAACAAGCACTTCAGGCAGAGAGGAGATTTAGAAAGACATCAACTGATCCACCAAAATATAAAACGTTTTCGGTGTCATGAGTGTGAAAAACAATTCACTCGAAAAGATTATCTTGACTCTCATCTTCTAACACATTCAGGAGGAAGACCATTTGCATGTCGCCATTGTGAAAAGTCGTTTGCTCAATTGATCAATCGAGACAAGCACGAACAAGCCATCCATCTGCATGTCAAACCATATCGATGCAAACAATGTGGTTACACTTCCACTCAACAATCAAACATAATCACTCACATTCGAGTGGTCCATTTTGGATTGCCTCAAACCATCAAAAAACAAAAAGCACTCAACATCATCGGTGATCGAGATCCGAGAGAGTTGGTTGAGAAAGTGTGACATTTGTCAAAATGTCTTGTTGCAATATGCTACCAATAAACAGTTTATTTATTGCTAAAGTAAATTTTTCTTAATAAATAATTCTAAAGTCTCCACAAACGCTTTTAGCTATTTACTTGAATGACCTAAACTTGATACAAATCAACCGACAACCAAATGACCTCAACAATCCCAACAAGAATGGTAAAACGGTTAAATTTAATTTCTATTGCAATCAACTGCAGTTTAATGCACGAATTCAAGTGACATAGTCATATGCACAGTTACACAATTACACAGTACAATTGTACAATTGTTAACAATTTGTCTCAGAATGCTTCATTGATGCCGAGTATGGCGTTTGAGTATTTGCTAGTTGGTAATCAAAGTTTGATTGAGTTGACTAAGAAATTTATTGATTTGCATCACAAATTTTCTCAAATAATCATTATTCAATTTGAGTTTGCTTTGACAATGTGACTCTATTAGGCGATACTATCGGTGACAAACCAGTCCCTTGTGCACTAGTAAATCGTGCAATGGAATACATGTACTAAGTATACAAGAAAACACTGACAACAAACACAAATCAGGCAATTGATTAAGGCTTGAAAAAAAACGAGACCGTTTTATTATTATTGGTCTTACGTTTTGCAGTTGACTCTAAAGACCTAAGTCATCAAATTATAATTGAACGGAGGAACAAAATATATTTTTGGTTTGATCAATCTAGATATTTTTAACATTACATTTTGCAAGCAGTATCTAGACATGCATAGACACTCAAATGGAATGTTGCGTGGTTGAATGAATGCACAGTTTGAATCGAACGTCCTCGATACAGGCAATTGAGTTGTGTGACATTTGCATAGTGGTACGTATATTGCAGCGTATGTACTCAAATTAATTGTCAAACCGTTTGGCATTTAGATCATTGAAACGTGCACGAATCTGATTGGACGAACAAGTTTGCCATTTGTGGATATAAACCAAACTAGACTCGATCAGTTCGATACAACTCTCTCACTCGTGTTTCGTAATGAATTCAATTGTTGACAAACCATTTCTCGAAATTTGTCCTGTCCTCATCTAATCGTATCTACTTGGTTTGGCACTTCAAAAAGATGGATTGTCTGGTCTGGCCATAACCGTAATTGGATTTCTTCCTGAAATATTTACGAGACAACAGGTTGGTTAACCATGAAAAATATCAAAATATCAAATTCAATCAATCGATCGTTGAAGCTGCAGCAATTCTGAAAATAATTTTTCATTGAATTTCTTTGACGTTGTAAGATGATGAGTTACGCAGTTTCAGGTTAAAGTGAAATGTGTCATGCAGTTGAGATAGTTATATCAATTCGTTTCAGTGAATTTTCATACATGTAACATGTCTTCATGAATCGATTTTGTTTGCATTGCAAAAATCGAAAATTCCTCATCAAATGATGCATTTGGTGTTGGGCTTTTTGAACGCATTTGAATGCAAACATTCAACATCGTTTCTGAACTTGCTCAATACATATGTGATCATATTTGCGTAATTGACATTAATGTCGAAAGCGATTAAGTACATTTCAAGAACATAAACATTTCAAATGTTAACTCGAACCAAAAGGAAAAGACATTCAATGGGGGAATATTAATTTACAAAACGATTTAAAATATCAAATTAAAAGTATAATATTCTTTCTAAAACTCAAACTAATCTGATCTTTTGTATCAAAGTTTAATAAAATTTAATTACATTTTGCATTTATTGAATAATATGTTCCTTTGTCAATTTATATGAAATAAAAACAAAATTTTCCATATAGCAACAGAAACTGTAAATATTCAATTTTAGCCTAAACAAGTAAATCAACTCACGCCAGTGAGCCAATCCCACAGTCCTCAATCTACCGATATGTGGCCAATCATGGACAACCTCACGGATGCTCATTCTCAATTCACCGAGAACCCTTGCACTTTCTCGCAAACCGAGTTCAGTTGCCATCAGCTTCGTTTCTTCAGATATCAAAAAACTATACAAACTATAAAGATATACAAACTAACTGCTTGCTAATTCATTCCATTCCATCTGCTGGCGACTCACTGCCAGACTTGCCGACTGATATCGCCTCAATGTCCTCAACCTGCCGACCAATTTGACAAGACATTCCAATGCCTCGGGACTCACTCCGATTGCCAAGCGATTCTCATTTCTCGCTGTAAAACCACAACTTTCTTCGATCGGTTTTGTTACAATTTAACGATGGTGACTAACTCACTTGTCTACCATATCCGATTTGAATTCAAGTTGGTTTCCATTCAGATCTCACGGTTTGACTCACGATCACAATATGATCGGAATTATCAATTGCAATCTATTGCTTTCTAAGCCTATTTGCATTTCAGACTCAAACCTATCTCTAGTTCGTCGATGACAATTTGTCATGCTCACTACGCTAACAATCGAGAAATTCTATCTCGTTGATCATCCTCAACGTGATACACCTGCATCCAACCCAACGATGATGCATGGCACCTCGATTCCTCAAGCGGATTTCGTGAACTGAACCTCGAAAAGATTTCTAATCTCTCGTTCGCTGAACCAATGAAATCAAACTCATTCTAATTGAGTAATCCAAGATGCCTAAATCATCTCGCACTGATTTCAAGTCATTCAAGTTTCATTCAAGTCTCCATTGACCATACACTGGTCTGTAAGAGGTTTCACGATGGCGTACCACACCAATCCTGTCCTGACGAACATTTGCTGAGATCCTGAGAACATCGCGGTTTCCTGACATCCTGTAGTAGCACCGGCGGACATCCAATTTGGACCATCTTCTAGTCCTGGACATCTTCCGAGTTTTCGTCGATCAAGATGTGATCAAGTGCGATCTCTCGTACATGCACTGTGCAGTGTGTACATGCGGTGTGCTGCTCCTACAACTGTTGCTGCTTTTGCCTGGCGCCCGGCGTCTGCTTCATCCGATGAAGTTCATCGCGCGTTGTGATTAAAACCTTATCACATTCAGTCTATTTGAAAATATACAGAAACGCCCCTTTTGCTTTTGGCCTGCGTTATTCGGCTCTTATTCCTAATTTATTTGCTATTTAGATCAATATTTTCAACATTTATTCTAGGATTATTCTGATATTTTTGTTATTTTGTCAATATGAACTTAAAATACTTAAAATTCATTGACGACTTAAAAGTGAGAGTTATTGTCGCGAAATTACGGTAATGTTAATAAAAATAAAACGCTCTGCCTTATTTATATCTATTTATGTGAATCTATTATTTTCTAAAAACAAACAATAAATATCCACTGATGTAGGCAATGATCTGAATATAAAATATTTTAAACATTTAAATATTACAAAAATGTTTTCATATTTTTTGAAATTTGAATTTGAATAATCATAAAAATAGTTTCATACCACGTGATATGTCTTCGAAGTGATTCGGAAATTTCCAAACAGTTTGAAAGCAAACGGATTAAATCGACGAGCGGCTTGGAATGTTTCAATCTGTGCAAAGGACAAAACATTAGTTTGTATGGTAGATTGGATTGGATTGAATTGGATTGTGACATACTTTAATCAACATTGTTTTATTCACAAATACAGAACCTCCTTTAAGATAAACTTGGAAGCAAAACTTTCCATTCTCAACTTCCAATTGTCGGCCACGCTTTGCAATTTGAGCACATTCACGTATGATCAAAAAGAGAAACGCATTGATCTCGAGAATTGCAAAATAAAAAATTTGCATCTGCACCAGCGGAATGTCAATGTAGAGCACAATGTAAATGAGATAACACTGAACCGTGATGTAAAATGGAAATATCACCGAGAGAAGAGGCGTACAGAAACGAGCCTGTTCACTGATGATGGTGCACAGGTGAGCAGATTCACGGTTGACCTGAACGTACTTTCTCAAACAGAGATACAGCACAAATGGCCGATTGGGCGATTTGGGTGTTAGGTTGGATAGGGTTGCGTTGATTTGCCTAAAATGAGTGACCAAAGTTTTCTGTCTAATACGAAAATAACGACTCGCATGCACAATGTAGATCAATAGGCCAAACAATGCTAGACAAAATGCATGTAATTTAATTTTTCAATCGACAAAAAACTGAAAAATACCATAAATAATGTAGAAGATAAACAAAGGAAATAGAATTGTCCAATAAAGCAACGATCCAGTGGTTAGCGAGTAGACCGAGTTAAGCCAAACATTTGCCAGGAAGCAGACATTCGCACAGAACACAAACAAAAGAGTGGGATATTGAAACTTTCAATTTGAAAGAGACATTTGATTCGTCGACGATTTTCGATAATCTTGCTTGACTCTTGTTGGCTTAATTCTGCTTGTACAATAATAAATTAAAGCAATTTTAGCATAAAGTATAAATTCTCTGAAAACGTACCTTTTGAACCGAAAAGAATTACGTCGTCGTGTTGATAGATTTTTGCTCTTTCATCCACAGCTTCAGTGACAATAAGCGCAATAAAAATGCAAATTGAAGTGCAAATGTCCGACCAAATGCCAAAATCAATTTGAGCACGAATTGAGTGCGGACATATTTGATGGGAAAATATGAACGGACTCGAGCGGAGTACTGCAAGACTGGTGACACTTTGCAATGACCCATTGGTCACTTCGTACTGTAGACCAAAAGTGCCATACAAACCAGCCAAAATGACAATCAAAAGTGCAAAGTATAAATGCGCTTTTTGAGCTTGTTCTGTATTTTTCCCGGTAGTCAGGTCTTGAATTGGGTCAATCTTCTGATTGAGAAAGGCAACATGTGATTCAACAGTGGAGTAAGCCCAGTGATGGGCCATCTTGCACAGTGTCGTAAAGCAGTAAACCATTCTTTGTCACTGTTGTTGTCTCTGCGACCTCGTACTTGAAAGCATTCATATATGAATAAAAATAATTTATTATAAAAATAAAATATTTTCTAGTAAAAATTAATTATCACTCCAAATAGTGTGTCCAAACTAATTAATTGCGTCTAAATTTGGCACACTCTGCCAAGGAGAGAAAATTTTAAGCAAACAACAAAGTAATTAGCGTTAAAGTACACTTATGTAGAAATATATTATTTTTAAAATTAAAATTTTTTGAAAATGATATCCCCCTTAGATTAATTTTAGGGGGTGTTTGGAAATGTCTGTGTGTGATTCCGTCCGTCCACAAATCGAATTATGTACTAATTAAAGCAAAACGCGAATAACTCAAAAATTATTGAACTTAGAAGAATGAGACAAAAGACAAAAAGATAGTGCTAATTTTTTCCAATCGAATGGTGTAGGGCATAGACAGGTTCAAACAAAAGAAGTAACTGAAAAATGCAAAAAAGACAAATGATTGTTGTGGGATTGTTGTGAAAAGGAGACAACAATGAATTCATGGAGTAAACTTTCAAGTCAATTTGATAAGCTACGATTATTTTCGACTTTAATTGTTGAATATATTTGAATACGATGTATAGAAAGTTGTTAGTGAATGCTCATTGGTGGGTTAGGAGTGCAGTGTGTTTAGGTGGTTAGCTATGTTTTGGGTTAGGTTAGGTGCCGTGTTAGGATGGGTGTGTTGGGTTAGGTTAGGTGCCGTGTTAGGATGGGTGTGTTGGGTTAGGTTAGGTGCCGTGTTAGGATGGGTGTGTTGGGTTAGGTTAGGTGCCGTGTTAGGATGGGTGTGTTGGGTTAGGTTAGGTGCCGTGTTAGGATGGGTGTGTTGGGTTAGGTTAGGTGCCGTGTTATGATGGGTGTGTTGGGTTAGGTTAGGTGCCGTGTTAGGATGGGTGTGTTGGGTTAGGTTAGGTGCCGTGTTAGGATGGGTGTGTTGGGTTAGGTTAGGTGCCGTGTTAGGATGGGTGTGTTGGGTTAGGTTAGGTGCCGTGTTAGGATGGGTGTTTTGGGTTAGGTTAGGTGCCGTGTTAGGATGGGTGTGTTGGGTTAGGTTAGGTGCCGTGTTAGGATGGGTTTGGGTTAGGTTAGGTGCCGTGTTAGGATGGGTGTGTTGGGTTAGGTTAGGTGCCGTGTTAGGATGGGTGTGTTGGGTTAGGTTAGGTGCCGTGTTAGGATGGGTTTTGGGTTGGGTTAGGTGCCGGTTTGGTGTAGTGGTGGTTGGTTGGTGAAGTCGTTATGTATTTGTGGGGTTGGAGAAGGCCGGAGGGGGTTGGGGGCGCCGCTGGCAGCTTGCTGCCAGCGGTTTCGTACAAGTCCCAAAAGGCAAAACGTTAGTTTTGCGGGACTTGTACGAAATAGAAATTGTTTTTCTCAATATTCAACAAGAAAAGTGTTTACAAGTGAATGTCTTACGCATTTTCATAATTTCCTTACAAATTTTATTTTAGAGACATTTTAAACGAATGAAAATAGTTTGGAAAATTATTTGGTTGAGTGAATGCACCGTTTGAATCGAACTTCCTCCATATAGGCAATTGGGTTGTACGACATTTACACAGTTGAAAGTGTATTTCAGCCTATGCATTCAAATTAATTGTCAATGAGTTTGGCATTTAGATCACAGATCAAACGTGAACGAATCTGATTGAACGAACAAGTTTGTCATTTGTGAATATAAACCAAACTAGATTCGATCACTTCAATACAGCTCTGTCACTCGTGTTTTAGTAATGAGCAACCCATTTTTCAACATTTCTCCAGTCTAATCGAATCAACTTTTTCATCACTTCCAAAGGATGGATTGTCTGGTCTGGCCGCAATCGTAATGGAATCGTCCTGAAATATCTATGAGACAACAGGTTGGTTAAGCAAGAAAAAACATCAAAATTTTACAAAATCAATAGATCATTGAAGCTGTAATGATTTTAAAAATAATTTTCCATTGATTTTTTTACGTTGTAAGATGATGAGTTTCGCAGAGTCAGGCTAAAGTTAAATATTCCATACAATTTTGATAGTTATATCAATTCGTTTTAGGAAATTTTCATACATGTAACATGTTTTCAAGAATTGATTTTGTTTGCATTTCAAATCGAAAATTCCTCATCAAATGATGCATTTGGTGCTGGGAATTTTGAATGTAAACATTCAACATTGTTTCTGAACTTTCCCGATACATGGTACTTGGTTTTCGAGTTTTAGTTGACATTAATGTCGAAAGCGGTTACGTATTTCTTGTCCAAGGGTGTAATCTCAAAAATCATAGTTAGATTTAGCCCTGCCAACTCTCAAAATCCGTACTGTGGGCTAATCGTACAGGGGTTAGTGACATCTTAGCGAATAGACATCTTAGCGAGTTTTTTTAGGGGAGGGGCTTAAAGTCGCTAAGATCTTAGCGAATTCTTAGCGACTTTTTATTTTTGTGCTGAGATGCTTCTGATTGTGTTTATTGGGCATAATGAAGCATTTGCGAATGAATGCGAGGTGTCCTGGACATTTGATTCGAGTCTAACGAATTCTTAGCGAGTTTTGTTTATGTTCTGAGATGTTTCTGATTGTGTTCCTTAGGCTATGTACACATTCTTAACAATAAAGCTGTTGCTCAAGTTAAATATTTAAGTGTACAACGTACATCTTTATTCATGACAATGAAACTTTTTAAGAATATGAACTCAAACGATTGTAATTGTGGTGATGAATTCAGTGACAATGTTGAAACTAATGACCAGAGAATGTACGATATGATGTAGCCAAACGATGAGATATAAGATATCATACATACAAGACAACAGACGAGTTGCCATATGTTTCGTTATTTGATTCGAGGTGCTTAGTAAACACTGGTTGTGGTAATAAGAATGCGTTCTGGGAAACCAAATTAAACAAATTGAGGACTGATTCAGTTTAATTGGTGAGAATTTAGTGTTTGCGAATGATTGCGAATGGCTATGAGTTGTTGTGGACACTGGATTTGAGCCAATTGAGGTTTGGTTCAATGTATTTGGTCATAATAAAGCATTTGCGAGTGGATGCGAATGTTTGCGAGTTGTTTTGAAAAATTGGACATCTTAGCGACTTTAAGCCCCTCCCCAATACTCATTAACATAATCAACGCACATTGTTGAGACACAGCACAACAAACAGACCACACGCAGTGCAGAGAACTCGACTTTTTGAGGGAGGGGCTTAAACTCGCTAAGATGTCCAAAGTAAAATATTTTGGTTTTTAAGCTTTAATCTCGCGATTTCTTGTTTCTTTCTCATCAATTACATTGGACAAAACCTCAAAAAGACCAATTCTATTGTTTCCAACACATTCTCCGTCCCACAAACCAATTCAATGTGCAATAAATGGATCAAATCAAATTTCGCTAAGATGTCCAATGACTCAAAACAATTCCTAATCATTCGCAAATGCTTTATTGTGACCAAATACATTGAACAAAGAGCTAAGGTCAACCAAAATGTCAATTCAATGTCATTCTGAAACATCATGTTTCAATTTAAACAAATCTCGCTATGATTAATTTGTTTGGACATCTTAGCGAGTTTTAGCACCTCCCACTTGCTCATTCACATTCACAAATACAAAACTGAACAGAAAGCAATTGAGCCTTTTGTTACAAATGTATGAAACACGAGTTGCCCCTAAGATTTTCTCGCTTTTCGTTAACATATTCAAACTTCTAAAACGCGATCCTTACTTTAAAACAACCCAACTTATGTAACCTAATTCCTTTGCCAAGCAAAAATAAGCAAAAAGTACCATCAAAGGTGCTAGACAACCATCTTGGACATTAAGCGTTAAATCAATCAAATCATAAATTCTAGCTAATCTTGAGTCGTACTATTTGCTTTCGTTTGGGTCTTAAAAGGCGAATTGGAACAGTTCCGGGTAATACTGACACAGGATTTTGCTTTGAATCTAAACTCGCGAAAATTGGACATCTTAGCGAGTTTTAGCCCCTCCCAGATACTCATTAACATAATCAACGCACAATGAAACATAGCACAACAAACAAACCACACGCTGTGATGAGAACAACAAAACCTTTTGTGGTCAGCGAGTGCGTCACTCGACTTTTTGAGGGAGGGGCTTAAAGTCGCTAAGATGTCCAAAGTAAATTTTTAACGTATTTACGTCTAAATCAATGTTCACAACAGCTCGCAACCATTCGCTAATGCTTTAATATGACCAAATACATTGAACAAACCTCAAATGACTCGAATCCAATGTCTAGGACTACTCGCAACCACTTGAATTCATTCCATCATCGAAACCTTGATATTTCCTACTGATGATAACTTGTCAAACCATTGGTACTAATTATCGGCTATTAAACTATTAAAATGTGAAATTGTTTCTACCTGTGAAAAAGACTTCAAAATGAAGATAATTTATTATTTTGAATATATAGAAACTGTAAGATCGTGATAAGTTATAAGTCACTGATAACATCGCTGCTTGGCCAAATTAAACTCTTTTACATATTTCAGAACTGATGATAACAGTTAAATTGCAAAACTTAAAGCACACTAGTCAACTTCGAGTTACTTTTGTTTTAGATGTTGTAAAGTATTTGATTTCAAGTAAATTAACCAATCATATTAGAATCATTTAGCATCTTATGATGAAAGTTGCCAAAGATATTGGACTGGGTTTGTTCTCAGAAATTAAAGTCAATTTAGGTTTAGTTCACTGTAATTGGTGACACTGAAAGAATAAATCTCGCAATTTTGCTGTAATACTACAAAAATTTACCTTAGACATCTTAGCGAAATTTGATTTGAGCTATTTATTGCACATTGATTAGGTTTTTGGGATTGAGAATGTATTCGGTGCATTAGAATTGATTTTATTTTGGGTTTGTTCAATGTAATTGATGTGATAGAAACAAGAAATAGCGAGATTTAAGCGTAAAATCAAAATATTTTAGTTTGGACATCTTAGCGAATTTAAGCCCCTCCCTACTCATTAACATAATAATGCACAATGAGACACAACACAACAATCAAGGGGAGGGGCTTAAACTCGCTAAGATGTCCAATTTCATGAAACCACTCGCAACTATTTGTAATCATTCGCAATCATTCGCAAATACTTTATTGTGACCGAATACATTGAACCAAACCACAATTGACTCGAATCCAATGTCCAGGACAACTCGCATCCATTTGCAACCATTCGCAAATGCTTTATTGTGGTCAAATATATTGAACCATTATGATGTGTGTGTATCACTCACACAAACATATTTGCAATCGCACAACTTTTCATTTTAAGCGAATTTTTTGTTGTTATTATGCAACTACCTACAATATGTGTTGTAGCAATATGTACAGGAGTTATTGTTTGTGTATGAAATACGAGTTGTCCCTAAGATTTTCTCGCTCTTCACTAACGTATGCAAACTTCTAAAACGAATTCGTCAAAACCCAACTTATTTAACCTATTTCTTTTGCTTGGTAAAGATAAACAAAAAGAACCATCAAAACTACTAGACAACCATCTTGGGCGTTAAACGTTAAATTGGACCGTTGAGTTCTTTGAATTCTTGAGTTCGTTGAATCTCTAGTTAAATGACAATTTTCTCAATTCTAGGTAATCTTGAACCGTTTGCCACTATTTACGGTCATTGAGCTCTTAAAAGGTGAATTGGAACACTTTCAGGTAGTTCTGCCAATTGATTTTACTTTTAATCAAAAGTCGCTAAGATGTCCAATCTTAGCGAGTTTAGGCTCCTCCTACAATAATTTTTCGCTAAGATGTCTTTTCGCTAAGATGTCCGACCACCTCGTACAGTACGTACATCAGCTACTTTTTCAACACGAAAATATGAGCAAGAGCGGCTTAGCGGTTTAACTTTCTGCCTTATATAAACCAAGTCGGTGGTTCGAGCCGTCGAATTGACAAATTTTTTATTTTTTTTTGTTGATATTTTAAATTGACTTACAACCTTTTAGTCCCCCAATTGATGAGCCGAAAGGATTATCCAATTTAGTTAGAGAATTTTATTTACCAAATTGTGGTAAGAAATAGATCTGGAAAGAAATGGTATGTGCAATTGATTTATCATGAATTGTATGGATTACGACATGAAATAATGGATCAAAGATTCCTAGTGTTTATTGTTGAGTTGTTCAAAGATTAACAGAATCTCTATTGAGTGTCGCGACTCGGCGCTGACACTAGGGAAAGGAAGTGAACTCGAACGGCTTGAGCTTACAGGAGTTTATTGAGCACAAGGTTAAAGGTTAAAGAGAGGACTGAAGACTGAAGGCTGAGGAAGCAGCTCTGGACCAGTCCAGCCAAGGCTTAAATAGTGCCTAGACCGAAGGTTCGAATTGGCTTCTCGAATAGAACTCGCCTGTCGCAATTCGACTTGCGACATTGAGGTCGGGTTGTCGCTGTTAATAATTATAAGTCACTATTAACAAGTTAACCCAAACGCTTCGCGTTCGCGTCGTTTCACTCCGCTCACTGCTCGCGTTTGTATTCAACTTGTTAAAACCCGCCGCTTGCAGCGGCGGGTTGATAGTATTGTAACATAACACTCTTCTTCAAATCTTGTTTGCATTGATTTTACCGTTGATCTTACTTCATATACATGAACATGTCTTTCGGTTGATTTTCATATTTGCATAATTTCTCCTGACTTTTAGACATCGCAAATGCGACTTGCAGCGGGAGTCATCTGCGACATTAAGAATTGCAATGCTAAATTGACATCAAGCGAGATTGCTGGAAGAATACGGGTATAAGCACACGCCGCCCTTTGCAAACCTGTCGCAATTCTGAAAACCAAAATGTGTCGTCTGTTGCGATCACCGAACTCCTCGACAATCGACCGAGTACCACTGGTCTATCCAGACTGAGCATCTAGATTGCTGATCAACATCACAATGCAACTTTTCTTTAGTCTAAGCAAACGGCGAGGATTTTCACTCAGAGTGATGCTGTTATTAAACTATTTCCTTGCGTTCCAGAACTGAAATATCGTGCCCTGTTTCGCTCGTAAACGAATCAGCATTGACAAACACACGCTGCTCACCCTGCATTCTATCCAGAAATCCTCCAAATACAAATGTGTCATCGTTCATCGTCATTAGAATTCCTTTTTGTCTCAAGATATAATCATAATCGGAATACACAAATTAAATCAACTCATCCAAACTACCAACACCAAAACCTTTTGGTAAATTGAAATGAAACCTTCTGCATCACACTCTTCCACACCATCACCAATTACCGCCACTTCTCGACTTCATCTCAAAAACACTTCGCATTGCGCATATTCGTAATCAGTGAATATGGCTCAAACAACGAATGAATATGTCATAATAGGTTCATTTGGACAGTTTCGTTCAGAATGTCACTTTCTGAACCTTTCGTTACAACAGGCAAAAAGTCTCCACTAGTGATGTTACGGACTCGATCTGGGGTCCGTAGCGGAAGTAAGGGAGACAGGTTAAAGGCGATCAGTTTATTGGTGGCGAGCACGTGGTCGAGCAATCAGCTCCGTGTCGCGTCTGAGTATACAGATAGTGAACTGATGGTCTGTCTGTTGTGTGCGTACAGTGGAGTCGTTTATGTAGGCAGCGCGTGTTTGCTTGGAGCAGGCGTTGTGAAGTGTGGTGTGGCCACTAGCTGGCGCTGAGTGAGAGCTGGCGGCGCCCGTGGTAGAGATGAGATGATTAGACTTGCGTTGCGGTCCGCAACATTAGTCGTTAGTCGTTATCCCATGTTTATCACCAAATGGCAGACCCCCTGTCACGTGAGGCAATATCTCGTCAGTAGCAATTAGCGTTTACTTCGAAGTTATCGATACTTCATCCCAAAAGATGACATCTGCCTCGATCAAATCACGAGCCTCAACCCTTAATCCTTTGAACCAGCATAACCATCAATAGTGAACAACTGTTGTTTGCCATTGTGCCTCACTGAATCCACGATATCCTTGGCTGCGCACTCTAGCTCAGGGTTCAAGGTAGCATACATTCGCTCTCCCTCAAGCACCTTACACACATTGACAATGTTATGCAACTTTGTACATGATCAAGCGTAAATATGTAAAAACTTAAATATTTCTAAAACGTGAATTAATTTATAACTTTTACGAATACCATTGGATTCAGCGTTAAAAATACTATAAGATTGCATTTTAAAATTTAATTTTTTCAAACAGAAAATATATATTCATTGGAAAATAATATTTCCCCCCTTTGAGTAGTTCTTTTATCCAAGAAAGTGAAAACACTACTTCCACAGTTCAACTTTTGTGTGTGTCAAATCTCAACTCACATCTGCACTAAAATGTGTTGTGCCTTTGGCAGTATCTCCATTTTGGTTACACTAAAATGTGTTGTGCCTTTGACAGTATCTCCATTTTGGTTACACTAAAATGTGTTGTGCCTTTGACAGTGCTGTGCCATCACGACGACGAAAAAGAAGAATTACTTTAATGTAGTTAGATAAAACTTTTGGCTAATGAAAACGTTTAATCTGTGTTTCTAAAAAAGATCCAGTCCCGACATTTTCCTCATTCGCAAATCAGTTTTCCTTAATAGCCATCCAATCTTACATATTCGATTAGTTAATTTGCATAATGATGTGCTTTTCAATACTGCTTAGATTTTTCATCGAGCAAACAAAACGAGTTTGCTGGGGTATTTGGAATACCTTGAAGCGATTATGATATTCTCCTATAGATCCGTGTTCTCTGAATGTCTGAAAATATAAAGCAATCTTGAATTTGTTTTTTTCTTTTAGACATGTTTGGAAAGAATTCTTTCAATGATGCATTTAGATGAATACAGGGGGGGTTCATAAAGATCGCTACACTTTTTAACTGCACTGTTTTAAGCCTTAATGATTTTCTTGAATATTCTTTTTTACGTAAGATATTCTGTGAAATAATACCTTTAAAATGAGCCACTCAAAATGGAAAAATTTATTTCCGGTCCAGAGTTATTGGACCGGAAGCCAAAATGACGAATTTCGAAATTTACCGTTTTTTAAGTTTATTTATTTATTTCAATATTATATCCTTTTAGTATAGTTCAATACCTTTCTAAAACGGTATCACTCTTGAAGATCTATTCATTTGTTCAGAAGTTACAGGCAATAATATAAAAACAGTTTCTTATTTTTGGAACCATTCTATCATAGCAATAATAACTTTATCAGTTTAAAAAAGCTTTGGAACAACAACAAAAGCATATATTTTCTGTTTATTAATTAAAAACTGTTTTTAAGATGTCCAGATGCATCCAGACAATAAATGAATGATTGTTTGTGAAGTTTCAAAATTTGTATTTTTCACTCGATTTTCAAATTATAGTCATTTTTATTTCAACTTCGGTTTGCTTGATGTTTCTATCAAGTTAATCTCTATTCAATCAATTTTATATGTCATTAGACAATGCAGGTTAATGACAAATGCATCAAAGTATAACAAAAAGTATACACAATGAAAATTCGTAATTTTTACTTCCGGTCCAAATTTTCTGGAACGGAAGTAGGTTTAATAGATTTATTTTATCGAATAATGAACATATATGGGCCAATAACTTGTTTGAAATACATCAAACTAACATAATCTCTATAATTATATTTTTTAACTACATTTATTCAAAATAATGGTCAAAAGAATATTAGATGTCTCGATTTGGATTTACAATTTTGGGCATATCTTTTGAACGGATAAGTGGATTTTCATGAATGGAAATGTTTTGGAAAGCTAACAAACATCTCTAAAAGGATTCCATGCAGAAAACAACATTTTAGCTTAAAACACGGCTAATTTCAAAATTCGTTATTTTGACATCCGGTCCAAAAACTCTGGACCGGAAGAAGAAATGTCCAAGTTCAGTAGTGCATTTTAAAGGTATCACTATGGGGTTTATTTTATGCAAATATAAAAAATTTAGAAAATTGTTTAGGCACAAAAAACGGTAATAGAAAAGTGTAGCGATCTTTTTGAACCCCCCTGTACTAGGAAACAAGTATCTATTTTCTTGTTAGTGATTAGTCTGCCATTTTGGGGTTTTGAACATTTCGGTCACAATCCATATGATGCATTACTAGGAATACCAATCAGTACATTCGAATTTTTCAGATTTTTAGGTGTTCAAACATTCAAATATCTGATCCAAATATTTGGATGTTAACGAAATAGATTTACTTAAACCAATCAATTTCTTTTTCCAAACATAATGAAATTCCGATCTTATCCCTGAAAAATAAGCTTTCCTAAACTCAATTGGGACGTTTTCCTGATCAATAATTGGAGAATAAAATCCAACTACCAAATTGGAGAGTTTTCCAAGCTCAACTTTTGGGATTGAACCTACCAACTCGCCAATTGGATAAGACATGTTTGGGCTAAAAGGAATATATGACCAAAATGATGAAATATTGACAAAATTAAAATCTGATTTAAATATTCAAATTTTGAAAAATTTTTGATTCGGTATTCGAATATTAGGAAATCCGAATAATTGATATCCATATTCATAACACATAATTTGACATATCATTTTCTTCATATATTTCCAACTGTCATTGATGGATAAATTGTACATTGAACATTATTCAAATCAATGCACTGCTCGCTCAAATAGAGAGGTAGTGGTTGAGCAATATTATAGTACTATACCATAAGCATACGGTAATCCTCGATGGGAGATAAAGAGCAACCTTTGAACTTGATCATAGCACATTCCACTTCTCCATACTCGAGACTGATCAGTCTCGTTTGTTTGAGCACACGCACGTTTCATGCTGCATTTGAGTGTATTTGAATGTTCACTTTCTTATGTTGATTTTACACTCAAAATGGAACTCTCAACTCATCCTCTACTGACACTCGTTGAATGCCACAAGAATGGACTCAAGTCAATGCTCACTTATTACATCGATGCCACCGTGGACAGTCAATTTGCCTCTCTCAGGAATAGTATTGAGACGATGATTCAGTCTGGCCAGATTTGCCTTCAACAGAGTGATGTAACTACATTTGACCAAACATTACCACAACAAGTTCATGCAAACACAGATCAATCAAGTGGATCGTGTTTAAATGAATATTCAAATGATCAATTGACCAGAGCACAGAAACCTCAAAACATACTGCAAAATGAGGTCTCACTGGCAAACACAATCGATACAGAATTAATAGTCAAACAAGAATTTGAGGATGAAGACGGTGAGGTTATTGATGATGACAATGTTGCGAAATGTGAAATGGGAATTTGCAATTCTGTTCGTGACAATTGTGATTATTCAATAAATTATAATGAGGCTTATGGAGATGATACAGAAGCTGGAGAAAATGCAGATGAACATTTTGAGACCCAACACAATGTTCATGCTCCATTGCAATACAATCAAACCAATCAACCGATCATCTCAAATGACATTTTGTCTAATCAAAACAACCCAATCAACATCGAACCACTGATCAAACAAGAATGTCTCCAAGATTCTTCAATTATAGTTCCATTGGATATAAACTGTAATGATACCCTAAATGAGATTGCCATAGATAAAGCGAGCAATTGTATGATTTTGTCAACAATTGATGGACAAAACACACAATTTCCAACGTATGAATTTGATGACAATTACCACAATAACGATGATGCTTACTATGAAGAAGTTGAAAAGGAAATCCAACGTAATAATGAACGTGGAGTAGATTCAAACATACAAAGTTCCTCAAAGATACCAAATCAGATGAACAACATTGTAACAAAGCAAATAACTCAACCTGTGGTTATCATTGAACAAAACAACGAACATTCGAATGCATTAACCAGTGGAGTGCGATCGTCTACTCGCAAACGAATTCAGACGAAAGCTTTCGGAGATTTCGTTCAGTCGAATGTGAATCCTCGCAACATTGGAAAGCGCAAAAGCGATCAAGCGATTGGATGTGTGAAAAAAGGAAAATTTGTAAACATTTTGGTTGATGATAAAGATACTGATGATGACGATGATGATAACCAAGAAGAAGTGCAAGGTCAAATAAAAATTCTCAAATTGTACTGCACCGAGCCTGGTTGTGGCCAAATTCTACAAAGTCGTGCATTGTGGAGAGAACATATGCGCAACGATCATCACAAAAGTCCATACCACCAAGTCGAGAACAATGTTCAATACAACGATCAGTAAGTCAGTTTGTATTTAATAATTTCAACAATCTCTAATTTGTTCATTTACTTCACAATCATCGCCATAGAAAGTATCTGTGCACACTGTCCAACTGCAACACAACTTGCAAGACACAAGGTTGGCTCAACATTCATTGGAGTCACTATCACCATGCAGGCAAATTCCAGTGTTCCTCTTGTTCTTTTTATGGCCAATTATTATTACAAGGTTAAAAATCATGTCCTCTCAACTCATGGTTCTCATGAATGTCCCCATTGTGGTAAAATTTTTACAAGAATGTCTCATTTGAAACAACACGAACGGTCACACACCAATGAACGGCCGTACGAGTGCACCTGGGATGAATGTGGATCACGTTTCAAAACAAATTGCACATGCAGTTAAACATGTCCGAATGCACTTCAATCTGCCAAAGAGTGAAAAAGAACAGACCGAAAAAGGCATCATCGATTCACGTAATCCTTACGATCACATTCGAAAGATTGAACATTTGCCTTGCTAGTTTCTCTTTGTAACTATGTCTTTGAATTATCGAAATATGTTCATATTTTTTATTGCATTAAAATCATGAGATTCTCCAGCAACATTGGCTCTCTTAACTATTGTTACTTAAAAAACAACGAATTTGATTCAATTTTCAATACAAAATTGAGCATTTGGAAAAAAGTGTGCTAATCAACAAAGCAATAGGTACAATCTGATCATTTTGATTCAATTTGTTTGTTCCATTTGATATTATGTTGTTGTTGATTTGCACAATTGGTATTCCATCATCAATCAAAAATATTGTTTTACATTTCATCCAAATAATTTAAACAAATCCGATAGGAATTAAAGGATTAATAAAAGGAATCTACAAAAGATCATCAATGTTTCTGCCAGGTTTCGAACCTGGGACCTTCTGTGTGTTAAACAGATGTGATAACCACTACACTACAGAAACGGACAGTTAGTTGATATTGTGCTAATTGTGCAACATAAACAAAGTAACATTTCTAACTAATCAACATAAAAACGCTTTCTAAGACAGTCTAGTTGATAGTATAATCGATGAAACTAGTTTTATCATAGCTGACTTTGCATTTTTTTCAATGGTGAGCAATCGAGATTAATTAATAAAGTCGATTAATCGTAGAACTAGTTTATCGACTCTCAAATTTCTATCCCCGTTACACGCTCAAAGTCATCACTTATAAGTGAACAGATTGATGAGTTGAATCAATCGAATCCGTCGATAGCTCAGTTGGTAGAGCGGAGGACTGTAGAGTGTGTGCTAATAGAGATCCTTAGGTCACTGGTTCAAATCCGGTTCGACGGAAAAATTCATTTTTTTGGTTAGGCCAATCTTGGGATTTATTACATTTCATTTTGCAAGGTGTATCTATGTGCACAAAACACTCAAATGGCATGTAGCGTGGTTGAGTGAATGTGCGTTTGAATCGAACGTCCACGATAGAGTCAATTGAGTTGTGTGACATTTACACCGCAGTGGAATGTGTTGATTGCAGCATGTATACTCAAATTAATTGTCAAGGCGCTTTGGCATTTATGTACATTTAGATCATAGAAAGCGTGGACGAATCTGATTGGACGAACAAGTTTGTCATTTGTGAATATAAACCAAACTAAATTCGATCACTTCGATACAGCTCTCTCACTCGTGTTTCGTAACCATTTTCTCAACATTTCTCCTGCCTAATCGTATCAACTTCGTTTGGCTCTTCAAAAGGATGGATTGTCTGGTCTGGCCGTAATCGTAATTGGATTTCTTCCTGAAATATTTACGAGACAATGTTGGTTAACCAAGAAAAAATATCAAAATTTCAATCAAATTCAAACAATCGATCGTTGATGCTGCAATGATTCTGAAAATAATTTCGTGTTGAATTTCTTTGACCTTGTAAGATGATGAGTTTTGCAGATTCAGGTTAAAGTGAAATGTGCCGTAGTCTTTAGACAGTTGTATCAATATTTGTTTAAGTGAATTGTCATACATGTAACATGTCTTCATGAATCGATTTTGTTTGCATTGCAAAAATCGAAAATTCCTCATCAAATGATGCATTTGGTGTTGGGCTTTTGGACGCATTCGAATGCAAACATGCAACATCGTTTCTGAACTTGCTCAATACATGTAGTGATCGTATCGATGTAATTGACATTAACGTTTAAAGCGATTAAGTTTTTCAAGAACATGAAAATTTCGAATATTATCTCGAACCAAAAAGAAAAAGACATTCAATATGAGAATATTAATATAAAAAATTATTTAAAATTTTAAATTCGATGTAGAATATCCTTTGTATAACTCAAAGTAAAGTTGAGCTCTTGTATTTAATTTTAATAAAATTTAATTACATTCTGCATTTATTGGAAATATGTTTCTTCATCAATTTATTATGTCAACAGAACAGATGTGATAACCACTACACTACAGAAACGGACACTCGAGGGATGGTGCTCTAATTGTGCTACTTAAATAGTATCGCTAACTAATCGACACTTTCTTCAATAAATTGCTCTCATTTTATTATAAATCCTTAACAGACCATTTAATCGATATATTTCGATGAAACTAGTTTCATATCATAGCTGACATTGCACATTTTAAGGGCAGCGATCGCAATCGACTGCACAAGGTCGATTAGTCGATTGGTGGAAACTATTTGTTGATCTACTCTTTCGATCCCACGCTCAAAGTCATCATCACTTATAAGTGAACAGATTGATCAGTTGAATCAATCGAATCCGTCGATAGCTCAGTTGGTAGAGCGGAGGACTGTAGAGTGTGTGCTAATAGAGATCCTTAGGTCACTGGTTCAAATCCGGTTCGACGGAAAAATTCATATTTTTTTAAATAAAAATCTAAAAGTCATTTTAATTCAAAAGTGAAGTGACATTTAGAAACACATCAAAGTGACTCGTTCATTGAAAGTTGCGTGTTTGAGTGAATGCGTCATTTGAATCGTTCCCGTTACAGTCAATTGAGTGCTGTTTATTGCAGACGTACACTGAAATAAATTGTCGATGCGTTAAATTTTACATTTGGCTAAATGTAGATCGGTAAAACGTGGACGAATCTGATTGGTTGAGCAGGTTAGCAATTTGTCAATATAAACCAGACTAGATTTGATCATTTGAACATTAATCAGCTCAGCTTTTATTGTTCAATCGTGTTTGGTAATGAGCAAACCTTTTCTCCTGCTTATTTAATTGTTTCTACTTCGTTTAGTGTTCCATATACAAAAGGATGGATTGTCTGGTCTGGCCTAAACCTAACCTAGGAAGGATTGTCTACTGAAATTTCAACAAGACAATGAAGAAAACTCAAACATTGATTACACTGATGATTATGAATTCATTTAAGCAATTGAAATCTTTGTAGGATGATGAGTTTGGCAACTATTGCTTGTGCCTTGAAAATTGTCTAATTTTGTCAATTATTTCTATCCACCTGTTCCGTATACATTTGCATGTAATATATCTTTTGTAATATGAAACGATCTTTTGTTTTTGCATTTCAAATCGAAAACTAACCCTAATCAAATGATGCATTTGGTGTTTGGTTTTTTTGGACGCATTTGAATGCAAACAATCAATATCGTTTCTCAACAAAGACATAGATATGCATTCCGTTATTATGCTTGTTGATATAAGTTGAAGACGGTTAGGTTTTCAAGATGATGAAGAATAAATAATGTCTGAACTTAAATAGCCTCTACAGCAACTGATTTCAATAGCAATGTGAATGATTTTTAAATTATTATGAGTTGTAAAAAACGTTTCAAAATATCAATAAATGTAATGTAGGGGGGGCGTACTTTAATCACGTGATCAAGAAAATCGACTTTTTGAACTCTCCCATCCCCCATGTGATCAGGTCGTGAGCAAAGACCAGACCCCCCCTAGATATACACTTTTGATCAAGCCGAATTTCTACCCATTCCAACAAATAAGCTATTTTAAAGATTACCATATAAATTTTAATCAAAATTGGCAATTAAATCCCAACAAAACCAAATCAATCATTTATGATCATAATGACTATAGTTAGTATCGGCTATGTCAATGTCGTCTTCATAATCGGAGACTATGATGATTTAAATAGACTCATTGCTATCTCCTCACTGATCATCACCAAATTCTTCAAAAACAATGGCTAAATTATTTCTATTTTTAAGAAAATTGCCATTTAAAAGATGATTTGGATTTGATCTGACTTCCCTCACTTTTTTCGTGATCAATGTGTGATCATTTGCCAAACCCCCTTCCCTCCAACCCTTGATCACGTGATTAAAGTACGCCCCCTAGAGTGTGCTTTGTAAAATGTTGCACATTGTAAAATCGAGATTTTCAATCAAAATTTTTGTATGCGAAATTGCAATAAAAAAAATTATTTTCACGAGATTGGAAAAAGTTGAATTGCAAAAGTAGTCCCGCGCTTAGGGGTCGTCCACGTATGAAATGCTGAGGCGACTGTCTTAGTACAGGCACACATGCTTTGTATCATCTGGCCAATGTAAAGCAGTAGCCGAATTAAAGTTTTGAAGCTTTATTTTTTTTAAAAGTCACATTAAGATCAACTTTTTGTATCAACTTTTACCAATTTTCCTTTTCATAAACAACAAGTAAGCCACCATTACATTATTGAATATGTCCATTATCCTTACTTTTCTTTTTTGCAGAATATACTTTCCCCGAAACAAAATGTCCAATCCCAAAGCAAACTCATCGAGAAGACCATCAAAGCCAGCATTGGTCAACATTCATGGCAATCAGCGACGTTCAAAGCGAATCAACAATTGTGAAACGTGTCCAATCAAGCGAGTACTGCAGGAGGCCTTGTTCATGAAAGCCATCACTGCCAACTTTACCATTGCTCAGTTGTTTCCTCTGTGTTTGGCTGGAAAACTGTTGAGGAACTATCATGACGACAGATGTAAAAGTCATAAACGACTATGCCTTTTGATTGGTGATCAGAAAAAGGTGGAAGCACATTTGGTAAAGGTGAAACAGTCATTCGAGATTTGTGATCCGATTTTATGGAAAGATAGAAATATTTTTGAGCGAGGTGACACTTTCCGGTATAGTACACTCGAACTTGACCGTGCGAAAGCACTCGCTAAACGACTGCTCCTAATATCGACATTGACCATTGTGGTGATGGTGGACAGAGAAGACGATGACCAGGCTATTGAGGGGACGGTGCATTTACTCACTCAATGGAGGAGATACCTGAAATCAGTTCACTTGGTAGTGCCATTTGTCTGGCACAACTACAAATCAATTGAGCACGCCATCACCAGATGTCAGAGACTAGAGTCACTCACTCTCGAATGGTTGCAACCTTCAGCAACAAACGAAATTCTAAATGACAATCCGCCAATTGACTTACGCTTCATAATGCACATTCGTGAGTTGACAATTTCAATGCCCGTGGATGGAAAATCATTGATATCTTGCTTCCAAAGATTACCAGTGGCTAACAAGTTGACTAGCGCTGCTCTGTACATTCTTTTCACGATGGAATCGGTGATGGAATTTTTTACCCAGGCAGCTTCTAAACTAATTCATCTTCATTTGACCGAAGTGAATGTTGGCAGAATGGTGGAATTTGGTCAAAATTTCTGCTTTCTACGATCACTTCACATTGCTGCAAGAAAGCACGGACCAGCTTGGACGGATGTTAACTCTCGAGACTTTGTGGAACTGGCTCAGCTGTGCAAAGCATTTGGTTCATCATCTTGTTTGACTTCACTTACGATTGAACTGAACCATGTTGAACAGCTGATGGTTAGAGATACAACCAAAGTGTAAGCGGTCAATCAAGAAAATCAAAATCTACTTCTACTTCATTCACTCAAAAGTTTGAAAATCATTTTCCCTTGGGTAAATCACCGAAAGGACAGTCGAGGATACGTTCACAATCTATTCTCCAATTCATTCAACGTAAATGATTTTGCGCTCGACAAAGCATTGCCCAACTTGGAACATGTTGATCTGTCATTTCCACCCAAACGGCCGTACAACTACTGCTATTTGTGCATACTGAGATTTGGTAAGAGAAAAGTGGATTACGAGCTGACCAAAGACAATTTGGACTATTGTTTCTTGAAATTTATTGAACAGTGGCCCAAATCGAAAACGATTAAGACATTCAAGGTTTACAGTGCTAATCGAAAGTATCATCGTGTTTATAACTTTGAGCTTAAAAACTAACTAAATGTTTTAATATATTTTTAAGTTTTGGGACAAATGCTATACCTTAATCGAGTATTGGAAAAATTACCCTTCTTTGACCCCTGACTTCTATAGATATCTTCCCTGCTGACTATAAAAGTCAAGACATGGTCAAGGGTTTTGATAATTCCCTCACATCTTCTTATCATCTTCCTACCAACCATTCCATCATAACCATTCATACTTCAGGTATAATAAGTTTTTAATTACTGCCTTATAAGGTCACACTGCTTTTTAAAACATACACACAAATTCTGCTGCTTTCAGTGCTTTGAACTGCTATAAAAGATTTCATCATTAATCATACTAATCGTTACATGATTTTTCGCTTTTTTAAATTTGTTTTTATAGTTTTGAAATTTAGCAAAGTCAGAGGAAAATGAACCAAACCCGAAAAGATGTCACCAAATACCGCCAAACCAAAGCAAACCGTCATTTGCCAGTGAAAAAGGCAGGTGACATTACCTTTGGTGACGAGTATCGATTCTACAATGACTTGAATGATTCAATTTTGTTTTGTGTTTCAAAGTTCTGCTACTTGCAATCCAATGCATGAATATGCTGTTTAAGAATATGGAAATGTTCAGAAGGACATGGGCAACCCGACTGAATTCAAAAATCTCAATTACCTGCAGTCGTGAGATCGAATTTGGATTGAAATGGTCAAATGAGCAATGCTCAGCGAAATTAGGCAAAAGTAGAGAGACAGAACAAGCAGACCACCGAATGGGACAATCATCAGGCCTGAGGAGCATTGTGCGGGCCAACACCAAACGAATCCATTGGCTACGAACGCATCTGATGGTCCACTTGCTGTGCTTGTTCCATGTCGTGGTTGTTGCCCATCTTGAGGCACTCAAAACTGAGAGAAAAGTATGACTTAATACAACATTCACAAAGACAAAGTATGACAAAATCAAAATCGAAATTGCATTATGTAAACGTACACACAGTCAAAATATTCGAATGATTTGTTTTTTAGGAAACAAATTGCAAAAAGAAAATTTGTAATTAAAATGTGCAAATTGATCAATCTCGAGTCTATGAGTTTATTAATTCTCAAAACAGTCCACCGCAGATTGAGTGATGGAAATAGCACTCGAGATCAGGACAAAACACCCAAAAATCAATTAGCTCAACACATTCGCGTTATAAATTTCGATTTCTCTGTAATCTTGAGGCATTAGTGGGGATTACAATCCACTGGGACTATAATTTCAATTGAATGAACTTCAAAGGGTAAGAGTAATGTAAAAAATAAAATGTAAATGTAATAATTTCATACTTTTGTTGAAATTTATTTTTTGTATTTGAATTATGTGTGAAATTATTCTCAACCTTTAATAAAGAAAAAAATACCCAAATATATTATATTGAAAGCAAGAAACACGACAGGGAACATAAAGCGAGACACTTTATCAATCCAAGCTGTATTTTTTATCTTCTTGGACAGTTCTAATTTTTCAAAGTTTTCATCAACTTTACTCTTCATCAGCTCTTCCTCCTCCTTAGTCTCTGGATCTTTCGACTCAAAGAATCCCATGGTGGCAAACTCAATGAGTGAGAGGAAGACCATGAGAAAGCAGACAATGAGGTAGATGTCAATGTACTTGATGTATGACACTTTGGGCAGTGACTCGTTGGTACTGGTGACCAGTGTGGTGATGGTGAGCACTGTGGTCACGCCCAGTCCCACCAGTGATTGTCATTGCGATCGAGCCAGAAGGGAATCCACGAGATGACCACAATCAGAAAAGCGGGCACATAGATCTGATTGAGGCTTGAAACTTCAATTTAAATTGAATTTTTAAATTGTCCTCGTTTTTCTGAAAAATTTAAGCACAAGAACGTCCAAATCGCTTAAGATTTACTATTTAAATTCGATTTTCAAAGAGGATAAAACGATAAAAAATTGAAATTTTTTTATCAGGTCATGCACCCAGAAAAGTCGTTTACAGATGTATCTGTAATTCTTTACAAATTTACAGATGCAACTGTAAATGTTAAAATTACAGATACATCTGTAATTTCTAACTTGTTTCTGCACGGATGTGATGGATTTTATGGATCATATGGACTAATTTGAGCTTTCTTAATCGATTAATGACAAGACAGAAGCAAAATTTAATGAGAAACATGCTATTTCAGCTGTTCCAAAAGGGACGATTTAATCAGATGGTCCACTGAATGTTAGCTTCACTGCATTTCCAGGCCTGCAGCTATCGAAACTTATTGGAAGGAAAATAACCATTATTACTAATTAGTTAGATCAAAACTAACATTTCCATTGGATTCAGCATATTCAAATTATTAAATATGGATCTTTGTATATCCAAATATACAAACGGGCTAAAGGTCACATGAAAGTAAACTTGATTTGAGTGCTAAAAATTTACAGATGCATCTGTAATTTTGTGAAGAATTACAGATGCATCTGTAAACGACTTTTCTGGGTGTGAAGTTTATGTAGGTGATTTTTTAACGTTTTACCTGAAAAGAATCATCTTTAAAAATCGAATTTAAATAGTAAATCTTAAGCGATTTGGACGTTCTTGTGCTTAAAATTTTCAGAAAAACGAGGACAATTTGAAAATTAGCTTTATATTGAAGTTTCAAGTATAGAAATTCGAAATTTGGCCAAAAACGCGCTTAAAACTTGAATATCTCAAAAACTGAAGTCAAACGGTCAATTTTGACCAGACCATCGAATTCTACTTCAAAAATGCTGTAAGAATAGCTTATAAAATTCCGAGTACCTAAAACTTGACAATTCCTGTAGATCAGTGTGATTGTATCTACTACAAGACCATACTTCAACTGAAATTTGATTTTACTAAAATACAACATTTCGACATATGTATGATTTGACATTTTAATTTTTTTAATTAATGTAAAATGAAATTAATCATCCAAATTCATGCAATCTTTCTCACATTATATTGTGTAGATTAAGATTGTGGCTTGCAGACTTTTGTTACTTAATCCAAACTATGTGAGCTCGCAAGGGGAAACTTTAACAGTGAAAGATAAAATTGAAACACAAAACTAAAGTAAATGTTCAATCTTTGTGAATGTAATCGCGAGCATTACGTGAATCGATTATGTTTAACTCGTTTTGTTCTTTTGTTGACCTTGGTAGCTTGAAGTGCTTTACCCGAACATGTTTAACTGCATTTCCAAATGATTTAAAACTTATCAGACATTTTTTCCAAATACATTTGTACGGTCTCTCATCAGAGTGCATTTGTTCGTGTCGTTTCAAATCAGACACTGAAGGAAACTTTTCGCCACAACCATTCTGTGTACATACATGAGAACCATGCGTGGCGTTGAAGTGGTTTAGAACCATGGATTGCAAATTGGCCATAAAATGACACAATGCACACTTGAATTTGCCTGGTTGGTGATAACGACCCCAATGGTTGATGAGCGATTTGTATGTTTTGCAAATAGAGTTGCATGTTGGTTCGATACATGGATACTCTGTTTGGTCACTGTGGTGGTGAGAGTGAATACACAAATAAGTGACATGAGAAAACATCGAGCACAGTCACTTACCGATCGTTGAGTCGAGCATTGTTCCTGAGTTGGTAATGAGGAAGTTTGTGGTGATCATTCCACATATGTTCTCTCCATGATGAACGACTTGTCACAGTTTGGCTACAACCAGGCTCGGTACAGTTCAATTCGAGAATATTAAACTTTATTTGACCTGTAACATCTTCTTGGTCATCATTGTCGTCATCATCATCAATGTCTTCATCAGCATTTTCAATCTTTATTCGTTTAGTTTTTTTCACATTTGTACTTGATCGAGCACTTTTGCGCTTCTCATTTTTGTATCTTTTCACATCAGCATCATTCGATTGATCATCATCGAAAACTTTCTTCTGAATTCGTTTACAAGCCGACGATCGTACTCCACTGGTGGATGGAGTCGATGGGTCAATTGGCCCTATAACTAAACGTTCAGATTGACGATTTCCCCTTTTGTTTATTTGTCCTGTTTTCTTTTTCGTTTTTTGCTCATTTGATCTGCGAACATTGTGCAATTGATCACTTTCATCATTCACTTCCAATTCCTTGTTTGCATTTTCGGTAGCTTCTTCGATAACATTTGAGATCATGGATTGATTGATTTGATTGTATTTTTGTACAGCATCAACATGTTGTGACTCGAATTTTTTGTGGTTGTTCAAGTGATCCAAATCGCAAACTCCATTAGCACAATCATCACAATTAGGTTGATTCAAATGTTCATTTTCACTGTCTTCATCATTGTAATCATCATCATCTCCATTGTCATCAAATTCACCAATTCGTGCGTTTTGTCCTCCAATTGGTTCATTGATGAGAAGATCATTTGGGGCAACATTTCTGTTGTGAATTGTGATTGGCTTGATGGGTGATGGTGATGGCAAAATGTCATTTGAGCTGTTGGTTTGGTTCATTTGATTTTTCTCCAATGCAGTATCAAGATTTTGTTCGTTCTCGAGAGGTTCATTTTCTCCAGTCTCCGTATCATCCTGAGAAGCATTATCGTAATTTTCACGAACCAAAGTGCAAATTCCTTTTTCACAATTCTCACAATTCGCAACATTGTCATCATTAATCTCTTCTTCATCGTCAAATTCTTGTTTTATCATTGAATCAGAGTTGATTGTGTTGGATAGTGAGACCTCATTTTGCAGATTGTTTTGATGTTCCTGTGCTCTGGTCAAAGTGTCATTTGAATATTCATGTGAACACTGAGCACTCGATTGATCTGTGTTTGCATGAGTTGGTGGTGGTGATGTTGTGCCAAATGCAGTGACATTGTGATTTTGTTGAGGACCAATTTGGCCACACTGGATCATCTTGAGAATGCTCTTCTTGAGAAAATCAAATTGATTGTCCACGGTGTCATCGATGTAACTCGTGAGCATTGACTTGAGTCCTTTCTTGTTGGATTCCACTAGACAAAGAAGAGGATGAGTTGGAAGTTCCATTTTGGTGCAAATCAACAGAACAAATGAAATGAAATACACTCAAATGCAACAGCATGCAGCATGTGAGTTCAGTGCGAGTGAACTTTTCCTTTGTTATGATCTAAACAGACAGATGAGCAGGAGGAGTGGAATGGTCAAAGGTTACACTCAACCACTCATCGACCACTACCACTACATTTGAATGCGCGCATATGGTGCTGCACTGCATTGCGCCATTTAGAAATGGCGAATTGAACTGTTCAATCTATCGAGTCTTGAGTGAATGTCTCAATCTACGCAAACAACATTCTGTCAGAACCATCAATTGCTGATCAGTGAGCAACAGTTCAACATTCTCCATGATTCTGTCAAAATAAATGCTCACAAAAGTGTGTGAGCAACCAAACTACCATAATTTTTTACCTTCAATTGTTTCAAATTATTTTTAAAATGTCCAAAAAGATGAGTATACGTAAATGCCAGGTTTAGACATATGTCGGAGTGAGCCTATTAACACTCGAACACTACGAGATCACGTGACATACTACAACCGAAATTTGATTTTGAATTTAAACATTTCGACATATGCATTCGATTAACATTTAATTTTTATTTATAATGTTAATCAAACTACAACTTTAAAAAAGTCAAAACTCGGGAACATTTCAATTGCTTCTCCACTAAAAAGGATAAAACTGCTCGAACTCTGCTTTCTGGGTCTGACAATTGCAAGTAATTGCTGTATACTATAGCATTCGATTATTTAGCTGAAATGGCAAAATTGAACACAAAACTAAAGCAAATGTTCAATCTTTGTGAATGTAATCGCGAGCATTACGTGAATCGATTATGTTTAATTCGTTTTGTTCTTTTGTTGTCCTTGGTAGATTGAAGTGCATTAACCGAACATGTTGAACTGCATGTCCAATTTCTTTAAAATCTGACTGACACTTTTTCCAAGTACATTTGTACGGTCTCTCACCAGTGTGCACTCGTTCGTGTCGTTTCAATAAAGAGATTGTAGAAAACTTTTCGCCACAATATGTGCATTCATGAGAACCATGAGTGGTGTTGAAGTGGTTTCGAACTTTGCATTGCAAATTGGCCATAAAATGACAAGTTGGACACTTGTATTTGCCTGGATGGTGATAATAGTTCCAATGGTGGATGAGCGATTGGTGTGTTGTGCAAATAGAGTTGCATGTGGGTTCGATACATGGATGCTCTGTTTGGTCACTGTGATGGTGTGAGTGAATACACAAATTAGTGACATGAGAAAACATCGAGCACAGTCACTTACCGATCGTTGAGTCGAGCATTGTTCTTGAGTTGGTGATGAGGAAGTTTGTGGTGATCATTTCGCATATGTTTTCTCCATAATGCACGACTTGTCACAGTTTGGCCACAACCAGGCTCGGTACAGTTCAATTTGAGAGTAAGGACTTTCACTTCTTCTTCTTGGTTATCATCATCGTCATCCTGATTGTCTTCATCAGCATTTTCAATCTTTTTTCGCTTCACTTTATTCACATTTATATTAGATTGAACACTTTTGCGCTTCTCTTTGGGTCTTTTCACATCATCATCATTCGATTTATCATCTCCGAAAACTTTTTTTGGAATTCGTTTTCGAGTGAACGATCGTACTCCACTGGTGGAAGGGGTCGTTTGTTCAATGTTGCGCTCAATGACATATCTCTCATCGATAACACCTTCTTGGTTGTTCAAAAGAGTTTTGTTTGAAAGACTGATATCGACTTGAAATTGTGCCTCTTCAGGATTTTGTTCAATGTCAGTTTCATCTCCGTCTACTGCCGACACTTCGTTGTTCAAGTGATTGTTGTTGTTGTCATGATCCAAATCGCAAACTCCATTTGAACAATCTTCACAATTTGGATTATTCAAATATTCATCTTCACCGTTTTCATAGTAATAATCATCGACTCTGTTGTTGTCATCAAGTTCAGCAATTTGTGTGTTTTGTCCGTCATTTGGTTGATCGGTGGATATGTCATTTAGTCTTGCAGCATTTATGCTACAATCCAATGGAATTGAAGTGAATGAAGAGCTTTGGAGACTTTCCTGTTTGATTTGTGTTTCGGTGTTGATTGGGTTTGTAGGTGATGGTGATGACAAAATGTCATTTGAGAGGATCGATTGGTTAGTTTGATTGTTTTCAAATGAAGCATTAACATTTTGTTGAGTACCGAAAGGCTCATTTCTATTTTCTCCTGTGCCCGTATCATATCCAGTATTATCATAATTGTCACGAACCGAATTGCAAATTCCTTTTTCACATTTCACATAATTGTCATCATCAATCTCCTCTCCATCTTCATCTTCCTCATCATCAAATTCTTGTTTGTTCATTGAATCAGAGTTTATTGTGTTGGCCAGTGAGACCTCATTTGGCAGTTTGTTTTGGTGTTTCAGTGGTGCAGTCAATTGGACAGGTGGCCGGTGGTGGTAATGTAATGCATTCAAATGCAGTGATATCACTGTGTTGAGAGCCTATCTCTAAATTTGCAATCATCGTAAGAATATTGTTCTTGAGAGAGGCAAATTGATTGTCCACGGTGGCATCGATGTAATGAGTGAGCATTGACTTGAGACAATTCGCGTTGGATTCAACCAGAGCCAGAAGAGGATGAGTTGGGATTTCCATTTTGGTCAAAATCAACCGAACAAATGAAAATGAAATACACAAAATTTTGTGAAAAACTTAAAAGCAACAGCATGCAGCATGTGAGTTCAGTGCGAGTGCACTTTTCCTTTGTTATGATCTAAACAGACAGATGAGCAGGAGGAGTGGAATGGTCAAATGTTACACTCAACCACTCATCGACCACTACCACTCTACATTTGAACGCGCGTATTTGATGCTGCAGGGCATTGGACCATTTTGCAATGGTCAATTCGAACTGTTCAATCTATTGAGTCTTGAGTGAATGTTTCAATCGACGCACCAGACGCACATGGTCCACCGATTAGACGTATGACAAAATTTATCGCGGACTCTATTTCACGGATTATGGCTTGAGGTGAATGTCTTAACGAGAGAATTGAGCCCTATAAAAAAGAGCTAAAAATTTTGAATTGTTTTATATTTCATCGAAATGGTCGATGTTTTGATTAGCGAAAAATGTGATGATGTTGACAAAATCATTCTGTAGCCTGTGATTAATGAGGATTGCATTCGTTCATTCAATTAGTACTACTCATCAACTATGAGATCACGTGACAAACTGAAATTTGATTTTACCAAAACACAACATTTCGACGTATGCATTTAATTTGTCATTTAATTTTTTATTTATTGTTAATGTAAAATTAGATTAATTATCCAAACACTCATGAATCAAGTGAATGTGATCAGCGAGTAAGTACGATGCTCGTAAACATTCGATTTATACTCAAAAAGAGCCAAATTGAAACACAAAACTAAAGCAAATGTTCAATCTTTGTGAATGTAATCGTGAGCATTACGCGAATCGATTATGTTTAGCTCGTTCTGTTGTTTTGTAGACTTTGGTAGATTGAAGTGCTTTACCCGAACATGTTTAACTGCATTTCTAAATGCTTTAAAACTCAATTGACACTTTTTCCAAGTACATTTGTACGGCCTCTCACCAGTGTGCACTAGTTCGTGTCGTTTCAATTTAGACACACCAGAAAACTTTTTACCACAACCATTGTGTGGGCATTCAAGAGAACCATGAGTGTTGTAGAAGTGGTTTCGAACTTTGTATGGCAAATTGTCCTCAAAAGGACACGTAGTACACTGGTACTTGCCAGGTTGATGATAATATTTCCAATGGTTGATGAGCGATTCGTGTGTGGTGCAAATAACGTTACATGTGGGTTCGATACATGGATACTCTGTTTGGTCACTGTGGTGGTGAGAGTGGGAGAGAATACACGAATTAGTGACCTGAGAAAGCATCGAGCACAGTCACTTACCGATCGTTGAGTCGAGCATTGTTCGCGAGTTGGTAATGAGGAAGTTTGTGGTGATCATTGCGCATATGTTCTCTCCACAATAAACGACTTGTCACAGTTTGGCCACAACCAGTCTCGGTGCAGTGCAATTTAAGAACATTGACTTGACCTTTCACTTCTTCTTGATCATCATTGTCATAATCATCATCATCAATGTCTTCATCAGCATTCTCAATCTTTATTTGTTTGTGATATTTTACACTTCTATTATTTGATTGAACACTTTTAAGCTTCTTACTTTTGGGTTTTTTATCATCACCATCATTCAATTGATCATATCCGAAAACTTTCTTTTGAATTCGTTTACGAGTCGACGATCGTACTCCACTGGTAAATGGAGTAGGTGATTCAATTGGCTCTGCCGATTTACGAGTTCTACGTTTGATCAAAAGGCCTGTTTTCTTTTTTGAATTTTGCTCATTTGATCTGCAAACATTGTGCAATTGATCACTTTCAACATTCACTTGCAATTCATTGTTTGCATTTTTGCTAGTTTAGTCGATGTCATTTAAGATAATAGATTGTTTAAATTGGTTGTCTTCCTGTGCAAAATCAACATTTTGAGTCTCGAAAGGTTTGTGGTTATTTAACTGATTGTTCTCATGATCCAAATCGCAAACTCCATTGACACAATCTTCACAGTTTGGATTGTTCAAATGTTCATTTTCACTGTCTTCTTGGTAATCATCAGCATCATCATCGTCATTATCATCAAATTCGTCAATTGGTGAGTTTTGTCCTTCAATTGGTTCATTGATCCTCGAGGAGAAGATCATTTGGGGCAGAATTTCTGTTGTGAATTGTGATTGACAGACTTTTGAGACATTGTTGATTGATCTGTGATTCGGTGTTGATTTGGTTGGTTGGATTAGACAAAATGTCATTTGAGACGATCAATTGGTTCATTTGATTGCCCTCAAATGCTAAATCAACATTTTGTTGGGCCTCGAGAAATTCATCTCCATTTCCTCCCATATCCCCAGAAACATTATCGTAATTTTCACGAACCGATTTGCAAATTCCTTTTTCACAATTTTCACATTTCGGGTCATTGTCATCATCAATCTCCTGTCCATCAACATCTTCATCATCGAATTCTTGTTTAATCATTTGTTCATCAACGTTGATTGTGTTGGCCGATGAGACCTCATGTTGTCGGGTGAATTGAGGCTCAAGTGTGGCACTCAATTGTTCATTTGAATATTCATTCAAAGACTCAGCACTCGATTGATCTGTGTTTGCTTGAGTTTGTGGTGGCAATGTTATGCCAAATGTAGTCACATCGTGAATTTGTTGAGGGCCAATTTGGCCAGACTGAATCATCAAAACAATATGATTTTTGAGGAAAAACTCTCACTCTACATTTGAACGCGCGTATTTGATGCATTGGACCATTTTGCAATGGTCAATTCAAACTGTTCAATCTATTGAGTCTTAAATGAATGTTTTATATTTCATCGAAACGATCGATGTTTTGATTAGCGAGAAATGTGATTATTTTGACAAAATCATTCTGTAGCCTGTAATTAATGTTGATTGCATTCGTTTATTCAATTAGTAGTACTCATCAACTATGAGATCACGTGACAAACTTTCAACTGAAATTTGATTATGCCAAAATACAATATATTTCGACATTTCGATTTGACATTTATTTTTATTTACTATGGTATTAATGTAAAATTAGGTTACTCACTGGCTTGGCCAACTCGCTCATCTACAGTTGGCCGTGTCTATTACAAACTTTGACCAACTAGCACAATTTCTTTCCTTGAATGCACCCTCCTTGCAAGTGTTTCATTTTAAACATTATGACAATACTAATGAGGTAAGTGGTATGTCGATGATAATGTTCACTAATTGATTGTGTGACTATTTATTGTTAGATTAATCTATTTGAGCTAACGCCTCAAGCCATAAATGATCTTTCTCGACTTGTTCATCTGGTGCAGCTTCATTTGGAGAATATCTTTTTTGTTGAATCATCCATCGACACTGGACAACTTGTGAATGTGGCCACTTGCAGCCTTAGAGTTTATGTCGACTCTGATCTCACCTGTGTCGCATTCTCACTCACATTTTGCCCAATGTTCAACATTTGCACATTGCCATCATGTGCCGACCTGAATGCTATGAAGATTTCTATGATTTTGCTGATTATTTGGATCGTTTCCCTGCTTTGAGCACTTACAAGTTTGTTCTTGACGATTTTATAGAATATACTCGAGAATTAATAACTAATTGAACAAATAATGTTCTGTATCGTTTTTAATCAAACCTTCTTCCTTTTAACCTTTTTGTAAATGATAATTTGAATAAAGATAATTTACTAAATCGCCTCTTTTTGCAAAAAAGTTTAAATTTTAATTTGATTGCAGACTCTTGAGTGAATGTTTCAATCGATCGACGCAAACAACATTCCGTCAGAATGTTCAATTACTGTTCAGTGAACAACAGTTCAAAATTATTCATCCCATGAAATGTACGGAAAACATTTACGGCAAAAGTGTGTGAGCAACCAAACTAGCGTCATTTTGACCTTCCCTTGTTTCGAATCACCTAATTTCAACATTTGTCAACGAGCCAGAGTACGTACAGGTGAGGCCAAACTTGTTGTACCAGGATTCTTTCGGGAAACTCGTCCTATGATCGACAGATTGTAAATTCGCTGTTTTCTTAATTGCCTCAATAATAGCGATGTTACAACCGAGCCCACAAAATGAAATATTGAAAGTATTGGATTAATTTAATCATAATAAAATAAAATAAACTTATTATTACAAATAATGAAATCTTTTGATTTCAAATGGATAACCATTCTCACCATATCTGCCCGAAACCACTCCTGGATCAATCCAAATGGTCAACTCGAGTCGGCTCAAATTCAGTGCCTCATACTCGATTTCACTCGCATCGGCAGCCGCTTTCAAGCTCGGTTCAACAGGAAAGTTTGAATTCAATCGAATACACCGAAATGCCTGTCCCCGGGTGGGATTCTCTGGGAACCAGACATTTGTGTAACGTTCATGCAGAATGTGAGTCAAGTGATAAACAAAATCGGCCAAGTTGGCTGTTGTCAGGTAGTTTGGTGGGAAGGGCTGTGGGTAGTTGAGATAGTTCTCATCGTTTATCACCATTGTACGGTCACGGATGAGACGGGCGAGAAAGTTGACCGCGCATTCGATTTCACGGATCATGGTTGTTGACGCAGAACGTTGGAGCAAGAGAATTGAGTCAACTAGCTCAGTTTGAGTGTTCGTGAGCTAAACACAAACTAAAATTTGTGTTTTACATTTTCTCGGTAACGATCGATGTTTGTTTGTTTTGGTTTAACGAGAAATGAGATGATGATGACAAAATCATTCTGTAGCCTGTGATTAATGATGATTGCATTCGTTCATTTAATTAGTAGTGCTCATCAACTACGAAATCACGTGACAAACTTTTAACTGAAATTTTATTTTACACACAACGTATTTCGACATATGCATTTAATTTGACATTTAATTTTTATTTATTATTAATGTAAAATCAGATTAATTAGCCAAACATTCATGGACCAAGTGATGATATGCGAGTAAGTACGAAGCTCGTAAGCATTCGATTTATACTCGAAAAAGTAAAATTGAAATACCAAACTAAAGCAAATGTTCAATCTTGTGAATGTAATCGCGAGCATTACGAGAATCGATAATGTTTAACTCGTTTTGTTCTTTTGTGTTACTAGGCAGATTGAAGTGCTTTGCCCGAACATGTCGAACTGCATGTTCAATTGCTTTAAAACTTGATCAATTGATTGACACTTTTCCCAAGTACATTTGTACGGCCTCTCTCCTGTGTGCACTCGTTTGTGTCGTTTCAATTGAGACTCACCAGGAAACCTTTTACCACAATGTGTGCATACATGAGAAGCGTGAGTGGCGTTGAGATGGTTTCGAACTTTGTAATGCAAATTGGCCACAAAAGGACACGATGGACACTTGTATTTGCCTGGTTGATGATGATAGTTCCAATGGTCGATGAGCGACTTGTGTTTTGTGCAAATAAGGTTGCATGTAGGTTCGACACATGGATACACTGTTTAGTCACTGCGGTTGTGAGAGTGAACATTAGAAAACATAGAGCACAGTCACTTACCGATCGTTGAGTCGAGCATTGTTCTTGAGTTGGTGATGAGGAAGTTTGTGGTGATCTTTGGACATATGTTCTCTCCACAATGCACGACTTGACACAGTTTTGCGACAACCAGACTCGGCACAGTGCAATTCGAGAGTAAGGACTTGACCTTTCACTTCTTTTTTATCATCATTACTGTCGTCATCATCATCAATGTCTTCATTAACCTTCTCAATTCTTATTCTTTTAGATTTTTTCACACTTCTATTTGATTGAACACTTTTCCACTTCTCACTTTTGAGTCTTTCCACATAATCATCATCTGATTGATCTTCGACAGACACTTTCTTTGGATTTCGTTTACGAGTCGACGAACGTACTCCACTGCTTGATGGAGAAGATGATTCAATAGACTCAATGACTGGCCGAGCAGTTTGCCGAGATCTGATTTTGATCAAATGCCCTTTTTATATTATTATAGATTTTTTAGTTATTTTCGCTCGGGAACTAACGCTTTTTAATGTATTTTTCCCATTGGGCGCCACGACACCTAAAAATTTGGTACATTTTAAGCCTTTCGGGGACGTCACTGTGGAAGTGGAGGAGGTGTGTCTTTTGCCCACCAGCAAGGAGGAGCACTTGAATTGTAGAAGTTAGTGACGCAATCACATGTACTATGTGAAATGCCCATTTTTTTTACCAAATGCGCAGAAAACCAAAAATCACACGTGAAATCAATTTAGCGCATGTTTGTGTGTTAAACTTCTGAATACGTTGCTGTGCTCGTGTGTGTTTGTCTTATTTGTTGTTAAATGCGTAATTTGAGTGAAAACAAACGTCATTTGTGGACGGTCTTGTTTACTGCTCGATGCTGCATAAACACATTGTGTTTGTCAACAACGTACTCAAATTAGGTTCGGTTTTCTTTTGTGTTCAAATTTACGAATGGAATCGTGCTTTGGTTTGGATTTCTGCGCTTGAAACGAAGCATATTGAGCAAGGTTTGTTTTGCCGAAGGAATTGCACCACAATTAGCAATATAAACACCACTGGCCACCACTCGTACCCGACAAATCTCCTTCTTCAGGAAGAATCGCTCTCCTTTTCAACCTGCAATGACGGAAGCTTGAACATTTTAGCATATGTAATTTTATGCCATTTTGAAAGACGACAAAAGCAGAACCAATGCCGCATTCTGTTCCGGATCCATCTCTGTAAATGACTAGATCAGCATCGGGAGGGCAGGGTGAAGAACCATCTTCACCGTACATTAACCGCTACAGTACTTTGTGAAGTATGAACTGTAACGTCACGTTGTGAGTTTGAGCACTCAATTTCTACCTTTAACCCCAATTACTAATTGAATCAATCGATCTCTCCACCAGTCAATTCCTTATTATCAGTTGGAAGATACTAAACCGAAAAGTGGCAACATGGAGTTGGCTGTATCCCTTCATAATCAGATTGTCCTACTAGAGGAATCGGAAGAATCAAAACAAGGAATCGAACCTGAACCATCCCGTGGCATTAGACAATCGTCAACCATCATTGCCAGATGTGAACTTGGATACGACCGCTCGTGTTCAATTCAATGATAAACCACAAGTGATTGACGCTGAACAAGTTGACCACGAGTGGTGGACACTTGCATGAAGCAAACTCTGGCTCGACCTTCTATAATTGATACCGCCAACATTCAAAAAGTTAATATAAATCACATTTCGAAAGAAGCCTAAGCGGTAAACAAGCAAAGGGGAAGATTAACAAACTGAAGTGAGGGTCTTCTTCCTAAAGTTTTTACACGGTGGTAAATCGTTTATGCAAAAACGAACAAGGTGCTAACGGTGCTACACTGTTATATATCTGTGGATACTATTTCGTAAGTTTTCTGGACAATCTATTTGCTAATATAACAAATAGTTTTTCGGTATGCTATATTTTGTCTACAACGAACCGGTAATAGTTATGATCATCATGATCATTTAGCCATATTGTGTCTTGTGAACAAATGGCGAATGGAATCGTGCTTTGGTTTTGATTTCTGCACTGGAATGGAGCCGTGTTGTTTCCTGTGAACAATTGCCAAAAGGAATCGTGCTTTGTAGCTTTCCAGTGTGTTTTCGACTTGCTTTGGTACTTGTTCATAACACGTATTGAAAATCGATGCAATATATTTTTGTAAAATCGAAGATTTCGACTATAGATTTTTTATTTTTCATATATTTAGAGCAGCGCGTGTAAATTAATAAAACATGCAAACAAACCTAACGCTTCTAAATTGATAAAACAAGAAAATTGAACGAGTAATTCATTTTGCAATAAATAATAAAAAATCGTGTCCCAGGTGTAAATCCATTCAAAGTAAGGTAAGAATTCATGAATTTGATTTCTTGAATAAGCCAAATTGTAAGTTTCAAGGAACAGATTTGTACTCAAACCAGAAGAAAATAGTATTATTCATTCATTTTGATGGAGCCTTCAGTTGTCGTTTAGTCAATGATTTCTAGTCAAGTCAATAGCAATAGCAATAGCATTAATTGACCAATATAATGTTTTTTTTGGTGCCGTCTCCCATGTCAGAAATGAAGAACTGAAGAATGTCATTCATTACATCTCATGAACCAAAAAAAAATATAATAAAAATCATTGATCATAAATAGCACCTTGGATTATAGATAGTAACAAATGTTACGAATTCACGCAGGCACAAGCATGAAAATTATGGTTAACAGGAGTTGAATAGAAAGTTTAATGCTCACAGGCACAAAGTTAGCGTGATGTGAGAGGCTGCAAATACACCGCAATGAAGTGCCAAATGACAGAGATTAAATAGGCCAGAGACAAGCTAGAGTTCGATCGAACCTAACTCTGATTGTTCTGTTGCATTTGCAGCAACAAATATGCCGCAATTCTTGCAGTTACACCTGGGGCACGATTTTTTATTATTTATTGCAAAATGAATTACTCGTTCAATTTTCTTGTTTTATCAATTTAGAAGCGTTAGGTTTGTTTGCATGTTTTATTAATTTACACGCGCTGCTCTAAATATATGAAAAATAAAAAATCTATAGTCGAAATCTTCGATTTTACAAAAATATATTTATTTTTTTGAGTTTTGCTCATTTGATCTGCGAACATTGTGCAATCGATCACTTTCATCATTCACTTGCAATTCATTGTTTGCATTTTCGGTAGTTTCATCGAGATCACCATTTAAGATCATAGACTGATTGGTTTGATTGTTTTCCAATGAAGAATCAACATTTTGTGTCTCGAAAGGTTCATCGTTGTCCAAGTGATTGTTGTGAATGTTCTCATGATCCAAATCGCAAACTCCATTGGCACAATCGTCACAATTAGATTGGTTCAAATGACCATTTTCAATGTCATCATAGTAATCCTCATTGGCATCGTCATTGTTATCGAATTCATCAGTTGGAATTGATGCATTTTGTCCTTCAATCGGTTCATCAATAGAAATATCCTTTGAGGCAGCATTTTTGCTGTGAGTTGTGATTGACAAACTTTCTTGATTGATCATTGGTTCGGTGTTGATTGCATTGTTTGGATTTTGAAAAATATCATTTGTAATTATCGATTGATTCATTTGATTGTTCTCCAATGTAGCATCAACATTATCATCATCATCGTAATTTTCACGAACCGAATTGCAAATTCCTTTTTCACAATTCTCACAATCCTTAACATTGTCATCACCAATCTCCTCTCCATCTCCATCTCCATCATCAAACTCTTGTTTGATAATTGGTTCATCAGTGTTGATTGCGTTGGACTGTGAGACCTCATTTTGCTTGGTATTCTGATGCTCAAGTGTGGCAGTCAATTGATCATTTGAATATTCATGTGAACACTGAGCACTCGATTGATCTGTGTTTGTTTGAGTTGGTGATGGTGTTGATGTTGTGCCAAATGCAGTGACATCGTGACTTTGTTGAGGACCAATCTGACCAGTTGCAATCATCTGCACAATACTGCTCTTGAGTTGGTCAAATTGTTGTTCCACCATGAAATCAATGTAATTTTTAAGTAGCAATTTGAGTCCATTCGCGTTGCTTTCAACCAGACTGAGCAGAGGATGAGTTGGAAGTTCCATTTTGGTGCAAATCAACAGAACAAATGAAATGAAATACACTCAAATGCAACAGCATGCAGAATGTGAGTTCAGTGCGAGTGCACTTTTCCCTTGTTATAACCAAAACAAACAGATGAGCAGGAGGAGCGGAATGGTCAAAGGGTGCACTCAACCACTCATCGACCACTACCACTCTACATTTCTCGCATATGGTGCTGCACTGCATCGCGCCATACTGCAATGGTGAATATGAACTGTTCAATCTATTGAGTCTTGAGTGAATGTTTCAATCGACCCAAACAACATTCTGTTCTCACTCTTTCGATTGGAAGTCAATGCATTAGTGAATTGTGTGTATTGCATCTCTGATACTCGTACACACTAAAATTCCATCAAAACCTTCAATTGCTGATCAGTGAACAACAGTTTGACTTTCGACGTCTAAAGAAATGCACACGAAAATGTATGCGCAACCAAATTACCATCTTGCATAAAAATGTTCGGCTATCCAATACTAAAAATAACCAATCTGATGATGATTACATTCGTTTATTCAATTAGTAGACATTGTCTACTAAGAGATCAGGTGACAAATTGAAATTTTATTTTACTAAATTTTAGTCTAAACTTTAGACTCTAAAGCATTTCGTCATTATGGTGTTTTGATATTTAATTTTTATCAATTTAAAATTAAATTACAACCTTCAAAAAGTAAAACCTCGAGATCATTTCAAATGTTTCTCCGCAAAAAAGGATAAAACTGTTTAATCTCTGTTTGCTTTGCTCTACTCGAAAGGCAAAATTAAAACACAAAACTAAAGCAAATGTTCAATCTTTTTGAATGTAATCGTGAGCATTACGTGAATCGATTATGTTTAACTCGTTTTGTTCTTTTGTAGACTTTGGCAAATTGAAGTGCTTTGTCCGAACATGTCGAACTACAGCTCCAATAGTTTTAAAACTCGATCCACACTTTTTCCAAGTACATTTGTACGGCCTCTCACCAGTGTGCACTCGTTCGTGTCGTTTCAAATCAGACATTGAAGGAAACTTTTCACCACAATGTGTGCATTCATGAGAACCATGAGTGGTATTGAAGTGGTTTCGAACTTTGCAATGCAAATTGGCAATAAAAGGACACAGTGAGCACTTGTATTTGCCTGGTTGGTGATGATAGTTCCAATGGTCGATGAGCGATTTGTGTGTGGTGCAAATAAGGTTGCATGTTGGTTCGATACATGGATACTCTGTTTGGTCACTGTGATGGTGAGAGTGGATACACAAATTAGTGACATTAGAAAACATTGAGCACAGTCACTTACCGATCGTTGACTCGAACATTGCTCTTGAGTTGGTGATGAGGAAGTTTGTGGTGATCATTCCACATATGTTCTCTCCACAATGCACGACTTTTCACAGTTTGGCCACAACCAGGCTCAGTGCAGTGCAATTTGAGAATATTAACCTTTATTTGACCTGTAACATCTTCTTGGTCATCATTGTCGTCATCATCATCAATGTCTTCATCAGCATTTTCAATCTTTATTCGTTTAGTTTTTTTCACATTTGTACTTGATCGAGCACTTTTGCGCTTCTCATTTTTGTATCTTTTCTCATCATCATCATTCGATTGATCATCACCGAAAACTTTCTTCTGAATTCGTTTACGAGCCGACGATCGTATTCCACTGGTGGATGGAGTCGATTGGTCAATTTTCCCTATAACTGAACGTTCAGATTGACGATTTCCACTTTTGTTCATGTGTCCTGTTTTCTTTTTCTTTTTTTTTTGTTTATTTGATCTGCGAACATTGTGCAATTGATCACTTTCATCATTCACTTGCAATTCATTGTTTGCATTTTCGGTTGCTTCTTCGATACCATTTGACATCATGGATTGATTGATTTGATTGTCTTTTTGTGCAGCATCAACATGTTGTGACTCGAATTGTTCGTGGTTGTTCAAGTGATTGTTGTTATTGTTCTCATGATCCAAATCGCAAACTCCATTAGCACAATCATCACAATTAGGTTGATTCAAATGTTCATTTTCAATGTCATCATAGTAATCATCATTGGCATCGTCGTTGTCATCGAATTCATCAATTTGTACGTTTTGTCCTCCAATTGGTTCATTGATGAGAAGATCATTTGGGGCAACATTTCTGTTGTGAATTGTGATTGACAAACCTTGGAGACATTCATGATTGATCTGTTGTTTGGTGTTGATTTGGTTGTTGGGTGATGGTGATGGCAAAATGTCATTTGAGCTGTTGGTTTGGTTTATTTGATTGTTCTCTAATGCAATACCAAGATTTTGTTCTGTCTCGAGAGGTTCATTTTCTCCAGTCTCTGTATCATCCTGAGAAGCATTATCGTAATTTTCACGAACCAAAGCACAAATTCCTTTTTCACAATTCTCACAATTCCTATCATTGTCATCATTAATCTCTTCTTCATCGTCAAATTCTTGTTTTATCATCGAATCAGAGTTGATTGTGTTGGACAGTGAGACCTCATTTGGCAGAATGTCTTGATGTTCCTGTGCTCTGGTCAAAGTGTCATTTGAATATTCATGCAAACACTGAGCACTCGATTGATCTGTGTTTGCTTGAGTTGGTGGTGGCGATGTTGTGCCAAATGCAGTGACATCAATGTGAGGGCCAATTTGGCCACACTGAATCATCTTGAGAATGCTCTTCTTGAGAAAATCAAATTGATTGTCCACTGTGTCATCGATGTAACTCGTGAGAATTGACTTGAGTCCTTTCTTGTTGGATTCCACTAGATAAAGAAGAGGATGAGTTGGTAGTTCCATTTTGGTGCAAATCAACAGAACAAATGAAATGAAATACACACAAATACAGCAGCATGCAGCATGTGAGTTCAGTGCGAGTGCACTTTTCATTTGTTATGATCTAAACTAACAGATGAGCAGGAGGAGTGGAATGGTGAAAGGTAACACGCAACCACTCATCGACCACTACCACTACATTTAAATGCGCGAATATGATACTGAACTGCATTGCGCCATTTTGAAATGGCGAATTGAATTGTTCAATCTATCGAGTCTTGAGTAGAATGTTTCAATCGACCCAAACAACATTCCATCAAAACATTCAATTGCTGTTCAGTGGGCAACAATTCAACATTTTCCATCCCCGGAAATGTTCGAAAAAGTGTGTAAGAACTTGGTTAACCAAACTACCATCATTTTAACCTTCAAATGTTACAAATTATTTGAAAAATGTTCAAAATAATATTACAATGTTTCTGCCAGGTTTCGAACCTGGGACCTTCTGTGTGTTAAACAGATGTGATAACCACTACACTACAGAAACGGACACTTGAGAAGAGCGGCACGTGATCGCGTATTTAATCGAAATACAAAACATATATTTGTGTGTGTGTTTTCATTTCCATAGAAACTTTAATAATAATCGAAATTCAACATTTCAAAATATCAAAAATAACATTCAATTTAAACTTTTAATGACAATGTAAAATTTTATAATTACAAAATTATTGATTAAATAATTAATCTAATTAAAAACAGAAAAATATAAAACATAGTTATAATTTTTGAAAGCACTATTAATTTTAAAAAATGTTTTGAATATTCTTAAATTTTCTGCAACGGAAAAAAATATATTTTAAAATGATTTCACGAATTCGTAAATATTCTTCTAAGCTACTCAACTCTTGTAAGACAATTGAATATTTCCGTGATTATTTCGACTTTGTAGAGAATGTTCGCGTAAACAAGAATTTTAAATTTACGATTTATGCTCTTCAATTTGTGTTGACTTTGAGTGCAATACGATTTGTTTGGCTTTCAGCTGTTGGATCCCAATTTACTCAATTGGAACATGTTCTCAGCTTTGATGGCATTTACCTTCTGGTACCGAAGAGTCTGTACAACTTTATGATGGCACTCAGCTGTGCACTGGTTTCGTACTACAATTTACATTTGTTTTTAGAACCGAATCAAGAACAGAACCTTTTTCTGTACAATGTAATGATTCAAGAGAATTGTTCATTTTTCTTGAATTCCAAATGGAAAGCTGAATCTGTTTGTGTGCGAGTGAGAAGATGCTTTCTATTTGTGCTCAAACTGTTTCGACCACTGCTGTTCGTGTTTGGTAATTTACGTTTTCAAAAGTCGAATTATTAATAATATTATTCTAATTCTTCTTTATAGATTTCATATTTCTTGTCACTCAAATTTATTACTCAATTCAGTTGTTCCATTTCAGAAATATTCTTTTAGACAGTTACTCTATACCTTATCTTCTATATTTAATCGTAATTTGGTACAATTTCAACGCAATCCTTTACGCAACCCTTCTTTTCAGCGCTACCCATTCAGCTGCCCTGATCTTCTCGTGCTCGGTTGCGCTAATGTTCATATTTATAATTAAACTCAAACAAATCTATTTCATTTTTGACAGAAATTTGGTTATAAAGGGACGTTTTCAAATGTACACTCAAATTCGAAAGCATTTTGTAAGCAATTTTGTATTTTTTCTCGAAATCAATCGAAAGTATGGCAAATTGTTTCTCGCAATTCTGCTCGTTTTCGCACCTCTCAACATAATTCAGTCAGTTTGGTTCGTCACTGAGCATCTTGAGCACGGTTACGTGATTGGTGTGTTCATTGTGTATGAATTTATGTTCATCTTTGTACTGCACTTTCTGCTTGCTCAATGCTCGAAACATATACACAGGTATGGTGCAACATAGTGTCATCTAATGGTGATATTAAATGATCAAGTCGAAAGTGGCAAGAAGGCGACACTGAGGGTGCGTTTGAATTTAAGTAGAGATTTATTTGCTTTTCATACAATCAATCGTTATGGATTCACTTATGGCGGTCTGGGGCTCATTTCGTTGGCCACTTTTGCAAAAGTATAAATCATTATTAATTAGTTTTTTAATTAATTAAATTTATTTATTATTTTTTCACAGTATTTAATGTTACATGGAAAATTTTTAATGATTTACTACAAAATGCTTGACCGAAAGTTCTGATTGGATTGATTAACACGAATCTAAGCACCAAATCCTCAAATTTTTATGATCACGTGATCACTTAATAGTCCTGCAAACAAACCCACAAATCCACTCTGTATAGATCTTATCTCACAATTAAACAATCAAATAAGTACAAATCTCGTTCATTCTTATCAGTTACAAAGTTGTATTAAACTTTATTTGCACTTTTGGTACAAAAAGGGAACAGACATTTAAACACACAAACACAAATAATTCAAAATCGAAAGTTGACAAACAAAAAGACCGACAAACGAGCTCATTTATTCAAAATGGCTTCATTTGTGAACTTTTACATAGTATTACATGAAAGTACCATTTGACATCAGCACTCACTTACGATATATCGGACTAAACTGATAAGGCAATTATTTTGATATCTAAATAATATGAAGAGTAGTAATCATGAGCAGTGGTGATTAGTTAAAAACTGTGCATCCACTTATCTACAAGACTTTCATTAAGCCAAGAGCAAAGTGACGCGCTTAGTTTGGTGCAAAGTGGCAAGAACGTGACTGATCATCACTTTGTATCGTCATACATAAAAGTGCACGTCGGTAACAGTTGTAGAGGTAGAGTGTGGATACTTGATATAACCAGGAGGTGGAACAGAGTGAGACAAAAGTCGGTTTATTGGGGCTTCATTTTGACTTTCATTCATTTGGGTGGAAAATTATGCGTTTCTCTCTGTCTATTTGGTCAATACATTATGATGGGTATACTAATTTGTACTAAATTTGTACTAAATTGTACTAAATTTGTAACTTTGGTTTGCATCTATTGCATCAAGCATCTCTTGTAACTGCATTATCGTCTATTTAAGCCATCATCATCATTTGGGTGTCTATCACTGTCATTGAGTTACCAGACGACGATTTGTGCACTTAAACATTTGATTTCTCATCTTCTTCTTCAATCGAATCATGTCTTCACTTAACGTTGGAAAAGCCTCGAAACCGCTGAAAATCTTTTTCCATGCCGTCGATGGCATTGGACACCTGAACGCCTGTGTCGGCATTGCCCAGGCACTGGTGGCTCGTGGTCACAAGGTTTACTTCCTGCTCAACGAAGCGTTCAAGGGCCAATTTGCTAAATATGGTTTTGAGGAAATTTTGTTGACCAAACCGCCTCCGCCACAAGTCGCAAATGGTGATGTCCCAAAGGTCGGAGGTGGACAACCAGCGAAACCGGTGAATCCAATCAAGGAAATGTCCGCAATGTTGATCAAGAGTGGAATGTTGTCGGCCAAAAGTCCACTGGAAAAGATGAAGGATCAACTCGCTTCAGGGTTTGACATGTTCAAGGACGCTTTCGGTGGAATGCACGCGTACAATGTTCAGATGGAAGAAGCGATCCAACGGGAGAAACCAGATCTTCTAGTGTTGGACAGTTTTCTGGTTCCACCAGCATTTCCACAGGCGCCCTGTCCTTGGGTTTTCCTGTGCAGTGCTCAGCCACTTTGTGTGTTTAGATCCAATGGAAAGTTGCCACCGTTCGGTGCAGGTATGTTTGTTTCGGAAATATTTTCCATTTGGATCTAATCCTTTAAATGCATAGGTTTCGCAACGAACTCTGATCCATCCAGCTGGGAGGAGTACATCCCTGTATGGAAGCAACACCGCTACCAAATATTTGGTGGCAGAGCCCAAAAGGAAATTGATGCTGCTTTCAACTTTGTACCCAAGTACGAGATCAACGATGGCCTGACTCTGTTTGCCAACTCACCCTACCTCAACATTTACGGCTATCCAGAAGAGTTGGACTATTCAGATGTGTTCCCAATTCCGGATAATTTCGCACGAGTGGACGCGTTCATGCGTGAAATACCTGAACCGTTTGAACTGCCGAAAGAAGTGGCTGAGATGCCTGGTGAAAAGTTGATCTACTTCTCATTGGGTTCGATGGGTTCGGTTGATGTGGAACTGATGAAACGGGTTACGTCCATTTTGGCTAAGACGAATCACAAAGTAATCGTCTCGAAAGGACCTTTAGCGGACGAGTATGAACTACCTGACAATTGTTGGGGAGAGTCCTTCCTGCCCCAAACTCGAATCCTCCCTCTGGTGGATCTAGTGATCACCCACGGTGGCAACAACACAGTCACCGAGTCGTTCTCCTTTGGTAAGCCAATGATTGTACTGCCACTGTTCGGTGACCAGTACGACAGTGCTCAACGTGTGCAGGAGAAGGGATATGGCATTCGACTCGAAGCGTACACTTTCACGGACAAGCAGCTTTTCGATGCAATCGACAAACTACTGAACGATAACGAACTCCACCAGAGACTTAAAGTCGCGTCCGAGAGAATGCAAAACTCAACTACCAAGCAAAAAGTGTGCGAACGGCTCGAACAAGAAGCCGAGAAATTCAAGGCTAACTAAAAAAGAACGAGAGTCCAAAGTTTGTGAATGAAAACCAAAGACACTAACTAATAAATTATATCAAGATTTTAGGTGCAATGATAATAATAAAACGAAAAATAATAAATTATCCAATTGATAAGATTTTCACGAATAAACTTTGTGGTCGTAAGTAACTTTTCGTTTAGTAAACAAAAAATCATTATCATTAAAACGAAGTCGAGGAGAAAGTCCAAATGTATCAAATTATCGATTACGATGCTCAATAATTTTGCTTTGTACAATAAAACAAATTGAGCAACAAATGCAGTTGAGTGAAAAACTATTAACTAATATAACAGAATCATTAATTTCTCAAGCTCAACAAAAAAATTCATTTTTTGGAGAAGAATCGTGAGCCACATTTCAACACACAATCCAACAACGTTTTTGCTTTTGATGTGTTGCAATTCGTAAATGATTAATTGTTGTTGTTGATAGTAGCGAAGAAGTTTGTGTTTGGTGTGTTCTTGGTTACCGAATTGACATTAACGATCGTATAGACGATTCTCACTTTGAAACACAACAAACCAAACCAGACTGTTCACTTGTCCAATTGCATTCTCAACTTAACATTGTCCAATCTGTGCCACCATGTCAAGCAGGACCATCAACGATCTCAACGATGACTGTCTCGAGTCACTGTTCACCCAATTCACATTACTCGAATGGATCACAGTCCTACAACGTGTCTGTACTCGTTGGAATGTTCTGATCGATCGAATGCATAATTCTGCATTTGTCCCATTAGACAAATCATCAGAAGATTACGAGAGTATTATTACAGAAAAAGATGTCTATCTATTCAAGCGAATTCACTTTGAAATTTCGTTTGATTTCAAATCCAAATTGCCAGGAGTACGTCAATCGGCATGGAACATTCTGAAGGAAAAGAATCCACTGTCAACTCGAGGCGATGATGGTGACGAAGTGTTCAATACCATTGTAGAGGGCAAACTTGAATCAATCAGTGTGATCGGTCATTACATTAATGATAGGGTTAAGAGTGAAGTTGCGAACTCAAAGTTGCTGTTGACTCACATTTCGCTGTATCACGAGTCAAATCCAAAAGCAGTCCAACGACTCAATGCACTCAATGCACTGTTGAGTGTTGCTGTATTTTGGAATAAAGGATTTAGCAATGATGACAAGGAAATTGAGGAAAAATGTTCACAAGCTATTTCATCCATTGCCAGGTGTATTGTGAATTACTTCAAGTACAAATTTCCTTTCTTCTTGAATGGTCATTGCACCCAAATTGACTCACCAGATGACGGTCCATTTGAATCACTCAAATTGTATCGCGAGTTTGTCTCATTCACTGACCTCACCAACACAAAGACAAACTTAATTAGACACCAGATCATTGAACTGGTGCATCAAATGAGACCTGAAGGGTTGAGTGAGAAATTTGAGAATTACCACAATTTTGTCCATTCAAACTTGCAATCAAATGTACAAACTCAAATTGTCACTTTGTATGCCTTCGCCGAGTGTGGCTGCAGATGTGTTGCGCAATTGTCCATTTTTGAATACTTTGAATCTAAGATTCAAAAGTTTGGTAAATGGTGATATTTGATTTACAATTATAATTTTGAATTGTTTATTTAGAATATGCTCAAATTCGACCAAATAATCTTGAAAGCACTCTTTGGTATGACCAATTTGAGCACACTTCGAGTTGCTAATGCAAGCATCGATCTGTTCATCCTGGAACAAGTCTAATTGGTTTCACCTGTGCGTACACTCACTCTGGAACGTGTTGAGATTGTAATTTAACCAACAGATGTCCAAGGTCAAAGTGCATCCGAACTGGTTGCTCGAACACTTTTGCGCATCTTTCCTGAGGTTCAACAAGTTACTTTAGCCTTTACTGATCAGCACTTGACCGTAATGACGAGATACTTGAGACAATTGAAACCTGACATAGAGAACGAATAGAAAAATTCGAATAGAAAAATCCTTAATTTATTTATCAGTAAAGTTAATTTTGCACTTATTTTAGTACAAAAAGCACACAAAGTCACGCTACAAACTCAAATCAATTGTCAACGTTTAAAGTTTAAAACTGGAAATTGTAATATTATTTTCAATTAAGTTGAAAACATAAATTGTCTATTGTCAATGATATTTTTTTGCTCCGTTACTTTATTCAAACAATAAAGCAGAAACAGTGGCCAATGATCACAACCTTTTTTTCAAGTCAAACTCAGTTAATATTGTTTGTTTGCACAAAAACAATTTGAGCAACAACACAATTAATTGAGTGACATTAACAAAATCATTAATTTCCAGCTCAATGGAAAATTTTATTTCTGGGGAAGAATCGATTAATTTCAAGACACGATCCAACAGTTTTAGGGAAATACTTGACTTTGTTGATTGTGTTGCAATTCGTAAATGATTGATTGCAGTTTTGGGTTTGTTTGTGTGTTTTTGCTTGGCAACAAGAGTTACCGAATTGACTTGTATTCTGTTCTCAGTTTTGGACAACAGACCAGAATGTTCACTTGTCCAATTTCATTCTAAACTTAAAATCTGTTTCTTCTCCATTCTGTCTCATCATGTCCACGACCACCATCAACGATCTCAACGATGACTGTCTCGAGTCACTGTTCTCACTGTTCACCTTACTCGAATGGATCACAGTCCTACGGCGTGTTTGCACTCGGTGGAATGTTCTCATCGATCGAATGCATCAGTCTGCATTTGTGCCATTAGACAACTCACCAGAAGATTTCGAGAATACTGGAAAGGAAGTCTATTTGTTCAAGCGAATTCACTTTGCAATTTCGTTTGATTTCAAATTGCAAATTAGAGAACCATCATTTCTACATGGGATACTTCACGCATTTTGGAACATTCTGAAAGAGGAGAATCCATTGCCAATTCGATGCGATCATGTTGATGTTGTTGATGACGAAGGGCTCAACACAATTGTCAAGGACAAGCTTGAATCAATTGGTGAGCTCGGTCATTGTATCAATGAGTGGGTTAACAATGAAGTTGGCAAGTCGAGATTGCGGTTGACTCACATTTCGCTGTATCACGAGTCAAATCCAAAAGCTGTCCAACGAGCCGATGCACTCAATGCACTGTTGAGTGTTGCTGTATTTTGGAACAAGTGCTTTTGCGATAAAGAATTTGCAAAAATTAAAGAAAACTGCTCAGAATCTATTTCGTACATTGTCAAACGTATTGTGGAGAACTTTAAGGAAAAATTTCACCTCTTAAATTGTTACTGCACGCAGATTGGCTCACCAGAAGACGGTCCATTTGATTCGCTCAAATTGTATCGCGAGTTTGCCTCATTCAGTGCCCGAACCAACTCAAAGGCAAACTTGATGGGACACCAGATCATTGAACTGGTGCATCGAATGAGACCTGACGGGTTGAGTGACAAATTTGAGAATTACCACAATTTGTCCATTCAAACTTGCGATCAAATGTACAAACTCGAACTGTCACTTTGTATGCCTTCGTTGAGTGTGGCTGCAGATGTGTTGCACAATTGTCCTCATTTGAATACTTTGAATTTGAAATTCCAAAATTTGGTATGAACTTGGAAATTGATTTGATTTATGAATAACTTTTGTCCATTTAGGATTCATTCAAATTCGACCAGAAAGTCTGGAAAGCGGTTTTGTGTTTGAGTCAATTGAATGAACTTGGAATTGCGTTTGCAAGCATCGATCTATCCATCCTCGAGAAAGTCTCAATGGACTCACCTGTGCGTACGCTCACTCTGGAACGTGTTGAAATGATGATCCAACCTGCCGACAAAGTTGAAGGTCAACGTGACGCCGAACTGGTTGCTCGAACACTTTTGCGCGTTTTTCCTGATTTACAACATGTCACTCTGCTGTTTACGGAGCTGCACTTGAACGTACTGACCAGCTACTATATGCGTCAATTGAAACCTGAGGTTGAGAACCATGTGATTGAACAGAAAACTCCCTATATTCGTATCCGTAATGATAAATTCGTATAAGTATAATCAAATCACTTGCTAATGCACAAAACGTTAAATTATAAATTTAATATTGTCACTAGTAAAAGTATGAGTAGTTAGAAAATACAAATTGCACGTGTTTAGCAATTCTCTTGTGAATTCTCCGATTTTACAAAATTTGAGCAAATAAAACTGTTACATAATAGGTTCAAAAAGATATCAAGAATCATCACAACTTTTTCAACATTTAATTGAAGTCAAATTCAGAAGTTGTTTCACAACATTATTCAACATGATTCAAAGGGTTGGAAAAGTGATTCATTCGAGTGACATTTGCAATTGAAATAAATTCAAGTTTGAAGAAGTGTTTGTTAGTGTTGTGTAATTAACGGTAATTCATTAATGAATAATTTATTGCTGTTGATGTTGTTGTGTGCAAGTTAGGGTTGGGTTGGTGCCTGGTTACGAGTCACCGGAATCACTCGTATTCGCAGTTTTGGACAACAAACCTCACCAGAATGTTCACTTGTTCAATTTCATTTTCAACTTAACATTCTCCAACTTTCCCACCATGTCCACGACCACCATCAATGATCTAAACGATGACTGTCTCGAGTCACTGTTCTCACTGTTCAACTTACTCGAATGGATCACAGTCCTACGACGTGTCTGCACTCGTTGGAATGTTCTGATCGATCGAATGCAGCAGTCTGCATTTGCCCCATTAGACAACTTATCAGATCTGACCCTCGAGGGTGATGATGACGATTTTAAAATTCAAGATTTAGTGAGAATGCAAGATTTAAACAATCAAGTTTTTCGGGATTACAACTTTTCAACCCTCGAATCAGTTTCTATCAAAAGGAAAGTCTATCTGTTCAAGCGAATTCACTTTTTAGTTTCGTTTGACTTCAAACCCAAAGTGCAAGCAAATGGATCATTTCTGAGTGGACTGTTTCAATCATTTTGGAACATTGAGAAGGAAGACAATCCACTGGTTGGAAACGATGATGTTGATGATGAAGTGTTCAACACGATGGTCAAGAACAAACTCGAATCCGTTGATTTGCTCAATCGCCGTACTTTCACAGAATTGAAAAAGTACAAGTCGAAACTTGTGTCGATTCACTGTTCGCTGTATCACGAGTCAAATCCAAAGGCAGTTCACCGACTCAATTCATTCAATGCACTGTTGAGTGTTGCAGTGTTTGGGAATACTCTGCTCGATGAGCACAAATGTCCCAAGACTATTTCTCGCATTGTTCACTGTATTTTATCACTGAGTCGAGTTCCGAATTGTCAATGCAAGCAGATTGACTCACCAGAGAGTGGTCCATTTGAATCGCTCAAATTGTATCGTGAGTTTGGCTTATTCAGTGACCTCACCCACACAAAGGCAAACTTGATGGGACATCAGATCATTGAACTGGTGCACCGAATGAGACCTGAAGGATTGAGTGAGAAATTTGAGAATAACCACAATTTGTCCATTCAAACTTGCAATCAAATGTACAAACTCGAACTGTCACTTTGTATGCCTTCGTCGAGTGTGGCTGCAGAGGTGTTGCGCAATTGTCCGCATTTGCATACATTGAATTTGAAATTCAAAAATTTGGTATGAACTTTGAAATTGATTTGATTTATGAATAACTTTTGTCCATTTAGGATTCATTCAAATTCGATCAGAAAGTCTGGAAAGCGCTTTTGGATTTGAGTCAATTGGATGAACTTGGAATTGCATTTGCATGCATCGATTTGTCCAGCCTTGAGCAAGTCTCATTGGTCTCACCTGTGCGTACACTCACTATGGAAGGTGTTGAGATTGTGATCCAACCTGCAGACAAAGTTCAAGGTCAGCGTGACTCCGAACTGGTTACTCGAACACTTTTGCGCATCTTTCCTCACGTTCAACATGTTGCTCTCGTCTTTACTGACCAACACTTGACCGTTCTGACTGGTTACTATTTACGTCAATTGAAACCAGAGATTGAGATTGAATAGGCAAAGGAATCTTGTTCAATCGTAATTTAATGTATTTCACACTTTTAGTACAAAAACACAAATTTAAGGCAAATCGATTGCAAAGATTAACAAAGTGTTTTTGCGTAGCACATTTCTGTTTCAGTAATAATATGGATCAATATTATGTCAACATTTTGACACTCCTTTAAACTCAACACTTACAAAAGTCCTACACAAAAGTTCACATCATAATCACTAATAGAGAGCACTTGTAATCCCTACAGACACTTCACAGTAAAGTAGTGAGGATTTATGGACAAATTGGTTTGAGATTATATAATAAAATGATTTATTCGAAAATAACATTTTAAAAAAATGTTTGAATTACAATTTTCTATATTTCCTATGCGAAGTGACGCCTGCACAAGTGATAGTAAACTTCAGCTCAGTTGGTTTGAATTGTCGCACAATTTTGACCTCAGGTTTAGAGTACTGAATCTGTGTCCATGTGCTGGCATCGATGTGCACCACCGTGTCCAATGTCAAACCGTCGAGTCTGTGTTCAGTGAAGTGCACTCCATCCCGAAAGGTGATCGACGAGTCGGACAGCTGTCCTAGTGCAGTCACAGTGCGCAAAGTGTACTCATCACCGATTCTGGTTACGATTGCGGTGGGAGTGGTGCTGCAAGGGGCCAATCGACGAGAGAAACCAATGCTCATTGCACTGAGTAGGCCATTGAAATTGTCACAACTGTACAGACGGTAACGACCGGTCACGTCCAGGGGGTAGGCAGAGATGGTGGTCAGAGATGACAACAAAGTCGAGAAGATCAGGAAACGAATGATGGGAGACATTTTTGGTTTGGTGGTTTGAAGTAGAATGGACAAATTGAAAATTGTCGAGTTGAAGTTGTTTGGTAGAAGAAGTCGAAGATTGACTTTGGTGATTTGCAAATGGTCTTGAGATCTACTTATATAGCTCATTTGGTTGAACTTTATTTACGTTTTAAGACAGAAAATCAAAAGTAGTGATGTGCTGACAAAAAAGTGCTTTTGCCTAAAGGTAAATTTGAATTTTTACAAATCGTATTCTGTGGGTTGGGATAAAATGATTTTAATCAAATCTGCTAATAATTCTTAAATTGACAAATCAAATTCAAGAACTAACCAAAATTGAACAAATAAATTATAAATGAACGATCATAATTGTCAAAAACTTGATTGTACAATTGAAACGTTGAACTCAAAGAACGAAGAATATGCCGCAATTTAGTGAGTACGATTTTAATTGTTTAGATTTTTTTCTAGACAACTGTCATTGGATATTTTTGTTTTCACAAAATCCAAAATCAGTCTTCAGAAAGATTGATTCCGCCAACTACTCTACGATACCTTAGTGCATCAATTCCAATTGGTTAAATAACGAATGGCCAAATCAAATGGCAAAAGATTTGGTTTGTCAATGAATTGAACAAGTGGTTGCACAGTTTTAAGAATCACAAATATCTTAGATTAAAATGTATGTTATTATTTAATCTTATCCGAAAATAAAGCAAATTTTACGTTAAAATGTACAACAATTTTACAGTTCATCATGCGCATACATGGAATCGTCCATATTATTAGCAATTCGCGTCAAGTCGGCCAACGTATCAAAATAATTATCCATAAAAGGAAAAAACACAGCATCATCCAAAAAGTTTGTACAGTCTGGTTTGTAGTTTGAATTCAAGTACCTTCTAATTCGCTCAAAGTTGGGCAATGCGGCAAATGTATCGCGTGTGATGCTGCCATCATGAATGCCACTATCAACTTCGGTCAATGTCATCACACAGAATGAACTCATCTTCTCCAACTCTCCTTCCCCGTATTTATAATTGCACCTTTCGAGAATCTCTAGTGCAGTTTTGTAGCCAAATCGAAGGATTTCATAGTTTTTCTCCATGTTTTCCTGATCAGCATTGTTTGGATATTGGCCCGGTACACGATCATTATCGTAATAGCCAGTAGATACAGTCGACACCCAAATTGTTACAAGAATAAGAAACGAATCTGAAAGAAATTACAAAATTGCAATTAACAAGAGCACAATAACACAAAATCAAATATTCACATCTCTTCATTTTGATCATCAATTGTTCATTGTGACATAAACCCGTGCATTTACAAAATAAAGTAATGTTTGCTACTTTCTGCTCGAGCATTGAAATGCTACATTTGCTACACCAGTGAGCTTCTCATGCATATTTTGCTATCAGCATAGCGTTATGCTAATAGAAGACCACAATGTTACATTGCTTTCGTTTTGCTTACAAAGTAACTGTCTTAGCAACTTATACTCACACACACACACACACACACTACATCTACATCAAACTCTCGCTACATTTTGCGCATCATCATCATTTGGCATTGCGCACACATTCCAATAGAGAAATACGAGTAAAAATGTGTACTCATGTTACTCAATATATTATCGTACATGTTGGATCACATAAACAACGGTCGAGCGTAAAGGATTTATTATTTTGTTTATCGTACATCATTATCATGGCGTAGTGGGAGAGTGAGGCAAGCTGTCATGTTTCTTTCCTTTACGCTATACTCGATATAACTCAAATATACCTGTAAGATAGCTGGCTCGCAACTTTTGTGTGTGACCGTACACTTTGGAGTTGGCCTGAAACCACTACACCACTTGTAGCTTTCCAGTATTATCACACATTAATGATATAGTTTGCTTGATTTTCTTGGATTAATGTAACGAATTTGTCACCTGTATCACAGTAATTGGCATGAAAACGCGTGCGCATGTTTAAGTATATGCATGACTTTCAAATTGCACAAATCAAACATCATTTTGTGGATATATAAAGTCACATCTATTTTCTTATTTAAAGTCTCAATTACAGAATCTTAGATCGTGTGCAAAGTGAATTCGACGAATGTGAATTGTGTGGGATTTTCATATTGCAAAATAGATCCAATTTTAAAAATATTTTTGATAAAGTATCGCTAAAAATGGCCCACATTTGGCCAATTGTTCAAATGCATTCTAAGGTTGTCGTTATATGAGATTCGAATGGGCGTCAGATCGTTTTGCACATTAGCAATTGGCTTGTTTCAAAGGTTTGTTTGCATATTTTGTGTATTTAAATTGTAAAATGCCGTTGAGTTCCGAATTGTCAATGCAAACAGATTGACTCACCAGAGAGTGGTCCATTTGAATCGCTCAAATTGTATCGTGAGTTTGGCTTATTCTGTGACCTCACCCACACAAAGGCAAACTTGATGGGACATCAGATCATTGAACTGGTGCACCGAATGAGACCCGAAAAATTGTGTGAGAAATTTGAGAATAACCACAATTTGTCCATTCAAACTTGCAATCAAATGTACAAACTCGAACTGTCACTTTGTATGCCTTCGTCGAGTGTGGCTGCAGATGTGTTGCACAATTGTCCGCATTTGCATACATTGAATTTGAAATTCAAAAATTTGGTATGAACTTTGAAATTGATTTGATTTATGAATAACTTTTGTCCATTTAGGATTCAAATTCGACCAGAAAGTCTGGAAAGCGCTTTTGGGTTTGAGTCAATTGAATGAGCTTGGAATTGCGTGTGCAAGCATCGATCTGTCCATCCTCGAGCAAGTCTGACACTCTTCTGGACTCAACACTTAAAGTCCTACAAAAAAAAGTTCACATCATAATCACTAGTAGAGAGCACTTGTAATCCCTACAGACACTTGAGTGGATCGCAAGATTTGGGGACAAATTTGTTTGAATTGGTTAGATAAATATGATTTATTTAGAAATAAAATAAGGATTTTGTTCATGTTTGAATTACAATTTTCTATATTTCCTATGCGAAGTCACACCAGCACAAGTGATAGTAAACTTGAGCTCAGTTGGCGTGAATTGTCGCACAATTTTGACCTCGGGTTTAGAGTACTGAATCTGTGTCCATGTGTTGTCATCGATGTGCACCACCGTGTCCAGTGTCACACCGTCGAGTCTGTGTTCAGTGAAGTGCACTCCATCCCGAAAGGTGATCGACGAGTCGGACAGTGCAGTCACAGTGCGCAAAGTGTACTCATCACCGCTTCTGGTTACGATTGCGGTGGGAGTGGTGCTGCAAGCGGCCAATCGGCGAAAGAAACCAATGCCCATTGCCTCGAGTAGTTCACTGAAATTGTCACTACTGCACAGACGGTAACGACCGGTAACGTCCAGGGGGTAGGCATTGATGGTGGTCAGTGATGACAACAAAATTGAGATAATCACGAAACGCAAGATGGGAGACATTTTCGGGTGGTTTGAGGTAGAATGGACAAGTTGAAAATTGTCGAGTTGTTGTTGTTTGGTAAGAGAAGTCGATGATTGACTGTGGTGACTTGCAATGGTCTTGAGATCTACTTATATAGCTGATTTGGTTGAACTTGAAATGCTTGACAGAGGTCGATCCAAAAGTAGTTTGGAAAAAGCTTTAAAAAATATTTTGCCTAAAGGTAAATTTGATTTTTTTCAAAATCATATTTTGTAGTTTGAGTTACAATTTTAAAATCCGATCATGTCATTTATGTCAAATCTGTTGACAATTCTCTAATGTGACAAATTTTAAAAAACTAATCCAAATTGAACAAGCAAATTATATGAACGATAATTGAAACATTGAACTCAAAGGATGAAGAGCGTACCGCCATTTAGTCAGTGAGATTTTAACTGTTTAGTTTTTTTGTAGGCAAATTTTATGATATTTTTGATTTCACTATGCCATAAATCAAATCCACTGTCTGATTTCAGAAAGATTGAAATATTACCTCGTTAGAAATGATTTGCTGAAATGAACTTTGAAATCAAACGAAATTGCCAAGTGAATTCGTATGAACAAATTGACTTTGTTTTTGGTTAGCCTCGAATCGAACTGAGTGTAATCAGAATTGTCTGATGATTTTTCTAATGATTCAAATGCAAAAGTATGCATTCGGTCAATCAGTACACATTTGTCAAAGAATTGGGCAAGTGCAATGCACAGTTTCGAGAAGCTCAAAGATAAATTGTTACTACTTTGTAAATTTAAAAATCAAGCAAATTAGCAAACTTTTTATCAAACTTTATACATTAAAATGTACATTAATTTTACAGTTAATACTAACCTATCATGTTTCCTTCCTTTACGGTCTATCATATAATTTGCATCGAAATGGTTTAAAATGAAGATTTTTGGCTCGTTTGTGCCTGTTCCGATTGCACAAATCCCATTGTATATGAATGTGGCTTAATTGTATCTGATAATTTTTCACATTGACAATTGGTTTATTTGAAGCAAAAAAAAGTTCACTACATTGGCACACAAATGATCACACTTGCTATAGCAATGTCATTTTTTCTGATTTGATTCTAACTGCATAATTTGTGTAATTAATTGCAAAATTCAAACTGTAGAATGTATGATTACAAATACAAATACAAGTATAGCATATAACTCTCGGGCAGATTGATTAAATCATTAAACTTGGACAAACACAAAATAGCTCACACTTTCTCAACCAGCTCTTTCGGATCTCGATCATCGACAATGTTCCGTGCTCGTTGTTCTCTGATAGTTTTAGGCAAACCAAAATGAACCTCTCGAATGTGAGTGATTATATTTGATCGATGAGAGGCAGTGTGGCCACATTGTTTGCATCGATATGGCTTGACATGCAGATGGATGGCTTGTTCGTGAGAGTTCCGAGTGTTCAATTGAGTAAACGACTTTTCACAATGTCGACATTCGAATGGTCGTTCTCCGGAATGTATTAGAAGATGATTGTTAAGATTGTGTTTTAGAGTGAATTGTTTTTTACACTCATGACATCGAAACCGTTTTATATTTTGGTGAATCAGCTGGTGCCTTTCTAAATCACCTCTCTGCCTGAAGTGCTTGTCACACTGGTCACATTGAAAATGTTTTATATTTTGGTGTATCAGTTGATGATTGGTTAGAATACAAAGCCGACTGAAACGTTTGTCACACTGATCACATTGAAACGGACGTTCACCTGTGTGCACTCGGAGATGTCGCTGCAAAGTGAATTTGCGACTAAATGATTTATGACAATGTGAACATTGCAAACGACGATTTGGTTGAATTGGATTAGTAGTGCATTCAGTTGCAATTTCTTCTCCAATTGCATTGTTTGCATCCCTTTCCTCTTGTTGAATCGCCATAGATTCATCTGAACTGTTTTGAAAATTGTTTTCAAAAGTTTCTTGGATGTCGTTAGCTAATGAAGCAACAATGAGAATACATTCATCGAAGAGAACATTTCAAACTCACCCATTGGCGCATTTCGGTGCAATTCAATTCGATCATCTGGCACTTGGTCCAATTGCTCGTTCACTTCTGTTTCATCATCGCCATCACTCGACTCTTCAACCTCCATTTCATATTCTTCATCGTCGATTTCTGTTTCATCATCATTTTGTTGGCCATGTTCTCCAAAATCTGTTTGGTTGTCGGTAGCTAATGAAACAACAATGAGAATACTTTAATATTTCAAACTTCAACCAACTCACCCCCACTCAGTTCACTTCCCACTCGATCACCTTCATCTCGTCTCTCATCTCCACCCTCATGTTCATTCTCCCTTCGTTTCATTTCCTCTTCCTCTTCAATTTCTGTCAATCAAATCAAATCATCAATCAATTCAATTCACTTTGTACAATCTCACCTCTCTTCACTTCGTCCAATATCTCCTGAGGGATCTCTAAATCATCTTCAAAGTGCAGTTGTTGAGCATTCGGTCGTTGAGTTAATTCATTTTGAGGTAGACAATTGGAGACTTCGCCAATGCTCCAACGTTGAATCACCATAGATTCATCTGAGCAGTCCTCAGAATATTCTCCAATGGTTGCTCGAGTGTCGATAGCTAATGAAACAACAATGAAAATACTTTGGTAAAAAACATGAAGACAAGAGCTCATCCTCACTCTGTTCACTTTGAATCGGCTCGCCTTCTTCATCTTGTTTGCCCATCTCTGCTTGTGCATTGTTTGGTTGAGTTGTGTCCATTCTTGGTCTCTTCACAGGTCGAGATGATTCTTCATTCACTTGATCATCTTGATCATCTTCTTTAATGTGTGCGATTTGTTGAGTCAGAGGTTGTTGTTGCATTTCAGTGTCTGGCAAGTTAATTTGAAAATTGTTAATTTCATCATTATTATTCAAGTTTTGATCTGTAAAATTGTAGCTGGAATTTTCAATCGACACCTGTCCATACAAAGATGATTGGACTTGATGTGTTGGATTTGGTTCGTTTGTGGTTGTTTCAATTTCCTCCTTAATTGTCGTGGGTTGAGATTTGCTGCTGAAAGTGAATTGACATTTAGATATTATTTGATAATAGAGTTTGACCTATATACCTCAGCTGTAGATTGGAAATAGAATTCAAAGTAGTTGGGTCATTTGGCTGATGGTGAGAATAGTTTATATTGACAAATTGTGGGTTGAAGTGAGATGAAGTTGAGGGTTGAGGAATGAGATTGGTTGTTTTGTTGTGAACCTGTGCACAGTCACCATCATCCGCTGATTGTGTTCGTCCCAGTGCATTGGTCAATTTGTTGGTGAGTCTGTTAAAGATGGAATGGAGCATTGGGTCCACTGTTCGATCCATCTCAGCTCGCAACCACACACGAGTGGCATCCTTCGAGGATATGAGCAATTCAGCCAACAACACGGATACATTCGGTGATTGAGGTACAGAAGATGACATGATCATCAACTTGGTAATAATCAATTAGCGGTAGAGCTACACGTGCTTTGGAGGCGAACATAAAATGCTTTGACCTCTAAATCTAGCACTAAAATTACATGCATGCAGCACACAATGCAGTCAAGAAAGCATATAAACAACTTCAATTGTAACATTACAAAGCTCATAGATGGCGATACTGTTTTACTTGGTGTCAATTTGAAAATGGACCCATGGATCACGAATGATTATCACTCGTTTAGCCATTTGGTCAAATTAGTTGACTCGAATGTATTAATACAATTGTATGATTGTGACTGAATGAGATTAGAATTAGAATGAACGTTAGATCGTTTTTCACATTAGCAATTGGTTTATTTCAAAGGTTGTCTGCATATTTTGTGCGTTTAAATTGCAAAAACGCCAATAGAATGTATGATTTATTACAAATAAATATGAATACAGCATTTAACTTTTGATCAGACTGGTCAACATGACAATTGTGTAAAACATTAATATAGGCGATCGAAACATTTTTCCAATCCAAAAATAAGTCACACTTTCTCAATCAACTCTCTCGGATCTCGATCATCGATGATGTTGAGTGCTCGTTGTTGTTTGATGGTGTGAGGCAAACCAAAATGGACCATTCGAATGTGTCTGATTATGGCTGATTGTTCAGTCGCAGTGTGACCACATTGTTTGCATCGATATGGCTTGACATGCAGATGGATGGCTTGTTCGTGAGTGTTCCGATTGTGCGATTTAGTAAACGACTTTGCACAATGTCGACATGCGAATGGTCTTTCTCCGGAATGTGTTAGGAGATGAATGTCAAGCTGTTGTTTTAAGGTGAATTGTTTTTCACACTCATGACACCGAAAACGTTTTATTTTTTGATGAATCAGTTTGTGAGTGGTTAGATTACCAAGCAGACTGAAACATTTGTCACACTGATCACATTGAAATGGACGTTCACCTGTGTGAACTCGGAGATGTCTCTGCAAATATGAATTGCGACCAAATGATTTAAGACAATGTGAACATTGCAACCGACGATTTGGTTGAATTGGATTAGTAGTGCATTCAGTGGCAATGTCCTCTCCAATTGCATTGTTTGCATCCCTTTCCTCTTGTTGAATCACCAAAGATTCATCTGAATTGTGTTGAAAATCTTCTCCAAAAGTTTCTCGAGTATCGATGGCTAATGAAACAACAATGTGAATACTTTCATTGAAGAGACAACATTTCAAACTCACCCTTCGGCGCATTTCGGTGCAATTCAATTCGATCATCAGGTATTTTGTCTAATTGCTCGTCCACTTCTGTTTCATCATCGCCGTCACTCGATTCTTCACCATCACCCTCCATTTCATATTCTTCATCGTCGATTTCTGTTTCATCATCATTGTGTTGGCCATGTTCTTCAAAATCTGTTTGGGGGTCGGTAGCTATTGAAACAACAATGAGAATACTTTAACATTTCAAACTTCAACCAACTCACCCTCACTCAGTTCACTTCCCACTCGATCACCTGCAACTCGTCTCCAATCTCCACCTTCATGTTCACTCTCCTTTCGTTTCATGTTCTCTTCCTCTTCAATTTCTGTCATTCAAATCAAATCATCAATCAATTCAATTTACTTTGTTCAATCTCACCTCTCTTCACTTCGTCCAATATCTCCTGGGGGATCTCTAAATCATCCTCAAAATGAATTTGTTGACCATTTGGTCGTTGAATCAATTCACTTTGAGGTAGACAATTGTTTGGTTGAGTTGTGTCCAGTCTTGGTCTCTTCACAGGTTGAGATAATTCTTCATCCACTTGTCTTTCACCATCTTCCTCATCTTCTTCCTTCACCTCAATCCCTCCATTAACACATTCGTCACAATCACATTCCTCGTCATCAAATTGATTGTGTTTGGTGTGAGCGAGTTTTAGAGGCTGAGATTGCATTTCAGTGTTTGGCAAGTTAATTTGTGAGTTTTCGAATTCATTATTATTCGAATTATGATCTGTCAAATTGTGGATTGACTGTTTATTCGAGATCGATGTATACGAACATGATTGGACATGACCAATTGGAATTGGTTCAATTTCCTCCTTAATTGTCATGGGTTGAGATAGACTGCTGAATGTGAATTTGGAAAACTATAAATTATTAGATACATTAAATTGATCACCAGACCTCAGTTGTTGATTGGAAATAAAATTCCAATGATTTGGGGCATTTTGTTGTTGGTGAGGATAGTTCATATTGACAAATTGTAGGTTGAAGTGAGATGAAGTTGAGGGTTGCGGAGTGAGAGAATATGGTTGATGCATTTGTACCTTGGCTGATTGATCGAGAATATTTGGATTTGAATTCCCCGCCTGTGCACAGTCACCAGCACCAGCCGATTGTGTTCGTTCCATTTGATTGGTCAATTTGGTTGTGAGTCTGTTGAAGATGGAATGGAGCATTGGGTCCACTGTTCGATCCATCTCAGCTCGCAACCACACACGAGTGGCATCACTAGAGGCTGTGAGCAATGAGGACAACATCACTCGACATTCGTGGGACAATGTACAACTCATCGTGAAAGTTGTGAAAGGAAATTCGTGATCAAACAAAACTAGAATTTTGTCCAACTTTGACTTTCACTCTTGAACAATCAGTCACACACAGCCACAGACCAGTTTGACCTCAAAACAAATGAACCTAACTTAGCAGTGCAACAGTTGAGCACTCGAGCAGTGTTGTCTGTGAGGTAGGCAATTGCCTTCTTAAGACACAATGATACCCCTCCCTGCAGGGAGGGGTATAGCAATAGCTACTATGCTAGCTCTGCTATAGCAGTCACCACCCGCACTCAACACAACATTGGACTTATCTCACAGTTGGAGTCCTGCTCATTGGTTTGCTTCGATCATAACAAAGAACACTGCACTCGCACATAACTCAAATGCTGTATGTTTTTTTGTGTATTTCATTTCATTTGTCTCATTTCATTGCACCAAAATGTCACAGCCAACTCACCCTCTGCTTAGTCTGGTCGAATGCAACGCGAATGGACTCAAGTCAATGCTCACTCATTACATCGATGCCACCGTGGACAGTCAATTTGCCTCTCTCAGGATCAGCATTCTCGAGATGATTCAGTCTGGCCAGATTAGCCCTCATATTGATGTCACTGCATTTGGCACATTTCCAACTCAAGCAAACACAGATCAATCGAGTGCTCAGTGTTCACATGAATATTCAAATGACACATTGACCAGAGCACAGCAACATCAAAACATACTGCAAAATGATGTCCCACTGGCAAACACAATCAACTCTAATGATCAAATTATCAAACAAGAATTTGAAGAAATGAACGAAGATGAAGAGAAGTTTGATGATGACAATGTCACTCAAGAATGTCTCCAAGGTTCGTCATTCACTTCAATTCCATTGGATTCCACCAACAATGCTGCACTAAATGATATTTCCATTGATGAACTGATTGAAGGACAAAACACACAAATTCAAACTGACAACTTTGAAGGTGATGATTGTTATGCATATTTGAATCAAGATAATTGTGCCAATGGCGTTTGTGATTTGGATCATGAAAACAATAACAATCACTTGAACAACGAGGTGACTGCAAGAGATGAAAATGAAACGAATCTAATTGAGGCACAATTTCAAATCGATGCCAGTGCCACCAACAACCCTCAGGAGCAAAACAATCTGCAAAATGAGGTCTCACTATCCAACACAATCAAACAGGAATTCGACGATGAAGAAGAAAATGGAAAGGAGATTGATGATGACAGTGTTGCGAAATGTGAAAAAGGAATTTGCACTATGGTTCATGAAAATTTCGATAATACTTTTGAGGATAATTCAGAGAATGAAGATAAACCTTCTGATGAACCTCAACCCGCCAACTATGCTTCAATGGAAAACAACCAAACCAATGAATGGATCATCTCAAATGGTCAACAAGTTATCAATGCCATCGAAGACACTACTGAAAACATTGAATTACAAGTGAATGACCAAAGTGATCACTTGCAGAATGTGCACAGAGGGAAATCAAGTGATTGGTCAGTCATTGAGTCATCGACTCCTTCAACAAGTGGAGTTCGATCGTGGACTCGTAAACGAATTCAGACAAAAGTTTTTGAAAATGCTCGATTGGACGTGAATTCTCTCAAATGTGGAAAACGCAAATGTAATCAATCGATTAAATGTGTGAAAAAAGTGAAATCCAAACAGGTTTTGGATGATGATATAGACACTGATTACAATGATGACCATGCAAACAATTCAATTGGAGAGGAAATCGCCACTGAACCCACTACTAATCCAATTCAAGCAAACCTTGCCCAACCAAATCGTCATTTGCAATGTTCATATTGTCTGAAATCATTTGACCGAAAAGACAAATTGCAGATACATCTTCGAGTGCACACAGGTGAACGTCCATTTCAATGTGATCAGTGTGATAAAAGATTTAAAGACAGACACATATTAACAAGGCACCAACTGATTCACCAAAATATAAAACGTTTTCGATGTTCTCAATGTGAAAAGCAATTTACACTAAAACAACATCTTGACTCTCATCTTCTAATTCATTCTGGAGACCAACCATTTGAATGTCGACATTGTGAAAAGTCATTTTCATATTTGAGCACTCGGAACAGACACGAACAAGCCATCCATCTGCATGTCAAGTCATATCGATGCAAACAATGTGGTCGCACTGCCACTCAACGATCAGGTGTAATCACTCACATTCGAGTGGTCCATTTTGGTTTGCCTCGAACCATCGAAGAGCAACAAACACTCAACATAATCGATCATCGAGATCCGAGAGAGTTGGTTGAGAAAGTTTGACATTTGTCAAAATAGTTTGATTCAATATGCTTGCAATAAACAGTTTATGTATTGCAAAAAGAATTTTTCTTAATAAAAAATTACAAAAAGTCTCTACAAACGCTTTTACTATATATACTTGGATTACCTAAACTTGATACGAACCAACCGACAACCAAATGGCCTCAACAATTCCAACAAGAATGGTAAAACAATGGAGAACCAAACCATAGAAATTATATCTCAATTTGTGCAAAATAAAATTCACATACAGTACAAATGTTAGTTTCCTCGGGTGCAATTATAGAAAATTGGATCCAAACACCAGAAGATTTGAACCTGTTCATCTCGAGGCAATTGAGTGCGTTTTCCTTTGAGATTGTCGCAATAGTCCACAATTCTGTAGAGCACATGATCCTGTTTGGTCCAGCACTCGAATGCGACAATCTGTCCATAATGTTCTCGTCCACTTCTGTCCACCTTTGGTCGTTTGTACACCAATCCAACAGCCACTTTCATTCTCAACTTCACCAACTTCTGTTCGTGTGACACAGTAGCAGTACTCAATCGTGCATGGAAAAGCTCGATCAAGTGATCCTTTAAGCCTTCTTGTGTAAAAGTAGTGAATGGTATGTTGACATGACCACGGTTGTATTTAGCCTTTCTATAGAGCAACATTATATCTTCATATTTCATTTGACTGGTTAGTACATCTTTCTTCTTAGTAGTTTGGCTCAGCTGTGCCACAGTTGTACCCAAAAGTGCAGCCAAAGTAGCACCAGCACCAGTGTAGGTGTGTTGCCAGTCTGTGGATGGGATTGGAGGTGGTCGTGGTCGGATCCAGCATAATTTGAGACTGTAAACATTTGAAACATTAGTTCGGAATGAAAATCACAAAACGATTATGCATAACTTACCACATGGCGAACACGAATGTGCACTCGAGTTTATTAGAGACTGTGGTAGGTGAAAGGTAAAGATTCGATTAGAGGTGATACAAAGCAAAAGGAAAACGATAACAAGTTTGGGTTGAAGTACAAATCTTTGAGGACAAACACAACACTGAACGACAAGTGCAAAGTGAAAGTCAAACAAACACAATTACATTCATACGTATGAGTGAACTATGACTAGAATAAATTGATAAGAGGATGGGCAGAGATGCCCCCGTGTTTATCACTTACACAAATTGATTTATCATTTTGTGGCTAAATTAAGATTCAAATGTTCTTCACAAAATCAGTAACAGTAAACCAAACAATTAACCCTTTCAATACCAAAGCCGTGTAATTGTGTGCTCGTTATAATAAATGTTGTTTGAAATTGTAGAAAGATGTGATTATGCATTTGGGAATGAATGGGTTAACTCAAAACTAATGGACTGTCGCTAACAAAAAAATGTCCCATGCAAAGTAGGTGGCTCCACTATTTCAAGTCCAGTTCATCAATACATTTGTCATTTAAATAAATAAAATCGGTAAGAAGTGGAAATTGTTCAACTTTAATAATAAAGATACAGATTTATACTGAATTTGCATAATCGAAAAAGTAAACAAAATAAAGAAGAAGAATCAAATCATAAATGCATAAACTTGCATGCAACAAACATTGTACGCAATACAAAACAGTGTACGCATTACTTGCTAAAATAGAACATAGGATCAAAACTCCAGTAAGCGACAACTTGATCTGCTTGAGGCAATCGAATCTGCTTGCCTGAAGGATCATCACGGTAGTCCGTCACTACAAACGCAACTTCGCCATCCTCTTGGTCGATCCAGCATTTGAGTACCACTACATGTCCCTGTTGGATGCGTCCACGTCTGTACTCATCGCTCCATCCAACAGGCATTTTCATTCGCAAGTTCGCCTGTTTAGCCGACTCAGTTTGCTTCAATTGTTGGTTGAATTGGTAGATAAAGCGATTCTTGAAAGCATCTCGACTATGTGTGGTATACAGTTCCATACCGACAATGGCACCGACAGCGGGCTCGTACATAGCCTTCTGATAGAAGCTCACAATTTGGTTCTTAGTCATAGGGCCGGTTGCATCCTTCCCGGTAGTTTGGCTCAGTTCTCCAATACTTTTACCCAAAAGTGCAGACAGTGTAGCACCTGCGCCAGTGTAGGGAATTTCAGGTTGATGGTTCGATTGCCAAAGGTCGAAACCAAAACTAGATTTGAGATAAACATTTTGGATTAGTCTAAGAAAATAGGCACAAAATCTAATAATATGCATAACTTACCACATGCATGTGAACATCTTGAAGCGAGGGAAGGGCAAGACTGTGATGGGTGAAGGTGTGAGTGCACTAAAGATTCGATTCGAGATGAGACAAAACGAGGAAAGGGAAACGATCACAAGGAGATTAAAGTGAAGCATCGATTGAGGACAAAGTGACACGAGACGAAGACGAACACAACGATTTATACTTACAAAACTGAAGGTGATAGTCACAAATACAATCACATTTGTCTGTACATGAGTGAGTGGTTGTGGATTTGATAAGATTACTGTTTGTGGGCAGAGACGCTCAAATGGTCAGTTACAGATCAAATATACCACAGAAAGGCACAGTGATTTGTCATTTTGTTAATGACTAATGTCTTCATGTCTACATGAACACAAAACACAACTTTAACGCCAAACTAAAGGCTTTATAAATGGTTTCTATAGAAGACAACCATAGTAGACTTCAATAAGTGATTAGGAGTGATTAGTGAAAGTTCATAATAATAAAGATACAAATCGAATGGAGAACAAAGTACGACCGCAAGTTACTATTCCCTGGATTGCGATCATTTCTGGTATCGCATCGGTGATTGTCAGTGTGTAGTACAGCGAACATGATTTATTAGGATTTGTTATTATAAATGTTGATTCTTCTGTGACTTATTAAATTGTGCTTTTTAATGAATAGAACATGATTTTTAAATGAATCTTTATTTGATTAAAAAAATTGGTACAAAACAAGGAAAAGGTAACTTATTTACCAGCATTATCCTTTTGTCCCACGAAAATGTCCATGAACTGTTCCTTCAGCGCATTCAAATTGCCGTCATTGAAGTCAACATTTTCCACAGCATTAGTCCACTCCTTGTGTTTCTGTTTGGCTGTAGCGTGATCCATCGAACCAGGAGTGTCGGAAGATGACCATGAGAAGAACATTGTGTCACGTGACATTACGGAGTGATCATCATCACCGGGAGTGGTCAAGCAGCCGTGAGGGATAGAAGTAGGTAGTGGGGTGGAGAGAAAAGATGAACTGGAGTCAGGAATGGATGAAGATCCACCAGAATTGACCAAAGATTCCTCAGATTTTTGCTTTCGCTGCTTCTTCTTCTTTTTCTTCTTTTTGTTCTTCTTTTTTGAAGCGCCCGAGACAGCAGCGACTGAAGAACCATCCACAATTGTTGAAGTTTCATTACAATAAGGAGTAACACAAGAAGTGCCATCAGAAGTACTACCATCATGATCATCGATGACCACCACTGGTTCCTGAGCACCATCATCATCATCATGCTGCATCAAGTCCATGGTAGCAGTAGCTGTAGCATCACTACCCAACCCACCGAACATGTCCAACAACATGTCCTGGGTGTACTGTAGAATTTGGTTACGAGCTTCACTCATAAAGTCGGCAATTTGACCCTCAATTGACGGCATGTTCGGAAGAATGTCCTCATTCAAGTACTTGACAAAATCTTTGTCCTCGTAATCAGTTACTTCTTCATGTTTAGCTTGTTGTTCAGTTGCAGCCACATTTGCTTCTTCGGTATAATTCTGATTATTAACTTCAAGAATAGCATTGCGAGGGTCCTCGAAATTGCCCTTCTTTTCGTAATCCATGATATTAGTGGTGCTTTTCTTATGATTCTTCGAATCTCCGGTGTCAGTAATCACACTTGATGCATCGGTGGTAGACATGATATTCAGGAAAAATATTGATTCAAAAAGTAAAAACGAAGAAAAGGGTAAAAGCACGATCAGCTTGAGCAGTATTTTGTTGTTGTTGACTGGAGCTGCTGCAGGCAAGGAAACAGACTGTGGGAGAGGACAAAATGAGGGACGTTCACAGAAGACGTTACGAATTATAAGGTACGGAATATAGGGATTGTTTGGACAAAAGGCAATAAATAACTGGAAAACTGAAACAATTAGTGAACCGATTTCGATAAAGGTCATTCTCAAGAATCACACAAATGGACAAATAAACTCATTGAACAACTCATTACGCAAATGTGATATTCATCTAAATGTTTAAGCATCCGAGGGGAAAACAGTCAAAATGTGTTCATCTTTGCTAGTAAATTTCAACTTTAATAATAACAATAAAGATAAAGAATTATACTGAATTCACATTATCGAAAAAAGATGAAAAATATAGTAGATTCAAAAATTACAAATGTAAAGTTAAACGTTGGTTTGGGTACTAATGTGGAAAGTAGGCATCCTGCCCCAGTAAAATAAGACCTCATCTTCTTGAGGCAATTGAATCTGTTTGCCCTCAAGATCATCTCGATAGTCCATCAGTTCATACGTCACTTTACCATTGTCGAGCCAACAGTCGAGTAGCACCACCTGTCCATCAAGTCTCTGTCTTTTTGTGTCCACCTTTGCTTGCTTGAACATCCAACCAGCAGTCAACTTCATTCGCAAGTTCTTCTTTTCGTGCGGCGCAGTTTGCAACAATCGTGAGTTGAATCGCTTGTTAATGTTCTTCTCAAAGGATTTGCGTTTAGTGGTCTCGAATGCACTGACATCACTGACGTTGCTTAAAAGATCAATATCACGAGATCCAAATGAAACCAAAGGTCTGCGAGATCCACTACCGAAACTGCGAAATTTACTCAAAGCATGAGATATAGAACCACGAGCTTCGGATTTACTTGGTCGAGAACCACGAGATCTACCGGACATTTTGAGTAGATTGTTGATTGACTGAACAAAACCAAAATTCACACGTAACGAGGGCACTCGAGTAGAGACTGTGAAGAGGTGAGAGCACTAAATATTCGATTCGAGATGATACAAAACAAACAAAGGGAACGAGCACAATTTAGGGTTGAAGCACAGGTCTGGCATCGAGGGCGGACAAACACAAAATGACGCGAGACGAACACGAGCACACTTTATATACTTCCTAAGCAGGTGACAGTCACAAACACAAAGAGTCAGTGACATTTGTTCGTATGAGTGGATGACTGTGACTTGATAAGAGTGTATGGACAATTGGTCACTTACAACAGTTCAACACAGAGATTGGTTAGTCATTTTATGATAAATCATGGCTCGTATGTTGTTCAGCAAAATGAGCAAACCAAACCAAATTAAACCTATCAATGCCAAAGATGGCTGTTTACTACAAATGTTCAATGTGAAAGACAGATTATGTATCTGGTGTTGAGAGAATTAAAAATTAACTTTAAACGAAAGCTTTGGATGCTTAATTTAAATTGATTTTATTAAAAATAGATAACTCTCTTACATCAGGCGTATATTATATATAACATTTAAATGATCATAAAGTAAACAACAAAATATATAAACTAAATACACACAAATTGACTTATGTGGACTCAATTGAATAGAAAATAGGTTCAAAACACCAGAAATACTCAACCTCACAGTCTTGAGCCAATTGTTGCTTTCGACCAGCGCGACTGTCAACATCAAATTGATGATCCGTTGCGTAATACTTGATTTCACCATTTTCGGTCCAAAACTTGAGTACCAGCGCGTGTCCCTCGTGTTTGCATTCTCCCGGCACGCGAATGTATCCAGCAACGAAAGTCCTTCCTCTCGTAGGGGGAAACTTGTTTCAGTTGGTTGCGGAATACAGTGCAAAGGTGAAACTTCATATGTTCACGTTTCTTGAAGAAAACATAATCGCCACTGTATTCAGCATTCTTGTAGAACTCAGCAACTTGATCCAATACGAAGCAGAGTTGAAGCATCGAGTGAGGACAAACACAAAGTGACAAGAGACGAAGACGAACACTTCTGTTTATACCTTACTAGGAAGGTGATAGTCACAAACACAATGACATTTGTCAGTACATACATGACAGTACAATGAATGTGCTTTTGACATGAGCGGGCCTGGGCAAAGACGCTCGATTGGTCACTTGCACAGTTCAACACACACACACACACACACACACATTGGTTCGTTTGCCATTTTGACTCAAATGTCTATGAACTCAATATGACTGTGAACTTGATAAGAAAGTGTGTGGACATTTGCGCTGAGACGGACAATTTACTGATTGATTACAATGTACTAATTTGCCATTTGTTGATTATTTTTTGACTCATGTCTTTGGTTAAAAGTGCAAGTCAACTGTTTTACTTCAAACTAATGACAATGGCTAATTTGTGTGCGCCAACAAAATGCTTTAAGTGAAAATGGCGTAATTATCGAGTTTCTCAATGACAAATTGTCATCAATAAATTTGACACATTTGTCAGATAAGTAGAATTGATAAGTGAAAGTGAGAGGGAGTCTACTTGCTGTTCAATAAGTTCAAAAGGTCAAAAGTGTAAGAGTTAAATAGCGTTTTTAATAAAACGAGAAGTTAATTAGGCGCCCTTGGAAGTTGGTATTTATGCCACCATAATAGTTTGTTCCAATTGGAACGCACTCTAAAATCGAACCAATCTCGTCAATGTAGACACAAAACAGGGCATCTGTTTCTTTTTGTGTCTCAGTTCATCCTCAGGATCGTGTGACTCCCTCTCAAAGGCAACCTTTCGACTCACTCTCACCAACATACTCAACAAATCCATATGATGGCGATGAGTTTGAGATGCACAATCGCGCAGAACTGTGCACAGCTCCTGAATGAACCATGATCCAGTGGTTGGAGTACGCCAGGAAAAGTATCCCGGATAGGTACTGTAGAAAATGAGAAAGTCTGCTGTGTTTGGTATGCGAAAATAGCATTTTGAGTAAGATGGCTTCGATGATGAGTCGGTGGCATCATCCACAACCAACGTGCCGTGGTCCAGTTCACCGCCTTGACAGGCTTGAATGAAGAACATGTTTGCAGAACAAGAACTGCAGTTTGGGCTTGCCCACGAGGGAGGGACATCGATCCGCGGTGAAAGGGGCGAGTACATCGTCGGTTGAGATGTAATCGTCCTTGCAGAATATTACTTTGATTGTGAATTATATAATTGAGCAATAAATAAGCAACTACACTTACTTCCATTATCCCCATGAGTAAGAATACAAACAGCCAAACAGTCGAACGAATCGTGATTGAGTTGAGATTCTGTTGGACGAAAAAATCCACTGTTAATATAGATAACACCCATTCAGACGCATGCGCACCTGAATCGAGCACCTCCCTCGTTCTGCGCACAGTCAAATCATTATAAATGACCACTCTGAATCCCAGTCCCGAAAAAGTATCATTCAGTGCCTGTACGTCGTGCAGTGTGCCCTCACGAGCCTCATGACCATGATCGGTGTCAAAGTCTTCATAGTTGAGTATGACACAACGACCTCGCTGTCCACCTTGTGCATCTTTCTGCCTCTTCATTGCATAGTAATCTTCCGCATTTTCAGTTGATGTCTTCTTCTTGTGGTGAAACCAATGAGAATCCACTTGATCTTCTGATTGTTCATTTAGTTGATGATCTGCTGAGTCATTTGGTTGAGAACTCATTTTAGCACAATTACACAGTACATAAATCCAACTGTGTATGACAATTTAAATGTAAATTATAAATCAAACTGTACAACGGACACAACGAGTAACACAGAAACACAATGAGAGATGACTGTGATAATAAGATTAGAGATAAATGGAGAGTGGGAGTTAATGGTTTAATGGCAGTAACACTATTTTGCAATTTGTACATTTTTGACTACAAAATGTATCACGTGATTATTGTAATATTACTGAAATGATTTAAACAATGCAATAGTTGCATAAAATAGCGCGCCTGAATTATCTTTGTCAGTAAAGATTCCAGATAGTCACATATACAATTTAACTAGTAATACTGTTAAGTCGCACAAGGCATACTAAATCTGTGAGGGTAAATGATATGGCCAAAGACAAAGCTAATCGAATGGTTCTTTTTTATGTTCATTGACTAATCTGTCCTTTAAATTTGCAAATTTGTATAAGATTGTCATCATCATCATCTTTTTTATCTTTGCTTAATTGTTCCGATTTACACCAATACTCCTTCAAGGATACAAAGAATCTACAACAGAATAAACCAAATAAAATTTAAAAATCGTTTCACTCTTGTGAATAATGATTACTAATTAACAAGAAAAATGAGTGCAGAGGTTACAGCAGTGAGAGCGAGAGAACTGCAATACGCGGAAATTTCCTGGTTCGGTTGACTCTTCCCAAATGGTGCTTTCAGCAGCCGGGCGAGATGTGTGGCACATGATGAGATGACGAGTGTCGCAAGACACAAAGTGTTCCAAGGAAGAGTTGGTCTCTAGAAAAGTCGAGAAAATCTAATTTGCAACCAAAAGTAAAGAACAACAACGATTGCATATATTGCAATATTGAAGCTACTTGAGTCAGGCGACAAATTCATACTAAAAGCGGCAAGGCCATAACTCACTGCGTATCTATGCAAAATAAGTGCCACACACTCGTCTTGTGGAAAACTTCTGGTGGTAGTCGGCAAAGTGATTTGTTAATACATAACTCCATTGGTGTATTTACATAACAAACTAAATGAAACAATAAATTGGAATTTCAATTTATTTCCTTGAAATACCTATTTCAAGAAAATATTTCAACTCTCGATTGCTGTTTACATTCTTTTTCTCACCACTCGCCGTTGACTTATTTACATTTGCATGTGACCAACATTTGGCAATCTATATGTAGAATGAGTTGACCTCATTCTATTGCTCCTCGCTAGATGTCGCTTGTCCAATGATTAGCGGCCATTGAGTTGGCACGCACAATTCCATTCGATCGTCTCTGCAGTCCCTCGGTTTACCTCGGGACTGGTCGCTACAGTGCCCTCGAACTTCTAGTGGTATGTCGAAGTACATAGTAACAGTGTGAAGGGGTTGGTCAATGCCTAGTCGAGCTAGGTTCTGTCGCACCACTGCCCCTTTCGTTGTGTGTGTGCCTTCGAGAGACTAGAACCGAGAGTATAAAGTTGCATGTGAGCTCGAGCGAGAGGCTCTCTTTTTGAGAGGAAATGGATTCTTACTTAAACAAACTTGATATTTTGCACGCCTCGGGTCATAGACCCGGGTCTACCCCGAAGCGCCCCGATGCCACCCTCACCCATGATAGTGCTAAGCGAGCTAGAACTAGCGACCCAAACCCCTCACCAGCCCCAACCCAGCCCACTAACTCACAGCGCAAGCAATGTGTTTACTGTGACAACCCCAATCACCTTTCCTTTAGTTGCGCTCTGTCTATGGAGAGAAAACTAGCTATCCTTGATCGAAAGCGACTTTGCCATCACTGCTTTAGGCGCGCACACACGACTGCTGAGTGCACGATCGGTGCGGTATGCCGAGTGCCCTCTTGTGGTGGTCAACACCGCACTGAACTGTGCACTCGGGCGGTTGATCTCGGTGTGCATGCCGTCGACGGTGGCGCAGCTGTTCTCGACCAGGGAAACTTATAAGGTGGTCCACTCTCCCCTCCTACATATTTGTCATAGTAGTCGTAGGAGGGTTGCGCATTGAAGCCTTAATCGATACCGGAGCCAATTTTACTATCATTCACAAGAAATTTCTATATCATATCGAGCACGAATTTCTTGGTAACCCGGTTAGGACTCGTTTCGCCAACGGGGAGGTTTCTAGAGTGGATCACATTAAAACTACCATTTCGTTAGGACAAATTTCAATTAATGCTATCATTGGCGTGCTCAACCCATTCGTTTGCGATATGATTTTAGGGTTAGATGGCATGAAGGCATTCAAGATCAACCTAATTGATCAAATTCCTTATCAAGGTACTAGACCATTAGAAATGCGAAAAACTAACGAACGTCTTCCACTGATTCAGTCATTTTCTGCCAATCCTTGCCAATCAGTTTCCCCTTTAGCTTCTTCTTCCCCTTCCCCCGTTCCTGTTACCCCCTCTTACTCAATTGGTGAACAACTGTCAACTAATCAACGTTGTCAGTTCACCACACTTCTATTACAATTTGCAACTATTTTCGCAGTTGGTAAGTTTGATGTTGGTAGACTCAAGAATGTTTTCTGTCGTATTAAACTTACCGATGAATCTCCGTTTTATATCCGCCCTTATCGATGTGATGTGCCTTCTCAGAAAATGATTGATGATCAAATTGAACAACTCCTTGCAAACGATTTGATTCAACTGTCCCAGTCGAATTTCGGTTCACCTGTCACTCTCGCTGACAAGCGAGACGAGGGGAAAAAGACTCGACTTTGTTGTGACTATCGCACTCTCAACAAACGAGTAATTCCCGAAAGTTATCCATTCCCGCGAATTGATGACTTAGTCGACTCATTTAAGGGTGCGAAATATTTCACTTGTCTTGATATTGCTTCTGGGTTTTATCACATTCCTGTTCACCCAGATGATCGTCATTTTACTGCCTTTGTTACCAATAAGGACAGGTTTGAATGGAAGGTGATGCCATTTGGATTCAGGAACGCCCCCACAATTTTCCAGAGTGCTGTGTTTGGTGTCCTTCGCCAGTTTGGTCTCACAAAGTTTGCCGCTAACTACTGTGATGATCTTTTGATTTACAGTTCGAATTTCGAAGAACACTTGACACATGTGAGGAGAGTTCTTCGAGCTTTGTCGGATAGTGGCATCAAACTCAAGGCAACCAAGTGTAAATTTGCTTGTTCCAATGTTGATTTTCTCGGTCATAATATTTCACACAATTCAGTTCGTCCTTTGTCCGACAACGTCAAGGCTATTGTTGATCTTCCTGTACCCAAGGATGTCAAAACCGTTCGGCGGTTCCTTGGTAAGATTAACTATTACCGACGCTTCATTGGTAGACTTTCCGAGACTTTTGCCCCGCTTTATGATCTGTTGCAGAAAGATTCGAAGTTTGTTTGGTCTGACGAGTGCCAGTTGGCATTCGAAAAGGGAAAACAAGCTTTGATTAGTGATCCCGTTCTGGCAATGTTTGATCCCGATAGGGAAGTCGGTCTGTGGACCGATGCGAGTAGGAGTGGAGTCTCGGGGGTACTTCAACAGAAGTATGGTGATATTTGGCGCCCTGTTGGTTATTTCTCACAGCGATTAAATTCCTACCAACGGAATTATGATGTGACCGAGATCGAGTGTCTTGCTATTGTAAAATCCGTTAACTTTTGGCATCATTACCTTTATGGACGAAAGTTTACAGTATACAGTGACCACAATTCCCTGCGTTGGTTGTCTAAAAATTCACAGCATCGTACACGATTATTTAATTGGGCTTTGATTCTGTCTCAATATGATGTTGAAATTAAATACATTCGTGGAATTGATAATTCGGCATCTGATTTCCTTTCTCGTAGTCCCATCGATGCGGACGAAATTCCTCTCTCGTCTCCCAGAATTTGTTTCATTAATTTCTTTGGTATCGATCAAATCGATCTGTTTCTTGATTCTTTTCGCGAACGTGTTCGTCTGGCCCATTTGGAGTTGATTGAACGTGGTGACTTTCCAAAAAAGTGTTTTGTCCGGAACGGTCACATTCTCAACACCAAGGACAGTCTGAACCGAGTCTTTGTACCAATCGAATTACGACAAGAGTTGCTTGTCAATCTTCATGAACTTTTTGGTCATTCTACTATTGGGTCACTTACTGACACCATGTGTAGACTTTTCTATTGGACAAATATGGACGCCGACATTCGGGTCACGGTTCGAAGTTGTCATGTCTGCCTTGGCAATAAACCTTTGATTGAGCCTCGGTATGGCAGTATTTTCCAACTTGAAGCAAGGGAACCGTTCGATGTGGTGTCAATTGATACTGTGGGCGGTTTTGCCGGTTTTCACAGTAAGAAACGTTACTGGCATTTGGCCATTGACCATCATTCGCGTTTTGTTTGGGCCATTACTTCTAGCGGCCAGAATTTCACTGATTTCACTAATTTGATGCACAAGGTGTTGGCTGCCGGTACCCCGAAACTGGTCCTTACCGACAGGTATCCAGCATTGACTAGCAATGAGTTCCACAATTACCTGTCACGGAAAAATATTGAACTAGCACACATTCCACCTAACGCAGCTCATGCAAATGGAATGCTGGAGCGAACCAATAGGACCCTTACCGGTAGCCTGCGAGCTTGTTATAATGATTGTAAGAACAGTTTCCGTAATTGGGCAACTTTGTCCGAACGCATAATTGAAACTTATAATCATTCAATTCATGGTGTTACTCGATTCACTCCATCTTTTCTTTTGAACGGTTCGGATCCTCTTCATTTGCATGAAACAGATGATTTGGAACGGGCCCGCGAACAGGCATTTGAAAATAGTGTTGCGCGCCATAATGTAAATAAAAAGTACTATGACCGTAGACATAATCCGATTAGGCTCGAACCAGGTGAGTTTGTGTTTGTTGAAAAATCTCATAAGCTAAATCGAAAAAAGCTTGAGCCTATTCTCGTTGGGCCATTTAGAATTAAGCGCAGAATATCTGATGTACGTTACGAGATTGATATGGAAGATTTAGGTGTGCACGAACATCACATTATTAATCTTAGGCGCAGTGTTAATTCGCGTTTAGCTTCATTTGAAACATTTTTGTGTGATCTCGAGAACTACCTGAGCGAGGAACCTAAGGGTGTGTACGCTTCTTAAATTTTGTGTTTATATTCTGTACATAATTTGTAACATACAAAAAAAAACAAAAAAAAACGACAAAACCCCAAAATCCCAAAAAAATGTCACCCCTTAATTAATCTGTTGTGTTCCAGTGTCTTTACTATTGTTAATTGTTCATTTGATATTTGTTCATTTGTTAATTGTTCATTTGTTAATTGTTCATTTGTTAATTGTTCATTTGTTAATCGTTCATTTGTTCATTTTTATTGTTTATGGTTTGTATATTTCGTGTCCGGTTTGTATAATCCTTAATCTCTTGGTAGATAGTTCTCTCTTTGCTGTCTATCAAATCTTTCTGTCCTATTCTACTGTCCTTTTCTATGAGCGTATCATTCAAGGTCTTGCCAACTTTGGATGGTGCTGCGCCTTGTTAGGGTGACCTTTAGGCTAGGGTCATGCCAGCCCTATCGGAAGGTGTCATTCCATGCGTATCATTCAAGGGTTTGCCAACCTTGAGTGGTGCTACATCTCGTTAGGATGACCTGTGGGCTAGGGTCTTGCCAGTCCTATCGGAGATGTGATCTTTCCCAGCGTATCGTTCAGAGACTTGCCATCCTTGAACGGTGCTGCATCTCGTTAGGATGACCTGTGGGCTAGGGTCTTGCCAGTCCTATCGGAGATGTGATCTTTCCCAGCGTATCGTTCAGGAACTTGCCATCCTTGAGCGGTGCTGCATCTCGTTAGGATGACCTGTGGGCTAGGGTCTTGCCAGTCCTATCGGAGATGTAATTTCCTTGGCGTATCATTCAAGGATTTGCCAACCTTGGGTGGTGCTGCATCTTTGAAGGGTGATTCTCGGCTGGAGTCAAGCCAGCCCTTCGCTGTCTAATGCTTTGTTTTTCTTCGTATTTGATCTCTCTATGGATCAAAATACTGAGAAAAAGTTTTGAATGGGGGCATGTAGAATGAGTTGACCTCATTCTATTGCTCCTCGCTAGATGTCGCTTGTCCAATGATTAGCGGCCATTGAGTTGGCACGCACAATTCCATTCGATCGTCTCTGCAGTCCCTCGGTTTACCTCGGGACTGGTCGCTACAGTGCCCTCGAACTTCTAGTGGTATGTCGAAGTACATAGTAACAGTGTGAAGGGGTTGGTCAATGCCTAGTCGAGCTAGGTTCTGTCGCACCACTGCCCCTTTCGTTGTGTGTGTGCCTTCGAGAGACTAGAACCGAGAGTATAAAGTTGCGTGTGAGCTCGAGCGAGAGGCTCTCTTTTGTTTTGAGTCTGTTTTGACTGCTGGTTTGTGCTATGAGGATAAGTCTAACCGCCATCTTGCCTGCCTGTTGCCTTCCCTCTGCATTTCTCTGCTTTCCTGTCTACTGCTGACCCCACCCGTGTACCCGTACTGAATCAATTTGAATCCATCAATAAATCCATTTCGTATCCCAATTGTGAGCAAACTACAATGTCAGTAAAGATTCCAGATAGTCACATATACAATTTAACTAGTAATACTGTTAAGTCGCACAAGGCATACTAAATCGGTGAGGGTAAATGATATAGCCAAAGACAAAGCTAATCGAATGGTTCTTTTTTTATGTTCATTGACTAATCTGTCCTTTAAATTTGCAAATTTGTATAAGATTGTCATCATCATCATCTTTTTTTATCTTTGCTTAATTGTTCCGATTTACACCAATACTCCTTCAAGGATACAAAGAATCTACAACAGAATAAACCAAATAAAATTTAAAAATCGTTTCACTCTTGTGAATAATGATTACTAATTAACAAGAAAAATGAGTGCAGAGGTTACAGCAGTGAGAGCGAGAGAACTGCAATACGCGGAAATTTCCTGGTTCGGTTGACTCTTCCCAAATGGTGCTTTCAGCAGCCGGGCGAGATGTGTGGCACATGATGAGATAACGAGTGTCGCAAGACACAAAGTGTTCCAAGGAAGAGTTGGTCTCTAGAAAAGTCGAGAAAATCTAATTTGCAACCAAAAGTAAAGAACAACAACGATTGCATATATTGCAATATTGAAGCTACTTGAGTCAGGCGACAAATTCATACTAAAAGCGGCAAGGCCATAACTCACTGCGTATCTATGCCCCCAAAAATAAGTGCCACACACTCGTCTTGTGGAAAACTTCTGGTGGTAGTCGGCAAAGTGATTTGTTAATACATAACTCCATTGGTGTATTTACATAACAAACTAAATGAAACAATAAATTGGAATTTCAATTTATTTCCTTGAAATACCTATTTCAAGAAAATATTTCAACTCTCGATTGCTGTTTACATTCTTTTTCTCACCACTCGCCGTTGACTTATTTACATTTGCATGTGACCAACATTTGGCAATCTATATTCGATTTATTACTTTTAAAAGATTATTATTATTTACTCTCCGGCAACGTTAGTGCTCGACAACATTGTTACAATGTCAATGTTACAGTGCCGAGTCATGAGAGCATGAGAATAGTTACGCTTAACTCTAGTCTTAACAACATTTCCATGAGTGCTCTTGAAATCGGAAGCTGAGTTTTTTTGCTATAAAAATGCAATGCAAAGCAGTCACAAAAAACAATTGCTACCAAACACCATTCAACACACAACTGTTTATATCCTCGATTGATTGTCGATTACCTTTGATTGCAAATTGCCTCAAAATGCGTGTTTCCTTATTCATAGTTGCATTTGCTCTGGCTCTTGTGGCCTCTCAGTTTGGTAAGATTTCCAAACACTATTCAGGTTTTCATTATGCATAATGATTGCCCTGTTTCATAGTTCCAACGGATGCTTTTACCTGTGACGATTCGGACGAGCATCCCGACATGGCCCGAGCAGCATGTATTGCCAGTTGCGCTATTCAAAATTGCGCCACTGGCTACTGTCAGGGCACGACCTGTGTTTGCAGTCGCTGTGCAGACGGTCCCTCGCCCATCATTGGTTAGAAGGAAATTCTTAAGAAAATTCTTAAGAAAACAAACAGGGAAGAGGAACATTTGTAAAATCACAAATCACTTATAACATGCTTAGCATGATTTGTATGTTGGAATTCGTTTGTATTTTATTTGTATTCGAGTTTAGTAACTCTTAAGTATTTTACGAAATTCACTTTGCACTAATCGAGAAATAAATCTCTCCCAGTAAATGTGATGGGGTTTTTATCATTTTGATTGTCTCTTAATTTTTATTCTAATCTTACTAAAATTGTTATCTATCAATTTTGCTTGTTCAATATCTATGACATGATCTATCTATTACATGATTGCTGTAATGACTAAATTAAACAATAGTTTCTATAGAGTTATTCACATATACAGTTATAACTGTTCATTCACAAACGTGAATACCGAATGGGCAAGGGTAAGGTAAATGGGATATAAGACAAAATGAATGGATATTGCGGTGAGAGACGATTGAGGGCCGATGCTGACTTCAATCGGGACTTGTTACCATAACCAACAATGTTGTCCATTCGAATGCTGTTGCTCGGAAAGATGCGCACAAGCGAGCGAGTGACCAAATGGGACAGATCGTGATTCTTTCCTTCAATGCGATTTCCATTGCTCATGATTTGAACACTTTCGAGTCGAAATTCTTCTACTCACCTCTGATGGTGGCCAAGAAGCCATACAATCCTTTCAAGGCAGACGTGTGGGCAATGGGAGTGGTGCTGTACACGATGCTGTGCAATCGTTCCCCATTCCACTTCCAAGACATCAAGAAGCTGTACAATGAGCAGACCAACTACCCGACCTACATCGAGACACGCTTCCTTGACTCGGTCACTGGCTCAGCTCGCAACCTTCTTATGAAGCTACTCGATCCAAATGAGGAGAATCGACCAATGATGTCCGAAGTCATGCAACACGAATGGTTCAATGCTCAATAGCACAAATTCTTCTTTGTGCCGAATTTAATGTTGTCAGAATTACACACAAATTAAAATTGATTTAAAAAAGAATATTGTTGTTTATTTATTCGAGAATTTGCAATGCGGCTTCGATTTGAAATAAAACCAAACGAACTGTACAATTTTTGAAAGTAAATATTAAACAACCCGAATGAACAAATGAGTAGAAGTACTTCAACCCCAACGAACTGTACAATTTTAAAAGTAAATAACAAACAACCTGAATGAACAAATGAATAGAAGTACTTCAACCCCAACGAACTGTACAATTTGTCAAAGTAAATATCAAACAACCTGAATAAACAAATGAATAGAAGTACTTCAACCCCAACGAACTGTACAATTTTTAAAGTAAATATCAAACAACCTGAATAAACAAATGAGTAGAAGTACTTCAACCCTAACGAACTGTACAATTTTTAAAAGTAAATAACAAACATCCTGAATGAACAAATGAGTAGAAGTACTTCAACCCCAACGAACTGTACAATTTTTAAAAGTAAATAACAAACATCCTGAATGAACAAATGAGTAGAAGTACTTCAACCCCAACGAACTGTACAATTTTTAAAAGTAAATAACAAACCACCTGAATGAACAAATGAGTAGCAGTACTTCAACCCCAACGAAATGTAAAATTTTTAAAGTAAATAACAAACATCCTTCGTGAACAAATGAGTAGAAGTACTTCAACCCCAACGAACTGTACAATTTTTAAAGTAAATAACAAACATCCTTCGTGAACAAATGAGTAGAAGTACTTCAACCCCAACGAACTGTACAATTTTTAAAGTAAATAACAAACATCCTTCGTGAACAAATGAGTAGAAGTACTTCAACCCCAAAGAACTGTACAATTTTTAAAGTAAATATCAAACAACCTGAATAAACAAATGAGTAGAAGTACTTCAACCCCAACGAACTGTACAATTTGTCAAAGTAAATATCAAACAACCTGAATAAACAAATGAGTAGAAGTACTTCAACCCCAACGAACTGTACAATTTGTCAAAGTAAATATCAAACAACCTGAATAAACAAATGAGTAGAAGTACTTCAACCCCAACGAACTGTACAATTTGTCAAAGTAAATATCAAACAACCTGAATAAACAAATGAGTAGAAGTACTTCAACCCCAACGAACTGTACAATTTTTAAAGTAAATAACAAACATCCTTCGTGAACAAATGAGTAGAAGTACTTCAACCCCAACGAACTGTACAATTTTTAAAGTAAATAACAAACATCCTTCGTGAACAAATGAGTAGAAGTACTTCAACCCCAACGAACTGTACAATTTTTAAAGTAAATAACAAACATCTTTCGTGAACTAATGAGTAGAAGTACTTCAACCCCAACGAACTGTACAATTTTTAAAGTAAATAACAAACATCCTGAATGAACAAATGAGTAGAAGTACTTCAACCCCAACGAACTGTACAATTTTTAAAGTAAATAACAAACATCCTTCGTGAACAAATGAGTAGAAGTACTTCAACCCCAACGAACTGTACAATTTTTAAAGTAAATAACAAACATCCTTCGTGAACAAATGAGTAGAAGTACTTCAACCCCAACGAACTGTACAATTTTTTAAAGTAAATAACAAACAACCTGAATGAACTAATGAGTAGAAGTACTTCAACCCCAACGAACTGTACAATTTGTCAAAGTAAATATCAAACAACCTGAATGAACAAATGAGTAGAAGTACTTCAACCCCAACGAACTGTACAATTTTTAAAGTAAATAACAAACATCCTGAATGAACAAATGAGTAGAAGTACTTCAACCCCAACGAACTGTACAATTTTTAAAGTAAATAACAAACATCCTTCGTGAACAAATGAGTAGAAGTACTTCAACCCCAACGAACTGTACAATTTTTAAAGTAAATAACAAACATCCTCAATGAACAAATGAGTAGAAGTACTTCAACCCCAACGAACTGTACAATTTTTAAAGTAAATAACAAACATCCTTCGTGAACAAATGAGTAGAAGTACTTCAACCCCAACGAACTGTATAATTTTTAAAAGTAAATAACAAACATCCTTCGTGAACAAATGAGTAGAAGTACTTCAACCCCAACGAACTGTACAATTTTTAAAGTAAATAACAAACATCCTTCGTGAACAAATGAGTAGAAGTACTTCAACCCCAACGAACTGTACAATTTTTAAAGTAAATAACAAACATCCTCAATGAACAAATGAGTAGAAGTACTTCAACCCCAACGAACTGTACAATTTTTAAAGTAAATAACAAACATCCTCAATGAACAAATGAGTAGAAGTACTTCAACCCCAACGAACTGTACAATTTTTAAAGTAAATAACAAACATCCTTCGTGAACAAATGAGTAGAAGTACTTCAACCCCAACGAACTGTACAATTTTTAAAGTAAATAACAAACAACCTGAATGAACTAATGAGTAGAAGTACTTCAACCCCAACGAACTGTACAATTTGTCAAAGTAAATATCAAACAACCTGAATGAACAAATGAGTAGAAGTACTTCAACCCCAACGAACTGTACAATTTTTAAAGTAAATAACAAACATCCTGAATGAACAAATGAGTAGAAGTACTTCAACCCCAACGAACTGTACAATTTTTAAAGTAAATAACAAACATCCTTCGTGAACAAATGAGTAGAAGTACTTCAACCCCAACGAACTGTACAATTTTTAAAGTAAATAACAAACATCCTCAATGAACAAATGAGTAGAAGTACTTCAACCCCAACGAACTGTACAATTTTTAAAGTAAATAACAAACATCCTTCGTGAACAAATGAGTAGAAGTACTTCAACCCCAACGAACTGTACAATTTGTCAAAGTAAATATCAAACAACCTGAATAAACAAATGAGTAGAAGTACTTCAACCCCAACGAACTGTACAATTTTTAAAGTAAATAACAAACATCCTTCGTGAACAAATGAGTAGCAGTACTTCAACCCCAACGAACTGTACAATTTTTAAAGTAAATAACAAACATCCTGAATGAACAAATGAGTAGAAGTACTTCAACCCCAACGAACTGTACAATTTTTAAAGTAAATAACAAACATCCTTCGTGAACAAATGAGTAGAAGTACTTCAACCCCAACGAACTGTACAATTTGTCAAAGTAAATATCAAACAACCTGAATAAACAAATGAATAGAAGTACTTCAACCCCAACGAACTGTACAATTTGTCAAAGTAAATATCAAACAACCTGAATAAACAAATGAGTAGAAGTACTTCAACCCCAACGAACTGTACAATTTGTCAAAGTAAATATCAAACAACCTGAATAAACAAATGAGTAGAAGTACTTCAACCCCAACGAACTGTACAATTTTTAAAGTAAATAACAAACATCCTGAATGAACAAATGAGTAGAAGTACTTCAACCCCAACGAACTGTACAATTTTTAAAGTAAATAACAAACATCCTTCGTGAACAAATGAGTAGAAGTACTTCAACCCCAACGAACTGTACAATTTTTAAAGTAAATAACAAACAACCTGAATGAACTAATGAGTAGAAGTACTTCAACCCCAACGAACTGTACAATTTGTCAAAGTAAATATCAAACAACCTGAATGAACAAATGAGTAGAAGTACTTCAACCCCAACGAACTGTACAATTTTTAAAGTAAATAACAAACAACCTGAATGAACAAATGAGTAGAAGTACTTCAACCCCAACGAACTGTACAATTTTTAAAGTAAATAACAAACATCCTTCGTGAACAAATGAGTAGAAGTACTTCAACCCCAACGAACTGTACAATTTTTAAAGTAAATAACAAACAACCTGAATGAACAAATGAGTAGAAGTACTTCAACCCCAACGAACTGTACAATTTTTAAAGTAAATAACAAACATCCTTCGTGAACAAATGAGTAGAAGTACTTCAACCCCAACGAACTGTACAATTTGTCAAAGTAAATATCAAACAACCTGAATAAACAAATGAGTAGAAGTACTTCAACCCCAACGAACTGTACAATTTTTAAAGTAAATAACAAACATCCTTCGTGAACAAATGAGTAGAAGTACTTCAACCCCAACGAACTGTACAATTTTTAAAGTAAATAACAAACAACCTGAATGAACAAATGAGTAGAAGTACTTCAACCCCAACGAACTGTACAATTTTTAAAGTAAATAACAAACATCCTTCGTGAACAAATGAGTAGAAGTACTTCAACCCCAACGAACTGTACAATTTGTCAAAGTAAATATCAAACAACCTGAATAAACAAATGAATAGAAGTACTTCAACCCCAACGAACTGTACAATTTTTAAAGTAAATATCAAACAACCTGAATAAACAAATGAGTAGAAGTACTTCAACCCCAACGAACTGTACAATTTGTCAAAGTAAATATCAAACAACCTGAATAAACAAATGAGTAGAAGTACTTCAACCCCAACGAACTGTACAATTTTTAAAGTAAATAACAAACAACCTGAATGAACAAATGAGTAGAAGTACTTCAACCCCAACGAACTGTACAATTTTTAAAGTAAATAACAAACATCCTTCGTGAACAAATGAGTAGAAGTACTTCAACCCCAACGAACTGTACAATTTTTTAAAGTAAATAACAAACAACCTGAATGAACTAATGAGTAGAAGTACTTCAACCCCAACGAACTGTACAATTTTTAAAAGTAAATAACAAACATCCTTCGTGAACAAATGAGTAGAAGTACTTCAACCCCAACGAACTGTACAATTTGTCAAAGTAAATATCAAACAACCTGAATAAACAAATGAATAGAAGTACTTCAACCCCAACGAACTGTACAATTTTTAAAGTAAATAACAAACATCCTTCGTGAACAAATGAGTAGAAGTACTTCAACCCCAACGAACTGTACAATTTGTCAAAGTAAATATCAAACAACCTGAATAAACAAATGAGTAGAAGTACTTCAACCCCAACGAACTGTACAATTTTTAAAGTAAATAACAAACATCCTTCGTGAACAAATGAGTAGAAGTACTTCAACCCCAACGAACTGTACAATTTTTAAAGTAAATAACAAACAACCTGAATGAACAAATGAGTAGAAGTACTTCAACCCCAACGAACTGTACAATTTTTAAAGTAAATAACAAACATCCATCGTGAACAAATGAGTAGAAGTACTTCAACCCCAACGAACTGTACAATTTGTCAAAGTAAATATCAAACAACCTGAATAAACAAATGAATAGAAGTACTTCAACCCCAACGAACTGTACAATTTGTCAAAGTAAATATCAAACAACCTGAATAAACAAATGAGTAGAAGTACTTCAACCCCAACGAACTGTACAATTTGTCAAAGTAAATATCAAACAACCTGAATAAACAAATGAGTAGAAGTACTTCAACCCCAACGAACTGTACAATTTTTAAAGTAAATAACAAACAACCTGAATGAACAAATGAGTAGAAGTACTTCAACCCCAACGAACTGTACAATTTTTAAAAGTAAATAACAAACATCCTTCGTGAACAAATGAGTAGAAGTACTTCAACCCCAACGAACTGTACAATTTTTAAAGTAAATAACAAACAACCTGAATGAACTAATGAGTAGAAGTACTTCAACCCCAACGAACTGTACAATTTGTCAAAGTAAATATCAAACAACCTGAATGAACAAATGAGTAGAAGTACTTCAACCCCAACGAACTGTACAATTTTTAAAGTAAATAACAAACAACCTGAATGAACAAATGAGTAGAAGTACTTCAACCCCAACGAACTGTACAATTTTTAAAGTAAATAACAAACATCCTTCGTGAACAAATGAGTAGAAGTACTTCAACCCCAACGAACTGTACAATTTTTAAAGTAAATAACAAACAACCTGAATGAACAAATGAGTAGAAGTACTTCAACCCCAACGAACTGTACAATTTTTAAAGTAAATAACAAACATCCTTCGTGAACAAATGAGTAGAAGTACTTCAACCCCAACGAACTGTACAATTTGTCAAAGTAAATATCAAACAACCTGAATAAACAAATGAGTAGAAGTACTTCAACCCCAACGAACTGTACAATTTTTAAAGTAAATAACAAACATCCTTCGTGAACAAATGAGTAGAAGTACTTCAACCCCAACGAACTGTACAATTTTTAAAGTAAATAACAAACAACCTGAATGAACAAATGAGTAGAAGTACTTCAACCCCAACGAACTGTACAATTTTTAAAGTAAATAACAAACATCCTTCGTGAACAAATGAGTAGAAGTACTTCAACCCCAACGAACTGTACAATTTGTCAAAGTAAATATCAAACAACCTGAATAAACAAATGAATAGAAGTACTTCAACCCCAACGAACTGTACAATTTGTCAAAATAAATATCAAACAACCTGAATAAACAAATGAGTAGAAGTACTTCAACCCCAACGAACTGTACAATTTGTCAAAGTAAATATCAAACAACCTGAATAAACAAATGAGTAGAAGTACTTCAACCCCAACGAACTGTACAATTTTTTAAAGTAAATAACAAACAACCTGAATGAACAAATGAGTAGAAGTACTTCAACCCCAACGAACTGTACAATTTTTTAAAGTAAATAACAAACAACCTGAATGAACAAATGAGTAGAAGTACTTCAACCCCAACGAACTGTACAATTTTTAAAGTAAATAACAAACATCCTTCGTGAACAAATGAGTAGAAGTACTTCAACCCCAACGAACTGTACAATTTTTAAAGTAAATAACAAACAACCTGAATGAACAAATGAGTAGAAGTACTTCAACCCCAACGAACTGTACAATTTTTAAAGTAAATAACAAACATCCTTCGTGAACAAATGAGTAGAAGTACTTCTACCCCAACGAACTGTACAATTTTTAAAGTAAATAACAAACATCCTTCGTGAACAAATGAGTAGAAGTACTTCAACCCCAACGAACTGTACAATTTTTAAAGTAAATAACAAACATCCTTCGTGAACAAATGAGTAGAAGTACTTCAACCCCAACGAACTGTACAATATTTAAAGTAAATAACAAACAACCTGAATGAACAAATGAGTAGAAGTACTTCAACCCCAACGAACTGTACAATTTTTAAAGTAAATAACAAACATCCTTCGTGAACAAATGAGTAGAAGTACTTCAACCCCAACGAACTGTACAATTTTTAAAGTAAATAACAAACATCCTTCGTGAACAAATGAGTAGAAGTACTTCAACCCCAACGAACTGTACAATTTGTCAAAGTAAATATCAAACATCCTGAATGAACAAATGAGTAGAAGTACTTCAACCCCAACGAACTGTACAATTTGTCAAAGTAAATAACAAACATCCTGAATGAACAAATGAGTAGAAGTACTTCAACCCCAACGAACTGTACAATTTTTAAAGTAAATAACAAACATCCTTCGTGAACAAATGAGTAGAAGTACTTCAACCCCAACGAACTGTACAATTTATCAAAGTAAATATCAAACATCCTTCGTGAACAAATGAGTAGAAGTACTTCAACCCCAACGAACTGTACAATTTGTCAAAGTAAATATCAAACATCCTGAATGAACAAATGAGTAGAAGTACTTCAACCCCAACGAACTGTACAATTTGTCAAAGTAAATAACAAACATCCTGAATGAACAAATGAGTAGAAGTACTTCAACCCCAACGAACTGTACAATATTTAAAGTAAATAACAAACATCCTTCGTGAACAAATGAGTAGAAGTACTTCAACCCCAACGAACTGTACAATTTGTCAAAGTAAATATCAAACAACCTGAATGAACAAATGAGTAGAAGTACTTCAACCCCAACGAACTGTACAATTTGTCAAAGTAAATATCAAACATCCTTCGTGAACAAATGAGTAGAAGTACTTCAACCCCAACGAACTGTACAATTTATCAAAGTAAATAACAAACAACCTGAATGAACAAATGAGTAGAAGTACTTCAACCCCAACGAACTGTACAATTTGTCAAAGTAAATATCAAACATCCTTCGTGAACAAATGAGTAGAAGTACTTCAACCCCAACGAACTGTACAATATTTAAAGTAAATAACAAACATCCTGAATGAACAAATGAGTAGAAGTACTTCAACCCCAACGAACTGTACAATTTGTCAAAGTAAATAACAAACATCCTGAATGAACAAATGAGTAGAAGTACTTCAACCCCAACGAACTGTACAATATTTAAAGTAAATAACAAACATCCTGAATGAACAAATGAGTAGAAGTACTTCAACCCCAACGAACTGTACAATATTTAAAGTAAATAACAAACATCCTTCGTGAACAAATGAGTAGAAGTACTTCAACCCCAACGAACTGTACAATATTTAAAGTAAATAACAAACATCCTGAATGAACAAATGAGTAGAAGTACTTCAACCCCAACGAACTGTACAATTTGTCAAAGTAAATATCAAACATCCTTCGTGAACAAATGAGTAGAAGTACTTCAACCCCAACGAACTGTACAATTTGTCAAAGTAAATAACAAACAACCTGAATGAACAAATGAGTAGAAGTACTTCAACCCCAACGAACTGTACAATATTTAAAGTAAATAACAAACATCCTGAATGAACAAATGAGTAGAAGTACTTCAACCCCAACGAACTGTACAATATTTAAAGTAAATAACAAACATCCTTCGTGAACAAATGAGTAGAAGTACTTCAACCCCAACGAACTGTACAATATTTAAAGTAAATAACAAACAACCTGAATGAACTAAATGAGTAGAAGTACTTCAACCCCAACGAACTGTACAATTTGTCAAAGTAAATATCAAACATCCTGAATGAACAAATGAGTAGAAGTACTTCAACCCCAACGAACTGTACAATATTTAAAGTAAATAACAAACATCCTGAATGAACAAATGAGTAGAAGTACTTCAACCCTAACGAACTGTACAATATTTAAAGTAAATAACAAACATCCTTCGTGAACAAATGAGTAGAAGTACTTCAACCCCAACGAACTGTACAATATTTAAAGTAAATAACAAACATCCTGAATGAACAAATGAGTAGAAGTACTTCAACCCCAACGAACTGTGCAATTTGTCAAAGTAAATATCAAACATCCTGAATGAACAAATGAGTAGAAGTACTTCAACCCCAACGAACTGTACAATTTGTCAAAGTAAATATCAAACATCCTGAATGAACAAATGAGTAGAAGTACTTCAACCCCAACGAACTGTACAATTTTTAAAGTAAATAACAAACATCCTTCGTGAACAAATGAGTAGAAGTACTTCAACCCCAACGAACTGTACAATATTTAAAGTAAATAACAAACATCCTGAATGAACAAATGAGTAGAAGTACTTCAACCCTAACGAACTGTACAATATTTAAAGTAAATAACAAACAACCTGAATGAACAAATGAGTAGAAGTACTTCAACCCCAACGAACTGTGCAATTTGTCAAAGTAAATATCAAACATCCTGAATGAACAAATGAGTAGAAGTACTTCAACCCCAACGAACTGTACAATTTGTCAAAGTAAATATCAAACATCCTGAATGAACAAATGAGTAGAAGTACTTCAACCCTAACGAACTGTACAATATTTAAAGTAAATAACAAACAACCTGAATGAACAAATGAGTAGAAGTACTTCAACCCCAACGAACTGTACAATTTTTAAAGTAAATAACAAACATCCTTCGTGAACAAATGAGTAGAAGTACTTCAACCCTAACGAACTGTACAATATTTAAAGTAAATAACAAACATCCTGAATGAACAAATGAGTAGAAGTACTTCAACCCCAACGAACTGTACAATATTTAAAGTAAATAACAAACATCCTGAATGAACAAATGAGTAGAAGTACTTCAACCCTAACGAACTGTACAATATTTAAAGTAAATAACAAACAACCTGAATGAACAAATGAGTAGAAGTACTTCAACCCCAACGAACTGTACAATTTGTCAAAGTAAATATCAAACATCCTGAATGAACAAATGAGTAGAAGTACTTCAACCCCAACGAACTGTACAATTTGTCAAAGTAAATAACAAACATCCTTCGTGAACAAATGAGTAGAAGTACTTCAACCCCAACGAACTGTACAATTTTAAAGTAAATAACAAACATCCTGAATGAACAAATGAGTAGAAGTACTTCAACCCCAACGAACTGTACAATTTGTCAAAGTAAATATCAAACATCCTTCGTGAACAAATCAGTAGAAGTACTTCAACCCCAACGAACTGTACAATTTGTCAAAGTAAATATCAAACAACCTGAATGAACAAATGAGTAGAAGTACTTCAACCCCAACGAACTGTATAATTTTTAAAGTAAATAACAAACATCCTTCGTGAACAAATGAGTAGAAGTACTTCAACCCCAACGAACTGTACAATATTTAAAGTAAATAACAAACATCCTGAATGAACAAATGAGTAGAAGTACTTCAACCCCAACGAACTGTACAATATTTAAAGTAAATAACAAACATCCTGAATGAACAAATGAGTAGAAGTACTTCAACCCCAACGAACTGTACAATTTGTCAAAGTAAATATCAAACATCCTGAATGAACAAATGAGTAGAAGTACTTCAACCCCAACGAACTGTACAATTTGTCAAAGTAAATATCAAACATCCTGAATGAACAAATGAGTAGTAGTACTTCAACCCCAACGAACTGTACAATTTGTCAAAGTAAATATCAAACATCCTTCGTGAACAAATCAGTAGAAGTACTTCAACCCCAACGAACTGTACAATTTGTCAAAGTAAATATCAAACAACCTGAATGAACAAATGAGTAGAAGTACTTCAACCCCAACGAACTGTACAATTTGTCAAAGTAAATATCAAACATCCTGAATGAACAAATGAGTAGAAGTACTTCAACCCCAACGAACTGTACAATTTGTCAAAGTAAATATCAAACATCCTGAATGAACAAATGAGTAGAAGTACTTCAACCCCAACGAACTGTACAATATTTAAAGTAAATAACAAACATCCTGAATGAACAAATGAGTAGAAGTACTTCAACCCCAACGAACTGTACAATATTTAAAGTAAATAACAAACATCCTTCGTGAACAAATGAGTAGAAGTACTTCAACCCCAACGAACTGTACAATATTTAAAGTAAATAACAAACATCCTGAATGAACAAATGAGTAGAAGTACTTCAACCCCAACGAACTGTACAATTTGTCAAAGTAAATATCAAACATCCTGAATGAACAAATGAGTAGAAGTACTTCAACCCCAACGAACTGTACAATTTTTTAAAGTAAATAACAAACAACCTGAATGAACAAATGAGTAGAAGTACTTCAACCCCAACGAACTGTACAATTTTTAAAGTAAATAACAAACATCCTTCGTGAACAAATGAGTAGAAGTACTTCAACCCCAACGAACTGTACAATTTTTAAAGTAAATAACAAACATCCTGAATGAACAAATGAGTAGAAGTACTTCAACCCCAACGAACTGTACAATTTTTTAAAGTAAATAACAAACATCCTTCGTGAACAAATGAGTAGAAGTACTTCAACCCCAACGAACTGTACAATTTGTCAAAGTAAATATCAAACAACCTGAATAAACAAATGAGTAGAAGTACTTCAACCCCAACGAACTGTACAATTTTTAAAGTAAATAACAAACATCCTTCGTGAACAAATGAGTAGAAGTACTTCAACCCCAACGAACTGTACAATTTTTAAAGTAAATAACAAACATCCTTAATGAACAAATGAGTAGAAGTACTTCAACCCCAACGAACTGTACAATTTTTTAAAGTAAATAACAAACATCCTTCGTGAACAAATGAGTAGAAGTACTTCAACCCCAACGAACTGTACAATTTGTCAAAGTAAATATCAAACAACCTGAATAAACAAATGAATAGAAGTACTTCAACCCCAACGAACTGTACAATTTGTCAAAGTAAATATCAAACAACCTGAATAAACAAATGAGTAGAAGTACTTCAACCCCAACGAACTGTACAATTTGTCAAAGTAAATATCAAACAACCTGAATAAACAAATGAGTAGAAGTACTTCAACCCCAACGAACTGTACAATTTTTAAAGTAAATAACAAACATCCTCAATGAACAAATGAGTAGAAGTACTTCAACCCCAACGAACTGTACAATTTTTAAAGTAAATAACAAACATCCTTCGTGAACAAATGAGTAGAAGTACTTCAACCCCAACGAACTGTACAATTTTTAAAGTAAATAACAAACATCCTGAATGAACAAATGAGTAGAAGTACTTCAACCCCAACGAACTGTATAATTTATCAAAGTAAATAACAAACATCCTGAATGAACAAATGAGTAGAAGTACTTCAACCCCAACGAACTGTACAATTTTTAAAGTAAATAACAAACATCCTCAATGAACAAATGAGTAGAAGTACTTCAACCCCAACGAACTGTACAATTTTTAAAGTAAATAACAAACATCCTTCGTGAACAAATGAGTAGAAGTACTTCAACCCCAACGAACTGTACAATTTTTAAAGTAAATAACAAACAACCTGAATGAACAAATGAGTAGAAGTACTTCAACCCCAACGAACTGTATAATTTATCAAAGTAAATAACAAACATCCTTCGTGAACAAATGAGTAGAAGTACTTCAACCCCAACGAACTGTACAATTTTTAAAGTAAATAACAAACATCCTTCGTGAACAAATGAGTAGAAGTACTTCAACCCCAACGAACTGTACAATTTTTAAAGTAAATAACAAACATCCTTCGTGAACAAATGAGTAGAAGTACTTCAACCCCAACGAACTGTACAATTTTTAAAGTAAATAACAAACATCCTGAATGAACAAATGAGTAGAAGTACTTCAACCCCAACGAACTGTACAATTTTTAAAGTAAATAACAAACATCCTTCGTGAACAAATGAGTAGAAGTACTTCAACCCCAACGAACTGTACAATTTTTAAAGTAAATAACAAACATCCTTCGTGAACAAATGAGTAGAAGTACTTCAACCCCAACGAACTGTACAATTTATCAAAGTAAATAACAAACATCCTGAATGAACAAATGAGTAGAAGTACTTCAACCCCAACGAACTGTACAATTTTTAAAGTAAATAACAAACATCCTTCGTGAACAAATGAGTAGAAGTACTTCAACCCCAACGAACTGTACAATTTTTAAAGTAAATAACAAACATCCTGAATGAACAAATGAGTAGAAGTACTTCAACCCCAACGAACTGTACAATTTTTAAAGTAAATAACAAACATCCTTCGTGAACAAATGAGTAGAAGTACTTCAACCCCAACGAACTGTATAATTTATCAAAGTAAATATCAAACAACCTGAATAAACAAATGAATAGAAGTACTTCAACCCCAACGAACTGTACAATTTGTCAAAGTAAATATCAAACAACCTGAATGAACAAATGAGTAGAAGTACTTCAACCCCAACGAACTGTACAATTTGTCAAAGTAAATATCAAACAACCTGAATGAACAAATGAGTAGAAGTACTTCAACCCCAACGAACTGTATAATTTATCAAAGTAAATAACAAACATCCTGAATGAACAAATGAGTAGAAGTACTTCAACCCCAACGAACTGTACAATTTATCAAAGTAAATAACAAACATCCTTCGTGAACAAATGAGTAGAAGTACTTCAACCCCAACGAACTGTACAATTTATCAAAGTAAATAACAAACAACCTGAATGAACAAATGAGTAGAAGTACTTCAACCCCAACGAACTGTACAATTTATCAAAGTAAATAACAAACATCCTGAATGAACAAATGAGTAGAAGTACTTCAACCCCAACGAACTGTATAATTTATCAAAGTAAATAACAAACATCCTGAATGAACAAATGAGTAGAAGTACTTCAACCCCAACGAACTGTATAATTTATCAAAGTAAATAACAAACATCCTTCGTGAACAAATGAGTAGAAGTACTTCAACCCCAACGAACTGTACAATTTTTAAAGTAAATAACAAACAACCTGAATGAACAAATGAGTAGAAGTACTTCAACCCCAACGAACTGTATAATTTATCAAAGTAAATAACAAACATCCTTCGTGAACAAATGAGTAACAGTACTTCAACCCCAACGAACTGTATAATTTATCAAAGTAAATAACAAACATCCTTCGTGAACAAATGAGTAGCAGTACTTCAACCCCAACGAACTGTACAATTTTTAAAGTAAATAACAAACATCCTTCGTGAACAAATGAGTAGAAGTACTTCAACCCCAACGAACTGTACAATTTTTAAAGTAAATAACAAACATCCTGAATGAACAAATGAGTAGAAGTACTTCAACCCCAACGAACTGTACAATTTTTAAAGTAAATAACAAACATCCTTCGTGAACAAATGAGTAGAAGTACTTCAACCCCAACGAACTGTATAATTTATCAAAGTAAATAACAAACATCCTGAATGAACAAATGAGTAGAAGTACTTCAACCCCAACGAACTGTACAATTTGTCAAAGTAAATATCAAACAACCTGAATGAACAAATGAGTAGAAGTACTTCAACCCCAACGAACTGTACAATTTTTAAAGTAAATAACAAACATCCTTCGTGAACAAATGAGTAGAAGTACTTCAACCCCAACGAACTGTACAATTTTTCAAAGTAAATAACAAACATCCTGAATGAACAAATGAGTAGAAGTACTTCAACCCCAACGAACTGTACAATTTATCAAAGTAAATAACAAACATCCTTCGTGAACAAATGAGTAGAAGTACTTCAACCCCAACGAACTGTACAATTTGTCAAAGTAAATATCAAACAACCTGAATGAACAAATGAGTAGAAGTACTTCAACCCCAACGAACTGTATAATTTATCAAAGTAAATAACAAACATCCTTCGTGAACAAATGAGTAGAAGTACTTCAACCCCAACGAACTGTACAATTTTTAAAGTAAATAACAAACATCCTGAATGAACAAATGAGTAGAAGTACTTCAACCCCAACGAACTGTACAATTTATCAAAGTAAATAACAAACATCCTTCGTGAACAAATGAGTAGAAGTACTTCAACCCCAACGAACTGTACAATTTGTCAAAGTAAATATCAAACATCCTGAATGAACAAATGAGTAGAAGTACTTCAACCCCAACGAACTGTACAATTTGTCAAAGTAAATATCAAACAACCTGAATGAACAAATGAGTAGAAGTACTTCAACCCCAACGAACTGTACAATTTATCAAAGTAAATAACAAACAACCTGAATGAACAAATGAGTAGCAGTACTTCAACCCCAACGAACTGTATAATTTATCAAAGTAAATAACAAACATCCTTCGTGAACAAATGAGTAGAAGTACTTCAACCCCAACGAACTGTACAATTTTTAAAAGTAAATAACAAACATCCTGAATGAACAAATGAGTAGAAGTACTTCAACCCCAACGAACTGTACAATTTTTAAAAGTAAATAACAAACATCCTTCGTGAACAAATGAGTAGAAGTACTTCAACCCCAACGAACTGTACAATTTTTAAAAGTAAATAACAAACATCCTTCGTGAACAAATGAGTAGAAGTACTTCAACCCCAACGAACTGTACAATTTTTAAAGTAAATAACAAACATCCTGAATGAACAAATGAGTAGAAGTACTTCAACCCCAACGAACTGTACAATTTGTCAAAGTAAATATCAAACAACCTGAATGAACAAATGAGTAGAAGTACTTCAACCCCAACGAACTGTACAATTTGTCAAAGTAAATATCAAACAACCTGAATGAACAAATGAGTAGAAGTACTTCAACCCCAACGAACTGTACAATTTTTCAAAGTAAATAACAAACATCCTTCGTGAACAAATGAGTAGAAGTACTTCAACCCCAACGAACTGTACAATTTTTAAAGTAAATAACAAACATCCTTCGTGAACAAATGAGTAGAAGTACTTCAACCCCCAACGAACTGTACAATTTTTAAAGTAAATATCAAACAACCTGAATGAACAAATGAGTAGAAGTACTTCAACCCCAACGAACTGTACAATTTTTCAAAGTAAATAACAAACATCCTTCGTGAACAAATGAGTAGAAGTACTTCAACCCCAACGAACTGTACAATTTATCAAAGTAAATAACAAACATCCTTCGTGAACAAATGAGTAGAAGTACTTCAACCCCAACGAACTGTACAATTTGTCAAAGTAAATATCAAACAACCTGAATGAACAAATGAGTAGTAGTACTTCAACCCCAACGAACTGTACAATTTGTCAAAGTAAATATCAAACATCCTGAATGAACAAATCAGTAGAAGTACTTCAACCCCAACGAACTGTACAATTTGTCAAAGTAAATATCAAACAACCTGAATGAACAAATGAGTAGAAGTACTTCAACCCCAACGAACTGTACAATTTGTCAAAGTAAATATCAAACATCCTTCTTGAACAAATCAGTAGAAGTACTTCAACCCCAACGAACTGTACAATTTGTCAAAGTAAATATCAAACATCCTGAATGAACAAATGAGTAGAAGTACTTCAACCCCAACGAACTGTACAATTTGTCAAAGTAAATATCAAACATCCTTCGTGAACAAATGAGTAGAAGTACTTCAACCCCAACGAACTGTACAATTTTTCAAAGTAAATAACAAACATCCTTCGTGAACAAATGAGTAGAAGTACTTCAACCCCAACGAACTGTACAATTTTTAAAGTAAATAACAAACATCCTGAATGAACAAATGAGTAGAAGTACTTCAACCCCAACGAACTGTACAATTTTTAAAGTAAATAACAAACATCCTTCGTGAACAAATGAGTAGAAGTACTTCAACCCCAACGAACTGTACAATTTGTCAAAGTAAATAACAAACATCCTTCGTGAACAAATGAGTAGAAGTACTTCAACCCCAACGAACTGTACAATTTGTCAAAGTAAATATCAAACAACCTGAATGAACAAATGAGTAGAAGTACTTCAACCCCAACGAACTGTACAATTTGTCAAAGTAAATATCAAACATCCTGAATGAACAAATGAGTAGAAGTACTTCAACCCCAACGAACTGTACAATTTTTAAAGTAAATAACAAACATCCTGAATGAACAAATGAGTAGAAGTACTTCAACCCAACGAACTGTACAATTTTTAAAGTAAATAACAAACATCCTTCGTGAACAAATGAGTAGAAGTACTTCAACCCCAACGAACTGTACAATTTTTAAAGTAAATAACAAACATCCTGAATGAACAAATGAGTAGAAGTACTTCAACCCCAACGAACTGTACATTTTTTAAAGTAAATAACAAACATCCTTCGTGAACAAATGAGTAGAAGTACTTCAACCCCAACGAACTGTACAATTTATCAAAGTAAATAACAAACATCCTTCGTGAACAAATGAGTAGAAGTACTTCAACCCCAACGAACTGTACAATTTTTAAAGTAAATAACAAACATCCTTCGTGAACAAATGAGTAGAAGTACTTCAACCCCAACGAACTGTACAATTTTTAAAGTAAATAACAAACAACCTGAATGAACAAATGAGTAGAAGTACTTCAACCCCAACGAACTGTACAATTTTTAAAGTAAATAACAAAGATCTTTCGTGAACAAATGAGTAGAAGTACTTCAACCCCAACGAACTGTACATTTTTTAAAGTAAATAACAAACATCCTGAATGAACAAATGAGTAGAAGTACTTCAACCCCAACGAACTGTACAATTTGTCAAAGTAAATATCAAACAACCTGAATAAACAAATGAGTAGAAGTACTTCAACCCCAACGAACTGTACAATTTTTAAAGTAAATAACAAACATCCTGAATGAACAAATGAGTAGAAGTACTTCAACCCCAACGAACTGTACAATTTTTAAAGTAAATAACAAACATCCTTCGTGAACAAATGAGTAGAAGTACTTCAACCCCAACGAACTGTACAATTTATCAAAGTAAATAACAAACATCCTGAATAAACAAATGAGTAGCAGTACTTCAACCCCAACGAACTGTATAATTTATCAAAGTAAATATCAAACAACCTGAATAAACAAATGAGTAGAAGTACTTCAACCCCAACGAACTGTACAATTTTTTAAAGTAAATAACAAACAACCTGAATGAACTAATGAGTAGAAGTACTTCAACCCCTACGAACTGTACAATTTGTCAAAGTAAATATCAAACAACCTGAATGAACAAATGAGTAGAAGTACTTCAACCCCAACGAACTGTACAATTTTTAAAGTAAATAACAAACATCCTTCGTGAACAAATGAGTAGAAGTACTTCAACCCCAACGAACTGTACAATTTGTCAAAGTAAATAACAAACAACCTGAATGAACAAATGAATAGAAGTACTTCAACCCCAACGAACTGTACAATTTGTCAAAGTAAATATCAAACAACCTGAATGAACAAATGAGTAGAAGTACTTCAACCCCAACGAACTGTACAATTTT